>CM073443.1:7932500-12932500 GCA_037074515.1 Mimosa bimucronata | reverse complement strand
TACAGCACTCTTGGTTAAGAAGAGTCACTCCAAATTGGTCAGCCAATAAAAGCAGCTCCAGCAACAAAGAACCAGAATCTATATTAACTTCATCATTTAGCTTCCCGCTGTATAAGAAGTCAAGCATAGCTTTGAAAACTTCTGGTGGCACATCCCTTAAAGTGATCTCTGAAGACATGCTTTCACTCATTCCATTTGTGAACATCTGAAAGAATACATAGCAAGATTTATAAAGAAATCGCCCCAACCATTGAAGTCAAAAAGTACAAAAACCAAACCATGCAAAGTATAACTTTGATTGGAATCATTTAAAACTCTACATAATAAATCACTTCTTCCATGGATACTCTCATAAATCATATTGCAACAATAAAGCAAGAATGTAACGTGTCAATACCATGAATGGAGGTTTTTCTAGGCAAATCTTCACAGTATGAAACTAACAAGATAAAAAATGTATAAGACATAATGTTGGAAACTTCAGATCAATGTCATGGCTGTCGACTTGAAAAAATTCCATATTCATTAGACCTTGAATGTTCAACAAAATGAATACCCATATGTCAAATTTATCTATTGCAAAGAGTTGATTTTGTTATATATTCAACCACTAACAACTTAATTCATTTCATGCAATTCATTTCATCTTAAAATATTACTCCCTACAAAAAAGTAGAAGCTCAATGGTGAAAAGAAAACTATTTCTAAAATACAAACTAGATGCTTCCAAAGGGAAATAAATCATTTCAAATAACGAAACAAAGCCATGAAGATAAAAGATTGAAACGTTGGCTCACCTTGGCAAATGGGATGCTCCATAAACTGAGAACAATTTTATGTGCTTGGGTAATGAGTCCATAACCCTCAATATATACGTTTACATCACTGTACTGGCCAGTTAATTGCAATTGTTTCAGCCTCTGACTACTGAAAGGAAGTGATGGCAAAGTTGAACAACAATGAGGCCTCGTATTTGGAAATGATAACTCCACATTTTTCCCCGAGACAAGCTTTTGGTTTAGCTTAAACCGCTCCATAGTCTCTTCACATTGTTTAACCAGTGGCATAACTTCAAACTGTAAACTTAAAGTCCTCAAGGAACCGAGCATTTCCAGAGGAATCTACATGATACAAGGACAGAATCAGTTCGATAAAATTACATAGTAGGGCATGTTTCATTTGAAGAATAGAATTATCAGTCAAAGCTAAATATTGTCGATGAGTGTGTATAATTTTACACTGCTAATGTTGGAAGTTTGATTGCTTATATGTGCTTTCTTTCTCTCCCACATGCCACCACTCCTTTCTATTTATTGGAGTTTAGGGAAGAGTGTTCAATAATTAATACTAGAAAAAAGCTCCAAAGTTTACTTTTTCAGTATGAGTAAGAGAGGTGGTTGCCTAGGCATGCCATAGAATTAGGTACACTACATACGTTAGTTGTTAGAGAGTAAAGAAAGATAGATCAGTGGAGCGAGGGGGAAAAAATAGATAACTGCACTTCAGAAGTTACATGCCAGATAATCAAGGAGAAACATCCCCATAATCAATATATCAAGGAATACAGAGATAAGTAAAAGGGAAAATTGAGTACCTCAGTCCAGCCGGCGTAGATATACTGCAGCAATGCGTGAAGAACCGGGTAAGTAACTGTGGGCAGTGAAATAACAGAGAATGATGAGGCTATAGGAAAATCCCCACATGCGGATAAAATGGCCTTATGAGCAGGTACAGGTCTTTCCTCTGCACCAACAATAAACAAAACATCAGACAATTCCCAGCTCTCCAGAAAATTATTCAGCCCCCAATTGTCATAGTCCATCAGTTTGTCTCCCAACTCCTCGTCACCCTCCTCCTGAACTTGATATTCACCAAAACTCACGTGCTTCCACTGGGACATATGATTGTGTGTTAGCGACAACACGTTAACATTTCTATATCCAACGTGTTTATCCCAGCTGCAGAGCCCAATATACTGAACATTATAGTTAGGATTAGAATCCAGCCACTGGAAGGCAATATTCTGGAAAGGGTATTTTCCTTTGCCGATGCTAATCAACCCATCGTAGATGCTGATCCAATAACACTGGAATGATGAAGGGCAACAAAGTCCAGCACCAGCCACATCCACGACGGTTTTTCCATCAACCTCAATTCTCAGCCTTCTATTCCTATGGCTCCCCAAAATGACGGTATAGTGAGGACTGCTATCCCTTTTATAATGGTAGTGCCGACTTCCCTCATTCTCCCTAAAAACCAGTGTAATATCGTTGCGTGCAAAAGCTTCGAAAACCACGCAACCCCGACCTGCTTCTCGGAATTTCAAATCTTTTCGCCATGCACACTCAAATGGCGCCACAATGAGAAAATCCTCCTTCTTTTCAATCATCTCTAGGAGCAGCAATTTTGACCCAAAGAAAGAAAAATCTGTGGAAGCAGAAAATCTCTGAAGTTCAGGATAACTTGTTCACTTCGACAGACCGCACCTCCTATCCCTGTAAGAACTGAGTAAATTTTAAATCAGGCCACCGAAATCAACTGGCTGTATAATTGGATGGTTTATTTAAGCCTATAGATCCAACTATCTATGAGTAATGATATGGAAATTCAGTTTGTATTCATTCCAACGTGATATTAATTGCAACAAATAGTGTAACACTTATAACACCGACTTTCTATAGTACTAAATTAAGGCTACTTAATCAATTTACAACCACTAGGTAATATTAAGAGCATAAAATAAATGAATAAATTAAAACTTTTTCTTTTTAAATGCTAAGTAAAAGCTTTTGTCCGTCAAAGTGGGTTTTTCTGACAAATTGAATAAATTTCAAACTCATCTAATCTCAAGTGGTTTATAAATCAATTTAGTAGCCAGGTTCGATCCTTAAAATAACTTTATCTAATAGTGTCTGAGGAGCCAAAACTTATTTCTAATATATCTCATATGCATCATATATATATATATACCTACTACAATATTAACTAAGTTTTTGGGGTAATCCACTTACTTATGTATGCTATCGAGCTCCCCCTTATGGAAGCATACAAAATATATAGCATCTATGCAAACACTACGTTTACCTTTCCTAACATATAACATACACAAGTAAATTCTCAATATATATATATATGCACAAGTACAAAGTCATGCAAGCATCCCTACTCTCCATACTACCACCTCTTTAACAACCTCCAAGTAAAGTTACAGCATCAATTCCTCAGGTCTAAATATTAATCAAACTTCATAAAACTTAGAGTAACTTCATGAATACTTTCAAGCTTTATATTTATCATTTTAAATTACCTACATAAACGCTCAGTGCCCTCAAGACAGAAACCACATAAACTAAGTAGTTAAAACATCACTTAAAGACTTCAACTTTTCTTTAGTATCTGAAATTATTTTCCCAAGCTTACATTATGGTTCTGCTACTGTACAGGACTCCTCCGATATATTTTTCTACTGAGATTCAATCAAAGCTAACTTCCTTAGACTTTTATCATTAATATTTCTTAAATCAGTAGACATATATTTATTAAACTTCCTCATAGTTTATACAGCCCCATTTAATTAAACCCGGATACTATTTCCAGCAGTTATTACATCAATCTTGATCATTACAATGAAACCTATAATGTACCCTCACAGTCCAAATCCTCATTTGGCTACTAAAAGTATCACAAAACAGGATTCTTATCAAGGCTTAAAAATCACCCCAAATCCTTAGTTTGAAATAATAAAACAGCGCATACCTTTAAAGCACTTGTATACTTATCAGAACCTCAAAAGAACCCAAACAGAACACATTTGCAACAATAACCGGAGGCATGATTTAAAAATTATTATTTATCATCTTATTCCTTTCCCTAATGTTCTAAATTACATCTTCTCTATCTAAATTTCTCTTCAACATCTTCTATTTAACTCTATCATTCCATCAATTATGTTTAATATAGCAACACTGAAGTTCAGCAACATCAGAATCAAAGCTCAAATTTCATTTCAAACTTCAACCATTTCAATAAGAAATTATCACTCTTGTATGGAAGATGTTATCCTGGCCATACTTATCTTTCTCATTTAATAAACTTGAAAACAGTTTTTACATCCTCAAAGTGTCCAAATGATAACACTATAAGATCTGAAAAATAGCTTCAGATTTCAAACATTATCACACCCTAATATTAATGACACAACTCACCATCAAAATAACCCCAAATGAAATTCCCCCTTTGTATCCAAAGCTTTAACTCCCATACCCATCAAATCAAAACCAACATTCAGTATCCAATATTTAACTCTAATAAACTTCCATTCAATATTTACACCACTTTGATTTAAGTTATTTCTTTTTAAAATTAAACCATGTATCCAATTATAAGCCTAGCAACCTTTATATCCACTCTTTAAACTTATTAACTCCTAGATGCCATTACACCTCAAAAATAATTTGGAAATCCACCCACTTAGATCTAAATATTTCCCAGATTAAAGAGAAATACTTAAATCCTCATTTTATTGTCTCCAAACATGATTTAGACATCTAAATTAGTCACCCAACATGGCTGGAAATTCAGCAAACATCATGGCTTACTATTTACATGACGGTTTTAGTTTCATCATGCCACAATCATAACTTACACATGTTTATTTCAAACCAATGCTTCACATACCCAACAACAATTCCCTGTTTCAGCATACCCATAAAATCAAGGACACATCAACATGCAGTAGCTTATTAACTCGTTACTTATCTATATATCCATGTAACACTAATCTCAACTTTAATCCAAAGGACTCACCTCAAATACATCATTGAGAAAATCAGAAGCAGACTAGGATCAGAGCATTGGATCTTTGTGTTCTAAATCACACGACCATTGACTCTTCTAAGTTTTGGATTATTTCGTTCAATACATTCGGAGCCCAACAATCAAAACTCCAAATCCGAGAATTCCACGGACAGAAAACAGAGCAAAAGGGGTTCATTTACAAAACTCTCCAAAATCAGTAGAAAAAAGAAAAAAGAAAAAAAAAATACACATGTAACTACAAAACACACTTCAATAGACTTCCTATACTGTCTACATATCCTTCAAATTTCATTTAAGCAAATAATCGAAGAAGCCTTCTATGAACGGTCACAGACAATAAAAATTTAGGAATCCCAACAAATTCTTTTATGCAAACTTAAATTTCTTTAGGAGAACAATATACCTTGCCAATTCGGGAAAAAAAAAACTTGGATTTGATCGGTTAGAAATAGAAGGAGGGAGTGGAAAGAGGAGACTCACCTAACTCTGAATCTGAGGTTGCATGCACGATTAAAACTTCCCCATCACATCCTCAAACATTTTCCTCTCCCTCTCCCTCTCCCTATGAGATTATTTTTATTTTTTATTTTTTATTTTTTTTACCTGTTCTCGCTCCCTCCGATTTGAATGATGTGATAATGGTGATGACTGATGAATCGTGAATGGGAGACTAATAGGGTGGGGGTGAGTGGTTAAAAGACACTTTTACCCTCCATCTAGATAACATGAGATCAATGAACAAAAAACCAGCTGATCACCGGTTTGAACCGTGAACCGGCCATTGGTTCGGTCCGGGCGGCCTCTAAAAACGGGAGGGACGTTGACCCGAGAAAAACCGGTCAATCAGGCCAACCCGGATGTTGAACCGGGTTGACCCTTTTTTTTTGAAAAAAAATAATTTTATTTTATTATAATTCACCTAATTACTGACTTTCACTCCACTCAATTTTAGAAATTAGGAAATTATAATACTTTAAATGCTATTTTACTTGCATATACTTAATATTTAATTATTGTTACTCTTAATATTTATATTTTAATCTGTGGATTGTAGAATAATATTTATTTTCACGTGTAATCAATTAATATTTTCTTTTTTTCCCTATATAGAAACATTAAAATATTCATATTTGATGAATCATGCATACCTATCTACATTTACATTTTGATATTAGTGATTATTAATGTTAATATCAATAAAATTTTATTATTTTAATATAACCGGTTTGACCCGGTCCGACCCTGGTTGGACCTTTGACCCTTGAACCAATGCATCGTCCGGTTCGATGCCCGGTCCGGTTTTTTGAACATTGCATGAGATATTTAATCTTTAAGGGCAAAATGGTCCTTTCAGATTCTAAAAATTAATAAGGATTTAAATATAATTTCTATTAAATTCTCATGGCCAGGCAAACGTAAAAAAATAAATTAAATGAGAAAAGAAACGCATGGTCTCCGATCAATGCTCACCTCATAAAAATAATAAGATCTTGGTTGTCATTTCGTACTTGATTTGACAATCATGGGACCATCCTCGTCAGCATATCACTCATGGATATTCATACCACAGAGAAGCAGTTTGATGATGGAACAAGGAAGATGATAAGTAACACCATGTTTGGATCTTACTTATGGGGTCAGAAGAAGTAGTGCATCCCAGAAGAAGCAGAAGTCAATTTAAAAAAAAAAAACAAAACATGTTTGTATGATCAACGTTTAAAAATGGCTTATGGGGAGGGATGTGCTTATGGGGAGAAGCAACAATTCGATGGAAGGGAAGAAAGAAGGAGAAAAAAAAAAAAAAGAGGAAGAACAATGAGTAGGAAAATTAAACTACTAAACCCCTAAAATTCTTAAATAAGATATTTTCTTTTAATCTAAAATTTCTTTTTTATCTCCAAAAATTTACCATAATAATTTCTAACTATTTTTTCCCACAATATACTCCTTTGAGCTGAAAATATTATTTTTTTTCAAATTATTTTCCTGAAAATAAGGGAGAAACTAAGTTTTAAATAAGAATATATGCATATTATATATGTATTATTCAATAACAATAATGTCATTTTTAGTAATTTTTCATCTAAATTTACTTTTCAAAATAATCATCCAAACATAGTTTAAATTGATAAGAAAATCACAACATGTTTGGATTGGATTGGTGGGCCGAAAGAAGAGTGACTTTTTTTTTTAATATGACTTTTTCAAAGGTAAAAGTAGATAAAAGTCAGATTATATGATGTGATTTATATTTAGAAACATGTTTTGATGATTATTTTGAAAAGCAAGTTTAGATAAAATTATTAAAAATGGCATAATTGTTATTAAATAATACATATATAATATGCATATATTCATTTAGTTTAGAAAGAAAAAAATGAAACTTGGGGTGTTTTTGAGGATTTTAAATGTTTGGTTTCTCCTTTATTTTAAGGAAAATAATTTGAGAAAATTATATTTTTGGCTCAAAGGAGAATATTGTGGGAAAAAATAGTTAGAGATTATTATAGTGAATTTTTAGAGATAAAAAAGAAATTTTATATTAAATGAAAATATCTTATCTGAGAATTTAGGGATTAAATAGTCTAATTTTCCTACCCATTTTATTTCTTTTCTTTTTCTTTTTCTTTTTTCCTCACCTTTCTTTTTCTCTTTCTTTTTTTCCCTTCATTCCATTCCAGTCCCATCACAGAAGCTATAAGTCAGAAACTTCAAATGCTTACTTTTACACTAAAAGTCTATTTAAACCACAAGTACTTTACGTTTTGAGGCCCACCCAAACATAAATCAAAAGCACAATTTTTTTCTGCGGCAGGTAGCCCAAAAACCATTCCAAACACACACGTTATGTTTAAACAGCCTAAAGCCTAAGGCAATGGAAAATAGATATGCATATGTGCTGATTTAGCTAAGGGGTAAAATTAAATTGAATTGAACGTGCAACATGTTATATTTTGTAAAATTAAGCGGTGGACCTTTTGAGTTGCATGGGTACTGGCACTTTAGTAGTTCTTACGTGACTAAATAGAGTATTACATTTAGTTTACTCTTTTTTGGGAGATTAAGGAAGCTAAACTAATTTAAAGAAAAATTATTTATAAATTAATCTGCCTGAATTTTTTTTTCTAAATTAGTTTATTTGATTTATAAGCTAACACATGATTTAATAATACATAAAATCCATTATGATTAAGCGGTCCGTTTCTGCCGTATTATCATGATCAGTCGCACTCACGTTGTCCGAGCTCAAATACTCCACAATTTCACCATCTATCATTGAGTACATCAATTCATTTATTTGGTCAACCACCTCTATCCTTGGAGACAATATTGCTCTACTGTTGAGATAGTTGGAATCATCTAATCTCCTCTGAAAATCAGAATAAGTGGATGAAATTATTTCCTTCAATGGATCTCCGCAACTCATAAGTAGTTGGTGAGGGGTTTTTATTTCAGTTATTCCATCATGGGGGAGCCCAACTTCACCGCTACCCACACTCAACAACCAATCAGAGAACGATTTGATTTTCGCCTTTCAGCATCATGAGCACACAATGTTAGCCTCATGTTTCTTGTTAGCTTGAATATTTTGCAACTTGACCATAGGTTTGAGTAAGTTATGGAGGCATTAACTACTTCTGTTTGGCCACCTTTTGAAAGCATGAATAGGGGTGAATAGAGGAGTTTCATCATAAAATGTTGTGGAATGAAAGCTGAGTCTCTATGATTGGTTAGTGATCTTGTACTAGTCACTGTTTGGTAAGATTTTAAAATTCTCTCCATGATAAACTTTTCCCTCAGTTGTTTTTTGTAACATCCTGAAATTTTAATTCTAAGATTTAAATGATTAATATATAAAAATTTAATGTATAGGTTATAGTATTTAGATCATTATTATTTAGGTATTTAAAATTTAATAATAATATTTCAAACATTTAAAGAGAATATCAATCTACGAGGGTTATATTTCAAAATTATATTGATTAATTTATTAGAAAAATGCTATAATTTAGAGAGATTACAAATAAGATAAGATAGAGATAAAAAAATAAGATAATAATTAAAATATGTACATATATGCATATTTATATATTATTATATACACAATATATATATATATTATAATATATACAAAATATATGTGAGTGGCGTGAATCATGATGATTCACGTCATATCACATATATGAGCTATATATATATGTGTGTGAGTGGGTATATGCCTTACTTTTATCATAAATTAAATTGAGAGAGAAGGTGTGTGAGTGTCATATATTTTATCAAGAAATCAAACTTTTTGGGTCAATTCTGTACTCATAACTTTTTCCGACCACAAAACATTCTTCACAAATTTTGTTCTGTGCAACAAGATCTTTCAAATGGAATAACTTTCCTATGGGGTAGAGCGTGGAATTGAGGTAACCAATGTTACTTTACTTTATATGCCTGTTTTGGAACATAAGAATTTTTAACTATATTTTGATCGTATAAGTTTGATTTATAAAATTCTATTTTAATTGTATAAAACTTCAATGAAGCGGGAATTATGTTAGAATGTATTCCATTATAAAAATTATTTTTCAGACTCACTTATCATATGTGTGTACAAAGATTTATGTAATGATGTGTTATATATATAGTGTTGTGATGATACATATTACGGATGATATCTGTTATGATTACTTCTGTGATGGAAACTTGGGGCAGGTTGTGGAGATTTTTGTTTGGAAGCCCGCGCGGCAGCCTCTACTGGTGATCGTAATAGTTGGTATTTTGTCGGGCCCATGTCTCTATCCCATATCCTTTGGTCGGGGTTTGGAAATAGGCGCCTAGGTAAGACACCTCTTGAGCCTAGGCCCAGGTGGGAGGTAAGAGAGGAGACTGATGACCCGTAGTGAGTGGTGTAACCTTCGGCCGGGTTATACAGCACGAAAGGTTAGGGTCCATGTCGGGAGTTATACGGAGAAGATTGGTTGGGGGTAACGATTGTGTTTGAACTTGTGATTTTATTTTAGAAAACTATTATCTTTATCTTTATATGTATATAAGCACTGCTTCGTTGGCTTATGGTCCTTTTTTGTATATTCTGTAAAGTGATATTGGTTACTGGGACTTTGTCTGACTCTCCTATAATAACTTTTTTTAGGTGATAACCGTTATAAAGGTGGTTGCGAAGGGAATGAGCCTGAGGATTAGGTATCCGAGTATACCTTACCTCTATTTGGCATTATGTCGCTAGATTATTTATATTGCCACATTAGTCGCATAATTTATCAATTTTGATAACTCAATTAAATTATCTTGGATTTCTTTTATTTTCGTTCATAAAAACTTTCGTGGCATCTTGTTTTTGTTGTTTTGGTTATGTATAATATAGTACAAATATTGGAACGTTACATTTTTTATTGGTAAGTGCGGAGCAATGACTTCTGAGTGACATATCCCTCAATCATAGTCCCTAAAAGCAATGAAAACATTATATTTAGATCGTGAATAGATGGTATATATTTAAGTATGCAAGTGATTTGAAGAGATCCTGCTTATAAACCAACAACATCACAACCTTCCAAACAGGAAATGGATGAGTATTTTTTCGCACAACCCACTTTAGCAACACAAGTGCCGCAATTCGCCATGTGTTTTTACTTTCGTCAAGCATCCTTATTGGAACTCTCTCATCACCCATCTTAAACTGGAATGCAAAAGAATGGACCTCCGAGGAAGAGATGATGTGGATGAATTTTTCAGAGTTATAAGTAAATAGGTAATGGGATTCCCTATCAACAACAATAAATTCATTATTCATTATTCATTATTATCTATATCTATATCTATATAACATAAACTACTCTTCCACAAAAACACTATTCATAAGGAATTAATAGCCCAAATGATTAATTCTATTGAGACCAATGGGTCAACTTATCATTAATTATACCTAAAATTATATCTACTAATAATTATATTTAAATTTAAAGATTGATAATCACTAATTATATCTATTAATAATTATATTTAAATTTAAAGAATGATTGGCCATAATTATTATATTTAAGATAAGCCCTAAAATTATGTTCCTAAGAAGCTTCTGATAGGTCAATCTATCACTAATTATATTTGATTAGTTATAACCATTATTTTTGAATAATTATATTTAAATTTAAAGACTGATAATCACTAATTATATTTACTAACAATTATATTTAAATTTAAAGAATGACTGGCCATAATTATTATATTTAAGGTTGGAATATATCTTTCAAAACCGGTTTTCACACATGGACAACTTTATTTTTGCACTATCGAGAGTGAGGAGCACAGAAGAGTTAAAGATTGTTCTGAGCCCTAACGAACTTGAGCGTCGTAACAAGACGAAGAACATAGTTTACAAGGACTTATTTATGAATGTAGATCATCATTAATTCCTTGATATTCGGGGTGTTATACTTAAATAGCTCATTCATTTACCTTATTGTTTTAAATGTTAGTTTACATTTCCATCATGTATTTCTTAATGTTGATTGGTTGAATCGCATTTCCTACATTCCAGCACTTTAATAACAGAATATTTTTAATTTTCCAAAGCATTATAGATTGCGATATGCTTTTGATGAAGGGATGTAATAGTTTGGTTAAATGATCTACATAAGTATTCTCCCTTTTTCTATATTTATATAATGATTTAGGTTAATATTTCCTAAGACCTCATGCAAATAAATTTATGATTCCTTTTTTGGAATTGAAAAACCATATTTATGATTTCAAGTCGAAGCACATGAAAAATTTCACTCGTACAACGCACGGGAAGCCCAGCTTGTTGCTAATAATTTAAAAACAATCACCACTATTTTACGCAAAAAAAACCTTAGTTTATGCTTTTGAATCTGCCATATATATATTTATATAAAATTCAATAAAAAAAATCATGGTAATATATTGCTGCTATAGTTGTGAAATCAATCATTAAGAATTAAGAATCTATAAGCTAAATGCTATTACTTTTTTATACGTATATAGGTAATGGGATTCCCTATTAACAACAATAAATTCATTACTATTACTAATAATTTTAAAAAAAAAACCACTATTTTAGGAAAAAAATTACTAATAATTTAAAAATAATCACCAATATTTTACACAAAAAAAACTTAAGTATATGCTTTTGAATCTGCCATAAATATATATATACATATATATATATATAAAATTCAATAAAACAAAACTCATGCTAATAGTAATATACATTTTAAAAACAATCACCACTATTTGCTGTGGAAGACGTTTTAAATTAATTTGATCATACATATAAATACCACAATTAATAGTAATATACATTTTAAAAACAATCACCACTATTTACGCAAAAAAAAAAACTTAAGTATATGCTTTTGAATCTGCCAAATATATATATATAAATTCAATAAAACAAAAAGCATGGTAATATATTGTTGCTATAGTTATGGAATCAATAATTAAGAATTAAGAATTTATGAGCTAAATGCTATTATTTTTTTTATACGTATATAGGTAATGGGATTCTCTACCGACAAAAATAAATTCATTACTATTACTAATAATTTAAAAACAATCACCACTATTTAAGCAAAAAAAAATACTAATTATTTAAAAACAATAACCATTATTTTATGCAACAAAAAAAGTTAAGTATATGCTTTTGAATCTGTCACACACACACATATATATATATATATAATTCAATAAAACAAAAATCATGGTAATATATTGTTGCTCTAGTCAATTGCAGAGTTTAAGGAAGATTGTTAATATGTTGTAAGAGTTTTTCTTTTTTCAGATAGTCAAATTTCCAAATGGAATTCCCTATTAACAACAATAAATTTATTACTAATAATTTAAAAACAATCACCATTATTTACGTGAAAAAAAATAAGTATATGCTTTTGAATCTGCTATAAAATGGTAATATAATGTTGCTATAATTGTGGGATCAATCATTAAGGATTAATGAAATTTCTTGATCATACATACAAATACCACAAATAATAATATACATATGAATTAAGAATTAATAATTGTTGACCAATTGCAGAGCTTATGGAATATGACATCAGCGTACATGTGGATTAATAAGGTTGTTATTATAGAATTTGCCATAAATATATATAAATATATATATAAATTCAATAAAACAAAATGCATGGTAATATATTGTTGCTATAGTTATGGAATTAATAATTAAGAATTTATGAGCTAAATGCTATTATTTTTTTTTATACGTATATAGGTAATGGGATTCCCTACCAACAAAAATAAATTCATTACTATTACTAATAATTTAAAAACAATCACCATTATTTACATGAAAAAAACTTAAGTATATGCTTTTGAATCTGCTATAAAATGGTAATATAATGTTGCTATAATTGTGGAATTAATCATTAAAGATTAATGAATGTTCTTGATCATACATACAAATACCACAATCAATAATATACATATGAATTAAGAATTAATAATTGATGATCAATTGCAGAGCTTATGGAAAATGACATCAGCGTACATGTGAACCAATAAGGTTGCTGTTAGGAGTTTTCAAGAAGTATATGGATATGGATAGGGCTGTTCAAAAAGTTCCTGTCCCGGTTGTCCCGGTCCCGTCCTGGACCTGTTGGGACCGGAATTTCCCGAGACCAAAGGGATCCAGCACAGGGATCAACAGTACCGGGACCAAATTAAAACTGGGACGGTATCGGGACATGGTCACATCTCTGAGATTCCCGGTCCCGTCCCGGTACCATAAGTATAGTTACTTATTTAAATTTTTTCCTAATTCAACTATACATTTATTCCTTTCTTTTTTTCTTTAATTAATTAATCAGTCCCCTACCCAAACATTAATTTTTTCTCTTTCTTCACAAAATCATTTAATTATATTGATTGATTGATTGATTCAATCATTTAAAGTTTAGGGTTTATTTTTTTAAGAGGCATACCTCTTTTTTTCTCTTCCACCTTTTTCCCAAGTGTGTTCTTGCTGTCACCCCACTCAAGCCTCTGGTATGTCTCTCTATCATCCCTCATGTAGCCAACAATGATCTAGAGTTCTTTTATCTTCAAGTTTGTTCTAATTTATAGGTGGGATATAGGGTTTTGTTATCTTATTTGATAAAGAAACACATAACTTAATTTGATAATGACTTAGTATTAATTTATAAGAATAGAAAAGTGGGTTGAAGGTATATTTCACGGGTGAGATGTGCTGATTTCCAACTTTACAATAGTTAGCCTTAGCGTACTGTAGTTGCTTTATTTTCCTGTTGCAGCTTACTTTATCGAGTTTTGTATTCAGTGAAGACTATTGTTGCTTTGTTTGCTATGTTTTAAAGGTAAAAAAAAAAAAAAAAGAAGAAAGAAAGATTAAACCCAAGTACAAGCATGTGTCTCCTATGTATTAAAATTCCAAGTCCGAACCCCCTCTAAAATTGTATATGTGATTGTTAGGAAGCTCCATTATCCTAAGGTCGGAAAGAAAAAACAGACACATGCAAAATGCTTTAAAATGTAAATTTTATCCACGAACAATGCAACTGATTCATCAAATTCAGTACAATGGATTCCCATAGGAATTTAATATAACATCACCATGACAAGCTGTACATTGTACAAGTTGAAAAACTGAAATTGTTTCCAATAGTAAATCCATAACTATTAAAATCTAAATTTTATAATTATTACTATACATGTTCAGAGTTATTTCAGAGAAATTCGTCAACATAGTTTTCCACGATATTTGTAAATTTAATTTGAAAAATGATATTTGATTTTTTCTCGCATAGTATTAAAATTTAAATTCTCCAAATCAGATTAAAATACTTGTGTAATGTTTGTTTTAATTAGTTAGTGACAAATTATATTTATTTAAAATCTTTTTATTATTTAATTTACAAAAATATTCTACTTCTATGCATGATCTAATACTGAGTGTGTTTGGATGGACTTCTGAAAAAGTGACTTATAGATAAGTCAAACTGAAAATAAGTTAAACTGAAAATAAGTCAGATTGTGTAATGAGATTTATGTTTGGATGAGCTGTTAAAAAAAGTGACTTATAAGTCATAAGTCATATTGTGTAATGAGATGTATGTTTGGATGGACTTTTGAAAAAGTGATTTATGTTTGGGTTAGTTGTGATTTGATGTGTAAAATAAGTTAGAATTGTGGGGTCCACCAAAAAAGTGACTTATAAGTCATAAGTCATAAGTCATAAGTTGAAAAAAAGAACTTATACTTATTTTGACTTATAAGTTATAAGTTACTTATTTTTATAAGTCGAGACAAACATACTCAAAACAACTTTTTTGAAAATAAGTACTTATTTTTTAAAATAAGGACTTATTTGGCTGGAATAAGTCCAGCCAAACAAGCCCACTGTTGTTTGTCAATAACTATTCAGCCATATATTCTGTAATATATAAATTGCTAACACCTCTTTTCTTTCATAGTTTTACATTTTTCCATTGTCCATAAACATGGCATCTACACCCACGACTCAAGAAACCAACCAAGCAGCTGCGGGAGATCCTCAGAACCAAAATATCAAAGGAAAAGAAGGTGAAACAAATATTGAGAGAGAAGAAAACCAAACAAAAAGGAGGAGATCATCAGTTTGGGATCATTATGAAAAGTTGCCTGTAGACAAAGCTAAAGGAAAACCCAAATCCAAGTGTAAGTATTGCTCAAGACTGATTTGTTGTCATCATACCAAGGATGGGACAAGTGGATTGTGGAGACATTTACGGAGGTGTGACAAAAATCATAACAAAGCCAACAAGCTGAAACAATCTCTGTTTGCAGCCACTGGACCCTCTAAAAGGGTGATTGCGCATTTATTTGATCAAGAGCGATGCAGACTAGTTGTTTCAAAATATATCATATTGGAAGAATTGCCTTTTCGGATTGTGGAAAGTGAGGGTTTCAAACAGATGATGAATGAGATTGAACCCCGCTTCAATGTCCCCTCCAGATCAACAATTACAAGGGATTGCCTGAAGTTGTATCTTGATGAAGCAACAAAACTGCAAAAGTATTTCAAGGAAAATAAAGTTCGAGTGTCCCTTACTACAGATACTTGGACTTCTAATCAGAATGCCAATTATATGTGCCTAACTGTACATTGGATTGATGAGAATTGGACCTACCAAAAGCGTATCTTGAATTTCTGTGTAGTCAA
The DNA here is from genome assembly GCA_037074515.1 of Mimosa bimucronata. NCBI lineage: Eukaryota > Viridiplantae > Streptophyta > Magnoliopsida > Fabales > Fabaceae > Mimosa > Mimosa bimucronata. The sequence goes on along the minus strand of CM073443.1, from coordinate 12,916,476 downwards.
AAACCATAAAGGTGACACAATTGCAGAAGAAATTGAAAAGTGCTTGTTGTCTTGGAGCATTGATAAAGTGTTTACTATCACAGTCGATAATGCTTCTTCCAATGACAGTGCACTATTAAATTTGAAGGCAGTTTTCAAACATTGGAATGGGTTAATTTGTGATGGAGACTTCATGCACTTGTGGTGTTGTGCTCATATTATGAATCTAATTGTTTCTGATGGTGTGAAGGATATGCATACTTCTATTGAAGCTATTCGAAATGCCATTAAATATGTAATATCTTCTCCTACAAGATTTCGAAAGTTTAAGGCACTTGTGGAAAAAATGAAAGTTGATTCAAAGAGTCTATTGAGCATGGATTGCCCAACTAGGTGGAATTCAACATACATAATGTTGGAAAATGCCATTAAATTTAGTAGTGTGTTTGAAAGGATGGAGTCAGATACTGAGTATAAAAAAAGCTTCTCTGATAAAGGTTTAATTGGTCCTCCTATTGCTTTGGCATTCCAACAAGCTAAGGAGTTTATGAAGTTTTTGAAGTTGTTCTACAATGTCACTCAGAAATTTTCAGGATGTCTTTACACAACCTCAAATTTGGCCTTCCAAGAAATAATAAATGTTTCTTCTATTTCTATAAAGCTGCAAATAATCAGGAATCTTTGTTGTATGACATGGCTAAGAATATGCAGAGCAAGTATGATAAATACCGGGGGAGTTTTGAAAGCTTTAATCCTTTGTTGGTGATAGCAGTAGTACTTGACCCCAGGTATAAAATGAAGTTTTTGAGATATGCTTTGGAGGATATGTTTCCTAAAGATCTTGAACGACGTGCAGGTATGTCACAAAAAGTCTCTAATGTGTTGTACCTTTTGTATGATCATTATTCAAGTGTGCTTAGCACATATGAGGCTCAGAGTGCAACAATTGAAGATGGTAGCAACATTGTGATAGATGCCTATATGTTTGATCAAGAATCCTTTGACAATGATATGGGTATGTCAGCAATGCAAAGATTCATTATTGAAACTCAAAGTCAGGCTAAGATTCAAACAAATAAGTATGCAGAGGTGGAGACATATCTTCAAGATGAGCTAGTTGAAGGTCATGATCCTGCATTTAATATCTTAGATTAGTGGAAAGTAAATGCAAGCAAGTATAAAGTCCTTTCAATGATGGCACGTGATGTGTTGGCCATGCCTGTTTCTACCGTGTCTTCAGAATCATTATTTAGTACAAGGGGCCGTGTCATTGATGCATTTAGAAGTTCATTATCACCTAAGATGGTCGAGGCACTTATTTGCACACAAAATTGGCTATCTTCATCTACATCCAACAAAAAAACATTTGAAACTGATAATTTCAATGAGACTGAGGAAGCTGTACATGGTAATATTATAGTATTTGTTTTATAAATTCATTTGTTTTCTCTATTTTATGAATTTCTTAACAATAAATGTTCCTTTTCCTTCCACTTTGTCTCTTTGCAGATGAAGAAGTAGCATTGAATCTCCTTAATGAAGAGGAATGATCGAAGAAGTAGGGAATAACTGAATTGTTGGCTATTGTTTTGAATTTCTTTCTTTTTTCTTTTTGAACAATGACTGCTTTGAATTTGAATGTTTAAATTTTCATTATAGACTTATGGTTGTTGTCTTGTTTCGTTATAATATTTTGGAGACTTTTTAAGTAGTTAAAAAGGATTTGTTGAATTGAATGGTTGTTGAATGATTAATCTTTTTTTTACACATAAGTATATATGTGATATTAAAGAATTAATTATAGTATATTATTAGTAACTAAAGTATAAATATATATATATAGAGGTGCTTCGTTTTTGTTCTTAATAAGCCAGATTGTGTTAAAGAGAATTGAGACGTCCCGGTCCTGGTCCATATCCCGGTCCCATCCCGATGGTTCCAGGATCCCTTCAGTACCGATACCAGGACCGGGACACAAATGGCGTCCCGGCCTTCTTTTGGCACCAGGACTCGGTCAAGGGGTGTCCCGGTTTCATCCCGGTACTTGAACAACCCTAGATATGGATATAGATAGATTCCATTCCACGTGTGAAACCGTAAACATTGAAAGTCAACGCCCAATAGAGTTGACAATTTTTTATTGGGCAAATGTGTAAATTTACCAATAAACAATTACCAAAAGAGCGTTTGGCATAAAAAAGAGTTTTGCGGTGCTTAAATACGAAAAATCTTTTAAAAAATGTGCAAATTTACCAAAACTGTTTATTTTTTAGGAAGAAATTAGGTGGGACCCACGAGAAAAAGTAACATAAGTTTGGTTAGAGATAACGGTTTTGGTAAATTTGCACATTTTTTATATCTAAACATAACAAAACTCCTTTTTGTGCCTGATGCTCTTTCAGTAATAATTCATTAGTAAAACCCATTATTTATTGGATAAAATATTTTATATGAGATCAAAAGTTATCCAAAACTAAGCGAAATATGCTGGCCACGTATTACGCATATATTTACTTATTTATATAATATAGCATGTCATGATTTCATTATAAAATAATATAGTTAAAGTATAAATATACTCCTTTATTTTTGCTACCAGTTAGTTTCATTTAACAAAAACACTCATCTAATAAATCTATATAGTGATTTTTATAGTTAAATGGGGATAAACATGACTAATTGTTAAAATATAATAATGATTATATTAAAATATTAAAATCTAAACAAATTTCGTCAGCATTTAAACCTAAAATCATCGTTTAGTTTTGCCGTTAGCATTTTCTATTAGCTGAAACTTTTGACATTACCAAAAAAAAAAACCAAAGTACTCCCTCCTAACCTAAAAAGATAATACATATTTACTTAATTTGGTTAGATTAATGATGGTAGTTAAATTAGTTAAAATCACAAGATATTACTAATGCACTCTAACCATCTACCAACATCTACACCCCCACTCTCTTGCTTATTCATTATTAAGAAGTATTATTGAGAATATATTGAGAACAATTAAAAGGAGGTCTTATATTTAGGACCAAACCCGTCTTTCAAATAGGCCCCGACTAGACTAGAGGAAATACTACTAACTGTATACTTTAGCCCAGTATATTGATCCCAAACTCAAGTAAATTTAGGCCACCATTGATAAATACTACCTTCTGGCAAAAAAAAAAAAAAGACAAATACTACCAAGCCCATTATCTGATTTTTGGCCCAAGCCCATATATCAACATTAAGAAGACGAAACAATGCTCACCATCCAGTTTGTCTTCTCGAAAACCCTAACGCTCAGAGCTCCCAGTTTTCGTCTTAGAGCTCATCCAAACGCCGAGCCTCTCTGTTTCTTTCTTCTTGGGAACCAATAATGGTAATCTCTTCTTCTTCTTCTTTGCCTATTTGGTTTTTTTTTTTTTGCTTGCGAATCATTCGCTTCATTTCTAATCTTCTTGGATTTGTTCATTGCTTGTTGCTGTAGACTGGAGAGGCTGTGAATCCTAAAGCTTACCCTTTGGCGGATGCCCAACTCACAATAACAATTCTCGATCTTGTTCAGCAAGCTGCTAATTACAAGCAGCTTAAGAAGGGTGCTAATGAAGGTCTGCCTTTAATTTTGCTTCCTCATATGTTTTTTTTTTATTGTTTAATTTGGTGTTTTTCGTTGTTTCATTTTTGTTTTTCAAAAATGTTGTCATCTTGGTTCTTCATAGAAGAAGCAATGTATAAAATTTGATGCTTTGAATCTGTTTCAGCAACCAAGACGCTGAACAGGGGTATCTCTGAGTTCATAGTTATGGCTGCTGACACTGAGCCACTTGAGATTCTTCTCCATCTCCCTCTCCTCGCTGAAGATAAGGTGGGTTTTGATGCTTCTTTTCTTTTCTGTCAACTGTTTTTCTTATTTATCTGGAAAAAAAAGAACTTTGTTTTTCCTACTCTGCAATGAAACTCCTTGTTTCTTATTTATTAAAAAAAAGAAGAACTTTGTTTTTCTTACTCTGCAATGAACAAGTAAAAAGTTTTGTTTTAACCGTTCTTGGCTTCAGGCTATTCTTGTTATCTCATTGGTGTTTTGCCATGTTTGTTGTTTGATTTAATTGTTTTGGAACTGCATCCTTTGATGTGTGTGTATTTGTTAATGAAATTGCTGATTTAGTGTTGCCTAGCTGTTTCCTGGATTTTGAGAATTGATAAACTGATTTTTTCTTTTGGGAAATTAAGTTGTGCCACTGGTTTTGTCGGATTGGTGCAGGATGAATGGAATTTGGGAATTTTGTGGTGCCCAATACAATATACCAAGAAATTTGTGATTGTCATTTTATATTTTGCTGTGTAGCATTACTGTGTATTGTTCAGCGATCTGCAATTCTTTTGTACATCTGTTGTTAGAAATGTTTGGGGCAATTGCTGTTTAGGACGTTTTGATTGCTACTATATATTGTTGTATGGGCCTACAGCTATATGTCTAATATAACCTGTGACTTGTATATTATGTTTAAGCTCTTTGTTCTAGGAAGAAATTCATGGATTCTGATTGGCTTATCATTATCCATATTCTTGAAGTACTGTGTAATGTATTTGTCATGCTTTTTTCATAATAGATAGTCTCAGCATTCTGGCTGCTTTCATTTGAATGTTATATCTTTGATTTTATATCTATGTTTTGTTGAAATACTTGTAATTATACTATGATATGAAATGATCATCTTGAATTTTGCAGAATGTTCCCTATGTATTTGTTCCATCCAAACAAGCGCTCGGACGAGCATGTGGAGTCACACGGCCAGTCATAGCATGTTCTGTGACCAGTAATGAAGGAAGTCAGTTGAAATCCCAGATACAACAACTAAAGGTGATGATATACTGTTAGTTGCATACTACATTTTAAGTGTTACCACACACACACACATCTATAATGAATATGTATTCTGATGATTATTTATTGTGTGGGATGCAGGATGCTATTGAGAAGCTTTTAATTTGAGCAATACTAATCGGTATGATGGGCTTCTTGGGTTGTGTTGATGCTCCTTCAGAGGCTTTGACTGGACTGAGATGTTGTTGTGTTGTCTTAGGGAAATATAGTTATGGTGTGTTATCCTATATTGTTGATTATGAGATATTATCCGAGTGGTATTTTTGAAGGTTTTGTATGAGTGATGCTTTAAACTGGTATTTCATGTTTTCAATGTGATTTCTGATATTATGATAATTTATGCATCTCTCTTCTGTTTAGATATCAAGTCTTTTCTTAAGCTGTAATCAATTTTCTTTAGGCTTGTTTTCTTATTAGAAAAAATAGGCGTTAATTTTTTCTTAGGCTATGTTTGATCTTTGTGGGTTAAGTCGGCAATACTTGATAGGCTTTTAACTTGTAAGCATTCAAGTGTGCCCCTTGAGTAATTGCGGCTTGCGAGTTGGTTTTTAAAAAGTTTTTGTACGAGTACTTTTTCCTTTTGGTGTTTCCCAAACACATTTAGCTAAACTTAATTGTGAAGAGTACATGATTTACAAAAATAGCTATGGGGATTAGGCATCTTCGTCGGTGTTTTTCAAAGAACAATGTTGGTTAAACAAAAGTGTTTGGTGTCAACCGAATTTGAAATAATTGACGAACTGATGCAAGATGGTTCCAAAAACGAGATTATCGGTTTCGAATGGAGAGTGCTTAAACTTGTGTGTGGTACATCATATTTTGAAGTTTCAAGATTTCAAGGTTTGGTTGCTTAGCAAACACAATAGTTAAGTATTCTACAGGTTGTTCTTTGAATTTTGACGAATTCAGTGCTTTAATGATATTTAAATATTGAAATATTCTATAAGGGATCACACTTCAAAATAATAAACTAAAGAAAATTTCATGAAAACAAAAAAGAATAAATGCAGTGCCATGATGGAAGGCAACTGAAAAACGAGACTCAACTTTTCGAAAGAGTGTGTGTTTAGTATGGCTTTTGGGCCACCAAACGGCACGCCCAACTATAGAAGCAAAATTTAGTTTTTTATCATGTTTGAGTGAGCCTTAAATGTAAAGTACTTATTGTTTAAATGGCCTTCTAGGGTAAAAGTAGGAACTTGGGGCTACTTACTTATAGCTTATGGCTTCTGCAATTAATAACGGTAAATTGCATTAAAAGAAAAGAAATAAAGTGGGTAGAAAAATTAGACTATTAGACCCCTAAAATTCTCATATAAGATATTTTCTTTTCATTTAAAATTTCCTTTTTATCTCCAAAAATTTACCATAATAATCTCTAACCATTTTCTCCTACAATATCCTCCTTTGAGTCAAAAATATAATTTTCTCAAATTATTTTTCTTAAAATAAGGGAGAAAAATTAAACCTTTAAGATCCTAAAAAGCACCCAAAATTCCTCAAATATTCCAATAATTCATAAATTTCTATTAATTAATTCCTAATCACCTCCACTAATCGTCAATAATTTTTTAGGATGCTACAAGTTTCACTTTTTCTTTCTAAATTATAAGAATATATGCACATTATATATGTATCATTTAATAAGAATCATATCTTTTTAGTAATTTTTCATCTAAACTTGCTTTTTAAAGTAATCATCCAAACATGTTTCTAAAAGTCAGATTAAAAAAAAATCACTTCTTTCATCACAAAATTCAAACATAAATCACATCACACAATTTGACTTTTATCCAATTTTACTTCTAAAAAGGTTAGATTTAAAAAAAATTCACTTCTTTACCGCCAATCTAAATACACCCTTTTAGATTGTGGCGTTTTAATTTGGTGAAAATACAAGCAGCAGCAAGCAAACAAAGGGCCATCAAAATATTATGATGGTGATTATAATAAGAAGATTTAGGGGTTGAGATTCTTGCTTTCTGATGAGTATGTGAAGATTTATCCTTCCAACATGGTTTGCTGGTAGCCCAATGCTCATTCTTCTGAGGTTGTCCTACATCTCCCAATTTTACCTTAAGTTGACCCCAAAAATCTTTCAATCTCATAAACCCATCATATTCCTCTCTCATCAACTGCATTCTTGTCTTCTCCCTTTCCATCTTCAACATGCTAGGGGTGATAAAATGCCAACTCAAACTGCAAAAGGCATATTTACAGTCTTGATGGAAATATGCACCTTCACCAATTTCATTGTCCTTATAAGGAATTTTCTCATTTGTAACTCTTTCGTAAATGACTGAGCAGCCAACATATGCTCCATATGTAGCCAAATATCTAACTTCCTTTTACTTGGATCATCCGAAAAGAAGTCTCTCGAAAAGATTGCAGTATGATTGATATATTCATCAAAGCTTTTACCAAATATGATAACATTACTTAATAGATTTGGTTTCCAAATTGATATAGTGTGGCTTGAAAAACATAGTTGGTTTCATGGCTTCCCTCCTTCCATGTTCGTTTAAAAATAAGACGGAAGATCCAAGAGATTCTACAACTCGAATTTTAGTTGTTCAAAGAGTAGGATCAAACATTTCTATTCATTGAAATTGCAAGACTAAGCTGCAATTGAGGAAAAACTTCCTCATCTGATTCTATTCTGTCAATGCCATAAATTACCATTTTCATCTTTGACTCTAACTCCAAAACTCTTTGTATTAGTTCAAAAATTGGTGGACTCAGTACCTCATCTCGATAATCACAATAAAATTGAGAGATCTCAAGTTGATTTGTAAGATTTTAATTTTTTGCATCAATACTTTTTCTCTATGAGTATCAATTTTTATATCTGTTGGGGTCCATGGTCTGTCCCTTTCCTTCAAATAAAATTGATAAAATTTATCAAAATCTGTTGATGCTCACATAGATCATTAATTCGTTTTGAGTTGTTTCTGAACAGGAGAACTGATTGTAAGGGATGGAATTGAAATATATGCTATAACACAAGAAACAAGAAATTGCGTATTAATTGTCATAACATTCATCATCAACTCATTTCAGAATGGGAGTGGCTTCCCTTCTTTACCCCTTTCCATCCTCTTCCCTTCTCTACCCCAAATTTTTTTAATTTTGGGGTCAAATTTTTTTTATTTGTTTTCATCATTAGATTCTACATAAAATTAGTGACATTTTGATATCTCATGGACAAAAAATGGTTCATTTTTCAATTTTATATGATTTTTTAAATATTTAATACTTTAGCTTAAAAAAAAATACATATTTTTAAGTATTAAATCTTTAAAAAATCAAATAAAATTGAAAACTGAACCATTTTTTGTCTATGAGATATCAAAATGTCACTAATTTTATGTAGAATCTAATGATGAAAACAAATAAAAAACATTTGACCCCAAAATAAAAAAAATTTGAGGTAGAGGAGGGAAGATGATAGGAAGGGGTAGAGGAGAGAAGCCACTCCCTTCAGAGAATGAGGGCCAAAACAAACTCATTTACTACGTCTTACAGTATGATAGGAGGAGTACAAACATTCGTCCATACTCTTTATATATATTTTAGTATACAAATGAATAATCACCTTTACTTGAATATACGTATGAATAGATAAATGAATTATCTGGACTTAGTCACCAAGCAAATTAGAACTGAAACCGAAAACTGAACTCAATTCGGTTTTTTAAGTTCGGTTAATTCAGTTGGGTTATGTTTTAAGAATTTTGGTTTCAGTTCAGTTTGTTATTGAAAAATTAATTCGGTTAAAAGTAAAACAGAAATTTATTTAAGGTATGTATATTTAATTTAAAATATTGACTCTTATATGATGATTATGGGATAACTCTAATATATAGTATTACATTATTATATAGTTTTTATAGTTAATATATACTATAACATGTTTTATAGATAATATTTAACCCAAAATGCACTTATTATTTTATATATAATACAATATTATGTTTGGTAAATAATAATAACCAAACCGAAATAATTCAGTGAATTCAGTTTTGGCTCTGTGTTTAAAATTAATCAAACCAAATAACCGAATATTCACCCCTAGTCACCTAGCTAGAATGTGTGATATTTTGATAAATTATTAGTATAAAAATGATGAAAATTTTATTTTTTAAAAAAATCATACAAAATTTAAAAAGTGTATTATTTTTTGCCCATAGACTTCAACTTATCAAAATGCCACTCATTTTATTTAGAAGATAAATATCACAATAAAAAAAATGAGGGAAAAACATTTAAGCGATCCAGTATTCCAAAAAATAATAAAACATTAGAGATGGGCATGCTATTGTCTCCAAACCCTTCAAGCATCCACCCCCCCCCCCCCCCAAACAAAAAACAACACCCGAAAAAAAAAAGAATCAATTGCATACTGGTCTTTGTGGGAGGGCAGAAAAATAAAATCGAAGTATACCTTTACACTTAAATATAAAATGAACCAACCGGGTTCTGTGTAAGCTGAGTTTAGTTTTTTTCCATCAAAAAATAAAATAAAATTAGGAGGTAGGTATAGGTATAATTTTGTTATTGAATATTTCAACGAGCTGGGCCTCATTCAAAAATAATGATTATATTTTTCTTAAATATAATTAGTAGATATAATTAGTTATATAAATATTTTGGGATTAACCAATCAGAAGCTTTGGACCTCTTATGATATAGGTATAAGTATTTTTAAAATGAAAAATGAAAATAATTATAATTATACTTAAATATAATGATTAAAAAAATAATGATTATATTTAAAAAAAAACGTATAATAATGATTTATTTTAATTTTAAATATATAAATGATAAACCATCAACCAAAGTGATTAAAAGGGATGATTTTAATATAGCTAATAATTTATATATTTAAAATAAGACATCCATAATTTTATTTTTAGGGCTTATCATACATATTAATAATTTTTATTACTATTAATAATTAAAAAAGAGGATAAATATATTCAATGTTATAAATAATAGAAGAATATAAGAGAGAATGGGGGAGAGAAGTAGAGAGAATTGAAAGCCGTCCTCATTCAACGTTCAAGAGTTGTAGAATACACAATACTAGCATTCTATTTATAGAGGAGGCATTAGGGTTACAATATAATCAGAATTAATAATTACTAGAGAAATAATAGGGATGAGATTTAAGGACATCCACATTAATGAGATATTCATAACATTCACAAGCTTATAGCAAATAATTTATATATATATATATTTATAATTAGTGATGACCAATCAGAAGCTTATATATTTATAATTAGTGATGACCAATCAGAAGCTGTTGACGTCTTATGAATAGTAACTTGGTAGAAGAACTTTTATAGATATATAGATATAGATATAAATATAGATATAGATATAGAATTATAGATAGATTGTATTGAATTGATTTGTTTCGTTTTTGTTTTTCTTTCTTTTATATTCTTTCCAATGGATATTTTTGTAGTGAATTTTGAATTAATATTTAGATCCTTAATTTATGTAATATCTAGAGACTTAATTTTTTTATTATCTACATATATTTAAGGACTTAAGCTCCTAATTTTTCTAAAGAGTTCTCCGTTTTTGAAACGTGGGAAGTTTTAAAATAACATAAGGAGTTTCGTCCAACCTTCTTTTTTTCTTTTCGCCCAGACTTCTCAAAAATTAAGATTTTTATCCATCATTATTTAATCTCACCAAATATTAAAGTCAATAAATCTTTTCATGAATCTATCTATCATATTATGTGTGATTTGACTAATCACAAGCAAGCACATCAAGAATATTGTAATCTGATTTGGATAATTTAATATGATGTAACAAGATTGAGCTTTGATTTTTTCACTTCTAAATGAGAAAGAAAAAGTAAATGGGGCTTTAGTATTTTTCCTTGCCACGAGTGTCACATTATATTAATATATCCTTGGATTTTTTTTATGATAGGTTAGACACACGAAAATGATTCTCGATATTTTAAAAATATTTGATTTTTTTACCAAAGATATGGGTAGTTTGCTCATGCAACTTTGTTCTCCCTCCCACACAGTTTGGGTGAAGATGCAGGGTGAGTAGTTTTACCTCATGCATGCAAATATAGTGGGAGGAGAAATATATAAGGATTTCATCTTTACATCCCTTCCACTTGTTTCATTCGTCTAAGAAAATGAGTGCCTTTGAAGATACATGAATTCACCGGCCCACCTTTGCATAGATTCATATTTTCCTTTGCCACAATCTTAAGCGTTAAACCACAACCCTTGTCTATACAGAGCCAATCCACTATTTCAGCACCCACCTCCTCGAATTTCGAGGCACACCTTATGCTATTAATGTGCATATCTGGACCAAAAAAAAAAACCACAGTCTGTGGATCTTATCATATTAGTGAAATGCATATGATCAAAATCAAAATTTGAAAAATTGAATTGAAATACCTTGTGTTATTGGAATTAAAGTCTGAAAAATTGAACTGCCAGCATAAGCATTTTTATGGAACGCCCTCAAAAGACATATCACGATCTCTGTTTGAGATTGTAATCCCAAGTTGAACCAATTTGAGAGCTTCTACTTCCTTTTAAATACACTATAATACACTCGCCATTAATGATCGATAACTTAGGAAATTCTGTCAAATAAAACTAAAGGGAACGTATGAGATAACCCCGGGAAAAAATCAAGGAGGTATTTTAGGGAAGTATATTAAGACTATAATTTTCAACTTATTATTTTTTTTATACATCAACTGGCAATCATCGTCTTTTCTGGTAATTTTCAACTTATTATTTTACTTTAATTGACAAAACATATATCTTGCTTGTATGGTAGCAGAACAAAAAGACTTTTTAGTATTTGGCTTGTATGGGAGTTGAACTAAATGACTATTCAGTAATCGTTGAATTAGTTTTCTTTGAATTCATAGTGCTCTGTAAATTTCATGTATTTTTTTTTTTAACAAATTCTGGGTATCTTTTCTCCTCGTGAACCAAGATCTGAAATAAAACAACACACGCATTTCTAATTATTATTGCTACCACCAGCTGCTCTGATCTAGCAGCCTAGAACTGCTTCGTCCGGCAATGTAATTATCAATTGCATGCATTGAGCACCATAATTTTGCTATGTTTTGCACTTCAGAGTGCTTTATGAAATCTATGAATTGATGGCTGGTCCTCACACACACATTCCTGTGCTTATTTATATCCTGGATGTTAAATAAATGATATTCAGCAAAGACTTCTGTGCCATAGATTCTTCTAGGGGAGATCATTGTGCATATACTCCCTCCGTTCCTAAATATAAGACCTTTTTAGAGAGGTGAGTTTGTTCCTAAATATAAGACATCTCTATAGTTTGTTTCAACTTTTTCCCAAATTATTCCTATTGATACTCTTCAATTAAAAACAAGTGAGTAAGGAAGGGTTGGAATGATAAAGGCAAGTGGTTAGGGTGCTTGGTAATATCATGTGATTTTAACTAAACTAACATATTTAATCTCATCAAATTAGATAGATAGATCTTATATTTAGGAACAGATGGATTACTTTACTCTAGAATTTTTTTCCCATAAGGGTCTTTAGCCTTTATAACATTTTTGACGGAGATTCCACATGTCAATAAAATATTGGAGTTTTAAATTTATCAGTCTGACAGAATCAGCCTTGGGTTAGTTCTCATAAAGCAAGAACACTATCACATAGGCTAATCAATACATCAATTGACATTCCAGGGAGCTTGAAATAATGGGGGAGAAGATGGATTTTGACACGCTTTTGAAGTTCACAAATGAGCTGAGTGATTCTTGAGAATTGATCAACTAATTCCCCCCCCCCCACCCCCGGTAATTACGGTGTAGAACTAATTCTGTTAATTACGTGCGTATAAAAGAAATTTGGGAAATATCCGATGGCCATTACAAAGATTTGTTATGATCATTTCATATTTTTTTCTATGTCTATAAGCTGAGAGACAAATAGATGTTTGTGCGAAGAAATTCATTAAAATTGATGCCATTGGCTTATCTGTATCCATATTCATGTACAGTATTAGTAATGTCTTTGTCATGCTTTTATGACTATAGATCGTCTCAGCATTCTAGGCGCTTTCGATCATTTGATTTAATATCTTTAATTTTACATCTTAAATTATTTGTCAAATACTTGTAATAACACTATGATATGAAAAGGATCTCCTTGAATTTTGCAGAATGTGTTCCCTATGTATTTGTTCCATCAAAACAAGCACTTGAGCGAGCATGTGGAGTCACACGGCCGTGATAACATTTTCTGTGACCATCGGTATGATGAGCTTCTTGGGTTGTCTTGATGCTCCTTCAGAAGTTTTGACTGGACGAAGATGTTGTATTTGGGAAATATAGATATGTGTGTGTTAGCCTGCATTGTTGTTGATTATGATTATTTATGAACGATTATCTGAGTGGTATCTTTTGCTTTGGTATGAGTGATGCTTTAAACTGGGATTTTAAGTTTTTAATGTGATTTCTGATCTCATGAGATTGTAAAATTGTTGAATGCAACTCTATTCTACTTAGAATCTAATTAAGTCTTCTGTAATATTCGGGAATTTAATTGAAAAGCGATTAGCGAAAGCAACCATTCAACTCCATAAATAATGTAAAACGTGGTTTTAATACTCCTACATACAAGTTAAGAAAAAGTGAAATCAATATACTCAATAAGATTATAGGAAATATAACATACGAAGTCATTATTGGCATATTATCCAGCTAATCTAAAGTTATTATTACCTTTAACTACTCACTTTTTTTAATATTTATCTTGGAAAAACATGTTCATCAAGTTTAAAATTACATTACCTCTCATCCTTAATGTAATAATCAAGTAAAAATTTGTACTTTTTGTAAATTGCCTTAATTGATGCTCCCTCAACATCATTCAAGTAAGAAAATAGGAGAGAATAGTTCTAAATCATGATTAGTGTGTTTTAAGAAAATAAGAATGTTACGTATTCGTATGAATAGATAAATGAATTACCTGGACTTCAGTCACCTAGCTAGAAACACAGCAAGAGACCAAGCTGCTCCAGTTGGAAAAAAAAAATATTGTTAAAAAATATGAAATAACCTAAGACCCAATTATGTGGTCATATTCAAGAGACAATACATTTAGTAACTTATATCAATTAGTATTAATATCAAAATGATATCATTTAAAACTTAAGAGTAAAAGAACTTTAAAGAAGGCAGAGATGAAGCAAGGACAGCTTAGCAGAAAATTAAATAACTTGTGGAGAAGATGAAGATGAAGCGAATTTAAAAATATGGCGAGGCAACTAGTGTAAAAAATTTAAAAAGATTTTTAACGAATGTCAAGGGATAGGCTGATCAATAGACAAATCAAATTAAAATTTGATTATCAAACAAATATAGTTTTATTTATAAAATAACAAATGATGTACACAATATATCTCTATAACTGTAAGATATAATTTAGTTAAAAATTTTATATGCACATACAAAAGATACAAAACTTAACATGGAGTCATGGATATAGACATATGGTAAACTTTTAAAAGCCAAATTAAAACTGATCTTCATATTAAAAAAATTATAAAACCAATAATGTCAAAAATAGTTAGCTGCTCCCTCCCTCCCTTATTATATAAGAGCAAAAAAATTTGAATTGTTTTGTCTCTTCTTATTATAAGAGCTTGCATAGGGTAATTGGAATATTTAATGACTTTTTACCCATTTTGTCCCTCATCATTCTTAAATATTTCATGTTAATTGCTATCATTATTACTCTATATTTCATTCTCTTATACACTCTCATAAATAAGAGTAAACTTGGGAAAAAAAAATTATTCATGGCATATTTATCTCTCCCAATTACTTTCTTAATATGTGTAATTTTGCCTTTTTAACTCTTATAATAAGGGACGGATGGAGTAATTTATATGATGAAATATTTTATAGGATATAAATACTCATTAGATATCACGCACCTCTATCCGGCCTATTAATTCGAAATTTTATATGTAAACAAATTCAAAATTTTATTTCATCTACTACAAAATTTAAATAGTTGTAATTAATATCAAACCATCGAAAGTTGTTTAACACTCAAATACAGTCAATTGATAATGTACATGGAACTATTCAAATGAAAGTTATTGTCCACCGTGTTTTAAGGGTGAACATTCGGTTATTTAGTTCGATTGTCGGTAAAAACCGAAATAACCAAAAATAGAATAGTGATAATTATAAACATCGAATCGAACCCGATTTAACGAATAACCGTAATCAAATTAAACGAAATATTTCGATTTGTTTCAGTTAATAATCGAGTTTTTATTTTAATTTTATTGGGTTAAGGTGCAAATTTGCCCCAAAAGTTTTTGTTGAAGAGCTATTTTACCTGAGAAGTTTTTTTGGATTCAGAATTGCCCCGAAAGTTTCAAAACGTAATATTTTTGCCTTTTTCATTAAAATATTAACGTTTAATGTCATTTTTTTTACCAGTCAATGTTCATATTTTAACAAAAAAGGGCAACATTGCTACATTTCAAAACTTTCGGGACAATTTTGAACCAAAAAATACTTTTGAGGCAAAACAGTTCTTAAGTGAAAACTTCCAGGACGAATTTGCATCTTACCCCAATTTTATTTACCAAACATAACATTGTATTATATATAAAATATTAAGTTCATTTTGAGTTTGATATAGATAAAACATATTATAGTATATATTTATCATAAAAACTACATAATAACCTAATATATATATATTATAATATCACATAATCATCATATAAGAGTCAATATTTTATATTAAATATAAATGAATTATATAACTTTTGGTTTTTGGGTTTTAAACGAATTATTTTTTTTAATAACAAAACCGAAACCGAAATTGTTTAAACATGACCAAACTGAATTAATCAAAAACAAAATTAATAGAATCGAAAAAACCGAATTGAGTTTGGTTCGATTCTAATTTGTGTTTGAATGAGTGATACTTTACGAAATAACTTTAAAATACCCCTACCCTACCGAACAATATAAAATGACAGAGAAAATCTGTAAGAGATACCAAAGAAATAATAAATGTAATCATAAAAAAATCACAATAACTTGTCATTTTATATGACATATCAACATAAACCTGCCACTGCTAGTAACTTTCTGTAATATACAGCGTATGAAATTATATTTCTAATAAGATTTCCTCATTAATAATACTATAAAATTGACTCTCATTAATAATTCTATACCGTAATTAAATGTAGTCTCAATTCAAAGCAAATGAAAAATCAGTTAGCAGACAATAATTTTCAGAGCAATGGCCTCGCACACTTGGGGTTATCCTGTATGTCACACTACCTACTTGAAAAACCTTTCAAGATGTGTAGACTAGATTTCCAATCAACTCAAATGTATCTATTAATAGCACCAATTATGCCTCGAAATTTGATGAGGTTGGTGCTTGAACAGGACTGGCTCTGTTCGGATAGGAATTGTGGCTCACCTCACAGATCTTCATTCCTATCTATACACCAACTTCTTCATCAAATTTGGAGGCATATTTGGACTATCAATAAGGACAGTGGAGTTCATTGGAACTCACCATCTTCACATCTTAACTAGTTTCTTACATGGAAGTGTGGCATGTAGGGCAAACCAATGTGTCCTAGAAAGCGATCATCATTTTTTCATAAGGGAGGAAACAAGTAGGAAGGAAGGGAGATGAATTCTCAAAAAGAATGAAACCATTATATCTCTCTCTGCACACCATATTTGCATGAAGAAAACTACCCAATCGGTATGGTCATCAAATTGTCGTGTGTGTGAGTGAAAGATCAAAGGACAGCATCATGCGTCTTTACCTAAATTCAAATAAAGCTAGTAGTCCCTCTGTTCCTAAATATAAGACCTATAATATAGGACCTATTTGGGGAGGTGAATTTGTTTCTAAATATACTACCTCTTTTTATTTTTTCTCAACTTCTTTCTAAATTGTTCCTATTAATACTTCTTAATAATAAACAAGTAAGAAAGGGAGTGTGAAAATAAAGATGGGTGGTTAGGGTGTTTTGGTAATATCATTTGATTTTAACTAACTTGCCTAACATCCTTAATTTAATCAAATAAAGTAAATATGTCTTATATTTAGAAACGAAAGGAGTATTAAATTTGATTGATTTTTTCTAAAGGGAGAATTAGGGTCAACTATGAAGTAAAAATAATATTTATTGAAGGCTATCTTAAAAAATTGAAATTATTTAGGAGGAACAATTAATAAAATAAAATTAAAAAAAACTAAAATACCCCTAGTCAAACCCCCTCCACCAATTTCGATCAATAAATTGTTGCTAAACAACGCATAAACTAATCGATAAGGCACTTGAAGTTTAATTGAGCTAAGTGCATTCTTGAGAATTGAATATTTTCTTTTTCGGGAGTTAAGGTGTGAAATTGCATTTGTCATGTAGATGCAGGATAAAAGAAATTTTGGAATTATCCGATGCCCAATTACTATTGAATGAATATGCATGTTCTGGTGATTATTTATTTTCGGCGTTAACCTACTCCGTTTTTTATATGAAATATTATGAGTGTTTTTATTTTCTTTGGGACGAGTAGGAGGGGAAATAGGTGAGGCATGGGCGCATGGCCTATTGTGCAGTTAATGGGCTTAAGCCTGGCCTATAGCTTGTAATAGACATTTTCTTTAGGTCTGAGCCTGGCCTATTCATAGATCAGGCTTGACCTGAAGCCTGTTAAAAAACTTGTTGTGATTAACAATATTATGGTATTCAGTCCAAAAAAGATTAACAATATTATAGTACAGAGCAACAACGCAATCTGATACAAAGCAACAATACTCTAAAAGATAAAACAAGTACACAGCAATAAAGCTAATAATCTACTACAACCAACAAGAGTAAAAGATATCCTTTCCATAATCATCCAACATTAAATTAAACAACAAAATCATATCAAAGTAGAGCTACTAGCCACAAAACATCAAACCTTCAATACAATTTTTTCTTCTTGCTTGAACACCTTCAAAAGAATAAATAAATGTATATCTTTATATCAAACATAATTTAACAGTAAATTATATATACACATATACAATAAATGGTATTGTTTAACTAATTCAAATTCGAGTATGGTGGCGGTGGAGACAGAAAAGAAAGAGGAGAAGACATATTGGTTGGGTTCGAAGTTGATGGATTCACGTCCTCGGCTGGAAGGAGCTCCAAGAGAAAGGAAGACGCTGAGAGTCGGTAAAAAATGAGAACATATAGATGAGAATGGAAGCGCCAGCGAAAATGAGTGGGGGAAAAAGTCTAGATACATACATGTGTAATTTTATTTCAAGGTAAGGGTACAAATGTAATGTTACTAAAATATATATTTTTTAATATATTATAGACTTAGGCCAGCCTGTTATTCCTGATAAGCTTTTTAAGAGATCTAAGCCTAGCCTGTTTAGTAAAATAGGCTTTAAGAAAAAGCCTAGGCCTGGGCCCGGGCATGGACAAACCTGGAATAGGTTAAGTCTAAGGCTTCTGTTAAGGGCATGACATGTTTCCACCCCTAAGGATGAGTGATGATGCTTTAAATTGGAATTTGAAGTTTTATGATTTTGATATAGCAAGATAATTATATGCAACTCTCCTTAAGCAAGGACATGTTTCATTGAATTTGAAAGATCTTTTATCGATGTCAGAGCTTTTGAATAATGCAATTCCTTCTGTTGACGTTCTAGTGAAGCACCATTTAAATATGTCTGGATATTGTGATTTTGGTTGCACTAAAGTGGAGACTCTTGATTATATCTTTGTCAATTGTCCATTCACAAGATCAATTTGGTTTATATGTTTGTCTATCAAATTCTCCTTCACATCATTCAACAACTTCCAGATTTGGTTCAAGTAATCTCTTACTAGTTTGCACCAGGAGGATCATTCAAGAATTCTGATTGGAATAGTGAAACTGATTTCTATCATCTGGATGACAAGAAATCAGGCTATCCATATGAGTCAATCATTTTACCATCTTTTGGTCATAAGGGAAATTAACCATACAACATTCTTTTCTAAATTAGCATTCAGGCATGATCCATCACCTAATTTATACCAAATGACATCTGCAGCTAATGCTTCTAGCTTATCAATTATCCATCAGCATATGGTTGGTCTCTTATCTTGTAAAACTACAAATATGGGAGGAAGTCTTATTATCGTTTATAGATAAGCTATCAAGAAGAGTCTATACAATCTTTTTTCTAGAGGATTGATTCTGCACATGCATCCTTTGGTCCAATCTACTTTAGATCTTGTATATATTGGGTCATAAACTCTCATTTCTATATCAACACCAACAACGATCATCTACATGTTTTCTGTATAAGGAAGCAATTTTTACCTCCGGATGGATGCAAAACAAGCTCTTCTAATATCATCTATCATGATAGCTCTCTTTTGCTTAGAAAGTTTGATTCTTACAAAGTATTAACCTTTAGGATTTTAGAAAATAGACTCCTAGATAGTTTATGTTTATGTCCTTCTATGTTAGTACATGTTTAATATGTAAAAACTACCATTTTATAATGCATTTTGACTTTTATAAAGAAAAAAAGTTATCATGGTAACCTATTTCTCTTTATATGTGTACTTTTTAAGAGTAATATTTCTTTTTTATGAAAACAAAGGAACATTTATAAATTTACTCGAAAGAAAGGAGTATATATAGTTATATACTAATATGCGTGGCCAATAGTGTAGACTATCTCTTCTAGAGTAGAAAGCAAAAGGTTAGAATAAAATGTACTGCTTCCTTATTTCCTAAATATAAAACATAGTTAACTTTTTTTTTAAAAGAGAGCAAGTAAGCAAAATGGACTACTTAATTATAACGTATGGTATATGTTATTAGATTATATGTTAGCTTATGGAGCAAAATAAACTAGTTTAGATTAAAAATTTAGTCAAATGAATTTATAAGTAACTTATTTTGCTTTCTTAAAATTATCTGAAAAAGTCAATCAAATCATATATTTAAGAACTTATGGAGTACTTACTTCTTGGTATATGTGACATGGGATTGAACTCTTAACTTTTAGTTATAAAATATTTGTGATTTGTTGTAAGAAGAATATTTCAATTTATTTCAATGAGTAATGTCTAGAATACCAACAAAGGTTGGTTCAGTTGGTAAATGTGTTGTTTTATAACCACATGGTTGTGTGTTCGAATCCTGGTGATGTGAGAACCTTGTTGGTGTGCGATCTGTAAGTATCTCTGTAAGCGTTCTTTGAGTTTGGATGCCTGCCCGGATACTGGTGAGCCCCGAAACTCAACTCACCTAAACTTTTTATTTATAAAAAAAGAAGTAATGTGTAGAACATCATTTTTTTTCTATTTTATAAAGAAATTGAATTACTAATTCCGCTGGTTGGACACTAGGGGTGTTTACTTCGTCCCGTTCCGACTGTACCGTTCCGATCCCGATCATTTTGGGACGGGATTTTCCCGTACCGAAAATATATGGGACAGGACAAAAGCGGGACGGGACAAAATTATTAACGGGACGGGACGGGACGCGGGACGAGCACTATTCCGTACCGTCTTTTTGTCCCGTCCCGAATATTTATTTTTTAAAGATATAATTATTATATTTTATGTATAGATTCCTCCCATCTACCACCGATAAAAAATATTAATTATTTTCTAATTAGAATTTATTTAATAAATTCAAACTCATGTGTAATTTAATATTTAACCAATAAAGCATGTCAAATAGTTGAGATGCATAAAATTTATAATACATTTAAAAAAAATAATTATTTAATGTTCGTATTTGAAACACAATCTTATTTAAATCCATATTTGAACTATTATGTTTTTATCATCTTATTTTAGTGTAATTTGTTATTATGAGATATTATTAGCTCGAGTATTAATATGTCAACAAACAATATTTCAAATTTTCAAAATACAATTAATCATTATAAACTGTTATTAATTAGAATATTAATATATTTCTTATGCATCACTGCATTGTACATAGGGATAAAATGATAGTTATTTGTATAATAAAATATTCCCATATTAAATATAATTTTATCTTTAATAAAAATAATAGAAATATTTAAGACCCTAGAATATCTCATATATCTTAACAAAACTTTATCAAAATATCTAACTTTTTTTTTATTAAAGATACAACTAATGTATTTTAATATAGATATAATTTATATGAAAAGATATTATATCTTAAATATTAAATAAATATCTAAATAACCCATTAAACAAGTTAATTTTTTTTTAAAAAAGAATCAGCAGGACGTCCCGATTCCGTTCCGATACCGTTCCGGTCCCGATGGGACGGGACAAAATTGGTAATGGGACGGGACATGGGACAACTTTGCTGTTCCGATGCTTTCTACGGGACGGGATACGGAACAAGCCCGTCCCGTCCCGTTCCGACCCATAAACACCCCTATTAGATACAATAGGATTGATACCATCGTGAAAATATTTCTCGATAACGATCTTTTTTCTCAAAGGAATGATCGGTAAAAATAAAAAACTGATGGAGATCAAATTTTTCAATATTAAAAGACAACATAGTGCCACCAGATCTTATGTGTCTCTAAGTCATTGACATAAACTCTTCATATATAAATTGGATTCCTTATCGTAAGATTTTTAAAAGAAATATGACAATACCACTGCCATTGTGAATGGATCCGTTGTCGTCCAGCGGTTAGGATGTCTGGCTTTCACCCAGGAGACCTGGGTTCGATTCCCGGCAACGGAAAGCCTTTTTTATTTTTTTCCCCTTATATTGAATCTAGACAAAAATCATTCAATGAATGAATGAAGACTGTTTTAGGAAATATCATCTTATATATTCTTGATACTCTCTCCCTGTCTTAATTACTTAATTACAAGACCACTTTAAATTTTTTTAGAGAAATTAAAGATGTAAAATTAATCACTTTAAATTGTCTATAGTTTATCTTTTTTCCTCAAAACTAATTTATTTTACTTATAAACTAACATTTAGTCTAATTACATGTGACATATGTTATAATTTAGTGGTCTAATTTTCTTCCTTAACTTTCACAAAAAAATCAAAGTGATTTTATACTTAAGACAAGAGGAGTACTCCCTATTTATCTATTTTTTATTCATTCTCGAATAATATTTTATGTTAATGTTTGACTTTAAATTGTTCCTTGACTTTCTTGAGATCTTGTGACCCAAGTAATACCACAGACTTTTTTTTTTTTTTTAAGTGAGGTCATGTATTCAAACATTAGAGATAATGCATGCATGAGTTGTAACAAAACAAATGCTACTTCACGTCTATTTCTTTTTTACTATCTAACATTATTGTTTTGAATTTGTATAGAAATTTTTTATGTAAATAAATTTATTGTACAGTAAGCCAAATTTTGTAGTACTCCTTCTGGTCTTAAATATAAGATTTATTTGGAGAGTTGGTATTTACTCTAAATATAGGATTTAATTTTAATTTTTTTAATAGGTCTTAATTCTATTTATTTTAATTTGTTCTCAAGTTATCTCTATCAATGTTCCCCCAACAATAATCAAATTTAAATAAGAGATAGGAGAAGGAGTAAAGAAATATGATTGGAATCACAGTATACTAACTAACAACATATAGTAATTAACATTCTTAATTTAATTAATAATTCCATTTTCAAGACATCCCTAATTAATCCGCTTTTTTAACCACTTAACTATCATCACGAGAGAATAACAGCTTTACTGCAGATGGCGAAGTGATAAATATTAATAATATTCAGAAAAAGGGGAAAATTCCGTTGCCGGGAATCGAACCCGGGTCTTTCGGGTGAGAGCCGAATATCCTAACCAACTAGACTACAACGGATTGTTGTTCAAGCAAGGCTACAAATTAAATTTTAATACTCCTTTAAACACAATGCGTGATCACATCTTGCATAACAACATAAACGGGTCATATATTTCACTTTAATATTGGAAAT
Source organism: Mimosa bimucronata (assembly GCA_037074515.1). Classification (NCBI taxonomy): domain Eukaryota; kingdom Viridiplantae; phylum Streptophyta; class Magnoliopsida; order Fabales; family Fabaceae; genus Mimosa; species Mimosa bimucronata. The sequence continues at coordinate 12,893,589 of CM073443.1, read as the reverse complement.
AATTAGACAAAAATAGATTTTGTTAAGTCAAAACTCTTTATATATATATATATATAAAGCCAACTTCATTATTAAATGGATAAAACAATTACTCCCTCCGTTGCTAATTATAATATCAAGTTAAAAATTTTTTAACAGGTTAAGAAAGCAAATTAGACCACTAAATTGTAACATGTGATAGATGTAATTAGATTATAGGGTATTTTATAAGTAAAATAAATTAGTATTTGAAGAAAAATGATAAATATTAACAATTAAAAGTGATTAATTTTGCATCTTAATTTCTCTAAAAAAAAATCAACTTGATCTTATAATTAAGATTGGACCGACTACAATCTAAACCCCTTATGAAACTAGATAAGAGAGTCTGGGAAGAATAATGCATATAAAAGGGAAGACAGATTTAGAACCTAAAGCAAGCAAACAAAAATTTAAAACATATAACAAATCAAATATCTGTTTCGGCCTCCTTCAATCCATTAATGACATAATACTTGAGTGGGCTGAATCTGTGCTTCAAGGGACTGCTTGGTTCATGGGTCTTGCTTTACGGAATTGGTTTTTAGGCATTGTAATGTTAAAAAAAGAGAGACCAAAGTCAATAATATATGGACAAAGATTGGGCTGGATTATTTGAACAGACCCACATACTTGTGTCCAAGAAAGGGAATAGGGTGGGTCCAGTTTGAAATTCTGAGCATTAGTATCGGCCCTTTTAATGGACAGCCCCGATTCTGGACAGGCCCATTATGTTGTTGCTTTGCCCAGAAGATATGCCACACTATCAATGCATCATTCATTCATTCTTCTTTTTGTTTTTTTCTTTCCTGCCAACCTATCTATGCATCATTCAAAAGGTTTGGGAATAAATTAAAAGTTTTCCTTCTAAAATAAATTATACTCCCTCAGGTCGTGAATATAAAACATATTTACCTAATTTGATTAGATTAAATATGTTAGTTAAGTTGGTTAAAATTATATTATATAACTAGTGCACCTTAACCATCTACTTTTATCCCTACTCTCCCTCTCTTACTTGTTTATTATTGAGGACCACTAATAGAGATAATTTGGGGATCAGTTGAGAATAATTATAAAGAGATTTTATATTTATGATTAAACTCACTTCCCCAAATATGTCTTATATTTAGGACCAGATGGAGTATCAATTTACTCATCAGCCATGTTTCTTATAAATAGTCCTTACATGCTATGGGCATTTGTATGAGCATTGAGTAAAACAGAGCTTTTAAAAATTTATTAATAAGAATGATTGATTCAAGAATAATTAAGTATTTGGATAACTTTTTAAGAAGGTATAATTAAAAAGTATGTAATAATAGCTCATGAGATACCCCATAGTTTTTACTTTTCCATCAATCTTACAAAACAATTTTTTAAATCAATTACAACCAAATCTATTCTCAAAATCGTACTAATAATTTTATTCAAAATATTGTTTTTACTAATTCAAGTATATACCAAATTGATAATTCTAATTGCTATGAGTCCCACATTGGAAAACCTTGCAAGTATGGTGGGGTTTGGTGGGTTTATAAGTTCAAAGATTCTCCCTCCTAATATATTTTGGAATATCGATGAAGGATACAGTAAGCAGAGGCCAAATGAGGTACAATGTATTTAGAAGTTGAAGCTGTTTTCCCTCCTAACAAACAAGCTAGTACTTACATTTATGTTCATCATGAAAAACTAAATTTTTTAAGACTAAATTATAATTTACTTAGAATTATATCATAATAGTTTTGTAACATTATATTTCATCAGTTCCATATCCAGTTATCCATGGATAATATAATAATCTTATTTGTTTTTTTAGTTTAAGTTTTACAAGTAAACATAACAACATGTTATATAATTGTACTATAGTTTGGTTTCGTTTCCGATATTTAACAAATGGAATTTGAATTTTAATACAATGGAGTTTGATTTTTTGTCTACAATAAGCTTTGATTGGTTGGCTCAAAGAGAAAATAATCATCTTGAACATATATTAATATCCTAATGTGTTTAAGGAATATTTGGAGATAAAACAACAACAACAATAACAACAAAGCTTTAACCCACTAAGTGAAGTGGAATGCATGGATTATGTGACACTATTATACTTTTATTTGGAGATAAAACATGTTGAAAAATATAAACAAGAGTAAAATACACTGATAACTATCATATTTTATGTAAATTACATAAACATCCCTATTATTTTCATAACAAAATAAACCTCTCAAAAAATTAAAATTCATATTATAGCCAACAAACATGGGTACGATTGGTGAGAAGTTGGCTCATAGTCTACAAGATTGTGAGATCAAATTTCGTTACTAATGAACAAGTACCTTTATAAGTATTTTTTGAACGTAGAGGCACACTAACCATTTTAATCCTCATAACCCAACTTATATAAACTTTGATTTAAAAAAAAATGCATGTGATAGAAACCTCTTCATATAATTTGGATTCAAATTCCATCCATCTATATCGTGAATTAACTATTAACCATTAAAAACTTGGAAAAATTAATCATTTGGTCCTTATAGATTGGATAGAATTGTAATTTAATCCTTATACTTTAACTAGATGTAACTCAGTCCTTGTAGTTGTGATTCGGTTGTAACTCAGTTTCTACACTTTAACTCATGCAGTTTAGTCCCTGCAATTTTAACAATAAAATGGAAAAATTAATTTTTAAATTCCTATATTTTAAGAGCATTTTTAATCAAGTTTATATGACTTTATTTTTTTTAAATAACTCCCTCTTCATTAAAAGCCGTTCACCACCCTCATGACCCGTTCCATTAGTTCCATAAACATGGGCCCCTCGCTACTCTCTACTCTCTCGGCTTCCTCAAGTCTGACCTCATCTCCAGCATCACCATATAATTAATTGGTTGTTGGGAGAAATGGGTTATCTTTTCCAGTCCAGTGGATTTTTTTTTGGTGGTCTTCTGGGTTGATCCCAGATGCATAAACGTGGGTGGTGAATGGCTTTTCATGAAGAGGAGTAATTTCAAAAAAATAAAGTCATATAAGCTTGATTAAAAAACACTCTAAAAATATAGGGGTTTAAAAATTAATTTTTCTATTTTATTTTTTAAAAGTACACGGACTAAGTTGCATGAGTAGGGACTGAGTTACAACCGAGTAAAAACTACAAGAACTAAGTTGCACCTATTTAAAGTGTAAGGACTCTGTTACAATTATGCAAGGTTCATAAAACCGGACTGGGCATCAAACTGGGTGAGGCACTGGTTCAAGGGTCAATGGTCGGATCGGGGTCGGACCGGTTATATTAAAATAATAAAATTTTATTAATATTAACATTAATAATCACTAATATCAAAATGTAAATGTAGATAGGTATACATGATTCATCAAATATGAATATTTTAATGTTTCTATAGAGGGAAAAAGAGAAAATATTAGTTGATTACACGTGAAAATAAATATTATTCTACAATCCACAGACTAAAATACAAATATTAAGAGCAACAACAATTAAATATTAAGTATATGAAAGTAAAATAGCATTTAAAGTATTATAGCTTCCTAATTTCTAAAATTGAGTTAAGTGAAAGTTAGCAATTAGGTGAATTATAATAAAATAAAAAAGTTTTTTTTTTTTTTAAAAAGCAACCCGGTTCAACCCCCGGGTTTGACATGGTTGACCTGGTCCTTCACCAGGTCAAAGGCCCTCCCGGGTTTGATGCCCAACTGGACCGGACCATTGGCCAGTTCACGGATAAACCCGATTGAACCGGCCGGTCCGGTCCGAGTTTTTTTTCCTTGCAATTATGTCCAAACTATAGGACCAAACGGATTAATTTTCCAAAAAAGCTTTTTCATAGACCAAAATACCACTATTTAATCTAATAATTATTTTAAAATTTATATTTGACCAAAACAATAATTTTAGTGCACTATGAAAATAAACTATTACATTCACTTTAAACTTTTTATAGAATTTATTAATTTTGATTATATTATAAAACTTTATAATTTGTTAACGACTAATCGTATACATGAAAACACTTGATTCAAAATTTAATTAATTTTGTCGATAAGTATACACTTTATTAATTATAAATATCAACTATCAGTATAATCTCTCAATCTTATATAATTTATCCTATATGATGAAAAAATATAAGTTTGAATTTTTTTCCCAACATGAAAAAAATTAAAACATATAAATATTTGTAAAACTAAACAAATAAAATTAAAAAAAAGGAAAAATCTTAAATTTACATGTCCCAACATGAGGGTTAGTTTACTAAATAAAATTTATTTAAATGTCTTTTTTAGAAAATTATGAACAAAATTAACAGTTTAGGTTTAAATATATGCTTGCAAGATATACATCAATTTATAAGTTATTAACAAATTATTTTGGAGAAAAATGATTCATATAAGAGATAAAATAAAAAAAATGTCTTACATTTAGAACTAAAATCTATTTTCAAACTATGTGGTACATGCATTACCAGAGGAGTAGTAGTTTAATTTTCTCTTCACTGGCCTTCTCCAATTGTAGTACTATGAGCATGTTTGGTTGGACTTTTTTCATGGAAATAAATACTTATTTTAGGGCAAAAGTAACTTATTTTGTTGGTAGTTTATTTTATATATTTGTTTCGGCTTATTGTTAATTTGACTTATAAGTAATTTATAGCTTATAAGTCAAAATAAGCTATAAACTGTTTAAAACAGCTTATTTCTGATTTATAAGTCACTTATAAGGTGGGGCCCACAAATTCTGACTTATTTTTCATATCTAATCCCAACTAACCCAAACATACACAATCTGATTTATGGAAAATAAGTCACTTATAAGTCATTTTTTTCACAGCTAACCTAAACCTAAATTTCATTACACAATTTGACTTATTTTCAATCTGACTTATATATAAGTCACTTTTTCATAAGTCAATCATAGTTAAAAAAAAATTGTAGTACTATATCTCTAATTAGGTCTTCAGAATACTAAAGGCGGTAAATCTTCTTCACTGCATTGCTCAATTATAGCTCGAAATCAGTTAAAAATTCAAATATAATAATAGACGGATCTCATTTGGTCATGTCATCATCTGCAAGTGTACATCCCCTTATTGGCTTTTTTTCTAGAAAATTGAAAAAGAAAAAGAAAAAAGCAGAAACCTTGTCAATGACTTTCCTCTTGCTTGCTTATACTTATTTGGATGCACAAAAGATGAATCCCACGTCTTCTACAGGTGATACTCTAGCCATACTCTCCGGGGGGAAAAAAATCAGACGATTAATCCAAAGCGGCTATATCAGCTGACAATTTGAATGCAACCTGCTACCACCTTCTTCTTCTTCTTCTTCTTCTTATTATTATTATTATTATTATTATTATGGGAAAATGGCCATTTTTGGCCCGGAAATTTTGTCTTTAGAGCAATTTTGGCCTGGGAGTTTTTTTAGGACATATTTTGACCCGGAAGTTTATAAAACGTAGCAATTTTGACATAAGCTAACGGAAATATAACGCTGACTTTTAAAGTGTGCCTATTTGCAATATAATTTATAACACTTGGCAAATTTAGACTACTAAGCCCTGAAATTTTCAAATAAGATATTTATTTTTAAGCTACAAAATTCCTTTTACTTCAAAAGTTTTACCTACCAAACCCCTTAATTATTTTCTCCCATAATAACCTCTTTTGAACCTAAGAATAATTTTTTCAAATTTATTGTTGTTAAAATAAGGGAGAAACTAAGTATTTAAAATTCTTAATAATGTCTCAAAAATTCCTCAAATATTCTCATAACCCATAATCTCTCATAAATCAATTCCTAATTAGCCCATTCCTGAACTTGCAATTTTTTGACTTAATCTGGAGCAAGATGAGGTATAAGTTTAGATTAGAATTACATTATAGTTTATTATGGTGACTGTATGATTTATTGTTGCTCTGCAATTGGAATTTTACTCCTTCTCTCATCTTTGTATTGTTTTCAGTTGAGTTAGAAATTGTTTTGTGGTTTTGTTCATCAATGATTCTTTCCAGATTATGGCTAAATTAAAGTAAATAGACATTAAGATTAACTAGATGTAGATGGAGTTCATTTTTGGTTTGATGTTGGGTTTCTCACTGGTTTTTGGGAATCAAAGTGTGTTGGTATGGTTTATCTTGCTATTGAATTGAGCTCAGTTTTGAGGTCAAAAACTATATGAATATAGAAATTATGTTTTATGTAAACATCTTAGAAATTTAGTTGAGGGTTAGTGGGCTAATTAGGAATTGATTCATGAGAGATTATGGGTTATGAGAATATTTGAGGAATTTTTGAGGAATTTTTAAGAATTTTAAATGCTTAGTTTCTCCCTTATTTTAATGACAATAAATTTGAAAAAATTATTCTTAGGTTCAAAAGAGGTTATTATGGGAGAAAATAATTAAGGGGTTTGGTAGGTAAAACTTTTGAAGTGAAATGAATTTTGTAGCTCAAAAATAAATATCTTATTTGAAAATTTCAGGGTCTAGTAGTTTAAATTTGCCATGTGTCATAAATTATATTGCAAATAGGCACATTTTAATGGTCAGCGTTATATTTCTGTTAGCCCAGGTCAAAATTGCGACGTTTTATAAACTTCCAGGTCAAAATAGGTCCTAAAAAAACTTCCAAGCCAAAATTGCTCCAAAGGCAAAACTTCGGGGACAAAAATGGCCTTTTTCCCTATTATTATTATTATTATTATTTTTACATTTCCCCCCTATATCTATTTGACTTTAACTCCACTCACTAATTTTTGTTCTTTGTTAGATAAGACTTGTTCCCCGTTATCATTTTGAATGTTTTAAGTTTGATTAATAGTGCACCCTCCTATGTAATAATATGACTTATTTGAGGGGTTGATTTTGATCATAAATATATGATTCATTTCTAATTGTTAAGACTTTTTCTCAAATTATGTTATTGATGATCCCTCAATGATAATCAAGTGAGAGGGGGGAGCGAGTTCAGGATGATTATTAGGGTGTTTTAGAAAAAACATATTATATTGACTAGTTTAAGTAGTATTTTTAATCTAATCAAATTAGACAAATTAATCCTACATTTAGTATTATAGCTATGGTATAGATATCTAATGACTGAATTAATATTTTGGTATGATAAAGATCAATCTTAAAATTCAATGAAATACTTCTCCAATCGCCATATCTGTAAGGTTCTTTTTTTTTTTTTAATATGACAAGCTTTTCTGATTAATAAGTGTACTTTTATCTATTTTACTAATTTAATAGTTTCTCATGTACATTTATTTTCATCATTTTTTCACTGTTACTCTTTTCCTTTACTTACTCATAAATAAATAAGGAAATTTTTGAAAAAATAGTATATTTCTTACATATTCATTAGTACTTAAAACAAATTTTAACTGTATTTTTTTTAATAAAACCTTAAGTTGGTAAAGAGGAATATCCATTATTGAGAGTTGATGTTCTGGTGAATCCCCATATGCTTGTTGACACGTCACTCCATCATTCTGCTTAGTGTTGCAGCATGGCTATAGGACCCCCTACATTTTTAATGGGTTGTGGACTGAAGATAACACAACCTACAAGAAGTAATAAATAAATAAAGAGACTACTTATCCAACTGCGAATCTTCCCCCCTAAAAGAAATAACAAAGAACAAAACTGAGTTAAGTTAATGAAGGAAGAAAAGAGTACACACACACACAAAGAAGAATGGAAAAATTACACTTATGTTTCATAGAAGAGAATTAATCACAATTAAATCACTTAAAATAATAAAATTACATTGAAATCTCTACAGATATGTGTGAAATTAAATCGAATTACATTGATAATTATCCAAACTTTTTATTAAGTTATTATTTATAAATATAATATATACCACTCTATTATTTATTATAAGTCTAACTATCACAAATTTTTTGTTCCTAAATATAAGTCCATTTTAGGATCAATTAATGCTATTATGACTAATTTACCCTTGTGTTGGAAATAGAGAAGATGAGAGAGAAGGGTTATAATGTATAAAATATTATTTTAACACATATTCTTAAATAAGGGTAAAGTTAAAAAAATAAGATATATTTAATGTTATAATTTCCACTCTTAATATGTGAGAAGTAGTTAAGATTGATTTATAATAAGGAACAGAGTGGTATATATTTTTTATGCCATAGAAAAATATTTGAATAATTTTGAAAATTAAGACGGAAAAAAGAAAAGGAAGAGTCCACAAAACCACCCAAGCATTGGGACCCACATGCCCACCCAAGGCAAGAAGGTGGGCCCCCCACTAGCATTAAGGGGCACACTATAAGAGAATCCTCCAAAAGTAAGCATCCAAAAAGGCTACGAAGGAGGAAGACAACATGATACATGCAAAGAAAGACAGAACAAGACAGATGGCACACTTCTTGGATTAGGAGCACTTGTCTCGTGGAAGATTATATCATTAGCTCTTAAAAATTTTCTAATTCTTTTACATTCAATGGTGGGACCCACTTCACACCCTCGCCGTTGGTTCAATGTAGAGATAATGCCCCTTCTTATGATTAATCAAGAAAATGACGGTAACTCTTGTGGGATAAACTAACTAAGCATACATGCTATTAAAATTAATTATTGGATAAAAAATTATTTCATCATATAATTTTTCTTGCATTTATCTTATTAATTAAAAATATAACAAATGCATCTTTTTTATTGAAAACAAATTATATGCGGGTTATACACGTGTCTCATGGTAGCGTCAATTTTTGGAAGCAATTTTATGATAGAGCTCACCGAGAATCTTCCCAAAATGTTCAAGTCTTCAGCATAGCCAATGCATGGAGTTGGAATAGTCAGTGTAGGATGAGGGACTTAATTTGGCCTATTACCAACATGCTGATTAAAGTTTGGACCTATTATTGCAACCATGGCATTTATAACTGTATGTTGGTTGTTTCTTTACTTGTAATTGTTTTCTTTGTTGCTTTTTAATAAAAATAAAAAAATATAATAATATAAAAAATTTAAGTAGATGTGAATTTAGTTTATTTTCTCTTCCCCTCTCTCTAACTCATATTTGTTTGAAAATCGGTTGGAAAGTTTCTCTATTTAAAATTTTATTAGTAGAACAATATGAATTGTTAAATAAGTACTTTTTAGATATAAAATCATATATAGTATTTTCACTTTCTTTATATAAAAATATATTAGGTCTTTTTGGCTAATAAATTTTTTTTAAATAGAGATAATTACATGATTTTTCATATTTTTTCTTTCTTGTTCAAACTTATAAAAACTAAATTAAAACATGTGCAATCATACATTGCATACAATCACTTGTAATAATCTGAATTGTTACATTATTCATATTATGTTGTAAGCTATGAGTAGTCTTTGCTATAGCTTTTATGTTTTATATTGTTATTGATTTCATAATAAATAGCTGTAGAGAATATAATAATCTACATATGTTGTGTGTTGTTCCAAAATAGTAACATAAAAATATAAGTACTTAATTAGATATAATAACTTAAATAAGTTAGTATTAAGAAATAAGTATGATATATTAATGAATATGTGGATATAGTTACAAACTAAGGATAGTTTTAGCTATTGCAGGACTTGGAGGCGATCATGAACAATTTTAATTTATGTTTTCAAAGAAGTATAGAAATATGGTTCTTTATTTTGATTGTATAGAAGCTATTAATATCATTATTTGGGAGTTTGAGAAGAATAATTCTTTTAAGGAAATTGTTGATGAGACTAGGTAATTGGTAAATAGTCTTGTTTAACCAAACACTTTTTGTATATCCTTGATCAACTTTTACTTGGTTAAGGCATGATAAAGGTTGAAAGGGGGAATTAAATTTGAGTTTGTATCTGGGTTAATAAATTAAGTATTTATCAAAAAGGTAATAATTTAAAAAAGAACAAAATGAAACAATTTATTTACAAATTGACATTTTTTTGTTACATTTATTCTTCAAGTTTGCTTTTGATTGGGTAATGAGGTATTGGTATTTCTGTTTGACGTCTAAATCATGTTTTTGCTTCTTCTTTTTGTTTTTCAAATATAAAAAGATGCTAAACCAAAGGTGCCAATTTATCCGGTACGTGTTGGTTCAAATTCATGCTGACAAATTAATTGAATGTCCATTATGAGCTATGTTCATCATTTTATAAGTTGAATTCCACTACCTTCCATTCCACGGTTAAGTTAGTTTAGCCGCCACATGTGATGTTGAAAATTTATTATACGTCCTAGCAGTCAGTGGTGATAAAAAAAAAAAAAGCAGCTAGCCTATAGAGCTATAGAATTAGCTTTTGTTTATTTAGCTGAGATTATTAGTGATCAGCTTTTACATTTCGACCTTATGTTACTCAATCCTTATACTTTTGACTCAATTGAAATTTGATCATTAACCTTAACTCAATGTAGAATTCCTTTAATTTTAACCATTTAAAACTTTAGGTCCCCCCTAAGCTTTATATGAAATATATATGGTTAAACTGAAAGGATTGAAATGCATTGAGTCAAAATTTAAAGACTGTTTTACAATTGAGTCAAAATTACAAGGATCAAGTTGTATTGAGTTAAAATTCAAGACCAAGATGAATTACAATTGAATTAAACTATAAGGACAAAAATTGAAGACTAATTTTCCTTATAATATTTCATTGTTAACCATAACCCAAAAATGGAATCTTAGTTCTTCTTAAATGAAGGTTTGATCAGTGTTCATAATCTTATTGAAGAATGATTGTCACTTCGGTTTAATTTTATTTTAGGCTAAAATAGATCACAGAATCGAATTTTAGGCTAAAATCCAACTAATCTTATTGAAAATTTTTGTTGTTTTCGTTCTGATCTTTTGCCTATCAGCATGTCATAATATCCAACTCAAGTTTCAAAATGGCATCATTCTGCTTAATGTTGCAGATGAGATCATCACTGTTAGAAGGTTGAATAAAATGAATCATAAACCAAATACATCAAAATAAATAGTGACGATAGATTTGACAAAGAACAATATAAACAAAAAAAATATATATGCAATGCGTTGGATCCAAACTATTCTTAATGTAATTAATGGAAATCCAAGTCACGAGTGTAATATAGTGGATATTATAAGGTTAAAAGATATAATTGCAAAACCCAACTTATCACAAATAAAGGAAAACAAAATAATGTTTTACGTCTCAAAGTTCCAGGAATCAATTTCCCTACCCATAAAAAAGATGAGTAGGGAGAGATAAGCGTATATAAACTTTCTATATCTCATTTGGATGGTCTAGATTTGATTCTATTAAAATATTTTAATATATACACAATATAAAATCAAATTTAAATTGTCTAGATTTCATCTACATGGTTTATATACACCTAACTCTATTTACTAATTTTTTTATGAGTAGAAAACCGGTTCTGAACATTGAACATGTTTGTGATCTTCTGCACTTTGAGAGGTCCCATTAAGAGACAAACGTTTTAGTTTTTATCCCTTCAGAACTGTCCAGATAGTTCTGGGATGTATAATCCATTCTTTTCGTTGCCCACTATCTTAACTGTTCTGTTTTATTTTGGTAAACGTGCAGCTTTAATTCTCGAAGTCTATGCAAATTTTCAATTTAGTCTCTTAATTTTATTTATAAAGCATCTTTTTAGTCATTTAACATAGACTCATTTGTCTTGTTTTTTTTTTTTTATATGTGAATCGCTTTCAAACTTGTAATAATCTAGTATCTGATAATGTTTTATCTACATTTAAAATCATGATGTCAACTTATTTTATTACAGTGTTGGAGGATTTATTTTATAGATTCATATGTTTTTTTTCTTTGAACCGCTTTCAAACTTGTAATAAATTAGTATCTGACAATGTTTTATCCACATTTAAAATCTTGATGTCAAATTACTTCATTGACAGCTAATTAAAAATACACTTCATTCATAAAATTATATGACCAAAATGAAACTTTATACTACATCTTTTCTTTTCTTTTCTTTTTTTTTAACAAAACTTTATACTATCTCTTGTACTTAATATAAGACTCAATTGACTATCTTGTATTGATTAATGAAAATCAATAAATTACTTAATCATAACATATGTTACATTATATCTTCAATATAATTATATGTATCATTAGACTATATATCCGTTTAAATCAAGCAAATTAAATTTAAAGAAAATGATAAATATAAATACTTTAAAATAATTTATTTAGGTTTTTTAGCCTCCTCAAATTAATCAACTGAATTTTAAAGTAAGGAGCAGAGATAGTATAAAACGAAAGCACTACTTTTATCTTCTTCTTTTTTTTTTTCCGGGTTGCTTGAGAAATAATATATATACACATATTCATTGTTCTTGAATTACGTTAATAAACATGAAGATATGGATCTTCTGAGCATCACCTGCTAAATCTTCTCTTAAATCCACTTTCAGATAAGAAGAAGAAAAAAATCAAACGCAGTCCTTTTTTTAGGGTTAAAGAACAATTTTACCAACAGATTGTTGTCCAAGTTGCAGATGGCACAATTGACAATTGAAAGGGTCAGAAATACCAATGGACCTTTTATCTGGGGGCAGATTGGCCAACGCAGTTAAAAATACCAAACGGCGTTACGTTTAATATAAAAAAGTGTGGCCAACAATTTTTTATGGGATTAAAGAGTAATTTTACCAATAGACTATTGTCCGGGTTGCAGATGGCACAATTGACAATAAAAAGGGTCTTTATCACCAACGGACTTCTTAACCAGGGGCGGATTAACCAATACAATTTTACTTATGGATGTTGACTGTTAATTTTAATTTGGAGATGTGACGGAGAACGAGTTTCCATGTGGAACATTTTAGACTGTGACATGGATTAATAATAGGAAAATACCAAAATACCCCCAAGCAATTAAAAAATCCCACCCACTGTGACAATTTGCCATGTGGCACATTTTAAACTGTTGAGGGTGGCTGAGGATGAGGGTGTCTATCGTCCGTTGCCGTTCGCCATCCTCGAGTGTTCTTTCGTCCATGGTTATGCTGAGGGCTCTGTCGTCGAGGGTGAAGGTATGTGAGGGTAGGTGAGGGTGAGGGTAAGGATGAAGGTGAGGGTGGGTGAGGAGAAATTATGTCTGCCATGTGGAATTCACCAAGCTGCCAGGTGGACATCATTGCGCCAATTGTCTCACAACTAATGGCGGGTTGCATAAATAAAATAGTATTGGCCTATCCGCCCCTGGTTAAAAAGGTCCGTTGGTGATATTGACCCCCTTTTTATTGTTAATTGTGCTATCTGCAACCTAAACAATAGTTAGTTGGTAAAATTGCTCTTTAACCCCACAGAAAATTGTGGGCCACACTTTTTTATATTAAAAAATTATGGGCCCTACTAAAGTTTGTAATGAACGTTTAGTATTTTTAACGGCATTGGCCAATCTGCCCCCGGTTAAAAGGTCCATTGGTATTTTTGACCCTTTCAATTGTCAATTGTGCCATCTGTAACTTGGACAACAGTCTGTTGGTAAAATTACTCTTTAACCCCTTTTTTTATACAAAAAAAACGCAATCCGTAAGACAAACAATTACGGAAATCATTAGAAGAGAGGATACAATTGAAGGTTCCCACTTAAATGAGGTTATGTATAATGGTTTGAATTATATATAGATACACACACACACACAAGAATACAATTGAAGGTTCCCACTTAAATGAGGTTATGTATAATGGTTTGAATTATATATATAAATATATATTAAGTCAAATCATGAAATACCATTATACATTTAACATGCTCTTGTTCATTACATCTTAATTATGGCCTAGTTTAGCGTGATGGAAAGAAATATTGTCTAAATTATACTTGAGATTGAGATGGTGATTCGTTTATTTTCCACCTTCTACTTATGTATCTATTTCTATTTGGTATAACAGAAGAATGGAATTCTAACTAATTAACACTACTGATAATACACTAAATCTAATATATTAGCCCGCCATCATGTGGTAATGGTGTGAAAAAAGATCTACAAAATTATGAAATATATATTTATGCATATAATTAAAACATCATTAAAATACCTTTTCTACTTCTAACCTAATATGAGTCATATCAAGTGTTCATAGTTTATTAGGTTATGAGAAAGACAATTAATATCAAATAAGTATCAATGATACTTTTTCACTTGTTAATATTGGTCCTTATATTTGTTATTGACAAATCATGCTTGTTTGATATTTATTGTCATCCTTAATACATGAATACAATAGTGCCATAAATAAAACGAGTTTGTTATGTTTTTAGTGATATTTTGTATTTACGCCATTGTATTAGATGTAACTACAGCTAATAGACTTTTTATGAATATTCATTGGTGCAGTTTCCACAACCATAGCTGTCCTTACCTACTAACCAAGTAAACATATAACAAAAACATAAAAGTTGAAAGCCATAAAGGCGTAACATTCGTTTTCTATAACCACAATATAACCATTAACCCAAACATTAACAAAACTTAATAAAACTATGTTAGAAAAAGGGGTTTAGTAAATAAGGAGTGCTAACATAATTAGGAAAAGCTTTTACTTAAATATTTTTCAATTCAAACCAAGCTAGCTAACTATGATAGAAATAAAACTGCTAAAATGTTTTAAGCTCTATCACAATTAGAAAACAATTTACCTTACAAAATGGTTCATCTTTCTATAAATTGGCCTAACTATAATAACAAAAGAAAATCCGTATACGTACAATGTCAAGGGCTATCATATTTAAGAAAAGTTTCCTTGACAAATTTCAATTTCCTATCCCCATGATATAAAAGAACATTTCTAAATCGTTGAAAATACACTATCATGAATATAAAAGACTTTGCTAATTCTCGAAAATGTTAACCATGTTAGAAAAAAGCAAATACTAACATGGTTATTGGAAATTTCCATTACAAAAATAGTTTAGACTAACTATGTTAGAAAAAGGGATAACATAGTTAGAAAAGAACATCCTTATACATATTAAGAATCTACCATATAAGAAAAAGGTATAACCTATCATGGTAATTTGAAATTTACCAACTCGGAATCACAGTTTGCCTGTCACTTTCCAAAAACTATTAACACACATCAAACCAAGCAAGCTTAATCATCATACACCCCATGAATCATCCATTCAATCTATCTCAATATACCTGCATCAATAAAATACCAAAAGCATCCCCAAAGCTTACATAACCTATCAAGGGATGCCCTCTAACATCTTGGCGTCACATGCATGTGAAAACAAATTTAAAACAACCATTCACAGTCCTACTATTTATAACTAACCAATTGTCAGAAAGGACCGGGCTCAAACATACAATCATCACCAGAAAGAGCCTCCAACCCCTTCATGTCCTAAATCCACACAATAATACCAATAAGTTATGACCGGTCTGATCTAAGCTAATTCCCAAAACTATACTAGCAGTCATACAATTAAACTCATACAATCGTCCTTAGTTAAATGCAAATAAGCGGAAGCATAAAATGAAATGCCTATGTATAAGTGGCAATATACAACACATTCACATTAGGCCAAAATGGAACTCTCACTATGAAATCAGTGAGGTCCTGATGCCTCCTTTCCCCTCGACTCTACTGCCAGACTAGCACCTGCAAGGGTTTAGTAAGGGTGTAGACAATGTCTAAAGTAACCTCTACCTACAGGCCTATAAGCTAGTGTGTGTGCTAGCAAGATGTCAATGTGGGAAGCTATACAATAATATATATTCAAAACATGTATGACCAATGCAAATATCAAGAATATGCAATATGACAAAAAGCCTTTTCAAAATCCCATATATGTATTACCATAACTTTTACAAAACTGTTCAAAATATATATTTCTAAACCATCTGAAACATTTGGGTAGAGAATTGTTACGAGTGTCCCCTACTACTAGCTGATCAAAGTGGAACTTAATGGGGTCTTAACCAGTACCAGAACCATAGAGAAGTGGAGCTCATTAGGGTCCAGCCCATACCCAAATCCACAAGAGTAGTGCTTGGTAAGGTTCGAGCTCATACCTGGCACACAGAAGGGGGTAATACTCAATGGAGTTCTAGCCCATACCCAATACACTGTTAAAAATAATCAGTTCCTGTGGGCTAACAGGATACCTCATCACGTGATGGTAAAAGTAATCAATGCACCGGTGCTAATCTACCAAACATCATATGCATATCACCTATAATGCACATTGAACCAAAATTAGGCACTTGGCCCTTCCAATATTTCAAAACTTAGGTAATGCAATATTCTTCAAAGCCATCAATATCAATTCCAAAACCATAATACAACACATAATATGCCATTTTTAACAATAAGAATCCCACATGATGGTGTATATCAAAATAACAGTTCAAAAATCATTCAGTTTATATGTACAACCATATTTCAGAAGTTATAAGAGTTTCAGAATACTCTTACTAGTTTGAAATCATCTATCCGCATAGTAACTTCCATAACCAAAAGGTTTGTAAGAATTTAAAATACTCTTACCAACAACACACATACACATATAGAACAAGTAGAAGTAGTTATCTTTAAGCAAGATACCACAAATACCACAATAGAAGAACTCCTCTGTACTCGACTCAGAACAATTCATACTCTGCATAGCAATCATATATACCAATATTAACACTTAAATCAATTGTCAATATACAAATTTGGGAATTCAATTCCCAAACAAAAATATCCATTCTCAAGCAATTTAACACAATTCTCTCCTCAACTTATTTCTTTAATCACAATTTAGATCGAAATTCTCCATATCTCAAATCTTTGCAATTCCACATGATCTTTGAGACAAAATTCTTCCCAAATCATCATTTATTCGCAACCACATCAAACAACATAGCTTATACCAAAAATAATCTATACCATCATCCCAAATTCACCCAAAATCCTCTTCAACTAAAATACTCATTAATTTCTCCTTGAACCACATTCTATATGTCATATTCCAACCATCAAAATCCTTAATCAATATCTAACCACAAATTTAAATATCTAACATCACATATTCAATCAAATTCTCCCAAATTCCATAAAATCTTAATTTTTCCAAAGGTCCAAAATTTAAAAATTCAAAATAAAATAGAAAACTTCATTTAAACTAAAAATCTCTTTAGAAAACCTTTAAATCAAAGCTCAAGTTTTAATTTAATGGGCTTTGAACTCTAAAAAACCACAACTCATCCAAGAGCCATTTTTGAAACAGAGCTAATCGGAGAAATAAAGGGCATATGATTGCAGAGGAAACTTACCAGAGTAAAAAAACTTGGTTGGCTGAACAAAGCTCTTCTTAGGCTTTGATGAGCTTTGCAAGCTTTAAAAACTCCTCTCTCTAATATCTCTCTCTGCACAACGGCGAACAACAATAAAAGAGAAGGAAGAAGGGTGGTCGGGGAGGACGAGACAGCGGCTGCACGAGCTAACTCTAGCGAGGTTCTCTGGAATCTCTTTCCCTCTTTCACACTTTTGGTGTCGCACAAAGAAAGTGGGGTTTTGATGCGTTGGGGCTTCAAATGGGAGAGGGGGAGGAAGAAAGAAAGAAAAGGAAAGGAAAGGAGAAAAGGGAAAAGAAAAATAAAATGGGTAGGAAGAAATAGACTACTAATTCCTAAAATTCTCAAACAAGATGTTTTCCTTTGGGCAAAAATTTATTTTCTCTTTCAAAAATTTATTTAATATTCTCTAAGGTTTTCCTTCCATAATAGATTAATTAATATCCTTCTTTGAGCCCTAAATTTTTTTTTCTTAACTATCTTTTTTAAAATAAGGAAGAAACTAAGCCTTTTAAAAATCCTCAGAAACACCTCGAATTCTACAAATATCTTCATAATTCACCAATTCCCATTAATTACTTCCTAATTACAACCAATAATCCTCAATTAAGTTTGTGCAGTATGATTTACAAGCTGGTTTCCAAATTTGTGGCAAATCGGATTAAGCCTAGTCTTGATCATATAATAGGCCAAAATAAATGTAGCTTTATTCTGGAAAGGCTCAGTTCATATAATATCATTGTGGCTTAGGAGGTTATTCATTCAATGAAAACGCTAAGAGGGAAGAAGGGATATATGGCAATTAAAATTGATTTAGAAAATGCTTATGACCAGGTGCATTGGTCTTTTCTGGTTTATTGTCTCAAGGAATTATGCTTTCCGGTTAATTTGATGTCCTTGGTGGAATACTGCATTTCTTCTCTATCAATGCATCTCTTATGAAATGGAAGTAAATCTGATAATTTCCGACCATCACGTAGTATTAGATAAGGAGATCATCTTTCACCCTATCTCTTTGTTATTTGTATGGAGAAATTGGCACACCTTATAGAGGAGAAGATTAATGAGGGTAGTTGGCAACCTATCAAACTAAATAAAGAGGGGCCACCATGTCTCATTTATTTTTGGCTGATGATTTATTGATTTTTGCAAAATCTAAGATGGACCAAGTACAAATTATTAATGTGTGCCTGTCGAAATTTTGTGGAGCTTTAGGACAGAAAGTGAATGCCTCTAAGACTAGAGTCTTTTTCTCTAGGAGTGTCAACCATAATATTCGAACTCAACTAAGTGAGCCTTTGGGCTTTAACATGGCTGCAGATATGGGGAAGTACCTGGGAGTTCCTTTCCATCATGATTGGATTGTGAAGAGCTCGAAAATTTGGGGTTTGTATCGGAGCAGTGCCGCCTCGAGTCCGCTCTCCAAGAAATTAAACCCGAGGGGTTAGTGGAAGCTAACCCGGGGTGTCAATCTCAAGGAACCTAGTGTAATATGATCCCTAATAGCTAGTATGTAAACTTGAAAAGGCGGGTAAAAAGCATTTTTTGTTTGGTTTTGATAGGAAGTTTGGTATGTGCAAAAGGTAAAGTAAAAGATTAGAGTTAAAAGTGAGATTTGGATGAAAATGGGATAAAGGTCATTCTTGATGAATGAAAGCTTTGGGAATCATTGCTTCAAAAGGTTTTCGAGGCGTTTGTTCGATTTCTAAAGAACCCTAGAGGAACCCCTCTAGGCTAGACTTAGGTTAACTTAATTAATGCCGGAACCCCGCACATTACTTAATTTAACCCGAGTTGATTAAGTTCCAAATCAAGAAATAATTGATTATGCAAGACTTTAAATCCACAATTTGGGCCACCCCATAATTGCTCTAAATTTCTCTCTAAACCCTAATCCATTGATGTCTACCAATACAATAAAGAGGACCTAGAGAGTGTTTCCCCAATGTCTCAACACAACCAATTAATTCTTATGCCATCTCCCTCAAGCAAATAACTTAACACTCTTAATCCACTAACCAAGCCACCTTGCATTAGCACAAAATTTTTCACCAAGAGAATAACAAAACTATGAACCCATAAATTTCATTAAACTCAAAGCTAATAAGTAGCAATGTCAAGCATTATACAAGAAGGAAACAACATAAACATAAACATAGTGTCTAACCCTAATGACATAAATGCATTCAACTAAGTGCCATAAATGCACTTCAACCAAATGCAATAGCAATTAATACAACCCACCAAAATGTCATAAATGCAACCCTAGAAACCTAGAAAAGCATAAATACAACAAATGGGGAAAGGATTAGAACTAGGAAAACTCCCCTATTGAAGCTTCAAACTCATCCCTTGGCTCTCACCACCAAGAATGGTGGAGCCTAGCTGCTACTCTCCATGGAAGAACCAACAAATGAAGAGGAAGGAGTGGAAGCCATGAATAAAAGGGTGAAGAAGGTGAAGATGAAGATGGAGAAGAGAGAGCTAGGGCTTGGGGTGGTGTATTGTGAACCAAATATGCCCTAATGGGGTGTGTGATTCGTGTTTTAAGTCCCCCAAGTCGGGTCAAGTGAGTGGGTAATGAGTTAGATCCGGTTTGGGCCCAAAATTCGCGACTGAAAATTCTACAGAAACACGCAGTTCGCCGTCTACTTTGCCGCGGCAAAGCTGCGGCGAAGTCATGTAGCCTCTGGTTCTTCTCCCCTTTTCGCCGTGGGTTCGCCGCGGCGAACTCACTTCTTCTCTGCCTCTTATGGGTTTTTCGTCGTCTGACTCGCCGCGGCGAAGTCACTTTGTTGTTGTTTCTTTATTTGGCCTTCTCCTTCATTCCGGGTTTGATCTTTTGGTCTTGAGCGACCCTGCAAGTGGAAACAAGATAAAACCAAGATCAAATAGCCCTATAAATTAATTAATACAATTAATCTACAATTATGGCTAATTACTCCTAATTTTACACTCATTTCCCTTGAGAGTTTGGGATATTCAACTTGACACTATCAGACCAAAACTTGCATCTTAATCAGGTTAATTGCCTCAATTTAAGCATATAAAAGCATTACAAATCAGAGATTTGTCAGATTGCCAAAAGTACATACCAGTTCGTGGAGGACAGAGTTTGGCAAAGATTTGCAAATTGGAGGTGTAATTCTTTATCATTAGCAGGAAGGAACACATTGATCAAATTTATTGCTATGACTAATCCTAATTATTGATGCAAACATCTTTGCTACCATTTAGATTCTATCACGAAATAGATAAAAGTGCTTGTCAATTCCTTTGGGGATCTACACTGGAAAAGAAGCAAACCCATCTAATATCATGAGATAAGGTTTGTTCTTCAAAAGGTGGTGGAGGACTTGGTTTGAGATTTTCAACAATCCGAAACCAAGCCTTCATGATGAAAGTAGGATAGGGCTTGATAGTCAATAGTGATAGATTATGGGCAAGGATGGTTCGAAGCAAATACCAATGTGGGGCTGACTTAATCCCAAGGATTGCAATGGAGAAGAGAACCTCCCGAGTTTGGAGTGGGGTAAGGATGATATGGAGAAGGTGAAAAATGGGGTTGAGGTTATTGAGAGAAATGGAGAAATGACGTCTAGGTGGAAATATGATAGAAGTGGTTTATTTTTAGTAAAATCAGCCTTCAACTCCCTCATTAATTACTCATCTCAGGGGGCTTCTTTTTGGTAGAAGGTTTGGAAGATAAATATGCCTTAGAGATGTAAGACACATATGTGGCTTTCTCTCCATGATAGGCTCTTGACTAATGCAACTTTGCAGAAGAGGGGTCTCCACCAATATGGCGACTGCATCTTGTGCCCGATATCACAGAATATGCCCTCAATGTTATTTGGGATTGTTGTAGATCAAAGGAAATCTGGATGAACCTGGGATTGAACAACAGCGACTAGAGATTTTGGGAGTCTAACCTTTAGGAATGGTTGTAGTATAATAATGCAAGTTTGAAAATAGGATCATATGGAAGGTGGAGCGTAGTATTTGGCATTGCATGGTGGCTTATCTGGCATAGGAGGAATGAGATTATACATCAAAATATCTCTGCTAATATATATAATGGGCTAACTGAAATGAAAGGAGCCAAAGAGAAGTAGCTGGAGGAATATAGAGTGCAGGTGTTTGTAGATGGAGCTTTTTTGTTTACGGACAACAATGCGAGTTGCAGAGGAATTATGAAGAGCTCGAATGGAGACATCATTGAATCCTTCATGTGTGGGGTGGAGGGTATGACGTGTTTGTTAGTGGAACTATGGGGATGCATTTGGGGGTCACAGCAAGTCTGGGATAAGGGGTTTCGGAAAGTGACGTTACATTGCGACTTCACCGTCATTCTCTGGTGGATCAACAATGGAAATACAAAGTTGCATGAAGATGCATTGTTGATGAATCCGTTGTGCAGTTTACTATCTCAGGAATAGGAAGTTCAGATGGTCTTGATAGGCTATGAAGCTATTGATGAAGCTTGGTTTTTAGCAAAGTAAGGATTATTCACTGGCATGAAGATCCATATCTGTTCGAGTGAGTCTACAATCGCACTTCTTAATAGCAAAGAGGTCACACAATAATTTAGTTCATTTAATATTTTTTGTATTTTGGTTTCCTGGCTTATAAAAAATGTTATAATAATAAATTATATAAGATGGTGTAAAGTAAGAATGTGCTAACATTAATTGAGTTTGTGTTTGTAAATTTATTATGAGTGGTGAGTAAATATATAAAAAAAATATAACATCCTATTCTAAATTTGTAGTGAAAATAGATATTTTATAGTTTACAAAAATTTGAAATATACTTATTCGTTATTGTAGATCTAGTTCTTATTATTCTTTTTAATTTAAATTTTTACTTGAAAGTAAATCTAAATTTTGAATTATTTTTCTACATTACTTATTTTTTTTAAACATCACGAAACAACCTATTTTATTCTTTTAAAACCATGGGTTTGCAACATTTTTAACTAATGATTTAAATAACTTATTATTTGAACTATTGATTATAACATTTTTAATTGAGATGCATTATTTTAGTATTTTAATTTTGATTTGGTTGCAAAATAAATTATTTGATATCTAACAAATTATTTAAAAATATCATGTATGATTATTGATGTATTGAAGGAGTTGAATGATGTGTGTCTTTTTAGAGTGATATCAAAAAGGTGTGGTTTGAAATATAGGTTAGTTTTGGCAAAAAAAAAAAAAAAATAAATAAATAAAAAAAATAAAAAACTATTGGTTAGTAAGCAATCAAGAAATTGAAGTAGGTGAAAATGTTAGTTCGACATTAAATGTGGATTATGAGGATACATAATGTGGTTGTATTATGAGGCTAATATAGGATTTTGAGAGACTCTTGGGCTAGTTAGAATTTTAATTATCTAAACATGAGGTTATAGCGATTTCAAATACGAATAGAGGTATAGATATAAATTTAGGATTTTGATGTGGTTTAAGCTCTTAATTTTAAGGTATTTGCTGATTGATGATAAGACTTATATAATTAAAATTTCCTTAGTGGTTGATAACCTCATAAAGATTAAATAAGTTATTAGATCTTTCACTACAAAAAAAAAACATTGATTTGTCACGGTTAAAACCATGGGTTTGTCACGGTTTTTAGAACCGTGACAAATCCTACCGTGGCAAGCCGGCTTGTCACGGTTTAAACCGTGACAAGCTATGTCACAATGCTTGTCACGGTTTAAATCGTGACAAATTTGTCACAGGTTTTCTATTAAACCATGACACACTTAGTCACAGTTTTCTTCTGAATATTTGTCTTGAATCCATATAAATAAGCCAAGGTTTGTGCTGTTTTAATTATTTGTTTCATTTTTTGAAGAATTTATAGATTTTAGATAAATTAAATGATGAATACTTTTTTTTCTTTTTAGGTAAATAAATTGATATTTCATATTTTAATTTTCTTTTAAACTTTTCCTTAAAAATAATATTTACAGAAATAATTGATCGTATTTTTATTTAGAATAATATTACTCATTGTTCTAAAATAGACACCCTGCAACAAAAATAAAAAAATTATAACCAAATAAATAAGATAACTGGTTTAAAATGAAATCGTCCAGAAAAAATGAATCAGACTTGTATAAGTCAGATGAGAGGAAAAAGATAAGAGAATGAAGAGGAGAAGAGTGTGTGAAATGTAAGGGGAAAGGGGGTTTATATAGGAGGCTTTATCACAGTTTGTCACGGTTTCAAGCTACTTTGTCACGGTGTAAATCGTGACAAAGTAGGAAACCGTGACAAAGTAGTTTGTCACGGCTAGTAACGGTTTAAACCGTTACTAGCTTTTAGTAACGGTTTAAACCGTTACAATATATATATTTTTTAAAATATTTCCAAACATTTGTCACGGTTGGGGTTAACCGTGACAAGAAAACCGTTACTAATGATATATTTTTTTGTAGTGTTTAGACTTGAATTTGAATTTGTGAAAATTTTAGGCTTCAATCTGGAAGTTACGCGGGATAATATCTGAGTTGTGGAAAACTATAGGCTTGAATTTGAAAGTTTGAGGGGACTCTAATTGGGAGACATAGGTTTAAATTTTAGGACTACATTTGATTATCATAAGGATGTATTTATTATTTGAAGATGAAAAAAATAATTTATGATTGACCTAAATTGTTGAATGTAGTTGAATATATATGCCTTTGCGTTGTGACCTGTGAATTGAAAAAAATAATTATATTTTTGGGGGAGTATTATGATTCCATTAGGGTTTGAAGTATCACTCATAATTTTTCAATATATTTTTATGATCTTCAAAGATTTTAACCTCAACATTCCATATGGTAACTTTCTTCTTGACCGTCAACATTCCATATCGTACACACCAGCACATGCTTGTGAGGTGTCAGGTGGGACAATTATAAAACATATATATAATCAAACATATGAATATTTATCACTGAGATAAACATCAAACTTAATCCAAAGTAACATTCATGGTACCCTACTGATTCAATATCATTGAACTTAGGAAAAATAAAATCATATACATAACGTAAATCATACTCATAGTACTCATAACTTTCAGATAGTTAATCTCCCTTATATCATCCTTATTTCCGTGGCCGAACCCATGGGCTAAGTCATCTACCCATGTTACTGGTTACTTCACAAGCTCACCGATTATGTAGAGTGGATGGCCGATTCCACTTGTCACACAAATGGCCATGGGTTTCCCCTCATAAAACGGATGGCGTGTCACAGCCCCTCATAGAACAAGCGAGACGGTCCCTTGTAGAATAATTGGTACAATCCCATAGCACACGTAGGACATGGTAACCCCTCGTAGAACAAGTGGGGTGCCATACCCTTGTAAAGAGTGTGGCTACGACTAGGCTAACGAAAGATTTCTGAATGGTAGCCTCACCCGTGGTAAAATATTCATCTCCCTCAACTATATCCATATTATCTCTAATATTGTCATAGAACGCATATTTCACAACTATAACACATATTTACTTTAATAGCCTAGTAACGTAAGTACTCAAATCTCATTGGTAATTCCACCCAAACAACTGAAGATTTTAAAGATGAAGAAGAGAAAACTTCACTCTAAAACTCTGTACTAAAGCAATAGAGAAATTTAAAGAAGAAAAAGAAGAAGCCTAACCAAAATTGGAGTTAATTGAATACCAAAATACTACCTCAATGATCTGCTACAAATGCTGTTGGAAACTTGCCGAGACTTTAATTCTCTAGTGATGGCTAACACTAACTTCTGGCAAAGGGGAATGGGTCTATTTAAATTGAACCCTCACTTTTTCAACTTTTCCTTTTCAATTTGCTTTTGGTCCGTTGTGCTTGTATTCTCTATTTAAGATTTTAATTTTTTTAAATGTTATTACATCAATAATCCATATCAGATCATCATTCCCATGTAATCTAATCCCGTCTTCAGGCCATGTAAGCAAAACTAATGGAGTTAGTGACACGTAAGCATATGTAACATCGTTAATATCAGGTTTTGGTCCTTTTAAAACTATAGGGACTAACTGTTTTAAATAGAGTAAACCTAAAGAACCAAAACCTCATGTTTCAAACTTGAGGGACCAAAACCCAAATTGAAGTAAACTACAAGGACTAAAAGTTGGTTTAACCCTACATCAAAACATATTTAAGTTATAAATAACATCCCACAAGGCGGTTTTTCTTTAAAGAAATTCATAAAATAACTTATAATACAAAAAGATAGCAATTTCATATAATCATAACATTTGGAAAAACTCACAAACACATATTGATATGTACGACATATAAGAAAACTAGTTACCTGTCACCAAATTTCCAAATTATTTCAATTTGTGAACTTGCAAATATGTATCAAATCACCGATCCAACCATTGAAAAGCACACACTAAGTCTTTTAAGTCTACTACCCGACATTCATCCCTATCCAACGATGAACTAATTAATAGCAACCAAATTACTGCCCATGATTTTATCTTGAGTATGCACTCAGTTCGGGCTTAATAACTCAAATTATATAAACTTATCAATGATCCAACTAATGAAAAGTATGTGTACAATGTCTTAAACATGGTGACCAAATTTTGCTTCGATCCAACAATTAACGAATGCACAACAATTATATTAACGAGACTAACTTATATTTGGGTGAAAATATTTTAATATATTTAATTTCAACTTATCACCTCCTATATATAGACTCCTAGAGTTTTTTCCTCCTCTCATTTAGTCTATGTGGGAATTCTCATTATTCTTATTTTATTAAATATTTATTTGTGTATATATGTGGTATGTAATCAAAGGGAGAATTTCAATATAGGACCGCGGTGGCCAATTAATTAAAAAGTAGTACCAAAAGATTATGAAATATCACTTCAGATTCAGGGTCCTTAAGTGAAATTAAATTGATATGGAAAATGACAAAAAAGGTCACACCCCCACATGGCCTCTCTGAGACTCTCTCTCCTCTCATACAAACCCCACTCATTTTCACACGAACAAGGAAAAGCCCATAGAACAAGCCTCAATAAAAAACCAAATATTCCTCTTACCCTTGCTTTTATTTGTTCATATGAGATTTTACTTGTTCGTGTGAAAATGAGTGGAGTCTGTGTGAGAGAGAGAGAGAGAGAAGAGCGTGTCAGAAAGAGAGAGAGAGAGAGAGTGTGTGTGTGTCAAAGGAGAGAGAGTGTCAGAGGAGAGAGGGGGTGAGAGGAATATTTTGTTTTTTTTATTGAGGCTTGTTCATATGAACTTTTCCTTATCCATGTGAAAATGAGTGGGGTCTGTGTGTGTGTGAGAGAGAGAGAGAGAGAGATAGAGAAGAGTGTGTCACACAGAGAGAAGGTGTCAAAGGAGAGAGGGGATGAGAGGAATATTTTGTTTTTTATTGAGGCTTGTTCATATGAGCTTTTCTTGTTCATATGAGATTTTCCTTGTTTTGTGTGAAAAAAGTAGGGTCTAACACTCCTCTAACACTCTCTCTCTGAAACGTAGGGTCAATGTTGTCTTTTCTTCTCTCAATTTAATTTCAGTTGTCCCTCACAAGACTCAAGTGATATTTTAGAATCTTTTGGTCCTATTTTGAAATTGATTGGCTATCGCGGTCTTATATTGAAATTATCCCATAATCAAAAGCATCTTGAATAATCGAATTTAATATTTACAACTTGATTTATCCTTATTTTTTTCTTAAAAATCAATATAAATAAATATCTAAGACTATTACCCATTAATCTCCTTAAGATTTGATATTTTTTTCCTTTTCAAATATTATTACTTGGTATTATAGCTATCTCCTGGATATATTATTTTAGATATATTTTCCTGCTTAAATATTATTTCCTAAATTTCATTTAGAGTAATATATTCTTTCAAATATATTGCTTTAAGTCTTATGAAAAAAAAATTGGGATGTTACACTTGTCGTAGTGAGCATGTGAATTCAAAAATTCTGCAGGTCGCCGTCAGTTTCAGAATTTAGTAAAAATAGGGTTTTAGAGAGAGAGAGAGTGTGTGTGTGTGTGTGTTTTTTTTTGTGTGCACGATTCTAGAGAGAGAAAAAAACATATTTGGAAGATTGAAGTTCTAAACCAAGATTATGATGCTTAATCCTTGTGTAAGTGATACTTAACCTAAATCTCCTTCTTTCATGAATTTATGGTTCAAATTGAAGAAAAATTTGGGAGTTTTGACATGATTTTCCAAACTGTTAGATCTACTTGGATTGTCTACTCTAGTTTCTTCTAATGACTTAGATTAAGCTTTTAATCGGTTTAGATTTTCAGAATTTGGCTTTAGATGTGAGAACTTTTGGTTGGAAGAGTTAAGGGAAAATTATGGTTCATGAAGGATTTTGATAAATTGGAAGGTTTGACTTGATGATTTGAATAGCTTCATTAAGGATTGTTAAGAGTTTTAATCGGTTTAGATTTGTGGAATTTGAGGTATATCAACTTGGATCTAGGGATTTTGATTCTTGAGGAAAATTTGGCTAAGTCACAGATATGTAGTGTTTGAATCTTGGAAAAATGAACTATTTATCTTATTGTGAGTACTAAGAGGGGTTTAATTGGTTTAGAATCATGATTTGAGTTTATTTTGAAAAATGACCAATTTTGTTGATAGGGATATGTTATGGAAACTGAGGATTTAGGATGATATGGAACCAATGGTGGTTTATCGATCTCTAATGATCTTAAATTGGTTAAATAACATAATTAAACAAAGAAAGATTTGTGTAATTGCCAAGAGGACCAATTGGGACTCTAGTGGAGTCTAAGGCTCTAATGTCCCATTTGGTACAATGGAAGAGTTTTTTAGGAAGTGGAAGTGGAAGTATAAGTGGAAATAGAAGTGGAAGTAGAAGTGTGGATTAAAAGTATGTTTGGTATCATCATGGAACTATAATATAATTTTTAATTAGAATGTTAATTTTAAATATGAAATTACCCAAGTATCCCTGCTAAAACCCTAGCCTTTACCCAAAAACAACCGTACCCATGAGAATGACAACCGTGAGACAACATAGAAACTACTGTTAGCGATAAGCACTCAAATATGAAGTTGAACAATATGAGTGTTGTGATTGAATGAGAATTTGGACTTATATCTAAAGATTGATAGAGCTTAAATGATTAGTGTAAAGTCAAATATTACCACTCATATCTTATTTGGAAGTTGTCGTTGCTCATCATAGATCAAAGATGGAGAAGAACAGGAAGTTGTGTCGCATATCGTTGCCCACCATAGATCGACGAGGGAGAAGATAGAGAAGAAGAAGAAGTTGTGTTGCATATCATTGTCCACTACAGATCGACAAGGGAGAAGAAGGGGAAGATAAGTTGCAGAGGAAGAGGGAGGAGACGAAGAAGCCACATCACGAATCTCATCCTTGATCATCATCAACCATCATCCTTATCATCTACTGTCTTCCTCAACATATGTTGTCTTCCTCATCATCAGCCATTGTCTTTGTGCTTATATATTGTTTTATAAAGAAAGGAGGAAGGGGCAATTTGGTCAGGGCTCAATTCTCTGAGAGATGGAAGTGGGTTCTCATGGAGGGACCAAAGAATTCACTTCCATCATGTTTTATGGAAGTGAGTTCCATAGGGAAGTGGGTTCTCACACACCAAACAATCCAATCTCATAATTCTACTCACACTTCCACTTCTACTCCCACTTCTCTGGGCTCAGTTCAACTGAACTAAATGGGTTGTAGTTGTTTGAGTTAGTCATATTGACTAATATGTTGCTATTCATGTATGATGCTCTATGTAAGTAAGTGTTAAATCTTGGCTAAGAGCTTGTGTTTGAGTTATTGAGAGTGTTCTATAAGAGGTAATCACTTTCAACTATTTCTACATGTTTGGATCTTGTTGATAGAGGTTTTTGAACCTTATTTGATGTCGAATCTATTGGTTGAGAAACCATTTGTGAAATGATATTTTAATATTGAAAATGTCTCAAGGGATATTGTATTTGTGAAAGACCTTGAGCATGTGATGTGTTATGAA
This sequence comes from Mimosa bimucronata, assembly GCA_037074515.1. NCBI lineage: Eukaryota > Viridiplantae > Streptophyta > Magnoliopsida > Fabales > Fabaceae > Mimosa > Mimosa bimucronata. Next base: position 12,864,205 of record CM073443.1, on the reverse strand, counting down.
AAGTGAAATATTATTTTGGAAGTATTCTATTATGTGATAGTAAATTGAAAGGTGACTTAATAGTCCCTAATTTTGATGTGGATTGGGAACTTGCTTATGTGAATTATTCAATCAAGATTGAAGTATTTTAAAAACCATGCAACTACATAATAGTAAACTGAAGGGTGACTTGTGGGTCCCTAGTTATATTGTGGATATTGATTGTATGAATTATATTATATTGCATTGGCATTGTGGGATCTTAAGGTAAGATCACGTGATATAACCCTTGATAGACTAATCAAGTGGTTAGTAGTATAGTTTCTGATTATTGACATAGACATCCATCCTGAGTGTAGAAAGATGACACACCAATTGGGTTACACCCACTTTGATTAAGATCAGGGTATATATAACAGACTTGCATGCCCATCCTCATTGTAGATAGGTAGTCATTCGAGTTGCATATTGTCCTGAGTATAGACAGGGATGCTATATGTTGTTATTGACCATGGGATTATTTGTAAATAATGTGATATCATGTTAAATGAAAGCTAAATTAAGTGTTATTGTGTGGTTATGAGATATGATGTAATATGGAGATATCTTCATGTAAACATGAAGTTATATGTGCTATACACTATGCACTTAAAGTAATATTATTGTGAGTAAAATGTGATGAATATGATATTAAAGTTGTGGCTTTTTACAAGTTGTTATATACTAACTCCCACTTGACACCCTATTAGCACACGCTTATATGTATGATCAATAGGATAGCGTGCTACTCAGACATTTGTCTCACCCCCATGGTTTAATATTTTTCAAGTGATTTCTCCAGGACCAAGGTGTAGGGAAGGGGCCGGCCAACTAGGGTTTGGTCTATATTGTGATGCCTTATATATTACCACTATTATGACACATTTATGCTTCCGTAAAAACGCAATCTCAATTTGCATTTAATTTGGATAACTATTGATATACTTGGATAACTGTTATAATACCTACATATTACCCTGATGTTGAGATGATGTATGGACTATATTGAACTCTAGATTTTGATAATCACCAAACATGACTTAGGCTATAAGATCATGAGATCTTAACTTAGAAAAATACTTCGAAAAGCTGTTTCTAAAAAATCTAAGTTAAGTAATCGATGGCTCAAAACAGCAATTGATTGGTGTGGTGCCTTAGCAATCGATGGCATATCGATTGCATATCGATTGGTGTGTGTCAATTGATTCCCAGAGAGAACAATCGATTGGTGCTTCAAATTTTTCAAGGTACTCAGACAGTGAGAAATCGATTAGAAGGAGAGGCAATCGATTAGTTTAAACAATCTATAAGCAATCGATTGGAACTCTAGTTCAATTCAAGATGTAAGCAATCGATTGACACATAAACAATGGATTGACATATCCATCGAGTGTTGCAGGAGGCAATCTGAACCAATTTGAAGGCAATGGATTGAAGACCAGAAAAAGTAATCAATTGGCACATCCAGCAATCGATTGACACATGAAGAAATTCAAATTTATTTATTTTCTCATGATTGACTAACTTTATATCTGGACATTGTACTTGTATCTATTTTGGGCAGTTTACGTTGGACACACAAAAACATAAACTAAGAGCCGTTACCTACCTGACTCTGCCATTGCAACTGCGATACTTCACTGTCTCAATTGTTCTTCCAACTGTAAACTTATTAGCTCAAAGTGTGAGCCAGCCTTGTATTTCTGTTACACCTCTTTATTGAGTGATTTCCTTGGGATATTGGGATCCTAGAGGAAGGGTTGTAATCTTACAAAGTGTAAGAGGAAGAGAATTCGGTGAGAGTGAGTTCTTACTGAGGGAATTCTCTTGTTGTAAAGGTGTTTAGGAACCTGTTGAAATCTTGATTCACTAATGGAACCCAACTAAGGTTGGAGAACTGGATGTAGGTCAGAGTTAGGACCAAACCAATATAAATTCTCAGTGTTTAGATTCCTTTAGCTGCATAAAAGTTTTGAGATACACAATTCACCCCCTCTTGTGTATTTCCTGCCATTTTTCATTTGGTATCAGAGCAAGGCTTCTCGGCAAGTGATCCAACGATTAGAGAAGAAAAGATCCATGGCAGGACTGAATGAATGCATGCTACCTGAAGGAAGTTCTATCACAAAACCACTTGGATTTAATGGAGAACACTACGCCTACTGGATGCTGAAAATGAAGATTTTCATTAATGCAAATGGTTACAAACTCTGGCAAGTGATAGAGAATGGAGACTATGTACCCATGAAAACAGAAAATGGGATACTGGTAAAGAAGGAGCCTGCAGAGTTCACGAATGCAGATATAGAACACCTGGAGCTAAATAGCAAAGCCATCCTGATGATACAAAGTTCCTTAAGTCATAAGGAGTAATCTTGAAACTGCCAAAGAAATGTGAGATGCTCTAGAAGTGGCTCATGAAGGAATAGATGGAGTAAAAAGTAGAAAGATCAATCAGCTAACCGCTGAGTATCACCTGTTCAAAAATGAAGGATGGAGAAAGCATTAGAGAGCTGGAGAGATTCACCCATCTCATCAACCATCTTGCAGCACTTAGGAAGAATGTCTCTCAAGAAGATCAAGTATAAAAAATCTTGAACATTCTCATTGATGAGTGGTAAGCCAAAGCCACAACAGTTAAGGAGATTCGTGGTGAATCCATGAGCTTAGTCACTTCCTTGTTTGGAAGCTTGGCTGAATATGAGAGCAAAATGAGGTACAGACAGGAGCTAGCTAGAGGAGATAAGAAGAAGAAAACCCTGGCTCTTGCTGCTTCCAGAGAAGAGGAAGATGAAGATGATGAAGGAGATTTGGATGATAAAGAAATGGGCCTAATGGTGAGAAGATTCAAGAAATTCTTCAGAAATGAAGGAAGATGATTCGAGAAAGGAAGACCTAGTTTCACAAAGAAGGAGCAACAGAAAAACGCCCCTGTTTGCTATGAGTGCAAAAGACCTAGACACTTCAAATCTGAATGTCCTAGTCTCTAGAGGAATAAGGGCAAGGACAGAAAGAAGGAGAAATCTGCTAGCAGGAAAAAGGCCTACGTATCATCTATCTGGGGAGCTAACTCAGATGAGCAAGAGAGTGATACAGAAGAGACAACCAATCTATGTCTAGTAGCTCAAGAGGAGTTAGATACTGAGGTAATGAATCCTGAACCATCTTTTCGTGAACTTCAAGATGCTTATGATGAATTATATATTGAGTTTGTGAAAATCATTAAAGAAGTAGTTTCTCTGAGAAAAAGAAATGCAAAATTTTAGAAAGAAACTAAAATTTCTGAATGTCAGAACTGTGAAAAACTCAATGCTGAAAATGAAAAGCTTTCAAAAACTTTACAAAAATTCACTAAAGGCAGTGAAGCTTTGCAAGTAATGCTAAATAATCAAAGGGCATATAGAGATAAAACAGGTCTTGGCTATAATGCTGTTCCACAATCTTTAAAAACCAAGAAAACTGTTAAGGAAAGACCATATCTTAAATTTTTCAGAAAATCAACTGAAAATGTTAGTCCTTTTAGTTTCTGTAATTTTTGCAATAGAAAGGGATATACTATATCAACATGCTATCCTAGAAGATATGGAGTGAAAGGAACCTATAAATGGGTTCCTAAAGGGTCACAACCACACATGGTCAAAAAGGGCCAAGGTGTATCATCTAACTCCAAAAGACCCAAACATATTTGGGTACCTAAATCTCAGTAAGCTATCTTGCAAGTCTGTCTCAAGGCATCCAGAAGCAATAAATGGTATATTGACAGTGGGTGCTGGAGACACATGACTGGGGATAGAGAAAATTTAAACATCTTTAGTTGAAGGATGGAGCCAAAGTGAGCTTTGGGGCAAACCAGTCAGGAAGGATAGCTGGAATTGGAGAAGTAAACCAAACAAATGGCCAAACAATTAAAGATGTTTATTTTGTAGAAGGTCTATGTCACAATCTCCTAAGTGTAAGCCAAACAGCCGACAAGGGTAATTGGATAATTTTCGACTCTAATGAATGCATGATAATTGATAAGAATGATTTAGATATAGGAGAAGCTAGTCTAAAATGCAAATTAAGAGCTAGTAGAGATGGAAACTGCTATACTATTGATCTAAATCAATCTATTCAAGAAAAATGCCTTATTAGTAACACTGAGAATTGTTGTTTATGGCATAGGAGACTAGCTCATGTAAACATGTCTCAATTGAATAAACTAGTAAAGAATGATCTTGTGATAGGAATACCTGAGCTCAAAGTTAGAACTGATATTATCTGTGAAGCATGTCAAAAAGGGAAACAAACAAAATCCTCCTTCAAACCTAAGAAGGTAGTTTCCACAATAAGACCATTGGAATTGGTGCATATGAACTTGGTAGGTCTGGCAAGAGTCAAAAGTATAGGAGGGAATCTATACACTCTTGTGATTGTGGATGACTATTCTAGGTTTACGTGGACTTTGTTTCTTTCATCCAAACATGATGCTTTTAATGCCTTCTTGTGTTTAGTAAGAAAGTACAGAAGGAAAGAAACTGTGAAATTACATTAATCAGAACAGATCATGCTGGAGAGTTTGAGAACAGTGATTTTGCTGAATTCTGTGAAACAAATGGAATACATCACAACTTCTCAGCTCCAAGAACTCCACAACAAAATGGGGTTGTGTAAAGGAAGAATCGAGTTCTGATAGAAATGGCCAGAACCATGCTGAATGAAAAAGGAGTATCACAAGGGTTCTGGGCTGATGCAATGAGCTCTTCATGCTATATCTCAAATAGAGCATATATCAGAACTGGCATGGACAAAAGACCATATGAGCTCTACAAAGGCAGAAAACCAAATATTGCTCACTTGAAAGTTTTTGGATCTAAATGCTACATTCACAATAATGGAAAGGTAAACATAGGTAAATTCGATCCAAAATCTAATGTTGGAATTTTTATTGGATACTGAAGTAGAAGTAAAGGATATAGAGTCTTCAACAAAAGAACTCAAGCTGTCGAAGAGTCTGTTCATGTTGTTTTTTATGAAACTGATTTTCAAAAGAAAATTGAGGATGAGGATGAAATTCCATTAAAGTCATAATCTGCTGAAAACCATCCTCAAGACCAACCAGCTACACAACCAATAAGTTCACCTGATGAATCAGAACATGAAGGTTCTGAGGATGATCATATTGATGAACCTGCTGAGCCTCAAGATTAGAGGCATCATAAATATCATCCACCAGAACAAATCATAGGTGAAATTGGTGGTGGTGTAAGGACTAGAAGACAGCTTAGAGAAGAAATGCAGTTTTCTGCATTCATCTCAAAAATTGAACCTTCCTGTATTGAAGAAGCCCAATCTGACAGTGATTGGGTAATAGCAATGCAAGAAGAACTCAACCAATTTGAAAGAAACCAAGATTGGGACTTGGTTCCTAGACCACTAGATTATCTAGTAATAGGAACTAAGTGGGTTTTCAAAAACAAATTTGATGAATCTGGGATGATTGTGAAAAACAAAGCTAGACTAGTGGCAAAAGGATATAATCAAGAAGAAGGCATAGATTATGAAGAAACTTTTGCTCTAGTTGCAAGACTTGAGGCAATAAGGTTACTATTAGCCTTTGCATCCCTTAAAAATTTTAAACTTTATCAAATGGATGTAAAGAGTGCCTTTCTTAATGGATATATCATGGAAGAGGTCTATGTTGAGCAGCCTTCTAGTTTTGAAGATTCTGCGAAACCTGATCATGTTTTCAAACTTAAAAAGGCTTTATATGGACTCAAACAAGTACCAAGAGCTTGGTATGAGAGACTTAGTAATTTCCTGTTGGGGAAAGGATTTATTAGAGGAAAAGTAGATACTACACTATTTATTCTGCACAAAAATAAAAATATGCTTATAGTACAGATTTATGTTGATGATATTATTTTTGGTGCTACTGATGAATCTCTCTGTGAGGAATTTTCTAAGATTATGCAGGGAGAATTTGAAATGTTGATGATGGGAGAACTAAACTTCTTCCTAGGTCTTCAAATCAAACAAAGGAGAGATGGAATATTTATCTCTTAGACTAAATATGTGAAAGAGATCTTAAAGAAGTTTGGAATGGATCTATCTAAAGAAGAAGATACACCCATGATCTCTACAGCATTACTGGATGCTGATGTATAAGGGAAGGACTTCAATCAATCCACATACAGAGGTATGATTAAATCTCTTCTCTACTTGACTGCTGGCAGACCAGACATCCAATTCAGTGTGGGAATATGCGCTAGATATCAAGCCAAACCAAAGGAATCTCACCACAAGTGTGTCAAAAGAATTCTAAGATATCTGGTTAGAACTCAAGAACTAGGATTATAGTATCCAAAGGGAACTCAAGAATATCTCATGGCCAACTCAGATTCAGACCATGCTGGGTATAAGACTGATAGAAAGAGTACCAGTGGTCAATGTCAATTCCTTGGAGGATCCTTAGTCACATGGGCCAGTAAGAAGTAGAATTGTGTCTCCCTATCATCAACAAAAGCTGAATATATTGCTGCTACAAGCTGTTGTGCTCAAGTTCTATGGCTCAAGCATCAATTGAAGGATATAGGAATGGAGTTTCCAGAAGTCCCAATCCTCTGTGACAACACTAGCACCATCAGCTTAGCCAAGAACCCAGTACATCATGCAAGAACCAAGCAGATTGATGTCAGGCATCATTTCATTAGAGATCATGTCTAAAAGAAAGATGTCAAGGTGGAATTCATCCCAACTTACTTGTAGCTGGCAGCCATATTCACCAAACCTCTTGCAGCTGATCAATTCATGTACATCAGGAGAGAATTGGGAATGGTAAATCCTAATGAGTTGTGAAAACAGTAACAATCCCTTAACCCTCTTGAATTTGTTTGAATTTAATTAAATTTTGATGATATAATACTGACTTAAGCATCAGAGTGGCCTACAATTTCTTTGCAGGTCATGTTGCAGAAAATAGGAGCCCAATCGATTGCAAGTACTTGTCATCGATTGACTGAGATGACTAACAATCGATTGGACATCGATTGGAGACAGATTGGTATTATGGGATAAAAAGGCTTCAAGTAAAAGGGGTAAGAGCCCAATCTATTACAATCAACCCAATCGATAGCAACATAGGCCCAATCGATTACAAGCACTATCAATCGGAAGCTTGGAAGAGCCAATCGATTGCTCAACGTGGGAATCATTCGAGCACAATATAATCCAATCGATTTCTAGGGCATCAATTGATTGAGCACCCTCGCCATCGACAGAAAACCCTGCATCCAATCGATTGACAAATTCCTCAATCGATTGCAACCCCAACGGTAACATTACAACAGTAACTTTTCTCTCCACAAAATCTTATATAAAATATCATTTTTGACAGTTGCATCATCTTGCATTCACTATTCATCATTCTATGAGTTTGTTCGAACCCAAAATTTGTAATTTTTCCCAAAGATCAAACCTTTACACTCACGTTGCATCAAACCCTTTCGAAATCCATCAGTTACGAACTCTGAAACCACCATGCCTCCCAAGATGATCCTACTCAGTTTGAATCCCACCAAACCTACCCCTGGGAACAAAAAGAAGAAAACCTAGAGCGAAACCCCATCAAAATCCTCCAAGTTCATTCCAAAGGTTCAGAAAGACAAGTTTCCCCTGCCTTCAGATGATTCCTTTGTTACTCTGAGAACTGCCCCAAATAGATTTGAAGCATAGGCCATGGTAGAGTTAGCGAAATCCTCCTCACAGGGCAAGTCCTCATCCAAGAAGCAGATCACATTCACTGATTCAGTGAATACCTCCCAAAAGTAGTCTGAAAAGGGAGAGGTCCAATCCAAATCCACTCCAACTTCCTCTGGCAAGAGTAAAGGGAAAACAAAAGCCAGAAGTATTGAAGAATCTGTTATCCCTCCAGAAAATTTTGTCACAGAAGGGGGATTACCTGTTAGTGATCACTACAAGCATAGAAGTATTAATAAGAGGATGTGCTGCTTTGATCTGGATCATCTTCATTAGATAGGAATTGATCTATCCCCTTGGTTGAAGGAATATAAAGAATTTATGAAGATCAAACTGTCTTACAGTCAAGAAGTTGTCAGAAGTTTCTACTCCTCCATGGAGATCAACAGTACTCACACCACCAGTAATGAAGTGGTAAATATTGAAGTCATCTCTACTGTCAGAGGGAAGACATTTTCTTTCAACTGGAAGACTCTGAATGAGTGGTTCAACATTACCAATCCTCTATGAACCAGTGGCAAAAGAAGGAGAGATATCTGGAACCAGATGTTCTGAGGACTTATCAACCATCTGGGGAGGCCAAAGATTCCTGCAGTGTGAAGCCTGCAGATATGACTTTCTACAACAGGTTGATCCATTATGCGTATTCTAGGTGTATGGTCAACAAAGCAGGCAATATGAGTCAGTTGTAGCAAGTGGACAATCTAATTTTGCCTGCTCTAAATAAGTACTCCTCTGAATTTGGGACAGACTCTCACAGAGGAATTCATGTCATTTAGGGAGTCTGCCAGCTCTAAGACCCCTCTTTCCTTTCCTCAACTGATATCATTCATTCTCCAAGAGAATAATATTTGGTACCTAGAGGAAAATGATGTTCATGAAGTACCACTCTTCACTAGTACCCACATCAAGAAAATGAAGTTACAAATCCCTGGTGCTCCATAAGAACCCTCTGCTCCACCTCAGGAAGCTTTTTGCACCGCAAGTAACTCCTGCTCCCGAGATAGCCTGAGACAAGAGTGCACTAGCAGAAGGGTCCAGGGCAGTCCAAGATGAAGCTCAATCCTCAGCCCTTACTACTGCTTCACCTTCCATGTTTGGGTCTGCCATGAGAAATATGTTGTCAGAAGATGTAATAGCTCAAGTAGCTGTAAGGGTGACAGAGAGCATACAGCAGAACCTCATCCCCAATCTGGTGGAGGAAATGTCCATACAGCATGACGCAATGGAGGACAGGTTTCTGAAAAAGCTGGTTGCAGCTTTAACCACTTCACTGATACCCTCCATCAGTGATTGTGGGACTTTTGTCTATGAGGGGTACAACATTGTGGTAGATACTATCAAGCATCTAGAAGCTCGAGTGGCCAACATAGAGAAAATGCTGGGTTATCTCCATCCCTCAGAAAGAGAAGTAGCTGGTGCAACATTCATGGGATCAGATATAGCAGGTCCCTCCACCCAACCAGGAGAAGATCACCCTCACGATTCCTCCCTAAATCACTCCCCTATCAACCTAGATTCCTCTGCCATCCTACCAACCACTTCCCCATCTCAAGCCCCTCAAACACAAGCCACTCATCCAGCAACCAAAGAATCCTCACCTCTCAAACCTCTCCACCAAAATCGCCACCCAAAATCCCACACATCCCTTCACCACATATGTCACCTCCTCTCACTCAACCCTCTCTCATAGCACCTCCTATCACTCATACTCCCAGATACACCAAGCACCCCTCTCACACCTACGCTAGAAAGAAATCCACAGCCCCCATCACCTTTCCAACCTCCCATCACCTCCTTCCTCTGCCAATACTTCTTCTTCCCTAACCTCTACCTCCTCAGTACCCTCTCCCCTGGTACACCGAACCCTTTTTTATGATGACAAAAAGCGGGAGAAAGATGAACCAGCATCAGAGCAAAAGGACCTGGCAGATGATGCCACTCTAAGCCATATTCAACCTCAAATTCATGAGCTAGCAGAAGAAATCAAGCTAAGTCTGGAAGAATAGGTTCAAATTGAAGACCTGACCCATGAAGAACCCACTCCTTCCAACATTCCTCCATTGGATCCATATGTTGTGTTGGAAAGACAAGCAAACAATGAAGAGGACATGAGCATGGCTTTGGTCCTATATCAAGAACATCAGTCGGTTTCAGTAGATACCTGGACCCATCACCATCAACAAGTGGAGGAACTAATTGATAGATTGAACCAGAGCCAGCAAGAAAGAGAAGCCAGAGAGGCAGCAAGGGTTGCAAAAGCAGAATATGAGAAGAAAGCTTAAGCTAAAGAACCAAGTCAGCCTCAGCTTGTGATTCCAAGTTGGGGGGTCAGGAAGCAAGTATCTTACAAGTGTAAGCCAGCTAAAAAGGATCCTATCCAGACTACCTCACAATTTCTGGAGTCTGGAGAAGAAGAGGAAGGACAGGAGGCCCAATCTGTAGTCAAACGAAAAAGGATCAAGATGACAGCTCCTAAACCTCCACCAAGGATGATAACCAGAAGAGGATCCAAGGCTTCAAAGGGGATAGTAATCAAAGAACCTAAACTTGCTTCCAAGCATACATCAAAGAGGAAGACTGCACCAAAGGGAAAAGGGAAATCAGTCAGGCCTCCTTCAAAGAAGAAATAAAAGGATCTGACCTATTTTGATAGGGTTTTTGCTAAGACCTTTTCTTCATCCCCTCCCAAGAAAAAGGCTCCATCCAAGAAGAAAGCTTTTGCTAAGAAGAAGAAAATTGAGCCTGAGATACAACTTGAAGAACCCTCAACTGATTTTGGAGGGTATAATACTGAGTCAGGGGATTATGATATGAAAAACAAGTATGGAAGGGATCAAGCTCAGACTCTGATTAAACCAAACAAACCTCTCCCACATGCATTCATCTTGCATATTTTACATCTGTCATTTTTTAGTCTTAACTGATGTCTCTTTTATTTTTGCAAGTACTATTATTTATGGTTGAACTTGTCTATGTACCTGTTATAAACATGTACTCACTTTATCTGCATAATCATACGAGTTTCATATATACAGTTCATACTTGTCGTCTGAGATATTTCTAATGATATACTGAAAACACTCATCTCATGATCTCTTCAAAACTTTCAATCTAATATCTAAGTATGTTTTGTCATCATAAAAAAGGGGGAGAATCTTGAACTCTAGATTTTTATGATAACCAAACATGACTTAGGCTATAAGATCATGAGATCTTAAATTAGAAAAATACCTCGAAAAGCTGTTTCTCAAAAATCTAAGTTAAGCAATCGATGGCTCAAAACAGCAATCGATTGGTGTGGTACCTTAGCAATTGATGGCATATCAATTGCATATCGATTGGTGTGGTGCCTTAGCAATCGATGGCATATTGATTGGTGTGTGTCAATCGATTCCCAGAGAGAACAATCAATTGGTGCTTCAAATTTTTCAAAGTACTCAGACAGAGAGTAATCGATTGGAAGGAGAGTCAATCGATTGGTTTAAACAATCTATAAGCAATCGATTGGAACTCTAGTTCAATCCAAGATGTAAGCAATCGATTGACACATAAACAATGAATTGACATGTACCAATCGATTGGGAATTCAAGCAATCGATTGACATATTGATGACTCCCCATTTATCATTAATTTAGGGCATATTTAGAATATATTTGGGGAGTCATCATCGCTAATTAAGGGCATTTTAACAGTTTTTAAGAGAAAATTGTGTAAATTTGTCATATGAACTTAATTTAATTAATTTTAAGAAAAATATGATAATTTATTAGGAAATTTAATTGGCATGATTCCCTCACATTTATGCATGTTTGGATAGTTAAATATGGATATTTTAATCAAGGAAGGAGAAAAAGATTAAAGAAAAAGCGTGGAGAAAGCTGGAGGTTATTTAAGGAAAATTGCTGAAAATTGTTTTTGATGTCGTGACACTGCACCAGGATGTCGCAACATTGCGCAAAAATCCTGAAAATCTCTAAAACGCATAGCTTCAATTTTTACCCTTTTTAAACACCTAGGGCACGAAAATTCACAGAGAATCAGCCCCCTTTCAACCCTAGAACCCATAGAAACCATCAGATTCATCGGTGCACACATCTTTGGAGCTAGGGTTTGCAAAATTGTAGGTTGTGAAGCAAAATTGGAAGAGTTTCTTGCCCTACGGTGATAGATTCTTCTTGTTTTATTCAATTCTATGTTACTTTTGTGAATTAAACATGGGATCTCTTTGTATTTTCTGGTTTAATCCATTCATGAGTAGCTAAATCATTTGCTCTAAGATTGATTCAAACCTTGTATGGATTGAAACCTAATTTGTTTCCTTTTCTTTTAGAATTTGATGACTATTTGTTTTGATTTATCATATTCTTAAAGCCTCTATTTGACTGGCCACCTTTAGAGCGATTTGTTCATTTAAATTATACTCGAGAGAGATAGTTTAGGTGTAGAACTAGGGTAAATCAGACTAGACTTGAAGTTTAAATCAACTAACAGATGGTTTGTTGATAGAATAAAGATATATCTATCGACCTAGTTTTGTCAGATTAAGGTTGACTCTTAATGCGTGCTTTCATTAATTTGTAACAAGAGATTGAGCAAGTTTAATAAGAAGTATAGAATTGATTTTGACTCGAGAGTGCGTTTCAAGTACTTTAGAACCTTAGGCAAACACAAGTTGTCACTTAAAGACTACATGAAGGGAAATTAATTAGGGTTCATGAAATACAACGGTGAGAATTAATCCTAGGCTTAGTTCATTGATAAATTAAATCTTTCTTGTTTGTTTCTTTATTTCTTGCTTAGAATAGTTTTCAAACTCTATTTTTTTAAAGAATTTGATTTGTTCAACTTAATTGAGTTCATTAGCCTGTTGTTTGATTGGGATTTTAAAACAAATCTCCGTGGGAACGATAATTTTATACTACTTTGCGATATGTACTCTTGTGGACGAACAGATACCTATGTTTTATTCGATAGCTAACATATCCATCGAGTGTTGCAGCTGGCATTCTGAACCAATCTGAAGGCAATCGATTGAAGACCAAAAAGAGCAATCGATTGACACATGAAGAAATTCAAATTTATTTCTTTTCTCATGATTGACTAACTTTATATCTGGACATTGTACCTGTATCTATTTTGGGCAGTTTACGTTGGACAAACAAAAACATAAACTAAGAGCCGTTACCTACCTGATTCTGCCACTGCAACTGCGATACTTCACTGATCAACTAAAGGAAGAGAAAGAAAGAGGGAATAGAACTAAAAATCTACTCTGGAGCATTTAATGCAAATCAGAATCATCATGAACCTCAAGATCCTTAACTCTCTCTCACAGACTCACAACGGTTATAACTAGAAACTCAGAGCAATCAGGACTATAAAAATGTTGAAGTTGAAATTGGTTGGTAGAGAGAATTAAGTGATATCAAATTACCAATTTCCTACTGCAATCAATTCTAATCTGAGTTCTCTCAATTGTTCTTCAAACTGTAAACTTATCAGCTCAAAGTGTGACCTAGCCTTGTATTTATGTTACACCTCTTTATTGAGTGATTTCCTTGGGATATTGAGATCCTAGAGGAAGGGTTGTAATCTTACAAAGTGTAAGGGGGAGAGAATTCGGTGAGAGTGAGTTCTGACTGAGGGAATTCTCTTGTTGTAAAGGTGTTCAGGAACCTGTTGAAATCCTGATTCACTAGTGGAACCCAACTAAGGTTAGAGAACTGGATGTAGGTCAGAGTTATGACTGAACCAGTATAAATTCTCAGTGTTTAAATTCCTTTAGCTACATAAAATTTTGAGATACACAATTCACCCGCTCTTGTGTATTTCCTGCCATTTTTCAGACTATGTGTTGTTAAATTGGTTGTTAATTAGTATTTCGGAATTTTATGTTTGTTGTATGAATCGTTGGACACCATGTGGGTGTTGTGGACCATAAGTTGTGGTATGGTCATGTTGATTGGAAATGGTAAGTGGTTGGTTGAAGATATAAATGTTGAAGAGGTAAGGTTTTACCTATATGTGTTGTGATGTGGAAGTGTGAATTGTATGGCAATTGTATTGAAAGGCATGTTTTTCTTGTGAGGTCAATTTTAAATAAACATGTTAGGTTAAACCTTTTCAAATATGGTTAAGTTATATATTTTGAATTTACGCAAATCTTTAATAACTATGTTAGGGGAAAGCTTTTCTAAAACAGTTGGTTATCGGTTCAAGGACGTCAGATGCCCCTACTTTTTCACGGTAAGAATGGGTAGAGAAAATGCCTCGAGCCAATGTTCGAGTACCAGGTTCTACGGCACTTAAGTGACCCATGCCATACTCCCAGGAAAAGCTCGAATGACCTTCAACAAAAGGGTACCTGTACTCGAAAACAACACAGGTGGGTAGGTAGAGAATACCTAGGGGTGCGAGACAACTCTCTCTAAGGAACTCAGCAAAATAGCCTCGTAACTTCGGGAGAAGGGGTGCTTCCTCACAAAGGGGGTCGCAGTGACCAGGCTGAGGTGACTGTTTACCAAATACACAAACTATTTTTACGTAAGATTAATTTTATAATCATGTTTGGTGTTCTCTTTTCTAACATGGTTAGAATATGAAATTATTTTTGAAAGGTTTTATTTAACTATGTTATGCGTGTACTTTTCTAACATAATTAATTATTTTGTATAAGATGATTTTTTTTTGAGTGAAAGGGAAATATATTAAATCAAAATAAGGCTATACAAAGTCATTGTGAGCTTTGCATTACAATATTCGCTTCAGTAGGCAAAAGCTCTTCCGTGTGTTCCTAGCTATTACTCTAACGAGCGCTAGTATGCCATCAACAGAATAATTTTCCTGCCTAAAAATTCTGTTGTTCCTAATTTCCCAAAGTTTCCAAAGGGTAATACAAACTCCCACCTTCCAAGAGACGTCTAAATCAGATTTTTTAAGAATGGCACATAGCCAGGATGGGGTGGCCATTCTTAGAAAATCTGCAAACATATCACAGGGGAGAATTTTCTTCCAAACAGAGTTTGAAAGGGGGCAGTCCCTGAATACATGTGTGATAGATTCAACCCCCTTGTAACAGAGGGAGCAATATTGGTCTTGGCCAAATCCTCGTTTACACCTTTCTTCGTTTATGAGCAACTTGCCACGGAGTAGGAGCCACGTGAAACTTTTAACTCTCTGAGCCATAGGGAGCTTCCACATCTTCCCCCAAAGATAACATTCGTTATTCCATTGTAGCGATTGGTTTGCCACATATGCTGATTTTGTAGAGAATTCCCCGGAGCTAGTTAAATTCCAGTAACATGATTGATTTTTAGGGACCAATGATATGGTGGTTTTTGATATATCATTGATCACCTCTTGGGGAAGCAGGTGGCAGAACATGTTCCATCTCCAATCACTTCCTTGTCTGAAATCTGATATCGGTTTGTTTAGGTCCGATTCTGGGATATCTGCATACGAAAGTCTTTTAAGCGGTCCATAATCTCCCACCCAAAAATCAGCCCAAAAGCGAGTTTGGGTACCATCACCAGGGTCCCATTTTATATTGAAACAAGTCTCCTCCCAACATTTGGTTATGTTCTGCCAGAAATGAGATGGTTGGGATCGTTTGGGAATAGTTTCTTCGAGTTTCGCCATATATTTACCCAACAGGACTTGTACCCATAATGCTTGCGGTTCAGTGTGCAATCTGTAGATTAGCTTTGACAAGAAAGCTCTATTTTGTGCCTCCAGATTCAGTATTCCGAGCCCCCCATTCCTCTTTGGTTGACATATGTCCTTCCATTTTACCAAGTTGATCCCTTTGTGTCTTTCTGAGTGTCCCCAAATAAATTTCCTGATGATTTTTTCGATGTCCTTGCAAGAGCCAGATGGGAGTAGTGTACTTTGCATTGTGTAAAGGGGGATCGATGCTAGTACTGAGGTTGCTAAGGTAATCCGCCCTGCTAATGAGAGTGTTTTGCTTTTCCACCCAGAAAGTTTGGCATGCAGCTTGTCTATGATATATCTGTAGGTGGAAGATAATACTCTGCCATTGATTAATGGGACTCCCAGGTATTTGCCTAAGGCTTGCATCTCCTGGTATCCTAGCTTCCTGCAGATTCTCCTTCTTGTGTTGGTTGAGACATTTTTTGAGAAATAGATTTTTGTCTTGGAGGAACTTACCCTATGGCCGGAGGCTCTACAAAATTCAGATATTGTCCTCTTTATGATGGATGCCTGATGCTTAGTGGCATGCCCGAGGATGATCAAATCGTCAGCAAAGAATAGGTGTGACAATGGAACTCCTTCCCTCCCCAATTTAATTGTTTTCCATCTTCCTACTTGGATGACCGATTCAATGGCCTGCGAAAGTCTTTCCATGCACAACACAAAAATGTATGGAGAGATTGGGTCCCCTTGGCGGATACCACGAGAGGCAACAAAGGATTTGTTCGGCTTCCCATTCCACAAGACTTGCATAGAGGGAGTAGTTATGCACTCCATGATCATGTTGATGAGTTTGGTTGGGAGCTTTGCATCTAAGAGAGTATCCTTTGGATTCAGAGCGATTAAAGTCCTATTTACCTTTGGGTTCAGAGGTGTACCAGTCCAGAATTTCTGAATGAAGGATAGTAGACTGTCGCCTACCGTACACCATTGAGACTGGTAGAAGAGTGCATGGAGACCATCAATTCCTGGTGATTTCAGTGGTTTCATCTCAAATAAGGCTGCCTTGATTTCGACCATTTCCACCATACTATCAAGGGCTTGAATCTGTGAATGAGAGAGTGGGGGAAATCTCCCTTTGATCGACATGTCGTAGGTGGTTGGGTCTTCGAGAGAGTAGAGATCTTTGTAGAACTGAGATACATGTGCTAATAACCGGTCTTCCTGAGAGATCCATGTACCATCAATTTGCTTTAATTGAGAGATCTTACTGCGTTTTTTCCTTATGAGAGCTCTAGTGTGGTAGAAGGCAGTGTTACGATCTCCTAAGCAAACCTAATTGGAAGAGGATTTTTGGGCCCATAAGAGTTCCTCCTGAAAGCATACCTCTTCAAACTCATCCATCAGTGATCTTTCAAGGTCTGTCAGAAATTCTGAATAGGGGCATTGCTCTAGTTTACTTTGCAATCCTGATAGGCGAGATAAGAGTCTACATTTTTTCTTCCCAATGTGGCCAAATGTTTCATGGTTCCAGGCCTGGGCTTCTTTAGAGAAAATGTCGATGCTTTCCATGATGTCTCGTCCCTTCTCCCAAGCTTGCTTAACTAGATTAGGGAATCCATCGTGTGTTAGCCAGGAGGCCAGGAACTTAAATGAGCTCATTGAACTTGGCCTGCGGTTTATACCCAATAAAATGGCAATTGGCCTATGGTCTGATATGATTTTTGGTAGGTGACTCACCGAGCAGTCTTGAAACGATATGAGAAAGGAAGAGTTACATAAGGCACTATCCAATCTCTCCATTAAAGTCCCCCTACGCCAAGTGTATTTAGGCCCAGTAAATCCCATGTCGATCAAGCATTGTTGATTAATGAAGGATCTAAATAGGCTGCAACCATAATTAACTCGATTTGCTCCTCCTTTTCTTTCTGCACTAGAAGTGATTGCATTAAAATCGCCAGCAATTAACCATGGGGTGGACTGAACCGGCGCTATTGTTTGGAGATCATGCCATAAATGCTTTCGGTAAGAGGCTTGGGGGCTACCATACACAGCAGTAAACTCAAATTGAACAGATGGCGATGAGCAGTGGATGGCCATATGAATGAATTGGAAATGATTTGTGATGATCTTGATATCAATCCTTTCCGTCCACAACACCCATATTCCACCCGAAAACCCTGAAGCTTCCACCCTATGAGAGTGTCGAAAACCAAGTTTAGAGATTACTCTGTCTGCCTTGAGACCTGATATGCGAGGCTCAACAATGACAAAAATTTCAGCTTCGTAATTAGCTGCCAATGCCTTAAAAATAGAAGGAAACCTCTTATCTGAAGCTCCTTGACAATTCCATGTAATTATTGACATAAATTAGATTACTAAAGAGATAGGGAAGAGGAGAAATCAACTCCCTGTATTAGTAATACAGCTGATTCTTCATCCATGTTCGGGCGCATGCTCCTAGCTATATCTTTTAGAGCTTGATCCGAAATGCTTTCTGTGCCTTCTAACTGTTTTTTCCCCAGTTTTTGGATGGTCAACCTGTTATGCAGCTTCACACCTTTATTACTTGGGTCAGGAGGCTTTTGCTTTATTGTCTGGTGTGAGGTTTGGGCCAAGACTGGAGCTAGGTTGCCCAAGAGTGGTGGTTGGTCCAGCTGGGTTGGTCTTGTAGATGGGTGCCTAGGGTCTAACACACAAATGGCGCTGTTGTAATTAGCATCCAATTCTGAGGGTGCCTGTCTTATCACGTAGGTGGGCGCGCCGGTGATCTTTGGGGGGATTGCTTTCTGATGACTAGCTTGTTCTTTATTATTTTTGTTTTTTTGTACCAAGGGATCATTGACTTTCTTCCAAGCCAGAGAAGTTTGACCTTTTTGGAGCAGATGGGAAGAATCAGGAACATGGTTGGTTTCGCCTTCCACCTCTTGATTTTCTCTTAGTAGCTCAAACCTTGAACCTGAGGTACCTGTTTTGGCTACAATAGCAGGAGCTTTTTTGTCTCCTTTGTCAGTGCTATGTTTCTTACGTTGGACTTGCATCCAAGCCCCAAATTGCTCACGCAATTCTTCTTTCTCTTCTGTTGTATCTCCTTGAAGCGCCACCGTCTCTGCTGCAGTGGTTGTGGGAGGTTTTCTTGCTTCTGAATTGCTAGAACATGATTCTTTCAGGTGGCCATATCTACCACATTTGAAGCATATAGTTGGGAGGTTTTCATATTCGACATAGATAATTTCTCCGTCGACTTGGAGTTTCGAGACAAGAGGGCGGGTGAGGTCTAGGATCACTGCTACCCGAGCAAACTTTCCTCGCTCTCCAGTTTCAGTGTTATAGTCTATGCGGATAACATCCCCGAGCATACTTCCTATGGTTCTGATGATACTTTTATGGTAATATCGTGCCGGCAAGCGTGGTAATCGGACCCAACCCATGATTTGTTTGACTGCGTGTTCGCTTGGCTTGAGCTCCGGAGACCACGGTTGAACAGACAGGTAATGGCCATAGATGACCCATGGGCCATTGAGCAGAGCATACTGAAAGTCGAGTTCCTCTTTGAACTTTACCAGGAAGCAGTCATCCTCCAAATCAATAAGTTGGAATGCGCCTGAGGGTTTCCAAAGGGATTGTAGCTGGTTTCGAAGTGGTCTATATCCTATTTTCCTTCCCAACAATTTAATCATAACAGCAAAGCCCATTTTTTTGTTGAGAATTTCAAGCACGTGAGGGGCAAATTTGATGGATGGAATACTCCCATTCATATCAAAAGCAACATCTCCTTGACAGAGCATGATCTCTGCTTCTTCTTCAGGTTCTCTCCTATCCGCATTTAGAAGCTTGTCTTTAAAAGATGCAAAAGGCCTTGCTGGAAATTCGCTATCATTTATCTTGTTCGTCATTCTCTTTCTAACATAGTTAGCATTTAAAATGTTTTTAGAAACTTTTAATTAGCTATGTTAAGTACGCCTTTTCTAACATAGTTAATTAGATGTGGAATATTAGTAAAATTTTATTAACCATGTTAGGTCCTTTATTTCAGACATGGTTAGCTTTTGAAAAATGATAAACAAGGTTTTAATATCTATGATAGTCCAATGTTTTATAAAGTCTCATTTCTATTATGGATATGATTTTGTAAAGTAAGAAAATCTCTTTCTAACTAGGGTTAAATGTCATATTTGCCCCGGAAGTATGCACGGTGGATCACATCTGCCCAGGAAGTGTTTTTTGGTCGAATTTTACCCCGGAAGTGTGTAAAGTAGATCATATTCACCTTTTACCATTAAAATATTAACGGTCAACGTCAACTATTGAACAGTCAATGTAAGTTTTTTAACGGTAAAGGGTGAATATGATACACTTTACACAATTCAGGGGCAAAATTGGACCAAAAAAACTTCCGGGGCAGATGTGATCCACCGTGCAAGCTTCCGGGGCAAATCTGATCTTTAACCCTTCTAACTATGATAACTTATTTAAATGACTTTGTAACTTGAACTATTTTTATCGTAGTTAGTATACTATTTTGTTATTAATTAGTTTTAAAAGATATTTAGAAAGGGATCTTACAAATACTCTAAAGCTGTCATTTTGGAATTTCATTAATCTCAAACATTAAGAAAAAGGTTTTTTATTTAAAATTTATTACTAGTAACATCAATATTTTGATTGACAAATCAAAACGAATAATTTTAAAATATGTGGATCCATAGCTTTCTGAATATAATGTTTTCCCACTTTTTATCTACCTGATAATTATTGTTTTGATGTTATGCCACATCCCCAACATAGAATAATTTTCCAAAAAGTTAACTTTACGATCCATAAGGTTGTGACTACTCTTTAGACCGTTGTTGCAGCCATAACCCAATTTATTTAGGAGAATTGCAAATAGGTCCCAAGTAAGAGAATTAATTTCAGACAGGTCCATTAACAACTCCTTCACTTGTTAACCAAGGCTATTGCAGTTGTTAATAGCTGCCATTAACAACTCCTGGGGACCTCTCTGAAATTAATTCTCTTACTTGGGACCTATATGCAATTGTCCCATTTATTTATTAAAATTTTATTATAGGACAATCTTGCCATCATTAGCAACAAAACTTAGAATTGGCACCAAGCTAATTAATTATAGGCATGGCCTTACTAGTGGAGGGTTTCACTTTCCCTTTCGAATCTAATGGTAAAGAGAAAAGGGTTACACAAAACATATCGTAATTAAAAAAAGGGTTAAGGGTAAAAAATACACATGTGATTTTGTCAAAAGTTCATCCAGTATCAAATTTTTTTTAACCAAAAATATACATGAACTTTCAAATTGGATCAAAAATACACATTTGCAGTTAAATTAGGGTAAAAAATACACATGTGATTTTCTAAAAAGGTTCTCCTACCACCAAATGGTTCTTTTTGGAATATAACTGTAAATTTGTATTTTTGATCCAATTTGAAAGTTCATGTGTATTTTTGGTTCAAAAAAACATTTGATGCTGGTTGAACTTTTGACAAAATCACATGTGTATTTTTTTTTTTTACATAAATGCATAATTTCACCCCTTAATTTATTTTTGTTTGAACTTTATCCTTTATGGATATAACGTATATTAAACAAAGACAAATTTAAAGAGTTGTTGAATTTTAAAAAAGAATTAATGAAGTTTAAAACTTTTCTTCTTTTGTGTAAAATATGTTAGAAGTGACTTGTATATGAGTTCAGAAGAGTAATATATATATATCCATGAACTTTTAAATTATGTTGTTCTCGCTAACACACATCGAAAGGCATATATTAGTACACGTACCCTGTTATATCATGATTAATTAGTTAATCTTTGAATCAGCAGCCACCATATATGATTGTTGGTAGATTAATTAATTGATTAATTAATTTATTCTTTATCCTTAATCCATGATTATATTTTTGGAAGATATTTCTTCATCATCCTGCCGACTCTTTTTGGTGTACGGATGAAGTGGGATTTGCAAATTTGGAGTGGGGCATTCTTTATTCCTTATGTGCTTAGATCAGATAAAAAAAAAAAAATATTGCCAGCCGGGTTATTGCTTGTCAAGTGGAAGGGATTTAATGTCTAAAAAGGTTACTAGATTCGGTTTTTATGGTTCATCTGGTCAGACTCATGGTCCAACGTAATAATTAATAGAAACTTAATAAAAATAATTATATGCAAATAATATATATGAGTGTGTGTGTGTACATGTAAATTTATAACAAATGAATCTATAAGAAGTCTATTTGTCAACATAGTCACACTACAATATATAAGGTTTTTAATGAAATAACATCATATGACTAAAAAATATCTGAAAATATATAAAGCTATTTTAAGAATAACTTTTCTTAAAAGATTTTTCCAATTTTTCCACCATTTTTTCATCAGAACCAAAAGTCATCTGTTTTCTAAAAACTGTTCCAATTTCTAGTTTAATTTTTTTCGTTTCAAATTAATAACATTTCGATTTCGAATCAACTTTACTCAACCATGAAAACGATTTTAAGGTTCAAACCAAACTGTTAGCGAGTCAAATCAACCGGTCAATCGATATGATCTATTTCAATTATTTTATAATTTCTTTTTATTGTGGTTTTGAGTTTGAGTATTCAAATTTGTGAATATTTTTTTGTAACGGTGATTTGTAAATATATAAAAGTAAAAATAGTCATGCCAATGAAAAATCTTTTTCTTATTAGTTGATGCTCAACTCCACTATTTTCTTCAGGTAAAAAAAAAAAAAAAACTCCACTATTTTCATTTTTTCTTTTTGTGATTTTCTAATTTCATGTATAGTTGATATTGTGCATATAATCTGAATGTTAATTGGGTAGCAAATCGTGGTGGGACAACAAAACACAAAAGCCTCTCGCGCGTGCGTGAGCCCTTAACCTATCGTGGATATATGTGTGTGCCCCTCTCTCTCAATATATAGTTTAATCAAGCTAAAGAGTGGACACAAAAAAGCTAGAGACAAAAAACACATTCTATTATTAATCTAACTTTTGTCTACTATTATTATTGAAGCCTAGGTTATTCATGATTCCCATAAAGAACATTCGCAAGTTCCAATCTCTCTCTCTCACTCCCCACCTCCCCTTTCCATCTATCCCACTCTATATAAAATGATTATCATAATGAATTGTAAGCCAAACCCTTCTTCTCTTCTTCTGCTTCTATCTTCTGATATATCCATATAATATTAACGCTTCTCTTTTGCTCTATATATATAAGTATTTCCTATAGCACCTTCGGCTTCGAGTTTTTCTTACCATTGGAAGAACCTATTATTAGTTCATATATACACAGACACATATATTCAGCATCGTAATAATTTCTTGATGGAGTACAAGATCAGAAGTTATGAAGAAAAATTTGATAGAGCTCAAGTGGAAGATCTCGAGAGAAGATGCGAGGTAGGGCCAGCAGAAAGTGTTTTTCTCTTCACAGACACTATGGGCGATCCCATTTGCAGAATCAGAAACAGTCCCATGTACAAGATGCTGGTATATCTACACACATTAATTTATATAGTCTTTCTTCTTCCATATATAACTATAATCCACATCCAATATTTAATATAAAAGACCCAGCCAATTAATTTAGAGAGATTACCGTAGCTAAATAAACCACATAAAAGTTTATATTTATCATTTTTTAAACTAATTAATCTAACTTATAAAATGATATACAATCAAATAATGCATATAATTATTGCAGAAAATCATGTGACATATGTTACAATTAAACAATTTTTTAGATTACTTAATCTACCCAAATTAGTCAATAGAGTTTTATATTATTAACTTATGTGTGTATGTATATGGAAAGAACACGCATATACATAACTTTCGATGTTGATGATGATTAGGTAGCGGAAGTGGACAAGGAGCTGGTTGGTGTGATTCAAGGGTCTATAAAACTTGTTACATACATGGATGATTTGGCTAAGGTAGGTTATGTCCTAGGTCTAAGGGTAATGCCTCATGTTAGAAGAAAAGGGATAGGATCAGGCCTTGTGTTAAAACTAGAAGAATGGTTCAAATCAAACGACGTGGATTATGCTTACACAGCAACCGAGAAAGAGAATCAAGCTTCAGTTAATCTTTTCATGAACAAATTTGGCTACACCAAGTTCAGAACACCCTCTATTCTTGTGAACCCAGTGAACAATCACAGATCCTTCAGAATCTCATCCAATATTGAGATTTCAATGGTCAAGATCGATCATGCTGAATCTCTTTACAGAAGATTCATGGGGCCCACAACTGAGTTCTTCCCCAATGACATAGACAAAATTCTTAGAAATAAGCTTAGTTTAGGAACATGGGTGGCTCACTTTAAAGGAGATTATTTTGGGTTTGATGGTAGTAGCCAAACAGTCCCTACTAGTTGGGCTATGCTTAGTGTTTGGAATAGTGGAGAAATCTTCAAGCTGAGGCTGGGTAAAGCACCTTTGTATTGCTTGTTATGTACTAAGAGTTGGGGTTTGATTCATAGGATTTTCCCATGTTTGGGGAATATTATTCCAAGTTTGCCTGATTTCTTTAGTCCTTTCGGGTTTTATTTTGTGTATGGGGTTTATCATGAAGGACCATTTTCAGGGAAGCTTGTAAGAGGGTTGTGTGAATTTGTGCACAACATGGCTGCTGCCAAGAAGTGTTGTAAAATTGTTGTGACTGAAGTTGGAGGGAGAGACGAACTGAAACATCACATCCCACATTGGAAATTGCTGTCAACTCCTGAAGACTTGTGGTGCATAAAGGCACTCAAAAATAATAATGATCATGATGATGATGGCTCCAATAGTACAACAACGTCGTTTCATGATTTAACCAAAACCCCACCAACTAGAGCTCTTTTTGTAGACCCAAGAGAGGTTTAAAGTTATCTCTCTCAAAATAAAAGAAATGAAGAGGAAATAAATTATGATGATGATGGTGAAAAAAAATTGTAGTATATTTTCATCTATTATGGTATTTCTTTATTAATCGTTTCTTAGTTTGGTCTTTCATGATCACTCTAAATTGTCAGTTTAGCTTTGTCTTATAAAATATCATATAATCCATTTAACATATGAAGCTGTTGAAAGTTTAGAAGTTAAAAGGGCCAGTTATTATTTCAATTAGGTCCCTTCGGTTTGGTACACAATTAAAAGATGTCGTTTGAACTTCTAACTCTTATAATAAATGTTTACAGCCACTTATGTAGACTATACTCCTCATGCTCTATTTATATGGCATAGGGAGAACATCTTTTTGTACCATAGATATTTATAGGTCATATCATTAAGTTTTATAATTGATAAATGTACGAGTTAATCTTCATTATAAAGTGATTTTGTACTCCTAGGGTAGAGTGTGTGTATTAAAATGTATGGTAAAGTAGGAGACTTTTTAAATTTTAAGATAAGTTAATGATATTGAAGATCTTTTTGTTTTGGTGAAATATGTTAAAAATGACTTTTACCACAGTACCGGAGGAATATAATTAATGTGCTCCCTCTAATTTTTTAATAAGCAACTAAAACCTACTTCCTATGTGCACCTTAATTTTGATTGACAGAAACATTGACATTTTTCTTCTATACTAAAATTTTAAAAAGGAAGTTGGACTCACCCATAATTCAAAGAATGGCCTCTAACTTATGATATATTGGGATATGATCCTGTGAGATTTGGATTTCTTTTCATCCACACAGAGAGTTTTCACCTAATTTCACTTAGCTATAAAGATATCTCTCTAAAAGCTGTAACTGAAACTACAAATAAGTAGTACTCACAGGAATAAAACACTCGCCAAGTAGTCGAATGTTTGAAATGACATGAGAGCGAGAATGTTTGAAATTTGTTTAAATATCTTCATATCATAAAACAAAATGATATTAAAAGAACAAAAGTTAGTTCATAATACAATAAAAGAAGTAAAAATAGGACCTAAACAACATAAGTCAATAAGGAAATTTTTAAACGTAAATTAATTGAAGTGACCCACATATTGATAGAGTTGGTAATACGGGCCGGCCCGTTATGGGCCTGTGGAAAAATGGACCAAGCCTAAAAAAAGCCCGTTTTAAACACATGCTTAATTTTCAAACCCTGACCATATTGTTTAGGTTTCGGGCTGGCTCGTATTAAGCCCTTTCTTTAATTAATTTTTTCCCATTTTTTTTAATATAGCCGACCCCACCTAATGGGATGAAGATTTTATTGTTATTGTTGACTTCTTGTTTTTTACAATATAATTATAATACAAGTATACAACAAAAGATTATAAATTCGAGTTCAAGTGTTTAACACATTACAAATAACAAAAATGCTAGTAAAGCATATAATACATTGTTCAACTTCAAATATTTCAAAATACAACAAATCTCTAAACTAAATCTAAAATCCAAAAGATTAAGATTTCAAATTTCAATTTCCAACCTCCAAGTCAAACATCAATGATAAACAATTAATCAATATTAATAAGGAATAGGTTTTTTTAAAAAAATAAAGAAAGAAAAAGGTAAAAACGGGTTTAGTTTGGCCCACAGGTTAGCTCGTCACGGGATCGGGCTTGACAGGTTGGAGCCCAAAAGACCCCTTTAATATGGGTCCTATTTTTCCGAGTCAATAACCATATTTTTTTACGGGTCTCGGGTTGGCCCACGGGTTCCGACCCGTATTACCGGCTCTATATATTGAATTATACCAATAAAAAATTTATAAAAAATACTTGCAAGTGACAAATTAGTACCAAATTGAAAAAGAACAAACAAATTCACGGAACTAAAATGCAAATTTAACAGAAAAATGCTCAAAAATATAGTGACCATATATTTTTGTCTTTCTAATCTTATTAGTATTTGGTTTTTGTTAGCCCAAGTATGAAACCCCACCTCATGTTTTGTTATGGTGGGGGTTTATCTCTAGTTCCTTTCACATCGGTGACACAAAATCTGAAAAGATTTCCATAATTAGGTGCCACCAATTTGGCGTCCTCGCCAGCAATTCCATATTGTGCCTTATGATTCAGACTAATCAATCAACTGGACTATATATATAGAAACATATATACATATACACACATGTTTATATATGGTGGTCCACACTTTGTCCCTCTTAGGTAAATACTTAAACCACAATCTCTACTCTCTAGCCTTTCCCTTTGTTACTTTGTCCCATGAATGAGTCCATCCTACAATATATTGAAAAGCTTTAATGTTGAGGCCAATGTTTTATTTTAATATAATTATTTGATATCTAACACTATTAATAAGCCAAATCCAAATATTGTTGAGCATACTTAGGTGTAACCCTCCTAATGTGATTTTTCGTTTTCAATCCAAAAGATTTGGCATGTTTGAATTAACATGTGCAAAATTAAATTTGATTACATTTGACTTTGAAACTTGAAGTTGGTCCTGGGGTCAGAGTAAATAATTAATGAAATGTAATTCATGTCTAGATAGTCTTTTATAAAAAAAAAAAAACAGTTTGGCAAAAACTTAATTATTTGATTAATATATTAAAAAGTCATTTCAAAAATATTCAAATTTGAAAAAAGGTAAGAAAAATTATTTCAAATTTAACATGACTCTTTTTTTTTTCTTTTAAAAAAAGTCATTATACTCAAATGCTGACCCAAAATGATATTTAGCTTTTTGCTAGCTTTTAACTCTAGAAAAGCCAGTGAGGATCAACTGAATCCTGTCAAGGTGAACCCTAAACCTTTAATAGTTAGGGAAGGTCACTTTTATCTTATCTCACTATCGAGTCAAATTCGAAGCCCATTTAATAATAACCTTTTCAATTTATTCAATTTAAACTTTTTCAACGTAATGTTTTCTATTCGTAAGATTCGAATTCTTAACTTCGGTTGAAGGGAAATTGAGTTACTCCCACTTGATCTAACCACGGTTGGTTGGCCATTGTTACATACATACGAATGACAGTAACAGTTCAGTAAAAGATCAGAGTTTGGAAACTGAAGAGATATGTTTTTCATGATCGAACAGGAGAATCAGTACTTCAAATCTTGGCTGGTTTCTGCTTTTTTCATATGTTTCTGCAGAGAAGCATTATTTTTTGTCGCTCACTAATGGTGGGGAATACTGATTCCCTGAAGCTGCCGTAGCTCAACTAACATCTTAAAGGTAAAAAACACAAAAACATTTGTTGGCTTGAGCTTTCCATGAGTACCACCTATTTTTGTGTTAAAAGTTAATAGTTGTGGATTCGGAATGTACTATAAAGAGTTTGCATGATTTATCACGCCTTTTATATATGACCGATGAAACACTTTAGCATGACGATGGTTTCTATTCCCCAGCACTACTACAAAAAATCCTTTTAATATCGTCAATCAATGTCTGTTAATTAATAATTTGACGTTGAAAAAAAAGTGGTGACAATTTTGTAAATAAATGGTAAACCTAGAGGAAACAGCGTCACTAACTTTCAAAAAAAGAGACGTCGTATTTTAAAAGTAGTGAAGTCGTTTCTCAAAAAGACGTCTCTTCTTTTAAATAAGAGATGTCTTTTTGGAAGAAACAACGTCACTCGTTTTCCAAATAAGTGATGTTGTTTAATTTCTCAACAGCGTCTCTTATTTAATTTCTCAACGACGTCTCTTATTTAAATACGAGACGTTGTTTTGAGAAACAACATCACTTATTTAAAAATGAGTGCCGTTGTTTCTCTTCCAATTTTCTTCAAACCCCGCTTTTTCTTCCTCATTCTTTCCCTTCTTCTTTCCCCAGCCACTCCCTCCCTCTCTTGTTAGGGCCATTTTGGATCCATCCCCACTCCCTTCTTCCCCACTCCTCTGAAAACCCTATTTTCTCTCAAAACCCCAACCCCAATCTGAATCCAAGTGCCGAGCGTAGCTGACGGAGCGAGATAAAGCCAAGCCAAGTGCCTTCCACCGCCATACTTTAAATCCTTCTCATTGCCTTGTCTCACTAATTCATTCACAGCGACGCAACACCATTTTGAGAGCAGCGCCACAACTGCTGTTCGCTAACAGAAAGAGGGGGAGAGACCAGCGCCGCCGTTCGAAGTGGGTAATTCTTTCACCATTTTGAGTTGATTTTGTTAGTTGTTGAAATAATTGTAGTTAAAGTTGGATTTTGATTTGAATTTGTGTTTTTTTCTCGGCGGTTTTCTTGACTTTAAGCAATTGGAGAGACATCAACGATAGGCTTAAAGCTTCACGCCTTCACTCTCTTAACTAACCCTTCACGATCTTTCACTTTAGATTCATTGCCGGTACTTCCTCCTCCCAAATCTCTCATCTCTGCGTTTCATCTTTAACTGTTTGATATTGTATCGATGGTGTCGCAAATCAACATATTTCACTTAAACAAGTTGTTGATTTAAGACGACAAAACTTATTATCGTCCAAAGAAAAGCCTAATGGAAAACTTTCACTAGCGTGACTAAACAGAGAAATTTGAAATTTTAGAAATTATGTTGAACAGAGAATTGAAATTTGCTTTTGGAACCACTTGTACTGTAGCTAAATAGAGAATGGATGAAATTATATTGTATGCAATCTTACATATAGTTTAAAAAGGATATTGAAATTTGTTTATAAGCAGGATTCTTAACTTAAACATTCATGCGTTTTATCTTATAGTCTAATCTGTGGTTCTATTGTATGTATCTGCTTGTAGTCATTATTTTAATTATTGAGTGAGTCTTCTTATATCTTAATTCTCAGTGGCATTGTATAATTACTAATCTTATTTCGGATTTTCATAACCTATGTCTTTTACGTGCACTTATTTTACCCATTTAGTCTTCAGTAAAACAAGTATCATGAGCAAAATTGCTTGTATGACTTCAATAAATAATAAGAGTACAACTATGCCCAATTTACCCACAGATTTTATGGCATTTTGTCAAATTTAGGTACTTTGTGTGGTTCTGGAATGTTGCATGTGTGTATGTGGTTTGAGTAATTTGCCTAAGTTCATCTTGCAGCTCACTTGTATACACTAGGTTCATTTGATTTCGTTGGAACAAATTGTTGCTATGTTGAACCATATCAAATTTGTTTCATTGCCAATCATTTCTATCCTAAACCTTGTTGACGGTACTTACTGTTGTGGATATTGGATTTTGCCTTACATTGCTGTAATTTTTGGAAGTATACTAACTAGAAGTCCAAATTTTGCTTATTTGCCATCTCATGGTCATATTTTGAAATTCAACACATTTGAACACCAAAGTTGTTTCTTTATGTCATCTTTGTTGTTTTGAACTTGTGAGAGTACTCAGAAACTGCTAATCTTGTGTTGAAATGTTATCGGAGGAATGTAATGCCCGATGTACAACGATTTATGAATTGTTGATTAGTTTTCCCTTTTCCTTTCTTTGAAAAAAATGAAACACAACTAGTGATTAAATGTGTTCTATGTTTCTGTATAATTTCCTTTTTGCTTGCTCGGGCTTCTATTCATGTAAAACCATATGGGCTTTTTTCACTGATTGAAGTTGATATTATCGAGGAGATAACTTCTTTAAGATTGCTAGTGCTACCTCTACAATTGAGGCTCTTTGTGCAAAATCTTGTGATGTTGTAGGCACCACCACTCCTCTGATTCATATTCCTCCTCTTACATACTTTGATTGACTTTGGTACAATTTCACCTCTTGTTTTGTAAGGTCTAGTCTTAGTTAAATGGATTTTGTGTGTTTGCTAATAGGTCTGTTGGGATATTTGTCTTTAATGCTCATAATATTGCTGCTGCTCTTTTATTTACAATGGATTTTGTTTGTTTATTGATTGATGTTGAATTAGTAATGTTATGATTTTATATTTACTGGACTCGAATTGGATTGTAAATTTAATTTTTGGATGTCCTTGTGTGAAGTGTACTGCAAATGCTTATTGTAAGAGCGTTGATGATATAAGGGATCACCTATTAAGAATGGTATGATTTTGTATTTACTGGACTCGAATTGGCTTGTAATTTTAATTTTTGGATGTCATATTTACAAGGGGAAACTCTGCCAAATTTTTTAAAAAATTTGCATGAAGTGAAGTTAAGTGTATAGAGCATGCCCATTTCTTTACAAGGTAGTGAGCTAAACTTGACTAATTTGTTGGTAATGGCATAGGTTTAATAGAATGGATTGTAGTTGGATGCATGCATTGAGAACCACTAAAAAGTATCAAATGGGGGTGGAAGAATTTATTGAATTTGCCAAAAGAAATGTGCCTATTAAAATGGCATGTATCGTTGCCCTTGTGTGAAGTGTTGAAATACTTATTGTAAGAGCGTTGATGATATAAGGGATCACCTTCTTTGTGATGGGATCAATCTTCATTATAAGAAGTGGCTTTGGTATGGGGAATTGGAAAGTACCGTATATGCGTGCACATCACAAAATGTAAAAACAGCGGGTGGATAATGTTTGTGATGATGGAATGGACGACATGATCAATAACATTGGGGTAGAGTCATTTTCTGTGGTAGATGAGTTTGACAAGTTATGGAGTGATGCAAAGACACCATTGTTCCTTGGGTGTACTAAGTATACTCGGTAGATTGGCATCCTGAAATTGTTGAAAATAAAGACAGAAAATGGGTGGGCAGACGCGGGTTTTTCACACATGTTAGAAGCTTTGAGTGATATGTTCCCTGCAGGCAATGTGCTTCCGAAGCGTATGTATGAGGCTAAAAAAGTTCTAAGCAAGATGCGCATGGAGTATAAGAAGATACACACTTGCCCTAATGATTGCGGGTTATATAGGAATGAGTATGAAGGCCTAAAAGAGTGTCCAAAATGTAATAATTCGAGGTATAAGCCGAGGAAGATGCTGGTGGTGATGATGATGGATCAAAGAAAGGGCAACCATTAAAGGTAATGTGGTACCTTCTAATTGTGCCACGGTTTAAAAGCTTGTTTGCAAATGCGACGGAAGTAAAGAATCTGAGATGGCATTGTGATGAGAAAATCTCCGATGGAAGATATCTCCAACACCCTGCTGATTCTCGTCAATGGAAGAAGATAGATTCCATGTTTCCTGAATTTGGTGGTGAGCTAAGGAACCTTCGTCTCGGACTGTGTACGGATGGATTAAACCCTTTCAGGAGTCTTAGTAGCACATATAGTGTTTGGCCAGTTTTGCTGGTCATTTACAATCTGCCTCCTTGGTTTTGCACGAAATGTAGGTATGTGATTATGTCAATGATGATTTCGGGGCCAAAATAGCCTAGGAATGATATCGATGTCTACCTAGCACCTTTGATTAAGGACTTCAAGATGTTGTGCTAGGAAGGCGTCAATGTGTTTGATGCGTACAACTATAAGACATTTAAGTTGTGAGCTATGATATTTACCACAATAAATGACTTTCTTGCATATGGCAATCTTTCTGGTTACAGTGTGAAGGGCTATATTGCATGTCCTATATTTGAGTCTGACACACAATGCCACCAGCTCAAGCACGGAAGAAAGACCGTCTACCTCGGTCACAGGAGGTTTCTTGTTCGGCTCCATCCGTACTGTAGACTAAAGAAGTGTTTTAATGGCTCATATGAGTACCGATCTTTTCCGACCCTCTTAACTGGGGAGGAATTTTACCACTATGTTGAGATATCAATGTGGCATTTGATAAGAAAAAAAAGACAAAGACCGGTTCTGAGAAGATCATTGGAAAGAAAAGGTCAATATTCTTTGATCTACCTTATCGTGATATCTCGATGTGAGGCATAGTATTGATGTGATGCAGGTGGAGAAAAACGTTGGTGATAGTCTTGTTGGGACACTGTTGCACATACAAGGGAAGACAAAGGACAGACTCAATGCGCGATTAAACTTGGACTCACGTCGAATTCTTCTAAACAAAATAATTAGGTTTGAGCATCTAGTACATATGTTGATTACCGAATTTCGGGTTCATCAATTAGGCTTACTCTGTATATTTTCATCCCTTGCCTGAGTCCCTCGTTACCGACGGTCTAAGCGACAAAGACAGCTGCAATCAGCCTTTATCGTTAGGATCAATTCTTGAGTATGGCTCAAATCCCACACCAAACGACAACCTTAACGTTGGAGAGGAGTGTTATCTCCATCTTGATGTCCCTCGCCTTCACCTGATCGCCAAAGCTCGCCAGTTCCCGAATGCCTGCCTCATACATAATTTGCCTATTCGAGAGGACCAAGTGAAGGTGTCTGTTATAGCTATCCAGAAGAATGAGGCAGGGGCAACTGTACCCTTTTTTGATATAGAAGTCACCAAACTAGGCGAGGCGATTGGGGCATTAACTTTGTGGCCTAGATGACTTGTACATAAGACTCCACAAAAGGCGCTAATTGATGTGGTATGTATACTTAAGTTTTGAGATTGCTTGTTTGATATTTTTCTGGTTTGGGAATAATATAACAATGATTTTTTTCATTGCCCACAGACCTTTTAAGACAAATATCCTTCTCTCCAGCTCCTGCAGGAGATGCAGCCAAATTTGAAGAATGTATCATTTCCGATGCCTCCAAGAGTAGTCAGTCCTAATCGTACATATGAATTTGGGCTTGATAGTTCCCGAGATATCGTGGAGTTTTTGAAGATGGAGGAAATTGACCTTGGACGGCTTGAGTTAGCGACTATGTAATAAATGACCGTTACTTTTTATGTCTCTGCAGTATTTCTTATTCAATCCTTTTTTATTTCAATTTATCTATGATATATAGGTACTTCTACAACTTGTGTAACGAATTAGGCAGGGGAGCATACAGATTCTTCAGTCCAATGGCCTTGGTGAGGAGGGATAATTTCAATATCCCGGTGGAGAAGAGGAATTATGATGACAACATGCAGGCATATGTCAACTATCAAATGCCAGTGAATTGGGAAACTATATATCTATTTTGCATATATTCTTGAAGAGTAAGTTTAATTATTTCATTTTGCCAACTTTTCATCATGTTATGATTATTTTTAATGTCTTTTAGTGAGCACTGGGTAGTAGTTGTCGTTTGCCCTAGGGATCATCGTCTGGTTTGGTTTGACTTGTTGAGATGTAATATAACCTCCTATCATAAAACTCTCTTATCGAAGTAAGTATTTAGTATCTTTACATGTGGCCCAAATAAATTATTTTTATGTATATGTGCTAATCTTGGTTCCATTTTAGGGGTACATCTCAATGGCATTTAATGGAAGAAACTGGTCAAGCCTTTGAAGACGTTGTGACACAAAGACCTAGAGTAAGTACTTTTGATTTAAATTCTTTCAATGTTAGTCAATTGAGATATATTAATTACTTTGTTATTAATTTATACCACATCCTTCTCACAGGGTTAAATTAAATTCTTATCTATAAGTTCTTATATGATTGACACAGTTAATACATAAATATATATAATGTTTTATCTAATTTCTATCTTTGTGAGTGTATTGCTAAATTTTTGCTTTCGGATTTGGTTAGTAGAGAAGTGTGATCATTGTACAAAATACTAAGTTGTGTAAAAATGGAATTTTTTGTTTGTGTAGTTGTAGCAAGAGTCACATATATGTTCAGTTTGATTAATTATTTATATAGAAGGTTGATGTACATTTGTTGTATATCTGTTTTAGAGACATCTGTAATGCATGAAGATATGGGGAAATCCAAAAAGAAAATAATTTTTTTAAAAGGAATTAATGTCACTTGCTACATAATAAGTGACATGGTTTCTCAGAGATGAATAGCAAAACTCGTCTTTCTGTGACTTATCAACGTCCCTTTTTTTTTATAAATTTGACGTGGAAACTCTGACTTTCCACGTCCATTATTTATAGTGACGTTAAAAGTCCATTTTTCCACGTCACTTGTTTTAATGTCCCATACAAAAGTGACGTGAAAACCCCCAAAATAACGGACATAAAAACCCTTTTCTGCAATAGTGCAGGCTTCATTATTTTTTAAGTACTCTCTCAGTCCCACACCTTCTTAAATTAAAAGTTAGTTCAAATTATTAAATTCCGAAACAAAATATCAAATCATGTTTTAATATTTTCATCCCTATAATTCTCCCTTTAATTAAGAAGGGTATAGTTCAAAATTTGGGATGTATTTATGCAAATAAACCTATCTAACAACTTTTTCTTAATTTTCCTGAAAAATGTATGAAACAAATTATATAATGGATTAAAGGCATATCAGTATCCAATTTCCTACAGCGCTTTTATATTTTTTATTAGACTCTTTTCAAAATTGTTGGAAGTATTATAAAATCTTTTTAGATATATATACTTCCAATTAATGGTGTATAAAATCATTTTAATAATTTTCTTTTCATTATTAGTACATTTTTATTAGGGGTAGGCTTTGAATAAGCAACTAAACAAATAGGAAAGCAGAGAACTCTAACACTTTGCAGGTTTTCATGCTCGTCAATAGTGTAAGTGGCCTCTTCTCATTGACAAAGAATAACTTATTCAAAAAAAGTGCTCTATTCGAGTTCCGTAGGGTAGCTTTTTGATTGTGCATGATCATTATACTATTTTAACCATCAATAATGGGAAATTAGCAATCAATTTAGGAGAATTCGATGGGAATTAAGTACAATTGCATGTATGGTCCATACTTAAGGAATTAATTGCATTTCGATGGCAATTTGAGCATATTAGGCTTTTAACTCATGCATTTCATGATTATGGACTTAAAATACCTCATATATACTTTAATTTCCCATTATAGGTGCAAAGGATGAGGCCCTAATTTAAGGAAAGGAGAGAAAAGTAAAGAAGAAAGTTTATGTACCTCGCCGTGGACCCCCACGGCAAGGCCCATGGCGAGAGCCAGAGGAACGAACCAGATCCAGGGTGCCTCACCGTGGCTAGCCACGGTGATGGCCAGATTCCAAGATTGATAAGGAAGCTGTCAAGTTATTTCCAAATTTTGAGTGATTAGGTCATCTTCCATTATTTCCTAAAGGATGAATTCGATCTCCCCAAGCAATCTAGAGGGAATTAGGAAGGTTTTTGAGTTGCCTATCTAGATTTATAAATATAAATCCGAAAATCAACACATAGACAACAATTCAGATAACCATTCACCATTCACTCACTCTCATCCCTTCTACTCCCTAGCCCTCGGCCTCTGCATGAAATTCCCTCCTTTATTCATTCATCTACATCAATTTCACTCATTCCACATCAATTCCATGGCTTCCAACATCAAACTTCAATCTATTGTGTTCGTGAGCATGAGCGGCTAAACTTCTTGTGGGGATCTTGATGGAGAAAGGCAACTGGAGCTTCAATGTTCTTAACGGGGAGTTATTTAGTTTCTCTTGTCTAATTCTAATTATGTATTTCAATTCCTTGTGTTTTGTCATATGTATTTGGTGTTGGAACAAGTGTGCTTTAATGTTTTATCATTTGTTCAAAGGTCATGCATGTAATTAAGAGATGTTCTTTTATGTGTATGAACCTAAGTGATGATTTCATGACATCATGCAATAAATGTGTTTAAATTTTATCTCCTTTGGATTTCTAGAATATGTTGAATGCATGTGCGATTGTATGTGTGTTTAGACACTAGGTCCAACGTTAGATGGTTCGATCTACTTCTAACGAGAGCCTCTTTGTGTGTTTATCATGAGTCTTCACTACCAAGTTGGAACTTAACAATTTCCTATTTGATTAATTAAATGAGCTATGAGCCACGTTAGTTAATTAATTATGCTAATTGGACTAAGAGCGATTGCCTTAGGTTTTGCATTAGAACTCGGTTTAAGCTCCTATATAATTTAGAAGCTAGGAAGGTTGCCCCATTCATCAAGAGACCAATGTTCATTTCATAAGTCTTTTTCAATCTATTTTAATTGCTTCTTCATAAATAAAAAATACAAAAAAGAATCTAGTTTAGTTTCATTAACCGAAATCACGAACCCCCAAATTTTTATAGCTTTCCATGCATTTAGTTAGCTTAGGTTAGTTCATTAGGCTCCTTGAGAGATGATCCGGGAAAGCACCACTAGTGCAATCCTTGGTTAATTTAATTTTGCATTTGCACCCCAAGGCGTTTAGGAAGGTGGCAAATCACTTTTCTAGTGTTTTCCCCTCATTTACGATGGTTCTTTAATGTGAGAAAACGGCAAGGTGATGTGTCTTATTCTTGGTATAGGTCAAGTGTGGGTGTATTGGAATGTGTATGAGTAAAGGTATGTGTTTGCACGTGTGTGAGATTAAAGAATGGTGACGACAATTTGGAAATAGGAATGGTGTATATAGATAAGAGGAGTTTCACTAGAAACCAATTTCGTGATGGGTCATTGGTGAGGGTTAGGATTTAAGGGGGAATTCATAGTGTAGGGTTCTGATCGCTATATGGCAAATGAAGATCTATGATGGGTGCCTTCAAGGCTTGCGATGACAATGAAAGATTTGAAGTCGGTGGGATTTGTGAGATCAATTGTGGAGATCAACGGGGTTTTGCAAAATGGATTGATAGGTATGAATCTCAGTTCCTCATTTTCCATATGGAAGATGAAGGATATAACATCTTGAAAATTTACTCTTGTAGTTTATAGGTAATTAAGTTTGATTAATGAGGAATTTGATGTATTAGGTGATTGATGCTAATGATTGATTTTTGGAGGTATCCAGTTGGGAACTAGTTTCGGAGCTCGTCAAAAAGATGAACAGGGGCACTTCTCTACTCTGAATCGCTCAGATATAATTTGGATGGTCTAGCTTTAGTATTTTTAAGTTTATGATTTTTAAATTACAATTATTTTAATGGGTACAAAATATAAAATAAAGATAATCTCTTACTTATCATTTCATCAAAAAATGTAGTTTTCATTTAAACATTTTAAACTTAAAAATACTAAATCTAAACCATCCAGATTAGATGTGGTTAGTTCAGAGTGGAGAAACACCCCTTACTCATCTTTTTTATGAGCACCGAAACTGGTTCCATTTGGTTGAGGTTTAGAATTAAGTTGAATTTTGGGACATTTTGAGTTTCCTCTACTACACTTTGCTCACGTACAGCTAACAAAGCAGAAAAGGAAAATGGAGAATGGTTGTTGAAGTCAAGATGAATGACACAACAAAGAACAAGGAGAGGGTTGGGTTGGTCTCTATGTCGTTCACTACGGCAAACATGTCAAAGTTTCAGTTGTCCTACCTTTTTGTTGTTTTCCTTAAGCATGTCAAAGATTGGTTTATAAATCAGATCTCAATGTCAAAAATTAGAAGAGATCATGCATTAACAGTCTTCCATTTTTAAAATCTTCCTAGTGACTATTCTCTGGGTTAAGGAATTGAGGATGCTAATATTGCCATAATTTATTCTTTAATCTATTGTGTTATGTTGAGTGGTTAGAAGAGATGGATGTGTGAGTGGCTCGCTTGGTTTGGCATTTAGGAAAGTCTTGTTGTGGGTTACTTTTGGCATTTAGGAAAGGCTTGCTTTGGTTATTTTCTTTGAAAAACATGCTATAAGTATTAGATAGTTAACAAACAATCCTTTATAATCCCTTTATAAGGTTAGTAGGTGGGAAAAGCACGACCAGATGGGCAAAGTTCCAATAATAGAACTACGTACTTGATGACTCCCCATTATTGATTAGATTTGATATATATTATAGGCATATATGGGGAGTCTTTGATGCTAAATTGGAAGGATTTGCTTGATATTTTGACAAGATATTAATTCTGTGCATGATTTGGAGAGTTGATCATAAATGTATTAGTTTAGAATTAAAATAGAGACATTTAAGTTAGGTAGGAAAGTAGTTAATTAATTAATTTCAGCTTTGAAAAAAAAAGGAAAAAGAATTTTGCTTTATTTTAATTGTTTTTTTCCTTTCTTTTATTTTGTTATTTGATCTCTCCATCAGGTACACGTGACAAGGGAAACTTCAAAAAACACAATTATGTAACCATTAGCCATAGCACACCGTCTTGAATGAATAGTGAAGGAATGAATAAAAAAATATCAAAAGATATTTGGAAAGAGAGAGAGAGAGAGAAAGAGAAGTCACGGGTGAGTAAAGAGAGAAGCAAGCAGCCACATGTGTTTTGGGTGGGGGCATTGAAGGAATTAAACCTGAGAGCACAATTGAAGGACCCGTGAGTAGCTGGGAGAAAAAAAGGAAGGAGGGTTTTAACACACATTCACCTTGTCTTAAAGCTTCGGCGGCGAGAGGAACAAGGCGTGCAAGCGGAGTGGGCAACATCTTCACTGATTTTTCATCATTCTCACATCTCCTTCATGGCCAGCAAGGGAGAATCAGTGAAGGAAGTGGAGCTGCTACTGTTAGCGTTCTTTCATCGATCTTCTTCAGTGAGAGCAGAGGGAGGCTAGTGTAACTTTCTTCTCATTTCTTCATAATTTCTCTTGTGTAATTTCTGGATTTGGAGATGAACTTGATGTTGAATCTTGAACTTATTTCCAATATGTGTAGCTAGATTTATCTTCTAGGTCTATTTTGAAACTTGTATGGATTGATACCTAAACTCTATTCCTTTTTGTTAATTAATTAATGTTTTGTTGTGGGTTTAATTTGTGCTTAATGTTTTCTAAGTGGATGGCCAACATTTAGATTGTTCACTTAATTAGTGGTTTGAGAGAGGATTAATTAGGTCAAGAACTAGGTTAAATCCAAACTTTCCTTGCAATTTTAATTTAAGATTGTAAGTGTGTTAGTGAGATAGAGATATTCACTAACCAAGTTTTGTAAAATTGAAGTGGTTTGTTAAAAAGACTATTTGATGATAGTATGTAGTAAGAGATTATGCATACTAAATTCAATTAAGATTTGAATAGGCTTGAGAGAGCTATTTGAATATAAGAGACTTCAAACAACAACATAATAGGTATTAATTATCATTAGGGAAGGAACAAAGGGTATCATGAAATACAAGTGGATAAATAGGCCTAGGCTTGTCTAATTGTGTTGAATTTATTCAAAGCATTTTCTTTTGCAATTTGCCATTTTTAATCACTTAAATTTTATTAAATCATTTACCTTTTGCCCATTGTTAATTTGGAATGCAATGAACTTGATGAACTTGCTTATCACATAGTCCTAGCGGAATGACACTTTTTGCCACTATACTACTAAAATTGACCCGTACACTTGCGGTGGCTATTTTTGCGAACAGTACTAAAACCTTAAATAAAAGTTGTAATATAATGAACGCTTTGGGATAAGGCTTAATATGGTTGGTGCTCATTACATAAATGTTGAACATTTATGTATAATAGGGGGAGTCTACTAAGTCGTGCTTTCTTTTTCATGGTTAAGACCTTAGCCACGTATTATGAATTGAAATGACGGTGTTAAATGCCAGCTTTGTGTGTGATGAGTTTGAATTTGATTGTCACTCTTCTTTTGATTTTAGGGGCATACCTAAATGATGAACACTGAATTATGAATGCCTATCTGAGTCAAATCACAAGATGGATTTGATTATTGTTTACAGTAGATAACACAGAGAGAGATGAGAAGAGAGATTCTTGAGAGAATATATGAGAGAAAGTTTTTATGCATCCTTGAATTTCTATCCATGTCTCTCATTTAAAAGGCAAGATTATAATAAAACCATTCCCACATAAAATCTTAATAACTATTCCCACATTTATTCAAAATTTAAACTAAATGGAAATATTACATTTGATAACCCAATAC
Organism: Mimosa bimucronata; assembly: GCA_037074515.1. Lineage (NCBI taxonomy): Eukaryota > Viridiplantae > Streptophyta > Magnoliopsida > Fabales > Fabaceae > Mimosa > Mimosa bimucronata. The sequence continues at coordinate 12,824,162 of CM073443.1, read as the reverse complement.
TTCTAAATAATTTTATTTGAACCCCAGAGCTTTTATTGGGCCTAATACACCAAGGGTGGACAATGCCTAGCCCATTTTCCTACATCTGCCACTCACACTTAGTGGATTCTACAATTCGTGGACCTCTCTTCTTTCTCTTTCTTTGATCATACTGAGTGCTCTGCCGTAACCGCATGGCATGACATCTCGTTGATGTCTGTACTAGTAATCCCTTTTATAGGATCAGCACATGACAACCTTTCTTGTGTAGCTTGAATTATATTATTGCCTCAGACATCCTAGATTCACCAAAAAAATATATTCATACACTTTACATGGCAAAAAATAATCCCTCTCGAGTTATTGTAAAAACTCATATTGCCTTTTTCATATTCTTAGTGTCCACACTTATGAAATTACAAATAATATCATAAGAGACATGTCTTAGACGCTAGCGTAAGTGTGTATATTCTAGGTAATCTTCCTTTCGCTCATATATCATCTTGACATACATCAATCACTTTCCTAGCACAATACCTTAGATCTCTTAAATCATGATCGTAGGACATGCATTAAAGTAGCAGACATTGAATGACATTTCCATGATAATGTCATAGTCAAAGGATATCTTAGAAGGATAGAAACTTCATATGACTCACGCAGCAATGAAGTAGGGATCTATTAATTTACTTCCTATTTGCAGTTCTTTAGCATCTGTGGTATGAATCACATGCTACAGTGTTACTCTTATATATTAAGAGCATATGTTGTTTTGAGTTTTTATCAATAACACTATACAAACTTAAGTTCATCCACTCCTAGCATCCAAACCCAAACTCTTATATTTTACTCATCTCAAGACTTCAATGTTGAAGAATTAGTTGTCCAACAACAGGCATCATGAAAGAGGGTATCCATGATACAATCCATCTTTGTATTTTATGTTCATAGATCTCATTTCAACATGCTACACTTTTGTCGAGGTGACATGATTTTGTGTTTCTTCTCTATCATATTAGCATTCCTACTACTTTTCTGGTGAACACAAATATCTCATCTTTGCACACTTCTCCTAAGTGTCAAAGGTAGTTGCTCATGTGATAGAGCCAACCACCCTTACCTGTATGACATACTAGACATTGTATACATTTATACAATAGCTTAGTTTCTACATATAAATTATTTAGTGTCTGCATATTCTATATTTTGCTCATACCAATAGCTTTTGTATGTTTATCATACATTGGCTATCAGTCTAGTCAGGGGATCTGCTTGGTTAAAATATGTTGTACAGTAACAAGCTTCTATGCTATATAATCTCTTACAAAGTTATACTTTATGTTAATGTACTTTGTTTACTATGGTACTTTGAGTCTTTCATATAGGTTATGGCTATGGTGTTGTCACAGAATACTAACACAGGATTGGTACTCATTTCTAAAACCTAGGTGTTCAATAAATCTTTTCAACCATATAGCCTTTTAAATTGCTTAAGTGCATGTTACAAATTTAGCTTCTATAGGATGTATTTTAATGCATGTTTGCTTCTTACTACTCTAACTTATGATGCCATTGTTCAGCAAGAAACCATAACCAAAAGTTTATCTTTGTTCTTTTTCATCTCCTCCAAGTCTGAATTGAAGTATCCAACTAGGCGCAGGTCACTTCCTTCATAGCATAATGCATAATCTGACGTGCCCTTCAAATATTTCAAGATTCTTTTTACCGCTTTCCAGTGCTTTTCACTAGGATTTGATTGGAATCTACTCACCAATCCAACTGCAATGGCATAAGGAACCCTTTCTATTTTATGTTTGTCTGATCGATTTTTGGGACTCTTTCATTGCTCAAGGTCATTCCGGTAGCTAGAGGAGTATTCTTGTGATGGAAATCCTTCATATTGAATCGCTCAAGAATTTTCTTCATGTAATTCTCTTGTGAAAGAGATAAAATTCTTCTTGAGCTATCCCTCTGGATCTTAACTACAAGTATATACTCTGTTTCACCCACATCTTTTGGTTCAAACTTCGATGATCACCATTCATTAATAGTCAATACCAAATTTATATTATGTCTAGCCAATAGTATATTGTCTACATATAGGGATAATATCACAAAATTATTCTCAAAACGGTTTATATAGACACAGTAGTCTTCTTCAATCATTTGACATTCATATGAGGTTATTGCTTTGTGAAACCTCAAATACCACTATCTGGATGATTGTTTTAGTCCATATATAGACCTTTTGAGTTTACAGACTTTATTCTCCATTTCTTTCTTAATGAAACCTAATGGTTCTTGCATATAGATTTTTTCACGCAAATCGCTGTTTAGAAAAGCTGTCTTTAGTTCCGTTTGATGTAATTCTAGATCTAAACTGTTCACCATTGCCAAAATTAATCTTATTGAATTGAAACGCACAATAGGTGAAAAGTATCTTCACAGTCTATACCTTCCTATTGTGTATACCCTTTTGCAACCAATCAACCTTGTACTTATCGATTGATCCATCCATTTTTTTTATTTTGAGAACCCATTTGCTCCCAATGGATTTTTGCCTTTTGGTATATCAACCAGTTCCCAAACTTGATTCTTTTTCATTGAATCAATTTCTTCTTCCATTGCTTTCTTCCATTCACACTTAGGAGGACCTGTCAAGGCTTCTTGTATAGAACGCGGTTCGTCATCCCCATCTGGAGTGACTAAGATTGCCTCTCCCTCTATTGAGAAGAATCTCCTAGGTATATTACTCCTATTACTCCTTCTTATGGGAGTATCTTATCTTTCTCGTCTCCTCTATACAGGTCTTTGTAATGACTGACTTATCGGCCATTTTCCGTCTTTACTGTAAGCGAATGGATCGTCAAAAAGTAGTATAGTGAAAAAGTGTCGTTCCACAAGGATTATGGGTTGATTAAGTTAATTAGCACTAAATAAGCTCTTAATTGGAAATGAGCAGGAAACTTTCAAAAATTGAGTCAACCAAAAATTTAAATTGCAAATGATGGAAAAATGGAAAATGGCTGAAAACACACTTGTTCAAGATAATAAAAGGCTTAAGGTTACCTATCCCCATTTTACTTCATGAACTAATTAAATCCCCTCTTTCTTAGCATCATAATGAAACTATGTGTGAGTCTAAGGTTCCTTTGCATTTCGAAAAAGCTTTCTCAACTCAAGTTCAAATTTATACTTGCACAACCTCTTGCCATAATTAATGCAAGTCATAATTCCCAACCAACCTCAATTTTAACAATGTTAGGTTAGTAACTATGTCACTACGTTACCAACTATCCATCCATTTGAAATTATAAATTTCAAGCCCAACATGATTTCATCCAAGTTCTAAAACAAAATATACTTTTTCAAGTCATATTATTTAACAAAGCAAGTGGTGATCAAGCACTTGAAGAAGAAAGAGCAAGCACTACTACAAAACAGGCTTTTCACGTCACCAATTAACGTCACATAATTATAAAAGTGACATGGAAAAAAACGCGGTGGCATTTTTGTAATTAAGTTGGAGGTGGAGGGAGATACAACGTTACACATAATTTAAAGTGTGACGTTGAAAGTTTCAACGTCACACTTTAAATATGTGTGACGTTGTATGTTAAAAAACGAAAAAAAAAATTGCTGTGACTTTCAACGTCACACTTAATTTAAGTGTGACGTTGAAAGTCAGATCAATTTTTTTTAATGTATCCATCCCGCGCGCGGCAGCCCTAAAATGTTTCCCAAATTCGTTTTGCTTCATCCACGCTATTCTCCATTTGTCTTTCGTTCTCCGTTGCCTCGTTGTCCATTTTCCTTAGGTTAGGGTTTTCCATTTTCCTCTGTTTTCGTTATTTGATTTTCTCTTCTTGTTTCATTTACCTCTTGTTTCTTCTTCTAGGGTTCCTTCTGGTGCTGCTGCTACTTCTTCTTCTTCCAATGCGAGATCTTCGCAAGCACGCCGCCAAGATGAAGGTCTAACAACTCTGTCGAAATCGCCATCAACTGTACTCTGTAGAATGGACAATACAGCTAGGGTTTCCACTATGTCCAGTGGAGGGGACGATGTCGTTCGCTTCCCGTTGTCTCCTTCGAATGCTTTGGTCATTCAAAAAGGAGATATCACTAAGTGGTCTATCAATGGTTCCTCCGACGCAATAGCATGTATTTTCCCTGTACTCTAAAACTTGAAGGATATGATCGATTGTTGTGTTGTGGCTATATGAGATTTAGGAACTGCTTGATTAGTAAAATGTTTGCTTTTTGTGATTTGATATATAATCCAACTATCTAATAACTTCAATGGTGGTCCGAAGAATTTGTTGCTGTGAGGTTTGAGTTAGTTAGAATAAATTGGAGAAACTTTGAAACTGTGGGTGATTTAATTGAATATTGTTGCTTGATTTCTCGTAGGTGAATCCAGCTAATGAGAGAATGCTTTGAGGTGGTGGTGCTGATGGAGGTGATTAATTTATAAATGCTTCATTTTGTACAGTTCAGGCTTATTTTCTTGGTGCCGAGGTGTGTCTTTATTAACCTGTAGATAAGATATTTCTGTAAGTATTTTAACAAATTCGTGGAGCTCAAAATTTGAAGCCTGTGATCGAATAATGTCTGCCTTTAATCTCCTTCCCTTTTTCTTTGAGAGTAAAGCCATTTTCATGAATATTTTTAGTGGAAATTTCACATCTAGGAGTAAAACCTCTTTCATTCTTAATTAGAGAATGTTATCCAGCCATTATATCATCATATGAGATAGGAAATCAATTTTTATTATGTTAGGAGATTGGAAAAGTTGATTCTTTAATTTGAAAATGGTTAAAGTCTGAAGAAATTATAGAATAAATTGGCGACTGGACTTTGATGGAGAAACCTACTAGGTTCAAGACGTGGATGACTTTTTTGGAGAAACCCATCGTTTTTTAAAAAAAAACTAACCACGTCACATTTTACAAATTTGTGACGTGGTTTCAAGAAACCATGTCACACATTACAAAATATGTGACGTGGTTTCAAGAAACCACATCACAAATTGGTAATGTGTGACATGGTTTCTCCATATTTCACTTCACACATTTATAACATGTGACGTGGTTTCTTGAAACCATGTCACATATTATGTAATGTGTGACATGGTTTCTTGAAACCACGTCACAAATTTGTAAAATGTGACGTGGTTTCTCTGTAATATCTTTATCAATATAATCTAATTTTGGACAAACGTCACAATTTTTGTAATTTGTGACGTGAAAAAGATGACTTTTCACGTCACTTTTTGGTGTGACGTTAAAAGTTCAGTTTTCCACGTCACTTGAATTTATGTCACACCAAAAAGTGACGTGAAAAGTCCAAAATTTGTGACGTGAAAACCCTGTTTTGTAGTAGTGAAGATGAAAATACACACATATATTTTATTCATAGCATCAAAAGAGGGAAATACAAAGTTTAATCCATAAAATGGTTCAAAGTAAACCTAGAGAAGGGTTTTAGTTACACATAAGTGAATATAAAACAAAAACAAAAAAACTAAACAATGGTTCATAACAGAAAAATGAGAAGAAAAAGGAGGAAGAATGAAAATGAAGAAGGAAGAAGCTTAACTCTCTTCAATCTTCTTCCAATACAATCTTCAATCTTCAAGCCCACTTCAAGCACCTCCAAGCTCTCTTTAATAGCACAAAGTCCCAGGAATTGCCTCTAAAGTCCAATATCTCCATTGTGCTTGAAACTCTAGGTATAAGGCTCTGAAGTCTCGTTGAATTAATCAAAACGCACACCTTCATGGGTCACTCGCCATGTTCTCGTCGTGGCTACCCTACGGCGAGCAAACAAAACAGAAGGGCAAGGACTGCAGCTACTAGCTGTGGACTCACTGTGGCGAGGCCATGATGAGTGCTCTTTTTCAACTCCTCTTGGTTCCTTTAATTTGCTTGTCTCCAAATCCTTTGCTTCCCTTCTGTTGCTCTGGGTCTTTCTTTCTTGTCCACCTCTTTCTATACGAGAGAGAGAGAGAGAGAGAGTTGATGAGTTCTAAAAATCACTCAAATGCATGTTCATTAAGCTCTAAATTCACAAACATGAAAATTTTTCTTTGTTGATCTTTTATGTGAGTTTTTGTATTCTTTTCAAATCTATACTCTCAAAATCAAGTATATGTATGGGGAAATTGTGATGAAATGTATGAAATTATGGAGCTTATGAATGACCCTTCTAAGATCCCATTGAAAAATATGATTTGAGACGATTTAGACTCATTGATTTGTCCTATATTGCCTTGTTCCTGTGTCTCATAAAAAGATACAGAGATCAATCTCTCCTATGCTAGGATAGTCATTCTCTAGAAATTTAGTGTTTCTAGATTCAATTTTAGTTATAGTTCCATCTTCATTTTCTCCTATAAGAATGTATTCTTTTGATTATTTAGAGTAACTTATAAAGATATACTACTTTCCTCTAGGACCCATTTTCCCATACTTATGAGAATCATGATGGACATATGCGGCTAACCCTCATGGTCTAAGGATACTTAAATTCGGTTTGGGTTTTGTCCATAATTCATAGGGCGTGGAAGTAACTGATTTTGAGGGGACATGATTAAGAATGAAAGTGGCTGTTGATAAAGCATCTCTCCAGTATGAAATAGGTAGATTTTCTTGAGCCATCATTGGCCTAACCATGTCTAGAAGAGTTATATTTCTTCTTTCTGCAACCCCATTTTGTTGTGGAGTGCTGCGGACAGTTTGTTGCCTAATAATCCCATTTTCTTCACAGAGCTATTTAAATTAGTCAGATAAGTATTTTCGACCTCAATCAGTTTGCAATACTTTGATCTTATTGTCCATTTGATTTTCAACTTCATTCATGTAACGTCTAAAGCACTCAAATGCTTCAGATGTGTGTGAAATCAAATAGACATGATGAAATATTGAATAATCATCAATAAAAGTGATAAAATACCAAGCTTAGTGTTTTGCCCTCACACCCATGGGTCCGCATATGTCGGAGTGAATTTTCATCTTTAGTTCCCTTAGCGAAAGGTTTTCTTGTTGCCTTACCAATTAGACAACTTTCACACAGACATTTCCATATATGATATTTCACCTAGCAATCCTTGTTTAACTAGTTTAATCATTATGTTTTGGTTAATATGTCCTACTTTAGCATGCCAGATATTCATGTCAACAGTTACATTGGAGGAAACAACAAAGCAGTCATGTACATAGGAATCACCAACAATATCCATTACAAAGAACTTCTTGGAAACGAAAGCTAAACCATATAAGGATGAGTTGCTAAAAATTTCTGCTACTTTGTCATGAATGTTTACAACAATCCCTAATTCATAAGACATAAAACAAAAACTAAATTCCGTCGGATATCTTGTGCATGAAGAACATCTTGTAAGGTCAAAGTCCTCCCGTCATGGAAATTTAACTTGAGGTGCCGCTTCCCTTAACCTCAATTCTAGCATTGTTGCCCATGTAAAGCCACTTGCTCTGGTTTGGCAACTGATGTTATCTTGAGAAGGATCATCAATCCTTTGCTACATGGTCTCTTAAGCCTGAGCCTAAGATCCAAGAAGAACAGATAGGTTATGTTAGAAAAGTAGTACTTAAAACATAGGAAATGTGTGAATTCACATAATTCACTAATACCTTTTCATGGTCATTTAGCTCGATGCAGTCACGTGAGAAATGGCTCATTTTCTGGAAGGCATAACATTTGAACTTCTTCAGGTCAATTCTCTTACCTCCTTTCTTCCCTTTCTTGAATTTTAAGCCATCCTTTTTGCCTTTTTTATGAAATTTCTTACCCTTCTTGTGATCGGGCTTAACATGAGAAGGACTAATACCCTCAGTGTAATAAGCATGTCCAGAGGCCCTGTATGCCTTCAAACGTTAATCTTCAAGCTCAGGATGCTCCACCACATCATCAAAAGTGACAATGTTATCATTATGGGTCATATTAACCTCTATGTGCTCCAAACTAGAAGGGAGCAATCTTATGACAGCCTGAACTTGTTATTCATTGTCAAATTATGTCTAGCTTCTTAAAGTTCTCTAATCATGTTTGACATATCTCTCAAATGCTGCTTCATGGGAATGTTTGCTCTAAACTTATAGTGTCAAACTTTATAGTCAACTTCCTGTGCTTAGAAGTTGATGTGCCACCAAACTTTTCCTTGAGTGCTGCCCACGTGGGTTGTGCGGTTTGGTGTTTCTCATAATTGCACATTAGGCCTCTCCATGGAGCTCAGTAAGGTGATTCTTGCAGCACCATTCTTCTTTTTCTAGTTTTAGTAAGCCTCCATATCCCTCCTGTGCAGGGTAGTGTTTCCAGCCTCATGTTCCACTATAACAGTGGTTAGGGGTTCCAAAGCTTCCTGTTCCTCCAGAATATATTACACCTTACGGTGCCAGATATCCCAGTTGTCGCCTTTCAGTTTGTCCCCATTGTGAAGTTCAGCGATAATGTTATTGGTGGCCATTTTGATTTCTAAATGATGAAGTTTTCCCACATCAAATTTTGTTCTCTTTTAAGAGAACAGGCCAAAAAAAGAACATATCCATTATGATTATATAGCACATCTTATTATACAATGTTTTATACTTATATTATCCTTAATCAGACTTTGATGTCATTTCTAAATTCATTATCAGAAGTATATGTTTGTATCTTCCATCAGAAAAAAACTAATAATTTCATCTTATCTTATCAAAGATATTAAATAAGTATTTATTATTATTACTTTTAGAAGTCTCATCTTCTAAAAGCTCCCATTTATTATTAGCATACTTGGAATTCATATGGTTAAAATAACAACCACTTTAAACATGCTATTTTGCATAAGAAAAACTAAGTTCAATAAACTACATGTTCACAATATAGTACATGTTCAAAATATAGTACATATAATTAATAGGAAAGAGAAGTCACACTAACTTATATACATCAATAAATATCACAACAATATTTTAAAATGGCTTTCCTCATTTTTCTAAGTCTTTGGTTTTCTAGCATAGACCTTGTTGTTCTCTTTATAGCATCAACCCATATGCTAGTCAACTTGAAAATGCGCCTCTTACCCTTATTTCCTCATGATGTTTCATCATTAGGTTAACGTAGAACTCTGCATTCTTCTTATCATAGATTCTTAACATATTTTCCAAGAATTGAATATATTATTTTAATATTTTAATTTTGGCTGTTCTTGTTACATCTTGTTCAACTATCCTTTGAGCTTTAGCTGATGTGTAGGGTTATTCCACCTAGAGTTTCTTCAGGAGGAGAAGGTTCTGATTTAGGACCTATAATGGTTAAAACTTCTTGAGGCTCCTTAGGGTTTTGTGCGAGATCTTCCCCTAGATCCTCCTTGTTAAACTCTTCGAGATCTAGAGATGTTCCCCTAGATCCTCCTTGTTAACTCCTCGGGATCCTTTTCAAAGAACTCATCATCGAGATCTTGATCAATTTCCTGCTAAACAAACTCTATTTGTTCATATTCATAGAACTCAATCATTTCGAGTTCGAGATACTCTTCTAGAACTTCAACAAAATGATCATCTACATACTCAATGCTCAATGATCCATATTCATGAGTTTTAGTGTCATTTGAAGCCTCTTGCTTCATCCCTTTTTACCTAACAAAATATCAATTTCATTCAATAATTTTCCACACATTTTTAAGATTTACATAAAAAAAAAGCAATAAAAAACTCATAAATAGACCTCAAAATTGTCTTGAAAGTATACAAATAGTATATCAAATTAAATGTCTCAAATTTAGGAATTTTTCAAGTCAAACCACACCAAAATCAGAGCTCCCACACTCCTGCACGCACCCCAAGAATAAATAATTCAGAAAAATTAAGAAAAATGGTTCGCCCACTCTCGACAATGGCACATGTACACCACGCGCCGTCGTAGAACGCCCAAACGATAACACAGGCCGACGAATTGGGTGCCACACGCCTTCAGCTTTGGGGTTGAGCCCTCCACGTGGCTGATGAGTGTGCCACATGGCTGCACTCACCACGTGAACTTTTTGTCCCCACTTTTCAAAATAATACTCCCTCGGTCCCAATATATAAGGTCTTTTTAACCGAATTGTGAGTTCCTAAAAAATTAGTTAAAGTTAGTTAAAAACAATAAATGTGTAGAAAATATACCATTTTTTTAAATGTGCCCTTATTTATGAATGAATAAGAGAGAGGGTAATTATTAAAAGAAGATGAAAGAGATTGTCTAGGAAAATTAATGCATGGGTAAAATGGGGAAAAACACATTTATTACTCAGAAAAGGTTAAATAGGACCATATATTATGGGACGGAGGGAGTGATATTTTATAATATATATAATTTATTTCGAATATGGATCGAGTCAGGCAGACCTGAACCAATGGGCTCTTGACCAACTCGTTTATTTTATTTATATATATATATAAATTTTTAATATCTCATTTCTATTAGGCTGTATCTTTTTGGCCCAATAGCACCTATTAGAGTTTTCTTTTTAATTGCTAAAACAATGTCGTTTCACCATGGGGAGGTCATCTTCAACCTTGAGCTAGGTCAACTTGACCCGGTTCATGTTATGGGTTGGGTCGGTCGTACCCGAACCTTCTTTCCTCACTTTTTTCCGCCGTTCGGTGCCTGTTTTTCACATTCTTGGAGTCATTTTTCATCTTCTTTTTGAGATCTACGCAATGGTGTATATTTTAGACTCTAAAAGTTCATTTTCCAAACACTTAATTCTGGAAAAAAGTTTTGGTGGTTTTGGTTTTAAATGACCATTATAATTTTTCCTATGTACTTCCGTTCTGAAATTTTCTTATGTCCTTTCTATGCTATTCCTAATGCATATACGGAGTAATATAAACATCTACAAAAACAGAATAAAAAATATGCTAAGGAAAAAACTAAAAACTAATTAATATCACAAACCACCAATATAGCATAAGAAATCATCTTTATAAAACTTAAACTAATGAAGATTTGCAGAATTTTATGACAGCAAATCTTATCCAAACTAATCTCTGATCATGCCTAAAATATGAAACTATAATTTTTCAGTGGAATTAAATTTACAAGTTTGGTGGCATGCTATCTGATATAGGGTTCACTCTTTCACAAAACAATCATATTTCCTTTTCACATAGCCTTGAGATCTAAATAGCTCTAATACCAATGTTGGGCTTTGGGGGCATACCTGAATGATAAACACTGAATATACGAGTCAAATTACAAGATGGATTTGATTATTGTTTACAGCAGATAGCATAGAGAGAGATGAGAAGAGAGGTTCTTGAGAGAATATATGAGAGAAAGTTTTTGTGCATCCTTGAGTTTCTATCCATGTCTCTTATTTAAAACGCACAATTATAATGAATCTATCCCCACATAAACTCTTAATAATTGTTCCCACACTTGTTCAAAATTTAAACTAAATGGGAATATTACATTTGACCAATACTTCTGAATAATTCTAGGGTTAAGTAGAAAATCCACCCTGGAAGTATATCTCCAGTCTCAATTTCTCCCTAGAAGTTTTTTCAGTCTCTTGTCTCCACAGAAGTTCAAAAATGGAGCAATGTTGCCCTGGTCCATTAACGCTGTTAATTTTGACCATTAATTTTGATGTTTTGACTAACATGTTCTATGGAATCCTACGCGTCACGCCACTTCATCACCTTTTTATTCCATCTTCCTCTCCCAAACATTGAAAAAGCATCAACCAAATCCAAAAATATATGGCAAATACAGAAATCTAATTGAGCATAACAATAAAATAATCAACAATCCAATATAAACTATCTTAAACATCCATAGACAAACAAAATCAAACACTCAAATAAATTAGATTCAATCCCTCTGCTTCCATTCTTAAATCTCATAATTTTTTTCCAACCAAAAAACCAGTTAGCCCAGATGAATAAACTCCTCTAATTTCACTATGTGACTCATCGCTTCATCTTCTTCCATGGTATCACTCTCTCCTTTAAACCATAGCAAAGCTTTGATCTCACTTCCCTTTTTCTTCATCCTCACACTCTCTCTTGATCTCTTCAACATTTCTTCATAGTTTAGCTTCTCGCCTCATGCCCACTCCTTTATGGTGGTGCTACCCACCACACACGGTACCAATCCCAACATTCCGCAGCGTCTACATCAAGTCACAGAGTGAAACATTGTTTGTGGTTGTGAGGATGACGATGCCTCCTCGGCCAAACAAGTATAAAGATTTGAATATCAGTAGGGTTTAGATAAGGAATTGTGGTGTTGTTTATGGTTTATGAGATGCTAGGGCTTGTGGGATGTTCTTATGATTCGATTGTTGCCATGGATTTCTCAGTTGGAATATTTGGGAATTGGGGTTTAAAGAAAAAGTAAATAGCTGAAGTAGGATCTGGATGTATATATATTGGACATGGAAGTTTTGTGCTTTGAAGTTTGAATGGTTACTTGATCTCCATGGATGAACTATCAAAGAAAAAAAAGGAAGGGACAATTTTTGTTTTTTCTCTCAGAAAGAGTGAGAAAGGTGGAGAGAATGAGGTTTCGTGATGAGGTGGAAAAACAAGAAGCAATGTGGCTGCCATGTAAGCAATGATGGTCGACATTAACAATCAAAGTAACTTGTGGTTAAATAAGGGTGACATTGCTACAAATTTGAATTTCGGGGACAACATTATTGAGACTGAAAAAACTTCTAGGACAAAATTGAGATTGGGTGTATACTTTCGGGGGGAATTTGCTACTTAATCTATAATTTTATTCAAACTCCAAAGCTTTTATTGGTCCTAATTAATACACTAGGGTAGACTGGGCCTAGCCCATTTTTCTACAGTTATAAATAGGAAGGCTTAAATTTGGTGGAGTAGATTGTGAATTTTGGCAAAGCTCTTGGCCTTGTTGTATGGAGTGGATTCCAAGATGTAATATAGTTGCAAGCTTGTGTACACGAAATATTGGATATTGTATTAATCATAGCAGATGACATGAGGGAAGCTGAGAGTGTTTTGGATCTTTTTGCTCTTTGTTTTTTTTAGTGTTCATTGTTTTGATTTCTGTTGACAATGTCTTTCTTCTTTACGATAGGCTTGGATGTTTAGTCTCATTTATGGTTTGCGCCTTGCGGATACTATTATTAATTGTTTTACGTAATGAAAATATATTAATTTCCGGAAAGAAGAAAAATAAATTTAGACATAGACAACTTCCTTAATTGATCTCCATGACAACTGGTTTTTGTAGTCCCAATGGTCCCTTACAAGGTTGTTAAACTCGTGAGTTCAAGTACACTAGTGATAAGAATGTAAAATCAGATCGTAAACTCATAAGAGTTTACTTTTATTAATAAATACATATTAAAAGTATAAAATTAAATAAAAAAATAAAAAATTAACAATAATTTGACTTAAATATATGTTAAATATGAATAGTTGATGTTAAATAAATCATCATTCATACTTTATCGAACTCATTAAAGAAATTTCTATAAAATTCATATATAAATTTATTGAGTATGGTCCAAAAAATAATTAACATGAGATTTAGAGCAAATTGATACAATTATTTCGTAAGGTAAAAACGTAAAAATGGTAAACTCGGTATGTAAACTCATAAGTTTAACTGAGTTTACAACTATCAGAAACTTAAGTGAATCATGACACGTTTTAGTTAGGTAGAGCAGTAAAATCGGTAAAATCGGAGAGTTAATTCGTGAATTAGACAACAATGGTCCTTTATATAGACTTATAGAATATCTTCTAGAATATGTTATTGGTCTTTTATATAAGGTATTAGATCATTTTAAGGGGTATTTAATATTTTCCTTTCACATACATACCCATATTTAATAAGGGTTGTGAGAGATAATAAAAATTAAGGTGATTTCTGAATTTAATATAATTAATAAAAATACTATTAAAATTATTGAAAATTTCATGACAAATTATTGTTTTCACCTGTTTTCATTGATGACAAATAAATCGATTGGAAATTTCTTATATATCGGAAACTATATACTCCTCAAGTCCTATTTGTCAGGCAGAGAGAGAGAGAGAATATTTTATTTGGTCCTATTTATAGGGCATCTCATCAAATTTTTCACATAAATGTACAGTTTTACCCTTCCTTTATTATGTGTTGACTTATTTTTATATGTGTGGTGTAGTAAATATTAAATATAGGTAAAGTTGAAAATTTGTCAAATTCTATGGTATAATTAATTATGTTTAAGGTTTTTCTTGGTTTGTTTAAAACATGTTGAAAGTATCCTATGAGTAGAGCTAGAGGAGTACAAAATAAACAAAACAACAACGATAACCGGAGAAACTTATTTTTACAAGATTAATTTCACAAATTTTAAACTTCCAAAGAAATACCTGTAGCTTTCCCTCATAAGGACCGCTAGGTACAATGACAAACTAGCGAACATGCATGCGCGGCCTTCAAACTATGGGGTTTGGTTTTTCATTCATGGCTTTCCATTTTTCTAGTTGAAAGCTCTTGTTTAGGAAAAGGAGAGCGGAGCAAAGGAGTGATGCTCCCTAGTGATTGTACTCATTTGTTATATGTTAATTCATATCATATTTGGGGTTTTATCATAAATTATTGGCTTTATTGCATTGATTTGTGGTCGTTTTGACTTAAGTGTACTTGCATGAAATCAATGCTAATTCGTAGCTAAATTGTTATAATTAAAGATTAATACTAGTTAATTAAGTTTTAGGACATACAAATGATGCTTCTTTGCATGCATTTCTATCATATGATCGTGGGTTTAATAAATATAAATATTTTATGCCAAATTAATTTTAATTTAAGGTTAAGGTGTAATTGTAGCAACAAGGTTTTCCAATATATATGTATCTTGGACAATTAAATTTTAAATAGTGCAAAAGTAGATACAACAAAGCAATTTTTACAATTCCATTATTTGGCTCAAACATTCGTGATAAAACTAGAGAGGACAAGTGAGTCTCATTAAAGAGTACAGATGTTTGGGCTAATATAGTGGAATTGCTAAAATAGTTAAGTTTTATACAGATTATGTCTACTTTTGTACCCTTCAAAACCTAACCGAGTCTTTGATTGTGCATAATTATTATATGATTTTAACCACCAATAATGGGAAATTAGCATTTGATTTAGGAGAATTTAATGGGAATTAGGTATAATTACATGTATGATCCATACATAAGGAGTTAATTGCATTTTGATGGTAATTTGAGCATGTTAGGCTTTTAACTTATGTATTTCATGATCATGGACTTAAAATACCTCACATGTACCTTAATTTCCCATTATAGGTGCAAAGAATGAGGCTCTGATTGAAGAAAAGGCGAGAAAAACAAAGAAGAAAGAAAGTATTCTCACTGTGGCTCGCCACAGCGAGAGACAGAGAAGGAGCTAGAATTTAGTAGCCTCGCCGTGGCTCGCCACGGCGAGGGCACGAATCCGAGAATGGTTAGGAAGTTGCTGTTTTTAAGTTATTTCCAAATTTTAGCAATTGGGTCCTCTTCCCTTTTTTCCTAATTAATAAAACCGACCTCTCCAAGTAATTTAGAGCCTATTAGGAAGGTTTTTGGGTTGTCTCTTTTGATTATTAATTACATACCCGAATTTCCTTTATAAACATACACCAATTCACACACCATTGACCATTCACTCACTCTCATTCCTTCCATTCTCTTGCCCTCAGCCTCTTTGCACGAAGTTCACTCTCTCATCCATCCATCTACAGAAATTCCACTCCTTCCACATCAATTTCCATGGCTTCCATATCCAAATTTCAATCGATCGTGTTCAAGAGCATGAGCGACTAAGCTACTTGTGGGGATCTTGAGGGAGGAAGGCAAGCGGAGCTTCAACATTCTTAATGGGGAGTTATTTAGTTTCTCTTGTCTAAGTCTAATTATGTATTGCAATTCCTTGTGTTTTGTCTTATGTATTTGGTCTTGAAACAAGTGTGCTGTAATGTTGAATCTTTTGATCAATGGTCATGCATGTAATTAAGCAATGTTCTTTTATATATATGAACCTAAGTCTTGTTTTCATGATATTATGCAATAGATGTGCTTCATTTATATCTCATTTGGATTTCTAGAATATGTTAAATGCATGTGCAATCGTATATGTGTTTAGATATTAGGTCCAACGTTAGATGGTTTGATTTACTTCTAACGAAAGTCTCTTTGCGTATTTATCATGAGTCTTCACTACCAAGTTAGAACTTAACGATTGCCTATTTGATTACACTACTACAGAAATACCCTATTGCAGCGCTTATAAAATGTAAGTGATGGGATAGGTATAATATGACCTATACCAGCGCTTATAAATAAAAGTGCTGGTATAGGTATAAGCATATAGCAGCGCTTAAGCGCTGCTATAGACCCCCTGAAATTTAAAAAATATGTAAAACAATTTAAAAAAATTGGCAAATTGTTTTACAATTTTTTTAAATCAAAATTAAAACCCAGGGGCCTATACCAGCGCTTAAGCGCTGGTATAGGCCTCTGGGGTTTATTTTTTATATTCAAAAATATTTAAAGCAATTTAAAAAATATTGGAAAATTTGTTTACATATTTTTTTCAACAAAAAATAAACCCCGGGGGCCTATACCAGCGCTTAAGCGATGGTATAGGCCCTTGGGATTTATTTTTTATATTAAAAAATATTTAAAACAATTTAAAAATAATTGAAAAATTGTTATACAATTTTTTTAAATAAAAATTAAATCCCAGGGGCCTATACCAGCGCTTAAGCGCTGGTATAGGCCCCTGGGATTTAATTTTTGTATTAAAAAATATTTAAAACAATTTAAAAAAAATTGACAAATTATTTTACATATTTTTTTCAACAAAAAATCAACCCCAGGGGCCTATACCAGCTCTTAAGCGCTGGTATAAGCCCCTGGGATTTATTTTTTCTATTAAAAAATATTTAAAACAATTTAAAAAAATTGAAAAACTATTTTACATATTTTTTTTAATAAAAAATAAACCCCAGGGGCCTATACCAGCGCTTAAGCGCTGCTATAGGCCCCTGGGGTTTATTTTTTATATTAAAAAATATTTAAAACAATTTAAAAATAATTGAAAAATTTTTTTACAATTTTTTTAAAATAAAAATTAAATCACAGGGGCCTATACCAGGGCTTAAGCGCTGCTATAGGCCTAAATATGTATTTTTAAATTTTGTTTTCTTTTTTAAAATTAATTATTATTTTAAAAATTAGTTTTAGATAATTTTTAAATAAAATTTAAATGACAGGGGCCTATATAGGCCTATTAGGTATTTTTAAATTTTCTTTATTTTTTTAAAATGAATTAGTATTTTTAAAATTGGTTTTTGATATTATTTAAATAAAATTTAAATCACAGGGGCCTATAGCAGCGCTTAGTCGCTAAGCGCTGCTATAGGCCCTTATGATTTAAAAAAAAATTGACAAATTATTTTACATATTTTTTTCAACAAAAAATCAACCCCAGGGGACTATACCAGCGCTTAAGCGCTGCTATAGGCCCCTGGGGTTTATTTTTTATATTAAAAAATATTTAAAACAATTTAAAAATAATTGAAAAATTTTTTTACAATTTTTTTAAAATAAATATTAAATCACAGGGGCCTATACCAGGGCTTAAGCGCTGCTATAGGCCTAAATATGTATTTTTAAATTTTGTTTTCTTTTTTAAAATTAATTATTATTTTAATAATTAGTTTTAGATAATTTTTAAATAAAATTTAAATGACAGGGGCCTATATAGGCCTATTAGGTATTTTTAAATTTTCTTTATTTTTTTAAAATGAATTATTATTTTTAAAATTTTTTTTGATATTATTTAAATAAAATTTAAATCATAGGGGCCTATAGCAGCGCTTAGTCGCTAAGCGCTGCTATAGGCCCTTATGATTTAAAAAAAATTGACAAATTATTTTACATATTTTTTTCAACAAAAAATCAACCCCAGGGGCCTATACCAGCGCTTAATCGCTGGTATAGGCCCCTGGGATTTATTTTTTCTATTAAAAAATATTTAAAACAATTTAGAAAAATTGGAAAACTATTTTACATATTTTTTTCAATAAAAAATAAACCCCAGGGGCCTATACCAGCGCTTAAGCGCTGCAATAGGCCCCTGAGGTTTTTTTTTATATTAAAAAATATTTAAAAAAATTTAAAAATAATTGGAAAATTTTTTTATAATTTTTTTAAAATAAAAATTAAATCCCAGGGGCCTATACCAGCGCTTAAGCGCTTCTATAGGCCTAAATATGCATTTTTAAATTTTGTTTTCTTTTTGAAAATTAATTATTATTTTAAAAATTAGTTTTAGATATTTTTTAAATAAAATTTAAATGACAGGGGCCTATATAGGCCTATTAGGTATTTTTAAATTTTCTTTATTTTTTTAAAATGAATTAGTATTTTTAAAATTGGTTTTTGATATTATTTAAATAAAATTTAAATCACAGGGGCCTATAGCAGCGCTTAGTCGCTAAGCGCTGCTATAGGCCCTTGTGATTTAAAAAAAATTGACAAATTATTTTACATATTTTTTTCAACAAAAAATCAACCCCAGGGGCCTATACCAGCGCTTAATCGCTGGTATAGGCCCCTGGGATTTATTTTTTCTATTAAAAAATATTTAAAACAATTTAAAAAAATTGGAAAACTGTTTTACATATTTTTTTCAATAAAAAATAAACCCCAGGGGCCTATACCAGCGCTTAAGCGCTGCAATAAGCCTCTGAGGTTTTTTTTAATATTAAAAAATATTTAAAAAAATTTAAAAATAATTGGAAAATTTTTTTATAATTTTTTTAAAATAAAAATTAAATCCCAGGGGCCTATACCAGCGCTTAAGCGCTGCTATAGGCCTAAATATGCATTTTTAAATTTTGTTTTCTTTTTGAAAATTAATTATTATTTTAAAAATTAGTTTTAGATATTTTTTAAATAAAATTTAAATGACAGGGGCCTATATAGGCCTATTAGGTATTTTTAAATTTTCTTTATTTTTTTAAAATGAATTAGTATTTTTAAAATTGGTTTTTGATATTATTTAAATAAAATTTAAATCACAGGGGCCTATAGCAGCGCTTAGCGACTAAGCGCTGCTATAGGCCCCTGTGATTTAAATTTATTTAAAAAATATCTAAAACCAAATTTAAAAATACCAATTTTTAAACACCCGCCCAATTTTCCCCTATTTCCCTCCCTAATTTCACCCACCCTCCCTCCTCAATGACACACACACAAAAACTCTTCTTTTATTTCCCTTTCTCTATCTCTCAACACACACACACACAAGCTCCTTCTCTCACCGACGCACACATACTCTCATTCTCTCTTCTCTGTTCTTTGTCTTCCAGCGGCTGAATCGGCCCCATCGACGGCGTTTGACGGTGGAAAACGTTCGCAGAAGCTTGAAACAAGTTTAGGTAAGCCCTTCTTCTCTTGTTTCTTCTCTTTTCCGCCGCGATTTTTGAGTGGATGGGGAGAAATGATTCGAATTTCTGAGATGTTTTTGAAGTTTCTGAAATTATAGAAATGGTGCTTGAGGCTTGTTCTTGATGTTTTGGGTGTCGATTTTGGGAAAGGAAGATGAATAGGACCAATTTTTGCACAAAATTCCTCCTCTGGCACTGTTCATCCGAAGCAAAAATTGGGATTTTCGGATGTTTGTTGTTTTGAAGTTTAATTGCTTGTGATTTCTAGCAATTCTAAGACTATGGAATGGATTGAATGTGTGTTCTTGAGGTTAGAGAAGTTTTGGGATTTAATTCTTGTCTCCCCTGTTCCTGCACGTTTTCTGGGCTGAGAAGGGGAAAATGTCTGTAGTTTCTAAATTGATGCAGGGATAAAAATTAATTTTTTTTAAAAAAAATAATACCTATAGCAGCGCTTATTCAGATAAGCGCTGCTATAGGTATTATTTTTTTAAAAAATAAATTACCTATAGCAGCGATTAAGCACTGCTTTAGGTCACCTATCGCAGCGCTTAAGCACTGCTTTAGGTCACCTATCGCAGCGCTTAACAAACGCTGCGTTAGGCTTAATAGTCTATAGCATCACTGGCTATTGCAACGCTTATAAGCGCTGCTATAGGGCCAAAATAAGTGCTGCTATAGGCATTTTCTGTAGTAGTGTTAATTGAATGTGCGATGCGTCACGTTAGTTCATTAATTAGGGTAATTGGACTAAGAGCAATTATCTTAGGTTTTCGCATTAGAACTTGGTTTGCAACTCCCATATCATCTTAGAAGATAGGAAGGTTGTCTAATTCATCAAGAGACCCATATTCATCATATAGTTTTCACAACCTCGTTTTAATCGTTTTCCTTATAAACAAAAATCCCAAAAAGAATTTATTCTAGTTTCATTAATTAAAATCACAAACCCTCGAATTTTTATAACTTTTTATGCATTTAGTTAGCTTAGGTTAGTTCATTATGCTCCTTGAGAGACGATCCGGGAAAGCACCACTAATGCAATCCTTGGTTAAAAATGTTTTGCATTTGCACCCAAAGAAGTTTAGGAAAGTGACAAATCAGTCTTACTTAAATTGCATATTAACCCTTAATCTGATAAAATTTCATGGATACATTACTTGATAGACGGTTTGAGAAGAGGTTGTAATTATAAAGGAAATAATTAATTGGTATTTTGGTCTTGTACAATTAACAGTGTTGGGGAACTTTGAAGCTTGATTATTTTTTGTTGTTCGTTTGGACATTTTCATAATTCCATTTGGAGCTATTTTTCTCCTTTTTTGAGAAATGAAACACCTAGGAGGTTTTTGTTTGATATTACATATGTTGGTTTTTATTAACTGTACGTGCTGAGTCTCTGCCAATTTATGTGAAGAAAACTTTTGTAAAAACTAGTGTGTTTTTCTATCGTTAATCTGGGTAATGGGGAGTATAATAAAAAATCTACTTATGTGGGAGTTTGATATCCGGGTAGTAATATGGGTCGAATTGAATTAATTACAAACTCTTTATAAATAAAAATTAAGGTGTTTTTTTAATGTAAGGTGATTCTAATTTTCATAAAATTGCATGATCAAATTAACCCCATTACTTGTAGATACAAGCATGCAAATTATTTTACATAATTATGCTATGAATAGAAAACAATTATAAGTTGATATAAAAATAAAAAAAATCAAGTTCAAAGCATTTAAAAATAACGCTATACTTAAAACAAATATAAAACAAAAAATCCTTTGTTGGAACTTGGAACAAATGATCCCATGCCAAAATGGTTTCTGACTCACTACAGCACACTTCAACGTTCAACCCCTGGAAGCCTATTCAGTGGACTAAACAACTAGTTCTTCAACTCTATGAAAGTCAGGTTGATCAGTCCATCCTCATAACTCCAATAATTTCTTTCATAGAATTTACAGGGGGAAAAATTATTTGGGCTGCTAGTCGTTCAGGGAGTTACATTGTTAAAGAGGGGGTTTGCAATTATGCTGCGTAAATTCTCCTCGGATGCAAAGGATGAATTCTGGAAATTTCCCCTTAGATCCCATCATCTAAATGTATCAGGGAAATGTTTATTTGGATGCAACGAAGATGAATCCCTGTTACATATTTTTGGCTCATGTCCTGCAGTTAGAGATGTTTGGTTCTAATGCTTGTCTATCAGGATGGAACACACAGTAGACTTCATATCTTACGAAGAATGGCTTCAGAGGTCTCTCCTGCAGTACACCGAAGATGAACTGACAGGCCTCATACATGGAATAATCAGTCTTATAAATGTCATGGCAAAAGGAGAACCATTCACTACACCATATATGAGGGCCACAAATTTAATCCCCTAAGAGTGTTTCAGGACATCAAATCAAGACATTCGCTTTGCAAGCTACTAACCTTTTCTCTGTAGAAAATAGCTATGAAAACAGAGTTGTTAAGGCTATGAAACACCCCAAGTTCAATCTCCCTCTCTTTGGGATTGACAATAATTATTTAGGTGGTCAACAAAAATAGAGTCTCATTTGTCATCTATGGATTTGTATTTTACTTGGGATTGCACAATTTTACTATTAATTAATTGGGGATATATTAGCTTCCATTTCATATTTTCTTTGCTATATCGTGCAGAGGCATTTCTGTATAAGAATTAAACCAAATCAATAAATTGCACATAATTAAAATCATCCTACAAAATCCCATCGAAATGGAAGCATATGGATTATATTTCACAATAGTATCATCATTATTTGACAAGGGGAAATATAGCAACCACAATGGTCATACTGGACTGAACTGGAGCCCATGGTTTGGACCATAACCCAAAGTCTAGTATGTTTTCATAGACAAACAAAGTTGGTGATATGGTCTAATCCAGCAGGAACATGAAGGCAGGCTAGACTTGGTTCATTGAACTACTGGACTGGTTCAGACAATCCAAGACTTTAAATTCCTTATATGGTTATCCATTTTTTCTATGGGACCAAAAATTAAACCTTATAAACATGATTAAGATGGTACAAATACATTCATATAAAAATCATTTTAAAACAATAAAACTTAATTGTAAATCCCTAAGAAATTTAACAACCTTAAATTAAAATTAAAACCAACGTCTAAATAGCACAATATTTTTAAAAAAAAATCACCTAGACTAGATTGGCCTTGATCAAGTGGTATGACCGCTTGGTCCAAAACCTGGTCCAGCACTCCAGCAGGACCAATCAGTTTGGTCTATTATAGTACCGTCTTGGATCCTAAATATAGGACCTATTGGGGAATTAAGTTTGATCCAATGTATGAGCTCTTTCTAATTTTTCTCATCTTTTTCTCAAATTATCTTTATTGATGCTCCTCAACAATAAACAAATAAGAGAGGGAATGTGAGTAAAGGTAAATGATTATGGTGCTTTGATAATATCATGTGATTTTAACATATTTAACTAACATTTTTAATTTAATTAAATTAGGTAAATAGATATTATATTTAAGACCGAATGGAGTATGATTTTATTATATTACTTATTTGTGCCCCCCTATGTGAGGGAGGGATTCGGTTAAAAAAGGGGACTTTTCTGTTAGCCCTCCTAAGAAACAATTTAATGTCAAAGAGCCTAAATTTTTTTTTGAAACATCACTGCACCCCTAGGCGAAAATGAAATAATCTTGAAGATGAAAAAACTTTATTGCCTTTGTCCTTTTTTGGAAGAAAAAAATTTATCATTTCCAAAACAAATGTGAGAATTTCTCAAGAGAAGTATGCGAATTTCCGACATAAACAAGTGTATTTCTAACATAATAAATGAACTGAAAACAATGTTTAACAAAAAAAGAAGCATTTATAAGAAAATATGTCATTTGCAAACAACTATAAGATTATCCGATACACGTATGCTTATTTTCAATACACATAAAGGTTTTTCTAAGGCACTTAGCTTGTGCCTTGAAATACCTTGAAAATACCTTCATATATTTTGGAAATAAACACACTTATCTTAAAAATTCTCATATTTATCTTGCAAATAACACATTTTCTTATAACTACTATTGTTTTGTATTTACTTATTGTTTTGGAAATGATTTCATTTAAATTAGAAATTTACATATTTATCTTGGAAATTCTTATATTTATCTTGCAAATGAAACAAAGGCAATTAAGTCATTTGACTCTCAAGATTTTATTTCTTTTCCCCCTGTGTGAGAATGTTTCAGAATTTTTTTGGGTATTTTTGATATCAAATTGCTTCTTTCCAATAAAAAAAACTGCACAAAATAAAACAATAAGAAAGACTGCATAATTTGTAGTCGATCGATTAAGAGTTATTTTAGCATTTAGAACAGCATAGCACTGTATATTTCCTTTGGATATATTGGTAAAGCCCATCGTACAATTGGCCCAAATTAAAACCCATTGTATACATTCTTCAATAATTTTTGTCCCTTGTTCGCATGAGTGAAGCCCAAGGAAAACTCAATTTTAATGCCATCCCGAAAAATATGAAATCTCTTATCACTCTTGGTGTTGAGGCAAAACAATCACACTCGTTTGGAAAAATTGAAATTGAAATAGAGTAATATTATGCACATACAAACACACCGCTGCTTTTATTTAAATTTTATTGAAATAAAAAGCCATTAAATTTTATCATAAGTTCAATTTTTCATTCTAAACCCCTAAGTTTAATATTTATTTTGAACATAAAATAAAATTAAAATAGAAAAACTGCATATTTTAAATAATTTCGAAGATTTTTAAATTCAACTGCATCATCCATTAAGTTGCTGGTATCATATTGGATTTAAGATTTGTTCAATTTCACTTAAATAGACTAAATATAAACTTGTTTCTTTAACTTTACACAAATTATCATGGTTTTTAGCTTTAAATAGTATCTTTTTAGTCCTTTTACCTTAATGTCGTTTACAAAAAATACTAATATTGAGATTTTATATATGAAAAAACCTTTTAAATTGCTATCATATTAAGTATAATTTCAAAGTAACAATGATTGTTACAAAATCATCGTTCGAGACTAACGATATTAGGATTAAATAATTGAAAACATGTTTGTTAAAGTCAAGGGATCAAAATGAAACTTTATGTAAAGTTAATGGACTAGATGTGTATTTTAAGGCCATGTTTGGTACGAAGCAATGGATTTGAAGGAATGGGAGTGGAAATGGGAGTGGGAGTAGGAGTGGGAGTGGGATTGGGAAAGAGGCTTTAAAATCACGTTTGGTACATGACAATATTGGGAGGGAATGAGTGCATTAAATTTATTTTATAACCATATACAAATCATAAAAATACTATAATACCCCTCTTAAAAAAATACAAACAGAATTAAAAATGTCACCCCGTCATTGTTTTATTCTATATAAAAAATTTTATTTATATAAAGTTAAAATAGACAGTTTTTTTAGACAAACTATAATAATAGTCCAATAACAAAGAAACCAAATATAGAGGAAATTTTCTCATAAACATGTAAAGCATAGGGTGACGAGATTTTTTTGTCTTTCTTTTGCCTTTAGATTACACTGTATAGAACCCAGCACCCAGAATAACTCATTGTACATACAAAGTTTTTTTTAATATAAGTCTTTTGTTCCCAAAAAAAGGCAAAATCAAATTATAACAAAGAACAAAATAAAGCAACAGTGAGAGGCCACACATGAGTGATGAGTAATTTACCGGTGGAGAAGAACCATGTTTTCGTTAGTTTGGGAAAGGTGACTAAGAGAGATGAGAGGCAATGAGAAGATCATCCTAACCTAATTAGGTCAACATTAATAAGGGTAATGTTGTCTGAAATTATTATAACTAAGGGTATTTTTGTCCTCAAAAATTTCATTCCCAGCATTGAAATTGCAATACCAGGGGGGAAGTGGGTTTGCTCATTCCCACATATGTGGGAATGATCAATCCCAAGGTATTCCCAATACCACCTACCAAACAATAAAAAATACACATTCCCTAACCCATTCCCAATCCCACACCCCCATTCCCACGTACCAAACACAGCCTAAGAGCTTGTTTAGTATGAGGAATTTTGAGGGGAATAGAAGGAAGCAAAGGAAAAAAAATTGTGAGGTAAATTGGAAAAAATTGAAGAAGTGGTGTTGTAATTTTTAAACAAACAGTGAATATAAGATAATAGAGTAAATAAAAGTAATAAAAAATTCTTAACCCCATTTCTATAATTACCTTAGACCCAATTTCCCTCCCCTCCCCTCTTGTACCAAACAAGCCCTAACTTTTTTAGTACGTGGTTGTAAATCATCTTCTTCCTATTTATTTCTATGAAATTTCCGACTCTATTTTTATTCCAATCAATAATGCAGGATAGAATTATGTTTAGCTTACAAATAAGTTTGGATCAAGGTGAACCGAAATTTGTTGTTGCCAAATATTTTTGATAATATGATCGCACTATGATAGTTAATACGATAAAGCCTCAAATTTCCTAAAGGTTTCCTTTTAGAACACATCAAAAATAGAAATTAAAATCGGACAGTGATATGAAGCAACTATACTGAGAATATCAATCATAGTAGTTGGGAATGAAGTAAGCCAAGAAAAATTAACAAAAGCCCATCTATTTTTTTCTAATGCTACATGCTCTCTACTCCTTTTATTAATGCATGTGGATTCAGGGCTTTTTTGAGCTACTTGAAGATGATTGTTGTCATCAAGACACTTACTAAAACTACTAAAGCATTTGAAGAAACATTACTATTGATACATTTCTTTTTTTTTTTTTATCTTAGCCCATAGAATTTGATGATTGCAATTCTTTAAGTCATAATTTAATAGCCATAAGTAATCAAGAACAAAGTAAGAACTATTAAGAAATAGGAGCAACTAGTGAGCTTTCCACACAAATTTATCCTTTCTCAGATTCTAAAAAAGTAGGAAGCAATTAAGACAATATAATCCCTCTAGTTCAAATAGAATGAGAAACACATTATCCATAAATAGGGGTAAGCAAAAACCGAACCGAACCAATGAATTTCGGTTTTTCAGTTTCGGTTTCCATTTTCAAAATTTTCGGTTTCTGTAAAAAAAAATTCGGTTTGAAACCGAAAACCTTATGGTTATAAAAAAAAAGCCCAAAGCACAAACCCAAGCCCAATGATATTTAATTTAAAGGAGACCCAAATGCTCAAGAGCCCAAATGCAAACCCTAGCAAGTAGCAAGCTCCCTCAGGCCTCATCAATATCATCAATTCATCACCCTCTTTGCCTCTCCTCTCACAACTCAAGACCTCTCTGCTCTTTCCCTCAGACCCTCAATCTTCATCTCCCTTTCCGGCTCTCCTCACCTCCTCTCTCTCCACCCTGGCACCCACCCTCTCATCTCCCAAATCCGTCAGACCCTCAGAAGCCGTCACTCTCCTCGTTCCTACACGCTTCAAAGCCAGATCGATCTGGCACCGTCCACCTCCTCCAAATCAAAGCCCTCTTCTCCCTCCTAACCTTCCTCCTCTCCCTCACAACTGCCATCGGCAAGACTCATCATCGGCCATCGCCACTCATCAGTCATCATGCCCCTTCCTCGCCACTCATCTCGGCCATTGCATCTTTCCATGTCCCTCTCAGCCTCTCTCCAATCCTCGAGCTCGACAGGCACTCCCTCGGCCTCCAAGACTCATCATCACTCATCGGCAAAGCTTTTATGGCTGCTAAACTGAGTGCTAGAATGTAGAATCTTAGGTCTTGTGTAATTCTGGACAGTTTTATGTGTATAAATGAGGCATTCTGTATTCTTTTTGCCTTGTAGGGTTAAAATTTTGCAGTTAGTACTTCTTGATATGTTGATGTTGTAATTATTCATATCAGGCGCTTGCTAATTCTTGTATTGAATTATTGTATCTTTCTGACTATATCGGGGTAGTTTATTTTTTGCCCCTTTGTGATGATATTGTTCTTGGGTTGTCAATATTATACTTGTTGTGGTGATATTGCAGTAACAGCGCACGATTTCTTTGGAAATCAATACCTTTGTAGATCAAAGAAAGCTAGTCACAATTTGGAAAATTGGGCACAAGCTATGGACTCGTGACCAGGGGAGAGTAATGGGCGGGTACGAGTGGCTCATGGGGGTTCTCGTTACCCACCTGTTAATCATACATAGGTTCGGGTAAGACCGTACCCGTGTGAATACCCGTTTGGCCCATAATTAAATGGGCCAAACATAGACGGGCTAAACGGGCGGGTGGCCCATTTTCCCGTTAGCCCGTATCTTTTAAAAAAAACAGCTACTTTTTTTCCCAGATCTGCGTAGCCCGTATCTAGACATTATTTTGTTTTTTTTCCTTTTTTGAATTCGCAATCTGTAGGCTTTGTAGCTACATACTCAGGCAAGCTTCGAAATTCTCATTTTTATTTTATAGGGTTGCTTGAGAAATATTGTGCCTTCACCAAATTTAACTATTGCTTCATTGAGTATTTTGCCAATATTTTTTTTCCAAAATTTTTATCATGTGAATAAAGAAAATATTGAATTTTTAGTGAAATACCCAACTCTTGAGAATTTTCAATTCTTGGCAGCATGGGAAGATGGGCCAAATCTTTTTTTTTTTTGTTGAATTTTCGTATGGGCCCAAATCTGCAACAAAAAGCCCAAAAAAACCGAAAAACCATTAAACCGAATCGAAAACAATTCGGTTTTTCGGTTTTGGTTTCCCTTTTCCCCAGTTTTTGGTTTTTTCGGTTTTGAACCGAAAACCGAATTGAAAAACCAATACTCACCCTAAAATTTACATCATGAAATTGCAAGGTAACTTCATGTTTTTTTTAATTATGAGTTTTAAGGTGATTAAGCTTTGAAAATCAAAGGCTAACATTGTTGATTGGGTTTAACTGAGAATGAAAGGTATTAAGGACAATGATTGAAAGCAATGCCAATAGGCTTTTTGGAGTATTCTTGGAGTTTAAAACTTTTTTTTGGTCAAACAACGATATTTTTAGTGATTCTTTTTTTCCTTGAAAAATAGACACCCAAACTTTTCAAACAGTCTCAGTTTATAATTTTGGGTGAGATATGGGAGTAATGATGAAATGTTGAAATTATGTCTCAAGCTACATATAGATGTTTCAAGTAGTTTTGGAAATATGTAGTTTTAAGGGTCAATTGACCTTATTTTTTAGCAACTATTTTTACATTAAAAATAGGCACCCTAAGATTTCCACTATGGAGGGATACTACTTATGGCTGTGGAACGCGATGCTAATGATCAGTATTTTCCATAAGCTTGGGTTGTTGTTGAGGGAGAAAATAGTGACTCATGGAATTTTTTTAATAACTTACTTCATGACTTTGATAACATGCGAGAAAAAAGATGGGTCTTCATATCTTATCAGCAAAAGGTATTTTAAGTAGTGTTTAAATATTTCTGTGTCAAAGTTACATTTTGCAACTTTTAGGTATTTAACCAAGCATGTTAATTACTTGCAGGGTCTTGTTCCAACATCTGTTGAGCTACTTGAAGGTACTGAACATGGATTCTGTGTTCTACACTTGTATGACAATATCAAAGTGAAAGATGGAGGAGAAACTGTTGTTCATGACTAAATCCCTCATGCTGCAAAGGCCATTGTTAAGGATGAATGGAGGGAAATGATGAAGGGGTTGAAGGCAGTTCCAAATGAAGCACATGATTATTTATTGGCCATCACTCATGTTGGACAGCATCTCACTTTTATGAGACTTGTAAGTGTGATATGGTGACCAATAACATTACATAGTCATTTAATGGGAGATTAGTAGAGGCAAGAGAACTTCTTATTGTGAGCATGCTTAATTAGATTTCATATCCTATGATAAGTTTTGCTAAAGATCATGTGAAGGATAAGAAGTATCATGAAAAGGGAATTGTTTGCCCATGGCCTCGCAAAATATTAGAGAAAGAAATTCATGAATGTCAGAAGTGGGAGAGTAGATATGCGGGAAAGAATCGCCATAAGGTTTCACTTACTAGGCATAAGTTTGAAGTCGATCTTACTGCTAGAGTAAATTAAATTAATTTCAAGTTTATATCATCATATTTCTGCAACATATTAGCATATTCAATTTTTTTTGTTATTGAGATGAGAGATATTGAAGTTTTTCTTCACATTAAAGTTATGTTCTCATTGTCCCTATTGTTCTTTTTGTTTTGTATATGTGTAAAATTATATAAACCATATTTGAAGAGTCATCTGCAAGTCTGACTCTACTTTTATTTATATGAATGTCTCTCCTCTCCAAGTGAGACTTAAAAAACTAAAACAGCATAAAATTTTGGCTAAAGTATACTTTTAGTCCTTTAATCTTTGCATCAAGTCCTCTTTTGGTCCCTTAACTTTGAAAAGTGTACTTTTGGTCCTTTTTCGCTAACGCCGTTGGTTAAATTTAAGGAAAATAATTCTTATATTTTAAAATTTGACCATTTTTATTAATATTTAATTATAAAATTACTTTTTAGATTTGCTGAGTCGGCATTTTCCGTTAAATGAAACTAACGGCGTTAGCGAAAAAGGACCAAAAGTGCACTTTTCAAAGTTAAGGGACTAAAAAGAGATTTGATGCAAAGATAAAGGACAAAAAGTGTACTTTTCAAAGTTAAGGGACTAAAAAGAGACTTGATGCAAAGATAAAGGACCAAAAGTATACTTTAGCGTAAATTTTTTTTTTTTGGTAAGAGGCAATATATATGCTTTATGCAGAGTTATAGTAAAAAGCTAAAGCCTTAAATGCAATGATAAAAATTTTCAATTTCGTCACAGTTGGAACATAAACCTTCTTCTACACAAGAGTTTAGGAATGCAACTCCTCTAGAAATTAGTCAACCTTGATTTTAGATATCACTTCTTGTTTAATTAATTATAATACTTTAGATAAAATGTTTTGGATGAAATTAAGTGAGGGGTAATTATTTTGGATGTAAGGATTTAAAGAAAATGCTTTGATTGATGACATGTGTTCTCATATAAAATATGAATTTATATCATATGGCTTAGCAATACCCATTTGGACGCTAATGTCATTTGTTTATATTATATGATTGATAAAGCTCTTTATTTTTCTTTGTAATAATAACTATTTTTTTTAATAAAAAAGACCATGGCTGGAGAAATCTCTTTTTCTTCTTCCTTATAGCTCGTACATATATATATACACTTGAAAAACACATGCCTGGATAAATCTCATTTTTCTTCTTTCATATAGCCATTACACACGCGCCCCTCATCACACACACACATCAAAAAACATAAATTGCCATTCTAGATAAGTAACTTAAAATCTTTATAGTGTTTGTACTTAGCTTCTCCTGCATTCTGCCTCTTTTTAAATATAATGCAATATATTGTATTATTGTAGCATTAAAACACGTAAAAAATCTTATAAGTAGAAAAGAACAATCACTACTACATAAAGGAGTTTCCATGTCTGTTATTTAGGGGTTTTAATGTCACTTTTTTATGTGACGTTAAAAGTAGTGACTTAGAAAAAATGGTATTTTACTTCACATAAGATATGTGACGTGGAAAGTCTGATTTTCCACGTCACAAGTTATGAAACAAGAGACGTAGATAAGTCGCTGAATCTTTTTTTTTAAATATCTAAGAATTCACGTCACATGTTTAGAAAACATGTGACGTGAATTATATTGGGAAGAAACCATGTCACTTATTAGCAAAATAAGTGACGTGGTTTCAGAAAACATGTGACGTGAATTGTTTTTTTTTTAATTTTTTATTATTTTCTTTTGGTCCCATTTTCTTTTTCCCGTCTGCTGTCTCAAAAAACAGATAGCAATCAACCAAGCCAATCTCAGAAAACAGACAACAGATAGCAATACCAAGCTAATATAACTAATCATCAAATCATACTAAACATCTATACTTGTGTTGCTTACTACTACACAAACCATTATTTTTACACAATTTAGTATTTTGTACAATGATCAATCATCTCTACAAAAACATACCATTACTAATTCAACACCAACCAGTAATTACAAAACCTATAATTTCACCCTGATTTGATGGAAATTAAACATTGCTCTACAATTAGTAAATTAAATACTCACTATGGATAAATTGATAAGTAATTGTACAAAGTATGAAGGATATGATAATCCTAAACGCTGGCCAAAAAACGTTTAATTACAAACTAAAAGAACAAGAATGCAATAATCCCAAACGATGGCAAAAAAAAATGGAATTCCAAACAAAAAAAGATCAATAACCACGCATTAATTCTGGGCAAGATCCAAGAATAAGGCCCATTATGTAAATTATGTGCAAGAGACCAAAAAAAAGGCAGTTAGATCTCGTACCTGTGAGGGACGAGATGAGCAAGAGAGCTGAGGGAGCCAGAGACCTGAAGGACAAGCTGAGGGGAAAGAGCTGAGGGAGCGAGAGAGCTGAGGGGTTTTTTTCCTTCAATGCCGAGCTGAGAGAGAGAGCTGAGGGGTGATGGAGAGAGGAGAGAGCTGAGGGTGAGGGAGAGAGGAGAGAGCTGAGGGGTGTGGAGTTCAAATTTTTCTAGGGAGCTGAGCGCGCGGCAACAATGAAATTTGGGCTGATAGTGATGAAGACGATGGGATTGGGATATTTAAATCAGGTTTTTATATTTTTTTTGAAGAAACCACGTCACATATTTTCTATATGTGACGTGGTTTCTTTTTTAAAAAAAAATAAAAAAATTTATTTTGAAGAAACCACGTCACATATTTTCTATATGTGACGTGGTTTCTTTTTTAAAAAAAATAAAAAAATTTATTTTGAAGAAACCACGTCACATATTAAAAATATGTGACGTGGTTTATTTTTTTTAAAAAAATAAAAAATTTATTTTGAAGCAAACCACGTCACATATTAAATATATGTGACGTGGTTTCTTATAAAAATAAAAACCTGATTATTTTAAAGAAAACCACGTCACATATTAAAAACATGTGACGTGGTTTCTTATAAAATAAAAAAGAAACCTGATTATACCTGAAGCAAACCACGTTACATATTAAAAATATGTGTCGTGGTTTCTCACAACTTTAAACCACGTCACATTTCTCCTATTATTGTGACGTGGTTTCTTCCTCATCCTGAAATTTAATTACAAAAATGCCACCGAGCTTTTTTCAATGTCAGTTTTATAAATTACTGACGTGAATTAGGGACAAGAAATGGTCTTTTTGTAGTAGTGAACCCAATTGAGCCAGATACGTGGCCTAACCCTCTTAGTTGGGAGGAGCTGACTACATACATGGCAATAAACTGTTGACCAAACTGCTCAATAATTGGTTTAGTCTTTGATGTATTTTTGGTAAATATTTTGGATGTAATAAGAGTCTAAATAATATCACCACAATGATCGTAGTAATAAGTATTTAAACAATTGTTAAGAGTATAATTAATCTCTCTTATAATACTCCAACCTTACACCTCTAACTAAAACCATAGGCTAATTACTATCTCATATGAATGGTAGCTAAATTTAATAAGCTTTTCAATCATGTGATATGGACCGGCCAAAATCCAAGGAGCACAAGATTGGACTATGGGTTATTCTACTTATTAACCAAGTGGGGTGTCATCGCCCCTTCCACATGGAATATTAGGCAAATGCCAACAAGTTTACACCTGGTTGCCCTCCACCTTATACCTCTTATATGATCATAATATTTCACCCCCTTATCCCCTTAAAATTAATCCGTCAAATCTACATCCGCCACTTCTTTTATCTCATTTAAAAAAGCAATAAAATAAATAATCTCACGAGACATTTTAAGAAAATGACATATTATATGAGTTTCAAATTCACTCAAAAAATGGCATGTAAGCATACAAAATGAGAGGAATGTAGTTACCTCTCACCATAGCAACAACAATTATCAACAACTTTTAACTATATGCTTAAATCCCCAATTTAATGCCCAATCTCTACGAGTCTACGGTTCTCATTTGTTGAAAATTTATACTTGGTCTAAGCCCTAACCTTCAAACTTGGTTTACTCTCAACTAAATTTAAACCCCTAAAGAGCTCTCATTGTGTAGAAAAATATTTAGGAAATAACTAGTTAATCTGGTAATTTTTTGTGTAAAGAAGAGAGCTCAAAAATATCTTAGAGAAACATAATTCCTCTCGGCATGGAGGAAGAAGAATCTGCCACCTAAAGAGATGAAATAGGTGAGGGAATTGGTGTGAGCATGATGGTATATATAATGGGACGTGGGTTTTGTATACATATACATATTAATTTTTTAAATTCTCATTTCATCTTTCTTTTCCATCATCATCATCATCATCATCATCATTATTATTATTATTTTCCTTTGTCAATATCTATACACACACATGAAATTTTAATTATTCTCAATATACATTTAGGTATGGGAAATTTAAATCTACCATGATTTTCCATCAATCTTAATACTCCTATTAAATCTTAACAAATCTTGATAAATTATCTTTATACTCAAATAGTGTAATTGGTGTACTCTAAACAAATCATAACCATGATGTTTGTTTAAGAAGGATTGAAACTCCCATGTTTATATAACTTATAGCTCTCACAGCCTCCTCTAATATCTCTGCGTATCACTATGCTTAAGTGTGTTTTTGTGTGTGTGTGTGTGTGTGTGTGTGTCAAGGGTGTCCCCTATAGTACAAGGTTACAGGGAGGGGTATAGACGCGTGAAAAACAAAAGGAGATGCATGATGACTATATGATGTGCAAGTAATTTAAATAAAAACAAATGAAGTCAAATTAATAGAGCCTAATTGTCAAAGAGTAGTCGCTAGATGAGGAGGAAAGAGAAGCAAAGGTCATGGATGGTAAGGTGATGGACCCTGCAAAAGAAGGTTTATTATTTTTGAAGACTTTTGTATATAACTAATTCCTGTACTCGTATATTTAAAAAGATTGACTAAACATAGATCGCCAATTTGAATATTTATTAAATTATTGGTTTATTATTGCAACTGTTGTTAAGAGCTTAGTTCCAAATTTGAGATTGATTTTCCACTTGCTACCTTTTCTCATATGATCAATGAAATCCATCTTTTTCATGATCAAGGTTGTTTTGTCTCTCTTTCTTTTGGATACAACATAAAACATAAAGAAAATAGAAATAGAAACACACTAAAAAAAAGGCTATCCTAAGCCTAAAGGCTTCGAACACACTGAATCTTCCTGATACAATATATCCTGTACAGACGACCAGGGAGACGACCAACACCAAAGACTGCATGCCAAAGACAATGCTTCATTCACTAAACCATCAGCAACTCTATTCCTCTCTCTTGGGCTAGGCTCGATTCTGACATCCCCATCTCTATCCAACAAATTTCTGATCTCTTCTAAAACCACCGCATTCTCGTTCATGACTTCATGCTCCATATGACCCAAGATACAACCATCTCACATTCACTTTTCACCTCCACTTTTATGAACCTAAGATTCCAAGTGATCTTAAAACCCCTTAAAATCCTTGTAAATTCTACTCCCCAACTTGATCCTAGCCTCAAGTTGCACAAAAATCATTTCAATGGGTTACCCAAATCATCTCTGATCCCACCTACACACGATGCTACCAAATAATTTGCTCCAAGAGGCATCAACATTAACTTTCACATCCCCTGCCTCTAGAGGTATCTGCCAGTCCAAACATTTGCTGGATTACCTTGTAGATGCTGCATTTTCATACTAGCCCAAGAAACATAGGCTTTAGTTTTTCGCTACAAAAGCATGTGGGTGTTCTGAAATATCATTTAAAATCTTGTTATTCCTTGACTAGCCAAATATCCCTACAAGCCACTCCAAAGACCACTAGCCATTTCACCCCATCTACCATAATAGAAGATGAAATATTCATAGAAACCTACTGTAAAGGATCATACGTAAGGATAAAAGGAGTAACCTTTGCCACTTCTCCCTTGCTTGCTGACATAAACATAATGCATGGAGCACTGTTTCATCCTCCATCCCACATAGATCACACATCGCACTATCTATTAGCTCTCGCCGAAGCCTTGCTACATTATTCAACAAACACCCTCTACTAACCAATCACAGGAAAAACTTACACCATTGGGGAACTCTCTTAGCTTCCATATTTTCCTCTAGAGACCAGAATTCACACCCCTTAAACTGGGAACTAAAATTTGAGTAGCTGTCTTCACTGAAAACTCTTCATCCACGGACCACCGCTAAAACAGTCTATCATAATGCATCTTCCCATTATCCACTTTTTGAATCTCACGTACTATGAAACTTGGCAAGAAATAATTAAAGACCAAATATCCCAGCCACGTGACGCGGAGATGTAATCTCTAACAGTTCATGAAACAGACTCTTTTGGCACCTCATGAAACACATAAGAAACAAGGGGTTTGTGGTTAGGGAGCCATCGATCAATTCAAAACTTTACCTTGGACCCATTTCCTACTAACCACGATAAGCCATCAATAACATTAGACAATGTTGATCTAATACCCTTCCATACCTGAGAGTCATTTGTTCGACCCGATATCTATGGGAGAGTATCTTCTTCACAATTATATCTCCCTTAAAAATCTCATCTATAAAGCATCTCGGCATCGAATAAGGTTCCCACCCAACTTCATCATAAAGGCCTCATTCTGCTTCTTGGTCCTTCTAAACCCTAATCCTTCCTCATCCATTCTCCGACATACATCACCCCAAGAGACCAATGGTGTCTTACGTGATGTATTTGTGCTGCCCTAGAGAAATAATCTGCACCATTTATCTATTTATTGGCAAACCAGATCGGACAAAGGAGCTATTCGCATTACATATGAAGGAATTGCCATCACCACTGATGACACCAAGGTTTGCCTACCAGTAGCCAATAAGGAAGATTCTTTCCATAAAGCAAGTCTATTGTCCATCTTCCCCACAATATTCTCATACGTATGTTTAGAAGCATTTTTGTGGTGCAAAGATACACCAAGGTATTTTCCTAGATCATGAGTAAGGTTATACCCCAAGAATGCACTTATTTCTTGCTTCCTTACATGATTCACATTCTTCGAATAAATATTTCAATTTTGCTTCACTTACCTTCTTCCCAGAAGTATAAAAAAAATCATCTAAAAAAGCCATAATAATTGCCGCCTGATCCACGGAAGCTTCAGCAAATAATAGCAAATCGTCAGCAAAAAACAAATGAGAAATAGCAACCTCTTTTTTCTTAAGGTAGAAAGGCAGCCATACTTCATTATTAACTTTTGAATGAATTAAATGACCAAGCCGCTTAATAGCCATCAAAAATAAATATAGGGAAAGTGGGTCTCCCTATCTAATACCCTTAGAAGGGGTAAATTTACAAGATTTCTCACAATTCCATAAAAGTTGCATAGTAGGAGATGTAATACATTCATAAATAACATCTATCATCCATGTTTTATCTCTTATTCTTTTAAATCTTTGCTCTTAAAATTGCTTTTTTTTATCAAGATCATATTTGCTGTTTCTTTTTTCCTTTGGATTTTCCTATTGCATTGTGTACTATTTACCCCTTTGACTTCCAAGATTGAAAAGCAACACAACTTTCCTTTTAGTCATGGTTTAGCTTTCAAATATGCAGCTAAATTCTTTTTTTTTTTTTTTTGCCATGGTTCATATGACATGTTGATCCACCATTTTGGATGGTTTATAATTATTATGTGATGAAATGGTCATTTGTGCTTTTTTGTAAGGGACTTGTGGGAAGGTTTTGTACCATGGGTCTTGAGGTATTCTTGTTTGATTTATGGACTTATGGGTGGGCTGAATACCTTGAGTCCTTTTTTGTGAATGGTTCGTCAGCTACTTATTTTTACTTTGTTTTCTTTATGCCCTGAACCCATGAATACATATGATATTATATTGGTTAATTGTCATTGTTGAAAGGGAAAATATGTGATGATGGTCAATCCTTCATAACCATGATAACATGTGTTTTGTATGGTTGATAATTATGTCATATGGTTATGGTTCTATCGTGGTATGCTTCTTTTAACCTATAGGGCCCAATATGTGAACAAACTCTTTTTTACCATGGTTACTCTTTTCCACTATAGTGGACTTTATTGCATTTGTTTTTTTCCTTTTTGCCATATTTTTGTTTTAAATGTTATTGAAAAATGGTTAAATGTTTCAAGCCCTATATCCAAAGGTCTAGGCTAAATTCCCAAATAAGCTTCCAAACAGGACCCTTACTCATTTAATCTTTATTTAGAAAAATATAAAAATGAACCCAGCAATTTTTATTCCATCTTTGCCCTCTTTGAATCTCCCAAATTACCAA
The DNA here is from genome assembly GCA_037074515.1 of Mimosa bimucronata. Taxonomy (NCBI): domain Eukaryota; kingdom Viridiplantae; phylum Streptophyta; class Magnoliopsida; order Fabales; family Fabaceae; genus Mimosa; species Mimosa bimucronata. Next base: position 12,786,387 of record CM073443.1, on the reverse strand, counting down.
ACTTTTCCTTGCCCATTTGAGATACGTAGTGCAATGGGACTTAGTTGTAATTTCTGAAATTCGAGCACTAAACCGTAATTTCTGGAATTTGGGCACCTCTTCATCAAGACTTCCTACAATGACAAAATCAAGCACAAATTGTAATATCCCAAATCCATAAATAAAAAATGCATGAGTTTAAACCTTAAAATGCTCAATTTAGCACCAAAATGCAATTAACTCAATACATTAGAACTCTAAATGTAAAAGTGCCCAAATTTCTATGTATTAACCTAGGACAAGTGTTAATTTCCCAAAATTAGTGGTTAGAAACATAAAATAATCAGGTGTAATCAATGAGTTCTCTTTTGTTGGACATTATTCCACTAGATTGAGTTTGATAAAGGAAAGAAACATTAATCCAATCTAAGTTAGCTAATCACATCATGTATGAACTAGTTTGTGTCTATTTTGGGCTTTGAACACTTGAGTTATTAATTCCTATCTACATTTTGGTTGTATGAAATTAATCTCATTTTAGCGATTGCTAGTGAGATTAATTGATTGCTTCCATTCATAATTGTTGTGATTGCCCTTTTATGAGAGCCACAAGTGTTATGACTCAAAGTATTTTACTCATCAAGTGGACCTTAACATTTACCCCAATTGATATCTATGAATGTGATGTGTTGGATTATTTGTCAATTAGAGTAATTGGACTCCTAGTGATTGCTTGGGGATTAGGTCATTAGACTTGATGAATTGAACTCCCAAATGATTTGAACCAAATGTTTGCCACTTCACATAGACTCAAGAGATCCATTTCATTGCATTAACTTCACTTCACCCATCCAACCATTCCATATCATTATGGAAAAGATAAAAAATATTGTAATTAGGCTCATTTTGCATGTTTCATACTAAAACCTAACAAAAACCCTTTTTATCTTCATGTGTATGGCTTTTAGTTTCCTAAGTTAGTCACTAGGCTCCTTGTGAGACAATCTGAGATAGCACCACTATAGTGCAATCCTTGGTTAATAATAATTTTACATGTAACCCCCAAGCATTAAGGAAAGGTTAAATTAGGGCATTCCAGATCTTGAGTTTTATGAGACTTTTCATTTGCCACACCCACACAATATTTACAACAACTTAGTCTACTCACCAAAACACATTTCCAGTCATTGCATTATGATAACTTAAAAATATTATCTTTATCATCAAACACAATTATTAACAAAGAGATTTCAATAATGTTTAAGGCTTTAACACATGCATTTATGCAACAAAACTATCATAATACTAGTAGTTAAAAATTAAAGTTACCGAAACATACAATGAGAGCTTGGCTAAACTAAACTAAACTATAGGGCCATAGGGATATGATTTAAAAGCAATGGTAAACTATAAGGACTTATGGATTTTTTTCTCTAATAATAACAATCATTAACAAAGAGATTTCAATAAAACCTTCATAAAAATATACATGCCAATGTTTTGAAGAAAGCTGTAACATTCTCTTTTATGGCAAGAATACATCTCATAGACTAACTCACAAGGTCCAACTGAATGACTGGCTAAAAAACTTAATCTTGATTAACTAGGTACCTAGAGAAATAAACGCAATAGCATACTACCTAGCAAAGATGTCTTATAATCTTGTAGGAAAATTTGTGTCTTTGATCACTAACCATATATGTCTCAACAAGAGGTGATGAGGTATCTAAACTTTTTTTTCTGGCTACTTATTGGTAATACTCTTTAGGGTTTACTGGCATCCGATATTTATTAATTAAAAGTAATTTCAGAGGAGCATAGCATTGTTTATTGCCTTTGGTCATTTTGGTCAAACCTATAACATTTACTTTCTAAATACACTTTTTAAGTACACTTAATTAACTTAACTCATAATATAAACGCTAACTATGTTAGAAAAGAAACTTGCTTAGTAAAATAGCTAACATAGTTAGAAAAAGAATTTCCATAAAAGTTACCATTACAAACAATTACTACGGTCTAACTACGATAGAGAAGAACCTTCCAAAATAATAATTAAACATATCGTAGTTAGAAAAGAGTTTAATCTTATAAACAGGTAATCCATGTTAGAAAAGAATTTCAATAAACCAAGAGCCTAACCTGGATAATAACGTCTTTCATATAACATTTATTATCTAAATATCCTTTAAAATCCCTCAGAGTCAAATCAAATCATTTGTTAAATACTAACTATGTTAGGAAAGGGAATAACATATAAAAATGACTAACATAGTTAAAAAAAAGGGTTTTCCATAATATATATATATATATTATAGATTCAACAGTCTAACCATGATAGGAAAAAGAAGGTTCAAATCGGAAATAAGACCTATAATGGTTAGAAAAGGAATTGACTTAATCCAGAGAATATCCATATTAGAAAAGAGGCCTCCTAAAATTATAAAACTAACATGGATATTTAAAGTTCACCAATGTTCAAACGCAATTATCCATGTTAGATGAAAATTCACCTAACATGGATATTCAAAGCAGCCTAGATACAACATAATGAGAGCAATTCAGACAAATTCACTTATACCATGATAGAAAAGAAACACCCTACCTATCATGGTAATTAAGAGAAACCATACACGAGATATTCAACTTCCTATGAAACCAACAATATTCATGGATTCATGTCCCGACTATAAATTCTTGTCAACTTACCAATATAAAACCCCTTCCATCACACCAAGGCACCAAATCATTCATAATCATTATAAAATAACGTTCCCGAGATAATTATATCGTTCCAAAATAAGTCAACAATAAGACATGCCAGAATTTGACCGGTTCCAGAAGAAATAATCAACAACCAAATAATCCCAAAACAATGCATCATAAATAAATTAAAATTCGAACTCAAATGACTGTCAAAATAAGTTTAATCATGAGGAAGTGTAAAATTATGTATGAATCCTAAATGGCAATACGATTCTGTCCTGCTAGATCAGAATCACTCACTGCCTCAGTGAGAAGTTCCCGGATCCTTCCCTTGACTTTCTATTTCACTCCTGAGACCTGCAAAAAGTGAGATAAACGGGGGTAACCCCAAAAGCAACCAGCGACTACTCATCTACGTGCGGTGTGTGCTAGCAAGGTGTCCAGTGGAATACATACATATATATATTAGTTCAGCAACATGCTCAGATATTCACATAAGATGCACATCAAAATCTCCAAATTAAATTTTCCCAATCTCTTATGTATAACACAGTATATTTAAAAATTTATTTCCAACAACATTTATCCATAATAATAGCAAACACACCAAAACGAATCATGTATGAATTGCTGGGAAAATAGGTGGAACCAGTCGGGACTTTCTACCCGTCCATGGAACCACAGTACGGGTCATGAGGGACTTTCTACCCTCCCTGAAGCTGTAGGACGGATCATAAGGGACTTTCTACCATTCCTGAAACCGTGAGGGGCTTTCTCCCTTATAGTATCCAATAAATCCCTGTGGAGCAACAGGATACCTCATCACGTGATGGTAATATATCTCAGCACACCGGTGTCACACACAATCAACCAGCACAACAACAAGCAATGCAATACATCAAAATCAGGCACTTGACCTTCCGGTATTTCTAGGATATATATACATACCTTAGTTTCAAATCAACGTATACCTCAGTTCTAAATAGTCCAAATCACAATTTTATGCCAGTTCAAAATAATACTCCACAGAACGTTGTATAGAGAAAATAAGCATTTCAACAATTGTTTCCATATCTCACAATTCATGAATAATAATAATTTTTTTCAACTCACTTACTAACACTACACACACACATAGACAAGCAGAGAACGGTTACGTGATAGCTGGCACCAATCTTACAATAGTGCAACTCCTCCGTGCTAACTCAGTGCAATACAAGCACTACACAAACATACATACAACTACAATTAATCATTTACCACTACTACAGAAAAGCCCTATTGCGACGCAACAATAGTGGCGCTTATAGTAAAAAGCGCCGCTATTGGTAAGGGAGGGGCCTATACCGGCGCTTTATAAGAAAAGCGCCGGTATAGAGTGGACCTATACCGGCGCTTTCTATAGAAAGCGCCGGTATAGGGTTTGTTCACTTTATTTTTTTTATTTTTTTAATCATAAAAACCAATACCGGCGCTTATACAGAAAGCGACGGTATTTCTTTTCAATCATATTCCTTTTTTTTTTATTTTTTAAATACCTATACCGGCGCTTATTAGAAAAAGCGCCGGTATAGGGTTTTATTTAACATTTTTTTATTTTTTAATGATAAATATCTATACCGGCGCTTCTACATAAAGCGCCGGTATAGGTTGTGTCAATTTTTTTTCCGTTCCAATTTTTAATAAAAAATTAAAATAATAATTCAATAATAAATATAATCCATAATAAATTAAAAAAATATATTAATTTAGTATATATATACCGGCGCTTTTTTGGACAAGCGCCGGTATAGGGCAAAAGTTTTGGAGGGAATTTTCCCTCCAAAATATATTTCGGGCAGCCTATACCGGCGCTTGTTCAAGAAAGCGCCGGTATAGCTACCCTACCTATACCGGCTCTTTTTTGGAAAAGCGCCGGTATAGGTCCCCTTTAATACTCTTCTTCTTTCTTCATCCCCACATCGTCCCACCGAAATCCTTCCCCCATCCGGCGAAATATTTCTTCATCCATCGCCCCAGGAAGCTCGAGTCACCGGAAGCTCGCCCCACCGGAAGCTTGCGTCGCCGCCGCCGTCTCCGTTCGGCCGTCCTTCTCTTCGTCTCCGGAAGCTCGCGTCGCCTCGCCGTCTCCGTTCGTGCGCGTCTTCGTTCGTGCCGCTGTCTCCGATCGTGTCGTCCCACATCTTGGCCGTTTTCCGTCACTTTTTGGCAGATTTCCGTCAGTTTTTGGCCGATTTCCGTCGCTTTTTGGCCGATTTCACTCCATATTTGAGAGGTACATATCTGCATTTTTTCCTTCGCCTGGTTAACAATTTTGGCATATATTTGGGCGTTTTTTTTAGTCAGCCTTCATGCTATATTGGTCTTGTATATTTCTGAAACTTGCCCAAACGTTAGTATTTAAGTTATCTTTACCTTTGTAATAATTTAGACAATTAGGCTTATTTTTAAGACCATATGGGTAGCTTGAAAATGGGAATCTGGATGATTGGAATGCCTAGCTATGTGAATTATAGTTACATTGCTTTTTTTTTCATGAGGATTAATTATGGTTAAGCTTCAGCTTTGATTAATTATGTATTAATTGTGTATAATTTTGGGTATTACTATGATGCCTAAACTGAATGGAACGAGGCCAATTTGTATTGAGAAATGCATCAAGATTAATTAGATGGTTTGATATATTTGAGGTATTGAATTGAGTTGTTTAAGTGGGTATAGGTGACTGCTCTCTTGCTTTTTGTTTTCTTTGAACATTGAGTTAAATCAAATCTATTTGCTTTTTGTTTTCCTTATAGTATTTAGAGATTATTGCTCGACACTTGAAGGTGAAGAATCCTATTGTTGCTAGCGGGCTTACTTTGAGCTAAAGGATCTTGAAGTAAGTCTTATCTTTTTTTTTCTTTAATTTAGCAGGCTGGGACATATCAGATGATTGAGTTTTGGTACTTTCCGATGAATCCTATTGTGTGGTGTTTTATTTTACTCGTATGGAATTTTTGTTTTGTGGAACTATTAATGCTCAATATATATAAATGCTCTGTGAATTCTGTTGTGGTGGGTTGTGGAAATATATTGAGTTGATGTTGTTTATATAGTTGGCAATCCATTTCTATGTAAAAAAGAGAGGGCATTGAGCCTGGGAACGCTCATTTTTTAGCCGTTATGCTGCCGATTTTTTGTTAAGAAAGTAAGGTAACATCGTAAGGTGGCTACCTAATGAGTAAGTCATATACATCTTACCGACGTTTTCCTTTAGTAGGTTATAATGTTGGATCGGAAATGGATGTCTTGTGATCGACGTTCAAGGGAATATATAGATGGAGCAAAAGAGTTCATTGAATTTGCTGCTCAGCATGCAGAGAATGCTAACATAATTGTATGCCCCTGTATGTCGTGTTTGTATGGAAGGCGTCTCCGTCCTCTTGACTTGTTGGGTCATTTAATTTGTCATGGAATCGATCCATCTTACACACGTTGGACTAAGCATGGTGAGACGTATGAGTATTCTAGCGGAGACCGGGTACCTGATGTTAGTAGCGCTTCAAATGTAGTTGACACAGACATGTGTGATGAGAGCGATGACCTTGAAGAAATGTTGAATGTGGTGGGTGAGGAGAATCCTGAAATGTTTGAGACACTGAAGAGTGATGCAGAGACGCCTTTGTATGTGGGATGCAGCAAATACACAAGATTGAGTGCGGTGCTTAAATTGTATAACCTGAAGGCACGATATAGTTGGAGTGATGCAAGTTTCACCGCGCTGCTGTCCGCTTTGCGAGATATACTCCCAGAGGCGAATGTACTCCCCTCGAAAACATACGAGGCGAAGCAAATTCTCCGGTCGACTGGTATGAAATATGAGAGAATACATGCATGCCCCAATGATTGTATTTTATTCCGGAACCAGTATTCGTCGTTGGAGAAGTGTCCTAAATGCAGTACGTCTCGGTATGGAAAGAAAGGTAAGAGTCCTTCTAAAGTCTTGTGGTACTTTCCGATCATTCCGAGATTCAGGCGCATGTTCAATAATGCGGATGTTGCAAAGCTTTTAACTTGGCATGCCGATGAAAGGATTAAAGACACCAAGCTTAGGCACCCCGCAGATGGCCCCCAATGGAAAAAAATTGATTATGAGTACCCTGAGTTCGGTGAAGAACCAAGAAACCTACGGCTTGCATTGGCAACCGATGGAATCAATCCGCATGGAGTTCAGAGTAGTACTCATAGCACATGGCCGGTGATTTTGATGATATACAACCTCCCCCCAAATTTAATCATGAAACGCAAATTTATGATGCTTTCTATGCTTATTTCCGGGCCTAGACAACCCGGCAACGATATAGACGTCTACTTGGATCCATTGATTGAAGACCTGAAGTATATGTGGAATTCGGGTGAGACAGTTTTTGATGGCTGTAAGGAAGAAAGTTTTAATTTGAGAGCCATGTTGTTTGGCACGATAAATGATTTCCCAGCATACGGTAATTTGTCCGGATACAGCATCAAAGGATATGGTGCGTGCCCTGTATGTGAAGATGATACCCATTCGATGAGACTGGATCATTGTAAGAAAAATGTGTACATGGGACATCGGAGGTTCTTGTCGTTAAAACATAGTTGGCGTAGGTGGAAAAAGGCGTTTAACGGGAACTCAGAAGAAGGTAGGCCACCAAGGACATTGAGCGGGGATAGCGTTTTTGAAAAGGTGAAGGCGTTGGAGAATGATTTTGGTAAGCCTTTCGCAAAAAATGTGTTGACAAGTGGTTGGAAGAAGAGGTCCATATTCTTCGAACTCCCGTATTGGAAGTCCTTATATGTTAGGCATTTTCTTGATGTGATGCATATTGAAAAAAACATCTGTGATAACCTAATTGGCACGTTGCTGAATATGCATGGGAAAAGTAAGGATGGTGTCAATTCGAGATTAGATATGGTGAAGTTGGGAATAAGACAAGAGTTAGCACCTGTCGAGAGAGGATACCGGACTTATTTACCTCCGGCAGCTTACACCCTTTCGAAGAAAGAGAAAAGATCATTTTGTGAGTTTCTGAATGGAATCAAAGTTCCAGAGGGCTACTCCTCAAATGTAAAGAACCTTGTGTCCATGAAAGAGTTGAAATTGAAGAACCTGAAATCTCATGACTGTCACGTCCTTATGCAACATTTCTTACCGGTCGGCATACGCAACATTTTACCTAAGAAATTGCGTAGCACGATCACCAGACTTTGTATGTTCTTCAAGCTCATTTGTAGTAAAGTGGTTGATACAACAAAGTTGCAGGATTTGCAGAGACAGATCGTTTGTATCCTGTGCGAACTTGAAATGTATTTCCCCCCTTCATTCTTTGACATCATGGTTCATCTTACAGTACACTTGGTCAAAGAGGTTCAACTGTGCGGCCCAGTCTATTTGAGATGGATGTACCCAATTGAACGGTTCATGAAAGTTTTAAAGGGGTATGTTAAAAATAGATATCGACCAGAGGGGTGTATTGCTGAACGATACATCGTCGAAGAAGCGAGTGATTTGTGTGCAGATTACCTATCAAATATTGAACCTATTGGTTTACCTAAGTCTCGTCACGACGGGAGATTAACTGGGAAAGGAATGAGTGGGTTCAACTTAATACGCATTTCGAATGTTGAAAGGGAGCTGGCGCACTTGTATATTCTTCATAATACTCCTGAGGTTGAACCATTTGTTGAAGAACACAAAAAACTTCTTCGGGAAATTCACGGTGATAGAAATGAGAATTTGATTACGAAGGAGCACAACAAACATTTCATTAGATGGTTCAATGCGCGTATTTGTCAGCAGCATGAGCTTAATGCCGGATCGGTTGATGAAAGATTGTTCTGGCTGTCGAAAGGACCGGGTTTGCACGCATTTGCTTACACTGCCTATGCAATCAATGGTTACACATTCTATACAAAAGGTCAGGATGAGAAAAGCACAATGCAGAATAGTGGAGTCACAGTTGTTGCCGAGGCATGGCATATATCCAATGCAAGGGATACAAATCCCGTCTATGCACAGATGTCATACTTTGGTGTGATTGATTGCATTTGGGAGTTAGATTACACCATGTTCAGAGTTCCTGTGTTCTGCTGTCAGTGGGTTAACAATAATAGTGGACGACGGTTAGATGAATTTGGGTTTATATCGGTTGACCTTTCTAAAGTTGGATATAAGGATGATCCTTACATTCTACCGTCTCAAGCGGCACAAGTTTTTTACATTACAGATCCTTCTAAGAAGAATTGGTCAGTTGTCATTCAGTCGAACAAAAATTATGCCGAACAAGTTGATGATGGAAGCAATGATGAAGATATGAATATGATTGAAGATGATCCTTCCTTTGATACATTACTGGCAGAAGACTTTGATGCAGACGGATATGATGACGAAGATGAGCCTGTTTATGTAAGGGGTGACCATGAAGAAGGCATTTGGGTCAACACAACCCTAAATCCCACAAAAAAGAGGAAGCCAACAATTTTGGATAATATAACAATGAGAAAAAGGAGTCGAATGCCATCATAATGATTTAAGTTTGTATGTATTTTCTTATTTTTTTTTTACTACGAATTATTTCATTATATGCATATGCATGCACTAAAATCGTATATTGTTTAATTATTTTACAAGACAATGGATCCAAACGTACCTGAGGAGGAGGAAGCACCACAGAGTGCCCAGCAAGTTATTGATGAGGGTAGAGCACATGTTGAGGACCAAGTTCGTCGTGGCAAGACCATTATGCGTGATCTCCTCAAACTTAGAGCTAAGGGAAAAAAGGCAGCCCTTGTATGGAACGACAATGGCCAACTAGTTGGAAAGAGTGCGAAGGCCCTTACCGGTTTCGTTGGATGCACTGTTTGTAATAAAGTTCCTATTACAGTTACAGATTGGAGAAAAGTGAACAAGAAAATACGTAATGAGATTTGGTCAGAGGTTCAGGTAAGCTATTTTTTTTTACACTTAAGTTTAATTTCATCATGATAGATAACATTGTAACTAACAAATTTAATATGATTTCTATTGCTACAGACTGTGTTTCATATCGATGAGACTCACAAGGACTATGTCATGAAGAAAGCTTCAAAAATACACAGAAACTTCCGTTCAGATTTGTCGACATTATATCTGAGAGATGAAAACGGGGAGGTAGTTCCAACACCCCCATCTACATATGAAGGGGTCATAACCCAAGCAGATTGGGATGAATTTGTGCAATCACGCTTATCAGAGGAGTTTCGGGAAAGAAGCGAAAAAAATAGCCAGGCGGCTAAAAGCTGTCCGTATCCCTATTTAGGCGGCCGGAAAACATTTCCAGAATTGGAGTACGAGATGGTATGTTAGCAACGCCTTTTTGCTTCTAAAAGTGTGAATTAATGTTTATGTAATTAATTTATAAGTTCACCTGTTTTACCATGACAGATTCAGGAAGAGGGCTTAGAAGGTCACCCTCCGCGGTTTAGGGTCTGGATCAAAGGACACTCCAAAAGCGATGGAACCATCGTTCACGAAGAGGTTAGCAGAATCCGTGAACGCTGTGTAAGTCATTCTCTTGGACTTTGTAATTTTTTTATTAGTGAATTTCCTAACTTAATAACTAATAATCCTTCCTTCTTGTTATAGGAAATGTTATCACAAGAATGGCCCGAGGAGGTCAACATATTTGGCCAAGGCGATATCCTCAGTAGAGCACTTGAACGTCCTGAGTATTCAGGCCGTGTTCGGGGCACTGGTATAGGGGTCACGCCTTCAGCTTACTTTGGCCGCCAACAGCGGGTAACACAAAGCGAAGTTTCTGTGTTGAAAGATGAAGTCAATACTCTGAGGGAGACTGTGCTTGAAATGCAAAGAAGGAATGAGGAAATGCAAAGACGGCAAGATATGATGTACGAATTTTTCCAGCGTAACAATGTTGGATCACAAATGTCGAACTTCATGCAACAAGGTAACGTTCCTTCGTGTCAGAGTCCAAGCATCAGGGATAGCTGTACGATGCCTAGGGCTCAAATTCCTCAGGTAATTCTTGTCTTTTGTACTTATAAACTTGTAGTGACACTGTTACATTATCGATTGGGAGCTTACGTTGTTAACTCTTTTGTAGGGCGAATCAAGGTGCAACCTGTACAAGGATCAATCTTTCAGTGAAGTAGTTGCAATCGGTACGGTCTTCAACACTTCAAACAGGATCCTGCACAATTCTCCGTTGCCTGAAAATACATTGAGGGTTATGATTGAATTCTCCCTGAACGGGGATGCACCGTTACCATTCCCTACTCCTGATGCGATGACTAAGGTCGGAGATGTAGTTGGTGCATATGTTGCTTGGCCCATCAGTTTGATTGAGCCAATACCACAGGTGGTATTTACTAATAACGTTCAGACTAGCATTCTTTGTTTTGGAATAACGCTCATTTACAATTTATAAGTTTTTACAGGGTACAGAGTCTCTGGGAAAGAAAGCACAAGTCGCTAGTGCAAAAGGTACTGGTGGCCCAGCTGCTCAATTGAAGAAAAAGAGTTCACGAGCTGGTCCAGTGTCACAGGTGGTTAGTTTCTAATTAATTTAAAGTAACACTCTTCTTATTGGAAGAATTTTTGAAACTTTCTATTTATATGGTTTATAGGCAACAAAAGCAAAGGGCAAGAAGAAAGTTCAAGTGCCTGCTCCTGTTATCCAAGATATAAGTGTTGAAACGCCAAATCGTGCTCGATTGCGAGCATTTGCAGCTACCGTACCTCGCGATGCTACTGTCACAATCCCATTCAACAGGCTTATATTTGGCGAGTCAAATTTCAATGAGCTTCTTTCTAGGGATCAGGTCATGGAGGTGCTTGACGAAAGATGGGTCGGTGCTACGGTCGTCAATTTATGGATAAGGTATATATGTGCTTCCATTGTGGTTTCATTCAAAATCATAAGTTCTACACTAATTGGATGTTTGTATGGTTTCTTTGAAGGCACCTGCATGAAGAAGTCATAGTCTCCGAGGACAACGTCTCGTTCGAATTCATAAACCCTTATTTAATAGCGCAAATTGAGGGTGCGAAACGTGATGATCAGTTCAAAGCGATTAAGAGGCGTTTCACTTTAAAGGCAACAGGCAGAACTTTATTCTTAGCTCCAATTAATACAGGGTAAGTGTATAGGCATGATAGCTTTCATCGTATTCTCAGCTCCAATCATCATTAATATATATACTGACATAACGTTATAAAACGTCTTAGGCTCCATTGGGTTTTGCTTGTCATCAATCCGACAGTACAGCCGGATCCACTTATTTACTATTTGGATCCTGTGGAATCTGCTGAACCAGATAATCGCCCGGATTTGATGCGTCTCTTCAATGGGTAAGTGAATGTCAACATTATTTGAATGTGTTGTATTATCTGTCATTTTATATGACCGACCCAAGCTACTAAAATTAATTTAATATGTTTTGTTTCCAGAGCATTGACTAGTTATCGGGCAGCTAATGGGTACAATTATTCCAAAGCCCTTGACCAGAAAGATGCTTATCCGTGGCTCAAAGTTCAGGTTTTACAAGTTATTCAATTTTTCAAACAATGGTACATTACTTAAACCAGAACGTAACTGCTCTTATATGCTATTCTGTATTTTTTGTTACAGTGCCCACATCAACCCAATGACAACGACTGTGGATACTATGTCATGTATTATATGAGGGATATCGTATCACGTGATCGAGATAACATCCCATTGACAATAAGTTTTATATTTTTCCTAATCTAAGTGTTTGTACTTGTTAGATTTCAAGTAAATTTAATTGTCATTTAAATTTCTATACGCAGTATTACCCAGACACACGTTGCTTCATGTTGTCAAGGGAGAAGATGAAAGCGCTAATTGAAGAATGGTGTAGTTATGTACACCCTCTGTTCTCTCAAATTGGACAGCCTGACTAGTAGTATGCACGTTTATTTTCCTAACTGAACAATATAACTTTTGGTCTTATTGTACATATTCTTCTCTGTTTGAGTTACTGGTGTATTTGGACTGCCTGGAATTGTATAGAATTGCTGGAATTTTTGCAATGTGCAGGTGGGTGTGAATTAAAAAACAAATTGTATATTTTAAAAAAATATAACCTATACCGGCGCTTTTTACAGAAAGCGCCGGTATAGGTCAGCCTATACCGGCGCTTTTTTAAAAAGCGCCGGTATAGGCCTTTTCAGTTTCAGTAAAAAACTAATTAAAGGATACTTATACCGGCGCTTTTAGGTAATAAAGCGCCGCTATAGAGAGGCCTATACCGGCGCTTACAAAGCGCCGGTATAGGTCTCGTGGCCTATTGCGGCGCTAGCTATAGCGGCACTTCAAAAGCGCCGCTATAGGGGTCAAAAAAGCGCCGGTATAGGTCTTTTCTGTGGTAGTGTACACAATCAATTTCACACGTTGGAAATTAAATTACTACCTACCCCTTTCTTGCCCTCAGTCAATTTAATCCTTACTCTAAATCTTTATTACTTCTCCTTATATCTATGATTCACCTCTAATTTGATCACATAAATTCAAGCTTAAAAAAAATTAATTCCCACAATAATTCTTCATTTCAAACCTTTAATCCCCAATGATTCTCCATAATTCATCGCTAACTCCAACTCACAAATTCAAGCCTAAGCAAAATCTCCCAAACATCCTCCAATTATTTCTAAACCTCAAAGATCTCTTCATTCAATTTAATTCATCGATTTTCATATTTCAACCAACTCAAGTTCAAGCCTAATTAACACCTCATTTCCCCAATCAATGCCTACACTCAATCCAACTCAATTAATCTCATTAATATATTTGTTGGGCATAAACTAACTCCTTAAATTCATAATTCAACATCCATAATCACAAAATTATCTACACAATATCCCACTTATTCCAAACTTTAACCCCCAATAATTCCTTAGGTGCAAACTCCAATCAAACCAATTAATTAAAGCTTAATAAGCATCTAAAAATCACCAATTTATCCATAAGCACTTCAAGTCATCAAAAGCCCTAATTTCCAAAATCTCCAAAAATCTAAAAATCCCCAATAGTTAGGAAAACTTCCAACAATCAAAGATCTATTGAGAGGAACTCAAATTCAATGTCCAAGCTTCAGTTTATTAAGCTTAGGATTCTCAAAAACCCCAACTTAGACAAGCCCTAATTTTTCAAACATAACCAATCGAAAAACTAAAGACCCAGGGATGTAGAGGAGACCTACAAGGTTCCGAAAATATGCTTAGTTGGCTGGAAAAACTGTCACTGGTGCCGGCGATCTCAAGAAGTTCCGGCCAAGAAATCTTCCAATATCCTCATACAAGCTCAGACCGAACCAAATAAAGGTAGAAGAATGATGTAGGAAGGGGAAGAAGATAAATGGCGGTGATAAGAGGTGGTTTTTGGCGAGTTTTCGCCGAAAAACGTCACCCCCTTTAAAGCTCGGCTTCGGACCGAAGTGGGGGCGAGGGAGGATGGTGCGAGGTGAGGGAAGAAGGGAAGGGAAGAGAGGGAGGAGCCGCGGACAGCGACGGAGCCGCCAGCGAGTCACCACCGAGAGAGATAGAGTGAGCGAGAAAGAGAGATGGAAGAGCGAGAGAGGAAGGCGAGAGAGAAGGAACACCGGGGGTTCTGGACGAAGAGGGAGGAAGAAATAAAAAAAAAGATGGAAAAAGAGAAAAAAAGGAAAAAAGGGAAAAATTACACTACTAGATCCTAAAATTTTCAAATAGGATATTTATTTTGAGCCACAAAATTTATTTTATTTCCAAAAATTTAGCTATCAAACCTCTTAATTATTTTCTCCCATAATAACCTCTTTTGAACCTAAGAATAATTTTTCCAAATTTATTTTCTTTAAAATAAAGGGAAAACAAAGCCTTTCAAATCCCCAAAATACCTCTAAAATTCTCATAATTCCATAATCTCTCGTAAATCAATTCCTAATTAACTCACTAATCCTCGATTAAATTTTTAGGATGTTACAAAACCTATTGTACAATAGGCTCAAATAAAAGCCCGCTATTGAACCTAATGTCCTCACAGTGGGCCTAGAAGGATATTTTAGAAAGATGAAGAGTATCCCCCTAATGGTGAGAGGTTAATTATTTAGGGTACTACCAGGTGCCAAAGGTGAGAAACCCTCCCAATCAAGTTTTTTCTATACAAACTACCCCAAGGATTGACTTTAGACTATATGATTAAGTGGGCCAAATCCCTTCCACTTGGACAAACACCTTGTTTGTGACTCAAATAGTTAAAAGAGAAAGAAGCAAGGTGGATGAAGAGGAAGAAGGGGAAGAGGTATAAATATATGTGGGCCAATTGGGGAGAAAATTTTGTAAATATGGAGACTATTTGGTTTATAATGGCAAATGTATTTTTTGGAGGCTTGAAAAGAAAAAATGTTACATGGTGTCCTACTCTAATGTCACTTAATTTCTTTGGGCAACAATAACATTCAAATTTCTAATAATTAAATGTACACATTTCTTCCATTCACAAAACATGCATATGTGTAATTAAATTTTGATTGTAATATTTTTTTATTTGTTTTACAATATCTATGTTCAAGTTTTTTTTTTTATGTCAAATGGATAAGAGATGTAGCAATATTTTGTACTATTGCTCAAAGGCTAAGCCCACCAACTTAAGTTATAAATTTAGTTGATGTGTCTTCGACTAATGAAAAGTCCCATGTACTGATGAGCAAAAGTTGCGTTATAAGATGTTGGATTTTCTTTTTCATCACCTGTGAAAGTTGATGCTAATTGAACGCACAAAAAGTCAAATCATGATACGACTCATATATTTAATAATAGTTTATCTAAATTTTTAATCAAATCTCTGTAGTTTTTTTTTTCATCTCTCTAGTTTATTTTGTTTAAATTGAGTCCTTATAATTCACTTTATTATAGATACAAATTTTTTGGTGAAAAGAAAATTTTAAATTATAAAATGCGATAGATTTTGTATAATTCCCTTCATTTCAGTTAACAATTTTTTAAGTTTTAACATGTACAATTCTGAAAATAAAATTTAATTAAATTTATCTAATCATACCATGATAGTTATAGGACCCAAATTTTAGATAATCTATAAGATCTGCATATTATTATTTTTTCTAATAATAATAATAATAGATTTGAATAAAGTCTTGGAAAATTATACAAACTAATGTATTGGAGAAGCTTTTACTTACATATATTTTAAGTAGGTTAAAGTAGACATTTCTTTCTTTAACTTTATGCAATGTTTCATTTTAGTCCCTTTATGAACCAAGTTGCATCTTAATGTATGTATTATTGGAGATATTATAGAAATACCAAATACATGTTAGCAGAGTATATTAAATTTTAACCGGTATGCACGTAAACTTCTTATTCGAATAATATAAATCTGTTATGTAACGGTGTTGCTTTTATATTTGACATCATCAAAAGTAATCAAATCCAACATAAAAGGGAAACCTACCAAGGTTTTAGAGGACAGAGCATGGCATTTTGCAACTAGTTCATCCTTTAGACTGTGTATCGGGGCTGGGCATGCCAGCCCATGAACATCCTTATATTAGATAATGATAACTAATTTCGGTGAAATCAAGTAACACTTTTAGTTTATTAAATGTCAACATTTAAGTGAGTTTCAACTAATTTAACTATTCAATTTATTTCAAAAAAGTTAATTTTATGATAATCAACAATAACTTCATGATGATTATATTAAGCCATTTCAAGGCTCATTTATTTTCTTATTTCAGTTGGCCTTATTTAACTTTTTTCTGTTTAGACTAGTAATATTGTAATAAAACCATGGTAATCAAACCCGGACCGGCAACTAGTCCGGTCGAGGCAGAGGGTTAGAGGGTCAGTTCATAATTAGCCCGTGAGCTGACCCGGTAAAGAATAAAAAATTAAGCAAAAAATATCCAAGTAACATGTGACATATGTTATAATTTAGTGGTCTAATTTGTTTCCTTAACTTCCACAAAAAAGCCAAAATGATATTATATTTAGGACCGGAGGGAGTATTAAATTATTTAAACATGGAATTCTTTTATATTTTTATTTTATTCCCTTTTTTCTTTTTAAAGTTGACTGATTCAAATCCTTCTTTTTTTTATATGTATTTTTCCCTCTCTTTTCTTTCCCTCTTCTCTCTCACACGTGATGCCTTTTTTCTCTCAACTCAACAAGTCTAACAAACTACAGAGACCCAAGCCAAAAGGCAATAAGAGTACAAGACAAATGCTATTCTTCTTTCTTCTCTTGAAAGTTCAACCTGTGAATGGTCATACTCATATCTCTCTCTTCATCCCTTCTACATGGCGCTGGGCACAAGCTTCTTCCTTCTTCTGAGCAACAAAATGACGGCAACTCTAGCGACCAGTGAAGGTGAGAAAGTAGCAGCAGTGTCTAAGAAATCTACATCTCAGATCTCCTTTTTTTTCCGCCATTACTCCTCTTCTTCATCTATCCTTTTTTCTTCCATCTTCATCTTCTCATGTGAATCTGGATCTGATGTTAAAAATACTCAGCTCGATGACTTGATCCACCCGCCGAGTCACCCGATTCAATAGCGGGTTTCGCCGGTTTTACCGAGCCATGGCCGGGTTGGTTCAGACACGGGTTGCATGCCAGACTGGACCGGTCGTGTGCCCGGTCCGGCGAGTTACGGTCCGAACCGGCCCGGCCGGTTCGGGTTAATAACCATGAATAAAACATTAATATTAAATTATATAAAAAGAAATATAAAAAATAGAAAAATGTTAGTAACATAAAAGTTATAAGGGTTGATACCACTTTTAGTCCTTAGACTTTCATTAAATTTTTGTTTTACTCCCCAAACCTTTAAATTTGTGGTTTTGGTTTTCAATTTTTTACCGTTTACAACCATTTATTGTTGAACTTCAAAATAAGTGGTTTGTTTTGGTCCTTTGAAGTTTAGAGACCAACAGTTATATAAACATTATAAAGTTTAAGGACTAACAGTTATAGAAGACACAAAACTGAAAGACATAAACAACGGATTTAAAATTTATCTATCAAAAGCAAACTTGAGTAAAAATTGAAAAATTAAAACAACCGATTTTAAAGTTTAAGAATCAAAATGAAAATTGAGTGAAAGTAGGAATATAAATCCAATATAAAACCCATAGAAAATATGCACAACAAATAATGTCATCAAAAGTTAATTACAATTGTAATGTAATAAAAAATTAATTACGGTTAGCAAATTAGTAATAATACTAATAAATATAACCCATCCTTATTTATTGTCTCATCTCTCATATCCATTTTGTTTTTAACCAACAATCTCAAATACATGCATCATGAATTGAAAAAAAAAAAAATGTATACAATTTAATTACATTATTAAATGACATTAGATAAGGACACGTGTTACCAATTTTTCCCCATTAAAGCCTCCAAATTCAACAGTCTCACCTTCATAATTCAAACAACATATCTCTCACTCAAAAAATTTTCTCCCCAATATTGGTCCCACATATATTTACACCTCTCCTTCTTCCTTGCTTCGCTAGTTTCCTTCCCTCCCTTCCCTTCTTCTTCTTCTTTCTTTAACTCTCTCTTCCACTCTGATCAAACCTTGAAGTCCACCATCCATGGCGGTGTGCGTAACTGACACGGCTCGAGCCGCCACTTGCAGAAACGGTTCAGCAGCGGCACACCTAAAAGTGATATCAATCTTCGTGATTTTCTTCACAAGCATGTTTGGCATGTCGTTACCAGTTCTATTAGCGAAATATTTCCAAGGCAAATCGCTGTACGACAAAGCAATCGTAGTGATTAAGTGTTTCGCCGCAGGCGTAATCCTCTCAACCTCCCTCGTTCACGTGCTCCCAGACGCGTACGCCGCACTCGCCGATTGCCAGGTCTCTTCAAAGCACCCTTGGAAGGATTTCCCCTTCGCTGGCCTCGTAACCCTAGTCGGCGCGTTGATGGCTTTGTTCGTCGACATCGCCGCGAGCTCGCACGTGGAGCACACGCGCTCGCTCGCCGAGCACACGCGCCCTCACGCGCCGACGAACTACGCGCTCGTGGAATCGGGCGAGTCGAAGGCTGAGTTGGAGAGGGAGAAAGTGGCGGAGGAGGAGATGTTGAAATTGAAGCAGAGATTGGTTTCTCAGGTTTTGGAAATTGGGATTATTTTTCATTCTGTGATAATTGGGGTTACTATGGGAATGTCTCAGAATGTTTGTACAATTAGGCCTCTTGTAGCTGCTTTGGCTTTTCATCAGATTTTTGAAGGAATGGGCCTTGGTGGTTGCGTCGCTCAGGTTCGTTATCTTCTCCAAGCTTCTTCCAAATTACTACTATCATACACTGAATTTCGCTCACGTAAATTTCGTACTTCATTAATAATTAATAATAATAATCTGGGGATTTTGATTGATTAATTTTAGGTGTTTATTTTATTAGAGGTGAAATGATTATAAAATAATGAGTTTGGACTTTGGGATGACTTTGTGTGGTCAGTCTCAGTCATAAGCAAAGAAATTCTTAAAAATTGTTAAATTAAATTAAGGTGCTATATATATATATATATATATGATTTTGTGTTGAGAGTTGAGAATGACACTTTAGAATGCTTGTGCTTTACCTTTTTGCATTTGATTTGTGTTTGTAATATCCTACATTTGCAACAAGTTGGTGCGTGTATTTATGGAGAAATCGTGGATTGTTTGATCAGTTTCTTAAAAGTTAAGAACGTCAAGTTAATTGTGTAAATTAATGAAATCAAGCTGTTGGCAGAAAAAAACAAAGGATTAAGGAAATCAAGTTAATTAATGGTTAGTTGCTTTGTAAATGAGTGCCTATATATACGGCTGATATAATGAATTTTGTCCCATTGCAAGTCTAATTGCGATTTTAAAACACAAGGGAATGTGAAGTTTTGATGTTTAACTCGATTATCAATGAAATCAGAATAATTAAATAGATCATCTTTTAAGGGATCTCAACCATGTTCTGTGAATACAATCAGCGGCTGCACAAGGATAATATGCCCTTTTGTACATATATCTCTACTTTCTTCCTCCTTGAGTTTTGATAAATATGATTAAAAAACAAAGAAGAGATGAGAGCGAAAGTGAAAAGAACGAACTTAGCAGGTTGATTTCATATCCCCTGTTTCTATCTTCAAGCCTTTTTCATTGAAGATGGCGATTTAGTATTTATGATTTAGGCTGGAGTGCAGTTATATTTCTACAAGCATACATCATATGTTGCATTTTCTGTTGGAGAATCTGATCATTATATTCATATTTACAAAAACTATGCAGGCTGGTTTTAGCTTTGGAACAACAGCCTACATGTGTTTCATGTTCTCAGTGACAACACCTATGGGGATTTTATTGGGGATGATGTTATTTTCATTGACGGGTTATGATGATAGCAATCCTAAAGCTTTAATAATGGAAGGCTTGTTAGGTTCAATATCTTCTGGGATTCTTATTTACATGGCACTGGTTGACCTAATTGCAGCAGATTTCTTTCACAGCAAGCTCATGAGTTCGAATCTCACGTTGAAGAAGGTTTCTTTTGTTGCCTTGACTCTCGGCTCTGCTGCCATGTCAATTCTAGCCCTATGGGCTTGAACTTCACCTTTTTTATTTTAATTTTCCTCTCTGAGATATAGATTTTCTGTACCGAATTAAACTTATGGTTTATTAATGTAAGATGTATAGTTACTTGCTTGTCCATTACTTAGAATGTTGACTCAGTAATGGAATGGCCTTAGATAATCTTGCAGTTTATTGGCATAAAAGCTTCCTTGTAAGTGGAGGGTTCCATGTTCGTTCTTCTTGTAACCTCAGATTGATACATATACGCAATTAATGTAGTGCTGCGAGATTGAAGGAGAGATTCTTGGCTCTTGCCATTTTGTCAAGAAGGGAGAGTAGAATGCAGTCAATCAACTCCGTGGAAGTTGTGATGGCATAGATTTGTAGCCATCGTTCAATTTATTGTCTATCCTTTTCATTGCCCTTCTACAAATTTTTTTAGCCCATTTTGATTTAGGTGAATGGGGTTCTATTTTAATTTGTTGCTTCAAGTTGGTCAATCAGTGAAGGTCTTGCAATCTTAGCAACTTGAAAATCAAACATGATAACTTTTCAAATTCTTTTGATCTTTCAATTTCTTCGGTCGTGAAGTGAAGTAACTATTCAATATTTACTTTATTTACAATCAAATAAATGTAATTAGTAGTTTTTAGGATATCTAGTAATGTAATTCATAAATCACACTATCAAGTGCCAGTGATTCAAATAAAATAAAAAAACTCAATTGAAATTCCTGCTTTTTCTTATTTTACTTTTGAATATATATCAGGGTTAAGGGGTACCTGTGTGTTTTTCTAAAAAGTGCGTTTGGCACCATATATCATTGTAGGTCCAAATATACTTATGAATTTTTTTTAAATTGGGGCAAAAATGCCACCCCATTGAATGCTTTAAACGCTCATTACCTTTTAAGTTAGTGGGTTTTACATTATAATTTTATATGATTATTTTTCTAAGGGTTAAGTGTACAAAATGCTAGGGAACTGTTTTCTGACGTGTATTTGGCACCATATAACATTTATGAATCTCTTTTAAAAAATAAATTTAAAACATTGATGTGGGACCAACTAAATGAAAAATTAACAACAATTTACCCAAATTAATAGAGGTGACACTTTTGCCCAATTTAAAGAAATTCATGGGTATTTTTTTTATCTAAAAATAGTATATGGTGACAAGCACAATTTTAAGAAAAGTACATGTGTATTTTTGACCTTAGTCCTATATATTATTATAGGTTATACTTTATACTATACATTACCGATTGTAAAAAGGAGAAGATATTGTAAGGAAAACAAATAAATATAAAATTTCTAACATGAAAAAGTTATATTTGAAAAATAGTAGTATAAGCATGAATTTGGATTTTGGTAACATGATACGTTATACTATATTTAATACTTTAATAACATTCAAATATCCCTACTGAAGTCTCTTGGTTTATTAGGAATTTGTTTTTTTTTTTTTTTTTTGCCAGATGAATAGGAATTTGTTAAAGCTTAAAATTAGCATAAGCATGAATTTGGATTTTGGTATTAAATTAATGAGGAATGATCAAATCTGATCCGATCACGGTTCAACAATATTGATACTTGAATCACTCTGCCTTACTAAACTAGTGCTCCGATTCTAAAAAGTGTGCTATATTTTTTTTAATAATTTTATCTACCACTCTCGCTTTAAATGAATGCACATAAAGGTTTTTTAAAATAAAGTAAAGGCGCATTAATTGGCGAAGAATAGTGTTAGACAAAGCAGCACGGCATAGCAATTAAAGTGGAAGAAAAAAAATTTGTAATGGAAGTGCAAATCTATGGTTAATGCATTTCCAAGTTGTCGTAACATGTGTATGCTTCCATCTTTTCTTTTTTAAGCTTTCTTCTTTGTCTTACTTTTAAGATTAGTTGAAAATATATAGACATTCCACTAAAACAATATCATCTGGCCTATATACAAGTGTTATTTCATGCTTTCCCTCAAGGTGCTTTGACATCATCAGCATCAGCATTATGTGAACTCAACTAGACCACAATTCAATTAGACAAATGAATTTTATTTTAACTAACTTTTGTAAATTGAGATTGGGATAAAAATCAATTCAGATAATGAAATTTTATGTTTGGATGGCTTTGTAAGAAAAATCAGCTTGATAAAAACTTGTATATATGTAGTACATTGAAAGAAAAAAAAAATTCTGACGGTTCAAATTTGAAGAAACATTAAAAGCCGAAAGGCAAAAATACGTAAGAGGGGCTAATGCAATCCAACTTGGGTTGCAATCCTAGTAGGTGAGCTTGGAAAGCTCGCCTTCAGGCGGGCTAGCATTCAACCAACTCGAGCCCACAAAGAAACCTAGCCAACCCACCTATTTTTTTAAAACATTTTTTAAAATAAGGGCTATTAAAATCAAACCAAACTAAAGTTGAATCATTTATCCTTTTTTGGTTTGGTTTATTTCAAGGTTATAAAACCCGGATTGGCCTATGAACCGGTGATGGTAGTTGGTCAATTTAAAGTCAACCTAAGGGCCAAACTAGGGATAATAAAAAATTAGAAAATAATTTTAATTCTCATCATACCATACCAAATACTTGATATTAACACCTTAAATCACGAACAAAATAATCATATTGATCTATTGACATTATAGTATAAATCCACCATCCAATGACACCAAAGTTAGTGATTACTAAATATTCTTATGAAAATATCAAAATAGATAAATGATATTATAACATTCATACCTACATTTCTTTAATCACTAAATTAATAGTTATTAACTCCAAAATTATCATTAGAATAGAGTATCATTTTGACGAATCAACTATTGACTAAGTATCATATGACACAAGTATTTATAAAAAGTCTCTTGGATGTCAACCAAATTTTAAAAGCGAGCTGATTTGAGCATTTCCTAATACGCCTTGGGGTTCAAATACAAAATGTTATTTTACCAAGGATTGCACTATAGTGGTGCAATCCCGGATTGTCTCTCAAGGTGTCTAATGAACTAATCTAGGAATACTAAATGCAATTAAAACAATAAAACAGGGGGTTGAGAGTAGGTATTTTTGGTATTTTTCATAAGACAAATGTAAAGACTTATTTTTGGTATTTTTATGATAAAAATGGATAGGTGACAAACTATTGATTTACAGTCTTAGAGATGAGCTAATTGGGCTAAGTTTACACAAATAGACACAATTAGTCTTAGTTGAAGAAATAGGTCAATTAGAACACCACTAAACATGAATAGACCAATTAGATTATCTATAATCCAACATCAACTAGAAATATGTTCCAATAGATAGAATAACTTGGGTCCGGTCCAAATCAATCAATATCCTTCAGATCCAATAACTAATTAACTTTAGACTATAATCAAACCATCCAACTTATGAAACTCAACCAAACTATACTCATGCACAGAGATTAGATTAATGGTCTAGTTCTTTTAGGCAAGTTTGATTAATGGAATTACCTAGCACTATGGAAACTCAATATCAACAAACTCAAACCCACAAATTTGTCCCAAGCAACACAATTTTATGAAGCACAATGGATTAAATTACCCAACAAACATGCTAGACAATAAAATCAACAAAGACTAAGCATAACTTGATAATTAGGGAAGATAAATGGAACTAGAATAAAACCAAATCAATACATGCAAATAGAATTCAACAACTACATGGTCTAAAATCTCAAAAACAAATGATGTCTGAACATAAGAAGAACAAATATTCAAAGACACATATGAGAATTCATGACTACATAATTGGAACTAAGCAAAACCCCCTAAAATGGATTCAATGATTGCTTCAAGTCATTCCATGATCCAAGTGAGCATCGGGCCAATTTAGTTCCTCAAAGATAAGGAGGAGTCGCCCAAGAGCAGCCACAACTCGAGCTCCATGAAAAACCGATGAAGAATTGTACAATGGAAGAGAGAATGGCGGAAAAGGGATGGAGATTCGGCCTCCTCTTCATGTGATACAAGAAACAACTTATAAACTATCCAAATTAGCTTAGGATTACTTGCGAATGTCGAAAATATCAATTAGGAAAGGTTTAAGCCGAACCCAATCACTCAAAATTGCACAACCAATCAAAATAGGAAGTTTCCAAAAATTGGTTCAGATTGCGCCCTCGACGTAGGGTGCCACGGCCAAGAAGGATATTTTTGCATATTTTTTGAAATTTTGGGCCCTTTTTTTGTAATTTCCTTCAAAATTTACTGATGCACTTTTTGGGTTTATTTTTGACATTTTCAACCTCTTTCTTCAATTCTCCCATTTGACCTACAATGAAAATCAAGCACAATTGTAATATCCAAAGTCCATGTTAAGAAATGCATGAGTTTAAGCCTTAAAATGCTCAATTTAAGATCAAAATGTAATTAACTCAATGCCTTGGGACTCTAAGTACACAAGTGCCTAAACTATCATGTAATTGCCTATATCAAGTACTAATTCCCCATAATTAGTGGATAAAAATATGTAATAATCAAACACAATCACGAGTAGAATGGCCAACACCGTTAAATGTTAGCATAACACCGTTAATTCCCTGCCATGTCACTAGACCACATCATTTATTTTGATATGCTGGCAACCCACATGCTAAAAAATTTCATTACAACATATTCATTTTTATAATCAATATCACTATTATAAACCATTTCACAAACCTCTAATAATATGGCACATACATACATGTAAGATAAGTGGAAAGTGGTTACCTCTTTGAAGTCAATAAAGAATTACCAAAAATTAGCCTTTGTGCTCAAGGTTAAGAACCAACATTTTCCTATAATGACACAATACCTACATATGATTAATAATTAAATCAAGTGTCAATTAACAACTACTAGTAACATAGTCCTCTCTTAAGTCCAACTAACAGGCCATAGGCCTGATTAAGTTAATATAACTCATATCATGCACATTACTCTATCAATCTTATTCCCTCAATAATCTTATAACATCCATAACTTTAGAAGCTTTTTCCACCTAAAGTACCCATTTTTCCAAACATCGACTAGGTGAGATTCCAAATCGTTTAAACCAAGTTTCATATATATAATAAGATAATTAAATCATTGCAATCATCATTAGATACCCACCATGCCAATACTTAGCCAAACCAAGCTCAAAGATTCACTTCCTAATCATAGTTTCATATACTCCTCAAATTTCCACAAAATAAACCGATTACTATATTCATTTAGCCTGAATGATTTCATTTAAACCACCAATTAATCTCAAGCAAATATATTATAGAATTCATTCAAAAACCCTAGCTTATCAAACTTTGAAATAGGGA
Organism: Mimosa bimucronata; assembly: GCA_037074515.1. Taxonomy (NCBI): domain Eukaryota; kingdom Viridiplantae; phylum Streptophyta; class Magnoliopsida; order Fabales; family Fabaceae; genus Mimosa; species Mimosa bimucronata. The sequence goes on along the minus strand of CM073443.1, from coordinate 12,760,770 downwards.
AATTTCTATATGGAACTTGTTCTAACTAAACAAAACCATTTAAACATTTCAATGGTTTCAGCCATATTGGAACCTAATAGTTAACCTTTGAGAAAACATATTGTTTAAAAAAGGCAACACCTTTATATATACACACACCATGGAAATATATATAGCATCAAAAGTTTTCCATATCGGATGCTTCTGATCTGCCCATATTCCTCTAAATGGACCAGTTACATATTCAAAAGATTTCTTGGATAAATTTGTATCCATTCCTTATGATTCATTCTCATAGTAAAATTCTTTTCCCTATACTATCCATTTACGAAAGAATCCATCAAATACATCATAAAAACAACTACCCATAAATTAACATGTTTTATATTCAGCAATTCTTATCAAAACCATATTTTAAAACACAAATCATGCACACATACACACACACACGCATCATTAAATTCGCTCCTAATTCTTACAAGCAATTTTATCAGTATCACACACACACACACCCCACACAGCTTGTGTGTTAACAGCCATTATGTAATACATCAGCAAACAGCAATAATTAGTAATATGATGGAAAATAAATTAAAAAAATAAATAGAATAGAAGTCAACAACAACGAGCTACTTAAAAGTGTTACAATGTATGTATAGAGAGAGAGAGAGAGACAAAATCATCAACAATTAAAGTGTCATTGTCTAGCTCTACACCTCTATTATAATACTTGAAGAATCCCTCATTGACCACAAAACTAACACATAAAATAAAAAATAGACTTTGAAAACTAAATTACATGTCCTGAGATATATATATATATAGGCATCATCATCATGATCAATATAATCGTGCCATATTGGCAAGACGATGAGCAGGAACAGAGAAATTGAAACACTAATTAAACTTATCCCACTAAAACTCAATCTCATCACCTTCCTTCAAATTTCTTCTCTTGATAAAACCATCATTCCAATTCCCAATCAGAACATAACTCCCAATAAATGCCCACTTCTTTAGCACCAGTGAGTGAATACAGCTGCCGTCGACGTCACAAGACCTGATCTCAATCCCAGAATTAAGTTTGGATTTTCATCTTTTGTTAGGACAGAAATTACTAGACTTTGAACATAATCGGATAGTAGAATAAGCCTTTTATGGTGGGGTTTCACATATGTGGTCGATAAAACTTTCTTTAACTTCCATGGATCTTCGTAAAGCTTCAACACAGTGGAACAATCCTATGGGGTTGTAGCATCATTACTATTAGTACAAGAAAAAACCATGAGGACGATTGATTGATTGATCAAAATTCAATTAGTAGCTAATTGAATTTAATTAATTTCAATGATTGATGGCAAGAAAAAAAATTCAATCACTGTTGCGTCCCACAACTCATAACATCAATATATTATTTCAAAAAAACTTAAAAACACATAATATCATTTAATTAACATAAGGGTAAAGGGTCAAAAATGACCTTGTACTTATGTCCAAGGTGCATCTGGCATCTTGTACTTTTTTTGGCTCAAAATTATCCACCAACTTTCAAATTCGGGTCAATAATGACTTTTCCACCAAACTGGTCCAAAGGACGTTTCAAATTTTGGCCAATAATGACTCCTCCATCAAACTGGCTTAATGAACGTTTCAAATTTGGGTCAATAATGGCTCTTCTGTCAAACTAGCCTTATTTCCATTACTTTTTAATGGGTAGGTCTCACACTGGAATTTCACAGGATTCTAATTTTTGTTGGGCCAGTTTGATAGAAGAGTCATTATTGACCCGAATTTGAAACATCCATTGGGCAAATTTGAATGAGGAGTCATTATTTGCCCAAATTTGAAACATCCGTTGGGCCAGTTTGACAGAAGAGTCATTATTGGTCCGAATTTGAAAGTTGATGGACAATTTTGAGCCAGAAAAAGTATAAGGTTCTAAATACACCTTGGACATAAGTACATGGTCATTTTTGAACCTTCACCCTTGAAATAACAACACACAATCCATACATCACCTATTCATAGTCTCATACATGTCAACATAACATAATATATGGCCTCAGAATGGACACCAACTTCAAGATACTAGAAAGTAATGTATATAATAGTAATCCAAGTATCATCAAATAGAAATCCCACACAAATACAAATCAGAGTATCACATATTTACAAAAACGTAAACATGACCTGACAAATGGCAAATATATGATCCACAATAATAAATTATATTAGTTCGCTGACCCTTCCCTGCACTGCCAATACCAGAACCATCACATGCGAAACATTAAACTACGGGAGTGACACATCATCCCAGTAATGCACTACCCTATGTAACACCTTACTCTAGGGACATTCTTTAAAACCCTTTGATTAAGATTGAATCACTAATACTATTAAAAAATCCAAGATTGACAAAAATCTAAAAACTTTTCTCAAATGTCTTACGTGGGCTTCTAACTTTGAAAATTCATAGTTAATTACTTATAAACTCAAAAATAGTAGTTCAAAGCTCAAACTTTAGCTCTTTAAATATACTTTATAATCATGATATAATCTTGGCTCAATTTGGTCCTATTATCACTTAAAAACCTTCTTTTATTTTCCAGACTTATTAGAATGTTGTAGGAAATTTCTGTTCTCACGTCTAACTTGTAAAATTTATATCTCCTAATCTACACGTCTAAAAATTATGTATGAGTACTTGATTTAAAGCTTATAACGTGTACTATAAATATGGAAAATATCACGGCCTACTTCAAACTATAACCTGACAAAATTGCTGCCACAAATAAACCTATTCACATGCATTCATAATTATCTAGTCATAGATATAGTTTTCTACTTGGAGTAGAGTTTAAGTTCTTGGTTCCCTTATAGGTCATTGAGCTAATGAGGCTCGTTATGGAGTTTATACATACAGAACAAAATGTAGTAATTAAACCATAACTTCCAAAATATCCGGGTCCTCCTTGCCTTAACTAGTGATATGCTTGCTTCTCCTTTCCTCTAAAAGTGCTCGATCCTATGGGTGGGACATAGAAAGAGGGGTGTGAGATTTGGGGAAATCTCAGTAGCAATAATCACAATTATATGATGGGGAAATCTCAAAAGCCAAATATTGTAGATTAAAAAACAAAATTTATGTGGTTTTTTTAAAACAGTAGTAGTAAATTAAGATATATGTATATGAGAATTGATTTTCATCGGTGTAGCTTTCTAGCAACCAATTTATTTTTGACAATAGAAATGAAAATTCGAAAGGAAAAATTTCCAAAAATAGAAAACTAATTCATACCCTATTGTCTAATTTATTGACTTATTTAAACACATTAATTATTTTATAAATTTCAATAGCAAAATTAATAGTATTGATTGTAAATAATATATATATGTTTTAATTGTTGTCTAAAATAGTGACTTATTTGAAGACAATAATTAATTTGTACGATTGAAAAGTCAAATATTGCAGATTAAAAACAAATACATATGGATTGATTTTTCTATAAACAATATAACACTAAGAGGTATGTACGTGATAAAAAAGAGAATTAATATAGAATACCCTCTTAAAAGTATATATATATGTATTTAATCATTGCTCAATATTAAATAACTTTCATACATTTATGTATTTAATCATTGCTTTGCTCAATTTTAAATAGTTTTCAAAATTCAAAAAAATACCTTCCCAAAAGTAGAAATATATGATGAGTAATGATTAATTATTGGCAATGAAATTTGAAATTAAGAATAAAACTTTCCATTATGACTTTGATTATGTCAATGGACCAATAATTGAGTTAAGTGAAGATGATGTCATTGGACATGTAGACCAATAGGATTGTTGCTAGGAGCTTTCAAGAAATATATAGATAGATAGATAGATTCTTTTCATTTTATAAAATTGATCTTTTTATAAAATTAAATCTATGTAATATCACATATAAGTTTGAAGAGTATTAGCACAATCCAAGCCTCTTAAATTGATTTGAAGCGGAAGCTTCCATTGCTTATTTGTTTATTGCTCATATTTTTGGTCCAAGACTTTTTTTAAGAATATTAATTATGGTGCATGGAATTATATTTATAATTAATATTCTTTATATATACAATTTTCTAGGTTCATCATTAATATTTGGAACAAGCAAGAGCAAAGAGGTTTCTTGCTACATCATCTCTGAGGTTTTCCTAAGGTGAACTCAAAAAGAAAAGAGGTGAGACATGAAATTAGAATTGTTATCATAAATTGGAATTGGATTTCTTGAATAATATTATTTAGTAGATTTATAGAAACTAAATGAAAAATTCGTAAATTTCTCTAATTTGTAGGTTGAGCCATCATCTTCCAAAAAGGTGAAAGGAAATAAGGCCATACTTGAGGCCATGAAGAAGCAACTAAAAATATAGGGGATTCCACTAATACTGCACAAGATGTAATTGATAACAATCCCTTTGAAATTCTTTTGGATTCTCCATGGGATTTACATGTGCCAACATATGAGGAGCTAAACTCACTTAAGTTCAAGCAATCAAGGCCAATTCATGTCCAACAAAGTTAAAGAAAGTGAGGAAAAATCAACTCATGCTCAAGTCCAAGTTCTATACCTTATGAGTAGAAGGAAGAATAAGGTGGAACAAAGAATAAGGGTAAGGAGAAGGTAGTGTTTATTATTAAAAGCTTCAAGCTCAAGCTAATCTCAATTGATTCAATTTTACTACATTAACGAGATCCTAAAGTGAATTTGGATCAATACCCAACATTTACATGAAAAATCAGATAAATCACACTATTTGTACTTGTGAAAAATGTAATTTCTGTTATAAATATTGTTACATGAGCGGATGCCCATAACTCCACACTCTTAGGATTCTTTTTCTTATAACCTCCCAATGAATGACTTGTGGGAGTTTCTTGTGATTATTGCCATTATGCCCAACTTTACTCCTTTGTAACCATAGCTATAGACTTTATGTATGGAGGCCTATAAATAGAGGCCAAGCACAAGGTATTTGTATTAAGAATTACAAGTGAATGAGAAATGCTCCATTCCTCCCTCTTCTAATGTGTTTGTCTTATTATCTCATTTTCTCTCCATTTTTCTTCTCTCCTCTTATTTTTATAATATGTTATCAGCATGAATTTGCTCTGAAGGTCTAAGATTATTGTCTATTTTTATTGCCTTTTACTTATCCAGCTGCTAAAATTAACCATTTCATTTATTTATTTTATTGCACTTTTTAATATTAATTTAATTTGTTTATTATTTATAATGTTATATTTATTCATTTTTATCGTGTTTTGTATATTTCTTTTTACATTCGTGTATGTTTTACATTATTCATTGTTCTTGATTTGATTTAATACCGTTTTCTTCTTCTTCTTATATAGATGTTATTGTATGTGTGTATATATAATACAATAATATATAAATATAAATATACATATATAATATGTTGCATCATATTATTACCTCTTCTGGAGAATTAGAGAGGCTGTCACAATGAACTAGATTGACAGGTTCTACCGCCTTTAGTTCACACGCCCTTTAGTTCTTACGAAACACCCCTCTTCATATTTAATTTAATGCATTAAGAATACAGATCATATTATAATACATATTATATATATTTATGTTATTTTATTTTTTTTTTATTTTGTCATTTTAATTTCATTTTATTATCTTATATTATGCCTTATATTTTGTTATTTATGTTGCAATTTATATTGTTTTAGTTTTCTATTTGTTATATTTTTCTTATTTACCTTACTATTATTACATTTAATGTTATTATCATGCCATTTTATTTATGTTTCATATTATTTGAATTTCCAAATGGCCATGATACCCCCAATTTCTGATTAGATGGCCTAAAGCCTCATCAATTTTGATAATGATTATTGGCATGAAGAAGGTGAGTGAAATTTTAATGACCTAAATATTAAAAACACCAGCCCTGAATGCTTATGACAAATGACTTAAGCATCAAATGACATAAAATAGCTTTATCGCTTTGAAAGATTCTTGGTGTGGTCTATCAAGCCATGAAGGCTTATGACAAATGACTTAGGCATCAAATGACATAAAATAGCTTTATAACTTTGAAAGATTCTTGATGTGGTTTTAAAGACAAATGTTTAAGAAGAATGATTATTTGTTATTGAAAGTAAGGAACAAATTATAAGAGTAATAACTAACCACATTACATTGGTGGCATTGATAGTTAAAATGTGAAAATATGACTAGAAGTCATATATAGAGAAAATATTACAAAATGACCAGAAGTCATATGAATAAATTATTACGATGTCCAAACAAACAAAAAAAGACCTGAGGCATTTGACATTAATATGATTTTTATTATCTATTATTGTTATTTTATATATAATATTATAAGTGATTGAATTTAGTTTTTTTTTTTTCATAACAACAAGAGCTCATATTGTTACTACTATAATACAGATAAATTTATATTGCATATTATATATACACATATTAACACTATAATATATAAACATACACACACACACGCACTACACAATCATATAAGAAGTGCTAGGAGATTTTGCTATGGGTTTTCTGATACATACAGGCATGATATCACTTTCAATTTGTTTATAATATCATATCATTTTATATAATAATTTTTTTTATAGTTGTGATTGGATGACCGGAAGTCACATCACTTTTATAATAGTTCTTTTATAGAAAGAACATTGTGAGTTCCACCAAATTGCACAAGAAAAAGAAATTGTGGTACTTTGATTATAGAGCTGTTATAAAAATAAATCCTTGAAGGCTTATTATTATATATCAAACGACAAAATGGTGCTTTATAGCCTCAAAAAATATTTTGAGAATATATGGTCCTGATGACAAATATTATAAGTATTATTTGATATATTCATATAAGTGTTAAAAGGGGTATATGAAATCAAATACAAAAGGTAATTATTGGTTCTGCATTGGAGCTGAGTGATATTATTGGAGCCCTTCCACTAAAATTTACTGATCAGGTTTGGAAATTTTTTTAAAATGTATTTGTTCAATTATATATTCATTATTTATTAACTAGTTCATGATTTAAGTGTTCATTTTTGTTTCTTATTGACATTTATTGCATCGAGTTCTCAAAATTTCTTTCTACCTTTTTATTTAGGAGTGTGGAAATTGTTTTAAGAAAAATTAATTATCAATGTGGGTTATTGTTTTGCTACTATTTGCTTCTTTTTGAAATGAAATAATGCAATTATCATTTATGAAAATTATTCTAATTTGTTTAAGGAGAAAGAAGACATTCTAGATAACAAATTATATTTTGCAAAAATTGATAATAAGTTAGCCTCCTGAATTTAAATTTTGAATAGTAAAATCAACACTAGTTAATGTCATCTATGAGTTCTACCGTAGAAATTTTAAAGGAAAAAAAACATATACATAGTGACTGAATTAATTTTTCATTGTGCCAATTGATTCACAATTTAATTGTATATATGGTTTTGAACATTACCAATGGAAATTTCATACATAAATCATGATATGATATATATTGGAATTAAATTAATTCTATGACATTTGTAAGGAAAAGGTCGTATTTTTTCCAGAGTATTTATCTCATTTGAATTGAGAAGATGAGAATTCATTTGATTTTATGAAAAACAAATTTATTACGAATGGTTGGTGTCGATTTTGATTTGTTAGACAAAATCACTTTCTTGTGTTAATTGTACATATATTGTAAATCAAACGTATGGATGATATGATATATATTCTTCATTCTGTTTAAGCCCCTAAACATTACAAACAATGCAATGATGTCTTTTGGATATCTTGATGAGAAATCTCTTTATATTTATATATGTGGTTGAAAACTCCAAATAGTTTATACTTTGAATATGCTTCAAAAGAAACAATTTATAATAAATGAGTAATGAAATTATATGTTAGTTCCTGAAAAACTTATATGAAAAAAAAATTAATGTAGTTCCTGAAGAACTAATAAATATTTTTTATCCTATGGGTGAAAGTGGAATTGATCATGAAAATTATGACCCCATAGATTGATATTAGATCTTCAATTTGTTAAGAGATATAAAAAGATAGCTCAATTGATTGAAATCCATAATTGTATGTGAATAAAGAAGTATTTGAGCTTCCAAATGAAATGTGAGCTAATGGCCTATTATAAATGTTGTCTTTGAAATACATGAACGGGGAAGTTTATTGGTGACTCATACTTGAGGGGGAGATTATTAGAATACAAGTGTGAGTTAATGTTGAATATTGAATGATATTATACTCATATTCTTCCTCACAAAACCTTTTGATCTCCCAAAGATGGTTGCCATGTTAAATATGAAAATTGAAAAATTTAAGGTTGGTTAAGAAACATTGACTTATCCGAGGTTTAGCATATCCACAAGCACACGGGTCGTCAAAAATAGTATAGAAAAGGTTGTTGTTCCAACAGGGACTAAGGTAAAAGTGGATTAATTATCGCAATTATGTTATCAATTAGGTTGAGTGTAAATTTTTGTATTTTGGATTTCAAAATTATCTAAAATGAAAATAACTTGACAAAAACTAAATTGAAACTTTAATTTAAAACAAAAGGAGCCTAAACTTATTTATCCACCTTGTATTCCATGATGCTTGGTTGACCCTCCTCTAATGATAATTAATAAGCATTTAGTTGTTGCTTGAAGTCTTAGTCATTTGAATAGCTCTCTCAAGCATATCCAAACCTTAATTAACGCTAACATGCATAATCTCTTACTACATATTATGTTAACTAGTCTTTATAAACAATCCACTTTAAATTCACAAAGCTTGGTTAATGAATATCTCTATCTCACTAACACTTTCAATCCTAAATTAGATTTGTAAGACAAGCTTGGATTTAATCTAGTTCTCCACCTAATTAATGCTCTCTCAAGCCACTAACTAAGCAAACAATCTAAATGTTGGCCAACCATTTAGAAAACATTAAGCACAAATTAAACCCACAACATAAACATTCATTAATTAGCAAAAGAAAAATAGGTTCAAGCATCAATCCATACAAAACTTAAAAATAAACCTAGAACAAATAAACTAGCTACTCATAACTAACACTAAAATCATCAAAATCATCCCATCAACAGCCACAAATTCATAGCCAAATATTATAATTAGAAAGAAAAGGAAAAGGAATAAGAAATTGCTCATAGCACTCCCCAAAAATAGGTTTTTCCCATCCTCTCCTCCTCTCCAATTCCTTGCTGCCCAGAAGCGTCTCCTTCAGCTTAATCACCTCCACAGTCCTCTCGTCCTCCCGTGGAGATGATAAACTAAGCCTACGCCTCTCTCTCCTTCTCTCTTGTTCAAGCTCTCGTTGGTTTTTGGCTCCCCAAGAAGATGCTGAACGATGAGTGTAGAGGATGAAGATGAATAGTAAAGTGGCGGCCTCCTCTCGCTAAACCAATCCCTTCTTTTTTAATTTTAGGTCTTCATTTCCTTTTCCAAAACAGTGCCGTGATGAACTTCTTTGCTCCCACACGTCCTTTTCATTTAGGTTGCCTCTCCCAAAATGACCGCCTCTTGCCTCACGTGAGTTTCATATGCTAGCTTGAGTCCATTTAGTCCCAAAAACATGTGGCTGTAAGCTGTAGCAAAAGAAAAGTGAACTATGAATATGATAATGATAATGATCAATAATAATAAGAATACTACCTGACACTATTTCCTATCTTTGTTTTGTTTTTTTATATCATTATTTATTTATTTATTTCGCCTAGATTTAACTATTCACATTTTGATTTTTTTTAATTTTAAAAACTAAGATATTTAGAATCAAATCCCCTAATTATGTACCAAATTGATATCCTATCAAAATATTTAATAAATTCCTTTAATTTAGCATCATTGACTCCCCAAATACACCTAAATATGTATCAAATCTAATTAAAAATGGGGAGTCATCAAACATAATGTAGTAAACCAGAAGTTTATTGATCCAAATAAATTTATTATTGGCGTGACTTGTTTGATCATCCAAGTCAGAAGTTATTTATTGACATCTATTGAATAGCCAGAAGCTTCTTCCTGAATAGTTAACATACTTTAAGAATTATGTTGTGCTGCTGTTCTCAAAGAAAATTTATAATGAAAAGATCACTATTTGTGATTTGGAATGGATCTATATTTCTGGAAATATATCAAACTCATGGGCCCATACAAATAGCATATAAACCATACAAGTATTCAATAAATTTGATAGAAGCATCTATAAGATGGTTACATGTACAATTATTATTAGTTTGCAACCTGAAGTTTGCAAGACTGTTTGAATAAATTATTATGTTAAGTGTACAATTTCCAAATTATATAATCCAGAAATCATACATTAAAGTCTCCATATATAGCTAGATCAATACATATGAGAACACTATATCATTATTGACATGTTGCAACATTTTTTTTAAATCAAGCTAACAAGATTCTCTCGATAAAATTGGCTTTTGGTCAGGAGCCAGATATTTTCCATCTTAAAATTTTTTTGGATATGCAATGTATATGCCTATTAATCCATCACAACGTGTATAGATGGATATTTATACAAAGTTGAGATAAATGTTGGGTAAGGAACTCCTTCTTCTAGTTTCTAAATGGATTTAGGAGACTTATACTGTATGATTATTTGATAGTCATTCAACAAAGCTATCCAAATATGAAGGGGAGAAATTGAGTAGTTGGAAAAGAAAGCACATTGAATGCACTATATTTATCAAATGTAGATCCTCAAATATAGTATGAACCAGAAGTTCATCATACTTTACATTCATAAAATATTACAAAATATCTGCCATATCTAATTACTGACCTAATGAGAATTATCAAATCTCATATTCTAGCTGAAAATGCTCAAATAAATGAAACATGCCTGAAGCATGAGAAATCAATCGGTTCCAAATGTAAATACTTCAGATAAATAGGAGCTTATAATTACGATGATCATATTGAGGAGGCAGGTACTCAAGAATAGTACCAAGACATAACTAATTGAAAAACCACAAAGGAAGTTTAGGTACCTGAAAAAAATAATAGAGATCTCTATAAGTTATATCAGAAAAAGAAAAATGGAACCGAAAAGAATAAAGTTGTCGACAACAATTATGAAAATGATATCACGTGATCAAATGAGAATCTTATCTGGAGATATGTCATGAAAAGTATACATAAATATGCGCTAAAAGGAAAACAAAAGGGAAAGATACAACGAAAATTTTATTATGTTTTCAATACGTGACCATTATAAACCTGCAGTCCAATACCTGAAATATAAAATTATAAATATTTATGTGAAATATAGATTTTCACAAAGGCAATGAAGATTATAATAAGGCGTATTATTTTTGTGGTGGATGCAATTATTTTACATATAAGTCTGGCAGTATATGAAAAGAATGGATACGTCAATAATTATTGCCATTGAATGACTTGTGGGAGTTTCTTGTGATTATTGCCATTATACCCAACTTTACTCCTTTGTAACCATAGCTATAGACTTTATGTATGGAAGCCTATAAATAGATGCCAAGCATAAGGCATTTGTACTAAGAATTACAAGTGAATGAGAAATGCTCCCTCCCTCCCTCTTCTAATGTCTTTGTCTTATTATCTCATTTTCTCTCGATTTTTCTTCTCTCCTCTTATTTTATAACAAGTTCTATTTATTTATATAAATATGTTGATCATTCCCTTGATATTGTACATCAAAATTAAGATTGATCAAATTAGAGCCAAAACAAATTGTAATAAAATACTTTTATCAATTGCCATGAGAATATTATACATATATAGATACATATATATATATATATTTAAAAAATCTGAATTGAAGGAAAAATTAAAATAAATAGCTGTTAATTTGAAACACCAATTCTTCTATACCTGTGGACATCTTATCCCTGCAAGGTAAAAGTAAAACAAAACAACTCATTATTATTGATGTCAAACTCACAAGTTAATTCTCCTAATTTAATGTTTTTACATTTCTATTACAAGATTGAGTCAACTCGCTCTTAAACTCATGATAGTTATAACTCGGTTTACCTTCTGACGTTTCAACCTTACAAAATCAAGTTTACTTTCAATTAAACTCACGCTAATTGAATTTATATATGAACTTTTACAAAAATTTCTTTGTTGAGTATGATATTATATGAATGTTGATAGATCAAATTTCAGTTATTTAGATTTAAAATATATCTAAATTGAAATTTTGTTATTTTTTGTAATATTTTTATTATTCCACTATATGCTTTTAATATCTATTTATTAGTAAAAGTAAACTCTTACAAGTTTACGATTTGAGTCCATAATACGAGTCTATGCCCTTGTATTGAGTTTATTTAAACTTTCGAGTTTGACAACCTTATATTGCACATTGACCTAGAAAATATTGAGAGAATTAGGGATATTCAAATATGTCCTGTCACAACCATCCCATCCTAATCTCGTTCTTTCCAAAAAATTTTGGGATGGGACAAAATTGAGACGGGATGTATATATATTATATATAAATATATATTATTCTAGTAATTTATTTTTTAAAATTTATTAATTATATTGGTTTGATCTTTCTCTTTTATCATATTTCTTCTTTGTTTTACTTGAAACATTTGATCCATCATTTATCTTTGTTTTACACCCTGTTTTCGTTTGAAATCACCCTCTTATCTATCTTTTTCTAGATAACTTTTGTCTTTTATGAATCCAATTTTTTATTAAGTTATTATAATTCTTTATTTTCCCTCAAAAATATTTTCCATGTGCCAGGGTCCTCCTTCTAGGAATATTGAAGTGCATGAATGAATGTGTTTACTCATATTGATTATTTTGATGTCTTTATTTTTTTATACATCAACCGGTAATCAGCGTCTATTTTGGATCCTATTACCAGATAACCAAGCAGCTGACTACTCAATTTTTAGGGTTTGTGGTTTCCCCTCCCAACACAAGTGTTTCATTTAAGACTCAAACTCGAGAAGATTAAACGAGGCCTTACACCTCTAGATCAAATATATGTTGGTTGATGTCTTTATTTACATAGACTACTAAAATGGTAAAAAAGGGAAAAAGAAAAATAAAGACTCTCAAATTATCAAAAGGACAACTTGATACACCGAATTTCAAATCATGGATCAGAACAATTAACTGAAGTGTCAAATGCAAAATTAAAAGAAAAATTTCAAAAAACCCTCAAAGATCTTCATTTTCCCTCCCCATTTTCTCTCCTAGCTTTCCTTTCCCTCTCATTTTCTCTCCGCCGAAACAGGCCATAAGTATATCAAACAAGTATATGTTCGGTTTCACTTTTTAAAATACAGTTTGGAGTGTAAACAATGGTTTTCTAGAAGCTACTTCTTACTTTTTAATTCATATTATCTTAAATCTATTCTATACATCACTTTTACTATTTTTTTACAAATTATTCTTTAAAAGTTAATCCACACACATTCTAATATTATTGTACTCCCTCTATCCCATAATATAAGGTCTATTTTTTTGAATTACCTTGTACCCAAAAAAAATATAAGGTAGTATTTGACTCTATTTAAATAATAAATGTATTTTTCTCAAATTTACTCGTACATTAATTTCTCCCACACATTAACTTTCATCTTTAATTTCTCCCACATATTCACTTTCATCTTCTTTCCATAATTACCCTTTCTCTTATTCATTAATAAATAAGGGAACTTTTAGAAAAATAAAAAAAAGGTATATTTCCTACATATATATTATTTTTAACAAACTTTAACTAATTTTTTAAGAAACTGCAAGTCAATCTTATATATTGGAACGGAGGATGTATTGATCTCCAGCTTCAAAAATTACCCTTCATTTAACCCCTCTGTGTAACACACACAAGGGTTTGTATTCGAGTATAATTATTATAAAAAAAAGGCACCAAAAGAATAGAGGTGGCATTTTTTTTCTCTCTCTTACATTATTGTAAAATGGTGGAAAAGAAAGGCTGAGAGGGGTCTCCCTGTAACAACCCAAGCCTCGCTCAAGATATTGTCCGCTTTGGCGACATAGCTATGCCCCTCACGGTTTTGTTCCTCACGGTAGGGATAATGGCCTAAGCCTCCCACACTCACCCGTGAAAACGCGTCTTGAGGGGAAGGAGAATATGCCCCCTTATATAGGCTAGACACACCCCGATCCCAGCCGATGTGGGACTTCACAATCCACCCCCCTTGGGGGCCCAGCGTCCTCGCTGGCACACCGACCCGAGCCTGGCTCTGATACCATCTGTAACAGCCCAAGCCTCGCTCAAGATATTGTCCGCTTTGGCGACATAGCTATGCCCCTCACGGTTTTGTTCCTCACGGTAGGGATAATGGCCTAAGCCTCCCACACTCACCCGTGAAAACGCGTCTTGAGAGGAAGGAGAATATGCCCCCTTATATAGGCTAGGCACACCTCGATCCTAGCCGATGTGAGACTTCACAATTATTCTGTAACAGCCCAAGCCTCGCTCAAGATATTGTCCGCTTTGGCGACATAGCTATGCCCCTCACGGTTTTGTTCCTCACGGTAGGGATAATGGCCTAAGCCTCCCACACTCACCCGTGAAAACGCGTCTTGAGGGGAAGGAGAATATACCCCCTTATATAGGCTAGACACACCCCGATCCCAGCCGATGTGGGACTTCACAATCCACCCCCTTGGGGGCCCAGCGTCCTCGCTGGCACACCGACCCGAGCCTGGCTCTGATACCATCTGTAACAGCCCAAGCCTCGCTCAAGATATTGTCCGCTTTGGCGACATAGCTATGCCCCTCACGGTTTTCTTCCTCACGGTAGGGATAATGGCCTAAGCCTCCCACACTCACCCGTGAAAACGCGTCTTGAGGGGAAGGAGAATATGCCCCCTTATATAGGCTAGACACACCCCGATCCCAGCCGATGTGGGACTTCACACTCCCCATATCGGAAAGAAGCCAGAGCCGTCCACCGTCACAGATTTATATTGAATTTTAGCTTCTCATTCATCCCTTCACTCTTTTAGCTTCCAAAGTAGAGCAATTTTGTAATTCATATTGAATTTTACAGATTTATTCACATCCATTTTTCTTTCTTGGAGTTGCCATTCATTTGTTTGATAAAATGCCTCTATCATATTTTGAATGTGTGTGTATGCGCATGCGCATTGTGGAACTTGGAAGTGGGATTTCTGTGGTTTTACACGGCCGTGTAGACATATTTCATCATTCTTGTCTTTAGCTCTTACTTTTATTTTTCGAATGAGTTCAAAATTAGTGCTAATTTATTTTGATGGTAATTTCTTAAACACCTGTAGCTGTTTATTGTTGATCTGGTAGCGCTTATAGTCGGGGACTTATCATTTTCAAATTCTTCATTATCTTGTAATTTGTGGGTTAGTCAATGGCCAATAATTTCTCATGGTTTTTATGGATCAAGCTTTCTGTTCAATATGGTATAATCTTATGTCTAAATGAAATAGTGGCAAAAAAAAAATTTAGTGAGATGGTTTTGTGAATGTTGCTTGACAGTGCTTGTCTTATTGGTTTGCAATACGTGAGTGCCGTGTTGAGTATGCTGGCAACAGTTTTTCGTCATTCAGTTAGTAGTGAAAAATGACTTCCTATATAATGCCAGATGTAATTTGAACCAGGTGACTTGTTAAAACGCAATGCAGGCGAAAACTTCTGCTTAAACAAGTGAAGCGAATTTTGTTAACATGACTTCAATATAGTCATCCTACCTTCACTTGGTTTTAGATTGCTGCAGATATAGATCACAAGTTTTGATCGTTGTTGTTAAAGGCAGTAAGATGAGTTACAGAACACCATCACTCAGTCACTTTTCTGCGACTTGCTTGACCAAAAGTCAAGCACCTTTTGGCATCTCGTTTGAGTTTCTCATAGAGAAGTAGGGAATAATGCCAAAGCTTTTCTAGCTCCGAAAGCGAAGCTTTTGTGGCATTGGAGGTCAACGTTGTCAATGTTTTGTGTGGGTTTGGCCAATGAGGCTTCTGTCTATATGTCAATGTGCCTTGATTTCCTGTGAATGTGTCAAAGTGTCTGGGTCGTGGAGGTCCGTTGGCCAAAATCAAAGATGACGAATGTTTCTGCTTCTCCTCTTTTTTTTTTTTGAATTGCTTCCCCTGGTATCCTACACCATTTGGGTGTAGACTAATCCGGAGTCACCCCCGGGGATTAAGGGGACTTCCCAGGGTTCGAACTCAGGCCCTTTTGACAAATGGTGGGGAGGTGCCTTACCATCCCACTTCTGACCATCCGAGTACCGCCCCCTGGACTGCTTCTTCTCTTTTGATAATGGAGAACCTGTTTGATGTTGAACTATCTTTATAAAATTATGGAAAACCCATTTGAAATTTATATGGTAAATACTGAAATATTGTTTTGTAATAACTTAGAATTTAGATGACTGTTACATTTATCTATATTTTCTTTACAAGACACAATTTTTGTTTGTATTTATTTTCAATGCAAGTGAATTTACTTTTATCTATGATTTTTTCGTCGCTATATTATGCATTTTCACTTGGTAGCCTTGCTTTGCTCAGGTGCATGCCTTTCTAGAACCTTGCACCTCAGGCATTTTATGGGCCTTGTAGTGTGCCTTTATTCTTTAACAACATCGGTTTTGATATTGTCACTGTAGATGTAGCAGAAATTGTTTTGGTTGTATTTGGTCAAGTTTCATGCCTTTCCATGACTTTTACTGTTTATTCATTTTGCTTTAGGCTAGAAAGCTTTTTAGCACTGTTTTTGGATGTTTGGTCTTGCAGGTTTTATCTTTTATAACTAGTAAGATTTTGTTTATATTTCTAAAATTCTGGTTTGCCTTTTGTTCTCGCACAAACTTAGGGGTTACATATTAAGTTGGGACAATTGTACTTAGGTCCCAAGTAAGAGAATTAATTTCAGACAGGTCCTTTCTGAAATTAATGACCTGTCTGAAATTAATTCTCTTACTTGGGACCTAAGTGCAATTGTCCCTATTAAGTTTTGATTAAAGAAAAGCTATGAGAGAAAATGGGGAGGGAAGTGCATTTTCTCTCCTAGCTTTCATTTCCCTCTCTTTTTCTATCCACCCAAACATGTCATAAGTATATCAAACAAGTATATGTTCCGTTTCACTTTTAAAAATATAGTTTGGAGTGTAAACAATGGTTTTATTGAAGCTATTTCTTCATACTTTTTAATTCATATTCTCTTAAATCTATTCTCTACATCACTTTTACTATTTTTTTACAAATTATTCTTTAAAAGTTAATCTACACACATCCTAATAGTATTGTACTTCCTTCGTCACATAATATAAGGTCCATTTCTTTGAATAACCTTGTACCAAAATATAAAGTCCTATTTAACTTTGTTAGTATATCAAATTGTCCTTTTGATAATTGGAGAGTTTTTATTTGTCCTTTTCCCTAAAATAAATTCTCGACAAAAGTAAAAAAAAAAAAAAAAAAGTTCAATTACCCACCCGTTCACCGTCAATTACTCATTCTGACCTCTCTTCGTCGTTCTTCTTCGGCCTTCATTCACCATTTCTACTCTCATTTTCATTCATGCTCGTCGTTTGCCGTTGAAACCTGAAACTTCTCTGACTTCCTTTGCTCTTCCCTGCTCTCCGCTCAAAGCTCCTAGGTCTGTGCTTTGAGCAAAGGTTGCCGTTTGAAGTTCCGTTCGCCCTTCTCTCTGTCACCACTCACCATCCCTAGGTTCGTGCTCACCGTTCTTTTGGCTGAACTTACTTATGGCTACTGGTGTATTTAGTATTCTGGAGTTGATTTTTGTCTTGGTAGTTTTTGTGACTTACCGTTCTAATGTTGTTTGTATTAGTTCAAAGTTTGTCTGAGAGCTAGCCGAATGCTTTAGACTTTTTATTTGGGATTTATTGGTGTAACAAAAGAGTATATTAATATATTTCATTATCTTATCCTTAATTTTGGTCCTTTGGGACTCAAAACATTCGTATTTCAATCATCAGTGTTCTATGTTGTTATGACTTTATTTACTTGATATCCGACATTATTTATTTAGCTAATTAGCTGTTCAACTGCTGTAACATTCTTAAGAAGTGAAATGCTGAATTTGAAAATGTGAGCCAAATAATTGAAATAAGTATTAATTAGGGATGTTGATCTGTAACCTTGACAGAGTTGCCTGTGACTGTGTGGGATTCTAGATTAGATGTAGGGCTTGAAAGTTTCAATAAGATTCTCAAAGGTGTGAAGTCTTTATGGTTATTAGATTTCTAAATTTGGCTTAAGTTAACTGAAGATAATGTAAAATAAACAGCAGAGGGTTGATTACTCTGGCCTAGATGAGAGTAAAGACAGGAGAATAATGATGGAGCTTGAAATGTCTGTAGAATCGTATGAAGGAGTCTGTTTGCAACTTTTGTCTCAGTTTGAACTTTGAAGCCTATTTCATATTGATATGTTGTGAGCATGTTCTTGTTTCTATTCCCCTTCTTTGTTCATTTGGTTTTGATGAGGATAAATTATTAACTTCCTATAGGACACAGGTGGGTGTTTCAAGGTTCTCATGATCAGATTATCTGCGCCAGGGGTGGTTGTATATAGCCTTGGAGCTGGTGAGGAGTTTGGGCTGGCATATGTCCTGCCTCTGCTACCATCCCTTTTGCAGCACCTATTCCATCTTAATCATTAATGTAGTGAACATGTTTAATAGTTTGAGTTTTATATACTTCTTTTGGACATGTTTAAATTCAGGCTGATTTCAGCCTGTTTAAATGCCCAGGTTTGTTTGAAGGCCTATGCCCGTTTTCTTGTGGAGGCCTGTAGCTTGTTAGCCTGTGTGTAAAGCTTTTTATCCATCTAGTGGGATAAGACTTTGTTGTTGCTGTTGTTGTTGTAACAGAATTCAGGCGAGGCCTTTATACAAGCCAGGGTTAGGCTGAAGAAAATGCCTTTGGTAGGCCACTGACCATGCTCAGGTCAACTTCTTACAAAATAGGCCCAGTCTATTGAGGGTGAAGTCTGGCTCGGCCAGGCCTGTTTCCACTCGAACTCACATATGTTCTTGCTGCATTTTTTTAAATCTAATCACCACTACTTTTCATTATGGTGTCTATATGATGCAATGTGTCTCTTCGTTCATCCCTGTTTTCCACACAAGTCTCTCTCTCCCCCACCCCCACAACATTGTTATAATGTCAATATGATGGGAAGGTGATGGATTTTTATTTGAAATCTGGTGAGAAACTTTTATTATAATCAATGGATAAGATACTTCAATAACCCACACTACATCATTTCATTGCAGATTAAGAGCAGCAGTACCATTTCTCATTGCAAAGTTTCAAGGTTTGAATGAGCATAGACTGCCTATATGATGCAATGTGTGTGAATGTAGGCTATGGGATTTTCTCCAACCAGCTCCTCATTTTGTTTGGGCGAGGATTACTAAATATGAACCCCTTGTCATGCAGGTGCTTTCAAAGTTAAAAGCTGCTTCATCTTCAAAACTTCGTCGTCTTCTTATTCCACTCACATCCACTACCTTCCACGTCAACTCATTGCCCTCTCTACCAAAATCTCAACTTTCCAATCTCTACATCAATTCCATGCATTTATTATCACTACAGGCAACTCCAACAATGTCTTTGTCGCCTCCAAGCTCATGTCTCTCTACGATTCCTTTGGCCACCCTACTTCCGCCACTAAGGTATTTAATTCACTTAATGACTCCAAGGACGTCTTTGCTTGGAACTCCATTATCAAATGCCATTTCTCCCATGGCAGTTTTTCTCAAGCTCTTAGCTTCTACTCCCAAATGCAAGGTTTGGCCGTTTTGCCAAATAGCTTCACTATCCCCACGGTTATTTCTGCATGCGCAGAGCTGATGTTTCTAGATTATGGGAAAAAGATTCATGGCTTGGCTGCCAAGCTTGGGCTTTATGCATATGGGTCTTCAGTGGGTTCATCTTTTGTGTCCTTGTATTCCAGGTGTAGCCAATTGAATGATGCATTTCACGCCTTTGAGGAAATTCCTATGAAAGATGTGGTTGCTTGGACTACACTTGTAATAGGCTATGTGCAAAATGAGGAGAGTGAGAAGGGGTTGGATTGTCTTTGTGAGATGCATAGGATTGGTGAAGTTGATGTGAAGCCCAATTTCAGAACATTGGAGGGTGGATTTCAAGCTTGTGGGAATTTGGGTGCTCTTTTAGAAGGCAGATGTTTACACGGGTTAGTATTAAAAAATGGAATTGGATGTTCACAAGTCATACAGTCTTCAATTTTGTCCATGTATTGCAAATGCGGAACTCCCCTAGAAGCTTATCAATCCTTTTGTCAACTAATTAACAAAGATCTACTGTCATGGACATCACTCATTGGTAATTTTGCAAGGTTTGGGTTGATGACTGAATGCTTAAGGCTTTTTTGGGAAATGCAAGAAAAACAAATATGTCCTGACGGAATTGTCATTCGCTACATCCTTTTAGGTTTCAATAATTCCATGAATATATCTGAAGCAAAAGCATTTCATGGGTTAGTCATAAGGAGATATTATGTATCTGATGAGATAGTTCACAATACTTTATTGTTAATGTATTGCAAGTTTGGAATGTTAAGTTTTGCTGAGAGGCTTTTCCAAAGGAATAAACTGAGCCTAGATTGCTGGAACTCAATGGTTATTGGGTATGGTAGGATAGGTAGGAGTACGAAGTGTATTGAAATCTTTAGGGAGATGCAATATATAGGTATTCATTCTGAATCAAACAGCTTGGTTTCTGCAGTTGCTTCTTGTACTCGCTTAGGAGCAGCCAAACTAGGAAGGTCAATCCATTGCAATCTGATAAAGAATTTTATGGATGACAATGTCTCAGTGGCTAATTCATTAATAGATATGTATGGAAAGTGTGGGAAGATGACTTTTGCTTGGAGAATGTTTGATAGGGTGGAGAGGGATGTTGTCTCATGGAACACGCTGCTATCATCTCTTGTTCATGCTGGGCATCACCAAGAGGCTATAGACCTATTTAATAAAATGGTTGTAGAAGGCCAAAAGCCAAATACAGCCACTCTAGTTGTTGTTCTTTCAGCTTGTTCCCACCTTGCATCTTTGGAGGAAGGAACAAGAGTTCACCACTATCTAAATGAAAGTGGTTTCAAACTCAATATACCTCTTGGCACAGCTTTGGTCGATATGTATGCTAAGTGTGGGCAACTAGAAAGGTCTAGAGAAATGTTTGACTTAATGGAAGAGAAGGATGTTGTGTGCTGGAATGTGTTGATTTCAGGTTATGGAATGAATGGATATGCAGAATCTGCTATGGATACATTTCAAAGAATGGAAAAAGCAAATGTCAAACCCAATGAAATTACCTTCCTTGCTCTTCTCACTACATGCGCCCATGCAGGACTTGTTGAACAAGGAAAGCACTTGTTCGCTAGGATGCAGAATTACTATATGAAACCCAATTTGAAGCATTACACTTGTATGGTAGATCTTCTAGGGAGGTCAGGTAATTTGCAAGAAGCAGAAGCTCTAGTACTCTCTATGCCCATCTCTCCAGATGGTGGTGTTTGGGGTGCCATATTAAGTGCTTGCAAAACGCACAATCAAATTGAGATAGGAATAAGGATTGCCCAGTATGCTATTGACTCAGATCCAGTAAACGATGGGTACTATGTAACGCTGGCCAATATGTATAGCTCCATTGGGAAGTGGGAAGAAGCGGAAAATGTTAGAAGGATGATGATAGAGAGATGCTCAATAGGAAAGAAAGCTGGTTGGAGCATGCTATAAGCTATTAGGCTTTTCTAGTGGTTAAAGGCTGTCTTTGCTGGTAAATAAACTTCTAACTGCAAAGACTAGGCTGATTGGCTTGCTTAATGATTGCACAATATCTCCTCAAGGGCATTAATGAGTATCTCCCAGAGATTGCTTCACGGCACAAGTTCAGCCTACATGTTTCCACGTTACATATCACAACAGCTTGGGCAATGAGAAGTGCTACCAACAGCAACTGCACCAAAGCTTTGCTAGTAGTCTGTGCCATGCTTTCCTTAATCAGGTAGAAGTCAGAAGCTATTAATTAACTTCGTCTAGTTGATATTGCTTTCATGTCTTGTTTAATTTAAAGAGAATTTGTGGTTATGTTTTGGAAAAATTTTGCATTAGTTTAGTTTAGCATCAATAGTTCTCTGTTTTGGGTGTCATGTGAAGTCAGACTGTAGAGAGGTCCTCGAGTATAATTTTACATGAGAATTAAAAGTAGGAATAATAATTATAAGCAACCCAATAAACAAGCTTCAATTGGCTCATCGCTTGCCAACAAAACCAAAAAGGTTTATTATGTTGGGAGAATTACTGAAGTCCCTAGGGACTGATGGTGACTAACTTAAATTGTGAGATTACGAATTTGCCCTCACGAATTTAAAACAGAAACTGAAGTGAAAGGATAGGTCTATCTTCGATTCTCCTGCACTCTGCTCACTGATCGTAGTCGTGAGTGGTTGATTGATAAATTGTATCCCTCAAATCCGTGCTGACTTATTGTCGTATGCCATATTTTATACAGAATCCAAGGTTTCTAGGCATATATCAACATGCTGAGGCCAGAGGTATTTCTTTGCTGCCGCTTATCTTCATCTATGATAATAAAAATTCATGGAGGCAGCTTTTAGAAAGTTATTAATTCTTCTTGTTCTTGCATAAGCATTTTTTGTTGATCATACTTCTAGTTCGAAACTTTCCCATAGATTAGTAACTCTGTTAAACTTGATCATGTTTTCTTGTTCATGATCGTTGGTTCCAACTTTTTATGGAGCTATTCTGTTTATTGCTTATGAAGTTTTAGCATAATGCTATCTGGCCAAGCGATTAGTGTATGCCTCATTAATTTCTATTTGGTTCGTCAATCAGTGGCCCCTTTAAAGCCAGAAGTTAGAAGCCATTCAGAAAAGCCCGAAGGTTTTTGTTCATATGCCATCAGAATTGCTGCTTCAGTGCTTATGAAGTTGAGGAAATATGTAAGCCACAGAATGCGAAGCTCCAGCAATTTGATTTGTGATAATTGTTATTTTGGGATGTTTTGTTTTGTTTTGTTTTGTTTTTCTATTTCACTTACATGGTTATCAAAATCGCTATAGTATTGTACTGATTGTGAGTTTAGGTACAATGAATGGGCAATCCATATTAGTAAACATGAAGACCAAATGTGGACTTTAGCCTTAATCTAATTTGCCAAGATAGTTATCAATGTTTATTAGTAGCATTTCTTTTTCGGGGAAGAAAAACTACTAAGTTGTCATCATATATGCATGCCCTCATTGATAAAGTGATAACAGGAAGAAAGACGCATCTTAAATTTAAAATCCTCAATAGTGTATTGATAACCTTGATTAGTGCTACAATTGGTATGAACTGTTTCATTAATGATGAATGAGGATAAACAAAGTTTAGCACCACGAGCATCTAATACCATTAAATTCTTAAGGTGTAAAAATATTCATAAATTTTTCAAAATGAAGCAAATTTAACACCAGTGTTAAAACATCGTTGAATTTTTGTTGCTTTTTGTTTGTTAGCCTCACTTTATTAATTTTTTAGATGGTTATTTCTTTTAATAAAAATATCTCTCCCTCTCTCTCTTCCCCACGATTATTTGAAATGAGCATGCTGTATGGGCTTCTGCATGAAATCTGTAGCTACCCACCTTCATCTCTCACTTGGACCTTTTGCGTATAAGTTAAATTTGAGAGCTAAGAAATAGAAGGGGGGAAGGGAGTGGGAGATTTTGTTTTTTGTTTTTTTTTAAAAAATAATTTATAAATTAATAATGTGGGGTCTACAGATAGAGATGTGACAAAATTTTAACATCTTTAACGATGGTGTTGAAATTTTTTCATTTTTTAAAGTTTATGTACATTTTTTCACCTTAAAAAAATTTAATAGTGTTAGGTGCTCCTAACAATGAACTTTATTGTTAAAATTGTATATATTTGTCTAAAATAAAAATGTAGGAATTATTTTATCAATAAACATATTTTTTTATTTAATTTGTTGGGGTTAATACAACTTTTGGTCTTTGAACTTTCAGTCAATTTTGGTTTTAGTTCCTGAACCATAAAATCAGTGGTTTTGATCCTTGAACTTTCGATTAATTTTGGTTTTTGTCCCTGAATTTTAAAATCGCTGATTTTGGCCCTTGAACTTTCAATCAATTTTAGTCTTGGTCCCTGCACTTGCAGTCAATTTTGGTTTTGATCCCTGAACCTTAAAAAGAAACTTGAAGAATCAGGGACCGATGGTTATAAATGATACAAAGTTCAAGAACCAAAACCACCAATCTAAAGTTCAGGGACTAAGTCCAAAATTGACGGAAAGTTCAAGGATCAAAACCACCGATTTTGAAGTTTAGGGATCAAAACCAAAATTGGATGAAAGTTCAAATACTAAAAGTTGTATTAACCCATTTGTTGGTGATAATTTCAAAAAGTAGCAATAAGTATATTTTAATATAAATGTTTATTTGAGGAATTTTCAATTAACAGCTAAGCACTATTTTTTTTTGTTGGTACAATGCTAAGAACTTTTTTTGTTTTGGACAGAAATTGCAACTGATATCATTGGAAAAGGGTTGGGCTACTGTCAGCCCCAACAATCAATTCGTTCAGCCTAACTCAGAGATACTTGCAATTTACCAAGTTGACCCCAAACATTAAAGTAAGTAATATGGGCTCAACCCACTAGCCCGTAGGTTAGGGTTGGCATTTTCCCAACCCGTGAGACTGTAGGATGCACAAGCCCACACCATATAGCCCGCTGGAGGCGGGCTAGCCCATGGGTAATATATATAATCTCTTTTAAGTTCATTAAGTTATTTTTTAAGCACTTCACTAATATAAATTGTGATTGACACAACAAATTGTGATGTTTGTATAATAAAATCTAAACTTTGTTAATAATATTGTTAATAAGATAAAACTAGGAAGATGTATATACACAATATATGTAATTGTAGAGTCAATGGTTTTATGGTATCTGGGGTATTCTACTTTAGTTGATGTAACATTAATCTATTTTTGTTGATTTAGAACTTTATTTACTTTTTTAACATTTGTAAAACAAAAAAATTAAAAAAAAGGTTGCGATTAGCGGGCTAACCTATCAATCCACCATAGAGGGTTAGGGTTGGGATTTCACAAGACGTGGGCTGCAATGGCCTGCACGCATAATCTACAACCCGTATTCCTAGCTCTACCATGCACAACTAACAATTCAAGACTAATAAAATTAATAATTTTAGAAAGAGAGTTTTTTACGCGACAATTTTTAAAAGAGAGACTATGCCAATGGAACACAAAGGAGAAAAATACACTTAAAATAACAAAAAAAATGTAAAATGATAGAGAATGATCTAGGTTTTAAAAGAGAAACAAGAAAGGAAACCAGATAATAGACCAAAATACCATTCTATTAGATAGCAGCATAGTTCAATTGCAGATAATAAAATTTCAATTATGAATAAATCTCATAAAAAAGTTAAAAGATTAATTGCAAATGTTATAAATTATGGAAGTTTTGTAAATTCTGAACTTAGTTTAGTTGTCAAAAGATAAAAAAAAAAAATTAGATGTGATAAATTGTAAATAAAAATCATAAGTATAGCGAGACAAATATGATTACTGTCCATGAAATTTGCCAATATTATTGGCTTAGCTTTTAAAAATCATACAATTTTATATTATTTGCTTCAATCCTCTACATTCCCTTATTATTAGCCGCATCTCTCATTCCCTCCCTCTCCTTCTCTCACACAATTTGTTTTGAATTTTATGGAACGTTTATACATGAGTGGCAGCAGTGAATATTTTTGAAAAAAATGCAACATAAAAAATTTGTTCCAAACTATACTTATTGAATTATTCTTGATGTTACAAAAACATTTTAGATTTTTCAACTCACCTAGATGAAAAAAAATTTATAAACCACAAGAAGATTATGTTAATTATGACTTAAAAAATATTTGATAATATAACATAAGAAACTATCATTAATTTAATCTATTTTTTAAAAATGTTCTTAGAAAAACATTTATTTATAGGACCAATAACCATCCATTTTATAAACCTAACAACTAAACAAAATTGACTTAAAGCATGAAAAAGAAAGAATAAGGATGTGAAATACCTTATGGATATGTCACTTATGAGATCCACTCATGCAAATATTGTGTGGTTTTAAAATGTCAAGGGTAATAAGGGACCTCAGAGGTTGTTGGGAGAATGTAAGATGAGGACATCACTTGACTAAATTTCAACATGATACTTGTATATTACATAATGTTTTACATGCGGATGCTAAGTACGTCTCAATAACTCTGTCTATTAATTAGTCAAGGAAATACACTTCCCTTAAGATATCAATGTTAAATTCAAAATTATGAAAATTAATTATTTAGTTCATGTGGTTTTAACTCAAGATATATAACTTCTACATTCATTTCGATGCAATTTGATCTATAATTCTTTAGTATTTGCACTTTCTGACTCAAATATAGTTTAATCGATGTGGAATATAACAGATAATTTTCTACAATTACAGGATCCACCGCTTAGAGGTTGTTGGGAGAATATTAGATGAGGACATCACTGGACTTAATTTCAACATGATACTTGTATATTACATAATGTTTTACATGTGGATATTAAGTACATCGCAACAACTATGTCTATCAATTGTCAAGGAAATACACTTCCCTTAAAATATCAATATTAAATTCAAAATTATGAAAATTAATTATTTAGTTTATGTGGTCTTAATTCATGATAACTTAAATTCTACATTCACTTCGATGCAATGTGATCCATAATTCTTTAATATTTGCACTTTCTGACTCAAATATAGTTTAAACGATGAGGAATAGATGATTTTCTACAATTACAGGAACCACCGAATAAAATTGCTACAAATTGAAGGGCTGATAAGATAAATTAAATTTTAAGAACTGAGTTATAAGAAGTTAAATGTACATAGATTAAATAATTAATTTAAAAAACAAAATGAAAAATTGCCTTATTCATGAAAGGATTGATATTGTAACTCCACTTCAACTTGTTTTATTTCTTCCTTTAGATTATTCATGTTTTTACCATTTATTTATTTTAGAGAAATGACAGTAAAATATCTTCTTAATTTTAAAATCCTATAAAGGAGATTTTAACTAGTTGAGTAGATATTAACAACTGCAAATCACCTATCGAAACTTTTAAAATTTAAAAGATATTTTACTATAATTTCATCTTATTTTTATGTAATTTTTTTAACCGTGCCATAATGTCCTAATATAATGTTGTTTTGACTTGCATGTGTTCCAATAGATCATTGATAGCTTGATTTAGCTTTGATGTCTCAACCTACAATAGAATTGGGAATATGAGCCAGAGCGTGAGTTGAGGACTGAGTTCGTGTGGCAAGTTGGTGGGCCAACCGCCAACCCGACACTTTTTTTATTTTTTTTTATTTTTTTAAATGCTTATATATATAATTTCATACTAACAAAAATAAATCACTATTGCATTAACTTAAGCACAATGCCTCAAATACCACAAAATTATGTCTGCAAATTTACATATTTGTTTGCATAGACATCTTCCAAGCTTCATTCTACTAATGACATTATCAAAAAAAAAAAAATTAGATTCCAGTATCAAAACACTACTATTTGTTATATCAACCACTATTTGTACTAGTGAAGTATCTAAAAAATAATTTCGTATAGTACGGAGGGGATTTTTTCTTTTTCTTTCTAGGGAAAAAAATATATTGCGGGCCAGCTCGCCTTAGCCCATGGGTTATGAGAGCTGGGTTGGTACATCCCATACTCTGGTGAGATGCTAAATTGCCAACCCTAACCTTGTTCTATCCCATAAGCTGGCTGATTGAGGCCGTGAGTTGAACCTATATTAACTGATCTAACCTATACTCACTGTTTGGTAAAATAAAGATGCAATTCTCCTATTGATCAAGGACCTAGTAAATTGATGTATAAAAAAAAAAGACCAAGTTAATAAAAGCCCACTTCTTAAAAAAAGGTTAATTAAAGCTCACAAATGTGGTTAGGGTGGGCATAGGTTTTGTTGGACTAGATTTTTAAATGTTTAACTCATTATTGTGAATTTAAGATCTTTAAATTGATGGATTAGTTAAATTTGTAAATGAAAATTATTTTGTATTTGTAGTTTTAACTTTGTTGCAACCCAATCTCCAATTTTTAAGTCAGTATAACTCAATCTATCTAGTTTTGATTCAATTGTTGTAATGCAGTCCTTAAACTTTGACCCAATGAAATTCAATCATTAAATTCTAAGCATACATTTAAAATATTACTCCCTCCGTCTCTTATTATAAGAGCTAAATAGGTAAAATCACACAGATTAAGAAAGTAGTTGAGAGAGATAAATATGTCTGAAATAATTTTGTTTTCTCGAGTTTGCCCTTATTTATGTAAGAGAGAGAAATGTGATAATAGTGTTATAAATGAGTATGAAAGAGAATGTGAATAGAGAGAATAGTGATGGGTAAAATGGGAAAAAGTTCATTAAATGCTTTGACAAATTGTGATAGGCTCTTATAAAAAGGGACAAAACCATTCAAATTTTTTGCTCTTATATATAGGGACGGAGGGAGTATTACATATATTTTAGAAAATAAGCATACGTATTTTGTGAAATTATAAACTAAAGTTTTAACAGTTAAAATTATAGAAGATTGAGTTGTATTAGGTTAAAGTTTAGAGAATAAATTTCAATTAAGTCAATACTGTAAATATTGGATTGCACTGGATTAAAGTTTAAAGATTGAGTTACAGTTGTATTAAAAACTATAAAAACTAAATAATTAGTTTTGTCATTTGTAAAGGAAAGGAAAAAAAAAAGGATAAGGAGAAGATTCAAGTTCAAAGTAGAAAGAGGGCCTTTTTTTGTTTATCTTTGTCCATATGCAAATGGTGCTATTTAGGATTAAAATGCAAGTGCTTTAAACTTGAATCTTTTTTTTATGGTTTTTGAAGGGTAAAAAGAAGGAAATAACTCAATCAAATGTTTACAATGGATTTTGAACTTGGCAGTGATTATATTGGTGGACCCAAAAGCTGTACAGTGTTGATAGGAAATTTATTAACAGTAAATTACAGAGAGAAAAAAGACAAAAGAAGGTGGTCACCAAATGAGCTCAAAAATAAAAGGATGAATTTCCTATGAAGGTATCTCAGAGACTGTCAGCCTCTCAAGTATCAACTCGTGAACTCCTTCATTTGCCAAACTCACTGCACATAGCTATCACTATATCTATGTATATACATAGCATCTCACAGCTCGCATCTCCGTGATAATCTAAAAACGAAGACCTTTGTTTATTTTATATTAATATTTATCAACTATATGTGAATCTAAAGCTGAAGCAGCTGTTATTTTGATGTGACAGAACAAAAGCAACGACTAGAGTGGCAGATTAAGAGTCAAAGTGAGGAGTAACACACATAATCCTTCCAATTCCAATTATAATTATGTAAGACCTATTTAGACAAATAATTTTGGTCATAGATATAGGATTTAGTTATAATTTTTGTCTATTTTTTTAAAATTATCCTAATAATGCCCCTCAACAATAATTAAGTAAGAGAGAGGTGGAGCAGCTAAGGAATATAATTGAGGTATTTTGGATAAAGTATGTCATATCAACTAACTTAAATAATATCCTTAATCTAATCAAATTAAGTAAATAAGTCTTGAGAGTATAATTTTATTTTGTACACTTGTCTAATATCTGACTCTATCAAATCATATTCCAATCTCATTTATTCCAAATTACAATTAAGTCCCATGATATGATTTTTTTTTTTTTTTTCATTTAGAAGGTTTGGATCACCAACCTTTAGAGAAATTAAGTATCTTCCAGTTCACTTAATTAGTGTTAGTTAAATTATACTCCTGCTATTGTAAATGTAGAATCCAATGTGTGGTGCAATTTACACAACAAACTAGGTCCTACGTTTAAAATAGGATAGGATATGTATATAGTACTACCATATTTATGCCTTATGAACAGTGAAACTCATCAACATAGATTTTATATTTTATATTCACTCTTTCATTTCTTTTTTAATTATCTTGGATGTATGTGAGGGAGGGATTCGAGTCCTCTCCCCCTTCTCTTGTTTGAAATTTAATATATCGGTCCAATTTAATAGATGGGATAAGGATTCAATCCAACCACACTAACATATACTCATTTGGTCCTAATTATTAGCTGGATAGAAAATGATTATTTTTCACCTAATTATAAGTTATATCATCGAATTTTTCATATGAAGTTACAATTTTAATCCTGATTTATTATTGGTGGACTTTATTCTCATGGCATACAATGTATAATTTATGGAGGTAAAGTTAAAAAGCTATTCAGTTTTAACTTTTAAGATGGAGTTAATTATGATTAAATTTTTTCTTCATTCAAATGAAACATGTTCGAAGTAATTTATTAATATAGGACCAGAGAAGTATAAGGAGTATATAGTATTTTACAATTGTTACACTCAAACTCTCTCCCTACTATAATATCTATTATATCAAGACAAAGACCATATTTCAAATTAAATAGAACTCTTAGACATATTTTGGGATAATACCATTTAGGTATCCATCAGTAAAGACAATTAATATCAAACAAGTCTCAATAACTTTTCAATTATACTTTTTCACTTGTTAATAGTGGCCATTTCACTTGTCATTGACAAGACATTAGAATTTGTTTGATATTATTACTTGTCTTCTTAATGGTGTGAAAATATTTCAATAATTTTTTTTTTCTATGCTATATATTCACTCACATCCGTGACAGAGATGGCAACAAATGCTTACAACCACCTCACAAAATATGCCATCATGAAGCAACTACCCCCTGTTATGGGCATTCCATGCATGTTTCTTCTCCTTTCCATTTATGTCCTATCTAACTCTATCTTCTTTTAATTTGAATCCTTCACTTCTCTTCATCACATACTCACCTTCACTATCATATATTATGCTGCCCATCTCAATGGCCTCTGAAGATAATCACTTCCACATATTCCAGTGGCATCTCATTAAAATAAATCACTCAAACTTCCACTCATATAGTCATGGCATCTTCCTCCTACTTTTCTTCTTCTCCATCATCATTCTGATCGCCACATTGTTCCTTCTCACCCACTTATGTTGCCGCCGCCAAAATAGCGCGGCTTCTCGGGAAGCCCCGGCCACTAGTCTTCATTGGGGTAAGTTAGAGATGGGATCAATGGAGAATAAGAGTGTTGTGGGAGATCCAAATGTAGAATGCTGCATATGTTTAAGTGTGTTAAAGGAGGGAGGAAAAGTGAAGGTGTTGCCAGAATGTGAGCATGCTTACCATTCAGAGTGTGTGGAAATGTGGTTAAGTGCAAATCCAAGTTGTCCTCTTTGTAGATCTTCACTTCATAGATTTATGAGTAATAATGCTATCAACAACAATGTATGAATATTTTGTTTGTGTTTTCTGCCATCGACTCTGATAGCTTTCTTTTTCAAGATGAGAGAGAGAGAGAGAGAGAGATGGGGAGGGAGAGGGTTTGTGTTTGTCATCTGCAAGCTGTATATTCTCGTCTTGCGTGGTTGTATACTGCAACTGTATTGTGAAAGGTGAAGCAGACGGGAAGCAACTTGGCTTGATTGCTTTTTGATTTGTTTTAGCCCAACGGAATGTAAGCTAATAGTGTTTGTCCCTTTGATTCTAAAACATGACTACCCCTCCTCTCCTATGGGCTTATTTATAGGTTAGAGAGAGAAAATTTTATTTAGTTCTATTTATAAGTTATGTCATTAAATTTTGTATATGTATGTATAATTTTGCCATTCATTTATTATACGTTGATTCTGGCAACACCTTCACTTTTCCTCCCTCCTTTAACACACTTAAACATATGCAGTATTCTACATTTGGATCTCCAACAACACCTAATTTTGCCCTTCCATTGTATATGTATGTACAATTTTATCCTTCATTTACTTTTGTATATTTAGTGGATATTAAATAGGAATTACAATGGAAGGTTGTCAAATTTTGAGATAAAATTAATGAAGTTTAAGGTTTTCCTCAGTTTATGTGAAATATGTTAGAAACAACTTATAAATAAGATCATATAAGTAATTTACATATAATAAGAAAATTAGTCAGGTTATTTATTTGAATAAATGTGTTAATTTCTCTAAAATACCATGTTTAATCATTACCCTCGTTCACAGAAATCCATGCTTATTTGCTTCTAATTAAAATACTTTTCGAGACAAAATTCATCTGACAGTACAACAAAAAATTGTCTAACACGAAATCATTTAAACAGTACAACAAAAAATTGTCTAGCACGAAGTCATTTAAAGTAAGTGAAATCAAACTTCCCCACAATCTAACACGATAACAAACCCCTTGATTAGCTGTTAGCATTTACGACCAGAGGGAGTATCAATTATCAAGAGTCTTTGTTAAAAATAAAGGTTCTAAAATGGTGGAATTCATTGTAAATAGTAACCTTCATGTGTGATTTTTTGGGGCGAGAGGCTCTCCGTTAAGGTCAATCTCCATTTAACTTTCATTTAGATCAAGCAGTAGCTATTTAATTCCCCTTCCGATTCTTATTATAAAAGGTCAAATTTTGAAGGGTTAAAGCGTATTTTGGCCAATGATTTATTACGAAAAGTGCGTTTGATACAATTATTTTTAAAATGTCAATATAAGCCAACCATCTTTTAAAATGGGGTAAGTTGGTTAATAATTTATTTAAAAAAGGAGCGCCTGACACAACAGAATTCTGTATGGTATTGGTCAAATTGCCCCATTTTAAAATATAGTTGGCTTATATGGACATTTTAAAAATAATTGTGCGCTTTTTGTAACAAATCATTGGCTAAAATGCACCTTAACCCAATTTTGAATTGATTTGATCAAAAATATAAGAGGCCACATTAGGTTGTTCCATCATTTAATATATTTTTTCCTTTTTTTGCCCAACTATTTTGAAATATTGCATTAAATAAATGACAAGTGATGCTTATATTTATGAGGAGAAAGGGAAACATTGTTTAAATGAGAGAATAACAAAATATAAATAATGGTAACATCAGAAAAAATGTCTATTTCATAATTTTTAACTAACTTTTAATATTTTTTCTTGAAAAACGTAATTTGATTGTTGGACTCTTATAACTAGGACCGGAGGAAGCATCCATTTTGATCCAACAAGCGTTGTTGGATGAAAATAGGAGTTAAATAGATACCGTTTCATTTAAATGGAGTTCAAATAGAATGAGACATCAATGGTGAGCCCCTTTTTTTTAGGGTACTTGTCAATTTAGAAGAGAACCAACTACTTCTCTTCGATGAATATTTTAGGAAGTGAAATAATCAAAATAAACCTCCAATGAAATGAGCTCACAACCTATTCATATATATATATATATACAGAGTATTAATTATTTTAAATTAATCAAAGTTCTACAAAAACAATAGCCAACAACAACAACAACAACCAAGCCTTATCCCACTAAATGGGTCGGCTACATAGATCGCACAACGCCATTGTGCTCTATCAGTAACCAAATCTTTAGATATATTATTTATTAAAAGATCTCGCTCTACAACTTCATTGAGTGTATACGCCTCGGTCTCCCTCTTCCTCTCTTAATCGGACTCCAAACTGTTTGATCTACCCTCCTCACTGGCACATCTAATGGCCTTCTTTGTACATGTCCAAACCACCTCAAATGATTTTCTACCATTTTCTCACTGATAGGTGCCACTCCAACTCGTTCGCGTATATGATCATTCCGAATCTTATCATTTCTTGTGTAACCACACATCCATCTCAACATCCTCATTTCAGCTACTCCATTTTATGTTCATATTGACCCTTCAAAGCCTAACATTCACTACCATATAATACTGCTGGTCTTATAGCAGTGCGATAAAACTTCCCTTTTACCTTATGGGGTACTTTTCTATCGCAGAGAACTCCAGTAGCTTTCCTCCACTTATACCACCCAGCTTGATTTCTATGATCAATCTCACCATCTTGTCTTATAATTGATCCTAAATACCTAAAATTTGTCACTTAAGGGATTGTTTGCTCTCCCAATTTAACCTCCAAACACCTCTAAGTTGTCTATTTGCAAAATTGCAATGCAAATATTCTGTCTTACTCCTACTTAAACGGAAACCCTTCAACTCCAACGTGTTTCTCCATATCTCTAATTTATCATTAATCTCCTCTCTTGATTCGGCCAGAATGACTATATCATCAGCAAAAAGCATGCACTTAGGGACCTCTTCTTCTACAGGCTTAGTTAGAGCATTTACTACTAAGTTAAACAAATATGGGCTTAAAGCTGATCCCTGATGTAGGCCAATTCTTATAGGGAAGTATTTTGTCTCACCTCCCGGCGTTCTAACCTTAATCAACACCCCATCATACATATCCTGTATAATTTTAATATAAGCAACACATAATCCTTTCTTTTCCAAGGTTTTCCAAAGTAAATCTCTTGGCATACGATCATATGCCTTCTCTAAGTCAATAAAAACCATATGTAAGTCTCTTTTTCTACTTCGATACTTTTCCATTATCCCCCTTAGTAGATATATCGCCTCTGTTGTGGATCTCCCTGGCATGAACCCAAACTATTTCTCAGAAATACTAGTTTCTAGTTTTAACTTATGCTCAATCACATTTTCCCATAGTCAACATTTTTGTCAGGTGTCATTTTCATCCATGTGGCAAGGGACACACATCCATTTGGTCAGGATAAAGGGAAAAATCTCATTCACAAAAGTTTGAGATCTATCTCTATTTTTATCAAAGAACAAGAGACATTTTTTTTTATTGAAATCCCAGTCTTTATTTATAAATTTAATTTAGTTGAGTATGGTCTACTTTTGTGCTTCACAAAAAGTAGTAATTACAGAGTGCGGGAAAAAAAAATACTAATAGTGTCTCAAAATAGAATTTTTGAAAAACAATAAGTAAAAATTTACCAATAACAATTATTTCTAAAAACTAATTTTATAGGGCTTGCTATTACCCTTTTAAACAAAAAAATTATAATTTTAACTATTTTGTTAATGACTTCCTTGAAACTTGATCCTGATTTTCTTAAAATCTACTGTAAATCAAAATATGGTAAAATAGGGCGGGCCAACCTACAACAGGCCAGACCATTTACACATGACAACAAAAAACACTCTCCTTTTCAAAATCTGGCCTGTTTATGCACCTCAATCAAATTCAATAAACAAAATTTAATTTTTTCTCTTTTTCAAGAAATTAAGTTAGAAAAATAAAAGGAATTAAATATTTTAACATTTTTTAATAAATAGAATAATTGGTTGTTTTCCATAGACAACATATTTTGTGAGATAAAAACTCTACCTTTCATTGTTCAATATATGTGTGCATTAAATTCTCTTTTCATTCTATAGTCTACATAACATATTCGAGCATTATCAAATACAATCGAAAAATTTCTCTACTTGTTTATCTAAATCAATCAAACATAATTCTATCAATGTTTAATAAGGAGAAATTTCTTTACAAAACTGTTAACAACCAAATGAAAGATTCTTGAAAATTGAGTAAACTAATTTTCAAAATCAATTAGAAATTTAAAAATAAAAACCCTTTCTTGTACATATGTTTGAAAAATACAAGTTGTTGACAAAATAAAGAATTATTATACATAAAATTGCAAGGTCCAACTTCCAAGATGTAAAAATATCACTAGATAATGTGTAAAAAGTCACAAAATTACTCAAACAAATTGGCGGATTTAAATGTGCCATTTTGTTTAAGCCCGCGACCTACAAGTGTGGCCTTTTAGGCCTAACTCCTTCTTAAAGCTATAAATCATATTATCATGGCTCTATGTAAATCTCTTCTAAAAATTTATGATTTTAAAATTATAATTTTTTAAGACTAGTTAACTTTTACACATACCAATTGCGAAGAGAGCTTGGACAAGGCTAATGGGGAGGGGGGATAACATTGACACGAAAAATAAGGGTAACAAAAACTTCTTCTTAGACAAATTGAAACCTAGACTATACTTGAGGGCCAAAGAAATAATTTCTAGTCAAAACAATTGAAAAAAATAAAATAAAATAAAATTAGATGTGGTTGGTAGTAGGCAAGAGGAATTGCACAAGTTTGAAATACAGATGCAAGCAGCATTACGTTTTTCTTGCCTTTATTTCGGACCATTATGTCAAGAAGCTTAGTTGCTTGAATACATTTATTGCCACTTTGCCAGTTGCATCATTGCCCATGCTTGTAATCTCAATCCCAAAGCCGCGTTACTTGTTCCTACCTACAAAAACATGGATATGAACCCACAAATATTTTAATCTTCCAAACAAAATATCAAGATCTAAGGAAGCTTCTTTGAAAAGTGTCCAACGTGCCAATCATCTGTACTTAACCGTTTTAATATTGATCTCCTCTAGTCATAATTCTAGTCCTAGACAAACCAGATGCAGTCAAGTATTTCTCTTTAGCTTTTCCAATCATCTATTCCATCAGTATATGTATGCTGCAGTGGGCTCATCTTGTGGTGCATTGGGAGTGTTAATTATAGCAAGTATCAGAGGTTGATGATTCTTGAAGGGATCTTATTGGGTCGGAGGTTGACAATCCTAGTTTATATGTACCACTCTAGTGCTTATTACAAGTCCCTTTCGACTAATTTTTACATATAAAGATACGACAACTAAATCATTTAATATATCAAATTTATAAATATTTTCAAATTTTCCCTTATTAAATAATGTGTATTGAAAAAAATATGCTACACTCCCTCCGTTCCTAAATATAAGACCTCTTTGGAGAGATGAATTTGTTCCTAAATAGAAGACCTCTTTCTAATTTGTTTCAACTTTTCCCCAAATTATTCCTATTGATTCTCTTTAATGAAAAACAAGTGAGTAAGGAAAGGTTGGAATAAAGGCAAGTGGTTAGGATGCTTTGGTAATATCATGTGATTTTAACTAACTTAACTAACATCCTTAATCTCATCAAATTAGGTAGATGGGTCTTATATTTAGGAATGGAGGGAGTATAATTTTTCTCACCTCTTCATCATTCAATAGGGGTAAATTGGAACACAGTCATTATAACCTTCTAGCTAGACTTATAATTAGGATAAAATATTTCTTCTATAATGGACTTAATATGGACCAGAGTGGTATAAGGAAGAAAGACCGGCACTGTTCATTATTGGAGATTATTGTTCGTAAGATCAAATTATGCAACTTTATATGTTATTGACTTCACCGTAACTCCTAAAAAAAAAAGAAACTTTACAAAGTTTGAATATCCCATGCATTAGAGAGGCTGGATATTCTAGTCTTAGAGAGCAGGAGTTACCAAAATCAAAACAGACATAGAATATGATGGTTATTTAGAATAGTGTCTGGTGTATTTGTGGAAATATCAATTTTTGCAAACAAATTGAATTCAATCCCAAGAATGAAAATTTGATGTATAAGTGATTGCTACCTAGAGAACTGCTCATTTCAGTCCATTAGTTTGTATCGTTTCTCTTGGACACCTGAAACTCCCATTTGTATCTCTATTATTGTATGAAGGGGAACCTGCAATGAGAAAATCTCAAATTAG
Organism: Mimosa bimucronata; assembly: GCA_037074515.1. Taxonomy (NCBI): domain Eukaryota; kingdom Viridiplantae; phylum Streptophyta; class Magnoliopsida; order Fabales; family Fabaceae; genus Mimosa; species Mimosa bimucronata. The sequence continues at coordinate 12,723,029 of CM073443.1, read as the reverse complement.
ATACAATAGTAGCCTCATAATTCACCAAAAGTGAGATGACAAATAAATACTTTTAACAAGCCACCGTGATAAGTTGAGTTTTTTAAATTAGCTTCTCATGTTTTCGAATTTAACTTGCTCCCAAACTCCTTAAAAACTCCAACCTTTGTCCAAATAGGAAAGTAGTGCACTTGAAAATTTTTAACATCCTTATATCATAATTCACAACTCACGAGTATGGCATTTCCGTTCCATTTAGTATAATCAAAGACAATTACATACTTCGTTTTTTTTATTATAAATTTTCTACTAATTCAGAACTATGCATCAACCCTAATTTCTTTGTCAATTTAAAAACGATTGCATGCACTCGAAGGGGACAAAGAGTTTCTTTTAGATTCACTCTGTAAATGAGAAACAAGGATAAGTTACAGACTTTTATAAAAATCCATAATTACCTCAATGTGTGGAATTTCTTTCAAAGGCCTGTCAGCAAAATAAGCATATAATGCCCTCAAAACTGCCTGTATTGAGAAAACCAACAAAGAGCATAAAAAATATTACAATCACTCAAGCATTAAGACCATGTCTTCAAAAGGCAAATTCAATATGATGCACAACCTGATGAGATATTACAACAACTGGTGCACGTTGTCTCTCAAGCTCAATAATCACAGGCTCTAACCTGCATTACAGGAAGAACTTACAATACTCACTTACATCAAACAGGTAGAAATTTGAATCTTAATTAACATGAAAATTAAATTATTGACCTTTGAATAACATCTAAATAAGATTCTCCACGAGGATATCGATACCTAAGCTTGTCTTTCTTGCGAGATCTGCAATTGGAACATCAAATTGTTTCATAAACTTCGAAGAGCATTCCACCGACCTAACAAGTCCCTACGGCGTGACTGATTTATCAATCACATTCAACTTAGAAAGTGAGCCATGTGTGCTTGTCTAAGTAAGGGGTTGAGTTCACAAATCAATGACATACCCGTACTCCTCTGGCATGTTCTTCTTGATCTCTTCATATGTCATCCCGTCACATGCCCCAGCATTTATCTCATCAAGAGCGCGCCATTGTATCTAACAGATAAAAGGATAGTAAGCTCCGGAAAACCATTGATGCATAATTTTGTCCACTTATCAGCTGATAATAATTGACATGACTGCATGCAGCCTTTAACATAGGCTGACACAAACCTTGGGAAATCCAACAATTGGGCTTGCGGTCAGAATTGTTCTTTGCAATGTGCTAGTCCATATCTGGCTCATCAGTTACACAAAGTCACTCACCATGTAATTTATATGCAACTTGTTTTACATGCATTCTACATAGTCCAAAATTGCAGCCACCATTCAGCACATACGGCTAGCGGTAGAGCCATCCTCATTATTTACAATAAACATTAATTCCAATAGGCATAAATGTTACTATGTGCAATTCATGCCATAATCTACAGAACATTCCTAGTATGCAACTCAAGTTCAAACCTCTAATAATCCCCCCCCCCCCCCCAAAAAAAAAAAGGCTTAACTAGATGGAAAATTGACATATGATCCTTAGTCTAGTCGATGCAACCATTACTTCATCAAACCTGATCAATCCATTAAAATTATGGATTCAATGGATTAAGTTAGCGTGTTTTTCTTTTTTTAAAAAAAAACAAATGATTAAGAATGAGTAATGTATATTTATTAGCTCCCCCATGAACAATGAATGATCCAACATTCATCAATTTTTGTCTAGTGCATTTTCATTTCGTAAACATTTCTTAGATTTTTTTAATTATTTTTCTATTGTTCCCCCATAGAAAATATCCACAAGGATATAGATTTTTTTTATGTAATTCGTTAGTTAGGCTATCTGTATTTGTTTTTTTTAGGATATATCAACTAGCAATCAGTACCTTTTCTGGATTCTATTACCATGTATCTGAGCAACCAACTACTTAAGTTTCAGGGTTCGTGACTTCCCCTCCCAACACAAGTGCCTCCTCTAAGACTTGAACTCCAGACCTTAAAGGGATCTAGCGGAGCTTTACACCACTAGACCAACTAGGTGTTGGTAGCTTTAATTCATTCATCTAAGCCTATAAATAGATAGCTACTCAATTGTAATTGCATACAGATTAGACTTGACACAATGTGATGGCTTAGTGTATTTCCTCTTTTTCTTTGCCTCTCTATTTCTATCTTCTCTCTCATGCTTTCTCCTTTGTCTAAACCTCTCTGTTCTTATGTTCTTTCTCTCCTATTCCCTTCTTTCCTCTGAGCATATTCAAACTGAGGAATTATGCTAGTCCATGGTAAAAACAAATGTCATATGCTGCATTGACAGAAAAAGGAAAAGCACTAAACCCTTTCAAGTATGAACTTAATAGTATTGGTTTCAAAGGGTGTGCGCGCACACATTGAATCTAAAAAGAAAAGCTTACAGAAGCAGCCCGTTCTGATTTGAGTCGTTTTTCCACAAAGTTGGCAAGCTTCTTTGAATATAGTTGTCCAGTCTCACTGTTGTAACAAATTGCAGATTCTTCTAGTTAACAGTGGTAAACTCGAAAGCACTTTTCTTTCTAACATAACGATGTAAAAAAAAATAAAGGAAACATAACTTTAAAGATAAATGAACTGTTGTTGTTAAAAAAAAAACAAAAAGAAAGAAAACTGCAACTATTTCACCATATTTATCTTTTCCTTGCAAGAGAAACCTCTATTTTAATTTCTCAAAGAAGCCCTGTTACAAAGGGAGCCACTTGTCCTTTTTTCTTTTCTTTTCAATAAATGACCGAGCCAGTGTACTCAATAGGACAGTAGATGAGCAGCCCAAGAAATTGAGAGGAAGAATAGCTTTGAAGATTCAAAGAAGTAGGTGTTCAAATTTCCACATGGAAGAGCTTTTTTAAACTATATTATATATTATAGCTCAAAACTATTTTACTAAAACTATTATGCACCAAAGTAGTAGATAAATAAATCATTGCAAATAACTAAGCTCTCCTTCGAAGAAACTAGATAAATAAATCATTGCAAACAACTAAGCTCTCCTTCGAAGAAACTTAGTCCATAAATAAAAATAAGAAATACTAACCCTGTTAGGATTTCTTGCAAAGTTATCAAGTAAAAGAAAGGAGATAAGCAGCTATTTCTAAGGGAAGGGATGAGAAAACACCAATGGGAGGGCATAGCATTCAATAATTTGATCTCCACTTTCAAGAGTAACCAGTAATTAAACAAAACTGGAGAATAGGGCTCCGAAATCCATTCATACCACTTCCTTTCTAAAAGCTTATACTGCTTCCATTCCTAAATATAGGACCTATATTTTTTGGAGAATCTTAAAAAAGCTAAATTAGTTACTTATAAATGGATTTACCTGAATTTTTTTCTCTAAATCAATTTATTTAACTTATAAGTTAACATATAATCTAATAATACACAAAATAATACGTTGTGATTAAGTGGCTCATTTAGCTTCATTAATTTCTCCAAAAAAAAAATCAACTAGGTCTAATATTTAGGAACGGAGGAAGTACAAAAGACAGAAGGGTACTAGACATGTCACACATATACCTCACTGCAGTATCTCCACCAATTCTTCCTCTTACATTGTCCTGACTTTCTCCATGTCTAGTAAGTAATATGGGGCGTGGAGTGAGGTGTGTATTAACCTGCGATAGACAAATGAAGGTTCACAGTAAGAGGTGAGCATGGTTATAATATGAAAGGTTAAGTAATTTTTTTCTTTCGAAGTATTATTGGATATGAGCACCCAAAAGAAAATTGTAGAGGGATGTAGCAGATAGTCTTTCAAAACCAGTATAATGTTGACCTTTTTTATAGTCAACATTAAGTCCCAATGTTAACCTTCATGTTAACTGTTCAAAAAGGCAACATTGCAGCAGTTTCGATAAATTATGTGCTATATTGCTCTACAAATTTTTTATGGTACCCATAGCTTCCTCGCACCATAGCTCCTCGAAAATACTTTTAGGGAAAAATTATACTTTTAACCTTAAAATGTAAAGTTATCAATAATTGTAAAACTTATATTATGTATTATATTATATGTTAAGGATAATAAGAAATTTCATTTATTAGTTCTTGTGGGAGTGCATTAAGATAAGGGTGGACAATATAATATTCTATTATTTCGGAGTCATGAAAATTCAACATTTCCACCTCACCCCCATAAAAATGAAAACAAGGGGTCTTATAACTGTTGCTAACGTTCTTGGACATCTTTTCTTTTAAAGATTTTACATAACATTTCTAGGAGTCTAAAAAGGTTCACAAACCAAACACCCCTAAACAAAATTCAAACACATTCTTGAAAGAACTTACCAAGAAGAAAACAATCCGACCGGGAAGGTAGCCACTGATATTGTTAATCTACAACAAAAAAGAGAAATTATAACAAATTGAAAGTCAGACCACAGACCATATATCTTCATGCATGGAGCAGAACTAAACGTGAAGCCCCTAATTTTGTTGCTTCATTATACTATTACATTTCAGTTATTCAAGTACAGCTACCATATGAACACAAATGTTTATCTGCAAACTACGGTACAGGATGATCATGCCATCAGCTGTGTAAACAGGCTATATTCAATGCATACAATTCATAACAGAAAGAAAAAATAATCTTACTTGGATTTGCCCTCCATGTCCACTGACCATATCAATCATTTTAATGTAAGATCCTTCTTCAACAGGTTCATAAACCTGGCAATTAAAAATCTAAATTATATGAGCAAAAGTTTTCTAATAATTACTAAAAGTGCATTCAGAAGGCTTGCCTTCGCATAATTGGCTAGACGGTTTTTAAAGTCTTGCATTCCTGCTTCGAAATCTGGCCTGAAAAAGTACAATAATTAGGTGCAATTTCAAAACAATCAAGATGAAAATATCACTGTTTAAAAAAAAGAAATTTTACTCTTCTGCATAGTCAGGACTCTGCTGAATTTTAAGACGTATATTTCTTTCTATTATGTTTATGTCATTGCATATTGTTTCCAGAAATATAATCTACAAGAAAAGTGCAAAGATGCATCAGAAGAGATCAAGATTATCTGTATAAATGTCATATAATAAATAATTCTCAGCAGTGTCCATCAGAGACTGCAGTACCTTGCATCTTCCTTCAGCCAATTTCATCAGCATGTTTCTTCTCTTCCTGGTACTATTCGTCGCATCAAATATTCCAACCTAAAATCAACTTAAAAGTGATGGAGAGAACAGAAAAGAAGTAATAGTAACAAAAATGTCAAAGAAATGAGCTTACCTGGCCACCTTCTTGCATCCAGGAGATCATATCTTCAAATGCCAAAGCTGCTACCTAGTAGCATGTATACATTAAGATTATGTACAGAGAAAGGACATGGTACAATACCAGAAACATCCAATGCAAAGAAAATTCTTAAAGTGTAAGTTTGATCAGGATGTCATGGCCTTAATAGAATAGGATATACTTGATGCCCATCAATATTATTTCCCATTAGGATTTTGTATTCTGCTTTTTAAAATCCAGAAATTTTTGCCATTTGTCAAGTTTTCTGCATTAAAAAAACCATCATTTGTCCATTTTCCTAAGTGTTAAAATATGTCAACCACTCTTATGATGCCTGTTTACAGATTTTGCGTTTTGCCAAGTTCTTAGCATTGAGCTTAGGATCCACTTAAATTCTTCCAGCTCAAAATATTAATTCATATTCAAGTAACAGAGCAGCACAGGCATCAAAGCGTATATAGCTAACGAAAAAGCAAGAAACTTCACAAAAGGCACTAGATATTTAAAAAACAACATAAAAATATTGTGAATCAACAATCATAAAAGCACTGATTAAACAAATCATAGAATCATCATCACCATTCCAAGATCCACTATTATCAATCAATTATGATCCGAATATATCAAACTTATAGATAATATTCTGCATTAAATTTGATCACAAAGCAACAAATTATTGGCCAAAAGTTACCTCATTGCGGGCCTCCATGCCTTCAGGATTGTCAGCTCGAAAAAAGTCAGCAGACTGCAATTAAGAATATGACATGCAATAAGAATTGCTTTTTCAAACACAATAGACTAGCTAAATTATATGGTTATAATAATAAAGTTTCCGAGAAAGGAAAGTGTATGCCCAATAGAGCAACATTGAAAATTTTATGCTCCACCAAATTACCACAGATCATATTAAAAAATTAATCACATAACAGATATAACTAACAGCTTTTATGACCTATAGATCAAATGATTTTATGACATAATAAGAGGTTCTGTAACTTGAAGGTTAAGCGTTCAATCTTTTCCAATTTTCATGTCATTATAAGCTCGTTCATGTCTTAAATAATGGCAAATCTATCTATAAGAAAACACAAAAATGTACTTCAAAATATAAAATTTTTTATAAGCAATTAAATCAAACTTTATGCAAATAGAGTTTACCTGATTAGTTCCATGCTTAAGGCGACGATACTGTAACAACCAAAGATAAAGGCATGTCACTCTCATATCTGAGATGTTTTGACATAGCAAAAGACTACAGAGTATAAAGAAGAGTCATGTCAAAGATGTCAGCAACCTTCCCAACATTGAAGTGCTTGGTTTCATGGCCTAACCAACGAAGATATCTTGTAAGCTTAGCTGCAGTGAAAGTTTTACCTCGAGCTGGCAAACCCACCTAAAGTAAAAGCATCTAATTAGAACTATTGATTGTATTTATTAAATACTTATCGAGATGCATAGGAGGAGAACAAGAAATCTTCCTATAGAACCCCATAAAAGAAGACTAGCAACCCAATCTCATCGTGAACTAAAGAGATAGCTAAATCTCAAGTTAGCATGATTCAATTTTACATATATTAATTTTCTGAATTTGATGAACTACAAAAGGAAAATATGATATTTTTTTGAGTCATTTCCAAATTCCAAGATACACATAAAACTCCAACTTAAAGGGGGAAGCAAGATAGATGAAAAATTACTAAATCTTATTAAAATTCATGATAACTACTAATGCTAGTAAGTACCAGGATAATTGCTAAATGTCTATCCTCCTTGGGACCCAGCATCTGGTCAGCCACAGCTGCAGCTGCAACAGCTCCAGCAGCTGCTGGCATTGAATTCTATCAATGAAAAGAAATCATACAGAAGTAATCAATTATGCACAAGTTGAGACCACAAAAGTTTGTTCTCTAGTATTCAAATTGAGGACGGGAAGTAAAGAACCAAAAAATAGAAAAATCATTCATACAAACCTTGCTACCAGTTTCCAGATTATAATTAGTTGTGAAAGTTGATGAGCCAGATTTTACAAGTCGAGGGGACCCAACACCCCTGTCAACAAAATATCCCCTCTGACCATCTTGCTTTTGCAGTGCTGTAAATGTACCCACTGACTTGGATTCAACCACTCCAGAACCGTGACAAGCTGTTGATGGATCTGGAACAATTATCTCCATCCCCTGGTATGAACATCAACTTTATTTGAAAATCCATTGCAGTGAAAGAAAAGGTTTAAGGAAAATGATGACAAGACATTCTTGCATTGATTTTTTGGAATTTTAGTTAGATAATTATCCGCATCATACACTATAAAGAGTCCATTTAGGTCAATGTTCTAAAATACAGATAAGAGAAACCATTGTGATTTAGTGGTTCAACAAAGGGTGAACTAGGATGATGGAAGTCAGACCTTAAAAGTTGTAGGTCGATCAACTGGATTATCATCCTCCCTAAAGGAATATGTACTGCTCCCAACAACTGGTGATCTGGGATTCTCCGTCAAGTTAGCTGTATATACAATTGAATTTACAGAAGTAGAGGGAGCTGGGACAACATAATGTTCAAGATCAAGATCCAGACCCACAAAAGAGCCATTCTGGGCAAAACATTGAAAAGAAAAATTGTTTAATGGAGTGGTCCATGAATAAGTTTCCTACAACATATTTGCCATTAAGTTGGCATAAATTAAATATGTAAAACACTTTTATTAAAAGGAAAAAGAAAGGCACGTTATTGCTTAAATATGACACATGACAAGGTAATGTATTAAAAAGAAGAGTAATATAAATTGAAAGATGAAGACTGTTGATATGACACTTAACAACAAACCATTTTACATGTAGAAACACTGCATATCTTGCAAAGATTAGAAGAATAACATAGAATTAAAGCAAGGTGTGCAGGTCATAAAATATAAAAATTCCGACCAGAAATTTGCGGAGGAAAGTCTACAAGTTCATACCAGGTTTTTAGACTCATCTATTATATTTTACACTTTGCATTGAGAAAAACATTGTGCTCTACAGCTAACAAGGGGGCAAATAAATAAAAAACAATATTGTAAAGCACCAAATACCACCTGAAGCTCTATTGTAGTCTTACCTCACCACCTGTCTGTGGCTCTGAATTTATGCTGACATCAGGAATTCCACGGACTGACGAAGGACGAAAATTTTCTTGATAGGCCCTCCAACTAGCTGCAAGATCAAATGGAGAAACCCTGTCTACTTTAACAAATACTTGATACTCAAGAACTTCAGCACTCTCAAGCCGAAATAAAGCAAGCCTAGTATCCTCCTGCAATGCCCCCCTAATCAGCAATCGGTTTGGACCCTCCTCAACAATACAAGGTGCATTGTTGTGCTTAGGCTTCAAGAGGAACTTGAAATCCAGAGTTTCTGAAAACGCCAAACAAATTAAAGGCATCAGATTCAATTGGGAAGGAACCCTTTGATGAGACAATTATGAATGATTCACTAACTAATACTACACTTCCACCTTCCATCGATTCAAGACACAAAAATACCAGGCTTTCTGCTCGTAGTCAATCCAACAGTGCTACTCGCAGAATAAGACAACTACTCCTTCAGTTCAATTAGCTTAGAAAACAAAAATGCCATTGTACTGTTTTATTAAGTTATATATTTTTTTGAAACGCTTCCAGAAAGAAAAACAATGTATCTTGTGAATGAACTTAAAGACGAAGAGGGAAAAAAATATATATTACCATGATTCGTTGGAACAACAAAACTCAACTCCCACATTGACACCGATTCCCGTTCCATGGAAAGCTAATTGTTGCACCAAAATAATTTAGACAACCAAAATCACAAGAAATCATCGAACAAATTTAAAAAGTAGGGTTCAAGCAAAATTACTGCTCTAGAAGAATCCCAGGAGCCTACAAGCGGAAGAGAACCAAAGACGTGAGGAACGAGCTCCCCTGTAAGCTTACGATTCTCCATTTTAAGCGAAACATAAAGCTGACCATCTTCATCACTCTCATTGAACTCACCATCCGTATTCTTCGAAGCACTCGACCCCATTATAGGTGTATCCAACAACCACTGCAAAGTTTTGAGTGCTTGAGATTTTTTTTTTTTTTTCCTTCAGTGTGAAGAAACAGGAGAGAAAGAAAATGGAGATTTTAGAGTTGAATATTGTGAATATGATGAATGTGGAGATAAAGCTTCGGTTTTTTCTGGCGATAATGCGTTTGGAAGCATCGATAATTGCTAATAGCAGAGAGATATGTTTGTTGGTTGCCTCTTCTTCGTTCTAACGATATGTATCGCTTTGCTTGGGTTGTACTACTTGCTCAAACACGTGCTGTTTCTTAATTTACTCTCTCCCGTCTTAAATATATTAAACATAGGAATTATTAAATTAAATTGATTAAATTAAGGATGTTTGCCAGTAGTATAGTGTGTTTTTTTTAAAAAAAACATTTCAACCTTCTTCTCTTATTCCTTCCCCCATCTCTTACTTAATTATTATTGGATGAGTGCCAATAGAAATAATTTGAAAAGAAAATTGACAACAAAATAGAATTATGCCATATATTTAGTAGGGGTGGGCATGGACAAGGGCAGGGCTGGGTAGGACGATGCCCCTGCCCAATGCCTAGCCTTAAAAATGAATGGACAGCATTTTACAAGCCTGGCCCTATCCGGTAAAAGCACTAATTATTGTGGGCTGGGATAGGTGGATACTTCCCTGGCCAAGTTGCGATTTTACATCCATATTATATTAGAAAATAGAAAATGTAGATATCATATTTAAATAGATATAGATTTTATGATATATTAAATCAAATATATAAATATCTTAGGTATACTTTAGAGTTGAATGTTTTATATAAATTAATATGTAATGAATGTTATATATTTTAAATAAATGTTATATAATTTTTTCGACAGGGCTAAATGGGCATGGCAACACCCTTATCCGATGCTCGAAGCTGTTCAATAATTAACCTTGCCCAAAATTTTTAGGGCTACTTTTTTGTGGTTGGGTTGTGCAATTTTTGTCTGCGTTTGAGTAGGCATGTTGGGTGGCTGGGTACTATGCTCACCTCTAATATTTAGTACAAAGACCAAGTCCTTGAATAGGTTCTATATTTTGGACTGAAGGGAGTATATAAAATATGGAGGGCTTCTTTAGAAAATCTTAAAAAAATCAAAATAAGTTACTAATAAATTGATTTACATGAATTTTTCACTAAACTAATTTATTTGACTAATTTACTACTAACATATAACCTAATTATATATAAAATAAGTTATAATTTAATGCTTTATTTAACTTCTTTGATATTTAAAAAAATTCAATTATGTCTTACATTTATAAACGAAGGAGTATTCCCTTTATCCTAATTATAATGTCATCCTTTATAAATTGGGTCATTCCTTTTTTTTTTTTTTGCCAAAGGGTCATTCCTTTTTATAAGACCATATTTGTTTGAGTAATAAATACATATTTACTAATTTTATTTCTTTATTAATTTCTTCTATATACACTTCCTTTAACCCATTCATAAATAAAGATATTTTAAAAGAAGAATGTATTTTCTACACATTTATAGTTTTTAACTAACTTTAACTATTTTTTAAGAAAAGGTAATGGGATTAAAAGCACCATATTATATATATCGACGAGGGAGTAAATTATTATTATTATTATTGAATTATTCTGTACTATTTGTTTTTAGTTATTTTTTTTATTCGCACAATCCATATCATCAGTATGATGAATTAATGAAAAGTAAAATTCATAAAAATATAAAAAAAAAATGAATATTTCAATCATTTGTGCTTATGTGGATAAAATGACCATGGACTAAAGTCGGAAAAAGAAAACAGAAATATGATGGCATTAAAATCCAATTTGAGTCCAGTGTACCTTGATCGGACCCGGTCAAAAGTTTTGGATGGATCATATAAGTTGGATTTTATGTTTTTGATCCCCATTGAATTTAAAACAACATCGTGTTGAATTTCAAAAATAGAAGGTCACCAAATTTATGTTTATCTGTTTGCTGGATTATGTGTGGTATATACATTAATATTTTATATACTTGTAGACTAATGTTTTTTATTTAAATATTATTTCAACTATGATATAATAGATATTGGATTGACATCTATTTGAATCAATGACCCTTAATAAAACCATTGTTCCAACCAATTTATCGATGTTTGGCCAAAAAAAAAAAAAAACCAATTTATCGATGGGTTGAGTTTTCGGTACATAAAGATTCAGTTTCTAATGACTTTTTTTTTGCCAACATGTTTCTCATGATTTAATAGATGAAAATACAAATATTCAAAAATACATTTAATCAGGTGTAATAATATTTGGTTGAGGGTAAGTTGCACTAATGACAACAGGTTTAAGGTTCAATCATTACATGCGTGTGTTAATTTGATTACATAAAAAAATTAGTTACTTCTTTCAGTTCTAAATATATGACCAAGATGATTAATTTGTAGACATTAATAATGTAAGTTAAGATATTTATTTGTATAAAATGCCTGTTGTTGGTTCATGAAAATATCCATTTTAATTATTCGTATTGGAAACAATTTCATTAATTAAAAACCCGTTGCAAAAATCCATGGTTGAAGTTTAGAATGTGTGTATGTGACAAAATATATTGGCATCTAATATTTAAAATCAGATTAAGCTCATCTACTAATTTTACGTTTGGAACAGAGAAAATATTATATTTTCATTATGATATTACTCCCTTTGATCCTTATTATACATACCAATAAAATCACTTTGGAATCATTTATTATGCATAGATTTAATAAAGTATTCCATTTTACTCTTACTCATTTATTATACACACTTTCTCTCATCTCTTTGCATTTATTTTTCATTATACAAAATAGAAAACATATATTTATTACTTTGATTTTTGCATACTGTCTCTTATATTAAGAACTAAAAAATTTGCTATATCACCTCTTATATTTAAGACCGGAATGTATATTGATATCAGATGGTGAAAATGATATGTGTGGCATTGGGAAGTTAAAAATATGATTTGGATGGCAGAGCATAAAAGACAACAAAATGATTGGTGTCAAGGAAATTGAATTGAACCCAGGTAAAGCCAACAAAATATGAAAATAATAAACCAACCGTTGATGTCTCTCTCATGGCAATGTAGGCATTTGCATTTATGGTGATTGGTTCAAATGGAGAAAAATATTTATAAAATAATATATACCAAACCAAGCTTATTTTTCTCATACTTTTTCTTACATCGGGAGGATTTCTTCTTAATTTTCACTCATACCCTGCTCTTAACACTTGAATTAGTCTCATTATATTAAATTTCATTATGATTGTCATTCTTATTTTTGTTCACATTTTCATTCCCACGAAAATTTCTACAAGCCAAAGAGGAAATAAAAGATATACCACATTTCACTTATTCCAAAATTCAAACCTTTATATTTGATTAGGCTTTGTTTGCTCAATAGAGGGATTAATTTAAGAGTGCAATACGTAGACTTGTCAAAAAAATATTATAAAAAAGCCTTGTATAATTCTTCTCGGATGTGCAAAGGTAATGGAGCTGACATTACTATTAAAAAATTGGAACAGAGAGTAGGGAATGACATTTCCATACCCATAAACCATCACCTTTGACCTAAAGGAATGACATTATTTACATTGTACTTAAATGATACATACATTCAAAAACTTGACATAATTTATATTAAATGCGACCTCTGACTTACAACATTTAGTGCTAACTTGGAAAATAGATAACTAAAACTAAATTAAATAAATTAGGGATCTTAAAAGTCAAATATGCAACTTAAATATTAATTCTTATACTAATACTGGTATGAAAATGTACTCAGAATTTTAAAGTCCAAAATGTGATCATTTAAGCCTAAATAGACTCCCCCCATATGCAGCTCTTGGTTCAAACCCTTTAATTTGATATCTTCAAACCTGAGAGATCATAAGTACCTCCATTCCTACCCAAATTGAATTAATGACGAACTTAACTTCCAATTATCATTTACTCTTTCCAAGTCTCTTGCAACAGCTCATTTAATGTTTTCTTGATTCTTTGGGTCCTTTTCTTGTAAAAAGACATCTTATTGTCCCCCACCCCCCCCCCCCCCCCCACAAAAACACACACACACACAATTCTAACCAAACACACTTCCCATTCCTTCCATCCACCTTCTTCTCCCGTCCTCTAAAATCCCCCCAACAATTTAGAAAATGGCTTCTCTGAAGTAAGGCTTCTAATAGTTATTTATGTTTTAAATTTCTCTTGGTGAAAGTCCTGTACATTGGTTTCTTTTTTTAAGTCCTTTTCCTTGCTATTCCAACAAATTACTAAATGGAAAACGGGGTTACAAGTAGATATTTTCATATTTTTCCTTTTGTGACACGCATTTACTCCTTTTGTAACACAAAGGAAGAGAGTTTGAACCTCAAAACGGGTGCGTGTAAATATTTTCTTTTGGGATGCATGTAATTATAATTGTGTATGGTTATGATTTTTTTTTTTTTTTTGGGTTAGCACACAAATATTGACACTTTTCTTAGTGAAGATTTGAACATTGTGATTGTAATTAACCTAAGAAAATTTAGAAAAAAATACCAAAAGGGGCCAAAGTTTGGTTCCAGGTATAAAATGAAGGGCGAAGGGTATAATAACTCCAAATAAGCAATTTACCTTTTTCTCTTTTTCTGAAAGCCCAAATGCAGATTCTTAAAGCGAACCCATTTACCATGTAAAAAACCCCAATGAGACTAACAAGACCAATAAAGGCCCATCCCATAAAACTATTATGTATATCTAAATTACAAATAAGTTTATCTTATCACATTTACTCGAAAATTTCTACGAAAATGAATTGCTATCAAATACACTCTCACGTATGGATGATGAGGTGATGATTATCTTTGAAATCCTTAACGATTTTATCAAGGGAGAAGGATATATAACAACCACTGAAATATAAGAATCTTAAATCATCCTTGGTAATGACTTCATTCTTATGAAATCTTTAGTGACTAATAGGAATGAAGTTTTTTAAATAACCTAATCATTTTCAATAGAATTAGTTGTTCTTGATATTGAACAAGAAATTTTGCTGAATTCATTTGTAAATTGTAACCGCCTTAGTTGTTATTATCATTTGACAAGTAAAAGTTTATAATTACTAAACTATTATTATTTTTTTCGATAAAGCGCATTATATTTAAGTGAATTGCCTATAAAATTTAATGTCATTCCTTGATACTAAACAATGATTGACTAGATCATTTTAAAATCCTAAATTGAGGTTTACATATTTGAGGTGATTTGTGTGTCCTCCCCCCTTTATCAATCTTGGGTGAGCAATTTTTTTTTCTTTTAAATTAAAACGATCATCTGGTAAAGGTATGTGTTAAACTTGAGGGGTATGGGTATGGGTGAGTCACTTTATTTTTGTGACGCATAGTCATTTATTCCTATTTATCATGGATTCATGAGAGATTTTCATACTTTTAAGGCAGAATTCTCCTTTGCCAAAATTTAATTATCCAAGTAATGATTAGCACGGTTAATTCTGTTGCTTCTTTAAAAAGATATGCGAGTGAATTAATTAACAGATAAAAAAAGAAATAATTAACTGGATTGATTAATAATAATGAATTATGTTCATTATTAATAATGAAATGATATGTAGTTAGTGCTTTTGATTTTGTAGTATGTGTATGTGGATTAGTAAGAAGGAGATGATACATACTCCTTCCGTTTCCATATAATATAAGAGGTAACTGATTTAACCAGTTCTGTAATCGTCTTATGGGTTAAATGCAAGAAAATATGTAACTAAGGATTGCAGTAAAGTGGTGTAATATAAGGTCATATCATAATAAGTCAATTTATTGTAAAAGTCTAAACAAACCTAGGTGCAAAGAAAGCAAGTAAACTGGGGTTTTGTCATGAGAAGTATATTTTTAATATTTTTCAATTCTAAGAATACAAAGAGACTTATTTTTGGCCTTTTCAATTATGAAAAGCAAATAATGGCACTCTTTTAATGAAAGTAGGCCCTCTTGATGGTACCAATACAACTTTCTTAACCTCTTTAAATATGTGGGAGTGAAAAATCCTGGTCCAATTGTGAAAAACCCAAGGTAATCACCTAAGTCTAATTGACTTAGTCACCAATTGATTTGACGCATTGCTTGCACAATTGGTTAACTAAGCAATTGTTAGAAAACCGCTTGGTAATGAAAATCCATGATAACACATAATGAGTTTCCTCTTGAAAGTATAATTTGATCCTTCAAGAATGGATTTAGTGTCTAATACTAGATGTAACAAGCAAATGCATTAATCTAAAGTAGATAATTAATGCTACCACATCAATTGCATTATGCCAAGTAATTAACACAAAGATTTATGCATATAAAAGTAATCACTTAATTACATACATAATTCAAAAGGAAAACTAGTATAAGTAATAGAAATTCATAGTGCATCATGTTCCAAAATCACATACACATACAAATTACAAGAATCTGAAATATATAAGTGAAATTGGATATAGAAGGATGCTAATTAACTCCCCTAGATGAATATCCTTGAGGCTTTGGTTGCATCATCCCATCGAGAATCCCCAAATTGACTAGCCACTCATCTCTTTAAACTTCAAATTCGTGTTCTATAGTTGCTGCTCCATGAGATATGAGTGTTGACCCAGAAATGTAGTGGAAATGGTGTGGGAGAGATGAATTATGAAGGTGGAATGGAATGGGATGAAGATTGGATGAAAATAGAAGGTGGAGAGATGAACGATGAAAGAGGAAAGAAGGAATTCATTTCTGGGGCCTTAGGTTTAAGTCTCTAGCCAAAAATGCCATTTAGAGAAGTTTAGAGGCGAGTCGAATCAGGTCCAAATTGATCTGGGTCGAATCAGCTCATTTTTACGTAGTTTTCGTGCCCTCGCCGTCACACTCCACGGCTAGTGCAATGGTGAGAAAATTTTGGCCGTGGATGGCCTCCCCATGGCTAGTTGTAGCACAATTTTTCCTTTTTGCTTTTTCTTACTCAATCCCAAATCCTTTGACCCTATAATAATAAATTCAAGCACAGGTAAAGCATACCAAGTCCATAAATGATAATTGCATAAGATGCTCAAATTAAAACCAATATGTAACAAACTCTCTGCTCTTGAACCTTAATGCTAAAGTGCCTAAACAACCATGTATTAGCCTCAAAGATGCATTAATCATCATAATTAGTGGGTGAAAAAGTACAATTATTAAGTGCAATCAATAACATAAGAATTTTTTTTGTCCACATCATAAGAAATAACATATAAAAGTCATCAAGATAATAAATGTTTGATTTTCATTTTTACTTTGCATATTAAATGCAGGAGGGGGGAGTTGATAATAATAAATGATATAAAACTAAAATTGGAAAATCACATTAATTTCACCCATAATGAATGACTCCATTATGTTTCTTTGGTTTAATATGGATATAAAATGATTGGATACCTCTTATAATATGGATCAGAGAGAGTATGATTTATCTAAATATTACATGGTCTGGCCATAGTAGCTAAATGGCATATATATTAGGGACCAAATGGAGCATTTGTTTTTGTTGGAAGCAATTCTTTACTTTAATAGATAGATATAAAATTTAGAATAGAAATAATAATTATAGTTACAACTTTTTCAAAAGTAATTATTTTTATTGTCAATAGGAAATTTTGAATGGTCTAGATTGGAGTACATCAACAAGCACATAGTGCTCATAGTTGTGATGAACATTAAATTATGATCTAGATGTTGTGATGTTTTGTGCGGATTCCCATAAAATTAGAAAGTCGGTGCTCAATAACATAAATTTTACTATTAAAATAAAATCCTTTTTTTTTCCTAGAATAAAAGTTCACCCCAACTTTGATTATTTTATGACTAGCAGAACTTTTGAAAGTGATGAAATAAAAGTCATGGACATCAATATTTTAGGGTGTGTTTGGATTAGTTTTTTTTTTCAGAAGGATTTTTTTTTTTAAATGACTGTTTTAGAAGTAAGATTGGATAAAAGTCAGATTGTGTGAAGTGATTTATGTTTGGATTTGTGATGATATAAGTGACTTTTTTTCAATATGACTTTTGAAACATGTTTGGATGATTATTTTGAAAAGCAAGTTTAGATGAAAAGTTAAGTTACCAAAAAGGACATTACTGTTATTAAATAATACATATATAATATACATATATTCTTATTAAAAGCTTAGTTTATCCCTTATTTTAAGGAAAATAATTTTAAAAAAATAATATTGTTAGCTCAAAGGAGGATATTATGGGAGAAAATAGTTAAAGATTATTATGGTAATTTTTTGGAGATAAAAAATAAATTTTAGATTAAAATAAAATATCTTATTTGAGAATTTCAGGGGTCTAATAGTCTAATTTTCCTATCCACTTTATTAAATAATATATAATAAAAGGCGTGGGACCCATTAGAAGCCAGAAGTCAGAAGCCAAAAAAATGTATTTCTGGTTTTGGCTGTTCAGAAGTCCTTCTCTTATTAGATGAATCCAAAAAAAAGAAAGCAAAATTTTCACTTCTCCAGCCTAAAAGTACTTTTAACTCTAAAAAAACCAAAACAAACATAGCCTTACTCAAGAAACAACACTCCCTCCGTTGCCTTTTGTTTTTCTTTTGTGTAAGATTCTTTCCTTTTTTTTAGATAGGAAGGGAGGGGCAACAAACACCACACCACACACTATAGAAAATGAGAGAAGCCATGTTTAACTGTTTAAGTCGATGGAAACGCAAATGGACACACATTATTTGTAGACATAGAACGAGCGGCATGGTTGTTGTCTAAGCATGTTACGTGCTAATTTTGATGATATATCATCGCCAACTGGTGCCTTCAATTCTCTGTAATTAAACTCTACACACATACATATATATAAACACACATATATTATTATAACACCTACATGCGATAAGCCTCTTGGCCAAAAAAAAAAAAAACATACATGTGATAAGCCTCCTTTTCTGTCTCTCCAACTTTACAACCCCACCCCAAAAGGGAAAGGTTTCCTAGCCACCCTGTATCCTTTTTCATTTTTCCCATTCATTACTATGGTTTATTTTCTTTGAATATAATACTATAAAATAAAATTAAGCTATGTAATAATCCCTTATCTTTATTAAAATTTTTGGACAATTAAGTTTGAATATTTTGACGTGGATTTAATAGATCCAATTCATCTTTATTTTCCCTATTATTGGAAAGGAAAATTAGATCAAATGTCCGCTCAACTAGTTGAACTAACTAGTTATTTGATCTGAACACTAGTTTTTATCAGCCAAATTTATTTCATAATATTTAAATTTGTGATTGAACTCCGCCTATGTTTATAGCCGGTCCCAAGCCCGGGTAAAGGAGGAGGGTTGTGTTAGGTCCCGACAGCCAGCGTAAAAACCCCGTCGAATCTCATGAACATGGATCAACGAAGAAATTGTGTAAATGCTAGGTCGTTGCCCGTAAGCAACGCGCTGTATGGCTCGAGTACAGTGAGAAGAGAGTGAGAGCCGCTGCATCCTAGCCTGAATGCAGTGTTAAGAGAGCAAGGGCTAAAGGATAGGTCGTTGCCTGGTTGTAACGCGCTGTATGGCTCGAGTACAGTGATAAGAGAGCAAGAGCCGCTGCATCCTCGCCTGAATGCAGTGTTAAATGAGCAAGGGCTACCGTACTCTAATGGACGGAGGCGGCTAAAGAAGCTAGTTCATGAGAGTAAGATCAGATTTGGTTCTTGGAATATTGGGACGCTGAATGGGAAGCTTTTTGAGGTTGCACAAGTTATGAAGAATCGTAAAATTAATATATTATACTTACAAGAAACCAGATGGGCTGGAGAGAGATCTAAAGAAATCAGAGTTAATGATTCTAAACTCTGGTACACAGGAAAGGTAAATGGGAGGAATGGTGTTGGTATCATTGTAGATAAAGAATGGCGGAAGAATGTAGTGAAAGTTAAGCGGATTGAGGACCGAATCATATCTGTGAGAGTAATTGTGGGAAATGATACAATAAATGTTATTAGTGCATATGCACCCTAAGTAGGGGCAGAAGCACATCTTAAGGAGAAGTTTTGGGCAGATATTGAAGGGTTGATTCAAGGTATACCGGCAACCGAGAAAATTTTTATTGGAGGAGATCTTAATGGACATGTTGGGAAAGAGGCGGGATCATATGCAAGGGCGCATGGTGGTTTTGGTTATGGGGAGTTAAATAATGAAGGGCAAACAATTATCGATTTTTCCTTAGCGTACAATCTTAAGATTGTTAACACATGCTTTAAGAAGCGGGAAGAACATTTAATTACATATAAAAGTGGAACTCACAAGTCACAAATAGATTTCTTTTTGGTAAGAAACCCTGATAGAAGGTTATGTACTAATTGCAAAGTGATTCCTGGGCATGCGGAGACCGCTCAACATAGACTTCTAGTTCTTGATGTGAGAATTAAATGTATAAGACAAAGGCGTAGGGCAGTTTTGAACCGAAAGATCAAGTGGTGGCAGTTAAAGGGGGAGAAGCGAGAGATTTTTAAGAGAAATCTATTGGATGAAGGGGTATGGGAGACACAAGGAAATGCTAACAGCATGTGGAAGAATATGGCTACAAAGATTGAAATGGTTGCTAAAGCTACTTTAGGAGAATCAAAAGGTTTTGGACCACGAGATAAGGAGACTTGGTGGTGGGACAAGGATGTCCAAGAAAAGGTACGGAATAAAAAGAATTGTTTTAAGGCTATACACTTGTGTAATAATACTGAAAATTGGGAAAAGTACCGCTTAACTAAAAAGGAGACTAAGAAGGCAGTGAGTGAAGCTCGTGCTAAAGCATACGAGGGGTTTTATAAGGAGTTAGGGACAAAGGCTGGGGAACAAAAGATTTACAAGATCGCAAAGAGTAGGGAGAGAAATTCGAGAGATTTGGATCAAGTAAGATGTATAAAGGATGAAGAAGGTAAAGTTTTGATTACTGACGAAGATATTAAGAATAGATGGGAGGTCTACTTTTCTAAGTTATTTAATGATGGAGGTGAAGGTCTATCTTGTGAGTTGGGGGATTTGACAATTATTGAAGATGGACTTAATAGGTCATTTTATCGTAGAATTAGAGTTTGGGAGGTTAGAGAAGCTCTTAAGAAAATGGAAAATGGTAAAGCGGTTGGACTTGATGGTATACCGATTGAAGTTTGGAAATGTTTAGGGGAAGAGGGTGTGTTATGGTTATCTGAATTGTTTAACGAGATTTTACGGTCCAAGAAGATGCCTGATGATTGGAGAAAAAGTACTTTAGTTCCGATTTATAAAAACAAAGGTGATATACAAAATTGTGCAAATTATAGGGGAGTTAAGCTTATGAGTCATACAATGAAACTATGGGAAAAGGTGATTGAGCATAGGTTAAGACTAGAAACTAGTATTTCTGAGAGACAATTTGGGTTCATGCCAGGGAGATCCACAACAGAGGCGATATATCTACTAAGGGGGATAATGGAAAAGTATCGAAGTAGAAAAAGAGACTTACATATGGTTTTTATTGACTTAGAAAAGGCGTATGATCGCGTGCCGAGAGATTTACTTTGGAAAGCCTTGGAAAAGAAAGGAGTATGTGTTGTTTATATTAAAGTTATACAGGATATGTATGATGGGGTGTTGACTAAGGTTAGAACGCCGGGAGGTGAGACAATAGACTTCCCTATAAGAATTGGCCTACATCAGGGATCAGCTTTGAGCCCATATTTGTTTAACTTAGTAGTAGATGCTCTAACTAAGCCTATAGAAGATGTGGTCCCTAAGTGCATGCTTTTTGCTGATGATATAGTCCTTCTGGCCGAATCAAGAGAGGAGATTAATGATAAATTAGAGATATGGAGAAACACGCTGGAGTCGAAGGGTTTCCGTTTAAGTAGGAGTAAGACAGAATATATGCATTGCAATTTTACAAATAGACAACTTAGAGGTGATTTGAAGGTTAAACTGGGAGAGCAAACAATCCCTCAAGTGACGAAGTTTAGGTATCTGGGATCGATTATAAGACAAGATGGTGAGATTGATGACGATGTTAATCATAGAATTTAAGCTGGGTGATGTAAGTGGAGGAAAGCTACTGGAGTTCTCTGCGATAAAAAAGTACCCCATAAGGTAAAAGGAAAGTTTTATCGCACTGCTATAAGACCAGCAGTATTATATGGTAGTGAATGTTGGGCTTTGAAGGGTCAACATGAACATAAAATGGGGGTAGCTGAAATGAGGATGTTGAGATGGATGTGTGGTCACACAAGAAAGGATAAGATTCGAAATGATTATATACGCGAACGAGTTGGAGTGGCACCTATCAGTGAGAAAATGGTAGAAAATCGTTTGAGGTGGTTTGGACATGTATAAAGGAGGCCATTAGATGCGCCAGTGAGGAGGGTAGATCAAACAGTCTGGAGTCCGATTAAGAGAGGAAGAGGGAGACCGATGCTTACACTCAATGAAGTTGTAGAGCGAGATCTTTTAATAAATAATATATCTAAAGATTTGGTTACCGATAGAGCACAATGACGTCGTGCGATCCATGTAGCCGACCCCACTTAGTGGGATAAAGCTTTGTTGTTGTTGTTGTATTTAAATTTGTGATTGATGTAGGGTTACCTTTAAATTAGTCCAACCACCATTATTATAACCCAGCTTTTGTTTTAAAAAAATTTACATGATGAAATTTAAATTTCCACAAAGTATACTTCTTTGTTACATAAGTTGATTTAAAATATTCTTTTACATAATATGTAACTGAAAAAAAAGAAAAAGAAAAAGCATGCTTGAATCGAAGAAAAATGAAGTAAATTAAAAGAAACTAATAAGAAAATCTTTACTTTGTACATCTTTTGTGTCCAAACCAAAGTGAGTTAATAGGCATATCCATCCATCCAGCTCCCAAATGATCCCTGAGTTACCATATGCTTTTGCAGGTATATTGATAATTAACATAATATATGTGTGTAATTTAAAAATATCAATATTGATAATGATGCAAGGAAAAATATCAGAGGATAGAGTAATATGGGAAAGCATCTTTTTATTTTTACTTTTTTTGGCCAAATGGGAAAATCTTGTTAATTACCCATTTTAGGCCATTACCCATTACCTTATTTTCAATTGATTTTTAATTTAATATATGAAGAAATACACACTTATTCTATATTAAAACTTATGAATTGTGCATATTACTGAAAATTTATGTTTTATGCTAAAATTTTTGTAATATCTGTATCAAATAAAATATTTATGACGATATAATTTTATTATGTTATGGTACTCATCTTACATTAAGTTATGATGAAGGCAAAACACACATTTATTCCTTTATATTTGCATCAAATCTCTTTTTGAATTCTCAGGTTTAAAAGTTATACTTCTAGTTAAATTTTTGATGACGCTATTAGATTCATTTAACAAAAAATGTCGTCTCAACAAATTTCAAAGATGATTTTATAGTTAACTATTGATAGAAATTGATTAAATTTTAAAATATAAGAATAGTTATAAAAAATTAAAATTTAATCCTATTGTATCAGCAGTTATCAATAGAATCACTATTTAAATTTTTTGAGTCAACATTTTTGGTTAAATGAAAATAATAACATCAACAAAATCGATAAAAATGTAATATTAATTGTCAAACTTAATAGATTTAAAGGAGACTTAATGTAAATATAAAAGATAAAATTATTCTTTAGTCTATAGTCTATGATGAACATATCTCATAAACAATATGATTTAATTTTTAAAATTACATGTAATATATTGAAAAAGGTCACATTCATTTATGAAAAAAATATCGGGTAAGATATTTATGATTAGTTCATTATTATTTTAGATATTTTGTAAAAAAAAGTGAGGGCATGATAAAAGATTTTTATGGTTCAAACTTGTCACAATGCTGACGTATTCCTTTGAGTAGGTTATTCATTGTAAACACTTTTTCCCGTTGCCATAGAATATTAAATTATGTTGATTAAAAAGCTTATTATGATTGATTAAATTATTAAAGAGAATAAATATATAAAAGCATAAATTTTTTAAATACACCCATATTTATAGAGTGGGAGTGAGGGTGATAAAGTGAAACAATAGATAAAGTAAACATGTAGTTATTCAATTAAGTTTTCAGATAAGTACAAAATATATCTTATAAACTAATTATGAGGACCTCTGCCTCTGTTCAGAACTCTTAGTAAACTAGTTGTTTATTGCTTCCCTATGTTATAAAAAAATATAACTTATAAAAAGAATGATGCTTATCCTAGAAATTATAATTTATTGGCTAAAGAATACTTTTAATCCTTTATGTTTACATCATGTACCATTTTAATAATTTAACTTTATAAATGGCACTTTTAATCCGTTTTTATTATCATCGTTAGTTTTACTTGATGAAAAATGGTTATTCATCAAATCTAAAAGGGTGATTCAATTAATATGTATTGATAAAAAATGGGTAATTTTAAAAATATAAAAATAATTATACTAAAAAAATTAAAATTTAAGCATATTTTGTCAACATTCAACAACAAAATCATAATTCAAATTTGTTGAATTAAGGTTTCCCTTAAGTGAAACTAACCGTATTAACTAAAAAAAGACTCAAAGTGCATTTTTGAAAGATAAATGATTAAAATAATAGCTTATGCAAACATAAAAAGGGTAAACAAATATTTTAGCCTATCTTATATTTAGCTGGGTTTATTTATAAGTGATACTCAACTTGTTTCAGTGGAATTCAAGAAAAATATTTAACCACAATAACTTTGTTTTAAAATTTAATAAATTTACATATTTATCCTTATTTAATATTTACTCTACCCCAAAAATATGAAGTAATCATAGAAATAAATGAAGGGTAATTATATGAAAAAAATTTGATAATATGATTTACTCATTTGGTATTATTTATAGGACAATAAGATATTGTTTTTTGTCCAATTATAAGTTATATTTTCAATTTTAAATTTTTATATGAATATATACTTTATCTTTTATTTATTATCATTACTTTGTTTAGGGGTAATATTGAAAAAAATAGTTTAATTTTAAAACGTAATCAATGAATTTAAAGTTTTTGTTAACCAGTATGTAATATGATGAAGGTAACTAATAAATGGAACTATATGAGTATAAATAGAAGGGTTGCTCTATCTATGTTATAAATAGGGCATAGGAATATCTCGCTCTATTGCACAGTGCTTTCATAGCGTAATAATATTTCATTCGCTCCTAATTATAAGATCATTTTAACCTTTTTTTTTAAAGAAATTAAGAATGCAAAATTAATTATTTTAAAATGTCTATAGTTATCTTTTTTTCCTCAAAACTAATTTACCTTACTTATAAACTATTGTATACTACAATTACATGTAAGATACGTTAAAATTAAGTTGTCTATTTGACTTTGTTAATCTCCACAAAAAAAGTCAAAGTGATCTTATATTTAGGATCGAAGGAGTATTTTTTTTAATAAAACATAAAATATATTTATGAAATCAGCAATAGTCGATTTAGGTGGTTTTATGTCTCGAATTCGGTAGCCTAACAATGTTGAAGGAATAGGAAAATGGGTTATTTTCCTAAATTTTTCTCTGAGATGCATATTTTCTAGCGTACAATATATATAAATATATATATAGTCCGGCTAATATATATATATAGTCTGAATAAAATGGATTGAATAAAATAGAGGGAGGGATAAAATAATATATTTAAATTTAGTTGCAATAAAATATTAATTTTTAATATGAAACTACACCAACAATAACACCATAAGCTGTAAATGCTTGTTATTGCCCTTATCTTCCTCAACAGATCCAACTTGTGCAGCCCATCCCCATATCTCCAATCATTTTCACTTTGATCCTCTCCCCAGTCCCTTATCCCCACATTTACCCTCCCCATTTTCAAATATTCCCAACCTATCCCCATTTCTATTCCCTCTTCTACCCTCCTCAAATCACCAAATCCCGAACTTGTCCCTTCATCTTCAATTTCCCCTGATTCTGTGTTGGTAGCGGCCAATGCCCTCACCTCCAACCAACCATCCTCAATTTCCCAATTTACCCTTGAGCTTGATGCTAATTTACCAATCCTCTCATTGGCTGAGTTCTCATTGCTAATTCTGGTTTCTTCTTCCTCTCCTTCCTTGAATTCATCCGAGCTTATCCAATCGAGAATACACCGAGGAGATGACTCTGCAACCTTATTGGGCGGTGTAGCAAGCAAAAATGGATGTTGCAGTAGCTGATCACAGCTCCACCGTTCACTTGGTTCTCTCCTTAGACACCTTCCGAGGAAATCACGACCGAGTTCTGACAATTGACTCGGAAACTCAGGCAACTCGTCCGAATAACCGATTCGACTCAGCGTGTTAAACCCGTTGCCGTAGTGCCAGCCTGGCTTTCCAGTGACCATCTCGATGACCGTACATCCTAACGACCACACGTCAGATTCTGGCCCCTGTGATTCCCTCCTAATCACCTCCGGCGCCATCCACAGAGGGCTTCCACGTGGCAGAATCCCCACCGTCAAATCACCGGATGAACAATCCTCCACCGCCGATCCGAAATCGGCGAGCTTGGCCACACCGCGATTATGCCCCACCAGAACATTCTTCCCCTTCACGTCGCAATGGACGATGCGCTGCGCGTGGACGTACCTCAGCGCGTTGACCACACACCAGGTGAAGTACCTCACCACGCGCTCGTCCACGTCAGCATGTCTACCGCCAGTAGACGCCAGGTCAGCGAGAGTGCCACCTGGCAGGTACTCCAGATACATGTTCCGATACGACGTCGTTTCGTCGTCGCCGAGAATGGTCACCACGTACGGCGACGACATGTTTCGGAGGATCCGAATCTCATTCTCTAAAGCCTCGGCCCGACCCGATTGAAGATCCACGGACTTCACCGCGAAAATCTGACCGTCCGATTTATTGACTCCGATATTCACAGTGCCAAACGAGCCCTTACCTAAACAACGACCTCGAATCCAAGAAGAAGAAGAAGAAGACGTAGCCATTGAAGAATCAGAATCACGTAGGGAGCTCATATTCACTATTTTTCTTTTTCTGAGTTTTTGAGTTGATCGCTTTATGATTTGGAAAAGGGCCCAAGCTATATTTATATATATAGAAAGAGGCGCCTGTTTTGGCATCAATGTTTCGGTGTATGGTTTTTTAATTTTTTATGTTTTTTAAAAAAATTTTGGAGTATGACGTGGAATTTATTTTTGAAGAAGTGGATAACAAAGAAAAAGCGGTGAGGTATTGGAAACGCTTTTCATGTAAAATAAAAATAGCGATGATCTCTTTTTAATGCTTATCCATTCACTAATAATTTTTCAATGTTTATATTTTCCCCTTCAAAATTACAGAAAATTATGGACCAAAAAAAAAAAAAAAAACTAAACACCCATGGACACATACTTCTCGAGTAAGCATATAGTTGAACTCGTATCTTCTAAACGGTGGGTTTTTGCTTTTTCACTTGAGATTTTTCTGATAATTAGAGAATTAATGGAGTAATACTTTGTTTACTAAAAAACAAATATTTCATTTATTCTTTAATATAAGACTTATTTAAAGAGTTGACCTTATTCCTAAATATGAGATTTAATTATACTTTTTTCCAATATTTTCTTAAAATACCCACATTAAATCCCATAATCAATAATCAAGCAAGAGATTTTGTTCAAAAAGAATAATCAAGTAAAAGAGAGTGAGGGATTAAGAAAAATGGTTAGAGTATTTTAGAGAAAGTATGTTATACATTTATTAACTAATTTAACACATACTTAATTCAAGGGTTAATGTGCATTTTGGCCAATTATTTGTTACAAAAAGTGCGTCTGACACAATTATTTATAAAATGATTTATATAAGCTAATCATCTTTTAAAATGGGGCAACTCGACCAATACAGTACAAGATTCTGCTGTGTCAGACGCTCTTTTTTGTAATAAATTATTGGCCAAGTTACCCCATTTTAAAAGATGGTTTGGCTTATATGTATCATTTTAAAATATAGTTGGCTTATATGAATCATTTTAAAAATAATTGTGTTAGACACGATTTTTGTAGTAAATAATTGGCTAAAATATACGTTAACCCTTAATTTAATCAAATTATATAAATATATCTTATATTTTTTTATTTGATAAATATATCTTACATTTAAGAAAAAAAAAAAAAGAAAGATCTTTTAAATGAAAAGTGTGAAGGAGGGTGAGTATTGTTGGGCATGGTAAGGTGAGTAAAATAGAAGTGGTTGGAGGTTGCAAGAGACGTGGCTAAAAATGGTTGGACCACGGTGAAGCATAGAGAATTGATAACCAAATTATTAGACGGTCGTAGGTTTCATATCATATCATATCATTATCATTTACTACTATTTTATTTGATAAAATACTTGACTTAAAAAGTACGTTAAAATAAATTTATTTACTAATAAATTCTTCCAACATTATGTAAATTTAAATTTTACATTACATAAAAAAATTTTCTTTTATTATTGTGCAGATCAAGTACTTTATTTGATCTAATATTTTATTAAAAAATTACTACAAATAATAAATTAGGATAATATACTTGTCCGGGTAAAATTATATGAGATCATGTCTAATTCTTTTCCTAATATATTACACTCCATTGACGTGCACGGCTAGCTTCCACAGGATGTTAGATATTAAATTGATATTACCATCGTCATTAATGTTATAAAATTTGGTAATAGTTTAGAAAGTTTTGTGTACATCATGCATGTGAGCTAGTATAATTTTGTCCCACAACAAATTAAATCCAGTTATATCTTTTAGGAAATGGGACACGGTTGTTAGATTTTACGTCAAGTATGTTTGTGTATAATTTGAACAGTTTGGCGGTTGTATATTTTTCCATCTAATTATAATGATGATGATTTTTTTGAACATTTCATGGTTGTTGGAACTTAATTGAATAAGATTTAGATCTAATTGCTTTGCCTAATTTTACCTACATTAAAAAGTATTTCCACTGTTTTTATATTAAAGAAGAGATCTTTTAAGAATTACATATTTCTATTATTAAGAGGCACTAATTGCACATTTTACAATTTATAGTATCTAATGATATTTATATGTCATTTTAATCATGTTTCATCAAAAAATCATTAAATATTATTTTTTATAGAATTGAATATTATTTAATGTACACAATATTCTGAAAATACAAAGCCTACCCAATATTAATAAAGGAAATGTAAATTTGTAAATTAATATGAAAAAATTAATATTGTGATTTATGTACAAGATGAAAAACTTTTCCTCCATCTTAAAAATTGTACTATAGAAGTATAATCATATTTTCCACTTATTATTGGTTAGTTTTACCGAATTACTAATTAACTTTTGATTCATTCTCAGTCTCACATGCTCTTCATATTTTACCGGAAAAAAATTAGAGGAAACAAATTAAAAATATAATCAAATTACTATCTAGTGCAACCCATGTTTAAATCGGTGAGATGTTTCACCCAAAACGGCACAACAGATCATTTAACAAGGGAAAAATGGAATGCTAATTTTATTATATGTTTTGAGGAACTCAATTTGGAATCAAATTACAGAAATTCGACACAAGCATGCCAATTTCTATTTTATATTCATTAAAAAAAAGAAGTTTTTTAAATTATTAAATTTTCAGTTTCTTTTAATAGGCAAGTTTCGTACACGCGAGCTAACCCAAAAGATCACGGGGTGAGTCTAGAAGGATTATGGTTGGGCCACGTGGCGACATGAGAATGAGTTGGGGGCTGAATTGATGAAAGCGAGATAGAGAAATGGATATAGCGTTACAAAAATGGAAAGGGAAAAGAAGAGAATGCTTGTCCACTAACATGGCTCTTGGCCATTAAAATGGCTTATTAAAGTGATATAATAAGAGAATATTTTTTACCTTTCAAAGTGAAGTGAAAATCAATTGCTTGTTTGGGAGGCCAACTAAAACTCACTTATTTATTTACACCATTATTTTGGCACTTCTCTCTCAAATATGTGTGAATAATAAAAAAATATTTATATACTATCACCCAACTCTTAGGGGTGAATCAAAACCATGTGGGTGATCGATACCCACACGTTTATATTTAAACGGAGACAGGTTAACCGTACACATACTGAAAACGGGTTGGGGTGAACCTGCATGGGTATAGGCTATCACGAGCATTAGAGTAAATACTCCATCCGTTCCATAATATAAGGTCCATTTTTTTGAATGACATTGTCCCAAAATATAAGGTCCTATTTGACTTTGTTTAAGTAATAAATGGTTTCCCCCATTTTACCCATGTATTAATTTTCCCACACATTCTCTTTCATCTTCTTTTCATAATTACCCTCTCTCTTATTCATTCATAAATAAGGGCACATTTGGAAAAAAAAATGGCATATTTCTTACACATTTATTGTTTTTAACTAACTTTAACTAAATTTTTAGGAACCTGTAATTCAGTTAAAAAAGACATTATATAGTGGGAAGGAGCGAGTAATAGTATAAACTAAGGCCCAACTTTACAAAGATAACTGGGAGAGTCACATGTATAATTAGTCTTATTGTTTTATTTGAGATAGACTCACTTAGCTACGTGTCATCACTTCATTTAATCAGTTGTAGCCAAGGTAATTAAACCTGGACTGGAGTCTAGACCGGGCGAGACAGTGGGTTAAGGGTTAGTCATAAATTGACTCGGAGAGCCAGACCGGTAGTAATTAAAATAATGTAATTTAATTATAATGGATCAGAATAGTTATATTTTAATTATAACAAATAATTGTTGAATACATATCCATATTTTTTAAGTTTTCAATTATTTATACATATGAAATTCTTTCATATTTTTATTTTATTTCCTCCTCTTTTTATCTTTGTTCTTAGTTTCTTTTTTAGTATGTATTTTTTCTCTCATTCTTTTGTCCTTCTCTCCCTCTCTCCCACATTGCTTGCCTTTTCTTTTTTGATCAGAACCCACATTGCTTTGTCAATTCTTTCCCATCAACACTCTATCCTTCAGTTTTTATTTAATTTATTTTTGTTTTTATATTTATAATCTGTTTGCCTTTCCTCCCATTCATTCATTCATTCATTCAACTTGTTTTTTTAATATTTTTCCTTCTCCTCGTCTTCTCTCTCCCACAGTCCCACGTGATCATCACCTCTTTTCTCTCAATTCATCTAATCACCTGACACATTGACCTCTTTTCTCTCAATTCTCTCCCCCACAGTCCCACGTGATCATCACCTCTTTTCTCAGTTCACCTCTTTCCTCTTTTCCATTTGAACTGTCTTCCCTCTACTCAAGCATATCACGGAGACAAAAGGCTTTCCTCTTCCCCTCTTTCCATCTCAAAGGTTAACATGGCAATGCACAAGCTTCTTTCTTCTTTTACGAGCTTTAAAGGTCGCAGCGCCTATGGCTTCTCCAGCGAGCTAAGAGGGCGAGAAACTAGTAGCAACTTACAAATCTCTTATCTCAGCAACTTTGTATTTCTTTTCCAGCATCACTATCACGTTACTCCTCTCCTTCATCTTTTTCATCTCTCCTTCTTAACTTCTTCATATTTCCTGTAACAAAAAAAGGATTCGAAATGGCATCATTTGCTGGTTTAAAGTTTTAAAAAAATATTAACCCAACGACTCGTCGAACTCGGCGAGTTGCACGGGTAATGTCCGGGTTTGGCCGAGTCGCCGCAGAGTCGGTCCGTACCCGGGTTAAATATCAACCCAGACTGGTTTAGGCCCCAGGCCAGTGAGTTTTGGTCTGGCTGGTATGGGTTTAATAACCTTGGTTGTAACAGCTTAATGTATCTATTTTCTCTATAAATATAAGTTTCTCAACCTCAGATGATTATCTAATATGAGAGCTTTCATTCACTCTTTAATTCTCTGACTTCATATCAGAGCATTAATAAGATATTAGCTTCGTTTTCATGACTTCTGGTTCAAGTTTTCCAAGTTCATTTGATTCTCTTTCACCATTAATGGCTTCTCTCGCTGCTATGTCAGTTTCTGTTTAAGCTAAATCTGCTCCTTTTCTCAATAGCTTGAATCAAAGTAGTTTGGTTAAACTTGATCGTTCCAATTTCCTTCTCTAGCACTTGTAAAATCCTTCTTACTAACAACTGAGAACGATATCTTCGTTAATTAGTGGAGTATCTACCTGCAGGACTTCTCGTTATAACTATCCCATTATAATGTAACTGAACTGGCAAAGGGGTAGCGAACCACCTAAGCCTAGAGTACTCCAACATGAAAGGAATAAAAGACATACCATCTAAATGGAATAAGTATTACAAAATTATACATGCAATTTAGTGAATGGAGATAAACTGCTACCTGTCACCATGACTTAATCATGAATCATCTTCTTTCCTCTTTACCATCTTGATGATCTCAAAGCAAAAGTTAAAACCTATATCCATGATAAGGTTTGGTTAGGACCTATACTGTGTGATTGGCTTACATGTCTCTCACGTCCTAAATATTTGATACTACCCCATTCTTTTCATCTGGACAAATTATAATTTACCCATATTTATTTACTCATATTAAATTTTCTTATTCTCAATGTTTGACCAGTAGTTTCTATAAGAGCCATTCTTTAAATACCTTAATTATTTATTTAATACATAATTCAGCATCAAGTTTAAACTTAATTCTTTATAACATCCTTGATATCTTTACAATCCCACAACATACCTAGAATATATATATATATATATATATATAATCATTCCCAATCTTCTAAATCAACGCTTTAAAACATATAAAACATATCAACACCTTAAGCCCATGTCTTCTAGTCCTTCAAACACGTTAAATAACTTAATTATTTAATTCAAATAATAAATTCTATATTTATAATAAATCCTTAATAATGACATAGAAACACACACATGAAGACATGAACACATAACGTAATTTCAAATTAGTGCAAAATATCAAGAATAGATCAATCTATTCTCAACAATCTTTATTAGCATAATTCTCCCTTATTTTTCTTCCAAAAATACCTTAATAATTAATTTGCATTTCTCAATTCGAAAATCATTAATCAAACTTGACCCACTTTTCATCTAATTTTCATAGAAATTGCTTATAATTTATTTTACCCCAAATTTCCAGTTGAAATAATAAATAGCTAAGCTTTAAGATCACCAACCATAATAAAAATCATCAATACTTAATCTTTCTAACTCTCAATTAGAACCTATTATTCCATCTTCTTAATTATAAAACTATACTTTAACTTTCTTCTCCATGTTCTTAATGGACCATATAACCATTTTAATCATAATCTAATTCAATTTAATTAAACCTCAAACATGTTACATCCAGATTCCTAAACTTTAATAAATTGAATTCTCAAAACTGATTCTTCTTAAATCAATCCCAATTAGAATCCACAATAATATATTCCTTAACCTTCTCCTAAAATACTTCAATTACAATTGATTTCCATACACCTAAATGCAACTACCCATTTCTTAGTATTCATTATCATTACACATCTTCTTAATAACCTTAATCACCACTTAGTTGAACCAAACAACAGTCCACTAATAATTAAGACACACATCAATCTTATCAACTCTATTCCATTAATTCAGACTAGAATCAGTAGTCTCTTAACATGCTTGGATAAGTTTTTGATAAATACCTATTTGAACCAAAAACATCAATTGACATCTCAAATGAGAATCACCGCTTTAACCCATTATTCTCTTTTCTTCTAAACCTGAAATATATATCTTTTAATTCATAAGAGTTAACATCTAAGATAATTGGAAAGCCTAAGTGATCAAGATTAAAATGATTAAATTCCCAAAAGAATCCTACATTTCTTTAATACTTAACAACTTTAATAACATAGCACTTACAAACCTATACTATCACGTTCATTTTAAGGTCTTTAGCTTTTCAAATTATTTATACAATACTTCAAACTTCAAATAAACCAACAACTCAAAGTTGTGTTTTTCAGCCTCAGTCATGTCATCAATTAAGTCCTTATGGTCATTGACTTTTCATAATACCACGACAGAGAAGGTTCATATTCAATTGGCAATTAATAAGACCTCAAAACAAATCTTATAATCACACATCTTCAATTAAAAGTGTTCAACTCTTCCTCAAAAATAAATCAAGACTTATATCACCAAAGTCTGGATTGTTGTATCCAATAACCTCACCAAACTACCATTGATTTCACATCCACTTCGGGCTGCACCTTAACAATTTACCCATTATGTAAAGAGATTTGCAACTTAAACCTTTGTTATCTACTCCTTACATATTAAATCAATACCTTTTAATTTATGCAACCCATTATCCTTTACCTACAATTACAGACTCCCAACTTCACTCATATTCCCTTTTTCAAGAATAGCTTCCTACGTATCATATACAATTCAAACTTTAATCTGCCAATTCAACTCAGTATTAAAGTATTATCACAACTTATCCATAAATAACACCTTAATCTTCCAATTTACCCATTTAATGTTCTCTTAAAATCTCAATAAGAACCAACATTATCCTTTTCTCAATAAAAGAATAGCCTTAAAATCGCAAATTACAGGTTTAAAGCAAGACACACAAACAAGTAGCTTTTCTAAATTAATTTAGGCCTATAGCTATGGGTTAAACTTCAAACATAAATGCCCAATAGTTAATCCCAAAACTACTTGTAACAATCCATTTTAACCTACGACTCTCATACTTCCAACTACCGCAAATCACCCATGACCACTTCAACTACAATACTAACCATAATTCTAACAAAGACAATGCTTATCTAATAAAGACAATGCTTAAACTTTTCCTTCTAAGATTAATCAGAACTTAATCGACTAAAAAATCATTCTCCCCTGTTTCAGTTATTGAAGACCCATTGAAAATCACAACCATTCTCAAAGGCTTCCAGAACTCTACCTTTTCCACCATTAAACCAGAATTTCCAATACATACATTCATCATATACTCATTACTAACCCTCATTATAGGTTGTTAGAACATAGAAATTCCAGGAGGAAACACCATTAATCCATCTTTATCATGGACCAAACAGAGTAGAGAGGAAAAATAAATCTTCACCCTCAGCCCAAAATTAAACATACAACATATATAAACTTGATTGCATCTTCTCCCTGACTAAATTGAACAGAAAATCGACAAAACAGAGGACAGGGAAAACAACTTCCAAAATTCACAGAACACAACAAAGAACAACCAGAAATCAAAGTTCAATAGTTCTAACCCCCTTTATGTCGTCAGTCCGAATGAACCGGGAAGAAGAAACGAAATCCAAGAATTCCAAGACTTCAGAAATGAAACATGCAAATTCATATATTAGTTCTATCATAGCCTTAACTTCATTTAATCACGAATTACAGCCATACCAAGCCAAGAAATCGGCTAGCAGAGAGGGAAAAAGAAGAACAAAATTCTCAAAAATTCCATAACATCAGAAATCAAACATACAAGACAATTTATGGACTTAAATTTACTCCTAATGAGGTTTGATTAAGATTTCGTTCATTTCTCGCTCAAAAACCCCCAAAAACGGCGGTGGATGAACAATACCCAGATTTGGATTCTTGGAGAAACCAGACCAAACTCAACTTCTATCCCAAAATCGGCACTTAAATCATCAATAGCCAGGCCTAAGCATCATTTTTACATACTTAGAAACTTCAAAAACTTCCCAAAAATTCAAATCTCTCTCCCCCAATCTCACTGAAATCGGTCCAAGAAGGAAGGGAAAATGAAGGAAAAAGCTTAACCTACGATCGGCCCAAGCTTCGTATGCGTTTCCGCCTCACTTTGTCACCGGTCACCGCCGAAAACTCTGTCGACCTCCATGGAAGATTAGAGCCGGGAATTCGGGCCGGCCCGTTTAGGCCCTAGCCCGAGGAGGGCCGGGCTTTGATTTTAGACCAAAAACAGGGGACCGGGCTTAAACGGGCCGGCCCGTCGGGCCGCGGGCAGGCCCGTTTAAGCCCGTTTATTGCCCCTCCCTTTTTTTAAACATTTTTTTATTTTTATTTGCTCAAAGAGTTAAATGGGTATGCTATTTTTGTATATATGCATATAGACGATAATAATTTAAATACTTATTATGTTAGATTCAAGTCCCGTATGTCCCACTTTTATACTTTAATTCCTTATTACTAAGAATATTCTATGTAATTGTGGTGTGACTTCTAGTTCTAGACTTAGTACATAATTTATGAGTTGTTGAATTGGTATATAGCAATGCACTAATGCTTGATAAGTTTGTATTTAAATATAATTTGGATCATATATATTTATATTTTTTATTATAGGTCTATTATTTTCGTTAGCAATACATATTCAAAATTAAGAAAAAAATATTTAAAAAAGGCGAAGCCCGCGAGCCGGCCCGAGGCCCGACGACTCAAGGGCCGGGCTTCACAAATAGGGGGTTTTTTTGTTCGCGGGCTTAAACGGGCTTGGCCCGTGGCGGGCCGGCCCGCCCGAATTCCCACCTCTACGAAAGATCGAAGAAAACGGAGGAGGCAGAGAGGAGGTGAGACGAGAGAGAGAGAGAGGGACTCGTGAATGAGAGGGAGAGAGTGAGGAAGAAGTGAAGGAACACGTGGGGTATAAGGAAATAGGGAATGGAGGAGATATTTTAAATATGCACTTTACCATTTTGCTCCTTCTACAATAACTGAAGATATTTTCATTTAAGGGTAGATATTGACTTTTTCATTTCCTACTATTTTTCCTCTTTCCCTTTATGCCCTTCTTGAAAATTCTAATTACCATTTCCCTTACAATTTGATCTGAGTTTATTCCAAAAATAATTTTTCTAGATATACTTCAATTCCCAAATTTATTTATAAGGCTTTTTAAATACTAAAAAGGGTTAAAGAACAATTTTACCAACAGACTATTGTCCAAGTTGCAGATGGCACAATTGACAATTGAAAGGGTTGGAAATACCAATGGACCTTTTAACCGGGGGCAGATTGGCCAACACCGTTAAAAATACCAAACGGCCGTTATGTTTAATATAAAAAATTGTGGCCCACAATTTTTTATGGGATTAAAGAGCAATTTTACCAATAGACTATTATCCAGGTTGCAGATGACACAATTAACAATAAAAAATGTCGTTATCACCAACGGACCTTTTAACCAGGGGCGAATTAGCCAATAAAGTTTTACTTATGGATATTGACTGTTAATTTTAATTTGGAGATGTGACGGACAATGAGTTGCCGTGTGGAACATTTTAGGTTGTGACATGAATTAATAATATGAAAATACCAAAATACCCCCAAGCAATTAAAAAATCCCTCCCGCTGTGACAAGTTGCCATGTGGCACATTTTAGACTGTCGAGGGTAGGTGAGGATAAGGGTGTCCGCCGTCCGTTGTTGTCCGCCATCCTTGAGTGTTCTTTCCTTCATGGTTATGGTGATGGCTTTGTCGTCGAGGGTGAAGGTATGTGAGGGCAGGTGAGGGTGAGGGTGGGTGAGGTGAAATTAGGTATGCCATGTGGAATTCACCAAGCTACCAGGTGGACATCATTGCGCCAATTGTCCCACAACTAATGACGGGTTGCATAAATAAAATAGTATTGGCCTATCTGCCCCTGGTTAAAAGGTCCATTGGTGATACTGGGCCTTTTTATTGTTAATTGTGCCATTTGCAACCTGGACAATAGTCTGTTGCTAAAATTGCTCTTTGACCCCACAAAAAATTGTGGGCCACACTTTTTTATATTAAAAAATTGTGGGCCCCACTAAAGTTTGTAACGGACGTTTGGTATTTTTAACGGCGTTGGCCAATCTGCCCCCAGTTAAAAGGTCCATTGGTATTTCCGACCCTTTCAATTGTCGATTGTGCCATCTGCAACTTGGACAATAGTCTGTTGGTAAAATTGATCTTTAACCCTACTAAAAAATACCCCAATGTTCTAAATATTTCCTTATTTAAATTCATCTCCTAACTAGTTTTCCTTAATTAATAAAGAAAATAAGCATTAAAAATTATTAAAAATACATTTGGCATAATGAATTTATTTATAAAGCTTTTTAATTTCTAAATACCACCCCAAGACCTTAAATAAATCCTTATTATTTCTTTTTGAAAATTTGGGGTGTTACATAACATACTATTATGGGTATTAAAAACTTTGTATTCTTAACAAATCCAAACTATGTTAAAAAGGAAATCTCTAACATAGTTATTAAAACATTCTAAAACAAGTAATGGCTAACCATGTCGGACATGGGCAATACGAGCTTGGTTATGAAAACGATAGCCCTTAATCCACCATTTTCAATACCAAATAGTTTAACATAACCATGTTAGAAAGGATTACTCTAACATGGTTATTTAATAGAACCTGCCCAAATAGAATCTAGCCATAAAGAGGACCTTGGGTGAACAATCCTAGATAAATAGTGATTAGCCCAATCCATAGAATAATAACTAATTATCATAAACAAGCTAGAGCATCATCACATCCAAATATAAAGTCACATGCATATGAGAAAGACATAATCATATCCAGGCCCCAGGCCATCTACCAGAATGAATCATCGGCTCTAGTTTACTAAGCATACAATACTAGAATACTGAAGTAAACAGTTGTCTAAATAACAAATATTCATATCCAAAAATCAAAAGATGAGGAAGCAAATAATGCAGTCTAAATGTCTGGCAATATATATCATCCCAAGATATACCACCTTCCGACTCACGGGGTCAGTGTGCTTTGGCCGGACCTTTCCCTAACGTCCTTGATGGTGCATGATTACCTTAAAAAATATGAAATAACGACGAAGTGAGACAACTTCTCTTAGTAACCACTATCTCAACTCAATAAATAATGAGTGTGTGCTAGCAAAGTGTCTAATGGGTACCAGTAATTTCCAAACATCATTATACATCCAATAAAAGATATTACAATTAGTTCATCAGATAAAATCCACATATGTACATCACATTTCATCTACATGAGTCCATACAATCATGATGATACAATGCCCATATCTAGAGTTAGGATGGCTACCCTCTGTCTACAATCAAAGACTATATAAATAACCACTCATTGGGCCGATAAAGGATTACATCACATGATGTACAACATTATGCCACATGCGCATAAGTAATCATGAATCAATCACCATATTCACCATGTTTTAATGACTCCCATCTCAGAATGTTCAACAATAATACAATATCATATATATATATATATATATATCTTGAAACCATCATAACACCACAACCATAGTTCCATAATTATGTATTAAAAAGTCACTTTTAAATACAAAAGTAGCATTTTGGAATTCATTTCATATCATAATAGCTAATATACAAGGGATTTGAAAATCCCACTAACATCACACTCACAAGCATATTTATGGGAGAACTCTTTGATTTTGAACATATAAGGTTGATTTATGGTTCTTAGGAGTTTGTTTATGCTAAACGATACTATTAATTGGCTTAGTTTAGTTGTATTTAGAGTTGGAAGAGATTTGGGAGTTTTTGGTGATTGTATGAGAAGTGGGATGTTGGAATTTGTGTGATGAATATGTGGTAATGGTTCAAATGATTGAAATATGATATTTGGAATATGATTAGAGTTGGATTGATTGAGAATTCTGATTGAGAGGAATTGTGGAGAAGTTGGTTAACTATAGTTGTGTGGAAAGAAAGAAAGAAAGAAAGAAAGAAATATTTTGATTCAATAAGAGAAATTGAGGATCATTGTTTACCTATAAGCTTGATATGAGTTTAATTTAACTGAATCAACCTAAGTAAATGTAATTTAGGCCTTAGTGTCCAATTAAGGCTTTTAAAAGGGCTAAGTCCCGAAGTTATATTGTTCATGTCACTTAATTATATATTAATCATTTATATATATATATATATGCTTTTGTGGTAATTGTAGACGCCAATAGATTGAAGTAAGCTTGGGTAACTTGGCATTGTGGTAACTTGGCTAAGTCCCGAAGTTATATTGTTCATGTCACTTAATTTCGCCATGGGTTGACTTATGCACTTGAATCCTCAATCATTCCAATACACCTCAAGCCATAACTAATTATCAATCATATGGACCTAATTTCATGCATAATTACACCAAAAATCACCATCATCAATATCCTCATTTCATTCACAAAAAATCCATTGAAACTAATAATTAATCCCATATTTCTCTACTAACTACTAATCTTTAATATAATTTTTTGGTTGTTACAGCACTTTGAGGCCATCGTACGGATGGTTTGATTCCAAAATTTGTTGCACATGACGTTCGACCTGATAGTGAATCTAGAATTTGAGAAATATCTAAGCACTGATCGAATTGTTTTCAATTGGCTTTTGAGCACCATGACACATGAAGTTGCGCCCGATTTCCTCCATTGCAAAACGCCTTCTCAACTTTAGAAGGAGGTGACTGAGCTAAAGAGTGCTATCTCTCGCTCCAGGATCACGATGTATCAATATGAACTACAATGAACTCATAAAGGATCGAGTTCTATTACTGAATATTTGTCTAAAATGAAGAAGATTGCCGATACTTTGACTATGGCTTATAGTCTTGTACTAGAATTTGAACCCATAACTCAAACTCTTGCGGGTCTTGATTATGAATATACTCCTCTAATTTCTTAGCAAAAAAAGAGTGTACTCCTTTTATTGTTTATCTCTTTGATAAAGACAATCTTGACTGGATCAATATGCATACTCCTTTGCTTACTTTTGAAAAACATATTGAACACTTCAACTCAGTGAATTTGGTGAGTGGCTCATTCACTAATGTTTGCTATTAGCTCTAACTTTTCTGGTGGTAATTCTTCTTCTTCTCAGTCGCAAACTACCTCTAGTAGTTCTCGTCCTCCTGGCCGTCCTAATGGGCAGCATTCACATCATGGTGGTCGATCCAAACTATCTATCAGGTTTGTGCTCATTAAGGTCATACTGTTGTCCAATGTTTTTGTGGGTTCAATCGATCTTTTAATGGCCAAGATGAATCACGTTCTTTTCCTCAACAAGATTTCTCTACTTATATTACTACTACTTTAACTCTTGAATATCCAGACTGGTATATGGATAATGGTGCAACTAACCATATAACTCATCAAGATGTGCTTGGTACCTCTGATTTAGGTATATTTTCTATTGGTAATGGACACAAACTACAAGTTAAACAATCAGCTTGTGCTTTATTTAACAATACACCTTCACTTAATCTTTCCTTGAACCATGTTTTAACTATGCCAAATATCAAGAAAAATCTTGTCAGTGTGGCTGAATTAACTAATGACAATGATGTTCTGGTTGAATTTGATTCTTCTTCATGCTTTGTGAAGGACAAACAAACTCTCAAGGTGCTACTCAGATTTTGTAGTGTCAACACCAAAGCGAAAGTCAACCGAGTCTTTAGCTTCTAGAATGCTGACTCACACCTATCAGTCCAAAGAAAAGGCCTATCATTCTTATTTGAATTAGTTGACGGCCTAGAAATCTACAAGAACCCTTGAATGAACCTTTGGTAATAATTGGCAAAACCAACAAAGCACCTAACCTCATACACATATTTAGGAGACTCCCACTCTAACAATGCCTCAACCTTACTTGGATCCACTGCTACACCCTCTGCAGATATCACATGACTAAGGAACTTCACTTTATTGAGCCAAAACTCACACTTAGACAACTTGTCATAGAGTTGTTGATCCCTTAAAATACTCAAGGCGATGTCAAGATGCTTTTGATGCTCCTCCTTAGACTTGGAATAAATCAAAATATCATCAATCAAGACCACTACAAACTTATCCAAATACGGCTGAAAGATCCTATTCATATAATGCATAAACACGACCAATGCATTAGTCAGTCCAAAAGGCATCATTAGGAACTACTACAGAAAACAGTATCTACGTCCCTATATTACGTCTCTTTTTTAAATATTAGACTTAGAAAAAAGGTGCTGGTAAAATTGTAAATATTTACAAAGTTTCAACGTCTCTTTTATAATTATGAGACGTGGATTCTCTTAAAAAAATGCGGTAAGTACCAAATTACTAAAATAAAGGCGGGATGTTTGAAAAAAAAAGGTGGGATGCAATTTTCCACATCTCATAAATGTTTATGAGATGTGGAAAAAAGTATCCACGTCTCATTTGGATTAAAAAGTTTCCACGTCTCATAAATTTTATGAGGCATGGATTTCCACGTCTCATAACTTATGAGATGTGGATTAAAAAGTTTCCACATCTCATAAATTTTATGAGATGTGGAAATGTTTGAATCCACGTCTCATAAAAGTTATGAGATGTGGATTCACATTAAAAAAACCCTTTTCCCTATACTCTCTTTCCATAAACTCTCTCTGCTTCAAACCCTCTTCTCTCTCTGCTTCAAACCTTTCTCTTGCGACACAATGTACACCCAAAAACCCTACAACTAATTCACCCTCCATAATTCTTTTCCTCTCTCTCTCTCCCCCCCTCTCCCCTTCTTTCTTTTTCTCACCCGCCATTTCAGCATTAAGTCCTATGGTTCGTATTTTTGTTTGATTGTTTTTTTTGTGTTTGTTGATTTCTTTGTTCATGTCATGTGGTGTTCTTGGATTTGTTGGTGGTAGTTGTGACAAAGACACTTTGTTCCATCGATGCACCTAGCTTCGTATTGACCGTTTCCAGGTATATGAAGGATTGGGCCTATTGTAGGCCGTATTCTTTGAAGACAAGCTCTCGCTTTTCATCGTCTGCTTCGTTCTTTCCCTTTTTTTGATTCTTACCTCCCTTTCCCTTGTTCTTCGGCATAGCTATTGATTGATTGATTGATCTAAGTAGTTCTTCTGGGAAACCCTAAAGTTTCAAAATTTATAGAGCTTATCTTTTGGGATTTCTCTCTCTCTATGTGGGTGTCCCAAACCCTAAAAATTTCAACTGTGTTTTGTATGTGAGCTTGATACCTTCTTCTCTATATCTATGTTTTCTTCTTGCAGTTAGGGTATTGTGCGTGGAACTGAAATTTGTTGAAGATGTAATGCCTAATGCTACTAGCCATGAGCGTGAGGAGCTTGAAGTTGAGCTTGAGGTGGCTTTCTTCTTGAAGAATCTCTCCCATTTTCTTTAAAATAATGTCTCTGTTAATGGTTCAAACATTGGCTGTGATTTATAATTTTATGGAGTAGTTCGGTTTCTTTTGTATAATTAATTTTGGTGGTTTAACTTTTGATTGATGATTCTTTTTATCTGTTTGTTTTGATTTGACAAGGGAGGTTCTTGATACAAACCATCTGAAGGTCTTTTTGGCACACATATTAGTGTTCTATATTTTATTGTAAACCGCTTATTTTGGGTTTGCTGTAGTTTGTTTCCATGCCACTGTGACTTTGTAGCCAAAAGAAGTTATGCGAAAGGAAGTAAAACTATTGATCC
This sequence comes from Mimosa bimucronata, assembly GCA_037074515.1. NCBI lineage: Eukaryota > Viridiplantae > Streptophyta > Magnoliopsida > Fabales > Fabaceae > Mimosa > Mimosa bimucronata. Next base: position 12,680,159 of record CM073443.1, on the reverse strand, counting down.
CCATAATATTGTATATTGAATCTTTAACCTTGTTATTTCCTATATATTTGGAGGAATGATTTATTATCCAGGTTTTAAACATCTGTTTTCCTTTTCTCCTTACAATTATCTCCTTTAAATTTCCTATCAACGTTGCAATTTGCAGATAAAAACTAATGAGCATGATGATATATATGCTGTATATAGCTTCCCATAAATGTCATAGTAATTATTTGCAAATTTATCTGATAAATAGCAATGCCATATCACTTCTATGTGCTTTGTTGTGAAAGATTTAAAGTGAGCCTGGAATGCCAATGAAGTGTTATAGATTGACCATAGAATTGGCTCTTCACAGCATAAGTTTAAGCCATGATATTTCTCTTAATCCATACTAAGGGATTTGATGCTGATACCTTATTTCATTGCCTATCAGATATTCTGATTTTTGATATTATCCTTGCATAGTTAGGCATCTTATCATTTTCCTTTTCATTTTTTAGTTGACAAACGGATATGTCTATTGTGAAATTGCAAAATTCATGCATCTTCCTTTCTTTGCTACAAGTGGAAATTTTGCTTTCAATCTTATATTGGCTTCAGATTTACATTTTGACTTTTTAAATATAATGATTTGAAATATGTTTGATCGTTATTCATTTCCATCATTTGCTTTGTTTCACAGGAAGCACCTGTTGTTATGAAGTCTTACTTTGAAAAACGAATAGTGATATGCCCAGGAGGTGAAGGCGATAGGTTTCATAGGAAATCATACATGAGTTATTTGTTTTAGCTACAGTTAGCTGTTTTTTACACATGGTTGTATTTTAACATTTTTGTAATATTACTTTGGATATAAATAATAAAATTAGTTCATTTTTTTTTCATTTTAAGTGTTGTATTTCCATTATTCCGATAAAATATGAGGGTTTTTTGGGATTGGGGTTAATTATCCTAATTAAAAAAATATCCCTTTTTTTAAAAATGACTTTTCACATCTCTTAATAGATAAGGGACGTGGAAAGTTCCTACTTTCCACGTCTCCCTAATCCACATCCCACCAAAAAGAGACATGAAAGTCCAAAAAATGAGAAGTAAAAAGTGTTTTTTTGTAGTAGTGTAATGCCCATATCTAGTCCCAAAAGTGGTCTTCAGAACATCCTTTAAATGAACCCTCAATTGATGATTACCGGACCTAAGGTCAATCTTAGAAAAGACCGATGCTCCAAAAAGTTGATCTAACAGATAATCGATCCTAGGCAACATGTACTTATTCTTGATTAATGACCTTATTAAATTGCTTATAATCGATGCAAAGACTCATACTGCCATCCTTCTTCTTCTTCACAAATAACACCAGGGAGACCCAAGGCTAACCACTAGGCCTGATGAATCCCTTCTCCAACAACTCCTTATGCTGCTTCTTCAACTCAACCAACACAGATGGGGTCATCCGATACGGTGCCTTGGAGATTGGGCCTATGCCCGGCTCCAAGTCAATAGTGAATTCAACCTCCTTTTCTGGAGGTAGTCCATGAACATCATCGGAGAAAACCGCTTGGTGTAACATCCTAGAAAATTCATTGAGGATTAGTGGAATAACTAGAAAAAATTATTTTTAGGCTCATGAAGGCCATTGAGGAAGGAAACCATAGGGAATATTAAAAATAAATTTTTGGGAAGTGAAAAGAAAATTTTTGCCCAAAAGAAAACATCTTATTTGAAAATTTTAGGGCCCAATAATCCATTCTTTCTACCCATTATATTTCATCTTTCCTTTCTTCCTTTTCTCCCTCTTCCTTTTCTTTCTTTTTCCCTCCCCCCTCTATCATTTTTCGGCCTGCATGCTCACCCCTAGTTTCGATAGCGAGTGACATGTGAGGGAGGGATGGAGAGATTCTGGTCACCGCATCGCCGCACCTCAATCTCCAGCCATCCTTCTTTTTTCTTCTCCTTCCTCTCTCTCATTTCTCACAGAAACCCTACCTCATTCCTTGTGCAAGCGGTGCCATTATGTGTGTGTGTGAGAAGGATTTCGGCGACCCACTGTCGAAATCAGCCGTCTTGCCGTTGGCCTGCCTTCCCTTGCCCCTTTCATCCTTCTTCTTCCTTTTCCCCCTCTATTTGAAGCATAGAGAGAGAGAGAGAGAGAGTGTGTGTGTGTGTGTGTGGTATTCACCGGAGTTTTTGGCCTCGTTGGCGCCAGAGACGGAGGTTTTCTAGCCAACCAAGTACGCTTTTGGACTCCGGCAAGTCTTCTATATGCTCTTATACCCTTTATTTCTTCTATTAGCTTTATTTTTTAAAAAATAGGTCTTTGATGAGTTGGGGCTTTTGGGAGTTTTAAATCCCTCAAATTGAAGTTCAAGCTTCGAATTAGAGGTTCCCTAAAATGTTTTCTAGCTTATTTGAAGTTTCCACTTTATTTTGAATTTTGGAAAAATTGTTGATTTTTGTGATCTGACTTGTCTAAGATAAATTGGTGGTTCGTAGAGGTTTATTATGGTTATGTGATGATATTAAGTTGGTTGGTTTAGTTTGAATTTCACTTGGAATAAATTTTGTTGGTTGAAGTTTGGAATAAATTAGGTTCAATCAAGACATTCTTTGATTCTCAATATTTGAGGTTGATTAATGGATTCTAGAGTTAATATATGTCCAAGGGTAATGTTATTTGAGTTGCTTTAGATAAATTTAAAGTTAGATGTAAATTGGGGATTTTGGAATGCCATATAAGCTAGAATTTGATTAAGTTAATAAGTAGAGGAGTTGGGGTGTAATTTGTGGATTATAAATGGTTATTAAGGTTGAAGAAGGTATGGGTAAGGATAGGAAATTAGTTATTAGGCTTCAATGGTATGATTTTAGTTAATGGTGAAGTATGGACTCGGTGGTTAAAGGAGGAATAGGTTGAGAGTTTGGGGTTGAACTGTAAAAGGAAAAGGAGTCGTTTGTTTTAGAGATTGAATTCCTAAATGATATTTGGGATTTTGATAAATGATTGATTATGTTAGTATGTGTGATTGTGTAGAGTTGAGTCATAATTGAGTCGAATACGAGGGAGCTACGCTATTATGATAATTGGTGCCAGCTACTAGGTAATTGTTTCTACTTGTTTATGTGTGTGTGTAGGGTTGGTAAGAGATTCCATTGTAGGAGTAAAGAATAAGGATCAAAGAAAGAACACATTTAAAATAAGAAACTTATGAAAAATACAGAATTTCTGATTAGGAAATTGGATTGATTTGGTGGGCCTAATGGGTTGGCCTCTAAACTTCCTTAATTGGTAAAATAAACTAAAATAGGAAAATTCCTATTTCTATTGGATTGGTTGATTGGGATTGATTGAATCTGCCCGAAATATTTTCTATTTGTTATTTTTTACCAAAATAGGCAACCCTAGGCCTAATTAAGTTTAAAAAAGCTTCCTAATTGATTATTCTAATGACCATTTCCTATTTCAGCTAGATTTCTTGAGATTGAGTGATTGAGTCATCCCCAAATCTTTTCTAATTGTTATTGCCGATCAAAATAGGAAACTCTAGGCTGTTTTGAGTGATTAGAAATTGCCTTTTATGCCAATGAAGGAAGAGGCCAAATTTCCACCCTTACTCCACCAATTCTGTCTTCCATCCCATAATTCTTCATTGGTTCTTCATAGAGATTTAGTTGCAGTTACTCTTGGGCGAATTCGTCTCCTCTTTAATGAACTAAATTAGCCAGATACTCTCTTGGACCATTTGATGAATTGAAGCGAGTATTGAATCCACTTTAGGGGAGTTTTTCTTTAGTTCCAATTATGTAGTCTTGAATTTTCATATGTACCTTGGATACTCATTCATCATGTGTTTAGATTTCACTTGTGTTTGAGATTCTAGACCATGTAGTTGTTGAATCCTATTTGCATGTGTTGATTTGTTTGTTCTAGTTCCATTTATCTTCCCAAATTACCATGTTATGCTTAGTCTTTGTTGATTTCATTGTCTAGCATATTTGTTGGATGATTTAATCCATGGTGTTTCATATAATTGTGTTGTTTGGGGACTAATTTGTAGGTTTGAGTTGGGTGATGTTGAGTTTCCATGGTGCTAGGTCATTCCATCAATCAAACTTGCCTAAAGGAACTAGACCATTAATCATATCTATGCGCATGAGTATAATTAGGTTAAGTTTCATTAGTTGGATGGTTTGATTATAGTCTAGTGTGAACTGGTTATTGGATTCGAAGGATATTGAGTGATTTGGACGGGACCCTATTTATTCTATCTATTGGACATAATTCCTAGTTGATATTAGATTATAGTTAATCTAATTGGTCTTCTAAAATTGAATGGGGTCTTAATTGACTTAATCCTTCAACTAAGGCTCACTACAAAAAAAAACGGCACTTAGTAGCGGTTAAAACAGTTGATTAGTAGCGGTTTTAACCGCTACTAAGTGATTACTAGCGGTTTTATATTCCGCTAGTAAATCACCCGTGACTAACATTTAGTGTTTAGTGGCGGTTATAAAAACCGCTGGTAATATGGTCAACACCGCTACTAATCCAGTAGCGGAAACAAAAACCACCACTAATCAGATACTAGCAGCGGTTCAGAATCGCTACTAATGAGGAAAAATTAGTAGCGGTTTGTGAACTGCTACTAGATGCTCAAAAATATAAAAAAATTCTGATCAGACCCAATTTTACTATTTGCAATAATGTTTAATTATATAAAACATTTTTAAAAAATTTAACATTAAACATTCATAAAATTTTTTTATCACATTTTCTCAATTGATATATCCAAAATGATATGTCAAATAAATTATTTATAGTATGAAAAAAGGTGATTATAACTAATCAATTTAATTTAATAGTATTCAAATGAAGATAGTGAGTACGTACACATGAAAACAAAAACAAAAAAGTTAGAAGATATATATGTTTGAAAATTGAATAAAATAATTAGAATAAAAAAAATAAAAGATAAATTAATGAGATTGATGGAAAAATTAAGAGCATCAAAGGAGAAGAATTGAGAAGGAAGGTTTTATGAGGTTGAATGAAATGAGGAGAGGAGTAGGTATTTATAATTGTTGTAGACGGGAATCAGTAGCGGTTTTAGTGGCGGTTAAGAGAACCGCCACTAACTGCACCAAAAACTGGTACTTGCGCATTTAGTAGCGGTTCTTGCACATTTAGTAGCGGTTCTTGAGAACCGCTACTAATATTTTTGGAAAACCGCCGCTTAAACCGCTACTAAATTACTCCTGCAATTAATGAATTTGTTAAGTTAGTAGCGGTTTTAAGAGAACCGCCACTAACTACACAAAAAACCGCTACTAATTAGTGGCGGTCTTAAGAGAACCGCCACTAACTACATTGAAAGTGGCAATCGCACAAGAGGGGGGTGAATTGTGCTATAAAAAAAATTGAAAGGAATTAATACAACACAAAATTTATACTGGTTCGGCCAACACTGCCTACGTCCAGTTCTCTAACACTCTGTTGGGTTCCACTAACCACAGGTTTTACGAGCACAGGTTCACCTGTCAACCTTTACAGAGTTTTAGAATCTCTAAACACTCCCCTTTACTACCTGTAAGGCAATATCCCTGTTCTAAAGCACCAAGCTTTCAGAACAACCTCAAACAGTAGAGGATTTCAATAAATATGTTCACTTAATGAACTGATTTTGATAAACACTTAAGTACAGATGAAATCTTTAAAATAACAAATACAGAGCAATGAATGAGTTTCTCAGATATTCTCGTTTTTCGTCTCTTTTTTCAATAAATGCTTGAGTTCTGTATTTATATCTTCTTCTTCAGATTTTTGCCCTAACAATCAATCTTCAAGAAGCCGTTTGAATTTAGTCGTTGGGAGCTCATAGCCGTTGGCATTTAATGCAGCTTCTTTATCGGGCTTAACTCTCTGTTCTAGCTTCAACTACTTCTTGCATAGGGTGAGCTAAGAGAGAGACAGACTCAGCGCTCTGAGCATCCGTACAAGTAGTACTTTCTGGCAGCTTTCTATTAGCGCTAGTGTGAACTGCTATCGCTAATCTCATAGAGTGTGTTCTACACTTAAACTGTTAGCTAACCAAATAGTCATATATTGCACAGAGGTTACTATCGCAAGCTTAATACATTAGCTCAATGAGATAAAGACAATATAAGGAATTTCAGATCTTTTCATATTATCGATAGCATATTCTCTTGAATTGGAAAGCATTACATCAGCATAGATTATTTCTATCGATTGCAAATTCATTATCGCTATTATCCTTCAGGATACTATTATCTAAGCATTCAGAGGAATTTCCAGGTATCCTATTATCGATAGACAATCATGCTAGATCAGACTCTTGCTCTCAAGCACTAGCTATCTGAATGATCATTATCTGAAGCACTTATGGTTATCGATAGCTTAACCTGTTATCGCTAGCTGATTTAGACACTTGGTTCATTTATCTGCTGGATTCATTTACACATATGATCAATGAACTTCTAGCGATGGATCTTTCTCTAGCGATAGTGACTGACTTAGCGATAGATATTGACTTTGTTATTTCTAAGTCTTCACTTGCTATTCCTTTCTATCAATTAGCTATTTAGATTCACTTAGCGATAGAGATTTTCATTCTTATTGATCTGCTAAGTTATCATTTCTTATTAGCGATATTTTTCATGGGTCAGTTTTCATCAAAACTTAAGATTCTAACATACATGACCTTCCAATTTCTCGCGGTTTTTCCAACACAACCGCCACTAATGTGACGCCACTAAGTTTCCCGCCAATTGACGCCACTTTAGTGGCGGTTTTATGAGACTAACCGCCACTAAAATACGCCACTATCTTTGATATTGGTCAAACAGATAGATTTAGTTGCGGTTTCTTATTAAAACCGCTACTAATGTGTAATTAGTGGCGGTTTTAGTTTTCCGCTACTAAATGAACCGCCAGTAAACCATGTTTTTTTGTAGTGGCTGATTGTGCCCACTGGTATGAACTTAACCCAATTAACTCCCTAATTCCCTAATAGTGTGAATGAATAGCTTGCCACATGTTTACCCTAACCAAGAGAGCATCCCATCATTGCATTCCATCAACTATCCTTTTTTATCATAAAAATACCAAAAACAAGTTTTTACACTTATTTTATGAAGAATACCAAAAACACTTACTCTCAACCATTGGTTTTATTGCTTTAATTGCATTTAATATGATTGATTTGAGTGAAATGAGGATATAGGATGAAGTAAAATTCTCTAATTAATGGATTAGTTGAGGTTGTTGAGGTGAGTTATTTGAATAAGCAAGAGGAATATTCAATTAGAGAGAAAAACAATAAAATAAATAAATATGAAAATAAACAGAGAACACATGGCCCCAAAAAACAAAAGTAAAATTGATGATGATGATGATGATAAAATAAAAGAAAGAAAGCAAATGGGGTCATGGATCGAGCTGAGCACGAAAAGTCCAGTATTATGGCTGGTATATTATTTGGATTAGACTTCAAGAGGTAACTACACTCTCCTCAATGTATCTGTGTGTGTGTGTGTGTGTGTGTGTGTGTGTGTGAGAGAGAGAGAGAGAGAGAGAGAGAGAGAGAGAGAGAGATGTTGGTTGAGAATTGTGAAATTATTTGCTATATCTCATTTGGAGCATTCCATGGTTAATTTAAATGTTATTTTGTATTGAAATAGTCTTGTGGGGACTTATTTGCAAAACTCAAGTTGATATTGTGAACTAGATTTGAAAGTTACGCATATATTGATATACCTTTGAATTATTGAGCAATTACAATTTATATGTGTTACTAAGGAATTACGTGATATATTTTCTGTTGTTTATGGTTATATAATATTTTATATGCATGTAGAGTTGCATTATATTGTACTATCATGTGATGCAATCTTCTATTGGCCCATCAAGGAGCTATGTGTACAGTCTCTGATTGTAGACATGGACATGTCTTTGATTGTACACAGGGAAATTTCCTTGATTATAGACATGGAAGTCTGTCTAATTGTAGATCGAGGGTAAGCCTAGTCAGCTCTTGCCCGTCCTGATTATAGATAGGGGGCATAGTTGCATCAGTATTCTTGTGGTTGTGTTATATCATTCTAGAATATATATACATGCTTAAACTGGTCAATTGGATTGATGTTGTGGATTGTTATTTATGATATGATTTAATTGCTAGTACCCACTTGACACTCTGCTAACACACACTCACATGTATATTGAGGAGGGATAGTGGTTATTAAGATAATTGTCTCACCTCATGGATTTACATATTTTTCAAGTGATCATGCCTAGACAGGGGCATTAGGGAAGGCTTCGACAGATCAACACTGATCCTATTAGTCTGTTGGTAGTATTTTGGGACACTATATTTGCCAAACTTTTTTAGGCAAAATTATTTCTTCCACGTATTTGATATAAGAATTTGTGATTACCGTTGTATTTTAAGCCAATAATTCATTCCGACAAGTGGCCTGTCGCCCATTACTTTCTTTTGAATTAGCACATGCATGTGAGATATTTGTTGGTGATTGTTTTGGGCTAATATATTGTTGAATCCAAGATTGTACACCTGAGGGCCTTCGATTGGTAATTATATTTTAATAAGCATCTTAGAGTATTCCTTTCCTTTGAATGGTTAATTATGTTTTAATAACCATGTTAGGGTATTCCTTTCTAACATGGTCGATTTAAATTGATTTCATTGATTATGTGGGTTTTTGAGAATTTGGGTGATTTGTTGAGTTGATCTTCTTAACTGAGGTTGTATGTTTACGTAACCATGTTAGTAGCATTCTTTCCTAACATGATTATCTATCGAATGGAATAAGGTTGTTTTATTAACCATGTTAGAATTTCCTCTTTCTAACATGGTTTGTGTGATTTGTAAACAATTAGAAAGATTATAATATCCATGATATTGTTTCGATATTTTTAGAAGAGTTCTTTTTATCATTGATAGACTATCTTGTATTATCAAAGTTTATTTTCTAACTATGATACCTTTTGATTAAATTGCTTGGAATTTTTTCCATCATAGTTAGCATAATTGTTATGATTTGGAAAGGGTTATTATAGAAATCTTGGTTTTACAAAGAAAATTTTACAACTTGAATTGGTGTCATATTTATGGTCTACGATAACTTGGAAAATACATTGCATATACATTTAGAATTGGCAATATACATGTCCCATATTACCTTCCCTATGATGTTTATGATCGTTAACTTTGGTTTCATGGGTTGTATCTTTTAGTAAGGAGAATGGTACGGTCAATAAGGACTTACCTAGAGGAATCAATAGTTCAAGTTTATGAACAATAAGTCTCAAGAAAGATGTGTAAGTACATGATATGGAATTAGAGATAAGATAGTGGCTAGAAAAGAATTAAGAATGCTTAGTCTATATGATTATGTAGTTAATCCAGGTGTAATAGGAAATGTGTGTGTATATACACATATGACATTATTGAAGTAAATCTTAGAGGGAGGTTAATTCGAAAGTTTTGGAAGGTATCCTGATAAGCAATATTGTTAAGGATTACAAGAACTTTAATAAGAGTATATGCAAGATGGTGTTGAGTTAAGTTATGTGATTGGGGGATATAGTTATTTTAAATTGAGGATGTATGATTTGAAGAGAATGAGAGATTGATTACTTAAATAGTGCTTAACAATGTTTTAAAAGCCACACTGGATGTTGAGCCAGAAAAGGTAAAGGGTCATGGTTTATTCAGTCAGATTGATCGAAATGGTGGTCGAGCCAGTGACATGATAATTAAAAAGAATAATATACATATGTAATAATATAAATGTAAGAAAATAGATATATTGTTCTCAAATAACTTAAGAAATAAATATGAAAAAACTTAAATATAAAGAGATCTGTTCCAAGTAGTAAGTCCCACCGCAATAAAATTATTCAGAGTTACATATTAAATTTAAAATGTCAAAAATATATTTCAAACTATTTTATACTAATACAATTAAATCAAAAGAATAACCATATTAATCTTTCTATTCCTTAATATTAGATCTAATTGACTTTTTAAAAAATCCTGATAAAGTTAAATAAGTTATTTATAAATTGATTTGACTGAAATTTTCTCTAAACTAGTTTGTTTGACTTATAAGCTAAGCTAGTATATAATCAAATAATATATCATATATGCCATACTTAAGAATTTTATTTAACTTCATTCATCTTTATTAAAAAATATCACCAATTTTATATTAAAAAACGAAGGGAGCATAACATATATAAAAGAAAAAAAAAATACCTACTATGATTATCACCATCACATCTCAAACACGTTTTTTGAACTCTAAAAAGGTAGAAAATTTCACACTCAAACTAAATAAAAATGATGCTAGTATAATATATTAGTTTTCTTTATTCTTCTAAAGATTCCTCACCCTCCTCCATCATCTTTCTTCTTCGTTTCCGATGAGTTGGTGACCTCTATTTATCATCTTCATCTTTTCATCACATAAAAGAGTGGCTTTTATATAACATTACAAACGCCAGAAGGCAGCCATGGACGTATGTTAATGTCAGGAAAGAGATTAGAGTAGCTCGGCGTAGGTGCATGGATAAAAAGATTTGTGACTTGCAAGGCCGTGGGAAAGTTCAAGAAATTCAGCCGACGGTTACTTAAAGAGCGTTATAGGTCCCTGATCAACTTTGGTTTCCAGCTCAAAGACAGATTTCCAATGGCTCAACATGGCTTACCACGAAAGATGGTTTCCACACACGACTTGAGCCGCCTTCCTTTCCGGTCGACCGTCCAGTCCGGTCAGGCTTCAAAAACATTGGTGTTTAGCTTTGTAAATCGTTGAAGAGTGTGGTTATACTTGAGGATCTAGTAATTGATTAATTGATGTTTAAAGTTTTAAGGATGCTAAGTGAGTGAATTATTATTTATATCCTCCTTGATGCCACTTGAAGGTTCTGGAAAAATAAAGAAGTGTAAGATGCTTTTTGGGAAAAGTATGATTTGAATCTTGTTCACTTATACTTTCCAATGATGAATTATATTTTTTATAGAATAAGTTCAACGTGATTAGGTCTTTCTGGTCAAAAAAAAAAAGTTAGGTCTTAAAGGTTAAGTGAAGTAATTGCTTAAAGTTTTAGACTTTCGAAAGGATGGAGGTCGGTTATGTCCCGTCATCTTGGGTTCTCAAGAATGTTAAAGATGATAATAAGGGTAAATTATAGTTTGAAGATTCTATGATTTTTAATGGAATCTGAACTTGATTTAGAGGTTTTGTGATGAAGGTGTAGAAAGGGATATAAAACTGGAACTTTGGAAGAGCTTGATGTTACTATTGAAGCTTGATTGAGAGTCCAATCTAAAAGTAAAGTAAAGTAATACTTATTTTAGTGAATTAAAGTTCTCTACTTGAGGATTCATGTTTGCTACGCTAATTCAGAAATTTTGGTCAGGAGTGTATAACAGTTAGAGTTGAATTTGAGGCTTGAAAATTGTATCAATCATATTATAGGTACTTTACCTTTGATACTTCACTAATTCGATGGTTCACCAATTAGGGGATAATTTGAATTCAATTAAATCTAGTCCTTCTATTAAGTTTAGTAAAATATATGATAATTGCATGGTGATGAGAATTTGGCTTTTTGACCTAGCTCAAATAAAGAAGTAAGAATGAGTAGATGAAAGTTGATTTTAATGAGTTCATGTTTGAACTTTACTGTATTGGATGATTTTCAAATTTTAATTTCCCTACTCTGTTGGGTATTTTTGCAGATTCATTAGATATTGCTGCTTTTAGAATAAAGATGTCGAAATACTAAAATAATTAGTAAAGTGAGATGAGAATGGAAGATGATTAGGGTTCGTAGAGAATAAATTTGTATTATGAGTATGTGCTGATGAAGATTTTGTGTTGAGGGAGATGGCTTCAACAGGGTCACAAATGATAACCTAGTTAAGGGTAACTATTTTAGATGGTGAAAATAAATGGAAAGAAATATCATGGAGTGGTATATCAATCATAGTTTTAAATCGATAACTGTGGAATATTAGTGTTATTGGGAATCTAGCTAAAGCTACCTCCAAAATGATGGTTAGGTAGATGTTCAGGTATATAAATTGTGAAAGTTCTGAGGTTGAACTTATGGTTGTGGCTTTAAGGTTCTCCAATAAAAGGGTGAGATTAGTCTTGAATGGTATGATTCTTGAAAAAAAAATATGAAAATTTGACAGGTTGGTATGTAAGTTGGCAAAGAAGCTGTTGTAAGGACAAACACTGAAATGTGACTAGAAATTTTAGGCTATAATTGCCTTATGAAAATTTTTTAGTATGATTAAATATTTAAGGTTGAGGGTGAATCAAATCCAGTTACTAAATTAAGCAGAAAGGAAATTATTATGGGTGAATTGGGCATTAGTGTATGGATTTTTGGAAGGAAAGCATAGAGAATAAGGAAGCCTACTAAGCTTTGGTCTTGGGTGAATACAAAGTACTGATTGGTTGATGAGATGAATTGTATGAGATGTGTCTTCCTCTGAAAATTTTTCAAGCTTGCTACGAATAAAAGAATGGATAGAGTTTGGTAATATTAAGAGAATTGGTAGAGTTCAGTAATTTTATGTCATGATCAAACTGTTAAGCCAAATTTCAAGTTAATAATATAAGTTGAGATTAGTCTTCTTAGGCTACGTTGAATCTTTATTTCTTTAGTTCTGACTACCTTATTGCCGAAATGATGCGTAATTGCTTTGATTTGGAGTTTAACCTATGAAGATGGTGTGTGTATAGGATTATGACAATGGGGTATAATGAGAAATGATTTAGGGTATCAATAAATTAAAGAAATTCTAGAATTCTTCATAGGGAAGCGATTAAGTGGGATTAAATCTCTCTTATTGTATATCATTAATATTTAAAACATGATATTATATTGTGGATGATTAAGTTGGAGAGCTATAATTGCAAGACTGTTAGAAAGGTATGTTATGCCTTCAGGATTTTTGTGTGGGTTTAAAATAGTACTCTTTATAGACGCATGCATACACATATATTACACTTTTACTGTAAAATGTATCATTCAAGTTAGTAAATTGACCTATATGAAGCTATATGTATGTGTATATATATACATATAAGAACTATATGTTTACGTATAAAAAAAAAAAGAACTACATATCTGCAAGAATGTGGATTCACATGGGTAATGTTTTGCTTGTTGGAATATGTTCTTAATCTAATTACTACAAATTTGGGAGTTAAATAATTACTAGTTGGACTTAATTGAACAAGATAGAGAGCTAATAGAACTATTACAAAGGACAAAGTTATGAGAAATAATATTTGAGAGAACATAGTATAAAGAAATAAGACGAACTTATTTAATAATTGATATTGATATTGAATTTTGGGGACAAAATTCCTATAGGTGGGGAGAGTTGTAACATCCCAAATTTTAATTCGGAGGCTAATAGTTAATTTACCTAATTAAGCAAGTGATTTGTGGTTAATGATGATTTTAGATTGATGATAATTGATGATATAATTGATAATGGTTATTTAGATTACTTGAGGACTTTTAATTTTAATTGATGATTGATTTGAGTTAAATGAGGACGTAGAATGAAGCAAATTCTCTAATTAATGGATTCTTTGACGTTGTTAAGTTGAGTTGTAGGGACAAGCAAGAGAAATATAATATTTAACTAGAGATAAAAACAAAACAAAACAAATAAATATGGGAAAAATAGATAACCCATGGCAAACAAAGACAAGTAAAATTAAAAAAATAATAATAAAATAAAATAAAAAGAAAGCAAACGTGGCCGTGGCCACATTTGATGTACTAAATATAAACACACACACAAACACATATATAACCCACACAACGAATGGGGTATATATATGTTATGCCATGCATGCATCCTAAATGGCATTTTTAATTATAAATGTGTGTGTATTTACACCACAAGCCCTCTCTCATTTTTCCATTTTCGGCAAGAAGAGAGAAGAGGAGATGAGAAGTATTGTCCCATATTCATATGGGAATGGGAGTCTAAGTTTGCAACTTTGAAGATAATTTTGGTTAGTAAAACTACTCATATTCTCAAAGCTCCACTCCTGTAGAAAGGGGATTCTAAATCTGTTATTTCGGGGTTTTAATGTCACTTTTTTATGTGACATAAAAAGTAGTGACTTAGAAAAAAATGGAGATTTTACGTCACTTAAAATAGGGGACTTGGAAAGTCATATTTTTCACATCACAACTTATGAAACAAGCGATGTAGATAAGTCCCTGAATAATTTTTTTTTATTAAATGGCTGAGATTTCATGTCACATGTTTAGAAAACATGTGATGTGGAATGTGGTGTGAAGAAACCACGTCACTTATTAGCCAAATAAGTGACGTGATTTCGGAGAAACCACGTCACATTTTATGCTTACATGTGACGTGGTTTCTCCAAAACCACGTCACTTATTTGGCTAATAAGTGACGTACATGTGACGTGATTTCTCCAAAACCACGTCACTTATTTGGCTAATAAGTGACGTGGTTTCTTGCCAGGATATTTCACGTCACATGTTTCTAAACATGTGACGTGGATTTATTTTTAATAAAATTTTAGTATTTTCTTTTGATCCCATTTTCTTTTTCTTATTTTTGCTGTCTCAGAAAACAGATATTACACCACAAATAGCAATCAACCAAGGTAACATAAGTAATCAATCATACTAACCATATATAACTTGTGTTTACTACTACTTCACAAACCATTAGTGTTACACAATTTAGTATTTTGTACAATGATCAATCATCTCTACTAACCAATTCTGAAAACAAAAATTCAGCAACATTCTCACGAATTGAATCAAGATCTTCATATGTAAATGTGTTGGTATCATAAAACTGCAACAATAAATATGTGATGATCAATGCAAAGAAATTATATAAAAATTATATATTTATGTATTAACTGTATCAATCATACAAGAATTTAAGTTATACCTGTGAGAATGATCCTGTTCGGTCACTAATAATAATGTCAGAAATATATTTCATGACGTAATATCCGCACTCCTTATTGGTCTGTTGCCTAGGGCACTTCAATCACAAGAAACGGTATAAATTAATAGCAATCAATTTAATAAATCTCAATTGACTAACATTGAAAGAATTTAAATCAAAAGTACTTACTGTAGGTCTTTGTAGCACGACGTCTTGATGTTCTTCACCAGTTTCTTCCATTGAATGCCACTGAGATATACCCCTAAAATGGAACCAAAATTAGTACATATATATGGGACTAATTTATTTGGGACACTAGCATATAATAAAGATATTAACACTACTCACTTCGATAGGAGAGTTCTATGATAGAGGGTTATATTATGCCTCAACGAGTCAAACCAAACCAGACGATGATCCCTAGGGCAAATGACAGCTAGTGCCCAGTGCTTACTGAAAGACATTAAAAATAATCATAACATTTACAAATGTGTATAATGATGAAAAGTTGGCAAAATGAAACAATCAAACTTACTCTTCAAGAATAGGTGCAAAATAGATAGTTCCTCGGTTCACTGACATTTGATGGTTGACGTATGCTTGCATGTTGTCATCATAATTCCTCTTCTCCGCCAGGGTATTGAAATTATCCCTCCTCACCAATGCCATTGGACTAAAGAATCTGTATTGTCCTCTGCCTAATTTGTGACACAAGCTGTGGAAATACCTATATATCATAGACAAGTTGAAATCAAAAAGGAATTTAATAAGAAACACTGCTGAGACATAAAAAGTAACGGTCATTTATTACATAGTCACTAACTCAAGCCATCCAAGGTTAATTTCCTGTAGCTTCAAAAACTCCCTGATATCTCGGGAACTGTCAAGCAAAAATTTGTATGTAAGATCAGGACTGACTACTCCTGGAGGCATCATAAAGGGCACAAACTCCAAATTTGGCTGCATCTCCTGTAGGAGCTAGAGAGAAGGATATTCGTCTGAAAAGGTATGCAAGGTGATGGAAAAAATCAATGTTATGTTATGCCTAAACCAGAAAAATATCAAACAAGCAGTCTCAAAACTTAAGTATACATACCACATCAACCGGCGGGTCTGGCGCCTTTTGCAAGCTCTTGTGTACAAGATGTCTAGGCCACAAGATGAATGCCCCGATCGCCTCTCCTAGTTTGGTGACTTCATGATTGGGAAAGGGTACATCTGCCCCTGCCTCATTCCTCTGGATAGCTGTAATGGACACCTTCACTTGGTCCTCCCCAATAGGAAAATTATGTATGAGGGAGGCGTTCGGGAACTAGCGAGCTTTGGCGACCGGGCGTAGGCGAGGGAAATTGAGATGGAGATAACACTCCTCTCCATAGTCAGGGTTGTTTTCTGGTGTGGGATTTGAGTCGTCCTCATGAATTAATCTTAACTGTCCAGGCTGATTGCAGCTGTCTTTGCCGCTTGGACCGGCGGTACCGAGAGACTCCTGCAAGGGATGAAAATATACAGAGTAAGACTATAATTGATGAACCCAGAATATGGAAATCAACATATTTAGTAGATGATCAAACCTGATTATTTTGTCTAGAAGAATTCGAAGTGAGTCCGAGCTATACGGTAGATGCTCGGACCTGTGCCTCAACCTGTATCCGGATCTGCTCCGCCATTTGCCCATTAAGCTGCTGGATATATGCATCCAACTATTCCTGGAACTCGGCCTTCATCTCCACCTGAGCCCTAGCCACAATCTCCTCAATGGATTCTCTACGGGCGTAAGATCGGGGTTTACGACCGAAATACTTGGTCAGCCCTACATTCCTCGGCTCCCCGATAACTCGACCGTGGTGGTTGAGCTTCCCAATTGCCATGGCCAGGATGTCCATCCTCCTAGAAGGTGTGAAGGACCCTTGGGTGGCTTGCTCCTCAAGTTCTTCCTGTAATAACCCAACAAAATCATAATTTGCAATGTGCTACAAAACCACAAGTTAAATGCATAAACAACCAAGTAAAATACTTACAATCCTCTGTGCAACTTTCTCAACCTCCGGAGTCACAAATTTTCCTTCTTTATTCTTCCTTCCCTCAGCCCATTTCGTATGACGTAGGAAGGGCGGTAGAGGCTCTACAACAAAGGTAGGATCGGACCCTGCCGCTTCCTCCATTTCTGCAATTTGTTTCTCGGTCAACTTTTTCTCTAGCCACTTGTAACCACCCCGGGACATCGTGTGCTTATAGATATTCTTCGCTTGTCACTTCTTTTGTTTTTCGCTCTCCTCCTGTGAAACTAAGACTAAGTTAGTTAACTAATATAATGTGTTAACAGTGCAATTTTTAACCAAAGTTAAAAAGCTATTTATGAAATATACACACCTTGAACTTTTCGTCTAGCCGTGATGTAACAAACTTCTTCCAAGTGTCTGGGTCAATATTGGGATAGCTCTGACCCGAATCTTGACCCTGCTTATCTCCAAAGACGTAGTCTCTGGTCAGGATATTCTTGAAATTCTTCCACATCTTGCACCCTTCTCCCAACCAAAAATCCTTGAAAAATTGTGTGTTTGGGACATCGAAGTTTTGCTGAAAAAAATGACGAACACATTAGTTGAATTAAGTGAAAATAAGAATACATACATATTACAAACAAACAGAAGTATAATGATAAAACATACCAAAATATCTGACCAACATTGATCCTTAACGTCTTTGTTGACTTTCTGCCAATCGTTATCCAAGATGCTTATCCGGTTCCTCACCACAAAACTGACGTATCTGACGAAATTTGCACCAACTTCCCTGATAGGATTCATGTCATCGTCAAAATCCACACGGATAGGCTGCACATTTGTCCCCTGACGGACAACAACGTCATTGAGCTTTGTCGGACTTCTTCCATTTCTCCAAGGGGGATCGTTTCGTTGCTGATTGTTATCATTGTCTGCCATGTACCTGTTAACATATCAAAGATGTGATGAGTCATAATTCCACATCCTTCACAAAACCAAAACAAAAACATTAACAAGAATTAATACATGATAATTCAAAAATGTTCTCACTTTATATGTTATCACATATCCCCTCAATGATCATTTCTAGAGGCAAATTGGTCATCATCATCTACCAATTCAAATTCACTTGGTTCAGGTGGTCCTGCGCGTAAAGGTTGTATCTCATCTAGATCTAAATTAGGAGCACGATCCTTTTGCTTTTTACCTTGCAAGACTATGGACAATTGCTTATTTGCGGGATCTGTTACATAGAACACCTGTTTCGTGTGACTTGCTAAAATAAAAGGCTCATCTGTGTACCCAACCTTCTGAAGATCAATTGAGATCATACCAGTATAGGGATCAATCACAACTGCGCTATTGTTAACCCACTTGCATTTGAAGATTTGAATTTTGAACTTTGTGTAACTAACTTCCCAAATTTCTTCAATTACGCCATAATATGCCATGGAAGCCAATCTTGGGTTTTTATCTTTCGAACTGGAGAAGTGCATCGCTTCGGCTACCACCATCACGCCACTATTTTGCATGGTGCTATTATTGTCCTGGGCCTTAGTGTAGAAGGAATAACCATTTATGTCAAAAGAGCACCAAGAAACAACCTCAAAACGAGGCCCTCCGGCTAACCATCTTATTATATCCGGCGCACCAGTCTCCTTTTCAACATACTCCTTGAACCACCCAATAAATGTCCTATTATGCTCGTTAGAAATCTGCATGTCACTCTTTTTCGGGTTCTTCTCTTTTAGGATCCTCTTATGCTCATCCAAATAAGGCTGCACTTCTTCCATATTATTCAATATGTACAGGTGTGCTTGTAACACCTCTTCACGGCACATAGTCTTCACTTTAACGCCCTGTACCCCCTTACCGATCCCATCTTCATGTCGGGGGATTTCCTCAACCCCTTTTAGATACGATTTGGAAAAATCCATTGCCTCCTCAACTAAGTATCTTTCAACAATTGATGCCTCAGGTCGATGTGGGTTCTTGGAATACCCTTTCAAGACTTTCATGAATTGCTCGAAAGGGTACATCCACCTCAGATAAACAGGACCACATAGCCTTATCTCCCTTACCAAATGAACAATCAAGTGCACCATAATATCGAAAAAGGTTGGAGCAAAGTACATCTCTAATTGGCACAATATAATGTAACCCTCATTTTCCAACTCGTCGAGCTTTTCAGTGTCGATGACTTTGCTGCAGATCTCATTGAAAAACATACACAGTCTTGTTATAGTCATCCTCACATCATCTTGCATAATGCCTCTTATAGCAACTGGTAAGAATTGTTCCATCAATACATGGTAATCATGCGACTTCATTCCAACCAACATCAAATCATTCATAGACACAAGTCTACTAACATTAGAAGACTAACCCTGCGACACCTTGATCCCACGTAAACACTCAAAAAGACTTTTTTTCTCCTGTTTAGAGAGTGTATGAGCAGCAGGTTCCATATAAGCCCTCTTTCCATTTTCACTGACTATAGGATGCAACCGTTGTCTTATACCCATTTCACCAAGTCTAACCGTGCACTGAGTATGTCCTTAGTCTTCCCTTGTATATGCAACAACGTTCCAACAAGACTATCACCGACGTTTTTCTCCACATGCATCACGTCTATACTGTGCCTTACATCCAGAAATCGCCAATAAGGTAGATCAAAGAAGATTGACCTCTTCTTCCAAATGATCATCTCAGAACCGGTCTTCTTCTTCTTCTATTTCTTACCGAATACCACATTAACATTCTTAATACGGATGAAAACTCCTTCCCCGGTTAAGGGGGTCGGAGCAGATCTATATTCAGATGAGCCATTAAAACACTTCTTTAGTCTACGATAAGGATGAAACTGATCAAGAAACCTCTTGTGACCGAGGTAAACGGTCTTTCTTCCATGTTTAAGCTGGTGGCAGTTTGTGTCCAACTCACATATAAGACATGCCATATAACCCTTCACACTGTAACCAAAAAGATTGCCATATGCAAGGAAGTCATTTATTGTGGTAAACAGCATAGCTCACAACTTGAATGTCTCCTGCTTGTACGCATCAAACACATCGACGCCTTCCTCCCACAACATCTTCAAGTCCTCAATCAAAGGTGCAAGATAGACATCAATATCGTTCCCAGGCTGTTTCAACCCAGAAATCATCATAGACATCATCACATATTTACGTTTCGTGCACAACCAAGGAGGCAGGTTGTAAATGACCAGCAAAACTGGCCAAGCACTATGTGTGCTACTGAGACTCCCGAATGGATTGAATCCAGCCGTACACAGTCCAAGACGAAGATTCCTCGGCTCACCACCAAATTCAGGAAACATTGAATCAATTTTCTTCCCTTGAGGAGAGTCAGCAGGGTGCCAGAGATATCTTCCATCGGAGATTCTCTCATCATAATGCCATCTCAGTTTCTTTTCTTCTGCCTCATTTGCAAACAAGCGTTTAAACCGTGGTACAATTGGAAGGTACCATATTACCTTCAAAGGTACCCCTTTCTTTGATCCATCATCATCACCAACGGCATCCTTTCTCGGCTTGTACCTCAGAGTATCACATTTAGGACACTCTTTCAGGCCTTCATACTCATTCCTGTACAACACGCAATCATTAGGACAAGCGTGTATCTTCTTATACTCCACCGCCACCTTGCTTAGAACTTTTTTAGCCTCATACATATGCTTCGGAAGCACATTGCCGGCAGGGAACATATCACTCAAAGCTTCAAGCAACTGCGAGAAACCCGTGTCCGCCCACCCATTTTCTGTCTTTATTTTCAACAATTTCAGGACGCCGGTCAACCGAGTATACGTAGTACATCCCGGGAACAACGGTGTCTCTGCATCACTCCGCAACTTGTCAAACTCATTAACCACAAAAAATGACTCCGCCCCAATGTCATTGATCATCTCGTCCATTCCATTATCACAAACATCATCCACTGCTGCTTCTACATTTTGTGACGTGCACACATGTACGGTACTTCCCAATTCCCCATGCCAAAGCCACTTCTTATAACGGAGATTGATCCCATCACAAAGAAGGTGATCCCTTATATCATCAACGCTCTTACAATAAGCATTTACACACTTCACACAAGGGCATCGATACATGCCATTCTTACTAGGCACGTTTCTTTTGGCAAATTCAATAAATTATTCCACCCCCATTTGATACTCTTTAGTGGTTCTCAATGCATGCATCCAACTACGATCCATTCTAATTAACCTATGCCATATGTCCAACAAATTAGTCAAGTTTAGTTCACTACCTTGTGAAGAAATAGGCAAGCCATACACTTAACTTCACTTCATGCAAATTTTTTTAAAAATTTGGCAGAGTTTCCCCTTGTAAATGTGACATCCAAAAATTACATTTACAATCCAATTCCAGTCCAGTAAATACAAAAGCATACCATTACTAATTCAACACCAATCAAATGGGCATGCCATACATTTAACTTCACTTCATGCAAATTTTTTAAAAAATTTGGCAGAGTTTCCCCTTATAAATGTGACATCCAAAAATTACATTTACAATCCAACTTCAGTCCAGTAAATACAAAAGCATACCATTACTAATTCAACACCAATCAGTAATTACAAAACCTATAATTTTACCCTCATTTGATGGAAATTAAACATTGCTCTACAATTAGTAAATTAAATACTCACTATGGAAAAATTGATAAGTAATTGTACAAAGTATGAAGGATATGATAAAGTAATTGATAACCCACTAAGCAGAGAGCATCTAAACAACAACCATTGAAGTAACACAAGAATAATGAAATGATTTCAAACTAAAATAACAAGAATGCAATAATCCCAAACGCTAGCAAAAAAAATGGAATTCCAAACAAACAAAAAGAGCAATAACCATTCTGGGTAAGGGCCAAGAATAAGCCCCATTATGCAAATTCAGTGCAAGAGCAAAAAAAATTACAAAATAAAATAAATTACAAAATAAGCATCTGTGAGCGGACGAGCTGAGGGAGAGAGTTGACGAAGCGAGAGAGCTGAGGGAGTGAGAGAACTGAAGGACGAGATGAGGGAGAGAGCTGAGAGCTGAGAGCTAAGATCTGAGGGAGTGAGACGATGAAGACGAAGCTGAGGGGTGAGGGAGATGAAGCTGTTTTTTTTTTATTTCTTCAATGCATGTAGATGAAGACGAAGCTGAGGGGTGAGGGAGAGAGGAGAGAGCTGAGGGGTGAGGGAGAGAGCTGAGGGCGGGTGACTTCAAATTTTTCTGGGGAGCTGAAGGTTT
Source organism: Mimosa bimucronata (assembly GCA_037074515.1). Lineage (NCBI taxonomy): Eukaryota > Viridiplantae > Streptophyta > Magnoliopsida > Fabales > Fabaceae > Mimosa > Mimosa bimucronata. Next base: position 12,657,878 of record CM073443.1, on the reverse strand, counting down.
TAATATATTTTTTTTAAGTAACCACGTCACATATAGAAAATATGTGACGTGGTTTCTTCCAAACGACGTCACATATGTAGAAGAAACCACGTCACATATTTTCTATATGTGACGTGGTTTCTTTTTTTTAAAAGAATAAAAATTATATTATAAACTTGAAGCAAACCACGTCACATATTTTATATGTGACGTGGTTTCTTATAAAAAAATTAAAACCTGATAGCAAACCACGTCACATATTTTCTATATGTGAGTGGTTTCTTAGAAAAAAAAATTAAAAACATGATAGTAAACCACGTCACATATAGAAACCACTATCATGTGACGTGGTTTACTATCATGTTTTTAATTTTTTTTTCTAAGAAACCACTCACATATAGAAAATATGTGACGTGGTTTGCTATCAGGTTTTAATTTTTTTCACGTCACATATTACAAATATGTGACATGGTTTCTCACAACGTTATACCACTTCAGATTTCTCCCATTATTGTGATGTGGTTTCTTCCTCAGCCTCATATTTAATTACAAAAATGCCACTGAGTTATTTTTAATGTTAGTTTTATAATTGACTGACGTTAATTAGGGACAAGAAATGGGCTTTTTGTAGTAGTGCTCTCTTCATGGAAGTTATTTTATTTAATTTTGTCTTTTTAAGGGGTATGTTCTTGAGATAATTGAAGGAAATTTTTAGAATTAAAGTTGTATACACTACTGTAGAAAAGTGTTTTCACATCCGTTATTTTGGGGTTTTCACGTCACTTTTTCAGGGGACGTCTATCTGAGTGACGTGGAAAACTGAACTTTTTATGTCCCCACACTACTACAAAAAGCCCATTTCTTGTCCCTGATTAACGTCGGTCAATTATAAAACTGACATTGAAAACAACTCGATGGCATTTTTGTAATTAAATTTGGGACCCAAGGAGAAACGATGTCCCTAAATTGGAGGATATGTGATGTGAAAAAAAAACAATGTCACATATCAAAAAACATGTGACATTGTTTCTTGAAACAATGTCACATGTTTTTTGATATGTGATGGAAAGAAGAAACAATGTCACAAGTTTTTTTATATGTGACATGGTTTCTTTCCATGTCACATATTAAGCATACAAGTGACATTATTTCTTAAATTTTTTTTTAAAAAAATGGCACCTTTTTTTTCCCTCAGCACCCAATTTCCCTCTCTTAAGAAACAATGTCACAGCTTTTTTATATGTGACGTGGAAAGAAGAAACAATGTCACAGGTTTTTTGATATGTGACATGGTTTCTTTCCATGTCACATATTAAGCATACAAATGACATTGTTTCTTAATTGTTTTTTTAAAAAAATGGCGCCTTTTTTTCCCTTAACTCCCCATTTCCCTCTCTTAGCTAATAAGAAACAATGTCACATATTTTTTGATATGTGACGTGGAAAGAAGAAACAATGTCACAGGTTTTTTGATATGTGACATGGTTTCTTTCCACGTCACATATTAAGCATACAAGTGACATTGTTTCTTAAATTTTTTTTTAAAAAAAATGGCACCTTTTTTTTTCCCTCAGCTCCCAATTTCCCTCTCTTAAGAAATAATGTCACAGGTTTTTTATATGTGACGTGGAAAGAAGAAACAATATCACAGATTTTTTTGATATGTGACATGGTTTCTTTCCATGTCACATATTAAGCATACAAGTGACATTGTTTCTTAATTTTTTTTAAAAAAAAAAGGGCGCTTTTTTTCCCCTCAGCTCCCCATTTCCCTCTCTTAGCTAATAACTTCTCTGACTCGATCAAAACATCAGCTCCCTCACTTCCTCTTCTTCCTCCCAAACCCTCAGCTCCCTTACTTCGTCTTCTTCCACCTCTTCTTTTGTTTTGTTACTTCTTCAGGTTTAGCTCCCCTCTCTCTCCTTTTAGGTTTTTGCTTTCTATGTACTGCATTTTTATATCTTTACATTTTTCTCTATCTTCCTCTTTTGGAGTTCTAAGCTCTTTTGTCGAGCTTCTTAGTTACTGAAATGTGTACACCTTTAATTAGCTACCCGTCCTGCTAATTTCATTACTTCTTGCTTTGTTTTTTTCCTTGCTTTGTTTGAAATGTGTACACCTTTAATTAGCTACCGGATGTATTCAAGCATTCTTAGTTTATTGATTTCCCTTTTCTTTCTTCCCTCTTGCTCTGCTGCTTCTTCAATGGCAGGTATGCATCTCTGTTTCTTCAATGTCATTTTCTTGACCGATTTCATGGAAATAATCATGCAAAATCCACTTCTAAATATTCCAGGATGAGAGGTGTTGTGTTACATTTGTTACATTAAGTGATTTACTTTTTCAATTAGAAGAACACGAAATCCAAGTTGTTCTTGAAATTGTTCTTGCTTGTTTCCCAATTTTATTATTGATTTCTCTGCATTCCAAAGTTAATTTTTCTTTTGGATTTGGTTAGTAGAAATCAGTGAGCATTGTACAAAATACTTAGTTGTGTAAAAATGAAATTTTTTATTTGTGTAGTAGAAGCAAAAGTCACATGTATATATGTTTAGTTTGATTAAATTAGTTATATCTCTGGTTGATGGTTTACATCTGTTAACGTTATAATAATCTGTTTCCATCAGCAATGCAATGCATGAAAATATGGGGAAAAACAAAAAAGAAACTAATTTTTTTTGAAAAAAAAATAGAATTCACGTCACATACTAGAGTAATGAGTGACATGGTTTCTCATGGCAGGAGAAACCATGTCACTCATTTTATAACATGTGATGTGGCCACATGTTATAAAATGAGTGACGTGGTTTCTCCTGCCATGAGAAACCATGTCACTCATTATATAACTTGTGACATGGTTTCTTGGAGACCTAACAGACAAAACTTAACATTTTGTGACTTATCCACGTCCCTTTTTTTATAACATGTGACGTGAAAATTCTAACTTTCCATGTCTGTTACTTATTGTGACGTGAAAAGTCAATTTTTCTATGTCACTTGCTTTTATGTCCTATACAAAAGTGACATGAAAACCCAAAAATAACATACATAGAAACCCTTTTCTGTAGCATAAACAACAGACATTGAAAGTCAGAGTTTCTACATCACACATTATACAAGAGACATTGTTTCTATCTTATAACATCTCAATATAAGCTATAAGTGACGTCGATATATCACAGAAGAAGAGGTTTGGTTTTTTATTTCAAAGAAACAATTTCACTTATTATATAATAAGTGATGTTGTTTCTCTGACACAAGAAATGACATCACATGTTACTTTAATAGGCGACGTCGTTTCTTTCTGTTAAAGAAACGACATTACTTATTATATAATAAGTAACATCATTTCTTTGAAACGACGTCCCGTATTTTATAAATGGGGACGTCATTTCCTAGAAACAACATCACTTGTTATGTAATAAGAGACGTGAATTCCTTTTTTTAAAAAAAATATTATTCATTTCTTTTGGTTTCCCCATCTGCATACATTGCAGATGTCACAGAAACATATACATATACAAAGATCAACAAATATATACATTATTCACACAACACATGTACAATAACCTAGCTATATAACTAATTAATCAAACTAAACACACACAAACACACATGCGAGGTCTAGCTACTACACACAAACAATAAATTTCATGTTTGCACAACTAAGTATTTTTTGTACAATGATCACTTTTAATAACCAAACTCGAAAGGAAAAATTCAGCAACATGATCATGAACCGGATCAAGATCATTTTCTTTAAATGAGTCAGTTCCACTATAAAACTGCAACAATAATAATGGATGTGATGATCAATGCAAAGAAAATAGATAAAACATTATATATTTATGTATTAATTGTATCAATCAATATAAGAAGTAATAGATAAGAATTTAATATATATATATATATGTGTGTGAGAATGATGCAGTATGTTCACTTATAATAATGTCATACATATACTTCATGACACAATGCCCAAAATCCTTATTCATTGATTTCTTAGGGCACTTTATAAATCACAAGAAAAGGTATAAATTAATAACAAAGTAATTAATATCTCAATTGACTAATGTTGAAAGAATTTAAATCAAAAGTATTTACTTTAGGTCTTTGTGTCACGACGTCTTCAAAGACTTTGTCAGTATTTTACATAAAATGCCATTGGTGATGCCCTTGAAATGGAACCAAAATTAGCACATATACATGAAAATAATTTATTTAGGTCAAAAGTAAATAAAGACATTAACACTACTTACCTCGAAAAAAGAGTTTTATGATAAGAGGTTATATTACGTCTCAATGAGTCAAACCAAACCAGACAATGATCCCTGGGGAAAACGACAGCTAATGCCTAGTGAAGACTAAAAGACATTAAAAATATTATGTCCACACGAAAAACATAACATTTACAAATGTGCATAATGATGAAAAGTTGGCAAAATGAAATAATCAAACTTACTCTTCGAGAATTGGTGCAAAATAGATAGATCCCTGATTCATTAACATTTGATGGTTGACATATGCCTGCATGTTGTCATCATAATTTTGCTTCGCCGCCGGGGTCTTGAAATCATCTCTCCTCACCAAGGCTAATGGATTAAAGAATCTGTATGCTCCCCTGCCTAATTCGTTGTACAACTTGTGAAGTACCTATCACAGAATAATTGTAATTATAAAAGGATTGAAGTAAAAATATTGCAGAGACATAAAAAGTAACTATCATTTACATAATCCCTAATTCGAACCAATCAAGGTCAATTTCCTCAATCTTCAAAAACTCCACAATATCTTAGTGACCATCAAGCCCAAATTTGTATTTACGATCAAGACTGACTACTAGAGGCATCTTAAATGATACTTAGTCCAAAGTTGGCTGCATGTTCTGTAGGACTTGGAGAGAAGGATATTTATTTGAAAAGGCCCGCGGTGATGAAAAAAATCAGTGTTATGTTATTACAAACTGTAATATATATGAAACAAAAAATCTCAAAACTTAAGTGCACATACCACATCAAGCAGCGCCTTTTGCGAACTCTTGTGTACAAGTCATTTAAGCCACAAGATGAATGACCCGATCGCCTGGCCTAGTTTGGTGACTTCCTTATCGGGAAAGGGTACAGCTACCCCTGCCTCATTCTTATGGACAACTGTAATCGAAACCTTCACTCGGTCCTCCTGAATAGGCATATTATGTATGAAGGAGGCCTTGGAGAACTGACGACCTTTGGCTACCTTGTGCAAGCAAGGGATGTCCAAATTGAGATAACACTCCTCTCCATTGTTAGGGTCACCAGGTGTGGGATTTTGAGTCGTCCTCACATATCGATCCTAACGGCACAAGCTGATTGCAGCTATCTTTACGGCTTGGAATGTCGGTACCAGCAAACTCCTACAAGAAATGAGAATATATAGAGGGAGCCTAATTGATAAACCTGGAATTTGGTAATTAACAAATATAGTAGATGCTCAGACATGCTGTCTTTTATTAAGAGAATTTAGCATGAGTCCTAGATATATGGTAGACGCTCAGACCTGTGCCTCAACCTGCGCCCAAATCTTCTTCACCATAGAACCCGTAAGAGCTTCCTGGACCTTCGTCGCTACCTTCTCCTAGACCTGTGCTGCCATCTATTGCTGTACTACAGCAACTCGATCCTCAAAATGAGCCTCTATCTTTGCCTGAACCCTGGCCACAATCTCCTCAGTGGATTCTCTTTGGGCGGATGGTCAAGATTTACGGCCAAAATACTTGGTCAGCCTTACATTCCTGGGCTCTTTGATAACTCAACCGGGGTGGTTGGGCTTCCCAATTGCTGTGGCCAAGATGTCCATCCTTTTAGAAGGTGTGAAGGACCCTTGGGTGGACTGTTGCTCAAGTTTGTCTTGTAATAAAAAAAAATCATAAGTTACATTGTGCTGTAAAACCATAAGTTAAATGAATAAACAACCAAGTAAAATAAGTACAACTCTATTTGCAATTGCTTCAACCTTCGGAGTGATAAATGTTCCTTCTTTAGTCTTCCATCCCTCAACCCATTTCGCATGAGTGGGAAGGGTGGCGGTAGCTCTACAACAATGGTAGGATCGGATCATGCGGCTTCCTTCATTTCTGCAATTTGTTTATGGGTAAACTTTTTCTCAATACACTTGTAACCCCCCAAGACATTGTGTGCATGTGAAAATAAAAATAAATTAGTTAACTAATATAATGTGTTAAAAGTGTAGTTTTGAGCCAAAGTTAAAGAGCTATCTATAGAACCTTAAAATTTTGATGATAACCAAACATGACTTAGGCTGTGAAGTTTATGATTATCTTAACTTAGAAAATATTTTGAAACAATTTTGAGAGCTAAGTTAAAAAGAAATTGATAGCCTCAAAGACCAATTGATTGTATTCCTTACTTAGCAATCGATGGCATATCGATTGCCTACCGATTGTCTAGTTTCAATCGATTGTTAGATGGCTAAATCGATTTTTTTTACACCATCGATTGTTCATCTTTATTTTTTGGTAGAAGGTGCAAAAATATTACTCGTAAGTTTCAAAAGTGCATCTGGCACCATAATAAAAGTTTAGGTGCAAAAATACAATCGATTGCCTTCAGATTGGTTCAGATTGCCACTTGCAACACTCGATGGATATGTTAGCTATCGAATAAAACACAGGTATGTTAATCGATTGCCTGAATTCTCAATCAATTGGTACATGTCAATCGATTGTTTATGAGTCAATCGATCGCTTACATCTTAGATTGAACTAGAGTTCCAATCAGTCACTTATAGATTGTTTAAGCCAATCGATTGCCTCTCCTTCCAATCATTTTTTCACTATCTAAGTATATTTAAAAACTTGAAGCACCAAGCAATTGTTCTCTTCTAGGAATTGATTGAGACACACCAATCGATATGCAATCGATATGCCATCGATTGCGAAGGCACCACACCAATCGATTGTTGTTTTGAGCCATCAATTTCTTAACTTAGATTTTTGAGAAACAGCTTTTTGAAGTATTTTTCTAAGTTCAGTTCTCATGATCTTATAGCCTAAGTCATGTTTGGTTATCATCAAAATCTAGATTTCAACAACTAAGAATTCAAGAACTCTCAAGTCATCTACTGAATTCTCTCATTGTACTTCAAGCGCAATGTCAGTTGCTCAATTGTGTGAGCTAGCATCCTCTCTTGTAATTAACTTTACTGTGTGATTTCCTTGGGATTGTGGGATCTTAGGGAAAGGGTATAATCTTACAGAGAGTTTGGTGAGATTGAGAGATCTTACTAAGAAAATTCTCTTGAGTTGTAAAGGTGTTCAAGAACCTAGTATAAATACTGTGTATCACTAGTGGAATCAACTGAGGTTGTAGAATTGGAGGTAGGTCAGAGTTAAGACCGAACCAGTATAAATTATGAGATCTTTATTTGAGTTGTTTTGAAAAATTGAGATACACAATTCACTTCCCTCTTGTGTATTTCCTTCCTCTTTCACACTCTTACATAATATGGTAGAAGGAAATTTTAGGAACTTGATGCAATAAATATCAATAAAAAACAAAATAAATATGATTTTAGGAAAATAAAATAACAAAAATGAACACATCAATCATGAACCAATTTAGAACAAATAAATCTATTTAATTGAACAAATAAATTAGAAAAAAAAACCTCCAAACCTGCTCAGTAAACTTTAGTGGAAGGGCTCTAATAGTATTGCTAAGCTCTAATGCAAAACCAATAATTACCTTTTGTTTTACAATTAATCATAATAAATTTAAACTACAATAAAATAAATAATGATTAAAAATAAACATCAGAGAGCCTTCAGGGCTAATTATTATTTCATTTGCCTTACAATATGTCTTGATATATTTTTCACAATTCATTGCCTCATCTCATGTTTTTTCCTTGAGATCATGATCATAATCGTTTGGCTTTTGTTTTCAATAAATTGATGCACAGTTAGATATGGCTTTTGGCCATATTATAACAATTGTCCATGATTATATAGTCAAACACGATTCTCATTGAAAAGTCAAGAATCATTTTGATTGTTATCAATTTTTTTCAATGTGATCAATGTTATTATCACTTCCCCCACTTTCAATAGCATATTACCAATAATCCCATAGATTAGTCTTCAAGACCATGACCATTTTAACATTCACTTTGGATACATTTTTATTATGACTTCTGGCCTCATCATTATAATATCGGCTCATGATCTAAATATCATTATTTTAATATCACCAAACATTGTTGCTTCTATTTATCAATCTACTTATTGATCATGTGTGATCATAGCAAATTATTTTAGTTAGTCATCAGGACTCTCACTTTTGAGTGACATAATTCTCTTTATAAGTTATTATTCTTCATGACAATATTTAGTAAGGATGTTTCTTTTTTCAAAGCTACAAAAGTCATTTGTGTGATTTGATATTTGAGCCAAAAGCCTTCAAGGCTTTAATATTTTGTAACAATCTAATAATCAAAGTTTCACAAATTTTTTTCTTGTAGTACCACTTAGTGGAACTCACAATGTCTTATATATAAGAACCATTATAAATGTAATATATTTTTTGGTCATTCAATCACAATTACAAAAGTTATATTATCAATAATGATATGACTTCTGGTCTTTCAATCACAAAATCATGACTATTGTGGTTACGAGCCATTCAATAAAATTAAAAGAATACTGTAAAATAAACTAAGTATAATAATATTGTAATTAAATTATAGCAATAGATAAACTCATAACTAATATACTTCATAATATACAATTATATGTATACATAAATAATACTATTATATATTATAACCATAATACTTGATGAACTAAAGTGATGGCATAAAATAAAATGCCGAAATAAATAACATAAATAAAATGAACAAATATAAGACAAATAACCCATAAAGATAAAAAACATGAACAAATAATACTATTCTATGTTTGTCTGTGCCATTAGTGTATGTGTGTATAATACAAGTTTCAATACGCACACAATCGAATAATATAAAAGCAGTAGTGTATGTGTGTGTTATATATATTATTACATGTGCGTGTGATGTGTAAATATATTATATATGGCTGGCACATTCATGCCGTCAATAAAATGAGAGAGAATGGTGTATAAGGCTAGAATATCCTCCTTTTAGACATTAAAAAATTAGGGAAAATCACAATGAGGTCCTACATAAGGCATTTAATCACAACCAGGTCTCAAACAATCATCAAATTACATTGAAGTCCCAAGGGACCTAGGTGTAATTAAATTGAGTTGTCAATACCAGCCCATTGAGTTGTTACTATGCCCAAAATAGTTGTCAATGGGTTATCAATTCAATGTTGTTAATATCAGCCGTGTGAGTTGTCAATGCACACAAAAAGAGTTGTCAATCGCAGCTCAATGAGTTGTCAATTCAATAGTTGTCAATACCAGCTGTTTTGTGTGCACTGACAACTCACACGGCTGGTATTGACAACTCCCATTTAATTACACCGAGGTCCCTTGGGACTTCAATGTAATTTGATGATTATTTGGGACCTGGTTGTGATTAAATGCATTATGTGGCACCTCATTGTGATTTTCCCAAAAAAAATTATTGCTCCCAATAGAGTTGCCTTTATTTAATATTGGGCTTCTGCTATTATTAAACAACCTAGCTCCAAAATGAAAGCCCAAGAGCCAAAGTCCTCCGTTGGTTCTCATTTCTCAATCGACCCAAGTCAAAGTGAAATTTTATAATTTATGGGATATTAAATTCCGATTATTCAATATTCATAATTTCATTCACTCAATCCCCTGTCAACTGATACCCGATTTAATCTTTCGATATACATCTACAAAGTTCAATGTGATGTAGAGTGATAATAATGTAACAATTTATTTAAGAAAATGAATAATCCAACAACTGTACTGGAAGTGTAAAATTTATACCCACACAATTGTAGGAAAGACTTTTAACATCGGTCATGATAATGATGTGATAATTAAGGTTTAACATTCATCTCTACAACCAATAGTCTTCCCAAATGAAGTACATAAAGAACTTGATATTAAAAAACTTACACATTTGTTAATGTTTCTGAATATAGGTCATGATAGCGTCAGCTGAAGTGTTATCAGATCAAGTAAAAATTAAACAGAAGGTTTTCAAAAGTGAGCAGCCATTCAGTTCTCAATCCATGGAAGACCTTCTTGCATTTTTGGATGGAGCAGAAACAGAGGAGGAAGATTGTTTTGTTTGTGTTATCATTCACAGTATTGATGGGCCTGGATTAAGAGACTTTGAAACCCAACAATATCTTGCTGGGCTTGCTGCTTGTTCCCATATCCGTGTTGTTGCCTCAATCGACCATTTAAATGCTCCTCTTCGTAAGTATATTTACTATGTCAGTTGTTATATTATAAAGAAATACCCACCATTGCTAACTTTAAAACTACTTTAATCTTCTTCCTTAACTGGATCTTTTCTGGTTTTGGAACTTTGAATAATTCTATTTTCTTCTTGTAAATAGAAGTTTAATGATGCAATGTTTGTTTTGGTAAACTTGTTTATAGCTATATCTTATCAGTTGACAATATGGAATAAGTTTGCATACTATTGCAGAACCAAATATGCTTACTTTTTTTCTTCTTCTATGTTGCCTTGCTGTTTGAAGTCCTTTGTTTATATATTTTTATCTCTGGCAGCCTGGATTATAGGGCTATGTGCTCACTTTTGACTCCTCAGAAAACCCAATATCGAAATATTTTCTTGAGGCTAAGGTGACGCCATATATTGGTATATGCTATATGCACTAGTACCTTAAAATTGTTTTCAGGAAAGTGATACATGTGTGGCACGATGAAAGAATATTTTATATATAGTATTTATGTCTAACGCCTAAGGATGTCCATCTTGATTTTGTTTATAGTCTGAGACAAGAATATGGTTCACAGACAATTTAATTGGTGCTGGTATCACGTCCCCACCTTTGCCCCATACAAGGTTGAAGGCATGTATTATCCCATGATTCTCGCTCAGGGTGGTTCCAATCAAAGTGTTAAAAAATCTGCAATAGTATTGCAAAGTTTGACGCCCAATGCCCAGAATGTATTCAAAGTTCTTGCAGAACATCAACTCTCTCATCCTGATGAGGAAGGCAAGTTACTTCAATTTTTCTTGGATATGTTGCCTGTTCTTCATCTAATAGCGTATGCATGTATCTTGCTAATTCATTGCTTTTATTATTCAGGCATGCCCATCATATCAATGATCTTTACTCTGTCTGTCGAGGACGCTTCCTTGTAACCAGTCAGGTTACGCTGAATTCCCACTTAACCGAGTTTAAAGACCATGTATTGGTCAAAATTAAGAGGCATTCCGATGGTCAAGATTGCTTATACATTCCTCTAGCAGCTGAAGCACTCCAGAAGGTGTTGCTGGAGATTAATCAGTAGTGTTGATTTTGACTGGGATGAAACTAAATGGTAATAATACTGAAAAGTTGCTTATGCAGTCCCAAAAAGAGAGAGGCTAATGGGTTCACATATGTTTCTATGGTGTTCTTATTAGGCTTTAGGCCATCCTCTTGTGTAATTCATCAAGCAAATAGTGTAGATAGAAGGATGGAACTGTAATCTTCTATATATGTAGCGAAGCCATGATAATAGCAACAGTTTCGGACCCTAAAATTTAAATTTTGTTCATGTTTCCAAAATTGTAGCAAAATAATATAAGAAAAGAAAAGGGATCACAGTACTTGAGCTGGTAATTTGGGTCAGGCCAATCCTTTTAGCCCCTAACCCTTAAAGGGCTATGCTTTGATTTTGGAAGCTTTATAAGGGAATTAGACTCAACAGACCGGCTCTATAGGGTCGATGGCTTCAAAGGACTGGTCTTTTAAGCCAGTCACGTGTATTTTTTTTTAAAAAAAATAATAACTATAAGAGGGGATAGAATAATTGATCATTTGGCTCAAGATCCAATATATGTACAGATTACAGCATTATCCAACTTTAGAATATTAATATTTCAGCAAATTAACGTACTAAGCTAGAGGCTAAGAAGGCCCATATATATTGAATACTATTGGTTTTTTTTTTTTTTCTGTAATTATCTTAAAGACTAGTACTGATCATAATACGTTGAAACAAAAGAGTTCAAACGAGGATGTCATTAAATAACATTAGGGAAATTGGATATTTATGGGTGGCAGCTGGCAGGAAGTGATGCATGAATTGGACAAAAGCAGTTATGGAGAAGGTGACTTATTGAGAAGGTTGGATAGTTATGGGAAACAGTTGTGGGCAAACACTTCTAAACAAAAATAGAAAGTATTTCTGGTCATTGCATGCAGGCAAATATTTACACAAAAACAAACACACAAGATGATATTTCAGCTTCTGTTAACTTAATTATTGCTTCCATGTCTAAGCTAATTGAGGAATTATATTTACTAGTAGACTTATCACACTCTTTAATTAATGTCTGTATACCCATGTCATTACATCATTCCTATGATGTTACTATTTGCTCATCTAACTGGTTTCCGATTTCGTTCTTAGATACCCATTTCAATGAAACACATCCGAAACACGCTTGCTGCCGCTATTCATTGATAGATCTTGTTATACGATCTTTTCAAGTAGTACACCATGACATGAGCCCAATAGCTCGAAAGGAATTGATTAGGCTAATGTGCTGGGTAAGTTGGCTTTTAAGTACCTGTTCTTGACCTAATATAATATTCAACATGGGTTGGGCCTATGTCATATACTCCCTCCCCCGTGATTATTAGGAGTGTTCATATGGCCCAGCCGCCCGGAGCGCCCACCTCTACCTGAACAAAAAATGCTTAGCCCAGCCCCAAAAAAATAGGCCCAACAAAAATGGGCATGTTTGGGCCAGACATGTTTGCAGGAGAACCAGGTATCGGGTATGGTATGCTGCCCTGCCCATTTGGCCGGCCCTGCCCATAAAATAAATAATATTATATATTTTTTTAATACATGATTAATATTATATATTTATATTATACGTTAATATGTTATTATATATATAATATTTATAATTCTATTTTATGGGTTAGTAAATAACAATAGCTCCCCATTCTTCATTCTTGATTAAACAATTCTAGGAAATGATCACATGGGCATGATGCCTGCCCTGGCCTTGCCCAGCCCGAAATGATATGGGCTTCTAATAGGCAGGGCAGGCGGTGGGCTGCAAAATGTAGCCCACTCATGTTTTGGGCAGGGCATCAGGCAAGGGTCCTGCCCTACCCAACCCTGCCCATGCACACTCCTACTAATTATAAGATCAGTTTGACTTTTTTTGAAAAAATTAAAAATGTAAAATTGATCACTTTAAATTGTCTATAGTTATCTTTTTTCTTTAAAATTGATTTATTCTACTTATAAACTAACCTATAATCTAATTACATGTGACATATGTTATAATTTAGTGGTCTAATTTGCTTCCTTAATTTCTACAGAAAAAGTCAAAGTGATCTTATATTTATATTTAGGATAGGAGGGTGTATATTTTCAGCCTATGTGTTTATGATGGTGCTTGGTACCGTACAACGTTTGATTATGGAACAAAAACCGAAGTGATGACTGATCAGAACAGTTGCAGCCATGGTAGCTGCTTATTATAAGCATGTTCACGCAAGTTGAGATTCAACTATAAATTCTTAAATATTTACCTTATAAGTTGTAAATATAATTGAAAAGCTGCTTTTAAAAATTATAATCGTCAGTTCTTACAAACCCTTAATATTTACGTCCCTTTGAGGTTATGATGTTGGATTGGGCACACAATATTAGCCCTTAGTGTATTTCTGATCAATAGGTTTTGGCAGGTCTGAAAAATAATATAATGTGCTTTTTTTGCCAAGAATAATATAATGTTGTGCTAATGCAAGCGACATGAATCCGACCCCACAGTCCTCAATTATAGTTATAAGTCAGGAATTTGTTGCTTACAACCCCCCAAGACCTTAATTGGTGCTATTATTGCTCAATCCAAGCCATTAATCCATTATTGCTCGTTACTCTCTTCCTACTTCCAAATGTTACACACAAAAACCTATTTCTTCACAAATCACCTCACTCTAATCATGCGTCGTGAGACTTTTGATGATCTACATACATCCACACTTGCTCTAAAAGCACAGTAAAAATCTCTTTCTTTTATTCAAACCATAAAAACAGGGAAGAAAAGGTGCCATGATGCATACAACTGTACTCACTTTTAATGCTAGGATAGATGTTGTCTATATATGAATAACACAGCGACATATATACATGTATATATATATACACACATATAAAGGTTAAATATGATAGTAATTAAATATCTATATTATTGAGACACGCACAAGAGATATAAAGTAATGCACATGTCTCAACATGTCAAACGTCAGTTTATAGGTCTAGTCATGATGCCAAGGAGCATTATTGGCAGTATCATTAAAGACACAGAGAGAAGTTAATCATACAGATGGGAAGGGATGAGTATTTTTTTTTTTAGTTAGGAATTCTTATATGTCCAAGCAACGTTGAGGACTTGGGGCTGTGGCGATGGTCTGCTAAGTCATTTTAGAGGATAGAGGGCGGTTGTATAAGTCAGACATCAAGGACGGGAAGGTGTATAACACTACAAAAAAACACATTAAAGATAATATTTTAATATATTATTAATAAATTAAAATAATAATATAATTCATAAAATTACCGACGGAAATAATAATATTTTATAAAATAATAATATTTTAATATATTATTAATAAATTAAAATAATAATTTATTTATAAAATAATATAATTAAATTCCGTCGGTAAATTTACCGACAGAATTTCTGTCGGTAATTTATTATTTTATATAAAATTTATAAATTAAGATAATTTTATATTAAAATAATTAATTACCAACGGAAATTCCGTCGGTAATCCATTAGTAATTACTGACGGAAAATCCTTCCGTCAGTAATTTGATTTTTTTTTTTTTTTTGTAGTGTAATAAACTGGGCAATTTTATAGTAAAACCATTTATGTGGTGGAATCCTTTGAAATGTTTTCAATGAATCATTTTCACGTAAAAGAGTTGAACCGAAAACCGAACGAAGTCTCCGAAATATTCTTTTTTCATATATATATATATATATATTTTGTTTTTGATACTTTGAAGTTTGCTATTAGTATTACATGTGCCTATTTACTCACCGTAAAGTAAGTTTTTTGAAAAGTTTTAACTCTTATGGGTTGAATGTGAATATGACATATCAACAAGTCCAGAGTTAAAATCTCATGAGAAAAGGAAAAACAATTGATGACATTGATTTAACACCTTCAGTGGCTTGGCTTAAATTCAAAATATTAAATTATGCAATATACTCCCTATGATCCTTGTTATAGGACACCAATTAACAACATTTTTTTTTCCAAATATAAGGTACCAACCGCCACATTAATTACTTTCCTCCCACTTTACACTTATCATTAATGGAGGTTTAAAACCGAAAATATAAAGTCATATCGTTTAGTAAGGGGTGGGTGGAGTTGGAAATAGTGGCAAATTTTCGCAATTTCTATAAGTTTTGAACCTGTTTATGTGATTTTTGTCAAATGGTTCTACAGCCTTTCAGAATTTTTAGGCCATTTTCTATAATTTCCTTTAGATCTAGGCAACAACAATTTGTGCCCGTCTTTTTTCAACTTCTAAAAAGAAAAACTACACACAATGTAACATCCATCATCCCCAAAATTAATCACTCAACGTAATCAATCAAATGTGGCAATTATGCTCCTTTTAGCTCTATTTTCACACAATCATCTTTAATTTAATTTAATTATAATAAATGTATTCTAACTTAATATTAATGATAAAATCTCTAAATAAGATATAAAATATCATCATAAAATAGGAATACGTAAGTGACAGTGATCATTTTTACTTGTTTCGTCACTTATTCTCTCCTTTTAGTTTTTTACTTGATCTCTTGACGCTGTACAACTTCATTTTTTTTTTGGGTGGTATAATGCAACTTCGTTCGCCAATGCAAATTAGATCCGATCCCTCCGTGTAATAATGTTTCAATTTATAGTGGGCCCGGCAGGGGTGATCCAGGTGAGTGGCAACTTTGGTTTGGTGAGGTTTGATAGTATACCTGAAATGTCAAATTTGGTCGAGGGGCTATTGTACTTGAAGTCTTGAAGTAATCTTTTGAAGTTATATAAATATATATATATATAAAATAAAAAGATTTAACGTGTTGAAAGTTTTTAATTAAAAGTAATATTATCCTGAAATTTATATATGTGTCAAAATTGAGCAATGTTTTTATGGATGTTAAAATATTAACAGTCAATATCAATTTTTTGACTATCAACATTAGTTTTCAAACACGATGGGGTAACATGACTATGTTTAAAACTTTTAAAACAACTTTAAATTCAATAAAACTTTTTTTTTGGATTATCTACCGGTATCTAGGGTTGTGCAACGAGCAGGTATGGGCATGCCCATACCCGTTATATGCCCATTTAAGCCCGTTGTTAAATGGGCTTGTGTATGGCGGGCAGGGAAAAACGGGTACTGGGAGGCACATTTAGCATTAACTTTAAAAAAAATTAGGCCGCATATAATATGTATCTAATGTAGGCTTTTAATAATTAAGATTTGTAAGCCTGTTTATATAATTTTGATAAAAGAATATGAATGAAACTCCAAGTATTTCCTCCAATTCAATTTACAAGATGTTTTAAAAGCAAATTGCCAAAACAAAATTTATAAGTATAACCAAATAAAATTTAAAAGCAAATTCGACTTTGATAAATTACAATTCCAATGAGAAGTTTCCAATCTGCTAGCATCCAAGAGAATATAAGAATATAACCAAACAAAATTTTCAATTTAAGACATGATAACATGTTAAAATAACACATAATTTCTAATATACATAAACAATAAACAACACATAATTTACCACCATCAACTTAGTTCCAATATCAAACATCCAACATTCATAAGTTTCAAGTCTATTTATTTCTAACGTGAGCCAAAAAAATAAAAAAAATAAAGTAAAATAAAAAAAACAGGGAAAGGCATAAACGGACGAGTATGGACAACCCATGCCCTTGCCCATACCCATACCCGTGTAAGCCTTAAATGGGCGGGTTTGAGCCCGTCCGTGATGGGCCCTTATTGGGTGGGGCAAAAACGGGGAAATTGCGGGTTTAAATGGGCGGGTTCAACGGGTTTTAGGCAGCTTGCTCAGCCCTACCGATATCCGACACTACTAAAAATTGACTATAAAATTTTTGGAGCAATATTACTCTCCAACAACAACTTTTAAGATAAATTCAAGCACCTAATAAAAACTCAGTTAATATAAGCTTTTTTTCTCTCTTTTAAAAATCAACAGCACATATATGAAATCTACATAAGATACCCATTAAACTCTAATTTTATCACTTTAAAAGAGATCCTTAAAATTGATGGGTCCAAAAGGTTACCACCTTATTTTGTCGCTTCCTCTAGACAAGGGAAAATAGAAGTGTCAATCTTAGAAGGGAAAGGTAGAAGAAGAGATTGGAGAACCTAGTGAATAACCTCTTATTGTGGTTGGGGAATGATTTGCCCCCACCTTCCAAATCCACAACTTGGGCCACATTGTCTCACTTGACATCTCTGCCTGACCCGTGATCCTGAGAGATCGTTTTCTTCCTTCTGAATTTTTCTATTTGTATGTTTTCTTTGTTTCAAAGTTCTCTTTGATGTTCTCTTCACACTAACACCACACACACCAATATATCATATCATATACGACGAACAAGTCACTAGCTAATAATTCAGTGACTAATAAATATCTCAAATGAATTCACAACCCTTATCCATTATCAGACCACATATCTATATCTCACCACACCTCCACAATAGTCACAGGAAAACCTGCTGAATTTTCTTTTTCCTAGGAGGCTTCAATAGTACTGGTTCCAGCGTTCTACCTTGGGGAATTCAATACCATTAGACATTAGACGAGTTAGAGTTTGATTAGTGGAAAAAGGGAATTTGAGGAAGTTCACGCATACAATGGAAGAAAGGTATATATGCACCTATATCACTGTTCTTTTGGAAGGTTACTGGCTGACTTTCATGATAAGAAACGACTTTATCAATATAATATGATTTTGAGACCTCACCATGCATATATAACAGAAAAGGTTGATGCTTTGTGGTCTCTACCACTTTTTCTTGCTTTCATTAATAAGCCTATAGTTTATTATTTGTTGGGTGTTGCCTGGTCCATCTCAGATCTTGGATTGTTATGCCGAATTAGATGAACCATAATTATGGTGGCTTTAGAAATTCGCAGCAACTACCCGTCATTTGCACCTAAAAGGACTAGAAGAATAAAAACTGCTATTGTGTACTTCACAACAAATAAAGAATGTTGCTACAACTGCAAAATATGATAATTAAATAAGAGGAACTATCAATGAAAGAGAAGATATATACAAAGGAGAAGACCAAGATATTCTTAAAGGATTAAAAAAATCACAACAGCTCAGAAGAGCACTCCTGTTTTCCCAGTTATATTGTCTCCTTATGCATAAGGCAAGTTACCATCCAGAAAACAATATATAAGCCAATACAGTCATTTTCACGGCCGATATTCTCTTACTCTATAGCTGGCTAATAGCTCCATTACATAATGCTGAAACTTGTATTAAAATTTTGTAAACTATAATAAAAATTAGATAATACATTACAAAAGTAGCTATTTATTACTATGTTCTTACAGTTAGAAACTTTAGTCCCAAGTCCTGAAAACAAAAATTATTGAAAGAAAGGGTCAACAATATTTATTATTAACCAAGTAAAAAAGTCAACCTTCAAGTACCATTTACCATATTTAATAAGACCTTCAAATTTGTCTTTTTTTTCTATTTTTGAAAGTAAACTTGCTTCAAAGAAAATAAAAAATCACTATTTGAAGAAGGAGAATAAAGGAACAGTCTACGTCGTTATCATGCACTTTAAATGGTGAAACGGGAATTCAATATCCAACGATCAATGATAAAGGGAACATGCAGAGTAATTTTGAGAGACTGGTGCAGTGTGGTTTGGATGAGATACAACAGTAGCTGCACACCGACCTCATCATGTCAAGCAATGCAATAACTCTCTTTATCTTGTTTCTTAATATCTCCTTGTTTCCATACGTCTATACTTTGAACCAGGAAGGCCTCTCCCTACTTTCATGGCTTTCAACTGTAAATTCCTCTGATTCCGCTACTTTCTTCTCTTCATGGAATCCAACCGACAAAAGTCCTTGCAAATGGGATTACATAAGATGTTCCAAATATGGGTTTGTTTCAGATATTGTAATAACATCTATTAATATTCGTAGCAGCTTCCCAACGCAACTCCTCTCTTTTGGTCACCTCACTACTCTTGTCATCTCAAATGGAAATCTTTCTGGTGAGATTCCAAGTTCAATAGGAAACTGGTCATCTCTGGTTTCTTTGGACCTTAGCTTCAATGCTTTATCAGGAACCATTCCTGCAGAAATAGGAAAGTTATCCAATCTGCAGTGGTTGAAATTAAATTCAAATTCCTTGCATGGTGAAATTCCAACAGAAATTGGGAACTGTTCCAAGCTTCGTCAGCTGGAATTGTATGACAACCAGCTCTTTGGCAAGATTCCTGGAGAGATAGGCCATTTGAAAGATCTAGAAATATTTCGAGCAGGTGGAAATCAGGGAATCCAAGGTGAAATTCCAATGCAGATTTCAAACTGCAAAGCTCTCACTTTATTGGGTCTAGCAGATACTGGGATTTCAGGGGAGATTCCATCAAGTATAGGAGAACTTAAGAATCTCAAGACACTTTCTGTCTACACAGCAAACCTCACAGGTCATATCCCACCAGAGATTCATAATTGCTCATCCTTGGAGAATTTGTTTCTGTATGAAAATCAGCTTTCTGGTGACATTCCTTATGAATTGGGTTCCATGAAAAGCCTAAGGAGAGTAATGCTATGGCAGAACAATTTAACCGGCACCATTCCAGAAAGTCTAGGGAATTGTACAAGTCTGATGGTTGTAGATTTTTCTTTGAATTCCTTGGAAGGTGAGCTCTGTGTGAGTATCAGAAATTTGCTCTTACTGGAGGCACTTCTTCTCTCTGATAATAACTTTTCTGGAGAAATACCTTCGTTTATTGGTAATTTTTCCAGACTGAAGCAGCTTGAATTAGACAACAATAGATTCTCTGGAAAGATTCCACCTGTTATGGGACAGCTGAAGGAACTCACCTTGTTCTATGCTTGGCAGAACCAACTCTATGGAAGCATACCGACAGAGTTATCCAACTGTGAGAAACTTGAAGCACTTGATCTCTCACACAATTTCCTCACAGGGTCAATTCCAAGTTCTCTTTTTCATCTAGAGAACTTAACTCAAATATTGTTGATATCAAATAGACTTTCAGGTCAACTTCCACCAGATATTGGTAGCTGCACCAACTTAGTCAGGCTACGGTTGGGATCAAACAACCTCAGTGGTCCAATTCCACCAGAAATAGGTCTTTTAAGAAGATTGAGCTTTCTTGAATTGTCAGATAATTTACTCAGTGGAGAAATTCCCAACCAAATTGGCAAATGCAATCAGCTACAAATGCTTGACTTGCACAAGAATCAGCTGCAAGGAACAATTCCTTCCTCATTTGAGTTCCTACTTGTTCTTAATGTCTTAGATCTTTCTTCAAACAGAATAACTGGAAGCATTCCCCAAAAATTGGGCAAGCTTACATCTTTAAATAAGCTGATGCTCAGTGGCAACAGCATTACAGGTTTGATCCCTCAGTCGCTGGGTCTTTGTAAGAACTTGCAGTTGCTGGATATTAGCAACAACAGGATCTCTGGTTCCATCCCAGATGAGATTGGCCAATTGCAAGGACTTGATATCCTCTTGAACTTGAGTTGGAACTCTATAACAGGTCCCATTCCAGAGAGCTTCTCAAATATCTCAAAACTTTCCAACTTGGACCTTTCCCACAACAAGCTGACAGGCAGCCTCAGAATACTGGGTAGCCTTGACAATTTAGTGTCTTTGAACGTCTCCTACAATAGTTTTTCTGGTTCACTCCCAGATACAAAGTTCTTTCATGATCTCCCTACTGCTGCGTTTGCTGGTAACCCTGAGCTCTGCATTAGCAAGTGTGACATGAATCAAAATCACCAAGGCATCAAGTCAGTAAGAAATGTTATTATTTACACTTTTCTTAGTGTTATTTTAACAGCTATGTTTGTGACTTTCGGAGTAATTTTCGCTCTGAGAATTCATGGGTCCACATTTGAGAGGAAATTTGATGAAGAAAGTGAAATGGAATGGACTTTTACTCCATTCCAAAAACTTAACTTCTCAATCAATGACATTCTCACAAAGTTATCAGATTCAAATGTTGTAGGAAAGGGTTGCTCAGGGATTGTTTATCGAGTAGAGACTCCAATGAGACAGATAATTGCAGTGAAGAAGCTCTGGCCAATAAAGAATGATGAGCCACCGGAGAGAGATTGGTTTTCTGCAGAGGTTCAGACGTTGGGATCAATAAGACATAAAAATATAGTCAGGCTTCTAGGATGCTGTAACAATGGAAGAACGAGACTGCTCTTATTTGATTACATAAGCAATGGGAGTTTGTGTGGTTTGCTCCATGAGAAGAGATTGTTCTTGGATTGGGATGCAAGGTATAAGATCATACTGGGAGCAGCTCATGGTTTAGAATATCTGCATCATGATTGTATACCTTCAATTGTCCATAGGGACATTAAGGCTAACAACATCTTGGTAGGACCACAATTTGAAGCTTTCATTGCAGATTTTGGTCTTGCAAAACTGGTGGATTCCTCCGAGTGTTCAAAAGCCTCGGCCATAGTTGCAGGCTCTTATGGGTACATAGCTCCCGGTGAGTATATCTGCTTAGAGACTATTTAAACCAGTTTTTAATTTTCAGTGTCATGTATCATTTATTAGTTAAATGCACTACTTTGTCATCATTATTTTGATTCATCATTCATGCCAATTGAATTGTGACTTATCTGAGGATTTTTCTGCGAAATTGCAGAATATGGATATAGCCTAAGGATCACAGAGAAGAGTGATGTGTATAGTTATGGTGTGGTGCTTCTGGAGGTTTTGACTGGGATGGAGCCTACTGATAATAGAATTCCAGAGGGTGCACACATAGTCACTTGGGTTAACATGGAAATCAGAGAGAAGAAAAGGGAATTCACATCAATTCTTGACCAGCAACTAGTATTGCAATGTGGTACTAGAACGCAAGAGATGCTTCAAGTTCTAGGGGTGGCTCTCTTATGTGTAAATCCATCCCCAGAAGAACGACCCACCATGAAAGATGTAACAGCAATGCTCAAGGAGATCAGACATGAAACTGACAATTTTGAGAAACAAAGTTTTCTCCAAAAAGGGGCAATCACCAATCCAAAAGTCGCAGTTCATTGTTCGAGTTTCTCCAGATCATGTGAACCACTAATAGAATCATCCTCGTCGTCATCTTCTTCCTAATCCTCCCACATTAATTTATAAATTTGTTCATTCAAGTGACAAAATAATTGTATAGAATAGTATCAAATAGTAATTCCAAAGTTCTGCCTTTTGAACGGATGTTATACATATACAAGCTAACTCTTCATATCAAGTGGAACCATGCATCCTTCGTAAGTCCCCCATTTCATAGAATGAGTATCATTTCGTAATATTCTTTTGTGCAATTTATGTATCATTTTTATAAGAATAAAATACATATTATATCAAAAGGTACTTGGTTTAGTGGTGGACTAGCTAGATCACAAAGTTAGTGGGAGAGGCATCATGTTCACCAGATTAGGTGGCTGCTCGGATACCTAATAATAATAATAATAATAGGATCCATAAAAATGTTAACCAGTTACAGTTACTTATTGGATGGCCCTTACAAGGAAAACTATGTCTTATATAATGTATATTGTAGTAAATGGGTGTAGTGTAATAGCCTTGTCACATATAGCCATAGAGTAGTACAGCATAATCCAGTCCAATAAAGAACATTCTTTGAGGACTCAGATCTCCCTCTTACCGGTCTAAGAACCTGTTTCTGCCGACAACAAATGGGAGAGGAAGTAAACACATTGAATAGTATGTTAAAGCAACTAAACTTTCAAAGGTTCAATTAACCTTAGCAGCTAATAAGATAAGGAACCTGAGGAAACAGACATAGCATCCAAATGGATGGAGAGAAGGGTCAGAGAGAAAAGCCTAGCTGACAGGGCCTATCTTGGCGTTAAGCTTATGGACAGGGCAAAAATCATAGAGAAGCATCTGGGCCACCACCCTCTCAAATGTCCCAACAATAATTTCTGTGAAGATAGAGAGAGAGAGAGAGAGAGAGAGAGAGAGAGAGAGAGAGAGAGAGAGCCAGTGCTCCATGTTCTTGTAAGATACATAGCTCTTAGTCATGTGATAGGAGACCCTCCTAGGCCCACAGATAGTGTTTGGAACAGATGTCCACTAGTTAATAACGAAAGCAATCACCAATGTTAAGTAATCGCAGTATATTTTCCCATTCAAGAAACATGAACCTTAAAATTGAAAGGTAAGCTAGTATATCTAGATGTAATTCAGCTCATCTAGAACTACATCATATTCTATAATATATAAGGAAAGGAGAGGATATGTGAAATGACTCGGATAAAAGTACAACTATTACTAATCCAGTACTGCATCCACCAGCAAAGTTGACAAATAGAACTCAGAACGATTATCTGCAGCCAAAGAATTCTTCATATCTATATATAGGCGCCACATACACGGGTTAATCTAGTTCGTTTATCATATCTACTGTGAAGATTAGGCAAGAATTGCCTGCAGCTGATACCAAACCATCATGCTGTAAAGCAGGGGAAGAGAGAAGAAAAAAGCTACAATAATGGGTATTTCATTAGTTTGGTTTTGTAATCAACCATGAAACTGAATTCAATTTTTATTTTTATTTTTATTTTTATTTTTTTTAGCAAAAAAAAAAAAGGGAACAATCATATGAGAACAAGAACAAGTGTACTAAAGAAACAATAACGACAAAGGCAATGAAAGGAGGTTTCCATTAAAGTGTCTAATAAATAATAGATTGCGCTTGACGAGCATACCAGAAATCATAAAGGAGGACTAGTCAAGCTGATGATGACAAGTCGAGTACATTATGCCACAAAGAAGACAAGTTTTTTGGAGGGTTCATTGCTTCGCTTGATAAATTGGTAGTATGGATGGATATCTTAATGGAAGCCATACGATCTTCTATGATCTGGGTGTTTGCCAAATTGCATTTCGATGAGGAAAAAAAGGATTACCGATAAAAGCTTATCTTTACTTATAGCCCAAGCAAATAAATTTTTTTATTTGAAATTTTTATGGTGCTAGATAATTGATATAGATAATATTACTAGTACTAGTAGTAATACTAATACTAATAGGGGCTGTCTTTTTTAATTAATATCAAGCACCTTTTAAGTTTTTTATATGAGTTTTGCTAATTCAAATATTTATAAGTAAGATGAGCATGTGAGCTTCTTTCATTTGGTGAACTATGAAGAAAAATATATATAATAGTACTAAATAATTAAAAGGCTCTGCCTGATCACATGCAACATTCTTGTTTCCTCCCATATAAGGGTTTGCTTAGTGGCCAAAAAACAAATCACTCCGTATAAGGTTATGTTTAAATCAATATTGTCAATTATTTGCGCCTACAAATAAAACCTTTTTTGCCCTAGAAACGTAGAAATAGGAATCAAACTTAAGGTAACTTCTTTAATCCATATCTCATTATTTATTTTGGACTTCAAATTCCGGCCCAAATTTATTTTTGTTCAGTACCTTAGTTGCATCAATATTTTTGCAAATAATTAACTAAAGCAATATAAACATTAAAAAAAAGAAAGTACTCCTATAAATTAATGTAATTATCAGAAAACCACACCAAATGCATACGCTCGCTCACCTATGGCACTTGTCTCAATGCTCATTAGTGTTAGTTAACTTAAAAGATCATATACATTTTAATTTCTTTTTTTATTTGGTCTAAGAGAGATTAATTATCACTTTCACTTCGAGATCAAACAATTTTCATCTCTCTAAAAGTATATCAATCAACAGTCTGTTGATTTCATTTAAGTTTTTATACCATTAAAAATAAACTCCTTTTAAAACTCAAAAGAAAAAAAAAATGAACCGTACATATTAACCATCCAGATTTCGGTGCCGAAAACTCCCTCATCTGCTTAACGTTATGCAGATGGTCAGGGTATTGCTTGATTAACAATTGAAAATTTTAAGGTTTGACATAACTTTTAATCCTTATAGTTTAATCTCATTTGGATTTTGATTCTTAGAATTTAAAAGTATGGGTTTTGGATTTTATAGTGTTGTTCGTTTGTAATGGTTACTCCTTATAGTTTGAAAATGATTTGAACAAAAAGTTAAACGGGGTTAAATTTGCACAAGTATCCCTAACAACATTAAAATTACTGGATTGATGACTGGGTTAAAATCATAGAGAAGGATCTAGGCCACCACCCTCTCAAATGTCCCAACAATAATTTCTGTGAAGATATATATATATATAGAGAGAGAGAGAGAGAGAGCCGGTGCTCCATGTTCTTGTAAGATAAATAGCTCCTAGTCATGTGATAGGAGACCATCCTAGGCCCACAGATAGTGTAATGGAACAGATGTCCACTAGTTAATAACGAAAGCAATCACCAATGTTAAGTAATCACAATATATTTTCCCATTAAAGAAACATGAACCTTAAAATTAAAAGGTAAGGTAGTATATCTAGATGTAATTCAGCTCATCTAGAACTACATATTCTATAATATATAAGGAAAGGAGAGGATATGTGAAATGACTCGGCAACAGCAATTTGGTCCCATCTATTTTCGGAATTTCTGAACCATTTTCTATAACTTCCTTTAAATCTCAGTAACAGCAATTTGGGTCCAATTTTTTTCATTTTCTAAAAAGAAAAATTAAGGACAATGTAACATCCATCATCCCCAAAATTAATCACTCAACGTAATCAATCAAATGTGGTAATTATGGCCTTTTTAACTCTATTTTCACACAATCATCTTTAATTCAATTTAATCATAATAAATATATTTTAACTCAATATTAATAATAAAATCTTTAATTCAATTTAATCATAATAAATATATTTTAACTCAATATTAATAATAAAATCTTTAATTCAATACTCAATATTAATAATAAAATCTCTAAATAAGATATAGAATACCATATTAAATAGGGATCATAAAATAGGGATATGTACGTGACAATGATCATTTTTACTTCTTTCGTCATTTATTCTCTTCTTTTAGTCTTTTACTTGATCTCTTGACGCTTTACAACTTCCTTTCTTTTTTTCTTTTTTTTTCTTTTGCGTGGTATAATGCGACCACTGTTTTTAGAGCCGGACCGGACCGGAAGGTCCGGCCGTCGACCGGAGGACAAAACGGCTAGGTTCCATCTTTAGGCCTCTCAAGGAGTCCAGCCGCCTTAAACCATTCAGAACCGGCTTTCAAGCTGGGAACCGGAGTTAAACCATGACCCGGAACGGATTTCATAAGACCGTCCGACTTGGAGTTGCTTGTATCTCGACATGAAGAAAACACAGGGGAAGGAGAAGAATAGGAAAAAGGCTGACATGATGAAAATGGGAAAAAATTTATACTTTATTTTCTCATATACCTGATAGGCTAACCTTGAGAGTTGAGACGAATAAAAGACCAGAATAAAAACAGAAGCAAGCTTGAAGTTGTTACATCCCGTTTTTCCTTTACTCCCATGAACAATACCAGCGAAGAAGATGAATAGAACTCTCTCTGGCACCATTTATTTTGATCTGACTAGTGAGTACTTTATTTGAAAAGAAATAAGGATCAATTTGAAATAATATAAAAAATGTTATTCTGACAAAAGCTTTTGAGTGGGGAAGACGAAAAGCTGTCATCACGTTTTTCAATAAACACCCATATGACTATATCTTGCTAAGCCAACTAGATATTTTCAAAAATCATCCAAGTCTAACTATTGTTGACTATATGCTACTGTACCTCACCAGGCACCTTATGTAAGCGTTCTCTTTCTCTTTTTATCTTAGTTCAAAAAAAATATTATCTTGTTTTTTCTTTCCTCTAAAATTATTACTCCCCAATCTACGTAATTTAAGTATTGTAAATCTTAATTAGAGAGTATATTTTAATTTGAGTGTAGATGTTGATCCTAAATATATAAAAATGGAGAGAATAATATAAATTTGAAATTGAACTAAGCATGTTTGATATATTATTATGTACACCTATAATTATTTTTTAATTTTTTATTTAATTATTACGTCACCGGCTCGACCGAACGGACAGACCGTTTCAACCGTTTGAACTATGACCCGCTGATCTTTCCGGCTCGACGTCCGGTCCGGCTTCTAAAACATTGAATGCGACTTCGTTCGCCTATGCAAATTAGACCCGATCCCTCCGTGTAATAATGTTTGCTTAAACAGGTTCTATTAAAATTTGGCTTCTGCTCTGAGTGGGTTGCTCTAATCATGAAATGTATAGAATCTGTTCGCTTGAATCTTTGTGTTTCAGGAGACAAGATTGGTTCGCTTACTCCAGGAAGGGGATTGCGACAAGGAGACCCTCTCTCTCCATATCTGTTTATACTAACAGCTGAGGTGCTTTCTTGCATGATCCGAAAAAGCATACAAAGTAAAGTTCTAAAAGGAGTAAAGTTAATTGCACTAACTTGGCCAGATTGCTGAAATTGTACTGCAATGCCTCTGGACAAGAAGCTAATTTAGAAAAATCCAGCATTGTGTTCTCGGACAACACCCCCCGGAAGTTCGACAAATGGTGGGTCAAGTTTTGGGTATCCAAGCATCTAATGATCAAGGAAGGTATCTGGGCATCCCCAGCATTTGGGGAAAAACCAAAAATCAGGCCCTTGGCTACATCAAAGAACGGGTGAGGAATAAAGTTCAAGGCTGGAATCACTCCACCCTTTCTCATGCGGGTCGGGAAGTCATGATTAAATCGGTCATTAATTCTATACCGATCTATCCCATGAGCTGCTTTAAATTCCCAGAGAAGACCTGTAAAGAACTGAACAGCATTGTAGCCAACTTCTGGTGGGAAGGTAATGCAGAAGGAGGTGAGACTCATTGGAAGTCATGGGAGGCCTTATCTGAGCCCAAGTTCACGGGAGGTATGGGCTTTCGTGATTTCATAATTATGAACGAGGCACTTCTTGCCAAAACTGCCTGGCGCATTCTTTGTAATCCTGAAGACTTGTGGGTAAGAATCCTCAAGAGTACTTATTTTCCCAAGTCTGAATTCCTTGATGCTAATAAAGGGTACAAAGCCTCTTGGTGTTGGTCTAGTATTATCACAGGTCGAGACTTCTTGAAGAAAAATCTTATATGGGATATTGGGGATGGTGCATCAGTGCGTATTTGGGATGATACTTGGGTCCCAGGTGTTATTTTTTCCCCCAAACCCGCGGCTAATACTGCATTAATTGCCCACCAAGGTCGTGTGAAAGACCTTATTGTAGAAGGAAAATGGGATCTCTCCCCTGTCAGGCACCTACTGTCTTCAGAAATTATAGAGGCAATTCTTAATATCTCAATCCCTCCGAGTGGCTTGAAGGATAAACTAAGGTGGTCTCCAGCAAAAAATGGTGAGTATGTGGTCAAGCTCGGATACAAACAAGAGAAAGCTCTCAAAGATAAATCCCAGTCCCGAGCTAGCTCATCCCTGTCCATCTGTTCATCAGACTGGAAATTCATCTGGGGGATCAAAACTGTCTTCAGAAATCATAGAGGCAATTCTTAATATCTCAATCCCTCCGAGTGGCTTGAAGGATAAACTAAGGTGGTCTCCAGCAAAAAATGGTGAGTATGTGGTCAAGCTCGGATACAAACAAGAGAAAGCTCTCAAAGATAAATCCCAGTCCCGAGCTAGCTCATCCTTGTCCATCTGTTCATCAGACTGGAAATTCATCTGGGGGATCAAAACTGCTCCCAGAGTTAAACATTTTATTTGGCGTATTGTTTCTAAAGCAGTGGCGACAAACGAGGCCCTATTCCATAGAAGACGCTCTCCCTCTCCATTGTGCCCAATCTGTCATTTAGCGGAGGAAACAATTGAACACTTATTTTTCTCCTGCCCATGGACTAGGTGTGTTTGGTTTGGGAGTAATTTTGGAGCAAGAATTGACCCTCTCAGTATTGTGAACTTTAACCAATGGTGGTTGGATCTGAATGGTGGGACGAATAAACCTTCTTGTAAAGAAGTTTCTCTAGTTTGCTGGATCCTTTGGTGTATATGGAAACAACGTAATGGCCAGGTGTTTAATTTCTGCAATCCAGGCCCACTCGGTGCCATTCATGCCGCGTCAAAAGCAAATGAGGAATTTTGGACAAGTGGCTTTATTAAGGAAGGACAGGTGTTGTCACATGAGAATCCACCATCATGCACTTGTTGGAGACCTCCACCTCAAGATTTTCTAAAGATCAACACGGATGCATCATTCAAAGATCAACATGATAAAGCGGGCATTGGCATTGTGTGCAGGGACGATAGAGGATCTTTTATTTGGGGATTCACTGACAAGATTAAATCTATCTCAGCCTTCATGACCGAGGCGCTGGCGCTTCGAAGGGCTCTCTTAATTGCTATTGACCTGAGCTACGAGAATGTGATCTTTGAAACTGATTGTCAAAGCTTAGTCCGATGTGTAGAGCAACAGAAGCCAGATCTGTATGAATGGCAGAGTAGGGGGATTTTACAGGAGATCTTGACTCTTTTAGCATCTGAAGTGGGGTTCTCCCTTCACTTTACTCCCAGGAGGGGTAATGCAGCAGCTGACCACCTCGCAGCTGAAGCATATAGAGGAGTGTACCCGATTGGGTGGGTCAACAAACCATCACTTCTCTTGTCCAACTTACTAACTTCAGATGTCCAAGAGCTGAGTGCAATCCCTGTACCCTCTTCTTCCTCGCTGTAGCGCGATGGAGTTGGTTAATTTAGTTGTTTTCTTTTGGTTACTTTCTAATTTCTTTGTGGCTGTGACTGTAATCTCTGAACTCTTTAGTTTATCTATTAATGATAGAAGGTAACTTTTTCGTCCCAAAAAAAATTGATAGTGGGCCCGGCATGGATGATCCAGGTGAGTGGCAACTTTGGTTTGGTGAGGTTTGATAGTATACCTGAAATGTCAAATTTGGTCGAGGGGCTATTGTACTTGAAGTCTTGAAGTAATCTTTTGAAATTATAAATATATATACATATATATATTTATAATAAAAATATTTAAGGTGTTGAAAGTTTTTAATTAAGAGTAATATTATCCTGAAATTTATATATGTGTCAAAATTGAACAATGTTTTTATGGATGTTAAAATATTAACATTCAATATCAATTTTTTGACTACCAACATTAGTTTTCAAACACCATGTGGTAACATGACTATGTTTAAAACTTTCAAAACAACTTTAAATCCAATAAAACTTTTTTTTGAATTATCTTCCGGTATCCGACACTACTAACAACCGACTAAAAAAATTTTGGAGCAATATTACTCTTCAACAAAAACTTTCAAGATAAATTCAAGCACCTATTAAAACTCAGTTAATATAAACTTTTTTTCTCTCTTTTTTAAAAAATGAACAACACATATATGAAATCTACATAAGATACCCATTAAGTTCTAATATCACTTCAAAAGAGATCCTTAAAATTGATGGGTCCAAAAGGTTAGAATTAATGATAAATATTATAGACATAAATCAAAAGGGCCAATCAGATATAAGATCCAAATTAAATTAGGGAAAATTAATTACAAGTTCTGCGTAAGGAACTTAATTAATATGAGGCCCCACGAAATCACATAATTAATCTCAAGTTGCCAAGAAGTTATTATCGCATGCTCATTAAATTGTTATCGGCAAGCCAAACAATTGTTATCGGTCGGTCAACAGTTGTCACTGACCCATCATTAAATTCCCAATCACTAACAACTTTTGATTAGATGATCACAATTTTTTAGCCTAACAACTAACAACTTTTGGTCAGACGATAACAACTTGTGACTTAACAATCACAATTTTTTAACTCTTATTCAGTAAAAACTTTTGAGCTGCCGATAACAATTTAATGACCTAGCAATAACAACTTCATGAGACCTGGGATTAATTATGTGATTTCGTAGGACCTCATGTTAATTGAATTCCTTACACGGAATTGTAATTAATTTTTCCCATTATTATGCCTAAAATCTAACATAATCATTTAATATTCCATACCATGCTTGCTATTATTACATTATTTTGCCCTTGAAATGAATCTTTTATTAAATAGTAAGGAAAAAAACTACAATAATGATGCAAATTTTGTGGTCATTAAAAAAGGATAAAGTAAAATCAATAAAGTAAGTAATAATGATCACATCATCATATGTCTAGCCCAGAATACACTAATATTATTCATAATAATTAAAAACTATGAAAGATGAGGACTTAACAATGTGCATAGTGGTCCATGCGGGCCAATCACACTTTTCCACTCGACCATAATGTTCAGTTTGGGTGAACACAGTGGACCCTTCACTCAGTTCTGTCCCACCATTTGTGTCCTAATAACCCTAATAATTAATAAACATGCCACCTCATATTTCTCTTCAAGTTATATGGGGCGTACACAGAAACATGATGAGGTAATCAGGAACTCGAAAATTCGAGTCACAAGTTTGGACTCTGATTATAATCCACAGCAAACAATAGTGGGAGTTATCTTTTCCATATATAAAAACTCACTGTAACGAGATCACCAAGATATTTTTAAAGGATTAAAAAAATCACAACAGCTGCACTCCGGTTTTCCCAATTATATTGGGTGTGTTTGGATGGACTTCTGAAAAAGTGACTTATAGATAAGTCAAACTAAAAATAAGTCAAACTGAAAATAAGTTAGATTGTGTAATGAGATTTATGTTTGGATGAACTGTTAAAAAAAGTGACTTATAAGTCATAAGTCATATTGTGTAATGAAATGTATGTTTGGATGAACTTTTGAAAAAGTGATTTATGTTTGGGTTAGTTGTGATTTGATGTGTAAAATAAGTTAGAATTGTGGGGTCCACCAAAATAAGTTAGAATTGTGGGGTCCACCAAAAAAGTGACTTATAAGTCATAAGTTGAAAAAAAGAACTTATACTTATTTTGACTTATAAGTTATAAGTTACTTATTTTTATAAGTCGAGACAAACATACTCAAAACAACTTTTTTAAAAATAAGTACTTATCCTTTAAAATAAGGACTTATTTGGCTGGAATAAGTCCAGCCAAACAAGCCCATTGTCTACTTATGCATAAGGCAAGTTACCGTCCAGAGAACTATGGGTGTTCACGGGACGGGACGGGTGGTTGCAACAGGATTCCCATCCCACGTCTCGTCCCGTCCTGAGGTTGTCCTGGTCCCGATCGGGACGGAATTGTCCCATTTTTAAAAAAAAATTATATATTTTTTTACTCCTTTTTTTTTTGTGTAAGATTTTTTGGTAACCTTTATTCTTCAATATTTTAAATTAATATCTGTGCAAAATATAAAAAATTAAACAATAAAACATACCACTAGAAGGCAGCATATGTATATTTTTTTTCCCAAGGAGTAGTATATGTTATTTGAGAGATAGGCAACATGTAGCATATTAAAAGAAGCTGGATTTTGATTTTTGAAGACAAGATTTTTCAACTACTATGACTGTATTGTTAGATGACTAGATGTTACATTGAAGAAGAAGGAACAATAAACAATTTAATGATGATTATTTTTTGCTCTTGAATACAAGATTTTTCAACTAACATGGTACCGTAGTAAGAATAATGTTAGTTGAATAGAAGTTATATTTTACAAACATGAATGAACATGTAGCATATTAAAAAAAAATATGGGTCTAATGGTAAACTTCTTTAAAAAAAATATGCATGAGATAAGAAAAATGTGTTTATAGATATGAGGGTCTTTGACTAAAAGAATTATTTAAGGGATTAATATTTCTAAAATAAAAAAATAAGATATTTTGGGACAGGAAGGGATGGAGACGGCCCTATCCGGAGTCCAGTCCCTTCCCGAACATTAATCTTGTCCCGTCCCGAGTTGTCCCATCCCGAAATGTTCGAGATCGGGACAGGACGAATTTGAACAACCCTACAGAAAACAATATATAAGCCAATACGGTCATTTTCACAGCCGATATTCTCTTACTCTACATCTAACTAATAGCTCCATTACATAATGCTGAAACTTGTACCAAAATTTTGTAAACTATGATAAAAATTACATACATAATACATTACAAAAGTCGCTATTTATTACTATGTTCTTACAGTTAGAAACTTCAGTCCCAAGTCCTAAAAACAAAAATTATTCAAAAAAAGGGTCAACCTTCAATTTAAATGGCGAAACGGGAATTCAATATAAAAAATTACCATCTACCATATTTAATAAGCCGACCTTCAAATTTGTCTTTTTGTTCTGCTTTTGAAAGTAAACTTGCTTCAAAGAAAATAAAAAATTACTATTTGAGGAAGGAGAATAAAGGAACATTCTACGTCGTTTTCATGAACTTTAAATGGCGAAACGGGAATTCAAAATCCAACGATCATGGAGGAAATTTTCTCTTAGGGAAAGGATTTATTAGAGGATAATGGCCGATTCAAATTTTCATAGTAGTATTAATTAATAGTTAATGATGGCCGATTCAAATTTTCATATTCTCAAATAAATAGGTCAAGTAGGAGTATGGTGTATATAGAGAAAACCACCTTGAGGCCAGTGCCCATACTCTCAGAAGTGGCAAGCCAACGGTCAATTATTTTTTATTTTATTTTATTTTATTTTTTGAATAGAAACTGGATGACATTACTCTAAAACGAAAACAAATTACATGGTTGGTACATACTCGTTTGTGACCCCCTCAATAAAGTCTGCGGGAGGGGCATCAAACCAACTAAAATTATCAATCAATCTATTGGATAATTTAGCTAAATAATCAGTTGCATCGATATTTTCCCTATGACTATGTTTAACTAATACATCCAGTCCATATTGATGAGATATTTGGCATCGTGCACAATGTCCGTATAAGGATGAACAGCATCACAACCTCTCAAGCACAGGTTAATAGCTTCAATGCAGTCAGAGAAAACCATGATTTTTCTGTAGCCTCTGTTCTAACACAATTGCTACCCATTTATGAGGCCTATGAGTTCTACAATTGCAGGTGGAACAGAGGTAAGTTTACAACTAAATCCGCTTAACCATCTACCTTCCGCTTCTTTGATGGCTCCTCCACATCCGCTTTGTCCGTTTGGGAGGACTGAACTGTCCACCTCCAACCGAATGTAGTCGGCTGGGACTTCTCTATCTGAGTTGACCTGCATCGTGTTATCAGCGTAAAATTTACAATGGTTCCCACATGCCTTATAATAGGAGTCGAGGGCATTATTAGGATTTAGGCTTGGTTCACCATTGAAAATCCTGTTGCATCTAGATGTCCAGATATCCCAACATATGTAACCAAAAAGCATAGCCCACAAACTTTCTTCGTCTCATTAGTTCCCACCTCCTGCTTCAAGTTCCACTGGATCCACTCCTTCCTTGGTAAAGAGAAGAAGGTTGGCCACATGGCGAGGTTGACCACTGATTTGCATCTTGATGAGGCATTCTGACAGTCTCTGATCAGGTGCATCTCAGTCTCTTCTTCCAAGCATCCAATAGGGCAAGTTGCATTCACATACAGTCCTCTGCGTCTTCTAAGCTCTGATGTATGTATTCTGCCATGAGCGAGGAGCCACATAAATGATTTGATCTTCTCTGGTCCTTTCCATCTCCAAAGGTTCTTCCAAATTCCATTTACCTCCTCTCTTGTACCTGCTGCAAGAAAGTTATATGCAGATTTAACAGTAAAAGAACCATCAGTGGATGGTTTCCACACAAATTTATCCTTTCCTCTCTCCTCACAGGGTGGATGTGCACACAAAATTCGCTCAACGACCATGCGAGGTAACCGAGTGTGGAGTTTACCAGAATCCCAATTCCCAAAGTTATCAACATAATCAGAAACCCTTTCATTACAATCCACCCACTCTTCTGAGCTTGGGATAGTATTAGTAAGGGGTTTGTTCAAATTTGACCAGTTATGGAACCAAAATGATGTATTGCGTCCATTCCCGATCTTTTTGCCCACTCCTTGTTTAAATTTTCTCCAAATACTGCAGATCCCTCTCCATGTCAAGGAGACATTTGTGTTCTTCTTTATTTCAAGTTTCATAGTATTGAGATTTTTGTATTTCCGCCCTCAATACTTGCACCCAAAGGGCGTTGGTGTCTGATAGCAATTTCCAGCACAGCTTACAAATGAATGCTTCATTCTATCTTTGAAGATTTTTAATGTTGAGGCCCCCCTTCTTTTTTATCCTTTATGACACGATCCCAAGACACTAGATGAATTTTCTTGCTTTCCTATTATTCCCCCATAGGAATTTTCTACTCTTTGAATCAAGTCCTTTAATCAAGCCTTTAAGGATTAGGATGGTTGCATGTAGTATGAAGGGAGGCTAGAAAGGACTGCCCTGATTAAAGGACTTTCTAGCCTCCCTTCATATTTGTAGTGGTTGAATCAAATCCAATTGTGATGCTATATGATTTGTAGTGGTTGCTAGATTGTGTAACTTAATTTATCCAATTGAATGTTGTTGTTACACATTCTTGAGAGGAATCAGTTTTCAAGACTCAAGTTCCAACACACATCAAGTGGAGCTCAACACTAACCCTAACTATGGCTATGAAAGTGGTTTCTAGATTAGTCATTAATTAGGGCTAGCGGACCCCTAGTGGTTGCTTGGGGATTTTTCAATTAGACTTGGTGAATCTTTTAACTCCCAATTTCAATTTTAATGAAGTATGAGAGCCACCGTAACACTACCAAAGCCCACTTTATAAAATCACCCTTAATCCAAACACCTTTTTACTCTTTAATACAAAATTACCAAAAACAAGAATTTACATTTTCACTACTTTCATCAAATGACTTTTCAACCCAAAACCCCTTATCTTTTATTCTTTTAATTGCATTTAGTTAAGTGAGGTAGTTTAGAAAGATTCCTCAAGTGAAACGACTCGGGGTTGCAACCTATATTGCAATCCTTGGATTAATTTTGATTTTAACCCCCAATGCGCATTAGGCAAAAGGTTAAATCAGTCACCCAATAGCTATAATTCATATTACAGGGTTGAACTCTAGCATGCACAAATTAGGTAGTTGAGCACTCATAATTAATGGAAATTTCCTCTTCATTCCAATGAATCCAAATTCCCGCTGCGTGTCCAGTAGCTTCAATTCTAATCCAATTAGAAAAACCCAGTTTTCTAACCATTTTTTCAGCTTTCTCTCCACTAACTCTAGTTTCCAAAATGACCAAAATATTAACATTTTTTCCTCTAATAAGATTTCTAACTCTCTCGGGAACTGTTTTGGAGGCAGCTCCTCTACAATTCCAAACTATAAGATTCATAATAAATTTTAACAAGGAGGAAGGTAACCAAGTAGACTTACACCTCGTTTGCACCCAGTACATTCTTCCCTTCCAGTTGCAACTTGGCTTCTTCCTCTTCCTCTCCAATTTCAAACCATTGATCTCCCTACTCAAAAGCTTCCATTTCACTGTGCGTCACGTGTGTAGCAATGGGTGGGTCAGGAGGCCTAATTTCTCCTATTGCCTGATGCGCGTGCTCTTGAGGGGTAGGTGGGAGATAATTGATTTCTTGTGTGTTACTTACCAAATCACCTTGCTAGTCCGTTACTAGAATGGGCTCCTCTTAGGGTTGAGCTTCATTAAAAAGTTGGACCACAACCTTAGGTCCAGCTACTGTGGATCCAATTATAACGTGGACTCTTCCTTGTTTTCTTTTTAAAAGGGGGGAGGTTATTTTGGGCCTAGTCACCACAGCCCTTTTCTTACTTTTCGGCCTGGGTCTATCTTGTTCAACTTCTTCTTCAATTGGGCTTGGCCCATCACATCCTTCTTGTCCTTCTTGAGTCCCATTTTCTCTCTCCTTTAAACCCTCATTTGCCTTGCTTTTTGACTTTACTTTTTTACCATTACTTTTCAGTTTTGCAGATGTTGTGTCAGTGCTTTTCTCTCTCTCTTCCAATGTTCTTAAGCTTTTAAATTGGACTTCAGGAGCAGAAAAGATTCCTCCACTTGTACCTTCATTCATCTCTTTTTTTTTTGTCTCCATTCTTGTGTTTTTTCCTTGTTCTTGCTATTCTTCTTTATATTTGAGTTCTTGTCTATCCCATCCTCCCTAATTAGGATGTTAAATCTCAAGCCAGCTACTGCTTTTAGCTGAGTGCCTTCTGTCTTTCCATTCCCATCTTGTTTTTTCAGTGTCACCTCACCTGCCTCCCCTCTTCCCTTCTTTTTTCTTACTATTCTAGTAGCCTTCATCCATCCTCCGTACTCATCATTGATAGAGACACCTGGCACACTTACCAAAGGTTGTCATTCCTGAAGATTTTTGTTTGGCGGAGGTTGTGGTTCCGGTGAGCAATTTTCCAGTTGCCTCACTATGGTGCTTTCTGGATTCACGAGGGGACATGCTTCAGGAGGGTGACCATTGTTAGTGCTGGCTGTCACCCAAGAGGGGGGTGAATTGGGTGATAGAATAAAATCTTAAATTCTTTTATTAAAAACACAAGTGAAGACAATCTTTAAAATCTTCTTAGGTTTATCACTGTGAATATTTCAAATCATGAAATGCATTAAAGAGAATGCAAGTAAAAATATGCTGGAAGCTAAGAGAGTTAAGGGAAGAGATAATGCACACAGAATTTATCCTGGTTCGGTCAACCCAGACCTACATCCAGTCCCCAGGCTCCACCTGAGATTTTCACTACCCTCTTGTTTAAACCGGGCACAAGAGAAGCCTACCACAGGTTTTACGAACACAGGTTCACCTGCCAACCTTTTCACAGAGCTTTAGAATTATCTCTAAACACTCCCCCTTACAACCTGTAAGGTTACTACCCTATTCTCAAAGCACCAAGCTTTAGAACAACCTCAAACAGTAGAGGATTTCAACGATAAAGTTCACTAATGAACGGATTGTGATAATCACTTAAGTACAGATGAATATATGATGAAACTACAATTCTAGAGCTTATCAATCTAACAATGTGTGCTTTAGCTCTATTCTTCTAATTCACTCGACTCATCATTTATGGGCTCATTTGAATATGACTGTTACTCTGTGCAGAGCCTCTGATTTTCATCTCATATCATCTTGTCATTTTTGTGTATATGCGTCGTGTGTTCTCTCGTGTTTCTTATGTCTTAAAGTCTTTATATATGGTATTATACTTTTCTATCCGTTGGAGACTTGGAGATCTAGCCGTTGACACTTTTCTTTCTTCTCTTGCTTCAACTAATCTTGCAGAGGATAAGATAAGAGAGACAGAGACTGTGAGTAACGTTATCCTGCTGCTACCTGCCACTGTACTTGCATGTCAGCTTTTTCATTAGCGCTAGCTCCCTTGGCTATCGCTATCTTAACAGTGTGAGTCCTGCACTTAAGTTGTTAGCTAAAACAAGTACTCATACAGTGGATGTTATCGATAGTGCATTTCATTAGCTCAAAGAGATAAAGACAATATATCAGCTAAGGATTTTTAAAGCATTCTATATCGATAGACATGAGCATTATCACTAGCATATTCTTTTAGTTCAATGTTCAACGTACTAGCTATATTATATCAATAAGCATTCTTCTATCGATAGCTAATCCATTATCGCTAGTTACTTGATTGCTTGTTAGCTTAAGGATACTGAGTTATATGAATATTCTAAGCAATTTCAGGTAATCCTGTTATCAATAGCTACACGTGTTAGCGCTAGCAACTATGTTATCGCTAGTTAACTTATTTGCTCTCAGGCACTAGCTATCTGAATGTCTATTATATGAAGTACTCTGTTATCGATAGCTTAACCTGTTATCGCTAGCTGATTTCATTAACTCAAGGTCTTGGTTTATATTTCTGCTAGTTGTTCTTTCTTTCATTTATCCATGTTCTCAATGATCTTCTAGCGATAGGATATTTCTTAGCGATAGTGAATGACTTAGCGATAGATATTAACTTTGTTATTTCTAAGTCTTCATTTGCTACGGCTCTTTGTCTATTAGCGATATGCTCTAGCTCTAGCGATAGTGATCTGTTACCTATCAGATTTTACTTGTTAAATTCAAAGGTAACTTACACTCTATTTACTTATGTTATTTATGGAGCCAGTCCTCATCAAAACTTAAGATTCTAACAACCATATCGACCACAGTTGAAACAAATTAATTCTAAGCCCTCATATTCAACAGTGAAAACTTTAGATCTAAGTATAAACCTTGATTTTAGTTTTTTGTTCTGATCTATCTCAACACTCACTCTAGCAAATTTTCCTCTTTCAACCATGTTTCTCTTATCGTTGCTTCTTGCTGAGGTGTTTAGATCAACCTTAAGCGTTGATTGCACCATATTTTTATACACTTTTCATTGATAAAATCATTGGATTATTGCATAATCTAGGGTCTTTTGTGCTTAAAAGGGCAAATTCTGGCACTTACATGCCTACTTGAGATTTGTGCAAATGGAGGGCAATTTGGGCATAATTAGCATGATTTATTGTTTAACCAATCTTTAAGAAAATTTTGATGCTACCTTAAGTCCAATTCTATTGCAGATCACGGAAGAAACAAGCCCAAATTGAACAACCAAGTTTCAAAGAAAAGCTGGACAGAGCATAAAGAAGAGGCCACCCTCTCTGCATAATGTGCCGCGGCACATAAACTTGTATGCCACGGCAAATCATCTCTGCCTCGTGTGCAGTGGCATACAAACATGTGTGCTGTGATGAACACGTACAGAACAGCCCAAAATTATAGTTTTTATACGAGTTTTTTAGGGTACCCAATGCAAGATCCGACCCAAACCAACCTGGACCCGACTCCAAAACATAAATTTCGACCCAACCCTTCATTTTACTCATCTTTTCTGCCAACATTCACTCCCAAACCCTAAAATCATCTCACCATTCTTCCATCTTTATCTTCATCTTCCATCTTCTTCCACCCTCTCCTTCCATGGATTTTTGTATGGAGCTTCTTCTTAGGGCTTCTCTTGAAGCATCCATGATGGATTGAGGATTTCTTCATCTCTTGAGGATGGTTTGATGGTGGCTCAAGCATGGGTTCTTCAATAAGCGAGTTTTTCTTTGTTCTACATGTGTATTTAGGGTTTCTTCTATGTTTATTTGAACTTCTTTTGTAGATGTTTGGATTTATGTATTGGATTGAGATTCTAGATATGTGTGGTTGATGTTTGATTTTGCTAATTTGGATTGGGATTATGTATTAAGTACTTTATGGATTATATATGTATGCTTGATTAATTCTCCTTGATATTGAGTTGTTTGGCCATGTGTTGATGATTCTATCAAGTTGATTTATTTAAGGTATGTGTGTAATTGTAAGGGAAAGAAACATTAATCTAATCTAAGTTAGCTAGTCACATCATGTATGAACTAGTTTGTGTCTATTTTGGGCTTTGAACACTTGAGTTATTAATTCCTATCTACATTGTGGTTGCATGAAATTAATGTCATTTTAGTAGTTGCTAGTGGGCTTACTTGATTGCTTCCATTCATAATTGTTGTGGTTGCACTTTTATGAGAGCCACAAGTGTTTTGACTCAAAGTATTTCACACATCAAGTGGAGCTTAACACTA
Organism: Mimosa bimucronata; assembly: GCA_037074515.1. Taxonomy (NCBI): domain Eukaryota; kingdom Viridiplantae; phylum Streptophyta; class Magnoliopsida; order Fabales; family Fabaceae; genus Mimosa; species Mimosa bimucronata. Next base: position 12,616,949 of record CM073443.1, on the reverse strand, counting down.
ACCCTAAGGAATGGCTATGAAAGTGGTTGCTAGATTAGTCATTAATTAGGGCTAGTGAGCCCCTAGTGGTTGCTTGGGGATTATTTTATTAGACTTGATGAATTGAACCCCCAATTGATTTGAACTAATGTTTTCCACCTCACCTAAACTCAATAGATCAATTTCATTGCATTAACTTTATTTCATCCATCCAACCATTCGACTCATTAAGGAAAAGATCAAAAATATTGTAGTTAGCCTTATCTTGCATGTTTCATACTAAAACTCAACAAAACCCCCTTTTATACCTCCTTTGCATGGCATTTAGTTTCCTAGGTTAGTCATTAGGCTCCTTGTGAGACGATCCGGGATCGCACCACCATAGTGTAATCCTTGGTAAATAAATAATTTTGCATTTAACCCCTAAGGCGATTAGGAAAAGGTTAAATCAAGCGCTCTTCCAATAAGATTTCCTATCTCAAGAAGAACTTCTTCAGAGTAGCAGTGTATTTGGAGGGTAGGAATCCTAACCCATATTGCTACCTTTTGAACTTTGGAGCATTATCGATTGAAGTTTGGACTCCATCTTTGTACAGCTAAGTAGTGGCCTTGGATAAGCCATGGTCCATCAAACAACAATTTCCTTCTCAGCTCCTAGTTTTTTGTGGAGAAGACAAAAAATTTGTTTGGTAAATCTACTAGCTCAAATTCGAGTTTATCTACCTTCAGGAGCCATCCTACTCTATCTCCAATCATGTTGACGTTCGTAGGTCTTCCCAGCTTACGTAGTCTATCATCTGGCATGTCTACTCTGGGCAAATTCTCAACTAATTTCCTCTCATCCTCTGAAATCTTAGGGGCCAGTTCTTTCTCTTCTGCAAGCCATTCATTCATTTTCTCATCAAAATCTTTCTCCATATATGAATTTTGCTCTTTACCAATCAGTTTTGCCTTGTAGGAAATTTGGGTTCTTTGGTTCCCTATATTTCCTTTCAGGTTCTGATCTGGTTGGTCATTACCATCAGTGGTTTTCTTTTCAGTTAGTTCCTGGCTCTAGGGGGTTACATACTAATTTGTTTCCAATGATTCTCTTTTTTCCTTCATCTCTGTATCCTTATATAGTCTTTTAATGTTTCTCCCTAGAATATCATCTTCCTCCATTGGAGTCTCCCGGTCGTTTCCACTCTGGTTACTTTGGTCGATGGTCGAATTCCCATGCATACTTTTTGAGTCACTCACTCTCTCACTACCTTTCTCTCTCATCACTATCTCAACGGTCACTTATTTTTGAAGTAATAAGATTACTCTTAGCTTTTGCATCCCTTAAGAATTTTAAACTTTATCAAATGGATGTAAAGAGTACCTTCTTAATGGGTATATCATGGAGGAAGTGTATGTTGAACAGCCTTCTGGCTTTGAAGATCTTAACAAACCTGATCATGTTTTCAAACTCAAAAAGGCTTTAAATGGACTTAAACAAGCACTAAGAGCTTGGTATGAAAGATTTAGTAATTCTCTCTTAGGGAAAGGATTTATTAGAGGAAAGGTAGACACCACTGTTTTCATATTGCACAAAAATAAGAATATGCTAGTAGTTCAAATTTATGTTGATGATATTATTTTTGGTGCTAATGATGAATCTTTTTGTGAGGAATTTTCTAAGATTATGCAGGGAGAATTTGAGATGTCTGTGATAGGATAACTAAATTTCTTCCTAGGTCTTCAGATCAAGCAAAAGAAGGATGGAATATTCATTTCTCAAACAAAATATGTCAAGGAAATTTTGAAGAAGTTTGGAATGGATCTATCTAAAGAAGAAAACACTCCCATGAGTTCTACTGCACTACTGGATGCTGATGAAAGTGGGAAGGACTTCAATCAATCCACATACAGAGGAATGATTGGGTCACTCTTATATCTGACTGTAAATAGGCCTAATATCCAATTCGGTGTGGGAATGTGTGCCAGATATCAAGCTAAGACAAAAGAGTCTCATCACAAATGTGTTAAAAGAATTCTAAGATATCTAGTTGGAACGCAGGAGCTTGGGTTGTGGTATCCAAGAGGAACTCAAGAATATCTCATTTCCTACTTAGATTCAGACCATGCTGGGTACAAAACTGATAGAAAAAGTACCAATGGTCAATGTGAGTTCCTTAGAGGCTCCCTGGTGTCTTGGTTCAGCAAGAAGTAGAATACAGTTTCTCTGTCGATACATTGCTGCTGCAAGTTGTTATGCTCAAGTGTTATAGCCCAAGCATCAATTAAAGGATCTAGGAATGGAGTTTCCAGAAGTTCCAATCCTTTATGACAACACAAGTACAATTAGCTTGGCCAAAAATCCAGCGCACCATGCAAGGACAAAGCACATTGATGTCAGATATCATTTTATCAGAGATCATGTCCAAAAGAAATATGTCAAAGTGGAATTCATCCCAACACTTGCAGCTGGCAGATATATTCACCAAACTTCTTACAACTGAACAATTCATGTACATCAGAAGAGAATTGGGAATGGTAAATCCCAATGAGTTAGGAGACAAGTATCAATCTCTTAACTCTCTTAGAGTTCTTTGAATTATATTATATTTTGATGATAAGATACTGACTTAGGCATCGGAGTGGCTTGCAATTTCTTTGCAGGTCATATCATAGAAAAATCTAAGGGCCAATCGATAGCCAATATGCCAATCTATTGCATCTAAGGATAAGCCATCGATTAGGGATTGATTGTTGAGGAAAAATTAAATCTACTTCAAGTAAAAGGTTAAAAACTCCAATCAATTATCGATGACCTAATCGATTACAAGACAGACCCAACGATTGTTGTACATGCCCATCAATTGCTGACAAGATTCATCGATTGAAACTCAATCCCATCGGATGCAAGGAAGGAACAATCGATAGCCCATTGATTGTTCAGCATGGGAATCATTCAAGCGGAACAAAAATTCATCGATTAATAGGCATCAATCCATTAAACACCTAAGCAATCGCAAGAAAACTCCAGATCCTAATCGATTGGACCCCCAATGGTAACATTCTAAAGATAATATTTCTCACTCCAAAATCTTATATAAACTGCCATCTTTGACTGTTACTTCTTACTACCTTCACTATTCATCATTCTCTAGCATCAATTTGAACCGAAATCTTATAGCCCTTCCAAAGATTACATCTTTACATTCAAATATCTACAAAGTTTCAATTTCGTACTCAATTCATATCTGTTCACTATTATAAAACTTCCATGGCCCCAATAATGATCCTACGCAAATCCCAACAAAAACCTGAGTCCCAAAGGAAGAACATAGAGAGATCCATCATAAAAACCCTACAAATTCGTACCAAAGGTTGTGGAAGATACTGTACCATTGCCTCCTGGAGATCCATCTCTTACATACACTCACTCTTCATCTCAAGTTGAACATTATCCCATGGCTAAGAAAGAAAAATCTTCCTCTCAAGCCAAGTCCTCCTCTCAGAAATGGGTAAAATTCACAGTAGAGCCTCCTTTACAATAAAAGGAAATGGAAGAAGTAAATAAAAAGGGCACCACTACACCATTAGAAGAAGAAAGAGTCAGGGCTATCAGGGCCAAATATACAGAAGATCTCAATCAATGGTCTCTTCAAGCATAAAAGCATTAACAAAAGGACAGTTTGCTTTGACCTGGACCATTGAAGAAATTGGGGATAAATTTGTTCCCTTAGTTAGGACCTTATGAAGCATGGCTAAACATCAACCTTCCCTATAGTGAGGATGTGATCAGGTGTTTCAACTCAAATTTGGAAATTACCAGCACTCACTCAAACACATCAGAAATCTTGGACATTGAAGTTATCTCACTGTAAGAGGGAAAAGATTCTCCTTCAACTGGCACACTCTAAATGAGTGGTTGGGGGTTGCTGAGATACCTTTCAACCATTGGCAAAAGAAATCTTCATACTCTGAGGAAGAAGTTCTAAGAATTTATCAACCAATAGGGAAGCCACAGACTCTACCAAACCTACTCAGATGCCCTTCACTAATATGCTTATCCACTATTCCTATTCCAGATGCATGGTCAACAAGGCAGGGAATTTAACCCAACTACAGTTGCTACATAATCCTATTATGCCAGCATTCATAAAGAAATATCCATTGAATCCATGGCAGATTATCACAGAGGAGTTCAAGAACTTTAAGGATTCCCCAAGCACTAAGAATCCTCTTCCATTTCCTCAACTAATATCGTTCATCCCCCTGAAGAATGATATTTTGTACCTTGAGGACAATGATGTGCATGAAGTTTCCTTATTCACCAGCACTTATATCAAAAAGATGAAATTCAAGGTTCCAGGAAGTAAACCCACTTCAACTAATCCATTAAAGAAGGAGAAAGGGAAGACTATAACAGAAGAGCCTTCAAAGTCAATAGGACAGATGAAGCTCAATCTTCTGCTCCAGCATCTGGAGCTAGACCATATATTTTTTGGTTCAGCAATGAAGAGCCTTTTCTCTGACGAAATGATTGATCACGTGGCAAATAAGGTCTCTGACAAACTTAAAGAAAGTGTTATCCCTAGCATTTTGGAGGAGCTATCCTTGGAAAATCAAGCAATAGAGGATAGATTACTAAAGAAGATGGTGGTAGCTCTGAATGATTCTCTGGTGCCTTCAGTCAAGGAGTATGGAATTCATGTGTATCAAGGCTATGATGTTGTAGTAGACATCATCAAGCACCTAGAGTTAAGGGTGCACAATGTGGAGCATCTTCTTGGGTTTGTACACAGAGAGTCGTTTGTACTTCACTGAATGAGATAACTTAACCTGGAAAGAAAGAGGGAGTAATTCAATACTATTTGCCGGATTATAATAAACTTATATAATACTTAAATCAAAATACTTAATAGCATGGCGATACATTTATACAAAACTTCTACCCCGAGCACACGCAATAGAGCCATAGACAGTCAAGTGAAATCCAATCCATGAAATAATTTGATCTATAGATAGCATCGTTGTGGTAAAGTTTATTTTGAGGTCCTATCTAGTATTCAGAGTTTGCCTTGATTTGGTACCGCTCTCACGGCCTGCACCGAATAAGGTGGGCTTACTACTTAGATGCTTTCATAGTTATCCTTTCTACAGTTGGCTACCCAGTGTTTACCGTGGGCACTATAACTGGCACACCAAAGGTACATTCTTCCCGGTCTTCTCGTACTAGGGAAAGGTCCTCTCAGAATTGCCACATATGAAATTGAGCACAATTTGCAAAGAAATAGCCCACTTGTTTCTCAAGAAGAGATGCTTTCTGGCTATATTTTCTGTGACTCCGCCCATTTCATAAAGTATTTGATTGCACCTGATTATTTTATGTTTATAACAACTAATTTTTGGAAATTAACACTTGTCCTAGGCTAATACATGACAATTTAGGCACTTTTACATTTAGAATTCCAATGCATTGAGTTAATTGCATTTTGGTGTTAAATTGAGCATTTTAAGGTTTTAACTCATGCATTTCTGATTTATGGACTTGGGATATTATAATTTGTGCTTAAATTTGTCATTGTAGGAAGTTTTGATGAAGATGTGCCTGAATTCCAGAAATTACAGTTTAGTGCTCAAATTTCAGAAATGACAGCCAAGTCCCCGTGTCACTGCATATCTCAATTGGGCATTGTAAAAAAGATTACCACGGAGTTGTAAAAAATGGGAAAGAGATCCATCTAAAAGATCTTTTTCCTGTTTTTCCTAAAATGCGTGTAGGCGAATCAACTCATCAAGTTCCCATTGAAATAGAATTCAAATATTTTTCTCAGTCCAAATATAAATAAAAGATTTGAGAATGATATTTCTTCTTTTAGAAATAGAATCCTTTTGGGAATACTTTGCATATGAGATGGCTAAATGTTCAGGAGTTCCTCTATTCAATCATTTTCCTTCTTCTTATTGCTGGATATCTCGTTCATACACATCTTCCAGTAAGACCTACAGAAACATGTATGGGATCAAGAAAAGGATCTCCCGAATATTGGGTAGCTATCATTAAACTAAGTAGAATATTGATTTGACCTTTGTCAGAATGATGGGCCTCAGGATCAAATGCAAGAAAATATGTAAAACCAAGGATTGAGCAAAGTGGCTCAACCTCGGGTCGGAGTCAACTTATTTTGATGCCTAGACTAACCTAAATGCAATGAAAAGCAATTAAACTGGGGGGTTTAGTCATTGAAAAGTCTTTTTGGTATTTTTAATTATAAAAATGTAAAGGGACTTGTTTTTGGCTTTTTGGATTTAGGAAAGCAAGTAAAAGTGGTTTGAAAAACTCTTTAATGGAATGGGTTCTTGGTGAAAATCATGCAACCTTCCTAGCCTCTTTAAATATATGGGAGCGAAAAATCCAAGTCCAAGTGTAAAAACCAAAGGCAATCACCTAAGTCCAATTGACTTAGTTACCATTTGATTCGGTGCATCGCCTGTACAATTAGTAAACTAAGCAATTGTTAGAAAACCGCTTGGTAGTGAAAACTCTTGACAACATACAATGAGTCTCCTCTTGAAGGTATAATTTGACCCTTCAAGAATGGATTTAGTGTATAATGCTAGATGTAACAAACAAATGCATTAATCCAAACTAAGAATCCAAAGTAGATAATCAATGCTACCACATCAAATTGCATTATGCCAAGTGATTAACACTAAGGTTTATGCACATAAAAGCAATCGCTAAATTACATACATATCCCAATGGAAAACTATCACAAGTAATAGAAATCTATAGTGTACCATATTCCAATCAACACACATACATACAAATCAAAGGAATTTGAACGTAAATGTGTAATTAGACATAGGAAAACACTAAACACTCCCTTAGAAGGCCATTGAAGCTCCGGTTGCATTATTCACCAAAAATCCCCAATTACTCTAGCCAATCATCCTCTTAAGCCCACAAGTAATGCTTAGACCTTCTTGCTCCATGAGAAGTGAATGAGAATATGAAAAATAGGGGTGATAAATAAAGAAAACGGTGAGTAGCTGAAAGGTGTGTGTATGGATGAAGGAAGGCCAAAAGGAATAAGGGAGGAAGAGTGTGTGAAGATGGACTAACGTAGAAGAAGAAGATTGAGTGTGTGTATGCAATTCAAAAATGGATAAGGGAGATAAAGGAAAATGGCGTGAAGAGAGGAATGGAAAGATCAAGGTATGTATGGAAATGGAGGATGAATGGGTAGTGATTGTTGGTTGAAATGGCGTGAAGCATGGACAAGAGGAATGGTGGTTCAAAAATGGCGAGCTTGTGAATGAAGAGAGGGAAGGAATCTGTTCAAAAAGAGTTGCTGGAGGAAGGTGGAAACCGCCGGCCTTGGTGGGGAAGATGGAGACTGAGTAAAGGCCGACGGTGGTGGTATGCGATAGTGACGAGATGCGATGATAGAGAGCTCGAGCTTCTACAATAGTGGCTGTTTTCCTTCCCTCTCTTCACGCCATTTCAACCAACCATCAATTAACAACCATACATAATTATATTGAATGTGGTTTTTAGTTATGCTATATAGGGCCTATCCGTTCCAAGGAAAAAAGAGAAGAATAAAAACAAATGAAAGAAAGGCGAAAGAGAGTACTTGGGTTCTCCCAATAACTAAAAAGTGTATCATCCCTGAATCTAACTGGGGTTCGCGGTGGTGGAAGAACTAGATCGGAAAAAAGTTGGTATTAGGGGAGGAGGTATGCCAAAAATAATTGGCAAAGTGATGGCTCATCTTTGAGGCCGCCATTTCATTGTATATGTTATATAAATTATATATATACTATCTTTTATTCTTTTTTAATACTTTCCCAAATTCGTATAATGGATTACTAGAATTGAATAATGGTTTGCCAATGTAAAATAATGGATTACCAATTTTGGATAATGGTTTACAAACATTTATCTATCCATTTACCAACTTCCTAACTTTACCAACTTTTTTTATTTGTCCCAGAATTGTATAACAGATTACCAAATTCAAATAACAAGTATCAACTTTGGATAACATATTACCAACATGCTTCTATCCCATTACCAACATCACTACCAACTTCTTTTTGTCTGTTCCTAGAATTGTATAAAGGATTACCAAATTAGGATAACGGATTACCAACTTTGGATAACGGATTACCAACATGCATCTATCCAATTACCAACATTGTTACCAAATTCTTTTTGTTTGTTCCCAAAATTGTATAAAGGATTACCAAATTCTGGTAATCTTTTATATGAATTTGGGAAAATGTTAAAAAAGAATGAAAGATAGTATATTTATAATCTCTGTAACATATATAATGAAAAGACTTGATGGCCTTACCACCAAGCCTCAAAGGTGAGGGGTAGGTTCCATTCCCACCCCCTCCATTATGGTAGACGGTGGCTGCGGGCCCTAATGGTGGACGGTTGTGGCCGACAGTAGTGGGCCCCCCGCCAACGGCAGTTGGTGGCTTGTGGTGGCGGGCCTCTTTATTAAATAAAAAAATTAAATGCCTTACCAGAAAACCTTATATTTTGGGGTTTAAATATTTAGCTGCCTTAAACCTTCGGTTACAGAGACATAAGTGGACCTTAATGTGCGCCTTCATTGCTTAACGTTCAGATCCGTGATTTTTTCTCCCAACATTCATAAACCGACGGATTAATTTTTCTTAATTGTGCTAAAGTCTGGTAACCGAAGATTTATGGTCATAAAACGTGGTAATTAAATCATGTCCAACGTCTCTGAGGCCTGTGGCTATATAAGGGCCATTGTGCAGAGGTTCAAACCATCAGCTCTTGAGTTTTCGGGCTACTTCTTTCCTCCTCCTCTGCCTTTGTTTCCTGTTGGGTTATTATTTTCTTTCGCTATTCTGTTGCCTTGCTCTTGTAGGAAGGATCTGTTTAATCCTGGGGAGTGCCGCATCCAGTCTTGCAGGTGGTTACGGAATAATTCTATAGGACAGTGTCCCAGAGGACGCGTCTCAGATTGCTGTGGTTCTAAACGTGCTGTCGCCAACAATCTATAGAGTTACCCTGTACGTTGTTCTTGCTGTGATAGAGCCTAACACTACTGCTGCTCAACCCGCTGTCAATGTTACTATCCCAGCGGTCATCCCTATGCATAGGCCATTCCCTGACGTTACCAGAATTAAACCATTTGATAGGAAGAATTTTAGGCGGTGGCAGGAATGTGTCTACACTGTCCTCGATCTGCACATGGTAGCTGATGCGCTTGCTGAGTCTGCACCTCTTCTAGACGCTGAACAGACTAAGATTAATGCTTGGGCTTATGCTAATAAGGTTTGCAGACATACCCTTATCAATACTTTATCTAATGATCTATTCGATGTGTACCATGTCTACAAGGAGGCTAGAAAAATATGGGAATCTCTTATCCTCAAGTACACTGCTGAGGATGTTGGGAAATAGAAGTTTGTGGTTGGAAATTTCTACAAGTGGGAGATGACTGACGAGAAGGATATAAAGCTGCAAATCAATTAGTATCACAAGCTGCTTGAGGAGTTGAGGGTTGAAAATATTACTCTGCCTGATGAGTTCATGGCTAGTGTACTGATTGAGAAGCTGCCAGAATCATGGAATGACTACAAGCAACAACTGAAGCACAAACAGAAGCAGTTATCTCTGACGGACCTGATCACTCACATTATCATTGAAGATACCAACAGAAAGTCGAAACAAGCTGCAAAAGCCACAGAAGTCGCTGCAAAGGCAAATCTGGTGGAAGAAAAGCCTCACTTCAAGAGGTATGGTTCCAAACACAAAAAAATAGAAACAAAAGCAAAAGAAAAATTCTGATTACAAGCCTACAAACACTAACCTCAAGTTCAACAAGAAAGGAAACTATTATGTTTGTGGAAAGCCTGGTCACTATGCAGGGCAATGCATGAAAAGGGCTATAGGAGACAACTCTAAGAGAGGTAATAATCCACCAAAGCCAAACATCAATTTGGTTGATGGTGATGGTGGCAGTTCTGATGATGAAGTCATTGCTGCAGTGGTCTCTCAAGCCCTCCTGGTTTCTTATGTGAAGAAGTGGGTGGTAGATTCTGGAGCTACCAAACACATTTGTGCAAACAAAGAGCTGTTTACCTCCTTTGAAGAAGGGGAAGACCGCATCTACCTTGCTGATTCTCGAACCACTAAGGTTTTGGGAAAAGGAAAAGTGGTACTTAAGCTCACATCAGGAAAGATTTTGGCACTGAATAATGTACTGTATGTGCCTAAGGTTAAAGCCAATTTGGTCTCTGTGGCACTACTAAGAAAGGCTGGGGTTAAAGTGTCCTTTGAGTCTGACAAGATTGTCATGACTAAGAATAATGTACTGATTGGGAAGGGCTATTGTAATTAGGGTCTGTTTGTGCTGAGTGTTGATGAAATGAATAATGCATCTTCTTCTGCTTACTTGATTGACTCGTTTGATATATGGCATGCTAGACTAGGACATATTCATAAATCGTATATTATTAGACTGCAAAATATTGGAATAATTCCCAAAAGTAATAATGATGTGACAAATAAATGTGAAATTTGTGCAGAAACTAAATTAACCAAAAGGACACATTTTTCTACACAAAGAGAAACTGAATATTGTCCTTAGTTCATACTGATCTAGGTGATCTTAAACAATCTGAGACTAGAGGTGGTAAAAGATACTATATCGCTTTCATTGATGATTTTTCAAGATATACTACAGTGTATTTGTTGAGAAATAAGGATGAGGCATTTGATAAGTTTCTTTTATATAAAGCATAAGTAGAAAATCAACTTGATAAAAAGATTAAAAGAGTTAGGTCAGATAGAGGAGGAGAATTTCTATTGCTAAATGATTTCTCTGAAAAAGAGGGAATAATCCATGAAGTAACACCTCCTTATTCACCTGAATCTAATGGTGTTGCAGAAAGGAAAAATAGAACTTTAAAAGAAATGATGAATGCTATGCTTGTTAGTTCTGCTGCACCTAATAACTTATGGGGAGAAGCTTTGTTGTCTGCATGTTTTCTACAAAACAAAATACCTCATAAGAAAACTAAAAAGACGCTTATGAATTATGGAAAGGTTTTGTACCTAATCTCAAATATTTGAAAGTGTGGGGGTGTCTTGCGAAAGTTTTATTACCAGATTCAAAAAAGTGGAAAATTGGTTCTAAAAATTCTAATTGTATATTTATTGGATATGCTCAACAAAGTGCTGCTTATCATTTTCTAGTTTTGAAAAGCGATATTTTAGATCGTAATACGATTGTTGAAACAAAAGATGCTGATTTTTTTGAAAATATATTTCCTTTGAAGGTTGAGCATACTCCAATAAGAATTGAAAATCCTTGTGCTTCTTTTGAACAAAATTCAAATGAAGATTTTCTTGAGAATTTAAGGAGAAGTAAAAGGCAAAGAAAAGAAACCTCCTTTGGAGATGATTTTTATACTTATTTGGTACAAAATGAGCCTAAAAATTTTTATGAAGCCGTTTCTTCTCAAGAAGCAACTTTTTGGAAAGAAGCCATAAAAGTTGAACTTGATTCTTTGAGTGAAAATAAAATGTGGGTTTTTGTAGACTTGCCTCCAGGAGCAAAACCTATTGGTTGCAAGTGGGTTTTTAAGAAAAAATATTTTCCTAATGGATCAATTGATAAATATAAGGCCAGACTAGTAGGTAAAGGTTTTACACAAAAAGAAAATGTTGATTATTTTGATACCTTTTCTCCTGTAACTAGGATTGCTTCTATAAGAGTCCTAATTGCTTTAGCTTCAATTCATAAGCTTTTTATTCGCCAAATGGATGTTAAAACAGCATTTTTGAATGGTGATTTAGAAGAGGAGATTTATATGGTACAACCTGAAGGGTGTGTAGTTCCTGGACAAGAAAATAAAGTATGTAAACTTGTCAAATCACTTTATGGCCTTAAACAAGCACCCAAACAGTGGCATGAAAAATTAGATCAAGTTTTGTTAAGTGGTGGATTCTCTACTATAGAAGTAGAAAGATGTGTTTATACAAAACTTGTAAATAATGATTGTGTGATTATTTGTCTATATGTGGATGCTATGCTTATTTTTGGCACTAGTATGAGTATTGTGCTTGAAACAAAATGTTTTCTTGCTTCTAACTTTGATATGAAAGATCTTGGTGAAGAAAAAGTAATTTTGGGTGTTAAGATCATAAGGAATGATAGTGGTTCATACTTTCTCAAGAACATTATGTTGAAAAGATTCTGAGAAAGTTTGATATGATGTATCTCCTGTTAGTACTCCTTATGATCCTAGTATTGTCTTAACAAAACATAACGGAGATCCATTTGCTCAATCTGAATATGCAAAGATCATAGGGAGTCTTTTGCATTTAATGAATTTTACAAGGCCAGACATAGCTACTGCTGTGTGCAGATTGAGCAGGTATACCCAATGTCTGAGTAATGAACATTGGAAGGCTTTGTAAAGGGTATTGAAATACCTTAAAGGTACCATGAGTTATGGTATTCATTATAGTGGATTTCCCGCTGTATTGGAAGGATACAGTGATGCTAATTGGATCTCTGATTCAAAGGACTCCAAATCCACTAGCGGATATGTTTTCAATTTTGGTGGTGGAGCTGTAACGTGGAAGTCAGCCAAACAAATAGTGTTAACCAAATCCTCAAGGGATTCTGAGTTTATAGCACTGGAGTTGGCTGGTTCTAAGGCTGAGTGGTTGAAAAACTTCTTAGCAGATATCCCACTGTGCAGTAAACTAATACCTTCAATGTCAATACACTGTGATAACAAATCTGCGATAGCTACGGCTAAAAATAAAACCTTTAATGGTAAGAGTAGACATATTCGATTGAGGCATAATATTATTAAGCAGCTACTAAAAACTGGTGTAATCTTAATCGATTATGTGAGGTCTGAAGTTAACCTCGCGGATCCATTAACTATACCCTAGGGAGGAAACAAATTGTTTATTCATTGAGGGGAATGGGACTAAAGCCAATTCAAAATTGACAGCGATGGCAACCCAACCTCTGTGATTGGTGATCCCATGAAGGAGGTTCAATGGGTAAGAACAAGTCGTTTGTCAGTTCTGCTAGCACTAAATTAATTTGCTAGTCCATTCCTATGATACCGGAAAGTGTTAGATTGCATTTTTGGTGAGGCTGAGATAAACTCTTAATGATTTCATAATCCTACAGGATGGTGTACTCATTGTAAGTATATTTCATGAAATCACCTCTACGAATGTGGAGTGAGGCCACTCCTATGAAACCTTGGCAAAGTTTCTAGAGCATTCGTTATGCACCAGGCACGCTCACGGCCGACTAACGGGAAAAACCACCGTTAACAGCAGAAATGTAAGTTCATAGTCCATAGAACCACTAACATCTCTGTGTACTAAGTATTATTAGTCTAGGTCTAGTTCATAGTCCAGAGGACCACTAGATACAATGATTATATCCATGTGTATAACTCAGTTAATGAGGACCCTATTTGACACATGTGGGGGATTGTTGGAAATTGGAAGAGTTTTAATGGGTGTGTCAAATTGGGAGAAGTCCCACATTGTTTGGAATAGAGAGGATATAAGGGTATATAATGTACCTTGTGTTCTAGCACAAGTAAATGGGCCTAAGGAGGAGTGGGCCTCGTGCGCACAAGGATGGGCCACTGAGAGGCAAACGTAGTGGAAATCCGGCGATTCCCTCCCACCCGGGCTCATGTGGTAAACATGGACTGGGCACTTTTTACTTAAACGTTTTGCGAAAAATACAAATAAATATTTTTAATTAAATGGCTTACTAGAAAACCTTATATTTTGGGATTTAAATATTTGGCTGCCTTAAACCTTCGGTTACAGAGACGTAAGTGGACCTTAATGTGCGCCTTCATTGCTTAATGTCCAGATCCATGATTTTTGCTCCTAACGTTCATAAACCGACGGATTAATTTTTCTTAATTATGCTAAAGTCTGGTAACCGAAGATTTATGGTCATAAAACGTGGTAATTAAATCATGTCCAACGTCTCTGAGGCCTGTGGCTATATAAGGGCCATTATGCAAAGGTTTAAACCATTCAGCTCTTGAGTTTTCAAGCTACTTCTTTCCTCCTCCTCTGCCTTTGTTTCCTGCTGGGTTATTATTTTCTTTCGCTGTTCTGTTGCCTTGCTCTTGCAGGAAGGATCTGTTTAATCCTGGGGAGTACAGCATCCAGTCTTGCTGGTGGTTGCAGAATAAGTCTATAGGACAGTGTCCCAGAGGACGCGACTCAAATTGCTGTGGTTCTAAACGTGCTGTCGCCAACAATATCTTCATCCTCTCCCAAATGAAGAGTCATGAACTCGGATGACAATGAAGACGAAGACGACGAGGACATCATTGTTGTCGTCGCGGTGGTCGTTTCACCGAGCTGTTGCTCCAAGGAATCAATGGCTAAACAAACCAAAGAGAAAAACAAAGAAAGAAAGAGAAGAGTGAGGGATTTCATAAAAGAATTGTATCGTGAGAAAAATTAAAAGGAAATGTATAAAAAGAAAGAAAGGTTACCGTAGGTGAGGAGTCGCAAAGTAAGGGGAAAATCATTGATGAGGCCACAGATTTTAAGACGTTCTTCCTTTAATGCTTTTAAGATATTGAAGTTATCCATTTCATACAGGGAATGCACTAATTTTTAGGGTGAGGAAGGAAGAGTGAAGAATAATCGCTGAGCTTTCACTACTCACATGTAAAATATGAATAATGAGAGTTAAACATATACTCTCTCTTATTCTTATTATAAAGTACTCCCTCGCTCCCAATATATAAGGTCCATTTTTTTGAAATGGTTTGTCCCATTTTATTAGGTCCTATTTGACTTTATTTGAGAATTAAATGTCATTTTCTCATTTTGACCATGCATTAATTTCTCCCACATATTCTCTTTCATATTTTTTATATTTACTCTAAAAATCTCACTCATAATAAATGAGGGCACTTTTGGAAAAAAGAGTATATGTTCTACATATTAATGGTCTCTAACTAACTTTAACTTACATTTTAGAAACCCGCAATTCAGTTAAAAAGATCTTATATATTGGGACGGAGGGAGTACCAACTATCAATTCTCACAAACCAATGAATGGTAATTGGGTTATTAAAATAAGGTTAAATTGGCCACTTTTTCTAACTTCACCCTTCATTAAATGGTATGACTTCACAATTTCAACTTTCAACCTCCATTAATAACAAGGGTAAAGTGGGGAAAAAACAATTAATGGAGCGATTTGTGCCTTATATTCGGGACCAAAAATTTTGTCGGTACCTTAATAAGGATCAGAGGGAGTATATACTCTCTCCTATCAATAACATGCAAATATTTTTTGTTTAGATATAAGAACTAAAATTTAAAAATCAAGTAATTGAATGTTTGATTTGCATTTTTGTCATTGCACATTAAATGTAAAGAGGAGAGAGAACGTGTGCATAATAAATTATATAAGGGTAAAATTGGAAAATTACATTAATTTTACCCATAATAAATAACTCAACTATGTTTCCTTTGTTTGTGCAAAATAGTTAACTACCTCTTATAATATGGACCATAGGGAGTACTCCCTCTAATTCTTATTATAAAGCACCAACTACAAATTCTCACAAAAAGGAATGATCGTTGGGTCATCAAATATAGGCTAAATTGGCCACTTTTTTCAACTTCACCCCTTATTCAATGATATAACTTCACATTTTCAACTAAAATCCCATTAATGACAAGGGTAGAGTTGGGGGGGACAATTAATGTGGCGGTTGGTGCCTTGTATTTAGGATAAAAAAATTTGTTAGTTGATGCCTTGTATTTAAGATAAAAAATTTTGTTAGTTGATGCCTTATAATAAGAACCAAATGGAGTAGTTCTTATCTAAACTGTTCAGATTTTATTTTAGATTTTCTACCCATTGAAAAACTTTTATATTACTTTTAAAAGAATCAAATATATATTGATATAAAAAATCAAATATAGACTTGTATAAGAAAATCGTTCAGATGAAATCAATAAGCTCTAAATACGCTTAACTCTCACAATTCATCCTACAAATATCATGGGTAAATTAACTTACTGACATATCCGAAGGTTTTTGGAATTCAAAAAGGATGAGGTAAACATATAATTTGGTAGTGAAACGGAGCATTGCATGCATGTGAATTCTATTTAATTTGGCCATTTAGATCAAAACACACTAGCTATACTATGGGATTCAGATTCTTGAATTTGTTAAATTATATATATAACATCCCAAGTTTTAGGCGATAAATTTAAATGTGTTTAATTATAAATTTGGGTACTATAGTGATTTTTGAGGTTATTGAAGTAATTGTAGGTATTTTTATTTATATGATTATATGGATTTTGAGGATAGTAGTTTAGTGGATTTATGGAAAATTTGTTAGAGGATTCGATTTTATGGTTCTTGATGTTTAAGGAGATGAAATTGAGGTATAGAAATTAAATTAAGCTAAGGATCGAATATGGACCAGTGGATCGGAGAAAATTCCGTGGTGGGGAGGCTGCAAGAAAGGGAATTGGGCCCTCTCTACTTGTCTCACCGCGGCAAGCATTACTGGGCTAAGTCGAGGCCCAGAATGGCCCTTCGCCGCGGCAAGAGCGTGACAGATTTTAAAAATCTGTCTAGGGTGTGTTTAGTTCAGAAATACAGAGAGAGAGAGAGAGAGAGACCAGAATAAGTGCTCGCGGCAGTGAACTTATTAGGCTAGGTTGAGGCCCAGAATGGCCCCTCGCCGCAGCGAGAGCATGACAATTTTTAAAAATCTGTATAGGATTTGTTTAGTTCAGAGAGAGAGTGTGTGTGTGTGTGTGTGTGTGTGTGTGTGTGTGAGTGAGTGAGAGAGATAGGAAGGAGGAGGGGAGTACTTTGATAGGGCACGACTTTTGGGGGAGAATCAAGGTTTTTCAAGCTCTCTTGCTAGGTAAATCCATCCCCTTCCATTCTTGTTCCGTTCTCTTGTCTTTGCTTAAGATTTCATGAAGAAAATTTTGGGGCTTTTGAGAAAATTCGAAAATCTGACTTGGGGCATGTTTTTCTTGTTTCTAACTCATTCTTAAGCTATCCTAATGATTTCTCTTATTAGAAAATTGTTTAGACTATGTTTTTGGGTTGTTAAAGTGTGGTTTTCATAAGGTTTGAAGGGAGGTCCGAAAATCAGACATGATTTGGATGATTTTGTGGTTTTATCTAACTTATTTCTACTTGAAAATGGTTTAATATACTATAGGTCCTTGAGTTTTGGCCTAGAACAAAAGTTTGCACAACAAGGTTTTGAAAATTTTAGGGTTTGGCGGTATTTTTGAAAATCTATGTTAATGATAGGGTTTGTTGTTTTCAATATGTTCAATGATGATAGAAAATGATTTCTAATTCTTGGTTTCTTTGGGTCTTAGCCTAATTCAAATTTTGACCTAATAAAGTTTTGAAAATTTGAGGATTTGAAAGGGTCTTTAAATTCTAACCTTATTTTGTATAATTTAGATGTTTTAGTGAGTTAAAGAATTTGTTGGATGATAATAGAACCATTGAAATGGTAATAATTTGGTTAGAGTGAATTTTGAACATTTTAGGCCTAGAGTTGAATTTGGGCTTAATAAGTTTCTTGACACTTAGATAGGAATGTTAATAATTATTGAGGATTATATTGGAATTGGTTGTGGATTAAGTGATTCAATTAATGTTTAGGCTTGAATATGGAAGTGGGTACATGTATGGGTAATGGACTTATGGATGGAATTGGGGTTGTAGATGGCTTGAGATGTCGATTTTGGTTGTATTTCTAAATAGCTTTGTTATATTCAATCATGTGATTGATGTTAAATGGCTGCATTTTGATAATTGTAGAGTTGTGATCGGTTCATTTGAGCACGGGCTAAACTCAAATTATGGAAAAATATCATTGGCTTCAAGAGGTGACCACTTTCCTTGTCTTATGTGTGTGAGTATGTTGTGTTGGTAAGCTTTTAAATTATTATGGTTTGGAAATTGGCCGGTAATTATACCATGCAATGTGAAATTTTGCAAATGCTTATTTTAGTAGACTTGTTATGTGGGATTTGTATGTTGGAACGGCATTTGTGATAATTGAGGATATTTGAAAGAAATAGTTGTATATTATTGAAAATTTAGCGTACATGATGCCTTTTGAAAATATGATATGGCTAAATGCCAACTTTTCAAATATTGTGAATTGGATGCATATTGGTTGTATCTTGCTTAATTGTGTTTGTGTGGGTGCACCGGTGATTTGGTTTCGCTCCATCATGTGATAAGGCCCCTAACGGCCATTGGGTAGCTTTTGGTTAGTTGTATTCCATGGGGAAAAACCAGCAATGAATTGGTTCCATCTGGTTTTACAATGAGGTTGTGTTGGTTCCATCTAAAGTGTGGTGTGTCCTTTTCAAAGGTGATTGTAAGTATGTTTGTGAAATTATTTAGAAATCTATTATATAGTTTCAATGATTTTCTGGGTTTCACCACACATAATTACTATGTGACATCTATTGCATCTTTGTGGAAGTATATACCATAGGTCCCACATGACACTTACTAACACACACACATATAGGGAAAGTAGGAAGTAAGTTGCTGAGATGTTTGTCTCACCCCCCACCTCCATTGCTCATCTTTGCAAGGTCAAGTACTGGAGTCGAACATCAAGGGACGGAGCCGGCAGAGACTCACTACACTAGGTTTAGTGAGCTTTTTGTGTTGGGTATTGTGTTTATGTATATTGTCATACACTATAGACTATGCATGTTTTATTATTTGATTCTACATACTTTCATATATTTTGGATGATTGTATTCTGTTGTTCTTTTTACTAAGACCGATCCCTTTCAGCAACTGTGGTCGGAGGCCTTCTGAATTTATGTTTTATTATGCATGCTGGTGGCCCTGCTTGGCAGGAGATTCGGTTCCACGTGGTGGTTGATGATTGGTTACTTGAGTATGCTTATGTTTGGTTTCATTATTAAGAAAGTCGCCTTTCACAATGTATTGACATCATCAATGCGTGTGTTTTAAAATTCCATAGGTTGGATTACTTTCAAAATAGGAGTAACGATTTCTATACATGTGTTATGATGATTTCTAAAGAGTTTTTAATTAGGGATATGTACTATGATTACTGAGGATGCTTGGTTTGATTGATGTATTGTTAGGTTTTCAAAGAAAAGCAAAGTTTTTGTTTTATAACTTGATTTTTAATTACAATATTAGATGAGCATTTTCTAACATGGTAACTTGAATTGTTAAGTGTAATATTTTATAACTATGTTAGTAGGTCAATCCCTTCTAACATAGTTTCCAAAGTTTTTAGATAAATCTTTTGTAACTATGATAGTAAGAGTAATCCTTTTACAACATAGTTACCTTGGTTATTTGGAAAATTAGGTTTTGTTATATTAGCCT
The DNA here is from genome assembly GCA_037074515.1 of Mimosa bimucronata. NCBI lineage: Eukaryota > Viridiplantae > Streptophyta > Magnoliopsida > Fabales > Fabaceae > Mimosa > Mimosa bimucronata. The sequence continues at coordinate 12,597,531 of CM073443.1, read as the reverse complement.
CAATCAGCTTTTCTAACATAGTCATTCTACTTAGGTAATTTTTCATAACCATGTTAGGTAATTCTATTCTAACATGATTAACTTGCAAATTTTAAAATTCTCTAAATTTTAGAAAGACTCTTTCTTACCATGTTAGCTATGCTCTTTTTCTAACATGGTTTATTTTGCAAATACTTACAATGTTTCTTTTTTCCGATAGTCCTTTTATTGATTTATGACAAGCCCTTTTTTCTGTCAAGTTTATTTAATTTTCAAAGTATAAGTTTAATCTTTAATAAATATGATAGACACTTTTCTATCATAGTTATGGTTTCAAAAGTAGCTAATTTTCTTTCCTAACTATGATAAACCATTTTACGTTAGTAAGTTCCTTTTCTACCGTAGTTGACATCTCGTTGGTTACAATGGTTAAGTGGCTTTAAATGTGGTTTTAAATGGTTTAATAAGAAGGATTTTACAATATACAAAGTTTTAGTTGTAACTAGAATTTTCTTCCCATGCGTATATTAATATCCTAATTAATAACATTTTATAATGTTTTATTGTATTTCATAATTTGAAATATGGTTTATTGACATATTAATACTCCTAATAATAGCATCCCATAATGATTAATTCTATTAAAATATAGTTAATGGGATTGAAACTAACAATACATCTAATTAATTGTTGATAAAAAAATTCCAACATGTATTTTGGTTAAAAGGGTTGTTGGCTGGGTAGTAGGAGATTTTATATCATAAATTACGCGATTTTATATCATAAAAAATTAATTTGACAACAATCCCTTTACAGTACTACAACATTAATTTTGTTATTAACTACTTTTTTAGAAAATTGAAAATCTCAAATTGGTTCAGGGGTTTGACTTAAAAGTTTTCTTGCAAGAGGTTTTGATTTGTTCTTTAAATATTAGAGAGTATTTTTCTGTGTTTTTCCAATGCTTTTTGTAAAAAACATATTAAGTTATACTTCTTCTAGTCCTTTTTTATAAAGAACAACTATCAAAATCATGTAATTCAAAATGTTAATTAAAAACAATACATGTATAAGATGTGTGTGTGTGTATCCTTTCCAATTATACCTTGCTTATTAACAGAGAGAAAATGAATGAAAGTTTAATGTAGAACTTGAACGGGGTAAAAATGGAAAAATCAGCTTAAAATTTTAGATAAAAAGGATTTGTTCCGTATATTTAAAACCATTTTATGAGTGATATTGTTACTTATAAAAAAATGACCCAATGGAGTAGAGTAAAACAGAACAAAGTAGACTACGTATGATATTATGATATGATATGTATGTACCTATGTACGTTGGTTGGTATAGACTTCATCTGATATCATTTACAATTATCCTCGAATCCCACAATTCAGCAAGAAACTCAATAAAATTGATGGGTTCATTTGTGATTCGACAAAGTCCGATTGTTGAGAGGCGGTTTCATCAAGAAGAAAAGTTTTCAAAGGTCGGTTTCCATAAAGAGTTGCCAATGATGAGTTCCTAATTTCGTGTTGGTAGTATGCTTGTTATGGATATAGTAACGAGTATGAGCTGCTAGATTTCTTTCTCTATTTTCACTGAAAGGGTGAAATGGATAACGTTTTTCCCTTATTTTAATTGCTTGACTCTCAAGTTATGAGTTTATCTATGGGTGTTGTTGCAACTGCAGCAAACTTAAAAGCCAGGGTATTATTGACGGAACTTGCGAAAAGAAATTAAGGTCTTGCTACTCAATGATTGCCTACATAAGTACATATCACCCATAAAAAGGAAAAAATAAAACAGAATTCTTATAGTGGCATCAAGAAATTTTCATAAAACACATATCAGATCCTTATCAATCAAAACAATGCTTGATTTTAAATCTTTAATTCTAACTGATATTCATCTCAATTGCTCCTAATTTATTTTGGTGTTTCTGCGCATTTCAACCAAACTACATGTTGTCTCTACTAGCAGAACTCTCTGAATTGATATTATCCAAAATGATATTATTTTGATTATACAAGATGGTGAGATTGAAGACGATGTCAATCATATAATTCAAACTGAGCGGTGTAAGTAAAGGAAAGCTACTAGAATTCTCTACAACCGAAAAGTACCCCAAAGTTTTATCGCACTGCTATAAGACTAACAGTATTATATGATAGTGAATGTTAGGCCTTGAAAAGACATGAACATAAAATGGGGGAAGAGTTAGAGTGGCACCTATTAATGAGAAAATGATAGAAAATCAGTTGAGGTGGCTTGAACATGTTCAAAAAAATGCCATTAGATGAACAAATAAGGAGAGTAAATCAAACAGTATTGAGTCCAATTAAAAGAGGAAGAGGGAGACCGAGGCATACATTCACTGAAATTGTAGAACAAGATCTTTTAATAAATAATATATCTAAAAATTTTGTTACTGATAGAGCACAATAGCATCATACGATCTATAGCCGACCCCACCTAGTGAGATAAAGCTTTGTTGTTGTTGTATATACTTGAGCCAATGGAAACTTTGTTGATCATAAATCATTATCTCTTACAAGCACCTACCACTTTCTCAACCAAATTGTAATTTAGATGGTTCTAAAGCCCAATAACAAGGCCAACTCAAAATGTCAGTCAAAATCCTTCTGCTTCACTTCAGGGGCAATGCAAAAGCAAAAGGGCATATCATAATGCTATATAACTAGCAACCTACAAAATTGCAATGTTCCGAGTTCTAGGTTATATACAAGAACTTGCTCAGAAAAGGGTTTTGGAATCCCTACATTTAGTTTTCTCATACTCTAAGGAATCCAATTTCACTTAGAAGGAACTGATCATTACTAATCAGCAATTCTCTCAAACTCCATCTTCCCTTCATCCAAGATTGACGGGAACTTCCTTTTCTTGGAAAACTTTTGCAATCCATTTTGTTCATCACTAAATTGTGCAGCTGTTCGAGCCCGTAGTTCCTCCAAACTCTCGCCTTCCTTTGCTCTCTCTAACACCTGTAAATTAAACAAACAGCCATAAGTGAATTTCCCAGCTATATCATATTGCTCTCAACAGCAGAGAACTAGAGTCATGTGGGAACCAACGGCTTATTAGGGAAATTATTAGAGGAACAAGGGTAATTAGGGAATTTGCTAGGAAACCACTCAGCCTCTGTTAGTATAAATAGGGAAAAGGTCCGACATGTAAAGAAGTGAAGCCATAACACAATTTTTCATGTCATATTGAAACCACAGAAATTTAGTAGAAGCGGAGAGTAACTGTGAAACGACATTATAAGTTATAAAGGAGCTATATCACCTCTAACAGGGAAAATGACTCGACATAATTCTTCATATCATATTTAAACACAATACAATTTACGATGAGTCACAGCATCTATATTATCACTAACCAGATGCCTGCCGTACAAGTGGGTGCTTGAAAGAGCTTTTAGTGCATTTTGTGCCTCTTGTTGTGTAACATATTCCACAAAAGCAAAACCTCTATGACTTCCAAACTTCATTGGCAACCTTAAACTCTTGATCTGCATATATAAAAAAACATCAACAGGTTCATGAATTAGCAGGAAGCAGTGCATAATTGCAAAATCACATAACTCTGGTAAAAGAATTACAAATTCAAATAAACGGAAGTTTGCCAACAGAAAAGGGCATACACTGCGGTTGGATAATCGATTGCACATGTAGCCTACCGCATAATTTTTTCTAACAAAATATTCACAATGCTACAGGTTGATGATATGCTTCAGTAAACTCCTTAGCTTTCGATTCAATGAACAGATGCATCCAATAATATTTTGTGCAAGTAAAAAGCTAATTGCATAGTTAAGATTTTATGTAAAATATTACAGTACTTCTGATACCACATACCTGGCCAAATGGGCTGAACAACTGCCTCAATTCCTTCTCTGTCGCCTCAAAAGCTACATTTCTAACAAGTAATTTTGTTGAGCTTTTATCCTTCTCAACTGTTTTTGGTACTTGTTTGTCCTTGGCATGACAGAGTTGTAAAATAAGTGCATGCCCATCCAAAACAGTCCCCTAAAGAAGGAAAAATACCATAGAGTTATGATCATGAGATTGTTATAGCATGCATATTGCATAGTTTGATATAATATGAAGAAACCTGAAAATCTCTGCAAACATTTGTAGCAGTCTCCACAGAATCAAATTCGATAAATCCAAATCCCATAGAAACCTGCTTTCCATTTTTCAAATGCTTCTTCACCTGTTTGCAACATCAGCAAGCAAATTATCATAAGAAGCCGAGAATAACAAAGTGTCAAGTTCTACACGTTTGGACAAATACCTTGACACTCAAAATTCTTCCCTCTTCCACATGTTCACTAAAATGCTTCTTCAAACTCTCATCTGAGGTCCTGAAGTTGAGATTCTTGACAAATAGAGACCGTGCCTAAAGCAGATAGATTAATCAAAAATACAATACTACTTGAATGAGCAGACAAATAAGCAGCTGTAGTAGCCAACAATTTCATATTAAAAATGATCTCCTCATGATGCAAGAATACTATGAGAAGACAAAACAATTACATATTTCTTTTCGCTAAATTAGGCCATGTATTTTGTGAATTCCCATTAAAATCGCATCTTTGCTCAGTTGAATAGTATACATGGCACAAGATGCTGTTATGTTTTATACAAGACCAATTCTTCCGATAATCCATTAAACGAGATACTTCAATTAATGACTTTTTTAAGTGATTTTCACCTCTCTTCATAGGGCTAAAGACTATCTACTCGCCCCTTCTTACCCATGCCTCCATTGGCCAACATTGCACACAACCAACAACTACACAGCCTTATCCCACTAGGTGGGATCAGCTACATGGATCGCAACAACAACAGAGCCTTCTTTGCACACAACCACACGATGTAAAATTTTTATACTATTCTCTCCTCAATAGATGCCATACAGACTTGTCCTCTTATATGGAAAGCAAAACTACCGAAAAAATAATCTCATGACCTCCAAGGAATATTTTCTAAGAAAAAAATCAGAAACAGTGTCCAGCAGTTACACCTTTTCAAGAAATCAAACTTCAGCATTTTCTTTGACAAAAGAAGGGAGCTGAAAATGTTCCCAATGTCTAACAGTGAAAGTCAATAAAGATAACTCACTGTTAGAAACAGTGTCCAGCAGTTACACCTTTTCAAGAAATCAAACTTCAGCATTTTCTTTGACAAAAGAAGGGAGCTGAAAATGTTCCAATGTCTAACAGTGAAAGTCAATAAAGATAACTCACTGTTCACAAGATTCAAAAGGGATAAAATATAAGAATATTCCTCATTTCACATCAGGCAATACAATAAGTTGATTAAGTACAAAACGAAACAACTAAATGATTCTACCACATACTCACACAGAAAATACTTAACAAGACACAGCACATCAAACAGGAACAGAAAATTACTAATATGACAAACCTCAACTCTGTCCTGATCAATGTCCATATCTAATACTCCTTCCAGATGTTGTTCCAATATCAGCCGTTTGGCCTCCTTTTCACCAACTGCACCACTCTTTCCATCGTTCTCAGACGTTAAACTTTGGCTAAGTACATTGGGTGGAGCAAATTCCAAATACAATGGTGCATCTCTACAAGGAATTCATTATTAATCAATGAGATAGATATTCTCCCATAATTCATGATGAAAGAAGCTTTGGTGGAGCTAGCACAGTTAGCATGAACATCAGGTATCCGTATTCACACAAAATGAAACCCATGACAGCTTAAAATAGAAAGCGGCTCATTGCAAGTTTAGTTCAGCTCATGGAACATATACACATAACCGTGGACACAATACTAAAGTGATTAGAAAGTTAAGCCTCCCTGAGTCAGAGCCTGTGTGGATTAGTTTTAGAGAATAGCTTCTGAGAAAAAAATATGGAAAAATGCTTTTAGAGAATAGATTTTAAGGACAATAGATTTTGTGAGAAAAGAGCTTTTGATGAAATGATAATGTTTGGATGACAGTTATGAGAATTATTTTTTCATGTGTAAATTACAAAAAGGACATAAGGCTAATGTGTTGGAAAGGACAGTGGATAAGGGTATTTTTAGTAGATTAATATGACATGTGCACTGCTTTTTTTTAATTTTGTCTCATGTTTGGGTGCTCTTTCCTCAAACCTAGGTTTTGAACCCAAACCTAGATTAGAAAAGCTACACCCAAATAGGCACTTCTTCCGCCGATAAATCACAAAATTAAACACAAAATGCAACATTTTTTTAGCTTCGATGTATATTTAACATTATATTATGGCCATTATATATAGCATTATAATGCAACATTATATTTTTGCAGCTTAATGGAATCCTTTTCAAAACCCCCCCCCCCCCCAAAAAAAAAAAAAATCAAAAGGCAAAACAATAATGCAAGATTCTCTCAACTTCACTTCTATTGACCTCATCCCAAGGCACAAAATAAACCAAGAAATCTAAAATACCAGTGTAGGTATGGCAGCAGCAAAGATAGGATCTAGGCCATGTGACCCACATGGATAGAGAACACTTGGGAGAATCAATAAGGAAGCTATTAGGATCCCATGTGTTAGTGACAATTTAGGAATAGGATTAAGAGTTGGTTGTTTTATCTTGTGTTTTAATTAGCAGTTGTTTGTGTCAGTTACTTTCAGTTATGCTTTTACAAACTGTATAATTATGTGTTGTATGTTATCTTGGTTATGACATGAATCATGATGAATGAAATTATGATGTAGCAAACTGTCCCTCTCTTCCCTAGAACTATATTCTGGTTCTAGGGATTTCTTCCTTCCTCTCCTCTTTTCCCTTCTAACTCCCTTTATCTAGAATTTCAGATACTGGTTCTAGACTTCTCCTCTCTTTGATTCTTCTCTCTTTTCTCCTCTTTTCTCTTAGCCTCAGATAAACTTCTCTATCTTTCTATCACTGGAATTTCAGATACTTGGTTCTAGGGATTTCTACTCGCTTCTCCTCTTAAGTCTTTTCTTCTCAAGTTTCTGTCTATGTCTTAATTATTCAGAATCTCTGTCTTCCCTATCTAGCATTGCAGATTTTGGTTCTAGATATTCTTCCCCTTTCTTCTATCTTCTCTATTCCTTCCTGACCTTCCCCTTTCTACGCTGAATAATTCTTCAAACCCTTTGCCCACTAAACTTTAATTTCAGCATCTAATTGCAATCATAACCAAATTGGGTTAAAGGGCAAAAATGCCCCAGAAGTTTCTCAGTAGGGGCATTGGGCACCAGGAAGTTTTCTTGGGGGCAAAAGTGACCCGGAAGTATACTAAACAGTGAATTTCGCACCATCTCTAATGGATCCCCAAACGTTGTGCGCCACATAGGATATTTCGCCATGTAAGCCTTCCACGTAGGATGTTTCTATTAGGGAAGTTAACACTAAAAAAAAATCGTATGAGGCCAAAATTCACGAAGGAAATGAGAGGAATTTTAGGGCTTCAGAAGAAATCGACTGAAACTTAGCATCTTCAAGATCCTCCTCTCCATCCCTACCCTCTCTGATTTCTTCTTCATCGCCACCGTGTCCTTATCCACAACATTCATCGCAAACGAAATGGCGTAATTTCGGTCGTCGTCATCGTTGTCGTTGTGGAGGCGACAAAGGTAGACGGTGCCGATGTCGTCAGAACCGATGCGGCGGAGGAGGTAGAAGTCGCAGAAGGTGAGGCCGGATTTGCAGCGGAAGGTGACGGAGCGTATGGCGGAGTATTCAAAGTCGAAGTAGTGAGGCTTGAGGGAGAGGAGGCTTTCTGGTGAGGAAGTAGGGAGGAGTTCGAAGGAGAAGCGGCTAAAGAGACAGAGACTAAGCAAGCGAGGGGGATGGCATAGGAGATGAAAATTGGAGTCAAAATAAGAAAAATGCTGATTATTTCAATCAGACCATGTTACAGATCCGTTTGTAATCATCCTTTCCTTATGGGTGTGTTGGGATTTTTTTATTGTTGTGTATAGATCGTTTCCTTTCTCATTATCCATTTTGGTTTCTGCTTCCCCTGTTGTGGTCTGCACTGCTGTTCTGCTTGTGGCTATTGGACGATAACTGTGGTTGAATAATGCTGAAATATGTGTGAGGTTTTGAAGATTATGTGTTCTTGTTGTGCTGGTGGCCGATGACTGTGTTTGAACTTTGGGTGTATTCATTCTGTCTTACAAAGAGCACTGGGATCAATTGGGGTTGAACTTTTACTGATTTGAATGTGCTTGGGGTTAAATCTAATGAATATTTTTGTGATCTCCATGGAGGGTTAAGGATCGAGATTGCTTTCTGTTTTTGTGTAGCCATGAATATATATATATATATAAATATATAGAGAGAGAAACAGAGAAAGGAGAGAATTTCAATTTGTTCTTATGGATTTCGAGCTGGGTAGTAGCAAGTGAGATTGGCGGCCAATGATAATAATACACAGCTTCATAATCGGTGAGGCATCCAACAAGTGCTAGAGAGAGAAACAGTGTTGTAGTGTGAGATAGAGAAGAGATGATGATTCATAAAGAGGTTACGCTGATGATAGGCGAGGTGATTATCTGGGTTTGACAATGAAAAAAATGACTTTAGTTTTTTTAAATATTTTTATTGGAAAAATGACATGGAATAAAAAGGGTGAGCTGTGCCATATAAGCAAGCCACCTCTACAGATTGTGGTCAACTAACCGTTGACCGTTTGGCTTGTTAACGGAGGGGCGATATTGCCCCTCTTTTTTTAACTTCCGAGGTACTTTTGCCCCAAGAAAACTTCCTGGTGCCCAATGCCCCTACTGAGAAACTTCCGGGGCATTTTTGCCCTTTAACCCTAACTAAATTATATATTTTGGACGCTGAGATGATTGTCCTGAAACATCAGAATCATCAACCACTACTAACAGGGAGCAAAATGACAGAATTGGAGAAAAATAGAGTGCAACCTTCTTCTGGACATTTTCCCAGGAAAATAGAGTCAGGCATTGCTGACAGTAATTAAAAAAAGGCAATTTTCAGAAGCAGTTTCAAAAATTATTCAGTTACTGAACTCTCTATCAGTTACAGTTATGGGTGAAAATAGGCCAGGCCCTTAACAAGGGCCTTAGGCTTGGCCTATTCCAGGCCTATCCAGACCCAGGCCTAACAAGTCACAGGCCCAGGCTTAGGCTTTTTATAAAGCCTATTTTCTTAAACAGGCCAGGTCCAGGCCTCTTATAAAAGTCTATTAGGACTAACAGGCCGGCCTAGGCCTGTTATTTATTTTTTTTAAAAAAATTTAGTAACATTACATTTGTACCCTTAATTTGAAATAAAATTACACATGTATGTATCTAAGGTTTTTTTTCACTCACCCTCACTTTTCACTCTATCTCACCGTTTCCCTTTTATCCTTCCTACTAAGGACTCAAATCCATCACCTTGGAACCCAATACATCCATATTCTCCTCTTCCTTTTCCGTCTCTACCATCACTTTTCACTTTATTTTTATTGATTATATCAAACTATTAGTTTTGTTAATGTTTACTTGCTTTGTCTTTTAGACTCTTGTTTTGTATCAGATTTGTGTTCTTACATTGCTGAGTATGTATCATACTATTGTTTTTGAGTCATAGGCTTGTTAGGCGGTCTGTTGATAACATGCCTTTAAACAGGCTTCAGGCTAGGCCTGGTTTTTGAACAAGCCAGGCTCAGGCCTGAAAAACGACCTATTACAGGCCACAGGCCAGGCTCAAGCCAATCATCTATACAACAGGCCAGGCCTATTTATGGTCAGGCCAGGCCAGGCCTGGCCTATTTCCACCCCTAGTTACAGTTATTCTTTTCACAAAGTGTCTTACATGGTTCATTTAAGCTCTTCTTCAGCAGTTACAAACACTCCAATATTTCTGAAGCTGACAAGCAGTTATACAGAGATATAAAGTATCATATGGGGGGAATAAATGTATTCCTAGTCCCTAATGCAAAGCCTCCCCTTATTTCCTTCCAGTCGCCTTGAGGATAAGGCTGTTTTACTAGCGGGGACTAATGTTCAGAAACAGCAACAAATGGTAGTTTATTCTCAGAAGAACAGAACAATAAGGGCTGATTCTATTATTCTAGTATTTATTTAATTATTTAATATTTAATTTATTTACATAGTTAAGTGGTGGTTTCTGTCAGTTATGTTTAGGGAAGTTTCTGTCAGTTGTGTTTAGAGAAGTTATGTTTACATGTTATCAAGTGTCTTATCCATATTTAGGGCAGTTATGATCCAATTGTGAAACGTGTCTATATATATGTATCTCTTGTAACCTGTTGAGACATGTATAGTGGAATATTAATTGGTGCAACTTCTCTTGTCTCTTGTCTAAAGTTTCAGATCCTGGCTCTACTCCATTCTCTTTTCTTTTCTTTTACCTACTTTTCCTTCCTATTCTTTTCATTTATGCCTCCATCTCTGCACTTCTCCTCTATTCCATCTCCTAATTTCTGCCCCTAAATAGATTCTAAACCCAGAATCTATCATAAGCTTAGACATGCAATCAGAAGGAGTGATGGATTTTCTGCTGCGTCTACAAAAGCAGAGGAAAGCAAGAAGGAACAGCAAGTAGGGGTGGAATGCCTGGCCTGTTTTATGGTTGATTGGCTTGAGCCTAACCTGTTCACAAGCTTGGTTTGGCCTGAAGCCTATTAAGAGGCCTGATTTATCGAAACAAGCCAACATACCACCAAACAGGCCAATCCCATCAAACAGGCCAAAACAGGCCTAAGCCTCAAAACTATCCAAAGGTACTATTTTTCTTGTCAATCAAAATATATTTTGACGTGAGAATACACATGTAATTGAAAAATTAAAAAAATTAGAATATATACATAAGTAAGCATGTTAGAACAAATAGGCTATTTAAAAGGCCTAGGCCTGGCCTAATTAACAAAATAGGCTTTTTAAGAGGCCTGAGTAGGCCTGGCTTGGATAGGCTAAAAAAAAGCCAAGAATAAGGCCTGCTGGCCTGCTTCCACCCCTAAAAGCAAATAATGAGTTGTTTTTGAAATCTACACCCCCCATGAACTCCTTATTGCTGTTGTCAAAGGTGCTGGTGGACACAAGGATGGTCAAATGAACAGGGATTGTGATGATACACTTTCGACATTATCTGAGGGTGATAGGCTTCAATAATGAACAATTAATGGTGATTGGCGATCTGTGCTCCTTGAATGTTAATAATTTGATCAGAGGGTGAGCCAGATTTTAAGGAATTCACTGAAGTGTTCTGTAGATTAGGGGACTAATTTTGCAGAAGCATTTGGGATTGGCTATAGGTGATGCGTTATTTGGTAAAAAAAACAAATTGGTATCAAACAGCCACTAACAAAGGCTGGACAAAAAATATAACTTTGGTAGGAGGTTAATGTAATTTAACTTTCTCCTCAAGGAGAGTTCAAATTAGATTTTGAAAACAGTGGAAGGTACATGTAATTTCAACAAAATTCAAGGGAAGTTCACGTAATTTACTTTATAATCTAAAGAAGCCAACAAAAGCACTAAATTCAATTCAGTTAGCACTTTGATGTCACACCTATTATAAGTCCAGGGCAGTAGTGCCATTCACAGAAAAAGGGCTGACCACATATAATCCACATATATGGACCGATATGTTGGGACATTACAAATAGAAACAGGAAGGGATAACAGGAAACAAAAAAAAAACAATAAACATCAATACACTAAAAAAATAAAAAGCATTGTTCTTTAATACATGCATTGCTGATGGCTCTTCTTACTAGAAGAGAAATGAAACCTTACTTGAAACGCCTGTAAGCTAAACGTTTATAAGCTTTTTTAGCTTCAGCTGGTTCAAGGTAGACAACCTGAAATATTAAATCCAGATAATTAAAAGTTTTACAGAAAATAAGAATATGAACTTTTCAAAACCCAAGAGCTGGAGAAAAAATTTCACCAACACCATGCAGGAAATAAATTGGCGGTGTATTTCAAGATTCCAAAAGTGGGGTAAATTCATTCATTTACAGCAGAAAGAGCAATGCTAACCATCACAGGACCTAAAGATCTATGACTAAGTCTAAGAGATTGAAACATCCTTCCATAAATTGGTGACCTTTGTCTACAAAGCACCAACTAAAGTATTTAAATAAAGTCAAACTGTAATGATATCATTAAATCTGGAGAGCAGACAAGAAAGTATCAGAATACCAAGGCCAATGTCTTTGTTGGAGGCAGAATTATTTTGTCCAAACTCCCAACTTCCCCAAACATCTTTGCTAGTTCATTTTCTGAGGAACCATATGGCAAGTTCTTCACTAAAAGCACATGTTTGCTTCTTTTCACACCAACTTTTTGGCCATTGGCAAATTCCTCCAAAGACTCCACATTCACGCCAGCATTTTTAAGGGCCTTTTTTGTCTCTGCGATCACTTGAGTTTCTCCCAAAGCAATACGCACAGCAAGGTCATCAGCTTCTCGGTCAAGTAAATCACTTTTACTTACACCATATTTACGAGCAATGTTTTCAACAACCTATATGCAAGTAATTAAGATGCATCAGATGTCTGACCAGAGAGAAAGAAAGTATGGCCAATGGCATTTGCATATAGAGTAAACTCAACAACAAGAACACAACATTAATGTTGGCAGAAGACAATATGTTAATTGTTGCATCTTTAAAGGGAACACAAGAAGAAGACAAGGGATGTCAGAACTATCATCACAGAAAAGAAAAAAGCATATAATTGCAAGATAGAAGGAGACATTTATTCTCCCTCCTCATCAATCCTTTCCCAAAAGAAAGGGGATTAATATGTTTAACTATAACAGATGAAATGGAATAAATACGGTGAAAATAGCCGGTGAGATGAATAAACATATTTGATATCAAACAAAAGAAAAGGAAATTACTACACACAAGATCGATTTATTCTTGACTGCACCACAAAGGCCAAATTATTACAACCATCGATTGCACATTATTAAGTTTCAAGCAACATACAGTGTCAGGGCGCATGAATAGACTATTCCATGCTCTGGTATCTCCACTAGCTTCAGCTGCTTTCCGCTTTTCCTCTCTCTGCTTCTTAAAAGTTGTGGATCTTTGGTCTATCAATGTATTCTTTCTACAGTATGAAAAAACCAAAAATGTACCGCTATAATATCGCAAATGAAACACCTTATCTTTGCATGTAAAATATTTGGGGGGGGGGGGGGGTGTTTGAATTTTACATACTCCTTGCTGTCTGAAGGTCTTTGCATGGCTGGCAAAACATGCAGTAATCTTCCTTGGAAAATTGTATTGTCTAACTCTTCTAGTGCCCTGATAATCAAATGTCTTAACATTAAATAAAGCATTGGCAAAACAAATTTCTTAATACATGCCAGCTTAAGCATGCATAACTGAAAACAAGAAAAAGAAATGGGTGTTTTATATTTCGCATCATATGAAGCAACGCTAATTGATAGCATCTAGATGACATCTATTGATGATGGATTTACACCTCAGTGAGTGATGCCAATGTACCTTTTAACTGTTTGAAGGAAACACTTTTCAGTTTCAAGAATCATTCATGTCCTTGCAACAATCAGACCCCTTAACCTAAAATATAGATTTTTTTTCCTCTCCAACTCAAAAGCTGACCCTAGAATCCAGATTTCAAAATCACAAGGCACACAGTTCGTTTGATCATTAAAATTATATATTCATGAAATTCCCAAACCATGTCCCCACACTCACCTGTATTTTACAGGGAAGGTATCATAAAAACCGACCACCAAAATTATTATACAAAGATCCACTGAAAACTTATTCGACAGGTGAAATAGCTGATTTACTTCAATTGTATGACAACTATTATGTTCAAAATCTATCCAGGATGTCTGAAAGGTTACAGAATCCTCCCTGTCTTTTGATGCATTTTTTTTTTTTTTTTTGTGCAGACAATTACAACAAAGAAGATTAATTATGACTGTTTGTCACTCAATGGTTCCTCTCGATAGGAGATTGCTTGAAAAGGAACCCTACAACATTTTGCTCAGAACTAAGCTTAAAGAATGAGACTTTCTGTTACAAGTTTAATAACTTGTAATGAGAAATTAAGAAAATTAGGGTAAAGAAGAAGAATTTAGAGGGTTTAAGACAAGAAGTTTAGAGGGTTAAGAGACAAAGAAAATAGCCGTCAAGAGGAAAAGAGAAATTTCATTACCAATTCAAATGCAAGACCTTCAAAATAATATGCCCTAATCAGGTTTATATAATGACCTGACTAGTCTTACACTCAGACCTAATTACAATAAGCTCATTAAACCCAATGAGCCCAACACATAGTAATAATCCCAAAATATATAATAATAACCCAATCAATCCCAAAACATAATAATAACACAATCAATCCCATTTAACCCTAATTAGTTAATTAATCCCATTAGTCAAGTAATCAGTACTAAGCCCGAGTCTACTCAACTAACAAATTAACTAACCTTATTCCTAATTATATTATCATATCACTTTCACAATCATAACAAAACTTAGAAATAAATGTGAGCCGATTCATTTTTAATAAACCCTCTGTACCTGGCTGCAAATTCTGGAAGTGTGTAAAGAATATATGCCATTGCTTTGGACCTTTTTGTATCTTTATCAACAACTAGATGAACCTGTGAGACAGTGCCAATCTTGCTGAAGTGTTCTTCAAGATCCTCCTCACTGTGGCCCAAAAAATAATACAATGTGAATGGCCAACTTGGAATTACATGAAAGAAGTTACATTCACTTCCAGAGGTTTCATACACTTACACTCATCCCTCTTTTTCTTAAAATTTCAGTTTATTTTGGAAACTTCTACTCTATTAGTGTGACTAGACATGTTTTCTTAAAACACTGCATAAAGTCAGATTAGTCACACCTGTCATAGATAGCATATATGAATAGTGACTTACAATAAAGTTTACAGCCAATGATTTTTTCCAATTACATATTCACTAGCCTGACTCAATGATATACAAGTACCCGCCAAAATTAATGCTTTTGAAAAAAATTATAATAAGGATTATGGGTGTAGAGTGTAGATTAAGAAAGAAGGCGGGAAAGTTTAGATAAGGTTTTAGCATATATTGAAATTGGAAGTAGAGAGATTGATTGCTGGTATAAAAATCTTAGAGAAGGTGAATGCAACTCATTGTATATACTATTGTCAAAATTGAATAACAAAGGCAAAGATAATTATAAAAGTCATGTATTTTATTTACTAGAATTGTGAGATTCAATATTTCTTTAGACAATAGTTAAATTGATAGATTCTAAAAGATGTAACACCCATACACATGCATAAAAGAAAGAAATAAGAACAGATATGTAAACAAGAGGAATTACGTGGCTGTATAGGGCAGATTGCGAACAAACAGTCGACAAGACTCAAAAACTCCTTTCTCATTTTCCAAACATGATGTAGGCACCCCTAGCTCAGGTAATTCATCACCAGAAGAATTAGAAGGGCCTTTCACTTCAATCTTTCCAGGGTCACCATCCTCATTCAGGTCTAAATTTTGAGCAACACATCTTCCATTTCCTTTCACAGATTTATCATCACAATTTTTTTCATCCTCGTCACCATGACTATCATTGTCTTCTTCATTTTCGTCATCACTGCTCACAAAGGCACTCTTTTCTGCTTCATCATCACTATTTTCAGAATCAGACCACTCCTTTGTCACTCGACTCTTGAAATATTCCATATCTGAAATGGCATCATCATGGACAAGCTTATTTGGTTTCTCAGATTCATGACAATCTGAGGACCCTTCATCTAATGAGCCATCTGTGGATCCATCATCTAATGAGCCACTTTGAGAGGACTCATCATGCTTTGGAACTGAAAGATCCTTGCTTCTATTCCCAGACATTTTTCGCTTCTCACTAACATTATCCAACACTGATAATGTATCATTAGCCCACAATTTTGACTTAGCCCGAGGCTGCATAACCTGAAGGAATTCTTGAAGCTGTGGGTCATCAACATCAGAGCTCTCCTTCAAATTTTCTCCGCCTCTTTGTGCCTTAGCATTACTTCTATTTTCAGCATCTTTCTTCCCACCATGGATCATGTTTTCCTTACTTCTATTTTCAGCATCTTTCTTCCCACCATGGATCACATTTACCCCTTTCTTCAATGAATGTCGACTCCATGGGCGAGGAATATCTGGATCACCAACTTTTCGAGCCACCTAAACAGACAAAAAGAGTCATAATTCATTATTTTTCTAATTGAGTGATAAGGGGAAGTATGGTGCATGTCAAGTGACACTGCTTTTTTTGCCTGCAACTACAGAAGCCAGCAAAACTATTGTATGCAATTCCATTTATTTTTCCTAATAAAACTATATATTTGATACAAACTCAAGGAATGCAATCTACTTCTCATTCCAAATGTGTGTTTTGCTCTATTCTGTGTTTTGAAGATATTGAGCCCATTAAGGTATGCTTTTTTAAAGGGAAAAATAGCTTTTTCATCATCGTCAAAACTACCTTTTTGTCAAAACATATGGATGAACCTTTTATAAAAGAGAAAAATGAACATAAAAGCCCAAATATAACTCGTTGCAGAAGCTCAAAGTTTAGGCTTAACAAAAAATCTGTTGCAAAAGCTAATTCTCCATAACCCAGAAGCTGAGATTATGAATTTTTTTCTGCTTAAATTTTGGACAACAACCTTTGCAAAAATAATCTGTTCTTGCCCTCTTTTTGCAACAAAAAAAAAGGAAAAAATAATGAAGTGCCAGAGAAGGAACAAAACTGAAGTGAAACGATTTTAGAGTTTAGGGTATGCGGTGTTAATCATTTAGTGACCTTAAAATTGTACATTATTTCGAGTCAAACATTACCCAAAATTAGCAGCGAACCTTTTGTCTATTTTACACTCAATAAGGGGAGGGCATATGATTTGTGTACATGAATATTCTGAACAACTTTGTTCAAACTTCCAAATATTTGTTATTCTGTGTTGATAACGAAAAAGAACAAAAGAGAGATAAATAAGATAGATGTTATCCTTCCTTCGCTTGCAGGCCCAAAAGAAAGGTTTTGGTGCAGGGCATTGTGGCAGTGAGAGAGATTGTAAAAGAGGAACAGATTGGTCAAGTGTGGCGAAGAAAAGTTCTTATTTATTATCCGTTTTTCAAAAACCAAAGCACATCATTTCAATAAGTTTTAAGTAAACAACTCATTGCTCTTCACAATAACACTATAATAAAATCCCTCATAAAACATTACTTATTGTGGGTCCATAATGCTTCTAATCAGCAAAGCTCCCTAAGTTCAAAACATTAAACAAAAGAAGTTATATCAGAGCTAGCAGAAGAGATCACATTTGTCTGTCCTATGAGCATAGCACTTTCCCCAGAAGTATTAAAGTTAAAGGTGTAAAGTTACCAAATTATCTTCCTCAGCAAACCTGTCAATATGCTACTTATATCTTCAGAAAAGAAAAAAAAGGTAAATGAAACTTACAAAGTCAACGATGAACAAACATTTTCTTATCATCTTGCAATATCCAATCTAGTGGAAACATTTACAACATGAAGTTTTATGTTGGAAATATTTTTTATTCCAGTGATATTCAAGTACATTAATAGCTTTGCCAACTATAACGCAAAAAATGATTCAGCACAAGAAACAAAAACAAAAAAACCCACCTCACAAGTGATTCTACAGGTGTCAAGGTAGGATCTATTGAAATATTTTATTGCTTCATTGGCTTCATCCTCTGTACGAAACCCAATAAAACCAAATTGCCGACTTATACCATCTCTGGTAAGGGAGAAAAACATATGAGCAATCCACAATTAAGCATGATATTATAACATTTTAAATATACCAATATTAAAAAATAAAGTCTAAGGATTTCAAACGATACTTGGTGCGCATAAGCTTTACATCTGTTATTTCTCCTTTCTGTGAAAAGAAGTCCCGTAGACGATCCTCTGCAACGTATTTTGGTAGATTCTTAACACATATCCTAGACCTGCAAACACACTCATAGTTTAAGCAAGTAATTACTTTTAAAGCAAAGTAAAACTTATAACAAAAATTCAATCGAGTATTTTATTGAGTGCAGTGTACTTCATTAAATGACAGAAGAATTTTACTAAGAGACAGGAATGGTACAGAACCAAACAAAACGTGCATTAACAATGAAATATAGAAAGGAGACATAATTAAGCCCAGAAACTATACAATCTCTCTACATATTTAGCATAAAAATTTGTCTTAAGGCACCCATGATCAGCATTATAAATATACAAGCTCATCATAGAAGACTTGAGGCTAAATTGCTCCTCTGGAAGACTCAGATTATACTTCAACCAAATAGATACAACACACGTCAGGACAGTAAAGAAGGCGCACGTCGGTAAATTTTAAAAGCTTGCTTCTACATAATCTAAACAATGGATAGAAACTAATACTAGCACTTTATCAGGACAAATTGAGCCTTATTTGAGAGAGGGAAAGAAAAATATTGATACAGGAAAGAAAAATACAAAGGACAAGCTGTCCTCCACAAACAAAGAAAAAAAAATAAAAAACAACTCAAACTCTTCAACTCAAAAGAGCCTTCCAATCCCTTAAAGATTCACAGGAAAACCCTAAAAAAGTCCATTGGCTGAAACACAGTGAAAAATAGAGGTTATAAAAATCCTCTCATGAAGATGTAGGGAAAAATATCTGGTTTGCAACACCTGCATTCCATTCTAACAAAAGGCACAACAAACCAGCAAAAAATGCACACTGCCAAAATCACTCCTTGCTCCTTTCTTTGCCAAAAAGGCATAAACTTGATAGTTAGAAACAGCCCAAAGTTATAAACTTGATAGCTAAGAACAGCCCAAAGATAAGCTGGACATGCACAGCTCTCATCAGAGGAACTAAACAACCAACTCAAAATCTGCTATGCCACTTCAAAATGTATAGGAAGATGGTCATATATCTCTGCACTTTTGAAATGCATCAAATGATCAATCCTCCTTGGGCCTATTAGTCTAAAGGTAGATCATTCATACTAATTATTATCACAATCAAAACAAAAGCCTAATACTTTGGAGGAGCCAGGACTTTGCCCCCAAAAGTATAATCAAAGAAAGACAGTATGTAGACAAGCACAAAAGCCAATCCAAACTCCAAATTCTAGGCAAAGAACGAACAACCGACAGGTTAAGGTTTTCCATCAACAAAAACAAGAACATCAATCAACAAATCTATCAAATGGGCCCAGAAACTCTTCAAGCCAAGTTTACTCAAGAAGGAGGCCAACTATAATCCTGATATTGAGTAGACTAATAAATAATAAATATGCTTGAAGGAAGCCTGATAAAGGCCCAATGAATGCTAGCAGTTCTGGTGAGCCTGGTAGAGATGCTGAGTAGGCTGTCTAAGGTCACAAGGGCTGAGCAGGATTATTTATAAGGCTCCATGTAGGAGAAAAACAAAAGAAAGATACTGTTTTGGGCATGGAGAGGACCTCTCAAAAGTAATAGGAATCTTTCTTTTACTTGTATCCTCCTTAGCTGTTTGACTGGTCTGTATCAGCTTAGCAGGATTAGCTGATTTTGCCATTGTTTTACTCTTCTTACCCACTTAGAAGAGTCTTAACTAAATCCTATTGCCTTTATAATACTATTCAAAGAATCATTCCAATCACTATAATTAAAATTCCAAGAAAAACGATGATGCCATTACTGTGATAGGTGAGCAAATCAGAGTATGGAGCATAATGGAAGGAGGGGGGGAATCTCAACATCAGTGTGTCATTTTTTTCATTTTTCTTATAATGGAAAAATCATAAAGTGAGTCATAGAACATGCTTTGAGATTCCTTGGTAGTTTGCATTGGCAGCTCAAATGTTACATATTAAAACGATATAAATCATATATAACTTACATATTCTAATATTCTTTCCCCGGGAACTGATATTAGTTCTTTGGATTGTGCTTCTGGCTGATAATTCCACTTTGCTCCTGTTAGTAGAAAAGCAAAGGAGGAATTACTACAATTTGGTGTCAAGAATATTCAATGCTGTAAAGATAGGGGTGAGCATTCAGTTTTTCGATTCAAAACTGAACCGAAAACCTGCAAAAACCGAAACCGAAAACCGAAAAAACCGAATTATTTTCGGTTCGGTTTAACGGTTTTGTTGGGCCTTTTTTGTTGCAGATTAGGGCCAACGAAAATTGAACAAAAAAATAATAAAAAAAAAGAAGAATCATGACTTTTCTGCCGATTTGGGCCTCTTTTAGGGATTTTTTACAAAATTGAACAAAAAATAAAAAAAAAACCATCATCACCATTCACCAATTACTCAATTAGGCCTCCCTTTTTGCCAAAACCCAAAACTGTGTGTTTTTCTCTTGCCCCCCCAAGTTCGCTTTTTTATTCCAAAGATGATAATTGTTGATTGATTACGAGTGGCTGCCAAATAAAAAAATATATATATATATATAAAACCAAAACAATGCATGCATTCAATCAAAATGGATTCAAATGTGCAGGGCAGGGGAAGCTATAAAAACCATCAGAAAAGCTATAAGTTAGTAGTGCAGGGCAGGGGAAAATCTCCATGTTCATCATAGCATGTCATATTCCTTTGGGATTTAGAAAGTTCAAATTTTGAAGAACGGTGAAGTGTTGAGTTTGTAATGTGGAATCCAGATGTAGCTCAAATAACATGAAGGAACAGAGGCATGTTATTGGGCAACGATGGACACCTACAAGAGAAATTGATCAGATAAACGGGAATCCCATTCACCAGACCCTTCCTCTATATTTCATTTACCAGACATGTAACAGTACCAACCAAATAGCAAGAATTAGTAGGCACCTGACTAAGTCTGGATCACAACAACAACAACAGCAGCAGCAGCAACAACAACAACAACAGAAAAAGACTTCAGAATAATGATGCCATAATAAACTGACCAAATGACCTCAAAATAGCAAAGTCTGATATAGTTCAAATTAGATGAAAAAGAAAACAATGCTTAAACAACAACCATTATAGAACCATTATTGATCAAGATGTCACTATCTCAGTGAAATGCATAGAGTATTAACTTCATTTTCACACTAAAACCAAACAAAGCTTTTCAAAATTCAGAAATCATCATGTGCTAACATTCAACTCAATCTGACACCTAAAACAATTTAATCACTAGTTAACTTTTAGCAACAAGTCAATCAGACCACTAAACAATTTAATCACCGAACAAAGCTTTTTAGGGAATCGAAATGGAAAGAAGAAGCTCACCACACTCGCAGGTCTCCTGCAACGGCTACGAGCGGCGGCGGACAGCGGTGGACGACGGCAAGGGAGACGAAGGGAAACGAAGACGGGAATGATGAAAATGGAACCGAAACCGAAAAACTGAAAACTATTTGGTCCGGTTTGGTTTTCAGTTTTCGGTTTTCGCTCCTAGTCAAGAGAGACTAGAAATTCGGTCGCTTGTATGTTTATTTATGAAAGAAAATAGGGAGGGTAGGCTTAGAATTGTACAAATAGAGGAAGGATAAACTGAAGAACGAGGCATAAGTAGAAGAACATGATTGAAGGACGATTCAGAAACGCTTACCTAAACGAAGGCGGCGGCTACGTAAAGATGACGGCGATGACGATGACGGGAAGAAGAGGAGCAAGCAGAGTCTGTGAACGCCTCTTTTCTCCTATTTACCCTATTCTCAATGATCGATCGAACGTATAAAAAAAATTAGAATAGAGAGATAGTCTAGCCTAAAAAAATAGGGATGTGAGCAATGGTATTCGAGAGATTTATGGACTTCTATTTTATATAAATATATATATATATATTTATATATATTTGCCATTAAATTTGGTGGATAGCTGAAATTAGGGAAAATGAGAAGAAAAATGACTGCATATGGATATAAATAATATAAATCATTGATTGTAATTTTTTTGATAAAAGAGAAAATATAACTTATTTTTAAAAGACTTATTGCAAAATTGTGAGTTATCAAAATACATATTTATATGTTCATTATATATTTGAAGACAACAAAAGTTGATTTAATATGAATAAATGATCTAAATCATTGAATGTACTCATTTGAATCAAAGAGAAAATATGAATTAATTTTATATGGCTTAATTTCAACATTGTGTGAGTTATTAAAATGTAGATTTAGATGTTCGTTTAATTTTAATCATAAATAAATGAGATGGGCAACTGTTTGAGTAAGTTTGACAATTGAAAATAAACTAATAATATTGATAATGCAATAATGATTTAAATCAGAAATAAATAAATATGATTAAAAAAGTACATTCCCATAAGTAGAAATATATGATGAGTAATGATTAATTATTGGCAATGAAATTTGAAATTAAGAATAAAACATTCCATTATGACTTTGATTATGTAAACATGTGGACCAATAATTGAGTTAAGTAAAGATGATGTTATTGGATATGTGGACCAATAATATTGTTGTTAGGAGCTTTCAAGAAATATATAGATAGATATAGATGAGAAGAAAAATGACCATAAAGGAAATGAGGTGTTCCGAACCGTTTAGTCTGAGGGGTAAGCATGTAAATTTGAAAATTTGGCAAGGGCAAATTGGGAAAAATAATTCTAACTCTAACGAGAAATTCTTGCATGAACCATGCTTGCCATGTTATTCGTGGTCTCCACCAATCACAAACAAGCACATAATGTGTGACGTGGAAATTTTAATTTGAGTGGGCACTTTAAAAAAATGTGATAGATAAAAAATGTTATCTCCTATTTTCAAAATTTTCTTAATTTGGTAAGTTGAAAAAAAAATTTATCTATCAGCTAATTGTTTTGGGGCTACAATCAAATTAAAATTTCAATGTTATGTATTACATATTTGTTTGTGATTGGTGGAGACCACAAATAACGTGACGAATATGGCTCACATAAGAATTTCTCTTAACTCCCATGAAATAGATTTAGTTAAAATTAAGTCCCATGAAATTGTATAACTAAACTAAGGTCCCTTGAGACATTGATTATATTTAAATCTCAAATCAAAAAGATTATTTTGCCCTTAGATAAGCAATTTAGAAAATAGTAGTAATGTTTTGCCTATTAAATAACAATATTTTGGGCATATATGACAAATTTTGAGCAAAATTCACAAGTCTTTTAAATTGACAATAATTTGCAACTCAATCATTTTATAACACTCAATTAGAATAAAATGAGCACATGGTCACAATATATCAAAGGCTTATGGGCAAGCATTTAAAGAACATGGTTACAATGTTTGGTCGTTCAATGACAACATTTTGGGCATATGTAACAATATTTTAACAAGTCTTTTAAAACAACACAACACTGTTTGGCCATCGAAGAACATTTTGGGTACATGTAACAATATTTTGAGTAGCGTTCACAAGTGTTTTTTCATCTAGTTAAAAAAAGGGGCAAAAAGGTCTTTTTCATTTGAGAATTAATATAATCAAGATCCTAAGGTGCCTCAATTTGGATTTCATAGGATTTGATGATAATCAAATGTCTTCTTCCATTGGACCTATAAATAATCTTCCATATTTTCTTCATACCATTGAGAGAAAATTATACATAGGTATAAAATTGTTTGGTTGAATCTAAAAAACATGGGAAAACATAGAAATATTATATCAACAAACAAAATCACCCCTAAATAGAGTATAGACACTGTAGAATAATTTCTAGCGAATTATATATAAGCAAGCATGCAAGTAAATTATTGGTAAAGATATATCAAAGTGCTCTGAGTTATGAGCCATTGATAGGTGAGAGAGCTTCTCTTTCTCTCTCTATATTATGATCATCGAAAGCTTCCCTTCATAGGGGTTTCTTGGAGAGCAGAGTCTCTCTTTTGATTGTGCTTTTGGTTGATAATTCCACTTTGCTCCTGTTAGTAGAAAAAGCAAAGGAGGAATTACTACAACTTGGTGCCAAGAATATTCAATGCTGTCAAGAGAGGCTAGAAATTTGGTCGCTTGTATGTTTATTTATGTGAGAAAATAGGGAGGGTAGGCTTAGAATTGTACATATAGATGAAGGATAAACTAAAGAACGAGGCATAAATACAAGAACAAGATTGAAGAAAGATTCACAAACTCTTACCTGAACGAAGGCGGTGGAAACCTGGCAGCGGCATCTTGAAGATAACGACGATGGCGATGACGGGAAAAGGAGGAGCGAGCAGAGTCGGATGAGGAGAGCGGCAGAGAAGAGAACAAGGCGAAGAGGAAAAGAAAGGTTTTATGTAAATTTGAAAATTTGGCAAGTGCAAATTAGGAAAAATAATTCTAAACCCTAAACCCCATGAAATATACTTAGTTAAGATTAAGTCCGGTGAAATTGTGTAACTAAAGTGTGGTCCATTAAGACCTTGATCATATTTAAATCCCAAATCAAAAAGATGTTTTTGCCCTTAGATATGCATTTTAGCAAAGTTTAGCTATCAAACAACAACACTTAGGGCATATATGACAAAATTTTGAGTAACATTTACAAGCCTTTTTAGTTGAATTTGCACCCCAATTATTCTACTGAGCAAAGGTGCAGAAATGCCCGTGTAGTTTGATCCAAGGTGCACCGGCACCGCAAAGTTTTTTGGGCTCAACTGTGCCCATGTAGTTACCAAAATCGGTCAAAAGTGGCCACGTAGTTACCAAAAGACGTTGAGTTTTTTAATGTTAGGGAAATTAAATGTTCAAAAATACCCATGTAGTTTGGTCCAAAGTACATCCAACACCTCGAACTTTTTCTAACACAAAAGTGCCCACGTAGTTACCAAAATGGTTTCCTTAGTGCCTATGCCATTACTTTACACATGTTAGGCAATAGAAATACACAAGATGGAGGTAAATTTCGTATTTCAATAAAAATATTTTTCAAAACTTTAAGTTCAAAAGCAATTTTTAAAAACATATATGAGAAAAACGAGTATTGAAATTTTAGACAAATACTTGCAGTTAAAATTTTTCACAATGTTTATTTGCATTCTCAAAGGCATATATATCCATTGATGAAGGAAAATTGTAGTATGAAATTACAGAAAAAAAAAATTGAGCTGCAAGCATCTGCCTAAGACTTATAATCTTCATACTCTGTTTCTCTAAATTTTTATACCATATTATACATCACCAAAACAACCAAAACAAGATGGGCACAAACCAAACAAAGGGACAAGTCCTGGCCCACAAACCCGTCACAAACCTTACAACATTACAATAAATGCTGCCATTAATGCACATTGAATAAATTAGCTTTAAAGAGAAGTTGAAATTTAATTAAAAATATTTTTTCAATAAATGAATAAGTTCCACTGTCCCAATATAAAATCCAACATAAATTATTTGCAAAAAGGGAAATGATAAATATGAAAAATTGTGACATAAGACTCTATGAAAGTTTCTATGAACTAGAATAAAACCCAACATAATTTGAATATGAGTTATCAAAATGAGAATTGATAAATTATGCAACTAACGTGGCAATATAAATAATTCAGTGACATAACATCAATGGAGGTAAGGTATACTCAGATACCTAATCCTCATACTCCTTTCCTTTGCAACCACCTCTATAAGAATCCTCACCTAAAAATAGTAATATAGGCCGGTTAGACAAAGTCCTAATAACCAATATCACTTTACAGAATATACAAGAGAGAACCATAAGCCAATGAAGTAGTGCTTATATATACATATATAAAAATATAGATAATAGTTTTCCAAAACAAAAACACAATTTCAAACACAATCGTTACCCCCAACCGATCTTCTCTGTATAGTTCTCAGACATGGATTCGAACCTTTCATATTGTATAACCTGGCCAAAGGTTACACCATTTCCTACAGACCATCAGTCCCCTCTCTTGCCTCCCACCTGGGCTTAAGCTCAAAAGGTGTCTTATCCAAGCGCATATTTCTAAACCTTGGATGAAGGATAAGGAATAGAGATATGGGCCTGACAAAGCGCCAACAAATATGATCATTAGTAGAGGCTATCGCGCAGGCTTCCAAATAAAATCTCCACAACCATTATTTTCGATGATATGCTCTTCAACGCTTTTACCAACTATCACAGAGAGCATATCTTCGACTAGAGCCGCTATGTGTGTCTTATTTTGGGTGGCCTTTTGGTTTAGGCTTGCCTTCATCTTTGTTTGCTTTTGTGCCTAGTCACTATAGATATTTAGGTCCTTTAGTTTCCATATGTACTTAGTTCTTCTTATGTAAGGTCCTTTGGTCTAATCTTAATATGAGAGACCTCCTTATCAAGTTGAGTAAGGGGTTCTCTTGATGTAATCATTTTACTACGAATAAATGTTGGGTAAAGGAGGGCACTGGATAGTAAGAGGAAAATGAGAGTTGTGTTTGAACCAAGGTTATTAAACCCGGACCGGACTGGCCGGACTCCAGGCCGGTCCGGTTTGCTGCATGACTCGGGGTTCAAACGACTCGGCCGTAACTCGTCCAACTCGGAGTGACCCGGGATTAGCCCGGATAACTCGTCGGGTTGGACGAATCACCGAGTTGGGTTTTTTCAAGTACAGATCCACATCGAAATGAGCATTAAACAAGAAAATAAATCAGAGATGAAGAAGGAGAGGAGAACATGATGATGAGAATGGAAGAAAACACATTTATTTGTTGAGATCTGAAATCTAAAGGTTGCCTTAAACAAAGTTGCTTCTTAGTTCTTTCTCGCCTTCATCGCTCACGCGAAGCCAAGGATGTTTTTTCGACTTCATAGCTCACCTTGGAAATGAGATGCAGCAATCGCTTTTTGGTTTGTTAAGGATCGTTCAAGAAGGAAGAAGGAAGAAGTAAAATGCAAGCACTGGGTCGTTCAAATGAAAGAGAGAAAGAGAGGAAAGAAGGAGCCTTTTCTGATTTCAATTTTGAGTGGCTCCATGAATTTTTGTCAGTGGAATGGTTGAGAGAAAAGAGGAGCCATCACGTGGAGAGAGAGAGAGAATAAGGAAGAGAAAAGGCTTTTCATTTTAATTCTTTAATATAGAATTAGTTCTTTTTTAGAAAATGATAAGAGAGTTAAATTTTTCTTTAGGTCAAAATAAGAGAGTTAAATAAATTATTTATAATTTGATTTGTCTATATTTTTTTAAACTAATTTATTTGACTTATAAATTAATATAAAATCTTATAATATGCCACATATGTCATGATTAAATATACCCTATTTAACTTCCTTAATCTTCTAAAAAAACTCAATTAGGTATTATATCAACTACTGAATATGATTAAAAAAGTTGGATTGCTATATTTTTTATGATGTCAATTTATCAAAAAATTTGTAAAGAGTGTTGGTTACTTTAATGATCTTTTTTTGTTAGTAATTCAAGGTAGCAAATGAAATTATTGTTGGAATTTTGAAAATTATTATGTGAATTTAAACATTTTTTTATTTTTAATTCCTTACCGGGTTAGATCACGGGTTGACTACGGGCTAACCCACTGACCCACTGCCTCGACCGGTCTAGTTACTGGTCCGGGTTTGATTACCTTGGTTTGAACACAATAGCAATAGGGGAAAAAAGAATGGGAAGAGGTATAAGGGTTTGTTTTTCTTTCAGGGAACACTGGTCCATTCAAAGATTATAATTGTAATAAGGTCATTTTCGCATGGCCTACTTAGATGGAGAGAAAATAGAAGCGAAAGGAAAACTAAGAGAAAAAATAATGAGAGAATTGTGTTTTTCTTTACTTGGATAACGGAGGAAAAGTGAGATGAAAGAAAAGTTAGGGAGAAACCCCACCCCATTTTCTTCCAACTTTTTCCTCCGCATATGGAAAGAAAATGGGAAGAAACTTTGTCTCCCATCATGCCCTTCATCCTCATCTCTCTCTCTACTCGCCTTTACATAATATATTAATTATTAAATTATCTATTTTAATTATAATTAATTTCAAAAACTGTCTTTTTATATTTTTCCTTGAAAATGATTTTTATAAAAAAAATTAACTTTAAAATATCATGATATATTTATAATATATGGGGTAATTTAGTCTTTTAGATATTTGCGCATTTTTTTCTTCTCTATTTTTTCTTACCCATCCAAACAAATGAGGTGATAATGTTTTCTCTTCTCTCATTTTCTTTCCTCCCAACTTTTCTTCTCATCCAAGAATAAGATTATAGGACGTTTACATCCTATTCATTAGTTTCATAATTAATCTAAAGTGTCAAAGGAGATAAAATAGAATATATATTTTTGGGAATTAGTGATAGTGATTACCAGCGCAATCTTAAGGTCCAAAGGAAAAATGTATGCTAATAACAGATAAAAACCAATTTTGTCTTCACACAGGATAGATGAAAACTTATAAGCTGGCAAAAAAAAAAAAAAAACTTATAAAATTTAAAAAGGATTAGTCTCAAGTCCTGGGAAGTGGGCCTACCTGGGTAAGAAACAATGTCATAAGTACATGAAAATAGCTGCCATTATATGGGCCTAATAGCAGACTAGGCTTTGTGTAGAGAGACTGAGCGTTGGGCTTGAAAATTTAAGAATTGTGCCTTTTGGGATTTTCATGCTTCTTGTTCCTGACATTGTCAACCAGCCCCAACATGGCACTTTTGAAACCATTATTAATTGTTTATCAATTGGCCCAAAGATGGAAAATGCATGAAAAAGTACACCAAACTTGCATCACAACAACACCAATTCCCTTCGGCCAAAATAACAAAGCTTTATCCCACATACTCCTATATGAGATCTCCATTGTTTGACATGAGTCATCAGCTAATAGGATTAAAATAATCTGAATTATTCTACTTTTATTAGACAGATTCTCTTCTTTTATTAGACAGGTTCTCTTGCGGTGACATTCTTAAAGCATGTATGTAAATATTTCTTATTTAACTGTGTTTAAACTTTTGATAGACAAAAATAATTAATACAAATATTTACCTGAAATAAATTTAACTTATATTATATTATATGAAAATGTCTTATCTTATATTCCAAAAACATGGATATTTTATTCATAAAAAAGCTTGCACATGGTTGTCTTTTTTGTTATTCACCAACGCATTTCATGCCCCAAAATAGGGAACTTATTTAATGGGCACGAAATTCATATAATGGGAATGGTCTTGCTTCTGAAAGTTTGACCAACCTTTTGCCATAAATAAGAAACTAAGCAAGAGAAGTATTCCTGGTTCCAATTCAACCTACAATCACAAAAGGTAGTTTCTTATTGCCCTTCCTTTTTTATTAAATGTTTCCTTCTACAACTTATGCATAAAAAATCTCCTATGGTACTTCGTATTAGTGGGATAAATTACTACTCTACTATAACAAATATGACCTGATGCCCATAAAATATAGCTCTATAATATTAGGTTTTATATCAATCTAAATATTAGGTAAATTATTTCAAATAAAAATACAAGTTAAGTAGTTATTTAGAGATGATTAAAAAAATGACTAAAATATACGGAAATCTTATATTCAGAAACACACTAACCTTCTCATTAATTCCTATATTTATTAGGATTAGAGGGCAATGAATTTGTTCAGAAAAAACATAAACTAATGTTTAGCTTTCAAGAATTTTAAAGGAGAGAGAACAATTGATAGTATACTTGGAGACATTTATTATGGAAGTCATAAAGGCTAGTATTCTCTTCAAGATATCATGAGCCTTATTACTAGAATTTTAGTGAACGGTGATATGTTTAAGATGTCAGAGACAATATTTGGGCTTCAGCTCGCCATATCAGCTGCCCATAATGTTAGTATACATTCTGAGGGAGAAAATGAAGCCTTGACCATGAGTATTCAAGCTCACATACATCGTTTTACAACCCATAAGAGTATAGGGTAAAGCATGAAGATCCATGAACTTAGTATAACATAGAGAAACAAATCCAACAAGATGTTGTACAAGGCTCGTGTGCATTTCAAATTGAAGAATTCACTTAATATACCACGTGACAAGCATGTGTCTTGGAGGATGAGTATAGGTGACGTCCAAAAATCTTAAAAAAGCATCAAGAATGGGTCATTTACTTTAATTGATTTTCGTTTTTTAAGTAGTTTCCTATTTAATTTCCATTGAATAAGATCTTTAAGTCCATGCTTATTCTAAAAGCTTTGTTTTAATTTCCTATTTTTAGGTAGCTGACTTTTCCTCCAAGTTTTAGTAATTTCAATTCCTAATTCTTTAGGATTGAGTGGTGCCAATCAAGAGAATCACTTATCATTTAGGCATCATTCATAGCATTTATTCGTTATGTTTTTAATTCTAGAGTGTCTTATGCTAGCCTAAATACAGGGTTCGTTTTGTAATTGATTACAAGGAAGGGTAGACAAGAATGAATGAGGAATTATGAATGTGAATTCTCTAATGAATATGAATTCTCTTCAAACAAATGTTTACTACTTGGTTATATATTCTTAAAAGAATGTAGGTATAAAAGATTGATGGACTATTTTATTGTAATACTTCTTGAGCTATTGTTTCTTTTGGGTGCTGGGATTTCTATACATATTAGGTTCCTTATTCCAATATCACCATCCTTTATTTTTATTTCTACTTATTCACTTCTGCATTTCTTAACCAATTTGTAGTTTATGGATTTTCTAGGACATATTTCTATTGGATCCATGTCAACAATCTCAAACAATCATTTGCTTCAACTCGGTCAAAGTAAGAAGCTATCCAAGATGGCTGGCCGTATTTCTTATTAAATCGATTGCTTCAATTTAAGAAAAAATAATAATTTTGCTGTGATGTGAGTAAACATATTTTAGTCCTGCAAAATCAGTAAGACTTCAAATATGTTTTTAGATCAAAAGCGCGCACACATATACATAAAGATGTCAAAGTAAAAAAAGAGCAAGGTAAAGAATAAAATGAATCATATTAGGTGCTGCTCATCGTTCTACTTTACATAGATCTAATCCAAGTTATAGTGTTAAATGAAATCTCGTCCCTATAAGCGGGTAAAAAATTACAAAAAATATGGTCAGATATATACAAAAAAGAATTTAGCTAATCTAGTAATAATAATAATAAATAATAAATAACATCATATCGCCATGTTCTCTCCCTAAATCATCTTTCTCATCAAATTCTTCTGCAGAATAATCCAACCTTTCTTATTTAAACCTTCCAGTCAATCCTCAACAGAAAACGTAGCTCCGATGAATTATTCTCCTCTTCAACTAAAAAGAATGAAACTTCTTTTAGATAAATTGTCCCAGCTTTACCAGCATAACACTTATATCATCACTTGAGCCTCTTGAAACAGACAAATCTACAAGCTTTTTACAGGCCATCAATGGTTGTGCTATATTACTACTCCCATTGCAAAAAGGACGAGCAATATCTACAGCTTCTTGATTAGTAACCTGAAACAAGAATCAACAGGACATTTTTCAGTTAAATAGTTCAGTGGTATAATATTTGCTAAGCAGAATTTCTTAATAGAAACTATGAACACCATAATTGAATGTTTGAATTTCACACACACCTTATCCCATAATCCATCTGAAGCTAATATCAACAAGTCATGTTCAGGTTCAATCCTGAGAACTTTAGTCTCAGGTTCAGCTATCACCCATTGCTTCAAATACCGATCCCCAATTCCTCTGGAAACAGCTAGGGATCCCTGGATCCTCCAAACACCACGGCATAAATCAACATAGCCACCCTGCAAAAACAAATTCAAACAACAGTTTATAAGCTTTAGAATCAAAAATTGGCTGACACATCCCAAAAAAGAAACAAATTTACTATGACATCTTGAAGATCAAGGGTGCTTACAGTGGTCTCAATTCTGTCCTTTTCATCTTCCCTAGAGGGCCTGTGATCAGATGTGAGGGCTTCAGCGACGCCGCCTCGGCTAATAACAGCTCGGCAATCGCCGGCGTTAGAGACAACAAGGTTTCCATTCCTAATCAGTGCAGTTACACAGCATGAGCCACCATGAAGATCCTCTTTTAAAAAACCAGAATCAGTGTTCAGGTAACCATGCTTCACTGCCTCCTCTATGTCATCTTCATCATCTCTTCTAGTCACTTCATCCATGACGTTCCTTTCTAAGTTATGTGCAGCAAACTCAGCAGCTTTTGAACCTCCGTGCCCATCAAATACACCAAAGAAAGCCTGCCATAATTACATCAACAAATTGGTAAATAAGAGTTCCATAACTTTATAAACATCCAAAACAAAAGTCGAATTCTGCAGAGATCATTCCCAACTTCCCTCATACTAGTAAACTAAATCCTAATTCGATTAGTTCAATTGGATCTTTAAAACTTTTGTTTTTCCTGAGAAGCTATATCAGTCCAAACAGAACAGCCAGTGCTTGGCAGAGAGTCTGACACTCTATCCTTTTTTCTATTAGTAATTTCTTTTAACATAAATGATCGTAAATAACTTATGAAAAGGTCAACCTATCAACCTAATTCTTTCTCTACTTCAAATTAGAATTCTTCAGAGATCGTTCCCAAATTTCCTCAAGTCAGTCAACTAAACCATAATTCCATTAGTTCAATCGTATCTTTACAAATTTTGTTCATCCTTAGAAGCCATATCAATCAAACAAGTCACTGATCAAGCTATTAACCTACTTCTAAGCAGAAAAATCACAACCAGTTCTTCAAACAACTAGATCGGACCCAAATAAATTCAAAAAATAAAGATTATTACCTGTTTGGGCTGTCCATGGAGATTAACAGCAGCAGAGTAACGATCCTCCATGTACTCTCGCCTACCTCTCTTACAATAAACAGAAAACCCTAGCCCTTCGGCCTCAAGATCATCTCGAGCCATCAAAGAAGAAGAAGGAGTCGAAGGAACACCAATAGAAAGAGAGGAGACAGGAATAGCGAGCCTAGCAGGCCTTTTCCTCTTCAAAACGGTGCCGTTAGGAGAGGTTGAAGAAGAGGAGGAGGAGGAAGGAGGAGGAAGAGGCTTGAGGAGACGGAGGCGGAAAGGAGAGGAAGGAGAAGAAGGTGAAGGAGAAGAAGATGAAGAAGCAGAAGAAGAAGAAGAAGGCTTGAGGTGAGATAAAGAGAGAGGAAGGGATTCTGGTGAGGAAGAGGGTTTGTTGCAGAAGAGAGAAGACGACGGAGAGAACACCGGAGAATTAGCGAGAGCCACGGAGCACGACATGGCCGAAGAAGAAGGAGAAGGAGGAGGAGGAGGAGGAGGGATGGGATGAAATTTGTGATCGTTGGGATTTTATACAGATTTTGGGGTTTGAAACTTTGAACGTTGAATTGAATGAATGAATGAATTGGGTGGGGAGAAAGAGAGTGGGGAGAATATATAGGGGAGGCAGGTAGGTGTGGGGCCCAGTGGGACCCAGGTGGGTTTTTTTTTTTCCCTTCTTTCGTTCTGTTTTTTGCGTGTGCTTGGATTCAGCATGTTGAACCCTTCTTTGACCCTATTTCTCGTTTTGATTTTTTTGGATCGATTCCGCCCTTGCCTGTAGGCTGTTGCCACCGCCCTTTTGCCCCTCCTATACATGACATACACGTGTATCGTGAAAATTTCCTAAATTTAAAGAATTTATAACTATTTCTAATTTCTATCACTAATTACGCTCTGCTCCTTTATTGAACGTCAACTTGGCTAGATGTTTCCGAAGAAATAAAATCAGTGGTGGTGGAGAGATTGCAGTATTGCTAGCTCTATGAGATTCTAAATTGATTGATAGCATTCACAATTGAAGTTGTTTCGCGATCACATAGAAAAGTTTTAACTTCTCAACTCCGATTTAGTAATTGTTGTATCTTTATTAGAATAACTTAATTGTATGTTTATAATTACTAATTATTTTTGGCTTTGAAGATTTACTTCAAAGTTTGAGGATATTTTTTTATTTTACATAAACTTCATAAGAATATTGTTATATTTTTATGATAAATCTCTAAAATTTGTTAATAAATTAAAATATTATTAATATTACAATTTTGTGTTTGGCTGAATTTTTGTCAATTTTGTATGGTCATATATAATTTTATATAAATATTGAACATGGAATCTCTTTTTCTTGTAAAAATAAAAAAATTGTTAATGGTGTGGTGATTGGAGTATGAATTTTGATATAAGTTTTGCTGTAAAATATTTTAACATAAAAATAAATAATGACTTTGCACATATTGAAGAATAATACCAAAAAAAAAAAGTTGAGATTTAGAGTCCCTTCATTCAACATAATTTAAAAAGAAATAAAATGTAAAACAAAGAGGGAATAATAAGAGAGTAAAGTATATATATTTAATCCTATTGCAAAAAAATCTACTACATTATCTATGAAGGGAAACATAGAAGAATACCGAGTAAGTGGGGAAAATTAAAAAGAAAAGAGTGAAAATAGCTGTATTTGAGTTGAGGAAAAATGAAAGGAGGAGGAAGTTGCAATGAAGACAGGAAAAAATTAAATAATATTTTAATTCAATTAAAATAAAGAATGAATGAATTGAGAGGGACAGCGACGGAAGGAAACACGTTAAGGGGAAGAATTTGGGGGAGATAAGTTACTGAAAGTTTGTTGACTATTGAATCCACTGTGTTGACTTGCCAGTCACCCAAAAACTGTCTCCTTCCCTCTTTTTGCCTCTACCCTCATTCTTCTTCTCCTTCTTCACTAAGTTTCCTATAAACCACCCATTAGAAGTTTGAAAATTTTGAATGGTTCAGTTAAATTCAGCATCTTAGAATATTCTTTTATTAGTGCTCATTATCTTAAAAATATTTTATTTAAATGCAATCTCATTCTTCAAACATATTTTGTTTGGTAAGCAAACTTATAATCCTTTTATTTCAAAAGAAAACAATGCAATATTAACCTCGTTGTTTACTCACCAAAAATATAAATCCACTCAAAAATTGAAAATTCTGAAATGAAAGAAAAATTTCTTGGTTCTTATAGGTTTATTTGCTTTTAAATTTTAGTTCACATAATTTTCCTTTTTACTGAGACCTTACAACTTTCTAGTTATAAGTATTCGAGCGTCTTTTGAACTTGTGACTTGTTGGTTATGTGAAGCATGATACTTACATTACTACCAGTTATAGGATTGATCTGGTATGGTATTTCCTGAATGGAAGCTATCAATTTCTAGTTATAAGCATTAGTTTATGTGCCGATAACATGTTAATTAACACTGATATGGATATCAACTAATTGGCATGTAAGTTGCCACAGAATATGAATAAAAAATGAATGTTTTTGAAAAAAAAAATATTTATAAAAGTTAAATTAAAATAATTATTATTCTCAGATAGATAACTTTAATTACTTAATAAAAATGAGAAAAAAAATAACGACATAGTTTAATCAAAATGACGTGAAATTAAAGGAATGGGTGTATTAATTTTTTCTATTTTGGATAAAATATATATATAATGAATGACTTGAGTTCTTTATTATTGTCAAAAAATTATTCTACATTGATGTAATGTAATGAAAAGATTAATCTTAAATCTTTTTTTTTTTTTTTGGAAAATTGTATATTGTTAAATACCAGTAGATGAGACATAACATTAGTTGATTATTTTTTTTTTGGATTGAACATAGTTGATTATAGGGAAAATTAATTACAAGTAATGTGTAAAAAACTTAATTAAGATGGGGTCACATAAAATTATGTAATTAATCTTAAGTCCCACAAAGTTGTTATTGCCTACTTATTAAGTATTATATGTAGTTCAAAAGTTATTACTGAACAAGAGTTAAATCGTCAGGCCCTAAGTTGTTATCGTCTGGTTAAAAGTTGTTAGTGACTGAGAATTTAATTATAGGGTAATAATAACTTTTAGCCAGAAGATAAGAACTGTTTGACCTGCCAATAACAGTTTAATAAGCATGTGACAACAACTTTCTGGTAGGACTTTAGATTAATTAGATGATTTCGTGAGACCTAATTGAATTACTTACACATAACCTCTAATTAATCTAACAACAAGGTGGCCAAACCAAAACCCCCCCCCCCCCCCACCCACCCAAAAAAAAAAAAAAATTGTACTATTGAAGAAAGGGTTTCCAGCATCATTCGTTCATCTTATTAGCCATAAGTTGACTATATACCTGTCTTGTCAAAACTTCTAATCACGACAGGTTTTTTTCAGCAAAAAATTTATGAAATTATAGCTAACTTTCAGTGATGTACAACTTAATCCAAAGACCAAGTCTTTCACTTTTATTTTTCCAATTTCACACCTTTCAGTTTGATTTGTCCTGTGTGGAAGCTCTTTTAATGTCAATCAATTCATTTCTCCTTTATTTAATAAATATTCCTATTATTAAAAATATGACTAATAATTCAAAACTACATAAACTGAAGTGGTCATATATATATATATATATTCCAAGTTATTGTCCTCCTTGGAGGTGGCTTCTTCAGCACATATTTCTTTAATTTGGTTGCTACTTTATATCCATTATTTTAGTCAAATTATTGGAAGTTGATTGTTATATCCTTTTAACACTCGAAAGAGTTGCAGGTTTAAATACTAACATTGGTAGGAAGATTGTAGTAGTTATATATGGTGGTTTGTCTTGTGAATTTGCAAACATGTGATTTTCTATACGTGATTTAAACTTTTTTGGTGAGATATGTAATTATTTTTTGAGAAAATTGGGGATGAATCCCCACCAGACAAATTAATAGAGAAATGGTATCTAACACTCGCAAATGATATTATATTTAACACATGTTAGGTCCTATTTTTAAATTAATTTGTCAAATGGGGATTTATCCCCAATTTTTCTATATTTTTTTACATTTAGTATATAATTGATCATTTTAGTAAAAAATACATGCATTTGAATTCCCCCACAAACATGAATGTTTGCTAGATAATGAATTTATAAGTAGATCTATAAATATTCTTTTAGTCTTAAATCCTACCTTCCTCCTTACTCTTGAAATCTAACTCACTAAAATCTTGTGATTAGGGATAAAAGATTTTTCATTTTCAATTTCGTAATTTTTTTATTTATTCACTGGTATTCGGCACTACTAACAACTGATTAATCCAGTTCACTGGAACGTAGGCTTACAATGGAGGAAATCTCGTTACCTCTAAATAATTATCACAGCATACCCATAGTTGGAACACGAGACCACTGGTTAAGGTAGAACAACCCAGTTGATTTAAAAGTTTGATGATTCAATAACATGCATGTTCACAAACCTTGGCCAAAAAAATAAAAATAGGGAAAAAATTAAAAAAAAAAAAAGAATAGAAATTGAGAGTCCATAAAAGAAGACGAAGAAGAGACAAAGTGGGGAAGGAATTGATTAGGAGAAGGCGACTTCTGAGAAGGGTTCAAGACGTGAAGAAGTTACCGTTGGAGACGAACCTTCCTTGTTGGCTCCATGACCGTTACGTGGCTCTCTTACGAAATACCGTAAATGCCCTCGCCACATATCAAGTATCAACACGCTTGCCTTGATTGCCTCCATTACCGTTATTAACTTATTATCCTTTCTTCCAATTTACAATTAGCACCTTCAGTCTACCCAACCTAGTTTTCAATTCCTGCATTTTATTTTTTTTTTAAAAAAAAAAAAAACTTGAGACTTGAGAGAATGTTTCCAAAGTTAAGTCCATAACTCCATATTGGTATCTTGCAACTGTTCAATTACCTGAGGCTAGTTCATTAAAAATGTACGATATATCTTTCCTAACGATGATGATTGACCCTTAGAAGAATGTCATTCTAAATAGTCTATTACTACTCCATTAGTTCCTAAATAGGGTTCCTGATTGATTTTTTTGGAAAATCCTTTGAAAGATAAATAAATTACTTATAAATTGATTTATCTGAATTTTTTTCTTTAAACTGATTTATTTGACTTATAAACTAACATATAATATAATAATATACAAAATCATGATTAAGCCCTTTTTGTTTTCTTGATCTTTAAAAGAAATCAACTAGATTTTATATTTAAGAATGAAGGACTTATATTAGAAAGATTGATTCTTATTGTATAAATTCATAATTTGACACAAAGAGATACCACAACACTTATCCAGACAATTTTTTTTTGACCTGGATCTAGAAAAATTACTATATGCTTTTAATATTTCTCTTTTACATAAATAACTTGATCAATTTTTTTTTACAAATGTTATATTTTTATTTAAAGAAGAGTATTGGGATAAAATTATTATGCTTTTCATACTTTTCTCAATCCGTATATTTTTCCTCTTTTCGTTGTAAAGATAAAACTGCCTTTTTCAATATCAAACATCAAATAAAATCTAGGGGAAAATGGTCATTTTTTGCCCGGAAATTTTAGTTTTGGAACAATTTTGGTATGAAAGTTTTTTTTTTTACCAATTTTAACCCGAAAGTTTACAAAACGTAGCAATATAGACCAATTTTACAATATAGAGGGGCCTCAAAAGGTTTATATTACTATGTTTTGTAAACTTTCGGGGTCAAAATTGGTCCAAAAAAAACTTTCGAGCTAAATTTGCTCCAAAACTAAAATTTTTGGGGTAAAAATGACCATTTTATCTAAAATCTAATTGACAAGTAACAAACAGAATTATTAACATAACATTATATCATGCGCTAGCACAATATTATATGGGAAGCATGAACAATCTTTGATGCTAAACCATCGCAAACATTTTTTGAACATCTACGGCGATGTTGGGATTGATTGGACAATTTTCCGAAGACATAAAAGTTGTAACAATAGATGTCATGCATGATGTGGTTGTCATGTGTGAGGCTACCTTGTCTACCTGTAAGATTTATATGCCACATAAGACATTCCATATACTCATCAACTAAGTCTTGACAGTTGACACTTAAGGGCCTTTAGCTGACTATCAAGTATTAACCCAATGTTCAGTGACTAGGCTAACCCAGAACACAAGATCAGGATTGGCTTAGTCTAAAAAGAATTATTAAAAAAATGAAGAAGGAAATTAACTTAACAAGTTAATTTTTTTTTTGTAAACAAATATAATTTTCTGTATCTGTCATACATTCTGTAAAAAAATATGTTAGATCTTAGATGCCATTTCAGCTAAATTTAATCAGAATGGCCTCAAAGTGTGAATAAGAGAAGTACGGAAATAGTTGGCACAAAAAAAAAAAAAGAAAAAGAAAAGAAAGAAAGAAAGAAAGAAAGCACGGAGATAATGATAAGGCAATAAAAACGACTTTTTTTTTTATCTGAAATAAAAACGACTTCGATGATTGACTCTCTCCAGCTTTTTTTTTTGTTTTGGACTGACTCTCCTGCTTTGACTATAACTAAATGTATACTCAATTTTGGACGGCAACAATTGCTTTTTCCTTTTGATTCAGTCTACATTAAATTCCAAATTCATTTCATTCATTATGTTATTCTTTTCTATAATTAAATATCCACATACTTTACCCCTGCATGGAGAAGCATTAAATCTTTTGAACCAGTTATTCCCAGTGTATTAAAAATTGGACCGGATCGGCCTGGTTGACCCGTGAACCGGTGACCGGTCCGAGTTATTAGGAGAAGTAGTGCAGACCGTGAACCGTCCAACCCGTAGCGAACCGGAGTAACCCGGCCTGAACCGGCTTAACCCGAGTTACTTATAAAAAAATATTTTTCTTATAAACTGATGCCATTTTACTTTCCTTTTTGCTGTTCTGAACTTCATTTATAGTGTCTCACAATCACAGACTCATCGTATTGTAATTATGATGGGATCTAGAAATTTTAATTATGATAGCTTAATATTTGCATCATATTGTTTTGATTTATTTATAAAGATACTGTACATATAACTGATTACAACTTTTCAGCACTAACACACATACAAAAATTATCCACAATTCTGGGATCAGTTACATAGACCCATTCATTAGCCCCGGTCTAACCTACGGGTTGACCCTTGACCCTCCACCTCGACCGGTTCACTATCCGGTCTGATTTTTTATTCCTTGGTTATTCCACCTTTGAGATGCCTACAAATCAGTGGAGGATTAGTCTCCCACCTTTCGGATGGGAAAATACCTTGATCTTTGATAAAAAAAAAAGGGATAAGGGTCATTTTTACTTCGGAAGTAACCACCCAGGATTATTGGGGACCTGAAAGTTTTTTTTAAGATCGTTTTTGCCCGGAAGTTATCAAAATGGATCAATTTTACCCCCTAAAGGTTAGTCAAAGTTTAATTTGACTGTTAAGTGACATGTATCACTCCACCTATTACTCAGCCAGCCACCTCATCAGCCATTTGGAATTTAAATATTACACTTGGAATTTTTTATTAATTTTGTTAGAAGCACCCAATCTCTCTCTTAATAATCCAAAAATCACTCTTTCTCGGCAAAAAAAAAAAAAAAAAAAAAATCCCAGAAATAACTCCAACAAGCCGAGCGGCTTTGCGGTAAGCTTGATGATGTCGTCGACGAGGACGAAGTGGAAGCTGGAGTTGGATTCTCCCAACATGGAGTGTGAAGGAGGAGATGAGAGTGTGGTTGAGTGTGGGAAGCTTCAGAAACAGAGGTAAGGGAAGGAAGTAGAGAGGTTGTAGTTGAGGATGGAGGAAGGCTGGGAGTCAATGGAGAGTGTTGGAGTATGGAGAAGATGGCGACCAACGTGGACAGCGGCGACGCTGTTGGGGGGTTGGATTGTTTGAAGACAAATGTGGCAGCGGTGACGGTACGATGTTAGTAGCTGAGAATAAGAAGCTTTTTTAATTTTTTCCCTATTTTTTTATCAAATGAAAAATTCAAGAGACGAACCAATCTGCAAAATTTCTTGATGCAAACAACATTGATGATTGGAAAATTATTTGCCTTTCTTGTTGGGTTCACAGAGTTTAATATTTCTCATTTTCCTTTTTGGGCTTGTGATTTACTTATACAGTTATACTTGATATCTGTTTTTGTTCCTCATTGATAATTTCATGAAAAGGAATTTAATTCATTATTTCTTGTGGATTCAAAGTTCATAGACTGGGGGGTTTACGGGGAGCTACAGGAAGTTGGTTCTTGATCAATAGGATGGGCTGATTGCTAGCAGGTTCGTTACAGGACGATGAGGGTAGGTGAACGCAAAGAGAAGAGAAAGATTGGGTTTTTTTATTAAACAAGTAATATTAAATTCCAGGTGGCTGGCTGAGTAATAGGTGGAGTGACACATGTCACTTAACAGTCAAATTAAACTTTGACTAACCTTTAGGGGCAAAAATGATCCATTTTGGTAACTTCCGGGGTAAAAGCGATCCTAAAAAAACTTCCGGGTCCCCGATGATCCTAGGTGGTTACTTCCGGGGTAAAAATAACCCTTATCCCAAAAAAATATCCACATACTTTTGGTTTGGATAATCAATATATAATTAAAATAAGCCTCTTTAGGGGTGGAAATAGGTTAGGCCAATGTATGTTTCAATTAAATAGACATGCGCCTGATTAAAAATATAGAACTTAAACTTGGGCCTGAACCTGTATGTAAACCTTATTTTAGGCATGAGCCTAAGTCTTTAAAAAGCCTGACAAGGCCTCATAGCCTATTTAGAAGCCTACATTTTTTTTAAAATGTAGACTCTTAAATGGGCTTAAAAATCTATACTTTGTATTCCACATATTACCTTTTAAACCTATTAAAACACATATGTATGTTTCAAAAAGATAAAACTATAATTTTTTTGTCACTTTTATCGTAGAAACTATGAAAAATTATTCCTTTTGAGATTATAATGTTTTATATAGGAACAATTGGAATAAACTTGTTAATTGCAACAATTGTTATGCTTTAAAAAACATACAAATTAGGGACAAGTGGGGTGAACTTTACCCTTTGAAAAGTATTAAAAAAAAAAAGTCTTTACTCTTTGAAATGATCACTGTATACTATTCAATGAAGGCTAATC
This sequence comes from Mimosa bimucronata, assembly GCA_037074515.1. NCBI lineage: Eukaryota > Viridiplantae > Streptophyta > Magnoliopsida > Fabales > Fabaceae > Mimosa > Mimosa bimucronata. The sequence continues at coordinate 12,555,666 of CM073443.1, read as the reverse complement.
CTTTGGAATCTAATACAACCCATATCTGAAATGGAGGGGGATGGAAAGGAAAAGGAAAGGAGTTATACAGGGAATTTCAATAGCTGTGAAGATATGATCAATTAGCACTTGGTTTGGGGATGAGGAAAGTGGTGAAGAACTGAGATATTAAAAAAAAAACTTCAAAGAATATCATTTTCTGAATTCACATCATGCAACAAAATGTAACCAAAATCAATGAAGTAATTTATACAGAATAAGATATAAAACTCATCAATAGTTTCATGTTTGGACGGAGCTTTCATAATATAAAATTATGTGTGTCATTCAATATATAAATTTATAGGTTATGCAAATTATTTTGAATAAAAATGATAAATCTAAGAGATGAAATAATTGAATCTTATATTTGGAAAAAAAAAAGACAGCATCAACTTGATTTTATATTTTCAACAACAGTATAGTTATGCTGTTAAAAAAAACAATATTGAGCTTTTAGGTATGAGTGTAGTAGTAAACTGAGAAATAACATACGATTCTCATGTGAGCAAACCTACTCTCAGTAAGAAAACTTGCATGAGCAACATAATGTAGGTTCAAAAAATTGAATCCTATGAGAAAATTAAGTAGTTCTCTGTAGCTTAAGTTTTTTAAGGAATGGTTGTAATTTGGAAGGTGTATTTTCAAAAGAGGAATAGATGTTCAGAGAATAAGAGTGCAGGTCTAATATTACGGTTTGTGGGCAGAGTATGGCATTACTCTGTGGTTTGAGTCATTTCAAAGTCCCACATCGAGGACTCAGGTAAAAGTCGTACAGCCAAACGCAATATAAAAACTGAAGCCAGCTTAATTAGCAAGGCACGCAGCCACGGAGTGAGCACAGAGCGAACTATTCTTTCGCCTTTTACTAAAGAATACCGTGTGCTCGCTGCTTCAAGTGGCATACGCCAATTTTTGAGAGGCTTCCGCCGATAGGTGGGGTCCTACTTTTCAGTCTAAATTCTTCATAAGCATTTCTTGTCGGTATTTAATAATGATGATATTATATTAGTGGTTTAAAGTTTAAACTCATAATAGAGTATTTGTAGTTAGAGAGGTGATTGGGTGTGTGGTTTCCAAAGCAATTGGGGTATTTGTTTATTTGTAAGCAGTTGAATCTAAAAAAGATTTTAATGTTTACTGATTTTCTAGATGTAATGCGGCTCTTCATGGGGGAGTGTGGATTGGCTCTCACCCATTGAAAGAGGAAGTTACTGAAATTAGGACACTTCTTGCAGGAGACTGGGATATTGAATTACATCATTCTCATCGAGAAGCATTGAGGTGTGCAGACAAATTGGCAAGGGACGCTTATGAAGCTGATATGGATCGAGTCATACTCCAAGAACCACCAAGATTTTGCTTCGCACTACTGAGGCAAGACATGGAGGAAGCTGTTTTAGGATCTATATTCTGAGTAGTTAGTTCTTTTATATTTCTACAAGCATTACGCTTGCCTTGTTATTAAAAAAAAAGAGTATTTGTCAATGAGGGGCATTAAAAAGAATATTATGGAAGAAATCAGAAAGAGATCGTATACTCCCTCAATATAACACATATAGAATCACATAGGAACAGAGGGAGTATTTAGTATCAAACTCATTTTGGAGAAAAATTAAAAAGATGTATTTTATTTAGGAACAAACTTACCTCTAAGATTGGAGGGAATATTTAGTATCAAACCCATCACTCGGATTTAAATATATACTCTCTCCAGTCCTAAATATAAGACCACTTTGACTTTTTTTTTTTGTGGAAGTTAAGAAAGTAAATTAGACATCTAAATTATAACATATATCACATGAAATTAGATTATAGGTTAGTTTATAAGTAGAATATATTAATTTTGAGGAAAAAAATATTGTTTTTGGGATTGAAACTACTCTTTTTTTGGATTGAAAAAAAAAGTCAAAAAAGTCAAAGTGATCTTATATATAGGACCGGAGGGAGTATTATATTTGTTTACCGAGGTATTGGCAAGTTACTTAACTATTAGGGGGAATTAGACTATAGAAAAACAACAATAAATAGAATATATTCCCTCCAGTCCACTTAAGAGGTAACATAACATAAAAGAACATATGATAAATTTTTAATTTTTATTGAAAATAAATGTTTAATTTCCATTTTTAATATAAAGCTGGGTGACAAGACAACTGCTCAAATGAGCACTATATGTAGCATCAAAATATCAAAGTCCTACGGTCCCTCGTCAACAACCACCTCATGAATTTGAGGGGGTCTTTGAGACTATAATTTCCTATAAATTATAATGTCATGAGCTAATCTACCTAATTGATAGGCTAATACATTTTTCTCCCTAGGGAGGTGGTTCACGTCGACCTGCCATTCTTTAACTAGCAGCAAGCGAGCTCCATTAATTTCATCCTTGTATGGGTGGTTTTGAGCGCATTTCCAAACCAGTTAGATCTATTGCCTCCGCAAAGTCCGAACAGAGCCTCACCTTTCTGTAGCCTCGGCTCCAACATAGTAGTCGTCCATGAATAATACCAATAATTTCCACAATTATACCACTTGGAACAGAGCTGAGTTTACACATATATCCACATAGCCATTCATTTTCCTTAGTTTTGATTACGCCTTCACATCCACTCCGTCCGGTGCCTAAAACCGATGCATCAGTTTCAAGAATTACAAAGTCTGCTTCCCCCATTGTTCTGTTTGCTGCAGTATGGTTTTTGTTGCTGTAGAAGAAGCATCTAGATGCTCGAACATGGTCCATGCAAGCTCCCATGAAACTTGAGTTTGCATTGGACTAATCAGCATGTAGTTCCTCTCCAAATAGTTTCCTGCACCTATCAACTTATAAGAACTTATAAGAGGGAGTTTATAATAAATGATATAAGGATAAAATAAAAAAATTGTATCAATTTTTTTTCATAATAAATAATTTTAACTATATTTTCTTGGTTTAATTGATTAAGTTGACCACCTCATATAATATGGATTGGAGGGAGTAAATAAAAACCGTTTTTGGACTCAAAAATATGATTACCTTATAGGCTTATACAATGGTCACTTTTTCCCCCCTCAATTTTTAGAAGTTTTTTAGTAGGCTGAAAAATCATTCAGTTTTCAGAAAATTGTTTTGGTTCTCTGTCTACTTTCGGGAAACTTCAGTCCAATCCGACTTAACTATCAAAACGGTCATTTGGCTCAAACCAAGCCGTTGATGAATCCAAACGACACGATTCTTAAAATATTGTTTTTTATGCTTATATCTTGTAAAATCCTATTAAGTCACTTATAAATTTGTACTAATTGTAAACATGGTTAAACTCATGATTTAGCTAATCTAGTTTATTATTTTTACATTTCTACCTTACAAAATCATGTTTATGTTTATTCACTTTTGAACTTGTACTAACTTTTTCAATTTGATCAAACCTAGTGACTTGAGTTTTACATATATTTTTTGTAGATAAATCATGAATGATGATGGATTTAGCTTAAATTATTTGAACTTTAAATGTATTTAAACAATTTGTCATGCTTATATGTTAATTATTTAATTACACAATACATACTGTAAACTCTAGTGATTTTTTTTTTATTCCAATTCACGTGTGTTTGTTAAAACTCGATATTGCTCATGATTTATCTAAATAGTAAATATAACAAATGCAACAGACACAGGTTTCCTACAGAGTGAAGTGGTTCAATCACACTTCAAATTGTTAGTACTCACAGTTACGATGATGTGTTTTAAAAGAGTAATGTTTATAGGTCCCAGTATCCTTTACCAAGTTAGGCCGAAAAATATCCTCTACCAAATTTCTCTAGAATCACAGGAAATAAGTGCATTGGAAAAGGAAAGAACTTAAAACTTAAAACTTAAAAGGGAATATGAAAGTACAGATGAACAAATATTGGGTTCCATTGATAATAGTTTAAATTTACAATGTTTTAACACAGTCACATGGTTCTTATGTCAGTGGGTTTCACAGAGGAATCTCTGAAGGTAGATTTCCGGTTCTGGACATTGAATTGGAACTGTAATATCTTTTGATTGGGCCTTAGCCCGGCTTTGACAAAATTTCAGGTCAGCCGATTCTAATTGATGATAAGTTAAAGCCTTGACCTTAGATTATGGTACAACCCATCTTCTTTCTGTATTAAAAAAAAAGATGATTTGGTCCAACAGTGCACCTCCTTCACCTTGGGAAGATATTTCTCCACTTAGATACACCCTTCGCAGTATATCTGAGCCCTCATAGAATGGCAAGCTTCAATTTGAAGCATAAATCTTCTGTTACACAAATTTAATATTCTTGGTTCAGTAGCTTTCTAACTGATGGCATCCAGGTCCTAAACTAAGAGCCTGTTTGGTTGGGTTGGCTTTTAGAACCATGGTTTGGAGAAAAAAGCTGGAAAAGTGCTTTTTTCAGTTTTTATGAGAAAAGCTGAAAAAATGGTTTTTGATGAAATGAGAGTGTTTGGATGATTGTTGTGAGAATAGTTTTTTCTATGTGTAATTACTAAAAAGGACATAAGTTTAATGTAGTGTGAAAGAGATAGGATAAAGGCATTTTCAGTAGATCAATATGAAATGTGTAATGATAGTATATTTCTGCCTCGTACTTCGCATAAAAGTGAAAAAAAAGAGTTTTTTTTCCCAAACCATGGTTTTGGACCCAAACCATGGTTTGGGAAAAAGTTCATCTGTTTGGGTGTCATCTTTTAAAACCATGGTTTGGAGCCCAAACCATGGTTCGAAAAGCTCACCCAAACAGGCTCTAAAAGCAATCTCATTTCTCCCTTCATCCTTTTTTTTTTTTGAATATGTTGTCACTCAATCTTTTCTTATAAAGAGATACAATTTTCAATTTTGAAATTACTTTCCCTTTTCTTTCAAGGACGTTATTGAAGAATGAATAGTTTAGATCTTTTCAATTAAAAGCAACCAATAGAACAACCCAAACTGAGGAAATCACTTACAATGACAAAACCCCACACCAAAATGAAAAGAAAAGGGAAAAAGATAGATAAATCCCCTCCAATATAATAAAGGACAAATCAGTCCCTAAAGAAATAAAAATCCCATGTCAGTTCTAGGGAGTAATTTGGGATTTACAAATGTTGGTAAAATGACTCAAATGACCCATAAAGTTAAAGCAAATAAAGGCATGTTATGAGAAAATGAATCATCCCCCTCCCTTTGTCAAAAGAGAGAATAAAGACTCTCTTGGAAGCCTGTGGATGATAATGGAAATGACGGTAAACGGTGTTAACGGCAAACGGAGGTGACGGCAAACAGAGTTGAAGGGGTAATGGTGGCTTGTGTATTCATCCATTATTTACTCCAAATCTTATTCTTATTCTCCTCTAGCTGCATTTATGCTGAAAACCTAAAAATCACTTTGTGCATTTAAGATGAAAACGTAAAAATCGCCTAAAGGAGTTAGAAGTATGAAAAGATAATGACCATAAAATAGCTGTGTGGTGGACCCATCATGCACCTTCATCCTTATATAACAACTGTGATAAATTTATTGTAAGAAAAACATTTTAAAATATATGATTTCTTTTTTTGTTAAAAGACATAAATAACTTTATCTCCATTTTTTCAATTTGATTCATGAGTTGAAAGGTGTTTCTTCTCATGGGTTTTTTTTCAATGGGTGTGTGGTTTTTAGATTTAGATGGAAGGTTGTATCTTAAAGCTAAAGAGAGGAAGATAATGGATTTTGGGATATTTATAGAGTTATGCTTGCTTCTGTCAGAAAAAATATGGTTTAATTGTAATTATAGAGTCACTGAGTTGTTAATCGCTATGATATAAATGTTAAAACCAAATATGCAGTTGTTAATCGAAGGGTTCGGCTATTGTTCAGAAACTATGTAATGACATTAAAAATAGGATGGAAAGTGATATATTGATAAATTAATCATTTTTTGCAAGGAAGAATAAAAAGATGACACTTGATGGTGGCTCAAGAGAACTAAAAGTATTATATTGTTATTTCCATGTTGGAGGCAAGTTTGTATATAATTCTGAAGGTAAAACTGAATATAATGGAGGTGGTGTGAAGATGAAAACTATAAAAGGGATAACATTTGAAGATTTAAGGTTGATGATATCATCATGACTTGGATGGATTCTAATATGTGTGATATGAAATATTCTGTGAGCTTTGATGAGAAGATGTTGATAGATCTAAATGATGATGGTGAGGTTAGGTACTTGTTTGATTATAATGATAAGGTTGGGCATATCTATGTAGCATCAAAAAGGAATGATAATTCATCAGACATAATAGATGATGTGGACATGTAAGAATTTATTTTGTATGTTAATTGTTAATTGTTAATTGTTATTTGTTATACTATTGTAATTAAAAACAACACCTGATAGGTTGTTTCAAATGTAATTGTGTCAGATTACAAGTTTTCAGCACCTGCTAGATCAGCCAGGGATAACTGTAAAATTGTTATTCTCATCATCCACAAGAGCGCCGAAAGTGGCACATTGAACTCCAAGATCACCAAAAAATATAAAGCAATCAAGCAAAAACAAAAGATTAAAATGAAAATGAAAAGGTATAGCCTCAGACCGTCCTAGTAAAAAAAGTTTCAACAAATGAATGCAATATTCTGCATTTCAGCCAACCGAAAGATCATCATCATCATCAGCTATACTGCTATAAAGCAATGAGCAAATATCAACGTTTTGATAGAACAATGATAGGGATTTCACCAATTAAACATTAACAAGTATTGAAAGAGTGGATATTTGAAGTACAGGGCCAAAAACAGAGAACTATCTAGACCATTGTAAATATTCCACACTAATAAAAAGGACAGACAACAAAAAAAAAAAAAAATAATAAAGCCAAAAGAACTTATAGAAAATTTCAGTTATTGGCATCAGATCTTCCTATTCAGTGTAATACTCATCACACCCAAATCAAAATTTGAGTTCTCTACGGTTTGAAAGATTCATCATTTACCCCAACAATACAAAACACATCAAAACAGAGTGAAACCAAATTGTTGTATAAATCATGTAAAAATTGAAAATAAAGACGTGGATCTCATAAGAGACGAAGAGACTGAAGCAATTCATAAATGATAAAGACAATGGAAGTGGCAAGAGCGTCTAAGGTTGAACAATATCGAATACGGGGATCATGATTTATAAAGATACCCCACATAAAACAAGAGAAAATAAAGGCAACCCATGAATCATATAGAAAATCAAATCGAACCCATGATCGGATTCGATGAAAAGAACAGCAATGAAGAAAACTTTCAGAAAACAAATGGAGGAGGAGCAAAGAGGACGAAAGCGTTTGGGTCAACCAAATTCAGCTTCGCAGATTTAAGAACCAGGCCTTTGATTTTCGAGTTGAATTGAAAAGGGAATCCGAAAAAAGATTAAAGAACTTGCTTACCCAAATTGAAAACAGAAAATGAACAGGGAGATACAGAGATTCAGATTTCGATTTCGCCGATTTGAGCTCTGTGAGGATTCTAGGGTTCAATGGGTTCTGTGGTCTGGGTTGAGGGCACTTCGAAGGAATGGTGTCTCTGCAAAGGGATGGGTTGAGGGCACTTTGAATAGGAGATCTGTGGTCTGGGGAGGGCAAGTATGTGAGGAGGGGTATTATTGTCTTTGATTAACATTTGCAAATCCCAATTTGCTGGGATTTTCATTTCTTTAGGGATTGCTTTGTTCTTTAATATATTGAAGGGGATTTATCTGTCTTTTTCCCAAAAGAAAAACCTCATGTAAGAATAAAAGAAAGCCTCGCCCAAACAAATATCATTGAAATATCCTCCTGGAAGTCAATTTTCACCAACACAAAACTACAAAATCTAGGAGGTATTTGAGTTCCTTAAACTTTGAAATATACAAGATACATCATCAGCATGGAATTTGCATTCTCATTCACGACAATACTGCCGTGTAGGAAGGTGTCCTAAGATTTTTCCAATTTCATCATTTGATGCATAATACACATTTTCACACAGGCGAAACACCCAAGGGAACAAACACCTAGCACAAAATGTGACCGGAAATGAACGCTAAAAATTTAAAAACCATTATCATACACTGTAATGGTAGATTCAGGAGCAAACATAATCTTTTAACTTCACTTAATAGTATCAGATCAAGTGTTGGATTATTAATTTTGCTTCATCCCTATCTACCACACATTCATAAACAAAATTTATGGCCTATCCCTTCTTAACACATTATGAACAAAACCAAAACATATAAGCAAAATCTGAACCTGAACCTTGGAGTTGTTAAAGGATCGGTAATTACAAAACAAAAACAATTAACAAATCAAAAAGGGTTTTAGAAAAGAATATCGTTCCCCGACGTCCTAATGTAGCATTAAGATTGCAACTCAGGATAGCGAGGGGAACAACATCTTGGCTTCTATTAAAAATTGCAAAACACAAACATTAAGATAATTGTGCCAGCAAAATCAAATTGGGATATGAAGCCTTATATTGGTTAGAAAACGCCAGTCATTTTCAATTATAAAGAATCTCTAATAAAAAAAAAGTTAAATAGTATAAATATACTGGGAGTATAAGCATATAACTCAGTCCCTTAGATGTTCAATAACGATTGCGATCATAGCCGCAGGTCATTACAGGTCTGTAAGACTCATCACAGTTATATATATAATCCACTCCCAAAAAAATCAAACAATCCAAAATAGAAACAGAGAGAGCTGAAATAGGGAAAATTAATAGAAAGAAATATTGCTGCTTCAGTGTTCTCCCAAATCCACATGAGAAAAGGGAGAGATAAGACCAAAGGCAACACAATTTGCTTTCGCTTCAAGGGAACGAGTCAATAGGGAATTGAAAAAATCCACAATGACCAGATAATGAAGCTAAGTAAAGAATTCAATACAGAGTTACCAAGAAGATTTGCACAGACTCCATTGAAATCAGATCAGCGGAAGAGAGCTAAAGATAACGAAACCCTAATTTGAGCTGCGAAAGAGCGGCTAGTGATAGAGAAGAGGGTAACGAAGCTTGTTGAGCGCTTAACTTATAGAATGAGTGGCAGAATGATCGGACGGTGAAGAAGATATCTATAAAAGATCGAGCGGTTCATATTATTATCAAGCTTCGGCATGCTGTCTTAGGTTTAACCAAGACCTTGGCCCTATTGGCCCAAACGAGAGGGGAAGTCTAACAATACTAGCAGAATTGTACCCAGAGACCCAATTGTACGAAGCAAAAAGGAAAATTACAACGATACTCTAGCCCAAATGTATATGGTTTGCTTCAAAAAAAATGGGAAAGTTTCAGAGAGCCCCTCTTGTAGCAAATTTATATTAAATTGCGCCCATAAAACTCTAAACTGTCACTGCACCCTTTTGAGGTAAACTGTAATTAATTTTAGCAGCGAAATGACCAAATTGACCCTTCAAAAAGAATAAAAAAAACATGGTATGAATATCAATTTTGTGTCGGAAGTATTCGCTGGGTAACGATTCTATCCTGAAAGTTTTTTTGGGATTAATATCACCTTGAAAGTATAAAAAATATAGCACTGTTGCCCAACAGATATGTTAGCAGACGCCACGTCATAGTCCACATCAGGATGAAGATAAACCATTTTGCCCTGAAAGTTTTCCTCAATGAGTGATTTTGCCCTGGAAGTTCGACATTATTGCACCTCAAAAAACTTCTAGGACAAAATCTCTCATTGAGAAAAAACTTCCGGGACAAAATCTCTCATTGAGAAAAAACTTTCAGGACAAAAATGGTTCATCTTTATCCTTATGTGGACTATGATGTGGTGTTCGCTAACACTTTCGTTAGTCTATGGTGACATTGCTATACTTTTCATACTTTCGGGGTGACATTGGTACCCAAAAAAATTTTGGGATAAAATTATTGCATAGCGAATACTTCCGGGGCAAAATTGGTATTTGATTCCAAAAACAATATCAATGGCGAATGATCATCTTCCACAAATTCTGGTTATGGGTCCTCCATTAAGCTTTCGAGAATTCCAATTCCAATACTCTCACTCTTTCAACTTCCCCATATTCTTCTCCTCTTCCCTTCCCCTTCCCCAATTGTAATATCCCAAAATTTTTATTGAGGATTTATAATAATTTAAGTGGTTATTTTTTAGGTTAATCAATGAGATTAAGGAGTTGTATAAATAAAATTCATGAAAATGAAGTATTTTGGGGATTTTTAAAAGTCTAATTTCTCCCTTAATTTGGGAAATTTTGAGTTAGAGGAATTATTTTGGACCCAAAAGGGATTATAGTGGGAAAAAATTCTTAGCTTGTTATGAATAAAATTTTAGGAATTGAAAGAATAACTTTTAGCCTATAGAAAATATCTTATTTTAATGAATTGAGGGCATATTAGTATTTTTATTTCCCCTACTCAATTAATTTATTTCCTATTTTTCTAGCTTCCTCCCCACTTTCCCTTTCTCTTCCCATCTCTCATCTATCCCAGCCTCATCATTGCACTCCTCTTCTTCTCTCTCTTTATCTTCAGCTAGTGAGGAAGGGGCGACAGGAGCGACGAGCCACCCATTGGAGTGATTATTAGGGGTTTATTATGTATTAGTACATTGGACTTTACACCAATTCCTCTCCTCCCTCAACATTCATGGTGCGAACCCACTAGGGTTAGACCCCAAGAACCCACAACCAATATGAGATACACTCACCCCAAGAAAGCTAAACAAAGGACTGGAACGATCCACTTGAACCCTTGAACACGGAAGGACAAGGACCCGAAGTGTTGGAAGACGCCACAAGGTTGATCAAGCCTTGATAAGTCTGTTAGTTCTAAGAAGAACCCTAGAGAGAATCCACTCTCAAGATATAAAGTGCATAGAAGCAACTTTTCATTTCACCAAATTCAAGTCTTGCCTCAAAATGAACTTACAATGTATTTAAAGACTAAATTCAGAAATCTGACTTAATTTGCATTTAATGCATCCTAGGGAATTCAAAACATCAAATGTTAACCTAGAAAATAGATAACTAAAAAACCTAATTAAATAAACTAGGGAACTTAAAAGTCAAATCTGCCACCTAACTATTAATTTTCTCACTAATACATTTAACCAAAAGTAATCAGAATTTAAAGCCCCAAATGTGACCAATTAAGCCCAAATGACTCCTCCCATGTGTAGCTTATGGCCCATGCCCTTCAATCTGATGTCTCCAAGCCCAAAATATGATTAGTAGCTCCATTTTCAGCCCAAATTGAATTAATGACGAACTCAAAGTAATTGTTCATATTTGTTGCTCCAATTTCCACTTGAAGAGATAGCTTCTGTTTTCTGGGTCGCATCATACCCTCTCTCCTCAAAAGGATTCGTCCTCGAATCTTTACCTGGATCAAAAGGGAATAAATCAGGAGCATATATTGTATCACTAGCATTATTATCATCAAGAAAGTCAATCTTGTAAGTATTAACATCGATTGTTTCAAGCAACTGAAATTGACTATATCCTCCCTTAGGTGTTTATCTCACAAGCAATTCACATATTGAATATGGAGGCACAAACACTTTCTTTTCCTCAAACATGTAGTCATCCACTCTGTGGAAGTTGTCATATGCCTTCTTTCCACAAACAAGAAATACTTTAGAAATAGCAGCTTTATATGCAAACAGATCATTGATGTAATCAAAGCAAATTATTCTAGTATCCAGAGATAAAAGAACATGATCATACCTTCTTAACAATGCATCATGAATAACATTCTTCTTACCTTTCTTGTATATGATGACAAAGGGAAATGTCTCAATAAATTTCAGCCACATTGCATGTCTTTTGCTCAATTTACCTTGTCCAAGCAAATGCACAAATCCAAGAATGATTCTATCCAAGCAAAAATCACATTTTTTCAGAATTGAAAACAAATTTTCCTTCCTCACAACATCAATCACACAATGAAAATGATTCAAATTCTCATCAAGATTCTTGCAGTAGACTAGAGTGTCATCAAAACAGTTCACAACATTCATATCAAAACACCAAGGAGCAACAAAATTAAAGTCAGAATGAAAATCAGAGTTTTGGCCTCTAATAAATTTTTGTATGCCACTTGAAAGAGATAAAGCTTGAAAGCTTCTTGAGCATAAGAACCCATCGAGTGGTTTCTTAGGAAACAAATCCAAGAATACCTGCAACACATCTAAATCACAAGGAGAATAATGGTTAAGATCATTAGTAATCAAACAAATATCCTTGCACTCATTCTCAACCTTACTCTTCTCACAACTCTTTTCATCTTGCTTTTCTCTCAACTCAACACTCTCTTTTTCACCCTCATCAAGTTGAAAACACTCTATACTCTTAATCTTTTTTTCTGTTTCAAACTCAACTTTTCTCTCTTGAATATTTTCACTGAAATCACACACCCTCATATTTTCACTTTTCTTTTCACCAAATTCAAGTCTTGCCTCAAAATGAGACTTACAATGTATTTAAAGACTAAATTCAGAAATCTGACTTAATTTGCATTTAATGCATCTTAGAGAATTCAAAACATCAAATGTTAACCTAGAAAATAGATAACTAAAAAACCTAATTAAATAAACTAGGGAACTTAAAAGTCAAATCTGCCACCTAACTATTAATTTTCGCACTAATACATTTAACCAAAAGTAATCAGAATTTAAAGCCCCAAATGTGACCAATTAAACCCAAATGATTCCTCCCATGTGTAGCTTATGGCCCATGCCCTTCAATTTGATATCTCCAAGCCCAAAATATGATTAGCAGCTCCATTTTCAGCCCAAATTGAATTACTAACGAACTCAAAGTAATTGTTCATATTTGTTGCTCCAATTTCCACTTGAAGAGATAGCTTCTGTTTTCTGGGTCGCATCAATTCATCCCTCTTCCCTTCCACTACTCTCTCCAACCCTTTTCAGTAGACCTTTGTCAATCTCCTCCGATCTCTCATATCCCTCGGCCTCATCATCAACGCCATCATCGTTGTAACATCCAAGCGCCTCCTCTCAAAATTGTCCTCTTTGGGTGAGCTCACCCCTCATGGTTTTAAAATGCCTTAAGAGAGGGAGGTAGCCAGACCCTTATAAGGTGTCTTCGTTTCCCTCCCCAGTCGATGTGGGACTTTACAATCCACCCTCCTTGGGGCCTAGCGTCCTCGCTGACATATCGACCCGAGTCAGAGTCAGGCTATGATATCATCTCGACGAAAAATGCTTTATAAGGGTATGGATACCTCCTTCTCTAATGCGTTTTAAAACCGTGAGGGGGTGATGAGGCCCAAAAGGGGACAATTTTAAGAGCGAGGCACTGGGATGTTACAGAGGATGCGTTTTAAAACCGTGAGGGGGTAATGAGGCCCAAAAGCGGACATTTTCGAAAGCGAGGCACTGGGATGTTACAGTTCACATATAATTTTTTGTATGGTGAATTGATGATTGATTTGCATCCTCCAAAAATTTTCCTTTGGTAATTCATTGATGATTCCTCTTCTTTGTTCAACCATAACCACATGATTTACTATTTTGTTTTTCAATTTCCCATCTTCTTTCTTTCTTCTCTCTCAACTGCAATTCACTCCTTTATCACTATGATGATCCATTCAATGAAATTTGAGTGTTGACCTGCAAGGTAAAAGGTATGTGCCCTTTATTTATTGGTTTGATATTGGATGATTGGTCTTTTGCTCTTATTCTCCCCATGTTTGATTGTGCATGCTTATGATTCTAGATCCCTTTTCCTAACCTATGTCGTGTGAGATTTTAGAACCTCCGTAGGCATTTAGGTTCATTGGTAAGTCGTGTGAGATTATTGGAGTTTCCATAGGTATACCAATGTGGGTTGCTCTTCATTGGAAAATATTTTTTCTAACTCAATTTTTATAAATGTAAATAAAGCCTCTCCTTTTTTTCAAAAGTAAAAGAAAAAAGATTTCAAAATTTTTTTTCCGTGTGAGGTTATAGGAATCTTCGTAGGAAGTTTGATCGAAAATTTTTTCAATAAATTTTATTCTCCAAATAAAATAAAGGTCTATATTTATGAATAAAGATACAAACCAATAATCAATATTTTTCTAAATAAAATTAAATAAACATTTTTTCCTACGTGGGTTTTGATCCCGCCTCTAAAAGGTATGTATGTAGTAGCCCTAAAATAAATGGACTAATTACTTCACTTATAGCTAATATTTTATTTTGATGATTTTAAACAAGCTTGTGAATGTTATTCTTACTTATGAATTTACATTAGGTTGGCAGTTGAATTTATAAATACAAAAGCCTTAGGTAGTTATAGAAATATCTCCCAAAAAAAGAAGAAGAGATATTTATCTAGATATTATAATAACTACTCCCTCCGGTCCTATTTAGAAGAGCTCAAAATTTGAATTGATTTGGTCCAAAATATAAGAGCTCGCCTTACATTCTCTCATCATTTAATGCTTTTTCCTATTTTACCCCTAATTCTCTTTCATATTATTTATTAATGCTCATATATTTATCTCTCTTAATAGACTCATCATAAATAAGGGCAATACTGGAAAAAGATGTATATTTCAGACATATTTAATTACTTTCACATGTTTTCTTAAGAAGCGTGTTTTGGCGGCCGAGCTCTTATAAATAGGACCGGAAGGAGTATTAGCCTAGATTTAAGGAATTTAAATTCAGAATTTAAAATAGGGAAAATTTAATCTACTAATCCTCCAACTATTAACTCACTTATAACTCAGTCCTTCAAATATGACTCATCGCGACTCAATCCATGAACTTTTGACTCGGATATGACTCAGTCCCTCATCTTTTAATTTGTTATGATTTAGTTCTGAGCCATCATATGTGGCAAACATGGTTTCCAACTCAACTCCACATGGTAAAAATTCTTCCTACACATAGCTCCACATCATTTGCCTCACATACATCATCTCCCTCCACTCGCCTTAACAATTTCCTAGCCATTCCAGAACCCACCTCTCTCTCCTCCATCTCCAAACTCATAACCAAAGCTTCTCCATCTATAAATGAAACAAGAACGCAAGTAATGGAAGAAGCACAGTAGAATGAGTTTGGAGAAACTCATTATACAACGCTTTACGAGAAAGCTTGAGGATTGACAGCAGAATCAATGGCAACGCTTTACGAGACGAACACTGTCCTTGACAAAGTCTCTAAGAGGATTGACAACGGAATCAATGGAGTCCATTGGCAAAGAAAGGAGCCGATCTGGAAGAAGAAGTGGCTTGAAGATGTTGATGTGAAAGCAACGATGATGAGAATGCATTTTCTTCTCTCTCCCTAATCCTTATATTTATAGGAGAAGCCTTGCAAGTCAAATCTTGAAGGCCATTGATCATATTGCTGAAAAATTATCAAGAGACTACTTTTTTTTTTTGAGAAATCAGAAGATATAGATAGATACTCCTCTCTAGTATAAAAAGAAAAATAAACGATAGATGAGTTTGAGAAACTTTGGAGAAGCTTTGGTTATGAGTTTGGAGATGGAGGAGAGAGAGGTGGGTTCTGGAATGGCTAGGAAATTGTTGAGGCGAGTGGAGGGAGATGATGTATGTGAGGTAGATGATGTGGAGCTGTGTGTAGGAAGAATTTTTGCCATATGGAGTTGAGTTGGAAGCCATGTTTGCCACATATGATGACGACTTAGAACTAAATTATAAAAAATTAAAAGATAGGGGACTAAGTCATATCCAAGTCAAAAGTTCAGGCACCAAGTCGTAACGAGTCGTATTTGAAGAACTGATTTATAAGTGAGTTAATAGTTGGAGAACCAGTAGATTAATTTTTCCTTTAAAATACATAATCCGCAACAATTATATATATATAACAACTCAATTATTTTCACGGCTTAGTGCTAACCCTAGAAGTTTTGGCTTAGAGTTCACATATGTGTGAAAGCCTTGAAGCAATAAATAAATATACGGATGTGAATATATATATATATATATATTTATATATATAAATATATATATAATGAATTAATTAATAAGAATTTACATTATTTATTATGGATAGATAACAAGGTCACAATAGTAGATTTGTGGCTCAAGTGATGGTGAGTGTTTAAGAGGGAGGAGGAATAGAGGCTGTTTTATTTTTCTTTAACACTGTGAATTAACCAAAATACCCTTCTAAAAAGAAAATAAGAAATAAATAATAGAGGAGCCATGAAATATTTAGGGGGAGCAATCAGATTTTTCTGGGGGAGGTCTCTTCACCGACTTCACACATGGGACGATAGTAAGTCTTTGAAGTTAAAATGGGGATCCTCTTCAAGTGATGGTTGTGCTTCCATTTCCATTGGTTCTCTGTGTCTTCTGTTCATTTGTATGTACGTCCATCATCTAAATCCATAAATTGTTCTGCTCTTTCTTCTACCAATATCATAGGACCTTGCTTTCTTCTTTTCCATCCACGATTTTGGCTGCAGAAGACTTTTAGGACTGCTTGATTGCCTCCTTATCCTTTCTAGTTATTTTTACTTATCTCTTTCTTTGCTCTGCTGCACCGTTGCCATGTGATGGTGGAGATAGATTACGTTTTCGTTTCTCTTCTTCATTTGTACATGTATTTCTTCCTTTGGTTATCAGAATCCTTAAATTCCTAAATGAGTATAGAATATTGTTTTCTTCCTTAATTTGCTGTCGTGTGTGATTGGAAGCGGTGATTTTTCCACAAAGTGATGGTTGGTTTGAGTTTATTAAGGTTTTGGCAAACATTTAAGACCAGATTTGTAGTTCTAATAATTGAAATGTGGGTGGGTGTGGTGGTATGAGTGCAAAGCTTCTTGCTTATGAATGCGTAGGTTGGATTTGTTTTTGAGTGATTAAATATTGATTTATGCTGTGATTTGAGGATTGTTGTTGGAATGTATGATGACCACAAGATTAGGAAATTAAAAGCTAGATATATACCTCACTGTTTGAAGGGTGATTAATTGCTAAAGATACTTCTAAATGGGGGATTAAGTAGATTTAGAAATAAGAAGCTTTAATACAGGATATAAAAAAATAAAGTGACAAGAACCCCCCAAGTTTAATTTTTCTCTTTGTCTTTCTGTCACGGTGGAATGAATGTGAATAATTTCATTTTGTTAATTCTAAGCCTTTTGTGTATGAGAACAGAGAATTTTGATAAATTTGCGAAGTTAATGATTTTAATGAAAATGTAGTCGAGAGCTTTTTGGGAAATGGATTAGGCATATTTTGTACAATTTCTTATCTGATATTGAGCATTTTTTTATATATGCATAAGAAATTTGACAAATAGAAAGAATCGGGTTTTTATAAGATTGAGAACGCCTTTAGAAGAGGAGCTAGTTACAAAACGCTTGTCATTCGTAGTCTTGGATTGTGCCAGTTATTTGTGACTTTTGGGTTGCACCGGTTATTTGTAGCTTTCGGGTTGCACCAGTTTTTCGTGGCATTCGGATTGCGCCAGCTATTTGTGGCATTTGGGTTGCGCTAGTTATTCGTGGCCTTTAAGTTGCGCTTGCTTTATGTTTATTTTATGTTAGTTCCTTTGATAAAACAAGCTTTCAATAAAATATATTTATGTATTAAGAGAAAAGGGTTATGAATAAATATTAACATGTCATTTTATACTATTTATATTAGTGAAATGGATTTTTTTCTAATTGTAAATAGAAGAAAGTAAATAAAAATGGCTTATGAATTGAAGTCACTCTTTACTTTGTGCCGATCACGCTTTAGTATATTGGAGCGCGACAATGTAGGCCATAGGTTTTATCCTAGGTCAAGTCCAATAATAATTAATTTGTTCCATCATTTCCAATTTATCACTTTTTTATAAATAAATTATTTCTATGGGTAATTAAAGTGTAAGTTAAGGCCATATTAATTTTAAATAATTAATTTAGAATAACCATTGAATGGATGTTGTGGGGTACCTAACACTTTTTCCACGCACAATTGACTCCCGAACCTTATTTGGTTTTTCAAAGACTATTTGTTTTTTAAAAGGTATTCTAAAATTATCCTATTTTAAAAATTTTGGTGGCGACTCCATCTGACCTAATTTTAGGGCGCTACACCTAGCATGTCACCTCTTTTTGTATTATCATTCTTCATTTTTGTTGAAGCAATGGATCCAATGAATTTTAAGATGGTTAAAAAAAAAGACATAAAATATTGAGCTTTCAGTTTGTAAAAATATATAATTTTTATTTCAGTTATACATTATCATTTTATATATGAAATTTAACATTTGAAATTCATATACAATTGTATTCATTAATGTATTTAATTGAGTTAATTTAGGATTTACCAATTTTGCCGATTAAACATCAACTTTTTTTTTATAGTTTTAAATTTTAAAGTTTCTCTTAAATTTATCAAATTATAATATATATATATATAACTAATGTTGTTTGCACTCATTTTACTTTTTTAGTTATATGATCCAAATATTTTAGTTTCTCTAACTGATTTTTTTTTTTTACAAAAGTTGATCTAAATATTTATCACATTACACTGATTAATTTTTATCCCGACTTTATTTTACAAAAAATTAATTAGTTGAATAGAAATCATTTTTAATGTTAATTCAAACAAACATTTTCTTGGTACAACTAACAAACCTTTTGCTTTACAAGGGATATGAGCAGTTCCATTAATTCTGTAGCGCTGGGTCGTGTTTTAGCGGTGCATGAACTTCTTTCTCCAAACCCAAGGGGTTTGGATAATTCTATCCCCAAACAGGTAATTTTGTGTGGAAGAACGAGGTGTTTTTGTTGAGTGTCCTCTCATTTTGTATATCAATTTATTCTCTCATTTTTAAGATAAAGTATACTTTTAGTCCTTAAAATTTGTATAAAATTTTATTTTAATTCCTTAATTTTATAAAATGTACTTTTAGTTCTGATGGAGCATCCTTATCAGATGTCCTTAAAGAGCCAGAGAATAAGCAAAATGTTTGCTTCTCTTGACATCAGATCAAAAGGGACAATCCGGTCGCGCATGAAGAGGCAACGGATTTGTTTGATTTTGGTGTTGAGAGGATGATATCGGAATATGTCTTTGTCGAATATTTATGAGACTTTTGTTTAGTCGCCAGATACGATTCAAAATTATGGAGCTCATGATTTAAAACATGTTTTGAAATGGGTTAATAAAATTTTTGGTCCTTGAACTTTCACTTAATTTTGGTTTTGGTCCTGAACTTGAAATAAGTGGTTTTGGTTCTTAAACTTTTGGTCAATTTTGGTTTTGGTTTTGAACTTGAAATCAGTGATTTTGGTTCTTGAACTTTCACTCAATTTTGGTTTTGGTCCTGAACTTGAAATCAGTGGTTTTGGTTCTTGAACTTTTGGTCAATTTTGGTTTTGGTCTTGAATTTGAAATCAGTGGTTTTGGTTCTTGAGCTTTTGGTCAATTTTGGTTTTGATCATGAACTTGAAATCAGTGGTTTTGATTCTTGAACTTTTGGTCAATTTTGGTTTTGGTCCTTGAACTTTGTGTCATTTATAACCATTCGTCCTTGATTTCTTTAAGTTTTTTTTAAAGTTTAAGGACCAATGATCAAAATTGATTGAAAGTTCAGGGACCAAGACCAAAATTGATTAAAATTTCAAGAACCAAAACCATCGATATTAAAGTTCAGGGATCAAAACCAAAATTAACCAAAAGTTCAAGGACAAAAACCACCGATTTAAAAGTACAAGGATCAAAACCAAAATTAAATGAAAGTTCAAGGACCAAAAGTTGTATTAGCCCTGTTGAAATATTAGTACCTAAATTTTGGCTAAAAATTTAGGGGAGCTTATGGTACAATGCAGCATGTAGAAGAACCTTAATTAGTTATTGTTTAGTATAAGACGTACGGTAAATTGGTAGATCTTATCTTGCAGTTCGATCGAGAGAGAAATTTAAGATTTCGATCTCTTAATGTGAATGACGAGCCTTCTTGGTTGATGAACCAGAAAACCATTGATCTCCATATAGACCCTTACAGTAATTTATATAAATAAACACTCAAGTGTTCTTCATACTTACCTTTACATCTTATACTAAACAATAACTTATTAGGATTCTGCTACATGTTGAATTGAGTTTTCTGATGCATAATTTAGTACGTAATCTTCATTTCATACGTTAAATTCATGACTTGCATAATTGTACGGCTCCATCAATTAGTAATATTTTGGTTACTTGCTGCATTCCTAGCCATTTTCTCAGTTAGAAATTAATAACTTATAAAATCCTCTGTTTTGTAGAGGGAAAGAGAAAAGTGTTGAATCGAGCCATTGGATCAAAAAATGCGAAGACAAGGTTTAAGATTTTGACCTCAAAATTGTTAGCCGGTCTAAAAAGGCCAACCCTAATAGGCTAATGGCCAAAATGGGCATCCCCATTTAGGCCCTTTTATTATTTTTTTAAAAAAAATTCTTAATAAAAATATTGTTTATATGATATTAACATTATTGATTTCTTATATAATATTTATGATGTTGCCGATACTTAGTTATTGTTAGATATTTTTTAGTAAATTGAATTTCATAAAACGGTTTGTTTAATTTAATTTTGGACAATGGTTCATTCTTTTGAACTTTAGACACTAATTTGATTCATATTATATGTGTTAATATTTTTAAAGTCTATATGCATTTAATAATATAGTACTATTATAATTATATAACTTGTCATTCTATAACTTGAATTAGAAATTTATATTAATAATAACTGTATTCCAAACTAAAGCAAAATATAATATATTGCAAAATTTGAAATATGCTATGAATGCTAAATTTTATTTGAATTAAAATGAATATTGCTATTTGCAAAGCTCATATAAGCATGCAATATAAACGCAAACACTAGAACTTTAATCATAAAGCAACAAATGTTTCATTAAATAGTTGATACTATTTTGTTGTAAGATTCATTATTTTATTATTTAAGAATTTTATAAGATTTATAACTGGAAAAATGATTTAGTTGGTGTTTTGTGTGATTTATATAACTGGCGGACAATAATTCAATGTTTAAGACTTAGTGCTTATTTAATTGTGGACTTAGTATTTTCATTAGTTTTTTATACTTAATTTTGTCTTAAATTAAGAATTTCATTATTTTAACTTTAATCCTTTAAGAAATGTAAAAAAATGATACTTTTCAAATGGGCCTAAAATTAACGGGCCGGCCCAAGCCCACACACTAAAAGGCAGAGCTTCAAAATAGAGGCCTTTATGGGTGTAACACCCTTCTTCTAATTATCCAAATTAACATAAAACCTCTTCTGAAATTGTAATTGGTACTAAACAAATTAGAAATCATAGTTAGAAAAGAATTTGGCTAATACAAAATCTTATCTATAATAGAAAGGAAAGCACTTAAACTATAGGATCCTATCATAGATATAAAAATTCACCCAAACATTACTTCAAGGTAAACTATGTTAGAAAAAGGTATTACCTAATAGGTTCTAAAATTTGTCTTATACAATGCCCTAACTATGTTAGAAAGAAAACTACCTAACATAATTTGAAATCAACTTATAAGCGAATAGACTATATATGTTAGAAATGACTTTTACTACTAACATAGTTAATTATAACTTTTCATATACAAATTAGGGGTTTACTATAACATCCAAAAATTTTTCAGTTTATAATTTAAGTGGCAATAGAAGGAATTAATTCATAATAAATGAAATTTCTATCTACTTATTTAAATACAAAAGTTTATCTAAAATATGATTTATAAAAATCAAAGTATATGTACGTGTCTAAAAATATAAACACAAAAAAGGAGATGGAAGAAGAAGAAGAAGAAAAAATCAAAGAAAGAAAGAAAACAATTTAAAAAAAAAATAGAGAGAAAGAAGAAGAGAGAAAAAAAGAAAAGAAAAGATATATTTATATAAAATGTGTTTTTTTATACACAATTTTAAGGAAAGGGGTCTGGCTCACCCACAATCCAAGGGCAATACTCCTAGCTCATGATCCATCGGGGCTTGTCCCTGTAAGCTCTGGAGCAAGATAAACAAGTCTTTTATTCTGTTCACACAGGTAGATTTCTCCCGACTTCACTTAGCTGTGGAGATGCCTCCCTAAGAACCACGACTAGAACCAAAGCTAAGTAGTACTCCTTAGGGATCGAATTAATCTTTAAGTATGGTCTCTCAAAATAATTTAATTTTTATGATGTCATTAGGGATATTTAGGGATTATACTTTTTTTTTGTGTGAAATCATTTCATTAATGTTGATGAAATGAGTTGTTTTTGCTTTCGTTATTATTGATAAGATGAAGTTATTATTTGTTATCTTGTTGTAGTGTTACCATTTCATTTTTTTTTACTTCAAGATAATAAGATTTAGGTAATTTTAGTAAATAATTTATTGTCAAAATATCCTATAAATTTGAGAAAATTACCACTTACATGCCTAAATTCTATATATCTGGAATTTAGGAATTCAAATGATATTTTTTTCGGATATTTCCTATAAACTTCGCATTGATTAGAGGAAAAAGATAAATAAAGACTTTCCAATTATCAAAAGGACAATTTGATACACTAAATTTCAGAAAGGATGGATCAGTCCAATTGACTGAAACGTCCAATACAAAATTAAAAGGAAAAGTCCTAAAAGCCCTCAAAGGTTTTGTTGTTCGTTACCAGAATTGTATAAGGGAATACTAAATTCTTATAAGTGAATATCAACTTCTGCTAAAGGATTACCAACACGCTCTAACCACATTGATATTTCTTTATACCATTCTGGTAACGAAGAGAAATAATTTAGAATTCCCTTATATTATTCTTGTAACGAAGAATTTAGTATTCTTTATACTATTCTGGTAACGAAGAGGAAGATCTTTGAAAGCTTTTTGGACTTTCCCTTTTAATTTTGCATTGGACATTTCAGTCAACTGTACTTATGATCAGTTCTTTCTGAAATTTGATGTATCAAATTGTCTTTTTAATAATTGAAAAGTCTTTAGTTGTCCTTTTCCCCTGAATAAGTTGGTTTGAAATTGGAATTTTCAAATTTAGAATACCTTTTCTTTTGTTGTTTCCAGCCTTTAAAAAATTGATGTAAAGGGAAAATAATAGTACTTGGGTAATTGCTGGCAAAAAAAAAAAAAAAAGTAATTGGGTAATTGAATCAAATCATTATTAAACTTGGAATGGCTCATTATTGGCACTTAGGATGTGCAAAACGCGGTGAGGTATAAAAAACAAAGATAGAGATTACTTTTGAATAAATTAATTAACCTACGTACTCTACTCTCTTTTTTTTTTGGACCTTTTTATGTACTCTACTCTTTTGCTCTTTGCCTTTTTCACATCACATGTAACTATTGTTGTCAAACTCACGAGTTGACTCTCCGATTTTACCTTTTTTACGGCTCTACCTAATCAAAATGTGTCACGAGTCACTGAAATTCGTATCAGCTGTAAACTCGGTAAAAACTCACGAGTTTACATGCCGAATTTATCGTTTTTACGTTTTAACCTTATAGAAAATCGTGTTAATTTGCTATAAATTTTATGTTAACTATTTTTATTTGAATTATTCAATGAATTTATATATAAATTTTATAGAAATTTCTTTATTGAGTTAGATAAAGTATGAATGTTGATATATTTAATACCAACTATTTATATTTAAAATATATGCAAGTCAAATTATTATTATTTTTTGTATTTCTTATCTAATTATATACTGAAAATATGTATTTATTAATAAAGGTAAACTCTTACGAGTTTATGATTCGAGTTTACGGTCTGATTTTACATTCTTCTTACGAGTTTACTTAAACTCACGAGTTTGACAACCTTACATGTAACCTTTCCCCGATCAAAGAAAATATCTCTAAGTTATCACCCTCAAGTTTGAACACATCTCAATCAAATCCCACTCAAAATCCAGTAATAATTACACATCCCTAAGTAGACAAACTTATCCACAAGAATCAGTCGTATTTATTTAAAAATTAAATTGTTTACTAATCAAACACTAATTGAGTTTAGGGAAATGGAAAGTGGGAATTATTGATGATTATTAATACTAAAACGTACACTGCATTTAAATAGCAATATTTAGTAGCAATAATGTCAGTCTTTTTTAATTGTAAAAAACATTGAGAGGATTGTTTCTATTTATTTAACTACTACAATATTTAAATCTTAATCATATCTCAATCAGTTGAAAATGTCAGTATATTTAAAGTAGTAATAACTAATGGTGAAAAGTCATTTTCCATAATGAGATCAGTGGGAAGCTATAGAGTCATGTTTGACACGCAACATCATCGTGTCGCCGCACGCGATCTTACAAATTTATTTTCTTTTAGAGAAACCAGCAGTGAATGTGTTTTCTTACTTATTAAATTTTTTATGGGAAAATTTCACTTTACCCCATCATAATAATAGGGAATTAATCTTATATTCCTCCAAAAACATTATGAAATTTTACTGTACCTTCAAGGGGTCAAAGTGAAATTAAATGTTTCAATTAAAAGACCAAAATGTCTTTATTGAATTTTGTACTAGATTTCTAAGATACATATGGAGAATTTCCAAGAAATTTGTACTTATTTCCAATATCAATGTGAGTATTTCTAAGTTTCAAAATTTATAGAATCTAACACCAAAGCATCCAAAATTTCACAATAAAATTTTCAAGACACATATGGATAATTTTCGAGACAATTATGGGAAATTTCTAAGACACATATGGGGGAATTTCCAAGACATTTGTGATTATTTTCAACATTAATGTGAGTATTTTTAAGTCTAAAAAATCATGGAATCTGACATTAAAGCGTCCAAAATCCACAACTATATTTCCAAAATACATATGGAGAATTTCTAAGATACATATACAAAATTTCTAAGACATTTGTACTTCTTTCAATAATGGCATTTTGGTCTTTTAGCTGAAACATTTAATTTCATTATGGCCCCTTGAGGTGCAGTGAAATTTCAAAATGTTTTTAGGGGAATCTGAGATTAATGCTCTATTATGAGGTAAAGTGAATTTTCCCTTTTTTTTTACTTTCACTTGGCTCGTGTAATTTTGTTTATTAACATTGTTACTCTTTGTGCATGAGTTAATTGTATTAGCGGAAATATTAAATAATTTAATGAGAAGGAAAAACACATAAGTACCAAATTTAAAATTATAGGCAATTTGTGTGGGTATACCCTCCAAAAATGGAAATCCTAATTTTAAACTCCAAGATGGCCTAATCACTGAAAAGTTTTCAGGAGCTAGTTTTGGATCAAATTTTATTTGTGAATTTTTCTCTGATTTAATATACAATCATTGCAAAGTGTTCATCGACTTATACTAGTGCAAACTTTACATAAGAAAGCTGCTCTGATCTTAGAGTTCTATCAAAATTTATTTTTAAAATTAAAAGTAAACGCAAAAAATTAAGTTGACATTTTTGTGAGATTTTGAAAATTAAAAATACAAATGTAATTTTTTTGATATGGTTCTAAAGTACTTATATAATTTCAAACATTAAAAAATAGTTTCAAGCAATATTATTTGGCTGAAAATGCTTGTGTAAACTTTGAAGAGATGGAGAAGAGACTTACTTCAGTAATATTCAAGGATAGATCTTTGTTTTTTTTTATGTTATTTCAATAAATGAAGGAAAATGTAGGGTTTTTAATTTAGGGACAATTAGTTACAAGTCCCGTGTAAATAACTTAACTAAGATGAGGTCCCATGAAATCACATAATTAATCTCATATCCCACGAAGTTGTTATCGCCTGCTCATTAAGTTGTTATCGGCAGCTCAAAAGTTGTTATTGAACAAAAGTTAAAAAGTTGTGATCACCAAGCTTCAAGTTATTATCGCCCGGCCAAAATTTATTATCGTCAGACCAAAAAGTTGTTATCGCCTGGTCAAAAGTTGTTAGTGACTGAGAATTTAATTACGGGACAGTAACAACTTTTGACCAGACGATAACAACTGTTTGGCCTGTCGATAACAACTTAATGAGCATGCTAGGGTTTTGCCCTAAAGAGCTTGAAATCATCGCTGGCCACCGCAATCCTTCTCTAAGTTAAGGATTGCTCACATTATGGTGAGCCAGCTGTTCATCCTTGCAGGGATGTGCTCTGCTGGGGTTTTCCCCTTCCCTCATGGTAGGGATTTTTACTCGATGGTTCGATTTGTTTGGTTTTGGGTTAGTGTGAATGTTTGGTGCGTTCGATGGTATAAGATGACGGAATAAGACTCTAATTGTGGAGTTATGATAATTTATGGTATGGAGGTGGTTGATGTTTGTTCGATTCGTGGAGGAGATGAAGATTTGTGGTGGATTCCTCCAAGAACAATGGCGTCAGAGTCAGAATTGATGATTGAATGCTTGAGAACTGCAAGGATGATTGGCATGCATAGTGCTCTCGAGGTAAGGAATTGGCAGATTTGGATTGCAATATTAATTTGGGAAAACATTTTTTTTTTGTGATGATTGGAGATCTTCGTTGGGTGCTCCTAGAGTATGGGTGCCATTAACAAAATTGATCAATACTTTGACGCTGTTTAAAGCTTCTTGGAAAATTTTTTTGTGGCCATTAATATTAGTAAGCTCATGTTATAAGACATGACAGAGGTTTGTTAGTGCAGA
Organism: Mimosa bimucronata; assembly: GCA_037074515.1. Lineage (NCBI taxonomy): Eukaryota > Viridiplantae > Streptophyta > Magnoliopsida > Fabales > Fabaceae > Mimosa > Mimosa bimucronata. The sequence goes on along the minus strand of CM073443.1, from coordinate 12,529,031 downwards.
TATTTTCTATAATCAGAGGTATGAATCTCTTACCTTGTGCTCTTTGAAGGTAAAAATTGGTGAAGCTTATTTTGGTTGCACTGAATTATATTTGGAGGCTAATGAATGGATAAGAGCAGGGCTAAACATTCAAGGCTCTGATAATAGAGCAATTTAAGCATCAAATGAAGGTTGCTCTGTTTGGTTTACGATACAAGATGTTTTTGATATGGTGGTGCTTTATGAACGTATTTGGTGCAATGTTGATGGCTCTGTTCTAGAAATTAGTATTGTATGTCCTCTACCTATTCATGTGATTAATCAAGAAGTATTTTGCCCAGAAGGGGAGAGCTTGAATAGGAAGGAGGAACAGATGAATCTTGGCAAAGCTCTTAGAGATGTTCTCTTTGAGTGGATTCCAAGAAGATGCATTCAACCTGTTAAGTGGTGTGCCATTATAGCTTGGTGGGAGAAGAGCTCGAAAGATTGAGTTTTACAACCCCCATATCCTTCTACAAAAATCCTAGCAGATGAAATATGTATGGCCGGGAGTCTTGTGTTAAATGTTGGTCTTTTTTATGCCTTTGCTTCTCTTGTAGTTTCTGGTTTCTGGTTTAGATTTGAGTCTTTTTTATTTATTTTGGTTGCTCCTGAGCGGAGCTTATGTGGAACTTATATGGTGTTTGCATTTTGATGTTTCATCTTTAAAGCAATGAAATAGTATACAAAGTTTATGCAAAAAAAATGAGCGTGCGATAACAACTTCCTAGAAGGGACATGGAATTAATTACATGATTTCATGGAACCTCATTTTTATTAAATTCCTTATACAGAACCTGTAATTAATTACCGCTTTAATTTATGTTTAGGATGTATGTGACATCATAGCCTAGCATGGTAAAAGGTTTTAAAATAAATTTTGATGAGGACGAGGACATGACGTTGTTAATTAATTATGTGTGTGTGTATATGATGGGCGTGCATCCAATATTATAAAAAAGGGTTAAGTAGCAAATCAGCCCGGAAGTAGTGCCTTAGTTTTGAATCCGCCCCTGAAGTTTTTTTGGTCTCAATTTAGCCTCGGAAGTAGCAAATCATTGCAATGTCGCCCCCACTAAATGGACTAGCTTAACAGACTTCTGCCATGAGTATGAGATGCAATGTTGGCATTGTTTGACCGACAAGTGGGAGTCAAAATAAAACTTGAATGCCATGTCAGTGGTTAGGTGGAAGAAATTAGAACTTCGTGTATATATTGAAAGTGAATGCCTTTCATGCATATGGGTTCAGAGGTTTAGGGTGAAAGGTTGGAGGCATGGTGGATTCGACAGCATCTTCTGCAATTGGCAGGAGGCGGAAGTTGACGCTTAGTAGGCATCGAGTTGGTGATGTCGAGAGTGAAGATCGGAGGTTCCGCCATTGTGGGTTGGTCGCTCCGTTATGTACATCATGGACCGGGGTTAGCCCTGGGAGGAGATTCTATGGTTGCAGAAATTTTCAACTGGTAAGTTAAGTATTTTGTTAATGATGTGGGTTTTGGGCGTGTGCTAGGGTGGGTTATGGGTTTTAAAATGGGATTAATTATCTTCAACTTTATTTGACAAGGAATGGGGTGTGGTATCTTCCAATGGTATGATTCTAAAATGGGTGAGAGGTCGAAAGAAGTTATCAATGAGTTCCTTGGCCATGTGGATAGGATGTATGATGAAAACATAAGGCAGAGTAAAGATGTATTGCGCATGAAACAAGAGGAGAGAGTGATCATGATGTTGCCAACATTATGTAAGAGCTAAAGAAGACCAAAAGTAGATTAAGGTTTGCAGTTTATGCATTGGCACTGACTTGGTTTTTTTGTGTGTTTTCATTATGTGGTAATTGATGGTGAATGAGGATTCCATTGCAAAGTTTGGTTGATATGTTTTTGTGTAAGAAAGTCATGTTTAATGTAATAGGTGTGGGATGGATATTTGTATGTTTTCAATTAGTACAATGAAGGTACTTTTTCAATTATAGTTAAGCATTGGATTTCTTCTTCAACTTTTGTTCAACTTGTCATTCCCCTTGTAACGTAAATAACTAATTTTGATCAAGCTATCCATTATGAACATAAAAATGATTGATGAAAACATAAAAATTTTGATGTCACCATAAAAATGTTTTACACAAACATAGGGAGCATACTTATTGGCAGCAAAATGATTTAGTAATTGATAGCATAATAATTGGAGCATAATAAAAAATTTTGATGTCAACATAACCAGCCATGAATTGGCAGCAAAATGATTCACTAATTTAAAAAGATGCCAAATAGGTTTGACACATACATAAGGAGCATAATAAGTCCTGATTGCCATCACCATAACTAACCACATTGTTTTGACTCAAGATGGTGACATAACGAGTTCTAATTACCATAACCAAAATATGACAGCATGACGAGTCTTATAAATGCCATCAATACAAACACAACTGACAAAGTGTTAACCAAAATATTATAGAACAATAGTAACTCCTAATTGCCATCACAAAAGAAGGCAAACTTCCTGAGGACTGTTACAAAATATATTCCAAGTAGGGATGTATGAACTATCCCCTACCTCACCTGCCTCTCCTTACTGTGATCTTCATTTTGCTTGTAGAGGAAACCATTTCATCTCTGTGAGAAAGAAGTTGAGAGGACGTCATTGCAGGTTGTCCTCTCTACATGATTCTTGGAGGTTGGAAATGGAGGTCTAGTGGAGTTAAAACAAAAGCTCCATCACCTTGGTATTGCACCACCCGAGGTTGTGAACTTAAGGTTGAGCCCTTTGTTGTTCTCATTATGTTCTCATTAGGAAATCGAGTTTCAGGGTCTTCATTGTAATGAATGTACTCTTGAGCTGATCCCTCTTTTAAAACAACCTCTGAAGCTATTCCAGGCTGCATAAGCACGCAAACAAAATTAGTGGTCATTTAAGTCATGATTGTTTAATTGTAATAATGAATTATACATTGTAAACACTCCGGCCAGTTTGCTCATTTTTGAGCACTCCCATGCCACTATGCATGCGACTCCTATAGAAAGCTCTACCCCTCGTGGCCTTTTTGTTTGACTTTCTGGGGTACTGGTTTGAGTAGGCTGTGTGGTTTTGGGAGCCTGCAAAATATGAAAATTTTAGACAAAACACAAGTTATTAATGATGAGTAATGACAACGTTCACCTAAGGACAACAATAACAATGGGAAGAACTACTATAATAGGCTACTCACATCCTTGTAGGTTGCTCTATTGTGACCTTCTTGACAACAAATTGTGCATCTTCCAATTGAACTTCTTTTGCTCAACTTTTTTGAAGGAGGTGGAGGTATGTCTGTGCTACCATTGCCATTAGGAGTTTGGGGTTCATCATTTGAAACAGCAACTTTCTTTATCCTAGAAGTTTCTCCAATGCGTTTCCTCTTCTTGTGAGGCCTGTCAGGTAATTTACATATAGGAGGGGGTTCCATAGATGGATACATATCAATAGGCTAGAAGGTTTTCCCTCGCACTGGTTAGAATTTGGTTCTATAACTAGATATATATATCTTTGTGGTAGAACCTTGATATTTGAGAAGGAGGGTCGATTTTTGCATGAAATAATGCACTAATAGCATGTCGGCAAGGGATTCTTGACAAATCTTGACAAATCCCAAGCCCTATATGTGCATTGCTTCCTATTTATCCAAACAGTGTGTCAGTCATCCCCCTCAATGACTTTATAGCCATCATCATCATTAAACTGAACTCTACAGTTCACATGCTTTTCCTTATTTGCCTCATATAAAGATACACACTTGGGACTAAAGTTTCCCTTCCACTTCCTCACATTTGTTTCACTCATTGCCCACTTATTCATCATCTTAACCCTAATACCATCAATCATTCTAATTATTGGCAAATATCTAAAATCATCGATCCATGCATTAAAAATTTCACTTAGATTATTGTCTACCATCCAAGTCAGGCTTCTAGTACTAAAGTAAGCCCTTACCCAACACTGTATAGGGTATGTCATGGCAGTTTCTGCAGCTTCTTTGTTCACTTCTCCAAGAGCCTTCAACTTGTCCTTAAACTTTTCAGCAAATGCGCTCCATGAACATGCAAAAAACCTTTTCTTCAATTCTCTTCCTCTCCACCTCTTACTCCAGTTAGCATAGATATGTCTCGCACATAACCTATGCTCAACTTCGGGGAACTCTTCCTTCATAGCAACAATCAAGCCCTACAATCATATAATGAATTACCAATCAACAAGACATAGTTTGATTAAATCAACATTAACATATGTAATAAATTTATAAATAGTTAGATTGCTGTCCTCCTCACCTTTTGCATGTCAACCATAATTGTCACATGGCCTCCATCCCCAAGGTTCAAAGACCTATTTAGCCATGCCAAAAACCACTTTCAATTGACTGTGTTCTCCTTTTGTGTAACTGCAAATGCAATAGGGTATAGAGAATCATCTGCATCTAGCCTTGTAGCTGTCAACATAATTCCTCTTGCCTTTCTCTTTAAGAATCTCCCATCTAGTCCAATTATTTGCCTACACCTAGCCTTCCATCCAACCTATTGATAGAAAAATCAGAGTCAACAAACATGTATAACTTTCACATTTAAACTTAGTACAAATAAATTATTTCATACAATGTAAACATTACCTTTGGAGCATTGAAAAACACATAAAATCGTCTGAATACTCTTCTTCCTCCTTCTAGAGCAACCTTGTTAATTTCAACAGAAATATCAGATTCGGGGTTTGAAGTCCTTAACTCATGACAATAGGCTTCCAACTTGTTGAACTCATCAACATCACTACCTTCCATGTCTTGCATGATCAACTTCTTAGCCCTTTTACATTTATAGATGCTAACGTGTAGCTTCAGTTTTTCTTCTATATCCTTCTTCATATCAGCTACTGTGTACTATGGCCTCTCCTGAACCTTCCTCTTAAAGTATGACACCAACGAAATCACAGTAGCCCCTAGGGTTCTTGTACACTCTGCTGAAACAATGCTCCATATTTAAGGTCTTCACAATAAGGCCAGGGTTTTGTCCATCTTTTGAGGCATAAAGTTCAAGAGGGCAACCCTCTTGATAGACAGCCTTCACTCCTAATGGCTTACTTTTTTTCAAGTGCAACTTTACCCCAACATTTATTGCATACATGTCCAAATCTGCAACTAACTCCTTCTTTTTAGCATAGGATGAACCTGTTTGGAAAAAGTCCTTCTAATCAGGTCCACTTCCCTTTTCTCCACCTAACTCATCATATCCTCGTCTTCATAGTCACTGCCAGATTCACCATCATCTACAAGTGCCTATCAGGTTTTGGCCTAAATTCTTCGTCATCACTGTCATTATCACTTTCACCATCGCCAGTGTCTCTCTCACTCTTTTCATTTCCTTCTGAGTCACCATCTGAATCACCTTCACTTTGTTCATCGCCCTCACAATCATTCTCTGTATCCCCTTCACTTTGTTCATCCCCTCACAGTCATCATCCATATCACTTTCACTTATACCATTTTCCTCAGCTTCCACATTAATTGGTTCGCCACCTGCACCTTCATGAACTTTCTTCTTCAATACCTTTATATACTTTAATACCCTTCTAAATAGTCAACCCGTTTTCTCCAATATTCAGGGTCACCTTCATCTACATCGCAAGGTGGTACGTCTCCACCATTGTTGTAACCACTATTAAATGCACTCACTCTGTTCACATCCTCCCTATCCTCCTTCCCTAACCCATTTTTCCATTTTTACTAGTTCCCCCAAGACTTCATTATCTTTCTCAAATAGCTCGCTTTATGTCTACCCCCCGATGGACCACCATCGGGACCACCACTACCAGACAATACCATCTCACACAAAACCTAAATTATTTAAACACAAAATTTCAGATTCAAGGGGCGATTTCGTGAAACCACTGTGGACAGAAACAATATAAACAAATGCAACACACATTCCAAAAATTCTTAGATTTCATACCTCTTTCTACAGGACGAATCTCTACTATGTCGTCTTTTCCACAGTCCAAAGCGAATCAGAAGCACATGCAACCCACGACCACTCGCTTGTCTTCTCTCAAACTCTTGCGTTTTCCTCTCTTGCCCTAGCTTTTCAGAGTCGAGTTTTCTCAAACTCTCATATGTTCACTTCTTCCTCACTTGTCCTTCTGAGCTTTTTTATCTGCCTTCCTCTCATTTGTCCGCCACCTCATCGTTCCTCTTCCACATGTCTTATATTTTAATTGCCACCGTGGACATGTTCAATGACAAGTGTTTAATCTAACGGTCAACGTTGTTTGACCGTTTAGTGGGGGGCGACATTGCAACGATTTGCTACTTTCGGGGCTAAATTGAGACAAAAAAACTTCCGGGGCGGATTTGCTACTCAACCCTACAAAATTACGCACAAATCTATAGAAGAATGCTCCTTTGATCATACTTAGAAAGTTTTTATCTTAAATCATGACATATTCCGATTCTTAGAATTACCTATAATTTATCTCTTATATTTATAATTTTTCTTTAAACTCATTTGTCTAATTTAAAAGATATTATAAAATATAATGATACCCATAAGTATTTTGAAAATATATAATATAAAATATACTATAGTTAAGTAATTCATTTAAATTTTTTAATCTTCCTAGATTAGTCAATTAATTCTTATATTAAACAATAAATGTAGTTGATATTTGATAGTGATAGTTTGATTAAAAATTCACAATATTATTTTTATTTTTGACAGTATTATTTATTGCTTAATCTCATGCTACTAATTATTTCACCCACTCATTTCTCTTCCGAGTGCTTTTGAAAATAGGTTACATTTTCACATATTTATTTATTTTTAAAAATTTATCTGTCATTTATATCTTATTAAAAACTAGTTAATCAATTGAAGTATGAACCATGATAACTAGAAATATAAAAGTTTTCATTATTGGTGGGTTTGGAATCCAAATAAAAGAATATTCACAAGTTGATAATTTTTTCTTGCCACCATAATTATTTTGTTCACAGTCCATTTCAACCCCTCTCCCTTATAATGAAACTTGGTTTTTATATACATAGACATCAAAAAAATATTTAATCTAATTGCTTGCTTCATTAGAAAGTACATGTCATAACTGGGAATGTTTAGATTAAAAACATTTTGATTTTATATTTAATCATATAATGTTAGAGTATATAAATCTCACTATTGGTACTTAAATAATTAGTCCAACTGTTTTCAAATGAAAAATAAATCATATGGATTTTTTAGAACCTATAGAAGACTTCTCTTAAGAAAGTGTAAATTACACTTTTTCCCTGAATTTTCTCTAAATTATACATGCTTGCCGAGGGAGGATTGAGCTGAAATTTGAATAAAATAATACTCTCACCATTCCTAATTATAAGACCACTTTAACTTCTTTGAAGAAATTAAAGATGTAAATTTAACTACTTGATAATAGGGACTAGAGGGAGTATTCCAACACAGGGAGATAGTAAATGATTGTTAGAAGTCGTCTTCCAGTCTCATGGATTCTGAATAGTGAAGCTTTTAATCACTTTTTTTTAAAAAAGGATATAAGTAGTATCATGAATGATTGGTTATGCTCCTATAAAAAGGATTTTTCATTGTTTTTGACGTCCCATGAGCACTTTATTTTTAAAATTTTTTTTTTGATAAAGATCATCACTTGTTGCAAAATCTATTATTCAAAAAAGGTACCAAATGACATATGTCCTTAAGCAAGTGAACTCATTTTTAGTAGGTGCAACTTTTTTAGTTCTGTGTAATATATCTTTATTTTTGTATAAATAATTTTTATTTTAAATATAGTTGAAAATAAATTACACCTACATATATGAAGAAGAGTTGTAACTTTTTAAATTAGGTCGCATGTGGATTTAAATCAAATTTCACCTTTTTTGGGTGATAATAAAATTTGGAACAAGGAATTTTCAACAATTTCCCCTTATTTTTGTCTACATATTAAATGTTAGGAATACTTCCTCTAGTCCCTATTATAAGAGGTAGTCAACCTTTTTACACATACCAATAAAACATGTTGGAATCATTTATTATGGGCAGATTTAATAAAGTTTTCCATTTTTACCCTCACTCATTTATTATACACTCTTTCTTTCCATTCATTTCATCATTTAATGTACAAGGGCATAAATGTAAAACAAGCATTTATTACTATGACTTTTGCATGTTTGATGTTGCTGATGTTTTTAACGACTAACAATGAGAAATTAACATTTGATTTAGGAGAATTATATGCGAATCAGATACATTTACATGTATGGTCCAAGTTTAGGGAGTTAATTGCATTTTCTTTGTAATTTGGGCATAATAGGGAATTAACTCATATATCTCATGATTATAGATTTGATATACCTCACATATATCCTAATTTCCCATTTTAGATGCAAAGGATGAGGCTCAAATTGAAGAAAGAATTCAAAGAAGCAAAACTGGATACCTTCGCCGTGGACTCGCCACGGCGAAAGACATGGAGAACAGAGGAAGTTGGCTCACTGTGGGATGATACAATGTAGGAAGAAGCAAACAGAATCAAAGTTGCTTCGCCATGGCAAATGCACTGCGAATGGCGCGAATCTGGGCAAAATTTAAAAAGTTTATGTTTTGCTCCAACTTATAATTTAAGTAATTGGGTCATGTCTAATTGTTTCTTAATCAATATTTTTGACCTCTCCAAGTAATTTAGTACAAATTTGGAAGATTTTTGGGTTGCCTCTTTTGCTAATTAAATAGACACCCGAATTTGCTTTCTTACTACCACAATTTACCACCAACCATCTAATTCTCTCATTACTCTCTACCTAGTATGAATTCCCTCTCTTCCATACACCCTTTTACATGAAATTCATCTATTCCACTACACTCTCATGGCTTCCAACTCCAAAATTCAATCCATGTTGATTGAGAGCATGAGTAGCTAAGGCACCTTTGTGGGAATCTTGATGGAAGAAGGCAACCGAAGCTTCGTCTTCATAATTGGGGAGTTTATTAGTTTTCTTTTCCTTGTCCAACTTCATCTATGTATTTCAATTCCATGTGTTTTGGTATATGTATGTGTTCTTGGAACAAGCTTTTGAATCTTTATTGGTCATGCATGTAATCAAGTGATGTTCTTTTATATGTATGAACCTACTGTTGTTTTTATGATATCATGCAATAGATATACTTCATTTATATCTCCTTTGGATTGCTAGAATATGTTAAATGTATGTGCGATTGTATGTGTGTTTAGACACTAGATCCATCATTGGAAGGTTTGACCTACTTTCAATGAGAGCCTCTTTATGTGTTTATCATGAATATTCACTACCAAGTTGGGAATTAACAATTACACATTTGGTTAATTGAATGAGCGATGCGTCATGTTAATTAGTTAATTAGGCTAATTGGACTAAGGGCGATTGCCTTAGGTTTTTACATTATAACTTGGATTAGGATTCCCATATCATTTTAGAAGTTAGGAAGGTTTCCCAATTCATCAAGAGACCTATACTCATCATAAAGTTTTCACAAATCATTTTAATTTCTTTCTTTATAAACAAAAAATGCTAAAAAGAATTAGCTTAGTTTTCCTAATCAAAATCACAAAATCCCGATTTTTATAGCTTTTGCTTGCATTTAGTTAGCTTAGGTAGTTAGTTAATCGACTCCACGTGAAACAATCCGGAAGAGCACCACTTGTGCAATCCTTGGTTAATTTAATTATTATACATTTGCACCCTAAGGCGTTTAGGAAGGTAACAAATCAATGTTACCTCTTATATTTTGGACTCATGATCAATTGGAGCATGACCTTGTGGGCTTTGAAGCATATCAAGTAAGCCCTTTTTTCTGTCTACACAGGTAGGTTTTGCCCAGCTTCACTTAGCTATGGAGATGCCTTCCGAAATGTCGCGATTGGAACCACAACTAAGTGGTAATCTTTAAGAATCAGCATCCTAAATTCTAATTAAGACTTGGTTGTGGTTTAAGTTGTTGTTTTTAAGGCAATTGGGGGATAATTGAATCTTGATGATGGATTATGGTTTTTTAAGGATATAAATGATGGTTTGGGGTTTAGAGTGTGAAAATAGGAAAAGAGAGGAAAATCTGGAGAGAGAATCCTCGCCATAGACTTGCACTAGCGAGGCCATAACGAGAGAGATGAAAAAATTCAGATAGAAAGGGCTGATTTTGGCCTTTCTACTTTGTAAACCCACTCGGGCGAAGCCACGACAAAGGTACGAAACTAGAAAAATGTAGACTTTTGTAGTAGCTACACTAGAGCAAAGTGACAGCGAAGGCCCAATGATAGCTCACCATAAATAGATTTTAGTATAATTCTGAAGAGAGAAACTGAGAGTCAAATGAAGAGGACGGTTTCTCTCTATTGAGCTTCATGATTCAAAGGTTTTGGAGCAATTCTAAGCTATCAAACATCTAGGTAATGATCCTTAACCTAATTCCTACCTTTTCCCTCTTCAATTTCATAATTTGAGATTTGGAGAATGTAGGGTGTTTGAGGAATTTAGAATTTACTTAGTTTATCTTGGTTCCTTCTTCTTCCAATCCTTCATATGAACTAAATAAAAGGTTTGAATGATTTAGTTTGGTTAGAATTAGATCCATATGAGATTTTGTTGATCAAAAGTTTGGTAAGCTAGGGTTTTTGGAGCGTTCCTACAAGTATGGTTTTTTCAGGTTAATTGGTGGTTCGAATAGACTCTTTGAGTTTAAGTAAAGATGATAATTGGTTTATTTTGTGGGAAATTGTTATAACCTTGGGTTGAATTTTTTATAATAATTTGGGTAAGTCTTGGCATGGTGGGTATCTAATGATGGTTGTAATGTTTGAGATATCTTATCAGAGGTAAGAATTAAGGTTTAATCAATAGGGAATCCTGCCTAAGCCTAAGTTGGAAAAGTGGATATATTGGGTGGAAAATTTTAAGTTATTGACATTAGGAGATGTTTGAGTAAATTGAAATTTGATGGATATTAATGGGCATGATATGAGTTAGAGTAACTTAACCAAGCCTAGAAATTGTAATTGAATTACCTAAAGTACCAATTGTACTTTAAAGGGGACTAAGTCCCTATGTGGTTGTAAATTTTCACTTGATTGACTTATTAATCATATGTATGTATTGTAAACATAGACATTGGTTGTTGAGCTTGAGTATGGATGCATGTAACTTTGGTAACTTTACTTGGCTTTAAGAAGTAACTAGTTTCCATTCCTTTTACATGTTTGTGTCTTGGTAATAGAGGTTTATGAAATTATTTTAATATGGTTTTTAATTGGATTATGAAATTGGTTATTTAAAGGATATTTTTTTGTATTGAAATAGTTTCATGGGAAACTTATGTTCAAAGTGAACTTGTGTATGAGAAATGGATTTTTGAAAATGATATATTAACTTTGAATATGTAAACTTACCGTAGTTTTACTATGAGGTGACTAGAAAGTCACTATATATATTGGATGATTATTGGTTGATTTGGTGGTTGTATATTTATATTGGTTCCATGTAATACTATCATGTGATGAGGCTTTTGATTGGCCCATCAAGTGGTTATATATAAGTTCCTAAATATAGACATGGGATAGGCATTTTGGCTGTGTGTATGTTTACTAAGTATAGACAGGGGATAGGCTTGTTGAGATTTGTTTCCATTTGAATCTTTGTTAAGAGATTGGCCTACACGCCCTTGCATTGAACTATGCTAATTTTTACAAAAATGATAATTATGATTGGTTGGGTTGTGATCATAGTTTAACTTGATAATATGTATTAGCTCCCATATGATACCCTGTTAGCACACACTCAGATATACGATGAATAGGTCTAGTGTGTTAGTGAGACAATTGTCTCATTCCATTGTTCAATATTTTTAAGTGATCATTCCCGAGTGGGACCATTAAGGAAGGGACCGGCGGATGCTCACTGATAATTGTGAGGCTGGTTTTGGGTGTGATGTGAGAATATGTATATTGCCGAACTCTGTAGGCACATTTGTTACTTTCGCACTATTTTATTGAATATTTTGGATTACTGGTATTACTTCTGAGCCGATGATACTTTCTGGCCCTACTGTGCTATTTGGACATCACATGCATGTTATCATTTATAGTTGACTATTGGATTTACAAATATGTGGATTTGTGATTATTGTGGTTCAGGGCCATTGATAATTGAGGATTCTGGGAATTGTAAACCTGATGCCCTTGTTTTATTGTGAAAGCTTTGAATTGGCAGGTTTTGTTTTAATTAGTCACGTTAACATGTTCCTTTTCTAACATGGATAACAATATTAGATTTGGAATGTATTATTTTTATAACAATGTTGGCACATTTATTTTCTAACATGGTTAGCGTTATTTAAACTAAGTTGATTTTTAATAACTATGTTAGGTGAATCCTTTTTCTAACATGGTTTATTTGCGAAATCATTCAAGAAAGTTTCTAATATCCATGATAAGGTTTTGTCATTATCAAAATGCCTCTTTTCTTCATGGATAGCTCCATCTATTATTAGTGAAAACATTTTTCTAATGATGATAGCCTTCAATGATTTAGTAGGTGAATTCTTTTTCTATTATAGTTAGGATAATGATGATGATTTAAAAAAGAATATTATTGTTAGTTATGGTATTAGAAAAGAAGATTTTACATATAACTGTAGTGATTATTTCCTTTTTGGCCAATACATGGAGTGTTTACTTCAAAAAACAACACATGTCATTCAATAGGAATAAGGGTTAGTGCATTCACTTAAGTTGGAGAATTTAATTTCTCTTAAATGCGTAAGAGCTAGTTGAGAGATATTATCAATGTTATCGAACCCAGACCGAATCGGCTGAGTTGACTCAAAACATGGCGAACCGGTCACCTAGCTGGTCCAATTGAACACCAAACCCGGAGATGCCTTGATTCGACTGAACTAGGGTGACTTGGCACCAACTCGGGTGACTTGACAAAAGAAAGTATGAAGATACCATTGAACATGAGATTTGACATCTATAAGTTGCTTTATCTAACATATGAACGATGCTACTCCTTCCTCGCCATCATCGACAGTCTGAGAAGCCATGGAAGCAACTAACCAGGCTTTCTCTGCTCATAGAAGAAGGAAAAAGGAAGAAGAAGCATTGTGGACAAATATTTTCGATTGAAGATGAGAGAAAGAAGAGAGTAACAGTCTTATGTATTGTCTATGATGTGTACAATTGGCTTTTGAGTGTTTAGGGAAAAGAGAAGGTTCACGTGGGTGGGAGAGAGAAGAAACAAAAGAAAGAAAAAAATATGAAGGAAGAAAATTGCCAAATTTAATCGACCAAACTCAAGGAAAAATAATAAAGACAAAAGAAAAGGGAAATAAAATACAATTAAGAAATAATTTAATATTTAATGTATAGTTGAATTGAAAGCAATTACTAAAACATATATATTTATCTAAATATAATTTTTTAAGAATCAAAATATAGATATTACTCACTCATGTCTTTAATATAATAATGACCTAGTTGATTTTTTTTTGAAAGATTAAAGAAGCAAATAAGTTAGTTAATCATAACATATGTGATATACTATTAGATTATGTAGTAGTTTCTAAGTCAAACAAACTAGTTTGGATAAAAAATTCAGGTAAACCAATCTATAAGTGACTTATTTAGCTTTCTTTGGATTTTTCAAACGAGTCAACTAGGTCTTATATTTAGGGCCGGAGGAAGTATAATCTATTCAATAAAATTATATTATTTTAATTAATACCGGTCTAGGACCCTGAGTTGAATACGGTCTGATCCACTGTCTCGGCTGGTTCATTGACCGGTCTGGCTTTGATTACCTTGGATATTATACAAAACTTTACATATTTAAAAATTGGCTTTCTCTATACTTAAGTGTGAGAGCTACACAACTAGTTGAAAGATATTTTTTTGATATACCAACTGGTAATCAGCGCCTATTCTGTATCGTATTACCTATTGTGAAGATTTAAGTATTCTTGGTGGTTACTTAAATAGTTTTAAAAGTAAAGATGCAGATTTAGTAACCAACTTTGTAAGGTGGAAACATGGTCATAATAAAATAAAAAAGGTTTAAATATGGTAACTCCGTTAGCCTTAATAAATTCCATCTAATTTCTGTGAAGTGAGTCCCACAAACTGTACAAGTAGCACCCATGTTGCTGACATGGAACCATTTTTCTTTTCACCTCTCCGACTTCATCTCTGACTCCTCTGGCCACCTTTAATGGCTAAAGAGCATTGATACTAGGCTCCACGCTTATGTGCTAACAATTGTGGCTTCTTTAGCAGCCTGACTACACAAGTGACAAAACCTACATTCTAAGTGCTATTGAGATTTGCAGCTCAAAGAACAAGAATCCTCCTTCACTAAATTGTTTCTCAACCAATCCCTAGCTCCTCTGTCTTTGACAATCTCGTAATCATCTTCTTTGCCTTAACAAATCAACAGAACTTTGTCCTCTCTGGCACTAGATCCGCCATCCATAATGGTCGAGGTCAATAGAGCATCTTTGGCACAGTCATCGGCTCAGCCAAGCCGGTGCATGACTTGCTGACGATACGTGGGGCTCATCGGATTCAAGTGCAGGTACAGATCCACATTTTGCGGTGGTCGTGGTGGGTCTAGGTGCTATAGACATGTGGGATCAAAGTAATCAAGAAGAACCTGCCATGGAAAGGGTAGAATCGGGAAGATAACTCAGAGCTAAAATGTATGCTAAGCTCTATTAGGTGCGTTCATTTGGGCGAAGTAACACATAGCTTTTTGAAATGTTTTGATATGATAGAATTTTAATTCTATGGTGAAGCTTTCAAATTTTTCCAAAGGGTGTTGTGAGATGATGGAAGAGGAAGGAAGTAGGAGATCTTGCCACCGGAGGAGGAGTGTTTTATAGGCCATACAAACATATCTTATGAATATTTTTAATGTTTATCAAAGCAGTTTCCCACAATTCTGAGAGATCAAATGGCCAAATTTTCAAGAATATGTACGAACAAGTCATGGAGTTTAAGGAACTAGAAAACTCCTACTTTAAACTTTCTTTTTAAAAAAATAACACTACTTTAAAATCTAATTCACTTGCCCCACACATCACCAAACAAACTTTTTGATATACATATTCTTGCGTGAACTTCAATGGGAAATCTAACTTGAGGAGAAGCAAAAAAATAGGAGAGCTCCTGTCTCTCTAAACTTAACCTAGCCGCCATCGTGACTGAATCTTCCTAACAAAGCTGATGGTTCTTTTTGTGACATCGTCTACCTCTGTTTCCTGTTACAAATCTGGTAGTGGATTTTCTTTTTATTGCATGAAGAAGAAGAAGACAGTGGAGAGCTCTTGCCTCTCTTATCTAATTTAACCACCGTTGCCATGGGTTTTGCAGTCGCATTGAGCAATCTTTTCGACAAAGCCTTTGTCTCTCTCTCTCTCTCTACCAAAAATCCCAGTCAAGGGATTGAATTTGCCAAGGGATAATTTTAGCCACCATCTCTATTTGATATTTCTTCAATAATCCTTCATCCTTGCAACCTCATGGAATTTTTATTAAATCTAATAGTTTGCATGCACTGATCTACACCTCTAGTTTGGTTCAACAAAGAATGGTAGAAGCATCTTCTTCAATTCAATCTTTAATCTTGGTGCTTTATTGCTGATTTTTACTTAGGAGATCCCTTGTTTTTGTTCTGAAAAAATATTTAGAAAATTCTCTTCTATATATTGTTGTGTATTTCCTTGTTTCTCTAGTTTTTAATTGGACAGGTTCTCACTTGCATTGCTATCATAGTTATTTCCTATTAAAATAATCTAGTATTTGCTTGGACTTTATTTTGAATGCTAGTAGTGTGGTAGACACAAACAATATGTCCTCTTCTTTTAGGCATGGCCAGATTACTACCATTAAGGGTCATCTTGCTCTTGCTATGGTATTGGACAGTCACAAGCTTCATGTATCTAAATTGCAATATTTTATTATGATTTGCTGGAAGATACATGAATTGATATTGGTAATTAAGCAAATCAATAATTCCATCTTACTTCAATTTCAGTTTGAGGAGCATTTATTTTTTAGCCTTCTCATGGTTCATGGCTCTTACAGGGTTACTTCATTAGTTTAATCCCATGGCAACCTTGTATCTCTCTATCTTATCTCTCTGTATATCACCTCCCTATTTGGATCCAAGTTCATGGAATACCTTTTAAATACTATAATGAATAGATAGCAAGGCATATTGGTGATCAATTGGGGAAGTTTGTTTCTTTTGATGAAAAATGTCTCTTTAGTGGAAATAGACTGCGCCTTCAAGTTTATTTGTCATATTTGGGTATAAAGTCTATCAATCTTAGTGGCTTTCTTTTGCTTGATGGGCATATTTCAGAATTATCTCTAATTTTGGAACAAGTAGGAAGATTATTTCCTCACTATCTATGTATTTGCCATATGGCCCAATATTGTAAATATTTTTCTAATTTGCAGCTTCAAATAAAAGTCAATGTTATGGGCAACAGATCTGTTAGTGTTGAATATGATGATTTCTTTGGTTGTTATACTTCTAATCTGCATGAGGCTGGACTTAAACTAGATGTCTATTGTTATTTTGGGAAGTCTTTGCAAGAAAAAACTACTTTGAGTCAAGTTTCAATCCAAAGTGTGATATTAGATGAAGGAAAAAAATGTAAGCAAACAATAGAAGATGTTGTATTGACTTGTACGATTAGTAAAAGACCTCATTTACAAAATTCTCATGACAGGAAATGTAAGTTTAAGCAACAAGCAACTTCTTCTGATGTGCCATCTACAAGAGCTAAGATTTTCTCAAAGGAGGGTAAAGATGTGTTATTTTCACACTCTAGACTTAATCGCTCACTTTTGAACCTAAACTTCAGGATTGTGAAGTTTTAAGAGGAGCTAAAGGAAAGGATTCAAGCAAGCAAAAATTGATGTATAGTTCATCACTTAGTTTTTCTTTGGAAGATTCAAGCTACTTTGGCTCCTTTAAGAGACTCAGATTTTCTAGAAAGCAGGACCAAGGGATGGAGGCAAATGAAGGTAATTTCGATAATGAACAATTTCAAAGGAAAAAGACTCCCTCAGTAACTCAAGAACCAAGCCTTACTATTGTTATTAGGTTTCTCAGAGAACATAGCCCCCTCGAATGATTCTCTTACTTCAAAGAAGAGATCTTCTGAATTGGTCATGATCATGATCTCTCCTACAAAGAGAATTAAGAAGAATTCAATTCTCCCCTCTCTGATACAGCTAAGGAAGCAGCCATTCAAAAGCTTCCACATGAGCCATGAAAATCCTATGTTGGAACTGTCATGGCTTTTGAAAAGCCACAGTAGTTCAAAGATGTAAGCAGCTCATTGAGAATTATACACCTACTTTTCTCTTTTTGGCTAAAACCAAAATCTCTACTGAAGTTGCTTATCATCCTCTAATAAATTTAGGAAACAACTCTTTTGTTAGTGCTGATGCTATTAGCCTAGGAGGTGGTACTCTTATTACATTAATACCATGCTTTCATGTGGAAGTTCTTGAGCTATCAGATCATGTATGCCATTGTAAGGTTACTAGCACAATCACCTTTCTTATTATTTGTTCATTGTGTATGGTCCACCCAACCTGTTTGATCTTCATCTGTTGTGGAATTGGTTTTATTATATTGTCCAATTTATTGACTTACCATGGAATATGTAACATCCTAAAAATTAATTGAGGATTGTGGGGGTAAATAGGAATTTATTAATGAGAAATGATGGATTATAATAATATTTGAAGGATTTTGAGGTATTTTTGAGGATTTTAAAGGTTTAGTTTCTCCCTTATTTTGAGGTTAATAATTTTGGGGAAATTATTTTTGGACTCAAAAGAGGATATTATAGGAGGAAATAAATAAAGGATATTATGGGAAAATTTTGAGAGTGAAAAGAAAAATTTTTTGTTCAACAGAAATATCTTATTTGAGAATTTTAGGGCATAGTAGTGTATTTTTTCACTCTTTCCTCCTGCCGACACTCCCTCGCGTCAATAATTTCTTTCCATCCTCGCCAGTGACTTTTACTATTTCAATTATTATTTTCTCAACCAATCACACTCAACTACTATTTATATTATATTATTATATTATATTATATTATTATTATTATTACTATTTAACTACTATTTCAATTATTATATATACACACACTCTCACGCCCTGCTTTCCTTCTTCATTCTCTCTCTCACTCTCTCACTCACGTCTCTCTCTTTCTTGCTCTCTTTTTCCACCACCAATATTCCTATCACTGAACTTATCAGAGTTCGTTGACTTAGGAATAGTGAGTTTTTCGGCCAACTAAACACATTTTTGGAATCCCGTAAGTCTCTTCTACATTCCTATGTCATTAGTTTTTCATTTGGCTATACTTGAAAAATTAGGCCTTGTCTAAGTTGGTATTTCTGGGAGTCTTAAGCTTAATAAATTGAAGTTTGGACCTTGATTATAAGTTCCTTTTAATATATTTTTCATTATTGGAGGTTTTCCTAATTATTGGGAATTTTTGGATTTGTAGATATTTTAGAAATTAGGGCTCTTGATGATCTGAGGTGTTTATGGTTAAATTGATAATTTTTAGATGTTTATTAAGGTTTGGAAAATTTTGTTTAGGCTTGAATTTTATGAATGGGTAATTGTGATGCATTATGGGGATTATTGGATGTTAAGGTTTAAAATAAATGGGTATTGGAAAGATTAATATTGTGGATATATGTATAAATGGAGTAGAGATGAATTTTAGAGATAGAGAGGGGGAATAAATGTTGAATAAAAAATTTAAAATAAGTGAGGGCAAAGAAATGGTAATTAGTAATTTAATTTCCAACATGTAAAATTGTTGGATAAATAATTAATTGTGGTCGTATGTATGGTTGTGTAGTGCTTGAATTGTACTAAGTTAGCACGGGGGAGCTGCACTATTGTGAGATTGGTGCCAGCTATCAGGTAACCGCTTTCTGCTTGTTTATATGTGTGTGGTGTTAGTAAGTAATTTGAAATATTATTATTTGATAATTATGATGTTATATGGAGATGAGGTTTTGAATCACAGTTGAGATATGATTATCAATTGATGATTGATGAGATATGGAAATGAGATCTTGAAATATTATTATTTTTCATAATATAATGTCATGTGGAGTATTATTTTGGAATGGCATAAATTTGTGATTTGAAATATTTTGAACTGAAATATATATGATTTTGGAAACTATTTCATATATATGTATATTCTGAAAATACTGGAAGGCCTGGTGCCTGATTGTGGTGTTGCATATCTATGTGTTGTTTGTGAGAAATTATTTGTGTATGTGACACCGGTGAATTGGAAATTGTGCCATCACGTGATGAGGTACCTTGTTGCGCCACAGGGACTAATTGATATATTATGGGAAATAAAGGAGAGAAAGACGAAAGAGGGGAGATCGCCCCTAACGGATTCAGAAAGGACGGAGATCCTTCTAATCCGTGGTACGGTTCAGGGAGGGTAGAAAGTCCCTCGTGAATTGTACCGTGGTGATCAGGGGCGGGTGGAAGGTCCCGACTGGTCCCACATGTTTTCCCAACGCTTCTATTAAGATTCGTTTGGGTTGTTTGTAATTATCAATGATATATTATTCTTGGAGATGATTTGGGATGGATTATTCTGCACTTATAAACTGTGAAAAGATATTTGGGACCAAGATATGCATTATATGTGAATACCTGAGCATGCTTGTTGAACTGATATATATATGTAAGTATTCCACTGGACACCTTACTAGCATACACCACACTTAAATGAGTAGTCAGTGGTTGCGTTTGGGGCTACCCCCGTTGATCTCACTTTTGCAGGTCCTAGTAGCGAAGTAGGAGGTCAAGGGAAGGATCCGGGAACTTCTCACTGATATTGTGAGATACTCTGGACCAGAAGGACAAGAGGTATTGTCACATTTAGGATCATATTTTGTATGATGCTTCCGCTGAACCTTGTTATTATTCTGGGGAAAAATTATTGTATAATACCTATTATGGTATGGTATTTCGAGAATGATGTGTGGAGTTTAATCATGGATAATGTAATTTTCTGTTATTGTATTGGGAAGAAAATTATATTGTGATGACGGAGATTGGAGTTGAGGTTTGAGTTAAAAATATAATATCTAAGTATTATGGAAAGATCTTTTTCTAACTATGTTAGTTAATTCCTTTTTCCTAACATAGTTAGCTATATAAACGTTTTAATGTTTAATTGTGAGTGATTAATAGTGGGATTAGAGAGTTAATGTTACAGAATAGTGTTGGAGACTTTAATCAAGTCTATAGCCCCAAGGATAAGTCAAATGATAAAGGATGCTCAGGTCATATGAGAAATTTTTTTGATTGTATGGACATGTGTAATATGACTAAACTGCCTAAAACGGGTCCAAAGTTGTCATGGACAAATAATAGAAAGGACAAAATCTAAATTTGGAACGACTGGATTTGACTTTTGGTAATAAAAAATTGTTTGATTCATTCCCTTACTCCTTTGTTGACACCTTAGCCATAGCTGCATCCGATCATAGCCCAGTTGTTGTTCATACAGAGATGCAAAATCATAGGAAAAGGCAACTTAAGTTTAAATCATTCTGGTATATTTTTGAAGATTATAAGGAAGTCATCTCATCTTGTTGGTTGAATTCCTTTCGTGGATCCCCTAGTTTTAAACTCCAATGCAAACTTCGATATAGCATTCCACTCTCTCAAATTGGAATAGATCTCGCATAGGTAATATTCCTCAAAAGATTAAAGATTTGGAATCTAAACTGAAATTTGTCTTTGAAAGAGTCTCTTTAGAGGATATACTTTACTAGAAAGAAGAACTTGAAATTTCCTCCCTTAAACATGAGTTGGAATTTCTGTATGATTGTGATATGAGTTTTTGGAGTCAAAGGGCAAAAGTCAATTGGTACATATCAAGAGAAAGGAAGACCAAATTTTTCCAAACTTTTGTTAATTGCAGAAGGACAAGGAATAATATTACGAAGTTAAACAATGCACAAGGAGGTTGGACTTCAGATCAGTTTGAAATTTCTGAATTAGCTTATGCTTATTTCTCAAATAATTTAATGGTCAGAAATTGCTTTCATATTTAGAACTTTTTGCTCAAATATCCTCAATTGATATTCCTTCTTTACACCAAGAGGAAACTGATCTCCTTATGGTACCTATAACAATTCAAGAAGTTCAACAAGAAATTTTTGATCTTCCTAAGGCTAGTACTCCTGGGCCTGATGGTTTTCATGCGGAATTCTATCAAAAACATTGGGAATTGGTGAAAACATATATTTTTGAAATGGTTCTCAGCTTCTGGAATTATGAATTTTTGTTGAAGTCCCTTAATTGGACAAACAAGACACTAATCCCCAAACTAGAACATCCTCAAAATTTCAAGGATTTTAGACCAATAAGTTTGAGTAATGTTACATACAAAATTATCTCAAAAGTCTTATGTGACATGTGTAACCTGTCTTGTCCAAGATGATTGCCCCTCATGAAAGTGCTTTTCTTAGAGGTCATTTAATAACTGACAATATCATGCTTGCTTCTGACTGCATGCATAAGATCCATTCTTTAGGTAAGCAAAGAAAAAAACTAGCGGCGAAAATAGACTTTTCAAAAGCATTTGATTAACTGTCATGGCAATTTATTATAGTTTGTCTTCATAGAATGAATTTTCCAGCCAAATGGTTAAACTTTCATCTATCAATGCATCTCTATGGTTGATTTAACCTTTGCCTAATGCGTCGTAGGGGTTAAGATCAAAATTTAATCCAAGGATTGCAGTATAGGTTGCAACCCCGGGTCATTTCACTTGAGGAGTCTTTTACTCTACCTAAACCAGCTAAATGCAATTAAAACAATAAAAAGTCTGGGGTTTTGGTTTTGGAAAGTCATTTAATGAAACTAAAAAAAATACAAATACTTGTTTTTTTTGGTAATTTTGGATTAAAGGGTGAATGGTGTTTGGATTAGGGGAAATTTTATAATGTGGGCTTTTGTAGTGTTATGTTAGCTTTCACTCTTCGTTAAAATTGATGTTGGGAGTTAAATATTTGCCAAGTATAATTAAAAAGATCCCCAAACAACCACTAGGGGTCCACTAGCCTTAATTAATGACTAATCTAGCAACGACTTTTATAGCCATTATTTAGGGTTAGTGTTAACTTCATTTGGTGTGTGTTGGAAATTAGGTTTTGAAAATCGATTCCTCTCAAGAAATGTGCAACCACAATATTCAATTGGATAAATTAAGCTACACAATCTAGCAACCACTAAAAATCATATAGCATCATAAACCTAATAGAAAATTTAAACATAAACATCATTCAATTAACATAACTCAATATCTAACATAAGTATTCTAATTCATAGACAACTAGAAAGGAAAATTGAAAGTGGCAGGAATGCACAAGAAGGGGTGAATTGTGATAATAAAAGTTAAAGAAAAGATATATGATTTATACTAGTTTAGCTCAACTCTTGGCCTACATCCAATTCTCCAACCTTCAGTTGGGTTCCACTAAACCTCAAGATTTAATCAAGCTCTTGATTGCCTTTACAGGTGATCTCTCAGTAAGACTTCTCTCTTATAGATCACTCCCCCTTACAACTTGTAAGATTACAACCTACTCTTAAGATCCCACTATTTTAAGAGTAATCCTTACTAGAAATGAGATTACATACAAGGACTTCACTCGAATGAACTGATTTTGATACACACTAAAGTATAATGACAATGAATGATTATACCTGAGAGTAGGTAAGTATTGAATGCAGTAAGTATAACTCAAAGGTGTATTCAATGTAAGCAATCAATGTGTTCACCAACTTCTTCACCAGTGGCTTTTATACTTGTCTCTGGATTTTGCTCGTTGGTAACCGTTTTTAGCCGTTGTTTGATCTTTGATGAGAGATGATTAATCTGATGGAGTGTTGAGATGAAGGTGTTCTTGTGTTGCATTAACTCACTTGTACTTGTTCAGCTTCAGTTCTTCTCTCTTCATTAATTGCAGAAAGCAAATCTCATTTCAAATTGCTAATTCCTTGAGTCTGTGTGTGTAACGATAACTTCCCAAAGTAGGTCTAACACATTCTATGTTAAAAAGGCTTAAACATTCAAACCCATCGCCAGATCGATTATCAAGCTTCATTCGATCATAGCTTCTGTTATTTGATTGATCATACATAGATTAGGCTTAGATCAGGACCTGCATCACTTAACATATAAGATTAGAATTTAGTGTGCCTGATCGATCACAGGACATCTTGATCGATCATGCTTCAATAATCGATTATACTTAAGTTAATTCTTCATTTTCATAATCGATCACAGGACACCACTCAACACTCCTTGATCGATTAAGCAACAATGATCGAATAGACTAAGGTTAGGACTTGAATTACAACTAAGAGGTCTTGATTGATCACAGGGTGCCCTGATCGGTCATACCCTTTCATTCAATCACACTAAGATTACTAAGTTTGTTATCCAATTTTCTCTGATCGATTACAGGGTCTCCTGATCGATTAGGCGGCCAAACTTATAACTTATACTCTATCTATCCTTACCCTGATCAATTAAGCACCTAGTTACTTAACTTATGTTCTCTCTAACCTCATTCTGATCGATCATGTCTTTATATTTCTAACAAATTGTTTCTTCCTGATCGATTGTGCAATAACTTAGAATTTCTTATCAGTTCATGCTAGGTTCATTCTAGTTATAAGTTTAGACTTTCTTTATGTGTAAGTTATATTTAGTTATCATCAAAATCCATTATTCTAACAAAAATCATGTCTCAAATCCAAATATACAAAGAGAAATGCAACCACAAGACTTAATACATAAGGAAAATAGCATGATAAAACAAATAACTCCCCTATTTCGCCCATTGAAACTAGACCCAACTTCACACCACCAAAACACCAAGATTTTAGCATCTCATATCTTCAAATTTGTGCCCAACATAGCCTATGTTCACAGCCTGCATGAGTGAAGGAGGTTGAAGAAGAAATTGGTGGAAATGGAATGAGGAAGAGAGTGGAAGAGGAAAATGAGCAAGATTGAAGGTTAAGATGAGTGAAAATGGTGAGGATTTGAGTGGGAATGATGGAGGACAAGAGGAACCCTAGGAGGCTGGAGTATTTCGACTTTGGAGGCTTGAAGACAAGTGAATTTTGGGGTTGGATCTATTTATACCCCCAGAAAACCCTAAAAATTGTGATAGCAAGTTTCTGATGCACGCTCGTTAAGGCCACGGCGAGCAAGAAGGCTCTTTGCCATTTGCTCGCTGTGGCGAGGCCACGGTGAGCAAGCATGCTCTTTGCCCCCCTTTTTAGCGTTGTTCGCTGTGTGCTCGGCATGGCGAGCAGTGAACTTTTTTGCCTTCTTGTTCAGCTGCCTTCTTCGTAACTGGGCTCTTCGATTGGGCGTGTTTCTTCTATGATCTGCTTATAAAATAGGCCTAAGATAGAATCAAATTGTTCTTGAAGATTGGTTAAACAATAAATCATGCTAATCATGCCCAAATTGCCCTTGATTAGTATAACCCCAACAAAATGTGCAAAAGTTAGAACTTATCCTAATTAGGCACAATTACCCCAAGAATATGCAATCATCCAATTATTACAACCATGAAAAGTGTATAAAAATATGGTGGAATATTATGTGCAATTAAATGGTCATTTTATCCTTAAGTCCAAGCTGTGGTAGTAGACAGGGTGACCCGTTATCTCCATACTAATACATTATCACATCTAATATTCTGTCATGCTTGATTCACAAAGAAGAACTTTGAGGAAGATGGCAAGGCATCAAGATATGTATGGAAGCGTCTCCAATCTCCCACTTGCTCTATGCTGATGACTCTTTAATTTTCTTAGAAGGTAAACAGGAGAATTTTGAGAATGCAAAGCAAACCATTGATCTCTTTTGTCAATGGTCAAGTTAAAAGATTAACAGAGGTAAATCACTTTTGATTTTTAGACCTAGTATTACTCATGAGGAAACAACAAGATTAGCTGAACTTTTTCAAATTGGCTTTTCAACAAAAATGGGTAAGTACCTAGGTACTTGGATAGATCTAGGGAAAAGAAAAAAACTTTATGATAAAATAATCAATGCTATTAACAGGAGAACTGCTTCTTGGAAGTCTAGATTACTTTCTTAGTCATCAAGATTAGCATTGATTAAATAAATAATGTCTGCTGCAAATATTTGTCTTCTATCTTGTATCAAGTTCCCAGTCTATATATGTAACAGAATTGATAATATATGTGTGGATTTTTTTTGGGGAAGCACAGATGATACAAAAAAGATTAACCTTAAGAAAGGACCATCTGTTCAAACCCTCTTCTTCTTGGGGTTTAGGTTTGAGGCCCACTGAATCAGTCAATAAATATTTACTGGCCAAGCAGATATGGAGAATTATTTCTACCCCTGCAAAGTCTCTAATAGGAGCTACCTTAAAACCCAAATATATTGACATGTCAAAGGAGGATTTCAACAAGATTCCTTACAATTCTTCCTAGATTTAGAAAGGTATTTTAAGTAGTCAGGAACTTATTTCAAAAAATTTGTAATTGAGGGTAGGTAATGGCCTTTCTGAAAGTGGCAGGAAGGCACAAGAGGGGGGTGAATTGTGCCAATTAAAAATTTGGTGCACTAAGACAGAAAGCTTATACTGGTTTAGCCCAAATCTTGGCCTGCGTCCAGTTCTTGAACCTCTATTAGGTTCCACTAAAAACTCAAGATTAAAACAGGCTTTTGAATGCCATTACAAGTGACCTCACAGTAAGATCTCTCCCTTACAGATCACTCCCCCTTACACTTTGTAATATTACAACCTACTCTTAAGATCCCACTATCTTAAGAGTAAACCTCACTTGAGATGTAATTACAGAATACTTGTTCACTCAATAAACTGATTGTAATACACACTGAAGTACAAAACAATGAATAATCTCTCTAAGTGTTGGTAAGAATTGAATGCAACAAGTATGAATTTGCAAAAGTAATCAATGTATGCAATCAATGCCCTCACCCACTTCTTCTCAAGGTTTTATACTGATTTCTGAAATTATGCTCGTTGATGAAGTTATAGCCGTTGCTTAATCTTTGATAGAGATGATTATGTAATTAG
Source organism: Mimosa bimucronata (assembly GCA_037074515.1). NCBI lineage: Eukaryota > Viridiplantae > Streptophyta > Magnoliopsida > Fabales > Fabaceae > Mimosa > Mimosa bimucronata. Next base: position 12,502,767 of record CM073443.1, on the reverse strand, counting down.
CAGGAATACACAAAAGGGGGTAAATTGTGCTGATTTAAAATTTAAATAATTAAGACACAGACCCTTATATTGGTTCAACCCTAACTCTTGGCCTATGTCCAGTTCTCCAACTTCCAGTTGGGTTCCATTAATCCCTCAAGATTCAATTAGGCTCTTGAGTGCCTTTGCAAGTGATTGCACAGCAAGAACTCTCTCTTACTGATCACTCCCCCTTACAACTTGTAAGAATACACCCTACTCTTAAGATCCCTCTATCTTAAGAGTAATCCTTACTTAATATAAAATTACAGAAAACTTGTTCACTCATGAACAGATTGTGATACGCACTGAAGTACAATAATCAATGAACGATCTCTCTAAGAGTTGGTGAGTATTGAATGCAGTAAGTATAACTAACAAGAACAATCAATATGAGCAATCAATCTCTTTAACCAACTTCTTCATCAAGGCTTTTATACTCATCTATGAAATTCTGCCCGTTGTTGATGAAATTATAGCCGTTGCTTGATTTTAGGTGAGAGATGATTGTAGATGGGGTATTGAGAAGAGTGTGTTTTGGGTAGCATTAACTCCTTTGTACTTGGTTTGCTTCAGATCCTCTCTCTTCATTAATCGCAGAACTTAGTTGTTGAGTCAAACGGCTTTAATGGCAGATTTATGTGTCTAACGATAACTTCCCAAAATAGGCCTGAACAACTTCTGTACTTGAAAGCTTAAAATAGGCTGACAATTCAGTTTGAATTAAATCCTATTGCCACATCGATTATTGGTCTCTGATCGATCACTGCCACTGTTTTCTGATCGATCACCCATGAATCACACATCGATCACAGCTTGCATCACTTAAAATATAAGTTAGAAAAAACCTCGCCTCATAGATCACAGGAGTCCCTAATCGATCAGGCTTATGTAATCGATCATACTCAAATTATATTCAGATTACAAGTATTGTCAGATCGATTACTCACTACTCTCTGATCGATTATACTTCTCTGATCGATTAGACTTAGATTATGATTTGATTACATTTTGAGCTTTTTGATTGATCACAGGGGATGCTTGATCGATTAGAGGCTTTATTTCAATCACACTAAATTACTTCTATTTCTTTGATCGATCAACTTGAGATTACTTAGTTCAACTTAACTTCTCTGATCGATCACATGGTATCTGATCGATTGGACGCCTATGATTCATACTTCTAATCTAAGTCTGATCTGTCTCTGATCTATCCTTGATCGATCACATGCTTTAGATTCTTAACTAATAATCTGTTTATGATCGATTGGACTATACTTAGCATTTTCTATCAGATTATTTCTAAGTTATTCCTAAACTATATCCAACCTTTTTTATGCCTAAGTTATGTTTAGTTATCATCAAAACTCATTATTCTAACAGATTATAGATGGAGTGTTGAGATGAATGTGTGTTGGGAAGCATTAACTCCTCTGTACTTGATTTGTCTCAGATCCTCTCTCTTCATTAATCGCAGAACGTAGTTGTTGTGTCAAACGACTCTAATGGCAGTTTTGTGTGTCTAACGATGACTTCCCAAAATAGGCCTGAACAACTTCTGTACTTGAAAGCTTAAAATAGGCTGACAATTCAGTTTGAATTAAATTCTATCACCATATCGATCATTGGTCTCTGATCGATCACTGCCTTATATCTGATCGATTACACATCGATCATAACCTACATGACTTCAATATAAGTTAGAAAGATATTTCGTCTGATCAATCACAGAGGTCTCTGATCGATTAGGCGTGTATAATCGATTACACTAAGATTATACTCAGATTACATGTATTTTGATCGATTACTCACTATTCTCTAATCGATTATGCCTTTATGATCGATTACTCACTTCTCTTTGATTGATTATCTTACTATGATCGATTATGCTAGATTAGACTTGAGTTATACTTTGAGCTATCTGATCGATTGCAGGGGAGGCCTGATTGATTAGATGCAATAGTTTGATCACACTAAGTTATTCTAATTCCTTTAATCGATCACGCTGAGATTACTTAGCTCACTTTTACTTCTCTGATCGATCACAGGGGTGTCTGATCGATTGGGAGCCTATGATTCAAACTTCTAATCTAACTCTGATCTGTCTTTGATCGATTAATGCCTTAGATTTTAACTGATAATCTGATCCTGATCGATTGGGCAATACTTATCATTTTCTTTTCTAAGTTATTCTTGATCTATGTCCAACCTTTCTTTATGCCTAAGTTTCATCAAAACTCATTATTCTAACACTTTCTATCTCAATCAACCACCCCCTGTGGTGGCCAATGCAATCAGGATCAATTCCCTATGACTCATGTCATAGGGTAGATCTAATAATACATTATAACATCCCATAGAATCCAGTTCAATGGAATTCTTCACTAATCAAGTCATTATATTCTTCTAAAATTGAAAATCATATTCTGGATTTACCGATTTCTCTCACAGGTAGTTATGATGTCATCGTGTGGAATGGATCATCTAATGGCTGTTATACAAGCAAGCGTGGTTATAATCTTCTAACAGGAAATGATAATGCTTCATTACAAAATCCCTTCTGGAAACTCAATAGTCTATAAATTTTCCTCCCAAGAATCTATTATTCATATGAAAATTGATCCATCAAGCAATCCCATCTGAGGATGTTCTTCAGCACCATCATTTGAAGGTCGCAAATCTTTGTCCATTCGGATGTGACACTATAGAATCTCTTGAGCATCTTTTCTTTTTAATCCCGCTCACTAGGGATGCATGGTTTGGTATTCTTTCTTACAAACCTGAATAGAATAATTTTCATTCATTTAAAAATTGGCTCATGTCCTCCTTTGTCAAACTTTATAATGATGTTCTAGTGAACACTTTGGGAAAAATTATCATGATAAACCATTTATGGATGTTCAAAAATACTAATGTGCTTAAGGGATCTCAAGCTTGTTTAGCTAAGATGTTTAAGAGCAAGTCTTCAATGGTTCCATTCTAGCAACTTCAATATTTCTCAGATACCCTTATTATCTGCTCTTCATGCTCGATGTTGAACCTTCTACACGGGGCTACGAATTATGGACATCCAAATGATGTTTCGAGCATTTAAAGAAATTCAAATATATGTAATTGGAGGGACCGCATTGTCATTGTTCTTTCATAATAGTTTTCTTTTAGCTTTTCCTTATCTTATTTTAATTTAGCTATTTCTTATTTGTGAACATTTTGACTTTTAAATGATAATTGTCTTTTATTTTAAAAAAACAAACTTTTGATTTATTTATTTATTATTTACTTTTCTTGTCACCCCACTCCGTTATAATCCATTGGTGATTAATTTACAAGCTCAATAATTTTTCAGTGAAAAGAATTTATTATTATTATTATCTCCAATAATGAAGTGAAAGCACAGATCCCAATAAGAAGAAGCTTTTAGAGAAGAGATAAGTTTAAATATGTGAGTGTGAAAGACATAATAATATACTTACACGTGGGTCCTTTGGATAAGTTCATCTTGTTGGATCCACACTTGATTGCACCCAACCAATAATTCCCCTTCTTATTATTCCTTCTGTTAATATTTTTGTCAATTAGGTTTGATCTAGAATCAATATTTTATCACGATGATTTAAATCTAGCTTAAATATGACATATTGTTCATCAAAAATAAATAAATAATACATATTTGTGAGGTTTTTTTAATGTTTTCAGCCATGCATTTTAAGGACTTATAAATGTTTTTATTTTAAATCCATTTGTTTACACTTTATGAACTTAATCTTTTCTGTATCTTTTTAAACACAATCATATGATATTTCCCATATTATATTTAAACAGGCCAAGACATGATTGAAAGATTAGTAATCCAACATCAGGACAATCATGATAAAAATAATTTATAAATACTTACTTTACCAAAAGATATAATTAGTTATTAAGACATACAAAAATTCATATTTAACCTTGAAAAGAACAATATTTAAGTAAAAATAAATTAATATGCAAATAAATAAAAAATTCATATAGAAACCATATATAGCTCAAAAAGTAGATGGATTGCTTATTTAAGTAAAAATAAATTAATGTACAAATAAAGAAAAAATTCATATAGAAACCATATATATTATATAGCTCAAAAAGTAGATGGATTGCTATTGTTTTAAAACAAAACCATGTCATTTGTAACTAAAGAGAAGGAAAAAAAATATAAATTTCAAACCAAAAGACTCATGCATAACACTTGATCTCTATCATTTCAGTTTTCAGTTCAGAAAAAAAAAAATCATTTCCGTTTTATTTGTAGTGATGATCTTGATATAGTTTAAATATTACGATTTTTTTTTAGGTTTTTGAAAATATTTTCTATAATCAATTTTCAAAACTTATGATTAAAAATTATTATTTATTTATATCCTTTTTATTGACATTTTTCAAAATAGACGAACTTGAATATTCTCTCTCTAAATACAATTATAAGATCAATAATAGTACTGTTAAATCAGATTTAATTATTGGTAAGCCATCTCTCTCTCTCTCTCTCTCTCTCTCTCTCTCTCTCTCTCTCACAACATTGATAAATTGAATTATTTTCTTTGACATGTGCAGTCTGCAGAGATTGAAGACAAAGGAAGATATATGCTTATGTATCATGAGGACAATAAATCGATAAAGATCACAAACCTACCTATTTTTCAATTTAGAATATGTCAAATAAAATTTTACTACTTCCTCAAATCATTGATATAGGAGCTTGATTACTAATTTTTTTCTATAATTATAAAAAATGCATATTTATTTTCATAGAATACCATATTCAATCATCATCATTTGCATTAAAACTATCCATTTATAGAAACTTGACCCTTATGGCATGCACTTAATAGGGATAATTTTAGTAAAAATTATAAATTTAATAGACAAAGTGGATTGACTGGTTCAGCCAAGTTATTATATTTAATATCAAAGCAAATCCTTAACTAAATCTTATATTTCAAAAAGAGGAAGTAATTTTTTAATAATATATATTTATTTGAACATTTGTAATAAATATATAAATCATATCATTCCTAAGTCATAAATAGTTTTTATCGTTTTATATGATTTTGATGTAAATTAAAGAGAATCCGCTATATTTCAAAAAGAGGAAGTAATTTTTTAATAATAATAATATATATATATTTGAACATTTTTAATAAATATATAAATCATATCATTCATAAGTCATAAATAGTTTTTATAATTTTATATCGATTTCGATGTAAATTAAAGAGAATCCACCCTAATTTGATTTAGAGACGAGTAATGTGGATTGTGTGGTGGGTGTGTTGGAGGTTTGGCCAACAATTATAGAGATGGAAAAAGATTATGTCACATTATCACATTCAATATTCAACAACAATCAACTATTTCATTTCTACATTGTAATTAAAAATAAAACACATGCATACGTATTCAGCTAGCTAACATCCTCTTGTCTTATTATTGATTTCATTTATTTTATACCAAAATTTATTTTTATTACGCAACATAACCATAATTAAATAATCGATTCCATGTGCAGTTATTACCCACTATTTCCCATCAGAATCTTATCGAATATTCAATTGTATTAATTAAATAATTTTTTTGCCAGCGTATTAACTGAATAATTAAAGCATTAAACAAATATTTGGTTATAATCATATATACGTATGAAAAGTATGACATATACGATCGACTAATATTTTATATCAAGAAATAAAAGAGACAAAAAATAGTATTTGTATTACACCCTAACATAGATACCAAAAGCCATTACAGAGACTTGGAAAAAATAATTAATTAATTAACTCAGACGTGTTAATGTCACTAAAAACAAGAAATAAAGTTAATTAATAGCTCTATGTAGCCTCTAAAAGTCGCCTTTGTATAGTAGTTGGATGCGAAGGAACGAAACCGTGTTCAGGGTTTCATTTTCCACCACGAAATTAGTTTATTAACAATATAATATTGGCTTTGATTAACAACAATACCTGAAAGAGTTTTTGCAAATAAATTAGGTTTCCCCACTTTTATCAATAAAACACAAAGTGTTAATATTGTACAGTATTAATTTTTGGCTAACAATTCAAACATTATTCTTTAATGAAAGTATTATATTACCAAATAGTGAGGTCAACAACTCAAAAATTCTTAATTTTAGATAAAAACAATGATATTGAATTAAATATGTACACAATAATGGTTATCTAAAAGAAATAATCAAAATTAGCATTTCTCGTTATATTTATCATGAAACTTTAAATATAAGTATTGGTGGCGCATATGCGCTTTACGTAAAATTTGAGATTAATTATGTTGTCTATTATTACAAAATACCACTCTCTTTTTTATTATAAGTCTAATTATTACAAATTTTTTGTTCCTAACTATAAGTCCAGTTTGGGATCAATTAATATTACTATGACTATTTTACCCCTATGTTAGAAATAGGGAAGATGAGAGATAATGCTTATAATGCATAAAATATTATTTTAACACCTATTCTTAAATAAGGGTAAAGTTGAAAATATCTTTGAAAATATGAGATATTTAATGCTATAACTTCTACTTCATGGTATGTGAAAAGTAGCTACGGTGAACTTATAATAAGGAACAAAGTGGTAGGACAATACTTATATTGAATTCTTTATATCTATTATGTCAAGTTCTTTTATCATACATAGCTATGTGTTCCATTATAAAAATATTATAGGATAAAGTATATATTTGATCATTTATATTTACATCAAGTTTCATTTTTAGGAAAGAAAGTTTCATTTTGACCCTTTAAAGATAAGCGCTTTTTTAGTCCTTTTTTTTGTTAATACTCTATTTCATTTAATAGTAAATGCTGAATCAACAAATTTAAATGATGATTATGTAGTAAAATGCTGATAAAGTATGCCAAATAAATTATAATTTTTAGTGTAATCATTTTTATAATTTATATTTGGTAATTTTTATAATTAAACTACTCTCTCCATTCTTTAATATAAGACATAATTGACTTTTTAAAAAAAAAATTAAGAAAGATAAGTAAGTGACTTGATCATAACATATGTTATGTATTATCATATTATATTTTAATAGCTTTAAGTCAAATAAATTAGTTTTTAGAGAAAATTTAGACAAATCATTTATAAGTAGCTTATTTAGTTTTTTATGATTTTTTAAAAAAAAGTTAAGTAAGCTTTATATTAAAAAAACAAAGAGAGTATAAACCAACAAGAAAAAATAGGACAATGTGAGATTGAAAAATTTGACATAATAGATATAATGAATTTGATATAAGTATTTTTAGTATATATATATATATAATGCCATGCATCGTGTTTTTTTTAATTATATGTACGTATGTATTTATTGTGTGTACGTGTATCAATATACTAGTAGTTACATAAAAATTTGGCAAGAAATTATATTAACATAAATAAAATATTTATCAATTTGTATTACTTAACTTTTTAAACATTTCGTAATGCATTGCAGAAAACACATCTATTTATTATCAAATATAAACAATGTAGTTTTAAATAAAATGCATAATATAAAATTTAAAAAAGTTTTATTATTTACGAGTCATATATAAATGATACGACTCATTTCTAAAATTAGCAAAAAACATTTTTACCTGATTTTACTAATGTGGGTCATTATATGTGATTTTTTCATTAATTATGGCCCCCTAGTTAGGCAAACGTCACAATGAGTTGAAGTAGCACATGTAACTACCAAAAGCATAGTTGTATATAGAAGTTAATTAGCCCTAAGAGATGTCTAAAAGCCAAAAAACTAGGGCCAATTTGCACTGACTTAATTAATACTAATAATGATGTATGTTTGTATATTTTTGTTTTCTCATACCAAAAGAGATATGAGAAGATTCTAGGGGTGCTCATGGGACGGCCCCGTCCCATCCCGTCCAGTCCCGAAGAAAGAGGTTCGGGACGGAGTTCGCGTCCCATGTCCCGTCCCATGTCCCGTCCCGAACTTGTCCCGTTCCGATCTGGATCGGGACGGGACCGGGATCGGGACGGGGCAATCCCGAATATTTTTTTTCAAAAACACATAAGCGGCCCAGTGATGTAATTCATCGTGCAAACAAGAATGATGAAAAACATACCTTCCTTCGCTTCAAAAATCCTTGCTGCTTGTATTGTGTGAAGCATCCTCAAAAATCCAAACCTCATCTCACCTCTCCAAACGCTCTCGATCGAAAATCATAGGATATATTAATTGAACCCAAACTTCAATCACACTACTCCTAAGTACAGAAGCAGAGCAGGTAACAATTACATTCCAAATCACATGAAGTTGAACATGTAGAACCATATTACAGCACTATTATACCTCCATTATCATCCATTTATCATCAAAAACCAAGCAAATCAAAATCAGAGGAATCCAACGAGGCAGAGGAATCGCACAAAACAGAGGGATGAACCAGAAATTTCAGAAACCCCAAAAGCTCCACAAAATTCAACATTCAATCAAAGCTATAAACTCAATCTTACTCATAATCAGGTTTAATTAAGCAAAAGATCAGTTCTTACTTGAAATCGAACCCAAATCGTCGCTGATGAGCAGTACCCCGATTTGGGGCTTTTGAATAAATCGATCAAATCCCAAACCATTCCTCAAAATCATTCATAAATGCTCTAAATCGAAGTCTAGGCTTCCTCTTACATGGTTTAGAATTTTCGAAACCCCCCATACCCAAATCGGACCTCGCTCAAAAAATTGCTCAAATCGAAAATGAAGGACCCCTGACTGTGCAAGACCCAACCGCTGCCTTCTCCGACGTTGACAACGTCGAGCTCCTGCGACCACTCCCTTGCTCCGATCTCTCTCCCTCGCTTTGACTCTTTAATCTCTCTGAGAAGGGTAGCGAAGAAGGTGAGTGACGATGCAGATGGTGAGGGGCTGAAGTGTTAGGGATTTGTTTTGAAAATAAAATGCATACACCACACAACACATAACACGTGTTTTAAAAAAAAAAAAAAAACACACACACACACCTATATTCGGGACGGGACGGGATCGGGACGACCCCGTCCCGAGTCCCGTCCCATCCCGAAAGTATATCTTGTCCCGTCCCAAAAATTTCTGTCCCGTCCCAAAATGACCGGGACAGTGACGGGACGACCGGGACGGGACACTGATGAACACCCCTAGGAGATTCAATGCATGATATAGCGGTTATTTGTTGATATCCAATATTATTTGAGAATGTAAATAAAAGGAATACTTTTATTAACTATTTGTATTTAGTTCAAGTGGTTCAGCTCTAGGTACCTAAAATAATGTCTTTGATTTCAAGTTTTCTATAGAGAAAAAATTATCCTGATAAAAAAAGAAAGTATAGAGAAAAAATTAGCACTAGAATTTTCTTACATTCATGTGGTTTGTGGCTTCTAGATGGCGTTAGTATCACCAAAAAAGGGGGGAAAACTTTTTCATGTCTTGAGGACTCGGAAATATAACGCGATCAATGTAAGTTACCAAGATATATAATTTCTCTTCCATGATTTCTTTGAGAAATATAGAAGGGAAAATGAACATCATCTTTGAGGGTATCATAACAAGGAAGATTGCATAATAAGTAAAATAAGCATTAATTCGTTTGTTCAAAAGTGATAAGAAATAATATAATCTTTACGCATAATTATTAAGGGATACACACACACACACACACACACACATGTATAAAACATTTAGATAAAAATGTGGGTCAGATCAACATCTACCGATGTTTGCCTAATTTTCATGTTGATTGTCTGCAACATTCAATTTCGCCGAACTTCCATAATTAGTTTTTGTGAAATTGATTTCATTAAAAAATATTAACATTGAGCAACTTGGAAAATAGATGACATATGTTTGATTAAAATAACCATACTTTGATCATGACTTTTTTACCTAATACCGGTACCATTAATATGTTTTAATTAAATTAATAGTCTGCTTGAAGTGACACCCATTAGATTAAAGATTAAAAAGGTTTTTAAAAAAAAGAAATACTTAGGCAAAATTATTCATATACATTTCGTCAAATTCTTCAATAACGTGAGTATGTGTTTTTTTTAAAATAATGTCTTTTAATTATAAATCCGAGTGAAATAAATATGACATGTGATCTTATATGATTGGAAAAATAAGACACTTAATGTAAGTCTGGTAAAAAAAATTAATCTCCAAGTAGGAAAAGCATCATAAACAACTCTCAAAGATATATTAGTGAATTGAAAGAATTGACTAAACTTATATGTTTAAAAAAAAATATAAACTTATATGCACGGAGCAAACTTAGCTAAAATGAATCTGTTTTTTTGCCCTTATTATTTGAGGAAAATTAGCTTTTACTATCAACAATATACTCTGAATTAATGGCTTGTCACAAAATTAGCCTCTTTAGAAATATGAAGGTTATTTCAAATTAGTACCATCGCTAAATTGAATATAGGCATTCTCAATTTATTATTTTCTTAGCAATCTAATGTTTTTTTATGAAATTCTCAACGTCCAAAATATGGTTGAAGTTAAGTCATTACTCTAATTAGAATTTTCAATGTCGGCTTGAAACAATTTCTAATAAGAATCTTCAGTTTCCTCTACCACTTTTCTTAAGACTCTATATATCTGCATTGATCATTCTCCGGCTCATCCAATGGCTTACTCTGTTTTCAAACCAGTTTTTCTACAATTTTCTCTTCAATATATTTCACTTTCACTCTTCTATGTATATGATTGTTACTAATATCATCCCGTTTTTTTTTTTTTTGTATGTGCCGCATTTTCATCTCAACTATAGCCTACTTTGTGCTCATATTATCTTTTTAAAACTCAAGATTTATTACCATATAACACTTTTAGTCTAATAACAATGTGATAGAACTTATTTTTTACCTTATTATTACATTTAGGTGACAACTAATTCCAGTAGCCTTTTTTTTTGTTCAAACCATCCAACTTGACTTCTATGATTAAATAATTCATCTCGCTTGTTTTATCTATTGATGTACCTAAATTAGTTAAATAGAGATTATGTTATGGAGGAAATGAGTATATATTTGTTTTGAGTTAAACAACAAAAATTTTATGTTATTAAAAACGAAAGAGTATGAAAACTTCATCTCTTTAATATAACTCCTTTATATAATCCACTGGTATATCCAGTACCATCTAGGACCTCAATCATACCCCAAATTAAACTAAAACTCAAGATTTATTACCATATAACACTTTTAGTCTAATAACAATGTGATAGAACTTATTTTTTACCTTATTATTACATTTAGGTGACAACTAACTCCAGTAGCCTTTTTTTTTGTTCAAACCATCCAACTTGACTTCTATGATTAAATAATTCATCTCGCTTGTTTAATCTATTGATGTACCTAAATTAGTTAAATAGAGATTATGTTATGGAGGAAATGAGTATATATTTGTTTTGAGTTAAACAACAAAAATTTTATGTTATTAAAAACGAAAGAGTATGAAAACTTCATCTCTTTAATATAACTCCTTTATATAATCCACTGGTATATCCAGTACCATCTAGGACCTCAATCATACCCCAAATTAAACTAAAACATAATACCTTATCTTAAAAAAGATAATTAAGGTGTCCTTAAATTCCTCACAATTCAACTCAACCTAGCTGTCAAGACTGGTAGAAGTAAGCTAAAAGGATAAGTTGGAATTGTAAACGATGGAATCATCTTGATCTGACTCACCCCCTTGAAAAGGACATGTCTTTATGGAACTCCATATATATGTCCATTATCTTCTTCACTTTCTTGTTCTTTTCTAACAATCAAATAATGTTGTTTTTTACTTCTTCTTCCTCATCGATCACCATCTCCATCTTTCTGTGAAATTTATTGTCCTTTCTTATCAAAAAAGAAGAGTAAGTTACTATTATATAAATAATATACATCCAAATGAAATAGCTAAGGTTCTTATCCATTATGCTTCCACATGGATGAAACGCGGCAAACAGACACTGAACACACCAAAAGTGTTCATGGTGGGTCTCTCTCTGTTTCTATATGATTGTATCACATGTGCTTCTATTGCCCTCATCTTCATCTCTGAATGGATTTATATGTATTTTTTTTTTGGGTATATGATCGTATCCAAAATATCTTATATAAAAGGGGGTACAAAACATTTGTTTCGAAATTTTATTAGTTGAAGGGGCTCGAATTTGAGCAAGTGCAACTCATTTTCAGCAGATAGATACAACTCTTCTTTAACTATGTGTAAAATATATGCGTGTGTGTATATATTTTCATATATATATATATATATATATATTAACTTTCATGTTGAAGAATTTTGCACAAAGTATGAGATAGAGTGCTACAATTGAAGATATATTATATCATGCATCCTCCAATCAATGAAATGTTCCAATAGCAATATACTCTAAAAAAAATAAAAATAGTGAATTACCCACGTAATTGTTACAGAATTCGTCCTAAAAGAGGCTGTTACTAAAAAATTAGCCATGAAATCTCTCATTTAGCCATTGAATTTTGTTTTTACTGACGGAATTTTGTCGCTATATTCTGCGGCTAATTCATTGTTTTTTGGTATTGACCAATTTTCTTTTTTCTTAAAAAATGAATCATTTTTTATAATGTTTTTGTTGTGACACCTAATGAGATATATGATGTATGTATTGGTTGGGAAAAAGGATTCAAAACATAGCTGTTTTTGAAAAATTAGAAGCGACATTTCAGAAACATAAAGAGCAATATATATAGTGGGGAATAATTTGCATGTCATTAGGGTAAGAATATATTACCTAACCCATTACAACCCACAAAAAGTGGATTCCAGTTTTGTGAGTATTTTATATAATATTCAGTTCAATCTTATTAGAACATTAATCTTTGATGTTTATTTGATTCATTAATTGTTATCATGACATTTCAGTTGAGTCGTGTTTAAAATGAAATCTTTTTACTTAATATAGTGAATAACAAGACTTAACAGTCAACTAAGAATGATGATAAAGGTTAAAATATACATTTCGTCATTTTTATCAAGTTTAATTTTGGCCTCTTACGTTTAAAAAGTGTAGCATTGTCAATTTTATTTAACAAAAAAATGCTAATTCAATAAATCTAAATGATAATTCTATAGTTAAATGAGACAAAAGACTTCCCTATAAGAATTGGCCTACATCAGGGATCAGCTTTGAGCCCATATTTGTTTAACTTAGTAGTAGATGCTCTAACTGAGCCTATAGAAGAAGTGGTCCCTAAGTGCATGCTTTTTGCTGATGATATAGTCCTTCTGGCCGAATCAAGAGAGGGGATTAATGATAAATTAGAGATATGGAGAAACACGTTGGAGTCGAAGGGTTTCCGTTTAAGTAGGAGTAAGACAGAATATATGCATTGCAATTTTACAAATAGACAACTTAGAGGTGATTTGGAGGTTAAACTGGGAGAGCAAACAATCCCTCAAGTGACGAAGTTTAGGTATCTGGGATCGATTATAAGACAAGATGGTGAGATTGATGACGACGTTAATCATAGAATTCAAGCTGGGTGGTGTAAGTGGAGGAAAGCTACTGGAGTTCTCTGCGATAAAAAAGTACCCCATAAGGTAAAAGGAAAGTTTTATCGCACTGCTATAAGACCAGTAGTATTATATGGTAGTGAATGTTGGGCTTTGAAGGGTCAACATGAACATAAAATGGGGGTAGCTGAAATGAGGATGTTGAGATGGATATGTGGTCACACAAGAAAGGATAAGATTCGAAATGATCATATACGCGAACGAGTTGGAGTGGCACCTATCAGTGAGAAAATGGTAGAAAATCGTTTGAGGTGGTTTGGACATGTACAAAGGAGGCCATTAGATGCTCCAGTGAGGAAGGTAGATCAAACAGTTGGAGTCCGATTAAGAGAGGAAGAGGGAGACCGAGGCTTACACTCAATGAAGTTGTAGAGCGAGATCTTTTAATAAATAATATATCTAAAGATTTGGTTACCGATAGAGCACAATGGCGTCGTGCAATCCATGTAACCAACCCCACTTAGTGGGATAAGGCTTTGTTGTTGTTGTTGTTGTTGTTGTTTGTATTAGTTATCTAACTAGTTCTATATTGAAGTCTCCCAGGATTAACAAACATAATTTAATTGAAACTTTTGAAACCAACATATAGCATGTTGAATCCCAAGAAAAATAATTCTATCTAAAATAAAAAAGGGGACTACATTCTTCTGAGAGGTGGACATTTTATATATGACGGATCTTTCTAAAAGAAAATAAACCACTAGACCAGAATAAATGAGACCTAAATTATATTTCCGTTCGCTAGCTAGACTTATCTCCTAAGTCACTATCATGAAAGTCGTGGTCAATACTTTTTAAGTTATCAACTTCTTAAATTTCAAATTTCAATATTTCATATAGAGTAAATTAACGATTTAATAATTAAAATATCATTCTTTTCGATTTTGTTTTTTAAGATAAAACATATTATGCGTCCTATAAATATTATATTATATACATATAGATTTCTTTTTAAATTTAAACTTCCAGATAGTACTATATATACACAAATTATTTTTATATGACTCTTGTAAAAAATAGGAAAAATCCCACAAACACACCCTTAAAAATAGAAAGGACCAATCGGTTCCTTAAATTTGAGAAATCCCAAATCAGTGATGAAAATATGGCATTTCTATGTCTTAAGAATAGACAGAAATATCCTTATAATTGTCAAATCATCATAAATATTCACAAATTCAACATAAGGATTTTCAACTTGAACATACCGATTTTCAAGTTCACGCTAACAATTTACAACTCCAACTTTTCCATTAGAAATTGGCAAGGCATATTATAAGGGTTCACAACTTCAATATAGGAATTTGAAATTTAATCATAACGATTTTCAAGTTTATATTAACAATTCACAACTCCAAATTTTTCATTAGGTATAATTAACAAGACATATGTTGGGAAATCTTTCACAAGTTTGACACGGGAATTTTCAACCTTATCATAATGATTTTGAAGTTCATGTTAACAATTTACAACTCAAACTATTGAGGGCATTTGTGTCTTTTGATAATATATGAAAATCCTATATTTTTCCCTGTGTCTAATTTGATATTACTGAAAATTAAGGTATTGATGTGTCATTTTCAATTTTTAAGGGTACTTTTGTGGGATTGTCCTTAGTTGTTATTAAATTAAATCAAAATAAAGATGATGATGATGATAATAATAATTTTTCAATATATGAAAATTTCAAAATTATCCATCAAAATGATTTAATTCACTTTAGCAATCAACAACTTTAATTATACACACACATATATATATATGAAATGATGACAACAATTTAAGCAATGATAATTACTCTCATTAGAGCTGGGATTTTCGCCCCAACCTGCGGGTTGAGCTCGAAAAATGAGGGAAAAAATCGGGTTTGGGTGATCAGGCTTATCTAGCCCACAGCCCAAACAAACTGGGTTAAGTCGGGCTAACCTGTCAGGTAGATGGGTTAGCCCGATTCTTTTTTTTCAAAAAAAGAAACCCTCAGGTATTCTTTTACTCAGTCCATCGCTCTCTCTCTCTCTCTCAGCCTCTTTTTCTTCTCTCTCAAATACTTCCCTACCCTTAGGCCTCAGCCCTCTCTCTAGTCGAGATTCTATGCCAACCGTCATCGTCCTCTCAGTCTCCTGTGGATTCTCCGTTCTCTCCCTTCGTCCTCCACTCCTCTGCCATCCAGTCTTTCATCAATCTCCATCCTCTCGATCTCCGACACCAGCTGATTCTTGAGAGAAAGCTCATTCATCTCCTCTTTCATCCTTCATCCTCCAGAGACAACTCCAAGTGAGACTCACTCAAATTCTTCCTCGTCTATCTTTTGTTCCATTTTAGGGTTTTCTGTTTTGATTTTTGTTT
Source organism: Mimosa bimucronata (assembly GCA_037074515.1). Classification (NCBI taxonomy): domain Eukaryota; kingdom Viridiplantae; phylum Streptophyta; class Magnoliopsida; order Fabales; family Fabaceae; genus Mimosa; species Mimosa bimucronata. Next base: position 12,486,804 of record CM073443.1, on the reverse strand, counting down.
CCTGCATTTTTATTGTGCATGTCCTATAATGCCTTTGATAAAATGTCAAGCTTCATAGTTTGATTGCTTCCATTGACAAAATCAATTGATTTGGTGCATTTTAGTTTGCTTGCTTCTTATTGTATTTCTCTGTTATTTCTGTGAACATTCTCTGTGATTCTGTAATACCTTTGCTGCTATTGTGAGTTGTAATCTAGAATGCTAATTTCATTTTTAGCTATTTGGCTGATTGAAGTGGAAATACGATCAGATTTCCTCAATTCTTTGATCTGTTTCGTAGTGCTATTTTTGTGTTGAATTACAGGTTATAACACTTTGCTTGCTTCCTGAATTCCTATTCTATATTGTGGTGTTATTGTTGTTGTAGTAGAAAGTTAAAGATGGCTTCAGCTTCAAATAGGGAGAAGAGAAGAAAGCATATTATTGGCAATGATGATGTAACATTACCTCCAAATTCCACTTTTAACCACTAACAATAATATATTAAAACGTTTATAGTACTAACTATGTTAGGAAAAAGAATTAAATTACCAAAAATTCGCTAACATAGTTAGAAAAAGAGCTTTCCATAATATTTATATATAATTCAAATTTCCACTCCAAATCTCTGTCATCATAATATAAATTTTCTTCCAGTACAATAACAGAGAATTATATTATCCATAATTAATCTCCACACATCATCCTTAAAATACCATACCATAATGGTAATTATACAATAATTCTTCCCAAAATAATAATAAGTTTTCAGTGGAAGCATCATACAAAATATGATCCTAAATGTGGCAATACCTCCTGTCCTTCTGGTCCAGAGTATCTCACGATATCAGTGAGAAGTTCCCGGATCCTTCCCTTGACCTCCTACTTCGCTCCTAGGACCTGCAAAAGTGAGATCAACGGGGGTAGCCCCAAAACGCAACCACTGACTACTTATCTACGTGTGGTGTGTGCTAGCAAGGTGTCCAGTGGAATACATATATGTATATATATTAGTTCAACCAGCATGCTCAGGTATTCACATATAATGCATATCTTGGTCCCAAATATCTTTTCTCATCGTTTATAATTATAAAATAATCCATCACAACTCATCCTCAATAATAGTATATATCATTGATAATTACAGACAACCCAAACAAATCTTACTAGAAATGTTGGGAAAACATGTGGGACCAGTCGGGACCTTCCACCCACCCCTGATCACCACGGTACAGTTCACGAGGGACTCTCTACCCTCCCTGAATAGTACCACAGATTAGAAGGATCTCTGTCCTTTCTGAATCCGTAAGGGGCGATATCCCCTCTTTCGTCTTTCTCTCCTTTATTTCTCATAATATATCAATTAGTCCCTGTGGCGCAACAGGGTACCTCATCACGTGATGGCACAATTTCCAATTCACCGGTGTCACATACCCAAATAATTTCTCACATACAACACATAGATATGCAACACCACAATCAGGCACCAGGCCTTCCAGTATTTTCATGATATACATATATTAAATAATTTCCAAAACCACATATATCTCAGTTTCAAATATTTCACATCACAAATTTATGCCATTTCAAAATAATACTCCACGGGACATTTATTATAAAAATATTAATATTACAAGACCTCGTTTCCATATCTCATCAATCATCAATTTGTGATTCAAAATCTCATCTCCATATAACATCATAATTTTCAAATAATAATATTTCAAATTACTTACTAACACCACACACACACATAAACAAGCAGAAAGCGGTTACCTGATAGCTGGCACCAATCTCACAATAGTGCAGCTCCCCCGTGCTAACTCAGTGCAATTCAAGCACTACACAATCATACATACTACCACAATTAATTATTTATCCAACAATTTCATATGTTGGAAATTAAATTACTAACTACCCTTTCTTTGCCCTTACTTATTCTAAATTTCTATTTAACATTTATTCTCCCTTTTTATCTCTAAAATTTATCTCTACTCCATTTATACATATATCCAAAATTATTAATCTTTCCAATAACTATTTATAAAATTCCTTAATATCCCATAATCCCTCAATAATTCTTTAAATGCAAACCCCAATCAAATCAATTAATTAAATCCCCTCATATAACCTTAATAAATATCTAAAAATCATCAATTTACCCATAAGCACCTCGAGTAATTTAAAAGCCCAATTTCTAAAACTTCCATAAATCCAAAAATTCCTAATAATTAGGAAAACTTCCAACAATGAAAAATCTACTCAGAAAAACTCATAATCGAGGCCTAAGCTTCAATTTATTAATTTTAGGACTCCCAAAAATTACCAATTTAGACAAAGCCTAATTTTTCAAGTATAGCTAATTGAAAAACTAATGGCATAGAATTGTAGAGGAGACTTACGGGGTTCCGAAAATGTGCTTAGTTGGCCCAAAAACTCACTATTTGTATGCCAACTGCCTCTGATAAATCCGGTGAAAGGAGTAATAATGGTGATATAAGAGAAAAGAGGGGAGAGAGAAAATAGAGAAATAAGAAAACGAAGTGATCAGTGAACATGTATGTGTGTGCTCAGCGAAGTGTATGTGTGTGTTTATATAATGGTAAAAATAATAATAAAATAATAATATAATAATAATATATGTAAATAGTAGTTGAGTGTGATTGGTTGAGGAATAATAATTGATGCACAGTGACAAGTTATTGACGAGGAACTGAGTGTCGGCAGAGTGGAAAGAGAAAACTACACTATTAGACCCTAAAATTCTCAAATAAGATATTTCTTTTGAACAAAAAATTTTCTTTTTACTTCCAAAATTTTCCCTATAATATCTTTTATTTATTTACTCCCACAATAACCTCTTTTGAGTCTAAAAAATAATTTCCCCAAAAATTATTATCTTCCAAATAAGGGAAAAACTAGGCCTTTAAAATCCTCAAAAACACCTCAAAATTCTTCAAATATTCTCATAATCCATCATTTCTCATTAATCAATTCCTATTTACCCCCATAAATCCTTAATTAATTTTTAGGACGTTACAGATGATGATGACAACTCTTTGCTATCATATTAAGTATTGAATTTTTATATGAATTTAAGTTGAAATAGTATGTTATAAATGGAAAAATAGAATGTAGAATTAGTGAGGCTGTGACTATGACACTATGTTATCATCATCATCATCATTATTCATTAGGCATTTTTTGGCGTTGACATGCATCAGGTGCAGTTGCAGGAAAGCCACAAAAAAGGCTTTTGTTGGATTTTTTTTAAAAGAGCTCTTATCGAGCTGTCGGGCCAGCCCAATAGACCGACAACCAGTAATTTCGGTCTAGGTCAAAGTTTCCATGGATCGAAACAATTCGGGTTAAAAGCAGGCTGCCTGTTTGACCTGTGGGTTGTGTCGGGCTGGCCCGTCACCCGCTGGTTGGTCCAAAATCCCAGCTCTAACTCTCATAAACTTTATATTTACAATCCACCAAAGCATAGAAACTAAATTTTAATGTAATATTTATAATTAATTAAATTGTTGTTATCATTTCATAAAACTAAAGATATTAATTTTTTTTAGGAGTGGAGTACTCGATGATCCTCCACCTAGAAGCCGAATTTCAAGAGAGCAGTTATCTCAGTTTAAATTGTTGTTAACATTTCATATAATTAAAAAATTTATATTCTAAAATTAAATGAAGGAATCATTACACACACACTCCTTCTAATTTTAAATATAAGATACATATACCTAAATTTGATTAAATTAAAAATGTTAGTTGATATGTCATGTTTTTCTAAGATTTTGAAATTATTTTTCTTAATTTTTTCCATCTATTTTACTCGATTATTGTTGAAACAAATATCAAAAGAGATAATTTGAAAAAAAAAATGACAATAATTAGACATAAGTTCTACATTTAGGACAAATAACTCATCAAATAGGTTTTATATTAAAGAAGTATTAATGAATGATATTATTTGCATTACCATTACATAGAAATATTAGTAGTCCAATTAGGTCATTTAAGAAAAACTTAATTTTGCAATAGTTATTTCTTCAATATTTTGTGGATTATTTAAAGTTTTTATATTTCAGTGATTATTGTATATGTGTTTCTCCCCTATATTTTGTCACTATTCATTCTTTTCATGATAAGATGTATGAAACGTGCGTGGTTATTGATAAGGGATAGGAATGTTTTAAAAGTCAAAGATAACTTTATAATTTTTAATTCAAACCGTAGTTTAGGTTTGGGAACACAGTCTCAAATATATCAGTATAAATAACTTGAAAATTATATACTTATATGTGTGGAAAAATAATAGACAAATACAATGTGAATTTCAAAATTCCCATAAATATTTGCAGTAATTAATAGCGTTATTCAAGTTCAATTAGTTAAACTATCTTATATGAAATTTTTAAATTAATAAGATATTTTGTCTGTGATTTCTTTTCTATTTTATTTTTATCATTTTGAATTGAATTATAATTCGTGGCTTCTATCATAGAAGTATCATCAATCTCCTATCAAAACCAGAAGCAAAGAATGACCTTGTATAATCAAACGACAAAGTAGTCGCTAATCACATACACGTCGACAACACCTTGTATATGTCGTTTCAAGGGGACACGCAAGCTTCTGTCTTACTTTCTATTTTTTTTTTTTTAAACTCAACTAACATGCACCGTAATTGGTTCAAGAAAAACATTTTCAACTAGATTTAATTAATATATATCTATTTAAAAACTTAATAAAGAATTTATTTGTAATATGTGTATCAACTAGATGTGAGTTGTCATATCTTATTAGTGATCTCGTATCAAGTATCAAGTATTGGATATGTAGTCGTGAATCGTGATAATTATTTAGAATTAATGATATTCTCCCTATTGTGAGCCTATAATTCCATCAACCAGACTACTTAGTTACTGCTGGATATCAGTGGATAAATAAAAAAAAATACCTCCATCCAATCATTTACCCCATTGATTAAGTCCTCTTTAATATATGAAATTCAATTCACTTGATATGGAAATCTTGGGGAAAAATTCGTAAACTATAAAGTAGACTAAGTTTTTAATTAATTTTAAGATTAAGGAAACCCCATCATAAGTAAATTATTTTGGGGACTAAAAAAACAGACACTAACAACTTAAATGTTACAGCTGGAATCAGTGGGATTGAACTCAAAACATTCCACTTATGAATAAGATGTCATACAACTAGATTACAAATCTTTGGTAACTAACTGTATAACAAGAGAGTACTATACATATAATAATAATAGAATAAATGTAAAAATTCATATTAAACATTTTGAAAAAAAAAAAGTCTCCATGAAATTTCACATTTCACTGACTTTATCTTCTATCCTAGTCATAAAAATATCTAAACAAAAGTTAAGTATAAAATCATGATTTTGAGAGTGATATAGGCAAGAAAAATAATTTATGTAAGTTTATAATTTTATAAACTTATCTGCAAATAAATAGTTGAGTATAACCATAACTTTAGAAATTTTCTCATACATAATTAAAATCGGGCAAATGATTTTTTCATGACAAACATAGTTTTGGTCTTATTTATAAGTGATTGTGAATGTGTGATTAAACTAATTCTGACCATAAAAATATTGTGACAAAAAATCATCTCAATTGAAATAAAAGTATGGAAAAATAATATAAACGGTGTTCATTGAACCAGTGAGTATGGGAGAATGTAAATCAACGGGTATCGCCTATAGTACACCATGTGATGTGATAACGACAGCCATCAAAACGACGTCGTTTAATGCTTGTCGTACAATGAGGCTCAGCATTATAAATAGGAGTGGCTCACAGAGTATTTTCTTCACCCATCACAACGTGATCCTTCCTTAATTCTTAGTTCTTACCGCTTCTCACTCCCTTCTCTTCTCCATTTCTCTCTTCTTCTTCTCGTACGTTTTCCTCTCTCTTCTTCTTCTTCTTCATCATCAAAATGTGTGGAATTCTCGCTGTTCTTGGCTGTTCTGACTTTTCTCAGGCCAAGAGAGTCCGCGTTCTCGAGCTCTCTCGAAGGCAATTACTTATTCATTCTATCTTCTCTCTTTCTATTATTGATTCCTCATCTTTCATTCGCTTCTAATTCTATCTTAGGTTTCTTCGGTTCGGGGCTTGTTTCCAATTCATGACATACACGAATTTCTCACATAAGGATAATTTTGTTATTGATACTCCATAAAATCAAACTTATTATAAGCTTCGAATGTCTGAGACTGTCAAAATATAAGCTTCGTTTTAGAATTGTTTATATTTTTTTGTAATTTTATCTATTATTTATCATTTTCTCGTATATTCTGTTTCATTTTTATGTTTGAGGGTATAATTGGAAAAACAAAATACATATCTTACATAATCATTGATTTAAATTAGTTTTATTGGTTTTCTTGATAAACATGAATTAAGTTATTTGAGATTTATAATAAGTGACATGGCGTATTAAACAATACTTTACGATCTACTGGTTTGAATTTGATTGGATAGGTGTATGTTAAGCATAATTTGTTTGGATCAGAGTATGTTAACTATATAAGCTTAGATATTTGAGTTGTCACTTTTTCATAACTAACCAAGGTTTCTTACTCTGTTATAGCTGCGTTTTTGTTTCTATATGCTTAGCCCCTGCATGGATTTTTGGCAACTGCTTTCCTCTGTTTTTTGTTGTTGGACTTGTGATTATATGATACATTAGATTAATGATACTATTTAAGCTAGTTAAAATCATATGATATTACCAAACTAATCTAACCATATACCTTTATTTCAATCATCCCTCTCTTGTATGTTTATTATTGAAGATAATCGATAAAAATAATTTGGGGAAAAGTTGAAAAAATTAGAAATAGGTCTTATATTTAGGACCATGGCTTCGTGCGATCCATGTAACCGACCCCACTTAGTGGAATAAGGCTTGATTGTTGTTGTATTTAGGACAAAATCCACCTCCCTAAATAGGTCATATATTAGAACTGGAGGATTATTTTGATGCTTCTGTTCAATTTTTATGGTTGATCTGTTTTTCCTTGTTATCAGGAGACCAAGCCCAGACTTTTAGTCTGTTATGTGTTTGTTGAAACTAATCTAACCATATACCTTTATTTCAATCATTCCTCTCTTGTATGTTTATTATTGAAGATAATCGATAAAAATAATTTGGGGAAAAGTTGAAAAAATTAGAAATAGGTCTTATATTTAGGACCATGGCTTCGTGCGATCCATGTAACCGACCCCACTTAGTGGAATAAGGCTTGATTGTTGTTGTATTTAGGACAAAATCCACCTCCCTAAATAGGTCATATATTAGAACTGGAGGATTATTTTGATGCTTCTGTTCAATTTTTATGGTTGATCTGTTTTTCCTTGTTATCAGGAGACCAAGCCCAGACTTTTAGTCTGTTATGTGTTTGTTGAAACTACCTTGTTATTTTTCAGTTCAAAAAGTCTGGGAGAAACTGTCGATGCTACTCATGAATCGAAATATTTATTGGAAATCATTAATGATGTTGAAGTATAATTGTGGGGCCTTTGATGATATAATCCTTCTTTTTCGCGTTTCTACAGTCACGGTTTCTAGACCGTCAAATATATAAATGGGAGAATAAGTTAAAAATTGTGATGACTTTTATTACAATTACTTCTTTATATTGGGACCCACTGACCATCTTCAGGATTAAATTAACATCATTAGAGAAGATAATGGTCACTCAGGACTTTGTAAATACAAGTTGGCAACTGAGAAATATATTCTAATATACTTACAGTGGACACAATTAAGTGATATGTGTGGGACCAGGTTGCAATCCAATTATTGGAATTTGAAAGTGCATAGAGGTATAATATGAATGCTACTGTTAGAAAGTACAGTTTGAGTTACTGTTATCTTGTTTTTGTGTCACAGATTGAGGCATCGTGGTCCTGATTGGAGTGGTCTACATCAACACGGTGATTGTTACTTGGCCCATCAACGGCTGGCTATAGTTGATCCTGCTTCTGGTGATCAACCTCTGTTTAACGAAGACAAATCTGTTATTGTCACGGTAGGCCATACTTTAAAAATTGATGGCGATTTTTTTGATAATATCATGAGCTTGTGATTGTTCTTCTACATTATTATGTTATATTAGACAAAAAAAAATTGAGTTTATCCACTTTTTGGCTGCCCTGATGTGTTTAGCAGAGTTCCCTTCCAGTACTGAAAGTCTCACCACCTTTCATTCATATGTAGAGGGGATTCTGTCCTCTTCCTTAACATGTAGAGCCTTTATAATTATGTGGTGTTAATGGAGAGAAAATGACATGATTTTTTATATTTAATTGTTTATCTGCATGTATTATTTCAATGTTTTCACAAGTATTGAGGACCCAGATGTCATATTTTTACATGGTTTTCGGTAAAAGCCGCAATTTTAAAACTGTGATTGAATTAGACAACTGCTTTATAGTATTCTGTTTTTCTAGGGCATTAAGGAAGTACAATGAGTATTTGCCTGGCTTAGAGTGAGTGATTTGAAATTGAACCTTGGAAAATTATGACCGATAGAGAGATGATTTCCTGGAAAACAGGTGAATGGAGAGATATACAACCATGAAGAGCTGAGGAAACAACTGCCCAATCACAAGTTCAGGACTGGCAGTGACTGTGATGTTATTGCTCATTTGGTTAGTTATCTTGATCACAAACAATGGGGAACTATTTCTCTTTCAAGTTCTCTTAAGTGTAAAAGTGACTGTAAATCATGACACTTCTAATTTAATTCCTGTATTTGATGTTAATTTAATAGTATGAGGAACATGGAGAAAATTTTGTGGACATGCTGGATGGCGTCTTTTCATTTGTTCTTCTGGACACCCGAGACAACAGCTTCATAGTTGCAAGAGATGCTATTGGTGTCACATCCCTTTACATTGGCTGGGGACTGGATGGTAATGTTCTGATGTGCTCAGAGTTTATCTTCCGATTTTCCACTTCCATGTTTAAATTGATTATGGTGTTTGTTTATTTACTCATACCTTTCTGCATGAGCAGGCTCTATTTGGATTTCGTCTGAGATGAAAGGACTCAATGATGACTGCGAACATTTTGAGTGCTTCCCTCCTGGCCACTTGTACTCAAGTAAAGAAGGAGGCTTCCGTAGGTGGTACAATCCTCCATGGTTCTCTGAGACCGTTCCAACAGCCCCTTATGATCCCTTAGCTTTGAGGCATGCTTTTGAGAAGGTGAGATTCAAGAGAATTCAGACAGTCCATTAAATTATCTGCTCCTTTCTTTACTGATACAAAACTTGAAGGCATGTCTTTAGGTCGTTTTTACCATGTCAACTTCTATAGGCTACATCAATCCAATATTAGACCCTTTTTTATTTGTTCACTCGAACTTGATCCTGACAAATATAGCCGATGTGGTGTCCCACTCCCAATCATGTAATGATTGTGATTACAGGCAGTCATAAAAAGGCTGATGACAGATGTGCCTTTTGGTGTTTTACTGTCTGGAGGTTTGGATTCATCCTTGGTTGCATCCATTACCGCTCGCCACCTTGCTGATACAAAAGCTGCCAAACAGTGGGGAGCAAAACTACACTCCTTCTGTGTAGGCCTTGAGGTGGGTTATGTACAAGTGTTCTGGTGTCTGTTGTAAATTAAAAATCACTGATCTTTATAAATGTTTTGGTCTAATCTATTCTTTTATAATGAGCAGGGCTCACCCGATCTGAAGGCTGCAAAAGAAGTTGCAGACTATATTGGAACTGTTCATCATGAGTTTACCTTCACCGTCCAGGTATTCTTTCACTCACTTGGAGATAGTATTATCCAGCTGAATATTTTGGGCCCTTTAGTTTACAATTGCCATTCCTTAAAAACATATTCGTGCACTGTGTATGCAGGACGGGATTGATGCCATTGAAGATGTAATCTATCATATAGAAACATATGATGTGACTACCATAAGAGCTAGTACCCCCATGTTCCTCATGTCACGCAAGATTAAATCACTTGGAGTGAAATGGGTTATATCTGGAGAAGGCTCTGATGAGGTTTTTGGTGGGTATCTGTACTTCCACAAGGCCCCTAACAAGAAGGAGTTCCATGAAGAAACTTGCCGCAAGGTTGTATATCATACACACACATACTTATTGTGTTTCTTGCTCAAACAGCTTGAGCGGATGAATGTAAAGGTTACAAGAATTGTTTTTCTTTTCTAATTCTGTGCAGATTAAGGCACTCCATCAGTATGACTGCTTGAGAGCTAATAAAGCAACATATGCTTGGGGCTTGGAAGCCCGAGTCCCTTTTCTGGACAAGGAATTTATCAATGTAGCAATGAACATTGATCCTGAGTATAAAATGGTATGTACTTGCTATGATAAAGGTATCATTACTCTGAGAGTTACAGACTTTTACTGAGCGGGTTTACCGATTAAATCTGTGCAGATAAAACGAGATGAAGGCCGGATTGAGAAGTGGGTTCTAAGGAGAGCCTTTGATGATGAAGAGCATCCTTATCTTCCAAAGGTATACAGCAATGTGCTGGAATGTTTTTGGATAAATACAAGATTGATTTTTGAACTAAGATCTAATGTTTTTCAAATTCTTGCAGCACATTTTATACAGACAGAAAGAACAGTTCAGTGACGGCGTTGGCTATAGTTGGATTGATGGCCTGAAAGCCCATGCTGCAAAACATGTAATTACAGATGCTCTTTATTTTTATCTTGTGCCTGATCCTTGTAGCCACTTAAATGCTGTGCCTTATAACTGGTTTTTCAAAATTGTCTGAACAGGTGAGTGACAAAATGATGTCCAATGCTGCTAACATCTTCCCCCACAATACTCCAACCACCAAAGAGGCATATTATTATAGAATCATCTTTGAGAGGTTCTTCCCACAGGTAACTTCATCAGTCAAATCTATTTATTTACAGAAACAATATTCATGATCTGAACTTTTGAAAGTCCAAACCATAACCTCATGTTGACATCTTGTTATGCTGTACAAAATGGACAAGTTCATCATTTGGGACTGTTTTATTCGTAATTGACCTCTTGGTATTGACAGAACTCTGCAAGGCTTACAGTTCCGGGAGGCGCTAGTGTTGCTTGCAGCACGGCAAAAGCAGTGGAGTGGGACGCAGCCTGGTCGAACAATCTGGATCCATCTGGAAGAGCAGCACTTGGAGTGCATGTTTCTTCTTATGACAGCCAAAACAAAGCTGTAGAACCGGAGAAGATCATACCCACTATGGAAGTTCCTTTCGGAGTCGCTATCCAGAGCTAATATATATATATATATATATAGCTATGTAAGGGAATAATTCTGTGGTAGAATGAAGATGGAGTCTTATTACTGTAAAATTATGTATCCAAGGCCATTCTATTTATATTGAGATAAGGCTTTTCCACTGGCTGTAGAAGTTAAACAGAATGTTGCGTTTCATGATGTATTGGGTTTCATAGTTGTGGTTCACTAGTCAGTTTATGGTGTGTAAGTTAAGCTCTGGTTTCTTGCTCAGCCCAACATGATGAAGCACTCAAGGGGGGTGCATTTTATGAATTTCAATTAATGCAGAGTCAGTTAATGATAACAAAAAGCTTTCCGCCTTTGGCGAAAAATGTGTACTATTGTGCTTTCCTCATTTAAGTTTTATTTTTTCTTTTTACCACGCAAACACCCGGTCTCCATCATGTTGAGATAACCATATCTAATTATACCTGACTATGTTTGAATTTGATTTGATAATTTTAGATATAGAATAATTATAAAAAAGCATTAATTTAATCATTAGGCTTAAAGAAATATTTTTATCTTTTTCTTTAATCAACTTTTAATTTTTAACTGAAAAATCATAAGTACATAAATTTTTCATGTAACATCACACACATCAAATGCAAACAAAAATAAGCGTCTGCAAGAAGATCCCCTTTGACTGAGATTCCTAATGGAACATATGGGTAATAGGAGGACATGGGTGTGTTCCAACAAGCTCGAGGTAATAATGCAGAAGGAAGTTTGTTGAAGGGTCGGAAATGGCTTTTGTTGTTGATGATGATGAGGAGGAGGAGGAATCTCAGTAAGGAGTTTAGTTGATTTTATTTGGAATCAAGGGTGATTAAAGACTTGGACAGCTAGGAGGATTGTGAAAAGTTTGTATTTTGGACAATGAAATTTTAGCTGCACATTCACGAGACCCTCCTTTCTATTTCCTAGGAATTTAAGGTTTAATGAAAGGTAAAATTGCAATTAGCCTCGAAGACTCAGAGAACAAATTAATATTACAAGGTCATTTGAAATTTTAAAATTATTATAAGGTCTCAATGGCATATAAATAATATAATGCAATTATGAAATTATCAAGTTACCCATGATGATTATGATGTGATAGTTGTTAATGTAGTCTAGTTTCGTTGGCTAATAAAGTAGATGAGCATGTTAACATTGCAGCTATCAATCAAGTACCTTACCTTGTAAATGAAGTCACATTTGCTTGTCAATGTTCTTCTATGTCTATCAATAAGGTAAGAAAATAATTTCATAATTACATTATATTATTTTCAAATTCCTAAGGACCTAATAGTAATTTTGAGATTTCATGAAACCTTATGGCATTAATTTACTTCCTTGAAGCCTAAGCACAACTTTCCCTTGATGAAATTGCATGACCTACGAAACAGAAAGGAGGGGCTCGTGTGAATATGCATAAGTCACGAGGGATGTGGATAGATTATGGTGAGGAGGAGGGAAATAGGGTGGTGATACTATAGAATGATGAGGGGGAACACGGCTTGGTGATTGATGGGGATGGCATGAATGTAATAGAATACATTTCTGATTCATATTTAAAATCGATTAAACCCAATTTTTGGACTTACATCATCAACAAAGATACTAGAAGTAATTTAAAAATGATTGAATATAAGAATTCATAGAACTAACTTGATGGCATGTGTCTTAGTTGATTCATTAAATTAAAATCAATTACAACTTTCCTAGTACACCCCTCTAAGAATCAAATTTCAAAAACCTACCCTCTTTTTCATTAGCATTAATTTACAGGTGGAGTTGCAAGATTATAAGCAACCCCTTCACATAAATGCATCTATCCAATCCTACAAAAAAACAAATGTTTTAGTATAGGAAATTAGAAGGGAAAATAAAGAGTGTGTGGTTAGTTAGTTAGTTGAATAAAGTGGTATAGAGAAGTTGATTCCAAGTATCAGGCAAGCCAGGAAGGCACCAATGGCTACAATCAGCAGACTGAGGGTTGGCTCTCTGTTGAGGGCTCAAATCACCACTGTATATGGAAGGATGGCCATCCTTCCTCAATCCTGATAGCATTGTTATGTCCAGCAAATATGGTGGGTTCCTCATTTCACTCATCACCATCTCCACCACCCTCCTCTGCTCTGTGTAATCATCCAAGTATGTTGTGCCAGTGCTCGGCTCGGTTTCGCCATAGCAGTTCCTTGATGTTGTTCCTCCTCCAGTATTCCATTCGTTGGGGCTGCATACCAGTTTTGGGTGTGTTTGGATTAGTGGTGGGAGAATAAAATTTAAATAAAATTGATTTATTATTATGATTATGAGAATAGTATAATTGATTTCATCAAACACCACCATATAGATAGCCAATCAATTATGAACCCAAAATCATGGTTAACTCATAAGCAACCAAACATCCACATAATTCCAGAATCAATTGACAATTATAAACAAAAAACCATGGTCATCACAAACATTGTATTTTTGAATCAATTGTGCTTATAAATATATTTTATAAGCTCTGTTTTTACCCAATGCTAAATCTAAATGCACCCAAAGCATGTGAGAGCTGCTCATGAGAAACATTATGGTTGATGATCTCATAACTGACTTTAATCTAAATATGGGAGTTTAGTTGATGGTCTCATAACTGGTTTTAGCAAAATATGGGTGTTGGGGTTGGTGCATGGCAGAACAAAGATTTTGTTATATAATTGATTTTTAATTGAGATCCCAAAAAGGCACTTCATCTGGTTTCAGGCTTTCAGCATGGTTTCTATTGTAATCTATACATCTATAAATCTATATCTATAATCTATAAATCTATAATCTATAAATAATATAAAATCAAAACCCTTGGTTGGTCAGATAACTGGTAATAGGATCTAGAAAATGCGTTGATTGTCAGTTAATATATATATATATATATAAAAAAAACCCAAACAAGTTGCATTACTCACAAGCTATTAGTAAGGCTGCTCATTCCTCAAACTTTTTGGAACACGAAAGATCCACACTAGTCTTTACAAATAAAACAAAAGCCTATGTACATTTACCAAATACTTTTTGCAGTAGCTATGCATTACATGATGTAATGTGAATGTACAGCGACAAATTTCTAAGATTTATATATGTATAGTACGAAATGGGCAGCAGCAGAAAATGTCGTCATTCACATAAGTATGTTTTATTCCACCGACACTATTATTTTTTCAATTTTTTTTCTTTTTCCAAAGATAGTTTTCGGTGCATGTGTTACAATGATTCCCCAATCTCCAGCTCAAGAAATCACATTATATATTAAAGAAGACAATGAGATTACAAAGAAAAGCGCAAGAGATGAAGTTTGCGCATGTGAAATGTGAATAGAAGAGAAGAAAAGGCAACAAGAGGAGCCCATTACACCCCATGTGAGATTACTGACAGAGCATGGATGGTTTTGAAAGCGACAATAAAGGACATTTTTAGTTTTATATACCTTTTTCTTAGCAGTATAATTATTTTTGGATTTATAGCTATCAAAATATTTTTTTTATTTTTTATTCTTAAATGTTTTTTTTCGTTTTCATAGATAAAGAATTAAAAAAAAGGACTAATTATAACTAAAAAGCAACTTAATATTTTAAGAACAGTAAACTTAAAAAAAAAATGAACCGTCCAAATCTAAATCTTGTAAGCTCACAGTGTTCCAAGTTCGTGTGTGTTTAAGATCTCGCCTCACATAATACACAGCCACCAGCCTAACAGTGGCTGCATTAAGTTCCGAGCATGACATTTTATAATAAGAATGAGACAGCACAACTGCACAAAGACTTTAAACCACAAAATAGTAGACAAGCTCCGGTAATTACTCTCACAATAACTCTTATTATGACTAAAAGGATTTGTCAAGAAGGTGGTTTATATTTTGGATTGGAGGGAGAGAGTTAAAATTGTCAAGTTTTTAAAATAGTACTCCTCCGGTCCTTAATGTAGGACCTGATTGGGCATTTAATCTTGATTCCAAATGTAGTACATATTTCTAATTTTGGTCAATTTTTCTTAAATTAGCTCTATTATGCTCCCTCGATAATAATCAAATAAGAGAGAGTGACAAAATTAAGAAAGATGATTATATTGTTTTCTTACAAACAATGATTATGATGTTTTAACATAACATGTCATATTAATGAGTTTGACTAATATCCTTAATCTAAATAAATTATATAAGTAGGTCATGCAAAGTATACTAATACACTCACTAAAATTTAGAATGTGGCACAATGTTTAATACATAATTAGCCTTTTTTATGCTCTTTTTTGATTTGTCTACCTCTAAGGCACCGAGCCAGATACAAGCTAGCTAATGGGTCAAAAAGACGGTTCCTAGTCCCAATGCTCCTCTTACACACAGCTCATAGATTTCTCGCATGTGGAAACCATACTCCAGTCAAACAAACAAACACACACCATTATGAGACCCCTGGAATCTCACACTCTCACTCTGTACCAAAACATTAATAATTTAAGAAAGAGAAAAAGCAATTTAAATTTTAGAGAGAGAGAGAGAGAGAACCCTACTTGTAGTGTGTGGGGGAAATTGCCAGAAAGTATACTTTGGTTCTGCTTCTGTCAATGTTGGAATCCACCCAATTCGCCCATGTTTTGAGACCCCTCTCCATTGCTGCAAGACGATCCATGTCTCGATAATATTTTCCTCCTAATTCAATGTAATCCCACCTGCACTCACCCATCCAAAAAACCTTGTATAATCTAATAACTGGAAAAAGTCCTCGAGAAAAATCAACAAATCCATATTTCTTTCGGTATATTGTCAACGCATAACGTTTAAAATTGTAAAAGGTTTTACTGTCAACTTCTTTTATACAAAACATAACAAATCAATGACTTTGTTTTAAAAAAGAAAGAGTTGAGATGCAAAATTGGCGGGAAGTTTTCACTGAGGGTAATGTTGCCCTATATTTTTTTATTTTTTTTTCAATATCGCCCGAAAATTTTCAAAATGTAGTAATGTTGCTCTTACCGGCTAATAACTTACCATTTACAATTTTAACATTGGTAATAGTAGCCTATTTTAACACTTTCAAGGCAACTTTCTACCATCTACATTTTTAACATGGGCAGCATTCCTCTGATTTAACTCTTTGGAGACAACTTTGGACCCAAAAACATGGCAAATATATACCTGAACCGGAAAAGAATCATTTAAGAAACTTTAAAAAGGAGATAACATACCCTTGTAATGATCCTTCATGGCCCCACCAATGTCCTGAGTTGAAAGATAACACATCGGCGCTCCTCCAAGCGTCCCCATTGCCATCTACCTCCTCCAATCTGAGAATCCTCTTCCCTTGGGACACATCTATTTCAACCAAATAAGGGGCTCTATAAAATGAAATGGTCACACCATAGTCCTGCACACACCATATCAAAACCCAATCACAAATCATGCCTCTTTTGCAGCTGTAAAATGCTTTTTCCCGTTGTCTACTATGTACAGACAAAAGCATTAAGTTAGTGTATTGCAGTTTGCACCAACTATCCAAACGTTATTGTCCACAGTGCTTATATGGGTCCCCTCTTCACAAACACCTTTCCCAACATATACTTTGTACTATTGAAAATAACTTTACCCTAGCCCTCATATTCTGAATTAAAGCTTCACAAAAAGTCGAAAATGACTTACTTACCTAATTTAATTAGATTAATAAATTAATTAATGTGATATAATTTTTTTCAAAGCACCCTAATCATTATTCTTTATTATCATACCTCCCTTACTTGATTATTGTTTAAGGATATAAACATAAACAGGGGTAAATTAGGGAAAAAATTCACAAATATGGGGAAAAGATTGATAAATATTTTGCTATTGTAAAATATGCTAAAAAACCTCACCCTCCCCAGTCATTTAAACAAAAACTTAGCCCTAAAAAGGAAATGGGTCGTTGAAAGTATGCCCTAAATCCCCAAAAAGGAATGAATTCAATTTCTGCATTTGCAACTCAAGGATCAGACTCACCAAAAATCTGAAGGTTGAGAGTGGTTCTCCTCTGACCAATTGAGTTTGAGTTCCAGGTGCTGAAGCATATACCATACAAATCAAAGACTCCCACTGATTTCGCCCAAGAGAATCTCCCACAAACATCACAGTCTTCCCCCTCATGTTGAGCAGAAAATCAACCCCATTGAACCTACCACAAAAACGCTACAATATCTTTCAGCCCCATACATATAACATAGTTTCCCCCACAAAAATTTCGCCTTGAACAAAACTATTATAGAATCCACTGTTATTTTACCTTGGGAGCTCACAATTGAGAGGGCGCCATCGATATTTGAGGTAATCTGAATCTGGGCGACCGTACATCTGGCAATTGAATTCTGGGTCTATAATGGGACAGCTAGAAGATTGGTAAAGAGGGTAAGAATCATCAGGAACCCAAGAGCCAACGAAGAGGGCGCAAGTGCTTTGGTTGGCTTGAATCATTGGTCTCTGATGGTGGAAATGCTTATGGTGGTTCCTCAAGCTTAGAAGAAGAGCAGAAGAAGCTAGATGGCATTGAAGAAAGACCAGGAAGAGAAAAGGGGGAAAAGAGGCTAAAATGGAAGAAGAAGAAGAAGACAGAGAGGGAAGAAGAAGAAGAAGGGACATTGCAGAATGTATGATGAAAAATGGGTTTGAATGGAATGGAATCTGGGGGAAACACACAAGTTCAAATTTTGAAGGAGAGGGTTGTTGTTACGTGATGTTTGTGGGTGGGTACGATTCTGAGATGAATAATGCTGAATGAAGCTGAAGAACGCTGAGTTTGTACCTTTTTTGTCAATAAAGGCACTCGCTTTTCATGTTCAGCCGATGTTGGCAGATATTTTCATTTCAAGTGGACGCTAACTGTAAAATCAATCAATTTATATATTTGTATATACATAGGTATTACGTATTATTAAAATTATCCCTCAAAGAGGTCCCAAGAAATTGTTAATGACAGCTATTAACAACTGTAATAGTTTTGGTTAATAAGTGAAGGAGTTGTTAATGGACCTGTTTAAAATTAATTCTTTTATTTGGGACCTATATGCAATTGTCCCTTTAAATAAAAATACTTGCTTGCATAGCATAACCTCATTTTTTATTCGCATTTGTGAAAAAATTGTTGCTGCTGCAGCCTCCTTGTAGCTGGTGACTCCGTTCCTTAGTGTGGGGTGATACTCATATCAAAGTTCAAAAAACCAGACCGGACATCGAACCGGACGAGGCACTGGTTCAAGGGTCATTGGTCGGACCGGGGTCGGACCGTTATATTAAAATAATAAAATTTTATTGATATTAACATTAATAATCACTAATATATCAAAATGTAAATGTAAATAAGTATGTATGATTCATCAAACATGAATATTTAATGTTTCTATAGAGAGAAAAATAGAAAATATTAGTTGATTACATGTGAAAATAAATATTATATTACAATCTACAGACTAAAATACAATTACTAAGAGCAACAACAGTTATATTAAACATATGCAAGTGTAAAATAGCATTTAAAATATTATAGTTTTCTAGTTTCTAAAATTGAGTGAAGTGAAAGTTGGTAATTAGGTGAATTGTAACAATATATAAAAAAAATTATTTTTTTTTAAAAATCAAAACGGTTCAACCACCCGGGTTGCATCGGTCCGGTCCGGTTTTTTTACCTTGCTCATATCTATATATATGTGTGTGTGTATATATATATATTGACATTTTTTTTAGGCTTTTTGTCTAAAATAAAGGTACAAATACAATCCATCTTAACAAAAAAATATAATTGAAAGGATTAAGGTATAAAATATACATGTAATTTTGTAAAATATTTGTTTAGCATCAAATGTTTTTTTTAACCAAAAATACACATTTACAGTTAAATCAGGGTAAAAAATACACATGTAATTTTGTAAAAAGGTTAGTCCAGTATCAAATGCTTCCTTTTGGAATATAACGGTAAATGTGACTTTTGATTTCATTTAAAAGTTCATGTGTATTTTTTGTAAAAAAAAAACATTTGTTGCTAGATGAACTTTTGACAAAATCACATGTGTATATTTGATTATTAACCCTAATTGAAATATTACCTCCTATCCTAAATAAAGGATTAGTTTGTATTGTAAATTGCTCTTCAAAATGATCATAAATTTATGATTGGGCTCGTAACTTTTACTTTTTATAATTATATTTTATTATAATTTAATACTTTATCCATTTCTAAATATAGGATTTAGTTGACTTTTTTGGAGGATTCTAAGAATGCTAAATAAGTTACTTATAAATTGATTTTCTTAAATTTTTCTCTAAACTAGTTTATTTAACTTATAAGCTTATATATAATATAATAAAACACAAAATATGTTATAATTAAGTGGCTCATTTAGCTTCTTTAATTTCTAAAAAAAAAGCAACTGTATCTTATATTTAGGAATGGAGGAAGTAATAGTTAGATGAAATTTTATAGCATCTTATGTTTTGTTAATATATTTAACTTTCAAAAACTGTGCTTTCTAAAACATTTCTAAATTTTGATCTTAAGCATGATAAATTAATTGAGTGGTTTGTTTTGGTTTTAAATATAGTACCTTAATAGGTCCCCTAAATGTATAATTTTTTTTGTTTTAGAATTTTTATATTGATAGCATATATTGAAAGTAATTTCTTTTTTTGTGAATGAAGTAGTGATATTTTTAGCCAAAACAAAGTAATGATTAAAGAAGACATTTCTAAGAGAAAAACAATTTTTATCAATAACTATTTTAACTAGTTTTTTAATATATGTCAAATTTCAATCTTGCAATTGGATGAATTTTTTCTTTAAAGAAAGGAAAAGGACCTATTTGCCCCTTACCAGTAAAGAAAAGAAAGCATTTGTCTCTTTCTTTTCTTCATCCACACATTTATTAAAAATTCGTTCCTTTGCTTTTTCTAAATTCCTAGCCGTCACTTTATCATTGCCGCCTTTCTATTTCTTACATAAACTTCATGTGTTAATGTCATTAACAAGGTTTCTTCTTTTCTTTTAATTAAAGTTATCCTTATTATGACATAATAAATGAATCATAAATGTATGCCATCCATTGATGCAAAAGCACAGGATAGAATTAAACAAAATAAAAAAAAGGTTGAATTGCTGGTATAGGCATGAAATATTCTGCAACATGCGCTTAGTACTACTTCCTCTGGTATTTATTATAAGACACCAATTAACAAATCTCATATACCAATAAAATTGGTTAAAAGTATTAAATATGTCTTAAAATTCAAGTGCTTTACAATATCACCTCCACTAATTATACTAAACTCTACTACTATTTAATTATTGCTCTCTCCCACTATCCCTATTAAATATAGGCATACATGGAAAAAATAATTAATACATCTTAGAAACTAACAAGTGCCTTATAAAAAGGACCAAGAAAGCTTGTTAGTTGATGCCTTATAATAAGAACTAGAGGGAATATAAATTTTTATTGGGTTCAAAAATGTAATAACCATTGTCCCTCAACATCCATTGATTTTTGCGAGGCTCAAAATATTATCTAATTGTAAAAAAGTAAGGAATGTTTATATTAACTATAGAGACATTTTTTCATTATTTTAGAACCTTAATGTGTACATTTTGCACTGAAGAGAATTTTATGGTGTCAAGTGGGTATTTACGAATACCTTTTATGTAGATTTGCATTTCCACACTTAAAAAAAGTATATTTTATAAAAACAAGTGAGAGATTGAAACTTCTCATTCCTTGAGGAGAACAAAGGAAAAGGCCATAAAAAAGGAATTGCTTTCTCAGCTCTAAACATTTGTTACCTTTATTTACTTGAAATTAATTAATTTCTTACTTTAACGCACAATATTAAAATCAAAATAAAATCATTCTCATAAAAGTAAATTGTCATTTTGTGACCGATTACAGAGATACCGAAGGTTCATAAAAAATTATCAAAGTTTTAAAACTTGTTGGGCTCATGGTATAAAAAGCCAGGCCCAATAGAACAAGGCCTTATACCATGTAATATTTTGTATGACACACTTGCAGCTCTTTGGGTACGAAGAAAATCCTAAGCAAGGAAAAGGAATATTGCAATTTGCAATCGGCAGAGGTTAGTTCTAGAGGAAGATGTTGATTTATTATAATGTGATGAACCAATATTTGAATCTTTGTTAGAAGGGATGTCACATTTAGTATTCCGGAAGTGTCTCATGCAGGATTGCCTCATCTAAAAGAATATATATGTGTGTACTTAGCAAAAAAAAAAAAAAAATATTGCACATTTTTCATCATTAGACGTGTTCGGTATGAAGAGAATCTTTTTCATGGGAACTGATTTTTCTTTAAACATAGGAAAACGGCTTCCTTCCATCTCAGATTTTTTTTTTCTTTTTACCATCCTTCCTTCTTAGGTTGGAAAATTTATAAAGCGGCTTTAATATCATACATCTAGTAGCATTTCTTTTAAAAACAATATTACTGAAATGAAGTTAGTCAAAGGGTGATAGTGCTTCATTACTGAAAACAAGAATTCATATATTATTGTTTGAGAAGCGCCACTAATTTTATGATGCACTCACATAAGTAACATTTGAAAACACTACTATTGAAATAAAACAAGTTAGTCAAGAGTGATAGTGCTTCATTGAAAACACGGATTCAGATGTTATTGCTTAAGAAGCGCCACTAATTTTATGATGCACTGACATAGGTAATATTTGAAAACACTACCACTGAAATAAAATAAGTTAGTGCTTCATTTAAAACACGAATTTAGATATTAATGCTTAAGAAGTGCCACTAATTTTATGATGCACTGACATAGATAATATTCGAAAAACACTACTACTGAAATTGAAAAAAAAGCATTACCACTCCGTTTTTCTATAATAGTGATTCAGGGAGAATACTCATGTCCGCTTTACATGATTAATACAGATGATCGAAGTATATTTGATGGATCCCAAAGAAAGACAAAGCTTATATATGTAAATTAAAGCTGATGAAGAATAGAAAATTGATTAGAGAGCTTGAAGTTTGTGTCTAAGTTTGGTGGTGGTGATGAGTTAGGGTAAACCTAGAGAGTCCAACTTTATAGCCAATGGTTTTGATGTCCTCTTGAACTTGTGCCCTGAAATTATTATAACTAAATGGCCTGTATTTGGAGCTCTCTATCACAAACTCTTCCTCTGGAAACACAAAGTAACACACCGATATCTTTTCCTTTTCTTGGTTTATCCTCACTCTATGCAATGCACTTTTGTATCTGTCATTACTTATGGCCTGCAGTTATTATCAAAACACAATAACAAAATTCACAACCCTAGTTAGTTGCAGAAACAGATACTCCCTCCAGTCTTGTTTATAAGCTATAAACAATCCAATTATGTAGATTAAAAAGTCAATTAAATTAGTTAAAGATAATAAATATAGAAAAATTTATCTTCAAAAAACACCCTTACTATATATATATATAGAGAGAGAGAGGGTGGGAAAATTAAAGAGTCAACAGAGACATGTGATTAATTTAGACAAAAATGAGGAAAAAAAAAGTGTATTAAATTTTTAGACAGGCATAAATTGTACTCTATATATAGTATTGTGGTGTCTCTATTTAAGAGTTACTTTCAGCATGTTTCATATAAACCAGTAAAAATATTAAACATTATTGACTTTGCCTTTAAATTTAGTAACTTTTCAATTTTATCCCTACTTAATGTACATGTATGTAATAAAAATAAAGTCAACATAATAATAAACAAAGGGTATAATTGTTTATTCATATATATTTAAAACTTAACGATGCAACTTATAAATGGAATCAAAATAAATCGTCTATCTACTATATAAATAGGACTAGAGGAATAGCTTAGTGAGGACCGGCCTAAATAAAAAAAAATTGTACTTTTCTCATTTATTCATAAGTCATTTCAAAAATATTTTGAAACAAAAATAAAAGAAAATAAAAGAAAAAGAAACCTCATCTACTTTGTCTTTAAAATTTAACAACTTTTCTACTTTATTCCTGTGTAATATATACTTTACCCTAAGTACAACGTCTGCATAATAATAAATAAAGACTAAAATTTGTAATTTATATATATAAAAAATTAACGATGCGACATCTAAATATAGAAAAAAAAAGGACATTATCTCTCTACCCTATAAATAGTAATAATTGACTAGCCTATAAAAAGGATCAAAGGGAGTATACCAGAAGCAATATTTATATATATCAGGAGGAGGAGAGGAAGAAGAAGGAAGAACCTGCATCATGTCGCCAATGTTGACAAGAAGAGTGTTGGGAATGGATTGAAGAGGAAGCCATTGATGATTGTGGAAGATCTCAAGTGAAGAATCTTGAGTATGGTGGTTCAGAATGGATAGCACTGAGCTATCTGTGTGAGGTTCCATGCCCCATGAAGCATTATCATTATCATTATCGTTATTATTACTATCATGATCATTATTATTAGGGGTACGTGGATAGCGATACACTCTTATATGTCCTGTCTTCTCTGAAATATATTTGGTTGACTTCTTCTTTAATATCTTCACATCATCTAACTTCTTCGACATTGCTTTGAACAAACTTGTGGCAATTCTTGATACGTGCTCTCCGTACTCTACTATCGCCACTCTATAATAGTGATGTGTGTAGTTAGATATCTATATTTATAGAGAATAACATCATTTACATTATATTTGTTGGGACACATGCAAACAAGTGAACTACTCCTATCTCTTATGGGATTCAGATCCTCTACTCTTAGAAAGAAAATTGTGTTGGTCGATTAAAATGTTTTTTATGGTTTAGAGGGTTGATAATCTTTTTGAAAGTAAGTTAAACAATTATTTTGTATTATTAAAATTCGATCTAAACTACTCCTTCTTGTCGTCCTAAATGTAAGCATTAATTAGAGGATTTTACGTTGGTTTTATGTGTAAGATCTTAATCTATTTTACCTCTCAAATTTATTCTTCCTTAGGTCCTAAATTGTGTAGCTATAGTTGAGGGTTTTCTCTGGTTTTTAAACAAAAAACTTCAATCGGTTTTCCCTCCCAAATTCATAATTCTTCCCATACTATTAATGGAAGTAATAATCAAAAGGGTATTTTTGAAAGCTCACATACATTTATTACAAATAATTAATTTAACCAAGTTTTTCAATATCTACTTATAAGTTATTTAGCCCTTATAGTTATGACCAGTAGTTTTTTTTCCTAAACTATTTCAATTGATTACACATATTAAGAAAATTTTTATTAACAATTAAATTCAATACAAACGAGTAGATAAGAAATTTTAAAAAAATAAACACACACTAAATGGAAATATTTAACCTAACTAATTTTCTTCATCCAGTTAAGACATTATGTTTTTATAATTTGGCCCTTGGCTCAATCTAGGGGCCGAAAAGATGAGGGACAAGATTTAGCGTCACATGAAAAACAAATTTGTGGTTTAGTTCTCATCATTGGGCAAATCCATGCATGGACCAAATCTTATCAGATAATAGGGGACACTATGATTTCACCTCCTTTTTATGTTTCATGAGAGAATCTGGGTGGGCCTACTCTTCCTCTTTAGTTGTCCTCATAATAAATACTTCGTACTCTTTTTTTTTAATAAGATTTTAATTACCTTTTCTGTAAAATTATGAAAATCAATTAAAATTTTTAACTTATCTTTTTTATATTTTGATCAGGATAACTCATTAAAGACAGGGAATGGGTAAACAAATATAAAAAGAGAAGAGTATTTTTGGTTGTATATTATAAATATTTTCTCCGTTTTTAAATATAAGGCATGCTGGCTTTTTTTTTAGGAATTAAGGAAGTAAAACAAAGCATTTAATCATAACGTATTTTGTATATTATTAAATTATATGTTAATTTATAAGTCAAATAAACTAATTTAGAGAAAAAATTCAAGCAAATCAATTTATAATTAACTTATTTAACTTTCATAGAATTTTTCAAAAAAGTCAATTGGGTCCTATATTTAGGAATAGAGAGAGTATTTTATTAAGTTAAAGTGGTATGACTATATTGATCAAAAGGAATATTTGATACTATCAACAACTCTAAGTGGTATGACTTCACAAATAGGGTTAAAAAGAAAATTTGATACTTTCAACAACTTCCTCCATTAAGGTATTTATCTATGCACACTAAAAAAAAAAAAAAGGTTAGGTACGTAGTTTAAAGATTTATATTTTCTACACTTTAAGAAAATGAATTATATTTAAAACAAAGGGAGTGATACAAATTTGACTATCATCAAATCTAAATGAAAAGTATTACTACTAATACTAACTTTATGTGTAATAACTTCATGCATAAATATAGATATAGATTTTAGCTGTATGGCCAAAAAAAAACTATATGGTTAACATAAACTCCCAGTTATGAGAGTACATATATGCTTGAGACACATGATACTTCTTTTTATTATTATTATTATTATTATTATTATTATTATTATTATTATTATTTTGAACATATCTTCGAGCTTGACTATATACTATTTCTTTTATAACTGCCTATTTACTATTTTTCACACACACACACACAAATTAGTAATTAAAATATATCTACTACGCCCCCACTAGACACGATGAATTAAAGGTTTTTTTAAAAAAAATCAGAGAAATGAGTACGATGTTTCATGAACAGTCAAAAAATAATTAGTTGACGTGGATTTCCAAAATTGATGTAACATATAATATAATATCTAAATAGTATACAAAATAGAATTATTGTGTCTTTAAAATGTTCAAAACAAAAACAAGTATGCTTAAATGCAAAAGTTTTCAACATAATGGCTTTTTTTTCCCACTCCATCTGAGAGGGTGAAAAAGAGAGGGTGAAAGTAAGTTTTCTTTAGAAATAATAATTGGCAGGCCGGCTGTTAAAACCAAGCGGGCCCCACATGTCCACCCTGACCTCCATCTGTCTTTGGTTCACGTACCGTTAGTAATTTATTTCTGTTTGGAAAAAGGGTTGATATATCATCACACGAAAGAATCTGTACGTGACAATGATATTGTCAAGTCAAATATAATTGTTACTGTTATTGAAATAAACTCAAAACCCAATATTTTTTTTTAATATAACAAAACCCAATATTATTTGTGCACCAATTTGCAAAGTAAATGTCCCTATCTCATAAAGTTATATCAAAATTGCCGGTATATACCCCAAACAAAAATGAAAGATATTGGCCAAAAAAATCTCATAAAAAATATGCGCGAACATTGTGATGGATTTTTTCATACTATTAAGAAACTAAGTTTATTTAAATTGTGGGATCATTTTAATGTTAGTTATATTATATATTAATAAATTTTGCATGAGCTAACTAATGGAAGATAGGTCAAAAGAATTCTATTTTTCTTCAAGAGAATAAGTGGAAACATTATATCCTAGACTTTTTATCCAACGTATTTTTCAGATTTTGATGCGTTCAATTATTTTAAACTTTTTATATTTGAAAAGAAAACTTACTTATATTTTAACATAATTAAGTAATACTCCCTCCGGTCCTAATTATAAGAGCCAGTTGACTTTTTTGGAAAAATTAAGGATGCAAAATACTCCAATATAAATTGTCTTTATTTGTCTTTTTTCCTAAAGACTAAGTTATTTTACTTATAAACTATCATATAATATAATTACATTTCGCATATATTAAGATTTAGGGGTCTAATTTGCTTCCTTAATCTCCCCAAAAAAAGTCAACTGGCTCTTATAATTAGGACCGGAGGTAGTAATATATAGAGAGGAAACCTACTATTATTATTCCTACAACCACTTTATTCGTCAGTGTGAACTAATTATATTTTGTTTACATTTTTGTGATATCTATTATGTGTATGTGAGAGATTATTGACCCGGTTTCATGATGTTACAAGTCAAAATGTTTGAAAATAATGTTATCATATCGTATTTTATCTAACGTCTGTAATTTTTGTTTCATTTTTTTTAATTGAAGGGGCATACATTAACGGTTTTAAGTTGGGATCGACCTCCCATTCATTAAGGAGATGTCATACCACCAACCAGGCTACATAACCTTCGATTATAATTTTTGCTTTCTAAAGTTGATGAGAATGTAAATGTATACTAAAGTCGCTTATTTTTTTTTTTTTTACGAGAAATTCTTAGTTGAACCGAGTTTGTCACATCATTTATGGTATGACCAATAAAAAAAACACATAAGGTCTGATGTAGAGAATTTAATCTGACTCTGCACTCAAAGAAAATTATTTGGAAGATAAACTTTACTTTTTTCAACTTAAAAAATTAAGAAAACATAGAAAATAGGAGATTAAAATTTTTTATATGTAAGATAAATTTTTTAGGTTGTCTGATCAGATTAAAATATCCACATCAGATATTAAATATTTATTTATGATTAGTGAGACCTCAAAAGACGCGACGAATCAGATTCACTTAATAATTTCTCTATTTTCACCTGAATTATTCTTATTTTATTAGAACCTAGGATAGGCTTGTGAAATGTGCAAAAACTTTTAGACATTTAAGTAATCAATATCTTTTGTTAGATAAATATTTAAATAAAAATACTTTTTTCTTGAAAAAAATAAAAAGTATAAAAATACTAACATATTATATATATTTCACAAGACAAACACAAAGTTGTGGCCAACAACAACCAAAAAAGAGGAGGATAAGGACGTTACATAAAAAATCACTCCCCCGGATCTTTTATTACATCTCATCATTCCTTTGAAATATAGTCCATTGTTTTTATAAGATAATCACGGTGAACTCCCATGAAAAAAACCAAAATATCTTAACACAAACAATATATAATGTCCCAATAACAAGATAATAGTGCAAAATACTATCTTATTTAGTGACCGGTAAAAATGGCCTTTCACTACTGAATGTGAGCGGTAGTAGAATGGATAATAATAATAAGTAGACACCTATGGTGACTGTTTACATATATAGAACTGTCACCGTATATTCTCACTTACTACTACTCTTTATTCTAATATTGCAGTAGTGAAAGACATTTTCTAGCAATCATCATATACAGATTATGCTTACTTATTGTGAGATTTTTTTTATTATTAGATTCTTTCTCTTCTTTTGTAAAAATCTATCTAATGTTAGATACAAGACTTAATAAATTCATATAGATTTGAAAAATAGATTAAGTTAGTTAATTAAGAAATTAGATATTAAATGAGCTGAATCAAAATCTTATATTTAAAACAAAATTAAAGTACATTCATTAATTTTTTATAGGGGTAAACTTAATACACAATACTATACATCAACCTACAAATCCACGCACAAGAACACGTTTAAACCCGTGACTTCCATTACAAAGAAGGATACACGCACATATGTATGTACGTATATGTTGCCTAGTGCCACTAGAATAAAGATTTCTGACATATTATATTTATGGACCAGATCATATGTTCAGGATTTATTTTTCAATATGCTCACCACGATTCCATTCAAATATTAAAGACAAAGTATCATCATTTCCAAAGCGAGGTTCCTTATTATTTTAAGATCCTTCAAATAAAATAGTGCCCCCATTATCTATAAAGAAAATAAAATATACTCATAATAATATTGACATAATGCTTGTTACCTGAATGAATCAAGCAGAGGAAGCTGAGGATGAAACTCTGAGAGTTGACTTAGGGGAAGATTAAATCCTTCAACCAAATTAATCTTCCTATGTCCTCCACTTAGGGCAGTGCCCGTTGGAGTTAGGGCAGGTGTACCCCAAAAATAACTCACTGCACTTCCCTCACAAGATTCCTTCTTCATCTCAAACGACATCGAAAAAAGTCGTTTTGTTAGCTCTTCTACCTCAGCCATTAGACTCACCGGAACACCGTGGTTCACCAACCGGAATATTCCCCACTCTTGGCATGCCTCATCTAGCTTCCTTAATTCCTCTCTCTCGCCGTCGTTGGCGACATCGATCAGACAATGAAGATCGATCACTTGAATTGGAATCGGATCTAGAGTTTTTTTAGGCTCAAAGCGGCCGATACCATGGTCTCTGCCATCGTGGGAGTGGCGGCGGAGAGGCGGCGGATAAGATGAGTCTAAGTGGTTCATATTGGTGTGAGGGGCAAGGTAGGCTTTTTTGCAGGTGGAGGGTTGTTTTTTATAGGGGAGGAGGGGACCAACGGGGTGAGGAGGTGTGGATACGTGTCAGGTGGGTCACGTTACAAGTTGAGTAGAGAGGGGCCCACACAACATATGAATGAAAAGTGTGGGGACGTGGGGCCCATCGGTATAGGACACAGTGGGTTGAGGGGATGTGTGGAAGGTTTGTTTGGCTAAATTCTGACAGTGACAGCTCATAAATGTGTAAAAGTGTAAATGGGCAAAGCCCAAATGCCCACCACCAACTTCCTTTTGTTTTGGCAACCCCTCAATGCAAAAGACACTTCACTGATTCGGCTCTATTGTAAATTTGAATCACGCAATTACGGTTTACTGGTTTCGGTGTAAATTTGTAAATTTGTTATGAAACTTTTAGTTAATAGGCTATTTTATTTTAGAATTTTTTTGAATTTAAAATTATCCGAAGGTTTCAAAACATGATAATATTACTCATACCTTTAAAAAATTAACGTTTACATTAAAAAATTGGTATTGATTTTCAATATTTTAACAATAAATAACATATTTACTCAATTTTAATACTTTCACTCCCAAAATAACTTTTAGAGCAATATTGCTACTGAACGAAAACTTCTAAGATATATTTATACCTTAACCATATGTGTATATATATAAATATATATGAATTCTAAAGCTTGTTTTAGCAAATTTTAAAGCTTGTTTTTTCAGCATATATTCTAAAGTTTTTATTGTGAAATGTCATGATATTGTCCAAACTTACCATCTTGTCATATGTTACCACTATGACCATCTATCACCTGCCACTGCCACCCCACCAACCACTACTATTGTCTATTGTCGTCACCATTCTGGTCATTAGCCACTTATCTTCAATGTCAATGAACATAACCATAGTTGTTATTATCTGCCAATACTGCACTCCCATATCCTCGATTCTACTAGATCTAATTGATTTTTTCAGAAGAAGATTAAAGAAACTAAATAAATTTATTAATCATAACATATGTGATAATTGTTAAAATATATATTAGTTTATAAGAAACAAACTAGTTTCAGAAAAAATTCAAACAAATAAATTTATAAAGGATTTATTTATCTTTCTTAAAATTTTCTGAAAAATTAATTAGGTGTCGCCTTAAAAACCTGATGGAAATGGATGGAGTAACTACCATTGCCATCCAATAATTTCAATAGCTATCATCTTCGTCTTCTAAGACTGGTAACCTTAATTGACACTGCCATTAGCCATATCTATTACTCCCTCTGTCCCTTATTATAAGAGCCAAAGAGGTAAAATCATACAGATTAAGGAAGTGGTTGAGAGAAATAAATATGTCTAAAATAATTTTGTTTTATCAAGTTTGCCCTTATTTATATATGAGAGAGAAATATGATAATAGTGTTATAAATGAATATGAAAGAGAATGTGAATAGAGAGAATAATGATGGGCAAAATGGGAAAAAACTCATTAAATGCTTTGATAAATTGTGCTAGACTCTTATAAAAAGGGACAAAACCATTCAAATTTTTTGCTCTTATATATAGGGACAGAGGGAGTATTGATCACCACTAAAACGGTCTATCACCTTACCAAAACCATCACTAGTTATATTTATCACTGATCACTATCATAAATTCACAATTGGCCACCCCTCTCACTAACCAACCACCATTACAATTAATTATCACCGCCATGCTGTCATCGTTCATTGTACCTTAATCATTAGTCGCAACCATTATCTTAATAGTAATGACTTATTGTGATAAAAAAAAAAGGGGGCAATATTACTCCACTAGATTAAAAGAAGAGTATTGAATGTTAACAATTGAACCCACACCAACAATGCTCAAACAATTACCACTCATTCCTTATTACAAGTCCAACTATCACAACTTTTTTGTTCCAAAATATAAGTCCACTTTTAGATCAATTAATGATATTGTGACTATTTTACCCCTATGTTGGAAATAGGGAAGATGAGAGAGAAGATGTATAATGCATAAAATATTATTTTAGCACATTCTTAAATAAGGGCAAAGTTGGAAAACATTTTAAAAGTAGGGGGTATTTAATGTTATAACTTCCACTCTTTGGTTCGTGAAAAGTAATTAAGGTGGACTTATAATAAGGAACAGAGTGGTATATATCTGAAAAATCTTTATCATTTTAGCCATAAGTTTATTATTGACCAATAAACGAGTAACTGACTCGGTCTATCTGGATCAACATTCAAAAAGTGTGTTCACACAAGTCAAGACAAAACTTATATTAGATAATTATCTCACA
This sequence comes from Mimosa bimucronata, assembly GCA_037074515.1. Taxonomy (NCBI): domain Eukaryota; kingdom Viridiplantae; phylum Streptophyta; class Magnoliopsida; order Fabales; family Fabaceae; genus Mimosa; species Mimosa bimucronata. The sequence continues at coordinate 12,455,062 of CM073443.1, read as the reverse complement.
TATTACAAATCACATTGTAAAAAGAAGTTTCTATCCTCAATATAAAATAAACATTAAGTTATTATTGGCCGGTTCAAACTTTTCTATATTTATTCATTACTAATGTCAACTTAATTAGAACTTGTTTTTATTATGCAACGTCAAGTGGCGATGAAGAGGGCCACAAATACTCTTTGGAATGAAGGGTCAAGAAGTGACAATTGAAAAACTAGGCCATTAAGGCATTGGATTTTTCCCTGTCCGTTTGTTTCACATTTTCAAATGCTGACCACAAAATTAAACTATGCTATCAATGCCATTCACCTATCAAACATCAATTTGAATTCGTGTACGTCACAAAATCTTTGATAATGCCCTTGATGTGTAGTGGGCAAGAGTATAATCAAATACTTCCTTAACTATAAGAGTTACATTAGGAATTATTTATGGCAAAAAAGAAAAAAAATAAGAATTTAAGGAAGAAGACAATAAAAGACTCTTGAATTATATAAAGGACAATTGGATACATAAAATTTCAAAGGATAATAACACGCAATTGACCTAACTGTCCTTTACAAATTTAAAGGAAATGTCACAAATGCCTACGTGGCAGCCCCATAGCAAGGTGTGGTGCTACCAAGTGGCAGGGAGTTTAAAAAGATTAGGACTGAATGAGGGGGTAGGATTCAAACCCACCCCCATAGGCTTGGTGGTAAGTCTTACCACCAAGCTACCATGCTACTTTGTTATATATATATATATATATTGTAATATATATATATATATATATTCTATCTTTCATTCATTCTTAATATTTTACTAGAATTGTATAAAGGATTATCAAATTCATATAAAGTATTACCAACATGTCTCTATCCATTAACCAACACCACAACTTTACCAACTTCTTTTTGTTTGTTCTCAGAAATTGTATAACGAATTATTAGCTTCGAATAAGGGATTACCAACATGCTCTATCCAATTACTAACATAATTACTAACTTTTTTTATTTGTTCCCAGAATTGTATAACAGATTACCAAATTCACATAATAGATTACCAACTTTGGATAACGGATTACTAACATGTTTCTGTGCACCAACTTCTTTTTGTTTGTTCCCAGAATTGTATAAAGGATTACTAAATTCGGATAAGGGATTACCAACTTTTGATAACGGATTACCAACATGTTTATTAGATAGAAGCATGTTGGTAATCCGTTATCCATTGTTGGTAATCCCTTATCCGAATTTGTTAGAAAGTGAAAGGATAAATTTATCCTAAAAAATATTTTATTTTGAGAATTGAAGGTCCTACTAGTCTTTTCATCATCCTTCCCATCTCAATTTCTTCAATTTTCTATTTTCCCTTCCCCTTCTCGTGTCTAATCAACATCATTTTCCTTCTTCGGAAGTTTCTAGTGTAACCGGCAGTGGAAACGTCTACTACTGAGTTGTGCAAGCATGAATTGCAACTCTAGTGAGTCTTCTCTCCTCATCTCTACTCTATAATTATTCAATCTCCGCCATTTATGAGAGTGAGTCCGATTGGGTTTGAAATATTTTGGATTTTTGAGCTTGCATGAGAGTTGTTGGCTTGATTTTGGGTTTGTTGTTCGGTGAGTACTGTTCATTTAAGGAATCCATCGAATTTCGACCCAAATGGAAAAAAAAATTAGTGTTTAGACTTGCTAAGGAGTATATTAGAGATGGCTTTCATTACTCGATGGTTAAATTTTGGCTGAATACTTTAATTTTCGAATTTTCCCCTTTGTTTAGTTTAGGGGACTTGCTGCATTATCATATAGTTACTAATTAATTGGATACTAAAGCTTTTATGAAGGAAAATCGATGTGCATGTGTCTTGTTGAACTTTGATCTGTGCTTCCAAAGAGTTATAGCTGGTGTTCATACTTTAAGGGCATCGAGTTTTGGTTCTTTGGAGAGGGAGATAATGATAATGGTTACAAGGTGTTTATTATATGGATATTGATAGGGAATTGAATATGATGAGTTTGATGTTTATGTTGACGGTTTCTCGTATTTCAGTGAGGAGCTTTGATTTTTTTTGGGGCTACAAGTCTTAAATAAACCGAAAGGGTTAATGAAGCCTATGATTGGTTGTTTTTGTGCATTTAGGAGCTTAATCAACTACTGTACATTGGTTTTCTTTTTTATTTTTGAATTACCCGACTTTGAGCATTAACATGCATTTAGAGATTTATAAGGAATCATTAGAGTGTAACATGAGGCTAAGGAGGTTTGCAAGCCCTAACATGATAAGTATCATATTCATATTACTCTAGAAACATGGAAAGTCACCATGATATGATTTTCTCTGATGAATTTGTGTTCTATTCATGAGTTACATGATCTTAAGAGAACATTAAGATAGAAAATTGGGATGTCGAGAACGAATTGGTATATTTGATGATGTTGTAGTTCAATAGACTTGATATGGGTTGGATTAACTTAATCAAGCAAAAGAATTGTAATTTTAGTACCTAAAGCACCAATTGGGTTTTAGTGGGGACTAGGTCCTTAAGTAGTGATTTATTGGCACTTGAATAGTTATTAATCATGTGTATGCATTATGTTGTTGATTGTAGACTTTTGGTTCTCAAGCTTGAGTAGGGAGACACATTGTGTGGTTATTCCTTGTTGACTCCAAAGAGGTAATCCCTTTACACTTAATCTTATGTATTTGTATCTTGTTATTAACTGCTTGTGAAATGTTTGATAATAAAGGTATTGGTTTCGAGATGAATATGTTATATTAAAGGGTAAACATGCCCTGAAAGTTTTTTAGGGGGCAATATTGTCCCAAAAGTTTTAAAAACGGTGCAATATTGCCCCCACTGTTTAGAGTGTTAAAGTTGACTAATTTCTCCTCACGACACTCAATATATGCCGCATCAGCACTTCATCTCCACCTAACCCTTCCTTACTCCTTCCTTACGTTCTCTCCCTTTGCCGCTGTTGTATGCAAATGTTCATATAAGAGCCACCATAGAGTAAAGTCCACCATAATAGAGACAACCCAAAGCCGATCTCCTTCACCTTCACGATCCTCATCCAAATTTCCTCCTCCACATCATGAAAATACATCGCTTTCGGATATTTAATGTTACCGTTATTCACTAAAATCCCTAGATCAACCACTACATCCTTAATCGCTGCCTTTAGCCGCCTCACTTCTCTGTTGTCGATGTCGACGTCGCCATTAGCGACAAAGCCAATCTCAAAAGTTTAGATCTCGCAGGTTGAGAAAAAGAATTGGATGGAAATAAGGTTGAGGCCTCGTGAAAAATCCTTCCAAATAATCCAATTTGAAACCAAGTTTTATGACAAAAAACACCATCAAATCATTGCAAAACCCTAACTACGATAGAAAAGAGAATTGATAAATCCAACATGGCTATCGTAGTTAGAAAAAGTGATTGCTACTTTCCAAAGCTTAACTATGATAGTAAAGAATCTATCATAGTTAATAAAAATCAAACTTACATTTAAAGGGACTATCCATGATAGAAGAAAACAATCACCATAGATTAATAGACACTATCATGGATAAGAAAAAGTTCACGTAAAATTTTTATAATAAACCATGTTAGAAAATGATTCTCCTAACATGGTTGACAAAACCAACCTGATTTACCAAAAGATAACCATATTAGAAAAAGGACTGCTAACATGGTTATTAAAAATCAACACATAAAAATAAGCATTTCATCAATCAATTATTCAATATAACTATGTTAGAAATGACGAATCTAACATGGTTATCAAGTAGGAAACAATGTATAAACATAATTCTTTCATTCACCATTAAGTTAACATAACCATGTTAGAAAGAATTGGTCTAACATGGTTATAGAACCTGCCAATCATAGATACACGTACAGATTGGACCTCGAATCTACAAACCCTGAACATTACAATTGTAGCCCTTTTTCAAGGATTAACCTAACAATTAGCACAACCATTCAGCATATATTAATTTCCAGTAAATGGTCTCATGCATGGAATTAACCAAATAATCCATCAGACAACAACCAAAAGCTGAAGAGTCATCGGCAACAGAATGTACAACCATAGCACCCAAATATTCAGAAATACCATATATTATAATATAATCATCCAACTAAAAATAATAAAAAATATGGAAATGCGGAAGTGAATATTATGCAATCTAAGTCTGGCAATATACAAAATCCAAATACATTACCACCACCGACTCACAAGGACAGTACAGTTTGGCGGCCCCTTCCTAAACATTCTCTGCGATGCATGATCACCTGCAAAAATATAACCAATAAAAGGATGAGACAAATATGTCTCAGTAACACTTATTCTCCTTATACTGTCCTCCTCTTGCACGTGTGTGCAAATGTACAGTTATGTGGGCCAGTCGAAATAATATTCAACAGGTAAACAAATAATAACAAAAATAATATTGTCACCATATAATTACAAGTGTCAATGCATTTACATTTACATAAGTTTATTCCAGAGATATGATCCAGACGCCTCCAAAGAGGTAGACCGTTTACAATTTGATACAAAAGTCTCTAAGAGACAGATTGTAGGAGATCCAAATGTCCCAGAGGAATAGATCACTAATCAACTGACATAACCACTAAGAACCGGTTCCAAACATCAGAGATAGTCCAAAAGGTTCACCCAATGGCCTTCAAGGAATCTCATCACATGATGGGGGTGAAACCAATCTCACACCAAGCGCCACTACCAACCAACGACAATATAAATGAAACCACAAACAGAAATAACATACTTTCGCAGGTTGGTTATCAAAACAACATGTTCTCTTCCACCTTTTATCAAGCATACTCAAGTATGATCACATGTATACATACACCAGTAAACATTATTCAACAAGAAGTTTCCATATTTGCCAGAATCCAACACATACTTTTTCTCAAACAATAGAGCAAAAGAGTGAATGTTCACCGTCACCCATGTAAATAGTCATATTAACCACGTCGCACAACCTCATCCAGTAATCGAGTTTATCAGTGCATCACATATAATCAAGATAAGGAAGTGTTTACCTGAACTTACCCGAAAGCAAGAAAAATACTATACTAGTGTCGTCCTTGAGCTCCGTTCGACTCGCAGATGTCTACAATCACCTAAACACATGACATTTGATCAAGACACATTACAAGTGACTTGAACCTTAATATTTGAGACCTTGGCCACAAGGCTTATAAAGAGGAAAGTAAAATCAAACATACACAAATAACTTAAACAAGTTGAATGATTACAATATCACAACCATCTCATTAGTCCCAATTTCTTATACTTGAACCAAGAACACAAATTTTCACCGAATTCTAAACTCACACCCAAAGGAAACATCCTCAACTAATAACCACCATGTTCATATCATTCCCTTTTCCACTGTACCCCTTAGATTCACAATTCAAGCCTAGAGAAACAGTCTCAATCACTAACCACAATCCCTTTACAATTTAATTATACTTTCATGTTGTCTATTCAATATTCCCAACCATTGTCCAACACCCATTACACTCACACAACACCATAGATTTCACCAACCGGTATCCTCCTTCATCATTCATTGCAACATCACCAGTTCAAACTTAGGTCAAAATAACTCAACATCACAATCTCCATTCCCAATCATTTAAGACTTTAATTATCAATTCACTACTGCAGAAACAAGTTTTCACATCCATTATTTTGGGGTTTTCACGTCACCTTTTATGGGACATTAATTCAAGTGACGTGGAAAACTAGACTTTTAACGTCATAAAAAAGGGATGTGGAACGTCAGAGTTTCCACGTCACAAATTATGAAAAAGGAGATGTTATTTATGTCTTTTAATGTCTCAATTTATCTATCTACGATGTGGATATATAAACAGAAGATGAATTTTGGTAAAATATTCCAGAGAAACCACGTCACAAATTATATAATTTGTGACATGATTTGTGTTTTTTTAGAAAACGTCCTTTATTCTTTTGCTTTTCCCATCTGTATACATTGCAAATGTTATAGAAACTCTATAATTGCAGATCAACAGATATATATACACATTATACACAAAATTTCAGCAATGTATAGAGCATAACAGTAATGCAGCATTGCACAGAATCAGAATCAAAGCTGTAGGCAATAAAAAACCAGCACATAATTTCCGATTCAGATTTTTAATTAACCAACAATGAAAGGAAAAATTGAACAATACGTTCACGAATCGAATCAACTTCTTCGACTATAAATGGGTCAGTTCGGTCATAAAACTGCAACAATAATGGATGCTATGATCAATGCAAAGTTAGATAAAACATCATATATTTATGTATTAATTGTGTCAATCATATAATAAGCTATAGATAAGAATTTATACCTGTGTGAAGGATCCGGTACGGTCACTCTCAATAATGTCACACATATACTTCATGACATAATACCCACACTCCTTATTCGTTGGTTGTTTGGGGCACTTTATAAATAAAAGGAAATAGTATAAATTGATAACAAAGTAAATAACATCTCAATTGACTAACATTGAAGGAATTTAAATCAAAAGTACTTACTTTAGGTCTTTGTGTCACGATGGCCTCATTCATTCCATCGGAATCATCCACAAAATGCCATTACTGAATGCCCCTGAAATAGAACCAAAATTAGCACATATACATGGAAATAATTTATTTTTCCCAAAGTAAAAAGACATTAAAACTACTTACTTAGATAAGAAAGTTTTATAATAGGAGGTTATATTATGTCTCAAGGAGTCAAGCCAAACTAAACGATGTTGTCTAGGGTAAACGACAGCTAATGACCAATGTTTACTGAAAGACATTAAAAATATTATGTCCACATGAAAATATAACATTTGTAAATGTGCATAATGATGAAAAGTTGGAAAAAGGTAATAATCACACTTACTCTTCAAGAATAGGCGCAAAATAGATAGATCCCGGATTTGTTGACATTTGATGTATGACATAAGCCCGCATCTTGTCCTCATACCTCAGCTCATCCTCTAGGGTGTTGAAATCATCTCTCCTCGCTAAGGCCAATGGACTGAAGAATCTGTATTGTCCCTGCCTAATTGGTTGCACAGCTGGTGGAAGTACCTATCGTAGAATAATTGAAATTATAAAAGGATAAAAGTACAAATATTGCAGAGACATAAAAAGTAACAGTCATTTACATAGTTGGTAATTCAAGCCAACCGAGGTCAATTTCGTCCATCGTAAAAAACTCCACGATATCTCTGTCACTATCAAGTCCAAATTCATATGTACGATAAGGACTAACTACTCTTGGAGGTATCCTAAGGGATGTGTAGTGCAAAGTTGGCTGCATCTCCCGCAGGAGTTGGAGAGAAGGATATTTATCTGAAAAGACCTGTGGGTTATGAAAAAAATCAATGTTATATATTCTTACAAACTGTAATATATGAAACAAGCAATATCAAAAATTAAGTGTACATACCACATCAACCAGCGCCTTTTGTGGAGTCTTGTGTACAAGTCGTCTATGCCACAGGATGAATGCCTCGATCACTTCGTCTAGTTTGGTGACTTCGTTATCGGGAAAGGGTGCAGCTGTCCCCCTCTCATTATTTAGGATAATTGTAATAAACACCTTCACTTGGTCCTCTCGAATAAGTATATTATGTATGAAGGAGGCATTCGGGAACTAGCGAGCTTTTGCGACTGGGTGCAGGCGAGGGATATCGAGATGGAGATAACACTCCTCTCCAACTTCAGGGTCATTGTCTTGTGTGGGATTTGATTCGTCCTCATGAATTGATCCTAATGACACAGTCTGATTGCAGCTGTCTTTGCCGCTTAGACCGCCGGTAGTTGGGGACTCATACAGGAGATGACAATATACATAATGAGTCTAATTGATAAACCCATAATTCGGTAATTAACATATATAGTAGATGCTCAAACCTACTGTCTTTGTTGAGAAGAATTTGATGAGAGTCCAAGCTTCATGGTAGACGCTCTGACCTGTGCCTCAATCTGCGCTCGGATCTGCTCCGCCATATAGCCCGAAAGAGCTTCTTGGACCTTCGCCGCCACCTGGTCATCGAATTGTGTCGCCATCTACTGCTGGGATAAAGCAACCCGCTCCTCCAACTGGGCCTCCATCTCTGCCAAAGCCTTAGCCACAATCTCCTCAGTGGATTCTCTACAGGTGGATCGGGGTTTGCGGCCGAAATACTTGGCTACTCCTACAGTCCTGGCTCCCCGATTACTCGGCCAGGGTGATCGGACTTTCCAATTACCATGGCCAGGATGTCCATCCTCCCAGAAGTTGTGAAGGACCCTTGGGTGGCCTGCTACTCAAGTTCATCCTGTAATGACAAAAAAAAATCATAAATTGCAATGTGCTAAAAACCACAAGTTAAATGAATAAACAACCAAGTAAAATACTTACAATCCTCTTTGCAACTACTTCAACCTCTGGATTGACAAATGTTCCTTGTTTATTCTTCCTTCCCTCAGCCCATTTCGTATGACGTGAGAAGGACGACGGGGCTCTACAACAACAGTAGGATCAGACCGTGCCGCTTCCTCCATTTCTGCAATATGTTTCTAGGTCAACTTTTTCTCGAGCCACTTGTAACCCCCCCGAGACATCGTGTTCTTATAGATATTCTTTGCTTGTTGCTTCTTTTGTTTTTCACTCTCCTCTTGTGAAACTAAGACTAAGTTAGTTATAACTAATATAATGTGTTAAAAGTTCAGTTTTGAAGAAAAGTTAAAGAGCTATTTATGACTATACACACCTGAAACTTTTTGTTTAGCTATTTTTTAACAAACTTCTTCCATGTCTCTATGTCAACAAAGGGGTAGGTCTGACAGGGATCTTGACCCATCCTGTCCCCTGGATGTACTCTCTGGTCAGGGTAGTCTTGAAGTTCTTCCATATCTTGCGCGCTTCGTTCAACCAAAAATCCTTGAACAATTCGGTGTTTGGCACATCGAAGTTTTGCTGCAAAGAAGAAAAAAGAATAAAAACTGACGTTGATCCTTAACGATAATATTAGGAACAAATAGATAGATAATGATAAAACATACCAAGATATTCGACCAACATTGATCCTTAACGTTTTTATTGACTTCCCTCCAATCGTCATCCAAGATGCTTATCCGGTTCCTTGCCACAAAGCCGACGTAGCTCACACCAACTTCCCCAATAGGATTCATGTCGTCATCGAATTCCATGATGATAGGCACACATTTGTCCCTTGACGGACAACAATGTCATTGAGCTTCGTCAAAGTTCTTTCCTTTTTTCGAGGGGGATCCCTTTGTGGCTGATTGTTAGAATCATCCGCCATGTACCTGTTAACAAATGAAAGATGTGATGAATCAGTACATTGCCATGACTTTCACAAAACCAAAGCAAAAACAATAACAAGAATTAATACATGATAATTCAAAAAGGTTCTCACTTTATGTGTTATCCCATATCTCCTCAGAATGATCATTTCTAGAGGCAAATTGGTCGTCATCATCTATTAATTCTAATTCACTTGGTTCAGGTGGAATTGTGCACAAAGGTGGTATCTCATCTAGATCTAAAGTGAGAGCACGGTCCTTTTGCTTTTTAATTTTCAAGATTATGGACAATTGCTTTTTTGTGAGATCCGTTACATAGAACACTTGTTTCGTGTGACTTGCTAAAATAAAGGGCTTATCTCTGTACCCAATTGTGTGAAGATCAATTAAGATCATACAGTATGGGGATCAATCTCAACTGCGCTATTGTTAATACACGTACATTTGAAGATTGAAACTTTGAACTTGGTGTAACTAATTTCCCAAATTTCTTCAATTACCCTATAATATGCCATGGAAGCCAATCTCTCCGGGCTTCTCCAAGTTTCTAAGCTTTTCCCCACTCTCTCCTCTAGCTGTTGAGTACCTTTTTAGGTGGGTTGAGGCTATTCCTAGCCAGAATGATGATGCTCCAACTGTGTTTAAATTTTTGAAAACTAACATTTTTAGTAGGTTTGGAGTTCCTAAGACCCTAATCAGTGATAGAGGCACCCACTTCTGCAACAAGCTTCTCAATAGCTTGCATGCTAAATATGGGGTTGCCCACAGAGTCTCTAGTCCTTACCATCCACAAACAAATAGGCAAGCTGATGTGTCAAATCGTGAGGTAAAGAAGATACTTGAGAAGATTGTGAAGCCGAGTAGGACTGATTGAAGTCAGTGTCTTGATGAGGCACTTTTGGCCTATCGTACTGCATTCAAGACACCTATAGGGATGTCACCTTACCGATTGGTGTATGGTAAGGGTTGCCACCTTCCGATAGAGGTTGAGCATAAGTCCTATTGGGCGGTGACATTGTGCAACATGGAGATGGATGCAGCTGGCAAGGAGAGGGCTCTACACATTCAAAAGCTAGATTAGTTGCGACTCAATGCCTATAAGAGCTCGATGATATACAAAGCTAAAACAAAATTGCTTCATGATCTAAATATAGTTAATAAGAGCTTTAAAGTTGATGACTTAGTTCTCATGTACCAAGCCTGCTATCGCCATGGTCATGGTAAGTTGAAATCAAATAGTTCAGGCCGTCACGTGTGACTAAGGTAAACCCATATGGTATGATAGACCTTGTGGATAAGGAGACTGGTAATACTTTCCAAGCTAATGGTCATCTCCTTAAGGTCTACCGTGGTGCTGCTGTGAAGCCTCCTTAAGGCCAGGTTGTCCCTTTCCTTTACTCTTTTGCTTTACACTGCATATTGTTTAGATGCTGTTTATACTGAATGTGGTGTGTAGTTTAAGTGTGGGGAAATGGGATTTACCAGTAGGATAGTAGTGTTTTCGTTTTACTTTTATTTTTGTTTCTTTTTGGTTCTCCATATTTTGGTTGATAGTTGCCTATACTTACAGGTGTTGTTCCTCTTTGGTATTTGATAGTGTGATATTTTACACATTGAGGACAATGTTTGGTTTAAGTATGGGGGATAGATGTGTATTTTGAGATTTCCTTGTATGATTTCCCATGATTTGTGGTTTTGGGTGAGCTTTGACTATTTTTTGAACTAATTTTTAAAATGTTTGACTTGAAGTTGTTCTTAACTTGTCTATTATGCACAAAGGGTCACATTTGTCATAATGGACTTGTTAAGAGTGAATTCAAGTGCTTTTCAAAATGTTTTTGTGAAAACCTAGTTCACCCCACTTTTTGAAAACCTGCGTAAGAAGAGACCCATCTTAGGTTGTTTGTTATCTTGGACTTTGGATAGATTTTGCAATGTTTCTGACTTTTGTTTTTCAATTTTCATAAGTTAGATATGAGGTATGCTTAGGGTATGTATGGTGAAAATTGCTATGTTAATTGATTGTTGAATGGTAATTTGTGAGCTTATCCTTGCTGTGAGGTCGATTTTGGCCTAATGATTATTTAATTTGAGTGCATACTTGCTTTAATATGTCAATTTCTAGAATTTTTTGCAATTCTTAGTTTAAATTGCTTTAGTCATGTGTGTTGAACATGATAGATGCATTCATCTCATAATTCCATATATCCTAACTACATCCACATACACATCATTTATACCTTTATGTGATGTCTTGCATGAGTATGGTAAATTTATAAGATTGTATCAATGCTTATAATTTAAAGATTATGCAACTCCGCTGGCTTTCTAAACTTGACTTAGTAATCGGGGGCACTTCATCACCAATGTTGGCACTCGCGTCAAATGGTCAAGTCCAAGAGGGTTATGAGTTGGACCAAAGGTCTTTTGATGCTTTTTTGGAGTAACTGAGTAACCAGCATTGCATTACCCATATGCAAGGTCGCGTCAAAAGGGGATCTACAACAGCTCAAGCTTAAAAAAAAAAGAAAAGAAAAAAGAGGAAAATAAAAAAAAATATAATAAAAAATGAATGCAAGTATTTTAGTCCTTACTTATGGATGACATCATTATTCCATCTAGCCTTTCCATCACCAAGAACCCTTAAGTCCTCTTGATTGTTTGCATGTGTGCTAAATTGTAGAGGTTTTGAGAATTGTTACAAGCATATGGTAAATTGCATGTTGAGCAAGTAGAGAGAAATAGCCCATGATTGTGAGATTGTACGAAACACTTTATATCCTTGAGAGTGCTCACATATTGCTATTTGATTCTCAATTGCATCGTTGATTTTCTCATTGCATATCTGTTGGATATGCTTAGTTTTGATGATGTCAAATATATAGAGTTAAATGTAGGAAGCAAAAAGTGTGTATAAAGTGTTTATCTCCTACTATCTATTAGACTATGTTTGCTATATGTTTACTGTTAATGAAAGCATTGCATACATGATTACATAACATGTCCATAGGCTCAGATTGCATACATAACATCATGTAACTTAGTCTGGAATAAACTGAGATAAAGAATCATGATGACTAAGTAGAAGTTCTATCGCTAATAGGAAGAAATTGAGCTAGCTAGGCAAAGAACAGATTCTCTATCGCTAAGCTAGAACCTATCACTAATCACTGGAAAGCTTAGGATAACAATGGCTAATGAGGACTTAGCAGTAATCCATTGAAAGAGAAATATCTCTACTGCTAAAGGTCTTCACCACAGCTAATGGAATGTGTAGAGCTAGCCTAAGCAAATAAGAATAGATCCTATCGCTAGACTCTGTCTCTATCGCTAAGGCCCCTCAGATAACATGAATAAATACTCGGAGAAGAATGTTAGATCAGTTAAAATAGTTAGCTAGCGATAACAGGTTTAGTTATCGATAACAGGATACCTGAAATAACTAAGAATACTCATATAAATCAGTATCCTTGAGCTAATAAGCAATCAAATAACTAGCGATAATGGGATTAGCTATCGATAGAAAAATGCTTATTGAGATGACAGCTAGTACGCTGAACATTGAACTAAAAGAATATGCTAGCGATAGCATGATTTACTATCTATAGAGAATACTTTGAAATTACTTAGCCGATATATTGTCTATTTTTTGAGATAATGAACTTAACTAGCAATAGATGCCAGCGATGGCATGATTTGCTATCTATAGAGAATACTTTGAAATTCCTTAGCTGATATATTGTCTATTTTTTGAGCTAATGAACTTAACTAGCAATAGATGCTAGCGATAGCATGATTTGCTATCTATAGAGAATACTTTGAAATTCCTTAGCTGATATATTGTCTCCATCTCTTTGAGCTAATGAAATGCACTATCGATAACATCCACTGCATAAATACTTGTTTAGCTAACAGCTCTAAGTACAGGTCTTACACTGTCAAGCTAGCGATAGCCAAGGGAGCTAGCGCTAATGAAAAAGCTGACATGCAAGTTGATAAGCTCCTAAATTTCACATATTTCATCACATTTTTCCCCATTTGTGTATATATTCTTGAAAGTGACGTTTTGAAATGAACATAAAAATTCAAAGAAAAACCTTAATGAAGAAGAAAGCTTACATGCATGAAATTTAGAGCTTAATGATTCTTTGCTTAATAATTTTTGTGTGTGTTATTAAATTGTAAATCTCATCAACCCTCTTTCCGTCTTGTACAGGAAGAGGTGGTAAAGTGAGAAAGCCAAAGATACACAAGTGGCTCTGGAATGAAGAAAGAGTGGGAAGAAAGACAAGGGACCAGGAGCGAAGTGACTTCGCCGCGGCGAGCCCACGACGAGTGTAGGAGTTCTCTGGATGCCACATTTTTTCACCGTGACTTCGCCGCGGCGAAGTCACAGCGAAAACACCTGAAGCTACGCGTTTCATTTAACTCATGCTGTCTGAAGAAGATAAAATGCATTGAATGCGAGCAGAGACGGACACAGAGCATTTAGGGCACCTTTTGGAACATTTTGGAGCTTAAGGAGAGAGTGGGGAAAAGCTTGGAAACTTGGAGAAGCCCGGAGAGATTGAAGATTCTTACATCGTGGTTTCCATTCTTCTTCCTTCTTCTCTTCTCTTGTACTATGAATTCCCTTGCAGTTTTTGTTTTAGGTTTAGATACATTTATGTGTAGCTAAATCCCTTTTCTAGGGTTACTTTGAACCATTTCATGGATTGAACCTTATATTTCCTTTCTTTGATGCAATGAATGAATGTATATGTGTGTATTTTCATTTTGCTTTTATTCTTCAAGTGCTTGATCACCACTTGCTTTGTTAAATGAGGTATTTCTTGAGAAAGAGTATTTTGTTTTAGAACATGGATGAAAATATGTTGGGCTTGAAGTTTATGGTTTTAAATGGATGGTTAGTTGGTAATGTAGAGATATAATTACTAACCTAATATTGTCTATAGAAGGTTGGTAGGCATTTATGACTTGTATTAATTGTTGCAAGAGATTGTGCAATTAATGTAAGTAGAAATTTGATTTTGACTTGAGAAAGCTCTTTCAAATGAAATTGAACCTTGGGCATACACATTGCTTTATTTAGTTTGCTAAAAAGGAAGGAATTGATTAGTTCATGAAGTGAAATGGGGATAAGTAGCCCTAGGCTTTAATTAATCTTGACAAGTGTTTTTCAAACCTTCTTACTATTTTATGACATCTTGCATTTAATCTTTAGTTCAAAATTAATCTTAAATCATTTCTTACTTACTTCTCATTAATTACACAATAGGACTAATTAACTTGCTCAAATCCCAATCCTTGCGGAACGACACTTTTTCCTATACTACATTTTAAATTTAACGACCCGTACGCTTACGGAAATGACCGCAAAAGGCGGATAAGTCACAAGTACAGTGGTAGGTAGCAGCAGGTTATCGTTACTCACAGTCTCCATCTCTCTTAGCTCATCCTCTATAAGATAAAGTGAAGCAATAGAAGAAAGCTGATTATCAACGGCTAGTTCTCCAAGTCTCCAACGGACAGAAAAGTATAATACCCTATATAAAGACTTAAAGACATCTGGAGCAAAAAAAAAAGAGAACACACGACACATATACATACAAATGACAAGATGATACGAGATGAAAGACAGAGGCTTTGCACAGAGTATTAGTTATATATCAGTGAGCCCAGAAAATGGAGAAATAACGATGAGTATAGTTCTATAGAATAGAAGTGCTAGAGCAACCATAATTAAAATCTTTAAGCTCTAGAATTTGTATTTCTTCATCATATACGAATCTGTACTTAAGTGATTATCAAAATCCCTTCTTTGAGAGAAGTTAGATTTCCTTGTAATCATTCTCTATACTTAGTGAGTGATACTCAAGATTGGGAGATCTTGAGTGGGGAAACAGATTGAGTCCTTACAGGTTGTAAGGGGGAGCGTTTAGAGAGAGTCTAAACCTCTGTTAAGGTTGGCAGGTGATCCCGTATTGTAAAACCTGTGGTAAAGGCTTCACAAGTGCCCGGCTAAACTTGTGGGTTGTAAAGGCTTTTCTTGTGCCCGGTTTAAATAAGAGGGTAGTGGAAATCTCAGGTGGAGCCTGAGCACTGGATGTAGGTCAGGGTAGACCGAACCAGGATAAATTCTGTTTGCATTATCTCTTCCCTGAACTTTCTTAGTTTCCAGCATATCTACATTATATATCTCTTAGTTTATTTAACAGGTTTGAAATACTCTGTGATAATCTGAAATAGATTCTAAAGATTACCTTCACTGTGTTTTAGAAAAGAGAAGTTTTGAATTTACCCTATCACCTAATTCACCCCCCTCTTGGGTGACAGCCAGCACTAACAATATCTTGATCATGTCTTGTTCCAACTTGAGAATATTGATTATCTTAGGCCTTTACCATTGTGAGTCTATGCTTTGTGCGGGTGTACAATGGTCTAAGTGTGGGGCAATGATTGTACTTGATTATTACATGTTTTTATCCACTAATTATAGGAAATTAGCATATGTTCTAGGCTATTAAATGGGGATTTAGGCACTTTTTATATTTAGGGTCCAAGATTAGAGAGTTAATTGTATTTTCATTATAATTTGAGCATATTAGGTATTTAAATCATGCATTTATTTTTTTATGGACTTCAAATACTTCACATGTGCTTAAAATTTTCATTGTAGGTGCAAAAAAATAAAGGTCAAATCATGAACAAAGCAAAATAGGAAACTTCTACAAAAAAGGAAACTTTTGCAAAATAGGAAATTTCCTATTGGATTGGTTGATTGGGTTTGCCTAAAATATTTCCTTTTTGTTATTTCTACAAGAATAGGCAACCCTAGGCTTGATTGAGGTTAAGAAGTTTCCTGATTGATTATTCTAATTATAACTTCCTATTTTGGCTAGATTTCTTAAGAGAAAGTGCTTGGGTCTTCTCCAAATCTTTCCTATATGTTATGGGGGCCAAATTAGGCAATTGGAGGCCATTTTGGATAGTTTTGGGTGGTTTCTTGTGCCATAGAGAGGGGAATCCGAATTTCCATATTTATTCACCAATTCTCTTTTTTATCCCATAATTCTTTCCCTAAACCTTTCCTATTATTTAATCCTAGTAAGAATAGGACATCCTAGGCCAATTTGGAGGGTTTTGGGTTGCCTTTTGTTTTGTATATATGCCACCAACGAAAATTTATGTCTCCTCTCCCAAATTTTGGTCCTCTTCTCCTTTTCTCTCCTTCTCGAACAGAATTCATCCATTCCACTACACTCTCATGGCTTCCAATTCCAAAATCCAGTCCATGTTGATCGAGAGCATGAGTGACTAGGCACCTTTGTGGGGATCTTGATGGAGAAAGGCAACCAGAGCTTCAACGTCTTTAATGGGGAGTTATTAATTTCTTTTCTTGTCCAATCTCATCTATGTATTTCAATTCCATGTGTTTTGGTATATGTATATGTTTTTGGAACAAGTTGTCTTTGAATTTCTATTGGTCATGCATGTAATCAAGCGATGTTCTTTTATATGTATGAACCTAGTGTTGTTTTTATGATATCATGCAATAGATATGCTTCATTTGTATCTCCTTTGGATTTCTAGAATATGTTGAGATCATGTGCGATTGTATGTGTGTTTAGAAACTGGTCCAACGTTAGATGGTTTGATTTACTTCTAACGAGAGTCTCTTTGCATGTTTATCATGATTCTTCACTACCGAGTTGGGAATTAATGGTTGTTTGATTAATTAATTGAATGAGCAATGCGCCACGTTAATTAGTTAATTAGGTTGATTTGACCTTTGTCGGAATGGTGCGCCTCAGGGTCAAATGCAATAAAATATGTGAAACCAAGGCTTGAGCAAAGTGGCTCAACCTCGGGTCGTCTCTCAAAGGAGTCAACTTATTTTGATACCTAGACTAACCTAAATGCATTAAAAAGCAAATAAACTGGGGTTTTGTCATTGAAATGGTGATTTTGGTATTTTTGATTTAAGAAATGTAGATTGACTTGTTTTTGGGTTTTAAAATAAGGAAAGCAAAGTAGATTGTTTTTTGAAAACTATTTATTGAAAAAGGGTTCTTGGTGAAAACTTTGCAATCATCATAGCTTCTCAAATGAATTGAGATTTCAAAAACTAAGACCGAATGTTAAAAACCAAAGACAATCGCCTAAGTCCAATTGACCTAGTTACTAATGTACAATTAGTCAACTAGGCAATTGTTAGAAAATCGCTTGGTAGTGAAAACCCTCGACAACACACAATGAGTCTCCTCTTGAAGGTATAATTTGACCCCTCAAGAATGGACCTAGTGTCTAATGCTAAATGCAAGAAGCAAATGCATTAATCCAATCTAGCAATCCAAAGTAGATAATCAATGCTACCACATCAAATTGCATTATGCCAAGTGATTAACACTAAGGTTTATGCACATAAAAGCAATCACTTAATTACATACATAATCCAAAAGAAATCTACCCATAGGAATAGAAAACATAGCATCTCTTGTTCCAAAATTACATATTAAGCAGAAACAATTAAGAATCTAAATCAATTACATAATCTAGAAACAAAAGAAGCTAGAGAACTCCCCTAAGTAAGCATTGAAGCTCCAATTGCATTGTTGCCACCAAGAAACCCCAATTACTTTAGCCAATCATCCTCTTGAACCCACAATTAATGAATTGACCTTCTTGCTCCATGAGAAATGAATGAGACGATGGAAAATGAGAATGGTGAAGGTGATGAATGTGTGGTATGTGAGTAGAAAGAGGAATGGGTAATGGAGAGAAAGAGCTGGATGAGAGTGAAAAGGATGGTGAGGTGTGCTTGCTCTTGGAAATGGCGTGAAGTGTGTGACCTTCAAGAGAGGAAATGAAGGCCGAGAGGTGTGATTGAAAATGGAGATGAAGGATGTGGATGATAATGGATTGGGAGAGAGGTGGAGACCGCCGACCTAGGTGGGGAAGATGGAGGTGGAGATGGAGGCCGGCGATGGTGGTGAAGGAGGATGGTGAAGATGGTGATGGTTTGTGCGATGGAGAACCTTGGTGTGCTGTAATGGTGATTAGAGTGCAGTATTTTCGTGCTCTGGATGTATTTTAGGGCTGAAAGGGCTTAAGGCCTGTTTGGTTCAAGGAAATTAAGCCCAAAATCTAAGGGTTTTTGCTGGATACCCAAATAAGCTTCCAAACGGGACCCTTACTCATTTAATCTCTATTTAAAAGAATATAGAAATGAACCCAACAATTTTTATTCCATATTTGCCCTCCTTTAATCTCCCAAATTGCCCAACTTGTCCTTGCCCAATTGAGATATGCAGTGCAGCGGGACCTAGGTGTAATTTCTGAAATTCGAGCACTAAATTGTAATTTCTGAAATTTGGGCCCATCTTTATCAAGACTTCCTACAATAACAAATTCAACAACAAATTGTAATATCCTAAGTCCAAAAATAAGAAATACATGATTTTTAAACCTTAAAATTCTCATTTAAGCACTAAAATGCAATTAACTCAATGTATTGGAATTCTAAGTGTAAAAGTGCCTAAATTGCCATGTATTAGCCTAGGACAAGTGCTAATTTACTATAATTAGTGGGTCAAAATATAAAATAATTAGGTGCAATCAATTAGGTAACTGGACTAAGAGTGATTGCCTTAAGTTTTATCATTAGAACTCGGATTAGAACTCCCATATTCTTTTAGAAGCTAGGAAGGTTGTCTAATTCATCAAGACACCCATGTTCATCTCATAAGTTTCACAACATCATTTTATTTTCCTTTTTCATAAAAAAAATCCCAAAAAGAAGTAGCTTAGTTTTCCTAATCAAAATCACAACAATCCCGAACTTTTTTAGCTTTTCATGCATTTAGTAATCTCAGGTTAGTTCTTTAGGCTCCTTGAGAGACGATCCGGGAAAGCATCACTAGTGCATTCCTTGGTTAGATTTAATTTTGCATTTGCACCCCAAGGCGTTTAGGAAGGTGACAAATCACTAACTCTCACACAAGCACCCAAATCTTCCAATTCTTACCCAATTCTAAATCTAACCAAATGAATCCCACCAATATTATCGTTTAACTCCAATTACCTTCTAGAAATCATAAATCAAGTCTAAAAACTCATATTGCAAGGATTTCTTAATCTAAACCTATCTTAACCTAACTTTAAACAAGCAAAACCACATTGAGGATTACACCCAACTAACTAGCCACATTGTCATCATCAAATAACCTAAATAAACAAACAGAATCAACCAATTTATTTCAAATCAATTAGAAATTCGAAAATCCATTTAAGTCCTAGCTTATTCAAACTTTAGATTTTGAGAAATCTCACATAGGATCAAATCAAACAAAATCAAACCCTTAGAACCCTTCAATAGGCTTAGAGGATTCAAAACGGGATACTAAAAACCATCAAGGAAGCCAAAAATTTCGGAAATCAACGAAAACCCTAACAATTACTCTTTGAAAATCAATAGCAATGAGAGAAATATAAGAAGGGAAATTACCCACAAAGAAAGGAGCACAACAATGTCCAGAGGAGCCGAAAATCCGCCCCAAACTGCCGGCCAAGATTACTCTCACTCCCTCTCTCCATTCTCTTAGAATGGCACAACAGAGCAAGGAAGAAAATAAAAGAAATCAGTCAGGAATGAAAGGAGGTGATGGAGGAGGGTAATCCCCTTTGACGCGGTGCAGGCAGCAGCGGCGTCGACCGTTGCCCTTTCTCTTGCTTTTGCCGACCCTCATAGGGGCGAAGCCTAGGGAGAATGACATGGGAGGGAGGGAGCCATGGGAAAGAGGAAGGAGATAGGAAAGAAGAGGGGAATAAAAAAAACTAAGAAATAAAAATATATTAAATGTGTAAGGGAAAGAAATTACTAATAAGCCCATATTTTCTCAAAATAAGATGTATTTCTTTAATATAAGATTCCTCATTCAGTTTCTAAAATTTATTTTAACTATCCACTTCTATTTTTCTCTCACTAAGATCTCTTCTGGGTCTAAAATTAATTTCTCTAACTCTAATTTTTTCAAATTATGGGAGATACTAGGCCTTTAAAAGGCTCCAAAATACTTCCAATTTCATGAGTTTATTTATAAATCTCTCTAAACTCCTTAATTATTCCCAAAACTAATTCTTAAATTACCACTAATCCTTAATTAAATTTTTGGGATGTTACACCTTGCCTTGTGAGTCCATTAGCAAAGGCTTTTCTGATTCTATCTGTATGGTAATAACTACCCTTGTACAATCTATCACAATCACAATCCTGTATTTCTTATTGTCACCCATTGCATTCTTTTGTTTTACATCCGAAATTCCAATGAAAATAAAAAATGATTTTGATATTAGAATCTCAGTTGCTTCTCAAAATAGAAAGTTATATTGATTCTCTTTAAGACAAAAGCGACCAATAATGGAAGTTTGAGTTGTGAAGGGGATAGTGGTACCAAAACTTGCCTGATCGTATATCAGAAACTTAATAGAGACACTAAGCTTTATAAGAATATAAAATATGATGGCAGAAGAAAATATATTATATTCTCAAGTCTTCATCCATTCTAAATTATGGATGCTCCATAACACATAATGAATGCATCGAAGAAGGGACAAAGATTGGATGAGAATGATGCGAAGGCCGAGGCAAGTGGTGATGGTGAGAAGAAATTGGAAGGAATCGCCGCATGGAAGGACACATAGTTCCTTTTTTTTTCTTACCAATTCTCTCCACTTTATCATTAATGTGTGATGATAGCGAGAAGAAATTGGAGAGATTGCTAACTTGGGAAAACCTTAGATGGCCGCGGTCTTGCTATTTGGTGGATCTGATGTGAACATTTGTACAAAGCGGCAACGAGGGTTGGGAATTGAGGGAGGGGTAAGGAAGGGTTTAGCGGAGATGAAGTGTTGATGTGGCATGTATTAAGTGATGAGTTGGCATATATTGAGTGACATGTGGACAAATTAGTCAACTTTGACAGTCAAAATTAACACTCTAAATGACGGGTTAATATTGCACCCTTTTTAAAAATTTCAGGACAATATTGCCCCCTAAAAAGTTTCCAAACACCTGGTGCCCATCAGTGAAAACTTCTGAGGCACTTTTGCCCTGTAACCCTATATTAAAACTGTTTAGTGGAATGTTTACTTTGAATGAAATTGATTATATGTATAAATTTCAAAAATGAGTATTATTGTACTTTTAAGCAACTTATTAGAATATCATGATGTGGTGCATTCATGGAGAAGTTACCACTATCATGTGATAAGGCCCTCGACCAGTCGTCGAGTGACTAAAAGATTGTCTCTTAGGGATAGTCCGACAATAGCTTTTGTCATTGCAAAAGGATGGGCCTATTATGGCTCAATTTTTATTTCCTAAGAGTAGGGAATATGCTTTATGCCTTGATTTGTTTCTACCCTCTTATTGAGGAGAGCTTTATGCTTATGTTCATGAGATAGATTGTGAGTTGCATTGATTATATATTATTAGTTGTTGCATTTGCATAGAGATTCCATTATCACGTTATAAGGCCCTATTGAGTGGCTAAGATTCATCCCTATGGGATACGCTGGCAATGGCTTTTACCCTTGCAAATGGATAGGTCTAATAAGGCTAAGTTTCTCATTCCCTAAGTATAGTAAATATGCCTTAGGGCTTGGTTGGTTGTTACCCTCTTTGGAGGAGAGCATTTATGAGATGTTTATTTTATAACTAAATGTTCATAATTTCGAAAGAAAAGTGTCATTATTGTGAATTAGTGATATGTGGTGTGCATATTTTGAATATAACTTCATGAGGTAGGTCTTATTTGACACTTTGCTAGCACTTACGCACATGTATGACAATTAGGATGGTGAGTTACTGAAACGTTTGTCTCACCTTGTGGATTTTACATATTCTCTAGGTGATCATGTCTAGGCAGGGACATTGAGAAAGTCTCTAATAGATCCACACTAATCCCGTAAGTTGAATGGTAGTATTTTGGAACAGGTGTATATCGCCAAACTGTGATAGTCATCATTATTACTTCCACATCCTTTGAAATATTATTTTTGGAATAACTGTATGTTTTGAGTAGATGATTTATTCCGGCAAGTGGTTACTTTAATTTGTTATACACATACACTATCCTCTTATGTCCTTTTGTATATTGGAGGTACCTTTTTGTCCTTTTGATATTCAAGAGGTATTTATTTGGAATTTTCTCCAAAAACTACTTATTTTGGCTTATGCCTTAAACTGACTTTTGATACATAAGTCAAATTGAAAAAAAAATGCTTTCTCAAACATTATTTATAATCTAAAACCCTCCAATCGATGTGCCAAACATACCCTCAAGTTTGATTGAACAAAGGCCGTGAGTTTGCTTTAAGGCAAGGTTAGGAGAATCAAACGGATGTAGATATTATTCGAATAGTAGAGCAGCATCCTGAAAGATGGCAAAGCAAATATCAATGCAGCCTCTTCTTCATTTTCTAATTGGAGAAAAAAAAATTTTAAAAAGGAAAAAAAGAAACAACACAATCAAGGGAGATAAAGTAGAGTGATATTCCAGTAATTTATGTTTCAAATTGGGAATTTATTTAATTGAGTGTATGATTTATCTGTTTTTTATAAATTTATTTTTTTATTATTAGATCGTTAAGTAATATACTTCTTCAAAAAATTATTTTGATTTTAATAAATCATGATATAAATATTTTATTATCATATTAATATTAGTTGAAAGAGCTTTGACTGCTTAAACAAAATATTTCGGATTCAAAAAAAAAATATTAATCTTAGTTGAAAGAGTTTTGATTGCTTAAACAAGAGACCTCATATTTGAATATGTATAAGTATAAATATTGTCTTTGGAAAAATTATTATAAATTAAGTAGACAATGCTCAAATATGATAAATTCATATAGCAATATAAAAAATATTGTTACAGTTTTGACATGTTCTGGTATTTTAATTTTTTTTTATTTCACCTTTAAGGAAATATATTTTGTTTGTTATTTTGATTTTAAAATAAAATATGAAAATAATTTTATTTTTATTTGAATTTAATATTAAATTTAATGGTTTTATTTTTTATTTGAATATATTTTTCATGAAATTGCTAAATTTAAATAAGGATATTGTTGTCGATGTAAATTTCATGCATTTCCTCTTATCTCTCCCATATAGTCCAGCACATCTATTTTCTCCTCCCTTAGTTTCTCTTTATCTAAAAATAGTGTAAAAGTACAATTTGTTGGCAAAATAAAGTATAAATTTCATTGTGAATAATGCAGCTCTTAATTGCTCAAGACATGCTTGGCCTTGTTAGGAAGAGCGCACTGCCGCATTTGTTTTTAATTCTTCTTATTACTTGCAAGAATATATAAGAAAACAAATAAAAAATATGACAAAAAATTAAACACCTCGAGTGATAACAAGATTATTAACGTGGGATACCTCTCAATTCAAGGGTAAAAACCACAGGTTCTTTAAACCAAAGAAAAGAAGATCCACCATAATCAAAGCACATAACTTTAACAATCGAAGTTACAATCTTACAATAGATAATAAAGAAGCATAAAGTAACCGGAATACAAAGTTAAGTACGAACTCTTTATCTCTCACACCATGACCTTAAGATCGACGGCCCATTGTTCAGAATGACACATTGAGAGTTGTGAAGAAGCTCACCAAATTTCAACCCGATCCAACGGTTAACGAATGAATGATGATTATTCGAGATTGCCTTATGAACATGCGAAAATCTCCTTCTCTCTTCTTCTCTCTCAAACAATTACAATTTTCTTTTAATTAGACCTCTATCCTTCAAACCTTAATTTGCTCCCTCTCCACTCAAAATCCAGCAGACCTACCTGTCAAATTAGAGAAATCTAATCAAGATTAAATTTAAATTAAATATGATATTTTTACGAACAAATTTTTATAACCCAATTTAACCTGAAGAATTTAAATCCTAAATATAGCAAGGAGAATATAAAAAAAGTTGTTGGCTGAGATTGAAAATATAAAAGGCCCGTTGGCATTAAAAGAAAAAAAAATAGAAGCCCGTTGGCCGAAAATCCCTCCATTTTGAAATTTAAAATGTTGTTCTGTGAGATTAATATCATAGGCTCTTTGGCATTAATTTTTCGTTTTTTTTAAAATAGTACCGTTGGACCAAAAAAAAAAAAGAAAAGAGACCCTTCTTTTCTTAATTTTGACGCGAACTTGCTCCTTTAAAAAGGCGGCTCCAGTTTTCCCTCTCTATAGCGCCAACCACAAGAAATTGAATTCCAAGCTCTGTCTCTTGGATCCAATCCTCTCTCATGGATTGCAAGATTTTCTTTCCAATTCTCTCTTCAGAAGAATCAAATGGCTTTCCGAACTCGAATTGAATTCCACAATCTCCTTACTGAGTTTCAATTTTTTGCTCTAGGTTTGTGATTCAGTCTCTGATAACTAACATTTCTTTCGATTTTTTTTATTGCAGATCGGAACGGCTAGGTTTGAAATCGGTGAGATTCGTTTGTGAAATTAGCAACTGGTAATTGAAAATGGCGCTTGGGGATTATGCTGGATCACCTAGCAGGAAGAGGAAATTTGGTTCAACTAATTTGGAAGCTTCGAGATCAGCGACCCCATTGAAGATCACTGAAAGGTCGCTTCTAGAAGAATTGCCGCAGCACATACTGGTAAGTAAACATTTCTATTAACAGCTGAATTAAGCTCCGAGTTGGATTGTGTTATCGAATTTCTGTCTGAAATTTCTTGTAAAATTGCAGATTAGGGTTTTGTGCGAAGTAGATCACGAAGATTTGAATCAGCTTTATCTTGTTTCGAGAACGATAAGAGAAGCAGTGAGACTCAATATCTAATACTGTTAGATTTAGTTTCTAGGGAAGTGTTTGGTTTTGATTGTGGTAACTTGTGCTTCTTCTTGCAATTTCAGGCTCTTATTGCGCATGAATGGCATTTTGGATATGTTACTCCGAAGAAGAAGAAGAAAGCTTTGGATGAAAATGAGATGCCAGAAATTGAAACTCCAAATCCTCCTGTGAAGAAATTGAAGTCAAGGCTAAGTGGGAAGGAGGTATCTGACATTTCAGTTGCCTTATTTGATTAAACTTGAGAACTGATGGATCAAGGGAATTAAGATTCTGCGCGCGTGTGTGTGTATCAATCGATAGGTTGAATCTGTTGCATGTAGATTAAATAGGCTTTTTTTGTTGGAGATTGTGAGATGAGAAGAAATTTAGGATCGAAAGAATGTTAGGAGTAAATGTTTTTTTTCTTTCCAGTTTTGAAATTTTTCCTTAATATTCTTGTCCTCTGTTTCCTTCTCATTGTACCCTTTCATATATAGGCAGAGAGAAAGAGGGATTGTGGGGATTTTTGTTCAGAGGGCCTTCTTGTTTGATGATAAAATTTTGGAGTGTACTGTGATTTTGAATGCTCTTTGTTCCTAATAAATGATTATTATAGTTTCCGAGTTTTATGATTGAACTTGTTCTTGAATACTAGATTTTTTTTTCCTGGATAATATCATTGACAGCCACAGGTTAATACAACCTCCGGTTCTAAATATAAGATTTATTTAAGGAGGTAAGTTTGGTTCTAAATATAAGATCTATTTCTAATTGTTTACATTTTTTCCCCAAATTATCGTTATTAATGCTCTTCAATAACAAACAAACAAGGGGAGCGAGGGTAGGGATAAAAGTAGATGATTAGGGTGTATTGGTAATATCATGTGATTTTAATTAAATTAAATAACATCCTTAATCTAATCAAATTAGGTAAATATGTCTTATATTTAGGATTTAATTATGTATTTAATAGGAGTATTATTAAAAAAAATTAATTATAAAATGTAATTTTTGTTTTCTTGTTTGAAAAACCAGCTAGTGTTATAGTTATATTTGTTTGAAACGGATATGACCTAGCTGTCAAATAACTTTCCTACTCATATGTTTTTTTTTTAAAAAAATTTTAATAGTAATAAAAATGACACGATAAGGGAGGAATCTTGCTTAATGTACCGCCCAGCGCTCAGTTATTTTTCTTTTTCAACAGTCTTTTACCAAAAGAAGTTTTAAATTATTTTTCAAAGAAAATAAGTTAATAATGGAAATGATAATGATGGTGAGGGTTTTCAAGAGTTTCTTTGAAATGCTAGGATAAAAATAACAAAAATGGAAAAATAAACACAAAGTCACAAACAAATAACTACTAAAATGCAAGCTTACCTATCTAGAAATGCATCTAAGTGAGTATTAAGATTATTTTGGCAGCAGTGTTTTAATGATTAATAAAAATGAGTTTACAGATTTATTCTATAGGTATATATTTATCATTTTCTCCAAACTATTTTGTCTTATCTATAAACTGATATATGGTTATACACATAATAATTTAGTGGTACACATAATTATTTTAGAGAGATATGTAACATATACTATAGTTAAATAATTTATTTAGTGTTTTAATCTCTCCATATTAGTCAATAGCTATTATATTTATGACTAAATAATGAAATACTTTTTCTCTATCTTCTATAATAGAAATTTCTTTTTCTACTTTTCAAAAGCCAAAAACTACTTATTTTGGCTTATGAAAAAAAAAGCTTTCCTAAACATTAGCCATAACCTAAAACCCTCCAATCCTGCTTATACCCCCTCCAATTGGTGTGGCAAACACACCCTCTGGAAGATGGCAGAGCAAATATCAATGCAGCCTCTTCCTCA
Organism: Mimosa bimucronata; assembly: GCA_037074515.1. Classification (NCBI taxonomy): domain Eukaryota; kingdom Viridiplantae; phylum Streptophyta; class Magnoliopsida; order Fabales; family Fabaceae; genus Mimosa; species Mimosa bimucronata. Next base: position 12,427,988 of record CM073443.1, on the reverse strand, counting down.
TTTTCTAATTGCAGAAATAAAAATTTTAAAAAGAAAAAAAAGAAAACAACACAATCAAGGGAGATAAATTAGACTAGTATTCCAGTAATTTATGTTTCAAATTGAGAATTTATTTAATTGAGTTCATGATTTATCTGTTGTTTATAAATTTTTTTATTATTTAAATCGTTATAAGTAATATACTTCTTCAAAAAATTATTTTTTATTTTAATAAATCATGATATAAACATATTATTATCATGTTAATCTTAGTTAAAAGGGCTTTGACTACTTAAATGAGAAATCTTGGATTTTAAAAAATATTAATCTAAGTTGAAAGAGTTTTGATTGCTTAAACAAGAGATCTCGGATTTGAATATGTATAAATACAAAAATCGTCTTTACAAAAATTATTATAAATTAAGTACGAAAATGCTCAAATTTGATAAATTCATATAGCAATATAAAAAATATTGTCAGGGTTTTGACATGTTTTGGTATATTATTTTTTTTTCATTTCACCTTTTGAGGTAATATATTTTGTTTATTATTTTGATTTTAAAATAAAATATTAAAATGATTTCATTTGTATTTGACTTTGATATTTAATTTAATGATTTTGTTTATTATTTGAATCTATTTTTCATGGAATTGCTAAAAATTAAATAAGGGTATTATTGTCAATGTAAATGTCATGCATTTCCTCTTATTTGTCCTTTATAGCCAAGCACATCTATTAATTCTCCTTCCTCAATTTCTCTTCATCTAAACATAGTGTAAAAGTACAGCTTGTTGGCAAAAAAGAAAAAAAAAGTATAAATTTCATTGTGAATAATGCAGTTCTTAATTTCTCAAGGCATGCTTGGCCTTGTTAGGAAGAGCGCATTGGTTTTTAATTATTCTTATCACTTGCAAGAATATATGAGAAAACAAATAAACAAATATATGACAAAAATTAAACACCTCAAGTGACAACAAAATTATTAACATGGAAAACCCCTCAATTCAAGGTTAAAAACCATGAGTTGTTTAAACCAAAGAATACAAGATCCACCATAATCAAAATACCTAACTTAACAACCGAAGTTACAAGCTTACAATAGAGAATAAAGAAGCATAAAGTAACCAGAATACAAAGCCAAATACTAACTTATTATCTCTCACACTATGACCTCAAGATCGATGGCCCACCGTTTAGAATCACGCATTGAAAGTTGTGAACATGGTCACCAAATTGCAACCCGATCTAATGGTTAACAAATGCGCAAATTATGATTTATTGAGAATGCCTTGTGCATATGCGAAAATCTCCTTCTCCCTTCTTCTTTCTAAAATGGTTGCGATTTTCTTTTAATTAGACCTCTATCCTTCTTAATCTGCTCCCTCTCCAGTTAAATAACTGGGACACAAATAAACTTCAGGCCTTTCTCCACATAGGATGAGAATCATAGGTCCAGTAGGCCTACCTGTCAAAATTAGTGAAATCTAATCAAAATTATATTTAAATACGATATTTTTAAGAACAAATTTTTGTAACCCAATATAACATGTAGAATTTAAATCCTAATAACGAAGGAGAATTTTTTTTTAAAAAAAAAAGTTTGTCGACTGAGATTGAAAATATAAAAGGCCGATTGGCATTCCAAAATATAAAAAAAAAATAGCCCCTTAACCGAAAATCCCTTCATTTTAAAATTTAAAATGGTTGTTCTGTGAGATAAATATCATAGGCTCCTTGGCATTGAGTGTTTTTTTTTTTTTTTTTTTTTTTTTTTTTTGTTTAAAAAATAGTACCGTTGGACCCAAAAAAAGAGAGAGAGAGAGAGAGAGAGAGGCGCGAACTTGCGCCTTTAAGGCGGTTCCAGTTTTCCCTCTCTATAGCGCCAACCACAAGAAATTGAATTCGTAGCTCTGTCTCTTGGATCCAATCCTCTCTCATGGATTGCGAGATTTTCTTTCCAATTTTCTCTTCAGAAGAATCAAATGGCTTTCGGAACTCTAATTGAATTCCACAATCTCCTTACTGAGTTTCAATTTTTTGCTCTAGGATTGTGTTTCAGTCTCTGATAATTGACATTTCTTTCGATTTTTGTTTTGCAGATCGGAACGGCTAGGTTTGAAATCGGTGAGATTCGTTTGTGAAATTGGCATCTGGTAATTGAAAATGGCGATAGGGTTTGGGGATTATACTGGATCTCCTAGCAGGAAGAGGAAATTTGGTTCAATTAATTTGGAAGCTTCGAGTTCTGCAACCCCATTGAAGATCACTGAAAGGTCACTTCTCGAAGACCTGCCCCAGCACATCCTGGTTAGTGAACCTTTTCTGTTAACAGCTCAATTAAGCTCCGGGTTGGATTGTGTTTTCGAATTTCTGTCTGAAATTTCTTGTTTAAATCGCAGATTAGGGTTTTGTGCGAAGTAGATCATGAACATTTGAACCAGCTTTATCTTGTTTCGAGAACGATAAGAGAAGCAGTGAGACTCAAATCTAATACTGTTAAATTGATTCGCGTTCATTTTTGTTTGATTTAGTTTCTAAAGTAGTGTTTGGTTCCGATTGTGGTAACTTGTGCTTCTGCTTGCAATTTCAGGCTCTTATTGCGAATGAATGGCATTTTGGATATGTTACTCCGAAGCAGAAGAAAGCTTTGGATGAAAATGAGATGCCAGAAATTGAAGCTCCAAATGCTCCAGTGAAGAAATTGAAGTCAAGGCCAAGTGGGAAGGAGGTATCTGACATTTCAGTTGCCTTATTTGATTAAACTTGAGAACTGATGGATCAAGGGAGTTAAGATTCTGCGTGTGTGTGTGTATATATATATAAATATCAATCGATAGGTTGAATGTGTTGTGTGTAGATTAAATAGGCTTTTTTGGTTGGAGACTGTGAGATGAGAAGAAATTTAGGATGGAAAGAATGTTAGGAGTAAATGTTTTTTTTTGTTTTTTACTATTTTTGAAATTTTTTCTTAATATTCTTGTCCTCTGTTTGCTTCTCATTGTACCCTTTCATATATGGGCAGAGAGAAAGAGGGATTGTGGGGACTTCTGTTTAGAGGGCCTTCTTGTCTGATAAAATTTTGGAGTGTACTGTGATTTTGAATGCTCTTTGTTCCTAATAAATGATTATTATGGTTTCCGAGTTTTATGATTGAACTTGTTCTTGGGTACTTTTTTTTTTTTTTTTTCCTGAATGATATCATTGGGAGCCACAGACTTATATTTAATAGGAGTATTATTAAAAAAAATTGATTATAAGATGTGATTTATTTTTTATTGAAAAGCCAGCTACCTATATTTGCTTGAGACAAATATGATCTAGCTGTCAAATAGCTTTCCTACTCAGCTACTTATCATTTCTAGTACTACTTATATCCAGTGAAGAAATTGAAATCAAGGCTAAGTGTGAAGGAGGTAGCTGACATTTCAGTTGCCTTATTTGATTAAACTTGAGAACTGAAGGAACAGGGGAGTTAAGATTCTGCGTATATATATACCCACACATCGATAGGTTGAATCTGTTGTTTGTAGATTAAATAGGCTTTTTTTGTTGGAGATTGTGAGATGAGAAGAAATTTAGGAAGGAAAGAATGTTAGGAGTAATTTTTTTTTTTTTACTATTTTTGAAATTTTTTCTTAATATTCTTTTCCTCTGTTTTCTTCTCATTGTACCCTTTCTTATATAGGCAGAAAGAAAGAGAGATCGTGGGGATTTTTGTTTGGAGGACCTTCTGGTCTGATCAAATTTTGGAGGGTACTGTAATTTTGAATGCACTTTGTTCCTAATAAATGATGACTATCGTTTCTGAGTTTAATGATTGAACTTGTTCTTGGATACTAGATTTTTTCCCCCTAGATAACATCATTGGCAGCCACAAATTATTACTCCCCCAATCCTAAATATAACCTATTTGGAGGTAAGTTTGGTTTTAAATATAAAACCTATTTCTAATTGTTCACAAATTTTCCTCAAATTATTCCTACTAATGCTTCTCAATAACAAACAAATAAGAAGAGGGAGAGTAACTTAGGGTGCATTGGTAATATCATGTGATTTTAACTAACTTAACCGTCAACTTTAATCTAATCGAATCAAGTAAATATGTGTTATATTTAGGACCGTATGAAGCATTTAATAGGAGTATTATTAATAAAACTGATTATAAAGTGTAATTTTTGTTTTCTTGATTGAAAAACCAGCTAGTGTTATAGTTATATTTGTTTGAGACAGATATGACCTAGCTGTCAAATAACTTTCCTACTCATATATTCTTTTTTTAATTTTTAATAGTAATAAAAATAACACGATAAGGAAGGAACGTTGCTTATTGTACCGCCCAGTTATTTTTCTTTTTCATCCATCTTTCACCAAAATTTTTTTAATTATTTATTTTATTAATAAAACAAGTTAATAGTGGGAATGATAATGATGGTGAGGGTGTTCAAGAATTTCTTTGAAATGCCAGGATAAAAATAACAAAAAAGGAAAAAATAAACACAAACCAATAACTACTAAAAAGCAAACTTATCTATCTAGAAACGCATCTAAGTGAGTATTAAGATTATTTTGGCAGCAATATTTTAAAAACAGGACTGAATATCAAGTTAGAAAGGTTAATAGGTCATTGTTCAAACTAGCAATATGAACCCGTGCGTTGCGCGGGGAGCTTTTTCTCTTATTTCTCTATCGATTAAGTGATAACTAATCTAAAACATTATTCAACATCTATTAAATGCAATTAGTAAATAGAAAATTGATTAATATCTAACTGATTTATAATGGTGCAAAAAGCTGCAATTAGAAGAAAGTAAATTGTATTGAAAAGTAAAAACTGATAAAGTAAGGTTTTGTTTGGATTGGCGGTGGAGAGATAAATACCTTTTCAATCTAACATTTTCAGAGGTAAGATTGAATAAAAGTCAGATTATGTGAAGTGATTTATGTTTAGATTTGTGATGATAGAAGTGATTTGTTTTCAATTAGACTTTTGGAAACATGTTTGGATGATTATTTTAAAAAGCAAGTTTAGATTAAAAATGACTAAAAAGAACATTATTATTATTAAATAATACATATATAATATGCATATGTTCTTAAAGTTGAGAAAGAAAAAGTGAAATTTGGAGTTTTTTTGAGGATTTTAAAGGCATAGCTTCTCCATTATTTTAAGAAAAATTATTTTAAAAAATCTTTTCTTGGCTCAAAGAAGGATATTGCGGGAGAAAATAGAGATTATTATGGTAAATGTTTGGAGATAAAAAGAAAATTTTATCCTCCCACTGCACTTCTCCACCGCAAAAGCATCATTTTTTTTGTTTCAACCCTAGAAGCACATCTACCCAATAAGCACATCATTTTTTAAGCCAATCCAAACATCATATAAAAGCACATTTTCACTTCACCCATGCTTATTAGGCTAAAAAAGCCAATCCAAACACTAAGTAAATATGATGGGAAAGGTAATAAGTAAAAACGTGTTTCATGGATGGTGATATTGAAAAGTGTGTGTATTGGTGCTGGTGAAGTTATTTATAAAAGAAAGGCTTGTGTGCACAGATTTTTCAGCAACACTTTCTTCCAAACACACTTTGGATAAACTATTTTGAGTTCACTCTTTATCCTTTTTTTCTCCCCATTTTCATCTCATTATTGTTGGTTGATTGACAAAATTAATGGTTCAGATTTAATAATAATTAAAATTATGATAAATACTATATAAAAATAAATAAGTGGTAGCAACCTTTTTATAAGTAAAAAAATTGGCCCCCTTTAAAATAGTACACTATTATAAAAATTAGGGAAAGAAGAAAGATAAAAGATGGAAAGATGAAGATAGAATAACAAGACAATAAATTAGAGAGGAAGGAAGGGAGTATTCTCATTTACTTGTGTGTTCCAATGCATTGTACATAGCCTCTATTTATAGGCCTTCAAGATATAAAGACTAACCTAAAGAGTTACAAATACATAAAGAAGAGAATTAAGTATCATAATGGTACAATTAGAGGTTAGAGACAATATGCACTTAAAACCCTTCAATGTGGGAGTTATAGGGTATGATGTAACTATGAGAAGGAATCCTAAGAGTCCATTTGATTATGAACATCCACACAATTATATAATTTATAACACCCTTTTCTTTCCTTTTTTTATGATAAATAGTTTAACCTTTTCCACTCTAAAAAGAATTTAAGCGGACTTTGATAGCATCAATTAATTAGTATTAATAATCTTATTTGAATTTTTTTAATAAAATAATTATATTTTACATTGATTGCCAGTACTTTTTATTATACTGTCACCCTAAGTCCCTAACCCTCTCACTCTACTTTTAAAATAAATTCAAAACTTCAATATGTCAAAAGTCCAAAAGCATATGCCACTTCAAACCTAACATGCCAATTTTTCCTCTTTCATACACAGATGTTCCTCATTTTGTCTTTTTAATTTTCTTTCAAGGCATTCTAATCAGTTCAGGTAAAAAAGAAAAAAAAAACACATTTTCATCAGTTGCTCCTTCTAGGTTTTGTAGTATGGAGCATTTCCTCTGGCACCATTTGCTTTCTCTATCAATTTATGGTGGCCAAAAATAGTAATTAAAGCCTTCTTTGTTTTGAAATATAATTGCCATTTTTAGAAAATACTAATAAAATATTATAGTCCATTCAACATTCATTGAGGTGAACCGCCCAAAGTACTTCTCCCTCTCATATGATCCTTATTATTCTTGTTATAAGAACCCAAATTTCGAACTGTTTTTGTCCAAAATATAAGAGCCTACCTTAGGTTGTCTCATTACTTAATGCATTTTCCTATTTTATTCCAACTTCCTTTCATACTTATTAATATTCATTTTTATCTTTCTCTTAATAGACCCCTTATAAATAAAGGTAATATTAAAAAAAATTTATTTAAGACATTTATAACTTTTATCTATTGTACACAACAATTTTTTTAAGAAACTCAATTTGCGGTAGCCAGCAAACTCTTATAATAAGGAGGGGAGAGAGGAACTATTGGTTGAAGCTTTTGGTTCATGGATATTATTTTAAAAGTTGGGATGGAATTCTAGTCAAAAAGGCGGACAGGACGATTGAAATGGTCATGACACTCAGCTGGGCAGGTGAACAAATAATTAAATGAAAATCTATGAAAAAAACTAATTGCATGCATATATATATAGATATATTTATAATTTATAATAGGATTAATACATTTAGTGGCACATATACTTTTAATTCATAAAAAATGCTTAAAATTTTTCATTGTTAGCACCATTAACTCTTTTATAAATATTAGCAATATTAATAAAAGAAAGTTAGAGAAACTAATAATGGTAATTTTATAAAATTAATGATTTGTTAAAGAGATAAATATACATAGTTGCCAAAATTAAAATTAAATAAAAGTATAAATACCAACAAATAAGTTTTTTTTTACATAATAACATATATGAAGTAATAAATCCTAAAAATGTAATTATCAATGTATTTAAAGAGTTTCATTTCTAAATTAAAAGAGGTATGTTTATTTCTGCACTCTAGTAAATGAAGGTAAAAAAAAAATCTACACACTACAAAAGGTAAAAACACTGCACTCTACCGCTTCACATGTCCCAACTCCCAATAAGCTAAAGAGCTTTCATACAAATAAAACAAAGCTAAAGAGCTCATAAAGTAGATTTCATATCACTGTCACTTTCTTTTTTCAGAGATCATATCAATATCACTCATAGCTACTACCTCTCTCTCTCTAATTATAAATTTCAAATAATTAATTTGTATTTGTTAAAAAATTATTTAAATTAGCTAAAAACCATAATTATGTAAGTAATCTAATCTATTTTCCAACTTTACTCTTATTATTAAAGATAAAAGAGAATACAAATACAATATAATAAAAATGAAAGATAGTATATAGGAAAAAGATAAACAATGAAAAAGTTCTTAAAAAATACATTAAATAAAGCCATTTCACCCCAAAAAAATTATTTCATTTATACACTACAAGGTGCAATGATATTGAATTTTTTTGGGGTTATTTGATATATAAAATAACTATGAGGGGTGAAATGAAATTTTCTCTAATCTCAATTTGAATATACATTCTCATTTTTCCATACTCTTTCCTTATTGCTTCACTCTCCCACGTGACCGTCATCATTTCTCTCAATAGCCAACTCTACACTCAACAGTCTGACAAAAATCTTTTCCAAGAGATATTTTTTTTTAAAATCAACCACAAATATGGCACTATTATATATTTGAATCCATTAAAATCAAGACTTTTATTAAAACAAAGTTATTCCGCATACATAAATCTATTTCATAATTGAAATTGAAAATATAATTAATTTTGATGTGCTTTTATCTCAATCTGAATTTTATTGTAAAAAATATTTTTTTTTGCCCGTATTGTAAAGGGAAAATGACAGAAAAAGACCCTCGAATTACACAAAGGACAATTCAGTACAAATGACTGAACTGTCCAAACCCAAATTTAAAGGAAATGTCCAAAATACCATTTTGCTACAACTAAATTGGGAATCCCTTAAGCGAAGTTGGGAATTCCTTAAGGGAAGTTGGGAATCCCTTAAGGGAAGTTGGGAAGACCTATACGAAGTTGGGAATCCCTTAAGGGAAGTTGGGAATCCCAACTTCCCATAAACTTTCCCAACTTCGCTTAAAGGATTTCCAACTTAATTGTAGCAAAGGGTATTTTGGACATTTCCTTTAAATTTGGGTTTGGACAGTTCAGTCATTTGTACTGAACTGTCCTTTTCGAAATTTGTTGTACTGAACTGTCCTTTATGTGTTTTGAGGGTCTTTTTCTGTCATTTTCCCTATTGTAAAACTGTTAAGAATTATTGATAATGATATTTCATAATAAATTACTACTCTATTTCAAACTTTAATTCTCACTGTACATTATTGTCCTTTTGTGATGCCATCTTTTCTCTCAAATCCTATTGCTCTCTTCTTTCTCGAATAACTCCCACACATTTCTCTTCTTTGCCACATCACTTCTCAAGATTTTTAGAACAACCATGACTGATATCTACCTTCTCCTGATTTGCTAGGTAGGGAGCAAAGAACAACTTTTAGAACTCCTCTGTGATGGTAATGGGAATTTCTTTTTAAAAAATATTTTTATGCATGAAGTTAAAATAATATTTTTATAAAAATCATAAATTTTGAGAAAAACATCAAAATATAGACATTTTAAATTAGATATAGATTGTTGATATATGTTTAGTTTTCCCTTGTATGATTGTCAAAAATATGAGTTCAAATACCGATAATCATACAAAACATAATAATGCTAATAAAACTGAGCTAAGTAATTAGTGGTAATTAGACAAATTATTTATCATAAGAGATAAAAATACATTAGATAACACAAATATGAGTATTCTCATTCTCATAATAATAACACACAAATAATTAATATCTAAAAAGTGCAATTATCTATATATTAACTATTTAATACATGAATTTTTTTAATGGTTTTTGAATGGGCTCCCGTGTCTCAACTCCCAAAGGTAAAAAAATGATACCTTGTCAGTGTGAGTCAGTTAGAGGCATATAATATTAACATTAATGTGTTTTTACTCCTCCCTCTTTCATCGAGTGCATTATTTTTCCTTCCATTTCATCTCCCGAGGTAGTTTTTTCCCCCTTCTTCTTCTTCTTCATTCTTTCAAGCTCTTCTTCCTTTTCATCTCTGGTGGCCTATTTTTGACATGAAAACCACATACATCTTCACTCAAAAAAAAAAAAAAAAAACAAAAACAAAAGACATCTGCAGCAATATAACGAAACAGTGCTCAAAGTCTGAAAATTTCATCATGCCATAACATTTAAATTCATAGGACAGACAAATAACATGAAGTGCCTACAAAGCCACAGCCAAACGCAACTCCACTCATAACATGACTCAAGCCAACACGTTGAGGAAACATCATTTTAGTTTATCAACAGGGACGATATGGTATAACACGAGGAAAGTGTGGTACCCTTACAGGAATGAAGAGGAAAAATGATTGTTTCATCAAAAATTTCTTGGTGGATTGGTACCAACTCCTTCAAAGAACGACCACCAAGCAACGACCTTCATTCTGGCCTGGTTCACTCCGTCATCAACCTCCCGCGTTTTTTATAATGGCGGAGAAAGATCCACCAGCCATCCCTCATCCTCCGCCACTGGCTCTGACAAGGCTGTACTCCGAACTTTGGAACGTCCGGCTGCGGAACAACCCGAGTTAATGGGCCATATGAAGTGTGATGGAATTTCTTGCTATGGCTGTGACTGAGAATAGTTTGTAATGGTGGTGGTGGAGGCTGCAGCTAGACCATTGTTTTATATATATACTACTCAGAGTTTGAGGGATGATTTGACAGTGGCGGGATAAAGGCAAAAGAGAAACGAATTCAAATTTGAAAGAGGAGGGAGATTTGAAATTGTCTGTAGGAGAGAACTGATTAGTCACAGGAATGGCAAAAGAAAGACGTGTTCAAGAAGGAAAAGGCTTTATTACAACATATGAATATAAATTAGACCACTAAATTATAACATATGTCATATGTAATTAGATTATAGATTAGTTTATAAGTAGAATAAATTAATTTTGAGGAAACAATATAATTATAGACGATTTAAAGTGATTAATTTTGCATCCTTAATTTCTTCAACAAAGTCAAAGTGATCTTATAATTAAGACCGGAAGGAGTATAGTTTATAAGTAAGGTAAATTAGTTTTAAGAAAAATAGATATAAACATTTTAAAGTGGTTAATTTTGTATCCTTAATTTCTCCAAAAAAGTTAAAGTGATCTTATAATGAGGATCGGAGGGAGTATGAGTGTGTTTGGATTGGCTTATAATAAACAACTTTTTTTTTTCAATCTAACTTTTTCAGAAGTAAGATTGGATAAAAGTTAGATTGTGTGAAGTGATTTATGTTTGAATTTGTGATGATATAAGTGATTTTCTTTCAATCTGACTTTTAGAAACATGTTTGGATGATTATTTTGAAAAGTAAGTTTAGATGAAAAATTACTTAAAAAGATATTATTGTTATTAAATAATACATATATAATATGCATACGTTCTTATTGTTTAGAAAGAAAAAGTGAAATTTGGGGCTTTTTGATATTTTAAAAGCTTAGTTTCTCCCATATTTCAAGGAAAATAATTTGAAAAAATTATGCTTTTAGCTCAAAGGAGGATATTGTCGAAGAAAATAGTTAGAGATTATTATGATAAATTTTTAGAGATAAAAAAAAGTTTAGATTAAAAGAAAATATCTTATTTAAGAATTTTAGGGGTATAATAGTCTAATTTTCTTACATACTTTATTAAATATTAAATAATACATAACAAAAGGAGTGGGATCCATCATTCCAGAAGCCAGAATCCATAAGCAACAAATTTTTACTTCTAACCCATAAATCAGATTGCCAAAAAGTCAAAGCAAACATCATTTTTTTTCTACGATGGCAACTTACTTCTCGGTTTAAAAAAGTCAATTTAAATACACTATATTCTGTTTTATATTGACTGTAGAGAACACTATTCATAAGAATCCTTAGGAATAGTAATTTCACTAATTTGTGAAAGAAACACAATTTTCGAGAAAGGTGATAGTGGATGAGATTTATATTATATATTGATGCTTAGAATGGTCGGACCATTTGGTTGGACCGCTCATTTAATAATGACATTAAATAATAGAATGTACCTAAATAATATATGAGAAAAACAATAAAATATATTAAATTTATGAAATTTTCTTTCTAAATTAACAGTCTAATTTTTTTAATAATTACAACGCATAGCACTACTGATTCAAATCAGAGGCAAGAATACTGTGTAAAAAGACAAGAGGGGAAGAGAAGAACACCACACCATCATAACTGTTCAAAGCATTTTTCGCTAATGCAACAGTAGCAGTATTTGCCACTTTGCTATACCCTTCATCAGATACTTCTCAATCACGATCAAGGCATGATCTAATTTCTTTAAGTAGATTGGCTTGAGGATGATCGATTCTCCTGTCTAGCTCAATCAACTCCACCAGTTCAGAGCAATCTGTCTAAATCACCACCTTCCACTAGCTCATATCCCGTGCGTTTTTAAGCCCCATATATCTGCTCAGGTCTTTGCAAGAAATTGTTACCACAACCTATGTTAAACATAAAACCCCCCATGAAATGCCCATCATGGTCTCTTGCTAGACAGCCACAAGGCTGAGGTATTGACTCCATATACATTGAATTTAATAACTCCCACATCTAATGGCAACCATTCATCTTCACTATCAGCAAAACTTTGATCATTGTTGAAAGCAGGAACAACGACCCACTTAGCAACCGCTTTCGTCCTTACCATCACCTATTTATAATCCACCCTCTTGCCTTCAAAAACCACTTCATTGACGAACCAATAAATGACGACACAATAACACAAGCCACACTGGCCATTTAATCCCCATTTCAGTCAATCTATTTATAAGCATAATATTCTTAATAAAACTTTCATGAGATATGGTACGGTACACACTCTATCCAACATGATGTTGCTGCCATGCTTTCTCTTAGGATATGAATAATATCTTCTCTCCTTGCACAACACGTTCCACACTCTTCATTACTTTGCTTGTGTCTCATGGCCCGAGCGTTGCTTGGATTTGATGAATGATTATTTGATAGAAAAATCCTCACACTCCGCCCCTCAATTCTCTTAATCCTTTTTTCTTTCTTTCATTCCCCCACATTCTTTGGTCAGCCAACCACTCCCTCTCTCGATTTCTAGTCAAATCTCTTGCTATTCAAATACTTGCTGTTAGTGCACTTCCATATATCTATGGAAAAATATTTGCAAAGAGGGACTATGAAACTTAAGCTGGCTATAATAATAATATACCTAGAAGGGTACTGACACGTATTTGATGAATGAGAGTTGAGACTAGAAAAGAGAATGGGTCGGGCAATATGTTGTGATGTATGGGGGGGGGGGGAGGATGGGGAATAGTTTGGGGATTATGTAATAAATAATAATGTGAGGCTACTAATTTAGAAGAGTTCATGGGTATTTTTGTACCATAAATAATGTGTATGGTGTGAGAAGCACATTTGGAAATTTTACACGGGTATTTTCGCATCTTAACTTATTGGTGTTTAGCATTTTTATGCCACATCAGCTTTCATGATAGTATCTTTGGTCAACTTAATGGTCAATGTTGGCACGTTTTATGGTGTAGGCATTTTCACTCTATTTTCTAATGTATATGGGTATTTTTACACCCAAAGATTCTATATGGTGTCTTATGCACATTTGACATATTTATATGAATATTTTTGTACCTTAACACTTTAATAAATTAGTCTCACAATTTTTCTTGCTGAAATTACTCTCTTCTCTCCAATTAATTTTCTCTTCTATGTTAAATTATGTGAATTTGTGTATTATAATTGGGAAGAGCATAAATGATGTGGTGCTCCATCTCCATGCAAGAATTTGTTGTGATGGGATGATCAATATGGATTTTTGTGGAATGCTGATTTTAATATAGTGATGATATGGATTTACTGTTCATATTTTTTTAATTTAATTTAATATATTAAAGAATAACCTTTTGATATGTACAAGATGTATGCCTAAAAAAATCGAAATTTAAAATTGTACTCCTCCGTTGCTAAATGTACTACCAAATTTGAAAATAAATTTAGTCTTAAATGTAAAGTGTTTTTTCAATTTTATCTCTTATATTTATCATTTATCTTTAAACCAATTTACATAACTTATAAACTGATATATGATATGATATTAAGCAAAAAATTTTAGAGAGATCATTCCATTTATGTTACAATTAAGTAATTTATTTTGTTACAAAAGATAATTTATTTCGTTTAATTAATTTCTCTATATATTAGAGAAATATGTTTTACAGTAAGGATGATTTGAACATTATATCAAATTGGACACAATTGTTTTCAAGGCTTCAACTCACAACGGTAGCATTATTAGTCCACGAAACCTAAGACATTGAGGCACATCCGATTGAACACTAAATCATTTTTTAAGAAAATGACATACGTGTCCCGAGGGAGAGAAATAATCTCAACTAAATTCCCTAAAATAATCAAACTACAGTGAAATTCCATTATGTAAAATCCTTTTCTAATTACCGAAATTTAACCTTATAGTGTCATTTATGATCATCAATCAATTATAAACATGGTAGAAAAAGAGTTTATTAAAACAATTATTTGAGGTGATATCATGGTTAGAAAAAGTTTTCCTTACTTGAAAAGATTATCCAAAATAAAAAAGAGGTTTTCTAAATATTTAGTTACCATGGATAATAAGAATTTACTAATTATTTCCAAGAGCTAATAATGTTAGAAAGAAGTGACCTAACCTGGTTTTAAAACTTCACTTATATAAAGTATAGTCAACTATGTTAGAAAACTCTCCAGTACATAGTTATTAAAACTTTCCCAAAATTACAAATAATCTTAACAATGTTAGAAAGGTACATAACCTAATTGATTATTAAATTAAACCTCATAACAAACATGCCTTAACATATATCCACCAGAATCAACCATACATACCGAACATCTCAATCACTACTACAGAAATACCCTATTGCGACGTAACAATAGCGGCGCTTAGAGTAAAAAGCGCCGCTATTGATATGGGTGGGGCCTATACCAGCGCTTTATAACAAAAGCGCCGGAATAGAGTGGTACCTATACCGGCGCTTTCTATAAAAAGTTCTGGTATAGGGTTTTGTTCACCATTTTTTTTATTTTTTAATCAAAAATACCTATACCGGCTCTTCTACAGCAAGCGCCGGTATTTCTTGTCAATCATATTTGTTTTTTTTTTATTTTTTAAATACCTATACCGGCGCTTTTTGTATAAGCGCCGGTATAGGATGTCATAATTAAATTATACTCTGTTTCAATTTTTAATAATAATTAAAATAATAATTTAATAATAAATAATACATAATAAAATAAAATAAAATATGTATTTAGTATATATATACCGGCGCTTTTTAGGAAAAGCGCCGGTATAGGATGTCATAATTAAATTATACTCTGTTTCAATTTTTAATAATAATTTAATAATAAATAATACATAATAAAATAAAAAAAATATGTATTTAGTATATATATACCGGCGCTTTTTAGGAAAAGCGCCGGTATAGGCCAAAATTTTGGAGGGAAATTTCCCTCCAAAATTTTTATGCTACCTATACCGGCGCTTTTCGAAGAAAGCGCCGGTATAGCTGTTCGCCACGCGCCGCAAGTGCACGGGTCGCGCCAAGTAATAAAGTGATAAGTAGAGTATCGTTCCCACGAGGATTTGTCCAAAACCCGGTCAAGCAATGATTGTCACACTCTCGCCCAATTTGAGTGGCACAAATGTTGAAATGAAATAAGAAAATAAAAGAAAGTAAAATTATAAACAGGTGATTCTCCAACCTCAAGGCTAAAATGGGTCATAAGATTATCTATCCCCCTTGCACTTCTCAAAACTCAATTAACCTCCCCTCAAAGAAGCTCTCAACGACACCACGTGCTAATCTAGGGTTCATTAGGTACTCGTAAAAGCGCTCTCGCGTCAAGAACAAGTGTTTAGTCTTATTTAAATTGCACAATCTCTTGTTACAAGCTAATAAGACCCAATTTTAATGCTCCAACCCTAATGTGACTATGCAAGGCTAGCAAGTATATCTCTATCTTACCAGCAAAACCATCCGTTCGTCATGCAAACTTCAGGTTCTTGCACTACTTTACCCAAGTTCTACACTCAACCTAGCTCTCTCGAGTCATAATCAAGCGAACCCAACATCTAAATGGTGATCAAGCACTTAGAAGCATTAAGAACGGGGTAAAATAAACACATAGATATCATTAATCACAAATTAAGAGGAGGAATCAAGAATCAATACATACAAGGGTTCAAAACAACCTTAGGATAAAAGTATTTAGCTACACATGTTCTACAACTCCAAGGGAGCATAAATATACAACATTACAAACAGAACAAGAGAAGAGAATGAAGATGGAAGAGATAAACCGAAGGAGGAAGCCCAAATCTCTCTGAAGCTCCAAGCCCAAGCCAAATCCCCACCAAGCTCCAAGCCCTAGCAGAGCAAAACACCCCAAAATATGCCCAGAAGTCGAAGAATGAGGGCTCACAACGAAGCCCTAGCTTTTATATCAGTTAAAACGCGCCCCTGTTCTGTCTAAAACGCGCAGAAATACGAAGTTCGCCGTCACTTCGCCGCGGCGAAGTCCAAAAAATCCAGAAATGAGAGACGCTCGCCGTGGCTTTCGCCGCGGCGAGCAGACGGCGAGCTCACCAAAATAGGGGCAGAGGCAGATGCACTTCGCTGCGGCGACACGGCGAAGTCTTTTGTTCTCTACTTTCTTGCCTTTTTCTTTATTCCTTGGGCTGCTCTAGTTTCTTCTTATTTTTATTCACTTGGGAGCTTGGCGGAGGGCTGAAATCTCTTGTTTATTGCATCAAATTATTCCTACAAAAATTATATACAATAACATAAGAAATTAACTACAAAAATAATCAAAATCTACTAAATATACAATAATGTGCAACCGAAAATCAAATGAGCATTTTTCCCTCTTGAGTATCCAAAATGTATAAATAATAGACAAAAACTCAAGACAAATATACTCAAATAACATGAATTTCTAGGAGTTATCAATAGCCATCATCCCCACTTATATGTTTCAGCTTCTTGTTACTTCTTCACCATCCTCGGCCGACCCAACTCCCTCCTTCCCCCCTCCGGCAAACCAGCGGCGTGCCCCCTCCGGAAGCTCGCGTCACCACCCTCCTCCGTCAACCTCCGGAGCTCGCCCCACAGGAAGCTCGCGTCGCCGCCGCCGTCTCCGTTCGACCATCCTTTGCTTCCTTCTCTTCTTTGTGTCGTCGAGAGTTTTGGGTGTCAGAGAGTTTCCGTCCTTCGTGGCCGCCATCTCCGTTCGACCTTCCTTCTCTTTGTCCCGCATTTTGGCCGATTTCCGTCGCATTTTGGCCGATTTCGCTCAATTCTCCCTTGCATCTATCGGCTATTGTCTCAATTTGAGAGGTATAGATCTGCATTTTTTCTTTAATTGGATTTAGCCTAATATTTCCCTCGCCTGGTTAACAATTTTGGCATATATTTGGGCATTTTTTTAGTCATCCTTCATGCTATATTGGTCTTGTATATTTCTGAAACTTGCCCAAACATTAGATGAGTATTTAAGTTATCCTTACCTTTGTAATAATTTAGACAATTAGGCTTATTTTTAAGACCATATGGGTAGCTTGAAAAGGGGAATCTGGATGATTGGAATGCCTAGCTATGTGAATTATAGTTTCATTGCTTTTTTTTTCATGAGGATTAATTATGGTTAAGCTTCAGCTTTGATTAATTATGTATTAATTGTGTATAATTTTGGGTATTACTATGATGCCTAAACTGAATGGAACGAGGCCAATTTGTATTGAGAAATGCATCAAGATTAATTAGATGGTTTGATATATTTGAGGTACTGAATTGAGTTGTTTAAGTGGGTATAGGTGACTGCTCTCTTGCTTTTTGTTTACCTAAGAAATTGCGTAGCACGATTACCAGACTTTGTATGTTCTTCAAGCTCATTTGTAGTAAAGTGGTTGATACAACAAAGTTGCAGGATTTGCAGAGACAGATCGTTTGTATCCTGTGCCAACTTGAAATGTATTTCCCCCCTTCATTCTTTGACATCATGGTTCATCTTACAGTACACTTGGTCAAAGAGGTTCAACTGTGCGGCCCAGTCTATTTGAGATGGATGTACCCAATTGAACGGTTCATGAAAGTTTTAAAGGGGTATGTTAAAAATAGATATCGACCAGAGAGGTGTATTGCTGAACGATACATCGTTGAAGAAGCGAGTGATTTGTGTGCAGATTACCTATCAAATATTGAACCTATTGGTTTACCAAAGTCTCGTCACGACGGGAGATCAACGGGGAAAGGAATGAGTGGGTTCAACTTAATACGCATTTCGAATGTTGAAAGGGAGCTGGCGCACTTATATATTCTTCATAATACTCCTGAGGTTGAACCATTTGTTGAAGAACACAAAAAACTTCTTCGGGAAATTCACGGTGATAGAAATGAGAATTTGATTACAAAGGAGCACAACAAACATTTCATTAGATAGTTCAATGCGCGTATTTGTTAGCAGCATGAGCTTAATGCTGGATCAGTTTGTGAAAGAGTATTCTGGCTGTCGAAAGGACCGGGTTTGCACGCATTTGCTTACACTGCCTATGCAATCAATGGTTACACATTATATACAAAAGGTTAGGATGAGAAAAGCACAATGCAGAATAGTGGAGTCACAGTTGTTGCCGAGGCATGGCATTTATCCAGTGCAAGGGATACAAATCCCGTCTATGCACAGATGTCATACTTTGGTGTGATTGATTGCATCTGGGAGTTAGATTACACCATGTTCAGAGTTCCTGTGTTCCGCTGTCAGTGGGTTAACAATAATAGTGGACGACGGTTAGATGAATTTGGGTTTATATCGGTTGACATTTCTAAAGTTGGATATAAGGATGATCCTTACATTCTACCGTCTCAAGCGGCACAAGTTTTTTACATTGTAGATCCTTCTAAGAAGAATTGGTCAGTTGTCATTCAGTCGAACAAAAATTATGCCGAACAAGTTGATGATGGAAGCAATGATGAAGATATGAATATGATTGAAGATGATCCTTCCTTTGATACATTACTGGCAGAAGACTTTGATGCAGACAGATATGATGACGAAGATGAGCCTGTTTATGTAAGGGGTGACCATGAAGAAGGCATTTGGGTCAACACAACCCTAAATCCCACAAAAAAGAGGAAGCCAACAATTTTGGATAATATAACAATGAGAAAAAGGAGTCGAATGCCATCATAATGATTTAAGTTTGTATGTATTTTCTTATTTTTTTACTACGAATTATTTCATTATATGCATATGCATGCACTAAAATCATATATTGTTTAATTATTTTACAAGACAATGGATCCAAACGTACCTGAGGAGGAGGAAGCACCACAGAGTGCCCAGCAAGTTATTGATGAGGGTAAAGCACATGTTGAGGACCAAGTTTATCGTGGCAAGACCATTATGCGTGATCTCCTCAAACTTAGAGCTAAGGGAAAAAAGGCAGCCCTTGTATGGAACGACAATGGCCAACTAGTTGGAAAGAGTGCTAAGGCTCTTACCGGTTTCGTTGGATGCACTGTTCGTAATAAAGTTCCTATTACAGTTGCAGATTGGAGAAAAGTAAACAGGAAAATACGTGATGAGATTTGGTCAGAGGTTCAGGTAAGCTATTTTTTTACAATTAAGTTTAATTTCGTCATGATAGATAACATTGTAACTAACAAATTCACTATGATTTCTATTGCTACAGACTGTGTTTCATATCGATGAGACTCACAGGGACTATGTCATGAAGAAAGCTTCAAAAATACACAGAAACTTCCGTTCAGATTTGTCGACATTATATGTGAGAGATGAAAACGGGGAGGTCGTTCCAACACCCCCATCTACATATGAAAGGGTCATAACTCAAGCACAGTGGGATGAATTTGTGCAATCACGCTTATCAGAGGAGTTTCGGGAAAGAAGCGAAAAAAATAGCCAGGCGGCTAAAAGCTGTGCTTATCCCTATTTAGGCGGCTGGAAAACATTTCCAGAATTGGAGTACGAGATGGTATGTTAGTTACGCCCTTTTGCTTCTAAAATTGTGAATTAATGTTTATGTAATTAATTTATAAGTTCACATGTTTTACCTTGACAGATTCAGGAAGAGGGTTTAGAAGGTCACCCTCCACGGTTTAGGGTCTGGATCAAAGGACACTCAAAAAGCGACAGAACCATCGTTCACGAAGAGGTTAGAAGAGTCCGTGAACGATGTGTAAGTCATTCTCTTGGACTTTGTAATTTTTTTATTAGTGAATTTCCTAACTTAATAACTAATAATCCTTCTTGTTATAGGAAATGTTAACACAAGAATCGCCCGAGGAGGTCAACATATTTGGCCAAGGCGATATCCTCAGCAGAGCACTTGACCGTCCTGAGTATTCAGGCCGTGTTCGGGGCACTGGTATAGGGGTCACGCCTTCAGCTTACTTTGGCCGCCAAAAGCGGGGAACACAAAGCGAAGTTTCTGTGTTGAAAGATGAAGTCAATACTCTGAGGGAGACTGTGCTTGAAATGCAAAGAAGGAATGAGGAAATGCAAAGACGGCAAGATCTGATGTATGAATTTTTCCAGCGTAACAATGTTGGATCACAAATGTCGAATTTCATGCAACAAGGTAACGTTCCTTCCTGTGAGAGTCCAAGCATCAGGGAGAGCTGTACGATGCCTAGGGCTCAAATTCCTCAGGTAATTCTTGTCTTTTGTACTTATGAACTTGTAGTGATACTGTTATATTATCGATTGGGAGCTAACGTTGTCAACTCTTTTGTAGGGCGAATCAAGGTGCAACTTGTATAAGGATCAATCTTTCAGTGAAGTAGTTGCGATCGGTACGGTCTTCAACACTTCAAACAGGATCCTGCACAATTCTTCGTTGCCTGAAAATACATTGAGGGTTATGATTGAATTCTCCCTGAACGGTGATGCACCGTTACCATTCCCTACTCCTGATGCGATGACTAAGGTCTCAGATGTTGTTGGTGCATATGTTGCTTGGCCCATCAGTTTGATTGAGCCAATACCACAGGTGGTTATTTACTAATAACGTTTAGACTAGCATTCTTTGTTTTGGAATAACGCTCTTTTACTATTTATAAGTTTTTACAGGGTACAGAGGCTCTGGGAAAGAAAACACAAGTGGTAGTGTAAAAGGTACCAGTGGCCCAGCTGCTCAATTGAAGAAAAAGAGTTCACAAGCTGGTTCAGTGTCACAGGTGGTTATTTGCTAATTAATTTAAACTAACACTCTTCTTATTGGAAGAATTTTTGAAAGTTTCTATTTATATGGTTTATAGGCAACAAAAGCAAAGGGCAAGAAGAAAGTTCAAGTGCCTGCACCTGTTATCCAAGATACAAGTACTGAAAATCCAAATCGTGCTCGATTACGAGCATTTGCAGCTACCGTATCTCGCGATGCTACTGTCACAATCCCATTCAACAGGCTTATATTTGGCGAGTCAAATTTCAATGAGCTTCTTTCTAGGGATCAGGTCATGGAGGTGCCTGACGAAAGATGGGTCGGTGCTACGGTCGTCAATTTATGGATTAGGTATATATGTGTTTCCATTGTGGTTTCATTCAATGTCATAAGTTCTACACTAATTGGGAGTTTGTATGGTTTCTTTGAAGGCACCTGCATGAAGAAGTCATAGTCTCCGAGGACAACGTCTCGTTCGAATTCATAAACCCTTATTTAATAGCACAAATTGAGGGTGTGAAACGTGATGATCAGTTCAAAGGCAACAGGCAGAACTTTATTCTTAGCTCTAATTAATACCGGGTAAGTGTATAGGCATGATAGCTTTCATCGTATTCTTAGCTCCAATCATCATTGATATATATACTGACATAACGTTATAAAACGTCTTAGGCTACATTGGGTTTTGCTTGTCATCAATCTGACAGTACAGCCGGATCCACTTATTTACTATTTGGATCCTGTGGAATCTGCTGAACCTGATAATCGCCCGAATTTGATGCGTCTCTTCAATGGGTAAGTGAATGTCAACATTATTTGAATGTATTGTATTATCTGTCATTTTATATGACTGACCCAAGCTACTAAAATTAATTTAATATGTTTTGTTTCCAGAGCATTGACTAGTTATCGGGCAGCTAATGGGTACAATTATTCCAAAGCCCATGACCAGAAAGATGCTTATCCGTGGCTCAAAGTTCAGGTTTTACAAGTTATTCAATTTTTCAAACAATCGTTACTTAAACCATAACGTAACTGCTCTTATATGATATTCTGTATTTTTTGTTACAGTGCCCACATCAACCCAATGATAACGACTGTGGATACTATGTCATGTATTATATGAGGGATATCGTATCACGTGATCGAGATAACATCCCATTGACAGTAAGTTTTATATTTTTCCTAATCTAAGTGTTTGTACTTGTTAGATTTCAAGTAAATTTAATTGTCATTTAAGTTTCTATACGCAGTATTACCCAGACACACGTTGCTTCATGTTGTCAAGGGAGAAGATGAATGCGCTAATTGAAGAATGGTGTAGTTATGTACACCCTCTGTTCTCTCAAATTGGACAGCCTGACTAGTAGTATGCATGTTTATTTTCCTAACTGAACAATATAACTTTTGGTCTTATTGTACATATTCTTCTCTGTTTGAGTTACTGGTGTATATGGACTGCCTGGAATTGTATAGAATTGCTGGAATTTTTGCAATGATGCAGGTGGGTGTGAATTAAAAAACAAATTGTATATTTTAAAAAAATATAACCTATACCGGCGCTTTTTACGAAAAGAGCCGCTATAGAGTTCCTATACCGGCGCTTTTTACAAAAAGCGTCGGTATAGGCCTTTTCAGTTTCAATAAAAAACTTAATTAAAACATACCTATACCGGCGCTTTTGGGTAATAAAGCGCCGCTATAGAGAGGCCTATACCGACGCTTTGTAAGCGCCGGTATAGGTCACGTGACCTATTGCGGCGCTAGCTATAGCGGCACTTCAAAAGCGCCGCTATAGGGGTCAAAAAAGCGCCGGTATAGGTGTTTTCTGTGGTAGTGAATCATCATGTAAGCAATTCATAGCAATGATAATATCAAATTCATCACAGCCATATCATTAATCACAATCAGATATCTCATTGTTATCACTTTCAAATAACACCATGTCACATGCATGGGAACATAATCAATCAACAACTACAAAGGCCTCAGGCCACTATAGGAATACACATCAGTTTAGGATACTACTAACAGTAATATTGTCATCCAAATATAGTTTAAAGCAGTGCAAAAGCGGATAAAAGTGCCTAAACTAGTCTGGAAATACACAACTCAACAATATAAGCTAGAAACTATCTCACAGCCACTCTAATGAGTATCGGCCAGCCCCTTCCTTGACAGTCCATCATGCGAGCAATCACCTGATATGGATGGAATTAATTATGAAATTGATTATTGAAATGAGGTTAGAGGATGAAGACTGGATATGTAACCACAGATGCCATGAAGGGAAGGAGGCATGACGATTCTGTGTTTTCTTGCAAAATTCCAGATGTATTATGATTTGACAAAATGATAAGAAAAGAGTCCCTGTATAGTTGAGAAGTAACCAAATCTGACTTATGATGCTGAATCCGTTGCTTAAGGGAAGACATGTCATTTGAGAAAAATGATAGAAGATGCATTTTCCTTTTTTATTTTACCCATGACTGAAAAGAGAGAACCTACAGTTGAAGATTTCCTTTTCCTCAAATGATGACCATTAGAAACCGATTTGCTAAACTTGAATGGCTCCCATACTTCATCATCGTCAAATGATTTAAAATAAATACTTGAATGATATGAAGTTGTGCATGTTGGTCTTTTTTGAGTTAAGCATAAATCAATCTTCATCTCGAGATCTTCCTTTCCTGGACTCCAAAATATTGGACTGATAAAACTGTGTATTGTGAGCCCATAATATTATACCTGCATTTTTCCTTAAAATATATGATCCATAATAAAAAGAAATATGTGAAGATATTGGATTAAATATTTTAATATAAGGTGATAGGTGTATAGTATTATATTTTTTGGGGCAGGAGGTAAGCGAATGACGCAAGGAACCACAATATGGACAAAATACTTGAACATGTTCTAGAAGATAAAAAAAGTTACGTCTCCTTCCTTAGCTTGAGTTAAGTGTGATTTGCGGAGGAATTTGAAATGAATGTTGGTGAATAGGCATAAGCACCTTGATACGAAAATCAACATTCTTGACTTAGTTATTTTGATCAAAAGATATGTATGAACCAAACCAGCTCCTGATAATTTTTGCAACGTTTTCAGTATAATATTCCAAAGGTAAACCTTGAACACAAATCCAAACATAAGCATGAGAAATTATTAAGTTGTCTAAGATCATATCAGGACGCCATTTGGAAAAAGTGCAAAGAAAGTTTTGCATTCACCAAGTCCCTTGATTTAGAATAAAAGCTCTATCAAATTGATTCTGAAAATGAAGAACAAAATATTTTCCTAAATGTTGGATAATCAAAACTGGCCCTCTGAGATTCCAATGAACAGACATTAAGGTTTGTAACCTTGAAGCATGGATGGTCCCTCTTTTAAGAATTCTCTTAAAGAGAAAATGATCAGAATAATATTGAATCCTCCTCCTTTGCACTAGAGGGAAAATCATTTGATGACAAAACTTGATGCACATAACGACACATATTAAAATATAAAGCTAAAAAAAGTAAAAACTTGATGTTAAAAGATTCTGATGGTTTCCTTAGATGAAGAGAAGAAAACAAGAAAACATGAAAAGAAAACTAGATTTTGAAGTTGATGGAGTGCTTAATGAAAGACTAGATGATGATCTTTTGAAAGACTAGATGAAGAACTGATGAAAAAAGATTGATGAAAGACTTGTATGAACGAAAGTTAGAGAATTCTCTCCCTCTGGATTTCAGAGCTTTTCTCCATGTAATTTTATACTTACCACACCATACATGTACATTTCAGAGCCATTTGAAGCAAAACACTTAGGGAAATTAATTCCCTTTAGAGTCCAATGGCAATCTAAGCAATTAATAGTGATTTTTTGAGCTTATATAAATCAACCACACCCATTTATGCTCATAAGCCCCAATACATCTTAAATGTTCCCAAATTATGCTACACACTGAAATTTGATAACTTAGAAATTCCTCATAATGGGTCAACTTCCAAGATTAAGCCTAAACAAAAATTCCAAACAGATTATATCTCAATTTATACCTTCAATAGCCAATCAATTATAACCTTATTTAATACATAAGCCATCATAAATTATCCAATATAGCTTTTAGGATCAAAACTTGAAGTCTCTAAATCCATACAATCTGAGTAGATTAAAACCTTCATTTGACATCCATGAGTCTATATGCAGATACCATCAAACCATAGAAAATTCCCAAGTTCATAAGAGAATCTTAGATTTCCTAACTTTCGATTCACAAGATTTCCATATAAGTTCAAATCGAACGAAACTAAAATGATTAAACATTTTATTTACTCTTTGGGAAAACAAAAAAGATCCATGGAAATTGATAGAAAGTGAGTGGGAATCATGTACCCAGTAATTAGATGTCCAAATCATTGCTTAATCAGCCACAACAGATTATTTCTCTCTCTAAAACCGTCATGACTATTATGTTTTAAAACTTATGTTCTCGCCATAGTGAGGAAGGCAGAAAACTCCCTTGTCAGGAGCACTTGCTTGCAGCCGCTAGGACGAGTGAGGCAGAGAAGTCGAAAATCCTCTACCTTGGTTATTGTGGCGAGCAAGGTTGCTCGTTGAGGCAAGCGAGGCAGAAAACTCTGATCTTCCTCACTCCTCCTTTCATTTCATTTACTAATTCCTCAATTCCCTCTTGAAACTTCTAATCAATGCAAGTGTACATATTTGTAGGCCTCAACCTACTACATACATTTCTTAAACACCAAATCAATAATTTATAATTACTCCAGATACTGTACCTCAATTTCTTCAAATCAAAAAAAACAAACCATGACCTAGAATTTATAATTTACACATTGAACTTGGGTTAGATTAATTTTGAACAAGAAAAGACCCATTTTCCCTTTGCTAATTTAAAACAAAATTGAGGTTTATGGCTCAAAATGGACACTCAAAATCTCCTCCCTCATCACACCCACGTTGCACATCATCATCGCTCATTCTCGTCAGTCATAGTTTGCTCCAAAGGTCTTCAACAGTAGTCATCTTTTGGGTTCTAGTCATCATTAGTCATCTTCATCATTAGTTGATTGACTACTCTAAATGTAAGATTTGGAGCATTTTATCTGACTTTATTAGAGAGAGAGGGACATGGAGATTAAAGTAGGGACATTTTTTCCTATAGTGTTGATTGTATGCGGAATTATTAACTTCGTTTGTCTTTTAATTGGATAACTTTCCATTTGTTTGTTTTCACATTCTCTTATGCCCTACATCCTTGATTGATCATGGAGCACAAGCATTTGAAGATTTTATTTGGGGCTGGTGATCTACAGATAGCCCTGTATATATTTACATATATATGAAGAATTTGGGTCGCATGGCCTGGAATCTAATCTTTTTTTTAGGGGGGGAAGTAATCCTTTTTTATTACAGAAAGGGATGAACCAATCTAGTGATATAATTTTGCAATTTTGGTGATTTGATCATTTGATGAAATAATTCAATGTTTGTTAATATCTTGCATGATTCTTTTCTTTTTCTTATCTTTTAGGATGCACTTGGTCATATAAATATTGTATCAACAAAAATAATAGATGGAGAAATCAGCTTGCCATAAAGCTCAAACTACAAGGATTTATGGTCTAAATGAGAAAGATAATTGGAATTAACAGCGTTGTCTATGGCATCATAATTTGTTTCCACATTATTATAATAAATCTAGGATTAAAGGTAAAAAATACATATGTGGTTTTGTCAAAAGTTTATCCACCACCAAGTGTTTTTTTTGGATGAACTTCCAAATCAAAATCAAAAGTCACACTTAGAGTTATGGTACAAAAGAAAACGCTTGGTACTGGATGAACTTTTTGACAAAATTATATGTGTATTTTTTACCCTAATTTAACAAATAAGTGTGACTTTTGATCAAAATCTGGAGGTTCAGAGTTACTTTTGGTCCCAAAATAATCGCTTGGTGTTGGACGAATTTTTCACAAAATCACGTGTACTTTTGAACCTTAACCCATAATCCTATGAAATACAAATCACATAAGTTCAAAACACCATATATCGGACAATTGGACTATAGGAAACCATTCCAAACACAAAATAAGTTTTTTAAACAAATGGAATTTCAAAAGTACAAAAAATGGGATCTGATTCTTAAAATGTTTTAGATTTACCGTGGGCTTAGACGGAATCAAAGTTAAGACTGAAAACTTTGTTAGGTTACCTTCTAGGATATTGTTGTCCCACTCATCCATGTCATGTTAAATTTCAAAAATAGAGAAATAAAGTCTTATTTACTTTGAGAGATGAGAATGAATGTAGACTCCAACACCAAGTTGATATATATGAAATTCAAAAGAAAATCAGGTTAGGATTGGGGTTAATGCCTTTACCTTTGTGTTTGTGTCCATTAAGAAGGCGATGATGGCCATAAGAAGTGGGATATGACGGCTAATAGTGAAAGATGATGGTAACTACGATTTTCCCAAATCTTACAAGGCCATGATGACTGGTGAGAACATCGATGATGATGAGGACCAATGAGAACACTGAAGATGATGAGAACCGGCAGCCACACTTACGAGAACCATTGCGATGACATTGAGAGCATGGTTGAGATAAAGTTGATCCATCTTCATTGACACCCTAAGCCCTAACCTAGTTTGTTGTGTTTACTTCAGTAATAAAAATTGGCAAACTCATATTTTCATGATCTCGAGAAACCACTCACATGTCCCATGGGACTTGTTTGATATTTGATAATTTGAGGGACTTGCTAGTAATAATCCATCTCCCATGGGATCTAGATGTAATCACCTATTGTTTTCTCGATCACTCACTAGACAGATGCTTTTTGAATTTCCAACTGCTACAATTCTTCTGCTGGAAGCCATAATATGCCATCCAATCATGCTTTAGGATCTAACGGTAGGTAATTCGACAATAAAAGACAATATGAATCTAGGTGGACATACTTTTTGCAAATTATAGTATTGTCTGGTATGAGGGATTTTTTAAATTAACTAAAATCATAAACCAATGAACAGTTACTCCTTCATCACGTTCCACCTACTAGTTAATGGAGGTTGATTAGGGATACAAAAGTTCCCTACCATATACTATGAGAACTTTTGCAAGATATTCAGTATAGCTAAGATTTTCTCTATAGCTATATTGGAACTATATCTGTTAATCCATATGAATAAAACATCCATCTGATAAATTATAGGGTTAAGGTGCAATATTGCCATTCAAATTTTTCACAAGGAGCATCCAACATAAATAACTATTGAAAGATGCAAAATTACCAATAAAGTTTTTCAATTGGAGCAAAAAGAACAAAACCCCTAAGTCATAATAAACCTCCGTTACTTTAATGTCTATGGGGCCCACAAAGTCAAAAAAATGATCAACTCTCTTCCTTTCACCCCCTCTTGGTCACTCTTCTCGCTTTCATCCTCACCCTTCTTCTCCATATGGATCCAAATCCTATTAATCTTCTCTAATCATTCACCATGTGGAGAGGTTCATCTCAGTAATAATATGTCAATTCCCAGACCTCAAAACCTGTGATTGTGGCATCACGTGGCTCCTCCGCCGCTGCCTCCGGTATGTGCCACCTTGGAGGTTTTGTGGAGCAGGTCTCGCTCAAGAAATTGGATGATCCTAAGGTAATTATTTTTTTTAATTGCATGTATCCTATCAACGTTCTTCTCTTTCTTCACTTCTATGTGGCTAATGCTTCTGGAATGGTTGATACTTATCATTACAACTCGTATTGTTCAAGACCTAAAAATTTTGAGTAGACTTGAATTTGTATTATCACCTCATCATTTAATATCTGTTAAATGGTGAGGTTTATTTTGAGGTTTGCCAGGCATTCTATATTATGGACTCTTGGAGTTAAACTTTTGTTGCTAGAGCTGCATTGTTTACTGGTTCAATTGGTCTACATAAAATGGATAAGTAAGATTTTGCATGTGCTTGAAGATTTCATCCACGGTTGTACGACAATTTTTTCACCGCTCTTTTCATCCACGGTTGTACTTCATCAGTTTTTTCACCATTCTTTACATCTTCGGCAAGCTTTACCGTCAATCTGTTGGTGCAGTTTGATTCAAAATCTGATAGCATCGTGTCTAATCGTTAGAATTTGTGGTTCTGATCCATGCATGATTTATCACCTATCTTAATTGCCTTGGGATGCAAGTGCAAAAATAATCTAACCAATATTGCACTCTAGTGGTGCAATCCCAGATCGTCTCTCAAGAAGCCTAATGACTATCCTAAGCAAACTAAATACATGAAAAGCTATAAAATCGGGTTTTTTTTTGAGATTTTGATTAGAGAAAACTAAACTACTTCTTTTTGTGATTTTAGGTTTATGAGGAAGCAATTAAAATGAGGTTGTGAAAAATGTATGATGAGTATGGGTCTCTTGATGAATTGGGCAACCTTCCTAGCTTCTAAGATGATATGGGAGTTCAAGCCAAGTTATAATGTAAAACCTAAGGCAATTGCTCTTAGTCCAATTAACCTAATTAATTAACTAACGTGACGCATTACTCATTCAATTAATCAAATAGGCAATTGTTGAGTTCCAAATTGGTAGTGAAGAATCATGAATAATATGCAAAGAGACTCTCGTTTGAAGTAAATCAAACCATCTAACGTTGTACCTAGTGTCTAAATACACATACAATCGCATATGCATTCAACATATTCTAGAAATCCAAAGGAGGTATAAATGAAGTGCATCTATTGCATAATATCATGAAATTGACACTTAGGTTCATAAATATAAAAGAACATTGCTTAATTACATGCATGACCATTAAACAAAAGATTGAAACATTAAAGTGCACTTGTTCTATGACCAAATTACATATAACAAAACACAAAGAATTGCAATACATAAATAGACTTAGACAAGAGAAACTAAATAACTCCCCATTAAGGACATTAAAGCTTCGGTTGCCTTCCTCCATCAAGATCCCCACAAGGAGTTTAACCGCTCATGCTCTTGAACATGATCGATTGGAATTTGGGTTAGAAGCCATGGAATTGATGTGAAAGGAGTGAAATTCGTGTAGCTGGATGAATGAAAGAGTAAATTTCGTGCAGAGAGGCTGAGGGCAAGGGAATAATGGAAGGAATGTGAGTAAATTGTGGTGAATGGTGCTCTCTAGAAAGGAAATTCGGGTAGATATTTAATAAACAAAATAGGAAACCAAAAACCTTCCTAATTGGCTCTAAATTACTTGGGGAGGTCGAATTTATGGATTAGGAAACAATGGAAGAAGACCCAACTACTTAAATTGCAAGTTGGAGGTAAATAAAAACTTTTCAACTCTGCCCAGTTTCACGCCCTCGCTGTGGCCCTTGCTGTGGCGAGCCACGACGAGGCTACTTAATTCGTCCCCTTCTATGTCTCTCGCCGTGGACCCCACGGAGAGGAAACTTTTCTTCCTCTTTGTTTTTTTATTCTTTCTTTGATTTGGTCCTTCCTCCTTTGTACCTATAATGGGAAATTAAGGTATATATGAAGTATATCAAGTCCATAATCATGAAATGCATGAGTCAAAATGCAATTAACTCCTTAAGTATAGACCATACATGTAATTGTACTTAATTTCCATAGAATTCTCCTAAATCGAATGCTAATTTCCCATTATTAATGGTTAAAATCATATAATAATCATGCACAATCACCAAACATAATTTTCAGTTCTTGATTTGGTCATCAAAACCTGCATTTTCTTTGTCTCTTTGTAAATTTTATTGCCATTTAACTGTCTATCTTGTTTAACGATGATGTGTCACCGACGCTTGTGGTGGAGCTGACCAAGTCAAAGTTGGTAAACAAGTATAATCTCAACTCTCTTCAAATTCTGGGGTCCAAAGGTGCTCCGCTCGGCAAAGAGGAATATGACCTGTGTGCTCAGTAAGAAAATGGATCAAATTGGTAAAATTCAACCATGTTGCTGACTTGGGAGTGGGAAAAGGAGAGAGAAGATGAAAGGCTGATGAGGAAGGGTAGGATTGAAAGAGGAGAGGGGGAGAGAGTTGATAGAAAAGAGAGAATATCATCATTTTTTGTGCAGCCCACAAAAATCAAGTAACAGAGGTTTACTATTACTTAACGGTTTTCTTTCTTTTGTTTTTGTTTTTTGAAAAATTTAACTTGTAATTTGGCACCCTTCAATAGTTATTTCTGGTGTACATTCCAGATGAAAAACTTAACTATCAACATTGCACCTTATTTTTAGATTATATCTATAATACATGGTTATAATCAGTTGGGAAAAAGACACTAAAATACATGTGAATATCCTAAAGGACAATTCAGACCCTCAACATATAGAAATCCTAAATTAAAGCCTAGGGATGAATATGTGATATCCAAATGTTGGTAAAAAGACATTTATGCCCCTAAGAGAGATAAAAGGAAAATGGTTGGGGTTGCATTCGAAGGTTTTTGCCCATTTCGTACTTGTCGCGAAATCGTCTTCGTCACTGGTGTGAGAGTGGAGGTCCTGAACAGTTGGCGACATTAACCATCAACCCAAGTATCCTTTTGTTTAGATGATCCTCATCTTTTTCCTTTTATCTCAGAACAGTCAACGTGAGAGTAGAGGTCTGGAACAATCGGCAAAAGCGAAATCGTCATTGTCACCGCCATAATTTTTCTTTTTGTGTTTCTTGTTCTTCGGGTAGAATCTGATTCTTTTTTTATTGAAGAATCTTCTCAAATTCGGTGGTTCTATTTAATTTATTGGTCACATCAGTGCAATATGGTTAGAAAGTATACTCATTGAGAGCAGAGGCTCAGCCAAATCACCCAAGGATCCGCTTCCCAATATTTCTTAGTGCATTACTAGTCGTCCTCCATGGTGTGAGTTTCTCTAATCTTAGATTTGAAATTCTTACCGCTTTCAAGATAATTCCTTTTGATTTTGGCAATTCATATGGTATACTTAAGGCATATTTTGTTCTGCAAGTTTTGTTTGTTTTTGGACTGTTTACTTCTATTTTTGCTTGTCAAAAGTTATTTTTCTAAATTCTTCTTTCCTTGCATTTGCCAAATTTTTATGCGATTCTTCCTTAAAGCAAAGTTATTCCTCTTTTACTGGAAGGGGGAATTTCATTTTAGGCCTGTTGTAGCTTTATGTCTAGAACAATCTGGAATGGTTGTGTGGGGAAATAAATTGAATTTTAGAAAAACCGCCTTCTCATTTCCATATCTGTGGACCATTTAATTCATCGGGCATGTTTTAAATCAATGTAGAGATCCTTCTTGTGGGCTATAAGCTCAATTAGTTGCATTAAAAAAGTGAAAGAGGAGAGATAGGGAAGCTTTAATGAGTACTAACCTCTAAAATGCTAGCTTGGAGTCTGTACATGTGTTTGTCTTTCTTCTTGTGCAGGTGCTGTTTATATTTCTATGTTGTTATTTTGCTGTTTTGGAGTTCAATTTTGGTTCTTTTTGAATTATAAATTACTACAATTTGGTGAAGGAGCATTATTTTATGTCAATTTCCCTCTATTTGTCTATTGTTCTGTGCTAATTTTTCTATGAAATACCTGTGGATTCTATCGCATGTTCACTTCCTCTTGTCCTAGCAAGTTTCACAGTTAGATTGATCATTTATGTGTGTGCTTCTTGGCACCTTCCACATCAAATATTATCTTAGTTGTCTCAGTGTATTTGGAATCTGGTAGTGGAGATACGTTGTCCATTACTTTTTGGAACTACATTCAAAAACTCTTCAAGATAGAAATATATAGTTATATAAAATCCCCTTCCTATTTCCCATTTTGTTGAAACTTCTACAGTAATTATTGAAAATAACCCCCTCTCTCCCGTGCATTTAGTATCTACTCCAACGCAGCTTATTCATTATAAATGAAATATGTCTCTGATTTGTCTTTCCCCTTGCTACAGTAAAAATATAAGACCTATTTACCTAATTGAATTAGATTAAGGATGTTAGTTAAGTTAATTAAAATCACATGATATTACCAAAAACACCTTAACCACTTGCCTTTATTCATACCCTCCCTCTCTTTTTTGTTCATTATTGAGTATCACCAATGGGATAATGTAGAACAAATATGAGAAAAAATAGAAAGATGCTTTATATTTACAACAAGCTTAGGAATTGCACCTTTACCCTAAACACACTATTAGGAAAATAAGAAAGTTGGAGCATAGGAAAGAGAGTGTTTCTCATTCACTTGTGTGTCTCAATGTTTTGTATATAATCTCTATAAATGAACCTTCAAACACTGAAGATTGACATAAAGAGTTACAAGTATATAAAAATGAGACTGAAGCACATAATGATACAATTGGATGTTAAAAAGGATATATACTTAAAAACTTTAATTTGGGAGTTATGGGGTATAATATCATTAACCATAAGATAGAACCCTATGAGTCGATGGAGTTATAAACATCTACACAATATATTATTTATAACACTCTTTTGTGAAGGTTCATAAACAAAATTGTACCTCATTAAAACACCACTAGGAAAAACCCAATCAAACAAAAGCATAGTGAAGGAAAAGAAAAGAATACAATATATGTTAAAGTTGTCTCGTTAAAAACTCTTCCAGAAACATCTCATATGACCAAACCTTGTTTTTAAAAAGAGTGCAACATGTTCTTTACTCTCTCCCTAATAATAAAAAAAATTTACTCCCCCTATTGACAATATCGTTATTTATCCTTAAATTATATTTCTCATGTGATGAGATTGTCATCAATGATTTTTAAAGTAATTGTTCTCCTTTTTTATTTGAACTATGCATTATACATCATCATCAAATTATATGCTAAAATGTATAGCAAATTAGTTTGGAGAAAAATTATAAATATAAGAGATAAAATTATAAAGCCTTATATTTAGGACTAAGAGTGAACCGTAGCTAACTCTTATAGATTGAAGTTTATACTAACATCTCTCTCTCTCTCTCTCTCTCTCTCTCTCTCTCTGTGCTGATTAAATTAAAAATGTATTATTCCTCTCTCTTATTAGTGATATACTCCTTCCGTTATTTACTATAAGACCTATAGTTGACTTTTTTTGAGAGATTAAAGAAGCTAAATAAGATACTTAATTAACCATAAGATATGCGGTACACTATTAGATTATATATTAGTTTATAAGTCAAGTAAACTAGTTTGAAGAAAAAAATTAGGCAAATTATCAATTTATAAATAATTTATTTAATTTTCTTAGGATTTTTCAAAAAAGTCAACTAGATCTTATATTAAAGAATAAAGTAATATTTGTTAATTGCTTGAGATTGGAAAATTAGGAATGAATTGAGAAGTGGGAGCTTGGAATACAAGGTGGAGGTGGGAGCCAACGTGTGGAATTAGTTTGTAGATTCGATGATTACATAAAAGCAAGTACGAAGTCAAAATTAATATATTTCAACGTGGTTTTGGTTTATTCACATGGCTCACAAAATCAAAGGAGATTGGCATACCCATGTTTGATATGGTATAAAGGAACTGAGACGCTGCTAAACTACCAGCTTAACTTTTTAGCATGATGGTTGGCCCTTTATTGGTTCAAATCCCACTTGCATTAAAA
Source organism: Mimosa bimucronata (assembly GCA_037074515.1). Lineage (NCBI taxonomy): Eukaryota > Viridiplantae > Streptophyta > Magnoliopsida > Fabales > Fabaceae > Mimosa > Mimosa bimucronata. Next base: position 12,393,431 of record CM073443.1, on the reverse strand, counting down.
TTACTTGGAGGTTGAACCTACTTAAAGAGGGAGGGAATGATACATTTTGGGTATAAGGGGCGTAGATTGGTTTCAACCAGGTGGCTCACAAAGTTAAAGGAGACTAATGGAACTATGTCTGATATATGTTAAAGGGATTGGGGTATATATCTCTACTACCAGCTTAAGCTTTAAGCAATGAAGGCTTAAATAGGTAGAAAAGGCACACCCAATTAACACTGAAATGAAAGTGTAACTTCTTGTGATTTCGGGTAATTATGTACTCTTTTTACCAAAATTTTGGACAATTATGTACTATTCAAATTTTGAAAAATATTATTTAAGTTGAAAATGATCAATTTAATTTTAAACTATATTTCGATGCATAAAAAAGTGAGAGAATTTAATATTAGTTATTTAGTCACACTTATGAGTTATTTAGTCACATTTACTGATTACTTAGTCACATTTCATTTATTTAACTAATCGATAAAATTCCTAACATCAATTGTAATTAAATATGGGGTTACTACTACAGAATGGCCTTTTCACGTCCCTAATTAATGTCTGTTAATAAAAAAAAAGAGACATTGAAAAAAGCCTGGTGGCATTTATTTAATTAAATTTATGGTTGAGGAAGAAACCAAGTCACACAAATTTTTAATATGTGACGTGTTAGAAACGACGTCACATATTAGAATATATGTGACGTGGTTTCTAAATAAATCACGTCACATATATTCTAATATGTAACGTCACATATTAAAAATATGTGACGTTGTTTCCCTCAAAACGACGTCACATATTTTTATTATGTGACGTCGTTTTGAGGGAAACAACGTCACATATAAGCTGATATGTGACGTCGTTTCTAACGACGTCACAACGACGTCACATATCAGCTTATATGTGACGTTGATAATAAAAAAAATTCAAATAAAACCTTCAGCTTCCCTCACCACACCCCCACCCCCAAAAATTTCATTACCCTTCGACGCGCGCTCTCAGCTTCTTCACCACCCAAAAAATCTGAAAAACCTCATCTTTTCAGCCTTACCCCTCAGCTGTCTCCCTCAGCTTCGCCATTGAAGCTCTCAGATCTCTCCCTCAACTTCGGTTGAAGAAGAAGCTCTCAGCTCTCAGCTCTCTCCCTCAGCTCTCTGCAATCAGGTGCAAAATCTTCGCCATTTTCGTCCAAATCCTGTCACCCCCTTGCATTTTCGTTTCTGTGTTCTTGGTTTTCTTTTCCCTTGCATTTTTGTTTTCTGGGTTCTGGTGGGTGTTGGTTTCCTTGCATGTTGAAATTTCTGTGAACTCATTTTCCCCTGCATTTTCGTTTTCATTTTGTTGTGTTTATTTCTAGGTTTGATTGCTCTGTTTTGATTAATTTGTTTAGTTGATTAGTGCCCAGTTCGTCTCTGATTTCTTGTTGATTTTGGAATGCTGCCACATGGTTTCTTCCTTGCTCGTTTTTGTGCCATGCAATTCTTTGAATTGCTAGTTTTGATTTTCTGGGTTTAATCTAACAAGGGGGAAAACAAATAGTACAAGTGTATAATGGTGTTTAGAAATGCTTTTTGATTGATATGTTTCTATATACATTATTTGGGTGATTATGCTGCAATATATTGATAAGAGGTGATGATGTTTAAATGTTAATTAGTGAAGTGTAAATCATTGATTAAATAATTAAGGACTAGTAAGAGAATGGTATGGCTTATGTTCTTAGGCTGAAAAGGGAATTAAAAGAATGACTAATTTGATTTTGTCTAGAACTTTGGGTGATCAAGGTTTTATTGAGCTAAAACAAATATGGAGGTTAATGTGCTAAGAGATTTATTCAAAAGACATTGTTATTGGTAACTAAATTTGGATTAAAAAGTAATAGGCTCAAGTTTGAGAAATGATGTACATTTTGATTAGTGGAAATTTAGTGTTCGATTTGTGTTTTATGAATTATGCTTGGAAATTTAGTCTTGATCAATGGTTTTGTAAAGAAAGGAGGTTGTGTTTCTAATTATTAGTTGTCTGAAATATGGAAGTAATTGATCTAATATTTCTAAGTGTTCACTACCTTATTCCTCTTAAACATTGATTCCGTGGTTTTGCATGTATGGTTTTAAATGTATTATTTTGAAGTCTAATTCTTTGGTTTGTTGATTATTGGTTGAGTCAAGTGAAGTGTAGAGAGGAGTATCAAAACCATTTACTCTTCTGTTGAATCTTGTTGGAGATTTTATTTTTAACCTTTTCCAATATATACAGGTAACCGTTCCAAATCAGAAATCGATTCTTCTAACCCATATCACCATAGGGGTAATCTTTGTCTTGCTAAGCCACCTAGAGGTATGTTATTGATTTTATCTCCTCCATTGAACAATAAGGAATATGACTATGCCCTTATATTCTTGTGACTACTATGATAATTTCCTTTGACAACTTGTGTTTCTCTAATTTTACTTGGCTTGTTTGTGTTTGGTGGTGATTTTTGTGCCTGTGGCTTGTTACTCTGTTAAAGCTTTGTGTAAGCCATTGATCTGATTGTTGGTTTGCTCTATTCCCCTGAATTAATATGTGATTTCATTGGGATTTCTAGTTTCATTTTGGATTATCTTAGATTGTAAATGTAATTTTTGGATATCACACTTACAAGGGGAAATTCTGCGATTTTTTTTAAAAAATTTGCATGAAGTGAAGTTAAGTGTATGGCATGCCCATTTCTTCACAAGGTAGTGAGCTAAAATTGACTAATTTGTTGGACATATGGCATAGGTTTAATAGAATGGATCGTAATTGGATGCATGCATTGAGAACCACTAAAGAGTATCAAATTAAGAATTTATTAAATTTGCCAAAAGAAACGTGGCTAGTAAGAATGGCATGTACCGTTGCCCTTGTGTGAAGTGTGCAAATGCTTATTGTAAGAGCGTTGATGATATAAGGGATCACCTTCTTTGTGATGGGATCAATCTCTGTTATAAGAAGTGGCTTTGGCATGGGGAATTGGGAAGTACCGTAGATGAATGCACGTCACAAAATGTAGAAGCAGTGATGGATGATGTTTGTGATGATGGAATGGACGAGATGATCAATGACATTAGGGCTGAGTCATTTTCTGTGGTAGATGAGTTTGAGAAGTTGTGGAGTGATGCAGAGACACCGTTGTTCACGGGGTGTACTAAGTATACTCGGTTGACCGGCGTCCTGAAATTGTTGAAAATAAAGACAGAAAATGGGTGGGCGGACACGGTTTTCTCGCAGTTGCTTGAAGCTTTGAGTGATATGTTCCCTGCCGGCAATGTGCTTCCGAAGCGTATGTATGAGGCTAAAAAAGTTCTAAGCAAGATGGCAGTGGAGTATAAGAAGATACACGCTTGTCCTAATGATTGCGTGTTGTACAGGAATGAGTATGAAGGCCTAAAAGAGTGTCCTAAATGTGATACTCCGAGGTACAAGCCGAGAAAGGATGCCGTTGGTGATGATGATGGATCAAAGAAAGGGGTACCTTTGAAGGTAATGTGGTACCTTCCAATTGTACCACTGTTTAAACGCTTGTTTGCAAATGAGGCAGAAGCAAAGAAACTGAGATGGTATTGTGATGAGAGAATCTCCGATGGAAGATATCTCCGGCACCCTGCTGACTCTCCTCAATGAAAGAAAATTGATTCAATGTTTCCTGAATTTGGTGGTGAGCCGAGGAATCTTCGTCTTGGACTGTGTACGGATGGATTCAATCCTTTCGGGAGTCTCAGTAGCACACATAGTGCTTGGCCAGTTTTGCTGGTCATTTACAACCTGCCTCCTTGGTTGTGCACGAAACACAAATATGTGATGATGTCTATGATGATTTCTGGGCCGAAACAGCCTGGGAACGATATCGAGATCTATCTTGCACCTTTGATTGAGGACTTGAAGATGTTGTGGGAGGAAGGCGTCGATGTGTTTGATGCGTACAGGCAGGAGACATTCAAGTTGCGAGCTATGCTGTTTACTACAATAAATGACTTCCCTGCATATGACAATCTTTCTGGTTACAGTGTGAAGGGTTATATGGCATGTCCTATATGTGAGTTGGACACAAACTGCCACCAGCTTAAACATGGAAGAAAGACCGTTTACCTCGGTCACAGGAGGTTTCTTGATCAGTTTCATCCTTATCGTAGACTAAAGAAGTGTTTTAATGGCTCATCTGAATATAGATCTGCTCCGACCCCCTTAACCGGGGAGGAAGTTTTCAGCCGTGTTAAGAATGTTAATGTGGTATTCGGTAAGAAACAGAAGAAGAAGACCGGTTCTGAGAAGATCATTTGGAAGAAGAGGTCAATCTTCTTTGATCTACCTTATTGGCGATTTCTGGATGTGAGGCACAGTATAGACGTGATTCATGTGGAGAAAAATGTCGGTGATAGTCTTGTTGGAACGTTGTTGCATATACAAGGGAAGACTAAGGACAGACTTAGTGCACGGTTAGACTTGGTTGAAATGGGTATAAGACAACGGTTGCATTCTATAGTCAGTGAAAATGGAAAGAGGGCTTATATGGAACCTGCTGCTCATACACTCTCTAAACAGGAGAAAAAAAGTCTTTGTGAGTGTTTAAGTGGGATCAAGGTGCCGCAGGGTTATTCTTCTAATGTTAGTAGGCTTGTGTCTATGAATGATTTGAAGTTGGTTGGAATGAAGTCGCATGATTACCATGTATTGATGCAACAATTCTTACCAGTTGCTATAAGAGGCATTATGCAAGATGATGTGAGGATGACTATAACAAGACTGTGTATGTTTTTCAATGCGATTTGCAGCAAAGTCATCGACACTAAAAAGCTCGACGAGTTGGAAAATGAGGGTTACATTATATTGTGCCAATTAGAGATGTACTTTGCTCCAGCCTTGTTCGATATTATGGTGCACTTGATTGTTCATTTGGTAAGGGAGATAAGGCTATGTGGCCCTGTTTATCTGAGATGGATGTACCCTTTTCGAGCAATTCATGAAATGTTTGAAAGGGTATTCCAAGAACCCACATCGACCTGAGGTATCAATTGTTGAAAGATACTTAGTTGAGGAGGCAATGGATTTTTGCAAATCGTATCTAAAAGGGGTTGAGGAAATCCCTCGACATGAAGATGGGATCGGTAAGGGGGTACGGGGCGTTAAAGTGAAGACTATGTGCCGTGAAGAGGTGTTACAAGCACACCTGTACATATTGAATAATATGGAAGAAGTGCAGCCTTATTTGGACGAGCATAAGAGGATCCTGAAAGAAAAGAACCCGAAAAAGAGTGATATGCAGATTTCTAACGAGCATAATAGGACATTTATTGGGTGGTTCAAGGAGTATGTTGAAAAGGAGACTGGTGCGCCGGATACAATAAGATGGTTAGCCGGAGGGCCTCGTTTTGAGGTTGTTACTTGGTGCTCTTTTGACATAAATGGTTATTCCTTCTACACTAAGGCCCAGGACAATAATAGCACCATGCAAAACAGTGGCGTGATGGTGGTAGCAGAAGCGATGCACTTCTCCAGTTCGAAAGATAAAAACCCAAGATTGGCTTCCATGGCATATTATGGCGTAATTGAAGAAATTTGGGAAGTTAGTTACACAAAGTTCAAAATTCAAATCTTCAAATGCAAGTGGGTTAACAATAGTGCATTTGTGATTGATCCCCATACTGGTATGATCTCAATTGATCTTCAGAAGGTTGGGTACAGAGATGAGCCTTTTATTTTAGCAAGTCACGCGAAACAGGTGTTCTATGTAACAGATCCCGCAAATAAGCAATTGTCCATAGTCTTGCAAGGTAAAAAGAAAAAGGACCGTGCTCCCAATTTAGATCTAGATGAGATACAACCTTTAGGCGCAGGACCACCTGAACCAAGTGAATTTGAATTGGTAGATGATGATGACCAATTTGCCTCTAGAAATGATCATTGTGAGGGGATATGGGATAACATATAAAGTGAGAACCTTTTTGAATTATCATGTATTAATTCTTGTTAATGTTTTTGTTTTGGTTTTGTGAAGGTTGTGGAATTGTGACTCATCACATCTTTGATATGTTAACAGGTACATGGCAGACGGTGATAACAATCAGCAACGGAACGATCCCCCTCGGAGAAAGGGAAGAGGTCCGACGAAGCTCAATGACTTTGTTGTCCGTCAGGGGACAAATGTGCAGCCTATCCGTGTGGATTTTGACGATGACATGAATCCTATCGGGGAAGTTGGTGCAAATTTCGTCAGCTACGTCGGTTTTGTGGTGAGGAACCGGATAAGCATCTTGGATAACGATTGGCGGAGAGTCAACAAAGACGTTAAGGATCAATGTTGGTCAGATATTTTGGTATGTTTTATCATTATACTTCTGTTTGTTCCTAATATGTATGTATTCTTATTTCAACTTAATTCAACTAATGTGTTCATCATTTTTTTCAGCAAAACTTCGATGTCCCAAACACACAATTTTTCAAGGATTTTTGGTTGGGAGAAGGGCGCAAGATGTGGAAGAATTTCAAGAATCTCCTGACCAGAGAATACGTCTTTGGAGACAAGCAGGGTCAAGATCCGGGTCAGAGCTATCCCAATATTGACCCAGACACTTGGAAGAATTTTGTTGCATCACGGCTAGACGAAAAGTTCAAGGTCTATATATTTCATAAATAGCTTTTTAACTTTGGTTAAAAATTGCACTGTTAACACATTATATTAGTTAACTAACTTAGTCTTAGTTTCACAGGAGGAAAGCGAAAAACAAAAGAAGCGACAAGCGAAGAATATCTATAAGCACACGATGTCTCGAGGTGGTTACAAGTGGCTAGAGAAAAAGTTGACTTAGAAACAAATTACAGAAATGGAGGAAGAGGCACGGTCCGATCCTACCTTTGTTGTAGAGCCTCTGCCGCTCTTCCCACGTCATACGAAATGGGCTGAGGGAAGGAAGAATAAAGAAGGAAAATTTGTGACTCCGGAGGTTGAGAAAGTTGCACAGAGGATTGTAAGTATTTTACTTGGTTGTTTATGCATTTAACTTGTGGTTTTGTAGCACATTGCAAATTATGATTTTGTTGGGTCATTACAGGAAGAACTTGAGGAGCAAGCCACCCAAGGGTCCTTCACACCTTCTGGGAGGATGGACATCCTTGCATGGCAATTGGGAAGCTCGACCACTACGGTCGAGTTATCGGGGAGCCAGGAATGTAGGGCTGACCAAGTATTTCGGTCGCAAAACCCGATCTTACGCCCGTAGAAAATCCACTGAGGAGATTGTGGTCAGGGCTCGGGCGGAGATGAAGGCCGAATTCCAGGAACAGTTGGATGCACATATCCAGCAGCTTAATGGGCAAATGGCAGAGCAGATCCGGATGCAGGTTGAGGCACAGGTCCGAGCATCTACCGTACAGCTCGGACTCTCGTCGAATTCTTCTGGACAAAATAATCAGGTTTGATCATCTACTAAATATGTTGATTTCCATATTCCGAGTTCATCAATTGTAGTCTTACTCTGTATATTTTCATCCCTTGCAGGAGTCTCTCGGTACCGCAGGTCCAAGCGGCAAAGACAGCTGCAATCAGCCTGGACAATTAGGATCAATTCATGAGGACGACTCAGATCCCACACCAGAAAACAACCCTGACTATGGAGAGGAGTGTTATCTCCATCTTGATTTCCCTCGCCTGCGCGCGGTAGCCAAAGCTTGCCAGTTTCCGAAAGCCTCCCTCATACATAATTTTCCTATTGATGAGGACCAAGTGAAGGTGTCCGTTACAGCTATCTAGAGTAATGAAGCGGGGGTAGATGTACCCTTTCCCGATCATGAAGTCACCAAACTAGGCGAGGCGGTCGGGGCATTCATCTTGTGGCCTAGATATCTTGTACACAAGAGCCCGCAAAAGGGGCCGGACCCGCCGGTTGATGTGGTATGTACACTTAAGTTTTGAGACTGCTTGTTTGATATTTTTCTGGTTTAGGCATAACATAACAATGATTTTTTCCATCGCCCTGCAGACCTTTTCAGACGAATATCCTTCTCTCCAGCTCCTACGGGAGATGCAGCCAAATTTGGAGTATGTGCCCTTTACGATGCCTCCAGGAGTAGTCAGTCCTGACTGTACATACCAATTTTGCTTCACAGTTCCCAAGATATAAGGGAGTTTTTGCTGCTGCAAGAAATTGACCTTGGATGGCTTGAGTTAGCGACTATGTAATAAATGACCGTTACTTTTTATGTCTCAGCAGTATTTCTTATTAAATCCCTTTTTGATTTCAACTTGTCTATGATATATAGGTACTTCCACAGCTTGTGTAACAGATTAGGCAGGGGACAATACAGATTCTTCAGTCCAATGGCATTGGTGATGAGGGATAATTTCAATACCCCGGCGGAGAAGAGGAATTATGATGACAACATGCAGGCATACGTCAACCATCAAATGTCAGTGAACCGGGGAATTATCTATTTTGCACCTATTCTTGAAGAGTAAGTTTGATTGTTTCCTTTTGCCAACTTTTCATCATTATACACATTTGTAAATGTTATGATTATTTTTAATGTCTTTCAGTAAGCACTGGGCACTAGCTGTCGTTTGCCCTAGGGATCATTGTCTGGTTTAGTTTGACTCGTTGAGGCGTAATATAACCCCCTATCATAGAACTCTCCTATCGATGTGAGTAGTGTTAATATCTTTATTATATACTAGTGTCCCAAATAAATTAGTCCCATATATATGTACTAATTTTGGTTCCATTTTAGGGGTATATCTCAGTGGCATTCAATGGAAAAAACTGGTCAAGAACATCAAGACGTCGTGCTACAAAGACCTATAGTAAGTACTTTTGATTTAAATTCTTTCAATGTTAGTCAATTGAGATTTATTAAATTAATTGCTATTAATTTATACCATTTCTTGTGATTGAAGTGCCCTAGGAAATCGACCAATAAGGAGTGCGGATATTACGTCATGAAATATATTTATGACATTATTATTAGTGAACGAACCGGATCATTCTCACAGGTATAAGTTAAATTCTTGTATGATTGATACAGTTAATACATAAATATATAATGTTTTATATAATTTCTTTGCATTGATCATCACATCTTTAATTTATTGTTGCAGTTTTATGATACCAACACATTTACAGATGAAGATCTTGATTCAATTCGTGAGAATGTTGCTGAATTTTTGCTTTCGGAATTGGTTAGTAGTAGAGATGATTGATCATTGTACAAAATACTAAATTGTGTAACACTAATGGTTAACTTGTGAAGTAGTAGTAAACACAAGTTATATATGGTTAGTATGATTGATTACTTATATGTTAGCTTGGTTGATTGCTATTTGTGGTGAATCTGTTTTCTGAGACAGCAAAAACAAGAAAAAGAAAATGGGATCAAACGAAAATATTAAAATTTAATTTTAAAAAAAAATAATCCACGTCACATGTTTACCAAGTAGGGGGAGCGAGTCCCGAAGGTAGAGCGGAGGATCACAAGTAGGAAAGGAAACGGAAGTAGAGCAGAAGCAGGACTTCTAGAACCAGATTAAATGATGCATATGCAAAGGGGATGTTCTGAAAGAATTAAAGGGCGATGAACTTAGGGCGGTAGAACCTGCCAAGTTAGTTCATGTAGCAGCCTCCTTAATTCCCAGAAGAGGCAAGGATATGATGCAGAAAATAATAAAGTAATAAGCAACTGAAAAATAGAAATACTATTTATGAGAACATAGACTTACAAAGAAATGGAAGAAGGAAAGGGAAAGGGATACAGAAAGAGAAAGGGAAAGAGGGGTCACTCAGAGTACTCAGAGCTTCTCTCTCTATCTTCTCTCTCTAAGTGAATGCTAAAATAATCGATGCCTTTTCTTGTTTTGCAGCATCTCTTATATAGGCATTCAAACAGTGTTTTAACCTGGAAACTGATACTGTTTAACCAGTTCCGGTTTTGTCTTAAGTGCACAGTGGTTGCTGACACTACAGTGTTTAGTGGATACATTTCAAAAATGTTTATAATTGCCGACACTACAGTGTTTAGTGGATACATGTGCAAAATGTTTATAATTCTAATCTTCTGCCAGGTCCACTTCATACTCTTCTTCTCCTGGGGTTGTTGAAGAGGAGATGTGTTGACTTGACGAAGCTACATTTTCTTGTTTTTGGAGAGTTTGTAGCAGGGATGATAATTGGTGTATGAGTCCCGCCTTATCTGTGGCTCCGGAAATAGCAGACGTAATCCGAGACCTCTGATTCAAGAACTGGGCATGTTCTGTTACACAAAGATACTTTGGATTTGCCTGAAACCAATTTTCAACTGCTTGAACATTTACTTTTGAAATAGTGAATTTCTGCCACCATTTGGAGAAAGGAACTCTTTGAAGGACTGGCATTAGGTTTAGTCCTTCAATCAGTCTTTCATATTCATATTTCCAGCAGAAAATCCATGAAACGGAGAGTTTTGAACAATAATGAAGACTTAAGGGGAATGGGTCTTCATGATTGAATTTTTGTTTGAATAATTCAAAGGCTTGGTTTACTTCTGGGGGAAATATCTCGGTTAGGGGTCCAAAGAAATTCCACCAATGATAGAACCAATGAGGGAATTGGTATTCGATTGTAAGTTTGAAGTAAATAAACCAAGTATGGGAAAATTTTTTGTTTTGGTACCAGAAAATGTTGTTCCATGCATCAATGTAATCCCAGTAGTTATAAGCTTCGGGAAAATAGTTTATACCAAAAAATTTTGGTTTCATTAATTCCTGGCCCCACATGGAAGGTGTAAGGACTTTTAGAATTTGGAGTTTGGAGAAAGATATGTCTGTATGATCAGAAGGGTTCTGAACATGTTCAATTTTTATTGACTCCGAATGAACCAAAATCAATTCGTAAAATTCCCTTGTCTTTGAATGATGGTTTGGCTGATAATGCATTCCAGGAGGAAATATATTAGCAGCAATTTGGTATGGATTTTGATGAAAAAACTCAGGTTCTGTTTGGAGAATAATCCTCTTATGTTTTTCTTTTTTGATGAAAGGACTAGACCCTTTGTTTTGGGGAGGTTGTGTTTGAACAATTGCTTGGGAAGAAGGAGCAATGTTCATTTGTTTTGGTTGGTTTAGCTGGTCAAAAAACTGTTTATTGGTAAGGTCATATTGTTGTTTTGTGATGGTTTCAATGGGGTGAGGATAATGGGCCACTATCTTTCCCCATGTGGTTTGAGGGGTTTGTTTTTGGGCGAATGCGGAAGCATATTTTTCAAGGTTTTGTTTTAAGGAAGATGTTTTTTGGGTAGAAGACCCAGAAGGAGTGGATGACTCCGTTTTAAGATTTTGGGTTAAAGACCCATGTGGAGTTGATGACTCCGGTTTAATTGTTTGGGACAACAAAGCTTGTTGAGTTTGGGAGCTCTGTTGTTGGAGGAACTGTTTAAGAAATGTTTCTAACTCTTGGCTAGAGTATTCTGGGTTTTGAGCATCCTGTTGAAGGCTGCCCTGCTGAGTGTCTGAAATGTGATCTGTTTGTTTTTCTTCGAGATTTTTCTTCTTTTTTGGCATTTTCACACTCTCTACCTACCCTGTAAAAACTCACGGGTGAGAAAGTCAGGTAAAGAATTGGAAGTCCCTTTGATGAATTCAATCTCAAAGTCAAAGATGCTTAAAATCGCTTGCCATCGGGCAAAAACTTGTTTTGATGCAAGATTTTTAACATCTTTTTGTAAAACATCTTTTGCAGATTTGCAATCAATGCGAACTAAAAACTTTTGGTTTAATAAGTCAGATTGAAATTTTGAAATGCATAAAACAATAGCCAAAATTTCTTTTTTAATAGTGGAATAGTTTTGTTGGGTGCTATTCCAATGTTTAGAAGTGAAAGAGATGATTTTTTCTTGATTGCCTTTTCGCTGTTTAAGAATGCCGCCATAACCAATGTCTGAGGCATCTGTTTCAACAATTTTGAAAGCAAGGGGATCTGGAAGGCTAAGACAAGGAAGTTGCTTAACCTGAATTTTGATTTGTTTAACAATGTTGGTATGAACGTCTGTCCATGGAGGAGGACTCTGTTGAAGGCGTTGGTGAAGTGGTTTAAGAAAATTGCTAAGATGAGGAATAAAATCAGCAACATAGTTTAGACATCCCAAAAATCGTTGAAGTTGTTTTTTATCAAGGATTTGATCAGGAAATTTATCTGCAAATTGAATGGCCCTATTAATTGGTGTGATGGATCCTTGATAGATCCAATGGCCAAGAAATCTGATCTTAGTTTCAAAAATACAGATTTTTGGTTTGGAAACAACTAAGCCGTTTGTCTCTGCAACTTTCATGAATATATGAATATGTTTGAAATGTTGGTCAATGGAATGAGAATATATCAGGACATCATCGATATATACAATGATGAACTGACTATAATCATTGAAGATTTCATTCATGATCCTTTGAAATTCAGATGGTGCATTTTTCAAACCGAAAGGCATAACATTCCACTCATACTGTCCAAAGGGTACAGTAAAGGCAGTCTTATACCTATCATTTTCTGAAATTTGAATTTGCCAAAATCCGGATTTCATATCGAATTTGGAAAAGATTTTTGCAGAATACAATCGTTTCAAAAGATCAGATTTATTAGGTATTGGGTACCTGATCCATCTTAGTGCTTTGTTTAAGGGTTTGTAGTTTATTACAAGTCTTGGAGTACCTCTTTCGATTTCTGCATTTTTATTGACGTAGAAAGCAGCGCAAGACCATGGACTTCTGGATTTCCTTATTAATTTCTTGTTTAAAAGTTCTTGGATTTCTTTTTTACAAGTTTCAAGGAGTTCAGCTGTCATTTGAATTGGTCTTGATTTTGTGGGAATTTGGTCTTCTGAAAATTCTGTTTCATAAGGTAAATCAACAACGTGTTTTTTACGAGTCCAAAAAGCGTTAGGTAAATCCGAGCAAATAGATTGATGGATTTTATCTAAACAGGTTTGGATTTTTTGTTTAGTTTGTGGTTGTTCTAGTTGGGAATCAATATGCTTAAAAGAGATATCTTCTTTCAGATAGTTTATCTGTTGTTGTTTTGAAAGGAGAAGATTTAACTCTTTAATTTTTGGTTTTTGTGTAAAGGGAAACATAATGGTTTTTCCGAGGTGTTCAAAAGAAACTCCTTCATTGCTGGTTAGATATGGGAATATAAAACCAGCAAATGGTTGTCCTAGAATGATTTGATTTCCTAAATTTTTAACCAAAATGAATGGTTGTTGTACATGGAAACCTTCATTTTCTATAACAACATTGGTAATTTTGTAGGTGACTTTTAAAGGGTTTTGTCCTGCACCACTAAACCTTTCAGTTGTCTTTTCGTAATATTTCGTTGGAACTACTCCTTCATCAAAACAATTAGAAGCAGCCCCTGTGTCGAATAAAGCAGGTTGTTCCAAAATGAATTCATCATTAATAATGATTTTGACAAGAATGTGGAACTTTGGAATTAATACCTTAGAAACAATATTGATGAATGGTTCATTAGGATCTTCCTGTTCTTGTTCTTGATCAGAGAGTATTTGTTCATTTTGTTTGTGGGATTCAAGCTGATAGTTTTGGATGTGGGATATTGCTGCAGCATGAGTTTCTTGTTGAAGTTTTATGAAAGAGACCTCAGCTTTGAGGTTATTTACCTCATGCTGGAGATCTTGTAGGGTAGTTGGTTTTACAAAATGTTTAAAACGATTTATGGTTTCTGTTAAGTCATATTTATTAGTAATTAGAGAGGGTTTGTGTGAAGGTTTCGGGCCTTCATTGAGAAGTTCTTTTAATTTGAACAAGTATTCTCCTTTTTCATTATCTGGGAGTTTAGTGATAATGTCAAGTAGTAGATCTTGTTCTTTGGTGATGACATTGATAGAAGAGGAGGAGGTTTCTTCAATGTCATCATGCTGAATTTTGTTTAAATCTTCCGAGGAATCCTTTTCATAGTCTGAATCAGAGGTATCTAATAATAAATTATTAATTTGATCAAGAATTGGTTGTTTGATATTCTTAATCTTTTTAAGTTTTCTGGTAAAACGGCAATATTTTGAAATATGCCCCTTTTTTCCACATTTAAAACAGGTGAGTTTAGTTTGGGGAAGATTTACTTTAGGTTTGGATTTGAATTCTTTGTTTAAAGATCTGGGTGGGGTGTCTCTTTTGTATTTTTGATAAATTGGTTTTTCGTGCGTATATGTTTTTGGTTTAGATGGTTTAGACTTTCTACAAGCAGGAAAACCAAACTGTTCACAGAATGTTCCTAATTCTTTATGGTTTGTTGCCTTTTCTTTAGCAAGTTGTTTGGTTTGTTGCCTTTTCTTTAGCAAGTTGTTTCTGAATTTTATCATCCTGACAGATTTTAAGGGCAGTTTTTTGAACATAGGCAACTAATTGACCATATGTTAAGGAATCATAAGGGATGGTGCCATCATGTTGGTTTCTAAGTTTTTCTCTAACTTTATCACCTAATGATTTAGGTAATCCAGCTAGGAATTTTTCTTTCCAGAATGGTTGATAAGCATCATCTCTTGTGAGTACTCTTTGTAAAAAGTTGTTTCGATACCAACGGAAGTCAGAAAGAGTTCTACACTTAAGATTTGAAGGAGTTCTGCTGATCTATCTTTCCAAATAGATGGGTCTCCAACAAAGTGTTTAATGATTGTAAAAATCAAAGTATTTACTGAATCAGGAATAGAACAGCCTTCTGATGTGATAGGGGTTCCATCTGCTTCAGTTTTGACAGAAGCAAATATGGCAAGTTTATCTTCAGAAGTAAGATAATTATCCCACCATCCTTTTAATTGGCCTGTAAATCCAGCCACTAAAAGGTTGGTAATGGATTCATCTGAAATATTGTTTTGAGTTTGGTATGCCGTACTTACCATTGTCATGTGTTGAAGAATTTGCAAAATATTAGTTTCACTCTGCCCATCTATATTCCATTCATAAATTTGATCAGCATTGAATGACTTAAAATTTTGGTTCATTCTTTCTTCTATTAGAATATCGGGCGGCGAAGCCCTTGAGTAATAAAGTTTGGAGGGTTTTTTCCAATTATGGTTGTTTATCTGAAGGGGAGGTTCAGATTCAGGTTCAGAGGATTGAGATGGAAATTCCTGATCAAGTTTCATAATAACATTTCGAGATGTTGATGAATTTTGGGATTGTGGAGTATCAGGGACCATAGTTTGTAGTTGACTGATTTTTTGCTCAACGTGTTTTAGTAGTTCGGATTTATTGTTTAGGAATTCGGTTTTTACTTTGGGATTAATTTCAAATGGTTTGAAGAGAGGTGTTTCGATTTTTGAGTTTGGTGCTTTAGTGTCCAACGGAATTGTTTTTTGGACAACATAATCACCTAAAGTTTGCAAGTATTGATTGGTGTAATTATTTTTTTCAAGAATATTTTTTATGTCAATTGAATCGATGGGTTTTGTGACATTTTTATAGAGTGTGTTTAAAGCTCTGAAATATGCTGGAAAGAAATCACGTCACTTATTAGCCAAATAAGTGACGTGGTTTCTCCAAAACCACGTCACATATAATCAAAAATGTGACGTGGTTTATAAGAAATAAAAAATGTGACGTGGTTTATCAGAAATCACGTCACTTATTTGGCTAATAAGTGACGTGGTTTCTCCACGCCACATTCCACGTCACATGTTTTCTAAATATGTGACGTGAAATCTCAGCCATTTAATAAAAAAAAATTATTCAGGGACTTATCTACGTCGCTTGTTTCATAAGTTGTGATGTGGAAAATATAACTTTCCACATCCCCTATTTTAAGTGACGTAAAATCTCCATTTTTTCTAAGTCACTACTTTTTATTTCACATAAAAAAGTAACATGAAAACCCAGAAATAACAGACATAGAATCCCCTTTCTGCAGTAGTATGTGGTGAAGAAGATAAAAAGGATATCTATGTTTCAGACGTGAAATGTGTTTTCACAGAGATTTCTAACCTTGTAGCTAAATCAGAGGGATTAACATATCTAATGGTACAAAATTAAAGGATGCAATAAAAAAAGTTTAGAAACCTGAGTCAAAATCAAGGAAAAACTATAAGAACATCTATACTAAGTTTTCCAAGAAATTAAAATCTACTAAACCATTTAAAAATAGTTTATCCAAAAATCTTATTCGAAAAAAATCCCATCTTATTCATAGTAGAAAAACACATAAGTAGATTGTTGTGATTTCATGTAATATATCTGATTTATATCTAAATCAGAAACATAGAAAGTCCAACTTTATGGCCTATGGTTTTGATGTCATCTTCAATTTGAGCTCTGAAATCAGTGTACGTGAAGGGCTTGTACTTGGAGGTCTCTATGACCAATTCATCATCTGGGAAAACAAAGTAACATATTGACATTCTATCTTTACCTTCGCTTATCTTCACTCTGTGCATTGCACTCTTGTATATATCATCACTCATCGCCTGTCGTTACATGCAAAGAAATAATTTAGAAGCAGAATCTAATTAACACGTACATTCAACACACATACTTACAATAAATATATACAACACCCCTCCTATTTTAATCATAAGACACTTAATAGTTAATATATCTCCATTGCAGCTAAATAATTTTTATTATTTGAAAATTATTGAATGAAAATTTTAAATATATACCATTAAAATTGTATAGATCTCATGACTACGATAAGCATGCTGATATTTATAACTGTAAAATAAGCACAAAAACTAATACAATAATACAAACACATATATGTGAAAGAAATTTCAGAAATAAACGTAAGTAATTACCTGCATCATGTCACCAATATTGACAGTGAGAGTGCCGGGAATGGATTGAACAGGAAGCCATTGATGATCTTTAAGGACCTCTAATGAAGAATCATGAGCAAGGAGGCTGAGAATTGACAACACAGAGCTGTCGGTATGAGGTTCCATTCCCCAAGAACCATCATTATTGTTATTAATGTTGTTTGAATAGTTAGGATTTGGAGGATAACGATACACACGTATAAACCCTGTCTTATCTGCCACGTAAGAGCTTATTGGCTTCTTCATATTCACACTCACCTTCTTCACCATTGCTTCAAATAAACATTTAACTATTCTTGATAGGTGCTTTCCATATTCTACTAGCACAACTCTGTTCCCCATATATATGGAATGAAAAAGAAAAAAAAAAACAGTAACAAAGTTTCAATGAATTAAATCAAACACATATGAAAATATAATGAACATATAGGAGGCAAGTATGATTTTTCATCTTTTGTTCCTTTTTATCATCAATTTTGTTGACAAATGGTTAGTACTTATATATGGTCATCATTGAGTTAAAAAAAATGATTAGATGATTGGAATTATTCGGGAACCATATAATTGTACTGCGATTTTGTTTATAAAGCCTCATTTTTTTCAATTCTTCACTCTTTTTTCTGTTATTAAGACCATAATAGTTATGAAAAAAATACTTCCTAGTAGATCTTTTCAATTATGCAAATTTATTTAGAATCAAGATAATTATGTTATACAAAAATAGCCAAAAATATAAAAGATACAACAATTAATGTGGGAAAATTTCTCATTCAATACTAGTAGGAATGAATGAAGAATATAAGAGATAAGAAAAATAAAAGAGTAATTTAATCAATAGAGTAAAATGTTAAAAAAATTAAATCATGAAAAAATGGGACTGTGATCTCAAGGATGAGATTGCACTCCTTACCAATCCCAATCCTAGTCCCAGTCCCAGACTCAGTCCTAATATGTCATAGTCCCTGTCCAGGCAGGACTTTCCATTCCAAACACATTTGTCCAGGTTTTTCCATTGCAACCCAGACACTTTGGATACCCCTATATATGCTACCTCATATTCTTAATTAAGAGTCCATTAGTTTATTTTGGAAAATTAAGGAAGCTAATATAAATAAATTAATTCTATATGAATATCAGTTATTAGCTTGAATTACACATAAGTTTAAGAGCTTAATTTGGAAAAATATCAATATATAAATATATATGTTAAAATAATTCATTTAGCTTTCCAAATAGATACGACAATTAATTTGAGAAAAATTCTCATTCAATGTTAGTGAGAATGAATGAATATAGGAGATAAGAAAAATAAAAGACTAATTTAATCAATAGAGTAAAAAGTTGAAAAAATTAAATCATAAAAAAAAAAAATTGGGACCAGGATCTCAAGGATGAGACTGCACCCCTTCCCAGTCCTAGTCCTAATATTTCCTAGTACTGGCCCAGGAAAGACCTTCCGGTTCCAACATGTATATCCAGGTTTTTTTATTGTAACTCCGGGCTCTATGGATACCCCTATATATGCTACATCATATTCTTAATATAAGAGGTCATTAATTTTATTTGGAAAAATTAAGGAAGCTAATAAAAATAAATTAATTTTAAATAAACATCAGTTATTAGTTTGAATTATACATAGTTGAAGATTCAAATAACTTAGTTTGAAAACAAAAATATCAATATGTTAAAATAATTCATTTAACTTTCCAAATTTATTTTAACAAAACTAATTATCGCTCTTCTATTAAGCACATGATTGTTGGAAAAAAGGACATGAGATTATAAACAATAGAAGGAGTATAATATTTCAATGGTGTAGCACGTGTGCTTGCTTACCTGAAACACTCAAGAAAAGGAAGCTGAGGGCGAAACTCTTGAAGATGTAATAAAGGAACATTGAAACCTTCAAATAAATTAATCTTGCTTGGGTCTCCTGATAAGCCTAACCCGGACGAGGATAGGGCAGGGGTACCCCAGAAGTAAGCCACGGGGCTATCCTCACAAGAGGCTTGTTTGGATTCAAAAGGCATGCAAAATAGGTGTTTGGTTAGATCATGAAGTTGGGATAACAGGTTTAAGGGTACTCCGTGATTGGCTAGCTGGAATATACCCCATTCCTTGCAAGCCTCATCTAGCTTCTCAATCATTTCATAATCTCCCTTCATTAAGCATTCCAGATCTATCACCGGCGGTACGGCATACGAAGCGGCGATGGTTGTATCCGGCTCCGGTTCTTCATGGTGGTGGTGGTCGTCATCGCCGGAGTGGCGGCTTATTAGGTGGCGGAGAGCTGGAGGGTATGAGTCCAAGCTGCTCATTGATGTGAGTGGGAGAGAGAGAAAGAGAGATTTTGGTTTCAAGAGTTTGTGGTATTGTGTTAGGTACATTGGAGTCAGATATATTTTTATGGTGTACATTGGGGCATTGAATTTGAACCAACCAATGTTTTTATCTTCTTGATATAGATGCGAGTAAATGTTTGTCAAATATGACTCGATTGACTAATATATTTGTAATTTTATGCATTAACATATAGGGATAAAGGCCAAAAATACCCCGGAAGTATCCACTAGGGGTACCTGGTGTCTGGAAGTTTTTTTATAAGTAAATATACCTTAGAAGTTAAAAAAAGAGGTCAAATATGCACTGAAAGTCAAAAAAAGAGGGCAATTGCATAACTTTCAGGGCATATTTGCCCCTAAAAAAACTTCCAGGGTATATGAATTTTTGCCTGGGTTGGATGGAATTGTCCTTTTTTTTTTACTTACAGGGCATATTTGCCCCTAAGAAAACTTTCAGACACCAGGTGCCCCCTAGTGGATACTTCTAAGACACTTTTTGCCTTTATCCCTAACATATATAGTAGCATATTAAATGTACAAGGTACAATGTACCTTAAATATGTTGTGTACCTTGCCTTTTTATTTTACACGAAATTTATGTTATTTGTAAACTCAACAGAACTCGTACCGTTTTTAAGTTTTTAATCTTCAAAATTTCGTTTATTCACCCTTAAATTAGTGTTAACTTTAATTTTTCATGTATAAACTTCATAAAAATTTCTTTGTTAAGCATAATAGATTATGAATGTTGATGGATTTAAGTTCAATTATTTGGATTATAATTATATTTAAACTAAATTGTTGTCAACTTTATATTTTAATTATTTAGTCATACATTTTTTATAGTTATTTATTGATAAGGAGTTTAAAATCCAATTTTATATGCTTGTCACAAATTTGCTTGAACCCATAAGTTTGACAACCTTATATGTCCTCTTATATTTTGTTTGATTTTAATATTTGGGATCTATTTATTTCAAGGATTATTGAAGATCAAAATCATTTCGTGCATAGGGTAACATGAATGGCAACTGAATCTTTATTATTCAGAGTATATTATATCATATAGATTAATAGAGATATGAAACAAATTGAATCATGTTTACATATATATATATATATTCCCATTACACTCTCTTAAATTGGGGGAAATGGCTGAAAATCCCCCATTACAAACTTTATTATTCAAATGCATGTTGAGATTTATTTATAGACATGTGCAACCTATCTTTAGTAGGTCTGTGGTAGTATAACTTATTTTTAAATATATGTAAAATAAAAGATATTTGTTAACAGTTGAAGATATATTAAACACAAAGAGTTACACCCACTCAGAATATAAGTCCTTTAATTAGAATTCTATTACAATCAATCCTGTGATGAATTGTTGATTAGATTATAATTTCGTTAATGAAACATAATTTGTTAAAAGGTTTATTTGTAGGTTACCTATGAGAATCACATGAATATGGCTCAAATTTTAAATCCCAACGATTGAACACACTGGTTGAAAAGCGTTAGGTCATATCCAAACGTTTTTGAGAAGTATTTTCGTCCCAACATTGTTTGCATTAACATACTAGCATTGACCACTAAAAATTGATGTTGGGTCGTATCCAAAAATTTTAAGTATTTTCCATAAGCAGTAGGTCAGCGATTGAGCAAATTTGCACTAAGGTTAACATACTAGCGTTGACCGTTAAAAATTGACATTGACTATTAACTCTTTTAATAATAAAGGACAAAATTGTTAGATTTTGGTTACTTATAGAAAATAATTTCTCTTCCAAAAAATTTAAATTAAAATAAACAATGTTCCAGAGTTGTTCAATTTTCCAAAAAAAAGAAGGCCGGGACGTCCTGATCTCGTTCCATGCTGTGCAAGACTAGAATGATTGCCTTACGATTTAAGACAGAATACAAGACAAAATACTTGTCCCATCCCTATTCGTCAGGATTGTCCTGTCCTATCTTGTAAGCACCCCTAATTAAAACTTAGTTAAGAAGTAACCTTTTATATATGTATGTTGACTAAAATATTGTGTAATTACACCCAAACACAAACACAAACATTTAGGGTTAAGGTACATTGAGCACCCTCAAATAATTTTTGAGGTGCAATATGCACTCTCGAATCTACCAAAGTTGCACCCCAAAATATTTTAGGGTGCCTATTACATCTTAAAATATTTTTGAAGGACCATCAAACATTTGGATTAACTAGCAAGGGTCGGGGTTTTTTTTGTATAACCCATGGTCTCATATTAAAGCCTTGGGTATTAAACCAGGATATTTACTTAGAGGTAGTGAGGTGTCCCATTGTGGGCTAACATTCTTACGGGTCAAACTAGTCAATTGTTAGTAGCGATGGATACTGGTGGATAAAATAAAAAAAATTGAGGATGCTTAGGGCACCTTAATCCTATATATATATATAAATTCATACGTTCATATTTTCAATCAAATTATAAAATTACAACATTAGATACTTTTTGAGATGCATATATTAATAAATCAATTGAAAACTTTTGAATATATTTCATTATAGATATGTTATTGAAATAATAATCAAATCTTCAATAAAATTGTTAATATTTTTCATGTAAAAATTACTTTATTTTATTATGTGAAACCCAAATATAAAGTTAGTAAATTCGAATAGAGATTTGCTAAACACAAATATGAACTTGGTAAATGCAAGTAGAGAGTTGGTAAATGCAAATATGGAGTTAGTAAACCCAAGTGGAGAGTTGGTAAACCCAAGTAGAGGGTTGGTAAATCCAAATATAACGTTGGTAATGCTAGTCAAAACTTAGGAGCGGGTCAATAATTTTATATCTCAATTTGGTAATTTCATATATCAAAATATATCAAATTGGTAATTGAAATTATTTTATGAATAATACTTATGTATTTTCTGACCGGTGATTAGTACAATTTATATAAGGAGGAGGGAATATTTTTCTGAATGTATATATGATCATTGCCTATAATCATGATCTAAACATATCCCTTAAGATCCTCTTGAAATCATGGAATACAATCAACATTTATGATGGTCATATTATATTTCCAATCTGATCATTGCACAAAGTAGATCTAGGTTAAAATTGAATAGGCATAGTAGATCTAGGTTGAAACTAAGTGGGCTTGTAATTAGGCTTATATTCTCACACTCCCCCTCAAGTTGGCAAATAGATATCGATCATTCTCAGCTTGCCTCTAAAGCTTTCAAATATGTCTTGTGTGAGTGACTTAGTCATGACATCTGCAATTTGGTTTCTTGATGGAACGTAGGCCAAGTCAATTATATGACTTTCGAATTTCTCAATAATGAAGTGTCGGTCTATTTCCATGACTTCTGAATTTTGGACTTTGAGTTCTGATTCAGCTTAGCTCCTTGAGACAACAAGTTGCTTCTTGCTCCTCTAGGTGAATAGGTTTCCCCAAAAAGAATAGTCATTGTTTGAGTTTTTTTTAAGATATCTCAAGATTCTATAGACTGCTGTCATGTGTTCTTATTGTGGACTACTTGAATAACATATGCCAGGTCTAGTGTTCTTATTGTGGCTTACTATACCAATAGAATAACATATGCCAGGTCTAGTGTGCGAGAAATAAATAATTTTACCAACTAACCTTTGGTATCTCTCCTTGTCCACATTTTTGCCATTTGGTTTAATTGTGAGCTTCTAGCTCAGTTCCATTGGAGTATTAGTGGGTCTAGCCACCAACATCCCTGTTTCTTTTAGAAGGTCAATTGTATGCTTACATTGACATACACTTATGCCTTTATGACTTTAAGCTACTCCCATTCCAAGAAAATATCTCAAGGGGCCAAGATCTTTGATCTCTAATTTTGATGCCATGTTTTCTTTTAGCTTAGTAATCTTTGCTTCATTGTTACCTGTTAGGACTATATCATCAACATATTCAATAAGAATATTTATTTTCCCCTAACTAGATTTAATTAATAGGGTATGATCAACTTGACTTTGTTTATACCCTAACTCCTTGATAGCTTTGGAAAATGTTGCAAAACATGCTCTAGGTGATTGTTTTAAACCATACAAGGATTTGTGTAGTTTGCAAACTTTTCCAATACTTTCAAGTTTTTTTAATCCTAGTGGAATTTCCATATAAACTTCCTCAAGGTCTCCATTTAAAAATGCATTTTTCACATCTAGTTGATGCATAAGCCAATCCAAATTTGAAGCTAGGGATATAAGTACATTAATAGTATTTAGCTTTCCAATAGGCACAAAGGTTTCTTGATAGTCTATTCCATATGTTTGGCTGTAATCCTGGCAACTAGTCGTGTCTTATACTTTTATTTGAATTATATTTTATAGTAAACACCCATTCACTACTAATCGTTGTTTTACCTTTTGAAAGACCCATTATTCTCTAGGTGCTATTTTTGTGGAGGGCTAAGTTCATCATCTATTGCTTTTCACCAATTTGGCTCTTTTATTGCCTCATTGTAGCTCTTGGGAATTCTCACACTTTCTAAGTTTGCTACAAAAATTTTTAAGTTAGGAGAAATATTTTTAAATAAAAATACTTACTGATTAGAGTTGTGTGAAACTTCTCTTACTTTTTCATAGAGAAATAGTCCTATAAACTCCTCAAGACTCAAATCAAGTATAGAATCAGAGTTTTGTGTGGAATGGGGCATTCCCTCATTATATTTGAAGATGGTAGAAAAGTACAAGAGGGGTGTGAATTGTGCTTTCTAATTTTATACACTTTAATTCACAGAACTTATAGTGGTTCGGCCAAACTCTTAGCCTACGTCCAGTTCTCCAACTTTCAGTTGGATTCCACTAGTCTTTCAAAATTCAAACAGGCTCTTGAATGCCTTTACAAGTGATTATACAACAGGAGCTTTCTCTCTCTCTCTCTCTCTCTCTCTCTCTCTCTCTCTCTCTTTCTGATCACTCCCCTTTACAACTTGTAAGATTACACCCTACTCTTAAGATCCCACTAACTTAAGAGTAACCCTCACTTGATTGTAGTTACAGAAAATTTGTTCACTCAACTGAACAGATTATGTTACACACTGAAGAACAATAAGAAATGAATGAACTTGCTAAAGGTTGGTATGTATTGAATGCAGTAGTTAATACAGATAATCAATGCTAGCAATCAATGTTATCAACCAACTTTCTCACAAGGCCTTTTATACTTGTCTCTGGAAATTTTGCCAGTTGTGAGAAGATTATAGCCGTTGCTTGAATCTGATGATGATTGAGTGTTTAAGGTTGCTTTTTGTGTGAAGCATTAACTCCATTGTACTGGTTTTGCCTTAAATCATCTCTCTTCATTAATTTCAAAAGGTGGTTGGTGAATCAAGCAAATTTAGTGCAGGTTATGTGCCTAACGATAACTTTGCAGAATAGGCCTAAACAACTTTTGTACTTGAAAGCTAAAAATAGACTTGTTTATTTAGTTTGAATTAAATCCATCGCCACATCGATCATAGCCTTTGATCAATCACAGGATCTGGTTCCAGATCGATCATTCATCGATCATGATCTACATCACTGATTAGGTAGTTAGAAAATAAGTCGTCTGATCGAATCACAGGGACTCCCTGATTGATTAGACTTATCCAATCGATTGCTCTCAGATTATATTCAGATTATAGCTTTTATCTGATCGATCACAAATTGTCCTTTGAACGATTAAGTCTATCTGATCGATTAGGCTTTGTTTAGACTTGAATTATTCTTTGAGCCTTTTGATCCATTACAAGGGAGGTCTGATCGATTAGGCTTGTCCAATCGATTACACTAAGTTCTTCTGATTCCTCTAATTGATTATATTAGTACTTAGTTCATTTTTCACTTTCTCTGATCGATCACAGGGGTCCCTTGTAACGCCTGGAATTTTATTATTATACTATAACATTTTAATTGAATTATAACCACTTTTAATGTCAGAAGCCCAAAAATACGTAAAAATTTAAAACTTTTTCTTTAAACAATTTAACCAACTTCCTTTTAGTTGGAATGGGCTTTTCAGACAAATTGGAACAACTTAAAACTTTTTGTAAAAGAAACTGGTTAATAAAACAATTAAAAGTATACTAACCATCTTTCGGTGTCTATTAATACTCATAACACTTAGGGAATTTAAATCCCATAATAAATTTATGCAATTCTATTTTCTATGCTTCCTAATATTAATTTAATAATTTAATCCTTACAACATATACAAATAATATCGCTAAATTATTTAACCACCTTTTTCTTTCTCAACTATAATCCTAATTTCTTCTTCTACTCTTCCTTCCCAGCTAGCTTCCCACATCCTGCGTACTGAAAATGTTTGGGGAAAGAGTGAGATTGGAAATCCCAATAGCAGTTTCTTTCATTAACATATATGATCATACTAGCATTGTCATGTATATATTTCATAAATACTGTCCAAATGATGATAGTCTTACTCCTATTAATCTGTGTGCGATCCGCACCTACCAACCACTGATAACGATACTTTCGTTAACTAGTGGAGGCTCTACCTGCAGGACTTCTCGTTATAACAATCCCGTTATAACTAAACTGGTTTGGCAAAGGGGTAGCGAACCACCTAAGCCTGGAGTACTCCAACTGAGGAATAACAACTTACCAACTAAATGCAATAGTTATTACAAAATAATACATGCAATTTAATTGTTACTGAAATAAACTGCTACCTGTACCGTAACTCCCGGCCTTAGCTGACTCTTTTCTTTCCCCGATGACCCGAGGATCCACCTCTATTATCTTTTCCTATAATTAGGTATAACATATATAATATATTAATATCTATTCTCAATTTTAATATTTCGACGCCTCTCACGATCCTAAATTACTACCCTTCCCTTGCTAACTAAAGTACTAGCTACTTCCGTTTCCAAATAATCATACACTTTAATATCAGCATTTAGAATGACTTTCCTTTATTTGACTTATATATAATTCTCTTGTTACTAATAAAGAAAATCAAGGATTCAATTGATACAAACACATACAGATATCGAGAATCAATCAACTACCAGGATACGCATAGAAGCTAAAGCAATTCAGAACATACTTAAACATCAAACAATACAAGCGTATTCAAGCACAAGCAGCTAGGCGTCTCTAATTACTTGAATCAAATTTACATCATATATTAACAAATGTAACAACTTACTTTACTTAATGAAATTCAATATAGATTTAAAATAAATTTCTAATAATCATATTTTCCCTTCACATTAATAATTATTACCCATAACTTAACTTATTATAACTAACCTGACCATTTAAGATCTAAAGGACACTTTTAACTAATCTATTCCAATTAGTGTTCCTTATTCTCAATGTTTGACTACTAACTTTCCTAAAAACCAATTCTGGTGATGATAAAATAATTCCTAAACCCCTAACATCATAATAATGATATCACCCAATCATCAAAACATGCTCATATAATTTTAGTTAATCCTTTAGTCACTTTGTAATGCTTGTTTAATAGGAAAAGTTTCAAAACAATATCTAATTCCAACCCATATATTCTTTTTACTTAATTCATATTTAAATCTCTTGTTAATCTAAATAACAATCTTGTAACATTACAGATTGAACATAAATTGAATTACTCAACTTTTAACACAAACATTAACAAATTCTTATTTCAATTTCAAAGAACCATTTTATGAATCTCAAGACGATCTTTAAGAACTTTTAAACATACTAAACATTATTTTAATAATTTACTTTTATTAAACTTTCTTATTAACCTATGCATTAGTACATAACTTTGGAATTTCAATTAATTATATTAAATCCTTAACATTTATTTGATCACTTAAACTCATTGGTTTATAGTATATAAACCTCAAAACAGTAACTTCAGCCCACATTCACCTTTAATAATTCATTGTACAACTTTTCAGAATATCAAATAAATGACGTTAAATCAGTACGTCATTGTAAAATACCAAGAGGCATGTATCAATATATCCTTATCTCTGAATCATTTTAATATAGTAACTATAATTTCTCAAACCTAATTTACAGTGTACTCTTAACAACCAAACTTAGGAATTTATTCAAAATTTCTTTTTTTTTCTTTTTAAAAGAATCATTGAACAAGTTAATTAAACTTTCCAAAACAGGATTATAATTCCTTAACTTAACTTTAATCACATATACACCTAGACCACCTTTGATATGCCTTAAACATAATTATTAACCATCTTATGCATTCGATATATAAATAAGAATCATTAATATACGATCAATACCAATTCCCATTTCACTTCCCTATTTCTGCTTCTTAATTACCAACAACAATACATTCTAGAATTCTAGCTCCTTTAGTTACTTGTTTTATTATCTTAACTCCCTATATTAATATATAATCAGCTTTTGCTTTGATTTAAGAATCATTTGACTAAATGGGAACTTATATTTAATTAACATTCTGTTAATGAACACCAATTTCAGTCATCAAGCATAACAGAACATCTAACAAATAGAGGAAGCAAAGAATAGAAATTCTAAAACATGTAAATCCATACACTTGTTCTAATCCACCTTTATTATCATTTTATCCTTCTTTAAGCCCCCTTTTGTTCCCACAATCCACACATTAGGTTCAATTCATTAAATATCAATGTACATCTTCCAAGTTTCAGACCTCACTAGAATCAAACAGAGAATCAATATAGCATAACCATTATATCATTCAAACCCCAACACAACTTAGAACAGAATTAGAATTTTTTCAATCCTCATCATAGCTCTCAATTCCCCATACTAAATCTCTATCATCCCTTACTTATCATTAAAAGATCAGAAAAACAGTTACACAATTTCATACTTCCGAAAATCTCTACCCCCAACAGAAATTCAACATGCTTAGCAATATATATTAGTTCTTTTCCAATCTTTTTGGCATTTAATTATTACACAGGAACCAATCATGGATCAGAAATCAACCAAAACAGAGGCAAGCATAAAAATTTCAGGAACCCCCTTAGCTCACAAATAACAATCAGAAAAGAACAAGAATATCTAGATTTCAAAATCACCATATCCAAACATTACAATACGAAAGCATCAGGACAGAGAAGAACAAGAAGAGAATCAGAATCAAACTACTCAGATAACAAGCAACAAACATAATCAAACATCATCAATTTTTCCTCCTTAAACCCGTCGGCCAGAGCATCACAAACAGAGGAGAATCAATAACCCAATACAACTCAAATTAAAATTAATATTTCACACTCAAGCATCGATTTCATCCTCTTGATCATGCTTAAGAATGAAAATCACAAAGAGGAAGAAGAATCAGATTTCAGCTCAATCAAGGAGAAATCGGGTAGACCAAGAAGCACACAAACATCCAACATATAACTTCCCATATAACCCTTATTTTACTTCTCACCATATTCAATTAGATTTTCCCATCAGTTCAACCCAAAACTCGGCGCCGATGAACAGTAACCGATTTGAGGTTCTTGGAGAAATTCACCCAAACTCAACTCCCCACTCGAAATCTCTTGCCAAATCACCTAAATCGAAGCCTAAGCTTCTTTTAGATAGGTTTAGAACTTCAAAAACCCCAAAAATCGAATCAACCCCCCTTTAATCTCGTTCAAATCGGCCAAGAAAGGAAGGGAGAACGAAGGAGGAAGTTTTACCCAGACTTCACATGAGTCTCAGCCACTTCTCGCTGCCGTTAACGCCGTCGTCTGCCGCTCGAGTTTGAGAGAGCCAGAGGGAACAGAGAAGAGAACGAGAGAGTGAGGAATGTGATGGTGGGAGTGAATACAGAGAGGGAGACGGTAGTGAGAGATGAGAGGGAGATATATTTTTATTTGAGCATGTGGGTTAATTTTTGGGATAAGAATTAGGGGATATTTTAAGGAATTTTGACCCTTTTGCCCTTACACCATCATAGAATTACAAATTGCCATTTACCTCTTCCCTATTTCACCCCCCTTTTATTTAAAATTTAATTACAATTCATCAAAATATCAGTATAAGTTTAGTCCATAATTAAATTATCCAGATACAGTCTGGTGTCCAAATTTATTTATACAACTTTTTTTTAAAAATAAAATAATACCCCAAGATTCTAAATATTCACTTATTAAATCTTTTTGGAAACTATATTTTTATCTTCTAATTATTTCTCTTTATCTCCTAAAGAAAATAATCCTTAAAATTATTAAAATTCTTAAAACATCGTAAATTTATTTTTCAATGCTTTTTAATATTTTAATAATATTTCTTAAATCTTAAATAATTCCTTATATCTATTTTTAAAATTTGGGGTGTTACATCCCTGATCTATTGGGCATCTATGATCTTAACTTCTAATCTGTCTCTGATCGATTAGGTTTATGGTTTCTTAACTTATCATATGATCCTGATCGATTAGGCAACACTTAGTAATTTCTATCAAATTGTTTCTAAGTTATTCCTGATCCTTACCTAACTTTTCTTTATGCCTAAGTTATGTTTAGTTATCATCAAAACTCATTATTCTAACAATATTGATGTTCCATATTTTCTTGTTCATATTGTTCAGAGTTCTCATTCCCTTGTTCCTCTAAGTCTTTCTTGTTAAGGGTATTTAAAGGCTCAAAAGGGTTCTAGTTTTCGAAAATAGATATGTTTTTAGTTCTAGTACTTGGAGTAGTAAAAGGTAGTTCAATAATATCAGCATAGCTGGTGATTGACGATTGTGGCTGGTCTATAGATGCTTTTGGATCCATTTGGGTACAAATTATCCAGTCACCTCCTTGGTTCTCACCTTGAATGGATTATTTGGGGATAATAAGGCTTATTTTCAATAAATTTAACATTCATAGTAATATAGAACTTGTGAGTTTCAGGTGAGTAACACTTATACCCTTTTTGTGGAAGAATAACCAAGAAAAATACATTTAATTGCTCTAGGATATAGCTTTCTCTCATGCTCATTATAGACAAATGCAGTACAACCAAGCACTGTCTTTGGCGGATTATTAAAGATGGTAGTATTTGGATAAGTAGCAATAAGAGTTTAAAGCGGTGTGTAAAACTCTAATACTTTCATTAGTAACCGGTTTACCAAATGGGTTGCAATAACAGTAGCATCCCTCCAAAAATGATTTGGTACATTATTTTCAAACATAAGAGCCCTAGCCACTTCTAGAAGATGGTGATTCTTTCTTTTAGAATCACCATTTTGTTGTGGTGAATAGACACATGATGTTTAATAATGCATACCTTTTACATATAGAAAGTTTGAAATATTAGAATTTAGGTATTCTCTACCATTATCAGTTCTTAAAATATTTATTAAGGTATTAAACTGAGTTTTGGTAAAAGCATACAAATTTTGAAATATGGGAAACACTTTAGTTTAATCTTTCATAAGAAAAACCCAAGTTAGACGAGTGTGATCGTCTATAAAGATGATAAACCAGCAAGCATTAAAATTAGTTGGAACCTTAGTGGGACCCCAAATATTGCTATGAATAATATTAAAGGGTTTGGGTGGCTTATAAGGCTATCATGGATGAGAATTCCGAACCTGTTTTGCAAGATAATAAGTGTCACAAAGAAATTTAGCCATTGTTTTATTCGAAATAGTAGGGAATAAGATTTGCATATATCCTAAGTTAGGGTGGCTTAACCTAGAATGCCATCTTTTTTATTTCATTCAAGGTAAAATTGGCCAAAACAAAGCAACAAGTTCATTTTAATGAAAACTCTTGTAGAAAATATAGCATTTCACAACTTAGCAGTTTCAATCATCTTGCCGGATACCAAATCTTGGAAGCAACGACTAGTTTTGTCAAAGGACCATTTTAATTGCTCTGTGACTTGTTTAACATATAAAAGGTTGCTTTCAATATCAGGGACATATAAAACATCGTATATAATAATATTATTGATTTTTGCAGTTCCTATTGCATGAACTTTAGCAAATCGTCCTTAGCTACTTCTACCTGTTTGTGTTCATCTTTAGACCAAAAATCCTAGAGTAATTCCTTAGAGATTGTGATATGGTGCATTGCTCCAAATTCAATAATCATGATATTTTCATATCTAGTTGATCTACTAAATGCATGAGATAGAAATATACCTAGCCAGCCAAGAGTCACATAAGGATTAAAGGTAGTAGGAATTTTATTTGGGTTGGTTGAGTGTTTCTCTAGTAGCTTCGCAGTTTATCTTGTTTGAGTGTAGCTTCCTCTGGAGTTGCAGACCCAACCAAAAAACTTTTTCCACTATTTTTCCTTTCAGTTTGGCACTTGGAGGTTTGCTATGGAGTTTCCAACATTCCTCTCGTGTGTGACCATTTTTATTTCAATGGTCACACTTCTTTTTAGGTTTGGACATCTTAAAGACCATGGACAGTAAAGCCAGCAGGAATATTAGTGTTAAAAGAGGGAAAATTGATAGGAACAATCAATAGCTTCTTACTTTCTTCAAATTGAATCGAGTTGAAAGCTTAATGTAAGGTGGGCAGTTGCTTGTTACTCACTAAACGCCCTCTGACGTCTTCAAAAGAGTCATGAATGTTAGAATCGTAAGTTTTGATGAAGACTGACCCCATAAATAACATAAGCAAATGAGAGCAAGTTACCTTTGATCTAAACAAGTAAAATCTAATAGGTAACATATCACCATTGCAAGAGTAAAAGATAGTAGATGGAAACTTAGCAGAACAACAAGAATGAATATCTCTATCGCTAAGTGTATCCCTACAGCTAGTAGACAAAGAGCAATAGCAAGTGAAGACTTAGAAATAACAAAGTTAATATCTATCGCTAAGTCTGTTACTATCGCTAAGAAAGATTCTATCGCTAGAAGTTCAGAGATAACATAGATAAATGAAAGGAAATACAAATAGCAGGAATATAAATCAAAGTCCTTGAGCTATAGAATCAGCTAGTGATAATAGGTTAAGCTATCGATAACAAAAGTGCTTCAGATAATAATCATTCAGATAGCTAGTGCCTGAGAGCAAATGAATCAAATGAGCTAACATAGTTGCTAGCGCTAACACGTTTAGCTATCGATAATAGGATACCCTGAAATACTCTTGAATAATCATCCCAGTATCCTTAAAGCTAATGAACAAGCAAGTACCTAACGATAATGAAATTAGCTATCGATAGAAGATTATTCATAAAGAAGTCAGCCAGTATGATGAACCTTGAATTAGAAGAATATACTAGCGATAACGCCTATGTCTATCGATAGAGAATGCTTTATGAAAATCCTCAGCTGATATAAATATTATCTATCACATTGAGCTAATAGACTATGCTTGGGATAACATCTGCTGTGCACTATATGCTTACTTGTTTAGCTAACAGCTCAAGTGCAGAAATTATACTATGCAGTTAGCGATAGCAAAGCATGCTAGCGCTACTGAAAAAGCTGCTATGAAAGTACAAGTGTTCAAAACGCACAGTCTAGCCTACTCTACGCATGAACAGTTGAAACGAGATCAGAAGTTTGAATCAGCTGAAGAATAGTATCTATCTCCAACGGCTAGGGACTACCAACGACTATATTCTAACAGCCATATGAAGACGAATCAAAAGGTAATCTGTGAAGATATAAATAGAACAGGTTTTGCCTCCAAAAGGAGATCGAAAAAAAAAACAAATATAACGAGCGATGAACAGGGCATTATACAGAATTGCAAATTACTCTGATTGAGAGCATTAGAAAAGAAAAGCTAGAGCAATACGTTGTTCAGATTATTAAGCTCTAGTTGTATTTCTTTATTTATTACTCTGTACTTAAGCGTTTATCAAAATCTGTTCATTAAGTGAACATATTTATTGAAATCCTCTACTGTTTGAGGTTGTTCTGAAAGCTTGGTGCTTTAGAACAGGGATATTGCCTTACAGGTAATAAGGGGGAGTGTTTAGAGTAATTCTAAAACTCTGTAAAGGTTGGCAGGTGAACCTGTGTTCGTAAAACCTGTGGTAGGCTTCTCTTGTGCCAGGGTTAAACAAGAGGGTAGTGGAAATCTCAGGTGGAGCCTGAGGACTGGATGTAGGTCTAGTTTGACCGAACCAGGATAAACTCTATGTGCATTACCTCTTCCCTTAACTCTCTTAGTTTCAAGCATATCAAAGTTATTTACTCTTCAGTGCATTTCATGTTTTGAAATATTCTCTGTGATAAACCTAAAAAGATTTCAAAGTTTAACATCACTTGTACTTTGTTTAAGGAGTTAAAAAGAATTTTATTATGTCACCCAATTCACCCCCCTCTTGGGTAACAGAGATAGCTTCTATCTAAAACATAATTATGATAGCAAAGAGTCTATCATAATTATTAAAGATTAAACTTACATTTAAAAGAGACTATCGATGATAGAAAAACAATAACCATATATTAATAAAAGTTATCATGGATAGAAAGAGTTCACATAAAACTTTTACGAATAAACCATGTTAGAAAAAGGATTTAACTAACATTGTAATAAAAATTAGCTCAAAAGTAATAACGATGTTAGAAAAGAGTTTTCCTTACTAACATAGTTACAAAAGATTGATCTAAAACCTTTTGAAACCAAATAGGTAACTATGTTAGGAAAGAATTTCCCTTGCTAACATAATTACAATAGTGTCATTCAAGTTGTTTAAAAAAACTAGATAACTACGTTAGAAGAGATTATCCTACAAACATAATTTTAAAAGATTTCACTAAGTCTTTCAAAATCAAATAAGATAACTATGTTAGAAAGATATAAGCTACTAACATAGTTACAAAAGAGTTTACTCAAAAAAATGACAGTTTACCATATTAGAAAATGCTCATCTAACATGGTCATTAAAAACCAAGTTATAAAACAAAAATGTTTTTTCTTGAAAACTTTTAATACTTTCAAACAACCCAAACCATTAATCATGTCAATCTAACAACTACACTTACAATGTTATTAAAATACACTCATCACGTCATCCATAAAACCATCCTCACATTCCATAAAAATCATTAATTAGATGAATTTTCCTTGTACACTAGGAAAGTCGACTTCCTTTCAATGAGGTGCAACAAAACACAAGTATTTTCCAATTATCCATACACTATTACCCTGTGGAACCAAGTCCAAGCATACTGGAAGGGATCAATCTTAGTCAACACTATAATAGATACAATCACCCAAAATCTCAAATGAAATCATGCGGAAGTGGAAAGTAAAGCATGCCTAACCTAGGTGTATGGAAATATACATATAGCAATACCAAACAGAAGCTCACTAAGCTAGCGAGTATCTGATGGCTCCTTTCCCTCGCATTTACTACCGGAGCTAATACTAAAACTGAAAAGCAACCAAATGAGACAAAGTTTCAGTAACACTTATTCTTCCTATGCTGCATACATGTGCAAGTGTGAGCTAGTATGAGTAAGTAAGGAATTTAACAATGCGTGCTCAGATCCAACAACATATATACATAAATAATCATCATCACATATCCAAATACCACAACAACCAGACTCCAACACATACTATTTCCCACATTTCAAGATAACAGAATAAACATTCATAATTACCCATTTGATACGGCATATTAGCCCTAGTTCCAAAATCAAAATCAACAATAGAGTTTACCAACTCATCACACAAAATTGAAGACAAGGAAATGGTTACCTCTTTGAAGCCAAACTAAGAATTACCATAAATGTGTCCATGTGCTCAATGTAAAGAACCAATTACAAACAATATTATTACACATACACCTGATTAGTAACTAACCAAGTGCCACAATTCACAACTTTGGGACTTAGTCCCTACGAAGCCCCTAATGGTGCTTTGGGTAATAAATTACAATTACACGGCTAGATTAAGTTAATTTAACCCATATCAAGCCTATTAAACACAAGCATACTCAATGTATTAATTCTTCCTTGAATCCCCAATTTCCCCTTTAAAGATCTTCTTCTCAAGATTAATCTAACTATAAACAATTAACAATCCTAACCCTTTTACCTAAACAATTGAAAACCATGGAACCAATTATTTTAATCAGATTTCAGTGTTGATTTGGAAGCTTTAGACAATAGAAACATGTAAAGCACTTGATCCTTTTCTTAAAGCATTACTTAAAAATCCAAATAATGGTATCCAACGAACTAAAAATAATTTCCTATTTCAAACCAACATTCTCAACCAAACTCAACCTTATTAGTCCAATATTCAATGCCTTAAAACCATAATTTATTTCCAATTTCATTATCATTTAAGAACCTCATTCCTTTAAGTAGATCTCAAGAATCATAATATTGAATTTCTTTACCTTTCCAAAAATATTCATTTTACTTCTTAATCTCCATCTGACTTCAAGTTGTATCCTTTAATCATTACCATGAAAACTTAAATCAATCATATTCAACACATTTTCAGCAACATTAACTCATGGCTCAATTATTCATTTCAAACCTTAAGTCATTAGTTTAATTTTTGGGAACTTCAACATTGTTTGAAATTAGATTTGAAATTGCACTTTACTTTCTCCTTCAAAAATCAAGTTTTCCAACTACCATCTTCTCAATACACAATACTGATTGAAGGCAAAAGAGATACAAAGAAATTCTGAGTATTTGCCTCCTAAGAAACCTTAAAACACTCATAACCTTGAAACTTTCATCCCTATACACGGTCCTCCTTTCAAGCATGAGGATATTAATTAAACCCCTTTCTTTTCCATGATTAGTTCATACTTACATCGTTGAATTCCCTATATTAGTTTCAATCAGACATAACTCAATAACCAACCAGAACCTTAGCTCATTACTCTTAAATTCATTAAAGACAGTGAATAAATAAGGGAGTTCCAGATTCATATATCACCAAACAGAAACAACAATATATATACAACCACCACAAATAATTCCCCAATAAGACATTCATTGACATTACAATTCATCACTCCATTTTTTCTTTACTCTTTCCCAAAATCCGAACACAATAATAAAAATTCAGAACAAACTCCCAAATCTAGGTTCAAATTAGACTTATAAG
Organism: Mimosa bimucronata; assembly: GCA_037074515.1. Classification (NCBI taxonomy): domain Eukaryota; kingdom Viridiplantae; phylum Streptophyta; class Magnoliopsida; order Fabales; family Fabaceae; genus Mimosa; species Mimosa bimucronata. The sequence continues at coordinate 12,357,279 of CM073443.1, read as the reverse complement.
CTAACAAATTACAACTAACATACTCATATTCCTAACTCAAGAACTTTGCCTAGTACCCAAAAAGGAAATTCAGTTCTATCATAGCATTAACAGCAACAATCAAACCAGAAATGGCAAAATCCTCAAACCTTCTCAAACCCAAACTAGAACAAGAAAAATCCAGCCTCCCACCCGTACAATACATGGTAGAATCAAATGACAGCCAAGAACAACTCCAAATGCAAACACAAAACCAAAATTTCAGTGCAAAAGGGAGAGAAGAAAGTGCTTACTCAAGAAAAATATGAAGGATGTAGATGGAATTTGGGCTCACTTAGAGTTGTTAAAGAAGGAAGACTTAGAGGAAAAGATGAAGCTGAAGGCATATAAAAGCAGCGGCGAGCAGCAGATGGAGCCACTGACAGAGGCCTTAAGCTCTTTGGCTGTGAGTTCCATTTCTTCGGCGTTGGCTTCCTCATTCCTGAACTCTTGCTCCCTCATTATTTCAAGTACGATTGACGAGAAAAAAAGGCAAAGATGATGATTATTTCAATGGTACGGTGCTGAGAACGAAGGAGGGGGATGGAATTGGAGGTTTGGTGGCAAAAGGAGGCACCGGCGATGAAGGAACCACCAGAGAACTGCATAGGGTCTGGAAGACGGAGGGAGAAAAATTGTCTATGGAGATCGTATAGAGTGGTTGCACATGAAGAAGAAGTTGAAGTTGTGGTGGGGGAATATGGGTTTGAGGGAGAAAGAATGTGGTGATGATGGTGAAGATGGAGAAGCACGATGATGGTGATTGCATTTAATTATTACATATTTTATCCACTAATTATAGGAAATTAGCATTTGTTCTAGGCTAATAAATGAGTATTTTGGCATTTTTATACTTAAGCTCCAAGATTAGATAGTTAATTGCATTTTCATTATAATTTGAGCATATTAGGCATTTGACTCATGCATTTATTGTTTCTGGAGATGAAATATTTCACATGTGCTTAAAATTCCCATTTTAGGTGCAAAGAATGAGGATTAAAGCAAGAACGAAGAAAAATAGGAAACTTTTACAAAATAGGAAATTACTGATTAAGAAACTGGATTGATTGATTGAGACTAATGGATTGGCTTATAAATTTTCCTAATTGGTAAAATCAACTAAAATAGAAAACTGCCTATTTTAATTGAATTGGTTGATTGGGTGTGCCTAAAATATTTCCTATTTGTTATTTTCTACAAGAATAGGCAACCTAGCTTGATTGAGGTTAAGAAGTTTCCTAATTCATTATTCTAATCATTACTTCCTATTTTGGTTAGATTTCTCGAGATTGAGTGATTGGGTCTTCCTTAAATCATTCTTATATGTTAATCCTAGTCAGAATAGGACACCCTAGGCCAATTTGGAAGGTTTTAAGTTTCCTCTTGTGCTATATATATGAGACCTACAAATTTTCCTTCTATCCTCTATCACTTTTCGTTCTCTACCCCTCTTCTATCCTCCTTGGCCAAAATTCTACCTTACCACTACACTCTCATGGAGCTATCAATTCAATATGCGGGTTGTTCCTTTGAGAGCATGAGTAGCTTGGCATCTTTGTGGGGATCTTGATGGAGGAAGGCAATCGGAGGTTCAACGTATTAATGGGGAGTTATTAGTTTTATTTTCTTGTCCAATTTCATCTATGTATTTCAATTCCATGTGTTTGGTATATGTATATGTTTTTAGAACAAGTTGTCTTTGAATTTCTATCGGTCATGCATGTAATTAAGCAATGTTCTTTTATATGTATGAACCTAGTGATGATTTGATGATATTATGCAATAGTGTGTTTCATTTATATCTCTTTCAGATTGTTAGAATAAGTTGAATGCATGTGTGATTGTATGTGTGTTTAGACACTAGATCCATCATTGGAAGGTTTGATCTACTTTCAATGAGAGCCTCTTTGTGTGTTTATCATGAATCTTTACTACCAAGTTAGGAATTAACAATTACCTATTTAATTAATTGGATGAGCGACGCGTCACGTCAATTAGATAATTAGATTAATTGGACTAGGAGAATTTGCCTTAGGTTTTTATATTAGAACTTGGATTAGAACTCTCATATCATTTTAGAAGGTATGAAGGTTTCCCAATTCATCAAGAGACCCATATCCATCTCATAAGTTTCACAAACTCATTTTATTTGCTTTCTTCATAATCAAAAATCCCAAAAAGAATTTAGTCTAGTTTCCTTAATCAAAATCACAAAACCCCAATTTTATAACTTTGGCGTGCATTTAGTTAGCTTAGGTAGTTAGTTAATCGACTCCACATGAGACGATCCAAGAGAACATTACTTGTGTAATCCTTGATTAATTTAATTTTGCATTTGCACCCCAAGGCTTTTAGGAAAGGTAGCAAATCAGATGATGATGGAGAGAAAGGGTGATGAAGGTGAAGATGGAGGCAGAAGCGGGATTGGAGAAAAATGAGGAAGGAATTAGGGTTTTGAAGGTAAAATGACAGATTTTCCCTTCACCTTACACTCAAGATATTTTCTTATCAAAGTCAAGGGCAAAAAGATCATTTATATAAAAAAAAATTAAATTCCTAATAATAATCTTTTATTTGTTTCCAACTTAGATCCTCTTCCAATCAAAAGAAATAAATCCTTATTTCAAATTGGGGTTTTTCTTTCACAAAAAAATTTCTTTTTGACCTCCCAATAATTTTCATAAAATTCTCAAATTAAAAACAAATAGTTAATTGTTTTTCTTCAATTTGTAATGAAGACAAACCTCAAAATCCTTAAAAATATACTTTGAACATTGCAAATTAACTCATAAGGCTTTTTAATTTTCTAATTACACCTCAAAATTTTAAATAACTCCTTACTGAATCAAGATTAATCTTTAAGTTAAAATTTAGGATGTTATAGTAATATCAGGATTCAGCCATTGATAAGCCTCATAAAGCTCAAGTTGTTGCCATAACTTCATAAAAGTAGTGTAATAAAAAGTGACATATTTGTCCCCTTGAGTCATGCCATGAAGTTGGCGCTTTATGTATAAGACCATTGGAGATGGTCCACATGGATCTGGTTGGTCCAACAAGAGTTAAGAGCATTGGTGGAAAACTATATAACACTTGTTGTTAGAATAATAAGTTTTGATGATAACTAAACATAACTTAGGCATAAAAAAAGTTGGGAAAGGATCAGAAATAACTTAGAAATAATTTGATAGAAATTACTAAGTATTGCCTAATCGATTAGGATCAAATTATAAGTTAAGAAACCATAAGCCTAATCGATCAGAGATAAATCAGAGACAGATTAGAAGTTAAGATCATAGGCACCCAATTAACCAGGGACCCCTATGATCAACCAGAGAAAGTGAAAAATGAACTAAGTACTAGTATGATCGATTGAAGTAATCAGAAGAACTTAGTGTAATCGATTGGACAAGCCTAATCAATCAGACCTCCCCTATAATCGATCAAAAGGCTTAAAGAATAATTCAAGTCTAACCTAAGCCTAATCGATTAGATTAGAGCTAATCGATCAGAGTACAATTTGTGATCGATCAGAAAAAAGCTATAATTTGAATATAATCTGAGAGCAATTGATTGGATAAGTCTAATCAATCAGGGACCCCCTGTGATTGATTAGATGAGATATTTTCTGACCTAATGTTCAAGTGATGCAGGTCCTAATCGATGTATCATTTATGGATGATCGATCAGTGATCATACCCTGTGATCGATCAAAGGCTGTGATTGAAGTGGCGATAGAAAATTAATTCAAATTGATTAGACAGTCTATTTTAAGCTTTCAAAGTACAGAGTTAGTTAGGCCTATTCTAGGAAGCTATCGTTAGACACATAACCTGACCTAAAGCTGTTTGATCCACCAACTGCCTTTTGAGATTAATGAAGAGAGATGATTTAAGGGAAAAACCAATACAATGGAGTTAATGCTTCACACAGAAAGCAATATTAAACACTCCATCATCAACATCAGATTCAAGCAACGATTATAATCTTCTAACAACGGGCAAAATTTCCAGAGACAAGTATAAAAGGCCTTGTGAGAAAGTTGGTTAAGGACATTGATTGCTAGCATTGATTATCTGTATTAACTACTACATTTAATACACACCAACCTTAAGAAAGTTCATTTATTGCTTACTGTTCTTCAGTGTGTAACACAATCTGTTCAGTTGAGCGAACAAATTCTCTATATCTACAATCAAGTGAGGGTTACTCTTAAGTTCGTGGGATCTTAAGAGTAGGGTGTAATCTTACAAGTTGTAAGGGGGAGTGATCAGAAAGAGAGAGAGAGAGAGCTCGAGTTGTATGATCACTTGTAAAGGCATTCAAGAGCCTGTTTGAATCTTGAAAGATTAGTGGAACCCAACTGAAAGTTTGAGAACTAGATATAGGCCAAGAGTTGGGCTGAACTAGTATAAGCTCTGTGAATTAAAGTGTATAAAATTAGAAAGCACAATTCACCCCCCTTTTGTACTTTTCTGCCATATTCATTTGGTATCAGAGCAGGTCTTGTCAAAACGTGTTGATCCAATGATCAAGAGAAGCAAAGTTCCATCATGGCAGGATATGACAATCTTCTCCCAGAAGGAAGCTCAATCAATCGACCTCCAGGCTCAATGGAGAAAATTACACCTTCTAGAAGATGAAGATGAGAACTTTTATCAAGGCTAATGGGTACATGCTCTGGAAGATTATTGAAAACTGAAAACTGAAAATGGAGCTCAGGTTCCTAAACTTCCTGCAAAATTCACAAATGATGACAAAGACAATATGGAGCTGAACAACAAGGAAATCCTGGTGATTCAAAGTGCCCTCATCCAGAAGGAATACTTCAGAGTATGCCATCTCGAAACTGCTAAAGAAATGTGGGATGCCTTGGAGATTTCTTGTGAAGGAACCTCAGGAGTCAAGGCAAGAAGATCTGGGCAACTAGTTTCAGAATTTCATCTTTTCAAGATGGAAGAAGGAGAGCCTATTAGAGAATTGGAGATCAAATTCACACATCTGATAAATAATCTCACTGCCCTTGGGAAGAGAATCATAGAAGCTGAGTAGGTGTCCTAAATTTTGAAGATCCTCACACCAGAATGGCAGATGAAGGCCACTGCTATTCAAGAAATACGAGGAGAATCAATGAGATCTATCACTACCCTATTTAGGAGCTTAGCAAAATACGAAACTACAATTACAACTCAAAAGGAGCTTTATGGGGACAAAAAGAAAAAGAATCTAGCTCTCTCAGCTCCTATAAGAGATGATGAGGATGAAGAAGATGAAGAAGAACTCGATGATGATGATGATGATGATGAGATGGCCTTTATGGTCAGAAAATTTAAAAAGTTCTTCAGAAATGGAAGAAGATTCCAGAGAGGTGGTTCTAGTAACACTAGAAGAGATCCCCAGAAAAGTGCTCACATGTGCTATGAATGTAAGAAACCTGGACATTTCAAGTCAGAATGTCCAAGTTTGCAGAGATTCAAGGAGAAGGAGAAAAAGAAGGAGAAATTTCAAGGGAAAAAAGGCTTATGTTTCCTCCATATGGGGAGATAGTTCAGACGAAGAAGTTAGTAATGCTGAGGAAGCAGCCAACCTCTGCTTGGTAGCCCAAGAGGAATCTGACAGTGAGGTTTGTCTTAAAGCATCCAACAACAACAAATGGTATATAGATAACGGATGCTCAAGACACATGACTGGGGATAAAGAAAAATTTGACAATCTAATCATGAAAGATGGAGCCAAAGTCAGCTTTGATGGAAATCAGTCAGGAAGAATTGTTGGAATAGGAGAAATAGGATTAGTTAAAGACATCTATCTGGTGGAAGGCCTATGTCACAATTTGCTGAGTGTAAGTAAGAGCACTGACAGAGGTAACTAGGTAATTTTTTATTCAAATGAATGTCTTATAGTAGATAAAAATGAATTAGCCATAGATAAATCCAACCTTAAATGTCGGCTGAGAGAAAATAGGAATGGAAATCTATATAGAGTGATTTAAGCCAACAATTCTTTGAAAAATGTTTTATAAGTAATTCAGATAACTGCTAGCTGTGGCATAGAAGGTTAGCCCATGTGAACATGACTCAAATGGATAAACTAGTCAAACGAGATCTTGTCATTGGCATACCTAACATGAAGATAAAAACTGATTTATTGTGTGAAGCATGTCAAAAGGGAAAACAAACAAAGTCCTCTTTCAAACCAAAGAAGGAAGTCTCCACCACTAGACCTCTAGAACTAATTCGTATGGATTTAGTGGGTCCAGCAAGAGCGAAAAGTCTAGGAGGAAGTCTATACACTCTTGTAATTGAAGATGACTATTCTAGGTTCACTTGGACTATGTTTCTTTCTTCTAAGCCTAATACTTTTGATGCTTTTCACTTGTTTGCTAAGAAAGTGCAGAATGAAAAAGGATAGAAGATTAGCTCAATTAGGACAGACCATGAAGGAGAATTTGAGAACCAAGATTTCCTAGAGCTCTGTGAAGAAAATAGTATAAATCACAACTTCTCAGCTCCCAAAAAGGAGTGGTTGAAAGGAAGAACAGTGTACTCACTAAAATGGCCAGAACAATGCTTAATGAAAGAGAAATATCTCAAGTATTCTGGGCAGATGCAATGAGCACAACTTTCTACATATCCAACAGAGCCTACGTACGAAAAGGAATGAACAAAACTCCATATGAACTTTACAAAGGAAGAAAGCCAAATGTAAGCCATCTCAAAGTCTTTGGTTCCAAATGCTACATCCACAACAATGGAAAGGTAAACTTAGGTAAATTCGATCACAAAGTTGATTCTGGTATTTTTATTGGTTACTCTAACAGAAGTAAGGCCTATAGAGTGTTTAACAAAAGAACCTCTATTGTTGAAGAGTCAGTCCATGTAGTATTTGATGAAACTGACTCCGAACAGAAGCCCCTTGAAGAAGAGGGATCTAAATTTTCAAATAAAGCTAAACACTCAACACAACCAATATCAGCACCAGATGAAGAAGGACAAGAGAATGATCCTCATAATGAACCAGCTAGTCCCTCAGCCTGGAGACATCATAGGGATCATCCTCCTAGCAAATAATTGGTGATGTTAGTGGGGTGTCAAGACCAGATGACAGATTCAAGATGAAATGCACTTTTCTGTCTTTATATCTGAAATTGAACCCTCTTGCATTGAAGAAGCACTAACGGATTGTGACTAGATAGTTGCTATGTAAGAGGAGCTCAATCAATTCGAAAGAAATCAAGTTTGGGACTTTGTTCCTAGACCTTCAAACTATCCTATTATAGGAACCAAGTGGGTTTTCAAAAACAAACTTGATGAATCTGGAACTGTGGTTAGAAATAAGGCAAGACTTGTGGCTAAAGGATAGAACCAAGAAGAAGGCATAGATTTATGAGGAGACCTTTGCTCCAGTTGCAAGACTAGAAGCAATAAGACTTCTATTAGCCTTTGCATCCCTCAAAAATCTTAAACTTTATCAAATGGATGTGAAAAGTGCCTTTCTTAATGGATATATCATGGAAGAAGTATATGCTGAACAACCTTCTGGATTTGAAGACTCATCTAAACCTGATCATGTTTTTAAACTTATAAAGGCTTTATATGGACTTAAACAAGCACCTAGAGCTTGGTATGAAAGACTTAGTAGTTTTCTGTTAGAAAAAGGATTTATCAGAGGAAAGGTAGATACCACCCTATTTATTCTGCATAAAAAGAAAGGCATGCTTATAGTACAGATTTATGTTGATGATATCATTTTTTGTGCTACTGATGAATCTCTTTGTGAAGAATTTTCTAAGACAATGCAGGGAGAATTTGAGATGTATATGATAGGAGAGTTAAATTTCTTCCTGGGTCTTTAGATCAAACAAAAGAAAAATGGAATATTCATCTCTCAGTCAAAATATGTGAAAGAAATTTTGAAGAAGTTTGGCATGGACCTGTCCAAAGATGAAGACACCCCAATGAGTTCAACCGCCTTACTGGATGCTGATGTTGAAGGGAAGAACTTCAATCAACCAACATACAGAGGTCTGATTGGATCTCTCCTTTACCTGACTGCTAGCAGACCAGACATTCAATTCTGTGTAAGGATGTGTGCAAGATATCATGCCAAACCTAAGGAATCTCACCACAAATGTGTTAAAAGAATTCTGAGGTACCTGGTTAGAACTCAAGAGCTGGGCTTATGGTATCCAAAGGGAACACAAGAATACCTCATAACCTATTCAGATTCAGATCATGCTGGGTACAAGACTGATAGAAAAGTACCAGTGGTCAATGTAAGTTCTTGGGAGGATCCTTAGTTACATGGGCTAGTAAGAAGCAAAATTGTGTCTCCTTATCATCAACAGAGGCATAATATATTGCTACTGCAAGTTGTTGTGCCCAAGTTCTATGGCTCAAGCATCAACTGAAAGATTTAGGGATGGAATTCTTAAAAGTGCCAAATCTATGTGACAACACCCGCACAATTAGCTTGGTCAAGAATCCAGTGCTTTATTCAAGAACAAAGCACATTGATGTCAGACATCACTTCATCAGAGATCTCGTGCAAAAGAAGGATGTCAAAGTTGAATTCATCCCACTCATTTGCAGCTAGCAGATATCTTCACCAAACCTTTAGTAGGTGAACAATTTATGTTCATAAGAATAGAATTGGGAATGGTGAATCCAAACGAATTGTAAAATTGTATCACACTCTTAACTCCTCTTGTGTTTTGATGATCAAATACTAACTTAGGCATTGGAGTGTCAAATTAAATTTTTGCAGGTTCTGTGCTCAAGTGACACTTCCATCATCCAATCGATTAGAGAACCCTGATCGATCACAGAGCATGTCCTATGACCGATTAGGCTTCAATCAGAAGAAAATGAGAGAATCGATTAGGGGAAAGCAGCCATCGATCATAGTAGCCTGATCAATCACAAGGAAGGGGTAATCGATTAGACATCGATTACTCACCGTGGGCAATCGATCATAACAACTCCTAATCAATTAGACACATCCAATCGATCAGATACTAAACTCTGCAATCGATCACTGAGCACATGTGATCGATCAGGCGCCAAATGTAAAATTTGTAACGTACACTTTTTCTGACAGTTGCATACCTTTTTGCACTTACTCTCTCATATATATTTGACACATGTAACTGTAGCATCATTTCACATTCATTTGCATTCACTCTTGACCACTTCCCTCCCTTATTCATAAAACCCTAACGACTCGATACATCAAACCCTTCTCAAACCGCTTTGTAACAGTTGTAATTGAAGCCTTCATTTGAATCATCATTCATCATAACTCCTCTGAACCAGTTGCAACCCTTCGAATCACCAGACATAACTCCTAGTTCTCTATATAAACCTCTCAGATAGCACCCAAGATGCGTATACCCAGAAATTACAGAGCACAAGTTATTCCTGATACAGTTCCCTTGCCTCCAAGAGATCCTGCTCTAACATACAGATACCCATCACCACCTTCAAACCCTACTCCCTTAACCTCTCAACTATCACCATCAATGGCCAAAACTCGTGCCAATGCTTCCCATTCTAAAAGCAAAAGTCCTGCATTAGTGAGGGTCAGAGACCTCATCTCAAGGGACATTGAAGTTCCCATTGATTCATCCTATGCGCAAGGTCCCATTGATGATGCATCAGAGGACATTGGAAGGAGATCCATTCAACAACGATGTGGTTATGTAGACATTGATTATCTGGAGAAGAATGGTTATCTAGTGACAGAGTGGTTGGGACCATACATGCAATGGATAGGGATCAAGAATCACTATCATGACAGATCATCAAAGCCTTCTACTCCAACTTGAAGATTTCTGTCACTGAATCTGAGGGAAAGACTACAGGGATCATTGTAGCATCTCAGGTCAGAAGAAAGAAATTTTCCTTTGATTGGAAAAGTTTGAACCAGTGACTTCATATGGATGGGCTAGGGATGGAAGAATACAACACTTGGCAAGTAAGGGAGAAATACACTGACAGTGAAGTTTTGAAGATTTATCAACCAGACAGTCCAGTTCTGGGAACCCTCAAGCCTACATAATTGCCTTCAGCCTATCGAGTAATCCATTATGCATACTCCAGATGCACGGTGAACAAGGCAGGAAATTTCTGTCAAATCCTTGATATTGATAATCCAGTCCTAGCGGTGGTCATCAACAAAGTCCCTGTCAATCCTGGGCAACTGATCTGTGAGGAGTTTATGAGATTCCACTAGTCCAAAACTGTCAAGACTCCACTTCCTTTTGCCCAATTGATTTCCTTTATCTTATGCAACAACAAGACTTTCTGGCTTTTGGTCAGGGGCATATCCCTGAAGAAGATAGGTCGGAATCCTTTTGGTTAGGGGCATATCCCTTCACCACCACCATAAACAGAAGTTCATGAGGAAGAAGGCCTCCTTCAGAAAGCACATGAAGAAAAAGTCTACTCCTCTGCTTCTCATTCATTTGAACCAGCAGCCCCTACACTTGACGGAGACATTCCTCTCCAAGGCCATATGATTGATCAAATTGCTGACAGAGTGACCACCAGGGTCATGAAAGAACTATCTCTGAAACATCAAGCCATGAAAGACAGACTTATGCAGCAATTGATTGCTGCCCTCAATAACACTGTGGTTAAATCAGTCAAGGAGAGTGCAGTGACAATCTTCAAAGGCTATGATGCAGTGGTGGGCATGCACAAGTTCCTCTACAATCGAATGGCTGGCCTTGAAGACATTTTCAGGCACAAATTTCAAGTAGGTTTCCCTAGTTCACCATTGGAACCATTTCCTGGGCATCAGACCCATCAAGTATCTCTTATCCACTATTCCCCTCACACCTCTCCCTCACAATCCTATCCTACTTCTCCTTCCACCAAACCACAAACCTCTTCTAAACAACCCTCTCCTAAACACACTCATTCTTCTTCCAAACCCTCTCCCTCCAAACACATTTCCTCAGACTCCTCAGACAACTAAGACCCTTCTCCCTCTCCTATGAATGTCTCCACAACTCATCTTGCTCACCCTAGCCACCCCAAACACATGCTCCTTCTCCACCATCCCACAGTACTCCACCACCATCTTAACCTTCTCAAATCCACCCCTCAGCCCTTCATTATACCCCTCGGCCAGATCCTTCCCTCACCTATGCCAGAAAAGGAAAATCTCTCCTACCCCTCCATTTGATGATGCCAAAAAGGGGGGAGAAGAGATTCAATGTTACAACTAAGGGGGAAAGCAGCATCGTTCAGGAGAAAGCTATTGAGGCTGCTCAAATTCTCTCAGACATTGCTTCTGATAGGCTCAAAGCCCCCAAATTAGGCTAAACACTTGAAGAGATCCATGACTTGGCAGAAGAGATTAGAATAAGCCTTGAAGAAGAAGGCATGGTGGAAGAAGCATCTGATGAAGAAGACAAGACCACCAATGTTCCTCCAGAAGATGATGATGTTGTTCTGGAAGAAGACATAAGCATGGCCATGGTTTTTTATGAAGGAGAACCTCAACCTGTCTCTGTTGATACCTGACCATTCATCCATCGTAGAGTACAAGAAATGATTGCATAGGGAACTGTAAGGGCCAAAGCAGAACAAGAATTGAAAGTCAAGGCTGAGTCTGAAGCCAAGACTAAGGCAGAAGAAGAAGCAAAGGCCAAAGCAGAAGAAGAATTGAAATTCAAGGCTGAGTCTGAAGCCAAGACTAAGGCAAAAGAAGAAGCTAGGGCCAAAGCAGAGCAAGAACAGAAAGCCAAGGCAGAAGAAGAGGCAAAGGCAAAAGGGGATCAGGAGGTGCTCAAACCTGTAATTCCCAGTTGGGGGGCTAAGAAGACCTACATCTATCACAAACCAACCAAGTCAGTACAGAAGGATCCCATCCAGACTACCCAGAATTTGTTAAGTCTAATGAGAAAGAAGAAGGGCCAGAGGTTCAATTAGAGGTTAAGAAAAAGAGAGTAAAGATGACTGCTCCTAAGCCTCTACCTAAGACAATGGCAACAAGGAAGAGCTCCAGGGCAACTAAGGGCATTGTGATTGAAGAACCTAAGCCTACCCCCAAGTCTGCTCCTAAGAGGAAGGCTGCCCCTGAAGGAAAATCCTCCAAGCTACCTCCAAAGAAGCAGAAGCAACAGTCTCTCCTGGACAAAATGCTCTCCTATTTCCCTCCTCCATCTCCTCCAAAGAAGAAGCAATCTTCTTCCAAGAAGAAGAAAGCACCTGCTAAGAAGAAGGAGGTTGAGATTGAGACTGAATTCCTAGAAGAACCTTCAACTGACTTTGGGAGAATTAGCAGTGAGTCTGGAGATTATGAACTGGATACCAAGAATTGGTCAAGTGGTTCAGACTCAAATTGATCTAGTCCTTGCCTCACCTTCACTTGCATCAATCTTTTCATCTACATCATCCATATTTGATATATTTTATTTCATGTGCTATTATATTTAAATTGTAATGTATGACTTATGATTCTATAATATCTACGTTTATCAGTTTACAATCCTTGTTCTGCCTGCATTTTCTTTCTTATCACTTTGATTATATCTTATGTTTTGTCATCATAAAAAAGGAGGAGAATGTTAGAATAATAAGTTTTGATGATAACTAAACATAATTTAGGCATAAAGAAAAGTTAGGAAAGGATCAGGAATAACTTAGAAACAAATTGATAGAAATTACTAAGTATTGCCTAATCGATCAAGATCATATTATAAGTTGATAAACCATAAGCCTGATCGATCAGAGATAGATTAGGGACAGATTAGAAGTTAAGATCATAGGCACCCAATCAATCAGGGACCCTGTGATTGATAAAAAAAGTGAAAAATGAACTAAGTACTAGTATGATCGATTAAAGGAATCAGAAGAATTTAGTGTAATCGATTGGACAAGCCTAATCGATCAGACCTCCCTTGTAATCGATCAAAAGGCTCAAAGAATAATTCAAGTCTAACCTAAGCCTAATCGATCAGATAGACTTAATCGATCAGAGGACAATTTGCGATCGATCAGATAAAAGCTATAATTTGAATATAATCTGAGAGCAATCGATTGGATAAGTCTAATCGATCAGGGACCCCCTGTGATCGATTAGATGAGATATTTTCTAACCTCATGTTCAAGTGATGCAAGTCCTAATAGATGTATAATTTATGCATGATCGATCAGTGATCAGACCCTGTGATCAAAGTGGCGATAGAAAATTAATTCAAATTGATTGAACAGTCTATTTTAAGCTTTCAAAGTACAGAGTTGGTCAGGCCTATTCTAGGAAGTTATCGTTAGTCACATAACCTGCACTAAAGCTATTTGATCCACCAACCACCTTCTGAGATTAATGAAGAGAGATTATTTAAGGGAAAAACCAATACAATGGAGTTAATGCTTCACACAGAAAGCAATCTTAAACATTCCATCACCAACATCATATTCAAACAACGGCTATAATCTTCTCACAACGGGCAAAATTTCCAGAGACAAGTATAAAAGGCCTTATGAGAAAGTTGGTTAAGGACATTAATTGCTAGCATTGATTATCTGTATTAACTACTGCATTCAATACACGCCAACCTTAAGAAAGTTCATTCATTGCGTACTGTTTTTCAGTGTGTAACGCAATCTGTCCAGTTGAGTGAACAAATTCTTTGTATCTACAATCAAGTGAGGCTTACTCTTAAGTTCGTGGGATCTTAAGAGTAGGGTGTAATCTTACAAGTTGTAAGGGGGAGTGATCAGAAAGAGAGAGAGAAAGAGAGAGAGAGCTCGAGTTGTATGATCACTTGTAAAGGCATTCAAGAGCCTGTTTGAATCTTGAAAGATTAATGGAACCCAACTGAAAGTTGGAGAACTGGATGTAGGCCAAGAGTTGGGCCGAACCAGTATAAGCTCTGTGAATTAAAGTGTATCAAAATAGAAAGCACAATTCACCCCTCTTGTACTTTCCTGCCACTTCACTTGTAATTATTGATGACTATTCTAGGTTCACTTAGACCATGTTTCTTTCCACTAAGCATGATGCTTTTGATGCCTTTTTTTGTTTGTAAAGAAAGTACAAAATGAGAAGAACTCCTCTATTGCTTCAATAAGAAAAGATCATGATGGAGAATTTGAGAACAAAGAGTTTGCTGATTTCTGTAAGGCAAGTGAAATTCATCATAACTTCTCAGCTCCAAGAACTCCACAATAAAATGGGGTAGTGGAAAGGAAAAATCGAGTTCTGACATAAATGGCTAGAACAATGCTGAATGAGAAGGGTGTGAATCAAGGGTTCTGGGCTAATGCAATGAGTACAACTTGCTATATATCAAACAGCGTCTACATCATATCCAGCATGGACAAGACCCCTTATGAACTTTGCAAAGGTAGAAAGCCAAATATGGATCACTTGAATGTATTTGGTTCCAAATGCTATATCCACAACAATCAAAAGGTAAACCTAGGTAAATTCAATCATAAATTTGATGTGGGAATTTTCATTGGATATTCAAAGAGAAGGCATATTTCAACCATCGAGCACTCAGAGCCCATTCAGCAAAGATAAAGCTAAGTTCCATGGAGGACTGATCCAGTGATCGAGCATTAGCTAACCAACAAGCAATATTTCAACTATCGAGCAGTTGGAAGGAATACTTGATAAACTAGATGAAACTCAAGTATTCAGCGTTGGATTTATTCAAGCACAATAATTCATAATCCGGCATACCAACGATCATCAATCAAACTTTCAACGATTGAGCATTTGAAGCAGGTAGCCATCTATGACTAGCTCGACCATCAATGAAACTCCCCAAAGATAACTTTTCTCTTTCATCTATAAATACAAGTAACCTTTGTATATGACCATTATTCATTTGTGCATTTACTCAAAATCATTCCTAAGCTATTTTTCAGCCAAATCATTGCACTCCTCTAAGATTTTCTCTCATTTTCAAATTCACTCAAGAATCATCCATCGATTTCGCACCTGTTCATTTCAATAAGAACCCAAATGGCTCCAAAGATGATATTACCTTTAGGGATGGGTTTTGGAAGTAAGAAAGGGAGGGAGAAAGTCAATCCTACTTAGAAAAAGCCCAAATTCATTCCTAAAGTTGTGGTAGACAATGTGCCATTACTCCAAGTTGATCCTGCTATCTCATTGGGGATTGCTTCAAGTCGATTCGAGCAAATGATCGAGCAAGCAAGATCTACATCTCAACAAGCCAAATCCTCTTCAAAGAGCATATCTTTTGTAGAGTCATCCCATCATTCTGGGGATACAGACTTCCTCTTTGACAATCCTAAACCCATAGATGACTCAGAAAGAAAGAGGCAATAAGGAAGGCTATTGAAGATTCTAGGAAGGATTCAACCAAAAAAGCCTACTCCTCCTCCCTCTAAGCCTAAGCTAAATAAGAAACTAGTAGATATCCTAACTGGTGGAGAAACATCTGAACCTGCTACTATTTTTGCAATTGAGAAACTCTCTGACATAGACAAGACCTACAAGCATAGAGGCATTGCTATAACATGTTATGTAGATTTGGAGTCTTTTAAGAAGGAGAGAATTGATTTATCTCCCTAACTGTAACCCTACGAGTCATGGATAGGCATTAGTCATCCATACAATCTAGATATGGTGAAGAGTTTCTACTCCAACATGGAAATGAATAGTACTCACAAGCATACACCAGAGATCATCGATATTGAGATCTCTTCCACTATCAGAGGCAAGAGATTCTTATTCAATTAGAAGACCTTGAACCAATGGCTTGGAATCAGTAAGTCATTTGTCAATAAGTGGATAAAGATGGAGGAATACCCTGAGCAAGTTGTCAAGATCATGAGCCAGCAGAAAAGGTGGTGACCAATGCTTCAAGCCTGCTCTCATATCATACACCAATAAACTGCTGCACTATGTCTATTCACAGTACATGGTAAGCAAATGAGGCAATCTAACTCACTTGTAAAAGAATGAAAATTCCATCCTCCCTGCCCTTATCAAGAAAGACTAGCTGAATTCAAGACTAATAATCACAGAGCAATTCAAAAAGTTTCATGACTCTAACAAAACCAGGATTCCTCTGCCATTACCTCAATTGGTGTCTTTCATTGTGTTGAAGAGTAATATGTGGTATTTGGAAGATGATGATGTCCAGAAGGTGACCAAGTTCTCCACCAATCAAGTAAAGAAGATGTGCATGCCTCTTCCCAAAGAAATTGGCTCCTCTGAACAAGCACAGTAGGAGAGGGGCAAATCAATTGTTGGTGAACCCTCAAAGTTTGCAGGGCAAGGTGAAGCCTAATCCTTAACATCATCCACAGGGCCTTCATTGTTTGGATCTGCCATGAAGTCCATGTTTTCTAAGGATATGCTTTAACAACTTGAAGAGAGAATCTTTAAGGGATGGAAGAAAGATCAAGAAGCTGTAAAAGATAGCTTGATGGAGAGGATTATAATTGAAAATGTTAACATAGAGGATAGAGTAGTAAAGATGAGCATTGATGCATTTAACACCTCTCTTCTGCCAGCAATTCAGAAGCATGTGATGCAGGCCTATCAGGGATTTAATTGCTTGATAAAATTAATGGAGAATCTTGAGAACATGCAGCATACAATGGCATCTTTCTTCTTAGACAACATTCAGCTAAAGAATATGGAGATTTTTCTAGGGAACATTGTCAGACCTCTTAGCCCCATCATAAAAGAAGGAGAAACTAAAGTTGGAGAATCCTTTGGAACAAAAGCCATAGACAATGATACAACAATTCACTCACCACTCCGTATATCATCTCCTCTTCACAAACAAACACAAACCTCTCCCATTAATCTTGATTCACCAATACAATCTCCATCACCTAAAGATTCCTCTCCTAAGCCCTCACTCAACCCTATCAAAGCCCTCACCAAAACAACAATCTCCACAAAAATCACCCATACCCTCATCAAAAACTACTCCCCTTTTCTCACCAAAGGCATCTCCTACCGAATCTCCTATCCCTAATACTTAAAGACAAGCAACTCCATCTCAACCATCGATCAAACCTTTTTCCACCCACTATACTAGAAAAAAGTTCAAGACTACTGATTGCACTTGATTATTTTATATTTCTAACTGCTAATTTGGGGAAATTAGTGCTTATTCTGGGCTAATACATGGCAATTTAGGCATTTTTACACTTAAAGTTCCAAAGCATTGAGTTAATTGCATTTTGGTGCTAAATTGAGCATTTTAAGGTTTAAACTCATGTATTTCTTATTCATGGACTTGAGATATTATAATTGGTTCTTGAATTTATCATTGTTGGAAATCTTGATGAAGATGTGCCCAGATTCCAGAAATTACAGTTTAGTGCTCAAAATCTCTGAAATTACAATGAAGTCACATGGCACTACATATCTCAACTGGGCAAGGACAAGTTAGTTAATTTGGAAGCTTAAATGAGGATAAAGATGGAACAAAAATTAATGGGTTTATTTTCCTATTTTTTTAAATAGAGACTGTAAAAGTAAAGGTCTTATTTAGAAGTTCACTTAGGTATGTAACCTAAACCATTGGATATTAGGCTTGATTTACATGACCCAAACAACCCCCTAAGCCCTCAAACCCTTAAAACCTAAATACATACATAGTAGGTATCTCCTGGAACCATTCATCACCATTGGCGCAAAGAAGCTTCCCATCACACACACCATCTTCATCCACCCACCATCATCTTCATCTCCATCCATCACTACTCGGCCCATACACATTCATTTTCCTTTCCCTCTCCATTTCCACATCATGCCATCAACTCCCTTAAGACAATTTACACAGCAACATGCATATACACATTCAAGCCCCATTCATCTCCATTCCTCTTCTCGTACTTCAGCCATTCACCTAACTACCCATCAATATTTTCACCATCTACCATCCTCGCCTTCACCTTTGTTCTTCACAACCATCATTTCTTTCACATTGAACTCCCATTCCATCTTCTAGTAAAAAAACTCTCATTCCATCTTCAATCAAATTCCTGTCACTTCCTTCCCTTTTTCCATAGCCAACAGATTCATGGAGCTCATTGAGGATGTTTGTGCTATGGTGATGGCCGGCTAGTTGGCCTTTTCTTGTTGATAACAATGCAATTTGAGTGTCAATGATTTATTAGGGGAGTTCTTTAGCTTATTTTCATGTCTAATTTCACATGTATATATTCATATTCTTATGCCTTCGTATGTATGTGTATTGATTAGAACATGATGCTAAGATTTCTGTGCTTATAAGTAGATGTCTATTGGGTTATACTTGTAATTAAGTGATTGCTTTTACTTGTACAATCCTTGGTGTTAATTACTTGGCATAATGCAATTGATGTGGTAGCATTGTCTATTTACTTTGGATTGCTAGTTTGGATTAATGCATTTGCTTGTTGCACTTGGCATTAGACACTAGGTCGATTCTTGAAGGGTCAAATTATACCTTCAAGAGGAGACTCGTGTGTTGTCAAGAGTTTTCACCACCGAGCGGTTTTCTAACAATTAACTAATTAATTGATTAAGCAAGCGATGCACCGAATCAATTAGTAATTAGGGTAATTGGACTTAGGCGATTGCGTTTGGTTAATCACATTTGGACTTGGATTTTGAATTCCCAAATCATTTGAGAAGCAAGGAAGTTTGCAAATTTTTCACCAAGAGCCCATTTCCATTAAATAGTTTTAAAACCAATTACTTGCTTTTCATAACTCAAAAAGCCAAAAACAAGTTTTCTTTGTATTCCTATAATTGAAAAACACCAAAAATACATTTCTTAATGACAAACCATGTTAGAATAATGAGTTTTGATGATAACTAAACATAACTTAAGCATAAAGAAAGATTGGACTTATAACTAGAATGAACTTAGAAGTACAGCCGCCTAATTAATCAAGACACCCTTGTGATCGATGAGAGAAGTTCAAACTTAATTGGAAAACAATCTTAACAAACTTGGTATGATCGAATAAGAAAGAATAATCGATCAAGACACCCCTGTGATCGATCATGAAGTTCTAATTGTGATTCAAAGTCTGATCTTAGCCTATTCAATCATTGTTTCCTAATCTATCAGGGAATATGTGAACGATACCTTGTGATCAATTATGATAATGAAGAATTAAAATGAAATAACTTGAGTGTAATCGATTAATGAAGCATGATCGATCAGGGTACCCCTGTGATCGATCAGACATGCTGATTTCTAATCTCATGTTAAGTGATACAAGTTCTGATCTAAGCCTGATCTGTGTTTGATCGATCAGACGCCAGAAACAATAATCAAATGGAGCTTGATAATCGATCTAGCGATGAATTTGAATGTTTAAGCCTTTTTTAACACAGAGTGTGTCAGACCTATTTTGGGAAGTTATCGTTACATACGCAGACTTAAGAAATTAGCTGTTTGAGAGAAGAATTGTCTTCTACAGTTAATGAAGAGAGAAGAAGTAAAGCTAAACCAGTACAAGGGAGTTAATGCAACAAAAGAACATCTACATCTCAACACTCCATCTGATTAATCATCTCTCATCAAAGATCAAATAACAGCTATAAACGGTCACCAATGGGCAAAATCCAGAAACTCGTATAAAAGCCACTGGTAAGGAAGTTGGTGACAAGATTGATTGCATACATTGAATACACCTTTGAGTTATACTTACTACATTCAATACTCTCCTACTCTTTGACATAGTCATTAATTGTCATTGTACTTCAGTGTGTATCAAAATCAGTTCATTGGAGTGAACAAGTCTTTGTAATCACATTTCAATTGAGGATTACTCTTAAGATAGTGGGATTTAAAGAGTAGGTTGTAATCTTACAAGTTGTAAGGGGGAGTGATCTGTAAGAGAGAGTTCTTACTGTGGGATCACTTGTAAAGTCAAGCAAGAGCTTGATTTAATCTTGAAGTTTAGTGGAACCCAACTGAGGTTGGAGAACTAGACGTAAGCCAAGAGTTGGGCTGAAGCAGTATAAGTTTTGTGTTCCAGTGATAAACTTTTGTTTAGCACAATTCACCCCCCTCTTGTGCATTCCTTCCACTTTCAAACCCCAGTTTAATCGCATTTTTTTCATTTAGGATAGTTTAGGCATCAAAATAAGTTGACTCCTTCGAGAGACAACCCTAGAGTCACTTTGCTTAAGCCTTGGTTTAACAAATTTCTTGTATTTTACTCTGAGGCGCACCAATCTGACAAAGGTCAAATCAACTACCAACCTCAAACCCTACATGTCTCCCAACCTAGCCCCATCTAAGCACTCCTCCCATACATTATCCTCTCAGACTTCCACTACAACTGGCACTTCCCCTTGGTAGATAAGATCCTTTTTAAAGATGACAAAAATAGGGAGAATGAAGAGAAGGCTGATATCCATATTGATGATGATAAACCAGTGGAACTAGATCAAATTCTAGTAGTCATTTATTAGCAAGCTGAGGAGGAAGCAAAAATTCATATGAGCCTGCTGACCAACTTGATGAGCCTAAAGAGAAAGAGTCTAATGAAAGTCAAGAGGAAATCAAGGGCGATGAAAAATCTGAGGAAGAGACCACTGATCAATATCTGCAGAGTTCAAACGAAAAAGAAGAACAAAAAGTGGTTTCTTAGAAAGAAGTATCTGAGAAAGAACAAGAGGAGTCTACATCTGAGAAATCTGACATTGAGGCTGCCACTCAGTTCCTCATTTCCCTTAGGCTAAGAAGAATGTTGACCAGAAGTAGGGCTAGGGCCAGGGCTAAGCAAGTAGTGTTTGATGATGAAAAGAAGCCCCTAAGAAAGAAAATGAACCAGCTAAAGAATCTGAGGAGAAAGAAGATGAGCAAGAGACAATAGCCTCTAGGAAACAAGGGAACGAATCTGAAGATGGGGCTGCTTGTAACATCCTGAATTTTAAATTACCAATAAATGTGTATAATTCCCAAATTTAGGAAAGAGGCAATAAGGAGACATTTAAAGTTCTCAGGTGTCTCTAGAAAAATACAATAGCTTTATAAACAAATTCACAAGTTTAAGGTATTTTGGAGGATTTTAAAATTGATTTTCATTATAAATTAAGAAGGAATGATTGGATATTTATTTCTAATTTATGAAATTAGGGAAAATTATTTTTAAAGCTTAAAGGAACTTTAAGGGGGATAAAATTTCCTAATCTAACATAAGGATGAATTTTAGGAAAATAATAGAATCTTTTAGGCCTTAATTGTAAACTATTTCAACTCAGAGGGCAGTTTAGTAATTTTCCCCACCTAGCAACCCTAATATTCCCCTTCTTTATATTCCCTATTCGTTCTTCCTCATGCACAATGCCGCACCTACACGCACACACTACACTTCATTTTCTTCTTGGTCGTTGCACACACACACATACATCACCATCGTCGTGTTCTCTCCTCGACCCGTCGCCCTTCTCCCTCAAGCTCCATTACCGTTTTCTTCCTCTCTTCTATTAACGTCGCCATCATGCTCCGTTCATCATCATCACCATTCTCCTTCGTTCTTCGATCTTCTTCTTCAGCATTCAGCAGCGATTCGGTGAGAAAGAGAGGGGAGAGAGAGGGAAGGCAGAGGACCTCATCTTCTTCTTCCTCCCATGTTCTCGCCGAGAAGAAAGAGAGCAAGAGAGGAGTGTGAAGCCGCCGTCATCGCCGCTACCTGCCTCCTCTTCCCTCCCTTTTTCTTGTCTTCAAACGTCAACTCTGAACCTCTTTAGCTTTTGGCCCTTCTCTGGTTTTTTAATAGGTAAACAAGCTCTTCATTCCTCTTGTTTTGATTTCCAAACGATTAGCATATATTATTATGTAGCTTTTCACTCCTTTAGGAAAACATGTGATGTTGGTTTCCAAACACCAACTCTTGTTTCTGATTTTTTATTAGGAAAGCAAGTTATTGTGTTAGCTAGCTTAAACATGTATGGAATGAAAATATGGACTGAATATGTTTCTAATGAGAAGGGGTAATTAATTACTAAATTGTTTAGGATTGATTTAGAGTTAGTTGTGAGGCTGTAGGTTCTTTCTAGGGGCTAATTTAGATTAAGAATAAAGTTTTAATTGGGATTAATTGATTATTTTTCTTGAGCTCTTGTCTTGAGGGATTAGGATTAAGAATTTAGTTAACGTGGGGATTAATTAGCCAAGACTTGAGATAGGTTGATAAGTGGCATAAGTGTTGGGTTATAATAATACTTTCAAAAGTTAAATAGAATTTATTTATTTTTATTCGTATGAAGAATTGTAATGGTTGGCAATTTTTAAATCATAATTCCAAGCCTTCATTCAAATGTAAATATATTTAGATATGAGATCATCATGACTTGTAGCATGTGTTAGAATCTTAAGTTTTGATGAAGACTGGCCCCTTAGATAACATAAGTAAATAAAGTATAAAGTTACCTTTGAATTAAACGAGAAATATCTGATAGGTAACAAATCACTATCGCTAGAGCTAGAGCCTATCGCTAATAGACAAAGAGCCATAGCAAATGAAGACTTAGTAATAACAAAGCTAGTATTTATCGCTAAGTCATCCACTATCGCTAAAGAAATATCCTATCGCTAGAAGTTCATTGAGAACATTAACAAATGAAAAAAAAACAACTAGCAAAAATATAAACCAAGTCCTTGAGCTAATAGAATCAGCTAGCGATAATAGGTTGAGCTATCGATAACAGAATACCTCAGATAATAAACATTCTGATAACTAGTGTCTGAGCAAATGAATCAACTAGTGATAACATAGTTGCTAGCGCTAACATGTTTATCTATCGATAGTGGGATACCTAGAATTACCTTTGAATAACCAAATAACTCAGTATCCTTAAAACTAATGAGCAATCAATTAACTAGCAATAATAGAATTAGCTATCGATAGAAGAATGTTTATTAAGATGACATGGCTAGTACGCTGAACATTGAACTAAAAGAATATGCTAGCGATAATACTCATGTCTATTGATAGAAAATGCTTTGAAATTCCTTAGATATTGTCTCTATCTCATTGAGCTAATAGACTAAGCTTGCGATAGCATCTGCTGTGCATTAAATGATTATTTGTTCAGCTAACAGCTTAAGTGCAGGACTTACACTATGAAGTTAGCGATAGCAAAGCATGCTAGCGCTACTGAAAAAGCTAATATGCAAGTACAGTGTTAGGTAGCAGCAGGATAACGTTACTCACAGTCTCTGTCTCTCTTATCTTATCCTCTGCAAGAACAGTTGAAGCATGAAAAGAAAGAAAGGTGTTAACGGCTAGTTCTCCAAGTCTCCAACGGATAGAAAAGTATACTACCATATATAAAGACTTGAAGACATCAGAAAAATAGCGAGCGCACACACGACGCATTTTCATGACAAGATGATACGAGACGAAAAACAAGAGGTTATGCACAGAGTATTGGTTATATATCAGTGAGCCCAGAAATGATGAATCGAGTAAATTAGAAGATTAGAGCTAGCCCACACATTGTCAGATTGATAAGCTCTAGAATTGTAGTTTCATCATATATTCCTCTGTACTTAAGTGTTTATCATAATCAGTTCAATGAGTGAACATACTTATTGAAATCCTCTACTGTTTGAGGTTGTTCTAAAGCTTGGTGCTTTAAGAACAGGGTTGTAACCTTACAGGTTGTAAGGGGGAGTGTTTAGAGAGAATTCTAAAACTCTGTGAAAAGGTTGGCAAGTGAACCTGTGTTTGTAAAACCTGTGGTAGGCTTCACAAGTGCCCGGCCAAACTTGTGGGTTGCAAAGGCTTCTCTTGTGCCCGGATTAAACAAGAGGGTAGTGGAAATCTCAAGTGGAGCCTGAGGACTGGATGTAGGTCTGGGTTGACCGAAGCAAGATAAATTCTGTTTGCATTATTCCTTCCCTTAACTCCTTTAGTTTCCAACATATCTAAATTATATACTCTTTAAACACATTCAATGTTTTGAAATATTCTCAGTGATAAATTGAAAAGGATTTTAAAGATTGTTTTCATTGTGCTTCTAGAAAACAGAAGATTTGTAAAGAGTTTAAGATTTTTATCCTATCACCCAATTCACCCCCCTCTTGGGTGACAGCCAGCACTATCAGCATGGTGGATGCTTATGGGAATAGAATAGATATGGGTTAAAATAAACTTAATCTAGCCGTGTAAGTACAATTTGTTACGTAATGTAGCATTAGGAGCATTGTAGTATTAATTCCCTAAGTTTTGAATGGTAGTACTTGATTAGTTACTAATTAGGTGCGTGTATATAATATTAATTGTAGACTCTGATTTTGCTTGACATTGAGCACAAGGGGCGCGTCTACGGTAACTAGTGGTCTAACTTCAAGGAGGTAACTACTTCTGTTTGTTTGCGTGTGTGTGTGGGTTAGTATGTTTTTGGAACTTGAGTTTTGTGAATTTTCTATGGAATGGATGAACGGGAATTTGAAGATTTATTTTATAATATAAACGTTTGGTGGAGTATGTATTTTTTAAATGGTATGAAGATGTGAATTTATATGTTTTGGAAATTTATAGTATTTATTAAAGACATCTGCATGATTGAATCTGAGAATTTCTGGACTGGACTTTGTGCCATATGTTGGATGTGTACATTTATGACGTGTTGTGCTAATTGTGTGAACACCGAATAAATAAATAAATAATAATGCCATAGCGCGATGAGGTTCCTTGTTGGCCCACAAGGACTAAATAATATAAAATGGAAAGACGAATTGGGGAGAACGCCCTCGGTCTCAGGCGAGGGTTGTGAGTCCCTACTGGACTGTATAATATCGGTGTTACTGATTGTTTGGTTTTATTTATCTATGTATTGGATTGTAATATATGAATGTGAATATGTGATTTTGAGGAACTGTCACATGACGATAATTTATATGGGGATATATGTTATGATATTGTTATGCATCTAAATGGTAATTGCCTCATGTTTCCAATTCAATTATACTTAATAATACTCCACTGAACACCTTGCTAGCATACACTGCACGTAGGCGAGCAGTTAGTGGTTACCTGGGTCTACCCCTCTTTTATTTTATTTTTACAGGTCCTAGCAACGCAGTAGGAAACCAAGGAAAGGATCCGGGACCATCTCACTAAGCTAGTGAGTTCTGGACTAGTTTGACGGATGATATTGCCACAAATAGGGATTCATATCCTTTGTTATGCTTCCGCTCATTTTTCCACGTTTTGCTTCTTTATTTTCAAATTGAGGCTTTGTTTTAGAATATTTATTTTGGTAACTTGATGTTATTTCCTTTCTGAGAGACTGGTCTAAATTTTAGTGGTGTTTCAACTATTTTGGTATTATTATGGACTATTGGGATTTTGCATATTTTGAGGACGTTGAATGGCTGACAGATTTGAAGTTATAATGGTTTTAGATATTTTTCGTAAAAGCTTTTAATGGTCAAATATGTTATTGGGTGTTTTTGAATGGGTTAATTAACAGGTGGTAGGTTGGCTTTATTTATCCATGTTAGCCATTGTTGTATTAGAGAAATTCTTTTCTAACATGGATAATCTTCTGTTATATTATGTTAAATTATTTTCTAACCATGATAGCATTTTAATATTAGAAATCCTTTTTTTTCATGGTTAGGGTATTTAATTGGTATTTTTATTCAAATGACGAAAAGCCTTTTTCTAACTATGTTAGTGTTTCTTAAACTTCTTTTTCTAACATAGTTAGTCAATAAATAATTTTGTAATTGTTAAATGGTAATTTAAGGTATATTCAAAAGTATAATTAGGTAGTAAATATTGTGTGCAAGCATTGTAATCCTTTCTCTGCTTATATTCCTTGGGATATTGGGATCCTAAGGAAAGGTTGTTTTCTTACAAAGTATAAGGGTGAGAGATTTTGAGATAGGAGTGATCTTACTAAGAAAAATACTCTATATCGTAAAGGTGTTCATGTACCCGGTTGAATCCTAATTTATCACTAATGGAACTCAACAAAGATTAGAGAACTGGATGTAGGTCTAAGTTGATGCCAAATCAGTATAAACCCTGAGTCCATTATTTTTGCACATTGAGTTTTCAAAAATAGTGTCAGTGTGTGAAAAGAATTTTTTAAAAATACCCAATTCACCCCCTCTTGTGTATTTCCTGCCACTTTCAAACTATTCATGTATGTTTGTACAAAAAAACTATTCATGTATGAAATTCTTTCACAGTACCACTAGTCTTTTTTTATAAGTACATTTCTGGAATAATTTTGGTCTTTATTATCCATTTTGCAATCAATTAATGTGAGTGTTACAATTTTTCCCTTGTTAATAAATGGAGAGAAAGAGAAGGAAGAAATGAAACACAATGTATAAAATATTATTTCAATACCAATTCACAACTGAGGGTAAAATTAAAAAAAAAACCTTATTAATTTACGTCATCTTCAATAAGTTTATTATCTTTCCATGGTTTGTGGACATTACGTAATATGGACTTGTAAAAATGATCAAAGTGGCATGAAAGTTTATGACTGTTGGGGGTGACCAATAGTACTATCTCAGTAGAAGTTGTGCCTTTTGTTGACAAATTTCATTCACTCAATGTACTCTTGCCAGGGAGAGGAACCCCTCCTTTTCTCCTTTAATAGCCATTATATCCACTTTAAATGGTCCAGATTTGGTGTAATTTTTCTTTTTATAAAATAAAATTTCAATAATGATATTATAAACATCAAATTTAGACCATTTAAAATGGAACAATGGCTATTAAGAAAGAAAATGAGGGAAAATGATGTTAGAGAAAAGGAGGCGTTCCTCTTCCCTCTTGCCAGGCCAATGCCCAATGGTTCTTAATGAGACAAGCAATTTTTGTTTAATATTAACTATGCTTGCAACAAAAGCATATTTTTGCATTAGTTAACTTTCTTAACATGTGTGAATAACCTTGTAATTTAGTGACATGAAAAATCTTATATAAAGTGAAAGATTATGGGTTTGACTTCATTTGTTACTACAATCGTTAGTGTCGACCTCTTTAAATATAATCAAAATATATAAATTTTATAACATAGACAGTTTCAAAGAGTAAATGTATTAGAATTATTTTTATGGTGTATATTTTTTTATTAAATATGCTGAAATAATTCTTATATTAAAGATAGGTATTTTGGTCAAAACAAAAATTTCAGATCAAATTTAGCAGTCAACTCATGGATTTGATGGGTGTAAATTGAATATCAAATATGAAAGGGAGGTTTTATGTAACATGCATTTTAATTTCAAGGGAGATTTATATACATTTTTGAAATAGAGGAAGATTTTTGTAGTTTAGGTAAAACAAAAGGATGGTTAATGTATTGTAGTCTTAAATTTTTAATTAATCGAGAAATTTTACCAATTTTTACTAGATACAAAAGCATTTTCAATAAAAAAAAAACAAAAATAATGGTTTATTCATATTCATAATATTTTTTTCCTAAAAAGAAAAGATAAATACGTTTAAACCCAAACTAGTTACTCTAAAAAAAATACAAAAGTACTTCACTAAAATTAATTTCCCTGGTTAGGTTTGGTTTTAAACCATAGCAAAATAGACAAATCAAGTTTACAATCATTCCTAATTATACCCCCTTTTGGTATGCTAGAACTAAGGCTAGAAAATTGGGAATGGAAGTGGAACAATGTTTGGATTATTTGGTGCAATAAAACCCTATCCATAAAAATAGTGGAAGTGATTTCCATCACCCCCCTTAAGAACTTAGTTTTAATGCCTTAGAATTGGGAGCATGACCATTTTACCCCATATGTAGCAAGGAAATAAGGATGCTAATGAGGATAACAGAGGATGGAAGTAGCTCTGCCGAGTGGAAGATGATAACTCCAGTGAGGATAATGACTAACGACTTGGACTCCTAGAAGAAGATGATGATTTGTCTTCACTAATGACTCGTCATCTTTGTTAGAATCTTAAGTTTTGATGAGGACTGAACCCTTAGATAACATAAGTAAAATGAACTGATAGCATATAACTTAGTCTGGAATGAATTGAGATAAGAATCAAGTTATATGACTAAGTAAAAGAGTGTAGGTTACCTGAAACATTGAACAAGTAAAAACTATAGGTAACAGATACACTATCGCTAAGCTAGAACCTATCGCTAACAATAGCTAATGAAGACTTAGCAATAATCTGAAGAAAGGTAAATATTTCTATCGCTAAGAACTTCACTATCGATAAGAGAATGAGTTGAGCTAGCCTAATCCAGCAAAGAATAGATCACTATCGCTAAGCTATATCTCTATCGCTAAGGCCCCATAAATGACATGGATATCACAAGGGAAAATGTTAGAACAGCTAGCAAAGATAACTAGCGATAACAGGATCAGCTATCGATAACAGAATACTTCAAATAACAGACATTCAGATAGCTAGTGCCTTTGAACTAATGAGCTAATAAGTTGTCTAGCGATAACATAGTCACTAGCGATAACGTGGTTAGCTATCTATAGAGAAACACTTGTTGAAATAACAATCAGATAATAGTGACTTACTAGCGATAACATATTTGGCTATCGATAGAAGATTACTTCAAATAACTTAGCAAATGTCTTTGTCATTGAGCTAATGAAACTCACTAGCGATAACACCTACTGTGCTTCACTTGAATACTTGTTTAGCTAAGTACAAGACTAACACTATGAAGCTAGCGATAGCCAAAGGAGCTACCGCTATTGATAAAGCTACTATGCAAGTACGATGTTGCAGGTTATCGTTACTCACAGACTCTGTTTCTCTTAGCTCACTCTCTGCAAGAATTAAATGAAGCAAGAGAAGAAAGTTGACGAAGATGAAGACCAACATTTATTGCCAACGGCTAAGAGCTCTCAACGAACATATTCAAACGACCTCTTGGAGCTGAAGGAAAAGGCAAGCTGTGAAGAGTTATAAATACCAAGACTTGAGCATTTATGATGAAGAGAACAAAATTACAAACATTCATTACTTTCACCTACTCTCTGCTCTCAAAAAGGCTTAAAGTTTTTATTACTCTTAATGAGTTTATTTGTACTTCAGTATTTATCAAAATCTGTTCATTAAGTGAACTCATTTATTGAAATCCTCTACTGTTTGAGGTTGTTCTAAAGTTTGGGACTTTAGAACAAGGTTTTATTCTTACAACTTGTAAGGGGGAGCGTTTAGAGGAAGTTTAAAGCTCTGTTTTGTAAAGGTTGGCAGGTGAACCCGTGCTGTAAAACCTGTGGTATAATGGAACCCAACGAGGAGTTGGAGAACTGGACGTAGGCAGTGTTTAGCCGAACCAGTATAAAGGATTATCTTTGTGTTTCCAAGTTTTAATTTTTGAACAGCACAATTCACCCCCCCTCTTGTGTTGTTTGCCATTCACAATCTTCTCCTTAATCCTTTGATCTTTGATCTATAACACAACGTTTTGCACCAATGCTACTGATAACTTGTCTCTACTAGTGATTCGTCTCCCCAGCAACAGTGATGACTCATCTCCACCATCAATAGTGGTTGTAACATCACAATTTTTACTTATTCTTCTATTTATTTATAATTAGGATATGATTTATTAAATAATTTGAGGTTTAGAATATATCCCATACATTATTTGAATATAAAGATAGTTTATTAAGATTTGGTGAGATTACATATATTTATATATATTGTAATATCAAGACATAAATTGAGGATAATAAGAGTTTGGCTTTTGGAGACTTATGGTAGATTTATATATTCTTTTTAATATTAAGATATGGGTAAAAGTTATTAAAGGTTATAGATTTGGAAAAAATATATATACGAGGCAAAAGATAGATTTTTGGGATCTAGGTAGGTTCTGAAATATTCCAATAGCAATATATAAATTGGGATAGCTAGAAATTATATAAATATATATATGATATGGGAAATAAAAACAAATAAAAAATAAAAGAAAAGATAATAAAGATATAAATAAATGGAAGTACAGGACC
Source organism: Mimosa bimucronata (assembly GCA_037074515.1). Classification (NCBI taxonomy): domain Eukaryota; kingdom Viridiplantae; phylum Streptophyta; class Magnoliopsida; order Fabales; family Fabaceae; genus Mimosa; species Mimosa bimucronata. The sequence continues at coordinate 12,327,323 of CM073443.1, read as the reverse complement.
CACGTCTATTTATAACTCCAAATCCCCACCCAACGAGAGGTCATCTTCTTCTTCCATCTTGTACGGTCGGAGGAGTTCCATTCCTCTATTGGAGGTTTGAAATGTTTTTGAGTCATCTTCTTTACCCATAAAATCATCAGACCATAATAGTTAGTTTCTAAATAATTTTCTAGACAATGAGAGCTCTTTATAGGTTTAAATTTGGTTGAGAGCAAAACAAGTTTGAAGGTTAGGGTTTGAAGCAAGTATGCATTTTTAACAAATGAGAACCGTAGATTTATAGAGGTAAGTAAACACTCACATTTGATTGGTTTAGAATTTTTATATCAATTATTAGAGGCATTTAAGGTTAGAGTTTGAGCGTTAGAGCATTAAAATAAGTAAATATGTGATCGTACCAATTAAAATTCATTTTGATTATGTAGATTGTGCATTAAATTGGGGATTTGAGCACATTGTTGAAAGCTTCTGGTAATTATTGTTGATATGGCGAGAGGTAACTATTTTCTTCTCATTGTGTATGATTGCATTGGTTTTTGAGGGAGTTTTGAAACCCATATGATATGTCATTTTTTTAAAATGTCTCGTGAGATTAAATTTTTGAGAAAAATGGTTTTATGATTATTCATTAAATTGATATATGTATATTGAAAATGAGTTTTATTTGTTTGATCTTTTTTAAAATGAGATAAAGGGCGTGGCGGATGATGATTGATGGGATAAATTAAAAGAGGTAAAAGGGGGTAAAGATTGTAAGAGGTATAAGGCTGAGGGCCATGTGATGTACAATTGTTGGCCCTTACCCAATATTCCATGTGGAAGGGGTGATGACACCCACTTGGCTTATAAGTGGGGGAATCCGTGGTTCAATCTTGTACTCTTTGTATTTTAGTTGGTTCATATCACATGATTGAGGAGCTTGTTAAATTGAGCTACCATTCATGTAGGACAGTAATTAGCCCATAGGTTTAGTCAGAGGTATAAGGTTGGGGTGTTATAAGGAAGATTAATGGTACTCTTAAAAATTGTTTAAATGCTTATTTCTATTATCATCATGGTGATATTATTTTGATGTTACTGTCTCACTTAACACTTCATGAGCACTTGTTTGTATGCATAGTGATAGGATTGCTAGTTACTAGGACTTTTGTCCCACCCCCCAAAATTCAACACTTTCTGGTGATAGCTCTAGAGCAAGTTCATTGGGGAAAGCGTTGGAGATTTAGTCATTGTGCATAAATGTTGCATATTTCCATCTTAATTCCATCCATATTACTCTGATTTATTGAACATTGAACGTGTTATAATTATTATTTTATTATTTATGAACTGAAATTTTTTAAAAAAAAGGGTTTTTGTTTTTGTAACCATGTTAATTGGGTTTTATTTTTTCTAACTGGTTAATTGTTTTGAGAAGTAAAAGCTTAATAACCATGATAGATTTTAATTACTAGTTTCACCCTTTTCTATCTTGGTTAAATGTTAAGAAATAAGTTTCATTCTTTTAACCATATGTTTATTAAATTTAACTTTTATCTTTTTCTATCATGATTAGCTTGATTTAGTAGTAGTGTTTCTTTATAACCATAGTAGGTTTCTAATGATTTGGTTAAACTCTTTCTTGCCTAAGATATTTTCTACTATAGTAGTAGTTTATTATATCATTTTCTATTTTCTACTGAACTGGGGTGTTTTTAAATAATTCTTTGGTTAAGTATTGATTTGATTACAAATATAAGAAAAAGATTTTACATTTTAGTAATAATACTCTTTTATAACCATGATAATATTTACATTATTTAGTCAAACTCTTTTCAATCATGGTTATTGTTTGAAAGTTTGATAAAAATTTTCTAATATGTAGATTTTTATTCAAACATTTTCTCTTTTTTACTATAGTAGAGTTATTGAATTATAAATTTAGTTAAATGTTTTATAAATTATAGTTATAAGAAAAGGATCAACTACTATAGAATATGCCTATCACGGCGTCAATAAGGCTGCGTTTCAAATAAAAAAATGCCGCATTAAACTTGACGTGGTGTTTGTTATTAGGCCTTATCAAATGCGGCGTTTATCAACACAAACACCACGTTTGATAAACTAATTTCTTTTTAAAAAAATTATAACACCTAATGCGGTGTTTGTTGAAAAAAAAAAGCCATGTTAGGTATAAAAATTTAAAAATAAATAATCCCTATCGCAGCATTTCTTAGTGTATGGTTCACAATTCCACATTCATTAAAACCATCATCATATAATCTCTAAATCTTGTAGTGACACCATGAGATTCCGTTAAATCCTCAAAATTTCCTTTTAATCCAGCAATCATGCCAATCATTATGTAATGACACCGTTGATAATGATTTGTGTGCATCTCTTCTCATGCCCTTTCTGCTCCCAAATATTAATTGCTAATAAATTATAATAACGTCTACCTATGCACTGTTACCCTTATAATTAGGAGAAAACGTTTCATTTGATTGCTTATAAATTATAATAATGTCTACCTATGCAATGTTGCCCTTATAATTAGAAGAAAAACATTTCATTTAGGCTTGCTACCATTTATATAAGGATGCTTGGAGGTGGATTTCATGTGTTCATCACTTTAGCTGAAGGAGGAACTTGGAGCCGGATTTTCTAGCAAAGAAGGCTTCATCCGTGGGTTTGTATGTTCATATTTACTCCAGCACAACTGCATGAAACTGGGATCACTTAATTTAGATATTTTATTCCTTTTTGTAGTAGACTAGTTTTTTTTTTGTATTTGTTTTTCCAAAGATGTCCAAAAACAAGGATGCTTACTTGTATGTAAATATAATCCATCTCGGTCGGAGGTAGAGTTCTTCAATCATAAAATTTTGCTTTATCTTCTAAAGCTATGGGTATTCCGGGTTTGGAGACTATGAGGGGAATGCATGCTTTCTTAATTAAAGCCGATTCTTTTTCTTCTTGGCCAAATATTCGAGTTCTATATGATCGTTCAAATGTCATTAATCATTTGGGGTTGTGTTGCTGATTATTGGTGAGCTTAGTTTTTGTTCTTTCCTTCTTTGTATGCATTTTTCTCACCTTTTGTGTGATCCTCCCTTTATTCTTGCAGATATAAAGATTTGGGTGGCTAAGGATTCATTCATTTTTTTTACATATTCCTTCTTTTTTTTTCCTTTTCTCTTTTTTCGCAGCCATAGAGATTTATGCTATCAAGGTTTGCATTTTATGTAAATACATCTCTTTTTATTCCTTCTTTTGTTTTCTTTTGTTAAAGATTCTTTCGGTTTTGATATCCTTCTCTTAGTTTGAATATTTTGAGTTTATTCTTTTTGAATTCTTTGGTCATAATTTTTTGTTGATTTCAACAAAAAAAACTCAATGTCTTCTCATGAATCATCGTTCTTCTAATTCATTTCAACCATCAAATAAAATACTAATATAGTATTGAGCCTTAATTTATTTGGTGATATAAATTGCCCTTAGGCTAATTTTTGTAAAATCAGAACTCATTTGTGACATAATATCATGATTTGTTGAGATAATCTAACTATTATAGCCTATTCTATTCATTCAAATCAACATATGATAAAAATAATATTTATAAACTCAACTTCTCAATAACACAATTCAATTTATAAATATAAATTCTAATTCTAATTGATAACAAATATCTCATTAGTATCAAACAAAATTTGGAGACCTATGTAAAATTAATGGTCTTATATAAGGTCAATAAACAATTCATCTTCTCCCCCACAATTTTCATGACAAGGCATAAAGTCTTCCTTCATTCCAATTGAAATATTGATTCCGTTAAGCTAACTAATTTTAATGTAAAAACTACAGTAAATCCGGACCGTTTTAAACTATTGTGATCAAGGCTCCAAAAAAGGCTAATAAGCTCATATAATTCCCTTATATGATAATGAATGATTAATGATATAATAAATGAATAATAATGCGCTTTCAACCTCTTCCAATTTATCTTAGTAGCTTCCCCTTCCCCTTCCAAGCGCTTCATTAAGCCTCTCTAAATTCTTCTTGGAAGCAAATGTTCCAACCTATAGTTTTCAAAATGATAATTATTTAGGTAACAAATAAGTGACTTAAATCATGTAAGGGATATTTTATGAAAAATTAAAACTAATAATATTATTTCAATGAGATTTGTTAAGGATAAATATTTATATGATTCTATTGGAAAATAAAAAAAATTAAAAACGGATTCCTTAATCGTTGGAATTACATATGTCACTCCCAATCAAATAAATGGTTTTGTCATAACTATCTTAATTTTAAGTATCCAGGAATGCTTCATATTTTCTAAATATTACATCATTAGCAATCATCAATATCACCAATATCAAATAAGTAAATGAAAAAGCTAAAACAATATCACTAATAATAAATAAGGAAATGAAAACATATTCTTTATATTTCTACTTTGTATGACCAGTTCCCCTTGGGTTGCATCACAATTCTTACAATTAACACATGATAGGATACACTTTGTTCACAAATTATGAGGATTACACAAAGATAAGGTAATAAAACTAGGAATGGCATGTGAACCGGCGGATGTAGTGGGTTAAGGGTTAGTGGGTCAGCTCAGAATCAACTTGGAGGTCAGACAGGTGGGAATAAAAAATTAATAGTTAATTATTATTATACCATCAAATACTAAATATTAATTAATTACCTTGAATCACTAATAAAACGATCATATATTTATTTAACATTTTTTACAATTTCATAAGGGAGGGGTACTGAGGGGGAATAGAACAGATTTTAAAAATGATACTTAATGTAAACTTAAATGACTTTATGTAAATTTTAGCTTTAAACGAAAATAACAATAACACCTGAATGGTAAGTCAACACTCAACACCAAAATTATAAATTAAGCATATTTCAGTTTCGAATTATTAAATATACCAAAATAAACTAAACGTCAAGGTAGGGCTGTCCAACTCATCCCGGTCCCGGTGATCCAGTCCCGGTCCCGGCAAGTCGGGACCGGGAAATTCCCATCCCGGGAAGTCTGGGAAAAAAATCCGGGGATCGGGAAATGTTCGGGACCAGGACCGGGATCCGGGCAAGGCCCCGGGATCCCGGTCCTGGTCCCGGACTATATATTATTTTTTTTAAGAAAAAACAGTGAGCCCAACAAGCAACAATACATGTAAAAGGCCCTGCTCTTCTCCTTCTTACAACTCTCTTGGGCCCAACTCTCTTAGCCAAATTTCCTTTCCACAATGCTAAACCTAGATCTCCTTCTCCATGCCACTGCTTACTCTCGTCTTCTTCAAGCTCACCTCCCTCCTTCTCTCGTCTTCTTCAAGCTCCCAGGGAGCTGCCTCCCTCCTTCTCTCTACCACTGTTCCTCTCCTTCTCCCTCACGAGTCGCGAAGCACACCACCGTTCCTATCCTTCTTCCCACTCTCTTTCTTCACCGCCGTTCCTCTTTGTAGTCTCGACCTTCAATTTCACGCTGTCCTCTGCCAAACCACCATCGATTGAACATCATCGTTCCTCTCATGCTCCCATCTTGGATCCATCAAAGCCCCTCAGTTACTTTCCTCATGTGAGTGATTTCTATTTGATGCTTTACTTATGATTTGTTAATTTTGATTTCAGTTGCTACCTTGCTGGAGAGTAAAATTTTCAATTATTGTTCATCTATAGTTTTTTTTTTTGGTTTGGAATTAGTGTGATTATGTGAATTGCTATGGCTTTTTTTTGTTTTTTTTATTGCCTGAATTTCAGTCATGTGAGTGGAACCAAATGTGCTTTTCACTAAGAAGTGGGATTGCATGAAACTTCCCATTATCGTCTTTTTGCTGGGATGGTTTTGATTGAAAGTTGTTGGTTTATTTATGCGTATAAATCAGAAGCATGTGCTTGTTTGGGAACTTAATGGAATGATTAGATTAAATTTATTGTTGTTGTGTGAAAATTGTTGTATTGTTTCTGACTTCATAATTAATTTGTGACTTGTTTTCTTTTATACTTTGGAAAGGTAGTAAACATGGAAACCATCCAAGAAATTGAGGAGATCCTAGAAACCAAAATGTGGTTGAAGAAGAAAAATCACCAAAAGATGAGGCAGTGGATGAAACAAAATCAACAGATAATGGGAGCCCAATTTTTTTTATTTGTAAATTGTATCGGGAAATCCCGAGAATTCCCGGTCCCGGCGGGACTGGGAATTCCCGGGACCTAGACCGGGACCGGGAATGAAATCCAGTCTAGGGCCCATTCCGGGACCGGGATCCGGGAATAGGCATTCCCGATCCCGGTCCCAGTTTTGGACACCCCTACGTCAAGGGTTAGTAACACAACAACAAAGAAAATTAAATGATTGAAAATAAAATAAAAATACCTCGTATAAGTGAGAAGACTTAAGCACATAATCACCAAATATAATGCACATATGTAATCTTTCACAGTTCAGTTCTTACGCATAATATTTGCTGTCATGCATCCATTCCATCCAAAAAATTTATTGATGAGATTTATTACTCCAAATCAACACTTATAAACCAAACTATAAATTTCCACACAATTGAAGGCAGAACAATATTACTTCGCAAAAACAATAACCCCATGTAACACATAGGGATATACATCTATTCAATCTATAATGAGTGTTATCTTTTCTTAACAATTTTGAAATAAAGCCCTTGTATCTCAACAATTTTAATTTAATTTAATTTTTTTTAGAAATCTACTCTAGTGTTTATCCACTTATTTTAGAAATCCAAAGACTAGCAATTTGTTATGAAGAAGTTAGATGAAAATATTTTGTGGAAAACCCTGAAAACTGTTAGAATCTTAAGTTTTGATGAAGACTGACCCCATATATAACATAAGTAAATAAGCGCAAGTTACCTTTGAATTAAACAAGTAAAATCTGATCGGTAACAGATTTCTATCGCTAGAGCTAAAGACTATCACTATTGAAAGGTTCAACTATAACAGATGGAAACTTAGCAGAACACTAAGAATAAATATCTCTATCGCTAAGTGTATCTCTATAGCTAATAGATAGAGCCATAGCAAGTGAAGACTTAGAAATAACAAGGTTAATATCTATCGCTAAGTCATTCACTATCGCTAAAGGAATATCCTATCGCTAGAAGCTCATTAAGAACATGGATAAATAAAAGGAAGAATAACTAGCTGAACAATGAACCATGTCCTTGAGCAAATGGAATCAGCTAGCGATAACAGGTTAAGCTATCGATAACAGAGTACTTCAGATAATAGAAATTCAGATAGCTAGTGCCTGAGAACAAATGAGTTTAGTGATAACATAGTTGCTAGCGCTAACACGTTTAGCTATCGATAATAGGATACCTTGAAATACCTTTGAATAATCATCAGTATCCTTAAAGCTAATAAGCAATCAAATAACTAGCGATAATGGGATTAGCTATCGGTAGAAGAATGTTTGCTGATATGATATAGCTAGTACGCTGAACGATTGAACCAAGAGAATATGCTAGCATTAATATCTATCATTAAGAGTATGCTCTGATAACTTAGACAATCTTAGCTGATATATATTCTCTATCTCATTGAGCTAATAGACTAAGCTTGTGATAGCATCTTCTATGCATTAAAAGATTATTTGTTCAACTAACAGCTTAAGTGCAGAACTTACACTATGAAGTTAGCGATAGCAGATCATGCTAGCGCTACTGAAAAAGCTGCCATAAAAGTACAGTTCGTACAGATGCTCAGAACGCTAAGTCTACCTCTCTCTTAGCTCACCCTACGCAAGAGCAGTTGAAGCTAGAGCAGGAAGTTAACCCCGATGGAGAAACTGCATTTAATGCCAACGGCTATGAGCTCTCAACGACTAAATTCAAACAGCTTCTTGAAGATAAATGCTAGGGCAAAATCTGAGAAGAGATATAAATACAGAACTCGAGCATTTATGAAAAAGAGACGAAAAACGAGAATATTCGCGAACTCATTCATTGCTCTCTGTTTCTGTATTTATTGTTTTAGAGATTTTATCTGTACTTAAGTGTTTATCACAATCAGTTCATTAAGTGAACATATTTATTGAAATCCTCTACTGTTTGAGGTTGTTCTGAAAGCTTGGAGATTTAGAACAGGGATATTTCCTTACAGGTAGTAAGGGGGAGTGTTTAGAGGGATTCTAAAACTCTGTAAAGGTTGACAGGTGAACCTGTGTTTGTAAAACCTGTGGTTAGTGGAACCCAACGAGGTGTTGGAGAACTGGACGTAGGCAGTGTTGGCCGAACCAGTATAACGTCTGTGTTGTTAAAACTAGTTTGTTAATTTTTAAGAGCACAATTCACCCCCCCTCTTGTGCGCTTGCCATTCTGAGTTGGTATCAGAGCTTGGTCTTCTTTGATTGATTCCAACGAATCTGAGAAGTAAAGATCATTATGGCATCGCTTGAAAATATTCTACCTGAGGGCAGCTCTATTAATAAACCTCCTGGCTTTGATGGGAAGCACTACACTTTCTGGAAACTAAAGATGAAAATCTACATCAAAGCCAATGGATACAAGCTCTGGAAGATCATTGAAGAAGGAGATATTATGCCTAAAGATCCCTTGGGCATTCCAAAGGCTGAAGATGAATTTACAGAAGAGGATATTGCTAATCTAGAGCTGAACAGCAAAGCAGTCCTCATGATCCAAAGCGCTCTCAGTCAAACGGATTTCTTCAGAGTAAGCCATTTTGACACTGCAAAGGAAATGTGGGAAGCTCTGCAGATTGCCCACGAGGGAACCACTGGAGTAAAAGATAGACGTGTTGAAATGCTAGTTGAAGAGTTCCACAAGTTTGAAATGGCTGAAGGAGAAAAGATAAGAGACCTAGAGATCAGATTCACTCATCTCATCAATAATCTTGCTGCTCTAGGAAGGAAAATTATAGAAAAAGAGCAAGTCAAAAAGATACTGAAAGTTCTGAAAGGAGATTGGCTCATGAAGGTCACTGCTATACAAGAAATGCAAGGAGAATCAACTAAGTCCATCACTGCCCTGTTTGGCAGCCTTGCTGAATATGAGCCAACCCTGATAGCTCAAAGGGAAGCTCAAGGAAATTCCAAAAAGAAGTCTCTTGCTCTTGCTGCTTCAGAGAAAGACAAAATTGATGATGATGATGAAGATCTTGATGATGAGGACATAGCTCTTATGGCCAGAAAATTTAAAAAGTTATTCAGAAGAAGAGAAAGATTCCAGAGAAGTGGTCCTAGCTTCAAAGACTCTCAGAAAGACAAAACTCCTGTATGTTTTGAATGCAAGAAGCCTGGTCACTTCAGAGTTGAGTGTCTCAGTCTTCAAAGATTAAAGGAGAAGGAGAAAAAGAAGACTTATGGAAAGAAGAAAGCTTATGTGTCATCCATCTGGGGTGATAGCTCTGATGAAGAAGGTGGCGATAGCGAAGAATGCTCCAACCTCTGCCTAGTTGCTCGAGAAGAGCAGAGTGACTCTGAGGTATCTGATTCTGAACCTTCTTATTTTGAACTTCAAAGTTTGTATGATGAAATGCACATTGAATTAATGAAACTTGCTAAAGAAGTAGTCAGGTTAAGAAAAGAAAACAAAGAACTTCAGAAAAACTCTTCTTCACAAAAAGATTCTTCTTCTCTATAGATAGAAGAGGAGCTATCGCAAGCTCCCAGAAAAGAACTTTCGATAGCTGAGCCTCTATCGATAGCAAATCCTTCAACTTCTGAAAATTGCTCCAACTGTGAAAAATTATTGAAGGAAAAGGAAAAGCTTTCACATGTTTTAGAAAAATTTACAAAAGGCTCTGAAACTTTAAATGTAATTTTAAGCAATCAAAAAGTTTTTAGAGACAGAACTGGTATTGGTTATGAGCCTAAGCAAAAGTTTTCAAAAAGATAGGTTGAACCCAAGGTGAAGTCATACATGAAATATTTTAGAAAATCTTCTGAAAATTCTTCACCATATAGCTTTTGCAATTATTGTAACAAGAAAGGCCATACACAGTCTATCTGCAATCACAGAAAATATGGCATTAGTAGCTCTTATAAGTGGGTTCCTAAAGGAACTCATGTGCCTAAGGTTTTTACAAACTTAGAGCACAAGACTAACCTTAAAGGACCCAAGAAAGTTTAGGTACCTAAATCTGTGTAGTTTGTGCAGGTATGTCTTAAAGCATCCAGTAAAGGAAAATGGTATATTAATAGTGGATGCTCAAGGCATATGACTGGCGACAAGGACAAAATCAACAACCTAGTGATAAAGGATGGAGCCAAGTTAGTTTTGGTGGAAACCAAAGTGGAAAGATCACTGGAGTTGGTGAAGTAGGTCCAGTCAAGGATGTTTACCTAGTAGATGGTCTCTGCCACAACTTGCTGAGTGTTAGCCAAAGCACAGATCATGGTAACTGGGTAATTTTTGATTCTAATGAATGTCTTATTGTTGATAAAAATGATTTAGATATAAATAAGTCTAATCTCAAGTGTAAGATAAAAGCAAACAGAAATGTAAACTTATACACTTTAGATTTATGCCAACAACTTGAAGAAAAATGCTTTATTTCAAATGATGAAAATTGTTGGTTATGGCATAAGAGATTAGCACATGTGAACTTTACTCAACTAGATAAGCTAGTTAAGAAGGAATTAGTCATAGGAATCCCTAGTTTCAAGACAAAACATGATTTGATTTGTGAATCCTGTCAAAGAGATAAACAAACAAAGTCCTCTTTTAAAATCAAGAAGACAGTCTCCACTAGTAGGCCATTGGAACTAATCCACATGGATTTAATTGGGCCAGCAAGAGTGAAAAGTCTAGGTGGAAGTCTACACACACTTGTAGTCGTGGATGACTATTCAAGATTTACCTGGACTATATTTCTTTCTTCTAAGCATGAAACCTTTGATGCCTTTTGTGTGCTTGCCAAGAAATTGCAGAATGAAAAAGGCACAAAGATTATAGCAATCAGGAATGATCATGGAGGAGAATTTGAGAACAAAGAGTTCATGGAGCTGTGTGATGAAAATGGAATTGAACACAACTTCTCTGCCCCTCGTACTCCACAACAAAATGGTGTTGTAGAGAGAAAGAACAGAGTGCTCACAGAAATGGCAAGAAGCATGCTGAACGAGAAACAAGTGCCTCAAATATTTTGGGCAGATGCAATGAGCACAGCTTGCTACATCTCAAACAGAGCCTATATCAGAAAGGGGATGGAGAAGACTCCATATGAACTCTACAAGGGAAGGAAGCCCAATATCAGTCACCTGAGAATTTTTGGATCAAAATGTTACATTCACAACAATGGAAAGGTAAATCTAGGTAAATTCGATCCTAAATCTGATATTGGCATATTCATAGGCTATTCAAATAGAAGTAAAGCATATAGAGTTTATAATAAAAGAAGTCAAACTGTTGAAGAGTCTGTGCATGTAGTATTTGATGAAACACCTCAAGAAAAACAACAATCTGTTGATGAGGATGAAGATTTTTCAAAATTTTTAAAACAGTCTCTATCGATAGCACCTCAGCCATCGATAGCGAATCCTGAAAACAATGCTGAAAATGATCAGGATGAAACTAAAGATGATCTAGATGAAGCTAACGAGCCTCAATCTTCCATTAGACATCTTAAAAATCATCCTCCTGAACAGATTATTGGAGAAATTTCAAAATGAGTTAAAACAAGAAGGCAACTACAAAATGAAATGAAATTTTCTTGCTTTCTTTCTCAAATTGAACCAACTTGCGTTGATGAAGCTCTTGCTGAATGTGACTGGATAGTTGCAATGCAGGAAGAACTTAATCAATTCAAAAGAAATCAAGTTTGGGATTTAATACCTAGACCAAGAAATTATCCTATTATTGGTACTAAATGGGTTTTCAAAAACAAAATTGATGAAGTTGGACAAATTGTCAAAAATAAAGCTAGATTAGTTGCCAAAGGATATAACCAAGAAGAAGGCATTGATTATAAAGAAACTTTTGCTCCAGTTGCAAGACTTGAAGCAATAAGGATTCTTCTAGCTTTTACATCCATCAAAAATATTAAACTTTATCAAATGGATGTTAAGAGTGCTTTTCTTAATGGCTATATTAAAGAAGAAGTATATGTAGAGCAACCTCCTGGTTTTGAAGAAAAGTCTAAGCCTGACCATGCTTTCAAACTTAAAAAGGCTCTTTATAGTCTCAAACAAGCACCTAGAGCTTGGTATGAGAGACTTAGTACTTTTCTGCTTGATAAAGGATTTTCTAGAGGAAAATCAGATACTACATTATTTATCATGCATAAAAATAATCACATGCTCATAGTCCAAATTTATGTTGATGACATTATTTTTGGTGCAACTAACGAAAAACTTTGTGAAGATTTTGCTAAGATAATGCAGAGAGAGTTTGAAATGTCTATGATGGGAGAATTAACATTCTTCCTAGGCCTGCAGATAAAGCAAAAGAAGGATGGCATCTTCATATCCTAAACCAAATATTGTAAAGAAATTCTCAACAAATTTGGGATGGATCTATCCAAAGAAGAGGACACTCCCATGAGTGCCTCTGCCAAGTTAGATGCAGATGCACCAGGCAAAGTAGTAAATCAATCTCATTATAGAGGAATTATTGGTTCTTTACTTTATTTAACTACTAGTAGGCCTGACATCCAATTTAGTGTAGGCTTGTGCGCTAGATATCAAGCAAATCCTAAAGAATCTCATTTAACAAATGTAAAAAGGATTTTGCGTTATTTACAAGGGACTCAAGAGCTTGGGCTGTGGTATCCCAAGGGAACTCAAGAGTACCTTCTAGCTTATACTGACTCTGACCATGCAGGTTATAAGACAGATAGAAAAAGTACAAGTGGTCAATGTCAATTTCTTGGTGGCTGTTTGGTCACTTGGGCAAGCAAGAAGCAAAATTGTGTATCTCTTTCATCCACAGAGGCCGAATACATCGCAGCAGCAAGTTGTTGTACTCAAGTCTTATGGTTTAAGCATCAACTAAGAGATCTGGGTTTGGAATTCCCAGAAGTGCCCATTCTTTGTGACAACACCAGCACAATAAGCTTGGCCAAAAATCCAGTTCAACATTCCAGAACCAAGCATATTGATGTAAGACATCACTTCTTGAGAGATCATATTCAGAAGAAAGATGTCAAGGTGGAATTTATATCAACTCATCTGTAACTCGCTGATATATTCACCAAGCCTCTTGAGCCTGATCAATTTCTCTATATCAGAAGAGAGCTAGGAATGGTAAATCCAAATGAGTTGTGAATATTTTTATCATAATTCTTGATTTATTCTAATGTTATTCAAATGGATTATTGCTAACTTAGGCATCGGAGTGCCAAATCTTAAGTTTTTGCAGGACTAACCTATCGATAGTGAGTTTCACTATCGCTAGTTGTATGCAAGACATAAGCTGTTTGAGCAAAGATTGCCATCGCTAGCTAAAATCATTATCGATAGCAACGTCAACTATCGATAGATGAAACTTGGAAGGAGTGAGTGAAAAGCCCAAGTCACTTGCTCAGCGTGGGAACATGCCTGCTAACGATAGCAGCTCTTACTAGTGATAGCAAGTCACTTAAAAGGCTCAGAATGCAAAACGTTTAGCGAGTATTCATCATTTATGGTAATCTCTAAAACCTATAAAAGTAGGTTATTTGCATTCTGCATTCATCATTTATCTGTATTTTCTCTCCTACTCCAAATCTCTCTGAGCAATTAAGCCTCTCTCTATCTCAAAACCCTAAACCCTAAAAATGGCCAGAGCCAAAGTTCCAAATATGAGTGATGTTGAGGCAACCTCTAGCGCTAAACCCTCGTCTCAATCCGCTAGCAAGAGGTCCAAAACCCTGAAAGCTGTGTCATTCCCCAAAGAAGTGGTTGCATCAGGTACCAAGCGTCAAAAGCGAACCTCCTCTGATTTGCCCTCCTCAGAAAAATCTCTCCAAGCTCCAAGCGCACTTTTCGCCACTCAAAAAACCCTACATAGGGCTGCGGTTTTGGTGGATTTGTTCTTCACAGAGAGCCTGAGGCGACCAAACAACTTGAGGAAGACGAGGTGGCTCCTGTCCAAGATTATGCTGCTGCTGATTTTGGTGTAGGATAAGGGGTACTATTCGTCCAGGGCTTCAGTGGGATGTGATGGTGGATTACATCTTCACCTACCTTTGCCAATATTGATGACAAAAAGGGGGAGAAGCAAAGGGAGAAAAATATGGAGATTACAAAGGAAGATCTAATTGAAAGGATGGATGTTGAATCAAAAGCCTGAATCATTTGCATCATACATAAATTGCATATTTATCAGTATTATAGTTTGTGTTTGGTATTTCCTTCTGCAAAATGTACTTTCTTCATCTCAAATTTTGTTCTGAATATACTTATATCAGATGCTCTGTACATGCATTACCATTATTCTATTCTGATATATGCTTATGCTGATATAAATGTTTATGCTCTAAAAGTGCTTTAATGTATATGGTTTACTTATGTTTTGTCATCATCAAAAAGGGGGAGAATGTTAGAATCTTAAGTTTTGATGAAGACTGACCCCATATATAACATAAGTAAATAAGCGCAAGTTACCTTTGAATTAAACAAGTAAAATCTGATAGGTAACAGATTTCTATCGCTAGAGCTAAAGACTATCACTATTGAAAGGTTCAACTATAATAGATGGAAACTTAGCAGAACACTAAGAATAAATATCTCTATCGCTAAGTGTATCTCTATAGCTAATAGACAGAGCCATAGCAAGTGAAGACTTAGAAATAACAAGGTTAATATCTATCGCTAAGTCATTCACTATCTCTAAAGGAATATCCTATCGCTAGAAGCTCATTAAGAACATGGATAAATAAAAGGAAGAATAACTAGCTGAACAATGAATCATGTCCTTGAGCAAATGGAATCAGCTAGCGATAACAGGTTAAGCTATCGATAACAGAGTACTTCAGATAATAGAAATTCAGAGAGCTAGTGCCTGAGAACAAATGAGTTTAGTGATAACATAGTTGCTAGCGCTAACACGTTTAGCTATCGATAATAGGATACCTTGAAATACCTTTGAATAATCATCAGTATCCTTAAAGCTAATAAGCAATCAAGTAACTAGCGATAATGAGATTAGCTATCGGTAGAAGAATGTTTGCTGATATGATATAGCTAGTACGCTGAACGATTGAACCAAGAGAATATGCTAGCATTAATATCTATCATTAAGAGTATGCTCTGATAACTTAGACAATCTTAGCTGATATATATTCTCTATCTCATTGAGCTAATAGACTAAGCTTGCGATAGCATCTTCTATGCATTAAATGATTATTTGTTCAACTAACAGTTTAAGTGCAGAACTTACACTATGAAGTTAGCGATAGCAGATCATGCTAACGCTACTGAAAAAGCTGCCATAAAAGTACAGTTCGTACAGATGCTCAGAACGCTAAGTCTACCTCTCTCTTAGCTCACCCTACGCAAGAGCAATTGAAGCTAGAGCAGGAAGTTAACCCCGATGGAGAAACTGCATTTAATGCCAACGGCTATGAGCTCTCAACGACTAAATTCAAACAGCTTCTTGAAGATAAATGCTAGGGCAAAATCTGAGAAGAGATATAAATACAGAACTCGAGCATTTATGAAAAAGAGACGAAAAACGAGAATATTCACGAACTCATTCATTGCTCTCTGTTTCTGTATTTATTGTTTTAGGGATTTTATCTGTACTTAAGTGTTTATCACAATCAGTTCATTAAGTGAACATATTTATTGAAATCCTCTACTGTTTGAGGTTGTTCTGAAAGCTTGGAGCTTTAGAACAGGGATATTTCCTTACAGGTAGTAAGGGGGAGTGTTTAGAGGGATTCTAAAACTCTGTAAAGGTTGACAGGTGAACCTGTGTTTGTAAAACCTGTGGTTAGTGGAACCCAACGAGGTGTTGGAGAACTGGACGTAGGCAGTGTTGGCCGAACCAGTATAAAGTCTGTGTTGTTAAAACTAGTTTGTTAATTTTTAAGAGCACAATTCACCCCCCCTCTTGTGCGCTTGTCAATCTCAAAAACTAGCCTTGGTATACAACACTACTTAGAAATGATGGATTCATATGCCTTGAAATAATATAGTCTCTTTTTACAAAAGTTTGAAGTGCTTACTTATGATCGTCTTATTTTTTTTATAAACACAAAACATGGCCTTTTTAATAATCTTTAAGTGGAATGTGAAAAGACTTGGTAGAAATATTTGGGGTTTTCAAATCAATAATCATGAACTTTTAAGATTGTATGAACTTTTATGAAAGGGATTGTTATAGGAATGTGTAGGGGGTTGTTAAATAAATCAAATAAATTTGGTTTAAGATTATATATAATATGAAAAGATTTGGTTTGATTTTTTGAAGATGGCACTATCTTATTTAAAATAATATGAAAGGTTGTGACTATTATCTTTAGACTTCTCATACCTTTAATTACTGATTAATCCTTCAATAGAATATGAAATTAATTGTTGAATGAAAAGGACAAATATTGAGGTTTTTCAAATCCACAATAATGAACTTTTAATTTTTGTATAAACATGTTATGAAATGGGTTGTTATTGGAATGTGTAAGGGGTTGTTAAATGAGTTAAATAAATTTTGTTTGAATGCTATAAAGAATATGAAAAGGTTTAGTTCAACCTTTTGAAGATGATACTCTCTTATTTAAACGAATAATAAAGGTTGTTACTAATATCTTTAATTATTAATTAATCATTCAATATAATGTGAAAAGAGTTGTTGAATAAAATCTATTTTTTAAATATAACATTCTCCTATTCAAGGGAATGTGAAAAGGTAAAATGAATACCTAATTGACTATATAATTATCTTTAGCAAATTTTATTTCTCATCATTGTTTAACATTTATCTCTAATTCCAATTAGTTAAATTCCAGTGATTTAAATTGCCTATATGAACTTTGTATGAAATGGATTGTCATTAGAATGTGTAAGAGGTTGCTAAACAAAAGAAATAAATTTGGTTTCAATTCTATATATAATATGAAAAGGTTTGGTTCAATTTTGAGCTTCTAATATATTTAATTATCAATTAATTCTTCAATAAAATGTGAAAGGAATTGTTGAATAAAATCAATTTTCTAAATGTGATACTCTCAGGAAATGTGAAAGGGTGAAACTAATATCTTTGGGTTGCTCAATAATGACTATGTTGTCATTATTGCCATAAAAAATCATCTTGAAAAATGAAAAGGCCAAGATTACATCATGTAACAATTCAAACGACAATAATTATTTGTAGCAAATTTTATATCCATCATTATATAACATTTATCTCAAATTCCATTGAGTTAAACTTGAATATGTTGGACTTTTAATGTAAACCCATCATCAATCACTTTGTAGAGTCATTTATTAAATTATAAGAAAAATGAAAAGATATCTACATTAATTCATACTTCCTCCAATCCTAAATATAGGACCTATTTAACTATTTTGATAAGATTAATGTTAGTTAATATGGTATGTTTTTCTTAAAACACCTCAATCATTTCCATTATTCCATCCACATCTCTTATTTGATTATTGTTGGAGGAATACTAATAGGGATAATTTGGGAAGAAGTTGACAAAAATTGGAATTAGGTCATATATTTATGACCAAAACTAACTCTTTAAATATGTCTTATATTTAGGACCAGAGGGAGTACTATAATTAGTACATGACCCTTTTTATTAAAAGTATTGGTGAGAAGGCGGGAGAATAAGGGATGTTGTATGGTACCCTAAAATATGAGAAGTTATATTAGCTCCAAAATCCCATATAGTGAGATAACTTTATATACTATATATCATGAATTGCGGTTATATTTTTCTCCATCCTTTAAAGTGTATTCAATAAATGAGATATAATAAATGAGATATATTCTGAATATATAATTGTTGCAATGTATACTTCTTCTTGAGAATTAAAAAACTCTGACATTTAAGTTTTTTTCAGTTCAAATATAATTTAATAACACAATTAATTATAGTTAAATTCTTTTTGTTGGAAATGACTATTGTTAAATTTAAAAATATTCTCTATCATTCAAATATCTTTACTGAACAAAAATAATTTATTATTGATTTCTTAAAACCATAAAATAAAGCAGACAAAAAAGTAAGATAAAAAAATTTAGAATAAATAATACATCCGTTCAATGTACGGGGAATTACATCTTGTTAATATCAAAATCAAGTTTTAGTGCACCTAGTTTTACTTTTCTACCATAAAGTACAAGAATCCCTAAGGTGACCTGATGACACAACAACAAAAATGATGAATTAGCCACGGAATCCGTAAAGAAAATAGACTATTGCTAAATAATTAGCCACGGAATTCCTCATTTAGCCACCGAATTTTGTTTTTAGTGACGGAATTCCGTGGCTAAATTTCGTAGCTAATTTACTTTTTCTTTGTAGTGTGATACACAACAAGAAAAAGGTTGAAAGCTTATAATTGATGGAGCATCTTTTCAATTGCTAGCTTGCTCTTTTTTTGAACATAATTAGTTACTTTACTTTTAATTCAACGCAAATAATAAAATGAAACTAAAACAATAAGATTATCTCTGATAGTCCTCTGTTTTGTTTTGTTTTGTTTTTTTTTTTTTTTTTTTTTTTTTTTTTTGCACCTCTATTGCTATGTACTAGTTTTCTCACATGCCTTCTGTTGCATAACCGTAAAAATAATTATAAAAGTTTTTTACTACTAAGTTTGGAAGGCCATTGTTACAAGGAGTACCATAATATTACTTCATGAGGAACAAAGAAATTAGATGGTTATGGTTAAGTGATTTTTGGCTTTCATGCTTGACATTTATCCATCTTTCAGAAGGAATTCAGTGACAAATCTATATGGAAGACAAAGTTCAGATTATACATGCTTACCTATGATGGCACCACAGTGCATGCTAGCATATGGCTCTTCCCCAATCAAAATCTCCCACATTTGCCAAATGAGAAAACGTTAACCTATTATTAGAGAAGATACTAGCCATTAGCCAGGCACTTCAAATATTACATTCCACAGGAAGTAAATGGATTATTTGCTTACCTTCTTAGAGACCCCACTAAAGTTGCCATCTCATAATTTGGGTGCCATCTAAGTAAAAGTTCTTCTGACACCACCAGAAACAAGCATGTTGCGCTTAATGCTTGATAGGCCAAAATCCGTAACCTACAGAGTACATTTTTACCAAAGTGATTGGTCCATCAATTTTCCTCACCCAACAAAAACGTATCAGAATAGTACAAGAAAGAAAACGGAAAAAAACACAATTAAATTATGAGCTATTAAATTGTCATGCACCATTCAAAAAGTGTTTTCCATGCATTAGTTAATTAAATGACCCCAATAGTTGACAGCCATTTCTTTGGTTTAAGTCATGATCTAATATAGTAACAAAAATACTTGGTTTCAATTGATGAAATAGTCCAAAATGTCAAGAAGCAAATTCAAGTTCACATATTTGTGACAAGTTACCTTGCACACAGGCCATTCAGGATCCCCCAAATAGACAAGCAAATTATCACACTTCAAATCGAAACGAACAACTTTCTCAAAATGCAAATATTCTATGCCAAAGGCTGCATCCATCAACTTGCAAATGCACCTTTGATCAATGAATGTATTTGTTATTATCATCCACTCTATCTAAGAGTTCCAGCCTAACCATCCCAATAATTTTGAGCAAGTAATTCCTCTACATAAACACAATTACAACTTTAGAGCAAACAATTACAACTTCCATAGCACAATTCCAACTACAAAGCGCACGGTAACAAGACAATTAAATTAGATAAGGGCAAAAACAGAGTCCAGAACTAATTGCTTTCTCCAAAATTAAGGATAATAATATAGTAGTAGTGATTTTATCCATTAATGAAGGCATTATTAATTTTCCTAATGAATAGGAATAAGAGTCTCATTAATGAAGGCAATAAACAAGTTTCCCTGAAAACTCAAAAAGACAAAAAGGGATCTGAAACAGAGGTGGATGACATTTGTTTGAGTTAAGGAAAGACACGTTGAGCATTTCACTACTCTGTACTCACGTAAATCTCTCCACAACTAAACTCCAAAGCTAGAAAAGAAAATAAAAATAGCCAACACATGTACATTAGATTCTGTTCTAAGAAAAAAGTTCATGCTCAATAATCAACTAGCTAAATGAAGTTGAAAGAAAAAAAAAATTAAGACCATACTAGTAGAAATAAGGAAGAGTGAATGGGAGAAAGGGGAGATAGGAGGCGAGCTTGGATGAGAAGCAAGGATCATCCCTGGTCCACAGTGACAGCAGCAACTCTTTGAGCAGACAGCGGTGACATACACGGTTGTAGAGTGGTGACGGTGGAGGCGAAAGAGTACTTTTGTTTTGTTTTCGAACTTAGGTGGAAGTATGCAATATGTATCATATCTATCTCGGAAGTATTTTTTTGTCCGATTTTGTCCCGGAAGTATGTAAAGTGTATCATATTCGCCTTTTACCATTAAAAAAATCATGTTTCGGGGCGAATATAATACACCTTGCATATTTTCGAGGCAAAATTGGACCACATAATACTTCCTGGGTAAATATGATACACATTGCACACTTTCAGAACAAATATGACTTTAACCCTAGAACTTAATATGATCAAGGTCGCAAGGGTTATTTAAATTATGACATTTAGTAGGATTTAGCCTTAATTAAGTTCATTCTTTGGGACCTGTAATTAATTTTTTTAAAACAAAAAAAATTCTATGACATCAGAATCCCCCCTCTAGAGGTCAAATAAGAACAGATCATGAGTTTGTTAGTTCGGCCCAATACAAAACACAAAGCCCATTAAGGCCCATAATGAGTAGGTCTGGATTGTTCTCAGACGATTCGATTCTCTTCAACTCTACCCTCTTCTCTTCTTCATTCTTCTCCTCTGGCATTTGTTTCACATTTCGCAATCTCGTCCGCCGTTGGTCGAAGCATACTCAATATATTCACTGACCAACGTTTTTCTACTTCTCCTTCGTCAGTACAGGTTAGCTTTCTTAACTTTTCGTTATGCTCTTTCCTTTGTTGTTCTTCCTTTCAGATTCTGTTCTTTTTGGCGTTCCAAGATCTTTTGATTACTGTATCAGTCTTGCTAAGTATTTGCAGGCATTCCAACTTATTGGTTTTATTTAATTTCTTGTTGAAATTGTTCAGAACGGTTTGAAAATCCCATGAATTCGCTACCCGTTCCTGCTTACTTCTTTTGCATTTTCATGTTTAGTCTCTTTAATTCTATTTCGTGTTTAATTCAGTTAAATGAAAAGTTTTATGGATTTTCCTTTTGTTAAAATAGAAGGACTGAATGCATTCGGTGGTAAATGGGAACTGAGAAGAAGGAAATAGGAATAATGATGAGGGCTAAAATATAAATTTATTATACTATCATGATGAATTCGAACTTCTTATTATATTTTTGAAACTTTCTTCCCTTTCTTCTGGGGTGATAGGTTCTTGTGAACTTTAGATGAAGTGAGGTATTCACAAATGTAGGCTTAACGTGGCGTTCTGTTTCACTAGTGATGACTGCAGGCTGCAGTGCTGCACTTATCTTTAGTTTGAAGATGTTGATGAGTTGTTATTTATTGTCTTGAAATGAATACACGTGCATTCTCACTGTCCTCTAATGTGCTTTCTTAATTCATAGTAAAAGTATATGGTTTGGCAGTTGATTTGTAAAAAAGATTTAATTAAGAGTGAACATGTTAGAACATAATTTTTCGTTGGGGGCATTGAGAAAAGACATGCCTGCGTAAACCAAAACAACAACAAATATGCTATTCATGAACTCAGTTGAGTTTAACGTTAGCACATATAACAAGATAGTTATTGAAGATGATAAGCATGATAAATATGTGAAGGTTGTTGCTTGGAGTTATTCATGTCAGACTATCCTGACAGTTAAGTAGGGACAAGTGTATGTGTGAAACAATTAGAATGACATCGACACAACCAATGCCAATGGCTAAGCTAATGATGGGCCGATAGTCTTAGGCTTATCTTATATTGAGTTTTTTAGGTACCAGTGATGGTTGTACTCCGGATCAGGGATATTCTACCCTGGCTTTATGTAGGATTAGGTCTCTTGGTGATCATATGTCATAGATGTTTCTGCTTCCTACATTCTATAATTGTTTGGCGAAGTCCAGCTAGAAATTTTGTAGGCTTTGATATTTAAGATTGTTCAACGTGCTACTAGTATTACTAGTTCTGATGAAAAAAAGAGAGAGTATAAGGCTTAGTCTAGTGTTTGGCTGAATGTCAATTAAAAAGAAGTTGGGCCTTGTATACAGCTTCATTGTTTGCAATAACAATTTTTTAAAGCAAATCCACCGTGAAGGATATAATTTGGGAATTTTGAGGTTTTCTTGTTTGATGATTTGAACTTTCAAGGTAGTCAAGTCCCCTGTCTATACTGAGCCTTGTCTATAACAATGTTCTGTTTACTAACAGCGCCAGCTAAGAATCTCATCTACTAAATGCAGTTGTCTGAAAAGGGTAGAGGAAACTATTTAGAACACCCGAATTTATTAAGTGAGCCCTTTTGGTTAAGAATCTATACAAAGATTTGACTGTTAATAGAGCAAGATGACGCTATGCGATTCTTATAATTGATCCCACTTAGTGGGATAAGGCTTGTTATTGTTGGGGATCTGTAATTACTAATTTTACGCTGAGGCTGTTCCAGTCTTTACTGTGATACTGTCTGTGTCTTAACTTTCCATTGCACCTTTCTTCTACTTGAAGAATGGCACTTAATTCATTCAATTATCATTTTATACAACTTCGAAGTGTTCTTGCAGGCCTTACATATAAAGCACAGCGTTTAGGAGGATTTTGAAAACATGGCCAAGCATCATCCTGATTTGATTATGTGCAGAAAGCAGCCAGGGATTGCGATTGGACGACTTTGCGAGAAATGTGATGGCAAGTGTGTGATCTGTGATTCTTATGTGCGTCCTTGTACACTTGTCCGGGTCTGTGATGAATGCAACTATGGCTCATTTCAAGGACGTTGTGTCATATGCGGAGGAGTAGGGATTTCTGATGCTTACTACTGCAAGGAGTGTACACAACAGGAGAAAGATAGGGATGGATGCCCTAAAATTGTGAACTTAGGGAGTGCCAAAACTGATTTGTTTTACGAACGCAAAAAGTATGGTTTTAAGAAACGATGATGATGATGATGGATTATTGATAGGTCTGCTGTATCTTATTA
The DNA here is from genome assembly GCA_037074515.1 of Mimosa bimucronata. Classification (NCBI taxonomy): domain Eukaryota; kingdom Viridiplantae; phylum Streptophyta; class Magnoliopsida; order Fabales; family Fabaceae; genus Mimosa; species Mimosa bimucronata. The sequence goes on along the minus strand of CM073443.1, from coordinate 12,304,043 downwards.
ACTAAGACTGCTTTTTGAGATAAATGTACTTTGCTTGGATGTTATCATGTCAGATAGGAGAGAGAGTATGTATACATTTATCTGGTGCATGATATGAATTGTTAGTTTTTCTGTGCATTTAACCGTTTTGTAATAATAACAACTAGCTCAGTTATTAGCCTTTTTTGTTCGTGTGGGTGTCTTTCTAAGCTGCATGTGGGAAAAAAATTTGGGGAGGGGATCTCTCCCTTTCAATCTTGTGGATTAGTTATTTGCTATTACTATTAGTTTTACTGACTTCCAATAATCAAGTTATGATATGCATTACCCAGATTAATGATGAAATAAAGGAAGCCATAGCTACAAGTCTGATCTTGTCCAAGAGATGGACCCCACTAGCCCTGTCAATGCTCACTCTTGCCTTTCATGACTCTGCTTTCCCTTCTCTCAACTCCTTCATCTGATATGTTGATGTATTATTGTTCCTATCCGATTCCAAACCCATAAATAAATTTCGTCTAAAATGTTATGGTAAGAGTTTCAAGGTGCCTCCTTTGAGGATTAATCTCTGGGTTAATGCAGTGATTAGCATAAAGGTTGATCATCTAGGGATATGTTCTTATTGTAGACGTGCCATTGATATGTCAACCTGTGTTTTTCACACCTTCCAGGCTTCCACTCCCCAACCCTATTCCACTTCTCTAACTGTAGATGACGTTTCGCATTATCTTTTCCACGTTTCCTATGCATCGTCGTGTTTTCACAACAACAAACGATGACCTTCATTTTCTTATATAAATTTAGAAATTATTAAGCATTAACTATCCTAGACTTTTGATTTGTCCTCTCTTAAGTTCTTCAAGTTCACACTTCTCTTTTATGCCCTCACATATCCCCAGCAACTATTATTCCAACCCCCTCATTAATTCTCAAACTGCAAATGTCCACTTTCTTTAATTGTCTTAGAATTAGATGTGTGTATATATAAAAGTCCGCTTTGTCCTCATTGCAACTTTCCTTACTTATCTTTTGCAAGTTTCACTTTCACATAGTGTCTTCATGTTCGCAAAATGAGTTCAGGATATCAAATGCTGATTGACATCTCGCCATCTCTTAAACATCAAATGTTTCAAATCAAACTACTAAGTTGGTTAAGATTGATTCATCGTTTCTAATGAGCACAGATAGTGGGATGCCTATGAATTTTTCTTCAGCAGAAAACATTGCTTCAGTCTTAATGATCGTTTTCGACGAAAAGGTTCTCTATACTATTTTACTCTTAAATAATTTTGCACATTGGAAATTTCTTTAATGTATACAGGCCTGTTATCCAGAATACACGCATGCTGGTGAAAATGGAGGATCTTGAAGTCATTTACTGTTTTGCAAAATTCTGAATGAGGAGCGAATATTTGACATAAAAAATTTCGAAGTCGTTGCAGGTGACGAAAATGTACACAAACACACCATGTAAAGCTGACCCCAAACTCGGTTGTGCAAGAACACTTCATTGATGCCTCAGATCATGCGTTCAACATACAAAAAAACTGTGAACACTGAAGAGGGAAATCTATGCACTTGTGCGGGTTGTCGATGAGTCATAATAACTAAAACTATCCTAGTAATATAAACATCTGGACTTGCTCATACTGTACAAATACACGATCCATCGTTCACTTTTGGAGAAATGCTTCAACAACATAAGTTTCCTACATATGCAGTTCATTTCCACAAAAATATTTGGGTAGAAACCCTATACCATGGATTATTTACAAATTAACCCATAAATCATGATTTTGCTGAGGTTCATATCAGATATAAGCTCCATTCTCTCTTGTGGCTTCTATCGAAACTTCTCAACTAATGAAACCCTCTGTAGAGATCACATCTGAATCATTGTCTTATGGCGATAAATGTGACCCTTGCACTGAAAGAAATATCTTCTCACCATTGATTTGGTTTAATTTACTAATAGTGTTCAAAGATATATGTTCATGTTTATGTTTACATCCTGAAAATTTCGAAATTTGAGAAAGGCTTGGGTTTTCTTATTAAATTCAAGTTGCCTTATGGGAATTAAAAATCCTTCAAGTAAAGGAATTAAAAATCATTGGTGACAATAATACAAAAGATGCTTTACCTCTGAGTTCAGAGTAATTAAAAAGTTTAAAGGATTTGAATTTCTGAAGAGAAAAAAAAACCATATAAATGGGAATAACGCTATGATATTTCCTTCTTTTTTCCTAATTTTGATGGAATTTCGTCAGAATAAAACCATATAAATGGGAATAATAAATTTGTATCTTGACATACAACTCTTTGATCGCAAATGGACTCAAGTATTCCAAAAAGCATACAGTCTTTATATTTTTTAGTTAGCTTCAATGAGCTATTCAACCACGTCATTCCCACACCATGACCACCATCATTTTTTCCCAAGTTAACGCCATCCCGAACACGATAACCATCATTAACAACCAAGCTGCTACCCTGGCCAAGTGCTGATTTATGTGGTATATAGGGCTCAATGGTCTCTAATAGGTTGTTAGGTGATGTGTGACCATTGAGAATGGCAATCGCACAAGAGGGGGGTGAATTGTGCTTCCGAAAATTAACAACTAATTAATACAATACAATCTTTATATTGGTTCGGCCAACACTGCCTACGTCCAGTTCTCCAACTCCTCGTTGAGTTCCACTAACCACAGGTTTTACAACACAGGTTCACCTGTCAACCTTTACAGAGTTTTAGAATCTCTCTAAACACTCCCCCTTACTACCTGTAAGGTTACTACCCTCTTCTCAAAGCATCAAGCTTTAGAACAACCTCAAACAGTAGAGGATTTCAATAATAAAGTTCACTTAATGAACAGATTATGATAATCACTTAAGTACAAGTAAAATCACTAAGAACAATAAATACAAAGATCAGAGAGCAATGAATGTGTTCGTGAATATTCTTTGTTTTTCGTCAGTTCTTCATAAATGCTCAAGTTTTGTATTTATATCTGTTCTCAGATTTGCCATTGCGTTCGAATTCATGAGGCCGTTTAAATATGGTCGTTGAGAGCTCATAGCCGTTGGCAATTAATGCAGTTACTTCATCGAGGTTAGCTTTCTGCTCTAGCTTCAACTGCTCTTGAGTAGGGTGAGCTAAGAGAGATGTAGACTGAGCGTTCTGAGCATCTGTACGAACTGTACTTGCATAGCAGCTTTTTCAGTAGCGCTAGCATGCTTTGCTATCGCTAACTACATAGTATAATTCCTGCACTTGAGCTGTTAGCTAAACAAGTATTTATGTAATGTACAACAGATGTTATCGCAAGCTTAGTCTATTAGCTCAATGTATCATCCTATCAGATTATCTAAGTTATCATAATGGGCATTCTTCTATGGATAGCTAATTCCATTATCGCTAGTTACTTGTTTGCTCATTAGCTAAAGGATACTGAGCTAGCTGAATATTCTAAGTTATTTCAGGTATCCTGTTATCGATAGCTAAATCTATTATCGCTAGCACCTATGTTATCGCTAGTTAATTCATTTGCTCTCAGGCATTAGCTATCTGAATGTCTGTTATTTGAAGTACTCTGTTATCGATAGCTTAACCTGTTATCGCTAGCTTATTCCATTAGTTCAAAGACTTAGTTCATTTTTCTGCTAGTTATTTTTCCTTTCATTTATCCATGTTATCAATGAGCTTCTAGAGATAGGATATTTCTTAGCGATAGTGAATGACTTAGCGATAGATATTAACTTTGTTATTTCTAAGTCTTCATTTGCTATGGCTCTTTGTCTATTAGCGATAGGCTCTAGCTCTAGCGATAGTGATCTGTTACCTATCAGATTTTACTTGTTTAATTCAAAGGTAACTTACCCTTATTTTACTTATGTTATTTATGGGCTAGTCCTCATCAAAACTTAAGATTCTAACAACCATGACCACCACCACCCTGGCCATTACCATAATCACTATCATACCTGCCACTCCCATCCTGGCCATAACCAAATCACTGCCATTCCCATCATTGCCAACTATTAACTGGTTGTTAGGTGGATTGAGACCCTCAAAATTTTGAGATATATTAGTCACATGGGTCTCTAATTGGTTGTTAGATGGACTGAAACTCTCTAAATTTTGAGGTGTGGAGGTATGGGACTCCATAAGTGTGCCCTCTAAATTTTGAGATGCCTCAGTCATAGGGGTCTCTAATTGGTTGTTAGGTGGAGTGAACTCTCTAAATTTTGAGGCTGGAGGTGTGGGAGTCCATAAGTGTGCTATGCCTACTCCTCCATCTTTCCACACATTTTTTAAAATGCTAGCTTTGTTTATGCGTGTATTGACCTTTGGAAGATCTGACACCAACCTATTATCTTAGGATTTTGATGTCTCTACGGTAGTGTTTTTCGGTATATCGTCAGATTATTTCTGTAATTTTGGTTTGTTTTAGCATTTTTTGCAATTTAAATGCCTGTGTCTCTCTTTTTTGCTTGGTTTCTCTGCTTCTTTTGCTCTTCCAATTTCAGATAATAGAAACTGGTGACTTGTTGCCTGTGAGGTACTTGAAGAACCGATGGTTATCTCTGATGTAATGGAATATGAACTGGACGATGTGACTGAAACAGATGCGTTTTGAAAAACTTTGCTCTTAATTTATTCTTCAATGTTAGCTTCTCTCATTTACCGTTTTTCTCTATCTAATCATACTCCTTTTCCAGGATGATTCGCAGACTTTTGAGGGAAAAATAGAGTCTCAATCATGGAATTTTATCACATATGGGAAACACCTTTCAACTAAAGGTAATTACCTTTTTAGTCTTGCTTATCCAATTGCATGAATTATCTCCTTTATGAGTGAAGCACTCAATTATAGTGCATGTGTTTTTGGAATCTGCTCCTTTGTTTAATGTTGATTTTTGTTTTCTTTTTTTCTTTTTTTGCTTACTCCTACTCCATTTTGATCACCATTACCGTTCCCCTTTGTCATTATAGATTTAGAGAGAATTCGAGTCTTGCTTTTAAGGCTGCGATGAAGATTAAACAAGGCGGGGTTTTCAAGTGTTCCTTTTCCACATTTGGAGCAAGAAAATGCGATAATGGGAGTGAAAGGAAGGAAAAATATGATGAAGAGAGGGGAAATGTTGAGGATGAAGTAAAGAGGGCGCTTGGGTCCAATTCCTTTTTGAAAGCGCTTAACAAAATGTCTTAGGATAACATGAGTTTTGAAGTCTTTTCTGTAATTTCTGTTCTATTTGCGATTCGATGGTTATTTCCTTTACTCCTCTTTCATCTACTATGTTTAATTTTGGAACCCAATTTTTTATAAAATTATGCATGCGAGGAGAGCATTGATGTTGGAAAACCGGAGTGGTAAATCACTTTTTTGTTTTGTTGTTTTGCAAAGAATATGTAAATGATAGGAGCAGGTCATTTTTAAACTTTGTTGTGTAAGTGCAACTAAGGGGGAATTCTAGAACCCCATCTTTTATGAGATAATGCGAGTGAGGAGAGCTCTGCTTTCAGGAGAAGGGATGGCATGAGAATTCCCAGACTACAAAGATCATTTTTATTTTGTTTTGTTATGTATGCTCAATGTAAATGGTCTGCTGTGTTCAATGGTAGGAACTTTGTTTTTTTCCTGGTCTTTGGATGTGTATTCAAAGCTGTGTATATTTTTTTATAGAGCCAAATTGGTTGAATCGCTCGTCTAGGTTCTTCCGAACATTCAGTTTCTCTCTAAACCGATTCGTTCTCCTTTGAATCATCATCATGTTTCCCTTCAAAATTGTTAGAAGATCCCTGATTCTTTAATGTTTGGGTTTCAACTTCTTTCTCTTTACTCAATGGAACCTGTTCAATCAACACAATTGCATCATCTAAGTCTCGTTGCTTTGGAGCTCTTGGATGCTTAATGTGGTCATGATAGTGATGGAAACACACAAGATAATTCTGCATTGAACAATGAAAAACAACCCTTTTCACAGAGTGTAGGTCTAATGGAGGGAAACCTAAACATAGTGAATTACAAGAACAAAGCAGAAAATGAAAAGAAGAACAGATAGTTGGTGCATTCAAGAGGCATCCCACTCTCCAAATTCTCACTCAATACTTTCCATGCCTCTCTTTACAATAGGTCCCTTTCTTATATAGCCAATCACTTTCCCTAATTGTCACATGCAATTTACCTTAATACCCCTGCTCATATTGGATACATTGCATATGCCAGATCACATGAATCACACCATATGTCACTACTTTTTTATTTTTGGTTCCAATAGATAGTTGTTGATAACTATGATGGCAAAAGAGAGTAACAATTTTTATTGAATAATTATCAAAATCCTCTTCTTAGTTTATCTATTCTATCAATCTTCTTGAAACATTTATTTTAGTGAAAATATCTTATGTAACAAGCAGAAGGGACATGCACAAGAAGTAATGTTTGGGATATATATATATATATATAATTCATAACTGAGGATGTTGCAATAAAATAACTTTATATTATTTTTTCTACATAATATTCTTATCTCTTCCACAATACTCTTGCCTAAAAATTACCCAAGTCACCATTATGTAAATGAAGTTCACCACTTGAAGTTGTTTTTTTCCATATCATCCCTCTTAGATTGTGGGAGTTGTCTGTGTCTTTGTTGATCAGAAGCAATTGAAGAAACTTCATCTGTTGGGTTCTTCTTTGGTAACACAGGTCTTGGTGGAAAGGGCAAATTTGATTGTATAGAGGCATCAGCAATTGATTTTTTATGCAGATTTGATATAGCATGATCTCTATTGCTTGTTTTGTTATCTGATGACCTTTGTCAATTTTTGCTGAATCATTCATATCTCTAACACCTTCCTACTCGGTTTTGTAATCCTCATAATTGCTACACCATTCCTGCTTTAAAAGATGAAAATGACATTCTTATCACCCTTTATTACCTTTTAAGAAAGTATTAAAGTGTCACATGTGAACATTTCTATTTTGATAAATTAAAATTTGGATGTTTGATCTTCTTTCCTTGAAGGAAAAAAAAAGTATTTTGCTTTGAGCATATCTTTGTGTTTGTGTTAGTTCCTTGCTTCATCTAAATTTGACCTTATTGAAAGCTGAATTACACTGAAGATTAAAACATCATTTACCTCTAATCTTTCTGAGTTTTCTTTAGAAGAAGATGAAACATCTAAAGAGTTCAAAGGCTGATCTGTTTCGTTTTGCATTGTGGTTTCTCTCATATAACTGAAAAGGTTCTTATCAAAACTTACTGTACAAGTTGGTGTATCACCAGGTAACCCACATGTCGATGACATTGAACTCACATCAGGTGAACTTCTGAGGTAATTTTCTGTAGCAATTTTGAACCCAAAAGAACTTTCATGGCAAAATAGCTGTTAAAGGAAAACTTATGGGGCAAAAATTTCATCTTAACTCTTAAATATTTTCAATACTCTTCTGCAGTTATCCCTAATATTTAATGGAATATTTTCACTATTTATGACTTTTTAGCAGGAAAAAGTCGGCCATCAATCATGGTATTTTTATAAAAAGAAATTAATGCAAGAGGGAAAATAAATATTTAAATGAAGAACTAAAATAAATTGTTGAAAAGCATCCTTTAAAGTTGTCATGATTTTATAAAAATATGGATTTAATTAGAAAATTTTAAATATAAATCAATCAAATATTCTTAAATAGTCAAACACTGGCATAGAATAAAAAAATTGCCCTTAGGAGAAGAAAACTTTTTTATCTCTCTCATTTTCTTAAAAAAAGGAAAAAGTGAGGTCAATTGAAACTTGTACTTGATGAAAAGATGTCAATATTCTTAATTGCCTGATTTGTACTTTACATTCTCAAATATTATAAGTGTTTTTGACTTTTTTCTTCCAGTCTTTTTCCATTAAAACATTTTTTTGTTAAAAAAAGGAAGCTAACGGCTCTTTTGGCGGGCTTAGCTTACAAGAGTTACACCAACTAAGAAGTTTTCCCTCCCTCATCTTCCAGCCTTATTTCCACTATCACTTGCACGCTAATTTGAATTTCAAATCCCTTCTTCTCCACACTGACCATTCTCCTTCTTCTTCCTCCTTTTTCTCAACGGCTATAACTCCTCACTGCAATCTCCTCTCCTCACATCCAAATCAAAATCAGTGAGATGACACCTTTGCCTAACAATCTATCTTCCACTCCTCTCTCATCCTTCCCCCCAAGAAGTTTTTCCAAAACCACGCCACCAGCTGTGCCAACTAGAAATTGGCTTACTGCCCACTCCCCCAACTTATTGTCGGAATTAATTCTCGACTTCATGGACGAGATTCGAACCGAATTCGCCATCGAGCTGAACAAACAACGGCCAGCATCGGCTGATCTATCGCTTCCTATGATGACATCGTCTAGGAGAGGTGGCACTGTTACATCGCTGGATGCGCTAGGGAGAAAGTGCCTTGTTGTGAACGCATCTAAAGTGATGGCGAAATTGCTTATGAATTGTGATGATTATGTTTTTAAGAGGTTCATGGAGGAGGTTCGAGCTAAATATGTTGCTCCTATTGTTACTCTGGAGGTAAAGAGAAAACGGCATCTTAGGGTTTTGATGTCTCTACAGTAGTGTTTTTCCCTTTATCCTCTAATTGTTTCCATAATTTTGGTTTGCTTTTACTTTCTCTGTTCCTAAATATAGGATCTAGTTGAACTTTTTGGAGGATACTAAGAAAGCTAGATAAGTTGCTTATAAATTGATTTCTCTTAATTTTTTTAAACTTTTTTATTTGACTTATTGGCTAACATAGAATCTAGTAACACACAAAATACGTCATGTTTAAGTGGCTTATTTAACTTCATTAATTTCAAAAAGGAAAAAAAAGGTCAACCGGTCTTACATTTATAAATGAATAGCATTTTTTTCCTTTTTCTTCATTTAAAAGTCCGTGTCTCTCTTTTGCTTGGTTTCTCTACTTTTTTTGCTCTTCCAATTTCTAATAATACAAATAGATGGGTTATTTCCTAGGACATAGCTGAGGAACCGAAGGTTTTCTATGGCGCAATGGATGATGAAACTGAACGATGTTAGTAGGCAAGGATGTAGCAGAAACAGATGCATTTCGAAAAACTTTGCTCTTCATTTATTCTGCAATGTTAACTTCTCTTATGTGCCGTTTTTCTCTATCTAATCATAGTTTCCTTTTTCAGGGAGATTCACGATTTAGGAGGGAAAAAGAAAGTATCAATCGTAGAATTTTTATCACATAGATGGAAAACAACTTCTTTCAGCTGAAGGTAATTTTATTATTTTATCATAGATTTAATTATGATTGCTTATTGAGCAAATTTTATAACTCTCACAAGCCTTTTTAGTTTTGTATCCAATTGCATGAATTATGTCCTTCTTGAGCATTGTATTTTAGTGCAACATCTGGAACCCAAGTTTTTAATGGAATTATACATTTAAATGTGATGGTTAAATTACCTCATGTAGTATAAGCATGATATATGTTAAAGTTTTGATCTTTCGACAAAATTGTCATATATTTATTAGTGTGATTGACATGGACAATCATCAAATCTAGAAGAAGATAAAGGTAACTTGTTCAATCAAGTTGAACTTGACATTAAGGAAGTTCTAGTACCAATCAATACTAGTCATGAGAATAGTATTATGAGATTTAATTGTCTCATTACAACAATCTCAATTAAGAACTAATTATTATTTGGCATGTAATGGAACAAAATCGAGGTTCAATTTTGGAATGAATGATGAATACATGATATTATCATAAAGGTCACTACATTGTGTACTGACCATAAAGTGATTCTCCATGAAATAATATGGTATGAGATAGGGCTGTCCAACTCATCCCGATCCCGGTGATCCCGTCCAGGTCCCGGCAAGTCGGGACCTGGAATTTCCCGTCCCGGGAAATCCTGGGGAAAAATCCTGGGACCGAGACAGGGAAATATCTGGGACTGGGACTATATATTGTTTAAAAAAAAGCTCCAAGTCTAAATCAGCCACAAGTGTTAAATGAGCCCAAAAGTGCTTTAAAAAAACCCAGTAGGCCCAATCCACTTCTCACAGCCCAGACACTTTCCACCTCCTAAAAAAATTGCCCCGTCTTCAACAAGTTCCCCCTAACCCGTGCAAGAGTAGACAAATTTGGAATCTTAGGGCTTAGGCCATCCCTGGACGATGGAGGTGGCATCGTCATCCCTCTGCAAGATCCGGCGTCGCACTCAACCCCTCTGCATTCAGCAACATTGTCGGCGTCGACGTGAACTCGTGATGGTCGGCGTCGTCTTCTTTTCAAGTGTCTTTGTTACCTCCCTCAGTCCCAAGCTTCTTCTCCTTCTCCAATTCTGATTATGATTCATTTCTGTGTGCCAAATTTTGGCTCTTTCTCTTTTCCTTCATCGCTTGTATGTGTTTTGATGTCGTCGGATTTCTCCTCATTCCTCTGTTCTGCAAGCATGTGCCTTGCCTTGTATATGTCATGCACTCATGTGTGGCTGTAGTGTCAGAAGAATTAGAAAAAAAAATGGAAGAGATTTCAGGGGTTGGAACACAGCCTTATTTTCGGGAATTCCCGGTCCTGTTCCAGGGATTTCCCGGCCCCACCAGGACAGGGACCGGGACCGGAACTGAAATCCAGTCCCGATCGGGAACTGGGAATAGGTGTTCCCAGTCCCGGTCCAGGTCCCGGTTTTGGACACCCCTAGTATGAGATATGTCTATTAATATGGTAGTAGAGATCTTCATATTTTATTATCTCATTAGTATGGGGTGTTATAATTTCCGTAAATATCAAAGTATTCACTGGAAAACTATATATAAAGTGTTGCTCAACATTGGAGGAAAAATGAGATTGGAAAAGAGGATTATTATATGCTAAGGCCATAACGGAGCAAGTATTTAAAGGATACTATGCTTATAATGAAAGGTTTGATTGGAGATTATTATGGATGTAATCTTGCATCATTGCATTTAAATCTCATTTTTGTTTAAACTTATCATGAGTAGGATTTTTTTTAGAGGCTTAAGTCAAAGCATGGTTTACATTAAGGATCATGAAGACCATCACGCCACTTAAAGGAATTTGAAAGATCATGATCAGTTAGAGATCTTATGCATTATTATTTGTGTTCTACTAGATGAAATGTTTTATTTCCCTTACATGTGACTTTTCACAATATCTGAATCCTTTTGCTTTATAATTGAGAAGTATCATTTGATACCTTTTTGGATATATAAAGTGAAAGTGGTAGTTGACCTAACAAATTAATATGTAAAGTCAATAAAGATAATTGATGAGATGATGAGTACATCATTGATGGATAGTAACATAGTCTATGTGTGAAGTTTCTTCATAAGGAACTCAAATAATGTACCTGAGAGAAGAAACATTACATAAATAGTCATATAGAGCATTACAGCTTAGACGTTTTGTTTTCCTATTATGGGAGACACTCAAGACAATTATGGGATTTCCAACAAATTTTCTATTTAAACCCTTTTGAAATCTAAAAGGTTGGAAGCTCGGTTTATAATACACAATTATATAGAATTGTCTTATAAATGAAGAGTATAGAAGGAAAACATATTTAGAGACTTAAACTGCATATTTTGGTGAAAATGCATAAAGCCTTATGATTTAAAATGTTTTATCCATCTCATTTTTTAATGTTGTCTAGCATTTTAGAAATGTCAAATTATTTAGTAATGCCATAATTAGTGGGAGTGGTCAAACTCATTAAAGGCGATCACATGTGAAGCATCACAACCTCTAATTATGGTGGAATATTGTTTTCACATTAAACTCACAATGTTGAGATAAATGTAAAAAACATTATGAAATTATGAAATCATCAATTTTGGTCATGCTAGTAAATTGCGACACATCAAATTAAGGATTCTATTAATTATAAATGGGTTATCTCAAAAATAAATGAGAGATATCTTGAAATTGATATGTGGTGCTCTTGTTTTAGCAACTTCAATCACATCAACGATTGAGTTAGGGCCAATGATGATAAAAATTTGACATTACTAGCTACTACATGATGTACTTATGGAAAATTGAATAGAACATAAATGAGTATTATTAGTATCTTTCTATAGGAAGATATATATATATAAGTTTAAATGGGAGAATTTCATGAATAATTATTTTTTTATGAGAATGTCTCGTGATAGTGATAATTAAGGTGTTGTGATAAAATCACATGCATAAGTATGTTGAGAGTATCATGATCATATTTGTATCACTATATTAGTGAGAGTAGGATCGTATACAGTTTACAAGTAAATGATCCATATTGTTGCTCATACTTATTAACTCACGGCATTACGTATAGAATGATAACCATTGTTCTACTGTTGTGATTATAGTTGTTTTCATGTGTAGTATTCTTTTAGAATACATAAAAGGGATTATTCTCAAAATAATTGGGAGTATCATAAGTAGCCAGCAATCACAAATGCTTGAACATCAATGTATAAATGGTATTATCTATGTAAGTCCTATTATAAGATTATAATCAGATTGTCCATATCTCTAGTATGATCTTCATACAGTGAAGAAGATGATTCTTCCTTCTAATTTCATTATTGAGGCATGTGCTTGTTAAATGTGTGCACGCACAAGCAATGCCATTACAAAGGGATATTAGAAAAGCTCTCAGGTGAATTCTTGCTTGAATAAATGAAAATGTTGCAAGTAATAAAGTACGTTACTGCATGTACATTAAAATTTCATACTTTACTTATAGGAAAGTAAATCTTATTGAATGGTTAGTTTTGTTTGGTCCAATATGATAAGTAAACTTTAAAAGAGTTAATATTACGATAGATCTTTTGATGATTGAACAAGATGCATCATGGGGAGTGCATGATTGCTAAGTAGTTGTTGATTGCTTGTATTCACTATGAGATTCCAAGTTAATCATTTTTTGAGGAAATTAACAAGATTATTAAAGGGATTTCATCGTGGGTATTGGAATTAGTAAATTAATTCACACCCATTAAGCGTGTTTTATAATCATAAAGTCAATTGGTTATGAAACACATAAAGTGTACATCCTTTATTAAAGAGCATGCTTGTAAGGAAATCAAATGATCAAATATCTCATCATGGATGGATCACGTTTAGTGATCTAGATGAGAAATTATTAAGAGATGAAATTCAATTTTTAGTTTACGGTCTCGATTTTTGGTACCGGGATTTTATGAGACTAATAACAAACATTTAAGTTGGAACCGAATAAGCATTTGAGGTTTATTCATAAAGTATTCACCCATTGAGTAAGAGTGTTACTTATGATGCATGAAAGGTAATACTCGATGCATGGAAGGTAATACTCGAGTAAAAGGACTTACCACCATGATTCCTATAGTATTGCTTAATTAGACCTTGATATGGCAACTGCCATTAGTTGTAGGCCAAGTGAGAGAATATAAAAAAAGTTGTCGGCTAAGATTGAAAATATAAAAGGCTTGTTGGCATTAAAAAAAAAACAAGAAGCCAGTTGGCCAAAAATCCCTTCATTTCAAAATTCAAAATGTTGTTCGCTGAGATTATCATTATAAGCCCATTGGCATTAATTTTTTTAAAAAATAGTACCGTTGAACCAAAAAACAATAGAACATATTTTCTTTGATTATCATTTTGCAAAGGTTGTATGGTTTGGTAATTTCTCCTTGAAAAACCTTCTCATCTATCCCTCAATCAATTATTGGAATGGCTCAAAATACTTCTTCTCTCATTATCATCCGCTGAGCATCTACTTCCAAGTGTTGCAGCTTTGATAAATGCATTATGGTTTCAAAGAAACATCTTAATGCATAAAGGAGGGACAACTCAGCCTAAAGATGTTATTCATCAAATTTTTGCTAATATTTCCTTCTCAGCAATGGCTTTTTCTTACAAGCCAATCGTTCGGAAGTGTGAAATTTTAATTTCTCGTCCCCTTGTGCTGGAACGGGAAATTTTTGTTAGGAAAAGGAAACAAGGTTCTTCATCACATTGTCATCTTCTTATCTATTACAAGGTAACTCCTCTCCAACAATAGCTCAAGAAAAGAGATCTCTTTCCCTCAATTTTATTTGTCGTTTTTGCTTTACATTGGATCACATTAACAGGGAAAAGTATGAATCATTTAACGGTGTGGAATGTAAAGAAGAATTTGTGGATCTCTCTAGTCTGGACTCCACACGTCATGGTGTGGTTCCCCTCGACGTTCAAGACCTTCTTAAATCTTTCTCCAATGTTACTTTTGCAACAACCACATTTTGCAATTATGTTATTGTAGTTGGGTTTATTCTCATTACCTATTTATGTAAAAACAATGTAATGTGCATGTTTTAGTAATGCCATTTTGACCTTAATTAAAAAAATAGCACATCTATTTTCTCATCCGTCAATTTCTCTTTATCTAATCATAGTGAAAAAGGACAGTTTGTTGGCCAGAAAAGTACAAATTTCATTGTGAATAATGTAGCTCTTAATTGCTCAAGACATGCTTGGCCTTGTTAGGAAAAGCGCATTGGTTTTTAATTCTTCTTATCACTTGCAAGAATATATGAGAAAACAAATAAGCAAATAGATGACAAAATTAAACACCAACGAAATTATTAATGTGGAAAACCCCTCAATGCAAGGGTAAAAACCATGGGTCGTTTAAACCAAAGAAAACAAGATTCGCCATGATCAAAACACCTAACCCAACAACTGAAGTTACAAACTTACAATAGAGAATAAAGAAACTGGAAGTAAGCAAAATACAAAGCTAAGCACGAACTCACTATCTCTCACATTATTGTAACATCCTAGAAATTAATTGAGGTTTAGTGAGGGTAATTAGGAATTGATTAATGAGAAATGATGGATTACGAGAATATTTTGAAGAATTTTGAGGATTTTAAAGGCCTAGTTTCTCCCTTATTTTAAGGACAATAATTTTGGGGAAATTATTTTTAGGCTCAAAAGAGGTTCTTATGGGAGAAAATGAGTAAAGGATATTATAGGAAAATTTTGAGAGTGAAAATAAAATTTTTAGTTCAAAAGAAATATCTTATTTAAAGATTTTAGAGCCTGGTACTGTATTTTTCCCCTACCCATTTTTCTTTTTCTCTTCTCTCCCATACCTATTCCCCCTACACATGACGTCCCACGTGCTCTTTCTCTCCTCTAATACTCAAACATCACAATCACTTTTCTCTTTCCTTCTCTCACACTCAAACATCATTACCATTATTATTATTATTATTATTCAATTATTCATCATCCTTCCCCTTTCCTTTGTTATGCGCATCAGTACCCCTCCCCATTGACTATTTCCTTCCTTTCTTTCTTTCTTTCTTTCCTTTTCTCTTACACTATCACCCCCACCACTGTCTCTCACTCTCTCTATTCTTCCTCCACCTTGCACCACCACCACCACTGCCAGCTTTCTTTTTCTCTCCCTCCTCCTCCCTTCTCCCTCTCATTTTCTCTCTTTTTCTCTCCCTTCTCCCTCTTATCTCGCCATCGATGAGATTTTGGGGTGAGAGTTTTCCGGCGAGTTTCGCCGGAAAACCGCCACCTCTCACCTCCATTCACCTCCACCAACCTTCTACTTTGTTCAACCACTCATATTCAGTCCGATTCGTGCTCAAGAAATAGATCAAAATATTTGTTCGCCGGAGCTTTCTGAGCCGCCGGCGCCGGACCGGTGACTTTTCCGGCAATCTAAGACCATATTTGGACTCCCGTAAGTATTTTCTACGCACCTATGTCATTAGTTTTCTGATCTGAAATATTTAAAAAAATAAGCCTTATCTGAGTTGGGGTTTTTAGGATATCTAAATCCATTATATTAAAGTCTAATATTTGAGTTAGGATTTTTCTTAAGGAGCTTATAATTTAATTGAAGTTTTTCTAATTTATTTGGAATTTTTGGAATTTCTAATATTAGGGAAAATTTTAGGATATTGTGGTCTGACTGGTTGTGGTTAAATTGACAATTTATGGGAATTTATTTATTATTATAGTATGTATTAATTTAGCTGGTTATGGTGGAATTTGTTGGTGAAATTTTAGACTGATACAGTCTGGATTAGACTAATGATTAAGGAGGAATTTTTGAAATAGGGACATTTGAGGTTAATGGGTGATTTTTATAAATTTATGGACATTAAATTAGGGCTGTTGTTGGAATAAATAGGATTGAATTGAGATATTATGGGAGTTGAAAAGATTTACTTGGGTATGTGAGGAATGAATTTTTTGGGGTCTTAGGGTGGATATGGATGAGGGACTTTTAATGGTTTAATTGAGAGAGAATTAAGGAGGGATTTGGAATAAATTTCTTGAGGATGAATGTTTTCTTTTGGTTAGGGAATTAAATTCCTTAACTTTGCATTTGAACACTTAATTTAAGTATTAATTTTTATATGACTGTTATGAAGACGGTTTCTTGTCTGGAGTCAGTACGGGGGAGCTGCACTATTGTGAGATTGGTGCCAGCTATCAGGTAACCGCTTCTACTTGTTCTATGTGTGTGTGTTGTTGGTAAGGGATTTCAAAATCTTTTCCAACTTTGAAATTCCTAAATTGTTTGGCAGGTGTATTATGCTGTTCCAACTGCTTATTTTAGTATAAAAATGTCATGTGGGATTCGTATGGTGAACTTGGCTTATATGATTGTGTATTGCATCACAATTTGGAAAAATGATTATATATTGTTTTGGAAATTTGTATTGCATGGATTTTTGGAGCACTGGAAAGGCCAAATGCTTGTTTTTGGTTAAATTATGGTTGTGGATTGTGATACATAAATTGTGTGGTAGTTTAGCATCGATGCACTGGATACTATTGCCATCACGTAATGAGGTACCCTGTTGGCCCACAGGGACTAATTATATTATTGGTGTACTGGGTATGGGTAGCCCCCATCGAGTACTACCTTTCGGTGTGCTGGGTATGGGTAGCCCCCATCGAGCATTACCCCCGTTGTAGTGCTGGGTATGGGTAGCCCACATCGAGTTCCACTTCTCCGTGGTTCTAGGTACGGGTTGAGATCCCCGTCGAGTTCAACTCTGGTCCACCTAATTGTAGGGGACAACCTAACGTTTCGCAGGGCGAACGTTTTGGATGATTGTGTAAAATATATTTTTAACTGCTTTTATGAAATGATATACCTTGAGTTTGTAAAAGATTTTTTAGTTACGAATTTCTGCATGATTGTCTGGGTATGTGCTCATATTTCAAATATATATGTATAGTTTCCCACATTGACACCTTGCTAGCACACACCGCACGTAGATGAGTAGCTAGTGGTTGCGTTTGGGGCTACCCCCATTTATCTCACTTTTTGCAGGTTTAGGAGCGTAATATACCGGTACTCTGGGAAAGGATCCCTCATCTTCTCACTGAAACATAGTGGGATTTTATTTTGGGTTTTATGCGAGAAGTGTTGTATATTGCCATACTTCTTTAGGCTTTCATATTTTGCTTCCGCATTCTTACTTTTTGATAAATGTATGCTTTATTGTTTTGATTGGGACCGATCCATTTCCGACATATAGGCCTGAGACCTACTGGTATTGCGTTTCTAACTGTAGTTGATTATGAACTGTTGGTCGGAAACTTATTTCTACTTGCCATGGTTGTCGTGATTTTTACTGGATATTTTATCATACTTGACCATGGCGGGAGTTCGTTAAGTAATTGATCAATGATTTTGAGGTTTTATTTAAATGATTTACTCGGATGATTAACTATATATTTTTAAAGAAAGATTTGCAAAAGTATTTATATACATGGTTCATATATTTTTATATCCATGTTAGATTAATTCTTTCTAATATGGATAAACTAATTTAAAAAGGTAGAAGGTTCTTTTTCTAACATGGATTGGTATATGGAACGGTTGAATTTTTAAATATCCATGTTAGTTGTATTTTGATGAAACTGTTTACTACCTTCTTTCTAACTAGGATTTTTCTCTCACTTGAATAAGATAAATTATTTTCTAACTATGATAGTGCTTTCCGGTATTCTTAGTAATTTTATTTTCTATCATAGTTAGACATTCAAACTCTATTTTAAAGAAAGTGGTACCTTGAACTCTTTTCTAACTATGTTAGTATTTTATTTCGTAAATCCCTTTTCCTAACATAGTTAGTATTGATAAAATCTTGTTACATTCGGTTTTATGGCTAATAAAATATTTTTAAATCGGTTTTATAATTAATAAAATGGTTTTACAAAGCAAATGTTACAATTATGACCTCAAGATCGATGGCCCACCGTTCAGAATGACGCATTGAGAGTTGTGAACATGCTCACCAAATTTCCACCCGACCCAACGGTTGATGGAAGTGCGAATGATGATTTATTGAGATTGCCTTGTGAACATACGAAAATCTCCTTCTCTCTCCTTCTCTCTTAAATGGTTACGATTTTCTTCAAATGGGCGTCGGGTCTTTCTTCTTCTCCACATAGGATGAGAATCCAAAATCCGGCAGGCCAACTTGTCAAATTAAAGAAATCTAATCAAGATTAAATTTAAATATGATATTTTTACGAACAAAGTTTCACAACCCAATTTAATGTGAAGAATTTAAATCCTAAATAAAGAAAGGAGAATATAAAAAATGTTGTCGGCTGAGATTGAAAATATAAAAGGCCTGTTGGCATTAAAAAAAGAAGACGAAGCCCGTTGGCCAAAAATCCCTTCATTTTAAAATTCAAAACGTTGTTCGCTGAGATTATCATTATAAGCCTGTTGCCATTAATTTTTTAAAAAAATAGTACCGCTGAACCAAAAAACAATAGAACATATTTTCTTTCTCCTCATAGGATGAGAATCCAAAATCCAGCAGGCCTACTTGTCAAATTAGTGAAATCTAATCAAAATTAAATTTAAATACTCTATTTTTATGAACAATTTTTATAACCCTATATAACATGTAGAAGTTAAATCCTAATAACAAAGGAGAATTTTTTTTAAAAAAAAAGTTTGTCGGCTGAGATTGAAAATATAAAAGGCCTGTTGGCATTCCAAAATAAAAAATAGAAGCCCGCTGCCCTTCATTTTAAAATTTAAAATGGTTGTTCTGTGAGATAAATCATAGGCTCCTTGGCATCGATTTTTTGTGTTTAAAAAATAGTACCGTTGGACCCAAAAAAACAGAGACCCTTCTTTTCTTAATTTTGACGCGAACTCGTTCCTTTGAACATGCGGTTCTAGTTTTCCCTCTCTATAGCACC
This sequence comes from Mimosa bimucronata, assembly GCA_037074515.1. NCBI lineage: Eukaryota > Viridiplantae > Streptophyta > Magnoliopsida > Fabales > Fabaceae > Mimosa > Mimosa bimucronata. Next base: position 12,284,818 of record CM073443.1, on the reverse strand, counting down.
AACCACAAGAAATCAAATTACAAGCTCTGTCTCTTGGATCCAATCCTCTCTCATGGATTGCGAGATTTTCTTTTTCAATTCTCTCTCCAGAAGAATCAAATGGCTTTAGGAACTCTAATTGAATTCCATAATCTCCTTACTGAGTTTCAATTTTTGGCTCTAGGTTTGTGTTTTAGCCTCTGCTAAATTAACATTTCTTTCGATTTTCTTATTGCAGATCGGAACGGCTAGGTTTGAAACCGGTGATAAAATATCTATGCTTTTTTTATTTGGAGAAATAAAAATTTTAAGAAGTAAAAATGAAAACAACACAATCAAGGGAGATAAAGTGGAGCAGTATTCCAATAATTTATGTTTCGAATTGGGGATTGGGAATTTATTTAATTGAGTGCATGATTTATCTGTTGTTTATAAATTTGTTTTATTATTTAGATCATCAAGTAATATACTTCTCCAAAAATTATTTTGATTTTAATAAATCATAATAGAAATATATTATTATCATATTAATCTTAGTTAAAAGGGTTTCGAGCGCTTAAACAAGAGAATCTTGGATTAAAAAAAATACTAATCTCAGTTGAAAGAGTTTTGACTGCTTAAATAAGAGATCTTGCATTTAAATATGTATAAATACAAAAATTGTGCTTGGAAAATTTTTTATAAATTAAGTAAGACAATGCTCACATATGGTAAATTCATATAGCAATATAAAAGATATTGTTAATGTTTTGACATGTTTTGGTATATTAATTTAAAACATTTCACCTTTTGAGGCAATATATTTTGTTTATTATTTTGATTTTAAAATAAAATATGAAAATAATTTCATTTTTATTTTACTTTAATATTTAATTTAATGGTTTTATTTATTATTTGAATATATTTTTCATGGAATTGCTAAAAATTGAATAAGGGTATTATTGTCAATGTAAATGTCATGCATTTCCTCTTATTTCTCCTTTTTCTAGCCAAGTACATCTATTTTCTTCTCGTTCAATTTCTCTTTATCTAAACATAGAGTAAAAAGAACAGTTTGTTGGCAAGAAAAAGAAGTATACATATCATTGTGAATAATGCAGCTCTTAATTGCTCAAAACATGCTTGGCCTTGTTAGGAAGAGCGTATTAGTTTTTAATTCTTCTTATCACTTGCAAGAATATATGAGAAAACAAATAAACAAATATATGACAAAAATTAAACACCTTGAGTGACATTAAAATTATTAAAGTCAAAAACCCCTCAATTCAAGGGTAAAAACCACGGGTTGTTTAAACAAAAGAAAATAAGATCCACCATAATCAAAACACATAACAACTGAAGTTATAAGCTTACAATAGAGAATAAAGAAGCTGAAAGTAACTAGAGTACAAAGCTAAATACAAACTCACTATCTCACACACCATGACCTCAAGATCGACGGCCCACCGTTCAGAATGATGCATTGAGAGTTGTAAACATGCTCGCCAAATTTCAACCCGATGCAGCTGTTATTAAATGCACAAATGATGATTTATTGAGACTGACTTGTGAACATGCGAAAATCTCCTTCTCTCTCGAGCGGTTATGATTTTCTTTTTATTAGACCTCTATCCTTCAAACATTAATCTACTCCCTCTCCACTTAAATAATCGGGACACAAATGAGCCTTGGGTCTTTCTCCACATAGGATGAGAATCTAAAATCCAGCAGCCTACTTGTCAAATTAGTGAAATCTAATCAAAATTAAATTTAAATACTATATTTTTATGAACATATTTTTATAACCCTATATAACTTGTAGAACTTAAATCCTAATAATAAAGGAGAATTTTTTTTAAAAAAAAAAATGTTTGCCCGCTGAGATTGAAAATATAAAAGGCTCGTTGGCATTCTTAAAAAAAAAAAAAAAAAAAGCCCCTTGGCCAGTAAATCCTTTCATTTCAAAATTTAAAACGGTGAGATAAATATCATAGGCTCCTTGGCATTGATTTTTTTGAAGAAATAGTACCGTTGGACAAAAATAAGAAAGAGATCCTTCTTTTCTTAATTTTGACGCGAAGCGGTTCCAGTTTCCCTCCCTATAGCGCCAACCACAACCACAAGAAATCGAATTCCAAGCTCTGACTCTTGGATCCAATCCTCTCTCATGGATTGCGAGATTTTCTGTTCAATTCTCTCTCCAGAAAAATCAAATGGCTTTCGGAGCTCTAATTGAATTCCACAATCTCCTTACTGAGTTTCAATTTTTTTGCTCTAGGTTTGTGATTCAGTCTCTGCTAAATTAACATTTCTTTCGATTTTCTTATTGCAGATCGGAACGGCTAGGTTTGAAACCGGTGAGATTCGTTTGTGAAATTGGCATCTGGTAATTAAAAATGGCGCAAGGGTTTGGGGATTATACTGGATTGTCTAGCAGGAAGAGAAAATTTGGTTCAATTAATTTGGAAGCTTCGAGTTCTGCGACTCCATTGAAGATCACTGAAAGGTCACTTCTCGAAGATCTGCCCCAGCACATCCTGGTTAGCGAACCTTTTACTGTTAACAGCTCAAATTAAGCTCCGAATTGGCTTGTGTTTTCGAATTACTGTCTGAAATTTCTTGTAAAATCGCAGATTAAGGTTTTGTGCGAGGTAGATCACGAAGATTTGAACCAGCTTTATCTTGTTTCGAGAACGATAAGAGAAGCAGTGAGTGTCAATAATTAACACTGTTAAATTGATTCGCGTTCATTTTGTTTGATTTAGTTTCTAAAGTAGCGTTTGGTCCTGATTTTGGTAACGTGTGCTTCTTCTTGCAATTTCAGGCTCTTATTGCGAATGAATGGCATTTTGGATATGTTACTCCGAAGAAGAAGCAGAAAGCTTTGGATGAAAATGAGATGCCAGAAATTGAAGCTCCAAATGCTCCCGTGAAAAAATTGAAGTCAAGGCTAAGTGGGAAGGAGGTATCTGACATTTCAGTTGCCTTGTTTGATTAAACTTGAGAGCTGATGGATCAAGGGAGTTAAGTTTCTGCGTTGTTAAACACGCGTGTGTATATATATATATATATATATCAATCGATAGGTTGAATCCGTCGTATGTAGATTAAATAGGCTTTTTTTGTTGGAGATTGTGAGATGAGAAGAAATTTAGGAAGGAAAGAATGTTAGGCGTAAATGTTTTTTTTTTCCTATTTTTGAAATTTTTGCTTTATATTCTTGTCCTCTGTTTTCTTCTCATTGTACCCTTTCATATATAGGCAAGAGAGAAAGAGGGATTGTGGGGATTTTTGTTTAGAGGGTCTTCTTGTCTGATAAAATTTTGGAGTGTACTGTGATTTTGAATGCTTTTTGTTCCTAATAAATGATTATTATGGTTTCCGAGTTTTATGAACTTGTTCTTGGATACTTTTTTTTTTTTCGTGAATGATATCATTGGCAGCCACAGACTTATATTTAATAGGAGTATTATTAAAAAAAGTTGATTATAAGATGTAATTTTTGTTTTTTTGTTTTGGTTGAAAAGCCAGCTGCTTATATTTGCTTGAGACAAATATGATCTAGCTGTCAAATAGCTTCCCTACTCAGCTACTTATATTTAATAGGAGTATTCTCTTTTACTATTGAGTTTGGAAGGCCATTATTACAAGGAGTACCATAATGTTACTTCATGAGAAACAGAGAAATTAGATGGTTATGGTTAAGTGATTTTTGGCTTTCATGCTTGATATTCATTCATCTTTCAGGAGGAATTCAGTGACAAATCTATATATGGAAGAGAAAGTTCAGATTATAAATGCTTACCTATGATGGCAGCACAGTTATAAAACAAAAATACTCTTATGACTCACTTCCTATTATAATTTTGAAACTTTCTTTCCTTTCTTCTGGGGTGATAGGTTTAGGCTTAACGTGGTGTTCTGTTTCACTAGTGATGACTGCAGGCTGCACTTATCTTCAGTTTGAAGAAGTTGATGAATTGTTATTTATTGCCTTGAAATGGATGCACATACATTCTCACTGTCCTCTAATGTGCTTTCTTTATTCATAATAAAGAAAGCACATTAGTTAGGATATGTAACAAGGTAGTTATTGAAGAAGATAAAGCATGATAAATGTGTGAAGGTTGTTGCTTGGAATTATTCGGCAGACTGTCCCAGCACAACCAATGCCGATGACTAAACCAGTGATGGGCTGGTAGTCTTAGACGTACCTTATTTTGAGGTTTTAAGGTACTAGGTGATGGTTGTACACCACATCAGGTATATTCTGCCCAAGGTTTATATAGGTTTTGGGTCACTTGATGATCATATGGCCTAAATGTTTCTGCTTCCTACATTCTATAATTGTTTGGTGAAGTCCAGCTAGAAATTTTGTAGGCTTTGATATTTATGATTGTCGAACGTGCTTTTGGTATTACTAGTTCTGGTGAAAAAAAGAGTGAGTATAAGGCTTAGTCTAGTGTGTGGCTGAATGTCAATTAAAAAGAAGTTAGGCCTTGTATACAGCTTCATTGTTTGCAATAACAATTTTTTATAGCAAATCCACCGTGAAGGATATAATTTGAGAATTTTGAGGTTTTCTAGTTTGATGGTTTGAACTTTGAAGGTAGTGAAGTCCCCTGTCTATACTGAGCCTTCCCTATAACAATGTTCCATTTACTAACTGCACCAGCTACTTGATTGTTGCAAAAACCAAGGGGAAGGTGTTTAAATCACTGCTTCAGCCTAAGAATCTCATCTACTTAGCTGCATTTTTATGTGTTGCTTTTTTATAATCTTGGGGATCTGTAGTTACCAAATGGAGTTGTCTGAAAAGGGTAGAGGAAACTATTTAGAACTCGCAAAAGTTATTGAGTGAGCCCTTTTGGTTAAGAATCTATACAAAGATTTGACTGTTAATAGAGCAGGATGACGCTATGCGATTCTTATAGTTGATCCCACTTAGTGGGATAAGGCTTGTTATTGTTGGGGATCTGTAGTTACTAATTTTACGCTGAGGGTGTTCCTGTCTTTACTGTGATACTGTCTGTGTCTTAACTTTCCATTGCACCTTACTTCTACTTGAAGAATGGCACTTAGTTCATTCAATTACCATTTTATACAACTTCGAAGCGTTCTTGCAGGCCTTATATATAAAACACAGCGTTTAGGAGGATTTTGAAAACATGGCCAAGCATCATCCTGATTTGATTATGTGCAGAAAGCAGCCAGGGATTGTGATTGGACGACTTTGCAAGAAATGTGATGGCAAGTGTGTGATCTGTGATTCTTATGTGCGTCCTTGTACACTTGTCCGAGTCTGTGATGAATGCAACTACTGCTCATTTCAAGGACGTTGTGTCGTATAAGGAGGAGTAGGGATTTCTGATGCTTACTACTGCAAGGAGTGTACACAACAGGAGAAAGATAGGGATGGATGCCCTAAAATTGTGAACTTAGGGAGTGCCAAAACTGATTTGTTTTACGAACGCAAAAAGTATGGTTTTAAGAAACGATGATGATGACATGGATGATGATGATGGATTCTTGATAGGTCTGCTGTATCTTATTAACTAAGACTGCATTTTGAGATAAATGTACTTTGCTTTGATGTTATCATGTCAGATAGGAGAGAGAGTATGTATACGTTTATCTGGTGCATGATATGAATTGTTAGTTTCTCTGTGCATTTAACCATTTTGTAATAACAACAACTTAGTCTTTTTTGTTCTTGGGGGTGGCTTTCTAAGCAACATGTGGGAAAAAAAATTTGGGGAGGGGATCTCCCCCTTTCAATCTTGTGGTTTAGTTATTTGCTATTATTACTATTGTTTTTACCAACGTCAAGTACCTAATGGGACAAACGTACTTAGATCCCAAATAAGAGATTTAATATCAGGCAGGTCCATTGACAACTTCTTCACTTGTCAACTAAGGCTAATTCAGTTATCAATAGTTGTCAATAATAACTCCTTGGGACTTTTCAGAAATTAAATCTTTTACCTGGACTTAAGTGCAATTGTTCCATACCTAATTCAAGGGGCATTTTTATGGTGTTCATTTTGTTATTATTAATGAAATTTGTCTTTACTCCAAAAAAAAATATTTTTATGCAAAAAAGTTGAGTAAGTTAGGTCTTGGATTTAGTAGGGTCAAAGCTGAACTTTGGGATCAAAAAGCATTTAAAAAAATATTTATAAAGCACTCACCAAGAAGATTCTTACATCAGTGAGATTCGATTTTATAATTTTATGATTATAAGTCAACTTTTTTACTAATTAGACAAACTTTTATTGTAACAAACTGGTATTCAAATTGTGGATCTCATAGTGATAATTCTCTACTGTAAAATTGCAAAACTTGAAGAAAAACCCGCGTGATCATGGAGCATTTGTGAGAACATGTAAAGGAAATGCGCATAAATCATTTGAGTAATTGAAATATAACCTTTTAATCTCGAAAGGGAAAATTCCTAATGTTTATTTATTTTAATGCTTATAAATAAAGACAATTTTCAATTTTCATGATTCCTTTAAATAAATTTTACTCCAATGAAATTCTACCTATAATACATGGCCATATCTCTCCTTAGTTGTGGCAACTAAAATGACACACCTATCTTAAACATTTCTTAAACATACGATGGAGTTTGAGCTCTATTAAGTATTATGGGTGTTTTAGTTAAAAAATTATCTTAATACTTAAGATAATATCATTTTAGCACCTAAATTTTTTATATAAGTTTATTCCTTAAGCTTTAGTTCAAGGTCACTCAACCAGAGTTATATTTCAGTCCCACAAAAAAAAAAAAAAAAAAAAAAAAAAAAAAAAAAATCTTTGGTTATAGAATTGAATTGTACAACCAAACAAATAAATGTTATAGAATTGAATTGTACAACCAAATAAAAGTAAGTCAGATTCAAAAATCGAATCAAAAATTGAGGAGAAAAATCAGAAACTAATATTATATTAAAATTTATAATAATGTCAAGTTTTTATGGAAAAATTGGAGAGAAGAACTCCATCAAAAAATTTGATTTGTGAGAAGACCTAAATGGGAGTACATACTCTAAATGTATAAAACGTGCAAAATATTAATGCTATGTATGAATAAAAATTTATCTAATCCTTGACCTGTTTTTATTATTTTCCAATCTTTATTCAATTCTAGTATGAATAAAATAGAATTTGACCAAAAAAACATTAAAATGAGGTAACAATTTTTTTGGCCAAAAAAAATGAAGTAACATTTTTGAAAGGGATGAAAGCAATTACTTCAGGCAATGTTAGAACGAATATATACATTAACTTTTATATATAAATAACTACCAAAAAGGGTTTTAAATAGCATGGTAATTAGACTCGGCCCGGCCCGGCAGGGTCAGCCAGTAACCCGCCTACCCGGCCACTCAACCGGGCCGGGTTTGATACTAACTCAGGGTCCCATTGACCCGAAGCTACCCGGGGCTGACCCAACTAACCCAGTGCAACCTAGGATTGACCCGGTAGGTCAGTGGGTTGCCTTTTGTTTTTTTAGAAAAAAATATTTTTTTTCATGAATGGTAGAAGGCAATATTTGATGAAATTAATGACAATTTTAATGGTAATAACTATTAGTTTAGTGATTAAAGTAGTAAGAATATTTTGTAATCATTTATCTATTATGATGATTATTATGTGAAAAATATTTAGTGATTACTAGTTTTGGTATCATTTGATAGTGGATTGATGCTATAATGTCAATATGTCAAATAAATTATAAGGAATGTTGGATGAGTATATAATATTTTGTTAGTGATTTAAGGTAATGAACTAATATTTAGTTATTTGGCAAAAAAAAGGAATTAACATTTAGTGTTTGATGGATAATGAGAGTCTAATTTATTTTTTATTTTTTATTCCCTACCGGCCTGGCTCCCTGGTTGACTCCGAGCTAACCCACTAACCATCGACCCACCAACTCCGCCGGTCTAGACTCCGGTCTGGGTTTAATTACCTTGATAAATAGTTTAAATAATATATATGTTTTCAAACTGACATTATTTTTCTTGACTCTATTATGGAAACCCTTTCTTTAAAGTAGTGCTTGCTTGCTGCTTTATCATACAGTGTTTTTCTTTCTTGGTTCTTCAATCACTCTTGAGCTAACTTGAAAACCACATCCAAACTCTCTTTATTATTGTCAAACTGCAATTTGTTTGTATCACATTCATATGCATGGTTGAGAGATTTTGTACATTCATATGCGTACGTGTGTGCGCATATACAAGGAGCTTTTAAAAATAACATCTTTGCAAGTGATGAAAACATACATGAAATAAATGATTTTACATCATAGATATCATTATTTGTTTGTTGCAAATAATTAACAATTAATACGCCACAATATATTTATATATTGATAAACTATGATATGGTCAAGATGCATATATATTTATTTTAATAAAGCTTATAATTTAGAAAAAAATACCAAAAACTCATTTATTATTAGGTTATAAGAGGATATTGTTTGCAATTATCGAATGAAACTTTGTGAACGTAGTATCCTTGAAGAGTTTGTTTTTTTTTCTTTTGGGAACTGAATCCTTGAAGAGTTTTTCAATAGAAAACAAAACGAATTGATGGTGAAGAATTAAAGCTTCAGTCTGTATATTAATTATATGAATATCATAATTATATGTAATACTTGCTAGTTTATGTGTTGCTTGGTCACATCCATTTTTATCCAAAAATGATCACATAGAGAATATCACGTTTGACCTTATATAAGAAAGATAATCACATTTCAATTTCCTGATTAATTATTCATGTAAAACCTAGTTATTACTTGAATATATAATAATAGAATATAGAAATGATGGTGTTTACTTAATATAGAATTTTAAAGTGATATTTCTTTGTTTTTAATGTATGACATATTTAGGAAGTTGATTTTAGACGTAAATATAAAACCTATTTCTGAATTTTTGTTAGTCTTTTCTACAATTACTTAATGTTCCGCTGACAATAATAAGAAAGAGAAACTGAAAGAATCAAATAAGATGGTAACAATACTTTAAAAATATCATGTCATATTAGTGAACTTAATTAAAATCCTAAATCTAATTAAACTAGATGGATAAATCATACATTTAGCCTTAAGATGGAGTGATATTTAATTAGTGAGAAGGTCAAATAGGACAAAAGAAGCCAATACCCAATTGTCTAATGCTGATGAAGCTGCCATGTCACAAACGACTCGCCTAATCCTCATGTGATGCATCCCTCACCAAGTCAAACTCATCATCATACCTTCCCAGCACCTCTTGGAACTTCTCTCTTCTAACTTCTTCTTCAATTCTCTGATGCATCCCTCCTGATTCATAATACCCAAATCACAAAATTCAAACATGTCTTGGTTCAGAAACCTTTCCAGATTTTCCATCGTTAATAACGTTTCTCGGAGACATCACGACCCATTTCTTCTATCTTCTTTCAATTTCTTCAGTTCCAACCACAGTAACACTACTAATCCCACTGTGGAAAAAAAAAAAAAATCGCCGATTGACCCAGTTCAGCATTCGGGTTTGGGACCCATGAAGCCCAATGAGAAGCCACGAGTGGTTGTTCTTGGTTCTGGGTGGGCTGGATGTAGGCTCATGAAGGGTTTGGATCCTGAAATTTATGACATTGTTTGTGTTTCTCCTCGTAATCATATGGTTTTCATGCCTCTTTAGGCTTCCATTTGTGTTGGAACCCTGGAATTTAGATCTGTTGCTGCACCCATTGCTAGAATCCAACAAAAAAGACTTCTTATCATTTTAAAAATTTATTTTGGACAACTTCTGAAAAATAATCACATGTCATAAATGCAAACATCATAAAACTACATAGATATGCCAAAATTTCAAAAATATTATAAAATTTGTAAATTCAATGAATTCATAAACCTCTAATAACATATTTTGGTCTCATTAGATATTAGTTGAAAGTTTAGGTCCTGGATTTAAACATTTCAAATACATTTAAATCCGAAAGTTTTTTCCTACTAAAAAAAAAGGAGAGATTTTGAGGACTCACATATAAAAAGCACTTTGTTTATTGCTTCTCATTATAATTGATGTGTTAAATATTTGCAATACTCTTCCAGAGTTGTCCCTAATATTTAATGACTCTTATCAAGAAAAAGTTGGGCATTCATCATGGGTATTTTGATTAAATAAACTAATGCAAGAGGAAATAATTGTTAAATGAAGAACGAATATAAAATGTTGAAAAGCATCCTATAAACTTGTCAAGATTTTCTACAAAAATAGGGATTTAATTAGAAAATTTCAAATATAAATTAAGTAAATATTATTAAGCAGTCAAACACTGGCATAAAATAAAAAAATTGGCCTTAGGAGAAGAAACTTTAATTGAGATCGATCGAAACTTGAACATGATGACAGGATTTCAATATTTCAAATTGACTGATTTGTTTATACTTTACATTCTCAGATATTAATAAGATTATTTTCCAGTTTTCTTTCATTAAAAACGTATTTTTTTAAAAAAAGCTAACAGCTCTTTTGGCGGGCTTAGCTTACAAGAGTTACACCGACTCATAAATTTCCCTCCCTCTTCTTCCAGCCTTATTTCCTCCCTTACTTGCGCGCTTATTTTAATTTCAAATCCCTTCTTCTCCACACAAATCATACTCCTCCTCCTCCTTCTCCTCCTCAACGGCTATAATTCCTCACTGCAATCTCCTCTCCTCATTCAAATCAAATTCAATGAGATGGCACCTTCGCCTAACAATCTATCTTCAACACCTCCCTCATCCTTCCTGCCAAGAAACTTTTATGAAGATACGCCACCAGCTGCACCAGCTAGAAATTGGCTTACTGCTCGCTCCCCCAACTTATTGTCAGAGTTAATTCTCGACTTCATGGATGAGATTCAAACCGAATTCGCGGTCAAGTTGAACAGACAATGGCTAACACCGGCCGATCTATCGCTTCCTCCGATGACATAGTCAATGAGAGGTGTTACTGTAAGATAGATGGATGCGCCAGGGAGAAATTGCCCTGCTGTGAGCACATCTAGAGTGATGGAGAAATTGCTTGTGAATTGTGATGATTATGTTTTCCATAGCTCCATGGAGAAGGTTCGAGCTAAATATGTTGCTCCTATTGGTACTTTGAAGGTAAAGAGAGAACGGCATCTTAAGGTTTTGATGTCTCTATGATAGTGTTTTTTCGTAATTTTGGTTTTTTTTAGCATTTTTTTCAACTTAAATGCTTGTGCCTCTCTTTTTGCTTGGTTTCTCTGCTTCTTTTGCTCTTCTAATTTCAGATAACAGAAACTGGTGAGTTGTTGCCTGTGAGGTAGTTGAGGAACGGATGGTTGTCTGTGGTTCAATGGATGATGAACTGGACAATGTGATAGAAACAGATGCGTTTCAAAAAAAACTTTGCTCTTCATTTATTCTTCAATGTTAACTTCTCTTATGTACCATCTTTCTCTATCTAATCATATACCATTTCCAGGATGATACACAAACTTTTGAGGGAAAAAGATAGTCTCAATCATGGAATTTTATCACATAGATGGGAAACACCTTTCAGCTAAAGGTTTACCTTTTTAGTCTTGTTTATCCAATTGTATGGATTATCTCCTTTATGAGTGAAGCACTTAATTATAGTGCATGTGTTTTTGGAATCTGCTCCTTTGTTTAATGTCGATTTATGTTTTCCTTTTTTTTATTTGCTTAGTCCTGCTCCATTTTGATCACCATTACAGTTCCTCTTTGTCATTATGGATTTAGAGAGAATTCGAGTCTTGCTTCTAAAGCTTCCATGAAGATTAAACAAGGCGGGGGTTTTCAGGTGTTCTTTTTCCACGTTTGGAGCAAGAAAATGCGATAATGGGAGTGAAAGGAAGGAAAAATATGATGAAGAGAGGGGAAATGTTGAGGATGAAATAAAGAGGGCGCTTGGGTCCAATTCCTTTTTGAAAGCGTTTGACAAAATGTCTTAGGATAACATGAGTTTTGAAGTCTTTTCTGCAATTTCTGTTCTAACAATAAAAAACATGCAAGATCTCCCAATAGGGATTATTTATTTCAAATGAATTAAGTTAAAAAAAAGTAAAACAAACAAATTCAATGCATTTCAATATCCATTTATAAAATATCTTAAAAATGAGGTAACAACTTTTTTCGCCAAAAAAATGAAGTAACGTTTTTGAAAGGGATGAAAGCAATTACTTCAGGCAATGTTAGAACGAATATATACATTAACTTTTATATATAAATAACTACCAAAAAGGGTTGTAAAACTGACATTATTTTTCTTGACTCTATTACGGAACCCTTTCTTTAAAGTTGTGCTTTCTTGCTGCTTTTATCATAAAGTGTTTTTCTTTCTTGGTTCTTCAATCACTCGAGCTAACTTGAAAACCACATCCAAACTCTCTTTATTATTGTCAAACTGCAATTTGTTTGTATCACATTCATATGCATGGTTGAGAGATTTTGTACATTCATGTGCGTATGTGTGCGCGCATATACAAGGAGCTTTTAAAAATAACATCTTTGCAAGTGATGAAAACATACATGAAATAAATGATTTTACATCATATTATTATTTGTTTGTTGCAAATAATTAACGATAAATTCACCACAATATATTTACATATTGATAAACTATGAAATGGTCAAGATGCATAAATATTTGTTTTAATAAAGCTTATAATTTAGAAAAAACAACCAAAAACTCATTTATTAGGGTATAATAGGATATTATTTGCAATTATCGAATGAAACTTTGTGCAGTAGCATCCTTGAAGAGTTTTTTTTTTTTTTTTTTAACTGAATCCTTGAAGAGTTTTTGAATAGAAAACAACTACACAAAACGAATTGATGATGAAGAATTAAAGTTTCAGTCTGTATATTAATTATATGAATATCATAATTATATGTAATACTTGCTAGTTTATGTGTTTCTTGGTCACATCCATTTTTATCCATAAATGATCACATAGAGAATATCACATTTCAATTTCCATTATTCATGTGAAACCTAGTTATTACTTGAATATCTAATAATAGAATATAGAAATGTTAGTGTTTACTTAAAAGAATAGAATTTTAAAATGATATTTCTTTATCTTTAATATATGACATATTTAGGAAGTTGATTTTAGACGTAAATATAAAATCTATTTCTAATATTTGTTAATCTTTTTCACAATTACTTAATGTTCCCTTAACAATAATAAGTAAGAGAAACTGAAAGAATCAAAGAAGATGGTAACACTACTTTAAAAAGATCATGTCATATTAGCGGACTAAACTAAAATCCTAAACCTAATTAAATTACATAAACATTCAGTACACAAAAACGAGTGATATTTAATTAGCGATAAGGTCAAATAGGACAAAATTCATCCAAAAAACAAACAAACAAACAAACAAACAAGGTCAAATAGGACAAAAGAAGCACATGCTCAATTGTCCAACGCTGAAGCTGCCATGTCAGCAAGCGACTCGCCTAATCCTCATGTGATGCATCCCTCACCAAGTCAAACTCATCATCATACCTTCCCCGCACCTCTTGGAACTTCTCTCTTCAAACTTCTTCTTCAATTCTCTGATGCATCCTTCCTGATCCATAATACCCAAATCACAAAATTTAAACATGTCTTGGTTCAGAAACCTTTCCAGATTTTCCACCATTAGTAACGTTTCTCGGAGACATCACGACCCATTTCTTCTATCTTCTTTCAATTTCTTCAGTTCCAACCCCAGTAAAACTACTAATCCCACTGTGGAAAAAAAATCGCCGATTGACCCAGTTCAGCTTTCGGGTTTGGGACCCACGAAGCCCAATGAGAAGCCAAGAGTGGTTGTTCTTGGTTCTGGGTGGGCTGGATGTAGGCTCATGAAGGGGTTGGACCCTGAAATATATGACATTGTTTGTGTTTCACCTCGTAATCATATGGTTTTCACGCCTCTTTTGGCTTCCACTTGTGTTGGAACTCTGGAATTTAGATCTGTTGCTGAACCCATTGCTAGGATTCAACCTGCCATTTCTAAAGAGCCTGGTTCTTATTTCTTCCTTTCCAATTGTACTGGAATTGACGTAGATAAGCATATGGTTTGCTCACTTTTGCCTTTTTACTTTTGTTTTTTTTTTGGGTCTGTTTTCTATCTGTACATGGAGAGAGTAATTTAGATAGATGAGTGTGCTTTTTCATTATGTTGAGAAGCCAGCATCCAAAGAATTTGTTGGATTGAAGTTGCTCAATGAATGCGTCTGGAAATTGACTTTCTGGTTGGGTGAAGATCAGCATATGTGGGCAGAAATATCTTTTGATTGTGTCTCTGTTATATATGTTAACTTTAGGATGAGATCATGAGATACTATTTGTTGTGGAAAATTGTTTTTGAAGCGATGGATTGGTTTAGTATTATCTGAAAGTTAATCATGACTTGGTGACTTGATTATTGACTTGTATGGCCTGACATGCATTATCTAGAAAATAAACTGTAGGATTATGAAATATGTCTATGGTGCACGGAATTGAATGCCAGATCTACCTTGACTTAACTAGTGAAGACATGTTTTTTCCCATTAAATTTAACTTCTAAATGAAGTGTGTGGAAAGAAAAACATGAAAGACAAACTCCTTTTCTATCGCCTACCCTCATCCCAAAAATGAAGTGTATGGCCTGGAATATATCCTTCTGGTTTTCTGGTTTCATTTTTAAAACAAAATATTTGAAAAAGTTGAAATTATGAGTCTAGAATTAGTTTGAATTAACTACTTATAGCAGTGTCTTACCTGTGTAAACTTTGGCTCTTGGTTTTGAAGGTTCATTGTGAGACTGTAACTGATGGTGAACAAACACTAGATCCTCGGAGTTTTTCGGTCTCATATGATAAGCTTGTAATTGCATTAGGAGCACAGGCCACCACTTTTGGAATTCGTGGAGTCAAAGAACATGCAATTTTTCTTCGTGAAGTACACCATGCTCAGGAAATTCGCAGGAAGTTGCTCCTTAACTTGATGTTGTCTGAGGTGCCAGGTGGGAAGTGATAATGTTACTACACTGGCTAAATATAAAGTCATATCATGAAAGGCTCTGCTTCAAGATTTTCATATTTATATGATTTGGATGCAGGCATATCAGAAGAGGAAAAGCGAAGGCTATTGCACTGTGTGGTTGTGGGAGGTGGTCCCACTGGAGTTGAATTCAGTGGTGAACTTAGTGATTTTATCATGAGAGATGTCCGTCAAAGATATGCCCATGTGAAGGATTACATCCGTGTTACTTTAATTGAGGTATACCTGGTAACACTAACTCTATGTATAACTAAATCTTAAATAAAATGTATTTGCCATGTGGCATCCTTACGGTTTCTGAACCCTTTTTTCCCTTCTTTTTAAATGGAACGTAATTGTCAGTTTATTGATGTCAAAAGGCTTCTTTTTCTAAGTAATTGAATGTTAAGCAATTCATCCATGTCTTCACAGGCAAACGAGATATTGTCTTCCTTTGATGTCCGTCTCAGGAATTATGCTACCAAGCAGTTGACAAAGGTGAGTTATTTGTTAAAATTCTTGTCTCCATATGCCCAAAAGGTCCAGTTGTTTTTGAACTGTTTATCGTCACACAGAAGGGAAAACTGGAGTCCACTTGGTTTTTCATGTCAAATAATGAAGTATATGCGATAATAAGTTACCAAAATTAATTAAGATAGTCACTTTCATGGAAAGGCATTTAGGGTATTCCAAATGATGTACAATACTTTTGAACTTTTCACCACTGCTTTAGGTCTTCAATTAGGATTTTATTGACTGACAGACAGCTAGTTGTAAACATGATTCATTTTGTATTATATATACATATATATGTGATTGATTTTTGGAGCTTCCCTCAGTCAGGAGTCCGTCTTGTTCGTGGTACTGTGAAAGATGTTCAAGATCAGAATATCGTCCTTAATGATGACAGTGAGGTTCCATACGGTTTGCTGGTATGGTCTACTGGTGTTGGTCCATCACCATTAATACACAGTTTAGATCTTCCCAAAGCTCCTGGCGGAGGAAGGTTAGTGTAGTTATTCAGCATATTTACATATCATTCTCACTGACAATTGACAACCAATAGTATAATACATATTTTTCTGCTGTCCATGATGCCATTGATTCGTTTCCTATTCTGTTTTTTTTTTTTCAATAGTGTTCAGTGCTGTGTTGGATTTCCTTTCATTTTTCTTTCTTTCTTGTTATTCAGTTGAAATGCCCTTTTCCTTGGCTTGTGTTCTCTTTTGTGATGTAACTGCAATGTTAGATCAGGAAACTACATTAAACTAAAGTTTTCTCTTCACAGGATTGGTGTTGACGAGTGGCTTCATGTTCCTTCAGTACAAGATGTTTTCTCAATAGGCGACTGCAGTGGATTTGTTGAAAGCACAGGAAGACAAACACTTCCAGCGTTGGCCCAAGTAAGTGATTTTTGGGTTTATGCTTTCTCCTACACAAGCCTGCATTCCTTATATTTCCCTGTTCATAATATGAGCTGGTTTTGAATTTAAGGTATGGGACACATCTGATTATGCATGTGTTCCATTCAAACTTGCTCTAACATAACTG
This sequence comes from Mimosa bimucronata, assembly GCA_037074515.1. NCBI lineage: Eukaryota > Viridiplantae > Streptophyta > Magnoliopsida > Fabales > Fabaceae > Mimosa > Mimosa bimucronata. Next base: position 12,268,258 of record CM073443.1, on the reverse strand, counting down.
CTCATGGTTGACAAAGTGACAAACTATTGCTTGTTTCTGCATCATTGCTATGTTATCAGCTTTTTTCTTTTTTTTTGGATCTTCCCCATTCACCAAGTGAATGTAGAGAGTGTATTTTTGGAAGTAAAGAATATGGTTGGGTATAGGGCCAGAGTTTTTTTCCTCTTTATCTCTCTCCTAACGTGCCTTCAATATTTGAATTGTATAAATATAGAGGACCTGCCCAAAAGTTATCTGCTAGCCATGTAATGTGTTGTTAATTGGAAATGAAAGGTGGCAGAGAGGCAAGGGAAATATCTAGCAAATCTGCTAAACAAAATTGGGAAAGGAGGAGGAGGCCGAGCAAATAGTGGAAAAGACATTGATTTAGGAGAACCATTTGTCTACAAGCACCTTGGAAGCATGGCATCTGTTGGCAGCTACAAGGCTCTTGTGGACCTTAGACAGAGCAAGGTGATCTTTTTATTTATTTTTTAATTATTATTCTTTTTATAACTATCTAGGATCCGTTATTACTAAGAGACCCTTTGTTTAAGCTTATAAAAGCGATTTAAGTGAAGCTAAAAACATGAGATATATGCTTGTTTAAGTTTTTAGAAATATAAGAGCTTTTTTTATGTTCTTTATTGCTCAATGATGAAAATTGAATTCCTTTTTTGATTCAACTTGTTGGTTTATTTTGTTTCTTATTTCTAGCTTTTTTCTGATGAATTCTAAAACTGAGAGTCTGAATTATATGAATTTGTGTTGCAGGAGGCAAAAGGCATATCACTGGCAGGATTTGTCAGTTGGTTCATTTGGCGATCAGCGTACCTTACTCGTGTTGTGAGCTGGAGAAACAGATTCTATGTGGCAATCAACTGGGCTACCACTTTAGTATTTGGCCGCGATATCAGCAGGATATGAAACTTTAGAGGTAACTAACTAAATTCAAAGGAGAAACAAATTCTATGCGGCAATCTCAATCCTGGTTTCCTTATGTATTCACAAAAATAAATGTATATAGAGCATTCAAATAGATACAAGAAATAACACAAATACACTAGATGTAAGGATGTGTTCATATTTATTGCACTAAGAGCTCAAGCTGCTGATAAGAAGAGAATTTTCTGAGGTGTAACTGTTGGCTTGAAATTCACATCCTTTTGCATTTGAGAATTTAAGATGATATGTGTAATGATGTGAGTATGTCAATATTTAGGATCCAATTTGAATCGAGTAATTAGTAGGCATTGCACCTTAGCGATCGAGAACATGTAAAATTTTACTTGCAGAGGAATTCTCATGTTATTAGGTTATAAAGTTTTGGCAAGCTTATAAGAATGTGTCCTTGTAAGAACTACAGTGTTTTTAAAATTAACAGTCCAGTCTAAATTTATTTTGAACCTAGAAACTCTTTTAGTATGTATACTCCCTTCTATTATTTTTATTGAGGTCAAAATATGTAAATTTTGTTACTCTTATTTTTATTCAAGATTCATATTCTTTATTTTCTTGTTAACAATTCTAATTTGAAAAAACATTTATAAGGTAAAAGAGTAATTTTTTATAACAATATGTTTTAAACCGTTGACTTTCACCCAACTTTATCGTTTGACTAGTCTAATTGATAAAAGAATTTTATAAGACGAACTGTGATAAAATAAATAGAAAGTAGAAATATGGAGAGAAAGAAGAGAGAACAACAAGATGAGAGAATATGAGAAGAAGATGGAGAGAAAGAATATATCAATTTCACTTATGATTCAATGGTCCAAATGCCTTGTACATGATCTCTATTTATAGAGAGGTTACAAAGTGAATGACATTATTAGAGAAAAGAATCCTAAGAGGGATCCTAAGAGGAATAGGTTATGGAGATGAGATAAGGATAATTAGAGAGAAAAGAATCCTAAGAGATAATAATATGGACATCCACTAACTATAAATATTTTACAACACTCCCCCTTGGATGTCCATAAACAAATATTATTGTACCTCATTAAGGAAAAGATTACACAATACTATCAAAGCTGCCTCATTAAAAACCTTACCAGGAAAACCCAGTGGGATAAAACCTTGGTTAAGGGAAAAAGAGTACAGCATGACATTTTCTCCCCCTGATGATAGCATCACTTTGAGTGTAACATTACAATATCTCCCCCTGATGATAGCATCACTTTGAGTGTAGCATTACAACATCTCTTCCTGATGATAGCATCATTTTAACTCTTTGAATCTGCGCATTCCAATACTATATACTAGTTTTTCAAATGTTCTTGTTGGAAGTGTCTTGGTAAACATATCTGCAAGATTGTCACATGAGCGAATTTGTTGAACATCTATATCACCGCTCTTTATAAGATCATGAGTGAAAAAGAATTTTGGAGAAATATGTTTTGTTCTGTCTCCTTTAATATATCCTCCTTTCAGTTGAGCTATGCATGCTGTGTTATCTTCATATAATAATGTCGGAACCTTTTGTTCAACATCCATACCACACACTGATTCAATATGTTGAGTCATTGACCTTAACCACACACACTCTCGACTTGCCTCGTGAGCTGCAATTATTTCTGCATGATTTGATGATGTAGCTGACAAAGTTTGTTTCGTTGAACGCCATGAAATAGCTGTACCTCCATAAGTAAACAAATATCCTGTTTGTGATCTACCATTGTGTGGATCTGATAAAAATCCTGCATCTGCATAACCAACCAATTGTGATCCAGATTCATAAAATAATCCCATATCACCTGTCCCTTGAAGATATCGAAATATATGTTTGATTCCATTCCAATGCCTTCTTGTTGGACAAGAACTAAATCTTGCCAATAAATTTACAGCAAATGCTATATCGGGACGTGTTGAATTAGCAAGATACATTAGTGCACCTATAGCACTAAGATATGGTACTTCTGGACCAAGAAGATTTTCCTTTTCCCCTTGAGGACGAAAAGGATCTTTTTCCTTATCAAGTGATCTTATGACCATTGGAGTAGTCAATGGATGAGCTTTATTCATATAAAATCGCTTTAATATTTTCTCAATATAAGTTGATTGATGAAGAAAGATTCCATTTGTGAGATGCTCAATTTGTAATCCAAGACAAAACTTTGTTCTTCCAAGATCCTTCATTTCAAATTCTCTTTTTAAACAATCAACTGCTTTTAGAAGCTCTTCAGGAGTTCCAATTATATTTAAATCATCAACATATACAGCAATTATGACAAACTCTGATCCATTCCTTTTTATAAAAACACATGGGGAAATTGGATCATTTTTATAACCTTCTTTTAACAAATATTCGCTAAGACGGTTATACCACATTCTTCCAGATTGTTTCAATCCATATAAGGATTTATGCAAGCGAATCGCATAATTTTCTCGAGAATTTTTATATGCTTCTGGCAACTTGAATCCTTCAGGGATTTTCATGTAAATTTCAGTGTCTAAAGAGCCATATAAATAGGCTGTGACAACATCCATTAGACGCATGTCAAGTTTATTTCTTACTGCCAGACTAATTAAATATCTTAAAGTGATTGCATCCATCACAGGAGAATATGTCTCTTCATAATCAATGCCAGGCTTTTGTGAAAATCCTTGTGCTACAAGTCGTGCCTTGTATCTAACAATTTCATTTTTCTCATTTCGTTTTCGCACAAAAACCCATCTATATCCAACTGGTTGTACACCATTTGGTATTTGGACGACAGGTCCAAAAACCTCTCGTTTTGAGAGTGAATTTAACTCTACTTGAATTGCGTCTTTCCACTTTGACCAATCACTTCTATGTCTACATTCTTCAACAGATCTAGGTTCAAGATCCTCACTTTGATTAATTATCTCAAGAGCAACATTATATGAAAAAGCGTTGTCGACAACTATATTTTCTCGGTTCCATCTTTTTCCCGTTGTGACATAATTTATCGAGATCTCTTCATAATTTTCAGGTACCTGAATCTCTTCTGGGGTCTTTTGATTAATTATGTCTTGGGTTTCATCTATAAGACCAACCTCTTCAAATTGACCATCTTGATTGTTTGCTCCCTTTTTCTTTCTAGGATTCTTATCTTTGGAACCGATTGGTCTACCACGCTTCAGGCGAGGCTTAGTTTCATTTGCAACTTTTGGTTGTCCTTCAGGGACATCAATTCTAATTGGAGCATTTTCAGCTGGAATGTGAGATTTAGTAATTCTCTTGAGGTCAGTAAATGCATCTGGCAATTGATTAGCAATATTTTGCAAATGAATTATTTTCTGAACTTCATGTTCACATTGCTGTGTACGAGGATCTAGATGAGATAGAGATAACGTTTTCCATGTGATCTCTTTTTCCAGCTGTTTATCATCTCCCCCTAATGTTGGAAAAATTGATTCATCAAAATGGCAATCATCAAAACGTGCTGTGAACAAATCTCCAGTTAATGGTTCTAAATACTTTATTATAGAAGGAGATTCATAACCAACATATATTCCCAACCTTCTTTGAGGTCCCATCTTTGTTCGTTGTGGTGGAGCAATAGGCACAAATACGGCACATCCAAAAGTTCTAAGATGGGAAATATTTGGCTCTTGACCAAAAGCCAATTGTAGTGGGGAGAATTTATGATAACTTGTTGGCCTGATGCGTATAATAGCTGCTGCATGTAATATTGCATGTCCCCAAGCTGAGATGGGAAGTCTTGTTCTTAAAAGCATTGGTCTAGCTATCAGTTGGAGGCATTTAATAAATGATTCTGCCAGACCATTTTGAGTGTGGACATGAGCAACAGATTTTTCTATAGTTATTCCAGTTGCCATGCAATAATCATTAAATTTTTGAGATGAAAATTCACTAGCATTATCAAGACGAATTGTCTTAATTGCATGATCTGGAAATTGTGCTCTTAACTTAATTATTTGAGCAAGTAATCTAGCAAATGCTAAATTACGTGTTGATAACAAACACACATGTGACCATCTTGTAGATGCATCTACTAAAACCATAAAATATCTGAATGGTCCACATGGTGGATGAATAGGTCCACATATGTCCCCTTGAATTCGTTCTAGAAATGTAGGGGATTCAACTCCAACTTTTGTCAAAGAAGGTTTTGTTATTAATTTACCTTGTGAGCAAGCAGCACAAGAAAAGTCTTTAAATTGAAGAATCTTCTGGTTCTTCAATGGATGTCCACGTGAATTTTCAATAATTCTTCGCATCATAGTTGATCCGGGATGGCCTAACCGGTCATGCCAAACAATAAATGTATTTTTATCAGCAAGCTTCTGGCTTACTATGACATTTGTCTCAATTGTTTTAATACTTGTATAGTACAAACCAGAAGACAATGTAGGTAATTTTTCTAGGACACATTTTCCCCCGTATCTAATATTTGTAATATGTAGATATTCAATATTTTTCTCACTGATAGTCTCAATGTGATATCCATTTTGACGGATATCTTTAAAACTTAATAAATTTCTTTGAGACTTGGGGGAATATAGAGCATCATTGATGACAAATTTTGTTCCTCTTGGTAATATTATAATTGCTCTTCCGGAGCCTTCAATTATTCTTGTATTACCCGCTATAGTACTGATGCTTGCCTTTCCTTTACTTATACAAGAAAAATATTTTCTATCCTTAAGTATGGTGTGTGTTGTAGCACTATCTATGAGACATATATCTTCATCCTTGTGTCCAATGAAATCATGGGGAACATCCATATTCTTCATGAAAGGAAAGAGAAGAGGAAAAAAAAAATTCATTAAAGCAAATTCGATACATAATAAGCATAGCAAGCAATAATGCTCTTATTACATGATGAAAATGAGGAAGTAAAAAGAGAAAATTAAAGTAAAACGTAACTGAATTAGGAAAACATAACTAAAGTAGTCTTATTATTTTTCCAATAAGGCTTGTCTAATCATGATTATCAAAGAAGTCAGCCACCTCCAAATGTGTCATTGCATCAAGGCCATTAATATCATCTATCTCATTGGCATGGTCATTTTTGTGTGCCTCAACATCATCATCATCGAAAATCATATTTGCTTCCACATTATTCGCATTCCTTTTCATGGAGGCTTGATAAAGTTTTGCTAGATGTTCAGGTGTACGACAAGTACGTGACCAATGCCCCTTCATGCCACATCGAAAACATTTATTTTCAACAACTTTTGAAGGACCACTCTTGTCCTTTTTCTGCCATTCATTGTGTTTCTTTTTCTGATGGGCATTAGGATTAAAATTGTAAATTCCACCACCATGGTTATGATAATATCCGCGTCCCCTGCCACGACCACGGCCACGGCCACGTCCGCGACCGCGGCCGCGGCCTCGACCATTATCATGGTAATTACTACGCACATTCACATTCACTTCAGGGAATGGGGCAGACCCAGTGGGACGAATCTCATGATTTTTCATCAACAGCTCATTATTTTGTTCGGCTACCAGAAGACATGAGATTAATTCTGAATATCTTTTAAAACCTCTCTCACGATATTGCTGCTGCAGGAGCACATTTGAAGCATGAAAAGTGGAGAAGGTTTTCTCTAATAAGTCCTCATCAGTTATTTTTTCACCACATAACTTCAACTGAGAACTTATCTTAAAAACTGCTGAATTATATTCACTTACAGTTTTAAAATCTTGTAGCCTTAGGTGGATCCAATCATAACGGGCTTTTGGTAAAATCACCGTTTTTTGATGATCATATCTTTCTTTCAAATTAGTCCATAATTCTAACGGATCTTTTACCGTTAGGTACTCATTTTTCAGCCCTTCATGGATATGGTGGCGAAGGAAAATCATAGCCTTGGCCTTATCTTGGCCACTCACTTCTTTGCCAGTCAAAATGGTATTTCCTAGACCATTAGCATTCAGGTGGATTTCAGCATCTAACACCCAAGACAGATAATTGTTTCCAGAAATGTCAAGAGCAGTAAACTCGAGTTTGGTAAGATTTGCCATGATACGAACTAAACAATAACAAAATGAAATTAAAATTATGATAAATAAACAAAATAAAATAAAGTAGCATGAATAAAAACTTTAGAATTCACAATATATCATATCATTAAATAAACTTATAAATAAATTTAAATCAATGTAAATGAGCAACAAAATATAAATAACAAAAGTAGGATCAACATAATAATAAAATAATAATTAAAATAACAATAAGATAGTAATATATGTGTGCATATGTATATGCATAAGAATGTAAGCATGATAGTAATAAAAGACAATAATATGAAATAGTATCATGATGAAGAAATAAATAAAAGCATAAAAAGATGAGAAAATATATATATGTATATATAATATGTGCATTCATATATATAGTATGTATTATAATGTGATATACATTTATATATATTATTAGAGCATCAAATTAAATATGCAGACGGGGTGTTCCGTAAGAACTAAAGGGCGTATGAGCTAAAGGCGGTAGAACCTGCCAATCTAGTTCATTGTGACAGCCTCTCTAATTCTTTAGAAGAGGTAAGGATATGATGCAATGAAAATTAAAAAAAAAAATTATAATATGTAACACAGTATGTTATATATATAACGGTAACACTAAAATATATAAGGAGCATACCTTAATATTTCAGAGCGAACTCGTGCTGATAACGTGTGATAAAATAAATAGAAAGTAGAAATATGGAGAGAAAGAAGAGAGAACAACAAGATGAGAGAATATGAGAAGAAGATGGAGAGAAAGAATATATCAATTTCACTTATGATTCAATGGTCCAAATGCCTTGTACATGATCTCTATTTATAGAGAGGTTACAAAGTGAATGACATTATTAGAGAAAAGAATCCTAAGAGGGATCCTAAGAGGAATAGGTTATGGAGATGAGATAAGGATAATTAGAGAGAAAAGAATCCTAAGAGATAATAATATGGACATCCACTAACTATAAATATTTTACAACACGAACAATGTTTTGCAAGATGTTAATATTGGATAATTGCCAAATGCTTCTAAACTAAATGCACTCCCCTTGTTGAGGAGGTTGTAGGTTTTACTCTCGAAATAACCAAAATAGGTTTGTAAGGTTGGTGTCCCCTCCCCCATGCTAGCGGTGTTAAATTGTCTAAATAAAAAATATTATAATTATTTTAAATAAATATATTTTGTTCTCAGTAAATGTAATGTTTTCCTGAATGAAAATAAGATCTATTAATTCATAAAATGAGATACGACATGATTATCAAGACTAACTTTTCTCATCAATTTCCACCTCTTGCATAAAAGGTGTAAAGGTAGGGGTGATCAAATGACATAAAAATTGCCATAAATTCTACGAGAAAACCTTTCTAACTAATGAGCAAGTGTAATTCTTTCTCTATGTCCATGGCTAATCATAATATGTCAATATCTATGGACTAGTAACCTAATTTCATCTACAATATCTCAAAGGATTATTTTTTTTCATAAATCAATTGGCAGTCTGTGTCTTTTTTGGAATTTATTATTAGATATCCAAACAACGACTACTCAAATTTTGGGGTGACCCAAGGAATTTAGTGGGGCCTTACACCATTAGACCAACTGTATATTGGTATCTTAAAGGATTATTAATATCACATCCTCTAATTATCAAAATAATAACTTCTATACAATTAGAAAAGAGCTCTATTTTCCCGTATCGTTTAGTCCAGCAAGATATGAGACCACGTATGGTCCCTATCATTTCTACAATAGTTGGAAAATCATTATGAGTTTGCAACTACAGCCGCAGATTCATTTATCCTCATTATTCCTAATGATATCTCCACGTTTTTCCAGCACAAATCCATCCAACTATAGTCAACTAGAAGCAATATTTTTTAAAATGTTACAAATTCTCTGTTAATTACAAATAACCAACCTCTGTTTTAATCTCGATGAATTAGTTAAAACATTAAAGGGACTATGTTTTAATATTTCAACAAATTATTAAATAAAAAGCTTTGTTTCCTATATTATTCTTTATTAATGGGCGCATTAGCATTAATTGTTAAATGATACTCTCTTAGGTTATGAATATAAGAGATATTTATCTAATTTAATTAGATTAAAATTGTTATTTTAGATATTTAAAATCACATGATATTACTAAAGCACCTTAAACATCTACCTTATTCCCACCTTACCTCCTTTACTTGTTTATTATTGAAGAGCATCAATAAGGACCGAAGGGAGTATTAAAAAAATACACTACTCAAGTGAGGGATATCTTATAAAAGTACTAAATTAATTTCACAAAAATTATATTATTTAATGACTTTTTTTTATGTAAGAAAAATGTTTTGATAACACATGTAAACCTGAGGGAGGGATTTATATTTCTTGGCTCTCCATTTGATTAACTTTTTAAAGTACAATCTCATGGATATCCAGAGGCATGTGTTTGGGATCAAGCCTTACAAATGTATCAATAAACCATTTATCATGTGGAGTCCACACAGAAGACCACCCAATGACGCACTTTTTTGGTTTGGCTGACATGAGCTTTTCTATTGCGCAAGAAAAGAGAGAAAGAAAACGAAACATGCAAATTTTGTAGTTCGAAATCAAAACATGCTTGAAGACTATGACAAGGGGAAAAGGTGAAATTATAATTTTGATGTTTTTTATTTAGACTTGAACAATAATTAATCTTTCATTCACTTCATTCTACCTAAAAGATTATATCCAAATTCATGTCCTACCGTAAATAAGAACTTCAGACTCAAGACAAGCCTGAAAGAACAAAAATTGTTTTTTTTGCACAAAGAAAATTTAGGTTCCAGTGTTATTAACTAGAGATGGAAAACCTTACAGCATGACATTACTTGGCTATTGGTATATAGTGGCATCTACTTCACAAAGCAAAGGGAAGTTCACTAGCATCTTCCATGGAAGGCATAAGAACCTAAGACCACAATTCTGGCACACCATCAGCAAGCCTTGCATTTGCCATCTTTCTGCCAACAAGTTCTTTTAGCTCTATTTCTCCAGGGAACCTTCCCTCTTTCAGTTTAGAGAACACCTTCAAATCAAATTAAAGCCAAGATATTAGCAAGATCCCAGTATAAAGAATAATGATGCTACACATCCACTTTACATGCTAAGGAGGGACTTATTTGTATTGATAAGTGGGTGTCAAATAATGGTTTCATATACGATTATTTCAGTAAGTTCCGTATTAGGGAGCATAAGAGATCATCCATGAATTGAATACTTGACCTAAGGAGCAAATAGAAGGAAAAACAAAGTTTAACGAGATGAACAACATGAACAACAATAGTAGAAAGAGATCCTTACTCAAAGGATATGGATATGCAGATAGGATGGTAAGAGTCTGATATTGAATTGAACTTTTAAAATTGGGTTAAAAATATTGTTCGTTCTTATAATTTGATCAAGATAGGGTTTGATCCATGAAAATTCTAAAGAATTTGGTCTGAGTTAAACGAAGGACCCCATACTTTTAACGAGTGATCCTACACTTTTGGTTCCTATACGTAAACTCAGATCAAGTTTGTATGAGACTCTGAGGATCAAAATCAACTATTTAAAATTATAGAGACCACAGTCAAATTTTGATCAAATTGTAAGAACCAAAAATGATATTAACCCTTTAAAATACTTACTGAAAGTGTAGAACATCCATGATTCAATCTCAAACAAGATTCATGATGTTGGAGGTTAAATCACGTTACTATAGGTTTCCCTTGAAGCAAGCAGCAGCGCTAGTGACAGAAATGATATTTACAAGTTTCTAGCATATATACACTAAAAATTACTAGATGGCATGGTCAGCAAGCTGATGAAGCAAACTTCAGTGACACTTTTTGTATAAAGACAACTCGTACGAGAGGTTGCATTCATTAAACAGAAGGACCAAATCCACTAGCAAATCACCATTCATAAAAAAGATTTCCATAAACAAAAGACAGAAGGGAGGCAACCAACCGGCTCGCCATTGTAGTAGACTTCAAAAGCCCCAGAACTTTGTAGGAATGACTGCAAGGTATTCCCGAGAAGCCAGGTACTAGCAATGGTTCCAAACTTATTAGCACGCAAGTTGAAATACCAAGGTGGTGGCGCCACATAACCTAACATTGGAAAAATCTGTTCCCCTGCCACAACAACCGCTATAACACCAATCTGTACAACTGGAACCACTTTGCTTAGCAGACGTTTTGGGAGCGGTGGGGGATAATTTGCAAGGACAACATCTAACCCTGGAAATTGATTCTGCAGCATAGTCTTCATAGTTACTGCTGTTCCCCTACAAACAGCACATCTTTCACTCTTAATACAAAATTATGTGTTACAATGCAAACAATGATCATAATATAAGGAAAAAAAGAAGCAAATTTCTTGAAATAACTTTATTGTTCGCTACTAATCTATGAAGCAAATACTTGAAAAATAAGGCCAGGTCCTGACTGTTCGATGTCCAATCCTCGAATCAGACAATAAGACAGTTCAAATTGTATTTAAAACACAGTTCTGGCACAATGGTTTTTGGATACTTATCCAAAGCAAATGACACCAACCACATAAGAAGTTGCATTCTTTTCCGGTTTAGCCAATTCAATTCAAGTAACGAACTAAAGCAGATGATGGGATCATGAACATGAAACCTCGCAGTCTTCACAATTAACAAAACATCTGATTCTTGATTAAACTCATAGACAATGTCAGTACCCCAATTATAAAACGAACAAATGGAATTACATGTAAGTTCGTCAAACAATAAACAGAAAATCATCGCCACCGCAAATTAATCACAAACAAACAATAATCAACGACTTAAACGCACCAGAATTTCATCAAAAGAATAAAAAAGAATTATAAAAAAGAACCTGTAGGAGCAGGAAGCACAGAAATTGATTTGAACAGTATTGCCAAGACCCACGCCTCCAATACCGCTAGATTTCTGGAATCACAAGGGAAAATAACGAAATAATGAAGAAAAAAATAATCGAGAAGAAGACAAATTCAATTCGTGAAAACAAAAACCCATACCTCAGAGGGAAACTCTAGGGGAGGGTCAACAGGTGTTCGCGGCGGCGGCTGGTGGTGGTGGTGGCCGTGATGGGGCTTCGGTGGAGGAGGAGAGAAGAGGCCAATAAGGTCAGAACAAAAGAGGAATAATGGCAATCCGAGGAGCAATAACTGAGCGCGATCCATGGCGGAAGTGAGAACTGAGGAAAAGAAAGATGAACGATAGAGTAATTGTCAATGGAGCAAAACGAGAACGAGCTTTTGACGAGACTGGGAAGGAGAGGGCAAAACTATGTTTGGCTGTACAGAAGCATGCGCTAAACCCACGGCCACGGTAGTGAAATTCTTGGCTGAATCGGATTTTTTAAGTCATTTGTGTCAATCACAACCAAACCAAACGCATAATAATTGTTTTGATGTGGATTTTAAACTTGACTTGAGGGTCCAAAACAAAACAATTAGTTGGTTGATAAATTTATTTTTTTACAATTTATAAAATTAAGAAAACACAGATTAATTTTATTCATTTGACATCTAATTATTTTAGTGTGTCTAATCAGATTAAAATATCTACTTAAGACCTTATGTGTTTTGTTATGATTGAGAAAATCACAAATGACGTGGTAAATCGGGTTTCTCACACAGGGATATCCTATTCCGGATGTGAACCAGGCTTTATGTTTTTTTTTTTAAAATAAAATAAAAAGACCACAAATGCTGTTAAACAACAAGAATATTTAGCCAGGGGAGTATTCTATAGAGATCAAGCATAGAGGCAAATAAGCTAAATTTTCTCATAGGATGTTAAATAATTTGTGTGTTCTTAATCATCCTCCATCTTTAATTTAAGAGGTAGAAAGTGATAAAGGAGGTTAGATGATATTAGTTATAATGGCTAGGTTTTAATTTGTGTCCAATTTTCATATAAAAAAAATGTTAAAATATACTTTTAGATTTTTATATTTGCACGAGCTTTCCTTGTAGTCTCAAAACTTGAAAATTGTACTATTTGTCCTTTTTGGCCAACACTTTTTGTTTCTCAACAAATCTAAATGTTGATTCTCTAATTAAATACAATTTTAACTTAATTTGTGAGCACTTAGTTACATACTCACCATTTAAACTTGTTGAGTTAATATTTTCCTTTCAATGAAACTAATTCTGTTAATAGAAAAGGACAAAAAATGCACTTGAATATCTAAAAAAATATTGATACAAACATATATATTTAAGAAAAAAAAACCAAGTATCTTATCAACGGGTGAAATATTGATATGGACGGCATGAAGATCTAGTTGGCCAGTAAAATCTGTATCAAAGTTAGCTTCTCTTTACATACGTGTTCAAAAGTTGCAATTCAATCTTGTATGGGGAGGTATAAAATTCCTCTTTTGTAGCTAGGCAAATGACTTTTAGGTTACAAAGGGGAATTGAACATGAGAGTTATAATTTGTAAGATAAGGCAGACGGATTTTGACCATATTGATTGTGACTAAAACTTTAGATTTAGAAACATTTATTATTAACTCTAAATTAATTTTCTCTCTCGCTGCATTAAAATTTAATTTTTTTTTTAAAGATTATGGACATTTTTATTCCACTCGTTTAGTTGGAAATTTAAAGTTGAGTTCAATACAGCGGATTTTTATAATAATGATGAATATTGATGGTTAATGAGCTAGTGTAAGCAATCTAGTTTTAGAATTAACTCACCATGATAGTAACATAATAAGATTAAGGAAATCTTTTAAAGCATTTTTCTTGATTTAAAAAAATACCATTATTCTAACAAACGTTTTGATATGAATATAATAAATTAACTTATTAAAAATCACTTTAAGTGTCTCTTCTTCTTTTTCTTTTCTTTTATAAAAGAGGAGTATAACCTCGCAACATTACAATAAAAACTTGAGAAGATTAAAAAAGAATACCATTTGAATTCCTAAATTCCAAATATGTTATGTAAAATTGTCAATTTCGTTACTCATTTAATCATAATCATTACTCAAATATTCAAAATCTCCTATATGAGATTTAAGAATTCAAATGGCTTTTTTCTGAAATTTTCCCTAACTTTATTGGGAATAAAATCCAAAACACTCATTTACAACTCAGGCCTGCAGATGAAATATCATTTTGACTCATACAAAAAAAAAAAAAAAAACTACGGCCCGCAGATACAGTGGACATGAATGTAGTAGAGATGGGCTACATAAGTCATCCTTTGCCAGAGCATCTGCTGTTCGGTTTTGACCTCTTGAGACATGTTGAACTTTAAGCTCCCATGAGACTTTCAGTAAACTATGAATCTGTACAAATAGTAAGCTAGCTACACACTTTACTATTATTGTTTTCCATCATATCAATTAGGTTCTTGGCGTCAGACTTAAGAATAGCATTCTCAAATCCAAAGTCTCGTAAGTCTAAGGCCCTTATTGATGGCTCACTCCTCTGCTTCAACTATACTGCCTATGCCATGTGAATAAGTGAACCCTGCCATCTAATTTTCATTATGATCTCTCATAACTCCATCACATCCAATCTTTACTATGAGATGAAGTAACTGCTTCGTTCACATTAAATTTAACCCAACACATTTGAAGAAGACGCTATAATAATTTATGTATCCAATAATCTACATTAACAACATTTTCATGATATTGCATAAAGCTTTTGAATAATAGCCGAATAATAGAGGCTGGCTCCTGAGGTTTAATAAAATCTGTATAAAAAACCGCACTTTTCCTCCAGGTCCAAAGTTTCCAAATGGTGATCCCCCAAACGAGATTCCAATTACCATACCATCAACATCCTTTCCTAACTCTCTTTTCAAATTCAAGGCAAACCAATCATGCAATGGAGTTGCAAAGAAATGAGAGTAATACCTTGGATGGATTAGTTGTTTCCATAAGTGACTTGCATAAGCAGAGCCACGGAGAATGTGCAATACATCCTTGAAACCATTTACAGCATGTGCAAGTAGGAGAGCTTGTCCCCATTTACTCCTCTAGGCATTAGTAGGTAGTAGATTATGGAAGCCTCATAAGGGATTATACCCGTGACCAAATCAAAAAAAAAAAAAGAATAGCTACATCCTGGCCCAAAAAAGAATGAAAGGAAGAGAGAGAAAATGACTGCTATCATATATAAAGATAAGAATTATAATACCCTATAGTAGGCTCCAAAAATTTTGGAGCAACCGATTCTTGTATTCATTCACTCTACCAATAATCCTTACAAGAACAAAGCCCACCTTTGAAATGGTGGAAGCAACTCGAATCATTTACATATATTTCACACCCATATGCCTGCGATATGTATTTAGCTGTTCTATGACAATCCCTACACATTCTCAAGTTTTTTACTATCCTGATTACTTTATTTGCATGATGATGATGAGAATCTATCAAAGAAAATGCCAATGCTAGTTTTTCACTATGTACAATCCCAATGTCCTCCTGCTCTTCCTCCTCCTCCTCAATCCAAACCCTATTTTCATAAACAGGTTTTTTAATCTCTAAAGCTACCCTTTCAACCCAAGAATAAAGCTTTTCAGAGATTGGTTCAGACCCATAACTAGTAACAAATGTATGGACCATGTTTT
Source organism: Mimosa bimucronata (assembly GCA_037074515.1). Taxonomy (NCBI): domain Eukaryota; kingdom Viridiplantae; phylum Streptophyta; class Magnoliopsida; order Fabales; family Fabaceae; genus Mimosa; species Mimosa bimucronata. The sequence continues at coordinate 12,252,688 of CM073443.1, read as the reverse complement.
TAGTTTCAATCCAGCATTTCCCAACAGGTTTCTCAAACTTTGTCAATTTTGGAGCTCCACAATTTTTCCCACATAAAGAATATGCCTGCGAGAGTAAAAAACGAATTACGTTGTTTCCGGGTTCCAAGGTAAGCAGATGTTCCCCAGCAAGAATTGCCAACCCAAAATTTTTGTGGAATCTACAGGCAGTTAGCATAGCAGCCCATACCGATGAGTTAGGATCAATAGGCATATTTCTTATGAAGTCCATAGCTTCTGCAAGCTTACCTGAACGTCCAAGTAAATGAACTACAGCAGTATAATGTTCTAGACCTGGTTTAATCTGATACTCTTCAGTGATGCTGGAGAAAGCATTTTTCCCATCTTCCACCATTCCTTCAAGACTGTAAGCTAAGATGATACTCGCAAAAGTACCTCTACTCAGTTGCAATCCTTCCTCCCTCATCCGATGAACAAGTTGAAGCGCCAATTCAGATTGACCATATGAAACGTAGCCTGCAATTAGGGAGTTCCAGCTGATGATGTCTTTAGATGTCATTCCTTCAAAAATGGTTCTTGAATGTGTTAAATACCCTGACTTGGCGTAAGTGGCAATTAATGAATTCGATACAGAAGTCTCGGACATTAAGTTTCGACGCAAGGCACAACAATGAATCTCTTTCACTTTCTTTCCTGCAACTAAATTAGCACAGGCATGAAGAACACTCAGTATTGTAACTGAGTTCGGAGTGATATGGGCAATCTGCATCTGCCTAAATATCCACAAAGCCTTATCTCTCTGTCCACTTTGCAGATACCCAGAAATTAGAGAATTCCAAGATGCCGTATTTCGCTTGATGTTCCCATCCTTCTCGATTCTTTGAAAAAGCTCCAAGGCCTGATCTTCATCCCCGTTTTGTATATATCCTGTGATCATTATGTTCCATGTGACAACATTTGGTGATACATCAGATTCCTGCATTCTCATAAATAATTCATGGGCTTTACTACAGAAACCAGCTTGATAATATCCTCCAATAATTGTGTTCCAAGAGTATACATCTCTTTCCAACATCATATCAAAAACTCGCCGAGCATCTTCAAGATTCCCACACTTTGAGTACATGTCAATAAGTGAATTCGCAACGGGTAAATTGTCAACTAAATTCATCTTAACAGCCACAGAATGGATTTCCAATCCCATATTTAGCGATTTCAAGGCTGCACATGCTGAGATTGCACTAGCAATTGTAATATCAGTAGGTTCAATCCCTGCTAAGAACATCTTGTTCAACAATTCAAATGCTTGATTTAGCCGGCTGTTCTGAGCAAACCCAGAAATCATTGCAGTCCAAGTATATACATCAGGTGTTACACCAATACTCTCCATCTCCCTCATTAATTCCATTGCAGAATCACAACGTCCTAACTCATTATAACTTGTAATTAACACATTCCAAATTACTAAACCAGGCTCAATTCCTTCCTCATGCATTGCATCAAAATATGCACGAGCTCGTTCAATGTCACCCTTCTGGCAATACCCACTTATTATAGCGTTCCAAGTCACCATATCCTTCTCATCCATATTGGTGAAAAACTTCTCTGCACTATTCATATCCCCACTCTTAGCATACATGGTCAGAATTGAATTATCCACACGCACAAAATTGCTCAACCCACATTTAATAGCAAGACAATGTATCATCCTCCCTGTCTCAAAATCACCACACTTCCCACAAGCCTGCATAATCTTTGGAATCAATAACTGATCAGGTAAATATCCATCCTCCATCATACGATAAAAGAGATCTAAAACCTCCCTCCAACACCGCCCTCTGGAGCAAGCACCAATCATAGCTGACCAAGCATACAAATTTCTCTCACGCATTTTATCAAACACCTCCCGGGCATCTTCCAAATACCCACATTTGGCATACATGCTAACCAACTTGGTTTCAACAAAAGTGTTCACTTCCTCCACCAAACCAATCCGGGCATGCAATTCTCGACCCATCCCAATGCTTTCTTGGTCAATACAAGATTGTAGCAAATTAACGTAGGTTTTGGGTCTCACACAGGACCCTTGTTGAGCAAGAGAGTCAAGAATTTTCACAGCCTCGCTCAAGGGACCTTCCAAGCAGATTTTATCCAAGTGGGTGTCGATTGGTTTTGAAGTTTTGGCGAAAGAGACTCTGGAGATGGGTTTGATGTTCTTGGGGTGGAAATCGAGCTGGGTGCCATTTACACTGTATGAAGGATGAGGAGGAGGAGGCTTTGATTTACTGAGTACGATGAGGTTATTCTCCATTTGATGGATTAGTTTGGGGAGGAAGGAACAGAATGAGATGTACAGAGATGGGAGGAGAAGAGTGCAGAAGGAAGAAGAAAGGCCATTGATGGAAATGATGAGTGCGAACTAGATAAGAAGATTCTTGGCACCATATTCACTGATCACTGGATAAGAAGATCCTACAGCTGGGGAAGACTTTAGCATGTGGATAATAAAGGGAAACTAGTGACTTTAAGCAATATCACGTGTATTAAAAGAATTTAATATAAGAGTTTTTTCTTAAATAAAAATATAAGAGTTACTTAGAGGTTGAAGTTTACAACATCTTACTTCATTTTAATTTTATCTCTTATTATTTTTTCAAATTAAGTTATTTAATTTGTAATTTAATATATAATCTTATATTTTTGAATTAAAAGTTCAATTATGATATTATAAGTCGGATCAAACATACAACATCTCATTTATGATAGAGATATAATACCATTCACCGAATCATATTTGTTATAATTAACTAATTTATTTCATGTTTTTGGAGTCTACCCAAATTAATTGATTAATTAATTATATATTATATAAAGATTGTGGGCCTCACTCTACAATTTTTAACAGTTCTCACGGCTGGTTGACAGACTTCATATGTTTGTACCATTTTTTATTTTATTAATACCAAGTTTGTACCAAAAAATTGTTATTTATATTTGGTGCGATCTGCACAATTGTTGGATAATAAATCTATACATTTACCCTATAACATATAGTGCCTGTTTGGGTGATAAAAAAAAGTACTTTTCCTACTAAAACCATGGTTTTAGACAAAGACACCAAAAAATTAGAAAAGTTATTTTCAAAACAAAACCATGGTTTTGAGTGTTAAAATCATGGTTTATGAAAAAGTTAATTTTTTTTTTTGGTTTGCTTTTTGTGGGATTGGTTGAGTATTGAAGGGGATGATAAATTTCTCACCCAAAATTATCCCTATGTTTCCTCCTCTCTTTCTTCACTAGCATTCACTCTTCACTCTGCTCTCAATCGAAAGGAAGAGTCGTTGTGCTCTGACCCATTGAATCCTTAATATTCTAAAAATTACATTTAATGTGCAGTAATTTTTTAAAAATTTTATTATTTATTATATAATTTGATCATTCAAATCATTGAAATAATTTTTTTCCCTTTATATGTAAATACCACATTACAAAACAACACTTGTATTTTTTTCAGGTTCCATTTTTACCCATTAAATATTTAACTATTGTTTGAGTTACATATTTTACAATATATAATTTTGTTAAACATAATTAATATCTAAAAATGAATTATGTCTTTACAGTAATTTTTAATACAGATATTATTATTTTTTTTAATCATATTATAAAACAATTAATGTTATCATTTTATTTTGTTACTGTAATTTTTTAAATTATGTTATTAATTATATGATTTGATGTTTTAAATGTTTGAAATAAAATTTTTCCTTTAAATGTAAATATCACATTAGCTAACATCCTTTTTTGGTACTTTTTATAAAAAAGACTATTCTAGTAACAACTATCCAAACACTCTTATTTTATCAAAACCTTTTTTTTCAATAAAACTATTATGCTCAAAAGCTATTATCAAAAAGCAATTTTTTAGCTTTTTTCCTAAAAACTATTATGAAAAAGCTAATTTAAACAGGTCCATAATTCACTTTTTTTCAAAGAATAAATTATGTAATTTTTTTTAAAAAAGCAGGCAACTTAAATTTTCATATAAGGCAAGGGAAGTAATAAATTCAATAAAATTCACATGAACATGATTAGTGTCATGTCAAGTAGCCTCTGTTCTTATATATAATAATATAATTGGACGTTGTTATCAATCGGGGATGTAGCTCAAATGGTAGAGCGCTCGCTTTGCATGCGAGAGGTACAGGGTTCGATCCCCTGCATCTCCAACATTTTTAAACATTATCTAAATCTGATCCTTCTCCTTTCACATTTTCCTGGCTTTTACAGTTTTACTTTAGCAGTGTTCACTCCTCTCTATAAAGGTGCTTGTAGAATGATGGAGGGTGACGACACAAATAATACTGTATCTGATTGAGTTCAATGTAATATTTAAAAGATAAAATAACACTGAGTTTTGATTTTGATAAACACTGATGATATATAGAAAAAAGGGTTAAGGGTAAAAAATACATATATGATTTTGTCAAAAGTTTATCTAGCACCAAATATTTTTTGTTTGGACCAAAAATACACATGAGTTTTCAAATTGGATCAAAAGTCACATTTACAGTTATATTCTAAAAAAAAAACGCTTGGTGCTGGATAAACCTTTTTACAAAATTACATGTGTATTTTTACCCTAGTTTAACTGTGGATGTATGTTTTTGATTCAATTTGAAGGGTCATGTGTATTTTTTGTAAAAAAAAAAAAAACATTTGGTACTGGATGAATTTTTAACAAAATCACATGTGTATTTTTGATACTTAATCCTATAAAAGTAATCATGGTCTAAATTACGCATGAGGAGCAAAATATTAACGATCCTCCACTTGATTCAAAAACGTTGGTAGTATTGGCTTGTTGTAGAATGGTGAAGCATTAGAAGTCTGTTTGGAGGAATGTTTTCTTATTTGTCTGAGTACAATATAATTTTTTTTTTTGAGACTATCTCCAGCTTATAAGAGTCTAGTGAATATGCTAAAAACAGTCAAACACTGGTATAAAGTCAAAGTTCCGATGAGGCTTGCAATTTTTCATTTCCAATTACTCATTATGCTTCCAAATTTTTCATTTTCAAGTAGGCATGATGTCAACTATTTAAATTTTTTGTGATAAAGCGTACAACATTATCAATGTTATTAAATTAGGTGAAAAGTCCTCCCAGCAGCTATGAAACATAATTCCTTCCGTAATTTATCCTCCGATAAAATTAATTAAAGGTGTTTGGCTTCAGCTTCAAGTGATACAGCATGTGTCTTCATTCGCTTCTTGTTTAGAGCCTTTCCTTGTATCTTTGGAATGTTTGAGTCATTAGTCCAATGGAGATTGACCCATCTAATTCTTTTTAGGGAGAATTATAACTAGGTCACAAGGAAGGTAATTAATCACAGTTAGGTCTCAAAAAGTCATTAAATTACATTGAAATCTTGAAGAACTTGGGTGATATCAAATCGTATGTGTTAAGAGTTGTGTCAATGCAGCTCATTGAATTGTCAATAACAACTAGGTTTTCAAGGAGTTAGCAATAACAAATCATTGAGTTGTATCGACAACTGTTAACATATGCGATTTACTATTACTTAAGTTCCAGGGATTTCAATGTAATTTTATGACCTTATCTACCTTGGAACCTAATTGTAATTATCCCTTCTTTTATATATTTTTAGTATGTGTCTTTTTTGTTTTGTTTACCACCTATTATCATTCAAGATTTACAGATGATAGGTTTAATTCGTACAATTGTTTGTTTTTAACAGAGTTTGATTTTTTTATTAAAAAAATTTCTAAATAATTTGTTAAGTACAAGGTTCTGCTTTATGATTTTTTTTTTTTAGATATATGCGTGGACAATTCATCTCATCTCATCAAAATAAACCTTACTAGCTAGTTAAGATGACTCGACTTTGAGACGTTAATAACTAATGCATTTTTTTCTAACAGCCAAATGCATTTTATTCAATTTTCTTCATTTCTAGGTGTCATCATTTACTTCCTTCACTATATATGTATATATAAAAGATAGTCATAATAAAAATCTAGGTATACAATATTTATAGCATAATTTAAAGTCAAATGATACAATATACTCGACATTTACAGGTATACAAATGCTATTTCATTCTAAGTATGCTTGGATGAAGCACAATGACATTGTACAATCCATTTAGTTGACTTCATTTAGTGGGATGAGTCTCTGTTGTGTTTCACTTTTCAACATTTTAGACTATTGAATTTTTTAAAAATAATATTAATTGTTGATTCAAATTTTTTTTAAAAAAACATCGTAGCTATTTTTTTGACATAAAAGAAACATCAGCTTTTGATTCCTGCAATGCTAAGAATACAATCTTCACTATTACCAATTGTGATCCTAGCACCAAATTGAGTGAGTATTAAACTGAATTAGGGCATGTGGACATGTGGGTATATTTTCATCTTATTCACTGCAGTAATACATACGTGTTGCCTAAGGCATTAGATTTTCACATAAAATTGGAATCACTTGTACCAAACACTCAAAATTTTATTCACATTCCTTTTTCATTATCATCTTCCAAGTATAGCATAAAGACTTTAATTATTTATCCAATTCCAATAATAGTTTTAGTTCGACACTCTTTTTTTTTCTTAGAAACTTCTTTAGAATTAGGACTAGAAAGTAGCCATTTAACATGAAAAACAAAACATGTACAACACTGCAAATCTAACAATTCCATAATCATTTCACTATAAAAAAGTGGCATTTATTAGCAATTAAAATGGGTGCTTAACATTTACTAGCAGTTTTGAACTCCGCCACTAAAACCAACGTGACTAACATTTACTAGTGCTTATACAAACTGCTGGTAATCAGATCAACAACGCTAGTAATTCAGTGGCAGTAAAACATAAACTGCCAGTGTGCCACTAATCAAAGATTGCCAAATTCCCCATTGGATTATACGTTAGTGGTGGTTTAAAACCGTCACTAAAAGTCCGTGAATATGAAATTTGAATTTAGCAACTAGTAGCGGTTTTAAACCGCTACTAACACAAAATTTAAATTCAGAAAAATTTTTCCCTCACAAATGAATTAGTGGCGATTCCAACCGCCAATTAAACCGCCACTAACATTTCAAATATATAACCGCCAATAAATGCTGAGAAATTAAAAAAAATCAAATTTATTTGTAGATCCCAAAAAAATATTAATTTTATTAAACATATTTGGAATATATTTTATAATTAAACAATCGTATTTTGTATAAGATTTTTATCATGTTTTCATAATTAATATAACCTAAATGACATGTTAAATGATATATTAAATACTGCATTAAACATAACGGTGGAAATCCCTTAAATTCAAAATAACAAATAAAAAGATTTTGTGGTTTGGAAATAAAATAATATGATACTTGTACTGTTAGAATTGTTACTGAATGTAGGGTTCTACTTGAGGGCAATTCGTCAAAACATGTCTGTGTGTTTGCAACATCTCAGTAGGAGTGAGCTTGTAATACTGACTTCTTCCAACTGGCTTTCCGACTAGCGGGAATAATGTGTTAGAAAGTGACTGGACATTAGTGGGGCTATCATCTACATGAGGAGGGTGGTTGAACGAAGTCTCGATATCATGAAAATAGCGTAAACAATATGTTAACATCTCGTCACCAGAGTAACCCTCTGCAATAAAACCCTCTTAAGATGCTTTGTTCCTCATGTACGACTTCAACTTTCTTAAGTATCTGTAATTAGAATTACAATAAGATTACTGAAACAAATTCATAAAACCACTGGAATAATGAATTAACTGACCTCTCTATGGGATTATCCAATGGTATTGAACTAGGCCACCCATCTTTGCGTCATGAAAAAGGTGGATAGTAAGATGGACCATGACAGTGAAGAAAGACGAAGGAAATATCATCTCCATATGACAAAGCGTTAGAACTATTTTTTTCTTGTAATTGATCCAGCTCTGCTTTGTCCAAAACTTTTGCACACAACCGTCGGTAGAAAGAATTGAGTTGAACTAAAATAGTAGACAACTCCTGCTGCTGTGTGCTTTAAATTGCCAGAGGTAGGAATTGCTGGAGCAAAACGTGGTAGTTATGACTTTTCAACCAGACAATTTTCTTAGCATGCATGTGGATGCATCTTGAAATGTTGCTTGAATAATCATCAGGAACCTTAATCATCTTGAAATGATGACTTCCTTATTGGCTCTTGTCAGTGTGAATGAGGCTGAAGCAAACTTGTAATTCTCATCCGGCCAGGCATCTTCACGTATTCCCATCACCATTAGATCTTTCCTTACTTGCAAATAGTCCTTGGACTTTCTGGACTCGTTCAGCAATATGTACAAAACATTGTTACACACCATTTTCTCGATGTGGTTGACATCTAGTCAATGGAAAAAATGCTCTTTTTTTCTCCATTGATGCACATTATCCCCATGGAACTGGCCGTGTAACATCCTAAAAAATTAATTATGGTTTAGTGATTTTCTTTAGGAGTTTAATAATGGAATTTGAGAAATTTTGGCAAATTACATGGTGTCTTGAGGTGTTATTTGAGGATCAGAATAAATTAATAAGAGTTGAAGAATAAATTATATTAAGATATGGAGGAATTTAATGTGTTATGAGGATTTTTAGGGCTTAGTATATTCCTTAATTTAAGAAAGATAATTAATTATTTAATTTGGGTTTGAGGATATAATTTAGATTTGAGAATTTAGTTTGAATTTGAGGATTTAGTTTGAATTTGAGGATTGTATGGAGATTAGTTGGAGAGATTTATGGTGGAAAGAGAAATTTCTACATGATTTAAGATTTACTAATAAAGATTAATTTCACCGAATAAGTTGGTTGAAAATAATTAAAATATTACGTTGATAATTTAAATGGGAAATCTGAAAATAGAAAATGATATCTTTACTCTTATAAAAATAAAACAAATAAAATATATTTTTGAATAGGGTCCAAAACTTAGCTAATTACTAAATTTTAGGAGAAGTTACTAAATTAATGTTAAAATTTAATATATATATATATATATATAACGTAAAAAATGTAAGTGGAAGAAAAGATATATATTATGTATATAAATGAACAAAGTTAATCTCTCTGCAGCTCTTATGTTTAGGATATTATGTGAATATGATTATTTTAAATCTACAAGGGTGAAGGGTCAAAAATGACCATATATTTATGTTCAAGGTGCATCTGGCACCTTATACAATTTTTTTTGCTCAAAATTGTCCATCAACTTTCAAATTCGGGCCAATAACAGTCAAACTGACCCAACGAACGTTTCAAATTCGGGCCAATTATGACTTCTCTGTCAAATTGGCCCAACAGATATTTCAAATTCGGGTCAATAATGACTCCTTTATAAAAACTGGCCCAACAAAAATTAGATTCCTGTGAAATTCCAGTGTGGGACCTACCCAAAAAAAAGTAACAAAAATTAGGCCACTTTGACAGAGGATTCATTATTATCCCGAATTTGAAACCTTTGTTGAGACAGTTTGACGGATGAGTTATTATTGGCCCGAATTTAAAACATCCATTAGGCTAGTTTGACGGAAAAGTCATTATTGACCCGAATTTGAAAGTTGATGAACAATTTTGAGCCAAAAAAAGTACAAGGTGCCAAATACACATTAGACATAAGTACATGGTATTTTTACCCTTTACCCAATCTACAAAAAAGAAAGATGCATTTTATAATCTTATATGTGAGTATAATTTAATAGTGATTGCAAATATGCCATGGAAAATTACTTTTACTCAAATATATATATAGATATCTATATATATAATACTAAATAAATAAATAAATAGAAAAGAAGGAGGAAAAATAATATAACAACAATAAAATAATATTCACACGTATATACCCCAACCCCCGAGTCTTGTCATTAGCATCTCACATCTCTTTCCTTCGTCATCCTTTGCGGCATTGGCAATTGCAACTGATTTAGGTGAATTTTACAGATAATTTAGAAAACGAAAAGGCTAAAGTATACTTTTAGTTTTTTATGTTTGTGTCAAGTTTTATTTTAATAATTTATATTTGAAAAGTATACTTTTGGTCATTTATATATGCGTTAAGTTTCATTTTAGTCTTTTATGTTGAAAAAGTACACTTTTGGTCCTTTTTGCCTAAGACCATTAGTTTTATTCAATGGAAAATGCAAATTTAAAAGGCAATTTTATAATTAATTGTGGACAAAAAATGCTTAAATTTAAATTTTTTAGTATAATCATTCTTATATTTTAAAAGTTTAGTCATTTTTATCTATATTTAGTTATAGAGTCACATTTTAGATTTGGTGAGTTAGTATTTTTTGTTAAATGGAACTAACGATTAGGGCTGTTCAACTCTGTCCCGTCCCGTCCCGTCTCGGCCATTTCGGGACGGGACAAACCGGGACGGGACAGAGTACCGCTTCGGGACAGGACGGGACTCGGGACGGGGTCGTCCCGATCCCGTCCCGAATATATATATATATGTATGTTCATATTTTTAAAAAAAAATACATGTGTCATCTGTCTCATATGTGAGTATATATGAATTTTTTTTTAAAAAAAATATATAACTCTAACTTCTAAACTAAGTTCCAACCATTCATTGATCTCAAATTTCTTGTCCGCTGCCACTATGCCCTATGTGTAACACATCACATTTGAAGTTTTTTTTAAACTCTATTTAAATGTGTAGTTGTTGCTACTTTTTTTTGCTCTAATTATTATGTTTTTGGTTTATTATGTATTAATATGGAGTGCTCATGGCATTGGAGGAGATTTAATTATGCTATAAAATCACACACCAAGTGTGTTGCTCTGCAAAAAAAAAGATTTTTGGGTCCATTTTTTTAATTAAAAAAAAGTTTCGGGACAAGGCCTGTCCCGTCCCGGTCCCGTCCCGTCCCGATCGAGACCGGGACAAGTTCGGGACGGGACGGGACACGGGACGGAAACCCCGTCCCGAACACTTTTCTTCGGGACGGGACGGGACGGGACGGGGTCGTCCCGGTCCCGTCTCGTCCCGTGAATACCCCTACTAACGATGTTAGTAAAAAAGGACTAAAAGTGTACTTTTCAAACATAAAGGACTAAAATAAAATGGGTGTAAACATAAAGGACTAAAAGCTTACTTTTCAAACATAAAGGACTAAAATAAAATTTAGTGTAAACATAAAGGACTAAAAGCATACTTTAACCAAACTAAAATCACTTCTTTTGACTTAACTTCTTTCATAAGAGTTTTTACATTTAATTTTAGCTTTCTAATGACAGTGATATTATGGTGATTAGATCAAAAATTTGGATTTAGGTTTGAAGTGGGTGTTGAGTTTTGACAATATGTGATCATAGATTTGTTAAGGAAAATCTGTAGGTTGATTTTATGGGTTTAGATTTATTTGTTGGGCGACTTGAGAATTTAAAATAATTTTCTTAATTTAAAAACTTAGAATTTATGAAAGATTTCAAAAAGTACTGTTTAGGTAATAGATTATGGTTTACCGTTTGGGTTTTCTAGGCTGAATAAAGATATTAAAAAGGTTTGGTTGTGATAGGGTTGATCTTTATGGGTGATTTTTCTTGATCTGAGTAACTTTAAACTTGATTTTAATCGAAGAAATCTATGAATTTGGGTATTTGAAGTGAGATTATGGAATTTAAGAGATCATTTGGACTCAACGATATTATTGGTAATGTTGAATGGGCTAGGTTTGGTGTGTGAATTGATTTGGGAAAATTGGGTTATCTCTTAGGCTTAAATATGGAAGAATTTGCGTATGGAAGATTGAGGAATTAATTGTGGGATGATGAAGGGATTTGTTGAGTTTAAGTAATGATCGGTTAATGGTTGTAAAGATATACCTATACTTGAATTGGGTAATTAGTATTAGTGGTGAATGATGGTTGTGGTGGAATAAAGAAAGGCTGATATTAGAAATTAATAGAAGTGAGAGTGAGGAGCTAAGAATTTAACCTATGGCTTGTGATTTCTTTTATTAGATAGTGATTATGCTGTATGAATGTACGTGTAGAGTCTGATTGTGCTAAGTTGGCATGGGGGAAGCTGTGCTATTGTGAGATCAGTGCGAGCTATCAGGTAATTGCTTTCTGCTTGTTTATGTGTAGGTGTCTGTTAGTAAGTGATTTGAAAACTGAACAATTTTGTAGCTATATGAGACATGTAAAATAACTGCTGAAACTCTTACTTTCCTATTACAATATCCAATGGAATTATATTTTCAAATTGGCATATGTTTGTGATTTGGCATGTTTAGAATTGAGTATGTAATGACTTTGTAACCATTGCATAAGCATTTTCTAAGAATATTGCATAGGCCAAAAGCCTGATATTTGTGGTGTTTGCATACCTATATTGTTGTGTGGATTGGGTTGCATGTGTGACACCGGTGGATCTGGAATTATGCCATCATGTGATGAGGTACCCTGTTGCACCACAGGGACTAATTTGGTTAATATAGGGGAGAATGCCCCTCACGGGTTCAGGATGGGTAGAAAGGCTCCACCTGATCCGTATGTGGACAAGGACGGGTAGAGAGGCTCCGACTGGTTCCACCTGATTTTCCCTGCAACATGTGTGACCGCTTGGGGGTTTGTTTGTATTATGATTATGATTACTATATTTTGAAGATGTTGGAAATGATATGAAACTATATCTCTCTACAAAAGTATTTGAAAATGGATATGGAAATTATATGATGTGAATCTTGCTTGATACTCTAAGCATGATTTAGAACATGTATATGTATATGTATTACAATTCCACTGGACACCTTGCTAGTGAAAGTGGCAATCGCACAAGAGGGGGGTGAATTGTGCTTCCTAAAAATTTAAGATGAATAACGAATAAATGCAACACAAAACTCTTTATACTGGTTTGGCCAACACTGCCTACGTCCAGTTCTCCAACACCTTGTTGGGTTCCACTAACCACAGGTTTTACAACACATGTTCACCTGTCAACCTTTACAGAGTTTTAGAATCCCTCCAAACACTCCCCCTTACTACCTGTAAGGCAATATCCCTGTTCTAAAGCACCAAGCTTTCAGAACAACCTCAAACAGTAGGGGATTTCAGTAAATATGTTCACTTAATGAACTAATTATGATAAACACTTAAGTACAGATAAAATCTCTAAAACAATAAATACAGAAAACAGAGAGCAATGAATGAGTTCGTGAATATTCTCGTTTTTCGTCTCTTTTACATAAATGCTCGAGTTCTGTATTTATATCTCTTTCTCAGATTTTGCCCTAGCATTCATCTTCAAGAAGCCGTTTGAATTTAGTCGTTGAGAGCTTATAGCCGTTGACATTAAATGCAGTTTCTTCATTGGGGTTAGCTTCCTGCTCTAGCTTCAACTACTCTTGCGTAGGGTGAGCTAAGAGAGAGGTAGACTTAGCGTTCTGAGCATCTGTACGAACTGTACTTTTTGACAGCTTTTTCAGTAGCGCTAGGATGATCTGCTATCGCTAACTTCATAGTGTAAGTTCTGCACTTAAGCTGTTAGTTGAACAAATAATCATTTAATGCATAGAAGATGCTATCGCAAGCTTAGTCTATTAGCTTAATGAGATAGAGATAATATATCAGCTAAGATTGTCTAAGTTATCAGAGCAAACTTCTAATGATAGATATTAATGCTAGCATATTCTCTTGGTTCAATCGATCAGCGTACTAGCTATATCATATCAACAAACATTCTTCTACCGATAGCTAATCCCATTATCGATAGTTATTTGATTGCTTATTAGCTTTAAGGATACAGTTATATGTATATTCAAAAGAATTTCAAGGTATCCTACTATCGATAGATAAGCATGTTAGCGCTAGCAACTATGTTATCACTAGATAACTCTTGCTCTCAGGCACTCGCTATCTGAATGTCTATTATCTGAAGCACTTTGTTATCGATAGCTTAACCTGTTATCGCTAGCTGATTCTTATTTGCTCAAGGACTTTGATTTATATTTCTGCTATTTGTCCTCTCTTTCATGTGTCCATGTTTTCTATGAGCTTCTAGTGATAGGATCTTTCTTAGTGATAGTGAATGACCTAGCGATAGATACTAACTTTGTTATTTCTAAGTCTTCACTTGCTGTGGCTCTGTCAATTAGCTATAGAGATAAACTTAGCGATAGAGATATTTATTCTTAGTGTTCTGCTAAGTTTCCTTCTGCTATAGTTGAGCCTTTCTTTAGCGATAGATCTTTACTCTAGCGATAGAGATCTGTTACCTATCAGATTTTACTCTTTTAATTCAAAGGTAACTTGCGCTTATTTACTTATGGGGTCAGTCTTCATCAAAACTTAAGATTCTAACATTCTCCCCCTTTTTGATGATGACAAAACATAAGTAAACTATATACATTTAAAGCATGTTCAGAGCATAAATATTCATCAGCACAAGCATATATCAGAACATAAAAGAATGCATGTTCAGAGCAAATATAATTATGTTCAGAGCAAGAATTGAGATGAAAAATAGTACATTTTTATTCTGTTTTGCAAAGGTAAATACTAAACATAAGTTGTGAAACTGATAAATGTGCAGTTTATGTATGATGCATATGAAAATGGCTATCTGAACAAGATCCACATCCATTTCTACTTCATCTTCTTTTTCAATTCCTGACCTTGCTTCTCCATAATTTTCTCCCTGTCTTCTCCCCCTTTTTGTCATCATTATTGAAGATGGATAATGAACTATTCCACCATCACATCCCACTGGAGGCCTAGACGAATAGTACCCCTTATCCGGCACCAATATCAGCAGCAGCATAATCTTGGACAGGAGCCACTTCGTCTTCCTCAAGTTGTTTGGTCTTCTCAGGCTCTCTGTAGAAGAACAAATCCACCAAAACTACAGCCCTATCTAGGGTTTTTTGATTTGCGAAGAGGGCGCTTTGAGCTTGGAGAGATTCTTCTGAGAAGGACATATTAGAGGAAGTTCGCTTTTGACGCTTGGAACCTGATTCAACTACTTCTTTGGGGAATGACACAACTTTCTGGGTTTTGGACCTCTTGCTAGCAGATTGAGACGATGGTTTAGCGCTAGAGGTTGCCTCACCATTACTCACATTCGAAATTTTGGTTCTAGCCATTTTTCGGGATTAGGGTTTTGAGATAGAGAGAGGCTTGATTTCTCAGAGAGATTTTTGAGATGAAGAGAAGATCCAGATAAATAATGAATGCAGAATGCAAATGACCTACTTTTATAGGTTTCAGAAATTACCATAAATGATGAATACTTTACTAAACGTTTCGCATTCTGAGCCTTTTAAGTAACTTGTTATCGCTAGGAAGAGCTGCGATCTCTAGCAGGCATGATCCCACGCTGAGCAAGTGACTTAGACTTATCACTTACTCCTTCCAAGTCTTAACTATTGATAGATGACTTTGCTATCGATAATGCATTTAGCTAGCGATAGCAATCTTTGCTCAAACTTAGCCTTGTCCTGCATTTAGCTAGCGATAGTGTAACTCACTATCGATGGGTCAGTCCTGCAAAAACTTAAGATTTGGCACTCCGATGCCTAAGTTAGCAATAATTCATATGAATAACATTAGAATAAATCAAGAATTATGATACAAATATTCACAACTCATTTGGATTTACCATTCCTAGCTCTCTTCTGATATAGAGAAATTGATCAGGCTTAAGAGGCTTGGTGCATATATCAGCGAGTTGTAGATGAGTTGATATAAATTCCACCTTGACATCCTTCTTCTGAATATGATCTCTCAAGAAGTGATGTCTAACATCAATATGCTTGGTTCTGGAATGTTGAACTGGATTTTTGGCCAAGCTTATTGTGCTGGTGTTGTCACAGAGAATGGGCACTTCTGGGAATTCCAAACCTAGATCTCTTAGTTGATGCTTAAGCCATAAGACTTGAGTACAACAACTTGCTGCTGCGATGTATTCGGCCTCTGTGGATGAAAGAGAAACACAATTTTGCTTCTTGCTTGCTCAAGTGACTAAACAGCCACCAAGAAATTGATATTGACCATTTGTGCTTTTTCTATCTGTCTTATAACCTGCATGGTCAGAGTTAGTATAAGCAAGAAGGTACTCTTGAGTTCCCTTGGGATACCACAGCCCAAGCTCTTGAGTCCCTTGTAAATAACGCAAAATCCTTTTTACATTTGTTAAATGAGATTCTTTAGGATTTGCTTGATATCTAGCGCACAAGCCTACAGTAAATTGGATGTCAAGCCTACTAGCAGTTAAATAAAGTAAAGAACCAATAATTCCTCTATAATGTGATTGATTTACTACTTTGCCTGGTGCATCTGCATCTAACTTGGCAGAGGCACTCATGGGAGTGTCCTCTTCTTTGGATAGATCCATCCCAAATTTGTTGAGAATTTCTTTACAATATTTGGTTTGAGAGATGAAGATGCCATCCTTCTTTTGCTTTATCTGTAGGCCTAGGAAGAATGTTAATTCTCCCATCATAGACATTTCAAACTCTCCCTGCATTGTCTTAGCAAATTCTTCACAGAGTTTTTCATTAGTTGCACCAAAAATAATGTCATCAACATAAATTTGGACTATGAGCATGTGATTATTTTTATGCATGATAAATAATGAAGTATCTGATTTTCCTCTAGAAAATCCTTTATGAAGCAGAAAAGTACTAAGTCTCTCATACCAAGCTCTAGGTGCTTGTTTGAGACCATAAAGAGCCTTTTTAAGTTTGAAAACATGGTCAGGCTTAGACTTTTCTTCAAAACCAAGAGGTTGCTCTACATATACTTCTTCTTTAATATAGCCATTAAGAAAAGCACTCTTAACCATGGTTCAAAAAACCGGCCCGGCCCGGCCGATTGAACCGTAAAACCCGCGACCCGGTGAGGACAACGGCTCGATTCAGGTATCACCTGCTGAAGGAATCAACTCGGGAATATCCGGGTTGATTTGGCCGGGTTTAGGCTGCCCGGCGGGTGAGAAGGGTTGGCCGGGTCTTAAAAAAGACGCCTTTTAATCACTGGACAGAGTCATTTTGAACGGACCCAGTGAGCGACGGCGAGAATGGGGGAGGAACGACAATGGGAGAGGCGACAGTGAGAAGGAAGTGAAGAAGTGAAGAAGATGAAGAAGAAGGGAGAGGCGACGGTTTTCATTTTCTTACCTGAGATGCAGAGAGAGGGAAGCGAAGAAGTGAAGAAGATTGAGATGCAGAGAGCATATGCGGCTGAATGAGTGAATGGCAAAACAAAGCAAAGTATAATGAGGGAATGAGGCTACCTAG
This sequence comes from Mimosa bimucronata, assembly GCA_037074515.1. Taxonomy (NCBI): domain Eukaryota; kingdom Viridiplantae; phylum Streptophyta; class Magnoliopsida; order Fabales; family Fabaceae; genus Mimosa; species Mimosa bimucronata. The sequence continues at coordinate 12,235,415 of CM073443.1, read as the reverse complement.
GGTTTTAGTTTGGGCTTGGGCCTCATTAACTTAAAAAACAAAAAAATAATAAAACCAACTTTTAATTCTGGAAATCCTATTTACAAAAATTTAATAAGGAGTAAGTGAAATAAACTGATTCATTTAAACCCAACTGTGTCCCCTTATTAAGTAGCCACATGTAAAAAATATTAAATAAAAAGTTTTATTGTATTTTCTTATATTTTGACAGTAATAATGATTGATCTTGATGTGTTTTGTTATTAACTAATTAAATAATATTATTTTAATGTGGCCGGTTCAACCCCGAGTCGACCCTCGGTTGAACCACTAACCCTTGACCCAGTACTTCGAACGGTTCAATACCAGGCCCGGGTTTTTGAACCTTGCTCTTAACATCCATTTGATAAAGTTTAATATTTTTTATGGATGCAAAAGCTAGAAGAATCCTTATTGCTTCAAGTCTTGCAACTGGAGCAAAAATTTCTTCATAATCAATGCCTTCTTCTTGGTTATATCCTTTGGCAACTAATCTGGCTTTATTTTTGACAATTTGTCCAACTTCATCAAGTTTGTTTTTGAAAACCCATTTAGTACCAATAATAGGATAATTTCTTGGTCTAGGTACTAAATCCCAAACTTGATTTCTTTTGAATTGATTAAGTTCTTCCTGCATTGCATCTATCCAGTTACTTTCAGCAAGAGCTTCATCAACGCAAGTTGGTTCAATTTGAGAAAGAAAGCAAGAAAATTCCATTCCATTTTGTAGTTGCCTTCTTGTTTTAACTCCTTTTGAAATTTCTCCAATAATCTGTTCAGGAGGATGATTTTTAAGATGTCTAATGGAAGATTGAGGCTCGTTAGCTTCATCTAGATCATCTTTAGTTTCATCCTGATCATTTTCAGCATTGTTTTCAGGATTTGCTATCGATGGCTGAGGTGCTATCGATAGAGACTGTTTTAAAAATTTTGAAAAATCTTCATCCTCATTGATTGCACTTGATTATTACATGTTTTTATCCACTAATTATAGGAAATTAGCATTTATTCTAAGCTATTAAATGGGGATTTAGGCACTTTTATACTTAGGGTCCAAGATTAGAGAGTTAATTGCATTTTCATTATAATTTGAGCATATTAGGCATTTAACTCATGCATTTATTTTTTATGGACTTGAAATACTTCACATGTGCTTAAAATTTCCATTGTAGGTGCAAAGAATTAAGGTCAAAGCAAGAAGAAAACAAAATAGGAAACTTCCTATTTCAACTAGGATTGGTTGATTGATTGATTGCGTTTGCTTAAAATATTTCCTATTTGTTATTTCTACAAGAATAGGCAACCCTATGCTTGATTGAGGTTAGGAAGTTTCCTAATTAATTATCCTACTCACTATTTCCTATCTTGACTAGGTTTCTTGAAGTTTGAGTGATTGGGTCTTCCCCAATCCTTTCCTAATTTATAATCCTAGTCAAAATAGGAGATCTTAGGCCAATTTGGATTATATATATGTTGCCTGGTGTGCCTAGGAGGGGGGAGCACGAAAATACACATAACAAGACACAAATTCTTTCATCTCTTCCACCAATTCCTTCCTCCATTCCACAATCCTTCACCGGTTCACCATGGAGTTCGAGTTGCAGATCCTCTCAGGTGATTTCTCCTCCTCTATGAAGAACTAATCCGGCTCAGTGCTCTCTTGGACGACGGGATGACGTGAAGCAAGCTATTCTTCCACTCTAGGGGAGTTTTTCATTAGTTCCAATTATGTAGCCATGGATTTCCATCTATTTCCTTGAGCATTTGTTTTCTTATGTTTGGATTTCAATTATGTTGAGACTATTGGCTATGTAATTGTTGAATTTCACCTTTGTGTTGTATTGGATCTAGTTTGGTTCCATCTATCTTTCAATTGACATTATCTTCATGAGAACTTGTTGATTTTATTACCTATCATTGTGTGTGGTGATTTAGTCCATTTATTTTATCTTGATTATGTCCTTTGGTTGATTTATTGGGTTTGAGCATGTTGATGTTGAGTTTCTTCTTTGCATGATTAAGTAATTCCATCAATTAATCTCACCTAAGAAACAATACTATTGATTCAATACAATCGCATGAAATAATTGGATAAAGTTCTACATGTATGAGGATTTGATTATAAGCTAATTTTGATTAGTTATTGGATCCGACGGATATTGAGTAATTTGGATGGGACCCAAGTTATTCTATCTATTGGAACCTATTTCTAGTTAATGTTAGACTATAATTAACCCAGTTGGTCTATTGAGGTTGAGTGGGTTGTCACCGACCTATTCCTTCAATTAAGACTAATTGTTTATTACTTGCATGAGCTTGGTCTAATTATCCCTTAATTCCCCAAGAGTGTGAAGTATATGCTTGCCACATGTCTACCCTAGCCAAGAGAGCATCCCATCATTCGCATTCCATTAACCATTCATATTCATCCTAAAAATACCAAAAACAAGTTTTTAATTCCCTTTATGAAAAATACCAAAAATTTCTACTCTTATTCCCCAAGTTTTTATAGCTTTCATTGCATTTAATTTCCCTAGGATAGTTCATTAGGCTCCTTGAGAGATGATCCGGGATCGCACCACTATAATGAAATCCTTGGTAAAAATTATATTTTGCATTTGAACCCCAAGGCGTATTAGGAAAGGCTCAAATCAATGGCGCCGTTGCCGGGGAGTCATTTTTGACTCCTAGGTTAGCTAAGTGTCAATTGCTTATTGACAAGGGGTTAGTAGCATTTTAGGTTAGTTTTAGTTCATATAGTTGCATTTAGGTCTTAGATTAGTTGTAAGTTGCATTTGCATATCATAAATTAAAAAAATACAAAAAAAAAATATTGTTCTTGTTGTGTGCTGTGTTATTATAAATCATATTTGAATTGTCTTTGTTGGGATTGAATGCTATCTTGCTTGCACATCGATTGGAAATTGTTTAAAATTCATTGGCATCTGTAGTAGAGCTTGCTGTCATTTTCGAAAATATTTGCCCAGAAATTTATGAGCTTCGGTTTCCGAAAGTTTTGGGCCATTCTAAGAAATTTCAATAGCTTTGCTATTGGGTGTGGTGGATTTTGGCCAAATTTCATCGTTTTGGGCACTTTTCCAATTTTCCTTTATTTTCTGGGATTTTTCCACATTTTAGGATAATTGTGTTTTTGAGTTTTCTTCTTTGATTTTCCTTCATTCTTAGTTTGTTTGTATTAATTTCACCCATTATTCATCTCTTCATTAGCCATTTGATCTTGTGGTGCATTGTGATTGCTTACTTGGTATTTGACTGTTTTTCTTGCTACACTTGCTGTCTGTTCCTTGTGTATGACTAGAAGCAATACCAGTGAGTCTGACTTATTGCCTGAAAACCCTGAGATTGAGCGTCACCTTACCCAATTGAGGAGAACCAATAGAGCCACTGCTTCTACTTACGAGGTAGTTGTAGAGGGCACATCTTGTAGCGACTCTAGTGACCAGGAACATAACAACGAGTCTGACTTAGACCTCCCAGCTATGGACATACCCAACAACCAAATCAACCAAGTTGTGCTTGGAATGCCTGACATACCCAACATACCAAATCAAGGTGTAGAGCCACCTAGGAACCAAAATGGGGGTCACGGTTTGCATGTTCACAACGGTAATGGGGATGTGATCCCATATGGAGTTAGAAGGACCATTAGGGATGCTACTGCTGTGAATGATGATTATAATCCTTTTATAAATGCATTCCCTAATATTCATGCTAATTATGAGATAAAAGGTTTTTTTATTCGGTCCTTACCAAAATTTTATGGCTTGCAGGAAGATGAACCTTACAGACACTTAGATGAGCTATTTGTTCAATGTGACTCTTTGAAGCCTGCTGGAGCCCCAACTGAGGATGTTATGCGGCGTGTATTCCACCTCACTTTGGAGGGGAAAGCTAAAACATGGTTTATAAGCCTACCTAGGCTTGATCCAAATGCGTTGACTTCATGGAGAAATTTGAGGAAGGCATTCTTAGACAAGTATTACCTAGCTACAAAAACCTCTGCAAGAAGAAAAGAAATAACTTCCATTCTCCAAAATCATGATGAGTCCCTGTATGACTTTTGGATGCGATTCCAAGACCTGCTTGCTCAGTGTCCACATCACCAGATCTCAGAAGAGTTACTTGTGCAGACATTCTATGATGGTCTCTTGGAAAAGAATCAAGATTTGTTAGACTCCACCACGCAAGGGTCTTTTCTAGATTGCACCTCAGATGAAGCATGGGAAATAATCCGGAGACTTGCTCTTTCTAAACAGAAACATTGCACCTCTAGCCGATCTACAAAAGTTCTAAACAAGGTTGAGTCAACTCCCTTACACATACCGCAGCTAGATGGTCTTATGGCAAGGTTCAGTGCACTCTCTACTAAACTTGACAGGTTTACCTCTTCATCTATGAATCCAACCAGTAGAGAGTTGATGGCACCGAGTTGTGATTATTGTGGATCTGTCAAGCATGTTTCTTGTAATTGCCCCTCCAATTATAATGCACTTGGTCCATTTAATCACCAAGGCCAAGGTGAAACCTCAAATCAGATAGTTCCTGTACAGCAAGATAGGTTTTCTAATGTTATCAATGAATTGACCGAAACTTTCCAGAAAAGTTTCCAAGGTTTTCAGAGCCAAATTGACATGAAATTTGAAAAGAGTTATGCTAGAATGCAGCAGCTAGAGTCACAAAATTCTAAACTTGAGGATTTTGTTGCAAAAGTAGCTAATTCTTTGCTGGATCAAAAATCCCTCAATGCCATATCTCTTAGAAGTGGGCGACATGTCCAATTAAAGGACCCTATTGAGGATGAAGAGATGGTCGATGAGGAGATTGAGTGTGAAAGACCTCAACCCAAGCATCCACTCTCACTTGATGCTAAGAGGAGGCAATCCATTGAAAGTGTGATGAATTAACTCAACAAGGAGATGCTGCTACTGATGAGCCTCGGTCTCAAGTGGAGACACCACCACTTCTGAGAAAGATCGCTGCTGAGGGCTCGAGTTCACTACTACCTACCAAGCAAGGAACCACCGACATGCATGGAGCCTCATTGCAAACAGGTAAAGAGGTAAATCTTCGTGATATTCCTTTTCCTCAAGCTTTAGTCAAAAGTAGAAAGCATGATAAACCTAAGCATGATCAGGATGTTGTTGATTTGTTTAGTAGAACTGAGGTAAACATTCCTTTGCTTGAGCTTGTTAAAAAGGTGCCTGCTTATTCTAAATTTTTAAAAGAATTATGCACCTCTAAAGGTAAATTCAAACTTGATGAGAGAGTCCAGTTAGGGTCTAGTGTATCTGCACTGTTTACTGATAGCATGCCACATAAGAGTCCCGATCTAGGGTCATACACTATTCCTTGTACTATTGGGAGAGCTTACATTTCTGATGCATTGTTGGACCTAGGTGCTGCCATTAATATGATGCCTAAATCTTTGTATGACACCTTAGGATTCACTAATTTAAAGCCTACCAGGACCATTCTACAGTTAGCTGACCAGACTGTTAGGTATCCCTATGGTGTTTTAGAGGATGTGCTAGTACGAGTTAGAGACTTAGTCTTCCCTGCTGACTTTGTCGTTTTAGATACCTCTAGGGATTCTAATGGTCAGAGTAATCTTATCTTAGGTAGACCTTTTCTTGACACTGCAAACACAATCATCAACATGAAAGAAATGTCTATTACTATGTCTGTTGGGGAGCATGAAATCAAATATGTGCTTGATGGCTGTTCTAAGCATATGCATGATGTTACATCTTTGTATGGTGTTAAGATTGATGATTCTGTGCTTGATTGTGGAAATGTTGTTTCATCTATGCATGCTATAGACTATGATACCGTGTTTCGCCTACCCCCCTCTCCCTCTGTTTCTGTTGGTCAGGAGCCTGTTGCTCCTACTGTTATACCTAACCCTGTTATGCTTGGAAAAGATTCTGTTTTATGTGATGTTACAGGTGTTAGTAAGGAGGTTACACCTCCTAAGTCGACTCCTAAGAAGAAGAGCAAGCGAAAAAGAACTCGAAGGAAATCTACAAATGCTACTATGGTAGATGCCTCGCTCTTAGAACTTCAAAGAGAAGTGACCATGCCAATCCATTCCAAGTTACTACCACTCCTTTCTCCCATCCTAGCTCGATTGGATGTTTTTGATGCACCGAACTATGAAGACCCGTTTCTTCCGGACCCTGTGGAAGAAGTCCCACTCAAGGTCTCCGATTTCGTTTGGTTCCAGATCGCTCAGTCTAGAGATGCGGATTTTGGTGAGAGAGCCCGGTGGGTATGACCATTAGAGATCAAGTCTATTGACTATTGCAAGAATCAAGCTTCACTTCAACTTTCTGAGGGACATAGCATGTGTTGCGAGCTAGACAGGCTTCGACTTTACCATTCGAGTTATAAGCCTCCATAACTTATCAGGTTGTTCCTTTCCTCTCTTATTCTACTCTTATACATGTGTGACTAGCTAGTGATATTTGATGATGCATGTTAGGATAAGTGTGGGGGAGGAATCATTCTAGTAGTAAAAGGTAGTTTAGTATTCGTTTAGTGTTAGTAGAGTCAATAAATACCCCTTTTGTGGATGATTGCTTGTTGTACCTTATATCTGGATTTTGCATTGGGGACAATGCAACGTTCAAGTGTGGGGGAAGGGTCATTTGATTGAGTCATTTTGGATAGTTCTTTGCTTAATTTCTTATGGTTAGTGGTTTAGGGTGAACTTTGACTATTTTTGAACTATTTTTCAAAATTTTTGGCTTGCCTATTATGCACAAAGGGTTGCATTTGTCATAGTAGACTTGTTAAGAGTGAATTCAAGTGCTTTTAAAAATATTTTTGTGAAAACCTAGTTCACCCCATTTTTTGAAAACCTGTGCAAGAAAAGACCCATCTTAGGTTGTTTGTTATCTTGGACTTTGGATAGATTTTGCAATGCTTTTGTCCTTTGCTTTTCAATTTTCAAGAGTTGGACATGAGATATGTTTAAGGCATGTATTGTGAAAACTGCTTTGTTAATTGATTGTTGAATGGTGATGTGTGAGCTTTAGCTTGCCGTGAGGTTATTGTTGGCTTAATTTCAACTTCCTAAATATGTGTGCATGCTTGCTTAATTGTGTCAATTTCTAGAACTTGTCTCAATTCTTGGTTGAAACGGTATTAGCCATGTGTGTTGAACATGATAGAGGCATTCTTTCATCACCCATTGTCCCAAATACAAACCCTTCCATATCTTCCATTAGTCACCCCTTTGAGCCCTTCACTTGGTTGATTTGCACTGCTTGAATTGTTATGTGTAGCATTTGCCACTTTACATTTATGAAAGCCATTTGTGAAAGAAAGTTAGATGCCATGTATTAAAAAAAAAAGAAAAAAACGAAAAATTTGAAAAAAATAGAAAAAAATGGAAAAGAGAAAAAAAAAGGAAAAAAAAATTGAAAAATAAGGCATCTTGAGAAATATGGCTAGTTTGTGCTTGAATTTGTGGTCTTCATTGCTACCGAGTATGTTTTGACTTGCATGTGCATCTCAACCATCTTCCTTTCATATATTACATCTTATTCCATCTTTAGCCTTTTCCAACATTACAAGCTTTGAAGTCCTCTTGATTCTTTGCATGTGTGCTAAATTAGTGGAGATTTTGAGAATTGTTACAAGCATATGGTAAATTCATGTTAAGCAAGTAGAGAGAAATAACCCATGATTGTGAGATTGTGCGAAACACTTTATATCCTTGAGAGTGCTCACATATTGCTATTTGATTCTCAATTGCATCATTGATTTTCTCATTATATATCTTGATCATGTCTTGTTCCAACTTGGGAATGTTGATTATCTTTGGCCTTTACCATTGTGAGTCTATGCTTTGTCCAGGAGTACAAAGGTCTAAGTGTGGGGGAATGATTGCACTTGATTATTACATGTTTTTATCCACTAATTATAGGAAATTAGCATTTATTCTAAGCTATTAAATGGGGATTTAGGCACTTTTATACTTAGGGTCCAAGATTAGAGAGTTAATTGTATTTTCATTATAATTTGAGCATATTAGGCATTTAACTCATGCATTTATTTTTTATGGACTTGAAATACTTCACATGTGCTTAAAATTTCCATTGTAGGTGCAAAGAATTAAGGTCAAAGCAAGAAGAAAACAAAATAGGAAACTTCCTATTTCAACTAGGATTGGTTGATTGATTGATTGCGTTTGCTTAAAATATTTCCTATTTGTTATTTCTACAAGAATAGGCAACCCTATGCTTGATTGAGGTTAGGAAGTTTCCTAATTAATTATCCTACTCACTATTTCCTATCTTGACTAGGTTTCTTGAAGTTTGAGTGATTGGGTCTTCCCCAATCCTTTCCTAATTGATAATCCTAGTCAAAATAGGAGATCTTAGGCCAATTTGGATTATATATATGTTGCCTGGTGTGCCTAGGAGGGGGGAGCACGAAAATACACATAACAAGACACAAATTCTTTCATCTCTTCCACCAATTCCTTCCTCCATTCCACAATCCTTCACCGGTTCACCATGGAGTTCGAGTTGCAGATCCTCTCAGGTGATTTCTCCTCCTCTATGAAGAACTAATCCGGCTCAGTGCTCTCTTGGACGACGGGATGACGTGAAGCAAGCTATTCTTCCACTCTAGGGGAGTTTTTCATTAGTTTCAATTATGTAGCCATGGATTTCCATCTATTTCCTTGAGCATTTGTTTTCTTATGTTTGGATTTCAATTATGTTGAGACTATTGGCTATGTAATTGTTGAATTTCACCTTTGTGTTGTATTGGATCTAGTTTGGTTCCATCTATCTTTCAATTGACATTATCTTCATGAGTACTTGTTGATTTTATTACCTATCATTGTGTGTGGTGATTTAGTCCATTTTTTTTATCTTGATTATGTCCTTTGGTTGATTTATTGGGTTTGAGCATGTTGATGTTGAGTTTCTTCTTTGCATGATTAAGTAATTCCATCAATTAATCTCACCTAAGAAACAATACTATTGATTCAATACAATCGCATGAAATAATTGGATAAAGTTCTACATGTATGAGGATTTGATTATAAGCTAATTTTGATTAGTTATTGGATCCGACGGATATTGAGTAATTTGGATGGGACCCAAGTTATTCTATCTATTGGAACCTATTTCTAGTTAATGTTAGACTATAATTAACCCAGTTGGTCTATTGAGGTTGAGTGGGTTGTCACCGACCTATTCCTTCAATTAAGACTACTTGTTTATTACTTGCATGAGCTTGGTCTAATTATCCCTTAATTCCCCAAGAGTGTGAAGTATATGCTTGCCACATGTCTACCCTAGCCAAGAGAGCATCCCATCATTCGCATTCCATTAACCATTCATATTCATCCTAAAAATACCAAAAAAAAGTTTTTAATTCCCTTTATGAAAAATACCAAAAATTTCTACTCTTATTCCCCAAGTTTTTATAGCTTTCATTGCATTTAGTTTCCCTAGGATAGTTCATTAGGCTCCTTGAGAGACGATCCGGGATCGCACTACTATAGTGCAATTGATTTGAGCCTTTCCTAATATGCCTTGGGGTTCAAATGCAAAATTTAATTAACCAAGGATTGCACTAGTGGTGCTTTCCCGGATCGTCTCTCAAGGAGCCTAATGAACTAACCTAGGAAACTAAGTGCATGAAAAGCTATAAAGTCCGGGTTTTTTTTGAGATATTAATTAAGGAAACTAAACTAGATTCTTTTTGGGATTTTTGTTATTAAAGAAAGCAATTAAAATGGATTTGTGAAAACTATTGAGATGAACATGGGTCTCTTGATGAATTGGGCAACCTTCCTAGCTTCTAAAATGATATGGGAGTTTTTTAAACCAAGTTCTAATGCAAAACCTAAGGCAATCGCTCTTAGTCCAATTAACCTACTTAATCAACTAACGTGGCGCATCGCTCATTCAATTAATTAAATAGACAATCGTTAAGTTTCAACTTGGTAGTGAAGATTCATGATAAACATGCAAGGAGACTCTCGTTAGAAGTAAATCGAACCATCTAACGTTGGACCTAGTGTCTAAACACACATACAATCGCACATGCATTCAACATATTCTAGAAATCCAAAGGGAATATAAATGAAGAATATCCATTGCATAATATCAAGAAAACAACACTTAGGTTCATACATATAAAAGACATCTCTTAATTACATGCATGACCATTTAAACAAAAGATCAAACAATAAAGCACACTTGTTCCAAGACCCATTACATATAACAAAAGGGATTGAAATACATAATAAGACTTAGACAAGAGAAACAAAACAACTCCCCATTAGAAACGTTGAAGCTCCGGTTGCCTTCCTCCATCAAGATCCCCACGAAGGTGCCTAGCCACTCATGCTCTCGATCAACATTGACTGGATTTCGAAATTGGAAGCCATGAGAGTGTAGTGGAAGATGATTTTCGTGCAAGGTGGAGAGGAAAGGAGAGGAGGATGAAAATTTGAGAGAAGAGTGAGAGAGAGAGATGAAAATTTTCGTTGGTTGCCTATATATAGCACAAGAGGCAATCCAAAAACCTTCCAAATTGGCCTAGGTGTCCTATTCTTTCTAGGATTAACAAATAGGAAAGATTTGGGGAAAGATTTAAGAGAGAATGGGTGATAAATATGCAAATTCGGATTCCCCCCTCTATGGCACAAGAAACCACTCAAAAACTATCCAAAATGGCCTCCGGTTGCCTAATTTGGCCTCCCATAACATATAGGAAAGATTTGGGGAAGACCCAAGTACTCTCTCTCAAGAAATCTAGCCAAAATAGGAAGTTGTGATTAGAATAATCAATTAGGAAACTTCTTATTCTCAATCAAGCCTAGGGTTGCCTATTCTTATAGAAATAACAAAAAGGAAATATTTTAGGCAAACCCAATCAACCAATCCAATAGGAAATTTCCTATTTTGCAAGAGTTCCCTTTTTTGTAGAAGTTTCCTTTGTTGTAGAAGTTTCCTATTTTGTTGTCTTCTTGCTTTGACCTTAATTCTTTGCACCTACAATGGAAATTTTAAGCACATGTGAAGTATTTCAAGTCCATAAAAAATAAATGCATGAGTTAAATGCCTAATATGCTCAAATTATAATGAAAATGCAATTAACTCTCTAAACTTGGACCCTAAGTATAAAAGTGCCTAAATCCCCATTTAATAGCCTAGAACAAATGCTAATTTCCTATAATTAGTGGATAAAAATATGTAATAATCAAGTGCAATCAGCAATCCTTGGTAAAAATTATATTTTGCATTTGAACCCCAAGGCGTATTAGGAAAGGCTCAAATCACTCATCAACAGATTGTTGTTTTTCTTGAGGTGTTTCATCAAATACTACATGCACAGACTCTTCAACAGTTGGACTTCTTTTATTATAAACTATATATGCTTTACTTCTATTTGAATAGCCTTTGAACATGCCAATATCAGATTTAGGTTCGAATTTACCTAGATTTACCTTTCCATTGTTGTGAATGTAGCATTTTGATCCAAAGATTCTCAGGTGACTGATATTAGGCTTCCTTCCCTTGTAGAGTTCATATAGAGTCTTCTCCATCCCCTTTCTGATATAGGCTCTGTTAGAGATGTAGCAAGCTGTGCTCATAGCATCTGCCCAAAATATTTGAGGCACTTGTTTCTCGTTCAACATGCTTCTTGCCATTTCTGTGAGCACTCTGTTCTTTCTCTCTACAACACCATTTTGTTGAGGAGTATGAGGGGCAGAGAAATTGTGTTCAATTCCATTTTCATCACACAGCTCCATGAACTCTTTATTCTCAAATTCTCCTCCATGATCAGTCCTGATTGCTATAATCTTTGTGTCTTTTTCATTCTGCAATTTCTTAGCAAGCACACAAAAGGCATCAAAACTTTCATGCTTAGAGGAAAGAAACATAGTCCAGGTAAATCTTGAATAGTCATCCACGACTACAAGAGTGTATAGACTTCCACCTAGACTTTTCACTCTTGCTGGCCCAATTAAATCCATGTGAATTAGTTCCAATGGCCTACTAGTAGAGACTGTCTTCTTGATTTTAAAAGAGGACTTTGTTTGTTTACCTCTTTGACAGGATTCACAAATCAAATCATGTTTTGTCTTGAAACTAGGGATTCCTATGACTAATTCCTTCTTAACTAGCTTATCTAGTTGAGTAAAATTCACATGTGCTAATCTCTTATGCCATAACCAACAATTTTCATCATTTGAAATAAAGCATTTTTCTTCAAGTTGTTGGCATAAATCTAAAGTGTATAAATTTCCATTTCTGTTTGCTTTTATCTTACACTTGAGATTAGACTTATTTATATCTAAATCACTTTTATCAACAATAAGACATTCATTTGAATCAAAAATTACCCAGTTACCACAATCTACGCTTTGGCTAACACTCAGCAAGTTGTGGCAGAGACCATCCACTAGGTAAACATCCTTGACTGGACCTACTTCACCCACTCCAGTGATTTGTCCACTTTGATTTCCACCAAAACTAACTTTGGCTCCATCCTTTATCACTAGATTGTTGATTTTGTCCTTGTCACCAGTCATGTGCCTTGAGCATCCACTATCAATATACCATTTTCCTTTACTGGATGCTTTAAGACATACCTGCACAAACTACACAGATTTAGGTACCCAAACTTTCTAGGTCCTTTAAGGTTAGTCTTGTACTCTAAGTTTGTAAAAACCTTAGGTACATGAGTTCCTTTAGGAACCCACTTATAAGAGCTACTAATGCCATATTTTCTGTGATTGCAGATAGATTGTGTATGGCCTTTCTTGTTACAATAATTGCAAAAGCTATATGGTGAAGAATTTTCTGAAGATTTTCTAAAATATTTCATGTATGACTTCACATTGGGTTCAACCCATCTTTTTGAAAACTTTTGCTTAGGCTCATAGCCAATACCAGTTCTGTCTCTAAAAACTTTTTGGTTGCTTAAAATCACATTTAAAGTTTCAGAGCCTTTTGTAAATTTTTCTAAAACATGTGAAAGCTTTTCCTTTTCCTTCAATAATTTTTCACAGTTGGAGCAATTTTTAGAAGTTGAAGGAGTTGCTATCGATAGAGGCTCAGCTATCGAAAGTTCTTTTCTGGGAGCTTGCGATAGCTCCTCTTCTATCGATAGAGAAGAAGAATCTTTTTGTGAAGAGGAGGTTTTCTGAAGTTCTTTATTTTCTTTTCTTAACCTGACTACTTCTTTAGCAAGTTTCATTAATTCAATGTGCATTTCATCATATAAATTTTGAAGTTCAGAATAAGAAGGTTCAGAGTCAGATACCTCAGAGTCACTTTGCTCTTCTAGAGCAACTAGGCAGAGGTTGGCACATTCTTCGCTATCGCTACCTTCTTCATAGAGCTATCACCCCAGATGGATGACACATAAGCTTTCTTCTTCCCATAAGTCTTCTTTTTCTCCTTCTCCTTTAATCTTTGAAGACTTGGACACTCAGCTCTAAAGTGACCAGGCTTCTTACATTCAAAACATACAGGAGTTTTGTCCTTCTGAGAGTCTTTGAAGCTAGGACTACTTCTCTGGAATCTTCCTCTTCTTCTGAAGAACTTTTTAAATTTTCTGGCCATGAGAGCTATGTCCTCATCATCAAGATCTTCATCATCATCATCATCATCAATTTCATCTTTCTCTGATATTTTAAGAGCAAGAGACTTCTTTTTGGGATTTCCTTGAGCTTCCCTTTGAGCTATCAGAGTTGGCTCATATTCAGCAAGGCTGCCAAACAGGGCACTGATTGACTTAGTCGATTCTCCTTGCATTTCTTGTATAGCAGTGACCTTCATGAGCTAATCTCCTTTCAGAATTTCAGAATCTTATTGACTTGCTCTTTTCTGTAATTTTCCTTCCTAGAGCAGCAAGATTATTGATGAGATGAGTGAATCTGATCTCTAGGTCTCTTATCCTTTCTCCTTCAGCCATTTCAAACTTGTGGAACTCTTCCACTAGCATCTCAACACGTCTATCTTTTACTCCAGTGGTTCCCTCGTGGGCAATCTGCAGAGCTTCCCATATTTCTTTAGCAGTGTCCAAATGGCTCACTCTGAAGAACTCAGTTTGACTGAGAGCGCTTTGGATCATGAGGACTGCTTTGCTGTTCAGCTCTAGATTAGCAATATCCTCTTCTGTAAATTCATCTTCAGACTTTGGAATGCCCAAGGGATCTTTAGGCACAATATCTCCTTCTTCAATAATCTTCCTGAGCTTGTATCCATTGGCTTTGATGTAGATTTTCATCTTTAGTTTCCAGAAAGTGTAGTGCTTCCCATCAAAGCCTGGAGGTTTATTAATGGAGCTTCCCTCAGGTAGAATATTTTCAAGCGATGCCATAATGATCTTTACTTCTTAGATTCGTTGGAATTAATCAAAGAAGACCTTGCTCTGATACCAAGTGAAAGTGGCAATCGCACAAGAGGGGGGGTGAATTGTGCTTCCTAAAAATTTAAGATGAATAACGAATAAATGCAACACAAAACTCTTTATACTGGTTTGGCCAACACTGCCTACGTCCAGTTCTCCAACACCTTGTTGGGTTCCACTAACCACAGGTTTTACAACACATGTTCACCTGTCAACCTTTACAGAGTTTTAGAATCCCTCCAAACACTCCCCCTTACTACCTGTAAGGCAATATCCCTGTTCTAAAGCACCAAGCTTTCAGAACAACCTCAAACAGTAGGGGATTTCAGTAAATATGTTCACTTAATGAACTAATTATGATAAACACTTAAGTACAGATAAAATCTCTAAAACAATAAATACAGAAAACAGAGAGCAATGAATGAGTTCGTGAATATTCTCGTTTTTCTTCTCTTTTACATAAATGCTCGAGTTCTGTATTTATATCTCTTTCTCAGATTTTGCCCTAGCATTCATCTTCAAGAAGCCGTTTGAATTTAGTCGTTGAGAGCTTATAGCCGTTGACATTAAATGCAGTTTCTTCATTGGGGTTAGCTTCCTGCTCTAGCTTCAACTACTCTTGCGTAGGGTGAGCTAAGAGAGAGGTAGACTTAGCGTTCTGAGCATCTGTACGAACTGTACTTTTTGACAGCTTTTTCAGTAGCGCTAGGATGATCTGCTATCGCTAACTTCATAGTGTAAGTTCTGCACTTAAGCTGTTAGTTGAACAAATAATCATTTAATGCATAGAAGATGCTATCGCAAGCTTAGTCTATTAGCTTAATGAGATAGAGATAATATATCAGCTAAGATTGTCTAAGTTATCAGAGCAAACTTCTAATGATAGATATTAATGCTAGCATATTCTCTTGGTTCAATCGATCAGCGTACTAGCTATATCATATCAACAAACATTCTTCTACCGATAGCTAATCCCATTATCGATAGTTATTTGATTGCTTATTAGCTTTAAGGATACAGTTATATGTATATTCAAAAGAATTTCAAGGTATCCTACTATCGATAGATAAGCATGTTAGCGCTAGCAACTATGTTATCACTAGATAACTCTTGCTCTCAGGCACTCGCTATCTGAATGTCTATTATCTGAAGCACTTTGTTATCAATAGCTTAACCTGTTATCGCTAGCTGATTCTTATTTGCTCAAGGACTTTGATTTATATTTCTGCTATTTGTCCTCTCTTTCATGTGTCCATGTTTTCTATGAGCTTCTAGTGATAGGATCTTTCTTAGTGATTGTGAATGACCTAGCGATAGATACTAACTTTGTTATTTCTAAGTCTTCACTTGCTGTGGCTCTGTCAATTAGCTATAGAGATAAACTTAGCGATAGAGATATTTATTCTTAGTGTTCTGCTAAGTTTCCTTCTGCTATAGTTGAGCCTTTCTTTAGCGATAGATCTTTACTCTAGCGATAGAGATCTGTTACCTATCAGATTTTACTCTTTTAATTCAAAGGTAACTTGCGCTTATTTACTTATGGGGTCAGTCTTCATCAAAACTTAAGATTCTAACAGCTAGCACACACCACATGTGGATAGTAGAATAGCGGTTGCATTGGGGCTACCCCGTGTATCTCACTTTTACTGGTCCTAATAGTGGTATAGACGATCAAGGGAATGATCTGGGAACTTCTCACTGATTCAGTGGGTAATTCTGGGCCATCAGGACAGAATAGTATTACCACTTAGGGCTCATGCATTCCTTATTGCTTCCGTATATTTTATTTCAGTTCAACTGCTTTAATTTGAGTCTGTGATTTCTTCATGACTTATTATGTTATACTGTTTAGTTTATTAATATTTTTTGAGGAACCGGTCCAATTCCAGAAGATTTTGTTGTTGGTTGATTTGGAGAACATTTATGGTTTGAGTATTTTGAGACACTATGACTGCTTTGAGAATGTTTTAAGTATGTTATTAATTTTATAGGGATGTTTATTTAGATGTATATGGTCTATTTTAATTACGTACAATGATAGAGTGTTCTTTTCTATCATGGTATAGGT
Source organism: Mimosa bimucronata (assembly GCA_037074515.1). Classification (NCBI taxonomy): domain Eukaryota; kingdom Viridiplantae; phylum Streptophyta; class Magnoliopsida; order Fabales; family Fabaceae; genus Mimosa; species Mimosa bimucronata. The sequence goes on along the minus strand of CM073443.1, from coordinate 12,218,917 downwards.
GTATTTTAATTATCCATGTTAGCATGTAATGCTAGGAAACTCCTTTTTGTTACATGGATATTTTCTTTAATCATGATAAATCTTTTTCTAACCATGATAGATTATAATTATATTTGGAAACCTCTTTTTATTATCATGATTAGTCAGTTGAATTTGTATTTTATAGAAATTATGAAAATCCTTTTTCTAACTATGTTAGCTATTTTGTTAAGTTAATTTCTTTTCCTAACATAATTAGCTACTGTAATGGTTTGATGACGTGGAATGGTGATTTAAAAATATATTTAGGACGTAAATGTTACATGCCACGAGGCCTTCTGCCACCAGTTTGAACGGCATCTTTCTTCCTGAATTCTTCATTAACATCTTCAAGTTATTGAAGAACATCTGTGCTAGACAACAATACATGAGGATCTCTCATTTCATGTAAATAATTGAATCTAATCTTCTATAACCTGAACCTATAACCTCTACGAAGGAACCGTTTATGACCTATAAAACACCATTTGCCACTATGAGGAAGGTGAACAGAGTCTTGGTCAACGTTACAGTTAGGACAAGCTCTCCCCGTATGCACGTTCTAACCAAACAATGTGCTATGTACGAGGAAATCGCTAATTGTCCAAATCAATGAAGCATGGAGTGTTAATAGTGTCTTACCGTGAGTGTTATAGGTCTAAACTCCGTTGCTCCATAGTTCTTTCAACTCTTGTATCAATGATTGAAGATAGACATCTATAACATTTTCAAGAGCTGTCTTCCCCGAAATAATCACTGAAAGAATGAAGGAGCTTTGTTTCATACACATCCAAGGGGCAAGTTGTATGGTATCAATACAACAGGCCATATATTGTATGTTGTACTAAGATTCCTAAAGAGATTGAACCCATCGGATACTAGAGCTAGGCAGACATTTCTAGGGTTCTTGGCGAATTTCAGGAATTCAGCATCAAACTCTTCCAAGCCTTAACATCCCTATGATGTCTCAACTTCCTATCTACATTAGGCTTTGAAGAATGCCACCGCATGTGCTCAGCCATTTTCAACAATATATACAACCTCTGAAATTGTGGAGTTAGTAGGAAATATCTAAGAATCTTTGCAGGCTTCTTGGTTGCCCTTCGGCCCTTCTTTGCCTGTTTGTACAGAGACGCATTACAATGCTTACATCTGTCCAACTCGACGTCTTCTTTATAATACAACTCGGCATGAATTTTAGTATATTTCAATCCCAACTTACTGATAGTCTTCTTCACTTAGTAAAATATAGGTAGGATTTCTGCCTGAGAGAATGTATCTCCCAATAATTCCAACACCATTGGCATCCCCTTATCGTTGAAGCCACACAAGCACTTGATATGATAGAGTTTGACAAGAAATGAAAGTTTAGAGAATTTACTGCATCATGAATAAACAATATTTAGTCTAAATCAAACTATTAAAGTGACTAACTATAATTAAAATGTCGTAGTTTTTAGTAGAACCTGGAAACAAAGGCTTATCAGTTTTCACCATAAGGTCGAAAAGATTCTTAGCAACTTCATTTCAAAAAAAATTTGGGAGTGGTCCGTCAACACCTTCTTGACTATCGATGGTGTGACCTTACACCCTGAAAGCATTACGCACAACATCATTAAATGGATCTACATGATCGTCGTCATCATCGATCTGCATTATAACCTAAGATGTTGCAACAACGTCTTCATCACCACCACCATCATGAACCCCCCAGAAGGTGTAATTGGATGGGAATTGTTTCACTATAAAATGCTCACACACAACAGTTCTCGGAAGCCACTTCTTAAATTTACATTTCAAACAAGGACAAAGTATATGATTGTTAATAATTGAGGGGTTGAAAGCAAAATCTTAAAAATGGCTCAAACAAACCATATAGCGGGGGACGTCCATGACAAATTAATCCAAGATCTATCCATCATATGAGTGAAGATATTATCAAAGAAGGGAATAATTCAAGTTGAATGAAATGTGAAAATGAAATGAAAAGGTTGAAAGGCTTATAAATGGCAAATCCAACATTAATAGCGGTTACAACCGCTACTAAAAATGTTACAATTGCAAAGAAACCGCCACTAATGGCAAAGAAACATTTTTTTAACAAACTATTTCTAACTCCTTCCAAAAGCCTCCATAATTTTTGTAAAGTGTATTTTTAGTCAATGTTTATTGTGAATTAGATATTGTTTAAAATGATTGGTGTTTTTTAATAGTTGAAAGGCTTAATCTCATTAAATATTTGTGAGTATTAGTTATTGAGAAAGTTTTTTATGACTCCCCATTTTTAATTAGATTTAATACATATTTTGGTATATTTGGGGAGTCATTGGTGCAAAATTAAAGGGATTTATTGAGAGTTGATAAGATATCAAATTGGTGTATGATTTCGGGATTTGATAATAAATATCTTAGTTTTAAAATTAAAAGAAAAATATTTTAACTTAGGTATTGTACTAAATAAATAAACAATAGTTTAAAATGTAAAAAAAATGTAAAAAAGAAAGAAAGAAAGAAAAGATAAATTATTATTATTATTATTATTTGTTACATTTTTATTTTATTTCTTCTTGCTTTCAAGTTTGCAATATGGCCAATCGGAGAGTAGAGCTATTTGTCTTGACTTGATCTCAAGACAATGGATCAGTAAAGGAGAAGCAAGCAACCATGTTTAGGGGGATTCAAGGGATTCAACCTAAAAGCACAATTAAAAGACCCATGAGCTCAAGTGGAGAAAGCAAGCCCAAAGCCTAATTAAAAGACCCGTGAGCCCAAGAGGAAAAAGGAGCAGTGCACACTTTAACATACTCTCATCCCCATATTCTGGATGCCACTTTCCTGAGTGTGAAGAAGCTTTCAACAAGAGAGAGGAGCGGAGGAAGTTGCAGCTATACTCAATCACCATACTTCTTCTTCAGGCCCTCTATCCTTGCCAAAGTACTGTTCAAGCACCATCTTCTTCACCATTTTTGTGTCTTCATCCAGTGAAAGAGAAAGAAAGGCTAAGACACAGAGGGGGGAGAGCAAGAGTAAGATTTCAAGATTTGGTGGTTTTCCTCTTTCATTCTCATTTCTCTGTAATTTCTCTTGTATAATTTCTAGATGTGAGCATGAATTTGATGTTGAAGCTTGAACATCATTCCAATATGTGTAGCTGAATTTATTTTCTAGGTCTATTTTGAAACTTGTATGGATTGATACCTAAACTCTATTCCCTTTTACTAATTAATTACTCTTACGTTGGGGGTTTAATTTGTACTTATTGTTTTCTAAGTTGATGGCCAACATTTATATTGCTTGCTTAATTAGTGGCTTGAGAGAACATTAATTATGTAAAGAACTAGATTAAATCTAAGCTTGTCTTGCAATTCTAATTTAGGATTGGAAGTGTGTTAGCGAGATAGAGATATTCACTAACCAAGTTTTGTAAAGTTGAGGTGGTTTGGTTAAAAAGACTACTTGATAATAGTGTGTAGTAAGAGATTATTCATACTAAATTCAATTAAGGTTTGAATAGGTTTGAGAGACCTATTTGAATATAAGAGACTTCAAACAACAAAATAATAGGTATTAATTATCATTAGGGAAGGAATAATTGGGTATCATGAAATACAAGTGGATAAATAGGTCTAGGCTTTTCCCATTATTTGAATTAAATTTTAAAAGTACCTATTGTTATTTTTATTGCGATTTTCGTTCACCAAATTTAAACCCATTACTTTATTTTTTCCCCAAATCTAATTTAAATTGTAATGTATTTTATGAACTTGCTTATTATATAGACCTAGCAAAATGACACTTTTACCACGATATTATTAAACTTGACCCATACACTTGCAGTGGCAATTTTCGCGAACAAGTTTATGCTTCGCCGCCGAGGACTAAGTTTTGAGTCATTTTAGAGTTCATTGAGCCATTGTGAGCTTTATCACCTTTGGGCTTTTTTCTTCTTCTCTATTGAAAACTTGAGTTTTGTTGTGTCTATCAACTTGTCTAGATAAAAATAGGATTGCTTGAGTTACTTTGTTTAATTCTTGTTATAAGTTTGATACTCATGAGATCTTTTGGTGTTTGTAGGTACTTGGTTCCAATTGTATGATAGGAGATTTGCAAGTGGTTATTGACTTGAATCCTTATCAACCAATTTGGCAAGCACAAACCAATCCACAAGGGAATCAAAATCCTCCTCCACCATTTGTAGATCCTTTAAATGGTATGGCTGAACAAGGAGTTGAAGAAGACATTTCCATGGAGGAGTTCTTGCAAAGAGGGGATATCACCTACTCTTCTAGCATTCGGTATCTGGACATCACCACTAAATCCTTTGAATTGAAGCCGGTGATGATTCAAATGCTTCAGATAATGGGTACATTTCATGGTCTTAAGGAAGAAGACCCAATTGAGCATCTGACAAAATTTCTGCAATTATGTAAGAACTTCAAGCATGCCAGGGTTTCCAATGATGTATTGCACCTTCGCCTATTCCTTATGTCCTTGGGAGGCAAGGCACTAGCTTGGCTAAACTCTCAACCGAAAAATTCTATTACTACTTGGGATACTTTGGCTTCCAAGTTCAAAACAAGGTATCTTCCTCATGACTTGAGAGCAACCCAAAGAGAAGAACTTCTAAATTTCAAGCAACAACCAAGGGAAACTTTCTATGAGGCATGGGAGAGATTCAAAGACATGTGCAGAAATTGTCCTAGCCATGGGCAACAAACTTTGATTCTTTTGGCAGCATTTCAAAAAAGGTTGAATGAAGCTAACCAAGTAATATTGAACACGGCTTCTAAAGGAGAGGTAAGCAAGACGAAGTACTCCAAACTCCAACAATTATTTTAGGATATTGCCACCAACACCATACAATTCCAAGGATTATCTAGTGGCTTTAGTGACCTTAGTGCTCAACTTGAGGCTATGACAAAGCGGTTTGAAAAATTGGAGATGAAGATAGACACTCATTTGCCACAAGGTGTACATACATTTCAGAGCTCCATTCAATCCTGTGAAAGTTGTGGAGAGGGTCATCTTACCCCATATTGCTACTACACATTGGAATCTCTCAACCACTTGAACAATTCTAATCGAGCCCTTCAAGGAAATCCTTATTCCAACACTTACAACCAAGGGTGAAGGGACCATCCTAATTCCTCATAGGAGAATGGTCCAAATCTTAACCCACATCAAGCTTCTTCATCTTCATACCTAACACCTCTCAGATTTGTGGCTCCTCAACAAAAGCCTCTTAATGAATTGAGAATCGAAAAGATGATTTCTCAACTACTTGCCAATCAAGAGGCCACCAATAACAAAACTTCTCTTCATGATACGGCTATCAATAATATTGAGGTATAATTTGGTCAATTGGCCTCTTAAGTCCATACTTTAATGAGGCAATGGCTACCAAGTGATACCGTTTCCAATCCAAAAAGAGAAGGAAATGAAGAATGCCAAGAAATCACTTTGAGGAGTGGTAAGGTTATGGATAACTCCTCTTTGCCAACCAAGAAACGTCAAGTGGTTCAAGAGCCCAAGATAGTTAAAGTTAATGAGGATGAGCAAGTTGATGAGAACATTTTGGTTGAAGAGGATGATACCAAGAAGAGAAAGGTTGTTTATGAAAGCTTAGATAAAGTTGTACAAAACCCTAATGAGACCAAAGCCATAGGTGATGAAAAGAAGCTAAAGACCTCTTCTTTGTCTATCACACATCCTCTACCTATCCTCAAAGGTTCAAGAAAAAGGAGGAAGACACTCAATTCAAGAAGTTTATGGAGATTTTCAAGCAACTACATGTCAACATTCCAGTTACCGAAGCATTAGAGAACACGCCTAAGTATGCCAAATTCTTGAAGGATGTACTTTCCAAAAAGAGGTGCTTCAATGAGTTTGAAATAATTTCTCTAACCAAGGAATGTAGTATGATTATCCAAAGGAAGATGCCAACCAAGTTGAAAGATACGGGGAGTTTTTACATCTCTTGCAACATTGGCACAAATTTCAATGGAAAAGCTCTTTGTAGCTTGGGTGCTAGTATCAATCTTATACCACTTGCAGTTTTCAACCAATTGGGATTAGGTGAACCACGTCCTACTTCGGTCACTCTACTCTTCCCCGATCTTAGCACCGCCTGCCTGAGAGGAATTGTGGAAGATGTCTTGGTTAAAGTTAATAAATTCATATTTTCTATTGATTTTGTTGTGTTGGACTGTGAAGCGGATCGAAATATCTCTAGCATCTTGGGGAGACCATTTTTGGCTACTGGTAAAACACTCATAGATGTTGAAAAATGGGAGATCACTTTGAGAGTTAATAATGAAAAGGTGATTTTCCACATGTCCAATGCCTTGAAATTTCATGATGATGAAGCTAGTAAGTGCTTTATGGTAGATATGTTGGAGTCGGTGGTTCAACAAGAATCATATGAGCCTATGATCGAAGACCCTTTGGAGACATTCCTAATTGATGAGAAGAATCTAGAAGACTTTGATCAAGAAGAGCTTAATGGGATATTTAGTATAGAAACCTTCCTTTCATCTAGATTTAAGCCATTTGAGCCTTTAGATGTGTCTCATGCATTACAATCTCTTTTGAAACCATCCATTGGATTTGCACCTACTCTTGAAATGAAGCCTCTCTCTCTCACACACCTCATGTATGCTTATTTGGGTGATTCTTACACTTTGCCAGTACATATCTATTCTATTCTCTCAGGTTTGCAAGAGAAATTTCCAAGAGTGTTGAAGGAGTATAAGAGAGATATTGGGTAGGCCATAGCCGATATTAAGAGTTTTGGGCCTTCCTTTGTATGCAAAAAATCTTGTCGGAGGAAAATCACAAGCCTTACATTGAGCATCAAAGGAACCTAAATCTGATGATGAAGGAGGTTATGAAGAAAGAAACCCTTAAATGGCTATCGGCAGAGATTGTTTATCTTGATGATCAACCTTGAAACGGCAAAGTCAGGCTAAGGACTTAAAACCAAGCGCTACTTAGGAGGCAACCCAAGCTCTTAAACTCATCTTTTTCATTTTATTTTGGTTTGTTTTAGTATTTAGAGTTATGTTTGATCTATTGCTTTGGTAGGAAAGAAAGTCCACACTTGCTCTAGTGATGGAAGATTGCCAAGGATTGAAGAATGCCATGAATTCAAGTCAAGAGACATTGCTTGCACAATGGGAGCTCCAAAGGGGAGTACACTTAAACTTCTCTTTTATATTTAGACTAAATTGTTGCAAATGTAGTAGTACTGAGGCTATTGATTATATGCTCTCTGATATGGATTAATGAATTGATATTTAGCATGCTTATTGTTCTTTGTGTTGAAATTTTTGTGTAAAGTATGATATTTTTTGTTTGAAATGGATTGGAATGTTTTTGGATGATTTTGGGCTAAAATTGATATGTTGCTTGGTGTTTAAGGTCTTTGAATTGTGAACTACTGAACTTGAGAAATTTTTGTCATCTCTACACTTGTTTATCGATGCTTTCTTATTTTCCACTACTTTTCATGTCACATGTTCATATTAAGGACAATGTGACATTTAAGTGAAGGGATGAGGGTACCATTGATCTTGCATGGTTTGTCCTTGAGATTTGGGTTTCTTAGAAAATAAAAAAATTGCTTTTGGAAGTTTGGATTTTGCTTGCAAACATTGTCAAAATTGATTTAATTAAACTCGAAAGGATTGAGCTTGATTAGGATATAATTCTATCTTCTTGGAATGTTAGTACATGTGCAAAGAAGTTGGCTTAGATTATTGACTTGAGGATGCCAAAGACCGGTGAGTAATCTGAGCTTAAATATCATTTCTTTCAAGAGGGAGTAGACTTATTATGATTTCATCTCTAGAACTTGTTTTGAGTCTCTTTTGAAATTTAAAACTCTTTTTGCATGCACAAAAATTATTTAGGCATTCATTTCATAGCTAGTTTGGCCAAATGTCCATCTTTATTGTATTGATCCTTTGCTTTACCCCTTTGAGCCTAAACCTTCTTAAAAGAAAAATTGCATTGATTATATAGCCCTTTGTTTAAGTTGCAATTGTTCTTTCTCATTCACTCACTACTTTAATAAGTGTTAAGTTATGCAATTTAGAAGAAGATTGAAGGACTTTTTTTTGTTAAAAAAATAGTTACAAAAAAAAGAAGGTACATATATGACAAAAATGCAAAAAAAAAAAAAAAGAAAGAAAGAAAAAGAAAGAAGATACATAAAGAAAAGAAATAAGAATGTGAAAAAAAGAAGAAGAGAATTTGAATCAAGAAGAATAAAGTTTGAAATTTTCTATGTAAAATGTGTGTCTATTGTTTAGCTTGATATTTTTGCACTCTTTAGGTTTGTCATTAGAATGCAAAGCACTAATTGAAGTATTCCTCCATTTTCATGTTCATTTCATTATCTTTCCTTATTCATCATAACCCTTAAAAGTCCTTTTGATTTGTGGGTGCATTGGGATTACAAAGTGGAGATTGAGATGATAGACAAGCTTATGATAGATGAGTTTCAGTATGTGGAATTGAGTGAAACATAAGCCCTTAATTATTGTGAGAGAAGAGTTCAAATACTTGACTTGTGAGGGAATCTTATATTCTTATTGTTATTTATCTTTGTCAAGTTACTTGCATTGTCACTTGTATTTTTTGGAAGATGGAAAAGATATTTGTGAAGACTTGGTTCTTGAAAGATTGAATTGATTTTGACTTTGTAATGTTTGCATTAAAATCTTGCATCCATGTTTTTCTTGGGTTGTTTTAGAAATTAAATTCTTGAGGACAAAATTTGATGCAAGTGTGGGGGTGTCATAAACTTGTTCGCAAAAATTAACACTGCAAGTGTGCAGGTCAAGTTTAGTAGTATAGTGGAAAGTGTCGTTCTCCTAGGACTATGTGATAAGTAAGTTCATAAAATACATTACAATCTAAATTAGCTTTGGGCAAAAATAAAGTGAGGGGTTAAATTTGGTTAACAAAAATTGCAATAAAAATAACAAAAGGTGCTTTTAAAATTTAATTCGAACAATGGAAAAAACCAAGGCCTATTTATCATTCCATGATACCCAATTATTTCTTCCCTAATGATAATTAATACCTATTTGATTGACCTTGTCGTATAGGCCTCAAAAATACTAGAATAAAATCCTATAGTGTAGTGTAGCTAACCCTAGATCATTTCCTCATTACCTTGGTAAAATGTGTGATAAAATTGCAAAGTAAACACAAGTTAAGCTAAGATTTCAGTGTGAAGAACCACCTATTCCTATTCTATATTTTTTTATATATTTTCTGTATGATGAAACTGAAAATGAGATGGAATTATGTACTAAAAATTTCAATGATGTAATGATTCTTCCTTGAGTTTCCACTATATTTCTGCCTTGCCTATTATGAATTAGAGTCTCACTTTGATTCAGACCATACTCACTTGATTAATTAAATTGCTAACTAAGCAAAATCATTAAGCAAGGTAACATGTTAATCAAAGGCAGATTCATAAAAATTTGAAGTCTAACAATCCAAACATGTGACATCTCAACTAGAAACACCTTAAAATCAATCATTCAACTCATGAATTTCGAACAACTAGATGAAGATTCCATGAATTGAATTACAATCATCAAAGTTCAGAAACAACTAGGTTAGAAATCAAATAAATGCAAATTAATCCTCGCATTGTGTACAATGTAGAATCAAGCAAGAATTACTTGCTCAAAAATCTCTCAAATCAAAGATGCAACTAGATCAATAATTTGAAAGCATAGAGTTTGAGGATCAAGAGGCTCCCTTAGAGATGATTAGGCTAAAAAATTTTGCTTCTTCTCAAGGAGAATCTCAGATTCAGCATTGCATCGCTGGATTATATGCTCCAAAATACTCAGAATCCGAAGCTTCCGTGACCGTTCATGGAGCTCAGTAAACAACCACGAAGAACAGTGAGATATGGTGAAGTTCAATGAAAGGAAGTGGTTGAATGGTGAGGTAAAATGGGAGTAAAGAAATGGCAGATGAAATGAAATGAAGGAATGAATAATCTCTCTCAATTAGTGTATATATATATATATATCGATTCTCGGCCTCTCCTCTTCCAATCCTCTTCTCTGGCTGTTTTAGGTGGCCACGCTAGCATCTCCTCTGTAACAAACTCAACTTGATGTCAATCCAGCCAAAATCCCTCATGGCTTCGTTATCTCCATCGGCCGATCACAGTTCCAAGAGCTCAACTTCACCTTGACCGAACTTGCTCCTCTCTGCCCTAGCTTTGTGTAATCTCCTATGTTCCCTCGTGAAATTGGTCTCTATGTAAAGCTGATCACTTTACCTTCAATTGCCAAAATTATGATTTTGCCCCTATTAAAAAGAAATAATAAAGAGACAAATGAAGGGCAAATCTGGAATTTCTTAATTAAGACACTAGAAGCACATTTTAAATTAAATTTCCCTAATTAAGTGCACATCCTAATTAATAATACTATAATGCAATTTTCACAATTTAATCCACCAGTTTAGGCTCAAAAATGCACACTTAAATCACTTGAATTAATGAATTATCACTATTATGTTATTGTCTGAAATATCTTATATTCAAATAGCTCTCTCAAGCCTTTTCAAACCTTAATTAAATTTAGTATGCATAATCTCTTACTACACACTATTATCAACTAGTCTTTTTAACCAAACCACCTCAATTTAATAAAACTTGGTTAGTGAATATCTCTATCTCACTAACACACTTCCAATTCTAATTTAAATTGCAAGACAAACTTGGATTTAATCTAGTTCTTTACCTAATTAATGCTCTCTCAAGCCACTAATTAAGCAAATAATTTAAATGTTGGCCATCCACTTAGAAAATATTAAGCACAAATTAAACCCACAAAATAATAGTAATTAATTAGTAAAAGGGAATAGAGTTTAGGTATCAATCCATACAAGCTTCAAAATGGACCTAGAAAATAATTTTAGCTACACATATTGGAATGAAGTTCAAGCTTCAACATCAAATTCGTGCCCACATGGCCACATCTAGAAATTATAAAAGAGAAATTAAAGAGAAATGAGAAGAAAAGAGCAAAACCACCAAATCTTGAAATCTTGCTCTTGCTCTCCCCCTCCTCTGTGTCTCAGCCTTTCTTTCTCTTTCACTAGATGAAGACACAAAAATGGTGAAGAAGATTATGCTTGAACAGTACTGTGGCAAGGAGAGAAGGCATGAAGAAGATGTGTGGTGATTGAGTGTAGCTGCAACTTCCTCCGCTCCTCTCTCTCACTGAAAGCTCCTTCACGCTCAGGAAAGTGGCATCCTGAAGATGGGGATGAGAGTGTGTCAAAGTGTGCACTGCTCCTTTTTCTTCTTGGGCTCACAAGTCTTTTAATTAGGCTTTGGGCTTGCTTTCTCACTTGTTCTCATGCGTCTTTTAATTGTGCTTTTAGGTTGAATCCCCCCAAACATGGTTGCTTGCTTCTCCTTGACTGATCCATTGTCTTGAGATCAAGTCAAGACAAATAGCTTTACTCTCCCATCGGCCATATTGCAAACCTAAAAGCAAGAAGAAATAAAATAAAAAATGTAACAAATAATAATAATAATTGATCTTTTTTTTTTTTTTACATTTTGTTTTACATTTTAAATTATTGTTTATTTTTTTAGTACTTTACCTAAGTTAAGATATTTTTCTTTTAATTTTAAAACTAAGATAATTATTATCAAATCCCCAATCATACACATATCTTAGCAACTCTCAACAAATCCCTTTAATTTTGCACCAATGACTTCCCAAATACACCACAAATATTGAATGAGATTAAGCCTTTCAACTATTGAAAAACACCAAAGATTTAAACAATATCTAATCGCATACTGTATACTAACAACAATAAACGTTGATTAAAAATACACTTTAAAAAAAATTAAGGAGGCTTTAGGATCAAATGTCTACTTTAGTTTACACATATAATTACAAAAATCAAATGTACAGTTACAAATACATACGATTGTAACAAGTTTTTACATCCATATGATGTAACTCACCAATAACCAATTGTCATATATAAGTCTTATTTTTTAATGGTTCATAAACCACCCAAATTTAATTAAAACCATTTGAATTTACAGTTTATATTTTTTATTTTTTTTAAAAAAATGAGGATTTCTATATTAGAAAAAAAAATGAGAATTTCAATTTTTTAAAGATCAACTAGATTAATCCTAAATTATGGCACAAACTGATTTTTTTAAAAAAATATTGAACTATAATCTCTTATTAACAACCATCCATATGTGTTGTCACCATCAACATTCTCATCCCCCTCCTCCCCATCCTACTTGGTGTGCAAGAACAGGAAGAAGGATGAGGATGATGGAGATGAGAATTCTGATATATGATTGAAGGAGTACTCTTAGACTGTTTAATATGGAGGGATGGAGAGGGAAAGCGAGAAGAAGAATTTTTTTTTTAGATTGATTTAAAAGAATTAAAGAAATGAGATTATAAGTTTTAAATTACTTTTTGTTACTATTTTATAGGATGAGAATTCTTATATTTGGTGGCAGGTTTAATTGATACTTGGTCTACAAACATGATTGACCAAAATGGAATTCTCTGGAAGTCGACACTTGGAGTTTGAAGAAGAATAATGATAGTTGCAGTCAATAAAAACAGACAAGTCATTACAAAATTGTGATGGGAAATAAATGTTTTTGGAATTTTTTAGGAGGAATAATATGGGCTCGTGAGAACGTTTACATAAAATAGTTAATTTCAAAATCATACTTCTCAAACTTTATCAATTATTAATTTTTTTTAATTATATATATATATATATTTTTTTTTTGCTGTTAAGGGTTTTGAATTAATACTAATTTATGCAAAGGAGAAGGAGGATTTTTTTTTTTGAAAAACAATTAAGCACACATCAATTGATATTTAGGCTTAATTCAATAAATTCAGTTTGCGTTGGTTAATGCTATATATGCTTTTGATTTTGTCTTTATTGTTCAGCACGGGTTTTTATATCAAGAAAGGGCTTATAACAGAGCAAAATAGATACAAAGAAGTGATGAATATTAGCACCACATAATTGGTTTAATGGTGTAAGACCCGTTAGGTTTCTCAGGTCCGAGTTCGAATCATAGAATAAATATTTGTGTTTGAAAGGGAAGTCACGAATCTTGAAATTAGAGTAATTGATAGTTCAAATACCTAATAATATGATCCAGAAAATGTGTCAATTATCAATTGATAGTATAAAAAATGAGTGATGTATATTGTAGGGAGGTGTGTAAATTAATATAATACTCTTACAATTTTACTTAAGAGAAGATATGGAAAAATAGCAATTGAAATGGTAAAAAAGATTAATACACTTATTTTGCATTTAAGAAAACATGAGCACTGCATTAAACCTGGCCTGAGAATGTGAGGTAGGTTAAATTCTCATTAGAAGTATGATAAACTATAAGAGAAAAGCAAAACCACTGCTTGTTATAATTTATAGGATAATAGTTTAGTTATATGGTTTCAGACTATCAATCATATTATTGCTTTAAACATTGTCGAACTTCTCAAACTATATCGTCTTATAAATATAGGGACCATCTCAGTTAGTCAATTTAATGTTGTCGCACCTTCTTTCCTTTTATCAAACATTGTTAGACATATGTAATTCTTTATTATTAATATCATTTTGTCTTTATATAAATAAAAGGGATATAATATTTATATATATTAATTAATACTCATACATTTGCCAAGTATATCATCACTTAGACTTGTTATATTACTAACATATGTCAATTTGTGTTCACCCAGAATGTGTTGTATTAAATATATTGGCATGCTTAATTTATTTTGTTATAGTAATATAATGAAATATTAATTTTGGCATTGAAGATGGATAAATTTTTGGATATAAAAATATGTTACTTAATCGATCACTTATAATAAGTTTGAGAATTATAATAAATTTGAGAATTATATTATCAAGAGACTTGTATTCCTAACATATGTTAATAGGAGAACTGCTCTTATTAAACGAGAGTATATAATGTTTAGGGCTAAATATATTTGCATGCTTAATTTAATTTGTAAGACTAATATAGTAAAATATTGTTTTTAGTCCTTAAAATAAGGCATCAACTATCACTTTTATAAACCAATAAAATTACTTAAAAGAAAATTGAATATGCTTTAAAATTCAACTTATTTTTTCCATTCTACTCTTTCCAATTATACTAAACTATAGTATCATGTATTACTCTCTCCTTCTGTAACTATGTTTATTAAATATTGTCATACATAAATAAAAGAATACATTTAATGCTCTTTGAAAACTAACAAATACCTCATAAAAGGGGTCTCCTTTCTCCCAATAGTATTTCTTTTAGTATCCTTAAGAAGCATCCATCTTATCCATCACTTCAATCTATATGGTTAAAAAAAAGACATATTACACAACTTTTTAAATTAACGTCACTCACTTTCGTAAAAGATAAAAGTTTATTTATTACAATCAATGGTTCACTTGAATGTCCACAGAGAAAAAGACCTGGAGGGATGTTTGTCTACTAGAATGTCCACTTGATCTTTCTAAAAACAATGTCCACTTGATCTTACATTTATGATAATATTAGCATTACTCCCTCTGTTTTTAAATATATGACTTATTTAATTAGACAAACTTATCCGTAAATATAAAATATTTTTTTAATTTTTCTCAATATTTCCCTATATTATCCTTAATAAATAATATATATCTAAAGATTTGGTTACTGATAGAGCACAATGGCGTCGTGCGATCCATGTAGCTGACCCCACTTAGTGGGATGAGGCTTTGTTGTTGTTGTTGTTGTATTTCCCTATATTATCCCTATTGATATTCCTCAATAACAAACAAGTAAAAAAGGGAGGGTGGGAATAAAGACAAGTGGTTGGGATATTTTGATAATATCACATGATTTTAACCAACTTAACTAATATTCTTAATATAATTAAATCATACAAATAGTTCATACAGAGGACAATACAAATCAAAGTTATGCAAGTCAACTGGAAACAATTTTAGTTTGGCAAGTCAAGCTTTTGACTCTTCAAAGCCATGGCGCGCAAAGCACCGGCGAAACTTGACTCAGAGTAGTCTCCGGTGGCTCTCACCATATCCCATCCATCAACATCCCAACCAACCAAAACCCTTCTCAATTCTCTCCTTCCAATTCTCTCCGGCAAATGACGTCAGCAAATCTCTCTTCTCCAGTATCTTCTGCCGTACAATCCATCCATCGTTCATTGACTCATCTCTGCGACCACGAACGCCATTACTCATTCGAAAACCCTAGAAAATTCTCTGAGTTTGCCCGGCGGCTTCAAATTGTCGTCAACCAACTTCTCCTTTCGTTTCAATCTCCGTCGCCGGAAACCTTACCGACGGCGGTGCAGACCGCCATGAAAGGAATCTCCGGCGATCTTTCCAAGGCTGTGGAAGTTGTTTCGGTTTATGAGAAAAGTAGTAAGATATTTGTATTGATTAACTGCAAATCGCTATGTTTATCGCTTGAGGAGCACACTTTCTCCATAGGAGGATGGATTGCTTTGCTCGATGAGGCTCTTCAAGATGATCCTGACCTTCAAAAGAAAGCTTCTGATCTCTCCAGAGACATGAAGCTCGCTCAGTTCAGAGTAATTAGCCCCTTTCTCTTAACTCGAATTTTTGTTTTTGTTTTTGTTTTTGTTTTCTCAATTACTTTGTCCTGAATGCTGTTTTGAGATCTTTCAAGCTTTGGAATAGATATTTATCACACCAGTATAACTAGCTGAACCACACCCCAAAAACTAGTCATTAAGGTTGGGAAACTGAGGACTTATAAAACCCCTCTTTTAAGAAACCTCGCCGATGCGGAACTTGTGACACCCATCTTGTTTTCATTTTATTTTGCTTAGGTTGAGGCATGAATTTAGTAACCATGCTTTGTAACTCATTAATTTCATTTAATGTGTTTGAAGTTAGGTTACAGAGAACGAAGAGAGAGTTCAATGTACGTTGGAAAAAGAAGGGTTAGGAAGACCAACAACCAAGGCGGTACAGAGTGCTATTGTCATGGATTTAGCTCGCGCTTTGGGGATTGACCCTGGTGATTATACAGAGTTTTCTAACGAAATAAAGCTGTTCAAGAATGACTTATTGCGGTCAAGTTCTGTATCACAGCGGCGAATTTTAGCTTCCCTTGAAAGGATTTTGAATAACTGGTCTGTTGAACCTGACATTGAGACTAGAAAATTGGACTTGGACCTTGAAGATGATGCATCAATTTCTCCCTTCAAAAATTTTCTTTGCCCACTGACCAAGGAAGTGATGAAGAATCCTGTGGTTTTGGAAACTTCTCAGACCTATGAACGGACTGCTATAGAGTATTGGTTCGATAGATGTATTCAAGATGCTCGTGATCCAACTTGTCCTGTAACTGGGAATGTTCTTAAATCCATGGAAATGAAACCCAATATTGGATTGGCTGGGGCAATAGAAGAGTGGGTTAATAGGGTTGTGGACTATCAAGTCAAATCTGCTGCTGAACACTTGAATGAGGAGCCACTTTGTATAGATCATGTTGAACGAGCTTTGGATAATATTTATAGGGTTTCAGAAGACCATCCTCCTAGCAGACATTTAATCAGAAATTCTGGAATTATACAAATGATAGTGCAGCTTCTTACTAATAGCTCAAAAGTTATTGGATCACGGTTGAGAAGTAAAGCTTTTATGACATTAGTTAGCATGTCTAAGGATGAAGAAAGCAAGGTCAGTTTATTTTTTATTGCTCCATTTTTAACAATTTTCTGAGCAAGTGAATGAAAATGATTTATTCCTGAGCGCAGGCACTGAAAGGATAGGGTAACCGGATAAATAGTTTGTTAAATAAACATTAATGTACTTTTTATTTAAAAATGGAAAGAATGGTACGATAAAATATTTTAGCTGGCTACTTAATAATCATAATTTCTATCATGTGAGTATTACCATGATATAAGGTCAAAATCCTTGCCACAAACTATAATATAGAACGCCTGCTTTATTCAGATTTCTCTGTTAGCACCCGAGGCTGATTCATTTGTGAGAGAATTTTCCATCTAGATTTTCGAATTCTATTATAGAATCCTAAAAGTATTGTATAATTATGTAATTCGCTTACAGTTCCACGGCAACTCTTCTAAACCATATGCTGTTTTGGCAGCTACTGCCGCCTTTCTACAACTATGTTGCAAGTTTAAGACATGGAAACGCCCATGTTTAATTAAATACTTCAAATGAGTTCTGTCCAATATATTATGGTAAAAAGCACTGCAGGAAGTACTAAGAAATGCATGATAAGATGCACAGAGAGTGATAGATATGATGGTGTGACAAAATTAAGCGTCCAAGGTGTTAATAATTACTAAGAAATGCATAATAAGAAACAAAGAGTGATAGATGCTGAGGCCCTATGCTTTTTATTAGCAAATATTGTCAGAAAGCTCTTCACAGCTCAATGTTGAATATTTCGCTTAATTGTTTTTTTTTTTTTTTTTTGTTAAAGTGTCCTTTTTCGTTTTAAGTTTCTATTGAAACAAAAGATAGTATTTTGCTTGCTGCTCAATTCTTTAGATGTTGTTATCAAAGACAGAGAGAAGCTATCTTGAAAGCCTTCTTTGGCAATTGTTTTCTGACATGTATAGATCAATTTCTGATGCAAAGTTCTATGTGTCTCTAGAAAATAATGCTTGAAGGAAGTATCACAAGATTGGCTGTACATAGTCTTACTGGTAGCTCAGAGAAAGAGAGGGAGTTTGCTGTGAAGTTATTACTGGAGTTCTCCAGTGATGAAGCTTATTGCATAGGAGTTGCATCAGAGAAAGGTGCATTGGTTCTTCTCACAAGTATGGCTGGAAATCTAGAGTTTCCTGCTTTGTCCAAGTTAGCTGAGGAAGTTTTAAGGCAGTTGGAGAGGGTGGAGGATAATGTGCAACGTTTAGCAGCATCTGGAAGATTTGAACCTTTACTTTCACGGCTGCATATTGGTATGTTTTCCAATATATTACTTGTTTATTCCAAATAAAATCATGATGGAGTATTATCAATAAACTTTTTCTAAGACATCTGCTTTTGCATAATGCAATAAAATTCTAAATGAATTGAATTTCAACAAAATCTGGGGCAGGTCCTGATGCTGTAAAGATAGAGATGGCATCTCTGCTCGGAAGGATGACCTTGACAAACAGCAATAAAGAACAAATTGCTAGGCAAAGTGCTGGAGTACTTGTTGACCTGTTGTCGAAGCCAGAAGGAAGAGAACCAAGTCTGGAAGCATTATATAACTTGTCGGGATTGGATGACAATGCAACCATACTTGTCGAGTCTCCAGTCTTTCCATCTCTTATTAATGTTCTTTTTGATGACAAGGAGACCTCAAATGAAATTAAAACATTAGCCGCTTCAACAATTGCAAATATAGTCTCAAAGCCAGGGCGTTGGGAATTAGCATCTGCCGACATGAAGGGGAGTTCAATGCAGTCAGAAAATATAGTTTTCAGACTTCTACAACTTCTAAACTCAGTGTCATCTCAATGTCAAGTATATGTTCTTCGCATTCTATATGGAATAACATCATCTCCTCAGGCATCAGGTAATTTCTAATCAACTAGCTTATAACATCATCCCTGTCGTGAAATTATTTCTTGTACTCCATGTCGTGAAATGTTTGATCAGCTTGTTTCTGATTGAACTTCAGAAGTATCCGGTTTCAATTAGTTTATTAATAATTACATGTTTAAAGTTATTCAGAGGATGCTGATGTGATCTGATAAACTAATGAAACGAGAACACTTGCATTATGTAGTTGTGTGCAATGTATCTACTTCTAAATTGGCTCCTATTGCGTGGTGCATGATGCTATATATTTTTATATTTATATTTATATTTACTTATTTATTTTTACAGAGTCAGTAGCTTTGCATATAAAATCTGGGGATGGTTTTAAAACGGTTACACAATTTCTTGAAAACCCAGAAGTCGAACTCAGAATATATGCTTTGAAGCTTTTGAGACTACTATCTGAACTATCCAGTCAAGATCTTGGAAATGAGCTGAGACTTTCCAACAAGCTAACCATCCTCAAAGAAAAGATGTTAGACGATCAATCTGCAGAGGATGAGAGAGCAACTGCAGCATGTATACTTGCCAACCTTTCTTTGACAGGGAATGAAGTAAAATTACTTTTAGGAGGTGATTTCGTTAAATGGATCGTGACCACTCTCAAGAACCAGAGGCGCAGCTCCAATGCAAGGATTTCACAGACTGCAATAAGCTTGCAGGAAGGTCTTCTTGGTCTCTTACTTCACTTCACTAGGAATCTTGACGAGCAAACCCTTACCATTGTTAGAGAAAATCGTCTCATGACCATTTTCTGTGAACAGTTGGAATATGCGTCCAAACCAAAGGTAAAAATACTAGCTGCTCTTGGATTAAAAAGCTTATCAGAAACTGGTAGGACAGTTCTTTCTAGGGACACTGAACCCTCACCTTCTTATGGATTCTTCCCTTCCTTCCTGTTCATTTGTGGGAGGAGCTCTTATAAAAATCTTTCGTGTCCGATTCATGACAGTCCTTGCGAGGAGGATAGTCAATTGTGCCTGCTAATGAGCGACTGTATAAAGCCTCTAAATGATCTCTTAAATGATAACAATGAAACTAGTGTTCAAATTGCTGCAGTGGAGGCTTTGTCAACGCTAATGTTGGATTATTCATCAAATGCTTTCAAGAGAGCAGCTGATGAGCTTGAGAAATTGGGTGTGGTTGATTCTGTGATTAATCTTTTCACAGAGGCTAGATCAGGCGGAGAGCTTCAAGAGAAGACAGTTTGGATCATAGAGAAAATATTGAGAGTGGAAAACCACATCCCAAAGTATTCACTTAATCAGTCTCTTGTGAGGGGTTTGGTTGAAGCCTTTAAGCATGGGAATCCCAACACCAAGGTGCTTGCTCAACATGCTTTAAGCTGCCTAAAGCAAATATCTGTTCTAAGTGAGAAGGCATCAAGTCAACCTAGAGCTAGGAAGTAGCTAAAAGATGTAATTATTTGTCCCCATTATTCCTTTTTTATTTTATTTCGTTGTAATATTATCCCTGTTGTTCTTTTTGTTGTATGATCAAATAACCTCAATATAATCTCACAGATACACGTAAAAAAAAAAAAAAATACAAAAATGGGAATGCTACAATACTTGCTTGTTGGCCTTGGCCATACATGTTTATGAAAGTTACTCTATCTGGTCCTAATTATAAGATCATTTTGACTTTTTTGGAGATATTAAGGATGCAAAATTAATCACTTTAAAATGTTTATAATTGTTTTTTTCCTCAAAACTAATTTACCTTACTTGGAAACTATCATATAATACAATTACATGTAAGATAAGTTAAAATTAAGTGGTCTATTTAGCTTCTTTAATTAATCTCCACAAAAAAGTCAAAGGTGATCTTATATTTAGGATCGGATGTAGTAAATTCTTTTCATTGTACTTGTATAAACCATTTCAAGGGTGTTTTTTTAGGAGAACTACAACTTGGTCCCATAAAAGGTAATTAATCACAATCAGGTATCAAAAAGTCATTAAATTACATTGAAGTTCTTAGAGACCTAGACGATATTAAATCGAATTTTGTCAGAAGTTGTCAATGCAACTCATTAAGTTTTCAATAACGACTAGACTTTTAAAGAATTGTTAATAACAACTCATTACTAAATTGTATGTATTGGAAATTGTCGACACAACTCAATTATCACCCAAATCCTTAAGGACTTCAATTTAATTAATGATTTTTTAGGACTTAGTTGTGATTAATTCTCTTACTTAGGATCTAGTTATAATTCAACCAATTTTTTAAGCTAGACTTAACAGTTAATTAACACCTTCTAAGTGTTGGGTTAACATTTTTTCTTTTTTAAAAAATATAAACATTATACGCTGAGTAAACTTTTTAAGCAATTTTATTATATTAAGCTATAAATGTTTTTTATTTCCTTTTTTTATTGAAAGTTGAAACAATATCAATAAGTTTGGGCCCCTTCTCTTATTACATTGCAGTTAATGAATGGTAATGAATATAAATATTTAGAAAGCAAAAGCTACTAAAAGAAAGAAAGAAAAAAAATGAATTTGAGATTGGTCCACTGACCATTGGTCCGAACCTCACCGTAGGAACGATGGGCTCCACACACTTTTGTCAAGTTGGGCCAATGCTGGCTCAAAAGCCCAAGGTTTACTAGGCCTTCCTGAAATCCCTCTGAAATTTCCATCAAATGAGGCACATTTTCTTATGGGTTCTACATGATTTTACATTTTTTGTAAAAAAAGAGACATATCACAGTTATTAAATAGCATACTTTATTTTAACCAAAAAAAATTAGTAAAATTTGTTCTATGTTTTATATTAGTATTGATGAGGAAAAAAAGATAATTTTGTGGCAAAAAAAAAAAAAAAAGGCAAAGTCTATTTGGATTGTATGTAATGAAGTTAATTAGAAAAAAAATTTGAATTTTTACACGAAAAGTGATTTTACAAGTAAGGATCAAAATTATCAAAAGTGTCGCCATTTGAAATTTTGGGTTGATGATGAGAATATCACTAATCAAGTCGAGAATTCTTTCTTTCTTTTTTTTTTTTTAAAAAAAGAATCAAGTCGCAAATTTAAAACACACTTTTCTGTCGAGCCGATAAAACTATTGTGGTTTTTTTTTTTTTTAAAAAAAAAAAACTCTCACAGTCTCCCAAATATTTCAATGGAGGAATTTAAACTCAATTAGTTAAACTTGAATTGAGAAAGTAATCCATGTCTTTAAACCTGATAATGCGTACAATATATTTAGAAAAAAGATGACGAGTGGTAAAAAGGCTATGAAGAGAGCAAATCTCGCACACTAATAAACATTTATGTGTTGCTTATCCTTCAAATCCATAACTACACAATTCAATGTACATCAGTCAAAACTAAGGACAAGTAATGACTTCTAAAATTCTGACATAAAAAAAAAAAAGAAATGCAAAAGAAATTTTTAAAACATTTCAGGCCAAGTAGAATAACTTGGAAAAACTAGGATCTTTAGTAAGATAAATTAATTTTGAGGATCCTTTGAATTAATTATTGTTCTATACAGATTTTTTAAGAAACTACTTATTTCAAAAGGGGAAAAGGGAAAATTGGAGAATAGTTCGCCATAAAATATTTTATTGGTGACAAGGACCTAATAAATTTTTAGACTCTTCAAAAGTTTGTTTACACGAAGTACCACTACTTTGATGTAGGTCATTCTCGTCAAGGAAATTTTCAATGGAGGCTTTTCCCCAATTCTCCAAAAAATAAATTCCGTGGGATTGAAGGAACCAAGTGGTTTTAGACTTTTAGTGAGTGATAAAAGCATAGGGCCCATTCATCACACTAAGTAAAAAGATGAAGAAAAGGCAAGTGGCACTAAGTGAGGCTTTTGTGTGTTTGACTGATGCTGCACATTGATTCTCAACTTTTCTTTGTGGAAAGTGGCATCCACATTTCCAAAAGCTATATGTATAAGCTTAGGCACAGAATATTGCAAGATATATATCCGATAAACACAGACTCGCTAGTTACATCCCGTGTTCCTATTCTAGCGCCAGGTGATTCGTATTGTTCTCACAAGCCTAGCTTTCTAAATTATACAACTTTTCACTTAGATATTTTTAAAGATTTTTTTTTAAAAAATAAATCAAACGATTTTCAGAACACATTAGATGATGTCAACTAATTTGGATAAAGTCAAAGTAAACCAACATAAATGCAAAGCTTTCTTAACATAAGTCTTTTTCCTAATACAGAACACTCAAACTTGAATTAGTCTTTTGCTAGTAAAAAAACTATATTATGGAATGCTAACTATAGGAACTTAATAACTACAGACTAAAGAAGTTAGTTAAGTTATTTATATATAAAAAATGTATTTAATTTTCCTAAAGCATCCTCTTTAATCATTTACATTAAGATTATGCTTTGATGAAATTTTCATAAGAAAAATTATATTTTGGAATGCTGAATATAGGAACTTAATAACTAAGAACTAAAGAAGTTAGTTAAGTTATTTATATATAGAAAAATTTATTTTAATTTTCCTACAACACCATCTTTAATCATTTACATTAAGGTTATGTTTTGATGAAATTTTCTTTAATACGTCCAATTAATTTGGATAATTTAGGACAATTTTTTTTTTTAAATATGAGACAAAATAAATTGATGTTTTATATTTAGCATTAAAATAAAACCCCTAAGCATATACTGTAATTATTAGGACAGGAGGGAATGGTACATTTCTACATCCCACATATGTTAGTGTGTATATGTATTGTTTCATTATGTATTTATATATTTGAGTTAAAAATAGTTTAATTAGTTAACCTTTTTTGCAACATTTATTATTACACACTTACAAATGAGTATTTTTTTGGAATGTAATTAACTAATGACATATAAAAAAGACATATCATTCCTAACACGGTCATAAGTAAAAATGAAGATACCTTTTTGTTAGGATTCAATATTTAGGTATTTTTTTTTTTTGGTAATAATTAGATCCATTGTTCCAATTAGATTTAGCCATGTGTATTTTTCCCCTTGGTGGGATAAAGCTGGCTTAAGAGGGATTTTAAGTTAAATGTTGGTGTGAAGAAAGGGCACATGGCTGTATCAAAATAGAACAATAGATCTAACTAGATTTTTCTCACCCGTGTGATACACGGAAGTTGAAAATAAAAAAGAAATGAAATAAATAACATAATATTTTTGAGTAACTATTTTATGATTAAAAATGTGACTTGAAAACAACAAAAGCTGATTACATATAAATATAAATAATCTAAATCATTGATTTCGATTTTTTTTATAAAAGGGAAAATATGAATTATTTTTAAAAGGCTTATTGGAAAAGTGTGAGTTATCAAAATACATATTTTATGTTCATTATATATTTGAAGACAATAAAAGTTGATTTCATATGAATATAAATGATCTAAATCATTGATTGCACTCATTTGAATTTGAAATTGGAAGTAATGAAAGCGGGATTTGAATAGGTGCGATTAATTTGGTAAATAAAAAATATATGTATTTATTCTTGCCTAAAATATAGCAATATATTTGAACATAATAATTAATTCCTAAACTTCAAAACTGAATATTAGAGATTAAAAACAAATATATATGATTTGAATTTTTCATAAACAATAATAAATTAATAAGTATATAAATGATCAAATATTCAAATAAGTGTAGTTTTTTTCTAGAATTATGGCATATTATAAATGAAATATATATGTTTGGATTGTTGCTTAAACTAATGGCTTATTTAAACATAGTTGTCAATTCATAAATTTCAAAAGCCAAATATTGTAGATTAAAAAACAAAATCTATATGGTGTAGTTTTTTTAAAACAATAGTAAATTAAGATATATGTACATGAGAATTGATTTTTATCGATGTAGCTTTTTAGCAACTAATTTATTTTTAACAACGGAAATGAAAATTCAAAAGAAAAACTTTCCAAATAGAAAAATAATTAATAACATGTTGTCTAATTTACTCACATATTTAAACACATTAATTGTTTTGTAAATTTCATAAGAAAAATAGTGTTGACTTTAAATCATATGTATGTGTGTGTGTGTTTTAATTGTTTCTTAAAATAGTGACTTATTTGAAGAAAATAACTAATTTGTATATCTGAAAAGTCAAATATTGCATATTAAAAACAAATACATATAGATAGATTTTTCTATAAACAATATTACACTAAGAGGTATGTATGTGATAAAAAAATAAAATTAATATAGAATACCTTCTTAAAAGTGTGTATATATATATTTAATCATTGATCAATATTAAATAACTTCCATACATTTATGTATTTAATCATTATTGCTTTTGCTCAATTTTAATTAAATTTCAAAATTAAAAAAGTATATTCCCATAAGTAGAAATATATGATGAGTAATGATTAATTATTGGTAATGAAATTTGAAATTAAGAATAAAACCTTCCATTATAACTTTGATTATGTGAACATATGGACCAATAATTGAGTTAAGGGAAGATGATGTCATTGGACATGTGGACCAATGAGATTGTTGCTAGGAGCTTTCAAGAAATATATAGATGATTATAAGAAACTTACCTATCCTTTGTCCTTCTATATTGTCTACTAAAAGTTTTTAGCATTATCATATAGTAATATAATTAAAAAAAAGGATTAAAATCATTTTGAGCAATGAACTATTTACCAAGTATCATCTAACACAAACACAAATTTTAAGAGCAAACGAATGTCCAACACTATCGGAATTAGCTAATCGTCATTAGACCCCAGCTAAGTGTTGACACGTCACTTGTTCCCCCCGATTGTCGCCCGATTATTCTATTTACCAATAATTATCAAACTTTGATGGAAACATTTGAGAGCGACCACGAGACAACCGCAATGGCGCAGGTCGAATCCTTTCATAGCCTTGCTCTATTGCTGCTCTACCATTCAATGGCGTATTTGAATTCAATAAAGCCTCATTAGCCCAAAATGGTCCTTCACTGCACCATGACCCTGAACCCATTTTCCTTCCGTTTCTTTAGAACCTCCATGACTTCCTACTCCTCTAGCTTACACCGTTTCAGGTTCGGCATTTCTGTTCTTATAGTCCGCTTGATTATCATCCTAGGACCATCCAAAACAACGAATTCGCCCCACAAGAATAGTGTTCTCTAGGATCCAAAACTTTGACCCAGAGAATGCTTCCAAAGTCATGGGTCTTCTTCTGATTCAAGACCATGGTGAGAAAGAGATGGTTTGCTTAGCTTTTGGTCCCGAAGCTCTGGTTCACTCTGTAGTAGTCAAAGCTCGAAACGACTTAGGAAAAATTACATAATTCAGCTACATGTAACCAGATTCTCAATTGGCTTTCTGAATTTATCCACTGTTATATTCATTACCAAATCTACGTTTCTATTTTCTCTTGGAGTCTTGATCAACTGAATGCCACAAATGAATAGAACATAAACAAATTAACCCAAATAAAGAATAGCACTAAGCATGTCTTCTCCACTCTTTCCCCCCTTCCGCCCCTTATCTACCCGCTTCATCCCCATTAGATCAAAATTTAATGGTCCACATTTCCATTTCATAAAACTTTTATCATAATTTTATTTAAAATACATAAATGATAAATCCCAATATTTGTATGAGTTTAGTATCTACTTTAAAGAGTTTTATTATGATTAGATAGCAAATATAACATGAATTGAGTTTATTTTATGTTTAAAGTCCTTACATGAGAATAGTGCAAATTAGGGGGTAAAAGTGTTGTTATTAGCAATCAATTGCGTAAAATTGATTTTCTAAGATATTTAATACTTTCTTGTGTGCATTTTTATTGTAGGAGACTAGGAAGATCAAAGAAGGAAACTTAAAAGCGGAGGGAAGCAACCAAAAGCATAAAAACTGAGATAACTCGCCCTAACGAGGCAACAATGAGGGATCCAGATAGAGAGCCCTCTTTTTAAGCCAAACACATCATGGTCTCGCCACAGCAAGGACACGAAGTTTATAAGTGATGTTGTGTGTTTCATTGTCACTTGTGACTTGGATCCGTTGTCTACCCTCTTAATCTGACTTAGACCTGCCTAACACGAGTTTCTACGTTAGACTAAGCATCTTTCTGTAGCAACACACTTTCATTCTCACCATTCATCACAATTTCAATTCCTTCTTCATCTACCTTCAATTTTCCCCAGTTTCCCACCATGTTTACACTTGCATTCGAACTTGGAGTAGCTAAACTTTTAGCTCTTAGAGATGGATAGGAGACGATCCGAACTCATGTTCTTTATATGGGAATTTCGTTCTTTCTATTTTCTCTATGTATTCATGATTCCTATGTCTATGTATGCATTTGAGATTTGGATTATGTAATTAATTACATAAATTGAGTTTGTTGTGATTTGGATTTGTAATAAGGATTTGAACTCATCAAAACTATGGTCATATATATGTTCTTTATAATTTATTTGACTTCTTTTTATTTGACATGATATTGTCAATTTGATTTGATTGAGATTGTAAATGAACCTAATGCATTGCTAACACATAATCACACTCTAAAGGATTCTAATAATCTTTAAATGAATGGATCCAAGAGTTTATGCATTATATTTGTCAGTTGGTAGGGTTTAGTATTTTATGAAACTAAGAAAAAAAAC
Organism: Mimosa bimucronata; assembly: GCA_037074515.1. Lineage (NCBI taxonomy): Eukaryota > Viridiplantae > Streptophyta > Magnoliopsida > Fabales > Fabaceae > Mimosa > Mimosa bimucronata. Next base: position 12,191,606 of record CM073443.1, on the reverse strand, counting down.
TCATTGCACTAAAAGGGCTTAACAGTATCTTATGGCCATCAATTAGACGTCGGACTTAAGGATGACCATGAGGTTTGGAATATTGGCGAATTAGTGCATTTGATTTCCCGAATATTTTAATTAAATCAGAATAGCCATTGAAAACAATTTCTAAGAGCATCTTCATAATTTTTACCTCAAATAATTTCCATTCCACTCTTTTTATAAAAAATATCAAAATTATATATTTTAATTGCATTTTACAAATTCGCTCTTTGCAAAACCTCCCAAAACATGTCTTTATTACATCTCTTGAAGTTTAATATCGAAGATAACCCCAAGATGCGACGAACGGAGCTCTTCAATAAATTAATTTATATAGCTAAAATTTGATATGAATAACTCACAACTATGATAAAAATATAATAATAATAATAATAATAATAATAATAATAATAATAATAATAATAATAAACTATTGTTCAAAATTGTTTATATCATATTTTAGCAATTAATTTAAATTTGTTGTATTTTTATATAAAATTATAATAATATTCTTTTAAATGTTCCATCTTAACCATTAAAAAATTTGCTCCGATGGTAATGAAAGTGGCAGAGAGAGACAGGGAAGGATATAATAGAGAAGAGAAGATTGATCCATAAAAATGATCAGCAAAAAAGTGAAACTGTTCCATAGCTGCATAGCAGGAACTTCATCTTGCCTGAGCTTTAAAAGAAGGAATGAGACAGAGTAATGAAATAATGATGGAGGAAATTGTAACAATTTGGTAACAAATATTTAAATTTTGTAATACGCACATATGTAATGTATGTATATTAAGTGAATACTAAATTATTTACTGAAAATATTTTGATCTATTTGTAGCCTGATAATCTTTTGATCGAAAAACAAAAATTGTTAATGAGCTTCGCAATTTTTAAAAAGTTGAAAAAACTACTATTCTATCTCCAAATAATTTTACTTCACCAGTGAAAATACGTTATTGATAATGAATAACCTTAACTTTCTTTTTCATATGATAACTGTATATGAGGCCTTTAAGTAAATTGCAATAAAAAAAACATTTTTAGCCATCGCAATAAAAAAAGATTAAAAAAAAGAATAACTGGACCATTAAACTGAAGATTGTTCCTCTTTTCTTTTATGAAAATTTTACATAGAAAAAAGTTAAGTCTTAACTTACAAACATATTTTCTATATTACTGTAATACTAGAAAACCTACTAAAAATATGCACACAGTCTTGTAAAATTAGATGAGCAAAAACTGATTATGTGACTTTTTATATAACACCCTCTTTAACTTGTTATCTTCATATGAATAGCAATGCTGAAATTGTATGGGCTGGAAATGCATTTTTGATTACTTATGAAGAGTAAAATTTGTCTTAAATGAAACAATATGACAGTCCATTTGTCCTAGCATTGCTTGCTGCTAAAAGAAAAACCCTTTACCCATTCCTTTTGAAAATAAACAGAAGATGAAGTAATCCATCTCCAAACTGTTTAGATTTAGTGATCTTAGGAACCGCAATTACCCAATCTTGAAATATATGAAATTATGAACAAGAGTCACTAACTATGTCATCAGATGAATTGGGTAAGAGATGAGAATAAGAAGCTATGGCAACAAAATTGATCTGGGAATAAATTGCTTGTACCACTTGTTGAGGTTGAATTGCTACATCCCTTGCAACTTGTTTATTTCTGAAAAACCAAATAGAATAAAGGATCCAAGAAAACATATGTGCAATATCTTTTGAAGTATTCTCCAAAGTATTCAATAGGGTTAAGGGTAAAAATATACACATGTGATTTTGTCAAAAGTTCATCCAACACTAAATGTTTTTTTTTTTACCAAAAATACATATGAACTTTCAAATTGGATCAAAGGTCACATTTACAGTTATAATCCAAAAAGAAGCATTTGGTGCTAGACGAACATTTTTACAAAATCACATGTGTATTTTTTACCCTAATTTAACTGTAAATGTGTAATTTTAATCTAATATGAAAGTTCATATGTATTTTTGGTAAAAATAAACATTTGATGCTGGATGAACTTTTGACAAAATCATATGTATAATTTTGACCCTTAACCCTATTCAATAACCAAACAATGAATTGTGATTCAGGAACTCGATCAAATAATAAGGCACTAGGAAATGCAAACCAGATAGCATTAGCCCAAGAACATTGGAAGAGGATATCATACATGGTCTCATTATCACAAGCACAAAATAAACAAGAAGCATCAACCCATAAATGATGTTTAATTAGATTTGATTTGACAGGTAATAAATCCCATATAAACCTCCATAAGAACAAACTTAGCCGAGGTATAAACTTTAACTTCTTCACTTTCTTCCAAAAACTTATAAAATCAACCATACCAATGTGATTTGAATGATTTAACAATTTATATCTATCAACCATGTATATATCTACCAATATAATTCCCCTTCTAACAGAGAGAATTCTTTGAATTTGCAACAAAGAAAGGTGTATTAATGATATTAGCTGCCACTTGAGAAAAATATAGAGATTGAACCAAAGGAACATTCCAACATCCTCTATAATGCAAAAACAAATCTCTAGCTATAGCAATTGACAATGAAGGATCACATTGCAATGGCCATTATAAGTGGCTAAAGAGACTTATCTGGAAACCACTTTGAAGTAACCAGCCAAGACGATTTGTAATTACACCCTAAACTCCAACAATATCATTCCACAATGAAGATTGTATGGATCTTCGAATAATGAGACCATCAATATGATTTGAAACATATTTGGGCCTTAACACCATTTAAACTAGGGAATCATCCTGAGCTGAAATAATTCTTCATATATTCTTTGCCATCAAAGCATCATTAAAAACATCATTTTTTTTAAATACCTATACCTAAAACACCACCTTCCTTTGAACAACAAATTTTATTCCAAGCAAGCAATGCATCCTCTTACTATCATTTCATGTCTATTTTATGATCTATGTAAGTAGGTAATTTAATAAAAGACATGGGATAAACTAATTCAGAAGAAATGACAAATTTAATAAGTGTAACCCTCCCTGCTTGAGATAAAAGTTTAGACTTCCACATATGTAATTTGTGATCAATTCTATCTAAAATATCATTTTATAGAGGAGATCTTTTCTTTCCCAAATCAACAAATGCACCCGAGTATTTTTTTCAATTTGTTTGCAAAATGAAAACCCATGATTGACGATAGATGAAGCTTTTCAGCATTACTAACATTTGGACTAAAAATCATGACCTTGCTCGATTTACCTTTTCTCCACCTGAATAACCATATGACTGCAACAAATCATTAACTATCCTAAAAGCATTCACCTCAGCCGAAACAATCCATAAAGTATCATCAGCATAAAGCAAAAGGGATAATGGTAACAAACCTCTGGAAATAGAAAGACCCTTCCACAATCCTGAATTCTATGCTTGTAAAATAAAAGTAGATAAAACATTAGCACATATAATATAAATGTAAGGAGAGAAATGATCACCTTGCCTAATCCCACAATTTAGAGAAAAAGAAGAAGATGGAGACCCATTAACCAAAACCTGATAAGATGCAGAAGTAACCCAAGCCATAATAGTTTTGATCCAATTTTATGGAAATCTTATTTTATCAAGAACTGCATGAATAAAATTCTAAGAAAACCTATCATAGGCCTTTTCAATATCAACTTTCATGAAACATCATCCATTCTTTTGTTTCCTGATAGATTTCAAGTTTACCATCACCTCACTAATAACCATAATATTATCAGAAATAAGCCCCCCTAACAAAAGTAGTTTGAAATGGAGAGATAACCTATTGCATTATCGTAATATGCTATCGAAAACACATAACCTTGGTAATAATCTTATACAAAACATTGCACACACTGATAGGCCTAAAGTCATTGAAAGATTGAGGTTGGTGGAGGCTTTGGAAGGCAAGCCTCCATAGCCACAAATTGAAATTGTTGACTGACCTGTATGATATTCGCATCAAGATCTTTAGCATCACCAAAATTAGAAGCTGTAAAAGCCTTCGATCTTCCTTGATTAACATTAGCATCTTCTCTAGATTTATGCTTGATTCCACTACCATAGCGAATGAAACAGTTGAGTTCAGAAAACAGGGATGCAAGCGGATCAGAACATGATGGTAAGGAAGGAAGATCATAATGAAAAGGAACCCCTAAATCAGAAAATTGAAGATTGTTCGTTGACCCCGCCGGGGTTGTTTTAGACAAAATTTAGGTGAAGTTTACAATATTTATATTACTCAGTTTCTCTCATTACACTTGTTATTTTGTTATTATTAATTGTTAAAATGATTATAAAGTCGGTTTAACTGAAATGAGAATCTAGAGATGATGGATATGTGGTCATATAAAAAAAATCCGTAATGAACTTTCTTTTTGAAGAGAAAATGGTAGAGAACTGTTTAAGATTTCAGGCATGTATGTGGAAAATTATTGGATGCTAACTAGTGAAGAGGATTGATCAATCAGGATTGAGTCTCCTTAAAAGGATCGAGAAATATTGTAGGGAACAATCAATGAAGTTATTAAATGGTATCTTTTGGTCAGCAACCTATCTAAGGATTTTGTTATTCATATAATATAATGACACTGTGTGATCAATATAATCAACTACATCTAGTATAATAAAACTTTATTGCTGTTATTATGGTTGAGGTTGGTATGAAATTAGATCATAAGATAGTTTTACATAAATTTACAAAAAAAAAAAAAATATACTTTAGATAAAGGGTCTTTCATTAATGATCATGGGGGGTTTTATGATAAGAATAAGAAAATGAAAGTTTAAGCAAGTTACATCTTAATTAATTTAAGTAGCAGAAGCATTAAGAGATGGGCAAATTGGGTGATTCAGTCTATTAAAAAAAATATTTGGCCAAAAAAAAAGTCTATTAAAAATAAATTAAACAAGGATGAAGTAAGAAAGATGTCACCGTAAATTCTGTAAGAGAAGAAGGAAAGATTACATGAGAATTTATACTAGTTCGGTTTAGTAAACCTAGGGTGCAGTCCTCGTAACACTTGTGAGAGTTTCCCACTAAAATCTTAAAGATTCTAGCAAGCTCTTGGTGCTTCAATACACTTAGCAACTTGCTCCTCCTTACTTCCATAGAAATACAATCAAACTTAAGATCACACTATCTTATGAAACTTAGTTTAGTATAAACGCTTTTCAAAATATTTCTCTCTCAATTAAAGCATTTATGATTATGATAATAAGAGAAGCGCAAAATGCTTGCTCTTTTCTCAAGAGAATATATTAAATGCTTCTTCATGTTTGTTTTCCTTTTCTAAAAATGAATGTTGTTTCTGTTATAATCAGACTAAACTTTTTCAGTTAGACAAAACATTCTTCCTGTTAAAATTTTTTGTTCTCTCTTGATAAGTGAAATTATTTAATGCGTCAAACACAAATTAGCCTAAAAAGTTTTACTAACCATTTGATTCTCCTTGTCAATGGGTAAATAGTATTTTCCATATTTTCTAATATTATTATTAAGCTTAGACGCTATTGATAGTATGAATTTTTCGTTAAGATCATATGCACAATATCCAATGCGATGAATATACAAATATATTCAGAGTACAGTATTCAATTAAGGCATATTAATAGAAAAATAACCTATGATTGTATTCTAATGACTCGTTTCTATTTGGATAACCATTGACTTTTGGAAGCGATGTTCATATTTTATTACCTTCCTTTGTCCACATATATTTTTGATTTGTTATACTCTATCACCTTTAATGTAATAGTAATCAATATAACGTATCAGTATAATTATGTCCAAATGTATCTTAATATCCAAATAATATTTTTCGCTTTTTGTATTTATTTTTTCCAGTAAATACAATTTTCTATGGTTTTGTTATTATCAAAACATTTATTCTAATATTAGTTAGCATTAGAATAAGTTGCAAACCCGCCTCGGAAGTGTTCGAAAAATTTCAATATTGCCCTAGAAGGAACATTGCTACGATTTAGACTTCCAGGCGACATTGAGATAAAAAATACTTCTGAGATAACATTGAAATTTTACAAGCACTTTCGAGACTAACTTACACATTAACCCTAAAAATCTCTCTTAAATGTCTTAATCATCAATTCGGATAGTTCTATTTTTATATACTTAACAAGCAAAAATACTTATAAACTTTTTTTTAAAAGTCCGTTTGACACTCTAAACTTTACTTAGATGGAAAAGTGACATAAAACTTCTCTGAACAGGACAAGAAATGTCACTTTTGTTGAACTCAGCCAAACAAAAAAGAAACAAAAGTTTGTATGAGTAAATGGAGGTGACATTTTTTGTTTCTTTATAAAAGTTTATAAGAACTTTTGTACTCAAAATAAAGTTTACAGTGTCTAACGTACCTTTTAAAAAAATTATGGATATTTTTGCGCCATAAGTGTATGTCTCTAAAGCTTAACCATGCCTAATCAGCACTTATAATCCTAAACGCATATGTAATCTAATCATTAAGGATGTCATCCTCTTCATATATTGTAGGAAAACGGTTGGGTTGATCAAAACAAATAAGAATATAAACTCGTGTATAAAATTTGAAGGACTTGATTGATAAAAATGAACTTTAATCAAATTTAATGACCTAAAATGTCTTTATTCTGTTGTAAAAAAGAGAAAATCATTTTGTAGATATCTATAAATTATCTTAATTTTTAATTTGGTTGTATAAATGTTTTTAACATAGGTCTCTTGCACTCTTAAACATGGCCTTTACTATAACATCTGTGGGAAGTCATTCCATCATAAAGAAGTTGAGAGTAAAGAACTATTGGGAGATTAACCATTCACTTATCTTAGGAATTACAGCACAAAAAATTATCATCCCAAAACAAAATCTGTGAATTGATTGGCCAATCGAGGCTACCAACCACCAAAAGCTATATATACCTAAGAGCTACATTTTACATGTGCTAACTACTAAAATACATAGGGAGCAAAAAATTTTAGTTCAAGTTAATTCTAGCCGGAAGGCACAGCTCAGGAACTTGTTCTTCCACCAGAATGCCTTCACAGGAAACCAGTTTCATTCCAAACTTAGTTGATAAGTAATATTTCCGTTTAACTTCATTGAAGCTTTTGCCAAGCACAAGTTCAATCCAATTGTCCACTGCATTTTTCTTGTCCGATAAGCAGGCAGCTGCAAGTATTTGTGTCATTACTTCATAATCAATTTCCAGCAGAAATTGTGATCCAAATGTCCTTTCAAATTGTATGCTGATGCTTTTTAGTATTTTCTCGGCAAGCATGTCGAATTTTAATGGCTTGAAATCCACTTTTTCATCAGTTTGATCATAGAAATCATTTAACCAGGCTTGAGAGCCTTCATGTTTGGATTTACTCTCACTGCCAATATGATCCATGTCGTCATCATCTTCAACCTCCTCCACAGGCATATTTAGATCCAAATAGGATCTTGATGCTTCTTGGTCTTGTTTCTGTATCTTGCTGCTTGCTGCTTTCTCTTTGTCGTCATTGATTTCAACCTGTTTTCTTTTGTTCAGAAATGTCTGTTTAGAGTGCCCTTTTTCAGGTGTAACAATAACATTTGGACCCCTGCTTACTTTTGCATCCTCAGAAATATCACTTGGTAGTAATTGCATTTGAAATCTTTTGGCTTCAAGGATTCTTTCCTCAGTAAACATTGCAGGCTCCTTTTCCAAAAGAAAAATGCCATTACCTTTAGAGACAGTTGAGCTTACAATAAATATTGCATTATGAATGCTGATTTCCCTTCCATATGAGTCTGGAAATTTACCCCTTTTTAGTGCCTGAAACAAACTATTCTGCACCACAAGATCAGCTTTATCTACATTTTCAAGAAAGACAACTGAATGGGGTTTCTTACTCAACTCCCCAGCAATAAAGCCCACATCTGTTTTCCTCCTGAGGTCGTAATAATTCGAATCCTGGCTTTCAATTATTGAGTCTAATGGGTAAGCCTTGTCCTGGGAATCCAAATCCAAGGAGATCAGGCTTTCTGTGTTCCCAAATATTGTCTTTGCAAGTATGGAAGCAATTATTCTCTTTCCAAATCTATCAGGTCCGAGGAAAGCAAACCATATATCTGTTCTAACATGTTTTTCATTATGCTTTCCTCTGCCCGACTTACAAAGGGACAAGGTTTGGATGATGGCGGATATGGCCTCATCTTGCCAGTCAACCCTTTGAGTGAGAACTTGACTAAGAGACTTTAGGTCTACTGAGTTAAAGCTCCCTTCCAAACTGCGACCAGAGCATGTAGAGGATCCGGAAATTCGGTGAAAATTATCATCGTTCAGAACATGAAGGTGCTCTTTATGCTTTTGGAGTTCCTGTGTATTTGGCTCCTTAGCAGCTGATGTATATATAGTCCCCAATCCCAAATCTGTGGTCACAGAAGTAAGGGAAGATGATGATCTGCCTTCAAGCATAGTAATGGCCTTAGAGGAAGGGTTAATTAAAGGGCTCAGCTTATCGGTGTGCCGAATCTCTGAAACTTTCGCTACCTGACCAGATGAACTACAAAAACTAGCAACATCATGAGAATGCTGTCTTTCATTAAAAGATAGATGCTTACTGCTACTTTCTTTTAAACCTGAACTAAATGGAAAGCCCCCAAGGACTGGAACTTTAGGCATTGTTTGGGATGTACCAATTTCAGGGTTTGCCCAGGTTCGATGATGTCTTTCACAAAAATCATTCCATTTCTTTTGCAATCCAAAGATCTTGGCACCCATACTTGCATTTTCTTCATTACTCTGCAACAGATGATGAAGTTTGACCTTGTATAAATGCGGTTAAGATTGAACTAAATATAGCATGTCAACTGATACGAAATGCAATTACAGGGAATGACCCCAGAAAAATTTAGAGAGGTTAGCCGTTTGTACAGTAAGTTGCCCCACAATGGATCCACCACTGAGTAATCATTCTGTGTCTTTCTTACATGGGTAAGAATGACTGAATTCACCATTTTACATGCATTGTGCAAGAATCTAAAGTTTAACAATCACAACACACCTTTGCTGCATCCAATCCTTGATCTGACTCCACACTAGCTTTTTGTGACCAAGGCAAGCTTGTGGGGTAATCAGATGCCAAAGTCGCAGGACCTACATTTAGAATATCAGAGACTTCTTGTTCATACTTTTGATCGCAGGTGTGACATCGCCTGAAACTTTGATTTGAACAGCTTAGCGGGCTTTTTAATTCTGAAGGTGAAGAGAAAAACCCACCAAAAGGAACAAAGGACCCCATCAAGCTGTAAGGTTATCATGAGCAGGTACAGTGAGACCCAATGGCCACAAGCACACACTCAGAAGGTAAACCAGTCACAACGAAAAATTTTAAGGCATCACCTCAAAGAATGAAATAATTATAGCTACCATATATATATATATATAACAGACTATTCAAGCTGATCCGGTCAAAACAAAAGTCATGTCATGCAGGAAGTACAGCATATATACGAAACAAGAGTTTAGTAGAGCTTAAAGAGAAAAGTTATAGAGTTCGTCAAGTGAATAGCTATGTAGAAGAATTAAGAAAGGAAAACATAGAAATTCTCCTTTTCTGTTTGCACTTCAAGCAAGCAACCCTACAAAAAATGGCATTTGAATCCCATGTACCAGTGATGAAAAAAGTGAAAGAACTCAGTAATAAAAGCCAGTGAGAGTCATTAAATAGTTCATCTGATCATTAATTTTACCCATGACCTGGGTATTTTGTCAACACTTTCTTGCCAAAAAAGTCCATCTTACACTTCTAACCACCATTTCCTTTTACAATGATGCCTACATATCACATGTTATCAACGTGTAAAGCTCAAAATTCCACACATCACATCACTTCAACCAGTAAAAACATGATTAAATGAAGTTAAAGATAGAACATTCACCTGGACTTAGGGTAGACCCCTCCCAATGAAGGGGTGGTAGATGTAATAGTCAATAGATATAAATCCCAATCCTTTTCTATATTTGGAAACAAAGCTACAAACTTGGAATACACAACTGAGTCCCCAGCAACCCCAACCACCCAAATTTTCTCACCATGAACCTTCAACAACCTTGTCAATTCTGAAACAACAAATCCGGCAGCCTCCCTAGGCTCGCCGTCGCCACCGCCACCGTGGCGCACAAGCACATCAATCTCTCCGAAATTCACGGCAATACCTGGACCAGAGCATTGTTCCAATGAACAACTCAGTTCCTTAAATTTCAAACCCATCTTCTCTTCACTCCCACCTTCACCAAGAACCTCAGAAATCTCCTCCTCAATGCTAAATACACTCAACCCAGTAATTCCAGCTGGCAAAATCCCCTCTCTACATTTCTCTACAGATTCTACAAAACTCTTAAGAGTACTTTTCGCATAACTTCCCATCAACAAAGGGTTTCTCTTTGTCTTCCTCACAAGAACCTCCCCAATCCTCCTACAATTCCCATCCAAACCCTCATTCCCAGAATTACCCATAAAAGGAAACTTAAAACTAAAACCAGAACTCTCAGAACCAGGCAAATTACACAAAAAAATAGGCGGGCACCGAGAAAACGGCGAGGAAGATGACGTCATCACCGGCGGCGGAGAAAGCAAATACAACTTCACATCACAACTCCTAAACCCAGCATCACCAAAAACCCTACTCACAATAGGATCATCAAGAATCGACAAAACAAAATGTTTCAGCTCAACTTTGAAAAACGCCGTCGTCGTATTAGGCATCGGCTGATTCTGCAAATTATGCATCTGAAACAAATGAAAGCTCTCTGGATGCCTTCTTTGATTAGCTTGAGACCTTTTAATAGCAGCCATGAGGGAATTCGAAACAGGAGGTTCTTCCTCGAGGTTTTTCGAAGTAGGAGACCGGTCTAGTGAAACGCCTATGGAAAGTTCTAGAGCTTTTAACTGTAGACGCGGCGCGTAGCATGAACTACCGGCGCGTGTGCAAGCCTCACGGAGCTTTGAGGATGGTAAGGCGAGTAAGGCTGATACGGCGTGGAGGGAGGTTGTCTGCGCGTGGCTTCTCCTACGCGCTACCGCCACCGCGTCGTCGAGTGCACGCGCTGCCTCCTCGGTCAAACATTGCCTAGCTGCGTTGACCGGCGTCGGCATCGCCCGCGACCATACACAAACAGACAAAACTTCTCACACACAGAGTTCCAAATAGTATTGTTACTTTATATGCATATATGGAGATAGATAGATATTAAACACACACGAATGAAGATTGAGGTTGTTATGGGCGGTTAGGGAGGATTTGGACTTTTTTGGGTGTGGGTGGCATAAAAAATTGAGGGAAATGAGGAAAGAGACAGAATGGAAGGGAGGAAGTGAGGAATAATTTATGGGGGTGGTTATTATAATAGTGGGGAAGGGAAAAAAATGAAGGATGGGGAAGGAGGATTGGGTGCAGAGAGGAAAAGGTTGTGAGAGGGAGTGGTGATGAAGATGAAGGTGATTGTGTGTTGAGATGGTGGAGGGTTGGATTGTGAGTGGTGGGGCCCTGATTGATGTGTGAGGCAGGGAAGGACAAGTGGGGCCCTTTGATTTGGCCATTGAAGTGAACACTCATACTGAAACTACACTACAACACATGCTTAGCTTAGGGTATCCCTCTCCCCTGCAAAGTCTAAAGTCTAAACTCTCCAATGTCTATGTAAATATAAAGGAAATGAAAGTTTGGAGGGAAAATTTCAGTTTACCCCCCTAATAAATAATTAATCTCAGATTCCCCCCTAAACATTCTGAAATTTCACTGTACCCCCAAGGGATTAAAGTGAAATTAAATGTTTCAGCTAAAAGACCAAAATATCCTTATTGAATTTTGTACTGATTTCCAAGACACATATGAAGAATTTCCAAGACATTTATGGGAAATTTCCAAGACGCATATGAGGGAACTTTTCAAAACATTTGTGGTTATTTTCAACATCAATGTGAGTATTTTTAAGTCTAAAAAATCATGGAATCCAAAACCAAAACATCCAAAATTTCACAACTATATTTCCAAGATACATATGAAAAATTTCCAAGACACATATGGAGAATTTCCAAGACACATATGAGAAATTTCCAAAACGTTTGTACTTCTTTCAATAAGGACATTTTGGTCTTTTAGCTGAAACATTTAATTTCACTTTAGTCCCTTGGGGGTGCAGTAAAATTTCAGAATGTTTCGGGGGGAATCTGAGATTAATTCCTTATTATGGGGGTAAAATGAAATTTTCCCAAGTTTGGATTAGCTCCGAGTTGATTTGGAGCCCGACTCGGAGGAATTAAAAAATTTAAAAATAATTTATGCTTTAAATATTAATTTAATACATTGAATCACTGACAAAATATTTTATTCAGTTTTAAATATAAGATCATTTTGATTTTTTTTTGTAGAAATTAAAGAAACAAATTAGATCACTAAATTATAATATATGTCATATGTAATTAGATTATAGGTTAGTTTATAAGTAGTATAAATTATTTTTTAGGAAAAAAATATAACTATAGACAATTTAAAGTGATTATTTTTGCATCTTTAATTTCCCCAAAAAAGTTAAAGTAATCTTATAATTAAGGCTGGAGGGAGTAATTATATACTTATCCAACATTCTTTACAAATTCTTTGATATATTGACATTATAGTATCAACCGAACAACTAATAACACCAAAATTAGTAACCACTAAGTATTGTTCCTAGTAAAATATCAAAATAGATAATGATAACAAAATATTCATGCATACCATCATTTAATTACAAAACTAATAATTATTAATACCAAAACTATCATCAACTTTGTTTAATATTGCTTTTTACAATTCATACCCATGAAAAAGAAATAAAAATTGTTTTGAAAAATGGGACCTAGTCAACTCACTAACTCACCGGGTTGCAAATGGTTGAGCCTGGGTTGCATCAGGGCACTCCGAATTGCTTTTACCTCGGGTCAAGAACTAACTTGGACTAGTTCCATAGCGGATCACCGGGTTTCAGGTTGTCTGAGCTGGTCGGTCCGGATTTGATTATGTGTTACTCCCCACCCACACACTGTACTATATAACAAAGCTTTCAATGGGTGGCATGATCAAACTGAAGGTGTCTTATTTTAATAGGTAAAGACTAAATTACCAAAAAAAAAAACAATATACATATAAAGGCAATCAGATCCACTAAATTTCTATGAATACAACATTTCATATTAACTAATATTTGGTTTGTGAAGTCTAAAGGAAAATATCAAAATGTTATTCAATAAATAGAGAATGGTTAAGTGTCTATGTAGAGTTGGTAAACGCAAATACAAAGTTGGTCACGTAAAGTAAAGAAAGAGCCAGTAAGTGTTCATGTGTAATTGATAAATACAAATATAAAATTATTAAACCTATATAAAGAATTGATAAATCTAAATACAAAGTTGGTAAAATATAGTAAATAGAGAATTTGTAAGTGTTAAGAAGTTGGTAAACCATATAGAGAATTGGTACATTTCTGAAATTCAAGGAAGTGTAAATTAGTCATTTTCTTTGAATTTTTGAAAAGACATATTAGTTAAAACATTATTAGTTTCTTTGAAAATTTAGAGTGCAATTTTACTAACAAAATCCCATTGTAAAGAAAAGAGTGTCTAGTACAAACATTTTTTTTGTTTGATTAAAAATTTGGTCTGATGACTTTAGATTTTTTAGGCTTAAAGTATACAACATTTTTCACTCTTCCAATAAATGCGCTTCTGTTATAAAAATTGTGGCATATGGATGTTCATAACCCCCTATCTTTCTAAGATTCTTTTTAGTGGTTAATAGCTATAATTTCCAATAGTTACATCTTATACCATAATGTAGATTAACTCATGTTTATGACATTATAACTTTTGTATGGGATTAGAGGCCTATAAATAGAGGCTTACCATAAGGATTTTATGCACCTAGAAAAGCTAAATAAATGAGAATACTCCCTTACTTTCTCCCCAATTTCTTATCTTGTTATTCTATCTACATCTCTCCATCTTTCATCTTTCTTCTTCTCTAATTTTTTATAACACGTTATCAACACGAGTTTGTTCTAAATATTTGAGCATTTTATCTTTCTTTATTTTTACATTATTTGTTGCTTTATATATTATGTTATTTTACTCTCATTATTACTATTTCTTTTGTTGCTATATATTCCTTTATTTTGACATTTTGTTTGTTCATAAGTACTAAATATGTTGTTAGTTTTATTTATGTTGTCACTGTAGTGCGTGTGTGTTTATATCTATATATGTGTGCTTATATATATCTACACACTAACGGTTGTGTGTGTTGCTATTTTTTGTTATTTATTTTAGGTTGTTATTTTAATTTTGTTATTCTATTTTAATATTATTGTCTTACGTTTTACTATTTTATATATATTGTCATTTATATTAAGGTATACTGCTTATATATTTTAGTGTTACTATTATATATATACGTACATATATATTGCATCAAATCTTTACCTCTTTTGGAGAATTAGAGAGGTTGTCACAATGAACTAGATTGGCAGGTTCTACTGCCTTTAGTTCATACGCCATTTAGTTCTTACGAAACACCCCATCTGCATATTTAATTTGATGCTTTAAGAATATATATATATATCATGTTATATAATACATGCATATGAAATAATACATATATATATATGTATATAGATAAATATATACACATATTACATATATATATGTTATTTTATTCTTTTTATCTTATCTTGTCATTTTAATTTCATTTCATTATCTTATATTATGTCTTTTAGTTTCTTAGTTTCTTTTACCGTAACCTGTTATCTTATTGTTCTATTATCATTAGCAATTTTTTTCCTGTGGCTATGTCGTTTTTTTCCTGTGTCTTCTTGTTACTTTGTGTTACTTTTAATTTTTCATTTTAATATATGCGTTATTCTATCTATATATGTATCTGTATACATGCCCCCCCCCCCTCTTTTTCCTCTCATTCCGTTTAATTTGTTTATAAATATGTGTTGCTTATATAATAATATTATATATGATATGATATGGTTTAATCTGTTTATTTGATTATAGTATTCTTTTAATTTTATATGGCTGATAGCCATAATACTTTTTCTATTGTGATTAAATGACCATAAGTTATACCACTTTATAAATTTATATATATATATATATATATTGTGATTCGATGACCAGAAGTCATGTTACTTTTTTAATAGTTTTTTTGTAGAAAGAATATTGTGAGTTCGACTGAATTGCACTAGAAAAAGAAATTGTGGTACTTTGATTATAGAGCTGTTATAAAAAAAATTAAATCCTTGAAGGCTTATTATTATGTATCAAACGACAAAATGGTGCTTTATAACCTAAAAAACTATTTTGAGAATATATGCTCCTGAAGACAAATAATTTATAGAGAATTATGATATTCAAAAGTAATAGTCCTGAAGACTAATTTACATATATTGCTATGATCTTATATGATCAATGCTCAGATATTGTTATAATATGGCTAGAAGCCATATATAAATATGTACTCCCTCATGTCCTAAATATAAGACCACTTTGACTTTTTTTGTGGAAGTTAAGGAAGCAAATTAGACCACTAAATTATAACATATGTCATATGTAATTAGATTATATGTTAGTTTATAAGTAGTAGTTTTGAGGAAAAAAGATAACTATAGACAATTTAAAGTGATTAATTTTGTATCCTAAAATTTTTTCAAAAAAATTAAAGTGATCTTATAATTAGAACCGGAGGGAGTATCAATTTATTGAAAATAAAAATCAAAAGATTATGATTACGATCTCATGAAAAAACATGAGATGGGGTAATGAATTGTGAAAATGATATTAAGATTTATTGTAAGGCAAACAAAATGATTAGAAGCCCCATAGGCTCTATAATGTTTATTTTTAATTATTATTTAATTTATTGTTATTTAAGCTTATTATGATTAATTTGAATAAACCTGAAAGCTCTCTAATGTTCATTTTTAATTATTATTTAATTTGTTATTTTTTAAATTTATTATGATTAATTTGTGAGTGATAAATTATTATAAGTATTATTTGATATATTCATATAAGTGTTAAAAGGGATATATGAAATCAAATACAATAGGTAATTATTGGTTCTGCATTGGAGCTGAGTGATACTATTGGAGCCCTTTCACTAAAATTACTGATTAGGTTTGGAAATTTTTTTAATGTATTTGTTCAATTATATATTCATTATTTCTTAACTAGTTCATGATTGATGTGTTTTTGTTTTGTTACTTATTGACATTTATTACATGAGTTCCCAAAATTTCTTTCTACCTTACTATTTAGGAGTGCGGAAATTGTTTTAAGAAAAATTAGTTATCAATGTGGGTTATTGTTTTGTTACTATTTTCTTCTCTTTGAAATAAAATTATAGAAATATCATTTATGAAAATTATTGTAATTTTTTAAAGGAGAAAGAAGACATTCTAGATAACAAATTTTCTTTTGCAAAAATTGGCAATAAGTTAGCCTCCTAAATTTAAATTTTGACTAGTAAAAATCAACACTATTTAATGTCTTCTATGAGTTCTACCGTAGAAATTTAAAAAAAAAAAACATATACATAGTGACTGAATTAATTTTTCATTGTGCCAATTTATTCACAATTTAATTTTATATATGGTTTTGAATATTACTCATGGAAATTTCATACATAAATCATGATATGATATATATTGGAATTAAATTAATTCTATGACATTTGTAAGGAAAAGGTCATTTTTTTTGTCAGAGTATTTATCTCATTTGAATTGAGAAGATGAGCATTTCTTTGATTTTATGAAAAACAAATTTATTACGAACGGTTGGTGTGGATTTTGATTTGTTAGCCAAAATCACTTTCTTGTATTAATTGTACATATATTGTAAGTCAAATGTATGGATGATATGGTATATATTCTTCATTTCGTTTAAGCCCCTAAACATTACAAACAATGCAATGATGTCTTTTGGATATCTTGATGAGAAATCTCTTTATATTTATCTATGTGGTTGAAAACTCCAAATAATTTATACTTTGAATTTTCTTCAACAGAAACAATTTATAATAAATGAATAATGAAATTATATGTTAGTTCCTGAAGAACTTATATAAAAAAAATTGATATAGTTCCTGAAGAACTAATAAATATTTTTTATTCTTTGGGTGAAAGTGGAATTAATTATGAAAATTATGACCCCATAGATTGATATTAGACCTTCAATTTGTTAAGAGATATAAAAAGATAGCTCAATTGATTGAAATCCATAATTGTATGTGAATAAGTATTTGGGCTTCCAAATGAAATGTAGGCTAATGGCCTATTATAAATGTTGTCTTTGAAAAACATGAACGGGGAAGTTTATTGGTGACTCATACTTGAGGGGGAGATTATTGGAATACAAGTGTGAGATAATGTTGAATGTGGAATGATATTATACTCATATTCTTCCTCACAACACCTTTTGATCTTCCTAAGATGGTTGCCATGTTAAATATGAAAATTGAAAAGTTTAATGTTGGTTAAGAAACATAATGTAGTAAACCAGAAGTTTACTTATCTAAATAAATTTATTGTTAGCATGACTTGTTTGATCATCCAAGTCAGAAGTTATTTATTGACATCTATTGAAGAACCAAAAGATTCTTCTTGAATAGCTAACATAATTTAAAAATTATGTTGTGTGTTGCTTTTCTCAAAGAAAATTTATATTGAAAAAATCACTATTTGTGATTTGGAATATATATATATTTCTGGAAATATATCAAACTTATGGGCTCATACAAATAGCATGTAAGCCATACAAGTATTCAATAAATTTGATAGATGCATCTATAAGATGGTTACATGTACAATTATTATTAGTTTGCAACATGAAATTTGCAAGATTGTTTGAATAAATTATTATATTGAGTGCACAATTTCCAAATTATATGATCCAAAAATCATACATTAAAGCCTCCATGAATAGCTAGATCAATACCTATGAGAAGAAAATTTCTATTTCATTATTGACATGTTGCAGCACTTTTTGAAATCAAGCCAACAAGATTCTCCTGATAAAATTGGCTTTTGGTCAGGAGCGAGATAATTTTAATCTCAAAAAAATTTGAGATGGATATTTATACAAAGTTGAGATAAATGTTGGGTTAGGAACTCCTTCTTCTAGTTTCTAAATGGATTTAGGAGGCTTATATTGCATGATTATTTGATAGTCATTCAACAAAGTTAACCAAACATAAGGGGGAGAAATCGAGTAGCTGGAAAAGAAAGCACATTGAATGCACTATATTTATCAAATATAGATCCTCATATATAATATGAACCATAAGTTCATCATACTTTGCATTCATGAAATACTACAAAATATCTGTCAGATATAACTACTGACCTAAATGAGAATTATCAAATCTCATATTCAGCTGAAAATGCTCCAACAAATCTACATGCCTGAAGCATTAGAAATCAATCAATTCCAAATGTAAATAGGAGCTTATAATGAAGATGGTCATAATGAGGAGGAAGGCACTCCAGAAGAGACATAACTAATTAAAAACCTCAAAGGAGGTACATGTATCTGAAAAATAATAAAGAGATATCAATAAGTTATGTCGGAACAAGAAAAATGGAATTGAAAAGAATAAAGTTGTTGACAACAATTATGAAAATGATATCACATGATCAAATGAGGATCTTATGTGGAGATATGCCATGAAAAATATACATAAAGATAGGCCAAGGAGAAAACAAAAGGGAAATATATAACGAAAATTTTATTATACTTTCAATATGTGAACATTATGGACTTGCAATCCAAATAGCTGAAATATAAAATTATAAATATTCAAGTGAAATATAGATTTCACAAAGATAATGAAGATTATGATAAGGCATATTATTTTTGTGGTAGATGCAATTATTTTGCATATAAGTCTGATAGTATATGAAAAAAAATATTTACGCCATTGTGAAATTTAAATGAAAATCCTTGAAGGATCTTAAATGCCAAAAGCATATATAAGAAAATCATTCAAAATATATTGTCACTTATAAAATATGTAAGTTTGCATATTATTTGACCAGTAGATCAAGTTATTAAATTCCTCAATGATTTTAAAATCATCTATAGAGGTCCCATATCAATATTTTCTAGTTTTGTTGATATTACATGTTAAAATTTTAGGGAAGAAATAAATTTTTGCAGGTATTAGAGGAATACATTTTTGCAGAATATTTGACGATAATGCTTCAAATATAATCTGATCAACATAAAGCTACACTCAAATAGCATCAAAAGGGATATACTTGGAAAGTTATTATACCCAATCTAGACAAAAGAACAAAAGTGATGTTGTCAATAAGGGGAGTAAAAGTGTCACTGACATTGTCGTTGTGTGGAAAAGTAAAAGTAATCATATTTTAAGGGGAGATAATATTATGTTGTACTCTTTTTTTTAATCGAGGTTTTGTCCCACTAGGTTTTCCTGATAAGATTTTTAACAAGGTAGTTTTGATAATTATTGTGTACTCTTTTTCCTTCACTGGGTTTTTGTCCTATTGAGTTTTTTCTAGTAAGGTTTTAATGAGGCACAATAATATTTGTTTATGAACATCCAAGGGGGAGTGTTATAAAAATTGTGGCATGTGGTGTTCATAACCCCATGGCCTTCTAGGATTCCTTTTAGTGGTTAATAGCTATAATTTCCAATGGTTACATCTTGTACCATAATACAGATTAACTCATGTTTATGACATTGTAACTTTTGTATGGGATTAGAGGCCTATAAATAGATGCTTACCATAAGGATTGTATACACCTAGAAAAGCTAAGTGAATGAAAATATTCTCTTACTTCCTCTCCAATTTCTTACTCCCTCTGGTCCTAATTATAAGACCACTTTGACTTTTTTTACTTTTTTTTCCAATCCAAAAAATAGCAGTTTCAGTCCCAAAAAAATATTTTTCCCCCAAAACTAATTTATTCTATTTATGAACTAACCTATAATCTAGTTTTATATGATATATGTTATAATTTAGTGGTCTACTTTGCTTCCTTAACTTCCACAAAAAAAGTCAAAGTGGTCTTATATTTAAGACAGGAGGGAGTATCTTGTTATTATATCTTCATCTCTCCATCTTTCATCTTTCTCCTTCTATAATTTTTTTATAACAGCTTCCTTAAATTTAAACTTGTGTCCTCGTTATTAGATAGATTATTTACCACCTCAACCAATATTTATATTGGTGGCAGCACAATTTAGTTTTGATGGGTGTATAAAAGTAGTAATAATTTAACTTAATTGTTGATGTACACTTAGATATTTGTATTAAATTATTATTAATGAAAATTGTCTTTAACATGTGCAATCAACAAAAAAAAGTTTAAATTGACCCGAGAAAAATAAAAATAGTTTTAGAAAATTATAAATTTGGGTAGTAAAATATATTGACGTCGTACGTTCATTATTCAAGTAAACTCCCTTATAAACTCTTATATTTTTTACCAAATAAATTATTTGGGTACTGATCATAAATGTAAAATTTGATTAAAGGGTTTAGTCTTCAATATTGTATTTCAATACACTTTTGTATTTCAAATTTATTTTTTCTCCTCTTAACCATCTCTATCAATTACAAATTTATTTTTTCTCCTCTTAATCATCTCTATCAATTACACATATTAACAAAGTTTTACAAGAGGTTTATTCAATAAAAATAATTAAAAATCATATTTTAAAAAAGGGCCATACTTACATCAATTTCCTTATATCCATTTTGTCAAGTTATTCTATCACATATGGTCATGTGTCTTAACTTTTTCATGTGGGTTCATAGTTCAATAATATATAAAAAACAGGAGAGAAATGTAATTAGAGAAATTGGCATAATGGATATTAGGAAACTCAATTATTTTCCTTTAGAAAAATCAACACATATCTTATTTATAAATAATTAAATTAATTTCTTGAATTTCAACAAATTAGATATCTAGTTTTTACATTAAACAAAGATAACAAAAAATGGTACTGATTTGTCAGACAAACATTCAATAGAAATTGAGTTTGAGAAACTAGGGTTAGGTCTCCAAACCAATATCAAAACACACCCATGATACAATTGTTTTTTATAAGGTAAGGTTTAGGTTAGTTGGGATCCGGGGGCATCATATAAAAATTCTGATTCTGCATAAGTATGAAGTCTAAGATAAATCAAATATATCATATTTATGAATAGTATAAAAATTAAAAAAAAATTATATTATAGATGGTAGATATCATGGATGGATTATATTTTGTGTGAGATTAGAATATTATTCTCTATCAATTTCTTAAAATATCATTATAAAATTTATAAGGGAGGTACGTAGTTGGTCAAAAATTTAGAGACCTATGTCTCAATAATGTAAAAATATTCACGCAACAAACTCCTTAGTAGGTATAAAATTGTAGCCTTCATACAAACAAAAGGGATATAATTGTAAGTTGCATCAATCTCATAGGTGTCGATCCAAAAACAAAACAATCTCCTATAGGTAATTGAAAGAACAAAAACAATCTCGGAGGTAATTATTCATATAATTGATTTTTTTATTAAAAAAGAGTCATTACTCCCTCTTTTTCATAGGATTCAAACAATCAAATTATGTGATTGTAACTATGTTAAAATAAGTTAAAAATAACAAATATCTAAGAAATATAGTGAGAAAAAATACAATTAATTATGGGTAAAATTGATAAGAATATATTTAATGTTTAGACGACTCTAAAGTACAAACTGAACCTTTTAAAAAGTACCAAAACATTTCAAAAGTTTGTATCTTGCAAAAAGAACAGGATGGATAAGAAAATTTTATACCTATAAAGCTTCTTTCAATCAATTTTGAAAAAGATTGTTTTGGTTCTAACAAAAAATTTGAAAGGTTTGCTACCATTTTGTATCTTGTATAAAGAACAGGATGGATAAGAAAATTTATACCCATAAAGCTTCTTTCAATCAATTTTGAAAGGATTGTTTTGGTTTTAACTTCTAACCATGGCAATTAATAGTATTTCTTTCATTCTCAAATGTATAAATCAAATTTCTTTCAGTATGGTTGGTTTTTTTATAGATTGGTTGGTTGTTTTTATTAGTTACACTTTTGAATTTATCTAAAAATTTTAATCCATTTTTTTTTCATTTTTATTCCTCGATTAGTTACATATTTTTCTCACTCATTCCCTCTATATCATCTGCTTTCTCACTCGTTCTCTCTCAACCTCACCCTTTCATTGATGTCGATATATTTGGAAAAAAATACATTTTTTTACCCATTTAATGTTTTAAACCTACTTTTTTGATTTATACAATTCAATTATTTATAACTTATATATTTGGAGAAGTATATATTAAAGAATATATTTTATCAATGGAGATAATTATTAGATAGATAGAACATTTTAGATAATTTAAAACATATTTGTCACAAATTACTAACTAAATTATTTTTTCAAAATATCTATAAATTAATTATCCGATTTCTACACTTATGATGGGAAAAAATCCTTAGTATGGACTACATTAAGATGAGTTAATAGTAGTGATTGCCACTTATTCAAGAAAAGAAAGTAAATTGATGAGAAGAAATGTAAAAGAAAAAGGAAAGACATGAGTCTAATAATTAAAATCTCCTTACGTGCTCTCCTCCTCCTCCCTTTCAATTTCCTATTTTGGTATATGTGCTTTAAAAGGACAAAAATATATTTTTCTTTATTAGATTATGCTGGAATTTTTCTATGTAAGCACCTACCCTTTTGATATGTGCTCATAAGCTAAGTATCATTCCCAGCCTTCTTACAATGAATGTGTGTATAAAAGTTCTTTATGTGTAGTGGGGATGTGCTTTAATAATTTTCTGTGTACAGAAGTTTGGCAAGGTCACATGTGTGTACTTGAATCTACTTCATATGATTTGTTTCTTACTTCTCAGTTCAATTATACTAAATTTATGAATTTAATAATTAATTTGATAAGATTAAAAAATTAATTAGAATAGTTATTATTTATAAAAAGGAGAATATATCTGCATGTCTTTACAATATTCATTTGTTTTGAATCAGTTCCTTATTATATCTTTTTTGCCCTTTTTGTTGGATCATTCAATTCTGCCGTTAGATCAGCTAGTCCCGGGAGTTAAAAACTGTTAAATAAAGCCTAACGGTGTTGAAAAATGTCTTCATTTTCACATATGGAAGTTACATCTGGGCATAGAGCCGGTAATAAGGGCCGAAACCTGTGGGCCAACCCGAATCCCGTAAAAAAAATATGGTTATAGACTCGAAAAAATAGGGCCCATATTAAAATGGGTCTTTTGAGCCCGAACCTGTGACGGGCTAACCCGTTAAACACGTGGGCCAACCCGAACCTGTTTCCCCCCTTTTTATTGTTTTTTTTTTTAAACAAAAACAAACCTTATCTTCCCTTCGAGTCTCATCTCATCTTCGAATTAGTAATTGCAAAAATAAATGATTCTATCAAAATGCCCATTACTCAATAAATTCAACGATAACAACAGCTCATATGCGTTTAAATCCTGTTTTTTTTTTTTGAACTGAAGCTTAAATAACTTTTTCTCCATTCTCTTCCTTACTTTTGACCTCATTTTTTTTTACTTCATTTCCTTCCTTAATTACTATGTTTCCATTTTAACTCTTGTCCATTACACTCCACATAATTAAAAATAAGTAATAACTGTATACTATTAGTAATTTATAAATTAAATGTGTCTGAATAGAGGCTTTTAAGATTAAAAATGCGAACAAATGTAGAACCTCGTAGTTGAGATTACTTTAGTAAAAGTTTATAATATACCAGGAGATTAAATCCTTTCATATCATTTTTGGCACAAAAAAAATGTAAAACATATCCACTTGATGGCTGGTATTCTGTTTCTTCATTTGCTAATGGTAGTTTATTTAGGAATATGAAAATAATAATGTTACAATTGATTTTGTATTGGAAATTGGAATTTAGAATTTTGGCCATTTGAATTTTAGATTTTGTTCAGGGATTTGTTGTATTTTGGAATATTTGAAGTTGAACATTATATTCTATATTTTACTATCATTTTTGTTATTTGAAATATGTTAAAAGCTTGAACTTGAATTTATAATCTTGTGTTGTATATTTGTATTATAATTAGATCATAAAATGGGGGGATTCATTTGAAAAAAGGGAAAAATTGATAAAGATGGGCTTAAAAAGGAGCTTTTTTGGGCCCCAGCCCGAAACCCGCACAATATGATCCAGCCTGAAAAATCAAGCCCATTTTTGAAATGTGTTTTTTTGGGCTCGACCAGTTTTTTCACGGGCTTTTTTGGGCCCGGCTCAAACCTATCAGGCCCGCCCGTATTACCAGCTCTTTTGGGCAACATCTGTGAATGTGTCTAAAATCTTGACAACAGTGTTCAAAAGGGCAGAAATAATCTTTCCAAAAAAAAAAAAAAAACAACAAAAAATATACATTTTCTTTCAAACCCTTGTTTTATAGTGAAACAGAGTTATTTTGAGGTGCTCGTCATATTTTATGGTTTCACTTCTATATGGCTAGCACCATAGCACACTAACAATCTATTTGTGCAGTTGAATATAGACACAAGACATGATACAAATGTAGGAAGAGAGCAATAGTATTCAATTTGTTCGAATCACAGCTTTGGAGGAACACAATACTCCAAAATCATACAAACGCTCTCTAGTGGGAAGGCCAGTCAGTTTGTCTCCATCCTAATTTTATCACATGGAGTACATTCTTTTCATTGATTTATTGGTGTGGAATATTAGAAATTTCCTTAATATACAATGCATTTTTATAAGTTTATGTGTAACACAAAATTTAATCACATTAGAGAGGTGGGGTTGTTAGATTTTGTTTACTACTAACCTTATGTTCTCAAAATAATTATGGAATGAGAAATTTAATATATATATATATATATAAACATATATAAATAAGTTGTTTGGAAAATCATATCTTCATATCAGAATTTTTTGTAAAATTTAATTGGGAAAAACATTATTGAGACACTTATAGTTTACTTCAATTTTTAATTTAATACATGTGTCTTCTTTCTTCTTATTAAATCCTTCAATGTTACTTTAGTATAATTAGTATTTGTAGGAGGGTCAACAATGGTAACAAAACAAAGTTATAGGGTTAGCCATGTTAAAATAGTAAAATTAAAAGATTTAATATGGAGAAAAGAACATACATGCATCAAATTAAAAATTGATGGAACCTATGATTACCTAAAAAATAGGATGCATGGCCAAAAATACCCATGTTAATTTGTCAAAAGTACGCCTGGAACCATTAAAAATGTTGGGGCAAAAATGCCTATGAAAATTTAAAAATGAGGCAAAAATACCCACGTTAATCTTGTGTGTTACCCCCTTAAAAAGATACTTTCAGTCAATAGAAATTGTCTCTTAATTCTTCCCTCCCTCACCAGTGGCACTCTTAGAGTCTCACTCCCCATAATTCTTCTATCTCTCCTTCAATAACAAACTTTTTTTGGACTTTGATATAAAGTGGAAATGCAACTAATCCCTCCACACCATCTATTTATATTTAATCGCTGTGAGCCAATGAACTGTCACTGCATTATATACCTATAATATAATTACCACACTAATCTCTCCACACCCTCCATTTGCACTTACTCTCTTAAAATTACCACATTATATACCTATAATATAATTATGTATTTGATAATAAAATCTTGTCATTTTCAATCATTTTTCATCTAAGCTTTTTTTTCATTAATCATTCAAAGATTTTTTTTTCAAACTGACTTTCTTAAAAGAGATTAATCCAGACCTAAGGTTATATTACACAATCTGACTTTTGTTCAATCTTACTTTTGTAAAAGTCAAATTGAAAATAAGTCACTTTTGCAATTGCTATTCCAAATACAACCCATGACAGTTAGTGAAGAAAAGGAAAAAAAATACCGGAGCATATCTATGCTTCATGATCAAATATGTTCAAAAAATCACCTAAATAATACTTTATTTTTCTGAATCTTCTCTTTATAAGAAATAAATAAATGTTTCTTGCGCTTGTGAAAAAAATAAAGAAGGGGAAATTAATTACATGTCTAGTGGAAAGAATTTAAGTAAGATGAGGTCTCACAAAATCCCATACTTAAACTGAAATCCATAAAGACCTTAATTACATTAAGTTCTAATCATTCACAACTATTTAAATTCTTGGCACTAATAACGTGCGGTAAATACCTACGAGTTCCACTTCACCATGATTGAGTAAAAAGGCTACTTATCAATTTATTGTGGATAGAGTCAAAGCCAGATTAAGCAGTTGGAAAGCTAACTCTATCTCTCTTGTGGGAAAGCATACTTTTATTACTTCAGTGATACAAGCAATTCCTTTGTATCCTATGTAAACTTGTAATCTCCTACTAACTATTTGCGATGAAATTGAAAAAAATGCTAGACAGTTTCTTTGGGGATCATATAATAAGAATAAGAAGATTCATCTTATATCCTGGGATGAAGTATGTAAGGAAAAGAAAAGAGGTGGTTTGGGTGTTCACCATGCTAGACTGCAAAATAAAGCATTCATGATGAAAGTTGGTTGGGTTTGATCAATAACAAAGAAGCTTTGTGGACTAAGGTTATTAGTGTTAGAATAATAAATTTTGATGATAACTAAGCATAACTTAGGTATAAGGAAAGGCTATGATAAGATTAGAAATAACTTAGACATAATCTGATAGAAAATTCTAAGAGTTGCCCAATCAATCAGGGAAAGATTACAAGATAAAGAACTAAAAGCCCAAACGATTAGAGTTAGATCAAGTTCAGATTAGAAGTAAAAAATATGGTCGCCTAATCGATCAGAGAGATCTGTAATCGATTAGAGGAATTAGCCTAATCGATTAGAGACATATAATCAATTAAGGGTTTTTAGTGTAATCGATCAGAAAGCAATAATCGATTAAGAAGAATAAACCTAATCGATTAGAGACATACAATCGATTAGAGGATATTGTGCAAAGAGTCACGTAATCTAAAATTGCAATCGATTAGATATGCCTAATCGATCAGGGATTCCTATAATCGATTAGGCGAATGATTTTCTAACTTGATATTCAGTAATGCAGGATGTAATCTATGTGTAATCGATATGTGATCGATCAGAAACCATTCCCTGTGATTGATGAGAGGCTGTAATCAAAGTGGCGATGGGAATTATTCAAAATCAATGGCTAAGTCTATTTTAACCTTTCCAAGTACAGAATTGCACAGACCTACTTAAGGAAGTTAACGTTAGCACGCAATCTGATCCTTAGAGCCGTTGGAACTCACCTAACACTTCCAGTGATAAATGAAGAGAGATGAGCAAAAGCAAGACAAGTACAATGGAGTTAATGCTTCTCAGAATACAATCAAAAGCACTCCATACTAGATTATCCAACTCTCTAAACAAACCTATAACATTCACAACAGGCAAGTCTCCAAGAGACTATAAAACCTTCTGTGAAGAAGTTGGTAGATAGATTAATTGCTTACATTGATTACCTGTGTTAGTTGCACTTACTGCATTCAATACTCTTTCAATCACAAAGGTTCATTAAGTGCCTATTGTACTTCAGTGTGTAACATCATCAGTTCATTGAGTGAACAAGCTTTTTCTGTAATCATCTCTAAGTGAGGCATACTCTTAAGATAGTGGGATCTTAAGAGTAGGGTGTAATCTTACAAGTTGTAAGGGGGAGTGATCAGTAAAGAGTGTAGCTTCTTGCTGTCACTTGTAAAGGCTGTCAAGAGCCTAGTTTAATCTGAAGTATTAGTGGAACCCAACTGAAAGTTGGAGGACTGGACGTAGGCCAAATTTGGGATGAACCAGTATAAATTGTGTTGTCATTCAAGTGAAATTTTAAAAAGCACAATTCACCCCCCTCTTGTGCATTCCTGCCTATTACAATTAGCAGTAAATATAAATGTGGAAATAACATAATTCCTAACATTGATAGATCATGCCCTATTTCATGATTGTGGAAAGGAATTAAAGACAATTGGAATGATGTGTTAGAGGGAACTAAATGTGTGGGTTGTAACATTTACTTCCAAAATACACTTTTTAAATACACTTAATCAACTTAAATCATAATAAAAATGCTAACTATGTTAAAAAAAGAAATTAGCTTAGTAAAATAGCTAACATAGTTAGAAAAGACTTCCCATAATGGATTCCATTTAAATCAAATCATACAGACTAACTATGATAGGAAAAGAAGCTTCTAAAACCTATCATAGTTAGAAAAAGGAGTTAAACTTAATAAACGAGAGATCCTTGTTAGAAAAGGATGAAAATAAATTTAAATAACACTGACAGGGATTTCAAAAGGAATAAGCATCACATTTTATTCATCCATGTTAGAAAAGAAATTTCCTAAAATTATAAAACTATATTTAAAATCACAATGTTCAAACGCAGTTATCCATGTTAGATAAGAATTCACATAACATGGATATTTAAAGCAACCTGGATACAATACAATAAGAACAATTCAGACAAATTCACATATACCATGATAGAAAAGAAACACCCTATTATGATAATTAAGAGAAACCATACACAAGATATTCAACTTCCCTTAAAACCAACAGTATTCATGGATTTATGTTCCCAAACTATAAATTATCATCAACTCACCAATATCAAATCCCTTCCATTTCACCAAGGTACCAAATCATTCATATTCATAATCATTATAAAATAACATTCCCAAGATAATTATATTGTTCCAAAGAACTTGAAATAATAAAAGTTCTAAAATCAGTCAACAATAAGAGTTGCTGGAATTTGACCGATCTCAGAAAAAATAATAAACAACCAAATAGTTCCAAAATAATGCATCATAAGTAGATTAAAGTTCGAACTCAAAGAACACCAAAATAATTTTAATCATGCAAAGTTTAAAGATATGCATGAATCTTAAGTGGCAATACGATTCTGTCCTGCTGGTCCATAATCACTTACTGACTCAGTGAGAAGTTCTCGAATCCTTCCCTTAACCGTCTACTCCGCTACTAGAACCTGCAAAAAGTGAGATAAACGGGGGTAGCCCCAAACGCAACCACTGACTGAAATTGCCAAATCGCACAAGAAGGGGGGGGGGTGAATTGTGCTTTTCAGAAAATTAAACTTTAACACATAAAGTCAATCCTTTATACTGGTTCGGCCAAACACTGCCTACGTCCAGTTCTCCAACTCCTCGTTGGGTTCCACTAAAACACAGGTTTTATAATACAGGGTCACCTGCCAACCTTTACAATCACAGAGCTTTAGACTTCCTCTAAACGCTCCCCTTTACAAGTTGTAAGACTACAACCCTGTTCTAAAATCCCAGATTTTAGAACAAACTCAAACAGTAGAGGATTTCAATAAATGAGTTCACTAAATGAACAGATTTTGATAATCACTGAAGTACAATTAAACTCACTAAGAATAATAAATTTTTAGCAGAGGATAGTTAAGAGTAATGAATGTAAATCTGTCAATTTGTTCTCTGCTTCATA
The DNA here is from genome assembly GCA_037074515.1 of Mimosa bimucronata. Lineage (NCBI taxonomy): Eukaryota > Viridiplantae > Streptophyta > Magnoliopsida > Fabales > Fabaceae > Mimosa > Mimosa bimucronata. Next base: position 12,161,947 of record CM073443.1, on the reverse strand, counting down.
AATGCTCAAGCTTTGGCTTTTATATGTCATCTTTGTATTCCTTGAAACTTTCAGCTTTGAATCCGTTTGAATATTGTCGTTGGAAGCTCCTAGCCGTTGGCATTTAATGCTGGTCTTCATCTTAGTCATCTATCTTCTCTTACTTCATTTAATTCTTGCAGAAGATGAGCTATGAGAGATAGGCTATGTTTACCAACTACCTGCAGCATTGTACTTGTGTAGCAGATTTTTCAGTAGCGCTAACATCTCATGTTATCGCTAGCTTCATAGAGTGAGTCCTACACTTAGCTTGTTAGCTAAACAAGTATTTATGTGAAGCACAGTAGGTGTTATCGCTAGTAGGATTCATTAGCTCAATGTACACAGATAATATATTAGTTATCAGAATGACTAAGTTATCTCAGCAAGTGATTTCATTATCGATAGCTAAACTTGTTATTATCGCTAGTTCATTCCATTAGCTCTACATAGTAACTTATCTGAATGTAACAAGGTGTTCTGCTATCGCTAGCTGTTTATGGCATCGCTAGTGACTATGTTATCGCTAGCTTAATTCATTTGCTCAATGCATTTGCTTTAAGGATTCTACTATCGATATCTGATCCTGTTATCGCTAGTTGTTCTTGCTGGCTGATCTGACTTTCTATTGTCCAAATTATTTATGAAGTCTTAGCGATAGTGTATTTGTTATCTATAGGACTTGTTCAATTTTTAGATAACTCAAACTTTTCCTTAGTCATTTACCTTGATTCTTATCTTGATTATATTCTGACTAAGTTATACTTTTATCTGATTATTTTTACTTATGCTATCTATAGGGTCCAGTCTTCATCAAAACTTAAGATTTCTAACATTCTCCCCCTTTTTGATGATGACAAAACATAAGTAAGAAACAAACATGTCAGATAAACTATGTTCAAAATATGTAAACAATTTAGCACGAATCAGTATCTGTCAATATAACTCCACAAAAAGGAATTACATCAGTTTTGGCCATATAAGATGCATATGTAGCATGATTTTCAAAAACTAATGCACCCTTATTGTTAAAATTGTCTCCGGAGGGATTGGACATGAATTCTTCATCAAGATATTCAGAGATGGAAGAGTCTGAGTAGAAGAATTTGTCTTGCTCGAGCTTTTCTTGCTTAGCTTGCTTCTTCTTCGCTCTTACTAGCTCAGACTTGGCCTCCTCAGGATTTTCCGAAGGTTCAGAGATTGTCAGAGCTGAAGGTTCTTTAGCCTTGCGAGTATGAAACCTTCTTTTGTATTTCCATACCCTTTTTCCTCGAGCAATTTCAATTATCCTCTCTTCTTCTGCCCTTTCTGCAGCTTCCTGAGCTTCCCTCTCTATTCTTTCCCTCCTTCTTGCCTCAAAGGAAGATTTCTTCTCAAGAGCCTCTTTATGCCTTCTCATAGCCTCTTCAAGAGCTTTCTTGTTAGCAGCCTCTTTTTCAACCCTTTTCTTTTCTTCTTTTGACATTCTGCGAGGGCGAGATGGGACTACTTTTTTGTCTTTCTTGGACAGGTTGAGGACTAGCTTTTTAGGAGTCACCTTTTTAGCTCCCTCCTTCTTTTCCTCAGCAGCTCATTTGGCTCTGGTCGCAGCCTCCTTTGCTTCCTTTATAGCCTTAGCAAACTCTTCTAAAATCTCAGCACGAGCTTGCTCAATTTCTTGTGTCATCTTACGAGGAGCTGGCTTTTTAGGAGCTACCTTCTTGATTCTTACAGCCTTTTCCTTGGAAGCCTCAGAAGTATGTTTAGGAATGACTTTGAATGATACTTCTTCCTTGGCTTTCCTCTTGCTTCTTTCCTTTTTCTTAGCCTCAAACACCAGCAATTTCTGAATAGAGTCTTGAAGCTCATTTCCAGTGTTAGGCTTGGCTGCTGCAATTATCTCCATATTTGCTTCAGGAGGGATGACTGAGACAGGGATAGGCTCAGCATGCAAGACACTAAGAGGGATCCCATGCTTTTGAGCAATCTGAGCTGCCTTTGCAAAAACATCCTCCACAGTCTTATGAGCCTCAGAATCCATATAGCTTCTAGCTATGCCCCTGACCATGTCCTCAATTTTCTCAGTATCTTCAATGATTGGACTGGTCTGTTTCTCCCCCTTTTTGTCATCATCACTAGTAGGTGGAGGAGGGACAAGAGTTTGGTCAAGGTTGGGAGAGATTAGAGGAGTGGAGGCAGTGTCATGTGTGGGAATGCTATCGCTAATAGAAGTGTTAGCGATAGTGGCTGGGTTGGTTGAGAGGATTGGTGAAGGATGGCTAGCATTGGGAGAGGTATGAGGTATAGGAGAGGTGGGAATTTATGTGTGGGGGTTAGCGCTAGGAGATGGGTTATCGATAGGAGATGTGAGTGTTTCAGGAGGAGTTGGAACTTGGGTGGTTTGTGGAGATGGTCTGGGAGTATGAGGGCTATCGCTAGGGGGAATGGTAGGGTAGGGGTGGTATGGAGTTCAGGAATAGATGTAAGTGGAATGTGGTGGCTATCGGTAGGAGATGGGCTAGCGATAGGGGTTACTGGAGGGGTGGGGACTTTGTGCTGGGGGTTTGGGGAAAGAGGAATGTTGAGAGGAGAATTTGGTGGACTGGGATGAGAAGGAGTAGAAGAGTGATTTGGGGAGTGTAGAGGTGAGTGAGAATGATGAAGAGGGGAGTGATGAGGGGATGAGGTACCTTGAGAGGGGGTGGCTCTTGACTGAGAGATTTGAAGATCCAGGCATTCTTCTAAATTTTTCACTTGGGCCTGAAGCTCTTAAATAGGCTTTAGCAACTCTGCTTTTTGTGCTTCTATGGCAAAATTGAATTCGGCAGAGAGCCTGAAGACTATTTCCTCAACTGCTTCCTTGGAGAAAACTGAAGCTTTTATCACAGCAGGAGGAGGAGGTGGAGCTCTCTTGGACTGAGCTTCTTCCTTTGTGGATTCAGGTTGAGCTGAAGAAGCAGAGGCATGAGAAGCCTGAGACTGAGAGCCAGAAGTATCTCTGACTATTCCAACTGGAATTCCCATATTTTTCAGGGTGGAGGAAGTGACTTGTTTGCATTTCTTGTTCTCTCCATCCCTTAAAGATTTGATCTTGACATATTCCAGCATGAAGGATACAAAATGAGGATAAGGTAGAGGAGCTTTGGCAGATTTGTCTGACAGAAACCTTAGCAACTCCATACTGATCAACTGGCCTGGATTAAGTGGGACTTTTTGAATGAGATTGGCCAATCATGGGTTGTCAATCATTGCAAAACTATTGAAATTCCCTGACTTGTGAGTCATAACCCTGGTATATACATAATGAAGGATCCGGTTGACTACAGGCATGTCTGCTGGCTTTTTGGAGTGAGTCTCATATATCTCTGCTAGCTCTTCTTCAGGGTACTTTTCAGCTATGTGCCATGTATTGTATTCTTCCCCTGAGATCCCAAGAATTTTGTTGAGTGATTTCCACCCGAAAGTAATACCCCTCCCTCTCACAACAGCTTCAAAGGTGACATCTACGAGTTTCCCCTTTTTATATGCTGGAATTGCTTTCAGTCTCGGGTAGAAGGATCTTAGAACATCTTCATTGTAGTCATTGTTTATACTAATCCAGTTCTGGTAAGGGAGCAACCAGGCATCCAGGTCAAAACCTTGTTGTTTGAAATACTCCAAATCTACCCATACAGCAGCCCTATCTAGGGTTCCTTTTTCTGCGAAGAAGGCGCTTGGAGGTGAAAAAGAGTCTGTTAGATAGGGAATGTCAGAATGGGTTACTTTTTGACGCTTGGGGAGATTCTCAGAAACTTCTTTTGAAAAAGAGACACTCTTCTGGGTACGAGACCTTTTGCTAGCTGAGTTGGAAGGAGGATTAGCGCTAGTGCTCTTTGGACCTTGAGGAACTTTAGTTCTGGACATTTTAGGGTTTTTGAGAACAGAGGGTTTTGAAAATGAGTGCTTGAATTCTTAGAGAGTTTTTAGAGTAGAAGAGAAAGAGATGTTTCGTGAATGAATGCAAATGCAAGTGATCCAGCTTTATAAGTTTTAGGGTTTAGGGTTTTACCATTAGTGAAGTACATCAGCTAACGTTTCGCATTCTGACTTGTTAAGTGACTTGCTATCGCTAATATGAGCTGCTATCGCTAGTAGGCATGATCCCACAATGAGCAAGTGACTTAGGCTTATCACTTACTCCTTCCTGCTATCGATAGCTAACTTTGCTATCGATAATGCTTGTGTAACACCTAAATTTTTACTACTATATTATGGCATTTTAATTGATTTATAACCACTTCTTAATTCCAGAAGCCCAAAAATACGAAAAATTTAAAACTTTTTCTTTCCAAAGTATAAATCAAATTTCCTTTCTTTCAAATGGGATTTTCGGACAAATTGGAATATCTTTAAACTTTCAATAAAATAGAGTGGTTATTAAAACAACTAAAATAACTCGAATTATAATGCTTGGGGATTCAAATCCCTTACACTATATTTACATATTCATTAGATTACGTTCTATTTATCTATTTACACCTCTCTTACTATACTAATATAATGGCGGGTTATCTCGATTGATAACCCTCTTACATGGGTATGTAATTCTATTATTTATTAAGGGTATATCTACATATGCAAATATATATATATTAATTACTAGACAAGCTTCCAACTTGTCTTAATTATTTAATCATACAACATACACAGGTAAATAAGTTCCTAAAGTAACTACCTACAGGGTACAAGACCAGGCAGGCATTCCTGCCCCTTCACATTACCTTACTTCTTTCCCAGCTAGCTACTCCCATTCTGCTATACTGAAAACGTTTTGAAAAACAGTGAGATTGGAAATCTCAATAGCAGTTTATTTCATATCTTGTGTGCACTTATATATATATATACTTATACATCAACTTTATAAATCTGTGCATATAATGAAAGCATACATCCATTTTAAACCAATACTTGCAGATTTTCCAATCATAGCCCTCACGGCTACTCAATAACCCTCACGGTTATAGGAATTTAACTGTAGCCCTCACAGCTACTCAATAACCCTCACGGTTATAGGAATTTAACTGGCAAAGGGGGAGCGACCCACCTAGGCCTTGGAGTACTCCATAAATCTCATCAATATCATATCATCAAGATCATAACAGGAATAATGCTCATTTAAATGCCACAGATATTACAAAATTATATATATAGAAATTTATATATGAATTAAACTACTACCTGGATACCCGAGCTATTTCCTGAACCAGATCCTTTACTTTCCACTGTCTTGGTGAACTCATACCAATATCAAAGTCTATCTACACATCATATTATAATAAAAGTAGGTTAATATATGTACTTCTATATTTATACTATGCGTCTCTCTCGGGTCCTAATATGCTTGTGACTAACCCATTATTTATATCTATGAATCATTATTATTTACTATAACTATTTTGACTATTCAAGATTAAAAAGATCACTTATAATTACTTTACTCCAATTAGTATTTCTTATTCTCAATGTTTGACTAATAATTTAAACTAATTCTTCTTAACAATTAGGGAATCCAAAGCAACTCTATAATTAACTTTCAAACTTATTCTATTATTAACTTAAAATATTCAACAAGAATACGGCATACCATATCAACACTTATATCCATTATCAATATACTAAACACAGAAAATTACAGCTTCAAGAACCTTATCAGCAATAAAGAAACTAATTTTTAAATCTTAAATCTTCATAATAACATATTCAATAACTACATTAACTTGTAGGCATCCTATAGCATACTTTGATATTCTTGAATCAAATTCTAAAATGAATTTCCACCTCCTTCAAACAATACTCAAGTTCCAACCAGACTTTCATCTTCTTTTATGCCACAATTAATTAGAACTTAAACAACTAAAATCATTCTCCCTTGATTTCGATTAACACTTTTTTTTTTTAAAATAACAAATCACTAGAATTCAATCACCTATTCAACCTTCAAGGATCTAAAAATAATCATTTAACATTTACTTCTAGCTTTAACAATTTAGTTCATCAAGATAGGCAAATTTGCAGCAAGAACTTTTACTCATATGCTACTATTTTTCATCTTTCAATCTTTATAAATTACATCCTAAATCTTCACCTTTTTATTTTAAATCATATTTATCCTAAGCCATTTTAAGAACCCAAAATAAAATTCCACAAGTTTCTCAAACTAAATTCCTAAACACCCTTCATTAAACTCTATCAAACCTCATCTTATAATGGTATATAGCCACATGTAGCCACAAGAATTAATTCATGAACCTTACTCTATTCAAATATACCATCAAGTATATTAATTGATATTTCCTTTGTGTTCTAACAGTAAGCTTCCAACCACAATAAATCCAACATACTAATGATAAAATCATCTTTCTCACACATTTGGACAACACCTCTTCTAGATTGATATGCTTTCACGTTTCTGAAAATGTGTGCCAATCATTCAAAATCTTATAACCATATTGAGAGTCCTAATTCAGCGCAGCTTCATTCTTTCCTATCTGTAATAATCAATCGAAACAGGGGAGAGCATATAGCTTGGCTTTATAACTTTCAGATTTTCCATTAACAGAACCAGAGAGACCCAAGTAATCATGGCTCCAATCGGAGAAACAGAGGCTAGAAAATAGACTCACTTCCCAACTAAATTCAAGCTTGATATCAACCAAACCTCCTCCTTTCAACATGCTCAATAAGCACCCAACACAAAGAAAAAGATACAAAATTTTTGGACCCAATACAGGGGAGAAATCGGACAGAACAGAAGCAAGAATTGGTCAACTCAAAAATTACCACAACAAACATGCAAGAGCAATACATTCTTTCATTCCTAATCTCAAATTCATTGAAGCATTAATTCTTTCTTCTTGCCGTCAACAGGGCCGAACAGAGGAAGGAGAAAAATAAAGGATTTCAAACACTTTAGGAAATCGAACATGCAATACTCCCTGTAAGCTTAAACTCGCCAATAATCATGATTAATTTAGTCTTAAAGCAATGAACACCCCTAAATCAACTGAATTGGCTTCGGGTGAACAGTAGCCCGAAAAGAAAATGGGGATGAACTTAACAAATACCACTTCATTGCTCAAAAATTCTTCCCAAGGGTGGTTAATCGAGCCCAATTTCATTTTCATCAGCTCATAAATTCTAAAAACCCCAAACCCGAAATTGCTCACTCTCTTAATCTCACCCGAACCGAACAAAAATTAGTAGCCATGGGAAGAGAAAAATCACCTGAGCTCGAATCTGGTCTTGCATGTGCCGTCGGAGCCTCCAATCGCCGGAATTTCGCCGTTGAAGCCGCTGGCATCACTGGAGACGCAGAGAGAACGGAGAGAGCAGAGGGAGTGAGAGAAATTGAAGGAGAGAGAGAGAAGGGACCGAATGGAGAAGGAAGGAGAAAGAGTCTGATTTTATAAAGGGGGTAAGGAGAAAATTTTGTTTCGGCCCTTTTAACTTCTGTTCTTTTCAATTTAGTCCCTATTCTTAATCTTTCTATTATTTTCAGTTTGGTCCTTATCTGAAAAATTAATTTCCTAAAATTAATTTCTCATATTAGATTAGATATTTTCTTACCCATAAATTTATTTGGGCCTCAAAATAGTTTTTCCTCAAATTTCCAAATTAAAATTTATCATCTAATTATTTTTCCTCAATTAATAAAGAAAATAAATCTTAAAATTATTAGAATACATCTTTACCTAATAAATTTATTTATAAGACTTTTTAATTTCTAAATGACACCCCAAGACCTTAAATAAATCCTTATTTTCTATTTTCTAAAATTTGGGGTGTTACAGCTTGTGACTAGCGATGGCAATCTTTGCTCTATCCTTAGCTTTGCCCTGCATATGATAGCGATAGTGAACCTCACTATCGATAGGTCAGTCCTGCAAAACTTAAGATTTGGCACTCCGATGCCTAAGTTAGTGATTAATCTGTATGAATAAAATGAAATTGAATTGAGAATATTTCAGAAGTATTTATAACTCGTTTGGATTTACCATTCCTAATTCTCTTCTGATAAAGATAAATTGGGCTGGCTCAAGAGGTTTGGTAAAGATATCAGCAAGTTGCAAGTTTGTTGAGATGAACTCCACCTTGATATCTTTCTTTTCAACATGATCTCTCAGAAAGTGATGTCTCACATCAATATGCTTGGTTCTGGAATGATGAATTGGATTTTTGGCCAAGCTTATTGTGCTGGTGTTGTCACAGAGAATAGGCACTTCTGGGAATTCCAAGCCCAGATCTCTAAGTTGATGCTTAAGCCACAGTACTTGAGCACAACAACTTGATGCTGCAATATATTCAGCCTCTGTAGATGAAAGGGAGACACAATTTTGCTTCTTGCTGGCCCATGAGACTAAGCACCCACCTATGAATTGGCATTGACCACTTGTGCTTTTTCTATCTGTCTTATAACCTGCATGGTCAGAGTAAGAATAGGCAAGAAGGTACTCTTGAGTTCCCTTGGGATACCACAGCCCAAGCTCTTGAGTCCCTTGCAAATAACACAAAATTCTTTTTACATTAGTTAAGTGGGATTCTTTAAGGTTTGCTTGATATCTAGCACACATTCCCACACTAAATTGAATGTCAGGCCTACTAGCAGTTAGATAAAGTAAGGAACCTATAATTCCTCTATAATGAGATTGACTAACTACTTTTCCTTTAACATCTGCATTGATGCTAGCAGAGGTATTCATGGGAGTGTCCTCATCCTTAGATTGCTCCATCCCAAACTTATTGAGAATCTCCTTACAATACTTGGTTTGGGAGATGAAGATGCCATCTTTCCTTTGCTTTATTTGCAGGCCTAGGAAGAATGTTAATTCTCCCATCATTGACATTTCAAATTTTTCCTGCATCATCTTAGCAAACTCTTCACAGAGCTTTTCATTAGTAGCACCAAAAATAATATCATCAACATAAATTTGAACTATAAGCATGTGTTTATCTTTATGCATGATGAATAAGGTAGTGTCTAATTTTCCTCTGGTAAAACCTTTTTCAATAAGGAATGTGCTAAGCCTCTCATACCAAGCTCTAGGTGCTTGTTTGAGACCATAAAGAGCCTTTTTAAGTTTATAAACATGATCAGGCTTAGAATTTTCTTCAAAACCAGGAGGTTGCTCAACATAAACCTCTTCTTTGATATATCCATTAAGAAAGGCACTTTTAACATCCATTTGATAAAGTTTAATATTTTTGATGGATGCAAAAGCTAGTAGAATCCTTATTGCTTAAATTCTTGCAACTGGAGCAAAAGTTTCTTCATAATCAATGCCTTCTTCTTGGTTATATCCTTTGGCAACTAATCTGGCTTTATTTTTGACAATTTGACCAGATTCATCAAGTTTGTTTTTGAAAACCCATTTTGTACCTACAATAGGATGATTTCTTGGTTTAGGCACTAAATTCCAAACTTGATTCCTTGTAAATTGATTAAGTTCTTCTTGCATTGCAACTATCCAGTCACAATCAACAAGAGCTTCATCAACACAGGTATGTTCAATTTCAGAAATAAAGGCAGAGAATTCTATTTCATTTTGTAGTTGCTTTCTGGTTCTAACTCCTTTTGAAAATTCTCCAATTACTTGTTCAGGAGGATGATGCTTAAGATGTCTTAAGGAAGATTGAAGCTCATTTGCTTCATCTTGATCACCTTCAGCCTCATCTTCAGAACTCACTATCGATGGCTTTGGAGCTATCGATAGAGGAGTTTTTGAAGTGTTTGAAACTTTATTTTCAGCATTTGCTATCGATGGCTCTGGGGCTATCGATAGAGATCGTTTTAAAGCTTGAGAAAAATCTTCATCCTCATTGTCACAGCGCTGTTTTTCTTGAGGAGTTTCATCAAATACTACATGCATTGATTCTTCAACAGTTTGAGTTTTCTTGTTATATACTCTATACGCTTTACTCCTATTTGAATATCCTATGAATATACCAATATCAAACTTAGGATCAAACTTACCCAAATTTACCTTTCCATTATTGTGAATGTAGCCCTTTGATCCAAATATCCTGAGGTGGCTGATGTTAGGCTTTCTTCCCTTGTAGATCTCATATGGAGTCTTCTCCATCCCCTTTCTGATGTAGGCTCTGTTTGAAATGTAGCAAGCTGTACTCATGGCATCTGCCCAAAATATTTGTGGCACTTGTTTTTCATTTAGCATGCTTCTGGCCATTTCTGTGAGCACTCTGTTCTTTCTCTCTACAACACCATTCTGTTGAGGAGTATGAGGGGCAGAGAAATTGTGTTCAATACCACTATCATCACACAATTCCATGAACTCTTTGTTCTCAAATTCTCCTCCATAATCAGTTCTGATTGCAGTAATCTTGAGATCTTTTTCATTCTGCAATTTCTTAGCAAGCACACAAAAGGCATTAAAAGTTTCATGTTTCGAGGAAAGAAACATAGTCCAGGTAAATCCTGAGTAGTCATCCACAACTACAAGAATGTATAGACTTCCACCTAGACTTTTCACTCTTGCTGGCCTAACTAGATCCATATGAATTAGTTCCAGTGGCCTGCTTGTGGAGACTGTCTTCTTGATTTTAAAGAGGACTTTGTTTGTTTACCTCTTTGACAAGATTCACAAATTAAATCATGTTTAGTTTTGAAACTAGGAATTCCTATGATCAGCTCCTTCTTAACTAGTTTATCAAGTTGTGTAAAATTCTCATGAGCTAGTCTCTTATGCCATAACCAACAAGTTTCATCATTTGAAATAAGACATTTTTCTTCTAATTGTTGGCATAAATTTAAGGTGTATAAATTACCATTTCTATTTGCCTTCAACTTGTACTTAAGATTAGCTTTGTTTATATCTAGATTTCTCTTATCAACAATTAGGCATTCATTTGAATAAAAAATGACCCAGTTACCATGGTCAGTGCTCTGGCTGACACTGAGAAGGTTGTGGCAAAGACCATCCACTAGGTACACATCCTTGACAGGACCAACTTCACCAATTCCAGTGATCTTCCCACTCTGGTTTCCACTAAAGCTAACTTTAGCTCCTTCTTTTGTCACTAGATTGTTGAATTTGTTCTTGTCACCTGTCATATGCCTTGAGCATCCACTATCAATATACCATTTCCCTTTGTTGGATGCTTTAAGGCACACCTGCACAAATCAGACAGTTTTAGGTACCCAAACTTTCTTGGGTCCTTTGGGATTAATCTTGATTTCAGTATTAGAAGCTTTAGATATATAAGTTCCTTTAGGAACCCACTTGTATGACCCACTAATTCCATACTTCCTAGGATTATAGGTTGATTGAGTGTGTCCCTTCTTATTACAATAATTACAAAAGTTGTAGGGTGAATAATATTCAGAAGACTTTCTAAAATATTTCAGATAAGGTTTGACTTTGGGTTCTTCCTATACCAGTTTTGTTTCTAAAAGCCTTTTGATCTTTTAAAATTATATTTAGCATTTCAGAACCTTTTGTAAACTTTTCAAGGGCATTTGAAAGCTTTTCTTTTTCCTTCAACAGAGTTTTACAACTGGAACAATCACTAGTATTTATTGTTGAAGGATTAGCTATCGATGGAGGACTCGTTATCGATAGCTCAGCTATGTTGGCTTGCGATAACGGCTCTTCTATCGATAGTGAACGAAGAACTCTTGATATAGAAAAGGAAATATTTTTCTTGAGTTCTTTGTTTTCTTTTCTCAAACCTACAACTTCCTCAGCAAGTTTAGTTAGTTCAGTATGCATATCATTATACATATCCTGAAGTTCAGAGTAAGTAGGTTCAGAATCATATACCTCCGTATCACTTAGTTCCTCTTGAGCAACAAGACAGAGATTGGCACTCTCTTCATGATCGCTAGCTTCCTCATCTGAGCTATCACCACAGATGGATGATACATATGCTTTCTTTTTGCTGTAGGACTTCTCCTTTTCTCTAAATCTTTGAAGACTCGGACACTCAGCTTTGAAGTGACCAGGCTTCTTGCATTCGAAACACACAGGAGTTTTATCCTTTTGTGAGTCCTTCCTGAAGCTAGAACCACCTCTATGAAATCTTCCTCTTTTCCTGAAGAATTTCTTGAATTTTCTGACCATGAGTGCCATATCTTCATCATCAAGATCTTCTTCCTCATCATCATCATCTTCATCTCTTTCAGATTCAGAAAGAGCAAGAGACTTCTTTTTAGGATTACTCTGAGCTTCCCTTTGAGCTATCAAAGTTGGTTCATATTTAGTAAGGCTGCCAAAAAGGGCTGTGATTGACTTTGTTGATTCTCCCTGCATTTCCTGAATGGCTGTCACCTTCATGAGCCAATCTTCCTTTAGTACCTTCAGTATCTTGCTAATTTGCTCCTTTTCTGTGATTTTTCTTCCAAGAGCAGTCAGATTGTTGATGAGATGAGTAAATATGATTTCTAGATCTCTGATCTTTTCTCCTTCAATCATCTCGAACTTGAGGAATTTTTCAACCAGCATTTCCACTCTTCTGCCTTTCACTCCAGAGGTTCCTTCATGAGCAATTTGCAGAGCCTCCCACATCTCCTTAGCAGTATCGAGGTGGCTGATTCTAAAGAATTCTGTTTGACTAAGTGCACTCTGGATCATAAGAATGGCCTTGCTGTTTAATTCAAGATCTGCAATATCATCAGGAGTGAGTTCATCTTCACTTTTGGGAATGCCCAGACTGTCTTTAGGCACAATATCACCTTCTTCTATGATTTTCCACAACCTATATCCATTTGCCTTAATGTAGATCTTCATTTTGAGTTTCCAGAAGGTATAATGCTTTCCATCAAAGCCAGGGGGTTTGTTGATAGAACTTCCTTTAGGCAATATATTCTCATACGATGCCATTTCTGATCTTTGCTTCTCAGATTCGTTGGAATCAAAACGAGAAGACCTGTTCTGATACCAAATGAAAATGGCAAATTGCACAAGAGGGGGGGTGAATTGTGCTTTTCAGAAAATTAAACTTTAACACATAAAGTCAATCCTTTATACTGGTTCGGCCAAACACTGCCTACGTCCAGTTCTCCAACTCCTCGTTGGGTTCCACTAAAACACAGGTTTTACAATACAGGGTCACCTGCCAACCTTTACAATCACAGAGCTTTAGACTTCCTCTAAACGCTCCCCTTTACAAGTTGTAAGACTACAACTCTGTTCTAAAATCCCAGATTTTAGAACAAACTCAAACAGTAGAGGATTTCAATAAATGAGTTCACTAAATGAACAGATTTTGATAATCACTGAAGTACAATTAAACTCACTAAGAATAATAAATTTTAAGCAGAGGATAGTTAAGAGTAATGAATGTAAATCTGTCAATTTGTTCTCTGCTTCATAAATACTCAAGCTTTGGCTTTTATATGTCATCTTTGTCTTCCTTGAAACTTTCAGCTTTGAATCCGTTTGAATATTGTCGTTGGAAGCTCTTAGCCGTTGGCATTTAATGCTGGTCTTCATCTTAGTCATCTATCTTCTCTTACTTCATTTAATTCTTGCAGAAGATGAGCTATGAGAGATATGCTGTGTTTGCCAACTACCTGCAGCATTGTACTTGTGTAGCAGCTTTTTCAGTAGCGCTAACATCTCATGTTATCGCTAGCTTCATAGAGTGAGTCCTACACTTAGCTTGTTAGCTAAACAAGTATTTATGTGAAGCACAGTAGGTGTTATCGCTAGTAGGATTCATTAGCTCAATGTACACAGATAATATATCAGCTATCAGAATGACTAAGTTATCTCAGCAAGTGATTTCATTATCGATAGCTAAACTTGTTATTATCGCTAGTTCATTCCATTAGCTCTACATAGTAACTTATCTGAATGTAACAAGGTGTTCTGCTATCGCTAGCTGTTTATGGTATCGCTAGTGACTATGTTATCGCTAGCTTAATTCATTTGCTCAATGCATTTGCTCTAAGGATTCTACTATCGATATCTGATCCTGTTATCGCTAGTTGTTCTTGCTGGCTGATCTGACTTTCTATTGTCCAAATTATTTATAAAGTCTTAGCGATAGTGAATTTGTTATCTATAGGACTTGTTCAATTTTTAGATAACTCAAACTTTTCCTTAGTCATTTACCTTGATTCTTATCTTGATTATATTCTGACTAAGTTATATTTTTATCTGATTATTTTTACTTATGCTATCTATAGGGTACAGTCTTCATCAAAACTTAAGATTTCTAACACTGACTACTCATCTACATGCGGTGTATGCTAGCAAGGTGTCCAGTGGAATACACACACATCAGTTCAGAAAGTATGCTCAGGTAATCACATATGATGCACATCTTAGTCCCAAAATCTCTTTTCACAATTTATAAGTGTAGAAAAACCCATCCTAATTCATCTCCAAGGATAATATATATATATCATTGATAATTACAAAAAACCCAAATGAATCTTATTAGAAACATTAGGAAAACATTTGGGACCAGTCAAAACCTTCCACCCGCCCCTGATCACCACAGTACAGTTCATAAGGGACTGTCTACCCTCCCTCAATCGCACCACGGATCAGAAAGATCTCTGTCCTTTCTAGATCAGTGATGGGTGATCTCCCTCTTACGTCTTTCTCTCATTTATTTCCCATAAATATTTCAATTAGTCCCTGTGGTGTAACAGGGTACCTCATCATGTGATGACACAATTTCCAATTCACCAGTGTTACATACACAAACAATTTCTTACAAATAACACATACAATCAGGTACTAGGCCTTCCAATATTTCCAAGATATATATATATATATATAAATATATATGAAATGATTTCCAAGATCACATATATTTCAGTTCCAAATATTTCATATCACAAATTTATGCCATTTCGAAATAATACTCCACAGGACATTGCATTGTGAAAATAATAATAGTTCAAGATCTCATTTCTATATCTCATCATCATCAATTGATAATCGTATCTCAGCTGTTATTCAATCCTCATTTCAATATAACATCATAATTATTAAATAATAATATTTTAAACTACTTACTAACACTACACACACACACACACACTCGCGCATAAATAATCAGAAAGCAGTTACCTGATAGCTGGCACTAATCTCACAATAGTGTAGCTCCCTCGTGCTAACTCAAAGCAATTAAGCACTACACAAACATACATTTAATCACAATTAACCATTTATCTAAACAATTTCACACATTGGAATTTAAATTATTAACTACCATTTTCTTGCATTCACTTAAGTTAAATCCAACTCTTAACCTTCATCCTTCCTCCTTATACTTGATTCATCTATAATCTACTTATACATAAATCCAAGCCTAAATAGTAATCTCTCCAATAACCATTTACCTTAAACCTTAACATCTAATAATCCCCCATACTTCATCACCAAAGACAATTTATAGAATTCAAGCCTAAGCACAATTTTCCAAATATCCACCAATTATTTCTCAACCTTAAAAATCCATTCATTAATCCACAATTTATTTCCAAACCTTAATACCTCAATAAATTCAAGTTCAAGCCTAAAAATATTCCCTTTCCTAAATCAAGGCCTACACCCAATCCCCATTTAACCTCATTAATATTTTTGTTGTTGGGCATAAGCTAACCCCATAAATCCATAAACCTACATTGAATATCCAGAATCACAAAATTACCTACACAAAATCCGATTTATTCCAAACTTCAACCAATGCGAGCCCACCCGGTTGGAAAGAAGAATGGAGAAGCTGGATCAAAAAAAGAACGCAAGGACCAATATTTTCCTGGGTACAAAATTCCATTCCAAACAATCAACTAAATCTCCTCATATGACCTTAATAAACATATGAAAATCATTAATTTAACCATAAACACGTGAGATCATCAAAAGTCCCAATTTCCAAAATCTCCAAAACTCCAAAAATTCCCAATAATTAGGAAAACCTCCAACAATGAAAAATCTATTTAGATAAACTTATAATCAATGTCCAAGCTTCAGTTTATTGAGCTTAGGACTCCCAAATACCAACTTAAACAATGCTTAATTTTTCAAATATAGCCAATCAAAATACTAAAGACATAGGAATGTAAAGGATACTTATGAGATTCCGAAAATGTACATAGTTGGCAAGGAAACTCACTATTCCGGCACCGGCGAGCTCCAATAATTCCGGCCAAAGGATTTTTGAATCGCTTCATATGGCCACAACTCGTACTGGAAGATGGGAGGGGAAGGTTCTAAGAAGTTGGAGAAGATGAATGGAGGTGGTGAGAGATGAGTTCTGGTGAGTTTTCACCGGAAACTTCACCTCCTTTCAAGGCCGAATGGCGGCCGAACAGAGGAAGAGAGAGAGAGGGATGGCGAGATAGAAGGTAGAGGTGTCCACGGGACGTCCCGGTCCCATCCCCATCTTGAAAAAATTTTTTCGGGACGAGAATCACATCTCGCGTCCCCCGTCTCATCCCGAACTTGTCTCGATCCCGACCGGGACGGGACTGTCCTAAATTTTTTTTACAAATTGAGAATTGTAGAGCTGCTACTGTAGAGGAACTAGCTAGAAGGAGAGGGAGAAGAAGGAAGAGACAAAGAGAAAAATAAAATAGATAAGAGCACAATTTTCTAACTTCTTTCCACAACTCCACTTACAGATTCTTCTTAATTTATGCAAAACCAGTAAACCATAATCAAAATCGCAGCCTCTTTTCTCACTTTATTCATTCCCTATTCTCTACCCTATTCGCTTTCCTATTATTCGCATCAAGACCATGTCTCAACAATTATATTTTTCTATATATTTTGTGAAAAAAATATATATTATATATATTTGGGATAGGACCGAGACAGGACGACCTCATCCTGAGTACTGTCCTGAAAGCTCATTTTGTGTCGTCCTGGTTTGTCCTTGTTAGAATAATGAGTTTTGATGATAACTAAACATAACTTAGGCATAAAGAAAGGTTGGACATAGATTAGGGATAACTTAGAAACAATCTGATAGAAAATGCTAAGTATTGTCCAATCGATCAGGATTAGATTATCAGTTAAAAAACTAAGGCATTGATCGATTAGGGATAGATCAGAGTTAGATTATAAGTTTGAATCATAGGCGCCCAATCGATCAGACACCCCTGTGATTGATCAGAGAAGTAAAAATGAACTAAATAATCTCAGCGTGATCGATTGGAGGAATTAGAATAACTTAGTGTGATCGAATTGTTGCATCTGATCAATCAGGCCTCCCTGTAATTGATCAGAAAGATCAAAGTATAATTCAAGCATAATCTAAGCCTAATCAATAAGGGAAGGTTAATCGATCAGAGAGTGGTGAGTAATCGATCAGAAAGTACTTGTAATCTGAATATAATCTGAGTGTGATCGATTATGTAAGCCTAATCGATCAGGGACCCCTGTGATTGATCAGGCGAGGTATTTTCTAATATCATGTTCAAGTGACGCAAGTCATGATCGATGTATGATCGATCGGGAAACATAGAGAATGATCTATCAGAAACCAATGATTGATGTGGCGATAGGATTTAATTCAAACTAAATGGTCAGCCTATTTTAAGCTTTCAAGTACAGAAGTTGTTTAGGCCTATTATGGGAAGTTAACGTTAGACACACAAAACTGCCATTAGAGCCGTTTGACACAACAACTATGGTCTGTGATCAATGAAGAGAGAGGATCTGAAGAAAATCAAGTACAAAGGAGTTAATGCTACCCATAACAAAATCACCTCAACACTCCATCTATAATCATCTATCATTTAAGATCAAGCAACGGCTATAACTTCATCAACGGGCAGAATTTCAGAAACTAGTATAAAAGCCTTGATGAAGAATTGGGTGAAGGACATTGATTACATACATTGATTACTCTTGTTAGTTATACTTACTGCATTCAATACTTACCAACCCTTAGAAAGATTATTTATTGATTATTGTACTTCAGTGTGTATCACAATCTGTTTAGTGAGTGAACAAGTTTTCAGTAATCTCATTTCAAGTAAGGATTACTCTTAAGATAGTTGGATCTTAAGAGTAGGGTGTATTCTTACAAGTTGTAAGGGGGAGTGATCAGTGAGAGAGAGCTCTTATTGTGTGATCACTTGTAAAGGCATTCAAGAGCCGGATTGAATCTTGAAGGATTAGTGGAACCCAACTGGAAGTTGGAGAACTTGACGTAGGCCAAGAGTTTGGGCTGAACCAGTATAAGGGCTTGTGTCTCAGTGTCCTAAATTTTTAATTAGCACAATTCATCCCCTCTTGTGCATTCCTGCCAATTATAGTCCTGTCCCAAAATGATTGGGATAGGGCAATTTTGAACACCCCTAGGAGAAGGCAAGAAGGAAGGAGAGGGAGGAGAGGAGGGGGAGGCGCCGTCGCTGCCGGCAAAAGAGCAAGACAAGAGAGAGAAGGACGAGAGG
This sequence comes from Mimosa bimucronata, assembly GCA_037074515.1. Taxonomy (NCBI): domain Eukaryota; kingdom Viridiplantae; phylum Streptophyta; class Magnoliopsida; order Fabales; family Fabaceae; genus Mimosa; species Mimosa bimucronata. The sequence goes on along the minus strand of CM073443.1, from coordinate 12,143,535 downwards.
GAGTGCTTAGAGAGAGAGAGAGGGAACTGGACGGGAATGGTGGGAAGAGGGAAAAGAGAGAAAAAGGAAAAAGAAAAAGAAAAGATAAAAATGGGTAGAGAAAAGTACACTACTAGGCCCTAAAATCCTCAAAATAAGATATTTTTCTCTAACCTAATATTTCCCTTTAATCTCCAAAAAATTTTCATAATAATCTTTAGCTATTTTCTCCCATAATATCCTCCCATGAGCCAAAATATAATTTTTCCAATTTGTTTTCCTTAAAATAAGGGAGAAATTTAACCTTTAAAATCCTTAAAATACCTTAAATTCGTCAAATGTTCCCATAATTCACCAATTCCCATGAATTAATTCCCAATTACACTTATTGGTAAATAAATCTTGATAAGGGAAAATTCCAGAGCAAATCCTTTGTGGAGAAAAATTTGGAAGTTGGGATTACCTTAGAAATGTAAATCTTATCTTTGGATTACTTTTCTTAATAGGTTACTTACTAATGATGCGAGAATGAGAAGAGGACTTAGTAAGATAGCTCCCTACATTTGTTATAATGCTGATATGAAAGATTTATTACATGTTTTGCTAAGTAAGATAGCCCATTAAGCATTATGAATTTCAATTGTTAACTCTAGTTTTTGGCTAAGATTTTTCAATTGTGATTTCTGGCATTGGTGTAATATGAATGTCAATGACAATGTGGTGCAATGTGATGGACCTTGAAGTGGCACAATTCAAAAGTATTTGATAATATCAACTCTAGTACTAAAGAGCTCTTATAAAAGGTTAAGGCCATCTTGTCCAGTTTTAGTGCAGCAAAGATACATATGAATCACTCTAAAATTGAAGGTATAGCAAATGAAGATAAATCCCAATTATGGAGAGAAGGATTGGTGACTATCACAGTTGATGGAGCTTACTCTCACAAGAGTGGTAAGGCAAGATGTGGTGGAATTATCAAAGATCATAGAGGAAATCACATTGAGTTTTTCATGCTAAATACCCAAAATAGAGATCCAATAAGAGCAGAACTTTTGGCGTACCTTGTTGGTCTTAAAAGAGCATGGGATGGAAATCGTAGAAAACTTTGCTTGAAAAATGATTTTTCAAAGACACTTAAGCTTATCAAAACTGGAAATAATGATCTTTTAAGAATTTAATATTTTAAAGTCATTCTATGCTTGAACGAGATTGGTTGGTTGATCTATAGCACATTGGGAGAGAGGTGAGCTCTAAAGCTGATATGCTTGCTAAATGTGCTTTGGAGATGCCTACTGGATTTCATTTAGTTCCATTAGATGATTTTCGATTGTTTATTTCTTGCAATGTATAGTAGCTTTTACTGTTTTCTTTTATATAAAAAAACAATGTTTGGAAAGATGATGACACTTTTCTGGCTTTTGTAACAACAGAGTGAGCATCATTCACAATTGCTATAAATTATTGGTAACTAATAATGTTTGGCTTAATGTTTTGGTCATTAAAAACTTTGCCTAGATGATGAAGACTTTTTGGTTTATAACTTAATATAATTAAGATCCATATGGATCTCAATTTAATTACGTGACTTTGTGGGACCTTATCTTTATTAAGTTCCTTCCATGAGACCTATAATTAATTTACTCAACAAAGAAATACTTCTTCCTGATTAAAAAATGATTAAAATCAATAAATATGTTTGAATTTAAATTCTTTTTTAAAATGTCCTTATTGATTGTTTGATATGATAGTTGTCTATAATAATTGAATAAGAGTAAAAAATATTTTGCAAATACTCTTATATATGGGAACTCCAGATTAAAAATGACTACCATTTATTTAAAAAAGAGGCTTGTAAGGAGTAATATTGTCAACAAGATCAGAAAAAAAAAGTTAGGGTTATGGTGTGATTTTTCCTTATAAAGCATTTTCACTATAGCATTTTCACCAGAGATGCTGACGTGAAACCTGATATGATACAGAAATGTCAAACACATATGGAATAAGATGCAAAAATATCCACGCACTTTTTCTAAATGTGAGCCTAACATTATATGCATTATTTGGGTGCAAATATACCCAATGAACCCTTCTAAACTAGTGAGACCTACATTATCATTTAATACAAATCGTCACATTCTCTCCTTTACTCTTCTTTGTCAACCCAATATGCTTTATCTTTTCTATTCTCAGCTCTCATTCATTAAATATGTGCTAGTGCACTTTTAGATATATTATCAAGAATAGTGAGCTTAAGTTTCATAATTCCATTCTACAAAAATTTTTCATAGATATTAAACCAAGTCAGATCATGTTGTTCTCTTCATCAACCACCATACAATGGCATTCCTTAAAAAGACCAAGGTTCAAAAAACCAGATCGGCCAATGAACCTGTCGAAGTACTGGTTCAAGGGTCAGTGCTAGGATCGAGGGTCAACTCAGGTCAAACTAGTCTTAATAAAAACAATATAAATTAATTGAAACTGAAAAGATTTATATTTTACTGTAGATGATTTAATTAATTTAAACTTAATTAAGATCAAATCAAATTATTTGGTCAAAAGATTATATATTATATATAATATATTTAATTTTGAAGTAAAATTCAATTTTTGCAAACTTTTATAAATATTAAAAGGTAATTTTCCATTTATTTATTTAACCAACATCTTCAGTATTTTCAGCCTTTTCATATGCTTTTAGATGGTTTAATTTATATTCTCTACCTTTTTTAAGAAAGTGAGGGCCCAAGTCCATTAGACAATGTAAAACCCTAGTTAGCTTCCTCTCCAACCCCTCATTCCTTATTTATTTTCTCTGTGGCCGTCAGCTTCCCTCCCACCATGCCTGCTTATGAAGAATTCATACCATCATCACCAATGGATAAGGTTTTGACAGTTATGGCTAATGGGGCTTCTTATTTCTTAATTTTCATCATTTTTATTGCTAATATTTTCTCAAATAATTTGACATCCAGGTTCTTCTAATCCTTTTCTTTTCACATCTTTTCACTATAAATGGCAATGGCTACTTCTTCCCATCTTCATCAACTTAAATCAGATCTAAGATTCTGAAAACTTGAACTGGGTAAGCCACCTAACTCGCCGTTTTGACCGAGTCAAGGGCGTTTCGGGCGAGTCGACTCAGTTTCCGCCAATTCAACTATACACCCGGTTCAATGCACAAACCAGACTGGCATAGAGTCTGGTTCTCTGGTTCCCAATGAACAGTGAAAAAACATATCACAACAACACCACTTCTCTCAAGCACAAACACACTTCTAGAGTCAAGACCTTTAATCACATCACCAATTTGGTTACATACCATGAACTCTTCTACATTACACCATTTGCCACTATAATAGCACATTACCGCCTGTCTTAACCTTTTTCTTCATTTATATCTAATATTGCACTTGCAAGTATTTGAAGAGTGAGAGTTGTGACTAAAATTTAAGAGAGAGGTGATGGGTTGTAGAAGAAGACATGGGAATGAAATGGAAAAGGGATGAGTAGTGTGGGGGTAGAGAATGTAACAGTTTTTTTTCATTAAATAGCCATTTAAAAATAATTATGTGGAGCCCACTTATTTGTAAGAGTTTATGGATATTTTTGCACCCAAATAATGAATATTGTGTCAAACGCATATTTGGAAAAAGTACATATGTGGTTTTGCCCCTTAACCCATTGGTGTTCGACTTTTTAATGCCACATCAGCCTCTATGTTAGCATCTCTTGTTAAATTTAACGGTCAATGTTGGTACCATTTTGGAGAATATAAGTATATTTTTACACCTAAAATATTTTTATTGTGTACAGACTCATATTTAACAAATTTAAATGTATTTTTTTCACTTAGCCCTAGGGCTGAGCAACGGGCGGGTACGGGTGGCCCGTGGTGTACTCGTAGCCCACCTGTTTATTTTTAAACAGGTACAGGGAAGCCTGTACTCGCAAGAAGCCTGTTTAAACCCGTGCTTAACGAGCTTGACAAAGCCCATGTGGGTACGAGCGGCTTATGGGTAACCCCGTTTAACCATCATCATTTTAAAAAAAAGCTTCATTTCCAGGCTCCCAGAAAAAGCTCTAGAACACTTAGATTTACTCAAGAAGAAGAAGAAAAGAAGAGAAGGAGGAGGATGAGTGTCTACATTGCTAAGGTGAAGGTCTAGTTTGTAGGGGTTAAGGGTCTCCATTGCAACGGCTGGGTGGTGGAGAAGCGGCAGAGGATCATGGAGCAAGATGAGGGAAGAAGGCGAATCTGTCTGAACAAGAAAGAGGGATGAGAGTGAAGATGAATATGTGAAGAATGTGAAAGGGGAGAGAAAAAAGAAAGAGGAGTGGTTGATGATGACAGATGGCGGCGGCAATGGGAATTGGAGAAAAGAGAGTGAACAAATGGAGATATGGTTTTTATTTGAGTTGTCATGTGTGGATAAAAAAAAATTAAAATGGAGTAGCTGAAGAATCGAACCATGGACTTTGATGTAAAATAAAGTGGGTTCTTTTGCCACTTGACCAACAAGGGTTTTCATTTCATGTATGGGAAAATTATAAGTATTATAATAAACTTAATATATTTCAAAATAAAAATATATAAACAAGTGGGTAATGGAGTACCCGTGGCTAAAACCGTACCCGTACTCGTATATACTTAAATGGGCGGGGCCTGCCATGGGCCAAAAATGGGCGGGCTTCGATGGGCAAAATATATGGGTCACGGGTGGGCCCAGCGGGTCGCACGCTTTTTGCTCACCCCTTAGCCCTTTTTTAAATTGTTCTCTCAAAAGCTATTAACACCCTACAACCCTCACGGTTTTAATGTTTAAGACGGGTAAATACATGTCAACCCAAAATCCTTTGATAAGATTGGTTATGCCCCTTATTATCGAATTTTTAGGTAGCAAAATCCTGTACCTATTGATTTATTCCACACTCTCATCATGTTGAAATGGATTTTATTGTCAGAGAATTCCCCTAGATCGTGAGAATATTTTCAGAATAAATATGTCTACGAAACTTGTAATGCTCTTTGATCTACATTTTTTTTTCAGAATTGGAATGTAGCCAATACATTGTATTAAAAAATTTTTTTTTGAAATAAGCAAATAAAATAACTGGGTTTTTATTTGGAAAAATTGGGAAACATCTCTTATTGAAGATTTTATTGGTTAAAATGACCTAAATAAAAGTACTAGTCTTTTGATTTTAAATCTGACTTTTCATGTGTGCATAATAAGAGTTAGGCCAATGGCATGTGGTTACTACGAACCATTTGGGTCTACCAAAATTGAGCAATATTGCATTATTTTTAAAATATTGGGGAAAAATTGTGACGTTAAAATCTTGTAATTGTTATAAATAATATGAAACATGGATGTTCATAACTTATGCCTTCTTATGATTTCATCTTTTAGTCAATTACATTATACCTTATAACTCCCAAATTGAAGGACCTTAAGTACATATTCTTTATAACCTCCAATTGTAACATTATGTTGCTTAATTCTCTTATTTATGCACTTGTAACTCTTTAAGTTGATCTTCAATACTTGGAGGCCTATAAATAGAGGCTATGTACAAGTCATTGGCACACACAAGTGAATGAGAACACTCCCTTGGTTCCTCTCCAATTTTTGGTTTTGTTATTCTATCTACATCTCTCCATCTTTCATCTTTCTTCTTTCCCCTAATTTTTCATAACATGTTATAGGCATGATTAGCTTTGAAGATTATAGATATAAGTTTATTGTAAATTTATGTGTTGTAGAACACAAGTACATACATCATGTTACATACACACGTACACATACACCAATATTATAAGTATATATATTGGCATGCTTTCATTTTTTTAGATATACATATTCATATATATATATATATATGTATATGTATTATTTACAGTTTTTTCTTCTTCATACATGCATGTTATAGGTGCATGTTACACACACACACATATATATATATATATTATTTACAGTTTTTTTTGTCTCTTCATACAAGCATGTTACAAGTGCATGTTATTTAGTTATTTATTTATTACACACATATACTATGCTACATATTGCTTAGTGTTTTTATTTCCTTACACACATGTTATATATACATTTTATTGTTTAAATATGTCTTTTGTTATCGTTATTTGGTTTTGCAATTTTTTTAGTCTCCGTTTTATGTTATTTTAATTTCATTTTATTATCTTATATTATGCTTCTATCTTGTTATTTATGTTACAATTTATATTATTCTAGTTTTATGTTTGTTATATTATTAGCCTTTCTATTATTTCATTTTATATTAATTTTAAGTTACTATCATGTCACTTTATTTATATTTCATATTATGAAAGGCCAATAGCAATGATACTGCCAAAATTCTGATTAGATGTGACCCAAAGCCTCGTCACTTTTAATAATGATTATTGGTATAAGACCATCTTGTGATTTAATTAAAAAATGGCATGAAAAATGGGAGTGACATTTTAATGATTTAAATATTCAAAATACCAAGCCTCTGAAGGCTACTGACAAATCATTTAAGCATCAAATGACATAAAATAGCTTTATAGTTTTGAAAAATTCTTGATGTGGTCTTGAAGACAAGTATTTAAGAAAAGTGATTATTTGTTATTGAAAACAAGGAACAAATTATAAGAGTGACAATCAACATTACCACGTTACAATGGTAGCATTGATATTTAAAAGCCAATAATATACACGTCTTGGCTATCAAACTATAATCATGGAAATAACATGGTTACTAATATTATAAGAAAATGTGAAAATATGACCAGAAGTCATATAGACAAAAAGAAAATATTACAAAATGACCAGAAGTCATATGAATAAATATGCATCAAATTATTAGGATACCAAAAAAAAAAAAAAGGCCTGAGGCAATGGGTTATGGAAAAATATATCTAAATTTATTGTAAGGCAAATGAAATAATAATAATAATAAGCCCTAAAGGTTCTTTGATGTTTATTTTCAAATATTATTTAACGTTGTTATTTATTTTATTATTTATGTAAGTTAACTATCTTGTTATTTCGTATATATGTTGTTTACATATTGCCACATTGCCTTCATTGTACTTTTATAATATGTCATTTTACATTGTTGTTACCTTCACATCATTATTATTTCAATTTGTTGTTGTTTAATTTGTTGTGATTAATTCGTGAGAGAATCACACCAATCAAAAGTGAGAGTCCTGAAGACTAATCAGCACATTTTGCTATAATCACACATGAACAATGACCATATTGATATTTAGAGGCACCAATGTTTGGTGATATTAAAATAATGACATTTTGGTCATGAGCCAATATTAGAATGATATGGCCAGAAGCCATAATCATTGAAAGCAAATACCAACATGGTTATGGTCCTAAGACCAATAATTGGATTTATTGATAATGTGCCATTGAAAGTGGGACAATTGATTATAACAATGAACACATTGGAAAAATTGATTAAAATTGATAATTAAAGTGAATTTCCAATAAGAATTATGTTTGTCCATGGTCATTACAACAATTATATGTTCAATAGAAAGAGAAATGGAATTTTATTGTTCACAACCATAAAGAAGGCCACAGTTTATAACTATTGATATATATATATATATATATATATATATATATTTATATATAACTATTGTTTATGAAGTTGTTGACTAGAAAAAGTAATTATTGGTCATTTTTTTTAATTTTCATATATTATATCAGCTTATTAACAAATTTGAATTTATGGTTGTGAACATTTTTCTATGTAAGCTTCATATATTAATTATGAAATGATAAATATGTTATACTCTATATATATTCAAATTAAACAAACTTGATCATCTTGTAATTAATGGACTTTACTATGTCAAGTTCCAAACTTGCCTATGTTCCATTATTGCATGGGGTTACTGTTTCTCTATTTCTTCACATATTTCTCATCAAACACTCAACTTATATAACCCAACATGAAGGTAATTTGTTTTTACATTACTAGCCTCTACTTTTCATTTTACTTTTATCTTCCATGTCTTCTCTTCTTTTTAAGAGGTAATGCATTATATATACATATAGTTCATTTTGAGCTCCCAAACTTTTTATTATTGGAAGGCATACAAACATTATGCAATTTTGATTCTATTTTGGTGTTTAAACCTCCGTGGAAAGAAAAGAAAATGAATCAAAGGTGAACAAGAGTTTGACCTCTATTTCACCTACTCTTTGGCATTATACAGTTGGTTGTATCCTACGGTTACAAGTGAGAATAGTGTAATGTTAAATTTGACTTGATTTGAGTATGATTATTGATTAATTTTAGTAAGTAATTTCTATAACTCAGACTTGGAAAGTGAAATGCAAATCTTTTTTTTTCCATGCAATTTTACTCATTATGATTGGGTTACCATAAATTATGAGAATATATATATATATATATATATGTTAGTTCCTGAAGAAATTATACGTAATAACATTGATATAGTTCCTGAAGAACTAATCCATTTTTATTTTTATTTTATGGATGGAATACTAATTGATGGTGAAAATCATGACACGTATATCGATATTAGAACTTCGATTCATATGCCAAAAAAAACAAGGAGGAGGAGGAGGAGGAGGAGGAGGAGGGGAAGCACTTTGGTTCATTGAAGGGTATGAAAAAGATAACCCAATTGGATTAAGATCCATATTTGTATGTGAGTGAGGAAGAATTTGAGCTTTCAAATGAAATGTAGGTTGTTGGCCTACTATAATTGTCTTTGTAATACATGAATAGTGGAAGTTTATTGGTATGATTCATACTTGAGGGGTAAATCGATGAAATACAAGTATGAGTTTATGTTGAAAAAAAAAATTCTGATCACATTCCTCATCACAAAGCCTAATTGATCTCTCAAAGATAGATGTCATGCTATGATTTTAAATATGGAAATTAAAAAGCTTAATTTTGGTTAAGAAAGATGATATAGTAAATAAAAAATTTACTAATCCAAATTGAAAATGGCAGGAAATACACAAGAGGGGGAGGTGAATTGTGTATCTTAAAAATTTGAATGATCTAAGACTAACACAAGGGATTTATATTGGTTCGGTCCTAACTCTAACATACATCTAGTTCTCCAACCTCTGTTGGGTTCCACTAGTGAATCAGGATTACAACAGGTTCCTGAATACCTTTACACCAGAGAATTTTCTCAATAAGACCTCACTATCTCACGAAATTCTCTCCTCCTTACACTTTTGTAAGATTACAACCCTTTCCTCAGGATCTCAATATCCCAAGGAAATCACACAATGAAAGTGATTGCAGATTACAAGTTTGCTCACACTTGAGCTAATAAGATTACAGTTTGAAGAACAACTGAGAGAACTCAGACTTGAATTTATTGCAGTAGGAAATTAGTAGTTGGATATCACTTATTGCACTCTACCAACCAATTTCAACTTTAATGCTTTTATAGTCTTGATAAGATTCGCCCGTTAGTTGCTAAGTCTCTGGTTATAGCCGTTGTGAGATTTTTAGAGAGAGATGAAGGTCTAGAGGTTGATGATGATTCTGAGTTGCATTTAATGCTTCAGAGTAGGTTTTGAGTTGCATTCTCTCTCTCTCTCTCTCTCTCTCTCTCTTCCTTTGTTTGTTCAGCAAAGTATGGTGGTTGCTGCGTCAGGTACAAGTGAGTAACGGCTCTCTGTTTATGTTTCTGTGTGTCCAACATAAACTGCCTAAAATAGCCATAAGTACAACATCCAGAAATAATGTCAGTTAAACATGAGAAGAGAAATGAATTTGAAATTTTAATGTTCCAATCGATGGCCAGGTATGCCAATCGATTGCTGCCTTTGGTTCTCAATCGATTGCCTTCATATTGGTTCAGATTGCTACCTGCAGCACTTGATTGATATGTCAATTATCAAATAAAACATAAGGGTACCAATCGATTGCTAGGTTTCCCAATCAATTGCTTAATGTCAATCGATTATCCAAGAGCCAATTGATTGCTTTTTCTTTGGTTTGATCTTAAGTTCCAATCGATTTCTCATAGATTGTTTATGTTAATCGATTGCCATTTCTCTATCGATTGCCTATCTGAATGATTACTTGGAAACAGGAGCAAGAAATCGATTAATGTTTCTTTCTATCGATTGAGACTCGCTAATCAATAAGCAATTGATATGCTATCGATTTAAGCTCAACTCCAATCGATTGCTGTTTTGAGCCATCGATTGCTTAACTTAGATTTTAAGAAATTGCTTTTCAAAATATTTTTCTAAATTAATATGTCATGATCCTATAGCCTAAGTCATGTTTGGTTATCATCAAAATCTAATCTAGAGTTCAACATTCTCCCCCCTTTTTGATGATGACAAAACATACTTAGCTACATATGAATAAGGATTCTTTTGAAACTTTGAGAGATCATGAGATGAGTATTTTCACAGAATAACATCAAATACATTTCAGATGCTCATGAAGTCAATTATGAACCATATATATATATATATATAACTCATGATATTTGACAAATCTCTGATTTGCATGGTTTTTATATGCCTAAATTGAGGAAATTAACATGATTGAGATGCGATATTGGTCCAATAATGCTTAATGTAGAACTTAGACTCTCAAGTAAAATGAGTATAACATTAGGATTAATTAGCCATAATTGTAGATTAATTACATTGATTAATTTATAGGGCTATTTGATTCTTGTTTAATCTTGTTTCCACTTGTAGGGTCGTTCAGGACCAAAAGATCGGACCCGGGATGAAGAAAAAGGCCAAACAAAGAGGCAGAACTGAAGACACCTCGCCGCGGCGAGCCAGACGGCGAGAACATCCCCATTTTGGCAGAGAAGACATGAGCTCGCCGTGGCTTCGCCGCGGCGAGCCCACGGCGAGAAGGACCCCAGAGCTCCAGAAGCAACATCACCTCGCCGCGGCGAGCGGACGGTGAAGTGCGTTCTGCAGAAATTTCAGTTCGCGAATTTCGGGCCCAAACCAGATCTAACTCATCACCTACTCACTTGACCCGACTTGGGGGACTTAAAACACGAATCATACACCCCAATAGGGCAGATTTGGAGCCACCACTCACTCCCAAAACCCTAACTCTCTCATTTCCTCCCATCTCCATCTTCCATCTTCCACCTTCTTCCTTCAAATCCTCCATGGTTCCTCAACCTCCACCTTGGTTGCTGTTCTTCCCATGGAGTAGCAGCTAGGCTCCACCATTCTTGGTGGTGGGAGCCAAGGGATGAGCTTGAAGCTTGAATAAGGGAGTTTTAGTTCTAATCCTTCTTCCTCTTGTTGTATTTATGCTTTTCTAGGGTTCTAGGAGTATATTTATGACATTTGGTTGTGTTCTTCATTTCTATATGTTGTATAAGGGTTGGAAACTATTTTATGTTGTTTCTTTCTTGTTGAATACTTGACATTGTGCTATATTAACTTTGAGTTTGATGAAATTTATGGGTTCATGATTTTGTTATTCTCTTAGTGAAAATTATGTGCTAATGCAAGGTGGCTTGGTTAGTGGATCAAAAGTGTTAAGTGGTTTAGCATGAATGGAATGGCATATGAATTGATTAATTGTGTTTAGACATTGGGTAATTACTCTTTTCAACCTTAATCTTTGTTTGGGTGGCCATCAATGAGTTAGGGTTAATTGAGAAATCAAGTGCAATTGTGGGGTGGCCCAAATTGTGGATTTAAAGTCTTACATGATTGGTTAGTTCTTGAATTTGTCAAATTGCATGAGTGGCATTGGACTTCAATCCTAGAGTCTTGATTTATTATTTGGGGTTCCAGTAATCGATTAAACTCTAGGATTAATTAAGTGGCAACTCGGGGTCCCGGTTGTTGGATTAGGAGCCCCTTACGATTAGCAAATTCGTATTGATTTTGAGCTTAATCAACTTAGGATAAATTAAGTAATGTGCGGGGTTCCGGCATTAATTAAGTTAACCTAAGCCTAGCCTAGAGGGGTTCCTCTAGGGGTCTTTCGAAAGTCAACAAAACTCCCTAAAAACCTTTAGAAGCAATGAATCCTTTGGTTTCCATTCATCAAGAATGATTCCATCATCATCCCCCTCCAAATCTCATCTTTTATCTTATCTTTATTTTACTTTTGAGCATATCATACCTTTTGCATCTTTTCTAAGTCAAAAAAACCAAATACAAAACTTTTTACCCGCTTTCTCAAGTTTGCATATTAGCTGCTAGGTAATCTTTTGCGTCTAGGCTCCTCAAGTGAACGACACCCAGGGGTTAGCTTCCACTATCCCCTTGGTTCTTATTTTCTTGAAGAGCGGACCCAAGGGCGCGCTGCACGTACACACACTCGAAAGAGGGAAGTTTGGTGCTCTTCAATATTATAGCATTATGCAGATAAGATAAGTACATGTTCATACATAGCAGGTGTAGACAAAATTATAAGTACTACAAAAATAAAGATTATTAGTTCAGATTTAAAGCAAGAGATGAAAACATATGTATGATAGATGCAAGTGAGAAGGCTTTTTCTGGTTTAATCTGAGTCGGAGTCGCTCAAGCCCTTCCCATGCTTTGGCTTCAAATCATAATCTCCAGATTCGGAGCTATATCCTCTAGAGTCAATTGATGCCACTTCTCCTTGAATTTCTGGTTCAGGCTTAACTTTCTTCTTTCTAGCTGGAGCTTTCTTTTTCTTAGGATATGGAGGATTGTTCTAAGAAAGAATCCTCTCAAAGTAGCTATGTTACTTCTGTTTCTTCTTTGGAGGAGGCTTGTATGATTTTTCCTTAGGAGCAGCCTTCCTCTTAGATCTAGCCTTAAGAGCAAGCTTAGGTTCCTCAATTATTATTCCCTTAGTAGCCCTGGAACCTCTTCTTGTTGTCATTTTTTCCTGGAGGCTTAGGAGCAGTATTCTTGACTCTCTTCCTTTTGATAGTAGATTGAACCTCTGGCCCTTATTCTTCTTTACAAGATTCCAAAAATTGAGAGGTGGTCTGAATGGGGTTCTTTTCATCAGGCTTAGCTGGAATCTTGAAAGTCACATGCCTCTGGATTGCCCAACTTGGAATCACAGCCTTAGGCAGATTTGCTTGTTCATCCTTAGCCTTAGCGTCAGCCTCTACATCATTTCTAGCTTCTTCCTCTTGTTGAATCTTGTTTGCTTTTTCAAGAAGCTCTTCTACTTGATCATGTAGATAAGGCCAAGTGTCTATTGATATTGGTTGTGGCTCCTAGTATACTACCATAGCCATGCTCATATCCTCCTTTTGTTCTTCCAGTACCACACTTTCATCTGCAGGAGGAATGTTGGAGGGTTATCATGAGACAAGTCTTCAATTAGAACTTGCTCTTCCATGCTCAACTTGATTCCTTCTGCCATCTCATGAATTTGTGGAAGAATTTGGCTCAAAGTAGCATCAGGAGAAGCTTCTTCAGGAACTTGAGGCTTGGTGGTAGATAAGGCTTGCACATCTTCTTCAAAAATGTCTGTAACGGGATTCTGAATCACCTCAGAAGAAATAGATGACAATATGGCAACAGCTTCAATGGCCTTCTCTTGGACAATACTACTCTCCCCCTCTTAGATAATACTACTCTCCCCTTTTTTGTCATCATCAAAAAGGGTTTTATAGACGAAGGGAAAGAATTCTGAGGTAGCTGAGGTGTGAGGGGAAGAGGTAGGTTCAGAAGGAACAAGTGAAGGAAGGTTGGGAGAGGTGATGGGAGCTTTGTATTTCTTGCAGGCATACGTGTGAGAGGGATGTTTGGTGTAGATAAGAGTGGTAAGAGAAATTGGTTGGGTACTTTGAGTGGGCTGAGGATTGAGAGATGAGGTTTCTCGAGGAGGAGGAGATTTTGGTGGTGATTTTTGAGGTGAGGTGAGAGGGGAAGAGTCTTTAGCTGCTGAAGGTGTGGTTTGTATTTGGGGATCTGGGATTGGTGATGTGGGAGAGGCTTGTGTTTGGGGTATGGAATGTGTGTCAAGGTGGATGGGAGAGTGATAAGGGGAGGAATCTCTTGAGTGAGCCTTTTCTGCTTGATTGAAGGGGCCTCCCAAATATGATTCCCCGAGTCTTTGAGCAGCAGCCTCTCTCAGAGGGGTGTACAAACCCCAACATATTCTCCACATTGTGGACCTTTGTCTCTAAATGCTTGATAATGTCTACAACTGCATCATAACCTATACATGGAGACCACTTTCTTTGAGTGTTGGCACCAGAGATGAATTTAATGCTGCTACCAGCCTCTTCAGTAATCTGTCCTCCATGGCTTGGTTCTCCAAAGATAGTTCTTGCATCAGACCAGGAATGACAGTCTGCTGTAATCTTTCTGTGACTTTGCAGCAACCTGATCCACCACATCCTCAGTAAACATGGTCTTCATTGTAGTCCCAAAGATGGAAGGAGTTGATGTGGTAGGAGCTAAAGATTAGGCTTCATCTTGCCCAGCACTCTTGGTTCCTTCTTCTGCTACCCCTCTGCTTTTGACCTTCTTAGGAGCAGGTGCTGGTTCTGTAATGTTGCCAGGGATCTCCATCTTCATTTTCTTGATGTGAGTCCCAGTGAAGAGTGGCACCTCATGTACATTGTTATCCTTTAAGTACCAGATATCAATCTTTTGAAGAATGAATGATATCAGTTAAGGAAATAGAAGAGGGGTCTTTGAGCTTGTGGAATCCTTGAAATTCTTGAATTCTTCTGTGATAATCTGCCCAAGATTCAGGGGATCACTCTTGATGAGGGTAGGTAGGATGGGATTGTCCACCTGCTGAAGTTGGCTCAAATTTCCTGCTTTATTGACTATGCATCTTGAATATGCATAATGAATGAGTCTGCTATAGAAGGGTATGTCTGTAGGCTTGATGCTTATGGAATCTGTGGTTTCTTCAGAGGGCTAATAGATTCTTAAGACTTCTCCTTCAGGATACTTTACTTTCTTTTTCTACTAGTTGCAGAAGGGATCTGTGATGTTGAACCAGCCATTAAGGGTTCTCTAATTGAAAGAAAACTTTTTGCCTCTGACAGTGGAAATAACATCTATGTCCACAATCTCATTGTTGGTGGTGTAAGTGCTGTTGATTTCCATGTTGGAATAAAAGCTCCCCACTACTTCTTGGCTGTATGGCAATTGAATTTTCAGGAACTCCTTGTAAGTCTTCATCCAAGGGGATAGATCGATGCCCATCTGGTGAAGATGATCCAAGTCAAAACTACATGTCCTCTTATTGATGCCCCTGTGCCTATAAAGATCACTGATAGGTAACTCTCCTTCTGTAACAAAGTCTTCAGGAGGTACATAGGATTTATCAATGGTTCTTAATTTTGCTTTTCCTTTGGCCTTGGCAGATGAGGGTGGAGCAGACTTGGATTAAACTTCCCCCTTTTTCAGAATGTTTTTGGGAGGCATTCACTGAGACTTCATTTGCGAACTTGACTTTCTTCTGAGATGATGACTTGCCCTGTGAGAAAGATTTCGCCTTGTCTGCCATGACTTGCAATTTGAATATACTTAGAGCAATCCTTAAAGTGACAGTAGGATCGTCTGGAGGCAAAGGGACTCGGTCTTGAAGGACTTTGGGGTTAAATCTAGAGTGTTTCTCTGAGGAATCACTCTGGGTCTTTCGCTTTTTGCTCTCAGGGGAAGATTTCGAACTGGGTAAAATCATTTTAGGTGCCATGATGATTTATAGAGAGGGTTAGGTGCAAAATGAACTCGAAAACTGATGTTTCAAAGAGATTTGAATGCAGGGACGTAATCTTAGGTAGGGTTGTAAGATTTTGGTTCAAATTCATGCTAGAAGATGATGTATAGTGAATGCAGTAAGAAGAAAAGTAAAAAATTGCAGTTATATGAGATTTTGGAGAGAGATATGTTACCGTTGAAATGTTATCGTTTAAGTGTCAATCGACTGGTGAGTATACCAATCGATTGGGTGCAGAGGCTTTCTATCGATGGCAAAGGTGCTCTATTGATTGTGTCCTGTCAATCAATGGATTTATGTTGTGCTCGAATGATTCCCACGCTGAGCAATCGATTGGGTATCGATTGCTCCTTCTTTAGCTTCCGATTTACCTTGTTAGCAATCGATGGATAGATGATGCAATCGATTGGGCATGTCCAATCGATTGGGGTATTGATAATTGATTGGGCTTTTTCACCTTTTACTTGAAGCATTTTAATCTTTTAATAGCAATCGATGCCCACTCGATATGCAATCGATTGCTGGACCTTTGAGTCAATCGATGGGCAATATTGGCCATCGATTGGCCTGGTATTTTCCTACAACATGACCTGCAAATAAATTGCAAGCCACTCCGATGCCTAACTCAGTTCCATATCATCAAAATATAATAATATTCAAATAAATCTAAGAGAGTTAAGGATTTGATACTGTATTACAACTCATTGGGATTTACCATTTCCAATTCCCTTCTGATATACGTAAATTGTTCAACTACAAGTGGTTTGGTGAATATATTTGCTAGCTGCACGTGTGTTAGCATGAATTCCACTTTGACGTCTTTCTTCTGGACATGATCTTTAATAAAATAATGTCTGACATCAATGTGCTTCATCCTTTCATGATGTACTGGATTTTTGGCCAAGCTAATTGTACTTGTGTTATCACATAGGATTGGAACTTTTGGAAACCCCATTCCAAGATCCTTTGATTGATGCTTGAGCCATAGCAATTAAGCACAGCAGCTTGCAGCAGCAATATATTCAGCTTCAGTTGATGACAAAGATACTGTATTCTGCTTCTTGCTGAACCATGATACTAGAGAGCCTCCAAGAAACTCACATTGACAACTGGTACTTTTTCTATCAGTCTTGTACCCAGTATGGTCTGAATCTGAATAGGCAATGAGACATTCTTGAGTTTCCCATGGATACCACAATCCAAACTCCTGAGTTCTAACCAGATATCTCGGAATTCTTTTAACATATTTGTGGTGAGACTTTTGGTTTGGCTTGATATTTGGCACACATTCCCACACTAAACTGGATATCAGGTCTACTAGTAGTTAGATATAGGAGTGACCCAATTATTCCTTTGTATGTGGATTGATTGAAGTCCTTCCCGCTTTCATAAGCATCCAGTAGTTCAGTAAAGCTCATGGGAGTGTCTTCTTCCTTAGATAAATCCATTCCAAACTTCTTCAAGATCTCCTTGACATATTTTGTCTGGGAAATGAATATTCCATCTTTCTTCTGCTTGATCTAGAGACTTAGGAAGAAGTTCAATTCTCCTATCATAAACATCTCAAATTCTTCTTGCATTATCTTAGAAAATTCCTCACAGAGAGATTCATCAGTAGCACCAAAAATAATATCATCAACATAAATTTGAACTACAAGTATTTTTTATTTTTGTGCAATATAAATAGTGTACTATCTACCTTTCCTCTAATAAATCCTTTTCCTAAGAGAAAATTACTTAGTCTCTCATACTAAGCTCTTGGTGCTGTTTTGAGTCCATATAATGCCTTTTTAAATTTGAAAACATGGTGAGGTTTGACAGAAACTTCAAAACCAGAAGGTTGTTTAAAATATACTTCTTCCATGATATATCCATTAAGAAATGCACTTTTTACATCCATTTTATAAAGTTTGAAGTTTTTGAGCAATGCAAAACCTAAGAGTAATCTTATTGCTTCCAGTCTTGCAACTGGGGTAAAAGTTTCTTCATAATCTATGCCTACTTCTTGGTTATGCCCTTTTGCTACTAATTTAGCTTTGTTTTTCACAATCATCCCAGATTCATCAAGTTTTTTTTTGAAAACTCACTTAGTTCCTATTACTAAATAGTCCAGAGGTCTAGGAACCAAGTCCCAAACTTGGTTTCTTTCAAATTGATTGAGTTCTTCTTGCCTTGCTATTATCCAATCACTATCTGAAAGGGCTTCTTCAATACAAGAAGGCTCAATTTCTAAGATGAATGCAAAAAACTGCATTTGTTCTCTGACCTGCCTTCTAGTCCTTACACCACCGCCAATTTCACCTATGATTTGTTCTGGTGGATGATATTTATGATGTCTCCAAACTTGTGGTTCAACTGGTTCATCAGTAGGATTATCCTCAGAACCTTCATGGTCTGATTCATTAGGTGAAATTATTGGTTGTGCAACTGATTGATCTTGAGGATGGTTTTCAACAGACTTTATTTTTGAAGGAATCTCATCATCATCCTCAATTTTCTTATGTGAATCAGTTTCATAAAAAACAACATGAATAGATTCTTCAACAACCTGAGTTCTTTTGTTGAAGACTCTACATGCTTTACTTCTATTTGAATAACCAATAAAAATTCCAATATCAGATTTAGGATCGAATTTACCTAAGTTTACCTTCCCATTATTGTGAATGTAGTACTTAGATCCAAACACTTTCAAGTGATCTATGTTTGGTTTTTTGCATTTGTAGAGCTCATAAGGTGTTTTATCCATGCTTGATATGATATAAGCTCTATTTGAAATGTAATGTGTAGTGCTCATTGCATCAGCCCAGAAACCTTGTGAAACTCCCTTTTCATTCAACATAGTTCTTGCCATTTCTGTCAAAACCCTATTCTTTCTTTCTACAACCCTATTTTGTTGAGGTGTTCTTGGAGCTGAGAAGTTGTGATGTATACCATTTGTTTCATAGAATTCAGCAAAGTCACTGTTCTCAAATTCTCCACCATGGTTTATTCTGATTGATGCAATTTCGTAGTTTCTTTGCTTTTGCACTTTCTTAGCAAATAGAAGAAAAGCATCAAAGGCATCATGTTTAGAGGACAGAAGCATCAAAGGCATCAAGTAAACCTAGAATAGTCATCCACAATCACAAGAGTATATAGATTTCCT
Source organism: Mimosa bimucronata (assembly GCA_037074515.1). Lineage (NCBI taxonomy): Eukaryota > Viridiplantae > Streptophyta > Magnoliopsida > Fabales > Fabaceae > Mimosa > Mimosa bimucronata. The sequence goes on along the minus strand of CM073443.1, from coordinate 12,124,712 downwards.
CCTATACTTTTGACTCTTGCTGGACCTACTAGATCCATATGTACCAATTGCAATGGTCTTATTGTGGAAACTACCTTCTTAGGTTTGAAAGAGGATTTTGTTTGTTTCCCTTTTTGACATGCTTCACAAATAATATCAGTTTTAACTTTAAGCTCGGGTATGCATATCACAAGATCATTTTTAACTAGCTTATTTAACTGTGACATGTTTACCTGAGCTAGTCTCCTATGCCATAGCCAACAATTCTCACAGTTACTAATGAAGCATTTTTCTTCTATAGATTGATTTAGATAAATTGTATAATAATTTCCATCTCTGCTAGCTCTTAATTTGCATTTCAAAGTAGCTTCTCCTATATCTAAATCATTTTTATCAATGATCATGCATTCATTAGAATAAAAAATTATCCAGTTACCCTTGTCAGCTGTTTGGCTTACACTCAGGAGGTTGTGACACAATCCTTCTACAAGGTAGACACCTTTAATTGTTTGTCATTTTGACTGGTTTACTTCTCTAATTCCAGCTATCTTTCCTGATTGGTTTCCTCCAAAGCTTACTTTGGCTCTATCATTGAATTCAAGATGTTTGAATTTCTCTTTATCCCTATCATATGTCTTGAGCATCCACTGTCAATTTTTTATTTGTTGCTTCTGGATGCCTTGAGACAAAACTGCATGATAACTTATAGAGATTTAGGACCTCCCTTTTGAAATTTTTTTCCTCCACCTTTGAAGAATTTCTTAAATCTCGTCACCATTAGGCCCATTTCTTCATCATCCAAATCTCCTTCATCATCATCATCATCATCATCATCATCATCTTCCTCTTCTTTAGAAGCAGCAAGAGCCACAGTCTTCTTTTTCTTATCTACTCCAGCTAGCTCCTATCCATATTTCATCTTGCTTTCATACTCAGCAAAACTTCCAAACAAAGAAGTTACTGAACTCATATTCCCCACGGATCTCTTTAATTGCAGTTGCCTTGGCTTACCACTCATCTGTGAGATTATTCAGGATTTTTGTAACTTGTTCTTATTGAGAAATAACACTTCCTAGAGCTGCCAGATGATTGATGAGATGAGTGAATCTGATCTCCAGTTCTCTTATGTTTTCTCCTGCCTTTATTCTGAACATGTGATATTTAGCAGTCAGTTGATTGATTCTTCTGCATCTTACTCCTTTAGTTCCTTCATGTGCTACTTTAAGAGCATCCCACATCTCCTTTGCAGTTTCAACGTTGGAGATTCTGAAGTATTCCTTCTGACTTAGAGCGCTTTGAATCATTAGGATGGCTTTGCTATTTAGTTCCAGGTGTTCTATGTCAATATTAGTGTATTCGCCTGGTTCCTTCTTTACTAAGATCCTATTTTTTGTTTTCATGGGAATGTAGTCTCCATTTTCAATCACCTGCCAGAGTTTGTAGCCATTTTCCTTAATGAAGATCTTCATCTTCATCTTTCAGAAGGCATAATGTTCTCCATTAAAGCCATGTGGCTTTGTGATAGAACTTCCTTCAGGCAGCATGCTCTCATTTACTCATGCCATGGATCTTTTCTTCTCTAATCGGTGGATCACTCATCTAAGAAGTCTTACTTTGATACCAAATGAAAATGGCAGGAAATACACAAGAGGGGGTGAATTGTGTATCTTAACAATTTGAATGATCTAAACTAACACAAGGGATTTATACTAACTCTAACCTACATCCAGTTCTCCAACCTCTGTTGGGTTCCACTAGTGAATCAGGATTACAACAGGTTCCTAAATACCTTTACACCAGAGAATTTTCTCAGTAAGATCCCACTATCTCACTAAATTCTCTCACAACCCTTTCCTCTAGGATTCCAATATCCCAAGGAAATCACACAATGAAAGTGATTACAGATTACAAGCTTGCTCCCTCACAAGAGGGATAGGGTTTAAGAGTTCTAAAAATCACTCAAGTATTTACTCTTTAGGCTCCAAATTTCATGCTTTTATGATTTTTTTTCTTTGTTTGTCTTTTCTTTGCGTCTTTGTGTACTTTTCACATCTATAATTCCAAAAACATATAGAAGTGTAAGAAAAATGTGATTGAATGTATGAAATTATGGAGCTTATCACAAACTCATGGACCCATTCAAATAGCATGGAAACTATATAAGTAGTCAATAAATTTGATAGATGCATCTATAAGATGGTTACATGTACAATTATTATTAGTTTGTAACCTGAAGTTTGCAAGATTGTTTGAATAAATCATTATGTAGAGTGCACGATTTCCAGATTATATGATCTGTAAATCATCCATTAAAGCCTCCATGAATGGCTAGATCAATACTTATGAGAACAAAATTTCTATATTTCATTGTTGACATGTCGCAGAACTTATTGACATCAAGCCAACAAGATTCTCCACGTAGAATTGGCTTTTGGTCAGGAGTAAGATAATTTCCATCTTAAAAAGTTTTGAATGTGCAATGCATATGCCTATCAATCCACCACTTGTATAAATGGATATTTAAATAATGTTGAGATAAATATTGGGTAAGGAACTCCTTCTTCTTGTTTCAAAATAAAACAAAATGATGTTTCAAAAGGAAACAAATGGATTTGGTAGGCTTATACCGCATGATTATTTAATTATCATTCAACAAAGTTATCCAAACATGAGGGGGAGAAATCACATGCTAGAAAGTAAAACACATTTAATGTACTATTATTTCAAATGTAGATCATCAAGTATGAATCAAAAGTTCATCATACTTTGCATTCATGAAATTTTACAAAAAATGCCAGATATAATTATTGACCTAGATGAAAATTATCAAATTTCATACTCCATCTAAAATTGCTCCAACAAATGGGACATGCTTGACGCATGAGAAATCAATTGGTTCCAAACATAAATACTTCAGATAAATAGCAGCTTATAATTGAAATGATCATTTAGAGGAGGTACTCCAGAAGAGTTTCAAGGCATAACTAATTGAATAACCTCAAAGGAGGTTCAGGTACCTGAAAAATAATAAAGAGATCTCAATAAGTTATGCCACAATGAGAAAAAAATGAAATCGAAAGGAATAAAGTTGTCGACAACAATTTTGAAAATGATATCACGTGATTAAATGAGAATCTTATACGGAAATATCTCATTAGAAGTTAGCATAGAGATTATTGGCCAAAAAGAAAACAAAAGGGAAATCACAACAAAAATATGATTATATTTTCAATATATGAAAATTATGGACCTACAGTCCAAAAATCTGAAATATAAAATTATTAAGAGATATAAATATTTATGTGAAATATATATTTTTTCACAAAGGCAGTGAAGATTATGATAAGGCGTATTATTTTGTGGTGGATACAATTATTTTGTATATATTATTAGTTTGACAGTCTATGAAAAGAAAATATACGTCAATAATTGAACATTATGTAATTTAGATGAAAATCCTTCATGGATCTTAAATGCTAGAAGCATGTAAAAGAAAACCATTCAACATATAATATATATTAGGAAAATACAACTTGCATATTACTTAACAAGTAGATCAAGTTATTAAACTCTAGAATGATTTTCAAAATCATGAATAGAGGTCCCGTATAAATATTTGCTAATTTTGTTAGTATTACATATCACAATTTTGAGGAAGAATTAAGTTTTTGTAGGCACACAAGCGGATAATGGATTTGAGTAATTATGTGGATGCAAGATACATCATGGAGATATGTTAGAGGAATAAATTTTAGCAAAACATTTGACAATAATACAATTCAACCAAAACAAAGATAAGCTCAAATAGCATTAGAAGGAATATGCTAGGAAAATTAGTAAACTTAATCGAGATAAAACGACAAAAGTGATATTGTCATGAGGGGGAGTAAAAATGACGTTGTTATTATGTGGAAAAGTAAAAGTGATCTTATCTTCAGGGGTAGAAAATATCATGCTATACTCTTTATCCCTTAACCAAGGTTTTGTCTCATTGGGTTTTCCTGGTAAGGTTTTTAACGAGGCAGCTTTTGATAAGTATTGTGTACTATCTTTCCTTCACTATGTTTTTCCTAGTAAGGTTTTAATTAGGCACAATATTTGTTTATGAACATTCAAGGGGGAGTGTTATAAATAATAAGAAACATGGACATTTATAAGCTATGCCCTCCTAGGATTTCATCTTTTATTTAATGACATTGTACCCTATAACTCCTAATTTGAAGGGCCTTAAGTACATATTCTCTTATTTATGCACTTGTAACTATTTAGATTGATCTTCAATACTTGGAGGCCTATAAATAAAGGTTACGTACAAATCATTGGGACACACAAGTGAATGAGAATACTCCCTTGGTTCCTCTTCAATTTCTTGTCCTGTTATTCTATCTTCATCTCTCCATCTTTCATCTCTCTTCTTTTCCCTAATTGTTCATAAGAATAATGATTCCGATTCCGATTCCGCTTTGCTCAATATTTTGAATTTTGAAATTAATATTTACACTTAAACCACATACAATGTTATTATGATACATGAAATGATAACGGGTCGGATTATGGTGTAGAAATGGTGGCTACTAGTACCACTTATAGTATAGGCTTTTGATTGGATGGTTCTATGATATAATTAGGTTTAAACATTCGGTAAGTCATTATGAAATCTTATAGAATGAATATAATTATTAAAGTTCCTTAAAATAAGTGAGCATTGTGAAAAATAAATTGTATTGTAGAAAATAATTGGATGTTTATGCTGCTTATTTGATGTGGGACTTTTTAATAACTATATTATTTCATTAGGTTCCTAATGATTTTTTCTTAAAATATTCTTTTTAAGTCATTTAACCTTGGGCCGACATAAAATTAATTAATTGACTGATTACCCACTTTTATGTTTCATGTGATAAATTACATGTTGATAATTGCATGACATAATAGAATGAAAAAATTTGTATCATATAATTTTATATGACAAAATTCCAAAAACAAAACCATTTGAATTTTAAAATTTAAAAAAGGTCATGTAAATATATTAAAGGCCAAATTGATGAGAGGGTGGGAATATTGGATTTCAATATATGTTACTACCCAATCATTCCCTTTTGTTTTTCTCCTTCAACAATTATGTTGATTTTTTTTTTTCAAAAAAGATCAAATTCCATTATCGAAGAACCATATAAGTATACATAGTGTTAGTCATTAATGGTCAAGCAAAAAATGAAGAAGATTCATGCAGATGATAATTAAACAAACTACAGCTAAAATTAGTAAAATGTTCCAGCATCTCTGCAAGATCTTTGTGGATGATGCTGGAAGAGGCACGAAGAGTTTCACGACAAAGGGAGTAATGCTTCTTTGATGACCAAATCACTAGCTCCATGGTGTTTGGAATAAAAAAGGCTATAAAATAATCCAATGAAGAACTGACCTTAACATTTTGATAAGAAAGAAACCATCAACCCCATCCATTTAAAGTGTTAAAGAAATTGACATTGATAGCAAATCCAAACATAACAAAAGGAGACAGATATTGGCTTGTACAAAACAATAACCTAGTCACCTTGAGATACCTAAAATTGATGTGTAGATTATGCCGAGGAAGTAGAACTATTAGTGATAGCATACAGAGAGATGTCCAATATAGAGTTCACAAGGCCCAACAATCTGTCCAAAGAGTTCAACAAAGTTATTACTTAGAAACGCTTACATTGAGGATGACATGGATTATTGCTTGGGTGATGACATGGATGACTACATGTGTGGAATTGAACGTGATGCATAGTAGAGCACCCCCAAAGCCACCTTGGCATGGAGGAGTCCAATGGAGCTTTAAAATGTCAAATTTGGGCCCAAATGCAATGTGCAATGGATTATGGGAGTTCCAGAATGATCTTACCCAACATTCAAGCCCAAATGGGTGTCTTAATGGCCCATACATTTTCATGAACGAAAATATTAAGAGGAAGACCCATTTGGACAAGTCATGAAGCATCTAGAAGCCTTCTTATTGCACAAATCTGATTGCATTTAAGTCTCTTATTTTTATTTCATCAAAATAAGGTCATTTGTCAATGAATGTTCTAGAATACATTGTCATGTTTTCCTATTTTGAATAGCTAACTTTTTCTCCAAGAAGAAGTCATTTCTTTGTATGGAATGGTGCCATTCAAAATTCCAATCATCATTAATGCACCATTGATGTCTTAGGGTTTTCTTCATTCTAGAGTGTTCCATTGTTGCCTATATATAGGCTATGCTTTGTACTAAATTGTAAAGACTTGAATGAATTGAGACTTTTGTTTCTCTTGTGTGAGCTTTGCTTGTATCTTTGTATTCTCCTGAGAATACTTGATTGTATCAAGGACTGATCATCCTTGTGGTATCTTTGTGGGATAGGGTTGTAAGAGACGGGAACTCTTCCTCCCATCGATCATCGGTTCCGTGTTACCTTTTTATCGTCTTTATATTTGTCTTTTAGTCGATCCGCTCCCCCTAAATATATCATGTGGTATCAGAGCAATGGCTTGCTAGATTTCAAGTTCTATCCTTTGTGTCTTTTTCCTTTTTGTTTCATTTTTCATATTGCTTCTGTGTTCTTCGTTTCTGTCTTCTTTTCTTATCACTTAAATTTCAAATTTGGGTGGTAAGGCTCCTTTCCCATTCTTCTTGTGTTCTAATTTCCTTATTCTTCTAGTTTCTTATTCTGAATTCCTTTCCATACTTCATACACTTCTTTCTATCTTTATTTCCTACATCTTTACATTTTCCTTTCTCTCCCTTGATTTCCATATTCACATTCCCCCTTCCATTATTCTCTTCTCTTTTAAAAAAAATCTGATTCTTACAACTTTGGTCATAAAGATTACCACATGTTTGTTATTGTCCTTTGATTTGTTGTTAAGTTTTAATCTAGAATACTGTAAGAGGCAAGCTAGAGTGGTAAAAGGCAAGAGTGTTTGCATCAAGTTAAAAGCCATATTTGTGCGAAACACGAGTGACAAAACAACTTTTGAGTGAAAATACGTGAGTAGAGAGTTGTGAGGTCAATTTTTTTCTATGAATTACTAATCTTTCAGGTATCAAATATGTATAGTGACAAAGAGTTTAAGGAAGACCTCCAGTTCTTCCTTAAAGAAGTCAAAAAGCTAAATGCCGAAGCAATTCAGTTAAAGTCTAATCACTACTCCAAGCGTAAGAGATATTTATATAGAAAATTGTAGGAATTGAAGCAAGGCTCCATGAATGTAGAGCAATATTATCAAGAGATGGAGTTAGCCATGATTAGAGCTGGCGTAAAGGAAACATCACAAGCCACTGTTGATCGTTTCATATGCGGGCTTAATCCTAAATTAGCTTCTTTTGCAGAGATGTTCAGTTTCATGGAGATTGAAAATCTAGTTCATACAACTGCTAAGCATGAAGCAGATATCAAGCGAAAGAGATACCAAAAACATGAAAATATGAATGATAGTGTCTCTAGAAAATCTGTTTCAAAGTGTACAATTGATTTAGATAAAGAAAAGTAATTGAGAGCATACATTTTTGTCAAAATAAAGAGAGTGAAAATAAGAGAAATGAGGTTACAAAAAAGAAAGATGAAAAGCAAGAACATGAGAATATTGAAAAAAAGAAAGATGAAAAGCAAGATAATGAGAAAAATGAAAAAGAGAAGATGAAATTTTTTTTGAGAAAAGTGAGGTTAAGACTAATTGCAGGGATATTTCTATTATTACTAATGATCTTGATCATTCTTTTGCTTGTATTGGTGGTGAGTTATAGGTAGTAGGAGATTTGCTTCCTAAGAAGCCACATTATCCATTCCTACTACCCTTTGGGAGCATTAAACCCTTATCCCTTCCATGTCAAGATTTGAGGGCGAATCTTTTCGAAGAGGGAGAGAATGATAGCATACAGAGAGATGTCCAATATAGAGTTCACAAGGCCCAACAATCTGTCCAAAGAGTTCAACAAAGTTATTACTTAGAAACGCTTACATTGAGCACGACATGGATTATTGCTTGGGTGATGACATGGATGACTACATGTGTGGAATTGAACGTGATGCATGGTAGAGCACCCCCCCAAAGCCACCTTGGCATGGAGGAGTCCAATGGAGCTTTAAAATGTCAAATTTGGGCCCAAATGCAATGTACAATGGATTATGGGAGTTCCAGAATGATCTTACACAACATTCAAGCCCAAATGGGTGTCTTAATGGCCCATACATTTTTATGAACAAAAATATTAAGAGGAAGACCCATTTGGAAGAGTCATGAAGCATCTAGAAGCCTTCCTATTGCACAAATCTGATTGCATTTAAGTCTCTTATTTTTATTTCATCAAAATAAGGCCATTTAGTCAATGAATGTTCTAGAATACATTGTCATGTTTTCCTATTTTGAATAGTTGACTTTTTCTCCAAGAAGAAGTTATTTCTTTGTATGGAATGGTGCCATTCAAAATGCCAATCATCATTAATGCACCATTGATGTCTTAGGGTTTTCTTCATTCTAGAGTGTTCCATTGTTGCCTATATATAGGCTATGCTTTGTACTAAATTTTAAAGACTTGAATGAATTGAGACTTTGTTTCTCTTGTGTGAGCTTTGCTTGCATCTTTGTATTCTCTTGAGAATACTTGACTGTATCAAGGACTGATCATCCTTGTGGTGTCTTTGTGGGATAGGGTTGTAAGAGACGGGAACTCTTCCTCCCATCAATCATCGGTTCCGTGTTATCTTTTTATCGTCTTTATACTTGTCTTCTAGCCGATCCGCTCCCCCTAAATATATCAATTAGTATTCTCATGAGTAGATAATGATATTTAATAGAATTTCAGCTCTGATTTGATCTCAGAAGAAACTTTGTTCGGATCATGTCTTTTGTAACAATAGCTACCTAATTATACTTTTGAATATACCATAAATTACCATTTAACAATTATAAAATTATTTATTGACTAACTATGTTAGAAAAAGAAGTTTACTAAAACAAACACTAACATAGTTAGAAAAAGGCTTTTCGTCATTTGAATAAAAATACCAATTAAATACCCTAACCATGATAGAAAATTGATTTCTAATATTAAAAGCCTATCATTGTTAGAAAAGAATTTAACATAACATAATTACCCTAACCATGATAGAAAAAGGATTTCTAATATTAAGAGGGTTATCATGGTTAAAAAAGAATTTAACATAATATAACAGAAGATTATCTATGTTAGAAAAGAATTTCTCTAATACAATAATGGCTAACATATATAAATAAAGCCAACCTACCACCCGACTAATTAACCCATTCACAATACCCATTAACATATTTGACCATTAAGCACTTTCACGAAAATAACTAAAACCATTATAAATTCAAATCTCTCAACCATTCAACGTTTTCAAAGCATGCAAAATCCCAATAGTCCACAATAATACTAAAATAGTCAAAATTCCAATAAAGTTTAGACCGGTCTTTCAGAAACAAAATAACATGTTACCAAAATAATTATTCTAAAAGAAATCCTCAATTTGAAAATAAAGAAGCACAACGTGGGAATATAAGCGGAAGCAAAATAAGTGATATGAATCCCTATTTGTGGCAATATCTTCCATCAAACCAGTCCAGAACTCACTAGCTTAGTGAGACGGTCCCGGATCCTTCCCTTGGTTTCCTACTGTGTTACTAGGACCTGTAAAAATATATAAAATGGGGGTAGACCCAGGTAACCACTAACTGCTCGCCTACGTGCGGTGTGTGCTAGCAAGGTGGTCAGTGGAGTATTACTACGTATAATTGAATTAGAAATATGAGGCAGTTACCATTTAGATGTATGACAATTTCATAACATATATTCTCATATAAAATATCGTCATGTGACAATTCATCAAATCACACATAAAAATCACATATTGACATTCACATATTGCAATCCAATGCACAGATAAATAAAACCAAACAATTAATAACACCGATTTATACGGTCCAGTAGGGACTCACAACCCTCGCCTGAGACCGGGGGCGTTCTCCTCATTTCGTCTTTCTATTTTGTGTTATTTAGTCCTTGTAGGCCAACAAGGAACCTCATCGCGCGATGTCATTTTTATTTATTTATTTATCCGGTGTTCACACAATCAGTACAACACATCATAAATGTACAGATTCAGCATATGGCTCAAAGTCTAGTCCAGAAATCCTCATATTCAATTACGCAGATATCTATAATAAATACTATAAGTTCACACCTTAATGCCATTTAAAAATACATACTCCACCAAACGTTTATATTATAAAATAAATCTTCAAATTCCTGTTCATCCATTCTATAGGAAATTCACAAAATTCAAGTTCCAAAAACTTACTAACCCACACACACACGCAAACAAATAGAAGTAGTTACCTTTGTGAAGTTAAACCAATAATTACCGTAGACGCGCCCATGAGCTCAATATCAAGCAAGATCAGAGTCTACAAATCATGTCACATACACGCACCTAATTAGTACCTAATCGATTGCTACCATTCACAATTTAGGGAATCAAATCCTACAAGGCTACAATACAAAATTCTAATCTCATAAATTACAGCGAAATCCTTCTTCCAAACGATTAAATTACCGCCAAATGATCTACTAACCATATAAATCCTCAAGTCCATGTCACCACATAGTTAAGTCTTTTGATCCTTACTTTTCAAAAATCTGTACCGTTTAGAATTACTTACCCACACGCATGCCCTTCTAATTACCTTACAAATTCTAATATTCAATGTAAACACTTTAAAACTTCAACGTTACAATGTTACTTCTAGAGTCATTAAATCTGCACCTCTTTTCTTACTTCTATTAAGGATTATAATGTCTACTAGTTTCAAACCATTTCTAGGATCATTGACCTTGCTCACATGCCGTCCCTACTTATGTACAACTACAATAATTCTCTTACATCTGCACCAAAATTTCAAGCTTTGCAGCAACCTACTGTACAACACACACTAATCTATCTAAAAACTACCATTCCATTCCAGCTTTAGCTAGCTAACAAAATAGCTTACACAAACTGAAAATCAAAACAGGAGGGGTGAAGCACTTGATTGCCTAATGGAAAATAAAAAAATAGCAAGAGCTGTAGACATTTAGAGTTGGTGTTTGCAAACAAGAAGGACGGAGGGAAGAGACGGCACTACGGTGGTAAGCGGCGACCAAGACGGCGCGAACAGTGGCGGACTGACGACGTTGCTTAAACTCTCCAGTGGCCCTCTCGCCCTCTCACGTTCATGTGCTTGGAAATCGAAGGGAAGGAAGAAGGAGAAAAAGCTCTCTTTCTCGGTGGCCTCTCTCTCTCACACGACGTTGATGAATAGGGTGCCGATAGTGAAGGTTGTTGAGGAATAAGGGACGTACGAAAAGAATGGAAGGCCGAGTGTGTGTGAGTATGCGAGGAAGAAGACGATGAAGAGATGTGGTGTGTGTTTATGTGCGGCGCTGGAAGAGGAAGACGAAGTGTAGGTGTGTGTTCGCGCGGCACTCATGCAGGAAGAAGAAAGAATGAGCGTGAAGTATGTATATATATAGGGAATATTAGGGTTGTTAGGTGGGGGAAAGTTACTAAAGTGCCCTAAAATTTGAAATAGTTTACAATTAAGGCCTAACAGATTATATTATTTTCCTGAAATTCATCCTTATGTTAGATTAGGAAATTTTATTTCCCCTAAAGTTCCTTCAAGCTTTAAAAAAAATGATTTCCCTAATTTTGTAAATTAGAAATAAATACCCAATCATTCCTTCTTAATTTATATTGGAAATCAGTTTTAAAATCCTCCAAAAATACCTTAAACTTGTGAATTTGTTTATAAAGCTAATGTATTTTTCTAGAGGCACATGAAAATTTTAAATGACTCCTTATTGCCTTGTTTCTAAATTTGGGAATTATACACATTTATTGGTAATTTAAAACTCAGGATGTTATATCTTTTCCCTTCATGTAGATCAAAGTTCCGCTTTATACATATAAAGTTAATGAAGATAATAATCGTCTTAATCATTTGATCATGGGAGTCCCTAGGTAAGTGAATTAGCATATTTCACAGCCACATTTGAAAGCTTGGAAAATCCGTATGCTCAACCCTTATGGATAAGCAATCAAAGTAGACTACTCGAGAGAAGGGACAAGAGCAAAAAAAATGCAGCGATGTTTCTTCCTCATTACAACCAAATATACACAAAAAAGAAATGTTAGGATGATGGTGACAAAGGACATCATAAGCCGGAAGAGCTTTATGGCAATAGTTTTTAAACTAAAAGCAGATATTTCACTGGTAGTGAAATTGACCAAAGAAATTTCCAAAAGGGATCCTTTGTACTAGAGCAGTATTGTTGTAACCATTTTGAAAAATCATCCTTGACTTAATACTTCCCTATCCTATTTCCAGAGCAATATAGTTGATCATTTAAATTTATGCAAGAAATTGATGTATTTAACATTACTTGGGCAATGCGGGTCATAAAGAGAGTTCACCAATTGATTATTCCAAGAGAATGGTCTCCAACTAAGAGAAATATGCATTAGCAAATTAGCAATTATGAGAGTATGACTTTGAGTAGCTAATTCGAATTACATAGGCTACCACAAGGGGTGGTTGATTGGAATAGCGGACCCAGATCCCCGCTCAATTTAAGATGATCAATGATCAAAGCAGCATGCATGCTCCAACATCCCATTTCAAAGCCAGAGGAATTGTATGGTCTTCTAAGAAAGGGCAATTAATATGGGTTGGTATATATGATTTTCAGAGTAGATCCAAGCAAGGAAGACTGTGGAGATGATAAAACTCTCCAAATTTGTTTTGCCATTATTTATTCACCAAATGTGATGGTCTAATGCTTAAGCATCCCCAATTTGTTTTGCCATCAAGGATTAATTCACCAAATGTGATCGTTTAATGCTTAAGCATCCCTCATCAGCATATAAAATGTGAGTTATTGCTTGAGCTTCAGAGCATATTTTCACACCCTTCTATAATCCCTGGGTTTCCTGATGTTAATGAGACATGATAACATATTGGTTGACAAAATATAGAGGTATGGGGATAATGGATCCCCTTGTGTAATACCTCTATTGGGAAAGATTGGTTGAGAGACTCTACCGTTGAAGTAGAGGTAACACTCAATTGATGAGATACATTGATAGAAATGGTTTACCCATTTTATTGGGAAATTCATACTATAAAGAATTGCAGTAATAAAATGCCAAGATAACTTGTCAAATGCCTTAGAAAAGTCTACTTCTAATGCTACCAATTTCTTCCTACCTAGCCTTGAATTATGAATTTGGCTCATGAGATCAAATGCTAGCATGATATTGTCTGTGATGAGACTACCTTTTAAGTAGGCACTTTGAGTGAGAGAAATGAGACTATTCGATAATGGTTTCATACAGTTGGTCAGGATATTGGATACGATCTTATATACCACGTTACATAAGCTAATAGGCCTTAAATCCTTTAGAGACTGTTGTTTCTCTGTTTTGAGAATGAGTGTAATAATGGTTTTGCTGAAAGACTAATGCATAAACTTAGAATCCCAAAATGAACACACCATTTTATGTATGTCTTCTTTCACCAAACTCTAATTTTTTCTGGAAAAACATTCAGCATGAAAACCATCAATACCAAGAGCACTAGTTTTGGGAATAGAAAAGGCAACATCATGAACCTCTGTAATCAAGATAGGAAGTAAATGTATGTCAGCCTCATCTTGCGAGATAGAAGGAATAGGAAATTGATGTAGCTCCCTTAAGATTTCATAAATTAGGAGACTTGGAATCGAATGATATGTGTCATTGAAATGAGAGAAGGCCATAGCACTTAATTCTTCTTGATCATCGACCATGAACCGTCTTCCTTTCTTAAGCATGTGATAAGATTCTTATTGTGCCTACGTGTTACAAAGGAATGAAAAAATTTAGTGTTATGCTCATTTTGAACTTTCCAATTCATTTTAGCTCACTGCTTTCAATAATTTTGCTCACAATCATACAAAAACTCAGGTTCATTCCTTGCTTCATCTATAACAGTCAATAAATCAAGAAAAGGGCAAGAAGTGAGGTCAATCTGAGAAAACAATAATGACATCTTAGCTTCAAACTTCTTAATTTGAGATGCTAAGTTCCATATTTGACATTTGCTCCAATTAAACAGTGTATTCAGGGTGCTACTTAATTTATAGGGAAACTAAAAGGAAGGCAAACCATCATAATAGGAATGCCAGTAACCCGGAATCAAATGATTGCATTCTTTGAATTTAATCTAGAATAATTCAAATCTTTTTAACTTTGAATGCTTGTGGATAACATGTGTTGATAGCAAAATAGGACCGTGATCTGATGCAGCCAATGCCAATGTTTACAAATAGGATTTTGGAAATTATGACATCCAACTAAGGTTGTTAAAGGCCAGATCTAGCCTTTCCAAGTTGAATCCTCTCCTCTACGTTTATTACTCTAAGTAAAGTATGCCCATGTTGAATTAAGCTAACTAGAAACATTGATCAACACAATCTTGAAACTTCTGAATATCGATAGAGGATCCATTGAAAGTGGCAATCACACAAGAGGGGGGTGAATTGTGCTATTAAAAAAATTTACAAAGGAATTAATACAACACAAAATTTATACTGGTTCGGCCAACACTGCCTATGTCCAGTTCTCCAACACTCTGTTGGGTTCCACTAACCACAGGTTTTACGAGCACAGGTTCACCTGTCAACCTTTACAGAGTTTTAGAATCTCTAAACACTCCCCCTTACTACCTGTAAGGAAATATCCCTGTTCTAAAGCACCAAGCTTTCAGAACAACCTCAAACAGTAGAGGATTTCAATAGATACGTTCACTTAATGAACTGATTTTGATAAACACTTAAGTACAGATGAAATCTCTAAAATAATAAATACAGAGCAATGAATGAGTTTCTCAGATATTCTCGTTTTTCGTCTCTACTCAATAAATGCTTGAGTTCTGTATTTATATCTTCTTAGATTTTTGCCCTAACAATCAATCTTCAAGAAGCCGTTTGAATTTAGTCGTTGGGAGCTCATAGCCGTTGGCATTTAATGCAGCTTCTTTATCGGGCTTAACTCTCTGCTCTAGCTTCAACTACTTCTTGCATAGGGTGAGCTAAGAGAGAGACAGACTCAGCGCTCTGAGCATCCGTACAAGTAGTACTTTCTGGCAGCTTTCTATTAGCGCTAGCGTGAACTGCTATCGCTAATCTCATAGAGTGTGTTCTGCACTTAAACTGTTAGCTAACCAAATAGTCATATGTTGCACAGAGGTTACTATCGCAAGCTTAATCCATTAGCTCAATGAGATAAAGACAATATAAGGAATTTCAGAGCTTTTCATATTATCGATAGCATATTTTCTTGGATTAGAAAGCATTACATCAGCATAGATTATTTCTATCGATTGCAAATTCATTATCGCTATTATCCTTCAGGATACTATCATCTAAGCATTCAGAAATATTTCCAGGTATCCTATTATCGATAGACAATCATGCTAGCTCAGACTCTTGCTCTCAAGCACTAGCTATCTGAATGTTTATTATCTGAAGCACTTCTGATATCGATAGCTTAACCTATTATCGCTAGCTAATTTCTTTTGCTCAAGGACTTGGTTTATATTTCTGCTAGCTGAGTTATCAATGAGCTTCTAGCGATAGATTCTTTCTTTAGCGATAGTGAATGACTTAGTGAAAGATATCAACTTTGTTATTTCTAAGTCTTCACTTGCTATTCCTTTCTATCAATTAGCTATTTAGATTCACTTAGCGATAGAGATTGATTTTCATTCTTATTGATCTGCTAAGTTATCATTTCTTATTAGCGATATTTTTCCATGGGTCAGTCTTCATCAAAACTTAAGATTCTAACATCCATGACTACTTAACTTATCTAGCAGAAGAAATGCTTTGGTTAAAATCTCCAACTAAGATCCATGGCAAGTTAATTCCAGCAGATATAGATCAAATTCAATTCCATAACACATATCTAAGAGAAGAAGATGGGGGACCATAAATGAAAGAAACATTGTAGGAAGAGTTAATGCATTCCCTTCAACCTTACAATGACAAAAATAAGGAGATATATCAACAACATTCATATCCAAATTTTGAGTCCGAGCTAACAGAGTACCACATTCCTTTTTTCCAGCATTAGATTCGACATAATTAGAGTAACCCAAGGACAAAAGATGCTTCCATGTGGCTGATACACTTATTTTGGTTTCAAATAGAAAAGCAAAATCAGGCCTATGATTACCAATTAGCCACCTGCATCTTTGAACTGTTGTGGATTTTTTGACTCCACTGCGATTCCAACTTAAAATTTTTATGGTGCCATGGGAAGCTTTAATTGGGCCGCTTCCCTAACCACTAACAAAATTGAGAGTAAAAGATGGAACTCGGTAAGATTCGACATAATTAGAGTAACCCAAGGACAAAAGAGGCTTGCATGAGGCTAATCCATATGTTGGGTAATTAATGAGAGGATGGGAATCTTGGATTTCAATATCTTTCACTATATCAGCTGAGCATGGTCGTTTGGTTGGTGCACAAGATTGCATGGGAGTTGGTTAATTAATGAGTGTTTTATTCTTTTAATTGTAGTTGGTTAGCTTATTATTATGTTGTTGTATCTGAATTCATGTATGGTAAGACTGATTATGTTTATGTTGCTTTCAATTCATTGAATGATAATGCATATTCAAGCAATAGAATGTCCTATTTATATAGGACACTTTTTTACCAAAATATTTATATAGGCATCACAATCATTATTGGGAAAATTAATTATTTAATCCTTAGAGTTTCACCAAGTTTGCGACTAAACCCCTGTAGTTTGACTCATGGCAACTTAGTCCCTATAGTTTCATAATTTTACAAAACATTGGACTCAGTCAAAGTCTCATCCCATGTGGCACTGTGTAGCAGCTTTATCAATGACACATAAGCAAAAATGGGTTTCTCTCTTGCTCCTTCCCCCTCTTCTCCGTTGTACAATGGCTTTCTCCTTTTTTTGCCATTCTTTTTTCTCGTCTCTTTAGAACTAAGGACAGAGTCACCTTAACATCTTCATAGTTTGCTCTGTGAGTTTGACGATGTCAAAGCCAATGAAGGTAGATAAGATTCCCCTTGGCTTTAACGATGACCCATTTCTTAAAAGAACTATAATTGGTAGCAGCGGCGGCATCGAAGGAGGAGGGGAAGCCCCTTTGATTAGTTTTAGATTATTTCTTTTCACTTCAATTGCTCCCCAATTTTAGGCCAGGAACACGTCAAATACTATTGCCTTTGCAAATGCATAATTGCTTCCCATTTTCATAGGGAAAAAAGTTCTAGACATGGTTTAAGTTCATCATCAGAATGATGGTGTCGTCATGGTAGTGGAATGTGGAAACAGGTGTAGAGGATCAAATTTGAAAGAATCCTAAGCATTATGTTATACACTGGTCTAAACTTTGAAGAGAGATGAGAAAAAAACGATGCTGAAGGAGAAGAAAGTGACCGTACAACAAGGAAAAGGAGGAAGGAGTAAGAAGCCCATTTCTGTTGATGACTCACTGACAAGGATGGCCACATGGGATGAGACTTTGACTGTGTCCAATGTTTTATAAAATCATAAAACTATAAGGATTGAGTTACGATGAGTCAAACTACAGGGACTGAATTGCAAACTTGGTGAAATTATAAGGATTTAATAATTAATTTTCCCTTCAATATAAATAGTGTATGAATGTTTTCATTACTTATTTTAAAAAATTAATTAGATTTTAAAATTTATCTTTATTTTCACATAAAATGTTGGAAAATGAAAGGAGTAACAAAAGTGATATATTTTTTTGTTGGTTACATTGCACATTTGTCATGAAAATTTCTGTTGAGGAGCTATGTTTTATCCAAAAAGTTTTTTAGGGTTTAAAATTGCACTGAAAGTTTCAAATGTAACAATATTGTCTTATCCTGTTATATATTTAACATTGATCACTAACAAATTGACATTGGCCGTTGGTATTTTAACGGTAAAATGTATAATTGTTCCATTTTAATACTTCTAGAGTAACATTTCTCCCAAAAAGACTTTCAAAACAAAACTCCCTCCTCCCTAATTATAAGCTTCAAATTTGTAATGTAGTTGTTCCAAAATATAAGCTTCATTTTAGCTTTATCTTGACATTTATTATAGTTTTCCTAGGAAAAATATCATTTAACCACCTTTATAGCAAATTAACCTCAGATGCTCCCAAAAACATTCTAAAACTTCACTTTGCCCACAAAGGGGCAAAGTGAAATTAAATGTTTAAACTAAGAAACCAAAATGTTCTTATTCAAAGAAGCACAAATTTATTGTGATGAATTCCCATGAGTCTTAGAAATCCAATTGTGAAATGTTGGATGTTTTAGTTGGATTCCATGATTTTTGAAACTTAGAAATACTCATATTATTGTTGGAAAGAAGTATAAATGCTTTGGAAATTTCCCATATGGGCCTTGAAAATCCAGCTATGAAATGTTGGATATTTTAGTATTGGATTCGATGAATTTTAAGACTTAAAAATGCTCATATCGTTGTTGAAAAGAAGCATAAATGTCGTGGAAATTCCCCATATGAGTCTTGGAAATCTAGTTGTGAAATGTTGAATTTTTTATTGTTTGGATTTCATGATTTTTTAGACTTGAAAATACTCACGTTGATGTTGGAAATAAGCACAAACATCTTCAAAACTCTCCATGTATCTTGGAAATCCAATTGTGAAATGTTGGATGCTTAATTTTGTATTCAATAATTTTTTAGACTTAGAGATACTCATGTTGATGTTAGAAAGAAGTACAAATGTGTTGGAAAAACCCCACATTTATCTTGAATTCGAGTTACAAAATTCAATAAGGACATTTTCACTTTACCTTCTAGGGGTAAAGTGAAGTTTCATAATTTTTGGAAAGAATTTGAAGTTAATTTGCTATGGGGGGGTTAAATGATATTTTCCCTTTTTCCAATTTTATACATTCTCTATCTTTTCTCCATACATTCTCTTTCATCTTTATTATCTCTTATTTGCCACATTCTTGCTCATTATCTCCTCCCTATACATTCTCTTTTGTCTCTAATAATATGGGTATAATATGAAAGCAAATTGCATTTGTTACATAATTATTATGGGTGTTCAAGTATTGACCTCGAGAATGAGACTGTGAAACCCCTATCCCAAGTCTTATTCGTGAAAGAAGGCTAGAACACAATTTGAGTCCCAGTTTTAATCCTGGTACCAAGAATGTCCCTATCCCACCTGTATGGAATTGGGACCAAGATCGAGACTAGGAAGTCCCAACTTTCTTGGGCACAATCCCATCCATTGACCAAGTAACATTAAAAATGAAGTGCATGTGTATATTTATGCCTTGTTTAATAATAATATAATATAACCATAGTTGGCAAACCTGGACCGTAACAGTCGGTCTGGCCCGAGACCACCCAGCTAACCCTAAAACGGTCTGATTGAGGGATCAACCCGGCTAGGAGGTGAACCGGAGTTGGCTCAATCAACCCGTTCTAACCAGGGATGAAATAGGTTGACTCGCGGAGTTGAGCAAGCCAGCCGGTTCAATTTTTTCATTTATCAAACTCCCATAATGGCGTTAGCGGCGTAATAAAAAACAAGAGATGGAAGAAGTAGATCTCTCACACTTAAACTTACATCGATCGTCGTCTTCACCCTTCGAACTATGTCGATTTTCACCTCATGCTTTAAGATCAGGCGCAAGCTGAGAAAATGAATAGATCTGTGTAAGAAGAAAGAAATGAACTGATGAAAGAGAAGAGTCAAGAGGCATCACATAGATGCTTGAGGATTAAGTCCTAACCTAATTGTTCTCTCATAAAGTAAATTCAAAATAAAAATAGGATAGAAAGTTTATGTTACGCGTCGGCTACGTGAAGGAAGGATATGTAGCATCTTATTTTTTTCCCAACAATTTAAGAATTTCATATGATTATTAAATAGTAAATACTCCCTCAATTTATTGGTATGAGATCTAATTGACTCTTTTTAAAAGATATTAAGGAAGATAAATAAATGACTTAATATAACAAAATCTTTTATTAAAGAACAAAAGTAGCATTATTTTTCATAATTAAATATGAATATTTTTATGTTTTTAAATTATATTATATTATTTTAATAATTATCGGTCTAGCTCTAGGTTGACTCTGAATTGATCCACTAGCCCGTAACTTACTACTTCCTCCGGTTCAGTGTCTTTGACAATTTTGAATATAACTAACTTTCCTAATATCACATATATACTTTCATGTAAATATAAAATTAATCATTCAACAACTATATGGTCCGATAGGGCTGAGCAAAATACCCGAAACCCGATGGGCTAACCCACTGGCCCATTTAAAAATTAAATGGGCAGGCGATGGGCAAACCCTCGGGCTGCCCATGCCCGCCCATTTATATATATATTTTTTTAATTTATTTTTATTTTGTTCATGAGACTTGAGAGTGAGTTAGTGGCATTCCTATAAATTTCAATAAATAAATATGTAAAATTGTAAAATGCCAAAAAAATAAAAACGCTCACTTTAAGGAGTTCTTTATCTTCAAAGATGGTTGAGGCACTCATTTGTGCCGAAAATTGGCTATCCAAGACTCTCCCCAATAAGGACCTTGACATTGATAATTTTGATGAGAGTGGAATTGTGATTAGAGGTAGTTGCATTAACATTTTTATTGTGTTTTATTTCATCTATTTACTGCATAATACTTAATCGGATTTTTCTTAATTTATTTTCTAGAGGAAGATCTAGCATGTGTTGTAGATTCAGCCTCATCCTCAAGTGAATCTGAAGAAGATGATAATTGATGAAGATTTGGAAGCATGATATTAATCCTTTTGAACTTGTGGTTGTAATATTTTGTTTGAAGTTTAAACATTAAAAAGATGTTATTATGGTATTTGTCTAAATTTAAGTTCTTTTGTGCAACAAACTATGATGTAAACATGGATGTGGAGTTGTAGATCTTGCTGTCACTTTTAATATATGAATGTGATGCTTGAATTATTAACTTTGATAAGAAATTTAGAAATTTGTAATAATAAAAAATAGGTCAAAAGATTAATGGGTTTTCTTATAACCCATTTAACCCGAACCCATTTAGTTCGAGTTTGAATGGGTTGAGGCTCGGGTATGAGCTAACCCATACCCATCTAATATTAAATGGGTTAAGCTTCAGGTTACCCAACCCGCCCATTGCTCACCCCTATGGTCCGATAAATCCTTTCTAACTAATTCCAAAATGTTCAAAATATTAGTGATTGAACAATACAACTCAAATAAAAAAGTAAAGGAAGAAATGAACATTTTGATTTGGGTAAATTAATTAAAAAAATTAATAGGATAAATAAATATTGAGGTTGAGGAAAATTTTTTAACAAAGTAATTATAATTATGGCACTAGCACAAGACCAGGAATCCTAGAGACGTGACCTTATTCCGGTATCGTCCCGCTTACAATTTGATCTTGATACCGTTGATTCCAGTACCAGATCTCAAGAAATTCCATTGCCAACAAGTCTGAGACAGAGAGCAAGATGGTCGAAAATGGGACACTTTGAACGGTCTTAATAATTATTATTTTAATTAATTTTATTAATTTTCTTATAAACCTAGAATAATTACTTAGAGGTTAGGAGACAAGGAGTCCTATTCCGGAACGAAAAGCGATTCAAACGCTATAAGTGCGCTTGAAGTCAATTATTGATGGGGGCCAATGAGTTGGGACCCCGTCTTCCAGTAGCCCACGTGGTCCCAGTCTCAGCATTATGTGACATGTCATGTTATATGATATAGTAATTGGCTTTCACATGGCCCCATCACCATCGGACACGTTCAAAAAGAAATAGACTCGCACCCCACTTGATTAATGACCGTCCAGAGGCACGTGTCGGACAATCGAGGCACAGGTTGTTCCCTTTGCCATATACAAGAGTCGAAGGTAAAATTACATAGGAAATCCATAACTTGGCAAAAATTACAGACGAATTTTGAAAATGCTTGTAATTATTCTCCCAAGTCCCGAAATCTATTACTCGATTGGTTCTTAAATATAGGTCCTCTTTGGGAGAGGTGATCTTATTTACAAATATAAGATTTTTTTTTTCTCAACTTTATCCCAAATTTTTCCTTTACATATTTCTAAATGATAAACAAGCAAGAAATAGTGGGTGAGAATAAAGGTAAATGGTTAAGATTCTTTTGTAATATCACGTGATTTTAACTAAGTTAGACTCCCTCCGTTCCTAAATATAAAAATTAATTATCTAATTTGATTAGATTAAGGGAGTTATAATAAATCCATTACTTGCCAAAAATTACAGATGATTTTTGAAAATTCTTGTAATTAGTCTCACAAGTCCCCGAAATTTAATACTCCCTCCATTCCTAAATATAAGACATAATTATATAATTTAATTAGATTAAAAAATTTAGTTAAGTTAGTTAAAATCACATTATATACCTTTATTCTCACACTCCCTCTCTTGTTTATTTATCATTGAAGTATCAATAGAGATAGTTTAGAGAAAAATTGAAAAAAATTTAAAAGATATTTTATATTTAGGAACAAGTTACCCTAAAATAAGTCCTATATTTAAGAACCAATGGAGTATTCAACTTTTTGGGAAGAAATAACCATCGTTTTGGAGAAAAGACCATTATTTAAAAAAAAAATTTAATTTTGGGAATCAAATTTTTTTACCTAGACTCTGATTATTGTATGAGCTACCCAATACTTTTTTTTTTACCACAATCCTATTTTTTTCAATTAATTACTTTTTTTAAAATAGTTTGTTCTACTTAAAAAATTATTCATTTACCAAATATATTCTACTCAATATCTGTTACCTTAAATTACTTTTCTCCAAATATTAATCCAAATATGGTTTTGACTAAAATTTTAGGAAAGATTACAAGATGACAATGCTTTTTTTTTTCATAATTAATGTTGGTACATATAAGGGTAATTGGTAGCTTAAGAGATATTCAGATAATTATGATTTTATTCTTAGGTTCATAATTGATTTTGGCAACGCATAGGGTGTTTAATAGCTTATGAGATAATTATTTTTTTGAGTTACTAATTAATTGTGGCATGTATAAAAGGAGTTTGCATATTGTGTTAAAGAAAACTATAGTTTTGGCTTCTTCTTTTTTTCCATGGATAGTTTTGGCTTTTCAATTATTCCCAAAATCAATGTTATAAATCTATTCTTAAAATCATAATTATAAATTGATTTTATTCAAAAATCTAATTCGCATCGTGGATCCAAATTAAATCATCGTTAAGTATTTGATTATATCTTTGTTGAATTGCTTTGTTAAGATATGATTCGACTATTGAGTTCAATAATCGATTTTGTCCTTTTAAAAAAATTCTTTTTGATCGAGTTCCATTTTGTTAAAAATGTAGTCGACTATAATTTGTGCTTGTGTTTGACTACTTCTGAGCATGAGTACCATTCTGTTCCTTATTATAAGTTCAATTACCATAATTTTTTTGTTCCAAAATATAAGTCCAGTTTGGGATCAATTAATGCCACTGTGATTATTTTACCCCTATGTTAGAAATAGGGAAGATGAGAGAGAGGGGTTATAATGCATAAAATATTATTTTAACACATATTATTAAATAAGGGTAAAGTTGGAAAAATATGATATATTTAATGCTATAACTTCCACTCCTTGATATGTGAGAAGTAGTTAGGGTGGACTTATAATAAGGAACAGAGTGGTAGTTGATAATTGTATTTGGAATCGTTGAATACCGTGCTTTGTCATAAAATCCCCTATTCAACAATCTCCTATAGTATTGGACAGTTGCTTCTTTGTAAAATTCTTCGTCTGTTACTTGATTGGTTATTCAAATCCTTATATTCTGATTTTTCTATGTTCCCTTATTTCAAAAACGCATTCGACTATTCTTTACTATATATTCGGCCATTTGAGTTGTTTTTGTGGACTTCATGATCTTTTCTTTTTTCTCAACTTTTATTGGTATTGTTCTAAAATCATTGTTCAAAACATGGTAATCTAATATGAACCGGTCACGTCGGGTCAACAGAGAACCCGCTGATCCTTTCATGCAACTGGTCCAGGTAGCTCTCTAACCTGGGTTCCCAGCACCTAAGGGTGATCCATGGTAACTTGAGTAACCCGAAGGGTAATTAGTTGCATGTTTTTTTTTTAAGTATAAGGCAATTTTCATTGAAATTAATGATAATTTTAAAGTTAATAACTATTACTTTAGTGATTAAAGGATTATGAGTATGAATATTTTGTAATTAATTATGTATCTATTTTGATATTTTATAATAAAGAATATTTAATAATTACTGATTTTAGTATCATTGAAAGATGGAATGACGCTATAATATCAATATCAAATAAATTGTACAGAATGTTAGATAATTATATAATAATTTTAATAGTGATTTAAGGTATTGAATTGATATTTAGCATTTGATTGTATGATGAAAATTAAAATTATTTTTAAATTATTTATCCCTTGCCTGTCTTGCCACCAGGTTGACTCTGAGCTGACTCATCAACTTAACCAGTTCAGAGGCCAATCCGAGTTTCATTACCTTAATTGAAATACAATTGGTTTTGATCTTTAAGAGAGCATGTTCTTTCAATGTGCTACAATCCACTATATTTTTTCACTGTGTTCGGACATGTTTGGAATGGCTTTTTGCCATCTAGAAGCCCAACCCTACAGCTAGAAGCCATTTTTCACTTTTTCTCATGTTTGGGGTAGCAAAAGGTCAAAAGCAAATTTTTGTGGCTTTTGGCTTCTGCCTTCTGATGGGTCCCACGCCTTTTGTTATGTATTATTTAATAAAGTGGGTAGGAAAATTAGACTATTAGACCCCTAAAATTCTCAAATAAGATATTTTTTTTTAATATAAAATTTCCTTTTTATCTCCAAAAAATTACCATAATAATCTTTAACTATTGTCTCCCACAATATCCTCCTTTGAGTTAATTTTTTTTTCAAATTATTTTCCTTAAAATAAGGGAGAAACTAAGCCTTTAATAAGAATATATGCATATTACATATATATTATTTAATAACAATAATGCCCTTTTTAGTAATTTCTTATCTAAACTTGCTTTTCAAAATAATCACCCAAACATGTTTCTAAAAGTCAGATTGAAAAAAAGTCACTTCTATCATCACAAATCCAAACATAAAATCACTTCACACAATCTGACTTTATCCAATCTTACTTTTAAAAAAATCATATTGAAAAAAAGTCACTTCTCAACCAATCCAAATGCACCCTTCATATTTAACCTTAGGATAATCATATTTATACTAGAGTACTACCTCTAATTCTATATATAAGAGTTAGTTGGGTTGAGTTCTAAGTCATAAATATAATAATTTTTTCATTTTATCACATATATTTATCATTTTTTCCTAAATTAATTTGTTTGAATTATAATTGATATAAGTCTCTTATGATATACTTCCTCCATTCCTAAATATATGGTCCAGTTGACTTTTTTTGGAGCAATTAAGGAAGCAAATGAGCCACTTAATCATAACGTAATTTGTGTATTATTTGATTATATGTTAGCTTATAAGTCAAATAAACTAATTTAGAAAAAAATTTTGAAAAATCAATTTATAAGTAACTTATTTAGCTTTCTTAGGATTCTCCCAAAAATTCAAATAGGTCATATATTTAGGAACGGAAGGAGTACATCAGTTTTTTTTTCCCAAAAATATCATGTAACATATGTTATAACTAATTAATTTATTTAACTTTCTTAATCTCTTCAACTTACTTAATTGATGAGTCTTCTGTTGAGAACCAGAATGTAACATTTGATTTGATTGCTGTATAATATTTCACTACATGGAAAGTTTTTCCCCCCTAAAAAAGCATTTAATGCACTTCCTAACCCCTAGCATATTGTTGTAACACTAACACCTATATCTGGTCTCTCACTAATAGTGATCTTAATATTCATCATTTTACATCAACTTTTTACCGTTGAATTAACTCCTTTTATGTAAAACAGCTCAAACTACCTCACTTTGTTTACTTCATTGTTTATATCCAATCTCATAGAGATTTATAGGGTTGTATGCACATCATCACAAATTGACTTTGGTTCTTAAGGTTGTTAAACCTTAACATAGCTAAGATTTGTTAATAGTATTGACTCGGTGTGAAGTGATGATTTTCACAACTAAGAAATGTGATGTGAGTTATACTGAGCTGTGAAGAATTCAAGAATTCATTGAATCTCGGAGAATAAAGTAAAAAACCTTAGTTAATCTTAGTCATTGGACATTATGTCAAGTGATTGGACCAAACTAATATAAATATCCAGAGCTGATTTTTCTTCTTTTTTCTCAATATTATTGGTTGTACTATCTTAGTCTAGTTGACTGTTCTGTTGAGTTTCACACAGAAAATTCGTGTCAAACATAATTCAACCCTATTGTAATTTCAGCCTTATTTGTGCGTGTAATTTTCGCCGGAGTGAATTTGTCGTAGATTAAATGGCTCAAACTCTAGTGAGGATCGGTGTTGAAGTGAAGCAAGACAAAAAGTGATGGATGTTACGTATCATTTTTTAATTCCAAATCTCTTGTGTACTTTTTTATCTAAGTGATGACTTGCCCATATTTCATTAATATATAAATCGGAGAATTACAGTTAAATATATTAGGAAAAATGGCTGAACAAAATTCAGTGGAAACTTTTTTGTCCAGATATCCTTTAGCATGTGCAACTCGATCTTCTTCTATACGTGACATATATTCAGTTATCTGCAAATATATCTTCTATTTTACTAATAGTTAAAGATATATTACATTGTTGCACACAGTTAATGAAGAGTTGTATTATGTTGCATCTAAGTCAATAAATAATCTTCAGGTTTCTTTGGGTAATAATTTTTTTTAAGGACCACATTTTCATTTACATAAAGTTTAATTTCTTATATATATATTACATAAGGTTCTCTTTTCACATGAAGACATGTAATTTACAAGTGAAATTGAGGCAAGTTACAGGGTTACAAGTGAGTTTGGCAATAAACACTACCAAAAAAAAAAAAAAAACAATAAATTAACCACAAAATTTAGCTACGGAATTTTGTCAGCAAGGACTAAATTCTGTGACTAATTATTTAGCAACTGTCTATTTTACGACGGATTTTATGGCTAATTCTATAACTAATTCACTACTGTTTATAAGTGATTTTAATAATAAAATGACGTGAGTAATACTAATCAGTAATGATCAACGATTTACAAGTTAATGTGAGGTGGGTTACAACTTACAAGTAGTACTTGGGCGAATTACAATTGAATATGGGGTGAGTTACTAATGAGGGTAAATTGGTAATTGCCTATATTTATTTCTCACTCTAAGGTCCTATGGGGCTTTTAAATTATTTGAAGTTTACAACGCTTTGAGTTATTATTTCTCTTTGGGGAGACCTCACTGTAATTTTTCCATAAAGATTTACATGAACTTTTAACAAAAAAAAAAAAAAAAAATTCATAATTATGGATAGGGAAAATTTACATGAGACCCAGCAAAAATTTGATAGTCAATTATAGGGGTTAGGATGAAGACAAAAATATATTCAAGTTCTTTTATTTTCAAAAAATTAATAGTCGTACAGAGGGAATGTAAATGTGCCGAACCAAATTCAGTTATGATTATTCGGGTGAGTTGAAAATGAAGATTTACATTTTTTTTCTTAAAAAAATTAATACAAAGTTAAAAAAAAAACCAAAGTAATGCAGAGTGATTTAAGATGTTTTTAAATAATTCATTTGCTAAATTTGTTATCATTATGTGTAATTGTCCCTCTATAAATAATTTATCTTTAATTTATAATTCTGTTTATAAGTATATAAGTAGCACAGTTTATATTAGGGAAGGTCGTTGAAAAATCATTTATGGCAAGATTTATTGACAAAGGTATATAGGCAACTAGGTCATTGAGTTTCTGATAAATAAAACTAGGGCATTGAGTGAGACATCTATTTTTCATCTGCAATATCTTTAACTATATGCAAATATCCTCCGTTTCACATATAATAACTAAAAATAGAAATACGTGTTATAAAAAAATAGAAATACATTGCACATAACTCAATAAAATACCTTTTAAAGATACGTTGCATTAAGTTCTACAATTGGCAATATTTTTCTCTTTATATTAAGGTCCATAATTCTTTATTATTATATGTTATCATTATCATTTTTATTCCTACCCCTTCTCTAATATTTATCATTTGAATTTAAGTTTTATTTTTTATTTAAATTTTAAACACGGCCCTTAATTCGCTTGATGCAAGCCAACCCCAAAACATCTACCCGTAGACTCCTTTCCTTCCCTACCTTTTATTTATTTCCCAAATAACATAAAGAGTTAAAAGTCACACACTGACTCCATTGCTATGTTTTGCCATAACTTTATAATTGTAAAACATATGAATTCGGAATATTTTTTCCTTTATTTTTCTCCCTTCACTACACAAATTATAATACGATTGGCCCATGGATTTCCAAATATTCGAATGTCGTCAATGAAAAAAATCATGTAAGTAAAACGTTCATATGGAGAACTTAAACTTTATAGATAAAAACATTCTTACAAGAAAAATTATCTTTAATTAAGTGCACCAATATTTAAATATGAGATGATACTATTAAATGTTAAATAGTTGTATAAAGAATATTAAGACTCCCATTCCATATGTCAACTGTTTGAAGTACGTTTGGAAGACTAAACTTTGATCCTTTGTATTATTTAATTAAATTTTAATTTAAAAAAATTATATCCTCTTAATCCAATGTCTTAAAGCCCCAACCAAATGTGTACCCTTAGTCCCTTACATGAGATTTTATTTGCATAAAAGAAAATTTTATTACAAAAAGAAATCACACATAATTATTTTCACTTCTACACCAGACTAAAGACTAAGGGCATTAAAGAAGAGGATAGAATGAAATGGAAGGGCATGGAAGGAAAACACTTCACTACACGCATGTTTAGTATGAAAAGGAATTGAAAATGGGTTAATGGGAAATTTTTTGTTTGGTTTGATTGAATGGTGGGAATTGGGAAGATAGGTTGGAAAATTTGATGAAAAAGACTATTTTTCCAATATGTAAAAAAAGATTTTTTAACATGAATAATTTTTCCCGTTCAAACATGAATATATATATATATATGATTTTTTTTACGAAGTGGATTTGACCACATGCACACAATAAGCAGATAATGGTTAAGAGGAAAGACAACAACTGAATTTAACCATGTGCAGGAGATGAATATGTTGCAGTTAAGAGTAGACTTTGACAAAAGGCCCTGTGTCTAAAAAAAATTTGTAATAATTACTTAACCATCATCTTATTATGGTCAAATAAAATTACTTTCACATTTTTAACCATATCAATCTTATGGTTAACTCTCAAATCAGGCTCCTCCTCCTCCTCGTAGCCTTTTCAAAGTAATATGGTTTTTAATCACAGCTTAAATTTGGTTTCCCATCCATTTTGATGGGTAGAGATTTTCAGTCGGACAAAGGAAAATTATATAGCCGTCAGAATTCGTTTTTGGTTTTTGTTGCAAACCAAATGCGCCCTGGAGCCTAAAAATTCTGATTTCCCTTTTACGCAAATCAAACAGGCTCTGAGAAAATTAATATAGCTAATGTGTAAATCTACCCAAGAAATATTCCATTCCATTAGGGTATCAAATATCGTAAAAAAATTTTTGATGCAAAATTATATATGAAATTCTCAAAATGATAAAATCAATGCTTCCGTGGTTAAGTTAATTAATGTTGATTATTTAACAAATATAAAAACTAAAACAATGGTGTTAAAATACACCAGAATTCTCTAAAATGATGCAAGAATACACATGAAGTAGAAAAATGCCATTAAATTTTTGCATCATTTTAGAAGCTTCAAGTTGATTTTGTACATCATTTTCTTAAATTTACATGTTTGTTAATTAGGCTATGAATTTTTTCTTTTCACTATTTTGAAAACTTCATTCGCATTTTTCACTAAAAAATGTTATAATATTTTATATTCATAGCGAAATACTTTATATTTGGGCATATTCCAAACTAAATTATATCCCTTAAACTGATTCACCAAATTAATTCTCACCAAAATCAAACAGTTAGACAAAATTTATAGATTGAATGCGTTACATGCGCAAGTCATCAATCATGATGCTGTTGTAAAAGATCCAAGAATAGGATATGAGAGAGATTTGTGTCAATCAAACCTTTTTTGCATTTATTAAAATAGACAATAGAATAGATACAATCAATTTCACAAAAAACAAAATATAAATAAATATTAATAGTATTGAAAAGTAGGTTTCTATCGAGTATGCAATAATTCAAAGACCAGAAAAGCTTCCATTTAGCTTAAGATACTAAATTATTGTGCTTGTGGTCCTACAAGCTCAACCTCTTTGAGAATTTACCATTAATTAAGCTCAATATCATCACACATGCCAATTATATATATGCCTCTCACTATCATGTCCTATTCTTGTTAAATCAATCTCGTTCCTACTTTCTTCTTTTGACTCTCATGCTGGGAAATCTAATTAAACCAATCTTATTCTTACCGACTTTGTTAAACTAAATCCGTCCTATTTGTATTACAATTGTCTTGTTAGACAAAATAATTAGTTCCCTTCGATCTTATCTATAAGCTTTATTTAATAAAAAAAGGGAAAATTACACCCAAGTCCCAAGCAAGAGAATTTATTATAATCAGGTCCCTTGAAATCACCAAATTATTTCTGGGTCTCAAGGGACTTGAGAGTAATATATTCCATTTGTGAAGAGACTCCCTTATCCTTGGCAAAACACATAAGATAAAACAGACAATCAATTCAAACCCACCAAATATGAAATTTGAAGACATAGAACCCTACATCCCTCTTAATTGCCGGTGTTTCTCTCTCATTGTGCATGATGCGCACCTCACTTTCAACGTCATCGTGGCAAAAAGAGCAGCTACGGTCACCTCACCATCACCGTGAACTTGAAGCTCTTCCCCGTGTATGGTTGGTCGAAAGTTTTAGTCGTCACTGGTGTAGCATTCTCATTGTCGATGAAGCGTTTGGTTGCTGCAGTGAAGATCTTCGCGTCATCACAATTGGTTTTGTAGGAATATACCTAATCCACCCTTGGTGGGTTAGGGCCCAAGCCCAATGAAAATTAGGGCTAATATGTAATGCCCAATGAGAATTGGGGCTAACATGTAATTATGGAAAGACTTGAGATAAAATGAGTAATTTTTCCCTTAATAATTTGAATTGAAAAGATATGACTTTTCATATCTTTATATACGGGAGAAGTTTTTGTCTTTCCAGAGTAACCATGAGAATAAAAGAAAACTCCCGTAACATATTCCCTCTTCTCTCTGACTCTTCCATCCTTCTCTGTGCATCTGTTGTATATGTATTCGGAGTCCAAATCGGTGCTCCGATTTCGTGTGGGTACCAAGCGAGTCTACCGGATTCCAGGTACGCCCGAAATCCTACAGTGGTATCAAAGCATTTTCAAGAATTCTTTGTTCATTACCCAATAGGGAAGTGTCTAGTAGGTAAAGCAATAAGAAAAGTTTTTTCAGTAAGGGAATTCAGATTGAGAAAATATTGCATTTCTTCCATCTGACTATATATGGTTCAATGAATGTGAGGGCATGACACGGAGGTTATATTACCTTAGTTGATGATTACTCACGTAATTATCATTACTTTATTTCACAAAAGTTTGAAGTTTAAGTGCTTTAGACGACAAGTGAATAAAGTTGAAAATAAAGTGCATAAAGAATTTAAGAATTCTACGCACTAATAGAGGTTGTTCCTGACCAGTTTCGATGAGCCTCATGAAGAAAAATGGATATTTATTTAGCTAAATGATCCTTCGTACTCTGTCACCAGATGAAGTTGTTAGGATGCGTAATGAAATGTTACTAAACATGGTCATGTATAAAGTGATTCAAGCTAACCCACCAAAAGTGAGTGCACTACTACAAAATATACAAATTACGTCCCTAATTCAAGTCCATTCTTTTAAAAAAGACTTTAAAAAAAATTTGCGGTGAAACAACATCCATTATTGTATTAATGGACTTTGATATAAGTCAAAAAAGGAAAAGAAATAGAAAACAAAGACCAATGCTATGGAATGGACTTTGTTTTTATTAAATTGAAAAAAATCTACAAATACAAAGTCCATTATATGATAGAATGGACTTTGCTTTTATTAAATAAAAAATAGAAAAACATGTATTTTGAAAAACTTGGAAAACAAACCCTATTAGTTGAAAGCCATACAATTCGCGGCCTCTCTCCCCCGTTCGTGCGATCTTCGAATTGTACGTGCTTTCCCTAGATAACCTCCATAACCTCCGGCGATCTTCGAACTGTGCGTCCGTCTCAACTGTCGTCCGATCTTCCAACCGTGCTCTCTCCGTTCACCTGCGGAGGCCACTGCGTTTGTCTTCTCTAAGCAACATTCCCGCAGGACGATGGAAAAATTACAGATTGAGGTAGCCAAGAAAAACCCAACGGGAAACCCTTCTAGTTCTGGTTCTGAGTTCATTTTCTCCGCTCTGCAACTTCAGGTGTTTGGAGTTCCAGAGTTAACATTAAGCAGGTGCTCCTGTTCAGATTAATGATATTCTCATCACTAGTGTTCTGATTTTTGTACATATATGCGACTGCAACTGTGAGAAGGTAATACTTTCTTGAACATTGTTTATTTAAGTTCAATTTGATCTCTTGGGAAAAACATTGTTGAACCCATTAGTTTTGAAAATGAAAGTAAATGGGATTTTTAATTTTGGTGATGAATCATGCTTTCTTCTTTTGACAATTTGTGTCATTGTCAAACTAGGAAGCTTCATTTACATGTAGCTTTGAAGCGGAGGTTTTCCAAGACCAATAGGTTCCTTTTACCTTCTGATGTTCATCTCATACTAATTTCTCAATGTATTTCTTGCTACTGTATAATTTCTTTTACTTGTTTGATTTCTATAACCTGTTAGACATTAGATTTGTACCAGTTCATGCATTGTGCGTAAACACTTGTAGAAATGATTTTGTCTGATTCTTAGATGCAAAGGAAGATCACCATCTCGGGACTTCATAAATTACTACAATACCATTTTTAATTTCTATTATTAGAGGTTATATGGTGATTAAAATCAGGTGGTGTTTTTGGTTAGGCTCATTCAAATTTGGAGAAGAAATCAAGCGAAGTTAACATCTCTGGTTTCTTTGCTTATAGGCTTAAATGAGCTTGAAGGAGGTTTGAATTTATTTTTACCGCTATGTATATTTTTGTTTTGATTCTGAATAGGTAAATTATGCGACATGAATTTTTCTTCTTTGGGGAGAATTTTCTAAAACTTTAGTTTAGTAGAAGATGGAAGTTTGTTGGAGAAGTTTTGTGCTTTACTAGACTTTAGATGTAAAACAATAAAAGGTTGTGCAAATTACTGGTGCTGCTAATTATAATATGAAGTCTCTGAATACACTATAACCATATTTGCTTAAAGAGAAACTTTCTTGTTTATTTTTTTCCTTGGAAAAATTGCCCATACAGGTTTCCTTTCACTGGAGGAGATTGATGAAGCTGAGTATGGTTTAGAAATTCCTGATTTTAAAGGAGGCAAGGGGAAGAAGTCTCAAAATAAATCAGATTTGAAGAAAGAAGCTAACCGAAGTAGAAGTGACTGTAATGATAAGGCTGGGGTGAATTTTGAAGAAAACAAGGATGGAAATGTGATGTACGAAGAAGAAGAAGAAGAAGAAGAAGAAGAAGAAGAAGAAGAAGAAGAAGGAAGTTGCCGGTATGTGCCAGACCACGTTCAAATTCAATCCAAAATTATGTATATATTTATCTATTTGTGTATTTTTACTTGTATGTGTCGGTGTGTGTGCATGAGCATATAATGATCGATGGACAACTCAAAGGCCCATTTACTTAGGTTAATTACCTGGCTGTCTTTTCCAACTGCCATTATTGTTCTTGTTGGAAACCTATCAAAGTTTCATAAGAAGTTTATTTAGTTTTGTAAGATGATGTCCTTAATTGATAAACATATTGTTATCCTTAAGGGCAATTATCCCATAATCATTACTTGAGGATTAAGTATCAGTCCTGGTATTTTTTTGTTCTGTTTTTTGTGTTTTATCATTAGTTTCAGCATAACATACATACAGTAGGAGGCCCTTCTTGTCTAGTCTCTGTGCATGCCCTCTGAGTGGTGCAAGATAAATTTGAAAAATATATATATACACACACTGATGGAAACCATGTAAAATAGGTGCAGATTTCATAAAAAAACGAATTTATGTCCATTATTTTTTTAATGGACTTAAAAGATGCACATATTCATCGTCCTTGTATCAAATAATGGACATAAAAAATGCTCCTTGAGGCATTTTTTAGGTCCATTATTTCAATAATGGACTTAAAAGATGCTGTGAGGCGAATATTCAACGTCCATTCAATGAATAATGGACTTAAAATATGCATTTTTAAAGTCCATTATACCAAATAATGGACTTCAAAAATTCTCTACCGACATGTTTTAAGTTCATTATAGATAAAATGGACGTGGAATATTTGCATCTTTTAAGTCCATTAATATTTAATGGACTTAAAAAAATTTTCTACGTCCATTACATATGGATGTGAAAAGTCCAATATTTTCTATGTCCCCCGTATTAACGTCCCCCCAATAATGGACTTTGAAAGTCCAAAATAATGGACTTAAAAAATGCCTTCCGTAGTAGTGGTGGGAGAGTGTTACCAAGTCCACCTTTGGTGGATTAGTACACATATTTGATTGATCAAGTATGGTTTTCTCTTTAAGAGAGATACAAACTTTATACTTAACCATGTGTCCTCCTAAGTGGTATTTTCCGAACCACATGAATTATGGTCAAAGAGCAAATCAAGTTTTTTGAGTTCCCATAGGCCATAAAGGTCAGTTACACGATCTCATAGTCGTTGTAAGTGGGAGCTTATTGATGACATTTTCATAAGTGAAAATGAAGATGGATTTGTGTCTGAAAAGAATTGAAAGGAACCATATATATTATGGGTGAGTTTTTCCAAATAATGGTGAAGCTATCACATTGTGTTTCTCAGTATCTCTTTATGAGACACAGTGACAAGGCAATACGGAACAAGCTCTAAAGTCCTCAATTGCCCATGTCAGTGGGAGCTTGTGAAAGGTCATTAAAGAGACCTAAAAAGTGTTCTGTATAAGAGGCCTTACCTACTTCTTAGAAGGAATGGAAGAAAGCAATATTAAAGGACGTAGATTCTTTGAGAAAGAATCAAGTCAGAAAGTTAGTTGATCTACCACAAGGACGAGAGATCATTTGTAAGCAAATGAATTCTCAAGATTAAAAACAAGTTGGTTAGATCAATTAACAACACAAGACTCTTTCAGTTATAGAGGGTATACATAGGCATATATTGTGAGAATACCTTCTCAAATATTATGTGCTTAAAATCATACTCATTTTGGAAATAGTTGACTGTTTGGTTTTAGGTTTACATCAAGTGGATGTGAAACTTGCATTTTTGAGTTGTGATTCGGATGAAGAAATCTATATGTTTTGGCTATTAGATTTCACTACAATAGATGTTTGAGGTTTACAAAGTGATGACCTCATATTACCTATTTTTGCATAAGTCAATTCATGGACTGAAGCAATCATCCAAACAATGGTATTTAAGGTTTCATATAAGTGGTAACCTCATAATTTTTTTTATGGTTGAAGAAACCATAACTAAGCAGTTTGTGATATTATCCTTTAAGTGGATGATATACTATTGACCAAAATAGTTTGATTTTGATAGTGCCTATTAAGAAAAAGGTACTAAGAACATGGATAAATCATTGTGTATTTTTGGAGTTGAGATCCAAAGATATAGCTCAAGTAGATTCCATTCTCTATCACAAGAGAGTTATATTATGGAAATTCTTGAGCAGTTCAAGGTAAACAATTGTGATCCCATAGATACCCTAGTGACTTATAGAGCTAGTTTGGTATATTCCTAAACTGAATCAACTTTAGACTCAAAATGGAAAAGAGTTTCCATGTAAATGTTGTTGGTAGTTTAATGTACACAGTGGTGTATAAAATATCAGATATCCATTTTGGTAGGACTTTGTAAGTCGGTACTAGTCCAACCTTGTGAGAGGCATTGATGGCTCCACAAAAATGCTTATAGATACTTTAAAGGGCACGATAATTATGCGCACATAAAAGTACTAACTGTGGTAGTACATATGGCTATATGTCAATGATGTCTAGAAGAACATCTTGGATTTGAAATGGGAATCCAAACATAGTGCTAATGTGTTGTGAAAACACTATGACCATTGCCTAAATAAAAGACCCTAAGTATCATATCATGAGTAAAATACAAAGATAAATATGTGAGATATGTTGTAGTACATAAGGTTGTTACTAAACAACAAGTTCCTATGTAAAGTCCCCTCATTGAGCCTGTGGCCAAGGATATACATGTGAAACATGATAAATCCTTTGGCAAGCATAGGATATGAAGTAATGGATACTTCATTAAGGCTTTACATGTGTATGTGATAGTATACAATGTCTAGTATATCGTACAGGTTGATGAGGTCGGCTCTCTCACATGAGCGATCGCTTTTGACACTCAGGAGTAGTGTGCAAAGATGAGAAAATGTGTTCACCAGCAAAGTAGTGAAAATACTGATATGGTAGAGAAGAAACACAAACTATATGTCGCCTTGACTCAAAAGTGCAGCAAGTCGAGATGAGATCCGTGATTACACACATATGGATCGAATTATGGATACCCACATCCGTAATACCTGTAGCCAGACAACAAAATTCTTCAAAATTGACATCATACAATGTGAGAAGAGTTGAAGAATTTTGGGTTTAGATACTGTGTGTTTCTATACTAAAGTCTGTACGGTGTTAATAATACAATCAAATCGACGAACGCTCTTATAGAAAAAGAGTAACACCATGGCATGCGATCATATCGCGTGTGCTAGAGTTACCGCAAACTGGAAGCAGTGAATGGATCCCTGTTTCATTGCTGTGTGAGTCCAAGAAAGGTTTCATACTTTCTTGATGTCCTTTGACTTTGACAATGTCATGGAAATATGTTTTAGTGTCTGC
The DNA here is from genome assembly GCA_037074515.1 of Mimosa bimucronata. Classification (NCBI taxonomy): domain Eukaryota; kingdom Viridiplantae; phylum Streptophyta; class Magnoliopsida; order Fabales; family Fabaceae; genus Mimosa; species Mimosa bimucronata. Next base: position 12,087,403 of record CM073443.1, on the reverse strand, counting down.
TACCTTAGCGTACATCCTATGGTCATGATAAATGCGATCTAAAGGTGTTACGTTAGGAAAGTGGTTGATTCATATTGAAGTGATATTTGGGCGAAAGGAAGATTACCTGCAATACACACACTTATGCTAGTGTTTGAGACCGGTCCATTATGATATTAGTGTGCTAATTTCATAAGTGTGGACACTGCATATGAGAAAGGCAATCTGAGCTTTATCTTGGCTCTAAAGGAATTAGAATTGCCATGAGAGAAGTGTATTTGTGTAAATCTAGGATATCTGAGGCACTATATCAAAATGATCGAGCTACACTGCAAGGTTGTTTTGTGCTGGTCTCTGTAAAAGGGATTTCTAGTACAAGACACCTAAAAGAAGACGCGTGCCCACGCGGTTACGATAGAGCACTTAATATGAAAGAAGGAAAGAAGAGAAAGAGACTTGACCCTTAACATCTAACCCACAAAGTGTGAGTGGGAGATGTAGGAATATACCTAATCCATCCTTGGTGGGTTAGGGCCCAAGCCCAATGAAAATTAGGGCTAATATGTAATGCCCAATGAGAATTGGGGCTAACATGTAATCATGGAAAGACTTGGGATAAAATGAGTAATTTTTCCCTTAATAATTTGAATTGAAAAGATATGACTTTTCATATCTTTATATACGGGAGAAGTTTCTGTCTTTCCAAAGTAACCATGAGAATAAAAGAAAACTCCTGTAACATATTCCCTCTTCTCTCTGACTCTTCCATCCTTCTCTGTGCATCTGTTGTATACGTATTCGGAGTCCAAATCGGTGCTCCGATTTCGTGTGGTACCAAGCGAGTCTACCGGATTCCAGGTACGCCCGAAATCCTACAGGTGTGTTCATCCTTACCTGAATCAAACTCTTCTACGTTGTCCTCTTCTGCTTCAGTGAATTTCTTTGCTTTCTTTGTAGTGAAGAAGTCTAGCAACTTTGGTTTATTGGAAAATAGAGCAAGGTTGCTCCCTTATCTTATGCTTCAAACTTCTAGTTTTTGTCGTTGATTTTCATTGTTTTAGTGAATCTTGTTGAATCTAAATATATTATTTCAAGTGTCGAAGATGTAGGATATGTAGTGAATGTAAAAGAATTGTGGTGTGTTTAGACTTATCATTATTCATACGTTCCAATTCTAAATCACATTTCCCTATTTTACAAATTTGATTTATGTTCCTTATTTGAATATACTATCGTTTTTAGTCATACTTACTAATTGATACTTTATTCAGCAAAGTATATGATCTGTAACTTGTAGTCAAGAGGCATCAAAAGAAAACTGGATAGAAGCAATTAGAAGTGAACCAAATAACACCACACTTCTTGGGTGCCTGTTGAGTGGGCACTTCAGACTCCTTTGACTCCAAATATTTTTCTATTTTCCTGTATACTCACAAGTTGCAATTGATGGATGAAGAATTGTCAGGTTTATGTAAGGCTCATTTTTTGCATATGAGCAACAAGAAGGATGAACCATTAAGATTTGGAAATGTTGATTGACCATGGAGTAGGAGGTTTTTGGAAGCACCATCTCACTTGTCATTGTAAGCACCTTTTGTTGGTTTTGGATCGGAATTAGGTTTTTTTATTTTATCATTATTATAGATTTTAGTTGTTGAGACTCTTGAGTGATATAGCTTAAGTGACAGGTACTATAGAGTACAGTAATAAGACTTGTCAATTGGTGCCCGTAGTTGTACATGATGTCATTTAATTCTTTATGGGTGCACTTCAAAATCTTCAATGAGGTAGCTTTACTTGCATAATTACTAGGAGATAAAGCCTAATGTTCACATAACAAACATAACCTATTTTTCTTGCTTATTTGACCATTGGATGTTGTATTACTAAAATATGTGCCCATACTATAAATTGGTGCAGGCTACTTTTACTTTTTATTGCTTGAATTTTTTTGTGAATTCGTTGAAAATTTTCTTGATAATATTAGAGTTCTTTCTTACAGAGAAACCACTAATAAAAGGTAAGGGTTTGGTTGTCAGTTCCTAGTGTTATCCAAGTTTTCTCTTGTAGTTAATTATGTCGACTGTCATATTTCTATTACATGCTCATAAATTAATTGAACATCGTCATTTATTTTAGTTTGTTGGTAAAACAGAAGCAATAAGTTGATGATTGTGACAATGTGGGGGCTCTATATTCTTTGCTAGAAAAATGTTGGATGTAGTAGATATCTATAATTGCTGGCTTATTGTAGTAGCTATCAAGATAACTTAATCCATCATAATTTTTAGGCTTCAAATTGTTGAGATATGATTGTGTAAATATTATAGGCAATTATTGTGATTATTGTTTCCTATTCTAGGTTGATTAGAATCCTTATTATTGATCTCATTAATGCTCAAAGGTCTATATAATGTAATCATTTGATTTAGAAATATACAAGTTAATTACTCTTTCTACATGGCATAAGAGCCACAAAGTTTTTAGGGTTCCTGGTTTTATTTTTCGGCGGGTATTGTTCACGTGAACAGTAAGCCGCCCCCTTTTGAGCGTCTGTTTGACTTCATTCAAGGCCTCATTAAGCGACACCACCTAGCCAAAACAGTTCCTCTCGCTCCGAACGGCAAAGCACAGTCACCAGCGACGGGTTTGACTGGCGCGTGGCCTTCACACGCTTTGAGAAGCTCCCTCTGGCGGCTGTGTGTGCAACGTTTTCCGGTGACCTTTCGATCTCGTCTCAGCTGTTTCGGCGTTGACTCTCCGTGTTCGACGTGTTTGTGGTGGTCCTGCGACCCATTTTGCAACGTTTCGATTCAAATCTTCAAGTTGGTGCTTCGGTTATTGTTTATGCGCTTTGTTCTTGCGGATCTGTTTGGATTTCTTTGTTTCTTTGAATCTGATTCGCAACCTTGCTCATTCAAATCTGGTTTGTTCTCTTCTTCTCATATCTGAGAAATTTATGCATTTATTTTGCTCCTGGTGAAGCGTTTATTTTTGAATTTTTGGCTTAATCTAATCTCTTTGTGGTTCCTTGTGAGAACATTGTCTTCTTTATTTATAATGGCTGATAAGAAGAATGTTGTTGTGTCTGAAGTTGTTCCTGTGCTCACTAAAATTAATGATCACAAATTAACCTGGAAGAATTATGCTGATTGGAACAAGGTCATAGTATGTATCTTGTGAGTATTGGAAAAGAGGGTCATTTGAAAGGGACCCCTCCTACAGATGACTCTCGTAATGCCTGGATCAAAGATGATGCTCGTTTGTTTTTGCAGATCTGTAATTCTATTGATGATGAGATTATTCCTTCTTTGACTCATTATCCCTATGTTAAGGATCTTATGGAGTATTTAGAATTTTTATATTATGGTAAAGGGAATATCTCACGTATTTATGAGGTTTGCAAAGCCTTTTATCGTGTTGACAAGCAGGATCGTTCCTTGACATCATACTTTATGGATTTTACCCAGATTTATGAGGATTTAAAGCAGATGATGCCTCCAACCCCTGAAAATAAGGTTTAGGCAACTCAACAGCAACAATTGGCAATTATGAATTTTCTTATAGGACTCCCTTAGCTTTAGAATATGAGACGATTCGGTCTCAAAATTTATCTAGTGATTTTGTTATTTCTCTTCCAGAGGTATACTCTTGTGTCCTCCTAGCTGAGGTTGTCTCTCCACCCACTCTTAATGCTCCTGCAAGTGCACTTGCTAGTCGAGGTTCGTGGGACAATAAGGATAATCGGGGATCATCTGTTCGGAGCTCATCCAAGCTAGGGGGAGTTCCTCATGATTCTAGTGGTATTACATTCTATTACAGTAAAGATCCAGTCACACTAAATGTTCCTGTCACAAGTTGCAGAATAAACAACAATGAACTGGCTTTGTTCACTTAGCATCTTCTACAGATGAGGTTATAGTTTCTGCTGCTGAGTTAGCCAATTCATAAAGTACCAGGATTCCCTTCAACATGGGTCATCTGCTTCCCATGCACCTGCTGCTGCAGGTAATAATGCCACTTTTCTTATCTCCTCTTCCTCAAAGTGTATCATCGATTCAGGTGCAATTGATCATATGACAGGTAACCGCCATCTCTTCTCCACTTATAATTCGTACGCCAACCCTTCTAGTATCACAATTGCGAATGGTTCCAATTCTCGTGTTCTTGGCTCTAGCTATATCCACCCACACTACTACAAAAAACAACATTCACATCTCCATTTCACTTCTCTTTTTTCAATATGAGATGTAGAAAAAAGGCGGTGGCAAAATTGTAAATATATGAAAAACTTTTAACGCCTCTTTTTAAATAAGAGACATGGATTCTCTGAAAAAAGAGTGCCAAGCACAAAAATGTGGCAAAATATAGATGGGAAATTGGTTTCCACGTCTCACAAAAATTGTGAGACGTGGAAAGAAGGCAATTTTTTTTAAAAAAAAATCTAAACTTTTTCCACGTCTCACAATTTTTGTCAGACGTGGAAAGAAGGTAATTTATTAAAAAAAATCTCCTGAGCTCTTTCCACATCTGACAAAAATTGTGAGATGTGGAAAGAGTTTATATTTTTTTTTAAAAAAAATTTGCCTTCTTTCCACGTCTCACAAAAATTGTGAGACGTGGAAACCAGTTTTCAAAAACTGGTTTCCACGTCTGACAATTTTTGTGAGACGTGGAAAGTATGTATTTTATTAAAAAAAACTCCTCTTCATCTTTCTGCACGCACACACAACACAATCTTCACTTTCTCTCACTCTCACTCTCTCTCATTTCTCTCGGTGAGCACAGCGGCCTCCGGCGAGGGTGAGCTCCATTTTCGGCGACGATTGGCTCGAAACTTTCATGTGATTTATGCTCCCATTTTGAGCTTCATTTGACATCAGGTGAGTGGTTTTTGCTCCCATTTTTCGCTGTTCGATTTATGCTCTGATTTGGTGTTGCATGTTTAATCTTTCCCTTGTTTATGGTCTATATCATATGATTTGTGCTCTGATCTATTCTGTAATACCTGATTTCTGATCTATTCTATTTGATTTTTGCTCCCATTTGGCGAGCTTTGACGAGCAAGAAGGGTGAGTGAGAGAGGGGCGAGCTTTGACGAGCAAGGGTGAGGGAGAGATGGGCGGGCATTGACGAGCTTTGCTCCCATTTTTGCTCTGATTTGTGCTCTGATCTGCTCTGATTTGTTGCTTTCTGATTCTGTCTTCGCTCCCATTTCTGATCTGCTCTGATTGGGGTAATCTCTATTTTTTTTCTCCATTTTTTCTTAGTTGATCTTATTCTTATCAACTTGGTGCTATTGGAAATTTTGAGTTGCGTGAATCTTTTTCCTTGCGACTTTGATATTGGAGTGCAGTTTAATTTGTGGCTTTTAGTCTGTGTTTGCTCAAGTCCATAACTATTGTTTACCGATAGACAAACAACAGAAGGACCTGATCAGTTCCAATCTTTTAGTTTAGTTTCGGTGTATCTTTTTTTACTTGGAAAAATGTTTGATGAAATATATGCAGTAATTATTCATTGTCTTGGTGTTGTATCCAATCACATTTTGTATTTCTAGTTGGGTGAGCTGGTTTCTTTGATTATTCTGTCAAGAACTTCATGTTAGGAATTAAGGGTCCTTATGCCATTTGATAAATGGGATGTGGTCCACTTGCTGCAATTTGGTTCTTGAACTACTTGCTTTAGCTTGAAGATAGCATTTCTTGCCTATTCATGTTATTTCTATTCCTGTAACTTCTTGCTTGTATTTTTAAGATCACGGAATCCAGGAATTGATTGGGGCTATTCTGAATTGGTTATCTCGTTTTATTCTGAATTGGTTTATGAAATCTAAACTCAACGAATTTGTGTGGTTAAGGAAGTATGGTTGTTGAATTTTGTTGTTATCCTTGAATGTAATTTCAAGACCTATTATATGTTTCTTAAATCCTGGAATATATAGGAACTAATATGAATGAGATTGGTTGTAAACATGTGGTGTAGCATATAGAAGATTTTGAGCTTGGGTGAAAATTTTTTTCATTGAGATTTGGTCTTAATATGCTATGTATGATCCTGTAACGTTATTTCTTGGTGATTGAAATGTGACATTTTTTGGCCAACTCTGTCTCTTCACTTATCTTCTGTCTTAAATGTTCCTGATCTTGCTTTCAATCTTCTTTCTCCTAGTAAATTGACTCTTCAATTAAATTGTTTTATCTTACTTTTCCCTGATTATTACTTGATTCAGGATCTTACGATGAAGCGGATTATTGGTAGAGGTTATGAGTCTGGAGGCCATTACTTTCTCGATGATCGAGTGCCTCATTCAGTTGCTTGCCCTGACAGTTTTACTCCCTTTGAAGTGCATTGTCGTCTGGACCATTTGTCTTTAACATCTTTAAAAAAGCTTTATCCACATTTTCATTCCGTGTCTTAGATTGTGAGTCATATCAGTTTGCCAAACATCATCGTCTTCCCCTTTTGAATTAGTTTACTCTGATGTTTGGGGTCCGTGTTCTATTGAGTCCATGTTTGGTTTTAAGTATTTTGACGTTTGTTAATGATTATTCCCGAACTATTTGGTTATATTTAATGAAAAATTGTTCTGAGGCATTTTCACATTTTTGCAATTTTTGTTCTGAAATACGAAACTCAATTTGGTGTTTCTATCTGTACCTTACGTAGTGATAATGCCAAGGAATATTTTTCATCCCAATTTCAGACCTACATGCTTCAGCATGGTATGATTCATGAATCCTCTTGTGTTGATACTTCAGTGCAAAATGGTGTTGCTAAATGTAAAAACCGACATTTACTTGAGGTGGCTCGAGCACTAATATTTCAAATGCATGTTCCTAAACCATTATGGGCAGACTCTATATCCACTGCTTGTTTTCTTATCAGTCGCATGCCCTTATCTGTTCTTAATGGTGACATTCCCTACGCAACTCTTTTTCCCTCTAAGCCTTTATTTCCTCTTGATCCTAAGATCTTTGGTTGTGTTTGCTTTGTCCGTGATGTTCGGCCTACTATTTCTAAGTTAGATCCTAAGGCACTGAAGTGCGTTTTTCTCGTGTACTCAAGGGTTCAAAAAGGTTACACCTATTTTTCTCCTAACCTTGATCGTTATCTTGTCTCTTCTGATGTTACGTTTAATGAGTCCACTGCATTTTTCCCTCCACATATCCTTCCCCTCCACCTGATAAGGAAGATAATCTCCTTGTGTATCAGATTATTTCGCCACCAGTTAACCTACCGTCACCACCGGTTTTAGCACCTGTTCTGCCACCGATCCACCACGTCTATGTTAAACGTCCCAGAGAAAGTAGTGTGGCTAATCCTGATGGTGATCCTTTCGTTTCCGCTTTATCGTCTGATCCTAACATGGGCAATGAGTAAAACCCTGTTCCTCCACTTGAGCCAGAGCATATCATTCCTTCTGATTCCTCCGAAAATTTGCCTATTGCACTTCGAAAAGGTAAACGTACTTGTACCTATCCTATTTCCTCTTATGTTTCATATAACCACTTGTCTCCTACATTCTTTCATAGCATCTCTAGACTCCATCACCATCCCTACCACTCTTTATCAAGCCTTAAGTCATCCAGGTTGGCGTGCTGTAATGGAGGCAGAGATGATGGCCCTTGAACAAACCGGTACCTAGACTCTTGTTGATTTACCAAAAGGAAAGAAGGCGATTGAGTGTAAGTGGGTCTTCACAATCAAAACCAAAGCAGATGGATCTATTGAACGTCTTAAGGCCCGTATTGTATCCAAGGGTTACGCTCAAATTTTTGGGGTCGATTATTCTGAAGATTTCTCTCCTATAGCAAAGCTTTCCTCCGTTCATCTTTTTATTTCCATGGCAGCTACCTATAACTGGGATCTTCATCAGTTAGATGTCAAAAATTCCTTCTTAAATGGAATCCTCGATGAGGAAGTGTACATGGAGCAACCACCTGGCTTTGTTGCTCAGAGGGAGTATAGGAAGGTATGCCACCTTCGTAACTCGTTGTATGGCTTTAAGCAGAGTCCTTGTGCTTGGTTTGATAGATTTAGTTCAGTTGTTCAGAAGTTTGGCCTGACACAAAGCAAATGTGATCATTCTGTGTTCTACCAAAACTCAGATGCAGGCATGATTCTCTTGGTTGTGTATGTGGATGATATTGTGATTACAGGAAGTAATTCTAATGGGATTTCAGCTCTTAAGGTTTTCCTTAATTCCCATTTTCAGACAAAAGATTTGGCGTTATTAAAGTACTTTTTGGGAGTTGAGGTCATGAGAAGTAAGAAGGGTATTTTTCTCACCCAGAGAAAGTACGTTCTTGATTTGTTAAAAGAAACAGGAAAGTTAGTAGCTGCACTAAGCAGTCTTCCAATGATTCCTAATCCCTATTTGGAAGTTGATGATAGAATACCGTATGATGAGCTTGTAATTGGCAGGAATTCACAAGAGGGGGTGAATTGTGAAAACTAAAAATTCAATCACTTGAGACACAAAGCTTATACTGATTCAGCCTGAACTTTTGGCCTACGTCCAGTTCTCCAACCTTCAGTTGGGTTCCACTAATTCTTCAAGATTCAAATAGGCTCTTGAGTGCCTTTACAAGTGATTACACAGCAAGACCTCTCTCTTACTAATCACCCCCTTACAACTTGTAAGAATACACCGTACTCTTAAGATCCCACTATCTTAAGAGTAATCCTCACTTGAGATGTGATTACAGAAAACTTGTTCACTCACTGAACAGGTTGTGATACACAATGAAGTATAAAGTTACTGAATGATCTCTTTAGGAGTTGGTAAGTATTGAATGCAGTAAGTATAACTGAAAAAGAATAATCAATACTCATCATCAATACCTCAACCAATTTCTTCATCAAGGCTTTTATATTGGTCTCTGAAATTCTGCCCGTTGATGAAGCTATAGCCGTTACTTTATCTTAGAGGAAAGATGATTATAGATGGAGTGTTGAGAAGAATGTGTTCTGGGTAGCATTAACTCCATTGTACTTGGTTTGCTTCAGTTCCTCTCTCTTCATTAATCGTAGAACTTAGTTGTTGAATCAAACGGCTCTAATGGCAGACTTATGTGTCTAACGATAACTTCCTAAAATAGGTCTGAACAATTTCTGTATTTGAAAGCTAAAAGTAGACTTGTCCATTCATTTTGAATTAAATCTATCGCCACATCAATCATAGGCTCTGATCGATTACACATGGATCACTCATCGATCATGACCTGCATCACTGAATATGTAATTAGAAAATATCTCGTCTGATCAATCACAGGGGGTCCCTGATCGATTAGACTTATCCAATCGATTGTACTTAGATTACATTCAAATTATAGCCTTTATTTGATCAATTACACATTGTCCTCTGATTGATTAAGCCGGTCTAATCGATTAGAAACATATTAGACTTGAGTTATTCTTTAGACCTTTTGATCGATCACAGGAGAGGTCTGATCGATGCTTATCCAATTGATTATACTAAGTTCTTCTGATTCCTCTAATCAATCATACTAGCACTTAGTTCATTTTTTTTTCACTTTCTCTGATCGATCACAAGGGTCCCTGATCGATTGGGCGCCTATGATCTTAACTTCTAATCTGTCTCTGATCTATCCCTGATCGATTAGGCTTATGGTTCCTTAACTTATAATCTGATCTTGATCGATTAGGCAAAACTTAGGATTTTTTATCAGATTGTTTCTAAGTTGTTCTTGATCCTTACCCAACCTTTCCTTATGCCTAAGTTATGTTTAGTTATCATCAAAACTCATTATTCTAACAGAGCTGCCTGAGGATGTAAGGAAGAAGGTTGACCTCGAGAAGATCAAACCATTTGAGTTTCATGAGAGGTATCACAGACTGATTGGAAAGTTAAATTATCTCACGGTAACTCATCCGGATGTGACTTTCTCAATCAGTGTACTTAGCTAATTCATGGCAGCACCAACCAAGGCTCAGTGGGAAGCCTTGGAACATGTCCTACACTATCTCAAAGGATCCCTAAGTTGTGGTATTCTGTATTGGAATTATGGCCACACAGATATCGAATGTTTCTGTGATACTGATCATGCAGGGTCTAAAATGACCAGAAGGTCTACTACAGGATATCATGTCTTTGTAGGAGGAAATTTAGTATCTTGGAGAAGTAAAAAGCAAGGTGTGGCATCTAGATCTAGTGTAGAGGCAGAATATAGAGCTATGGCACAATCTGTGTATGAGATTTTGTGGATATATCAGTTGTAAAAAGAGATTGGCCTCAAAACCTCACTACCTACGAAGTTATGGTGTGATAATCAAGCTACTTTGCATATAGCTCCCAATTCAGTATTTCATGAATGTACGAAGCACATTGAGATCGACTGTCATTTTGTTCGTGATAAGCTGAAGGAGAATTTTATTTCTACAGGGCACATGCGATCTAATGATCAACTTGTTGATCTTCTCACCAAAGCTTTAAGTGGGAATAGGGTTGAATATCTTTGTAACAAGTTGGGTATGACTAACATATATGCTCCAACTTGAGGGAGAGTGTTGAGATATGATTGTGTAAATATTATAGGCAATTATTGTGATTATTGTTTCCTATTCTAGGTTGATTAGAATCCCTTATTATTGAGCTCATTTATGCTCAAAGGTCTATATAATGTAATCATTTGATTCAGAAATATATAAGTTAATTACTCATTCTACACAATTGATGAAACTCGGGTCTCTTCAAATACACCAATTGCTTGAGCAATTCTTCAATTTCAGAATATTCAATTATGTATATCTTTATAACTTGGAATGATTTTAATTGAAGCTGATCTGATTTGTTGAGCAAGTAAAGATATGTAACTCATTGGAATGAAGCCATAAAGTGTAGTATTTTCTCTGCTTCCTGGCCAAAATCTATGGATGTATACGTCATTTTTGTATAGTTCATGGGTATTGATAATGATATATTTCGTATATGTTAGTGACAATCATATATTCAATAATTATTGAAAAGTTAGCATTATGTTCATACTAAAAGTAAATCAAATCTGATTGCAAGGACAAGTCAGAGATGCCTACATCAACAAGTGATGGTGTTTTTAATGACAAGTCTGATTGCTTACAATAATCCGTTCTCCTTTGCTTGGTCAAATGAGACAGTTGTAGTGTAAATCTGTAACAATAATTGATGTCAAAAGTAATTAGATTAAATATTACATTTATGTATTGTATCAATCATATAAGAAGTTATTGTTAGAATGACGGGGTTTTGATGATAACTAAACATAAGTTAGGCATAAAGAAAGATTGGACTTATAACTGGAATGAACTCAGAATAATCTGATAAAAATCCTAAGTCCTCTTAGCCATATTCGATCATAGTCACCTAATTGATTTGGATGCCCTGTGATTGATTAGAGAAGCTTGAACTTAATTGGGAATCAAAGTTGGTAATCTTAGCATAATCAAGTCAAAGGATATGATCGATCAGGAACCCCTGTAATCGATCAACAAGTCTTAGTTGCAATTCAAAGTCCTCTTAGCCATATTCAATCATAGTCGCCTAATCGATCAGAGAGTATATGAGTGATGTCCTGTGATCGATTTTGGAAGTCTAGGATTAATGATGAGCTCCTGAATTTCACACATTTCATCACATTTTTCCCCACGTTTGTATATACTTTTGAAAGTGAAGTTTGAAATGGTCATAAAAATTCAGAGAAAACCTTAACAAAGAAGAAAGTTTACATGTGTGAAATTTTGAGCTTAATTGAATATGTATATATGTTATTAAACTGTAAAACTCATCAACCCTCTTTCCTTCTTGTATAGGAAGAGGTGATAAAGTGAGAAAGCCAAAGGAAACACAAGTAGCTCTGGAAATGAAGACTGGCTAGGAAGAAAACCAAGGAACCAGGAGTAAAGACAGCTCGCTGTGACCTCACCACGGCGAGGTAACGGCGAGAGCAATTCAACTCTGCCTCAAACAAGAAATTCTCGCCGTGGACTCGTCGCGGCGAGACCATGGCGAGTGGATGTACCTTCTGGCTGCCACAGTTTCTCGCCGTCACTTAGCCACAGTGAGGTCATGGCGAGAATGCCTAAAACTGCGCGTTTCACTTAAAGTTAGCTGTTTGAAAGGAAATAAAGGCATTGATTTCGGGGGGAAACGAGTAGAACACATTTTAGGGCATATTTTGGGACATTTTGGAGCAAGAAGAGAGAGTGGGAAGAGCTTGGAAGCTTGGAGGATCTTGGTGAGATTCAAGTTCATTGTTCTTGGGTTCCTTTCTTCTTCCTTCTTCTCAAATTTTCTGTCATGTGTTCTTCCTTAATTTCTATTTTCGTTTTTACTTTTATCATGTGTAACTAAATCCTTGTTCTAGGGTTACTTTGAACCATTTGATGGATTGAACATTGTAGTTCCTTTCTTTAATGCATTAAATGAATTTTTATGTGTGGACTTTCATCTTGCCATTATTGATACAAGTGCTTGATCACCACTTGATTTGTGAAATGGAATATGACTCGAGAGAGAGTATTTTGTTTTAGAACTTGGGTGAAATCATGTTAGACTTGAAGTTTATAGTGTTAAATGGATGGTTAGTTGGTAATATAGAGATATAATTACTAACCTAACGTTGTTCATAAAGTCAAATGTGGTAGAAATCTTAAGTTTTGATGAGGACTGGACCCTATAGACAACATAAGTAAAAATGAACAGATGAAAATATAACTTAGTCAGAAAAGAATCAAGATAAGAATTAAGGTAAATGACTAAGGAAAAGTATAAGTTATCTAAACGTTGAACAAGTAGATAACAGATACACTATCGCTAGGCTAAGAGTCTATCGCTAATAAATGAAGAGATAAGAACAATATTAGTTAATGAGAACTCAGCAATAATCTGTAGACAATATCCCTATCGCTAAAGCCTTCTCTATCGCTAAGACTCCATAATTAACTTGGATAACAGAGAGCCAGAACAGCTAGCAAAGATAACTAGCGATAACAGGATCAGCTATAGATAGTAGAACACTTGACACTTACAGATAGCAAATACATTGAGCAAATGAATTAAACTAGCGATAACATAGTCACTAGCGATAGGAAGTTTAGCTATCGATAATGAAATCACTTGCTGAAATGACTTAACATTCTGCTAACTGATGTACTATCTGTATACACTGAGATAATGAATCCTACTAGCGATATCACCAACTGCGCTTCACATGAATACTTGTTTAGCTAACAGGCTAAGTGTAGGACTCACTCTATGAAGCTAGCGATAGCATGAGATGCTAGCGCTACTAAAAAAGCTGCTACACAAGTACAATATTGCAGGTAGTTGGTAATCACAGTTTATCTCTCATAGCTCATCTTCTGCAATAATTAAATGAAGTAAGAGAAGAAAGATGACTCAGATGAAGACCAGCATTTAATGCCAACGGCTAGGAGCTTCCAACGAACATATTCAAATGGTCTCATGAAGCTGAAAGAAAAAGGCAAATATGTGAAGAGATATAAAAACCAAGTCTTGAGCATTTATGAAGAAGAGAACAGAACTGACGAACAAGCATTCATTACTTCTCATTTACCCACTGGTCAAAGCTTTATTATTCTCAGTGAGTTTATCTGTACTTCAGTGATTAACAAAATCTGTTCATTTAGTGAACACATTTATTGAAATCCTCTATTATTTGAGGTTGTTCTTAAGTCTGGGACTTTAGAACAGGGTTGTAGTCTTACAACTTATAAGGGGGAGTGTTTAGAGGAAGTCTAAAACTTTGTCTTGTAAAGGTTGGCAGGTGAACCTGTCTTGTAAAACCTGTGGTTTAGTGGAACCCAACGAAGAGTTGGAGAACTGGATGTAGGCAGTGTTTGGCCGAACCAGTATAAACGCTTGTCTTTGTATTTAAAGCTTTAATTTGTGAAAAGCACAATTCACCCCTCCTCTTGTGCATTTTGCCATTTTCATTTGGTATCAGAGCGGGTCCTCTCCCTTTTGATTCCAACGAATCTGAGAAGTAAAGATAAAAAATGGCATCATATGAGAATATCCTGCCTGAAGGAAGTTCCATCAACAAACCTCCTGGATTTGATGGAAAGCATTATACCTTTTGGAAACTCAAAATGAAGATATACATCAAAGCTAATGGGTATAGGCTATGGAAGATCATAGAAGAAGGGGATATTGTGCCTACCAGTATTCTAGGCAACCCAAAAAGTGAAAACGAATATACTCCTGAAGGCACTGCAGATGTTGAGTTAAATAGCAAGGCAATCCTCATGATCCAAAGTGCCCTTAGCCAAACTGAGTTTTTCAGAATTAGCCACTTAAATACGGCAAAGGAAATGTGGGAAGCCTTGCAGATTGCTCATGAAGGAACCTCAGGAGTAAAAGACAGAAGAGTGGAAATGCTTATTGAAGAATTCCACAAGTTTGAAATGATTGATGGAGAAAAGATAAGAGATCTGGAGATCAGATTCACTCATCTCATCAATAATCTTGCTGCACTAGGGAGAAAAATTCCAGAGAAGGAACAAGTCAGCAAGATTCTGAAAGTATTAAAAGGTGATTGGCTTATGAAGGTCACTGCCATCCAAGAGATGCAAGGTGAATCAACCAAATCCATCACTGCCTTGTTTGGCAGTCTTGCTGAATATGAGCCAACTCTGATAGCCCAAAGGGAAGCTCAGGGAAATTCAAAGAAGAAATCTCTTGCTCTTGCTGTATCTGAAAGAGATGAAGAGGATAGTGATGATGAAGATCTTGATGATGAAGATATGGCTCTCATGGTCAGAAAATTTAAGAAATTCTTCAAAAGAAGGGGAGGCTTCCAGAGGGGTGGTCCTAGCTCCAGAAAGGATTCACAAAGAGAGAAAGCTCCTGTATGTTTTGAATGCAAGAAGCCTGGCCACTTCAAAGCAGAGGGTCCAAGTCTCCAAAGATTCAAAGAAAAGGAGAAAAAGAAGGAGAAGTCCTTTGGAAGAAAGAAAGCATATGTATCATCCATCTAGGGTGATAGCTCAGATGAGGAAGCTAACAATCATGAGGAAAATACAAATCTCTGTCTTGTTGCTCAAGAGGAACTAAGTGATACTGAGGTATATAATTCTGAACCTACTTACTCTGAACTTCAAAATATGTATAAAGTGATGCATACTGAATTAACTAAGCTTGCTAAGGAAGTTGTAGGTTTGAGAAAAGAGAATAAAGAACTCAAGAAAAATATTTCCTCTTATGCATCAAAAAACCTTTCTGCGCTATCGATAGAAGAGCAGCTAGCGCAAGCTCCCAGAATTGAGCTATCGATAGCAACTCCTCCATCGATAGCAAATCATTCTCCAACAAAGCTTGACAGTTGTTCTAACTGTGAAAATTTGTTGAAGGACAAAAAGAAGCTTTCAAATGCCTTAGAAAAATTTACAAGAGGCTCAGAAATGCTAAACATAATTTTGAAGGATAAAAAAGCTTTTAGAAACAAAACAGGAATAGGCTATAAGCCAAAGAAAGCTTCAAGGAAATGGCAAGAACCCAAAGTGAAACCATATTTAAAATATTTCAGAAAATCTTCAGAATATTCCTCACCTTATAGTTTTTGCAATTATTGTAATAAGAAAGGACACACTCAGTCTACCTGCAATCCTAGGAAGTATGAAATTAGTGGGTCATATAAGTGGGTTCCTAAAGGAACTTATGTGCCTAAGGTTTTCGCAAACTCAGAGGCAAAGACTAATCCTAAAGGACCCAAGTAAGTTTGGGTACCTAAATCTGGTTGATTTATGCAGGTGTGCCTTAAAGCATCCAACAAAGAAAAATGGTATATTGATAGTGGATGCTCAAGGCATATGACAGGTGACAAGAACAAATTGAACAATCTAGTGATAAAGGAAAGAGCCAAAGTCAGATTTGGTGGAAACCAGAGTGGGAAGATCACTGGAATTGGTGAAGTTGGTCTTGTCAAGGATGTGTACCTAGTGGATGGTCTCTGCCACAACCTACTAAATGTTAGCCAAAGCACTGACCATGGTAACTGGGTTATTTTTTACTCTAATGAATGTCTTATTGTTTATAAGAAAGATTTAGAATTAAATAAAACAAATCTTAAGTGTAAATTAAAAGCAAATAGAAATGGTAATCTATACACTTTAGATTTATGCCAACAACTTGAGGAAAAATGTTTTATTTCAAATGACAAAACTTGTTGGCTATGGCATAAGAGACTGCTCATGTAAATTTCATTCAACTTGATAAGCTGGTTAAGAAAGACCTAGTCATAGGCATTCCTAGTTTCAAAACTAAACATGATTTAATTTGTGAATCTTGTCAAAGAGGTAAACAAACAAAGTCCTCTTTTAAAAATAAGAAGTCAGTCTCCACGAGGAGGCTATTGGAACTAATTCATATGGATCTGGTTGGGCCGGTAAGAGTGAAAATTCTAGGTGGAAGTTTATACACTCTTGTAGTTGTGGATGACTATTCAAGATTTACTTGGACTATGTTTCTTTCCTCAAAACATGAAACCTTTGATGCCTTTTGTGTGCTTGCTAAGAAATTGCAGAATGAAAAAGGCCTCAAGATTGTTGCAATCAGAACTGATCATGGAGGAGAATTTGAGAACAAGGAATTTATGGAGTTATGTGATGAAAATGTATTGAACACAATTTCTCTACCCCATGTACTCCACAGCAACATGGTGTTGTTGAGAGGAAAAACAGAGTGCTCACAGAAATGGCAAGAAGCATGCTGAATGAAAACAGGTGCCTCAAACATTTTGGGCAGATGCAATGAGCACAGCATGGTACATCTCAAACAGAGCATACATCAGGAAGGGGATGGAGAAGACTCCATATGAGATTTACAAAGGAAGAAAACCCAACATCAGCCATCTGAGGATCTTTGATTCTAAGTGCTACATCCACAACAATGGGGTTCCTGATGATGTTCTCTGCCTTCGACTGTTTCCTTTTTCTCTGCAAGACACAGTGAGGGAATGTTTTGACAATCTACCAAAAGGATCTATCACTTCGTGGGCCAATTTTGAAGCAAAATTTAGAGCAAGATTTTTCTCTGATGACAAGTCCGTTGAAGCTAGAGATGCATTTTTGAGCTTTAAGCAACACCCTGATGAGCACCTTTATGCTGCTTGGGAGAGGTACAAGATGCTGATGAGGTAATGCCCTAATCATGGGGTAGATAAATGGGTGATAGTTCAAATTTTTTGCACTTGTCTGAATGCTCAGTCTAAGGCGATGGTTGATTCTATGACCAACGGAGGGTACAGAAATGTCCCTGTCAATGAAGTGTTTCGACTACTAGACCAACTATCTGCCAACAACTCTCAAGGGACTAATAGGAAGACTTCGCAATCAATGACATCACCCAAAGAAGATGCTCCCTCTTCTTCACAACTTGCAACCATTATTTCTGCAATCAATAAGCGGTTTGATGTGATAGAATCTCAGATGCATAGGGGCAAATCTCACGGGGTTCATGCTGTACAATCCACCCCGATTGTATGTGATCAGTGTAATGATGTCCATCTCCCAAATTATTGTCCACTTTATATGGCTTCTAAGTCAGTCAACTACATGGGCAAGTTTCAAAACCCGCAGAACAATCCATACTCAGAGACTTACAATCTTGGGTGGAGAAACCATCTCAACTTTTCATGGAATCAAGGTCAATCATTAAATCAACCTTCCTCATCATGTGCAAAACCATCACATTCGCCTGGTTTTCAAGCCCAACCTAGGCAAGTTCCTATCAAGAAGGAAGAATCCAAAATGGAAAATACGTTGGCTCAGATCTTAGCTGGACAAGAGGCCCAGAGGGCTGAAACTAAATCCACTTTTTCACTCCATGAAACTGCAATTAAAAGCCTCGAAGTGCAAATAGGCAATTGGCTTCACAAGTGAACGCCATGACATAAGGTGTTCTCCCAAGTGACACCATTCCTAACCCAAAAAGGGATGGCAAAGAGGAATGCAAAGCGGTGGCCCTGAGAAGTGGAAGGCAATTACCTAATGTGCCTCATCCCGTTGACAAGAGTAGTTGTGACTCTGAGGAAATTGCTCATGATAAGGAAGAAAAAGTTGATGAGGAGATTATCATGGAGGAAAGCACTAGCCCAAAGAAGAAACTGGTTAAGAAGGCTGTGGATGGTGGTGTGAAAGAAAAGATGAAGGAGCTGAAGCCCAAGTCAAGTGAGCCTTCGGCCTATATGCCCCCACTTCCGTTCCCTCAATGTTTCAAAAAGAAAGAAGAAGATGGTCAGTTTAAGAAGTTTCTAGAGATGTTCAAACAGTTGCATGTCAATATCACGTTCGCTGAGGCACTTGAACAAATGCCAAAATATGCAAAGATTTTGAAAGATGTGTTGGCCAAGAAAAGGAGGTTTAATGAATTTGAAACAGTTGCTCTAACTGAAGATTGTAGTGCCATCTTGCAAAGGAAACTCCCACCAAAATTGAAGGATCCACGAAGCTTCTACATTCCATGCAATATAGGGAAGAACTTTCAAGGAAAAGCCCTTTGTGATTTGGGGGTAAGTGTCAATTTGATGCCTTCGGCTGTATTCAATCAACTAGGTCTAGGAGACGCAAGACCCCCAACTGTAACATTGCTCCTGGCTGATAGAAGTATTTCTCGTCCAAGAAGAGTGATTGAAGATGTCTTGGTGAAAGTAGACAAGTTTATCTTTCCGGCAGATTTCATATTACTTGATTGTGAGGGCATTGGAATATTTTGATTATTCTTGGAAGACCTTTCTTGGCTACTGCAAGAACCCTAATTGATGTGGAAAAGGGTGAAATTACTCTGCGAGTTAATGATCAGCAAGTGAACTTCAACATGAATAAAGCCTTGAAATTTTTAGATGATTCCGCTCAATGCTCTTTTGTGGATGTGGTTGATTCTATGTATCAAGAGAATTTCTATGCGTTGTTAATGAAAGATCCATTGGAAGCCTTGTTAGTGGGAGAGAAAGATGTTGAAGATATTAATGATGAAGAATTAAGGGAGCTATGTGCGGCGGAGACTTATGGCCATGCAAGATATAAGCCTTTTGAACCCTTAGATGTGTCTAATACATTGAGTTCTCCTTTGAAACCATCAATTGAAGAGCCTCCTGAAAGTGGCAATCGCACAAGAGGGGGGTGAATTGTGCTATTAAAAATAATCTATGAGAAATTAACTCAACACAAAATTTATACTGGTTCGGCCAACACTGCCTACGTCCAGTTCTCCAACACTCTGTTGGGTTCCACTAACCACAGGTTTTACGAGCACAGGTTCACCTGTCAACCCTTACAGAGTTTTAGAATCTCTAAACACTCCCCCTTACTACCTGTAAGGAAATATCCCTGTTCTAAAGCACCAAGCTTTCAGAACAACCTCAAACAGTAGAGGATTTCAATAAATATGTTCACTTAATGAACTGATTTTGATAAACACTTAAGTACAGATGAAATCTCTAAGACAATAAATACAGAGTAATGAATGAACTTGTGAATATTCTCGTTGTTCATCTCTACTCAATAAATGCTTGAGTTCTGTATTTATATCTTCTTCTTCAGATTTTGCCCTTTTGATTCATCATTCAAGAAGCTGTTTGAATTTAGTCGTTGGGAGCTCATAGCCGTTGGCATTAAATGCAGCTTCTTTATCGGGCTTAACTCTCTGCTCTAGCTTCAACTACTTAGCTTCTTGCATAGGGTGAGCTAAGAGAGAGACAGACTCAGCGCTCTGAGCATCCGTACAAATAGTACTTTTTGGCAGCTTTCTATTAGCGCTAGCTTGATCTGTTATCGCTAATCTCATAGAGTGATCTGCACTTAAACTGTTAGCTAACCAAATAGTCATATATTGCACAGAGGTTACTATCGCAAGCTTAATCCATTAGCTCAATGAGATGAAGACAATATAAGGAATTTCAGAGCTTTTTATTGATAGCATATTCTCTTGGATTAGAAAGCATTACATCAGCATAGATTATCTCTATCGATTGCAAATTCATTATCGCTATTATCCTTCAGGATACTATCATCCAAGTATTCAGATATTTCCAGGTATCCTATTATCGATAGCTCAATCCATTATCGCTAGCAATTACTTTAGCTCATTTGACTTGCTCAGGCACTGGCTATCTGAATGATTTATTATCTGAAGCACTTTTGTTATCGATAGCTTAACCTATTATCGCTAGCTGATTTCATTAGATCAAGGACTTGGGTTATCTTTCTGCTAGCTGAGTTATCAATGAACTTCTAGCGATGGATTCTTTCTTAGCGATAGAGAATGACTTAGCGATAGATAAAGACTTTGATATTTCTGAGTCTTCACTTGCTATTCCTTTCAATCAATTTGTTATGGAAATTTACTTAGCGATAGAGATTTTCATTCTTATTGATCTGCTAAGTTATCATTTCTTATTAGCGATATTTTTCATAGATCAGTCTTCATCAAAACTTAAGATTCTAACATTCTCCCCCTTTTTGATGATGACAAAACATAAGGAAAAATATACACACAGACAAGTTCGGAAACATAAACATATTCATATCAGCACAAGCATATTTCAAGATTTGTATATCAGAATTTGAATAACAATAAATCTTTTACAGAACATCTGATATATATATTCAGAACATAGTACATCTTGCAGAAGAAAAGTGCTTAAGATATCATCTATCTATTTATGCATGATGCATATGAGAGAGAGGTCTCCAGAAATTGAGCTTTTGGCTTTTGACTCGATCTCCCTAATAAAAGAGTTTTCTTGAACCATTTCTCCCCCTTTTTGTCATCATTTGTTGGAGAGAAATGATTGAACCTATCAAACCCTGGACGAATGGTACCCCTGAACCGATACTAAGATCAGCAGTATAATCTTGGACAGGAGTCGCTTCGTCTTCCTCAAGAGGTTGTGTCTCCTCAGGCTCTCTGTAGAAGAACAAATCCACCAAAACTTTCGCCCCGGCTAGGGTTTTTCCATGAGCGAGGGGAGCGATTTGAACTTTGAAGGATTTTTCTGAAAGAATATAATCAAAGGAGACGCACTTTTGACCCTGGATACCGAATTTAATGATTTCTTTGGAGAATGACACAGTTTTTTGGGCTTTGAGACACTTGCTAGCGGATTGAGAGGATGGTTTAGCGCTAGAGGGTTCCTTATCATCCCCTATTCTTGGATTCTTGACTCTACCCATTTCTGGGATTAGGGTTTTGAGACGAGGGAGGCTCGAGATTTCAGAGAGTGTTTAAAGAGATGATGAGACTCTTTGGGTGAATAATGAATGCACAATACACATGTCCTGCTTTTATAGAGTTCAGAAATTACCAGAAATAATATAATATTCGCTGACGTTTCGCATTCTGAGACTCTTTAGTGATTTGCTATCGCTAGTGTGAGCAGCTATCGCTAGCAGGCATGATCCCACGCTGAGTAAGTGACGTTTGGGCTTCACTTACTCCTTCCAAGGTTTATCTATTGATAGCTGACTTTGCTATCGATAGTTCTGTAGGCTAGCGATGGCAATCTCACCTCAAACTTAGCTTTGTTCTGCATATGATAGCGATAGTATGACTCACTATCGATTGGTCAGTCCTGCAAAAACTTAAGATTTGGCACTCCGATGCCTAAGTCAGCAATAATTCAGATGACTAATCAATAAAACAAATTAAGAATAATAATATTTACAATTCATTTGGATTTACCATTCCTAGCTCTCTTCTAATATAGAGAAATTGATCAGGCTCAAGAGGCTTGGTAAATATATCAGCAAGTTGTAGATGGGTTGAAATAAATTCTATCTTGACATCCTTCTTCTGAATGTGATCTCTCAGGAAGTGATGTCTCACATCTATATGCTTGGTTCTGGAATGTTGAACTGGATTCTTAGCCAAGCTTATTGTGCTGGTGTTGTCACAGAGAATAGGTACTTCTGAGAAGTTCAAACCCAGATCTTTCAGATGCTGCCTAAGCCCTAAGACTTTAGTACAGTAACTTCCTGCTGCAATGTATTCTGCCTCTGTGGATGAAAGAGAAACACAAGTTTGGTTCTTACTTGCCCAAGTGATTAGACAGTTACAGAGAAATTGGCATTGACCACTTGTGCTTTTTCTATCTGATTTATAGCCTGCATGGTCAGAGTCAGAATAGGCAAGAAGGTACTCTTGAGTTCCCTTGGGATACCACAGCCCAAGCTCTTGAGTCCCTTGTAAATAACGCAAAATCCTCTTTACATTTGATAAATGAGATTCTTTGGGATTTGCCTGATATTTAGCACATACTCCTACACTAAATTGAATGTCAGGTCTACTAGCCGTTAAATAAATTTAAAGAACCAATGATTCCTCTATAATGTGACTGATTTACTTCTTTGCCGGGAAGATCTGCATCTAATTTGGCAGAGGTACTCATTGGAGTGTCCCCTTCTCTGGATAGATCCATCCCAAATTTGTTGAGAATTTCTTTACAATATTTGGTTTGAGATATGAAGATGCCATCCTTCTTTTGCTTTATTTGTAGTCCCAGGAAGAATGTTAACTCTCCCATCATGGACATTTCAAATTCTCCCTGCATTGTCTTAGCAAAATCCTCACATATAGTTTCATTAGTTGCACCGAAAATAATGTCATCAACATAAATTTGAACTATAAGCATATGATTATTTTTGTGCATGATGAACAATGTAGTATCTAATTTTCCTCTAGAAAATCCTTTTTCAAGCAGAAAAGTACTAAGTCTCTCATACCAAGCTCTAGGTGCTTGTTTGAGACCATAAAGAGCCTTTTTGAGTTTGAAAACATGGTCAGGCTTAGTCTTTTCTTCAAAACCAGGAGGTTGTTCTACATACACCTCTTCTTTAATATAGCCATTAAGAAAAGCACTTTTAACATCCATTTGATAAAGTTTAAAATTTTTGATGGATGCAAAAGCTAGAAGAATCCTTATTGCTTCAAGTCTTGCAACTGGAGCAAAAGTTTCCTCATAATCAATGCCTTCTTCTTGGTTATATCCTTTTGCAACTAATCTGGCTTTATTTTTCACAATTTGACCAGCTTCATCAAGTTTGTTTTTGAAAACCCATTTAGTACCAATAATAGGATGATTTCTGGGCCTTGGTACTAAATCCCAAACTTGATTTCTTTTGAATTGATTAAGTTCTTCCTGCATAGCTATTATCCAGTCATATTCAGCAAGAGCTTCATCAATATGAGTTGGTTCAAGTTGAGAAAGAAAGCATGAAAATTCTACTTCATTTTGCAGTTGCCTTCTTGTTTTAACTCCTTTTGAAATTTCTCCAATAATCTGTTCAGGAGGATGATTTTTAAGATGTCTAATAGAAGATTGAGGCTCAACAGCTCCCTCTAGATCATTTTCAGTTTTATCCTGATTATTTTCAATATTGTTTTCAGGATTTGCTATCGATAAAACTTTGAAAAATCTTCATCCTCATCAACAGATTGTTGTTTTTCCTGAGGGGTTTCATCAAATACTACATGAATAGATTCTTCAACAGTTTGAATTCTTTTATTATAAACTCTATATGCTCTACTTCTATTTGAATACCCGATGAAAATGCCAATATCAGATTTAGGATCGAATTTACCTAAATTTACCTTTCCATTGTTGTGGATGTAGCATTTTGATCCAAAAATCCTCAGGTGAATGATATTAGGCTTCCTTCCCTTGTAGAGCTCATATGGAGTCTTTTCCATCCCCTTTCTGATGTAGGCTCTGTTAGAAATGTAACAAGCTGTACTCATAGCATCTGCCCAAAATATTTGAGGCACTTGTTTCTCGTTCAGCATGCTTCTAGCCATTTCTGTGAGCACTCTGTTCTTTCTTTCTACAACACCATTTTGTTGAGGAGTCCGAGGGGCAGAGAAGTTGTGGTCAATTCCATTTTCATCACATAGCTCCATGAACTCTTTATTGTCAAATTCTCCTCCATGATCAGTTCTGATGGCTATAATCTTTGAGCTTTTCTCATTCTGCAATTTCTTAGCAAGCACACAAAAACCATCAAAAGTTTCATGCTTAGAGGAAAGAAACATAGTCCAAGTAAATCTTGAGTAGTCATCCACAACTACAAGAGTGTATAGGCTTCCTCCTAGACTTTTCACTCTTGCTGGCCCAACTAGATCCATATGAATTAGTTCCAATGGCCTACTAGTGGAGACTGTCTTCTTGATTTTAAAAGAGGACTTTGTTTGTTTACCTCTTTGACAAGATTCACAAATTAAATCATGCTTTGATTTAAAACTGGGAATTCCCATGACTAGCTCCTTCTTAATCAATTTATCTAGCTGAGAAAAATTCACATGAGCTAATCTTTTATGCCATAACCAACAGTTTTCATCATTTGAAATAAAGTATTTTTCCTCAAGCTGTTGGCATAAATCCAGAGTATATAAATTTCCATTTCTATTTCCTTTTATCTTATACTTCAGACTGGATTTATTTATATCTAGATCATTCTTATCAACAATAAGACATTCGTTTGAATCAAAAATTATCCAGTTACCATGGTCTTTAGTTTGGCTAACACTTAGTAGGTTGTGGCAGAGACCATCCACTAGGTAGACATCCTTGACTAGACCTACTTCACCCAATCCAGTGATTTTTCCACTTTGGTTTCCACCAAAGTTAACTTTGGCTCCATCTTTCATCACCAGATTGTTGATTTTGTCTTTGTCTCCAGTCATGTGTCTTGAGCATCCACTGTCAATATACCATTTCCCTTTGCTGGATGCTTTCAGGCACACCTGCGCATATTATACAGATTTAGGTACCCAAACTTTCTTGGGTCCTTTAAGGTCAGACTTGTGCTTTAGGTGTGTAGGGACCTTTGGCACATGAGTTCCTTTAGGAACCCATTTATAAGAGTTTCTAACACCATATTTTCTGTGAATACAAGTTGACTGTGTATGGCCTTTCTTGTTGCAGTAATTGCAAAAACTATAAGGTGAAGAACTTTCAGAAGATTTTCTAAAATATTTCATGTATGATTTCACTTTTGGTTCAACCCATTTTTTTGAAAACTTTTGTTTAGGCTCATAGCCAATTCCTGTTCTATCTCTAAAAACTTTTTGATTGCTTAAAATCACATTTAAAGTTTCTGAGCCTTTTGTAAATTTTTTCAGAACATGCGAGAGTTTTTCTTTTTCCTTCAATAATTTTTCACAGTTGGAGCAATTTTCAGAAGTTGAAGGAATTGCTATCGAAAGTGGCTCAGCTATCGATAGTTCTTTTCTGAGAGTTTGCGATAGCTCCTCTTCTATCGATAGAAAGGAAGAAGAAGTCTTTTGTGAGGAATTTTTTTGAAATTCTTTGTTTTCTCTTCTTAGTCTGACTACTTCTTTAGAAAGTTTTAAGAATTCTATGCACATTTCATCATATGAGTTTTGAAGATCAGAATAAGAAGGTTCAGAATCAGATACCTCAGAATCACTTTGCTCTTTTCGAGCAACTAGGCAGAGGTTGGCACATTCCTCGCTATCACTAACTTCCTCATCAGAGCTATCACCCCAGATAGATGACACATAGGCCTTTTTCTTCCCATAAGTCTTCTTTTTCTCCTTCTCCTTTAATCTTTGAAGACTGGGACACTCAGCTCTGAAGTGACCAGGCTTCTTGCATTCAAAGCATACAGGAGATTTGTCTTTCTGGGAGTCTTTGAAGTTGGTGCCACTCCTCTGAAATCTTTCTCTTCTTCTGAAGAACTTTTTAAATTTTCTGGCCATAAGAGCAATATCCTCCTCATCTAGGTCTTCCTCGTCATCATTGATTTCATTTCTTTCTGAAGCAACAAGAGCAAGTGACTTTTTCTTGGAATTTCCTTGTGCTTCTCTTTGAGCTATCAGGGTAGGCTCATACTCTGCAAGGCTGCCAAACAGGGCAGTGATGGATTTTGTTGATTCTCCTTGCATTTCTTGAATGGCTGTGACTTTCATGAGCCAATCTCCCTTTAGGACTTTCAAAATTTTGTTGACCTGCTCTTTCTCTGTAATCTTTCTCCCCAGAGCAGCAAGATTATTGATGAGGTGAGTGAATCTGATCTCTAGATCCCTTATCTTCTCATCCTCAATCATTTCAAACTTGTGGAACTCTTCCACTAGCATTTCCACACGCCTATCTTTTACTCCAGAAGTCCCTTCATGAGCTATTTGCAGGGCTTCCCACATTTCTTTAGCAGAGTCAAGATGACTCACTCTAAAGAACTCTGTTTGACTAAAAGCACTCTGGATCATGAGGACTGCTTTGCTATTCAGCTCCAGATTAGCAATATCCTCTTCTGTGTATTCATCTTCTGCCTTTGGAATGCCCATGGGA
The DNA here is from genome assembly GCA_037074515.1 of Mimosa bimucronata. Taxonomy (NCBI): domain Eukaryota; kingdom Viridiplantae; phylum Streptophyta; class Magnoliopsida; order Fabales; family Fabaceae; genus Mimosa; species Mimosa bimucronata. Next base: position 12,061,100 of record CM073443.1, on the reverse strand, counting down.
TCTCTGGGAACAATATCTCCTTCTTCTATAATTTTCCAGAGCTTGTATCCATTGGCTTTGATGTAAATCTTCATTTTTAATTTCCAGAAGGTATAATGTTTCCCATCAAAGCCAGGAGGCTTATTAATGGAGCTTCCTTCAGGGAGGATGTTTTCAAGCGATGCCATTTAGATCTTTGCTTCTCAGATTCGTTGGAATCTTAATAACAGAGAAGACCCGCTCTGATACCAAGTGAAAGTGGCAATCGCACAAGAGGGGGGGTGAATTGTGCTATTAAAAATAATCTATGAGAAATTAACTCAACACAAAATTTATACTGGTTCGGCCAACACTACCTACGTCCAGTTCTCCAACACTCTGTTGGGTTCCACTAACCACAGGTTTTACGAGCACAGGTTCACCTGTCAACCTTTACAGAGTTTTAGAATCTCTAAACACTCCCCCTTACTACCTGTAAGGAAATATCCCTGTTCTAAAGCACCAAGCTTTCAGAACAACCTCAAACAGTAGAGGATTTCAATAAATACGTTCACTTAATGAACTGATTTTGATAAACACTTAAGTACAGATGAAATCTCTAAGACAATAAATACAGAGTAATGAATGAACTTGTGAATATTCTCGTTGTTCGTCTCTACTCAATAAATGCTTGAGTTCTGTATTTATATCTTCTTCTTCAGATTTTGCCCTTTTGATTCATCATTCAAGAAGCTGTTTGAATTTAGTCGTTGGGAGCTCATTGCCGTTGGCATTAAATGCAGCTTCTTTATCGGGCTTAACTCTCTGCTCTAGCTTCAACTACTTCTTGCATAGGGTGAGCTAAGAGAGAGACAGACTCAGCGCTCTGAGCATCCGTACAAATAGTACTTTCTGGCAGCTTTCTATTAGCGCTAGCTTGATCTGTTATCGCTAATCTCATAGAGTGATCTGCACTTAAACTGTTAGCTAACCAAATAGTCATATATTGCACAGAGGTTACTATCGCAAGCTTAATCCATTAGCTCAATGAGATGAAGACAATATAAGGAATTTCAGAGCTTTTTATTGATAGCATATTCTCTTGGATTAGAAAGCATTACATCAGCATAGATTATCTCTATCGATTGCAAATTCATTATCGCTATTATCCTTCAGGATACTATCATCCAAGTATTCAGATATTTCCAGGTATCCTATTATCGATAGCTCAATCCATTATCGCTAGCAATTACTTTAGCTCATTTGACTTGCTCAGACACTGGCTATCTGAATGATTTATTATCTGAAGCACTTTTGTTATCGATAGCTTAACCTGTTATCGCTAGCTGATTTCATTAGATCAAGGACTTGGGTTATCTTTCTGCTAGCTGAGTTATCAATGAACTTCTAGCGATGGATTCTTTCTTAGCGATAGAGAATGACTTAGCGATAGATAAAGACTTTGATATTCCTGAGTCTTCAGTTGCTATTCCTTTCAATCAATTTGTTATGGAAATTTACTTAGCGATAGAGATTTTCATTCTTATTGATCTGCTAAGTTATCATTTCTTATTAGCGATATTTTTCATAGATCAGTCTTCATCAAAACTTAAGATTCTAACACCTCCTACTTTGGAGTTGAAACCACTACCCCCTCACCTCAAGTATGCTTATCTTGGAGATTCTAACACTTTGCCGGTAATCATCTCCTCTAACCTATCAAAATTCCAAGAGGAGAAGCTAGTGAGAGTTCTTTGAGATCACAAGAATGCCATTGGATGGTCTATCACCGATATTAAGGGAATTAGCCCTTCTATTTGCATGCACAAGATTCTCTTGGACGATAATCACAAGACCTCTATTGAGCACCAAAGGCGATTGAATCCAATCATGAAAGAAGTGGTGAAGAAGGAAATCTTGAAGTGGCTCTCGGCTGGTATTGTTTACCCTATCTCTGATAGCTCTTGGGTGAACCCAGTCCAATGCGTCCCCAAAAAGGGCGGCATGACTGTAGTGGTTAACACCCACAATGAATTGATTCCGACTCGTACTATGACTGGTTGGAGAGTATGCATGGATTACCGTAAGTTAAATGCCTCTACAAGAAAAGATCATTTTCCATTGCCATTCATTGACCAGATGTTAGATAAATTGGCTGGGCAAGAATTCTTTTGCTTCCTTGATGGGTACTCTGGGTATAATCAGATTGCAATTGCTCCAGAAGATCAGGAGAAGCCAACATTCACATTCCCCTATGGTACCTTTGCTTTCAAAAGGATGCCGTTTGTATTATGCAATGCTCCTGCTACCTTTCAGAGGTGTATGATGTCCATTTTCTCTGACATGATTGAGAAAACTATTGAGGTATTCATGGATGATTTTTCGGTGTTTGGACAATCATTTGATAGTTGCTTGGACAATCTTGCTGCTGTTTTGCACAGATGTGAGGAAACTGTTAGAATCTTAAGTTTTGATGAAGACTGACCACATATATAGCATGAGTAAATTTACCTTTGGAATGAAACAAGTAAAATCTGATAGGTAACAGATTTCTATCGCTAGAACTAAAAGATTATCTCTATTGAAAAGATCAACTATAACAGATGGAAACTTAGCAGACATCTAAGTATAAATATCTCTATCGCTAAGTGTATCTCTATAGCAAATAGACATAGCCATAGCAAGTGAAGACTTAGAAGTAACAAGGTTGATATCTATCGCTAAGTCATCCACTATCGCTAAGAAATATCCTATCGCTAGAAGTTCATTGAAGAGCATGAGTAAATAACTAGCAGAAAGATGAACCAAGACTCTGGACAAAGGAAATCAGCTAGCGATAACAGGTTAAGCTATCGATAACAAAGTGCTTCAAGTAATAGACATTCAGATAGCTAGTGCCTGAGAGCAAATTGTTAGAATCTTAAGTTTTAATGAAGACTGACCCATAGAAAACATAAGTGAAAGTTACCTCAGAAATAAACAAGTGAAATCTAATAGGTAACAGAACTCTATCGCTAGAGTTAGAGTATATCGCTAATAGACAGAGCCATAGCAAGTGAAGACTTAGAAATAACAAAGTTGATATCTATCGCTAAGTCATTCACTATCGATAAAGAAAGAATCTATCGCTAGAAGCTCACTGATTACTCAGCTAGCAGAAAAATAAACCAAGTCCTTGAACTGATGAAATCAGCTAGCGATAACAAGTTAAGCTATCGATAATCTAAAGTGCTTCAGATAATAAACATTCAGATAGCTAGTGCCTGAAAGCAAGAGTCAAATGAGCTAACGTACAATATAATATGCTAGCGATAATGTTTATGTCTATCGATAGAGAATGCTTTATGAAAAACCTTAGCTGATATAAATATTGTCCATCACATTTATCTAATGGTCTATGCTTGCGATAACACCTGCTATGCATTATATATTGTTTAGCTAACAAGTCAAGTGCAGGACTTTCACTATGAAGTTAGCGATAGCAAATCATACTAGCGCTACTGAAAAAGCTGACATGTAAGTACAGTAGCAGGTAGCAGCAGGATAACGTTACTCACAGTCTCTGCCTCTCGTGTCCTATCCTCTGTAAGATTAGTTGAAGCAAATTATCAACGGCTAGTTCTTCAAGTCTCCAACGGACAGAAAGTTATCAAACTCTTATAAAGACTTGAAGACATCTGGAACATACACAACGAATATATGAAAAACAACGATGGAACAGGGCTTTATGCAGAATTGCTGATTACACTGATTGAGAGCAAAACTAAGTAAGCCCAGAAACGACGAGATGAGCGCATTAGAAAAGAAGAGCTAGAGCAACCATAGATCAAATCTTTAAGCTCTAGAATTTGTATTTCCTTATCATATAAGACTCTGTACTTAAGTGATTATCACAATCTGTTCATAGAGTGAACCTTATTGTTAAAATCCTCTATTGTTCGAGGTTGTTCCAAAGCTTGGTGCTTTAGGAACAGGGTGGTAACCTTACAGGTAGTAAGGGGGAGTGTTTAGAGAAATTCTAAAACTCTGTAAAGGTTGGCAGGTGAACCTGTATTCGTAAAACCTGTGGTAGGCTTCTCTTGTGCCCGGTTTAAACAAGAGGATAGCGGAAATCTCAGGTGGAGCCTGAGGACTGGATGTAGGTCTGGGTTGACCGAACCAGGATAAATTCTGTGTGCATTATCTCTTCCCTTAACTCTCTTAGTTTCCAGCATATCTGAATTATATATCTCTTGTGCATTTAATAGTTTTTGAAAAGCTTGCTTTCTTTATATTTTAGAAAGAGAAAAATCAAGTTTTTATTCTATCACCCAATTCACCCCCCTCTTGGGTGACAGCCAGCACTTTCACAAATGAGTTAAATAGCGATAACATAGTTGCTATCGATAAAACATCCAGCTATCGATAATAGGATACCTTTAAACACCTTTGAATAATCATATTAGTATCCTTAAGGCTAATAAGCAATCAAGTAACTAGCTATAATGGGATTAGCTATCGATAGAAGAATGTTTGCTAATATGATATAGCTAGAATGCTAAACGTTGAACTAGAAGAATATGCTAGCGATAATGTTTATGTCTATCGATAGAGAGTGCTTTGTGAAGATCCTTAGCTAATATAAATATTATCTATCACATTGAGCTAATGGACTATGCTTGTGATAGCATATGTTGTGCATTTCATGAATAAATTGTCTAGCTAACAGCTCAAGTGCAGAAATTATATCATGCAGTTAGCGATAGCAAAGCATGCTAGGGCTACTGAAAAAGTTGCTATGCAAGTACAATATTTGAAGATGTTCAGAACGCAGTCTATCTCTCTCCTAGCCCAGCCTACGCATGAACAGTGAATCTAGATATGAAATTTGATTTAGCTGAAGAATAGTATTTATTTCCAACGGCTAGTTCTTCAAGTCTCCAACGGATAGAAAAATATATCACCATATATAAAGACTTGAAGATTTCAGAATTAAGAGAGAGCGATCACACGACACAAGATGATATGAAATGAAAATCAGAGGCTCTGCACTGAGTAATAGTCATATTCAAGTAAGCCCAGAAATGATGAGTCGAGCGCATTAGAAAAGAAGAATTAGAGCACATCCACTGTTCAAACTATTAAGCTCAAATTTGTATTTCATCCTACTTTACTCTGTACTGAAGTAATTATCACAATCTGTTCATTGAGTGAACTTTATTGTTGAAATCCTCTACTGTTTGAGGTTGTTCTGAAAGCTTGGTGCTTTAGAACAGGGATATAACCTTACAGGTAGTAAGGGGGAGTGTTTAGAGGGACTCTAAAAACTCTGTAAAGGTTGGCAGGTGAACCTATGCTCGTAAAACCTGTGGTAGGCTTCTCTTGTGCCCGGTTTAAACAAGAAGGTAGTGGAAATCTCAGGTGGAGCCTGAGGACTGGATGTAGGTCTGGGTTGACCGAACCAGGATAATCTCTGTGTGCATTATCTCTTCCCTTAACTCTCTTAGTTTCTAGCATATCAAAGTTGTTTACTCTTCAGTGTATTTCATGTTTTTTTTAAATACTCTGTGATAAACCTAAAAAGATCTCAAAGAGTAACATCGCTTGTATTTTCGTCAAAGGGAGTTAAAAAGGGTATTGTTCTATCACCCAATTCAGCCCCCCTCTTGGGTGACAGCCAGCACTAACAATTGGTATCAGAGCGAGTCACTTGTTTAAAGGATCCAACGATCTCAAGTGAAAAGATCATGGTTGATTTTGGGTGCAACTTGTTTTCTGAAGGTTTTGATTATACCATTCCACCTCTTCTTAAAGATATCGATTTTGGTTTTTGGAAAGCTAGGATGAAAAACTTTATAAAATCATTTGATTATCATATGTGGAATGTTTGTATAAATGATTTTGATTTCAAACCAAGAAAGGATTGGACTATAAAAAACAAGAAAATGTTTTCCTTAAACATTAGAGCTATGCAAATTCTGCATAAAGGCCTAACTGAAAAAGATTTTCAGAAAATTAGATTTTGCTCTAATGCTAAAGATATCTAGGATACACTTGAATCTATGTATATCACTAATCATCTTGTTGAAACTGAAAGTGTTGACAGCTCATCTGAATTTCAAAGTTGCACACATCTATGGTTGATGAGCAATTGGAAGCTAAAATTGAAGAAGGAAAAATCATAGAGTCCTTCCAAGATTCAATCAACTCAGAAGGTCAAGAAAAGGATGACTTCCAAGAGCTCTACCTGAACGAGTCTGATCAATCATTCTCTAGAGCTCAAGATGCAGCTATGGTATACAGCTCCAAGTCCTGTGTTTTTGAGAAAAACAATTTTGATCTGCATAAAACTGATTTACTATCTATCACAGATCATATTTCAGCGATTGAAAATGTTTTAAATCATGCTGGAAAATGTTTTGGGAAGAAAGATCATTTGAATGAAAACAATTTGCGTTTGCACTTCACTGACCATCACAATAATTGCATAAAATCTCATGTTGTACATCATTCTATTATTTGCTATTATTGTGGTAAATTTGGTCATATTTCTCACACATGTAGCATTAGAAGAAATTCAAATGTGAGAAATAAATTTGTTTGGGCTCCAAAAGGACATGTAAGGTCCAAGGCTAACAATGAAGGACCCAAGTACAAATAGGTACCAAAATGTCCATCTAGTACTTTATTTGTGCAGACTAGCTCTAAAAGAAATGGACATCATGGTACAAAAGCAACAGAGAAGAATCTGAGAGTTTCTCATGCATCAATAAAGGGATCCACAGAATCCACATATAAAAGGAGAACTCTAGGAAAAGCCACTGATGCAACATCTGGTTCAAATCATGAAAGGCAGCGAAAAGCAACAACAAGAGCAAGTTCAACCTCAAGAATAAGCTATCACAAAGTTCCATTCAATTATCTTGCGGAGAACAAGAGAAACAGAATTCCTCATACATCAAGAAGAAAATTCTTGAATTCTGTTTCACAAAAGAGATCTCTGCAACCCGGTGCTAAGTATATCAGAACAGTTTGGGTGGGCAGGAGTAACTTATCAAGTATCTAAGGGATTTACCAATCGATAGTAAGAAGCACTATCGCTAGCTTATGCAGAGATGAAACTGGCCACTCCAAGTATCCATTGAAGAAAAGTTCCTTCAATCTTGAATAAGCAATTCTATCCCTTCTCTTCATTTTCTTTTAATATTATTTTGGATAAATACTCCACTAGATCTTGATTGGTTTCATTTGAAAAAGATTTATATCAATGACATGGCTCAGATATCAAATCCATTCTTACAAATTACAATTGATCATGAAAAACCATCAATATTATGCTTCATCATGAGACACCTGAATCTGATGCTCACAATGTTAATCAATGAACTAATCTCTTAAGTATCAAAATTTTGACTTCTTACTAAAAACATAATGGTGTCAAAAATATACTGTGGTCATCACTTTGAATGATCAATATTCATCTTGCTTCATAGAATTTGCTTTGAATGTTAAATCTTAAGTTTTGCAAAACTAATCCATCGATAGTGAGTTTCACTATCGCTAGTTGTATGCAGGGCAAAAGCTGTTTGAGCAAAGATTGCAATCGCTAGCCAAAAGCGTTATCGATAGCAAAGTCAGCTATCGATAGATGGAAGGAGTAAGTGGACTGAAATCTAAGTCACTTGCTCAGCGTGGAATCATGCCTGCTAGCGATAGCTGCTCTTACTAGCGATAGCAAGTCACTTAAAAGATTCAGAATGCGAAACGTCAGCGAGTACTCATCATTCATGGTAATCTCTGAAACCTATAAAATTAGGTCATTCACATTTGCAGTCACTCGCATTCATTCTCTTCTACTCCCAACACTCTGAGCATACTCTCTGCATTTTCTTCTCTCTCAAAACCCTAAAACCCTAAACCTAGAAATGGCCATAACCAAAGTTCCAAGTGTGAGTGATGTTGAGGCTACCTCTAGCGCTAAACCCTCTTCTCAATCCGCTAGCAAGAGGTCCAAATCTCAGAAAGAAGTAGTTGAATCAGGTTCTAAACGTCAAAAGCGAACTATCTCTGACTTGCCTTACTCAGAAGAACCCCTTGAAGCTCCAAGCGCTGTCTTCGCAAAACGAAAAACCCTAGACAGGACTTCAGTCTGGGTGGATTTGGAATATTTCAAGCAGAATGGTTTTGATTTGGATGCCTGGCTTCTACCCTACAAAAGATGGCTTAGTATTCAGAATGTCTACAATGAGGAAGTACTGAGGTCATTTTATTCGAGCATGATAGCCAAGCCAGAATATAAGGAAAAGGAGCTGGTCAATATTGTGTTTGAGGCATCAGTGAGAGGAAGGGGGATCTCCTTTAATTGGTTAGCTATTAACAAAATCCTGGGAATATTTGAAGCTGAGTATAACAAGTGGTACTCCCTTGAGCCCTACTCCGAGGAAGAACTTGCAGCAATTTATCAAACCTCCTCCAATAAGCCAGCCAGCATGCCTGTGGTCAACAGAATACTGCACTATGTGTATACTAGATTAATGACTCACAAGGCAGGGAATTTCAGTAGCTTTCCCAAGATAGACAACCCCTGGCTGCCCAATCTGATTTCAAAAGTACCTTTAAATCCAGGGCAGTTGGTATCAATGGAGCTTCACCGATTCTTATCTGATAAATCTGCCAAAGCCCCTTTACCATATCCTCAGCTCATGTCTTATCTCCTCGAGTTCTCAAAGATCAAATCTGTAGGAGAAAGAGACAACAAAAATTGCAGGCAACTTACCATCTCTACGCTGAGAAAAATAGGGATTCCTGTTAAATCAAATGGTGCTGTCTCTGGTTCTGAGGCCTCTCATGTTCCCTCTACATTTGCTCAGTCTCAGCCTATTGAGGAAGAGACTCAATCTTAAGGGACTCCTTCTCCTCAGCAGCAGCATAATCTTGGACAAGAGTCACCTCCTTCGGCCCCTGTTACATCAAAGTCAATATTCTCCAAGAATGCAATAGAAGAAATTGTCTTCAGGGTCTCTGCCGAATTTAATCTGGCCTTGGAAGCACAAAAAGCAGAGTTGATGAAGCCTATTCGAGAGCTACAGAATCGGTGAGAAATCTGGAAGAGTATCTATGTCTTGTCCTTGAGTATGTCAAACAAAGGGGAACGGCTTCTCCATCAGAAGGCATTTCATCACATCATCATTCTCCTCTCCATTTTCACTCACCCTCTCATTCCTCTCCACAACAATCACCTTCTCTTCATTTCTCTTATTACCCCTCTCCTTCCACATTCAAACATCCCAGCCCTTCTCCTTACCACCACTCTCAAGCTCAACCACCTACAGCTCCACCTTCACCTCAAACCAAAATCACAACACCCCCAGAAACTCCTACCGCTAATCCTTCCCCTAGCACTAGCCCACAAACACAAGCCTCACCCTCAACCACCAAAGTCCAAACACCACAAGCAACCCCTATCGCTAGCACCATCCCTAGCGATAGCAATCCTACCTCATCACCAATTCAACCAACCTCTATCGCTACCACTATCACAAACCCTCCTTCTCCTCCCATCTCTTCCCAACTTCCTGACCAACCCTCTTCACCTACCCCTGCCAATGATGATGACAAAAAGGGGGAGAAACAAAGGGACATAAATGTGGCAGAAGAAGGCCAAGAAGAGGATGCATCTGATGAGGAAGACAATGCATCAATCAATCCTGATGGTTCTCCTGATAATGAAGTTCAAGAGGAAGATATGAGCATGGCCATGGTACTGTATAAGGAGGAGTATCAACCAGTCTCTGTAAATCTGCTTCCTCATTATTTTCAGGGAGCACAAGAGCTGCATGAGGAAGTTGAAGAATTTCTAGAAAGATCTGCTCAATCTCTAAAGGAAAGTGAGGATAGAGATGCAGCAAGAACAGAAACTGAAAAAGAAAAAGAAATGGATTCAATTCAATCTATTTCCCAGATCCTAGAATCTAGTGAAAAAGAAAAAGAGGTCCAGCCTACTCCTAAGGGACCAAGAATCAAGAAAATTGCTCCAAGACCCCCAGTAAAGAAAATCAGGGCAACCAAAGGGATTATAATTGAAGAACCCAAATCTGCCCCCAAGTCATCAAAGAGAAAACAGTGTCAAAGGGGAAAGGAAAATCAGGTAAGCCTCTACCTAAGAAGAAACAGAAAAAGCAGACTTTTCTTGATAAAATGTTGGAGAAAATCAAGCCTCCCTCTCCTCCAAAGAAGAAGAAAGCTGCTGCTAAGAAGAAGAAGAAGTCTGAGGTTGAGGTTGAGATTGATCCTGAATTATTGGAAGAACCTTCAACTGATTCTGGGAGAATAGGCAGTGAGTCTAGAGATTATGAGTTAGACACCTCAAATTGGAAGGATGATTCTGATTCTGATTGAACCAAAAAGCCCGAATCATTCCCTAAAACCATTCTCATATGCATCTTACATAAACTGAATGATTAACAGTTTTATTCTTTATGTGTAGTATTTCCTTTTGCAATTCAAGATAAAAATGTACATTTCTCATCTCAATGATTGCTCTGAACATACTCTATTCATGCATTATTCTTTTATGTTTAATGCTGATATATGTTCTGAACGTGCCTTAATGAATATGATTTACTTATGTTTTGTCATCATCAAAAAGGGGGAGAATGTTAGAATCTTAAGTTTTGATGAAGACTGACCACATATATAGCATGAGTAAATTTACCTTTGGAATGAAACAAGTAAAATCTGATAGGTAACAGATTTCTATCGCTAGAACTAAAAGACTATCTCTATTGAAAAGATCAACTATAACAGATGAAAACTTAGCAGACATCTAAGTATAAATATCTCTATCGCTAAGTGTATCTCTATAGCAAATAGATAGAGCCATAGCAAGTGAAGACTTAGAAGTAACAAGGTTGATATCTATCGCTAAGTCATCCACTATCGCTAAGAAATATCCTATCGCTAGAAGTTCATTGAAGAGCATGAGTAAATAACTAGCAGAAAGATGAACCAAGACTCTGGACAAAGGAAATCAGCTAGCAATAACAGGTTAAGCTATCGATAACAAAGTGCTTCAAGTAATAGACATTCAGATAGCTAGTGCCTGAGAGCAAATGAGTTAAATAGCGATAACATAGTTGCTAGCGATAAAACATCCAGCTATCGATAATAGGATACCTTCAAACACCTTTGAATAATCATATCAGTATCCTTAAGGCTAATAAGCAATCAAGTAACTAGCTATAATGGGATTAGCTATCGATAGAAGAATGTTTGCTAATATGATATAGCTAGAACGCTGAACGTTGAACTAGAAGAATATGCTAGCGATAATGTTTATGTCTATCGATAGAGAGTGCTTTGTGAAGATCCTTAGCTAATATAAATATTATCTATCACATTGAGCTAATGGACTATGCTTGCAATAGCATATGTTGTGCATTTCATGAATAAATTGTCTAGCTAACAGCTCAAGTGCTGAAATTATATCATGCAGTTAGCGATAGCAAAGCATGCTAGCGCTACTGAAAAAGTTGCTATGCAAGTACAATAGTTGAAGATGTTCAGAATGCAGTCTATCTCTCTCCTAGCCCAGCCTACGCATGAACAGTGAATCTAGATCTGAAATTTGATTTGGCTGAAGAATAGTATTTATTTCCAACGGCTAGTTCTTCAAATCTCCAACGGATAGAAAATATATCACCATATATGAAGACTTGAAGATTTCAGAATTAAGAGAGAGCGATCACAAGACACAAGATGATATGAAATGAAAATCAGAGGCTGTGCACTGAGTAACAGTCATATTCAAGTGAGCCCAGAAATAATGAGTCGAGAGCATTAGAAAAGAAGAATTAGAGCACATCCACTGTTCAAACTATTAAGCTCAAATTTGTATTTCATCCTACTTTACTCTGTACTGAAGTAATTATCACAATTTGTTCATTGAGTGAACTTTATTGTTGAAATCCTCTACTGTTTGAGGTTGTTCTGAAAGCTTGGTGCTTTAGAACAGGGATATAATCTTACAGGTAGTAAGGGGGAGTGTTTAGAGGGACTCTAAAAACTCTGTAAAGGTTGGCAGGTGAACCTGTGCTCGTAAAACCTGTGGTAGGCTTCTCTTGTGCCCGGTTTAAACAAGAAGGTAGTGGAAATCTCAGGTGGAGCCTGAGGACTGGATGTAGGTCTGGGTTGACCGAACCAGGATAATCTTTGTGTGCATTATCTCTTCCCTTAACTCTCTTAGTTTCTAGCATATCAAAGTTATTTACTCTTCAGTGTATTTCATGTTCTTTTTAAATACTCTGTGATAAACCTAAAAAGATCTCAAAGAGTAACATCGCTTGTATTTTTGTCAAAGGGAGTTAAAAAGGGTATTGTTCTATCACCCAATTCACCCCCCTCTTGGGTGATAACCAGCACTAACACAAACTAATCTTATCCTAAATTGGGAGAAGTGACATTTCATGGTGCAGGAAGGCATTGTCTTGGGCCATCATGTTTCTAAGCAAGGGTTAGAAGAGGACAAAGCAAAAATCTCCCTCATTGAGCAATTGCCTCCTCCAACAAATGTTAAAGGCATTAGAAGTTTCTTGGGTCATGCGGTGTTTTATCGTCGGTTTATCAAAGATTTCTCTAAGATTTCTAAGCCTTTATGCAATTTGCTTGAGAAAGATGCTGAGTTTAAGTTTGATGAGGATTGTTTGAAAGCATTTGAAGAATTGAAGAAGCGGCTTATATCTGCCCCTATTTTGGTAACACCGGATCGGAGTTTGCCATTAATCATTATGGTGGATGCTAGTGACACTACTGTAAAAAAAGCATTTTAGACCACCATTTTTAGACCTTATATGAAGGATAAGGTTTAAAAAGTGTGGTCGGTGGCATTTTTGTAAATAAATCTAAATTATTTAAAACTGATTTTCATATATAAGGTCTAAAAAGTGTGACTGGTGGCACTTTTGTAAATATATTTAAATTATTTGGACCTTATATTTAAATATTAGCTCTAAAATGTGTGATTTTTGGCATTTTTATAATTATATATTTAAATTTTCTAGACCTCATCATAATTACAAATAACTTCTCAACAAAAATTCCTAACTTGTTGCTGCACGATCAGCCATTCTTTCTCATGAATCCATTGTTTATCTCGCACGAGTTCAGCATTCTAGTATCCTTTATACTTCAATATTCCAGTCACAAATCACCGTTACCATCCTCACCAGCGAAACGGATCTTCTCAGTGCCCAGCGAACAACGTGTGATTGCTCTCCTCACCAGTGAGTCCAGCGAACAGCACACGATTGCACCAGCGAGTCCAACGAAGAGTGCACGATTGCTCCAATGAGTCCAGCGAACATCGATTTTTGTTACTGGTTTTTTTTTGCGTTATTGAATTTCTGATCACATTTTGTTTTCATCTTTTATGTTTCTGATTTCTGGCATCTAGTAGAAGGCGACATTCGTGCTGTAATTCATTCGGATTTCTGGCATCTAGCAGAAGACTACGTAGCAGAAGGCGTTTCTGATTGAGCAGTTGAAGATTCTGTTTTCTGGTAATTCATTCGTGCTGTCAAGAATCCTCCACTATTTATGTGCTTGGCAAACATGTATACTATTTTTTTTGTCTTTTTACAGTCATATTCGGTATTTTTTTGTTTGCTATATTACACAAAATATCCTTGCATTATTAAAGAATTGGACATCAACTTGTATTTGTGTTTCTCTTGGATGGTCAAACTGAGTTTTAGCAACGATCTAAGAATAATGAAGGAGGAAGTTGGTTAGCAAAAAAATGAAGGAGGAAGTTGATTAAAATCATGAATTTGGTCCCTTTTTGTCTTTTTAGAGAACGAAAATGCTTCACATTGATTTCCATATTTCTCTGGTCAAACACATGCATTCAATGTCAGCGCATACATGGATGGTTATTATTTTCTGCACTGTAGTGTTGTGGACTATTACTTTCTCGTGTTGCTTAAAAAATATGCAGCCATATATATCCTTGAAATTCAACTTAGGAGTTAGATTATGCTTAACCATATTCTTAGAATCATCTAAATCTCTCTCGTCACCATCAAGACATTTTTGAAATTTGTTAACTTACATTCTGCTTGTTTTCCTTCTCTCTTGTTTTTCCAAGACAAACAACTTCTCTGACTTCTAAGAAGGGTCCAATTTCCACTTCAACAGTATCCAGCTGTTGCTAATTAACTCTTGATCACTAGTCCACACCTTCTCATGGAATGATTGGACTAATTAGAAATTATGCATGATTTTTCTTCATCATACATTATTGTGGCGTGTAAGGAGCTCGATTTCACAACCTCTCATAGTTTTGTTAATTTTCCACTTCAGTTGGAGTTGCTAACACATTGAAGCCAATAGAGGTTGGTTTTTTCAATTTATTGCTTTTTAATTCTCTATCATTCTCTGTTTATTTTTTAGTTTTAGATATAAGATTGGTTTTCGTTGAACTTTGTAAATAGGAGTTAAATCAAGATTTATTTTGTTGTAATTATGTTGGTTAACACATTGTATGCTGGTTATTTTTGGTTACTAAACTTTTGAATCTTTGACAAACATAGACATGTAGAAGCTCATTTTCTGGTTATGTCAATCTTGATTTAAGTCTATCTTGATTATTGTTGTGTAATAGTTAGTTAGGCTCTCATACTTCCCGATAATGATAATAATAATTGTTCATTAAATTGCCTCTGGCCACCTTCTATGTCCCTTCCTTTGTCACATGTCTTGTTTTTTTTCCTTTTTCCTTGCATGTGAATTCAACCACATTCAAAAATGAATCTGTTGGATAATAAACTATTATACTATCTATGTTCATGTTTAGGAGTTATAGTATGGACCTTAGTTGGATAAATGCTAAACGAATGAGTGCTGAATATGATAAAGGGGTGAGAGAATTTTTGGAATTTGCTAGAAGAAATGCTGGTGAAGATGATGGGAGGTTCTATTGCCCTTGTGTAGAATGTTTGAATGAGAAACGACTAAGTGATACGGAAATATATACACATTTAATTTGTGAAAAGGTAAATGTATTTCTAAAAGTTTTGTACTATTTTTATTTTTATGGGTTGCAAGTTAATGTGTTTTGTTTTCATGATATTTCAGATGTTTGATGTTGATGATCCTTTTCCTGAAGCAAATATTGACTATATCCGGGAACGTTGTACTGAATTTATTATTGAACTTTTAGGACATTCGTGAGTTTGGCTACGCTCTTGTGTATATTGTTAATAGATAGTGCGTTTTTTAATTTCATTTTCATTTTTCTGTATATGTTGGAACCTTTGTAAGATGAATAGTTATGTAATTAAATTTGGGTGAACTTGAATTGGAAGATTGTTGGTTTATACTTAATTTTATTTGAAAGCCTACTTCATGGTGTTATTGGATATTTGAATGATAAGAATTCAATTTATAGATTAAAACTGTATATTGAATTCATTAATACTTTGGCGCTGTAATTTTATCGCAGGAAGATGGGTTTGAGGGAAAACAAATGAACCAAAAAAAAGCATTATATTTAGACCTTATATAAAAATATGGGGTGGAGAACATGTAAATTTTTAGACCTTTCAAAAGATTTATAAAAGTTGTGGACTTTTTAAACCCCCTGAAACAAGACCCCATGTAGATGAGGGCTAAAAAGCCCTTTATATGAGGTCTAAAAGCACTTTTTTGCACTAGTGTGATTATGCTGTAGGTGCTGCTCTTGGCCAGAAAAAGGACAAACTTTTCCATCCCATTTATTATGCCAGCAAAACACTTGATGATGCTCAATTGAAGAAATTTCGAGCATACATTGTGGGTACTAAAGTGACCATTCATACGGATCACTATGATCTCAAGTACCTTTTCAGTAAGAAAGACTCCAAAGCACGCTTAATTCGTTGGGTGCTTCTGTTGCAAGAATTTCACTTGGAGATCGTTGATAGGAAGTGGACTGAAAATCAAGTAGCTGATAACTTGTCACGATTAAGTGTTGAAGCTCAGCAAGGCTCTATTCAGGAGATCAACACATCTTTCCCCGATGAACAATTATTCTCCATTGTTTCTATTACTCCCTGGTATGCAGATTTTGTCAACTACTTGGTATGTGGTGTGATGCCACCTGAATTGAAATATCACCAACAAAAGAAATTTTTGCATGATGCTAAGTTCTACTTGTGGGAAGAGCCCTATTTGTTTCATAGATGTGCTAATCAAATGATTCGGAGGTGTGTCCCCGAAAATGAACAACAAGAAATTCTTAAGGCTTGCCATTTGTCTGTTTATGGTGGACATTTTGGAGGTGAGAAAACTGCTGCAAAAGTCCTCCAAAGTGGCTTTTATTGGCCAACACTCTTCAAGGATGCATATGCTTTTGTGCTTCAGTGTAACCGGTGCCAAAGAGTTGGAAACATATCAAGAAGAAATTAAATGCCCTTGACGAATATGTTAGAGGTTGAACTCTTTGATGTCTGGGGAATTGATTTCATGGGGCCCTTCCCCAAATCCTTTAACAATGAGTACATCTTAGTAGCAGTGGATTTCGTGTCAAAGTGGGCAGAGGCCATTGCTTGTGAAAAGAGTGATGCTAAAACAGTGCTCAAATTTTTGAAGAACATCTTCACTCGTTTTGGTACTCTAAGGGAAATCATTAGTGATGGGGGATCCCATTTCTGCAATCATCAATTCCAAGCCCTAATGAAGAAGTATGGAGTGAAACACAAAGTAGCTTTGGCCTACCATCCTCAAACCAATGGGTAAGCTGAAATCTCAAATCATGAAATCAAGAATATCCTGGAGAAGGTGGTTGGTGCCACAAGGAAGGACTAGTCTACAAAGCTTGATGATGCATTATGGGCTTATAGAACTGCCTACAAAACTCCCATTGGAATGTCTCCATGTTGACTTGTTTTTGGGAAGGCATGTCATTTGCCATTGGAGCTTGAACATGGCACATACTGGGCTATTAAAAAGCTCAACTTTGATTTTGAGGCAGTGGGTGCAAAGAGACTTCTTCAACTCAAGAATTGGAGGAATTCTGTCTTAATGCATACGAGAATGCCAAGCTTTACAAAGAGAAGACCAAGAGATACCATGATAAGAAGATCCTCCCGAAGACTTTTGAGTCGGGTCAAAGAGTACTCTTATACAACTCCAAACTCAAGCTCTTCCCAGGAAAGCTGAAATCTCGTTGGTCGGGACCATTCAATGTGGTTCAAGCCTCCCCTTCTGGTGCTGTTGAGCTTGAAAATGCTGAGGGAGAAAGATTCAAAGTGAATGGCCACTGGTTGAAGCATTACTGGGGTGGACATGTGGAGCGCCAAGTGGCCTCCCTTCATTTGGCTACAGAATGAAAGAATGAAGAGTCGGGCTGAGTGACTTTAAACCAAGCGCTTCTTAGGAAGAAACTCAAGTTCTTGAACTAATTCTCTTTATTTTTATCTTTAAGTCATTTCTTTTTAGGCTAGTAGATTTAGTCTTGGTGTTCCTTTTTGTAGAAAGAAAGGTGATTCTACAGGAGTGTGGATGACATGCAGAGGTGAAGGGAATTGCATTTTGGAATTTAGAAAGCAAGAAGTAGACTACAAAGGGAAGTACCTTCACATCACCATTACACACTACTTTGAGTAGTACTTAAATTCAGATCCTGATATAACTTCACTGAATATCAATTTGGTTGATTTTTGTGAGTGCTGTGCAAAGTTGAGCTTCATGGATGATTGATTTGCCAATTGTGATTTGCATTTATATGTGTTGTTTTTGTATGATGAATGGTTGTGTACAAGATGAGTCATGAAGGGGTGTGAATTTTAATATTCAATGGATGCTTTGTGATGATGGATTTGCTTTTAGATGGTGTGCAACACATATTATAATAGATTAAGGCATGTTTTTGCATGTTGGACTAAAGTTGTAGTTGCTTTTTGGTTGTGCATGATGTTTTGTACAGGTTCTCATTCATTTGGGATAAATGTTGTGCCATGAACAATGTGTGTTATGAATCTGGTAGAGTTCAAGAGGTTTCTAGTATGTAATCATCAATTTAGAATGCCAAACTTCTCGCCGTGATCTCGCCACGGTGAGATGGCGGCGAGATGCATTACTCTCTGCCAGAATTTGGGATTTCTCGCCGTGTCCTCGCCTTGGTAAGATGGCGGCGAGAAGCATTACTCTCTGCTAGAATTTGGGATTTCTCGCCGTGTCCTCGCCGCGGTGAGCCCACAGCGAGAACACGAGAAATCTGTGGTTAAAATTTTGTTTTTTTTTGTGATACCCTTTCAACTCCCCCAACACCCATTCGAATCTAGACTCTTTTTGTGACCAGAAACATTGTTTTTCATCGGTTATAACCTTTCATTCTGCCTTTCTATTTTCTTTTTAACCTCCCTTCTTTTCACCCCAAAGCCTATTCCTCTCTTCTCCTCTCATCCTCGTCTTTCATCTTCATTCTTCAACCTCACCCTATTTCTCCCTTATTCCTCAATACCCACTACATCCATCCTCACCATTCGACCTTCCTCCTCCATCATTCCTTGTTTTCAAGCATTCCCAAGCGCTCAAAGGGAAACCAAGTTGCAATTTTCGGCCTTCTTTTCTTGCCCTAAGCCAGTTTCGTGTTCTTGCTCCTTTCTCCTATTTTTGGTATGATTTTTCACCTCTTTTGCTATTTCTTTGTTAGAATAATGCAAGTTTTTGGGAATAGGGAGTTATTGGTATGATAGGGGTGAATAGGGATTTTATGGCTTTGGAGAAATTTGGGTGTAAATTTTTGTGGAATTTCTATAGCCTTTCACTTCTGATTGAATATGAATAGACTAATTTATTGTGGGGTTTTTGGAGACCTGAGTTTGACATGTGTAGGCTTGAACAGTGGGTCACGTGAGGCTGAGTATATTTGGGGGGATTGTTGTTAATTTATTCTGATATTGTGTTGACTGCAAGAATATTTTGATGGAAAGTGGGTCCATTTTTAGTTGGTTTGTACTGCCCACACGTCTGTGAAACTTTTATTTCTCCTTTTGAATTTATGTGATGAACCTCACGTGCGTCATTTGAAAATGAGCACTTTAGGGGAACAATTAACAATATGGTCCCCTCATGCAAATTCTGTTAGTTATGCTTTTGGGCATATAGGCTACAGTATCAAACATCATTGGGCCGCTTGATGGGCAGTGAGGAATAGGTATAGGCTTGGAATTTGGGGGTGAAGTATCATGGGCTTAAATTAGTTGAAGTTTGGGGGAGAAAATTTTTCTGTTGGAAACTGGTTTGGTAGAATTTTTATTGTTATTTAGTCTGCACTGGGTTAGCCATTTTGTTTTCTTTCTGGGCTTAATAGTCTTGGTTTGTGTGCTTTTGGTTTGGTTGTTTGCTCCCATAGATCATGCCTCGCCAGAAAATGTTAGCCGGAAGGGGGAAACGACCTTAGCAACAATCCCCCAGCCAACAGCAAGACCCAAATCCTCTTCATAAGAAAAAGAGCAAGGCCCCTATGGACAAAAGGAAGCAAAGGCCCCTACTTCAGGAGCGAACTTTCCCTGAAACTGATTTAGTCCCTTTTTACCAGTAGGCAACCCAACATTATCAGTTTGCCAAGCTTTTGGGCCTGTGACAAAGGGGTAATGAAGCATTGGTCCGTTACTATTATGAGAAAGCTAAAACGGGATTGATTGAAAGCATAGTAGACCGAGATTCTGGTGACGTGCTATCCCGTTTTGTAACTACTTCGGTCCTTAGAGACTTCTACAACCTTCCTGCTCTTCTTGTTTGTGAGTATAGGCGCATCAAGGATCAAACATAGAAGTACCCCTTCGGTGACATGGTCAAGACAATGGTCATTCCTGAGCAACCAGGGTTTAAAAAGACAGGGAAGCAGAAATACTTGCACAGAAAAGCCCTAACTCCATACGCTAAGGCATGACTCCATTTCATTTCATACAACGTGATCGCCTCAATGCATCTGAGCGATGTAACAAAAGAATTAGCCTTACTCATATACTGCTTTATCAAGAGGTTACCAGTCCAGGTGGAGACCGTCATTTACAATAGCATTCTTCACAGTGCTACCACTTCCAAAGAAGGAGTGGTCCTTGCTTTCCCGCACCTCATTTCTGACTTGTTCATGGCTCGAGGTGTGGATGACCCTGATTCTGATCCCTACTTCTATCTGATGCCCGTTTTTGACTATGAGCTAATTAAGGGGCTTGAAATGCTTGTGGACCCGGTCCCGAATGAGGAAATGCCAGAGGAGGACTATGATGAAGTTCCAGCCACACGAGGTGATATTCGTCGACTCTCAGAGAAGATGGATAAGTTAGGTCGCCAAATGGTGCGGGACTGGAAGGGACAACAATATGAGAACTACCTTTTGAGAAATTTGGTTAGAAAGATGTCGCTATCAATGGGGGTGGAATTCTCTGAAGCTGAAGAGTTTGAGAACCGAAGAAAGGGGTCAGAAGAGGTTAGACAGAGGACTAAGCGCAGTAAAGCCCCAATGGCGCCAGACACTGAAGAGGAGGAGTCGAATTATGATGAAGAGGGTTCGTTGGAGGAGGAGGATGAGCCATGATCTGTGTCGCTTTGTTTGTCCGCTTTTGGTTGTTTTTGTTCCTTAGTTATTGTATGTTTTTCATTAAGAACTATCTTTTTGTGAGCTACTATTAGCTCAACAATCTCTTTAGCGGATGTTTCCTGATTCTCTCTTTTGGTTACCTGTTGTTTGAATTGGTGCGTATTTTGTAGTTATATGCAGGTGGTTGATTGCATTGTTGCCTATGATGTGAACTGATTTAATGGTTGATTATTTTTCTTTTAGGCAACTAGCTTTGATGCAATTTTGGCACTTTGTGAACTGTCATTTTAGTTAGCTTTTTGCACATGTTTAGCTAATTTTTCCATTGTTGCTTTTAGTTATACATGGTACATATTACATGTTCTACAGATAATTTTGAACCGCTCGTGTATCTTTTTGCATGAGCGTAGACCCTTATTTTTCCCTTTTTGCTAGTGAGGACACTGTTCATTTTAAGTTTGAGGGTGAGGGTATTATTTTGAAAACTTTTGGTTGTGGATAATAGGAGTATGTGGATTATAATCTGAATGATAAATGTATGAGAATTCATTGCCAAACCAGATTTGTTGCATTTTTTGATGATGTTTTTACTATGATTTTACTTGAAAATGGTTTGAAAGTTCAATGATTGAAACAAGTTGCTTGACTTGATGATTGGTAGGAGATTGGATATGTATACATTGTTTGAGATGAATTTTGATATTAGAACCGGACTTTTCTTAATTCTTTTGAGCAAAACTGAGCACGAATGGCGTGAGAGTTGATTTGATGGGTTTTATGAAGGGAATTTGTCATAAACTGGGTTTAAGTGTTTGTGCTTATTTGATAATTCCAAAAATCCTTTTTGGAAAAACTTCAATATTCATGGCAAGCTTTATATGATTTTTGAAAAAGGATAGAGGCAGTTCTTTAAATGTGATTGGGCCTTTCGAGCTAAACTTGATGATATTTATACCATTTGATCCCAATTTTTGAGCCTAAAAGAAAAAACCAAGATTTTGTCTTGTGAAGTGCTATGAAAAAAAAATGAAAAATAGAAAAAGGAAGAAAAGAATATCCAACAAGGCTTGGCAGAAAACAACGAAAGAGCTCAATGAATAGAGAAGTCTCTGAAAAGCACAACGATTCCATTATCTTAATGTTTTTTGTATATATCCTTAATTCCTTTCATTTCAAGTACCCTATACCCTAACCAAGTTTCAAGCTAAAAAATCCTCTTGACTTAAAGATCATGTGATGCAAGTTGTAAGTGGAGAGGGATGAAGAAAAGGGTGGATGAAATTTGAAAATAAGAGCTTATACATGAGTTGGAGTATTGCAAGTGAATTGAATAAGATCTAGAAAATTTTCTTTCAACTCCAAAACACACACACACTAGCTCAAGGAATTTTTAGAAAGCTTGTCTTTAGTGTTATGAAGCATTCATCTTTGCATACATACTATGTATATATATATCTTCTATCAATCAAAAAGGAAAAGAGTAACATATGAGAACAAGCATTTCAACCAATACAGATGACATTCCGCGGGGCAAATGACAGCTAAAGTCCAATGACAGATGAAAGACATTAAACATATTATGTCCACATGAAATCATAACATTTAAGTACGTGCAAAATAATGAAAAGTTGGCAAAATGACAAAATCAAACTTACCTGGCAAGAGTTGGTGCAAAATAGCAAGCTCCCTGATTCACTGACATTTGATGCGTGATATATGCCTGCATTGTGTCAACATGATTATGCTTCTTCTCCTTGGTCTTCAATTCTTCTTGCCTCACCAAGGCCGATGGATTGATGAAGCGGTATTCCTTCTTACCTGAATCGATGCAATCTTGTCGAGTTCTTGCATCTTCAAAAAGTACACGACATCAATGTCACATCAGTCCTAAAGGGTATGAACTATCTGGATCGACTACTCTTGGCGGCACCTTGATCCAATGCAAACACTCACACAGACTTATTTTCTCCTCATGCCATTTTCTTGTGAATAGCAAGTTTCATATAATCCCTCCTGCCATTTTCATTGACTATAGAATGCAACCATTGTCTTATGCCCATTTCAACAAAGTCTAATTGCGTACTGAGTCCGTCCTTAGTCTTCCTTTGTATGTGCAATAACATCTTGATAAGATTATCACTGATGTTGTTCTCTACATGCATCACATTAATACTGTGCCACACATCGAGAAAGTGCCAAAAAGGTAGATAAAAGAAGATTGACCTCTTCTTCCATATGTTATTCTCAGAGTCGGTCTTTGTCTTTTATCTCTTACGGAATACCACACTGACATTCTCAACATGGCGGTAAACTTCCTGTCTAATTAAAGGGATCGAAGCATATCTATATTCAGTTGAGCCATTAAAACATTTCTTTAGTCTACAGTAAGGATGGAATTGATCAAGAAACATCCTATAATCGAGGTAAACGGTCTTCCTCCCGTGATTGAGCTACACACACATATATATATTATAAAGTAAAGTATATACCTCTTTTGCTTTAAAGTAAAGTATATACATCTTTTATTATTTTTTTGAAAGATAAGATATTTTTAAAACATATTAAAATTAATAAAATAATGAAAAATTATAATTGAGATAAAATATTTTTGAAATTTAAAAATGAAAAAATAGTAATTTTAATATAAATATTACAAAAGAATAAGATATTGTATACTTATCAACTTACAATTTACCCCCCTCCCTTCTTGAACCAAAAAAAAAAAAAAATCAAATTAACACAAACCTACTATCCCCTCCCTCCAACCAAACAAAGTCCATAACCTACCATCTCCTAACTTTAATAAACCTCCCATTCCCTCCCCTCAGTTGAACCATACATATTAAGGTACCAAAATCAAAACTAAATAAAAGTATATGTATCAACAAATGTATTTTCTCTGGATTTTAAATAAGGTAATTTGGGAAGGGGCTCACACCGGATAAACTTCCATGGCTTATATAGGCAGCGTAGGTATGAAGTCTTGTAGCTTTGCATACTCAGAAATAACGTGAAATATGCAATCAGAAATTCTATCCATGTTCAAACTTTCCATTAGTTGTTGCCCTATTTTGCCTTAAGCCTTAGCCTGTAGTAAAACAAAAAATGAACCAAATTTATCAGTATTAATTGTTAAATACAAAGTTTAAATGCAAAAACAACAAATTTAAAGCGCTAAGAATAGTTTGAAAATCTAATAACAAAGGCAAGTAGGACAGGCAAATAGTTGGGTGGTTCACTAAACAAGTTGAATAGAAGCAGACAAATAGTGTTATTCCGAAAGCAACTAGTTCAGTAAGTTAACGTTGGCGAATCGATTGACCATGCCAAATGAAGGAAGAAGCATAGGTTCTGTATGCCGATGGTTGACAACAATCCCTCTAGTGACCAGACAAACTCGTTACCAACCACTCGATTAGATGAATTAGAAACACATTTAATATGTCCACTAATGGTGTCTTTTAATTTTAAATTTCATATACCCATGAAAAGACATTATTCTTCTGATTCTGTCCATTAAACATAAAGTCTGTACACAAAAGTGGAACCAAACATTCATTTCTAAACTCTCTAAGTGCTTGTTTGAATCAACTTTAATTTATGTAAGTTTGCATTGTACTACTCTAGTCCTTATTAAAAGTCGCTCTTTAGAAGAAACCGATGGCCCTTATTACAATAAGTTAGAAGGTATTAATTATGATTTCCCAAGAATTCAGTGATTTAAAATCTCATTAATTACAACTTTTATGACTTCTTAAATGTAAATTATGATGTTACATATGGGTACATTTGGAAGTTTTTTACACTTTCAAACAACGATACTAACTTAGCCACTTCCCCTATGTTTTGATAAAGTAGTTAAAAGTGACCGGAGGGGTATAAGGTAAATATGTGAGAAGAGTTGTCCGATAAAACGCAAAAGCATTTATTTTAAGTGCTCCCAAACATAGGCTAAATTTTCTATAATCCAATGCAATGTTCTTCAAGTTTGTTAATTCCATACTGTATCTCTCCAAGGTGCTTTGGATAACTCCCAGTAGAATTTAAGGGGAATAAATGTTGCTTTTAATGCAAATTACAAAGGGATTCTCCCACTGCTTGTTTACTTGGTTTAATAAAATCTGTTTCTATACATCTTCCCAACATTAAATAGCAAAATCCAATAAGTGATTTTGTCCAAGTTATAAATTGAAGCAAAAAACTAGAGACAAAACAAAAAGTTAGGGTTGATTCAATTGCCTCACACAGTGGAGCATGCATTCCTCATCAAATAAGGAAGCACTGATTTATCTGTAGTATCATAACTTCGCAAAACTACCACACAATTCAACAACATGTAGTCCATATTCTCCTTAATCTTAATGTCTTGACATTATTAAAAGAACTTCACACCTTAACCTTTATTATTATCAGTGAGTTGAAGAAAGGTAAAGTAATTGACGCCTGTGGTTATATGGTTTCTAACTAGATGGTTGTGTCAGTTAAATAAGATAAAATCTGAAATAGATAGAGAATCAAGCACCCATGCTTCCAACATAAGAAGGCTAGAATGCTTCAGATCGTGCTTTCATTCTGGATCATGGATTATGGCTACTTCAAGGTTTTTCATTGGCAGTTTATGAATGGGAACTGGAGACTCCTCTCTGCTCTGTTTCTTTTTCTTACTATCATGCTTGGATTCAGGTGTCAAACTTGCCAAGAGATTACTTTTCACTTCCAGTTGCTCGCATGATTGGTAATTTATTTGGCTCTTTTCTTGATTATGGCTCATGTTCTTTGGTTCGATCTGGTGGCCTTCGCATTAAAATTACTTTTTCAGAGTTGTTTTGTTTTCCTGGGGTTGCTAATATTCAACTTAGTTCTGGGAAGAAGCTTAATTTTCTATTCTCTTGGAGCATGCATGTTCGCTTTGTTGTGGCTGTGGAAGATTGGGTCCTCGTGCTGATCATTGTAGTAAGGCGGTTACTCAATGTTCAACAATGGTTAGGAGTGTGGGGCCCAAGTTTGCTCATGTCATTTTTTCAAGTTCTAATTATTTTTTTTTTTTTGGGCTTTTCTTTTTCGATTCTAGTATATTGAATAAGAAATGAATATATATGTATTCTCTGAAACCCAGTATGAATAACTTTTAAAGTATGCTATCTCTCTTTCCATAGACTGCTCTATTCTGAAGCATGTGATAATTTACATTTTCGTTCTTAAATTCAAAGCTTCATGCTGTGTGCCTCAGAACATCAAACTGTATATTGGTTCGGTATGTGTTTTTGAGCATATGAACAATATATATATATATATATTTTTTTTTTCCTTCTTCCCGTTTATAGTTTTACTCACTCTATTCTATTGCGATGTTGAGTACTTGATCAATCTATGTCAGTTCAAAACAAAAACTTGAACATCTTAATAAGAGAATAAAATAATAAAACGAAAGAAGGATCAAACCTGTAATATGTTTGTCATATACCGTGGACGGTCGGCCAAGAGAGCTCGAAAATGGGTCTCTAAGATCTTATGTTTATGGTCAAACTGAGGGCAGGGATGTGTAGATATGATTGAGATGATTCCAATGACGCTTAGATCTTATTAAACAAACTCCGTATGAGGGAGTTCGGAACATCGAAAGTTTCAGATCTCACTACCATTGTCACCAAAAATGATTCCTTGGAAACTCGAAACACAGTACACTACAAAAAAAGGTGTAATAGTCACGGTTCTTATGTCACGGTTTCCAAAACCGTGACAAACACATGAAATTTGTCACGGTTTTTTGTAAAAAACCGTGACAAAATGATGACAAAAATCGGGTGAAAAAATTCTGACAAATTTGTCACGGTTTGTCCAAGGAACCCGTGACAATTCAGGCGGGAAAGTTAGAGGGAACAAATTAGTCACGGTTTACAAATAATAAACCGTGACAAACGTTAAATTACTTTTTTTAAAATATATTTTTTTTTTAATTTTCAGCACTTTGTCACGGTTTCCCATTGGTACACCATGACAAAAAAAATTTGTCACGGTTCCCAGAGGGAAACCGTGACATAATGTCACGGTTTCCCACTGGGAACCGTGACTTGATGTCATGGTTCCATGGGAAACCGTGACCTTATGTCACGGTTCCAAGGGGGAACTGTGACATTATGTCACGGGTCCCTTGGGACCCGTGACTGGATGTCACGGTGCCCCTTGGAACCGTGACATACGGTCATGGTTTCCCTCTGGGAACCGTGACATCAGGTCACGGTTCCAAGTGGGAAACCATGACATTATGTCACGGGTCCCTTGTGACCTGTGACCTGATGTCACGGTTCCCCTAGGAACCGTGACATACGGTCACGGGTCCCAGGGACGTGACCCATGGTCACGGTTCCGATTGGGGAACCGTGACAATGAGTCACGGTTCCAACAAGGAACCGTGACAAACCATATTGTCACGGTTTCCTTTGGAAAACGTGACATATGGTCACGGTTTTAAACCGTGACACACTGTAGAATTGTGTCACGGTTTTCCTAAACCGTGACAATTTACTCCTTCTATAAATTCATCTGAACCGTGACCTTAAGGTGTGGTAGAAAACAGTTAAAAATCTACGTTACACTTGCATTGTCGTTTTCTTTGAATTAGGATTATAAATACAAATGTCATCCGGCAGAGATAGACGAATACCAAGAGGGGGTTCTCCTGGAGAAGCTCGGCACAGAGGAGGAGGGAGAATACCGGTTTATATACCGTCTTAAAATTGTCAAACCGGACAGAATAGTGACACACAATTTCCTAATATTCCGCCAAATATAGGAAATTTTAGTATAGACGATTTCGATTTGGATGACGAATTGTTCAACGATTTTCATGTCTCAGGGGAAGTACCAGAAGAAGGGGACACGATGAATAATGAGATGAACAACCAACCAACCCGCCCCCCACAAACATCTTCACGGGGAAACAAATATTCGGTTGATGTTATAGGTAAATAAAATAATATCTTGTTATTTGTTGAAATTTTGTTAAGTTATTAAATTAATGTTAATTTAATTATTATTTAATTTGTGACATTTTGTAGATGAAGAAGGCAGGGTCACCAGGAGGAGGCTGGATGTGACCGCATTATATCAGCTGGGACAGGGCCTACGAGTTCTAGTGCCCTTCAATGATGGATATAGACAACCCAAATGTGAGGGATGTAATATATTCAACAAATTTTGTTCCAATTTAGGCGGTAAGTGGCTGCGTTTTCCACTCGACAAAAAGACTTGGAAGCAGGTCCCCAGAGAAAATAA
Source organism: Mimosa bimucronata (assembly GCA_037074515.1). NCBI lineage: Eukaryota > Viridiplantae > Streptophyta > Magnoliopsida > Fabales > Fabaceae > Mimosa > Mimosa bimucronata. The sequence continues at coordinate 12,033,304 of CM073443.1, read as the reverse complement.
AGATGCGGCATGGAATGAAATTGTGAAGGTAATAATTTAAATTAGAAAAATAAGTTAATTTGTTAAATTCATCATAATCTTATATAAAGCATCTGATAAATTGAAATTCACAGGAAAAGTTTTTAATAGAAGGAGAAGCATCAATGAAGGAATATGCTTTTATGAAGATGAATGAAGGATGGAAGAGCAAGAGGCATCGCCTCTATGATAGAATGAAAGGGGATGGCACAAAAACTGACGATGAGCTTATAGCAAATGTGCCAGATGGGGTTCCTCTCAATATGTGGGAACGTTTTATCCGCTTTAAGAGAAGCCCAGCATCTAGGATTAATAAACAGTTTATGAAATTATGTTTAAAAAATTTATTACACGATGTGATAATTAAATGAAGTTAATTTAAAATGTATTTGTATATCAAGTGTTGTCTTTGCAGAATGCAGATAGGCGTGCCCAAAAAGTCATCCATCACACCCTCAGAACAAAATCCATATCAATTAGATACAGCGAGTTGGTGGGTAAATTGTTGAATTGATTGATTTGTTGTATATTTGATTTTAGAGACTTACAATTTAAAATTTGTGCAGGAAGAAGAGGCGGAAACGGAGGGAAGACAGACTAACTATGGGGAGTTATATGTAACACCTACTTCTAGGACTCATTCCCAAGCCTAATAATCTTTGAGAATCATATTCAAGCTCATATGGGACTTAGAACATCAAAACCACAAACTTTTAAAACTTTTCTTTATTTCTGGAAAAATGCTGAAAATGCGGAACTTTTCCAGAAACTTTGAAAAATCATAACTAATTTTAGAAAAATGGTTTTGACTTGGTTCAAGTCTCCAATTAACGCTTGAAGAGTACTCTTTCTGGGAAAAATATCAAATATAACATGCATCAACCCAGGTGATACAGATATTTGATTTTCCCAACCTGCCTTCGTTTTCACGCCCAGAAATATAGGCCTTCTTGCGTGATTTTTAGTTTAAGCTACATAACTCCGATTTACTTCGTTTTTGGGTTTCCAGAAAGCCCTATATGTCTAGTATTTTACATAAAAATTACAAATCTAAATGCATTCATTTACTATCTCGAATAATATCATCAACCAACATTGCACAGAATGGAACCCAGAAAACAGCATTTCATTTGTATGAATTGAAACTTGTTTTTAATGGCCAAGAATGACCATATACATATATAAATTCAAAAGAGAGACATAATAACAACATAATCCAGGGCATCCCAACAATATTACATATTTATCATGAGTTCAAGGATGCACAACAAAAACAAAGAGCATAATCTTCATCTTGACTAAGCTATCTTCTTCTCTTTCTCCTTGGGTGAACTTGCTCCTAAAATGGTTTAGATTTGGGGGTGAGATTTTGGGGAAAATCTCAGCAGCACAATACTCAATATACAACCATGCAAGTTTAACATTGGATAAGATATGGCAATACCAATAACTTATACATGTGAGCATTTATGTTCTTGAATAATAACATATGGCCATAGCATTATAAGAAACACATAATCACTTCAAACATGATTCATCAAGGCAGCCAAATACCACATCACAATATTGAAACAATGCTGGAAATGTAAGAGAGTAAGTACTACCTTAGAGCTTTACAACTTCTCTTGGAGTCCCAACCTTCAAGGCTCCTCAAGAACACTCAAAAACACTCAAGAACACTCCTTTTTCTCACTCTCTTTGGGGCTACGAATTTTGGTGTGAAGAATGGGATGGAAGAGGTCCTATTTATAGGGGAAATGAGGGCAAGGATCACCCTAAGCCACCTCACACATTGCCCAATAGTTTTGAGATTGCTCTTGCACACTTATCCTATTTTAGACTAGCCTCCACTATTGCACCACTCATGCATTTTTCTTTTCTTTTCTTGTCTTTTATATTATTTCTTATATCCTTAAAAATGATTATTTTATCCTTAGCAAGAGGCTCCCTTAACCTATTTGAACCCTAAGCCTATTATCTCATTTTATTAAATTAGCAAATTCCCTTTTAGCTCATTGGATGGTTATTATTTTATGCTCTTTTCCTCTTCTCCTATCCCTTCATGTGCCACCTTTGGCTACTTGGGGAAGGAAGAGAGACTTCTCTTATGACATCACTCACATGCATCTTCTTTTGCATGTCTTTCCATTGGTTACTTATTCCCTTATTTCTTTTTCCTTTTTTCCTCTTGCATGCAATTCTATTGGCTTTCTCAATTTATCTTATTTACTATTTTGATTTTCTTCCTTGCATGTCTTTCTATTGGCTCTCTTCTTATGATGACCCCTTCTTCTTTTCCCTTGCATGTATTTCTATTGGTCATTAATAATCCTTTTCTTTCTAATATAATTTTATGCTTACACATATTGCAATTGCTTTTCTATTTATTATTTGCATCATAATTTCTCCTTTCTCCATGCCATGTGGCGCCACCCTAGGCTTTTTCAAGGGGGATTATCACTTCTTATGGGCTAAGGTCTTCCTCTAGTCCATTTTCTAAGCCCAACCCTAAACTAGATGGGTTTCTAAGCAAATAACATCATATTGTCATGCAAAAATTCTACTTAATTATTATGAATTCTTCTTAATGTTTTATGAGAATTCTTAGGGGATATTATCAACAAATACTCAAACTTCCTCATGCTTTAAATTAATGCCTATAAAAATGTAATTTCCAAGTTAATAAAAATTGGGACGTTACATTATACACAATAACTCATAGACATAGGGATGGCGGTGCTGTCTCCGAACATACTGAGCGGCAAATTGTAAGTCATTTAACGTGATATGGGAACATGTATTTATTAGGTATATATATTTAATTACAAATTACAAATTTATTTCTTATTTGTAAAGGAACGCATCCGACAAAATCAGGAGCGCATGAGCCAAGAGGAGGCGTCAGGAGAGTCACTGAATCCCATAGCCGCCCTAAGAGCCGTATTTGACACTCCAGAGCACCCCGGTCGGGTCCGAGGAATGGGGTTAGATGCACGTCCCAGTAAGATATATGGGAAGTGCAGTACGTCTAAGGCTGGAACTTCCTCTGGTAAGAAGAAGTCGTGCGTCAATCCATCTGGAGAATGGGTTGCCAGCTTCATTAGGCAGGTAAATGAGTTCGGGGGTTACATGGACGAATGGCGTGAGAAAATGAATGCATTTGTACGAGATTCATTTGCAGTGAGCCACCCTGGAGTTGAACCACCTATTATGCCTGAACCTCCTCCAATATTTAGATTCTAGCCCCCTCCACCTTCTGAAGGTGATGATGATGTTGTCAGTTCAAGGCCCCGAGATGAGGCAGCGGATGATGGAGATGAAGACGATGATCAGTACTTTTTTTAATGTTGTATGTGTGTTTGTTCAAATTTGGACATTTGCTTATTTAAATTTGGACCTTTGTTTAATTTTGAATGTAAGTTCTAATTATTTTTCTTAGTAGTTTAATTATTGCAAGTTTATTTTTTTAAATATGTCAAATATGTCAGTATATCAATTTGACACTTTCTTTTCTCTTAATTATTACATTTTGAAAAGTATAGATAAAAAGATGTGCATATATATTACATCGAATAAATACATCAAATAAAGGACAACCGATAAATTACATCAAATTATGACATCAAATTAAATTATCCTAATACACTCTAACCCTCAGTCGTTGTCCGCTTCCCTGACAAAAGGAACACAAATTAATTAGCAACAATGAAATTGAACTAGATTAAATAAAAGTTAAGGTCGCATGCTTAAATATAAGACTGTAACGTACCGAACTAAAGGAAGATCGCCGTCTCCTTTAGGGAGGAAATTCTCAAAATTGGCCGGTTCGAAAGGCTCATTCTCGTAGGTAATGTTATCACCATCGCCCATGTCATAGAGATCTCGAGGTTTCAGATGAACAACCATATGCCAATCCTTATGCTTTTCATCAGCAACAAAGTAAACCTATTGTGCCTCTAATGCTAGAATGTATGGCTCATCATCTTCAGAGTGGCCAGTGTGAACTAGCATGGAGAAATTGACCGATGTGATTCCTAATTCATCTGTATTCAATCCTCTTGAAGTTGTTGTGTTTGCCCATGAACACTTGAATAGTGGAACCATGAAACGACCTTGATAATTAAGTTCAATTATATCAACTAGTCTTCCATAATAAGGTACTCCTCCATATTGCATGGTACCATCTTTGCTGCTTGCATAACTTCTTGTGTCGAAAGTGCCAAAAACACCCGAGTTTTGAGTCAATAGGCCTTCATCACGAAAAACCGTGCAAAATTTGAAACCGTTGACGTTGTATGCTGTAAATCTTCTTGCGTGATCTAAAGGCCCCATTGCAAGAGCTTTCAAATCAGGAGAGTGTGCAGTGTGATCATTCATTATTCGACGTGCGAACCATGATGAGAATTCTCTGTGGACTCTCTTATCAACCTCAGCTGATGTGTTTGTCCGGATCCTCAGTTGATGTTTGACATAGCTTCTGAATTCCCTGGAGAAACTATTTAAATGAGTGAAAGATTATATTGCATTGTCCGAATACAAAAGGTAGGCTTGCTTTAAGGATCAAGTAATTCATACCGTAGGAATGGATCAACTTGACTGCAATTTATCAAGACATGCCGGTGTGCTTGTAGCTTGTCCATCTCAGTTAGTTTGAAATTGTCGCTTCCTCTCACTGCCTTGCCAACATACGGGATTAAAGGTTCATCAGGTGAAATGCTTGTTTCAGGACGATCGTCTACCCGAGGTGGATGGTTGAAAGATGTCTCTATGTCATCGAAATATCTTGAGCAAAAATATAGAACCTCATCCCCTAAATAGCCTTCAGCTATAGAACCTTCTGGCCTTGCTTTATTTCTTACATAAGATTTCAACTTGCCAAGAAACCTGTGGAAGACATAATAATACATGTTTAAAGATTCAGTAACAGTTCAGTTGGGAAGTTTAAATTTGTATGATAATTAGAAGTAAAATAATTACGTACCTCTCCATAGGATACATCCATCGATATTGCACTGGGCCAGCTAACTTTGTTTCATGAACAAGGTGTATTGTTAGGTGAACCATGACAGTAAAAAAGGATGGAGGGAATATCATCTCCAAATGACAGAGTGTCAGAATAATTTTTTGTTGCAGTTGATCAAGTTCATCTATCACCAAAACCTTTGAACACAACTGTCGAAAGAAAGTGCACAGACCAACCAGGACAATGGATACATCTGGAGGAAGTGTATTTTTAATTGCCATTGGAAGTAGTTGTTGCATTAGAACATGAGAGTCATGACTCTTAAGACCAGCAACCTTGCGAGCATGCGTATCAATGCAACGTGATATATTGCTTGAATATCCATCAGGAACTTTAATATTTTTTAAGGTCGCCAAGAAGATGTCTTTGTTTTGTTTTGTAAGAGTGAATTTAGCAGGCTGGAATTTATCATTGTCATCTGGCCAAGCATCTTGACGCACTCCCATGACACATAGATCTTTCCTTGCTTGAAGATGGTCTTTAGAGTTCCCCGGTTCATTGAGCAATGTATATAGCACATTATCACACACATTTTTTTCAATATGCATGACATCAAGACTGTGTCGTAACAAATTGGTATGCCAATATGGGAGAGTGAAGAAAACGCTTATCTTGCGCCATTGTTGAGGCTGCGAAGATGACGGCCTGTTGACCTTCCTACCCACATTAGCAGAATCAACAGCCTTTCCAAATTTGAATTCAACATTTGCAAGCTGCTCTAAAATCTCTAAACCAGATAATATTTTTGGGGCCGTTCTTTTCTCCTGTTTCCCATTAAAACTCTTCCGTTGCAATCTAAACTTGTGTCCTCCGTCTTAAAAACGTCGATGACCCATGAAACACCACTTCCGGCTGTGTGGAAGGCGGACTGAGTCAAAGTCAAAATTGCAAGTGGGGCAGGCAAGGCCAGTATGAACATTCCATCCAGATAATGTCCCTAAGCCCGGAAAGTCACTGATTGTCCACATCAAGGCTGCGCGCAAATTGAACAGAGTCTTGTCAAATGCGTCATATGTTTCTATGCCATCATTCCACAGGTCTATTAGCTCATGCATAAGCGGTTGGAGGTAGATATCAATATCATTACCGGGTGCTTTTTCCCCCGGAATGATCATGGACAAAATAAAGGAGCTCTGCTTCATGCACATCCATGGTGGCAAGTTATACGGCACAAGGACAACCGGCCAAATACTATAACTCGTGCTTAGGTTCCCAAAAGGATTGAACCCATCAGTTGTGAGAGCCAGACGCACATTTCTTGGATCAGCAGAAAATGAGGGAAACTCACGGTTGAATGCTTTCCATGCTTCTGCGTCACGTGGATGTCTTAATTTGCCATCCGGATTCTTGTCAATGCTATGCCACCTCATGTGCTCAGCCGTCTTAGAAGACATGAACAGCCTTTGCAATCGAGGTTTCAACGGAAAATATCTGAGAATCTTTGCCGGTTTCTTCTTTTGCCTTTTCCCCTTTCGCACTGGTCGGTATCTGGAAGCGTTACACTGCTTACATGTCTCTCTTTCAGCATCGTCTCCCCAATACAACATACAATCATTCGGACATGCATCAATTTTTTCGTAGTTCAACCCAAGCTTATTTATAATTTTTTTGCCTCATAAAACGACGGAGAGATCTCCGCTTCGGGGAATGCATCATGCAATAATTCAAGTATCATAGATATGCCCTTATCAGATATACCGCATATGCACTTTATATGATATAATTTAACTAGAAAGGATAATTTAGAGTACTTCTTACAATTAGGATATAAAGACTTATCTGTGTCGTCCATTAATTGGTAAAACTCACGAGCTGCGTCGTTCCTATAAAACACTGGATCAGATCCTTCTGCTTCATCGCCCACGTTGTCCTTAGGAATGCCAAAAGCATCACGAACAGCATCATTAATCGGGTCGTGTTCATCACCTAATTGAACTGCTGCTTGCGAACTTTCAGCAAACGGATCATATATCATGTCGGGTTTTTCCCCATGTAGACACCAAAATGTATATCCTACTAGGAAAGGCTTCACAATTAAATGTTCCCTAACAATTTGCCGTAGATGCCACTTCTTACACTTGCATTTGGGACATGGACATAGGATCTTCTCGTTACAACAAGCATGAGTTGTAACAAAATCTAAGAAACCATTCAATCCATCCAAATAAATGGAACTCGTTCGATGAAACTTTATCCATGATTTATCCATGGGTTGGTGCAAAATGTTGTGGGGAAAAACAATTGAGAAAAGAAGGAATTTTCGTTTTTGCAATGTCCCCATTACCAGTTATTATATTTATATATATTACATTATACCGTTACAATAATATGTCCGTTGGAACCTTTGTCACGGTTTTTTAGATATAAACTGTGACAAATATGTAATAAAGGTAAATATGAATGTTGGACACGCATATTTATCACGGTTTAAATACTGAAACCGTGACACGTTTTGTCACGGTTTTACAATGAAACCGTGACAAGATGCGTTTGTCACGGTTCCAACTGTGACACAACGCGATTTGTCACGGTTGGAACCGTGACACATGCAACTTGTCACGGTTCCATTGTAAAACCGTGACAAAACGTGTCACGGTTCCAAATTGTGACAAGTTGCGATTTGTCACGTTTGATGGTTCGAACCGTGACAAAAGGTAACTTGTCACGGTTCGACAGATGAAACCGTGACAAATGGACGTTTTGTCACGGTTCTAGGTAGATAACCGTGACAAACATGTCACGGTTCATTTCTGACACCCGTACACGTTTGTCACGGTTTTTTATTAAAAAACCGTGACAAAATGCAGTCCGATTTAAGTATATAAAGCCCCTCCCACTCATTCATTTGTATGCTTCTTTCTTCTCTTGCATCTGTTCTCTCCGCTCTAGAATGCTATGTGCTGCTCTTTCTTCATTTTTGTTGAGTAACTATTTGTTTTTTTAATTATATGTATACATATTTAATTTATATATTTTGTAGCCCATTTTCTAATTGTTTTTTTTGGCCAAATAATTTTTTAAATTCTTTGGTTGCAGGTGCTTTTTGATTTTCTGAATATAAATATTTTTTTCAAATTATCTTATTGTTATATGATAAATTGAAATTGTGATGAGGAAAGTAATAGATGATTTGTTGTACAAATATTTTTAGAAAGTAATAATTATGTTAAAAAATAAAATGTGTTAAAACTTGATAAAATTTGCGTTCTAATATGTTTAACAAAAATAAAAAAGAAAGTTGCCAGAAAAAAAAATTAACACAACCGTGACATTGTCACGGTTGAATTTAGAACCGTGACATAAGTGTCACGGTTGGTAGTCGAACCGTGACAGATATGTCATGGTTCTCATACGAACCATGACATATGTGTCACGGTTCTTGAGGAAAGAACCGTGCTGTCATGGTTCGTTCACGGTTCTTGACCATTGGCTAGCTCTAAGACCGAATTTGTCACGGTTTTATAATTTGAACCGTGACAAATATTTCCTCGTGTCACGGTTCGAGAAAAACCGTGCAAAATTGCTTGTCTCGGATGTTTTTGTCACGGTTTTAAAAACCGTGACAAAGAGGCCTTGTCACGGTTAAAACCGTGACAAATTGCATATTTCAACCGTGACTAATGTCCGATTTTCTTGTAGTGAAAAAGTTTTTCAAGGCAACCAATGGTATGGATGTGTAGATCTCGTAGCAATAGTTCCAACGACACCAAGAAAGTGAAAATTGGAGCTAAATTGAGGGAGATATAGCTCCTCAAAATTGGCAGGTCGAATGACCCGTTAGAGCTCCAACCGTGTCAAGTTGACCTGAGTAGAGGTTGAAGATGACGCCATGTCAACACATGACGTGGCATTAGCTGGTCAATGTTGACCGATCAATGCTACAACTAGCAGCCACTTTACTAGTAAGGGAAAACGCTCGAGCGCTAACTAGCTACAACTAGTTATAACCCCAACTTTATGGGGTATTTGAAGTCAAATGACTCTCTTTGGGGATGCGAATATCTATTTAGCTTGGGAGCACCTGTTTTGTAAGCTATAAGGAGTCATTCTTAGTCAACATGCCCTTCCCTAGGGTCCACCGATATTAAAACAGAGGGGCCACTAGGGGTTGGTTGCATTCTGAGCTTGAGGTCGCAAAGAGGGAAGTAGGGTTCCTGGATAGACATTTTATCAATGAAAAGGTTGAAGAAGGAAGAATTTGCTTGACACATGTCCCAACAGAATAGGAATTCTCCTCTTCTGAATAACTTCAGTCTACCTTCGAATACCTAGAGTAACCCAGTGACTAGACAGAATGCCCAAGTTCGAGAATTGCAATGCAAGCGGCGAAACTACTCAAGGAGGTAGCAACAGCTTCTCGAAGGATAGAGCTAGTATGGTAAACCTAATAATGTGACTTAGGACAATAAGAAGATAGACGACCCAAGCGATGCCTTTTGACTCTCATGCCTTTCTTACTGCAGTTAGTGCCACCCACTGGCAGCACTCGATGCTAGCCACCAAGGCATGTGAATCTTCACATTTCCCAAATACCAGAAAAAGCCTATGGTCAAACATCTGACCAATTTTTTTTTAAAAAAAACTATTATGCCTTTGGGTTGGGTCTAGTCAACCTCACCTAATACAAATTTTTTAAAAAAACGCATGTGGCATTTTTGGGCCGAAACTTGTCAACCCCGGTCCACGCAAAATAAAAAAAAGAGGGAGAGGACTAGGCTGGGAATAGTCAGACCGACCTAGTCCCTCACAAATTTTTTATAATAATTAATTATTTTTAATTTAATTTTTTTCATAAGTATGGAGGCCCAATTAACTTAAATACAATCAATTGATTAAGTGTCAATTAAATAGAGTATTCCTACTCTAAATTTTTTTTAAGAATTTCATGAATTTGTTTTAAAGCCTACAAATTATGTGGTGTGGGCTACCTAATAATTTTGGATTCTATGTGGTCCTAAAATTTTTAAAACTCATGTTTATTAATGGAATGTGCTTGTTTTTCAATAAACAATTATATGTGTTTAATTTTTGTTCTATTTTTCTTTAACTTATCGGTCGTTTTTTTTTTAAATTCTTTTTTAAAAATTTTGTAGGACTAATGATGGGATTGGTTGGTACTACAAATAAATCTTTTGGTAATGAACTCCTAGAGTAGTCCCCTGTATCGAAAGATGAGAGGTCTAATGCTATGAGCTCTTATAGGAAGCCGTCTCTTGTTCCCTCTATTGGATCTAATGTTCTTGTCAAGGAGCTGCTCTATGAACGAAAAGTATTCAAGAGTGATGATCCTAAGTAAGAGGTAGATGGCCTTGACCCCAATTCTTTGATAACTTTGCATGCTGAAAGGGAAGCTCATAGTTATATCCTAATAGAGAGTGTATACGGGGTTATTTGCAAATACACAAGAGATAAATGGCTGGTATCTGCATTGTAATCTTCTGTGCTAAGATCATGGCTAAATTAATGTAAACTGATATGGGAGAATGGTCATCACAAAAATGATGGTTTTTGGCTGGACATTTTTTAAAAGGGCTTAAAAATGATCAATAAATCACCTCATGGTTCAATTGCTAGAATCTGGCTTAAAAATTATGGCTTCAATCAATGTAACAAAGAATTAAAAGCTATGTTGTTTGTTCCAATTTTGACTATGTTCTCAAATTTTGATTCGAGTTTTTAATTCCACTTAGACCAATGTATTCCTTAGGAAAATTTTGCAATTTTAATAAATAGCATTAATTTCCTTTTATTAATTTTATGCTTTATTTGAGTGGGAATTTCCAGAACAAGTCTTGAAACTCAAAGGGGAATATGTTTAATTAAGATTACAATTAACAGGGAAGTAAGCTAACTAGCATGAGTGGGATGGGAGTCAACATAGTTGTCTCATAAATACAAAATTAGTGAATTTATTATCTAATAACCTTAGTCTTATTTGAACAATCAAGTATAAATTGTATACCTACTGAAATGCATAATTGACTGAGCTTACGAGACAAGCTCCATAGAGATATATGTTAAGTCAAGTACTCAAAAATTTCTATACATTATAGATAAATACACTTTTAAATCATCATCGACACGTCTTAAAACCGATTTAGAATTAACTATGTTAGGAAAAGGAATTAACTAATAAATTACTAACATAGCTAGAAAAAGGTTTTCCATAAATTTCTATTTATATAAATTCCACAAGCTAACCATGATAGGAAAAAGAGGTTTCCAAATAAAGAAGACTCTATCATGGTTAGAAAAATATTTAACATCATTAAAAAAAATATCCATGTTAGAAAAAAAAATTACCTTAGGAGAAATTACACGGCTAATATGGATAATTAAAATCGACTTAATTATGAAAACTAATCCTCAACATAAACTAAAAATATGAATAGTTTAATAAATGATTAAATAACATAAGTCTGCCGCAACTAGGAATGATCCCCATAAATTAGAACACCAACATAATTAAACTGAGATACTATGGAAAAGGTCTGCAACTCAAAATAAAAGACAACAATCCTGAAAACAAAGCGGAAGCATGATTACATGCATGAACCTAAAATGTGGCAATAAATTCTGTTCTATTGGCCTAGAAACTCACTATCTTAGTGAGAAGTTCATTGATCCTTCACTTGGTTGCCTACTGCGTCGCTAGGACCTACAAAAGTGAGATAAACGGGGGGTAGACCCACGTAACCATTAACTACTCATCTACGTGTGGTGTGTATTAGTAAGGTATTCAATGGAGTATTAATAGATATATATATATATATACATATCAATTTGAAGCATATGACAAGTAACCAGATAAATGTATAACAATAACTAACATATCTTTTCTAAAATTTTTCAAATCAACAAAGAGTGTACAACAATTTTTCAAATAACATTCACATAAACAATTCCAAAGTCATAGGTCATAGACTGTCACAAAAACATCGATATCACATTACGGTCCAGTAGGGACTTACAACCCATGCTTGAGACCAGTGGCGTTCTCCCATTATCATTTTTCTTTTCTGTTAGTTCCTGTGGGCCAACAGAGAACCTCATCACATGATAAAATATAATTAACCGGTATCTCACACACACAATCACAGTAATCAGATCACAATAGTGTGCAACACCCACAAATATAAGGGACAAGGCCCATCCAATACGTCTTCAAAATATGATCATGCAATAAATCTTCAATTTATAGTATTGTTCCAAACATGCAAATACACATCTTTATACTAATTCAAAATAACATACCCCACCAAACAAGTTGTATTTTAAAATAAACGTTTAAGATTCATGCTCGTCAATAACTATAGTCAATCGCATATTATAAGTTTAAAATACTCACTAACCCACACACACAAAAACAAGCAAAAGTAATTACCTAATAACTTGCACTGATCTCACAATAGCATAGCTCCCCCGTGCTATTTTAGCATGACTCAAACTCTACATAGCATAACACATACAATTACTATCTACAAGAGGAAAATACAAATTGCAAGTTAAATTCCTAACTACCCATTCCCAAATTCATACCTAAGCCCTTTACAATTTAACTCAACCAAATTCAAGCCTACACTATATCTAACCAATTTAACCTTACTAGTATTATCATTCTACCCGAATAAGTCCATAGATCCCATCGGTACACCTCAATTGTTCATCCTTATAGAATTCCCAAATTAAAATCAAGCATATGCTCTCTTTGAATTTAAGAAAACATCTGTACAGATCAAATCTATCCCGATTAATTCCTTCAACACATTTAATCTACCTAAATAACCCAAATGACAAACCATAATCTATTACCCAAGCGGTAATTTTTGAAATATTTCATGAATTCTAAATTTTTCAATTAAGAAAATTATTTTAAATTCTCGAATCACCCAATAAACAAATTTAAACCCATAAAATCAATCTACTAATTTACCTCTAATCATTCTAATATCACTGTCATTGGAAAGCTAAAATTACAGGTAAAAACTTTTATGAAGGAAGCTAAGTCAAAAGAGGTGATTTTGGTCATTTAAATTATCTATAAAGCTCACCTAGATTAGATTAATGCCACTGCGAGCACGAAGACTAGAAGAACCAAAGCTCAGCAACGCTTTTTCAATTGACAAGACTAAACAAGTTTGGCTATATCTATCAAGGTTATTAAACTCGTCTTGGACCAGCCAAGTTGACTCGAAACTCGCCGACCTGGTCACCTGGCCGGTCCGGTTGAGCCTCATAACAAGTGCGACTATGACTCGGCCATGGCTCGGCTGACCTAGGGTGACCCAGGACTAACTCGAGTGACTCACCGAGTGAAGCGAGTTGTCCGAGTTGAGCCTTTTCACCAAGATCTAGATCCACATTAACAGAAATATGACGAAGAGAAGAAGAAAGATAAAGCACAGGTCAAAAAAAGAAAAAAAGAAGAAAGATGAAGATAAGCAACAGTGATGAACAATAAGGAGGAGCGGAGAATCGTAATCATGTTGGTGGAAAAGAAACATGAAGTTGCTTAGATCTAAGTTGCTTTTTCTAAAACATGTACTTTTCTTCCTCTTTCTCGCCCTCGTCGCTCACCGGAGAGGCCACAAAACTTGTTATCCTGCTGTTTATGAAAGAACAAAGAACCGAAGAAGAAGAATGTTGAAAAATGAAAACTGAGAAATGAAAATAAGGTGATGGAGTCATGGGGAGGAAAGATGGAAGAGACTTCATATCTTGTCTCTGGTTTGCGTGTCATGGGCGTGTGTTCATGTGGTGCTTTGTTAGAAAAGAGGAGAGTTAATTCACATGGGAGAGAGAAAACTTAGAAAAAAAAAATTGACGAGAAAAAATCTATACCTCTTATCTTAATACAAAGGCTAATTGAATTTATTTTGGAGATTAATAGAAATAAAATGAGCAACTTAATTTTATGTAAATACCAATTAGTTTACAACTTTACATAAGTTTATAAATAGGGCAAATTGGTCTTTACCTTAAAACATACGAATTAATGTAAACACTTTAAATTATTATATTTAGTTTCCTTAGTCTTTCCAACTAAATTCCACTTCACAATAAACTTTTTTCTTGACTCAAGGTGGCAAAATAATTGGAAATTTTTAGGGTGTGATTTGAATTGAAATACTCCCTTCGGTCCTAAATATAAGATATATTGGGGAAGAATTGTTACCAACTCTTCTCCAAATTATCCCTACTATTAATGCACCTCAATAATAAACAAGCAAGAAAGGGAGGGTGGTGATAAAGGTAAATGGTTATGGTGCTTTGGCAATATCATATGATTTTTACTTACTAACATCCCTATTCTAATCAAATTAGGCAAAGATGTTTTATATTTAGGACCATATGAAGTTTTTTTTATTTTTTATTCCTTAACGGGTTAGCCCCCTGGTTGATTATATGGGCTAACCCACTGACCCTTAACCCATTGTTTCAATCGAGTCAGTGGCCGGCCCAGATTTGATTACCTTGGTATTTATACACTCCACTCCATGTGAATATTAAAGGGGCCGTGGGCTCATGAGATTATTTTATTGTTATTGTTTATGTTTTTAGTTTCTTTTTATTTATTTAGTATTATACTCCCTCCGTCCCTCATTATAAGAGCCAAAGAGGTGAAATCCCACATATTAAGGAAGTGGTTGAGAGAGATAAATGTGTCTGAAATAATTTTGTTTTCTTAAGTTTGCCCTTATTTATGATTGAGTATATAAGAGAGAGAAATGTGATAATAGTATAATAAATGAATATGAAAGATAATGTAAATAGAGAGAATAATGATGGGCAAAGTGGGAAAAAACTCATTAAATGCTTTGACAAATTTGGATAGGCTCTTATAAAAAGGGAAAAAACCATTCAAATTTTTTGCTCTTATATATAGGGATGAAGGGAGTATATATATATATTGTTCCACAATTTTTTTCTCGTTATACATATATATATATTCAAAAGTTTATCATTTTAATATTAATATAGTAACCCTCCTAAAATTTAGATAATTAGCTCAGTTTTGGATCCTATCCAAATATTTACTTATTTATTTATTTATTATAAGAGCAAGGATATTTCTATTTTCGGATTTCCCATTTAAATTATCAACATAGACTCCTATTTTATTTTAACCTACTTATTTTGTGAAATTAATCCTCATCAATAAATCTAAACTCACTTAGAAATTTCTCCTTTCAACAATCTCTCCAACTAATCTCCATAAAATCCTCAAATTCAATTTAAATCCTTAAATTCAAATCAAATCCTCAAATACAAATTAAATCATCAAATTCAAATTAAATCTTCCAATTCAAATTAACTATTTAATTATCCTTCTTAAAATAAGGGATATACTAAGCCCTAGAAATCCTCAATAAACCTCAATTTCCATTAAAATAGCCATAATTTTCCAAACTCATTATTATAATTCTAAATAAAAATCACTAAACACTAAATTAATTTTTCAGGATATTACATTAAGTCAAGTACTCAAAAATCTCTATACATTATAGATAAATGAGACACCAGAATCGTCTAACCAACTAGTGTTATATATTGAGAAACTGAAGCACCACAAAGGAAACAATAAGTTTAGAAAGAACAATATCACTTAAACTGTGTTGTTTAGTGATAACATGTTGTGTCAACATGAGCAACATAACTCCATTCAAGAGGTATAGATAGCCTTGGAATATGAAATTGACGGTCTTCTTCCGTAAAGTTAAAAAAGCTAAGTCAAATTTAACACTTGTCCTAACACATCCATTAGGCAGCACTTAAGTAATTGTTAAACAAAACAAATGTTTTGATGCAAAGGGCTATGTTCTTTGTGAAAAACAACAATTAAATGTTGTGACAATGTTTCTCACATTGTGTGGGAGCATTCAAACAACAAATGTATGTTGAGACTAAGCCTCTCTCACAGTCAGTGGGAGCATAAATGTTACTCACACACTACTACAAAAAAAATTATTTACGTCCCCTTTTTACGTCTCATTTTCAAAAATTAGATGTAGAAAAAAAGGCGGTGGCAAAACTGTAAATATTTACAAAGTTTCAACGTCTCATTTTCAAAAATTAGATGTAGAAAAAAAAGGCGGTAACAAAACTGTAAATATTTACAAAGTTTCAACGTCTCTTTTTATATATGAGACGTGGATTCTCTTTAAAAAAAGCGGGATATTTAAAGCAAAAAAAAAAAAAAAAAGTGGCGGGATGCAATTTTTCATGTCTCATAATTAAATATGAGACGTGGAAACGTGGAAACTTTTTTTCACGTCTCATATTTTATATGAGACGTGAAAAAGGTTGAATCCACGTCTCATAAAAGTTATGAGACGTGAATGTATAGTTAAAAAAAACATTTCACTTATCATATATTTGATATGAGACGTCTCATACATAGTTAAAAAAAAAAAACACTGCCAAAGAACCAGTGGCCTGATGGTTGGTAAAGGGATGGTAAGGCACCTCCCTGTCTTAGATCCTAGGTTTGAACGGCATTCAGGCTATGTCCTGCCATATGTATTCAAAAAAAAAAAAACTCCCTTCTCCCTTCAAACTTCTCTGACAACACTGAGCTGAAACCTTCTTATCACCATCACTCTTCCCCTCATCCCTAAACCTTCACCTTCATCGTGCGCTGTCGAGAGAGAATGAGAGAGATGGAGGAGGAACGGCGGAGTCGCTGGCGCCGAGATAAGTTTCCTGTCCTTCTTCGAACCATTTGGTGTGTGAGCCTCCAAACAACTAATCTGAAACCATTTGCATATATATATATATATACACATATATATATATTACACACCATACTCCATAGGCTCGATTTTTTGAAGTTTGTTGTTTGATTAGATTTCTCTAGTTTTTTTTTGGTGTGTATTACACACCATACTCCGTAGGCTCGATTTTTTTGGCAGTTTGTTGTTTGATTCGATTTCTTTGTTTTTTTTTTTTTGGGTGTGTGGATTTAGTGGGTTATTGCTCGTATTACGGGAAGAAGATAGATCCAGAGCCAGGTAGGTGTAGGAGGACGGATGGGAAGAAGTGGAGATGCTCGAGGGATACGCCGTCGTTACCGTTCAAGAAAGCCTATGGAATCTCAACAACAACAAGCTGCTTCTCAGTCTTCGTCCAATTCGGCATCATCGGCGTTGCTGCTGCTGCTGCTGGAAGCAGCAGTGTTGTCTCTGGAAGCAGGAGCTTGCCCTTGCACGGAAATGGTGCTCGTGAGGGTTTCAACCTTGGAAATAATGTGTCACAGCTTCAGATTCAGTCTCTTCCTGGTGAGATTAGCAAGAAAGAGTACAGGTATTTTCCACCTTTCTTTGTATCTTCTAATAGTTTTTAATCTTTTTAGGCCTCAAGTGACTTTGAATTGCGGTTAGTTTGTATACAAAGCTACCTTCTTTGATATGTATGTTATGATGTTTGGGATGGAGAATTACGGGGAAATACAGAACCTGGAGTTTTTCAAGTTTTGAGTAGGCATGTTTTACAGCTTGGTTTGTCTAGTTGATAAGATGCATTTGAATGAGCTAGAATCTTGACAATTTTAATCTGGCCCTTCGCCACATTTTGTTGAACACTCGTTTCATCTAAGTACTGTATTTGATGAAAGCTCACAATGTTTTGGGAATAGTGTGTCTGGGTTGAGTCTTGAGCTTGACTGTTTATGGTGCTTAGACTGAGTCCAGAAGTGATCATGGGGCTGACCTTTACTGCAGCAGACTTGTGATGAAAGCTCACCATGTTCTTGTAAAATGTTTTTTTTTACAAAAGAAGATTGGTAGCTTGTTGGTACGCTTGAAGTTGTTAATATACTCTATGGTATTGAGTTTGAATTCCTATATGCCAAAAGTGGTGTTTTATTTTCTGATGACATGAGGAAATTACTAAAATGCCTGCATGCCTTTAAAAAAAACAAGAAGAGAAAAAAAAAATAAAGACACAGGTTGAAGCCCAAATCTGTTTTATGGGCGTGGCTGATGATTATGAAGGAGAGAGTTAGATGTTTTATAACACTTGGTCCATATTTGAAGTAAATTCACTTGGTTGTAATTGATGGATTTAAAACAACAATTAACTTTAGTTAATAATCTTATTTATACCATTGTCTTTTCCATTTTCTGGGGAGGGGGGGAGGTTGTGGGTTACATTGAGAAGATGGAAAAAGAGAGATTAAAAAGATGGAAGTAGGGTGACCCGAAGGAGGAGGAAAAAAAAATCAAGATCAGCTAATTGAATAGAATTCAATATATGTAAGAATCCCCTTGAACCTTTTGTTATCCACTTCCCTTGTTCCTTTTCTATACCGCTCTTCTAGATTATTTTCACTTTTATCTGCTTGTTTGTTCCTTTGCTGTTGGTATTATTTTTATGGTCAAAAAAACTGGTGCTAGAATGAGGGAGAACAAAGGGTTAGGTATATATTCTTAATGATAATCATCTATATATGCTGAACATATCATGTATTGCTGTGTTTTCTTTTGGCTTACATATGATTCATGGATAGGAAAATTGTGGTCTTTTTGTTACTTGGTGCCTGATTTAGTTTACTGTTGTTGGTGCTTAAATAGAATTCGGTTTATAGTTGGAACATATGAAACGGGGCTGTGATAGGAGAAATATTATTGGAGGTAGTCCAATATGAAATGCTTGTTCAGTGCTTGTGAGACGTGTGATGGAAAATAATCTTATTTGAAATGGTGATAATGGAGAGAGGTTGATTGAAAATTTTATAGAACTAAACTTGCTTCAGTTTTAAATTTAGCTCAGTCATAATAATTAGTTAGAGTATTCCCCATATTTTATTATATTCATGATTACCAATTTTCATGTACCAAGTAACAAGACCACACTTTGAGGTTATTCAAAAGCTTTGTTAAGCCTTCCTGACATTTTTAATATAGTTCTTCCTTTCCTCTGGGTGGTGCTGTTTGATGCCATTATGTTGGAAGATTTCATTATTGTTTAGATGCTGAAAAATGGCTCAGAAAGTGTTAAATGATACAAATTTAGTATGTTATGGGTGGGAGGTTTATAAATCACTTTGTCCTCTCCTATGATGTGTTTCAGCCGGCTGAAGGGAAGAGGAAGTGTTGGGAAGTGGATTATTTTGATGCTTTCAATGATTATAAAATGAAAATTTGCGTGGGGTACAAGTGAGGATCCAAATTTAGAAGCATTTAATTTTAAAATTGAAATTTTGCGTAATCACCCCATATGCCACTATTCTGAGTAATTGAAGTAATTGAAGGGGAAAAGAATATCACTAATCTGATTGGGTTAATTTGTCTAATAACTGTAAGTAGGTAAGAGTTAATATTGACTTTTGGATGTTGTTCTGTATCACTAATCTGATTTATTCTTGCTGGCTTGAGGTATCTTTGACAATTTTTTCCAGATCTGATATCCACAGAGGAGTGAAGGAGGAGGATCTTTTCAAGCTGTGGACACTCTTAATGAAGAGCTTTTGTGTTATTTATAATTGTTATAGCCCGTTTTGTTTATTATTTTTTTTGCTAACCATCCCATATTTTAGGATCAAAGTTATATTCTAACATTTTTGTAATATTAGTTTGGATATAAATAATAAAATTAGTTCATTTTTTTTTTCATTTTAAGTGTTGTATTTTTATTATTCTGATAAAATATTGGAATTTTTTCGGATTGGGGTGAATCATTCTAATTAATTTTTTTTTAAAAAAAAGACTTTCCACGTCTCTTATTCAAATAAGAGACGTGGAAAGTCCCACTTTCCACGTCTCTTTTTTATTGTGAGACGTGAAAAGTGTTGAACTAGCCTCTTTCCACGTCTCACTTTAAAAAAGAGACGTGGAAAGTGGCAACTTTTCCACGTCTCACATTAAAAGAGACGTGGAAAGTTCCGACTTTCCACGTCTTCCCAATTCACGTCCCAGCAAAAAGAGACGTGAAAAGTGTTTTTTCTAGTAGTGACAATAAGATTATTGTAACCTTCAGTAATATAGTTCTCCACATTGAGCTTCAGTGGGAAAAAGGCTAAGTGGTACAAGATCCATTAGCTAAAAGTTCTTAACTAAAGATATGGGAGGATAAAGCTCCAAATCTGAGTCTAATGAGGCAAAAAACTTATAAAATCACCTCAACCTAGTAAAGGTTGAAACAGCTTCTGCCAAGAGATAAAGTTATGGTTATAATCCTTTAAGGATAAAGGATTATAGTGGAAACAACCACAATGTGGAAGTTTTTTACATATTTTATCGGTTTTTATCACAAAACAAGAGGCTTCATGATGGTTCAAATGTAAGAGTATAAAATGATCAGAACCTGTATGCTAACAATGCATGGTAAATCTATGCTAATTTACTCTACATAAAACAAAACTGATAAAGCACAATAATGAACATAGAGAGTAATAGGAGCGGCGGCTTTAAGGAGGAAGGGAGGAAAGAAAATTAGGGTTTTAAGGGGAAAATATTACAAAAACTTTTATTTAAGAACTAATAACATTTTTCCAAGTACACTTTTCTATTGTATTTTTAAATTCTTAAAAAAAACCTCAAATCATTTTCAGCTTGCTTTTTCTTCTTAAATTAATTCCTAGAAATATATGCTTAATTTAACGTAGAAATTTTCTTTCATCCTGAAGTCCTCACTAATTTCCATAAAATCCTCAAATTCAAAATTAAATACTTAATTATTTTATTATTATTTTTTTATTAAAATAAGTAAGATACTATACCCCTAAAAATCCTCACAACACCTCAAATTCCTCCATATCTTGATATAATTTATTTCTAAATTCTTATTCATTTATTCTAATCCTTAGATAACACCTCAAGCTACATGAAATTCGCCAAAATTTCTGAAATATCATTATTAAACTCCTAAATAAAATCACTAAACTGTAATTAATTTACTAGGATGTTACACCATGTCAGTCGCATATATGCCTTTCATGTTATGGATGAGCCTTAAACAAAGGTTAAACATCTTAAGACTGTAAGGGGTCGAAAACTGACATCTATAATTCTTCCTACAAGTTTATAAGATTGGAGCTATAATTTAATAGGTATGTCTTTATGAAACAACCTAAGAATAAAAAAAATATGCATCTTCTTTAGTGAAAATGATGATGTCTTAATGACTGATATAAATTCAAGGGATACAATGTTCATAGAAGCCAAAGTTTCTAGCATGAAAAGAGACATTGTTTACACCGAATCTCTTAATGAGATTTCTAGTAACAAGGAATAAGTAAGTATTTCTTAGTTTACTGATTCAAGTGGGAGGGTTGAGTCATTTTCACAAACAAGGCCTCACCCATACAAAGGAAGACAATCCTATGAGTGCAAGAGGGAGATGTTGGACTATGTGTCCGTGTCTTACAACACCCCAAATTTTAGAAAAGAGAAAATAAGGAATTAATTAAGATTTAGGAAATATTATTAAAATATTAAAAAGCATTAAAAATGAAATTATGATGTTTTAGACATTTTTAATAAATTTTAAGGGTTATTTTATTTACACAAAGGAAAAATAAATAAATAAATATAATAATAATTACAAGATAAACTTTAATCTAAGAAAATGTAATTGAGAAGGCATTTAGAAATTTGAAAGCCTTATAAATGAATTTAGGAGGCCAGGTGTATTTTTAATAATTTTAAGGATTATTTTCTTTAGAAAATAAAGAAAAATAATTAGAAGATAAATTTTTATCTAAGAACTTTAGGAGAATTTATTTAAAGGCTAAATGAAATTTATGATTAAGAAAATTTCTAATATGATATAAGAATTTATTTTAGAAAATTATTTTCAGAAAGGGACTAAACTGAAAATAATAAAAAGTTGGTTTTAGGGATTAAAACGAAAAGAAGAAAGTTTTAGGGGTCAGAAATCTATTTTTCCCCTCACCCTTTATATAATACTTCCTCCGTCCCCTGTTCCTCTCATCTCTCTCGATCTCTCTCACCGATTCTCGCTCTCTCACTCTCTTCTCCCTCTGCTCTTCGACATCGACGGCGGCAGCGGCTCGGATCGACCGTGATCGGCGGCGAAACAAGGGGGAAAACACTCACGAAGCCTGGGTAAACCTTAGGTAAGCTTTTCTTCCTTGATTTCCTTCTCTTCCGAGCTGATTTTGAGCGATATGGGGGGGGATGATTCGATTTCTGGTGAGGTTTTTGAAGCTTCCAAATTCATAAAAACGATGCTCTGACTTCGTTCTTGGTGGTTGGAGTATCGATTTTGGGAAGGAAGTTGGTTTTGGTTTGATTTCTACAAAAATCTCCTTCCTGTTACTGTTCATCGACGGGAATTTGGGGTTTTCTGGGCAAAATTCGAATGAAAATTTGATTAAACGTGATTAGGAATAGCCTAAGTGGAAGGGAGGACGTTAATTGGTTGATTGGAAGAATTTTGGAATTTGTTGATTATTCTTGTTCTTCTTCCCTGTTCTGTTCGTCCGTCATTCAAAAGGGAAAAAATTATTGGAAGTGAGATACCTGCAATTAGGAGCTATGATAAGCATTTTGGATGGATGATTTGATGAATTTCTGAGTGATTGAATTGTTGCTATTTTTCCTCTGCTCTGACCGAATCCCCATTCCTTTGTGATGGTTGATTTTTGTTCTTCCCTTTGATATATGAATGTCTTAAGCATATGGGAAAAGATGATAGAATAGGTAATTGGATTAATTGTAGAATTCTTGTTCTTGCCTTCTGTCTCTGTCCGGCCAGGGAAGGAAAAATGGTTGAGGATGGTTTGTTTTGCTTAAGAAGATAGATTGGAATTGTCTATTTATGATTGGTAGACATTGGGTTATTAAATGTGAGATTCTTGGTTTCCTGGTAGTTGCTCTGGCCGATATATTTGTTAAGGGAAAGAAGAAAGAAGGTTGTGATGTTGTTGTAAGATGTAGTGCTGAAATTCTAATTTCTGTTGCTCTGGTTGTTGTTTATTGGTGAGGAAAGAAGAACTAGTGATGTTGGTTCAATGGGGGTTAGGTGTAAGGAAGAATTAAGGATGATAATAGTGTAATAATGGTTTTCAGTTTTGTTGATCATTGGCCACTGATTTGAGAGGCAGTAAAAGAGAATGGTGATATGGGTTCACAAGAAATTTAGTTAAGAAAGAAGGAAAATTTGTGACCTTTAAATGTTTAGGGGATTGGTGTTGGATTAGAATTGAAATTCTTGTCCTTCCCTGTTTGGACGAATTTTCTAGAATGGAAGGAAGTTTTAATGATAATGAAATGCTAATGAAGATAGGATTAAATTTAAGTTGGATAGGAAAAAGTTTAATTGACCATTAGTTAAGGAAGGAAAATTGATATTGTTGGTTGTTAAGATTTTGGGAGACATAATTATAGTTGTGAATGAACCTTTTAGAGGTAAGATAAAGAAAAGAGTGTTTTTGTGATATTTGGTTAGTATTTAGTATTTTCTAAACTAATGCAAGTATGGTTGGTGTTAAGTGTATATAGAGACAAAGGTTAGTGGTTGTTTTGGAATCTTACTAATAAATAGCAAAACAACTAGAATTTATTGTTTAATGCGGATGGTAATAAGAATGGAATTAGAAATGTTGACAATTGTAATTAAGTTGTTTATGAATGATTAGATTGATGTTTATTGGGATAATTGAAAAGAAGTAAGAGTTGAGGTGATTTAAGTGTTGCTTAATTTGAAATGGAATTTCAGGAAATAGGGATTTACTTATGTTTTGTAGGAAAGAAATCTGTTTGTGGATTGATTGATAAGGTATTTAATTTATAGAACTTTAAATATTGAACTAGGAGTTAAAAATGGTTCAAGGTTTATTGATTTATGCTCTGTTATGTATTCAATGCTATGAAGATCTAAGTTTGAAAAATGTAAGGAGGATTATATATATATATATTGGTGTGTGCTTGTGTGAATGACTAAGGCTTTTTAAGAATAATTTTTATAGAAATTATTGATCAAACATTAAGAATAAGAAGATTTAATGTAAGTAAATTATTAAGGTACCTCAAATGATTATAATTCTAAATAAAGAATTTTTAGGAACTTGAAATGTAACTTTATATTTTATATATATAATTTAAAATAATTAGGATATTTCTATGCTTGTGTATGTATTATTTGCTGATTAAAGTTAGAAATATTGATTTAAGAAATATATTAAAAAGGGAAGGGTAGAAGTATATAATATCATAGGAACGTGAGAGACGCTTAGTAACTACATGAAAGTATAGATATTAATTTATTCTTTATTATATGTAAGTATAGGTTCTGATAGTGATATAGACGTAATAAGGCAGCGAAATGGAAAAGGACCAGTTAAGGTTGGAAGCTTGCGGTACAGGTAGCAGTTTATTTCAGTAACAATTAAATTGCATGTATTATTTTGTAATAACTGTTGCATTTAGTTGGTAAGTTGTTATTCCTCAGATGGAGTACTCCAGGCTTAGGTGATTAGCTACACCTTTGCGAGATTAGTTACGTTTTAGCCTTATGTGCTTTAACGAGAAACCCTGCAGGTAAAGCCTCCACTATAACGAATATATTGTTATCAGTGGTTGGCAGGTGCTTTTAGCACACAGATTAATAGGAATAAGACTATCATCATTTGTACAGCTTTATGAAATATATACATGACAATGCTAGCATGATAATATATGTTAATGAAAGAAACTGCTATTGGGATTTCCAATCTCACCCCCTTCCCCAAACATTTTCAGTACGCAGGATGGGAGAAGCTAGCTGGGAAAAGAAGTAAGATAGTATAATAAGAAGTAGGAATGCCTGCTAAGCTATGTACCACCTTAGTTAGTTAATTTAGAATTTAATTATCTGTGAGAATGAATATAAAGAAATAATACTTAACCGTATATAAATGTATGTATTACCCTAATGACGCTGCGTATTCTGGTAGAAGGGTTATCAACCGAGGTAACCCCAGCGTTTTAATATCGGAATGGTAGAAATCCATAAATAGGTATAGAGAACCCATGAGTGGGTTTTCGCTCCCCACACACTATCATCAAGGGGAGGAAATTATAAGGGAACCTAAGTAGTTTAATTGTTTTATGCACCACTTAGTTTTATAAAAAGCTTTAAATTCTAAGTTGTTCGAAAAGCCCATTCCAACTGACAGAAGGTTGGATAAATATTTTAAGAGAAAAAGTTTTAAATTTTCCGTATTTTTGGGCTTCGAATATTCATAAAAGTGGTTATAATTCAATTAAATTACTATAATATAGTAGTAAAAGTCGAGGTGTTACATGTCCACCCTCGATGGGTTGCATCGTTCGAAAGAGGATCCAATGGATGAGAAGTGATATGACAGAAATTGGTAGTTGACTCAATCAACATTTATTGCTAATTTAAGTCAAATCATTTCCTTTCAGGGAAATAAGATAATATGTCATAATGACTTATTGGCGACATTCATAAGAAGCAACTATGACAGTGGTATTCTTCTTTTCTAGCATTCGTTCTGAACACTATAAATAGGGGGTACCCTTCAGAAGGTTTTCTTAGCCCAACCAAGAGAGATCTCTCAGTGCAAATCCCGTTTTGACTCTTGTAGTCTAGAGTGAGCTTTGAGAATCCTTTGATTCTTGGCTTCATGAATATCATTTTCTTTTCAGGTTACTATTCATTTACCCAATTTAAGTGTTTGGGTGCTCGTTTTACAACATAAACATTACAATAAAATGCATTGACCTCCCATATGTTTAATCAAAATTATAGAGGCCTCCCCTATATTTTTAAAACACATATAAACCTCTATTGAAATAACATATATGTTGCATAAACCTCCCTTCTAATTTTAAAATTCATCTTCCACCCACCAAGCGTTAGTTGATTGTTAAATCACATAACTAACCCATTGTTTTGACCAAAATACCCTTGATTAACATAAATTATACATAATATCGTTTAAGCACATCTTTACCAATATTTAAAATTAACTTTAATTTATACTTTCATATTTTCATGTTATTAAATTTATTAATTTTGATCATATATGTAATATTAATTAATTTTAACTATAAATTTTATTTTTCAATAATTTCAAATGTTTGAAATCATTTATTTTTTAAAATTAATTTATAATTTAACTTATCGTCTTTAGGGTCATATTTCATTCCATGACATTTGTATAATCCTTGCTTTATTTTACATTTGACCCTAAGGGCGATAAGACGACAATCAAGTTAAGTAGCTTAATCAGGACCTCCGATTAAAGATTAAGACAGTCACAATAATGTAAAATAAGATTCAGTTTACTTGGCGTAGTTGGGATACTATTATTGTATCCTATTCAATAATCAACACGCAACGTACCCAGAAAATATTATCAACACGCAAAAAAGGCGCTTGTACCTTTCAATACACATTTCATATTCGATATAATTCTGTTTGGCCAATATGCAGTCATAGATGAGCTCTAATTAGCTGGATCTGTGTGTGTGTGTGTGTGTATGTATATATAAGTGGATTGCATCTCCGAGTTCATATCTGCACATGTAATCGTAACCACTTCTCCTAATTCCCCATCATCACCTAATTAAAAATTTTGGTGTTTTTATTGTGATCAAAACCTGTACATATATATTACAAATTGCTCCTAATATATGATACTCCTCTGTTCTCCTAATTCCCCATCATCACCTAATTAAAAAATTATTAAGACATTTTTATATTTATTCTCAGTTTTTCCTAAATTTTTCTTATTAATGCTCCTCGATAATAAATAAATAAGAAAAGAGAGGGAGAATAAAGGTAGGTGGCTAGGGTATTTTGGTAATATCATATTATTTTAACTAATCTAATAAACATCTTTAATTTAATCAAATTAAGTAAATATGTCTTATTTTTATAGATGAAGGGAGTAATATACAATTACAAAAAAATTAATTAGAAAAAATCATTCTTGAAAAACTAATAGTTTCCTTCAATTTTTAATGTGCAACCTTACTAATACAAAGCATCACTTTTGGCGCCGTCTATTCAAATGAATTTTTTAACTATATAAGGGGTGTAATAGAACGTGTAGAAGCAGAAGACTTCTTTATTGGGGATGATAACACGAAAGAGCAAAGTTATAGGGTAACGATGTCAAAAGAATAAAGTTAAAAGAATTAATATATAAGAAAAACTACATGCACCCAATTTAAAATTTGGAACAAACTTATTGGTGCATATAAAAATTGGTTTTCCTTGTAAAAATGAAATTAGCGAAGTCATGGAAGTTGCATACAACAGCAAGCAATTAGCATGATTCCTTAAGGATTGAGAGGACACATGAAAGCAGCATATAACAGCAAGCAAGCATGATTTATAAAATCAAAATGTCTTTTTCATATCTTGTATTTAATAGATAGAGATCAAGAGAGAATCGCGGCAGATTTGAAGCTGAGAGAGGCTAAAACATGATGCCAATTGTATATAACCCAAAAGACAAAGCAATGAAACTGAATTCCTCACATAGACTATTTTCCCCAATATTACTACAGTACCACCCTGTCCTTGACAAACATGGCAATACCCATTTTCCTCCTTTTCACTTTTCTCTTCTTTCTACTGATTTCGAAACAAAGGAAGCTTGACCCTAAACCGCCTTCGCCGCCAGGTCCTCGCCCGTTGCCACTCATCGGAAACCTCCACATTTTGGGTAATCTCCCTCATAGGACCCTTCAATCTTTGGCCAAAACATATGGCTCCATCATGTCCCTCAAATTTGGACAAGTTCCAGCCATTGTGATTTCTTCACCTCAAGCTGCTGAACTTATATTCAAGACAAATGACATCGATTTTGCTACTCGTCCTAAAACTCAAGCTTATGATTACCTTTCTTATGGCTTCAAAGGCACTGCTTTTTCTGAGTATGGCTCATACTGGCGCCATGTCAGGAAGCTGTGCACTGTACAGCTTCTGAGTGCACCAAAAGTGGATATGTTTGCTCCTTTGAGGAGGGAAGAGTTGTTCTTAGTCGTTAAATCTCTCCAGAAAGCCTCAAGACAGGTTGTGGACCTTAGCGAGGTTTTGCATAATCTTACGGAGGATATAGTGTTTAAAATGACATTCGGTCCTAATACTAATAAGGATAATGCCTTTAATTACAAGGAGCTTGTTCAAGAGGGGATGATCCTCGCTGGTGCTTTTAACCTTGCTGATTATTTGCCTTGGCTAAGACCTTTCGATCTTCAGGTTTGTTTGAATAGTACATAATAATATTCTCCCATATCATTAATATAGGACACGGTTAACAATTTTGGTAGATTAAAAAATCTAAATGAATCATTTTAAAGTATTTATATTTATCATTTTTCTCCAAATTGATTTACTTGACTTTTATATTTATATACTTCCTCTGTTCCTAAATAAAAGATACAATTGACTTTTTTTTAAGAAATTAAGGAAGTTAAATGAGTCACTTAATCATAACATATTTTGTGTATTATTAGATTACATGTTAACTTATAAATCAAATAAACTATTTTAGAGAAAAAATTGGAAAAACCAATTTATAAGTAATTTATTTACCTTTTTTGAGATTCTCCAAAAAGTCAACTAAATCTTATATTTAGTAACAGATGGAGTATAATGTAATAGTATGTATGTCACAGTTAAATAGATTGTTTGACTTCGTTATTCTCCCAAAAAATATCAACATAGTGTTATATTAAGGAATAGATAGATGGAGTATTATATTGGAAAATGATATATAGTACTCCTCTTTTTTCTTAAAAAAAAAAAACAAAGAAACAACCACAACCTTTTCAATCATAAAAAACAAAATCATCGAACTCATGTAGTTTCAAATATTAGGTAAGAGCAATAAATTAATAAATCATATGTGTAGGATATGTACATTTTTCCCAATTATACACCTATTTAGAAAGAGAGATACTCATATGGTTCTATTTATATGATAAAGAATGAAATTTTTTATATGAATATACAATTATATATCATTCATTTATTGTTATATATATTAACTTTGTTTTTATGAGGTATAATATATTAAATAAGGGTATAGTTATAAAATTGTTAAATTTTATCGTAAAATTAATGATATTTAATGTTTTTTTCCTCATAAAACATGTTGGGAGAGACATATAAATAGGACTAGAGGGTACATAAGAGATGATGAGTAGAAATTTATTACAAATAGGTGATTAGTGAAAATTTTTTAAATAGAGATAACAGGGGTAAAAATTGAAAAGCATGTTTAAATTTTTTTTTTTTTTAAAAAAAGATTTGCACTTTATACTTAGATCTACCTCTGTCAGAGATTACCGCACCTACTAAAAAGGACAATCAATTTTTAAAAGAACTTCATTGCCGAATTACACTCGGTTAAAATTAGTTAATATAATAATTAAATATGCAAGAAACATACTTATTTTTCAAATATATGTTTATTTATAAAGGGGCTAGTAGAAGAGAGTAATAAAGTAATAATGAGGAAAAATCTGAGAAATAATGTAGTGTGGAAGAAAGACGAGAAAAGGTTATACATATTAATTAGAGATTAAAATAATAAAAACACTTTAATTGTTAAACAATCTTAAGTAACACTTCTAAAAAAGAACTAAGGTTCAGTAACACTTCTAAGAAAGAACTAAGCTAAGGTTCATACTCTTGTAGAAACCATAAGATATGGAGCATTGTTTAATTTGCTTAACGAGCTTTTCATTAATTTACAGGGAATGAAAAAACGCTTAAAGAAATGCAGGGAAGCAACTGATGAACTGCTGGAGAAGATAATAAAGGAGCGTGAAAAAGAAGCCCATAAAACAGCCAAAGAAAACTGCCAAAGTTTCATAGACATACTTCTTTCTCTAATGAACCAACCCATTGGTTTGCATGATGACGACCAAGAAGTTGTGGTGGATAGAACTATGGTGAAGGCTATCATAATAGACATGTTTGCTGCAGCATTGGAAGCTTCTGCTGTTGTGGTTGAGTGGGCTTTAGCGGAACTTATAAAAAATCCAAGAGTAATGAAGAAGCTGCAAGATGAGATTGAAGATATTGTAGGAATGAACAGAATGGTGGAGGAGGTTGACTTAGAGAAGTTAAGTTACTTGGATCTTACAGTGAAAGAGACCTTGCGATTGCATCCTGCTGGATCTCTGATTCCTAGAGAAGCAAGGGAAGACGTCATAATTGATGGATATTACATAGAAAAGAAGACAATGGTTCTGGTGAATACATGGGGCCTAGGTCGAGATCCTAAAATTTGGTCAGATGATGCAGAGTCCTTTAATCCAGAGAGATTCATATATAATGATGTGGATGTAAGAGGACAACATTTTCAACTCATACCATTTGGTTCAGGTCGGAGACAATGTCCTGGTATGCGAATGGGTCTGACCATAATTAAATTTGTTGTGGCTCAATTGGTTCATTGCTTCGATTGGAAGCTTCCTAATGGCATTAGGCCCCAAGAGTTGGATATGAATGAGAAATTTGGTCTCACAATACCTAGAGAAAAGCACTTGCTAGCAATACCAACTTGTCGCTTGTATGCTTAGTGAAGTGATTCGTGATGAAATGTTAATGTATGCAACTTATTTAATCCTCTCAATTATTCTTTTATCCGATGTCGGAGGAATCGATCTCTACAAACTTTTGTGTTTATTCAATTTGGAAGTACTAAACGGATTTGAACTATCCAAATCTAATTTGGGTGGTTGATATTTGAATTATTTTTTTAAAAAAATCTATTTATATTTGATGTGGAGAAAAATTACCGATGAAAGAATATCACAAGAGAAAACTTAAAATATTAGTTTTTTTAATTATTTTTTAGAAACTTTTCTTCTTATTAGTATTCCTTCCTCCTATTTTCCTCTCATCTAAACATACTAGTGAGATTGTAGAATTGAAGTATCCGCACGGTTAAGGTATTATTTTAATACATCTCATTTTGCTTACTTTATTTGCATCAAATTTCATATATATATGTATATATATATATATAAGTAAATATAAAGCTTAAAATCGGTATGAAGTCCACACAATGATAGGAGTGCGAGAATTGTTTTAATGCAAAATTAGAAGGGTTAATACCATCCTTATTCTCATCGAAAAAAATACCATCCTTATATTTTGATTGAAGTTTAGTTTTGCCCTTGTATTTTCAAATTATTAATTTTGATTCCTATAATTTCATAAAAATTTGGTGTGAGTTAAAATAATGATAACACTTTTAACGGGTTTTAGTCCCTATAGTTAAATTTAGATCAAATCCTTGTATAAAACCAATGACTTGAAATTATAGGACTGAAACTAAAATTAAATCAAAAATTGTAAAGATCAACAATAATATAAAGTCAAACTAAAATGAGTATTAATAGAAAAGTCAAAAATAGTAGTAAAGTTATTATTTTTTTTCCAAAAAAGTGGATATGTTATTGTTAGTAGTTTATAGTTGACAATGTATTATTAATGTTATTATAGGGGGGCCATTTCTTTTGAGGTTGATGTTATTGAAACCTCAAATTGTGTATTAGCATATACTATTTTGATTATACTTATAAGTTACTTTCAATATGTTTCAAATATACTAATAAAAATTTAAAATTCATTAATACTGTCTTAAAATTTAATATTTTCTAATTTTACCCTAGTTTAGTATATATATGCATTTTACTTCATGAAACAAAAGTCAAATTAATGATAAACAAATGGTACAATTGTACCTATGAATGAAAGATTTAATTATCTAATTTATAAATAAAACCAAAATAAATATTTTTATGCACTATGTAAATATAGGAAAATATTGAAAAAAAATTATAAAGATATCTTATATTTAGTTACAAACTTACCTTCCAAAATTGATCATTTAGGAATGGAGGGAGTATCTATTATTTGTTGCATTTTGTCCTTATATTTTCCTTATACATTCTCTTTCATATTTAATAATAAGGGCATAATTAAAAAATGAATTACATTTCTTTCATAATTAATGTTTTGAACTAATTTTAATAATCTTATATATATATATATATAAGTAGAATAGCCAGCATGCCCTTCTGACACGTTTCCATTTGCTATCTCCCGCCAAGTATCCATCATCATGCCCACTCCATCATGCCCACTAACTACATTATGCTCCCTAACTTCTTCATGTCCACTAACTTCACATGCCCACTAACTACATCATATCTACTAACTTCTCATGCCCATTAACTGCATCATGCCCACTAACTCCATCATGCCCACTAACTTCTCATGCCATATGTGGCCTATAAATTTAGGATGTTGTACTCCCTTCATGTGTACTCAATTCTTTTATTACTCGCTCTTTCTTTCCTTCCACAAATATGACAAGCTTTTGTGATCTTGTGCGTGTACTGAAACCTAGCCGTTACAATTGGCATTTTTGTGTGTGCATCATTCTATTATAAACAATTCCAACATGCTTTGAAAATCAAGACATTTTATCTATTGAATTTGTGATGCAAGAATTGGATGTGGGTCTACGATTTTTTCTGCATGTTTCTTCACACCTAATAAATTTTTTTCATCATCTTAATTTTTCTGTTGTTGTTGTCATTAAAGCACGGTGATAGGATTCACGAGACTGTGCATAGTGGATTTGTCTAGCGACATATGAAGAGTGCATGCAAGGGAAACATGTGAGATAAGTCATTTTGATGTTGTTCCTAATACTAGTGGCTACCATTCTACTGAACATCCATGCCGGGTTAATTTCCATTATTCTACCGTGATCAAGCCGTGGACATATGGCAATCACTATTAACATCTTAGAATTCATGTCTTTTGGCAAATGTTCCCTTGGCTTTTATACATTTTTGGAGCATTTGTACATCTTTTGGATGCTCAAAGATAGAAAAATATACATGATGTTTTGGTTGCAAATTATTGCTCAATTGTGCATATTTTTTGGGCTTTCCTCCTTGTTTAATATGAGCTTATCAAATTTGTTATTTTGCAAGGTGTGTTTTGGCAAGAGAAATAGAGCCATATGCCATTTGGGGAATCAAAGATGATGAAGGTGATGGCAAATCATGGATGGAACATTTCATGTGCAATAGAAGAACTCAAATTTTCCAAAAGCAAATTGAGCCGCAGCCCAAAAATGGGCCACAGCTCAAAAACTCAACCGTAACTCATTTTAGCACATAAGCAAATTGAGTTGCAGCTTAATTTTCTGAGCCAAGGCTCAGTCGCGACAGCAAAATACAAAGCACGATTTAGACATGAAAATGAGGGTTTAAATTGGGGAAATGAATGAAGCCTAACACTTTTGACTTTCTGGGCATTCTTGGAGAATTTTGGGGTGCTAGGGCTTGGATTTTGAAAAGTTAGAAGCAAGGATTGAGCTTTGGAAGAGATTTGGAGTTGCATTTCCTTGGTTTTTCTTCTTCATCTTCCTTTCCTCCCTTAATTTCAGTTATGGCTGTATATTCTCCTTGGATTTGTGGTTCTTGGCTGATTATGAGTAACTAAACTTGTTATCTAGGATTATTTTAAAACCTTGCATGGATTAAATCTTTAATACTCCCCATCTTTTGCGAATAATGATATATATGTATATTTGTTTGTTTTACTCTTTGCTTAATGCTTCTAAATGCTTGATCACCATTTAGATGTTTTGTTCATTTAATTGAAGCTTGAGAGAGCTAGGTTGAATGTAGAACTTGGGTGAAATTGTGCAAGAACTTGAACTTTGCTTGATGAATGGATTGTTTTATTAGTAAGATAGAGATATACTTATTAACCTTACATTGTCATTGTAGGGTTGGAGTTTGGAAATTGGATTTTATCAATTGTAACAAGAGATTGAGTAGTTAATGAAATGAAACACTTGTTCTTGACTTGAACGAGCTTTTACAAGTACATTTTGAACCCTAGGCTAATACATATATATTCATTGAAAGCATTTGTGAGAGGAGGTTATTTAAAGGTTATAATATATAAGGGGGGGTAAATAATCATAGTCTCCATTTTATCCTTTAAGTCAAAGAATTATTTGTTGTTATTAACTTTTGCTTTTAAAGGTATTTTTCTAAAAGTTTATTCATCCAACCAAAAGATGATTTAATGAAGATAAGATTTAATGAATTTAAAATAGTTGCTACGACTAAGAGTTTCACTGATGTTATTTAGAAATTGCCTTCAAAGATGAAAGATCCTGGAAGTTTTTCTATTCCATGCCATATTGGAGACAAATTCTTGGGAAAAGCTTTTGTAATCTTGGGGCGAGTGAGAATTTAATGCCTCTGTCTGTTTTCAATAAGTTAGGGCTGGGTGAAGCAAGACCTACCACTGTCACTTTGCAACTAGCAGACAGAAGCATATCTTATCCATGAGGTATTATTGAAGATTTGTTAGTAAAAGTGGATAAATTCATTTTCTTGCAGATTTCATTGTACTTGACTTTGAAGCAGATAAGTATATGCCTATTTTATTAGGAAGACCTTTCTTAGCAACAGCAAGAATTCTGATTGATGTAGAAAAATGTGAACTTACCTTGACAGTTACAGATAAGCAAGTTACTTTCAACATGCATAAGTTAATGAAGTCTTCTAATCATTCAGACCAATGTTTCTTTGTTGATGTTATGGAGCAAGTGGTGCAAGAAGGATTCAATGAGTCAATATGTCATGATTCGGTTAAATCGGTGTTACTTGGGCTACAAAATGAGGGTTTGGACATGCAGGAATGTTTGGCTATTATGAATGCCTCAATGCCTTAGGAGTCAGGTGCAATTTGAATCCATAGACTTGATGTCTCTTGATAGACCAACTCTCAAATCTTCTCTTGAAGAATAACCTTCTTTTGAGTTGAAGACTTTACCCTCACATTTGTGATATGTCTATTTGGGGACTAACAATACTCTACCAGTGATCATTGCTTTTGATTTGTTAGTTTAACAAGAGGAGCAATTAGTTGAGGTCTTGAAATCTCATAAATAAGCTATCGAGTGAACTATTATAGATATAAAGGGTATTAGCCCATCAACTTATATGCATAAGATCTTTCTTGAGGAAAATCATAAATCTTCTATTAAGCATCAAAGAAGATTGAACCCAATTATGAAGGATGTTGTAAAGAGGGAAATCTTGAAATGGTTTATGCGGGCATTGTATAACCTATTTCTGACAGCTTTTAGGTGAGCCTAGTCCAATGCGCCCCCAAAAATACGGTATAATTGTAGTGGCTAACACTCATAATAAGTTGATTCCTACTCGCACTATCACAGGTAAGAGAGTTTGTATGGATTATGGCAAGCCTTCATCGATTAGATACTTGATAAACTGGCTAGAAAGGAATTTTTTTATTTTTTGGATGGGTAATATGGATACAACCAAATTGTAATAGCACCGGAAGACCAAAAGAAGATGACTTTCACTTGTCCATATGGGGCTTTTGCATTCATCAAGAACCTTTCTTGTTTCATCTATGTGCCAATCAACTATTTAGATGGTGTGTCCTTGAATTTGAGCAACAAGAAATTCTAAGATGTTGCCATTCTTCTGAATATAGGGGACATTTTGGAGACAACAAGATTGCTGTTAAGATTCTACAATGTGATTTTTATTGGCCTTCTTTGTTTAAAGATTCTTACAACTTTTCCTTGAAGTGTGACCGGTGCCAAAGATTAGGCAACATCTCTAAAAGGAATGAAATGTCTTTAAACAACATGCTTGAAGTAGAATTATTTGATGTTTGGGGCACTGGCTTTATGGGACCTTTTCCCAAATCATTCAATAATTAATATGGTGTGGACATAAGGTCGCTTTGCCATACCTCTAATCGGAAATCAAGAAAATCCTCGAGAATACCGTGGGCATAACAAGAAAATATTGGTCCATTAAACTCGATGATGCATTATGGGCCTATCAAACAGCATACAAAACTCCCATTGGTATGTCTCCATATTGACTTGTGTTTGGAAAGGCTTGTCATCTACCGGTAGAGTTAGAGTATAATGCTTATTGGGCTATCAAAAGCTCAATTTTGATGCAAAAGCTGTGGGTGAAAAGAGACTCCTTCAATTAGATGAACTTGAAGAATTTTGGTTCAATGCTTATGAGAGTTCAAAGTTGTACTAGGAGAAAACAAAAAGGTGGCATGAAAAAAATATTCTCTTTAAGAATTTGTGCTAGGAAAATAGGTTCTCTTGTTTAATTCCAGGTTGAGACTATTTCTGGGGATACTCAAATCTTGATGGTCAGGACCGTTCATTGTGGTTCAAATACTTGATCGTGGTGTTATTGAGCTTGAAGACAATGTTGGAGAGAGATTTAAAGCTAATGGCCAAAGGTTGAAGCATTACTGGAGTGGTGACGTGGATTGTGCATCGGTCATTTTACCTCTTTCTGATCCCCCTTAAAGCATAGAAGAGTCAGGCTAAGGACTATAAACCAAGTGCTACTTGGGAGGCAACCCAAGTTCTAAACTCTTTCTTTTAAATTTTTAGTCTATTTTATTGTGTTTTAGTGGAGTTAATCTTGTTCTTTTGTGTTTTGTAGGTTTGATGGGAAGTATTCAAGAATATTGCAGTCGAAGGGATAAAAGCATGTGGAATGTGGTTGACTTGAAGGCTAACAAATGGCTGGGTACTATCAGGGGAATAACAACTATTTCAATAGTTATGATATTAACTGATGTTGGGAGCTATTTTTGCTGATATGACTACTTTATCATGGCTACAAAAATATTTTGCTGATATTTTGGTGGTTGTTTACTGTCATATCATGACCATGAGTGCTTCTAATTTGAAATCCATTTGGTAGATACATAATAAAGGTAATCTGGTAACTTGTGCTCATTTGTTGTGTGTGTAATGGGATATGTTCGCCGGAGTATTGTGCTGAGAAAAACCTGATGTTTTTGGGCTGATTTTGGAGAATTGTGACATAAAGGAAATTGGTGGTGATTGTGGTTGCAATGTGACTTGTTTGTCTTCAAGTAATCACTATTACTTCAAGGAGAAAATTTTGGTCCTTGGAATTGCTGTGTTAATGTCAAGTTTTCCCACATGAGAATGATTTTTTATGGGATCATGGTTTTATGATGTTTTTAAGTATGATTTGATCTCCCATCAATTGGAATTGAGTGCTAATTTGCCTCAAAGTGTGTAAGAGTGTGTGTGTGTGTGTGAATTATGTCAATATTGGTGCATTGTGGTTTTCTGTTGTATTGCGTGGCATATTGCAGCAAATTGGTGATTTTACTGAATGAATTTGATAGCTGATAGCAAGGAAATAGGTTGTGGCCTAAATTTATGTGCTACAGCTCAGCGTTCCTTAGTATGGTCCAGAGAGTAATTGAGCTACAGCCTAAAACGCTTGAGCTGTAGCTCAGCGTCACTTAGGTAGGTCCAAAGGAAAACTAAACCGTGGCCTAACAATGTTAGCTGCAGCCCATCTTAAAAAAAATTATAAAAAAAATAATAACCAAGTTCAATTTTTCCCTTTCCTTTTTCCATTGCACAATCGACATTCAACCACCAAAACTTCAAAAACTTTCACCTACGTGCCCTAATCCCATTCCTTTTAATCTCTACATCTCCATTGTTCTCCTTCATGATCGAATAGCGAGATGCTTTCACTAGTGGCCGTCGTCTTCTCTGCTGTTATCCTTGACAGCTAAACCATCGCAACACCATTCCCCCAGCCTTTCTCTGACCAACATCCACTAGCGCCGCTGTGTCCAGCAACTTTCTCCGCTCCTTTGACTCTTTCTCCGACCACTGTTCCTCCGCCATTATCTAGTTCCAGTCTGTCATCTTTCTTGTTCTGCTCGGCCAAGAGCGGCTCCTTCCTTCATCACATTTCACACTGTTACCTCTGTTCACCATAATGTCGTTATTTCTTGTCTGACTTGAAGTATTTTCCGGTATGGGTGGTGCTACATTTTTTGGCTCAATTTTTGCTGTTATTAAGTTCTTCCTTTCCCTATTTGTCACTGTCACTGCAGTGTAGCCTCTTGGACTTGGTGAGACATCCCTATCCTTCTCCTCTGTTATGTTTTGGGTTCAAGGGTAAGATTAAAGCTTGTGGAAGCAACTAGGATGTTGACATCATTTCTGCACATTAAAGTAGCAAATTTTTAAATCATTAACTTGGATTGTGGTTGTTCAATGTTCATTGTGCTACTCATAATGTTGGTGGTGAATGTGAAATTAATTTTAGGATGAGTGAAGTGTCCATGTGATTAGTGATTTAATTGTTGAAATTGAAAATGCTGATTTGGAATTTTTACTTTAAATACACCTAAGCTTGATAGTTGAAAGTTAATGATTTGGCTTGGTAAGGTGATTATTCTTGGATATTGTGGTGCTTCATTTTTTATGGAGAAAGAGAGTATAGTGAGATATTGTGCTTACTAAATTTGTTGGAAGTATCTAAGCTGGTTTCTTTATTTTTGTCATTGGATATTCAATTAAAGCTGGGCATTTCACTGGTTTAGAGTAGGGGTCTATTTAGTTTTCAGTGTCTAGGTAAAATAAAGTTGCGGTTGACTCCCTTATCTGTTATTGAGCGTTTCAATGTGTGGTTGAATTGCTTAAATTTCTTTGCAGGAGTATGGTCCCTCACCAATCTAAAACTTCTGAGCCTACTAAATCTGCTAGCAACTCCAAAAGCCTTAAAAAGACAAAAGTCCTTTCCAAAAGTCTTGTTCTAACATGTGGCAATGATTCTCCTGAATCCTCTCAATTAAGGAAGTGGGACAAGTTTTGTTTTGAAAACATAGAAGTTCAAGAGCTTCATGATAAGTGGACTAAGCATTGATCTTTCATTCAAGAAAGAGACTTCCCTTATGAACCATCCCTCGATTTTATGGTCTTCTTTGGGAAACTCATAAGGCTGATGCTCTTGCACACGAATGAGATGAAGGTTATGGCACTCTAGTTCAAGAATATTATGCTCATGCAGCATATTATGATTCACTCGATTACCAAGTCAAAGGATGCAAGGATAAAATTGATGAACCTACAATTTGTGCATCCTTTGATCTAGTCTCTAATTGTCACTATCAACACTCCATGGATCACTTATTAGAAGTTGTGTGGGAAGATGTTGTTAAAGAGCGGACAATTCCAGGCCAGCAAGTGTGGTGTTTAAAGAAACATGGAATAAGATACATCAAGCAGTGCCATTTGACTCGGGATACAAATTATTGGCACCATTGTAGCTGCAAACGTTATGCCTATCTCCCACCTTAGTAAGGTTTATTATGATAGAGCACTCTTGCTGTATCATCTTTTGCGAGGTAATCCAATTGATTTTATTGCCATCATGTTAGCTAACTTAAGAAAGCACATCTTTGGGCTTGTGTTTCCTTACTTTATTAGTGACCTTTGCATCAACAAAAAGGTTAAAATCATTCCTCATGAACACAAGTTCCAACCAAAGCAAAAGTTCAACTACAAATTAGTTAAAGTGCATGAGGCAATGACTGATGGGGAGCAACAAGAGGGAGCACCTCAACCATAAGTGGAAAATGCCTCAAGTAGACTATTGGACACCTATAGTTAAGATGAGTCAAATCCTAGACTTCAAAGGATAGTGAATTTGTTATTGGCACTGACTAAAGAAATGAGAGCAATTGCTAAGGCAGTGGGTGTAAGGATGCCTCTTGATGAAATGG
The DNA here is from genome assembly GCA_037074515.1 of Mimosa bimucronata. Classification (NCBI taxonomy): domain Eukaryota; kingdom Viridiplantae; phylum Streptophyta; class Magnoliopsida; order Fabales; family Fabaceae; genus Mimosa; species Mimosa bimucronata. The sequence goes on along the minus strand of CM073443.1, from coordinate 11,993,649 downwards.
AAGAGGATTTAGAAGAGGAGCTCGATATTGATGTCGAGGATGACTCGCTTGTTGATACTGATGGTGAGGACATTGAGTAGATGTTAAGATGTCTGACTGATCTAATCTTTTTGGTTTCACTTTTGTGTGTAGCTTAACTAAGATTGTTGTTTGTATTTTGATTGAATTGTCTGTCTTGTACTTCATTTAGATCATGTATATGTTTGAATGCTTGCTCTTGTTGACTTTTAGTGTAGTGGAATAGGGTTTCGGTCTGACTTTTTGATTGTAATATGATCTTGTGTATAAAATGTGCTGACTAGTTCAGACATTTCCATGAATGTTATGGCTAGATAAATAATTTCATCTTATGAATTTCGACACATTTCCTCTTTCATTGTTAGCTTCAAAAATTTTTGTTCCTCTCATGCAACCTCTTTCTTTTTGTGGAATATATTGCGTATGGGATAAGGCCCTTAGTTTTTCCCTTGTGATAGTGAGGACATTGTCCATTTTAAGTTTAAGGGTAAGGGCAATTTTGATTTTAATATGTGGTTTTCCTGATTTGGCATGGATTCCAATTTTGGAAACTTGGAACTTGGACTCTTGCTTGTAACTTTGTGAAACATGTGAGTTAGATTGATTAATTCTCTTCTGAAGTTAGAGAATAATCCAATGATAGAATGGTTTCTTAGACTATATGCTTAATAGAGAATGGTGGCTATATCTTTGAATGCTGGAGTAGCAATGTAAGGCTTGTTCCTGACAATATATTCTTTTTGCACATAAAAGCTAGGATGATTGAAATGCTCTTGTTAGAAGAATTTGCAGTTAATGTGTATATTTATTCTCAATTGATGGACTTTAAAACCTCTCTTAGAATCTCTTGAAGCAATTTAATGACCTCCCACAATTTTTAAAAAGATGATTTGGGCGTTCTTTTAAATGCGTTTAAGCCTTTCAAAGCTTACCTATGGTATTATATCCACTTGAACCCTATTTGAGCTTAATAATGAAAAACTATGACAATTTGCTTTTTGGAACCCACATTGGACTTTACCCTTTATAACCTGAAAAATCATGAATTACCTGAATTTTGAGATAATTGACATTTTATTGTGGTGAGAATTGGTATGGTTGTCAAAGGTGTATGTAAGTGTAGAATCATGTGTGGGAAGGGAAATAGCTTTTATGACAATCAGAAATCTGTACTCATAAGTCAAAAAAAAAATATATGCAAAAAAGGTGTGTATATACATTGAAAAAAGAAACAAAAAAAGGGGGAAAAAAGGAAATCAATTCCAATAAGATTTGGAGTACAAAGAATCAATTTGAGATAAGTTTGGGGGGAATGTTTAGCTTCTCTAATAAAAAGTTGTGCATAAAAAAATATATAGTGGAGTGTGGTCATTTATCTCAAAATATTTGAATTCCTTCTTTCCCCATTCTTTGAAAGAGCTAAACACTTAGACCATTGGCCGCATTACAAGCTTACAAAGTCCAGTTGATTTTAAAATTGTGCAAAATAATTTTTTTGTGGAGAGAGAGGAAAAGATTAGGAAAATGAAGTCTTGATGTTAAGGATATTTCATAAATATTGAAATGTTGCTTAAGATTTTGACAAGTGCAACTACATTGTCATCTAGCTTCACACACAGAGAACGAAATTGTGGCAAACTTGCTCCGAAATTGTGAATCTAGCATTTGTCTATATTCCAAGGGAGAAGGTACAAAAATGCCTATGTATTTTGGTTCAAAGTGCACCCAACACCACGAAGTTTTATTTTGGGCCAAAAGTGCCCATGTAGTTACCAAAATGGGTCAAAAGTGCCCGTGCCGTCAATATACACTAACGGCGTTAAGTTTTTCAAAGTTAGCGAAAATAAAAGATATAAAAATACCCATGAAGTTTGGTCTGAAGTGCACCCAAATCCACAAAGTTTAGTTCGAAGTGCACCCAACTCTATGTGTTCACGGTGTTGGGTGCACTTAGAACCAAACTTTATGGGTATTTTTGCACCTTTTTCCCCTAACTTTAAAAAACTTGACGCCATTAGTGTATATTGACGGCATGGGCCTTTTTGACCCATTTTGATGACTATATGGGCACTTTTGGACCAAAAAAACTTCACGGTGTTGGGTGCACCTTAGACCAAACTACATGGGCAATTTTGCACCTTCACCCATATTCTAATACTTTCTTCTTTAATTTATTTCTTGAACAACCGATGAGGATAATTTCAGGCATGCATGGTAAGTGGATAATAGACCAATCTAGCTCTTTTATCATGTGGTTTACTCAAGGACAAGTAAAAATCTAAGTTTGGGGGTGTGTTAACCTCTTGGAATTAATGTCTTTGGGCAAAATTTCCCTTGGCTTTTATACATTTTTGGAGCATTTATACATCTTTTGGATACTCAAAGATAGAAAAATATGCATGATGTTTTGGTTGCACATTATTGCTCAATGGTGCATATTTTTGGGCTTTCCTCCTTGTTTATTATGAGCTTATCAAGTTTATTATTTTGCTAGGTGTGTTTAGGCAAGAGAATTAGAGCCATGCCATTTGGGGAATCAAAGATGATGAAGGTGATGGCAAATCATGGATGGAACACTTCATTTGCAATACAAGAACTCAAATTTTTAGAAGAAAATTGAGCCACAACTCAAAAACTAGGCTACAGCTCACCTGTGTACAGAACAAAACCAGGCCACAGTTTAAAAACTCAGCCACAGCTCATTTCATCACAAAAGAAAATTGAGCTACGGCTCAGTCGTGACAGCAAAACGTACAGCATGATTTAGACTCGAAAATGAGGGTTTAAATTGGGGAAAACAAATGGAGGCCAACATTTTCAACTTTCTGGGCATTCTTGGATCATTTTATGGTGCTAGGGCTTGGGCTTTGAAGAGTTAGAAGTAAGGATTGAGCTTTGGAAGAGATTTGGAGTTCCAATTTCTTTGTTTTTCTTCTTCATCTTCCTTTCTTCTCTTAATTTCAGTTATGGCTGTATATTCTCCTTGGATTTGTGGCTCTTGGCTGATTGTGAGTAGCTAAATTTGTTATCTAGGATTATCTTGAACCCTTGTATGGATTAACTCTTTAATACTCCTCTCCTTTTGTGATTAATGATGTGTGTGTGTGTGCGTGTGTGCGCGCTTGTTTGTTTTACACTTTGCTTAGTGCTTCTAAATACTTGATCACCATTTAGATGTTTTGTTAATTAAAGCTTGAGAGAGCTTGGTTAAATCTAGAACTTGGGTGAAATTGTGTAAGAACTTGAAATTTGCTTGATGAATGGATGGTTTTGTTGGTAAAATAGATATATACTTGTTAACCTTGCATAGTCATAGTAGGGTTGGAGTTTCGAAATTGGGTTTTATAAATTGTAACAAGAGATTGATCAATTGATGAAATGAAATACTTGTTCTTGACTTGAGAGAGCTTTTACAAGTACATTTTGAACCCTTGGCTAATACATATATATTCATTGAAAGCATTTGTGAGAGGAGGTTATTTAAATGTTATAAAATACAATGGGGATAAATAATCCTAGGCTCCATTTTATCCTTTAAGTCAAAGAATTATTTGTTGTCATTAACTTTTTCTTTTACAGGTATTTTTCTAAAAGTTTATTCGTCCAACAAAAATTTGCTTTAGCTCAACTTAATTAAATTCACCAAGAGTTTTGTTTGATCATATTTGTAACCAAATCACCGTGGGAACGATAATTTCTTATCACTTTATTATTTGGCATGACACGTGCACTTGCAGTGCGAATAGTCACTCTCTTATGTATGGATAGGTAATTTTTTTAAGTCTTTTGCTCATCTGCATTGTGACGAGTTTGATGACAGGTTTCTTGTTGGTGTGGGTGATCTTTCTGTTTTCCTTTTCTATATGGTTGATGTTGCATATTTTAAATGTGTTTTGTGTTATTGTGTTTCAAATTTGTAATAGATGTTATCGGGGTGGTTATTGTTGGGGGCATCAACACTATTTTAAAATAAATAATTTTTAAATTTTCATGTAGGAGGAAGTTACAATTTATTGTATGTTATTTTTTTATTAGATATTAGTAGAGTTTGGAATTTGGGCCTTTCATAGACCAGGCCTAAATGGGCCAAGACCGTTTAAGTTTGCTTACAAAAAAAAAGGTGGCTTTACAAGCCTGCCCTTTAAGGTGGCATGCCTCACGGGCCTCACTTTTTCTAATATTTTTTCCACATTCGAACGTGTGTTACTAACTGAAACAATGAAAAATTTGATAAAAAAAACATAAAAATGATCCAAATTATGTTTAAACACCAAGCATTATCAACTCAACCATTAAATATTCAATACACATACAATTATACTAAGACAATTAACTCAAGGCATAGTTATTATTGTGTTTGTGTAATTAAAAAGCATAGATAAATTAAATCTAATGGAATATGTGTATAAATATATATATATATAAATATAAATGGATAAAACACTATCATATGTTAATCCATGCAACTAACTACAAATAAGAGCATGAATATAAGATGGAAGAAAGGAACTCTTATACTTTGTGTTAATTATTAAGTAAATTAACAAAAGCAAGAAAAGGCAAAAACAAAAAACAAAAAACAAAGAGAAGGTGAGCCTAAATGGCCTGGCCTGTTTAAGCCTGACTCTTTCTAGGGCTCTAAAATCAAAACTTGGCCCTCCACTTTATCAGGTTTAAATAGGCTCAGCTTGAATTCCTAGCTCTAGATATTAGTAGTGTTTTTATTTTTCTATCACCCTAATTTTTGGGTTAATTCCGTCTAAATAGGGGTATTGATTCATGAGAAGGCTAAATTATACTTTTGGTTTCTTATGTTACGTCAGATATCATTTTGATTCCTTAAGTTTCAAAAGTGCATTTTTGGTCCTTTTTAACTAACTATGTCGACATTAATCATAGAATCACAATTTAAATTTATTTAGTCAGCATTATCTATTAAGTGAAACTAACACTGCCAATAAAAAAATAAAAATAAAAAAAGACCACAAGTGCACTATTCAAACTTAAAGGAACAAAATGATACCTAATGCAAACATAAAGGACTAAAAGTATATTTTACCTTCATGAGAAGATAACAATACTTTTTTTGTTAATCTATATATCTTTAAAAAGTGGTGCTTGGTACTGTTCACTGAGCTGATTTAGCCGTAGCTCCTTTCACATGCTTACTGTTCACAGAGCCCATGAACAGTGTCGCATACCGTCCTTTTCTTGCCATGAGATTTAATTTTCTATCTTTCTCTTTTTTTTTATTTCCTGTGGTTCATTTTATTTTATCTTTTCCATTTCTTTCGAGGCTTCCAATTTTTAGCCCGCCTACCATCCTTACAGTGCCCATGTGTTACTTCTTCATCACATATCCCATAACCACATACATTATCTGCTTGCTTCTAATTCTTATTGCAAATAAACCCCAAGAATATGGACTTCCATTTCTCCTCTGTCATCGCCGCTACCAAATCGAACAAAGCTTGCAGTGCCTTCTTTTGGGAATTTTTTTTGTTTCGCTGCGGAATAGGTTCCATCTATTTCATGAAGTCTTATAAATCCGTTGTGTTGTATGCACTATTGTGATTATCAATTTTATTCCGCTTTGATGACTATGTTTGTTCCCTCTCAAATGGTATCCAGATTCCCAATTTGTTTCCATTTGATTTTGCTTCTTTAGTTTCTATTGAGAAGCTTCATTGTTTTTAATAGTGATGTCTGGCTTAATGTTTGGCCTAATTTTTCATTAGTGCATGTTAATGTTATTTGTAATCCATCTGTATAGTCTAATATCCAAATTCCAAAGTCTTCAATGTATATGGATGTTTTCTCTGTTTAACACTGTTCCCCCCTTTCTCACGTCTTCGGCCTATTTCGTGGAATGCTAGATTTTTAGACTGCTTGATATCTATCCTTATTGGGTTTTATGCAGCCACGTCTAATGTTATGAGGTAACGTGTCAATCCAATGTAATGGCGTGTCTTGTGGTAAAATGTTTTTGCGAAATGCTCTCTCTCCTCCTCTTTATATATACTCTCATTCGACTTCTCATATTCGACACTTTTAATTGTTATGTCATGTAGAATCCCACTTAGAGAGGAGCAATGAGAGTGAGAGAGGAAAAGAAACAGAGGATTAATGAGAAGGTGAGAAAGCGATCTCCGATGATTCCGAGTGAGGGTATCTACTGGAGGCATCCTCGTGACCATCCGAAGGATGGGAAGGAAAATGCTGATAAAGGTACCAACTCCACTCCAAGCACGAATGAGACTAGAGTATATGGGAACCTTTTGGCGAAGATGGCAAAGGAGAGTGAGATGATTGGAAATAGCAAAGAAGAAGGCCACAATGAAGAAATGAATGAGAAATCATTCATGAAAACAGGGGAGTTCTCGGGAACGAGGTCCCTATTGCCTAGGGAGGAAGAATGGATGGAGAAAGAACCTGCCTTACCAACCCCCCAATGAAACCTGCAACCTTGTCCTATAGCGAGATTCTCAAGCCGAAATCCCAACATGAAAATAACGCTGGAGAGATAATGAGCGAAGTATGGGATGGCTCTCTCTGTGTAACAATGAGGAGGAGATGAGGAAAGGGATTGTTATTACTGACACACTCCTAAGTCTGAACATAGAATTCATTGAGGAACAAAAAAGGGTACTTGAGAAGAAATGGAATAAGTCTCTTATAATCAAACTATAAGGAGGGTCAATAGAATACATGCAACTGAGAAGAAAATTACTTCACATGTGGGTAAAGACTGGCACAATCGATATTGGTAATGGATTTTTTATTACTTCATTCCAAAGCATGGAAGACTACTACTTTGCACTGGAAGGAGGGCCATGTCTCATATATGACGACTATCTCACAGTGCAGACATGGAAACGTAATTATTATGACAAGAAGTTCTTCTACAATATGGGAAATAAGATAGGCAAAGCCATCAGAGTGGATGAAATGACTTTGCATTGAGCTAGAATAATGTACGCCAGAATGTGTGTAGAAGTTGATCTTAATGCTCCACTCTTGCCTTCATATTCAGTGTATGGGAACCAATTCAGTGGATGGGAACCAACTGAAAAATCAAATACGAGGGGCTTCATTGAATATGCTTCTCTTGTGGAATGTTTGGCCATGCTCAGGAACAATGCCCAATAAAGAGAGGCAACGAAGGGAAAATAAGGAATAGGGTAACGAGAAGGTGACAGGATAAGATCTAACCGGAAAAACTACCCCACCCTAGTCAAAGGAAGCCAGAATCCATGGAGGTTGGATGGTGGTTCAAGATACGAGGAAGGGTCGCCATCAAGCACCAGAAGATGCCAAGAAAGTTGATGTGATGACCAGAAGTAGCAGGGGAGAGAAGAAAGCAAGCACATCAAGATTTGCAACCTTGGAGATAAAAGCGGTCAACTTTAGTACGAATAAGGTTGGGGAAGAGAAAAGAAGTCCTCTTCAAGAGATTTCTAATGTGGTTAACACAAAAGAGACTAAGAAAAATGGGCAAGCACAAGTCAAATCCAAAAGAGTGGTAGGAGGCAATGGGGAAGGCAGTGTGGCGTCAAAAAATGGGCAAAAAGGAGAGAAGCAAGGGGAAAAGGACAAGTCAAATCAAAAGGTGGATATTAAGGGTATGTGATCAAAACAAGTGGTGAGAGAAAGTAAGGAGAAATATGTGGGGATCGATAAGAGTTGTGAGGTGACTAGGAAAAAGGAGGGAGAATTAGAAAAACATGTGGGCCAGGGGACCAATGGGAAAAAGGTACCACAAGGAGCTAAAAAAGGAGATACACAATTATAAAAATGCAAAGAAGGAGATGAGGAAAGCAAACTCATTGGACCATCTCTGGACCCAGTAAAGGAGACCATTGAGCGCCATTCAACATCAAACCCACCCAAAAGCCCAGTGGATGAGGAAATGGGTCTTGAGGAGGAAAAGCCACTGGACATTTCTGATCCAAGCAGTAATTTGGGTCCATCAGCAATCAGACGTTTGATGGACCAAACCATGGAAATAGAGACAATGGAGCTTGTACCAGAGATGACGGGACCTGTTGTTCAGCTGATTGATGATTAGTAGGTTCGTTGATGTGGTAAGCTCAAAAATGATTATGTTATATATGATAATAGTCTAGAATATGAGAGGAGCAGCTGGAAAGTCTTTCGGGCTAGTGTTAAAAGAATTGAAGCATAGTGCTAAACCAAACATTGTTGTGCTTGTGGAAATAAGATGTAGTGGTGAGTTTGCTTAGAAAGTAATTAAAAAGCTTGGGTTCCGTCACCAAATATTTGAAGAAGCTAGAGGTATGTCCGGAGGAATTTGGATCCTATGGGATGATGATTGGATTAAAATTAATGTTTTTGAGCAGCAACATCAATTTATTCATTGTGTTATTACGGGTCTTGGTAGAAGTCCGTGGGTATTTTCTGCAATCTATGGGAGTTCTAAAGAAGCTGAAAGAAAATCCATGTGGGGAGGTCCTGAGTGAAATTCAACAACTTGCCATGGATGCTTGCAGGGGATCGGATTTCAATGATATCAAAAATGTAGATGAGCAAAGAGGTAGAGCTATGATAATTGAGAAAAAATGCCAGAGATTCAATGAAAATATTGAAAATTTCCATTTGATTAATTTTGGGGCAAAGGGTCCAAAGTTCACATGGAGAGGTCTACTAACACAATTTACATCTAGACTCTTCAAACAGCTAGATCGTGGGTTGTGCAACCTTGCTTGGCGTAATGAATTCAATGAAGCAATAATCAAAGTGGGTCCTAGAGTTGAATCTGACTACCATCCTCTTATGGTCCAATTACTTCGCAAGAATAATAATTTTGGCAATTAGCCATTCCGCTTTGAAGCTGCGTGGTTGAGGTATCAGGAGTTTAAGAAATTTGTTTCCAACATCTGGTCCAATCAAAATAATGCATGTACAAAATTAGAAAATCTGGAACTACACCTATTGGATTGGAACTCTCGCATATTTGGTCGCACCATGATAGAGAAAATGAGTTGCATAAAGGATTAAGAGGGATGCAAGGGGCTCACCAAAATCAATATAAGTCAAACCCATTCCTGGAAGATTTGGAACGAAGATTGAATGAAGAGCTCATGGAAGTATTACATCAAGAGGAAATATTGTGGTTTCAAAAAGGTAGAACAAAATGGTTGAATGAAGGAGACAGAAATAGTGCTTACTACAACACAAAAACCACCATCAAACACAAAAGGAATAGAGTAACCATGTTGAAAGATGATGAAAACAACTGGATTGAAGGAGAGGAAGAAGTTGGGATACATGTAGAAAAAATTTTTCAACAATTATTCCGAGAGGAAAAATGCACACAGGCTTGGGTGAGGACTGATCACTTGTGGCCCGAAATCTTAAGTGAGGAATGGCAAGCTATGTGCGCTGACGTACAACCAAAAGAAATAAGAGAAGGCATGTATTCTATAGGAGGATTAAAAGCTCCTAGTGCCAATGGATACCCGGCCATCTTCTTTCAAAAAAAATTGGGATATATTTGGCGATAGAGTGACAAGGACAATAAAAGAAATGTGGACTTGTCCAACCAAAGTTAAGGAGGTAAATAATACTCTTGTAACTTTAATCCCCAAAGTTGATTGCCTAAAGAAGGTGAGCCAGCTAAGACTCATTTCACTTTGCAATGTAATATACAAATGCCTCTTAAAGGTTCTAGTGACATGGTTGAAGATTATCTTGCCAAAGCTTGTGTCTCCATACCAAGCAAGTTTCGTTCCTGGAAGTAACATATATGATAACGTCGTCATTGTAAATGAGATGATTCATTTGATGAAAAAGAAAAAAAGGCAAGAAGGGATTTATGGCCATAAAAGTGGACCTAGAGAAAGCTTATGATAGAATCAACTGGTAATATATGTAGACAGTTTTGAAAGAAATTGGCTACCCAACCAAACTAGTGTAACAAATTATGAGCTATATAGAGACATCCACTACAAATATCCTATGGCATGGTGTTAAGCTAGAAGACTTCCACACGATGAGAGGTCTTAGATAGGGGGATCCAATATCACCCTATCTATTTGTGCTTGGAATGGAAAAACTTATCCACATGATATTAGATATAGTGAGAGAGAGAAAATAGAGAGGCATCAGAGCATAACAAAGAGGGCCAATAATTTCCCATATGATGTTTGCTAATGATCTTGTTCTTTTTGTAGAGGCTAATATTAATCAAATTAAGCAAGAGAAGAACAATATTCATTTCTCTCCAAATGTACCTATCAACACTCAGAAGGAAATTTGTAACCTGATCAACTTCAAGCAAGTACCAGATCTTGGTAGATACCTAGGAGCTGATATCACCTTTCCTAGAAAGAGAAAAGATAAATTTAAAACAGTGGTAGAACGAGTCAAGAAGCGGCTTAATGGATTGCAAGCATCAAGTCTCTCACTAGCAGGTGGAATGACCCTTGTCAAATCTTTCACTAGTGCCATGGTTTTGTATCCAATGCAGCATGAGAGAATTCCAAAAGGGACCTTAGAGGAGATTGAGAGAGTTCAAAGAAACTTCATATGGGGAGACGGAAAGGGTTCAAAGAATGCGATGGCTTGGAAACAGCTATGCAAACTGAAATTGGAAGGAGGAACTGGGATCAAGAGATTAGGGTTATGAATAATGCATTTTTGATAAAGCTCCTATGGAAAATGCAAACAAATCCTAAGGAGCTTTGGGTTCAAGTATTAAAAGGCAAATATGTCAAAGGCAACCTAGAAGATCAAATTTAGAAGCAAAACAAGGAGGCTTAAAGTTATGGAATGAAATGATCAAACTGGAAGGAAAATTTCAGGAGAATACGGAAGTTTTTGAAACAGAGAATGGGAACCAAGAAATTATATGGAAGCTAGCTGGAAATGGTGAGTTCTTTGTGGTGAGCACATACAAATGGTTACTTAACTCACATGAGAGTCAGCGCCTGAAGAAATGGAAAAAGTTGTGGAAACTACGAGTCCCGGAAAGAATTAAAGTTTTTATGTGGTTAGCCCTACTACATAAGCTAGCCACCGGAAGCATCACGAGAAATTGGGATGACTTAGATTGGAGCTGTGAAATATGTCAAACTGTAAGGGAAAACTAACTGCATGCTCTGCAAGAATGCCTATTTCTGACAAATATATGGTGGCAGCTAGTTCTGAGAGACAGATGGAATCATTTCTTCAATTACAATTGGGCTGATTGGACTAAGCTGAATTTAATGCAAAGTAAGAAAATATCAGCGGTTCCTAGCTGGCCTAAAATTTTTTTTGTAGCATGCTGGAACATGTGGAGATGGAGGAACATGCAGATTCATGACTCAGAATTCACACCTCCAAAAAATACAGTGGCTATTATAAAAGACCTGCTTTTGAATTATAGTACTCAATAGGAAGGGGATAATTCCACACCAAAGCAGGATAGGATTCAATTAATTTCCTAGCATTCACCAGCACAAGGGTGGTGCAAACTTAATGTTGATGGGAGATATTCAAGCAAGTATGGTGCCGGATATGGGGGCATTATAAGGGGTGATTATGGGGAATGGCTCAAGGGATTTTCAATGAAACTATCAGCAAGGAACCCAGTATTATCATAAGTCTATGCAATTCTGGAGAGCCTCATGCTCTATTGGGAATTAGGATTTAAGCAAATTGAAGTTGAAAGTGACGCCAAGTTTATGCTCAAAGCCGTGAATGAGGAAGCCAATATTAGAGGCTGTGACCATGCAATTAGGAAGATTCAAGAATTCGAGAGATTGGTCGATCAGTTTCCATCACATCCATGGAGAAGGCAATCAGTGTGGGGATAAGATAGCGGCCTTAAGTGATCTTTAATGGGAGAATAGAGTGATTTGGGAGCAACCTCCAAAGGCACTACAAGGGATGTTATAAAGAGACTACGCGGGGCTAGAATGGCTTTGTGGTGAACTAATATAGAGTACGAGCTTGGCCCCTATTGTAACAAAAAAAAAGAAGTTTGACCCAACAATTTCCCTTCACAGTCATGTATCGTCATAAACATGGTCAGTTGAGCACATCCTCATAGGGAGAGGAACACCTCCTTTTCTTTTATATTCGTTTCCCTCCTTTTCTTTCTTAATAACCACTAGATCTTCTTTCAATGGTTCATATTTGGACTTATACAAAATATATTTTAATTGATTTTCAATAATGATATTATAAACACCGAATATGAACCATTGAAAGGAGATCTAGTGGTTATTAAGAAAGAAAATGAGGGAAAAGGATACAAGGGGAAAATGAGGCGTTCCTCTCATGTATAGGTAAATAAAAACAAATGAAGCGTCAGAAACTGGAAATATTAATTGACGCATGAGTGATCACATCACATTAAAGTTCCATCCAGCTAATTTATTTTACACCCCTCACTATTAATATACTACTCCTATATATTTCTAATTTTTGTGAAATCTTTTTTATATTATCCCAAATGATCTCTAGCAACAATAACTAAAGAAAGGGATTAAGATGCTTTAGAAAAATCATGCTACATCTTATCAGATAAGAAAAAGAAAGAAAAAGCATGCTACATTAATTAATTTAACTAACATTCTTAATTTAATCAAAGTAGATAGTTACATGATATATTTAGGACACTAGGAAGTGACTAAGGGTGTCCATGTCCTCCCGGTCCCAGCCTTCCCATCCCGGTCCTAGAAAGTTTAGGTTGGGAAATTGCCATCCCGGAAAGTGCCGAGACTGGGACAGGGATGGGATCCAGGAAGGGGGCCGGGAATCCCGGTCTTGGTCTTGGACCTATATTTAAAAAAAACAATGTATGTAAGCCTAAGCAAGGTTAGCCCAAAGCAAGTACTTTTTGGACAAAAAAAACACCTCTCATATATGGCCCACATGATGGCCCCATTGATTTCATCTCCCCCCAAAATAAAAACACGTGGCCTAACCTACCCCCCACTCCACCAAAAAATCATGTGATGTTTCCATCTAGAACCACCCATCCCTTGGCTTTCAAAAAAAATATTGAACCCCATACCCTAAATTTTTTCCCAAGAATGGCGCTAAGGAAGGAAGGGATTTTTCATCAACCATACCCACTTCACCTTCTCCCCCTTCTCTAATGAATAATGATTATTAAGCTTTGTTGTTTGCTTTTTTTTCTATGATTTGGGTTTACTCGAACCCCCTTCTCTTGATCTGTTTCAAAGATGGAAGTGAATGGGACTAACAGGGCAGTTAAGGACTGAAGGGATTGAACGGTGGGGAGAGATTTGAGGGTGGTGTAAGAGAGAGCAACGAAGGTGGAGCAAGTAGAGATACTACTACAAAAAAACAGAATTCACGTGCCCATTTCATGTCTCTTTTTAAAAATGAGATGTAAAAAAAAAGCGGTGGCAAAATTGTAAATATGTGAAAAAGTTTTAACGTCTCTTTTTCAAATATGAGACATGGATTCACTAAAAAAAGAGCACCAAACACAAAAATGTGCGAAAATATAGGCGGAAAATTAGTTTCCACGTCTCACAAATTTTTGTGAGACGTTGAAAAGTGCTTTCCACATCTCACAATTTTTGTGAGACGTCGAAAGAAGGCAATTTTTTTATAAAAAAACTCTAAACTCTTTCCACGTCTGACAAAAATTGTGAGACGTGGAAAGAAGGTAATTTATTAAAAAAAATAACTCCCCAGAAAGCAGTTTTCAACGTCTCATAATTCTTATGAGACATTGAAAACATCTTTCCACGTCTCACAATTTTTGTGAGACGTGGAATGTATGTATTTTATTAAAAAAAATTGCTCTTCAGCTTTCTGCACGCACACATTGCCTCGGCCTCTACTCTTCACTTTCTCTCACTCTCACGTTTCTCTCATTTCTCTCGGCAAGCACAACGACCTCCGGCGAGGGTGAGCTCCATTTCTAGCGAAGATTGGCTCGAAACTTTCATGTAATACCTGATTTGACATCAGGTGGGTGGTTTTTGAGTGGTTTTTACTCCCATTTTTCTATGTTTGATTTATGCTCTGATTTGTTGTTGCATGTTTAATCTTTCCCCTGTTTATGCTCTATATCATACAATTTGTGCTCTGATCTGTTCTGTAATACCTGATTTCTGATCTGTTCTGTTCAATTTTTGCTCCTATTTGGCGAGCTTTGACGAGCAAGAAGGGTGAGTAAATTTCACCAATTAAATTGCAGTTTGATGTTCAATATAAAGGTTTCATAAAAGAGTTTGAATTTTAGTTGAATTTTTGGCCGGATTTCTGAAATTTTTCTCTATCATACATCATTCACCGGCGGGGTTTTAGGATTTCTGGCTCAAATCCAGAGAGAATCATGATTAAAAGTAAGGGGGAATGTATAAGAGTTGATTTTTATGCTTGCATGTGTGATGTTAGCTGTGGAAGTGGGGTTGTCCGGATTTTTCCTCATGCTCTGTTTTTGGTTCTTGTTGTCACTATGTGCAAGTTCCGATTTCTATTTTTCGCAACTCTATGGGAGGAGAAAAACATTGTTAAATTATTTAATAGAATCCATCAAATAGTTTCAGGTAGATGCATAGGGAATGGGTAATTAGAGAAACTTAATGTAGTTTTGTATGCTGATTCCTCCTATGATTTTTAAGGCAAGTGAAACAAGGGAACTATGTGTTAAGCATACTAAGGTTCGATTCTGGTAATAAGCATAAATGGAGATGATTTTATTGTGTTTTTATAGTTATTATGTTTGAACTTCAAATTCCTGCGGTTAGAAGCTACACAAATATGAAAATTAGATACTAACTAGGAGATGAAGGCTTGAGGATCATTTTTAGCAAAGTAAGATTATACTAGATTAATGAAAGATCACAGTTCTATTCGATTCTGTTGCTTCAAGTGGGATTTCTGATTATCTGGTTTGATATCGGAGTGTAGTTTATGGCTTTTAGTTTGTGTTTGTTCAAGTCCATAACTGTTGTTTGCTTATTGTTTTCTCAAAAATTTGTTTGTTGATTTACCGAATGTATGATCGTGCATCTGATCTAATTGAAGGACCTGATCAGTTCCAATCTTTGGGCTTTTTTTTTTGCCTATAGACATTATATTTTTCTTTGGCTGCGTCAATTCCAAATGCGAGTTTTCTTGGTGTCTACAGGAAGCTTGGCGATTGTAAGTACTTTCTTAGGCTTCCTTCTTAAAAATATGATTACCTTATTTTAATTTCATGGCACAATTATACTTTCTTAATTTCATGGAAGACTGCAATCCATGAATTGATTGGGGCTATTCTGAATTGGTTATCTCGTTTTATTCTGAATTGGGGCTATTCTGAATTGGTTCATGAAATCTAAACCCAACGAATTTGTACGTGTTTGCAGCTGGTATTTTCCTTTTTTGATATATTCTTAAGCTTATGTGTATGAAATTCAGCTATCTTACTTTAAATCGTTGTTGGTGTTGACAAGCATAGTTTAAGGGTCTCTTCTTAAGCTTATTTGTATGAAATTAAGATGTTTCATCCCCAATTCTACTTCATGTACTAGATCTTGAACTTTGTTTTTGCTTTCAATCTTGGTATTTGACCCTCGTGTTGTCAAGGAAGTATGGTTGTTGAATTTTGTTGTTATCCTTGAATGTAATTTCAAGACCTATTATACGTGTCTTAAATCCTGGAATATATAGGAACTAATATGAATGAGATTGGTTGTAAACATTTGGTGTAGCATTGATTTAAACCTTTTTCCTTACGCCTTGGGGTTAAAATCACAATAATTACCAAGGATTGTGTAAAGTGGCACAATCCCGGATCGTTTCACTTAAGGAGTCCTTCTAAACTACCTGAGCTAACTAAATGTAATTGAAACAATAAAAGGTATGGGGGTTTGATTTTGAAAATTCATTTAATAAAACTATTGACAATTGCTATTACTTGTTTTTGTAATTTTCTTTTGATTAAAAAAAAGAGAAAAGGGTTTGGATTAAGGGAATTATTAAATGGGCTTTGGTAGTGCTACGGTGGCTCTCACGCTTCATTAAAATTGATATTGGGAGTTAAAAGATGCACCAAGTATAATTGAAAAATCCCCCAAGCAACCACTAGGGGTCCACTAGCCCTAATTAATGACTAATCAAGCAACCACTTTCTTAGCCATTACTCAGGGTTAGTGTTAAGCTCCACTTGGTGTGTGTTGGAACATGAGTTTTGAAAACCGATTCCTCTCGAGAATATGCAACCACAACATTCAATTGGATAAATTAAGCTACACAATCTAGCAACCACTAAAAATCATATAGCATCACAAACCCAATAGGAAATTAAAACATAGACATCATTCAATTAACATAACTCAATATCCAACACAAATATTCCAATTCAAAGAAAATGAAAGAGGAAAAACATGTCTCCAATCCAAATATACAAGAGAAATGCAACCATAAAACTCAATACATAAGGAAAAGAGCATGAGGAAACAAATAACTCCCCTATTTCGCCCATTGAAGCTCAAGCCACCTTCACACCACCAAAGCACCAAGATTCTAGCCTCTCATGTCTTCAAACTCGAGCCCAAGAGGACCCATGATGACAGCCTCCATGAGAGGGGAAGATAGAAGGAAAATTGGAGTGGAAATGGAAGTTACAAAGGGAAAGAACAAGAAAATCAGTGGAATTTAAGATGGAGATGAGTAGGGGTGAGAGGATTTGAGTGGAGAATGAGGGAAATAAGTGAAACCCTAGGAGAGCTCTTCAATTTTGTGCATAGGAGGCTTAGATCGTGAAGGTAGGGTTTTTAGGATCCATTTATACTCCCTCAGAAACCCTAAAATCGAGTCAGATTTTTGCAGATTCTGGGGACTTCGCCGTGGGCTCACCGCGGTGAGAGCCACGGCAAGCTCATGTTGGTTTTGGAACTTTGCTGGGAGTTCGCCGCGAGTTCGCCGCGGTGAAGCCCACGGCGAGCTCATGTTGCTTCTGCCTCACTGGTCTTCCTCGCCGAGAGACGTTGATTCTGTTTCTCTCTTCACTTTCTTCTTTGGCTCTGTCCAGAATTTTTCACTGCAACTTGGCTTCTTCGTTTGGGCATGCTTCTTCTACGACCTGCATATAAAATGGACCTAAGGTAGCATCAAAATGTTCTTGAAAATGGGTTAAATAATAATTCATACTAATCATTCCCAAATTGCCCTTGTCTAGAACAAATTTCAACAAAGTGTGCACAAGTTAGAAATTATCCTAATTAGGCGCAATTACCCCAAGAACATGCAATAATCTAATGATTTTATCAATGAAAAGTGTACAAAAATATGGTGCAATCATTTCCCCCACACTTAGACCTTTGTTCTCCTGGACAAAGGGTACAATGCAAAGAAGAATGGTTTTAACTAATCAATAATCTCAAGCTAGCATGAATCATGATCAAGAATATGCAAAGGGAGAATTGGCAAAGCAATTGGATAAGCAACGGCAAAGAGGATTCTCAAGATAATAGTGTTTCACTCTCCTTAACTTATGTTGGGTTTTTCACACTCAACTTGCTCAAACAACAATTTTCCATAAGCTTGTAACTACTCTAATATCTCCACTCAAGCATACAATCATGTATGAATCAAAAGGACTTGTAGGGTTGAAATGATGGAAAAGGCAAGATGGATTTGCATGTTATGGAAAAGGGAAGGTTGAAATGCAATTTAATGTTACTATTAGGGCACACAGCATATGAGAGCATACTTTCAACAATGATAATGCCACATTAAGAAATGCCTTATTCTTCAAACCTTCTTTCTTTCTTTCTCTTTTTTTTCTTTTTTTTTATATTATTTTTTTATGCACACTTTTCTATTTGATTTTTTTTTCTAATATATGCATGGCATTAATAACAAACAAAAGTGGCTCAAACTCAATGCTTCATCATAAAATTCACATTAATGCATTACACCCAAGGAATGGTTCAAAGTGCGTGAACAATGGAAAATGTCATGTTATGGGCTTATGTTTGGGAAAATGGGGTGATGAAATGAATGCCTAAATCATCTTCATGCATGAATGCAATTTAGCTTTGACAAAGAGTAGAGACAAGTTCTAGAAATTGAATGATCAAGCAAGTATACACTCTTGAAATGAAAGTAAGCCCAAAAATCTCACAACAAGGTTAACCTCAATTGCTAATTGAACATCCAATTGCAAGGCCAATTAACTCAATGCATATGCTTGAAAATAACTCATCACTAGCTCTTGAAAATTGAAAGGCTAAACTGCATAATTCTTTGAATTCTTTCCATTGCTCATGAATCTCATTGGTCAAAAGGTTAAGGTGCATTCTTACTCCATGGTTTTCAAAAATTGTTGCCACACTAGGTTTTCACAAAACAAGTTTTAAAAATGGATAGAAAATGCAACTAGGTCCTCCATTGCAATGAATGCAACCCTCCATCACAATGAAAGACTAAGGAGCAAAATTTACCTTGGTTTTGAAAAAAATTTGACAAAAATTTCCTCTAATGTGGCATAACATCATAACACGATAAAATCAATAGATCAAGCAGTAAGACTACCTAGTCCCCTCCCCCACACTTGAAATTTACATTGTCCTCAATGTTAACAATTACCAAACTATCAATTGACTTATCCCTGGTGAAGAGGAAAGTTGCGAAGTCCAATCGTAAGATTGGGGCACAACACGTCCCTACACATAAGGGGAGAGAAGAAGAGACAAGTGCAATCAACAGTAGGCATGTTTGAAAAAAAAACGCAAATCATAGGATAAATGCATATCACAAGTGAAGATGACAAAAAGTTTCAATGGCATAGGGTATTTTATTGAATGAAAAAGTCCTAATTTTCTACTTTCTACTAGGATGCTCCCTCCCCAACACTTGTTCAATGCAATGACAGTAAAATATCAGCCAGCCAGTCCAGAATGCATGAAAGTAAACAAGATAAGGAGAAGAAGCAACCTGGCCTCAAGGAGGCTTTGCAACCGGTCCATGGTAGAGCTTGAGGAGATGCCCATTTGACACAAATTCTTTCCCGGTCTCCTCTTCAATGAGCTCCACCATTCCATATTTGTTGACCTTTGTTACTTTGTACGGCCCGTACCAATTGGATGTGAGCTTCCCATGACCATGGCGAAAGCGGGCTTGGTACATAAGAACTTGGTCGCCAACTTTGAAGCTGCGGTTGAAGATCTTGCCATCATGGATCAACTTGGTCTTTTCCTTGTAGAGCCTTGAGCTCTCATATGCCTGAAGGCGCAGTTCATCAAGCTCTTGCAATTGAAGGCATCTTTCATTTCCGGCGGCAACTATCTCCATGTTGCATAGTTTCACGGCCCAATAGGACTTGTGCTCCAACTCAACCGGCAAATGACACGCTTTACTAAAGACCAACCGGTATGGAGACATGCCTAAGGGTGTCTTGAATGCTGTCCGGTATGCCCATAATGCATCTTCAAGTCGATCATCAAATCTTTTCTTGATGGCTTCACAATTTTCTCAAGAATGTGTTTTATATCCCTGTTGGACACCTCTGCTTGGCCATTTGTTTGAGGATGGTATGGACTAGACACTCTGTGGGACACCCCGTACTTAGCAAGCAAGTTATCAAGAAGCTTGTTGCAAAAGTGGGTTCCTCGATCACTTATGAGACCTCTTAGTACTCCAAATCTACTAAAGATGTTAGACTTGAGAAACTTGGAGACCGTGGGTGCATCGTCTTTTCGGGTCGGGATAGCTTCTACCCACCTGGAGACATATTCTATGGCAAGTAGGATATAAGTAAAACCAGAAGAAGGTGGGAAAGGTCCCATAAAGTCTATCCCCAAAATGTCAAAAATCTCACAAACTAGGATAGGTCGTTGGGGCATCTCATGTCGTTTTGTCACACTCCCCCCAAACTTTTGGCATTTATCACAGGATTTACAAAAGGAATATGCATCTTTGAAAAGTGTAGGCCAATAAAAACCAGCTTCTAAGACCCTCCTAGTGGTTTTCCTAGAACTATAGTGACCAGCACAAACCATCGAGTGGCAAGTAGAAAGGATGTCTAGGGACTCGGATTCCGGTATGTATCTCCGAATTACTTAATCATTGCACAATCTCCATAGGTATGGTTCATCCCAAACATAGTGTTGGGCCTCTCTCTTTAATTTTTGCACCTGAAAAGGAGACATGTCATCCGGGGTGAGGGCACAAACAAGATAATTGTCTAAACAAGCATACCAAGGCACCTCAACATCAATTGCATACAAAGAGGAATCCGGAAAATTATCACAAGTTAAGTCAGAAAGATCTACTCCCCTTGTGTTTTCTGGGAGTCTACTCAAGTGGTCGGCTACCAAATTGGCATTGCCGGCGCGATCCTTGATCTGCAAATCAAACTCTTGCAGCAAAAGTGTCCAACGAAGAAGTCTCGGCTTGGAGTGTGGCTTTGTGAATAAAAACTTTATAGCTGCATGGTCAGTGTAAATGACAACCACAGAATGGAGCAAGTATTGTCTAAATTTGTCTAATGCAAAGACTATGGCAAAAAGTTCTTTTTCAGTGGTGGTATAATTCCTTTGTGCACAGTCCAAACTCTTAGATGCATAAGCTATGACATGTGGTGTCTTGTTGCTCCTTTGACCTAGCATGGCGCCAACCGCATAGTTGGAAGCATCACATGCTAGTTCAACGGGCAATGACCAATCGAGAGCAAGAAGAATAGGAGGCTCGAAAAGAGTTTTCTTCAATGTTTCGAAAGCCATTTTGCACTCATTATCAAAAACAAATTCAACATCTTTTTGCAGCAAATGAGAAATAGGCAATGCAATTTGGGAAAAACCCTTGATGAAGTGTCGGTAAAAGCCTACATGTCCCAAGAAAAAGCGGAGCTCTTTGATACAAGTAGGATAAGGCAAGGACGCAATCACCTCGGTCTTAGCTTTATCGACCTCAATGCCTCGGCTAGAGACTAGGTGGCCTAGGACTATGCCATGTGTGACCATAAAATGACATTTTTCATAATTGAGCACCAAATCCTTCTCGACACACCTAGCTAGTACTCTCTCCAAACTATGCAAGCAAACATCAAAAGAATCGCCAAAAACAGTGAAGTCATCCATGAAAACTTCCAAGCAATCATCAAGCATATCAGAAAAGATGCTCATCATGCAACGTTGGAAGGTGCCCGGCGCATTGCATAAACCAAAGGGCATGCGCCTATAGGCAAAAGTACCGAATGGACAAGTGAAAGTGGTCTTTTCCTAGTCCTCGGGTGCTATAGGAATTTGAAAGTACCCCGAATAACCATCTAGAAAACAGTAATGGCTTCTTCCCGCAAGCCATTCCAACATTTGATCAATAAATGGAAGCGGGAAGTGGTCTTTTCGGGTGGCATCATTCAACTTCCTATAGTCAATACACACACGCCAACTATTTTGCACCCTTGTTGGAAAAAGTTCATTGTTTTCATTTTTCAAAATAGTGATTCCGGACTTCTTAGGCACCACTTGGACCGGCGAAACCCACTCACTATCCGAGATCGGATATATGATGCCGGCACTTAGGAGTTTTTTAACCTCCTTTTTGACCACATCCAAAATGAGGGGGTTAAGCCGCCTTTGAGGTTGCCTAAGAGGCCTAGAATCCTCTTTTAGTAAAATTCGATGGGTGCAAATAGCAGGGTTCATACCCGGAATATCAGCTAATGTCTAACCCAAAGCCTTGCTATATTTTTTCAAAACATCAAGCAATTTGACCTCCTCAATTGCACTCAAGGTATTAGAAATAATAACCGGCAATTTGTCATTGGGGGCAAGAAAAACATATTTAAGATTGCTTGGTAAAGGCTTTAATTCCAAAATGGGTGGTTCCAAAACAGAGGGAACAAGAGTAGGAAGAGTTAAAGTGTAAGAAGAACTCCCCTTTGTAGACCCAATTGGAAAAGGTGGACTAGGTTCACTAGACTCTATCACTTGTCCGTTAGTCTTCCCAAGAGCCGAATCAACACTTGGTTGATCTATCGCAGCGACTTGCCTTGGGGAAATGTCATCCACAACACCTACATCACAACTTGTAACAAGATCATTCAAATATCTAAGTGTGTGGGAAGAAATCCTAGGTCTAGGATTAAAATCAATGGAAGAGGGTTTAGAAGGTGGCCCTTTTACCACGTGGTGATCCAGTCCAAAGAAGGTCAAGTGTGAAGTAGCTTTGGTTGGGGTGAGGGCTATACCCTTTGAGCTCAAATCGGCCAACTCTTGGCTTCCAACTTCAAATTCACATTCTTCAACCAACTTATGACCTAAAACATTAAGAAAACTACCATCTTCCAAAGAAAAATAATCACTTATCAGAGAAATGTTAGTGGAGCTCATATCCAAATTAGCATTATCATTATCAATCAAAGAAAAATCCAAAGGGACAGAAAGTAGACAATCAACTACAAGTGAGTCAAGGTCATACACGTCATCACCTAAGGAAGAAAAGAATGAACAGAGGGTAGGGAAGAAAAATAAGAGTCATAGGCTTCAAGATCAGATGTGTAATCATATGAATGCAAGCTTAATTCATGCTCCTCAATGGCATCTTCCACAGCAATGTCAATCACACTCACATCTAGAAGAGAATAGTCCTCATAAGGATGTCGCATTGCTTCATACATGTTAAAGCTAATCTTATGTTCTCCCACTTCCATTGTTATCAAACCATTTTTCATATCAATTACCGATCCGGCGGTCCGCATGAAAGGCCTACCAAGAATGATAGTCGATTCACATGGCTCGTTAGCGGTGTCAAGAACATAGAAATCAGTGGGAAAAACTAAGTCTTTAACCTTAATAAGTATATCCTCAACAATTCCTTGTGAATATCAGAGCGTGTGATCGGCCAATTGTAAAATCACACTTGTCTTTTTCAAACCGGTAATGCCTAAAGAAGTGAAGATCGCACTAGGCATCACATTAATGGCCGCTCCTAAATCCAACAATGCATTAGTCACCGTCAAGTTCCCTATCGTGCAAGGGATCATAAATGATCCAGGGTCTTTACACTTGACCGGCAACTGAGGCTTGAACAAAGCCGACACACTAGGGTTCAATTGAATCCTCTCATTTGGTCTAAACTTCCTTTTATTGGTGCACAACTCTTTCAAGAATTTACAATAACTAGGCATAGATTTCACAAGTTGAAAAAAAGGCACATTCACATGCAATTTGCTAAAAAGTTCAAGCATTTCATTTTCAACAACCTCATCATGTTTCTTTTTGCTTCTAAAGTAAGCTTGAGGAAAAGGGAGTTGAGAGATAGTTACCTCCTTGGCCGGAGGTTTGACCAAGGTGTCTTGTGTGCTACACTCTCCTTTCTCATTTATGCTCAACTGCTTTGTGTGCTTTTTCTTCTCTTGAGGTTGTGCCTTAGGATCCTCCACCACTTTGTCTTTTTGAGTAAATGCTCTCCTTTCTTGAAGTTCCCTCTCCTTAGCACTTTCAGATTGCACAAACTTCATTGGGCTCAATGATGGGCTCCATGTAGGGCTTTCCACTTCAATTTCCTCATCCACCGGTTCATCATCTTCCTCATCACTACTTGCAAAGTGAACCCTCTTCTTGAGTGGGATGGGGTTTAGTGATTTCCCACTTCTCAGATTAATGGCATTCATGGACTTAGGGTTGATGACCGTGTTGGATGGAGTTGGGCCACTTGTCTTGGCTTGAAGCTCATTGAAAGAGCTGGAGAGCTTCATAACATAGTCCTCCAAATTAGCACTCTTAGTCTCCCATTGGCTCATACGGTTGTCCACCTTCTCAAATCTTGACTCCATACATTGCTTCGTTTCACTTGCCTTAGAGTCAATGAGACCTTCCACATGGCGGAATCCCATAGTAATAGACTTGTTCAACTCTTCAAAATCATTAGTGGGTCTCTCTCTTCTCATGGGAGCTAGTGCTTGGGAAGAATCCCCTTGGAATTGTCTTGGCGGGTTGCCATCTTGGCGCCAACTAAACTTAGGATTTTGTCTCCACCTCTCATTGTAAGTATTAGAATAGGGGTCCCATCTTGGATTGTTCCCTTGCCTTGGTTGGAACATTGCACTACATTCTTTCGGCTTTAAGGGGCAATTGCTTGAGAGGTGCATAGGAGATGGACAATGATCACAAGAGGGAGCCACCAACTCATTTCCTTTTGGACTTTGTGGGGAAAGTGGACCAGAGATCTTGTCCAATCTAGAAAGGATTGCTTTGAATTCGGCCTCAAACCTCTCCAATTGAGGAATGTGAAGAGGGGTTGATTGCACCATATTTCTATACACTTTTCATTGATAAAATCATTAGATTATTACATGTTCTTGGGGTAATTGCACCTAATTAGGTTAATTTATGACTTTTGCACACTTTGTTGAAATTTGTTCTAGTCAAGGGCAATTTGGGCATAATTAGCATGATTTATTGTTTAACCCATTTTCAAGAACATTTTGATGCTACCTTGGGCCTATTTCATTTACAGATCATGAGAGAATTGAAGAAAGAGGTTGAAAATGTCAAAAACAAGCTCAAAAAGTGAATCTGTCAAATTTGGAGAAAATTACGAAAATGCCACTTTTTGCCCACCTTTTCTGTCTTTCGCCGTGAGCCTCGCTGTGAGGAGTTAAGGCGAGGGCCAGAAACTCAACCACCTTTTCTGTCCTTCGCCGTGAGCCTCACCGTGAGGAGCTAAGGCGAGGACCAGAAACTTTCTGCCCTTCGCCGTGACCTCCCAAGGCGAGGGCTAAGGCGAGGCCCTGAAACTGAAATTCTGCTGCGCGTTTTAGGGTTTTTTAGGGGAGTATATAAGGTTAAAAACAGACCCTCCTTCAGGTTTTTAAGCCCCTCATGCACAAAATACAGCTCCTCTCCTAGGGTTTCTCTCATCTCCTCCATTCTTCACTCCAAATCCTCATCTTTCCACTCAAACTCACCTCCATTCTTGCTGGTTTTCTTGTTCTTCCTTGCTTCACCTTCCATTTCCACCATTTTTCTTCTTCTATCTTCCCCATCCATGGAGGCTGTGGTCATGGGCCATCCTTGGCTCGAATTTGAAGATATGAGAGGCTAAGTTCTTGGTGCTTTTGTGGTGTGAAGGTGGCTCTAGCTTCATGGACCAACATAGGGGAGTTTTTAGTTTACAATCTCTTATTTCCTTTGTATTTGGCTTCTACTCCTTTGTATTGGTCTTGTATTTGGATTTAAGACTTGGGATATGTGGTTGTTATCTATGTTTGTGAACTATATTGTGAATGCTTTGAATTGAATGTGATTGAGATACAATTTCCTATCTACTTGTGGTTGTATTCTTGGTTGTAGCCATTTTAGTGGTTGCTAGTGGTTATAGTCAATTTCTTCCATGCATGATGATGTGGTTGCACTTCATGAGAGTTAAATTGCATTTTTTTCAAGGCATTTCACAAACCAAGTGGATCTTCACACTAACCCTAAGTAATGGCTATGAAAGTGATTGCTAGATTAGCCATTAATTAGGGCTAGTGTGGGCTAACTGCTCATCCGGAATCTGATGATGTGGACACCTCTTCAAAAGGTCTTGGAACCTTGTCCAATAATCAAAGAGAGACTCATCCGGCTCTTGCATGATGGAATTGATTTCTTTTCTCCTTGCTGATGTTCTTGTGGCAGGGTAAAATTTCGCCATAAAAGCTTGTTTCAAATTGCCCCAAAAGGCTAGGGCATCTGGATTTAGAGTGGGCAAGCTCATATACCATTGCTTCGCCTTGCCTTCCAGAGTGAGGTGGAACACTCTCCACATAACATCCTCCACTTCTGCTCTCGCTGGTTTCATGGTGTTGCAATGTATGAAAATTTCGTCCAAGTGGTCATGTGGTTCATCTTCCTGCAAACCATAAAATTTGGGTAAGGATTGTATCAATAAACCTTTAATTTCATAGTCAGCGTTAATGGTGGGAAATGCATTCATGAATGGGTTGTGGTCAATGTTGGTTGTGGTGGCATCCCTAATGGTCCTTCTTCTAGGTTGCTCACCGTCATTAAACACTTGTCCTCCCCCATTACCACCTAGATTTGGCTCTACGTGGGCTTCAGGAATATGGTGATCTCCTTCCATCTCTCTAATATCACTATTGGTTTCTGGATCACTATCAATGCTTGACTCACAAGAAGATGGGTGTTCAACTATCAAGGATGTAACTAAGGTTCCCTCTTTCTGTTTCTTTCTCAATCTAGTAAGGTGTCTCTCAATTTCTGGGTATTCAGGGTAAAGCTCTTGGTCTCTAGTGTTCCCTCGAGTCATACACAAGGCACAGACAACAAGTGTAGACTAAGGTTCAGACAAAATTGCACTTGCACAAATTCAAGGAAAAATGGATGAATGATGATGCAAGTGAGTGTGGTATGAAGTGTATATGAAATGTGTATGATATGTATGAAGTGTGTGGTATGTACGCAAGTATGGAGGTATGGTAAGTCAAGTATTCACAAGGCAATCAAGAACAAAGAGTCAGCAAAATTTTTGGTATTTTCAAGGAAAATTGGATGCAAAACAAGACAAGCAAATGTAAACCAACCTAAGGATGCAAATGACCTAAACCTAATCCTAATGACTCCTACCCCTAGTCAACAGTTTCAATTGACACTTAGCTAACCTAGGGAGTCAAAAATGACTCCCCGGCAACGACGCCATTGATTTAAACCTTTTTCTTTACGCCTTGGGGTTAAAATCACAATAATTACCAAGGATTGTGTAAAGTGGCACAATCCTGGATCGTTTTACTTAAGGAGTCCTTCTAAACTACCTGAGCTAACTAAATGTAATTGAAAAAATAAAAGGTATGGGGGTTTGATTTTGAAAATTCATTTAATAAAACTATTGACAATTGCTATTACTTGTTTTTGTAATTTTATTTTGATTAAAAAAAAGAGAAAAGGGTTTGGATTAAGGGAATTATAAAATGGGCTTTGGTAGTGCTACGATGGCTCTCACGCTTCATTAAAATTGATATTGGGAGTTAAAAGATGCACCAAGTATAATTGAAAAATCCCCCAAGCAACCACTAGGGGTCCACTAGCCCTAATTAATGACTA
Source organism: Mimosa bimucronata (assembly GCA_037074515.1). Classification (NCBI taxonomy): domain Eukaryota; kingdom Viridiplantae; phylum Streptophyta; class Magnoliopsida; order Fabales; family Fabaceae; genus Mimosa; species Mimosa bimucronata. The sequence goes on along the minus strand of CM073443.1, from coordinate 11,966,602 downwards.
ATCAAGCAACCACTTTCTTAGCCATTACTCAGGGTTAGTGTTAAGCTCTACTTGGTGTGTGTTGGAACATGAGTTTTGAAAACCGATTCCTCTCGAGAATGTGCAACCACAACATTCAATTGGATAAATTAAGCTACACAATCTAGCAACCACTAAAAATCATATAGCATCACAAACCCAATAGGAAATTAAAACATAGACATCATTCAATTAACATAACTCAATATCCAACACAAATATTCCAATTCAAAGAAAATGAAAGAGGAAAAACATGTCTCCAATCCAAATATACAAGAGAAATGCAACCACAAAACTCAATACATAAGGAAAAGAGCATGAGGAAACAAATAACTCCCCTATTTCGCCCATTGAAGCTCAAGCCACCTTCACACCTCCAAAGCACCAAGATTCTAGCCTCTCATGTCTTCAAACTCGAGCCCAAGAGGACCCATGATGACAGCCTCCATGAGTGGGGAAGATAGAAGGAAAATTGGAGTGGAAATGGAAGTTAGAAAGGGAAAGAACAAGAAAATCAGTGGAATTTAAGATGGAGATGAGTAGGGGTGAGAGGATTTGAGTGGAGAATGAGGGAAATGAGTGAAACCCTAGGAGAGCTCTTCAATTTCGTGCATAGGAGGCTTAGATCGTGAAGGTAGGGTTGTTAGGATCCATTTATACTCCCTCAGAAACCCTAAAATCGCGTCAGATTTTTGCAGATTCTGGGGACTTCGCCGCGGGCTCGCCGCGGCGAGATCTACGGCGAGCTCATGTTGGTTCTGGAACTTTGCTGGGAGTTCGCCGTGGCTCACTTTCTTCTTCGGCTCCGTCCAGAATTTTTCACTGCAACTTGGCTTCTTAGTTTGGGCATGCTTCTTCTACGACCTGCATATAAAATGGACCTAAGGTAGCATCAAAATGTTCTTGAAAATGGGTTAAATAATAATTCATACTAATCATTCCCAAATTGCCCTTGTCTAGAACAAATTCCAACAAAGTGTGCACAAGTTAGAAATTATCCTAATTAGGCGCAATTACCCCAAGAACATGCAATAATCTAATGATTTTATCAATAAAAAGTGTATAAAAATATGGTACAATCAAGCATATAGAAGATTTTGAGCTTGGGTGAAAAAAATTTCATTGAGATTTGGTCTTAGTATGCTATGTATGAACCTGTAACGTTATTTCTTGGTGATTGAAATGTGACTTTTTTTTGGGTTTCCATTTACAATAATTTTGGTGATTGGTTTGGTGGTCTAAGGAGGGACTTAGTTGTTGAGTCAAACAAAATTAGATTTTGTTTATTTTTTTCTTGCTCTTGGATGATTATGACAAAGGTTGACATGGAAGAAACTTTGAAATGGGATAGAGAACATGGCAGAACCAAACATGTGACGTAATTTTTGGTGGAATTATCACTAACCTTGTCACAGTTTTATATGTGGATTTAAATGTGGAAAGCTGAAACCTTGCTTTGTTGTTATCCCACTTGTGTGTTCTTTGAATCTGGTTTTGAATCCATCTCCAGGTCTAACTTGAGGGATTACTAGCTATCTTCATCATCCATCTCCAGGTCTAAAATTCTCATCTCTTCTTGTTTACTTTATTATTTTGATGGAAATTTGCTGATTCTTTGTGCTACTATCTAGCTGAAATTTTGCTCCATATTGACTGCATTTTCAGTTGTTTTGCTGCTGCTTGGTGCTTCTGTTTTTCTTGCATTATTACTACTGTGAATTGGCTTCTTAATTTTCCTTCCTTAATTTTCTTTTGTGTATGTTGTTAAGAAATTTCAGCTTGCTTGTTTTATGCGATATTATAAAAGGTTTAAGCTTGATTGTTATGGCTATTTGCTTAACTGCTCTACCATCATTCCTCCTAAAAATAAATTAGTCTAACCTTTGGTGTAGTTACTTTTATGGGGAAATGCTATCAACATTTTTGGATAATGTGCAAGCAATTCAATCACTTTGAGTTAGTGATGATCTAAACTTGACTTTTAATTTGTTGAATGTAGCGAAGGTTTGAATAGAATAGATCATAGTTGGATGAATAAGTTGAGAACAAGTAAAGAGTATGGACTTGGGGTGGAAGAGTTTATTGAGTTTGCTAAAAGGAACGCTTCTAGTAAAAGTGAGATGTATTTTTGTCCTTGTGTGAAGTGTACAAATCAGATTTGAAAGAGCATTGTTGATATAAGGGATGACCTTATTTGTTACAGAATCAATCTCTGATACAGAAAATGGGTTTGGCACGGTGAATTAGGAATAACAACGCCTTCTTCAATGTCACAAAGCATGAAAGTTGTGGATGATGTGGGTGTTGATAAAATAAATGACTTGATTAATGATATTGGGGCGGAGTCATTTACACTACTTCCTGAACATGATAAGTTACGGAGTGATGCGGAGATACCGTTGTTCCCTAGGTGTCGTAAGTATACACACTTGACCGCTGTGTTGACCTTATTGAACATAAAGGCACGTAATGGGTGGGCAAATTCAGGTTTCTCAAAGTTGCTTGAAGCTTTGAGTGATATGCTTCCAGAGGATAATGTCCTTCCGAATCGAATGTATGAGGCTAAAAAAGTTCTCAACAATATAGGTATGGAGTATAAGAAGATACACGCTTGCCCTAATGACTGCGTGCAGTATAGGAATGAATACGAGGGACTAACAGAGTGTCCAAAGTGCAAGAACCCAAGGTATAAAATTAAAAGGGATGTCTGTGGTGATAGGGCAAAGAATGGGTCACCTTTGAAGGTGCTGTGGTATCTGCCAATAGTATCGCAGTTCAAACGTTTGTATGCAAATGCGCAGGAAGCAAAGAATTTGAGATTGCACTGTGATGAGAAAATCTCTGATGGAAGATATCTTTGGCACCCTGTTGATTCTTCTCAATAGAAGAAGATAGATGAAATGTTTCCTGACTTCAGCTGTGAGCCAAGGAATCTTCACCTTGGTCTATGCACCGATAGATTCAACCCTTTTGGAAGCTTAAGTAGCACACATAGTGCTTGGCCTGTTCTCCTAGTCATTTACAACCTACCCCCTTGGTTGTGTACAAAACGCAAGTATGTGATGCTCTCAATGTTGATTTCAGGGCCAAAACAGCCGAGGAACGATATTGATGTTTACTTGGCGCCTTTGATTGAGGATTTAAAGAAGCTATGGGAGGACGGCATCGATGTGTTTGATTCATACAGCCAAGAGACATTTAAGCTGCGCGCTATGATATTCACTACAATGAATGATTTTCCTGCTTGTGGGAATCTATCTGGATATAGCATGAAGAGGCACAGGGCATGCCTTATATGTGAAGCAAACACATACTACCATCAACTCAAGCACGGAAGGAAGACCGTTTATCTCTGTTATCGGCGGTTTCTTGATTGGTATCATCCTTACCGAAAGCTAAAGAAGAATTTTAATGGTTTGCCAGAACATGGATTGGCACCAAAGGCATTGACTGGGAAGGAAGTTTATAGCCGTGTTGTGAACTTAAAAGTGGTATTCGATAAGAAACAGAGGGCTGGGAGTGAGTCATCATGTGGAAGAAGAGGTCAATCTTCTTTGATTTACCATATTGGCGTTTTCTTGATGTGAGACATAGTATTGATGTGATGTATGTGGAGAAAAACGTGTGTGATAGTCTTGTCGGAACGCTTTTACACATTCCAGGAAAGACTAAGGATGGAATCAATGCGAGATTGGACTTGGATGAAATGGGAATAAGACAATGGCTGCATCCAAAAGTAAGTGATAATGGCAAAGGAGAAAAAAGTTTGTGTGGGTGTTTGCGGGGGATCAAGGTGCCATAGGGCTATTCTTTTAACGTTAGTAGACTTGTGTCTGATGATTTGAAGTTGGTGGGAATGAAATTACATGATTACCATGTATTGATGCAACAATTATTACCAATTGCTATAAGAGGCATTATGCAAGATGATGTAAGGAATACCATATCTAGGTTGTGTATGTTTTTCAATGCTGTACGCAGCAAAGTTATCGACACTGAGAAATTGGACGAGTTGGAAAAGGAAGGTTACATTATTCTGACCAAATTAGAGATGCACTCTCCTCCAGTGTTTTTTGATATCATGGTCCACTTGATCGTTCACTTGGTAAGGGAGATAAGACTATGTGGCCCCATTTATCTCATGTGGATGTACCCTTTCAAGCAATTCATGAAAGTCTTAAAAGGATATTCTAAGAACCCCTATCAACCTGAAGCATCCATTGTGGAAAGATATGTGATTGAAGAGTCTATGGACTTTTGCAAACCATACTTGAAAGGTGTAGAGGAAATGTCCAGACATGAAGACGAGATCGGTAAGGGAAGGGGCCTCAAAGTGAAGAGTATGAAACCTGAAGATGTCTTACAAGCTCACCTGTATATTCTAAATAATATGGCAGAAGTGCAGCCTTATTTAGATGACCACAAAAGAAGTTTAAGGGACAAGAACCCAAGGAAAAATGACAAACAAATAGCTAATGAGCATAACAAGACATTCATTGAGTGGTTCAAGGAAAACATTGTGGAAAAGACCGATGTATCGGATACAATTAAATGGTTAGCTGATGGCCCCCATTTTGAGGTTGTCACATAGAGCGGATATGATATAAATGGGTATTCTTTCTGCACAAAAACTAAAGACGATAACAGTACTATGCAAAACAGTGGTGTAAAGGTTATAGCCGAAGCTACCCACTATTCTAGTTCAAAGGATAAAAACCCAAGAGTAGCTTCCATGACTTATTATGGAGTTATTGAAGAAATATGGGATGTAAGTTACAATAAGTTCAAAGCTCCACTCTTCAAATGCAAGTGGGTTAGCCAAAATGTAGTCGAGATCGATCGTCAATTTGGGTTTACCAATGTTGATCTTCAGAGGGTTGCTTACAGTGATGAGCTTTTCATTTTAGCAAGTCAGGTGAAGCAAGTTTTCTATGTGACTGATCCTGCAAATCCCTAATTATCCATAGTCCTATAAAGTAAAAAACAAAATGATCGTGGTCCATCTTCAAATCTAGATGACACACCACCTTTCTCCTCAAACCCACCTCAACTTGGTGATTTAGAATTGATAGATGATGGCCAATATGCTTTTAGGAATGATCATTGTGAGGGAATATGGGATAACACATAAAGTAAGTACCTTAATTTTGAAGTTATTTTATGTTGATAGATGATGACCAATATGCTTTTTATTTTTTATATTTTATGTTGAAGTTATTTCAATTTTGCAACAGGTAAATGGAAGACAATTCTGACGATAGCTCACATGAGGATCACATAAATGATGAAGAACAACCACATGTCGATCCTCCCGAAATAAAATGGGGCAGGGGCGCCACCAAGCTTCCTGAGATCATTCAGCGGCAAGGAACCAGCAATTTTGAACCCATTCGTATTGATTTTAGTGAGGACTTGATCCCACTTAGTCCAAACAGGAGCACATTTGCTAGTTACCTTGGATTTCTAGCACGAAGCAGATTAAGCATACTTACAAATGATTGGAGATTAATACACAAAGATACTAAGGACAGAGTCTGGACGAATATTTTTGTATTTTCTAAACATTTTATTTAAATTGATTAATGATTAGATTTATTTGTTACAATAATTGACTAAGCATTTTAATAATTTGGCAGCAAAACTTCACTATCCCGAACACTGAGGCATTTAAAAAGCATTGGCTGAGGGAAGTACGATATCGATGGAAAGATTTCAAGTCTACTCTTACCAGAGAGTATGTTCGAGGATGTAGAAGAAATAAAGATCCTTTTCTCATGTGGCCATCTCTTAAACCAGAGGATTGGAAAAAGTTTAAACAATCACGTTTAACTGAGGAGTTTCAGGTATGTCTATTCTAACTTTGTTTCAGATAAACTTTGTTTACTAAGTACTTGTTTATTACATTATACTAACTTTGTTTTCTCTGCATAGGAAAAAAGTAAAAAATAGCAAGAGAAGCAAAAGCTAAATGCGTATCCACACTCAATGTCTCGCGGGGGTTATTTGTGGTTAGAAGAGAAAATGGTTAGGGAACATTTGAAGGCAATGGAGGAAGCAACCCAATCGAACCCTATGTAATATTTACTACCTAATTATACTTTTTAATACACTTTTATTTACTGATTAACAATTACAAAATTATTTAATGACTAACTATGTTAGAAAAGAAGTTTACCAAAACAAACACTAACATAGTTAGAAAAGGCTTTTCGTCATTTGAATAAAAATACCAATTAAATACCCTAACCATGATAGAAAATTGATTTCTAATATTAAAACGGCTATCATGGTTAGAAAAGAATTTAGCATAACATAATTACCCTAACCATGATAGAAAAAGGATTTCTAATATAAAAAGGGTTATCATGGTTTGAAAAGAATTTAACATATTATAACAGAAGATTATCCATGTTAGAAAAGAATTTCTCTAATACAACAATGGCTAACATGGATAAATAAAGTCAACCTACCACCTGACTAATCCACCCATTCACAACACCCATTAACATATTTGACCATTAAGCACTTTCACAAAAATAACTAAAACCATTATAAATTCAAATCTCTTAACTATTCAACGTTTTCAAAGCATGCAAAATCCCAACGGTCCACAATGATACTAAAATAGTTGAAACACCAATAAAGTTTAGACCGGTCCTTCAGAAACAAAATAACAAGTTACCAAAATAATTATTCTAAAAGAAATCCTCAATTTGAAAATAAAGAAACACAACGTGGAAATATAAGCAGAAGCAAAACAAGTGATATGAATCCCTAGTTGTAGCAATATCATCCGTCAAACCAGTCCAGAACTCACTAGCTTAGTGAGATGGTCCCGGATCCTTCCCTTGGTTTCCTACTGCGTTGCTAGGACCTGTAAAAATAGATAAAATGGGGGTAGACCCAGGTAACCACTAACTGCTCGCCTACGTGCAGTGTGTGCTAGCAAGGTATTTAGTGGAGTATTACTAAGTATAATTGAATTGGAAACATGAAGCAGATACCATTTAGATGCACAACAATACCATAACATATATTCCCACAAAAATTAACTTCATGAAACAATTCCTCATAGTCACACTCTAAATCACATACTCAAATATCGCAATCCAATACATAGATAAATAAAACCAAACAAACAATAACACCGATTTATACGGTCTAATAGGGACTCACAACCCTCGCTTGAGACCGGGGGCATTCTCCCCATTTCGTCTTTCCATTTTGTGTTATTTAGTCCTTGTGGGCCAACAAGGAACCTCATCGCGCGATGTCATTGTTATTTGTTTATTTATTCGGTGTTCGCACAATCAGCACAACACATCATAAATATACACATCCAACATATGGCACAAAGTCCAGTCCAGAAATTCTTAGATTTCAATCACGCAGATATATTTAATAAATACTATAAATTTCCAAAACATACAAGTTCATACCTTCATGCCATTTAAAAAAAATACATACTCCACTAAACAGGTTATATTATAAAATAAGCTTCCAAATTAATGTCCATCAAGACTATAGCCAATCACAAATTATCAGTTTCAAATACTCACTAACCCACACACACACAAACAAACAGAAGTAGTTACCTCCTTGAAGCTAAACCAATAGTTACTGTAGACACATTCCCATGCTCAATACCGAAAACCAGAGTCTACAAACAGTATTATACACCTGCACCTGATTAGTAACTAATAGAGTGCTACCATTCACAACTTAGGGAATTAATTCCTACAAGGCTCTAAATGCTTCTTTTGATAATAAAATGATTATCACATAGATATATTAAGTGAATATAACCCATATCTAACCTATTAAACCACAATCATCCTCAATGTACCACTTCAATATAAAAATCCCAATTACCCTCTTTACAACTTGCTCCAACAATGCCAAAACAATAATTCCCCTCAATTCTACAATGTACAAAGTAAAACGGCTACATAACACCATAAGCAAGTCCTAAACCACATTTAAAACACTACCACAGAAATACTCTATTGCAGCGCAACAATAGCAGCGCTTGCAAAACGCAAGTGATGGGATATGTATAATATGACCTATACCATCGCTTTTTAAAAAAAGTGTTTGTATAGGTATAAGCATATACCAGCGCTTAAGCGCTGCTATAGGCCCCTGTGATTTAAATTTTCTTTAAAAAATTATCTAAAACCAATTTTAAATAAAATTTAAATGACAGGGGGCCTATAGCAGCGCTTAAACGCTGCTATAGGCCTAAATATGTATTTTTAAATTTTCTTTCCTTTTTTAAAATGAATTAGTATTTTTAAAATTGGTTTTAGATATTTTTTAAATAAAATTTAAATCACATGGGGCCTACATAGGCCTAAATAGGTATTTTTAAATTTTCTTTCCTTTTTTAAAATGAATTTGTATTTTTAAAATTGGTTTTAGACATTTTTTAAATAAAATTTAAATGACATGGGGCCCTATAGCAGCGCTTAAGCGCTGCTATAGGCCTAAATATGTATTTTTAAATTTTCTTTCTATTTTTAAAATGAAGTAGTATTTTTAAAATTGGTTTTAGATATTTTTTAAATAAAAGTTAAATCACATGGGGCCTACATAGGCCGAAATAGGTATTTTTAAATTTTCTTTCCTTTTTTAAAATGAATTAGTATTTTTAAAATTGGTTTTAGATATTTTTTAAATAAAATTTAAATCACATGGGGCCTACATAGGCCTAAATAGGTATGTTTAAATTTTCTTTCCTTTTTAAAAATGAATTAGTATTTTTAAAATTGGTTTTAGATATTTTTTAAATAAAATTTAAATCACATGGGGCCTACATAGGCCTAAATAGGTGTTTTTAAATTTTCTTTCCTTTTTTAAAATAAATTATTATTTTTAAAATTGGTTTTAGACATTTTTTAAATAAAATTTAAATGACAGGGGCCTATAGCAGCGCTTAAGCGCTGCTATAGGCCCCTTGGGATTTAATTTTATTTTTTAAAATAAGTAAAAAAATTTAATGAAATCATTGGAAAATTAAGAAATGGCAAATATATTAAAAAATATACTTATTTAGCCCCCAGGAATTTAAAAATTAGATAAAAACAATTTGATACAATTTTAAAAATCTGAAACAATTTAAAAGAAACAAAAGCATTTAAATTGTTTTTATTAAATTGGGTTACATATAAAAATTAAATCACATGGGGCCTGTAGCAGCGCTTAAGCGCTGCTACAGGCCCCCTGTGATTTAATTTTATTTTTAAAAATAAGTAAAACAATTTAATAAAATCATTGAAAAATTAAGAAATGGCAAATATATTAAAAAAAAACTTATTTAGCCCCCAGGAATTTAAAAATTAGATAAAAAAATTTGATACAACTTTAAAAATCTGAAACAATTATAAAAAAGTAGTTAAATTGTTTTTATTAAATTGTGTTACATATAAAAATTAAATCCCATGGGGCCCTATAGCATCGCTTAAGCGCTGCTATAGGACCCTAAGACTTAATTTTTATATGTCAAACAATTTGATATGTCTCTGCCTCTCTGACCCGAAACACACACACATATACACTTCCTCATTCTCTCACTCTCTTCTCTCTGGTTCTGCGAAGCAGCGGCGGCAGACGGCCCAAGTCGACGGCGATCGGCGGAGGATCACGGCGGGAAACGTTCAAGAAGGCTTGGATCGTTCTTAGGTGAGTTATTTCTCCTCATTTCCTTCTCTTTCAACTGCGATTCTGAGCAAATGGGGGGGAAGAGGGTTCGAATTTCTTTGATGTTTTGGAGCCTCTGAATTCATAGAAATGGTATTTGAACCTTTCTCTTAGTTATTTGAGTGTTAATCTTGGGGATTAAAGTCAAATGGGTTCAGATTTCTCAGAAAATTCTTCCTCTGTTACTGTTCATGCGACGGCCAAATTTGGGATTTCTGGGAATTCGTTGTTTTGAAGCTTAATTGCTCATGATTTCTTGCAATTCTAAGGCTATGTAATGGATTGAATGGGATGATTTTGAGGTTAGGGAATTTTTGAAGAAAATTCTTCTTCCCTGTTTCAGTTGAACCCGACTGGTTCAAGAGAGAAGAAAATTCTCTAAAGTAATTGTTGTGCCTTGTTCTTGCTGCAAAATCTTGCGAATCTGGTTTTGTTAATTGCAGATTTGTGGTCAGTGGTTGTTAGTTTTTGCTACAGATTCGTGGACACTGTTATTCTGTGATTTTTGGTTCTGTATTCAGTGCTTGCTGCAAGTTGTTGATTGTGGTTTTGTCCAAGGTTCTTTGTTGGGTGTTCTCTTAATGATTTGTATAAGCTTCTGAGTTGTTGACTTTGTCACGTGATTTGATATTCTGGTTTGATGAATTGCTGTTCTGGATAGTGCCTGACTTTTATTTCTGTTGCAACTGTGAATTTGCTGTTGTTAATTGATTTTTCCGGAAAGAACAAAAGCGGAAAAAATCTAATTTGATTTGTGCTTTTAACTGAGAGTTGCTCTCTTTGCTTTACAGAGTTGAATTCTGTCCAGGGGCTGAATTGAGTGACTGACTCGATTTTCTTCCTAGAAATTAATGTTACTAGGCATTTAAGACTGGGATTTCGTTTGTATGAGGTGATTTGTGCTGTGATTGCTGCATATCTATTGTGTTGTGATCGGCAATTTTATATTTCTAACATCTGCAACATTGTTCTTAATGTCGAATGTCCTAATATCTGCAACATTGTTGAGCTTATTCTACATTTTGCTGCTGGTTTGAACAGAACTTTGTTGTTACTTTGCTGCTGGTTTTACCTGAAATTTGTTATCATCGACCACTGCTTTTGGTCCATTGAACTTGATCACCTTGCTGCATTTTATTAGTTGTTGTGAGTTGTGACTAACAATTGGAACTTTGTTGTGTTTCTTATATGTCCTGTGAATTCGCATGTGCTGCCATGATTTCACATCATTTTACCTGGTTTGCTGTACAGTTTTGGGTGAGATTTGCTGTCAAATCATTTGATCTGGTTGCTGTTAAGAATTTGAGTGGGTTGCTGTCCAAAATTGTGCTGTTTTGCTGTGAAGAATTTGTGTCCAATTGCTGCAGAATTTTGTCACTGGTTTGCTGCATAATTGTGCTATGTTCACTGTTGACATTTTGTGCTGTTTGCACTCAAGTCTTGATCTAGTTTACTGTGGAATTTGTTGGTTTTATGGATGTTTTGCTGCAGATTTAGTTACTGTTTTGCTGAACAAATTGTTGGTCTTGATCTCACTGGTTTGTTGCTGAGTTTAGTGTTCAGTGACTTTCTTCTGAAATAAACATTGAAGAGTAGAACACCTTGTGAAATCGTAGGAAAGAGGAGTTATTGTCTTTGATCAAAATATGAGACATTATATTCTTGAAACTTAGAAGTCAACAATGTCACAACACTATTCAATTGCTGAAAGTGTGTTGGGCTTCTAAGTTCTTTTCTGCTTGGATGGAGAATGTGAAATAATTTTTTGAAGTTTTAGATTATATGACTATATGTTCTGATTCTCTTTATTTCCTTATTCAATCTTGGCAAAGGAAACTTGAAGGCAATCCTAAGATTTCACAGTGAGATATTTGCAAAAGCATGAAGAATAGAAGTAAGCTACAATGTTGCCAAACTCATTGCTTTAAATACATGCGGCTGAATTCAGAATATATGACAACACCATCTCTCTTTTTTTCAGGTTGATTTGAAGGATAAATGGAGAAATTTGACACGTAGTCATAGGGGGAGGAATTATTTTGCATGTCTATACTTCACATATCTCAGGGCTTTAGGAAGTATTTCTCGTCCCTCATCTCTGTTTTTTTTTATCTGAACCGATATTTATTGTTATTACATTTATGATTTTCTTGTAAGATTCTAATTGTCTTTTTTGTTTTATTATTATTAGAATAATCTCAATGAATGATAATATTATTTTTTATTGATGATGTTATTATAGTCATAAATTTGTAGTTATTATCTGATTTGTTTGTTAAAGAAGTTATAATTTCATGTATACAATTTATTATTTTTTTAAAAAAAAAATATGCTTATAGCAGCACTTATAAAATAAGCGCTGCTTTAGGTGACCTATTGCAGCGCTTAAGCGATGCTATAGGTCACTTATAGCAGCGCTTAACAAGCGCTGCCTTAGGCCTAATAGCTTATAGCATCACTGGCTATTGCAGCGCTTATAAGCGCTGCTATAGGGCCAAAATAAGTGCTACTATAGACATTTTCTGTAGTAGTGAAACTTCACACTTTGACAATGTGAATAGCCCATTCAATGCTAATTTATCAACTTCTACACCTCATTTATCCTCCCAATTCTTTATATCTAGGCAAGCTATGTTTTCCTAGAACCATCTTGAATTTTGAAGTCAAAAACTCACTCTATTTGTTTCTTTAACAATTACTTTGCAATTCGGGATATAAGTCAAATTTCCAATCAATTCTTAAACCCCTAAGCTTCAAGCCTTGAGACTTCAAACTTACAGCTCAATTTCATTTTCACCTTTTCCAAGAATATCTTAAACTTCTTACTATTCACCTTTCAATACTAATCTCCAACAAAAGTCATTTTAAAAGAAAACTAAGATTTTTCCCAAGATGACCAATTACCACACGAAATTCTTTTCTCAACTCCCAATGCTGTAACTGATATAATTATAATTTCAAAATCACCATCCATTGAAAATTCTTTATATATACTAAAAGATAACGTCTCTCTAATCCACTTGCATTTTCATCTCATCACTTTATAATATTTCCATCTATGTTTGGACTCAAACTGATTATAAAAACTAACTTCATTTGATTAAAACTCTTTAACACCCCAAGAACAATCATTAGCTTAAACAATCCTTAAACAGAGCAAACATACTCGGTATATATTCAATGCATGCAACCACACAAAATTTCCATAACACCACATGTCACCCTCTAATCCAATCAAAAGTAGAGCTTGAACTAATTGAACAATAGGTACAGAAATCCTTTACCCGAAAAGAACAAGAGAGCTGAAGCATATGGAAAATTTGGGACCTTCAAGTACTTCCTTATAGAGCATGAAGAAGCACAAACTGGAGCTGCCACTCCTAGGAGAGGAGGCAGCGAACTCGGAGAACGGCGGCAACTAGCGGCGACGTACGACGGCGGGTGCTCGCTTTGGCAGCACTACTCCCTCTCTTTCTCTCTCTTTCTCTCGGCCAGATATACAGAGGAAGAAGAATGGATGTGAAGATGATGAATCAGCGAGGGAGAGAAGCCCCTACAGCGCCGACGATGCCGTGGAACTCTGGCCGACCATCCCTCTGCCTCCAGCTTCTTCGATCGACAGAGACAGTGCGTGAAGATGGTGATGAATACTGAATGGGTTGGGGGCGAGGTAGAAGAAGAAGGTTCAGGGATTTGTTGGGAGAGGGGCGGCGGACCTTGAAGAAGAAAAGTAAGTGTGTGGGTGTGTGTGTTGCGCGAGGAAGAAGAAGGCAGAGGTGTGTGTATGTGCGGCACTCGTGAAGGAGGAAGAAGGGAATAGGAAATATAAAGGAGGGAAAATTAGGGTTGTTAGGTGGGAAAAATTACTAAACTGCCTTCTAATTTGAAATAGTTTACAATTAAGACTTAAAAGATTTTATTATTTTCCTAAAATTTATCCTTATATTAGATTAGGAATTTTATTTCCCCTAAAGTTCCTTTAAGCTTTTAAAAATAATTTCCCTAATTTTGTAAATTAGAAATAAATACTTAATCATTCCTTCTTAATTTATACTGGAAATCAGTTTTAAAAATCCTCCAAAAATACTTTAAATTTGTGAATTTGTTTATAAAGCTATTGTATTTTTCTAGAGACACCTGAGAACTTTAACTGACTCTGTATTGCCTCCTTCCTAAATTTGTGAATTATATACATTTATTGGTAATTTAAAATTTAGGATGTTACACCCTACAATTGTTGTACAACCTCCCCCACCTATTCCACGTCACAAAAAATTTGTGGAAGGAAGGAAGAGTGGAGGGAAATTTGTAAACCCTGAAGTAGAAAAAATTGCTCAAAAGATTGTAAGTTATATGTTAATGTTTAATAATTTGTAATACTAACTTTTTCTTCTAAATAAGACCAAATGATTTTTTTCCTGCAACTTACAGGATGAACTTGAGGAGCAAAGTTCTCAAGGGTCCTTCTCTTAGACCGGTAGGATGGACATTCTTGCGACGGCAATTGGGAAGCCTGATCCCCCTGGGCGAGTTAGAGGCGAGTATGGGACAGTTGGTCTGAAAAAATATTTTGGTCATTCCCGAAGCACTGCCCAGTATGAACCAAGTCAGGAATTTTTGGACAAGTTCGCAGAAAAAATCCGGGATCAGGTGATAACACCTATTCTGGGTGAGATGAGGAGTATGATGCCGCCGGTGTTTCACCACAATGTGTGAGTATCTAATATTGTTTATAAATTCGTATAGATTTTATCTTTCAATGAACTTATTATCTCTGTAATTTCGTAAACACTACAGGAATCTTCTGGCTTTCGAAGCACAAAGAGCAATTGCACTATGCCGATCGACCCCCTGGTCCTAGTTCATTAGATAAGGGACAACCCTGCTTCCTCCATTTGGATGACCCAAATATGAAACCAGTTGCCAAGACTACTCAGTACCGAAGGGCCTCAACCATCCATAATGTAGCCATTCCGAAGGACCAAGTTAAGGTATCTGTTGGATTTGTTGTAAAGGGAGAGGAGTCTACACATATTCTGTTTCCTACTGAAGAGGTTTCCATGTTAGCCGAAGCAGTAGGGTCTTTCATTTTATGGCCTAGGCTACTTGTCTTCGATGCACCAATCACAGCCCCTCTGGATGATGATGATGACAACAAGTATACCTCGCTGACAGTCCTATGCAGCTTTGTCTCTTCCCTACCTAACAAGATCGACTTCCACATGGATCCAAGAGTTGTGGGACCTGATAAGGCATATCCCTTTGGACTTGGGCGGAATGATGTCGTGGCATTTTTAACTATGGATGATTTGGACATTGGATGGTTGGAACTTGCAATTCAGTAAGTTTATTTTTTTCCCTCATTTTTACCTTTAATTTATGTACCAATATAATTATATGATGTTCTCATTCAAGTTCTATTTTAGGTACTTTCACCAAATGTGCCGTCAGGAGGGCTTCACAAACTACGCATTCTTAAGTCCAATGTCACTGTTAAAGAATACAACCGCGAAAGAAAAGGAAGAAATTGGGGAACACAACAATATTATGGAGGCCTATGTGGGGTTTCAGATTTCACATTGCAGAAAGCGTTGTTATTTCATACCAATCCATGATAGGTAAGTTCGTTCACTATGCATACCATTTAAGCTTGTTCGACCTCTTCTAAATTTCTGAGTATTTGGTTCATTAGATGTGTATATCTATCCAGTTGTTTATGTGTTAAAATCTACTAGGCAAATTTCATTTGAAATTTGTGGTTCTGCATTTGTATGACATTGAGAAATTGAACATGACTTGACTGTGCTGCACTAAAGGTCGTTGTTTTGGACTTCAATTTTGCTGCATCTTTGAACTTGCTGTGCATTCAAGCTGTCATATTGCTGGTTGTGACTTGATTTCAATCTACATTTGCTGAGATATTGTGTGTCCCAATTTGTGTGGTGCTGATTAGTTTGCTATCAGATTTGACTGGTAGTGATTTGTTGTCACCTGAATCTTTTAGCCTATAAATGCACACTCTAATTAATTGAATTTAAGAGTATCTTTGGTAAATTCAATTATGTGCTTCAGGAGACATTGGAGTTTATGTGTTATCTGCCCCGGAGAACACCGTATTTATTGGTTTAATTCTTTGAATCGTGGGCCAATCAGTTTGCATAGAAGGATTTTCACCAAGTAAGTGTTTGAACATTTTGAATTAGTAAATATGAGCATAAGAAAATTATTTGCATAGTTCTTATTTTAATTTCATTGTAGGGCCATATTGCATTGGCATATCACATTACAGACAAAACGTGGAGCTAAAAAAATTGAGACTGTTAGGAATACAGTAAGTCATTTAGATTGTATTTACTTATATATCCATCAATAATACCTTGGACGTTAGTAAATTATTTTCATATGTTCTAATTGTTTTTGTCTGATTTACAATGTCCTCAGCAACCTGGCAATACAGAATGTGGGTACTATGTAGCTCGATATATGTATGACATAATTATAAGTGGACTTCATGAGGGCTTGTCTAATGTATGTTTCATTCTTATCATCATTATTATATTGCATTTCATAATTCAATTGTTTGCTTCATTAATTATAATTAACTAATTGATGTTTTATCGCTTATATGGTGCAGATTTATGATGGGGAAAAGCCTTTTGATCAAGATGCAATTGATGAATTCGGGATAAATTAGCTGCCAAGTTTCTTCAAAATATGGATAATTAGATAGAACTTACTTGTTTTGACTGTAGGACATATGAATCTATATGTGATGTATATATAGACAACTCTTTTTTGGTGAATTCTGAATATTCGGCTCTGTTTGTGGCGATTTGGACATTATATCTACTTTTTATTTAGTGCCGGTGGGGTATATATTCTATATGTGATGTAACCTATAACTTGGATCAAAACCTTTTTTTGAAAAAAAAAACATTCCACTCCTCTTTTTTAATTAGACGTAAAATGTAATTTTCAACGTCTCACAATTGAAATGTGAGACGTGGAAAGTCCCCAATTTCCACGTCTCCTTGATCTATGTCCCAGCAAAAAGAGATGTGAAAAGTCCAAAAAAAGAGACATGAAAAGTGTTTTCTGTAGTAGTGAGATTATGAGAATAGGGTCATTGGAGGTGGCTATTTCTGGGTTTATATTCCTTTCCTTCTTCTCACCTTCCTCCTCCCTCCCTCAATCATCTTATCTCTTTTTTCTACTATACTCTTTTTTTTCTTAAAAGAGGGAAATCCTGGGAGCAGGATCGGGAACGAGAACCAATCTCGATCCCGGCCACTTTCCAGGATGGGAACCGGGAATGGGGATTCCCGGTCCCAGTCCCGGATTTGGACACCCCTAGAAGTGACAAAGAAATCTCAATCAAATCTAAAATAAATTTTATACTCCCTACTATTCTTAATATAAAACATATTTGGTGAGTTGATATTAATCCTAAATGAAAGGCCAATTTTTAAATTTTGTCAATTTTTTCCAAATTACTCCTGTCAGTAATAATCATATAAGAGATATGAGAGGAAATTAAAGAAAATAATTATGGTGCTTTAGAAACAACATAATATAATAACTAATTTAACAAATACCATTATATCCCTTATTATAAGTCCACTTTAACTAATTCTCACATACCAAGAATTGTTAGTTAGATCATTAAAAATTTCTTAGATTGATAAAAAATTTTAACACTACCTTTATTCAAAATTTCCTTTACTCTACTTTTATAAATTATTCTCACATCTCTCTCCTCTTTCTCTCTTCCCAATAAAAATTAAATAAGGATACAGTTAGAAAACAGTTATTAATAACCTCTAACTGGACTTATATTTAAGAGCAAACATTTTTTGGTAATTGAACTTATAATAATGAACATAATGATATACTCCCTCCATCTATAATATAATGTCCTTTGTTTTAAAGACATTGTGCAAAATATAACGTCTTATTTGACTTTGTTTGAGTAATATATGTGTCCCCCACCCATCTACCCATACATTAATTTCTCCCACACATTCAATATCATCTTCTTTTCATAATTACCCTTTCTCGTACTCGTTCATAAATAAGGGTACTTTTAAAGAAAAAAAAGTATATTTCCTACTAATTTATTGTTTATAACTAACTTTAACTAATTTCTTAGGAAACCGCAATTCGGTTAAAATGACCTTATATTTTAGGACAAAGAGAATATTTAATTAAATTAAATTAGGTAAATATACTATCTTATAAGGAAAATTAATTGTACGTCCCATAGAAGAAACTTTATTAAGATGAGGTCCCATGCAATCACCTAATTAAACTAAGGTCCCTAGTTCTGGCTAGGAAGATGTTATCTTCATGCTAAAAGTTGTTACTAACTAAGAGTTTAAAAAGTTGTAATTGATACTCATAATGTTGTTACAAATGCCCAAAAAGTTGTTATCGTCTAGTCAAAAGTTTTTGGTGACCAACCAGACAATAAAAATTTTGGCCTAACGATCACAACTTTTTAGCCAGGGACCTCAGTGTAATTATGAGATTTTGTTGGGCCTCTTCTTAATTAAGTTCTTTTTGTGGAATATGTAATTAATTTCTTCAATTTTATACTTTATTTATTTAAAAGAGGAATGAATGAGAGTAAGAAAGTCTCACCGCCATGGATTATAAGCGTAGCCTTAGATCCAGGTGTGAGCTTGTGGGAATACTGAACGAGTGTTGGAGAATATGGTAAAGTAAATAGGAGGGCGCAGTGTATGAGAAAATGAAACTTGTCATAAATCAATGGGGGCCATAATTTTACAACGTGCTGAAAGATTACGATCACATTGAAACTTGTTATTGTTATTGAAGTAAAGGGCTGGAGGGCATTTTTGGCAAAAAAAAGTACTAATTTATAATACTCTCTCAAATGGCTGAACATTTAGATTAAGAAAGTAGTTAAAATGGTAAATATATCTGAAATAATTTTTATTTCTCAAGTTTGCCCTTATTTATGATGTGGTATATAAGAGAAAGAAATATGATAATAATTATAAAAATGAGTACTAAAAGAGAATGTCAATAGAAAGAATCATTTAGCAAAAAATAATAGAGAGAAGAATAATGGGTAAAATAAAAAAAACATGGGTCAACATTACGATTTGACGGTCAATTAACCGTTGGGTAGATGAAAGTTGAATTTTATAACTAGAAGGGAAGTTAGTGTAACATGTATTTTAATTTAAATAAAGGTTTATAGGTTTTCAAAATAAATGGGAGATCTATGTAATTTTGATTAAAATGAAATTAGGTGAATATATTTTACTCTTACAATTAAGATAGATATATATATATATATATATATATAACCTACATGTGAAAGAATATCATGTGCCTAGTTTACACGGATAACATCAGCAAACGCATTGCTTTAATTCAAATGAGCTATAACGTGTCCAAAACCATGGGATATACGCACTACTACAAAACAGGGTTTTCACGTCACAAATTTTGGACTTTTCACGTCACTTTTTGGTGTGACATAAATTCAAGTGACGTGGAAAACTGGACTTTTAACGTCACACCAAAAAGTGACGTGAAAAGTCATCTTTTTCACGTCACAAATTACAAAAATTGTGACGTTGTTTGTCCAAAATTAGATTATATTGATAAAGATATGACAGAGAAACCACGTTACACATTACACAATATGTGACGTGGTTTCTGGAGAAACCATGTCACACATTACCAATTTGTGACGTGGTTTCTTGAAACCACATCACATATTTTGTAATGTGTGACATGGTTTCTTGAAACCACGTCACAAATTTGTAAAATGTGACGTGGTTATTTTTTAAAAAAAAATGGGTTTCTCCGAAAAAGTCATCCACGTCTTGAACCTAGCAGGTTTCTCCATCAAAGTCAAGTCGCTAATTTATTCTATAATTTCTTCAGACTTTAACCATTTTCAAATTAAAGAATCAACTTTTCCAATCTCCTAACATAATAAAAATGGATTTCCTATCTCATATGATGACATAATGGCTGGATAAAATTCTCTAATTAAGAATGAAAGAGGTTTTACTCCTAGATGTGAAATTTCCACTAAAAATATTCATGAAAATGCCTTTACTCTCAAAGAAAAAGGGAAGGAGATTAAAGGCAGACATTGCCCGCAAAAAATGACGAAGAAAAAAGATAAGAAAGACAAGCAACAAAGTGTTAAATACAACATTATTAAGTCAAAACCAAGAACATAAATAGAACTTCAAGTTAAAACTAAGAAGTTTATATTCAAAAAGTCTATGAAGCAAAAACTTTATTCGATCACAGGCTTCAAATTTTGAGCTCCACAAATTTGTTAAAATACTTACAGAAATATCTTATCTACAAGGTAATAAAGACACACCTCGGCACCAAGAAAATAAGCCTGAACTGCAGAATAGCCAAAGGAAGGGGGTTCGAGCACACAAAGCTTGCACAGCACTGGTGTGGCTCTTCAATGGCAAAACTACGTTTGGGAATTGGATCTCTCAGCCGTTCGATCCAGGATCTACGGTAGAGACTCCCTCCTCCCGACATCTCCCAAAGCCTTCCTCACTTACATGCCGCCCACAAAACGATGAACGGCTTTCTCTCTTCTGTGCTATAGAAGAAGCATTTTGTTGAGTCCATTCGACTACGCTCAAATTCTGCTGATCTAGGGCAGAGGACTGAGATCTATGATGACGATGAGTTGTTAGACCTTCATCTTGGCGGTGTGCTTGCGAAGATCTCGCATTGGAAGAAGAAGTAGCAGCAGCACCAGAAGGAACCCTAGAAGAAGAAACAAGAGGTAAATGAAACAAGAAGAGAAAATCAAATAACGAAAACAGAGGAAAATGGAAAACCCTAACCTAAGGAAAATGGATGACGAGGCAACGGAGAACGAAAGACGAATGGAGAATAGCGTGGATGAAGCAAAACAAATTTGGGAAACATTTTAGGGCTGCCGCGTGCGGGACGGATACATTAAAAAAATTGCTGTGACTTTCAACGTCACACTTAAATTAAGTGTGACGTTAAAAGTCACAAATTTTTTTTAAAAAATGAAAAAAAAAATCTGTGACTTTCAACGTCACACTCAAATTAAGTGTGACGTTGAAAGTCACAAATTTTTTTAAAAAAATTTAAAAAAATTTGTTATGACTTTCAATGTCACACTTAAATTAAGTGTGACGTTAAAGTCACCAATTTTAAAAAAAAAATTTTAAAAAAAAATTGGTGACTTTCAACGTCACACTTAAATTAAGTGTGACGTTAAAAGTCACAGCAATTTTTTTTTTTTTTTTGCGTTTTTTAACATACAACGTCACACATATTTAAAGTGTGACGTTGAAACTTTCAACGTCACACTTTAAACTCCACCTCCAACTTAATTACAAAAATGCCACCGCGTTTTTTTTCCATGTCACTTTTTTTTTTTTTGCGTTTTTTAACATACAACGTCACACATATTTAAAGTGTGACGTTGAAACTTTCAACGTCACACTTTAAATTATGTGTGACGTTGTATCTCCCTCCACCTCCAACTTAATTACAAAAATGCCACCGCGTTTTTTTTTCATGTCACTTTTATATTTATGTGACGTTAATTGGTGACGTGAAAAGCCTGTTTTGTAGTAGTGACGTAAAAAATCTATAGCCAGATCAGTCATGATGAAACTTTATTTTATCACCAAATGATACAAAAATAGGTGATAATATACCCAGTTTAGCATTTGAACATTTTAGCATTCGTCTTTGATTTTCGCCACCAAAAGTTTGAAACTCTATTCACATCAATTTCTTAGCTGGATTAATATGTGGAAAGAGAAAATTTCAATGACTGAGATGTAATAATTTTAAGAAAAATGGACAAAAATAGCAGAGCAAAGCCTTACCAACCCCATAGAGACCAATCAGGGAAGGGGATGTCAAAGTGTTCATTGGTTGTTTAATATCAAAATAGAGGCAAAGGCATTGATAATCTGTCCGATTAATAGTAGGTTCATCCATACAATCAAACACTATGTCCACATCAAGAACCACCCCAAGTTATCTCCTAAGAAGCTTCAAAAAACTCCAAATGGTGAACATTGATCTACTCTGCACACAAGCATAGTACAAATCCACATACAATTTTCCCCAAACAAGAAGGACCCTAAAAGCAGCATACTTCTGAGCTTCTAATAAATGTACCTTTGATATCTTAGAGTCAGCCCAAGGCTGAAGATCCCGATAGATCAACCTGAAGAACTCAGGGCACATGATCTCGTTCGACCCGGACGACTCCTCCGGAAAATGACGTTGCTCTGGTACAACATCCTCGGTTCTGTAACGACATAAAGTTAAGAGCATTGTATGATTTTGTAGGCACGATCATTGTGGGTCTCTTCATCGAACGATTTGGGTGGAAGTTGATGCCAAGTCGTAGGTTCTAAGTTGTGAACCACTACCGTTTTTGGTTTGGGAGACATAGTTGTCAACCTTATCAGATCAATCAGTAGAGAGAAATAAAAAATCAGAAAAAAAAAACCAATTAATCAAACACACCCACACTCTGAGATAGAGAGAGAAGAGGAAGGAGGACCTTGTAGAGAAGGACAAAAAGGAGAGATAAGACATAAAAAGGAAATGGAGGAGAAGAGAATAGCAGGAGGTTGAGGATGGGGTCTCATGGTAGAAGAAATGAGGAAGAAGAATGGTACACCAACAATTGATCACTGACAATCGCTCAGACGAGAGTGTTCTAAAAGGGACGGATGACCAGAGCTAAGGCCATAGGAAATCATCCACTTGTTCTAAAGAGTTAGACACTTGGTCTTGTAAATGAAGAGTTATACATTTGTTTACGGAGCATCAGGGTCGAAGCTCCTATTGACTAGGTTGACCAGCCGTGGAAGGCTACTCCATCTGGGTGGCGGCTGATAATCGTTTGTGTGGTGACGATTGAATCTTTTTAAAAGGAAATAAAACATGGGCGTAATTGTCTTTCACCCACAAAACTTAATTTCATTTTGGTACACAATGTGCAGTAAAATTTCAGAATTGTTTCGAGGTTGACTGAAATTAATTTGGGTTTATGGAAGTTAACTTAAATTTTTGTCTTGTGTTTTCTTTTTTATCTATCCTTATATCTTTTTTTTTTTTTGCTCAATTATGGGTGTATTCTGGCGGATAACATACAAAATGAGATCCTTCTTTGTGGTGTTCATGCAGAATTTATTAAGATGAAACTTTTCGCCTGTGGGTATGATAAACTAGATTATATATTATGTACATATATGAAGATATGATTATGAGAATAATATATCTTTATTTTTATGTTGATAATAAATTAATTTTATTTTTAAAAATAATCCCTTTTGTATTTTTTTTATTTATTTTGTGGTATATCGATCTTATATGTGTCTTAGATAGCATATGAAAATATGCATATGTCATAATCAACATAATATGATTATCTCAACTAGTGTCTATAATTGAAAATTAAAATTTGTGAGGTGCAAATAACAAGAACATTATGTCAACTAGTGCCTATAATTTATTATTTAGTTTGTCCATTATGTCATGTGACTTAGAACATTATTCCAATGAGTGACATAAATTAAGAGATTGAATTGAAACAAATTAATACTAAATTATTAAAGTAGAATTAATTAGTTAAAAATAAAATAATAATTTAAATCCAAGAAACATATAGTAGTAGTGTGGTAGCACTTGTTCTTGCTGATGTTTAATTTTTTTTACCAACATGAGTATATTTTTGTTAAAGACATTTTTGTTTGATGCACTGTGGAACAACAGGTATAGATATGACAAATATTTGAACAATAGTTTATCATTTTATGACGGATTAGCCTCTTTCATTAGACCTAAACCTTTTTGTTACATTTTGTTATCTAGTAGCACGTCAGTTGTTTGTTTTTATGTTTCTCAAACCTAGCCAAATTTATTATAAAAAGGCACACAAAAAAGACCCTCAACAAAGGAAAAGGACAATAAGGTGCATTGTACTGAATTTTTGAAAGAATAAACAGGCGAAATGGAATGATCTATCTTTTAATAAATTTAAAGGAAATGACTAAAATACCCTCATTTGACAGTAAAGACCCAAAAATTTGGAAGTTATTTCATAACGTCGTAAGTGCATTATAAAAGTTGGTAAACACAAATATATAGTTGATAAATCTGAATAGAAAGTTGGGAAACCCAAATACCAAGTTGTTAAATTCTAGTAATAAGTCAGTAACTGGTGAATTAGATGTGAAAATAGGAGGGTGGTAAGTGCCAATATGACGTTGGTAAACATGACTAGAAAGTTTATCAACCCAAAGAGCAAGTTGGGAAACCCAAATATTAAGTTGATAAAGTCTAGTAAAAAGTTGGTAACTTGTGAATGGGGTGTGAAAATAGGAGGGTGGTAAATACCAATGTAAAGTTGGTAAACACAAACAGAATAGGTAATTTTTGTGTCTTTTCTGTCCAAGGAGGGTATCTTAGTCATTTTCCTTTAAACTTATTAAAGGACATATAAGTGCATTACACCTATTTGATTTTACAAAAATTCAGAGTATCTTAGTGTCCCTTCCTTGTGTCAAGGATCATTTTATGTCTTTTTCCCTTCATTTATTGGCCCACGATAGTGGGACAATTCTAAAAATTTCAAAGTCTAAGTTCAAAATGTAGATGCCAAGAAAGAGTGATTTGGCCTTTTCATCCTCCACATTATTATAGCTTAATTGAATACATGTATAGGGACTTCGTTGACTTTCCACAAGAATTTAATGTCTCAATGTTTTCAAGGCTTCACTTGTTGGCTTTGGGGCCTACATCTTCACGTATCACGACAAATATTCCAACTCCTTTCCAGTGCTATGCGGATCCTGTTCACTGTTTCACCTACAAACAATGAAATGTACAGTTCCAGTTGCATTCTCATGGGTGTTATCCTTAGGAGATATTTCACAAACCCCTAAAATATTAAGAAGCAGCACTCCCTAGGATTAAACAAACATTTCTTACATATAGCAGGGTGACAAAACAGTAGAAAGATAACTGTATAATTCAGAAGAAAAGAGGGGAGAAGAGGTGTCACTTGACCTCGGTCCTATGACCTCAGTGCTTTGACCCCTTGCTCTTGGTTCTCTGACCTCAACATACATCACTTTTTATAGGCAGAAACATGTGACCGTTGGGGACATTAAAAATGTTTTATGATAATTAAAGTAGCAGTTACAAAACATTTAAGGGAAAATTCCTTAAAAAGAAGCTCATAATATCATAGGACTATTGGGTGCAACGAATTTAAAAAACCACAACATGCTGCTGACTTAACTATCCTTAGGTGGGCACTGAGTGGGGCCCACCATAGGGCGGATCTTTTTTTTTTTCTTTTTTTTAGGGGGATGTTTGAAAATTTTAATGGAGGAAGAGGAAGGAGGTGGGATTCGAACCTCTTTAGAGGGACTTGGTGGCCTTACCACCAAGACCTTTCATTATATATAGTGCAAAAAAATATATACGTACCATCTTTCATTCTTTCCTAAATTCGTATAACAGATTACCAAATTCGTATAATAAATTACCAATTTTGGATGACCGATTACCAACATGTATCTATCCATTTATCAACATCATAACTTCACCAAGTTTTTGACAGAATTGTATAACAGAATTGTCGTTACCCATTGAACCTTATTCAAGAGATCACTTATCATAGAAGTTGGGTTGTCATTAGTTGTCATTTTCAAATTGTTTCTCATGTCATTGGAATGGACCAGCTAATTTCATCTTTTGAAATTCAAAGGACAGAAGCTATTTCTCCCCATCTCTCTTAAGTTTTAAATCGTAACCGTCCAGTAGATCTGATCCCTCCAAAAAACACAACTTGAGGATTTTAAAATCACATCTGGACCGTCCAGCTTATCCTAAATCGTGATCGTCCATCCATTTAATTTCATATTCTGCCAAAACGATACGTCGTTCACCAACACACTTTCCCGGTCGAATTTCCGAACTGTTGGTCACTGCGAGAGGATCTCCACATATCGCATCTTCAATGAAAGGAACTATTTGCATTTGGTAAGTCTGCTTGTGGCTTTAGTCATTATATGATCTTATGCTCTTTGTTTTCCCTTTGTTCATTGTTGTCTTCTTGCTATTTGGTTCCTCTCAATCGATACGCATCTTCTCGGAGGTTGGTTCCTGACTCTCTCATTGTATTCTTCAAATGTCTTCCTTTTTTTTTTTTTTTTTTGTCTATTTCTGATTAGGAGAACATGCAAGCTAGGTGGCCCCAAAAAATCATCGAAAGATAGGTAGTTTTGAGAAATTGAATATTCTGACATCGATTCAAACAGAATATGAGAGGCCATTAGAGAATAATATATGCTAGAAGAGTAAAATGGAATGAATATTATGATATTTTGGCTTCCTCTTGTTATTTCTGGAGTTGCAGAAATGATATCTCTGATGCGAAGTATCAAACATACTGAGGCATTCAAGAATTTTCCAAGAGCATGTGCCTCCATTGGGAAACCACACCTCCCTTAAGTGGGAGGTTGTGGGTTTTAGCCCCAGTGTGAGCAATGTGGTTTTGTGGTGGGTGTGTGTCTCCCTTCCCCATGGAGGAGGGCTAGGTTAGGGGTAATTTTATTTTTTTTTTAAGAAAAGAAGCATTCAAAAATTTGAAACCATTAGAGCATGATACATTTCTAGAAGAGCTTGCTCCTTTATGAAGAGTATCAATATCTCTTGATTTACCAAGTATATAACCTAGTTTAACATTGCAATCCATGTAGCCAACCCCTCATAGTGGAATAAGATTTTGTTGTTGTTACTGTATAACTCTGTCTGCCCATGTAAGTTCTGTTTTTAGGTTTGATCCACACAATAGAATTAGTAGAATCACAACTGGAGTTTGTTTAACGCAATCCAAATATGTATTGAATTATCATTAACTTGCAAATAATCAAGACATTCAGCTCTGCTATCCTTACAGTTTGGAATCCAGTTGTCCATCCAAACATTTATCTCTTAGCTATCTACCAGTTTCCACCAAATTATTAAATTATTATTTTTTGAATTATTAATTTTTTTAAAAAAAAATTATATTGCACCCTTTGACTTAGGGCGATAACTCTGGCGCTGTTTTTTTCCGTTGCTTTTACTGATAACTTTATGACAAAAAATAATGACTCTTAAAATTTTGAAGAATAAAGAAAATGATCACCATAAATATCATTTAAAGCTTTAGCCGAAAGGAAAAAAGAAGTCTATGAAGTTCTCCACATATTTTGTGTCCCTGGCTGACAGTATAATTAATGATCCTCTTATACTACGATGCCATATGTGGAAAATGGACAGGGAAAAGACCAATTGTGGTGTCCAGTCTTCATGAATCCCATAGAGTATCAGTAGCATAAAATTGATAAATCATAAAGGTATGTATTATATCAGATTTACAGGTTATAGATTATCCTTCTATATGTTTTTGGAAGAGAAGTGATATCCCAATTAAATAGTCCAATGATGGTATAAATCCTCTGTAACATAAGATAGTATTACAGTGAACCAAAAAAAAAAAAAAAGCATTAAGAAGGATTTTTTCTAGCAATGGCTAGCTCAAACTGGCTACAAATGACTGACCATTTATGATCAATTTGAAACACTTGTTGTCGAGCATTTCTTTGATCTTCCACCATCTTGGAGTTTTCTTTTCTTACAGCCTCAATCTCCTTCTTGAATTCTACAGTTTCTGTAACACATTTCCTTTTCTGCTCTTGTAGATATGATAGCTCAACATCACAATCTGTTATCTCTTTATCCAACCGAGTGACGTGTTCCTTCAACCTAGCTTTCTTCTCTTGAGCTTCATGCATTAACTTCTTGGTCTCAGATATTTTGGAAATAAGAGCAATGGCAGTCTCTTTCCGTTGAGTCAGTTTTTCTTCAACGCTTTTATGTCTTTCTGTGATTACCACAGATTTACTGGCAGTAGTGAAGGCTTGCTTGAAAGAAGATATAAAATTAGGCAAATGTTTGTGCATAGACTTTATTAAAGCCTTAACTCTGGGGGACAGAGCTCCATCTTCCAAGGAAAGGCGAGACAAAAAATTGAGAGCTGTCTGTAGGCGAAGACTATTGGCTTCTGAAGTTGCTATGTCCCTAAGGGGCATCTTCAAGGAATCTTCCAAGTCAGAAAGGGCCCTTGCAACAAGCTCATCCCCACCACAATGATTCTCCATAGATTGAAGCAAACTAATGAGATCATCATCTACATGATTACTTGTTGGTTGCTTACTAATCAATACAGGATGCAATGATGAAGTTGGCACTGCTTTAGATATCTCTAAACTAGGCATTTCTTCATTGATACTCTATGACAACATATCCAAAAAAGGCAACTTAGTGTAAGATGTAAGATCATGTGACAGTTAAGACACTAAAAGCTTACATGCTGAAGTGCTATAGGTGGAATAAAAGATCCTAGGAATGAGCTTGTTGCTTCTGAGTGAGCTGATGAAGTAATTATCTTGATATTCTTTGGTTCAATACTTTCTTGAACATTCTGGAAAAGTGGAAAAAAGATAGGTATCATTAAATTATGTAGTAATTTAACAATTTGGCAGAGCTATGATTACCTTTTCCTTTGCTATGTTTCGATCCTGGGCATTTTGATCTGCTAACTCTTTAACATTCTGAAAAGGAGAGAAGTAAGTTATTTGTAGTCAGCCTTTGTCGCCTTAAGTACATAATGGTTGTATTAAACATGAGCAACACCAAAAACAGATATAGTGTATGAATGCTACCGCAAGATCATGTTTTCTTAAACACCGCCCAAGTTTTCTCAAGGACTGCCTTTGAGAGAGTAATGTTTTAACTACCCCAAACATGCTGATATATAGATTCAAATAAAAGAAGGCAATTCAACTATATACTTACCTCTGTTGATTTTGGTGATGCAATTGGTATCAATTTCTGCTCACTGTTCTGAGCATCTGAAGAAGAAAGAGATTCCACTTGTCTGCTATAATCTTCATTAGATTCAATTATATCTCCCAATGCAAACTGTAACTCCCAACCATCATCCCAATAAGCTATATCATAAAAACCAAGAAATACTACTAATTAGCAATTGTATGTTGAATATATGTGACATGATATGAATCTTGAATATTTTGCATGCCTGTGTCTTTACTTCAATTATGGTATTTTGAAATGATGGTAATTAATACAAATTTGACTTGAATGGGTATATAGTATACCATATTGGCATTGTTATGTGGTTGTGCTAAATAGTTTGATCCTAAAATGAATAATTTTCAGATTAATAAATAATATTTATAGCAGCTACAATCAACATAAAAATATTGAAGTAAATATGGGCATTAGTGTTAATTATTGTATAAGCCAGAAGGAAGTGAAGCTTTGATGACTATCACAAATTCATCATCCAGAATGAGCACCTGCTTGGACTTGTCCATTTCACCCAAGAAAAATTTCAACTACTAACTCCGCCTCTCTGGTCTTTAATATAAGACCCAATTGACTTTTTTGGGGAGAATTAGGAAGCCAAATAAACTACTTAATCTTAACATATATTATATGTCATTAGATTTTATATCAGTTATAAATCAATTAAATTAGTTTGGAGAAAAACTATAAATATAAGTACTTTAAATTGCAAAATAAAAAAGTGATTTATTTAGCTTCCTTAATTTCCCTATAAAAGTCAAGTGAGTTGTATATCAAGGATCGGAGGGAGTACTTGGTTAGGATTTCCACAAGCTTACATGCCCTTACATTTTTCTGATTGTTTTAAAAAATGTGGGGCTTCTGTCAAGGTTTGTCTCCAACAAAAATGCTAGTAATACACTGACTTTACTCTGTGATGTGTACCTGCTTTCTCATTATCTAATATTTGTAGCAACCGCTGAGGAGTTATAGTGGAAGTGATATTGAGTCCTGGGCATTGTTGCACTAGAAGGTGCCTCACAGTTCGCAAATCAATCCATTGACCTCCTGTTGTAAGTTTGGGCAGATTCCAAAGTATTACATATCCCAAATTTGGAATTAGATTCTCCTTTCTGATCTCTCTTGTGTCTCCATGTTCATCTCCAAATACTTTTTCTACTTCTGATGCTTCATGTATGAATAAGATCCTTAGTTTGGGAAGCACGTGGCATGTAGAAATAGGAAATACATGTTTCAACTTATGGCAATGTCTGATGAAGATTGCTATTAGATTTGGCAAAACAAGTTGATGAGGATTTTGTGGGCTTAGACTTTCTTCTTCAATTATTTCCTCCAATTCCTTGCATTTCCTGATGTCGAGTTCCCTCAATTGTTGTAGGCTTTTCAAGACAGACGCAGGAAAGATAACGTTCAACTTTCTACATTCTTGTATTATTAACTTGCCAAGATTTTGAAGGAGTAAAAAGTTTTTGGGTCCCTTCCATATATGCCTCAACTCTGGTAGCTCATGCAATTGAAGATACTGTAAGCCTGAGTTCAGTGGTTGTTCAGTATCAGAAAGCCCTTCTCCATCAAGAATAACTTCAATTTTAGTGTTTTGCACAAAAAGTGATTGCAAAGTTTCCAATGGAGGCGCTACTGCCTTATGTAGTTTCTGCAAAGTGGTAAAGAAATTGTAGGTGTTAGAATCAGATCAGGAAATATGTTAGCTACAGATTAGGAAATAAATATATTTGAATCTAACTAGAATCCCTATCAATCAGGGATATTATTCTCATGTAATTAATAGGGTTAAAGTGCAATTCTATCAATTGACAATTTTTCAAGGTGCAGTGAGCACAAATAACAATTGAAAGGAGACATTATACCAATGGGCTTTTAAAATGGGTGCGGATGGGGCAAAACCGTCAACTTTGTGAACGTTGACCAAAATTTTAATGGTCAACATCCAAAACTTGACGGTTTTGGCCAATCCGCTCCCATTTTAAAAGCCCATTGGTATAATTACCCCTTTCATTTGTTATTTGTACTGGCTGCACCTTGAACAATTGTCAATTGGTAAAATCACACTTTAACCTTAATTAATATAGATACTCCTCCTCCTTTTATAAATATACCCATTGTTTACATGAATGAAATGAACCATTAAGATTATTTCTCTTATTTCACTACAATAGGAAACAACCGGAAAAAAAAATGGAAAATTGTATAATATCTGGATATTTTTCCTTTTTGCGATGGTATAAAGCAATATGAATTTAGAAAAACCAGTGTAGATATTCCCTAGCTTCAATATGTTGCCATAATCCTTTTGTCACATCTAAATTCATGTCAGCCACTTTATGATGCTCAAATACCAACCAATTGAGGATACTGCATGTGCAAGTTTTCCTGCATAAAGTTTCATATATAAACTGTTCTTTTTTCTTATAGTTAGTGATTAATGACCTTGAATCAATGAATGCCCTCATTAAAAAATTTAAGTCACAATCAACATGTATTGTGTAAAATCAGGATTATGTAAATATTGCTAACAATATTAAAGTTCTCAACAAGTAAAGATAATGGGTGGTACCTCTGATGTTTCATAATTGTTTTGTCCCAACACAGACCCAGGAATCCAGTAATTGATAGACTTGAGGTCTAATTGTGGACATCCTCCCAAGTATAAGCTTTTCAAAGACGGCCAATCTGGATGATAATTTTCTGGACAAATGCTGATGATATTTGGTAAGTTGTAGAGGGACAGGTAGCCTAAAGCCGGAAACTCGGTCATTTGAAAATTTTCTGAACTTGGATCTTCATGAATGGATTGGCCAAACACACTCTTCAATTTAATAGCTCTCCTTATATCCAAAACTTCCAATTGTGTAAGGCTTTGAACAAAAGTGATAGGCATTAAGTATTCTAGCTGATTGCACTGAAAGATGATTAGTTTTTTTAATTTTGGGAATATCATTTGATATTGACTTTCAGCTGCAACTATTTCAGTCTTTTCATCTGCTATTATATTCTCAAGTGACTGACAGCTACATATATTGAGGAGTTCCAAGTTTGCAAAAAGGCCTGGAGGAGGTTGACCATGACACAAAGTTTTCAATTGCTTCATCTCTTCGATAGTCAGGTGAGTCAATCTAGAGATGATTCCAACTTGACCCAAATGATTTGCAATGTCTATCACACATTCTAATTTGTCTGAAAAGCTGAGTGAAAGTTGAGTTAAAGCATGCATACCTCCTCCTATTGTTTGAAATACATCAGGGATTATACTGTTACAGCTATGATGAATCCCCCCCAAAGAAAGAACCTGTGCTCTTTGCATCAGATCCTTAATTGTTGCATTTGAGATGCAAGTCTCAAATTCTTCAACGTATAAACTTCTTGTAATAGGAAATTTTTGCCGGTAAAAATCACCATTATTTTTCCCCAAATCTATACAGTAACTCTCCAATGCCGGTGCAACAGTAATTTTATCAAAGAATTCAGCACATTTCTTACCTTGTTCCTCCCAATTTTTTCCCTGGTTGTGACAAAAATACAATTCTTTCAATTGCGTGCATCTTCCAATCACTTTGTAAGGATTGGTTAGAATTTCGCATCTCTCTATATCCAATAACCTCAAGTTCTTGTGTTCTATAATGCATTTTGATAATTGAAAGAAATAACATCGCCTTAACTTGAGAGACTCTAGTCTTTCTAGGCTTCGTGTAAAAGCGGTGTCATCAAATAGCCATTTATTCAGGAACAAGCATCGTAGATTGTTTACCACAGAGAGTAACTTTGACCATTGTGGAATTGATTGTTTGGCAAAATTATTTTCATTTTCAAGAACCAAGACCTTGAGCTTCTTCGTATCTTCAAAAAAATTTTTGTTTACATCTATAGGGGTCTTAGACTTCACTGAGATGAATAGAAATTCAAGTTCAGGACACTCTAGCTTATGTGAAAGTTTATCCATTTTATTGATCCATAAATATCTCACTGTATCCCTCACAATCACGTCCTCTTGAAATGCATGTAGACTCCTTTCTTGTCTCTTGAGCAACTTGATTTGTTTCTTTGCTATCCATAAGGCCACATCACGCACCAAGTCATGCATTTTGATAGAATTGCCTCCACTAACTTGAATCAACAAACAACAATCTATAAGCTTTCTTTTAGCTCTAATAATTTGATTTCTGGCCCTTTCATATGAATAAGCTTCAACTAGACCTAGCCCGATTCCATACATGACTAATTGATCAACCACAATTTCATAATCTTGTGGAAATACAGCACACAACAAGAAGAGTGATTTGGCCAGTTCATCCTTCAGATTATCATAGCTTAATAGAAGGCATGCATAAGTGTTTCTTAGATTGTCTTCAATTTCCACCCAACTTGAATCTCTCAATGTTTCCAATGCTTCAACCCACTCATTTTGAGTTTTTCCCTTCAATGTGTGGGCCACGGAAGCAATCGCAATAGGTAAACCATCACATTGTTTTGTAATTTCTTGTGCCAAACCCTTCAAAGTATTGGAGCTATCATCAAAAGTTCCAGCATGCTTTTGAAAGAGAGTCCATGCTTCGTTCTCATCTAAACCAGTTAAGGAAATGGTTTTTTTGCAATTCATCATTTTACATACATCAAGTTTTCGTGTCGTTATAAGAGTAGTGCACCCAGATTGATTTTCAGCATCAAGAATCCCTATGGCTTTGAAATCAAGCATTTCCCATACATCATCCAAAATTATAAAAAATCTCTTCCCACTTGTCAATCTCATGAATACTCGTCTAGCTCTCTCTGATTCCCCTTCCTCTTGTAATTTCAAACTTAGTTGCCCTGCAATCTGCCCTTGGATTTTCTTAACATCAATGACGTTAGACACAACAACAAAGACAACTTTGTCAAAAAATCGCTCCACTTCTTCGCCCACTTGCTTTACCATCGTCGTTTTTCCACATCCTCCCATCCCATGCAATCCAATCATGGGAACTTTATCATCCTGCAGTGCCTCCAGAAGTTCATTATATGCCCTCTGTCTACTGTCAAAG
This sequence comes from Mimosa bimucronata, assembly GCA_037074515.1. Taxonomy (NCBI): domain Eukaryota; kingdom Viridiplantae; phylum Streptophyta; class Magnoliopsida; order Fabales; family Fabaceae; genus Mimosa; species Mimosa bimucronata. The sequence continues at coordinate 11,932,883 of CM073443.1, read as the reverse complement.
TGTAGGAAATCTTGTGAAGCAAAATAGTTCATACCAACAAGGGTAGCGAGTCGAGAGAACTGTGGGAATTCAACTTCACTATGCCTTCTAATCTCTTTGCTTTTCTCTTCAAGCTTCTTGGCAAATCTATAATGCCTGATTGGTTTAGGACAATGCATAAGACAAGGTGTCTTCTTTCTCTTCATTGCATTGTCTTCTAACTCCACTACTCTTGCTATTAAACACTCTGCCTTGTGTAACCATTTCTCAACATCATTCACAACCTTTTCAGTTTTCTTGGTTGATTCTTTAGCACGATCATTAACACTTTCAACTTTTGTTTGCAGGTTTTCTTTCTCCGTTTGAAGCTCTTTTATGTACCTATTGAAGCAAAATGAATAACGGGCCTGATCTATTGCTGCATCCACTAATTTCCTCACTATTTCAGCCACAATAGATATGCCAACTTCTGCCATTGATAGCAAATCCAATCCAATCAAGGTTCAGTATCTAAGAGTAACATTTTTCTCTTTATCCCAAATTGGGAACGATCCCTTTTATGTTCTTTTGTATCTTGGAGGTACCTTTTGTCCTTTTGATATTCGAGGGGTATTTATTTGGAATTTTCCCAAAAACCTATAATCCATAAGTATTAATAATTAAATAATAAAAGGAAGTCATATTTTTTATATTTCCTTCTTTATTTTTTAAATGGCAACACATGCAAAGGAAGTGGAGAAGGATATATGGCAAACATTTAAAAGAAAGGATATTATGACATGATAAAGAATAATTTATATTTAAGAAGCAAATCATATTAGAATGACCAATAGGAATAGGAAGCCATGCAAGGAAAAATGTAACAGTATAATTATATTAAGGTGATCAATAAGAAGATATGTAAGGAAAAGGAAAAATGTAAAAGTATAATTATATTAAAGTGACCAATAGGAAGACATGCAAAGAAAAAGGTAAAGGTATAATTTTATGAGTTAAGGGTAAAAAATACACATGTACTTTTATCAAAAATTTGTCCAGTAAGCTCAACCTAGGCCTCCAAGTGAGAAACCTCAAATCCAAACCCAAAGAGAACACCCCCTCCCTAGCAGATGAAATGCTTAAATCGATCACAAAGGCCCTTAAACAATAGTACTGTGATCAAGAAGATACATACTCGAATGATACCCTGGAAGACACAGATGATGCAGAACTCTCTAGTATGGAACACTAATCTCCCCTCTTCTAATGATTATTTTCACATGGAATTGTCAAGGTGCAGCAAAGAGTAAATTCCACTCAGTGCTAAGATCCCTAGTAAAAGAACACAAGCCAGATATCTTGATTCTAGTAGAGCCAAGAATCTTCGGTACAACAGCTGATGGCGTAATCCAGAAACTTCACTTCCTAAACTCTCATCGAGCGGAAGCATGTGGATTCTCTGGAGGCATTTGGTTGCTCTGGACAAACAAAGTTGAAGTTCAAATTCTATCCAGTAATTGGCAGTTTATTCATTCTTCTGTTCGTGTCTCCGGCACTAGTCATGAATTCCTCTTGACAGCTGTTTATGCAAGCCCAACCACCTCAATTCAAGTTCAACTCTGGCCCAAATTATCAAATTTGGCCCAAACCATTACCATTCCTTGGGCCATTGCTGGTGACTTTAATGCAGTGTTATCGGCCCATGAGCGTCGCACTAGCTTTGGCGTAATTTGTAGAGGATGCCCAGCATTCAATTCCTTTGTATCCTCATCCTCTCTAGTGGACCTGGATTCTCAGGCCCAAAATTCATCTGACGGAGAAGGCTTTCCTTGGCACGTCTGGACAGATTTCTTGTAAACCCTACTTGGGCTCAAACCACACCTAACACCACAATTACTCACCTACCCAGAATACAGTCTGACCATAACCCTCTCAAAATAAATGTGGGCCTCATAGCTTCAACCCTTAAAGCTGATCACCACTTTAAGTTCATGGCTGCCTGGTAGGGATGGGAATAGCCCAGCCAGCCTGCCTTAGGCCTGCGGCCTGGCCTGCTAAAGCCTGGCCTGTTTATTTTCAGGCCAGGCTTAGGCTGCCTGGTAGGGATGGGAATAGCCCAGCCAGCCTGCCTTAGGCCTGCGGCCTGGCCTGCTAAAGCCTGGCCTGTTTATTTTCAGGCCAGGCTTAGGTTCAGACTTTTTCTTTGGCCTGTTATGCTTAATAGGCTAGGTTCAGGCTCAAAAAAAGCCTGTTAGGCCTGTTAAGCAATTAAATAATATTTTTAAAATATATTTTGTCCATTCATATTATTTTTATATTATATTACATTTATTTTTTTATATATAACATTATAATTAGTTAATAATAAATTATTATTAAATTAACAGGCCCCTTAACAGGCCAGGCCTGTATACAGGCTAGGCTCAGGCCTAAAAAATGGCATGCGATAGGCCATAGGCCAGGCTCAGGCTCTTTTTGACAACACAGGCCTGGCCTATTCTTAGGTGTTCTTGAGGTGTTTTGAAGATTGGAGTTCAAGAGTGGTTGAAAAGCTTTAAGGTAGTACTTACTCTCTTACATTTCCAGTGTTGTTTGAATATTGCGATACTTTTTGGCTTCATGATGAGGTATGTTCGAAGTGATTATATGTCTCTTTTAAATGCTATGGCCATGTGTATTTTTTTTAAGAATATGTATGCTCATATGTAGACATTATTGGCATTGCTATATCTCATCCAATGTTAAGCTTGGTTTGGGTTTGTGCTACTAAAATTTCCCCAAATATCCTCCCCCAATCTTCAACATTAGTAGTAAGTTCATCCATGGAGAAAGAATAGAATGCGGACAGATGATGGAAACGTTTGTGATCTTTTTGTTGATGACTAATGCATAAGTTCATCTTTAAGACTATATTGTTGAATCTGTAATAATTGTTGTAATATGCTTTTGTAATGGTTGTAACCATGATTTATCCCTGGCTAAATTACATAAAATTTCCGAATTTTTGGTCAGTTGCATATAATTTATCTAACATTTAAAAGTTTAAATTAAAGACCCTAATGTTTTATGTTTTAACTCTCAATCCCTTACCACTAACATTACTATTAAAATTAACGGTTTTTTCCCAATAAAAAGGTTTATATTTTTTATTATATACAATTTCATTTTAAAAAATAACTGTTTTCATTTGATATATAATTTTAAGATAATATAATTTTTTATTTAAAAAAGACATGATCAAATAAGTATTTTACATACACAACAACAACTACCACCAAACCTTATCCCATTAGGTGGGGTCGGCTACATGGATTGCAAGACGACATTGTGCTCTATTAGTAACCAAATCTTTTGATATAGTATTCACTAAAAGATCTTGCTCTATAATTTCATTGAGACATTTTATTTTACATATATTTGAATTATTTGATATTTCGGAGACATTTTATTTATATATAAAGTACATGGTCAAGAAAATACTTTACATCTTTTTTTAAAAGAATAATTATATTTTCAGTGTTTAAAATACATAAAATTATACGTCGGATGTCAAGGGTTGTTTTTTCGATGACATGGTACATAATAAAAATATGTTAAATTTGTAAATGACAAAATCTGTTAACTTTAACGGTAGGGGAGTTGAAAATCAAAACATGAAATGTTAAAGTTTTTAATTTAAACTTGGGTTAATATAATATTTGGTCCCTATAGTTTGACCTAATTTGAATTTTGGTCCCTGTAGTTTCAAATAGAAGGTTTTGGTCCCTCAAATTTCAATCCCTTTATAAGATTAGTCCCTGTAATTTAAAAAAGACTTTAATGATGTTAAATTTGGCTGAAGCGTCATTAACACCATTTATTTTGATGATTTTAAGTTTGACTAGACATGTGGTTTTAATTTTAATTTTGAAAAAACATCATAGTCTTCCCCAAGAACCTTATGAAAATTCCCACGCCTATATCCACCCATTCAACTTCTTTCTCCTTCAAACTTCAGCTGAGTAATCTCGCGCATGGTGAAGATTTCCTATCACACAACGTTGCAAGAGACGACAAACATGGTACATTTATCCCTCCTCCATTTTCTTGGGATGTAAAATGGTGCTGATATCAACTCTTCCATTTCTGTAGTACCAACAACAACTCTTCCAAGGCCAAGTTCACTTCAAGAAACAAATCCTCGACCTGTTTTTCCGATGGTTGCCTTTTCCTTGGTGGAGCATTCTCACTCTCCTTGTTTGGGGTTTTTCGTCATTCATAACCCCAATCCATTCTTCCAATCCTTCAGTTTACAGGAACCACCATCGGAGATTCAAATTGCACCGCCACAATTCACGAACCCGATCTCCTGTACTACCACAACCCTTATGATGAGCCCTGGGAGTGATTAGAATCATCGATTGCCCCATTCACAAAATCGCTCACAAAACTCATTCCTTACAATCGGAACAGCCATGGGAGTTCATGGACGATGGCGGCTCCCGCGGAGAGAAGAGTTTGGGGTTGTTTCTCTGGCAAGGTCTGGAGGCTTATTGGGATTCCATGAAAGAAAGAGATTATGGGATTAGAGGGTGTGGAAGCTGGAGGAGGCAATTATTTGAGGAAGCGATATGTACAGATCCTTCTTCCCAATAGTTTGAAGGAGGAAGAAGAAGAAAAGGTGGATGGGGGCATTGGAAATTTCAGAGGGTATTTGGAGAAGATGATATTTTTTAAATATTAAAATTAAAACCACATGTCCATTCAAACGTCAAATCATCAAAACAAATGGTGTTAATGACATCTCAACGAAATTTAACACCGTTAAGGTCCTTTATAAATTACAAGGACTAACATCATAAATAGAGTGAAACTTGAGGGATCAAAACCCAAATAAGGTCAAATTATAGGGATCAAACATTATATTAATCCTTTACACTTTTAGAAGTCAGAGAGGTTATGTGCAACTGACTTAAAATTTAAGAGGGTTTTGTGAATTTTAACCTTTATCTTTTGTTAAATTTATGTATGGATATGATTTTGCTAAACATAACCAAAAAAACCTAAGTTAAAATGCTCATCTAGTTAAGTATTGTTTCTGGATTCGGAATCCAAGTGATGAATGTTCTTCATTTTGTTCGAGATAGTAAATTAATTGCTTTAGCTTCAAACTTTTTACGTGAAATATTAGACTTAAGTAGCTTTTTGTAGACCCAAAAATGAAAAGATTTGGAGTTCTATAGTTCCTATGAAAAATCATGACATTAGAGAACAAAACCAATAAATTGTACTATATACTTTGGCGCACGTTCTGTTGGATATTTTTCCCACTTAATAGATGACTCTTCAAACTTCAATTTGAGACTTGAATAGTGTCAAAACCATTTTTCTACAATTAGTTGAGATTTCAAAGTCACAAGAAGATTTTTCAAATTGAGGATTTTTTAAAATGCAAAAAGTTTTAATTAAAATGTCAAAGTTTTCATGTTTTAGATCTCGTACAAGCTTGGATAACTTCCCTAGCTAAGGCTAACCTAACTTGGGAATGAGTTGGAAAAGTAGTGTCACATATTCCATTATTGAGGAGGAGGATTATAATTTTTCAATAAAAAATAAAAAGATATGGATCTATAAAAGTTTGAAAGAGTAGGGACTTTTCATTGAAAAAGATTAGGAACTACACGACTTGTGAAGTTGAAGCCATTTTAGGTGAATGAAAAGTCGAGACAGTGATAAAGGATGATACACAAGTTCAGAACATTATATTGCAAACGCTTTACCTGTAATTTTGTGGGGATATTCAGCAGAAGATGAAACTGATTAAGGTTCTTCTCCAATCTTCTGCGGCCTGCTGCGAAGCAGAAAGAACAATATCAATAATATCTTCACAGTTTTTTTTTTTTTTGAGTAAAAGGATATATATTAATTAAACTGGTATGTACAGTGTAATATCTAAAAGAACAATATCAATAATATCTTCACAGTTTGAGATAACTAAAAGTCTTCTCAAAATTTGTGATCCTGGACAGCAAATGAGTAAAAAGAGCAAGAACATAAGAAACAAGGCATGGATGGATTCACAAAATCTAAACACAACTTTACCTCCCTTTCTCAAGTTTTGGTCTCCTTGTAATCTACAAACGCAAACCCAAACCCAAACACTACTTTCAGAAATGGCTCATCGTAATTTCAGACAAGTGCTGCTAACTTCTAACATCGACTATTCAAAAGTCACCCCCACCCTCCTCTCTATGCACCAATCTACATCAGTCTCTATGCGTGAAAATTACAATTTCTTATTCAATATCTGGTATAGATAAATAAATAAATAAACTTAGATAATTTAAAACGTGGTATTAACAAATAAAACGGGTAAATAAGTAATTTTAATAACAAAATTCAGTGTCAGAAACAATTAGCATAATAATTTCTTAGTGTGAAAAAATGCACATAAATTTTATAAAGTAGAGCAATTTTAACACAGACATTAACACCGTTTAACTTCAGTCACTTTTTTTGCCGGGGACCTCACATTAATTAATTTTAAATTATTGTTAAAAAAGAAGAAGATAAATATAATATTTCAAAACGAAATTAAGGATCCTTTAATCTAAACATATTTAAAATCTATGAATATAAATGGAGATGGAGAGGAGGGAATGTGGCGGAGAAGGAGAAGGGGAAGACGGGAAGAGGATAGGGAAGGGAGATAGAAAAATTTATGAATTTTTTTAGCAAATAATCTTTTAAAATTAATGTGTGGCTCACACACAAAAAGAGTGGTAAAAGGTTAACACTTTCAACATCTGTGTTAATATTGCTCTATTTAGTAAAGTTAATACATATTTTTTCACCCTTAAAAACTTTATAATGTCAGATGCTTCTGACAATAAACTTTGTTGCTCCTTCCGGTCATAAATATATAACATATTTACCTAATTTGATTAAATTAAGAACGTTAGTTAAGTTAGTTATTATCACATGATATTACTAATGTACCCTAATCATCTACATATCCCACCCTCCCTCTTTTACTTTATTTATTATTCAGGAGCATTAATAATGATAATTTGAGGAAAATTTGAGAATAATTAGAAAAATGTGTTATATTTAAGACTAAACTCTTCTCACTAAACAGGTCTTATATTTAGGATTGAAGGGAGTAATAAAAGAATGCACCTTTTCCAAGTAAAAAATTTGGATAGTTGAAAATGTGGTGGACAATTTTCCCATAAGATTTATTGAATTTTATTTCATATTATTTTAGATGACAAACACAATCATTGAATCTTCCGAGGGAGATGAAAAAAACAAATCCAGTAATGAGCCTTGTCTTTGAAAGTCACATCATTTTCCCTCTTTATGAAAAATGCGGCTGGTGGGGTTAGAACTATTTCTAGCGTTTCGTATATTATCCCTCATATTCCTTTCATTTTATTCAAATTTTGATAAAAATATATAAATGTATCCTTATATTATATTTTGATTCGAATATTGAGCTTATAAATTTATTCACGTATTTTGATTCCTATTCTCAACACGCAGCACCCACCTCCATCAAGTGATTGAACTAATGAATTATCAGGATCAAATCCTAGGAAGTGATTCTTATGGAAACAATTTTTGGCAGTATCTCTTTCTTCGAGCATAGACTTTAATATAGCCATAACTTCAAGGGATAGAGCTCCATCTTCCAACCACAAGGCGAGACAAGAAGTTGAGAGATGTATGTAAACAAAGATGATGGGCCTATGAGGTTGCTTTGTCCTTAATAGGCATCTTGATGGAGTCTAGATCATCCTTCCTCTCCCATATTCTACCCCCATTTTGGCTCCTCTCCAAATTCAGGTTTATGGAAGGGGCCAAAATGTAGGACTAGCTTGCTTTGGTAATTTTTTTGCATATTAGATTAATTATATTAACTACGCCTATGTTTATAGCCGGTCCCAAGATCGGGTAAAGAAGGATATATAGTTTTGTTTAGCTCCGACAACTAATGTAAAAACCCTGTCCAATCTTATGAATATGGATCAAAAAAGAAATCTTGTTAATGATAGGTCGTTGCTTGTAAGTAACGCGATGTATGGCTTGAGTATAATGAGAAGCAAGCGAGATCCGCTGCATCATCACCCGGATGTAGTGTCATATGAGCAAGAGCTACCTGAAAGGTCGCTGCCAATATGTAACCTGTTGTATGGCTCCAGTATAGTGAGAAGAGAGCGAGAACCCTTGTATCGCTTTCCCAGTGGAGTGTTAAATGATCAAGGGCTACCGCACTTCTGGACGGAGGCGGCCAAAGAAGCTAGTTCATGAGAGTATCAGATTCAATACTTGGAACATTTGGACTCTAACCGCTAAGTATTGTGAGGTGGTGGGAGTAATGAGAGATCGTAAGATCATTACATTGTGCGTCCAGGAAACCAGATGGGTTGGAGGAGAGACCTAAGACATCAATGGCTACAAGCTTTGGTACACAGAAAAGGTAAATGGAAGAAATGGTGTTGGTATCATCGCCGATAAAGAATGGAGGAAGAATGTGGTGAAAGTTAAGCGTATCGAGGGTCGAATCATATCTGTAAGAGTAACTATAAGAAAGGATACCATAAGCATTATTAGAACTAATGCACCTCAAGCAAGGGGCAAAAACACATCTAAGGAAAACTTTCGAAAAGATATTGAGGGGGCGATTCAAGGTATACCGTTAATCACAAAAATTTTTATTGGGGAATCTTAATGGACATATTGGTAAGGAGGTGGGGCTGCAGCAAAGGCTCTTAGTGGATTTGATTTTGGGGAGCTAAATAATGAAAGGCAATCTATTATTGATTTTTCTTTAGCAAAAAGCATCAAAATTGTCAATACTTGCTTTAAAAAGTGAGAAGAGCATTTAATCTCATATGAGAACGGAACTCACAGGTCTCATATTGACTTCTTTTTGGTAAGGAGTTATAATAGAATATTTTGTACAAATTGCAAAGTGATTCTTGTAACATCCTAGGTTTTAAATTATGGAATTAAGATGAATTGATGATAATTTGACGAGAAGTGGGGGTTTAAAGAAGGATTAGTAACTCTTGAAAAGTGATTTTTGTATGAATGGCTTATGGAAAGGTGAAAGAGTACTAAGATCCTATAGGAGAAATTATATAGATTGAGGTGTTAAAGAAGTAGATGTATTTTTGTTTGATTTAATTTGATAATGAAGGATTGAATGGATTGTAGTTTGAGATATGGAAGTTGATTTAGGATACTGGTTATGTGTGTAATCATGGATCATGAAGTGTTGGTGAAGGAATTAGAGAGGAAAGGAGGAATTCTGTGGTGAGGAGATGCTTTTGGTTTCCTCACCACGACGAGCCAAGCAAAAGTGGCCAACTTCTTTGACCCTTGCCATGGCAAGCAAAGCATGAAGGCCCGTGTTTCTGACATCCTTACTGCAACGAGCACTAGTTTTAAATGACAAATATTGGAACAGAATCTGTCATTTCTTACGAGAGGAAGAGAGAGAAAGATAGAGCCGAGAGACACTTAAGAGAGCTATGCTAGTGCTTCATTTTGGGGGGCTACAAAAGTGATATGAGGCTACTTTTGTCACGCCCCAAAATATTAAAGTGTGATCGGCACTGAGTAAAGAGCGACTTCACTTCGTAAGCCCTTTTTATTTACTTTCTTCTATTTAAAATTAGCAAAAATCCATTTAATTAATATAAATGGATGAAGTAACATGTTAATATTAATTTATAAACCTTCGTAAAGTTATTAAACATAATTCTTTTTAAATGTTAGACTTCCCAAATCTATTTTGGACAAATAATCAACCAAATTTCATTTCTTTTTTCAAAAAAAAATATCAAACTTTTTCTCTAGATACATAAATATTATTTATTGCAAACTTGTTACATTAAAGGAACCAACACAAAACAAACCTAACAAGCGCAACTTAAAGGCCATGAATAACTTGCGCAACCCAAATGTCACAAATAACTGACGCAACCTTAGGGCTACAAATAACATGCGCAACTCGAAGGTCACGGAGAACTGGCGCTTTGTGTCTATTCCTCTTATAAAATATTCAAGGGTTAAAGATCAGATTTGCCCCGGAAGTATGCACGCTGGATCGCATCTGCCCCGGAATTTTTTTTGGCCCAATTTTTCCCCAGAAGTGTGTAAAGTGTATCATATTCGCCCTTTGCCGTTAAAAAACTTACGTTGACCATTAATAGTTGACGTTGACCGTTAATATTTTAAATGTAAAGGGCGAATACGACCTTTGCACACTTTCGGGGCAAAATTTGACTAAAAAAATGAGGCAGATGTGATCCACCGTGTATACTTCTAAGGAAAATATGACCTTTAACCCAATATTCAAGTACATATAGTGAAAATAAATCATCCCAACCACTTTATTTCATAAAACACTCACGTACTTTCAAGTTTAACAAATACCGTCTTGATCATAACTATCTTTTACCCCACTTCTAACTCTACTTTCATTCAAACATTTTGTCAAACACTTGTTGTGCACTCAATCTAGCTTTCTTAGAAAATATTATCTTTCTATTACAACTACTCAACCTTCACACACACACACACGATACAGATGTTGGGAAGGGAGACATGAACTATCAAAGAAAAAAAATGCAATAACTCTCTCACATATCTATTCCTAATAAGAAATCTAAATTAATTGGCACCCAAACCCACCACCCATGCCAAAAGAAAACAATGAGAAAGAAGAGGAATGATTAAGCATAGCAACGGTAAATTAGAATAAGAAAAAGAGGATAATTACATACTCATTCTCTTCATATGCACCGATTATGATTGCCCAAAATTATCATACACTTCTTAAAAGAAAAGGTTATACTTATACATCTACTTGATTTAAACTTTCAAGCTCCCATTCTTGAAACCTTGAAACATCGGTTCATCATTAAAAATTCAGAAATCTTAGCATGACTTTTTTTTTCTTTTTATGGCCTATTACTTCACAAGAATCCTTTCTCTATGATTCACTTACCTTGATTATAAAATTCTCAATCATCCATCAATTACATTATCAATAACGATTATCCAATACCTCAATTATATTTTAAATTTTGAAGCCATTTGCGTTACCAAATCCCAGATTTAATTATTATACAAAGTCTCTAAATAACTTTGTAGCCTCTTCCATAGCATTTAAATTACATCTATAAAACCTTAAGTCATAAACAACCATCTAGAAAACTTTAGTTTCAGTATCATTCAGAAACCTTTAAGAATCAGTAACTACAACCCCTCTTCAACCTTAAAGTCATATTACAATATCTCTAACAGGACTATTGGTTACTTGAACCAATATTCAGCAACCACCCACTACTCCTACTTTATTATATTCCAATCAATATACTTAAAAAAAACTCCAATTCCAGATTCTAAATAACAATTTAGGCAGCTACTATAATTACTTAGACCATACAGAAATATCAAAATAGTCACTTGTCCTTAATTAAATTATCAACAACATAATGTTGGCAATTTTGAGTTGGTGTGTCATAAGGAACAAGTCCCACATTATTTGGCATTGTGGGGGGTCCAAGTTATAAGTGAATTTGGACTAATAAATGGGTCAAGATCAAAGGAAGAATGAACTTGTACAAGAATGGGTCATTCCAGGTGAAATCAGGCTAATATTCTTCACTCCCTGTGTGCAAGTAAAATGTGGACTGTGCACTTTTTCTTAGACTATATTTGTGGAATCTAAAATTAAAGTTTTGGAACAAATAAGTTTATGTAAAATACCAAGATATTATTATGATTGGGACGTTGGGTTTTTTGAAATAATGGGCTTATTTCATGGATCAGTTTTATATTCATTTGGGTATGAATTGATAGCATTGAAATGCCTTTATTTGTGAATATTAAAACAGTTTCTTTTAAATGGTTAATGCCTTGGCATTATTGCTATATTTCTCAACGCATAAATGGATCTACTTGATGAATAATATATGGTTTTTAATGCTAAAAAACTTATTCATTATTTACCATAATGAGATGCCAACGTTCAAGAAATTAGAAGGCTTCTAACGTGTTATTAAAAGGGCCTCGAAATTGTGCATCAGTTGAATATATGGTTTAGTGTGTGATGAGCTCTGGAGTTCTTAGAGCATTTCTCTTCTTCGTCTTGAATATTTCTGCCTTGTTGAGTTTATCATCTTCCGTAGTTCTGCTCCCTATATTTTATAGGCAGAGTTCGTTTAATCCTGGGGAGTGCCGCAACTTCTTTTGCCGGTAGTTGCGGAATAGCTTTTAAGGAGAGTGCCCCTGAGGGCGTGACTCGAGCTATATAATTGGGATATTTGCAAGTGTTGCTGTAAATTAGATTTGCATAGCAAAGGATGGAAGCTGGACGATGAAGTGAACTACAACAATTTAGGTGGTCACGCCAACAATCTTAAGAGCTATTCTTATTATTTCGGCGTCAACCTGTTTTGTGTTCACCAGTGGCAGAGTTATTGGATAGGGAGTCCTCTTAACTCTTGTTCTAAATTAGAAATTTTATTATGGAATTTTCCTCTTGTAAAGTAATATTGAGTTGAGTCTCATATTTTGTTTTGTGTCTCTATACAGGGACAATTTTTGAGATTTTATAATAGAGAGATTGGCCAAAATAGGCTACTCCTCATTCCTATGGTTGGACTGAGATGAAAAAGTATAAACCTCTGGTAATTATTAGGGCCAGAGATGATCTGAGAACGAGTTCTAATGGTGTTCGAACACAACCATCTTAGTGGTAGATGAATTGGTTGAGAGTGAGGCAATGAGTTTTAAGATTCTCATAATGAATGAGACTAGGTTAAGGCTAATGTGAACCACGGTGATTACAAACACTATGTGTTGATTTTGCCTCTTAAGCTGGACTCATATATAAGACCTTGTGGCCACCGCATTTTAGATGAAAATTTTTATATGAAGAAATTGGCCTAAATAGGCTTCTTATCATCTCTGTGGTAGGACTGAGATGATAGAGCATGAGCCTTTGGTAATTGTATGAGCTAGGGATGAGATGAGAATTGAGTTTTAACTGAAAGTAAAATCACAGCATAGTCACCTTGTGGTAGAAAAGAACCCGATGAAAAATTGTTGAGGCATTGAGTCCGATGGTTTTATATAAATAAAACTGGGTTGAATGGCATGTTTTGTATGCTTATAAGGGCTATGGTGGTAATGAACCCCAAGTGCCAATTGTGTCTTTTTAATCGGACTCTGTTGAGACCTCGTACTAATAATGAAGGTACTAGTTGAAATTTGTGTGGGATTGATGAGAATTCAAAAATTAGTTTTGTGTGGCCAGTTCTCTCCCTGGAAGGGTGAATTTGTGTTTTTTATCGTACCAACAATCAGGTACCTCTAATCCTCTAAGCAAGGACAACTTTTGTGATGTTGTTTCTTGTGTTTCTTGTGTTCTGTACAACCACGTGTTAATGTGTGTTTATTTCTCTGGTATTGATTATAGACAACAAGCTTGTTTATATTTCTTGAGTTTTCTCTATTTCAGAAGAAAAAGGATGTTTTACATGAATAATTGAGAATTCATATTGTTCATGTATCGATTATGTGAAAATATTTTTTGTGGTTAAGAAAATTCAAACTAATATTTGATGTTCCATTAGTTTGCAGAAGTTGCCATTTTAACTGGAACTAAATTTAGCACGTGCCAATTAATTGATAAAGTTAACAGTTTTGTTGAATTGCATAACCGCAATTACGTGAATGATATTCACTGGTTACGTTCACGTGGGAGTTGAATTTTGAATTAACATAGTATTTCATTTTATAACAATCAATGTTAGAAACTGAAATACAGTGTTTATTTTTTTTGGGTTCTTTGTGAATTGTTTTGTGAATTTTAGAAAAAAAAAGGGTTTATGAATTTGATAGACCCTATTACATTAAATGCCATGCCATGTGACTGGTGTTTATGGATAATAATGAGATTGAAAATAGTAAAATATTTATTGTTAATAACGTATGTTAAAAAAAATCGTTGCTTTGATTCTCATTGTGGCAATTAAAAAAAAAATTTGCAAGTATTGGGTGAATTTTTATTCGTTGATTGATCAAGTGATTGTTGAATATCATGGATTATGTTAATGCGTTAATGATATTATTCCTTTGCGTTAAATGATTTTAATTCCTTGTCACAATTGCAACAGGATATTCCTTATTGATTCATTAATTTTAATGTTCCCACTGTAATGCGCTGGCATTGTCATGGAAATTCTAATTTAATTAGAATGAAAGGGAATATTGTGTGAGATTTTAATCTAATTAAAATTGCCTAATTGCTAAATATAATTGAGATATTTAATACTGAGGGATGCCTAAAATATGGGCACACTTTGAAATATTTTTTAGGCTAAGTTGTTAAAAACTTCTTAGAGAATATATTGGTGAAAAGTTGACATTTATTGTCGATGAGTTGTGATTGTCAAATGACAATAACTATTATTAAAATAACAATAACATGAGTGGAAATATTTTGTAATATTTGAAAGTGTGGGGGTGCCTAACGTGTGAGGGTACCTTATACTTTATATTGAAGTTGCAAAACTATTGCTTTTGTTAACACTTTGTTTGAAGTAATTTTACAGCTCAAATTTGGGTATGCACAAATTTGTGAGAAATTTGTTGCACTAATGGCTTTGATTAATCCCTGAAATATAGCTTATGCTATATTAAAATTGAGCATGTATTAACTTTCATGAGGAAAGTTAAATAATCAAGGGGTACCATAAATATTGGTATCATATGAGGTGGATTCCTGTTGTATTAAAATACACAGATGTCAACTGAATTTCAGTTATAAATGAGAAAATCCACTGATAGACAGAATAAAATATTTTGGTGTGAATCCAACATTTAGTGTTAAATGTTGATGATTTGTGATTGCCAAACGGCAATAACCATTATAAAGAGAATAATGGTATAAGTGAAAATCTTGAGATATAATATGAATAAGCATGCTTGAAAATTGTAGAGTTATCTCAAATGATTTTATGGGGTCAAAATTTGACCTATTGGATCCGTTAACAAAACCCTGGGAAGAAATAAATTAGTCGAGGGGAATGTGACTAAAGCCAACTTGAAAATTGACAGCGATGGCAACCCAACCTCTGTGATTGGTGATCCTATGAAGGAGGTTCAATGGGTAAGAACAAGTCGTTCGTCAGTTTTGCTAGCACTAAAATAATTTGCCAGTCCATTCTTATGACATGAGAAAGTGCTAGATTGCATTTTGGTGGGGCTGAGTATAAACTCTTAATGATTTCATAATCTTACAGGATGGTGTGCTCATTGCAGGTACATTTGATGAAATCACCTCTACGAATGTGGAGTTGGGCCGCTCCTATGAGATTGTGGCAAAATCTCTAGAGTATTCGTTATGCACCAGGCATGCTGACGGCCGTCTTAATGGGCAAAACCGCGTTAACATCGGAAATGTGGGGGTATAATCTGGCTAGTAATACCTCTAGTATACACTAAGAGATGTGAGTTCATAGTCCATATGACTACTGACATCTCTATGTACTATATGTTATTAGTCTAGGTCTAGTTCATAGTCCAGAAGACCACTAGATACAATGGTAATACTAATTGTGTAACTCAGTTAAAGCGTTCATTTTGACACATGTGGGGGATTGTTGGCAATTTTGAGTTAGTGTGTCATAAGGAACAAGTCCCACATTATTTGGCATTGTGAGGGGTCCAAGTTATACGTGAATTTGGACTAATAAATGGGTCAAGAGGAAGAATGAACTTGCACAAGAATGGGCCATTCCAGGTGAAATCAGGCTAATATTCTCCACTCCTTGTGTGCAAGTTAAAATGTGGACAGTGCACTTTTTCTTAGGCTATATTTGTGGAATCTAAAATTAAAGTTTTGGAACAAACAAGTTTATGGAAAATACCAAGATATTATTGTGATTGGAACGTTGGGTTTTTGGAAATAATGAGCTTATTTCATGGATCAGTTTTAAATGCATTTGGGTATGAATTGATAGCATTGAAATGCCTTTATTTGTGAATATTAAAACAGTTTCTTTTAAATGGTTAATGCCTTGGCATTATTGCTATATTTCTCAACGCATACATGGATCTACTTGATGAATAATATATGGTTTTTGATGCTAAAAAACTGATTCATTATTTACCATAATGAGATGCCAACGTTCAAGAAATTAGAAGGCTTCTAACGTGTTATTAAAAGGGCCTCGAAATTGTGCATCAGTTGAATATATGGTTTGGTGTGTGATGAGCTCTGGAGTTCTTAGAGCATCTCTCTTCTTCGTCTTGAATATTTCTGTCTTGCTGAGTTTATCATCTTTCGTAGTTCTGCTCCTTATATTTTATAGGCAGAGTTCGTTTAATCCTGGAGAGTGCCGCAACTTCTTTTGCCGGTAGTTGCGGAATAACTCTTTAAGGAGAGTGCCCCTGAGGGCGTGACTCGAGCTATATAATTAGGATATTTACAAGTGTTACTGTAAATTAGAGCTGGTAAAAAATATGGTTATGGGCTCGGAAAAATAGGGCCCATATTAAAATAGGTATTTTGAACCCGGACCCGTCAAACCCGTGGGCCAACCCGAACCCGTTTTCCTTTTTTTATAAAAAAATAATAAATATAACAGAGGGTGGTTAAAAAAGTAAAAATATAATAATATTTAAATGATTAAAATATAATACTTTCTTTTCTTTTTATTAGTGTTATTTATTTTTTTTTAATCTCATTTCTTCTATTAGTGTTATTTTATTTGGTTTAGGGTCTTCACTTCGCTAATTACTCCATCCGGTTCTAAATATAAGATCGCTTTGACTTTTTTGTGGAATAAGGAAGCAAATTAGACCACTAAATTATAACATATGTCACGTGTAATTAAATTATAGGTTAATTTATAAGTAGAATAAATTAGTTTTGATGAAAAAAATAAATATAGACAATTTAAATGATTAATTTTGCATCATTAATTTCTCCAAAAAAAGTCAAAGTGATCTTATAATTAGGACCGAAGGGAGTATATTGTAAAACCGGGGCTTATTAAAAAAAAGGGAAAATTTGATAAAAAATGAGCTTAAAACGGGCTTTTTGAGCTCAACCCGGAACCCGAACAATATGATCCGGGTTTAAAAATCAAGCCCATATTCATAACGGGTTTTTTGGGCCCAAACGGGCTTTTTTTGGGCTCGGCCCGAACCCGTCGGCCCGCCCATATTACCAGCTCTACTCTAAATCAGATTTGCATAGCAAAGGATGGAAGCTGGATGATGAAGTGAACTACAATTTAGGTGGTGACGCCAACACATAACCCATCTAAATCTCAGCTTTTTAATTTAGCTTCCCAGACTTTGAAGACAGCAGTTCAAATAATTTCCCATTTCTTATCTTTACCCAACCTGAATTACACAATTGTGTAACATAAAATCAACTCCTCAAGGTTTAAATCAGATTAAAATCAACAGCCAATCAACATTCTTGAAACACATCTGTTCAAGGTCTAGAAACCTTCCAGATTTAAAAAGAGAATTTAGATAATCAAAATAGGCAAATTAGCATCAAGAACCTTAACTCATGAGCCACTATTTTGTTTTCCATAGCATACCAAACCTTAACTCATGAGCCACTATTTTTTTCCATATCATGCCAAATTCTGATTATATATATATATATATATATATATATATAAGCCAATCAACAACAAATCATTGTAATCATCAATATGAAACTAACTTAGATTACATCCATACACCCGAACAAGCACACAAATTATTTCCTTGTTTAAAAATTAGTTTACACATATGGTTTTTATTGACTTAGAAAAGGCGTATGATCGCGTGCCGAGAGATTTACTTTGGAAAGCCTTGGAAAAGAAAGGAGTATGTGTTGCTTATATTAAAGTTATACAGGATATGTATGATGGGGTGTTGACTAAGGTTAGAACGCCGGGAGGTGAGACAAAAGACTTCCCTATAAGAATTGGCCTACATCAGGGATCAGCTTTGAGCCCATATTTGTTTAACTTAGTAGTAGATGCTCTAACTGAGCCTATAGAAGAAGTGGTTCCTAAGTGCATGCTTTTTGCTGATGATATAGTCCTTTTGGCCGAATCAAGAGAGGAGATTAATGATAAATTAGAGATATGGAGAAACACGTTGGAGTCGAAGGGTTTCCGTTTAAGTAGGAGTAAGACAGAATATATGCATTGCAATTTTACAAATAGACAACTTAGAGGTGATTTGGAGGTTAAACTGGGAGAGCAAACAATCCCTCAAGTGACGAAGTTTAGGTATCTGGGATCGATTATAAGACAAGATAGTGAGATTGATGACGATGTTAATCATAGAATTCAAGCTGGGTGGTGTAAGTGGAGGAAAGCTACTGGAGTTCTCTGCGATAAAAAAGTACCCCATAAGGTAAAAGGAAAGTTTTATCGCACTGCTATAAGACCAGCAGTATTATATGGTAGTGAATGTTGGGCTTTGAAGGGTCAACATGAACATAAAATGGGGGTAGCTGAAATGAGGATGTTGAGATGGATGTGTGGTCACACAAGAAAGGATAAGATTCGAAATGATCATATACGCGAACGAGTTGGAGTGGCACCTATCAGTGAGAAAATGGTAGAAAATCGTTTGAGGTGGTTTGGACATGTACAAAGGAGGCCATTCGATGCGCCAGTGAGGAGGGTAGATCAAACAGTCTGGAGTCCGATTAAGAGAGGAAGAGGGAGACCGAGGCTTACACTCAATGAAGTTGTAGAGCGAGATCTTTTAATAAATAATATATCTAAAGATTTGGTTACCGATAGAGCACAATGGCGTCGTGCGATCCATGTAGCCGACCCCACTTAGTGGGATAAGGCTTTGTTGTTGTTGTTGTTGTTAAAAATTAGTTTACACCATTCTTAAACTGTTTTTAGTACATTCAAGGCTTCAAAGTCTTGGAAATATTGCAACTCTGTCCAATAACAACAGGGACTGAGACAGCAAATAGAGGTTTAATTTGAGATCCCTTCACAGAACAAAAATGAAACATGTAACGCCAAAAATCAACTCTACTGAACTCTAATCTACTCCTAACTAAAGCTAAACACTGATTCTCCGGCGGATTTCATCGGTGAACAATAACCCAAATTGATTTTTGGGAGAAATTCGGCCATACATAAACCCATTCCTCAAAACCTTTCACAAAAGCTCTATATTGAAGCTTAAGCTATTACTTATAATTGGTTTAGAATCTTCAAAACATCGCATACCCAAAACAGACCTTACTTAAAATCGCTCAAATCGGGAAACTAATGGTAGGGACGAGAAGAGGAAGCTCACTTAACTTCATATCAGGTGTGACATGGCAGTTACCAGCTCCGATTGCCGTAAAACGGCCTCCGTCGAAGCCAGAGTTGACTGAGCGGAGAGAGAGAATTCGAGAGAGAGAGAGATGAATGAAGGTTGAAGAAAAGTAAGGGGTTAAATCATTATGGTTTACCTCAAATTACTATTTTGCCCCTCAAATTAGGAAATTGAACATTTGGTAGGAAATTTCTAGGTTGTGAAGAATTGAGAATTTAGCTGGAAGTTTGAGGTTCATAGAAGATTTTTGGTATAATGGAATGTGATTAACTTAATCAGACATTAAATTTGAATTGCTTTCCTAAAGTACCTAATTGGGACTTTAGAAGGGATTAAATATCTAATTATGTTTTGTGATATGAACATGATTTAGAAAAAGAAACTGTTTTAAAAGTATGAGCATACCATGATTTTTACTATGAGATGAATAAAATAGTCATTACCATATATTGTTGAATTATGTTGATATGACTTGTTGGTTGTTGCATTTACATGGATATACTACTATCACATTATAGGACCTTCAATTGGCCACTTGAGTGGTTTATAAATTGTCCCTTGCTGATAGGTCGACAATGGCTCTCATCCTTATTAAATTATAGTCATAATTAGCATGTAATTCGTTCCTTAAGTGTAGGGATTAGGTCATTGTGACTCGAATTATTCAGGCTCTCATATTGAGGAGAATATTGAGCTTATTTTGTGAACATGGTATTGGATACGCTAGTAAGGAGGGTAGATCAAACAATACGGAGTCTTGTTACAAGAGGTAGAGAAATATCGAAGCGAACATTCAGTGAATTTGTAGAACAGATCTTTTGGTTAACAATATATTGAAAGATTTGGTATAAAGTACAATAGCGTCGTACGATCCAAGTAGCTGAACCCACCTAGTGGGATAATGTTTTGTTGTTTTGTTTGTGTTGATTAATCCTATTCTTATATATTATTTTATATAACTTTAAAGATTTTTATGCGGTAATTTGTGCTACAATACAACATTTATTTAGGAAATATAATAGACAATTAAGCAAACCAAATGCTAAAAGGGGCAAAATTGTCATATTTTTATGACCATAAACTAAACTAATTTGCATGAAGGTATTCTTGGCTGTGTTTATTGTAGCAAATTTGAAAATGTAAATTTAAAAATACAATAAAGGCAAAGAGATGATGAAAAACTCTAAAAGAAAATGTAATCTCGCATAGGAAGAGGAAACCCAAGATCTAAATACCTTAAAATTTCATTTGGACCAACTTTTTGCATAGTTAGGGCCCAAATACATCCTACTATGATTACACCTCTTAAATGGGTCATATGACCCTCATTTAAGCTCAATTGCACATTGGACCCCAAAAATAAAAAAAACAAGCTCAATTGCACATCTTTTACTGCCCATATAGAGTAAAAATTTGGCTCACTATTAATGAAGTGTACGAAGGTGATTTTGCAAGGTTAACTCCTAAACAAGTTAAGCAGGGTGTATTTAATAATGAAGGGGGTCATGAACAGTAAAAGATATCATATTTATTTATGTTAGACATAATAAGGTGGTGAATTGAATATTCTTTAAAATTTTAAATGATTAAGTTGAAAACCACAAAAACATTAAAAATATAGTAATCTTTAAAATTTAATCTAGACTTGAATGCTGGAGAGAATACCGTTGGAAAAATATCCTTTGGAGTGCTCTATTTTTCAATTCTTCAAATATCTTCAAATTTTTCCATTGAGCTTGTGAATTTGAAGAATACGCTCCTTTAATTTGAATTTTGATAGTCAATGATTAATTTTTGAACTTCATCCTTTTTTTTTTTGAAATAAAGGCAAAATGATATTGATATATATAACATTACATAGTCTTAATTAAAGGTGATATTAAAAAGGTACTAGTTAAGTGAACAAAATTTCGAACAGAGACAATTGCATTTCATTTTTTTTGAGCTTCATTGTTGCCATTGATTTAATTTTTATTTCATTTTTCCTTCCAACTATGAACTGTACTTGCATATTTTTTGAACTTTGAGCATTTCAGACATTTTCATTTTTTGCACTAGCTCGCCTTACTTGAAAAAATGTTCTAACAAGCATATATAAGTGTTAGAAATCACAAATCATGGCTAAAACTTTTACAACTGAAGGAGTCAAAAAAATTTTTGTTTGACACTCGAGCATGATGTCTGTATGAAGGTGATTTTATTCTATCCAACACTTGAGCATTATAACCGACACTGAAAGAAATCACAAATCATGGCTAAAACTATTATAGTTGAAGGTAAGTAGGTATGGAAACAGCCTTCACATCCTTCCTCTGAACATGGTTTCTGATAAAATGATGCCTATATATGCTTAATTTTTAGGTGTTTAATAGGACTTTTAGCCAAGTTTATAGTATTTGTGTTAACGTAGTATATAGGCACTTCATTCATAATTATACCAATGTCTCATTTAGAGAAGTTGTACACCACAGCTTGCAACAACTATGTGTGCAGCTTTAGTTGAAGACAATGATACTATGTTCTACTGCTTACTGAACCATGAGACTAATGAGCATCCAAGGAATTGGCACTAATCACTCGTGCTCTTTCTATCAATATTGTATCCAACATGATATGAGTCTGAATATGTTATTAGGAATTCCTCAGTTTCCTTTGGAAATCAAAGCCCTAAGTTCTGAGTACTAGAAAGGTATACGAGAATTTTCTTGACACTTTTCACATGAGACTCTTTTGGATCTAACCAGTATCTTGCACACATGCCTACACATAATTGTATATCAGGTTTGCTAGTAGTAATATAGTAGAGAAACAATCATTCCCCTGTAGGTTGTGACATTAAATTTGGCTCCTCTTTCATTAGCATCTAATTTTGTAGTTGCACCCGTTGGAGTCTCTTCGCATTTAGATAGATCCATTCCATGTTTGTTCAGTATCTCCTTGAGATATTTATTTTGAGATGCAAATATCTCATTTTTCCTTTGTACTAGCAAACTCTTGACGAAGAATTTCATTAGTAGCTGCAAAGATAATATCTCAACATACGTTTGAACTATTAACATATCTTTATTTTTATTTTTTTGCTTGATAAACAATATAGTGCCTACTTTTCATCTACTAAAACCTTGATTGACAAGAAATTTGCTTAATCTTTCATACTAAGCTTTCCGAGCTTGTTTTAGACCATATAAAGCCTTTTTGATCTTATATACATGACTTGGCTAACGCAAACCCTCAAATACTAGAGATTATTCCATATACTCTTCCTCCATGATAAGACCACTCAATAAAGCACTCTTCACATACATTTGATAAAGTTTGAAATTTCTCAAGTATGCAAAGGCAAGAGAAGTAACCTAATAGCTTCTAATCTCACAACTGGAGTATACATTGCTTCATAGTGTAGGTTCTGTAACTTTTAAGGGTGAAGCTATATCTTCATCATTTCATATCGTAATACTTATTTCCTCCAAAGGTGGATGTCCCGAGGATACTATCTTATCTTTTCTTTTCCAATTTTTTACGTCATTAGTGGCTAGTTTCATATATGGATGATTTTCTGCAAAAGGATTAAAGATTCCATTATTATATGTATACATTTTGAACCATTTAAAGAAATATATTTTTTTCTTAAATTTTTTATATCTATATTGTTAGAACAATGAGTTTTGATGATAACTAAACATAACTTAGGCATAAGGTAAGGTTGGGTAAGGATCAGGAAGGACTTAAAAACAATCTGATAAAAATTGTTAAGTGTTGTCTAATTGATCAGAATCAGAGTATAAGTTAAAAAGACATAAGCCCAATCGATCAAAAACGGATTAGAAGTAAAGTTCATAGGCGCCCAATTGATCAGGGACCCCTATGATCGATTAGAGAAAGAGAAAAATAAATTAAGTACTGGAGTGATCGATCAGAGAAATTATATGAACTTAGAGTAATCGATTAGATAAGCCCAATCGATCAGACTTCCCATATAATCGATTAGAAGGTTCAAAGAATAATTCAAGTCTAATCAAAGGCTAATTGATCAGAGAGCTTTAATCGATTGAGAGTATTGAGTGATTGATCGGAGAAAACATGTAATCTGTGTGTAATCTGTTTGCAATCGATTAGATTGGATCATTGCATGTTCTTGGGGTAATTGCACCTAATTAGGGTAATTTCTGACTTTTGCACACTTTGTTGGAATTTGTTCTAGTCAAGGGCAATTTGGGCATAATTAGCATAATTTATTGTTAACCTATTTTCAAGAACATTTGATGCTACCTCTGGCTTGATTTTACTTGTAGATCATAGAAGAAGCAAGCCCAAACCAAGAAGGCAAGTTGCAGCGAAGAATTCTGGACGGAGCAGAAGAAGAAAATGAAGAGGCAGAATCATCTGTCCCTCACCGCGGCCTCGCCGCGGCGAGATCACGGCGAACTCAGGCCAAAAGCTCCAGAATAGGCGCCTGCTCGCCGCGGCGAGCTGACGGCGAACGAACCCAAATTCAACCAGAACCAACGTGAGCTCGCCGTGGCTTCGCCGCAGCGAACCCCCGAAAATCTGCAGAAAAATTGACACGTTTTTATTGTTTCTAGGGCAATATAAATAGATCTAAACAACCCTACCTGGGGTTTTAAGCCTCTCATGCACGAAATACAGCTCTTCTCCTAGGGTTTCTCTCATCTCCTCCATTCTTCACTCCAAATCCTCATCTTCCCACTCAAACTCACCTCCATTCTTGCTGGTTTTCTTGTTCTTCCCTGCTTCACCTTCCATTTCCACCATTTTTCCTCTTCTACCTTCCTCATCCATGGAAGCTGTGGTCATCGGCCATCCTTGGCTCGAATTTGAAGATATGAGAGGCTAAGTTCTTGGTGCTTTGGTGGTGTGAAGGTGGCTCTAGCTTCATGGACCAACATAGGGGAGTTTCTAGTTTACAATTTCTTATTTCCTTTGTATTTGGCTTCTACTCTTTTTTATTGGTCTTGTATTTGGATTTAAGACTTGGGATATGTGGTTGCTATCTATGTTTGTGAACTATATTGTGTATGCTTTGAATTGAATGTGATTGAGATACAATTTCCTATCTACTTATGGTTGTATTCTTGGTTGTAGCCATTTTAGTGGTTGCTAGTGGTTATAGTCAATTTCTTCCATGCATGATGATGTGGTTGCACTTCATGAGAGTTAAATTACATTTGTTTCAAGGCATTTCACAAACCAAGTGGATCTTCACACTAACCCTAAGTAATGGCTATGAAAGTGATGCTAGATTAGTCATTAATTAGGGCTAGTGGACCCCTAGTGGTTGCTTGGGGATTTTTCAATTAGACTTGGTAAATTAAACTCCCACTTATCATTTTGAAAGAAGCGTTTGAGTCACCGAAACACTACCAAAGCCCATTTTATAAAATCACCCCTAATCCAAACTCTTTTCACTTTTCACTTATTAATCTAAAACACCAAAAACAAGTAACTGCTTTTGTCAATAGTTTTAGTAAATGAATCTTCAAACTAAAACCTCCATACCTTTCATTGTTTTAATTGCATTTAGCTAGTTTAGGTAGGTTAAAAGACTCCTCAAGTGAGACGACCCGGGGTTGCAACCTATATTGCAATCCTTGGATTAAATCTTGATTTTAACCCCCAAGGCGCATTAGGCAAAGGTTAAATCAAAAGTTCATTTATTGCTTACTGTTCTTCAGTGTGTAACACAATCTATTCAATAGAGTGAACAAGCCTTCTGTATTTACAATTTAGTGAGAATTACTCTTAAGATAGTAGGATCTTAAGAGTAGGGTGTAATCTTACAAGTTGTAAGGGGGAGTGATCTGTGAGAAGAGAGTTCTTACTGAGTGATAACTTGTAAAGGCATTCAAGAGTCTGCCTTAATCTTGAAGTGTTAGTGGAACCTAACTGAAAGTTGGAGAACTGGACGTAGGCCAAGAGTTTGGGCTGAACCAGTATAAATCTTGTTTCATTCTCAAAATCTTAAAAGCACAATTCACCCCCCTCTTGTGCATTCCTGCCAATTACATATATACCATTGTTCTCTTATATTTTCTTATTCTTCTTCTGTAAAAGTTGAGAAAAACCATTCTTTTTCTTTCTTATGTTTATCTAACATGAACTCTTTTCTACTTAAATCTTTGTTTATCTCATAGTTATTATTTCTTATTACTCTTAACTGAGAATCTATTGATTGAAATTCTACTGGTCCAAATTGTCCTTCAATTTCAGATTATGTTTCAAAGTTAGTAATAGACTATAGAAAAAGAAATATCTATTACTGCTAGTAGACAAGATATAAATATGATACCTTTAGAGTTAATAAAAAAAATATAGGAACAGCTTTACTTGGATCCATATAGGATTATTACGAGTTGCAGTTAAGCCAAATTTCAAACAAGGATTAGATAAACCCGTTCTTGCTTGCATAAGAGATAAAAGACAATCAGGAAACTTTAAAGATTCTATAGTTGGAATTATAGAAACTTATCTTCATAATGGATAGGTTTATTTTAATTGTTTTCCAAATTATACAGTTTAGATAAAAGACGATACAGTAAGAGAAGCTTTAGTGTTAGAATTAGCTTCTGATGCTTCTTGGAAACCAAGCACTACCACTATGGTTCTTTAATATAGGTTAATGTTTAAGCCAACTAAGACTCATCAAAACTTTGCAGCTTTAAAGGAACCTAAAGGAGAAACTATGTTAATTGAGCTAGGAGACCCTACGAAGACAACTATTCTTATTCCAAGAACATTAAAGCATAATGAAATAAGTTCCCACCAGTAAATAAAACAATAATTTCAAAGAAAAAAAGAAATGGCTCTAATACCAGATGCGTACTAGAACCATACTAGCCAAAGTATAGAGTATAGTAAAATGTTAAAACAAACTTAAACCCCACCGTTTTCATCCCCAAAGTTTTCAACATTTTCTGGGCTTTGTTTTCTCATCCACACACATCACAGGCCAATTTTCATTTACTCCGTATTTTCATTTGGATCTTTCTCTTGCTTTGTTTTTTAGACTTGGATTTCTGTCCCAGTAAGGACACTTTGTTTCAGGGCATTTTCTGCGACTTTTATTAAACCACCAAATTTTGTCAAGTATTGTTTAAGCCATCATAGGGAAAGATTTGATACAAGATATTCACTCAGATTTATCTGAACTATTCTCCTCTATCTTTAATTTTCTCATCCTTCTTTTACATATCCCTGCAAGATTTTTGGGCTTTTGAATATTGCATGATAGGGGAAAATTTTTGTTTTCAATTTCTGGAACACGTTTCTTCTCTTCACTAGACAAAATTTTTGTTTTCAATTCTAGGCTATGTTCATTCCCCATCTGCTTTTTCTTTTTTTTCTTCTTCTTCCGATCTTCTTGTTATTTCTTCACAAAGCAAATTGTGTCAGGCAAGAATTTCTTTGCCCTCTATTCTTGTGGACTTCATTCACTGAAATTTGTTTTATTGGACGATAGAAAACATTTTTATTCAACAATCTGAAGTTTTGATTGAACAATCGAAACTTTCCCTGTGCTCCGTTTTCTCGATCAACCATCATAGTTTTCATATTCATCATTTTCTTGGTTTGTATCTCTTGCTTCGTTTTTTTGGGACTTTTGGATTTCTGTGTCAGTGCAGACTAATTGCTTCATTTTGTAACATCTTCGTCAATGGCGGCAAGTTTTGCACATCTATCTTCCATACTCGCTGCATTGTTATCCCCAATGTTTTCAAATTTGGTTCGTATCTATTGCTTCATTTTTCTGGGATTTAAATTCCTGTTTCAGTGCATACATATTGCTTCGTTTTCATCCACACTGTATGTTTATCAATAAACCAACGTTTTGAAGTATTCTCCCTGATTTCCAATTTTTCCCTTCTTGTTTTCAATTACTTTTATTGTATTCCATTCATCACTTTAGTTTGCTTAAAGATTTCTTTTCCTTTTAATTACGGTTACTTTTTGTGAAGGAGTATTTTGTTTTTAATCACTTTTGTTGTATACCATTTGTCACTTTAACTGTTCATCAGCTTTGTTAAAGGTTTCGTTTTACCAAGAATTAATTTCTTCAATTTCTTCTTACAAATTCTTATTGATCATCAACTTCTCATAAATTAACCTAATGATTTCATTTTCACTACTGCTGTTTTTGTTGCTTTTGTGAAGAAGTACTTTATTTTTAATTATTTTTATTGTATTTCATTCATCACGGTAGTTTGCTTCAAGATTTCTTTTTACCACGAATTAATTTCTTCAATTCTTCTTACAAATTCCCACCGGTCACCAACTTTTTAAAAATTTTCTTAAAGATTTATTTTTAATTACTTTTCTATTTGTGAGGACTACTCATACTATATTTATAAAATGATCCCAAGCCCGGTTAAAGGAGGAGGGTTGTGTTAGGCCCCAACAGCAAACGTAAAACCATGTTGAATCTTGTGAACATGGATCAATGAGACAATGATGCTAACATGAGGTCACTGCCTAGTAGTAATGCGCTGTATGGCTCGAGTACAATGAGAAGTGAGGGAGGGCCGCTACATCGTCACTCGAATGTAGTGTTAAATGCGCAAGGGCTACAGCTCTCTTCTGGACGGGGCGGCTGAAAAAGCTAGTTCATGCAAGTAAGGTTAGATTTGGCACTTGGAATATTGAAACCTTGAAAGACAAAGCTTGGGAGGTGGTGGGAGTGATGAGGCATAGAAGGATAAATATCTTATGTCTACAAGAAACTAAATGGGTTGGAGCAAAAGCTAAGGACATTGATGGATATAAGCTTTAGTACATTGGTAAAGTGGGTGCTAAGAATGGTGTTGGTATAATTGTGGTCGAAGAATGGAGGAAAAATGTGGTTGAAATTAATAGGATTGAAGACAGGATCATATCCCTGAAAATGATAGTTAATGAGGAGACAATCAACGTTATTAGTGCCTATGCTCCTCAGGTGGGGGCGGAAACTCATATAAAGGAACAGTTTCATGAGGATATGAAAGAGTTGATTCAAAGAATACCTATTCTTGAAAAGGTATTTATTGGTGGTGATCTCAATGGACATGTTGGTAAAGATGCAAGACAATATGCAAGGTTTCATGGTGGTTTTGGTGATCTTAATAATGAAGGACAATCTATTATGGAATTCGGTATGGCATATGACCTCAAAATTGTCAACACTTGTTTTAAGAAATGGGAGGAGCATTTGATCACATATAAGAGTGGAACTAATAGGCCACAGCTTGATTTCTTCTTAGTAAGGAATTGGGATATAAGGATTTGTACAAACTGCAAAGTTATCCCAGGTGATGGTGTGACAACCCAGCATAGGGTTCTAGTTCTAGACGTACATATGAAGTTTACAAAATAGAGGCGTCGAGATCTATTAAAGCCATGAGCCAAGTGGTGGTAATTAAAAGGGGATAAAAAGGAGATCTTCAAGAATAGGCTTGTAAATGAAGGAGTTTTGGAGGTGCAAGGGAGTGCTAATATCATGTGGAAAGAAGTGGCTACAGCGGTTCAAAAGGCTGCTAAAGATATTTTGGGTGAATCAAAGGGTGTCATCAGGCGAGATAAGAAGACTCGGTGGTGGAATGAGATCGTCCAAGAGAAAATTAGGTACAAGAGAGAGTGTTTCAAGGCTATACCAGTGTGATAATGATGAAAATTGGGAGAACTATCGATTAGCAAAAAAGAAAGCGAAAAAAGCAGTGAGTGAAGCTCGCTCTAAACGTTTGAATTGTTCTATAAGGAGTTAGGGACAAAGTCAGGAGAACAAAAAATTTATCGGATTGTAAAGGTTAAGGAGAGAAAATCAAGGGATTTAGATTAAGTAAGGTGCGTAAAGGATGAAGAAGGTAAAGTCTTGGTGATGGATGCTGATATTAAGGATAGATGGGAGACATACTTTTATAGGTTGTTCAATGAGAGAGAGGGAACTTTGAATTATGAGTTAGATGATCTGGCAATTAATGAAAGGGAACTTAATTTTACATTCTATCGCAAAATTAGAGTTAGAGAGGTTAAGGAAGCTCTTATGAAAATGGCAAATGGCAAAGTTGTTGGACCCGATGGCATTCCTATTGAAGTAAGGAAATGTTTGGGAGAAACAAGTTTCTTGTGGCTTACTAAGCTATTTAATGAGATTTTAAGGTCTAAGAAAATGTCTGATGATTGGAGGAAAAGTATGGGCTCTTATGACTGCATGCTTTTTGCGGACGATATAGTCCTTTTAGGTGAATCAAGAGAGGAAATTAATTAGAAACTAGAATTATGGATAAGGACCCTAGAGTTAAAAGGCTTTCGACTGAGCAGGGGTAAGACAGAATATATGCACTGTTGTTTAGATAAGAGACAAATGGATGGGGATATAGAAGTTAAATTGGGAGACCAGGTTATACCACGAGTGGACAGGTTTAGAGATTTAGGATCGATTATACAAAAGGATTGTGAAATTGATGGTGATGTTAATAATAAAATTCAAGCTGGGTGGTTTAAATGGAGAAAAGCTACTTGGGTTATATGTGATCATAAAGTACAGGATAAGGTAAAAGGGAAATTTTATCTGACAGCTATTAGACCAACAATGTTATATGGCAGTGAATGTTGGACATTAAAGGGAAAACAAGAACATAAGATGAGGGTAGCAAAGATGAGAATGTTGAGATGGATATGTGGTCATACAATAAAAGATAGGATCCGGAATGATTATATCGGTGGAAGAGTTGGGGTGGCATCAATTGATGAGAAAATGGTAGAAAGTCACTTGAGGTGGTTTGAGCATATTCAAAGAAGACAATTAAATGCGCCGATAAGAAGAGTTGATCAAATGATGGGAGTTTTCCCAAAAGAGGGAGAGGGAGACCAAAGAGAACCCTTAACAAAGTTATTCAACGGGATCTTCGGATCAATAATTTATCAGGAAATATGGCAATTGATATAGCACATTGGCATCGTGTGATCCATTTAGCCGACCTCATCTAGTGGGATAAAGGCTTTGTTGTTGTTGTTGTTGTTGTGTATATATATATTATTCTGTAATTGAAAGTTACAAATATTACTAACAAAGGTGCTGAATAGGAAGGAGCAATCCTTTGCAAGAAAATTTATGAAGAAAAAGGAAGGAGAGAGGGAAAGAGCAAGAAAAAGACTATCGAAATATTTGAAGCCCGTCTCTATCTTAAGGGAGAGGAGCATTTTATAATGAGCATCATCATTACATTTCATTTACATTTACATTTCATTTCCTATATTAGTCACGGATATTTTGCTTTGCAGAGCATCTTCCTGTAGCTTTCACCTTTCTGTCTTTCAGAGCATCATCCTGTAGCTTTCATCTTTCTGTCTTCTTTGTGTCACCTTTTTCTTTTTCTTTGGACTTACAAACCTTGCTTAAGTCATTATGTCTTTTCTTTTATTTTATCATCTGGTGACATTGAAGATTCTGAGCTGGATTTAGCTTTAACACTGGAACTTGCTTTAGATGCCACTTCTTGTATTTTCTGAAGAAATTCTTCATGAGAAGAAACAAACATTACCTCTTCTAAATTTTTTTCTTTTTCTGTCAAGAATCCCTTAGTATGATAAGTTGACTGTAGAGTCAAAAAGTTTGTTGTCGTGGCCTAAGCTTGCCACTGAATTACTCTATCTTTATTGGCATAAGAATCTTTTTATTTAGGCCACCATTTAACTCTGTATCTTCGAGCTAGATAAATCAATGAAGGGGCTGGATCAATCCCCTTAACAGCTGTAAAAACCAAACTTTATACCTAAGGAATGCTAAATCTATAATAGAATTCGAAGGGTTTTCCTGTCTAAGGGCAGTCTATAATTTGTTAGAATAATTGCTATCCTTCAAGAACAGCTTTAGGTAAAATACTGTTTACAGGTCCATGAATACTAAATCATTCAATGAACCATCGTGGAAATCCATCTAGGTTTCATTCATACACAAAAGTTCCATCATAAGAAGATCCTAAATGTAAACTTCTTTCTTCGGTCTATAAGTCATGAAAGTTTGGGCTAGGGTAATAATTTCTTTGCAGACCTTTATAATATTTATGACTAATTTTATTTATATTTTATTCATCTTCTTTGAATTTCTGTTCTATTTTTGAAATAGTATTAATTTTTAAAGTTGACTGTTTTTCTTTATCTTTTAAATTTAAATTTCATAATTGTTTTCTTATCTGATCATTATTTTACACACATAACATATAACCTGCATTAATCAGTTCAAATTAAATACCACATATATATTTTGCTAAAAAAATACCATATATATATATACTTGAGCTAGATTTGATTGAGATTGTTTTAGTAGTAATAGTAATAATAATAATATGTACAATTAATGAATAATGATTGATACTCCCTCTGGTCCTAAATATAGGACATATTTAGGGAGATGAACTTGATCCTAAATATAAGATCTCTTTCTAATTATTTTCAACTTTTTCTCAAGTTAATTTTATTAATGCTCATCAATAATGAACAAGCAAGAGATGGGGGATGGGGATATAAGTAGATTGGTTAGGGTACATTAGTAATACTATATGATTTTGGTTAACTTAACTTACATCATTAATCTAATTAAATTAGGTAAATATGTATTATATTTAACATAGAAATAAGAAATAAGTAGTTGAAATCATGTTGTTGTCGGATGCTGTAATTCTTGGCACCAAAGCAATAAATTGATAGGTGTGAGTGTGTGACTAGTGCTTTAATTTTATCGATCCCTATATTCTTAATCGAGATCCGATTATACCAATACAAGATATAGTTTCTTCCATTACTATTTCATTTTGACTAGAAATTTAATTTTTTTTTTGAGCTACCACGTTTTTTTTAATATAGTGTGTGTATATACACATATCGGCCAAAAACAATAAGTATATATGTGTGTGTCATAAATAGAACATATTACATATTACATTGTTGACCATGTTTTTTATTTATTATATTAAAGAGTTAATATAACTTTTGGTCCCTCAACTTTCACTCAATTTTGGTTTTGGTCCCTAAACTTTAAAATTTTTTGTTTTGGTCCCTGAACTTTCGGTCAATTTTGGTTTTTGTCCCTAAACTTTAAAATTTTTTGTTTTGGTCCCTGAACTTTCTGTCAATTTTGGTCTTGATCCCTGAACTTTCAGTAATTTTGGTATTGGTCCCTCAGTTTTAAAAAAACTTCAAAAAAATTAAAGTTGAGGGACCAAGACCAAAATTGACCGAAAGTTCAAGGACCAAAACCAAAAATTTCAAAATTCAGGGACCAAAAGCAAAATTGACCGAAAGTTCAAGGACCAAAACAAAAAATTTTAAAGTTCAGGGACCAAAACCAAAATTGAGTGAAAGTTCAGGGACCAAAAGTTATATTAACCAACCATTACCATGGTTTCATCTCAATAAACAATATAACGGTGGTGAGCGACAAAGGGCTATGAATTCGAGATGCCCGTACCGTCGATGATGCAGTCGGAACTATTTAAAGGCATGCTTGAGGCATGTCCTGACATTATTGAAAAAGTTCCATTAGTGAAGAAGTTGAGCATTTTGATAAGGTATGGTTTTAGAGTGAGAAGCTCCTCCTTCTCTCTAAACCCTTCATATTACTCAATGGAGAAAGCACCAGTAATTGACAGCACCCTCAAAGACAAACCACCTCCTCACCTAGGTGATGACCATTCCATTAAGAAAGCAAAGCTTCAAGACGACATGGAAGCCAAATGTCCCACTTCCTAAGCTGGACATGAAATCCAAGCGCCAGTGGCCTCCCCAGATTTCGTCCCTGAAACCCAAGAATTCTCCTCTCACCCAGGTCCTGAGTGTTCTTCCACCATGAACATTGATAATGTCCAAGCACCAGTGACATCATCAGTCCCGTCTTTTAAAGATAAACTCCTAGGAAATGACTCAGGAGACGCTTTAGAAGATGAAGAAGAAGACCTTATCCTGCGACAAGAAGATGTCAGCATAGGGATGAATGGCAGTATCCCGACGATTGACTTTGCTACCCACATCCAAGAGATCCTTAATAGGAAAATGGGTTTCACAATTGTAGTAAAACTTTTGGGCAGTACGAAACCAGCTACACAATGTATGGAAACCATCGAGGCAAATTCAGCTGACGGACCTAGAGGAGGATTGCTTCTTGGTAAGATTCAAGAATGACTTAGACTACCAGAATGCCCTAATCAATGGTCCCTGGGTCATTTTTGGCCACTATCTCACAGTTCAACCATGGAACCCATCCTTCAAACCGGAGGAGCACCAAGTGAACCAAGTCATGGCTTGGATTCGCCTCTCAAAGCTCCCAACCTGATACTACCATAAGACAATTATTCGTTTAATTGGAAGCATCTTCAGAGAAGTCATCAAGGTCGATTACAACACTGAATCCGGTGACAGAGGGAAATTTTCAATGCTTGTTGTCTTTTTAGACCTCACGAAACCCCTTACATCCAAAATCCAAGTGGATGGTCAGGTCATATATGTGGAATATGAAGGTTTACCTACCATTTGCTTCCATTACGGCAGATATGGGCATCTCCAGGAGGCATGCCCAGAAAGACAAATAGAGAATCCTCAGATGCCATTGGAGACCTCTCATTAGCAAAAGAGGAAATTACAAAGGAGGAAACGACCTTCTGACAAGCTAATGTGCAGGGACGAGCGGTCACCCACTATCCCAATGGCATCGAGGTTCAACGTCCCGAGTGAGGCAGGCCACTATGAGGATGCTAGACATGAGGTGTACGACCGCCCGAGGAACTACCAGCCATACAACACGAGCTCTTCAAGAAGGAAAAACATAGACCAAAGGCCAGGCAAAAAGACTGAGCAAAACGGTAATAAAAAAGATAAAGTAGTGGCCCAACCATATGCGGAGAATATCTTCCAGTCGGCCTATTACAAAGCCCTCCAAAAGACCACAACACTGGACGGAAATTACCATTCAGTCATCACCATTGAAGACCCCAGAAACCCAATTTAGAAGAGAGACATATTGGCCCAAAAGGCAATCATGGACCAACAATATGCCTCACCACCTCATCCTAGCCACAAAGCCTAAACCTAGGCTTGTTGAGTAAGGGCATAAAAATCTCTTCAGGTGTCACAATTCAAGGACTCGGGCCCAAAACCCCGGAGGTATCACGCAACCCATCAGTCAAGGCTTGGAAGGCTTTGGCAAGAGAAGGTCGACGGAGATGATTGAGGAAGACATCAACATGCTCATAGAGGGAGTGAATTTCTCCTCTGACCCTTCTCTTTAATTGTTTTTATGTCTATCATTACATGGAATTGTCAGGGAGCTTAGGATAAGAGATTCCCTTCTACCTTTAAATCATATGTTGCTAATTATAAGCCTGAAATTTTTGTTATAGTTGAACCTCGCATCTCAGACAAGAAGGCGGACTCTGTGATTAAAAAACTGGGATTTAGCCACTCTCATCGAGTTGAGGCTTCTGGCTTCTCAGGAGGAATTTGGCTCCTATGGTCGGGCAAAGTGACAATAAAAATCCTAGTTAACCACCTTCAATTCATCCACAATGAGGTATATCTTTTGGAAAAGAAATCTAGCTTCCTCTTCACAGCTATCTACGGCAACCCACAACCATCAAGCTGGAGGTACCTATAGGAGGATCTCTCAAATCTCGCCCCATACCCCAACCAACCTTGGATGATGGCAAGCGATTTTAATGCAACACTCACTATGCAAGAACGGAAGGGAGGCTCAACGCGTCACAACAGTGGATGTGCCCAGTTCAAAGATTTCATTAGCCACCATGGACTAATAGACCTGGGCCATAAGGGGCCTAATTTCACTTGGAGAAGGGGCATTACCCTAGTCCGTTTAGATAGGGCCATCACAAATCAAACATGGCTTGAGACTCACAAAGAAAATTGGGTCAATCACTTACCCAAGATTCTCTTAGACCACAGGCCCATCCAGATAAACCTTGGCGGCCCCCAATTGTCCAGTAGTTGTCATAAGCCCTCCAAATTTCTTACTGCCTAGTTGTCACATCCGGGTTTCTCTAATCTCATCAAACAGAACTGGAAATCAGAAAAATCAATTCCTGAAAATATTCAAGCCTTCTCTCAGGCAGCAAGAAAATGGAACCAGGAAGTTTTCGAGTCTATAGGACTTCAGAAAAAACGAATCCTAACTAGAATCCAAGGGACGCAGAAATCTTTAGAAGACCAACCTTCTTAATCTTTAGAAGACCAACCTTCTTCACCCTTCCTACTAAACCTAGACCAGTCACTAAGGGATGAACTCGAAGAAATTTGTGTCCAGAAAGAACTCCTGTGGTTCCAGAAGTCCTCAGCCGATTGGATATGGTACCGTAACACATCGTATTACCAGACCAAGGCCATTATTTGGAAGCGGCGGAATCATATATCAAAACTGAAGAATGATCTTGGTGAGTTGGTCAATAACGAAGAAGAACTATCAGCAATGGCCAATGCTTATTTCAAAAATCTATACTCCCATGATGGCTCCCACTTTACCCCCATCGAATCAGAGGTGCATTCCCCGATCTAGAAGAGTTTGAGTTACTTGGCCTAAGAAGGTAGATCACGATGGAGGAAGTGAGGCAAGCCCTCTTTGAAATGAAGCCACTGAAATCTCTGGGAGCAGACGACCTTCACGCTTTATTCTTCCAATCCCAGTGAAGTGTTGTGGCACCTTTAATCCTGGCCCTGATTCAAGAAGTATGGGAGGGGTCACTCCATGATCCGTCCCTTTACAGGACCTTAATTGCCCTCATCCCCAAATGCTCCTCGCCAAGCAAAATCACAGAATTTAGGCCAATTAGCTTGTGCTCTGTCATCTACAAGATCATCACAAAACTGATTGCCAATCGCCTTTGGACTATATTGCCAAAGCTGATCGGCCCTTGCCAATCAAGCTTCATCCAAGGAAGGAGCATCATTGGCAACATTATAGTCTCTCAAGAAGTCATCCACTCCATGAAGAAAAAATAAGGGAACGGAGGCTGGATGGCAATTAAAATTGACCTTGAAAAGGCCTTTGATAGGCTGAGATGGGACTTCATCAAGGATACCTTGAAGGACGCCGGAATCACAAGTGAGATTACCCAACTCATTATGTCTTACATCACATCATCTTCCATGCAAGTCTTGTGGAATGGGAAAGCATTAAGAACCTTCTCCCCGAAAAGAGGCATAATACAAGGTGACCCTCTCTCACCCTACATCTTTGTCCTCTGCATGGAAAAACTGTCTCAGCTAATCACAGCAGCGGTAAGGCAAGGCTCGTGGTAAACAATCAAATTAGGAAGTAGGGGTATTCCCCTATCACACTTCTTCTTGGCAGACGATCTTATCATCTTTGGCCACACCTCATCTTCCCAGGTTCGGATCATTAAAAGCATTCTACGAGAATTTTGCAGATCATCAGGACATCGAATTAGTCAATCCAAAACAAGAATCCTTTTTTCCAGAAACGTTTCCCCTCCTACCAAGAGATCAATATGTGCTAGTCTGGGTTACCAATTGACGATACACTAGGGAAGCATTTGGGGGTGCCTCTAATATCAAGCAAAGTCACAACAACAACATATAAATACATTCTAGAGAGGATCCAAACCAAGCTTGCTAGTTGGAAACGTAATTCCTTATCTCTTGCTGGCCGATTTACTTTGGCAAAATCAGTCCTGTCAACGACTCCTTTCTATGCTATGCAAAGCACACCCCTCCCATCCTCATGTTTCAATTTCAAGGACATTGAGAAAATGATTCGAATGTTTATATGGGGATCAACAAAGACTCACCGGGGAGTAAGTCTCCTGAAGTGGGAGGAATTATGCAAGCCGCTCAAGTATGTTGGAGTGGGCTTTCTCCGTTTAGAAGCCCAAAACCAAGCCTTTCTATCGAAGTTGATTTACAAAACATATGCCCAGCCGGATACCCTCTGGGTCCGTGTCCTAAGAGGGAGATACAAGTTCCCAAATGACAAAGAAATCAAGATCCTGAGGACTGCATCTAATCTCTGGCGTAGTTTCTTAAAGAACTGGCAGGACACCTATCTCCACATCAAATGGAACCCCGGGGATGGAAAGACAACCCGATTCTGGTATGATTACTGGGTCGGTGAACAGGGAGCGTTAAAGAACCTATCCTATGCAGAGATCAACAGTCAAGATTAGAGCAGAACAATCGATTACTACTTGGAGGACAATGGACAATAATGGAAATGGCACCTATTTCAAGACATGCTCCCTCCAAACATCCTTCAGGCCATAGCAGCTACAAGAATCGACCAAGCCCCTGCAAACGCTTCATGCTCCTGGGACTTGAATAGCAGAGGTAACTTTACCACGAAATCTGCCTATATAGCAAAAGAGAATCTCAACTGGGGAGACAGACAAATTAAATGGGCGAAGCTTCCCATGGCACAAAGAGTTCTCACTTTCGCTTGGCTCTTGCTCAAAGGGAAATTGCTGACGAACAAAGAGAGACTAAGGAGAGGCATGACCCAGCAGCCTCACTGCTCCCTATGGCAGAAAAGAAGAAGAAGACTTGAACCATGTTTTCAAGAATTGCATTCTAGCAAACTCGGTGTGGAGGAAGATTCTCCCAGGTGAACTTCACCAAGGTTTTTTCAACATTGACATCAACACCTGGCTTAATTAACCACCTTCTGTGTGACTCAGCGATGCACGTGTCTTGGAGAATAGGAATATTCATAACGTGCTGGAAATTATGGGAGGCTAAAAACAAAAGGATCTTTGCTGGCGAAAGCTTCACGGTGGATAATATTTTAGCAAGGATACGATCCTCTGTGACGCAGACGTTAAAGAATTTCAACAAATTTAACACTTTGATGTAATTTTTATCAGCTTTCTAGATAAGACAAAGTAGAAATCGTAGCATTAGTGGTTGTACAGATTTTACCATCAATGAAATCCATTTCATTCGAAAAGAAAAAGTTCCATTGTTGGAAGTGACAACTACAATATTAATATATAAAAGTGATGGAGTATTGTCTTATTAAGCACGCCGCGGAACTAAAGGTGTGGAATGCTGAGTTATTGAAAAATGAAGAGATGGATATAGTATTGAATACTTTAATTGCAGCTACCTTAATGAATATCCAAGGCTTGGTTGATATGTGTTATGAGACTTTGGTGAGTACGATCAATGAGACAAGTTTGGAGCAAATTGAACAGACTTTTAAGATAAATAATGATTTTAGTGGTGAAAAACAAGAACAATTTTTTGTAGAGGATCATGAGGGGTCTTTTAACCCTGAACTCTTTAGTCTTGAACCATGATTTTCTTTTTATTTTTGTATTTTTACAAAATTATATTGATAAAAAAATTCATTATCTGTTAACATTTATTTTTTTATTAGAGTCAATATATTTTTAAAATTTTTTGGTAATTTTTTCCTTTAATGAAACTGATTACGGTATATTAGGATTTAAAAACTAAGAAAAATATTATATAAATTTTAAAACCAATTAAAATTTTAACCACCTTAACACCTGCTTTTCTTATTATGTCTGAATTAAGGTAAAAAAATTCTTACATTTAAAACAAGAATCAATGGAATGATTTGGACCATTTAAAATTATTTATTATTTTAAAGACAATTTTGTTGTATTTATTCATGTGTGTATGTGGCATAAGGGGTGCTCACGGGACAAGGTCGTAAGGGGTTCAGGGCAGAGTTCCCATCCTGTGTCCCGTCCCATCCCGAATTTGATAGGAGTGGGATGAGAAAATCCTAAATAATTTTTTTTAGAAATTGCTGCTGTCAAATAAAATAGGAAAAATTAATTTAGGGTCCCTTGTAGGGTACTTAATATAAGAGAGGTCCCACAAAATGGTGAAATTAAAGTAGGATCCAAAGGGACCTTATTTCTATTATGTTCCAAAATCAAATGACACTTTTACCCTTTTAATTTCAAAACATAGTTTTAGAGCTCTCAAAAATGTCTTCTTCCTTTTCCAAATCGAAAAGTGGTTGTGCCGCCTTCCTTCTGGCAGTCGATATTCGCTACTGGTGGTGGGCTCCTCAAATTCATTCAATCCCATGGTTACTTCAATATTTACACAAATTTTTTGCACGAGAGAGCTTTGAGTATTTCACACAGAGATGCTAGAGTCAACTATAGGAAAACTGTTGGACCTGACTCTCGATTACTTGACGACAAATCTCTTGATTTCAATATTTTGGAAATGCACCCATTGAATATTTTAAAATGGTTTGATTTTTGCTTCAGAGAAGTAATCCTGGAAGGGTTGCCACGAACATGGATGAACTTGGATTTCTGCTTTCCTCTTTGAACAAACAG
Organism: Mimosa bimucronata; assembly: GCA_037074515.1. Classification (NCBI taxonomy): domain Eukaryota; kingdom Viridiplantae; phylum Streptophyta; class Magnoliopsida; order Fabales; family Fabaceae; genus Mimosa; species Mimosa bimucronata. The sequence continues at coordinate 11,893,230 of CM073443.1, read as the reverse complement.
GACAATATATTTTTGGTGAGCCTTTTGGAGATATCGGATTCTGCAGCTAGAAATTTATTGTGTCATTTTGAAAGGTTAAATATCAAGAATTATATACTTTCGGGCCCTGAGTCTGACTTCTGATTTGATCTAGCAAGGAGGGGACATCATGTGATTAATGTAGACCAATTTATCAAACGGGTTGGATTGTTTAAGCTTACTTCTCAAGCTCACAGTTTGGGTCTATTAAGAGCATTATGGAAAAGGCTTATGTAGTTAAAAAGTGTTTGGAAAATGGGTATAACTTGTGGGTGGTTGATGGAAACATGCTTTTTCTAAGTGCTGATCTTTTAGAGTCGAAGGATCCCAATGATGATTTCTTTCTGGCAGCAAGCTTGGAACTTTTGTATGCAAGAAGCTCAGCTGTTGCTAAGAAGATGTGGGACAATAATTTGGTGTCAAAAATCGTAGCAATTGGAGAGGATCTGGCAAGAAAAACTTCACTTTCCCATGCTTACCTATGTTTTGTGCATGTTATGGCAGAACTTTGGAAACAAAACTGTGCAAAGTTTAGAAAACTTGATGAGGCTAGATATAGCATGAAGATTGGATCTACTAATGTTCATAAATCTTCTGTAGGGGATAAAAAGTTGGTGTATTGGTCAGCCGCTGAAATGGGACTGGAATCGATTCAGAAGTGGCTTGAAGAGTTGAATTTGTGGCTTGAAGACAACATCTTAAGGAGGAAGAAGAAATAGATGTTGACCTTTCATAGTGATTGAATAAATTATGAAGTTTTTAGTCATGTTAGTAACAGCATTTTGACCTTGTATAACCACTTTGAGGCTTATGTAACAACTTATGGGCCTTAATAGGTGTCAAGATTTTGGGTTGTAACAACTTTTGGGCTATTTGTAACAATGTTTTGACCATGCATAACAAGTTTCTGAACACCAGTCACAGATCATTTAATTTGCATTAAGTTGTATTTGAGCACAAGTATAACAGAAAATGAAATTGCATTCTTGACAACTTTTGGGCAGTCCGTAACAACTTCTTGGCCTTGCTTAACAAGTTAATGGGCACTAGTGACCATGTGTAAGAATTTTAGTACTAAAAACTTTTGGGCAGTTTGTAACAACTTCTTGGCCTTTCGTAACAAGTTCATGAGCACCAGTCACAAGTCATTTAATTTGTATTAAGTTGTATTTTAGCACAAGTACAACAGAAAATGGAATTGCATTCCTGACAACTTTTGGGCAGTTCATAACAACTTCTTGGCCTTGCGTAACATGTTAATGAGCTCCAGTGACAATGTGTAAAAAATTTTAGTACTAATAACTTTTGGTCTGCCCACAACAACTTTTTGGCCTTTTGTAACAAGCTTATGAGTACCAGTCACAAGTTAAATTTGCATTCAGTTGTATTTTAGCAAGTATAATAGAAAATGGAATTACATTCGTGACAACTTTTAGGCAGTTCGTAACAACTTCTTGGCCTTACGTAACAACTTAATGAGTACCTGTAACAATATGTAAAAATTTTCAGTACTAATAACTTTTAAGTTGTTTGTAACAACTTTTTGGCCTTTTGTAACAAGTTTATGAGTACTGGTCACAAGTTAAATCTGTATTCAGTTGTATTTTAGCAAGTATAACAGAAAATGGAAGTACATTCGTGACAATTTTTGGGAAGTCAGTAACAACTTCTTGGCCTTGCGTAACAAGTTAATGAGCACCAGTGACAATGTGTAAGAATTTTCAATAGTAACAACTTTTGAGCTGTTCGTAACAATTTCTTGGTCTTTTGTAACAATTTTATGAGCATCAGTCACAAGTTATTTCATTTGTATTAGCAAATCCAATCTTTTGGGCTGACCAATGCACCAACTTTTTAAAGAAGATTTATGAACATTAGCAGATCCAATCTTCATGCTGTATCTAGCCTCATCAAGTTTTCGAAACTTTGCACCGTTTTGTTCCAAAAGGTTTGCCATAGCATGCACAAAACTTAGGTAAGCATGAGAAAGTGAACTTTTTCTTGCCGGATCCTCTCCAATGGCTACGACTTTTGACAGCAAATTATTGTCGTGTTCTTAGCAACAGCTGAGCTTCTTGCATACAAAAGTTCCAAGCTTGCTGCCAGAAAGAAATCATCATTGGGATCCTTCGACTCTAAAAGATCAGCACTTAGAAAAAGCATGTTTCCATCAACCACCCACAAGTTATACCCATTTTCCAAACACTTTTTAACTACATAAGCCTTTTCCATAATGCTCTTAATAGACCCAAACTGTGAGCTTGAGAAGTAAGCTTAAACAATCCAACCCGTTTGATAAATTGGTCTACATTAATCACATGATGTCCCCTCCTTGCTAGATCAAATCAGAAGTCAGACTCAGGGCCCGAAAGTATATAATTCTTGATATTTAACCTTTCAAAATGACACAATAAATTTCTAGCTGCAGAATCCGATATCTCCAAAAGGCTCACCAAAAATATATTGTCCTGTTTGTTCAAAGAGGAAAGCAGAAATCCAAGTTCATCCATGTTCGTGGCAACCCTTCCAGGATTACTTCTCTGAAACAAAAATTAAACCATTTTAAACTATTCAATGGGTGCATTTCCAAAATATTGAAATCAAGAGATTTGTCGTCAAGTAATCGAGAGTCAGGTCCAACAGTTTTCCTATAGTTGACTCTAGCATCTCTTTGTGAAATACTCAAAGCTCTCTCGTGCAAAAAATTTGTGTAAATATCGAAGTAACCATGGGATTGAATGAATTTGAGGAGCCCACCACCAGCAGCGAATATCGATTGCCAGAAGGAAGGCGGCGCAACCACTTTTCGATTTGGAAAAGGAAGAAGACATTTTTGAGAGCTCTAAAACTCTGTTTTGAAATTAAAAGAGTAAAAGTGTCATTTGATTTTGGAACATAATAGAAATAAAGTCCCTTAGGACCCTACTTTATTTTCACCATTTTGTGGGACCTCTCTTATATTAAGTGCCTTACAAGGGACCTCAAATTAATTTTCCCAATAAAATATGGCCCTTTGGACTTTTAATAAACAAAGAAATGGGCCCAATTTTGCTCCCAAAAATCATTTCAGCACATTCAAAGTACAATCAAACACACACAAATCATTTAAGCAAGTTTCAGCACATTCAAACTTCAAAGTGATCCAACTGGTATGTACAAAAAATAATTATTGTATATATAAAATCCACGGAACCAGTCAATAAGTTTTCAAATTAGAACCCTTCAAATCAATACTAATCACTGCTAAAACATACTCAATTACTCAGCCCCAAAATCACTATAAGAAAATAAAACCGAAATCTAAATAATGCTCCTTACAGAAAGAGGAATTTTAAATATGCTAAAGCCTGAGAGACAAATCAAGTTTCGTATTCATTTCTTCTGATGGATTAGTTTTCAAATAATGAGTCCCACCCACCAAAAAACCATTCATCTCTTCCTTTACTGTAGAACTCATCTTAGCCTTCACAATTTCAAACCTCCCTACACTAACAAAGAAGAATACAGAAAACTATATATACAACATGCTAACCAAAGAAGAAAAATCTAATATAGAGTATATGATTTGAAGAAGGGAAGTGAAGGTGGGTATATTACTCACAAATTAGGAAGCTTGAATGGAATCTTCTGGCGACAGCGAGTACAGATATTGCCATTATTTTAGAAAGAGGCGACGGAACAGAGTGAGGAAGGGAAACACGAAAGGAAGCATGTGGATTTTGACGACGGCGAAGGGAAGCATATCTTGATGGATTTGGTCGTTAGGGTTTAGGTCTTTTAGGAGGGAAAAGCGAAACGGTGATGGAGGTGAAGGGAAGCAGATTGTGACGGCAAATGGTGATTCTCGAAGCGACGAGTGGCGAGAGAGGAGATGCGGCGACTGATGAAACCTAAAGGGAAGAGGAGGGAGACGAGTTCACGAGATAGTGAGAGTGAGTGCTGAGAAAAGAGAATGAGAGTCGAGAGTGAGAACTGAGAAGGGTTGTTTTTTTAAAAACAAAAAACAAAATGCCTATATAATATGTCGCTCACTCACACACTCACACACGAGACACATGTAATTTTTTTAAAATATATATATACATATATATTCGGGACAGGATCGGGACAACCCCGTCCCAAGTCATGTCCCATCCCGAAGCTGTAACCTGTCCCATCCCAAATTTTTCCATCCTGAAATGACCAAGACGGGACGGAATGGGATGGACCGGGACAGGAAAATAATAAACACCCCTATGTGGCATTATAACAATGAACTAGTCTGGTTTGTGAGATGTAGACCCTCAATGGTGAAACTCGGCTACCTCCAAGTAAGACAATTATTTTAGTTGATATAGAATTTAAAATAAAGATATCTTTTAATTTTTTTTTTCTAAAAAGGGTATTTTATTTACAAATGGTTGACATCTCGACAAGCGAGATATGATGAATTTTCGTGTTAAACATTATTGATGATCACTCAAACTAGGTCCTAAATCAATGTGCTTCGACTGGAATAAGAGTTTTTCTTTTTTCCTGCCTCACTGATCCAAATTTCATAATGTACATTAATATAACTATTAACAAATGATAAACCACTAAAAAACAGCTAATTACTTCGTTAATTCGCTATATTTTTAAGTCGACTTTAGAAACGAACTTACACCAAGCTAACAATATTAGATACCAAAAACGTGTTTGTTTCAGTTTTTGAAAATACTTTTTTTAAAAAGAAAACTTAAATAAAAAGTTGTTTTTGAAAAATAATAAAAACATTTTGAAATCTTTTTCATTTTTTCATAAAAATGAGAATTTTTTTTTGGAGAATTTCAATATATAGGACCACGGTAGACGATTAATTAAAAAGTAGAACCAAAAGATTCTAAAATATCACATCAGATTCAGGGTCCACAAGTGAAATTAAATTAATGTGGAAAAAGACAAAAAGGGCCCACTCCGACATGGCATATATTCTCTCTCTCTCTCTCTCACACACAGACCCCACTCATTTTCACATGAACAAGGAAAAGCTCATATGAATAAGAAAAAGTTTATATGAACAAGGAAAATCTTATATGCACAAGCCTCAATAAAAAACAAAATATTCCTCTCACCCTGTCTCTCCTCTGACACCCTCTCTCTGACACGTTTTTCTCTCACACATACACACACAAAAACCCCACTCATTTTCACACGAACAATGAAAAGCTCAAATGAACAAGGAAAATCTCATATGCACAAGCATCAATAAAAAAACAAAATATTCCTCTCACCCTCTTTATCCTCTGATACCATCTCTCCTCTGATACCCTCTCTCTCTCTATGACACGCTTTTCTCTCTCTCACACACAAAAACCCCACTTATTTTCACACGAACAAAGAAAAACTCATATGAACAAGGAAAATCTCATATGCACAAGTCACAATAAAAAACAAAATATTCCTCTCACCCTCTCTATCCTCTGATACCCTCTCTCCTCTGACACCCTCTCTCTCTCTCTCTCTGTGACACGCTTTTCTCTCTCACACACACACAAACCCCACTCATTTTCACACGAACAAGGAAAAACTCATATGAACAAGGAAAATCTCATATGCACAAGCCACAATAAAAAAACAAAATATTCCTCTCACTCTCTCTCTCCTCTGACACCTTCTCTCCTCTGACACCCCCTCTCTCTCTCTAACACGCTTTTCTCTCTCTCTCACACACCTCACTCATTTTCACACGAACAAGGAAAAGCTCATATGAACAAGGAAAAACTCATATGATCAAGGAAAATCTCATATGCACAAGCCATAATAAAAAACAAAATATTCCTTTCACAATCTCTCTCCTTTGACACTCTCTCTCCTCTAACACTTTCTCTCTCAGACACGTGGGGTCAATGTTGCATTTTCTCCTCTCAATTTAATTTCAGTTTGCTCCCACAATACTCAAATGATATTTCAGAATCTTTTGGTCCTATTTTGAAATTAATTGATTACCGCGGTCCTATATTAAAATTTTCCCAATTTTTTTCTCAAATCAAATGTTTGAGTCCGCCACCTATTCCAAATGACGATAACAATTGCAACATCGTCTATAGAGATGGCAACCACAATAATCATCGACGGCGGCTACGACATCATGTGGACAGCGGCATCTACATTACTAACACTGTCAACAATATCAATAGCCATTGTCACGTCACCACCTTATGTAGAATTCTTGTCTAAGTTGATATATAAGATTTAGAACATTTATTTCAAACAAATTTTTATATCTTTTGTTGTCAAATGTAATTTTTCAAAACGAATCATCCAAGTGAATTTCAGAACTATCAAATAAATGTTTATTTTTTTTAATTCTCAAAGCTTGTTTTCAAAAACAATTTTATAAAGCTTTTTTCAGAAAAAATGAAGAAAATAAATTGAACAGGACCTAAGTTATTTTTTGGCTAAAATATACTTTTGGTCCTTTATCTTTGCATCAAGTCCTCTTTTGGTCCCTTAACTTTGAAAAGTGCACTTTTGGTCCTTTTTCACTAACGCCGTTAGTTTTATTTAAAGAAAATAATTCTTATATTTTAAAATTTGACTATTTTTATTAATATTTAATTATAAAATTACTTTTTAGATTTACTGAGTCAGCATTTTCCGTTAAATCAAACTAACGGTGTTAGCGAAAAAGGACCAAAAGTGTGCTTTTTAAAGTTAAGGGACTAAAAAGAGACTTGATGCAAAGATAAGGGACCAAAAGTATACTTTAGCCTTATTTTTTTGAACATCAACTTGTCACTTGTGCATCGTGTTTTATATTTAACCTTTTTCTTTTGTTGATCAAACTAGGGAAAATCACAATGAGGTCCCACATAAGGCATTTAATTACAACCAAGTCTCAAACAATCATCAAATTACATTGAAGTCCCAAGGGACCTCTGTGTAATTAAATGGAAGTTGTCAATACCAGCCATGTGAGTTGTTAGTGCACACAAAACAGTTGTTATTGACAATTCATTAAGCTACGATTAACAACTTACACGGCTGGTATTGACAACATTGAATTGACAACTATTTTGGGCATATAGTAACAACTCAATTGGCTGGTATTGACAACTCAATTTAATTACACCTAGGTCCCTTGGGACTTTAATGTAATTTGATGATTGTTTGGGACCTGGTTGTGATTAAATGCCTTATGTGGGACCTCATTGTGATTTTCCCATCAAACTATAAAAGTAAGCAGCAAATCTACCGTTAAAAATGTGTATACCAATGAATATTGTTACTAGATATATATTACAAAAGGAATATTTTAATTAAACTGTAAAAATTTTTCGAACTTTCTTAATTTTCCTTCTGCATATGGGACAAGGACTTGCTTCCTCAACAACCCTGCATTACCAAAATAATTATACTCGTCAAACTAACTGCCACAAGCCACAACTACAAGTCAGAGTAGGTTAATTGCCATATACAAAGTTGTAGTGTTTTAATTTTATTTAAATTAACATTCTTTTAACTTAATAATTAAAATATTATAAATACTATTTTTGTTACATTTTCTTAAAAAGTAAATTTAAAAGGACAGTTTAAATAATCTGAATCATATTTTAAAAAAAAATTAAAAATTTCAAATAAAAGATGAGTGTATGTTTTGTTTTCAATTACTGGCTACTTCAAATTTAAGAATTGCTAAGTTTAAAATAAAATAGCTCTACCACAGTATTTAAGAGTAGAGTCCGGACCAGCTTCAGATCCTAGAGGGGTTAATTCAATATCTCAATATTATTTTCTTAAAAAATAAAAAATAAAATGTAAAGGACAATTATCCTTTTGAATTTATAGTTATGTGTTAGTTGCACCTCAATCTATAAACTTTAACTTGCTATAGCACGATATCTATAGGTTAGACTTCATTGTTATTTAGTTTTTGAACTTTGACTTAATACGACTCATTCTATATAATTTAATTATACTATTTAAAATATTAGTCCCTACAATTTTAAAAATAAAAGTATATTAATGTGTGTGTGGGTGTCAAGCTTAGTGACTTTAATTTAAAATGATTTAAACTATAAGTGTGAAGTTGCATAGAGTTAAAATTTAAAGATTGTGTTTTAATTGAGTCAAAGCTATATTAATTAAGTTGCAACGAACAAAGTTTGAGATATGTGTTACTACTTATAATTAAATCAAAACTAGTAAGGATTAAAGATTCATTTTCCCTTAAATGTAATCATCTTAATGTGAAACAACTTGCTATAAAAATACTTATTTTACTAGTAATAATAAATGACACATCATATGAATATTTTGAGTTTGAATCTCATTATTTCTTTCTTAATCATACTATTCTAAATGTTGTTTGATTCATTAGGCTTATTCTAACTCTAGTATCAAACTTACCAAAAATGTTTTTGATAACTTTGGCAAAAAAAAAAATGTTTTTTTAACAAAGAAACATTTAACATGGGCATATTTATAAATGTATTGTCATAATGTCAAACAACTTACTCTAGAAGTACTCACTTAACTAGCAAGAAATGATGATCATGACATCGAATCTCATTACTAATTGAAGGATCTTATTTGTGAATTTAAGTACCTCCATAAATATATTTTGATTTGTGAGCTTATTATAACCTTAGAATCTAACCAAAAATAGTTTTAGTAACAAAAAAATAGACAAGGGCATATTTTTAAGCTAAGGGAAAAATGCTTCAACAATCCTCATTACAAAATTATTATTCAAGTATGTAAAACCAGTGTCAAACTTTTCTTCAGTTGTGTACAACATATCTTCAATTATAGATAAAATAAAATACTTTGAAATATTATAATTGAAGATATTGCACTTAGCTGATGAAGAGTTATACCTTTTAAACAACCTAGGTTGCTAGACACTCTTTGACAATACGTTCTGTACTGTAGTGGAGGATTTTTTAGCATTTCTCCCTATTTTCAATCATGATAACAAAAATTAAGAAAAAAAGGAGAGATTTGAAGTTTAAGTAAGATGATAATTTTCCTGGCAAAAAAAAAAAAAGATGATAATTTTACCTTGTTCCACATTGAAAGCAAGTTGCAGAATGGCCACATGGAAGAAAGAAACAATCCCTTAAAGCATCAAAACATATCACACACAAATGTTTCATACTATTCTCAGCTTCTCCTCCTTCCTCCTCGCTAGTGAAAGATTCGTAAGACGAACCCAAACTCGAAGCGTCGTTGTTTTTGTTAGCCAGCAATGGTGTCTGTTCTGAAACTACATGGTGAACTTGTTGCAAATTTTCCATGTCTGAATCATATCTATAGAAGACGTCGCAGCATCTCAAGGTGAAGAAGATTAGTACAGTCAATATACCTACATCAATCAATCAACTTTTCATTTCAAAGATTCTGTGTTTTTTGTTTTTTTGAAGTTTTTGAGAGAAGATTGTGACTGAAGATTAATTAATTAATTAATTAATTTACCTGATGCTACAAAGTAAGTGATCCACCTTGGTGAATATGATAGTTTCACATGAAACCATTCATCCTCAAAATTATTTCCCTGCAACCAAAGTTGTCAAACTCGTGAGTTTAAGTAAACTCGTGAAAAGAATGTAAAATCGGATCGTAAACTCAAATCGTAAACTCGTAAGAGTTTACCTTTGTTAATAAATACGTGTTTTCAGTATATAATTAGATAAAAAATACAAAAATAACGATAATTTAACTTGAATATATTTTAAATATAAATAGTTGATATTAAATATATCTACACACATACTATATATAATTTAATAAAAAAATTTCTATGAAATTTATATATAAATTCATTGAATATGGTCAAATAAAAATAATTAACATGAGATTTATAGCAAGTTAACACAATATTCTGTAAGGTATAAACGTAAAAACGGTAAATTCGGTATGTAAACTCTTGAGTTTTTACCGAGTTTACAGCCAGTAAGAATTTATGTGACTCGTAACCCGTTTTGGTTAGGTAAAGTCGTAAAACGGTAAAATCGGAGAGTCAACTCGCGAGTTTGACAACAATGCCTGCAACTCATGTATCAATTAATGATGAGCCCTGAGTTTCAATCAATGCAAAATCTGTTTTGGATTTGTACTTCAGCGTCAAAGATATTGAAAACAATAGCGCCCCCCCCCCCCCCCCCACCCAAAAAAAAAAACTTTTCTGTGAGTCTCACAGTAGGAAGCCTCACAACTCACGAGAGTAATATTTATAAATTTAAGGGTGTTAGAGATGTTAAAATGATGTAATTAGTTGGTTAATATCTTATCTATGTTACTTAAAATCTTAATTTGGTGGTTAATCGTTCTAAAATCCTGTATATAAAGGTCTTAATGTATGCGTTAAGTGTGAAGGATAGTTAAATCCTTACCAAAGAGGGAAAAGTAGGGTTATTAGTTCATAATTAATGTTTTACTCTTTAATCTTACCTCTTATCTTCATTAAAATTTTAAACCCCATTTTCCTATTTCTTTTAAATTGAACTCATTTACATTTTCTCTCCCCTCCCCTTCATTTTCCTTACACCAAAAGACCCTAAATTTCAGGGAAAATCACTCTTCTGTTGATTAGTACTTCTCCTATTCTATCCTATTTATAAGGTACTTTCAACATATTTTACATAGATCAAGGAAAACCTTACAACTCATTGATTCTACCTTAAAATTTAACAGCTTTCTTAACTTTACCTATATTTAATATCCACAACACCACATATGAACAAAAGTCGAATATAATAAATAAAAGGTAAAATTATATATTCATATAGAAAAATTACGAAATGACTTATAAATACTAATAGGACCAAATAAAATATTCTTTCTCTGCCTATAAAGTACTATTTAAACATTGACTAAGGGAGCCTCTAGTCTTGGGACCAACTTTCCCTTTACACTTATGCTCCGGTTGGAGGAAATACAAGTTACAACTACACATAATATGATAATAGTCTTAGAAACTCGTGTTCTTACCTCGGCAGGAGGTGGTGTAGTCAATACTGCAGAGCCAGATTGTGAAATGAAAAGATCTAATCCACACAAACGGCTATCTGGTGAGCATCTGCTGCTTGCATTGCTTGTATTGTACATAACTGAACTCACACTGAACTTCATTTCAACCTATACATACACATCATCATTTTCCATTTTCACACAATATTCAGTTCTTAACTTGCTTGGCTAACATGGGGTTGAATAATGAAATAATGAGAAAACAAGATTTTTTTTTTAATCACCTCAACATCTTCGGAGTGTAAGTTACCAAGTGCTACATAATATGAAAATGAATCTGATATTTTCTGGCTGATCTTGTCCCTCCCTGTAAGTGAGGAAAAACAAGTATATAAGAAGAAAAAGAAGGAGCAGATTGTTGGAGAAGATGATGGTTAGTGAGGTTTTGTTACCATAAATAATATTCCAAGATAATGTTGTGTTAGGAATTAAGGGCTTCTCTATCCACCCAAGAAGCTCTTCTCTACCTGCATGTTTATGCAATCAGAGAATAACATAACACACTTACAGTTTCTGCAACTTAATGCATACGCCATCAATTAGGTACAGATCAAGATATCACTCTAGATTCATAAACAGAGAGGCACTAAGTTTGGATCATAATTTGTCATAATGTCAGTGTTGGCTTGGCTTTCATAATGGCTTATGTATTTAAACTTAATATATGCTTGGTTGCCTCATAATCAGTACTAGCACACCTTAGAATATGTCAAATTTCATTGAACAACCGCTGCTGAGAACTTACAATCATTGATGTGTGTGTGTGTGTGTGAACTAGTACTCCCTCAGTTAAAAAATCAGTTATTTGTAAAGAATGCATGTTAATTTCTCTAAAATACCCCTTTAATCATTTGCATTAGGAACTAACCCCTTTAAATGTGTGCAATCAATAGGATTGTTTGGCAAAAAAAATATCATAAAGTTATGAGAGTGAGTGGATTGAGACCTTGCATATAGCTTCTAAAACAAACCCTTATACTAACTCCTAAATTTTGGTTGAGTACAATACATGATAACTAGAAGCCAAACTGTTTACATAATAATATGTTTAATTAATACTACCCCCAGTCCTTAATAAAAGAGCAATTTGATTAATTTGAGGAGATTAAGAAAAATAAATAAATTACTTAATTATAACATATTTTACCTGGTTTTCTGAAATATTTATGTATATCATTACATTATATATATATATCATTTATAAGTCAGACAAATTAGTTTGAAGAAAAATGATAAATATAAAAGATAAAATGTAACAAATCTTATATTTAGGATCAAAATTACTTATAAACTAGCTCTTATATTTAAAACCAATTGTAGTATTCTAAAGTGGAAGTTTACCTTCAGCAATAACAAGAGACAGATATGAAGATCTTGGGGACTTCACATCATAAAAGATATCTAACTGAGACTGTTTGTTGAGGTAGAATAACCATTCCTGTAACATTCCATAAAGTTTCAAATCAAGCATCTATCTAAGATGTTGCTGTTTTAAGACACTAGCATAAAACTCCCAAAACAACTATGTGCAAATAACCATCAACGTTTAAAAGTTAATTGACCCAACATCAATCGCATACCCCATTTAAGTACTCCCTCCAGTTCTGAATGTAAATATAAGATATATTTTTTAGGAGTTGCTCTTGATCATAAAGGTAGGACCTATTTCTTATTGTGACAATGTTTTTCAAAATTAGCCCCATTGAAGCTCCCTTAACAATAATCAAACAACAGAAATGGGAGGGAAATAAAGTGAAGTGGTTTTCAAAAACAATATCAAATTAACCAACTTAACTTATATTCTTAATCTATTTAAATTAAATAAATACACCTTATATTTAGAACACTAAGGAGTGTATTTTTGTGTACATAACCCCTCAAACTTTCAGTTAAATAAATATAGACCCCATCAGTGAGATTCATTGTGAAGTTTCAAGGTCCAAAGGGGATTATCTATGCAAAACATAAAGTTGATGGTGTCATGTATAATTTCGCTGAGAATATAACAAAAAGATTAAATTATAGAGGAAAACGTAAAACCTGCCTTGTAAAAATTGCGTGGCACAGATCCATTATATGACCTAGTCCAGTTGGTTCTGACACCAAGGACAGGTTCTTCATCAAATCCATATAACATTATCCCAGGTTTTGCTTCATCAATTTGTTCTGCCTGTTTGTTCATCAAATCATTCAACACAAATGATTCAAATAAACATAAGAACAAGATATGTAAGGCAAAAATCTTACTTTGATAGACTGTACAAATATTGAGTTCACTTGTATTAAAACAGAGGAATAAGGACCCAATTGCAGAGTTGTTGTCCCATAAATACCAAGAATCAAACCCATTGTTGCTGTTTCAAACCAACAACTTTAATTAATGGATTGGAAATCTGATGTTGTGAAAAGATGATGATGATGATGATGATGATAAAAAGAAGAAGAAGAAGAAAGAATGAAACTAACCGATGAACCAAAAAGTGATGAGAATGCTAAGGCAAGAGCAGACATTATCCCTTATAACAGCAAGACGAGGATTGGCCATGGAAATGTTAACCCTATAAGACAAAGAAGGAACTAGTTCATTCTGTTCATGATTCTGTTCATTTGAATTCTGAGAGTCTTGATTAGTTTCCTCTACTTGAAGTTGAGAAGTTGAGGCTGAAGAAGAAGAAGAGGAGGAATAGGGTGTATCTTCCATGGCAGAATGAATTTAGAGAACAGAACAGAGCTGAGGATATAATTGGAAGAATGAAAGAGAAAAATGCTAATGCTGAGAGCTTGAATAATGTGAATGTAATAGGAGAGATATATTTAGAACCAGACAGTCGTGTCGAGTCACTTTGAGACTGTTTGTTGGGGCCAAGTGATATAGATGAGATGTAATTTTTGTATGTAATTTTTGTTTTCCATTATTTCTTAATGCTGACAAGGTAATGAATCAAGATTTGGATTCTTGTTAGCTTACATTCAGTGTTTACAATGTTTTAAATAAGATTGCATATTTGCATCCAATATAAAGATACATATCCCTATTAAAACATGTCTACTTTTTAATTATCAATATCCTACATGTCTGTCTTCTTTTTTTGTTTCATGAACGATGAACCTATTTTAATCCAAAATCCAAGGTAATGTTCCCAATTAAGAGAAATTAATGTATTTTAACTCTGCTGATCTCTCTCCTTATATCCCTTCCTCTTAACCTATACCCTTATTTGAAAATAATTTAGTAGTTAATTAATGCATTCATTGTACCATGGTCAAGTTGCTTTCTTATCCTTACCGTATACCCTTTATCCCAAAATATTTTATAATTTAGATAACAAAAAATTGGCAAATGAGTAGATTTTATCCCCTAACTTTATATAAGATTTTATTTTAGTTCCTTTATTTTATAAGTTTTCATTTTTACTCTCTCCCTCCCTCCCTCTTTCAATAGATCTTTCTCTTCTATCTGTTTCATGAACCTGTTTAAATCCAAAATATAGTTCCCAAATTAAGAGGAATTAGTGTATTTAACTCTGCTCTATTTACACTCCCCGTCTTTACTCATAACCTTATTTTTTTAAAAAAAAATACTAATTTATTATTGTTATAATTTTATTCCATGTCCTTAAGAGCACATGTGAAAACATTTTAATAGCTAATTAATGTATTCAAATATGCTAAGGTTTGTTCTGTTAAAAAAATATGCTAAATTAGTTTAGACATAGGATTTTCTATTGGTTTTTAGTTTTTGTGCTACTGATGTATCGAAAAAAAATATGCTAAAGTTTCTGTTTTTTCGCATGACTATTTGTTTTCCAGTATTACTTGATCAAATTTGAATACTACTTAAGGGGAAAATTATTGAGAAATCTCTAGGTAACTAAGATGTTTCCCGGATACAACTCTTTTTTAAATTATCTAGATTTAATCATTGTTGGAGTTCTGACCATCGGAAGGTAGAGATTTTATAAACAAGTGTTTAACCCTCATGACTAAATGTCGATTTGCAAGTGCCTAACTCTATATAAACAAGCATCGGATTTTTAGTGGTTGGGTTTCTCAAAGCAAATGCCTAACTCTTCATGAATAAGGGTCCAATTTGCAATCATTTAATTTATCATGAAAATCATATAATTTCTGGTTGTCATCAGCCGCTCTGCTCTGGCCAAGAGATTGTCATTGATCTATAGCTAGAGCTCTAATGACAATTAAACCTTATTTTATAAGAAGGGAGACGACATGAATAGTAAAAAGAAAAAGATGATGTGAATAATGATAGGAATAGTGATATTTTGTTTGTTATGAATGGGATATACAATATGTAAGAGAAATGAATGTCCTCTCTATATAAAGCCCTATTATCAGTTTATGAAGGCAAATACAGATAGAGTTCTGAATTGTCAAGCTGTCTTTATAATCTGAAAAATCTCTTAATATAATTTTATATTTCTAGTATTTACCTACTCTTTCACCCATAAAAATTAATTTCATTTTGATCCATATAAGTTGTGAAAATTTATAATTGTTTATGGTTTATTTAAAATTGATTTTGTGGAGTTATCTAAAATTTTCCCTATTTTCCCCGACTTTTTCAAATTCCCATTAGTTTTGTAATATTGTTGATATTGTAACTTGGAAAAGTTGCAAAAAATTACCAATTGAATTCTAAAATCCCGTATAAGATATTTTTACTACTCGAGTAATAATGATTTAGATCAAAATAAGTGATGATATTAACAACTTGTTTTTTTTTTTTTATCTGAAAGCACCGACGCCCACTTCAAATAATCTACTATTTGGGACTTTAAAGTGGATTGTTTGTTTTTATTTTTCTATTTGTAACTTGTGTGTATAATTTGATAAGACGCATGGGACCACACTATTTAATGGAAATATGTTTAAATCACGTCCTACAAATGAGGTCACTCATAAAACAGGTCAACTAAAGTCATATCCATTTCCGGCACAGCACAAGCCACGTCTCTTTTCTAAAGTAGGATAGTCACTCTCTAGCATGGTGAAAAAACCCTGAGAAAAAGGGGAAGAGAAACGACATTGATTTATGATTAAGTTGATGATTTTCTTTTTAAGAATTAATGAATCTAATTGAGACACTATTCATAACATCTTTTAATGGATTATTAGATTATAAGTTAATTTATAAGTCCAATAAAATAATTTAAATTTTTTTAAAAAAAATCAAATTATAAGTAACTTATTTAGTTTTCTTATGATTTACTCCCTCCAGTCCTAATTATAAGATAATTTTGATTTTTTTTTTTATTTTTTTCCAGTCCAAAAAACAATAGTTTCAGTTCAAAAAAAATCTTTTTTTCATCAAAACTAATTTATTCTACTTATAAACTAACATATAATCTAATGTTATGTGACATATATTATAATTTAGTGATCTAATTTGCTTCATTAACTTCCACATAAAAAAGTCAAAGTGGTCTTATATTTAGGATCGGAGGGAGTATTAAAAAGTATGTCATATATTTCGGAATAGAAGGAGAATAAAGTTAAAAGTATATTAAATTTAATTATTTATAAAACATATATATATATATATATATATGGGTTTCAAAACTACAAAGATGTTCTTTTTTTTTTTTTTTTACAAAATTAAGTAAAGAAATCGAAAGTTGTATAAATCAAAAAAGAATGAAAGAGTGTTTTTAACAAAATATTTCTTTCTTTCTTTTTTTTTTTCCAACTTTTTAACTAAATATTTCTCTGTATGTTACAATGAAATACAAAAAGGCAAATATTGAAACCCAAAAAAATACAAAAAGGCAAACCAATTTATCAAAAACAGGCAAACCATGATTCCATGTTTGTCCTTGGTACGAATCCATGTCTTTGGCTAGCAAAGGAACAAAACGGCAAACAAATAAAGCACCATGGGCATATCTGTAATCTCACCTCCTTCCTCCCACCATTGACGAGAGATCAAAGTCGGTTTATGTGCTCGTTCCATCGTTCAATGCTCCCTAGGAAGTTCGTCGTCAACAGGAGAAATCGAAAGACATATTTCGGTTTGTGTCGTTTCATTTCGCACCAATTTCCCCTCTTTTGTTCTTAAATCACTCTCATTTTCCTCCATTTCTGTCTCTTCGTTTTGCGTTTTCATCCTCTGTTTCCATTCAAGCAAAATGGCACCGGTTACTCGAAGAACGTCCTTCCCGAAAGTAGTCATTGAGAGGGACTCTGACTCTGAGCAGAGTACCTCCGATGAAGAACTTGATGAAGAGGAAGATTCTGAAACACTCGAAGACGACGAAGATGAAAAGGAAAATGGGGTTTCTGAGATGGGTTATGTTGATAAAGTTGAAGTGGGTTTGGACGCAAAGGGAAAAGGGAAAGCAGCCATCACTATTAGTCTCAAGAAAGTTTGCAAAGTTAGTGTCTTGTTTTGCTTTCTTCTTTGCTTCCCTTTCTTCTTCTTCTTCTTCGATTATTTGTGATACGTGTCATTCTTTTGGGCTTGTTGCTGTCAATTTTTTTTTTTTTTTGGGTATTTATGGGCAATTGTTGATGATGTTTTAGGTATGCAAAAAGCCTGGACATGAAGCGGGGTTCAAGGGGGCGACTTATATCGATTGCCCAATGAAGCCTTGCTATCTGTGTAAAATGCCTGGTAAATGAAAAAGTTTCTTTCTTTGCTGTTACTTTCTTTCATTTGATGAATAAATATGTGATCCTGAGTTTATTCTTGTTCTCCCTTGGGTTCTTACTTGACTCTTTTTACCTTGTACTATGTTAAATGGTGCTTGGAAGTAACTTTTAGGAGGCTGGTGTTTTTAGAGCCTTTACAGTTTCAATGTCTTTTTTGTCCTTCACATATTTACTTGATATGTTTCTTAAATTTGAAGGACACACTACAATGACGTGCCCTCATAAAGTGAATACTGAGTTTGGAGTTATTCCTGCTCCACGCAGAAATGCACGTAAACCTTTTCAATATGTGTTTGAACGACAACTAAGACCATCTGTTCCTCCGGTAAGCATGAGTAAGCTAGTTCGTTCTTTTGGTTTTGAAGAAAATTGATTGTTTTGTCAATGCAGTATTAATGCAGTTGGATCATTTTTACAAGTTTAATAAACACAGCAATGGCTTTAATTATGTTCTAAGTAGCAATCTGGGGGATTCGTCGTACTCCTTGTTTTTCTGGATGACATTACTGTATTAAATATGTTTGATTATTAGCTTAGTAAACGGGGGCAAAACATCTCAAATATGTTAAGAAACTATAAGTCAAACATCCCCTCCTGCCCATCTTAAATATGTTGAGAAACTATAAGTGAAGCTATGATCGTTTTCTGCTTTTGTACTTGCGGTTACTATCAAAGCATGTGCATGTTGGAATGCGAAATTAACTATTCATACTTGTTAGCCTTATTGCATTAAGCAACTCAATCTCTTCAACTAGTTATTATGAGTTTACGAAGATTTTTTCATGTTTAATACATTGGTCCTTTGTGTTGCTGGGGTTCTTTTTTGTTTGATTGACTTCCCTTATTTTAGTTATTGCTAAAATTCTTTGTACTAAAGTACAGCCTCTCAGCCTTATAAGCATTGAAGTTTTATTTTATGCGTGGAACGATTGATCTACAATCACCACCATTTGGTCATATTCTAATATTTTAGTAATACCCCATGAAAATTCCCCCCTTCACACTGAATCTTAGAATTTTACATCGTGGGGATCAATCATTAGTTTTTCTTGTTCATTTACATCCTGAGGCCCTTTAATTTTTTTATATTAATAGATCATTGTAACTATAGTTTTTATAATTTCACTTTGTTCCATAATCCTTATAATGTTATTTCCTTTGAGAGAGATGGAGCATAGTATGAAGAAATGCTTATATGATGAAGTTCCTGTATCTTTTTGTGCATAGTATGAAGAAACGCTTATATGATGAAGTCCCTGTATCTTCTTTTTGTGCAATAGATCAAACCCAAATATGTGATCCCAGACCAAGTACAAAGTGCTGTTATCAGACATCACAGTAGAAGGGTAACAAGTTTGGAATTCCACCCCACAAAGAATAACATCCTCTTATCTGGAGATAAGGTCATATATTCATTTACAATATGTTGCAGTTTGTTGTAAATAAAGTTTGATGCTTAAGAGTAGGAGTCCTAATTCTATCTTTCTTTGGTTTGATTCTAAAAGAAAGGACAAGTTGGAATCTGGAATTTTGAAAAAGTAGACGAGAGGACTGTCTATGGAAATATACATTCATGCATAGTTAACAACATGAGGTGAGTTTTTCCTTCTTTTTTGGTCAAATCATGGTGTGGTTTAATGTTCGCCCGCCCGCCTGCACACCTTACAACTATTTCTATTTTTGGAATGATGTTAATTTTGAAGGCTAATTGCAATTTGGCAACTTTGTAGGTTTAACTGTAGAAATGATTGTATGTTCTACTGTGCTTCCTCAGATGGCACCTTTAGTTATACTGACTTGGAGACTGGAATTTCATCCTCGCTAATGAACCTTAATCCTGGTGGATGGCGGGTGTGCTATTTCTTCTTTGCCCTTTTCTTTGTTTGTTACCTTTTCTTCATAATCTAGATTGATTGGTGATGGCTGAAGTTCTAACCATAATCTCAACTTAGCCTGTTTGGCTTCAAAGAAAGATCTCTAGTGTGTATGTTGAGCGTCATTTTGATTTCTTTCAGCCAAAAGTGGCATAGTCAATGATGAGACATTGGCTGCTTCAGTTGGGGAATATATGGCAATAGATGAGAGAAACATATAGAAAGAAGATTTATTGAATTTTGTCTGTCAATGTGTGTTTAATCTGTCTACAGAAGAATAATATTATTTTGTATGTTTTGATTAGGGTCCACGCAGTTGGAAAATGCTTTATGGCATGGATGTTAACTTGGAGAAAGGACTTGCGCTTGTTGCTGATAACTTCGGCTTTCTTCATTTGTAAGTAACCTTTTAAATATCTTCCTTCATCCTGGCAAAGTAGTTGTTTGATCAAAGCGATGGATAATGATACCAGCTGGTATCACAAAATATAGTTGCAAATAAGAACAATGTTCTTGGAAAATTTGGGCCAACTTTCATTCATTTTGTTTGGTGCTCAATTGTTGTCAGTTGCTTGCTACCTGATTTTGTACAACAAAGTTTGTTATTCTTCATCATAATCCTAGTTGGCAAATTGCTTTTCTGTTTGTTGCATGCCTTTGTTTTATGCCATGTGATGATTTAAGTTTTTGAAGCGCCATTGTTTATATTTGTTCACTGTGTATAGTTTGTGCGCTAAAATTTGTATTTTGGCGAGATTTAGCTGGTCTCTCATTTTATTGCTCTTGAGTTTCTATGTTATATATGGATATTGTCAATTGGTGATTAATATGTGATATGTCATAGCATTTGGTAGGGGCTGGCCTATTTTAGCGGAGAACTCTGTTAAGTCAGTTCATTGTCTGAGTTTTGGGCCATAATTTGTTGATGCTGTTAAGATCATGTCATACAGAAAATAATTATTTTTTTCAGCATAAGAGAATTGAAGAATGCAAAAATTATGTAATAACTTTTGAATTGGGATTTCTACTTGATAATAGAGAAGCTGAAGGCTCTATCCTCTTGTTATGTAGTATTGTTTTGCTAAGAAACATTTTTTAAATCTTGGTGCCGTTTATAGGGTAGATACACGCACCAACCACAAGACCGGCAATGCCATTTTGATTCATAAGAAAGGTACCAAAGTTGTCGGTCTTCATTGCAATCCAGTACACCCTGATCTCCTCTTGAGTTGTGGGAATGATCATTTTGTGAGTTCACTTCCCTTTTCATTTTTTATATTATGCATTCAGCATTCATTTAATATTATGTTGGGATTTTTGTTACTTTTCTTGTTCAAACAAATAGAAACACCTATTTGATATATAGCTATACATTCATTATGATATTTATGTTCGGATATTTGCCCCGCTTCATTGTAATCTTTTAGGCTTGTATATTAGTCTTGAATCTCATTTGTTCGTAAAGCATGTAACTGGGATTTCTTTTCAGGCTCGTATTTGGGACATGCGTCGGTTGGAAACTGATTCTTCCCTCGATCAACTTGCTCATGATCGTGTAGTTAGCTCTGCATATTTCTCTCCTATTTCTGGGGTTAAAGTTCTTACAACATCTCTAGACAACCGCCTTCGTATATGGGATTCCATACTTGGCAATATGGACTCTCCGAGTCGTCAAATTGTACATAGTCATGATTTCAACCGTTATTTGACTCCTTTTAAAGCTGAATGGGATCCAAAGGTTTCCTACTTTTTCACTTCCCCCTTTTTTGATTTTTCCATTAACTCCCACATTCGATAATAGTTTAAAGTATTACAATTATTTTTTCTGATTACAGGATCCATCGGAATCCCTTGCTGTTGTTGGTCGATATATTAGTGAAAATTATGATGGAGCTGCCCTGCATCCCATTGATTTTATAGATACCAGTACAGGACAATTGGTAGCAGAGGTCATGGACCCAAACATCACAACCATCAGTCCAGTGAACAAGCTGCATCCACGTGATGATATCCTGGCATCCGGAAGTTCTCGGTTTGTGCCGTCTTTTATTTTATTTTTACTTCATTCAATTTGAGTAATTAGTAATTTTATTTCACGAGATTGAAGGATTTGTTTATCTCTGCACTTATATCTTGGCCAAGTAGTAAACTTGGCTATTAATGTTCTTGGCTGACATCCATATGGGAAGTCCCTGTTTGGTTTGAGAGGAATGAAAAAGGGAAAAATAATCTATAGTTTTTAATTAGTTTTTCTTGCCACTTTCTTTTACATTTTGCCTTTATTAAAATTTTATAATCCCACTTTTTCCTTTCATTTTTTTCCTGCTAAATTGAACTCGTTGGAATCTCCTTTCTTTTATTTTCCTCAAAAGAAACAGAGGGTTAAGGTTTTTATCCTTCCATAATCAAAAGGCCTTTTCAAAGCTGACCCTTGAAGAACTTTATGACAAGTATATATGAAGCATGAATTTTCCTTGTTTCAGCTGAGTTGATTCTCTTAATTTTGGCTAGTATAGCTTGTGTGCCCCTTATATATGCAAATTATTTCTCTTAATTTTGGAAACTAGTATAGTTTGTGTGCCCCTTATATATGCAAATTATTATAAAAATATTGACTTCATTTTGTCTAGTTTATCAGTCTAGTTGTTAGATGTAAGGGTTGAAATAATAACATGACATATTTAACCTTGATCTCTCTTGATTTGTGGACTGACTTGTGTTACTTATCTAGATCGCTGTTCATATGGAAGCCTAAAGAGAAGTGTGAACCTATAGAGGAGAAAGAAGAGAGGAAAATTGTTATATGTGCAAATGTTGTGAACAAGAAGGGTAAGAAGGGCCGGAAGAAGGGCGATGAGGAAGATGATGATTCTGATGATGATGCTTTCATATCCAAGCCCAAGAAGAAGTCGAAGTCAAAAAAACCTTGAGCATTGTGTCAGTTGAATCACTTTCCATTTTGCCTTGTAATGTTGTATAGGGGTCCAAATTTTCCTACTAATTTTGTTGTTTTGGGATGGGAGCTATGCTGTCATCAAGTATGGAGCTTTGATTTTCTGCTCTGCTTTATGGGATGGCAGAGTTTGTTGTGTAGTCTTTTGATATTTACATCTTATAGGAGCGCGTCATGTGAAATGTTACCTGCGTGGTGTGGTAATATTAGAAAAGTATAGTTTTGAAGCATTTAGATTGACATCTTTTTCTTGAATGTTAATCTTAGAAGTTGCCTCTTTTATGTACATTTACTATGTGCTTGTTTGGTTTTGGCTTATTTTACGTAAGAGTAAATTACTCTAACCATCCCTTTATTTTACTTTAAAAAACCTCTCTTTATTTTGAAAACATGTAAATAAACCACAAAAAGATGAAAAAAAGACCTAAAATATGTTTAAAAAAAAAAAAAAACAGAATGCTGCAACGAAATTGCATAACACTTAGGAGGTAACATAGATTTAACTGTCATTTTTAGAGTTTAACGCGGAAATGATTTAAATGCCTTTGATTAAATATTAAATTTTAATTAAATGAGACAAATTGCTTTGTTTATCAAGGTAATCAAACCCGGACCGGAGTCTAGACCGGTGGAGGTGGTGGGTCAAAGGTTAGTGGGTCAGTTCGTAGTCAACCTGGGGGCCAGACCGGTGGGGAATAAAAAATTAAAAATAATTTAGACTCGCATTGTTTCATTAAATACTAAATATTAATTTCTTTTTTGCCAACTAACTAAATATTAGCTCACTGCCTTAAATCACTAACAAAATATCATATATTCACCCAACATTCCTTGCAATTTATTTGACATAGACATTATAGCATCAATCCACTATTAAATGATATCAAAATCAATAATCACTAAATATTCTTCACATAATAATTATTAAAATAGATAAATGATCACAAAATATTTATATTCATAGTACTTTAATCATTAAACTAATAGTTATTACCATTACAATTGTCATTAATTTCAACAAATATTGATTTCTACCATTCATACAAAAAAAATATTTTTTTTTTAAAAAGGCAACTCACTGACCCACCTGGTCACTCCCGGGTTGCACCGGGTTAGCCTAGTCAGCCCCATGTTGCTCCGGGTCACTGAGATCCCGGGTTAGCATCAAACCCGGTCCGGTTGAGTGCCCCGGGTTGTCGGGTTACGGGTCAACCCGACCGGGCCGGGTTTGATTCCTATGTTGCTAATAGGCTTAGCGGGGTCATTGGGCCAACAAATCTCTCAATGTATTTAGTGCAAAAAATAATATAAGTATATTCTTAAACTTTATACCAAATTTGTTCTTAAGTTTCAATATGCAGTTTCTAATATCCGATATGACATTACCAAGTTAACATATAATATTATCAAATATTTATATTTGAAAAATTCATATATTAAAATATCAACTTGAGTTATAAAATTATCAAGTCCTCATATTTTGATTAAGAATTACCAATTTTTCAATAGTTGTTACTAACTTTTGTTTACCAAATAAAAAATTCAAACTTTCAACTCATTTCCAGATTTTATAAGACATTAACAAGTAGATATATGAAGGGTTAAAAGTCATATTTGCCCCGGAAGTGTGCAAGTTGTATCCTATCTTCCCTGGAAGTATTTTTGGGTTTAAATTTGCCTTGAAAGTATAAAAATGGATCAATTTCTCCCTTTACCATTAAAATATTAACGATCAACGTCCACTATTTAACAGTTAATATGAGTTTTTAATGGTAAAAGGCGAAATTGATCAATTTTCATACTTTTAGGGCAAATTTGGACCTAAAAATACTTTTTGAAAAGATATGATACAACTTGCACACTTCCAGGGTAAATATGACCTTTAAGTCATATATGAATGTATCAATTTGAGATAATGTCATCGTCATTCCATACTTTCTATGAAAGCCATCTTTGTCGCCACTGGAGTCTATAGTACAATCTACCAATCCTGATTCCTGAGTTGATATAGCACATTAACAAGAAGATTTACTTCCAAGGTCAAGTAATCCTTACAACATCAGTTTCTATTGTCTATAGTGGATGAGGGAGAAGATTATATCTTCGATCAACTTCTTGGAGATGAGAAGGTGTACGTAAGTGCTGATAGTATATAAAAGCAGGATGCTTCACACGATGTCTCGCCTTCTATGCGTTTGGTTGAGTTTTTAGACACAATATTAATGCTTGGCCTTCCAAATCATCAATTAAAACTTAAAGTTGTCGCCCCATTATGCTCATGCGAGATATAAATAAGTCTATTGGCTTACGTAATGGTTTTAATTAATGTCAATTGTGACTCGTCTTGAAGACCAAATTATAGGAGTGAAAATCATGACTAGTGATAAGACAAGTTTGAAGATGATTCCAAAGATTACCAACAACATCACATTCGTTGTTCCCTTTCACTTTGTGCGTCACTAGTTCCTCATAGTCCCATCCTTTGCAATGACCAGCAAGAGCCAAGGTAAAAGCTTAATGAATGGTGTGTTATTCCTTTCACGACTAGTATTTACATATGGGCAACTGTATGTTGTTTTCTCACATTTTTTACGGAGAGAAGGGAGTTCTTATTCAGTGCTCATCGCAGCAATGAGAAAGCACTTCTCATCGCTGAGATGAAATCTGGACCATCCAAAATTTGATATAGATGGTCCGGATTCAAAATTTTTATGACATTTTTTTAAAAGATAAAATTAGTTTTTTTTAATAAATGATAGTTATAAGATTAGCTTTATTTTTTATTTTGTATCCATCAAAATAAAAAATTTATTAAAAATATTGATTTTGAATGAAGACAGAAATCCCAGATATATAGGACTTATGTTGTATATAAAGAAGTACTTACAAATCTGGTAGCTTGAGGGACTTATTAATTGTAGAGGTGTATTTATGCATGTGTATTTAGTTATTTTTGTTTTAGCCATATAAGTTATAACTGAAATGCCGTATCATTACTTTATATTTGAAAGGTGTAATTAACTGTACTAATTGAATGGTTGCTGAGACAGATGAACAAATTTAATGTTATTGTGAAAGAAGATGAAAAAATTCTCCATCTAACATGATTAATGATATATTAACTTAACGCTGTTAAATACTACTCCCTTTTCTCCTAAATATAAGATCTAATTAGCTAATTTTAGATTAAGAAAGTTAATTAAGTTAGTTAAAATCACATGATATTACCCAAACACTCTAACAATCTACCTTTATTCCCCCCTCTCTTACTTGTTTATTATTGAGGAGTATTAATAGGGATAATTTTAAGAAAAATTGAGAAAAATTAGATGTCTTTTATATTTAGAAACAATATGACATTCTAGAATAGGTCCTATATTTTAAAACAAAAATGGTACTAAACAATAAAAATTATTCGCACACGTGAATCATCGCATGGGTCCTGCACTAGTTTACAAATAGTGTTGAACAAGATGGTTTGTTTTTAAGACTGAAAATTGAGCAATCATTGTGAATTATGAATCCACTAAAATAGAAAGAAAATATATCACCTTTTGTTAACACTTCACATGAACAATTTTTCCCTGAATATTAAATAAATTGCAGTGGTAGATACTGGTATACATAATAAGACCCCGTTGCCATTAACTTAATACATCTATATTTGTTTTCATTGATGTTTTGTGGGGAAAATGAAAAATAAGAATTATAAATATATTGAAATAAAATATTTATCCTTTCATACTTATTATGCAGAGTGATGCCTATCTCCTAATCATTACGTTGCTATCGGTAGCTCAAAAGTTGTTACTGAACAAGAATTTAAAGGTTGTGATTGTCAGGCCCTAAGTTGTTATCGTCTTACCAAAAGTTGTTATCGTTGGGCCAAAAAGTTATTGCATGAAACAATGTCCCTTCTTAAATAACCAAATGTTCAACCAAATTATTAGTTCAAAAGTTCAACCATGGTAGAAAAAGTTTAACTACACTTTACAAAAAGCTCTACCATGGTTAAAAGAAAACAACTACACTTTATAAAAACTTAACCATAATAGAAAAGGGGGCAAGATATAATTTCCAAGATACTATCAAGGTTAAAAATGATTAACCTCCCTTCAAACACATTTCACAACTTCCTTTAAACAAGCACAATTACCATGATATAACTTAGGGCACAAAGGAACGCCCACAACACAAGTCCAATAACCTTGAACACATCGGGATTCAAGGCACAAAATGTCAAAATCCACCCACAAACCCACTATAATATCCGAGTGCATGACCTAGGACACAACATTATTTAGGTTATGAACCCTAACCCACAAGTCAATCACACATACAGTAAACCCCATACAGAAGAGTAAATAGCCAGACCAGATAACTCAAATATCAAAACATAAGTAATTTTTTCCAAACAAGGTTAACAGTGGCTTCACAAGCTAAATTGATTACAATAGACATATGGCCTCCGGCCAAACCAACATAACCCACAATGTCAAAGCTAATCCAAAAGACATGTAAAAATGCAAACGAGATATCAAATCAGAGTATAGATATGGTGTCCCTAAATGGCAATATACAAAACATACAGCACCATACAAAAGGAGGCATACAAAGTTACAAGTGCCTATGCCTCAGCCTGCTTCCCTTCGCATTGTCCCAAACTAGAAGGCTCTCCTGAAAAATTATAAAATCAACGGGGTGAGACATAAAGTCCTAGTAACCAAAATCAAATTAAAAGATATACAGGAACATAATATAAGCCAATGAAGCAGTAATAAACTTTATAATCATTACAATCAAGTGATATATAAACACATACACACACACACAAAAAATACATAGTACACACATCTACATTGTACGCAAACAAATATGCAATTACCTACCCATCCACCTCACTCCACCTTTTGACTGCTGATGTGAATCCGGACCTTTTGTATTGAGTAATTCGGTCAAAGATTGCTCCACTCACATCAAGTCAATGGATCCCCTCCCACACCTACACCGCCCATTGCTGGACTATGATAAGAAATGTGTCTGCCTCATTTGTACCTACACCGTCCATTACTGGACTATGGTACGGGGTTTAACAAGAGGCCAAACACTATGTATGGTAGTGTAGGCGTGCCACACGGTCTTCAAGAACAAAGTCCTCCATTACCTTTTCCTCAAAATCCTCCCACATATGCAAATGTAATCAACTCAATTGACGAGCTATTTCACATACTAAAACAATGCCATCATAGTACTTCACAAATCAATAATAAATCCAATCCTCATTTCAAAAATAATTATTTCCTCTCAATTATTCAATACACAAAAATATAATTCAAGGAATCAATATATTCACACATACTGCTTCACTAGAATAAGTTTACAAACATACTAGTATAACTACAATTTTATTTAAAGTCACATCTCGACAACACAATACAATAAAGGAAATAAGGTTAAGAAAACCTTACAGTCAAAGCATATATATGATGTAATTTAACCCTAGTTAACTCAACTCCAAGCTTATTTTACAAATTATGAGCAACCAAGGCACCGCAACCACAATTCGATTACAGATCAAGTTATTTGAGCTTATAAGATAGAACTCTAGACTGAAAGAGAGACCTGTCGCACTGCTGTACGAAAAGAATACCCTACTTATCTGATTGTAATGGTGGGGTCGGTGAGGGTTTATTCATTCCGCCCCACGTGACACATTTAGGTGCCATGTGCCCCTTAATGTTATTTTATTTATTTTTTTAACTTTTCTTTCTTTCCATTTCTCTCTATCTCTCTTATATCTCTCTATATATATTTTCTCCTTTACCTTTCCTTTCTTTCCTGAAGTGTTTAATTTATTTGTTTTGAATATAATATTTACAATTTTCTTTCTCCTAGATAAATCATATTTTGGGTAAATACTATTAACTCCAATAAATATTCAATAAATCCTATTTATTAATTCTTTTTTGAAGCTATTTAAATTATACAATTAAAATAGGATGTTACATCGCATGGTCAAACGTTGTTAATGACTGAGAGAATTTAATTATGGGTCAGTAACAACTTTTGACCATACAATAACAACTGTTTACCCTGCTGCTTACAACTTGATGACCAGGCGATTACAACTTCCTTGGCAGGGACCTGAGATTAATTACATGATTTCGTAGGATCTCATCTTAATCAAGTTCCTTACACGGGATCTGTAATTAATTTTCCCTATATTTTATTATAGGGAGAAAAATATAAAAGGTTCCCAAAATCTGAAAATGAAGAATATAGGGTCCAGTTTGGGATTAGATTTTCTGGTAAAAGTACTTACATCCCCTTAATGTAAAATATGAGATGTAAAAAATGATCGCATTAGTTTAATAAATATCAAATGATAATAACAATTAAGGTAGTGACAACTAAGAGCATTGATGTAATTTTACTACAAAATTTGATCTTACTAATATATAGGCACTTCAAAGAATAGGTCTTTTGTCCCCTTAATGGTCTGAATTGAAATTTATAAATTTGGAAGTACTTTTGTCCCTTTCTCCCTTTTTTATTATATTTATTGGAAGCTGAAAAATAAGGACAAATTAGTAAGGAGAAAAAAAAAAAGGAAAGTGAAAGTGAATATAGAATATATCAAGATAGTGACCAACCCAAAGATGTCTTGTTAGGCGAAGCATGGAGAAGGCAAAAAGGAGGCCATTTAGTTGTAGGCATGTGGGGAGACAGTAATGTACAAATGAAGCTATTTATCCTTTTTTTTTAAAAAAAAAAATCAATGTCATTATTTTATTTAGGATTAAGATGCAGATTTAGTATCCAACAATTGTGTAAAATCACACCAAATATAAATAACAATTTTTCGGTTCAAACATGGTATTAATCAAATAAAAAGGGTACAAATAAATATAGGAAATATGTTAACCATATACTAAAACCATTAAAAATCACTAAGTGGGGCCCACAAACATGATAGTTGATATGTGGAATACAAAATGAATGGTGCGATTTTATGTTTGGTGCACTTTGTTAGATATCAAATTTGCACATTTACCCTATATAATATAAGCAATTTTGGGCCCTACTTTGCAATTTTTAAACTATTCTAATGACTGGTTCATATACTACCTATATTTGTACCATTTTTATTTGATTAATACTATATTTGCACAGAAAAATTGTTATTTATGTTTAATACGATTTGCACAATTGCTTAATACTAAATCTGCACCTTTACCCTTTTATTTAATAATTAACCCAAAGTTTAGGGACCAAAACAAAAAATTTCAAAGTTTAAAGATTAAAACCAAAATTGAGTGAAAGTTCAGGGACCAAAAGTTATATTAACCCTTTAATATATCATCCATCATTCTCTATTCAATATTTTGGTCAACCATCACATGCAAACCCTAATTTGTGCTGCTCCATACATTTCTTCTCCCTCAACTCAACTCTACTTCTGGAAAATTGTTCCACCTAATGGATCCTTTTCATTATTATAATCAGTTTAATCGCTTCAACGTGTAGTAGTAGTAAATTATATATTCAGTCTAAAAAAGTTGTCCGTACACTTGTCTTAACTGAATTATATGAAATAAGTATATAATAATTAAAGAAAACTTAGCTATTCAAGCGTCTATATTTAGTATATTTCTTTGCAATCAAATCAAAATAAATGAACTCTAACTTCAAAAATAGTAATATAAAAATAAAAGAACTTAACAAACTGCATTATTTATCAACCATAACAATTATACAGCTTATTTATCCCGTTTGTCCTTGCTCATTTTTATATCAAAAAATATTATGCATGAACTCTGCTTATTTTTTTCAAAACACACTTAAAATCAAATTCGTTGTTAAACCGGTTAAGATAATGGTTCAAAAATTTATAGTTCAATTGTCATTGAATCAAGGTTAATCCTAATCATGATCAAAATAATTTAGATTGATTAAAATATGAGAAAAATGTTCACATATGACCTAACAAGAGTACTATTTACATAAAATTATTAATCCTCAAGTAAGAGGAACATTCAAGTATACATCATACATGATTAAAAAAAAAAAAAGAATTACTCAAGTAAAAATATGATGAATTACTAATTTTTTGGCTCAACGACATAGTTTGGGGCTCAGTAACAGGAGATAAAAACATAAAATCCAATCCAGTTGATGGTGAAAAAAGTAGTTTATCGATTCATTGGCATGAGTGAGCAACCAGGATTGAGTTGTAATATCATTTCATGCTTAATTTAGGGAATGAAAATATAAAATCTAACTTGGACTACTCGTCCAAAACTCTTAATAGGAACAACCATGGAATTGGTTCACTGGTACTTTGGTATGATAAGCCAACTCCGATTGATTTTAATACTATATATTTCAAGCTTAGTAAGAGGAGAGAAAAATATTAAATCTTACCTGATTTACTTATTCAAAACTCTAGACGTAATTGGTTAGGGAATTATTACTTTATTAGTTTATCGGTTTATTGGTATTACCGGTTAACCCAGGTTGGATTTCAATACCATAATTTTGTTTAGGCATACAAAAAGCTTGAAGTAAATTTGAAGGACAGATTAGTCCTTAGTTGTTAAATTAAAAACAAAAATATATCACTCCTAAACTCTAGGTAAGTGTTTTTAGGTAGACCAAAGTTTAGATAATATAGATCTCAATAGCTCACTAGGATATATAGAGACAAATCTTATTCTTGCACCAATTGAAACTAAATACATCTATCTATTTTTGTAAGAAAATAAAATCCATTAACATTGAGAAACTACACCATTATTACTTGAAACTTTAAAATTCTAGCCTAGGAATGAGTTTTTGATCTCTCATGGAATCGATCCAGTACAACATGCAATTCAAAGTGTTGCATCTTTTAACAAATCCAAACCCATCAACCTTGTCTCTACTCACCAACAACTTCACAGGGAATCTAAACAAAGCATCAAGAAAACCCCAATTCGCCAAATCTTCCATTTTTGTCCTCACCAATCCATTCTTCTCCACAATCTCTTCCCACACTTTCTTCTTCCTCTCATCACCCATTTCCCTGCCATACCACAATCCCTCACAAAGCATTTCATCTTCTTCCTCAGGAACATATGCCCCAAACTTTTCCCCCAGAATTGGCCATATCTCCTTCCATGTGAAGCTTGAACCATTGATCGCATTAAAAGCTTCCCCTTTTACTTGTTTTGTTGCTGCCCATATGTGTTGTTCTGCTACTACTCTTGAATCTGACCCATCAATGTATGGTTCTTCCCAACACCTTCTTGTTCCCCCAAAAACAAAAGGAATCTTCAGGTGTTTGCAAAAAGTCCCATAAACACATAAGCTTCCCATGAAGTTATAGAATGATCTGGTTGAGTTTCCCAAGAGTAAACCTGGCCTATGCACAGACCAGCACACTTTTCCATTGAGTTTCTCCATGAGTAAATCCTCTAAAGCATAGTAGAAATTTGTGTTTTTGCTGGTTACTATTCTTGGGAATTCTTCATGGTAGTAATAATGGAGGTTTTTTTGGTGTTCTTGTTCAAAAAGGGATTGGAGTGAGATATAGTGCTTTGTTCCTGTCTGAAGAGAAACATGTTTGAGGTTCTTGGAAACCATGATTAGTGTGTTCAAGGCATTGGACATCATGGTTTTGTTCTGCTCACAACTCTGTTCTGAGTCTAGTGGGAATTGGCTTGCCCATGTGACCCAAAACACATGGGTCACATCATGTAATAAAGACAGCTTCTTTTGAGTTTCCAAAGGGTTAAGCAAATCACAGGAAATGAAGTGGTAAGGATTATTACAACTACTTTTCATGGTAGCGGTTATGGGTTGTATTTCCGGATTTCTTGCTATTCCATATACTTTCCATGAAGATTCTGAAGAAATTAGAGACCTTACAATCTCTCTCCCAACAAGTCCTGTGACCCCAAAGATGATGGCAACATTATCAGCCTCCTCTGAAGCAGCCACAGATACCTGAAAATCCAAAACAAACTGATAAGGAATTGAAGATATTATTTAACTTTCAGCCTACAAGCTAATAAAAGACTTGAACTCTGAAAGATTTGGCTTACCCTGCTTGGAAATTCTGTTGGCATTGGCATCTTCTTCTAGTTGTTCTTGGTGGTCTCTCAGTCTGAAAATTGAACCAAATTTATAGGAGCAGGAAAGGGGTGATATCTAATATAAAATTCAGATTTTGTTGGTATGGGAATGTGAGAAGAGGGACAAAACGAGTGGTGTTGATCAGTTTTTTGAGGGAGTTTTTGTAACTTGTGAGATTGTGGTTTAAAGTTGAAATTTCCAAGATGCTGGATGCCATCAAGTTAAGCGACAGGAAGATGTTATTTTAATTGATTCTTAGAAGATGGTTACAAATAACTACTTTATGTATAATAGAGACCTAGCTTGATATGATCTTTAGAGAGGTATCAAGGATGATCCGTTTGACTGACTCTCAAACATTACGTGGCAGGCTGTGTGCCAATGGAAAATATATTTATTTACATTTTAAACTGTTTTGGTCTTTGCATCCTCACTTGGATTTTATTCTATAATCATGATGGATCAGTTGTTCATATAGAAATGGACATTACCACTTAAACATAACATTTCCAGTACGAGCATTTGAATATAATATCATCTTTTAGAAAATTACATCCACTTAAAACTTCATAACTTGAATATAAATTAATCAGAATACAAAGTTTTTTTTATACCAGATAGTTTTCCGAGAAAAACATTGACTCTAGTTTTTATTTTTAGAAGTGGATTGGAAATTTGTCCACAAAATATTTCTCCATACATATGTGATCATTAATTTTTTTTTTTTTGAGTGTGACAATATCATGGATGTGCCAAATTGAATGTTCTCAAATTGAAAAAAAAAAAATTGAGGGAACATAATTTGTCCATGTGCACCTAATGTCCATACTTTCAAGGAAATTCTCAAGTGAACCCGATTTGTCACGTCATTTGTGGTATCCACCAATGACAAACAAACACATAATGTATGACATGGAAATTTTAATCTAACTAGGCACTTAAAAAAAATTATCTGACAGATAAGTTTGTTTTTTTTTCAACTTGCAAAATTAAAAAACTAAGAGAATAGGAGATGAAAATTCTTTTATCTGTCAAGTAATTTTTTTGAGTGCCCAATCATATTAAAATTTTCACGTCACACATTATATGTTTGTTTGTGATTGATGGAAACCACAAATTATGTGACAAATCAAGTTCACCTAAGAATTTCTCACTTTATCATGCCTCAAATTAAGTTTGTTGTCCTCAAATCAAATTTGTTGCCCACAATAGATAAAGAAGAGGCCACTGAATAAGCAATTCACAACTCATTTATATACCCTCTCTTGTCCTTAATAAATGATTAGTTGATCTTGGTCTTAACTATAGGGATTATTTCAAATTTTTTAAATTGTCTCTCAAATCACATTTATTAACATTCTGTCAATAACAATCAATTAACTAAGAGAGGGAGATAGAATTAAAAAAGATAATTAAGATGTTTTAAAAAAAGGTCACATTAACTAATTCAACTAACATTCTTAATATATATAGTCAAATTATTTAAATTATCATATATTTAGGATGGTAAGGAGTACCTAATTTAAGATTTTTTATTTTTGTTATTTTGCCTTTGTTTGATATAGTTGGTATTTTCCGGGTCACTGCTTTTTAGGACAGACAAAATGGGGTTCAAGAACACATTGGAGTTGTCGTGTCAATAGGATGCAAAGGCAATAGGTCAATTAATCTGACTTAGGTCTATGACACCTAAATAGATTATTTATTAAACAAATGAGACATCGAATACAGAAATAAAGTATAAAATTTACATAAAAAAAAGGTATACTATATATTTTTAGGGAGAATTTCAATATAGGACCATTATAGAGAATTAATTAAAAAGTAAGACCAAAAGATTCTGAAATATCACTTTAGGTTCAGGGTCCTTAAGTGAAATTAAATTAATGTAAAAAAAGACAAAAAAGGGGCCTACCCCACATAGCACATCTGACACACACACACACACACTCTCTCTCTCTCTCTCTCTCTCTCTCAGACACACACACTCCACTCATTTTCAAACGAACAAGGAAAAGCTCATATGCACAAGGAAAGTCTCATATGCACAAACCTCAATAAAAAAACAAAATATTCCTCTCACTTTCTCTCTCCTCTGACACCCTCTCTCTCTCCTGACACCCCCTCTCTCTCTCTGACACGCTTTTCTCTCTTCCACACACACACTCCCCACTTATTTTCACACAAACAAGAAAAAGCTCATATGAACAAGGAAAAACTTGTATGCACAAGGAAAATCTCATATGCACAAGCCTCAATAAAAAAAACAAAATATTCCTCTCACCCTCTCTCTCCTCTGACACCCTCTCTCTCTGTCTCTCTCTCTCTCACACTCACTCACTCACATACACACCCCACTCATTTTCACACGAACAAGGAAAAGCTCATATGCACAAGGAAAATCTCATATGCACAAGCCTCAATAAAAAACAAAATATTCCTCTCACTTTCTCTCTCCTCTAACAACCTCTCTCTTCTAACACCCTCTCTCTCTCTTGCATGCTTTTCCCTCTCCCACGCACACCCCACTCATTTTCACATGAACAAGGAAAAGCTTATATGAATAAGGAAAATCTCATATGCATAAGGAAAATCTCATATGCACAAGCCTCAATAAAAAACAAAATATTCCTCTCACCCTCTCTCTCCTTTGACACCCTCTCTCTCTGACACGCTTCTCTCTCTCTCTCTCACATATACACACTCCAGTACTCCACTCATTTTCATACGAACAAGAAAAATCTCATATGCACAAGCCTCAATAAAAAACAAAATATTCCTCTCACATTCTCTCTCCTCTAACACCCTCTCTCCTCTAACACCCTCTCTCTTCTGACACCCCCTCTCTCTCTGACATGCTTTTCTCTCTCTCCTACACACACACCCCACTCATTTTTACACGAACAAAGAAAAACTCATATGCACAAGGAAAATCTCATATACACAAGTTTCAATAAAATAACAAAATATTCCCCTCACCATCTCTATCCTTTGACACCCTCTCTCTCTCTCTCTCTCTGACATGCTTTTCTCCCTCTCACATACACACTCCACTCATTTTCATACAAACAAGGAAAAACTCATATGCACAAGCTTCAATAAAAAAACAAAATATTCCTCTCACCCTCTCTCTCTCTCTCTCTCACACACACACACACATACATGATACACCCCACTCATTTTCACATGAACAAGGAAATGTTCATATTAACAAAGAAATGCTCATATGCACAAGGAAAATCTCATATGCACAAGCCTCAATAAAAAAACAAAATATTCCTCTGACACTTCTCTCCTCTAACACTTTATCTTTCTGACACATAAGGTCAATGTTGTCTTTTTTCCTCTCAATATAATTTCAGTTTGCCCCCATAAAACTCAAGTGATATTTCAGAATCTTTTGGTCCCATTTTGAAATTAATTAACTACCACGGTCCTATATTAAAATTTTCCCATATTTTTATAAACACATGTTTAGATACGTTGTGTCACGTTAATTTATGAAAATTAAAATACATCTTCACATCCTAAAATTATATTATTATTGAATATGTGTCTGTTTTCATATTCAATACAATGCGTTTTTAGACGATTACACTTTTTTTCCAATCTTCTTATGCTCTAATATATTTCAATATTCTTTTCTTTAATAGGGTTTAACCTCAGTATAAGGGAAGCGATTGGACTCTATTAGTAAGAATATCGTTAAGAATACACCTTGTATCTCACCTGAAAAGATCATATATTTTCAAATATTTTAAATTATTACATATCTCTAACAACTTAAAATAAAGGGATAAGGTCCAATTTTACTCTAGAAGCAACCGCAAAAGAGTATTGAGTAATTGGAAGTAACTTCAGAAGTAT
Source organism: Mimosa bimucronata (assembly GCA_037074515.1). NCBI lineage: Eukaryota > Viridiplantae > Streptophyta > Magnoliopsida > Fabales > Fabaceae > Mimosa > Mimosa bimucronata. The sequence continues at coordinate 11,856,741 of CM073443.1, read as the reverse complement.
ATTTACTCCGAAAGTGTCCAAATCATAGCAAATTTACCCATACCATTTAAAATATTAACTTTGACCAACCTTGTTATAAAAAGTAAAAATGTAAATTGACTTATTTGCTAATATATATATAGTAACTAAAATAAACATAAAAAAAAAGATAAAGGATGGTCAGATGCTAATGGCATAATGTAAAGTGTTTTCCAAAATTACTTAATATTTTTGAAACTATTTTCAAGAAATTCCTTTTTGAAAAGAAACCATTATAATTTAAAAACAATCTATCCACTATTGTAGCCAAAGTCATACTGCTTAGAAACTAAATATCATAGATTCATGTCATTAAGAAATAAACAATAATAAATGCAAGAAATATGCTAATTGTGGCTATATGCAGAAAACAACAAATTGGAAGCACTACGCCTAGTTTGTTAGATATGCTTAGTTTTGATGATGTCAAATATAGAGTTAAAAGTAGGAAGCAAAAAGTATGTATAAAGTGTTTATCTCCTACTGTCTATGATATTATGTTTGCTATATGTTTATTGTGATTAAAGCATTGCATATATGATCTCATAACATGTCCATAGGCTCAGATTGCATTCATAAGAGCATATAACTTAGTCTGAAATAAGCTGAGATAAGAATCATAATAAATGACTAAGTAAAAGAGTGTAGGTTACCTTTGCATTGAACAAGTAAAATCTTATAGGTAACAGATTCTCTATCGCTAAGCTAGATCCTATCGATAATAAATCTCTGGAAAGCTTAGGATAACAATGGCTAATGAAGCCTTAGCAATAATCTGAAGAAATATCAATATCACTATCACTAAAGCCCCTCAGATAACATGAATAAATACTCGGGGAAGAATGTTAGATCAGTTAACATACACTACTACAAAAAGTATTTTTAACGTCACAAATTTTGGGGGTTTCCACGTCACTTTTTCAGGGGACATTGAAACAAGTGACATGGAAAATGGACTTTTAACGTCACATAAATAAGTGACGTAGAAAGTCAGAGAAACCACGTCACACATAATATTAGATGTGACGTTGTAAGTTTCTCGGAGGAAACCACGTCACACAAATATTCTGTGTGACGTTGTTTCTTTTTTTTTAAAAAAAACATTTTTAATTTTTCTATTCCCCGTTGATATACATTGCAAATGTCTAAATGCAGGTCACATAATACATACAAAAAATTCAAGTTCCAAGCAATGTACAGAGCATAACAATAAAATGCTATCACTACTATACAATCACCAACATAGGCCAGACCAAAGAAAATAAGTCGAATCAAATGAAAGGAAAGATCACCAGCAAATAATTTTGATTCAGATTGTTACATAATCAAAAATAAAAGGAAAAATTGAGCAATACGTTCACGAATCGCATCGATGTCTTCGACTGTAAATTCATCGATTCGGTCATAAAACTGCAACAATAATGGATACTATGATCAATACAAAGTTAGATAAAATTGTATGAATCATATAATAAGCTATAGATAAGAATTTATACCTGTGGGAAGGATCCGCTACGGTCACTCTCAATAATGTCACACATATACTTCATGACATAATACCCACACTCCTTATTCGTTGGTTGCTTGGGACACTTTATAAATCAAAGGAAATAATATAAATTAATAACATAGTAAATAATATCTCAATAATATCTCAATTGACTAACATTGAAGGAATTTAAATCAAAATACTTACTTTAGGTCTTTGCACCGTGATGGGATTATTCATTTCATCGGTATCTTCCATAAAATGCCATTGCTGAATGCCCCTGAAATGGAACCAAAATTAGCACATATACATGAAAATAATTTATTTAACCCAAAGTAAAAAGTCATTAAAACTACTTACTTCGATAAAAGAGTTTTATAATAGGAGGTTATATTATGCCTCAAGGAGTCAAACCAAACCAAACGATGTTGTCTGGGGCAAATGACAGCTAATGACCAGTGCTTACTGAAAGACATTAAAACTATTAAGGCCACACGGAAACAACAAAACATTTGTAAATGTGCAAATGATAAAAATTTGGCAAAAAGTAATAATCACACTTACTCTTGAAGAATAGGCGCAAAATAGACAGATCCCCGATTCGCTGACATTTGATGTATGACATAAGCTCGCATCTCATCCTCATATCTCAGCTGGTCCGCCTTGTTGTTGAAATCATCTCTCCTCGCCAAGGCCAATGGACTAAGGAATCTGTATTGTTCTGTGCTTAATTGGATGCATAGCTCGTGGAAGTACCTATCGTAAAATAATTGAAATTATAAAAGGATAGAAGTACAAATATTGCAGAGACATAAATAGTAATAGTAATTTACATAGTCGCTAATTCGAGCCAGGCGAGGTCAATACAGTCCATTGTCAAAAACTCCACGATATCTCTGTCACCATCAATCGCAAATTCATATGTATGATTTGGACTGACTACTCCTGGAGGCATCTTAATGGATGTGGATTGCAAACTTGGTTGCATCTCTCGCAGGAGTTGGAGAGAAGGATATTGATCTGGAAAGACCTGTAGGTGATGAAAAAATCAGTGTTATATATTCTTACATGCTGTAATATATTAAAACAAGCAATCTCAAAAATTAAGTGTACATACCACATCAACCGGCGCCTTTTGTTGAGTCTTATGTACAAGTCGTCTTGGCCACAAGATGAATGCCCCCATAGCATCGCCTAGTCTGGTTACTTCGCTATCATGAACAGGTATAGCTGAACCCCTCTCATTCTTTCGAACATTTGTAACAGACACCTTCACTTGGTCCTCCGGAATACGCTTATTATGTATGAAGGAGGCGTTCGGGAACTGGAGAGCTTTTGCGACCGCGCGCAGGCGAGGGACATCGAGATGGAGATAACACTCCTCTCCAACTTCAGGGTCATTGTCTGGTGTGGGATTTGATTGGTCCTCACGAATTGATCCTAACAGCACAGTGTGATTGCAGCTGTCTTTGCCGCTTGGACCTCCGGTAGCGGGGGACTCCTACAGGAGATGATATTATACAGAGTGAGTGTAATTTTCTAATTGACAAACTCGGATGTCGGTAATTAAAATATATAAAAGATGCTCAAACCTGCTGTCTTTGTTGAGAAGAATTTGATGAGATTCCAAGCTGTATAGTAGACGCTCTAACCTGTGCCTCAATCTGCGCACGGATCTGCTCCCCCATATAACCCGAAAGAGCTTCCTGGACCTGCGCAGCCACCTGACTTTCGAATTGTGCTGCCATCTGCCGTTGGGATAAAGCAAACCGCTCCTCCAATTGGGCCTCCATCTCCGCCCCAGCCTTAGCCACAATCTCCTCAGTGGATTCTCTACGGTTGTAGTTGGATCTGCGGCCAAAATACTTGGCAAACCCTACAGTCCTGGGCTCCCCGAGTACTCGGCCGGGGCGATCGAGCTTCCCAATTGCCGTGGCCAGGATGTCCATCCTCCCAGAAGGTGTGAAGGACCCTTGGGTAGCCAGCTGCTCAAGTTCGACCTACAATGACCGAAAAATCGTAAGTGATAATTTGTTATAAAACCACAAGTTAAATGAATGAACAACCAAGTAAAATACTTACAATCCTATTTGCAACTGCTTCAGCCTCCGGATTGATAAATGTTCCTTCTTTATTCTTCCTTCCCTCAGACCATTTCGTATGACGTGAGAAGGACGGCGGAGGCTCTATAACAATGGTAGGATCGGACCGTGCCGCTTCCTCCATTTCCGCAAAATATTTCTTGGTCAACTTTTTCTCGACCCACTTGTAACCCCCCCGAGACATTGTGTGCTTGTAGATATTCTTTTCTTGATGCTCCTTTTGTTTTTGGCTTTTCTCGTGTGAAAACTAAACTAAGTTAGTTAACTAATATAATATGTTAAAATTCATCAGTTTTGAAGCAAAGTAAAAGATCTATACAAACCTGAAACTTTTTATCTAATCGTTTCTTAACAAACGTCTTCCAAGTCTCTGGGTCAAGAGAGGGGTAGGTCTGACAGGGATCTTGATCCATCTTGTTCCCCCGGATGTAATCTTTGGTCAGGGTAGTCTTGAAATTCTTCCACATCTTGCGCGCTTCGTTCAACCAAAAATCCCTGAACTGTTCGGTGTTTGGGACATCAAAATTTTGCTGCAAAGAATAAGAATAAAATACACATCAGTTGAGTAACTAAACAAACAAATACATGCATATTAGGAACAAACAGATAGATAATGATAAAACATACCAAGATATCTGACCAACATTGATCCTTAATGTCTTTTTCGACTTCCCTCCAATCGTCAACCAATATGCTTACTCGATTCCTTGCCACAAAACCGACGTAGCTCACGAAATTCGCGCCAATTTCCCCGATAGGATTAATGTCCTCGTCAAATTCCACATGGATAGGCTGCACATTTGTCCCATGACGGACAACATTGTCAGTGAGCTTCGTCGAACCTCTTTTCTTTCTTCGAGGGGGATTGTTTTGTCCCTGATTGTTAGAATCATCCTCCATGATGTACCTGTTAACAAATCAAAGATGTGAAGAGTCAATATAAGGCAACAACTTTCAAAAAAACAAAATAAAAACAATAACAGTACTTAATACATGATAATTCAAAAAGGTTCTCACTTTATGTGTTATCCCATATCCCCTCACAATGATCATTTCTAGAGGCAAATTGGTTATCATCAACATCTATCAATTCAAATTCACTTGGTTCACGTGGTCCTGTGCACAAAGGTGGTATCTCATCTAGATCTAAAGTGGGAGCGCGGTCCTTTTGCTTTTTACTTTGCAACACTATGGACAATTGCTTATTTGTGGGATCTGTTACATAGAACACCTGTTTTGCGTGACTTGCTAAAATAAAAGGCTCATCTCTGTATCCAACCTTGTGAATATCAATTGAGATCATACCAGTGTGGGGATCAACTCCAACTGCACTATTGTTAACCCACTTGCATTTAAAGATTGGAATTTTGAACTTGGTGTAACTAACTTCCCAAATTTCTTCAATTACCCCATAATATGCCATGGAAGCCAATCGTGGCTTTTTATCTTTCGAACTAGAGAAGTGCATCGCTTCGGCTACCACCATCACGCCACTGTTTTGCATGGTGCTGTTGTTGTCCTGAGCCTTAGTGTAGAAACAATAGCCATTTATGTCAAAAGAGCCCCAAGTAACAACCTCAAAACGAGGCCCTCCTGCTAACCATCTTATTGTATCCGGCCCACCGGTCTCCTTTTGAACTTTCTCTTTGAACCACCCAATGAATGTCCTGTTATGCTCGTTAGAAATCTGCATGTCACTCTTTTTCGGGTTCTTTTCTTTCAGGATCCTCTTATGCTCATCCAAATAAGGCTGCACTTCTTCCATATTATTCAAGATGTATAGGTGTGCTTGTAACACCTCTTCACGGCGCATAGTCTTCACTTTGACGCCACGTACCCCCTTACCGATCCCATCTTCATGTCGTGGGTTTTCCTCAACCCCTTTTAGATACGATTTGCAAAAATCCATTGCCTCCTCAACTATGTATCTTTCAACAATTGATGCCTCAGGTCGATGTGGGTTCTTAGAATACCCTTTTAAGACTTTCATGAATTGTTCGAACGGGTACATCCACCTTAGATAAACAGGGCCACACAGCCTTATCTCCCTTACCAAATGAACAATCAAGTGCACCATAATATCGAAAAATGCTGGAGCAAAGAGCATCTCTAGTTGGCACAATATAACATAACCCTCATTTTCCAACTCGTCGAGCTTTTCAGTGTCGATGACTTTGCTACAGATCGTATTGAAAAACATACACAGTCTTGTTATGGTCATCCTGACATCATCTTCCAAAATGCCTCTTATAGCAATTGGTAAGAATTGTTGCATCAATACATGGTAATCATGCGACTTCATTCCCACCAACTTCAAATCATTCATAGACACAAGTCTACTAACATTGGAGGAATAACCCTGCGGAACCTTGATCCCACTCAAACACTCACACAGACTTTTTTTCTCCTCTTTGGAAAGTGTATGAGCAGTAGGTTCCATATAAGCCCTCTTGCCATTTTCACTGACTACAGGATGCAACCGTGGTCTTATGCCCATTTCAACCAAGTCTAATCGAGCATTGAGTCCGTCCTTTGTCTTCCCCTGTATGTGCAACAGTGTCCCAACAAGACTATCACCAACATTTTTCTCCACATGCATCACATCTATACTGTGCCTCACATCGAGATATCGCCAATAAGGTAGATCAAAGAAGATTGACCTCTTCTTCCAAATAATCTTCTCAGAACCGGTCTTCGTCTTCTGTTTCTTACCGAATACCATAGTGACATTCTCAACACGACGGTAAACTTCCTCCCCGGTTAAGGGGGTCGGAGCAGATCGGTACTCAGATAAGCCATTAAAACACTTCTTTAGTCTACGGTAAGGATGGAACCGATCAAGAAACCTCCTGTGACCGAGGTAGACGGTTTTTCTTCCGTATTTGAGATAGTGGCAGTGTGTGTCAGACTCACATATAGGGCATGCCATAAAACCCTTCACACTGTAACCAGAAAGATTGCCATATGCAGGGAAGTCATTTATTGTGGTAAACAACATAGCTCGCAACTTGAATGTCTCCTGCCTGTAAGCATCAAACACATCTACGCCTTCCTCCCACAACATCTTCAAGTCCTCAATCAAAGGTGCCAGGTAGACATCGATATCGTTACCAGGCTGTTTCGGCCCTGAAATCATCATTGACATCATCACATACTTGCGCTTCATGCACAACCAAGGCGGCAGGTTGTAAATGACCAGCAAAACTGGCCAAGCACTATGTGTGCTACTGAGACTCCCGAAAGGGTTGAAACCATCCGTACACAGTCCGAGACGAAGGTTCCTCGGCTCACCATCAAATTCACGAAACATGGAATCTATCTTCTTCCATTGAGGAGAATCAGCAGGATGCCGGAGATATCTTCCATCGGATATTCTCTCATCATAATGCCATCTCAATTTCTTTGCTTCTGCCTCATTTGCAAACAAGCGTTTAAACCGTGGAACAATTGGAAGGTACCACATTACCTTCAAAGGTATCCCTTTCTTTGATCCATCATCATCACCAACGGCATCCTTCCTCGGTTTGTACCTCGAAGTATGACATTTTGGACACTCTTTTAGGCCCTCATACTCTTTCCTGTATAACACGCAATCATTAGGGCAAGCGTGTATCTTCTTATACTCCATGCCCATCTTGCTTAGAACTTTTTTAGCCTCGTACATGCGCTTCGGAAGCACATTGCCTGCCGGGAACATATCACTCAAAGCTTCAAGCATCTGTGAGAATCCCGCGTCTGCCCACCCATTTTCTGTCTTTATTTTCAACAATTTCAGGACTCCGATTAACCGAGTATACTTAGTACACCCCGGGAACAATGGTGTCTCTGCATCACTCCTCAACTTGTCGAACTCATGGACCACAGAAAATGACTCCGCCCCAATGTCATTAATCATCTCGTCCATTCCATCATCACAAACACCATCCACCGCTTCTTGTACATTTTGTGACGGGCACGCATGTACGGTACTTCCCAATTCCCCATGCCAAAGCCACTTCTTATAACGGAGATTAATCCCATTACAAAGAAGGTGATCCCTTATATCATCAATGCTCTTACGATAAGCATTTGCACACTTCACAAAAGGGCAAAGATACATGCCATTCTTACTGGACACGTTTTTTTTGGCAAATTCAATAAATTCTTCCACACCCATCTGATACTTTTTAGTGGTTCTCAATGCATGCATCCAACTACGATCCATTCTGTTAAACCTATACCGTCTCCAACAAACTAGTCAAGTTTATCTCACTACATTATTAGGAAGAAATGGGCATGCTATGCATATCTTCACTTCATGCAAATTTTTTAAAAAATTTGGCAAAGCCTCCTCTTGTAAATGTGACATCCAAAAATTACATTTACAATCCAATTTCACTCCAGTAATTTGAAGTGATTTATAGAAGCAAAACCAGCATGTAAAATGCAACAAAGGAACAAGCAACAATGCAACGAAATTCACGACGATTTTAGTAGCAACAAGATCAATTAGACAAAATAAATCTTCAGCAATTTGAGAACAAAAACCAATAGCAAACCAATTTACAAGACTTATAAAACATTTTGGCAAGTATGCAATATTTGCAGCAACTACAACGTAACAGCATTTGCAAACCAATCTACAATTGAACATTAAACATTCTATGGCAGACCAATTTACAAGACTTACAAAACCATTAAATATTCTATGGCATTTTTTGCAATTTACAATTGAGAAAAAAAAGGCAGCAGATTTAATTATCAGGAAAAAAAAGGAAAAGAAGGAACCTCGATGAAGTGAAGCTGTGAACGGAGGCACAATTGAAATTGCTGAACCCGATAGGAGGAAATCAGAGCTGAAAAAAACTTTGAACAAGTAAAAAAAAAAGAACCACATAGATAGAATTGCATATTTAATTACCAACCAGCGAAGTTTTCAACAGATATATTGATGAAAACAGCAGCTATTCCAGTACCTGTTAAAATTTGATGAAATACACATAATCAACAATAATTTAACATAAATGAGAAAGCTAAGGATATATAAGGTGCATGCATGAAAGGCATAACGTCACTAAGCTTTATGCCTATGTCTCATTTTTTTTCCTCCTCCAAAAAACGATTTTTTAGAATTAAAAAAATACCATCAAATCTGCATTAGAATAATAATAATTTATAAAAACAGAACTAATGAAAAATAATCACAGACGCAAGATAATCAAATTAAAAAAAGAAAAGGATTTTTCTAACCACATACCAAACGAACCATTAATTGTTCAACCATGGCAATTCAGAACCAGAGCTTATAAAATTGAAACTACCAGAATATATATACACTTCAAGGTTAAGATAAGAAACTCAAGCAGAAAGAAGAAGAACGTACCAATTCCTATGAACAAAGCAAAGAACCATTTCACCACCAACAAATAGCCCACATTACAGCTTCCCTCTAAGCTCCTATCAATATCAAATTACAGAAAAAATAAAGATTTGATTCTGAACTATAACAGAAACCGAAATAGCAATAGCAAGAAGAACGTACCAATTCTCAATGACTTCATAGTGTGGGAGGTTTGTGTTGGGGGGTGGGGGTGTGTGGCCGTGGGGGGGTGGGGGGTGTGTGTGTGGCCGTGTGTGTGGGGGTGTGAGTGTGTGGCCGTGTGTGTGTGGGGTGGGGGGTGGGGTCCGTGTGGGGTGGGGGGTGGGGTTCCACGGCCGTGTGTGTGTGGGGGGTGGGGGTGGGGGTGGGGTCCGTGTGGGGTGGGGGGTGGGGTTGTGTGGCCGTGTGTGTGTGGGGGGTGGGGGGTGGGGGGTCCGTGTGGGGTCGGGGTGGGGTTGTGTGGCCGTGTGTGTGTGGGGGGTGGGGGTGGGGTTGTGTGGCCGTGGGAGGTGGGGGGTGTGTCCGTATGTGTGGGGTGGGGGTGGGGGGTCCGTGTGTGTGTTTGGGGGGTGGGGGTGGGGGTGGGTCCGTGTGTGTGGGGTGGGGGTGGGGGGTCCGTGTGTGTGTGGGGGGGGAGGGTTTGGGGGTGTGGTGGGGGGGTCTCGGGGTTGGGGTGGGTGGTGAGCTTTGGGGAGGGTGTGTGGTGGAGCTGGTTCGTGTTTTGGGGGGGTGTGTGGTGGAGTTGGTTCGTGTTTTGGGGGGGGTTGAGAGCTGAGGGTCTTTTTTGTTTGGGAGGGGGGGCGGCGGGAAGGGGAAAAATTGGGGGGCGGGAAAAAGAAAATAAAAAAGGGGTATTCCACGTCACACCACATGTGGTGTGACGTTGAAACCCAGGTTTCCACGTCACACCACAATGTGGTGTGACGTGGAAAACCCCCCTCCTGCCTTTTTTTTTCATTTCCCTCCCCTATTTTTTCATTTTTTTTCAGAAAACACTTTTAACGTCACACTAAAATTTTAGTGTGACGTGGAAAAGTTTCAACATCACACTTAATTTTAAGTGTGACGTTGTTTCTTTTTTGTTGATTTTCAATGTCACATTTTTAAATAAGTGACGTTAATTGGTGGCATAAAATGGGCTTTTTGTAGTAGTGATAGTTAGCTAGCGATAACGCGTATAGCTATCGATATTAGGATACCTGAAATAACAGAATATTCATAACTCAGTATCCTTAAGCTAATGAGCAAACAAGTAACTAGTGATAATGAGATTAGCTATCGATAGAAGAAAGCTCATTGTGATAACTTAGACAAACTAATAAGCTGATGCATTGAGCTAATGGACTAAGCATGCGATAACATCTGCTGTGCTTTATATGATTATCTGTTTAGCTAAGTACTAGGATTACACTATGAAGCTAGCGATAGCTTTGTTAGCTATCGATAGCGCAATACGTGCTGAGCTAATACATTGCTTCTAAAGTGCAGATTTTACGCTGTCAAGCTAGTGATAGCAAAGGGAGCTAGCGCTAGTGAAAAAGCTGACAGCAAGTACAGGAGTAGGTAGCAGCAGGTTACCGTTACTCAGAGTCTCCATCTCTCTTAGCCAAAGCACGAAAAGAAAGAAATACTCAAACGGCTAGTTCTCCATGTCTCCAACGGACAGAAAAGTATAATACCCTATATAAAGACTTGAAGACATCTGGAGAAAAAAAGGGGGGGACACACACGACGCACATACATGAGATGAAACTATGACGCAATGAAAACAGAGGCTCTGCACAGAATATTAGTTATATATCAGTGAGCCCGGAAATGATGAGTTGAGCGCATTAGAAAAGAAGAGCTAGAGCACACATTGTTTAGATTATGAAGGTCCAATATGTATTTTCATCATGCATTATTCTGCACTTCAGTGATTATCACAATCTGTTCATTTAGTGAACTTATTACTCTGATAAAATCCTCTATTGTTTGAGATTGTTCTAAAGCTCGGTGCTTTAAGAACAAGGTTGTAACCTTACGGGTAGAAAGGAGGAGTGTTTAGAAAGATTCTAAAACTTGAAAAAGGTTGGCTGGTGATCCCGTGTTCGTAAAACCAGTGGAAAAGGTTGGCTGGTGATCCCGTGTTAGTAAAACCAGTGGAAAATGTTGACAGGTGAACGTGTGTTCGTAAAACCGGTGGGAGGCTTCTCTTGTGCCTGATTTAAACAAGATAGTGGAAAATCTCAGGTGGAGCCTGAGGACTGGATGTAGGTCAGGGTTGACCGAACCAGGATAAATTCTGTGTGCATTATCTCTTCCCTTAACTCTCTTAGTTTCCAGCATATCTACTTTATATATATCTCTTGTGCATTTAACAGTTTTGAAATACTCTGTGGTAAACAAAAAGAGATTTTAAAGATTACCTTCATAGTATTTTATAAAAGAGAATTTTAAGTTTTTTATTCTATCACCCAATTCACCCCCCCTCTTGGGTGATAGCCAGCGCTTTCATTTGGTATCAGAGCGGGTCACTTGTTTAAAGGATCCAACGATCTCAAGCGATAAAGATCATGGCTGATTTTGGGTATAACATGTTTTCTGAAGGTTTTGATTTCACCATTCCACCTCTTCTTGAAAACATTGATTTTCGTTTTTGGAAAGCTAGGATGAAGAGTTTTATAAAATCATTTGATTATCATATGTGGAATGTTTTTACAAATGATTTTGATTTCAAACCAAGAAAGGATTGGACTGAAAAAGACAAGAAAATGTTTTCCTTGAACATTAGAGCAATGAAAATTTTGCATAAAAGCTTAACTGAAAATGATTATCAGAAAATCAGATTTTGCTCTAATGCTAAAGAAATTTGGGATTCTCTTGAGTCTATGTATGCCTCTAACCATCTTGTTGAAACTGCAAGTGTTGACAGCTCATCTGAATTTCAAAGTTGCATATCTATGGTTGATGAGCAATTGGAAGTTGAGATTGAAGGAGAGATCATAGAACACTTCCATGATTCAGTCAACACAGAAGGTCAAGAGGAAGATAAATCCCAAGAGCTCTACCGGAACGAATCTGCAAAATCATCCTCCAGAGCTCAAGATGCATTTATGGTATACAGTTCCAATCCCTGTGTTTTTGAGAAAAACAATTTTGATCTACATAAAACCGATTTACTACCTATCACAGATCATATTTCAAGGATTGAAAATGTTTTAAATTATGCTGGAAAATGTTTTGGGAAGAAAGATCATTTGAATGAAAACAATTTGTGTTCTTCTGACCATCACAATAATTGCACAAAATCTCATATTTCACACCATTCTATTATATGCTATTATTGTGGTAAATCTGGTCATATTTCTCACACATGTAATATTAGAAGAAATTTAAATGTGAGAAATAAATTTATTTGGGTTCCAAAAGGACATGTAAGGTCCAAGACTAACAATGAAGGACCCAAATATAAATGGGTACCAAAATGTCCATCTAGTACTTTATATGTGCAGATTAATTCTAGAAGAAAGGGACATCATGGTACAAAGACAACAGAGAAGAATCCAAGAGTTTCTCATGCTTCAAGAAAAAGATTCACAGAACCTAAATACAGAAGGAGAACTCATGGAAAAGCCACTGCTGCAACATCTGGTTCAAATCATAAAAGGCAGTGGACAGCAACAACAAGATCATGTTCTACCTCAAGAATAAGCTACCAAAGTACCATTCAATTACCTTAAGGAGAACAAGAGAAATAGAATTCCTCGTACATCAAGAAGAAGATTTTTGAATTCTGTTTCTTATGAGAGAACTTGGCTACCCAAGCACAAGCTTATTAGACCCTTTTGGTGAGCCAAAGCAATCCTCCAAGTACCTAAGGTAGAGGTAAATAAGGGTAAAATCTCCTACACTATTATCAGTAACATTTATTGAGATTTTACACTTTGCAACCTTAGGGATGAACATTGAATTCTGGATTTAAAGACAATTACAAAATGCTTACAATGTTCATAGGATAGCTTTATATATACATGCATATTAATTAAAAAAAAGAATATATTCATATATATATATATATCCTTATGCATGTAGACATGATTAATTCACTATGCTCAATTATCTTAAATTGATTACATCTTTTGAAGCATATGAATTATGTTGATTATACCTACGAACTAACCATGAGCAGATCCATATGAATTTGGATACTGAAGAAAAGAAAAGAATTACAGTTCTGTAGGTAACAAAGATAGGAAGCTTCAAGACTAAATCTACATGAAAATTTACTCAAGTCTTGATGAGCTGAACTTCATGCTTGGATTTTGGTGTTGAACCTGTAAAAGAAAATATCAACTTTTCCGCCAAAATCAAGCTACTGCATGGGCAAGCACAGACTGTCCAATCGATAGTGAAGTTCACTATAGCTAGCATATGCTGGACAGCCAAGAGAGCTGATTGCCATCAAAAGCACTATCGATAGCAAGGTCCGCTATCGATAGCTGGAAAGAGAAGTGATGAGCTTGTTCGAGACTGTAGGATCATCCCTGCTAGTGATAGCCACTCTCATTACCGATAGCAAGATTCTGCCTAGACAAGTGCAGTTATGGTGATATCATTCTTATCCTATCTTAAATGAATATAATTTTGTTTGGATAATGAATGCTTGTCTCCCATTTCATTAGCAATCCATTTTTAAATGTCATGAAATATATGTCAGATTGCTATATGACTTAAAAGCTGAAATTGTGCATAGTTTATATTTTGTGGAATTTATGAAATGCACAATTCAAATTTTGTTTAGATTTGAACTCACCATGGTTCATAAAATTGCATTCACACATTTTGAAAAATATGTTCACCTCAATTGCATTTAAGCTATCTTTGAAAATTGAAAGGTGATATCTGTTATGAACCAAACGTTGGAAATGTTTCAAACTAATGCATTAAAGTTTTCTTTTAACTTCCATATGCTGTGTAGTGCCTAATCTGTGCTAACCTATTCCATGACAAATGCTTAAACTCTTGACTAGTTATTTGGACTGATGAGCATATACTTCATTATTCAAAAATCCATCCATCATCCTATCACTCAAATGTATTATCAATCATTATCATTTTAGAGTATCTAGAGTCTTGTGTTTATCCTAATATTGAATATTCATATCACTCTAAACACAGCTCTAAAAGTCAAGAAAATCTCTAAGTCATATCAAAGTCATTGTGTCTATCATGTCTATACCTCAAAGCCTTCTTTATTCATAAGACTTTGGATATGTTCTCTAATCCTTAAATGGTGAAGCATTTTGGCATATTTTCTTCATTGTTGACTTCCATCTCAATATTGCCATCCACTATCGCTAACTCCTCTCCTAGCGATAGGAACCAAAGCACAGATTCCTACATGAGCATTGGATGTTAAAACGTTTGAAAAATGATTTTACATTTTAAATCTGCATCTCATTTATGCTTCATGATATCTTAAACCAATGCTGAGAAAGTTATTTATCAAATGTCTTTTATGCTTGATGGAAAATATTTTTTATTTGAATTTATACATAAAAGCATAAGCAAATTATTTCAAACCTTATCCTGAGTTTTCTATACTTTTGCTGGAAAAATGAATCATACTAATGATTTCAAAGCAAGCTTGATTTTAAAATTGCATATTAGCGTCTGTTCAAAATAGATGCCCATTTGGTGTCAGATTTTGCCATCAGTATTTTGCTTATATGCGACTCAACTTGACATATTTGTACCTGGCAAAATGGACAAATCAATTTCAATATTTCAAATACCTCAACTCGGATTTCTTGATTTTTGTTTATACTGACATTGCAATCTTGTTTCTACAAGTTAATTCATTTTAAATTTGATTGCAACCTCTAGAAATCTGTGACTGAATTTTATTTTGATTTTGTTGACAAATCCTGAACACAAATTTCTTTGGTTCATCAGTAGCTAATTCTGGCTTTCTGCTTCATTCATATTTTTGAAACTGGTGATTCAAGGTTTTATTCTGATAGTAGCCTTCACCTATGCATCCTTGCTTGCTATGTGCTTAAATCTAACTAGATCTGATTTACATGCTTAAAATCTGATTTGAATATGGCTATGAATGCGTAAATCTGATTATGTCATAAAAAGACTTGTGTTGATATCTTGCTGTCAGATTTGCCACTTGATTTTAATCTGCTATATATTGTTTGACTGGAATAATTGAATGCATAGATTAAGGGGGAGCTTCAAATTTAACATGTGTATATCTTAAAGCTCATCTCCTTTGATGATAAAGATGATTCCTCGTATAGATTCCTTTCATGATCTCAATATGATATTATCTTACATTAAGGTTTCTTTACATTCGGTATCAATTTTTGATAACCCTTGATTATATTAACCCCTCTCCTTGCACGAAAAGATAAACATTGATGACAGGAAAACTCAGTATGGGCAAGAGCATCCCTCAATACTCCACACGGACACATTATCAAATCTGAGGATTGATGCAGATGCACAAATGAAGCACTGATCGACTTACACCTTCCCAATAACAATTGGTATCAAAACCGGCTTATCTCATACAGCAGATCAAGAGAGGAAGGCACTAGGCTTCACGGATCAATCAATTCTTTTGCCGAATATAAATGAGCATTTCTGAACCCTCTCTCTCAATGTTACATTTAATTCTTCTTTGATAAATTGCATTATGTATGCCTTGTTTGAGCATTTTGCATATCCTTGGCAAAACTTCAGAAAACATGGAGTCACACCTTTCCCATGTGTTTCAATTTATGAACTTCATTGTTTTTTAATCTCAGTAGAAAATCCCTTCAGAAACTTTTTGCTGATGTCAAATAGGGGGAGAAGATAGGCATGAAAAATATACTAAATTGGGGGAAAGAAAAGCATGATAAATGTATTACATCAATGTTTCCATTATCATACATATTTTTCATGATAGATTTGTCATCATCAAAAAGGGGGAGATTGTTAGATATGCTTAGTTTTGATGATGTCAAATATAGAGTTAAAAGTAGGAAGCAAAAAGTATGTATAAAGTGTTTATCTCCTACTGTCTATGATATTATGTTTGCTATATGTTTATTGTGATTAAAGCATTGCATATATGATCTCATAACATGTCCATAGGCTCATATTGCATTCATAAGAGCATATAACTTAGTCTGAAATAAGCTGAGATAAGAATCATAATAAATGACTAAGTAAAAGAGTATAGGTTACCTTTGCATTGAACAAGTAAAATCTTATAGGTAACAGATTCTCTATCGCTAAGCTAGATCCTATCAATAATAAATCTCTGGAAAGCTTAGGATAACAATGGCTAATGAAGCCTTAGCAATAATCTGAAGAAATATCAATATCACTATCACTAAAGCCCCTCAGATAACATGAATAAATACTCGGGGAAGAATGTTAGATCAGTTAACATAGTTAGCTAGCGATAACACGTTTAGCTATCGATATCAGGATACCTGAAATAACAGAATATTCATAACTCATTATCCTTAAGCTAATAAGCAAACAAGTAACTAGCGATAATGAGATTAGCTATCGATAGAAGAAAGCTCATTGTGATAACTTAGACAAACTAATAAGCTGATGCATTGAGCTAATGGACTAAGCATGCGATAACATCTGCTGTGCTTTATATGATTATCTGTTTAGCTAAGTACTAGGATTACACTATGAAGCTAGCGATATCTTTGTTAGCTATCGATAGCGCAATACGTGCTGAGCTAATACATTGCTTCTAAAGTGCAGATTTTACACTGTCAAGCTAGTGATAGCAAAGGGAGCTAGCGCTAGTGAAAAAGCTGACAGCAAGTACAGGAGTAGGTAGCAGCAGGTTACCGTTACTCAGAGTCTCCATATCTCTTAGCCAAAGCACGAAAAGAAAGAAATACTCAAACGGCTAGTTCTCCATGTCTCCAACGGACAGAAAAGTATAATACCCTATATAAAGACTTGAAGACATCTGGAGAAAAAAAGGGGGGGACACACACGACGCACATACATGAGATGAAACTATGACGCAATGAAAACAGAGGCTCTGCACAGAATATTAGTTATATATCAGTGAGCCCGGAAATGATGAGTTGAGCGCATTAGAAAAGAAGAGCTAGAGCACACATTGTTTAGATTATGAAGGTCCAATATGTATTTTCATCATGCATTATTCTGCACTTCAGTGATTATCACAATCTGTTCATTTAGTGAACTTATTACTCTGATAAAATCCTCTATTGTTTGAGATTGTTCTAAAGCTCGGTGCTTTAAGAACAAGGTTGTAACCTTACGGGTAGAAAGGGGGAGTGTTTAGAAAGATTCTAAAACTTGAAAAAGGTTGGCTGGTGATCCCGTGTTCGTAAAACCAGTGGAAAAGGTTGGCTGGTGATCCCGTGTTAGTAAAACCAGTGGAAAATGTTGACAGGTGAACGTGTGTTCGTAAAACCGGTGGGAGGCTTCTCTTGTGCCTGATTTAAACAAGATAGTGGAAAATCTCAGGTGGAGCCTGAGGACTGGATGTAGGTCAGGGTTGACCGAACCAGGATAAATTCTGTGTGCATTATCTCTTCCCTTAACTCTCTTAGTTTCCAGCATATCTACTTTATATATATCTCTTGTGCATTTAACAGTTTTGAAATACTCTGTGGTAAACAGAAAGAGATTTTAAAGATTACCTTCATAGTATTTTATAAAAGAGAATTTTAAGTTTTTTATTCTATCATCCAATTCACCCCCCTCTTGGGTGATAGCCAGCGCTTTCATAGTTGACATAATCTCAATCCTCTAGAGCATTTCTCAATGTTCCTTCTCTATATCATTCACTTAAAAAATGGTAAATTAACGGGATGAGACAATTGTCTTAGTAACCGGCTGTCCTACCTACCATACACACCAACACATGCTCGTGAGGTGTCAAGTGAGACAGTTATAAAACATGTATATATATAATAATACAAATAAATATTTATCAATAAACATCAAACTTAACCTAAAGTAACATCCATGGTACCCAGCTGATTCAACAACACAGAACTTAGGAAAAATAATATCATATTACATAATGTCATTCATACTCTCAGTACTCATAACCTCAAGATAATTAATCTTCCTTATATCTCTCTTATGCCCGATGATTGAATCCATGGGCTAAATTATCTACCATCAATACTGATATTCACAAATTGTAGAACAATATTCATGAACATAATCATTCAATTTCAGATCTTTAACTATCATATAATATAGTCATAACAATTTCAAAACATTCAACGATCCATAACAATCAATCAACAGACTAAGACAATATTATAATAATCATCATATAATAAATTAAAACATATTTCTTTTATAAACAATGTCTCTCCCAAGACAGTTTTTCATAAAAGTAATTCATAAAATAAGTTATAATACAATATAGCAATTTCTCATAAACATATGATTTGCAAAAAAACTCACGAGCACATATTGTTATCAATGACAGATAAGAAAACCAGTTGTCTGTCACCAGAGTTACAAACAATATTCTCAATTTGTTAATTCGTGCTACTCAATTTTAGAGACAAAGAGCATAAACTGGTCAAACCAAGAAGATGAACTCCCCTTACGCGAAATACATGTTGAGGATATGTGTGTTATATACATACACACACATCTTTTTTTTTTTTTTTTTTTTTTTTTTGCACAACAGTCATTCACCTCTATTTTATTTTATTAGATATAGGTCTATCTATTTATATATTTCAAATATTTACTTATCTTATAATTTATTTTACTATCATAAATCTATTTTTATTAATCTCATAACTTCTCAAATCCTCTCTCAAAATATTGTTATGATTTTGATAAGATCCCCATATAATTCAAAAGATAAACCTTACTAACAACTAACAAACTAACAATGTACAATGAAAATCTTTCTGGTGGAAACTTATTTATTAATTTAATTTAATCTCATTCTCTTGTTCCCCTTTCAATTTTATTAATATTTATCTCCTTAATCTTTTTTGCCAACAATGTTTATCTTCTTAATATTTTCCTATCTTAAATATATTTATTAATTAATTGCCTCACAAATCTTGTTTACTACCAAATAATCTTTCCTAAATTGTTTGAATTCTAGAGATAAAATTGGGATGTTACTTATAACACAAGAATATTCCTTAACAATGGTGTAAAGATCCGAATACCTCATCCATGATCACTACTTTGCTCGCTGAAGGTGCACAGTAAACAATTGATCTCAACGTATCTACATCATTCATAAGATAATTATAAATTCAAGGTTTTTGGTGATGAGCATCAAATCCATGTTCAGTTATCAAATTCATCTCTTTATAACATTTGACTCGTAATTAATCATGACATCAAGCCAATGCTTTATTACCTTCTCTTATCGTTGTTGTCATTTCAAAAACAACACCCTTCATTATGGTTAGATTAGTTCCCCTATCTTTAACATGCTCTTTCATCCTTCTCCAGTCTTTTACCCATCTAACCATGTCTCTACCATTTCTTTAATTTTTTTTAATAATCACATTTTTACAATTGTAAAGCCATGCCTTAGCAATTTCCATCATCTAGAAAAACCATAAGAAATACATATAATCAAAAGATAGATATCATAATGTGCAATATATTTGCAATTTGTTACAAAAGAAATAGCATAAATAAATATCTTTTGCTAATTATCCTACTATGATACGTCTAATTTAACATGAATAAAAAAAAATGATCAATAGCAGAAATAATCTCTAGTGGATGGAAAAAACAGCTCAGACCCTCAATTCCATGTTTGTATACATGCTTGCACGCACACTTTTATACATACTTATATACACACATATCTATTTCTGCTCACACTCATATTTATATAGACACGCACCCACCCACATTTATGTAAATATATGAGAATAGATCGTACTTTTATTATTATTTTGGAATTGAAACAGATCGATAATGAGAACACAACAAACTAGATACGTGTACTCACACTTGATATCTAAGCAAAATATTTATATATCTGTCCAATTAGAGATAATTGTAGCACATGAAACAAGTGGAATTAAAAAAGTAGCTTTGAGAGTTGGGATACTTTAATATGTAATTATTATACTTTAGGGATTAAACAAGAAACATAACAAAACCTTCTTAGCAGGTGTGTGAAAGCAGAAAATTAAGGCACTAGAGAATAGAGAAGCTGAGAGAGGCTGATAATTAACTAATAACTTAAAGTATATTAGGGCTTAATATATAAGTTATATTATTTTCTAAAACTAAATTTGTATTTAAAAATTGTCTCATATCCCCCAATTTTAAAAGCACCTTAGAAAGGGGAAGGAAGTGAAGCCCTTTCCTTCTTTAGATATTGGTTCCTCTTCCTCCAAACAAAGGACCCAACATTAACCGATTGGGATCACCAACGAATCATACATATGCAACTTCCTATTTATAGAAAACATTCATATAATCTGAATAGCCATTAGCAAGCAAGTAAAAGTGGTTTTGATCTCACTGAAATACAAATTCTGTCTGCTAATAATAATCATTGGTTTTTCTTTTTCTTTTTTTATTATTATTTTTTGGATTGGCAATGCAATTGATTGTGTGTGTGTGTGTGTATAAATATTGTTTCTTTCGAATATTAATTATTTATCACTAACTTAGTCCAATTGGTTAACGTGAGAGGATCCAGATTCGAGGGCTCAAACTTATACAACACATTTTAAATGCGAGTTGGCTTATATTATTTGATACTTGGAGAAAAGATATGCTGAATCGGGCCAATAAAAATATTATTATCACTGAATTTTTAAATAGATTTTGATGATGTTATTAAATAGGCATTGGCTTTATTAATTCACATATAATCAGTGTCGTGAAATCTTCCTCAATCCCCAGACGATCTTCCTGAATCTAAATAAATTAATTTTGGGATGCTTATTTATTCAATATCAAATTAATAAATTTATCCAATATCTATCTTTGCGTACTAATCACTCTATGCTCTTCTCTATCTTTTGATCATCAATCCTTTCTGGATTAATTGTTTTCTAAAAATTATTTTGAAGAATTTATAATAGTAAATATTATTATTAAAGAATATAACAAACTATATAAGATGTTCTCGACATCTTCTAATTTTGTCGACCAAAAACTAATAAAACATAAGAAAAATGGTGTGATTTTCTTTCCAAAACAATCCAGATTTATCAACTTATAGGACCAATGTTTTAAATAAAATAAAACTTGATGTACCAAACATTTTCTTTAAAACTTAAGGGACTAAAAAGCTTGTAGTAACCCCCTTTTTTTGGATATAAATGAAAACATACTTTGAAACACTTTATTTTGTTTCCAAGATAAAAAACTATTTTGGAAACCAAAAACCAATAACACTTTTAGTTTCTTGGATTTGTTTCGGTTAAACTGCATCCAGCAATTCTAAAGTATTTTTTCTGCAATAATTAACATCCTTTGTTGTGTAACTATATCATCCTAAAATATTTTTTTAAAACACCATGTTTTTTTAACTGCAAAAGCACCCACCAAAACTTAGAACAAGAACAAAAAATGACACAAATAAAAATTAACCTAATAACGGTTACTTTTTGTGGTGGGATCCACATTATTATTATGAAAATGAAAGTGCCAATTCAGAAAGGGTAATAATGCAAAAATACCCACAAAATTTTCTCCAAAATTAACTAAATAGAGTATGTTTTTATAAGGTATAAAAGTAACATAAACATAAAAAATGAGAATAAAAATGATACAACCGTTAAAATAGCTTAAGGATTGTAACTTTTTGTGTTTTGGCCCATACTGTTGTTATGAAAGTTCTTAAAACATTTTATATTCATTACTAATTCATATACACTCCCAAAAATTTTCAACCATAAATTAAACTAAAATTCAGATACTAGAAGCTATCAGTCTTGCTCAAACCAAACTCATTAACAATAACCAATGTCATTTAAATCCAACTAAAAAATAAAATGAAGAAATGATGACATTGTTGAATGGCGCGAAAGTAAAAACTCATTAACAAGGCTTGTTCAAACCCATGCCCAAATAACGGTCAATGGCCTCTAATACGATTGTTTGTTTCTAATTATGACTTTAGTAAGCTTGATAATTTTTTTTCTTGATTTTTAATCTGATTTCTTGTTGATATAAATTTCTGAAAGCGCAGATGAGTTAGATGATGGATATCCTAAGAGTTGGGACAGACAGTGGTTTTTATTAGTTGGTGGTATTTTGACACTTTCATAACAATAGTGTGGACTCCACAACAACAAAAGCAATACTCATGGGTTTTTTTTTTTTTTAACAAATGATTTAATTTTTTCTCTCATTTTAAATTTACATAAGTACTTCCTCCGGTCCTACTTATAAGATCAATTGATTTTTTGTGTGGAGATTAAGGAAGTAAAATATACTTCTAAATTTTAATATATGCTACATGTAATTAGATTATATGTTAGTTTATAAGTAAAATTAATTAGTTTTGAGAAAAAAAGTTGAACATAAACAATTTAAACTGATTTTATTTTGCATATTTAATTTCTCCAAAAAAGTCAACTTGATCTTATAATTAGGACCGAAGGGAGTACTTTTGTACCTAAAAAAAATATTGTGTTTGATGATCTTTAGATTAAAGTTAGTGTGTTTTTGTACCTAAAAAGATATTTTATTCCTTTCATAAAAATAATGTGGATAAAAGGTACCGGCCACTGGTTATTTAAACATATGCATTATTATTTTAAATGTTTATGAATTACATGTTTGAAAATCTTATGTTATTTGGCTTACATTATGTAAAAGTTTATATTTATATATATATATATATATATAAATATATTACTTATACCCTTTAGAATAGTGTGTACTACTTAAAAAATATATATATTTTAGTGTGTGTGGAATGTATCAAAATGATTTTAAGATACTTACAGTAATACAAAATATTTGAAAGTGGGTAGTTTTTTTAACTGCACAAAACGTAATCTACGTACTCCTCTTATCCTAAATATATGACATATTTAACTATTTTGATTAGATATTTGATGTTAGTTATGTTCGTTTATTTTTTTAAAAACACCCTAATCATCTTCCCTTATTCCCTCCCACATCTCTTACTTGATTATTGTTGAATGAGCACAAATAAGGTGATTTGGGAAGAAATTGAAAAAAATAGAATTATGTCCAATATTTAGGACTAATACCAACTGCCCAAATATGTCTTGTATTTTGGATTGGAGGGAGTAACAATTTTTCATTGAGTTACATTTGTCTTCAATAATAATTTCGTCCAAGTGTGGGACATTTACTTGGTAACTTGCAAATGAGATTACACCCACTTAGACTATTATTTTTCTCCAAATGGGAGTACTCCCATCGTTTTTGCTACTCCCTATCGTTTTTACCACTCTCTCCCTTCCTAAATATAGGACCCATTTAGAGAAGTGAACTTGATCTTATATATAAGACCTCTTTTTAATTATTCTCAAATTTTTCCTATTAATGCTCCGCAATAATAAACAGGTAAGAGAGGGAGGGTGTGGATAAATGTAGACGGTAAGGGTACATTGATAATATCATGTAATTTTAACTAACTTAACTAATATTTTTAATATAATTAAATTAGATAAATATGTTTTATATTTAGGACATTTCTTTTCTTATCAAATGGATTTAATTGTGGGCTTCATTTAGAACATTTATTCAAGGTTACCCTACAGGAAAACCTGCTAAGGCCCAACACATTTGGGATCAGGCCTTAAAAGTATAGATATTTATCTTTGCATTATCAAACTATTTGTAGTCAGCTTTTTTGGTAACATCATACTATCAAACTATTTGTCCAAACTATTGGAGCACCGCAACCCATTGTGCTGGAGCGGTGAAGAATTATGCATAATCACAATATGGGAGAGGGTTTGATTTCCCACTATAGCACCTGGGGTAGCATCTTATAGTAAAGGTGCCTATGTTCATGTTTGAACGTATTAGGTGTTGTCATTCACAGACATTTATATCACCTAGGAAAAGGAATTCAAGTACCTTACAATTAGCTTGATTTCAGCCTAAACCCTTGTCTAAAATTTTCATATAACTTTCGGAGCATTGTAAGAAAAACTATTGAAGCAAAAATAAATAGGTTGGACCATAAATAAGTAATGAGGTGTCAAACACTAAAAAATCCCTTCTCTAATTAGATTTTGGGTATAAACGTATCAATACATCAAACTTTTATACAAAATATCATTGCATGAAATAAAGTGATAAGGTGCTCTTGTACCCTAGAAGTAACTATTAAAGAGCAATGGGTATGCAAAAGTTTTTTTACGAATATTCACCACAGATGCGTTAAATAAGGAGTGAATTCAGCATACTTGTTAAAAACTAATGTTAACCATTAACATTTTTAACTTCAAAGGACAAATTACCGTGTTTTGGTTATTTTCATAGCAAAATTGCTCCATGAAATACTTTCAGATACCCAATGTTTCTGAATGGTTATTTTTAAGGTAAAACTAAAAAATAACCCTTCAATATGAAAGAATTTGTTAGGATTTTTTTTAATATGTTATTAACAAAATTTAATACTACATTAATCATATTGAATTAGTTACTTATAAAATTTAGCTTCTTATTTAAGCAAGTAGTTTGGGTGAATACCATTTTAAGTCTTTAAATTTTTACTTGATTTTGGTTTTGGTCTCTAAAACTTAAATTTAATGGTTTGAGTTGTTCAACTTTGTGTTGTTTATAACACTTGGTCTCTAAATTTTATATTCTATGATTTTGATCCTTTAACTATGTGCTACTTATAACTTTAATCCATAAACTTTGAAAATGACTTGGTAAGGCTTTGATGTTGTTAATATTTGGGTAAGGCTTTAACCAAATAATTATTCTTCCCTAAAGAAGTTTACTTTTTAATAAAGCTTGTTCTTTTAAAGGGGGAAAACCATATCCATATATATGTATGTGAATTAATCACCAAATTAAACACGATTAGCTATGAATTCTATTGCTGGCTGGCTCGCCTCCTTCTCCATAGTGCATGTGACACACTCTCATCCCCACCTTGACACTCTCTCTCTGTACTGTAACTGTAACGAAAATCTCACTTCTTTTCATGTTCCCAATTCGTCCAACATCAATCTCTCCTCTTTAATCCTTACCCCATTCCCACATGTCCACTCTCACATCATTTCCCCCTAAATCCTCCACCCTTCTTCTCCACCAAATCTCTCATGTCAAAAATTCCCAATCTCCGAGGACTCATTGTCGGCAATTACTGCCACGACGTCCTTTTACGCGACGGCGCCGTCATCGGAGAAACAATCGGTGGGTCCACTTCCTTCATATCCCCTGTGCTTGAAGCTTTCTCTATCTCACACCATGTTGTCGCCAAGGTAGGCCCAGATTTTGCTTATGAAACGAAAAATCATCCTCCGATTGTGATACCCTTTTCGAAAACCACTGTCTTTCATGCGTATTTCGATTCGAATGTTGTTGATTCTTCTGGGGATTTGGATCGTGTCTTGAGAAGGGTTTGTGCTTGTGATGTGATTAGGGTTTCGGATATTCCGGATTCGAGGTTTGATTTTGGAATGGCGGTTGGTGTTGGTGGGGAAATATTGCCGGAGACATTGGAGAGGATGGTTGAGATTTGTGACAATGTGTTTGTTGATGTTCAGGCTTTGATTCGTACGTTTGATGATGTTGATGGGACTGTGAACCCTGTTTCGTTGAAGGAGAGTGGGTTTTTTCACTTATTGCCAAGAATTGGGTTTCTCAAAGCATCATTTGATGAGGCAGTGTTTATTGATTTGGAGGAGGTGAGGAAATTTTGCTGTGTTTTGGTGACGCATGGGAAAGATGGGTGTAAAGTGTATTGGAAAGATGGGGAAATGGAAATTGCGCCTTTTGCTGCTAGTCAGGTTGATCCTACAGGTGCAGGGGATAGTTTTTTAGGTGGTTTTGTTGCAGGATTGGTTCAAGGTTTAGCTGTGCCTGCTGCTGCAATACTAGGGAACTTCTTTGGTTCCTTGACTGTGTCTCAAGTGGGGCCTCCAAAGCTTAACACAATGTTGTCCCAGGTTAGCATTTCATAAAACCTTCTATCCAATGAATTCCTGTTTCCTTCTGTTGTTACTGTGTGTTTGTAACTTGTATTAATGTCATATAACTGAAACTTATATGGAGGCTGTTTCTTGTTGGTTTTCATCATGTGCATTTTTGTTGCCCGTGATGTTAACTGTTCTGTTCTTTAAAATTTTGATATGAATATTGAATGAAGGCACTTTTTGAGGATGTTAATCATTGACATGGGTTGCAACAACACCTGTTGTTTTGCGTGTTAGATTAGAATTTAAGGGCAGCCTGGTAGTACTGGAAATTTTTCTTTGGCCTGTGGAAATGACAACAATCGATATATTGTCAATAACTAAATCCATCTTCATGTAATGTGTTAATGATTATAGATGTTTCAGTATGCATTTTATATGTGAGAAACTGTAGGAATTTTTCCATGTCTTGCCATTTTTTCATTTATAGTTTAAACTTTAAACTGCTGATTGTGGTAGTACGTTAAAATTTGAGGAGACTGAATAAATGACCTGTATGAGGTATAGCTGGGAGCTGTTTATGCTTGATTGCTCAAATTTTTTGACTATCGAGTTCAGAAATTTTTGTGACAGTGTTTTTCTTGTTTTATTTAGGACAGAATGTTATATTCCTCACAAGGATTATCATATGAGAAGAGGCAGAATACCTTTAGACAACAGTTTCAGGAAAACAAATCCTCTTAAGCTTGTTTCATTATGGTGAAAAGGTTATAAAGTAATAGCATAAAGTAGTGGTCGTCTGGTTGATGTCTATCTAAAAGAAAAAAGAAAGAAGAAAATAAAAATTGAAAAAGATAAGTATGTGAGGGACTTACACATAGCTCCAGAGAAAGAAGCTTCAAAGGATCCATGTCCTAATTTTATATTCTATTTTAAATAGATGGCATTTAAAGCCTTTCTGTGATTAGGGTGAGAATTTCTTGCACTTTGTATGGTCCACTCAAACTATTGAAAGCTACTCACCAAAAAATTAACTTGAGTCCAACCAGTTTGATAAATTTATGATTGAAAATTCAGAATTTATAATTCAGTGGCTTTGCTCTTTATCTTCTAGCGCAATCTATGGTGCACGTCTTTCTTTCTAAGTACTGATGACACCCATCACACATAGAATAAAGCTTAATGTGTTGTGAGCACTTGATGAATAGTTTATGACTCATTGTCTTTGTTGTATTCTTAGTGTTGAATTCATTTTCAATCTAAGTACTCGTTGGAACTGATACTTCCTCAAGTTCCCATGGTCTTAACCAATCCTAATGCAGCTAGACTTAATAACAAGAATTCTGTTAAGTAGTGGAAAACTATGATAGGCATATGTGTGGGAATATAAAGTTTTTATATTTTCCTTGTAGATTTCCTGTAGGCTGTGGTAGTTATATCTTTTGGGTTTAGTTTTCTCTTGGGATGCATATTTTAGGACCCTGCAACAATTGAGAACTCCCCCTCCCCCTCCCCCTCCCCCTCTCTAACAAGAATTCTGTTAAGTAGTGGAAAACTATGATAGGCATATGTGTGAGAACATGAAGTTTTTATATTTTCCTTGTAGATTTCCTTTAGGTTGTGGTAGTTATATCTTTTGGGTTTAGTTTTCTCTTGGGACGCATATTGTAGGGCCCTGCAACAATTGGGAACTACTCCCCCTCTTTGTCCCCTCTCTCCCTCCCTCCATCCCTCCATCCCCCCTCTCGCTGCCTCCCTCCCTCTCTTTCCCTCTCTCTCCCCCTCCCCCTCCCTCACTCCCTCTGTCTCTCTCTCTGTGTGATTCTGTTGCATCACGCAAGCATCAATTTTTGGTAATATGCTGTTGTATGTTGAATATGTCACTTTATTTGACCTGGCTTGCTTGTATTTTATTGAGAATATATTTAAATATAATGGTAATTTCCTCCTTTTTATCCCCTTTCAAAACAGATGGTTAAGGATGAGATTCACAAAAGAAGGAAAATAGAAAGTAATGACGGTATGTTGAGCTTTGAGAAGGCTCCAGATGAAGAACAATTCTATGCATCTCTTGCTGTTGCAAAAGCAATAATTATGCGTCACATTCAGGAATCTAAGGTGAATCCACCAAACCCTCCTACTAAAGTGATAGAGCAGAATGGTATGAACACAAAGTCGTTGCTGAAATCTTTTGAAGAGGAATCGATAGGAATTGATGACGATAAATCATGAGAATTGAAAACTTGTAGAGCTCAATTTTTTATTTTTTTATTATTATTATTTTTTTTTAATGTTTTTCTTTCAATTTTCCTTTCAGTATGAACGATGGTGCTTTCTTTTAGTTGCACCAAATTCCATCATGTGTATTCCTAATTGCTGATGTAATTTTCAGATATCGTGCTCATTGCTGTCAAAATATGTGGGCTTAAAATCCATTTGATGGCAAGACATTTTTGGCCTCATTGGGTACACTAACTAAAGGAAGAGAAATCCCATTTTAGGGCACATGGTTTGAGGCGCAAAATTTATTATACTCCATTACAGTATTACTCATAAGAAAGTTCCTCTTTTTATTACTCCCTCTATCCAAAATATATGATCTATTTAGATAGGTGATTTTGGTCTCTAACTCATCTCCAAATTATACCTATTGATGCCTCTCCATAGTACACAAATGAAAGATTGAGGGTGGAAATAAAGATAAATGGTTAAGGAGTTTTGATAATATTATTTGATATTAACTGACTTAAAATGATTAGGGTGTTTTGTTAATATTATTTGATATTAAGTGACTTAACTTATCTCTTAATCTAATTAAATTAGATAAATATTTTTTTATATTTAGGACTAGATGAAGTACTTGATTCTCTTTAGGGGTAAAACGTTATAAATTCACAACCATTTGATTATCTTTAGGGGTAAAACATTATAAATTCACCACCATTCTATTTAGTATCATAAATTTCTTACCTTGATGGATTGGATATCAGTGGTGAAAAATGAAGTAAAAATATGATATCTATTCCTTTATCTTAAAAGAATTAATATTTAAAATATAGGGATAATGAAACTTTTGGTTCCATGGAATTTAAATCAAAGTTGTTAAGTTTCATTATCATACATGATTTGTCCTGTCAGCGTCATTTCTCCTTTCTCCTTGAAACCGTAAGAACTGTTTATGTGTATGGTTATCAAACTTTAGGAATTTAATTGATTATCATTAAACTTTAAGGACCGTAAGAACTGATTGTGTATGGTTATCAGTAGTGTTTAAAAAACCGGACCGTACCGGGCGGTTCAACTAGTCCAACCATGAACTGCCAAATGGCCCGGTCCAATTTGGCATTTAAATTGGATGGGTAGTTGACCCTGCGGATGACCGGGTCAACCCGCCCAGAGCAAGCCAACCCTAAGTTGGTTTTTTTTTAAATGGTTTTTTAAATTTTATTATAATTAACCTAATTACTAACTTTCACTTCACTTAATTTTAGAAATTAGGAAACTATAATACTTTAAATGCTATTTTACTTGCATATGTTTAATATTTAATTGTTGTTGCTCTTAATATTTGTATTTTAGTCTGTAGATTGTAGAATAATATTTATTTTCACATGTAATCAATTAATATTTTCTCTTTTTCCCTCTATAGAAACTTTAAAATATTCATATTTGATGAATCACGCATACCTATCTATATTTACATTTTGATATTAGTGATTATTAATGTTAATATCAATAAAATTTTATTATTTTAGTATAACCGGTTGGACCGAGTCCGACAATTAACCCTTAAACCAGTGTCTCGTCCAGTTCTATGCCCGGTTTGGTTTTTTGAACCTTGATTATCAAACTTTGGGAATTTAATTGATAAACATTAAACTTTAAGGACTAAATTGATAAATGAAACAAATTTAAGGGTGAAAATAGTGACCGCCAAGTTACCAGTGACAACTTTACTGCCATGTCAAGATTTCTTATCCGAGTATCATGTCTTGTTCACTCTTATTTAAATAAGTGATTTGTTTATTAAATAAATTAATAAATGAGTGATATTTTCCCTTACTTTTTCCTAGCCTTATTTTGTCTTCCTTTTATAGAAAGAGAGACATCACTAACATAAATACTACTCTTTCATGTCATAAATATAAGACATATTTACCTAATTTGATTAAATTAAGAATGTTAGTTAAGTAAATTAAAATCACATGAAATTATCAATGCACCATAACCATTTACCTTTATCCCACCTTCCCCCTTTTACTTGTTTATTATTGAAGAGCATTAATAAGAATAATTTGGGGAAAAGTTAAAAACAATTAGAATTAAGTCTTTTATTTAGGACAAAGTTTATCTCCCCAAATAGATCCTATATTTAAGACTGGAGCAAGTACCTCCAATCTTTAATATAAGATACAATGGACTATTTTGGAGAGTTGACTAATCTAGGAAAAATTATAAAAGCGAATTAAATAACTTAGTTTATGATCTCTTTGAAATACTTAATTACATGTCTCATTAGATTCTATATTAGTTTATAATTTAAACAAATTAGTTTAGAGAAAAATGATAAATATAAATACTTTAAAATATTTTATGTAGCTTCTGTTTTTGCACTGAATTTTATTTAGCTTCTTTAATATTCCTAAATTGGTCAATTAGACCTTATATTAAATATTAAAGTTAGTATAGTAAATCTTTGTTTTTCCTGAATTCCCAAGATATCAATCATATTCTTAATTTTTGTACTTGTACTAAAATTGTATGCACATAAACCTCAACGTATATATCTCCGAGTGAACAACTCATTAGTGAACATGCATAGGATGATGGTCGCCCTCAATTAAACCAGAAAAATAAAACTGAGAGAGCTCAATATAATGAAGAAACTGGTACAAGATGAAGCACATGAGGAATAATTAATCAGTAATCTCAGAAAGCAAAATGTAACACCTTATTTTATACTACTCTATTATAGTATTTTAATTGAATTATAACCACTTTTCAGCACCGAAAGCCCTCAAATATGAAAAATTTTAAAGCTTTTCCTTTGTAAATATTATTCCAACTTTATTTTAGTTGGAATGGACTTTTCGGGCTAGTTGGAATACTTTAAAACTATTTGTAATTTAAGTGGTTATAAAGCAACTAAAATAATCAAAATCATCTTAATATTGAGCTAATATTTAATCATACCTAACGTGACTAAAAGATAAAATAGAGGGGTAATCTTGCTCGAAGATTCCCTTACCTGTGTATCTCTTCTCACTGCTTCTCAGTTATATATATATATTCACATATCCCTTATTATCCATATATCTAATACATGTCTGCTTGCTTACTTTCTAACTTTATAATATATACAATCTATACCCAAAATGTCTATCAAAGTACACTATAAAGCAGGCATTCTTGCTTCTTTCTACATTACTTTACTTCCCAAAAAGCTTAACTCATGCCAGTTTCTCTGAAAAGCAAAAGTTCAATGCAGTTTATCTCATCAACTTTTTGTTCTCATGCATGTATTGACATGTATACATTTCATAAATATGCACAATTAATGATAATCTTATTCCTATTAATCTGTGTGTGATCTGCACTTAGTAACAACTGATAACGATATATTTGTTAACTAGTGGAGGTTTTACCTGCATGATTTTTCGTTATAACATTTAAAGCTATAACTAAACTGATTGGGAAAAGGGGCGGCCAACCCCTAAGCCCTGGAGTACTTCAATCTGAGAGGAATAAAAACTTACCAACTAAATGCAACAGATATTACAAAATGATACATGCAATTTAATTGTTACTGAAATAAACTACTACTTGATTCTTGAGATTACTCGTCATTGTATTCCTTCCCTTCACCGTACTCTGGGGATTCGAACCCACTATCCCGTCCTATAAATATTTATAATACCAAAATAATATATCAATACCTAAACTTATTCATAATAATTAAACATCTCTCCCATTCCTATCGGATTACCCTTCTTATTTCTAATACAGGTAAATATGAGTTCCTAACTTAATGGTTAATCACACCATCATCACTAAACATTGCACAAATATAAATTAGTATACCACAACACAAACATAAGAATATCTGTACTATTTTAAATTAAACTTACATACTAAATGTAATAACACGTATTACCAATCCAAGCTTAGAGTTTTGTCCTAATTTTTTAAAAAATCATTGAGCAATAAATTAAACTTTCAAAATAACCTTGCAACTCCTTAACTTAAATCCAACCAATCATAACCATCTCAAAACATTGACTCGGAAACCTCAATCATAGCACTAATTCAATTCAATAAATACCATCAAGCCAGCAATCCAGAAATTCAATCCATTTACAATTGAACCAACACCCAACAAAGTCAAATAACAACCAATTCAACTTTCCACATTCCTTAACTTAATTCCTATTGAATTAATGTCACAATTCCTCTTTTCGTACCATTCAACCAGCAGCCAACAACACCAACAATTTATGTTGGGATTCAAACAAATCACAGATAATCAAATATGTAGGAAACACTTAAACTATTCCAACATAGAATAGCCATTTGACTTAAACCAAGCAAGAATTAGAATTTCATAACTTAGAACTTACAACCAAATATCAATAGCACTTCCTACTCCTTTTATTCAATTAATTACCACAACATTTTACTTTCCCTTGACCAAACATGTCAGCCAGAGCATCAAGGAAACAAAGAATTGAACATTTAACCACCGAAACAGAGCAACCAGACATTGAACTAAACCAAGACAAGGCATTTATACTAATTTATACCTCTTGGCTGAGCAGAGAGAACAGGAAAACAAGAAGGAACAAAATTTCAAACACATCAGAAATCAAAAGGCAATTTTCATACATTAGCCCTATCCTAAAATTACTCCATTAATCATTGATTTTCAGCCATCCAAGCCAAGAATTCGGCTTACAAAGAGGGAAGAACAAAAATTCCCAAAAATTCCCAACTTCTTTCAATCAACCAAATAATATCCTTTCTTTAACTTATGCTACTCCTAATCATATTTATTGAAAAATTTCGTTTGATTCTTGCCCAAATTCATAAGAATCCAATCGGATGAATAGTACTTGAAGGAGCTTCTTGGAGTAATCAGGCCAAATTCGACTTCCCTCCCCAAATTGACACTCAAATCACCAAGAACACAGTCCAAGCATCACTTCTATGAATTTGAAAGTTTCATAAACTTCCCAAAATCTCAAATCCTTCTCCCCCAAAATTGCTCCAATCCGGCCAAAAAGAGAGGGAAATGAAGAAAAATAGCTTACCCAAGAGTGACCCAAGTTTCTTGAACATTTTCCACCTCATTCCGCCGTCGGTCGCCATCGATTTAAGCTGGTGCCGCCGCTGAATGTCGAAGAAACAGAGAGAGGAGAGTGAGAGGGAGTGTTTCGGTTTGAGGGAGCAAGGGGAAAGTAAAATGAAAGAGAAGAAACACGTGGAGTATGAGTTAAAAGGTGGGTTGGATATTTATTTTAATGAGTACTTTACCATCTTGCCCTTCCTTTATACCTGAAAATATTTTCAACTAGGGGCAAATATTATCTTTTTCATTTCCCTTTTTCTATTTTCCCTTAAATGGTAATTTTATTTACCATTCCCATTTACAAATAAACCTGAATTTGTCCAAAAATAATTACTCTAGATATGCTTTAATTTCCAAATTTATTTATAAGACTTTTTATATATCAAATAATACCCCAAGATTCTAAATATTTCATTATTTCTTATTTTCTAAAATTTGGGGTGTTATACAAAACCAGAAAGTTGATAAATTTTGGTGGTGGTAGTCATCATTGTGATGATCCAAAGACGAGTCTCTTCAGTGGCTTGTTGATTTTTCTGAATCTGTTGCTAATAATACTGATCTTGAACTTTGACAATCTGTACCTAACCAAATATGGCCTTATTTTGCGAGAAGAAGAATCAGCTTTCTGCATCACCTTGTAAATTAAGAACTGAGCTCTTCGATGTCTGGCTTCCTCTGCATCTTCCTTATCCAACTCCAGTAGCCATATGGCTTCTTCCTCTTCACTTCAACATCAGCTTCATCATCTTCTTCACACAGAGAGAGAGAGAGAGAGAGAGAGAGAGAGAGAGAGAGAGAGAGAGAGAGAGAGAGAGAGAGAGAGAGAGAGAAGTATATTATACAGTGAAATCTAGTGTCATCTACGATTTTAATTTGTTAGGCATCGGAGGAAATTAGAAAGGAAAATATGATTAAGATAAGAAGAAATCAAAGATAATAACATACGAGGAATCAGTATACATAGACGATTACATAGAGCGAAAACTCAAGATAAATTCCATTTGAGAATTTAATTGGAAAAGGTGAAGTCATGTGGTCGTAGATCCTATTTCCCAATTGATTTATCAAATAAAGATTTCGCTTTCTTCCTTTTTCTCCCACAATTTTTAATGGAAGAATGACAAATAAAAAACTCGGAGATTACAAAATCCGGTATATTTTATATATAAATCTCATGTCATATATGATTTGGTTAATCATCCATATTATAAACGAAAATACTCACTAAGATAGGAAGAAATCAAAGTTATAAAAATAATGTTTAAAGGACATAGAAAATATGTTTATTTTGATCTTATTTATAAGTCATATCATTCAAATTTTTATATAAATATACAATTATACCATTTATTTATTATTATATAAAATTTGTTTTTATTGGGTGCATTGTATATTATTGGATGAGGGTAAAGTTTAAATATTTTTTAATTTGAAGTTAGAGTTAATAGGTTTTAAGCTTTTTATTTGTATGAAATATATTGAATAAATCACACTTTGTATGTTGTGCGAAAGATTGTTTTCGTTACGACTTAAGCTGTCAGTTCTAAGTCACTGGTAATAACTTTACGATTATGTCAAGACTTATCATAGAGTATTATATAATATTGACTCTTGTGAATGAGTTGTTTTGTTTACCAAAATAAATGAGTAATTCTTATTGGATAAATAGTATCTAAACACATGATGTATTATTTCTTAATTATATTGCATTCAGCATCAAAATTTTATTTATGATATATTATTCAACATATACTGATGTTATTTTTCTAGTGTTTTGAGCAGCCTAATCTTATTTATAGTGCATATACGCTCCATGATGTTCTTATCTAAATCCTTATCTTATTAAGAATGTTGGATGCTACTTGCCCATTTTTATTTTTAATTTAATTTTTCATCTTTGTAACTCACTAACAATTTTTAAGAACACCATTCTATGTTAAAATTATATGCATATATACATCAAAGTAACTCCGAGCCAACAATTCAATAAAATCAAAGATTTTAATGATGTGTGAAAATGTATACTTTTCCTCCGCTGGTATAAATAAAATCTATTTAATCTGTGTTCAAGTAAACAATCAAAAGTAATTGAAATAATAATTATGTAAGAAACCATTTTTTGAAAAGTTTCCTTATTTATAAATGAGTAAGAGAAAAAACATTACTAAAAAAAATGAAAGAGAATGTATGGGATAAATTAATTGAGGGTAAAATGGTAAAAATATATTTATCTATAAGACAAGTCAAAGGAATCTAATAATAAGGGGACATGCTTACTTGAAATATGCGACATATTAAGAGAAACCGTGGGAGTATGATTTAGTAGCAGTACTAAACAGAGAAAACTGAGAGAGAGAAATATAATGAAGAAACTGATACAATAAAAAGCACATGAAGAATAATTAATTAATCAGTAATATCAGAAAGCGAAACGAGGAAGGTTCATAAATTTTGGTGGTGGTGATGATCCAAACATTAGTTTCTTCAATGCCTTGTTCATTTTTCTGAATCTGTTGCTAATAAAGCTAATCTTGAACTTAGACAATCTGATCCTAACCAAACATGGCCTTATTGTGCGAGAAGACGAAGAAGAAGAATCAGATTTCTGTAACACCTTGTAGATTAGAAACTGAGCTCTTCGATGTCTTGTTTCCTCCGGATCTTCCTTATCCAACTTTGAGTAACCATATGGCTTCTTCCTCTTAGACTTCAACATCAGCTTCATCATCTTCTTCACAGAGAGAGAGAGAGAGAGAGAGAGAGGGAGGGAGGGAGGGAGGGAGGGAGGGACAGGTTAGCGAATTAGGAGCTGGTAATGAGCACAATGAAACCACTATATGATATGTATATACATATATATTCACATGTTTCTTTAAAAAATTATACGTAGTCTGTGGAGAATTAAGGGCTGCCATGATGGCTATGAAATAATTATTATATACAGTCACATGTTTCATAGAAAAAAAAAAGTATATATAGTCACATGGTTTCGCTAATTGTGTGCTTAGAGAATATAATTTTCCCTATAAAATTGGTTTTTTTTTAAATGTTAAATGACTTAAAAATGCTTTGCCGTTGAGATTACAGGGAGGGTTGAAACAAAAATTACCACTGAAACTGGTTGTTGATACAATAGTTAGATAATTAATTTCTGTATATTAAGAAAATTAGTTAAATTAATTATTTGTAACAAATGTATATTGGTTTTCTATTAAAAAAAAAAAAGAAACTCTGTATGTATTAGAATTGGTTTTGATGGAAACTCTGTATAATAATTAATCTACATTTGGGAAAAAAGTTATAACTTCGAAAGATAGAGTAGATTTTTTTGACCGTGCCCTTATTGTGTAAATTAGATCAAGGTTTATTTTTACAACCTTTTTTGGTTGGTCAAATAATATAATATTATTTCATTAAACTAGGGAAAATGAGATACAAAACATGGGATTTTTACCAGAATACTATACCAAAAAAAAAAAGAATTTACCAAAATGCTACAGAAAAAAAAATATTTCCCCATATACTACACTTGAAGTAGTTCTTCAGGTGAACGACTTCTGAATAACGAAGAAGTTGTTCACGCGAAGAACGACTTTAGAAGTCGTTCTTCGCGTGAACGACTTTAGAAGTCGTTCATGCCAAGAACGACTTTAGAAATCGTTCTTCAGGTGAACGACTTCTTCCATTTTTACCACTCACACTATTTCTTACCTCTTACCGCATACAGCCATAACCTCCTAATTATTGACCTCCAAAATAAAAGACTTTCTACTGCAAGTAGTTTAATTAAAATGAAGAACATAAATTAACTAATATAAAAGAAAATTTCTTTTAAACCACCTTAATCATCTTTTATAATTTTCTCCTTTTTTTACTTGAGTATTGTTAAGGTAGTATTATGGAAGTAATTTAGGTAGACATTGAAAAATATTTACGTCACATATTTTTAAGACTAAGATTGACTTTCTTATAAAGTCTTGTATTAAAAGGATAAGATAGTAATAGTCACATAAAACATAAATAATAGCACGTAATTTTGATAAAGTGCATATTAGTTGAAATTTAAAATAACACATAAATTAAAATTAATAACAGTTTTTGAAAAATAAAAAATATATTACCCTATAAATAGTGACTGCCTGTACCACATCTGGTTCCCCTCCTCCTACGTTGTGGCCGTTGTTGTTGCATGTCATTTTATTGAGATTGAAAAGTATCATTTGCAGGTGGTCTAACACTTGAAGACTTTCACAACCTTCTAACCAATCATAGTCGGTTTTCCCAAATGATGCTTTTCAATCTCAACAAAATGACATGCAACAACAACGGTCACAACGTAGGAGGAGGGGAACCAGATGTAGTACAGGTAATCACTATTTATAAGGTAATATATTTTTTATTTTTCATAAACTGTTATTAGTTTTAATTTATGTGTTATTTTAAATTTCAACTAATATGCACTTTATCAAAATTACGTGCTATTATTTATGTTTTATGTGACTATTACTATCTTATCCTTTTAATACAAGACTTTATAAGAAAGTTAATCTTAGTCTTAAAAATATGTGATGTAAATATTTTTCAATGTCTACCTAAATTACTTCCATAATACTACCTTAACAATACTCAAGTAAAAAAAAGGAGAAAATTATAAAAGATGATTAAGGTGGTTTAAAAGAAATTTTCTTTTATATTAGTTAATTTATGTTCTTCATTTTAATTAAACTACTTGCAGTAGAAATTCTTTTATTTTGGAGGTCAATAATTAGGAGGTTATGACTGTATGCGGTAAGAGGTAAGAAATAGGGTGAATGGTAAAAATGGAAGAAGTCGTTCACTCGAAGAACGACTTTAGAAGTCGTTCTTAAAGTCGTTCACGCCAAGAACGACTTTAGAAGTCGTTCTTCGCGTGAACGACTTCTTCGTTATTCAGAAGTCGTTCACCTGAAGAACGACTCCAAGTGTAGTATATGGGGAAATATTTTTTTTTCTGTAGCATTTTGGTAAATTCTTTTTTTTTTTTGTATAGTATTCTGGTAAAAATCCCTACAAAACATAAAATAAAATGTCTGCAAAAAGAAAATCCAAATAATAATGTATAGAAACCTTAAAAATAACATAACCTAACATAGGTAAGAGGAAGTCGCCGCCGCCAAGAACCCTACCGTCTTCATCATTCATTTATTAGAATTCGTGGATAGAAAAAAGCTGTCACCAGCAACAAAGCCATCGTGAGCAGTGGTTGTTCGAAGAACCATCCCAAAGGATCCACACCTCTCATCGCCTAAACCCCTAAACCAATTTATTTCTGCAGAGAAAAGCAACACAACCATAGGAAACCAAAAGAAACATGAAAATAAAAGCAGACTGTTACAAAATACGGACGTCTCTTTCCCTAGCCGGAACCGGAAAGGGAGATACGATATAAAAAACTCGCACAATGACGAGAGAAGAACTCCCACAACCTCAAAAGTTAGAGAGGAAGGGGAGAAAAGAGGGCAATACTATAAAGATTATTCGATAAGGTTTATATTTACATTTAAGTTAAATCTTTTATCTAACTCTTATATTCATGATATAAGGTAGTATTTAAGTGATTATAAAAATATTTTATTATTGAGTGAAAAATGTTATAAAAATTATATAAAAAATAATTGAAAATGAACTTTCTAAGCAAATCATAAATAAGGATTCTCTCTGTTTTTTTTTTTTAAATGTTTGCATTTAAAAACCGGGAAAATTTCAGTTTACCCCCCTAATAAAGAATTAATCTCAGATTCCCCCCTACACATTCTGAAATTTCACTGCACCCCCAAGGGACTAAAGTGAAATTAAATGTTTCAGCTAAAAGACCAAAATGTCCTTATTGAATTTTGTACTGATTTCCAAGACACATATGAAGAATTTCCAAGACACATATGAAGAATTTCCAAGACATTTATGGGAAATTTCCAAGACGCATATGAGGGAACTTTTCAAAACATTTGTGCTTACTTTCAACATCAATGTGAGTATTTTTAAGTCTAAAAAATCATGGAATCCAAAACTAAAACATCCAAAATTTCACAACTATATTTCCAAGACATATATGAAAAATTTCCAAGACACATATGGAGAATTTCCAAGACACATATGAGAAATTTCCAAAACGTTTGTACTTCTTTCAATAAGGACATTTTGGTCTTTTAGCTGAAACATTTAATTTCACTTTAGTCCCTTGGGGGTGCAGTGAAATTTCAGAATGTTTTGGGGGGAATATGAGATTAATTTCTTATTATGGGGGTAAAATGAAATTTTCCCTTAAAAACCTTGCATTTCAGATTTAACGTGCAGAGTGCTGGACCCCATTTTTCTTAATCCAGTCATGTTGATAATGACTTGTGAGATACTTTCGTATACTTATTATACAATAATATTGCTTTTAATATTTAGAATAGAATAAAAACTATTTTTATATTATTTTATTTTATATATCAAATAGACTCCTAGTTATATGTCTTCCAAATATATTGTGCAACTTTTAAAAGTTTTTATCCTAGTTAATGAAAAAAATCTTAGGTATAAACAAATTAAGAAGTTAAGCTTATTCATGTATTTTCATTGTTCAAGAAACAAAAAAAAAAAACAAAATTGAGACTATTTTTAAGGGAATAATTCGACTTATGACATATCATACGAAATAAAATGAAAAGTGGGAATAACAAATTCATGCCTAAAACATTTGAACTGTTTAAAACAAGTTAAAAAGGAAAAAAATATATATACAAATTTGTAGTAGTTGGCAAGTTGGTTCTAGGAAAAATGCTAAAGACGCTTGCCTATTCATTTTTTTTGTTTTTTTTTTCGATTGAAGCTTGCCTATTCATTTAGCATTTAGCATTTTGCTCTAAATATTTTCAAAGTAGGTCTACCTTGACGCCCCCACGGATGGAATACTGCTAAAATATTAGGTTGTGATATTGTTCATATGATATTGAATGAAGAATATAATAAAATCATTTTGTCTTTTACCAAAAAAAATATATATAAACATAATTAATCATTCTTAATCTTGTATAGAAAAATAAACTAGTCAAAATCAAGTTGTATCATTTTGACTACCAATTTCCCATTTTATTTATCCGTTTATTATGGCGGGATACACATCATTTAAGTTCAACTAGCGCTTATGCATTAGTTAGGGATTTGACATGTCCACTATTAACCAAATAATCTCAATTAATTTTATCTTTTTCTTTATAAGGTCAGTTAAGTTTCTCTAATTTGATTTAATACATTTAAGTCTAAGATTTCGGTGTCATTTGATTTGATTTTAGAACAAATTTTCCCCTTCTATTAACTATAGCCATCGGTGCCAATCACTGAACCATCTTTGCTAGCAAAGTAGCAAGTCAGAGATAATTAAATAATTATTAATAATTTAATAATATTTTGTTCAAATTCATATATTTTGATATTTCGTTATCGTAATTTTTTTTATTCTTAATTTCTCTTATGCAACTTAAACATAAATTTGTGCAATATACAATCCTTGCATTTTTGTTTCAAAATTTATTATATTTATTTAAATTTTTTTACCATTTTTATAAGCTATGTCTTGAAATTTCAGAACTTTTCTCTTTTTCATTTTTGAATCTAGAAATAAAATGCTATTTTTTTTGCAATGTGATTATTTACAAATTTTTCCCTAAAATATGAGTCGAATCACTACTACTACTCAAAGGATTAGGAGTGTGAATTCAATTAGGAATTTATTATATAAAATTTTTTCCTGGTTGTATCAATAAGGTCATAAAATTTCAATTTATTTATCTTTTATTTTACATCTAATGGATTTACCTGAACTGATACATAATTTTCTTTTAATCTTTCTAGGATCAGGTCTTGTATGAGGAAGTCTAGGAGTGGTATTATTTACCAACCCAATTTTTTCAACCTTTTCATTGGCACTGGTTCTTGTTTGTATATCTTTATTCTATATTTTATTAAACTCCCATTTTGTAGTTGCAGCACAACTACTTATTATTTATGTAGGAGCTATAATCGTTTTAATCATATTTGCTATAATGTTCATAAAACGAAGAATGGAGGGAAAAAAACGAGAAGGGATAAATTTGTTAGTTCTTCCACTGAAAAATTAAATGACACTAAGGTCACTTAATTCATCAAATAAAGGAACTTAGTAGGGATTAATGTACAGGTTAAAAAAAAAGTAAGAATTAATGTACATACATGAGCCTTACTTCTAAACAAAAGAAAAAATAAAATAGTAAAGATTACTTACTATTCCATATATTTTAAATGCATGAAAATATGGACTTTATTTAGGTAATTTAAAGCCTACTAGAACAGGACCGAGATTCATCTTTAGTCATCATATCTCGTGAAGAGAATTAAAAGCGGATTTCATGTATGAGTATGTATATCAGCCTATAGGTTCTTTATGCAGATTGCAGAAACTACCACATTATCATTAACCGGTGTTTTTTCTTGTTTTACTATTTTTGGTTATTTTTACCAGTTTTGATTAATTTTGTAGTCTTGTATTTATCTTCTTCCATGACTATAAAAATTAAGAAAGTATATAACATAGAAGTGGATAAATTAAATGTTTTTCTAACTTCATTTTTCTCGGAACTATTTACGTTACTAACAAAAAGATAGGCTTCATTCTCTTCAGCTATGGACTATAAGTCTAATTCGAACGGTCCATGTTTAAAATTTTCTCAACTACCAATTTTTCAATAGAAACCTTTTTTTGAAAAAAAATTTATCATATCATCTTTATTTTATATTATATACCTTTTAAAATAATTTTTGAAATAGCAAATTTAAGTATGGACAATCCAAATAAGATCTTGATGGCTCAGATCTGACAAGCACATAGTACCTATATTATGGGCGCATTTGAAGTCTTCTTGGGGATTTTTTTTGTAGAATCAATGTCCTTTCATGAGGATGAAGTCATTTATTTACTACTTCAACTAACAGTTTGTTAGTTATGGTTTAGGCTCTTTTCATCTAAATGAATTTCTTCTAAAACCATGAGCCAAGAGCCACTCATCTGAGCCAGCGGATTTGAATTCTGCTGTGCCAGTGCGCAAAGCAAGTTCTCTATTTTCTCGCACACAGCCAGGGACTCACGGGCTTTGGTCGATTGCTTTTAGTAGCCAGTTGATTGCCAAGTCTTCGTTGGATGAGTCTTGTAAGAGTGTTACTTGGTGTTCTGCCATCAATAGATTACTTTTCTTTTATTTCTGCTCTAGTTTTTCTATTTTTCACTTTTTTTGTTCTTTACTTTTCTTGATGCACTGTGTGGAGGGGAGTTTATGTTCACTGCCAATTAAAGGTTATACTTGTTTGATCAATCGACTCTACTAGTACACTGTATCTGATGTTTAGTTAGCCTACTTTTTCTTCAAAAATAAATAAAGGGGAAAATACTAATAAACCCCCACAAATAACATATAAATAAGAAGTGATATTTCATCAACCATACCACTTACTAGAGCTACACATAGGCAGGACAGGTGCAATGAATGATCTTAGCATGGATCATGAGAATTAGATCATTACAAGTGCTTATTTGAATGGACCTAAGGGAGGTGGAATAGGTTGAGGAAGATGTAAATGAATGTAGAGGGACGGGTAAATTAGACAAGTAGAGGTGTGAAATTTGTTGTTTGTAGTCTCCACGGCTTCCCTTATTGGGAGATTATCTTCTCCATTTCTTCGAGAGTCCATTCCTTAATATCTTTATGTTTAAATGTAAGAACCAACTGCCCAGGGGCAGTGTTCGGATGGTCAGAAGTGGGATGGTAAGGCACCTCCCCGCCATTTGCCAAAGGGCCCAAGTCCGAACCCTGGGAAGTCCCCTTAATCTCTGGGGACGACTCCGGATTAGTCGATTCTCAAAGAGGCCGGACACCGGGGGTTTTAAAATAAAAAAAAAATGTAAGAACCAACTTTGATAAGCATTACTATAGTATTTCCAGTATAACATTTGGTACCATAACTGCAAAACATAGACCCTATCTGCTACCCAACCTGAACAATGAATAGCCTACTTTTGTAACATGCTGCCCAATCGTGCCTTTTAAAAGCTCTAGTCATTTCAAGCTTGGCAGGATGGGTTAGCTTGGACAGGCTTAGGCTTACTTGTCTAAGTTGTGATGTCCTTTACCCATAAGACGTTGAAGATGAATGAATGAGTTAGGGATTTGGGGGTTCAAGTTGAATTGTGTTCGAAGAAAAAAAAAATTGAAAATTGAAATTTTCAAAATAAGGGTAGTAATAATTGGATGGCCTACCATGTCCAACCATTAACCCGACCCAGGTAGACACACCAAATAGCCATGCTGCAGCCTGCTGCATGAACAGCCCTACCACTTGTTTCAAATTAATTAATATATTAAGTTCACGTAAGTTGATGAAAAATAGATCTACAGATTATGTTAAAATGCTACTATTAAAAAAGGGCTAACTTTGATAAAAATACACAAATAGCCTCACTCCATATAATATACCTCTCCAAACTTTTAAGTCAATGTGAATAACCTCACTAATAATCAATTTTATGCTTCATAATACAAAATCATCTTATGAACAGTAAAAAGTACTTGGCAAAAAATAAAAAACCTGGTAAAGAAAATCTTATGAATAGTGAAGTAACATTGTTCATCCTTAAAACATAATCATCAATCAACAGAGCTATCAACAGAGCTGACACTTGTGATATCACCATTATCCAACACAATCATAGCTCTTTTATTGGGACATTGAGAAACGACATGCCCACGTCCGAGACACTTGCAACATTTAATATTTTCTTTAACTATACCTTTGGATTTGGCAACTGAAACCTTTGGATTGAAATCATCTCTAGGTT
The DNA here is from genome assembly GCA_037074515.1 of Mimosa bimucronata. Lineage (NCBI taxonomy): Eukaryota > Viridiplantae > Streptophyta > Magnoliopsida > Fabales > Fabaceae > Mimosa > Mimosa bimucronata. The sequence goes on along the minus strand of CM073443.1, from coordinate 11,812,450 downwards.
TGTGGGTTGATTTGTTGTCTCTACCTTTATGCTTCCAAGTTGAACTGGAATTTGAACCTTCCTTTTTTGATTTTAGTAGTTTCTCAATCCTAATAGCCTCATGCAACAACTCCACCATATTCTCATACTCTTGTAGATCCACAAAATCAGCAATTTTAGGATTTAAGCCATTTAGAAATCTATCCATTGTTGCCTTTTTGTTTTCTCTTATATGTGCCCTAAACATGATTGTCTCCATCTTCTGGTAATATTCGTCCACACTCATGAAGCCTTGATTCAACTCCCGCAACTCTCTATGCAGGTCTATGTAGTAATCACTGGGGATGAATCTCTTGCGCAAAGCTGCCTTCATCTCTTCCCATAAGAGAATCGGCCTTTCACAATTTCGTCTCCTGTTTACCTCCAACGAGTCCCACCAAATACTAGCATAATCATAAAATTCTACTATTGCCAGTTTCACTTTCTTCTCTTCAGAAAAATTGTAACAATCAAAGATGCGTTCAATCTTTGTTTCCCATCTCAAATAGAGTTCAGGATCATTCTTTCCTTCAAAGGCCGGAATTTCCAACATTATCTTGCCAAAATCATTATCTTCTTCCTCCCCAACCACATGCTTTCTAGGGTTCATTATTAAGTTGAATGCAGATTGCAACCCATCCAACCTAACATTCAGTGTCTTAAATTGCTCATTAATGGATTTCATGAACAATTTAATGTCTATCTCTTGCTGATCTCCTTCACCAGACATGTTTAATTCCTGAAAGAAGTCGAAAGAAAAAAAATTAAGAAAATAATAATAAGGATCAGTCTATTTTGGCTTTTCTTGATGAACACTTGTGTTCTACAGACGTCTCAAGACTTCCTTATTCTAGTATATTTTACTTAAAAGACTCAGGAGCATCTAATCACAACAAGCAATAGTTTAAACCCTTTAATCACACATTAATACAATGCTCAACGAGTTAATTCATTCACCAACAAAGGTTGATCCATTTGGTGAGAAGTTGGCTCATGGTCCACAAGATAAATCCTGTTACTCATGTGAGGACCTTGTTAATAAATGTTCTGAAAGTACTTTTGTAATGGTTCTATATTCTAGAAGGTATATATGTTTTGGTTTTAAAAATTCAAATCTTCCAATCTCAAATGATATAGGGTCAAACACTCATTACCGAACTCGAATTCCATCATAAATTAGCTTAACTGGTCCATTCACTGATTATTAAATCCATGACATCCCTCCATTTCCTAACTTAGGCTCAACCTCAAACATACCTATCTGTGAAGTCCAAAAACAAACTCTTAAGTGTGGAGTAAAACACAAGGAAAGTGAAATACAAATAAAAATTAAGGATTTGCACAATTGTAATTAGGAGAAAACAAAGCTACAAGAAACCTGAAGAAGTCCATATAATAATGCATCTTATTAGTAGTAAAGATAATTGTTCATTATCAATTCATGTCATCAAAGTAATTTGTTCTCTTGAGCTTGCAACAAGTTCATTGATAAAATCTATCATGTCAGTTTATGCAGCAAGCCCAGCGTATACTCGTATTCTTGTTGATCCACATCATCAGCAATAGATGATTTTAACACTTCTATATGATTAGATCTCCTTGGCTTCAAGATGATTGTCCAAGGCCTAACATTTAGTCTCCTAAATTTCTATGATTAACAGCTTTAATATCTCTCTCTCATCTATTTCACCGTACATGATTAATTCCTAAAAGAATATATTGCAAGGAAAAATAAATGCTCTCTCCATTCCTAAATAAAGGACACATATATACTTAATATTAGATTAAATATATTAGTTGAGTTACTTAATGACATAATTTTTTGTAAACAACATAACTATATATCTCTCTCTTTTACTTGATTTTTATTGAAGAAGTATCAATACAGGTAACTTTAAAAAAAAATGATAGGTTTCATATTTAAGACTAATATCAACTCTCTAACTAGGTTCTATATAACTATATAACTTACATATGGGAGTAAAAATTAACAACTCATCCCAAAACAAGAAAACCTGGTCATAAATCAACAACATAAAAATAATAGTCTATGATCATAAATCCACAACAACATTGAAGCCATAAAAGTAAAACACCCTTTGTCCTCAACAACCCACCACAGTTTTGAGGTTCAGAACAACCCACTTGGTCATGTTTGTGTGTAATCCTGTAAATTCCTGTGTCATGAAAATCTCGTATACCCACGAGAGAATTCTGATAAAGGTACTTCATTTATACTTAGTTCTATTTCATCCCTTCAATGGGCAAAGTTAGGACATGCGAATACTTGTGAAGTACAATACACACTTTACTTTTGATTTTAAAAAGACAGAGATAGCAAGCACGTGCGAGAAAAACAAGCTGAACTAAACAATTTTGAAGAGGAAAACTACAAAGAAATCTTATAAGTCATAGCTACGAAAGGAGAGGAAGATAATTGGTTCTTACCAGCTACGCCGACTAAGACCAAAACTGCAGGTGAAGCCGTTGAGTCACAATAAGCAATAGTTTATATAGGCAAATCCCCTGGCAAAAGGGCAAAAAAAGGCAAATCCCAAAAGATAAGGAAATATATGAATCGTGAAATAATTCAAATAATTTAAAATGATTAACTTGAAAAGCGGACAACTTTTTCTAATAATTAAAAATTAAAATAGGAAAGGAATCGGATTTTGGATGAAATCAGAATCAAAAGAAGATATGATTGGTTAAAAAAAAATAGAAATACTTATGATAAATTTATAGAAGAAACATACTCTGTTATTCATTCAAATGACTAACCAGGATCACAATTTACAGAGGTTTAGAAGAGAAAGAAATAGGAAATTACAATCAAGAATTAAATACTAGAAATCTCTAGGAAACTTGATAACATAGAATAGGAAATAATAATGAATTAATTATTCTCAATCAATCTAATTCTGATATGATTCTAACAATTTGCATACTAGAAATAGGAAATTACAATTAAGAATTAAATGCTGAAATTCTCTAAAAATATGATCACATAGAATAGGAAATAATAATGAATTAATTATCCTCAATCAATCCAATTCTGGTATGATTCTAACAACTTACATACTAAATGCCTAATTTTGATTAAAAAAAAAGTATTTTAATTTCTGTCCAAGATCATACATCATTAATTTATTTTTAGGAGAATTCCTTATAAAGCCACATAAAACATACAAATCCCAAATTAAATCGGTAAATTTAACAAATGTTTCAATAGGTCACATACTCAATTTAGGATTTTAAAATGTGGGTAAAATGATTTAAATATAATTTGTTTTCTCTCATTATTTTCTCCTTCCATTCTTTCTTCTATCTTTTCATTCAATTGCTTCTAGCCATTATAGAACTCTGAAACTTGTAAATTCTAAATCTTATTCTCATTCCCTCCATTAAATCCTCGTATTCTATTTTCCGTTCGATCCGTTTCTGCAATCAATGTTTTTTAATTATTAATTAGTTATTTTCATTTCTTTTTGTCTCTGGGGAACTTATGCTCTTGCACAAATTAATGCATTATGCGCCTTCGTTCTGCATGTTGGTTTTCTGAATCTTTTTTATTGTTTTGTCAATCTTCTTTATTTTATTTCAAGATATAGTCAAATGAATGACTCATTATGGTTTATGCATTGTCAGTCTTGTTGATGAAAAAGCATGATTTTGAGGCAGATTGGCAACTCTAACTTGTTGGCTGTTATGAACACACATGAACATCACCAATAAATATCAGATTTATCAAAGAAATAACAAATCTAAATTAAATGATGTAATGCTCTGTAGTAAGCATTATTATATCAACAAAAAGTTTTTAGACTCATTGTATCATTGTCTTCCACAAATGCCTTGCACCATAAATATCAGCATTGCCATGTGATTTTCAGATTGCCTTGCGATTCCTTTAGTACGCCAAACGAGTTTGCAAGCGACCAAGCCGTGAGAGAAGAGGCGAGCATGCTGAAGAAACAAGTAGGGACGAGAAAGAGGGACATTAGATGTCAAGAATGTCATTTCGCCCATATTTCTTAATTTCATTTTAATCAAAAGGGTTTTTTAGGAATTTGCTAAATTTAAGGGCCTCATCTTGGAATAGTGTATTTTTTTGTATTTACCCACCTATATCCGGCACTACTAGCTAACAAGTGACTAATTGATTTTCGAAAATGTGGGCTTACAATGTGGGAACATCCGGTTTGCAAGAATAGTGTATTTCAATGGTCTTCAAAATGGATTCTCCCTTGTTTGTTTATATTTTTTGATAAAAGAGAAAATGGTTTTATATTATGTTCTTCATTCAATAAAGTCTGTACGTACTTTTCGAACATATGACTTCTGTGGAAATGCTTATACCTTAACAACTATGTTAGTTAAAATTGAGTTTCCTTCAAAATTACAAAAAAACAAAAAAAAATTATCTTCACAACCTTATATTTCTCAACTCAACTAATTATCTGTTTTAGTCATTTCATTGTAAAATAATATTAAAATAAAAAACATTACTAGCTGAGAAACTAACGAAAGTCAAATTGATGTATGTACGTACGTAGATATGTGTTTGAATCCTCAAAGATCACAAAACTGACGGCCAAAGCTTCAAGCAAACTGGTGGAGCAACCAACTCGGGTGGAGACAATATTGGCACTTATATGGAAATGCGCAACAATAGCATCAAGAACAAACCTAGGAATAGCCAAAAGACCATCCAAAGTTGCCCAAGCAATAAATATTCGTAAAAGGACAAACCCACCCTTACTCGAGACCACTTTTAGAAATTGCTTGAGTAACTTCATCGCAGAAACAAGAGAAACCAATGACAATACTACAGATATGGACTCACAAACATTGGTGGTTCAGTAAAGGAAAGGAATTGAACTATTTTCAAAGGAACATGCTCATAAACTTGGAGATAAAAAAAATGCTTTCTCAATAATAAGTGGGGGATTAAGGGACATAGAATCATCGTACAAAGAGGACAGAGATTTCTATATATGCTCAAGTTGGTGTCGTTTATGAAGCAGATTTTGGGTGGGGAAAGCTCAAGTGGGTGAGTATTCCTTCTTTGAAGATTAAGAATACTATTTATTTGATTGATAAGAGTGATGGGAAAGGAATAGAAGTATGGGTGACTTTGGGTGAACAAGATACGGCCTTGATGGAGAGTAACAATGAATTGCTCGAATTCGCATCCATGAATCCATCTGTCATTTAATTTGTCCTTTCTCTTATCATGTTGCTCTTTTGTGTGTATATGTTATGTTTGTAATGTGTTTCTTACTTTCACAAATTGTTGTTGATTTGGGTGATTGTTCGTCACTGGCCGCAAGTGCACGGGTCGCGTCAAGTAATAAAGTAGTGAGTACAGTATCGTTCCCATGAGGATTTGGTTTCAAAACCCGGTCAAACAATGATTATCATACTCTCACCCAATTTGAGTGACACAAATGTTGAGATTGAAAACTAACTAAGAAAATAAACATATGTTAAATGAAAATAAAGTTATAAACAAGTGATTCTCCAACTTCAAGGGTAAAATGGGTCCTAAGATTATTTATCCTCCTTTTACTTCTTAAAACTCAATTTAACCTCCTCTCAAAGAAGCTCTCAATGACACCACGTGCTAATCTAGGGTTCGTAGAGTACTCGTAAAAGCTCTATCAAGTCAAGAACAAGTGTTTAATCTTATTAATTGCACAACCTCTTGCTACAATTTAATAAGACCTAATTATCAAGCTCCAACCCTAATGTGATTATGCAAGGCTAGCAAGTATATCTCTATCTTACCAACAAAACCATCCATCCATGCAAACTTCAGGTTCTTGCACTATTTTACCCAAATTCTACACTCAATCTAGCCCTCTCAAGCATCAATCAAGTGAACCCAACATCTAAATGGTGATCAAGCACTTAGAAGCATTAGGAACAGAGTAAAATAAGCACATAGATATCATTAATCACAACATAAGAGGAGGAATCAAGAATCAATCCATACAAGGGTTCAAAATAATTCTAGAATACAAGTATTTTAGCTACTCATGTTCTACAACTCCATGGGAGCACATATATACAACATTACAAAACAAAACCAGAGAAGAGAAGGAAGATGGAAGAGATAAACCAAGAGAGGAAGCCCAAATCTCTTCAAAGCTCCAAGCCCAAGCTTAATCCCCTCCAAACTCCATGCCCTAGCAGAGAAAAACACCCCCAAGAATGCCCAGAAGTCGAAGAATGTCGAGCTCCCTCGAAACCCTAGCTTTTATATCACTTAAATCTGTCAAAAAACACGCAGCAGAGCAGTCCGTTCGCCGTGAGTTCGCTGTGGAGATGGTTTCTTCCTCTTTTTGGGGGATTTGGCTCGCCGTGGCGAGCTGGGACCTGTCTGTAATTTTGAAAATTCGGGGACCTGTCTGTAATTTGGGAATTTCGAGGTCCTTTTCTGTAATTTTTTGCAATTCGTCCAGAAACTTGTATTTTCCCTTTTTTCTTGAAATTTCAGCTTCTAACCCCAATTTCTCCCCTTTTCAAGTGTTCTTCTTAATCCGGGATCCCTTAGTTATTGTATCAAAATATTCCTACAATATTTACATAAAACAACATAAGAAACTCACTAGAAATGTGATCAAAATCCACACTAATAAACAATTATGTGCAATCAAAAATCAAATGAGCATTTTCCTATCTTGAGTATCCAAAAATTATAAATGATTGAACAAAACCTCAAGGAAAATGTGCTGAAAATACATGAATTCCAAGAGCTATCAGTGATTATGTTTAGATAATAAATACCAAATTAATATTAAATTATGATTGCTTTATTCTTTCATAATCTATTAATTACAATCACAAAAATATTCCACATAACTTATCATTTTCTCAATCCTAGACAAATAACACAACAAAGTATCTAGAGAACCATTAAAGAGAAAAATAATGTATATTCAAAAACTAAATGATGCAAAGCGGGAAGGGGAAAAAGGAGATGAAAGAGAATTTATGGGAATAAAATAGAGAGAGAGAGAGAGAGAGAGCAAGAAGAATGCTAGGGGAGAGAGAATTTAGAAGAGGAGGAGAGAAAAAGAGGTAAAGGAAATTCACTATTCTTATTATTCAAAATCAGTAGCATAGAAAGCGAATGAGTTGATATGGGAATCCCTTCCATCAAGTGAGGTACAAGAAAAGGAACGATTACAACAGCTAGATAATAATGAATCTCTGGAAAACTTTTCCAACAAATGAGATAATGAAAGAGAAAACCGATGAAAGAGTGAGCAACTTACGGAAAAATGCAGCATTTTGATTTGGAAGACCTCTCCAACATGTGAGGTACGAAAAGTGAGAGCCTTTGATGGAATGGCTACCTTGATCATTAAGAACATCTAGAAAGCATTTCTAACAAACAAGATATTGTTTGTGTGACTTGTTCAGCAATGTTGTGACTTTGGTTGATGTAGAACGTTGATGAAATGAGGTTGTAATTTGCCAAATTTGAATGTCCTTATTCATAATTAAGGAAGGAGTTACCTTCATCAGTGCATAGTAGCTGGCATACTCACAAAGTACAAACTCCTCACTATTGAAGCCATGAGTGTTATCGCTAATATCAATCATGTGAGCTAGTTGGTCCTCGATGGTCACAGTCTGAGAATGATCCACCTGAGTTACCAAAGTATTTGGTGGTGTTTGTTCTTGGACATGTTCTAGTAGAGTCACCTAGATGGCATGAGTTAGATCCACAACTGGGGGAAACATTTCTATTAAAGTTAAATTTGCATCTTTTATTTTTGGTGAAGGGTTTTCAACCTTAGTAAATTTCCTCATTTGGGATGATTTCTCTTTCCTTTCTACTCTCAACTCACTTAATGAATCATGCATCTCTTTAACCTTAGTCATTATGTCATCCAACAATTGTTGTTTTTCATCTTTAGCTTTAGGACATTCCATGGGGCATTGTATTCTTCTTTATCTTGGTGTCATTTCTCAGTGGCTTTAACATACTTACAACCTCATAGTCTTCTTCAGCTTTGCAACGTCTTTTAACCCACATATAATCTTCTTCAACTACACATGAGAAGAATTTAGGGTGGTAATCTTGATAACACTCTTCCTTTTTGTAATGGTAGTTGTCAACATATTGGTATTGACGACAACTGGTGTAGTCATATTGTTGTTGATAGTTTGGGTATTCATATTGGTATTCATCAACTTCATATCATTGATAGCTTTCATACTCATGTCGATGCTGAATGTACCAATGTGCAGTATATATTCTTAACATGGGCACCCTTTAAAGCCCATAGTTACAACTGTATAACATGTCTCTTCAGGATTATGATGGTTCAAAAGACTTAGAAAAGGCTTTCAGGTTGCCTCTACCGAAGAGATGGAGATCCTACTTAATAAGCCTAATCCTTAGGGAACTCTATAACTCCATAGGGATCATTCTTGCTAAATAAGGAACAACTAGAGTGAGATCTTCACAAAGCCTCACAGGGTTCTAAAAATCCCACAAGGAAACAGTTAGAAATATCTACTAACCTAGGGTAATATGTGACCCAGGTATATAGCCGAATTATGAGAAGGCAAAAAGCTTATAAAATAGCAAGAAAAAAATGATGAAGAAAAAATGACTCAAACAAAAAATGATTTTTTAACACCTTTCCCCCCTTTTTTCTTTGCCTTTTTTCACTCCTTTTTTTCTAACTTTGTTCTACGGCAATTTTTTTCCCTTTTTTTAAATTTTTTTTCATACAATAACAAAATGAAATCAACAATAAAGGAAAAAAAGTACTAAACAATGCCTTACAAGGATGAAGGTTGAAACTTTCACCAAAAGTTCTTCTGACTAGTTCTTTTGAACAGTGATTCTTGTGTATGAGGAGATTTGAAATGGCAAGAATTTCGCAAGAGCAATGTAAAGTAGCAAAAATGCAAACTTGATGCTCTAAAAGGCTTTTAATCTTTTGAGAACTGATTTTTTAAGGCTTGTGCTAGTAGAAGGAAAGTGGAACCAAGCTCTCGTACCAATTGATGCAAACGGCAAGGAGAAAAGGGAAATGAAAGATAATTTATGAGAATAAAAGAGAGAAAGAAAGATAGAGCAAGAAGAAAGATAGGGGAGAGAGAATTTAGAACACTACAAAAAAAGGCTGCATCAGTAGCGATTATTAATGCCGATTAGTAGCGGTTGTAACCGCCACTAACATGTTACTAGCGGTTTCTAATTCCGCCACTAAATCGTCCGTGACAAACATTTACTAGCGGTTATTGAAACCGCGTGTAACAAAGTCAAAGACGCTACTAATTAGTAGCGGTTATTATAACCGCCTAAATAAAAAAATCCGCCCATAATGTAAAAAGTAGCATAATCGCGGGAAAATTCAATTCTCAATTTAGTAGCGGTTTGAACCGCCACTAATTAAAAAAAAAAAATTGGCCATTTTTTAGTGGCGGTTTAAGCAGCGGTTCGCAAACCGCTACTAATTAAGAAGGAAAAAAATAAAAAAAGAATTGCTCCAATTTATTAGTAGCGGTTCGAAACCGCTACTAAATTTTAAGGATTTTAAAAAACGACCAGATTAGAGATTAAATAATCAATGTCATATGATTAAAATGTAATAAAAAAATAATGATAATAAATTAATCTACTACAAAATGTTTTTATTGTTAAAAAAAATTTTCTCAACTATATTAACAACCATATGTATAAAAAACAATATATTACACACTTAAAAAAGAAATAATTATAAATAAACAACTAATTTTATTTGTTGTCCGATTAATATGAATAATTAATTAAAACATTTTTATAACTAAAAATGGATAAATAATTCGGATACTGTTACCTGAAAAAAAATATATTAGTAAAAAAATTAATTCAGAATAGAAAATAAAACACACTAAATAATAAGAAATATAAGGCAAATTGTTTTCAGAACAAAAAATAAAAGCATTAGCGGTCAGACTGAGGATAAATTGAATGGAAAGGGAGAAGGAGTTGAATGAATGTGTGAAGAATAATAAGGGGAGGGGGTGGATATTTATAGTGGTTTGTGCGGGATTTAGTAGCGGTTTGGGAAGCGGTTCTAGAACCGCTACTAATAGTTATCCGCAGAATTAGTAGCGGTTCTAAAACCGCTACTAGATGTCTTTAATTAAAAAAAAAGCTCAACCTACATTAAAAAAATATGATATATGAACGTTTGATACAAATTTTTATGAAAATTTTGTAAACTGAAAAATAATTATGGTTGGCTGCTTCAATCATCTTCTTCTTGCTCCTGCCTAAAAAGAACATAAACAAATATATAAATTTCTATTGCTAAAGGTGTTGAAATTTGTTTAAATTATTTGTAGTGAAAATCCTCACCTAACTACTTGTAAATGACCGTCTTCTTCAGAAATGAAATTGTCGAAGTTTTCAGGTTCAAAATGTTGGCTGCCTAGTTTCAGATCATCTTCGTCACCCATGTCGTAGAGGTCACGCTGCTTCATATGAATCACCATGTGCCAATCTTTATGTGTCCGATCTTCCACATAGTATACTTGCTGCGCCTGTGAGGCAAGAATATACGACTCATCATCTGCCATTTCCCCTGTGTGAATGAGCCTCGAGAAATTTACGGACGTGATGCCCAAGCTGTCCAATGTAATGCCTCGAGAAGTTCTGGTGTCTGCCCACATGCAGTTGAAGAGAGGCACGGTGAAATGACCTTGATAGTTAAGCTCGATGATGTCCACGAGCTTTCCATAGTATGATACGCCTCCAAATCGCATGTCTGTATCCCGTGAGCTGGCATAACTCCTTGTCCCGAATGTGCCAAAGACTTCGGAATTCTGGGTGAGAGAACCTTCATCCCTTGCAATGGTGCAGAACTTGAAGCCGTTGACGTTGTATGCCGTATATCTCCTGACATGGTCGAGTGGACCGGTTGCTAGATTTATCATATCAGGCGCATGGGGATTGTTGTCATTGAGTATCCTCTGTGCAAACCAATCTGGAAACTCTCGATGGACCTTTTTGTCCACCTCTGCAGATGACCTTGTCCGGCTTCGTAGTTGGCGTTTAACATAGCGGCGGAAATCCCTAAATTCCAATGGAACATATCAGAGGGTTATGTGGTTTTGAAATAAAAAAAATAACATGATACGTGTATATAGTGTTAGAATTCTTACTGAATGTAGGGCTCCACTTGAGGGCAATTTGTCAAGACATGTCTGTGTGCTTGCAACCTCTCAGTGGGAGTGAGCCTGTAATACTGACTTCCTCCAACTGGCTTTCCGACTGGCGGGAATAATGTGTTGGAAGGTGACTGGACATTGGTGGGGCTGTCATCGACACGAGGAGGGCGGTTGAATGAAGTCTCGATGTCATCATCAAAATAGCGCGAACAATATGTTAACACCTCGTCACCAGAATAACCCTCTGCTATAGAACCCTCTGGAGATGCTTTGTTCCTCACATACGACTTCAATTTCCCCAAGTATCTGTAATTACAAGTACAATCAGGTAACTGAAACAAAATCATGAAACCACTGGAAAAATGAATCAACAGACCTCTCTATGGGATACATCCAGCGGTATTGAACAGGGCCGCCCATCTTTGCGTCTTGAACGAGGTGTACAGTGAGATGGACCATGACCGTGAAGAAAGACGGGGGAAATATCATCTCCATATGACAGAGCGTTAGAACAATTTTTTCCTGCAATTGATCCAGCTCTGCTTTGTCCAAAACTTTTGCACACAACCGTCGGTAGAAAGAACTGAGTTGAACCAAAACATTAGACACATCCGGGGGCAATGTGCTTTTAATTGCTAGAGGTAGGAATTGCTGGAGCAAAACGTGGCAGTCATGGCTTTTCAACCCGGCAATCTTCTTAGAGTGCATGTCCACACATCTTGAGATGTTGCTTGAATAACCATCAGGGACCTTGATGTCCTTAAGTGTGGAGAGGAAGACTTCCTTGTTGGCTCTTGTCAGTGTGAATGAGGCTGGGGCAAACTTGTCATTCTCATCCGACCATGCGTCTTCACTTATTCCCATCGCCATCAGATCTTTCCTTGCTTGAAGATGGTCCTTGGACTTTCCAGACTCGTTGAGTAAAGTGTACAAAATATTGTCACACACATTTTTTTCAATGTGCATGACATCAAGACAGTGGCGAAGTAGATTAGATTTCCAGTAGGGGAGCTCGAAGAAAATGCTCTTCTTTCGCCATTGCTGCACGTTTTCCCCTTGGGACTAGCCGCGTCCCCTTCTTCCCCCAGGCTGAACGCCGTCTGTCTTCCCGAACTCTACGTGAACATCTTTAAGCTATTGAAGAATATCTGCGCCAGACAAAAACGTAGGAGGATCCCTCATTTCCTGCGATCCGTTAAATCTAATCTTCTGCAGTCGGAACCTATGACCTCCAGGAAGGAACCGCTGATGACCCATGAAGCACCACTTGCGACTGTGAGGAAGGCGGACCGAGTCTTGGTCAAAGTTGCAGTTGGGGCAAGCTCTGCCTGTATGCACGTTCCAACCAGACAATGTGCCAAGTCCGGGAAAATCGCTCACTGTCCACATCAACGACGCACGGAGTGTGAAGAGCGTCTTACTGTAAGCGTCATACGTCTCAACTCCGTTGGTCCAAAGTTCCTTCAACTCCTGTATCAACGGTTGAAGGTAGACATCTATATCGTTTCCAGGAGCTTTCTTCCCCGGAATAATCATCGAAAGAATGAATGAGCTTTTTTTCATACACATCCAAGGGGGTAAGTTGTACGGTATCAATACCACAGGCCATATACTGTACGTAGTGCTAAGATTCCCGAACGGATTGAACCCATCTGAGGCGAGAGTGAGGCGGACATTTCTCGGGTCACTGGCAAATTCAGGGAATAGAGCATCAAACGCTTTCCAAGCCTCAGCATCCCTAGGATGTCTCAACTTCCCATCGACGTTGGGCTCTGATGAATGCCACCGCATGTGCTCCGCCGTTTTGGATGACACATACAACCTCTGAAGTCGTGGAGTCAGGGGGAAATATCTTAGAATCTTTGCAGGCTTCTTGGTTGCTATTCGACCCCTCTTCGCCTGTTTGTACCGAGACGCATTACACTGCTTACATCTGTCCAACTCGGCGTCGTCTCCCCAGTACAACATACAATCATTCGGGCAGACATGGAATTTAGTGTAGTTCAATCCCAACTTGTTAATAGTCTTCTTTGCTTCGTAGAATGATGGTGCGATTTCTGCCTGAGAGAATGCATCTCCCAATAATTCTAACACCATCGACATCCCCTTATCGCTGAAGCCACACAAGTACTTGATATGATAGAGCTTGACAAGAAATGATAGTTTTGAATATTTACTGCACCCTGAATAAACATTATTCTTATTCTAAAATGAACGTTTATGTGACAAAACTAGAAACGAAATGAGAGGCAGTTTTTAGTAGAACCTGGAAACAATGGCTTATCTGAATCCGTCATAAGGTCGAAAAAATTCGTTGCAGCTTCATTTAGAAAAAACTCCGGGAGTGGTCCTTCAACCCCTTCCTGACTCCCGATGCCGTCACCTTGCACCCCGAAAGCATCACGCACAATATCGTTAAATGGATCCACATGATTGTCGTCATCATCGTCATCGTCGATCTGCATTCCAACCTGAGATGTTCCAGCAACTACCTCACCACCATCATCATCGTTCTCGCCATGAATACCCCAGAATGTGTAATTGGATGGGAATTGTTTCAGTATAAGATGCTCACGCACAACATTTCTGGGATGTCACTTCTTAAATTTACATTTCGGACAAGGACACAATATCTGATTGTTAACACCGGTGCGGTTGAAAGTAAAATCTAAAAAGTGGTCAACACCAACCAAATAGCGGGGCGACGTCCTTGGCAAATTTATCCAAGATTTATCCATCATATGACTGAAGATATTATCAAAGAAGGAAAGAGCTTAATAGTTTGAATGAAATGTGAAAATGAATTGGAAAGAATCAAGGGCTTATAAAATAAAATTTAGACATTAGTAGCGGTTGTTTAACCGCTACTAAAACCGCGACTAACTCAATCAGACCGTTGGAAAATTAACAGGTGGCAGCTGTCTGAGTGTACATTAGTAGCGGTTTTATAACCGCTACTAATATAAGTTATTTTTATAATTAGTAAATAGTAGCGGTTTAGAACCGCTACTAAGTTTGAAATTTTTTTAATATTTCTTCATTTAGTAGCGGTTTTGAAACCGCTACTAAATGTGCTATTTTGTGTTTTTAACGTTATTTATATCTTTTTTTTTTCAAATACTATATAAGAAAATAAACAAATAACAACGGTTTATTTAGTTAGTCAGGGAGAAACTTTTTTGTTTAACTGTTAAAAAAATTATCGCCATTTGTAAAGTAAAAAATAAAATCAGATAATAACAACTAACAAAATTATGCAACATTAAAGATATGAAATGTTTAAACAACTAATATTGAAATTAGCAAACATTTAAATATAAAAATGTTCAACTGAAATCCTGAAATAAAAAACATTCTAATAAAAAAGGACCCTAAAGCTACGCCGCAGGAGGCTGATCGTGGTCTTGATGCTCCGGAGAACGGTTGCGAGGCTGCTTCGGTGGATGTGGAGGTAGTGGTACTCGCAAAGGAGATCGATCCGGGTCGAACATCCGCTGTATCCGTTCCAACGTGCTATTGGCGTCGTGCACCCAGGAGTCCAGTCGGTCGTACACCTGATCAGTCACCCGTTCCGTAATCTCATGAGTGAGTCTCTCCCTCATTTGAGCCTCAAACTCTGCCTCTCCCCTAATAGGGCCACTTGTTGATGGTTGGCTTGAAGCTGTACACTGGGCGCTGCCTGGGTCGCCTGACCTGCCGTACACCACCGTAGGTCGGGCTCCGAATCCCATCCCGCGAACCCGGCCAGGGTGCTCTTGAGTCCCTAGGGAAGCCCTTAGCGAGGCAGTGGGGTCTACATTGTCCCCCTGTGACTCGGCGATCTCTCTCTCCGCAGCCTCAATCCTAGCCTGCACACACAAACATATTAACAATTTTATTTTGATGTCGTTGTTATTAAAAATATAATAATATAAAAATAAATAAATAAATAAAAATTTTACAATTTGCTCCTCAGCCTCCCTGGATGTTGGGCTCCCGTCGGCGTGTCTGTGCTTTATTTGGTAGAAACGACCGTAGGTAGCCTTCTGCCCTTTCTTCGCAGCCTCTTCCTCCTGAAAATTAAGATACAAACAGTTATTAATATATAAAGATAAATTATTTTTAAATCAAACAATGAAACTTCATTCCTTCATACCATCTCTTTGTACCCAACCGAAAACGGCTTCGTCCCAGCCATATGATGAACCTTCTGATGGGCCTTCGCGGCAAGACCTTGTTGCGACCTCTTCTGTTAACATAAAATAATATTAAATAATCATCAGTAATTCAAAAATATTTTTCAATATGATATTTCAATATCAATTCAATAATATTATTCATTATACCTTCCCAATGTCTCCCCTCCTCCAACCCACATATCTCTCCCACGCATCCGCAGGGACGCCACCAGGGACATCATTGACCAACTCCTGAAGCGGCCTACTCCCACCCCGATCTCTTTCTTTGAACATATCCAACCGCTTGTTCTTCCAACCGTCCCCCATCTTTGATTCTGTCCAATTCTTGCGGCTGTCCCTCACATCAAACTTCCTCTGTAAAATATTAAATTTAAGTATGTTTAATTAGAAATTAATAAATAATAAAAAATTCCAATAATAACATAAAACAAATAAGAAATAATAAATACATTTCCTATAATATTTATTAAAATCAAATTCAAATAATAACAGAAAAGAAATAAGAAATAATAAATATATTTCCTATAATATTTATTAAAATCAAATTCAAATAATAACAGAAAAGAAATAATAAATAATAAATAATAAACAATACATAATAACAAGAATATTTCTTATAGTATTAATTAAAATCACATTCTAATAATAATAAATAATAAACAATAAATAAGGTCAAAGTTAATTCAACAAACCTTAACAATTTCGTCAAACGCGAACTTTTTAGAGTTCGCGTCAATCTTCCTCCAGTCCAAAGCGTCAATCGGAAATCGCTGATAATTCTGGCCTACACCCCCGACGAACCTCGAGTACAGTTGCCCCCCTTGTCCAACCGGTAATTTGGTCAAGTCGTCCCACTCAACTATAACTCTGTGCCCGCTCGGAAGGTTCATCGCATCTTGCACCGTCAACCTCTTCTCACTTATGCTACCAGAAGGGTCTGTAAAATTTAGGGAACAATTTCAATTTAATGAGCGATAAAAAATTATAATTATCTCATAAAAACAATAAAAATTGAATTTCCTTACCCTGAACTTGTACTTCGTAACCGGTGGACCTTCCGGAGGATCGTTTAGGCTGCCCCGCCTCGTCAAATTCCTCACCGTCTAACCAACGTTCCATATCCTCAAAATCCGCTCCTCCTCCAGTCTCGTCGAACTCCTCTCCCCCGCTCCAGAATGCGTTGATTACATCTTCTGGAATCGGATCGTTCTGTACACGGATGCGCTCTTGTTCTATACGATCCCTCTCGGCCTGCTCAGCCAGTTCCTTACGTAGCCACTCCTCAGCTTCCATTTGTTCAGCGGTCAAATGCCTCTTATTGCAATCGCCCTTTTTCACCATGATTTTGATCTCTTTTTTCTAGTCGAAGTCACGTCAGGTCACTTTCTTTCTCAAAAAGCTCGTGCCTTTTCTCTGAAAAGGCACGAGCCTTTTTAAACTGTTCATTTTAGTAGCGGTTCAGGAAGAACCGCTACTATTAGTTGCGGTTTCAGCAAAAACCGCTGCTGAAACCGCGACTAAATCAATCAGTAATAAATGCAGTTGCATTTATTTCGCTGAATTAGTGGCGGTTTTGGGGGAAACCGCTACTAATGTACTAAAACCGCCACTAATTCAGTGGCCATTCATTTTCTAGCGGTTTTTCCCTCTAGAACCGCGACTAAATTTACGCCACTACTTTTCCCGCCAAAACGCGCCAAATTTGTTGCGGTTATAACCCCAAAACTGCTAGTAATATCCGCTACTAACTACTTCTGTGGTCAAACCGTTGGATTTACTTGCGGTTTGTGCTTATAACCGCTACTAATGTATAATTACTAGCGGTTTAAGTGTTCCGCGACTAAGTTAACCGCTACTAAAAGCCCGTTTTTTTGTAGTGGAAGAAGAGAAGATATAAAGAGGTAAAGAGAAACTCAATATTCTTATTATTCAAAATAAAAAGCATACAAAGCAAATGAGTTGAGGTGTTACTTATAGGCATCAACCTAGCCCTAAGACTTAATGAAAGAACAATCTAGAAATGAAAAATTAAATGCAAATCACAATTAATGCTAATTGATAACAATCAAATCAAAATGAAAACAAACTATTTTCTAATATGATAATTATAGAGAATCTCTCGAAAATCCTAACGAATTATAATTTCCTAATTTATATATCATCTCACTAAAGCCCTTCCCACCCTTTCACAGGGCATTTAAAATTAATGTAAACTTAAAACACCAAAATGTATATTTCAATAATTAAAGGGATAAGCTTATAATTGGGTGTGAGTGACCAATAGGCATTGTGAAAAATCTTTGCTTGCCTTCACAAAACCACCAAGCATTTAAAAACCTGTGATAAAAAAGGACTCAGTGAGAGAATGAGTGAGAAAGCTAGTGAGAGAAAGTGTGCGTAGTCAGAAAATTCAAGCAATGAAAGGAACACCTTAGAGGAAGTGAGAGGGATATCGAATGAGGAAGAAGATCTTATGGTGAAGCATATAAAAAAGATGGTGACTAATACAGATCACATGCAAGATGCTGAACCTAACATAGATAAGCTTGAAGCAAACAAGGGTGAGAAATAAGGAGACCCATAGACACATAATGGAAAAACACAAAACCCCAAGTAGAATTGACCTAATACTAGAACCCAAATTTCCTATAAGTCAAAGCTCATGAGGGAGGAGGACAAACTCTCTGATAAGGATTTTGATGACTTAGTCAAGGAGTGGCTGAAATAAGAACAGTAAAACGGCCCCCAACTATCAGATGAGGAAAAGAAGCTATTGGAGACTGTTCCTAAACTAAGCATCTGGGATGATTGCTTGAAGGAATTATGTAAACCATGGAAAGATGTTCTTGTAGTAACTCTCTTAGGGAAACAAACCATCTTGAATATAATGAATGATCGAATTTATTGGTTGCTCAAATCAGACAACTTTGAGTTAATCGATCTTCCAAACAACTACTATGTATTTAGATCAAATAATAAATCCGTGTGTACTAAATTGTTGTTTGATAGACCAATGGTCATTTAGGGGCATTACCTTGTGGTTTAAAAGTGGAGTCCTAATTTTAATCCTTAATGTAATAAGGTGCGTAAGGTTTTAACATGGGTAAGGGTCTCTACTTATTCAATTCACATGTACTCTGAAGATTTCATGCTTAAGCTGGGGAATTCGATTGTAAAAGCCTTGAAGGTGGATCTCAATACATTAAAGTAGAATGAAAACAAGACCAATGCAGTGGCAAGAGGAAAATTTGCCCAATTTAGTGTTGAAATAAATCTAAACAAACAACTCCACTCAAGGTTCATATTGAGAACAAATTTGTATACAGTGGAGTATGAAGGCATAAGCACCATTTGTTTCAAGTATGGACTTTACGGCCACAACCAAGATTAATGTCCATAGAGTAGGCCAACGAATCTGTCAGAAGCCATGGATGCTAAGTGCATCTTGCCTGTTAAAGGTGATTATGTAAAACTGTAGCATCCATTGGTTAGTGTGCTAGGGGTATCTGTTGAAGAAGAGTACGGCGAGTGGATGAAGGTCAAAACTTTTCCAAAACAGGGGCACAAAATCTGAAACAGAGAAGAAACCCCAAGCCAAATTCAACATTCAGTCTTGGCCCCCACTGAAAGAACAAGAGAGGAGAAGTGAATCTTGCTTTGTGGTCTTAAAAGAAGAAGAGACAGCTGACACATTTAATGTGGGTATAGAGAGAAACAAAGAAGACCTACCTCAACAAGGATTAAAAGTAAAAGGAGGTGGATTAAGAAGTGAGCAACTTAATTTTCAAGTTTGGGTAGAATAGTGGTATGAAGAATAATCTAAACCAAGGTAATGTAAAAAGCTAACAAGAATAGAGAGGAGCAGGAGGAGAAAGGGAATGACACAAAAGAAAAGACAGAGATGGCTAAACCTTATCTATCAAGAAGAAGAGCTTTACAACTAAAAGAACTTTTTTAAAGAAAGATAAATTCGATTAGGGCCCAATTGAGCCAGAAGACCTACTCGGCCTCCCTTATGTGGGTAAAAAAGAACCCTTATTATGAGGCCTAATGTGGTATCTCTACTTTTGAAGAGGAACAAGCTACAAGGGGCCATCAACTCGTTTTTGGGTCCTTAACAAGAAATAGGCCACTGTTATTTGAAAAGGAAATAGCGAGATGGATAAAGAAGTTATGCAACATCAAGAAATTAATCCATGTCAACATGTGAGTGAACTAAATTCCATTGAAATCCAAGTTAGAGATAGAAATTGAGAGAGAAGTGTTCCATTTGCATGCCCTTGTTGAGAGTAACATCTATGTTGCCCACTACAGTGGAGGATAAAAAGCAATCCCCTTCCCCATTGGAAAGATGGAAGAATGTTCGCTTCTAATAAAGCTAACAAAAGAAGAAGAATTACCACCATATGCAGATGATGGTTCAAAAAAGAAAGTTAAGTAACCAAAAAGAGACAGAGCAAATTGAAATGGAAACAGACGAACCACCTACTGGTAAAGACAAGAATCAAGACCAAGAACCCAAAGAACAACTGAAAGCAATGCAGGACAACAAAAAAGTGGCCCATCCTTCAAAGACATACTAGTCAATCAATGAGGCAACCAGGGTGCTAAGGAGGATGAACTTGAGTTTGAAGAAGTAGACGTCACATACTCCTTGAAGGACAGAATCCTGGCTATATCCTTCTCAACAAGAGTAAAGGAATTGCTGACCGTAGTATGAAATATTCTGTCATGGTCAAGCTATTGGGAAGATGAATTCAGTACACCACTCTTCGAGACAGACTCCTATACCTCTGGACAATTCTTAGACCATATTGGTTCATTGATTGCCATGGAGACTGCTTCATTATCAAGTTTAGCAACCCTCAAGACTATTAAATGGCCTTACTTAACGAACCATTAATGATTTTCAGGCACTATCTTTCAGTTTAACCTTGGATAAGTCACTCCTTTCCACTTGAACACTCCATCAACAAAGTGATTAGGTGGGTGAAATTGCCTATGCTCCTTGTAAGGTACTACAATAAGCAAGTAGTTCGAACAATAGGATAGATCATAGGCCAAGTTATACAGATTGACTACAACACAGAGGCAAGAGAATGAGGGTGATTTGCTAGAAGTGCTCTTCAATCTATCCATGCCCCTTATGCCTACACTAAACGTCGATGGCAAAATCATCTACATTGAATACAAAGCCTTACCCACTATGTGCTACCATTGCAGTATTTACGGGCACCTTGAGGAAGTTTGCCTGAAAAAATGAGTTGCTTCTTCGCCAGATGTCGAGATGAGAACAGAGCCAAGGCAACCAATAGAACAAGAGTCACCTTAAAGGGATACATGTGGTGCGTGGATGCACGCCCCAAGGAGAGGTGTAACATCCTGAAAATTTAAATAAGGATTAGTGATAATTTAGGAAATAATTTGGGATGAATTAAGGAGTTTGGAGAGGTTTGTAAATAAATTCAGGGAAAATAGAAGTATTTTGGGGATTTTTAAAGGCCTATTTTCTTCCTTAATTTGAGGAAAATAGAGATAGAGAAATTATTTTTGGACCCAAAAGGAACTCTAGTGGGAGGAAAATATGAGTAGATATTTGAAATAAAATTTAGAAAGTCAAATGGGAATTTTAGCTCACAGAAATATATCTTATTTTGAGGATTTAGGGGTCTAATATTGAAATTCTTTTACCCATTTAGTTTATTTTATTTCTTTTATTTTTAAAAATTCTTCCTCTCCTTCCCTTTATTCCTTCCCATTCCTGTGCCTTCTTCCTCCCCTCTCCTGTGAATTGAAACCCTTCCTCTTCTTCCTCTTCCTTGCTCCTTCTTCCCCCTCGTCCATGCTGCCCAGCCGGAGGGCGACATTGTCGCCGTCGATGGCGACTATGGCGAGGGTAGCCACCGTGGCTCCCTCGTTCCTTCGTTCCTTCCTCCGTCCAAGTCCGCGCGAGAGAGAGAGAGAACAAGAAATGTCGATGGTGCATTGTTGGCCGGCGGTTTTTGGCGGAGCTCTGACGAAATTTCGGTGGCCTGGAGGCAAAGGAAAGCTTCTTTGACTTGGGTAATCTCTCTTATTCCATTTCCCTCTTTGTTATTTATTTTTCAATAGAAAGTTTACAGGGCTTGTTTGATTTTAGAATTTTCTGGCTTGAATGGGGTAATTGCCTGGTTTTACATGTTTATTTAAGCTACTTGATGATGGTAAAGTGGTTATTTTGGTTTAATTTGGTCCTATGAGAGATTTTGCTTGTTTAAAGTTGAATTAAGCTAAGTTTACGACAAGAAATCCTTTGAATTTGGGCTTTTGAACTTGATTTATGAATTCTAGAGGGTTATTGGAGTTCAAGGATAATGTTAGTTGGGTTATTGAATTTGATTTAGAGTGTTGTTGAGAAGTGGGATGTTTAAGTGTTTTAGAGAGGTAAATGTTGCAATTGGGAATATTAAACATGGAAATTGAGTTAGATGAATTAAATAAGAATGTTTGTAGCTACTCTAAATTGTTCATATGAGCTTATGCAAAGTGATAACGGTTTGATTTGGTTAGGAAGGGAACTATAGGAAATGTTGGGTGATTAAAGTTTGATTTGGTTGGGATTTGATAAAATTTAGGAGAGTATGGCTGTTTGAAATTAATTGGAGGGTTAGATAAATTCATTGAGGCTAAATAATGATGATTAAAGGTTTGGGTGAGTTAGATTTTGACCTATATGTATTTTTGGTTGATTAAAGCATGAATGGGTTAGTATTGTTAGGAAAGTTCTTTGAAATTGATTGATTGGGGTTAATTCTGGATTATGGTGGGTTCATTAAAGTTGAATGGTGTTATAGAACTATGTGGCTTGATGGAATGGTGGTTTAGAAGGGCTTTGACTCTTTAAATTATTGAAAAATTTTCGGGTCTAAAGGGGAGTAGGATTTGGTGTAATTCTTGGTGATATAAGGATCTTTGAAGGTAATTGAGGTTATTTTGAGGTTGTTAATAAGTTAGGTTTAGTTGGAATTGTGTTTAGAATGATCTTTGAATGATTGAATTTGAATAAGTTAAGGCTTTTGATGAGTTTAAGTTATTATAGTCGTTTGTGAATGGTTGATTGTCCCTATGAGATTGGTTATATTAAATGGTGGCTTTAATTGGTTTAGTTCGGTTATATTGGAATTGATTATGATTTGGAAGTTGTAGGTGATTATGTGAGGAGGAGGAATATGGAAACTGGTAGGGTGAATATACAATTATGGTTTTAAAGGTTTCATAGGATATGATGGGTTGAAAGAGTTATGGTTAATGAATTTTGGGTGTTTATCCTCGGTGTGAAAGAAGAATTTAAGTTAATTTGGATTAAGTAGCTACAATTAAGGAGGGGGTCCTTAATTCAAGATGAGAATGTTGAGGAAGAATGTTGTTATAGGCATGGTGTGGGTTTAATTTAACTTAACCAAGCCAAATAAATGTAAATTTTTTTCTTTGTGCAATTGGGACTTCTTTTTGGCTAAGTCCCAAAGTGTCGGGTTAATGTCACTTGAAACTTGTCTTGACCGTGTGTATATGCCTTCTAGTAATTGTAGACGCAAGCGAGTTGAGCCGAGCTTGAGGATCTTCGTATTCTAGTATTTTCCTTTTGGTTTGACAAGCTCAGGTAACTGCTCTCATCTCACTACATTATTGTGTGTGATGTTAGTTGGGATTTTTTAAATCCCTTTTTATACATGTATGTATCTCTTGATTTATAACTGAAATTTTAAAAGTTACTTTCGTATTAATGAGCCTATCGGGTGCCTTTGGACTGCGATTATTTTCATACAAATAATTGATATATTATACGTGTTATCCTGGCTCATTGTGGTGGTGATACTTATGAGTTATTGAGTTGTGATATTATAGACGTAGTATCCTGACTGGTGTCTTTGTTGAGTTGATATCTCTTGTTGTGATTGTTGCATGGTGATTGGGATATTGTGAAGTAGTTAAGAATCATTGTATTGTGATTGCTGCATAGCATTGAAAAGTATCGTCGCGCGATGTAACCCTCGGTAGGACAACCGAGAGGTTATTTGTATTGGTCATCCTGATTGTAGACAGGGACTGCTCCCCATTCTGATTGTAGACAGAGGGGAAAATTGCCATCCTGATTGTAGACAAGGGCACATTATTACTTTATGTTTACTTTTGTCATAGGTTCTTGAAATCTGTTATTGCTACAGTAGCATGGTTAGGGTGCATATTGATATTCTGGTGATACGGTTGGGTTTATATATATGTGTGTGTAAAGATATATTGTTTATGAATTAATTATTTTAAAATGTGGTACCTGTTAGGCACTCTACTAACCCACTCATACTTTTGTATTGAGTTGAGTTGTGGTTATTGAGACATATTTGTCTCACCCTATTATCGTTGTCATTTTTGCAGGTGATCATGCATTGAATAGGTTGTTGAGAAAGGGGCGGGGCTGTCCGGCCGCACTGAATCAGTGAGTCAGTCGAAGGTTTATTATGGATTGTATATTGCCACATTTCTAGGCTTACATATGCTTCCGTGATTTATATTATGATTACCAATATATTCTGGATGACTGTGTCTAGTTTCTAATTGAATTAATGCTGGATTGGTATGAAGTTAGGATTTTTGGTTGATTTTTATTTAACCATATTAGAAGGCTCCTTATCTAACATGGTTAAATCAATTGTTAACTGTTAATTAGGTGAATTTTTACTAATTATGTTAGACGAATCCTTTTCTAACATAATTAGGGTAAATTATCCATGATAGTATGATTGTTGGGATATGTGTTGTTTTTTTTCTATCATGGATAGACGTTTGAATCCCTAGGTAAACCTTTTTCTAACTATGATAGGGGATTTATTGCAATTGTATGAAAAACCCTTTTTCCTATCATAGTTAGTAGTGTAATATGATTAGATTTAATTATTAGTGGTTTAATTATAATTAGTAAGTAGTATTTTACAAGAGGCAGACGCCTGGGGGGTGAATTTTCCATATCCAAAGAAAACCATTCTGATCCCCTATTAGAAAAATTCCTAATTCTCTAACACAGTGACAAAGGCACACATGGAAACAAGCTGCCTGCCACAAAACAAAGAAGGAAATAGATTCAACATCCTTGCAGACCATGACCTTGAACCAATAGATAACCCCCAGACACAACAAGTCAAACAACCTAACCCTACCAAAACCCACAACTGCATATAACAATCAAAACAAACAAATCGCACAAAGCCATCTTGAGATACGGAAATGACAAACCCGGGGGGACAAGCCTACATTGGCTTTTGATTTCAATGTGGTTGTGGATATTGGTTGCATATTGATGGTTGTAGTATGTTGTGGTATACCGATTATTTAGTTTCACTCCATCATGTGATGAGACCCCTAATGACCCTTGGGTGGCTCTTTGGTTAGTTGTGTCCCAAGGGGACAGGCCAGCAGTGGCTTTTGATTCCAATGTGGTTGTGGATAAATTGATGATTCACATTTACCACATAAGGTATGTCCGACTTGGTGTGCATTAGATAGATCAATTTCTCTACAATTTGTTGGTGAGCCTCTTCTTGTGGTTTAGCACATGATCTGAGTAAATATATAGGTCTGCAATCTAATACTCATACTTCAACCAATAATTCCAATAGATATTTCCTCAATGAGAAGACAACGCTTTACTCGTTTATATTTACTTCATCAATATCCAAGAAAAATTTTGGCTCTCCTAGATCTTCCTCTTTGATGAAAAGTGTATGCTCTGTGGTGCTTTATCTATAACCAAAAGCTTTTCTTGGTCATGGTGAATTTGTTAAACCATGCACGTTGTTTTAAGTTATAGAGAGTTTTTTGTTTTTTAGTTATATATAGAGAGATTTATGTATCAAGTTATAGAGAGATTTATGTAGTTAAAAAACTTAATCGTCTGTATTCTAACAATTTATTGTGAAACTTTGATAAACTTGGTAGTTGAGCTAGAAAAGTGATATGAAAACTTTGATCAACATAAAAAAAGACATTTTCTTTCTTTCAGTAATTTTTGTTCAAGGGACAACTTCTTGACACACACAGCGCTTAAGAAATTTGTATTACTATCTCTAATTCTAAGTATAAGACCTATTTGTGAAAGTGAATTTGGTCCAAAATATAAGATATCTTTTTAATTTTTCTCAATTTATTCCCAAATTATCTTACATTTTAATAATAAACAGGCAATAGAGAGAAGGAGGGGTTAAAAGTAAATTGTTAGGATATGTTTTGGTAATATCATATGATTTTATCAAACTTAACTAACATTCATAATCTAATCAAATTAGATAAATAAGTCTTATATTTAGGACCGGCGGAGGAGGTATCATCTTAAATTTTAACTTAAATGCTCATTACTAATGAAGGCTAGTTGTTTTTAGCCAAGTACCATGCTTGATCTTCTAAGTTTGGATCAAATTTTATTATAATTTTTTAAGTTGCTGAAGTGTATTTTTAGTCTCTTAATGTTAACATGGTTGATCTCAATAAGAGAAAATGCTGATTTTGTGAATTTAAATGCTGACATATTAATCTTTAATTTAAAATTTATAATTGAAAAATATTTAAAATAAATTCTCGTGTAGATTTTGGTTCATCTATACTTTCAACATCAATAACTCATCTTTCAAAATATAAAATACTATATTAAATAATTAAATTCTAAGCATACATTATCCGCATTTAGTTGTAGAGTTTTCATTTAAAATTTTTGAGTAAACATTTTCTGTTGATCATACTATCAGTGTTGACATTTAAATACACTCTATAAATTTAATGGATTAAGTTGAAACTTGATATAAACTTAAACCCAGGATACCTCAATTATCAAATTTTTAAAACACTGACACTTGTTATAGAAATGTACTCTCATGTGGATATTTAGTTAAGAATTTTTTTTAAACCTTTTTATATCAAATCATTAAAAGGCTTTTGAAATACTTAAATCCTAATGGAGGCTTCTAAAATTTATAAATCCTAACTCAGTCCATGTAGCATTTTCTCATCTCTCTTTCAAATTCCATTCGGATTTCTCTGGATCTGGGTCCTGTATTTTGCGTGGGGATTAGGAATTTGGTTAGATGAATCACGTACACATAATATGAATATTGTGATCATTGTCCTATTCTATAATTGAAAATTTTGTCAATGCAAGGAATAATAAGGTGCAGGACTATATCGAATATTGCAGAGAACTATTCAAATAAATCATTAATCATTCAGAGCTTCTCAAACTGATCAACTCCTCTATTTTCCCTTGCTTAAGCATTTAACTGCCAAGTCCGTGCAAATTAGAATTCCTACTTCTGCAGAAATTTAGATGTCTGAAGTTTTCCTTTCATTTTTAAGGAGCTCAATTTTAGGTGCCTGTGGCAATAAATTTTAATGGATGTTTCATGTATGCATCTAACACACAGCAGTTATGATGATGGAGTCTGAGATGAGATGCAATAAGGGTCGATACTCCAAGATTCGTCCTCACATGCTACCTCATTTAGGCCCAACTTCTCTAAAACACCTGAATACTGAAGTTTGGGCCTTTGAACTTGCGAGTTAGGGCCGCGCCTATTTAACTAAAAATCATTATTTTTAATTTTTTATTGTTTTTAAAAAAATTAAGTTTAAACAATAAATCCCTAATTTTTAAGGGAAAATACTGGAAAAAGACACTCAAAACATATAGAGGACATGTGTCATGGACTGATGTATCATTTCATAAATTTAAAGAAAATGACTAATATCCCCTTCAATAAATTTTAGAAATTCATCAACTTTCTATAAGGGTATACAAACTTCACTTAAATATTTACCAGCTCTCTATTTTCTTGACTTTACCAACTTCATGTTTGGGTTTATCAACTCTCTATAAGAGTTTACCAATGTTCTATTTGTGTTTATCAACTCCACACGGACACTTACTAACTCTCCCTTTATTTGACTTTATTAACTTCGTATTTGTATTTACCACCCATCTTTATGTTTACCATTTTTATATTTGCATTTATCAGCTCTACACGAACTCTTAACAACTCTCTATTATTGAAGGATTTTTTGGTCTTTTCCTTTAAACTTCACAAACGACATATTAGTCCATGTCATGTATCTATCATTTCATTAATTTAGTGTATATAAATGTCCTTTATACATGATAACATCTTTTTCGGCTATGTTCCTCAAATTTAATTCCATATATAACTTCAAAACGTGTTATGATTGAAAAAATGGAGCATAGCAATAGACTCAAAATAGGCCCACCTCCCTAACCCACCATAACAGAAGCTTGGGGCATTAGGCTATAAGCTTCTAGTCTTGAAGACCAAAAATTTGAAGTTTCTGTTAGCTCGTGCTGAAGAAAAGATTTTATTAAGAAAAAAGGGGGAAAAACAGTTGTAATAATATTTCTCATTTTTATTCACTTTTCAAGCATGAATTGAAAATTATTTACATTTTTAGAACTATCTTTAATTCGTTCTCTTAAAATATCTATATGTTTTTGTGTCCTCAATATTAACAAATTTTTTGAAAGTGGTACAGATTTTTTTAAAAAAAAGGGCTAAAATTTAAGTTACATGCTTGTTATATACGTGATGTTACAAGTAATAGGTGTATGGGATAGTGTAAAATATATATATATATATATGTCCATGGGAAGAAACCCAAAAATAATTATTTTCATTTAGGCTAAATTATAGAAAACCCCCTGAACTTTAGGTCAGTTGCACATAACCTCCCCGACCTTTCATAGTTTAAATTAAGCACCCCTGATGTTTCATGTTTTGACTCTTAACTCTCTTGCCGTTAAAATTACCGTTAAAGTTTGTAATTTACACTTTTTGACGTTATTTTATTATATACCATCTCATTCTAAAAATAACTAGTGACAAATGACATATAATTTTAAGTATTTTAAAATATTTTTAAAATATAAAATATTTAACAGAAAGGGTTTAAAATATTGTCTTGACCATACACTTTATAAATAGAATGTCTTAAAATAAAGGGTTAAATATCATTTTGGCCAATGAACAATTGCGTAAATATCACTTTGGCCAATAATCAATAAAAAGTATCATGTATGCCTATAACCTTTTAAAATGTATCATTTTGATCAATACCATTAAAAAATGCCTAACGGCTGTTAGATTTTAGCCAAGTGTAGACAAGTCATTGGCCAAGTCATTGGCTAAGTCAACGGCCGTTAGGCATTTTTTGACGGTGTTGGCCAAAATGATACCTTTTAAATGGTTATAGGCATACATGATACTTTTTATTGATTATTGGCCAAAGTGATACTTGCGTAATTGTTCATTGGCCAAAATGATATTTAACCCAAAAATAAAAGTACTTAAAATGAATGCAAAGATCATGTCTTCTTTTAAATGAAAAATTATAATATACTTACTATTGTTTATATTAAATGAAAAAACTTATTTTTAATGACATATTATACAAAAGAAAATATGAAAAAATTGGATAAGATAAAAACAGTTAACTTTAACGGAAATTTTAACGGTAGGGGAGTTGAGAGTCAAAACATGAAATGCTAGGGATCCTTAATTTAAATTTTCAAAGGTCAGGGAGGTTCTGTGCAACTGTCCCAAAGTTTAGGAGTGGTTTCTATAATTTAGCCTTTCATTTGTAAGATAAAAATCTTGTCATATTTTTAACCCAGCATAAAACCACGTAACATAAGCTAAACCAAACACCCATAAAGCAAAAGTCAAGCAATCTATTGTAAATGTCTGTGATCCACCCTTTTATAGATTATTAAATCTTCTCTTTTCTCTTATAGGATTATATCGCTACAACTTCTGGTATCATTACAGTCAAGCAATTTGCTTAACTTGCTACTCAAATGAAATTTATAGGCAATGTTGTCTTGGAGGATACTCTAACTTTTCTCCCTTTATTTACTAGTTCAATGGTAGAAGTAGATAGTCATTCTTCGTACGTTTACGCTAAGTAATTTTCTTTATTTCCTTCTATGGCTTGGCCTTTTATGATGTAGTTTACATTTATATTAAGGAAACCTATCTAGAGAGGCACTGTCAACGCTTACAACCACCCAAGTCCAGGAGAACTTCAAAAGGTCATCAATCATTAAAAGCAAATCAAAACTTTTGAATTTTGTATGGTTGATTTGGTGCAAGGTGGATATAACATAGGTTATCCACGTGTGCTGTATAAGATCACACAAAGCCTTGATATTTGTCCTTCATTCATGTCACAAGGCCTGCATTGTCTTAGTAAAAGATAAAATTAAAAACCTGTTTCCAATCAAATTCTTCAGCTAATACAAATATATTTTTTTAATATTTCTTCACCACAAATATTATAACAACAAAAACAAATCCTATTAAGGACGCTCGGCTATATGTATATTCAATTGCACAACACAATTGTACCCCATTAACATCATCATAATACTAACTCATTGAAAAGTTCATTGTTTACTTTTCAGTGAACTTAGTAGCATTCATATAAACACATTACCTAAGTTTTATGCCATAATAAAATATATACATAATTTTTGTTTTTGGCACTGAATAGATTGAATCTAATATATACACACCGTATTATGGAAGAATTATTGGCTTTTCAAATAGTTTTGGTTGTCTCCAGCAGCAACTCTGCTGGTAAGGGAAGGTCTCATAGTGACAATGGCAGACTCATTTGCACCTGCTCTGAGAGCTACCTTTCCAGCTTCCAGGAACCTCTTCACTGCATCTTCTGCATATCTGTTAGCTTCTTCCACTGTCATGGTCTTCCCAATATCTGGATAGGTTTTCAGCACATAATCACCGTTGAGTTGCGATGCGAGCTGGATCAGTTCAACCTGGAATTCTGAGAGCTCTTTGTCTCCTCTAGGTCCCCATGGCCTCAGTGCTCTCTTCACTTCGGGCAGCCTTTCTGAAACGTCATTGGAGAAACTGTTGAAATATAATAGCTGAATCGTAGAAAATGAGAGGCAGCAATGCTTCTATCCCAGAAAACTATTTTGCTATAAGTGAGCATATTAGACACACTTCAAGCAATATGAAGCATGTATGTGAGCATATCAGACATGCTTTTCGGGGTTATTATTAAAATAAATTAAAAATAATTTTTCTTTTTACAATTACTCGTGTCTAGTTTAAAACTATCACCAACTCACACAGTTTAAACAAGCAGGCCCTCAGTTTTTTCTATTTTTATTAGCTTTTCTTTTGTTATGATAAGGAAAACAAAAACCCACTGAGCATGTTTTGCTTTACCTAATACCTACCTATATGATTCTCTCCAGTCCATATTTTGTTTCCTTACCATTCGCCTCTCCCTCTAAACTTCAGATGAAACGAACCTCAGTGGCTTACGTTAATTTAAGATGGTGAAAAAAGTGGAAACTTATAATTTCTTGCTAGAATAAGCACAAGAGAAGCCAAAAGTGTCTGCAACAGTGTGTTTGATGCCCAGCCAAGGACTATCAAGAGCATGGGAAAACTAAGTTATGTAGATGATTCAAGATATACAGCGTTCAAAACAGTATGCACAAGAGCCATGAACGGTATCTAAGTTGCAGAACAAAATTCTATGTTTCTTCTACAAATGATTTTGAAGTTCATTATGAACACTGAATCATATAATGACGGAACAATTAGTCCAAACAGCAGAAAAGGTTACTTAAATCAAGTGAAAATATGCTAGGCAAACCTGGACAGTCATCACGAGGAGTATCTCGAATGTAAAAATATTTCTCAAAGGTACCAGCCCATGCATCTCTTTTTGTCAAGAAATTGGACTTCAGATTGAAAAGTTTCTTTACTGTAGCAGGAATAGAAGAGTGTTCAAATTGTGAACTTGGTGTTGGCCCATCTGGTTCATGAATCACTGCAAAAAAGGCGTCAACCCAAACTTAGAAAGCCACCATAACAATACAGAAGGCAATAGATTGCAGAATAAATAAATTAAAATCTATTAAACATGTTAGATAGGGGGACAAGCATATGACAAATTAGTTGGTGCTGCTTAAGATCTGGCATCCAGTAAGGTCACTACATAAATATCTAATTCACTTCTGGTAAAGATGAGAGTTTCTTCCATAGATCAGAAATTAAGGATAGCATAAGCACACAGAGCTGAAATCACAATGGATTAATTTCTCTCATTTACCAAGCAAGGTATACAGAAACTAGTACTTCTTTTTTTCCCCTCTTTTTACTCTTCCGAACTAAAGAACCAAACTTACAATGTTTAGCAACATCAGTTATCTGTGGGAAGGATGAAAATCAGCAAGATTAGGATTAAGGATTTCAAAGCTTTTAAAAATGCTTACAAATTTCATATCAGTCTCAAGATATAGGCCATTTGTTTAAAATGCTAAAAATAAAAGCAACAGACTTAAGCAAGAACTGCAGACAATGATAACCAACGCTAATTTCCAACCTGCCGTGTATAAGCCTAAAATTCTTTAACCCATTCTGAAGTAAAAAAAAAAATCCCCCAGGAAAAGGACACAACACAAGAATTTCTATGAAGACAAAAGTAATTTTAACTGTAGATTTACTCATGCACCAAACCGTCTATACCTTCTAAGAAAACAACGAAAGCATACAAAACTTAAGTGTAGGCCAAAAGTGACTATAGAGAGACAAAAATGTCAGCTCGCAGAGTTATAGCCATATAATCGGACAAACCAAAGCATTAGGACGATTTTGTACATCTTCAAATAAGCTTCCAAGTATAGCCAAGTCCGTGGAAGTTTTGAAGACATTAAAATAAGATTAACAAGAAACCAAAATCATTAAATCACCGTAACATCCAGGCAGCCCGAAGAATTCGACAAAGCAGGACATAAAAGATCAAATTTGGAGTCAAATAACTCTTGGCACAACCATTCATTATCAGAACAAATATAAGCAGTAATAGAAGTGAAAACCAATCCCAGAAACAGGAATAAATGAATCCCCGACACTTACCAACACCCTTGTCAATCCATGGTGAGATTAGTAAAGTTGGTACTCGAACTCCAAGCCGGTCAAACCGAAAGTAATAAGGACCAACATGGCCAATGATACCATCTGGGTTAGGCACACCAGAAACAGGGGTAGGCACATGGTCATAAAACCCACCATGTTCATCATATGTAATCAAAACAGCCATTTCTTTCCACTGAGGGCTAGCTCTCAGTGTCTCATAAACCTCCTTCACAAACTTCTGCCCAATAGCCACATCATGCGACGGATGGTCATCATTCGCAGGAAAAAGGTTCACATCGAAATACCTCTGTTCAATAACCACATAATTCGGAAGCCTCCCCAATCTAGCATCCAACTTAAACTTCAAAGCATAATTATGAAACTTAATTAAATGCTTAAGCTTCCTCAAGCTCTTAAAAAACAAAGTAGCAGGAATATTCTGGTAATAAATCCCAAACGAAAGCCCACTCTCTTCCAAAGAATCAAAGATAGTTTTTTGCGGAAACCCATGAACCAAATCCTTCCTAACATTACTCATAGCCCCATGTGAAGTCGCTGAATGACAATAAAACCTATTCGGCTGAGTCGAAGTCGGACACGAAGCAAACCACCTTATTAGAGAAAAACACATAAAAAAAAGAGTGAGAAGTGAATTAAAGACAATCCTAACATATATATAAATATATATATATATATATAATTAATTCATATTCCAACACACACCTATCAAAAACAGCAAATTCGTTAGCTAATTCAGTATAAACAGGAACGAGCTCCGGTTTGAAGCCACTCATGACGGTTTTGGACATTCCCTCTTGCATACTCTCTGCTTGTTGAGCAAAACCATTCATAGGGGCAGGAATCGCTGAACTATCATTAGATCCAAAGATTTGTTCCCTAATGTCCTGAAATGAGTGGCCAGGATCAGAATCAACGAACACAGAGTCATCGGAGACGAAGACTTTCGGCGATTTTGGGTCAGAGGCAGAGATATGGTTAGATTCATCGCCGTCAAGACCGTCGATGTCGGGTCGGGTTTTTTTGAGCCAACCTAAAATGTGATCGAACGATCGGTTTTCCATTACGATGACTACGACGGTTTTGATTGGGCCTTCGATTTTGGGCTTCCTTTTGTGGAAGTTATTGGTGTTGATGCCATGGGATGAGAGTAAGAGGTGGAGGAAGAAAAATAGGGTGAGAGGTAATCGCCGGGGATTCATCTCCGGCGACCGGAGATTCAGAGGGCAAAGTAAGAAAGTTTCGTTTCAGTGGAAAATGAGTTTTAAGAAAATAAGAAGGAAGGTTATAATTGTGATATATGACTTGTTACCGGCCGCCTTGAAATTAGTACATTCTTTCTTTTGTTTTGTGTATGTATTTTTCAGATTTTTTTTTTGTCCGTATTATTTTGAAATATTCAAAGTTCACTCTTTTTTGAAGATGACAAATGGTTTTATTTTACCCCCTTCAGAATTTATTATGATCATGTTGATTTTTTTTTTTTTTTCAAATATTTTTCTTCTGAAAAGTCAACATAATGACATGTACTATGTTGATCTTGTTTGCTTACAGGGTGATGGAAAGAAAATTTCGTTCGCTTGTATTTATAATTCGTGTCATTAAAATTTACTTATGAAGACTTTACTTTTACGTGTTCATAACAAAAAAAGACTTTATTTTTATGTGATTTATTACATATAATAAAATTTAAAAATTATTAAATGTTAAAACAAAATTAAAGACATCTAAGGTTTTAATATGGGTGAATCATGCCGGAACAACTTATAAATGTAAGCACGAAATAGATTTTTAATAATTTCTTTTGCCGGCAATATTTTTTGATAACGATACAAAACAAAAAAATAAGTTCAATAGTAGTTTTAGAATATATTTTTTTATTTACAAAACTCAGTCTATTATTTAAGAAATGTTGAGTCTTTATCACCCAAATCTATTTGATATTTCATTATTACTTACGAAATAATCATATCATTTTTAATGATTTAATTATAAATTGAGTAAATTATAAGCTCTTAAAACACAAGCAATCATGGGGATAAAAAATGGCATGTGAAATGAGATTTATTGAGTATGATATTTTTTCCCACTTCAATAAAATAAAGTATGATATTTTTTTAAGTATCAAACCGATAAGCCCAAAGGGTTTCGGCTATTCGTAATTCAATCGGTAAAATATAATTACTATTCAAACAGATGGCATAATAATTCAATAAAAAAATTGTATACATTTGTATTAATATATGTATAATAAATTCATAATAAATTTAGCTATCAATTTAATATCATAGTATATGAAGTATTTGATGAAATTTCAACATATAGCTACAAATTGTGTGAAAATATATTAGGCTTTTTGAGAGAGTTAACTTTTTTCATTTTTATAGTTTTTTTTAAATTTTTGTCAGCCTTTTTCATCAAGCCAAAAATCGTTCTCATTTGCAATTAATTCTGGTTTCTGATTCAATGACAGCATGAATCCTATCTAACTAAAATCAACCATGAAAACGAATGGATGACAAAATCATCTACCACTTATATCAACCAATAAAAACACTCTATAAAGAAATGTCAAATTAACTTTAGTGGTAAGCATAATGGTTACGTAAATTGAATTAAATTCACATGAAGTGGGAATTCTTTTTCTTTTTATAAAAATAATAAAGTAATTTGGAGGAATAGTGGTACTTTATTGGTGGGGTTGGTAATAATTTGTAGAAGCAGAAAATGTCGTTTTATTGGAAAGGAGTGTTGTGGGGTGCGTCTCATTTATATTAATGTACATTTGTGTACCCATCAATCTCTATCACAACCCTTCATGCCAAAACTGACCTTTCCTTTGGTTTTTTTTCTCCTTAGTGTTCAAATCTCGTCCGCCCATATGCTTATAATGGATCCCTCCCCCTCTTTTATTATTATTTTTGTCCTTTCATATAATAACATTGTTAATATAAAAAGACATTAAACATTGTATTTTTTTAATTTAAATTTTAGTAACTAGTATGACCTAAATGCATGTATTGTGCAATTGATTTTAATTCTAAATGTGAAACATCAATTTACTATGTCTTTTAAATCTATAATTTTTTTTTTATTAAAATTATACATATTGATAGCATCTGCTTTTATTATAGGATGCTTCAACCAAATGATTAAAGACAATAACTTTTTTTAACATAATTAAAGACAATACTTGAAAGAAACCAATAGCTATTTTTTTATAAATAACTAACTCAACTAATTTATTTTATATATATATATAGATATAAATTAATGACATATCGCTTATAATAGATATTAGATAAAATGGCATTCAATTCTCACTTAGCACTCCCCTATACTCCCCTGGATCCAAAATATAAATAAATTTCAAATGTCTTACATAAATTAATATAAAACATTTAACTTATTAATTATCTTTTACATTAAAATATGTTTATATTCAAATCTTTCCACATCTCCCCTCTTTCGGATATTCACTATATACCACAAAAAAAGGATAAAATTATGATAATGACAATTATAATTCTATTGGTGGCCTAGTTTTTAGGATAGATAATTGGAATGATACTAAGGCTTCAAGGGATAGAAAAAAGTATTAAAAAGTCTCTTGAGGAGTTTCAATAATTAATAATTCCCAAGGAATCTTCCTATATTTAAAATACACATTTAATTTTTGCCTTAAATTAATTTTATTTAACAGAGCAAGAATTGTCGTTACTCACAGCAAGATTGTTAATAGCTTTAGAAAGACCTGTCAATAATCACAACAAGACTTGTCGTTGATAAACTTAGAGTTGTCAACTAGCTAGTATTTCTTCAAAATTCTAATTAGACATAACATAATTGAATGGAATTTCACTTAATACAATAAGAGTTGTCAATGGGCACAATAAGACTTGTCAATGGCAACAATATCATTTGCCATAGGATAAACTTGTAGTTGTCAACTTGTCTTTCTTAAAAATTTTAAATAGATATAACACAAATGAATTTTAATTAACACAATAAAACCTGTCAATAATCACAACAGAAATTTTCAATGGTCACATCAATACTTGTTAATGACCACAACAACAATTGTCAATAGTCATAGTAACACATTTCCTTGAGTAGGATTAGTCTAGTCTTTATATATTTTAAATTTATATCAAGCAAGTTCCTCGACCTTTTAATTAGTGAATCATGTACCCAGACTTTTTAATAAATTTTTCGGTATCTTCTTAGATTCTCCCTTGATAATCCTTAGGTGATTATATTATGATTACACTATTTTTAATGTTGATAAACCTATTCGGATTGAAGTTGACCAGTTCAATTCAATCGAAATGTCAAATTAAACAATAAATGGATTCAAATACAGATAGACAAAAAATGGGAAGCATCTTTGAAGCATTTTATAGGGCCAAATGGCATATTCTTTCTTCTGCTTTTTGGCTGATGGCTGCATTTCATAATATAAGCCACTAAATGTAACTTGCCTTCCCAAACAGATAAGATGTGAAGTAAAGCCATCGATCACAAGTCACCACTGCAAATGCACGGCTGAGAAGCTTATTTTAATTATCAATGTAAAGTTTTAATGAGATTTATCTTTTAAATTTGTAACTATTTCTTGAATTATCCATATTTATTCTACATATTAAAGGAGTTTATTTCATTAAAAAGATAGCCAGGTTCCTATACAAATAATTACTCATTTCATCCTATTTAATTTGTGTGTGCTTCATTTGACAAATAGCTAACATATATTTTTTCAATGATTAACTAAAGCAATTTTTCATTTTTAATATATATAAAATTAGTGTCTAACATATAAATATACTTTTGACCAGGGAGAGTCCATCTAATATTTTATCCAAATCACATTTCAAAGAGTTTTATGGTCTGATATATAACTCGTCAAAAACACTCTTCTCATCAATTTCTAATTGATAGATGATAGTGAAAACAATTTTTAAATACTTTTTTTGAGGCAATTAACTTTTGGTATTCCTGTAAGGTAATTAAGAACAGGAAGAAGAATGTTTAAAACTTGATTAGTTCACTATCCATAAACAGAGCAACTTATTCGGGTTTCATATAAACACAAAAGGGTTATTTTAGTTACCATTCAGAATAGCTCTATATTTTTGTCTCTTCTTAAATAAACATAACAAGATACCTTTTTATATTACAAATGGTGCTACTATAATAATAATCTTTAAAGATATAAAATAGAATATATAGTGTCATAGTATCGAGTATCGACAAAACATAAATAATAATGTAAATTATATTAGATTCATGAAACTGCCAATCGGAGTTTAATCTTAATTTGTTCTTTAAATATTCCCTCCGGTCCAAAATATTAGAGGTAATATGGCAAAATTTTTTGTCCAAAACATAAGGTAACATGTAAAAGTTAAAACAAGGAGAGGAGGGAAAAGTGTGTATAATAAATGAGTGATAGTAAAAATAGAAAACATTATTAAATTTACCTATAATAAATGATTTCAACATATATTTATTGATATGTGTTAAAAGGCTGACTATCTCAAATAATAGAGATAAGAGGGAGTATTTTATTGAGATTTAGTAAGTAATCTAAATAGTTTTATGTTCATTCCTTCAATGTTTATTCAATATAGCTTAAATACTAAAAAGGTAGCTACAAATGTACAGTTCTCATGAAATGTAGCGTTCTCATGAAATGTAGCCCAATAGTACCAAACTCCTCTTAATTCTCAAAAAGATGATGTTGTAAATTCGAACCCGGTGTACATATAATGATTGCACATTAGTGTTATATATATATATATATATATATAAGTGGAACATTGCCTCCATGTGCATGATTCAAGAACAAAACCCATGTTCATGTCAACGTAAAATGGCTCCCCGTATATTGATTTCTTCTGGGCATTTAATGGAGATAAAAAGCACACTCATTTACTGGAAGGACACATTTTTTCTACTCATAATTGAAGGGGGTCTACGACTTCTTTCAACAAGCCCTAAATAATATCATATTAGCTAAGCAAGTTTAAAGAATAATTCATTCGTCCTCTGATTTCTTTATTTCTGATAGTTTGGGAATACTTTTATTTATTAAGATTTAATTTAGTCAAGAAGCTTTACAACTCCTGGATTTAGGAAAGCATTCTTCATTGTGCAGATATTAATATGGATCATGTTAAATGTTAAATTGAAAGTGGGTAATGGAAAGAATATCTCTCTCAACCACCCTGTCATAATTGCACATGCAATCTGGATCAACAACCTTATTGCCTGTTCAAACTGTTGCAACCCAATAGGATATAGTTCAAACATAGCTCATCACTCCACTTTCTTTTGGTTATCTTCCTCAAATTCTATCGGAGTAAAAGTTCTTTAAGCTCATATTCATAAATCAGAATGTGATGAATTTACACTATGAAGGCAGACCTCCCATCATTCCTCTCAAGTTGCTTTTTGTAAGATTTGTTGCCAATTAATTTATAATGAAAGAACTCCTCCTGATTCGGAAATTGTTGGATGATGCTATTCCTTCTTTTGACACCCTTGGTGAAATTGTGAATATTCATTTTCATTTTCAAGGCAATTCATTGAAGGTCTTTGCTAAGTACTGTAAATTATATTGAAACAAAGAATATGAAAAATAAAGAAAGTAATCTGTTAAGAAATAAAAGATAAGTACTGAAAAGTAACCTTAAAAAAATGTTCTAACCAAGAGTTTTGTTGTTTTTTTTTTTACTTTTTTTTTAGTATTAATAGTCAGTAACTAAGAGAATGGTCTTTCTAAAAAAAAAACTAAATTTATAATTTGCTCCTTAAAAGTCTGCTCATTTGCTTCTTCACTAGATTATTTCTCCACAAAAAAAATTAGTTTTCCATGAAATTCATATTCTCAACCAAATACCACAATCACACTATTGATCTTCGTAAAAAAACAATCAATTTTACCGGCAACAAAACTCTTCAACACTCTCACTGATACCAAGTCTTCAAGTCAATTAAAAATGAAGTAAAAAATATGCTCCTCCAAGTAGCATTTTCCACCGCAAACATAATCAGTGTATTCAATCAACTATTTTTTCACCAGGCCATCTCAGAAATTCTTGAGGTTGAACGCCAACTATCTTTTTGACAAGCACACATTATCTAAAAAAGATCAAGCGACATCTTCAACTTGTTCTGTTTCCACTTTGGAAGCTTATAGAAGGAAGATTTTGTCATGCCAAACTTCTCACGAAACTCTTCATCAGACAGATATGCCTATAACATTTAAAAGAAGCAAATGTCTGTTAACATACTGCTTGGTATGTAAGACAATCAAATAAAAAGGAAGATGAAAAAAAAACTTTTTCATTACTCATCCTTTGTCTCGTAATTAAAGGATTCAAGCATCCAATGGAGACTCGGTATTATGAGATACTTTTTTTTTTGCCAACAGGTATTATGAGATACTAATTCCTATATCTCACTTTGAGTAATATAGGATGCTTAATGAGGTATTTAAATGGGGTTAGTTCTCCCATCTCAACAACTATTGTTGGGTAGGGTTAGTTATTCATTTATTTGTGTCATTATATAATTATGGGTTAAGGTACAAATTTGTCTCGAAAGTTTTAGCTCTAGAGCTATTTTGCCTCAAAAGTTTTTTTGGGTTAAAAATTGTCCCAGAAGTTTCGAAACATACCAATATTGCTCTAAGCCATTAAAAAAAATCACGTTGACGGTTAATATTTTTAAGGCAAAGGGCATAATTGGTCCATTTTACTACTTTCAAGGCAACATTACTCAAAAAAAAAAAAACTTCCGGGACAATATTTCTCTCAAATGAAAACTTTCATGACATATTTGCACCTTACTCCTACAATTATTCAATATTCAATTCGGTCATGCATTGCAAATTAACCTCACCACATGAAATTGATCCAAATTGTTAGAATTCATGTCATTCTAAGGGGAATAAACCATCAGGGTATAAAAACGACAGTAGCTTAAACCTCTTTAATTGGACCTGAAATGTTACAAAATGTTTATGTGCAAGGACTGAAAAGTAAAAATCCACAGTTACGAGTGGCTTTTCAATAGCAGATTAGGTTTATCAGTTTTAAAAAGACCATTTTTCAATATTATCTAAATATTTTCCAACATTTTGTTACGGATAGAGCACAATGGAATCATATGATCCATGTGGCCAATCCCACTTTCTGTTGTTGTTGTTGTATCCAAAGATTTGGTTCTTTATAGAGCACAATAATGTCATGCAATTCATGTAGCTGACTCCACATAGTGGGATAAAAGTTGTTATTGAATAATTAGTCAATTGTTTTCTTTATCAGAATTTGAAGGCATTGGTCTTTTTTAATAATTCTTAACAGGGATAAAAGCATGTTCAAGAGGGTTAGATAAGGATCTTGGATGTGAAGTCTTAGAAAATGACTTAATAGACTGATTCAGCTCAGGAGGTACCTCTCTTACAGTCACATTGATGCCAACTATTGGGTTACTAGAAACCACTCTCAGGCGATCATAAGGGTAGATCGGCAAGTTCTCGATATCCTTGTTTCCATTCCTCTGAAGTGATTTTGAAGTCCCAGATGATGCATTTGATTCCACTGCCGGAGAAGCTGAAAATGAAAATGATTCTTCAAGTCAATTATTCAAAAGAGGAATTTCATCAACATGTTGATGGAGAGGACTTTTATTACCAGGACTATTATTAGAAGGAGATCCTTGGAAGAGCTTTTTTGCAACTGAATCTGGCGTAGAAAAATGTGGTGACTTGTAACCTGAGCGCATGCCAAAGGATGAGGGTGAACTACTTCTTCCTCGCCCATTGGAACTGACAGAAATACTTCTCTGACCATCAGGGGTCGAGTCCCTAGAGTTTGCTCTCCGTGCGGTTCTATTGTGTCCCTGAATAATTGATTAAGATGATGATGCAAAAAAAGACCGAGGAACCATAGCTGAAATCATTCTAAAATTTACTGGCATAATAATAATAATAATAATAATAATAATAATAATAATAATAATAATAAATCATTCTAAAATAATCCCTCCGATCCAAAATACAGGGCACCTATTTATTGGTGGTACACATTGGATAAAAAAAAAAGAGGTGAGAGGTGAGACATATTTGAACAGGGGTAAAGTTGGAAAATTCTTTCAAATTAAGACACAATGAATGAGTTAACTGCTATTTCTTAGTTTTGGTGGGATCATTAGAAGTTATGTATATTTTGGATCAGAAGGAGTCTAAATTTAGCTGATATAGGATCTGGCTACATTCAGAGAAACTAAACAAGTTGGCGGATAAAAAGGACACAACAGAGAATGCATCCTCCTAGCAAATAATTAAGTAGAAATCCAATGTAGTAAAAGAAAATGAAAAGCTAAATTACGCTAAATCCTTAACAATCATTGGACTTAGAAATTACTTTTTAAGCTTGGCCATAGCTTCTAAGCCCAATAACAATATGATGATACTTCGTTTTCATCAAGTGGTATATTATGTAAACAGAAAAAACTTACTCCACTAGAAGACAAAATTAAAAGACTTCCATTCAATAACGTGACCCTTATGCAGATCACTTACTTCTAGGGTCTGTTGCTTTCCTTTCAGAATTGCAAGTTTTCGCTCAAACGAATTACCATGCATCTGCAACATAAGCATTTTAAATTTTGTTTATGAAATATCGCATAACATAACTCTGGCTAGAGTTTTATATGCAATACATTTATAAGCACCCTACAATATCTGATACCAAAATGTACAAAACTGATCCAAGCTACAAATAAATATGTACACATGGAAGAAAGCAGCATGCATATAAATAAGGAATATAAAAGAAAATTAGTAAACATTTCCCTAAAACATTACAAAACGTTGCATGTCTAAACTAAGAAACCATAAGAAATTACACATTCACAGATAAATCAATAACATTAAAAAAGAAAAGGAAATAAAACAAAATTGCTAAGATGGAGTTTTAGACGTGTGCGCTCCATGTAAAATTTATAAACATCAAAACAGTAAGAACTAAATCTAACATGCTAATATATCAAAGTCAGAATGCTAGTGTGTAAAACACTGAGACAGGAAATAGACTTACATTTGCCTTTGAGTAGTCCCATGCAAAGAAACGAGTGAAAAGTGGTGGCTCTTGGCCTTCAGTGACAACATAAATAGGGGTTTCTGGAGACAGATCCTCAACTAGAATGTCCATTTCAATAAATTTCTGCTCATTTCAATATCAATGTAAGAAGAAGATTATATATGCAAGAATCAGTCAACTGAAGAAAGAGCAAATTAGACCTTGATCACGTTTTAGGAATGAATAATGAATTTTTTCCTACAATGTGACCATCAAACAAGTTTTGAACGTGCAAATACGAAAAAGATCAAACTTTTCCTTAATGATGTGGTAAGAACTGTGAACAATAACTTTCATGCAAGGCTTGGCCTGCTTCTGTGTATGTTGAAATCAGGGGTAGATGTCCAAAGGAAGAGATTTGGACAAAAGCATGGAGTGCCAATTAATCTTCGCATAAAGCCTTTCATTGCAGAAAAAGTAGAAGACTAAATAACAATGGTGGCTAAAAGCAGTCAATTTACCAAGCCAAGATTAAGAGCTTCTTGCTTTGATTTGACAATTGAATGTAAGCCCACCCAAACATAAATCTCTTTTTGGCAGTCAAGCAATAAAACGTCTTCAGTAACTAAGTCATCTTGTGTAAAATTGTAGATCTCCCTCACCTGAAATTTTATAAGGCCACACTAAACCAGTCAATTTGAATTCAAACAACAAAGAATGAAAAGTTTGAAGCATATAAAACCATAATACAAATTCACATATCTAATTATAGTGAAGATTGAAACTTAAATAATTTTTACTTTTGAAGCTCATATTTTATTTGACAGAATAGACAAAAATACATAAACAAGATAGTAGGTTCAAAGAGCACAAAGGAGATTTCCAGCATATGATGAATCCTGCATTGTTATTCAGTAATGCTACTATTTTTTTATCCAAAAACACTTAATGGCATAACAGAATCTATATGGATATTCAAATTTCACATAAAAGAAACAATAAATAAATAATAAAAAAAGAAAGTATCACCATAAATGATTGTGTTTGAGATTCACTTAGTACATGAGCTTAGATTGTATAAGCAACATACCTTGAAATCTCCTGAAATGACATTCCAAGCAATTTGTGCAAGAAACAGAACCGTCAATTAGACATGCTTTCCCTGTCATTTCATCCGTGATAATTCTAAAACAAGTAAAAAAGTGATTATATTTCTCAACAAGGGTGCTTTACTTACCTCCACTTATGTTTAATACAAACAAATGGGGATCCTCGTCATATTTTTGAATTTCTTTTCCTCTTGGATACTCTGCTTTTCCTCCAAGTGTATCCCAGAAATCATCAGGTTCATTCCCTTCCCTCACAGATACGGGTTGCCATGCTGGCTGAAAGTTAGATCAAGGAAAACATTGAGAGAGAAAAAAAAAAAAACAGTAGAGTCCAGCCACACAATTAATACCAATATGTTTTTTGGCCAATAATTTTGTACCAATATTGATGCTAAACTTTTGTTGCTACCATTTCATAATTCCACTGTCATAAAATAATAAAGATAAACATTTACAGCACAAGATTTATAACTACATACATTAAGCAACTCCATCATTCGATCAAGAAGATTGTGGTCTTGGGCTGTAGATAGGCTCCCTATCCAAGTAAAGACAGATGCTCCAGTTTGCAAAATATAGCAATAGGATGAATTCAGAGAGGCGGAAACCTATAACATTTCAATACATAGTCATTAAAAAACATTAAAAGTGGCCTAGGTTTTACGGACTGGAAAAATTAAGAACATTTAAGGACAACAAGAAAATTCGTGATATATTTAATCCTAGATAGACTTCACAGTTGGATCATCGACATAACCTGCTATTTCAGACCAAAAGAAGAT
This sequence comes from Mimosa bimucronata, assembly GCA_037074515.1. Taxonomy (NCBI): domain Eukaryota; kingdom Viridiplantae; phylum Streptophyta; class Magnoliopsida; order Fabales; family Fabaceae; genus Mimosa; species Mimosa bimucronata. The sequence continues at coordinate 11,768,091 of CM073443.1, read as the reverse complement.
GGAAACTCACATTAAAAAGTAAAATGGAGTAAAGAGACATGATTTGTTCACTACTGTTAATAAAACTCCTTATGGACATCTCACCTTAAGGCTTACTGGATTTGAAGTATGACCTCATATTATCATATTCTTTAATATCATAAAGAAAAAATTCAACTTAACTTACCAATAATGTTATAACGTTCATTCACAACTACTATTATTTAAGACTGGCAAGTAATATAGGCCATAAAGATATTAACTTGAGATTGGTTAAATTGTAAGGTTATCATTATTCCAGCCAATAGATGGAAGATTAATAATAGACTTATCATATAGAATTATAGATGCTGTTCCACAATAAGTTATTTCACATTTTAGGTTGATCATTAGTACTCAAATCCAATTTTCATCAGAACATGGAATTAGCAGAATAAATTCTGCAACATAACAGCCTTCTCTCAGGAAGAGTGTTGAATCAAATCTTGGGCATCGGTTTTCTAGTAATCAATCATGAAGTATGATATCCCTAAATACAATAGAATTTCACATGGGTGACAGTGTCAAAAGAATCATTGGAACATACATTATCAACTTGGATGGCCTGCATATTATCTGGACTTGTACCTTGGACTCGAAACAGAGCTACCTTGTTTTCACCATAAGTTTCATCCGTCATACCGCTTTCTTCTATAAACTTCCTATATCCCGAGCTGATTCCCCCCTACCAAAAGAAAATTTACCAAGGGATTTAGAACATTAATTATTTTAAAGTTACACGCTAATATAACCTTTAATGTTGATTTGCTGCAGTGAGACAAAATTATTGTGCACACCTACCTTAAACAAGACTAGTCTCTGGAAAATTTCGAAAAACTGCGTTGGCTCCTTACCCTCATGAATCTGAGCCTAAAAGTGTTGATTTAGAGAATGTTAGAGAGAGAAAATTGACAAAGTCAGGAATTATCAGTCTGGAACCGTTTAGAAAGCAGAACATAGCAACATGAAGACAGGATTTGTACAAAAAACCAATGTTACTTAGAGATTTCCCAAAAATATATTGGTTTTAGATTGTTTCACAAATTTATTCAATTAAAGCATCAATATAATTCAGAAGAGTCATGGAAAAAAGAACTAACCACAACTGGATTAGTTCTGACCGAATCAACCATGATGTTGATGTGGGAAATGGCTGCCGTTTTATCCTCCTGCAAGCCAATAATCATTGAACAAAAGGAAATCTAGAATTATAAAAGCTTTCCAACTGCTAGTCTTCTGAAGAACTGACTAAAACATTTAAGACAACAGATAACAATTCTAGTCAGAAAATAGATTTTCTTACTAATATTTTTTTATTTAGTTTAATTTCCAAACAAGATGTCATTGGTAGCAAATTCAACAAAAATAATTTGCAATCCAGGATACAGTCTAGTGACAACAAAAGTATTTCTATAATTCAGGTGAAAATTCCACCTACTTACATACAGAAAACTTTGCCTACCTTGATACAGCTGCGACCAAGCCAAAGATAAATTAGAGTCTCATCCCTCTCATTTCCAGGGAATGTAAACTGTGCTATGTAGCAATCCCCACTGAAAAGTTTTGTCTGTTCTGCACCTGAAAGAAGCGATAATTTATCACCATCTACCCTCCAAACCTGAAATTGCAGCATTGCATTAGCACAGGGAAAGTAATTACCAAAGAAACACATCAAAGTTTTTTAAAAAGAAGCTACTTTTAGCGTGCCCCTGCAATTTATAAGTGGTTCACTGTGCTCCTCAGGCAGCTCTTTCACATCATAACCTTGATACTTAAAAATTGCTGTGGCAAAGAAAGAAGCAATTTAGAGGACACAAATTTACTGCATGCTTTGTAAGCAGAACTGCATTGTGAAGGTACTAAACCTGCCACTTTTTCTCGACCTTCCTCATACAATGTAGTCTCCACTGCTTTGGGCCAATTACCAAAGTATGACCGGAATATGTTACTTTCTAATCCCTCAGATAAAAATGTCATATGGGTTCCATTGGATCTTCCTTCATCCCTGAGGAAGTTCTGGTAAAACAGAGATGCAGTGAGAAATGAGAATTGGCCAACTGTTAACTCAATCTTATGGAAACAAATTATCTACCACATTCCTTGATAATAAAAATAGGCCTTTCATTTGGACATGTTTATTCAGAACTGAGGGAACTTCGTTAGTTCATATTGAGGATTATAATTACCCATGCTATTTCTTATACAGCGTCATTCTATTTCTATTGATCACTCACATAGTTTCATTAGTTGTAAAACGCTATGCATGGACAATGTTTAATAGCAGAAATGAGAACTTCGGTCTGACATAATATTCAAAACTTTAGCAAAGAAGAGCAAATGTAAACGTCATATAATATGTCAGTTAATCTTTTCCAGAAAGCTTGGTGCTTCTAGTGGGGACCTCTGCAAGAAATTAAGACTTAAGAATGGGTGGCAGTAAGCAAGATGGTGGCAGATTTATTTAAAGTGACACGGCGTATGTAAACTGTCAGTCTCTTCCTTAGTACTAGTAGTAGTCTGGTGTATTATTTAAATTTACAAGTTTTATAAATACAGGAGAATAGCCACTTGCAATTGGAAAGAGGCATGTGGATGAACCGTATGCTAAAAGAAGGGAGACATATGAGCTTCAAAATTGCATATGCCTAATTTTGTGGTAGAAGGGAAGTAAAAAGATTTCTTGCATGATTGCACCAAAGATTGGTAAAAGCAAAGATCTTCTATGAAGGCCACCTTCCAAGACACAACTATACTTAACTGGATGATCAAACAATTATCAGCCATTAAATCATGAATTTTACACCACTTTTAAGTATCATCATGACATTGTTATACTACTACTTTTCAATTGTTTCTACATTTGGAACTCATTATTAAGCGTCTGAACATTAAGTGAGGAAAGAGGAGGAAGGACTCTGGAGAAAACAAGAGATCCTTACTTCCACAGCTGAAATTGATGTTTTTCTTTCTGTCAGTAAGGTTTGTCTTCCCATCCAGATATAAATCTCAGAACCACAATCCAACATATAACACTTGTCTGTCTCAAGCATTTCTTTGCTCAAAGCATCATTTCCAGCTTGACAAAGCTTTCCCTGTAAATTTATCCTGTTAAAAAGAAGACAGCTCCTAAGTTTGGAGTCACAAAATTATTTCTTAAAAAATGCCATATTCACTTCCAATTTCTCTCAAGCACATTGTGATAGAGTTTCAGTTATCATGGGATAATAAGTGATTTGGAGAGTTGAAGAAATACGGCGAATAAATATTTATTTAGGTTATTTTATATGGGGTAAAGGTGCAAATTTTAGCAACGTAAGGTGTTGCTATGTGCACCTAACGTAATAATGTTATGCTGGGTGTGTAGTAAAAATAAACATAAAATTTTAAAAACAGAGCAAAAACAGCAACCCTGTCAACTAAGGTAAAACTTATATTACTTAATATAAACTAAAGTAATGGAATTCTATGGGCCAATAACGGAAGTTTTGTCTTAGTTAACAAGTTGTTATTTTTGCTGTATTTTTCAAAGTTTGTGTATATATTTGCACCCAACAAAACATTATTATGTTGATTCAAATTACAGAATCTTAGTTTATTTAGTATCTGAGGATATCTTGATTCAAATATTTGGATTGGATAAAGATATTAGATTATCTTTTGATCATTTTAAGGTAACTCTTGCTTATTAATACGCTAGCCTGTTTAAAGCTAGTCTTGAAGGAATACAATATCAGTTTTGTTATTTGGACTTATGGAGATTCTCCTTGAGTAATGAGCTATTAGTGAGTTGAAAGTGAGATTCTTGCTTCCAACACCCAATTAGATTATCTTTTCTCCCTTTTATCTTTATTAGTAATTAGTAATTCGGTTCCTATTACATTGCCTTAAGCAAGGTACATTTATTTTATTAAAAATCCAAAATAAGCTGTTTTGGCCAATGGAATATAATAATAAGCTCGTCTAGTAATAGGTTCTTTTGAATTTAAATTTGTCGCATTTCAATTCAAGTTTCTTCTTAGGTCCAACGTAGATTTGTTGGGTATTTTCAGTGAGAAAAGGCTGAACCAAGACTATTTCTCAATAAATCCACCATAGCATTTGCATAAGCATTATATGTGCAGTCAGATGTTTAAATCACATTTTTAGGGGCAACGTGAATTATTTTTGAACTTAAGGAAAGCTCACCAGAACAGTTTTATAGATGAATCAACAGGTTGTTCCTGGGCAGAAGGCAACTCACGAGGAATGGGAGCATAACCACCAAATAAATTCCAGAATTCTCCCGCATCAGAGTCACCAACAAATTTTCCATCCTCTGCAGCAGATTGATCAATAAAGATTTGCAACAACTTTATCAAGAAACGAAGGTACAAGAATATAAAAAATATATTCGAACCTATTGTTGCCACCTCACAATTTCCATTATGCTTATTCTCTTTAATATACTGAATGACCTCCAAAGCTTTTGCTCTTTCTTGTATAGTAGAGTTGCACCCACTGAAGAGGAAAATTTTCCATGCAGTGTCAAGTATGAATACATCATCATGATTCAATGATGACCGTAGGAAAGGCACCTGATGAATTTATAAGCTCATCAAAGACAAGCCAATTTCCAAGTAAACAATTAATAAAAACTTATCAAAGATAACTAGAAAATACATTTGAGAAATCAAACCTGCAAAAGAAAACACTGAAAAAACAGAATTTTGAAATTTCTGTCAGGCTAACTTAAACCCCCCCCCCCCCAAAAAAAAGAAAAAGAAAAAGAAAGAAAAAATGACTGGAATCTAACAGAAGGGCAAGTTTAAGAATTTTTATCAATACTCCCCTATGACTAAGATGGCCGGAAAAAGTTGAACTCTTATCTTTTGTATAAGCAAAACTGAATTCTTATTTGAGACGGCAAGATTTCGGCAGGACTAGAAAGAGAATCAGGGAGTGCTGACTAAGAAAAGAAAATATATCATTAATATATTATTCAGTGCTTTTGAGGAGTAAACCAGAAAATTCCTGGAATTTGTGAATAATATTTGTGAATATTCTTTCATAAATATAGGCCAAGGCTAAGTTGTAACACATTGAAGCCAACAACCTTTCCTTTCTCTCCAGTGTGTACTCTGTTCTAAACCCTAATCATAAAAACTAAAAGGTTTGCAATAATTCTTTCATATGTGAACTCCACAATCTGAGAGTTTTAATATGGAGATATAAAAATCCATTACAAGATCAAGAGAAAACTCACTTCTTTCACACGAACAACATGGTCTCCCTTGCATGAGTACAGACTGACTTGGTATTCACCACTTAAGTTCCCTTGCTTTGAGGTAAATATGCCCTCAATAGGTATGATACAAGGCTTGAAATAAGATAGAAACTTTTGTGATTCTTGGCCCTGAATTTCTCTGTATTGAACACTGCAAGATCCTAAGGCTGCATCCAGCTCAAGAGCTTTGTCTGATGCCAATCCTGAGTCAAGCTGCAAATTAAAATCACAACACAACAACAATGCAGATTATGGTATTTAATCAGAATTATTTAGTTCAATGTTAGTATATCTCCAAGAATAATGAATATTCTCAAACGAATCACTTGACATAAATGAGGTAAATAACTATTAGTGCCATTTGGGACAAAAATGTAGCTTCAAATTTTCATTTGCTACAGTGCAGTTCCGAATGTTTTATCAATACACGCTTTGAGGCTTTCTTTTAGGCAGCCATTTCACGCCTAAACCCCCCTCCTTCAAAAAAAAGGTAAATCTTCCATGATCAACATGCCAATGATCAGATTAAGAGCCTTACTCTATGGTAAATTAGTTTCAACTCCGTAAATACCAGATTTAGTAAATAGGTGTTGATTTGTGGGGTTATACACGGGATAGTTAGATAGTACTATATTCTTTAAACATAAAGAATGTTAGAAGACAATCTGATCATTTACATTTGTTATAGGATAGAGAATTAAAAATTTGATATGACTTGATTGTAAATATTTTAATCCTATTGATTCGGGAATTCCATTACTACATAGGCTCCTTTCTCTTGTATTATATTTAACCTCTTAAAGAATGAATCAAGTAAGCATTTTTTTCATCATTCTCTCCATTTATTCATGGCATTAAAGAAAGATGATATTGTTCTTTCTGGAAATGACATGGAAGAAATGAAAAGACTAAACAAATCTAGCAGGAGAATTTGAAGAGAGGAACCTAGTATTTCTAAGGAATGGAGATAGCTAGATTAAAGAAAGGGATCTACCCTTCTCAAGAGAAATATATCATTTAACCTTCTAAGAGAAACTAGAATGCTTGGTTGTGAACCAAGTGATAGTCCAATAGAAGAAAGAAGTGGCAAAGAAGGGAAACTTGTTGATAAAGAATGGTGTGAAAAGTTGGTTGGGGGGCTGCTATATCTCTCCCACATAGGACCAGATATTGCTGTTGCATTAAGTGTTGTAAGCCAGCATATACATTCTTGGAACATTGAAGCAGTTTACAGAAATGCAAGATATCCAAAGAGCACTTTCGAGAAGACAACTATTATTTAAGAAGGGTAGCTAGAGCAATGTAGAAGTATACATAGATGATGTCTAAACTGTACCATAGAGGATAAAAGGTTGATTTCAGGGTACTGCACTATGGGGCAACCTCGTAACATGGAGAGGCAAAAAAGAGAATGTTGTAGTTACTGGTTAGGAGTAGAAGCTAAGTCTGTTGAACATCATAGACCCAAGCCTGTTGAAGTGGATAGACACTCCATCAAAGAAAAGTAGAAGATAGGATTATGCTCACCAAAAGCTTTCCAAGACAATTATTGGATGATTGTATGAGCAAATTGGATATGATGAGTGTCTGTAATCCAACTTTAGTGGGAGTGTGGTCAAAATTAGTTTTACTTCTCTAATTATTAGGAATGTATTTTATGTATATTGGTGCTGATTTCTTAAGGTATTAATGTATTTCTCATTTGCTGGACTTTATTCCCTGATTTTGTGCCCCTAAGTATATATGTAACCTTTATCAATGAAATTCACATTTCTCAGCTCCTTAACACATATTCCTTATTATTTCACTGTTCAGTTAACTGAAATTCTGCATCAAACAGATCCTGGGGGACATCCAACAAGTAGAAAGTAAAAACTGCTATGGTCAAGTGAAAGAATTTGTTGTATATCTAAAGGTAAGAGATATATATGAATTCACCCCTAGTTCCTGACTCCTTATCATTTCACATGTTTACAATAAGATCACAATTATAAGACACCTCTCACATTCCCACTCTCATCCCAATACAGAAGGATTAATTGCTGAAATCGAGGATAACATTCAAAGGAAACAACAGGAATCAAATTGAAAGGCAGTAATTACTAAAAGAGTATATTAAGAAAAGATTTCTTTTTCTCTACAGAAGATAAACAATGTAGTTCAGGGAAAGCTAGCAATAAGATAAAATGAGAATGGATAATACCTTGTTTGCATCATTTCCCAGCCAATAATGCAGGTCATGCTGAGGTGGACCACTTTTAGGAAAAACTGTCTGACATCATACACATGCAAACAGAAGCAAAGATCAATTGAGGGTCAAGAAAACTTTATGAAAATAAGGTTCAAAATGACAGGGAACCACTGAAAATCCATTATGTTATACATGAATATCAAAATAATATTCCAAGAAGACATAACGAAAGATATTATTATGGTGAAAATTTTTAAATCTTGGGATATCAATTGAAGTATAAGTTGCTAACAAGCTCATATGTTTGATAATTTGAAAGCATCTACAAGATAATGAAGTGGTGGGAATCTTACATTTAAAACTATGTATGCACTTCCAGTATAGAACTTCCGATGGCAAGACTCTGGCACCAAAACCAAATTCTGGTTCTCAATACACCAGATTTCTATGCCTCTAAGGACAGATAGCTAAGTACAAAGCAGCAAGCTTGCAGGGAAAATCATAATAATGGTTGATACCATATTGGCTGGTTAAAACCAGGAGATATCTTGAAATATAGTTTAGTAAAATCATAAATCTCCCGGGAAAGACTTTTAAGTTATGTCAGCCCACAGATATTTTAAAAATCACCACTACCAGAATGCAGGAAATCACATTTTCATCAGGCTTTGACTTTATCTCTACTGTCAAAAGGAAAAAGTTTTGAATGGTTGCACATGCCCTTTCTAATTGAGACTACGACTTTGTTTTTATGTGATTTTGTCATTAGATGCTAACACAATTTCGCTTTGTTTAGTAGTAAAACAGAATCATACAATAACTAGTGAAGAGAGTAAACATAAGCTATAATTCAATTTAAAAAAAAAAAAAATCATCAGGATACGGTTTTGCTCCTGCAGTCTGGAATGCTGAATCCAACTCCTTAGTAAATAGAGGCATTGTCTTTCATAATTTTGACACTCCACCAAAATAGGACCCTAAATTATTATGCAGTGTGGTATTTTTAGTTATGCTTGTGCGAGTAAGATATAATTAATGTACACTCACTTTGCTGAGAAAAGCATCTATATGTTTATCATCAATCATCAATTGATAATAAAGTACAAAGAAATTAGGAATCTATATCAGCATCCTGCCCATTAATGAACCAGCAGAAATGCGGTAATAATGAGGCAAGGGCAGCAAAGACATGCAATGGTTATGCAATTAATCTCGTACATCAAGGATGGCAGTTGAAGGATCATAATGAAATCTAGTACATCCATTAATTTACAGAACTTCATAGTCACTAAAGTGCATAACATCAGAATGGAAATTGCCGGTTTGTCGACTGTGAATGATTCAACCATGATATTAAGTTACTAACAAATAACAATAGCTTAGAGTTTGAATACAATCCTAACTCACTGATAAACAGATACGTGAAAGCCATATTATGGCATCTAAAATGGGTCTTTTCTTATCACTTCTTCTTCTACTTCTTTTTCCAAATTAAACAATGTAAAGTTCCTCGCGGAATCACCTGAACCTTCTCCATTATACCGGCTTCTCTTTCTTATTAGCATGTGCATTAATCTAGCTTGGCGAGCTATATAAATTCCATTAAACTTAAATTAACTTTTGAACTGCCGAAGATACATCACACCATATGAACTTCTTTCATTCAAAATAATATGTATTGAGACAGGGCATATTCAGCAATATTGGAACAATCCATTCTCCATCCTTCAATCTTGGAGCATAGGGAACAACTAGAAAAAGTTATCCCATCCTCCTTTCATTCTTTCAATCATTTACTGGGGCACAGCAACCTTCTGAATTAAATGCAAGCGAGTATCTAATCGAAAAACACTGCCTCAACTTTTCATAAATGTGTTCGGGAAAACACAAGATGTCCCCAGGAAAAAAAAAATCAACTCAAGTTGATAAAACCAAAATCCACTATATGAAACAACAGAACCCAGTTCAGCCTACTACATACTCTCTACAATTATTAAAGCCTCTAAATTTCTATCTCTTCATGAGGTAAAAGTAATGCACATGAAAAGGGAAATCTATAGATGATCTGAACTTAGAAAGAAAGACAGATTATGAAATTATGAATCAGTGGGGAAAGATCATACCTTGTGTAGCAGATTCAAGTAGGATCCACAGCTAAAAGGTGAAACTTATTTTGGATGTTTGTTCAGAGAGAGAGATAGGTAGAACAAGAATGAGGAGGATATTCCCCTTTCTGAAAAAGAAAATGACGAAAGAAAGGAGGAGAAATAGTGAAATACAAAAGGACATTTATACTGGTAGTTGATTTTGAATAAATTGATAAAGAATTTTGGAGGCATTGTTTGGTGCCGAAAGAGAACGATAGAGAGAGAAAGAAAAGAAAAAAAGCACGAGGCTTTGAGTATTTGACTGACTTTTATTTTTTATCGCCCAGCTAACGTGGGGCCCACTAGCGAGAATTTCTTGTTGTCTCCGCCTATTCTTGCAGGAGAAAAAGCAGAGATGAGAGAGACGGAGCTATTATGTGTGTGTTGCTCGCAGGCCAATGAGGACTGAAGAAGACCAGAGAGAATCTTTGTGAGGGAATTTCTTTTTTTTTTTTCCTTTTTTTGTGTCATTTCTTACAAATCCTGGTATTTCGGCTGATCTTGATACTGTTGTGCTGGGTCTGTGAATTTTTATTTCTAGTTATTTTTGCTTTGGCTTTTTTAATGAAATTGTCTGATTGTTTGGAATTTCGAAGGTTTAGATTAATTTTAGAAGTTTGAATTTGTTGTTCCTGTTAATCAACCGATACCACTTTGTATTTTTAGAATAAATTCAACAAAAACCACTTATTTTTGGGGCATTTACATATATCTTTGATGTTTCAAATCTCCTTAACAATCTAACTTTCAAATATAATTCTTCTATATATTCAACTTTAAAATATTATTCTTCTTTATTCTCTATGAACAAAATTTATTTTGATTGATCAATAATATATATAGCGAAAAAATTAAATATTGGGTAAAAATGTCATTTTAATATTAGAAGTGACGCTGAAAGTACTTGCCTGATTTGATAAAAAAATTTAAAAAAAAAAACTAATGGAGGTGCATATATCAAGAAAAGTAAAATTTTCAGGAGGTAAAATTTAAATTTTAAAATATCTGGGAGGTTATATGAAATTAAACTAAAATTTAGGGGAGTTTTATACAATTATAAAGTTAATAGGATGACACATAGGTTGTAATGAAGTGTCTTGTGTCATATTGACATGACAATTTCCATTAAAAGAAAATTATAAGTTAACGGTGTAAGGTCCATAATAAACATATAAAAGTTGAGGGGGTTAAATTTAAAATTTGGGTATAAGATCCAAAGTAAAAATATAAAAGTTTTGTTAAATTTAAAATTTGAAACGTTGAAGGAGTTATATGTAAGAACAATTTTTAAAATGTAGAAATAAATAAAATTTTAATATGAGTAATTTAGAAATTCTATTTGATTTGTCAGTTCAAAAAATGTTATTAATTTAAGGAATAAGTAATGATTTAATTGTTATTCTTTAACAAGTTCGTGAACAATGCCCCCTTCCATCATGAGGTAAATCTAAAAATGAATGATTCCATTTATTTACAATATATTTAATAGCGGTATCTTATTGTGGTCCCACATTCTTGCTTAGGTGAAATTTTCCCGGTGAATGATTTATTTTGCCTCGAAAATTGTCATCATTGTGTAGAAATGTTTCCCCTGTTCTTACTATCAATATGAACTTTTTAACAGTCATCAGAATTGGATAATTTTCCAGAATTTGGATTTTTCTGGGTAATTTTGAAAAAAAATTACTACTAAAATATTTATACCCTTGGCATTTTTTTTTCAATACTGCATACCGTTGATTTAGGATTTATTCTGCCGAAAGTGGATGTGGTGATGTGATTCACGACCAGGAAAACATGTGGATTTGCGAGTTTACTTTCAGTCAAAATGTAGGGCTTCCGAAATTCGGAGAGTTAATTGGAATCATATATGGGCTTATCATGTGTTGTTAAGTTAAAGACTTTAGGAAATGCTTTTCATCATGTTGAACCCATCAACTTGATAACTGAAGTTGTGATAGTGATCATTTTTTTAAAGATGTTGTGGATGGTTATTATTTCTAGTCTCTAATATAATATAATATAATATAATATCTAATTGACTAATTTAGAAAGATTTAAGAAGCTGAATAAACTATATAATTATATATTTTATTACATGACATTGTATCATTAAGAAGTTATATAAACTGTCTAATTATATCATTTGGTACATGAGATTGTATCATTAAATTATATATCAATTTATAGATAAGACAAATTTGTTTAAAAGAATGATAAATATAAGAGTTAAAAAAAAAACATTATACTAAGGACTAAAAGCCAACCACAGTGAAACAATAAATTTAAGATCGGAGCATTGATTATATTAGATATTAGCATATGATGGTTAAGCGTATAGCAAAAGCAATCTTGCCATCATTAGTGAAACTTGCACAGGGATGTCAACTTTTATTTTTTTATTGGCCTCAACCTTTTGCTGGATAGGTGGATAATGGTGAGAGGCTAACTTCGTTTGTGTTAGTAGTAATGATTTAGTAAAATTCAACTTCTCATTCAAAAGAGGATTATCTCTATCACACAAATTCTCAAGAACCCAACAAATATGGTGAAAAAAGGAAACTTATAGAAGCTTTCCTCACTTCAATGATCTTATGACTAGTAACAAAATAAAAATTTGTAACCAAGCATAATTAGTCAAATGGTCAACTCACTCGTCCGCTTAAGCAAGTGTTGGGGGGTTCGAATCATGTCTTATATATGCAACAATCCATTGACTAGTGACAAACCCTTAAATGGAGCTCAGATCCGTAGAGAATTAGTCATTGACCTGTTGCACTAGGGGATACCTTGGGCAACTAAAAAAGGAAATTGTTATAAGTGAAATGTTGTAAGTTTAATCTTGTCTTTATCCTCAAATTTAGTGTATGCCCCTATGTAAAAAAAGGAACTTCCATCTTGCTAGAATATGCATTAGCATGATTATTTGTAGACTTGATGAAAGATTTAAACCTTGTATGATTAATTGATTAATTTGATTCAAAACCAAATAAACGAACACTCTTTCGCAAACCAAGTAAAGGAGCTTTATGTAGTTAGGAGCTTTATATAAGGCAACCAACATACTGATGGTTTAAGTGGTAAGTACCCTCACACCCCGTGAAATGGATAATATGAATTCAAATCTTAAGAAGCTCGCTTGTTATTAAAGGTAAAAATACTTTGTACTCTAAGTTTTAAAGGGACTATTCTCAAATCTAAAGTGACTTGGGGGTACCCTTGATAAAATAAAGACAAATCGATGTGTTCTAAAAATCCTATATTTATAAGTTAAATTTGCACATTTAAAAATTGACTCCTGCTCTTATCTTTATTATAAGTCCAGTTTGATTAAATCTCACATACTTTGTAATTAAAGTTAATACAATTAATATGTTGTGAATTAATTTTTTTTTTTTTTACCTGAATATGTTTTTCCCTTACTTGTATAGTAACATCAATACAATAGTCTCACAATGTAGAAATATCAAAGACATGAAGAACATTACCATTATAAAATAAACAGAAACATACCACTAGCTACATTGGATGGGAACAAAATAAGGGTATCAGCCCATGCCCTACGTTAAAGTTGTCATCTACAACAATGGATAACATATTCAGAAGTACTAAATATGTTGATTATGAAGTCCCAGAAGCACTCATCCAATCAAAGCCTTGACCAACCATAAAATGTGCTCAAGAAGTTTATAAACTTTATAAAATGCTTACATTAAGGATGACGTGGATTATTATTGCTTAATTGACAATAAAATATGTTTAGTTTGATGTGCCATAAGAAAGGGCCCCCCAAAGTCACCATGGCATATGAGTGATTGGTGTATGTAAGCGAGGATGGCAAGGATGACAAGAACACGTTTTGAGAGCCCAAGAGGAGACTTTGAAATCAACTATGACAATTTTACGGATCCAATACACTTATTTGAGCATGGAAGAGTTCAATAGAGCTTTAAAATGTCAAATTGGAGCCCAAAGACATTTTATAATGGGTCAAGGAAGTTTCAGAACGTGATTGAACAATGTCAAACCCAAATGGATGTTTCAATGGCTCATACAACGTTATGAGTAATCAAGATACATTTGGAAGATCCAAAAGGCATTTAGAAAGCTCAATATGCATGAAATCTAATGGGATTTCTTTTTTTATAGTTTCTTATTTTGAAATAAGGCTATTTGGTCAATAATTATTCTAGAAGACCTTGTCATATTTTACTAGTTTGAGTAGCTAACGTTTTTTCAAGAATAAGTCATTTTCTTTAGTGGAATGGTGCCAATCAAGAATATCAATCATTATCAATGCTTCACTAATTTATTAAGGTTTTCTTTTATTATGGATTATTCTAATGTTTCCTATGTATAGGTTATGCCTTATATTGAAATTTTCAGACTTGAATTTTATTAATTGAGAATTATGCTTCTCTTGTATGAACTTTGCTTACATCTTTGTATTCTTGTGAGAATACTTGATTGTATCAAGGATTATCATCCTTGTGGTGTCTTCATGTCTAAGGTTGTAAGAGACATGTTCTCTTAAGGTCCTATCTTCAATCATCCGTCCCATTTATCGAGTTGTTATACTAGTCCTCTAACTGATCCATTCCCTTATATTATATCAATTGGTATTAGAGCATAGTCAATATATCCCTCTAAATGTTGTGGGGACAGTGTTAGAGGGATATATTGATGATATCATTACCCGTTAACAAATAGTCAAATACCATATATTTTTATGGATTTCATGGATGCCGTTAATTTTTTTTTGGACACTGATGCCATTATCTTTTTTTATTTTTTATGAAATCCAATGCCGTTATTGATACTTTGTAAAATCAGTTATTAAACCATGCTTACTTTGTAAAATGGCCTATAAGCTCAAACAAAATCTCCAACATCCTGATTACTCCAATCCTCACCAATCTAGTTGATTCTAAATATTTCATTCACACATCTAACTCATTGAAATCATAAATAGGTAATATATCAACATAGAACTCAAAATCTCATGTAAACCCTAACTTTTCAAAACTTTAGAGAGTCAAAATTTGACCCAAGCCAAAACTCAATGAATCAACCCATTTGAAATAATTGATTAACTTATATAATCTCAATAAAAACCAAAACTCAAATTCTTTTGCATTTTTGAAATTTACTCTAAACCTTAGACTTCACAAAGTTTGAAAGGCCAAAATGCATTCCAACCCATTTTTGAACAAGGTAGACAGATAGGATAGTTTTGAACGGTTCAAAAATGGGTTAGAAGCTAAAAGAAACAAGAAGACACATGGTAAGTTTCCTCCTATTTTACACATGCTATTACTTAAGTTCTTTATTCCTGGTAAGCATATAATGACTTCCTTCTCCCATTTAGAATTATTTTCATATAATTCAACTCTTAATCCAACTATATAATTGCATGAACTTAGAAGTTGGAAGATAAGAAACTTACTAAGAGCTTTAAGATAACCTCCTACTATGGCTTCTCTAACTAAGCCTCCTTATTTCTCTATTCCTCTTCCTCTTTTTCTTTTTCTTTTTCTCTCTTTCTGTAACACCCGTGAAAATAATGAGATAACTAATTAGTTCTTATTCAACATTTTAAATATAAATTCCTTAAAATTCTTAACAAAAGGAGACAAGTAGCATTTTGGTACTTGAAGTAGTTATACACTTTATGATCTTGAGTTCAAGTTGATATGTGTTAAAATTGATATTTCCCCATCACTCCTATCAATTAAAAACACAAGGGAATAGAAGTTGGATGAAAAAAAAACCTCATCTAGAAAAAAATAAAATCTCACAGCCATTCACCCTCATTTAATTCTCTTAGTTGATGAATGGAAGGGTAGGGCTACATCTCTCATCACCATCATTCTTCTTGCTTTGTTTTTGAAGAACCAGTGAGGGAGCTAGAAAGAGAGAAAGTCGCTGGAACTAGAAGCTGATACCATGGGATTGGCCAAAAAAAGTATGCAGGTTCAGATTCTAGTGTAGTGCCATTGTGGATATCAAACACCAACACCATCATCTTCCTCAATTTGTTCAAGGTTAGGAGTAGTTTCCCTTCCCCTGTTCAGCATTCAAATTATTTCTTATATGTGTTGAACATGGGTATGATCTTATGTTTTCTATTTTATTCTTTCACTACTGTAAGTGCAGTTTGGGTTTGAGGGTGTGTGGGGTTGCGATTTTCTTCCCCTATTTCAACTTATATTCTCAATATATGTGGGTGGGTGTGGTGGTATTTATGCAAAAGTTTTATTTAAAATGGTGTAGCTGTTGTGGGGTATGTCTATGCAATGTTTTAATTATTTTTTTTTCTGTTGTGAATGCTTAGAGGTTCATAATTTCTAGCTTATGAAGTAAGATGTGTGCTTAATGAGTTAACTTAATGCTTATAAGATGTTTGATGAATTGTGTGAAAGAATAATGAGGCTATGGAGACTGTCTAGCTTAGGTGTGAATGAGGGAAATCTATTTTGCTACGATTTAAGTTGCTTTGATTCAATAATATGAACAATAGTTTTGGTGTTGTGACTTGTTCTTGAATGTACATGCCAAGTAGTTGTAGAATGGTATAACAAAGGAACTGTATTAAGATTTTATATATTCAATAAGGTTAAAATTATTCTTGTAATGCATACGAGGTATGTGGTTCAATACTTATAATGAACAGTACGTGAAGTTGGGATGAGATCTATAGGAGTCAAGATGATAATAAATTGGATTCATTATTTTCATATATATATATACACATTACCTTGAAGGGAAGTTGGATATTGTTTCTTGAAGGTTTGGTTTTTTCTCTCTCACAAATTTCATTCTAGAAAACTTTAATGAACTTAATGAATTTGAATTTTCTTATATGTAGATGTACATATTTTTATTAGGGAACAGACATAGAGTGCCAGTGTTTCGTGTCCTCTTGTGTTGTGTCAGTCATCCTTGACCTTCAAGTAATGCCAGTCATTTGTGACCTTTGGGTTGTGCCAGTTATTCACGACATTTATGTTGTGAGCCTGTTTTCTTTCATTTTGTATTGGTTCCTCTAATGAAACATGCTACGATAATATATATTATCAATATTTTCTTTTAAAAGAAGAAATTACTTTACTGAATCTTTATTTTAGGTAAATCTATCATTATTTTTAAATTTCTATTTTGTTACTATTTATAGAGTTTGTCCAACTTGGAGGACAAGTTGGTTTTAGGCTTGGAGAGCAAGCTTTAGGAAACTTGTTTAACAAGTGTAAGAAAGGTTTGTCCAATAAGACAACATTAAACTTATTGAGAAAGACACCACTAAACTTATTGAAAAAGACAATACTAGGCTTATAGAAGAAGAAAAGTCTTAGTTTCTTGAAGAAGACAACTATAAGGTTTTTGGAGAAGACAACTCAAATATTCAAGAAGAAGACAACTTCAACCTTCATGACGAAGTCAACTCTAATCTTCTTGAAGAAGGCAATTCCATTTTGAAGGAAAATTGATACATAGGCATGTAGGTGTCTTACATGATTTCCACTCAAAATATGATTCCCTAAAATACATCAAATTCCATAAATTTATTTATAAGACTCTCAAACTTCCTTAATTAATCCCACAATAAAATATTAATTTATCACAAATCCGTAATTAAATTCTTGGGATGTTATAAGCACTATGATTTTGAAACAGAAGTATAAGGATTCTGTTTAGATGCTAGAGAGAGGCAAAGAGAGGTTGGGATAAGAAATTTTTGGTCAACTAGGGCAAAAAATTTAGAGCCCTCAAAGCTATTTTGAAGCTACTTTTCTCTTAGGTATCTTCTTCCCCACTTATTTCTCTTTCTTTCTCTTCATTTTCTTCAAACTTTCCATGGCCAAATTTTAGGGTTTCTTGAGTTTTGGAAATTTAGCTTAAATTTCTTGCTTCTTCTTACTTATAATCCATTTTTGAACCATTATAAATTATTCTATTGGTTTACTTTGTTGAATTTGGGTTTGAAATACATTTTGACTCTTTAAAGTGGTGAAATCCTGGGGTTTTAAGGGAATTTCATAAATAAAAGTTTGTTTTTGGGTTTTTGTGATTCTAGTGAGTCTAAATATACCAATGAATGATTTTGGATAGTTTGGATTGTTGGATTTTGGCTTGGAACAAATTTTTGGCATTTCAAAGTTTTGAAAACCTAGGGTTTTGGGGTGATTTTCAAATTTCAAAGATTTTGTTGGGGTTTGATGTTTCCAATAGGCTCAATGATTCTAGTAAATGATTCTAAATGGTTTGGTTCATTGGGTTTTTGCCTAAATTGATCTTTGACTATGCAAAGTTTTGAAAAGTTAGGGTTTGACATGAATTTTGAACTCTAAATTGTTTTTGTGCAATTTAATGATTCTAGTAGGCTTGATGATGATAATAGATGAAAGTGAAATGATTATATTGGTGATAATTGGGTTATTTAAAATTTTGACACTTTAATACATATAGGCAAAATTTGGCCAAGTTAGGTGAATTGAGGTTCAAGTAATGATATTGATGATTAAGATAGGCTATGATGATATTTTCAGTTCAATCTCAGGCCTATGGCACCTATTGCTTTCAAGCTTCCTCGATGGTGCTTTTTACTGGGCTCCTTTTCAACACCTCCAGTGCAGACGTCATGAATCTTTGGTTTCAATCAAGGATTCTTGGTGGCATTACTCTTTGGATCAACCTGGCTCTTTGATGTTGGCTTTTGCATTTTCATCTCTGGTTCATCTACAGCTTTGCATGGAAGTGGTCAACAAAGATATAGTGTCTTTATATAAAAAAACTAATAAGTAAAAATTAAAGGGAAAACATTTTGTATTTGGTTTTGTTTAAAAGGGATTTTAATAAAGATTGAATAAGAACATATTTTGGGATTTGGATTAAAGGGATTTGGACAAAATATGATGGATCATTATTGGTGGGAGGAAACCTTGGCAATCATCACTTCAAATGATATTTTGGGAGTTTTCTTGGTTAGTCCCAAATTGACCATAGGGGAATCCCTTTAGGCTAGGCTTGGATTGAAATAACCAATACAAGAATCCACATATTGATTCTTCCAAGCCAAGTTGATAAAGCACTTAACCACAATGCACTTGTTAATTATAAGAGGCTTTAAATCCAACAACCGGTAGCCTGCATTGTCACTTGATTAATCCTAGAGTTCTAACTCATTAGTGGCATCCCATTCATTGAATTAAGCCTAAAGAATGGAATGCCTCTCATACAACTAACAAGTTCATTTGCTATTTACCAAATGCAATTACCTAACACCTTAGTCCACTAAACGAAGATCCTCAATTAGTACATAATTTTAACTAAAACATTCATTCAAAAAATGAATCCATACATTCCCAAAATGTTCAAGTCAAGGAAGTGAAATGGCAAATATACACAAATGATAAAATAACACAGTATGTTGCGGTCATTCTCATACAATATATAGAATTGAACAATTACAACCAAGTGCATAAATAAATGTCTTAGAACCCTAGAAAAGTAAACGTAAGCATATGGAAGAGAGAGTGAGAGAACAAAACTCCCCTATAGAAGTCTTAGGCTCATGTCTTAGTCTCAATCACCAAGAATGTAGGTTTCTAGCTATTGTACACCATGGATGAAAGACCAACAAGAGAGGAATAGATGAAATTCATAGAAAATTGGGTGGAAGATGAAAGTAGATAATGAAGGATTGAGAGAAAATGGAGTGGATGAAAAGTTTAGGATTTGAAATCTGGTAGGTTTGACCTAAAATGTGTGTTAAGTAGTCTAGAGTCAGGTCATAAGATAGGAATTCGAATTAGAGTCTCAGGTCACTTAAAAATTTTGATTTCCACCTTTTGTGATCATGGGTTTGTCGTGGGTTTGCTGATGTGAGCCCACAACGAGCTTTACTTGCTAGCACTCGCTTTGGCGTTTTTTGCCATGCCTTCATTGTTATGAGGCCAAGGTGAGTCTTTGTCTTTCAACTTTCTTCTTCATGCTTCTCTTCATCTTGTTGCCTCTTCGTTTAGTCTTCTAAGAGTTCTACAAATAAAAAACATAGTGTAACAAGAATCAAAATATTTTAAAAATCAATTGTTTCCAATTAATTACCAATTATGACAATATAATCCTCATTATATGCTATTTCTACCTATGGACTTGTGAGATTATTTAAGCATTGATTAGACCATAATTGCATCTTACATATGTTAAAAGCCTTAATTAATCCTATAAAACATATCCAAATACGAGGATTTGTCACTCTCCTCTGTTTCTCTCTCTCTCTCTCTCTCTCTCTCTCTCTCTCTGTGAAATTTTTGTCTGGTTCTTTTTGAATTAGATTTTTAAATGCATGCTCACCATAGCTAGAAAAGTAGAACACACAAATAAAGTCATTTTGCTCATCGCGATGAGGAAGGAAAAGCTGGATTCTTTGATTGCAAAGCTCATCATAGTAAGGATGGCAAAACTTGCCTCCTTACCACAATGGCTCCTATTCTCCTTATTGATTCCTTAATCTTCTTCCTCCATCCATAAATCAATAATTATCCACAATTTCACTACTAGATACCTTCTGTTAACCTCAAAACCCTCCATCAATAATTTTATCTCTATACTACTTAATTCAGTCAACACCTAACATCACTTATAATCTCACAACACATCCTTAACACAAAAGCTATTTCAGGATCACCTCATCTGGAAATCCAGTCAATCAGGTAATTATTCTTTGTGAGATGGTTATAAAAGGATATCTTTAACCAATAGTAATAAGCATACAAATCCTTTCTAGAAATTTATGTGGTCAATAAGTCTCCTTATGAAACATCTTCTTTTCATTTGGAATCTTCTATCAAATGGCATTCCTTCTGGTGATATTCTTCGTTCTCATCATTTGTAAGTTAATATATTGTGTGTTTTTGGTTGTGACTGCATGGAAATGGTGGACCACCTTTTCTTTCAATGCCCTTTCATTCTGGCAGCTTGGTTTAGCCTTTTAGGGGTCACTTCAAATTGGGAAGATTTTCATTCTTTTTGAAGATGGGTTTTCACTACCTTACAGAGATCATTAGTAAGGATAATCTTAAAGATCAACAAGATCATAGTCCTTATTAGTGCAATTTGGATGACAATAAATCAAATCATATACCAAGAAATCAGACCTTCTCCAGAAAGCTTGATTATTTGATTAGACAAGTTCAATAGGCGTTTTCTTTCAACTCTATTCTTTCTTTTGTGCGTTGTTCAGAACATGAATATGTCATTTGCTAACACATTTTAGTATAGGTAAGCCACAAGGATTCAAAGGATGGCTTATTTCCTTTCAGAAAATAAAAATCCATTGAAGAGGCCTGTTCTTCTCAGGATCAATTTTGAGGAACAATTAGTGCAAATTTTTGTTCAGGGAAAAGCAAGAAGTTCTTATCTACGTTTTTTCTTCAGATGTTTAAGAGCAACTGTAGCATGGATTCTGTCGTGTGATTTACTCAGAGAATTGTCAGAGTTGGTAATAGAATCCTCATTGAAGCCACAGGTAATCTGTAACAAGACCTTCACAATATGATGTTCATGGTTCATCTTCACTGACAATCCCTCATACCGTGAATTTTAGTCTGGTAAGGAATTGCCTCATTTCTGAAAGTTTGTTGTTGGGTTGCAATTTCTTCACTGTTTAGTACTCCTACTACGGTATAATTTACTCTTCTTACTTACCTTTCCAAAGAAAACTTAGTGAAAATTAAATACATGTTTTTGAGCTTTTATAACAATATATTATAAATATTATTCATAACTGTTGTAAATTTTTTGTAGCTATCGGCTTTTTGGGCCTTATAACAATATTATAATCATCAATCACAATTTTTTAAACTCTTGATTAATAACAACTTTTGTTTTGTCGAGATAATGATAATTTTCTAGTCAAAACTATAGACATCGATTTAATTAAGTGATTTCACAGGATCTTAGAGAATTTTATGACTTCATCTTAATTAAACCTTTTCCATACTCTTTAATTTCCCCTAAAACTTATGAAAATGTAAATAGTACTAGATCATTTCTTTACTGTTGAATCTCACCTTCATGTTAATATCTTAGAGCAGCAGAGCACTGAAACCCAACTATGACGAGAAACGCATAACCCATTTTTGGAGACGCAAAGCTCTTGCTTTGCACCCACCACCGAGCCGCCGCCACTGCATCGGTGACTACAGTGAATCTCTGCCAGCCAACGCATCTTCCGGTTAGATTTTATGATTTCTCCTCTATTTCATTCTTCTGATGATTTTCAAACTAAAGTTGGATAATTTTTGTTTAAGCTCACCAGACATTTGGAAATAAAAAAAAAAAAAAAAAAATTCACTGGGAGCAAAGATTTGTTGACGTGGTGAAGGAAATAAGCGTATGTAGCAATTATCGGTAATGGGTTCATTGTCAAGTTCGTAGAATATGTGGTTCAGTGGTTCTCACTGTTGTAACATACGGTAAAGAGCTTTGAAGTGCAGCGTTTTCTCTCTGACCCTTCTTGAGTTTCTGGAGAAGATCGTCTAAATCAACCTCGCATTTGTAATCTTTGATAGTGTTACCTCTTCAAATAGTAATTTCCCCTTCCCTTTCTTTTTTTAAATGATTGATGCTCATTGCTTGTCCATGTGCCTATGGAAATTGTAGAGTTGTAAGATCTCTATAAAATCCATTTCTATTCATTCCTCTAGTACACCTAACGTGTATCATTTCCTGGATTTAAAAAAGAAAAAAATAGAATTTTAGAAACATTAGTTGGTATAATATCCATGATACAATTCAGGTATGTACTACAACTACATTCTCATCCATTTAAGATGTGTATCTTCCACTGGTACATCTGCCCGAAGGAAATATCAATACTTCAATCACGCCTGTTTTCATTTGGTTTGCTAATTAGTTTGTAGTTGGTCTTTATCAATAAATTGAATTCGTTTGATTAATTTTCTGCCCTCTCATATTTAATATATGATATCAAACTGTATCTTTGCATCTGAAGCCCCCGTTATTTTTTCAGTGATTCAGGTGAACTGCGTCTATTGTTCTTTTAAGCAATGATTAAACACTGTGACCCCATAAGAAAGGTATACTCCAATTGGAGGGTTTTTGCCAAAATGTACAGTGCGAATGAACGACTGGAGGACATTTCAGATACAACTAGAAAATTATGCAAGGTTATAATGTCCTCTCCCACATTAGCACTTGATACTGCTCTTAATCAAACTGGAATTAGAATTTCACCAGATATAGTTGAGAATGTTCTTAAGAGATTTGAGAATGCTGGTATGGTGGCATATAGGTTTTTTGAATGGGCTGGGAAGCAGCATAGTTACTCACACAGTGTCAGGGCATACCACACAATGATCGAATCTTTGGCAAAGATAAGGCAGTATCAGATAATGTGGGACCTGGTAAATGCTATGAAGAAAAAGGAGATGCTAAATGTTGAGACCTTTTGTATTATTATGAGAAAGTATGCTAGGGCTCAGAAGGTAGAGGAGGCAATTTACACATTTAATATCATGGAAAAATATAACATATCCCCGAATCTCTCTGCCTTCAACGGTTTGCTGAGTGCTTTGTGCAAATCCAAGAATGTAAGGAAGGCTCAAGAGATCTTTGACCGTGCAAAGGATCAATTTGTTCCAGACTCAAAAACTTACAGCATATTGCTTGAAGGATGGGGAAAGGCTCCAAATCTTCCAAAAGCAAGAGAGATTTTCAGAGAAATGGTTGATGTGGGGTGCAACCCTGATATAGTCACCTATGGCATAATGGTTGATATTCTTTGTAAAGCAGGAAGAGTTGATGAAGCTGTTGAGGTAGTTAAGGATATGGATGCCAACAATTGCAGGCCAACATCTTTCATATATAGTGTCCTGGTTCATACATATGGGGTTGAACTTCGGATTGAAGATGCTATTGACACATTCCTAGAGATGGAAAGGAATGGAGTTAAGGCAGATATTGCTGTTTACAATGCACTGATCAGTGCTTTTTGTAAAGTAAACAAATTTAAGAACGTGTATAGAGTCTTAAATGAAATGGAATGCAAGGGTATCGCTCCTAATTCAAGGACATATAACATAATCATAAGCAGCTTGATAGGTAATGATCAGAGTGATGAGGCTTATAGTGTCTTCCGCAGGATGATCAAGTCTTGCGAACCGGATGCTGATACTTATACAATGATGATAAAAATGTTCTGTGAGGGAAATGATTTGGAGAGGGCTTTGAAAATATGGAGATACATGAAATTAAAACGGTTTGTTCCAAGCATGCACACATTTTCTGTTCTTATAAATGGGCTGTGTGAGAATGGCAATGTTACGAAAGCTTGCGTTTTGTTGGAAGATATGATAGAGAAGGGAATTCGGCCATCAGGTATCACATTTGGGAAGTTGAGACAGTTACTTATTAAGGAAGGGAGAGAGGATGTGCTTAAATTTCTTCAGGAGAAGATGAATCTCCTTGTCAAGGAACCACTATTTGATTAAAAAGCATTGCAGAAGACCAGAAACTAGCACCATATTATTTATGTGGCAAGGCAATCAAGTTTGCTGTTAAGACTGTTGGATTTGAATGCCCTATAAATTAGCTTGGATATTAGCTGCTAACTGGTAAATATTTCCCCTTTCACTGGCTATAGTTGTTTGAATAGTTGTGCACATCTATCATTCTGCAAGTTTTTAATTATAATCCGCATGGAATTGCTACATACTGCTACATCATTAGTTACTCAAGAACAGTGAAATGGACATTTGGCTGAATAGTCAAAAGTCTAAATAAGCAAGTGTTCTGTAAGTGGAAGAAGGGGAGAGAGAATTACAGAGTTGTGTGTGAACAGCATGCAGAGGTTATTTTATATCCTTGTAATGGTTTTTCTTTCTTCTTCTTCTTCTTCTCTTCTTCTTTTTCCTTTTTGTTTTTTGGATTAGCGATATCCTTATAATTATTATTACATGTCAATTTTTAGAGTAGGGATAAGAAGTCATATGTCATATTTAATGTAACCTTTTTCTTAAAAAGAAATCAATTTTATTTTCTCATATATGTACACCTTATTAAAACATGTCTCTTCTGCTGCAAAGAGAAATTATGTACACCTTATGCAGTATCTTTAGCTCCTTAAGCATATTATAATGCAAATCGTCATATATATATATACACACATATAGAGGTTCCTTATTCAAATTTGTATACATACATGCACTCATAAACATGGAATTGCTGTCAGTTACTGAAATGTGATATATGTGCATGTGACAAAGATATGACTAGTGTTGTATAAAATCTGTATAATTCAGTTCCTTTTAGCTAATTTATTTTTTTTATAAAATCTCATTTTTATTTTTCTTTAATATCTTCTAATGATATGTGTAAATCCAGATACGTGGAGGTTGTTGATGTGAATATTGTCTGGGACAAAGGTACTGGGAAGTCAAAAAGGTTTTGCATTTCTTGCATATGAAGATCAAAGAAGCACAAATCTTGCCGTAGGTAGGTCTCTCTTTCTTGTCATAATATTTTGTTAGTGTTGTTATATCTTTGTTTTCCTGCAGAATAATAAACTAAATTACTTATTTATGTGTTTTCTTGAGATGATTTGAATGGAGCACAGATTGAGTGGAGTCATCAAGGTTGATCATGGAGTACGCCTGATGATTGGAAATAAAAATCAAGACAAAAACATACAGAAACCATTATCACTGTGAGCAAAAAACTTGAACTAGAACCATTTCTCTCCAACCTTGAGTTCCAGGAGAAGACTGTCAAATCAGCCTTGCATTGTTGCCTCTTGATATATCCCTATTTTATCATGGTATTTCATATTTTATTTAGGGATTTTATCATTAATATTGAGCTAAAATGCATTTATTATGATTTAATTGAATTAAAGAGGATTGTGTGTAAAAAAAGCCAAATAAGGAAATAATTATCACATTTGATTGATTATTTTGAGTGATTAATTCTTGGAATGCAAGGCATTACATTGTGGTTAATTTTTCCTTGTAGAAAATGAAGAAAAGGGGCTGAAATTGCTGTTTCTGATATTTAGCAAAAATTACAGAAAACGACCCAGAATTCTGAAAAGCTGCAGAACAGTTAGGAGAAAATTGCAGAAACTGGCCCAGAACTTCCAGAAATTGCACAGAAGGCCCAAATTCCGAAAATCAGCGCCCTGGATGGTTTTTAATTAGGTTTTTCGGCAGAAAGAGAGGAGAATAGCGGCACAAGCTTCCTAACACACACATATCATCACTTTTCATCAAAAATCACCTTTTCTCATCATCCACCACCAATATTCACCAATTTCACCTCTTTTCTACCATCTTCTTCCTCTTTCTTCACTCTTTCTTTATCTCATCTTCCATAACAAACCTTCCAACCATCCATCCATGGCCTCTTGGTGTAGTAAACAATTTGTAGCGGTGATTTGCATCATGAGTGGCTAATTTTCTTGTGCTTCTTGGAGAGGATGAACTAGCTTGAGCTATGGAGCTTCTTATAGGGGAGTTATTTATTTTTCATCTACTTGCCTAATTATATTTCAATTTCCTATGTTAGGTTTTGTTATATGATTGTGGAACTGAGATTTGTCGTTCAATTTCTCTGTGTGGATTGATTAAACTTGTAATAGTTATTGGGATTTGTAACTTGGTGCTTGAATTTCTATTTCCTATTTTTGAGTTCAATAAAATTATATTATCTATCATCGTTTGATCGATTGTATGATTTAGTTGGGCTTGTCATTTGTCTCCGTGAGCATTTGAATTTAGAGGAACAAGTTGCTTTGACCAATTTCGATTACACACTAAGTGGTTTATGAAAAATAGTTTAATTGGTGATTATAGCCTAGCGTTTAGGAATAATTGTTGATTAAATTCATTTGACCCAAACCGTGTTTGGGGTTTGCAATTTGACTTAGTGATAAATTTACTCCCATACATTTTCTCAAGCAAGGATAGCTAGTATTCCATCTCCAAAGAGCATATCTTTATTAATTTTTCTCAAATCCAATTTCATCAAGTCATTCTCCGTTTATTGAAAAACCAAAAAAAATAGTAGCTTAGGATTTATTTTAATTGCATTCATAAGTAGTTTGATAGATATAATTAATCTCAAAACCCATTTTAATGATGCTTTTGATACTTAGTTTAGCCTAGGATTTCAAATAAAGAGGCTCCGCGAGAGAATCGACCTGTGTTGTGTTATATTGCATAATTTGGAATTTTTAAATTTAACCCAAGGCGACTAAGGGTGTTAAATCACCTCTCCAAATTGTATTCCCCCCTTTGTTTTTCCGGTGATTGATGCTCATTGATTGTTGATGCGCCCATGGAAATTTCAGAGTCGCAGGATCTCTAATTCCTTTATGTTCACCCGTCTAGTACAACCATACATCTCGTGTATGGTTTCCTGGATATAGAGCTCCATTCTAGTGTTCTCTGGGTTTCCTTTGTTGAAAATAATACAGTTAAAGCTTTGAAGAGTATAAAATTCTTTGTACAATTTAGATATGTACCATATTAATATTACATGCTTATTCATCTAAGATATGTATCTAGCACTGGTATTTCTGCCTAAATGAATGATAAATGATACGATCATGCATGTTTTCACTAATTGACTGTTTTGTTAATTTTCTGCCTCTTTCTGGCAGAGCTTACATAGAAATGCACTGTAAGAAGAGAACTTGTATTTTCGGTGACTAATGACTTGTCAGTTATGTATTTATCTATCTACATAACATATTTATTGTATGATACGAAATTTTATGCTTCCATTTGAAGCCCCTGTTATGTTCTCAATGATTTATGTGAATAGTGACTCTTGGTTTTGGTTAAGCGATGATTGAACTGTGACCCAAGAATAAATGTATACTCAAATCAAATTGAAGGGTTTTTGTCGAAATGTATTCAGATATGACTAGTAAATTATGGATAATACAATGTAATGAAACAAAATAATGATTGCTTTTAGAGGTTTTCTTATCTTCATCTTTAACATGCCATGCTGTAGAAGTTTAGTGAATTTATGAATGTATATAATTCTTTTAAAATAACTTGCAGTGGTGATTAAAATAATGAAGATGAAAGGACTCTAAATTTACAAGCCTGCAGGGGGAGCACATGCTTGTTTCAAATATGACTTGATAATTTTTCAAGCTCAAGGTTATATTGTCCTCTCCCGAATATGCTCTTGATACTGATCTTAATCAAACTAGAATTGGAGTTTTCACCATATATAGTTGAGAATGTTCTTGAGAGATTTAGAAATAAATAATTTTACAAAAAATGTTATTTTTAAGGTAAAAAAAGTGGATAATTTTTAAAACTAAATAGATTATATATTATCCAACATTATAGTAATTAAGTCTTATCCCACTAGATGTGAACAATTATATGAATGGTACGTTGTCATTGTAGTCTATCAAAAATAAAATCTTTGGATAACTTGTTGATCAAAAGGTAATAAACTATTTGATTAACCCTCCTTATTGGTACATATAGTACTCTATTCAAACGTATGCAAACCATTTCAAACAATGTTCATTCATTTTCTTCTCATTAGATGCTACTCCGACTCTTCCAAATTCTTCTCAATATACTTATATTAGTTACCATCACTTTATGCTCACGTTGACCATTTAAAGTCTAAAATTCGCTACCATATAGCACTTTCGGTCTTACAATTGTACCATAAAACTTTCATGTTACTTTATTATGTATTTTTTCTATTACAAATAACCCCAATATATTTTCTCCATTTAAACCGTTCTGCTTGAAACCTATTATTAACATCATCAATTTCACAATCTCTTTGGATTAATTGATTTTATATTTCTAAACTTTCCAATTGATGAATGATTTGATATCATAATCTAACTTCCATATTAGCTCTAACATATCCCTTATAAAACTACTATGCATATCCTATGTATTGTTCTATTAAAACCTTTTGATGCTAGAGTACTTGAGATCAGAACTAATCTCCTCTCTTGACGACAAGAACAGAAAAAAGGCATGATTATTAATTAATAACAAAAATTTAATACTCCTTTCAGTCCTAATTATAAGATCAAGTTGACTTCTTTTATTTTTTGAAAAATTAAGGATGCAAAATAAACCAATTTAAATTTTTTATATCTATCTTTTTTCTCAAGACCTTATTTTACTTATAAATTGACATATAATCTAATCACTTGTAGCATATTTTACAATGTAGTGGTCTAATTTGTTTTCTTAACCTCCACAAAAAAAGTTAACTTGATGTTATAGTTAGGATCGGAGGGAGTAGAAAAATGAAAGGCTAGAGGGAAATAAAAAATTTCTTAAGATATACTTGTCACAAAAATTTAAAATTACAGAAATTAACAAAAACAACTTTTTTTTAACATTATCTATTTTTCCGAAAAAAAAAAGTTAACTTGTCGAAGCTTAAAAACGCTCACTCATCTATTTTTTTTGGCTTTAACAGTTTCATCTTCTACCCCGACTCCCCGAGACTTTGAGGTAAATTTGTGAATTTGTGTATCTTCTAGTTTTCTTTATCTTTACAGGTTGCCCTTTTCTTCTGTTTACTATTCAATGGTTTCACATTGTTTCTTCTGTGGCTATTTTTATTGATTTGGTCTTTCGAAATTTTATCGGCTTAACTATGACGAACTCGTGACCTAGTTTCTGGAATTCTTTTATGAAAGAATCTATTTTTCTATTTTTCGCCCCCACGCCATTTGGAACTTAACCTAACGGTTCTTTTGTTCATCTTGTTAATAATCTTTTTATTTCAAAATCTGATTCTAGGATTCTGTATTTGAAGTTTGTCTCGCTATTAAGTCTCTGTATATTTTCTAAGCATATGAAACTGTACGGGTGAGTGATTGTGTTAGAGAGGTAAGTTAGATAATTTGTAGTCACTGCTGCTTGTGTTCACTCTATATACAGTTTTGAAAAGTAATCTGGTGATGGTGATGGTTTTGAACTATTGATCATTTTGTGGGCGTTCTAAAATGATGAAGTGGAAATGAAATTTGTATCTACAATGTATAAATGAATGCAAAACTTCAAATAAAGCAAGAACTATTAGATGGAAGTAAAAGATAATCAGGCTTCCTATTTCACCTGAACATTTAATTCCGGAAATTTTTTTTTTTTGAGTTCTCTTTTTCTCTTTTAGGACCTAATCTATCTTGCTAAGCTTTTGCCTGCATCATCCTTTGTATTTGTATATTCTTTATTTCAAATTTGTTCTTCTGCTTTTGGTGAGTTAGGATTGTCTTGCCATATACATAATGGATGTAAGTTCTCTAAAAAGAAATAGAGGAGGAGAAATCGGAACAATGGAAGACATGAATGATAAAGGTAGAAGAAACTTGAGTGAACTACCTGACAATGTTCTTTCAAACATTCTTTCATTTCTTCCAACAAAAGAGGCTGTGCGAACGAGCATATTATCCAAGAAATGGGAATACATATGGACCTCTATCCCCAAACTTTGCTTTGTGCATGAGACAGAACGACCAATGGATTTCGTGAATATTGTTGATAGATCACTTCGACTACGTGGAGCATCCGACATAACTAGATTTTATCTTGATTGCGACACATTAGCATTTGACTGTGAGGATGTGGATATTATGTCTGAAATAGAATCATGGATCTCTGACGTTGTGAGATTCAATGTCCAAGATGTTGAACTGAAACTATTTGGTTTTTCTCCTTTGACTCTGCCTTTTACCTTTGTTAATTGTAGAACACTCGTGAGTTTTACCATTTCCGGAGGAGGGATAGCTCTTGAATTTCCCTCTCCAGTTTACTTCTCCAATCTAAAGAAGTTGGATTTAAATAGTGTTGTATTTCCTGATGAGCATTCAACTCAAAAACTATTTTCAGGTTGCTATATACTTTAATATTTGAAACTAGAGAGGTGTAATTGGGAAAATGTAAGAGCAGTTTCTGTGTTTGTGGTATCTCCAAGGCTTCAGTATTTCACCATGATTGAGGATGATGAACAATTGCCACCGAGTTTCAGTGGTCATGAGTTTGTGATCTGTGGTAGTGGCTTAAAGCACTTTCATTACCAAGGCGAATTTCAATTTGACTTCAACATTTTGAATTCTCAGCTGCTAGAAGAGGTTTACATAAAATTTTTTCCACCTGAAAATGGCGCGATACCTGTTATCAACCATTTTTTAAAGCTTCTAAGATACACACCTGATGTTCATAGTTTGACACTTATGAATTCCTTGGTATGCTTTTCTCTTTCTTTTTTGTAGTTTCCTTTAATGAGTAGTATTGTGCATCACTTAACTTTTTTTTTTTTTTTTTTTAACTGCATATTGATTTCTTTTCTTCAGTGCCTTCTAGACATACCAGAGGTAGTGATGCAAGTACTCATGTTCAATGGTGTGCGGCGTCTAGAGTTGGATTATGAAACATCTGATCTTTCAAACATGGGCCTATTGATGATGCTTCAACACATTCCTTGCCTTGAATCCCTAGTGTTCTTTGTGGTAATTTTACATCCGATTGATCTTATTTGTTTTGTGGTTACTTAATTGTAGCAACAGTGGCTAACATTTGAATTTATCATTGAAAAAGGGAATTAAGATGCCCTCTGATCGGAATGACGACAACATATTGGTCCCTCTACCTCGGTGTTTCCTCAACCGCCTACATTTCATTTACATATTCATAAGGGAAGGGGATGCTGAGGACTTGATGGGAGTAAAGGTTTTGCTCAAAAATGCCATGGCCTTGGAAGAAATGGCATTTGAGTTTAGTGAACTTTTGAAAGAGGACAGAAGAAACAAATTCTGCGTTGAGTTGCTGAAGCTTCCCAGATATTCAAGATATTGTGGCATCTATCTGAGGGAATAGTTATTGTGAATTCTAGTTCTCGCATAGGAAGCTTCAATATAAAGATTAGACTGTTGTGTATGTGATCAAAGAGAGATATGCAAGTTATAATGAAAGATTTTCTATAGTTTCCAAGAAGAGCAAGAAGTAGATTTTGGTTACTAAACTATGTAGATGTATGCTTTTCTTTTTTTATGTGATCAAGTAGATTTTGGCCTTCGTTTAATGAATTAACATGTGTTGTTGAAAATCAGTTTTAGAAGTAAATTCCTGACTTGTGATCCCTGGCCTTATCAGTGGAGGTCTTTATTATATCCTTATTCATTTCTATACTGATTAATGATGCTCTGAGACTATTTTTGCTGTCTGTATCTATTTGGTTACAAAACTAGTGTAAAATGTTTTTTTACTTACCGTAGAATTCTTTATACACGAGTGTTATAAGTGGAGGCATGTTTTTTTTTTTATTTTTTTTTATTTCCTTTTGAATCTATTCACTGTTGTTTATGCTTACGCTCTGGTATTTAAGTTTGCTCAAAATGTTATTGTTGGATCGAATACGTAAATATATTGCACGCCATGTAAGTATAGTTCTATGCCCTTTTATCTTGTTACATTTTTGGTATTACAGATTCTGAGAACACCTTCCCATGTTTATTATATTGTTCTCCATACGTCTGACCAACTTCTAATTGATCATGAGAATCCATCAATGTTAAATTTTCAAAACCAATTATATACTTAACCATGCAATGGGTTACCTCATGTGAAAATGACTACACAACGACACTCTTCCCATGATATAATCACTGCTAATAATTCAAATTGCAGATTTTATCAGTCTATGCTACTAATAAAGACTGTTTGTACATCAAAGAGGTGAAGTTTTGAACTTAACATTTTTGGTTTAATTGCACCGGTAATAATCTCTTTATCTTTCTTAAGGTTTTATGTGGTACAGAGTGACTACTCTTGTGTGGATATTAATTTTTGTTTCCCTCTATCTCATTACTAGCTTAAATATACCAAAACTTTTGTTTTTCTTACAATATTTTGTGAAAACCATTTTACAAATACAAATGTTTAGCTTCATTTTTAAATTCTCTCTTTAATATTTTTGCAAATTTTCTCTCTCTATTAAACTATTTACCTTTATTAGCACAATTAGCCGTTGTACATGGACTAATAGTTTTAACGAATCAGGGTTATACGAGCTAATGGTGCTAACAAAGCAAGATTAAAGGATTTAATGGAAATGAAAAAGGGGATAGGGAGAGTACAAATACATGCAAAATAGTTTTCCATGTTGTTGCTCGCTTGAAGGTAATATGCTTCAAAATATGTCCCATATACTTTTCCTCAGCCACGTCCTATCATTACTTAAATGTAACTGTTGCGACTTCTACATATATACATATACATACATACATATATATATATATATATATTTTAATTTAAAGTTAATAAAAAAATGGTTTGAACTTAGTTTTATTTGATAAATAACTTTTATTAGAATTTCCGTTTTCTTGATTAATTGAAAAATAAATAAGAAATAACACTTCAAACATATATATTTTTTTAAAAAAAATTAAAACACCACTAACTTAATAGTTTCAAACAAAATGTGTCCTTCATACAAGTCCCCAAACACAAAGTTCGGATTATCTGTTATCCATAAGAAATTACATCAGCAATTGACTGTTTTTTGTAGTGTAGGTGTCTAATGCTCCTGAGCAAGCACTTTATTGATCAAAATGCAAATTCAAATGAACACAATAAGATGGAATGAACACTTCTTATGCATTAAATTTGTGAACCAAGTAAATGGGTCTATTTGAATAGGTATTCCATTATGAAAGTTTGTTCCTTAGTGAAATGTTAATGGTTCTATCTCCTCTATTTTCAAGCCGTTGACATCTTCTTCTCTTATTTACAAAAACTGTCCTCCACATCTACTTTTCAATCCCAATTTCTCCGAACCATACAAACCTATATATTTGGTAGCCCCTTATATGAGTGTTTTTGGGTTTGAATACTTGTACATTTGGAGGATTTACTATTACTACAGAAAAAACTTTTACGTTTTATATTTTGGATTTTTCACGTCTCTTTTTGTTGGGATGTACTTCAGAAAGATGTAGAAAATTTGCACTTTTTATGTCTAATAAAAATGAGATGTGAAAAATATATATTTCACGTCTCATTTCTATTTGTAGACATTGAAAATGGCTCAGAAACATGTTTTCCACGTTTAAAATGTAACATCTATTTTTTACTACTATATCATAGCTTTTTAATTGATGTATAACACATTTTCCAATGCCAGAAACCCAAAAGCACGAAAAATTTAAAACTTTTTCTTTCAAAAAGTCTATCCAACTTCATTTGAAATGGGCTTTTTTTGACAAATTGGTACAATTTAAAACCTTTTAGAGTTAATACAACTTTTGGACCCTGAACTATCAGTCAATTTTGGTTCTGATCCCTGAACTTTGAAATTGATTGTTTTGGTCTTCGAACTTTTGATCAATTTTGTTTTTGGTTCCTGAACTTTGAAATTTGTGGTTTTGATCTCTAAACTTTCTGTCAATTTTGGTCTTGGTCCCTGAACTTTCATAATTTTGGTATTGGTCCCTCAGTTTAAAAAAATCTTCAAAAAAAAAAGTTGAGGAACCAATACCAAAATTATTGAAAGTTTAGGGACAAAAGCTACAAATTTCAAAGTTCAGGGACTAAAAGCAAAATTGATCAAAAGTTCGAGGACCAAAATTACCGATTTCAAAGTTCAGGGATCAAAACTAAAATTGACTGAAAGTTCGAGGACCAAAAGTTGTATTTACCCTATAAATTATTAGCCATAACATTGACATTGTAAAAACATAACATACCAAAGTATAATTCTGTGTGTGTTTGAGCGTGACACTTCATTATTCAAATTTTGTATGCATCAAATTTAATAAACATTATCTCGTCACTACAGTTTTTTTCCCACTGTTTTAAGGCATGAAATCATCCCAGAAATCTCACATCCCTAGCCAAACAAATAAAAGATTGTTATACAAATTAAATAATTGGGCCATGGTTGAATCCCGTACCGTTACATTTCTGATAGTCGGCCGCAAGCATTAGATGTATGTAATTATTTGGGATAATTAATTATAGGTCCCGTGTAAGAGATTTAATTAAAATGAGGTCTTAT
This sequence comes from Mimosa bimucronata, assembly GCA_037074515.1. NCBI lineage: Eukaryota > Viridiplantae > Streptophyta > Magnoliopsida > Fabales > Fabaceae > Mimosa > Mimosa bimucronata. Next base: position 11,733,395 of record CM073443.1, on the reverse strand, counting down.
GAAATCACCTAATTAATCTGAGGTCCCAACCAGAAAGTTGTTATGGCAGGTCAAAAAGTTGTTATTACAGGCCGAAAAGTTGTTATTGCAGGCCAAAAAGTTCTTAGTGACTAAGCCTTCACCAACAACTTTTTGGCCCACAATAACAACTTTTCGGCTTGTAATAACAACTTTTTGGCTTACCATAACAACTTGTGGCCTAAAAATCACTCTTGGTCTATAATAATTTGTGACCTTGCGATAACAACTTTTTGACCTGCAATAACAACTTCGTGGGACCTCATATTAATTAGGTGATTTCGTGGGACCTCATCTTAATTAAGTCCTTTACACGGGACCTGTAATTAATTACCCCTAATTATTTTCTACTATTTCTAATGCACCAAATCTATCAGTAATCTAATTGTTCTTTTTTTATGGGATTAAATTATATATATGCCGTTTTGAATGGTTCACTCCTTTCGCACCTGTCTTATGACTGGTCAAACCATTAATTTCAAACCATAATTTCAAACCATCAGTAATCTAATGCACCTGTCTTATGACTGGTCAAACCATTAATTTCAAGATATATATATATATATATAAATATCTGTGTGTGTATACTAATTCAACTAACGGGCTCACTACTATATATGCATATATTAGCGTACAAGCTGAAGCATTATAGATAGCTCTGAGATTTGAGATATAAAAAAGATGAAGGCTGAGTTTGTGTCCAAACAAATCATAAAGCCATCATCTCCAACACCCCCAAAACTCAGAACCTGTAAGCTGTCTTTTTTTGACCAGCTTGCTCCTGTAAAGCACACTCAAATTCTACTTTTCTTTCACAGTATTGAAAATGATGATGTAGCTAATCAGGACAGGATTGAGAGGTTAAAGACCTCCTTGTTGTCTGAGACTCTGACCTACTTCTACCCAATGGCAGGTAGAGTCAAAGACAACAAAACAATTGAATGTACCGATGAAGGTGCTGAATTTTGCGAGACTCGTGTCCATGGCTTTCTCTCCGACATCCTTAAACATACCAATGCTGACTTAGTACATAAGTATGTTCCTGTGGATGGTTCCCATTTAGGAAGTGAGTTTTTAGTAAAAGTTCAAATGAATTTGTTTGATTGTGGAAGTTTGCCTGATGCTTCAACAGTTGATTTGTTCATTAAGGTATGGTCTTGTACAGCTGTTAGGTGCATGAATGAGTCCATGCTTCCAAAGTACACTCTGGAATCTTATATCCCTTCCGTGGAGTTCTCAAATGATCATCCTCCTTTAGAGTTAAAACCCACAAATTGTATCACCATAAGGTACAATACAATAAACTTTTCTTTAGTTTTCCTGAACTTGAGGTTTTCATGAAAAAGTTCAATACTTGAATTAGGAAAATTTAGAGTTAATCAATTCTTCAAAATTTTTAAATAAACTTAAAGAAAATAAAATTAATTGATTGCATGTAGATACGTGTTTAATTCCTCAAAGATAACAAAACTGAAGGCTGAAGTTGCAAGCGAGGAGGTGGAGAATCCAACACGAGTGGAGGCTATATTAGCACTTATTTGGAAGTGTGCCACAACAGCCTCAAGAACAAACCTTGGAATAACCAAAAGGCCCTCCATGGCTTTACAAACAGTTAACATTCGGGAACGTCTGGAACACTTCTCAAAGGTTCATGTCCCGAATCTACAAGAAGGAAATGCTTTTATGGCGCATTGCAAAGGCATGAAGGACATTCTACTAGTGTACAATGAGGATATAGATTTCTATAGTTGTACAAGTTGGTGTCGCTTTGGATTTTATGAGGCAGATTTTGGGTGGGGAAAACCCAAATGGGTAAGCATTCCTTCTATGAAGAGATTGAACTCTATATCTCTTATAGATACGAGTGATGGAAAAGGAATAGAAGCATGGGTGACCCTAAGGGAACAATATGGTCTTGATGGAGAGTAACAATGAATTGCTTGAATTTGCATCCTTAAATCCAACTATCATATAAAATTAGAAGGCAGAATTATTACGAGGCATAGGAAGTGATTTCATTACCAATAATTTCCAAGGAAAAGAAAGGAGCATTAACATATTATCATTTCTTATACTGGAACTTGTCAGTGCCTACAACTAAATTATTTAAAGAATTTAAGAGGATTAAATTCCTTCCTTGGAACCTTATAGTAATTACCTAAAGTTGTTGGTGCAAGCTCATATGTTGTTGTTTCGTGTAGAATGTATCACCGTTTCAATTTTTATGTTATGTTGTGTAAGATTTCTTACTTTCACATATTGTTGTTCATTCAGATGATTATGTTAAATAATAAAATATTATAATTAAAAAAACCATGATTACACTATTACAGAAATGCCCTATTATAGCACAACAATAGCAGCGCTCAATAACTACAAGCGCTGCTATAGATACTTGAAAGCCTATCCCAGTACTTTATAAAACTAAGTGCTGGTATAGGTGAACCCTATCCCAACATTTATATCTTGTATATTATAAAGCGCTGGTGATTGCATCTGATTATTCTATGTTTCTAACCACTAATTTTGGGAAATTAACACTTGTCCTAGACTAATACATGATTATTTAGGCACTTTTACATTTAGAGTTCCAATACATTGAGTTAATTGCATTTTTGTGCTAAATTGAGCATTTTAAGGTTTAAACTCATGCATTTCTGATTTATGGACTTGGGATATTACAATTTGTGCTTAAATTTGTCATTGTAGGAAGTCATGTTGAAGATGTGCTCGAATTCCAAAAATTACAGTTTAGTGCTCAAATTTCAGAAAATACAACTAAGTCCCATGGCACTGCATATCTCAACTGGACAAGGACAAGTTGGGCAATTTGGGAGATTAAAGGAGGGCAAAGATGGAATAAAAATTATTGGGTTCATTTCTATACTTTTTTAAATAAAGATTAAATGAGTAAGGGTCCCGTTTGGAAGCTTATTTGGGTATCTAGCAAAAACCCTTAGATTGTGGGCTTAATTTTCATCAACCAAGCAGCCCCTTACCTCCTTTTAATACCTAAATCTGCCCAGACCCGAGAGAACATAGAGAACCAGCACGAACAGCCACCATCTTCATCGCAAGAGCTTCACCATCACCACCATCGTCACTCACCTTCTCCTATCATCACCGTCGGCACTATCACCATCAACCATCTCCATCTCCTCTACAAGGCCGACGGTTTCCACCTTCCTCAGCCATTTTTGACGCCATATCCACCATCATTACACAGCCACCATTAACGCCTCCCCCATTGTTCCTCCACCATCACATTCGGCCACACCATCTCATTGATTCCTCCATCTCTTTCACCCAACGCCTTCAACATCTCCCATTCAGTTCCTTCTACATTCTCACACATGCCTTAATCCCACCTTCTTCACTCACGCATACACACATCCATTCATAGCCTCCTTCATCCCATTTGACGCATCACCCATTCCTCTCTTTATCTTCCACGCATAGCTCATTAATCTCCTTCACCATCTCCATTTTCCATTTGCTCATTCACCTCTCATGGAGCAAGAAGGTCAATTCATTAATTGTGGGCTCAAGAGGATGATTGGCTAGAGTAATTGGGGTTCCTTGGTGGCAACAATGCAATTAGAGCTTTAATGCTTTATTAGGGGAGTTCTCTTGCTTCTTTTGTTTCTAGGTTATGTAATTGATGTAGATTCCTAATTGTTTCTTCTTGATATGTAATCTTGGAATATGGGATACTATGATTTCTATTTTTAGAGGTAGATTTCCTTTGGGTTATGTATGTAATTTAGCGATTGCTTTTATATGCATAAACTTTAGTGTTAATCACTTGGCATAATGCAATTTGATGTGGTAGCATTGATTATCTACTTTGGATCGCTAGATTGGATTAATGCATTTGCTTCTTGCATTTAGCATTAGACACTAGGTCCATTCTTGAAGGGTCAAATTATACCTTCAAGAGGAGACTCATTGTGTGTTGTCAAGGGTTTTCACTACCAAGCGATTTTCTAACAATTGCCTAGTTAACTAATTGTGCATTAGTAACTAGGTCAATTGGACTTAGGCAATTGCCTTTGGTTTTTAACATTCGGTCTTAGATTTTGAACTTCCAATTCATTTGAGAAGCTATGAAGATTGCAAAGGTTTCACCAAGAACCCATACCATTAAAGAGTTTTCAAACTACTTTTCTTTGCTTTCCTAAATCTAAAAAGCTAAAAACAAGTCAATTTACATTTCTTAACTCAAAACTATCCAAAACATCATTTCAATGACAAAACCCCGGTTTTAATCGCTTTCTTCATGCATTTAGGTTAGTCTAGGATCAAAATAATTTGACTCCTTTGAGAGACAACCCGAGGTTGAGCCACTTTGCTCAAGCCTTGGTTTCACATATTTTCTTGCATTTGACCCCGAGGCGCACCATTCCGACAAAGGTCAAATCAGCTGGGATAAACTCAAATTTAATCTATTAAAATTTCTTTCATGTAAGGCTTGATTTTGGGTTGATTTTATTTTTCTTTTAACTTTTATTTCACGTTTTGAATTATTAAACATTTTCTCATAATTTTCTAATTTTTCAAACTAATTTAGATATCTTTTTTATTTTTAAAACAAGAAAAATTAAAAATTAAAATTTTAAAAAATCATTTTCATGGCCTATCCCAGCGTTTTTTACGTATAAAGCGTTGCGATAGGTCTCATTAAACATCTTTTTAATTTAAATTTTTACTTGTTCTCTTTTTACTTATGAGATTATTTTAGAATATGTTTTTCTATTTTTTTTATTTTTTATGGCCTATCCCAGCGCTTTTTACGTATAAAGCGCTGGGGTAGGTCTCATTAAACAATTTTTTAATTTAAATTTTTATTTGTTCTCTTTTTACTTATGAGATTATTTTAGAATATGTTTTTCTATTTTTTTTTTATTTTTCATGGCCTATCCCAGCGCTTTTACGTAAAAAGCACTGTGATAGGTTATTTGCTTTATATTTAATTAATTCTCTGAATATTTAACCTTATCTTTTTTATTTAGTTTTTTATAAATTCCTCCTTTTTCTTTTAATTTTTATGACCCTATCCTGGCTTGTTACTTAAAAAGCAATGGGATAGGTGCGCGGGAAATTTCCCTCCACAAATCTAAAATTTTCTTTTTCCCTCTCATTTTCCTACATTTCCCCACATTTCACTTAAAAAGCACCGTACTTTCACTCTTCTTCATCACCACCCATTTACTTAATCACTCTTTTTCATCTCCTCCTTGCTTCTTCATCTCTTCCTTCTCTCCGATCATCATCATCGAGGTCTCTCAGATCTGTATGGATCAAGTCCAAATCTACATGCTGATGGTGGTTTCTTAAGGGTAATGGTCCTCTCTTATATTGAACATTGTGTTTTCAACCTCATTACATTTTTCTCTTTTCTTCTTCCCCTTCCAAATTTTTTTTGTCTTTAGTCACGAATCAGATTTTGTGCTCTGTTTTTTCTTCTTCTTCACTACTCTTGACTTCGCTTCTAGACTTCACTTCTTATTCATGTGTTAATTTTTATTTTATTTGAAGCTCGTTATTTTTGGTAGCTATGGTTACAATTTTGATGCTTTCTTGCTCTTTTGTTTCTGGATACGGCAAGTTGATAGTTTAATTAGAAGAGATATTTTGGTTGCTGCTCTTCTTAGTTTATGTTCATTCCATCATATTGATATGAAGGTATCATTGTCTGATTCTTCTTATTCCATCATATTGATTGTTAATATGCATTGGTTGATGTTTTCTGAGGCTTGAATTTATGAAGTATTCATTAGGAATTTTGCACTGATACAGGAGGGTGTAAAACAAAAATAAATGAATATTTTTTTAAAAAAATAATGCCTATAGCAGCGCTCATTACGTAATAAGCGCTGCTGCTATAGGTAAAAAAATAATTCATTTAAGTTTGACTTAAAGCTGCGCTTTTGAGATTATAAGAGCCGCTATAGGTTACCTATAGCGGCGCTTATAACACAAAATAAGAGCTGCAATAGGTTATATGACCTATTGCAACACTGGCTATAGCAACGCTTAAAAAGCGCTGCTATAGGGTCAAAAAAAGCGCTGCTATAGGATATTTCTGTAGTAGTGTTATTTTATGGGAAAAAGACAAAAGAATACCTCTTAACTTAAAAAATGACATTTTAGTCTCTCGAATTTCAAATCATCAAGGCTCAATTGGGAAGATGTGTTGGCCATCAAGTATTTTACTCAATGCCCCAAGCATTCTTTGTTACTCGATCAAATTTAAATGCTCAAAGGTTTTAGTCATGTAATGCTTGATTGCAACATTAGACATTGATTGAGGAATGTTGGTAGTATATGTATTCAACGAGTGAATTGATCATTTGAGGGTATAGAATTAAGTAATTTTTTTATCACAATAAGGTTTCATAGGGATGTACATGGTTTGATGAGGATAAATGGTAGAAAGCACTGTAAGGAGAATCTCACTATAAGTGGGTTTCTGTGCTCTTTGCCACAACAAGCAACCATGCTCGTCATGGCGAGAATCCTATCACATGGCGGGCTTAGTGAAAGCCTAGCCGAGGCGAGTATTTAATTTGCTTGCCTTAACAAAAAGGTCAAAATTTAAATCTAATAAGTCACTGTCAAATTCCACTTTTAGGGAAAAAGAAGGTTTTAGAGAGAGAGAGAGATAGAGAGCAATTTTAGAGAAAGAAACTTCTCAAAGTGGAATGTTCAAGTCTTTAATCAAGTTTTTGGTCCCTAATCTCCAAATAAGTGATTCCTAATATCATTCTTCTTCATTTAATTTTGATTTACGAGAAAGGATATGGAGGTGTGGGAGAGGTGGGGGAAACGATGGGGTATATTGGTAATTTTAGGGGTGCTGGGATGATAAAAAAAACAATTTGCCATGTAAGCTCGTACGTTGCTTGCCAAGTGGGCACAAATAATCCAACGTGTAGCACCACTTATGCACAAATGACATCCGTTAATTGAACCTTAATTGCATTGACCGATATACCTCATTTTAAAACTTTATTGACATACAATAACCTTTTAAAACTAAATTATGTCAAACGCTCTTAAGTCAACACTTATTGGCAAAAATACACCTTAATCCAATTATTAATAAAACAAAAGTTCCCAACCACCCTAAAGATATCCCACAAGTTGCTAGTTGCAGGTACCTAAAACTAGGTGGGAATAAATATTTTGACAAGTATTGTTAAGGCATTATTCACATTAGATATAATCAACTCTCATTTATCATGTAGCAAAATGTACACTTTTAGGTCATTGGCAAGTTTTGATAACGCATTTCCGAAGTTTCATTATGTATTAATTTAACCTAAATTCTCCATATTCAATCCAAAATACCAATGAACAAGGAGTGCTTGCTCACAAAAAGAGATTGAATTGTTCCCTTCATTCAACTCCATTCCTCAATGTAGGAGAGGGGAGTGCCCACAAGAGATGAAAGCACTAATTCAGACACCAATCATGTCATACAACAGATTAACTATGTAAGGAGAATAGAGTAGCTAGGAGAGGGGAGTTACAGATGGGAGTTCACTTTTTGTCATCACTTGAAAGCTGATCCACCCAAAATAATATATCCCTTATTTCATGTATACAATGGGTAGTTACTAATTTGAATTTGAAATTATAAAGATTAAACTCCTCATTTGCAACTACATTTCTTCTTATTTGCACAATAGCCTCACCTAAATTGGGTTTGGACCCTAATCCATTGGGGTAGTCTAGACATGTTCCAACAGTAATATATAATAGAATAGAATAAAAAAGTTACTTTTCATGGTTACTAATATAAAACCAAGTTGACAAATTCATGTATAGTAAGAAAACTAAATAAATTACTATTATTGATTATATATAGCACATGTTACATTTAACTTGATTATTTACCAATCTATAAGGTAGACCAGTTAGTTTAAAAAAATAATAACAATAAATTTTATAAATAATATATTTTGCTTCCTTAACTATTGTTCCAAAACTAGTCAACTTAATTTTATATTAAGGACTAAAGGGAGTATTTATATAAAAAAAAATAAATAAAGAGAGACTCTCACTAGAAACTGAATTAATAAGACTCATATAGAGAACTTAAATTTTATTTGATTTGATCAATGGTATCCCGATGTCAGTTTAGACTTGAAACTTATTACTTTTACTTAGAGCGAAAAATGTTTTTGTCTCTATGAAGAAGTCTACTTTCTAGCATTTAAATGTTCTTCCCGGTTGGCACAATCTCAAGAAATCATCCAACCAATTTTTAGTAACCTCTTTTTTTTATCAGTGGCCTTTTCATCAAGCCATCACAATTACAAGTGTAGTCCCATAATTTCCTTTCCTCCAGTTCATGAATGGGAAATCATCATTCGAAAGAGCAAAAGAGGATTTTCATCTTATTGTCATGTTCTGATATGTTATAAGGGTCTTCAGCTGCAACATCAACTTTGGGAACATCAGTATTAATCCTTAGTGTTGTTTGCTAATGATATGTTTCCATTCAACTTTGAATTAGTTTACACTGACATAGCATTCGTTTGACAACTCTTATAGTGTGGAATATCAATAAAAACTTTGTCAACCCTTCGGTTATAAACTCACCGGGTTTCAAAATCATTTTACAAGATGTCCAAGATTTCATTACACTTTTTTCTGTTGTATGTTTTGCAACCACCACAAGTTACAAATATGATTCTGTAGCTAATTTCTTTTTACAACCACCGTCATCTAAACTCATGTAATGTTTATATTATTTATAATATCATTTTTTCTTTGAATAAAAAAAAAGGAGGTAAGAAGTTCATGTTTGACTTTGAGGAAAATCGAATACCTTCGTGATTCATATCCTTTTTGTTTTCTTGTTTGACTCTGAGGAGTGATAAGGACAAGACCAGGGAGTGAATATGAACATGGCAAATATTATCTATCTCCAAGGGCTTTTTTTTTTTGATACAATCTCCAAGGGCATTTTTGAATAGTAGAGACTGGATATTTTAATTACCACGCGTTAGTATTCGATTTAAAAAAGTTTAAGCGAAACCAGAAATATTTTGTTTCATATCTTTCAATATAAGTGATCACCTTGTCCCTTGCATTCAATTAATTACTAAATTAACTAAATCTATTATAGAGGCAAACCTAGATCTCGTGGAGCCTTTTAATTTGATTCCAAGATTACTTAATTAGTACAAAGATCCAATTATTGAAAACAAATTAAAAGAATCTACACGACATATTTTTTGACTTTATTTTAGAGATAGTGAATACATAGAAAATAGGGAAAATAAGAAAATAAATCTTTTTAAAAAGTACTTCTTCCGGTCCTAAATATAAGATCTAGTTGACTTTTTTTGGGGATGTTAATGAAGCTAATTAAGTTGGTTAATCATAACATATACTATATATATTATTTAGATGATATCTTAGCTTATAACTCAAATAACCAATTTGGAGAAAAAATCCCACCAAATCAATCTATAAATGACTTATCTAGTTTTCTTAAGATTTTCTAAAAAAGTCAATTATGTTTTATATTAAAGATAATAAAGATTTGTAAAATCAAAGCAAGAAATTGAAACAAAGTATAATATCAATATATTTTAGGAAGTATAAATGATAAAAACTCAATTCATTTATCAAAATTGAGCCACTAATTCAAATTCAATAAAAGAGAAACGATGAAACTATGACTCTCATCTATATAACACTGATAAGCCACAAAATCTATTCTTAAGAATGGATGCCTTAACCACCAAGTTGAATGGTGTGTGGTGTACTGGTGTTGTTCAATGGCGCCCTTGGCTTCCTTTCATCGGATTCTTGGTTCTTGTTCAGTTGGTGAATGATGCCTCCTAGTGGATGAAATGAAACTGCATCTCTTTCTTCATTAATCACTAGATGATGAAGGTGATAGTGATAGGATCCGCTTTAATTCCTTTTGAAAAAAGATATATGCTTGAATTGGCATTCAGAAGGGTGGTAATTGACGTCCTTTTAGGTGAATGACACATGGAAGGGTTTGATTTTGATAATAATTATTTTTTTTGTTGATAAATTGATTTGGACAATTCTTGTTGGAAAGATAGGTGTATATGTGATATAGTGTCACATATGATTCTAACCATGTTGAATAATGACCCAAAACAATCTTAAGGTCATGATCAGTAAATATCATATATCTTTTTCATATGCAAATTTCAGTTCTTTAGGCTCCAAAGTCATCTTTTCCATCATCTATATGAATTATTTAAGCATAATCTTGAAATCAAAGCAAGAAATACCTTTTTTTCAAGGAGGTTGATTCAACAAATGAGAATTATTAAACAAATGACAATTTTCATGTAGATTCTTAAATGTGTGTCATTAATGCATGAGCTATTTGATATCTATAAAAAATTATGTGTTAAGGTGTGTTTTGACCAATTATTTGTTACAAAAAACACGTCTGACACAATTATTTTTAAAAGAATCCATATAAAACATCTATATTTTAAAATGGGACAACTTAGCTAATAATTTATTATAAAAAGAAGCGTCTGACACAACAGAATTCTGTACTGTATTAGCCAAGTTACCCTATTTTACAAGATGTTTGGTTTATATGGACTATTTTAAAAATAGGACTATTTTAAAAATAACATTGTCTACCTTAAATTGTTTATGACCATGAGGAAAAGAGTTAAAATTGATCATCAATATATTATATAAAATTGATTAAAAAAATAACAATAAACAACACCAATCAGCGAATGCATATAAAGTGGTTGATAAAATATTTGGAAAAAAAAGAACTTTTTGTGGATAAGTGTTACCATAACAATTTTCTGGTGATGAAGAATTTAGATTCTATTTTAAATTGATTCCAACTTAAATCTCTATTTAAAATAAAATTAAGAAGCTTTGTAAATTCGGTGTAACGTGGAATAAATTTTGGATTATAAATTTATGAACCTTTTAGGCAAGTACAAAATCACCTTTTGATTCTCTAGCTGTAGAACAGCTTAAACAACGGGGCCATGGTTGAATGAAATCGTAATGCTTTTTATCTCCGCCAGACAATCACATGCATTAGCTGTAATCTTTTCCTGCTATTTTTCATGCACTATTTAATAGATTGATATTGATTCTGGTAATCAAAGCATGTGTGTGCATTGTGTGTGTCTGTGTTTGAGTTGTCATTTTAAACAATTCACGTCTTCCGCACTTTTCTTGTGACTTACACAAACTATCAATTTCCAGATGTACTAATTCATATTAATTCACTGGCTTGCTAGTATATATAAGTGTATTAACGTATAATCAGAGGCATCATAGATTGGTCTGAGATTTGAGACAATCAAATGATGAAGGTTGAGTTTGTGTCCAAACAAATCATAAAGCCATCTTCTCCTACACCCCAAAACCTTAGAACTTTTAAGATGTCTTTCCTTGACCAGCTTGCTCCTATATTGCACAGTCGAATTCTGCTTTTCTATCCCAATGTTGAAAACGATCATGTTGCTAATCAGGACAAATCTGAGAGGCTAAAGACGTCTTTGTCAGAGACTCTAACTCATTTCTATCCAATGTCAGGTAGAGTCAAAGACAACAAAATAATTGAATGTAACGATGAAGGTGCTGAATTTTGTGAGACTCGTGTTCATGGCTTCCTCTCCGACATCTTTAAACAGCCCGATGTTGACTTAGTACACCAGTTTGTACCTGTCCAAGATGCCCATTTAGGAAATGTGTTTTTGTTGAAAGTTCAAGTGAATTTGTTTGATTGTGGAGGCTTGGCTATTGGTGTGTCCTTGTCTCACAAGATCGCTGATGGTTCAACAATTGGTTTGTTCATTAAGGCATGGTCTTCAACAGCTGTTGGGTGCATGAATGAGTCTATGATCCCAAAGTACATTCTGGAACCTTATTTCCCTTCCATGGAGTTCTCAAAAGATCTACCACATGTAGAGATCGAAAACTCCAACACTATCACAAGAAGGTAACACTACAACCAAAGTTTATTTTTAATAATAAAAAACCAGTGAATTAGATACAAAACCAGTGATGGAGTTTATGGAGTTCGTCATAAAGTAGAAATACTAAGTGAATTCTATATTTAGTAACAAAATTTTTTCCCAAAAGAGTTATGTCGCTAAATTCCATTGATGATTTTTTAGTTGTTTCTCAATTTAGTTGAGCTTTTATTGAAAAAGTTCAAATTATAAATTAGAAAATTCAGATTGAATCTATACTAAAGTATATTTGAGCTGAATTGTCAGCTGCCCCCCGTCAGCAGATCGCTCTGCTGCCCATAAATTTTGGGGCACTTACCAAATATTTTATTCTTTAAACAACTTTATCTGAAATAGTTTACTCAGGAAATCATTACAAATAAATAAATTATTTAAAATTTTATCTATCACTGTAGGTACGTGTTTGATTCCTCAGCGATGACAAAACTGAAGGCTAAAGCCGCAAGCAAAATGGTGGAGAATCCAACTAGAGTGGAGGCAGTAAGTGCACTAATTTGGAAATGTGCCACAAAAGCCTCAAGAAAAAACCTAGGAATAGCCAAAAGACCATCCAAGGTAGGCCATTCCATAAATATTCGTAAAAGGACAAACCCACCTTTACCTGAGACCTCTGCTGCAAACTGCTTCAGTCACTTCCTAGTAGAAACAGGAGAAACGACTGATAGTACTACAGAATTGGACTTACAAGCGTTGGTGGTTCAGTTAAGGAAAGCTATTGAACTATTTTCAAAGGAACGTGCACATAAACTTGAAGATAAAAATAGTGCTTTCTCAATATTAACCGTGGGATTTAAGGAGACAGCATTGGCGTACTTAGAGAACGACATAGATTTCTATTTCTTCTCAAGTTGGTGTCATCTTGACTTTTATGAAGCAGATTTTGGGTGGGGGAAACCCAAATGGGTGAGTTCTTGTAGGATGCCAAAGAATATTTTTATTCTGATGGATACTAGTGATGGAAAAGGAATAGAAGCATGGGTGACCTTGAGTAAACAAGATATGGCCTTGGTGGAGAGAAACCATGAACTGCTTGAATTTGCTTCCTTGAATCCTACTATCATATAAAAATATATTCCAATTACGTATTGACGAATTGTGTGTATTCAATGTTTCATCATTTCAAATTCTGCAAATTTGTGTGTAAAATTTCTTCCTTTTGCAATTGTTGATTTGGATGATTATTGCTTACTTGAGGGTTGTCATATTGATACTATATAATAATAATTATGTTATCCATGTTATATTTATATGGTGTTTATTGCATGTTATATTTCTTGTAATAGTAAGGTTTTCTTTTTTGGGACAATTGCACTCAAGTCCCAAGTAAAAGATTTAATTTCAGAGAGATCTCAAAGAGTTGTCAATGACAACTATTGACAACTGAAATAACCTTGGTTGAATTTAATATTATGTTCAGACTTCATTTGTGTTTGATACTATATAGGATAGGTAAATATTGAATTTCATCTTTATGTTTGTATTGGATCTAATTTGGTTTCATCTATCCTTTAATTAACATTATATTTATGAGTATTTGTTGATTTTTTTGCCTATCATTATGTGCAGTAATTTAGTCCATTTAACTTGCTTTGATTCAATATAATCACAGAGTGTAATTAGATAAAGTTCTATATGTATGAGGGTTCGATTATAAGCTACTATTGATTAGTTATTGGATATGAAGGATATTGAGTAATTTGGATGGCACTCAAGTTCTTTTATCTATTGGAACATATTTCCAGCCGATGTTATATTATAATTAACCTAATTGGTCTATTGAGGTTGAGTGGGTTGTCACTAACCTATTAAGGCTAATTGTGTTTACTTGCATGAGGCCCAATTAACCTCTTAATTCCCCAAGAGTGTGAAAAATATGCTTGCCACATGTTAAGCCTAACCAAGAGAGCATCATATAATCTATATTCCATTCATTATCCACTTTTATTATAAAAATACAAAAAAAGTAAATAGTTTTCACCAATTGATGGAATTGGCATTTTTGACCCATTTTAAAGAGTTCATAGGCATTTTTTCACCACAAAAAAAATAAAAGGTACAAGATGTACAATAGAGAAAAGTATACAATGTTATTTTCGACTATTTACTCTATAAAAAAATATAATTAACCATAGAAGTCATATTTGTTACAAGTATAAAAAATTATATGCTTGTTAAATTTCATAAACAAGACATAAAGTTCTTCGAGTCAAGTTTTCCCCAAATCAGTTTTTCAACGTTTTGGATTTATTGTTATTTAATCAAATATCTTAAGTATAATAAAAAATTATTTCTAAACATTGTTTTTTCTTATCATATGTCTGCGATACAACTGAATTTTAACTCCCAAACGTTTATGAGTTTCAAAGAAGTTTTTTGATTGGTCAGGCTAGTTTATGCATGGTTAGTTGAATTGCTACACAAGTTCAATATATTATTTTAAAGGGATTGTATGGCTTCTTATATATTTATTCTTACATTGCTTGAAGCATTCATGTTGAAATTTAACAAGAGTCACATTAGTGCCGAGGAATTTATTTCATTTCTCTATTTCGGGAAAATAAGTTTTATTGAATGGTCAGGCCAGTTTATGTATGGTTTGTGGAATTAATATCTATATATATAATGTTATCTCTTTACGTTGTTTTCTATAATTATATTTTTTCATTGACTACTAATTAGAAAATATTTTTTGCATTTTATTCTTTTAGTTCAACGTATTATTTAAAACGGATTATATGACTTGTTACATATTCATTCTTACATTGTTTGATGCACCCTTGTTTAAGTTTATCAGAGGCGTTGCATTTGTCCATGAAGTTATTTCACTAGGAAGCAATAAACATCTCTAGTTGGAAACAATTTTTGAATTTCACCAATTTTTTTCCTTCTTTATTTTATGAATGTTGGTCGTTTTAATTTTTAGGTTTTGTTTAATGTCTTGCCATAAATTAAAGCAAAACGTTGGCGGAGACGGTTCCTCATACATTTCGTTTGTCACTGCTGCTGATCATTATCTTTCAGTTAATGAAAATTGATTTGAATTTTTTCCATTTTAAATTGAAGCCTGATTTTTCACTAGGAATGCTGAACTTTTTCTGACCTTGCATGAATTTTATGGCTGGGGCTTTTAAGTCAAGATGGTACGTTACGTTGCTTAAGATTGTGACCATTAGATATGATTAGTTTTGATGATGTCAAATATAGATTTAAACATAATAAACAAAAAGTTTGTATTTATCTCCTACTCTAACTAAGTATTATATTATGTTACTATCTTATATAGATTAGTCAAAGAAAGAATAAAGCTACTGTGCTTGTACGTTTATGGAGAATGATTAGTTTTGATATAGAATTAAATATAATGAACAAAAAGTTTGTATAAAATAATGTATTGACCTCCTACCTTGGCTAATCATTATTTTATGTGAATATCTTGTATAGACTAGTCAAAACAAAGAAAGAAGCTATTATGCATGTTTATGGAGAATCATTTATGCTACCAAAATTTTAATTAATAGCTCAGCAAGTATACGGGCAGTAGGAATAGTAAAATGACAAATCATGGTCGTTTCTGCAGAGACCCAAAACAATTGATTATTAGGCATTAAATTTCCTATTTTTGTTTAAGTTGAGCAAAACAATAATGAGTTCAAATGAGTGAATAAAAATTAACTAAGATATAAGAATAAAACAAAAACATTCACATGGATTAAATTCAAGAGTTAAATGAACAACCTAAAGTCACTAATCCCTTGTTTACTTCTTAGATTTTATTCCCACTAAATTAATTATGCATTAACTTAATCAGCTAATCTAGAGTACTAGTGTCTATAAATTCCTGGCAGTGCATTTATATCCTTACCTAAATTAATATTGTAGTGTCTTATAAAAATTAACTAGGTACAATTTATATTGGTAACACTCTAATTTGATTATGCGGAACTTCTAGATATATGTCTATACTAGACGCAAATTAAATTAAATCTAATCCGTTAGATTAAAATCTAATTCCACATTATTTAATCTCATGATCTATTTAAAATTCCCTCCGTCGAATTCAATTTTAAATTCCCAAATCATGTTCAATGCTGGTCAATCACTAAACATTAATAATTAAAAATAAGATTAAATAAATGCACAACTAATAAGTGGGAAATATCTCTAAGTCACAAACAAGTTCATAGCACTTTAGGTTGTAAAAGAAAATTCGCCACACGTCAGTTCCATCAAAATCATCTCAACAAGTAAGAGTTGAGGATCCTAAACGATAAGGAAAATAAGAAATAAAGACCCCTAATTAATTTTCCTGCTCTTCCTGTGAAGAACGAAGAAAAAAAACTAAACTGTCGCTTCTTCTTCCTTCTCGTCAAGATTACTTTCACGGTCCAAATCTCCCCAGTAGTTGCTGCTCCCTTTTTTTCTTGCGTGTTCAGTGTGTGTGGTGTCCAATATGTGTGTTGAATGATTGAAAGAATTAGCCCCCCAGTCCAAAACCTCCCTGCAGGATGTGTTGATGTATATATGCATTAGGTCTTCCCTTCCTCTTCTTCTTCATTCACGTTGATGCGATTGATTCAATTTAGGGAAGTTGTGTGTCTTGCTCATCAATTGTTTTCTCTTTTTGTTTTTTTACTACTATAGAAATACCCTATTACAGCGCAACAATAGCGGCGTTTAAAGTTGTAAGCGTCGGCATTAGGGGGTTGTTGACCTATTGCGGCGCTTAAGGTTAGTAAAATAAGTGCCGCTATAGGTAGCCTATATCGGTGCTTAAGGTTAGTAAGCACTGCTATAAGTAGCCTATCCCGGTGCTTACTAAATATAACCACCCCCTTTAGGCCTTCCATTTAATTTTTTTAAATTAAATGGCCTATACCGGCACTTGTCAGGCATAAGCACCACTATAGGCTTATCTTTTAATTTTTTATTAAAATTAAATGGCTTATACCGGCGGTTTTGTGTAATAAGCACCGCTATAAGCCACCTATAACAGCACTTAATAAGCACCGCGATATGGTCAATGACCTATCACGGTGCTGGCTATTGCAGTGCTTATGAGCGCTGCTATTGAGTTAAAAAAAGCCACTATAGACCAATTCTGTAGTAGTGCTTCTTTCCAATTCTATTAGGTGTGACTGTGCAGTGGTTGAAAAGAAAATATCCAATGAAATCAAATATCATAAGATAAAAGAAAAACAATAGAAACTAAAACTTATTATTTTTATTTTTATTTTTCATAACTTTCCTATTTTAATTCAAAACTAGATATACAAAATATTTCTAAAAATTTACTAAATATATATGGGAATCATCAATCATCAAGAAGAATAAGAAGAGATATTGAAGAAGACTCTACATGATTTAATCCGGAATCAAGTCATTAGAAGGTTCTATGCTTAATTGGAAGTTAAAAGAGGCAAAAATGAAGTTCATATCATCTTATTATGAGATCCCATGCATATATGATCATACATGAGTTCATATCATCTTCAGCTACTTTGTTTTTGGTCTAGTCTAACCAAAGTCTAGTATTTTGATAATATCTCATAGAATATAAATCCGATTGAGGAGACACTTGATTTGTATAAAACTAGCCTTCCAAACAGTTTACAAACACAAATTTCACATTCAAATAATTTATATCCATGGAGCTATGAATTTCATAAATCTGCCTAGATTATTCACATTATGTAGCATATAGCAGTCATGTTTTGGAGCATATCTCTACGAATACAAATCTGATTGGGATGAAACTTGTTTTATATGAAATTAATTAGACTTCAAACCCATTCCATGAACACAAGTTTCACTCTCAAATAATTTAAAATGAAGTAGCTATGAGCATTTGTTAGAGTATTTTCGGTTGGAATATGATATTTGATAATTTTCATTTCGATTAGTAATTATATTTGGAGAATATTTTGTAGTATTTCATTAATGCAAATTCCAAGGAACTTCTGGTTCATACACTTATATTTGGGATATATATTTGATAATAATAGTGCATTCAATAGGTTTTCTTTTCCAACTATTCAATTTCTCCCCCTCACGTTTGCATAACTTTTTGTTGAATGACAATCAAATAATTACATGGTATAGGTCTACTAAATCCATTTGTTTGCTTTAAAAACATAATTTTGTTTCATTTTGGAAACAAACAAGAAGAAGGAGGTCCTTACCCAACGTTTATCTCAACTTTCTTCAATATCCATCTATGCACATTGTGGTGGATTATTAGACATATGCAATGCACACTACAATATTTTTAAGATTAGAAATATCTAGCTCTTGAATAAAAGCTAATTTTTACAGGAAGAATCCTATTGGCTTGATATAAATATGTGCTGCAATATGTAATATTAAATATGCCAACATTGAAATATATAGAAATTTAGTTCTCTAGCTATTCATGGAGGCTTTGATAAATGATTTATAGATCATATAATCTGAAAATTGTGCACTCAATATAATGATTCATTCACATGATTATGCAAATTCAGGTTGCAAACTTATAATAATTGCATATGTAACAACCTTATAGATGCTTGTATCAAATTTACTGAATATTTGTATGGTTTATATGCTTTTTACATGGGCCTATGAGTTTCCCAGAAATATAGAGATCCATTCTAAATCACAACTAGTGATTTTTTTCATTGTAAATTTTATTTGAGAACAAGCAGCACATAATGCAACATCCCAAGGAATTAATTGAGGATTAGTGACGTAATTAGAAATTTTTTAATGAGAAATTTGGAAATTATGAGAATATTTGAGGAATTTTGAGGATTTTAGAGGCTTAGTTTCTCCCTTATTTTAAAGACAGTAAATTTTGGGAAAATTATTTTTAGGTTCAAAAGAGGTTAGTATGAAACGAAATAATTAAATCGTTTGGTAGGTAAATTTTTAGAAATGAAGGGAGGTTTGTACCTTAAAATAAATATCTTATTTGAAAATTTTATGGCCTTGTAGTCTAATTCGTCCCTTTTCCTTTTAATTTCTTCTTTCTATTCCCTTCATTTAATCCTCCCTCCTCTCTGCGCTCCTTTTTTCCTCTCTCTCTCTCTCTCTCTCTCTCTCTCTCTCTCTCTCTTTCTTTCTTTCTTGCTCTCTTCCTCTCAGCAATTCTAGCTACCAAGAGCGTCGCTGCCTCTCCTTTTCCCTCTCTTCTCCTCTCTCTCTTCCTCCCCTCACCACTCACCGTCTCTCTCCCTCTCTTCTCTCATGTTCGGCCGTCAACGGCCTTGTTTGAGGAAGGAGTTTTCTGGTGAGAAATCGCCGGAAATAGCTCCTCTCCACCCCCATTTGTCTTCCTTAACCTCCTAGATCCTTCCCCTTCGATTTTCTGGTTTGATCCAAGCTCGTAAGAGTATATTGCAAAATTTCTTGGTCGAAACTTCCCATGCTCGCATGCGTTGGAGTCGGAGCTTTTCCAGCCAACTAAGCACATTTTCGGAATCCCGTAAGTCTCCTCTACATCCCCATGTCCTTAGTTTTTCGATTGGCTATATTTGAAAAATTGGGGCTTTTCTAAGTCAGAGTTTCTAGGAGTCCTAAGCTTAATAAACTGAAGCTTGGACCTTGGTTATAAGTTTCTATGAATAGATTTTTCATTATTGGAGGTTTTCCTAATTATTGAGAATTTTTGAACTTTTGGATATTTTGGAAATTTTGGGCTTTTGATAATATGAGGGCTTATGGTTAAATTGATGGTTTTTAGATGTTTATTAAGGTCATATGAGGAGATTTAATTGCTTGGTTGGATTGGAATTTGTACCCAAAAAAATATTGGTGGTTAAAGTTTGGAGTAAGCGGGATTTTGTTTATGTAGTTTTGTGATTCTGGTTGTTGGAAGTTGAATAATGGATTTAAGGGGTTAATTTATGCCTAACAAAAATATTGATGAGGTTAATTGGGCTAGATTGGGTGTAGGCCTTGATTGGAGAAATGTGATATTTTAGGCTTGAACTTGAATTAATTGAACTATCCAGATTTCGAAATAAATTGTGGACTAATTAATGGTTTTTCCAGGTTGAGAAATAATTGGAGGATGTTTGAAAAATTTTGTTTATGCTTGAATTTTATAAATTGACATACATTTGTGAGATGAACTATGGTGGATTATTAAATGTTAAAGTTTAAGATGAATGCTTATTGGAGAGATTAATACCTAGGCTTGAATTGGTTAATTGAGATTAGTAATAATTTAGCGAGGACTGTGTTAAGGTTTTAAAGGAATGGTTATGGTAAGAATGGATATTTAGACTTGAAATTGTATAAGTTAGATTAAAGATGAATTTTAGATATAAGGAGGAAGATTAAAGGGTAAGAGTATGACTTAACTTAGGTGAGGGCAATTAGAGGTGAAGATGGATATAAGGAGGGGAAATAAAGGTTAATATTAGAATTGGAATTCAGAAATAGAAAGGGAAGGGTAGTTAGTGATTCAATTTTCTATGTGTGAATTGTGTGATAATTGATTAATTATGATTTTGTATGTTTCGGTGTAGTATTGAATTGTCTAGAGTTAGCACGGGGGAGCTGCACTATTATGAGATTAGTGCCAGTTATCAGGTAACCACTTCTGCTTTTTTATGTGCTTGTAGTGTTAGTAAGTAATTTTAACTATTATGAGGATATATGAACAGTGGATTTTGGAACTGTAATTTGTGGCATTATGACTTGTGGATTTCGATTATTGAGAAGTTTGAACTATTATTTTCATGAAATAACTGTCTAGTGGGATATTTTTTTGAAACTATCATAAGTTGTGATATGATATATTTGGAAATGAGATATACATATGATTTTGAAATGAATTGCACGTATACATACATACATATATATATATATATATATATTCTGGAATTACTGGAAGGCCAAGTGCCTAATTGATGATTGTTGTATACATGTGCATGTCTTGGTGAATTGCATGTGTGTGTGATACGGGTGTATGTGGAGATTATGCCATCACGTGATGAGATAACCTGTTGGCCCACAGGGACTAATTGATTGAGAGGGGTAGCACACCCCTCTCAGTTCAGGAAGGGTAAAGATTCCCTTCTGAACCATACAACGGCTTCATGGAGTGTACAGTGTCCCTCATGACCTATATAGTGGTTCCATGAAAGGGTAGAGAGTCCTGGCTGGTTCCACATGTTTCGGTTCCATGGACGGGTAGAGAGTCCCGGTTAGTACGGCTTGTTCCCAGCGAGTCATGAGCGATTGCTTGGGGTTGATTGTGATGAGTTGAATCATTTTTGAAAAGGATTTGAAAAGTATGCATGATTTGGTGATTTTGAATTATTACCGAGGAATGAAATAAATTTGTAAAGGATTTGGAAAGTATTGTTTTAGAACCAGCGTAGTTTTGTTGAAACATCTGATTTGGAACTAGTTTGGGTTATACATTTTGGTATTGTGCATTTATCTATTATATGAGCATGATTTAGAACTTTGTATATATGTATTATTCCACTAGACACCTTGCTAGCACACACTACACATAGATTAGTGGTTACGTTTTGATGCTACCCTTCATTTATCTCACTTTTGCTGGTCCTAGGAGCCGAAAAGATGGACAAGGGAAGGATATAGGAACTTCTCATTAAATCAATGAGTGATTCTGGACAAGTAGGATAGAATCATATTGCCACTTAGGATTTATGCATATCTTTACGCTTCCGCATGATTAAACTTATTTTGGCTGTTATTTGAATTCAAACTTTAATTTACTTATGATCAGTGTTTTGGAACTATTTGGGTTGTTTATTATTTCTTCTGGGATCGGTCAAATTCTGGCAACTCTTATGTCGACTGATTTTGGAATTTGTAATATTTCAAGTTCTTTGGAACTATAATTATCTTGGGAACATTATTTTATAATGATTATGAATGATTTGGTGCTTTGGTGTGATGGAATGGATTTGATATTAGTAAGTTCATGAGAATTTATAGTTTGGGAACATGAATCCATGAATACTGTTGGTTTTACAGGGAAGTTGAAGTATGGTCTCTCGTAATTACCATGATAGGGTATTTCTTTTCTATCATGGTATAAGTGACTTTGTATGAATTGTTCTTATGGTGTTGTGTCCAAGTTGCTTTAAATATCCATGTTAGGTGAATTCTTATCTAACATGGATAACTGCGTTTGAACATTGATGATTTTAAATATCCATTTTAGTTTTGCAATTTTAGGAAATTTCTTTTCTAACATGGATAAATAAAATGTGATACTTATTGATTTTGAAATCCATGTTAGCGTTATTTAAATTTATGTTCATCTTTTTCTAATATGAATCTTTAATTTATTAAGTTGAACTCATTTTTTTAACTATGAGAGGTTGTATTTATATAGGGATGTTTCTTTTCCAATCATAGTTAGCCTGTACGATTTGATTTAAACAGAATCCATTATATGAAGATTTTTCTAATTATGCTAGCTATTTTACTAAGCTAATTTCTTTTTCTAACATAGCTTTATAAACGGTTTGGAGTTTGATTATGGGTGGTTTAAAGTGGGCTTAAGGGAATTAATGTTACACATAATAATTCTTGAATTATGTTGACTTTCTATGAAAAATATTATGGTTCTTCAATGGATGTCAATGTTTAATATCAATAATTTAATGTTTCATATATTTGATTTGGATGGTCAATCAAATCATGCCAATAATAAATTTATTTGAATCAGTAAGCTTGTTTACTATATCATGTTTCTTAAACAACATTAACATTTTCAATTTTTCATCTTTAATATCATAACATGGCATCCATCTTTGGGAAATACATTAGGCTATGAGAAAGAATATGAGTTGAATTTCATTTAACATTCAACATTAACTCACACTTATTTTCCAACAATCTCCCCTTCCAGTGAGTCATACTAATAAACTTTCTTTATTTATGTATTTCAAAACAGTTTTAGTAGGCCAATAACCTACGTTTAACTGAAGTTCAAATACTTTTTTACTCACATAAAAATATGGATTTCAATCCAACTGGGTTATCTTTTTTACACCCTTCAATGAATTGAAGTTCTTTTCTTTTTTTATGCATACAGAGTGAAGTTCTAATTAATATCAATCTATGAGTCACCGTTTTTCATCATCAGTTATTCTTCCATCCATAAAATAAATATGTCTTAGTTCTTCAGAAACTAACATTATTGTATTCATCTATAATTTCATTACTAATAATAATATACTTTAATTTGCTTCGTTTGAGGGCGAAGTATGAAATATTCAAAAAATTTCACAATATAGAGAAATATGAAGAGATCCATAATTAAAGTTCATAAAGATCACAAAAGTGTTAATTGAAGAGCTATAACGGTATGAAGAAAATTAATTTAAGAGGAATGCAAAGACAAATTATAATACAAAATAATGAATGCTTATGAGATTTAAGGAATTTTTTCACAATTTTTCCATTCTAATTAAACATCCATAAATTTGTAAATCACAAACTTCTATTAAACATCCATAAATTTTAATTGCATCTAACAAACGAAAATCAACGCCACCATTCATAGTGAATTTTTACATAAATCAAATAAATTATAATTCTCTCAATTCAAATATGAGATAACTATATATAACTTTTCCCTTACAAATGTCACACAAAACTAATTTTTTCTAATATACATATCATATCATGATTAATGTAGCAAACTTACAAAAGTGGTATTCACAACCATTTATTTAAATTAGTAAAATATATTAACACAATATATTAAACTTCAAGATGACAAATAATTCCTTTTCTCTGGTCAACATTTTCTTAAACGATATTTGTATTATACTTTTTTTAAAGATAGGAAAATAGTAACACAATAACTCGTGTTAACCATCAAATTTCTTAAATTAATTTTCACACCCTTAGGACCTATTAAGAAATAAATCAACTTAGTTGAACAAGTACAATAAAAAATACTCCAAACATGTTCAGCAAAATTTAGTGAAAGAACTCCAATAGTATTGCTCAACATTAAGCTCCAATTCAAAACCAATAATTACCTTTTAAATTTGATTTCATATATCGATCATTAGCACTTATTAGCATTAAAATATCAAATAATACTTATAATAATTTCTCTTACGAATTAATCACAACAAATTAATCAACAATAAATTAAAATGATCATGATGTGAAGGAAACAACAGTATAGAATGGCATATTATAAAAGTACAATAAAGGCAATATGGCAATATGTAAACTAAATATACACAAAAGAACAAGATAGTTAGCTCATATAAATAAAAAAATAAATAATGACATTAAAATAATGATTGAAAATAAACATTAAAGAGCATTCGAGGCTTCTTCTTCTTCTTCTTATTATTATTATTATTATTATTATTTTTATTATTATTATTATTATTATTATATTTGACTTTACAATAAATCTAGATATATTTTCCATAACCCATTGCCTCATGTCCTTTTTCTTGGCATCATAATAAATTGATTCATATGATTTCTAGTCATTTTGTAATATTTTCTTTTGTTTATATGACTTTTGATCATATTATCACATTTCTCATAATATTAACAACCATAAAAATATTATTTCCTTGATTATGGTTCAATAGCCAAAACATGTTCATTATTGAATTATAACTATCAATACCATCAATGCAATGTGATAGTGTAAGCTCATTATCACTCTTATAATTCATTACTTACTTTTAATTGAAAATCTTGAATTTCTTCAAATAATTGTAATTTGATGATTTAATTATTTGGCATTAGCCTTCAGGGCTTGATAATTGTTTTTGACATTTAGATCATAAAATAGTCACTCCCATTTTTCATGCCATTTTCTAAATCACAAGATTGCCTTTTACTCATAATCATTATCAAAAGTGATGAAGTTTAAGGTCATCTAATTATAAATTTATGAGAAACATGGCTACTGGCCATTCAATAATATCAGTAGGAAATCAAATTGATTATCATAAACATATAAGAATAGAATAAAAAGAATACTTGAGCTTTTAATGGTAAAAATGGAAACATAAGTGTGGGCTTAAATAAAAATAAACTGTAAATTCTTCTAACTCTCACCATAATTAATAAATTAATCTTCAATATAATTAGCAATGACTCAATTAAATACATGAGAATGATAAATGACCGCATAAATCCATAAATAAATATGAGATATATATATATATAGATATATGTTTATATAAAGAAGCCTTATTAAACGTAGCTAACTAAATTAATAAAAGAGTACTAGACAATCAATACTTATGAAGGCAAATACACAATATACAGAGATAGCTAAAAAAAATATATCAATATGTGTCTAGAATGTAGCGATACATCTATATAACAAATCACATTATTTATCGTTATATGAATAAGTGGTATGTGCTGATATATAAATAAAAACTAACAATATCGGTAGAAAAATGTAACCAAGTAAAATAAAATAATGAACCAATGTATAGCAACAAAAGAAATAATTAACAATGAGCGTAAAATAGCAAATAATTCTTATAAATAGTAGCATACAACATAGTAAAAATGAATAATGAAATATTATAAAAATAAACATATGAACGAATATTAAAGTGACAATGGGACAAAAAATAAAATAAAATTGCAAGTATCAAAAGAATAAAATCAATTAACGCATACATATAAAGTCCAAAATTAAAATTAGAATGTGTAGAAGAACAACTAAATAAATAAAAAAATACAAAGAATTAAAAACACAATCGACAAATGAAAAGGAAAAACAAATTTTATACCGTGAGAATATATTAATCGAAAATGGCTTTTACCTCAATTTTTCAGAGTAACTTTGTGCTAATAACGTGTTAAAAATATTAGTGAAAAGAAGAAAGATGGAGGGAAGATGACATACTAAGACAAGACATTAGAAGAGGGAGGAGTGGAGTATTTCTCTTTCACTTATAATTCTTAGTACAACTGCCTAAAGTTTGGACCTCAATGAGCTTATTTGTACTTAAGTGTTTATGAAATCTGTTCATTAAGTGAACTCATTTATTGAAATCCTCTACTGTCTGAGGTTGTTCTAAAGTGTGGGACTTTATAACAGGGTTGTATTCTTACAACTTGTAAGGGGGAGTGTTTAAAGGAAGTCTAAAACTCTATCTTATAAAGGTTGGCAGGTGAACCTGGCTTGTAAAACCTGTGGATAGTGGAACCCAATCAGGAGTTGGAGAACTGGACGTAGGCAGTGTTTTGGCCGAACTAGTATAAAGGATTGTCTTTGTGTTTAAAGCTTAATTATTACAAAGCACAATTCACCCCCCTCTTGTGCGTTATTGCCACTTTCACGTATTTCCTTAGCACACCCTCAGAAATGCTATTCATAATTTCCTGAAAAGTATATGTTGCATTAGTTAAGCGAAAAGGCATGACTAGATATTCATAATGCCCCATGAGTCTGGAATGCCATCTTTGGTATATCATCTTGACACATTCTTATTTGATGATATCCCAAGTGAAGATCAAGCTTTGAAATGATCCGAGCATATACTAGCTCATCCAATAGATTTTTGATTAATGGGATAGTAAATTGTTCCTTAAAATAGCCTTGTTTAATGCTCGATAATCTACACACATCCGCCAGTTGCCATCTTGCCTTTTGATAAGTACAACTGGAGAAGCAAAAGGAGAAGTGCTATGTTGAATAATACCTTGTTTCCTCATATCATTCACCATATTATCAATAACATCGTTCTGCAGTCCGGGATACCTGTAATGTCTCAAGTTAATAGGATCAGTCCCTTCTTTAAGAATAATCCGATGATCATGATTGCCCTTTGATGGTGGTAAGGACTTGGGTTCCTCAAACAATGATTCATAACTACTCAACAATTTTTCAATTGGTTCAGGGATAGAAGTGTCAGGTTCAACACTAATAGCACAACATTCAAGTGGGACCATTTGTAAAGCTATTGATTCAAGTTGCTTATGCAATAATATCATCATTTTTGAATGAGAAATGACACAACTCTTACCTGTTTTAACACCCATTAACTTCACATGTGTTCTACCCCATTCAAATTCCATTATCAAATTCGCACAATCTAATTGAGTAATGCTCAAACTTTTAAGCCATTGCATACCTAATACTATATCACATCCTGCAAGAGGTGAGAGAGAAACTTCTATTTTAAACTCCATACCAGCCACATTCCCATTTTAAATTACTGCATTTTTCTTTGGTCCATAGTTGACTTTCACTTGCTACTGAAACTTGTATAGAATTCGCCTCAATAGTATTCAAATTGCAACTTTTACTGATGGAAGAATTTATGAAATTATGGGTGCTTCATATGTCTATTAATATATACACGGATTTTTTTGCCAATGGTGCCTACTATAACATCCTAGAAAATTAATTGAGGATTAGGGAATGTAATTGGGAATTAATTATTAGGAAAAGGGAAATTATGGGGAGATTTGAGGTATTTTTAAGGACTCTAAAGGCTCAGTTTTCCCTTATTTTAAGAAAAATAAAGTGTGAAAAATTATTTTAGGATCAAAAGAAGTCATTTTAAGGACTCTAAAGGCTCAGTTCTCCCAGTCATCATTCGTCGCCGCCAAGCCGTCGAAGTGCCACTAGCGACGTCACCCTCCTTCCTCCCATCTTCAGCCCTTCTCTCTACTGCTTCTCCCTCTCATTTTTGGCTCTGACGCCGTGTGTATGTGGTGTGAGGGAGTGCATTTTTTCGGCAACTACAGCCGGAAAATGGCCAAACCACCAATGGCATTCCTCCTCCCTAACTCCCTTCTTTCTTCTCCTCCATTATTTTCAGCCGCTGTAGCTTGTAGAGAGAGATCGTGAAACTGGATCGGTAGACTCTGTTGCCATCGCCGGCACTAGAGCGGGTGTTTTACCGGTCGACTATGTATATATTTAGACTCCCGTAAGTCTCCTCTACCTTCTTATGTCCTTAGTTTCTCTGATTTTTCTCTGATTAACTCCATTTAAAAATTAGGTCTTATCTAAGTTGGGGGGGTTTTTTTGGGAGTTCTAAGGTTATTTAATTAAAATTTAAACTTTGAATTTGTGGTCCTTTAAGAGATTTTAGCTTGCTTGAAGTTTTCTAATTTTTTGGAATTTTTGAATTTTTGGGGGGTTTTTGGAAAAATTGGGGATTTTATGATCTGGCTTGTCTAAGATTGATTGATGGTTTCTAGATGGTTATTAAGATTATATGATGATATTAATTTTATTGTTATTGTTAGAATTTTACTTGGAGGAATTTTTTAATAGACAAAGTTTGGAATAAATTAGAGTTTACAGAGGAATTGATTATGAGTATTTGAGGTTAATTAATGGTTCTTATAAATTCATTGATACTGCTGGTTGGTTTATTGTGGTTATAATTGACATTTTATGGAATTTGGGAAGAGTTGATTTAATAGGTGATTATAGATATTAAAATTTTAGGTTGCATATTGGTTAAGGATTTTAGTGGTTGGGATATGGAATATGGGTTGTGGTTGAGGGAGAAATTGATGAGTATGTTTAGTCGAAAGGAATTTTGGTGAAAATTAATATGTATTAGGGATTGTGAGAAGGTGGGGATTTTTGTGTTTTAAGTTATTAATAGGTAAATTGAGGAAGTTAATGATTTAGATGAGGTTAATGGATGAGTATAAATAATGAAATGATGAGAATAGGAGTGATTAGGATTTTGGGTGAAATTGGGACGATTTTGTAGTGTAATTAGGTGTAAGTTACGCCATTAGATGTGGTTGTGGATAAATGGTGATTTGGAGAAGTTGGGAGATACTATAGGATTGAATTTGACTAAATTAATCTGTAAAAGTTTTAAGGTATAATTTGGAGATGACAAATGAATATTGAGGTTTAGGAATAATTGGGTAATGTTGGGGATTAATGTATAGGCTTGAATCATGTAATTGTGATCAATGATGAATTTTAGACTTAGTATGGTAAAGGGAAAAGTTGAGAGTTGTGGATCAAGCTAAAATGGGCAGGAATTGTGAGTTAGGGATTTTTAATTAGCAAATTTTTAATTAATTTTGTTAGATAGCTAATTGAATGTAGTATGTGTATTATTATACAGTTTTGTATGCAAATTTTTAATTAGTATGATAGGGGTGGTTCTTTTTTATCATGGTTTATGGTGAAAGTATTTTGAAAGATTTTTGTTATGCTTTGTCTAGGTTTCTTTTAGTATCCATGTTAGGCGAGTTTTATCTAACATGGATAAATTAGCTTTAATTCCATCAATTTTTAAATAACCATGTTAGCCATGATTTGAGAAAGTTCATTTTCTAACATGCATAAGAGTTGATTTATAAGTGTTGTTTTATTATCCATGTTTGCCTCTTTAAATTACTTATTCCTTTTTCTAACCTGTATAAGTTATAATTTACATGAAATGCTTTATTATCCATGTTAGTCTCTTGGTATTACTGAAATTCTTTTCTAACCACGATTACCTTTTTATAAAACAAAACTCTGTTTTAACTACGATAGATTTTATTATTATTTTGAAAGGTTCTTTCCTATCGTGATTAGGCCATAGTAATTGTTTTAATAGAAACCTTTATGGAAAACTTTTTTAACTATGTTAGTATTTCATTTGAGTAAACCTCTTTTCCTAACATAGTTAGTTCTAAGTATTGGTTAATTAGAAAGGTATTTAGTTAGCAAATGTTACACCGCGTAATGTTTCATAATTTGACCCCATATATGGCATTCAAAGAAATGATAGATGTTCAATTATTTCTGAACTATTGGCTTTTTCCTCCTTCCACATCAATTCCTCACTTCCATCTAATGGTGATTCATCCATGATCTCCATCATCAAGATTTGTATCTTCTTTTTGGTGTCACAAGAATAGCCTGGAGAATACCTTTCACGACAATAATAGCACAATTTCATAATTCTACATCCCTCCAGTTCTTCTGTGGTAAGCTTCTGTTTAAAAGTTACATTAGAATGCCCAAGAACTCCCTTGTTATTTATTAGCACCATAGCATTAGATGCAAAGAGAGAATTGTTCCTCTTACCATCAAACTAGTTTGATTTGTCCCTTGTTGAATAAGTCCCATTTCTTGAATTACCTCGTTGAAAAACCTTTGTTCTGATAGGAGTGTTTTCCAAATCCTTCATTCATGGAGTATTGATGAATATACGCTAAATTTGATTCTTGAAGGTGGGCCGGTTTCATGGCTTCACGTAAGGTTTGGGGTCCGAGCAATTTCACTCCTACAGCCAATCCTGGTTTAAGGCCTCCAATAAAACAACTTAAACATTTCTCTTCAAGTAGTTCCAACTTGCACATTAAGTTGTTAAATTCCTTTTGATGGTTAGCCAAACATCCCTTCTACCTAAGGTGTCTGAGGTCTTCCATAGGATCATCACAAAGAGGTCCAAATCTAGCCTTTATTGCTTTTGAATAAACTTGCCACAGAATTGCTCTAGTTCTGCTGCCCTCAAAGTGTTGAAACCATTTATAAGCATCGTTATCTAATGCAATACTTGCCATCATCCTCTTGCGCGCCTCTAGTGTCCTGTCCAACAAGAAATAAATGTTACACTTAGCCAACCATGAGTTAATGACTGATGTTGTGAACATGGGAAAGTCTAACTTTGTAAACCAAGTGGGAACTTAGTACTCTCCCTATAGATAGTCTCCCCTTCCCCTACTCCATGATTTTACAAGTCGGCTAGTTGGAGAGACATACATCGCATGAGTTCTTACAACCGACCCAATTGAGTTCTCATGTTCTGTATTTCTTCCATTTGAGCTTTTAACTGATTACAATGGTTCTCCATATCATTTTGAACTCTATCTTCCATATCCTTCAAATCAATCTGTGATCAATATACATCCAGTAACTGACAAACCAATAAAGTAAAAGACTAAAAAGCCAAATAACTGAAGGTGTAAAAAGACAACACTACCCTTAAATAAATTCATCATATATCACAACTAGGAGTGAGCAAACGGTTTTTCAGTTCAAAAACGAACTGAAAACCAAAAATGGGGAGAAGACAAAACCGAAACAAAAAACCGAAAAACCGAAACAAAAAAAACGAATTGTTTTCAGTTCGATTTAATGGTTTTTTAGTTTTTGTTGCAGACTTGGGCCCATACGAAATTCAACAAAAAAATGAAAGGAGGAGATTTTCTAACTGTACACAAATCCTCCTCGCTACAATCAAATCAATTAAAGGAATCCCATGAATTCTTAAGCCAAACAGAAGCATAATAATGAGTGATTTTCGAAAAAGAACACAAAAAACATGAATGGCAGAGAAAGGGACGCTAGTGATGGTCGGAAAGAAACGTTCTTGGAGGGGAAACCAGCATTCTTTAAGAACAGAGGGGTTTGAGGATCGAAGGCTATGTGGTTTCAGATTGAAAGTAAAAAAGATCATAGGACGATTCTGGAGCTAGGGTCGAAGCTATGGGGTTAATGGATAACGACTAAGATGGGAGAAGAAGTAAGTCACAACGCTGGAAGGATCTGGGCGGTCAACGGTGGCGCTGAAGGAAGCTGGTGACGGCGAAGGAGCTGGTGAGGGCGACGACGCTTGCTCAGTGCTCACGGCTACCTCTCTCTCTCGCTCTCTGCACAGCGAAATTGACGGGGAGGAACCGAGGAAGGCTGATGCCTGATGGTGATGAATGGGTGACGCCATGACGGGAGGGGAGAAGAACAATGACGCCTGATGGTGATGAATGGGTGACGCCGACGGGAGGGGAGAAGAACAAGTACAAGAGGATGCTGGATGAGTGCACAGTTAGGGAACTTAGGGTTAGTATTTTGGGCTTGGGCCATTTATTTTTGGATTGAAGGGCTTTGTCCTTTGGGCTACATTTGGGTTTTTTTGGGCTATTTCAGAATAAGTATTATTGGTATTGGGTCTGGACTTTTTTTATATAGCAAAATTTTTTAGTTTTCGGTTTCAAACCGAAATTTTTTTAGAAAAACTGAACCATAAACCGAAAACCGAAAATTTGCAAAATGAAAACCGAAACCGAACCATAAACCCGAAAAACCGATAAGCATTTGGTCCGATTTGGTTTTCAATTTGGTTTTGTTTTTGCTCACCCCTAATCACAACCACGGCGATTAGGGAGAAGGGAAAGGACATCGACGAAGACAGCGAAGGATTCTCGCCCTATCAGCGCCACACGAAGGAAGAAGAGAAGTGGGTGTCAATGGTGGAGTTAAGGGTGCGGGGAAGAAGAAAGGGAAATCGGAAACGAGATAGGGAAAAATAAAAGAAAATGGTAAAAAGAAATAAAATCAAATAAATAAGATAAGAAAATTATTATTAGGTCCATAAATTCTCAACAATAAGATAGATTTCTTTACAATAAAATTTCCCTTTTCATTCAAAAACATTTATTTTAAATACCTACTGATATTTTCTCCCAATAAGATATTTTCTGGGTCTGTAAATGATTTTTCTAGCTCTAACTACCTCAAATTAAGGGAGAAATGAGGCCTTCAAAAATCCTCAAAATACTTCTATTTTCATGAATTTTATTTATATAACTCCCTAGTCTCATTTGCTAACCTCAAAATCACCATTAAATTATTATGAATCCCTAATAAAATTTTGGAATGATACACCTAAATTGATTGACGGATACGCAGACTATAAAGGAGAAAACAATAAATTAGTGTTATTCACACATGTTCAAAGCACTTAAAAAGAAAGTCAGTTATCACACATGAAAGATATAATATTGAAAAGACAAGGGTAAAACTGAAATATAAAAAAATAATTATTTTATATTAATAAGATAACAATGAATCAAAAGAGATATAGAAATTTTGATATTTATTTTTCAGATTTGTGGACAATACTCTTCAACTATAGGACATACATTTTTAACTCAAATATATGAAACTGAATCGTTGCCGACTTCTCCATTTTTGTCGTTGCGATTTGAACAAAATAGCAAGGAAAACTTTTCAATTGAAGTCGCCAATGCAATTTGGAGTAATTGAAATGTATTCAAAATTTTAAAAATTATTTGTATATTAAATGGTTGTTATTGTTGGTAAGATTTGATTTGGTTGTGGATGAATGTACACATAATTAAGGTATGCAATCCAAACCAAAAAAGTCTACTAACGAAGGGATTTCCAACGGAATAATTTCCAATGGAATTACCAATTGAAAAGGTCCTGTGAGCAAATAAATTTAAAAAGGATTTTGATCTCTGTAAGTAATTATCGATGGATTTAAGAAAGAAATTCTGTTGACAAATTTATTGATAGAATTGTGTCAATAATTTACCAAATAAAGTTTTTGCCAGAAATTACTGACGGATTTCAAGCAGAATCTATTAGGTGATTTTCTCACGAAAACTCCCGTGGGTAATTATAGACGGAATCCTGTAGGTAATTTTTTGACATAATTTTCTTATGAAATTGTGCTGGTAATTTTTTGTGATTAATTTGAATAATATTGTGAAACAATAAATTATTTTAATAATTTGTGTGCTTGTTTAAATATATACCAACTAGAAATAAAAATTCATATTTACTATAAATTTTAATTTTCAATTTCTTAATAAATAATGTGATAGTTATTGTTAATATATTATTCATAATACATTAAGCTAATCATAATGTAAAGTATAAATTATATGAAATATGTTTATAATTGTAGGAGCTTAAATATTATATGAGCAAACAAAATTTCTCTTGGTAAATTAAATTACAACGATAAAATTAGTTAAGCAAAATATTTTGTAAGAAACGAGATTCCTTCGTTAATCCATTAGAAAATCAGAATTTTGTATGATATTAGCCTCTCTTTTTTTCTATAGTGTCATCTCTTTGAGATTGAGCGTTGACAAACAAGAAAAGCTGCAGTCTTTTTAGTACCGGTTTTTAATGTGAAATTTTTGAATGAAACAAATCTTAGGATAGTAGATATTAGAAAAGAAAAGATCATTTTTAAACTAGAAATAGGAATAATATATTCGTTAAGCATAGGGAAGAACACGGTTGCGAAATCAGTGCGGCCTTTTTGAATTTTTGGTAGGATATTTGTTATTATCTTTTAATATCTGTTGCCTCCAACATCATGCTTATTAGAATCAAATATAATGCTTAAGAAATTAAATCATATTTTACAATAATATAACACTGTTTGCATTAATCTTTTGTTCAATATTGTTCGTGTTACCAAGATAAGGAACAAATATTTTGTTTGTAGTTTAAGGGAAAATGACAAAAAAATATTTTTCAAATTTCAAAATCCCAATAACTATTTCGATATAGGTATTAGCAACTATTAACAACTGTAAATCACTTATTTGGGATTTTGAAATTTGGAAGGTATTTTGTAACCATTTTCCCTTTTTAGAATTTGTCTTTTCAATTTGGACAAAATATAATATTATTCTTAGTTTCTTTAAAAATGTCAACGGGCTAATTATACATTAAAAGTAATTTTGTATAATGTGCAACTAACTATCCAGGAGAGGAATGCCTCATTTTCTTCATTTTCTTTGTTAATAACCACTAGATTTTTTTTTTGAATGATTTAGATTTGGATTTATACAAAATATGATTAAAATATCTAAAAGTACATTTTCCCTCATTATACATTATATAATTTCCCCTCATTATACATTAAAAGACCTATTATCAACAGGCCGCCTAACAAGTCTTAAACAGGCCTATAACTCAAAATATCTAAACGTACATTTTTTTACTGAGCAATAGTATGATACTCAGCAATGTAAAAACACAAATTTGATACAAAACAACAAAAGTTTAAAAGACAAACAAGTAAACATCAACAAAGCTAGTAGTCTGATACAACCAATAAAAATAAAGTGAAAAGTGATGGTAGAGACGGGAAAGGAAAAGGAGAAGATGGATGTATTGGTTCTAAGGTGATGGATTTGTGTCCTTAGCAAGAAGGAGTAAAGGGAAACAGTGAGATACAGTGAAAAGTGAGGGGTGAGTGAAAAAACACCATAGATACATATATGTGTAATTTTATTTCAAATTAACGGTATAAATGTAATGTTACTAATTCTTTTTTAAAAAAATATATAACAGGCCTAGGCCAGCTTGTTAGTCCTAATAGACTTTTTTAAAAAGCCTGGGCCTAACCCGTTTAGAAAAATAAGCTTTAAGAAAAGCCTAAGCCTGGGCCTATGACCTGTTAGATTTGGACCTGAATAGGCCTGAAATATAGGCCAAACCTAAGGCTATTATTAAGGGTTTGACCAATTTCCACCCCTAATTATAAGTGTAAAGGACAGTTAAGTTCTCAAGTCCCTCTGTCCCTATCAAGGCGGAGGTTAATGTATTAAAGAATAAAGGATACTGAAGCTCCTTTTTCTTTGTCTTTAAATATGACTTCCGACCTTTTATTCTAGATTACGGAGTGAGACAGAAAATTGGATCAGTCTTTCAGGTCTCACCCTCACTGTTCCTACTAGTTTTGCTCCACTAACCAAGATCGATCTTAATTTTTTCCACGATTTCAAGACTACGGACCGAAATTCCGTCAACAATTAGCAAAGGAAAAAATTCTGAGGTACTTATGTCAATAATATTATATTTTTCGTTGCGTTACTAGCTAACAATAACAACACAAACAAGTTCATCCTACGGGAAAAGAATTTCAAAAATTTTCAATGTCAACAATAAAGTTGGGAAAAATATGGAATAATAATTTACAATTTGGTAAACTGTGATAAGGAAGAAAGAAAAAAATTTAGATTATCTGATTTATAATTAATATTATTCATAAAGTCAAGGTAAATCTAGCAATAGGTTCCCTAAAATATTTGGGAAAAAGACAAATAAATACCCTCCAATTTGTAAAATCCCATTAACAACTTCATGATAGGTATTAACAACTCCAACACTCTAAAATAATTTTTATATTTTGGTGATGGATGCATAAAAAAAATTTTAGACTTTCGATACACCTAAAAAAACATTTTAGTGTAGTGGATAGTCCAATAAATACATTTGGGCATCAGATGTACTTACAAAATGCTGCATAGAACTTGTATACACCACTTATTATTTTAAGATATTAGATGTAAAAATTGATTAAAAATGTCGCATAATAGATCAGTATCCTAAGATTTTCTTTCTATATGTAACATCCAAAACAATGGTTAAAAAGGAAATGTTTAGAATCCTCGGATATATTTTCATATTAAAAAACTTTATAAATAAATTAAGGAATTAAAAGATATCTTGAGAATTTATTTTAGAGATCCTGTTTGGATTAGCTTTTGGAGAATAGCTTCTTAGAAAAAGTGCTTTTAGATAATATATTCTGGGAAATAGCTTCTAAGATTATATACAAAAATTGCTTTTAACAAAACCTAGGTTTTCAGGTAAAAAAAGCTATTCTGAAAAGGCTGTGAGTGTTTGTCTGACTTTACTGAAACCTAGATTTTGACAGTTAAAAGTTATTCTAGAAAAGTTGAGAGTGTTTGTCTATCCAGATTTTGAAACCTAAGTTTGGTCAAAAAAACACTTTTTTTTAAATTTGCCAAACACACACCTAATATAAATCAATATCGTAATTAAAATGGTAGAGGGTGGGCAAATTAGGAAATAAGAAAATTGAGAAATGTTAAAAGGTCCATTTTAGCCACAAGGAAAAAATATCTCATGTTGTTAGATGAAGGGTGGAAAGGGTAGTTTAATTCTCTTATCTCATTTAACCCTCAGCCTTTCTTGTTCCCGTCATTCCCATTTCCTTCACTCTCAATCTCTCTCTCTCTCCATTCCTCACATTTTTCCTTTGCTCTCCTTGTTCTCTCGACGGAACCAGCGAGCTTCGACGGTGGTGTGCATGATTTCCGGCGACGGCGAGCTCCCACGACACATGCAAGACTCGATTAGTCGATAGATGAGTCTCCCATTTTCAGTTCTACTCGCTATTCGTCCGATTTGGGCCAGTTTGGGAGGAAATCGATTCGAGTTCTGGGGGTTTTAGGAACTTTTAAACTAGTAAATATAAATCTTAGGCTTCGATTTACATATATTGTAAAAGGATTTAAGCAATGAGTTGAGTGTTGGGCGGATTTCACTTAGGTGCATTGGAGGATCATTGTTCCGGCAAGATTTGGAGGGTTGATTCCGGGTTGAAACTTGGTTAGAAGTAAAACAGAGTTGATGTATTGAGATGCATGTTAAATTTCTGGGGTTTTGAAATTTTTACCGATTTATGTTCCTTCCTCTGTTTTCCCTGGTTGTCGATTCTTTGGCTTGTTGGGTTTGTGACGAAAATAGATGTTGATAGAATTAATAAAGGGCCATGCATGTGGATTTTCGGTGATATGTGAAAGTATGAGATTTTTGGGATGTATGCTCTGTTTTCTTCGGTGATTACAATGCATTAAGACTCTTGATTTTGAATTTCTTTGGTTTAGTAATGATGCATACTTTGGGCTTCATACAAAAATGAGGATGTTGGATAAAGATTTTCATTTTCTTTTCTTGGATATGTTTGGTGGCTGAATCAGTATAATAGATCTAATTTCCGTTTATGGGTCCTACTATACTGCAAACCTACGGGGTTTTGTAAAGTTTAATGTTGTTTTGGACTTCAAAACAATGAAGATTAAAAGTCTGGTATGTATATATTTTCAGTTGAAGAATATGGAATTATATGTTAGTTTTTGAGGTTCTATTAATTATCAATCGAATATGGACTTTAATGGTGTATGTGATTATGATAAACAATGACTATAAGGATTGAATTGATGATATGATTGAATCAAATAGTTCTAGAGTATGATAAAGGCTGAAAAATATAATTTTGAATTGTTGTTTTGGAATTTAGATTGACTTAAAATTGGTTTGAGCTGGTTAATTAATGTTCTATTGAAGAAGGGGAAAATGTGTAATAGGATCTAGGTTCAAACTGAACATTTACAGGTTTTAAGGAAGAGAGGAGATTTGAATATGCAAGTGAGCTTAAGTTGTTATTAAGGACAAAATGAGTTTTAATTGAAGAATATGAGAAATTATAGTAGGTCTAGTGGATGTGATTGGATTATTAGTTCCATGCTGTTTCTATATTTATGATGGTTGCTTAAGTTGAGACTTTTCCGAAATTAAAGCTATATTAGAATATAAAATGATTTGATAAACAAGTGAATCTGCTTTTATAGTTTATATTTTGCTAATTAAAAATAGACTTCTTTAATGTTAAGGATTGAGGGATGAAGTCAGTAGGTGCATGTTGTGTGCTTATACTGGTTAAGGATATTGGGTTATAATGATTTAATTAATAGAATTGAGTTGCTATGTTGGTTGGTGAAAATGTGATTGAGATTGATATTAGAATTGTTGATCTTCTCTGGTTCTTGAGTTATCCTAAATAAATGAATTAATGTTTGAGTCCTTGTGGTTTGGCTAGACATTGAGTTAGGGCCATTTAAGTGATGATGTTAGTTTAAAAACACTTCACTCTGTTCTTAGTTTGAAAACTTATTTAAGTTTGCCAATTTTAAGTCTTGAGGTCCTAAAGCGTTGCTTTGGTCCTCTATGATTAATGATTTCTAATACTATTCTCGATTTTTCAAGATGAAGGGTCA
Organism: Mimosa bimucronata; assembly: GCA_037074515.1. Lineage (NCBI taxonomy): Eukaryota > Viridiplantae > Streptophyta > Magnoliopsida > Fabales > Fabaceae > Mimosa > Mimosa bimucronata. The sequence continues at coordinate 11,694,771 of CM073443.1, read as the reverse complement.
TGATTGAAGGTTATTAAGGAGGCTAAAGTTTCTGTGTTGTGGAAATTTAGAGGGTTGTTACTAGGAATTGGGATTACAAATTAAATGGGAAGTGAGGAAAGGGAGGAATTATAAAAGAAACATGTTGGTTAGCAAATTATGAACAAAGTAAGTGGAGTTAGAATTAGAATAATGAATTATGTAAATGTTCCTAATACTGTTAAAGGATAAGATTGTTACAGAAACAACACATTCACATTTGGACGGAAAAGAATGGGTTGTAGAATATGATATTTTGTTTCAATCTTAGGGAGGCTGATTTATATTTATACTATGTGGCTTTCTTTAATATAAACGTGTCAGATGGCCTGAATTATGGTCTTGTTTAAGGATAGAAAATAATGATATAGAGATTCTAGGAATAGAAATAGAATTTAGTTATGATGATGAACGTTGAGTTGTTCACAGAGCAAGTGAAAGTAAATGAAATTCTAGAATATGATGCACTTGTAGATATGGGAAGGATAGAAATATAGGTAATACTATAGGAACGTGAGAGATGAAGAACTATTACAAGTAAGTATATGTATTAATTAACTTATTATCTATATGTAATTATATGAAAAGATAGTGGAATTGGATCTTCGGACACTACTAAGGTAAAGAACCATTTTACGGGTAATTTCTGAAGTCAGATGGCAGTTTATTTCACTATATTAAATTTATATATATAATTTTGTAATATTTGTTGTAAGTAAATGTGCTTTATTCCTTTTATGATTATTATAGAGTACTCTGAGGCTTAGGTGGTTCGCTACCCCTTTGTCAATTCAGCTTTTATAACCTGATGGTTATAATTGGGAAATCCTGTAGGTATAATTTCCATTTATTAGCAAAATATATTGTTAATTTTGTGGTTGGTAAGTGCTTATAGCACTGAGCTTAAAACGATAAATGCTTTCATGATCTAAAAATAAAAAGGTTTATAAAATATGTACATATATATACACAAGTGCACGCATGATATTAAAAATATATGAAATAAACTGTATTGAACCTTTGTCTACAGAGAAGCAATGGAGGAACAAACTTTTGGGATAATGTAGTATATGAAGAAGTAGGAATGTCTGCCATATTTTGTACTATTGATAACAATTTAGGATATAGCGTACCTATATATGTTATAAGATTAAATAAGTAAACAAGCGGGAAGCTTGTATACTTAATATATACATAACTATATATGTATGTATATATCCCTAATGAACAATATAGCATCATATACACCGAGATAACCCCACTATTTTGTTATTATACTAGGAGAGATGTCGATAGATAATTAATACATAATTTAGAGAATATATATAGTGTAAGGGGTTTTCTCTCTCCAAGCGTTATTAGAATGGGATAAGTACATTAAATAGATTTGAGTTATTTTAATTATTTTAATAACCACTATGTTTTATAAAATTTTTTAATTTGTTCTAATTTGTCAGGGAAGCATATTTCAACATTAATGAAGTTGAATTGATGTTTGGAAAGAAATTTTTTTAAAATTTTTCGTATTTTTAGGCTTCTAACATTGAAAAGTTGTTATAATTTAATTAAAATGTTACAGTATAGTAGTGAAAAATTTGGTGTTACACCATCCACTACAAAAAGTCTTACAATCGATTAGTTAGAGATAGATATGTAATTTAACAATATTATGTGTTACAGATATATGAAGATTGAATGGACATGCGTTTTATTAATTTTAATTTTTACTAGATATTGGAACTTGTTGTACGTATTGTTCACAGAGGCGAAGCCAGTGAATTATTTTTTGACATATTTTAATTGTTTAAACTATTAGCATGCATAAGCCTTTTATTTTATCTATTACTAAATATCTATAACTAATATTATTATCCTTATTAAGAAAATATCTCCTTATCAACTACAATACATTTTTTTTGGACATTTTAATTGTTTAATCTATGAGCATACATAAATTTTTTATTTTATTTACTGTCAAATATCCATGATTAATATTATTATCCTCAAAATATCTCCATATCTATTATTTAATAATTTTTAATTATTTAATCTATTAGCGTACATAATTGTTTTATTTTTTCTTGAATAAAGTTTCAATAACAAATTTTTATTATCCTTTTGAACAAATTATCTTTTTATCAACCATAATACGCTTGTAATGAAAAAACCTACAATATGCATGCATAACCAACAACTTATTTTAATTCAAACTTTAAACTTTTTCGACTCCTCAAACTAACAAACTCTACACCTGGTTAGAGTTTAAACTCAAGATTTTCTCGTGCTAGAATCTATAAATTAGTGCATAATCAAATATGTTTAGATGACGTCCACGGGTAGATATGGAAACCCTTAATTATAACACTTATTATGTATTTTGAGAGAGTCTTACACCATGTCTAGCTTAAAAATAAATAGTGTTACAAAAATAGAACAACAATTTAAGGAAGACGAAAATAGTATAAATAAAATTAGTCATAAATTTCAAAAAGGACCTCATAGGAATTATTATCCTAAGCCAACTTTTCCTAATTTACAGACAGAAGAAAGACATTTAAATATAGGATCATCTTATGATAGTACCTCTATACATGAATGGAATATAGATGGATATACAGAACATGGAATATTAAATTTTACCCAAGAATTAACCATGGCCATTACAACTTAAAGAAAATAGCGACATTGAAATACTATACATGATAACTCAAGGATTTACAGAAAGAATAAAAGGATGGTGGGATATAGATAATTTTATCCCTAAGGTTTTTCAAAGACAAGATGGTAATTCAGACTTTTGGAAATGAAAGTTTATCTCTGGATTACCTACTCTTTTTGCAAAAAAAGGTTAAGGAAGAAATTAGATTAAGACAAGGAGGAACCTTAAGATATAATTGTAATTGGCAGAAATGCATAAGAGGGGGGTGAATTGTGCTTTTTAAAATCAAAACCAAACAGTGTCATGTCTTCCTTAAATTGTTGAACAACAATTTAAGGAAGATGAAAATAGTATAAATAAAATTAGTCATAAATTTCAAAAAGGACCTCAAAAATTATTATCCTAAGCCAACTTTTTCCTAATTTACAGATAGAAAAAAGACATTTAAATATAGGATCATCTTATGATGGTACCTCTATACATGAATGGAATATAGATGGATATACAGAACATGGAATATTAAATTTTACCCAAGAATTAACCATGGCCATTACAGCTTATAGAATTAAAGAAAATAGCGACATTGAAATACTATACATGATAACTCAAGGATTTACAGAAAGAATAAAAGGACGGTGGGATAAAGATAATTTTATCCCTAAGGTTTTTCAAAGACAAGATGGTAATTCAGACTTTTGGAAATGAAAGTTTATCTCTAGATTAACTACTCTTTTTGAAAAAAAGGTTAAGGAAGAAATTAGATTAAGACAAGGAGGAACCTTAAGATATAATTGTAATTGGCAGGAATGCATAAGAGGGGGTGAATTGTGCTTTTTAAAATCAAAACCAAATGAAACAAGATTTATACTGGTTCAGCCCAATCTTGGCCTACATCTAGTTTTCCAACCTTCAGTTGGGTTCCACTAACACTTCAAGATTAAATCAGGCTCTTGAATGCCTTTACAAGTGACAGCAAGAAATCTCTCTCTTTACTGATTACTCCCCCTTACACTTTGTAAGATTACACCTTACTCTTAAGATTCCACTATCTTAAGAGTAATCCTGACTTAATTGTAAATACGGAATTCTTGTTCACACTGTTGAACAGATTGTGTTACACACTGAAGAATAACAGTTGATGAGCTTTCTAAGGGTTGGTGAGTATTGAATGCAAAGTTAATACAGATAATCAACGTGGCAATCAATGAATGTTTACCCAACTTCTTCTCAGTGGCATTTATACTTGCTTCTGGAATTTTGTCCATTGAGAAGATTATATCCGTTAAGTGTCCTTTTTATCATCTGTTAATCTGATGGAGTGTTAAGATTGTGTTCTAGTGAAGCATTAACTCCATTGTACTTTCTAATCTTCAGTTTATCTCTCTTCATTAACTTTTGGAAGTGGTTGGTGTGTCAAAACAGTTCTTTTGGCAGATCTTTGAGTCTAATGTAAACTTCCCAGAATGGGTTTGACCAACTTCTGTATTTGAGGGCTTAAAATAGACTTTCCATTCAATTTGGATTAAATATGTCGCCACTTCGATCACAGCCTCTGATCGATCACAGGGGATGGTTTCTGATCGATTACACATCGATTACATATAGAGCACAGCTTACATCACTAAATATCAAGTTAGAAAAAATACTCGCTTGATCGATCACAGGGGAATCTTGATTGATTAGGCATGTCTAATCGATTGCAAACAGATTATACTCAGAATACATGCTTCCTCTGATCGATTACTCAATATACTCTAATCGATCAATGCTCTCTGATCAATTAGCTTTAGGTTATGTTTGGATTAGAATTTGGTTCCTTTGATCGATTAAAGGGAAGGCTTGATCGATTAGGCATGTCCAATCGATTACATAAAATTCTTCTAATTTCTGTGATTAGTTAATGCTCTCTAGTCGATTAGACTAAGTTCTCTTAACCTCTCTGATCGATTACATAAAGTCCCTGATCGATCACAGGGGTTCCTGATCGATTGGGCGCATATGATTCTAACTTCTAATCTGTCTCTGATTTATCTCTGATCGATTAGGCTATTGATTCCTTAACTTATAATCTGATCCTAATCGATTAGGCAATACTTAGGATTTTCTGTCAGATTATTTCAAAACTATTCCTGATCTTTACCCAACCTTTCTTTATGCCTAAGTTATATTTGGTTATCATCAAAACTCATTATTCTAACAACAATGAATTAACATATGGTAATATAATTGCAATTATTAATATAGTAGGTTTAGGAATGTGTGGAGATTTGAAATTACAGAGAAAATTATATAAAGAAAAGAAAATGGCAAAATATGAATTAGGAGATTATTGTACTCAATATGGATTGGAAGAAGTCAGGGCACCATCTCATAAGAAAAAGAAACGATTTACATGATATAGAAAAAATAAGATTTATAAACCTAAATGGTATGTATAATCTGAAAATCCTAAAACCAAGACCTATAAGAAAAAATACACTAAGAAAAATTATAAGAAGAAAAATTATGAAAAATAAGAAAAATATAGTATGTTATAAGTGTGGCCAATTCGGTCATTATAAAAGAAGTTGCAAAACAGAAAAGAAAGTAAGAAATCTTAGCATAAGCGAAGAAAATAAAGCAAATTTATTAAGAGTTATGATAAATTAAGACTACTCTGATAGTAGTACAGAAGAATATGAATCCATTGATGAAGAAGACTTTAATCTTAATCGAATAAAGGAACTTATTTCAGATGATGAATCTAGTACAAACACTTCAAGTGATAATGAATGTTTAGGTATAGGATTATGTAATTGTTAAGATTGTAGTAAAAAAAATAAAAATAAACGTAATATCTACAAAAAATATTAATTTTCTCATTGAAATAATAGTTAAAATTATATTATAGATGAAGATATTAAAAAACAATATTTATTAAAAATAAGGGAAATAATAGGATATGAAGAACAAAAAACTAAAGATCAAAGACCACCTATAATGCTTAATAATATACTATAGAAATTTACTCATACACCATATGGCCAAAATATTGGAGCAAAAGAATTACAGGAAGAAGTTAAAACCCTTAAAGAAGAAATAAAAATGTTAAAAAAATAATGATGTAAATAAAGAATGGGAACTTACTGAAATAAAGGAAAAATTAGATATATTATATCAAAATCATAAAGTAAGTAAATCAGACTTAGAAAATAAAGAAGAAGTAAGCCGTGAAGAAATAAATCACAAAAAATTTATAAATGTTATTAAAACAATAATATATCAAAAATGGTATTGTCAAGTAGATTTAGTTATTAATAATGAGTATAAAAGAACAGTAGTAGCATTAATAGACTCTATAGCAGATATAAATTGTATTTAAGAAAGTTTGATACCTACAAAATACTACGAAAAGACTTTAGAAATTGCTTATGCAGCAAACGACTCCAGATTACAAGTAAATTATAAGTTAGATAATGCACAAATTTGTACTAATGGTATTTGTTTTAAAAATGTATTCGTTTTAGTAAAAAATTTAAGTGAACCTGTCATTTTAGGAATTCCCTTTACATATCAATTAATTCCATTTAAAGTGACCCATACAAGAATTACCACAAAGGTCATGAGTAAAAGGGTTAGTTTTGAATGGTCAGTCCCCTCGATTGAAAGAGAAATAAATCTTATTAAAGACAGATCAATATTTAAAATAGATAGGATAAAGGCTAAGCAAACTCATATAAATCATTTACAACAAGAAATTAGATACAAGAGAATTGAAGAACAAATAAATAGTGATATAATTAAGAAAAAGATATAAATATTAGAAAAGAAATTTAAAGATGATATTTGTGCAGATCATCCTACTGCCTTTTGGAATAAGAAAAAACACATAGTAACTTTACCATATAAAAAAGATTTTAATGAAAAACAAATGCCCACTAAAGTAAGACCTATGCAGACGAATGCAGAATTAATGAACTATTGTAAGAAAGAAATAAAGTAATTACTTGCAAAGGGGTTAATAAGGCCCAGTAAATCCCCTTAGAGTTGTGTAGCATTTTATGTGCAGATTGCCACTAAAAGAGAAAGAAGAGCCCTAAGATTAGTAATAAATTATAAGCCCTTAAATACAACATTAAAATGGATTAGATATCAAATCCCCAATAAGAAAGATTTAATCTCAAAGTTACATAAAGCAGCTATATGTTCTAAGTTTGATTTGAAATCTGGATACTATCAGATACAGATAGCAGAAGAGGATAGATATAAGACAGCTTTTACAGTACCATTCGGCCACTATGAATGGAATGTAATACCGTTTGAATTAAAAAATGCCCCTTATGAATTTCAAAATATAATGAATGTCATTTTTAATGATTATAGTGAATTTACTATTGTACATATAGATGATGTATTAGTATTTTCTAACTCTATAGAACTACACTTTCAACATTTAAATAAATTCTGACATTATTAAAGGAAATGGTTTAGCAGTGTCACTCACTAAGATGACATTACTAAGATTAAGTTTTTGGGTATGGAAATTTATCAAGGAATGATAACTCCAACCAGTAGAGTAATAAAGTTTGCTTACAAATTTTCAAATGAAATTAAAGATAAAAATCAATTCCAGAGATTTTTAGAATGTTTAAATTATATAGCTGATTTTGTCCCTAATCTTAAGATAAAGGTACAACCTCTGTTTAAGAGGTTAATAAAGAATCCTTCTACTTGGGATAATAACATGACTAATATAGTCAAAAAATTAAGTTACAAGCCAAAGAGTTGCCATGTTTAGGGATTCCAGACGTCAATAAGTCAAAGATAGTTGAAACAGATGTGTCTAAAATAGGATTTGGAAGAATATTAAAGCAAAAAGGTTAAAAAGAAGAACAAATAGTTAGATATCATTCAGGCACCAGGGTTGGGAGTCAAGAGAAGTACTCCACCATTGAAAAGGAAATTTTATCAGTAGTTTTATGTATTTTAAAATTTCAAGATGATTTAATAAATCAAAAGTTTTTACTAAGAATTGATTGTAAAGCCGCTAAAGATGTTTTACAAAAAGATGTAAAAAAATTTGGTTTCAAAGCAGATTTTTGCCAGATGACAATATTTATTATCCTCTTTCAATTTCAATATAGAATTTATTAAAGGATAAAGTAATTCTCTTCCAGATTTTTTAACAAGAGAATTTCTACAGGGAATTTCACATAAAGTACTATCATGAATACCCGTGAAGGCTCTTCCTCCCGTGGAGGACTAAATAAAGACAAATCCATAGTCTTGGCCACTCCGGCCCAGACACCTAAGGAAAAACCTATAGCAAATAAGTTAATGAGACCTATTGATTATGCTACAGCTAGTCGAATTACAGCAAGTACTCAGGTGAGGTCATCCACCTCACAATCTTTAGTGAAGGCATCTTCTTCACAAATACAGACATCTTCCATTCAACCTATAGCCTCTTATACCCAAATAGCTCAGTCATCTACTGAGTATATTACAAAATACTTTATGTTCTATGTATGCCTATTAGAACGAGAGCATGAAAGCACAAAAATTGAACAAACTATTAAAGCCATTTTCCCCACTTACCCTACAGAAGAAATCTGAAATTTTCTTCTAGAAAATATGAAAAAAAAATAGGCGATATTAAGAACTTATTCTAGTAGATACAGATTCAGCCCTTATAGAGCATAAAATAGACCCTGATACTCAGAGGCCTTTTAGCCAAATAAAGATAATCCGAGTAATGACCCTTAAAGACTGGGGGCAATCTCCTTATACAGCCAAGAAATTTACAGTTAATTTTCGTAATTTGGATTATAATTATGAAGATTATAGAAAGGCTTGTTATAATGTTCTTTATTATAAAAATTATAATCATTCTTTGTTCATATGGTTTGATTAGGAACATGCTATTAATGCCTCTACATAATTTCCCAGATGGTTTTATGAATGGTTTAGTATTCATAGACCAGTATAGCAAATTTTAGCTCCTGCCATTCTATAAGGATATAAAATGTTAAAAGAAATTATTAACTATCCTGATACAGAAAAAACCCTTAGAATTTGTAAATGACAGGAATGCACAAGAGGGGGTGAATTGTGCTTTTTGAAAACTTAGACAAAACAATTCAAGATTTATACTGGTTCAGCCCAAACTCCTGGTCTACGTCCAGTTCTCCAACTCTCAGTTAGGTTCCACTAATCCTCAAGATTAAGAACAGGCTCTTGAGTGCCTTTACACGTGATCTCACACAGTAAGAACTTCCCTTACAGATCACTCCCCCTTATAACTTGTAAGAGTACAACCCTTCCACTGGGATCCCTCTATCCCAAGGAAATAACTCAATAATAAGGAATAACAATTAATACAGAGATTGCTCACTGACTTGAGCTGATAGTATTATAATTGAAGAACAAATGAGAAAACTCAGATAGTATTGATTGCAGTAGGAGATTTCATTTGGATATCACTTAATGTTCTCTGCCAACCAACTTCTTCTTTAACGCTTTTATAGTCTCATGAGTTTTCTGCCCGTTGAGCTTGTCAATCGACTGATCAAGCTCCAATCGATTGCATATTTCATTGTTTCAAAGTAAGCTTCAATCGATTGCCATCCGATTGCTCACCGATTGCAATATCAATCAATTGCCATTCTACTCAATCGATTGATTGAACTCTGATTACTTAGTCGTTTTATATTAGATTAAGTCATTTCAAAGTATTTTCCTATCGATAGCTAGGAATGTTATCGCTAGCAACTATGTCTTATAGCTCAAAAGTATTGTTCTATCGATAGCCAATCATGTTATCGCTAGCACCTATCATATCGCTAGAGTATTTCATTAACTCAAAGTATTAGCTATCTGATCAAGTTATTTCAAGTATTCTCTATCGATAGCTAATCCAGCTACGCTAGTAACCATGTTATCTCAACGACACTGAGCTAACTATCCGAATGTCTAGGTTAATTCTGATCTTACCAAAGCCTTTCTTTATGCCTAAGTTATGTTTAGTTATCAAAACTTATCATTCTAACATTCTCCCCCTTTTTGATGATGACAAAACATTCTTGGTTTAGAAATGTGAAAGATTAAAATGATCATGAGAAGATTATTTATCAGCAAAACAAATAAGAGTCATTCAGAAAATTTACACAGGTACAGATAAGTCAATGAGATTATAATATCATTAAGTAGAGAATGGTTAATACATGAGCAAGATTATACACAGAGAAGAAATATATAAGAAGAAACACATCAGTTAAGATTAAAAAATGATGGCAAAAATAAATATGACAGATGTATGCATGGGAGGAGTTTTTGGCTTAGTCTGAGTCCTCTAAATCTAAGTCCTTGGACTTTCATTGAGGGATTAGATCATAATCTCCTTTCTCACTGCTGATCTTTCCAGAATTTGTTGAGAAATCTTCAAGGTGAAACATTACCTCCTTAATGGGCTCCTCCTTAGCAGGAGCTTTCCTTTTCCTTGGAAGAGCTCTCTTCTTGGGAGAAGATGATGGCTTCAACTTATCCAGCTCTGCTAGACACCTTTCTGCATAACTGAATGCCTTCTGCTTCTTCTTGGGAGGAGGCTTGACTGATTTTCCTTTTCCCTTGGGTGCAGCCTTCCTCTTGGGAGCAGGTTTGGGCTCTTCAATTACTATGCCCTTTGATCTTGTCTCTCTTCTGGTTGAGGTCCTTGGAGGAGGTTTGACAGCCATCTTCTTTATTCTTGCCATATCCCTAACTTGCTGCTCTTGAGAGAGCTTCTCAGTGAAATCCTTTACTTGTTGATGAAGTTCATCAGCCTGTCGATGAAGATGAGGCATAATGTCCACTGCTACTTGATTTGACCTTTGTCGGAATGGTGCGCCTCGGGGTCAAATGCAAGAAAATATGTGAAACCAAGGCTTGAGCAAAGTGGCTCAACCTCGGGTCGTCTCTCAAAGGAGTCAACTTATTTTGATTCCTAGACTAACCTAAATGCATGACGAAAGCAATTAAACTGGGGGGTTTAGTCATTGAAAAGTCTTTTTGGTATTTTTTTCAATTGTAAAAATGTAAATTGACTTGTTTTTGGCTTTTTTGGATTTAGGAAAGCAAGTAAAAGTGGTTTGAAAAACTCTTTAATGGAATGGGTTCTTGGTGAAAACTTTGCAATCTTCATAGCTTCTCAAATGAATTGGAAGTTCAAAATCCAAGACCGAATGTTAAAAACCAAAGGCAATCGCCTAAGTCCAATTGACCTAGCTACTAATTGTTTCGGCGCCTCGCTTGCACAATTAGTCAACTAGGCAATCATTAGAAAATCGCTTGGTAGTGAAAACCCTTGACAACACACAATGAGTCTCCTCTTGAAGGTATAATTTGACCCCTCAAGAATGGACCTAGTGTCTAATGCTAAATGCAAGAAGCAAATGCATTAATCCTATCTAGTAATCCAAAGTAGATAATCAATGCTACCACATCAAATTGCATTATGCCAAGTGATTAACACTAAGGTTTATGCACATAAAAGCAATCACTTAATTATATACATAACCCAAAAGAAATCTACCCATAGGAATAGAAAACATAGCATCTCTTGTTCCAAAATTACATTTTAATCAGAAACAATTAAGAATCTAAATCAATTACATAATATAGAAACAAAAGAAGCTAGAGAACTCCCCTAAGTAAGCATTGAAGCTCCAATTGGAAACCTCAATTACTTTAGCCAATCATCCTCTTGAACCCACAATTAATGAATTGACCTTCTTGCTCCATGAGAAATGAATGAGATGATGGAAAAAAATGAGAATGGTGAAGGTGATGAATGGGTGGTGTGTGAGTAGAAAGAGGAATGGGTAATGGAGAGAAGGAGCTGGATGAGAGTGAAAAGGATGGTGAAGTGTGCTTGCTCTTGGAAATGGCATGAAGTGTGTGAGCTTCAAGAGAGGAAATGAAGGTCGAGAGGTGTGATTGAAAATGGGGATGAAGGAGGTGGATGATAATGGACTGGGAGAGAGGTGGAGACCGCCGACCTAGGTGGGGAAGATGGAGGTGGAGACTGTGGAGATGGAGGCCGGCGATGGTGGTGAAGGAGGATGGTGAAGATGGTGATGGTTTGTGCGATGGAGGACTTTAGTGTGCTATACGTGATGAGTGTCCAGTATTTTCATGCTCTGGATGTATTTTAGGGCTGAAAGGGCTTAAGGCCTGTTTGGTTCAAGGAAATTAAGCCCAAAATCTAAGGGTTTTTGCTGGATACCCAAATAAGCTTCCAAACGGGACCCTTACTCATTTAATCTCTATTTAAAAAAATATAGAAATGAACCCAACAATTTTTATTCCATATTTGCCCTCCTTTAATCTCCCAAATTGCCCAACTTGTCCTTGCCCAATTGAGATATGCAGTGCAGCGGGACCTAGGTGTAATTTCTGAAATTCGAGCACTAAATTGTAATTTATGGAATTCGGGCCCATCTTTATCAAGACTTCCTACAATGACAAATTCAACCACAAATTGTAATATCCCAAGTCTAAAAATAAGAAATACATGAGTTTAAACCTTAAAATTCTCATTTAAGCACTAAAATGCAATTAACTCAATGTATTGGAATTCTAAGTGTAAAAGTGCCTGAATTGCCATGTATTAGCCTAGGATAAGTGCTAATTTACTATAATTAGTGGGTAAAAATATAAAATAATTAGGTGCAATTATTCCCCCACATATAGACCTTTGTACTCCTGGACAAAGTATAGATAAGCAATGACAATGGCCTAAGCTAATCAACAAGCTCAAGTTGGAATAAGAAATGCTCAAGACATACAAAGGAAAAATTGACAATGTAATTAGAAGCAAATGGCAATATGTGAGAACTCTCAAGGATTGAAGTGTTTAACTCGTCTCACAGTATGGGTTCTTTCGCTCAAATTGCTCAATATGCAACTTACCATAAGCTTGTAACAAATCTAAGATCTCCATTTATAAAGCAAGTGTGAAATGAATCATGAGGACTTTGAGGTTATAATGATGGGAGAAAGTTATATGAATCGAAAAATGAGATATGAAATGAAAGTGGTTGAAATGCATGAGCAACATTAAAAAATGCATTGTAGCAACTGAATTCACACATTTGAACTTAAACTAGCCACACATTTTAGTATGCCCTATTTTTGCAACCTTTTTACTTTTCTACCTTTCTTTCTATATATTTTTACTTTTTTACTTTTTTTTCTAAGCTACCATTTTCTTTTATTCACATGGCATCATACATATTTGTACAAGTGGCTTTTACAATTCAATTCAACAAGATGCTACATTCAACAACTCAATTCAATGCAGATCAACCAATGAATGGCTCAAAGGGTGGACAATGGATGAATGATTAGGGTTTGTGTTTGGGATAAACAGGTGATAAAATGAATGCCTCAATCACTTTCAAAACACATATGCTAATGTAATTTTGACCAAGAGTTGAAACAAGTTCTAGAAGTAACATACCAAGCAAAATGCACTCATGTATGGAAATTAGGCTCAATTTACCTCACAGCAAGGCTAATCTCACATATCACCATTAACAACCAATTACAAAGCAATTTTCACAATGCATGCCTCAAACAAGTTTCATATCCAACCATCAAAAATTGAAAAGCAAAGGCTAAGGTCATTGCAAACTCTACCCAAAGTCCAAGATAACAAACAATGAAATGAGGGGCTTCTTGCACAGGTTTTTTTTAAAAGAAGTAAGGCAATCTAGGTTTTACCAAAAACAAGTTAAAAAGCACTTGAATTCACTCCTAACAAGTCTATCATGGCAAATGCGACCCTTTGCACATAATAGTCAAGCCAAAAGCAAAAACAAGCCAAATTTTGGGGGGGAAATTTCAAAAATAATCAAAGATTGCCCAAAGCTACCACTAATCATAGCAAATCATGCAAAGACCTCAAAAATGCCAACACTCCATGCAACTATCCCCACACTTGAACAAAACATTGTCCTCAATGTTTAAAAATGGCTAAATATCAATTGACCAAACTCTAGCTGTAGTGAAAAATATGAAGTCCGATTCTAGATTGAAGCATACACGTCGCCTACACAAAGAGAGAGAAGGGTAGAGAATGGGACAATCAACATGAGGTGACGTTTGAGAATTAGAGAGGAGCAATGGATATAAGTATGGTGCAATCATCGCAACAATGCCTAAGGATTTTATTGAATTGTAAAATCTACCTTTTACCTATTAGGACATCCCTTCCCCCACACTTGTTCAATACAATATATCAATTTAATCAAAGAACAAGGAAAGGAGAGAGACAACCTTATGATCATGGCGGCTTGTAACTAGAGAAGAGAATCAAGAGGAGGGTCGATTTTGTCCTCCTCAGTGATGGTCTAGGATCCATTAGTAGGGGATCCAAAAGTGAAGATGTGTGATTGGTATGATGAAACACTCCCAAATGATAGGCCTGAAAAGAGTTATCCAACACAAAAGATGTAGTACCTACACCAAGCACACCACATGAATCGAAATACTTAAATCCATGGAAAGAATTAGCGCAAATGTAGTGATAAAATGGTGTATGCAATGTGAGAAGTCTAGAATCGGGCACATTTGATAACAAGTGCTTCTCACAACTAATGAAATCAACCAAAGTCATACAGTTATCAAAACTAGGTACGATAAAGTCAATGTGGTTTGCAACAATAGTAGTATCACAAGCAAGTACTACCCTCTCATCAACAACATCAATCAAATCCACACAATTCATACCACAATCAAGTGCAAGTATGTCAGGAGGTAAATCACATGATAAGATTTGAGAATAGGAAAAATCATGAAAGTAAGTCTCAACCAAAGGACCAGTGACCAAATTCAAATCATCATTGTTATCTTCACTCTCGTTTGGAGTGGATAAAAGAAGGGTGTGTATCTCCACATTATGTAACACATGCATATCACTAAGTCCTAAAGAATGGTCATTCTCAAACTTATCATCAACATTGGCACTCAAACTAGACTCACTTTTTTCAAAAGATTTGTGCTCAGTCACAATAGCAATCCCAGTATCATGCAATGCATGCTCATGAAATTCAACAGGTGAGTGGCACTTTTGATCAATGCAATTCATACAACTCATATGTTCATCACAAGTGCACGGCAAACACTCAATTTTTTTAGCATCCTTAACATTGCTAGCACTAGAGGGAGTAACATGATCATCACAAGAAAAATCAACATTGCAATTGGTATGCTCAAGTGTAGTACTACTATTAATGACATCATAGTAGGCATGTTCAATTTTAGGCATGTAAGGGGATTCAACAATGATTTCCTCATCCACCTCACTATCATTCTCACTAGTCAAAATAGTAGTAAGAGGAGGGTAAACCTCTTCTAAAAGAGGAGGGATATTACTTATGTTTGAAAGTGCATCCTCTTGCACTTGAGGTACCGCTTGCTCAAGCTCTTCACTCTTAGGATCATATGGCCACAAGGTTCCTTCTTTTTCATCCGTTCTTTTCCAAAGCACATGCATATAAAATGCATTGAGGTATGCCCCTAAATCTTTTAATTCTTCTTCTAATTGCTTGGAGAGTCCAAATGCGGTTTTCTTCCTATACAATTCTAGGGATCAGGCTTTATGTACCGCATACATCCTCTTAAGCTTTTTTGTATGGTCATCCATGTTGGGGTAGTTGAAGAAAGCATCAAGCCCAGTTGGTTTAGGGGTGATGGGTTCGGGTGGAGGTGAGGGCTCACGTGGTGTTGGGTGGTATGTAGTTTGGTATGAGTGGTGAAATGGTGGTGGGCAAGGTTGAGATGAAGGGTATGTTTCGAATCGAAGCGATGGTGGCCATTGGAATTGTGGAGATGGTTCATAGTGTGACCTATATGGTGGGGCTTGA
This sequence comes from Mimosa bimucronata, assembly GCA_037074515.1. Taxonomy (NCBI): domain Eukaryota; kingdom Viridiplantae; phylum Streptophyta; class Magnoliopsida; order Fabales; family Fabaceae; genus Mimosa; species Mimosa bimucronata. Next base: position 11,679,210 of record CM073443.1, on the reverse strand, counting down.
TATGGTGAAGGGCATGGTTGAGAGTTTGGTTCATGGTATGGATGGTAATTTTGTGGGAAAGTGTAACACCCCAAAATTTGGCTTAGAGATAATCATAATTTATTTAAGATCTTAGAGTGTTATTCAGAAATCAAAAAGTTTTATAAATAAATTTATGAGGCCATATGTATTTTTAATAATTTTAAGACTTATTTTCTTCATTGACGGACGAAAAATAATTAGAAGATAAATGTTAATTTGGGAACTTTAGAAAAATTTATTTGAGGGTCAAAGAAATTATGGGTAAGAAAATATCTAACCTGATATGAGAATAAATTTTAAGAAATTAATTTTTCAGATAAGGACTAAATTGAAAATAGAGGAAAGTTTCAGATAAAGGGACTAAACTGAAAGGTTTAAAAGTTGGAAGGGTATATGCGTAATTTTCTCAAAGCCTTTTTATATAAAATTCCCTCATCTCCTTCTCTTCTTCATTCCGTCTCTCTTCCCTCTCTCTATTTCTCATTTTCTCCCTCTGCTCTCTCCGTTCTGTGAATTCCTCAGCGAGCTTCGGTGGCAACGACGGCGATCTTTGACGTCGGTGAGCTCGAATCGGCCATGCAATCATGGATTTAGAATCTTGTGAGCCTTCTCTCCCTACCCGTACCCTTGTTTCTTCATTTGGTGCCGTTTGGAGAGTGGATTCGAACTGGGTTTGGGAGATTTTTGGGGTTTTCGATTGATTAACTTAAAGCTAGTGTTTATTCATTGCTTTCCCCTAAAGCAAATCATGTTTCCATTAAGAAATTGGTTTGATTTTTGCTTGGGTTTGTTCAGAGGTACTATGCATTCGTGAAGAGTCTGATTTCCGAGTCATGTTCAGCAAAATTCAGTTATTAAAAGCACATATGAGTAAGTTAAAACTGATTCATGTGATTGCATGTGTTTGGATCTCTCTGGTTCTGTTAATGGAAAAATCTGAAAGTTGTAAAGCCAAGCTATATGCTCTCCCCTGTTTCGATTGATTATTACAGATAGGAAAGAATGAAGCTGCGTTGAATTAGGACTCTCAATGTGGTTATAAGATTTTGAATGATTGGTACAAATTTTCAGAAACGTGGAAGCATATCAATCTAGAAGAGGCGTATTATGGGGTTATCATTGAGTTTGTATGGTTTGGCTAAGCTTTAGTTAGAGCCATTTAAATGATGAGTAGTTCGAAGATGCTTTGCTCTGGTATTAACTGAAAACTGAAGCAATTGTGTTTGTGTTGAGGAATTAAATAATTAATAGTTGTGTGAGGAAGTTGTTGAGATGCAGCTTTTAAGAATAAAACATCTGACTTTTAAACTGAGTAATTGATTTTTGCATGGTGATAATGAAGATATTGGATTTTGAATAACTTAATGGATTGAAGAACTAATGATTGTGTAGGTATTTGAGGTTTTGTCAAATGTGATTAAAATTAGAAAGCTGGCTTAAGCTTGCTGCTTTTGAGGCTTTAGAATTTTATATAAGTGACTTAAAATGTGAAGGTCTAGGTATTGAAAATATTATTGTTACAAATTCTCCGTTTGATGACTGAAATGTTGCTTTTGGGTTCAAAGAAAATTGTGGGCAAATGGAAAGTTGATAAAAGGATTTTAAACATGTTGAGCTCAGAATTTTTGAAGTTATGAGTTGCAAGTAAAAAGGAAAGCAGTCTTTGGGTGTCTTAGAGTTAGGACATTTGAGAAGCATTAGTGTCAAAAGTTTATGAAAGTCATGATTGTGCAGACCACATTGTTAAAGAATGAAAGGGAGTGTTATATATATATATTGTTATTGCTGCAATATAATTAGCAACTGATATGGGGGTGAAAATCGAATTAAATTCTCCCAACTATTGAACAAGTGCTATAAATGGTTGAAGTTTGAATAAAAATGTGTATATGTGCGTTTGACTGTGAGGTGGGACTGTGAGTTTGAATGGTGAGAGCATTGGATATTTTGTCAAGTGTGGTATTGCTATCCTCCTATGGTAAGTAGTGTTCCACAAGTATCTAGAGTGATGATTAGAAAGATAACCGTGAAGCTGGAAAATTTAGGTAGTGTGTGCGTGTGTGATGCTAAGTGGATTATAAAAAGATAATATTGCTTTCAAAGTAATGGATACTTAATTTACATAACAGTAAAAGAGGTGCTGTACGAAAAATACAGCAAAAAGAAAGTGTTATATTTTAATTATATGGGATGCTTATGTTGTTATCATTATGTGGGGATAGCTACTATGAAAATTCGGAAATACCAACAGAGCTATTTAGCAATAAGTGTTAGTTTTTTTAATAAAAGTTTTATGAGATTCTAGGTTATACATAATTTGTATAATCAGTTTAACATGATTGAGCCTTAAAGAAACTATTATTCAAACATAGAGCATTAGAAAGATTATTATAAAGAAGATTAATTAAAAGTGATTCACGGATTGTCAAAGATTCAAGATAGTTCCGGGAAAATTACAAATTTTCTTGGAAATAAAGAGTTGGGTAGTAACAAACATTTAGGACTAGAGAGGAATTGTAAGTTGAATATATGAAAAGCTTGGTTATTGTTTTATGCAGAAAATAAATGATTTTGGAGAGGATGGATTATAGGGCTACAATTAAATTCCTATAACCGTGTGGGTTATCGAGTAGCCGTGAGGGCTATAATTCCTATAAACTTGAGGGTTATTGAGTAGCCGTGAGGGCTATAATTGGAAATCCTACAGGTGTTGGTTTAAAAGGGATATATGCTTTCATTATATGCACATGTTTATGAAATTGATGTATATGTATGTATATAAGTGCACACATGATATGGAATAATCTGCTATTGAGATTTCCAATCTCACTGTTTTCCAAAACGTTTTCAGTATAGCAAAATGGGAGTAGCTAGCTGGGAAAGAAGTAAGGTAGTATGAAGAGGCATGAATGCATGCTATGTCTTGTACTTTGTAGGTAGATACTTTAAGAGTCTATTTACCTGTGTATATTGTATATTTAAATAATTAAGATAAGTTGGAAGCTTGTCTTGTAATTAATGTATATTTTATATATGTATATATATCTTTAAGAAATAATAAAGCTGTATACTCATATAAGAGGGTTATCAAACGAGATAACCCGCCAATATATTATTATAGTAAGAGAAGTGTAAATAGATAAATAGAACATAATTTAAGGAATATTTAACTATAGTGTAAGGGGTTTAACTCCCCAAGCATTATAATTTGAGTCATTTTAATTATTTTAATAACCACACTATTTTATTGAAAATTTAAAGATATTCCAATTTGTGAGAAAATCCCATTTGAAAGAAAAGGAAATTTGATTTAATACTTTGGAAAGAAAAAGTTTTAAATTTTTCGTATTTTTGGGCTTCTGGAATTAAAAAGTGGTTATAAATCAATTAAAATGCTATAATATAGTTGTAAAAATTTAGGTGTTACAGAAAGGATCTTTGAAGTATGGATGATGGTTTGGTGAAGGTGAAGGTGAAGGTGGATCCCTACATGGTGATTCATAGGATTTGGAGAGGGAATTTAGAGAGGCCATTACATGGTTGATCTCTTTAGAAAACTCATTCCTAAATGAAGAAAGTGCCTCTTCCATGGTTAAAGCCTATTACTCACTCTCAAGTAAGAAAATAGTGAACTTTCAAGTGCTTAAAAACCACAACAATAAGTTGTATTCAGTAAGAATTTAATAAATCCACAGAAAACCAGATTCAACAAAATCTTGACAACTTGGTTGATCTAATGCAGTGATGAAACAGCACCGAGGTAAACCAAAATCACATACCGAGTATTTCTCATTCACATTCTTTGATTCATATGCTCAAAATCAAATCTCAACACTCTAGCAACAAAATCCTATCTCAAACAAACTCAAATAAACCACCAAACAAGAAAAATCTAAGGAGAAAACTCAAAAACATACCTAACACAAAATCTGGAAAAATTCAAGAAAATAAAGAAAAATTGGAAAAATGACTTAAACGATGGAATTTGCCAAAAATCAACCACACCCAATATTGCTCAAAATTGCCCAAAGCTTTAGGGAACGAATGCTCAAAATTTTCTGGGCAGATTTTCTAAAAATTGACAGCAAAGTGTCCTATTGAGAATGAAAGTTTTGAGCAAACTCTAATCAATGTAAAAGCAAAGTGGCACTTTGTTCCAGCTGCAAGCTCATCCTTTTTACTAGAGATTGGTGAAATCTTTCAAGATGCAAGGGTTCAGATAAGACCAAGTTGCAATATTGATTGGATTTAATTCAAAGATATCAATGGTGATAGCAATAACAAATCAAAGATAGCAAGATTCAGTGTCTGCACTTAATTCAAACGAAATTTTACTTAAGCCAAGTGGAGAAAGTTAGAATCCAATCAACACCACAATTCCCTTTTTTTAAGTCTAACTGATCAAAAGAAAATAGCCCTAGAAATCATGTTCAATACCTTAAGTCAACACAACCAGATTTTTGCTCACAACTAAATCAAATTCAGATTTGAATGAGCAGTAAATTCAGCACCTAATTTAGGATATCCACACTTAAGTTCAACTCAACTTCCAACAAACCCAAGCAAGTGTAAACTCAACAAATTGCAGTCAACAAGTCAAGAAGCAGGTACGAAATTTAGAAATTGAGTTCAATGAATTCAGCTTGCAACAGTTGATCATATTTGGACTCAGGCTCAATATTTTCCACAATTTCAAGATAAAACAACTTGCTACAGCAAGAAATTGACTAATTTCACAGAAAACCAAAATTAATCAAATTCTTGACAACTTGACAGTAAAACTTTTGTTTCACTTCAAATGAAAAAATCTCATAGGAGCAAATCTGATTCAACACTATACTGTTCAGTATGCAGCAATGACAGAGAATTACAAACTTCAAGGAATTCAGATACTAACAAGATAGGATACAGTTGCTTGCTTCTGATACAGGTTAGCAACATAGACAAAATTCTGCACAACAAGCAGAATTTATGAACACTACACACAACTTGGCAGCAAGTTTAAGAAAGAATCAAAGCACAATTCAGCAGCAAAAATTCCTAAAAATCAGCAACAACAATTAAGTGAAAGACCAGCACAACAGAAGCGAACAATTCAACGCAAAATCAGCACACTCTCAGCCAAAAATCCAAATCAGATTCAGCACAAAACTTCAGTAAAAAATGCAGCAATAATCTGCAACAAATTTCGGCAAAGGAGCTGCACAAATTGCAAGCAGAGTTGCCGCAATTATGCAGCAAAAGTGTAGTAAAACAACAGCGAAAATAGCAGCAGAAGTTTCTGTAAAATAGCAGCAAAGGGAGCTGCTAAACTGTAGCAAATTGTGCTGCAAAACTACAGCAAATTGCAGCCAATGAAGCGGCAAAATTCAGCAGTGAAAGAGAGGTAAATTCAACAGCAAAAGGGAGGTTGATTCAGCATTAAACACATCAGCAATTTGAGCACAAATACCACACAAATTCAATAGCAAATGCGCTACAAAAATGCAGCAAGGTTGCTACCACTTATGCAGCAGTATGTAGCAAGTTTGCTACCAAATTATGCAGCAAGTTGTTGCTGTTACAGTAGCAAAAAATGCTGCTTAAATGCAGCTATTTTTTAGCAGAAAAATTGGTTCTGTTTTGGCAGTGGAATGGGGGAAATTTGAGCAGCAAAAGGTAGCCTACTTTGAGCACAAAATTGCACAAATGTGGCTGCAAAAATGCTGCACAAGTGGCTACACAAGTTGCAATAAAGTTGGAAAATATGCAGCAATTCTTGCGAAAAGTCCTCAATTAATTCTAGACTATTTTAATCCTCCCCAATGATCAAAACAAGTTTAAATGAGTTAGGGGGACTTGGGAAAAATGTCAAACCACTTGAAAAATGCTTAGAACCAAATATGACCACTTGGGTTGCAAAAGTGCACAAAGTAATTCTTGAAAATGGACCAAAGTTGCAAAAGTAAGAATTTGGCTTTAAAAACTTGCCAAAATGATCCAAACAAGTTCAAAACACTAAAAATGACTTGGAGAAATGGTTTTGGGAGCAAAGTGGGTTGAAATACAAAATTTGACCGTTCAAGGTGCAAATAGCTACCAAATTTGACTCCAAATCACAAAATTGAGCAACCAAGCCAATCATACAATTTTAGGTGCAAGAATAGCAGTAATACACCTATCTAAGCATGTCCAAAACACTAGAAACACAGGGCACACGAAAGTTTTGGGATCTTGTCAAAGTTTCCAATGCAATGCTAAAAGGTTTACTAAATTTTTGAACAAAGTTGCAAAAAGTCCTCAATTAATTCTAGGCTGTTTCAATCCCCCTCAATGACCAAAACATGTTTAAATATGTTAGAGGGACTTGAGAAAAATATCAAATCGCTTGGAAAAGGCCTAGAATCAAATTTGGACACCAATATGCCAAAATGCCCAAAAGTGCACTTTTAAATGGACTTAAACACCAAGATTTTGCAATTAGATTAAGAAACATTAGGAAATGGTCTCAACAAGTCCAAATAGATGAAAATGACTTTGTTGAGTGGTTCGGTTTGAAAAATTGGTGATATGTCAAATTCTTCGCATATAACGCACCCAATTCACAACAATTCAATAGCAAACACACGTAGCAGCAACAAGTCACACAAATCACAAAGAAAAGGTGGAAGAAATCAGCAATAGACCAATATGGCAATGAGCAAATAGCAAGAGCACATGGGCCACAAGGCTTTCTGGGTTGGATTGTTTCTTGAGATTTCATTGCCATCTTTGAGATTTTGGTGTTTTAATGTTGTCACCATCTATCACTTTTCAACTAATGGCCTTATGCACTTTGGTTATTGTACTGAAACCCTCAATTTATTTCAAAATTGCATGAGTTCTAGGGAATTCCATACCTCTCTATTACAAATGCCTCATATTGTAGTTCTTGCATAGTGGAAACAAGCTACACACTTTGTATGTTACTTTAGTTATGGACCCACTACTATGTGATAATCTTTCTTACATGTTTTCATCATTGATATCAATTTTTAAGTTTAAATTGTATGTTTCTTGCTTTCTACTGAATTTTCTTTTGAAGTTATTCTTAGGATGGATTTCCCCCCTCTTTTAGCTATTATGTTCTTGTACAGGAAGCTTCGGACTTGGAGGAGCATAGTTAGGAATATTTTCTTTTGAATTTTCTACTGAGATTCCTACCTTCATTTCGGATAATTGATGCGTCTAGTACTCCCATTCAATTGTTTCCATTTTCTTTGGTCCCTAGTGCTTGTTTTGGCTTCTAATTAGACAACCGGGGATTATACAATATTTGAGACCCTAGTAGGAAAAATTAAGGAGGAGAAAAAGGGTGCAGAAAGTATGGAGCAATCAGATTTTTCAGCTACACATGAAGAGGATAGTGAGTGGGATGATGAAAACCCTATGTGCATAGAGGAGTGAAGAAGGAGGATCTTTTCAAGTTGTGGGCACTCTTAATGAGAAGCTTTTATGTTAAGATTTATAATTGTTATGGTCTGTTTTATTTATTATTTTTTGCTAACCATCCCATATTTTAGGATTAAAGTTGTATTCTAACATTTTTGTAATATTAGTTTGACTATAAATAATAAAACTAGTTCATTTTTTTCATTTTAAGTGTTGTATTTCTATTATTCCGATAAATAAGAGACGTGAAAAATCCCACTTTTCACGTCTCACATTTAAATAAGAGCGTGGAAAGTTCTAACTTTCTACGTTTTCCCTATCCATATCCCACCAAAAAGAGATTGAAAAGTCCCAAAAAAGAGACGTGAAAAGTGTTTTCTGTAGTAGTGCATCTACCATGTTAATATTGCATACTTATTCATCTGAGATATGTACCTACATTTGGTACTACTGTTGCTTGAGTGAATGATGAATGCTTCAATCATGCCTATTTTCAGTTACTTTGCTAATTAATTTTTAGTTGTTCAGATCAATAATTGAATTTGTTGCAACAATTTTCTGCCTCTTTCTGGCAAATTTTGTATAAGAATGCCCTCCAAGAGGATAAACTTGTATTTTGTTATGGGTTGAAATAGGGAAGAGGGATGGAGATGAAGAGGAAAATAAAAGAACAGAGGGATTAGAGAGAAATATTCTTAGGACAACCTAACTTGTATTTTTTTAAAATTAAATAGTTTATTTTGCTTCTTTAATCTCTTAAAAAAAAGTTAACTTGATCTTATATGATTGAATGAAGTAATAAATAACAAAATTTAATATAAAAATGCAAGGCTAAAGTGTGTAGGGTTTCAAGCATAGTTAGAATACAATTAACTAGCTAGATACTCATACAAAAAATAGAGTACCGATTTGGATTACGATTACGTTATACTATGGATGGATATAGACATGATAAGAAGAGAGAGTTTAGAGAAAAGAGTTACATGAGTTTATTCTCATTGTCGTAACTTGAAAACATGACTCCCTCAAAACCAATTCCCATAACATAAGGTATAAAAAGTTAGTTAATATTTGAATTTGAAATTATGAAGGGAAAATTACTATAGTTATACTATAGTTCTCCTTATTCCACTTTAATTGGGTTTGAACCCTAAAGCACCAAGAGTGGAGTGGGCATTTCCCTGTGAGATATAAAATTTTGTAACATATTTGTGAGAGAAAAATAAAGTATACAGAAATTAACAAAAACAAATTTTTTAATACTTCCTCCATTACTTACTATAAGTCCTATGTCACCTTTTTGAAAAAAAAAATAAGAAAACTAATTAATATAATTTTTATGATTTTTTTCCTAAACTAATTTGTTTGACTTATATTCTAACATCTAGTATACTAATACACAACATATGTAATGATTAAGAAATTTATTTAGCTTCCTTAATTTTTCCATAGAGAGTCAATCGAGTCTTATATTACCCATTCTATACTTTTTTTGTTACAAACTCCTTCACTTCTTTACTAATAGACATAATTTTAACTTTTTTTTAAAAAAAAAATTCTAAGAAAGCTAAATAAGTAAATTATAAATGATTTGCCTGAATTTTTTTTCTAATATGAGTAGGTTATTTGATTTATAAGCTACTCCCTCTAGTTCTCAATATAACTACGAATAGACTTTTTTCTGGAGATATTAAAAAAGCTAAATAAATTACGAATCACAATATATGCAGTATATTATTAGATTGTATGTTGTATTGTAAGTAAAACAAACTAGTTTCGAAATTTTTTTTGGCAAATCAATATGTAAGTAACTTGTTTTATTTTGTTAGGAATTTCTAAAAAAAAAAGACAATATGATCTTATGTTAAGGATTAGAAGAAGTACTAAATAATTTAATACTTTATCCAGTCTTAAATATAAGATCTAGTTAATTTTTTTTTTTTGAAAAATCCTAAAAAAATTAAATAAGTCACTTATAAATTAATTTACATAAAATATTTTTCTTTAAATTAGTTTACTTGACTTATAAACTAATATATATTTATATATATAATCTAATAATGTATCACATATATTACAACTGACTAACTTATTTGGCTTCATTAATCTTGGGAAAAAAAAAAGCAAATAGGCCTTACATCAAGATGTTGAGGGACTAATGCATAACATACTGCATCCACTATTTATTATAAGCCTCAAATAACTACTTTATGATTATCAATAAAACAAATAAAATTAGTTTTATTAGCATACTAATAAAATTAGTTAAAAGCCATAATTACATAAGAAATGTAATTTATTTTCCTATTAGGCCTTTATTGTTAAAGAAGAAAGAAAATGTATGGGGAAGAGAAATTGTGACAAATAAAAGATAATTAAAATAAAAAGAAATGTATGGGGAAAAGATAAACAATGGGTAGAATAGGAAAAAAAAACAATCAATGGTTATACAAATATAAAATGAAACTTTGGATTAAACAAATCCGCAAATTTGAAATAATTAGTTGCGGGAAAAAAACTGAAATAATTAGGGACGGAGGGAGTACTGTAGTCTGTATTATAGTAATTAGTAATTCATTTAAGTTGATTGATTTTGGATTTAGGGTTTAAAGACGAACCTGAATGTTGTGCAGAGGAGGCAGATGTGGTGACACTTAGGAATACCCAAGAATTCCACTGCTAGGAATTTGTTTTTCCTACTTTAGAAAAAAATCGAAGAATGTCTTTACAGTTTCACCTTCATCCTGAGGTAAACTTGTGAATTTGTGCATCTTATGGTTTCCCTTCATCCATATTTTTGTTGATTTGGTCTTCCGAAATTTCATCGACATGAGGAACTAGTGACCTAATTTCATAATTTGTTTGTAGGACACTCTAATGTAAGTTTTTCTCCCTATTAAAACTTTGATGAAGAAATCTTCCAATCATACTCTTTCACACGTTCTTGTATATTTTCTCAGCATATGCACAGGTTTGTGATTATGTTAGAGAGATAAGTTAGATAATCGGTAGTCTTTGCCGCTTACGCCACTCTATATGCAGTAGTTTTGAAAAATAATCTAGTAATGGCGATAGTTTTGAACTTTTGATCATTTTGTGTGTTCTAAAACGATACAATGGAAATGAAATTTTTACCTACAATGTATAAATGAATGAAAAACTTCAAATAAAGCAAGAAATATTGGATAGAAATAAATATAATTAGGCTTCTTATTTCACCTGAACATTTAATTCAGAAAAACAAATATTTCAGTTCTCTTTTTCTCTTTGGGACCTAATCTATCTATCCATGCTTTAGGTTGCACCATCCTTTGTATTTGTATATTCTTTGTTTTAAATTTGTTCTTCCTTTTTGTAAGTTAGGATTGTCTTGCCATTTAGATAATGGATGTAAGTTCCCTAAAAATAAAAGGGAGAATTTCACATAAGTCCCAAGTTAGAGAATTAATTTCAGATAGGTCCATTAACAACTTCTTCACTTGTTAACCAAGGCTATTGCAGTTGTTAATAGTTGTCATTAACAACTCCTTGGGACCTTTCTGAAATTAATTCTCTTATTTGGGACTTATGTGCAATTGTCCCAAAATAAAAAGAGGAGAGATCGGAATAATGGTTTGGAGTGATGAGGGTAGAAGAAACTTGAGTGAACTCCCTGACAATGTTATTTCCCACATTCATTCATTTCTTCCAACAAAAGAGGCTATACGAATGAGCATATTATCCAAAAGATGGGAAAACATGTGAACCACTGTCCCTAAACTTTGTTTTGATAAAGGGAATTAACTTACAATGGATTTCGTGAATATTGTTGATAGATCACTTCGACTACGTGGGTCATCTGACATAACCAGCTTTTGCCTTGATTTTAACTCATTTTTATTTAGCTGTGAGGACGTAGATATGATATCTCAATCAGAAGCATGGATCTCCGATATTGTGAGATTCAGTGTCAAAGATTTTGAACTGCATCTTCAGGATTGTGCTCCCCACTACAAAAAAAACAGGGAATTCCATCGGTAGTTTGTTAAAAAATAATAAATAAATTACTGACGGAATTCCATCGGTAATTTTTAATAAAAAATTTATTTTTAAATTTTTTTTACAAATTACCGATGAGATTACGTCGGTAATTTTTAAAAAGTCATATATTTTTTAATTTTTTTTGAGAAATTACAGACGTAATTCCGTCGGTAATTTGTTAAAAAAGAATAAAAAATTACTGACGGAATTCCGTCAGTAATTTTTCAATAAATAATTTATTTTTTAATATTTTTTAACAAATTACTGGTGGAATTCATTGTAATTAGCTAAAGAAATTTCCGACGGATATTTTTTCCGTCGATAATTTCATTTTTTTTATAGTGCCTTTGAGAGTGCCTTTTACCTTTGTTAATTGTAGAACCCTCACTAGTTTGAATATTCACGGTGGAGGGATAAATCTTGAATTTCCCTCTCCAGTTTGCTTCTCCAATCAAAAGAAGTTGGAATTAGATAGTGTTTTATTTAGCGATGAGCATTCAACTCAAAAACTATTTTCCGGTTGCCTTGTGCTTGAGGATTTGAAACTAGAAAGGTGCAGTTGGGAAAATGTGGAAGCAGTTTCTGTGTTTGTGGTATCTCCAAGGCTTCATTATTTCACCATGATTGAGGATGATGAACAATCGCCACCGAGTTTCAATTGTTACGAGTTTATGATTTCTGGCAGTGGCTTAAAACACTTTCATTATGAAGGTGAACTTCAGTTTGATTTCATTCTCAGCTGCTAGAAGAGGTTCACATAAAATATTTTCCATCTGAAAATGGCCCAATAATTGTTATCAATGACTTTTTAAAGCTTCTAAGATACACATCTGATGTTCCAAGACTAATCCTTAGGGATGCCTTGGTATGCTTTTCTCTATCCCTATTTTGTAGTTGCCCTGAATGTGCATCACTTAACTTTTTTTCCTTTTAACTGCATATTGATTTCTTGTTATCAGTGCCTTCTTGGCATACCAGAGGTAGTTATCCAACTAACTGTGTTCAATGGTGTGAGTCGTCTAGATTTGGATTACGAAACATCTAATCTTCCAAACATGGGCTTGTTGATTTTTTTGCTGTAATTTTACATCCAAGTGATCATATTTGTTTTGCGTTTACTTAATTTGAGCAATAATGGCTAACATTTGAATTTATGATTGAAAAAGGGAATTAAGATGCCCTCTGATACAATTGAGGATGTCATATTGGACCTTCTGCCTCCATGTTTCCTCTACCGCCTTCTTTTCATTTACATATTCAAAACGAAAGGGGATGCCAAGGAATTGGTTAAAGCTATTCAGGACCGTATTACTGCACATTATATTAAAACAGGCAAGTGTGTGTAGGGCTAACCTCTGTGGTTCCGTGCTTTCTGTTTTTATATGATCAACCAAATTTTGCTTAAATGAATTTACATGTGTAGTTGAAAACCAGTTTTACAAATCGTTTAATGAATTCACCATGGTTGGACTTGTGATCCATGACCTTATAATAAGTGAATGACTTCTTGATATTAATTACAAAAACTGGTATAAACATTTTCTCTTTCTTCTGTTTTTTAGTTGCTGTAGAATACTTTTAGGCATACGTGCGAAGGTTTCCCCCCCCCCCCCCCCCCTTTTGGAATATATTCACCATTGTCTTTGCTTATTTACTGGTATTTAAAATGTTTTATTATATGATGTTGGATGAGATCCGTCAATATAGCACCCAGGGTCTTTATACATAAAAGAACTAAAGGTTTTTTTTTTTTTTTTAAAATAATTAAAGTTTCCATTTTAATTGTACTATTATTGGTCTCTCTTTATTCTTTCTTATATTTTAGGTTTTATGTGATACAGAATGACTACTTTCAAAATTTTGTTGACATTAATGTTTGTTTCCTTCAATGTTATTGACAGCCTATAATTATGGAAACTTTTAATTTTCAAAAACTATTTTGCAAATACCTATATTTTTCTCAATTTTTAATATGATACCCATACGTTTTTCTCTCTTTTACAAAGGAAAATTATAGGGCTTTAGGTACTAACACTACAAATTAAAGGATCTAATAAAGAGAACAGAAGACATGTGTCAAATTATAAATTGAATAATACAAATACTTGCAAAATGGTTTTCCTAGTACTTCGGATTGTTCTTGCTAGCTTGAAGATAGTTTGCCTTAGTCACAAATCCTATATTTACTATAAGGTAGTTTGACTAATTTCTGCAACAACTTCCATATGTATTAGTTAATCCAAAATTAGTCAAAAAATAGTTTGAACATAGTTGTATTCAAATAACTTTGGATCAATGATAACGTTTTCCTGGTCAACTGAAAATTAATTTCATTGTGAAATTACACTTCAAGCCTGTATTTTTTTTTTTAAAAAGAAATTAATACCCACATCTGATTTTTTAGGTTCAAACAAAATTTGTCTTACATCTAGTCCCTAAACTCAAAGTTAGGAATCTCTATTATTGTGGGAATATAACATTATGCTATCGGTCTTAGGTTTATCCCTCAATTTTCACACACAGTTCCCTCAATTAAAAAATTAACTCAACCCAACTAGTGGCGTAGACTAGCCATTTAGACAACAAATAGATCTAAGATTCAAATCCACCTTGTTTAAAAAGGCCCTTGATTGGAGACATCCTTATCAATCGGATTTGAATCACTCGATTACTTGAATACTTAATATACAATCTCTGAAAATTGCTTGATCCATGAGTGGTATCTCCCCCAATGGCTAACGCCTACAAATGTTATAAGTATGCTTGGCCTAAAGGCACCACTAAACTAATGAGTGTTGGTTCTTGTAATAGTTGTTTAGCAGTTTAAACTCGGGATATCTCAAGCTTGAATTCATGTGAATACAAAAAATGCTTCTAAGAGTTATCACTAATTGGGCATAACAATATTTGAATATGACTAAGTGAGATAGCATATCAAGAAAGAACCATTGACATCTCATGGACTTGAAGTATGTGCTCGAGTTCCTTGACTTCTCATTCCTAACAAAAACATGAAGACTTAAATTAAAATTCTCCATATAATGTTATGGCTAAAAGAATTTATTAAAAAAACGAACACATAATAAAAAAAATATAACATGTTAACAGATGGAAGCATCGCAGTTACAAATATATACACTTAGTCAAAAAAAAATTCTTCTAATGAATTGACAAAAAAAGAAATAAAAAATAAAAGAATCCTATAAAATTCCCGGGTTGAGTTGATTTGAATACATGCAGCAACACCAAAAGCACAACTTAAATAGAGCAGAGCAAATTAGCAACAGGGGATAAAACACAAACACAAATGACTCCCCCCGATCTTCCCCCTATTGACGCAAATACCAAAGCAGAAGTGTACCTAATCTTTTTGTCCTCAAAATGGCTGGGTCAAGGCATGCATTTACCGTAACTACTTTGTCCCACAACCTCGTCTGACTACAATTATAGAAAAACAATAACTTTAATTTATATTGTAAGAAGAGCATAAAAAATGATTCTTTGTTTAGAATTTCGGAGACTGCATTAGATGAGGAATAATTATGGCCCATATTGATCATTCAAAGAGTGGTTACCTGATATTACTAATACTAGGTTGGTTTTGTTGTTTGTGTCCAAAACATCTAGTGGGTTTGGAATTTGTTAGATTAAAATATCAAATTTCTATTTGTTTTTTTTTTCTGCCACAACCTTATCTGCAGAAGAAAGTGATGTTCAACCATTTTAGCTATTAGTATTACAGAAAAGGAATCATTAGACAAAATAATCAACAATAAATTACCCTTTCCAATAACATCTACAAGAGCCTGCAATTTGCCCACGGGAGATAGGAGATTGTTGGCCCAAATATACCTTCTCCCGGTAGAAATCCTCTTTTTATTAGAATATTTATACCAAATAAATCACAACAACATAGCATATTTTTACAAGCCTGTTACTCATCATTTATGTTTTAAAATATGAAGTTATAAAGATGACGAAAGATAAAAATTACCTGGTTATTAACAGACATAACCATCAGAAATAGTCACCCCCAACAACGATAAGGAACACAAAAATTTGGCATACCATGTAAGGAAATGAAACTATAGAAAAATTGCAAGACAGAACAAAAACAAAGAGGAAAAAAAGCCTTCAATAATATGTTATTGAGAAGCTCAAATAGAAAGTCAAGAGTTCGAAAAAATTGACTAACCTGCTATACATTGCTGACAAAATCTCTGTTCAATGCGAAATCATGGCTTCTCTAGGATTGCCTAATCCTCCCACTTTAATTTGACCAGCAAGCTCCCGTTACATATAAGAATAAAAAGGAAAATACAAACAAAAACTTGTTTTTTGTTTTTTTTTTTGGGGTGGGGGGGGGGGGGGGTAGGGGAACCACACACACATACGAGCGAAAGCTTACGTGAGGAAGAATCAATAGGAAAAGGAAAAATCAACAGTGAGAAATGAAGATTTTATATATGAAACATGTAAATATCCTTGAATAATTATAAAAACATGAACGCTAACCTTAAAGAAATATATGAAGCATGTATGTCGTTCGCGTACATGGTCTGAACAAGATGAAGAGAATGCTTCCTCTACCGAAATATGTTTCCTATACCTCTATTATAGAATGACAGAACAGATTTACAGTCCAACAACGTTTAAATGTCATAACATTCAAATATTCAACCATATAAGTTTACAAGTGGACTTACTAAAAGCACCTAACAAATTTGAAGCCACATTAATTAATCCAGTACAGTAATCCAAAATTTTGTATAGGAAAAACAAGAAAACAACTATGAAGCAGTTCATTATGCAAAAGGAGTCCTCACTAAGAGGATATTGAGAATTCAACCATTTGTTCCAGCCACCTGCATACATTTTGGGAAAAAAATCATCACAATTTATACAATTTATGATCCATTAAAATTAGCAAGTCCATTGGATCATTTTATCTGTTAAACTGTATATAGTCTAATCAATTTATAATAACGTGATGAAGATTTTATATATACCTGTCAATCATAGAATCTCCTTTTCATTCTGGCCTTGAAAATTGCCAAGCGGACAAAAATCCAATCGTACATGTTCGTGAAGAATTGAAAATAAGCAGCTCTCCATGAACTTTTAAGGATTAAAGATCCACAAACTCCCCAAAATCCAACAAGGAATCCTAAAATCATGCTGATGTAGTACCCAAAAGTTATGAGTTCATCTCCTTCATTTGAATCAGTGTTGGGACTGGTCTTGTGATTTTGATCCAAATCATCAGTTTTTGAGCATTCTTTGGGGAGTGGATATCCACAAAGTCCATTGTTTCCAATGTAACAGCAAGCGTTGAATGTCTGAAGTTGAGTAGTTTGTGGAATTTCTCCAGATAAATTGTTGAAAGACAAGTTCATGAAACTCAAAAAACTCAAACTTGAGAAGCTTATCGGAATTCTTCCAGAAAGATAGTTATTTGACAAATCAAGTGATTCCAACATTTTCATTTGACCCATGCTTTTGGGAATGAATCCAATCAAATTATTTCTTGATAGATTCAATGACGCCAATGCCATAAGTGATGCTATGCCACTAGGAATATGTCCCGTCAGGTGATTACTAGAAAGATCAATGGCTGTCATTAGGCCAAGATTCTTGTCATACTTAACATCTTTCCCTTTCCAATTCAACATTGCATTTTCAATGTAATGTGCCTCCCAAGTTCCTTTTACTGAACTAAGTAAAAAATAAGAAATGATATCCCTTGAAAATGTTAAGTTTGACAAAGCACTTAAGTTACTGAGGCAATACGGTATTGTCCCAGTAATATTGTTTTGGGAAAGATCTAAAATTTGAAGAAATGACAATTTGCATAAACTTGTAGGTATATTTCCGTAAAACTTGTTTGCTTGGAGACGCAAAACAATCAAATTTGGAAGGTAATGACCAATCCATGTCGGCAACTTTCCATTCAAATTATTCTCGCCATAATCAATGAACTTCAAATACGGAGAGTTCATTAAAGATGGCATATTTCCAGAAAAATTATTGTTATTTAAATGGATGGTTTCAATATTCTCCAAACTACCGATTGAAGATGGTATTGTCCCTGAGAAATTATTGTTTGCCAATATCAAAGCTTCCAAGGAAGAAAATTGCCTCCAACAGTGAGGAAGCTTTCCTGACAGCAAATTACTTGACATGTCAAGATGTCGTAATTGAGAATGTAATGTCGCACATAAAGAAGATACGGAGCCTGAGAACCTATTATTCGAGAGAACCAAGACTATTGTTTGTGGTGAAAAATGTGGTATGGGACCTGACAAATTGTTGAAACTCAAATCCCAAAACCATCCAGATTTTGGTAACGATCTTGGCAATTCTCCATGGATTTTGTTATGGGAAATATTAAAGTATAACAAACTCGGGAATAGCCATATCCATTCAGGAATTGAATCTGAACTGAACCACCAGAAATGTCCAACGTTGTAAGCTCGCTTTGATGCTTGAGCCACATTGGAAAGCCAACGCTCATGAAATTGCATGACCTCGCAAAAAATGTTTGCAATTGAAACGGTGGGACCCATTTTGGACTGAAGTTGAATGCAAGGAAATTGTTTGAGACATCCAAAATTCTCAAGCTGGATAAAGTTGACAGATGTCCCTCATTGACCACACCATTCAACTTATTGTCCGACATATATAAATGTTTCAACGAAGAAAGCCCATGAAGCTCTGGGAATGGCCCATTCAAATTGTTGCGACTTATATACAATTCTGAAAGATGAGGCAAGTGGCCTAGTGATTGTGGAATTGGCCCATTAAGACTAGTATTTGTTAGGTCTAGTGAGATCAAGGATGAGAAGTTCGAAAAATCAGGAAATGAGCCACTGCGGAATGGATTACCTGTTAAGTACAATGTCTCTATACTATGTTGGGCACAATACAAATGTGGTATCCAATCACTTAGTGGGCCAGTTAAACTGTTGGAGGTCAAATCCAACTCACGCAGTCGACATAAATTAGACATGGCTTTCCCTATATCATTGTCAAGATTATTTTCGTAAAGACGCAAACTTTCAAGAGAAGTGGTATTTGTGAAGGCACCTGAAGCAACTTGTTGTAAGGATGTGTCTGAGAGATGCAGACTTTCAAGAGAATTCATATTTGAAAATGCGTCAGCGGGAATATGTTGAAAAGAATTGCCAGAGAGATCAATTTCTACAAAGGTTTTGCTAATATTAGACACCCAATGTAAGATTGAAGTGTTAAGGCCATTATATCTAAGACTGAGGCTTGTGAGAGAAGTGGAATAATTACTGTGGATGAAAGATTTGGGATTTACTTGAGGCAGAGAACATCTATCTAAGCTAAGCTCAAGCAAAGAGGACATTTTTGACAATGATAATTGCCAATCAAGTGCTTGACTTAGATTTACCCCAGATAAATCAAGATGCCTCAAAGAAGGAATTTGTGAAACCCACTTAAAATCATTTACAATCAAATAAAAGTTTCCACTAAGGTCAAGAGTTTCAAGAGAATTCATATTTAAAAATGTGCCAGCAGGAATATGTTGGAAAGAATTGTCAGAGAGATCAATTTTTACAAAGGTTTTACTGATATTAGACACCCAATGTAAGATTGAAGTGTGAAGGTCATTATCTGCAAGACTGAGGCTTGTGAGAGAAGTGGAATAATTACTGTGGATGAAAGATTTGGGATTGACTTGAGGCAGAGAACATTTATCTAAGCTAAGCTCAAGCAAAGAGGACATTTTTGACAATGATAATTGCCAATCAAGTGCTTGACTTAGATTTACCCTAGACAAATCAAGATGCCTCAAAGAAGGAAAGTGTGAAACCCACTTAAGATCATTTATAGTCAAAGAGTTTTGACTAAGGTCAAGACTTTCGAGATTAGACAGATTTCCCAGTTCATGAGGAGTGCCAACAAGGTCTACATTTGACAGCATCAGCTTTCTTAATTGAGGAGCTTTTCTTGAAAAAGATGATTGCCAATCAATAACTTTACTTAGATTAACTTGAGACAAATCAAGATTGCTCAAATAAGAAAGGTTAGAAATCCACTCAAGATCATTGACAATCAAATCATAATTAGACCCAAGGTCCAGAGTTTGAAGATTAGATAAATTCCGTAATTCATGTGGAATAATACCACCAAGATCAGCTTCTGAAAGTATCAACTCTCTTAGTAGATTAAGAGAGCCAATGCATTTTGGAATTTTGTTTCCTCCAAAATAGTTAAAGCTGAGGTCCAAGTGAGTTAGATGTTGCAAATCACAAAGTGAAGAATCGATTTTACCTTTTAAATAACTTGAATCATTAGATTGCACTTGCAGCTTGGTGACATGACCTGTCGAATGGTCGCAAGAAATTCCACTCCACTCACAACAATCGACTTCATGTTTCCATGAGGAAAGAATTCCTGAATCATCAATGAAACCAGCTTTCAACTTGAATAGAGCTTGCCCATCTGTCTCAACACAAATCTTCAAGTTAGAATTTCCTGCACACATTAAGACGCTTACAGCTGCAACCAAGAAACTGATTTTGAAAGTTTGACGAAACATGTTGATCAACATGCTTGTTATTCTTTTGGAAGATGAAACTATAGGTTTTATGCCTCAAACTAAGCGGTCTCTGGGCATTTAATAGTCAAAAAGATTCTAAATACTGCATTTTTCCACTTGAATTCATAACCACAATTAATTGTGATTACGATAAGTATCATTTTCATAGTTACGGTTAGCATACGTAATGGACTTAGGAAAGACTTTTGAGTCAACTAGACATATTTATAAGTCCAAAAAAAAGAAGAAGACATATTTATACAATATATATATATATACAAGGGGCCTACTCCCGTGCGATGCACGGGGACGGTTTAATTGTGTTTGATGAAATGCTATATATAAAATTAACATGTTGTAATTTGATGTTTGTAACTAATATGAGCAATATAGATAAGGAGGTTTTAGTAGCCATTTAGCATGATATGACATGTTTGTATATTGTGAGTAATATTTATAAATTATCCTGTAGTAATTTGATTTTTTATATAAATTACGAAAAGTGAAAATGTCGTGAAAGGAGTATTGTGGTTTGGGCCAGTTTGCATCATATGGAATGAGTAATTGGTGATATGGGCCTGAGGGTAATATTCGTACTGGACTCATGCGTTCTGGGCAAATTAATGTTGGGGTTCAATTCTAATATCATTGGAATGGGATAGAAAAATTTGGAAAATGTAAAAAGTGTAAAGGAAAGAACAGTGAAGAAGGTCATACATAGAAAATAATGAGTGGAAGCCGGGTGCCAGGATTCGATGCGAGAGATGTATGGGTATTGTAATTTGCAGTTTGTTTTTGATACATGTCCGTTTTTCTTGTAGACAGAAGCTGTTTGCAATTTTTTTGAGTAGTGTCTTGGATGTTTCTGTGCATTTTTTTTCAGTCGAGCTGAGTTTAAGGGGAGATCGATTAAGACAGTTGCATAGCGTTTACGGTGGCGCATATTTTGTACCCTTGTCCCTATCTTACGGTGGTTGTTTAGCGAGGTTTGTGGTTATTGTATTTATTTTTTATTCTTTGTGGGAATTTTAGCATTTTGTTTCGTTTGAGCAACATAAACATGGGACCAAATAATTTTGGTATAATATCAGTTGTTACAGGTAGATTGCTATACTGACTTAAATAAAAAAAATTACAGAAATAGCATGTTTAGGTGCATGGAATTAAGGTGTTAAGAAACTATATTGTTATCAAATATTATTCTAAAGATTGTGGCCGATATTTTGAAATGCCTCAGGATAGACAACATTTGTGGTGATATTTGTTGGTTGCTTGTCCTTGCCGAGGATGAGAACTTTGAGTCCATCAATTGTTCTTACTCTAGAGAGAGTAACATAGAGCTGTCCATGTGAAAAAACAGGTCTAGGTAGGTATAAACCAACATTAGCCATTGACTGCCCTTGACTTTTGTTAATTGTCATTGCAAATGAAACAATTACTGGGTATTGGCGTCTATTCATTGTGAATGGGAGTCTTGAGTCAGATGGATTCATGTCCATTCGGTGTATGAGAACCTCCTGTCCTGTACTTGTGCCATTTAAAGCGACTGCCTTGATAAAATGTTTTCCCAATTTACTTGTTCTGAGGCGTGTTCCATTGCACAATCCAGATGCCTGATCAACATTCCTAATTAGCATTATTGGAGTCCCAATTTTTAGTGTAAGTCTGTGATGCGGCATACCAGAACACTTGATAGTATTGAGCAACTCAGTATCATCTAACTCCTGTGAAGTAGCGTAATCTGCATCTGTTTTGCTTATAGAGTCTGAACTATAGTAATCAACTGAATCTTGTGGGATGAGGGAGAGCATGTAATCATTGATCTGATCGACTATTTCCATTGTTGGCGCCAAGATAGCTCTATCAGTTAGGTATTGTGAACTGTACAGCTGATTGAGCAAGTTTGGATAAGTTGATGCGACAATTGAATGCAATGGGTTGGAGGAATCACTGATTATTATTTCAGGGGGAAGGTTAATGTCTACCAAACCATCATTAGAGTGTCCCAATTTCCCCTCACCAACCTACAGTAGCCAATTCGAAAAAGATATTATTTTTTGAGGATCATCACCACTGTTTTTGCTTTGGAGTCTCATATTTTGTGTAAGTGTAAAAACTTTGCAATGAGGCCATAGATATGATGAAGTGATTGTGGCATCAATGATAGTAGCTCTGTCACCTCCTGGAACCACCAGTAAGATTTGCCTAAAATCTCCTCCTAGTATAACGCACTTGCCTCCAAAGGGTTGTGTAGATTTCATAATATCCTTAAGTGTTCGATCAAATGCCTCAAAACATAGTCTTTGAGTCATTGGTGCCTCGTCCCATATGATGAGTTTTGTTTGATGTAGGAGGTTGGCTAAGGGAGAACCTGAGGAAATATTACATATTGAATCCTCATTGATGTCAAGGGGAATAGCGAACCGGGAGTGTGCAATTCTCCCTGATGGCAGCAAAGTAGCTGCAATACCACTGGAAGCAACATTCAATACTATATCACCATTTGCTCGCATTGCAGATGTTAGGACATTCCACAAAAATGTTTTACCAGTACCCCCAAAGCCATAGACGAAGTAAAACCCATTAGCATTAGAGTTAACAACATTGAGGATTTCAGTGAAGATGATAGACTGTTCTGATGTGAGTTGTCTTTGTTGTTTCAATGCCTAGGCTGCGCATTCCTCTCGATTATAATTCAACTCTTGGAGTATGAACTGATTTGTCACATTTATTGTTGGAGAATCATCTGGTGCTGGCATTGAAGAAAAATCAGAGAGTGACTTGCCGTTTAGAAGGAGCAATCTCTGTATTTCAAGCAAGCAAGTGTTTTCCTTTGCTTCTTGTGGAATTATTAAATCTGCAATAATGATTCTAAATTATATTCTGAATTTTCCATTTAAAGCAGCAATGTTTTAATGGATATAGATATGTATGGCATTCAAACCTGAGAGGGAAGTATTAGCGCGGGGTATATAGAGCATATCTTCACTAAGTAAGGCCTTTGTTTGTTCCCAAACCAATGACGGATCTGATAGGCAATGTGACAACAACATGCTGACAAAGAATTTCCTAAGATATTTTCCTGTTGCCCATAATGAGGCTTCTTTAATGCCGTCAATAAATTCTTGATCGTCGTCAAGAAGCCCAAGAGCATAACATGCACTTCTAAAAGTGGCATGGACTGTTCCGGCAACTGTTCTGATATCCTCATAACTGGTTGGACCTGTTATCTTTGTTAACAAAATTCGAAGGAAGTATAGCTCTCCTTGAGAAGGGAATGCATGCGCCAATCTACCAACGCAAAAACTTCGTTTTCTCAATTTCCACTTTCTTTTCTTTCGATTGAAAGTGTAATAAATTGGGAATTCAGAGTATTTTAAATCTCTTGCCTTTCCCCCCTTTTTGTTTTTTTGCATCCAAGCCAAGAACATTGATTCTTTTATTCTTGGTTTGTTAATCAACGTTGGCATGGGTTCATTTGTTGAGAATACCACTCGTTGTTGGTCCGGTAAGTGATAGGATAAACGTTCAACTGGAGGAAAGCGATGATGTATTGGAAAAGCAAACACTCTCCAAGCACCCTCACAGGGTGAGATGTACCTACAGTTGAGGTATTGGCTGATTTCATCAAGAGGTGGATTAAGTGCGTCAACAGCGTTGTCTTTATTCAAAGCAGCAATGACTCGATCACTCCCTTTGCTGATGTACTTGAATAGATATTTAATTGTGTAGGACTGATCAGTTTTCTCGACATTCAGATGACCCCTAAAGAGGTGAAGCAAATTTGGGTTATATGGGACTACCCAACTATTATCTAGGTATACACCTTTCTTCTGAAATGTTCTTCCATCATTTCTTCTTCTGTAGGTAGGATAACCATGTTCGTCTAGCATTGTGCGGTCATTGAATTTTTTTGGGAAATATTTTGAGCATTTTCCATTATCATGCAAGGGGCTTCTGTATCATCATCCCCACATGGACCATGCAGCATATATTTTCCGACTAATTCATACAGAATTGGATCTGCAAATTGATCAGGGAGCTCTGCAGAAATTAAATTGTCCACATCATCTACAGTTTGGAGCTTTGATTCCTTTTCCAAAAATAAGACGATATGTACATGAGGAAGGCCTCTTTTTTGAAACTCTATAGTATAGACTTCTGAAAAACAGGGTAAGGGAACGTATTAGCATATGTTATGGGATTTAATAATATATTTAGTGCATTACATGGAAAAGATATATACCTGCTTTTATTGTGCCTAGTATTTTTTCATCTCGTAATGTTTTCATGAGAGCATCTAGCTTTAATCGAAATATACGACTGAGGATATCTGGTCTATTAGAGGGTTCGAGCTGCATTTTTGCACAAAAACGTGTCACCTCTGGCCATGATGGATTACATGTGAATGTCAGAAAGAAATCGGGAAATCCAGCCCATGTACAGATTGCCATAGCATCTTTGTAATTTTCATTCTGGTACCTAGATCCTCCAGTAAATGATGATGGGAGGACAAACCGGCGCCCCAATGCTGATGTATCTGTTTCACCTTGTGAACATGCTCTTGATAAATCGCTATAAAGATCCGCCCTTAATTCCTTTTGATGTTTTCTGTAATAATCTAATCTTTCGCTCTCCACCATAGCATAACCGTCAACAATGAATTGCTGTAACAATTTTTTAGAGTGTAACAAAACTGATTCTTCAAATTCTCTATCCATCAATCGAAAAGCTAGATACTCCCGAATTGTCAAGCGCTTTTTTTTTGTCCTTGGGATGGTTTTTTCATGGTGTTGTGCTGTGCTTAGATAACCATTGTTCCCATAATGGAAGATAAGCAGATACTGTAAAGGTAGATAAGAGTAGTGAAGTTCATGAACCCTTTTCAGTGTACCACCTTGTTTCTCGACAATTATATCTCTTTTGTAATATGATTTGTCAAAGTCTCCCACTATTAGTGCTGCTATCTCTGAAGTTGTTGGCAAATCATATGGTCTAGATTGTGGGGCAGAATTTTTGATAAGACGAATATGGACTGTCTTGTGTCTGTTGTGTTTGAGAATTTAGATGCCATTCTATATTCCTTTACCAATATATTGCAATTATCAAGACAATCTTTAATGCGCATAACAATCTCTTTATTGATCTCTGTTGTTGCAGTATGGCGACTGGAAAAAAGTAATAGCTATGTTAACAAATGATTGGAGGGAATTATGCAGAAATACTTTAGATGTTGCTGTTGTAAATGATTGAGGTTCAGGTTCGTGAGGTTACCTAATTGCCGAAATTTTGTTTTGGACCTTATTGGCAGTATCATGGATATACAATTGGGAGTATATTGGCTGTGCTCCCTCGTTCGGAAGAAGGCTGCCAAGGTAATGATAATTTTGTCCTCCTGATATGAATGTATACGGCCCACGACCCCTTTTATTGATGGTATTATCAATTTTGCCGCCCATTGATGTGAAGGAGAACATGTTGTTGTATGCCCTTATATTCTCCAAAAATTGCTTTGATAAGCCGCTATCTTTGTTGAAGTAGAGGAATCTGAATAATGGTGGGGGCTCCTTGAAAAATGGCACCTGTATTTTTCCTTGGGAACAGCAAATTGAGAATTTGAGTTCTAGATTATCCTTGTATCGTTGAACTCTTTCATTATACCATAATAAGGCCCCGCAAAATTCACATGCATGAGTTGGATCCCTTTCATCTATGTAGTTTTCTGAGTAATAAGGCAAAAGTTTAGGGATACTGTTACGTGTAAGGGAAAGAAAATTTTGTATACTGATTAGAATATGAACAATAAGTATTCGTACGGGGTATTATTGGTGTTGACTGGGAATTTGAATGAAAGGTAGATGTTTTGTTTGTTCCTTGACTACTGGTAGTATCGTTTCCTGGCTGTGAAATAGAATTTAATATGAATAATATGAGGAATGTAGAATTTTGCTATGATTATTAAAACATATAAATTCTTTCAATACCGTTAACTAACTGCGGACGTGCTGTTGTTGTGCAGGAGGACTTTGCTCATTGTTGTCTGATTTTGATGTTGCAGTCAAAGAATTCTACAGTTCATGAAGACAGGTATTCGCATAAATTGTGTTATGAAAAAAAGTGATGATAAAAATAGTGGTATAGATTTCTTTGTGTAATGAGAAGTTGAAATTATATTTAACCTTTCTAGCCCTTGCCTTTGTCTTTCGTAGATTAGTATTAGTGTTTGCTGGTATTGGAATTTCTTGAGAAGGCATCTCTGGCAGTTGAGTTTGCGAGTTTGTAATGTAGCTTTGTAATGGAAGTGGTTCCAATAACTCAGAACTTTCTAGCAGAGGTATATCAGCAAGATTTATCAATGAAGAAGAACTCCGACCTGTTCTTCTTATTTTTGACTTTGAGCGTGCCTTTATCATGTTAAATTTTTTAGGAGAAGTCATTTGCTTCATCTGGAAACAGGCAGTTTATGTTATTCAAAAAATACAACAAACTTTGAATAGTTAATATTACTATGGTTAGTGGGATTTGCAACGTTTAGGAATGGTTCTGCATATATTCAGGAAAGAATTTTAGAAGAAGATGACTATTAAATGTTTAAATTCATAGAAAAAGATATAGATTGGGTAGATTCTACAAATACTGTTTAAGTAATTTGAAGAGGATATCATGATATGTGTGAAGAAAGAGTAAGGGATATATGAAAAGTAGAGCAATCGATCATGAATTCTATGATAATTTGATTCTAATTCTATCGAATGATAAGCATAAGTTATACTTACAATTGCGAAACTATGAAGTAGAACAAAGATTCTGCAGTTTAAACAACGGTCATAAGTAGTTGGAGTTGTTGTTGAATGCAGAAGAATAGAAATGTGAAGGATTTTTGTCAAAGAAGAATGAGTAAATTGTTATTGCAGGGAAAGGATTTCAAAGAGTCTGTTGTGGGAAGATCAATTTTGAGTGGAGTTTAAAAGTGACTATTGTGGAATGTAAATATTCATAATTTTGTGTAGTTTTCCAAGAGGATGTTACGATGAATCCACCTTGTTAATTATCTGTAATTAATCTTGACTGTTGATAGTATTAAAGTTTATTAATAGATGGATTTTTCTTTATATGTTTGGATTGAATAAGTGTAAGTGATGAACTATAATTATTGAGAATGGAAATAATTGTGTATGATTGTCAGTTGTTTTTTATATATGTGGTTTCATTAAAATAATCTTGGTAATAATTAAAACTTGGGAAGTATCGATGACAGTTTATGGTTGTTTATCGAATTGAATTTGAGTTATTTTTTTTATGTATTTGGAAAATAAGTGTAAGTGATGAACAGCTCATTTGCATGTTGCTAAAAAGTTTTAATGTGATTATTTCAGGTAACCTGGATGAAGAAGGGGGTCCTAATCCTCTGGAAAGGCAGATTGTTTTATCTATAACTAATGGCGATTATTCTATAAATAAGGTTTGCGAATTATTTTATTTATATATTTTCAAAAAGGAAAATGAAATATGTGTATTTTAGCGGAACAACTCTAAGAAGTTTCTGTTGAAAAGGTTTTTGTGTTTATATATATTATAGGCTAATGATATTGGAAGTCATAGTTTAAGAACTTTTTTTGTGCATGGAGAGCGGTTTATAAATAAGGGATAAGATTTTAACTTGCAGATTCTTGCCAAATCTGTCTAATTGATTAGCGGATGCATATATTGAATTCACAAAAACTAATGATTACAAAGCATTGAAATGGAACGATAATATTATAAAAAATAGGATTACAAATCCTGTTTTTGTGAAACATGATCAAACTACTTACTGTAGCATATATTTTACAACACACACACTGATGCGGAATTTAAAGAAAATACCAAACATACTTTGATACTCTAATAAAGTGCAACAACTTTGCATTTTAAGTAGTTAAGACATTTTTTCTTTCTTGACCCGAGTTTTTTCCTTTTTTGAGACAGATTGGGGAGTTGCTGGATCTGGATGTTGAACAGTAACAGGTTTGGCATTCAAATCTTGGATTTGTTCAGTTCCCTTAGCAATGTCGTGGGGCAAAGGTGGAGAGCCGATAGCTTGAGGCTGATCTCCTGCAGAACCCATATCCATATTTGGAAGAGAGATTGAAAAGTTGGATGAGCTTGGAATGCTTTCTGAAACCTGCACACCAACAGGTACATTGTCTTATCTGTTTTGTATTATAACATTAAGTTGTTAGTGCAATGAAAATAGGAATGCATTATTAAAGTTTTGCATTTTTTTCACCCTCAGACTTCTAACAGGGCTGTCTTCATTTTGATATGTAAATTTGCTTATTAGAATAGGGTCCTTTGTGAACTGAGCTACAGCAATACTGCTCTGTGGAAAGGCTTTGTTGTAGGACTTCAATTTTAGAAAAAGAAGCATTTCCAAACCAATAATGCTACTTAATTCTTCCGGAAATGAGTCTGGAATATTTTTCTGAAACAGAGGAAAATCTGATCAATTAAGATAGATGTTAATCTAACCATGTTTCATAGAAACTAAAATGCATATTGGAACGATTATGATATAACTATACCTGTTCAAGTTTCTGTTGCAAATCTGAGGCAGTTATCCCAAAAAGCTGGATTGCTAAGATGTTGAAGAATACAACAGAACACTCATCTGTAGAATCCGAAACCTTATAATGGACCTTATACCTAAATAAAGATAATAGTATATATTAATGTTACTGATTAGTACACCAAAAGAAAATGAAAAACATTTTTATTGGTTATTAGAAATAATAATATTAGCCTCACTTTGGTTCTGTAGAAACAACTTCTTTATTACATCTTGTGCAATAGAGTTTGTCATCCTCTCCTAGGGCAGGCTTTGAATTGCAAAAACATCCATCATATTTCCAATCGTCTGAGGTTTGCAACATCTGAATTATAACTTTAGTGACAACATCTGTAGGCTGCAGGCAAAAATTCATGCGACATGAAAAAAATGTGTTCTGTATAATGGATATATTTCACAAAGTGGGTGAGATACAATATTTTTAAACCCATCGGGCTTTACCCTTTCCATATTTCTAATCTCAGCCACAGTAAGCCTCCTCGGATAAGTTAACATGGCCTCTGGAGAAATATTTGCTGGTTCTGGGGCTCCAATGTGAGAAAAGGCTATTTTGGCAGATGGATTTTGAGGAAGACTATGAAATTGAAAACAAATGAGATATTTGACTGATATGAAAAGCACAGAAAGCAATTAGCAACAAACACAATAAAACAAACATTCCTAAAACCTTTCCAGTAAACTCTTGGCCTCAGGGATGTTTGGGTTAAAAATCACTTTAGTTGCTTCGGAAGCACTTGAAAGATAATAATAACATAAGAATATATTTTTAAGCGTAGATCCTATGAATCAGGTTATACATGTAGTACCTTCTCTTTCTTTGATCTTCCCAAACCTTAATAAAACAACTATGGGTGGCTTCATATCGTTTTTTTTGTTATTGAAAGTTTCAGTAGCTGGCTCTCCATAGAGGACAACATCAATAGCATTTTCCCTGTTTTTATTCATTTGAAGGATAACATAATTATGATCAGAAGTGGTGTCAAAAGTAAATTAGAATAAAATTATAATAGGAAATAAAAAATAAGAATATCACAGTGCACAGGAATTTTACTTTAAGTCAGCTATCGTCATATTCAGCCTACTAGTTGTGTCATATTCTCTTCTTTGAACTTCTAACTCCCCAAATGCCTTTAGGAAACCAATTATGTCTGTGGATACAATAGATACTTGTAAAATGAAACATTAACAATGACAGTAATAACAAATGCAGTTTGAAACGTTATTGTAAAATACACACCTATGAGCTCAACGTTGTTGGCTGCATGACTTAATATATCTGCTATTGGCACAAAGTTGAATTCATTTGCATTGATATTGACCTCAGATCTACGGAAAATTGTTTTCAAATGGAAGTTTAGTTTCAGGGGATGAGAAGCCACTCGGAAGAGGTTTTGATTATCAACAACTTTAAAACTTTCGATTTCATAGACTTCGCCCTCTATTGGGAATACTTGATATCGTTCCATAAGAGTCTTAAGAGTAGTGTAAGCTTCTATTCTTGCACCCTGAATAGAAGATAGAGATGAAGACAACTCAAACAAAACATGACAAAGGACTGTAACCCGAAAATGTTAAATAAACTAATTAAATGGAAAAAACCTCTTTATCCAGCAACATAAACAACAGCTTCCATGGTGTAAAAGGGGGAGCTTTTCTGTGAACTTTCCACTTTCTGATGATCTTTACCGTAACACACCACGTCTCCTTCTTAGGATGTAAGTCTTTCAATAGTGCTTTTTCCATTGCAAGTAAACTGTCCTAATAAATCAAGCGCACCTACAATGAAATATCTATTTCAGATGAAAGAATGATGGACAAATAACTCTATTTATAGAGCAGTTAAAATGATTGAGATTCCTTTGGCCATATCATGTAAACATGTGATTAATGCCATGATCTATTCATGTTCCATATACATGCACTTTTATATTATTATTTTATATATTATATTTACAATGTGGCTGATGTTAATCATAATAGCATAATAAGATATTTAGATATCCAAGATAAAAGATAAAAGGTTTATTTATCCCAAACAAACATACAATGAATGTTATCAGCTAATTATCTCCCACAATCGCTCACATTTTTATCACCATAATAAGTCTACTATTGATGACATAATTGATGCTGATTGTAGCAGTACAATGAGATGTTTAGGAATGCATGAATCTATTCATATGTTGGTTGATGTTAATTGTATGTTTAATGTGTATGTTGCTTAGAAATTCCGCCAAGACAGATATGTGGTTTATGTTAGTAATGAAGGGAAAACATATTCCAAGACCAAAATTCATTGTTATCTTCGAAATTCATTAACCAATACTATTGAGTGGTATAATCTAATTCATGCTTATTGCAGTAGTAAAATGAGATGTTTAGGAATCCATACATCTATTCACATGGTTCTTGATATTAATTGAATGCTTAATGTCCATGCTGCTTCGAAATTCTGGCAAGACAGATATGGGGTCCATGTTAATGATAAAGGGAAAGCATATTCCAAGAGAAAAATTCTTTGTTATCTAGGAAATTAATTAATGCTCATATTGCTTGGAAACTTGGGGAATACAGATGCATGGCCTATCTCAATGATTTTGGAAAATCAATTATAATTGAACTCAAAAGTGTGTAATGTGGAATAAAAATATCTATCATTTTGCGTAATTCCCCAAGAGAATGCTATATGTGTTTTGTTTTCTCAAAATCTGTTTAAAATAATGTCATTCTCCAAATCTACTTATATGTTTTTTTGATACATGCCTTATGTTAATCTAAATTCCGTTGTTTGAAATTCATTATGCGTTTAATGCCTATACAGCTTGGAAACCCAGAGAACATAGATACATGGTCTATCCTAATAATATAGGAAAATCAATTTTAAGTGGAACTTTAAAATGAGTAATGTGGAATAAAATTATTGATCATTTTGCGTAGTTCCCCAAGAGAATACGGCATGGATTTTAATTTGTCAAAATTTGTCTAGAATAATGTCATTGTATAAATCTGCCTATATGTTATTTGATACATGTTGAATGTTAATGATCAATGAAACTATCTGCCTATATGTTATTTGATATATGTTCTATGTTAATGATCATATCTTTTTGCACTAATTCTTTGATTGACCCATATTATTCTGATTCCTATTATAAATACATTGAACAAAATTAGGCAAATAGCTGTCTCTTTACTGCATTATCTTTTCGTGTTCGCACATTCCTTTAGTTCACAAAAATCAATTGACTAAACATCCACAAAAATCATAATTGTCAAGCTAAACACTTCATCGTCTGCAGGATTTTTAAAGCATTACTTCATCAGATGCCAAAAAGCGAACAAACTGTGATAATAATTCACGGGCCAGCATGGATTGCATTTGATAGTTCAATTCTGCGTTGAGGTAAAATAATCGATCTTTTCTCAGATAATTTATGTTACCTATCTAATTCCAAATTAACACCGTAAAATCCCCTTTCAAAATTTAGAACACATCCTTACATGTGATGCAGAATCATACAGAACAACATAAATAGGAAAGTCACAGATTTCTGCAATCTGTACGCACAAAACCGCCATAAACAACCACCTAATAAAGACATAAACTGTAAAAATACACATTAGACACCCCTACATCAGATCAACCCCAAATAATACACAAAAACAACTAACGAACTATATAATCACCACCTAGTGACTCAACAAACCACTTTAACTCAATATCAAGCCGGCATCGTGTACAAAGCCAAGGCATTTTATCATACACATTATGAGCAGCACAACATGTAAATCCCTTCACTCGAAAAATTGCTGGCACTGCTAACTTTTCTCTAAGCCTAGGGAACCAAACTTGAATCCTTTTCCTCAATTTCTGAATCAATCGCTCATCATATATCTTGCTCCATGCCTTCACCGCCAAAGATTCAAACTTTGGATTGCTTTGGCTAGAGTGCGCAGTCAAAATCAGGCTGAGGAAATAAATAGCCCGACGCAACCTCTTTGCTGCTGCTCTATTAATGAGAAGAAAGCCATAATGATAATTCCCCCCAATACAAAGACAATGAGTGACACCTAAACGAAACAATGCTCTGATATTCCCCGCAGCAAGTGCAATATTCATGGTACGCTCAACTACTGCAACCTCATCTTCCACAAATAACGGCACTTCACTAAATGAGAGTCGTTTTAGTACAGACGACTCTCCTCCAACATCTCTCATCACCTTGCATGAAGCTTTTGCATTGACGAAACTCAGATAAGAATCCCTGCCAATTCTTTTTATTATCTCTAAAATCATATCTGTTGGCAGATCGGAGATTGAGGGACCTGAAACCATTGGCGGATCTGCAGGAGTTTTTTTAGCTCTACGCCTCTTTCTTCTCCCTTCATCCCTGTCCATTGCGAGATAGCAAAATACGGAGAGATAATGTAAACAGTGCAAATATGACCACAGGGAACAGCTTTATATACACAAACAAAGACCATTATCATAAATACGATAGTAAATAAGGGTTGGGGGAATCGAAGCAACCCAAATCTAAGAAGGAGAATAGGAGCACTGAATGCAAATAGTTGGAGTGGAAATAGGAGAACACCGAAGAGGCAGTCCAAAGAACCAAACACAACAGACCACAATCATAATCCACATTAAACCACCAAACACATTATCACATAACATACATTACACCTACGGAACAAAAGTGAACATTTATGTAACCCACAAACACAATCATAGCATACACCCCACATTAAACAACAACCTGAACCGGTTAACGTGTGAAAACAACGCACGGCATTTTATAGTATATATTAGATAGTTATACATGGATGGATAGATACTATTGAAAATAGTATTTACATGATCAGATAATATAAACGTTTCTACTTATTATTAACTAAATTTCAGAGAGCAAGAAAATTATTAACCAATTTATTGCTAACTTCAGGTTACGTTGACTAAGATTTAAATTTTAATTATTTGAACTGTAAAATGATTTTAACCCTTTTGAAAAATTTCTTTCATGTTTTGTTATTAGAGTAAAATTGTTTAACCATCCTTATGCTTTGTCGTAATTACAAGGTCTCTTCCACATTTTAAAAACATATAGTCCAAATCATTAACATCGTTAATGAATATTTTGAATGATTATTGAAGCATATTTTTTAATTTAAAATTAAACCATATTAAAATAAACCTTGTATACTAATATACCCTCATTATACCTATTACCTAATTTATCTTTTAACATTAATATTTATTATTGATCTATTTAATATTTTTAGTAAATGTAGAAAAACGATTAATTTTTTTTATTTGAAAAATACTAACAATTTGATGAAAATTTTGAGTAATTTCTTAACAAACATATATTAAATATTTTGAATTATAACATTTTAATATAATGATCTGAAAATTATATGCTTTATAATTTTTTGATTTGACTGAAAGTACATGTACATGATTGAAAAACATTTTAGTCATGATATGCATTCATCATACTACATTGTAAGTAAGTTTCAAAAAATAAACGAGATTAAAAATTTAAATTATTAGAAAACTAAAAAATTATAAACATAAAATGAATGAGTTTTGTAATATTGTAATTAATTTAACAGTATATATATATATATATATTTTTAAATTATGTAGTAGAATTATCATTTTAATTTTGGATAAATTTATGTGATCAAATAATCATTAAGTAACATTTATGGTAATGAGGGGTATTTCAGTCAAAATAATGAGTGAAATATTGTGTTTTAATAGTCATCTACAATTTGGATGGATGGTAGTTGAATATCAAAACTTAAAGAGAGGTAATGAAGTATTTTCACCAGAAAGATTTATTTCATTTTGCCATTAATGGTTGTAGTCATAGCTGTCAAACTCATGAGTTTACTTTCCGATTTTACCGTTTTTACGGCTCTATCTAACCAAAACGTGTCATGAGTCACTTAAATTCGTGGTGGCTACAAATTCAGTAAAAACTCATGAATTTACACACCAAATTTAACTTTTTACTTTTCTACTTAACGGAAATTGGTGTTAAATGCTCTAAATTTATGTTAATTATTTTTATTTGACCATATTCAATGAATTTATGTATAAATTTCTTAGAAATTTTCTTATTGAGTTTAATAAATTATGAATAATAATATATTTAATATCAACTATTTATATTTAAAATATGTTCAAGTCAAATTATTGTTATTTTTTGTATTTTTTATTTAATTATATACTGAAAACATATATTTATTAATAACAGTAGACTCTTACGAGTTTACAATTCGAATATACGATCCGATTTTACATTCTTTTCACAAGTTTACTTAAATTCACAAGTTTGACAATCTCGGTTGTAGGGATATTTTAGAGCTTTTAGGGAGCTGTTTAACATTAAATGGCTACAAATAGGGCTAAGTGAAATTTCCCTTAAAAATGAATGTTGGATTAACTATATATATTCATATGAAACTGTTTATTTTAAATTAGCCCAATAAGATATGTATGCATAGAAAGAAGTCAAATTTGTCAACATTGCAAACATGTTTATTTGAATAGGTACTCCATTGTCAATGCCATTATAGCTTAACAATATAAAGTCCAGTAAATGAAAAGTCATGAGTTCAATCTGGCTTGGAATTTCAGAGATCTCTAGTATTTGCTCCTTTTATTTATAAAAATTGTCTTCATGTCTACATTTCAATCCCAACAAGATTCAAAACCCAGCGCATCTAAATTTAAAATGACATGATCGCATGGCAAGGTGGAGAGACAGTAAAATATTAATGTTAGCATAGGTGATGTTAACCATGTTATTACACCCACATTATTATGTACAATCTGTACGTAAATCCCGTCCTTGATGGGGGAACTAAAAACTGTTCTTAATGTCAAAATTTTAAGGAATTTATTTTAATTAAATATTATCTTTCGGCCATCATGTTTTTGATAGAAATATTACATCAATATTAAAAATAAATGTCTTACAAACATCAAGTTCTATATTATAATACAATCAGAAAACCTACGTAGAATAGAAAGACAATCCCAAAAAACCTGTTTAGCTCCCATTAGTAAGGAAATCTGTCCATACATCACTCGCTTGAGCTTTGGGTCTTGAATGAGGAGGTTGATAGGATAATTATATGGATTGGCAATGCAAACCTGATTACCTAAAAATAAGAAGGTCTCTCTAAGATGAGATAGAACAGCTGTCCATTTATCTTGACAACAGCGCATAGTGAACGAGAAATCTTTGACCCATTCTTGTTGAAAATAAATTGAGATCCAAATTGAACGGGTATGATTCCTCTTATAATTTTTGATTTTGGAAATAACCAGGATCCAATCATGATGTAAGTGCAATTGAGAATATGAATCTGATATTGGAGCAGCTACATGAGTGGATGGATTAGAAGATGAAGAAGAAGTTATAAGTGAGGCTTGATAATTAACTTGAGCACATATTGTAGAAATAACTTGTATAGGACCAATTGAATTATCTATCGCAAGTCTTTGATTCCTATAAAACCAAATAAAATAAAGTGTCCATGCAACCATTAAAACCAAATTGTCAGCTTGATTGTCAAAAATATCCATCAACCAAGTGAAGATTTGTCCTTCAGGAATGTGATGAGATAAAAGACCAATAGGTAATCCAAACCAAATAGCATGAGACTAGGGACATTGGAAAAAAAGATGGTACATAGTCTCATGTGAACAAGAACAAAACATACAGGGGCTGATGTGCATATGATGATTGATTAAATTAGATCTAACTGGCAGAGAATCCCACATTAATCTCCACAAAAATAATGATAATCTTGGGATAAATCTTAATGTTGTCATTTGATTCCAAGATCTTGAGAAGTCCAGAAAAGCACTATGATTATGTTGACGTAATAATCGATCGATATCCATCAGCGACAGTATATCTACCCAGAGAGTTTTCATTCCAATTAAGACAATCTTTTGTGTTGAACACAGAAAACCGAGTCAAAAGAATCTTGTAGTCAAGCGGATATTTTTTTTCTTTCTCCAATTTGTAATTATGCCATATATATATCTGTATTACACCATTACTGTTTGATCCATTTGGGAAGTTAAATAGAAATTAATTTCTTCATTTTTTCCTTGTAATATTGTGTTCAGATTCTCATCATCAATATAATTTCTAAATCTTGTGCTAAAGCTATTAACAATTCCGTTAAGTCTATACATCTTATGTTAACACCGTCAACAAGCTGGTTACTCATACATATCATGTAATAAATCAGAATAGAAATTCGTATTCGCCGAACCGTACCAACCAATGTACTTTTTAGTCACTTAATGAGTATTCTTTGGGTTGGAATAATTGTAGCTTTGGAGGATTGTATAAAAAGTCATGTTCTTAAGCTCTTAGGTCATTGTCGGTTACTTGAAGTGTCATTGGGGTGTAGACTTATGCCATGGTGCTCTTAAGGTCATAGGGCTGTCATTATCATGAAGGTTTTACCCCCATAATTTTATGAATCAAGTCTATGTTAACGCGTAAGTGTTAGTTATTGTACGGTATAATTGATACCTACAATATAATTATATAATAATTAATCATATAAGTTATATATATTGTTTACAAGAATAAAAAAAATAATATGTTTGACATATTACATCAATATATCAATGAGAATATAATGAAATGATATATAGCATGTATATATGTACCCATCAAGTGACGGTAGATTCTGTGTCAAGTTAGTGAGCGCAATTTTTATCCTAAATTTTATAGATTTATAAAAATGTTTCATGTTATATGATTTAAATAAAACATGTTACATAGGACAAAAAAACATGTTACAAATTTTTATCATAATTTAGATTGAATTGACAACTTAAAATAATTAATTTTTTTTCATACAATATAAAATGATATTTAGATTTATGTGAGGGTCTTTTGATGGCAAAAAAAAAAAAAAGAGTATATGGTCTTTTAGTTTTCATATTACTATGGATATTAATTTATCCTTTATGGAAAAAATAATATCATGGATGTTTATCTAGACATGATACTATATACCAAGTATATATTCATATATTTTATATCAACATAATTTTTATATGAATACAATAAAAAATATATGATCATTTGCTGTTTAATTCTTTTACTTGTAGAGTTTTTTAAATGCTTTTGAACAAGGGTCACATTCATGCATTATTATTAGTGGGGACTAGTGAAGGGTAGGGGCAATTAATAATCCCTCCAGTCCTGATGATAATATCAAGTTGACTTTTTTATTAAAGTTAATGAAGCAAACTAGACCATTAATATAGTAACGTATGCTACATGAATTAGACTATAGGTTGGTTTATAAGTAAAATAAATTATGCTGCATGTAATTAGACTATGGGTTGGTTTATAAGTAAAATAAATTAGTTTTGAGGTGAAAATATAAATAGAAACAATTTAAAGTGATTTATTTTGCATACTTAATTTCTCAAAAAAAAAAAAATCAATTTAATCTTATAATTAGAATCGGAGGGGGTAGTTAGTAATGATTACAATAAATTTTGGATTAAGTGTGTGTATGTGAACAAAATTATTATTAGTGACCAAATGATCAATTCATTGTTTTCTAGCCTTCATGAGGTAGTTGTGAAATTTGACTATTCAATAAAGGCATATATAAATAGGTTTATGATTTTCATCTTTTAACTATAAAAGGAATGTTTCATGTTTTATATAATGTATTCCAATAATTGCTCTTACGAAAATACCTAACTTAAATTTTAAAGTTTATTATTGTTAATTTTATTAAACGCTTTTATTTCTATTCTTAATAGGTTATATAATTTCCTAGTTTTTATATTTATAATAAAAACAATTTTTTTAGAGAATTAATTAATAACTACAATGTTTTTTATAAGTACACGCATGATCTTTTGGAGACTTGTTCAAAGTACTATTAGACACTAAATAAATGCAATTATCTTAAGGAGGATTTAAATTTGGTTTACTAGGTTGTGATAACTATAATTATTCATACCTAGGTACCTATGATCGAAGCAATTTTCTTTTTATGTGCAATAGTAGGCCAATAGCTCATAAGTTATACATAGTGTTAAAGGATCAAATGATAGAAACATTTATATTTATTATTAACTTATTTTTATATAGCTTTGGGTTGGCTGAGATTTAATTTCAAATCATATTTGACTTGAAAAATAGATTGTAATCATTTCGAACCATTTCTTTCATGTTTTATTGTTACTTGTAACTTGTGAAGGATTGAGGTGATAACTATTCGTAACCAATTGATGAACTGCATTATTTTAAACAAGTACAATGAAATGGAGTGACCATTGTGCAGGAAAACTTACTTACTAACGATCATTTATATCAATTGGTTGTAAGTTATTATATTTTAATTAATGGTCTCATGTTTGAGCTATGGACATATACCAACAATATTTATTAAAAAGTAGAAAGACTACCTCAGTCATGAGTCTACATTCTTGTAAGTAAGATTAGTTAATCGTTAGTAGTGTGGTTACCTATGGATAAATAAGAAAAAAAGAAGTAAGATTTGTTCACAATGCAAATACATCTATTTGAATAGGTATTTCATTGTCATGCCTTGTAGCATAATAGTAATTTTTTTTTGTTAGTAAAGGATTACAGTATCAATCTCTTTTGTAATTTCTTGTCCTTAGTGTCTAAACGTATAAAAGAAAATTTACCACCTCTATTTTTCATTCCCGATTTCACCAAACCATACTTGCCTGTATACTTTTCTTGTTAACAAAAACATGGAATTTTTAGAAAATCCTCCAAATAAAGAACAAGTTTTCCAACCCAAAGAACACTCTTGTAAGTGACTAACTTGTCGGTTACTACTTGAAGTGTTGTTTGGGTTGTAGACTTATGCCGTACTGTTATGGCTATAGGGTTGCCATTGTCATAAAGTCCTTTTCATATTTTTGTGAATAAAATCTACCAAGACATTGTTTAATTTTCAGGCTATGAATAAGTATATTTTTTGTTTTTTTTAATTATAAAATTTTTAATATATAAAGTTTAGTCATTATACCTATGAAAATAATATGTTAATTAATTATAGAAGTCATATATTTTATACAAGCATAAAAAAATGATATGTTTGTTTACTTACATAAATAAGTCAATGAAAATCTAATTAAATGCATAACATACAGTTACCCATCAATGGTAGATTCTGGGTTGGTCTGTGAGGGAAATTTTTACAGTAAATTTTCTATATTTATAAAACAAAATGTTACGTTATATGATTTAAATAAAACATGTTTAAAATTTTTATCATAACTTAGATTAAATTGACGGCTTAAAGTAATTATTTTCTTTTTTCATTATACGATACATAAAGACATTTAGATTTATGTGAGTAGCATATGGTCTTTTATTTTTGGAAAAATTAATCTTGAGATCTTTATGATTTATTTTGATTTTTAATCAGGTCCCTTCCTTTGACCCCCCAAAAAAAAAAATCAGGTCCCTATGTATTTTTTTCTTTTCATTGAGTCTTTTAATTTTTATCGTTGGATTATTTATGATAAACTATAAGGACCATCTCTAGATTAATTTTCCTTTTAATTTTCATGTTATTATGGAAGTCCATTTAAGAAAGATATTATGTATACCAAGTATATTTATTATTCCTCCGGTTCTACATATAGGATATATTTAACTACTTTGATTAAACTAAGATTTTAGTTATGTTAGTTAGTATGTTGTATTTTTCTAAAATACTCCAATCATCTTCCCTTATTCCCTCTTCATCTCTTATTTGATTATTGTTGGGAGAGAACCAATAAGGATAACTTAGGAAGAAGATAACAAAAAGAATTAGCCTTATTCCCTCTTCATATCCGATTTGATTATTGTTGTGGGAGCACCGATAAGGATAATTTGGGTAGAAGCTAACAAAAATTAGAATTAGATCCTATAGTGATTAGCTTTAAATGAAAAATAAATGAATACAAAAATTATCGTTTGACCCTTTAAAAGTTTATATTTTCAAGACTGCTCAGAATACCCTCATATAACAAGAAGTCCAATTTCAAGGTCACATAACTTATTCCACATACCTCCAAAAATCATAAACTAGAAGCCTTTGGAAAGCTTAGAATGTCAACTTTATAATAAAAAATCATTAAAAAAATAAATGTCATTTGCTATCTAAAAAGCCTTTATTTCTAACACTGGTCTAAAAGATCCTAAAACATGATGTTCAATCGTAAGCTTTGGTGTATCTAAGTAACCAATTCCTTTGTATGTCTAATTTTACCTTTATTCATCTACTAATCAAATCCTCAATTTATCATTATTACCATATTCAATCACAACACCAATCCTCCAGTTTATTCAAACATCTAACCAATTACTATCATCAATCATTTATAACAATCTTCAACAACACCATTTCATAAATCATTAATCCCAATTTATTTAGAAAAATCATCATTAATCCTTAATTCAAAATTTGGGATGTTACAACTCCCCCACCTATAGGAATTTTGTAACTAGTATTCGATATCTTAAATAAAACAAAATAATGGATAACAAACCAAATATATCGAGGATTATTTACCAATGAACAATTAAGGGTACTCAAAGTGCATCCCCTCCTCAGCCGCCCAGGTATCACATGGGGTCATATTTTTCCAAAACATTTTAACCAAGAGATAACTTTGTTCCTCAATTGCTTATCCTTAGCATCTAAAATCCTCTTGGGATCCGATTTGAAAGTAGAGTTATTACTCAACTTGTAATATCCCAAAAATCCAAGAAGCTTTAAAGTAGCTAGCTAATGAATATTAAGGAAGATAATTAGGGCCTTAAAAAAATAAAGATATTCGAGATTTTAGAAAAGGAATTATTATAATAGTAAGGGCCCAAGATAGTTATATAAGTTTATATGTAGCAAGTTTCAATTGGAAGTTTATTTTTGGATCATAAAAGAGCTCAATTTACATGTCTAGGACATGTCAAATAATCCCAAAATAATTAGTCATCTTGTTACAAATAAAGACAATTTTATTTAACAAATTTCCAACCAAATTTCATTTATAAGGGTAAATAGGACTCATAGTTAATTCTTGCAACAAGAGATAAATTTTTGGACTTCAAGAAGATGCCATTTTCATTTCATGCAGCCACAAAACGTGGCAATCTCATCCAAAATCCACCCATCCTTCCTCCATTACTCATGTCAATGATTAATGTTGCTTCTTCCATTGTATTGCATGCAGCACACGTGGCAGCCCCCTTCTAGATTAAATAATTCACTTTTCCTTATTTTTTTTTACACATGTTCAATTCTTCCTTCACAAGCTCATGTGTGCCGTCCAAGTATCATGTGCTTGCCCTTCAAGATTAATGTGTGGGTGCGTGGCCTTTTGTTTGCAACCCTTTATCTCTTCATGACACATGGAATGTCATGCAAAACTAGCCTTGCTCACCAAGTTCTCGTGTGGCTTTCTCTATAAGATATTATATGCTTGGTCACCAAGCTTTATTTGGCCTATAAATGGATGGATGAGCAAGGAATGAAAGGAAGTGTGAGAGCTCTTGAGTTGCCGTGGGCAGAGAGAGGAATAGAGAGGAAAGAAAGAGAGGAAGAGAAAAATAAAAAGAAGAAATGAAAGAAAAATATAGAGACAAGGATGCCTAGTTAGAGGAAGTGCTTTAGAAAGAGACTCTTCAAGAGATAGCTTTAATTTGTAATTTTCTATATTTTGTTTTGGTTGCATGTATATTGTTGCCATTTATGCTGCAGTTAGGCATGAGAATATGTAATATCCTTACTCAGTTTGTTTTGCCGTGATCATGTGTGAATTAGTTCCGGTTACCGTTTACAGTTTTGTAAGGTATTATTCTCATTGGCTTGATTTGCATGCACAGTTTTTACCATGCATTATATACTAATTGTGATTATTGCTACTGAGATTTTCCCAAATCTCACCCCTTTTTCTATGTCCCACCCATAGGACCAAGCACTTCTAGAGGAAAGGAAAAGCAAGCAGATTTCTAGCTAAGGCAAGGAGGACCAGGAATCATTTAGAAATTTATAGTTTATTATCATATTTTGGTCTGTATGTATAAACTCCATAAGGAGCCTTTTTAGCTTAAAAACCTACAAAGAAGCCAAGAACATGAACTCTACTTCAAGTAGAAATCAGTATCTACTCTTAGAAAAATATGAATGCATGTGAACACATTTTATTGTGATAGATATTTCAATAGGTTATAATTTTAGTTAGGCCGTGATATTTTCCAGATAGTTAGTACTCATCCTAAGCTTTAAATCAAGTACTCATGCATAATTTTTGGACGTGTATTTTAGGAGATATGAATTTCGCAAGTTAGGCATAAAAACTGAAATTCCTGCAAAATTCCAATATGTCTGGAAAATATAACAAGGTTTGTCACTGATAATGGGACCAAATTGAGCCAAGATTATTTTATGATTATAAAGAATATTTAAAGAGCTAAAGTTTGAGGTTTGAACCACTATTTTTGAGTTTAGAAATAAATAGTTATGAATTTTCAAAGTTAGAAGCTCAAGTAAGATATTTAAGAAAAGTTTTAAGTTTTTGGCATTCTTGGGTTTCTAAATAGCTTTAGTGGTTCAAAATTAATCAAAGGGCTCTAAAGAATGTCCCTAGAGTAAGGTGTTACACAACTCAACTTCCTTCAACTCGAACAATAATGGATCTCACGTCAAAGAAAAACAATCGGGCAGCAAGGACATTTTAGTCTAAATTGTAATTAAGCTCATGTTTTAGTCACAAATTGTCCATTCTCATTTTTTTTAAATAAAGTTTATGTGCCTCACCCTCAAAGTATTAATCTGCCACGCGCTTGTCCTTTTGATATTCGATGGGTATTTATTTGGAATTTTCCCTAAAGTAACACCTCAAGGTTCTAAATATTTCTTTATTATTTCTTTTCAAAATTTTGGGGTGTTACATATGTCTCTTTAGGCCCTTTCTATAGTAGTTTGATCTCATTGCACATTTTGATTATTTTTTATTGAGACCTGTTAGTTTTTGTGGAGACATGTTCATTCAAGTTGTTCTAGATTTTAAAGTGGTAAAGAGTTGTTTTTTCCCCTATTACATTTAAGGGTTTTTCAACATAATTTTCTAATCTTTGTGTATGATTATCGATTACAATTACAACTTCTCATCCTTTAATCGCTCAACTTAACTAGTCCCTACCCTTTCATTTTTTTATTAGACTCATATCATTGTTTTTTTAATTAAATAAAATATAATCCTTTCTCGGGGAAATACTCCATTTCTTCCTCTAAATGGGCTTTTAAGGATGAAGGAATTATGATTATCCACAAATCAAATGTTGCTTGCAATAGGATTATGGTCTAGCTTTTACCGTACTAGTATGAATATGTGTAATGATATATTGTGCTCTATTTTTCGTTGTGGATAATGTTGTGATTCTTTGTTCGTTATTGTGGAGAAGTATGTTCTAATTAGAAAATTTTGTTGATAGGTGAAATATGGATGAAGGGTAAAAGATATTAGTGATTACAGTGAAGTGGACAGTTTTATCCGATTTTGAGATGACTAATGAAGAAGATATGGATGATGAATATTTCAATCAATATGTTGATGTAGGTGTGGGTGATGTGTTGGATGAAGTTGTTGGCAGTTCACAACTCATGATAGTTGGGGCCTAATCAAGTAGAGCAAAATAACATGGTTGAGGTGAGAGAGGAAAAAAGTTTGGCTATGTTATCAGATTATGATTATGAAGAGATTAAAGAAGTTGATGCAATGAGTGATGATGAGAATGAGATAGTAGTTCAAGAAAAGAACCCAAAATATATCCCTAAGAGATGTGTACAAAGAGTTTCAATTCAAGATGGGGGTGGATTTTACTTCACTTCAAGAATTTAAGAATGTAGTTAGAGAGTATGCCCTTTTGAATGGATATGAATTGAAGTTTGTAGGAATGATAAGTGTAGGTACTAAGTGAAATGTGCACACAAAGTATGTGAATTGTTGTTGTTTGTGAGTAATGGAGGGGGTAGTG
Source organism: Mimosa bimucronata (assembly GCA_037074515.1). Lineage (NCBI taxonomy): Eukaryota > Viridiplantae > Streptophyta > Magnoliopsida > Fabales > Fabaceae > Mimosa > Mimosa bimucronata. Next base: position 11,634,506 of record CM073443.1, on the reverse strand, counting down.
ATCTAACATATGGAGTGAAAGCACTTGTCTCCAAACACACATGTGGGATGTCCATAAAGTGGAAGAATGTTGCATACAAGTGGGTTTTAGAGAAGATTAAAAATCTTATGAAAACAAACAAAAACTTGAAGTTGGCATATTATAGCACCAATAAGGGAGCACTATATGTTGACATGTCCGTGTGGAAGGCAAACAATGCAAGGGAAAATACAATGATTGAAGGAGATTATAAGGAACAATATCATAAGTTGAGAGATTATGCGAATGAATTGAGAAGGTGCAACCCGGAAACAACTTTTTCTTTGGTTACCTATCAACCATACACAAATCATCCTCCTCTATTCAGAAGAATATATGAGTGTATTGATGTTGTGAAGAGGGGAGTTTTAGCAGGAGGTAGACCAATTATTGACTTTGATGGATGTTTTTTGAAGGGCCCATATAAAGGGATACTAAATGCCCATGATCAATATTTTCCGTAAGCTTGGGTTGTTGTTAAGGGAGAGAATAGAGACTCTTTAACGTGGTTTTTGAAAAATTTACTTGATGACATTGGTAGCATGGGAGAAAGAATATGGGTCTTTATATCTAATCAACAAAAGGTAGTTTAACTAGTTTTTAAATATGCATATGCGAAAGCTAATTTTTCAACTTAAGACTAATCATCCGAGCATGTTGATTACTTATAGGGTCTTGTTCCAACATTTGAATGGCTACTTAAGGGTGTTGAACATAGATTATGTGTTCAACACTTGTATGCAAATATCAAAGCAAAATATAGAGGAGGAAATGTGGTTCGTGACTAAATCCTCCGTGTTGCAAAGGCCACTATTAAGGTGGAATGGAGAGAAAGGATGAATGAGTTGAAGGCAATGTCAAATGAAGCATATGATTATTTATTGGCCATCCGTCTAATAAGTTGGACAAAGTCTCACTTTTATGAGACTTGTAAATGTGATATGGTAACCAATAATATTACAGAGCCATTTTATGAAGGACTGTTAGAGGTAAGAGAACTTCCTATTGTGACCATGTTTGATTGGATTTGGAAATATCTTATGACAAGATTTGCTGAAAATCATGTGAAGGCTGAGAAATACCATCGACAAGAGCATAGTCTATCCACATCCTCACAAAAGATTAGAGAAAGAAATTCAAGAATGTTGGAGGTAGGAAGTTAGATATGCGGGTTGCAATTGCTTTGAGGTTCACTTAAAAGACATATTTTTAAACCGATCTTATTGCTAGAAGTAGTACATGTTGTTGGTTGCAATTACATGGTATTTCATGCAGGTAAAATTATATTCAACCTTAAACTGACCTATGTTATAACTGGACATAATTTTCCTTCACTACTACAAAATACCCTTTCCATGTCACCAATTTATGTTTGATAATTAAAAAACTGACATTGAAAAAAATGTGGTGGCATTTTCGTAAATAAGTTAGAAACTGAGAGGAAACAACGTCACATATTAAGTAATATGTGACGTTGAAATTTTCAACGTCACACATAATTTTTGTGTGACGTTGAAACTCCGAATAATTTTTTTTATTTTTTTAAAGGAGATTCAACGTCACACAAAAAATATGTGTGACGTTGAAACACATTATATGTGACGTCGTTTTTAGTTTCAACGCCCTCAGTTTCCTGCTCTGTCTTCCCTCTCTCTTTCCTTTCCTCATTCCTCTAGTGAGCTTCAACAATGGCGATTCACGGCGGCGTGGAGCTCCGGCAAGCACTGGGTTGAGTTCAGGTGACTTCCCTCTCCCTATTTCTACGTGTTTCTGACCGATTTGATAGGATTTGGGGAGGAATCGATTTGGGGAACCATTGTTCATCCGATACTGATTTCGGGTGATTTATGGGTGAAAATCGAATAAGAGTAGGTTAAGGTCATCATGTGTCAATGCTTCCATTTTCTGTCAATTCGAAGGAGAGGCATTGTCCTCTGCTATGTTTCCACCTCAATTTTTCCATTTTCTACTTCAAATCCTGCCTTTCCTGCTCATGCGTCATTTTTAGGCTTTTCTGTTCAATGTATGAAATCTAAGCATGAGTGGTGTTTTTCTTACTCGATTCACTGTTTATTAGTGCATAAATTATATTCCTATGTCAGCTCTTAAACCATTGCTGGTCTTATTTATAGTTGTATGTATGGCTTTTCTGTTCAATGTATGAAATCTAAGCATGAGTGGTGTTGAATATCTTGATATTGGCATATTTTCTGTCAAAATCATTCATTTGTTGTATGTTACCGGTGGTATACTTTGCCTAAAAATATTCACCCCTCTTATTTTCACAAATTCCCTTTTTGAGCTAGTATGCTTTTGAACGATCATTGCATGGTAAAATCATTTTTATTGGAAAAATGATTGTCATATGCTTTATAGGATGAATCTTGAAGGGGAAATGATTGTCGGATTTTTGTTTATTTGTTGTCTTCCGACAAATTTGGGGAAGTCTATTTTACTGTCATCGTGTTATTGGGTCCTTTGACTGATATATTATAACTTATAATTGAGTTATTTACATTAAGTTTGGGGTGAGTCATATTGCTGATGTTTTTTTATAAGCAATTGGCATTGTTATATTTTATGTCAGTCTCAATATGTTTTTGTTACGTATTGATTGCAAATGTTAAGTGTCACGAGTTGAATGATAAGTGTTAAGATTACGATGATTGCATATGATTCTCCACTATCGTGACTATCGCCCAGCTTTATCAATATCTTATATACTAGCATGTCATTTTTGGATTGTTCATGTAAAACCATATGGGCTTTTTTCACTGATTGAAGTTGATATTATGTAGGATATAACTTCTTAAAGATTGCTAGTGCTACCTCTACAATTAGGGCTCTTTGTGCAAAATATTTTGACATCACAGGTACCATAACCCATCTAATTCATATTCCTCCTCTTACATACTTTCCTTGAATTTGGTACAATTTGACCTCTTGTTTCGTAAGGTCTAGTGTTAATTAAATGGATTTTGTGTGTTTGATGAGAGTTCTGTTGGGATATTTGTCTTTAATGCTCATAATGTTGTTGCTGCTCTGTTATTTATAATGGATTTTGTATCTTTGTTGTCATTTAATTAGTAATGGTATGATTTTGTATTTACTGGACTGAAGTTGGATTGTAAATATAATTTTTGGATGTCACCTTTACAAGGAGAAACTCTGCCAAAATTTTTTGAAACTTTTGACTAATTTGTGGGAAATGGCATAGGTTTAATAGAATGGATCATAGTTGGATGCATGCATTGAGAACCACTAAAGAGTATCAAATGGGTGTGGAAGAATTTATTGAATTTGCCAAGAGAATGGTGCCTAGTAAGAATGGCATGTATCTTTGCCCTTGTGTGAATTGTGCAAATGCTTATCGTAAGAGCGTTGATGATATAAGAGATCACCTTCTTTGTGATGGGATTAATATCTGTTATAAGAAGTAGCTTTGGTATGGGGAATTGGGAAGTACCGTACATGCGTGCCCGTCACAAAATGTAGAAGCAGCGGTGGATGATGTCTGTGATGATGGAATGGACGACATGATCAATGACATTGGGCGGAGTCGTTTTTTGTGGTACAGGAGTTTGACAAGTTGCGTAGTGATGCAGAGACATCGTTGTTCCTAGGGTGTACTAAGTATATTTCGGTTGAGCGGCGTCCTGAAATTGTTGAAAATAAAGACAGAAAATGGGTGGGCGGACTCTGGTTTCTCACAGATGCTTGAAGCTTTGAGTGATATGTTCTCAGCGGGCAATGTGCTTCCAAAGCGTATGTACGAGGCTAAAAAAGTTCTAAGAAATATGGTCATGGACTATAAGAAGATACACGCTTGCCCTAACGATTGCGTGTTATACAGGAAAGAGTATGAAGGCCTAAAAGAGTGTCCAAATGTAATACTCCGAGGTACAAGGCGAGGAAGGATGCCGTTGGTGATGATGATGGATCAAAGAAAGGGTTACCTTTAAAGGTAATGTGGTACCTTCCAATTGTGCCACGATTTAAATGCTTGTTTGCAAATGAGGCAGAAGCAAAGAAACGAGATGGCATTGTAACGAGAAGATCTCCGATGGAAGATATCTCCGGCACCCCGCTTATTATCCTCAATGGAAGAAGATAGATTCCATATTTCCTGAATTTGGTGGTGAGCCGAGGAACCTTCGTCTCGAATTGTGTACGGATGGTTTCAACCCTTTCGGGAGTCTCAGTAGTACATATAGTGCTTGGCCTGTTTTGCTGGTCATTTACAACCTGCCGCCTTGGTTGTGCACAAAGCGCAAGTATGTGATGATGTCAATGATGATTTCGGGTCCGAAATAGCCTGGTAATGATATGGATGTCTACTTGGCACCTTTGATTGAGGACTTGAAGATGTTGTAGGAGGAAGGCGTAGATGTGTTTGATGCGTACAGGCAGGAGACATTTAAGTTGCGAGCTATGTTGTTTACCACAATAAATGACTTCCTTGCATATGGCAATCTTTCTGGTTACAGTGTGAAGGGTTATATGGCATGCCCTATATGTGAGTCTGACACACACTGCCACCATCTCAAACACGGAAGAAAAACTGTCTACCTCAGTCACAGGAGGTTTCATGATCGGTTTCATCCTTACCGTAGACTAAAGAAGTGTTTTAATGGCTCATCTGAGTACCGATCTGCTCTGACCCCCTTAACCGGGGAGGAAGTTTACCGCCGTGTTGAGAATGTCAGTATGGTATTCGGTAAGAAACAGAAGATGAAGACCGGTTCTGAGAAGATCATTTAGAAGAAGAGGTCAATCTTCTTTGATCTACCTTATTGGCGATATCTCGATGTGAGGCACAGTATTGATGTGATGCATGTGGAGAAAAATGTTGGTAATAGTCTTGCTGGGACACTGTTGCACATATAGGGGAAGACAAAGGATGGACTCAATGCTCGATTAGACTTGGTTGAAATGGGCATAAGACCATGGTTGCATCCTATAGTTAGTGAAAATGGCAAGAGGGCTTATATGGAACCTGCTGCTCATACACTTTCCAAACAGGAGAAAAAAGTCTGTGTGAGTGTTTGAGTGGGATCAAGGTTCCGCAGGGTTATTCTTCCAATGTTAGCAGACTTGTGTCTATGAATGATTTGAAGTTGGTGGGAATGAGGTCATATGATTACCATGTATTGATGCAACAATTCTTACCAATTGCTATCAGAGGCATTATGCAAGATGATGTCAGGATGACTATAACAAGACTGTGTATGTCTTTCAATGCGATCTGCAGTAAAGTAATCGACACTGAAAAGCTAGACGGGTTGGAAAATGAGGGTTACATTATATTGTGCCAACTAGAGATGCACTTTGCTCCAGCCTTTTTCGATATTATGGTGCACTTGATTGTTCATTTGGTAAGGGAGATAAGGATCTGTGGCCCTGTTTATCTAAGGTGGATGTACCCTTTTGAGCAATTCATGAAAGTCTTAAAAGGGTATTCCAAGAACCCACACTGACCTGAGGCATCAATTGTTGAAAGATACTTAATTGAGGAGGCAATGGATTTTTTCAAATCGTATCTAAAAGGGGTTGAGGAAAACCTACAACATGAAGATAGGATCGGTAAGGGGGTACGGGGCATCAAAGTAAAGACTATGTGCCGTGAAGAGGTGTTACAAGCACACCTATACATCTTGAATAATATGGAAGAAGTGCAGCCTTATTTGGACGAGCATAAGAGGATCCTGAAAGAAAAGAACCCAAAAAAGAGTGACATGAAGATTTCTAATGAGCATAATAGGACATTCATTGTGTGGTTCAAGGAGAATGTTGAAAAGGAGACCGGTGGGCCAGATACAATAAGATGGTTAGCCGGAGGGCCGTGTTTTGAGGTTGTTACGTGGGGCTCTTTTGACATAAATGGTTATTCTTTCTACACTAAGGCTCAGGACAACAACAACATCATTCAAAACAGTGGCATGATGGTGGTAGCCAAAGCGATGCACTTCTCCAATTCGAAAGATAAAAACCCAAGATTGGCTTCCATGGCATATTATGGGGTAATTGAAGAAATTTGGGAAGTTAGTTACACCAAGTTTAAAGTTCCAATCTTCAAATGCAAGTGGGTTAACAATAGTGCAGTTGTGATTGAACCCCACACTGGTATGATCTCAATTGATCTTCACAAGGTTGGGTATAGAGATGAGCCCTTTATTTTAGATCTTGATGAGATATCACCTTTGTGCGCAATTCCACCTGAACCAAGCGAATCAAAATTGATAGATGATGACGACCAATTTGCCTCTAGAAATGATCATTGTGAGGGGATATGGGACAACACCTAAAGTAAGAATCTTTTTGAATTATAATGTATTAAGTATTATTGTTTTTGTTTTGGTTTTGTGAAAGTTTTTGCCTTGTAATGACTCATCACATCTTTGATTTGTTAAAAGGTACATCATGGCAGATAATTCTAACAATCAACAACAAAACAAGCCCCCTCGAAAAAAGGGAAGAGGTCTGATGAAGCTTAAAGACATTATTGTTCGTCACGGGACAAATGTTCAGCCTATCTGTGTGGAATTTGATGAGGACATGAATCCTATTAGAGATATTGGCGCGACTTTCGTGAGCTACGTCGGTTTTGTGGCAAGGAACCGAGTAAGCATCTTGGTTGACGATTGGAGGGAAGTCGATAAAGACATTAAGGATCAATGTTGGTCAGATATCTTGGTATGTTTTATCATTATTTATCTGTTTGTTCCTAATATGCATGTATTTGTTTTTTTAGTTAACTCAACTGATGTGTCTTTTATTCTTATTTTTCTTTGCAGCAAAACTTCGACGTCCCAAACACCCAATCGTTCAAGGATTTTTGGTTGAATGAATCGCGCAAGATATGGAAGGGTTTTAAGAATAACCTAACCAGAGACTACATCCGGGGGGACAAGATGGGTCAAGATCCTTGTCAGACCTATCCCTCTATTGACCCGGAGACATGGAAGACCTTTGTTAAGAAACTACTAGACCAAAAGTTCCAGGTGTGTATAGGCTATAAATAGTTCTTTAACTTTGCTTCAAAACTGAATTTTGAGCACATTATATTAATTAACTAACTTTGTTTTATTTTCATAGGAGAATAGCCAAAAACGAAAGGAGCGACAAGAAAAGAATATTTACAAGCACACGTCTCGGGGGGGTTACAAGTTGGTCGAGAAAAAGCTGATTAAGAAACAAATTGCAGAAATGGAGGAAGCAGCACGGACCGATCCTACCATTGTTCTACAGCCTCTGCCGCCCATCTCACGTCATATGAAATGGCTGAGGGAAGGAAGTCTAAAGAAGGAACATTTGTCAATCCAGAGGTTGAAGCAGGTGCAAAAAGGATTGTAAGTATTTTACTTGGTTGTTTATTCCTTTAACTTGTGGTTTAATAGCACATTACAACTTAAGATTTTTTCAGTCATTGCAGGAAGAACTTGAGCAGCAGACCACCCAATGGTCCTTCACACCTTCTGGGAGGATGGACATCCTGGCCACAGCAATTGGGAAGCCCGATCACCCCGGCCGGGTACTAGGGGAGCCCAGGACTGTAGGTTTTACTAAGTATTTCGGCCGTAGATCCCGATCCACCCTTACAAAATCTACTGAGGAGATATTGGCTAAGGCTCGGGCAGAGATGGAGGCCCAGTTGGAGGAGCGGGTTGCTTTATCCGAGAAGTAGATGAAAGCACAGTTTGATGGGCAGCTGGCCGCGAAAGTCCAGGAAGCTCTTTCTGGTTATATGGGGGAGCAGATCTGAGCGCAAATTGAGGCATAGGTCAGAGCGTCTACCACGCAGCTTGGACTGTCATTAAATTCTTCTCAACAAAGACAGCAGGTTTGACCATCTCCTGTATATGTTAATTACCGAATTATGGGTTTATCAATTAGGCTCACTCTGTATATTCCCATCTCCTGTAGGAGTCCCATGCTACCGGCGGTCCAAGTGGCAAAGACAGCTGCAATCGGACTGTGTCATTAGGATCAATTCATGAGAATGAATCAAATCCCACACCAGACAATGACCCTGAAGTTGGAGTAAAGTGTTATCTCCATCTCGATTTCCCTCGCATGCACCTGGTCACAGAAGCTCACCAGTTCCCGAACGCCTCCTTCATACATAATAAGCTTATTGGGGAGGACCAAGTGAAGGTGTCTGTTCAAATATCCTAAATAATGAGGGGGGATAGCTGTACCCTTTCCCCATAACGAAGTCACCAAACTATACGAGGCGATCGGGGCATTCATCCTGTAGCCTAGACATCTTGTACACAATACTCCACAAAAGGTGCCGATTGATGTGGTATGTACACTTAACTTTTGAGACTCCTTGTTTCATATATTACAAGTTGTAAAAATATATAACATTGGTTTTTTCATCGCCCGCAGTTCTTTTCAGATGAATATCCTTCTCTCCAACTCCTGCGGGAGATGCAGCCAACTTTGCACTCCACAACCATTACGATGCCTCCAGGAGTAGTCAGCCCTTATCGTTCATATGATTTTCTACTTGATGGTAACAGAGATATCGTGGAGTTTTTGAAGATGGAAGAAATTGACCTCGCCTGACTCGAATTAGCGACTTTGTAAATTACTGTTACTTTTTATGTTTGTGCAATATTTTTTACGTCTATCCGTTTATAATTTCAATTATTTTACGATAGGTACTTCCACCAGCTGTGTAACCAATTAGGCAGGGGACAATACAGATTCCTCAGTCTAATGGCCTTGGCTATGAGAGATGATTTTAAAATCGACAAGGCCAAGCTGGAGTATGAGGACAAGATGCGGGCTTATGTCATACATCAAATGTCAGCGAATCGAGGATTTGTCTATTTTGTGCCTATTCTTCAAGAGTAAGTGTGATTATTATCTTTTGCCAACTTTTCATTATTTGCACATTTACAAATGTTATGTTTCTGTGTGGACATAATATTCTTAATGTCTTTCAGTTAACATTGGTCATTAGTTGTCGTTTGCCCCATACAACATCGTCTGGTTTGGTTTGACCCCTTGAGATATAAAATAACCTCATATTATAAAACCCTCTTATCTAAGTAAGTACTTTTAATGAATTTTTACTTTGGGCTACATAAATTATTTTCATGTATATGTGCTAATTTTAGTTCTATTTTAGGGGCATTCAACAATGGCATTTTGCAGTAGAAACCGATGAAATGGATAATGCCATCGTGACACAAAGACCTAAAGTAACTACCTTTAATTTAAATTCCTTCAATATTAGTCAATTGAGATATATACTTTGTTATTAATTTATACTATTTCTTGTAATTTATAAAGTGCCCCCAGCAACTGACGAATAAGGAGTGTGGGTATTACGTCATGAAGTATATGTGTGACATTATTGAGAGTGATCGTACCGGATCCTTTACACAGGTATAAATTAAATTCTTATCTATAGCTTGATACGATAAGTACATAAATATATGATTTATTTATCTAACTTTGCAGTAATCATAGCATCCATTATTGTTGCAGTTTTATGATGGAAACAACTCATTTGAAGACAAAGACCTTGATTCACTTCGTGAACGTATTGCTCAATTTTTTCTTTCATTTGTGGTTGGTTAAAAAGTGATCATTACACAAAATACTTTGTTGTGTAAACATGGACTTTTTTGTGTGTATATATATGTCTAGTTTGATTTAGTTATAATATATCTATGTATACATATTGTGTGAATAATGCATACTGTTGATCTGCATTATATCTATTTCTGTGACATTTGCAATGAATACAAATTGGGAAACCAAAAGAAGTTAATTAAACCATCGTTTTTTTTTAAAAAACTAACCACATTACATTTTTATAAATGTGTGACGTGGTTTTGGAGAAACCACGTCACACATTACCAATTTGTGACGTGGTTTCTTGAAAGCACGTCACATATTGTGTAATGTGTGACCTGGTTTCTTGAAACCACATCACAAATAGGTTAATGTGTGACGTGGTTTCTCTGTCATATCTTTATCAATCTAATCTAATTTTGGACAAATAACATCACAATTTTTGTAATTTGTGACGTGAAAAAGATGACTTTTCACGTCACTTTTTGGTGTGAAGTTAAAAGTCCAGTTTTCCACGTCACTTGAATTTATGTCACACCAAAAAGTGACGTGAAAAGTCCAAAATTTGTGACGTGAAAACCCTATTTTGTAGTAGTGCTTTCTATGTGAGATTTATCATTTTTCTGAATCATATTAGCATATTAGCGTATTAGCATTTTCCTTTCTGTTTCCTATGTGCATGGGTGTAAAAGCATTATGTCACTTTTGCTACTGCATTATATTAGCATTTTTCTGCATCATATTAACATATTAGCATTTTGCTCTGTGCATGAATATCAATTTTTCTATTGATGCCAATTTTCTCAAAAAGCATTCAGCCAACACCATTGAAGTGTTCATATCTTCATATATTGATGCCGGTTCTTTGTCTAAAAGACATGCAGCCACTTGAATATATTCAAAGACTGAGGATCCATATGAATATTTTGACAAGTACTTTTGTTTGCAATATTTTGTGGCTTCTTACTCCCTTTAATTGAGCCCATCAATGAAGAGAACATGTGGGAGAAAGCTGATAGTGAACCAAAGTAAAGAAAACGAGGACTAGATGAGCACATAGTAGGAACTAGAAAGAAGACATGAGAAAATGCAATTATTAAATTTTCCAAATGTCAGAAGTCTGAGCACAACCGAAGATCTTGTAAGCAACCAGTAATACCTTCTATGATAGGAATCAAATGAAGACCAAAAAAAAGATAATCAACCTTCTTCCACATTAATGCAACCTTTTGCTGCAAATAATGCAAGTTATCATTCCCAACCAACTATAATTTGACAATGTTAGGTTAGTAACTATATCTCTATGTTACCAATTAACCATCCATTTAAAACCATAAATGTCAAGCCCAATATGATTTCATCCAAGTTCTAAAACAAAACACACTTTCTCAAGTCATATTTCATTTAACAAAGCAAGTGGTGATCAAGCACTTGAAGAAGAAAAAGCAAGATGAAAATCCACACATAAAATTCATTCATAGCATCAAAAGATGGAAATACAAAGTTCAATCCATAAAATGGTTCATAGTAACCCTAACCCTAGAGACGGGTTTTAGTTATAGATAAGTGAATCTAAAACAAAAACAAAAGCTAAACAATGGCTCATTTCAGAAAAATGAGGAGAAAAAGAAGGAAAAAGGAGAAAGAATGATAACCAAGAAGGAAGAAGCTCAAATCTCTTCAATCTTCTCCCAATCTAATCTTCAATATTACCAAGCACCTTAAAGCACCTCCAAGCACTCTCCAATGACACTCTCTCCCAGAAAATTGCCTCCAAGTCCAATATGTTCGTTTTGGAAGAAACTCTAGGTATAATGTCTGAAATTTCATGGAATAAGCAAAACTCACAGTAGCAGTTTTGAGTTACTCACTCTGGTGAACACACGACAAGCACATAGCACATGAAGGCAGTAGAAAACTCTACCAGCCGTGGTGAGTCCACAGTGAGTGCTCTGTTCCAGCTCCTCTTGTTGATTTAATTTGCTTGTCTCCATATTCTTTTCTACTCTTTTGTTGCTCAGGGTCTTTTTTAGCTTTTTCTACTTGTCCACCTCTTCCTATACAAGAGAGAGGGGGGGATTGATGAGTTCTAAAAATCACTCAAATATATATTCATTAAAATCCAAATTTCACACTCATGTAAATTTTTCTTTGTTTATCTTTTCTATGAGTTTTTGTATTCTTTTCAAGACTATACTCTCAAAATCAAGTACAAATATGGGAAAAATTTTGATGAAATGTATGCAGTTGTGGAGCTTATAAGAGGTTTTAGAGCATTCTTGAGCAACCAAACATTTAGGTAATGGTTTCAATATTAATTCTACCCTTTCCCTCTTGGTGCCTATTTGGCTTAGCTTTTCCAAACACTAGGTTTTGATTGGCAAAACCTATGTTTTGGATAAGCAAAAACTTTTACACTATTGTGCAAAGTATGAGGTAGAAAAATGTCATTATTACATGTCATAATAATCAATTGAAAATCTCATTACCCTCTCTCTTTCCCAATACACTTAACTTATGTCCTTTTTAGTAATTTAGACATAAAAATTCATTTTCATAATGATAATCCAAACAATCTCATTACATCAAAAGTCGTTTTCTCACAAAATTAATTATCCTAAAAATATATTCTCTAAAAGCACTATGGATGAATTGGAAAGTTAGAGCTTTTGGGACACTTTGATATAGAGAGTTGTTTAACTCAATTTCTAGTTTTAGAATGACTCATTGAGGTTAGAAAAGAGTTTTAATAGGTCTATTTTGATTGAATTTGGGGTTTTATGAAATTAAAGACCTAGGGTTGATCTTAGAGGCCATTTGGGCTAAGTTATGATATAATAAGGGTTCAATGGTGATTTTAATTGTTGGTTTACCTTTCTAGAAGTTTGATTTGAAGTTTAATTGGTTTAAAACCCCACCTAGGCATGATTTTGGAAAATGGATATAATTGGTGGAAATTCTAAGTTAAGGGAAATTGAGATTGGAAGTGATTGAGGTAATTGAGGATGAATGTAACTTGAATGGCAAGTTACAGGTTAGATAAACCTAGCCAAAACCCAAGAACGATAATTTAATCCCTAAATTGCTGATTGGACTTTAGATGAGATCAAGTCCCTAAATCTTTGTATTTCCAGTTGATTAATTGTTAATTATGTGTTATGTGCTTTATTTTTTGTAGAAGAGTTTTGTTGATTTTGAGCATGGAGAATTGCATATGTGGTAATATGCCTTTTACATCAAGAGGTAACCATTTTTCACTAGTCTCAACTTTGTTAATTGAAGGTTTGTAAACTATTTGGTATGATTAGTAACTGTACATTAAGTGGAATATGAGTTCAGGAATATTATAAATGAAAACAAATCTTGTAGGGGTATATGTTCTTATCGTTATGATTATATGAAAGTAGGATTTGAAAAGTGATATAAGCTATATATATGATATGATATTATAGTTTTACTATGAGATGGGTACATAGTTATTATATTCATTGCTAATAATTAGTTTGAGTTGGTGCTATAGTTGCATATTTGGTTGAGAGAAAGTTAAGTATCACATGATAAGATCCTCAATAAGCACATTGGGCTAAATGTCTTTGGCAAATGATAGACCCTTGAGGCTTTATCATTCCCAAGGAAATGGAATAGGTCTTTAGACTTATTTAAGGGCGTCAAGATTTGGAATCAATTTCCAACCTTCCATACAAGTTTTAAATAGGGAAAACGATTTATAGGAATGATTTTCAAGCCAAAATGAACTTTAATGCAAAGTTTGACCCTTTGAGGTGCAGATCCATGAAGGTGGCAAAACACACAAGAGGGGGGTGAATTGTGCTTTTCAAAAATTAATCTTTAAAACTTAAAGACAATCCTTTATACTGGTTCGGCCAAACACTGCCTACATCCAGTTCTCCAACTCCTTGTTGGGTTCCACTAAACCACAGGTTTTACAAACCAGGTTCACCTGCCAACCTTTACAAGACAGTGTTTTAGACTTCCTCTAAACACTCCCCCTTACAAGTTGTAAGACTACAACCCTGTTCCAAAGTCCCAGACTTAAGAACAACTTCAAACAGTAGAGGATTTCAATAAATGCGTTCACTTAATGAACAGATTTTGTTAATCACTGAAGTACAGATAAACTCACTAAGATTAATAAAGCTTTGACCAGTGAGTAGATGAGAAATAATGAATGCTTGTTCTCAGTTTGTTCTCTACTTCATAAATGCTCAAGACTTGGTTTTTATATCTCTTCTCAGTTTTTTCTTTTCCTTTCAACTTCATAAGTTCGTTTGAATATGTCCGTTGGAAGCTCCTAGCCATTGGTATTTAATGCTGGTCTTCATTTTAGTCATCTTCCTTCTCTTACTTCATTTAATTCTTGTAGAAGATGAGCTATGAGAGATAGAGACTATGGCTACCAACCACCTGCAACATTGTACTTGTGTAGTAGCTTTTTCAGTAGCACTAGCATCCCATGCTATCGCTAGCTTCATAGTGTTAATCCTGCACTTAGACTGTTAGCTGAACAAGTATTCATGTGAAGCATAGTTGGTGTTATCGATAGAGAAATTCATTAGCTCAGTGTATACAGACAATGTATATAGCTTAGTTATTTCAACAGGTTATTTCCTATCGATAGATGATCTTCTTATCGCTAGTGACTGTATTAGCGCTAGTACATTTCATTTGCTCAATGAGTTTTGCTATTTGAATGTCATATCAACCAACTATCTGCTATCGATAGCTCACCATGCTATCGCTAGTGACTACGTTTAATTTCTACTAGCTGTTCCTTACGAGGTCTTAGCAATAGAGTCATTTGTCTTTTCAAATTATAGCTTCATTAGCTGTTATCCTAAGCTTTGTATTTACTTGCGATAGGATCTTGCCTTAGCGATAGAGCATCTGTTATCTATAGGGTTCTTACTTTGGTCAATGTTCAGATAACCTATACTTCTGTTACTTAGTCTTTTAGCATGATTCTTTTCTCAATTTCATTTTACACTAAGTTATACTCTATCTGTTCGTTTTACTTATGTTATCTATAGGGTCCAGTCCTCATCAAAACTTAACATTTCTAACAATCCACACTTTAAATCAGATTTCAAAGTTTGGGCAAAATTGAGAGCAATTGAAAATACAACTTGCTCAAATTAGACTTGAAGAGACAAGAGATGTTAACAATGGATAGCCCTAATTCGGATAGCAATCCAACAAAAATTCATGACAGCAAACAACTCAAAATAGTTATAGCAGCCAAACTCAAAAACCTACAGCAAACCAAAGTCAAGTCTTAGATAGGAATGATTTGAAAGTTCAGTGACCATCACCTACTTTAACAGGTTCAAACAAAATTTACAAACTAGATTGAAAGATTTCAAGGTTCTCTTAATAATTTACTTGGTTAGAAATCTATGCATGTACCAGGTGTAATGCAGAATATTCTTGCATCAACAAAAAAATTTTAAACATCAGCAACTTAATAACAATGAAAAAAGTTGCTCTTATATAATAAGGGTTAAGGGTTAAGGGTAAAAAATACACGTGATTTTGTCAAAAGTTCATCTAGCACTAAATGTTTTTTTTATAAAAAATAATTCTAAACTTTCAAATTGGATCAAAAGTCATATTTACAGTTATAGTCTAAAAGGAAACACTTGGTGCTGGAAGAACCTTTTTACAAAATCACATACATACTTTTGACCCTAATTTAACTATAAATGTTATTTTTTTATCCAATTTGAAAGTTCATAGTTACTTTTGGTCCTAAAAACCGTTTGGTGCTGGATGAACTTTTGATAAAGTCACATATGTATTTTTGTCCCTTAACCCATCTAATAAAATGCAACCTTGACAGCCAATAATCTCAAGCATAGAACATCCAAATCAACAAGTTGTTCATAAAATAACAAAACCTTGAACTCCAACCAACTTAACCCCAATAAAACACAACTTACAATCAAATCAAAATTCAGAAAGAACTAAAGCTTGACCTGACACCAAAACTGACCAAGTGTAGCATAATTGAAGTCAAATGTACTAGTTTTGTAGCACAACAACAAATATACAAAAAACATGTCACCTTGTTGTTTTTTTATAAACCAAAACCAAAATTAAATAGAAGCACAACAACTAAAACACTAAAACACTAAAAGTTGAATGTTGTCTAAATAAGAAAGCTAAGTTTCTTGTTTCCATTCTACCACACAACATAGGAGAGCAACAAGTAACTCAAAGGAATACAATTATAACCAATATTTCTTTACTTTGTCTCTAAAAAAGACTTACCATTTGCTACTTTTAGTCGTTCCACAATGGTTGGATATTGATTATTACTTAGATAGTTCTTATTGAACAAACCATTCTCCCCATAGAGGGATGCAAAACTTGTAACTAAACAAAAGATTAATGATCTTAAACCAACGTTGTGTTAGAATAATGAGTTTTGATGATAACTAAACATAACTTAGGCATAAAGAAGGGCTATGATAAGAACAGAAATATCTTAGGGATAATCTAATAGAAAATCCTAAGTCCTGCCCAATCGATTAGGGATAGATTACAAGTCAAAGAACTTAAGCCTAATCGATTAGAGATGAATCAAGATCAGATCACATAGCGCCCAATCGATTAGAGGCCCCTGTAATCGATGAGTGAAATTAGACCAATCAATTAGAGTCATCCAATCGATTAAGAGAAAGAATGCCCAATCAATTAGAGCCGTGTAATCGATTAAGAAAAAGATACCCAATCGATTAGAGCTATGTAATCGATTAGGGAAGATTAAGTAATCTGAATATAATCTGTTTGTAATCGATTAGAGAAATATGTAATCTATGTGTAATCGATTAAACCTGCCTAATCGATTAGGCTTCCCCTGTAATCGATTAGGCGCATGAATTTCTAATATGATGTTCAGTTATGCAGGCTATAATCTATAGGTAATCGATATATAATCGATTAGACATCAGACCCTGTGATCGATCAGAGGCATGTAATCTGAGTGGCGATGAGAAATATTCAAAATCAATGACAAGCCTATTTTTAGCTTTCCAAGTACAGAGTTGTTCAGACCTGCTTAAGGAAGTTTATGTTAAGACACAATTTGATCAAAAGAGCCATTGGAACTCACCTACTCTGTCAGCGATAGAGGAAGAGAGATGAGCTAAAGCGAAATCAAGTACAATGGAGTAAATGCATAGCAGATTACATCCTCCATACTTCACCAGATCACTCAACTCTCTTGATATGTTCAACAGTCATATTATCAACGGATATATTTCTGAGAGAAACTATAAATGCTTCAAAAGAGAAGTTAGTTGCAGGAATTGATTGCCACATTGATTATCTGTATCTACTGCATTCAATACTCTCAACGCTTACTGTTCTCATATTCTTAAGTGTGTAACACAATCTGTTCAATTTAGTGAACAATTATTCTGTATCCATTTCTAAAGTGAGATTTACTCTTAAGATAGTGGGATCTTAAGAGTAGGGTGTAAACTTACAAAGTGTAAGGGAGAGTGATCAGTAAAGAGAGGAGTTCTTGCTGTCACTTGTAAAGGCTATCAAGAGCCTGATTTAATCTTGAGGAATTAGTGGAACCCAACTGCAGGTTGGAGAACTGGACGTAGGCCAAGTTTGGGCTGAACCAGTATAAATTGTATTGTTTATCTTCAGGATTAGATTTTAAAAAGCACAATTCGCCCCCCTCTTGTGCATTCTTGCCTGTTACATTTGGTATCAGAGCCTGGTCTTCTCAGATTCCACTGATCCCACGATCAGGAGAAGTAAAGATCTATAATGGCAGGATATGACAACGTGCTCCCAGAAGGCAGTTCAATCAACAAACCCCTGGGATTCAATGGTGAACACTATACCTTTTGGAAGATGAAAATGAAAGTGTTCATCAAATCATCTGGGTATGATATTTGGAGGATAGTTGAAGAAGGGAATCTTGTTCCTATGAAAACTGAAAATGGAGTTCAAGTGCCAAAGCTCCCTCAGGAGCTGACAGATGATGACAAAGGAGACCTGGAACTCAACAGCAGAGCAGTCTTGATTCTTCAAAATGCCTTAAGCCAAAAAGAATACTTTAGAGTATGTCATTTGGAGACTGCCAAAGAAATGTGGGATGCCCTAGCAGTTGCTCATGAAGGAACCAGTGGTGTAAAGACTAAAAGAGTTGAGCAACTAATTACTGACTTTCACTTATTCAAAATGGAAGAAGAAGAACCAATTAGGGAGCTTGAAATCAGATTCACTCACTTGATCAATAATCTTACAGCTCTCGGAAGAAGAATCTCAGAGGCAGAACAAGTTTCCAAAATCTTAAAGATTCTGACTCCTGAATGGCAGATGAAAGCTACTGCAATCCAAGAAATGAGAGGAGAATCCATGAGTTCCATCACATCACTATTTGAAAGCCTAGCTGAGTATGAAACAACTATTAAAGTGTAAAGAGAACTCTATGGAGATAAAAAGAAAAAGAATCTTGTATTAACAGCCTCTACAAAAGATGATGAGGATGAGGAAGATGAGGAGGAACTGGATGATGATGAGATGGCCTTTATGGTCAGAAAATTTAGAAAGTTCTTCAAAAATAGAGGAAGATACCAGAGAGGTGGCTCAAGTAACATCAGAAAGGACTCCCAGAAAAATGCTCCTGTGTGCTATGAATGTAAGAAGCCTGGACACTTCAAAGCTGAATGTCCAAGTCTTCAAAGATTTAAAGAGAAAGAGAAAAAGAAGGAGAAATTCCAAGGCAGAAAGAAAGCTTACGTTTCATCTATATGGGGAGACAGCTCGGATGAGGAGACTAGTGATGTTGAGGAAGCAGCCAACCTCTGCCTGGTGGCTCAAGAGGAATAATTTGATAGTGAGGTATATTCTACTAACCCATCTTTTCAAGAGCTCCAAGATGCTTATGATGATATACATATTGAATTTGAAAAGCTAGCAAAAGAAGTATCTATTCTGAGAAAGAAAAACAAAGAACTTGAAAAGAAAGCTAAAAAATCTGATTGTGAAAAATGTAAATAGATTTCAGAAAAGGTTTTTCAAGAAAATTCTGATTGCAAAAACTGTTAAACACTTCGAAAAAAAATGGGAGAATTTCTGAAATTCTAAAGAAGTTCACCAAGAGCACAGAAACACTTGATATCATGCTAATTAATCAAAAGGCATATAGAGATAAAACTGGGATAGGGTATGATCCAACTCCCAAAACTTTGAAAGAAAATATATCTGTGCCAAAAGAGAAATCATACATGAAATTTTTCAAAAAAGCTTCAGACTATTCATCACCTTTCTCTTTTTGCAATTATTGTAATAGAAAAGGTCATTCTGAATCAACTTGTTATCCTAAGAAATATGGATTATCAAAATCATACAAGTGGGTCCCTAAAGGGACACATCAGCCTAAAGTCCACTTGGATCAAAGGCAGCAAACTAATCCCAAAGGACCCAAGAAAATCTGGGTACCTAAAACTGTTTAGTATGTGCAGGTATGTCTCAAAGCATCCAACAACGCAAAATGGTATATTGACAGTGGGTGCTCAAGACACATGACAGGAGATCAAGAGAAACTAGACAACCTGATTTTGAAGGATGGTGCCAAAGTTAGTTTTGGCGGAAATCAGTCTGGTAAAATCACTGGAAAAGGAGACATTGGTCCAGTTAAAGATATCTATCTTGTGGAAGGTCTCTGTCACAACTGACAGAGATAACTGGGTAATTTTTGACTCAAATGAATGTCTCATAGTAGATAAGAATGAACTAGCTATAGATAAATCAAATATAAATTATAGATTGAAAGCTAACAGGAATGGAAATCTGTATGTAGTAGATTTAAATCAGCATCTTTCTGAAAAGTGCTTTATAACAATTCTGAAAACTGTTGGCTGTGGCATAAAAGATTAGCTCACGTTAATATGTCTCAATTAGAAAAACTAATCAAAAAGGATTTAGTTATTAGGATACCAAATATAAAGGTAAAATCTGATTTGGTATGTGAAGCATGTCAAAAGGGTAAACAAACAAAGTCCTCTTTTAGACCTAAGAAGGAAGTTACCACTACTAGACCTCTGGAACTAATTTATATGGATTTGGTTGGTCCAACAAGAGTGAAAAGTCTTGGAGGAAGTCTGTACACTCTTGTGATTGTGGATGACTATTCTAGGTTCACTTGAACTATGTTTCTTTCCTCCAAACATGAAACTTTTGATGCTTTTTATGTGGTTGCTAAGAAAGTGCAGAATGAAAAAGACAAGAAAATCAGCTCAATCAGGACAGATCATGGAGGAGAATTTGAGAATCAAGACTTTCTAGATCTATGCAAAGAGAATGGCATCAATCACAATTTCTCAGCCCCAAAAACTCCTCAACAGAATGGAGTGGTTGAAAGGAAGAACAGAGTACTCACTGAGATGGCCAGAACAATGCTCAATGAAAAGGAAGTATCTCAAGTGTTCTGGGCAGATGCAATGAATACTGCATGTCACATTTCAAACAGAGCTTACATCCGAAAGGGAATGGACAAGACTCCATATGAGCTTTACAAAGGAAGAAAGCCAAATGTAAGCCATCTCAAGGTCTTTGGTTCAAAATACTTCATTCACAACAATGGGAAGGGAAACCTAGGTAAATTCGACCCTAAGTCTGATTCTGGAATTTTCATTGGCTATTCTAGTAGAAGTAAGGCTTATAGAGTATTCAATAAAAGAACTTCTACTGTTGAAAAGTCAGTTCATGTAGTCTTTGATGAAACTGACTCTGAGCAAAATGTTACAACAGAAGATGAATTAGTTTTTCAAAAGAAGGTTAAAAACTGTACACAATTATTATCTCCACTAGATGAATCCCATGAGGAGGGACAAGAGGATGATCCTCATGATACACCAGTTGGACCTTCAGCATGGAAACATCACAGGGATCATCCACCTAAGCAAATCATTGGTGGAGTTAATGAAGGTGTTAAAACCAGAAATCAAATTCAAAATGAAATGCACTTCTCTGCATTTATTTCTAAAATTGAACCTACTTGCATTGAAGAAGCTCTAAAAGATTGTGATTGGATAGTTGCAATGCAAGAAGAGCTCAATCAGTTTGAGAGAAGTCAAGTTTGGGATTTAGTTCCTAGACCTTCAAATTATCCTATTATTGGAACTAAATGGGTTTTCAAAAACAAGTGTAAGGGGTTGTGATCAGTAAAGAGATTTCAGAAAGTGAGATTTACTCTTAAGATAGTGGGATCTTAAGAGTAGGGTGTAAACTTACAAAGTATAAGGGGGAGTGATCAGTAAAGAGAGGAGTTCTTGCTGTCACTTGTAAAGGCTATCAAGAGCCTGATTTAATCTTGAGGAATTGTGGAACCCAACAGCAGGTTGGAGAACTGGACGTAGGCCAAGTTTGGGCTGAACCAGTATAAACTGTATTGTTTATCTTCAGGATTAGATTTTAAAAAGCACAATTCACCCCCCTCTTGTGCATTCCTGCTTGTTACACGTTGAAGGTAAAATGGGACATGTATATTGCTAATGAATGCATTTTCTAGGGTACCGTAGACCATAAAATTGATACCAAGTTGTAAAATCCTTCATCGTAAAACTAAATTCAACTCAATTAATCTTTTACAAATCATATAATTTATGCTAACTATGATAGAAAAATGATCTTCCATATAATTGGATCAAAAGCTATCATAGTTGGTGATTTGTACCTTTCCTAATTTGCCTTGGGGTGCAAATACAAAATTAATTACAACAAAGGATTGCACTAGTGATGCTCTCTTGAATCGTCTCATGTAGATTTGATTAATTAAATATCTAGACTAATTAAATGCAACAAAGCAGTAAAACTGGGATTTTTTTTTATTAAAGAAAATTAAAAGACTTGTTTTTGTGATTTTTTATTTTAAGGAAAGCAATTAAAACTGGTTGGAAAACTATATGATGAATATGGGTATCTGATTCGACTGTCATCGTATCACCTTTAGGTCAAATGCAAAGACATTTATAAATCAAAATGCAAGGGCGTAGTAATAGCGGTGCAATCGGAGTTGTTCTTAAGGAGCCAATGTTCAACTAAACTACCTAGTGAAATAAATGCTTAATTGCATGAAATGGGTAAAAGCATACTGTGTTTGGTTTTCAAAGGTTGAATGCAATTGAAATAGATATATTTGGGTTTTTTAAAAAAAAAGAGTGGAATGAAAGTGGTTTTTGATAAAATGACAAAGATGCTCTTGGAAATTGATTTTCAATGGCTATCATAGCTCAATTAAGATATTTGGGAAGTCAAATGCACTAAGTCAATAAAATACTAAACCCTATAAAACAATGGGTTCAATGAAATGGGACCCCATATAATTACACATTGTTAAGCCCTTTAGACCTTAAGTTTTCTTTAAGTTTCCTAGAGTACCATGTTAGAATCTTAAGCTTTGATGAAGACTGACCCATAGAAAAACATAGGTAAAAGTTACCTCTGAAATAAACAAGTGAAATCAAATAGGTAACAAGAACCCTATCGCTAATAGACAGAGCCATAGCAAGTGGAGACTTAGAAATAACAAAGGTGTTATCTATCGCTAAGTCATCCTCTATCGCTAAGAAAAGATACCATCGCTAGAAGCTCATTGATAACTTAGCAAGCAGAAAAATAAACCAAGTCCTTAAGCAAAAGAAATCAGCTAGCTATAATAGGATAAGCTATCAATAATTCCTTAAGGGCTTCAGATAATAATCACTCAGATAGCTAGTGCCTGAGAGCAAATGAGTCAACATTGTTGCTATCGGTAATATGACACTTAGAATATTCTGCAAAACTGAGTATCCTCTGGCTAATGATAAAGCAATTAGCGATATCAAGCTTAACTATCGATAGAAGTCTGATCACAAGAATAATATAGCTAATGAACTGAACGTTAGACTAGACAAAGATGCTAGCGATAATGTTTATGTCTATCGATGGATAATGCTCTGAAATTCCTTAACTTAAACATATATTATCTATCTCATTGAGCTAATGAACTAAGTTTGCGATAACAACTGCTGTGCATTTTTATGTTTACATGTTTAGCTAACAGCTCAAGTGCAGGACTTACACTATGAAGTTAGCGATAGCAAGTAATATTAGCGCTACTGAATAAGCTAACATGCAAGTACAGTAGCTGGTAGCAACAGGATAACGTTACTCACAGTCTCTGTCTCTCCTGCCCTATCCTCTGCAAGATTAGTTGAAGCAAATTTCCAACTGCTAGTTCTTCAAGTCTCCAACGGATAGAAAAATGTAATACTCTATATAAAGACTTGAAGACTTCTGGAACAAAAGAGATGCACACACAACGCATACACGAAAAACAACGAGAGATGAACAGGGCTCTATACAGAATTGCAAATTCCTCAGGCTGAGAGCATTAGAAAAGAAGAGCTAGAGTTATACTTTGTCCAGATTATTAAGCTCTATCTTGTATTCCATTATTCATAACCTTGTTCTTAAGTGTTTATCACAATCTGTTCATTTAGTGAACTTCATTGTTAAAATCCATTTCTGTTTGAGGTAGTTCCTTAGCTTGGTGCTTTGCGAACTGGGTGGTAACCTTACGGGTAGTAAGGGGGAGTGTTTAGAAGGTTTCTAAAACTCTGTAAAGGTTGGCAGGTGAACCTGTGTTCGTAAAACCTGTGGTAGGCTTCTCTTGTGCCAGAATTAAACAAGAGGATAGTGGAAATCTCAGGTGGAGCCTGAGGACTGGATGTAGGTCTGGGTTGACCGAACCAGGATAAATCTTGTGTGCATTATCTCTTCTCTTAACTCCTACAGTTTCTCATGATATCTACATTATATATCTCTTCGTTCATTTACTCAGTTTTGAAATTACTCTGTAATAATCTGAAAAAGTCTTGGAGAATATTTCCTTCACAGTGTTTAAAGAAAACAAAAGATTTCTAGAAGGTTTAAATTTTATCCCATCACCCAATTCACCCCCCTCTTGGGTGACAGCCAGTACTTTCAATTGGTATCAGAACAGGTCACTTGTTTAAAGGATCCAACGATCTCAAGTGAAAAGATCATGGCTGATTTTGGGTATAATATTTTTCCAGAAGGTTTTGATCATACCATTCCACCACTGCTTGAAAATATTGATTTTTCATTTTGGAAATCTAGGATGAAGAGTTTTATAAAATCATCCAATTATCATATGTGGAATGTCTTTACAAATGATTTTGATTTTAAACCTAGGAAGGATTGGACTGAGAAAGAAAAGAAAATGTTTTGTCTAAACATTAGAGCAATGCAAATTCTGCATAAAGGCTTAACTGAAAATGATTATTAGAAAATTAGACTTTGCTCTAGTGCTAAAGAAATTTGGGATGATCTTGAGTCTATATATGGTTCCGACCATTCTGCTGAAGTTGAAAGTATTGTCAGTTCATCTGAATTTCAAAGCTGCATATCTATAGTTGATAAGCAACTGGAAGTAGAGTTTGAAGAAGGAGAGATCATAGAACACTTCCATGATTCAGTCAACACAAACGGTCAAGAGGAAGATAAATGCCAAGAGCTCTATATGAACGAATCTGATAAATCACTCTCAAGAGCTCAAGACGCAGCCAAGGTATACAGTTTCAATTTTTGTATCCATAGGAAAAACTATGTTGATCTGCATAAAACTGATTTACAACCTATCACAGATCATATTTCAAGGACTAAAAATGTTTTAAATCATGCTGGAAAATGTTTTTTTAATGAAAACAATTTGCAATTGCACTCCTCTGATCATCACAATAATTGCATAAAATCTCATGTTGAATATCATCCTATTATTTGCTATTATTGTGGAAAATCTGGTCATATTTCTCACACCTGTAATATTAGAAGAAATTCAAATGTGAGAAATAAATTTGTTTGGGTACCAAAAGGACATATTGGGTCCAAGACTAACAATGAAGGACCCAAATATAAGTGGGTACCAAAATGTCCATCTAGTACTTCATGTGTGCAGAGTAATTCTAGAAGAAATGGATATTCTGGTGCAGATCCTAGAAAGAGGAATCCAAGAGCTTCTCATGTTTCAAAAGAAAGATCCACAGAACTTAAATACAGAAAGATAACTTATGGAGAAGACACTACTACAACATCTGGTTCAAATCACGAAAGGCAGTGGTCAGCAACAGTAAGGTTGAGTTCTACCTCAAGATTAAGCTACCACAAAGTACCATTCAAGTACCTTGAGGAAAACAAGAGAAATAGAATTCCTTACACATCAGGAAAAAGATTCTTGAATTCTGTTTCACAAAGGAGAACTTTGCAATCCCATGATAAACGTATCAGAACCTTTTGAGTTAGCAAAAGTAATTCTCCAAGTACCTAAGGTAGAGGTAAACAAGGGTAAAATCTCCTACACTATTATCAGTAACATTTACTGAGATTTTACACTTTACAATCTTAGGATGAACATTGAATTCTGAGTTAAAGACAATTGCAAAAATACTTACAATCTTCATAAGATAGCTTCTTATATACACATGCATACTGAACTGAGAAAGAATATATTTACAAATCTTTGTGCATGTAATTATGACTGATTCACTATGTTTAATTATCCTGAATCAATTACATTTCTTAAAACAAGTGAACATATTTATTGAAATTCATCTCAGCCTGCTTATGAAATTGCACTGAATAAAATGTTAAATCTTAAGTTTTTTTTTCTTTCTCTGACCCATCGATAGTAAGTTCAACTATCGCTAGTTGTATACAGGGCAAAAAGCTGAGCTAAGATTGCGATCGCTAGCCAAAAGCATTATCGATAGCAAAGTCAGCTATCGATAGATAAAGTTTGGAAGGAGTGAGTGACAAGCTAGAGTCACTTACTCAGCGTGGGATCATGCCTGCTAGCAATAGCTGATTATATTAGCGATAGCATGTCACTTAACTGGTCAGAATGCGAAACGATTAGCTGAAGGTAAAACCCTAAACCCTAAAACTTATAAAGCTGGATCATTTGCATTTGCATTTATTACTCGTCTGCATTCTCTCTTCTACTCCAAAATCTCTCTGAACATTCCTACATTCATTTGCCTCACTTCTCTCAAAACCTAAACCCTAAAAATGGCAAGAACCAAAGTTCCAAGTGTGAGTGATGTTCAGGCTACCTCTAGCGCTAAAACCTCTACTCATTCCGCTAGCAAGAGGTCTAAATCCCAGAAAAAAGTAGTTGAATCGGGCTCTAAACGTCAAAAGCGAGCTATCTCTGATTTGCCCTACTCGGAAGAACCCCTTGAAGCCCCTAGCGATGTCTTCGCAAAACGAAAAACCCTAGACAGGACTGCAGTATGGGTGGATTTGGAATATTTCAAGCAGAATGGTTTCGACTTAGATGCCTGGCTTCTTCAATACAAGAACTGGCTTAGTATTCAAAATGTCTACAATGAGGAAGCTCTGAGGTCTTTCTACTAGAGCATGAAAGCCAAGCCAGAATACAAGAAAATGGAGCTGGTCAATATTGTATTTGAGGCGTCAGTGAGAGGATGGGGGATCACCTTTAATTGGTTAGCTATCAACAAAATTCTGGGGATACTTGGAGTAGAGCATAACAAGTGGTATTCCTCTGAGCCCTACTCCGAGGAAGAGCTTGCAGAAATTTATGAAAACTCATCCAATACGCCAGCAAGCATGCCTGTGGTCAATAAAATACTACACTATGTATATACTCGATTGATGACTCACAAGGCAAGAAATTTCAGTAGTTTTCCCAAGATAGACAACCCCTGGCTGCCCAATCTGATCTCAAAAGTTCCTCTAAACCCTGGGCAGCTGATATCAATGGAGCTTCACCGTTATTTATCTGAACAATTTGCCAAGGCCCCTCTCCCATATCCTCAGCTCATGTCTTATCTCCTTGAGTTCTCAAAAATCAAGTCTACCGGAGAAAAGGACAATAAAAGTTGCAAACAGCTTACCATCTCCACTATCAGAAAAATGGGGATTCTTGTCAAATCAAGTGGTGCTGCCTCTGTTTCTGAGGCCTCTCATGCTCCTTCCTCATCAGCTCAGTCTCAGCCTAATGAGGAAGAAACTCAATCTCGAAGATCTCCCTCTCCTCAGCAGCAGCATAATCTTGGTCAAGAGACGCCTCCTTTCTGCCCCTGGTACATCAAAATCAATCTTCTTCAAAAATGCAATAGAAGAAATTGTCTTCAGGGTCTCTGCCGAATTTAATCTGGCCTTGGAAGCACAAAAACAAGAATTGATGAAGCCCATTCGAGAGCTTCAGTCTCAGGTGAAAATCTGGAAGAGAACATATGCCTTATCCCTGAGTATGTCAAACAAAGAAGAACAGCTCCTCCATCTGAAGGTACTTCATCACATCATCATTCCCCTCTTCATTTCCACTCTCCCTCTCATTCCTCTCCCAAACGCTCACCTTCAAGCCCTTCTCTTTCCTCTCTTCACCTATCACATTACCCATCCCCCTTCACCTACAAACATCCTAGCGATAGTCATCCTTCTCCAATCCAAATACCTACACATCCACCTTCTCCTCAAACCAAAATTCCAACACCTCCAAACACTCCTCTCACTATCCCCTCTCCTATCGCTAGCCCTCAAACACAAGCCTCACCCTCAACCACCAAAGTCCCTTCACCACAAACAACCTCTATCGCTAACACCATTCCTAGCGATAGCAATCCTACCTCACCAACATTTCAGCCAACCTCTATCGCTACCACTATCACAAACCCTCCTTTTCCTCCCATCTCCTCTCAAATTCCTGAGAATCCACCTTCTCCTACCCCTGCCAATGATGATGACAAAAAGGGGGAGAATCAAAGGGACAAAAATATGGCAGAAGAAGGCTTAATAGAAGGCCAAGTGGAGGATGCATCTGATGAGGAAGACAACAACGCACCAAATCCAGATGGTTCTCTTGATAATGAAGCTCAGGAAGAGGATATGAGCATGGCTATGGTGATAGTCGAAGAAGAGCACCAGCCAGTTTCTGTAGATCTGCTTCCTCATTATATTCAACAAGCAGGAGAGCTGCATGAGGAAGTTGGAGAATTTATAGAAAGATTGGAGCAGTCCAAAAGAAAAAAAGAGGAGAAAGAAGCAGCAAGGGCAGAAGTTGAAAAAGAAAAAGACAAAGATCCTATTCGGAATACCTCTCTGAACCTGGAACTAAGTGGGAAAGAAAAAGCATCGGAGGTTCAGTCTGCTCCCAAGAAGATAAGGATCAAGAAATCTGCTCCCAAATCTCCAGTGAAGAAATCCAGGGCATCTAAAGGGATTGTGATTGAAGAACCCAAGTCAGCCCCCAAGTCATCTAAGAGGAAAGCAGCACCAAAGGGGAAAGGAAAATCTGTTAAGCCTCCTCTGAAGAAAAAGAAGAAGCAATTGAGTTATTGGGAAAGAACTCTAGAAGAATTAATTCAAAAATCTCCTTCCTCTCCTCCTAAGAAGAAAGCAGCCTCCAAAAAGAAGAAAGCTCCTGCTAAGATAAAGGAGGTTGAAATTGAATCTGAACTACTTGAAGATCCCTCAACTGATTCTGGGAAAATAAGCAGTGAGTCTGGAGATTATGATCTAGATATCTCAAATTGGAAGGATGATTCTGATTCTGAAAAAACCAAAAAGCCTGAATCATTCCCTAAAACCACTCTCATATGCATTCTACATAAACTGAATGATTGACAATTTTATGATTTATGTGTAGTATTTTCTTTTGCAACTCAAGATGCAAATGTACATTTTCTCATTATAATGATTGATCTAAACATGCTCTATTCATGCTTTATTACTCTTTTATGCTTAATTTTGATATATGTTTTGGACGTGCTTTAATGTATATATGCTTATGTTTTGTCATCATCAAAAAGGGGGAGAATGTTAGAATCTTAAGTTTTGATGAAGACTGACCCATAGAAAAACAAAAACATAGGTAAAAGTTACCTCTGAAATAAACAAGTGAAATCAAATAGGTAACAAGAACCCTATCGCTAATAGACAGAGCCATAGCAAGTGGAGACTTAGAAATAACAAAGGTGTTATCTTGTGTGTCTGGGTTGACCGAACCAGGATAAATCTTGTGTGCATTATCTCTTCTCTTAACTCCTACAGTTTCTCATGATATCTACATTATATATCTCTTCGTTCATTTACTCAGTTTTGAAATTACTCTGTAATAATCTGAAAAAGTCTTGGAGAATATTTCCTTCACAGTGTTTAAAGAAAACAAAAGATTTCTAGAAGGTTTAAATTTTATCCCATCACCTAATTCACCCCCCTCTTGGGTGACAGCCAGTACTTTCGTACCAAACCTCACCAACTAACAAGCCTAAAACCTAATCTCATGAACCCAGTCAATTAGCATTATTAACTACCTTGGAGTGTGATTAATGGTTAATAATGCATTAAATTCATTTACAATCCATCTCATCGAAACTATCTACTATAATCATGCATAAATAGAGAGAAATCAATAGAATTATAAAGAACATATATATAACCATATATATTGATGAGTTCAAATCCTCATTACAAACCAAAATCACAACAATCTCAAATCAAAGCATACAATCCAAATCTCAAGTGAATAAATGAAGAACTTAGACCTAGGAATATATAAATACAAAGAGAAGGGAAAAGAAACGAGACTCCCCTATGAAGACCATAAGCTTAAGCCATCTCCAAGAGCTATGAGTGTCTAGCTACTCATGGAAGAGAGCCCAACAACTCCAAGCTCCAATACATGGGTAGCAATGGTGAAAGGATGGAAGAATTTGGTGGAAAATGGAAAGGAAATTGAAGAAATGAGAGAAGAGAAGAGATGATTTGGGGTTGTGTGTGCTTGTGGAATCAGTTAGAATAGGCTAAGATTCGACCATTTTGAGTTTAGAAAAAGTGGGTGTCGTGTTAGATTTGATTTTGGTCAGATCTGGGTCAAAAAATAAGCAAAATTCACATTTTAGAGTTTCTGTCACGGGCATTCGTTATCACTCGCCACGTCGAACGCCACAGCCAATGAGGGGTTTTTCTGTAATTTTCAAAAAGTTTTGGTTTCTTTTCTGTAATTTTCACAATTTCTTAGAAACTTTTATTTTGAATTTTTCCTTGAATTTTTAGCTTCTTGCCCCGGTTTCTCCCCTTTTCAAGGTTCTTATAATATAAAATAACCTCAAGAAAGATTAACAGCTTCCAATAATCAATAAAATCAAGAGTAATCACAAAAATAATCCAAAAATACACTTTTTACCACTAGTGCATGTAACTGCTCTAGAACCTAATTTCTTTACAAGATATACAATAATGTCTATATAACATTATTAAAGAACTACAAGTATCATCCATGATAGAAAAGAAACTTACTAACATGTCATAAAATTACTATCATGGATATTAAAAGCTTGGTATTATTTTCAAAATCTAAACCATGTTAGAAAAGGATCACTAACGTAGTTATTAAAAAAATCTTAATCAATTTAGCAGATAATCATGTTTAAAAAGAATAATACTAACATGGTTATTAAACAACCACAATCAAATCATAATAATCAATGCTAAACAATTTAATACAACCATGTTAGAAAAGGATCACTCTAACATTGTTAATAAATAGAACTTGCCAATATAATATATCTCAAAAAAGAAGGCCTTAGGTCTACAATCCTAGGATCATCAACATAATAGCCTACTCCACAAAATACCATTATAATTAACCATCCAATAATCACAAACCCAATCTAGACGTCACATAAAACCATCCAACTAGAATATCATCACATGCGTGTAGTACAACGTAACATAATCAAGGGCCTCAGGCTACCAGTCGGAATGAAGCATCGGCTCAAGTACAATCAACCATACAATTTCATGTGCCAAATTAAACAGAGATCCAAATAAATAGTTATCCAAACTCAGATGACAAAAGATAACATGCGGAAGTAATAATGATGCCTAAAATAGTTTGGCAAAATACAGTGTTCCAAATATCACCAATTGACTCAAGGGATCATTGTGGATCTACCAAAGCCTTCCTTGAAGTCCTTGCCTTGGCATGATCACCTGAGAAATATGTAATAATGTGGATGATTTGAGAGAAAAATAATGTATTTCTCACATTGAAATGTGGAGGTACAAATGCCTACTTATAGGCTAGAGGAGACAATACAATAATGTCTAATAAATGCTAATCAAGGCTACTGATTCCTAATAATGACTATACAATTAAATGGAATTATTTACAATTAATATATGATAATCCTGTTAGAATCTTAAGTTTTGATGAAGACTGACCCATGAATAACATAAGAAACATAACTGAAAATTACCTTGAATTCAACAAGTAAAATCTGATAGGTAACAAATCACTATCGCTAGAGCTAAAGTCTATCGAAAATGAAAAGCCCATCAAATAGCAAATGGTAACTTAGCAGGAAACTTAGCAGAACAACTAAAAGGAAATGTTTCTATCGCTAAGTGAATATAGCAAGTGAAGATTTAGAAATATCAAAGTTAATATCTATCGCTAAGTCTTTCACTATCGCTAGAGAAATATCTATCGCTAGAAGTTCATTGAGAACATTGATAAATGAAAGAAAGAACAACTAGCAGAAATATAAACCAAGTTATTGAACTAATAGAATCAGCTAGCGATAGCAAGTTAAGTATCGATAACAAAGTGCTACAGATGGACATTCAGATAGCTAGTGCCTGAGAGGAAGAATTATCTAGTGATGACATAATTGCTAGCAATAACACATTCAGCTATCGATAATAGGATACCTTGAAATACGTTTGAATAATCAGTATCCTTAAAACTATTGAGCAATCAAGTAAATAGCGATAATGTGATTAGCTATCGATGAAAGAATGTTTGCTGATATAGCTAGTACGCTGAACAATTGAACCAAGAGAACATGCTAGTCTAAATATCTATTTTTAAGAGTATGCTCTGATAACTTAGACAATCCTAGCTAATGTATATTGTCTCTATCTCATTGAGCTAATAATCAAAGCTTGCGATAGCATCTGCTGTGCATTATATAGTTACTTGTTCAGCTAACAGCTCAAGTGCAGAATCTACTCTATGTACAGTTGGCGATAGCAAATCATGCTAACGCTACTGAAAAAGCTGTCATACAAGTACAGGTTGTACGAATGCTCAGAACGCTAAGTCTATCTCTCTCCTAGCTCACCTTACACAAAAGTAGTTGAAGTTAGAGTAGAAAGTTAAGCCCGATAAAG
The DNA here is from genome assembly GCA_037074515.1 of Mimosa bimucronata. Classification (NCBI taxonomy): domain Eukaryota; kingdom Viridiplantae; phylum Streptophyta; class Magnoliopsida; order Fabales; family Fabaceae; genus Mimosa; species Mimosa bimucronata. Next base: position 11,602,649 of record CM073443.1, on the reverse strand, counting down.
AAGCTGCATTTAATGCCAACTACTATGAGCTCCCAACGACTAATTTCAAACGGCTTCTTGAAGATTGAACGCTAGGGCAAAATCTGAAAAGAGATATAAATACAGAACTCTAGCATTTATGAAGGAGACAACGAAAAAACGAGAATATTCACGAACTTATTCATTGTTCTCTGTTCTCTGTATTTATTGTTTTAGAGATTTATCTGTACTTAAGTGTTTATCAAAATCAGTTCATTAAGTAAACGTATTTATTGAAATCCTCTAATGTTTGAGGTTGTTCTGAAAGCTTGGTGCTTTAGAACAGGGATATTACCTTACAGGTAGTAAGGGGGAGTGTTTAGAGTGATTCTAAAACTCTGTAAAGGTTGACAGGTAATCCTGTGTTTGTAAAACCTGTGGTTAGTGGAACCCAACAAGGTGTTGGAGAACTGGACGTAGGCAAGTTGGCCGAACCAGTATAAAACTTTTCAAGTTGCATTTATTTTTACAATAATTTTTGAAAGCACAATTCACCCTCACCTCTTGTGCGATTGCCTCTTTCACTTGGTATCAGAGCAAGGTCTTCTTTGATTGATTCCAACGAATTTGAGAAGTAAATATCATTATGGCATCGCTTGAAAATATTCTGCCTGAAGGAAGTTCCATTAACAAACCTCCAGGCTTTGATGGAAAGCACTACACTTTCTGGAAACTAAAGATGAAGATCTACATCAAAGCAAATGGATACAAGCTCTAGAAGATTATTGAAGGAGATATTGTGCCTAAAGATCCCTTGGGCATTCCAAAGTCTGAAGATGAATTTACAGAAGAGGATATTGCTAATCTAGATCTCAACAGCAAAGCAGTCCTCATGATTCAAAGCGCTCTCAGTCAAACTGAGTTCTTTAGAGTGAGCCATTTGGACACTACAAAAGAAATGTGGGAAGCTCTGCAGATTGCTCACGAGGGAACCACAGGAGTAAAAGATAGACGTGTTGAGATGCTGGTGGAAGAGTTCCACAAATTTGAAAATGGCTGAAGGAGAAAAGATAAGAGATCTAGAGATCAGATCCACTCATCTCATCAATAATCTTGCTGCTCTATGAAGAAAAATTATAGAAAAAGAGCAAGTCAATAAGATCCTTAAAGTCCTGAAAGGAGATTGGCTCATGAAGGTCACTGCTATTCAAGAAATGCAAGGAGAATCAACTAAGTCAATCACTGCCCTGTTTGGCAGCCTTGCTGAATATGAGCCAACGTTGATAGCTCAAAGGGAAGCTCAAGGAAATCCCAAAAAGAAGTCTCTTGCGCTTAAAGTATCAGAGAAAGATGATTTTGATGATGATGATGATGAGGAAGATCTTGATGATGAGGAAAAAGCTCTTATGGCCAGAAAATTTAAAAAGTTCTTCAGAAGAAGAGAAAGATTCCAGAGAGGTGGTCCTATCTTCAAAGACTCTCAGAAAGACAAAACATCTGTATGTTTTGAATGCAAGAAGCCTGGTCACTTCAGAGCTGAGTGTCCAAGTCTTCAAAGATTAAAGGAGAAGGAGAAAAAGAAGACTTATGGGAAGAAGAAAGCTTATGTGTCATCCATCTGGGGTGATAGCTCTAATGAAGAAGGTAGCGATAGCGAGGAATGCGCCAACCTCTGCCTAGTTGCTCGAGGAGAGCAAAGTGATTATGAGGTATCTGACTCTGAACCTTCTTATTCTCAACTTCAAAATTTATATGATGAAATGCACATAGAATTAATGAAACTTGCTAAAGAAGTAGTCAGGTTAAGAAAAGAAAACAAAGAACTTTAGAAAAATTCTTCTCTATCGATAGAAGAGGAACTATTGCAAGCTCCCAGAAAAGAACTTTCGATAGCTGAACCTCTATCGATAGCAACTCCTTCAACTTCTGAAAATTGCTCCAACTGTGAAAAATTATTGAAGGAAAAGGAAAAGCTTTCACATGTTTTAGAAAAATTTACAAAAAGCTCTGAAACTTTAAATGTGATTTTAAGTAATCAAAAAGTTTTTAGAGACAGAACTGGTATTGGCTATGAGCCTAAACAAAAGTCTTCAAAAAGATGGGTTGAACCCAAGGTGAAGTCATACATGAAATACTTTAGAAAAGCTTCTGAAAATTCTTCACCATATAGTTTTTGCAATTATTGTAACAAGAAAGGTCATACTCAATCCATCTGCAATCACAGAAAATATGGCATTAGTAGCTCATACAAGTGGATTCCCAAAGGAACTCATGTGCCTAAGGTTTTTACAAACTTAGAGCACAAGACTAACCTTAAAGGACCCAAGAAAGTTTGGGTACCTAAATCTGGTAGTTTGTGCTGGTATGTCTTAAAGCATCCAGTAAAGGAAAATGGTATATTGATAGTGGATGCTCAAGGCACATGACTGGTGACAAGGACAAAATCAACAACCTAGTGATAACGGATAGAGCCAAAGTTAGTTTTGATGGAAATCAAAGTGGAAAAATCACTGGAGTGGGTGAAGTAGGTCCAGTCAAGGATGTTTACCTAGTGGATGGTCTCTGCCACAACTTACTGAGTGTTAGCCAAAGCGCAGATCATGGTAACCGGGTAGTTTTTTATTCAAATGAATGTCTTATTGTTGATAAAAATGATTTAGATATAAACAAGTCTAGTCTGAAGTGTAAGTTAAAAGCAAATAGAAATGGAAATTTATACTCTTTAGATTTATGCCATCAACTTGAAGAGAAATGCTTTATATCAAATGATGAAAATTGTTGGTTATGGCATAAGAGACTAGCACATGTGAACTTTACTCAACTGGATAAGCTAATTAAGAAGGAATTAGTCATAGGAATCCCTAGTTTTAAGTCAAAGCATGATTTGATCTGTGAATCCTGTCAAAGAGGAAAACAAAAAAGTCCTCTTTTAAAATCAAGAAGACAGTCTCCACTAGTAGGTCATTGGAATTAATTCATATGGATCTAGTTGGGCCAGCAAGAGTGAAAAGTCTAGGAGGAAGTCTATACACTCTTGTGGTCGTGGATGACTACTCAAGATTTACCTGGACTATGTTTCTTTCCTCTAAGCATGAAACTTTTGATGCTTTTTGTGTGCTTGCTAAGAAATTGCAGAATGAGAAAGGCACAAAGATTATAGCAATCAGGACTGATCATGGAGGAGAATTTGAAAATAAAGAGTTCATGGAGCTGTGTGATGAAAATGGAATTGAACACAACTTTTCTGCCCCTCGTACTCCTCAACAAAATGGTGTTGTAGAAAGGTAGAACAGAGTGCTCACAGAAATGGCAAGAAGCATACTGAATGAAAAACAAGTGCCTCAAATATTTTGGGCAGATGATATGAGTACAGCTTGCTACATCTCTAACAGAGCCAATATCAGAAAAGGGATGGAGAAGACTCCATATGAACTCTACAAGGGAAGGAAGCCTAATATCAGTCACCTAAAAATTTTCGGATCAAAATGCTACATCCACAACAATGGAAAGGTAAATCTAGGTAAATTCGATCCTAAATCTAATATTGGCATATTTTTAGGCTATTCAAATAGAAGCAAAGCATATAGAGTTTATAATAAAAGAAATCAAACTGTTGAAGAATCTATGCATGTAGTATTTGATGAAACTCCTCAAGAAAAACAACAATCTGTTGATGAGGATGAAGATTTTTCAAAATTTCTAAAACAGTCACTATCGATAGCACCTCAACCATCGATAGCGAATCCTGAAAATAATCAGCATGAAACTAAAGATGATCTAGATGAAACTAATGAGCCTCAATCTTTAATTAGAGATCTTAAGAATCATCCTCCTGAACAGATTATTGGAGAAATTTCAAAAGGAGTTAAAACAAGAAGACAACTACAAAATGAAATAGATTTTTCTTACTTCCTTTCTCAAATTGAACCAACCTGGATTGATGAAGCTCTTGGTGAATGTGACTGGATAGTTGCGATGCAGGAAGAACTTAATCAATTCAAAAGAAATCAAGTTTGGGATTTAGTACCTAGACCAAGAAATCATCCTATTATTGGTACTAAATGGGTTTTCAAAAACAAACTTGATGAAGTTGGACAAATTGTGAAAAATAAAGCCAGATTAGTTGCCAAAGGATATAACCAAGAAGAAGGCATTGATTATGAGGAAACTTTTGCTCCAGTTGCAAGACTTAAAGCAATAAGGATTCTTCTAGCTTTTGCATCCATAAAAAATATTAAGCTTTATCAAATGGATGTTAAGAGTGCTTTTCTTAATGGCTATATTAAAGAAGAAGTATATGTAGAGCAACCTCCTGGTTTTGAAGAAAAGTCTAAGCCTGACCATGTTTTCAAACTTAAAAAGGCTCTTTATGGTCTCAAACAAGGACCGAGAGCTTGGTATGAGAGACTTAGCACTTTTCTGCTTGACAAAGGATTTTCTAGAGCAAAATCAGATACTACATTGTTTATCATGCATAAAAATAATCACTTGTTCATAGTCCAAATTTATGTTGATGACATTATTTTTAGTGCAACTAAGGAAAAACTCTATGAAGATTTTGCTAAGACAATGCAGGGAGAGTTTGAAATGTCTATGATGGGAGAATTAACATTCTGCCTAGGTCTGCAGATAAAGCAAAAGAAGGATGGTATCTTCATATCCCAAACCAAATATTGTAAAGAAATTCTCAACAAATTTAGGATGGATCTATCCAAAGAAGAGGACACTCCCATGAGTGCCTCTGCCAAGTTAGATGCAGATGCACCAGGCAAAGAAGTAAATCAATCACATTATAGAGGAATCATTGGTTCTTTACTTTATTTAACTGCTAGTAGACCTGACATCCAATTTAGTGTAGGCTTGTGCGCTAGATATCGAGCAAATCCTAAAGAATCTCATTTAACAAATGTAAAAAGGATTTTGCGTTATTTACAAGGGACTCAAGAGCTTGGGCTGTGGTATACCAAGGAAACTCAAGAGTACCTTCTTGCTTATACTGACTCTGACCATGCAGGTTATAAAACAGATAGAAAAAGCACAAGTGGTTAATGTCAATTTCTTAGTGGATGTTTAATCACTTGGGCAAGCAAGAAGCAAAATTGTGTTTCTCTCTCATCCACAGAGGCCGAATACATTACAGCAGCAAGTTGTTGTACTCAAGTCTTATGGCTTAAGCATCATCTAAGAGATTTGGGGTTGGATTTCCCAGAAGTGCCCATTCTCTGTGACAACATCAGCACAATAAGCTTAGCCAAAAATCCAGTTCAACATTCTAGAACCAAGCATATTGATGTAAGATATCACTTCTTGAGAGATCATATCCAGAAGAAGGATATCAAGGTGGAGTTTATATCAACAACTTTACAACTTGTTGATATATTCACCAAGCCTCTTGAGCCTAATCAATTTCTCTATATTAGAAGAGAGCTAGGAATGGTAAATCCAAATGAGTTGTGAATATTCTTTTTAATTCTTGATTTATTCTAATGATTATTCATATGAATTATTACTAACTTAGGCATCGAAGTGCCAAATCCTAAGTTTTTGCAGGACTCACCAATTGATAGTGAGTTCCACTATCGCTACCATATGCAGAACAGAGCTAAGGCTGAACTAAGATTGCCATCGCTAGCCTAAAGGATTATCGATAGCAAGGCCAGCTATCGATAGATGAAACTCGGAAGGAGTAAAGTGATAAATCTAAGTCACTTGCTCAGCGTGGGATCATGCCTGCTAGCGATTACAGCTCTTCCTAGCGATAGTGAGTCACTTAAAAGACTCAGAATGCGAAACGTCAGCAATTATTCATCATTTATGGTAATTTCTGAACCCTATAAAAGTAAGTCATTTTCATTTTGCCTTCATTATTGGTGTCTGAAACCTCTTGGATCGTCTCTTCATCTCCAAAATCTCTCTAAGAAATCAAGCCTCTCTTCTCTCAAAACCCTAAACCCTAAACAGGGCCAGAGCCAAAACTCTAAAAATGAGTGATGTTGAGGTAACCTCTAGCGCTAAACCCTCATCTCAATCCGCTAGCAAGAGGTCCAAAACCCATAAAGCTGTGTCATTCTCCAAAGAAATGATTAAATCAGGTATCAAGCGTCAAAAGCGAATCTTTTCTGATTTGCTCTACTCAGAAAAATCCTTCCAAATTCAAAGTGCCCTCTTCGCAAATCAAAAAACCCTAGATAGGGCTGCAGATTTGGTGGATTTGTTCTTCTTCAGAGAGCCTAAAGAGACCAAACAACTTGAGGAAGATGAAGTGGCTCCTGTCCAAGATTATTCTGCTGCTAATTTTTGGGACTGGATAAGGGGTACTATCCGTCCAGGGCTCCAGAGGGATGTAATGGTGGTTTAGTTTCTTATTCATTTTATGATGACAAAAAGGGGGAGAAAGCTATTTGAAAGGATGTTGAATCCAAACCTAAATCAGCTATCTGAAAGGATGTTGAATCCAAACCTAAATCATTCCTTGAAACCGCTCTCATTTGCATCATACATAAATTATATATTTATCAGTATTATAGATAGTTTGTGTTTGATATTTCCTTCTACAAAATGTACTTTGTTCTGAATTTACTTATATCGGATGCTCTATACAAGCATTACAATTATTCTAGTCTGATATATATGCTTATGCTGATATAAATGACTATGCTCTGAAAGTGTTTTTAATGTATATATGCTTATGTTTTGTCATCATCAAAAAGGGGGAGAATGTTAGAATCTTAAGTTTTGATGAAGACTGACCCATGAATAACATAAGAAACATAACTGAAAATTACCTTGAATTCAACAAGTAAAATCTGATAGGTAACAAATCACTATCGCTAGAGCTAAAGTCTATCGAAAATGAAAAGCCCATCAAATAGCAAATGGTAACTTAGCAGGAAACTTAGCAGAACAACTAAAAGGAAATGTTTCTATCGCTAAGTGAATATAGCAAGTGAAGATTTAGAAATATCAAAGTTAATATCTATCGCTAAGTCTTTCACTATCGCTAGAGAAATATCTATCGCTAGAAGTTCATTGAGAACATTGATAAATGAAAGAAATAACAACTAGCAGAAATATAAACCAAGTTATTGAACTAATAGAATCAGCTAGCGATAACAGGTTAAGCTATCGATAACAAAGTACTATAGATGGACATTCAGATAGCTAGTGCCTGAGAGGAAGAATTATCTAGTGATGACATAATTGCTAGCGATAACACATTAAGCTATCGATAATAGGATACCTTGAAATACGTTTGAATAATTAGTATCCTTAAAACTATTGAGCAATCAAGTAAATAGCGATAATGTGATTAGCTACCAATGGAAGAATGTTTGCTGATATAGCTAGTACGCTGAACAATTGAACCAAGAGAACATGCTAGTCTAAATATCTATTTTTTAGAGTATGCTCTGATAACTTAGACAATCCTAGCTAATGTATACTGTCTCTATCTCATTGAGCTAATAATCAAAGCTTGCGATAGCATCTGCTGTGCATTATATAGTTACTTGTTCAGCTAATAGCTCAAGTGCAAAATCTACTCTATACAGTTAGCGATAGCAAATCATGCTAGCACTATTGAAAAAGTTGTCATGCAGGTACAGGTTGTACGGATGCTTAGAACGCTAAGTCTATCTCTCGCCTAGCTCACCCTACACAAAAGTAGTTGAAGTTAGAGTAGAAAGTTAAGCCCCGATGAAGAAGCTGCATTTAATGCCAATGGCTATGAGCTCCCAACGACTAATTTCAAACGGCTTCTTAAAGATTGAACGCTAAAGCAAAATCTGAAAAGAGATATAAATACAGAACTTGATCATTTATGAAGGAGACAACGGAAAAACGAGAATATTCACAAACTCATTCATTGTTCTCTGTTCTCTGTATTTATTGTTTTAGAGATTTATCTGTACTTAAGTGTTTATCAAAATCAGTTCATTAAGTGAACGTATTTATTGAAATCCTCTACTGTTTGAGATTGTTCTGAAAGCTTGGTGCTTTAGAACAGGGATATTACCTTACAGGTAGTAAGGGGGAGTGTTTAGAGTGATTCTAAAACTCTGTAAAGGTTGACAGGTAATCCTGTGTTTGTAAAACTTGTGGTTAGTGGAACCCAATAAGGTGTTGGAGAACTGGACGTAGGTAGAGTTGGCCGAACCAATATAAAACTTTTCAAGTTGCATTTATTTTTACAATAATTTTTGAAAGCACAGTTCACCCCCCTCTTGTGCGATTTCCTCTTTCAATTCCCGCACTCCCCCTCAAGTTGGATCATAGATGTTGATAATGTTCAACTTGCTTATACGACTCTCAAAGTCAGGCTCAGGTAGCGCTTTTGTCAACACATCCACAGCTTGGAAGTTTGTTGGTAGATAGGTCATACATATGATCCCTTCTTCAACTTTTTCCCTGATGAAATGTCGATCTATCTCCATGTGTATAGATCTTTCATGCTAAATAGGATTCAAGGCCATGCTTATAGCAGCCTTGTTTTCACAATAGAGTTTTAATGGCAACTCTACCCTAACATATATCTCATTAAGGACTCGTTTCAGCCATAACTCCTCCATTATACCTTGAGCTAATGCCCTTAATTCAGCTTCAGCACTGCTCTTAGACACAACTCTTTGTTTTTGACTCCTCCAAGTAACTAGATTACCATACAAAGGAGCAATAACCAGAGGTCGATCTCCGGTTAGGGTGTGTTCCTCCCTAATCTGCATCTGTGTATACTTCAATCATTCTTCACTCCTGTTTTCGAAAGAATAACCCTCTCCCATGAGTGCCTTTCAGATACCTCAAAATTCTGTAGGCTGCATCCATATGCTTCTTCTTTGGATCACTCATATATTGACTAGCATACTTACTGCAAAAGCTATATAAGGTCTTGTATGGGAAAGGTAAATTAACTTCCCAACAAGTCTTTGATATCTTTCTTTGTCAACCACTTCTTCTTCCTCATCAACTACTTCCACTTCTTTTTCATCCTCAAGACTGTTTTCTTCTCCCTCCCTCTCCTTTGTAGGCTTCTTTTCTCTCTTCTTAGAGGTATAATGGGAGTTGGTTCAGGACTACACCCCAACATGCCTGTTTCTTCAAGGAGATCAAGTATATACTTCCTTTGAGATACATAGATGCCTCTTTTTGATCTTGCAACCTCCATTCTAAGGAAGTATTTCAAATCCCCTATATCCTTGACTTCAAATTCTCTCCCCAGTGCGATCTTTATCCTTGACATCTCATCAATATGGTCTCCCAAAAGAATGATATCATCAACATACACAATGAGGATATATCTTTTTCCTTCTTTTGTTTTGACAAACATTGTATGAACAGATAGTCCTTGTTTGTAGCCTTCAGATATTAGAACCTTTGAAAACCTATCAAACCATGCTCTAGGAGATTGTTTCAAGCCATAAAGAGATTTCTTCAGCTTGCATACTCTATCACTTCTTGCCCTTTCAAATCCAAGAGGCAGAGTTATATAGACTTCTTCTTTAAGCTCTCCATTTAGAAAAGCATTCTTGATGTCCAGCTAATGAAGTGGCTAATCTAGGTTTGGCTGTCATAGACAATAGGACCCTAATGGTGTTTAGTTTCGCCACTGGTGTAAATGTTTTTTCATAGTCTAGGCCATATGTTTGAGTGAATCCTCTTGCTACAAGTCAAGCTTTTAACTTGCCAAGAGAACCATCAGCCATATATTTAGGGGTGAATACCCACTTGCAGCTGACAAGCTTCTTGCCTCTTGGTTTTTCAACAACATCCCACATTCCATTCTTCTCTAAAGATTTCATCTCCTCCATAACTGCAGATCATTATTCTAGTATCTCTAGTGCCTCATGGATGTTATTAGGAATGCATACTTTATCTAAACTGGTGACAAAGGCCCGATAACTAGAGGAAAGAGTCTTATAAGACATATACTTTTGGATTGGATGCAGAGTACACGATCGAGGCTGTTTCCTGTGAGCAATAAGCAAATCAAGGTCATTATGTTCATTAACTTATTCAAGAATATGAGATACATCTAGCTCAATCCCTTCAGTAGCCACCACCGGTTCTGCCTCCTCTGGTTCTCGAGGAGCTATCACTAGTTCTGGTTGCTTGGATGCTTCATATGTAAGGTTTCATCCTTCCTTAACCTTATGCCTTCGTAAGTACAACAACATATATTTATCTGGTTGTTTTTCTACATCTCTCCCTGCATTTAAACTTTCTTTTGTGATTGGCACAAGAGACGGTTGGTTTAGGGGTGAAGATGGTTCTGTTTATGGTAGCTCTGGCTGTGGTAGAAGAGGTGGGTTTCTTTGGGGTGGCTCTGGTTGAGGTGGTGGTGTTAGTGGTACTAGTGTGGTCCATTGTTCAAGTAGAACATATTCTTGACTAGGTAAAGGCACCAAAGTCTGAGATTCACTCATTCTCTCCCTCTGAATTGAAGGCTTTGGATAGAAAGGAGTTGCTTCATGGAAGGTAACATCAAGGCTAACAAAGAGGTGTTTAGAGACAGGATCAAAACATTTGTACCGCTTTTGAGTATTAGAGTACCCGAGGAATATACACTTCACTGCACGGGGATCAAGCTTGTTATTTGGATAGGTATGAACAAAAACAGAACATCCAAACACACAAAATGGAAGGTTATTTTCAAGTTGAGTAATAGGGAAGACACTTTTTAACCTTTTAACAGGAGTTTTAAAGGATATGACCCTATTTGGCATTCGGTTGATGAGGTGGACTGCAGTTAAAATGGCATCTCCCCAATAGAACTTTGGTACATTACAAGTAAGCATAAGGGCCCTAGTGACTTCCAAAATGTGCCTATTTTTCCTTTCGGCAATCCTATTTTGTTGAGGGGTGTGAACATACGAGCTTCTATGGATAATACCATGTGTTTGGAGGAATTCACTCAAGGTGCGGTTAAAATACTCAGTATCATTATTAGAGTGTAAAACTTTGATGCTTGTATTGTATTGATTTTTAATCATGGTGAAGAATTGTGTCAAAGAAGACGGTGCCTCAAACTTGTCTTTTAAGAGGTAGACCCAACAAACACAAGTATGGTCATCTATAAATGTAATAAACCCTTCCGACTTGGCACGGTTTGGGTTACGACAAGGTCCCCATAGATCACTATGGATGGTTGATTGTGCATGATTATTATACTATTTTAACTACTAATAATGGGAAATTAGGATTCAATTTAGGAGAATTCAATGGGAATTAAGTATAATTGCATGCATGGTCCATACTTAAGGAATTAGTTGCATTTTCATGGTAATTTGAGCATATTAGGTTTTTAACTCATGCATTTCATGATTATGGACTTAAAATACCTCACATATACTTTAATTTCCCATTATAGGTGCAAAGGATGATGCCCTAAATGAAGAAAAGGTGAGAAAAGCAAAGAAAAAGTTTCTGGTCCTCGCCTTAGCCCCTAACGGCGAGGGCTACGGTGAAGGACAGAGAGCACACAGCAAGTCAGTTTCCTCGCCATGACTGTCACAGTGAGGGTCATAGCGAGGGCCCGATAAAAATTCTGAAACGGAAGTTTTTAATTTATTTCCAAATTTTGGGTGATTGGGTCTTCTTCCATTGTTTCCTAAAGGATGAATTCGACCTTCCCAAGTAATCTAGAGGGAATTAGGAAGGTTTTTGGGTTTCCTATCTTGTTCTTTAAATTTATACCCGAATTTCCTCTTCCATAGCACCATTCATCACCATTCACCACCAATTCAGACCACAATACACCAATTTTCTCATCTCTTCCACCAATTCCTTCCTCCATTCCACAATCCTTCACCGGTTCACCATGGAGTTTGAGTTGCGGATCCTCTCAGGTGATTTCTCCTCCTCTATGAAGAACTAATCCGGCTCAGTGCTCTCTTGGACGACGGGATGACGTGAAGCAAGCTATTCTTCCACTCTAGGGGAGTTTTTCATTAGTTCTAATTATGTAGCCATGGATTTCCATCTATTTCCTTAAGCATTTGTTTTTCTTATGTTTGGATTTCAATTATGTTGAGACTATAGGCTATGTAATTGTTGAATTTTATCTTTGTGTTGAATTGGATCTAGTTTCGTTCCATCTATCTTTCAATTGACATTATCTTTATGAGTACTTGTTGATTTTATTACCTATCATTGTGTGTGGTGATTTAGTCCATTCATTTTATCTTGATTATGTCCTTTGGTTGATTTATTGGGTTTGAGCATGTTGATGTTGAGTTTCTTCTTTGCATGATTAAGTAATTCCATCAATTAATCTCACCTAAGAAACAATACTATTGATTCAATACAATCATATGACATAATTGGATAAAGTTCTACATGTATGAGGATTTGATTATAAGCTAATTTTGATTAGTTATTGGATCCGAAAGATATTGAGTAATTTGGATGGGACCCAAGTTATTCTATCTATTGGAACCTATTTCTAGTTAATGTTAGACTATAATTAACCCAGTTGGTCTATTGAGGTTGAGTGGGTTGTCACCGACCTATTCCTAAAATTAAGACTAATTGTTTATTACTTGCATGAGCTTGGTCCAATTATCCCTTAATTCCCCAAGAGTGTGAAGTATATGCTTGCCATATGTCTACCCTAGCCAAGAGAGCATTCCATTATTCGCATTCCATTAACCATTCATATTCATCCTAAAAGTACCAAAAACAAGTCTTTAATTCCCTTTATGAAAAATACCAAAAATTCATACTCTTATTCCCCAAGTTTTTATAGCTTTCATTGCATTTAGTTTCCCTAGGATAGTTCATTAGGCTCCTTGAGAGACAATCCGGGATTGCACCACTATAGTGCAATCCTTGGTAAAAATAATATTTTGCATTTGAACCCCAAGGCGTATTAGGAAAGGTTCAGATCAATGGTAGTGAAGGGTTTGGTAGGTGTATATGGAGCTCTAGGATATGATGATCGGTGGTGTTTGGCTAATTCACAGACTTCACATTTCAAATCAAGGTTAGATGTTGGACAAAGAGATTGGAACATACGAGACAGATAATGAAAATTAGGAAGACCCATTCTCTTATGCCATAACATAGTATCTTCATTTTTAAAGATAGATATAGAATTGCATACACTTGTAATAGGTTGGTGACTTACTACGGCATCATCAAGTAAGTATGTGAGTGGCAAAACGCACAAGTGGGGGATGATTTGTGCTTTTCAAAAATTAAAATTTAAACACAAAGACAATCCTTTATACTGGTTCAGCTAAACACTGCCTACGTCCAGTTCTCCAACTCCTCATTGGGTTCCACTAAACCACAAGTTTTACAATACAGGTTCACCTGCCAACCTTTACAAAATAGAGCTTTAGACTTCCTCTAAACGCTACCCCTTACAAGTTGTAAGACTACAACCCTGTTATAAAGTCCCAGACTTTAGAACAACCTCAAACAGTAAAGGATTTCAATAAGTGAGTTCACTGAATGAACAGATTTAACACTGTAGTACAAGTAAACTTACTAAGAGTAATAAAGCTTTGAGCAGTGAGTAAGTGAGAATAATGAATGTAAGTTCGTCAGTTTGTTCTCTTGTTCTATTCTTCATAAATGCTCAATTCTTGGTATTTATATCTCTTCTCAACTTTGCCCTTTTCCTTCAGCTTCAATTGGTCGTTTGAATATGTTCGTTGAGCCTTATTAGCCGTTGGCAATAAATGCTGGTCTTCATTTCCATCAACTTTCTTCTCTTGCTTCATTTAATTCTTGCAGAGAGTGAGCTATGAGAGATAAGGTCTGTGAGTAACGAATACCTGCAACAGTGTACTTGCATTGCAGCTTTATCAGCAGCACTAGCATCCCAAGCTATCGCTAGCTTCATAGTGTGAGTCCTGCACTTAGCCATTAGCTAAACAGGTATTCATGTGAAGCACAGTTGGTGTTATTGATAGTGAAATTCATTAGCTCAGTGTATACAGACAATGTGTTAGCTATCAGAATGTCTTAAGTTATTGTAACAAGTGATTTCCTATCGATAGCTAATCTTGTTATCGCTAGTACACTTCATTTGCTCAAGGTGTTTTGCTGTCTGAATGTCTAAGTTATATCAAACAACTATCTGCTATCGATAGCTCACCATGTTATCGCTAGTGACTATGTTTAATTACTAATAGCTGTTCCTTATGAGGTCTTAGCGATAGATTCATTTGTCTTTTCAGATTATTGCTAGTCTTCATTAGCTATTATCCTAAGCTTTCTATTTACTTAAAATAGGATCTTGGCCTAGCGATAGTGTATATGTTATCTATAGGATTCTTACTTGTTCAATGTTCAGATAACCTACACTTCTTTTACGTAGTCCTTTTAGCATGATTCTTATCTCCATTCATTCAAACTAAGTTATATGCTATCTGTTCATTTTACTTATGTTATCTATGGGTTCCAGTCCTAATCAAAACTTAAGATTCTAACAAAGTAAAGTCCCTCACATTCCTTAGCACGACCAATCACCATCCCCGATGATAGATCCTGAAATACACAATGATTAGGTAGGAAATTAGCACTACAATTAGATTGCTTCGTCAATTGACTGACAGATAATAAACTGCATACTAATTTTGGCACATGTAATACAGATTCTAGAGTTATAAGCTCTGAAATTCAAATACTCCCTTTCCCAGCAATAGTTGCAAGAGAGCCATCGGCAGTTTGTACTTTTTTGTTGCTAGCACATGGAACATAGGTGGAGAATAAGTGATGACATTCAGTCATGTGATCTGATGTGCTGGAATCAACTATCCAGATTTCTTTTTTTCTTAAGGTTTTGAGATCTCTAAGGAAATCCCCTTTTTAAGCCAATAGTGCCAACACTTCTTGGCCTATAAATGTCTTAACTTCAAGTTGAGAGACAAAACTCCTCATTCGAAGCCTTTGATGCAGAGAAAAAAAATTGATGCAAACCAGACCTAAGAAGCCTAGATACACTATGTATAGACCAGAAGCTTCATCACACTAAGCTCACTCATATCTCTACTTGTCTTCGCCACTTCAGTCCTCTAGCAGCACACAAGATAACTACTTTGGATACAAACTTGGATTACCCACATGTGTAGAAGAAGGCGATTTGAGAATCCAATCATATTGTACGGACGGGATGAATAATGTGACGGTACGGGACGTGTCAAACAGTGACCGTACAAACATGTACGGATGCAATAAACAGTGACAGTACTGACTGTACAGACACGATGAACAGTACAGCTGAACGAAACCCTAAAAAATTTTAGGCTCTGATACCATGTGGATGATTTAAGAGAGAAATAATGTATTTCTCATATTGAAATGTGGAGGTACAAATGCCTACTTATAGGCTAGAGAAGGAGACAATACAATAATGTCTAATAAATGCTAATCAAGACTAATAATTCCTAATAATGACTATACAATCAAATAGAATTATTTACAATTAATATATGATATTCCCACAAATAATCATGGGGTGAGACAAATTGTCTTAGTTACCCTTGCCTCAACTGAACATGCAAGTGGGTGTGTGCCAGCAAAGTATGTAATTGGCATTAGTAGTTAAAAATATCATTATAAGTATAACATCAATAATCTATATCATTATCAATCCACAATATATATATATATATATCCACATATATATATACATTCCATATTCCAGCATGACGATTCTATACAATGATGGTAACATTGTGCCCCTGTCTACAATAAGGATGACAACCCCCTATCTACAATCAGAGGAACTTCCTAGTCTACAATTAAGGAAGTGTCTCTGTCTACATTACATGCTGGTACAATGCAGTGTCATATGCACACAGATAAACATGGAACCAATATTAACATATTAACAATATATATCAAATGACTTCATATTCAAAGCAATTCAATAATAATTCGATATCATTGACACATTCATAGCATCATATTTCTTTTGTTATCATTTCTACCTCAATAATAACAGTTATATTAGCAGTACTCAAAAGACATTTTTAATTATAAAAGTATCATTAGAAATTCATCTCATATAATAATAGCTAGCATTCACGAGACTTGAAAATCCCAACTAACATCATACGCACAAGCATAGTGAGGAGAGTTTGATTACCTTTCTTCGAAGTAGAAACTAAATGAAATTACTACAAACCCAGACTTCCCATGCTTACTTAGAACCACCCCGTGCTTAGAACAACTGGTGTCTACAATCACCACAAAAGCTCATGTACACATGATTAACACATAGGCAAGTGACATCAACAATACAACATTGGGACTTAATCCCTTCGTAGTCACCATTAAATATCAAAGCTTAAATTATACTATTCAGCTCGATTAAGTTAAATTAAACTTATATCAAGCCTGTAAATAAATAATCATCCTCAAATATCTTAATGAATCAAAATCCTCTTCCTTTGCTTCTTAAACACCTCTTATGTTCATCTAATTCCTACACTACTCTCAATCATATTTCTCAATCAATTCATTTCTAATCACATTCCAAATATCATATTCCAAAGGTCTAAACCATCATTACACATTCATCATACCAATTTCAATATTTCCCTTTCTCAAATAATCACCCAAAACATCCAATTCACAACCAAAATCCAAATACAACAAAACTAAACCATTCAAAACTTTTGTTTAACATAAATAAACTCCTAGGAACTACCATAACCTCAAATATTCATATTCAAAGAATTTTCTCATATACACCCTAATTATTCAAAACTTTAACTATCAAAATTCCTCTTAGTGAAATTCCAACAAAACCCAACCACTTCATATCATCATTTAATCTCAATAAACCTCTAGGAACCACCAATTAAACTCAAACAACCCAAATCATATAAATTCCTAATTTTTCAAAGCTCCAAAATTTGAGTTTCAAGATAAATTAGAAAAATTAAAAAATTCAAGATAATTTAAAAAAAATCGTGTAAGCCCAAAATCTCTTCAGAGAACCTTTAAGTCGAAGCTCAAGCATCAATTTAATAGGTTTAGAACTCTCAAAAACCCCAAACTCATCCAAAACCCATATTTGGAACAGATTAAACCAGAGAAATAAAAGGGTAGATGAGCATAAAGAAGACTTACCAGAGCTCGAATATGTGTTTAGTTAGCCGAACAGAGGTCTCCTCCAACACCGTCGATGACTGAAACATTTGACGAGTTCTCCCTCTCATTTTTCAGCTATTGGCTCGACAGGAAAGGTGGAAAAGGAAAGAAGATTGTGGTTTTCCTTCTCTCTCTCTCTCTCACTACAGAAATACCTTATTGCAGCGCAACAATAGCAACACTTATAAAATGCAAGTGATGGGATAGGTATAATATGACCTATACCAGCGCTTATAAATAAAAGTGATGGTATAGGTACAAGCATATTCCAGCACTTAAGCGCTGCTATAGGCCCCCTGGGATTTAATTTTTATATTGAAAAATATGTAAAGCAATTTAAAAAAATACATTGGCAAATTAAGAAAGGGCAAATATATTAAAAAAATACTTATTTAGCCCCCTGGATTTTAGAAATTAGTTAGATAAAAATATTTTGATAAAATTTTAAAAATATGAACCAATTAAAAAAAATAATGCATTTAAATTGTTTTTATTAAATGGGGTTAAATATAAAAATCAAATCTCAGGGGCCTATAGCAGCGCTCCTGGGATTTAATTTTTATACTGAAAAATATGTAAAGCAATTTAAAAAAAACATTGGCAAATTAAGAAAGGGCAAATATATTAAAAAATACTTATTTAGCCCCCTGGGATCTAGAAATTTGTTAGATAAAAATATTTTGATAAAATTTTAAAAATATGAAACAATTAAAAAACATAATGCATTTAAATTTTTTATATTAAATGGGGTTAAATATAAAAATTAAATCCATAGGCCCCCTGGATTTAACTTTTACACTGAAAAATATGTAAAGTAATTTAAAAAAATATTGACAAATTAAGAAAGGGAAAAAATATTAAAAAATACTTATTTAGCCCCATGGGATTTAGAAATTAGTTAGATAAAAATATTTTGATAAAATTTTAAAAATATGAAACAATTAAAAAAATAATGCATTTAAATTTTTTATATTAAATGGGGTTAAATATAAAAATTAAATCCATGGGGCCTATAGCAACTTAAGCGCTGCTATAGGCCCCATGGATTTAATTTTTATATTTAACCCCATTTAATATAAAAAATTTAAATGTGCTGCTATAGGCCCCTGGATTTAATTTTTATATTGAAAAATATATAAAGCAAAAGCGCTGCTATAGGCCCCCTGGATTTAATTTTTATATTTAACCCCATTTAATATAAAAAATTTAAATGCACTGCTATAGGCCCCCTAGATTTAATTTTTATATTGAAAATATGTAAAGCAATTTAAAAAAACATTGGCAAATAATTAAGAAAGGGCAAATATATTTAAAAAAAAAACTTATTTAGCCCCCGGGATTTAGAAATTAGTCAGATAAAAATATTTTGATAAAATTTTAAAAATATGAAACAATTAAAAAAATAATGCATTTAAATTTTTTTTATTAAATGGGGTTAAATATAAAAATTAAATCCAGGGGGCCTATAGCAGCGCTTTTGCTTTACATATTTTTCAATATAAAAATTAAATCCAGGGGGGCTATAGCAGCACATTTAAATTTTTTATATTAAATGGGGTTAAATATAAAAATTAAATCCATGGGGCCTATAGCAGCGCTACATATAAAAATTAAATCCCAGGGGGGCCTATAGCAGCTCTTAAGCGCTGCTATAGGCCCCCCTGGGATTTAATTTTTATATGTTACCCCATTTAATAAAAAAAATTTAAATGCATTATTTTTTTAATTGTTTCATATTTTTAAAATTTTATCAAAATATTTTTATCTAACTAATTTCTAAATCCCGGGGGCTAAATAAGTTTTTTTAAAATATATTTGCCCTTTCTTAATTATTTGCCAATGTTTTTTTAAATTACTTTACATATTTTCAATATAAAAATTAAATCCCAGAGGGGCCTATAGCAGCGTAGCTGATGATCTCTCTTAGCGCGACATTTCCCAAAATTCCCCAAATATTATTTGTTTTTCCCTCCTTATTCCCTCCTTATTCTCTCTTAGTCAGAACCTAAAGCGTTATCTTCAACCTCGTCTTCTTCGTCTTCCCAGAGCTGAAGCATCAACCTCTTCTTCTTGCCAAATCTGAACCCAAAGCTCGTAGCTCTGTATTTGCATCATCCGTGAATGTTCTCTCTTCGTGTTCCCAGATCTGTCACTGAAGGTATTTACAGTGTTTCATCGTCCGTGAGTGTTCTCCAAGCTTGGCAGCAGCGGCGAGCTCAGTTCCTTTGAACTTGCATTACCCTTCTTGAGCTCAGGTGTTTTGTTGTGGGTGTGAAGACAACCATATGCTTCCTTTCCTTCTTCATTTGGTGCGTCATATGTGGTGAGAGCCGAACCTTGTCTCTGTTTTTCGCCCTAATTGATTCTTGTACGGTGTTTAATTAAACTTAGAAGTAAGATAAAGCTAATTGATTGAGTTGCATGTTGAATGTGCTGGCTTTGGGAATTTTCAGGATTTCCACTCCCTCCTTCTGTTTGGTCCGATTTCTGATTTCATTTGTAATATTCTTCTGAAATGGCTGAATGTAATTGTTTCAATTTAAATTGTAATTGTAAACTCTGTGGCCAGTGTTCAATATGAAAGGCAACGGGTTCTAATTTATGAGGAAAGGGGAAATAGTGAGTAAAGACCTATAAGAGTATCTCAGCAGAGAATTTTTAGTGCGAATGTGTTTTTGATTCTGTTTCTTTGTGGCCAAATCGAAAGCCCTTGTCCTGGTGTGAATACTACTCAAATTGTTTCTTCCTTGAAATTTTGGTGGGGATTTTCGGCAATAGTAGCAAAAGTGGTCTAAAACAATGGAGTTATATGATTGTAATGTTTGATGCTATATGATGATCTTGTATAAATTAGGCATGGATTTTGTGGAATGGGATTTTATATCTGTAAATGTTTATAAAAACTGGATGTTTGAGGCTGTTTAAGGAAGACTTTTAATTGGAATGAAATTAGAAACTGAATTGCATTACTTCATATGACGGTGTTTCTTTTAATTGAAGGTGTTTCTTTTATCCTCTTTGTTTTTCTGCTGCTGCTGCAATGGGTTTGTTTATTTTTTTTCTTTTCTTCCTTCATTTATTCATGATCTGTCATGTGTGTGGCCTGCCCAAACTGTTCTGTTTCCACTTGGATTGCCGCTTGTTTAGGGAAATGAAAGGAGTTAGGATTTTGTTGATTGAAATTATTAGGCTAATAAATTTATTGACACAAGAAGGAATTAATATTAGCTTTGGTAAGAAAATTCATCTTTAGCAACAGTAAGATAGTTCCTTGGTGCCTAAAGAAATGTATTTTTGTTGTTTGTAGTTTATAAATTGGGATGCTTGTTTTATGAGTTAATCCTAAGTGCCTACAAGGTGTTTCATGTAATGGGCCATTGCAAAAACTTCAAATAGATTAAGAGTTCTGTGGCTGGTGCATTACATATTTGTGTTGATTTGAAATACGTATATAATATAATTGCTATTATAGGACAGAATTTTGTGTGATGAAACTGTAGTTTTAGTAAATTAGTATATATTAGGATGCACCTAAGGTGCTTAATTTAATACCTAAACAAGGAAAATTTATGGAATTGAGGATTAAACTACTTATTCTAGCAATGAATGAGAGCATAATATAAGAGTCAACTACTATTATTCATTTATTTATTTATTTTTCCTATACTGCAACTGGTTAAAGAATTGAAATCGAGAAATATGACAATTCTATTTATTGATGCTTTGGATTTGTTTGGTAAGAGTAAGAGATTTGAGATTTTGTTTGAGGTAATTGTATTATGCAATGTTAACTTATGTAAATAGTTGGTGACTCGTGAAAGCTAGTAGTATATACCCATGCTGGTCAAGGTAAATTGTGATGTCAATTTTATAAGGGTTCATCTTTTCTTGGAGAATTTAGATATATCATTTAAATCTTAACAGTAACTATGCATTCTATTTAAGTTTTTCTCTAATGGTACTATGTGGCTTGAGAGATATAGATCATTGGTTTGTCCTAAATCTATCTTATCAAATTCACTTCAATCATATGTTATGTCTTTTTTTTATAGCTCTCTCTTGTGAATGTTAATGTTCTTATTCTGAACCCCTCCCTATTCACAATAATCCGTTACGTGTAGTTGCTGATTTTGAGTCCTAAATATTCAGTTTGTAGTTTTTCAAGTGCATATAAGTTATATTTTGTTGAATTTAAGTTCTATAATTTCTTCCTATATGCAGGACTGCTCAGGCAATCAAAGTGGGGCCATTTGAAGGATTTACATATAGCAATAAAAGTCTATGAACTTGCTTTTGTATCCAGAGATCCTATACTGTAACGCAGATTGAATACTCTCAAGAGGTATTGAACTTTTATTAGTTTGTTCCTACTTGTTGATTTTGTAGATTAGTTGCTACATTATCCTAAATTAGGTTTAAATTTAACATTAATGTTATGAACAAGTCCATTTGATTTTTGTGCATAATGAGTTCATTTGAATATGTTAAACACTTGTGTTTGTCTAATTATTTGACTATACTGCTTGTAGGATTTTTTTTTTATGTCAATTAATGCTGATTGTAGGATTTTCTCTAATTATTTGAGTATACTGCTTGTAGGATTTTCTCTAATTATGTTAAACACTTGTGTTCCAATTAATGCTATATATATGATCTGTGAATTCTATTGTGGTGGCTGGGCTATGTAAATCTATTGAGTTGATGATATGTATTTTGTGGAGTATCAATTTCTATGTTAAAAAGAGAGGGCTTTGAGCCTGGGAACGTTTATTTTGTAGCCGTTATACTGCCTAATTTTTGTTAAAAAATAAGGTAACATCATAAGGTGGCTACCTAATGAGTAAGTCATATAGATCAATCTTACCGCCACTTTCCTTTAGTAGGTTACCATGTTGGATCGGAAATGGATGTCTTGTGATCGGTGTTCAAGGGAATATATAGATGGAGCAAAAGAGTTCATTGAATTTGCTGCAGAGCATGCAGAGAATGCTAACAGAATTGTATGCCCCTCTTTGTCGTGTTTGTATGGGAAGCGTCTTCGTCCTCTTGACTTGTTAAGTCATTTAATTTGTCATGGAATTGATCAGTCTTATATACGATGGACAAAGCACGGTGAGACCTATGAAGATGAATGTGGAGACCGGGTACCTGATGTTAGTAGCGCTTCGAATGTGCTTGATAGAGACATGTGTGATGAGAGCGATGATCTTGAAAAAATGTTGAACGTGGTGGGTGAGGAGAATCCTGAAATGTTTGAGACACTGAAGAACGATGCAGAGATGCCTTTGTATGTGGGATGTAGCAAATACACAAGATTGAGTGCGGTGCTTAAATTGTATAACCTGAAGGCACGATACGGTTGGAGTGATGCAAGTTTCACCGCGCTGCTGTCCGCTCTGCGAGATATACTCCCAGAAGCGAATGTACTCCCCTCGAAAACATACGAGGCGAAGCAAATTCTCTGGTCGACCGGTATGAAATATGAGAAAATACATGCATGCCCCAACGACTGTATTTTATTCCAGAACCAGTATTCGTTGTTGGAGAAGTGTCCTAAATGCAGCACATCTCAGTATGGAAAGAAAGGTAAGAGTCCTTCTAAAGTGTTATGGTACTTTCCGATCATTCCAAGATTTAGGCGCATGTATAGTAATGCGGATGTTGTAAGACTTTTGATATGGCACGCTGATGAGAGGATTAAAGACATCAAGCTTAGGCACCCCGCAGACGCCCCCCAATGGAAAAAAATTGATTACAAGTACCCTGATTTCGGTGAAGAACCGAGAAACCTACGGCTTGCTTTGGCAACCGATGGAATCAATCCGCATGGAGTTCAGAGTAGTACTCACAATACGTGGCCGGTGATTCTAATGATATACAACCTCCCCCCAAATTTGATCATGAAACGCAAGTTTATGATGCTTTCCATGCTTATTTCTGGGCCTAGACAGCCCGACAACGATATAGACGTGTACTTAGATCCTTTGATTGAAGACCTGAAGCATATGTGGGATTCGGGTGAGACAGTTTTTGATGGATGTAAGGAAGAAAGTTTCAAATTGAGGGCCATGTTGCTTGGCACGATAAATGATTTCCCAGCGTATGGTAATTTGTCCGGATACAGCATCAAAGGATATGGTGCGTGCCCTATATGTGAAGATGATACCCATTCGATGCGGCTGGAGCATTGTAGAAAAAATGTTTACATGGGACATCGGAGGTTCTTACCGTTAAAACATCATTGGCTTGAGGTGGAAGAAGGCATTTAATGAGAGCTTAGAAGAAGGTAGGGCACTGAGGATATTGACCGGGATGACGTTTTTTAAAAGGTGAACGCATTGGAGAATGATTTTGGCAAGCCTTTTGCTAAAAATGTGTTGGCAAGTGGCTGGAAGAAGAGGTCTATATTCTTTGAACTCCCGTATTGGAAGTCATTATATGTTAGGCACTTTCTGGATGTGATGCACAATGAAAAGAACATCTGTGATAACCTAATTGGCACGTTGCTAAATATGCAAGGAAAAACTAAGGATGGTGTCAATTCAAGGTTAGATCTGCTCAAGTTGGGAATAAGACAAGAGTTGGCACCTATTGAGAGAGGATACCGCATTTATTTACCTCCAGCAGCATACACCCTTCGAAGAAAGAGAAAAGATCATTCTGTGAGTTCCTGAATGGGATCAAATTTCCAGAAGGCTACTCCTCAAATGTAAAGAACCTTGTATCCGTGAAAGAGTTGAAGTTGAAGAACTTGAAATCTCATGATTGTCACGTCCTGATGCAAAATTTCTTACCGGTTGGCATACGCAACATTTTACCCAAGAAACTGCGTAGGGCAATCACTAAACTGTGTATTTTCTTCAGGCTCATTTGTAGTAAAGTGGTTGATATAAGACGGTTGCAGGATTTGCAGAGGCAGATTATTTGTATCCTGTGTGAACTTGAAATGTATTTCCCCCAATCCTTCTTTGACATCATGGTTCACCTTACTGTACACTTGGTCAAAGAGGTTCAACTGTGCGGCCCAATCTATTTGAGATGGATGTACCCGATTGAGTAGTTCATGAAAGTTTTAAAGGGGTATGTCAAAAATAGATATCGACCAGAGGGTTGTATTGCTGAACGATACATCGTTGAGGAAGCGAGTGATTTGTGTGCCGATTACTTATCAAGTATTGCACATGTTGGTTTGCCGAAGTCTCGTCACGATGGGCGATTATTAGGGAAAGGAATAAGTGGGTTGAACTTAATACGCATTTCGAATGCTGAAAGGGAGCTTGCTTACTTGTATATTCTTCACAACACTCCTGACATTGAACCATCCGTTGAAGAACACAAAAAACTCCTGCGAGAAATACACGGTGATAGAAATGAGAGTTTGATTACAAGGGAGCACAACAAAAAATTCATTAGATGGTTCAATGCTCGCATTTGTCAGCAGTTTGATCTTAATGATGGATCAGTTTCTGAAAGATTATTTTGGCTGTCGAAAGGACCGAGTTTGCACGCATTTTCCTACACCGCCTATGCAATCAACGGTTACACATTCTATACAAAAGACCAGGATGAAAAAAGCACAATGTAGAATAGTGGAGTCATACTTGTTGTCGAGGCATTACATATATCCAGTGCGAGAGATACAAATCCTATATATGCGAAGATGGCATACTTTGGTGTGATTGATTGCATTTGGGAGTTAGATTACACCATGTTCAGAGTTCCTGTGTTCTTATGTCAGTGGGTTAACAACCATAGTGGACGACGGTTAGATGAATTTGGGTTTATATCGGTCGACCTTTCTAAAGTTGCATATAAGGATGATCCTTACATTCTACCGTCCCAAGCATCACAAGTCTTTTACATTGCCGATTCTTCTAAGAAGAATTGGTCAGTTGTCATGCAGTCGAACAAAAATTATGCCGAACAAGTTGATGATGAAAGTAGTGATGATGATATGAATATGATAGAAGAGGATCCTTCATTTGAGACGTTACTGGCAGAAGAGATTGATGCAGACGGATATGACGATGAAGATGAGCCTGTTTATGTAAGGGGTGATCATGATAAAGGCATTTGGCTCAACACAACCCTAAATCCAACAAAAAAGAGGAAGCAAACAATTTTAGATAATATAACACAAAGGAAAAGAGACGAAAGCCCTCATATTGATTTAAGTTTGTATGTATTTCTGTTTTACATTGTGAACTACTTCATTTAATTATTTTGCACTAAAATCATGTCTTGTTTAATTATTTTAATTTGTAGGAAAACGGATCCCCCTGAACGATGAGGAAGAAGAACAACCGATTGTGGAGCCAGATATCAATGCGGGTAGAGAGGCTGTCGAGGCGGATGCTACCCGTGGCATCACCCTTATGCGTAAACTACTCAGGCTCAAATCTCTGGGAAAAAAGACTAGACTTAAATGGAACGAAAATGACCAACCAATCAGGGAGACTGCGAAAGACCTCTCTGGTTTTATTGGGTGCACTGTTCGGCAGAAAGTGCCTATTACTATCACAGATTGCAGAACCGCGGGGAGCTGCAAGAACGCGGTTTGGTCAGAGATTCAGGTTAGGTGCCTTTTTACAATTTAGTTTTATTATGACAACATTGTAACTAACAAATCTAATATGATTTCTATTGTTACAGACCATGTTTCATATTGATGATTCTCATAGGGAGTATGTCATGATGAAAGCTTCCAGAATGCATCGCGTTTTCTGCACAAATTTGACCAAGTACTTCCTGAGAGATGCAGACGGGGAGATCATTCCAACACCCCCAGAGGCATTCGCAGGGTCAATTACCCAGGAACATTGGAATGAATTTGTGCAATCACGTTTGACATCGGAGTTTGAGGAAGTAAGTCAAAGAAATAGGCAGGTGGCTAAAAGCTGCGAATATCCGTATATGGGCAGACGAAAGACATTTCCTGAATTAGAGCAAGATATGGTATGTTAGTAACGCTTCTAAATACAAAATTATGAATAAATGTTTACGTGATTAATTATGTGTTCACCTAGCTTGCTTGACAGATTAAGGAACAGGGCCTAGAAGGGAAGCTACCACGGCATGGCCTTTGGTTTCGGGGACACTCTCAAAAGGACGGTACCATCATTCACGACGAGGTCAGAAGAGTTCGTGAACGATGTGTAAGTCATTCTCTTGGACTTTGTAATATCTTTTTAACTGGTGACTTTGCTAAGTTAATATCTAACAACCATTTCTTCTTGTTATAGGATATGTTGTCACAAGAATACCCTGACGAGGTCAACAAATTTGGCCCCGGTGATTTCCTAAGCAGAGCGCTCGATCACCCTTAGTATTCGGACCGTGTTCGGGGCACAGGTCTAGGGGTCACGCCCTCTTCTTACTTTGGCCGCCAACATAGGGCATTAAAAAGCGAAGTAAGAGCATTACAAGAAGAAATTCAAACTCTGAGGGAGTAGATGCAACAACAGGACGAGGAGATGCAATGACAGAATGAGGAACTGCATCGGAAGTACGAGCAGATGTTCGAATTTTACCAGCGATATAATGTTGCATCACAAACGTCGAACTTCGTGCAACAAGGTAACGTTTCTCCCGTCAAAAGTCCAAGCATAAGGGAGAGCAACTGTATGATGCCGCGGGCCCAAATTCCTCAGGTAGTTCATACATTCTCTGCTTACAAACTTGCAACGACATTGTTAGATTATCGATTGTGAGCTAATGTTGTCAACTCTTTCGTAGGGCGAGTCAGACTGTAGGCTGTATATCGATCACTCTTTCAGTGAAGTAGTTGCCAGAGGGAAGGTCTACAACACTTCCAACACGACCCTGCACAACTCGCCATTGCCTAAAAATGCACTGAGAGTAATGATTGAATCCTCCTACAACAACGAGGCACCAATACCGTTCCCTACTGATGAGATGACTAGGGTCCAAGATGCTATCGGTGCTTTCATTGCTTGGCCTATTGGTTTGATTGAGCCAACACCACAGGTGGTTATTTACTAATAGCATTTACACTAGCATTCATTGTGTTGGAAGAATGCTCTTTTATTTACATGTTTTTTTAGGGTACAAGTTCTACCGGAAAGAAAGCACAAAGGCCTAATGTCCAAGGTACCGGTGGTTCAGCCGCTAAAGTGATGAAGAAAAAGAGTTCACATACTGATCCATCATCATAGGTGATTATTTACTAATCAATTAAACTAGCATTCTTTTTTATTGGAATAAAATTTTAGACTTTCTATTTACATGGTTTTTAGGCAACAAAAGCCAAGGGCAAGAAGAAAGTACAAGCGCCTCCTATTATTGAACGTACAAGCGCCGAGACGCCAAATCGTGCTCGATTGTGAGCATTTGCAGCCACCCTATGTCCCAAATTTATTGCTAAGATTCCATTCGACAAGCGTATATTTGGGGTGTCAAATATGGTTGAGCTTATTTTTAAGGATCAGATCATGGATGTGCTTGATCAAGGATGGCTCAGTGGTACGGCTATCAATTTATGGATCTGGTATGTATGTGTTTCCATTAGGGTTTCGTTTAATGTCATAATTTTTACACTAATTGGGAGTTTGTATGGTTTCTTTGAAAGCACCTGCATGAACATGTCATGATTGCCGGGGATAATGTCTCGTTCGAATTCATAAGCCCCTATGAGATAGCACATATTACGGGCGTGAGCTATGACGAGCAGTCCGCGAAGCTTAAAAGGCACTTTTCTTTAAAGGCAACAGGCATGACTTTATTCTTAGCTCCAATTAATACAGGGTAAGTCGATATGCATTATAGGTTTCATCGTATTCTTAGCTCCAAGCATCATTTATATATACTGACATAACGTTCTAAAAAATTTTAGGCAGCACTGCTTTTGCTTGTCATCTATCCGCAAGCACAAGCGAATCCCTTGATTTACTATTTGGATCCTGTGTATGGTGCTGAACCAGAAAGTCGCCCATCTTTGATGCGCCTCGTCAATAGGTACGTGAATGTCAGCATTCTTTGAATCCGTTGCATCATTTGTCATTTTATAACCCTAGCTAATAAAATTAATTTACTTTGTTTTGTTTCCAGCGCATTGACCAGTTTTTGGTCCTCCGTTAACTTGAGTTATTTCAAAGCCCTTGACCAGAAAGATGCTTATAAGTGGCTCACAGTCCAGGTTCTACAAGTTATTCAATTTTTTAAACAATCTACACAAACATAAAGTAAATGTTTCTCATATGATATCTGGTATTTTTTGTTACATTGCCCCTTCCAACCCAATAGCAACGACTGTGGATACTATGTGATGCAATTTATGAGGGATGTCGTTACACATGATCGATATAGCATTTCATTGACAATAAGTTTTATATTTTTCCAACTCTAATTGTATTTGAACTTGTTATTAGATTTCAAGTAATTTGATTGCCATTCAAATTTATCTCTCTATGCAGTATTACCCAGACGTACATTGCCACTTATTGTCGAGGGAACGAATGAATGCGCTAATTGAGGAATGGTGCACTTATGTTCTACCTCTTTTTCAATACGTACAAATGTAGATATATAGTAGTATAGCTAGTAGTGTGCTGTTTCCCAATATTTGTACATTGCTCTCTGGATAAGTTATTGGTGTATTTTCGTTGCCTGGAACTGTATAGAATTTCTGGTATTTTAGCACTGATGCAGGTGGGGTATATAAAATAAAATCAAATATTTAAAAAAATTCAATACCAGCGCTTATTTAGCTAAGCGCTGCTATAGGTAAATTTTAGATGCCCTATAGCAGCACTTAACAAGCGCTGCTATAGGCCTAATAGCCTATAGCATCACTGGCTATTGCAGCGCTTATAAGCGCTGCTGTAGGGCCAAAATAAGTGATGCTATAGGCATTTTCTGTAGTAGTGTTTCACCGGCGTTCTCTCTAGTTACAAGAGTTGAAGAAGAAGAGCAAGTAATAGTGGTGTGTGGAGATAGGCCAAGAAGAAAGAGAAGAAAGGAAAGGAAAGGAAAGGAAAGGAAAGGGAGAAAAGAAAAGAAAAGGAAAAAGGAAAAAGAAAAATAAGAGGGATTTTAAAATAGGTAAGTGGAAAAGACTAATAGGCCCTCCAATAATCCAAATGACATAATTTCCTTTTAGGCAACAATTATCTTTCCACTTAAATACCAAATTAAGCTGTAATACAAATAAATAGTTATCCAAACTTAGTTAACAAAAGATAACATGTGAAAGTAATAATGTTGCCTAACATAGTATGGCAATATATAGTGTTCCAAATATCACCATCCAACTTACAGGATTGGTGTGGATCTACCGGAGCCTTCCCCAATGTCCCCACCTAGGCATGATCACCTAAAAATATTTAATAACCACGGGGTGGGACAAATTGTCTTAATAACCACTGCCTCAACTCAACATGCAAGTGGATGTGTTCCAGCAGAGTGAATAATGGGTACCAGTAGTTAAAAATATCATTGTAACATCAATAATTAATATCATCATCAATCCATAATATATTTCCACACATACATACAATTCATATTCTAGCATGACGATTATTTACAATGATAATAATATTGTGCTCCCGTCTATAATCGGATGGCAACTCCCTGTCTACAATCAGAGGGACTTCCTCGTGTACAACCAAGGAATTATCTCTATCTACAAGTAGAGAATGTACAAATAACTACTCGGTAGGCTGATCGAGGGTTACATCACGTAATGGTATAATGCAGTGTCATATGCACATAGATAAACATGGAACCAACATCAGCATATTAACCCTATATATCAAATGGCTCTATATTCACAGCAATTTAGTAATAATCCAATATCATTAACACATTCACACAATCATGTTTCTTTTGATATCATTTCTACCTCAATAATCATAGTTATATAAGTGGTACTCAAAAGACGTTTTTTATTATAAAAATATCATTAGAAATTCGTCTCATATAATAATAACTAGCATTCACGGGATTTCAAAATCCCAACTAACATCATACTCACAAGTATATTGAGGAGAGTGTTGTTACCTTTTGAAGTAGAAACTAAATGAAACTACCACAAAGCCGGGCTTCCTATGCTTACTTTGAACAACCGATGTCTACAATCACCACAAAAGCTCATCTACACATGATTAACACATAACCAAGTGACATCAACAATACAACTTCGATACTTAATCCCTTTGAAGTCACCATTGAACATTAAAGCCTAAATTATATCTAGAAAACTCGATTAAGTTAAATTAAACTCATATCAAGCCTGTAAATAAACAATCATCCTCAAATATCTTAATGAATCAAAATTATCTTCCTTTCCTTCCTCAATGTTCATCCAATTCCCACAACTACTCTCAATCATATTTCTCAATCAATTCATCTCTAATTCACATTCCATATATCATATTCCAAACATCTAAACCATCATTACACATTCATCATACCAATTTCAATATTTCCCCTTATCACATAATCACCAAAAACTTCAAATTCACAACCATTCTAAATATAATAAAAATAAACCATTCAGAACTTTCATTTAGCATAAATAAACTCCTAAGAACTATAAATTAACATCAAATGTTCATATTCAAAGAATTTTCTTATATGCCCTAACTTATTCAAAACTTTAACTATAAAAAATTAACTATCAAAATTTCTCTTAGTAAAATTGCAACCAAACCCAACCAATTCATATTAGCGTTTAATCTCAATAAACCTCTAGAAAACACCAATTAACCTCAAACATCCCAAATAAAATAAATTCCTAATTTTTCAAAGCTCCAAAATTTGAAAATTCAAGATAAAATAGAAAAATTTGCATAAGCTCAAAATATCTTTAGAGAGCCTTTAAATTGAAGCTTTAATTTAATGGATTTAGAACTCTTAAAAACCTTAAACTCATCCAAAACCCATTTTTCGAATGGAGCTAATCAGAGTAATAAAGGTAGAGGAGAGTAGAAGAGACTCATCGTAGCTCGGATATATGCTCAGTTAACCAAATACAGGTCTCCTCCGGCACCGGTGATGACCAGAACTTCCGACGAGTTCTCTCTCTCATTCTCAGTTCTTAGCTCCAACAAGAAAAATGGAAGAGAAAGGAAGATAGTGACTCTCTCTCTCTCTATCTCTCTCTCATTGCTTGAGTTGAAGAAGAAGAGCAAGTGATGGTGGTGCATGGTCACATCCCTCGAAAATTAACGTGTAACAGGCTTGGAATATGAGGAAACCCACATCCCTTAAGCCCTTCCTATGTATACATTTCTTCATTTATATAAATAAACATACTTTAAATAAATAAAAAGAAAGGATAACCTTTAGATACCTTCTATATAAACAAGTTCATTAGTTATATGCATAAAAGTTTTAGTATACTCTTCTTTGCTCTACGAGAAGAGCAAAGAAGTATTTATAATACACAAGTTTCGCTTACTGAAAGTTTCACATCAATAAGTAAATATATATACAACAACAGTTTTACCAGAGGAGTCCTACTTCGTACTATCAAACACACAACAAATATAAGGAAGGTAAGGATCCTAACTATAGTTTACGTGAAGCGCCTAAAAGGAGTTTTACAACAATAACAACAACAATAATAATGATAATACAAAAGTTTGTAATTTACTTTGACATAGGGATCTTCCAGGTCAAGGCTTCAACTCCAATTCAGCACTAAAGCACTAAATTGTAAGCAGGAGTTTAAGGTTAGCTACACCATCTAAGATCAAAATATTTTTTTCCAGTGAATAGCATCCCATATATAGAAATAATTAAAACGGTAAAGGAAATGAGTTAAACATATTTAACTTTGACTGGTAAAGTATGATAATAAATGTCAACTAAATTATAGCTTCATAAACATAAATGTAACAATACATAATATAACTAATCTAATGATAGATATTTGGGGACGGATCGGCTAGAAGCCAAGTACAAAGACTCGCTAAACAGAACAAATGGATGATCAATGGGAGGAAGAGTACCCGTCTCTTACAACCCTAGCCACAAAGACACCACAAGGATGATCAGTCCTTGATACAGTCAAGTATTCTCACAAGAATACAAAGAAGCAAGCAAAGCTCACACAAAGAGATAAAAATCCCAATTCATTCAAATCTAAAAATTCAAATACAAGATGTTCCTATAAATAAGCAATAAGAGAACACTCTAGAATTAGAAATCCTAAGACTTCTAGGAATGATGCCTTAATGATGATTGATTGATTGATTGGCACCATTCAATCCTAAAGGAAATATGAAATTACTTAAACTTCAAGTAAAAGTCATCTTCCTAAAGAAAATAGGAAAGAAAAGTAAGCTACTTCAAAAATAGGAAACTAATTAGCAATCATTACAAAATAGGAAACTAATTAAACAAATAGAATCCTAATTGATTAATTCCATAAAAGACCATTCTTGATGCTTCTTGAATCTTCTTGGATCTTCCAAATGGACATTCCTACTAGTATTTTCGTTCATGACACTTTATGGGCCTATAAGACACCCATTTGGGCTTCAAAGAGGTTGTATCACGTTTTGAAACACCCATGGTTCATTACACATTGTATTTGGGCCCCAATTTGGAGTATTGATGCGCTATTGGACTCCTCCATGCCATGGTGGCTTTGGGGGTGCCCTGCCATGTGTCACATTTAACTCCACACATGTAGTCATCCATGTAATTATCCAAGCAATAATCCATGTCATCCTCCATGTGATCGTTCTCAAGCAATAAATTTGTTGAACACCTTGGATTGCTTGTTGGGCTTTGTGACCCCTATATTGAACATATCTCTGTATGCTATCATTCCCTCCCTCTTTGAAAAGATTCGTCCTCGAATCTTGACATGGAAGGCATAAGGGTCCAATGCTCCAAAAAGGTAGGAATGGATCAGGTGGTTTCTTAGGAAACAAATCTCCCATTACCTGCAACTCACCAACAACACAAGGTAAAGAATGACTAACACCATTAGAAATCATAGGAATATCCTTGCAATCACTCTTAACCTCACTTTTCTCAAAATTATTTTCATCTTTCTTTTTTTCATTTTTCTCATATTCTGGCTTTTCATCTCTCTTTTTTATAGCCTCAACACTCTTATTTTTACTCTCTTTATTTTGACAAAACTCTATGCTCTCAATCACTTTTTCTTTCTCTAAGTCAATTGTACACTTTGAGACAGATTCACTAAAGACACTCTCACTTATATTTTCAATTTTTAAACATCTCTTTCGCTTGATTTCTGCTTCATGCTTAGCAATTATATGAACAAGATTTTCAATGTCCATGAAAATGAACATCTCTGCAAAAGAAGCTAATTCAGGATTAAGCCCTTGTATAAAACGATCAATAGTGGCTTGTGATGTTTCCTTTATTATTGTTTTCCATCCTTTTTTATCAACTAACATTTCAGGTTAAAGATGAGTGGACAAAAATCTGACATAGATGATTTCAATACCGATCCTAAGGTGTTCATGAAGGCCATTCGAGATGAGTTCCTCAAACTCAAGTTGGAGATGGCAGAGTTTAAAGAATCCAAAGCAACCAGCAGTGATGATGAGACACCTAGATCACGTTCATCATCCTCAAAAGGCAAACGAAGACATGCTAAACGTGATGTAGATGAATTTGACTCAAAGATAATCAAGTACCCTACCTTCAAGGGTAATACCAATCCAGATTTATACCTTGATTGGGAGATGAAATTCGAGCAAATCTTCAGAATGAGTGATTATTCCGAAGAAAAGAAGGTAAAATTAGCTTCCTTTCAATTTTCTGACTTTGCTACTGTTTGGTGGGAAGACTTACAGCTTAAGAGGCGGCTTAAAGGCAAAGCTCCACCTCGGACATGGGAGAAGCTCAAGAAACTAATGCGAAAGAAGTATGTTCCTAGCTATTATTATCAAGAGCTAAATCGAAAGTTGCGAATGTTTAGCCAAGGCTCTATGACTGTGGATGAATATGTCCATGAGCTTGACCTTCTAAAGATGCGTGCAGGAGTTCAAGAAGGTGAAGAAGCAAGTATGACCAGAATTGTTGATGGTTTGAGGAGTGAAATTAGAGACAAAGTGGATATGTACACTTTTGTTGATAAGGAAGAGTTGGTGCACAAAGCCATCAAAGTGGAGAAGTGAATTAAAGAAAAACGCTCCAAATCCTCTTCTTCTAGTTGGAAGGACTCTAAATCAACCTCTAGGTGGAAGGATTCTAAGGCTAAAAATGACACAAAATTCCCCCAAAAGACCAAGGAGGAGTCCAAGCCAAAAACTGATGGTGGTAAGAAACTTGACTCTAAAGCTTCCTCTAATGATAGAACTGCTTCTATTCAATGTTTTAAGTGTCTTGGCAAGGGACATATTGCTTCCCAATGTCCCAATAAGAGAGCCATGATTCTCAAGGATAATGGTGAGTGTGAAAGTGTTCACTCTAGTAGGAGTGATGATGACATGCCGTCCTTAGTGACTGATTCGGAATTGGAGATTGATGAGGCTGAGGCCGTTAAAGGAGAAGTGTTAGTGGCTAGGAGGGCCCTCAACATGCAAATAAAAGAAGATCATGAGCAAGAGCAGTGAGAGCTCATCTTCCATACTAGATGCTTCATCAAGAACAAGGTATGTAGCATGGTTATTGATAGTGGTAGTGTCACCAATGTTGCTAGTACCTTACTTGTTGATAAGTTGGATTTGCCTACTATGAATCATCCTAAACCTTATAGATTGCAATGGTTGAATGATAGTGCTGAAGCTAAGGTCACTAAGCAAGTTCTAGTTTCTTTTTCTATTGGAAACTATCATGCTGAAGTTTTATGTGATGTAGTCCCTATGCTTGCTGGACATCTTTTGCTTGGAAGACCGTGGCAATTTGATAGTAGGGCTCAACATGATTGTTACAAAAATTGTTATTCTGTGCCCTTCAAAGGGAAACTCATTGTACTAAAACCTCTTAGGCCAAGAGAAGCTTATGAGGACCAAGTGAGGATTGAGCAAGATAGCAAAAAAAGAGATGAACTGAGTGAAAAAGAGAGTGTACAAAAGAAAGAAAGTAAAGAAAGGGAAAAGAAAATGTAAGAGAAAGAGAGAAAGAGAGAAAAGAAAGAGAGTGTGATTTCTGAAAAAAGTGAAATGATAGCATACAGAGACATGTTCAATATAGGGGTCACAAAGCTCAACAAGCAATCCAAGGTGTTCAACAAATTTATTGCTTGAGAACGATCACATGGAGGATGACATGGATTATTGCTTGGATAATTACATGGATGACTACATGTGTGGAGTTAAATGTGACACATGGCAGGGCACCCCCAAAGCCACCATGGCATGGAGGAGTCCAATAGCGCATCAATACTCCAAATTGGGGCCCAAATACAATGTGTAATGAACCATGGGTGTTTCAAAACGTGATACAACCTCTTTGAAGCCCAAATGGGTGTCTTATAGGCCCATAAAGTGTCATGAACGAAAATACTAGTAGGAATGTCCATTTGGAAGATCCAAGAAGATTCAAGAAGCATCAAGAATGGTCTTTTATGGAATTAATCAATTAGGATTCTATTTGTTTAATTAGTTTCCTATTTTGTAATGATTGCTAATTAGTTTCCTATTTTTGAAGTAGCTTACTTTTCTTTCCTATTTTCTTTAGGAAGATGACTTTTACTTGAAGTTTAAGTAATTTCATATTTCCTTTAGGATTGAATGGTGCCAATCAATCAATCAATCATCATTAAGGCATCATTCCTAGAAGTCTTAGGATTTCTAATTCTAGAGTGTTCTCTTATTGCTTATTTATAGGAACATCTTGTATTTGAATTTTTAGATTTGAATGAATTGGGATTTTTATCTCTTTGTGTGAGCTTTGCTTGCTTCTTTTTATTCTTGTGAGAATACTTGACTGTATCAAGGACTGATCATCCTTGTGGTGTCTTTGTGGCTAGGGTTGTAAGAGACGGGTACTCTTCCTCCCATTGATCATCCATTTGTTCTGTTTAGCGAGTCTTTGTACTTGGCTTCTAGCCGATCCGTCCCCATATTATCTATCATTTGGTATCAGAGCTAAGGTTTGCTAGATTTCAAGTTCTATTTTTTTTTCATTTGTGTATGATAGCATACAGAGACATGTTCAATATAGGGGTCACAAAGCCCAACAAGCAATCCAAGGTGTTCAACAAATTTATTGCTTGAGAACGATCACATGGAGGATGACATGGATTATTGCTTGGATAATTACATGGATGACTACATGTGTGGAGTTAAATGTGACACATGGCAGGGCACCCCCAAAGCCACCATGGCATGGAGGAGTCCAATAGCGCATCAATACTCCAAATTGGGGCCCAAATACAATGTGTAATGCACCATGGGTGTTTCAAAACGTGATACAACCTCTTTGAAGCCCAAATGGGTGTCTTATAGGCCCATAAAGTGTCATGAACGAAAATACTAGTAGGAATGTCCATTTGGAAGATCCAAGAAGATTCAAGAAGCATCAAGAATGGTCTTTTATGGAATTAATCAATTAGGATTCTATTTGTTTAATTAGTTTCCTATTTTGTAATGATTGCTAATTAGTTTCCTATTTTTGAAGTAGCTTACTTTTCTTTCCTATTTTCTTTAGGAAGATGACTTTTACTTGAAGTTTAAGTAATTTCATATTTCCTTTAGGATTGAATGGTGCCAATCAATCAATCAATCATCATTAAGGCATCATTCCTAGAAGTCTTAGGATTTCTAATTCTAGAGTGTTCTCTTATTGCTTATTTATAGGAACATCTTGTATTTGAATTTTTAGATTTGAATGAATTGGGATTTTTATCTCTTTGTGTGAGCTTTGCTTGCTTCTTTTTATTCTTGTGAGAATACTTGACTGTATCAAGGACTGATCATCCTTGTGGTGTCTTTGTGGCTAGGGTTGTAAGAGACGGGTACTCTTCCTCCCATTGATCATCCATTTGTTCTGTTTAGCGAGTCTTTGTACTTGGCTTCTAGCCGATCCGTCCCCATATTATCTATCATTTGGTATCAGAGCTAAGGTTTGCTAGATTTCAAGTTCTATTTTTTTTTCATTTGTGTATGATAGCATACAGAGACATGTTCAATATAGGGGTCACAAAGCCCAACAAGCAATCCAAGGTGTTCAACAAATTTATTGCTTGAGAACGATCACATGGAGGATGACATGGATTATTGCTTGGATAATTACATGGATGACTACATGTGTGGAGTTAAATGTGACACATGGCAGGGCACCCCCAAAGCCACCATGGCATGGAGGAGTCCAATAGCGCATCAATACTCCAAATTGGGGCCCAAATACAATGTGTAATGCACCATGGGTGTTTCAAAACGTGATACAACCTCTTTGAAGCCCAAATGGGTGTCTTATAGGCCCATAAAGTGTCATGAACGAAAATACTAGTAGGAATGTCCATTTGGAAGATCCAAGAAGATTCAAGAAGCATCAAGAATGGTCTTTTATGGAATTAATCAATTAGGATTCTATTTGTTTAATTAGTTTCCTATTTTGTAATGATTGCTAATTAGTTTCCTATTTTTGAAGTAGCTTACTTTTCTTTCCTATTTTCTTTAGGAAGATGACTTTTACTTGAAGTTTAAGTAATTTCATATTTCCTTTAGGATTGAATGGTGCCAATCAATCAATCAATCATCATTAAGGCATCATTCCTAGAAGTCTTAGGATTTCTAATTCTAGAGTGTTCTCTTATTGCTTATTTATAGGAACATCTTGTATTTGAATTTTTAGATTTGAATGAATTGGGATTTTTATCTCTTTGTGTGAGCTTTGCTTGCTTCTTTGTATTCTTGTGAGAATACTTGACTGTATCAAGGACTGATCATCCTTGTGGTGTCTTTGTGGCTAGGGTTGTAAGAGACGGGTACTCTTCCTCCCATTGATCATCCATTTGTTCTGTTTAGCGAGTCTTTGTACTTGGCTTCTAGCCGATCCGTCCCCATATTATCTATCATTTGGTATCAGAGCTAAGGTTTGCTAGATTTCAAGTTCTATTTTTTTTTCATTTGTGTATGATAGTATACAGAGACATGTTCAATATAGGGGTCACAAAGCCCAACAAGCAATCCAAGGTGTTCAACAAATTTATTGCTTGAGAACGATCACATGGAGGATGACATGGATTATTGCTTGGATAATTACATGGATGACTACATGTGTGGAGTTAAATGTGACACATGGCAGGGCACCCCCAAAGCCACCATGGCATGGAGGAGTCCAATAGCGCATCAATACTCCAAATTGGGGCCCAAATACAATGTGTAATGCACCATGGGTGTTTCAAAACGTGATACAACCTCTTTGAAGCCCAAATGGGTGTCTTATAGGCCCATAAAGTGTCATGAACGAAAATACTAGTAGGAATGTCCATTTGGAAGATCCAAGAAGATTCAAGGAGCATCAAGAATGGTCTTTTATGGAATTAATCAATTAGGATTCTATTTGTTTAATTAGTTTCCTATTTTGTAATGATTGCTAATTAGTTTCCTATTTTTAAAGTAGCTTACTTTTCTTTCCTATTTTCTTTCCTTACTTTTCTTTCCTCACTTTTTTCAGAAATCACACTCTCTTTCTTTTCTCTCTTTTTCTCTTTAACCTCACTTTTTTTCAGAAATCACACTCTCTTTCTTTTCTCTCTTGGTCTACTATTATATGCATTTAGGCCCCAATTTGAAATATCAATGCTCCATTGGACTCATCCATGCTCAATTAAGTATATTGGACATGCCATGGTGGTTTTGGGGGTGCCCTTTCTTGTTGAACATCAAGCTCAATATATTTAACTATCAACCAAGCAATAATCCATGTCATCCTCCATGTAAGCACTATATAAACTCCTCGAGATCCTTTTATGGTTTGTCGAACCTTTGATTGGGTTAGTGCTTCTTGGACTTCATAATAATCATAACCAATGCCTCTGGATATTCTATCATTTGAGAGAAATGGAGAAAAAGAGAAGATGAAAAGAGAGAGAGAGACAAATGAAAAAGAGCTTGAAGAGAAAAGAAAAAAAGAGAGTGAGATAGAAATTGGGATTGAGATGATAAAAATGATTGGCAGAGATTTGAATGAATTGGGATTTTTATCTCTTTGTGTGAGCTTTGCTTGCTTCTTTGTATTCTTGTGAGAATACTTGACTGTATCAAGGACTGATCATCCTTGTGGTGTCTTTGTGGCTAGGGTTGTAAGAGACGGGTACTCTTCCTCCCATTGATCATCCATTTGTTCTGTTTAGCGAGTCTTTGTACTTGGCTTCTAGCCGATCCGTCCCCATATTATCTATCATTTGGTATCAGAGCCAGGTTTGCTAGATTTCAAGTTCTATCCTTTGTTCTTTTTCTGTTTCATTTGTGTTTTGCTTCCGTGTTGCTCGTTTCTTTCCATTGTTTTTCCTCTTGTTCTTCTTTGTTTCCATCATTTTTTCTTTTGATTCATCATCTTCCTCCACCCCTTGTTTGTTTGTTCTCCAATTCTGGTTAGAAAAAAAAATAAAAAAAATTCGTGCAAAAAAAAAAGTTTCTATTATTGAAAAAAAAGTGAGCAGAGAAAAGAAAAAAAATGAAAATTCAAAAAAAAAAAGAAAAGAAAAGAAAAGTTGTTGGTTGGAGAATTGCAAGATTGAGAAAAGATTTCCTAATTTGAGGGAGCTTCCCTTGCAAGTAACTATTAGTTTCCTAAATTTTGAGCTTGGGTGGTAAGAATCCTCCTTTCCTATTCTTCTTTTCCTAATTTCCTTATCTTTCTAGTTTTCTATTTTGAATTCCTTTCCATAATTCTGCACTTCCTTCCATCTTCTTTTCCTAATTTTCGTTTTTTCCCCTCCTTCCTTGAAAATTTACATTTTCCCTTTTATTATCCCATCATCACAAAAAAAAATCTGGTTCTTATAACTTTGGTTGTGAAGATTGCCACATAGTGCTTTGTCTCTTGTTTTCAGTTGAGTTTCAATCAAGAATACTATAGAAGGCAAGTTTGAGTGGTAAAAGGCAAGAGTGTTTTACATTGATTAAAAAGCCATATATTGAATAAAACACGAGTGACATATGATAATCTTTGAGCGATACACGTGAGTTGAGTGGTGAGGTCCAATTTTTCTTTATTACTAATCTTTCAGGTATCAAATATGTATAGTGACAAAGAATTCAAGGAAGACCTCCAATTCTTCCTTAAAGAAGTAAAAAAGCTAAATGCTGAAGCAGTTCAATTAAAGTCTAAGCACAACTCCAAGTCTAAGAGAGATTTACATTAAAAATTGCAGGAATTGAAGCAAGGCTCCATGAATGTTGAGCAATATTATCAAGAGATGGAGTTAGCTATAATTAGAGCTGGCATAAAGGAAACACCACAAGCCACTATTGATCGTTTTATACACGGGCTTAATCCTGAATTAGCTTCTTTTGCAGAGATGTTTAATTTCATGGAGATTGAAAATATGGTTCATTTAATTGCTGAGCATGAGGCAGAAATTAAGAGAAAAAGATACTCAAAAGAGAAAATATGAGTAAGAGTGTCTTTAGTGAATCTGTTTCAAAGTGTAAGATTGAGTTAGAGAAAGAAAAAGTTACTGAGAGCATAGAGTTTTATCAAAATAAAGAGAGAAATGGAGAAAAAGAGAAGATGAAAAGAGAGAGAGAGAGACAAATGAAAAAGAGCTTGAAGAGAAAAGAAAAAAAGAGAGTGAGATAGAAATTGGGATTGAGATGACAAAAATGATTGGCAGAGATTTGAATGAATTGGGATTTTTATCTCTTTGTGTGAGCTTTGCTTGCTTCTTTGTATTCTTGTGAGAATACTTGACTGTATCAATGACTGATCATCCTTGTGATGTCTTTGTGGCTAGGGTTGTAAGAGACGGGTACTCTTCCTCCCATTGATCATCCATTTGTTCTGTTTAGCGAGTCTTTGTACTTGGCTTCTAGCCGATCCGTCCCCATATTATCTATCATTTTTTTTCTCTTTAACCTCACTTTTTTCAGAAATCACACTCTCTTTCTTTTCTCTCTTTTTCTCTTTAACCTCACTTTTTTTCAGAAATCACACTCTCTTTCTTTTCTCTCTTGGTCTACTATTATATGCATTTAGGCCCCAATTTGAAATATCAATGCTCCATTGGACTCATCCATGCTCAATTAAGTATATTGGACATGCCATGGTGGTTTTGGGGGTGCCCTTTCTTGTTGAACATCAAGCTCAATATATTTAACTATCAACCAAGCAATAATCCATGTCATCCTCCATGTAAGCACTATATAAACTACTCGAGATCCTTTTATGGTTTGTCGAACCTTTGATTGGGTTAGTGCTTCTTGGACTTCATAATAATCATAACCAATGCCTCTGGATATTCTATCATCTAATTGAATCAAACCAAATGGTGACA
The DNA here is from genome assembly GCA_037074515.1 of Mimosa bimucronata. Lineage (NCBI taxonomy): Eukaryota > Viridiplantae > Streptophyta > Magnoliopsida > Fabales > Fabaceae > Mimosa > Mimosa bimucronata. The sequence continues at coordinate 11,561,194 of CM073443.1, read as the reverse complement.
TAACAATGTGTTTAAGAGAATTGGTTTAAAACATTAAGTCTCAAATCTCGTATTTTCGTAGGATTTCAACAAAACGAAATAACAAGAGTGGACACACAGTCTACGAGGGTAAATAACCAAGCGCAACTTGAAGCCACGAACACAAGTGTGTACACAGAGTCCACGAGGGTAAATAACCAAGCAAGCGCAGCACGAGGCCACGAAACAAGCGCAGGTACAAAACCCACGATTAACAAGCGTGAGAATGAATATCACGATATCAAGCGTGAGTACAGTGCCCACGCAATGTCAAGCGAGCTCGAGTTTACTATGGCGCGCCAAGGACTAACAGTGCTGCTGTTAGTAACCAGCGTTCAGTCCTCTCAAAAACTATTTCAAGCATGCATGGGGTCAATATACTTTCAACCAGTGCAATGATCATTTAATAATCAAAACCCCCCAAAGAATATTTATGAATTCAAACCCCTAGCATGAAAGTTTCTAAAAACATCTCAAACGATTTATTCGATGCTAATCACAATGTATGCTATTCCAAAAGAACATCTCAATTTTTAAAGATGATCGAAACTTGTAAATGATAGAAATATCAAACAAAGTCAATCAAACTTATAACTTCAACCAATAAACTTCAAGTTTAATTTTCACAAAACGCCAAATACTTGCTTCCATGAAAATAACCCCTCAAAAGTAAAAGTAAAAGTAATCGTGATAAAAACATGTGAGGTATTTAAATATAGACATTCATAATCTAATAAGACAAAATTTTTGTAAACTGACTGGGACGCCATTCACATACTTGATGTGCTCCCAAATATACAGTTCCTCTTACTTATTAGCTTCTAACTAATTCACCCATTTACTCCCCCATAGTTTAAGACAACAATATTATTACTTTAATTATAACTTGAATAAACCTTTAGTAATATTCCACGAAAACAAGCAAGCTTAATGATTAAATTATAATTGATTCTCTTAAAAACATTTTCATAAAGCACTAAGCACTTACTTTTTCTTTAGAGCTTTTTATCAAACACTTTATGTGCAACCAACCTATAGAAAGCTTCAACATATAATTTTGTTATCAAAACCACCAAATCATCACACATTCTAACCACAAATCATTTTGTATTTAAACACCAATTTAAAACAGTTACTCCAACCCCAAATGAGAATAACACCCATTTTCCCAACAACCATCTTTCCAACATCATTTTATAACAAGACTTTCATTTTTGTTTTATTAGACAGGATTTAACTCATAATCAACCCAAGCAAGAATCCAAATTATTCACTGCTATCAAAAATACTGTAACAAACAACTCCAAATGAGTATCTTTCTTTCAAATATTTTATCAAACACCTTGTGGGCATTCAAGATTAACTCATGCAATAAATACCCAAATTCATACAAGATACTCCCAAACATCAAAGTCTCATAAGATTTCAAAGCAACCAATTTCTCAACAAATTTATTACCATTATCATTCTTCTTTGCAAAGAAACACTTAATATAACACTTATGAGAAACAGCATTAAGCATCCATAATAGGAAAGAAAGGATTCAAATATATCACATACATAAGAAAATGAAGGAAGGAATAGTAAGAAGTTAACTCACAATAATAACAAAAGAATGATAGGAAAGAATGACCGAACCCATCAAATAGAGGAGGGGGGAATAGACTAATGTTGCAGAACTTCCTTGCAACTCAAATACTTGAACAAATTGATGATGGTGTGGATGGATAGAAAAAGGGAAAGGGAATGAGCGACTTACATATGTGAGAGACATTGGATGGGTGGCTCTAGACATTTCATTGAATGGCTTTAAGAATTTCTCCTCTACCCATGCCCAGTATTCACCGACATGAAAGATGAGGAATGAAAGAGTAATCCCAAAAATCTTATTGGGTACCATTCAATTTATCTCTTTAGCTTTTTTACATTTTTTTTCCTAGGGACATTTGAGGAAGGGCATAATGGTAACTTCAGGTTGTTAGAATCTTAAGTTTTGATGAAGACTGACCCATAGAAAACATAAGTGAAAGTTACCTCTGAATTAATCTTATAAAATCTATCAGGTAACAGACCACCATTACGAGAATAAAGACTTATCGCTAATAAGAAATGATAACTTAGCAGATCAATAAGAATGAAAATCTCTATCGCTAAGTGAATCTAAATAGCTAATTGACAGAAAGGATTAGCAAGTGGAGACTTAGAAATAACAATGTCAATATCTATCGCTAACTCAGTCACTGTCGCTAAAGAAAGAATTCATCGCTAGAAGCTCTTTGATAACTCAGCTAGCAGAAAAGTAAACTTAGTTCTTGATCTAATAAAATCAGCTAGCGATAACAGGTTAAGCTATCGATAACCATAAGTGCTTCAGATAATGATCTTTCAGATAGCTAGTGCCTGAGAGCTAATGAGTCAAGAGCTGATATGTTCGCTTGCGCTAAAATGTTTATCTATGGATAGTGGGATACCTTGAAATTCTGAATTCCTTGATACTGGTATCCTTAAAAGCTAATAAGCAAATCAAGTATCTAGCGATAGTAGTTTAAGCAATCGATAGAAGAATATATGCTGATATGATGCTCTCTGATCTAAAAGAATATGCTATCGATTGTTCACATTCCTTTCTATATAAAAATGCTCTGAAATGTCTTATATTATTTTATCTCAATTGAGCAAATAGATTAAGCTTGCGATAGCAACCTCTGTGTAATATATGATTATTTGGTTAGCTAACAGCTTAAGTGCAGATCTCACTCTATGAGTCTAGCGATAGCAGATCTAACTAGCGCTAATAAAAAGCTGCGAGAAAGTACTATTTGTACGGATGATCAGAACGCTAAGTCTATCTCTCTCTTAGCTCACCCTATGCTAGAAGTAGTTGAAGCTGAAGCAGAGAGTTAAGCCCGAAGAAGAAGCTGCATTAAATGCCAACGGCTATGAGCTCCCAACGACTAAATTCAAACGGCTTCTTGAAGATTAAATTTTAGGTCAAAATCTGGAGAAGAAGATATAAATACAGAACTCAAGCATTTATGTAGTAAGAGTCGAAAAAACGAGAATATTCACAAGCTCATTCATTACTCTGTATTTATTGTCTTAAAGATTCTATTTGTACTTAAGTGTTTATCAAAATCAGTTCATTTAGTGAACGTATTTATTGAAATCCTCTACTGTTTGAGGTTGTTCTGAAAGCTTGGTGCTTTAGAACAGGGATATTGCCTTACAGGTAGTAAGGGGGAGTGTTTAGAGATTCTAAAACTCTGTAAAGGTTGACAGGTGAACCTGTGATCGTAAAACCTGTGATTAGTGGAACCCAACAGAGTGTTGGAGAACTGGAAGTAGGCAGTGTTGGCCGAACCAGTATAAATTTGTGTTGGGTTAATTTCTCCTAAGATTTTTAAGTAGCACAATTCATCCCCCTCTTGTGCGACTGCCACTTTCACGGGTGGGAAAAACTTTGTCCTTTAATAAGCATACGATTCAAGCCACTGGTAAGAGACAACACCTCAGATTCTACCAAGTTTAAATATAAGAATAGGATACATGAGATTTTAAAGAATTGAGAGTAGGGAAAAAATAAAATCATTGAAAAAATAACAATAATTTTTAGACAATCGGTATATTAGTAGGCTAACCCTAGAATGAATAAAACAAACCAAATCAAATAGTCATATCTCATTTTGATATTATTACTATACATAGATACAATATGAGGAATATTGGATGTAATATTCATATATATCCCTTAGGTATAATAATTATCAAATAAATATCAAGCCTGCTAATACTAATTAATTTATATTTTAATACTAAACTTGTTGCCCTCAAACAAAACACTAATGCTAACATAACATAATGATTATGCCCTTTTTTCTTAAAAATTATCGAACCTCTCTCTCTCTCTCTCTCTTTTATACACACATACTATTCTCTTTTGCAATTATCCTAAAGTGGTAGATATATGTTTCAAACATGTGATTATAATTATATTATTATAAATACTTTAACTCTCAACTAAACCCAATATTTTTTTCATACTTTAGTGTTTATTATTTTTTTTTCTTGTGATTGTTTTTCAATTAAATTACTTCAACAATTGATAAACTAATAAAACTTTCAAACAATGAAAGAGAGGAAAAACATTTAGGTCATCACCATGGTTATTAAACCCGGACTGGACCGAACTCATCGAACCAGGCATAATGCCAGTCCGGTCTAGCATCAAACTCAGCGAGCCTAGAGAAACCCGGGACTAACTCGGGTGACTCGCCGAGTGGGGAGAGTCACCCGAGTCAATTATTTCCAAGCTCAGAAGATTAGATCCAGAGTTACATGAGACATGAAGAAGATAAAGAACAAGAGATGAAGAAGCTAAGAAGGAAATAACAACATGATAGTGATCACGATGGTGGAAAAGAATCATAGTTACTGAAATCTGAAATCTATAAGTTGATTGGTTGTGCTACCTCTTCTTGCCTTCATCTCTCTCGCCGGAGAAGCCACTGCAACCTTTTGTCTCATGGAAGAAGAAGAAGCCGAGGAGGAAGCGTGTGAAGACTGAAGATCGTGTGTGGGTAAAAGAAAGAAGATGTGGATGGGTGTTCAAACTTGAAGAAAGAGAGTAAGCTTGAAAAAAAGATGAATTGATGTGTGTCAGGAGGTTTGTTGAGGGAAAAGAGAGATATCACGTGGGAGTGAGAAGGAAAAAAGGAAAAGGAGAAAAACATTAAAAATTTTGAATCTGTGGAGTTGGGAAGAGAGAATCAAAAGAAATTTTTTAAAAATATATGAAAGAATTTTACATAATCAGTTGAAATGCTTAATAGAAATAATTTTGGATTAGCTTATTTTAATCCTAACTGGATGATAACTTATCTTAAATAATTCATAATTTATTTAAAAAAATTTAGTTGTATGGTAAATGATAATAGACTTTTTTTTGTTTCAAATGCAAAATAAATTGTGAATGTTTAAAATGTGATATCAATCGAATATGATTAAAATAAGCTAAATTGTTGTGTTTGATGATGTCAATTTGTAAAAAAAAAAAAATTGTAAAGAATGTTGGTTATTGGAATGATTTTTTTTTTTGTTAATGATTCAATGTGGTAAATGAAATTATTGTTTGTAATTTTGGAAGTCGTGATATGAATTAATATTTTTTTTAATTTTTTTCTGTTACCGGGATGGCTCATGGGTTGACTACGGGCTAACCCACTGACCCTTGACCCACTACCTCAACCGATCTAGCTGCCGGTCCGGGTTTGATTACCTTGGTCATCACAGTGGCGATGGCGAGAAGAAAGAGAAGAAAGGAAAGAAAGAAAAGAAAAAGGAGAAAAGAAAAGAGAAAGAAAAAGGAAAAAGGAAAAAGGGAAGGAAAATGAAAAATAAAAGGGATTTTAAATGGGTAAGTGGAAAAGATTAATAGGCCCTTCAATAATCAAGATGAGATTTTTTTTTTGGGCAACAATTATTTTTCCACTTCCAAACATTTATTTCAATATACAGTTATGGTTTTTCTTCCACCATAATTTCTTTTAGTCTTAAAATAATTTCCCTAATTATTTTTCTTAATTTGAGGGAGAAAATAAGCCTTTTAAAAAATTTCTTAAAAATTCCTCAAACTCCATAAATTTATTTATAAGGCTCTCACAATTCCTTAATTAATTTCATAATTAAATAATAAACCAATACTAACCCTCAATAAGAATTATGTGATATTACACATTGTAACTATAATTTTTAGGGACAATTGCACATAAATCTCAAGAAAGAGAATTAATTTCAGAGAGGTTCCAAGGAGTTGTTAATGATAACTATTAACAACTGCAATAGCCTTAGTTAACAAGTGAAGGAGTTATTAATGGACCTGTCTGAAATTAATTCTCTTGCTTTGGACCTATTTGCAATTCTCCCTAATTTTTATACAAAAGATGGGAGCGCAAGGCAAGACGATGACTCTTACTCCATGAACCCAGTTTCTATGGAGGAAGATGGGTCAATTCTTCATAATGGAAGAAGTGGATGTGGAGGGGTTATCATGGATATAGCGAAAAGAGATGGATTTGCGACTTTAGCCGCAAATTGAATAAGGTACCTTTCACTATTGCAGAGCTTCTAAGTGTGATTCATGGTCTCCATATTTGTTGGATGAAGGGATACTAGGAAGTGATTGTATCCATAGACTCAATAGGGGTAATTAATCTAATCTACAGGGGATGCGAAATGACTCACCCCTATAGAGACATCATCCAAGATTCCAAGATGCCAAACCGATCTTTTACCAAGATTGGAAGGTGTTCCTCATACATGTAACTAGGGAAAACATTAGAGAAGCAGATTACTTAGATAGAAACTCGCATAGTCAAGGTATTTTTAATCTTTGTGATCAACCACCACCTTATCTTGGGATTGATGAGGGAGAATAGATTACTAGTTATTTTCTTTGTTTTCTAATATGTTTATTTTTTGTGAATGAAGCTTTCATTTGTTGATTCAAAAGAAAAAAGGACTAAAAGTAGTATTTCATTAGTTTGTGTACAATAGATTTTTTTCCTGGTATTGGCTAAAGTATAATTTTGGTCCTTAATGTTTACACTAAATCTTCTTTTGGTCCCTTAACTTTGAAAAGTGTTAGAATAATAAGTTTTGATGATAACTTAGGCATAAAGAAAGGTTGGGTAAGGATTAGGAATAACTTAGAAACAATCTGATAGAAAATCCTAAGTATTACCTAATCGATCAGGGATAGATCAAAGACAGATTAGAAGTTAAGATCTTAGGCGCCAAATCGATCAGGGGACCCCTGTGATCGATCAAATAAAGTGAAAAATGAATTAAGTGCTAGTATGATCGATTAGAGGAATCAGAAGAACTTAGTGTAATCGATTGGATTAGCCTGATCGATCAAACCTCCCCTGTAATTGATCAGAAGGTCTAAAGAATAACTCAAGACTAATCTATTTCTAATCTATCAGATAGGCTTAATCGATCAGAGGACAATGTGTGATCGATCAAATAAAGGCTATAACCTAAATGTAATCTGAGTGCAATCGATTGGATAAGTCTAATCGACCAGGGACCACCTGTGATCGATCAGACGAGATATTTTCTAACTACATATTTAGTGATGCAGGTCATGTTTGATGAGTGATCCATGTGTGATCGATCAAGAACCAGAACTTGTGAGTGATGCAGGTCTTTTTGATATTCGAGGGGTATTTATTTGGGATTTTAATTCTTTTTTTTTTTTTTGGCGATCTTCAGCCAGCCGTCTACGTTCACCCTCTTTCCGTCGCATTCCCCTTCTCTTCACTTGTAGAATCATTAAACATCAAAACCCTCTTCTCTTCTTTTGGGATTGATCTGAATCGATTAGGGAAGATTGTGCAAGAGAGAGATGAATCCCTTAACCCTAGTGAAGCGCATTCAGAATATCAATTCCAAAGAAGCCTCTCTGGGAATCAGCGAGGATGCTTCCTGGCACGCCAAATACAAAGATTCCGCTTATGTCTTCGTCGGTGGCATTCCCTTCGATCTCACTGAGGGTGATCTCCTCGCTGTTTTCGCTCAGTATGTCTCTCCTTTTTTCTTTTCGATTGAAATTTAGGTCACTATCCCTCCCTTTTAGCCAATTTTGTTTAATTGATTGTTTCTCTTTCGATTTCTTCCTGCTATGTTTGCCATTCAATTCATGTTCCATTTCCATTACCTATGGTATAGTAGGATAGTTTTCAGTAGCAATATGCCGTGGGAGTGCTTTGGGATCATTATAACTCATAAGCTACAACAATTGCTATGTTTTTTGTTGCTTCGGCTGGCTTTACTAAATATAAGACATATTTAGTTGTTTGTTAAAATTACATGACATTATAAAAACAGCCTAACCGACTACATTTATTCAGATCCTCCCTCTCTTGGTTGTTTCTTATTGAGGTGAATCAATTAGGATATTTTAGGGAAAGGTTGAGAAAAAGATTGAAAGAGGTCTTATATTTAGAAAAAACCTTTCCTACCCAAATAGGTCCTATATGTAGGAAGGGAGGTGAATCAATTATTGAGGTGAATCAATTAGGATATTTTAGGGAAAGGCTGAGAAAAAGATTGAAAGAGGTCTTATATTTAGAAAAAAAATTTCCTACCCAAATAGGTCCTATATGTAGGAAGGGAGGTGAATCAATTATTGAGGTGAATCAATTAGGATATTTTAGGGAAAGGCTGAGAAAAAGATTGAAAGAGGTCTTATATTTAGAAAAAAACTTTCCTACCCAAATAGGTCCTATATGTAGGAAGGGAGGGAGTATATGCTAGTTTCAGCACTTAAATCCTTTCCTTTTAGGATGGGAATGAGTCTCTTCCACCTCTTCAAAGAGCAAATATGTACTACTGCACCCATCTTTACTTCCTTCAGCATATTCTGCAAATACTCGTATATATACAGAGGCCCCTTGTTCTTGTTTGAATATGTACAGGCGTTATGAACATGGAATTGCTGTCAGTTACTGAATACTGATACATGTACATGTGACCAAGATGTGACAAGTGTTGTGTGAAATCTGTCTCATGTCAGTTTCATTTAGCGAATTTTGTTGGATGATTTCTGTTGAACTTCTTCCTGCTTTGTTTGCCTTCCAGCTTATGAGCCATTACCTATGGAATAGTGGGATGATTTTCAGTGGCAACATGTTGTGGGAGTGCCTTAGCATTATTATAGGCTAGAACAATTGCGATGCTTGTTGTTGATTTGGCTGGCATTATATATGCTAGGTTCAACACTTAAACCCTTTCCTTTTGGGATGAGAATGAATTTCTTCCTCTGCTGCAAAGAGCAAATATGTACTTATGCACCATTTTACCTCCTTTGGCATATAATGCAAATACTCATGTTTACAGAGGCTCCTTGTTCTTGTTTGAATATGTACAGGCGTTATGAACATGGAATTGCTGTCAGTTACTGAATACTGATACATGTACATGTGACCAAGATGTGACAAGTGTTGTGTGAAATCTGTCTCATGTCAGTTTCATTTAGCGAATTTTGTTGGATGATTTCTGTTGAACTTCTTCCTGCTTTGTTTGCCTTCCAGCTTATGAGCCATTACCTATGGTATAGTGGGATGATTTTCAGTGGCAACATGCTGTGGGAGTGCCTTAGCATTATTATAGGCTAGAACAATTGCGATGCTTGTTGATTTGGCTGGCATTATATATGCTAGGTTCAACACTTAAACCCTTTCCTTTTGGGATGAGAATGAGTTTCTTCCTCTGCTGCAAAGAGCAAATATGTACTTATGCACCATTTTACCTCCTTTGGCATATAATGCAAATACTCATATGTTTACAGAGGCCCCTTGTTCTTGTTTGAATATGTACAGGCGTTATGAACATGGACTTGCTGTCAGTTACTGAATACTGATACATGTACATGTGACCAAGATGTGAAAAGTGTTGTGTGAAATCTGTCTCATGTCAGTTTCATTTAGCTAATTTTGTTTTTTATGAAATCTGATTTTGATTTTTCTCTAATATCTGCTCATGATTTGTGTGAATTCAGATACGGGGAAGTGGTTGATGTAAATCTTGTCCGGGACAAAGGTACTGGGAAGTCCAAAGGTTTTGCATTTCTTGCATATGAAGATCAAAGGAGCACAAATCTTGCTGTAGGTTGGGCTCTCTGGCTTGTCAGAATATATTCCTAGTCATGGTTTAAGCCTTTTTTTCACTGAAGAACAATAAACTTAATTACTTGCTGATGCTTTTTCTTCAGATAATTTGAATGGAGCTCAGGTTTTAGGTCGGGTCATTCGAGTTGATCACGTAACTAAATACAAAAAGAAAGAAGAGGAAGATGAAGAGACAGAGAGGAAGAAAAGGGAGGAACGAGGTGTTTGTCGAGCTTTCCAGAGAGGTGAATGCACACGTGGAGCTAGCTGCAAATTTTCTCATGATGAGCAAGTAAGCAAATTTTCTATCTCTTCTTAATTTAGATCTTGAGCAATTGCAGTGTTTGCAAGCATTCTTTAAATTTAGAAGAAAATTTTCTCGTTTTTAGAAATTAACTTCCGCATGCTTGTTTGTCATAATTCCAAGTTTAATCAATGATTTCAGGTTCTTTTAGAACTGAAACTTCTGGTTCTATCTCTATGTGACAAATTCAACGATATAGAAACTAAAATGCGTCACGCCTCTTGCTTGCTCATCTTGGTTTGTTTGAGCGACTGAAACTTCAAAGTCTACTCACATGCTGATACTGGCCACCATTTCTACTAAACATCACTCACATTGATTATGTTCTTTCACCTTGGAGTCTTATAATGTTTCCAAGGTGTTGATAATATTAAGGAGGACAGATGCAGCTTAACATTTCTTTGTTTTATTTTGTTTGAGCGCAATGCATGGACCTTCAAGATATATGACTGTGTTTATGAGTCTTGACGTGGTTGTTTTAAGTGAATTTCCATTTCTGATATGCCAGGAGATTGGACAGTTTTGTTGCATTTGTTAGCCTCTTTGGCTCTATGCTTAGATTTTCTCCTCATGTTGTGTTGCTTATGATTTAAGCTGTTTTTAGTTCCACATGTGCTGAAATCTGTGAACCTAACCTTTTGTGTAATTCAAGATATAAGTTTGTGTGGCCTTTCTTGCTAATTTGAGTTCCTTGATGTGTCTATCCAGAGAGCTGCAAACACAGGTTGGGGTGCCCCTGAGGATGCTAGTTCAAAGTGGGGGCATGACAAATTTGACAGTCACAAAAAAGAGAAAAAATATGGAAATAGTCATGATAAATTCGAAGGAAGAGAACGTGGAAGAGAGAATAGATCTAGGAAGCCAGCTGATGATGAGCTTGAATTAAAGACCAGAGATTCTGATAAAAGGGAAGAAAAGAGGTACAGGAGACAGGATGATGATGATTTTGGTAGTAGGTCAAGGGAAGATCATATTAGCAGGGAAGATAGGAGATCAAGGCAGCACAGAGAGTATGATTCCACATCAAGATCCAGAGAAAATTATGATAGGAAGCAACGGGACAGATCAAACAGACATGACACAGATAGATTAGAGCCAAAAGTAAAATATGATTCCGACAGGAGAGAAGAAAAGGGATCAAGAAGGTAACTATTGGGATCCCTCCTTTTAATTTGGAGAGGAATGTATTTCTTTGCTCATGTAATTTTTAGTGTTTTGTATGATCTCTTCCACGTTGCGGTGTGAGAGCAAGCGTATTGCATCCAACTGTCCAACTCCTGATCTTGAGAAGCGTGGACCCACGATTTGATTATCTTGTATTAATTGTTATTCTGGTTGAATGTATTTATGGCTTCAAAATTTAGAGGATTGTTGTCTGTCTACTTGATCCAAAATTGAAGATTGCGTTGATTTAGGAGCGTATTCACCGATTTAGAGACAGTTTTTATTCTAACTTCCAGTCTAAATCTAGGTTGAAATTCTGCTTTTGGGCCTCCCAGGGATGATTCCAATCTTTTGCAATTTTTTTGGGGTTGTGTATTGTTTTAAGCGCGAATGTATCGCGCGGAAGATACGATGCAAGTTTAAGTTTTTATACTCTGAAACATGGGCGTTGCTAAATAAAAGAAGAAACTGTCTCTCTCCCTGTCTTGGATATAACCTGACACTGTATAAGATACCCTTTTGGGTTTTAAATATTACAAGATTTTTTTACTTAATTTGATTAGATTAAATATATTAGTTAAATTAGTTAAAATACGTGATATAACCTAAACATTTTAACTATATACATTTATTCTAATATCCACTCTCTTACTTGTTTATTATTAAGAAGTATCTATAGAGATAATAAGGGAAAATATTAAAAAAAAATTTAAAAAAAAGTCTTATAATTATGATTAAAATCAACTTTCCAAATATGTCACGTGTTTATGACCGGACGAAATAGTATGTCTTTGTTTCAAAATCTGAATGTAAGGATAAAATTCGTCTGTATCTATCTCCATTCCACAACTTTTTCCTTCCTTTGTCCCATTCAATGTCTATTAGATCATAACCATTTCTCATTTGAGAAGCTGCGGCCAGGAATAGGATAAGAACAAAGCATTATAGCATAAACATGTTTAATCCAAGTCTAATGAGGCATTCTATTTCATTACTTTACAATTGACATATACCATCGTTTTCAACTTTCTACAACCATTAAATTAAGCTCGTGAGACTTAAGATGATTAGACTACCAGGACTAATGCAGACAGAATCCAAAGTACAAATTGCATAGTTTTAGAATGCGGACTCCTCATTCATTAGCGGCAGCTATATCATTAGGGGGATTAGAAACTACTAAATTTTTTAAAATTAAGACTGTCTTTGATGCATGATTCTTGCTAGTTTCATGCCTGGTGGAATTATTTCCCATTGAAGACTAGTGGCTTTCAAGAAAGCAGCAATTTTATATGTGAAATACAACCAAGAGCATCCATAAGCTAAGTTGCATTCTGTAATAAAACATTTATTCTTACTTAATTACAAGATACGTTTTAAAAATGTTCACATAATGTCTGGTCTTTATAGTTTGCACCAATTATGGTTTTGGTCTCGTAGTTTCAACCGATAGGTTTTGATTCCTCAAATTTCTTTCCATCTAACATGTTAGTTCTTAAAATTTAATAGGATATTAATGGTGTTAAATATGATGATATGACACTAATACTGTCAATTTTACTTATGTGGCACCCTTACTAGGCAAGCTAACAATGTAACTCAATAAAATTAGGGAGGGAGGGAGGGAGGGGGAGAGAGAGAGAGAGAGAGAGAGTTCTTCCATTGTTCAATGTCTTCTCCATGAACAGTGGAAGAAGATGCTATTTCTCTCATCTTATTTCTATTTTAATTTTTATTGAGCTACACAATCAGCATTGTCCAATCATCAAGTCTCATCAACATAATTGACAATATTAATGTTACATTGTTATACTTAACACTGCTAAGGTCCTTATTAAATTATAAGTATTAACGTTTTAAATGGAAAGAAATATGAGGGATTATGACCTATTGTTTGAAACTACAATGACCAAACCTAAAATCGGTGTAAACTATAAAGTCCAAACATTATATTAAACCTTTTAAAAATAACAACTCTACCTTAGCAAATGGCAAGTTTTTATTAACTATTCATCACAACACGTTTACAGAAAACTTGGCTGCCGACTAGGTGCTCTATCCATTAGCAATGGTTTGGGAGAAATAAAAGAGGTGACTTCAAAAACAAAATGTGAGAGGCAATAAGGTAAAATACCCAACATTCTCAAATCCCATTTCAGTTCAAAAGCCTGATTAAGGATATTTTGAACTTTTAGATTTGAGTGTTTCAAATGCCTCAAAATGGATTTTCTCTACATTTTAAATAAACTAGAAAGTCATTGTTATTATTTTTTGAAATAAAAAGTTTCAAAATTAAAGTAAAACTTAATAAGATGAAACTTTAAATAGTTCACATGATCAGAATAAATTTGTATATTTATGTATTTATAAAATGTATAGGTGTGGGTGCAGATTAAGTAGTCCCTGTATTTTTAGTAAATAAAATGAAAAAAATTAATTTTCAAATTCCCATATTTACAGTGTGTTTTTAATCAGGTCTCTATAATTTTATTTTAGAAAAATTTAATTTTTCATGGATTTTATAAAATGATGTATGCATGGAAATTAAAAATGTTTAGATAACTATTGTAAAAGTGTTATACAATTACAAATAATATGTATAAAAGAAAGAGGAAAAATGGCCTTAATTAAGGATCGCTTGACAAAGTGCAACAGACTTGAGAAACCTGTTGTAGAACGAAGGACAGATTCATTGATTGCAATACAAAATGCTAAGTCCACATGTTTTACTTTCTAATGCGCCCATTCGATGTCCATATATCAGAACCATTCCAACTGAGAAACTGTGGACAGGAATAATACCACAAGAACGAAGCAATATATTTATAGCAGACAATTGTTTAATCCAAATCCAATCAACATTATAGTTCAATACCACAAGAACAAAGCAATATACTTATAGCAGACAATTGTTTAATCCAAATCCAATCAACATTATAGTTCATTACATCACACACTAATATATATATATATATAAGCCTTAATTTTCTGCAACTCTTGAACTGAAAGACGAAATCCAAAGTACAACTTGTGTAGTTATATAATACAGAATTTTCTATGTGAAAGTCAATTTATTTATACGTTGTTAATTATGTGAGCATGTTAAGTTGCCAAATTCTTGAAACCTGAGTATGTCCGTAATATAACACTATGCATTCACAAATAAGTAATTTAATCACTAAAAAGTCTCATAACAAGTGAGTAGCATGTAACATATTGTCATTTCATATACTATATCATATTATTATATATTATTTTTGTTGCGGGAGTCTAATGATTGAATTGATTATGTGGGACTACACAATAGTTCTCCCTTTCAAGAATACAACAATTTTACCTGTAAAATACAACCAAAAGCATCCATCAGCTGCTATTTCTTCCAATGATATCCTCAATAAGTCTCCCTATATAGAAATGAATGAAGATCCACCACTCAAGACAGCCTTCTTGGCCTTCTGCTTCATCTCTTGCACCTTTTTATGCACCTCGCTATCTCTATCCATCAAAATTGTTATCCCTCTCTTTATCTCATCAGCCAGCACAATATCACCATCACACCTGTAATCCAATCTCAACTTGACGGCTAAGCCGAATTCCCTCACAATTCTGAATGCATTTAGCTGCTGTTCTGCATATAGAGGCCATGTCAAAATTGGTACTCCAAGCCACAAACTCTCCAATATAGAGTTCCAACCACAATGAGACACAAACCCAACAACAGATTTGTGTGCTAGAACCTCCACTTGAGGTGCCCACCCACAGATCATTCCCTTATCATGTGTTGATTCCAAGAAACCTTTTGATAAGTTATTTTCTGCATTGTCTTTTGTTGGTGGTGAATTCATAGCCCACAAGAATCTGACCCCACTATTCTTAAGCCCTTTTGCTAATTCTCTTGTTTGAGATGAACTTAAGCTTCCCATGCTCCCAAAACAAAGGAACACAACTGAGGAAGGTGGTTGATCATCAAGCCATTTCATTATCTTGTCATGCTGAGATTGGTCCAAGATTGGGGTCAGGATGAGCCTTGAGCTCAATCACAGGACCGACAGCATAAATTGGAGGGACTCTCTCATCTTTAAGTATATCATCAATAGCATATTGCTCCAATTCTGAGAAGCTATTCACAATAATCCCATTGGTCTCTGCCAACTTGTGAGCAAGCTTATAACAAACCAAATATCCACCATCTTTACTAAACAGAGCACTAGGCAAAACACTAGGAGGAACTAAATTGGAGAAACCTGGGATCAACAAATCAGAACCAGAATCAGTGAAATCATCATCAATTTGGGGTCTCTTAAGTGCAAGCAAAGTACCCAAATATCCTGCATTAGTAGTAAGAAACAAATAAGAAGGAAGATCAAATTCCTTTCCCACATCAACCATGGACAAACAGAAGATATCAAGGACCAATTCAACAACTGGGTTTGAAAAATCAGCCATACGTAAGAGTTTTTGTATAGTGGATCTAACTTGGAGTATAAGGCTTTCCATGAAAACATGAATGAAGTATGCTTCAGGAATTGGTGAAGGTGGGTCCAGAACAATGAGTCGAATTCCATTATACTAGAAACTAATTTTGAGGAAAATTTAACAAAAAATCCCTTTAAAAATGGAAAATGATATATCAGTTTCTAAAATTTGAGAAATCTCAAATCTGTCATTAATTAAGAATATGAGATTTTTATATCTTATGAAAAGACACAAATGATCCAATAATTTTCAAATACATAAGTATTCATAAGTTTAATATAGGTATTTTCCACTTGATTATATTTATTTTAAGTTCTTATTAACAATCTATAACTTCAGCTTTCTCACTTAGAGAATAACAAGGCATATGTTAGAAAATCTTCTTATACTAATGTTCACAAGTTCAACATATTCAACCCAAAAATTCAACATATGAATTCTCAACCTGATAATAACAATTTTCATGTTCATATTGACAATTTACTACTCCAACTATTAATGGTATTTGTGTCTTTCTTTAATATATGAAAATCCTAGATCCCCCTATGTGGACTCATTTGGGATTTCTCAAGTTTAAAGTACTGATTTATTCTTTTCCATTTAAGGGGATTTTTGTGAGATTTTCGCTAAATATTATATTTAAACAAAGAGTAAAAGAAAAAGAATATTAAAATACCAATGAAATTGCCGCAACCCAGATCACTCTCTCAATTTTGCCTGAAAAAATCCCACTCACTCAAATTGTAATGCATATTGACTAAATTCAGAAGTAATGGTACGTTAGTGGCTACAACATCCCAATTGTTACAAACAAGACTTAACTAACATCAGGATTGGGATTTGGTTTTACAAAATAAATAGGATTTTAGAGTAACTTAATCATTAGTTTAATGTTACAAGCACTTATGGGTGAGAAAAAATGGAATAAGATATGAAATGATAAGGAAATAAGATGTAAAATTTTGTGTGCTTAATAGGTACGTACATAGTGCAGATAGAGTCTTTACTGCCCAAACAGCGGGTTTTGTCTGTCTAAATTCAGCTTTTATTATTTATTTACATTTTTATCTAGGACCAGATTTGACAATGAGTAGGAAAAAAAGGCTAAGGTGGAAATCAGCATAGTATGAAATTTGGGAAGTTTGAATAACTGTGTTGTCTGTTTAATTAATGATTTCATTGAGATGATGACTTATGAGTAGATAAACTTGGATTTTTTTTCTTTTTTGCCAACAAGTAGATAAACTTAGATAAGAATTGAGATAAAATGATCATAGAATCGACATTAGGCATTAGGGGATACGAAGGCCAACTTTAATCAAGCTCTAATTATTGTTGTGACTTTTCATTAATATAAACATGGTTAATTATTGATTTGTGACATAAGCACGGTAACAAATTATTTTAATGATAGTACGTTTTTTTTTTTTTTACTTTATGTTTCCGATAATAAATTTTCAATAAAAAATTACGCTCTTTAATTTTTGAAATATCATTCTCAAAATTAAAGTAGCATTAATTAATCAAATAATGTTTATTGGATTTTAAAAAATTAATAAATACAAGAAAAGTTAATCCCAAATTATTTTTTTAATAAAAATTAATTTTTAAAAAATCACTAAAGATAATTGGATATTATAAGTCAATACTAACAGCATGAGCTTACAAACTAAATTAAATTGATGACCTCCAACTTTTAAGAGAGTTTTTATGTAACTATTGTTTACAACATAGGAAAAACAAAATTGTAATTGGCAAGTGAGAAAGGTTAAAGTTCAAGCCTTAATATGAATGAAAATGCAGTCTTATTATCCTTATCTTTTTTACATCTTTTGTCTGATACTAAATACTGTATTGACTACTCATGTTGATTAAACATTTTTTTCACCTTTGAACCACATCGATTTCATTATATATGGGAAGAATTTGTTTAACAGTACACTTGATACTGGACGAACTTTTGACAAAAATATATATGTGATTTTGTTAAAAATTCATCCAGTATCAAGTTGTTTTTTTTGGACCAAAAGTAACTCTAAACTTTCAAATCGGGCTCAAAAGTCACGCTTACAGTTATGGTTCAAACAAAAATGCTTGGTGCTGGATTAACTTTTGACAAAATCTTAAGTGTATTTTTCACCCTTATTTAACGGTAAGTGTGACTTTTGATATTAATTTGGAAGTTCAGAGTTACTTTTGATCCAAAAAAAAGCACTTAGTGCTAGACGAACTTTTAATAGAATTACATGTGTATTTGTAACCCTTAACCCTAATATTAATTTACTTACTTCAATCTTTTTCAGGTACTCTTTCTATAAAATTGATTTACTGATTTCGCATACCTTGAATTATATCATACCAATTTTAATTTTGTTTGTACAATTTTCTTCTGTTTAAATAATCAAACTTCTTATTAAAAGAATATTCAAATCTCTAAGGGAAAAATTCCAAATAAATACCCTTCGAATATTAAAAGGATAAAAAGATACCTCAAATATACAAAAGGACATAAAAGAGATCGTTCCCAATTTGGGATAAACAATTTTAAGGCAAAAAGACCAAAAGGCCCCTGTCTCCGTTAACCACTCAGGTATGGCCATTAACCACTCCCGTATAGCGATTAACCACTTTAGTATAGCCATTAACCACTTTGTTGATTCATTAGTTAGGCTTGTTTTTGTTAAAGTTGTTAACTACTCTAGTATAACAATTAACCAATTCAGTATAGCTATTAACCACTCCAATATAACCATTAACTACTTCACTGATTCATTAGTTGAGCTCAAATACTCTTATATTTGTGAAAGTCGTTAACCACTCTAATTTAGCCATTAACCACTCTAATATAGCCATTAACCACTTCATTTTGAAAGTGAATAGAGACATGAGCATTTTGGTCTTTTTGCCTTAAAATTGTTTATCCCAAATTGGCTACGATCCCTTTTATGTCCTTTTATATATTGGAGGTACATTTGTCCTTTTGATATTAGAGGGGCATTTATTTAGAATTTTACCAATCTCTAATACAAAAACTAAATAATCAAATATCTTATCAAGAAAATACAAATCTCTTGTACTATACAATTTTCTTTTACAAAATCTTTTTACTTTGGTTTCATGTTCTTCGTATAGGCCTCATGTTAGAACCATGTGCTCTTAAATTTGATGGGGGCCTTGTTTAAACACAACTTTTTATCTTATGTGTTAAATAATACTTATCACCCTTGGCGGATTAGGGCCCAAGCCCATTTAGATTGGGCATGAATCAACAGTGGTAGTTCTCCCTTAATGTTGTGGATTTGAATTCATTTAACCATCTATACATAATATATGGTATAGTGGTTTAAGGGAGCTGACTGATTGATACACTGTAACTTCCTGCCCTCTTTAAGAAACCTGTTCTCTGTCAACTGTGTCATTCTCTCGTCTTCCTTTATGGTGAATATGTCATATAACATGAACGGAGCCCAAATTAGTACTCTAATCTCATGTGGGTACTCAACAACGAATCAATCGAATTCTAGTCACGCCCGAAATTCCTACATTATGTTGAATAAAAGCATATTGTTTATAAAAAAGGTAGTAAAGGAACAATGGGATTTTCACCGTAGAGGCTTGTGATGCATGTTCTTTAGCACTAATATGAAGCTTAGTTTTAGAGTAATCACCATAATGCCATTCAAGAAATACAATAGAACAAGCTGTTTTAAGGCCTCATTGGTTATCAAAACAAAGAAAAAAGGAACAAAAAATACTATGGATTGTTAATTTTTTTTTTTTTTTGTCCTAAAAAACACAAATAACAAAGAGCCTATCCAATTGTTATATGCATCATAATTATATTCTATCCAACATCAAATATGTGGATTATATTATTAATAAAAGATCTCGTTCTCTAATTTCATCGAGGGTTCATTTCAATCATCCTCTTTTTGGAGGACTTTGTCATGCTTGATCAATTATAATTACCAATACATCCAATGACCATATTTGAACATCTTCGAACCATTAGAAACATCAGAAAGTACAATAACAAATCATAGCAATATACTTTCAACCTTCCTTGACTCAAAACAGCAAAAGATTTACCTCACTATCTCTCATCTCGCTAATAACAACCAGCATGTCCTAACAAAAGCTACTGTTAATGTAGCCCTTGACTTTAAGGAAAATAAAATCACTTGTACAGACTTAGTTAACTAGTATCAAAATAAATATGCCCTCATGAGTGAAAGACTGGATGCAAGTTCAGGTTTTTATACTCTGAGGCATGGAATTTGAAGAAAAAATAACTCAGTACCTCTTCCCTGTTAGACACATATCAACTGAGAAGCTGCAGGCAGGAATGATATGCGAACAAATTATTATAGCAAGAATTGTTCGATCTACATATCATTAATTTTTTCACAACAATAAACAAACATTAACATGCTGCAAAACTATATAACATCCAAAATACAACTTGCACACTTATATACTGCATACATTCAAATTTGAAAGGCTACTCACAAATTCTTATAATATGAGTATATTGTTCTATAGCTGCACTTAAGTCAGAAGAGGAACCACAATCTGCTAGATTCTTGAAATTTGAGTCTTTCCTTGATACATGGTTCTGCTGATTTCATGCCAGGTGGGGTATTTTCCTAATGAAGACTAGTGCCTTTCAAGAAAACAGCAATCCCATCTATGCAATACAGCCAAGAGCAGGCATCAACTGCTATTTATACCAATTATATCGCCAATAAGTTTCCTTGTAGAAATGAATAATGATCCATTGCTCATGACAGCTCTCCTGGCCTTCTCCTTCATCTCTTGCACCCTCTTCTGTACCTCACTATCTTTATCCATCAAGTATGCAATCCGTCTCTCTACCTCATCAGCCAGTACAAGATTACCATCACTCCTGTAATCCAGCCTCAACTCGACCGCCAATCCGAATTCCCTCACCATCCTGAATGCATTCAGCTGCTGTTCTGCATATAGAGGCCATGTCAAAATTGGTACTCCAAACCACCAACTCTCCAATATAGAGTTCCACCCACAATGAGACACAAACCCAACAATGGATTTGTGTGCTAGAACCTCCACCTGTGGTGCCCACCCACATATCATTCCCTTATCATGTGTTGATTCTAAGAAACCTTCCGTTAAGGTTCTGTCTGAATTGTCTTTTGTTGGTGGTGAATGCATAGCCCACAAGAACCTAACCCCACTATTCTTAAGCCCTTTTGCTAATTCTCTTGTTTGAGAAGGATTTAAGCTTCCCATGCTCCCAAAACAAATGAACACAACTGAGGAAGGTGGTTGATCATCAAGCCATTTCATTATCTTGTCATGCTGAGCTTGGTCCAAATTAGGATTAGGCTGACCCTTGATCTCAATCACAGGGCCAACAGTATAAATTGGAGGGACCCTCACTTCTTTAAGTATATCATCAACAGCATACTGTTCCAATTCTGAGAAGCTATTCACAATAATCCCTTTTGTCTCAGTGAAATTCTGAGCTAGCTTATGATAAGCAAAATATCCACCATCTTTACTAAAAAGAGCATTAGGCAAAACACTAGGAGGAACGGGATTAGAGAAACCTGGAATCAACAAGTCAGGACCAGAATCAGTGAACTCATCATCAATTTGGCGTTTTTGACGGGAAAACACAGTACCCAGAAATCCAGCATTTGAGGTAAGAAAGAAATAAGAAGGAAGACCAAATTCCTTTCCCACATCAACCATGGACAAACAGAAGAAATCAAGAACCAATCCAACAATGGGGTTTGAATCTGCCATTTGTAAGATGTTGTGTATAGTGGATTTGACGTGGGGTATAAGGGTTTCCATGAAGAGATAGACAAAGTATTCTGGAGATTTCAGAAACTCCTGAGAAGGTGGGTCTATTTCAGGAAGATCAATGAGTCGGATTCGAGGTTGAGATGGTAGAACTGATTTGATGTATGAATCTGAGAAAGGGGTGAATGGGAACTTAATGCAGAGGACTGTGAAGGAAATGCGAGAATCCTGATCGATTAATCGCTTTGCGAACTCGAGAGCTGAAACCAAGTGACCAATTCCCGGCGAGGGGATGAAGATGAGCCCTGAGTTGTTCATGTCTGCCATTTTTGCTTTCGGCTAGCTTGGTTCGTGAACTATAATGAAGGCAGGAACATTCTTTGTTTTTAATTTTCATTCCTTGTGTCAATGATAATTTAGGAGAATTACACACGCGTCCTAATGAAAGAGGAAAAAAAAAAAACCATTTAAATCTAATAAAATGGTCAAATTATATTAAAGTATCAGGAGATTTGGGTGATTATATTAAACTGCTATGGTAGTTGAATTGTGAATAACAATTTTATTATAAAGGACTAATTTTCAGTACTAACCCAATGGAACAATCAATAACATAAATGAATATTGATGGAATTCAATCTAATAACACGGATGTATCTAGGGATTCAAGTGTGATATGGTAATCTAAAGAGGCAATGTAAACTATTTTTTCTACAAAAATAAGACATATGTATCATTTCGCCCAATTTTGTATTGTTTTCTATATGCATATGGTCTTTATTATATTATTTTATCTTTCAATAATATATTGGAGAACAAAATGAAATTCAAAGCAGTCAAGAGTTGTGTGTCATTCCACCAATTTTGTATTGTTTTAATGCACTTGGTCTTTATTAGTTTATTTTATGTTTCAATATCAAATTTTAATTATCATCTATAACTTGATAACAAAATGGAATTCAAAATAGTTAACATAATCACAAGTTGTTGGTTGAAGTAGTAAACGATCTCATAAGAAAGAAAATATAAATTCAAATTTAATGCAACAGATCTATTGTAAAAATAAAAATTGTTCTAAATTTTGAAATAAATTGATCTCATCTTCGAAATGGCTTGATCATATACTCTGAATAAATTTAAAAAATGTACATATTATACATTCGAAGAAGTATTATATTTAATTATCAGTAGCAAACAAAAAGAAGCATTTTCTTATATTTCAAAATTAATACATAAGTTGTACTTTAAAATGCGATATCATGTCAAACATATAGTTTTAATACTTGTATAGAATTATAAAGTCCTTTAGAAATAATTAAATGTGGACAGGATGTTACAATCAAATCTCATTTTTTTAAAAGCTATTTTTAAAAAAAAATAAAAAAAGAGAAAGAATGATTCTACAAGGGTGAGTGGACAAGTGGATCTCAATGTTAAATTGTTAATGCTATCAAATTAGGTCAAGCGTGTGATATCTGAATGCTTGGCTGTAAAGGAATGCAGAACAATATTATTTTCAGTTTCTTTTGTAAAAAAAAATAGGGCGAAACACTAACATATTGACTAATAAATTCAAGTATCCTTAAGCCTTAAACCTTCTAGAAGAGAAGCAAACTCACTAATTAAAAAATAAATATTTCTCTTTCTAACCCTAAATATATAACCTATCTATTTAGTTTTGAACTTTTGATTAAATTAAGAGTAAAAGTGCATTGAACACTTCGAACTATTTTGAGAGGAGCAATAAACACCCCAAAGTATCTATAGGTGTAATAAACACCCTAATATGATAAATGTGGAGCAATAGGCACCTTCTATTAGCTTCAGTTATCTCTCTCCCTCACACTGTTAGATTATGGCCCACGCCGTTATCATCATCTTCCTTCCTTCCACTCTTTCATGTTTTTTCTTGTTCATAACCCAAGCACAGTGGAGGCTCACAGATAGCAACGATTCAAGTCCTAACTCCACCATTCACTGCTTTAACAATTATAGAGGTATATTTGGCTACGACCTACCTTCTATCACTTTCCTTCCTTCATTTCCTCATCTTCTACTTCTCCCTCTTCATCTGTGTTCGTCCTTCATCTTCTCCCTCTTGGATTTGCGCTCTTGATTGATTTATTTGTTGTTGGCTAACTCTTTTTGATCGATTTATGGATCCCAGCGACGGTGGTAGACAGCATATTTGCTGGTTGTTTATACTTTTTTCTCACCGAAAAATATGGGGGTTGTTGCGGCGGTGGCTTCATCTTCATCGTCATGTTCCTCATGCTGAGGAACATAACGACAAGGCAGACGTCAGTAAAATAAATGGACTTGGGGGAAAGAAGGAGAATGACGTTGCCCTTCCCAATACCCAAGTATGGAAGAGAGATGACGACGCATCCACAATATTTGGTGGAAGGTGAAGGCAATCTTATCTTCCAAGGATGGTTAGTTCTTAATTAGAAATTGAAGAACTTTTCTTCTCCTTATGTTTCTTCTTCAACATTAAAACCCACCGTCAAAACCTTTATGGACATGTTGAGAATTATGAACCGTGGCTTCCTTCATGGGTTCATTGGGTTCAAACAAAAATTGTTGAATATAGCTTGTTATGTGAAGTCAGAAACGTGAATAAGGATCATTGTTGGGTGTGGAAGGAGAAAGGGATTTGAGCTGTGGATTGGGATGAAGGGTGGGAGGAAGGAAGATGATGGAAACGGCAAGAGGCATTGTCTAACTGTGTGAAGGAGAAAGATAACTGAAGCTAATGGAGGGTGCCTATTGCTCCACTTTTATCACATTAGGGTGTTTATTGCACCTATAGATAGTTTGGGGGGTTTATTGCTCCCCTCAAATTAGTTTGGGGTGCTTGATGCACCTTTACTATTGAATTAATTATGTAAGTTAAGTCAATAAATATGACATGTTTTTAAAATATCCTAGTTGTCTTATATATTTATCGGGTTAAAGATCAGTTTTATTTACCAATAGACTGTTATCCAAGTTGCAGATGGTACAATTGACAATTGAAAGGGTCAGAAATACCAATGGACCTTTTAACTAAGGGCAGATTGGCCAACGCCGTTAAAAATACCAAACGTCCGTTACAAACTTTAGTGGGGCCCACAATTTTTTAATATAAAAAAGTGTGGCCCCAATTTTTTGTAGGATTAAAGATGAATTTTACCAACAGACTATTGTCTAGATTGCAAATAGCACAATTAACAATAAAAAGAGATCAATATCACCAATGGACCTTTTAACTAGGGGCGAATAGTATACTGTTTTATTTATGCAACCCGCCATTAGTTGTGGGACAATTGGCGCAATAATGTCCACTTGGAAGCTTGGTGAATTCCACAAGGCAGACATAATTTCACCTCACCCACTCTCACCTTCACCCTTACCCTCACCCTCACCTGCCCTCACATACATTTACCCTTGACGACAGAGCCCTCGCCATAACCATGGATAAAAGAACACTTGAGGATGGCGAATGGCAACGGACGGCGGACACCCTCACCGTCACCTACCCTCAACAGTCTAAAATGTGCCACATGGCAACTTGTCATAGTGGGAGGGATTTTTTAATTGCTTGGGGGTAGTTTGGTATTTTCCTATTATTAATCCATGTCACAGTCTAAAATGTGTCACATGGTAACTTGTTGTTCGTCACATCTCTAAATTAAAATTAATAGTTAACATCCATAAGTAAAACTATATTGGCCAATCCGCCCCTGGTTAAAAGGTCTGTTGGTGATAATGACCCTTTTTATTGTCAATTGTGCCATCTGCAACCCGGACAATAGTCTATTGGTAAAATTGTTCTTTAACCCCAAAAAAAATTGTGGGCCACAATTTTTTATATTAAACATAACGGCCGTTTGGTATTTTTAACGGCATTGGCCAATCTGCCCCCGGTTAAAAGGTCCATTGGTATTTCCGACCCTTTCAATTGGCAATTGTGCCATCTGTAACTTGGCCAACAGTCTATTGGTAAAATTGCTCTTTAACCCTATAATTCTCTGCTCTTTTTCTTAATTATTCTTTATGGATCATTAATAGGAGTAATTAAGAAGAAAATAAAAATTATACTGAAGTTATAGTTAGAACCAAAATCAACTCTTAAAATAGATTTTATATTAAGGATTTGGGAGTACTACCAGACCAAACTCTTCTAACCTAATCAATTATTGACATCACCTTATCATTCCTTTTTTTTTTCAAGAATCACAGTGATCATTCATGAAAAATAAGTAGCCTCTTCATTTATGCTTAAAATGTAGGGAAAAGATCAGGAAAGGACCCTCGACATGTGTAAAGGATAGTTGAATGAAGTGAATTCAAAAATGAATAGTTATATGCCATAAACTTTTCTGTCCTTTTACAAATTTAATGGAAATGATTAAAATGACTCTAAACAATTTTTTTTAAAAGGACCCACCCTGCTGGTTGTCAGAACTCCAGCCACTGTTGCCGGGAGCTCCACCAACTGGCTGGTGCAAAATAAATTGAAAAGTGAAGGGGATGGGTGTAATATCCTAGAAATTTAATTGAGGATTAGTAGGCTAACTAGTAATTAATTTATGAGAGATGATGTATTATGAGAATATATGAGGAATTTTTGATGTATTTTTAGGGATTTTAAAGGCTTAGTTTCTCCCTTATTTTAAGGACAATAAAATTGAAAAAATTATTCCTAGGTTCAAAAGTGGTTATTGTGGGGAGAAAATAATTAAGGGGTTTTGTAGGTAAAATTTTGGAAATGAAAGAGACTGTGTGGCTCAAAATAAATATTTTATTTAAAAATTTTAAAGCCTAGTAGTCTAAACATTTTTTCCTTTCTTTATTATTTTTTTCTCTCCTTTCTTTAATCCCTTCATCCTCTTCTATTGCGCATCAGACCCCCCCCCTCGGTCTTCATCTCTCTTGCCTCACCTTCCTCTCATTTCTCTCTCTCCTTCTCCTCTATGAACGCCGCCCGCTGCCGCCGTAGTCCCTGCTAGCGATGGCAAATCTCTCCCCCTCCTCTCTTTTTCCTTTCTCCCTCGTAGTCCCCCTCTCTTGCTTCGTTCAGCTGCCATTCGGCCTTGAGAGGAGGTGATGTTTTCAGCGAAAACTTGCCGAAAATCACAGACAACAAGCGTCGGTAAAAGCCTACATGTCCCAAGAAAGACCGAAACTCTCTGATACATGTGGGATAAGGCAACAATGCGATCACCTTGGTCTTAACTTTATCAATCTCAATGCCTCGACTAGACACAAGATATCCTAATACTATGCCATGAGTCACCATGAAATGACATTTTTAATAATTGAGAATTAAATTCTTTTCAACAGATCTAGCTTGCACTCTCTGATTATGAAAAATCAAGCAAGAATGTACCAAATCTCAAAATGCATGAATTTGTACTTAAAAATAACTGATTTAACCTCAACATGTAACTAATTTTATGCAATGACTTCTAATAAAAAATCATGCCTAATTAGACTTGTATTGTCCATAAACATCTTTAGTTCTCCTAATTTAGTGGCTAAAATCATATAAATCTTATACATTTTCTCTCCATTTTCTCACATTTAATAAGAGTAAAATAAAAAAAGTAATCATTAAGGATCGATGAATTTATACTTGGGACTAAAATTTGTACCAACCAAAACTATAATAATGATTGACATTGGAATTTGATGTATAAATCTTTTTGTGGTCCACTCATTTTGATCTATAAATCAAAGCTAACAACTTAGATTTACAAATAAAACTTAGGAAAATTAAATATAAGTTTTTAAGCTTTTGTAACAACATTATAAGTATCATTTATAATTGTTATAAATTCTTCGTAAATAATAACATTTGGTCGATAGTGATAATTTTTTAGGTTTTTGTAACAACATTATGATAATCAATAACAATTTTTTAAACTCTTGGTCACTGACAATTTTTGATAAGATGTTAGATGACAACTTTCTAGCCAGAAGTTACCTCAGTTTACTTAGGTGATTTCATGAGAATTCAGTTTAATTAAAGACTTTTGTGAGACCTTATGTTGGTTATTCCCATAGACATGTAGTTACTTTTCCTCTAGTACACCTATGGTGTTTCATTTCCTGGATTTAAAAAAAAATAGAATTTTAGAAACATGAGTTTGTATAATATCCATGATACAATTCAGGTATGTACTACTACTACTACAGTCTCGTCCATTTAAGATGTGCACCTTCCACTGGTACATCTGCCCGAAGGAAATTTCAATACTTTCAATCACTCATGTTTTCATTTGGTTTGCTAATTAGTTTGTAGTTGGTCTTTATCAATAATTGCACTTGTTTGATCAATTTTCATGCCCTGTCATATTTAATATATGATATCAACCTGTATCTTTGAATCTGAAGCCCGTTATTTTTTAAGTGACTCAGGTGAACTGAGTCTCTTGTTTTTTTTAAGCGATGATTAAACGCTGTGACCCCATCAGAAAGGTTAACTCTAATTGGAGGGTTTTTGCCAAAATGTACAGTGCAAATGAACGACTGGAGGACATTACAGATACAACTAGAAAATTATGCAAGGTTATAATGTCCTCTCCCACATTAGCACTTGATACTGCTCTTAATCAAACTGGAATTAGAGTTTCACCAGATATAGTTGAGAATGTTCTTAAGAGATTTGAGAATGCTGGTATGGTGGCATATAGGTTTTTTGAATGGGCTGGGAAGCAGCATAGTTACTCACACAGTGTCAGGGCATACCACACAATGATCGAATCTTTGGCAAAGATAAGGCAGTATCAGATAATGTGGGACCTGGTAAATGCTATGAAGAAAAAGGAGATGCTAAATGTTGAGACCTTTTGTATTATTATGAGAAAGTATGCTAGGGCTCAGAAGGTAGAGGAGGCAATTTACACATTTAATATCATGGAAAAATATAGCATATGCCCGAATCTCTCTGCCTTCAATGGTTTGCTGAGTGCTTTGTGCAAATCCAAGAATGTAAGGAAGGCTCAAGAGATCTTTGACCGTGCAAAGGATCAATTTGTTCCAGACTCAAAAACATACAGCATATTGCTTGAAGGATGGGGAAAGGCTCCAAATCTTCCAAAAGCAAGAGAGATTTTCAGAGAAATGGTTGATGTGGGGTGCAACCCTGATATAGTCACCTATGGCATAATGGTTGATATTCTTTGTAAAGCAGGAAGAGTTGATGAAGCTGTTGAGGTAGTTAAGGATATGGATGCCAACAATTGCAGGCCAACATCTTTCATATATAGTGTCCTGGTTCATACATATGGGGTTGAACTTCGGATTGAAGATGCTATTGACACATTCCTAGAGATGGAAAGGAATGGAGTTAAGGCAAATATTGCTGTTTATAATGCACTGATCAGTGCTTTTTGTAAAGCAAACAAATTTAAGAACGTGTATAGAGTCTTAAATGAAATGGAATGCAAGGGTATCGCTCCTAATTCAAGGACATATAACATAATCATAAGCAGCTTGATAGGTAATGATCAGAGTGATGAGGCTTATAGTGTCCTCCGCAGGATGATCAAGTCTTGCGAACCGGATGCTGATACTTATACAATGATGATAAAAATGTTCTGTGAGGGAAATGATTTGGAGAGGGCTTTGAAAATATGGAGATACATGAAATTAAAACGGTTTGTTCCAAGCATGCACACATTTTCGGTTCTTATAAATGGGCTGTGTGAGAATGGCAATGTTACGAAAGCTTGCGTTTTGTTGGAAGATATGATAGAGAAGGGAATTCGGCCATCAGGTATCACATTTGGGAAGTTGAGACAGTTACTTATTAAGGAAGGGAGAGAGGATGTGCTTAAATTTCTTCAGGAGAAGATGAATCTCCTTGTCAAGGAACCATTATTTGATTAAAAAGCATTGCAGAAGACCAGAAACTAGCACCATATTATTTTTGTGGCAAGGCAATCAAGTTTGCTGTTAAGACTGTTGGATTTGAGTGCCCTATAAATTAGCTTGGATATTAGCTGCTAACCGGTAAATATTTCCCCTTTCACTGGCTATAGTTGTTTGAATAGTTATGCACATCAATGATTCTGCAAGTTTTTAATCATGGAATTGCTACATCATTAGTTACTCAAGAACAGTGAAATGGACATTTGGCTGAATAGTCAAAAGGCTAAATAAGCAAGGGTTCTGTAAGTGGAAGAAGGGGAGAGAGAATTACAGAGTTGTGTGTGAACAGCATGCAGAGGTTATTTTATATCCTTGTAATGGTTTTTCTTTCTTCTTCTTCTTCTTCTTCTTCTTCTTCTTTTCCTTTTTGTTTTTTGGATTAGCGATATCCTTATAATTATTATTACATGTCAATTTTTAGAGTAGGGATAAGAAGTCATTTGTCATATTTAATGTAACCTTTTTCTTAAAAAGAAATCATTTCATTTTCTCATATATGTACACCTTATTAAAACATGTCTCTTCTGCTGCAAAGAGAAATTATGTACACCTTATGCAGTATCTTTAGCTCTTTAAGCATATTATAATGCAAATCGTCATATATATATATATACACACATATAGAGGTTCCTTATTCAAATTTGTATACATACATGCACTCATAAACATGGAATTGCTGTCAGTTACTGAAATGTGATATATGTGCATGTGACAAAGATATGACCAGTGTTGTATAAAATCTGTATAATTCAGTTCCTTTTAGCTAATTTATTTTTTTATGAAATCTCATTTTTATTTTTCTTTAATATCTTCTAATGATATGTGTAAATCCAGATGCGTGGAGGTTGTTGATGTGGATATTGTCAGGGACAAAGGTACTGGGAAGTCAAAAAGGTTTTGCATTTCTTGCATATGAAGATCAAAGAAGCACAAATCTTGCCGTAGGTAGGTCTCTCTTTCTTGTCATAATATTTTGTTAGTGTTGTTATATCTTTGTTTTCCTGCAGAATAATAAACTAAATTACTTATTTATGTGTTTTCTTTAGATGATTTGAATGGAGCACAGATTTTGAGTGGAGTCATCAAGGTTGATCATGGAGTACGCCTGATGATTGGAAATAAAAATCAAGACAAAAACATACAGAAACCATTATCACTGTGAGCAAAAAACTTGGACTAGAACCATTTCTCTCCAACCTTTCTTGAGTTCCAGGAGAAGACTGTCAAATCAGCCTTGCATTGTTGCCTCTCCAAATTGTATTCCCCCCTTTCTTTTTCCGGTGATTGATGCTCATTGATTGTTGATGCGCCCATGGAAATTTCAGAGTCGCAGGATCTCTAATTCCTTTATGTTCACCCGTCTAGTACAACCATACATCTCGTGTATGGTTTCCTGGATATAGAGCTCCATTCTACTGTTCTCAGGGTTTCCTTTGTTGAAAATAATACAATTAAAGCTTTGAAGAGTATAAAATTCTTTGTACAATTTAGATATGTACCATATTAATATTACATGCTTATTCATCTAAGATATGTATCTAGCATTGGTATTTCTGCCTAAATGAATGATAAATGATACGATCATGCATGTTTTCACCAATTGACTGTTTTGTTAATTTTCTGCCTCTTTCTGGCAGAGCTTACATAGAAATGCACTGTAAGAAGAGAACTTGTATTTTCGGTCACTGATGACTTGTCAGTTATGTATTTATCTATCTACATATGTATGATACGAAATTTTATGCTTCCATTTGAAGCCCCTGTTATGTTCTCAATGATTTATGTGAATAGTGACTCTTGGTTTTGGTTAAGCGATGATTGAACTGTGACCCAAGAATAAATGTATACTCAAATCAAATTGAAGGGTTTTTGTCGAAATGTATTCAGATATGACTAGTAAATTATGGATAATACAATGTAATGAAACAAAATAATGATTGCTTTTAGAGGTTTTCTTATCTTCATCTTTAACATGCCATGCTGTAGAAGTTTTGTGAATTTATGAATGTATATAATTCTTTTAAAATAACTTGCAGTGGTGAAGATGAAAGGACTCTAAATTTACAAGCCTGCAGGGGGAGCACATGCTTGTTTCAAATATGACTTGATAATTTTTCAAGCTCAAGGTTATATTGTCCTCTCCCGAATATGCTCTTGATACTGATCTTAATCAAACTAGAATTGGAGTTTTCACCATATATAGTTGAGAATGTTCTTGAGAGATTTAGAAATAAATAATTTTACAAAAAATGTTATTTTTAAGGTAAAAAAAGTGGATAATTTTTAAAACTAAATAGATTATATATTATCCAACATTATAGTAATTAAGTCTTATCCCACTAGATGTGGACAATTATATGAATGGTACGTTGTCATTGTAGTCTATCAAGAATAAAATCTTTGAATAACTTGTTGATCAAAAGGTAACAAACTATTTGATTAACACTCCTTACTGGTACATATAGTACTTTATTCAAATGTATGCAAACCATTTCAAACACTACAAAAAAAAGGGCTTTTAGTAGCGGTTAACTTAGTCGCGGAACACTAAAACCGCTAGTAATTTTACATTAGTAGCGGTTATAAGCACAAATCGCAAGTAAATCCAACGGTTTGACCACAGAAGTAGTTAGTAGCGGATATTAGTAGCGGTTTAGGGGAAATAACCGCAACAAATTTGGCGCGCTTTGGCGGGATGACTAGTGGCGTAAATTTAGTCGCGGTTCTGGAGGGGAAAACCGCTAGAAAATGAATGGCCGCTGAATTAGTGGCGGTTTTCATACATTAGTAGCGGTTTCGCGCAAAACCGCCACTAATTCAGCGAAATAAATGCAACTGCATTTATTACTGGTTGATTTAGTCGCGGTTTCAGCGGCGGTTTTAGCTCAAACCGCGACTAATAGTAGCGGTTCTTGCAGAACCGCTACTAAAAGTGAACAGTTTAAAAAGGCTCGTGCCTTTTCAGAGAAAAGGCACGAGCTTTTTGAGAAAGAAAGTGACCTGACGTGACTTCGACTAGAAAAAATATCAAAATCATGGTGAAAAAGGGCGATCGCAATAAGAGGCCTATGACCGCTGAACAAATGGAGGCTGAGGAGCGGCTACGTAAGGAACTGGCTGAGCAGGCCGAGAGGGATCGTATAGAACAAGAGCGCATCCGTGTGCAGAACGATCCGATTCCAGAAGATGTAATCAACGCATTCTGGAGCGGGGGAGAGGACTTCGACGAGACTGGAGGAGGAGCGGATTTTGAGGATATGGAACGTTGGTTGGACGGTGAGGAATTTGACGAGGCGGGGCACCCTAAACGATCCTCCGGAAGGTCCACCGGTTACGAAGTGCAAGTTCAGGGTAAGGAAATTCAATTTTTATTGTTTTTATGAGATAATTATAATTTTTTATCGCTCATTAAATTGAAATTGTTCCCTAATTTTTACAGACCCTTCTGGTAGCATAAGTGAGAAGAGGTTGACGGTGCAAGATGCGATGAACCTTCCGAGCGGGCACAGAGTTATAGTTGAGTGGGACGACTTGACCAAATTACCGGTTGGACAAGGGGGGCAACTGTACTCGAGGTTCGTCGGGGGTGTAGGCCAGAATTATCAGCGATTTCCGATTGACGCTTTGGACTGGAGGAAGATTGACGCGAACTCTAAAAAGTTCGCGTTTGACGAAATTGTTAAGGTTTGTTGAATTAACTTTGACCTTATTTATTGTTTATTATTTATTATTTTTTATTTCTTTTCTGTTATTATTTGAATTTGATTTTAATAAATATTATAGGAAATATATTTATTATTTATTATTTCTTTTCTGTTATTATTTGAATTTGATTTTAATAAATATTATAGGAAATGTATTTATTATTTCTTATTTGTTTTATGTTATTATTGGAATTTGTTATTATTTATTAATTTCTAATTAAACATACTTAAATTTAATATTTTACAGAGGAAGTTTGATGTGAGGGACAGCCGCAAGACTTGGACAGAATCAAAGATGGGGGACGGTTGGAAGAACAAGCGGTTGGATATGTTCAAAGAAAGAAATCGGGGTGGGAGTAGGCCGATTCAGGAGTTGGTCGATGATGTCCCTGGTGGCGTCCCTGCGGATGCGTCGTTGATGTGGACAGTGAGCGATTTTCCCGGACTTGGCACATTGTCTGGTTGGAACGTGCATACAGGCAGAGCTTGCCCCAACTGCAACTTTGACCAAGACTCGGTCCGCCTTCCTCACAGTCGCAAGTGGTGCTTCATGGGTCATCGGCGGTTCCTTCCTGGCGGTCATAGGTTCCGGCTGCAGAAGATTAGATTTAACGGATCGCAGGAAATGAGGGATCCTCCTACGTTTTTGTCTGGCGCAGATATTCTTCAACAGCTTGAAGATGTTCATGTAGAGTTCGGGAAGACAGACGGCGTTCAGCCTGGGGGAAGAAGGGGACGCGGCCAGTCCCAGGGGGAAAACGTGCAGCAATGGCGAAAGAAGAGCATTTTCTTCGAGCTCCCCTACTGGAAATCTAATCTACTTCGCCACTGTCTTGATGTCATGCACATCGAAAAAAATGTGTGTGACAATATTTTGTACACTTTACTCAACGAGTCTGGAAAGTCCAAGGACCATCTCCAAGCAAGGAAAGATCTGATGGCGATGGGAATACGTGAAGACGCATGGCCGGATGAGAATGACAAGTTTGCCCCAGCCTCATTCACACTGACAAGAGCCAACAAGGAAGTCTTCCTCTCCACACTTAAGGACATCAAGGTCCCTGATGGTTATTCAAGCAACATCTCAAGATGTGTGGACATGCACTCTAAGAAGATTGCCGGGTTGAAAACCCATGACTGCCACGTTTTGCTCCAGCAATTCCTACCTCTGGCAATTAAAAGCACATTGCCCCCGGAGGTGTCTAATGTTTTGGTTCAACTCAGTTCTTTCTACCGACGGTTGTGTGCAAAAGTTTTGGACAAAGCAGAGCTGGATCAATTGCAGGAAAAAATTGTTCTAACGCTCTGTCATATGGAGATGATATTTCCCCCGTCTTTCTTCACGGTCATGGTTCATCTCACTGTACACCTCGTTCAAGACGCAAAGATGGGCGGCCCGGTTCAATACCGCTGGATGTATCCCATAGAGAGGTCCGTTGATTCATTTTTCCAGTGGTTTCATGATTTTGTTTCAGTTACCTGATTGTACTTGTAATTACAGATACTTGGGGAAATTGAAGTCGTATGTGAGGAACAAAGCATCTCCAGAGGGTTCTATAGCAGAGGGTTATTCTGGTGACGAGGTGTTAACATATTGTTCGCGCTATTTTGATGATGACATCGAGACTTCATTCAACCGCCCTCCTCGTGTCGATGACAGCCCATCAAATGTCCAGTCACCTTCCAACACATTATTCCCGCCAGTCGGAAAGCCAGTTGGAGGAAGTCAGTATTACAGGCTCACTCCCACTGAGAGGTTGCAAGCACACAGACATGTCTTGACAAATTGCCCTCAAGTGGAGCCCTACATTCAGTAAGAATTTTAACACTATATACACGTATCATGTTATTTTTTTTATTTCCAAACCACATAACCCTCTGATATGTTCCATTGGAATTTAGGGATTTCCGCCGCTATGTTAAACGCCAACTACGAAGCCGCACAAGGTCATCTGCCGAGGTGGACAAAAAGGTCCATCGAGAGTTTCCGGATTGGTTTGCACAGAGGATACTCAATGACAACAACCCCCATGCGCCTGATATGATAAATCTAGCAACCGGTCCACTCGACCATGTCAGGAGATATACGGCATACAACGTCAACGGCTTCAAGTTCTGCACCATTGCAAGGGATGAAGGTTCTCTCACCCAGAATTCCGGAGTCTTTGGCACATTCGGAACAAGGAGTTATGCCAGCTCACGGGATACAGACATGCGATTTGGAGGCGTATCATACTATGGAAAGCTCGTGGACATCATCGAGCTTAACTATCAAGGTCATTTCACCGTGCCTCTCTTCAACTGCATGTGGGCAGACACCAGAACTTCTCGAGGCATTACATTGGACATCATGGGCATCACGTCCGTAAATTTCTCGAGGCTCATTCACACAGGGGAAATGGCAGATGATGAGCCGTATATTCTTGCCTCACAGGCGCAGCAAGTTTACTATGTGGAAGATCGGACACATAAAGATTGGCACATGGTGATTCATATGAAGCCGCGTGACCTCTACGACATGGGTGACGAAGATGATCTGGAACTAGGCAGCCAACATTTCGAACCTGAAAACTTCGACAACCTCATTTCTGAAGAAGACGGTCATTTACAAGTAGTTAGGTGAGCATTTTCACTACAAATAATTTAAACAAATTTCAACACCTTTAGCAATAGAAATTTATATATTTGTTTATGTTCTTTTTAGGCAGGAGCAAGAAGAAGATGATTGAAGCAGCCAACCATAATTATTTTTTCATTTTATAAAATTTTCATAAAAATGTGTATCAAACGTTCATATATCATATTTTTTTTAATGTAGGTTGAGGTTTTTTTTTAATTAAAGACATTTAGTAGCGGTTTCAGAACCGCTACTAATTCTGCGGCCAAATATTAGTAGCGGTTCTAGAACCGCTGCCCAAACCGCTACTAAATCGCGCACAAAATCACTATAAATATCCACCCCCTCCCCTCATTTTTCTTCACACATTCATTCAATTATTCCTTCTCCTTTTCCATTCAATTTATCCTCAGTCTGACCGTTAATGCCTTTATTTTTTGTTCTGAAAACAATTTATCTTATATTTCTTATTATTTAATGTGTTTTATTTTCTATTCTGAATTAATTTGCTAATTTGTTTGCTACTTTTTTTTTTCAGGTAACAATATCGAATTATTTCCCATTTTTAGTAATAAAAATGTTTTAATTTATTATTCATATTATTCTTATAACAAATATAATTACTTGTTTATTTTTAACTATTTCTTTTTTATGTGTTTGATATATTGTTTTTTTATGTATATGGTTGTTAATATAGTTGAGAAATTTTTTTATTTTAACAATAAGAACATTTTGTAATACATTAATTTATTATCATTGTTTTTTGATTACATTTGATCATATGATTTTGATTATTTAATATCTAATCTGGGCGTTTTTTAAAATCCTTAAACTTTAGTAGCGGTTTTGAACCGCCACTAATAAATTGGATATTTTTTTATTCTTTTTAATTAGTAGTGGTTTTGAACCGCCACTAATAAGTTGGACATTTTTTTATTCTTTTTAATTAGTAGCGGTTTGAGAACCGCTGCTAAAACCGCCACTAATAAATGGGCCAATTTTTTTTTTTAATTAGTGGCGGTTCAAACCGCCACTAAATTGAGAATTGAATTTTTCCACGGTTATGCTAATTTTTTACATTAGAGGCGGTTATCTTTTATTTAGTAGCGGTTTTGCAAACCGCTACTAATTAGTAGCGTCTTTGACTTTGTTAGACGTGGTTTCTTTAACCGCTAGTACATGTTTGTCACGGACGATTTAGTGGCGGAAACAAGAACCGCTGGAAACATGTTAGTAGCGGTTAGAACCGCTACTAATCGTCATTTATAACCGCTACTAATGCACGCTTTTTTTGTAGTGAAACAATGTTCATTCATTTTCTTCTCATTAGATGCTACTCCGACTCTTCTAAATTCTTCTCAATATACTTATACTACCTCCGGTCCTAATTATAAGAGTCAGTTGACTTTTTTTTGTGGAGATTAAAGAAACAAATTAGACCCATAAATCTTAATATATGTGAAATGTAATTAGATTATATGATAGTTTATAAGTAGAATCACTTAGTTTCGAGGAAAAAAGATAACTATAAAGAATTTATAGTGGTGTATTTGCATCCTTAATTTTTCTAAAAAAGTCAACTGGCTCTTATAATTAGGACCGGAGGGAGTATTAGCTACCATCACTTTATGCTCACGTTGACCATTTAAAGTCTAATATTTGCTACCATATAGCACTTTCGGTCTTACAATTGTACCATAAACTTTCATGTTACTTTATTATGTATTTTTTTATTACAAATAACCCCAATATCTTTTCTCCATTTAAACCGTTCTGCTTGAAACCTATAATTAACATCATCAATTTCACAATCTCTTTGGATTAATTGATTTTATATTTCTAAACTTTCCAATTGATGAATGATTTGATATCATAATCTAACTTCCATATTAGCTCTAAC
Source organism: Mimosa bimucronata (assembly GCA_037074515.1). Lineage (NCBI taxonomy): Eukaryota > Viridiplantae > Streptophyta > Magnoliopsida > Fabales > Fabaceae > Mimosa > Mimosa bimucronata. Next base: position 11,523,633 of record CM073443.1, on the reverse strand, counting down.
ATATCCCTTATAAAACTATTATGCATATCTTATGTATTGTTCTGTTAAAACCTTTTGATGCTAGAGTACTTGAGATCAGAACTAATCTCCTCTTTTGACGACAAGAACAGAAAAAAAGGCATGATTATTAATTAATAACAAAAATTTAAAACTCCTTTCAATCCTAATTATAGGATCAAGTTGACTTCTTTTATTTTTTGAAAAGTTAAGGATGCAAAATAAACCAATTTAAATTTTTTATATCTATCTTTTTTCTTAAGACTAATTTATTTTACTTATAAATTAACATATAATCTAATCACTTGTAGCATATTTTACAATGTAGTGGTCTAATTTGTTTTCTTAACCTCCACAAAAAAAAGTTAACTTATCGGAGGTAGTAGAAAAATGAAAGGTTAGAGGGAAATAAAAAATTTCTTAAGGTATACTTGTGACAAAAATTTAAAATTACAGAAATTAACAAAAACAACTTTTTTTTAATATCATCTATTTTTCCCCAAAAAAAAAAGTTTAACTTGTCGAAGCTTAAAAACGCTCACTCATCTATTTTTTTGGCTTTTTAACAGTTTCATCTTCTACCCCGACTCCCCGAGACTTTGAGGTAAATTTGTGAATTTGTGTATCTTCTAGTTTTCTTTATCTTTACAGGTTGCCCTTTTCTTCTGTTTACTATTCAATGGTTTCACATTGTTTCTTCTGTGGCTATTTTTATTGATTTGGTCTTTCGAAATTTTATTGGCTTAACTATGACGAACTCGTGACCTAGTTTCTGGAATTCTTTTATGAAAGAATCTATTTTTCTATTTTTCGCCCCCACGCCATGTGGAACTTAACCTAACGGTTCTTTTGTTCATCTTGTTGTTTGAACTTGTTAATAATCTTTTTATTTCAAAATCTGATTGTAGGATTCTGTATTTGAAGTTTGTCTCGCTATTAAGTCTCTGTATATTTTCTAAGCATATGAAACTGTACGGGTGAGTGATTGTGTTAGAGAGGTAAGTTAGATAATTTGTAGTCACTGCTGCTTATGTTCACTCTATATACAGTTTTGAAAAGTAATCTGGTGATCGTGATGGTTTTGAACTATTGATCATTTTGTGGGCGTTCTAAAATGATGAAGTGGAAATGAAATTTGTATCTACAATGTATAAATGAATGCAAAACTTCAAATAAAGCAAGAACTATTAGATGGAAGTAAAAGATAATCAGGCTTCCTATTTCACCTGAACATTTAATTCCGGAAATTTTTTTTTTTGAGTTCTCTTTTTCTCTTTTAGGACCTAATCTATCTTGCTAAGCTTTTGCCTGCATCATCCTTTGTATTTGTATATTCTTTATTTCAAATTTGTTCTTCTGCTTCTAGACATACCAGAGGTAGTGATGCAAGTACCCATGTTCAATTGAAACTAGAGAGGTGTAATTGGGAAAATGTAAGAGCAGTTTCTGTGTTTGTGGTATCTCCAAGGCTTCAGTATTTCACCATGATTGAGGATGATGAACAATTGCCACCGAGTTTCAGTGGTCATGAGTTTGTGATCTGTGGTAGTGGCTTAAAGTACTTTCATTACCAAGGCGAATTTCAATTTGACTTCAACATTTTGAATTCTCAGCTGCTAGAAGAGGTTCACATAAAATTTTTTCCACCTGAAAATGGCGCGATACCTGTTATCAACCATTTTTTAAAGCTTCTAAGATACACACCTGATGTTCATAGTTTGACACTTATGAATTCCTTGGTATGCTTTTCTCTTTCTTTTTTGTAGTTTCCTTTAATGAGTAGTATTGTGCATCACTTAACTTTTTTTTTTAACTGCATATTGATTTCTTTTCTTCAGTGCCTTCTAGACATACCAGAGGTAGTGATGCAAGTACCCGTGTTCAATGGTGTGCGGCGTCTAGAGTTGGATTATGAAACATCTGATCTTTCAAACATGGGCCTATTGATGATGCTTCAACACATTCCTTGCCTTGAATCCCTAGTGTTCTTTGGGGTAATTTTACATCCGATTGATCTTATTTGTTTTGTGGTTACTTAATTGTAGCAACAGTGGCTAACATTTGAATTTATCATTGAAAAAGGGAATTAAGATGCCCTCTGATCGGAATGACGACAACATATTGGTCCCTCTACCTCGGTGTTTCCTCAACCGCCTACATTTCATTTACATATTCATAAGGGAAGGGGATGCTGAGGACTTGATGGGAGTAAAGGTTTTGCTCAAAAATGCTATGGCCTTGGAAGAAATGGCATTTGAGTTTAGTGAACTTTTGAAAGAGGACAGAAGAAACAAATTCTGCGTTGAGTTGCTGAAGCTTCCCAGATATTCAAGATATTGTGGCATCTATCTGAGGGAATAGTTATTGTGAATTCTAGTTCTCGCATAGGAAGCTTCAATATAAAGATTAGACTGTTGTGTATGTGATCAAAGAGAGATATGCAAGTTATAATGAAAGATTTTCTATAGTTTCCAAGAAGAGCAAGAAGTAGAATTTGGTTACGAAACTATGTAGATGTATGCTTTTCTTTTTTTATGTGATCAAGTAGATTTTTTATTGTGGCCTTCGTATAATGAATTAACATGTGTTGTTGAAAATCAGTTTTAGAAGTAAATTCCTGACTTGTGATCCCTGGCCTTATCAGTGGAGGTCTTTATTATATTCTTATTCATTTCTATACTGATTGATGATGCTCTGAGACTATTTTTGCTGTCTGTATCTATTTGGTTACAAAACTAGTGTAAAATGTTTTTTTACTTACCGTAGAATTCTTTATACACGAGTGTTATAAGTGGAGGCATGTTTTTTTTTTATTTCCTTTTGAATCTATTCACTGTTGTTTATGCTTACGCTCTGGTATTTAAGTTTGCTCAAAATGTTATTGTTGGATCGAATACGTTAATATATTGCACACCATGTAAGTATAGTTCTATGCCCTTTTATCTTGTTACATTTTTGGTATTACAGATTCTGAGAACACCTTCCCATGTTTGTTATATTGTTCTCCATACGTCTGACCATCTTCTAATTGATCATGAGAATCCATCAATGGTAAATTTTCAAAACCAATTTTATCCTTAACCATGCAATGGGTTACCTCATGTGAAAAGGACTACACAAAGACATTCTTCCCATGATATAATCAATGCTGATAATTCAAATTGCAGATTTTATCAGTCTATGCTACTAATAAAGACTGTCTGTACCTCAAAGAGGTGAAGTTTTGAACTTAACATTTTCGGTTTAATTGCACCGGTAATAATCTCTTTATTCTTTCTTAAGGTTTTATACGGTACAGAGTGACTACTCTTACTTGTGTGGATATTAATTTTTGTTTCCCTCTATCTCGTTGCTAGCTTAAATTTACCAAAACTTTTGTTTTTCTTACAATATTTTGTGAAAACCATTTTACAAATACAAATGTTTAGCTTCATTTTTAAATTGACACTTTCTCTCTTCAATATTTTAGCAAATTTTCTCTCTCTATTAAACTATTTACCTTTATTAGCACAATTAGCCGTTGTACATGGACTAATAGTTTTAACGAATCAGGGTTATACGAGCTAATGGTGCTAACAAAGCAAGATTAAAGGATTTAATGGAAATGAAAAAGGGGATAGGGAGAGTACAAATACATGCAAAATAGTTTTCCATGTTGTTGCTCGCTTGAAGGCAATGTGCTTCAAAATATGTCCCATATACTTTTTCTCAGCCACAGGTCCTATCATTAGTTAAATGTAACTGTTGCGACTTCTCTCTCTCTCTCTCTCTCTCTCTCTCTCTCTCTCTCTCTCTCTCTATATATATATATATTAATTTAAAGTTAATAAAAGAGAAGAAGATATGATAGAAAGACAAGAAATTGGAGAGGAAACAAGAGAGTATTATCATTCACTTAGGTGTTCAAATGCTTTGTACATAGCCTCTATTTATAGGCCTCCAAACAATGAAGACCAACCTACAGAGTTACAAGTACATAAAGAAGAAAATTAAACTACATAATGGTATAATTGAATGTTATAAGAAATATGCACTTAATACCTTTCAATGTGGGAGTTATAGGATGTGATGTAGTTAACTAAGAAATGGAATCCTATGATAACATAGGTTATGAACATCCATATTCTATATATTATTTATAACACTCCTCCTTGGATGTTCATAAACAAATATTGTGCCTCATTAAAACCTTACTAAGAAAAACCCATTGGGACAAAAACCCAGTGAAGGAAAAAGAGTACAAAATACTTATTAGAAGCTGTCTCATTAAAAACCTTACCAGGAAAACCCAGCTATTGGGACAAAACCTTGGTTAAGGAAAAAAAAAGAATACAGTATGACATTTTCTCCCTATAAACAAAATCATTTTACTCTCCTTAGCGACTACATCACTTTTGTCATTTTGTCTCGATTGAGTATACTGATTCTTCAAGCATATTCCGTCAAAAGCTTTTTTGAGCATATCTTCATTTGGTCTAGTTACATTATCATCACATATTCTGCTAAAATGCATTCCTCTAGCATATCTTCATGATATATCTTGCATCTATGTATTTATTCAAATACATTATCTATGCACCTGCAAAAGATTAATTCTTCCACAAAATTGTGACATATGATACCAAGAAAATTAGCTAATATTTATATGGGAGACCTCTATTAATGATTTTGAAAATCATTGTGGAATTTAATTACTTAATCTACCGGTCAAGTAATGTACAAACTTATATATTTTCTAAGTAACAATATATTTTGTAAGATGATTTTTGTATATGCTTATGGAATTTTCAACTATTCAATGATTCTCAGGATAAGTTTCATCATCAAGTGAGATATATACAATTATTAACGTATATTTTCTTTTCATACACTGTCAGACTACTAATATTTGTAGAGTAGTTGTATCGACCTCAAAATAATATGCATTATCACAATCTTCATTGTCTTTGTGAAAAAGTATATTTCTCATAAATATTGATATCCTATAATAATTTTTATTTCTGGATTTTGGACTTCAAGTCCATGATTTTCACATATTTTGAACCATAATCATATTTTCATTTCAATTCTTTTCTTTTCTTTTGGCCAATCATCTATCTATCACTCATCATGATATACCTTTGTGTAAAATCCTCATTTAATCAGGTGATATCACTATCGAAATTGTTGTCGACAACTTTATTCTTTCCGTTGCATTTGTTGGAGCATTTTCAGCTGGAATATGAGATTCGATAATTCTTACTTAGGTCAGTAATTATATCTGGCAGATATTTTATAATACTTCATGAATGCAAAATCTGATGAACTTCTAGTTCATACTACTATACTTGAGGATCTACATTTGATACTAATAGTGCATTCAATACATTTTTCTTTTCCAGCTACTTACTTTCTCCCCCTCATGTTTGGATAACTTTGTTGAAGGACAATCAAATAATCATGAGGTATAAGTCTCCTATAGCCACTTGTTTCTTTTAGAAACATCATTTTGTTTCATTTTGAAACAAACAAGAAGGAGTTCTTTACCCAACATTTATCTCGACTTTCTTTAATATCCATCTATGCACATTGCATACTTCAATATTTTAAAGATGAGAAATATCTAGCTCCTGACCAAAAGCTAATTTTATTAGGAGAATCTTGTTGGCTTTATGTATAATTGTGCTGCAACATGTAATATTATATATGCCAACATTGAAATATATAGAAACTTTGTTCTCTAGCTATTCACGGAGGCTTTAATAAATGATTTTTGGATCATATAATCTGAAAATTGTGCACTAAAGATAATTATTTATTCAAACAATCTTGCAAACTTCAGGTTGCAAATTTATAATAATCGTACATGTAACCATCTTATAGATGCATCTAATAAAATTTATTGAATACTTGTATGGTTTACATGCTTTTTGAATGGGCCCATGAGTTTGATATATTTCCAGAAATATAGAGATCTATTTCAAATCACAACTAGTGATTTTTTTATTGTAAATTTTATACGAGAACAAGCAGCACATAATAATTCTTGTATTATGTTGTCTATTCAAGAAGAATCTTCTGGTTCTTCAATGGATGTCAATGTTTAATATCAACAATTTGATGTCTCATATATATATGACTTGGATGATCAAACAAATCATACCAACAATAAATTTATTTGGATCAGTAAACTTCTGGTTTACTGTATCATCATTCTTATCCAATATTAAACATTTAAATTTCCATGTTAAAGATCATAACATGATATATGTGTATCTCAATACAACAAGAATCTACCATATATAATACCAATATTTATGGTATACCTTGATTATTTATGCATACCTTGATTATTTCACTCCCATTATGAGAGTCTATATATGCTCAATTTTTTATATAGCATGATCAAGAATTCACTAAATCCATAAATACAACAAATTCTTAATCTTAATAATTTGTGCATACCCAAACTGAGCTTCAAACCACTTCAACAAATTGTTAGCATAAAAAAATATTTAGTAATATTTTTATAAATTCAAAATAAAGCATATTATATAGGGTAACCCCAACATATTAGTTACCCCACACTTTCAAATATCTCAAAATATTTTCACACCTTAACCGTAATAATTCTTACTAAATTAGAATCCCACCATGTAAGTTCCTCCACAAATTATTAGAATTAGTTAATTAGAAATCAACAAATAAATTACTGTGAATAGCATACTTATCTTGACTAGTTCTTCTGTCATGTATAAGCAAATTCATATGTAATAAATTAATTGTAATACCAAGGGAGTTACAATTGATTAGCACGCATCAATTTGGCATTTAATAGCTAACACTAATACTGTAAATCATAAACACAAGAAAATATCCACATGTATGGTATAACGCATATTAATGGTCATAATGCACACTTCACCGTTATGTTTTTTTTTTGGAATGTAATATATATTCAAAATTCATAAAACTTATGAGACCAGTGGCCCTATTTATAACATATATTTTTAATTTCTACTATTATGCTTATCCCATATGATTTGTAGCACATTCTACGGCTCCAGCTTCAATACAAATAAATGGTCACCACTTTAATTGAGGGTGAAACCGTTGCCATATTAAAATTTGTAGATGAAGACGCTAATACACTTTAAATATTTTACACAAAGTGGACTCATTATAAGCATAACGGGAAAACATTTAACTCATAAAAGACAACATGGCGTTTATACAATGGGAACCACTAAACCCATAAAACCTATTGAATTCTATTACTCTTTTCAATGCTCAACCATAACCAAAGCAATAAAGCTTCCATAGAATAATTGAAATAAATTTTATAAACAACGGCACTTATTTATTAGCCTTTGAATTCAAACAAAATATTATATGAGCATAGAGAGCCTATATTAACAGATTGACAACAATTTCGATTAGCAATTCAACATCAAAGCTTGTCAAAGACCATCACTCCCCAAGGTTTTGAACTCAACCAATTTTTTTTAAACATACATTATTAACAACAAATATTATACTATTTTCAGTCTCAACAAATATTCTAATAATGAGGTCTATGGAATTTATAAAACCCTTTTTATTTATTTTAATATCTAAATATTATGTTTTCTTTGCTAGGAAAACACCACAATATTTATTATAGTAATAATTTCTAACCATCTTACCATTCAGACATGCTTATAGAAGTAAAATAAAAGTAAAATAGAGACACCTTTTTATTGATCAAAATGTGAAAAATGTATCTTTAAGAATGCCCGATGAGAGAGAAATTGTGCACTTGCCCGATGAGAGAGAAATTGTGCACTTGTCAAGATCATAATATTTAATTATTATAATAAAAATTAAACATAAACTAGCCTTCGAGGCTTACGGTGATCTCTTTCTGCCTTAATAAATTCGGGTAATTTTCTCTATAACTCATTGCCGTTTCTTTTATATCTGTCATATCATAGTATTTTCAACTTGACAACATTTTGACTTTTTATCGATCTTCACTAAAATATATACATATTTTTCTATGGCTGTTGGCCATATTATAATATTTGCTCATAATTTTATATCAAATATAATTATTTTAATATGTCCAATCATTGTTGCCTCAAATTATCAATTTGGGCATTGATCATATTTGATAAATATACTAATTAGTCTCCATGACTCTAAGTTATTCGTCTACAGGACAATATATTCTTAAAATACTTTTTAGGGCTATAAAGCCCATTCTTTGCCATTTGATACATGATAATGAGCCTTCAGGGCTTTTTGACTTCATAATCACTCGACCCTTTACTTTCAATAAGTTGATGCATATTTTTCTATATGATTTCTTGCCATTTCGTATATGCCTCTTGTCTATATGACTTCTGGTCATATTATAACATTTGCTTTTGACTCAATGACCATAAAGATATAATTATTTCTATAATTAATCATCAATTCCACCAATACAATATGATCATGTTCATCATCACTTCTCATAATAATATTCCATCTTTCAATAGCACACCATTAATATTCTTTTTTTCTCTTTCAAATATTAGTCTTCAGGACCATAGTAAAAATCTTTCAAAGCTATAAAATTCTTTTGTCATTACATGTCTGAATCATTAGCCTTCTGGGCTTGTTGTGTGGATTATTAGCCTTCAAGGCTTTGACATTTGTTATCACTAAATCATCAAATTATAAATATATATATCATATTATAAATATAATACATATTATATAATATACACGCATATATATATTTAAAGCATCAAATTAAATATGCAGAGGTGGTTTTCTGTAAGAACTAAAGGGCGTATGAACTAAAGGCGGTAGAACTTGCCGATATAGTTCATTGTAACAGCCTCCCTAATTCTTTAGAAGAGGTAAGGATATGATGCAATATAATATATTATATATATATATATACATAATAACAAAATAAAAATAACAACATAATCAAACAAGAAATAAACGCACACACAACAATTAAAAAAAAAAGCAATGAAATAAATAAATAATAAATAACAACATAATATATATTAGGCACAACAATTAAAACATAAAAAAAAAGTAGGGACATAAATATATATATATATATAGTAACTGTTAGCAAAACAAAATGGAAAAATAAATGAATACAAAGCATCATAAATTTATAAGAACAGTCGAGTGAATAGTATAAAAGAATAATACAATATCAAAGAGATGGACTAAAACAAAATGCAAATGATTAATTGGACAATGGGAAAATAAGATAGAATATTATTATACAATGATAATATATTGATCTCTACAATTATACCTCAAATTTTCAGAGCCAATTCGTGCTGATAACGTGTTATAAAAATAAAAGAAAGAAGAGAAGAAAGATGTAGAGAAGAAGATATGATAGAAAGCCAAGAAATTGGAGAGGAAACAAGAGAGTATTATTATTCACTTAGGTGTTCAAATGCTTTGTACATAGCCTCTATTTATAGGCCTCCAAACAATGAAGACCAACCTAAAGAGTTACAAGTACATAAAGAAGAAAATTAAACTACATAATGATATAATTGAATGTTATAAGAAATATGCACTTAATACCTTTCAATGTGGGAGTTATAGGATGTGATGTAGTTAACTAAGAAATGGAATCCTATGATAACATAGGTTATGAACATCCATATTCTATATATTATTTATAACAAAACATATATTTTTTAAAAAAATAAAAATTAAAACACCACTAACTTAATAGTTTCAAACAAAATGTGTCCTTCATACAAATCCCCAAACACAAATTTCAGATTATTTGTTATCCATAAGAAATTCCATCGGTAATTGACTGTTATTTTGTGGTGCATGTGTCTAGCGCTCTGAACAAGCACTTTATTGGTTACAATGCACATTAACTCTACTTTAAATGAGCACAATAAGATGGAATGAACACTTGTTATGCATTAAATTTGTGAACCAAGTAAATGGGTATATTTGAATAGGTATTCCATTTTCAATGTCCTCGTAGTCTAATAATATAAAAGTTTGTTCCTTAGTGAAATGTTAATGGTTCTATCTCCTCTATTTTCAAGCCGTTGACGTCTTCTTCTCTTATTTACAAAAACTGTCCTCCACATCTACTTTTCAATTCCAACTTCACCGAATCATACAAACCTATATATTGGTTAGCCACTTATATGAGTGTTTTTGGGTTTGAATACTTGTACATTTGGAGGAAGATTCACTACTATAGAAAACACTTTTTACGTCTCATATTTTAGACTTTTCACATCTTTTTTTGGCAGGATGTCTTTTAGGAAGACGTGGAAAGTTTACACTTTTTATGTCTAATAAAAATGAGATGTGAAAAATCTATATTTCACGTCTCATTTCTATTTGTAGACATTGAAAATGGCTCAGAAACGTGTTTTCCATCTTTAAAATGTAACATCTAATTTTTACTACTATATTATAGTTTTTTAATTAATTTATAATCACTTTTCCAATGCCAGAAACTTAAAAGTATGAAAAATTTAAAACTTTTTCTTTCAAAAAATCTATCCAACTTCATTTATGTTGAAATGTGCTTTTTTGACAAATTGGTACAATTTAAATCCTTTTATAAAGCAAAGTGGTTTATAAAACAATCAAAATCATTCAAACCTCCCTAATGTACTTATCTCTTACTGATAGCACTTGGGGAGTGAAACACATTTTTATAGATATATATATACTCATATACATACCATTATATATAACTACTATACAAGCTTCCTACTTGTTTAACCTATACATACATATGTATACATCTCTTTATATTATCTACAGATAATACTGACAGAAAGGTCTTTCTGTGATGGTACATTATACAACAGGCATTCCTACTTCTTCACATGTTACTTTATCCCAAAAACCTATCTCCCCTTTGCTTCATTGAAAACCAAAAGTTCAGTGTAGTTTATTTCATACATTCATATTATCATATACACTCGTATGCTTATATATATTTTATAAATCTGTCCAAATAATTAAAGCATTTAACCTTTTAAGCTGTGTGCCACAAGCACATACCAACAATTAATAGCAATCTTGTTGCTAAATAATGGAGGTCTACCAATCACTAATAACACCATCTTAGTTAAATAGCGTAGGCCTGCCAATCACTAATAACACCATCTTAGTTAAATAGCAGAGGCCTGCTAACCACTAATAACAATATCTTTGTTAAATAGTGGAGGCCTACCAACAACTAATAATAATATGTTTGTTAAATAGTAGAGGCCTACCAACCACTAATAAATAGTGGAGGCTTTACTTGCAGGGTTTTCCAGTTATAACCATTAGTTTATAAAAGCTAATTCATTTATAACAATTAAGTTATAAAATTTCAACTATTTATAACAATTAAGTTATAAAAGCTCATCTAGTTATAACCATTATGTTATGAAAACTCATCCATTTATAACAATTAAGTTATAAAAGCTCATCCAGTTATAACCATTTAGGTTATAAAAGCTCAATCATTTATCCATAAAAGGAATTAAGACTTGCCATTTAATTGCAATAGATATTACAAAATTATACATGCAAAATTAATGCTATGAAATAAGCTGCTACCTGATTACCAGAACCTTAGTCTCGAACCAGCTTCTTTCCTCTTTGCTATCTTGATGAACTCAAATCTCAAACCTCAAATAAGAACCTGATCTCAAAAATGTGATTGCATGTAAGATCCACCCTCTCATTTGACGATGCCGGCGACTTAAGCTCCGGCAATTCCTTCCTTCTCTCTCGCTTTCTCTCGCTTTGCTAGGGAAGAAGAAGAAAATGGGATGGTGATGATAATGAAGGGGATCGGGGAAAGAGAAGGTATATAAGGGGTATGAGAGTGCAAATTACTATTATGCCCTTCTTCACTCACTAAAGAAAATTCCTTGATAAGGGCGGAAATGTCCTTTACTGAAAATAAATTCTTAAAAAATCATTTCTTATATCAAACTAGATCTTTTCTTCCGTATAAACTTCTTTAAGCCAATATATAATTTCCTAAAAATTTTCAAATTAAAATTCATCGTCTATATATTTTTCTTCAATTTCTTGAAGAAAATAGGCCTTAAAGTCCTTAAAATACCCAAACTTCATAAAATTGTTTATAAGACTTTTTAATTCCCAAATAATACCCAAAGACTTAAAATATCTCGTCACTTCTTCTTTCCAAATTTTGGGGTGTTACATCTCAAATTTTTTTCCACGTCTCACATTTAAATGTGAGATGTGAAAAATGGATAAATGTGAGACATTGAAACTTCATGGAAATGGAGTTTCCACGTCTCCTATTTAAATGACACATGGAAAATTACATTCCATGTCTCACATAAAAAATGCGATGTGGATTTTTTTAAAATATTTCCATATAGGTTAGTCATATCCCATCTGCATTTTACAAATAAGCATACATACAAATGTCCAGATCCCCCACAAACAGATCCGAATACAAAGAATTCACCTAAAAACTTTGTCTACATACATCACATACAGATTTATATGTCATATAGTCAAAACAAGTAAGTTCTATCTAATTTTTAATCCATAAAATGCTGAAGTAACCTGGTAATGTAACATCCTGAGAAATTTATTATTGTTTAGTAATATTAATCAGGCGTTTAATTATGGGAATTGATGAAATTCAATTAGGAACGGATTATCTGAGGTATATTGAGGCTTGGAGGGATGAATTATAATGAAAGGGTTAGTATTTAAATTGTGGAAATATGGATATTTTGAGGTATTCTTGAGGATTAGTGTGAGACGTAGCATTTGGGAACTAGCTTATGATCAAAGGTAGAGAAATAAGGTTGAAAGTATGAGAGAAGAAATGTGAACCAAAAATTGGCTTTGCCACGGCGAGTGCAGCTTATAAATAGCATTTTTAAGCATAAAAATTAGGGTTTATAAGTTGGAGTTTCGGCCAGAGGGTGAGGAGTCTGACCTTTCTCTATTAGGGTAAGAGTCTTTGGAGGTTTTTAGGGCTTCTAATTGTTTCCCATTGGTAAGAAACCTTTCCTAAGTCATCTTCTTACAATTCTCTCTTGCATTCTTGATGATTTTCGATATGGGGCTTGGGAATTCGAATCTAATCTTGTGAGAGATGATTGTTAGTTGACTTCTAATGGAATTAGAGTAGGCCCATAAACTATTGATGATGAATTAAGTGAGAATGGAATTCGCACAAGAGGGGGGTGAATTGTGCTAATTATTAACGTAATTAGCTAATCAAATCAGTACATAATATTTATACTGGTTCGGCCAATCACTGCCTACGTCCAATTCTCCAACGCCTTGTAGGGTTCTACTAACCACAGGTTTTACAAGCACAAGTTCACCTGTCAACCCTTACAGAGTTTTAGAATCTCTCTAAACACTCCCCCTTACTACCTGTAAGGCTATATCCCTGTTCTAAAGCACCTTGCTTTCAGAACAACCTCAAATAGTAGAGGATTTCAATAAATATGTTCACTTAATGAACTGATTTTGATAATCACTGAAGTACATATTAGTATATGATAAAGAAATAAAAATTCTAGGGCTCAAAGATCTGAACAATAGTTGCTCTAGCTTATTCTATTCTATATAAGTATTCACATCGTTATCTCTCTATCTTTTGGGCTCACTAATATATCTAATACTCTGTACAGAGCCTCAGCTTTTCATTTCGAATCATCTTGTCATTTGTCTGTGCATCGTGTATTCTCTCTCTCTGCTCTAGATGTCTTCAAGTCTTTATATAGGGTATTATTCTCTTCTATCCGTTAGAGACTTAGAGAACTAGCCGTTGACAATCAGCTTTTCTCTTTTGCTCTCTTTATCTTGCAGAGGATGATCTAAGAGAGATGGAGACTGTGAGTAACGATAACCTGCTGCTACCTACCTTTGTACTTGCATGTCAGCTTTTTCATTAGCGCTAGTTCTGATGGCTTTCGCTATCTTGACAGAGAGGGTCCTGCACTTAAGCTGTTAGCTGAAACAAATACTCATGCAGAGTATCTTATCGATAGGGTATTATATTAGCTCAACCAAACAGAGACAATATATTAGCTAAACTATTCTCAAAACATTTTCTATTGATAGATAATTCTATTATCGCTAGTTATTTGATTGCTCATTAGCTTTAAGGATACTGATATGATTATTCAATGGTGTTTCATGGTATCCTATTATCGATAGCTGAATGTCTTATCGTTAGTTAACTTTGTTATCGCTATTTAACTTGTTTGCTCAGGCACTAGCTATCTGAATTGTCTTATTATTTGAAGTACTTTGTTATCGATAGCTTAACCTGTTATCGCTAGTTAATTCTATTAGCTCAAGGATTTGATCTATATATTTCTGTTATTTGTCCTATCAAGAGCTTCTGCAATTTATGAACTTCTAGCGATAGGAACTTTCTTAGTGATAGTAAATGACTTAGCGATAGATATTAACTCTTAGATTTCTGCTAAGTTTCCATCTGCTTTGAGCCTTTTATTAGCGACCCTTTTTAGCTATAGTGATATGTTACCTAACAGCTTTTACTTGATTAATCCATAGGTAACTTGCACTTATGATTTCTATGGGTTAGTCTTCATCAAAACTTAAGATTCTAACATTCTCCCCCTTTTTGATGATGACAAAACATAAGTAAAAGTATGTAAGATAAAATATATTCAAGTCAACAATAAGTAATATTATTGCAATACATCAGGGTAAACAATTAGGGTCAGTATGAATAGTAGTACCCTCAGAATGTTCCTTATCAGGATCAGAGTCATCAAAATCATGCGTGAATGGTATGGGACGAATATCTAGCATGCAATCTAAAAGAGGTGGATCATCAGAGGAGGCTACGTATGATTTGTATGCAGAGGAGTTTCTAAAGGTTAGGGTGTAGCTATTTTCAAAATTCGCTCCAGAGGCTGTGGCAATGTACTCCTTATTAGGATCGTCAGATAGCTCAGAATCTGGGTAGAAGAATTTGACTTGGTCAATACTCTTGGACCACCCTTAGCTCTTTCTTCCTCAATTTTCTGAACATGTTCTCTGATGGAAATGCCTGAAGAGCCACCCTTTGATTTGTGAAATCTTCTCTTATATTCCCACACCTGTTTTCCTTGATAAATTTCACTTCTTCTCCTCTCTTCTTCCCTTTGAGCAGTAACCTCTGCATTTCTCTCTATTCTTGCCCTCCTTCTTGCTTCAAATGCAGCTTTCTTCTCAAGGGCTTCCTTATGCTTTCTCTTAGCTTCTACAAGAGCTTTCTTGTTAGCAGCCTCTTTTTCCGCCCTTTTCTTTTCTTCTTTTGTCATTCTGCGAGGGTGAGAAGTGGGTATTGTCTTTTCTTTAACAACAGGCACCTTTTCAGCCTTTTTCTACGCCTCATATTTTTCTTTCCATGCAGCCATCTTAGCCTTTCTTGTTTCACGAGCAGCCTTCCATTCAACTATCTTTTCATCTTCTGACTTTTCCTTTTTGGCTTCCTCCTTGTCTTGCCTTAAGAGTGCTGCTATTGCTTCCTTATCTGCCTCAGCAGCTTCCCTTTTGGCCTTAGCTGCTTCTTTCTTATCTTGCCTTAGGATCTCAGCTATGAGTTTCTTATCTGCCTTATCAGCTTCCCTTTTGGCCTTAGCTGCTTCTTTCCTATCTTGTCTTAAGATCTCAGCTATTACTTTCTTGTCTTCTTTTAACAATTCTGGAGGAAGAGACAGCTTTTCAGATGCTTTGGCTTTTGGCTTTGGAGCTGTCATTTTTATTCTTGGAGCTCTGGCTGGAGAAACTTCTGGGGTCTTGGGAATGACCTTGAAGGACATTTCTTTCCTTGCTTTTCTCTTGGTCCTTTTCCCTTTCAGCCTTTTAGCTGAAACTTGACTTTTTCTCTTTTCTGATGGAGCTTGAATCTTTTCTTACGGAGGAGGGGTTCTGTGATCTTCTGATTGCATGTAGCAGCGAGCAATTTGTCTGATAACTTCCTCAACTTCTTCTGCTATCATTGGATCCTTCAAAATCTGCTCCAGATTTTTCTCTATATGTTTCTCCCCCTTTTTGTCATCATCATAGGCAAAGGTAAGGGAAGAGGGTTGATCAGGATTTTGAGAAGAGGTGGAAGGAGAGGGAGGATTTGTGGTAGCGATAGAGGTTTGTTGGAAAGTTGAAGGTGTGGTATGGGTGCTATCGCTAGAAGGGATGCTAGCTAGATGTTGCTGGTGTGGTGTTGGGACTTTGGTTTTTGAGGGTGAATTTTGTGGATTACCGCTAGGGAATGGGTTAGCGATAGGTATGTCTGGAGATGTGAGCTGATTGGAATGTGGTGAAGGTGGTGGTGATTTGGCTTGTGGGCTATCGCTAGGAAATTTGAAGGTGGAAGGAGATGGATAATTACAGAGATGAATGGAAGAGCTAGAAGTAGTTGAAGATGAGGATGTGGTTGTTTGGGCTCGTGAATGAGGGCTATTGATAGGATGAGTGAAGGTGGAGGGGGATGGGTAATATGATAGATGAAGAGAGGAAGTAGAGGGGGTTGAAGTTGAGTGTTTGGGAGAGAAATGAGAGGATGAGTGAAAATAGAGAGGTGAATTAGGTGGACTGGGAGAAGAAGAAGGAGTAGAAGAGTGATTGGGGGAATGAAATGGTGAGAAGGAAGGATGAAGAGGAGAGTGTGGGAGGGATGATGATGATTTACCTTGATGGATTATGGGGCTGGAGAGACTCAAAGATTCCTCCAAATTCTTTATTGAGCATGAAGCTCACGAATATGCTTTAGTAACTCCTCTTTTTGAGCTTCCAGGGCAAAAGCAAACTCAGCAGAGAGCCTGAAGACTATTTCCTCCACAGCTTCCTTGGAAAAACTTGAAGTTTGGTTTACAACAGGAGGAAGAGGTGGAGCTCTTCTGGGAAGTCAGGCTGAGCAGATGAGGCAGAGACATAAGAAGCTTGAGACTTAGAGCCAGAAGTCCCTTTAACTAGGCCAATTGAGATCCCCATCTTCTTCAGGGTAGAGATTGTGACTTGCTTGCATTTCTTATTCTCTCCATCCTCGATTGACTTGATTTTGGAATACTCCAGAAGAAAAGATATCAGCTGAGGGTATGGAAGAGGAGCATTGGCAGATTTTTCAGACATGAATCACAGCAATTCCATACACACTATTTGACCTGGATTTAAGGGTATCTTTTAAATGAGATTGGCCAACCAAGGATTGTCAATCTTGGCAAAACTGCTAAAATTCCCAGACTAGTGGGTCATGAGCCTGGTATACACGTAGTGAAGGATTCGATTGAGAACAGGCATATCTGCGGGCTTCTTGGATGAAGTCTCATAAATTTCAGCAAGTTCTTCATCTGAATATTGCTCAGTCATGAACCACCTGTTATAATCTCCCCCAGAAATTCCCAACATGTTGTTGATGGTAGACCAGCCAAAATCAAAATTTTTCCCTCTTATAGTGGCTTCAAAAGATACGTCCCTCAGAAGCCCTTTCTTGTAAACTGGGATAACTTTCAGATTTGAGTAGAAGGATCTCAGAACGTCTTCACTGTAATCATTCTTCACACTCACCCAGTTCTGGTATAGCAGCAACCAAGCATCTAAGTCAAAACCCTGTTCCTTGAGATACTTCAAATCTACCCAAATTGCTGCCCTATCTAGGGTTCCTTTTTTTGAAAAGAAGGTGCTGGGAGCTTCTAGAGGTTCTGATGCGTAAGGCGGATCTGTGGAAGATCGCTTTTGATGATTCTGCCCTGATTCAATTACCTCTTTTGAGAAAGATACACTTTTCTGGGTTCTGGACCTCTTGCTAGCGGATTGGGAAGAGGGTTTAGCGCTAGAGGTAGCCTCAAGAATATTCACATTTGGAAATTTGGTTCTGGCCATTGTTGGTTTAGGGTTTTTAAAGATGCAAGAATGTTTTCGAAAATGCTCAGAGAATGCTCAGGTAGAGTTTGAAGTAGAAGAGAAAAGGACGTTTGATGAATGAATGCAAATGCAGATGATTCACCTTTATAAATTTTAGGGTTTAGGGTTTTACCATGGGTGAAGTACATCAGCTGATGTTTCGCATTCTGAGCTTTTAAGTGACTTATTATTGATAGTACGAGCTGCTATCGCTAGTGGCCGTGATCCCACGCTGAGCAAGTGAGAGACTTATCACTTACTCCTTCCAAGATTTATCTATCAATAGTTGACTTTGCTATCGATAATGCTTTTAGCTAGTAATGGCAATCTTTGCTCAAACAGCTTTTATCCTGCATATAGCTAGCGACAGTGAAATTCACTATCGATGGGTCAGTGTTGCAAAACTTAAGATTTAACATTTAGCTTAACTAGCTATTTTAGAGATATATTCATCAAAATACAAGATAAGATAAGAATGATATCACTATTACTGCGCTTGACTAGGCAGAAGATTGCTATCAGTACTGAGGGTTACCATCAATGGAGTTCTTGATGACAATCAGCTCAATCTTAGCTTTGTCTTGCGAATGCTATCGATAGTGAACTTCACTATCGATTGATCTGACTGAACTGGCCCATGCAGAAGCTTGATTTTGGCAGAATAATATCAGATTTCTTTTGCAGATTTAGCACCAAAATCCAAGTCCTAAGTTCAGCTTATCAAGACTTGAGTAAATTTCCATGTAGATCATAGTCTTGAAGCTTTCTCTCCTTATTACCTACACAATTATGAATCTTTTCTTTTCTACAGTATCCAAATTCATATGGATCTGCTCATGGTTAGTTCGTAGGTATTAACAGCATAACTCACATGCTTTACAGGATATAATCAACTTTAAGATGATTGAGCACAATGAATTAAATCATGACTTCATGCATAAAGATATACGTGAATATATTCTTTATAAATTCAATATGCATGTGTATAAGATTTATCCGATGAGCATTGTAATCATTTTGCAATTGTCTTTAAAATTAGAATTCAATGTTCATTTCTAAGGCTGCAAAAGTGTAGAATCTCAGTAGAAATTATTTATAATTAGTGTAGGAGATTTTACCCTTGAATACTTCTACCTTAAGTTCTTATAGGATTGCCTTTGCTAACCCAAGAGGTTTTGACATGCTGAGTGCTGGGTTGCAGAGATCTCTTTCTTGAAATAGAATTCAGGAATCTTCTCCTTGATGTATGGGAAATTCTCTTTCTTTTGTTTTCCTCAAGATAATTAAATGGCACTTTGTGGTAGCTCATTCTTGAGGTGGAACTTGCTCTTTTTGTTACTGTCCACTGCTTCTTATGATTTGAACCATATGTTGCAATGGAAATTTTCCCATGAGTTCTCCTTCTGAATTCTATGAATTTCTTTCCTGAAGTATGAGAAACTCTTGGATTCTCCTTTGTTGTCTTTGTAACATGATGTCCATTTCTTTTAGGGCTAGTCTGCACAGATAAAATAGTAGATGGACATTTTGGTACCCATTTACACTTGGGTCCTTCAATGTTAGCATTGGACCTTACATGTCCTTTTGGTACCCAAACAAATTTATTCCTCACATTTGAATTTCTTCTAATATTACATGTGTGAGAAATATGACCAGATTTACCACAATAATGACATATGATAGAATGTTGTGCAATATGAGATTTTATGCCATTATAGTGAAGGTCAGAGGAGTGCGAACACAAATTATATTCATTCAAATGATCTTTCTTCCCAAAACATTTTCCGGCATGTTTTGAATCATCTTTATTTTTTGAAATATGATCAGTGATAGATAGACAATTGGCTTTATGCAAATCAAAGTTATTTTTCTCAAAAATACAGGAATTGGAACTGTATACCATAGCTGCATCATGAGTTCCAGAGAATGATTGATCAGACTCTTTCAGGTAGGGCTCTCGACAGTTATCTTTCTCTTGATCCTCCATGTTGATTGAAACTTGAAAGGGTTCTACAATCTCTCCTTCTTCAATTTTAGCTTTCAATTGCTTATCAATCATAGATATGCAACTATGAGATTCAGATGAGCTGTCAACACTTTCAATCTCAACAAGATGATTAGTGACATATAAGGTCTCAAGAGAGTCCCAAATGGTTTTAGTACTAGAGCAAAGTTTGGTTTTCTGAAAATCATCTTCAGTTAAGCCTTTATACAGAATTTGCATTGCTCTAATGTTCAAAGAAAATATTTTCTTATCTTTTTCAGTCCAATCCTTTCTAAGTTTGGAAACAAAATCTTTTATGAAAACATTCCACATATGATAGTCAAGTGATTTTACAAAACTCTTCATTCTAACTTTCCAAAATGAAAAATCAATGTTTTCAAGAATAGGTGGAATGGTATGATCAAAACCTTCAGGAAATATGTTACACCCAAAATCAGCCATGATCTTTTCACTTTAGATCGTTGGATCCTTTAAACAAGTGACCCGCTTTGATACCAATTGAGAATGGAATTCGCACAATAGGGGGGGGGGTTAATTGTGCTAATTATTAACTTAATTAGCTAATCAAATCAGTACATAATATTTATACTGGTTCAGCCAATCACTGCCTACGTCCAGTTCTCCAACGCCTTGTTGTGTTCCACTAACCACAGGTTTTACAAGCACAAGTTCACCTGTCAACCTTTACAGAGTTTTAGAATCTCTCTAAACACTCCCCCTTACTACCTGTAAGGCTATATCCCTGTTCTAAAGCACCTTGCTTTCAGAAAAACCTCAAATAGTAGAGGATTTCAATAAATATGTTCACTTAATGAACTGATTTTGATAATCATTGAAGTACAGATTAGTATATGATAAAGAAATAAAAATTCTAGGGCTCAAAGATCTGAACAATAGTTGCTCTAGCTTATTTTATTCTATATAAGTATGCACATCATTATCTCTCTATCTTTTGGGCTCACTAATATATCTAATACTCTGTACAGAGCCTCAGCTTTTCATTTCGAATCATCTTGTCATTTGTCTGTGCATCGTGTATTCTCTCTCTCTGCTCTAGATGTCTTCAAGTCTTTATATAGGGTATTATTCTCTTCTGTCAGTTGGAGACTTGGAGAACTAGCCGTTGACAATAAGCTTTTCTCTTTTGATTCACTTTATCTTGCAGAGGATGATCTAAGAGAGATGGAGACTGTGAGTAACGATAACCTGCTGCTACCTACTTTTGTACTTGCATGCCAGCTTTTTCATTAGCGCTAGTTCTGATGGCTTTCGCTATCTTGACAGAGAGGGTCCTGCACTTAAACTGTTAGCTGAAACAAATACTCATGCAGAGTATCTTATCGATAGGGTATTATATTAGCTCAACCAAACAGAGACAATATATTAGCTAAACTATTCTCAAAACATTTTCTATCGATAGCTAATTCTATTATCGCTAGTTATTTGATTGCTCATTAGCTTTAAGGATACTGATATGATTATTCAATGGTGTTTCATGGTATCCTATTATCGATAGCTGAATGTCTTATCGCTAGTTAACTGTGTTATCGCTATTTAACTTGTTTGCTCAGGCACTAGCTATCTGAATTGTCTTATTATTTGAAGTACTTTGTTATCGATAGCTTAACCTGTTATCGCTAGCTGATTCTATTAGCTCAAGGATTTGATCTATATATTTCTGTTATTTGTCCTATCAAGAGCTTCTGCAATTTATGAACTTCTAGCGATAGGAACTTTCTTAGTGATAGTAAATGACTTAGCGATAGATATTAACTCTTAGATTTCTGCTAAGTTTCCATCTGCTTTGAGCCTTTTATTAGCGACCCTTTCTAGCGATAGTGATCTATTACCTAACAGCTTTTACTTGATTAATCCATAGGTAACTTGCACTTATGATTTCTATGGGTCAGTCTTTATCAAAACTTAAGATTCTAACATTAAGGACTTGAGTATGAATAATCATGGGTTAGGCTTGAAATTTTTGGTGCAAACTTGGAATCTAAAATTGAATGATTGGGTTTGTGATTTTGGTGTTTCATTTGGATGATCTAAGTTGGATAAATGTAATTTAATGATTAATTAAGGAGTAATAGAATTCTTGAGTGTTCTACCATATCCAAAGGGAGCGATAGGCTTGAATTCGGCGAAGTCAAGTTAAAAAGAGTATGTGATGGGTTTAGGAATGGGTAGAAGGAGCTTGTATTGTGATTTGGTATTTTGTTTTAGTAGATAGTAATTGGTTGTGTTTGATATGTAGAGTCTGTGTCGTGCTAAAATAGCACGAAAGGGGGGGCTGCGCTGTTGTGAGATCGGTGCAGGCTGCAGGTCACTACTTCTACCTGTTTGCGTGTGTGTGTGGGTTATTTAGTATTTAGAACTTGTACTTTTTGTGGTTGCCTATATTCTGGATGAACATGACTTTGAAAACTTATTTTATAATACAGCTGTTTGGTGGAGTATGTATGTTAAATTAGCATGGAAATGTGTATGGTAATGCTTTGAACACCGGATAATTAAATAATGCCATCGTGCAATGAGGTTCCTTGTTGGGCCCACATGGACTAAATTAAAAAGAAGGACAAAAATGGGGAGAAGGCCCCTGGTCCCATATGAGGGTTGTGAGTCTCTACTGGACGTATGATAACGGTGTTGGTGTGTTATATGGTGATTGTTGATTCTGGATTTGTTATATGTATTAGAAAGTATGAATTTTTATTTATTGATGTCACTATGCATTTATTTGGTACTTGTCATGCAATTTAAATTCATTTTTATACTCTATAATACTCCACTAAACACCTTGCTAGCACACACTGCATGTAGGCGAGTAGTTAGTGGTTATGGGTCTACCCCCCATTTATCTCACTTTTTTATTTTCTAGCAACGTAGTAGGGAATCAAGGGAAGGATCCGGAACCTTCTCACTAGGCTAGTGATTTCTAGACAACTGGACGGAAATCATTGCCACAAATAGGGATCCATGCATTTGATATGCTTCCGCTTATTTTTAACATTTTGTTTCTTCCTTTTTGAACTGAGGATTGGTCTAGCATTTTGATTTAGTTATCTGATGTGTATTTTCTTCTCTGGGAGACCGGTCCTACTTTGGTGATACTTTGGGTGTTTTGTCATCATTATTTATGCTTTTGGGACATTGGATATTTAAGGACGTTTCATAGGTTGGACCTTTATGATCTTGATTGATTTATGGACATTTTTTGTTGGAAACTATTTAATGAGTTTTTATATGATGACGGAATCTATGGATGGGTTAATTAGCATATAGTAAGTTGTTTTCTATTTATCCATGTTAGCCAAATGTTTATGTTAAGGTGAAATCTTTTCTAACATGGATTACTTGCTTGAATTATGTTGAGTCTTTTCTAACCATGACAGACTTCTTTAAATGTGAAATTCATTTTTTATCATGGTTAGACCGTGAGTTGAAATTTATTTAAAAATTTATGAAAAATCCTTTTTTAACTATGTTAGTGGTTTTACTATATTAAATTTTTTTCTAACATAGTTAGCAGGCAATTGGTTTTGTAAATGACCAATGGTAATTTAAAATGTCCTTAAATGTATAATAAGGGAGTAAATGTTATAGGCAGCTAACTTATCCTGAACGTCATCAATTGCATCTTGATCGAAAGGCTCTTCCCAATAAAAAAGCTACACCATATAAGCGATAAAACATCAATTAGTTAATTGTAATTAATAAGTGAAGCAAACATCAATCAAGAATGTATAACTGGTTTTTCTTCTTCCTTTTCTATATTCATGGCCCTTCTTCCTTTTTCTATCACCTCTTTTGATTTGTATAGCATCGCGGTCACCTAGGAGAAGCAAGTCTACCACTTATCAACCTTCATGAACTCGCTTTTCACAAAAAGGTTTGTGATTGTTCTTCGTGCTTAAGCCATACTATAGAAGAAGAGAAAATCAAGAAAAAATGTTTGTTTGTTTTATTAGGGGAAGGATAGTGCAAGAAAAACTTACAGTATGACATGACATGAGATTATGGGTTTACCTATGTGAGTTATCATTCAAAGCTTTGGACTGCAAAAAAGAAATAAGGAAAAATGTATGGAAATGGCAAAAAAAAAGGAACATGTAGAATACAATGTAGTGATGTTGTAAGTATTCAAGATAGAGTTGAAGTTAAAGACTGACTCGACCAAAAAGGTGAGGTGGAGGGGGAGGAGCTTGCCATTAGAGAAGAGCTGGTCCACGGGGGAAATTGTGGTGATGGGAGAACTTGAAATTAGAAGGGCGATTTGGGGAGTGATAGATCTAAGATTTGGGGGACAAAGCCATGGGAAGGAGGAATTGTTGTTCTCACAAGCAAATGCCATTGAAAGAAGGAAGGAAGGGAGGGGCATAGAGAGGATGGGGAAGGAGGAGAGAAGAGGGATAGTGGTAATATGATACGGAAATGAAGAAAGAAGAAAATAAGAGAGAGATACAATGGAGGGATTTTCAAATTTTAAATTTTGAAATATGGAACACTAAGCCCAAATATAACAATAAAAAATAGTAAGCCAATTATAAGCCAGTATTGTTCATATGAACAGTAAAAACTATTCACTTTTATTATTGTATATTGATAAAAATTTCAACAGTACTCTCACATCTCATATATTATCAAATCATAATAATTTTCAAATCATTGAATAACACTACACACATAAACAGGCAAAAAAGAGGTTACTTGATAGCTGGAATAGTGCAGCTTCCCCGTGCTAACTCAATGCAAATCAAACACTACTCAAACATACATATAACCACAATTAATTATTTATCCAAACAGTTTCACACATTGGAAATTAAATTACTAACTACTCCTTTCTTGCCCTCACTTAATTTAAATCCTACTCTTAACTTTTTTTCTTCTCCTTATATCCATGATTCACCTCTGATTTATTTACATAAACTCAAACTTAACATAAATTTCCACAACTACCATTCTCTTCAAACCTCAACACCCAATAATCCACTATAATTCATCACTAATCCCAATTGACAAATTCAAGCCTAAGCACAATTTTTCTAAACATCCACCAATTATTTCTCAACCCCAAAAATCTATTAAT
This sequence comes from Mimosa bimucronata, assembly GCA_037074515.1. Classification (NCBI taxonomy): domain Eukaryota; kingdom Viridiplantae; phylum Streptophyta; class Magnoliopsida; order Fabales; family Fabaceae; genus Mimosa; species Mimosa bimucronata. Next base: position 11,498,656 of record CM073443.1, on the reverse strand, counting down.
CAATTCCCAATTTATTTCCTCAATCTTCATATTTCAATTAAATAGAGTTCAAGTCTAATTAATACCCCCTTTCCCAGATTAAGGCCTACACCCAATCCAACCCAATTAACCTCATTAATAATTTTGTTGGGTATAAACTAACCCTTTAAATTCATAATTCAACATCCAGCATCTAGAATCATAGAATTACCCACACAAAATCCCACTTATTTCAAACTTTAACCAACAATGTTTTCTTAGGTGCAAACTCCAATCAAACCAATTAATTAAATCTACTCATATGACCTTAATAAACATATAAAAATACCAATTTATCCATAAGCACCTCAGATCATCAAAAGCCCCAATTTCCAAAACCTCCAAAAATCCAAAAATTCCCAATAATTAGGAAAAATTCTAACAATTAAAAAAATCTATTCAAAGGAACTCAAACTCAAAGTCCAAGCTTTAGTTTATTAAGCTTAGGACTCCCAACATGTACAAGACCAAATTTTTCAAACATAACCAATAGAAAAACTAAGGACATAGAAGTGTAGAGGAGACTTACAGGATTCCAAAAATGTGTTTTTTTTCGGGCAAAGCTTTGACTCCGGCGCCGGCGAGCTTGTGAAGTCTGGCCAAGAAATTTTGTGATCTACTCCTATGAGATCAGATCAAACTAGAAAATGGAAGAGGAAGGATCTGAGATGTTCGGGAAAACAAATAGGAGTGGAAAGGAGCTATTTCCTGTGAGTTTTCATCTGAAAACTACTTCTCCTACGGCGGCAAAACAAGAGGGGGAGAGAGAGACGATGAGCTGTGGGGCAAGGAAGTAAGATAGGAGAAGAGGGGGAAGAGGGGAGAGGGAGACACCGTTACTGGCAGCGACGGCGAGAAGCGGTGGGCGGTGGTTCACAGAGAAAGAGAGCGAGGAGGAGAAAGAGGGGGAGAGAGATAGGAAGAGAGAGTTCGAACCGCCCGGGGGAGGGGTATGATCACACGAAGAGGAATGGAGGGATTAAACGAGGGGGGGGGGAGAAAAGTAATAAAAGAAAAAGGGAAAATTTAGAATACTAGGCCTTAAAATTTTTCAACTAAGATATTTATTTTGAGCTGCAAAATTCCTTTCATTTCCAAAAATTTACCTACCAAACCCCTTAATTATTTTCTCCCATAATAACCTCTTTTGAACCTTAACATAATTTTCCCAAATTTATTGTCCTTAAAATAAGGGAGAAACTAAACCTTTAAATCCTCAAAAATACCTCAAATATTCTCATAATCCATAATCTCCCATAAGTCAATTCCTAATTATCCCACTAATCCTGAATTAAATTTCTAAGTTGTTACAGAGTATATCTGCTCAATCCGTATATAGAAATAGCCATGTCTGGCCTTGTATAATTCATTAAATGCAAAAAACTCCCAATAATATTTGCATATTCAGATTGAGCAATAGAATCTCCATCATGTTTTGTTAAAATCACACTAGAAGCATAAGGAGTACTAACATGAGATTCATCAAATCATTCAAACTTTCTTAGAATCTTCTCAACATAATGTTCTTGAGAAAGTATGATACCACTACTATTCCTTATAGTCTTAACACCCAAAATTACTTTTGCTTCACCAAGGTCTTTCATATCAAAGTTAAAAGAAAAAAATGTTTTGTTTCAAGCACAACATTCATACTAGTGCCAAAAATAAGCATGTCATCCACATAAAGACAAATAATCACACAATAATTATTCACAAGTTTTGTATAAAAACATCTTTCTACTTCTATAGTAGAGAACCCACGATTTAACAAAACTTGATCTAATTTTTTATGTTAATGTTTGGGTGCTTATTTAAGGCCATAAAGAGATTTAACAAGTTTACAAACTTTATTTTCTTCTACAGGAAGTACACACTACACACCCCTCAGGTTGTATTGTATAAATCTCCTCTTAAAAATCACCATTCAAAAATGTTGTTATAATTCCCATTTGATGAATAAAAAGCTTATGAATTGAAGCTAAATCAATTACGATTCTAGTGGAAGCAATCCTAGTTATAGGAGAAAAGATATCAAAATAATCAACATTTTCTTTTTGTAATACCTTTGGCTACTAGTCTGACCTCATATTTATCGATTGATGTATTAGGAAAATATTTTTTCTAAAACTAAATCCACTTGCAGCTAATAGGTTTTGCTCCTAGGTGCAAGTTTACCAAAACCCTTATTTTATTTTGACTCAGAGAATCAAGTTTAACTTTTTTAGCTTCTTTCCAAAAAGTTGCTTCTGGAGAAGAAACAACTTCATAAAATATTTTTGGCTCATTTTCTACCAAATAACTGTAAAAATCATCTCCAAGGAGGTTTCTTCTATTTGCCTTTTACTTCTTCTTAAATTCTCAATAGAATCTTCATTTGAATTCTGTTCAAAAGAAGAAGACGAATTTTCAATTCTTTTTGGAATATGCTCAACTTTCAAAGGAAATATATTTTGAAAAAATTCTGTATCTTTTGTTTGAACAATCATATTACGATATAAAATATCGCTTTTCAAAACTACAAAATGATAAGTAGCACTTTGTTAAACATACCCAATAAACCTACAATCAGTAGTTTTAGAACAAATTTTTCTCTTTTTTAAATTAGGTAATGACACTTTTGCAGGACACCCCTACAAAACTCCTCCCACAAGTTATTAGGTGCAGCAAAACTCACAAACATAGCATTCATCATTTCTTTTAAAGTTCTATTTTTCCTTTTTTCAACACCATTAGATTAAGGTAAATAGGGTGGTGTTATTTCATGGATTATTCCCTCTTTTTCACAAAAATCATTTAGTATTAAATATTCTCCTCCTCTATCTAACCTAACTCTTTTAATCTTTTTATCAAGTTGATTTTTTACTTCTGCTTTATACAAAAGAAACCTACCAATCTCTTCATCCTTATTTATCAACAAATACACTTTACTATATCTTGAAAAACCATCAATGAAAGTTATATAATATCTTTTGGCACCTCTAGTCTTAGTTTGTTTAAGATCACCTAGATCATTATGAACTAAGGATAACAACTCAGTTTCTCTTTGTGTAAAAAATGCGTCCTTTTAGTTAATCTAGTTTTTGCACATACCTCACATTTATTTTCCACATCATTTTTATTTTTAGGAATTATTCCAATATTATCAAGTCTAATAATATACAATTTATGAACATGTCTTGGTCTAGCATGCCATATATCAAATGAATCAATCAAGGAAGAAGAAGAAAACTCTAATTCCAGCCTTTCCAAATGAGAAGACTATTCTTAGTCATGATAATCGTGTCAGATTCAAAGAAAACTCTAATTCCAGCATTTCCAAACAATGCCACAGAGACCAAATTGGCTTTGATCTCAGGTACATACAGTACATCATTCAATGCTAAAGTCTATCCTAATGTGAGTTTAAGTACCACTTTTCCTTTTCCCAAAACCTTAGTGGTTCAATAATCAGCAAGGCAGATGCAATCATCCCCATTTTTAAAGGAGGAAAACAACTCTTTGTTTGCACAAATGTATTTGGTAGCTCCAGAATCTACCACCCACTTTTTCACATCAGAAATTAGGAGGACCACAATGACTTCATCATCAGAACTATCACCATCACCATTAACCAAATTGATATTTGGCTTTGGCGGATTATTACCTCTTTTAGAGTTATCTCCTGTAGCCCTTTTCCTGCATTGCACTGTATGGTGACCTAGCTTTTCAAAAACATAACAATTTCCTTTCTTTTTGAATTTGGGGTTAAAATCTTAGGCTTGTAATTAGAATTTTGCTTTTGCTTTTATTTCTATTTTTTTGTTTGAAATCATACCTCTTAGAGTGAGGCTTGTCTTCCACAAGATTTACCTTTGTTGGTATCTTCAATAATAATGTGAGTGATTAGGTTCGTGAGAGATAACTGTTTCTATTTGTATTTCAGCTATTGCTTGTGGTCATTTCCATGATTATGGAAGCTTCTCAATCAATATACTAGCCACGAACTCGCTAGGCATATTTATTTTTTCGGGTCTCAGCTCCTCAAGCAGGTTATGGTACTCATTGATTTGCAGCTTAATTTCCTTCTCATCAGTCATTTCCCACCTATAGAAATTTCCAATCACGAACTTCTGTTTCCCAGCATCTTCAGCAGTGCACTTGAGGATAAGCTATTCCCATATTTTGCTAGCCTCCTTATAGACATGGTACACATCAAACAAATCATTAGATAAAGTATTGATGAGAGTATGTCTACAAACCTTATTAGTATAAGCCCAAGCATCAATCTTGGTCTGCTGGTGCAGACTAAGTAAGTGCATCAGCCACCCCGTGCAGATGTAAGACAGTGTAGACATGTTCCTGCCATCGCCTAAATTTCTTTCCATCAAACTGCTCAATTCTAGTAATGTCAGGGAACAACCTATGGAAATTGTTGGAACAACAACATTTGATATTGGGTTGGCCAGAACTAGCACACCTATAACACCTTACTCTAGGGACATTCTTTAAAGCCCTTTAACTGAGTTGAACCACTAAAGTTTCTTAGAAAACCCAAGAATGACAGAAACTTCAAATCTCTTACTTGGGCTTCTAACTATGAAAATTCATAGTTAATCACTTTTAAACTTAAAAATAGTGGTTCAAAGCTCAAACTTTATCTCTTTAAATATTCTTTATAACCATGACAAAACCTTGGCTCAATCTGGTCCCATTATCACTGAAAAACCTTTTTATATTTTTCAGACATATTGGTATTTCGCAGGAATTTCTGTTTTTATGCTTAACTTGCAAAATTCATATCTCCTAATCTACACGTCCAAAAATTATACATGAGTTCTTGATTTAAAGCTTAGGACGTGTACTAACTATCTAGAAAATATCAAGGCCAAACTCAAATAATAACTGGACAAAATATCTACCACAATAAAACTTGTTCACATACTCTCATAATTTTTCTATGTGTAGATATAACTTTCTACTTGAAGTAGAGTTCAGGTTCTTGGTTTCTTTGTAGGTCTTTGAGCTACTCAAGCTCCTTATAGAGTCTATACATACAGACCAAAATATGATAACTAACCCATAATTTCCAAAAGTACTCTTTTTTTATCTCTTTGTCTTAGCTAATGATCCGCCGGCTTCTCCTTTCCTTTGGAAGTGCTCTGTCCTATGGATGGGACAGGGAAAGAGGGGGTGAGATTTGGGTAAATCTCAGTAGCAATAATCACAATTAGTATACAATGCATGGTAAAAACTGTGCATGTAAACAAGCCAATGAGAATAATACCTTACAAAACTGAGTAGCTGTAAACTGTAAACTGTAACTATTTCACACATGATCATGGCAAAAACTAACTGAGTAAGGATATTACATATTCTCATGCCTAATTGCAGCATAAATGGAAAACATATACATGCAACCAAAACAAAATATACAAAATTACAAATTAAAGCTACCTCTAACTGGCCTCTTTCTACAGCACTTCTGCTCTGATTTCCTTCTGGTAAAACTGAAGGCAGATCAATTCCTAACCTTAATAAATATAAGCAAGGAGATTACTTTTGGTGTATGTGAGAAACCTTTTACTATTCTTTCTCTTAAATTTCGGCCATAGCCCATGTAAATTCCTTCTCTAACTTTTAACCATAAATCAAAACTTCTTCGTGCTATAACTTGAGGCCTTATTCTTAGTAAGCATATATGAACACTTTCTTCTCCCATTTAGAATTACTTCTATACAATTCAACTCTTTATCTAACTATAGAATTGTATAAAAATGAAAGTAGGGAGATAAAAATATACTTACCAAGAACTTTAAGAAAACTTTCTACTATAACTTCTTCTAACTAGGCCTCCTTGTCTCTCTATTTTTCTTCCTCTTTTTTCTTTCTCTTTTTTCTTTTTATTTTTCTCTTCCTTTCTTTCTTTCCTCACGCCACTCAGCTCCCTCTCTTGCTTTCATTCCTTGCTCACACATCTATTTATAGCCAATTAATTCTCGGTGGTCAAGCATAGCCATCTTGCAAAGGAAGCCATATGTGAACTTGGAGGGCAAGCCCATGACTTTTGGACGGCAACATGAGCTTGTGAAGGAAGTATTTTTGTGCCATGTATCAAGAATCATCTAGAGGCCACGTATGCACACCAACTTGAAGAGCAAGCACTTGACTTTTTGAACATAAACTTGAAGACCAAGGCTTTCTTGCATGCAAAAGTCAAGTGTTCACACTAGCTAATATGTGGCATCTTGAATCATGCAAGAAGCCAAGCCCAATAGAAGCTTATGGAGCAAGATGACTTCTTCTTGAAGCCTAAAATTTATATCTTGTAGCAAAATAAGTCATGTGTCTAAGGTACCTTTATAGATGAAAATTATTTAGAAACTTACTAAATAAAATTATCTTTATTTGTAACAAGATGGCTAATTATTTTGGGATTATTTAACATGCCCTAGACATGTAAATTAAGCTCCTCTATGATCCCAATAATAAATTTCCATATGAATCTTGCTATATATAAACTTTTGGAACATATACTTTACTTAATTCAAAAGCTTATATAACTATTTTGGGCCCTTAATCTTATAGTAATTCCCGTTAGATAACTCTATTTTCTTAAGCCCAAAATTAACTTCTACTAACTTCCTTAGTGATATACTCAAATAGCTATTTTGGAGCTATTGAGATTTTTGGGATGTTACAACACCAGTGTTAGGCTCCATCACAGTAAGGTAGGGAACGTTGTATTTACCTCTCAGTGGCCCATCCTTGTAAGCGTGAAGTGCACTCCTCCCTAAACCCATTTACTTGTGCTAAGACATAAAATATATTATCTACTCATATATCTTCCCTCTCTGGGACTTCTCCCAATTTGATACTACCATTAGTTTTCTTAAAACTCCAATAGGATGTCCATCTAGACATGATATTGTATTTAACAAGTAGTCATATTTTTTTTATTCAACATAATTTTTATAAGAATGTAATAAAAATTATAGGGTTAAGGGGTAAAAATACCCTTAAACTTTCTTGACATGAGCACCTAACACCATATACTTTTTATGCGTGCAAAAATGGCTACCAACTTTTTAAAAATGTGAGAAAAATACCTTCACCATTACTGACACTAAACACCGTTACTCTTTCCTTATGTGGGTCCTACCAAATGGACACCTGTCACCACCATTTCTGTCAACTCCTCCATCTCTCAAACCTTCCCCTCATTGACACTCCCTCTCCCTCACTCAAAAGTTCATTTACAGGCCTAGAAATTGATCCAGATGAACTCGAACTACTGCCTGTGGTAGGTGGTGAGTCCACTTAGTTCCACTCTAACAAGTCCGCAATGGCGAAACCGAGGAGGCAAGAACGAGCTCTCAAAAATCAACCTTGTTCATTTCACATTCAAAGTGAGCAGGTAACCGTGGCTTCAAATCAAGCTTCCCAAAATGCGACATTTTCAGAGTAAGTAAGTAACATAAGGCTCAAATCTCTTGTTTACCCCAACAATGTCTTCTTCCCCGTCTCTCTATATTTGAGCAATGCGTTCAGATGGAATCAGAGTGAGGCGTTAGAGCGTATAGAGGGAGAGAGGAAGAAATAGGAAGTCGCTTTGGGGAAGACATGAAGAAGAAGAAAGAAGAGAGGAAAGAAGGAAAAGGATGGGGATCTCGTGAAATAAGGAGGAATCAAGGAATGAATGTGAGTGTGGAAATTCTTACAGAGAGAGATGGAGAAATTTACTAGGATTATTTTTTATATCAGGAGAGACGGTGAGGTTTAATGCGTACAGATTACTTGATGAAATTAGAGAGATATGAAAAAGAGAAGAAGGTGGAAGAATAGAGAACGAAAAGCGAGAGCTTTTTCTATTTTCTTTTCCTCTCCACTTCTCACCTGTTGTTTCACGAGACAGCTTTCACTTCCTCTCTCTTTCACCGCCGACCTCTAGCTTCCAGGCCACATTCCTATTGCCAACCAAAGTCAGGGATGATGAAGAATCAACATCTACAGCCTTTTACTTTGCCTCCTTTCCCTTGGCCTCTCCCAAAACAATGTTCAACCACATCCTTTGGCACCGGATCTCCTGGACCTCTCTTATTGCTCGGAGAATTTGTGATTTGGGCTGGAGACATGACTTTGGTGGATAGCTCCCATCTATAAGCTCACTGTCCATCCCACCATTGACGTCGGTGATGATGAAGAACCAACGTCACCGTTGTCTTTCTTCAGCGAAAGTGAGAGGCAAATTGTTATGGATAATAGAGAAATGATTACTAAATAATAGAGACGGCCATGGAAGTCCAGAGAAGATAGAGAAATCACTAAAAAAAACCATGAAAATACTGACGGAACAAAAAAAATGTAAATTATATATTAATAATTAAAAATATTTTTATAATATATTAATTTAAATATAATGTAAAGTATATATAAGATCAAATATAATTATAATAGTGGGTTTAAATATTATAAATATAATAGTTTGCAAATAATATCACAAGGTCTTTATAACTCAATTGGTTAATACATCAGCATGCGGGCATGAGGTTACGGGTTCGAGTCTATTCTGCCACAAATCAGACAATTTGAAGGAACGACACATGGCGGCGTGTGAGAGGGGACACGTGGCATAAACTAAAAAAATTTTAAAAAAATTTACTGACGGAATTCTGTCGCTAATCCATCAGTAATTACCGACAAAACCAAATTTCCGTCGCTAAATTTATTAGCAACACTGAAATTACCAACAGAATATTTTTCATCAGAAATTCCGTCAGTAATTTCGTTTTCGTCGGAAATCCCTCAAAAAATTGAAATTACCAATAGAATTATGTCAGTAATTCTATTCTGATTTTTTTGTAGTGATCATTTACTGTTTACTTCTTTGACTTGTAAGCTAATTTATGTGCTTTTGAATAGGGTCACTTTCATACGTTCTTATTAGTCGGGACTGATCAAGGGTAGAGGCAAATCATAGTTAGTAATAATTCAAATAATTAAAATAAAATTTGGAATATGTGTGTGTAATGCCTGGAATTTTCATACTATACTATAACATTTTAATTGAATTATAACCACTTTTTAATGTCAGAAGCCCAAAAATACGTAAAAATTTAAAACTTTTTCTTTCCAAGCAATGTTCCAACTCTATTGCAGTTGGAATGAGCTTTTCGGTCAAGTTGAATAATTTAAAAACCCTTTATAAAATAAAGTGGTTATTAAGACAATTATAAGTAAACTAACCCTCTTAGGGTATCTAATTTAAATTCATAATACTTAGGAAATTTAAATCTCTTTATAAAGTTACTCAACTCTATTTTCTATGCTTTCTATTATTAATTCAAAAATTTAAATTTACATCATATACAAATAACCTTACTTTTTATAACATAATCTTAAAATTCTTCATCTAATATTCCTCCAGCACTCCTGCCTTATCTCAATCATCTTATCATCTACTAGCTTCTCTGAAACAGCAATTTAACGCAGTTCATTTCATTCATTACCATGCATAATAATTAGTAAATATGTATAACTAAAAACATGTCTATATGGGTAGGGATGTTGCCCCTCCGTGGGCCCCCGCACTCATCCCATATAAGTAAACATTAACCTTGTTGTTAGTGCACTTAAGGCACTACTGTGAGGCTCAACCTCCTGAATATAACCTTTCGGTTATATCTAATCTGTACTAGGGGTAGCTAGCCCTCTAGTCATCGAGTACTCGGATCCCATGAATATTTCTGACAAGGTTAAAGCGACCTATTGGCCCTGAAATTTACTGTGAATTTATAAAACATGCTATGCAATTATTAATACATGATAGTGAAATTGAATGAAACTGCTACCTGGATACCAGCACTTAGTCCTAAGCCTGCTCCTTTCTTTCCACTGACTTTCTCAACTTATGCCACTATCAGGACCTATTTACATGTAATATATAAATAATAAATTAATATCTATGCTTATATATAACTACTCAGCATCTCTCACGATCCTATATTACTACCATTCCCTTGTTAACTTTAAATACTAGCTACTTCCATTTCCAAATAATCACACACTTTAATACTAGCATTTAGAATGACTTTCCTTTGCTTAACTTATATATAATTCTCCTGTTACTAGTAAAGAAGACCAATGATTCAGTTGATATAAACACGTACAGATGTCAAGAATCAATTAATAACAGGCACACATAGAAGCTAAAGCAATTCAGAACATACTTAAGCATTAAACAATACAAGCATATACAAGTACAAGCATCAATATATCTTTTTTTATTTTAAATCAAATTCACATCATGTAATAACATATATAACAACTTACTTTACCTAATTAAATTCAATGTATTTTAAATAAGTTTCCAATGATCATATTCTTCTTTCACATTGATAATAATTCCTACAACTTAACTTATTATAATTAGTCTGACCGTTTGAGATTAATAGGTCACTTCTAATTATACTATTCTGATTAACATTTCCTATTCTCAATGTTTAACTAGTAGTTTCTATAAGTACAATTCTGTATATGACATGAAACCAACTAACATTATAATTCACCCAATAATAATCTAACTTTATAGTAATACATTTCTTATTCAATTAGAAGCAATTGCCACTCTATTTATCAGTGAATCTCATTATTTTTCTACTAACATAAACTTTGATCTCTATACATTCTTGGCACATATAATACTTGCATTAACCTTGAAGACTTTAAACTATAAACAAACTTGCACATTACTCATTTTAAATTAAATAGTATTGCATTCAATTATAAAATTTATAACTAAAGAAAATCATCAACTCTAATAAATCACAAGCAATAAATTTTACTTCTGTCACTACTTAAAATTATCATCAAATAACATTTTTATCAACATCTTCGATATCTTTGTACAGAGCTATAACAAAATCTGAATTGTACTAACAAAATATTTTAAGACTCAAAGAACTCACAATAACAAAAGTTATATATTTCCATTTCTGCAACAACTAATATTTTTAATTAAATACTTGCATTCACTATAACTTTTAATCTTTAAATTCAACTTAACAACAATTGATCCTCAAGTTACCTTTTGAATGAAATGACACATGTTTATAATTTAACTTAAAGCTTGGTTCTAATCCCTAAAAATCCTTTAGCAATGAATTAATTTCCAACTAAACTTACAAATCCTTAGCTTAACTCTACCAACCATAAACACTTAAAAAATGTTAACTTGAAACTTCAATCAATAAATCACCAATTAACTCCCTTTCATCTAGTTAATCCCATCGTAGTTCAAGATCCCACCTTAACACTAATTTAACCCAATAAATCCAAGAACAACCACCTCATTTTCCTACTTCCTTTTATTCAATTAATCACAAGGCTATCCTTCTTCCCTATTAATAAATCAACAACTAACAAATCCTGAAATCCAGTCACAACAAAAATCCAAATTCTAGAACCTAAAGCTTGTACAACATCCACCACCAATCCTACTTCTTATCCCATTAAACATCATAATGTTATATATATATATATATATTTTTCCTCCTTCCCTGCAAAAACTCACGGCCAGGACCAAGGAAACAAAGAATTGTCCATTTAAATAACTTCATATCAACCAGCCCTAAGCAAACAGCTTCAATTCATCTCCCAAACAGGGTAAAACATCAATGGCTATATATATATATATATATTCCCCCTTGGCCGAACAGATTCGCAGCAACAGGGGAGCCAAGGAATGATTCAGAAATTCCTAAATTCCCAAAATGAACCATGCAACCTATCTCTTAGTCTTAGAGTTGCTAGAAATCACAAGCAATTAAGCTTCAAAACAACAAATTCCCAGAAATCCCCAAATGTGCCGTCGCATTAACAGTAACAGGGGAAGGATTTTTCTGAAAAATTTGAACCTATCCGAATTTAATCCCTAAAATCAACACTCAAAACATCAAGAACAATCTTCAAGCATCGTTTCTATGATTTCAGAAGCTTCAAAAACGTCAGAGAAATTCAAACCCTCTTCCCCCATTTGCTCATAATCGTGCCCAAGAAAGACAAGGAAATGGAGGGAAATAACTTACCCAAGATTGCCCCTAGTTCCTTGATCTCTTTCCTCCGTGAATCGTCGTCGATCGCCAGCACTAGCGGCCGGAGGAGGCGCTGCGTGTCGAAGAGCAGAGGAAGAAGAGAGTGAGAGATGAGAGGCGGTGAGAGAGGGAGTATATCGAGTGTGTGTGTGTGTGTGTGTGTATAGGCAGAGGAAGTAAATGAATAAGAAGAAAAGTGAGAGACACGTGTGGCTTACATTTAAAGAGAGATCTGATATTTTCTTTAAACATGTATTTTACTATCTTGTCATTCCTTTTATAATCGAAGATATTTTCAACTAGGGGTAGATATTGTCTTTTCCATTTTCTATTTCCTATTTTTCTCTTAAATCATGATTTTATTTACCATTATCACTTGGAAATATACATAAGTCTGCCCCAAAATAATTTATCTAGATATGTTTTAACTTCTAAATTTATTTATAAGACTTTTTAATTAATAACCAATACCCCAAGATTCTAAATATTCCCTTATTTAAATTTATCTTCTAACTATTTTCCCTGAGCTAATAAAGAAAATAAACTTTAAAAATTATTAAAAATATACATGGCCTCATAAATTTATTTATAAAGCTTTTTAATTTCTAAATACATTTCTAAAACCTCAACTATATCCTTGTTATCCCTTTTTCCTTAAAATTACGTTTTATCTTCTAATTAATTCTTCTTTGTTTCTTAAATAAAATAAGCCTTAAAATTATTAAAAATACCTAAAACATCATAAATTTATTTTTAATGCTTTTTAATATTTTAATAATATTTCCTAAATCTTAAATAATTCCTTATTTTCTCTTTTTCTAAAATTTGGGGTGTTACAGTGTGAGTGTTTGTGTGTGTGAATGAAAAGGTTATTAGTAACCAATTGATCAACTCTTTATTTTAACATTGTTTCATATATTAGTCTTCATGAAGTTGTTATGAAATTTAAGTTTTCATTTTTAACTATGTAAGATATCATTCATTTTTTATATACTGTATTAATGTAACTGCTCTTATCAAAATAGTACTATTTCCTTAACTTAAATTTTTAAGTTCTTATTATTGTTGTTATTAGTTATCACATTTATTCCAATTTTAATAGATTATATACATTTCTAGCTTTTATATTTATAATATCAATAGTATCAAAGAATTATATTAATAAATAAATATCATGTTTTTATATATTTATTCGCTTTTGGAGACTTGTTTAAAGTACTATATATCACAATATTAAATGATAAAATATTAAAACTGTGGATAAGCGCTTTTAACTTGAACTATAACCAGTATCATATGTATGTCATAATTTTTTAGCATAAAATTTATGCAACAATTTACAATCTATTGATAACAACTGGCTTAATAAACTAATAAAAAATTAAAGCCCGCCTCTTTCGACACCATAAGGATCATATTGGATCGACAGTCAAGGTTATAGTATAATATTATAATAATACTATTATTTTGTCGTATGAGTTGACAATCATCGTGTAAAATCATAACTAATTTCCCATAAAATGCAATTTCGTATACAACATTCTAACTTAATTAGATACATATCTAATTTATTATATAAATATATGTTATGTTTTTACAATGTCAATGTACTATGATCAATAATTAGTGTGTATATATATAAATTATTAGCCATATACATTAACATTGTAAAAACATAACATACCAAAGTTGAATTTTGTGTGTTTGAGCGTGACACTTCATTATTCAAATTTTGTATGCATCAAATTTAATACTCCATCCAGTATTAATTATAAGACCACTTTGACTTTTTTGACTTTTTTTTCTAGTACAAAATTGAAGTAGTTTCAGTCACAAAATAAATCTTTTTTCCTCAAAACTAATTTATTCTACTTATGAACTAACATATAATCTAATTTCATATGACATATGTTATAATTTAGTGGTCTAATTTGCTTCCTTAACTTTCAGAAAAAAAAGTCAAAGTGGTCTTATATTTAGGACCGGAGGGAGTAAACATTATCTCGTCACTGCAGTTTTTTTTCCCACTGTTTTAAGGCATGAAATCATCCCAGAAATCTCACATCCCTAGCCAAACAAATAAGCGATCGTTATACAAATTAAATAATTGGGCCATGGTTGAATCCCTGTACCGTTAAATTTCTGATAGTCGGCCGCAAGCATTAGATGTATGTAATTATTTTCTACTATTTCTAATGCACCAAATCTATCAGTAATCTAATTGTTCTTTTTTTATGGGATTAAATTATATATGTGCCGTTTTGAAGGGTTCACTCCTTTCGCACCTGTCTTCTTATGACTGGTCAAACCATTAATTTCAAGATATATATATATATATCTGTATGTGTATACCAATTCAACTCACGGGGCTCACTACTATATTTGAATGTATCAGCGTACAAGCTGAGGCATTATAGATAGCTTTGAGATTTGAGACATAAAAAAGATGAAGGTTGAATTTGTGTCCAAACAAATCATAAGGCCATCATCTCCAACACCCCCAAAACTTAGAACCTTTAAGTTGTCTTTTTTCGACCTGCTTGCTCCTGTAAAGCACACTCAAATTCTACTTTTCTATCACAATATTGAAAATCATGTTGTAGCTAATCAGGACAGGATTGAGAGGTTAAAGACGTCCTTGTCTGAGACTCTAACCTACTTCTATCCAATGGCAGGTAGAGTCAAAGACAACAAAATAATTGAATGTACCGATGAAGGTGCTAAATTTTGCGAGCCTCGTGTATGTCCATGGCTTTCTCTCCGACATCCTTATACATCCCGATGCTGACTTAGTACACAAGTTTGTTCCTGTGGATGATTCCCATTTAGGAAGTGGTTTTTTAGGCTGTTGGTGTGTCCTTGTCTCACAAGATTGCTGATGCTTCAACAGTTGATTTGTTCATTAAGGCATGGTCTTGTACAGCTGTTGGGTGCATGAATGAGTCCACGCTTCCAAAGTACAGTCTGGAATCTTATATCCATTCCGTGGAGTTCTCAAATGATCAGCCTCCTTTAGAGTTAAAACCCACAAATTGTATCACAAGAAGGTACACCATAATAAACTTTTCTTTAGTTTTTCCCGAACTTGAGGTTTTCATGAAAAGTTTCAAAACTTGAATTAGGAAAATTCAGATTAAATCGATTCTTCAAAAGTTTTACATAAACTTAAAGAAAATAAAATTAATTGATTGCATGCAGGTACGTGTTTGATTCCTCAAAGATAACAAAACTGAAGGCTGAAGTTGCAAGCAAGGTGGTGGAGAATCCAACACGAGTGGATGCAGTATTAGCACTTATTTGGAAGTGTGCCACAACAGCCTCCAGGACAAACCTTGGAATAACAAAAAGGCCCTCCATGGCATTACAAACAGTAACATTCGGAAAAGGACAAGTCCACCGTTACCTGAGACGTGTCGGAAACTTTATCGGTCACTTTATAGCAAAACCAGAGTCTAATGACATTGAAATGAACTTGCAAGGGTTAGTAATTAATCTAAGGGAACGTCTGGAACACTTCTCAAAGGTTCATGTCCCGAATCTACAAGAAGGAAATGCTTTCATGGCGCATTGCGAAGGAATGAAGGACATTCTACTAGTGTACAATGAGGATATAGATTTCTTTGGTTGTACAAGTTGGTGTCGCTTTGGGTTTTATGAGGCAGATTTTGGGTGGGGAAAACCCAAATGGGTAAGCATTCCTTCTATGAAGATATTGAACTCTATTTTTCTTATGGATACGAGTGATGGAAAAGGAATAGAAGCATGGGTGACTCTAAGGGAAGAAGATATGGTCTTGATGGAGAGTAACAATGAATTGCTTGAATTTGCATCCTTAAATCCAACTATCATACAAAATTAGAAGGCAGAATTATTATGAGGTATAGGAAGTGATTTCATTACCAATAATTTCCAAGGAAAAGAAAGGAGCATTAACCTATTATCATTTCTTATACTGAAACTTGTCGGTACATACAATTAAGTTGTTTAGAGAATTTTAAAGGATTAAATTCCTTCCTTGGAATCTTATAGGGTGTGTTTGGATTGACTTTTTTTCAGAAGGCCTTTTCCATAAGGTCTTTTGGAAAAAAAGTTAGATTGTAGAAGTGATTTATGTTTGGATTAGTAATATTAGAAGTGACTTTTTTTCAATATGACTTTTAGAACATGTTTGGATGATTATTTTGAAAAGTAAGTTTAGATGAAAAATTACTAAAAATGGCATTATTGTTATTAAGTAATACATATATAATATGCATATATTCTTATAGTTTATAAAGAAAAAGTGAAATTTGGGCTTTTGAAGGATTTTAAAGGCTTAGTTTCTCCCTTATTTTAAGGAAAATAATTTTTAAAAAATTATAATTTTAGCTCAAAGAAAGATATTGTGGGAGAAAATAATTAGAGATTATTATGGTAAAGTTTTGGAGATAAAAAGGAAATTTTAGGGGTCTAATAATATAATTTTCCTACCCACTTTTATTAAATAACACACAATAAAAGGTGTGGGATCCATTATTCTTCCTCTTTCTCTCTCCAAGAAGTCCTTTTTCAAATGAAAAAGCAGCTTCATTTTACTTTTTGCTTTTTGGATGAAAAAGATATTTTTATCTAGAAGCACTTCTCCACCCAAAGTAAACCCAAACAAAATTTAATGCTTCAAAATTTCTTCTGGGCCCGAAAAAGATAAACCAAACACACACATAGTAATTACCTAAAATTGTTGGTGCAAGCTCATATGTTGTTGTCTCGTGCAGAATTTATCATCGTTTCAATTTTTATGTTATGGCAAGATTTCATACTTTCACATATTGTTGTTTATTCAGATGATTATGTTAAAGAATAAAATACTATAATTAAAAAAACATGACTATTTTATGGGAAAAAGACAAGAGAATATCTCTTAACTTAAAAAATGACATTTTAGTCTCTCAAATTCCGAATCATCAAGGCTCAATTGGGAAGCTGTGTTGACCGTCAAGCATTTTACTCAATGCTCCAAGCATTCTTCGTTACTCGATCCAATTACTTCATTACTCGATCAAATTTAAATGCTTCAAAAGTTTTAGTCATGTAATGCTCAATTGAAACATTAGACATTAATTGAGCAATGTTGGTATATGTATTCAAGGAGTGAATTGATCGTTTGAGGATATAGAATTAAGTAATTTTGTATCACAACAAGGTTTCATAGGGATGTACATGTTTGGTGAGGATAAATAATGGGAGAAAGCACAGTAAGGAGAATCTCACTGTAAGTGGGTCTCTATGCTCTTTGCCACAACGAGCAACCATACTTGTCATGGCGAGAATCCTATCACGTGACGGGCTTAGTGAAAGCCTCACCGAGGCGAGTATTTAATTTGATCGCCTTAACAAAAATGTCATAATTTAAATCTAATAAGTCATTGTCAGATTCCATTTTTAGGGAAAAAGAAGGTTTGAGAGAGAGAGAGAGGAGCAATTTTAGAGAGAGAAACTCTTCAAAGTGGAGGGCTCAAGTCCTTAATCATTTTTTGGTCCCTAATCTCCAAGTAAGTGATTCCCAATATCATTCTTCTTCATTTAAATTTGGTTTACGAGAAAGGATATGGAGGTGTGGGAGAGGTGAGGGAAATGATGGGGTATATTGGTAATTTCAGGTAGTTGGGATGATAAAAAAAAAAATTTGCCATGTAGGCTCATACTTGCTTGCCACGTGGGCACAAATAATCCAATGTGTAGCGCCACTTACGCACAAATGGCATCCGTTAATTGAAACTTAACAACGTTGGCCAATATGCCTAATTTCAAAACATTATTAACATATAAAGAACCCTTCAAAATTTAATTGTGTCAGACGCTCTTGATCAACACTTACCGACCAAAATACACCTTAATCCAATTATTAATAAAACAAAAGTTCCCAATCACCCTAAAGATATCCCGCAAGCGACTAGTTGCAGGTACCTAAAACTAGGTGGGAATAAATATCTTCACAAGTATAGTTAAGATATTCTTCACATTAGATATAATCAACTTTTTCATTTACCAGGTAACAAAATCAACACTTTTAGGTCATTGGCAAGTTTTGATAACGCATTTCCGAAGTTTCATTATGTATTAATTTAACCTAAATTCTCCATATTCAATCCAAAATACCAATGAACAAGGAGTGCTTGCTCAGAAAAAGAGATTGAATTGTTCCCTTCATTCAACTCCGATCCATTCCTCAATGTAGGAGAGGGGAGTGCCCACAAGAGATGAAAACACTAATTCAGACACCAATCATGTCATACAACAGATTCACTATGTAAGGAGAAGAGAGTACGAGAGGGGAGTTACAGATGGGAGTTCACTTTTTGTCATCTCTTGAAAGCTAATCCACCCAAAATAATATATCCCTTATCTCATGTATACAATGGGTAGTTATCAATTTGAATTTGAAATTATAAATATTAAACTCCTCATTTACAACTACATTTCTTCTTATTTGCTCAATAGCCTCACCTAAATTGGGTTTGGACTCTAATCCACTAGGGTGGTTTAGACATGTTCCAATACTAATATATAATAGAATAGATTAAAAAAGTTACTTTTCATGGTTAATTACTAATATGAAATCAAGTTGACAAATTCATGTATATAAGAAAACTAAATAAATTACTGTACTAATTATATAGAGCACATGTTACATTTAATTTGATTATTTACAAATCTATAAGTTAGAAGAGTTAGTTTAAAAAAAAATAATAACAACAAATTTTATAAATAATTTAGTTTGCTTCCTTAATTATTGTCCCAAAATATTAGTCAACTTAATTTTATATTAAGAATCAAAGGGAGTATTTATAAGAAAAATAAATAAATAAAGAGAGACTCTCACTAGACACTGAATTAATAAGACTCATGTAGAGAACTTAATTTTTATTTTGATTTGATCAAGGGTATCCCGATGTCAGTTTAGACTTGAAACTTATCACTTTTACTTAGAGGGAAAAATGTTTTTAGGGAAAATTATTTTCAGGTCCCTTATAAGAGATTTAATTAAGATGAGGTCCTATGAAATCACCTAATTAATCTGAGATCCCACAAAGTTGTTATTGCAGGTCAAAAAGTTATTATGGCAAAGTAACAAGTTGTTACAAACCAAGAGTGATTTTCAGGTCACAAGTTGTCATAGTAGGCCAAAAAGTTATTATTACAGGCCGAAAAGTTGTTATTGCAGGCCAAAAAGTTGTTAATGAATGTTTAGTCACTAACAACTTTTGACCGCATGATAACAACTTTTTAGCCTGCAATAACAATTTTTTGGCTTGCCATAACAACTTTCTGATAGAGACATCAGATTAATTAGGTGATTTCATGGGACCTTATCTTAATTAAGTCCCTTACAAGGGACCTGAAATTAATTTTCCCATGTTTTTATTTCTACGAAGAAGTCTACTTTCTAGCATTGAAATGTTCTTGTCAGTAATCTTAATGATCTGGCCATCAAAAAACAAAAAAATTAATCTTAGTGATCTAAGAGTCCAAAAGGACTGGAAGATAATGATTGATTTAATATTGATAGATATGACTAAACGTATAAGTTAAAATATGATTACTATAAAATTATGGAGCCACGAGGGAAGAAGCACATGTTTGACTTTGAGGAAAATCGAATATCTTATTGATTCATATCCTTATTGTTTTCTTGTTTGACTCTGAGGAGTGCTAAGGACAAGAACCAGGGAGTAAATGTGAACATGGCAAATCTCCAAGGGCATTTTTTAATAGTAGAGACTGAATATTTTAATTACCACGGGTTAGTATTGATTTAAATAAGTTTAAGCGAAACTAGAAATATTTTATTTCATATCCTTCAATATAAGTGATCACCTTGTCGCTAGCACTCAATTAATTACTAAACTAACTAAATATATTATAAAGGCAAACCTGGATCTCGTACGTGGAGCCTTTTAATTTGATTCCAAGATTAACTTAATTATTAAGACATAGATCCAATTATCGAAAACGAAAGAATCTACAAGACATATTTTTCGACTTTATTTTAGAGATAGGGAATATATAGAAAATAGGGAAAATAAGAAAATATGAAAATAAGGCTTTTTAAAATACCTAGATTTTGTTGTTTCTACTCATTGTATAGGAATGGAAAAAGGGAAAAATAATTTGGATTTCTTGTTTCTACTTATTGTATTAAGTTACAACACTAAGCACATAAAATGGAAAAAGGGGAAAATAATTTTGATTTCTTGTTTATACTCGTTGTATTAAGTTACAACAATAAGCACATGAAAAACCATTCTGAATTAGGAGTATTATACTTTTTGTTGAGTTCCA
The DNA here is from genome assembly GCA_037074515.1 of Mimosa bimucronata. NCBI lineage: Eukaryota > Viridiplantae > Streptophyta > Magnoliopsida > Fabales > Fabaceae > Mimosa > Mimosa bimucronata. Next base: position 11,478,248 of record CM073443.1, on the reverse strand, counting down.
GTGCTGAAATTTTCGCACTGATGTAGGTGAATGTGAAAAAACAATATTGATTTATTTTTTTTAAAAAATAAAACCTATAGCGGCGCTTTTTAAGAAAAGCGCCGCTATAGAGAGGCCTATACCGGCGCTTTAAGACATAAAAGCGCCGGTATAGATGGTCCTATACCGGCGCTTTTTGTAAAAAGCGCCGGTATAGGCCTTTTTAGTTTCAATAAAAAATTAATTAAAACATACCTATAGCGGCGCTTTTGGGTAATAAAGCGCCGCTATATGGTCACCTATAGCGGCGCTTACAAAGCACCGCTATAGGTCACCTGACCTATTGCGGCGCTAGCTATAGCGGCACTTCAAAAGCGCCGCTATAGGGGTCAAAAAAGCGCCGCTATAGGTGTATTCTGTGGTAGTGTTTTTTGGGGAGGTTAATGAAGCTAATTAAATTAGTTAATCATAACATATCCAATATATTATTAGATGATATTTTAACTTATAAGTCAAATAACCATTTTAGAGAAAAAATCCCACCAAATCAATCTATAAATGACTTATCTAGTTTTTTTAGGATTTTCTAAAAGGGTCAACTAGATTTTATATTTACGACCGATGGAGTATTAAGTCAAATAAAATATGAAGTTACCGTGCACTATGTCAAAATAAAAACCTTAAACTAATTCTTTTCCAGTCAAGAGTTCATCAAGATCAATGTATATTCCAAATACCGAAGCAATAAATAACTTTCAAAAACCACTTAGTGTGTTAAACAAGAATGACTTATTTTTTTCTTTAAAGAAATCCAATCAAAGATTAAAGATAATAAAGATTTATAAAATCAAAGCAAAAAATTGAAACAAAGTATAAAATCAATATATTTTGGGAAATATAAATTATAAAAATTCAATTCATTTATCAAAATTGAGCCACTAATTCAGATTCAATAAAAGAGAAATGATCAAACTATAACTCTCATCTATATATATAACACTGATAAGACCCAAAATCTATTCTTAAGAATGAATGCCTTAACCACCAAGTTGAATGGTGTGTAGTGTACTGGTGTTGTTGAATGGCGCCCTTGGCTTCCTTTCATATGATTCTTGGTTCTTGTTCAGTTGGAGAATGATTCCACATAGTGGATGAAATGAAACTGCATCTCTTTCTTCATTAATCACAACTTGATGATGAAGGTGATAGTGATAGAATTTTGATCCACTTTAATTCCTTTTGAAAAAAGATATATGCTTGAATTGGTATTCAGAAGGGTGGTAATTGACGTCCTTTTAGGTGAATGACACATGGAAGGGTTTGATTTGGATAATCATTTTTTTTTTTTGATAAATTGATTTGGATAATTCTTGTTAGAAAGATAGGTGTATATGTGACATATTGTCACATAGGTGTCTAACCATGTTGAATAACGACCCAAAACAATCTTAAGGTCAGTAAATATCATATATCTTTTTCATATGCAAATTTCAGTTCTTTAGGCTCCAAAGTCTATCTTTTCCATCATCTCTATGAATTCTTTAAGCATAGTCTTGAAATCAAAGCAAGAAGCACCTTTCTTTCAAGGAGGTCAATTCAACAAATGAGAATTATATAAACAAATGACAATTTTCATGTAGATTCCTAAATGAGTGTCATTAATGCATATAAATTTATTGTCTCATTACTCTCAAATTATTTTGAAAATAGAATTCTTTATAATGAAAGTAGATTTTTCTTTTTGAAATTTTTTTTTATGTAGATCCACATTCTTTTTATTATTTTATTTGAAAGTAAGTAGTTTGATTAGTCATTAAATATTTTTAGAACTTTCGTTCAAAATTTTTATTTGATTGATGATGATTATTAGTTTATTTAAAAATATACATTTTTGTTGTAAAAAAAAATCCAGTTTTAAAACTAAGTTTTTTTTTAGTTACTGGATCCCTCTTGAACGTTTTTATCATATGTCTGGAAGATATTAAAGTTACAATTTTTTTTATCCTTTATTTTACAAATATTTTAGCATTAAATTTACAAATATGTTGCTTATATTCTAATTTTTTTTTAAAAAAAATGCAATAATCCTTCCTATCATTTTAAAATTCAATATCTCTTTACTTTAAACTTGTTTTGAATATGGAAGTTTTTCTCCATATCAAAAAAAAAAAAATTTATATCACTAAAGTTTTATTTTTCTTTAAAAAAAAACATTTTTATGTGTTGGATGTATTTTCATGAATAAATTAACGTTACCATCATTCCTTTATTTGTTACCTCTTTTTACTTTTTTTTAAACAAAAAAAAAAGAATACTTTTTTTTTTCTAAAATTTGATTTGAAAGTGAAAAATTTATAATTAAGTGTTTATTCTTGAAACTTTCTCCTGATTGATTACTTTCTTATTTTAAACTTAAATTTTTATTGTTTTGAAAATATATTATTTGAATGCAAACTAATATTTTGATGAATTCAAAATTACATTATCTTATTTTCATTTAATAGTGATCACTTTTCATCCGACCATCAATTTTTAAACCACTCGTAGTATTTTTCTAGCTACTAGTTACTTCTTAATCCTTTATTCTTTTTCTGTTGATTTTATTATTTGAGTTTGATTTTTTTAAAAAAAAAAATCTTAATGAAAGTTAAGGAGTCAGAATAGGGGGACATGATTGGGGAAAGAATTGATAGATAAATGAGACTAGGAGTTAACCTGATATTGGCTAATACTTTTGGATGTACAATATTTGTTGTAATTATCAGACTCAAGATACAAGTTGTGATAAGGGTGATTGAAGCACTATTGGTTTTAGGAGTGAATCATGAAAGCTTAAGTGTGCTGTTTAGATATGCGAGATATTCACAAGTTATAGATTTGGGGTTGTCAAGGATGAATGGTTGAGTTATGGGTTAAAGTGTCATATTATAAGGAAAATCAGTCCAAGGATCTTGAGGTTGTAGAGTAATATATGTATGCTTAGGTGATATATTGTTCTATAGATGATTAAAGAGTGGCTATCTCCATCGAAATCAAGGAAATAAGGGATTAAGAATGTACCAAAATGCGATATTTCGAGGATTTCAAGGACAAGATTAGGGTTATTATTCATATTAGTGGGATGTTTTCGAGTTATTATAGATGCCAAGTGGCTTAAAGAGAAAGTAATAATAGCAAAAGGGGAAATAATTCAATAAGTTGTGTTGATTATTCACAGTAATTATGGGTTTCTATCTTAATTTTTGGGTGGTATGATATACTAAATATAGAGATGATCGTTTTTTGTGGGAAATGAGGTTAAACAAAGATAGTTGACGGCTTGAAAATTTAAAATAGCCTAAAGAAAGAGATGTTGTGAGATATTATTTTAGTTAGATTTTGGATTCTCTTGATCTATAGGAGTTCTAGCGGGAAATACCGAATGGGCGAAAATTATTTTAGAGCTATTGTATGTTGTATTATTCGTTAGGGATGCGGTATGATTAAGTGAATTTTGGGGCAAAATTTCTAAAAGGTGGGGAGAGTTGTAACATCCTGAAAAATTAATTTAGGGATTAATGATTTTTATCTAGAATTTTAATAATGAATTTGGGAAATTATTGCTACCTTGTTGGAAATTGAGGATTTCTAGGGGCTTAGTATTTTCTTTATTTTAAGAAAGATAATTAATTATCTAATTTGAATTGAGGGATATAATTTGAATTTGATATTTAATTCAAATTTGAGGATTTAATTTGGATTTGAAGATTTAATTTGAGTTTATGGATTTAAATTGAATTTGAGTTTTTAATTTGAATGGAGGATTTTATGGAGATTTGGAGAGATTTATGGTGAAAGAAGAGATTTCTAGATGACTTAAGATTTATTGATGAGAATTAATAGGTAGGTTGAAAATAATTAGGAGTTTATATTGATAATTTAAATAGGAAATCTAAAAATAGAAAATGAAATCCTTACTCTTATAAAAATATAAATATATATATATATATATATATTGGAATATGATCCACAACTTAGTAATTATTTAAAAATTAGGGAGAGATACTAAATTAATGTAAATATTTATTTTTAAAATATATATATATATATATAATAAAATAGAAGAAAAGATATATTTTGTTCCAAATATTTTTTTTGGAATATGTTAAACAAAGAAAAAGAAGAAGAAGCAAATATGCGTGGAGTAAAAGGTATATTTGTAGTTTATCAAAAAAAAAATGAAAAGATATAGTTGTATATAGATATAATACTAAACAAATAAATATATATATATAATAAAAAGAATAATAAAATAAGATCAGTGGGGCCCGCATCTAGTATTTATATACCCCAAACAACTTGAGTCAATTCAATGGTGTGTGCAAAGCCGCTGTGTATCAGTTCGTCCAGCGTGCTTTTGTAGCTGGGAGCAGATTTAGAGTCTGATTGTGCTGAGAAGGCACGGAGGAAGCTGCACTGTTGTGAGATCGGTGCAGGCTACCAGGTAACTGCTTCTGTTTGTTTGCGTGTGTGTGTGGGTTAGTGAGTATTTGAAACTTATAATTTTGTGATTGGCTATAGTCTCGATGAACATGAATTTTGAAAGCTTATTTTATAATATAAACTGTTTAGTGGAGTATGTATTTTGAACTAGCATGAAGATGTGTATTGTCATGTTTGGAACGATATTATACATTAAAGGTTATTGCATGATTAGATTTTGAAGAATTACTGGATGGGCCTTGTGCCTTATATTTGTTGGTGCTGCATACAGTTGTGATCTGATTGTGGTGATTGTGTATGTAATACCGGTTAATTAAATAAAATGCCATCGCGCGATGAGGTTCCTTGTTGGCCCACAAGGACTAATAGAAAATAAAGACGATAATGGGGAGAACGCCCCCGGTCTCAGGCGAGGGTTGAGTCCCTACTGGACCGTAATATGATACCGGTGATTTCTGTGACACACTGTGATTTATGATTTTGGTATTATTTTATATGAATGACATTTGAGAAACTATTGCATACTGATTGATGATTGAGAAGGTTTGGAAAGGGATATTGGATATTATTATGCATTTATTTGGTATTTGTCATATGATTTAATCCTATATATATAGTAATACTCCACTGAACACCTTGCTAGCATACACTGCACGTAGGCGAGTAGTTAGTGGTTACCTGGGTCTACCCCACTTTTATCTCACTTTCGCAGGTCCGAATCACGGAGTAGATGGTCAAGGGAAGGATCCGGGAGCTTCTCACTGATATAGTGAGTTTCCTCTGGGCCGTTAGGACAGGGGTTATTGCCACACTTAGGCTCATGCATTTTTATGCTTCCGCTTTGATTTAGCATTATTGTCTCTTATATTTGATTTGCAATTTCCTTTTATATCATTGTATAGGTGCACTTATCTTAATTAGTCTTACTGCTTTGTAATTAAGTTGTTTTAAATATCCATGTTAGGAAAATCCTTATCTAACATGTAAGTATTTGCGATTTTAAATATCCATGTTACACCTCACCCTCCAGCTGTAGGTTCATTTCTTCTTTTCTTTTTTCTTTTTTTTTCTGGTACTTAAATATGCAATTTTTATCGGGTTCTTTTTTTTTACTTGTTCAAGGTTTTTTTCAGCTCTGTTTTCCTCCTATCGGGTTCAGCAATTTCAATTGTGCCTCCGTTCGCAGCTTCACTTCATCCAGGTTCCTTCTTTTCCTTTTTTTCCTGATAATTAAATCTGTTGCCTTTTTTTTCTCAATTGTAGATTGCAAAAAATTCCATAGAATATTTAATGGTTTTGTAAGTCTAGTAAATTGGTCTGCCATAGAATGTCTAATGTTCAATTGTAAATTGGTTTGCAAATGCTGTTACATTGTAGTTGCTGCAAATATTGCATACTTGCCAAAATGTTTTATAAGTCTTGTAAATTGGTTTGCTATTGGTTTTTGTTCTCAAATTGCTGAATATCAACGGGGAATAGAAAAATTAAAAAAATTTTTATTTAAAAAAAAGAAACCATGTCACACATAATATTTATGTGTAGGAAACCACGTCACACATAAATATTATGTGTGACATGGTTTCTCCGAGCAACTTACAACGTCACACATAATATTATGTGTGACGTTGTTTCTCTGACTTTCTACGTCACTTGTTTATGTGACGTTAAAAGTCCATTTTCCATGTCACTTGATTCAATGTCCCCTGAAAAAGTGACGTGGAAACCCCCAAAATTTGTGTCGTTAAAAGTACTTTTTGTAGTAGTGTGAGATAAATTTTATTTTTATGTTAGTCTTGAGATTCTTATTATCATAAACCTAGTAACTTTATCAAGTAAAAGTAGGTTTGGAAATACTTGGATAACAATTAAAAGTATATTTTATCTTATATTAAAGCTAAAATAGATGGTGATGTAACATAAATAGAGAGAGCTTTATCAATTAAACAATTGAATTTCTTAGTTATTCGTTGTCCTTATTGATCCTAATTTATTAGGTTGATTAACTTGATTTGATTTTGATTGTTAGGTTGATCTAATTATGTTCTATATTTATATATTGTAGGAATTTCAACAAGCATTTTCCTGATCCACATTTTCATCCTCCACCTAAAGACAAGTTAGAGAATTTATTCAGGTACATTATATTTTATGTTAGGTGATAATACTGTGTGGTCTTTTAATTTACTTTTATAAAATTATTGCCTTATGGAAATGGATTTGTGAGCTGTAAATGAGTTTTTCTACCCGTTAATATATGCTCTGTGATGAATTTTGTTTTGGTGGGCTATCCATTTTTATATAAAAGTAAGGGCCTTGAGCCTGGGAACGTTTATTTTATAGCCATTATGCTGCCAATTTTTTTGTTAAAAAAATAAGGTAACATCGTAAGGTGGCTACCCAATGAGTATGTCATGATGTACATCTTACCACCACTTTCGTTTAGTAGGTTAAAATGTTGGATCGAAAATGGATGTCTTGTGATCGACGTTCAAAGGAATATATAAATGGAGCAAAAGAATTCATTGAATTTGCCGATGAGCACGCAGAGAATTCTAACAGAATTGTACGCCCCTGTATGTCGTGCTTGTATGGAAAGCGCCTCCATCCTCTTGACTTGTTGGACCATTTAATCTGTCATGGTATCGATCCGTCTTATACACGTTGGACAAAGCATGGTGAGACGTATGAGTGTTCTGGCGGCGACCGGGAACCTGATGTTAGTAGCGCTTCAAATATGGTGATGAGAGCGATGGTCTTGAAGAAATGTTGAACGTGGTGGGTGAGGAGGATCCTAAAATGTTTGAGACACTGAAGAGTGATGCAGAGACGCCTTTGTATGTGGGATGTAGTAAATACACCAGATTGCGTGTGGTGCTTAAATTGTATAACATGAAGGCGTGATACAGTTGGAGTGATGCAAGTTTCACCACGCTGTTATCCACTCTGTGAGATATATTCCCAGAAGGGAACGTACTTCCTTCGAAAACATACGAGGCAAAGCAAATTCTTCGGTCGACCGGTATGAAATATGAGAAAATACATGCATATCCCGACGACTGTATTTTATTCCAGAATTAGTATGCGTCATTGGAGAAGTGTCCTAAATACAACACATCTCGGTATGGAAAGAAAGGTAAGAGTCCATCTAAAGTCTTGTGGTACTTTCTGATCATTCTAAGATTCAACCGCATGTACAGTAATGCGGATGTTGCAAAACTTTTGACATGGTACGCTGATGAGAGGATTAAAGACATCAAGCTTAGACACCCAGCAGATGCCCCCCAATGAAGAACCAAGAAACCTGTGGCTTGCATTGGCAACCGATGGAATCAATCCGCATGGAGTTCAGAGTAGTACTCACAGCATATGGCCGGTGATTTTGATGAAATATAACCTCGCCCCAAATTTAATCATGAAACGCAAGTTTATGATGCTTTCCATGCTTATTTCTAGGCCTAGACAGCCTAACAACGATATAGACATGTGCTTGGATCCTTCGATTGAAGACTTGAAGCATATGTGGGATTCAGGTGAGACGGTTTTTGATGGCTGTAAGGAAGAAAGTTTCAAATTGAGGGCCATGTTGTTTGGCACGATAAATGATTTCCTAGCGTATGGTATCCATTCGATACGACTGGATCACTGCAGGAAAAATGTTTACATGGGACATCAAAGGTTCTTGCCGTTAAGGCATCGTTGGCGGAGGTGGAAGAAGGCATTTAACGGGAGCTTAGAAGAAGGTAGGCCACCGAGAATATTGACCGGGGAAGACGTTCTTGAAAAGGTGAATGCGGTGGAGAATGATTTTGGCAAGCCTTTTGCTAAAAATGTATTGACAAGTGGATGGAAGAAGAGGTCCATATTCTTCGAACTTCCGTATTGGAAGTCCTTATATGTCAAATATAAGAGGAAATTGCACCTCCACCAATGATATAAGTGCACCTATACAATGATATAAAAGGAAATTGCAAATCAAATATAAGAGACAATAATGCTAAATCAAAGCGGAAGCATAAAAATGCATGAGCCTAAGTGTGGCAATAACCCCTGTCCTAACGGCCCAGAGGAAACTCACTATATCAATGAGAAGCTCCCAGATCCTTCCCTTGACCATCTACTCCGTGACTCAGACATGCGAAAGTGAGATAAGAGTGGGGTAGACCCAGGTAACCACTAACTACTCGCCTACGTGCAGTGTGTGCTAGCAAGGTGTTCAGTGAAGTATTACTATATATATAGGATTAAATCATATGACAAATACCAAATAAATGCATAATAATATCCAATATCCCTTTCCAAACCTTCTCAATCATCAATCAATATGCAATAGTTTCTCAAATGTCATTCATATAAAATAATACCAAAATCATAAATCACAGTGTGTCACAAAAATCACCGGTATCATATTACGGCCCAGTAGGACTCACAACCCTCGCCTGAGACCGGGGGCGTTCTCCCCATTATCGTCTTTATTTTCTATTAGTCCTTGTGGGCCAACAAGGAACCTCATCGCGCGATGGCATTTTATTTAATTAACCGGTATTACATACACAATCACCACAATCAGATCACAACTATATGCAGCACCAACAAATATAAGGCACAAGGCCCATCCAGTAATTCTTCAAAATCTAATCATGCAATAACCTTTAATGTATAATACCGTTCCAAACATGACAATACACATCTTCATGCTAGTTCAAAATACATACTCCACTAAACAGTTTATATTATAAAATAAGCTTTCAAAATTCATGTTCATCGAGACTATAGCCAATCACAAAATTATAAGTTTCAAATACTCACTAACCCACACACACACACACGCAAACAAGCAGAAGCAGTTACCTGGTAGCCTGCACCGATCTCACAACAGTGCAGCTTCCCCCGTGCCTTCTCAGCACAATCAGACTCTAAATCTGCTCCCAGCTACAAAAGCACGCTGGACGAACTAATGAAGAAAGGACGAACTGATACACAGCGGCTTTGCACACACCATTGAATTGACTCAAGTTGTTTGGGGTATATAAATACTAGATGCGGGCCCCACTGATCTTATTTTATTAATCTTTTTATTATATATATATATTTATTTGTTTAGTATTATATCTATATACAACTATATCTTTTCATTTTTTTTTGATAAACTACAAATATACCTTTTACTCCACGCATATTTGCTTCTTCTTCTTTTTCTTTGTTTAACATATTCCAAAAAAAAATATTTGGAACAAAATATATCTTTTCTTCTATTTTATTTTATATATGTATATATTTTAAAAATAAATATTTACATTAATTTAGTATCTCTCCTTAATTTTTAAATAATTACTAAGTTGTGGATCATACTCCAATATATATATGTATATTTTTATAAGAGTAAGGATTTCATTTTCTATTTTTAGATTTCCTATTTAAATTATCAATATAAACTCCTAATTATTTTCAACCTACCTATTAATTCTCATCAATAAATCTTAAGTCATCTAGAAATCTCTTCTTTCACCATAAATCTCTCCAAATCTCCATAAAATCCTCCATTCAAATTAAAAACTCAAATTCAATTTAAATCCATAAACTCAAATTAAATCTTCAAATCCAAATTAAATCCTCAAATTTGAATTAAATATCAAATTCAAATTATATCCCTCAATTCAAATTAGATAATTAATTATCTTTCTTAAAATAAAGAAAATACTAAGCCCCTAGAAATCCTCAATTTCCAATAGGGTAGCAATAATTTCCCAAATTCATTATTAAAATTCTAGATAAAAATCATTAATCCCTAAATTAATTTTTCAGGATGTTACATGAGGGGGATGGAGGAGCTGTGGGCTACTGGGGGGGAGCTGTGAGGGGGAGGGAAGGGGGAGCTGTGGGTTAGGGGGTGGGGGAGCTAGGGATGTTAGGGGGGTGGGGGAGCTGTAGGGGCTGGGAGGTGGGGAGTTGAGGGCACAGGGGGTGGGGATGGGGGAGAGCTGGAGCTGATGGTTTTTGTTTTGGGGGGTGGGGATGGGTGAGAGCTGGAGTTGATAGTTTTTGTTTTGGGGGCGCGAAATGAAAAAATTAAAGTGTGGGGAGCGGGAAATGAAAAAAAAAGGAGGGGACGGGTTTTCCACGTCACCCCAAAATTTTGGTGTGACGTGGAAAACAACTTTCAACGTCACACCAAATTTTGGTGTGACGTTGAAAGTAAAGTGGGGGGTGGGAAATGAAAAAAAAAGGAGGGGACGGGTTTTCCACGTCACACCAAAATTTTGGTGTGACGTGGAAAACAACTTTCAACGTCACACCAAATTTTGGTGTGACGTTGAAACATTTTCCACATCACACCAAAATTTGGTGTGACATGGAAAGTGCTTTTCAACGTCACACTTAATTTAAGTGTGACGTTGTTTCTTTCCTCCTTTGTTTTCAATGTCACATTTTTAAATAAGTGACATTAATTGGTGACATAAAAAGGGCTTTTTGTAGTAGTGTCAGCTCAACTTTAACTTTTTATATTCAAAACACTTTGATATTTTAATGTCCTTATTGCACTTCTAAGAACTCTAAACCATTCAACTATTAATGACTTCATAGGCTAAACTATTTCTATTACTTGTGATTTAATAATTTCAAGCCCATGTCTTCCAACAACAACACTATATACATCACTATTAACCATCAAAATTCTGACTTTCATTTAGAAAGAACACAAATTTTTACTATTAGCTTAGAGAACCATTTGACTCTTCCTTTTATCCTAACAATTTAATTCTAAAGCAGAAGCATTACTTCCCAAACACATTTATCTTGTAAATAAATTCTCACAGCATCTAATTCAAATTATTGTGTCAATTTATCCATTTACTCCCACTTCTAGTCTAAGTTACAGACTTTTAAAGTTTCGTTTAAAGTTCTTATCCTGAAAAATAGAAGCTTCTCACGGCCTCAAACAAGAACTGAGTTAGAGCAACAACTTTCACTTCATTTACTTCCTAAGAATGATCTTCAAGTTGTATTTATCACAAATATCCGAGACATCATTATATCCATACTCAAAATCTGTAAAGATACATTAAAATTGTAACCCACTTGCTTAACCTTCCGGTCATCCAAAAAGAACAATCTCAAATGCATTTACAACCCTAAATTAGTGCAAGAAGGGGTAAATCCTGAAATTTCATACAGCCTTAGTAAGTAACTACTTCCAACAACTATTTAGCTTTAACTCATTAAAGCTAGAGCTCAAACATAGCAGCAATTAAAAAAAATCCAAAACATTCCAGAATGCATGGACAGAATCAGAGTAGAGACTTCCGAATATATGGAAAGGGACACCTAATTTCAAGTATTCTAAACAAAAATCTCAACCTCAGTAGCATACATTGTTCACCAAAACAACTTATTTCACAAAAGTTTCCAAATTTTCGACTAAAATCAACCTAAACTAAGCTAATCCTAAAACCTGAAGAAACACATAAAAACGAAGAAAGTGAACAGAAAAGAGAAAGTGAAAAGAAAGCTAATCAGCAAAGAGAAAATAAAATTACCTAAATGAGATGAAGAAAGTGAATGGAAGGGAAAACGAAGAAGACCAATTTCAACATTGAACAGAATGACGTGAGCTTGAACGGAAGACGGTGGCCGGGGAAGATGCAAAGCTTGAACAGATAAGAGAAGAAGAAGACGGTGGTCGAGGAAATGAGGGGAAAATGAGAGTGGGTGGGGTTCGGATCAAGAGTTGAGGGAAAAAATGAGTGGGTGGCGAGATGGGAGCTTGGGGAAAGAGAGAGGTGAGGGAAATTGGGGCCGGAGGGAAAGAGACGAGCTGAGGGAAATTGGGGCTGGAGGGAAACTAAATTGGGTTCCCGCCAACCTATCCCGGCGCTTTTTATGTAAAAAGCGCCAGGATAGGCCCAAAAATTAAAAAAAACACATAATAAAAAAATAATGAAAATTAAAATTAAAAAATTGTTTCATAAGGCCTATCCCGGCGTTTTTTACGTAAAAAGCGCCGGGATAGGATACATAAAAATAAGAATATTGAAAAAAGAAATTCTAAATAATCAGATAATCAAAAAACAAAACAAATAAAAATTATAATTAAAAAATTGCTCCATAAGGCCTATCCCGGCGCTTTCTATGTAAAAAGTGCCGGGTTAGGCATTATAATACATTTTTTAATTCCAATTTTTAAATGTTCTCCATTTAAAAATAAAAAAAGATATCTTAATTGGTTTGAAAAATTAGAAAATTACGGGAAAAGATTAAATAATTCAAAATATGAAAGAAAGGTTAAAAGAAAAACTAAATTCAACTCAAAATCAAGCCTTATATAAAAAAATATTGAAAAAAGAAATTCTGAATAATCAGATAATCAAAAAACAAAACAAATAAAAATTATAATTAAAAAATTGCTCCATAGGGCCTATCCCAACGCTTTATGGGTAAAAAGCAATGGGATAGGCCATGAAAAATAAAAAAAAATTGAAAAAAATATTCTAAAATAATCAGATAAGTAAAAAGACAACAAATAAAAATTTAAATTAAAAAATTATTTTATGGGCCTATCCCAGCGCTTTATTCATAAAAAACGCTGGGATAGGCCATGAAAAATAAAAAATTGAAAAACATATTCTAAAATAATCAGATAAGTAAAAAGACAATAAATAAAAATTTAAATTAAAAAATTGTTTTATGAGGCATATCCCAGCGCTTTATGCGTAAAAAGCGTTGTGATAGGCCATGAAAAATAAAAAATTGAAAAACATATTCTAAAATAATCAGATAAATAAAAAGACAACAAATAAAAATTTGAATTAAAAAATTGTTTTATGAGGCCTATCCGAGTGCTTTATGCGTAAAAAGCGATGGGATAGGCCATGAAAAATTAAAAAAAATGGGTGAATGGTCAATTATACCCATCTACATATATGAAAAGTTCACCCAGCACCATATTAAAAAACGTGGTTCGAAAGTACCTATATATATATTATAAAAGAGTTCAAAAGTAGTCATCTACATTCACGAAAAGTTCACCTGGCACCATACTACTGTAGACGACAAAATTGATGGAGGGAACGGAGAGACTAGAATAGGTGAAATTGAGGGGAAGGATGAATCATCACTTTAAAACAAATTAATTCTTAACTGTGGGTAAAATCGGCAACCATAAAACTTACGTCTAGGGTTTCCTTTCGTCCATGCTGTCTAACAAGGAGCAACTAAGTTGTGATAGTATAACCTCACCGGACCTTCATACTTATCCTCTAGACTGGGTATGGTTAAGTGGGGCCTGTTGAGTGGGGCTCACAACTCACAGTTAACGTAGTTAGTAGGAACAAATAGCCCTGGCATTTAATATGATGCCAGGTAAACTTTTTTGTAATATATATAGGTACTTTTGAACCACATTTTTTAATATGGTGCCAGGTGAACTTTTTGTAAATGTAGATGGGTATAATTGACCATTCGCCCAAAAAAAATTGAAAAACATATTCTAAGATAATCAGATAAGTAAAACGAGAATAAATAAAAATTTAAATTAAAAAATATTTTTATGGGCCTATCCCAGCGCTTTATGTGTAAAAAGCGCTAGGATAGGCCATGAAAAATAAAAAAAATTGAAAAACATTTTTTAAAATAATCAGATAAGTAAAAAGAGAACAAATAAAAATTTAAATTAAAAAATTGTTTTATGAGGCCTATCCCAGCGCTTTATGCGTAAAAGGCGCTGGGATAGGCCATGAAAAATGATTTTTTAATTTTAATTTTTAATTGTTCTTATTTTAAAAATAAAAATGATATCTGAATTAGTTTGAAAAATTAGAAAATTACAAGAAAAGGTTTAATAATTCAAAATGTCAAAGAAAAGTTATAAGAAAAAATAAAGCAACCCAAAATCGAGCCTTATATAAAACAAATTTTAGTAGATCAAATTTGAGTTTATCCCGGCGCTTTATAATATACAAGATCTAAATGTTGGGATAAGGTTCACCTATACTAGCACTTAGTTTTATAAAGCGCTGGGATAGGCTTTCAAGTATTTATACCAGCACTTCTAGTTATTGAGCGCTGCTATTGATGTGCTGCAATAGGTCATTTCTGTAGTAGTGGAACCAACCAAGTGAGAGCATTTGTAAAGTTCTTTGAGAGAGAGTAATAAAAGTTCATTTCCTTAAGAGTTTGAGTTCCTTCGTAATTACTTAGTGCTTACAAGCATTAAGAGTAAGGCTGACTAGCATTCTAACGTTGAAAAGTTTGCTAGTGCCGCACGGTTCGTTGGTATTACAACCAAGTCCGTGACAGTTGGTATCAGAGCAAAGGTTGAAAGTCCGTTGGAACATAGAGGGAAATGGAAACCGGAAGCAACACCTCTCAAGTGGAGAAGGTGGTCGAGAAGAAACAAAGGAGCCAGAGATCTCATTCGAGGGAACCTATGGAAGAGTTCGAGACACGGCTAGCCAAGGTGGAGTTAGCCATAGCTGATGGTGAGGAAAAGTTTGAGGAAGTGGGGCAATGCATGGATGAGTTCCGTGAGGAGATGCAAGCCGCCATAAACAAAGTACTCACCTAGTGTCTTGACCGCGTGAATGCCATGGAGGGGTCTCACAGGGCTGAAGTTTCTTCACTTCATGAAGAGCTCAAAGTGGTCATGCTTAAGTTAGAGAAGACTGAGGAGGAGCTTATAGTGTGCAGGAAGGCACTTACACAAGAGGTTCCATCCACGTCCGAGTTAAGGACTACTCCTTCTAAGAATGATTTCCTGCGACCTAAACCCTTTAAAGGTTCAAGAAATGCGAAGGAACTTGATAATTTCCTATGGAGAATGGAACAATACTTCAGGGCGCTCGTCATCACTGATGATGCCATGAAGATGGACGTAGCAAGTCTCTACCTCAACGACACCGCGATGGTGTGGTAAAGAAAGAGACGAGGGGATATTGAAAGGGGTATGTGCACCATAGACACCTGGGATGAATTCAAAAGTGAGATCAAGAAACAATTCTATCCTATTAATGTTGAAGACGAAGCCAGAGCGAAGCTAAGGCATCTCCAACACAAAGGAAGCATTCGAGAATACGTGAATGAATTTACCGAGGTACTCCTAGAAATCCCTGACTATCCTGATAAAGAAGCATTCTTTGCCTTTATGGATAGTTTACAACAATGGGCCAAACTTAAAATACAAAGACGTGGTGCTCAAGACTTAACCACGTCTATTTTCATTGCAGAGTCCCTTATTGAGTTCAAGAAACCTGAGAAGCTGAAGCCGAAAGATAAGGGTGGCAAGGGAAAGAGTAGGGGAGAGTACCACCGTGGCAAAGAATCTACCCATAAGTCTGATAAGAGAAAGGGTACTAAGGAGTACGAAAATGGAGAGAGACCACCTCTTAAGTGCTCTTTTGTGAGGGACCACATAGAGCAAGAGAATGCCCCAAGAAGGCCGAGTTCTCTACTCTAATTGAGGAAAGGGAGGAACGGGAACGTGAAGACGAGAAGGTTGGAGCATTACAGCTTCTTAATGCCATAAAGGCCAAAGTAGAAGTGCCCAAGTCCGAAAATAAGGGACGTTTGTTCGTAGAAGCCAAGATTGGAGGGCGTACCGTGAAAACACTTGTAGATACGAGAGCTACAAAAAACTTTATACAAGAAGAAGAGGCAAAGAAGATGGGCCTCCATTACGAAGATAAACAGGGATGGCTTAAGGCAATAAACTCCAAGCCAAAGGCCACATTCGGAGTTGCTAAGGACGTGAAGGTAAGCTTAGGTGATTGGAGCGGTCTCATAGACTTTTCCGTAGTTACTATGGACGACTATCCAATTGTTTTGGGTATGGAGTTCATAGACAAGGTCAAGGCCGTTCCTATACCCTTTGCAAATGCAATGTGCATCTTGGAGGAAGGTAACATACATTTAGTACCTATAGAATGAGAAGCCTAACTTCAAGAACAGAAAATTTCAGCAATGCAACTCTCGAAGGGCATCAAGAAGAAGCAACCAACTTATCTCATGGCATTGAAAGAAGAGAAAGATGTTCCACCTATAGAAGGTCTCCCTAAAGGTATCGAACACGTCCTCAAGGAGTTCAAGGATGTAATGTCGCCTGAGTTTCCGAAAAAGCTACCACCTGAGAGGGAGGTGGATCATAAGATTGAGTTGATACCCTGTGCAACCCCGCCAGCAACAAAGCCGTACTACATGGCACCTCCAGAGCTTGAGGCACTATGAAGGCAATTGAAGGAGTTGATGGACATGGGATATATACGTCCATCAAAAGCACCCTACGGAGCACCGGTATTGTTTCAGAAGAAGCATGATGGATCACTTCGGTTATGCATCGACTACCAGGCGCTTAACAAGATCACGGTGAAGAACAAATATCTAATTCCATTTATCGCCGACCTCTTTGATCAACTTGGCCAAGCTCGATGGTTTACCAAGTTGGATCTAAGGTCCGGGTACTACCAAGTGAGGATAGCCGAGGGGGTTAACCAAAGACGACATTTGTAACCAGGTACGGATCTTATGAATTTCTAGTAATGCCCTTTGGACTCACGAATGCACCTGCGACATTTTGCACTCTTATGAATAGAGTCCTACAACCATTCTTGGATAAGTTCGTGATTGTATACTTGGATGACATTGTCATATATAGTAACACGTTGGAAGATCATGTCAAACACTTGAGACAAGTCTTCCAAGTACTAAGAGAGAACAAGTTGTACGTGAAGAAGGAGAAATGTGCCTTTGCTCAAAGAGAAGTCACTTTTCTAGGACACATTGTTGGAAAAGGCGAATTAAGGATGGATGGATCCAAGATACAGGCTATACAAGAATGGGAGCCACCAAGAAAGGTACCCGAATTTCGTTCTTTCCTGGGTCTAGCTAATTATTACCGAAAATTCATAAAAGGCTATTCTGCTTGATTTAACCTTTGCCTAATGCGCCTTGGGGTTAAAATCACAATAATTACCAAGGATTGTGTAAAGTGGCAATTAAAAGCGATAAAAAGGGTATGGGGTTTCGGTTTGAAGATTCATTTACTAAAGCTATTAACAAAAGCAGTTACTTGTTTTTGGTGTTTTAGATTGATAAGTGAAAAGTGAAAAGAGTTTGGATTAGGGGTGATTTGATAAAACGGGCTTTGGTAGTGCTTCGGTGACTCAAATGCTTCTTTCAAAATGATTAGTGGGAGTTTAATTTACCAAGTCTAATTGAAAGATCCCCAAGCAACCACTAGGGGTCCACTTGCCCTAATTAATGACTAATCTAGCAACCACTTTCATAGCCATTACTTAGGGTTAGTGTTAAGATCCACTTGGTTTGTGAAATGCCTTGAACCAAATACAATTTAACTCTCATGAAGTGCAACCACAACATTCATGCATGGAAGAAATTGACCATAACCACTAGCAACCACTAAAATGGCTACAACCAAGAATACAACCACAAGTAGATAGGAAATTATATCTCAATCACATTAAATCCAAAGCATACACAATATAGTTCACAAACATGGATAGCAATCACATATCCCAAGTCTTAAATCCATATACAAGACCAATACAAAAGAGTAGAAGCCAAATACAAAGGAAATAAGAAATTGTAGACTAGAAACTCCCCTATGTTGGTCCATGAAGCTAGAGCCACCTTCACACCACCAAAGCACCAAGAACTTAGCCTCTCATGTCTTCAAATTCGTGCCCAAGAGGACCCATGATGATAGCCTCCATGAATGAAGAAGATGGAAGGAAATATAGAGTGAAAATGGAAGGTGGAAGGAGAAAGAACAAGAAAATCAACAAGAGAAGAGGTGAAATTGAGTGGGAGGATGAAGATTTGGATGAAGAATGGAGATGGAGGAGGAAACCCTAGCAGAGAGGGTGATTTTCGGGCTAGAGAGGCTTAGAACCCTGAAGAAGGGTATGATTTTTATCTTATATACTCCCCCAAAATTTCCTGAAACGCACAGCAGAATCCCAGTTTTCGAGGCCTCGCCGTGGAAGGCCCACGGCGAGGGGCAGAGGAGGTGCACAAGAAATGGCCTCGCCGCGGGCCTCGCCGTGGAAGGCTCACGGCGAGGGACAGAAAAGGCTCAGGAGAAGGGGGCCTCACCGTGGAAGGCCCACGGTGAGGGACAGAAACATGCACATTTTTGGGGTGCCCTCGCTGTGGCCCTCGCTGTGGGGGAGCCACGGCGAGGGGCAGAAACTCAGAATCCTTTCTTATGCTTCCTTGCGCTCCGTCGGCATTCTTGTCCGCAACTTGGCTCTTCCATTGGGTATATTCCTTCATGATCTGCACATAAAATGGACCTAAGGTAGAATCATAATGTTCTTAAAAATGGGATAAACAACAAATCATATTAGTTATGCCCAAATTTCCCTTGATCAGTACAAATTCCAATAGGGTGTGCAAAAGTCGGAAGTTACCCTAATTAGGCAAAATTACCCCCAAGAACATGCAATAATCCAATGATTTTATCAATGAAAAGTGTATAAAAATATGGTACAATCACTGCTGTAGCTGCACCCCTCACCGATCTATTAAAGAAGAATAAGACATGGAGTTGGGATGAATATTGTCAGCGTGCTTTCAAAGACCTTAAGGATGCCGTGATCAAAGAGCCAGTGTTGGCATTACCCGACCACACCAAGCCATATGAGGTGCAAACAGATGCGTCTAACTTTGCCTTAGGAGGAGTCCTAATTCAAGAAGGCCATCCAGTGGCTTACGAGAGTCGTAAACTTAACGACATTGAACGTCGCTACACGGTCCAGGAGAAAGATATGACGGTCGTGGTTCATTGTCGGAGAACGTGGAGACATTATTTGTTGGGAACCAAGTTTATGGTAAAGACTGATAATGTTGCCACAAGTTACTTCCTTAAGCAGAAGAAGTTTACCCCGAAGCAGGTAAGGTGGCAAGCTTTCTTAGCCGAGTTCGACTTTGTGATGGAGTATAAGCCAAGGAAGGGCAATGTAGTGGTCGATGCTTTAATTAGAAAGGCTGAACTTGTTGCCATCACAAGTCCAAGTTTTCTTATGGTGGAACACATCAAGAAGGGACTTGAGTTGCATCCACAAGCCAAGAACTTGATGGAGCTGGCAAGTCAGGGGAAGACACGTCGGTTTTGGCTTGAAGATGGGGTGCTCATCACTAGGGGTAACCGAGTGTATGTGCCAAAGTGGCAAGGCTTAAGGAAGGAAATCATCAAGGAGTGCCACAACTCAAGGTGGGCTGGTCACCTAGGAGTTCGACTCACAATAGCACACATTGAGCGAGCATACTATTGGCCCCAGATGCTTAAAGACATGGAGATCTATGTGAAGACTTGTCTTATGTGTCAACAAGACAAAGTAGAGCAACCCCCTGCAGCTGGATTACTTGAACCTCTACCAATTCTTGAGAGACCATGGGAAAGTATTTCCATGGACTTCATCACTTGTTTACCAAAGTCCGAAGGATGCAGTAACATTATGGTTGTGGTGGACCGATTCAGTAAGTATGGAATATTCATACCAGTGCAAACTAAGTTCACTGCAGAGGATGCTGCATGATTGTTCTTTAAGTACGTGGTAAAGTATTGGGGTGTTCCGAAGACAATAGTGAGCAACAGGGATACTCGATTCACAGGAAGATTCTGGATTGAGCTCTTTAAGATCATGGGGTCTGAGCTCAACTTTTTGACAAGTTTTCACCCACAAACTGATGGCCAAACCGAGAGGGTGAATGCTCTACTAGAACTTTCCTTAAGGCTCTACGTAAGTGCCAATCAACAAGATTGGGCTAAGTCTTAGACATCGCTATATTTTCTTACAACTTACAAAAGAGTGAGTCGACGGGGTTAAGTCCGTTCGAGATAGCTACTGGGCAGCAGCCGATGACCTCACACACTTTAGCCATTGGCTATAAAGGCCCAAGCCCTGCTGCATTTAAATTTGCTAAGGGTTAGCATGAGAAGACTGACTGGCAAAGGCGTACTTAGCCAAGGCCGCGAAGAAGATAAAGAAGTGGGCCAATGCTAATAGGAGGTATCTGGAGTTTAAGGAATGATATTTAGTCATAGTGAAGCTCCTTCCCCATCAAAGTCATCGTTTTGCCAATGTCCACAAAGGGCTAGTAAGACGTTACGAGGGACCGTTTCCGATAGAGAAACGCATTGGTAAGCTAGCCTATTGCTTGACTTTGCCTTCACATTTGGAGATGCATCCAGTCTTTCATGTGAGCTTATTGAAGCCCTTCAACAAAGATTAAGATGATCCAAGTAGGGGCTTGTTGAGAAGAGCGCCAACCGCTATCACTGTTGTGCTGGAGCTAGAAGTAGAAGAAATTTTGGCACACCGAGTAATCCCAAGACGCGGGAGTCATCAGAGTTATGTGGAGTACTTCGTCAAATGGAAAGGAGCTCCTGACAGTGAGGCAAGCTTGGAACATGAACTTACGTTATGGGGTTACAAGGATTTAATAGAGTCATACAGGAGAGATGCGTCAAGGATGTCGCCACATTGAGTGGGGGAGGATGTCACCCACCGCTCCTGAATTGATTAAAATGCAAAAGTTGACTATCCGGAATTGTCTGAAATATTCTGGAACAGTCCAGAACAATCTGGAAGAATCCGAAACCTTCTAGAAGAGGGTAGAACTTTCTAGAAGCGTGTGGAATGTCATAGAAGTGTGTGGAATTCTCTAGAAGCATGTGGAGTTCTCTAGAAGCGTGTGGAATTTTCTAGAAGCTGGTAAATCTTCTGGAGGAGCTTGGAACATTTTAGAAAATTGTAGAGATATTTATCCTTTTGTAAATATCTTAGATATTTTGTTAGAATATTCTAGAGACTAAATTGTAACCGTTAGATCAAAGAGATCCTAGCCATTCATTAAGCAGGTGGAGTAGTATAAATACCCCTCACCACCTCTCATTTGGGAACCAACCAAGTGAGAGCATTTGTAAAGTTCTTTGAGAGAGAGTAATAAAAGTTCATTTCCTTAAGAGTTCGAGTTCCTTTGTAATTACTTAGTGCTTACAAGTATTAAGAGTAAGGCTGACTAGCATTCTAGAGTTGAAAAGTTTGCTAGTGCCGCATTGTTCGTTGGTATTACGACCAAGTCCGTGACAATGTGGATATGAAGGTGAAAAGTGGTTTAGGGAGTAAATATGAGAGAAGAAAAGAAAGAGAAATGAGAGGACTGATGGGTGGTGGCAGAGAGAAGAGGGTTGCAGGTGAGAAAGAAGGAAAAAAATATCAAAGTAGTGAAAGTGACATGCTAACATGTCTCTTCCTCCACTTTTCTTCATTGTGATTCGCACCCCTTCTCACAATTATTTTCTCCCTTTTTCCCTGGCATTGATACATCTGGTCATGATGTGCATGTTCTCTACTTCTCCCATATCAACAGTGTTTATTGATTGGCAAATTTTTCTTAATAATTATCTATATCATTTTTTATATTAGGAAATTAAATCCAAGTTCTAGATAGGCATTTAATTTAGATCAAGTCCCATAAAATGACAAAATTAATTGCAAGTCTTTTTGGACCTGGATTATACTCCTTCTGGTCCTAATTATAAGATTATTTTCACTTTTTTGAAGAAATTAAGAATACTAAATTAATTAATTTGAAATGTCTATAATTATCTTTTTTCCTAAAAACTAATTTATATTATTTACAAACTGTCATATAATACGATTCATGTAAGATACGTTAAAATAAAATAGTTTATTTGGGTTCTTTAATCTCCACAAAAAAATTAAAATGATCTTATATTTTGGATCGAAGAGATTATTAGAAACCAGAAAACATGCAAGTAAATTGCAAATGAAGAAAGGAATATGGAGAATACCATTTTAAAATTTTTTTTAATGAAGAAGATAAAACTATAAAAGTGAGAGGGGTCTGTAGCTGTTTTCTTAATAAATACATGCTAACCTTTTTTTTAAAAAAAAAGAGCCCCTTTCCTTGACAGGTATTTAAGATGGAAAACGTACACTTTATTTAAATCAATTTTTCAGTTGGCAAAAAATTAAAGATGAAGATGTCTCCAAAGAGGAAATAGACTGAAAAGAAAGGTACATGGAGAGACGAAGTTGCAGTGAGATGACAAGGGAGGTATGGTGAGAGGATAGAGTTTATTATTATTATTTTATTTTAGGAAAGGAATGAGATGATAGAGTCTAGAGAAAGAGAGGACGTGCCATTTCTATTAGGCAAATTTTTTTCAATCAAAACATGCAAACTATTTGACATAAAGACTGAAATTTATCAACATGAGCAGGCAAGATTTTCTCTCATTCACGTGGGAGAGAGAATATCAAATGAAATTGAACAAAAAATGCAAGAAATAATAGGTACGTGAGGAAGAACTTCCAGCCAAGTGAGATAGACAATAAAGAGAAGTAGAGGACTCTGATTTGAGGGATTCAAATTACAAGATGAAAGTATGATATGTGATACATTGATATGACATGTTGCGTGAATCTATCCTTTTTTTTTCTGCTTCTTAAAGCTCACCTCAAAACAATGCAAGCTAGAAGGAAGGTAACATTCTAGATGGGCGCAAAAAGTTGATGGGTCTCTTTTTTGGAAGTGAAAATGTTAAATTTTAACATTTTTCTAGAGGTTTCATAACATATCAAAGTCGATACATTGTTTTAGGTTTTGATTTTAAATAGATATAAAATCAAATTTGTATAAGATTAGTGGATCAATCCTTAGGTTTTGTTGTGGAGTCCACTGTGTTAAAACTTAAAAGACTCTCTCTATGTAAACCCTCTTTTATTGTAAAAATTAGGAATGTTATGTAATAAAGATCTTTCAAATCCTTATTTTGCGTGATTAGATAAAACGTTTTCAGCTCAATAAGGTCTCAGTATCCGTTGTTGGGTGAATGTTGACCCAGAAATAAGGGATATTCTACAGACTTTCTCTTTTCCAAGGCTTAGTATGATACAGTTGTTACTTCTCCATTGAAGTAGGTATTTCAAGGATAGTGGTGGCAGGGTAGGAGTATGTATCGGTCATAGGGGTTGCACAATGGGACTATTGAAAAACAATGGAGGCATTGGTGGTATATGAAAGCTATCTAATTAATGAATTCATATTTTCTAGAGTATTTAATCTTAAAAATTTGAATATATTTATTTGTTGCAGTATTTCTTATACTATCTATTTTCATTGTTAATTTAAATATGGGAAAGATTCTGAAGTGATTCGGTGTTATATTATACAATTTCATGATCCTGTTTGTTACTTAAAAGATTAAGGGATATACTTGGAAGTCTATTGTTGTGTATATGAATTAAGTATATTTCGAGCACCATAGGGATATTGCCATGAAGAAGGAGCATGTAAGCGTGAAAGCTTGGTTGGTTTATAAAAGAATTATAAATCATTGGTGAACCATTTCAATTTTGAGTTTATTTATATAATTGTTGTATAGCGAAAATAAATTATTGATTTCATGTATGTGAAAGAAACCCATGTATCACAATGGGCAGTATATGCTAATGTGTAACATACAATAATTTGGTAGTGGATAGGATATGAAATTAATCTGAGTTATAAAATGTATGGTTTGCCAAAGTGTGTTGTATATAGGTTAATGCACCTGTGCAACCCTCTCTCTTCCAATTTTGTTGATGGTGACTCATGCCCCCTTACAATTCATTTTCTCTTATCTTTCCAAGGCATTGATAGTCACATGACATATATGCTCATGCTATGTACATTCTCCCATCTGTTGGCAAAAAGAAAGGAAACTTTAATAATCATATATATAACGCAAATATTCAATTCAATTAACAGTCAATAATCAAGCATCACAAGCAATTGTATTTGCCCAAGTCAATTTTCACTCACGGCAATTGTATGTTTCACTTTCAAGAGTTAATGGAAGTTAACTCCGTTACTTTTCATCTGTTGGGCCTCAGTCACTTTTTAAAAATGATTATTTCTAGCAGGTGAAAGAGAAAAATCCCCTAATTTTTTGTTAGAGAAGTGTCAGACACCATAAACAGTGGTGGCGCTTTTGCCTCAATTTAAAAAGGTTCATGGGTATTTTTGCACCCAATAAAAGTTTACGGGTGCCTAACGCTCTTTTGAGAAAAGGGTTAGAGGTATTTTTGCTCCTTTACCCTTTCCGAAACCTAACAAACCATGTAGAATGAAACTGCCTTTATACCACTGTGGATAGGAATATATATAATTTTTTGTCATTTTATATAGTTCTTGCATATTTTTACGTACAATTCTTTATGTGATTCATTTTCATAGTTGGGAAATTAAATGCATCTTTATTTCAATCTTATGTGTAAAAGACCATGCATATGATTTTTTTAACCTTAATTTCCTATAGTTCAGTAAATGCTCTGTACATCGCATAGGGTAGTCAGTGCGAGCTCGTGATAAAATAGTTCTAATCTTTGCATCTAGCGAAATTGCTTCCAACCATCTGGGAGAACAGTTAATTCAAGGTTTGCAATCCCTATTCATGTAACAAAAGATTTGGTATCTAACATAAAGCAGAATTCACCTCTTGCAAATTTGATTTTATCAACAAAGCTAATCATTTGGGACGAAGCTCCTATGGTACAACGACTCTGCTTTGAGACCTTTGAAAGGACACTGAGGGATATAATGTGTTCATCCTCTATTTTTGGAGGGAAGTGTGTTGTTTTAGCACTACCACAGAACACACCTATAGCGGCGCTTTTTTGACCACTATAGCGGCGCTTTTGAAGTGCCGCTATAGCTAGCACCGCAATAGGTCAGGTGACCTATAGCGGCGCTTACAAAGCGCCGCTATAGGTGACCATATAGCGGCGCTTTATTACCCAAAAGCGCCGCTATAGGTATGTTTTAATTAATTTTTTATTGAAACTGAAAAGGCCTATACCGACGCTTTTTACAAAAAGCGCCGGTATAGGACCATCTATACCGGCGCTTTTATGTCTTAAAGCGCCGGTATAGGCCTCTCTATAGCGGCGCTTTTCGTAAAAAGCGCCGCTATAGGTTTTATTTTTTAAAAAAATAAATCAATATTGTTTTTTCACACGCACCTACATCAGTGTGAAAATTTCAGCACTGGAACTCAACAAAAAGCAAAATACTCCTAATTCAGAATGGTTTTTCATGTGCTCAGTGTTGTAACTTAATACAACGAGTATAAACAAGAAATCAAAATTATTTTCCCCTTTTTCCATTTAATGTGCTTAGTGTTGTAACTTAATACAATAAGTAGAAACAAGAAATCCAAATTATTTTTCCCTTTTTCCATTCCTATACAATGAGTAGAAACAAAAAAATCTAGGTACCGAAGAAAAAAAAAGCTTCTACCATTTGAGATTCGTAAAATCACCTGGAAACTTGGAGCTCCATAATCTGCAATTGTAAATGATTTCTCCAAAAATGACAGTGAGAGAAAGAGAGTGCGATATGCCAAAAAAAAGAGAGGTAAATAGTGAGAAACTAAGAGAGAAGAGAGAATATTTGAGGAAAGGAGGAGAAACTTACAAGTTGTTGATCAAATCCCTTGTGAAGAGAGAAGAGAGAGTGGGACGGGAAGAGAAAGAAAGAAGAGAGAAGAAAAAAATGGGAGGGGAATGTGTTATGAGAGAATAAATAAGAAAGAGTCACGTACACCTATAGCGGCGCTTTTTAAGGAAAGCGCCGCTATAGGCATAAAAAACTGGAGGGAAAGTTTCCCTCCTTTTTTTATTTTGAATTTATAACCTATAGCGGCGCTTTTTTAAAAAAGCGCCGCTATAGGTGAAAATTCGAAAAAAATGGGGGGAAACTTTCCCTCCATTTTTTGATGCTTATAGCGGCACTTTCTTTAAAAAGCGCCGCTATATGTGCACGTAATATTTTTAAAAAATATAAATTGATATTTAATTGTTAATTAATTATTTAATATATAATATTAAATTTTTATATTCATTATTTTTTTAAATTCTAAAAAAAAATAATTTTTATTAAAAATGAATAGGAATATTTTATTTAAATATTAAATAATTAATTAACAATTCAATATCAATTTATATTTTTTAAAAATATTACGTGCACCTATAGCGGCGCTTTTTAAAGAAAGCACCGCTATAGGCTTTCCCTCCATTTTCTTTTGCCTATAGCGGCGCTTTCTTTAAAAAGCGCCGCTATAGGTGAAAATTCGAAAATAATGGGGGGAAACTTTCCCCCCATTTTTTGATGCCTATAGCGGCGCTTTCTTTAAAAAGCGCCGCTATAGGTGCACATAATATTTTTAAAAAATACAAATTGATATTTAATTGTTAATTAATTATTTAATATTTAATATTAAATTTTTATATTCATTATTATTTTTTTTAAATTCTAAAAAAGTAATTTTTATTAAAAATGAATAGGAATATTTTATTTAATATTTAATATTAATTTTTTATATTAATAACCTATCCCGGCGCTTACAGACACAAGCGCCGGGATAGGTTTTCTAGTAAAAAAATAAAAAAAATTTAATATTTAATGTCTATAGCGACGCTTAGTTTTATAAGCGTCGGAATAGGTTAGACCTATAGCGGCGCTTATTTAAGTAAGCGCCGGTATAGGTCTTTTAAACCCTATAGCGGCACTTATTTAAGTAAGCGCCAGTATTGCTGCGCCGCAATAGCCCTATTCTGTAGTAGTGTAGGTGTCGATATTTTAAATGCATGTTTAAATTCGTCGCCCCTGTGCTCGCCCCTGTGATACCATTGCAAAATGTTTGAACTAAAGACAAACATGAGGTTGAATTCCCCTGAACACTCAATGGAGAAAGAAAGATTACGTGTGTTTTCTCAATGGCTCCTTGATGTAGGCGATGGCAAAATTGGAATGTCTCATGACGGTGAAGCTATGGTGGAAATTCCTCATGAGTTGTTACTTTTGAATCATAAAGATCCCCGTAGCTGCTATTGTTCAGGCAACCTATCCAAATCTTTGTGATAACATTGAGAACTCTAATCATTTTAATGATCGTGCAGTATTGGCCCCTACAATTGATGTTGTAAACAAAGTCAGTCACTTCATGTGTGCAATGCTGATATGCGACTTTGTTGAGTACCATAGCTGTGACATTGTTTGCAAAACATTGCAAGAGAGAAATGTGCTGAAAGACCTATATAGCCCTAAGTTTCTTAATACTATTAACTCCTCTGGGTTGCCCATGCATAAGATATCATTGAAGGTGGGCACTCCTATAATGCTTATTCAAAACATTGACCAAGTAGCATTTTCCAAGCAAAGTGCTCACTATGTTTTAATTGAGTCGTCAGTCTTATCTTTTGTTTATTTTGCTGTCACAAATATTATTGGCTAATGTGATGTGTGATTTAATAATAATGCGAGATTGTGCTATAGAAAAAGGGCGCATAGATATGACTACGGTAGTATATTCAATTGCATTATAAACCTTAATGTTAATTAGGATTAGATTAATTTGCTCAAGTGTCACTGAAAAATATTGATAGTCCGTGAAAGGAATGAGCGGGGAGTCAATGCTTGTTATTTTTAATATAGCACCAGGGACTTTATACACAAAAGAAGTGAATTTTTTTTTTAAAGTTCCCGTTTCAATTTGCACTATTATTGGCCTTTCTTTGTTTTTTTTATAAACATTATTGGCCTTTGTTTATTCTTTCTTATATTTTAGGTGTTACGTGATACAGAGTTATTACTTTGAAAATTTTGTGGATATTAATTTTTGTTTCCCTCAATGTTATTGCTTGCTTATAATTACTAAAACTTTTAATTTTCAAAAATTAATTTCCAAATACCTATATTTTTTTTATCAATTTTTAATTTGATACCCATATAATTTTCTCTCTTTTTACAAAAGAAAATCATAGGGCTATAGTTACTAACATACACTAACAAATTAAAGGATAGAGAAAAAAAAAGTACATGTGTCAAATTAAAAATTGAAGAATACAAATACGTGCAAAATGGGTTTCCTAATGCTTTAGATTTTTCTTGCTAGCCTGAAGATATTTTGTCTTGGACACAAATCCTATATTTACTGTAAGGTTATTTAACTAAATATAGGATCTATTTGGGGAAGTGAGCTTGTTTCTAAATATAAAACTATTTTCTAATTTTTTTCAATATTTTCCCAAACCATCCTTATTGATACTCCTCAATGATGAACAAGCAAGAGAGGAATGATGTAAATAAAGATATATAGTTAGGGTGTGTTGGTAATATCATGTGATTTTAACTAACTTAACTAACTTCTTTAATCTAATCAAATTAGGTAATTAAGTCTTATATTTAAAAATGGGAGTGGTTAATTAAAAATTACTTGAACAATGATTTGAACTTAGTTGTATTCAAATAAGTTTTTGGATCAAAAATTAAGTTTTTCTAATTGTATTCAAATAAGATTTAAACTTCAAGCATGAATTGTCATAAAAAAAACCAAAATTAATACACAACTAATTTATTACGTTCATACAAAATGTGTTCTAAATCTAGTACCTAAACACAAAGTAGGTTATCTCTATTATTGTGGAAAATCACTAAAAATATAACAGCAAACTATCGTTAGGTTTATCCCTCAATTTTTACATATAGTCCTCTGTTAAAATCTTAAGTTTTGATGAGGACTGATCCTAAGAAAACATAAGTAAAAGTTACCTCTGAATTAATCTTATAATATCTGCCAGGTAACAAATCATCATTGCAAGAACAAAGATTTATCTCTAATAAGAAAAGGCATCTTAACAAATCAATATTGAATGCGTATCTCTATCGCTAAAATGTATCTGTATAGCTAATTGAAAGAAAAGAATAGCGAGTGACGACTTAGAAAAGTCAATGTTAATATCTATCGCTAAGTCATCCTCTATCGCTAAAGAAAGATTTCATCGCTAGAAATTCATTGAGCTTATGAGTAAATGAAACCAGCAGATACATGAACTAAGTCCCTTAATCAGCTAGCGATAATAGGTTAAGCTATCGATAACCATAAGTGCTTCAGATAATGATCTTTCAGATAGCCAGTGCCTAAGAGCTAATGAATCAAGAGCTGATATGTTTGCTTGCGCTAAGTGTTTATCTATCGATAATGGGATACCTTGAAGTTCTGAATTCTTTGATAATTGTATCCTTAAAGCTAATAAGCAAATCAAGTATCTAGCGATAGTAGTTTAAGCAATCGATAGAAGAATATATGCTGATACGATGCTTTTTAATCCAAGAGAATATGCTATCGATAAAAAGCTCTGATATTCTTTATATTGTCTTCATCTCATTGAGCAAATGGATTAAGCTTGCGATAGTAACCTCTGTGCATTATATGACTATTTGGTTAGCTAACAGTTTAAGTGCAGATCACTATAAGATTAGCGATAACAGATCAAGCTAGCGCTAATAGAAAGCTGCCAGAAAGTACTATTTGTACGGATGCTCAGAGCGCTGAGTCTGTCTCTCTCTTAGCTCACCCTATGCAAGAAGTAGTTGAAGCTAAAGCAGAGAGTTAAGCCCGATAAAGAAGCTGCATTTAATGCCAACGGCTATGAGCTCCCAACGACTAAATTCAAACGGCTTCTTGGATGCTGAATCAAAAGGGCAAAATCTGAAGAGGATATAAATACAGAACTCAAGCATTTATTGAGTAGAGACGAACAACGAGAATATTCACAAGCTCATTCATTACTCTGTATTTATTGTCTTAGAGATTTCATCTGTACTTAAGTGTTTATCAAAATCAGTTCATTAAATGAACGTATTTATTGAAATCCTCTACTGTTTGAGGTTGTTCTGAAAGCTTGGTGCTTTAGAACAGGGATATTTCCTTACAGGTAGTAAGGGGGAGTGTTTAGAGATTCTAAAACTCTGTAAAGGTTGACAGGTGAACCTGGGCTCGTAAAACCTGTGGTTAGTGGAACCCAACAGAGTGTTGGAGAACTGGACGTAGGCAGTGTTGGCCGAACCAGTATAAATTTCGTGTTGAGTTAATCTCTTCTAAATTTTTTTTAAATAGCACAATTCACCCCCCCTCTTGTGCGATTGCCACTTTCATTCTCTAAATGACAAAAATAACTCAATCCAACATGTAATAGACTGGCTATTTAGACAACAAAGTAAGAGATCTAAAATTCAAATCCACCTTGATTAAAAGGGCCCTTGATTTTTTTTATATGAAAAAAAGCCCTTGATTGGAGATATCCTTATCAATCGTATTTGAATCAGTGGGTTATTCGAATAATTGATATACAATTTTGAAAAAATGCTGGATCCATGAGTGGTATCTTCCCCTAATGGCTAACACCTACAAATGTTGTTAGTATGCTTGGAATAAAAGCACCACTAAACTAATTGGTGTTGGTCATTGTGAAGTGGTTTGACAGTTTAAACACGAAATCTCGAGTTTGAATCCATATAAATACAAAAAATGCTTTTGAAAGCTATCATTAATTGAGTAGGACAATATTCGAATATGATCCAGTGAAATAGCATATCAAGAAGGTACCATTGTCATCTCATTGGACTTGAAGTATATGCTCTTGAGGTCCTTGACTTCTCATTCCTAACGAAAAACAGCACAAAAAACTTTAGTACAAAAAATTAAATGTTCCAAAAAAAATGAACGCTTAAATTAAAATTGTCCATATCATGTAATGGCTAAAAGAATTTATGATTCAAAAACAGAACACATAATAATAATAATAATAATAATAATAATAATAATAGTAGTAGTAGTATATATAACAGGTGTACTGATGGAGATATGCATCGCAGTAGCGAATATATACACTTAAAAGTATATATGAAATATTTTTCTTCTAATGAATTGACAAATATAAAAGGATCCAATGAAATTCCCAGGTTGAGTTGATTTGAATACAGCAAAACACAACTTAGAAAGAGCAGAGCAAAGTGGCTACTGGGTATAAAACACAAACACAAATGATTTTCCCCCGATACCAAAAGAAAAGGCTAAAAAAGTCTACCTCATCATTTTGTCCTCGCAATGGTTTGTCCAAGGCATGCATTTACCTCAAGTACTTTGTCTCACAACCTCGTCTGACTACAATTATAGAAAAACAACAACGTTAGATTGTAAGAAGAGCATAAAAAATGATTCTTAGTTTAGAGTTTTATTGGAGACTACATTAGATGAGGACTAATTATGGCCCTGATCGATCATTCAAAGAGTGCTCACCTGATATTACTAATACTAGGTTGGTTTTGTTGTTTTTGTCCAAAGCATCTAGTGGGCTCGAAATTTGTTAGATTAAAATATCAAATTTGTAATATTTTTTAATCTGCCACAACCTTATCTGCAGAAGAAAATGATGATGAAGCTTTTTAGCTTTGAGTATAACATAAAAGAAACCGTTAGACAAAGCGTTCAACAATAAATTACCCTTTCCATTAACATCTTCAAGAGTCTGCATGTTGCCCAGGGGAGATGCATGATTGTTGGTCCAAATATTTCTTCTCCAGGTGGAAGTCCTCTTTTATTAGAACATTTATACCAAATAAATCATAACAACATAGCATATTTTTACAAGCCTGTTATTAATCATTCATGTTTTAAAATATGAAGTCGTAAAGATGAAAGGATAAAAATTGCCAAGTTATATATTAACAAACATAATCATGAGAAATAGTCAATCCCAACAAATATTAGGAACATAAGAATTTGGCATACCAAGTAAGGAACAGAATTTCTTGAAAAACAGGAAGCCAGAACAAAAATGAAGAGGCAACAAAGCATTCAAGAATATGTTATTTATAAGCTCAAATAGACCAACCTACTACATTGCTGACAAAATCTATGTTCCAATCAAAATCATCCCACTTCAAATGGACCAGGAATCTCCAGTTACATAGAAATATAAAATGGAAAATACAAACAGAAATTGAGAATATATATATATATATATGTGAAAACTTGCGTGAGGAAGAATAGAGAGGAAGAATCCCCTTTCCATTCGAACAACTATTTGAAAATTAAGAGGAACCATTTCTTGAAGAAATCAAATAGTTATAAAAACAAGAACACAAACCTTAAAGAAATATGAAGTATGTCGTTTGCTTCCTCGGTCTGAACAGGGTGAAGAGAATGCTCCCTCTATCAAAATATGTTTCCTATACTTCTATTATAGAATGGCAGTATAGAACAAATTCATAATCGAACAACATTTAAATATCATAACATTCAAATATTCAACCATATAAGTTTACAAGAGGAACAACTTAAAGTATCAAACAAATTTGAAGCCACAATTTATTAATCCATTGCAGTCATCCAAATTTTATATTCAAAAAGAAGAAGAAACAACTAAGAAGCAATTGATTATGCAAAACCAGTCTTCACTTATCAATTTGGGATTTTAACCATTTGTTCCAGCCACCTGTATATATTTTCAAGAAAATAAACCACCACAAGTTATATAAGTTATGATCCACTTTAAAAATAGCAAGCCCATTTGATCATTTTATTTATAAAAATGCATATACTCTAATCAACTTAAAATAACGTAATGAAGATTTTATATATACCTGTCAGTCTTGAAATCTCCTTTTCATTCTAGCCTTGAAAATTACCAAGTGGACATAAATCCAATCATACATGTCAGTGAAGAATTGAAAATAAGCAGCCCTCCATGAACTTTTAAGGATTAAAGTTCCACAAATGCCCCAAAATCCAACAAGAAATCCTAAAGTCATGCTGATGTAGTACCCGAAATTTATGAGTTCACCTCCTTCATTTGAATCAGTGTTGGGACTCATCTTGTGGTTTTGATCAACGTCATCAGTTTTTGAGCATCCTTTTGTCAGTGGCTGGCCACAAAGTCCATGGTTTCCAATGTAACAGGAAACATCAAATGTCTGAAGTTGAGTAGTTTGTGGAATTTCTCCCGATAAGTTGTTGAAAGACAAGTTCATGAAACTCAAAAAACTCAAATTTGCGAAGCTTACTGGAATTCCACCAGAAAGAGCATTATTTGACAAATCCAGTGATTCCAACATTTTCATTTGACCCATTCTTTTGGGGATGAATCCTGTCAGATTATTTCTTGATAGATTCAATGACGCCAATGCCATAAGTGATGCTATGCCACCAGGAATATGTCCAGTCAGGTGATTACTGGAAAGATCAATGGCTGTCATTAGGCCAAGATTCTTGTCATACTTAACACCTTCCCCTTTCCAATTCAACATTGCATTTTCAATGTAACGACCGTCTGAAATTACTGAACTGAAGTAATAATAAATTATATAACTTCTAGATATTAAATTTGACAAAGCACTCAAGTTACTGAGGCAATGCGGTATTGTACCAGTAATATTGTTTTGGGAAAGATCTAAAATTTGAAGAAATGACAATTTGCATAAACTTGTAGGTATATTTCCATAAAACTTGTTTGCTTGGAGACGCAAACCAATCAAATTTGGAAGGTAATGACCAATCCATGGTGGCAACTTTCCATTCAAATTATTCTCGCCATAATCAATGAAATTCAAATATGGAGAGTTCATTAAAGATGGTATATTTCCAGAAAAGTTATTGTTATTTAAATGGATGGTTTCAATATACTCCAAACTACTGATTGAAGATGGTATTGTCCCTGAGAAATTATTGTTTGCCAATATCAAACCTTCCAAGGAAGAAAATTGCCTCCAGCAGTGAGGAAGCTTTCCTGACAGCAAATTACTTGACATGTCAAGATATCGTAATTGAGAATGTAATGTTGCACATAAAGAAGATATGGAGCCTGAGAACCTATTATTCGAGAGAACCAAGACTTCTGTTTGTGGTGAAAAATGTGGTATGGGACCTGTCAAATTGTTGAAACTCAAATCCCAAGTCAGTCCAGATTTTGGTAACGATCTTGGCAGTTCTCCATAGATTTTGTTATGGGAAATATTAAAGTATGACAAAATCGGGAACAGCCATATCCATTCAGGAATTGAATCTGAAATTGAACCACTCGAAATGTCCAAAAATTCAAGCTCCCGTTGATGCTTGAGCCACATTGGAAAGCCAACGCTCGTGGAATTGCATGACCTGGCATAAAATGTTTGCAATTGAAAAGGTGCGACCCATTTTGGACTGAAGTTGAATGAAAGGAAATTATCAGAGACATCCAAATAACCCAAGTTGGATAAAGTTGACAGATGTCCTTCATTGACCACACCATTCAACTTATTGCCTGACAGAGATAATGATTTCAATGATGAAAGTCCATGAAGCTCTGGGAATGGCCCACTCAAATTGTTGTAACTTATATCCAATACTGAAAGATGAGGCAAGTGGCCTAGTGATTGTGGAATTGGCCCATTAAGACTAGTATTTGCTAGATCTAGTGAGATCAAGGATGAGAAGTTCGAAAAATCAGGAAATGGGCCACTACTGAATGGATTCTCTGTTACGTCCAATGTCTCTATACTATGTTGGGCACAATGCAACTGTGGTATCCAATCACTTAGTGGGCCAGTTAAACTGTTGGAGTGTAATTCCAACCCACGCAGTCGACATAAATTAGAGATGGCTTTCCCTATATCATTTTCGAGATTATTTCCGTAAAGACGCAAACTTTCAAGAGAAGTGGTATTTGTGAAGGCATCTGAAGCAACATGCTGTAAGGATGTGTATGAGAGATCCAGACTTTCAAGAGAATTCATATTTGAAAATGTGTCAGCGGGAATATGTTGGAAAGAATTGCCAGAGAGATCAATTTTTACAAAGGTTTTGCTGATGTTAGACACCCAATGTAAGACTGAAGTGTTAAAGCCATTATTTGCAAGACTGAGACTTGTGAGAGAAGTGGAATAATTACTGTGGATGAAAGATTTGGGATTGACTTGAGGCGGTGAACATCCATCTAAGTTAAGCTCAAGCAAAGAGGACACTTTTAACAATGATGATTGCCAATCAAATGCTTGATTTAGATTTACCCTAGCCAAATCAAGATGCCCTAAAGAATGAAGATATGAAACCCACTCAAGATCATTTACAGTCAAGTAAGAGTTGCCACTAAGGTCAAGAGTTTCTAGATTAGACAGATTTCTTAGTTCATGAGGAGTACTACCAACAAGTTTTGCATCTGACAATATCAACCTTTCTAATTGTGGAGCATTTCTTGATAAAGATGATTGCCAATCAATAGCTTTACTTAGATTAACTTGAGACAAATCAAGATTCCTCAAAGAAGAAAGGTTAGAAATCCACTCAAGATCATTTACAATCAAATCATAATTATTATACCCAAGGTCAAGAGTTTGAAGATTAGATAAATTCTGCAATTGATGTGGAATAGTACCACCAAGACCGGCATATGTAAGTATTAACTCTCTTAGTTGATTAAGAGAGCCAATGCATTTTGGAATTTTGTTTCCTCCAAAATTGTTAGAGCTGAGGTTCAAGCGAGCTAAATGGTGCAAATCACATATGGAAGAATCGATTTTACCTTCTAAAGCATATACTTGTAGCTTGGTGACATGACCTGTCAAATGATTGCAAGAAATCCCACTCCACTCACAACAATCAGCTTCATGTTTCCATGAGGAAAGAAGTCCAAAATAATCAATAAAGCCAGCTTTCAACTTGAGAAGAGCTTGCTTATCTGTTTCAACACAACGCTTCATGTTAGAATTTCCTGCACACATTAAGACGCTTACAGATGCAACCAAGAAACAGATTTTGAAAGTTTGGCGAAACATGTTGATCAACATGCTTGTGATTCTTCTGGAAGATGAAACTATAGGTTTTATGTCTCAAACTAAGCGGTCTCTGGGCATTTAATAGACAAAAAGATTATAAATACTACATTTTTCCACTTGAATTCATAACCACAATTAATTGTGATTACGATCAGTATCATTTTCATAGTTACGGTTAGCGTACGTAATGGATATACATGGTTACGGTTAGCATATGAAAGACTTTTGAGTCAACTAGACATATTTATAAGTCCAAAAAAAAAAACTAGACATATTTATACAATATATATATATATATAGGTATACATGGATAGATACTATTAAAAATAGTATTTACATGCTCATATAATATAAACGTTTCTACTTATTATTAACTAAATTTCAGAGAGCAAGAAAATTATTAACCAATTTATTCCTAACTTCAGGTTACGTTGACCAAGATTTAATTTTTAATTATTTGACTTGTAAAATTATTTTAACCCTTTTGAAAAATTTATTTCATGTATTATTTGAAAGTGGCAATCACACAAGAGGGGGGTGAATTGTGCTATTTAAAAATCTAGGAATAATTAAAACAACACAGTATTTATACTGG
Organism: Mimosa bimucronata; assembly: GCA_037074515.1. Classification (NCBI taxonomy): domain Eukaryota; kingdom Viridiplantae; phylum Streptophyta; class Magnoliopsida; order Fabales; family Fabaceae; genus Mimosa; species Mimosa bimucronata. The sequence continues at coordinate 11,441,518 of CM073443.1, read as the reverse complement.
TTCGGCCAACACTGCCTACGTCCAGTTCTTCAACACTCTGTTGGGTTCCACTAACCACAGGTTTTACGAGCACAGGTTCACCTGTCAACCTTTACAGAGTTTTAGAATCTCTCTAAACACTCCCCCTTTCTACCTATAAGGCAATATCCTTGTTCTAAAGCACCAAGCTTTCAGAACAATCTCAAACAATAGAGGATTTCAATAAATACGTTCACTTAATGAACTGATTTTGATAAACACTTAAGTATAAATAAAATCTCTAAAACAATAAATACAGAGCAATGAATGAGTTTGTGATTATTCTTGTTTTTCGTCACTTCTCAATAAATGCTTGATTCTGTATTTATATCTCTTCTCAGATTTTGCCCTAACATTCATTCTTCAAGAAGCCGTTTGAATTTAGTCGTTGGGAGCTCATAGCCGTTGGCATTTAATGCAGCTTCTTCATCGGGCTTAACTCTTTGCTCTAGCTTCAACTACTTCTTGCGTAGGGTGAGCTAGGAGAGAGACAGACTCAGCGTTCTGAGCATCCGTACAAGAATTCTGAGCATCCTGCACTTAAGCTTGTTAGCTGAACAAATAATCATTTAATGCACAGCAAATGTCATCGCAAGCATAGTCCATTAGCTCAATGTTCAGAGTACTAACTATCATATCAGCATACATTGTTCTATCGATTGCTAATTTCTTATTGCTAGATACTTGATTGCTTATTAGCTTTAAGGATACAATTATCTAAGTATTCAGAGGTATTTCAAGGTATCCTATTATCGATAGCTAAACGTTTTATCACTAGCAACAATGTTAGCTCATTTGACTCATTTGCTCTCAGGCACTAGCTATTTGAATGATTATCTGAAGCACTTTTGTTATCGATAGCTTAACCTGTTATCGCTGGCTAATTTCTTTATATTAGAGACTTAGTTCATTTATCTGCTGGTTTCATTTTCTCATATGAACAATGAACTTCTAGCGATAAAATTCTTCTTTATCGATAGTGAATGACTTAGCGATACATATATTAGCTTTGTAATTTCTAAGTCTTCACTTGCTATGGCTCTGTCTATTAGCTATAGAGATTCACTTAGCGATAGAGATATTTCTTTTAGTTGATCTGCTAAGCTTTCATTTGCTAAGTTACCATTTGCTATTTGATGGGTTTTTCTCATGAGTGATGGATCTTTATTCTAGCGATAGTGAATCTGTTACCTATCAGATTTTACTTGTTTAAATTCAGAGGTAACTTACTCTTATGTTTTCTATGAGTCAGTCTTCATCAAAACTTAAGATTCTAACATTATTATTAGAGTAAAATTGTTTAACCATCCTTATGGTTTGTCGTAATTACAAGGTCTCTTCCACATTTTAAAAACATACATTATAGTCCAAAATCCAAATCATTAACATCGTTAATGAATATTTTGAATGATTATTGAAGCATATTTTTTAATTTAAAATTAAACCGTATTAAAATAAACCTTGTATACTAATATACCCTCATTATACCTATTACCTAATTTATCTTTTATCATTAATATTTATTATTGATCTATTAAATATTTTTTTAATGTAGAAAAACTATGAAATAATTTTTTTATTTGAAAAATACTAACAATCTGATGAAAATTTTGAGTAATTTCTTAACAAGCATATATTAAATATATATAAAAAGTTTTGAATTATAACATATTAATATAATGATCTGAAAATTATATGCTTTATAATTTTTTGATTTGACTGAAAGTACATATACATGATCGAAAAACATTTTAGTCATGATATGTATTAATTGTAAGTAAGTTTTAAAAAATAAACGAGATTAAAAATTTAAATTATTAGAAAACTAAAAAATTATAAACATAAAATGAATGAGTTTTGTAATATTGTAATTAATTTAACAGTATAATTTTGATTTTGAAAATATGTTGTAGAATTATCATTTTAATTTTGGATAAATTTATGTGATCAAATAATCATTAAGTAACATTTATGGTAATGAGGGGTATTTCAGTCAAAATAATGAGTGAAATATTGTGTTTTAATAGTCATCTACAATTTGGGTGGATGGTAGTTGAATATCAAAACTTAAATAGAGGTAATGAAGTATTTTCACCAGAAAGATTTATTTCATTTTGCCATTAATGGTTGTAGTCATGGTTGTCAAACTCACGAGTTGACTCTACGATTTTACCCTTTTTACAGTTTTACTTAACCAAAACGTATCACGAGTCACTTAAATTCATAATGGCTGCAAACTCGGTAAAAACTCATGAGTTTACATGCCAAATTTAACGTTTTTAATTTTCTACTTAACAGAAATTGTTGTTAAATACTCTAAATTTATGTTAATTATTTTTATTTAACCATATTCAATGAATTTATGTATAAATTTCATAGAAATTTCCTTATTACGTTTGATAAATTATGAATAATGATATATTTAATATCAACTATTTATATTTAAAATATGTTCAAGTCAAATTACTGTTATTTTTTGTATTTCTTATTTAATTATATATTGGAAACATATATTTATTAATAACGGTAGACTCTTACGGGTTTACGATTCGAATGTGCGATCCGATTTTACATTCTTTTCACGAGTTTACTTAAATTTACGAGTTTGACAATCTCAGTGGTTGTAGGGACGATATTTTAGAGCTTTTAGCGAGCTGTTTAACATTAAATGGCTACAAATAGGGCTAAGTGAAATTTCCCTTAGAAATGAATGTTGAATTAACTATATATATTCATATGAAAACATTATTGGTAACAATTGATTAGCTGTTTATTTTAAATTAGCCTAATAAGATGGAATGTATGCATAGAAAAAAGTCACATTTGTCAACAATGCAAACATGTTTATTTGAATAGATACTCCATTGTCAATGACATTATAGCTTAACAATATAAAGTCCAGTAAATGAAAAGTCATGAGTTCAATCTGGCTTGGGATTTCAGAGATCTCTAGTATTTGCTCCTTTTATTTATAAAAAATGTCTTCATGTCTACATTTCAATCTCAACAAGATTCAAAACACAGCGCTTCTAAATTTAAAAGGACATGATCGCGTGGCTAGGTAGAGAGACAGTAAAATATTAATGTTAGCATGGATGAAGGGATACAAGGAAGTGATTTTATCCATTGACTCAATAGGGTTAATTAATCTAATCTACAAGGGATGCGAAATGACTCACCCCTACAGAGACATCATCCAAGTTTCCAAGATGCCAAATTGATCTTTTACCAGGATTGGAAGGTGTTCCTCGTACATGTAACTAGAGAGTATGTAAAAAGAATTTGTGGGGAGAGGCAAAACCCACCGTTTGGTGATCTCTACGCCTCGAGAGGATTAGTTTCTGGCTTTTGGCTGGGGGATACTGTCTGGTTTATTACCAAAAAAAAACTAGGGAAAACATTAGAAAAGCAGATTACTTAGATAGAAACTTGCATAGTCAAGGTATTTTTAATCTTTGTGATCAACCACCACCTTATCTCGGGATTGATGAGGGAGAATAGATTATTAGTTATTTTTTTTTTGTTTTCTAATATGTTTATTTTTTGTGAATAAAGCTTTCATTTGTTGATTCAAAAGAAAAAAGGGATAAAGGTAGTATTTCATTAGTTTGTGTAAAATAGATTTTTCTCCATTATTGGCTAAAGTATAATTTTGGTTCTTTATATTTGCACTAAGTCTTCTTTTGGTCCCTTAACTTTGAAAAATGCACTTTTGGTCCTTTTCCGCTAACGTCATTAGTTACATTTAATAGAAAGTACTAACTCAACAAATTTTAAAAAGTAATTTTATAGTTATATGCTAACCAAATATGTTGAAATTTTAATTATTTAGTATAATAATTCTTATTTTTTTTAAAATGTGGCCATTTTTATTAATATTTAATTATAAATTCACTATTTAGATTTGCTGAATCAGCATTTTCTGTTGAGTAAAACTAACGGCGTTAGTGAAAAAGGACCAAAAGTGCACTTTTTAAAGTTAATGGACTAAAAGAAGACTTGATACAAAAATAAATGACCAAAAATATATTTTAGCCCAAAAATTTGTATAAGATGGTAGACCACCTCTTAAAATGTGGAAGAGACCGTACACATTATTCTTACATATTTCTATTTTTATCTAAATCCAACCAAAAGTTTTTATTTCTAAACAAATTAATTAGGAACCTAACAAATTAATGTACTCCCTCCGTCCCATAATATAAGATCCAGTTTTTTGAATGACCTTGTCCCACAATATAAAGTCGTATTTGACTTTGTTTGAGTATTAAATGCATTTTTCCCATTTCACCCATGCATTAATTTTCCCACACATTCTCTTTCATCTTCTTTTCATAATTACCCTCTTTTCTAACATTTATTGTTTTTAACTAATTTTTTAGGAACCCGCAATTTAGTTAAAAAGATCTTATTGATGCTATGAAAATTTTAATTAAAGCTCGGCAAGTGTACGGACCGTAGAAATAGTAAAATGGTAAATCAAGGTCAATCCCACAGAGACTTAAAATAATTGATAACTAGGCACTAAATCTCCTACTTTTGTTCAAGTTGAGTAAGACAGAATTGGATTCAAATGAGTAAAAGAAAACTAATAAGAAAGAATTGGATTTGAAAGGATAACGGCCCAGCAGAAATTACTTGTTTTTCAAGACCCCGTTATAAGTTCTATCCATATACGTTTTGATCGTCAACCCATATTAGATCCAGTTGTATTTTTGTTTTGAATTGAAAAATAACCCAACCAAATGAATTTTATTTTACTTTTCCTTGTTTGCGAAGTAACTCTCATCAACTAGCACTATTTTTATGTAAACCTTTAGGAGTAATTCATTTATGAGTACAATTCATTGAGAATTTAAAAGAAAGTTTTCCCTATGTTGAGTGCACCTAATATATATTTGAAAGCCATGAGTTGTACGAAGAACTACATGTGTATAATTGGTTAAATTAGAATTATACGTGATTTGCTGGTGTATGATAGGATTTTTCGGTAGTTACTGAGATGTCGATCTCATCCTATTATCAACATTTTTCAGGTGAATGACCTAATAGGAAGCAAGGGAAAACACTTGAGAAGTGAGCTTTGAAGGCTCTTTGTGCTACTTAAGTTTATGTTATGTTGTATTTATTTTGCCATGGACTTAAGACTTTATGTTTTATTATGTATAAATTATCGTGAAGTTTTAAGATTTTCAGTATGACGTAGGACGTATTTGAATTAGATAATTATCTATGCTAGATATTGGATAATTTTTAATGCTATAATAGCATTTTGGTCAAGTATTTGAATACGAATTTCGGGGGGTGTTACAACTTCAATCTTTTTTAGGTACTCTTCCTATAAAATTGATTTACTGATTTCACATACCTTGAACTATATCATACCAATTTTGTTTGTACAATTTTCTTCTGTTTAAATAATCAAAGTTCTTATTAAAAAATTATTCAAATCTCTAATACAAAAACTAAATAATCAATTATCTTATCAAGAAAATACAAATCTCTTGTACTAATTTTGTTTGTACAATTTTCTTTTACAAAATCTTTTTACTTTTGTTTCATGTTCTTCGTAGAGGCCTCATGTTAGAACCATGTGCTCTTAAATTTGATGGGGGTGATAAGCTCCTAAATTTCACATATTTCATCACATTTTCCCCCATTTGTGTATATATTTTTGAAAGTGACGTTGTGAAATGGACATAAAAATTCAGAGAAAAACCTTAATGAAGAAGAAAGCTTACATGCATGAAATTTAGAGCTTAATGATTCTTTGCTTAATAATTTGTGTGTGTGTGTTATTAAATTTTAAAGCTCATCAACCCTCTTTCTGTCTTGTACAGGAAGAGGTGATAAAGAGAGAAAGCCAAAGAGATACAAGTGGCTCTGGAATGAAGAATGAGTGGGAAGAAAGACAAAGGACCAGAAGCAAGGTACACTCGCCGTGACTTCGCCCCGGCGAGTGTATGCATTCTCTGGATGCCACATCTTTTCGCCGTGACTTCGCCGCAGCGAGGTCACGGCGAAAATACCTGAAGCTACGCGTTTCATTTAATTCACGCTGTCTGAAGAAGATAAAAAGCATTGAATGCGAGCAAAGACGGACAGAGAGCATTTAGGGCACCTTTTGGGACATTTTGGAGCTGGAGGAGAGAGTGGGGAAGAGCTAGGAAGCTTGGAGAGATTCAAATTTGTGATCTTGGTTTCTTTTCTTCTTCCCTCTTCTCTATTTTCTGTCATGAATCTTCTTTTAATTTCTATTTTCGTTTCCTATTTACTCATGTGTAATTAAACCCCTTTTCTAGGGTAACTTTGAACCATTTGATGGATTGACTCTTGTATTTCCTTCCTTTGACGTATTTAATGAATGTTTATGTATGGATTTTCATCTAGCTTTAAAATATACAAGTGCTTGATCACCACTTGAAGTGTTAAATGAGATATGACTTGAGAGAGTGTATTTTGTTTTAGAACTTGGGTGAAATCATGTTAGACTTGAAATTTATGGTTTTAAATGGATGGTTCGTTAGTAATATAGAGATATAATTACTAACCTAACATTGTTCATATGAGGTTGGTGGAGCATTTATGACTAGCATTAATTGTGGCAAGAGATTGTGCAATTAGGGGGCCTTGTTTAAACACAACTTTTTATCTTATGTGTTAGATAATAGTTATCACTCTTGGCGAATTAGGACCCAAACCCATCTTGATTGGGCATAAATAGAAATATAGAAAAAGCATGAATCTATAGTGGTAGTTCTTCCTTAATGTTGTGGATTTTAATTCACTTAACCATCTATATGTAATATATGGTATAGTGGTTCAAGTGAGCTGACTTTGATACATTGTAACTTCCTGCCTCTTCAAGAAACCTGTTCTCTGTCAGCTCTATCATTCTCTCCTCTTCCTTTATGGTGAATATGTCATATAACATGAACGGAGCCCAAGTTAGTACTCTAATCTTGTGTGGATACTCAACAATGAATCAATCGAATTCTAATCACGCCCGAAATTCCTACATTATGTTGAATAAAAGCATATTGTTTATAAAAAAGGTAGTAAAGGAACAATGGGATTTTCACCGTAGAAGCTTGTGATGCATGTTCTGTAGCACTAGCATGAAGCTTAGTTTTAGAGTAATCACCATAATGCCATTCAAGAAATACAATAGAACAAGCTGTTTTAAGGCCTCATTGGTTATCAAAACAAAGAAAAAAGGAACAAAAAATACCATGGATTGTTAATATTTTTTGTCCTAAAAAACACAAATAACAAAGAGCATATCCAATTGTTATATGCATCATAATTATATTCTATCCAAGATCAAATATGTGGATTATATTATTAATAAAAGATCTCGTTCTCTAATTTCATCGAGGGTTCATTTCAATCATCCTCTTTTTGGAGGACTTTGTCATGCTTGATCAATTATAATTACCAATACATCCAATGACCATATTTGAACATCTTCGAACCATCAGAAACATCAGAAAGTACAATAACTTCCAACGTGCAAATACTTCCAAATCATAGCAATATACTTTCAACCTTCGTTGACTCAAAACAGCATAAGATTTACCTTACTATCTCTCATCTCGCTAATAACAACCAGCATGTCCTAACAAAAGATACTGTTAATGTAGCCCTTGACTTTAAGGAAAATAAAATCACTTGTACAGACTTAGATAACTAGTATCAAAATAAATATGCCCTCATGAGTGAAAGACTGGATGCAAGTTCAGGTTTTTATACTCTGAGGCATGGAATTTGAAGAAAAAATAACTCAATACCTCTTCCCTGTTAGACACATATCAACTGAGAAGCTGCAGGCAGGAATGATATGCAAACAAATTATTATAGCAAGAATTGTTCAATCTACATATCATTAATTTTCTCACAACGACAAACAAACATTAACATGCTGCAAAACTATATAACATCCAAAATACAATCCGAATTCCCTCACCATCCTGAATGCATTCAGCTGCTGTTCTGCATATAGAGGCCATGTCAAAATTGGTACTCCAAACCACAAGCTCTCCAATATAGAGTTCCACCCACAATGAGACACAAACCCAACAATGGATTTGTGTGCTAGAACCTCCACCTGTGGTGCCCACCCACATATCATTCCCTTATCATGCGTTGATTCTAAGAAACCTTCCGTTAAGGTTCTGTCTGCATTGTCTTTTGTTGGTGGTGAGTGCATAGCCCACAAGAACCTGACCCCAATATTCTTAAGCCCTTTTGCTAATTCTCTTGTTTGAGAAGGATTTAAGCTTCCCATGCTCCCAAAACAAATGAACACAACTGAGGAAGGTGGTTGATCATCAAGCCATTTCATTATCTTGTCATGCTGAGCTTAGTCCAAATTAGGATTAGGCTGACCCTTGATCTCAATCACAGGGCCAACATTATAAATTGGAGGGACCCTCTCATCTTTAAGTATATCATCAACAGCAAACTGTTCCAATTCTGAGAAGCTATTCACAATAATCCCTTTTGTCTCAGTGAAATTCTGAGCTAGCTTATGATAAGCAAAATATCCACCATCTTTACTAAAAAGAGCATTAGGCAAAACACTATGAGGAACGGGATTAGAGAAACCTGGAATCAACAAGTCAGGACCAGAATCAGTGAACTCTTCATCAATTTGGCGTTTCTGAAGGGAAAACACAGTACCCAGAAATCCAGCATTTGAGGTAAGAAAGAAATAAGAAGGAAGACCAAATTCCTTTCCCGCATGAACCATGGACAAACAGAAGAAATCAAGAACCAATCCAACAATAGGGTTTGAATCTGCCATTTGTAAGATGTTGTGTATGGTGGATTTGACGTGGGGTATAAGGGTTTCCATAAAGAGATAGACAAAGTATTCTGGAGATTTCAGAAACTCCTAAGAAGATGGGTCTATTCAGGAAGATCAATGAGTCGGATTCGAGGTTGGGATGGTATAATTGATTTGATGTATGAATCTGAAAAAGGGGTGAATGGGAACTTAACGCAGAGGACTGTGAAGGAAATGCGAGAATCTTGATCGATTAATCGCTTTGCGAACTCGAGAGCTGAAACCAAGTGACCAATTCCCGGCGAGGGGATGAAGATGAGCTCTGAGTTCTTCATGTCTGCCATTTTTGCTTTCGGCTTGCTTGGTTCGTGAACTATAACGAAGGCAGGAACATTCTCTGTTTTTAATTATCATTCCTTGTGTCAATGATTGTTAATAAATTTAGGAGAATTACACACACGTCCTAATGAAAGAGGGAAAAAAAACCATTTAAATCTAATAAAATCATAAAATTATATCAAAGCATCAGGAGATTTGGGAGATTACATTAAACTGCCATGGTAGTTGAATTGTGAATAACAATTTTATTATAAGGACTAATTGTCAGTATTAACCCAATAGAACAATCAATAACATAAATAAATATTGATGCAATTCAATTTAATAACACGGATGTATCTTATGATTCAAGTGTGATATGGTAATTTAAAAAGGCAATGTATACTATTTTTTTCGAAAAAAATAAGACATATGTAGCATTCCCCCAATTTTTTATTGTTTTCTATATGCACATGGTCTTTTTTATATTATTTTATCTTTCAATAATATATTGGAGAACAAAATGAAATTCAAAGTAGTCAAGACTTGTGTACAATGATTAAGGAACTGGACCGGTTCAACCGGGAACCGACCAATAGTCCGGTCCGGCTGGGCCTAAAAATCGGGAGTGAGGGTGACCCGGGGCGGGTCAAATGACCGGGTTGGACCGGAAAAGCCGGCCAACCCGGGGGTTGAACCGGGTTGGCCATTTTTTTAAAAAAAATCATTTTATTATAATTCACCTAATTACTAACTTTCACTTCACTCAATTTTAGAAATTAGGAAACTATAATACTTTAAATGCTATTTTACTTGCATATACTTAATATTTAATTATTGTTACTCTTAGTATTTATATTTTAATCTATGGATTGTAGAATAATATTTATTTTCACGTGTAATCAACTAGTATTTTCTCTTTTTCCCTATATAGAAACATTAAAATATTCATATTTGATGAATCATGTATACCTATCTATATTTACATTTTGATATTAGTGATTATTAATGCTAATATCAATAAAAATTTTATTATTTTAATATAACCGGTTTGACACCCTTGAACCAGTGCCTCATCCGGTCCGATGACCAGTCCGGTTTTTTGAACCTTGCTTGTGTATTCCCCCAATTTTGTATTGTTTTTATGCACTTGGTCTTTATTAGTTTATTTTATGTTTCAATATCATATTTTAATGAACATTTATAACTGGATAACAAAATGGAATTCAAAATAGTTAATATAATCACAAGTTGTTGGTTGAAATAGTAAATGATCTCAAAAGAAAGAAAATATAAATTCAAATTTAATGCAACAGATCTATTATATTAATAAAAACTGTTCTAAATTTTGGAATAAATTCATCTCATCTTAGAAATGGCTTGATCATATACTCTGGATAAATTAAAAAAAATGTACGTATTATATATTCAAAGAAGTATTATATTTTATTATCAGTAGCAAACAAAAAGAAGCATTTTCTTATATTTTAAAATTAATACATAAGTTGTACTTTAAAATGCGATATCATGTCAAACATATAGTTTCAATACCTGTATAGAATTATAAAGTCCTTTAGAAATAATTTAATATGGACAGGATGTCTCAATCAAATCACATTTTTTTAATTAAATAAAAAAAAGAGAGAAAGAATGATTCTACAAGGGTGAGTGGACAAGTGGATCTCAATTTTAAATTGTTAATGCTTTCAAATTAGGTCAAGTGTCTGAAATCCAAGGTATTAAAGACCGGACCGGATAGTAAACCGGTTGACGCAGTGGTTCAAGGGTCAGAGGGTCAGATCGGGGGTCAACCCGTAGTCAGACCGTGATAATTTACATCATTTAATTTAATTAAAATAGGTAAAAACATTTTTTTTAACTATAAAAATAATACAATCTTTAAATATAATAACCTTAATCTTTAAATATAATTTTTCTGAACAACCAATCTTTGAATACCAATGGATATACATGTCAATGAATTTTTTTCTTTTTAATTATTTTATACGTTATCATTGTCATGTAAAAATTAAGAACAATTTTAAATTGATGCGCAATTGCCACTTGCCCCCTTCTGACTTCACACACCAAACTCTAATCTAATTTCTTTTTTTTTTCTTTTTCTCTATTCATTGCTTTTCTCAAGAGTTTTACGTGATTTCCCTCTGCAACACGCATTGTCCCATCGTGTCATCATGACACTCCATTATTGAATTAGACACACTCTCTTTCTTTCCCCCTCTTTCAGATGGAAAACTCCTCCGGCATCCGACAACCACAATGGAGACACAGTCTCATTCTTTCTTCCTTCTGCCTTTTATTTTTCTCCACTCTTCGAGTTTATCCTCTCATTCTTCCCACTCAAAACCATAAATCGAAGATCCACTTACATAAAAGCTACCTCCATCATCAAGTATTCTTCTCCTTCTCCTTCTCCATTTTTTTTTAAAATGTCATTTGCGCAGTGAAGGGTTCTTTTATTTCAAGTGACCCGAGCAACCCGCAAAAGAGGCGGTTTTCCCGAGCCACACACGGTTTACTCCGGGTCAGAACGGTTTGCCCGGGTCACGGGTCTTCCTGCTTTTGCTTCCAACTCGGACCGGACATTCATACGGGTGGCCGGTTTCCGGCCCAACCCGGCCGGTCCGGTCCGGTTTTTCATTCCATGCTGAAATCTGAATGCTTGGCTGTAAAAGAACGCAGGACTATATTATTTTCAATTTCTTTTGTAAGAAAAAAAAACCCAAATACTAATATATTGACTAATTGGTTCAAGTATCCTTAAACCTTAAACCTTCTAGAAAAGAAGCAAACTCACTAATTAAAAAATAAATATTTCTCCTTCTAATCTTAAATATATAACCTGTCTATTTAGTTTTGATTAAATTAAGGGTAAAGGTGCATCAAACACCTCGAACTAATTTGAGAGGAGCAATAAATGTTGTGAAAAAGGTGTATATATGTGGGTGTGTCAAAAGAGAAAGAAGTCCCACATTGCTTAGTCTTGTGGGAATACTAGCCTATATAAGTTAAAACACTTTATGGGTTAGTAACATGGGCTTGAGAGAGTAGTGGGCTCGCACGCATGACAATGGGCCACCTGTTGGAAATCCAGTTGAAATCCGGTGATTTCCCTCCTGCGCGCGTGTAATATGAGGCTTGGCACCTTTTTGCGAAAAATATTTTTGGTGGTTTTCAGAATATTTTTTTATTAATATTATTTAATTAATGCTTACCTGAAAACCGTGTTTTTTGGGCTTCAAAAGTTGAGAGCCCTTTAGATCCGAAAATATGCGTCTGTGGGTGGGCAGAACGATTCCTAAGCGGTTTTACCGTTTCTTCCTAAACGCAACATACTCGTTCTCCTCAGACGTGTACATTGGATCAGAAGGGGTGTGTTCCCTGATGCATGTGCCTTTCCTCGTCTATAAAAGGGTGGTTGTTTGTGACCGAGATACACATAACTTTCCCTGCCTCTTTGTTCCTTCCTCCCTGTTGCTTTACAGAAAACTTCCGTCAGTTCTTACTTCCTTGCACCGCGCGAGAGGGATCTGTTTAATCCTGGGGGGTGCAGCTGCCAGTCGACCGGTGGTAGCGCGAATCACTCTAAGGACAGTGCAATTTTGCGCGACTCAGATCATTAGTTTTACAGGTTTATATTCGTTTGTTCTTCAACAATAAACACCCTAATATAATAAAAGTGGGGCAATAGACACCCTCAATTAGCTTCAGTTATATCTCTCCCTCACACTGTTAGATCATGCCTCACGCCATTATTGTAACATCCCAAAATTTACAAAATAGATGCAAGGAAATAATTAGGTTTCTAGGGATATTATTCAAAATATAAAAAAAAAAGAAAAGAAAAGAAAAGAGGAATTAAAATAAATAAATTTATGACATTAGGCATTTTTAATAATTTTAAGGCTTATTTTATTTAAGAAACAAAGAAGAATTAATTAGAAGATAAATTTAAATAAGGGAATATTTAGAATCTTAGGGTAGTGGTTATTAATTAAAAAGTCTTATAAATAAATTTAGAAGTTAAAACATATCTAGAGGAATTATTTTGGGGACAGACTTAGGTATATTTCCAAGTGATGATGGTAAATAAAATTATGATTTAAGAGAAAATATAAATTGGGAAATTAAAAAGACAAGATCTGCCCCTAGTTGAAAATATCCTCAATTAAACAGGAAAGGGCAGGATAGTAAAATACCTGTTAAAAATAAATATCACACTCTCTTTTATTTTGTACCACACACGTGTCCATCTCTCATCTCTCTTTATTTTCTTTTTCTTCCTCTGCCCGAATGCACACACATATACACATTAACCACTCTCTTTCTCTCTCCCGAAAACACACACCCTCACCCTCTCCTCTGTTCTTCAACTCCAGCGGCGGCATCAGCGGCGAACGGCGGCGATCGACGGCCCCACGCGGCGGGAAACGTTCAAGGAAACTCAGGCAACCTTAGGTAAGCTTTGTCTTCTTGTTTCCTTCTCTTTCTGGGCGCGATTCTGAGCGAATATGGGGTGATTGATCCGAATTTTTGAATGGTTTTTGAGACTTCTGAAATTATAGAAAGGTTGCTTGAGGCTTGTTCTTAGTTGTTGAAGTGTTAATTTTGGAAAGGAGGATGAACTAGGCTCGGATTTCTTTAGGAACTCCCGTCGGTTACTGTTCATCGACGGCAAAGTTTGGGATTTTTGGGAGTTCGTTGTTTTGAAGCTTAATCGTTGGTGATTTTTAGCAATTCTAAGGTTATGGGATAGGTTGTATGGTTCATTTTGGGAGTTAAGAAATTTCTGAACCATTCTTTGCTTTCCCCTGTTTCTGCTAATTCGCTGGGCTAAGAGGAGAAAATTTGTGAAGCAACATATATGTATGAATTGGAAGTTGGAATAAGTGTTTTGAATGTGAATTAAAGACATCTGGAATTTTGTTGCTTTCCCCTGTCTTTGTTCTGTGCTGGCCGAGAATAAAGAAGGGAATTTTGGAGTTGTAATGCTTGAAGTGTTATTGTGATTTATTTTTCTGCTATAGGGGTGATTTAATTAAGCCTAGAATCTCTGATTTTGTTGGTTAATCTTTGTTCCCTGTTCCTGCGAATTTGTCAGCTAAAAAGGGAAAATTTTGAAGTGTGGCACGTAGGAATTGGAACCTGAAATGGATGGTTTGGATAGGTGAGATGATGAAATTTAGATTCTAGAATTCTGACTGCTTGTAACACCTAAATTTTACTACTATATTAAAGCATTTTTAATTGATTTATAACCACTTTTTAATTGCCAGAAGCCCGAAAATATGAAAAATTTAAAACTTTTTCTTCCAAAGTACTAAATCAAATTTCCGTTCTTTAAATTGGGCTTTTCTTGACAAATTAGAATAACTTTAAACTCTTGATGAGATAGGGTGGTTATTAAAACAATTTAAATAACTAAGATTCTATTATAGTATCTAAATCTATTACTTAGTGTATCAAGATATCTTGTTTTACGTATTCTACTTATACTTCTATTATCTTAAGGTTGGGTTGGTATCTAACCATATCTATCCGGCCTACTATCAGAATATTGGGGTCATCGCGGTCGATAACCCGTTACTTATGTTGTTGCTATAGTTTTAGGGATACATAAATACAGAGAGTTATATACTCTACAAGCTTCGAGCTTGTGCTTCCCTATTCTATATATATAATATATACAAATACTAACAAGATAGATATTCAAAGATGGTACAAAATGTAGCAGGCATTCCTGCTTCTTCACAACTACCTTATCCCAAGAAACGGTCGCCTCTTGCTTCACTGAAAAGCAAAGGTTCAACGCAGTTTATTTCATACATACTTATTATCATATACACTCAAATACACATATTCATATATAATTCAATTCTGTGCAATTAATGAAAGCATATATCCATCTATATTATTATAGCCCTCACGGCTACTCAATAACCCTCACGGTTATAGGAATTTATTTGTAGCCCTCACAGCTACTCAATAACCCTCACGGTTATAGGAACTTAATTGTAGCCCTCACAGCTACTCAATAACCCTCACGGTTATAGGAATTTAATTGTAGCCCTCACAGCTACTCAATAACCCTCATGGTTATAGGAATTTATTGGCAAAGGGGGAGCGACCCACCTAGGCCTTGGAGTACTCCATAAATATCATCAACATCATATCATCAATATCATAATATCACCACCAGAATAATGCTCATTTATTGCCACAGATTTGTTTCCAAAACAATATATATATATACACACAATATTTATGTTATGAAATAAACCGCACCTGACTTCAGGAACTACTCCTCAACTGGTTCTTTTCGTTTCTACTGTACTCATGAACTTATGCCATAATCAGTACCTATTTACATATCATGTAACAATAAAGTAATTTAATACTTATGCTTCTATATTTATACTTTGCGTCTCTCTCGAAGCCCAACTTACTCAATACTACCCCAAAACTTGTCTTCTAGGCAAATTATAACTTGCCCACATTTATTTAGAACTTTGACCATTCAAGACTACTTTAATAATTTGCTTACATTAAACTTTCTTATTCTCAATGTTTGACCAATAGTTTCTATCATTTCTTTCATATCTTTATTCATGCCTCAACAATTTAAATCTAAACGAGCCTGCCTACAAACACAGACTTTTGAAACCACTTGTTTAATAATTCTACAATACTCTTGTACAACAAATAAATAGCCATACATCCAATTTAATAATTTGCAAAACTAAATTTCATATTCAATCATTATACAAACCTAAAGCATATCAGAGCAACCAACCCCAATAATCACAAAACAATCAGCACCTAGTAATTTGAGTAATATTAATCATTTCTAAAATCCCTCTAGCACTACTTTCAATGCTATCAACATAGTTTAATTTATTCTTTTTAACATCCGACACATCTTCAGAACAACATATAATTAACTCCACCACTTAAAAAAAACGTTTCCATTAATCTGTTAAGAATTTCCTAACACAGCCATAGTCACATCTCCACACACACGGACAAATGTATGTCAATTATTTCACATTTAGATGCTTCTTTCAATTCCAGAGCATTAACAACACTCTAATTCAAATATGCCTTTTGTTCAATTCATATTCGTACAAGAATCAACATTAACCATTATAGAGGGACAGAGAAAAGGCTGAAAGCAACAAAGCAGAAAATCCACTACCATTAATTATTCTTCCTCACCGAAACAGAGATCAGAAATTTTTCAATTCAAGTCTAATAACCACAATTATTCTCATCATGTAAATGAACCGAAACAGAACAAGGAGATAAAGAAAATTTCACACTAAAAACATAAAACGCTCAATCCAGAAAATATCACAGCAATTAAGTATCAACATTAATATATCCAAAATCCTATTCTCAATTCTTCCTACATCACCATACCAAAACAAAACAGGAAGAAAATCAAATTCCAATTCCATTTAATACCCAATTCATAATTATTAACCATTGAAATCAAAATTCTGCATTCCATAATCAATTAACATATTTAATCATTTATTGTACTATAATCATTCAATTCATTTCACACCTTCCATGTAAAACTTATATATATATATATATTTTTTCAATCCTTCTCCCAAATTCCTAATGACCCATACCGAACAATCATGCATAGAACCAGCACAATAATAATCAAAATCCAATTCATTTATCCCCCATTCAAACTAGTATTAGTAGCTAGGTTCAACTTTATCTAAAATACATATCCTGTTTTGTTCAAAATCAGTGAAGATACAGTCAGAGAATCAACCATAGTAATACCCATTATGTTTGCCAAATCGCAGTTTTCATTCAAATCATATACACTAATGTTAAGCTTCCCTTCCTCTACATATTATATTTTTATATATATATATATAAATACGACACATGTCAGAACAGGGAAAGAGTCTTTCATTTCGAAATCACTAAACACTTCCCAGAGAAATCAACATACAGCCATAGAGAATAACAGTAGTAATATTTTCACTGAAATTTCAGACTTCAAATAATACAAAGCATATATTCACATGCCTTCTCCGACTCTTGGATATACCTTCTAATCTACCTCAACTCATCCTCTCTTCAAACTTGATACTTATTCTCTTAATTGAATCAAATTCCTTGAGACCAAAACCTATATTTAACATAATCATATCACCAAACACAGAGCACAACAAAATGTCGAGAATCAGTGTTCAGTATTTTCAACCCCATTATCCACACGGCTGAAACAAAGGAGGAAATAGGGGAAATGAAGAGACTAAAACATAGCAACAATTTTAATTGCTCATCATGAAAAATCATACATGCAAAACCTTACATTTCTTCTATTCCACTCTTAAATTCAATCAACCACCCATTGCAGCCATAAAAGCCCAGAAATCGGCCAAGCAGAGACAGGGGAAGAAGAAAAATTCAAAACCTTCAGAAATCAAATATGCAAGACCATATATCAATATATCCTACTTGTATCAACATTATTACACCAACCAGAAACACCCAAGTCAAGAAATCAAACGGAACCGAGCAGACAGAGGGAGCAACACAAACAATTTCTAAAACCTTCCCAAAGCTCGAAAATTCAACATGCAAGACACTCTATAAACTTAGACTTACTCCTAATCAGGTTCAATTAAGCTTTCAATCAATGCTCACCCAGAAATCGCGAAGAACAACGGCGGATGAACAGTACCCACCGAATGGCAATTCCAAAATCAAACCAACAACTCTCATACAAGTTGAAATTTCTTTTAGGGAAACTCAAAATCTAACCTTAAACTTTGATTTAATCAGTTTATGTGCTTCAAAACACCCAAGCCCCAAATCGGCCTCACATGAAACCACTCAAATCGGAGAAATAGAGAGAAGAAATAGAAAGAAGACACTCACCCACACTCGAATCTGGTCTTGCATGAACCATCAGAGCTCCATAGCACCGGAATCACCGTCGTTGAAGGCGCCGGTGTTCGCTGGCCCGGGAGAGAGAGCACGAGAGAGATGAGAGGGAGGAAATGAACAAAGAGAGAGAAAGAGAAATGTGATGGTGATCCGGTGATGAAGAAGGAGGAAGTATATAAAATTTTTAATTGGATTTATTTACCCTTTTGCCCTTGTACTAATACAATATTACATTTCTGCCATTATATTATTTTTTTTTTTTTTTCCTATTTACCCGTCCAATTTTAGCTACATTGCAATACTAAAAATACTAATCCAAGTTGAACCCCTAAATAATTTACCCGGATACATTTTGGTGTCCAAATTAATTTATAAGACTTTTTAATAATAAAATAATACCCCAAAACCTTCAATAAATCCCTATTACCCCTAATCCAAATTTTGGGGTGTTACAATTCTCCCCCCGTTAAATAAATTTCGTCCTCGAAATTTAGAAAATTCCATGGTTAATTATTCCCTAACATTACATTATCTTAGTGAAAGAGAAATGACCACAACACCAAGCGTATATTTCACATGCTATTCACACAATCATTCAAACAGTACGCACATATAAAAACATAAGCATAAATATCCTTACTACTTTAATCAACTTAAAACTTTCAATCATTACTAAAGATATTAACGTACCACCTTTGATATACTTTTGCCTTCACCCTTTCAGCTTCAAAGTCCACTTTCAGTAACTCATAACTTAATCAAATTACTATTTCAAAAATCATTGACATATTCAGGGCCATACCCCTGAAATCACATTATTCCTTCCCAACCCTTCCATCACAATTTAACCGGAATTGCACTTTAACAACATCTAATTCACACCATAGATTCTTTCTTCTTTTTTTTTTTTTATTAAATTGTACAAATAGCACAAGGAAAACAGAACACAACTAAAAACTTCATGATTTTCTATGTTTTAACAATGAAAAACTCAAACAAAACACGAATGATTTATTTTCTTTAGATTAGTAAGAGGCCAGATCCCACAAAACATATTCACTTTTGTTGCACAAAGTCAATAAAGACAGCAATCAACTTAGGTGAAACCAACCACAATCATTACTCTTCCTCCCCAATCACCCAACATCAAAACAAAACAGAGCATAAAATTGCAACAGGCAAAAGCAAACACTAAAACTAAAGTTAACCCAATAATCATCACCACTAAGCCAACAATTCAAAAGTGCAGTTCAAATCACATTTTGAACCAAAACAGAGCAGTAAAATCAAGCAGATAAAGAATACTTCAATTACTTAACAAGGCAGACAATCACTGAAACAGCACAAGCGCGTGCATTCCATACACTCTAATACAAAGACATAACATCAATCACACCAAGGTAAGTACACAAGAGCAGAACACACATTATTAATCAACAAGTCAAATTCACCAACATAGAGCAGCAATTTGACTTAAGCAAAACAAAATTACCATAACTTCACATTCCCTATTAAACATTTCATTTTGCCCATTCTATCAATAACATACAGAATGCATGTTAATTAAACAATAATGACAAACGAAATCTACAAATTTCCATTACATCATCAATATTTTCTCCATTTATACTTTTAATATCGATTACCCTCATAATTCAATACCATTTTACCAATCTCTAACTACTTCAACTTTATTCGGCTTACTCACATAAGCTAAACTTCATTTATATATTAACTCAACAAGAGTTTCAGAAGTTTCGGTCCTGATTACAAAGCCCAATCATAACAATTACAAGATCATACTGGAACAGAAAAACAAATTTCCACACCTCAATTACAACCTAAACACTATCAAGCATACTTCTAAACCCTTTTCAAGAAACTCGAGAGAGAAAAAAAAAAAAAAAAAAAAAAAAAAAAACACAAGAATTTTGAAATTCTCACATGCAAATTGATTAACCTCTTATATTAGCTTTAATTCCATTTCAACCCATGAACAGTAAGCTTCATCTCAACAATTGATTATTAGCCCTCTTTAATTCTTCACAAAACTCTGAACCCCTACCTAAATAAATTTCAAATCAAGAATCATTCTTAGTTGTCATTATCGACAAAATTGGAAGCTTTGGGTTTCAAAATCTTGGATTCCAACTTTTAACATAAAGCTTTCATCATTACATACCAACACTTTCTTTAACATGAGAGAAATCAATATAACTTTAGAAAATAATCAGGGGCGTAGGTTCAGTTAGCACTTAACATAAAGCATTAAAACTCATTTAAAACAACCAGCACTTCTTTATTTTCATATTACTTATCATCAATTAAATTCCTCTTCACACAGTCCAAACCACACAGCCTCCCCCTTACACACACACATATGTATGTATGTATGTATATTGTACAATAGGTACTTAGGAACCCCACTCATCATCTAGCGTTTCCATACATAATTTTACTATTAAACCTCTCATTTCACAACTATATAAATCAGTTTTCATTATAAAACAGAGTCATATGGTCAGAAGCAAACAGAGCAAGTAGAACACGCAATCAAACTTCACAATCAAAGCATAAATCAAACATGCAATCACATATATAAGCTTCTACTTGATTATAAAGAACCCAAAACAAGGTACCAACTTTCAAAACTCAAACTATTACAACGCAGATGCAATCATCACAGAATTAGTCTCTAATTATTCTTTACACAATTTTGCAAAACTTCAATCACTGAATATTCTTCAAGTCAGAGTCGGAGAGTTTTCAACCATGAACAGTAATAGGACATAACACTTTATAATTCGACCTTCACTGCATGGCAGAAATCACGCATACCAATATCGCACAAGTCAGGGAACCAAGCCAAACTGAGCAAAGAATCACATTTCAACATAACCCAATCTAAACTCTTCCTACTACCAACCAGACTGAACAAAACAGAACACAAAACACCAGTCTCAATTTGCCAGAACCAACAAAAATTTAACATGTACAATAGTACATTATTTCTTCCCAATCTTCATTTCATCAATTCATCATAATCAATTCTGAAAATTATCATATATTGTTCATTTTCGATATTGTCCGCTCTAGGTAGGGATGCTCCCATGGCTCTGGGCCCCACACGCACCCCTCACGACTTTGTTTCTCATGGTAGGGATGATGGCACGCAGCCCCCCACACTCACCCATGAAAACATGTCTTTCTCCTGGATCTACCGCGATCCCCCATTTCTTTCTTTTCTTAGATCTACTTCTATTGCTCTTGGCCAATCTGTCCCGCTACATTGATATAAAGTTTCCTCTTTTTGCCTGGCCAGGGCTTTTTTTTTTTTTTTTTAATAGAAGGAAACCAAATACCAATATAGTTAGGGATATTCTTTGACCAAATTATATTTCTGGTTTAGGCTTTGCCTAATAACTATTCTGTGAGTATTCTCTTGCATCACACCTAATCAATACCAAATCATCATAATTTAAGCACCTTGCAGTGTGCTTCACCAACACAGAGGTAAACCAACCACTAAAACTTACAAACTTTAGTTCTCAAAATTAACAAACAATCAGAGATCGGGATATATCCAATCCAACAATTAACCAATATTTTATTTCTATAACACAAGAAGTGTCAATTCTTATAACCTTCAAAGAATTCAAAGAACATATATTCCTCCCGAAAATTGAAGCTACAAAGTTCCATTTCCTTTACTGATTAACATGTTGAAAACACCAAAACAATGAACTACCTCTTACATAACTTTTTAGACTTTGAGAAACATAAGTCAATACAAAATTTAACCAATCACAATCTCGAACATAACTAACACCAATGCAACTACCAAAATCAAAATCCCCACTATTAACACAATATTCCTCATTGCCAACTAAAACAGAGCAACTAAAACGCAAAATCAAGCCCAATAGTTCTCATCCTATACCATATCAACTTATTCTAATCTTCTCTAGTGGGTTCTTCACTGATTCACTTCTACTTTCTCTCTATCTGTTACCATCAATATTCTCTATAAAATAATTTCTATAGGTGTTCTAAGGGTATCTATGAACAAATGACTAACAAGCAAAGTATTCTAGCTAACCAATGCCAGAATCTTTGCTCTGATACCAAATATGTAACACCTAAATTTTACTACTATATTAAAGCATTTTTAATTGATTTATAACCACTTTTTAATTGCCAGAAGCCCGAAAATATGAAAAATTTAAAACTTTTTCTTCCAAAGTACTAAATCAAATTTCCGTTCTTTAAATTGGGCTTTTCTTGACAAATTAGAATAACTTTAAACTCTTGATGAGATAGGGTGGTTATTAAAACAATTTAAATAACTAAGATTCTATTATAGTATCTAAATCTATTACTTAGTGTATCAAGATATCTTGTTTTACGTATTCTACTTATACTTCTATTATCTTAAGGTTGGGTTGGTATCTAACCATATCTATCCGGCCTACTATCAGAATATTGGGGTCATCGCGGTCGATAACCCGTTACTTATGTTGTTGCTATAGTTTTAGGGATACATAAATACAGAGAGTTATATACTCTACAAGCTTCGAGCTTGTGCTTCCCTATTCTATATATATAATATATACAAATACTAACAAGATAGATATTCAAAGATGGTACAAAATGTAGCAGGCATTCCTGCTTCTTCACAACTACCTTATCCCAAGAAACGGTCGCCTCTTGCTTCACTGAAAAGCAAAGGTTCAACGCAGTTTATTTCATACATACTTATTATCATATACACTCAAATACACATATTCATATATAATTCAATTCTGTGCAATTAATGAAAGCATATATCCATCTATATTATTATAGCCCTCACGGCTACTCAATAACCCTCACGGTTATAGGAATTTATTTGTAGCCCTCACAGCTACTCAATAACCCTCACGGTTATAGGAACTTAATTGTAGCCCTCACAGCTACTCAATAACCCTCACGGTTATAGGAATTTAATTGTAGCCCTCACAGCTACTCAATAACCCTCATGGTTATAGGAATTTATTGGCAAAGGGGGAGCGACCCACCTAGGCCTTGGAGTACTCCATAAATATCATCAACATCATATCATCAATATCATAATATCACCACCAGAATAATGCTCATTTATTGCCACAGATTTGTTTCCAAAACAATATATATATATACACACAATATTTATGTTATGAAATAAACCGCACCTGACTTCAGGAACTACTCCTCAACTGGTTCTTTTCGTTTCTACTGTACTCATGAACTTATGCCATAATCAGTACCTATTTACATATCATGTAACAATAAAGTAATTTAATACTTATGCTTCTATATTTATACTTTGCGTCTCTCTCGAAGCCCAACTTACTCAATACTACCCCAAAACTTGTCTTCTAGGCAAATTATAACTTGCCCACATTTATTTAGAACTTTGACCATTCAAGACTACTTTAATAATTTGCTTACATTAAACTTTCTTATTCTCAATGTTTGACCAATAGTTTCTATCATTTCTTTCATATCTTTATTCATGCCTCAACAATTTAAATCTAAACGAGCCTGCCTACAAACACAGACTTTTGAAACCACTTGTTTAATAATTCTACAATACTCTTGTACAACAAATAAATAGCCATACATCCAATTTAATAATTTGCAAAACTAAATTTCATATTCAATCATTATACAAACCTAAAGCATATCAGAGCAACCAACCCCAATAATCACAAAACAATCAGCACCTAGTAATTTGAGTAATATTAATCATTTCTAAAATCCCTCTAGCACTACTTTCAATGCTATCAACATAGTTTAATTTATTCTTTTTAACATCCGACACATCTTCAGAACAACATATAATTAACTCCACCACTTAAAAAAAACGTTTCCATTAATCTGTTAAGAATTTCCTAACACAGCCATAGTCACATCTCCACACACACGGACAAATGTATGTCAATTATTTCACATTTAGATGCTTCTTTCAATTCCAGAGCATTAACAACACTCTAATTCAAATATGCCTTTTGTTCAATTCATATTCGTACAAGAATCAACATTAACCATTATAGAGGGACAGAGAAAAGGCTGAAAGCAACAAAGCAGAAAATCCACTACCATTAATTATTCTTCCTCACCGAAACAGAGATCAGAAATTTTTCAATTCAAGTCTAATAACCACAATTATTCTCATCATGTAAATGAACCGAAACAGAACAAGGAGATAAAGAAAATTTCACACTAAAAACATAAAACGCTCAATCCAGAAAATATCACAGCAATTAAGTATCAACATTAATATATCCAAAATCCTATTCTCAATTCTTCCTACATCACCATACCAAAACAAAACAGGAAGAAAATCAAATTCCAATTCCATTTAATACCCAATTCATAATTATTAACCATTGAAATCAAAATTCTGCATTCCATAATCAATTAACATATTTAATCATTTATTGTACTATAATCATTCAATTCATTTCACACCTTCCATGTAAAACTTATATATATATATATATATTTTTTCAATCCTTCTCCCAAATTCCTAATGACCCATACCGAACAATCATGCATAGAACCAGCACAATAATAATCAAAATCCAATTCATTTATCCCCCATTCAAACTAGTATTAGTAGCTAGGTTCAACTTTATCTAAAATACATATCCTGTTTTGTTCAAAATCAGTGAAGATACAGTCAGAGAATCAACCATAGTAATACCCATTATGTTTGCCAAATCGCAGTTTTCATTCAAATCATATACACTAATGTTAAGCTTCCCTTCCTCTACATATTATATTTTTATATATATATATATAAATACGACACATGTCAGAACAGGGAAAGAGTCTTTCATTTCGAAATCACTAAACACTTCCCAGAGAAATCAACATACAGCCATAGAGAATAACAGTAGTAATATTTTCACTGAAATTTCAGACTTCAAATAATACAAAGCATATATTCACATGCCTTCTCCGACTCTTGGATATACCTTCTAATCTACCTCAACTCATCCTCTCTTCAAACTTGATACTTATTCTCTTAATTGAATCAAATTCCTTGAGACCAAAACCTATATTTAACATAATCATATCACCAAACACAGAGCACAACAAAATGTCGAGAATCAGTGTTCAGTATTTTCAACCCCATTATCCACACGGCTGAAACAAAG
The DNA here is from genome assembly GCA_037074515.1 of Mimosa bimucronata. Classification (NCBI taxonomy): domain Eukaryota; kingdom Viridiplantae; phylum Streptophyta; class Magnoliopsida; order Fabales; family Fabaceae; genus Mimosa; species Mimosa bimucronata. The sequence continues at coordinate 11,416,270 of CM073443.1, read as the reverse complement.
GAGGAAATAGGGGAAATGAAGAGACTAAAACATAGCAACAATTTTAATTGCTCATCATGAAAAATCATACATGCAAAACCTTACATTTCTTCTATTCCACTCTTAAATTCAATCAACCACCCATTGCAGCCATAAAAGCCCAGAAATCGGCCAAGCAGAGACAGGGGAAGAAGAAAAATTCAAAACCTTCAGAAATCAAATATGCAAGACCATATATCAATATATCCTACTTGTATCAACATTATTACACCAACCAGAAACACCCAAGTCAAGAAATCAAACGGAACCGAGCAGACAGAGGGAGCAACACAAACAATTTCTAAAACCTTCCCAAAGCTCGAAAATTCAACATGCAAGACACTCTATAAACTTAGACTTACTCCTAATCAGGTTCAATTAAGCTTTCAATCAATGCTCACCCAGAAATCGCGAAGAACAACGGCGGATGAACAGTACCCACCGAATGGCAATTCCAAAATCAAACCAACAACTCTCATACAAGTTGAAATTTCTTTTAGGGAAACTCAAAATCTAACCTTAAACTTTGATTTAATCAGTTTATGTGCTTCAAAACACCCAAGCCCCAAATCGGCCTCACATGAAACCACTCAAATCGGAGAAATAGAGAGAAGAAATAGAAAGAAGACACTCACCCACACTCGAATCTGGTCTTGCATGAACCATCAGAGCTCCATAGCACCGGAATCACCGTCGTTGAAGGCGCCGGTGTTCGCTGGCCCGGGAGAGAGAGCACGAGAGAGATGAGAGGGAGGAAATGAACAAAGAGAGAGAAAGAGAAATGTGATGGTGATCCGGTGATGAAGAAGGAGGAAGTATATAAAATTTTTAATTGGATTTATTTACCCTTTTGCCCTTGTACTAATACAATATTACATTTCTGCCATTATATTATTTTTTTTTTTTTTCCTATTTACCCGTCCAATTTTAGCTACATTGCAATACTAAAAATACTAATCCAAGTTGAACCCCTAAATAATTTACCCGGATACATTTTGGTGTCCAAATTAATTTATAAGACTTTTTAATAATAAAATAATACCCCAAAACCTTCAATAAATCCCTATTACCCCTAATCCAAATTTTGGGGTGTTACACTGCTGCTGGGACTGAGTCAAATGGTCTCTTGTGTTGGAATAAATTAGGTATTCTTATTGTGTTTGATTTTCTTAACTCTGTTTGATTCTGAAATAATGTTGGTGGTAATATTGTAGTAATGATTTTCTGTTTTGTTAATCACTGACTACTGGTTTGAGGGGCAATTAAAGGGAATGATGATATTGGTTCAAAAGAAATTATGAAATGGAGTAAGTTGGATTGGTTTAGAATGGCATGTATTGGGTTAAATTAGTGTTATGATTAAAGAGAATATGAAAAGAAATGTGAATTAAGGTTGGATGTTGAATTAAAATAGGATTAAGTAGATGAAATGGGAAGTTAATATTGTTGGTTGTGGGTAAGGAGGAAGGTAATGGTTATTGTAGTTTAGGTTCTAGAATTTTGATCATTGTTTCTTGTTCACTGTTGCTGTTCTGATTCGGTTAGGAAAGGAAAAAGGGACTATTGATGTTCGTTTTGTTTTGGGAGATGAACTGAAATTATTCAAGAATGGTGTACTGATAGGAAATTATTAGAGGTGAATTTCTGGATTTTGCTGAGGGTGACGATTGGGTAAACAAGAAATAGGAAGCTAATTTTGTTGTATGATTGAAGGCTTGGGTGTTAAAGTTATGATTCTGGTTGTATTGGTTGCTGGTTTGCTGATAAAAGAAGGGGAAATGATAATATTAATTTAATAGGAATGAAGTATAAGGAAATTTGAAGGATACTTTGATGTGAAATGATGAAATGGTGGCTTGGAATGATCTTTATTGGACTAAAGTAGTGTTAAAGTTGGATTAGGAATTCAGGTAGGATTAATTGGTTAAAAGAAAGATGATAGGTGATTTGTTGATTGAAGTTTTAAATTAACATTTTTTTTTATATATATTTATGGTTGGTGAAATTTCAAGTTAAGAATTTGCAAGTTTAGTTGGAATCAATTTATTGCTTAGGGATTTTCAAGGAGTAGAACAAAGTTTAAAGTGTTGGAATTTTAATCTTTAATTGGTAAGTTTATTGGATTATTAATTGATAATTGATTAATAGTAAAGGTTAGTTAATTTTAAATAGTGAAGATCCTTTTTGTGCTTATGTTTGTATGGGGTATACTAATTGTATTTATGTGTATAATAATCTGTGTTTGTGCAATGTGTATTGATGCTAGCATAAACAATTATCAAGTTAGGAAATTGAATATAATAATAATAGGACTAAGAAGGGGGTAGTGTAATAGGTATGTGAGAGACGTTTAATTATTCCACTTAAGTTTAGATATTAATGTAACATTTTATATTATCAATATTCATAGGATAAGATAGTGAGACCGAATTCCCAGAGTACCAAGAAGAGGAGGAATATATCGAAGAATAAATCAAGAATCAGGTAGCAGTTTATTTCATATAATATTTAATTACAGCGCACTACATGCATAAATTTCATAATATCTGTTACAATAGTAATTTTATTCCTTAGAGGTTATGAGGGGAGTACTCCAAGGCTTAGGTGGGTCGCTCCCCCTTTGCCAGAAGTTATGAAATCCTGTTACAGGTAGAGGTACCACCACTATTTAATGAATATATCGTTAATAGTGGTTGGTAGAGGTTATAAGGATAAAGATTATTCATATTGTGAAGATTTATGATTTATTATGCATGAACTCATATGAAAGAAACTGCTATTGGGATTACCAATCTCACCCCCATCCCCAAACATTTTTCAGTAATGCAGGTTAGAAGAAATAAGCTGGAAGATAGTGTGATGACTGAGATAAGGCAAGAGTACTGAAGAAAATTAGATAAAGATTTTGAGATTATGTTTTGAAAAGGGAGGTTATTTGTATTAGTTGTAAATTAAATTATTAAATTAATAATAGAAAGTATAGACACTAGAATTGTATAAATTTTATTAAGGAAATTAAATTACCTAATTATTATGAATTAGGAATAACCCTAAGAGGGTTAGTATACTTTTAATTGTTTTATTAACCACTTTATTTCATAAGAGTTTTAAGATATTTCAATTTGTCCGAAAAGCCCATTCCAACCAACAGAAGGTTGGTTAAATGTTTTAAAAGGAAAAGTTTTAAATTTTCCGTATTTTTGGGCTTCGAATATTCGTAAAAGTGGTTATAATTCAATTAAATTGCTATAATATAGTAGTAAAAGTCCAGGTGTTACAATTATCATCATCTTCCTTCCCTCCACTCTTTCATGTTCTTTCTTGTTCATAACTCCAGCACAGTGGAGGCTCACGGATAACAATAATGATTCAAGTCCTAACTCCACCATTCGCTGCTTTAACAATTATAGATATGACCTACCTTCTATCACTTTCCTTCCTTCATTTCCTCATCTTCTACTTCTCCCTCTTCATATGTGTTCATCCTTCTCCTTCTCCCTCTTGGATCTGCACTCTTGATTTATTTATTTGTGGTTAGGTAACTCTTTTTGATCGATTTCTGGATCCCAGTGACAGTGGTAGACAGCATATTTGCTGGTTGTTTATACTTTTGTCTCACCGACAAATATGGGGGCTTTTGCGGAGGCGGCGGCTTCATCTTCATTGTCATGTTCCTCATGCTGAGGAACATGACGGCAAGGTCGTCGGTAAAATAAATGGAGTTGGGGGAAAGAAGGAATGATGTTGCCCTTTCTAATACCCAAGTCTGGAAGAGAGATGACGACGCATCCACAATATTTGGTGGAAGGTGAAGGCAATCTTATCTTCCAAGGATGGTTAGTTCTTAATTAGAAATTGAAGAACTTTTCTTCTCCTTATGTTTCTTCTTCAACATTAAAACCTACCGTCAAAACCTTTATGGACATGTTGAGAATGATGAACCGTGGCTTCCTTCATGGGTTCATTAGGTCCAAACAAAAATTGTTGAATATAGCTTGTTATGTGAAGTCAGAAACGTGAATGAGGATCATTGTTGAGTGTGGAAGGAGAAAGGGATTTGAGCTGGGGAAGGGGATGAAGGGTGGGAGGAAGGAAGATGATGGTAACGGCATGAGGCATAACCTAACTGTGTGAATGAGAAAGATAACTAAAGAGGGTGCCTATTGCTCCACTTTTATCACACTAGGGTGTTTATTGCACCTATAGATACTTTGGGGTGTTTATTGCTCCGCTCAAATTAGTTTGGGGTGTTTGATGCACCTTTACCCTTAAATTAATTATGTAAGTTAAGTCAATAATTATTACATGTTGTTTCTAAAATATCCTAGTCGTCTTATATAATTCTCTGCTCTTTTTCTTAATTATTCTTTATGGATCATTATTCTTTTTTCTAAAATATGACATTTGGGAGTACTACTAGACCAAACTCTTCTAACCTAATCAATTATTGACATCACCTGATCATTCCTTTTTTTTTTCAAGAATCACAATGATCATTCATGAAAATTAAGTAGCCTCTTCATTTATGCTTAAAATATAGGGAAAAGATCAGGAAATGACTCTCGACATGTGTAAAGGACAGATTAGGGGTGTTCACGGGACGGGACGGGATCGGGACGGCCCCGTCCCGTCCCGTCCCGAAGAAAGGGACTCGGGACAGATTTTTCGTCCCGTGTCCCGTCCCGTCCCGATCCTGTCCCGTCCCGATCGGGATCGGGACGGGACCGGGACGGGACGGGAAAATCCCGAATTATTTTTAAACTAAAAAAAATGCTGTTATAGGCTTTTTTTTGTAAGTAATGCTATTATGGGCTTTGGACTTTTAAAAAACAAAGAAATGGGCCTAATTTTGCCCCCAAAAATTTGTCTTCTCCAACATAATAAATAAGCCAAAAAATGGAAATAACTATTTGTTCTTCATCTTACAACTTGGCAATAAAATGATCAGCAATATAATCAGATATAGGAGCAATAAAATAAAAGATGAAACAGTGACAGAAAAGATTGCAATAAAGCTGGGTCACTAATAAAAGTGTTGTAACGGTGGAGGGAGAAAAATGAAGAGCATGCTTGCCACGGGCAAATGGCTATTGCAGTCTTGCAGATGCCTATCACCATCTCTGTTTGAAGCCCTCCTGCAAGAAAAGATGCCAAAATTATGAATATAATAATGGCAACTTAATAATAATATAATATAATAATACCAAAATTACATCCAAGGCACCAACTTAATAATATAATAATGGCAGAATTTACATCCAAGGCACCAAAATTAAAACGCCACACACAAACATGTTGATTCACACCAATCAATTAATAATGGTTGAGGTTAATAGCTATTGTCCTTTCAAAATTATACCGTTACCTCAATCGTTTGGTACTGCCTCTTCATTTGAACATGCTGATTCAGCTGCAAAAACACAAGGAAAAAACCAATTTATTACATCAAATCCAACTAAATTGCAAAACACATGAAGTAAATAAAAGAAAAGAATCATATTACCTTGTTCTACATCATGAGTGTCAATGAAGTTGTCAATGTGAAGTTCTTGAATTTTTTCACACAAGCTAGATGGAGATAACCAATTTTGTGCACAGATTAGTGCCTCAACAGTCTTTGGTGATAGGGAACTTCTGTATTCATTAATGACACGGCCACCCGTACTAAATGCAGATTCAGAGGACACAGTGGAGACTGGCATAGCTAACACATCACGTGCCATCAATGAAAGGACTTTGAACTTACAACCATTTTGATTCCACCATGTCAAAATATCAAAATCTTTTTCATTCCAATCAAGTAACTCACCATCAAGATACTTTTGAATTTCTCCGTACTTATCTAGCTGATTATTGTCAACCTCAGATTCGTTTAAAAATAGGCTCAGTGAAGGCTTCTTGGCCAGCCTCAAGTCACGACGAGATTTATTATAACTACTACAACTACTAATAGTTGAATTACTAGTACCAGTAGCAGTAATACTCACACTTGCTGATGCTTGTGTCTGTGTCTGGCTTTCGGATTGAGAAGTTCTAAAATGAATTTCATAATGATCATACATGCGATACAAAACATTTACAATTTTTTGTAACATAGCCTCACATTTTGCATCATCGAACAATACTTTCTTAAGAACCACCTTCAAGAACTTCATTTTAAACCTAGGGTCAAGTATCGATGCAATCACCAACAACGGATTAATATTTTCAATATTTCCCCAATACTTATCATACTTAGTCCTCATACTCTGAGCCATCTTGGATACAAGACAATCTGGATCAACTGCACTTTCAGATAAGATAATAAAAACATCAGCTATATTTTGGAAGGACTCATTTGATGTAACATGAAGCGATCCTGACACTTGCAAAGTGAAATCATAGAAGACTTTCAGAAACACAATAAATTCTTCAGCATTGTCAAAATCCAATTTAGAAGGAGGACCGACTAAATTTTTATCTATGAAGTAGTTTGTGTAATCAGGATCATCAGTGCTCATCCTTTCAAAAACATTAGCGAAGTCAATAGCACTATCCAGCATAAGGTATGTTGAATTCCACCTTGTTGGACAATCCATACTTAGCAATGCTTTTGACTCAATCATCATCAATCCAGCAAGATCTTTGAACTTACGAAGTCGTGAGGGGGAAGATCTCACATATCTAATGGCATTTCGAATGCCTTCAATACTACCATGCAAATCCTTCAAACCATCTGAAACAATCAAATTCAAAATATGGGCACAACACCGCAAGTGTAAGAAGTCTCCATCACAAACCAGACCTTTCCACTGCCTTAATGTAAGTTTCAATTTTGCTATTGCAGTATCATTGGAAGAAGCATTATCAACTGTGATAGTGAACACCTTGTCAATGTTCCAAGATTGCAAGCATTTTTCAATTTTTGTTGCAATTGTGTCACCCTTATGATTATCAACTACACAAAAATTCAAGATCCGCTTCTGGTATGTCCAATCATCATCAATCCAGTGAGCAGTCAAGCACAAGTAATTAGCATTTTGACAAGAAGTCCAAGTATCTGTTGTGAGGGAAACACGAACTTTTGTTCTTTTAAAATACCTCTTCAATTTGATTGATTCTTCCATAAACAACCTCAAGCAATCCCTAGTAATAGTTGCTCTTGAGGGGATGTGAAAACGAGGTTCAATCTCATTCATCATTTGTCTAAACCCCTTACCCTCCACGACTCGAAAAGGCATTTCATCCAATATAATCCACTTTGCAACAGATTTTCTGCAATTATCTTGATTAAATACGTGATGACTCAAAGTTCTATTGGCTCCTTGTAGAGTAGATGTCAACAAACTTTGTGTAGACTTGTTAGCTCTGTTTGGGTTTTGATTACACCGCTTTATATGTCTATTCATTCCACTTGTCCCCTGACCCACAGGATCACATTTAAGTTTTGCCCCACAATACTTGCACTTGGCTCGTGGTTCTCCATCTACTTGTTCTTCAAGAGGTAGCAAGTCAAAATGTGCCCAAGCTCCAGATTTTTGTCTCTTACTAGTAGCAGAACTAATTTCGTCTTTTTCATCTCTCTTTCCCGTACTTGTATTTTGCACCGTTGTAGGACTTGCAGCCTTGCTTTCTTCATTATCATTAGTTTCTGGTTCTTCTTGGGTTATTTCAATTTGACCTTCAACCACCATCTTTATTCTCACTAAATCAATGTTAACATTCAAAGTAATCAAACACACACATACAAGTCATTTAAGAACAGATCTTGTTCAAGGATAACATTTCCATGGCATGATAAAATAAGAATAGATTCATCACAAGGAGAGCTATTGTGTGCACAATACTCAGAAAAATTCATAAGGAATTTCCAGGTACAAGTCAATAAGAGCATTTACAAGCAAAGAACACACCAATCATATGTATTAACAATCAATGTCAAATGTAGTAGACAAAAATTGCATGGAGTTTATCATGGAGTTACACCACCTGCAACAAGCAGCTGAACAATGGCAACCAGAGGAAACATAAAACCATAGGCAGCTGCACAAGTCACATGAAATGAAAATAACATTGACAACTCCAAGGCTTCTAATATTCTATAAACTGTAAATGATGATAAGATTGCTGTTTTAACTTGTTTATCTCTACTAAAAATTATGTTTGCTCCAAGGAACTATTCTAAATAGATCTTAATTGATAAATGTCAGTAAAGAATGTTAGCCACTAGAAGGCCTATATTGCTGCCAACGTAATCTCTTAAGCGTTTATGATATTCTAAATCAATCAGCCACATAAACACTTGTACACTTAATATATTCATGCTCACCATTTCTCTTTTAAAAAAAAATCTTTACCGATGTTGTATGTGTATGCAATCTGAATATTTGAACTTTGCAAGACAGAGGAACCGAGAATCAGGAACCAAACACTCTCTCTAGCGTGACTACCAACGAATCAGCATCAGGAAGACAGGAACCGAGAATGCAACATCACCCACCTGAAGTAAGACAGCTCAAAACATCAATAACCCCACAACAAAATTCCAACACCACAAAAAATAAAAGGCCAACAAAACCAGAAATTTAACCATCGAACCTGAAGATCTTCATTGTAGGCAGGTCGTTCCTTCAGAAAGTAACACCAGAAGCGATTCCAATGGCGAAGGTTTCAGGATAACCAGGTTTCGAATCAAGCTTAAAGTCAACCAAAATCCTATCCTTCTTGCCGCGGCCAGAGGAAATTACTCCGAACAACGCCTTCTGAAGATCGTCGATGACTTTAATGGCGGTGGCGTTGAAATCTGGACGAGGGTGTGAGACTGTGGGAGGGAAGGGAAAGTGGGAAAGGATTGGAATCTGAGGGTAGGGATGAGGGTGTGACCGTGAGAGACATGTTTTAACTTTTAGCTTTTTAAAAAAAAAAACTATAAGACTAAGAGGGCCTGTGAAAGAGATGTCTATTTTTTTATTTTTTTTTTATAAAATATATATACATATGTATATTCGGGACGGGACGGGATCGGGACGACCCCGTCCCGAGTCCCGTCCCGTCCCGAACACAAATTCTGTCCCGTCCCGATATGTCCCGTCCCGAAAATTTTCGGGTCGGGATTTTCCCGTCCCGAAATGCCCGGGACCAGGACGGGAAAGCCGGGACGGGAAAAATGTGAACACCCCTAGGACAGATGAATGAAGTGAATTCAAAAATGAATAGTTATATGCCATAAACTTTTCTATCCTTTTACAAATTTAATGGAAATGATTAAAATGCCTCTAAACAATTTTTTTCAAAGGACCCACCCTGTTGGTCGTCAGAACTCCAGCCACTATTTCCAGGAGCTCCACCAATTGGCCTGGTGCAAAATAAATTGAAAAGTGAAGGGGCAAGGTGTAACATCCTAGAAATTTAATTGAGGATTAGTAGGCTAATTAGGAATTAATTTATGAGAGATGATGTATTATGAGAATATCTAAGGAACTTTTGATGTATTTTTGGGGATATTAAAGGCTTAGTTTCTCCCTTATTTTAAGGACAATAAAATTGGAAAAATTATTCTTAGGTTTAAGAGAGATTATTATGGGAGAAAATAATTAAGGAGTTTAGTAGGTGAGATTTTGGAAATGAAAGGGACTGTGTGACTCAAAATAAATATTTTATTTGAAAATTTTAAGGCCTAGTAGTCTAAACATTTTTTCCTTTCTTTATTTTTTCTCTCTCCTTTCTTTAATCCCTTCATCGTCTTCTATTGCGCATCAGACCCCCTGGTGTTCATCTCTCTCGCCTCATCTCCCTCTCATTTCTCTTTCTCCTTCTCCTCCATGAACGCCACCCGCTGCCGCCGCAGTCGCTGCCAGCGACGACGTCCCTCTCCCCCTCTCCTCTCTTTTTCCCTTCTCCCTCTAGTCCTCCTTTCTCTTGCTCCGTTCGGCTTTGAGAGGTGATGTTTCCGACAAAAACTCGTCGGAAATCACAGACAACAAGGGTTGGTAGAAGCCTACATGTCCCAAGAAAGACCGAAGCTCTCTGATACATGTGGGATAAGGCAACGATGGGATCACCTTGGTCTTAGCTTTATCAATCTTAATGCCTCGACTAGACACAAGATGTCCTAATACTATGCCATGAGTCACCATGAAATGACGTTTTTAATAATTGAGAACTAAATTCTTTTCAACACATCTAGCTTGCACTCTCTCAAGATTATGCAAACAACATTGAATGAATCCCCAAAGATATTGAAATCATCCGTGAAGACCTCAAAGCAATCATTGAGAAAATCCAAAAAGATGCTCATCATGCATCATTGAAATGTGTCAGGTGCATTGTAGAGGCTGAATGGCATGCACTTATATGTGTAAGCACCCAATGGACATGTAAAGGCTAATGGTCTTATCCTGGTCCTGAGGACAATCAGAATCAGAAAGTAACCTGAATAACTATTTAGGAAGCAATAGTGTGACCTCCTCGATAGTCTCTCTAACATCTGATCAATGAAGGGAAGGGGAAAGTGATCTTTCCTATCCGCGTCATTCAGTTTTAGATAGTTGATGCAAACTCGCCAACTATTTAGTACTCTAGTGGGGATCCATTCATTATTTTCGCTTTTAAAAACAATAATCTCACTCTTCTTAGGAAACAGTTGGACTTGTGAGACCGACTCACTATCCGAAATGGGATAGCTAATCCCGTCACTAAGGAGCTTAGTGACCTCTTTCTTGATAATGTCAAGGATAAGTGGGTTCAACTGTCATAGTGGTTGCCTCAACCAATTACCTTGCTATATCCACCAATTGAAGTATCACACTAGTTCTCTTTATGCCATTGATATCCAAAGATGAAAAAATGGTACTAGGCATAATATTAATAGCGGCCCTATGATCCAACAAAGCATTAGTGATAGTCATATTACCGTTAGTGCAAGGGACCATAAAAAATCTGGAGTCTTGGCATTTAACCAGGAGGTAACACACTAGGATTGAATTGAATTCTTACAATTTGCCTAACATTCTCTTGTTCATGCACAACTTTTTCAAATATTTGCAATAACTAGGCATAGACTTCACAAGTTGAAAGAAAGGCACTTTCACATGCAACTTATTAAAAGTTCAAGCATCTCATTTTCAACAACTTCATCACATTTCTTATTTCTTTCAAAGTAAGCTTAGGGAAAGGGGAGATGAGAGATATTTACCTCCTTAGCTGGAGGTTTGTCCAAGGTACCTTGTGTGCTACAATTTCCCTTCTCATTGATTCTTTGGTTGCTTAGTGTGCTTTTTCTTCACTTGAGGTTGTGCTTGAAGATCCTCCATCATGTGCTCCTTTTGGGTCAATGCGATCATTTTATAAAGTTCTATTTCCTTGGCACTTTTGGATTGGACCTACTTGATAAGGATCCTATGTGGGCTTTCTACTTGAATCTCTTAATCCATCGGTTCATCTTCATCATCACTCATGAATTGAACCCTCTTCTTAAGTGGGATAATATTAAGTTAAATTCGACTTCTCAATTTATTTGTATTCAAAGACTTGGGGTTGATGATCGTGTTGAATAGAATAGAGCCACTTGTCTTGTCTTGAATTGAAAGAGTTAGAGAGCTTCATGATATAGCCTTCCAAATTGGCACTCTTGGTCTCCCATTGGCTCATGCAACTATCCATTTTTTGAAACCTAGTCTTCATACATTGCTTGGTTTCATTTGCCTTGGAGTCACTTTTTCCTCCTTGTGGTGGAAACTCATAATAATAGACTTATTCAACTCTTCAAAGCCATTGGTAGGTCTCTCCCTTCTTGTGGGAACAATAGCTTGGGAGCATTCCCTTTAGGATTGTCTTAGAGGATCACCATCTTGTCGCCAACAAAACTTGGGGTTTTGTCTCCACCCCTCATTGTAGGTACTAGAGTATAGGTCCCATCTTGGATTTTTGGCTTGCCTTTGTTGAAACATTGCATAACATTCCTCCAGTTTAGATAGGCAATTGCTTGAAAAGTGCGTAGGTGATGCACAATATTCACAAGGAGTATCTAACTCTTGCCTAGTTGAACTTTATAGTGAAGGAGGATCGGAAAGTATGTCCAACCTAGCAAGGATAGCTATGAACTTGGCTTCAAACCTCTCCAATTGGGGTATATAGAGAAGGTAGATTCAACTCTTTGTTGATTGCGAATTTGTCTCCTTGAAGAACTGTGTTGCTTAGCCAAAACAAGCTTGCGAACTATGGGCCATGCTTCTTCCTATGTGAAATCAATAAAGGAGCCACTAGCAGTTGAGTCTAGCTTGTCTCGATCCCTTTTCCTTAGCTCATCATAGAAAGTATTCGCCAATTGTTCATTCGAGATTTGATGGTGAGGGCACCTCTTCCAGAGGTCTTTGAATCGTGTCCAATAATCATAGAGAGACTCATCTGGATCTTGAGTGATGGAGTTTATCTCCTTCCTTCTAGTGCATGTCCTTGTGGCTAGGTAATACTTTTCTAGAAAGGCTTGCTTCAATAAGGCCCAAGAGGTGCGAGCTTCTAGAGAGTGTAAAATCCTCTACCATAATCTAAATTAAAATCACAATTTCATTCAATCCAATTTTAGTTCTGATTAAACCAATAAAACTCAATTGAAGGTTGTTAATTATGGTAGAAAAGGGGACCAACAAAATGCATAAGGTCTATCATAGTTAGAAAAGAGTTTGACTAAGTTTAGAAGTCTAACTAAGATAGCATTATCAATTTGGAAATCAATTATTTTCAAGTATGTGATCCAAACGCCTCTGAAGAGACAGATCACCATAATGTGGGATCCAAACACTTCCGAAGAAACAGATCACCAAATGCCCGACAGAACCACCAATAAATGGTTCCAAACGTCGGAAAACCCAAAAGGTTCACTCGATAGGCATCGGGGCACCACATCATGTGAAGGGGGTGAGCTATAGCTCAAGGGCACCAGAACCAACCAATCAAATGCAACATACATGCTTTTTGAATAGTTGGCAATTTAAATCGCTATGGTTATCAACAACATACCTTAATACTGGCTCCATTTCAACAACAGTTCAACAGCTTTATATGCATGTTCATATTCCATAACAATATATTTTCGGCATAGAATTTTCACATAATCAATGTGCACAAGTGACCATATACATACCTCATATGTGCCAATCCTAGCATACAACCATTTTAGGTTTCACCAATCACACACACACTAGTAAGATAAGAAAGTGGTTACCTTATGGAGTAGTTAAGTGTTAACACAAAAGCTAGCTCAGTGCTTTACAAAACCATATTAAAATCTACAATAACTAATCATTCAACCAAACTGAGTTATTTACTCAATAACACAAAGAGTTATATGATCAACAACTAACATAATAGCATCACCTACACCACATACACCCATCTAGGTGGACTTCTAGGCCTAGATCTAGCATACCAAGTTCTACCCAAGTCACTATATCACCAAAACAAGGATCTAAACTTTACTACTGTCACCAACACAACCATACAACAACCATTTGAGCATATAGAATTTAAAGACCCTCTTCAAATTCCCAAATCTTCAAGACTTTGTGAAACCAAATTTTGCAATATTCCAAAATCCAATGATAGAAAACTTTAGAAACTATTTTCCAATACCAACAACATATTTAAAACCACAAAATCCTTTAGTAATACTTAATTCCAAACTTAACCCGAAAATTCCTTAGGTTCTTGAAACTTTGTTAACAAAAAATTTGAATTAAGGCCAACTACCAACCATTCAACACTTAAGATACCATTACCAATCCCCAATAAGCATATTTAAAGCATTAACCCAAACACTGGCATGGAATTTTGAAAATCACCTACAAACTCTAAGAATTTTGGAACTTTGCTTGGTCAAATTCATCTTATGCCAAAAATCCAAAGACCCTTTGTATTTAGAACCAAAATCATGTCATTACCAGTTTAAAGAAAACCATAAAATCCCTATCCTCATTTGCAATTTTGGATCCCTTAGACACCCTAGGAGGAAAAACCTTAAAACACTTCCAAAACAAGATTTACATGTTTTTTTGACAAGATAATCCATAGTATTATCTTAAAGGGGTTTGATTGTGCATGATTATTATACTATTTTAACTACTAATAATGGGAAATTAGCATTCAGTTTAGGAGAATTCAATGAGAATTAAGTACAATTGCATGCATGGTCCATACTTAAGGAATTAGTTGCATTTCCATGGTAATTTGAGCATATAAGGTTTTTAACTCATGCATTTCATGATTATGGACTTAAAATACCTCACATATACTTTAATTTCCCATTATAGGTGTAAAGGATGAGGCCCTAAATGAAGAAAAGGTGAGAAAAGCAAAGAAAAAGTTTCTGGTCCTCGCCGTGACCCCTCACGGCGAGGGTCACGGCGAAGGACAGAGAGCACCCAGCAAGTCAGTTTCCTCGCCGTGACTTGTCACAGCGAGGGTCACAGCGAGGGCCCGATAAAAATTCTGAAACGGAAGTTTTTAGTTTATTTCCAAATTTTGGGTGATTGGGTCTTCTTCCATTGTTTCCTAAAAGATGAATTCGACCTTCCCAAGTAATCTAGAGGGAATTAGGAAGGTTTTTGGGTTTCCTATCTTGTTCTTTAAATTTATACCCGAATTTCCTCTTCCACATGACCATTCACCACCAATTCAGACCACAATACACTAATTCTCTCATCTCTTCCACCAATTCCTTCCTCCATTCCACAATCCTTCACCGGTTCACCATGGAGTTCGAGTTGCAGATCCTCTCAGGTGATTTCTCCTCCTCTATGAAGAACTAATCCGGCTCGGTGCTCCCTTGGACGACGGGATGACGTGAAGCAAGCTATTCTTCCACTCTAGGGGAGTTTTTCATTAGTTCCAATTATGTAGCCATGGATTTCCATCTATTTCCTTGAGCATTTTTTTTTCTTATGTTTGGATTTCAATTATGTTGAGACTATAGGCTATGTAATTGTTGAATTTCACCTTTGTGTTGTATTGGATCTAGTTTGGTTCCATCTATCTTTCAATTGACATTATCTTCATGAGTACTTGTTGATTTTATTACCTATCCTTGTGTGTGGTGATTTAGTCCATTTATTTTATCTTGATTATGTCCTTTGGTTGATTTATTGGGTTTGAGCATGTTGATGTTGAGTTTCTTCTTTGCATGATTAAGTAATTCCATCAATTAATCTCACCTAGGAAACAATACTATTGATTCAATACAATCGCATGACATAATTGAATAAAGTTCTACACGTATGAGGATTTGATTATAAGCCAATTTTGATTAGTTATTGGATCCGAAGGATATTGAGTAATTTGGATGGGACCCAAGTTATTCTATCTATTAGAACCTATTTCTAGTTAATGTTAGATTATAATTAACCCAGTTGGTCTATTGAGGCTGAGTGGGTTGTCACCGACCTATTCCTTCAATTAAGACTAATTGTTTATTACTTGCATGAACTTGGTCCAATTATCCCTTAATTCCCCAAGAGTGTGAAGTATATGCTTGCCACATGTCTACCCTAGCCAAGAGAGCATCCCATCATTCGCATTCCATTAACCATTCATATTCATCCTAAAAATACCAAAAACAAGTCTTTAATTCCCTTTATGAAAAATACCAAAAATTCCTACTCTTATTCCCCAAGTTTTTATAGCTTTCATTGCATTTAGTTTCCCTAGGATAGTTCATTAGGCTCCTTGAGAGACGATCCGGGATCGCACCACTATAGTGCAATCCTTGGTAAAAATAATATTTTACATTTGAACCCCAAGGCGTATTAGGAACGGTTTAGATCAATAACGCCGTTGCCGGGGAGTCATTTTTGACTCCTAAGTTAGCTAAGTGTCAATTTCTTATTGACAAGGGGTTAGTAGCATTTTAGGTTAGTTTTAGTTCATATAGTTGCATTTAAGTTTTAGTTTAGTTCTAGGTTGCATTTGCATTGATAAAATTGAAAAAAAAATCCAAAAATATAGTGTTCTTGATCTTGTGCTTGATTTTTGCTACTGTGCTTGTGGTGTATTGCTGGTTTCTTACACCATTTGAGTGAAATTCGATTGACTAGTTGCTACTGTGTGGTTTTTGCCTTGATTGGTTAAGCTTGTATTTGTGCATCACATACCCATATTTTGCATTACACTCAATTTTTCAACCAAAACCACTCAACTAAGTCATTTTCTAGTATTTGGACTTGCTGAGGCCATTTGCACCAAGTTTTGAACTCAAATTCTTCAACTTGTGCATTTGGTCAATTTTCAAAGGCATTTTCTTGTAAATTTGGCAACCTAAGGGGTGAATTTTTGTTCTAGGCGGTTTTCAAGTGTTTTCACATTTTTCCTAAGCTTCCTCAACTTATTTAAACTTGTTTCAATCATTGGTTTGTGTTAAAATTACTTGGAATCATTTTTGGACTAAATTTCCCCTTTGCTGTCAAATTGCAGATTTTACTGTCAAACTTTTCTGTTTCTCGCCGTAGAACCCCACGGCGAGCCTTTAAAGGGCAACCTCATTTCTGTACCTCACTGTGGACCCTCACGGCGGGGCCCACGGCGAAGGACAGAAACCACAAATTTTCTGGTTTCCTGCAGAATTGCCTACTTGCACCATTTTTTCCCAAATTCAATTCCAATTGATCTCAAATTTTACACACACATTCTAACCATCATTTGTGACTTGTTTGCATTGGTTTCACTCATATTTCATATTCCTATCATTAATTTGACTTGTGAGTTCTATTTTGGTGAATTTTGGGATTGTTGGTTGCTATCTTTGTGCATATCTTGTATTTCTTGCATACGCTTGCTGTTTGTTCCTTGTGTATGACTAGAGGCACTACCAGTGAGTCTGAATTATTGCCTGAAAACCCTGAGATTGAGCGTCACCTTACCCAGTTGAGGAAAGCTAATAGACCCATTATTCCTGACACCGAGGTAGTTGTAGAGGAAGCATCTTCTAGCGACTCTAGTGACCAGGAAACCAACACCAAGTTTAACTTAGATTTCCCAGCCATGGATCCACCCAATAACCAATTTAACCCTATAGTTCCAGAAATTCCAGTTATTCCCAACATACCAAATCAAGGTATAGAGCCACCTAGGAACCAAAATGGGGGTAATGGGGGTCAAGGTTTATACGGTCACAATGGTAATGGGGATGGGGTCCCACATGGAGTTAGAAGGACCATTAGGGATGCTACAGCTGTGAATGATGATTATAATCCTTTTATGAATGCATTCCCTGATATTCATGCTGATTATGAGATAAAAGGTTTTTTGATTCGGTCCTTACCATAATTTTATGGCTTGCAGGAGGATGAACCTTACAGACATTTGGATGAGCTATTTGTTAAATGTGATTCTTTGAAGCCCGCTGGAGCCCCAACTGAGGATGTTATGTTGCGTGTATTCCACCTCACTTTGGAGGGGAAAGCTAAAACATGGTTTATGAGCCTACCTAGGCTCGATCCAGATGCATTGACTTCATGGAAAAATTTGAGGAAGGCATTCTTGGACAAGTACTTTCCAGCTACAAAAACCTCTGCAAGGAGAAAAGAAATAACTTCCATCCTCCAAAATCATGATGATTCCCTATATGACTTTTGGATGCGATTCCAAGACCTACTTGCTCGGTGTCCACATCACCAGATCTCAGGAGAGTTACTTGTGCAGACATTCTATGATGGTCTTTTGGAAAAGAATCAAGATTTGTTAGACTCCACCATGCAGGGGTCTTTTCTAGATTGCACCTCAGATGAGGCATGGGATATAATCCGGAGACTTGCTCTTTGTAAACAGAAACACTGCACCTCTAGCTTGTCTACAAGAGCTCTAAACAAGGTTGAGTCGACTCCCTTACACATATCACAGTTAGATGGTCTTATGGCAGAGTTCAGTGCACTCTCAACTAAACTTGACAAGTTCACCTCCTCTTCGTCTATGAGTCCAACCAGTAGAGATTTGATCGCACCGAGTTGTGATTATTGTGGATCTATTAAGCATGTTTCTTGTAATTTCCCCTCTAAGTATGATGCACTTGGTCCATTTAATCACCGAGGCCAAGGTGAAACTTCAAATCAAATAGTTCCTATGCAACAAGATGGGTTTTCTAATGTTATTAATGAATTGACCAAAACTTTCCAGAAACATTTCCAGGGTTTTCAGAGCCAAATTGACATGAAATTTGAAAAGAGTGATGCTAGAATGCAGCAACTAGAGTCACGAAATTCTAAACTTGAGGATTTTGTTGCAAAAATAGCTAATTCTTTGCTGAATCAAAAATCCCTTCATGCCATATCTCTTAGAGGCGAGACACATGTCCAGGATGAAGAGCTAGTAGATGAGGAGATTGAGTGTGAAAGTCCTCTACCCAAGCATCCACTCTCACTTGATGTTAAGGAGAGGCAATCTATTGGAAGAAAGCATGATAAATCAACTCAACAAGGAGCTGCTGCTGCTGATGAGCCTTGGTCTCAAGTGGAGACACCACCACTTCTGAGAGAGATCGCTGCTGAGGGCTCGAGTTCACTGCCACCTGCCAAGCAAGGAACCGCTGACATGCATGGAGCCTCATTGCAAATAGGTAAAGAGGTAAATCTTCGTGATCTTCCTTTTCCTCAAGCTTTAGTTAAAAGTAGAAAGCATGATAGGCCTAAGCATGATCAAGATGTTGTTGATTTGTTTAGTAGAACTGAGGTGAACATTCCTTTACTTGAGCTTGTTAAAAAGGTGCCTGTGTATTCCAAATTTTTGAAAGAATTATGCACCTCTAAAGGAAAATTCAAACTTGATGAGAGAGTCCAGTTAGGGTCTAGTGTATCTGTACTGTTCACTGATAGCATGCCACATAAGAGTCCTGATCCAGGGTCATACGCTATTCCTTGTACTATTGGTAGAGCTTACATTTCTGATGCATTGTTGGATCTAGGCGCAGCCATTAATATGATGCCTAAATCTTTGTATGACACCTTACGATTCACTAATTTAAAGCCTACCAGGAGCATTCTACAGTTAGCTGACCAGACTATTAGGTATCCCTATGGTGTTTTAGAGGATGTGCTTGTACGAGTTAGAGACTTAGTTTTCCCTGCTGACTTTGTTGTTTTAGATACCTCTAGGGATTCTAATGGTCAGAGTAATCTCATCTTAGGTAGACCTTTTCTTGACACTGCAAACACGATCATTAACATGAAAGAAAGATCTATTACTATGTCTGTTGGGGAGCATGAGATCAAATATGTGCTTGATGGTTGTTCTAAACATATGCATGATGTTACTTCATTGTATGGTGTTAAGGTTGATGATTCTGTGCTTGATTGTCAAAATGTTGTTTCATCTATGCTTGGAGAAGACTATGATACAGTGTTTCACCCACCCCCTCTCCCTCTCATTTTTCTGCTCAGGAGCCTATTGCTCTTGCTGTTATACCTAACCCTGCCATGCTTGGAAAAGATTCTGTTTTATGTGATGTTGCAGGTGTTAGCAAGGAGGTCACACCTCCTAAGTCGATTCCTAAGAAGAAGAGCAAGCGGAAAAGAACTCGAAAGAAATCTAAAAATGCTATTACGGTAGATGCCGCACTCTTAGAACTTCAAAGAGAAGTGACCATGCCAGTCCATTCCAAGTTACTACCACTCCTTTCTCCTATCCTAGACGGATTGGATGTTTTGAATGCACCGAACTATGAAGACCCGTTTCTTCCGGATCCTGTGGAAGAAGTCCCACTCAAGGTCTCCGATTTCGTGTGGTTTCAGATCGCTCAGTCTAGAGATGCGGACTTTAGTGAAAGAGCCCGATGGGTAGGACCGTTGGAGATCAAGTCCATTGACTATTGCAAGAATCAAGCTTTACTCCAACTTTCGGAGGGACATAGCATGTGTTGTGAGCTAAAAAGGCTTCGACTTTACCATTCGAGTTATAAGCCTCCATAACTTGTCAGGTTGTTCCTTTCCTCTCTTATTCTACTCTTATACATGTGTGACTAGCTAGTGATATTTGATGATGCATGTTAGGATAAGTGTGGGGGAGGAACCATTCCAGTAGTAAAAGGTAGTTTCGTATTAGTTTAATGTTAGTAGAGTCAATAAATACCCCTTTTGTGGATGATTTCTTGTTGTACCTTATATATGGATTTTGCATTGGGGACAATGCAAAGTTCAAGTGTGGGGGAAGGGTCATTTGATTGAGTCATTTTTTATAGTTCTTTGCTTGATTTCTTATGGTTAGTGGTTTAGGGTGAACTTTGACTGTTTTTGAACTATTTTTCAAAATCTTTGGCTTGAAGTTGTTTTTGGCTTGCCTATTATGCACAAAGGGTCGCATTTGTCATAGTAGACTTGTTAAGAGTGAATTCAAGTGCTTTTCAAAATGATTTTGTGAAAACCTAATTCACCCCATTTTTTTAAAACTTATGCAAGAAGAGACCCATCTTAGGTTGTTTGTTATCTTGGACTTTGGATAGATTTTGCAATGTTTTTGTCCTTTGTTTTTCAATTTTCAAGAGTTGGATTTGAGGTATGTTCAGGATATATATAGTGGAGACTGTTGTGTTAATCGATTGTTGAATGGTAATTTGTGAGCTTATTCCTGCTGAAAGGTTGTTTTGGGCCATATGAATTTGAGTGCATACTTGCTTTGATATGCTAACTTCTAGAACTTGTCTTAATTTTTAGTTTAAGCTGCTTTAGTCATACATGATGAATATGATAGAGGCACTCATTCCATGTAACCATATATCTATCTTTTCCACCTCCAACTGATGTCTTTCATGAGTAGAGCATATTTATAAAATTGCATCCAGGTTCTAAATGTTATGATAACACAACTTTGCTGGCTTTCTAAGCTTGACTTAGTAACCGGGGGCACTTCATCACCAATGTTGGCACTCGCGTCAAACGGTCAAGTATAAGAGGGTTATGAGTTGGACCAAAGGTCTCTTGATATTTTGTTGGAGTAACCGACGTTGCATTACCCATGTGCAAAGTCGCGTCAAAAAGGGATCTACAACAGCTCAAGATAGATGTTTCAAAAAAAAAAGAAGAAGAAGAAGAAAGAAGAAAAAAATACGAAAAAGAGAAAATAATAATAATAACAATAATAAGGATGCTTGTGAGTGGTTTAGTTCTTACTCATGGATGACATCTTTCCATTACCATAATCTTAAGTCCTCTTGATTCTTTGTGTGTGTGCTAAACTAGTGGAGATTGATGATTGTTGCAAGCATATGGTAAGTTGCATATTAAGCAAGTAGAGAGTGAATAACCTATATGTAAGATTGTGTGAAACATTCATGAGTGTGCTCACTTGTTGCTATTTGATTCTCAATTGCATTGATAGTTCCCTCCTTTATATGCCCTGAACGTGTCTTGTTCCAATTTGAGATCATTGATTATCTTAGGCTTTTACCATTGTGAGTCTATGCTTTGTCCAGGAGTACAAAGGTCTAAGTGTGGGGGAATGATTGTGCATGATTATTATACTATTTTAACTACTAATAATGGGAAATTAGCATTCAGTTTAGGAGATTTCAATGAGAATTAAGTACAATTGCATGCATGGTCCATACTTAAGGAATTAGTTGCATTTCCATGGTAATTTGAGCATATAAGGTTTTTAACTCATGCATTTCATGATTATGGACTTAAAATACCTCACATATACTTTAATTTCCCATTATAGGTGCAAAGGATGAGGCTCTAAATGAAGAAAAGGTGAGAAAAGCAAAGAAAAAGTTTCTGGTCCTCGCCGTGACCCCTCACGGCGAGGGTCACGGCGAAGGACAGAGAGCACCCAGCAAGTCAGTTTCCTCGCCGTGACTTGTCACAGCGAGGGCCTGATAAAAATTCTGAAACGGAAATTTTTAGTTTATTTCCAAATTTTGGGTGATTGGGTCTTCTTCCATTGTTTCCTAAAAGATGAATTCGACCTTCCCAAGTAATCTAGAGGGAATTAGGAAGGTTTTTGGGTTTCCTATCTTGTTCTTTAAATTTATACCCGAATTTCCTCTTCCACACGACCATTCACCACCAATTCAGACCACAATACACTAATTCTCTCATCTCTTCCACCAATTCCTTCCTCCATTCCACAATCCTTCACCGGTTCACCATGGAGTTCGAGTTGCAGATCCTCTCAGGTGATTTCTCCTCCTCTATGAAGAACTAATCCGGCTCGATGCTCCCTTGGACGACGGGATGACGTGAAGCAAGCTATTCTTCCACTCTAGGGGAGTTTTTCATTAGTTCCAATTATGTAGCCATGGATTTCCATCTATTTCCTTGAGCATTTTTTTTTCTTATGTTTGGATTTCAATTATGTTGAGACTATAGGCTATGTAATTGTTGAATTTCACCTTTGTGTTGTATTGGATCTAGTTTGGTTCCATCTATCTTTCAATTGACATTATCTTCATGAGTACTTGTTGATTTTATTACCTATCATTGTGTGTGGTGATTTAGTCCATTTATTTTATCTTGATTATGTCCTTTGGTTGATTTATTGGGTTTGAGCATGTTGATGTTGAGTTTCTTCTTTGCATGATTAAGTAATTCCATCAATTAATCTCACCTAAGAAACAATACTATTGATTCAATACAATCGCATGACATAATTGAATAAAGTTCTACACGTATGAGGATTTGATTATAAGCCAATTTTGATTAGTTATTGGATCCGAAGGATATTGAGTAATTTGGATGGGACCCAAGTTATTCTATCTATTAGAACCTATTTCTAGTTAATGTTAGATTATAATTAACCCAGTTGGTCTATTGAGGCTGAGTGGGTTGTCACCGACCTATTCCTTCAATTAAGACTAATTGTTTATTACTTGCATGAACTTGGTCCAATTATCCCTTAATTCCCCAAGAGTGTGAAGTATATGCTTGCCACATGTCTACCCTAGCCAAGAGAGCATCCCATCATTCGCATTCCATTAACCATTCATATTCATCCTAAAAATACCAAAAACAAGTCTTTAATTCCCTTTATGAAAAATACCAAAAATTCCTACTCTTATTCCCCAAGTTTTTATAGCTTTCATTGCATTTAGTTTCCCTAGGATAGTTCATTAGGCTCCTTGAGAGACGATCCGGGATCGCACCACTATAGTGCAATCCTTGGTAAAAATAATATTTTGCATTTGAACCCCAAGGCATATTAGGAACGGTTCAGATCAGGGTTCAAGAAGGAATAAGAAAACAAGATCAACTCATTTGTAAGGCAGAAATTTTGGACCCATGAAGGCCCCTAACAATTCATCATGAACGAAAGAGAAAACACAAAACAAATGGAAGAAATAGGATGTTGAAGAGGTTACCTATGAGTTAAGGACTTAAAATCAAGCCAAAGAGCTCCCAAAAGTTTGCCTTATCAGAGCAAAAAAACTCCCTCTCTGCCTCTCCTTTAAATCCAAATGCAAAACCCTAAAACTTTGGGCTGCTTTGGCCTTACTAAAAACCAGAAAATCGGGTGTTCGCCATTGTCTTCGCCTTGGCTTCCACTGTGAATAGGCCAAATCTCGTTGTTCATGCATTTTGGGCAATTCATAAACTTCAAGTGAGTTTGACAGTGAGTTTCACAATTGACACCGCTCTTAAAATGATATTGGGAACAAATAATCCAAGTCTAAATCATAAACTTCATGCAACTGCACTAAGTCCAACTATTCTAATTGTTAAAACATCCAATATTGAATCACTTTCATAATTATCACTTAGGATGTTGTTAAAAGCCACATGATTGTGCAAGATCTGAATCCTAGAAATCACTAAATGTAATTTAGTCATCTAATTGTGCCTAGGGAGATATAACTGTTGCTACACAATAACATATAATTAAAATTCAAAACATAAGAGTTAGTTAGTACGTAAGATAACAATCACAAGTATACATGTCTACAACTCAAGAAATTTCCATGCAATGGAAATTCATAGAAGCTACGTCTTAGAGCTAGACATACAAGGAAGTAATTGATATGACTCAACCAAATACAAATAATCTAAACTTGTAGAAACTAAATTACTCCCTTATTTAGTCCACTAAGGCTCTCATTGATAGGTAACCACCAAAAGTTCCAAAAGGTAGTTACTCATGCCGTCAAATAGATGAAACTCAATTTGGAACTTTGGAGCGACAAATGTGTAGTGGTTTAGGTCAAAAATCAGTTAGAGGATGGATAGGAATAGAGGGGAAATCAAAGTGGAGTAAGAAATTTGGAGGAAATTAAAATGGTGAAAATTCAAAGGAAAAAGGAAAGAGGTTGAGGAGAGATTGAAAAGGGTGAGAGAGAGTTGGATTTTTGCCTCCCTAGTACAAGAAACGTTAGGCTTACTAAATGTAGTAATTTTGGGTCGGGTTGAGGTGGATCGAATTGGTTCAAAGGTGGAAAACCCTAAAATCTGGTGCATATCGCCAAGTTGTTGTGTCCTTACACTAGTGAACCTCAATGAGGACACTCGTTTCTAGGCAATTTATTGAGACTTCTTTGTAGCTTTTCACCAGTGGAAGCACAATGAAGAAGCTTGTTCCTCAGCCCTTTTAGTCTGAATTCAAAGTTAAAGAATTTTTTGAATCCTTCCTTCCTTCATCGTGACCTTGCATTAGCGAACACATGACAAGGAAACCTTCAATGTCTCCTCTTCTACTTAGATTGATCTAGTACTCTTTGGTTGAATTTGTGACTTTGTTATGGCCTCGCACTAGCAAAGGCATGATGAGGGATGTTGGGAATTTCTTATTCTTTGCCAAGTTACCATCCAATTATATCTATAATGAAAAATCAATCAAGAATGTACCAAATCTCAAAATGCATGAATTTGTACTTAAAATAACTGATTTAACCTCAACATGTAACTAATTTTATTTAATGACTTCTAATAAAAAATCATGCCTAATTAGACTTGTATTGGCCATAAACATCTTTAATTCTCCCAATTTAGTGGCTAAAATCATATAAATCTCATGTGCAAGTAGACAGAAAAAAGTCAAAGTTTGTATAAATTTAGTGGCTAAAATCATATAAATCTTATACATTTTTCTCTCCATTTTCTCACATTTAATAAAAGTAAAATAGAAAAATTAATCATTAAGGATCGATGAATTTATACTTGGGACTAAAATTTGTACCAACCGAAACTATAATAATGATTGACATTGGAATTTGATGTATAAATCTTTTTTCGGTCCACTCATTTTGATCTATAAATCAAAGCTAACAACTTAGATTTACAAATAAAACTTCGGAAAATTAAATACAAGTTTTAAAGCTTTTGTAACAACATTATGAGTATCATTTATAATTGTTATAAATTCTTCGTTACTAATAACATTTGGTCAATAGTGATAACTTTTTAGGCTTTTGTAACAATATTATGATAATCAATAACAACTTTTTAAACTCTTGGTCACTGACAATTTTTGGTAAGATGTCAGATGACAACTTTCTAGCCAAGAGTTACCCCAGTTTACTTAGGTGCTTTCATGGCAGTTCAGTTTAATTAAAGACTTTTGTGAGACCTTATGTTTGTTATTCCCATAGACATGTTTTAAGTTTCAAGGAAAATTTGCCGAGCACTCCAAAAAATTAGAAAAGCACTTTTCTAAACCAAACCTAGGTTTTGGAAAAGCTGAAATTTTATGCTTTTACGCGAAGTCCGAGGTGAAAATATGTCATCATTACACATGTCATAATGATATACCAAAAATGCCCTTATCATCTCTATTTCCTAACACATTAACCTTATGTCATTTTTAGTAATTTACACATAAAAAGTTCATTTTCATAATAATCATCCAAACACTCTCATCTTATCAAAAACTCTTTTCTCACAAAATCTATTATCCTAAAATCTATTCTCTAAAAGCAATTTTCCAACTTTTTTTCTCAGAAACTATTCTCTCAAAGCTAATCGAAACAGGCTCTTAGAAATAGATTCTATATTTACGACCAAAATTAACTCTCAAAATAGGTCATATATTTAGAACCAGAGGAAGTAATTTATACAGAAAAAAGTCATTCTCATAACAATCATCCAAACATTCTCATTTTTTCCAAAGCCCTTTTTCAGCTTTTTCCAGCTTTTTTTATAAAAGTCTAAAAGCTTAAAAAAACGCTTTGGGAAAATCCCAATAAAATCCCTTTGAAAATGTTAAAGGACAAATCAATCCCTTAACATTTGGAAATCCCAAGTCAGGCCCTTGGGATCAATTTGGGATTTTGAAATGTTACTAAAAGACCTTTTTACCCTTATTGAATCATCTTCTCTCATCTCTTTCTTTTCACCTAAAATCTTCTTCCCTTGTTCGTGTGGTCTCCCTTAATCATTCTAACTGCCACCTTCATCACCCTCACCCTCAGCCAGAATCTAACGCCAGTCACCATGAAAACCCACAACACCGCCGTCGTAACCTCCGGCAAAGGCTCTCTACTCTCCATCGGCCTTTTCGTTTTCCCTTCATCTTCTTCTTTCTGCGTTTTTGTCGATTTTATCTCACAGACCTAAAGGAAAGCGACACCCTTAAGAGAAGAAATTGTTAGCTATGAAGATGGGTCCCCAACAATATGATGCCATCCAATTGATTAACTCCGATTTCTAGGATCTCAATCGTGCCGCCGCAAATCCGCCCGTCATGCCGTCAAACTTGGTGGCCTCGGTTTTGGCACTTCTCTCCTTCAGTAGGTTGCTTCTCTCTCCGCCATGTACGATCCTTCTCACTCCTTTTGATCCTGCAAGCTTATTGTGAAATCTTGGATCCTTCATCTAATTGATTTTGGTTTATGTACTCATTCTTTTATATGCAATGAATAATTTCAGAAGCCTGAATGATTATATAAAGTACTTTGTCTATCTTATTTTTCAATCTAGCTTATAAGTGCCAATGGATTAAGATTTTTTCTATGCAAAACTTGATAATATAAAGAAATTGATCACTGTTAATATTTTCCACTGGGTGCAGGCTGCACAGAAATATGATTGTCTATTCTTTCATTCTATGAGCTGGATAGCAACTGTGCAGCAAAGAAGATCTTCCGTCTTTGTTCTATGTATAGTGTTCTAAGTTGTGGTGTTGAAGCAAAATAAGAAGCAATCTTATCCTGTTTAGAAGTTTGTTCTTATGTTTTTCTGCCATATATTCAGTTAGATGATCAATTCTTGAAGGTATTTGTTAACAAGAGAAACTCTAGTGGGCCTCCTCCTCAGTGAATAATGCGCAATATTGATGATGGGTTTTATCACTGACAAAAAAGTATGATATAAAAAATCCAAGATTTTTTAGTAAACTTTTATGTTCAGACAAAAAATTCTTCTCATGTCAATTGCTTTTCTTATAGGAACCGTATCCTAGTGCAAATCTTAAATTTTCAGTTGACTTCCTAAGGTTATTGGTATGGATGTTGTGGAGATATCTCTCTGGGCTAAGGTGTGAATAATGGTCTTATATGGTTACATTAAAGTGAAAATCATTTCTTACTCATACACTTATGTTAAGTTGTCCTAGTTTATTGCTTTGTGCACTGACCGTGGCTTATCTCAATGATCCCTAAAGCTTTTGAACACCCAACAAGAGCTCTTTTAATCTTTATTAGTTGTATTGTAAGAGTTCTCACTTCCTTACATTTAACTTCTTTTCGGAACTTGTCTACATGAGTCACCTGTTCTGCTTGCTTGAGGTGCTTTGCTCCTTCCTGTCCCTTAATTGGGAGGATGCTAATACAAATTAGTTTTACAACTCGCTAATTATGTATATCCAATGAATTCTTGGATTGCTTAAATACTTACATGCATACACAGGTTGCTTCTTTGTTGCCTCATGGGTGTAGTTGTATAAATCAAGTTTGCTATAAATAATCATTACCTCATCTATGTTTTCCTGAGACTAGTGGAATTTATCAATTTTTGTGGTTGGAGTAGTTGGCAGGGAAAGCAAGGGAATTGACAATGCATTCAAGTTTTATTATCAATTCCAAGACATACTACTTTGTCCTCAAGCTCAATAAATGACACTGATTGGGAGTTGACATTGGAATATATCTTAGAAACACCCATTTTTATTGTTTTTCTCTTTCTTTTTCTTATTTGCCTGACCTTTTTTTATTAAACTTTGGCTTCCATCTTTAATGGAGAGTTGGTTCAGCAAATCCCTTTACGCATTCGTAGAAAATAGAAATGCATCTTGTATAGGCCGTTTTGGGAGTTCAAATTTGAACCGGAGGATACTAGATTCATGTTTTTGTTTAAATAGCTTGCATGTTACATTTACTTGTGTCTGTTTTGTATTTAGAATGATGTAGCAGATTTCAGGTGTGATGTAATGTGGTGGCTAGTTAATCATCATCGGAATGTTGCAAAGGATGAAGCATTGGGTCTTCTTGAGCAACCAACCACTACAATGCGATTTAGACGAGCCTGATTGTAGATTGCCTGCACTGGATATTGCTCAAGGACTTGTATTTGTAGTTATTGTGAAAGTAACATGTTTTGAGATTATTTGACAAGATATAAGCATTCCACTTTATGTATGTTTCATGGAGTGAGTGGTATGTTTGATGAAAGGTTGAACAAAGTTCTGTTTTGTTGAATTGGACAATTTATATTGAATGAAGTATGGGATAAAATTATCTTTTTTGTATGTTTCATTTGGTGAATTTTGGTGGTCTATTCACATTTACTAAAAAACAAACAACTTTAACAATTTTTTTTGTAAGCATTAACAACTTCATCATAGGAATTAACAAGATGTGAATTGGGATTAACAACTTTATTTAGTGACAAGGGAACATTAAGTGGCATTATGATGTTAATGTTAGCCTGTCATTGAATATGTAAAAAAACTCTATGTCAATGAAGAATGTGGTTTAATGTAGCTACTTTAGTGTGTTATTAAGAATAAAGTTTAATTTCACTTGGACATTGGCAACTATAGACATGACAATTGCTAATCGCTACACAGAACTTGTTAATATGTATGATAAAGTTGTTAATTCCTACGATGAAGTTGTTAATTCCTAATATGAAGTTGTTAATGCTTGGGAGGACGTTCTTAACTCTTGGAGTAGTAATCTCATTGACATTGCTAGCAACAAAGTTGTAAGTTGTTAATCGCTATTCAGACATTGTTAATTCATACGATAAAGTTGTTAATGCTGACGAGGAAGTTGTTAATGCTTGGGGGGAAAATGTCATTGACATTGCAAAATTTGCTTAGGTCTAAGTTGTTAATCGCTATTCAAAAGATGTTAATTCCTACGATGAAGTTGTTAATGTGGACGAGGAAGTTGTTAATGCCTGGGGGGAAAATGTCATTGACATTGCAAAACTTGCTTAGGTCTAAGTTGTTAATCACTATTCAAAAGTTGTTAATTCCTACGATGAAGTTGTTAATGCTAACGAGGAAGTTGTTAATGCCTGGGGGGAAAATGTCATTGACATTGCAAAATTTGCTTAGGTCTAAGTTGTTAATCGCTATTTAAAAGTTGTTAATTCCTACGATGAAGTTGTTTGCAAATACACCTATGAATAGGCCACCAATAAATTCCTACGCTAAAGTTGTTAATGGTACTTAAAAGTTGTTAACTGTGACACCTTGTTTTCATCTCAAATTTGCTTAGCTAACAACAAAATTGTAAATTGTTAATCGCTATGTTGGCATTGGGAATCCCTATGATAAAATTGTTAATACCTATGTCAAACTTGTTAACAGTGGCACCAATTGGTTTCCATCTCAAATTCACTTTGTCAAAAGCAAAATTATAAGTTGTTAATCGTTATGCTGGCATTGGCAATTCCTATGATAAAATTGTTAATACCTAAGTGAAACTTGTTAACAGCGGTACCAGTTGTTTCCCATCTCAAATTCACTTTGCCAAAAACAAAATTGTAAGTTGTTAATCACTATGCTTGCATTATTCTCATAATTATATACAAAAAGACCTGTGAGAAGGTCATAAATAAAGTCAAATGATGAATTCTAACAAAATTCCATATAATATACCAAAATGGATTTTTGTTCAACATTCCATACAATATATCAAAAGGGAACTTTATTCAACATTCCATACTATGTACCAAAAGGAAACTTTGTACAACATACAAAAAGTAGAACCCTTACAACTTGTCCAATTGTCTCAAAACATGTTAGTTTCATAGTATTGACAAGTTCAAATGTCAAAACACTTATGTTACAAGTGATGAGATTTTGGAGGTGGTTGGTCCCTACACTCTTATATGTTGAAGTAAATCATGACCTTGAACAGTGTTCTGATTAAGCCAACCCCCAATGTTCGCCCTGCGCCGCAAGTGCACGGGTCGCACCAAGTAATAAAGTAGTAAGTAAAGTATCGTTCCCACGAGTATTTGTCCAAAACCCGGTCAAACAATGATTATTACACTCTCGCCCAATTCGAGTGACACAAATATTGAGATTGAAAATTAACTAAGAAAATAAACCTATGCTAATGAAAATAAAATTATAGACAAGTGATTCTCCAACTTCAAGGATAAAATGGGTCATAAGATGATCTATCCCCCTTGTACTTCTTAAAGCTCAATTAACCTCCCCTCAAAGAAGCTCTCAACGAAACCACGTGCTAATCTAGGGTTCATAGAGTACTTGTAAACGCTCTCTCAAGTCAATAACAAGTATTTAGTCTTATTAATTGCACAATCTCTTGCTACAATTTAATAAAACCCAATTATCAAACTCCAACCCTAATGTGACTATGCAAGGCTAGCAAGTATATCTCTATCTTACCAACAAAACCATCCATTCGTCATGCAAACTTCAAGTTCTTGCACTACTTTACCCAAGTTCTACACTCAATCTAGCCCTCTCAAGCATCAACCAAGTGAGCCCAACATCTAAATGGTGATCAAGCACTTAGAAGCATTAGGAACAGAGTAAAATAAGCATATAGATATCATTAATCACAAATTAAGAGGAGGAATCAAGAATCAATACATACAAGGGTTCAAAATAATCCTAGAATCAAAGTATTTAGCTACTCATGTTCTACAACTCGAAGGGAGCATATATATACAACATTACAAAACAGAACAAGAGAAGAGAATGAAGATGGAAGAGGTAAACCAAGAGAGGAAGCCCAAATCTCTTTGAAGCTCTAAGTCCAAGCTCAATCCCCACCAAGCTCCAAGCCCTAGCAGAGCAAAACACTCCCAAAATGTCCCAAAAGTCGAAGAATGAGGGCTCAACTCGAAATCCTCCCCTTTATTTAACTCAGTCCGTCGTTTTCTATCAAAACGCAATGTTCACCGTGGGTCTCGCCACAGCGAGCCCATGGTGAAGTCCAAAAATGACAGAAATAAGTATAGCTCGCCGCGGCGAGCTGACGACGAGAACACCAAAAAATGGGCAGAAGCTGATGCTGTTCACCGTGGGTTTCATCGTGGCGAGCCCACGGCAAACTCCAAAAATTCAAGAGCTACATTGCGCTCACCGTGGGTTTCGCCGTGGCTTCGTCCCACTTATTCTGGTCATTTGCTCTGTTTTCTTGCCTTTTTCTTTATTCCTTGGGCTGCTTTGGCTTCTTTTTATTTTTGTTCAATTGGGAGCTTGGTGGAGGGTTAAAATCTCTTGTTTATTGCATCAAACTATTCCTACAAAAATTACATAAAACAACATAAGAAATTAACTACAAAAATAATCAAAATCTACATACATATATGATGATGTGTAACCCAAAAATCCAATGAACATTTTCTATCTTGAGTATCCAAAATTTATCAATGATTTAATAAAACTCAAGGAAAATATACTCAAATGACATGAATTTGTAGGAGTTATCTCCCAACCCTTCATGCCAGATGTTTAGAAAAGTGCTTTGCCCACTCCATGTACCAAATATTTCATGAAGCAGAATTTTACCACTGTCAAATATTTAGTAAAGGGGCATGCCTTGCCCTCTTAAACTGCTGCCACATTTCTTGTGAAGTGCTGCACCCAAACTTTTTGCCCATTTCATACCTAAAATGATATAAAACAAAACCATGTTATTAACTACAATGAGATTTAAAACAGGACCATGTTATTAGTTACAATTATAAATAAAAAAGATGCTCATCATGAGATGAAAACATGCTTGATTCAAACTTCACCTGTACCAATCATCAACCTATTAAGAAAACATTGGTTTAACCCAACTTGTCATTGCAGGTACAGAGAAAATCACCATGTGAGCATGGATGCTGAAAAATGGTTGGACATTGAACTGTAAGATTCTACAAAAGAGTGCTTCCAAGTACTAAAATCTCATGGCTATTGAATTGCAACTATTTTCCAT
The DNA here is from genome assembly GCA_037074515.1 of Mimosa bimucronata. NCBI lineage: Eukaryota > Viridiplantae > Streptophyta > Magnoliopsida > Fabales > Fabaceae > Mimosa > Mimosa bimucronata. The sequence goes on along the minus strand of CM073443.1, from coordinate 11,383,962 downwards.
ATATTTGTGTATTATATATGCTTGTAAATAAATTTTATTGTAGGCGTTTTTCCTGCTATGTACAGGTTCCCATTTATGACTTCGACGGTTCATGCCCTACTGCAATTGTGGTATGTTTCAAGTTTAAGCTTTAAATGCACATTTTGAATACAAAATTTACTCATGTAATACTTTGAAGTTACCATTTTAACATCTTGTTGCAGGGGTATTAGTGATGAGGCTTTGGAGTTATCAAATTCATCAATTCCTAAGGTTTAATTACAATCAAATTTTACCCAACAAGATAAAGTTGTTGAAACAATGAATTGCCACTTTAAGCAACATATACCTGTTAGGTCGCAAGGTCTCCACTTGCTGTACCACCCTCCTGAAGGTTGCAAAACGCACAAGAGGGGGGGTGAATTGTGCGTTTTAAAATTAAATTAAACTTTAAAACACTTTAAAGACAATCCTTTATACTGGCTCGGCCAAACACTGCTTACATCAAGTTCTCCAACTCCTCGTTGGGTTCCACTAAACCATAGGTTTTACAAACCAGGTTCACCTGCCAACCTTTACAAGACAGAGTTTTAGATACCTCTAAACACTCCCCCTTACAAGTTGTAAGACTACAGCCCTGTTCTAAAGTCCTAGACTTAAGAACAACCTCAAACAGTAGAGGATTTCAATAAATGAGTTCACTTAATGAACAGATTTTGTTAATCACTGAAGTACAAATGAACTCTCTAAGAGTAATAAAACTTGAGCTGAAAATAAGTAAAGATAATGAATGAATGTTCGACAGTTTTTGTTCACTTCTTCATAAATGCTCAAGTCTTGGTTTTTATATATCTTCTCATTTCTGTTTTTTCCTTCAGCTTCGTAAGACCGTTTGAAAATGCTCGTTGGAAGCTCCAGCCGTTGGCATTAAATGCTGGTCTTCATCTTAGTCATATTTCTTCTCTTACTTCATTTAATTCTTGCAGAAGATGAGCTATGAGAGATAGACTGTGTTTACCAACTACCTGCAATATTGTACTTGTGTAGCAGCTTTTTCAGTAGCGCTAACATCTCATGCTATCGCTAGCTTCATAGAGTGAGTCCTGCACTTAGCTTGTTAGCTAAACAAGTATTCATGTGAAGCACAGTAGGTGTTATCGCTAGTAGGATTCATTATCTCAGGGTATACAGATAGTATATTAGCTTATCAGAATATCTAAGTTATTTCAGCAAGTGGTTTCATTATTGATAGCTAAACTTCCTATCGCTAGTGACTATGTTATCGCTAGTTTAATTCATTTGCTCAATGTATTTACTATCTGTAAGTAGTCTAAAGGTTCTACTATCGATATTTGATCCTGTTATCGCTAGTTGTTCTTGCTGGCTGATCTGACTTTCTATTGTCCAAGTTATTTATGAAGTCTTAGCGATAGTGAATTTGTTATCTATAGGACTTGTTCAATGTTTATACTCTTCCTTAGTCATTTACCTTGATTCTTATCTTGATTACTTTCTGACTAAGTTATATTCTTATCTGATCATTTTTACTTATGTTATCTTTAGTGTCCAATCCTCATCAAAACTTAAGATTTCTAACATTCTCCCCCTTTTTGATGATGACAAAACATAAGTAAAAACATAAGTTAGATAAAATATGTTCAGAGCATGTAAACAGTATAGCACAAACGAGTATATGTCATTTTAATTCTACAAAAGAATTACATCAGTTTTGGCCATGTAAGATGCATATTGATAACACCTTGTCGTATAGGCTATCAAAACAACTAGATTAATTCCTATAGGATAGGGAAGAACCTAGGTCATTTTCCTCATTACCTTGGCTAATGTGTAATTAAAATGTAAAGCAAGAACAAATTAAAACCAATTTTCAATGTGAGAACTAACTAAATGTAATCCTAATTTTTATATTTTCTGTGTGAAATAAAATGAGTGATTGTGAATGAACTATACTAATTTTATATATATATATATATATTTCCTGTGAATGAGAATGATTGAGAACCGAAAATGAAGAAATGAAATGTGAAAGAAAATATGACAGTGATGATGAATTTCCTTTGAGCTTTAGCCTTACCCTCATTGCCTTGGTAAAATTGGAGTCTATCTTGATTCTAGTCACAATCTCTACTCTAATCACATTCCTAACTAAGGAGGTGACTATCACAGAAATCATGCAAATCTCAATCTCTAACTTAATTGAGTTCCTAACTAAGGTAATCAATTAAACCAGAAAATGAAACAATCATAGATAAGTGAGCTTAGAATTGCAATTCAACAACCTGAACAAACAACACTTCAACTAGAAATGCTTCTATATCATTCATTTAATCAATGAGTTCCAAACAACTAGATGAAAATCAGAGATCAAATTACAAAGAATCAGTCCAGGAACAACTCGGTTGAAGAACAACTCAATTGCTCAAAATCATGCTTCACAAAATATACAAGTTCGTATGAAACGGAAACATCTCGCTCACACATTACTTGCATCAAGACACAACTAGCACCTAGATAAAAATTCAAATCAAAGAAGACATGAAGAACTCCCTGGTTAACTTGTTTGGCTCTGGTTTAGCTTCAGGCTCAAAGGAAATCATAGAAAAATCAGCCACTCATTGCTGTGAATTTAGCCTCGACACCTCCAGAATCAACGAAGCTCATGACTGAAGCACAGAATTGGCGAAGATGATGGATGTGGTGAAGGAGAATGGGAGAGAAGAAATGGAAAATGAGATGGAAGTGAAGGAATGAAAAGTGATTTGAAATGAAGAAAGTATGACAGTGTAGGTAATTTCCCTTGAGATTCAAACGCTATCCTTCCTTGCCGATTAGAACTTGAGCTATGTGCATTAATTTGGAAATCAACAATCTGAACAATTAGTATCTCAACTAGAGACACTTCAATCTCATTCATTTAACTAATGAAATACATACAACTAGATGGAGAATCACGAGTTAAACTACAAAGTAATCAGTTCAAAACCAACTCGGTTGAGACACAAATCAATTACACAATCATCCTCTACAACATGTAAAATCCTTAAGCAACTAGATCAAGCATCTTGCAAGCTATAGAAGAAGATGAGAAAACTCCCTGAATCGAAGGACTCGGCTCTGGATAGGTCTTCATCTCAAAGGAAATCAAATGAAATTAGCCACGCATCTCTGTAAATCCAATCACAAGGTAATCTGAAAGAATAGAGTACATCGCTGGGCGTTGGACGCAATTGACTAAGAATGAAGAAGAATTGTGAAACGACTCAGAGGAATTGAAGTGAAGAAGGAGAGGATTGAGAACAGAAAAATAAAGCCGAACCCCCAAAATCTTCGAGCAAACAGATATATATACTCCTTTCTCCTTCTCCCTCTCAATTCGTCTAACCGTTTCTTCCACGCTGGCATCCAGTTCTAACGAATCCACTTGCTTCCCTCTCATTCTCCACCGGCCGATCACAACGTTCCCCTTGCCTTGACCGAACTTCCTCACTGCCCTAGCTTTGTTTCAGTGTCTATGTTCTGCTCTCTGCTTCCCTCGTGGTCACAGCTTCAATTCTGAAGCTTTAAACTCATTTCATGCCAATTTCCCATTTTGCCCCTGAAAGATAATAATAAAAGAGAAAAGGTGAAGGAGAGGCAAGGGTATTTTTGGAAATTCAAGCAACAATCATATAAAGACTACTTTTAAAATCTCAATTTCACCAATTAAGTGTACATCCAATTAATCAAACTATAATGTAATTTAAATCATTTAATCCACTAGTTTAAGCTCAAACATGCACACTTTAATTAATTGAATTTATGAATTATCACATATGAAGCATGATTTTCAAAAACTAATGCACCCTCATTGTTAAAATTGTCTCCGGAGGGATTGGTCATGAATTCTTCATCAGGATAGTCAGAGATGGAAGAGTCTGAGTAGAAAAATCTGTCTTGTTGAAGTTTTTCTTGCTTAGCTTGCTTGGCCTTTTCTTTCTTGGCTCTTACCAGCTCAGACTTGGCTTGCTCAGGATTTTCAGAAGGTTCAGTAATTGAAATAGCTGTGGGTTCTTTAGCCTTGTGAGTATGAAACCTTCTTTTGTATCTCCATACCCTTTTTCCTTGAGCAATTTCCTTTCTTCTCTTCTCTACTGCCCTTTCTGCAGCTTCCTATGCTTCCTCTCTATTCTTTCCCTCCTTCTTGCCTCAAAAGTAGCCTTCTTCTCAAGATCCTCTTTATGCCTTCTCAAAGCCTCTTCAAGGGCTTTCTTGTTAGCAGCCTCCTTTTCAGCCCTTTTCTTTTCTTCTTTTGACATTCTGCGAGGACGAGATGGAGCTATTTTCTTCATTTTCTGAGCCTTAAGAGTGTCAGTGGTAGCCTTAGGAATGATCTTGAGGGAGACTTTTTCTCTGGCTTTCCTTTTGCTCCTATTTCTCTTAGCCTCAGACACTAACAGTTTCTGAATGTTATCTTGAAACTTGTCTCCTGTGCTGGGCTTGTCCTGGATTGTTATTTCTCCACCAGTTCCAGGAAGAAGTACAGAGACTGGGATTGGTTTGGCAGTAAAAACGCTTGGAGGAATCCCATACTTGTCTGCTAACACAAGAGCTTCTGCAAACAGGTCTATTTCTGGTGCTTTAGCAGACTAAGCTTGAGGCTTATTGGAAGGTTGAGGAGGAGGAGTTACATGATCCTCAGATGCCATGTAGCTTCTAGCTATCCCTTTGACAACTTCCTCAACCTCTTCAGCAACCATGGAGGCATCAATATCCTTCTCCCCCCTTTTTGTCATCATCATGGCGAGGGATAAGAGTGGGGTCAAGGGTGGGAGAGATGAGAGGAGTTGGGGCAGTGGCAGGTGTGGGAATACTATCGCTAATAGGGGTGTTAGTGATAGGATCTGGGTTGGGTGAGAGAATTGGTGAAGGATGGCTAGCTTTGGGAGAGGTATGAGGGATAGGAGAGGTAGGAATTTGTGTGTGGGTACTAGCGCTAGGAGATGGGTGACCGATAGGAGATGATTGAGGTTCTGGAGGTGTGGGAACTTGGGTGGATTTTGGAGATGGGCTGGGAGAGTGAGGGCTATCACTAGGAGATGGGCTAACGATAGGGGTCACTGGAGGGGTTGGGACTTTGTTCTGGGGGTTTGAAGAGAGGTGAGTTTTGAGAGGAGAGTTTGGTGGACTGGGAGAAGAGGAAGTGGAGAAGTAGGTTGGGGAATGAAGAGATGAGTGAGAATGATGAAGAGGGGAGTTAGGTGGTGATGATGTACCTTGAGGAATTGGTGATCTTGGAAAACTCAGGCATTCTTCCAAATGTTTCACTTGAGCCTGAAGTTCATGAATAGGCTTCAGTAACTCTGCTTTCTGTGCGTCTAGAGCAAAATTAAATTCGGCAGAAAGTCTGAAGACTATTTCCTCAACTGCTTCTTTGGAGAAAACTGAAGATTTGGACGCAGCAGGAGGAGGAGGAGCTCTTCTGGATTGAGCTTCTTCTTCAGTGGATTCAGGTTGAGCAGAAGAAGCAAAGGCATGAGAAGCCTGAGATTGTGAGCCAGAAGTTCCTCTGACTACACCAACTGGTATTCCCATCTTTTTCAGGGTAGAGGTGGTGACTTGTTTGCATTTCTTATTCTTTCCATCCCCTAAAGACTTGATCTTGGTATACTCCAGCATGAAAGATACCAACTGAGGGTATGGTAGAGGAGCCTTCGCAGATTTGTCTGACAGAAATCTCAGCATCTCCATACTTATCAACTGGCCCGGATTGATTGGACTTTCTGAATGAGATTGGCCAACCATGGATTGTCAATCTTGGCAAAACTGCTGAAATTTCCTGACTTGTGAGTCATTATCCTGGTGTAGACATAGTGCAGAATCCTGTTGATTACAGGCATGTTTGCTGGCTTGTTGGTGGTAGTTTCATAAATCTCTGCAAGCTCTTCTTTAGAGTATTTCTCAGGCATGTACCATTTATTGTAGTCTTCCCCTGAGATCTCTAGAATTTTGTTGAGAGCCTTCCACCCAAAAATAATACCCCTTCCTCTCACATCAGCTTCAAAGGTCACATTCATCAGCTTCCTCTTCTTATATTCTGGAATGGCTTTCAAACTCAAGTAGAAGGTCCTCAGAACGTCTTTGTTGTAATCATTGTTCACACTGAGCCAGTTCTGGTAAGGAAGCAACCAGGCATCCAAGTCAAAACCCTGTTGCTTGAAATACTCCAAATCTACCCATACAGCAGCCCTATCTAGGGTTCCTTTCTCTGCGAAGAATGCACTGGGAGCTGATAGAGGATTCGTCAAATAGAGAAGTTCAGCATTGGTAACTTTTTGATGCTTGGGAAGATTCTCAGTAACTTCTTTTGAAAAGGAGACACTCTTCTGGGTACGAGACCTCTTGCTAGCTGATTTGGAAGGAGGATTAGCGCTAGTACTCTTTGAACCTTGGGGGACTTTGGTTTTGGCCATTTTAGGGATTTGAAGATGAGTGTTTGGTCAGAGAGAGTTTAAAGTAGAAGAGAAAGTGATTATTCATGAATGAATGCAAATGCAAATGACCTAGCTTTATAAGTTTAGCGTTTTAGGGTTTACCATTAGTGAAGTACATCAGCTAACGTTTCGTATTCTGACTTAAGTGACTTGCTATCCCTAATATGAGCTGCTATCGCTAATAGGCATGATCCCACGCTGAGCAAGTGACTTAGATTCATCACTCACTCCTTTCAGTTATCGATAGCTAGCTTTGCTATCGATAATGCTTGTGACTAGCGATTGCAATCTTAGCTCAACCTTCTTTGCCCTGCATATGCTAGCGATAGTGATTCTCACTATCGATAGGTCAGTCCTGAAAAGCTTAAGATTTGGCACTCCGATGACTAAGTTAGTGATTAATCTATATGAGTAAAATGAAATTGAATTGAGAATATTTCAGAAATATTTACAACTCGTTTGGATTTACCATTCCTAATTCCCTTCTGATGAAGATAAATTAGGCTGGCTCAAGAGGTTTGGTAAAAATATCAGCAAGCTGTAAGTTGGTTGAGATGAATTCCACCTTGACATCTTTGTTTTGAACATGATCTCTCAGAAAATGATGTCTCACATCAATATGCTTGATTTTGGAATGATGAACTGGATTTTTGGCCAAGCTTATTGTGCTGGTGTTGTCACAGAGAATAGGCATTTCTGGGAATTCCAAACCCAGATCTCTAAGTTGATGCTTAAGCCACAGTACTTGAGCACAACAACTTGCTGCTGCAATATATTCAGCCTCTGTAGATGAAAGGGAGACACAATTTTGCTTCTTGCTAGCCCAAGAGACTAAGCATCCACCAATGAATTGACATTAACCACTTGTGCTTTTTCTATCTGTCTTATAACCTGCATGGTCAGAGTCAGAATAAGCAAGAAGGTACTCTTGAGTTCCCTTGGGATACCACAGCCCAAGCTCTTGAGTCCCTTGCAAATAACGCAAAATTATTTTTACATTAGTTAAGTGGGATTCTTTAGGATTTGCTTGATATCTAGCACACATTCCCACACTAAATTGAATATCAGGTCTACTAGCTGTTAAATAAAGTAGGGATCCAATAATTCCTCTATAATGAGACTTATTAACTACTTTCCCTTTGACATCTGCATCTAAACTGGCAGAGGTACTCATGGGAGTGTCCCCACCTTAGATTGCTCCATCCCAAACTTATTTAGAATCTCCTTACAATACTTGGTTTGGGAGATGAAAATGACATCTTTCCTTTGCTTTATTTGCAGGCCTAGGAAGAATGTTAATTCTCCCATCATTGACATTTCAAATTCTCCCTGCATCATCTTAGCAAACTCTTCACAGAGCTTTTCATTAGTAGCACCAAAAATAATATCATCAACATAAATTTGAACTATAAGCATGTGTTTATCTTTATGCATGATGAATAAAGTAGTGTCTAATTTTCCTCTAGAAAAACCCTTTTCAATGAGAAATGTGCTAAGCCTCTCATACCAAGCTCTAGGTGCTTGTTTGAGACCATAAAGAGCCTTTTTATGTTTATAAACATGATCAGGCTTAGAGTTTTCTTCAAAACTAGGAGGTTGCTCAACATATACTTCTTCTTTGATATATCCATTAAGAAAGGCACTTTTAACATCCATTTGATAAAGTTTAATATTTTTGATGGATGCAAAAGCTAATAGAATCCTTATTGCTTCAATTCTTGCAACTGGAGTAAAAGTTTCTTCATAATCAATGCCTTCTTCTTGGTTATATCCTTTGGCAACTAATCTAGCTTTACTTTTGACAATTTGACCAGATTCATCAAGTTTGGTTTTGAAAACCCATTTTGTACTTATAATAGGATGATTTCTTAGTTTAGGTACTAAATCCCAAACTTGATTCCTTGTAAATTGATTAAGTTCTTCTTGCATTGCAACTATCCAGTCACAATCAACAAGAGCTTCATCAACACAGGTTGGTTCAATTTCAGAGATAAAGGCAGAAAATTCTATTTCATTTTGTAGTTGCCTTCTGGTTCTAACTCCTTTTAAAAATTCTCCAATTACTTGTTCAGGAGGATGGTACTTAAGATGTCTTAAGGAAGATTGAAGCTCATTAGCTTTATCTTCAGCCTCATCTTCAGAACTCACTATCGATGGCTTTGGTGCTATCGATAGAGGAGGTTTTGAAGTATTTGAAACTTGATTTTCAGCATTTGCTATCGATGGCTCTGGGGCTATCGATAGAGATCGTTTTAAAACTTGAGAAAACTCTTCATCCTCATTGTCATAGTGTTGTCTTTCTTGAGGAGTTTCATCAAACACTACATGCATTAATTCCTCAACAGTTTGAGTTTTCTTATTATATACTCTATATGCTTTACTCTTATTTGAATATCCTATGAATATACCAATATCAGATTTAGGATCAAACTTACCCAGATTTACCTTTCCATTGTTGTGAATGTAACACTTGGATCCAAAGATTCTTAGGTGACTGAGATTAGGCTTTCTTCCTTTCTAGAGCTCATATGGAGTCTTCTCCATCCCCTTTTTGATGTAGGCTCTGTTTGAGATGTAACATGCTGTGCTCATTGCATCTGCCCAAAATGTTTGAGGGACTTGTTTCTCATTCAGCATGCTTCTTGCCATTTCTATGAGCACTCTATTCTTCCTCTCCACAATACCATTTTGTTGAGGAGTACGAGGGGCAGAGAAGTTGTGTTCAATACCACTTTCATCACACAATTCCATGAACTCTTTGTTCTCAAATTCTCCTCCATAATCAGTCCTGATGGCAACAATCTTGATGCCTTTTTCATTCTACAATTTCTTAGCAAGCACACAAAAGGCATCAAAGGTTTCATGTTTCGAGGAAAGAAACATGGTCCAGGTAAATCTTGAGTAGTCATCGACAACTACAAGAGTGTATAGACTTCCACCTAGACTTTTCACTCTTGCTGGCCCAACTAGATCCATATGAATTAGTTCCAATGGCCTGCTTGTGGAGACTGTCTTCTTGATTTTAAAAGAGGACTTTATTTGTTTACCTCTTTGACAAGATTCACAAATTAAATCATGTTTAGTTTTGAAACTAGGAATTCCTATGACTAACTCCTTCTTGACTAGTATATCAAGTTGTGTAAAATTCACATGAGCTAGTCTCTTATGCCATAGCCAACAAGTTTCATTATTTGAAATAAAACATTTTTCTTCAAGTTGTTGGCATAAATCTAAAGTGTACATATTACCATTTCTGTTTGCTTTTAATTTACACTTAAGATTTGTTTTATTTAATTCTAAATCTTTCTTATCAACAATAAGACATTCATTAGAGTCAAAAATAACCCAGTTACTGTGGTCAGTGCTTTGGCTAACACTTAGTAGGTTGTGGCAGAGACCATCCACCAGTTACACATCCTTGACAGGACCAACTTCACCAATCCTAGTGATTTTCCCACTCTGGTTTCCACCAAAGCTGACTTTGGCTCCTTCTTTTGTCACTAGATTGTTGAATTTGTTCTTGTCACCTGTCATATGCCTTGAGCATCCACCATCAATATACCATTTTCCTTTGTTGGATGCTTTAAGGCACACTTGCATAAATCAACCAGATTTAGGTACCCAAACTTTCTTGGGTCCTTTAGGATTAGTCTTTGCCTCTGAGTTTGTGAAAACCTTAGGCACATGAGTTCCTTTAGGAACCTATTTATATGACCCACTAATTCCATACTTCCTAGGATTGCAGGTAGATTGAGTTTGTCCCTTCTTATTACAATTATTGCAAAAACTATAAGGTGAGGAATATTCTGAAGATTTTCGGAAATATTTTAAGTATGGTTTCACTTTGGGTTCTTCCCATTTCCTTGAAGCTTTCTTTAGCTCATAGCCTATTCCTGTTTTGTTTCTAAAAGCTTTTTTATCCTTCAAAATTATGTTTAGCATTTATGAGCCTCTTGTAAATTTTTCTGAAGCATTTGAAAGCTTCTCTTTGTCCCTCAACAAATTTTCATAGTTAGAACAACTGTCAAACTTTGTTGGAGAATGATTTGCTATCGATAGCTCAATTTTGGGAGCTTGCGCTAGCTGCTCTTCTATCGATAGTGCAGAACGGATTTTTGATGCAGAAGAGGAAATATTTTTCTTGAGTTCTTTGTTCTCTTTTCTCAAACCTACAATTTCCTTAGCAAGCTTAGTTAGTTCAATATGCATTTCATTATACATATTTTGAAGTTCAGAGTAAGTAGGTTCAGAATCATATACCTCAGTATCACTTAGTTCTTCTTGAGCAACAAGACAGAGATTTGCACTCTCTTCATGATCGCTAGGTTCCTCATTTGAGCTATCACCCCAGATGGATGATACATATGCTTTCTTTCTTCCAAAGGACTTCTCCTTCTTTTTCTCCTTTTCTTTGAATCTTTGGAGACTTGGACATTCTGCTTTGAAGTGACCAGGCTTCTTGCATTCAAAGCATAAAGGATTTTTCTCTTTCTGAGAATCCTTTCTGAAGTTAGGACCACCCCTCTGGAACCCTCCTCTTCTTTTGAAGAATTTCTTAAATTTTCTGACCGAGAGGCATATCTTCATCATCACTATCCTCTTCATCTTTTTCAGATACAGCAAGAGCAAGAGACTTCTTCTTAGGATTTCCTTGAGCTTCCCTTTGGGCTATCAGAGTTGGCTCATATTCAGCAAGGCTGCCAAACAAGGCAGTGATGGATTTGGTTGATTCACCTTGCATCTCTTGGATGGAAGTGACCTTTATAAGCCAATCACCTTTTAATACTTCATAATTTTGTTGACTTGTTCTTTCTCTGGAATTTAGTGCAGCAAGATTATTGATGAGATGAGTGAATTTGATATCCAGATCTCTTATCTTTTCTCCATCAATCATTTCAAACTTGTGGAATTCTTCAATAAGCATTTCCACTCTTCTGTCTTTTACTCCTGAGGTTCCTTCATGAGCAATTTGCAAGGCCTCCCACATTTCCTTTGCCGTATTTAAGTGACTAATTCTGAAGAACTCAGTTTGGCTAAGGGCACTTTGGATCATAAGGATTGCCTTGCTATTCAATTCAACATCTGCAATGTCTTCAGGAGTATATTCGTTTTCACCCTTTGGGTTGCCTAGAATACTTGTAGGCACAATATCCCCTTCTTCTATGATCTTCCATAGCCTATACCCATTAGCTTTGATGTATATCTTCATTTTGAGTTTCCAGAAGGTATGATGCTTTCCATCAAAGCCAGGAGGTTTGTCGATGGAACTTCCTTCAGGCAAGATATTCTCGTATGATGCCATTTTAGATCTTTACTTCTCAGATTCGTTGGAATCAAAAAGGAGAAGACCTGCTCTGATACCAAATGAAGGCGGCAAAACGCACAAGGGGGGTGAATTGCGCGTTTCAAAAGTAAATTAAACTTTAAAACACTTTAAAGACAATCCTTTATACTGGTTCGGCCAAACACTGTCTACATCCAGTTCTCCAACTCCTCGTTGGGTTCCACTAAACCACTGGTTTTACAAACCAGGTACGCTTGCCAACCTTTACAAGACAGAGTTTTAGATACCTCTAAACACTCCCCCTTACAAGTTGTAAGACTACAACCCTGTTCTAAAGTCCCAGACTTAAGAACAACCTCAAACAGTAGAGGATTTCAATAAATGAGTTCACTTAATGTACAGATTTTGTTAATCACTGAAGTACAAATGAACTCTCTAAGAGTAATAAAACTTGAGCTGAAAATACGTAAAGATAATGAATGAATGTTCGACATTTTTTGTTCACTTCTTCATAAATGCTCAAGTCTTGGTTTTTATATCTCTTCTCGTTTCTTTTTTTTTCTTCAGCTTCAAAAGACCGTTTGAAAATGCTCGTTGGAAGCTCCTAGCCATTGGCATTAAATGCTGGTCTTCATCTTAGTCATATTTCTTCTCTTACTTCATTTAATTCTTGCAGAAGATGAGCTATGAGAGATAGACTGTGTTTACCAACTACCTGCAACATTGTACTTGTGTAGCAAATTTTTCAGTAGCGCTAACATCTCATGCTATCGCTAGCTTCATAGAGTGAGTCCTGCACTTAGCTTGTTAGCTAAACAAGTATTCATGTGAAGCACAATAGGTCTTATCGCTAGTAGGATTCATTATCTCAGATTATACAGATAGTATATTAGCTTATCAGAATATCTAAGTTATTTCAGCAAGTGATTTCATTATTGATAGCTAAACTTCCTATCGCTAGTGACTATGTTATCGCTAGTTTAATTCATTTGCTCAATGTATTTACTATCTGTAAGTAGTCTAAAGGTTCTACTATCGATATCTTATCCTGTTATCGCTAGTTGTTCTTGCTGGCTGATCTGACTTTCTATTGTCCAAGTTATTTATGGAGTCTTAGCGATAGTGAATTTGTTATCTATAGGACTTGTTCAATGTTTATACTCTTCCTTAGTCATTTACCTTGATTCTTATCTTGATTACTTTCTGACTAAGTTATATTCTTATCTGATCATTTTTACTTATGTTATCTTTAGCGTCCAGTCCTCATCAAAACTGAAAATTTCTAACACCTCCTAACTGCATTCCCAACTCAAAAGCATTAAGAACCAGAAAAAAATAGCAAGAAAAGTAGTTAAATTTCAGATAAAAGATTTCCAGTTCATCTTTCCCTTCCTAACAGTAATCAAATCCATTAATCAGAAATAAATCTCAAAATCCCACCACAGTTCATCTTCAAAGCATTTACCACTGCATTCTTCCCTTGCTTCGACAAACAACAATGAACAATGAAGAAGGCGAATATTGGTCCTGATGAAGAACGACCGGTTTGGACCTACGCTCCGATGCCGGTGAAACATTGATTTGGTGTGCTAAAACAGGATTCAACTGTGAGGAGGAAAGATGCTGATTTCGATTGGGGTTCACATGCGAGAAGTTGTTTCTTCAACCCTGCCCATCCTTGCCTTTCTCTTAGGGTCAAATTGGTCTTTTACAAACATACAGAAATCCTAAATTAATCCCATGGGATTTTGAAATGTTAAGGGACTAATTTGTCCTTTATGATATTCAAAGGGATTTTACTGTCTTTTTCCCAAACACTTTTACAGCTTTTTTCTCATAAACTATTCTCTAAAAACTAATCGAATGGTGTGTTTGGATTGACTTATGATGAAGTGATAAGTCATATTGAAAATAAATCAGATTGTGTAACAAGATTTATGTTTGGATTAGCTGTAAAAAAATGATTTATAAGTGACTTATTTTCTATAAGTCAGATTATGTAATGAGATTTATGTTTAGATTAGTTGTGAAAAAAATGACTTATAAGTGACTTTTTTGCCAAAAGTGACTTATAAGTCATAAGTTATAAGTTACTATAAGCTAAAATTTTCTCTTTCTACTTATTTCTACTTATAAGCTATAAGTACTTATTTTTATAAGATAAAACAAACATCTAAATGATAGTTTCCCCATTTAAGCTCTTTCCAAACACTAGTTACTTGCCTCTGAAACTTACGAAAATGTTAAAAGTCCTGGATCATTTTTTTACGGTTCAATCTCACTTTCATGTTAATATCATGGTTATCTAACCCGGACCTGCCCGGAACCCGCCAGCCCGGTTACAAGACCAGTCTGAGCTTATAACTAACCCGGCTCATGGCAACCCGGAGCAAACCCGTATAACCCGGGTAACCCGGTGGGTTGCTGGGTTGACCCGGTTTCCTTTTTTTAAAAAAAAAATTATGAATATAAATTGTGGGAAGCAATATTGATCAAAGTTAATGATTATTTTGGTGTTAATAACTATTAATTTAATGACTAAATGATTGTAGACATGAATATTTTATTATCATCTATCTATTTTGATATTTTACTAAGAAGAATATTCAATGATTACTTTTTATGGTGTCATTTGATAATTGATTGTTACTATAATATCGATATGTCAAAGAAATTGTAAAGAATTTTGAATAAACATATGATTATTTTGTTAGTGATTTAATGTATTGAATTAATATTTAAGGTAGAAATTATTTAATGTCAATATAATATGATGTCAATTTGTCAAACCACCTGTAAAGAATGTAGGATATTATAATTATTTTTTTATAGTGGTTCAAGCTGATAAAATGAAATTTATTGTTGAGAATTTTGGAATATGTGATGAGATTTTAAGTATTTTTTATTTTTTATTTATTACCGGGCTGGCCTCCGAATTGACTACAGACTAACCCACTAACCCTTGACCGAGTCAGTGGCCGGTCGAGTTTATTGGTTAATGGTTAATATGGTTAATATCATAGAGCAGTAGAGCACTGAACTCATATTTGAAGTTTTTTTAAACTCTATTTAAATGTGTAGTTGTTGCTACTTTTTTTACTCTAATTATTATGTTTTTGGTTTATTATGTATTAATATGGAGTGCTCATGGCACTGGAGGAGATTTAATTATGCTATAAAATCACTCACCAAATGTGTTGCTCTGCAAAAAAAAGATTTTTGGGTCAATTTTTTAAATTGGGAAAAAGTTCCGGGACAAGGCCTGTCCCGTCCCGGTCCCGTCCCATCCCGATCGAGACCGGGACAAGTTCGGGACGGGACGGGACACGGGACGGAAACCCCGTCCCGAACAATTTTCTTCGGGACGGGACAGGACGGGGTCGTCCCGGTCCCGTTCCGTCCCGTGAACACCCCTAACTGAAACCCCTGTCAAGACCCTTTGAAACCCAGCTATGACGAGGAACGCATAACCCATTTCTGGAGAACCACCGAGCCGCCGCTGGAGACGGGAATTGAGGGTTAGGATTACTTGAAGGAGATGATTGGTCCATATGACGCCACTGCACTGGTGACTACAGTGAATCTCTGCCGGCCAACGCATCTTCCGGTTAGATTTTATGAGCTCTCCTCTATTTCATGCTTCTAATGATTTTCAAACTAAATTTGGATAATTTTCTTTTAATCTCACCAGACATTTGGAAATAAAAAAAAATTCACTGGGAGCAAAGATTTGTTGACGTGGTGAAGAAAATAAGCGTAGGTAGCAATTATCATTAATGGGTTCATTGTCAAGTTCATAGAATCTGTGGTTCAGTGGTTCTTGCTGTTGTAACATACGGTGAAGAGCTTTGAATTGCAGCGTTTTCTCTCTGACCCTTCTTGAGTTCTTGGAGAAGACTGTCAAAATCAACCTCGCAATGGTAATCTTTGATAGTGTTACCTCTTCTAATTGTATTTTCCCCTTCCCTTTCTTTTTTAAATGATTGATACCCATTGCTTGTCCATGTGCCTATGGAAATTGTAGAGTTGTAGGATCTCCATAAAATCCATTTATGTTCATTCCTCTAGTACACCTATGGTGTTTGATTTCCTGGATTTTTAAAAAAAAATAAAATTTTAGAAACATGAGTTGGTGTAATATGCATGATACAATTCAGGTATTTACTACTACATTCTCATTCATTTAAGATGTGTATCTTCCACTAGTACATCTGCCCGAAGGAAATATCAATACTTCAATCACGCCTGTTTTCATTGTTTGCTAATTAGTTTGTAGTTGGTCTTTATCATCAATAATTGGATTTGTTTGATCAATTTTCTGCCCTGTCATATTTGTTATTTGATATCAAACTCCATCTTTGCATCTGAAGCCCCTATTATTTTTTCAGTGATTTAGGTGAACTCATGTATTGATTTTTTGAGCAATGATTAAACGATGTGAGCCCATAAGAAAGGTATGCTCTAATTGGAGGGTTTTTGCCAAAATGTTCAGTGCTAATGAATGACTGGAGGACATTTCAGATACACCTAGAAAATTATGCAAGGTTATAATGTCCTCTCCCACATTAGCACTTGATACTGCTCTGAATCAAACTGGAATTAGAGTTTCACCAGATATAGTTGAGAATGTTCTTAAGAGATTTGAGAATGCTGGTATGGTGGCATATAGGTTTTTTGAATGGGCTGGGAAGCAGCATAGTTACTCACACAGTGTCAGGGCATACCACACCATGATCGAATCTTTGGCAAAGATAAGGCAGTATCAGATCATGTGGGACCTGGTAAATGCTATGAAGAAAAAGGAGATGCTAAATGTTGAGACCTTTTTGTATTATCATGAGAAAGTATGCTAGGGCTCAGGAGGTTGATGAGGCAATTTACACATTTAATATCATGGAAAAATATAACATATCCCCAAATCTCTCTGCCTTCAATGGTTTGCTGAGCGCTTTGTGCAAATCCAAGAATGTGAGGAAGGCTCAAGAGATCTTTGACCGTGAAAAGGATCAATTTGTTCCAGACTCAAAAACTTACAGCATATTGCTTGAAGGATGGGGAAAGGTGTAACATCCCAAAAATTTGATTAAGGATTAGTGGTAATTTAATAATTAATTTGGGGATTAAGTAAGGAGTTTTGAGAGTTTCATAAATAAAATTACTGAAAATGAAGTATTTTGGGAATTTTTAAAGGCCTAGTTTGTCTCTTAATTTGGGAACATTAGAGTTAGAGGAATTATTTTTGGTCCCAAAAGAGAACTTAGTGGGAGAAAATATTAGTGGGAATTTAAAATAAATTTTGGGGAAGTGAAAAGAGGATTTTATCTGAGTGAAATATATCTTATTTAAGGATTTAATGGCCTAATAGTAATTTTCTTATACTATTTATTTATCATTTATTACTTTATTGTATTTCATTTTTTTATTATTACTCTCCTCTCCCTCTCCCGTGCCTGGTCACTCTGCTTCTTCTCCCTCTCTCCATCTCACTCGCTCTCTCTCTCATTCTCGCTCGTCACTCTTCGTCCGCAGCAAGAGAGGCGACGGCGGCGGCTGGGCAACTCACCACCGTCGACGTTAACGCCGGCGAGGGAGGCCGCGTGAGCCTCCTCTTCCTCCTTCTCCTCGTTCGCGATGATGTGTATGTGTATATGCTGTGAGAGAGAGAGATTGAGGGAAGGTTTGTGGTGATTTTTGGCCGACGAATTAGGCGGCGGACTGGGCGTTTCCGACGGACTTGAGGGCTCTTTGAATTGGGTAATGTTCATTCTGCAATTTCCCTTCTTGTTCTTGATTTTTCAATAGAAAAATTCTAGGGTTTGTTTGATTTTCGAATTCTCTGGCTTGATTGGGGCAATTGCCTGGTTCTACATGTTTATTTAGACTACTTGATGATTGTAATGTGGTTATTTTGGTTTAATTTGGCCCTATATGATATTTTGCTTGCTTAAAGTTGACTTAAGCTAAGTTTACGACAAGAAATCCCTTGGATGTGAGCTTTTAAACTTGATTTATGAATTCTAGAGGGTTATTAAAGTTCAACGATAATGTTGGTCGGGTTATTGAGTTTGATTCAGAGTTTGGTTGAGAAATGGGATTTTTAGGTGTTTTAGGGGAGTAGAGTGTTGCTTTTGGGAAAATTAAACATAGAAGATGAGTTAGATGAATTAAATGTGAATATTTGACTATGTTTGAGTAGAGTTGATGAAGAATTTTGTAGTAGGAAAATTATGGAAGAAATTGAGTAATTATAGGAGGTTATGAGGCAAGAAGGAAAGATTAGTGTTTCTTGGGATTTATGCTGATTATGAGTAAATTGATTGCCCTTATATGTTTATTGAAGCTATATGGTAATGATAATTGGTTTATTTTGGTTAGATAGTGCGTTGGATAAGAATGGTAGGATGTTTAATGGTGAACTTTGTTCTAGAAGGATTGTGGAAAGGTTTGGGTAGCTATAGGAAATTGTAAGGTGAGAGAGAAAGGAAATTATATCTCTTGGGAGTTTACGTGGATTATGAATAAATTGGAGGTTCCAATATGTTAATTGTGATTAGTAATTAAATGTTTTCCTTTAGGCACGAATGGGAGTGGATGGAATTTGAGTTCTTGATGGTTTAGTTATTTTGAATTGTTCATATGAGCTTATCTATTGGTTGTCATGGCTTGGTTTGGCTTGAAAGGAATCTATAGGAATTTGGGTGATTAAAGTTTGGTTTGGTTGGATGTTTGTCAAAATTGATGTGAGTATGATTGCTTGAAATTAATTGGATATTTAAATAAAGCCATCGAGGCTAAATAATGATGATTAAAGGTTTGGGTGAGTTGGATTTTTGACCTATATGAATTATTGGATTATTAAAGTTGATTCTAGATTATTGTGGGCTAAATAAGGTTAATGATATTATATATCTATGTGGCTTGATAAAATGGTGGTTTCAAAGGCTTTGGCCCTTTAAATTGTTAAAAAAAAATTGTATGTCTAAAGGGAAGTATGGATTTGGTGGTGATCCTTGAAGAGTGTGATGATTATTCTAAGTAAATTGATGTTGGTGATTGATTATTAATGATTTAGATTGTTGGAAAATTGGCTAATGGCAACAAAACTTGCCATCCCCGAAATTATGATTTCTACTTGTGTGCAAATGCTGTAATGATTGGAACCACGAGGCTTACACATTACCACGTTCTATTAGATGAGATTGGTTGCTCTACGGATGAGCTACAAGAATTGATACATTCTCTATCATACGTGTATCAGCGGAGTACAACTGCCATATCGATGGGCGTCGGTTGGTTGAACTGAACTGGAAGACCGCATGCTATGGTATATTTATTGTTTTTGGCCAGTTCAGGTAACCACGCTCACCTCACTACTTGGTTGTGTGTGATGTTAGTTGGGGATTTTCCAAAATCCCTTTTATATATGTATATATGCTTAGAATGAGAGATAGATTTCAAATGTTACTTTTATATTAAATCAGTCTACTGGGTACTTTAATATCACAGCTATTTTAATATAATAATATCAAGCGATTTGTTATAATGTCTGTATTATCCTGGTTGTTTATGTTGGCGAAATTGGTATTGCTATGGTACTAGGTATGGGTAGCCCCCATCGAGTACTACCTTTAGGTGTGCTGGGTATGGGTAGCCCCCATCGAGCATTACCTCTGTTGTGGTGTACTAGGTATGGGTAACCCCCATCGAGTACTACCTTTCAGTGTGCTGGGTATGGGTAGCCCCCATCGAGTACTACCTTTCAGTGTGCTGGGTATAGGTAGCCCCCATCGAGTACTAACTTTTGGTGTGCTGGGTATGGGTAGCCCCCATCGAGCATTACCCCCGTTGTGGTGCTGGGTACGGGTTGAGATCCCCGTCGAGTTCCATTCGGATCCACCTAATGGTAAGGGACAACTTCACGATCCACAGGGCGATTGTTAGTGATATTGTGAAGAATGCATCTTTGAAACTATTTTGGAAAAAAAACTGTGATATATGAAATGTTAAACTTATTTTCTTGTACCCTTTTAGACACCCTGCTAATCCACTCTCACTCTTGTATTGAGTTGAGTTGTGGTTACTTAGACATGATTGTCTGACTCCGTTATTATTTATATTCTTGCAGGTGATCATGCATCGACCAAGGCGAAGGGAATAGGGATGGGGCCAACCGGTTCACATGGAACTGGTGAGTGGCCGGTAAAGTTATTTTGGGAACTGTATATAGCCACATATAGGCTTGCATTCGCTTCCGCATATTAATGTTTTGATTAGTATTGAATTTTGAATGACTGTAGCAATATTTGATTGAATTTGATTACTTAATGTTGATTTTGTTCTGTTGCCGATCTTGTGCGGCCAGTTATTAAGATTGATTAATTATTGCACATGCTTTTTGTTAAATAACCATGTTAGATCAGTTCTTTCTAACATGGTTATATTGAATATTTGTTTTGATAGAATGCGATTATTACAAGTGTTTTATCTAACCATGTTAGGCGGTCTCTTAGCTAACATGGTTAATCCAATTGTGAATCAGGTAAATTTTTGTTAACCATGTTAGGGGAATCTTTTTCTAACATGGTTGAGTGTTTTATTATCCATGATAGCGATTATGTTATGTTAAGGTTCTGCTTTTTCTATCATGGATAACTGAAGAGCTCCAAACTCTCTCGAGTGTGTCTGTGTGTGTAGCACGCCCTTGGGTCCGCTCTTCAAGAAAATAAGAACCAAGGGGATAGTGGAAGCTAACCCCCGGGTATCGTTCACTTGAGGAGCCTAAACGCAAAAGACGACCTAGTAGCTAATCTACAAACTTGAGAAAGCGGGTAAAATGTATTGTATTTTGTTTTTTTGATTTAGAAAAGATGCAAATAGTGTGATATGTTCAAAAGTAAAATAAAAATAAGATAAAAGTGAGATTTGGAGGGGGATGAAGATGGAACCATTCTTGATGAATGGAAACCTCGGGATTCATTGCTTCTAAAGGTTTTTAGGGAGTTTTTGTTGATTTTCAAAAGAACCCTAGAAGAACCCCTCTAGGCTGGGCTTAGGTTAACTTAACTAATGCCGGAACCCCGCACATTACTTAATTTAACCTAAGTTGATTAAGTTCAAAATCAATATGGATTTGCTAATCGTAAGGGGCTCCTAATCCAACAACCCGGACCCCGAGTTGCCACTTAATTAATCCTAGAGTTTAATCGATTACTGGAACCCCAAATAATAAATCAAGACTCTAGAATTGAAGTCCAATGTCACTCATGCAATTTGACAAATTCAAGAACTAACCAATCATGTAAGACTTTAAATCCACAATTTGGGCCACCCCACAATTGCACTTGATTTCTCGATTAACCCTAACTCATTGATGGCCACCCAAACAAAGATTAAGGTTGAAAAGAGTAATTACCCAATGTCTAAACACAATTAATTAATTCCTATGCCATTTCATTCATGCTTCACCACTTAACATTTTTCATCCACTAACCAAGCCACCTTGCATTAGCACAAGATTTTCACTAAGAGAATAACAAAATCATGAACCCATAAATTTCATCAAACTCAAAGTTAATATAACACAATGTCAAGCATTCAACAAGAACAAAACAACATAAAATAGTTTCCAACCCTTATACAAAATATAGAAATCAAGAACACAACCAAATGTCATAAATATACTCCTAGAACCCTAGAAAAGCATAAATACAACAAAAGGAAGAAGGATTAGAACTAGAAAACTCCCCTATTCAAGCTTCAAGCTCATCCCTTGGCTCCCACCACCAAGAATGGTGGAGCCTAGCTACTACTCCATGGGAAGAACAGCAACCAAGGTGGAGGTTGAGGAACCATGGAAGATTTTAAGGAAGAAGGTGGAAGATGGAAGATGGAGATGGAGGAGATGAGAGAGTTAGGGTTTGGGAGTGAGTGGTGGCTCCAAATCTGACCTAAGGGTCTCTAACTTTCGTGTTTTATGTCCTAAAAGTCGGGTCAAGTGAGTTGGTATTGGGTTGGATCCGAAACAGAAGCCCAAAACGCAACTGAAATTCTGCAGATTCGCGCAGTTCGCCGTCTCCGAAGCCGCGGCGAGGTGCTGTTGCTTCTGGACTATGGAGGCCTTCTCGCCGTCGTCTCGCCGCGGCGAGGACCATTCTTTTCTGCCTCTTCAGGGTGCTCTTCGCCGTGTCCTCGCCGCGGCCTCTTCAGATGATTCTACCCCTTTGTTTAGCCTTCTTCTTCGTCCGGAATCGATCATTGGTCCTTGCTCGCCCCTGTAAGTAAAAATAAGACAAAACCAAAATCAAATAGCCCTATAAATTAATCAATGCAATTAATCTACAATTATGGCTAATTAATCCTAATTTTACACTCATTTCACTTGAGAGTTTAAGATATTCAATTAAGCATTATTGGACCAAACTTGCATCTTAATCATGTTAATTTCCTCAAATTAGGCATATAACAACCATACAAATATGAGATTTGTCAATAACACTTTGAAATATTAGAGTAAACTTTTTCTAACTATTATAGGGTTATTTGATTTATAGGAAAAATCATTTTCTATCATAGTTAGTATGGTTAATTGCGATTATAGTTGCTGGTGATTGGTTATTAGAGAATTATTATCGATTAGTTGGTAAGATTTTACAAAAGGCTCCAAATCTTCCGAAAGCAAGAGAGATTTTCAGAGAAATGGTTGATGTGGGGTGCAACCCTGATATAGTTACATATGGCATAATGGTTGACATTCTTTGTAAAGCAGGAAGAGTTGATGAAGCTGTTGAGGTTATTAAGGATATGGATGCCAACAATTGCAGGCCAACATCTTTCATTTATAGTGTCCTGGTTCATACTTATGGGGTTGAACTTCGGATTGAAGATGCTATTGACACATTCCTAGAGATGGAAAGGAACGGAATTAAAGCAGATATTGCGGTTTATAATGCCTTGGTCTGTGCTTTTTGTAAAGTTAACAAATTGAAGAACGTGTATAGAGTTTTAAATGAAATGGAAAGCAAGGGTATCACTCCTAATTCAAGGACATATAACATAATCATAGGCAGCTTGATAGGTAATGATCAGAGTGATGAGGCTTATAGTGTCTTCCGCAGGATGGTCAAGTCTTGCGAACCAGATGCTGATACTTATACAATAATGATAAAAATGTTCTGTGAGGGAAATGATTTGGAGAGGGCTTTGAAGATATGGAGATTCATGAAATTAATACGGTTTATTCCAAGCGTGCACACATTTTCAATTCTTATCAATGGGCTGTGTGAGAAGGGCAATGTTACAAAAGCTTGCGTTTTGTTGGAAGATATGATAGAGAAGGGAATTCGGCCATCAGGTGTCACATTTGGGAAGTTGAGACAGTTGCTTATTAAGGAAGGGAGAGGGGATGTGCTTAAATTTCTTCATGAGAAGATGAATCTCCTTGTCAAAGAGCCACTATTTGATTAAAAAGCATTGCAGAAAACCAGAAACTAGCATCATATTATTTATGTGGCAAGGAAATCAAGTTTACGGTCAAGACTGTTGGATTTGAATGCCCTATCAATTAGCTTGGATATTGGCTGCTAACAGGTAAATTTTTCCCCTTGCACTGGCTATAGTCGTTTGAATGTTTGTGCACATTTTTCATTCTGCAGGGTTTTAATTATAATCCACATTGAATTGCTACATACTTCTACATCATTAGTTACTCAAGAACAGCAAGATGGATATTTGGCTGAGTAGTCAAAAGTCTAAACAAGCAAGGGATCTCAAAGTGGAAGAAGGGGAGAGAGAATTACTAAGTTGTGTGAACAGCATGCAGAGCTTATATTTTATCATTGTAATTTTTTTTCTATTTGCAATATCCTTATAATTATTATTGCATGTCAATTTCTAGAGTTGGAATAAGAAGTCATCTGTCATCTTTGAAGTAACTTTTTTCTAAAAAGAAATCATTTCATTTTCTCATAACGTGTCTCTTCTACTGCTGCAAAGAGAAATTATGTACACTTTATGGAGTATCTTTAGCTCCTTAAGCATATTATAAGGCACATTTGCACACACACGCACACACACACATATAGATTATATAGGCCTCTTAATCTTACTTGAATATGTACGGCATTCATAAACTTGGATTGCTGTCAATAATTGAATTGTGATACTTGTGCATGTGGCAAAGATATGGCCAGTGTTGTATGAAATCTGTATCATATCAGTTCCTTTTAGCTAATTTTTGTTTTTTATGAATCTCATTTTGATTTTTCTCTAATATCTGCTAATGATTTGTGTAAATCCAGATATGTGGAGGTTGTTGATATGAATATTGTCAGGGACAAAGGTACTGGAAAGTCAAAAAGGTTTTGCATTTCTCGCATATGAAGATCAAAGAAGCCCAAATTTTGTCGTAGGTAGGTCTTTCTTTCTTGTCATAATATGTTGTTAGTGATTTTTATATTATTTTTTTTCTGCAGAATAATAAACTAAGTTACTTATTTTTTGTGTTTTCTTCAGATGATTTAAATGAAGCACAGATTTTGGGTGGAGTCATCAAGGTTGGTCATGTAGGATTGAAAATAAAAATCAAGACAAATAACATACAGAGACCATTATCACTGAGCCAAAAACTTGATGGACTAAAGCCACTTTCTCTTCAACCCTTATTGAGTTCCTGGCGAAGACTGTCAAATCAGCCTCGCATTGTTACCTCTCCAAATTGTATTCCCCCGTTTCTTTTTCCGGTGATTGATGCTCATTGATTGTCGATGTGCCAATGTTAATTTCAGAGTTGCAGGATCTCTGATTTCTTTATGTTCACCCGTTTAGTACAACCCTACATCTCATGTATGGCTTCCTGCCTGGATATAGAGCTCCATTCTAGTGTTCTCTGTGTTTCCTCTGTTGAAAATAGTACAACTTTAAAAGCTTTAAAGGGTATAAAATTTTTTGTGCAATTTAGATATGGACCATATTAATATTACATGTTCATTTATTTAAGATATATATGTATCTAGCACTGGTACTCCTGCCTAAATTAATGATCAATGATTCGATTATGCATGTTTCAGTTAGGTTGGTAATTAGTTGGTAATCGTTAAGATCAGTAATTGACTGTTCTGTAAATTTTTTGCCTCTTTCTGGCAGGGTTTACATAGAAATGCACGGTAAGAAGTCAAACTTATACTTGTATTGTCCAATGACTTGTTAGTTACTCCATTTAAATGGAGTATGTATTTATCTATCTACATAACGTATTTATTATATGATATGAAATTTTATGCTTGCATTTGAAGCCCCTGTTATGTTTTGAATGATTTATGTGAACACTGACTCTTTGTTTTGGTTTAGCGATGATTCAATTGTGACCCCAGAATAAAGGTATACTCAAATTAACTTGCAGTGGTGATTAAAATTGTTGGAATTTTAAAAACAAAATTAAAATTCTAAAACATGTAGATATTATAAAATTCATGAACATATAAAGATCAAAATCCGAACCGTCGTTTGGAGGCTCCACTGGTCTTTGATTCTTTCTCCTGAGTGAGAGGACTACTAAAGTCCTTTTTGCTTGGCAGCACAACTAATCACTAAGGACAGAATTAGAAGGAGGAGTTTTTCACTTTGAGTGAGAGCTCTCTAAATTTTTTGTACGTTGAATTAATGGGACCTGGCCTTCTATTTATAGTAGTTGGCCAGGGCTGATTTTGTGGATTCCTTAATCCATGCCAAATTAATTTAACCAATCAGGTAATTTCTCATAATTACCTGATTTGTTAATTATCCCTTAATACATGCCAAATAGGTTTAACCAATCACGTAATTACATGATTTAGTTAATTAGAAAATAAACCCATATTTTCTCCTAAATCTGTGCCACACAGATTTGACCAATCAGATAATTATTTGATTTAGAAAATAAACTCATATTTTCTTAATCAATTATTTTGGCCCAATAAGGGCGGATCTAATTATCCAACATCCGCTTTATGAGGAAAGCAGAAACGATGAGTCAACATATATCCCTCAAGTAACCAACCTAAGTGGGAGGGATGAAAACTCCTCTCAACCTCAAGGAGATTTTTCCCAACCACAAGAAGAGAGTCTTGTGGATACCCCACTTCGGAGAAGTCAGAGGGATAAAACCCCAAGGAGACGATTCTCAGTAGAAGGATCGGTTCTCATCGTCAATCCGGAAGAAGACAATTCTGATCCCATAAACGTACAGGATGCGTTGTCGGGACCTGTAAAGGAAAAATGGCAAATGGCCTTAGAAGAGGAAATGGAATCCATGAGGTCAAACCAAGTTTGGGAGTTAGTTGATCTACCGCTAGGCCGTAAGGCAATTGGGAACAAGTGGGTTCTCAAATATAAAAGAAAGGCAGATGGATCAATTGACAAACCTAAAGCACGGTTAGTTGCCAAAGGATACACACAACGAGAAGGTATTGATTACGAGGATACTTTCTCGCCGGTAGTTCGTTTTAACTCTATTAGATTGAATCTAGCATTAGTGGCAAGCTTAGACTTGGAATTACATCAAATGGATATTAAAACCGCCTTTCTCAATGGAGAACTAGACGAAGAAATCTATATGAAACAGCCTGAGGGTTTCATAAAGAAAGGAAGTGAACAAAAGGTTTGCAAACTCCTGAGATACATTTATGGACTTAAACAATCGTCTAGGCAATGGTACTTGAGGTTCCACAAAGCAGTCACCTCATTTGGTTTCGAAATGATCGAACAAGACCATTGCGTATACATCAAACGTTTTGGAGGCAATTTTGTTATATTATCTCTTTACGTTGATGATATACTCTTGGCTGGATCAAATCTAGGAGTTGTTAAAACAATTAAGGATTGGTTATCCTTAAACTTTGAAATGAAAGACATGGGTGAAGCAGAATATATCTTGGGTGTCAAGATAAGAAGAGATTGTTCCAAGAAGTTGCTGTCATTGTCCCAAAGGACATATATAGCTAAAATCTTGGAACGCTTCAACATGAGGGACTGTAAACCCATGAACACTCTAGTGGTCAAAGGACATGACTTGAATGAGGACATGAGACCTACAAAACAATGCGACATAGAGAGCATGAAAAAGGTACCTTACTCAAGTGTAGTTGGCAGCCTGATGTACGCCATGTTATGTACAAGGCCAGACATTTGTTTTGGAGTTGGGCTGGTGAGCCGCTTCCAATCAAACCCAGGGGTCAAACATTGGGAAGCTGTGAAAAGGATCATGAGATACCTAAAGGGAACCATGGACTACGAGCTATGCTACCAAGGAAATGGGTCGCTCTTGCAAGGGTACTCCGACGCTAATTGGGCTGGAGATCTTGATGAGCGTCACTCAACATCAGGATACGCATTCCTGCTGAACAATGGTGCAATCTCGTGGAGTAGCAAAAAGCAGACATGTGTGTCTTTATCTTCAATGGAGGTAGAATACATAGCATGTTCTGCTGCTGTTCAAGAAGCTGTATGGCTTAAGAGATTCCTAAAACGTTTAAGAATAAACAACAAGGATGGGAATCCAATCTTGATTAACTGTGATAATCAAGCTGCGATTGGATATGCTAAAGATCCCAAGTACCACAACAGAACTAAGCACATAGACATTAAGTACCACTTTGTTAGAGATATGATTGCTAAGAAGCAAGTAGTTGTTCAATACTTGTCCACCCATGAGATGATAGCAGATCCACTCACAAAGCCTATAGCTAGAAATCCATTTTTAAAGCATATAAAGGCTTTGGGCATGCGTAGAGCATGATTCTTGTATTGAACACTTTTTCCTCTTTCAATGAATAATACATTTTCCCTTTATTGATTATTTTTTTTAACATTTGGGTTTTTGAGTATGCAAAAGATATAATGTCGTACAGGTTTAAGAATAAGCTTACTCACACAAGCAACCTCCTTACTATGAGATGTGAGGCAAAGCTTAGCTAATAACAAGCAACCTCCAGAAATACTGACAAATCTTAGATTTGTATGGTTTTTATATGCCTAATTTGAGGAAATTAACATGATTGAGATGCAAGTTTGGTCCAATAATGCTTAATTGAATGTCTTAAACTCTCAAGTGAAATAAGTGTAAAATTAGTATTAATTGGCCATAATTGTAGATTAATTTGTATGAATTAGTCTATAGGGCCATTTGATCCTTTTTCTCTCTTGTTTCTATTTGTAGGGTCATTCAAGGACCAAAGGAATGGATTCTAGATGAAGAATGACACTTGAAAAAGGGAGAAATTGGGGCTAGAAGCTGAAATTTCAAGAAAAAAAGGGAAAATCAAGTTTCTGGATGAATTGTGGAAATTACGAAAAAGGACCTTGAAATTCCCAAATTACAGAAAAGGACCACGAAATTCTAAATTTCAGAAAAGGGCCTCAAAATTTCCAAATTACAGAAAAGTCCTGCCCACTATCATTTGTCTTATTCTCCACCCCACTATCATTTGTCTTATTCTCCACCCCACTATCATTTGTTTTATTCTCCACCCCACTATCATTTGTCTTATTCTCCACCCCACTATCATTTGTTTTATTCTCCACCTACCATCCACTCAACAACCCCACTATCATTTACTTTATTCTCCACTTGAAGAGCTCGGCAATTTTGAGTGTGTGTGCGTGTAGCGCGCCCTTGGGTCCGCCCTTCAAGAAAATAAGAACCAAGGGGATAGTGGAAGCTAACCCCCGGGTGTCGTTCACTTAAGGAGCCTAAACGCAAAAGATTACCTAGTAGCTAATATGCAAACTATTAAACACGGGCAAAAAGTATTGTATTTTGTTTTTAATTTAGAAAAGATGCAAAATGTATGATATGTTCAAAAGTAAAATAAAAATAAGATAAAAGTGAGATTTGGAGGGGAAGGGAAATGAAATCATTCTTGATGAATGAGAGCTTCGGGAATCATTGCTTCTAAAGGTTTTCAGGGAGTTTAGTTGATTTTCAAAAGACCCCTAGAGGAACCCCTCTAGGCTAGGCTTAGGTTAACTTAATTAATGCCGGAACCCCGCACATTACTTAATTTAACCTAAGTTGATTAAGTTCAAAATCAATATGAATTTGCTAATCGTAAGGGGCTCCTAATCCAACAACCGGGACCCCGAGTTGCCACTTAATTAATCCTAGAGCTTAATCGATTACTGGAACCCCAAATAATAAATCAAGACTCTAGGATTGAAGTCCAATGCCACTCATACAATTTGACAAATTCAAGAACTAATTAATTATACAAGACTTATAATCCACAATTTGGGCCACCCCACAATTGCACTTAATTTCTCAATTAACCCTAACTCATTGATGGCCACCCAAACAAAGATTAAGGTTGAAAAGAGTGATTACCCAATGTCTAAACACAATTAATTAATTCATATGCCATTTCATTCATGCAAAACCACTTAACATTTTTTATCCACTAACCAAGCCACCTTGAATTAGCACAAGATATTCACAAAGAGAATAACAAAATCATGAACCCATAAATTTCATCAAACTCAAAGTTAAAGTAGCACAATGTCAAGCATTCAACAAGAAAGAAACAACATAAAATAGTTTCCAACCCTTATACAACATGTAGAAATGAAGAACACAACCAAATGTCATAAATATACTCCTAGAACCCTAGAAAAGCATAAATACAACAAGAGGAAGAAGGATTAGAACTAAAACTCCCCTTTGAAGCTTCAAGCTCATCCCTTGGCTCCCATCATCAAGAATGGTGGAGCCTAGCTGCTACTCTCCACGGGAAGAACAACACCAAGGTGGAAGAAAATAGTAGACACGGAGTGGAGGAAGGAGAAATGGAAGAGAGATGGAGGTGGAAAGAGAGAGTTGAGAGAGAGAGGAGGATGAAGAAGAGGTGTGTTGCTTGGTGGTGGTGAAGATGGTATTTATAGTGAGTGATGGAAGACAAATGATAGTGGGGTTGTTGAGTGGATGGTAGGTGGAGAATAAAATAAATGATAATGGGGTTGTTGAGTGGGTGGTAGGTGGAGAATAAGATAAATGATAGTGGGGTTGTTGAGTGGGTGGTAGGTGGAGAATAAGACAAATGATAATGGGGTGGAGAATAAGACAAATGATAGTGGGGTGGAGAATAAGACAAATGATAGTGGGGTGGAGAATAAGACAAATGGTAGTGGGCAGGACTTTTCTGTAATTTGGAAATTTTGAGGCCCTTTTCTGAAATTTAGAATTTCGTGGTCCTTTTCTGTAATTTGGGAATTTCGAGGTCCTTTTCGTAATTTCCACAATTCATCCAGAAACTTGTATTTTCCCTTTTTCTCTTGAAATTTCAGCTTCTAGCCCCAATTTCTCCCTTTTTCAAATGTCCTTCTTCATCTGGAATCCATTCTTTTGGTCCTTGAGCGACCCTACAAGTGAATACGACATGAAAAATGATCAAATAGCCCTATAAATTAATTAATATAAATTAATCTACAATTATGGCCAATTAATCCTAATCTCATACTAATTTTATCCAAGAGTCTAAGATATTAAATAAGCACAATTGGACCAAATTTGCATCTTATTCATGTTAGAAACCTCAATTTAAACATATAAAAACATACAAATATAAGGATTTGTCAACTCCCCCACACTTAAACCTTTGTACTCCTGGACAAAGACAAGTTTATAAACTTAAGCACAATGGTAAGTAAGGCATAAATGAGAATTTCAACATGCTAGATGAATATGAGCTAATACAAATTGACAACCCCCTAACCAACAAGCAATGAGGAATGGAGTGATGCTAAAGGGCTAACCATGAGTGTAATCGATGCAATGTGGATGAGTAAGGGAGAAGGTCACTCAAGGATAAGTGTTTCACTCTTCTCACCATATTGGGTTCATTTTCTACTCTCAATATCCACTTAGAAGTACACTCTACCATAGGCTTGTAGGAATTCTAAGATCGCCACTTAAACACAATGCATCAAAAGGACTTTTGGGGTTGTAATGAAGGAATATGTCACATGGTATGATGAAATGAAAGGAAGATGATGTTATGCATGCTTGAATTCCCAATTCAATCCAAAACATCAATTGCAACTTGCTAAAATCCACACATGCCTTATTTTGCACTTTTTGCAACTTTTCAATTTTTCACATTTTTTTCACTATTTTTCTTCTTTTCATTTTTCTCAATTTTTCTTCTTTTTGTATTTTTGTTTTTCTCTATACATGGCATGCTTATATACAACCAATCAGTGGCATTTTTCAAACACTCCAAGCAATGATGCAACTTTTCACATATTGGCATGTCGAATGCAAAACATCAAGTGAATGGCTCAAATGGGGTGACAAATGGAAGAAGTCTTTATGGATTGTGTTTAGGTGTAATGGTATGAAATGAATGCCTTTATCATGCTTCATTACACTAAATGCAACAAGTTTTGATCAAGAATGCAAGCAAGTTCTAGAGAATGGCAACCAAGTGGATATCACATAAGAATAAGCAATTAGGCTCAAATAAACCTCACACATGGCTAATTCTCCAAAACTCATAAACAAAGATCAACTACAACCAAGATTCAACCATAAAGCATCAATTCCAATCAACAAAATTGTCAATCAAGAAGATTAATCAAAAGCATCAACAACATATCCAAAAGCATGAAACAAATTCCCATAATTGCCAAAACAAGTCCAAAAATATCATGTCCGGTCTAAGGATCAACAAAAGTATAAGTGAGGAAAAGTTCAAAAAGTTTCAATTTTTTCCAACTTTTTGAAGCTAAAAACATAAGCAAGATGCAATGATTTTTAACCCACTTCACCCACTATGAAGCACATCCCTCCCCCACACTTAATTCCTACATTGTCCTCAATGTAGCAAAATATGGAAATACCAATTCAGAGCATGTTAAAATCA
Organism: Mimosa bimucronata; assembly: GCA_037074515.1. Classification (NCBI taxonomy): domain Eukaryota; kingdom Viridiplantae; phylum Streptophyta; class Magnoliopsida; order Fabales; family Fabaceae; genus Mimosa; species Mimosa bimucronata. The sequence goes on along the minus strand of CM073443.1, from coordinate 11,352,322 downwards.
AGTGTGGTCTTGGTGTGAGCAATAAGCCTTTATTTGGAATCCTAGGAATTGAAAGAAAAACAACTACTCTTTTTACTACTAGCATGTGTCCCTCCCCCACACTTATCTTCCTTATACAACAATTAAGCCAAAATATGCATGAATATTAGGAAGAAAATAAGTGAGGAAAGAGACAACCTTTGTTATGGCCTCTTCAAACGCTTAAAGGAGAAGTTCTCATCTAAGATGAGAAACATGCATTTCCTCAATGTGGCTCCTTCTCCTATATCAGACTTCCTTGGTAATGGGGGTTCCTGAAAAAGAAACACCGGACCGGCAGCAGTATCTAGTCCAAAATAGAATACATGGAGGGATCTAAAACATGACATATGCAGTTTTAAAGTAAGATTCTCCAAGTAAACATCACAACCAAGAAAGTCGATGGGGTTCCCATCAGTAGGAACAAAGCATGCAGCCCCATTGGGATCAAGAGATGAACAATTTTCATATTGATTATCAAATGTAGCATGTGCATTATTGTTATCAATTAAACTAGATGAAGAAGTAACATCATGTGAAGTGGAAAGCCAATCATCAATTTCTATGCAAACGGCACAAGGCCCATCACCTTCACATGTGCAAATGAAAGAAGTATGTGGGGAGGAGGGGGAAATGAATTCTTCATCATGTTCAATAGATTCAAAGAAGCTCAAATCATGCGTATCAACAATTGAAAAGGAGAGTGATTGTTCACACTTCTCCACATTTTGAACATCCAAGCTTAACTCCACAATGTCTTTTCTAGTACTAGCAGGTGCATCATGCACTTCACCTAAGTTCTTTTTATGCAATGCAACAAATGTGTCATATTTCATATCAATGCAATCCATGCACATGTTGTCATCACCACAAGAACAAGGTAAAGGCTCATTCAAATCAAGATCATCATCACAACTAGCACTATCATGATCACCACACATATGAGTATTACAAGCAAGATCATCAACTACACAACTACCATGTGAGACATCATAGTGAGAATTTACAATATCAGGCAATTGAGGGGATTCAACAACAATTTCTTCATCCACCTCATCATCACTCACATCAATAATCACAGTAGTATGAGGAGAGTTAACCTCTTCAAGAAGAGGAGGAATATTACCAAATTTTAAAGGTGACTCCTCCGGTGGTTGAAGAGATGCTTGCTCCTTGTTGGAATCTTGTGTGGGAGTAGGTATTGTGGGTTGGAGATTATCCACTTGAGATGTGGCATTTGGCTTTGGTTCTTCAATCTCCTCATCATTGTTGAAGTCATAAGGACAAATCCTTATATTTGTATGTTTTTATATGTTTAAATTGAGGTTTCTAACATGAATAAGATGCAAATTTGGTCCAATTGTGCTTATTTAATATCTTAGACTCTTGGATAAAATTAGTATGAGATTAGGATTAATTGGCCATAATTGTAGATTAATTTATATTAATTAATTTATAGGGCTATTTGATCATTTTTCATGTCGTATTCACTTGTAGGGTCGCTCAAGGACCAAAAGAATGGATTCCAGATGAAGAAGGACATTTGAAAAAGGGAGAAATTGGGGCTAGAAGCTGAAATTTCAAGAGAAAAAGGGAAAATACAAGTTTCTGGATGAATTGTGGAAATTACGAAAAGGACCTCGAAATTCCCAAATTACAGAAAAGGACCACGAAATTCTAAATTTCAGAAAAGGGCCTCAAAATTTCCAAATTACAGAAAAGTCCTGCCCACTACCATTTGTCTTATTCTCCACCCCACTATCATTTGTCTTATTCTCCACCCCACTATCATTTGTCTTATTCTCCACCCCATTATCATTTGTCTTATTCTCCACCTACCACCCACTCAACAACCCCACTATCATTTATCTTATTCTCCACCTACCACCCACTCAACAACCCCATTATCATTTATTTTATTCTCCACCTACCATCCACTCAACAACCCCACTATCATTTGTCTTCCATCACTCACTATAAATACCATCTTCACCACCACCAAGCAACACACCTCTTCTTCATCCTCCTCTCTCTCTCAACTCTCTCTTTCCACCTCCATCTCTCTTCCATTTCTCCTTCCTCCACTCCGTGTCTACTATTTTCTTCCACCTTGGTGTTGTTCTTCCCGTGGAGAGTAGCAGCTAGGCTCCACCATTCTTGATGATGGGAGCCAAGGGATGAGCTTGAAGCTTCAAAGGGGAGTTTTAGTTCTAATCCTTCTTCCTCTTGTTGTATTTATGCTTTTCTAGGGTTCTAGGAGTATATTTATGACATTTGGTTGTGTTCTTCATTTCTACATGTTGTATAAGGGTTGGAAACTATTTTATGTTGTTTCTTTCTTGTTGAATGCTTGACATTGTGCTACTTTAACTTTGAGTTTGATGAAATTTATGGGTTCATGATTTTGTTATTCTCTTTGTGAATATCTTGTGCTAATTCAAGGTGGCTTGGTTAGTGGATAAAAAATGTTAAGTGGTTTTGCATGAATGAAATGGCATATGAATTAATTAATTGTGTTTAGACATTGGGTAATCACTCTTTTCAACCTTAATCTTTGTTTGGGTGGCCATCAATGAGTTAGGGTTAATTGAGAAATTAAGTGCAATTGTGGGTTGGCCCAAATTGTGGATTATAAGTCTTGTATAATTAATTAGTTCTTGAATTTGTCAAATTGTATGAGTGGCATTGTACTTCAATCCTAGAGTCTTGATTTATTATTTGGGGTTCCAGTAATCGATTAAGCTCTAGGATTAATTAAGTGGCAACTCGGGGTCCCGGTTGTTGGATTAGGAGCCCCTTACGATTAGCAAATTCATATTTATTTTGAACTTAATCAACTTAGGTTAAATTAAGTAATGTGCGGGGTTCCGGCATTAATTAAGTTAACCTAAGCCTAGCCTAGAGGGGTTCCTCTAGGGGTCTTTTGAAAATCAACTAAACTCCCTGAAAACCTTTAGAAGCAATGATTCCCGAAGCTCTCATTCATCAAGAATGATTTCATTTCCCTTCCCCTCCAAATCTCACTTTTATCTTATTTTTATTTTACTTTTGAACATATCATACATTTTGCATCTTTTCTAAATTAAAAACAAAATACAATACTTTTTGCCCGTGTTTAATAGTTTGCATATTAGCTACTAGGTAATCTTTTGCGTTTAGGCTCCTCAAGTGAACGACACCCGGGGGTTAGGTTCCACTATCCCCTTGGTTCTTATTTTCTTGAAGGGCGGACCCAAGGGCGCGCTACACGCACACACACTCAAAATTGCCGAGCTCTTCAAGTGGCGCCGTTGCCGGGGAGCCAAGTAATTGGTTCCCTAGTAGCCGGTTGTCAAACTTGTTTTGGACGGGTCCATTTTCTTAGGTTGCATTTAGTTTAGTTGCATTTTAGGTTTTCTTTTTATTTGTACATACCATGATACTTGTATAGTATTGCATTTTACATTTTGGGATTTATTTGATTACAATTTTCATGTCTCGGTTTAACATTAACTATGAGCTTTTGTTCTACACTGATCCTCCTATTGATTCTTTTTCGAGGAATGAGACACCAATCCTTCCACATACTTGGAGAAATGAGGCACCTTCGACTCTAACTCACTCCCAAACTGATTTCATTCTACAAGAGTTGGATTCCATGAGAGCAAATTTGCAAAGACACAACAGAGCCTTTGGATCTCAAGCACCCAACCATTTCCAAGGTTTGGAACCATCTTGTCCACAAATTCACCCCACCTTCCCCCCTACATCACATAGAAATCCATATAACCCACCCTCTCCTCCTTACCATAAACCTACACCTCAACCCTCCATACCCTCAACCCATGGACTTGATGCCTTCCTCACCTTTCCAAACATGGATGACCAAACCCTCTCCTTGAAAAGGATGTATGATGAGCTTAAAGTTGAAAAATATGAGTTGTTCATGTTAAAGGAGGTTAATCAACTTCCAAAGGAGATGGAAGAGCGGCTTGAGGCAATAGACGAATTCATCAGGGCGTTTGTGCAACATGCTCTCTGGAAGAAGACTAATGGAGAAGAAGGAGCACTATGGCCTTATGACTTCAACAATGATGAGGAGATTGAAGAACCAAAGCCAAATGCCACATCTCAAGTGGATAATCTCCAACCCACAATACCTACTCCCACACAAGATTCCAACAAGGAGCAAGCATCTCTTCAACCACCGGAGGAGTCACCTTTAAAATTTGGTAATATTCCTCCTCTTCTTGAAGAGGTTAACTGTCCTCATACTACTGTGATTATTGATGTGAGTGATGATGAGGTGGATGAAGAAATTGTTGTTGAATCCCCTCAATTGCCTGATATTGTAAATTCTCACTATGATGTCTCACATGGTAGTTGTGTAGTTGATGATCTTGCTTGTAATACTCATATGTGTGGTGATCATGATAGTGCTAGTTGTGATGATGATCTTGATTTGAATGAGCCTTTACCTTGTTCTTGTGGTGATGACAACATGTGCATGGATTGCATTGATATGAAATATGACACATTTGTTGCATTGCATAAAAAGAACTTAGGTGAAGTGCATGATGCACCTGCTAGTACTAGAAAAGACATTGTGGAGTTAAGCTTGGATGTTCAAAATGTGGAGAAGTGTGAACAATCACTCTCCTTTTCAATTGTTGATACGCATGATTTGAGCTTCTTTGAATCTATTGAACATGATGAAGAATTCATTTCCCCCTCCTCCCCACATCCCTCTTTCATTTGCACATGTGAAGGTGATGGGCCTTGTGCCGTTTGCATAGAAATTAATGATTGGCTTTCCAAGTCACATGATGCTGCTTCTTCATCTAGTTCAGTTGATAACATTAATGAACATGCTACACTTGATAATAAACATGAAAATTGTTCATCTCTTGATCCCAATTCTTTTCTTTCTTTAGGTAGTTTAATAAGGAAAGATTCAAGTGCTTTGATTGATACATATGTGAACAAGAATGAATCTTTCCATTTAATTCTATCTTGTGACTTACCACCCGACATTGGTGGAAATGAAATTGAATATTTTGAAACACCCAATGTCGAGGGTGATGCCAATGTGGCTGCATGCTTGGTTCCTACTAATGGGAGCCATATTGACTTGCTTGGTTGTGATGTTTACTTGGAGAATCCTGCTTTGAAACTGCATATGTCATGTTTTAGATCTCTCCACGTATTCTATTTTGGACTAGATACTGCTGCTGGTCCGGTGTTTCTTTTTCAGGAACCCCACCCACTACCAAGGAAGTCTAATATAGGAGAAGGAGCCACATTGAATAAAAATATGCTTCTCATCTTAGATGAGAACTTCTCCTTCAAGTTTCTGAAGAGGCCATAACAAAGGTTGTCTCTTTCCTCACTTATTTTCTTCCTAATCTTCATGCATACGTAGCTTAATTGTTGTATGAGGAAGATAAGTGTGGGGGAGGGACACATTCCAGTAGTAAAAAGAGTAGTTGTTTTTCTTTCAATTCCTAGGATTAATAAATGCTTCTTGCTCACACACCAATACCACACTTGATTTCAACATGCTTTGAATTGACATTTTCATGGTTTTGCTACATTGAGGACAATGTAGAAATTAAGTGTGGGGGAGGGATGTGCTTCATAGTGGGTGAAGTGGGTTAAAAATCATTGCATCTTGGTTATGTTTTTAGCTTCAAAAAGTTGGAAAACTTGAAAAATTTTGAACTCCTCCTCACTTCCACTCTTGTTCCTCTTTGGACCGGACATGATATTGTTGGAATTGTTTTGGCAATATGGGAATTGTTTCATGCTTCTGGATGTGTGTTGATGCTTTTGACTTATCTTCTTGATCGGCACTTTGTTGATTAGAATTGATGCTTTATGGTTGAATCTTGGTTGTAGTTGATCTTTGTTTATGAGTCTTGGAGAATTAGCCATGTTGTGAGGTTTATTCGAGCCTAATTGCTTATTCTTGTGTGATAATCCACTTGTTGCCATTCTCTAGAACTTGTTTGTATTCTTGGTCAAAACTTGTTGCATTTAGTGTAATGAAGCATGATAAAGGCATTCATTTCATACCATATCATCCCAAACACAAACCATAAACACTTCTTCCATTTGTCACCCCATTTGAGCCCTTCACTTGATGTTTTGCATTTGACATGCCCAAATACGAAAAGTTGCATCATTGCTTGTATTGTTTGAAAAATGCCACTGATTTGTTGTACATAAGCATGCCATGTATAGAGAAGAAAGAAAAATACAAAAAGAGTGAAAAAGAAAAATGTGAAATTGAAAAAAATGCAAAATAAGGCATGTGTGGTTTTAGCAAGTTGCAATTTGGTGCTTTAAGTTGAATTAGGCATTCAAGCGTGCACAACATCATGTTTCATTCATTTCATCACATCACGCAGCCATTCCATCATTTCAACCCCTAAAAGCCTTTTTGATGCATTGCACTTCTTATGTTTAAGTAGAGATCTTAGAATTCTTACAAGCCTATGGTAGAATGTGCTTCAAAGTGAATATTGAGAGTAGAAAATGAACCCGATATGGTCAGAAGAGTGAAAAAACTTATCATTGAGTGACCTTCTCCTTTGCTCATCCTCATTGCATTCACTACACTCATGGTTAGCTCTTTAGCATCACTCCATTCCTCATTGCTTGTTGGTTAGGGGGTTGTCAATTTGTATTAGCTCATATTCAATTAGCATGTTGAAGTTCTCATTTATGCCTTACTTACCATTGTGCTTAAGTTTTAAAATTTGTCTTTGTCCAGGAGTACAAAGGTTTAAGTGTGGGGGAGTTGACAAATCTTAGATTTGTATGGTTTTTATATGCCTAATTTGAGGAAATTAACATGATTGAGATGCAAGTTTGGTCCAATAATGCTTAATTGAATGTCTTAAACTCTCAAGTGAAATAAGTGTAAAATTAGTATTAATTGGCCATAATTGTAGATTAATTTGTATGAATTAGTCTATAGGGCCATTTGATCCTTTTTCTCTCTTGTTTCTATTTGTAGGGTCATTCAAGGACCAAAGGAATGGATTCTAGATGAAGAATGACACTTGAAAAAGGGAGAAATTGGGGCTAGAAGCTGAAATTTCAAGAAAAAAAGGGAAAATCAAGTTTCTGGATGAATTGTGGAAATTACGAAAAAGGACCTTGAAATTCCCAAATTACAGAAAAGGACCACGAAATTCTAAATTTCAGAAAAGGGCCTCAAAATTTCCAAATTACAGAAAAGTCCTGCCCACTATCATTTGTCTTATTCTCCACCCCACTATCATTTGTCTTATTCTCCACCCCACTATCATTTGTTTTATTCTCCACCCCACTATCATTTGTCTTATTCTCCACCCCACTATCATTTGTTTTATTCTCCACCTACCATCCACTCAACAACCCCACTATCATTTACTTTATTCTCCACTACCACCCACTCAACAACCCCACTATCATTTGTCTTCCATCACTCACTATAAATACCATCTTCACCACCACCAAGCAACACACCTCTTCTTCATCCTCCTCTCTCTCTCAACTCTCTCATTCCACCTCCATCTCTCTTCCATTTCTCCTTCCTCCACTCCATGTCTACTATTTTCTTCCACCTTGGTGTTGTTCTTCCCACGGAGAGTAGCAACTAGGCTCCACCATTCTTGATGATAGGAGCCAAGGGATGAGCTTGAAGCTTTAATATGGGAGTTTTTCTAGTTCTAATCCTTCTTCCTCTTGTTGTATTTATGCTTTTCTAGGGTTCTAGGAGTATATTTATGACATTTGGTTGTGTTCTTCATTTCTATATGTTGTATAAGGGTTGGAAACTACTTTATGTTGTTTCTTTCTTGTTGAATGCTTAACATTGTGCCACTTTAACTTTGAGTTTGATGAAATTTATGGGTTCATGATTTTGTTATTCTCTTAGTGAAAATTATGTGCTAATGCAAGGTGGCTTGGTTAGTGGATCAAAAGTGTTAAGTGGTTTTGCATGAATGGAATGGCATAGGAATTAATTAATTGTGTTTAGACATTGAGTAATTACTCTTTTCAACCTTGATCTTTGTTTGGGTGGCCATCAATGAGTTAGGGTTAATTGAGAAATCAAGTGCAATTGTGGGGTGGCCCAAATTGTGGATTTAAAGTCTTACATGATTGGTTAGTTCTTGAATTTGTCAAATTGCATGAGTGGCATTGGACTTCAATTCTAGAGTCTTGATTTATTATGTGGGGTTCCAGTAATTGATTAAACTCTAGGATTAATTAAGTGGCAACTCGGGGTCCCGGTTGTTGGATTAGGAGCCCCTTACGATTAACAAATTCATATTGATTTTGGACTTAATCAACTTAGGTTAAATTAAGTAATGTGCGGGGTTCCGGCATTAATTAAGTTAACCTAAGCCAAGCCTAGAGGGGTTCCTCTAGGGGTCTTTTGAAAATCAACGTAAACTCCCTAAAAACCTTTAGAAGCAATGAATCCCGAGGTTTCTATTCATCAAGAATGATTCCATCTTCATCCCCCTCCAAATCTCATTTTTATCTTATTTTGTTTTACTTTTGAACATATCATCCTTTTGCATCTTTTCTAAATCAAAAACCAAATACAATACTTTTTACCCGCTTTCTCAAGTTTGCATATTAGCTACTAGGTCATCTTTTGCGTTTAGGCTCCTCAAGCGAACGACACCCGGGGGTTAGCTTCCACTATCCCCTTGGTTCTTATTTTCTTGAAGGGCAGACCCAAGGGCGCGCTACACTCACACACACTCGAAATTGCCGAGCTCTTCAAATACACAACTGCAATGAACGTCTGAGACATGTCCCTCACTGAAATGTTAAAGAACAGCAAGTGAGTGCGGACCTCATATGCAATAAGAGGCAATCTGAGTTACATTAACTCGAGAGGGATCAGAATTGCCGTTGGAAAGGTGTATGGAAAAACCTGGGGCATTTGAGGCAATAAAACAATGTTTTTATTTACAGGTAAAAGAGCACTCTTGTGTGTTGGTCTCAAAGAAGAGATTTCTAACACACAAATGCTCGACCAGAAGACGTCATGCCCAAGCGGACACGACTAACACCAAGTATGATTAAGGATAATTAGATCCGCCCTTATTGGGCCAAATAATTGATTAAGAAAATATGAGTTTATTTTCTAAATCAAATAATTATCTGATTGGTCAAATCTGTGTGGCACAGATTTAGGAGAAAATATGGGTTTATTTTCTAATTAACTAAATCATGTAATTACGTGATTGGTTAAACCTATTTCGCATGGATTAAGGGATAATTAACAAATCAGGTAATTATGAGAAATTACCTGATTGGTTAAATTAATTTGGCATGGATTAAGGGATAATTAACAAATCAGGTAATTATGAGAAATTACCTGAATGGTTAAATTAATTTGGCATGGATTAAGGAATCCACAAAATCAGCCCTGGCCAACTACTATAAATAGAAGGCCATGTCCCATTAATTCAACGTACAAAAAATTTAGAGAGCTCTCACTCAAAGTGAAAAACTCCTCCTTCTAATTCTGTCCTTGGTGATTAGTTGTGTTGCCAAGCAAAAAGGACTCTAGTAGTCCTCTCACTCAGGAGAAAGAATCAAAGACCGGTGGAGCCTCCAAACGACGGTTCGGATTTTGATCTTTATATGTTCATGAATTTTATAATATCTACATGTTTTAGAATTTTAATTTTGTTTTTAAAATTCCAAGATTGGCATCAGAGCCTTAGTATAAGATTCTAGGCTTAATTTTCCACTGCATAACTGAGCTTCCTTTGTTTATTGTGCGTACAAATTTTTCATGAAGCTTTGCAAAAATGGCATATTTGAGAAAATTATTTCTTCAAACAACTGTGTTAAATGCCCGAATTTTTGTATAAAATAAATCTACGCGCTAAGACGATTCCGTTGCCATCAAAACGCATAAATCGAAGGTCAGACGGCCAAGATATGGTGCCTGGAAAGTGGCGGGTCTGCTCCAGCCGGGTCCGGGTCAACCCGGCTGGAGGAAGAAGAAGGGGCGGGGTGCTCAGCGCAGCCCAAATGGGGTACCACGTGGCGCGCTACTTGAGCGCGCCCCCTGATCTGGATCATGCGGATCCGGATCTGATATTCTGAAGTAGTTAAAAAAAATTAAATTAAATTAATATTATAATAATATTATATTATTATTTTAATTTATTTTAAAAAAAATTCTTAAATTTTTTTTAAAATTTTTTTTATATATATATGTGGATGAAATTTTGAAAGAAATTTTTTTTGGGTTTGGTCAAAATTAAATACATAATTCCAAATTTTTTAGGAATTCAAATGCGTATGAGAATGCATTTAAATAAATCTTTGGGAAATATACAATCTAAAAATTCTGAAATTATAATCTATGTGTGGATTTATAATTGCTCTTGTTTTTGTAAACAAGTTGTATTTAATTTTCGTTATTGTACGATTAATTGACCATATGTACAATGTTTTTGACTATATATTTTTATTTTTCCACAAAATGTGATTTTGTAGGTTTTAAAAATGGAAAATTCAAACAATAGTCAAAATCCAATTTTAATTTCATCATCCAATGATTTGACATATCCAATGTCATCTTACTCGCCAGCTTCGGATACTTATAAACTAAGTGTTAATAAGGAAGAAGTACATTTCTTTTATCAAAGACCCATAAAACGACCAAAGAGGGTCGAGGCAGAGGAGGAACGAGCACCTCCTCAATCCATGGAAGGGGTCGATAGTGGCGACACTCAAACCATAGCCAGAAGGAGAGCAAGGAAAGATGCTGAGAATCACCCTTACCGTTTTTGTAGCGCATATATAACCATACACGGATACGGTGAATCTATCACTAGCATACATGTTAGTGATACATGAGTATCAAAAAGCCCTTTTTGAGAGAGGTTTTGCATTCTCACGCTCCTGTTGGATGGATTTCCTTAAGAATGGCCTCTGCAAGGTCAATGAGGACCTAAGGATGCTCATAACCGGCTATGTACTCCATGAAGGTAGTCGTTATTTTGAGGAAGATTAGTTCTTTCTCTTAGGATAGATTGCAATTTGTTTTATTTTTTTTATTTATTGTAATGAATTTTTTGGTTATTCATTAATAAATTTTATTTGCTTTAATTGAGTGGGAGAAAATTTAAATGTGTCGTATTTAAATGAGATCGGAATTAAAGGATTGTAAGTAAACCACTATGAGTGCAATGGGATTCAACTTAGTTGACTCCTGAACACAAATATAGTAAACAAAATGATCATATAATTTCGTTCACATATTTAATACTTGAGTTTGCATACTAATTGCTAAAAATGTATTATTGTCTATGTGCTTAGATCAATGTCTCCAAAGGGAATCAAATGCATCGTCGCTGACCTATGTGGGGGATGCAAGTTAGATGGAGATAATTATGGCATATGGCGCCGTAAAATTACATATGTCCTGGAAGAACAGGAGATAACTGATGTCCTGACCAAAGTCCTCCAAGAACCAGATGCTGTTGCATCCAGGAGAGACCATGATGCATTTGCTGTCTGGAAAAGGAAAAATACGCTTGCACGTATCACGATGTTGGGTTTAATGACTGATGACATCATGTGCCAATTTGAGGGGCATGTTACAGCCTCCGCCATGTGGGCAGCACTGAAGGAAGAATTTGACAGAACTTCAGCCGCAAGGCTAAGGAGTTTGACTGTGAAATTCAACAACTTCAAGCTGGCTCTGAATACTCCCATCAGGCGTCACTTAAGGGTGATGCACAACTTGATTAGGGAGTTGTCTGAAGCCGGAGGGACTATTTTTGAAGAGAAGAAAATCCAAGCTGCCATCAGGTCACTCCCAGTGAGTTGGGATACCATGAAGCACACCATCACTCATAATGCAAGCATAAAGACCTTTGCTGACGTAGCTCGTCATATCCAGCTGGAGGATGATCGCATGGAAGCTACAAAACCAGCTAGCCATGCATTTTTGACTGAAGAAAAGGATAGGTCTGCTCCAAAGGGACAACCAAGCAAGGGAAAGAAGTCCCAACAAAAGAAAGGTGGACCCAAACAAAAGAGGAAGAAACCTTTCAAGAAATCCAAAAGGACAAGCAAGAAGCGTGATCTAGCTAAGATCAAGTGCTATGCATGTAAGAAAAAGGGACACTATGCCAAAGATTGCCCTGATCAAAAGAAGGTAACGAATAATGTGCCTATTCATTACTCTTTTGTGTCGAGTACTGCTTTATTAACTGAAGCTAATCCTGTGTGGGTTGTAGACTCAGGAGCAACCGACCACGTGAGCAAGGAAGGTGGGAATTTCACCGAGTTTCGTCGGCTGCTAGCTAGAAGCAGATGGCTTTATGTTGGGTATAATGCGAGGGTAGAAGTCAAAGGCATCGGTACCTGCAACCTGAGTTTGCAGGGAGGACAAACCTTGACATTGCATGATGTGCTCTACGCTCCTGAAATCCGGTGAAATCTCGTTTCTGTCATTTCTTTAGTTAAATTAAATTTCAATGTTAGTTTTTGTGACTTCATTGTAAGCATTTCAAATAAAGCCGGTGTGTTTGGCTCTGGTTATGTTAAGGACGGTTTCTTTGTACTTGAAAATTTCAATGATTATTCTAGTTCTTGTTATGCAATTAGCTCCGATATTCATTATGACATCTGCATGCTAGATTAGGTCATATTAGTCAAGAGAGAATGACTAAACTAGCAAAGGAAGGTTTGCTAGGAAATATATCGAAAAGAGAAATGTCTCTATGTGAGTACTGCCTAGCAGGCAAGAGCACAAGGAAACCCTTCGGTAAAGCAACTAGAGCTGAAACTCCTCTTCAACTCATTCACTCTGATATTTGTGGACCGATGAGTGTACGAGCAAGGCATGGAGCTGCGTACTTCATTACCTTTATCGATGACTATTCTCGATATGGGCATGTTTATCTGATTTCCCACAAATCTGATGCTCTGGAATGCTTTAGAAACTACCTTAACTTAGTGGAAAATCAGTTAAGCTGCAAGGTAAAGGCCTTGAGAACTGACAGGCGACGAGAATATCTCTCGGATCAGTTCAAGGCACTCTGTGAGGAAAAAGGGATTGTTAGGCAACTATCAGTCCCCAATACTCCTCAGCAAAATGGAGTTGCCGAAAGAAGGAACAGAACAACCCTTCTTGACATGGTTAGGTCTATGATGGCACAAGCTAAGCTTCCAATTTCATATTGGGGAGATGCTCTGCTAACTGCCACATACATACTTAACCACGTACCCTCAAAGTCAGTCTCTACCACACCCTATGAATCATGGACAGGACGCAAACCATATTTAAATCTTTTAAGACCATGGGGGTCAGCAGCTTATGTCCATGATTCTTCCCATAAATATGGAAAGTTGGGACCAAGAGGCAAGAAATGTATTTTTGTGAGATACTCTGAAGCCTCAAAAGGGTATATCTTCATTGGAGAAAATGATGACGGATCCGTGACTGAAATAATATCAAGGGACGCAGTATTCATGGAGAATGATTTCCCTGACAGGGGGGTGTTGACCGTTTAGAACCGCTTTATGAGGAAAGCAGAAACGATGAGTCAACATATATCCCTTAATGAAGATGAAAAATGACTCTAAATTTACGAGCTTGCATGGGGTGCACATGCTTGTTTCAAATATGACTAGATAATTATTCAAGGTTATATTGTTCTATCCCAAATATGCACTTGATACTGATCTTATTCTTAATGAAACTAGAATTAGAGTTTCACCATATATGGCTGAGAATGTTCTTGAGAGATTTAGAACCAACTAATTTAACAAAAAGGTTATTTTTAAGGTAAAAAAAGTGGATAACTTTTAAAAATAATTATAATTATAATAAATAAATTTTATATTATCCAAAATTATAGCAACTAAGTTATGCCACTAGGTGGGGTCAATCAAATAGGTGGTATGTTGTCATTGTAGTCCATAAAAAACCAAATCTTTGGTTAAGTTATTAATTAAAAGGTCATACGATCAATAGCTTTGTTAAATGTTCTTTTTTGTCTTCCTCTTTGATGAACCCTCACTAGTGCATTTGTTACTTTATTTAAGCATATGCAAGATGCTACTCCAACTCTTCCACTTCAAAGTTAGTTGTGAATCTTATCTTTTCTTATATAACCACAAATTATTCTCAACATCCTTATATTAGTTACTCTCATTTTATGCTCATATTGTCCCTTCAAATCTCAACATTCCATATCATATAACATTGTTGGTCTTATAGTTGTGCCACAAAACTTTCATATTACCTTATTTTATACTTTTCAAATACAAATATCCAAAATATATTTTCTCCATTTAAACCGCTCTTGAATCCTATTATCAATATAATCAGTTTCACAATCTCTTTGGATAATTGATCTTAAATATATAAACTTTTCCACTTGAGAAATGATTTGATATCATAATCTAACTCCATATCCCTCGTTAAATAACAATTCATATACTCTATATTATTCTGTGAAAACTTTTGATTCTATAGTCTTTCTTCAGAACTTGAGAGGAGCTAATCTCCTCTCTTGACAAGAACAGAAAAAAGCTTGATCATTAATGAATAAGAAAAAATTGATGGAAAAATGTACAGTTAAAAGGAAATATAACATTTCTTTCACATATACTTGTGAAAAAAAATTACAGAAATTAACAAAAACAATTTTTTAATAATCTCTCCGCTCCTTAAGATAAGACATATTTACCTAATTTTATTAGTTTAAGGATGTTAATTAAGTTAGTTCAAATCACGTGATATTATTAAAGCACCTTATATATTTACCATTATTTCACTCTCCCTCTCTTAGTTGTTTACTATTGAGGGTTATCAATAGCAATAATTTGACCCAAAAAAATTCAGAAACATTATAAAAATATTTTATATTTAGAGTTAAACTCGCCTCTCCACAGATAATTCTTATATTTTGGACTGAATGGAGGGTATTATCTATTTTTTCAGGGGGGGAAAAAAATCTTCTCGAAGCTTAAAATCCCTCGCTCACCTATTAAACCACGCTACTATGCCTGGAAAAAGAAATGTTTTGTTTTTACCGTTTCATCTTCTCCCTAGGCTTTGAGGTAAACTTGTGAGTATCTTCTGGTTTTCTTTATCTTTACAATTTCCCCTTTTCTTCTGTTCACTATTCAATGGTTTCACTTTGTTTCTTCTATAGCTATTTGTATTGATTTGGTCTTTCGAAATTTCATCTATGACGATTTGGGACCTAATTTCTGGATTTTTTTTTTTGTTTTTTTATGAAAGAATCTATTTCTCTATCCTTTGCCCCCACTCCATTTGGGATTTACCCTAACGGTTCTTTTTCTCCTGTTGTTGTTTGAACTTGTTAATCTTTTTATTTCAAAATCTGTTTGTTGGATTCTGTATTTGAAGTTTGTGTGCCATTAAGTCTCTGTATCTTTTCTAAGCATATGTAACTGCACGGGCGTATGATTGTCTTTGAGAGATAAGTTAGATAAATGGTAAGCACTGCTACTTATGTTCACTCTATATGCAATTTTCAAAAGTAATCTGGCCATGGAGATGGTTTTGAACTATTGATTTTTTTTTGTGTGTTCTAAAATGACGCAGTAGAAATGAAATTCTTATCTACAATGTATAAATGAATGAAAGACATCAAATAAAGTTAGAAATATTGGATGGAAGTAAAAGATAATTAGGCTTCTTATTTCACCTGAACATTTAATTCCCAATTTTTCAGTTCTCTTTTTCTCTTTTGGGACCTAATCTATTTAACTATGCTTTTGCTTGCATCATCCTTTGTATTTGTATATTCTTTATTTTAAATTTGTTCTTCCACTTTTGTTAGTTAGGATTTTCTTGCCATTTACATCATGGATGTAAGTCCTCTAAAAAGAAATAGAGTGGGAGAAATCAGAACAATGGAAGACAGGAATGATAAAGGTAGAAGAAACTTGAGTGAATTACCTGACAATGTTCTTTCACACATTCTTTCATTTCTTCCAACAAAAGAGGCTGTCCGAACGAGCACATTATCCAAGAAATGGGAATACATATGGACCTCTATCCCCAAACTTTGCTTTCTACATCGGAAAGAAGAACCAATGGATTTCGTGAATATTGTTGATAGATCACTTTCGACTACGTGGGTCATCCATCACAACTAGCTTTCATCTTGATTGCAACACATATGATTTTGACTAGGAGGACATGGATATTATGTCTCAAATAGAAGCATGGATCTCTGATGTTGTGAGATTCAACGTCCAAGGTGTTGAACTGAATCTTTTCTGTTCTTATACTTTGACTCTACCTTTTACCTTTGTGAATTGTAGAACTCTCACTAGTTTGACTATTAACTTAGAAGGGATAACTCTTGAATTTCCCTCTCCAGTTTGCTTCTCCAATCTAAAGAGGTTGGAATTAAACAATCGCACCTATTGAATCACCGAGGCCATCCAACAAAAGCTGCGGCGGAATCTCAATCTCTGCCTTGCCATCATGCGGCAATCCCAACTTCTCATCACCAACATCTAATAACCATTGAGCAAATGCCCTCAATCCATCCTGATCTTGGTCTGCTAAGTGGGAAGCTAAACGCATGTTACGGGTTAGTGTAAAAATCTTACAATGAATCCAAAGATATGATGAACTAATACATGCATCTACAACAGTGGCTCTAGATGCCTTTGGAATAACTAAAATATAATTTCAGTAACCAATACCTCTAACTTTGTTTCCAGGAGACCACTCAGACATAATTTCTCTAACAGACATCAAATGGAAGATGTACCGTGGCATGAATGCATCACATTGATGAACAACACTGCTGGGGGTCAATGTGATGTGATAATCCCTCTAAAATCCCTCTCCATCCTTGACAACGGTGAAAAACTGAATACTATAACTATTACCCTCACGCAGAAGATTAGCAAACCTCCAAAACATCTGGTGACCAGTCAAACGAAGAAGCATCCTCGTGTGCCACAGAAAGCAAAAAGTTAGAACTTCGAATACTGTAAGAGATAAACAACAAAATCATTAGAGTAAAAACTCACATTCTCGTCAAAAACAATGAAGTCTATGGACATCAACATCTTCAGATACCCACAGTCACGGTCCATAAGATCAAAGTCGGTATGCCCGAATCGCTTATCTACCATCACGAGAACACGGCCTCCACCAGAAGCAGGAGTGAGATCATTCAACCTATCAAAAATGGGTTCCATTGTAATATCAAAGAAAGATAAGGCAATACTGTTCAGAGAAGCAAGATGTACATTATGACAGTGAAAGAAGCACTTATATATAGATATTGAAGTGAAAGGCAAAGGGATTCGACAATTGAATGCCATCGTTTAGTGGTAATTTAATGCATAATGCATTTAATAAAAAATAAATACTGGATACCACCAATCACTTCCAAGTATTCCCTCCCATTCTGAAATGTGAACAGGGGAAACAACCCATACGAAACGACACCCTAAAAGAAAGGTGATGAATGCGAAAGGATGAGACTTATATAGAAAAGGGGGAACTGAAAAGACAGGGTATACTCAGACCAAAAAATTGGAAGTCATACAAAACTAAGTTGCTCCATTAATTCTGGAAGACACATTACCCCTTCATATCATAGGCGTCTACGCGAAAACCAACAAAAATTCCAAACCTCAAACCACACCAAATCAACAACATCTGATTAGAAATAATGACGCTTTAAATCAAATACAAAAGGGATATGCGATGGTGGAAAAAATAGCCATAACCTGATCCTCACAGACAAAGAATTAATTCCAAAAATACTGCACTGGAGCTCTGTTCCATTCGAATTCGGAAATGAAGGCGAGGAAAAATTACGTCCATTTACTTAGGGTTTTCTCGGAAGCCGAAATAGAAGAAAGCAGAGAGGGGCTTTGTATTCATCACATGAGAAAAAGACACGTGGGCTCCCAGAAAGGACAGCTGTCGCATAAAGGAAAAAAGAACAAAGAAGGTAATGGAATGGAATATATAAAAGGTAATGGAATGGAATATATATAAAAAAAATAAATAAAGGGCCAACGCAGGGAAAAAAGAACAAACCCAAGTTAGTTGTCACTGTTCATCGGCTAAAGTGAACTAGAACTTGTGAGAGGAGCCACGGCTACACGGCTCTGTCTACAGTAATACACATGACTTTTTAAAGATATATTGATTCCTGACTTGTAATCCCTGACCTTATAGTGGAGGTCTTTCTTATTTTTATTCATTTCTATATTGATTAAGCGAAGCAAAGACTATTTTCGCTGGCTGTATCTACTTCGGTTACGAAACTAGTGTAAAATGTTTTTTAATTACTGTATAGTTCTTTTTACACCAGTGTTATAAGTGGAGGTATGTTTTTAATTTTTTTTCCTTTTGAATCTATTCATCATTGTCTTTGCTTATACTCTAGCATTTAAGATGTTTCAAGATGTGATTGTTGGATCAAATTCGTCAATACACTTTTATCTTGTTATATAGAAGAATCACATTTTGCTTATACTATTGTATTGCACATCATGTAAGTAGGTCTATACCCCTTTATCTTGTTACATTTTTGGTATTACAGATTCAAAATACATCTTACAATTTTTATAATATTGTTCTCCATACACCTAACCATCTTCTAATTGGTGATGAGAATTCATCAATGTCAAATTTTCAAAACCACTCAACAGTACAATAGATTATGTCATGTGAAAAGGACTATACAAAGACACTCTCCCAAAGTGAAATTATAATTAGGAAGGAGTGGTATGTTGGATTATGGAAAATGATCAAGAAGAATACGAAAAGAAAGAGATTGAAGATGATTTTGCAAGATTAAATGGGGATATCAAGAATCCAATTCTTATAATTGATATTGGAATTTTCTATATTCAAAAGCTAAAAGAGGCTAAAATGGAATTCAATCATCTTACCATGAGTTTCCATTATTCATGTATGATCGATCGAATTGCAGTTTTATAGATTATTTATGTGTTATGATTGAGCATTTGTTGGCTATGCTCGAGTATCATACATATATACCACTCTAGCATTGAGGCAACTCCAACTACTCTGTTAACTACTCATTTTGGTTCTAATTTTCTAATTACAATATCACTTTGATTTTTTTGAGAAATTAAGGATGCAAAATTAATTACTTTAAATTGTCTATAGTTATCATTTTTTCCTTAAAACTAATTTATTATACTTATAAGTTAACCTGTAATCTAATTACATGTGACATATGTTATAATTTAGTGGTCTAATTTGCTTCCTTAACTTTCATAAAAAAGTTAAAATGATCTTATGTTTAGAACCGGAGGAAGTATATCATCAAGAAAAATATTATTATAAATAAATAATGAAAAATTAATAAAATAATGTAAGGTTGAAGTGAAATATAGAACTTCTTAACATATATACGTGAAAATAATTAAATATACAGAAGTTAGGGGAAATCAACTTTTTCTAATGTTATATAGTTTTTTTAAGAAAATATCTTCTTAAAAACCTTCCCTCTAGAATTGGTGATTATTAATGTTGATAGCACATTCTCTTGTACGGAAGGGAATGAAGGGTGTGGAGGTGTTAAAGTAATATAATTGAAGTCTTCATAAGAAATATTCAAAATGGAGGCCGTTGTTATCGGCAAATTTTTGGACATCATATTGGTTTTAAAAAAGTATATGATAGGAGTAATAGATGAGTTCGATTAAAAAATAATTCGTGGGTAACTATCAAGCTTATCAATAATTGAAGCAAAGCAATGACCTTCACGAAGAAGACTAGACTTAATCCTTCATAATCATTTAAATGCTTAAAAGGGTTTTAATGGTTGATGTCATCATGTTAAGGGACAGAACAACTTCAAAGCTGACTTATCACTTCCTTCTTTGTATAGAAAAAAAATAAAAAAGAACACCTTCCCTCTCACTCACCTATAAAGCTAAAGCTCGCTACACTGTTGTGCAGAGGAGGCAGAAGTGATGGCACTTAGGGTTTTTCTATGTCAAACAATTTAAATCGAAGAATGTTTTTACAGTCTCACCTTCTCCCTTACGCTTTGAGGTAAACTTGTAATTTTGTGTATCTTCTGCTTTTCTGTCTTTTACAGCTTCTCCCTCCTCCTTTTTTTTTTTTTTTTTCCTTCTTCTATCGCTATTTTTTATGTCAAACAGTAAGATCGAAGAATGTCTTTAATGTCTTTCGAGATTTCATCGGCTTAACCATGACAAACTAGTGACCTAATTTCTGGAATATTTTCTTATAAAGGAAACTGTTTGTCTATCCCCAGCCCCTTTGGGATTTAGCCTCTCAATTCCTTTAATTCTCATGTTGTTTTTTGAACACGTTAATCATCTCATTTCAAAATTTGTTTGTAGGCTCTGTATTTTAAGTTTGTAGGCTACTAAGTCTTTGGTGAATAATTTTTTTTTCCATATATTAATTGAAGGGGTAGAAGATGACTTACTTTTCCAATCATGCGCTGTATTTTAGGTTTGTGATTGTCTTAAAGAGATAAGTCAGATAATTGGTAGTCACTGCTGCTTGTGTTCACTCTATATGCGGTTTTGAAAAGTAATCTGGGGATGGCGATGGTTGTGAACTATTGGCATTTGTGTGTGTTCTAAAATGATGCAGTGGAAATGAAATTTGTATGTACAATGTATAAATGAATGAAAGACTTCAAATAAGGCAAGAAATATTGGATTGAAGTAAAATATAATTAGGCTTCTTATTTCATCTGAACATTTAATTCTCAAAAAAAAAAAAAAAAATTCAGTTCTCTTTTTCTCTTTTGTGACTTAATCTATCTAGCGATGCTTTTGGGTGCATCATCCTTTGTATTTGTATATTATTTATTTTAAATTTTTTCTTCCACTTTTGTTGGTTAGGATTGTCTTGCCATTTACATCATGGATGTAAGTTCTCTGAAAAGAAATAAAGGAGAAGAAATCGGAACAATGGAAGGAAGTAATGATAAAGGTAGAAGCAAATTGAGTGAACTACCTGACAATGTTCTTTCACACATTCTTACATTTCTTCCAACAAAACAGGCTGTGCAAACGAGCATATTATCTAAGAAATGGAAATATATGTGGACCTCCATCCCCAAACTTCACTTTGAGTATATGACAGAACTACCAATGGATTTTGTGAATATTGTTGATAGATCACTTCGACTACGTGGATCATCGGACATAACTAGCTTTTATCTTCATTGCGACACATATAAATTTGACTTTGAGGATGTGGATGTTATGTGTCAAATAGAATCATGGATCTCTGATGTTGTGAGATTCAATGTCCAAGATGTTGAACTGAGTCTTTTCGGGAGTTCTCCTTTGACTCTGCCTTTTACCTTTGTTAATTGTAGAACCCTCACTAGTTTGACCATTCACGGAGGAGGAATAACTCTTGAATTTCCCTCTCCAATTTGCTTGTCCAATCTAAAAAAGTTGGAATTAGATAATGTTATATTTCCCGATGAGCATTCAACTCAAGAACTATTTTCAGGTTGCACTATACTTGAGGATTTGAAACTAGAGAGGTGTAACTGGGGATGTGTAAGAGCAGTTTCAGTGTTTGTGGTATCTCCAAGGCTTCAGTATTTCACCATGATTGAGGGTGATAATCAATGGCCACCGAGTTTCAGTGGTGATGAGTTTGTGATTTCTGGCAATGGCTGACAAATCTCAGATTTGTATGGTTTTTATATGCCTAATTTGAGAAAATTAACATGATTGAGATGCAAGTTTGGTCCAATAATGCTTAATTGAATGTCTTAAACTCTCAAGTGAAATAAGTGTAAAATTAGTATTAATTGGCCATAATTGTAGATTAATTTGTATGAATTGGTTTATAGGGTCATTTGATCCTTTTTCTCTCTTGTTTCTACTTGTAGGGTCATTCAAGGACCAAAGGAATGGATTCTAGATGAAGAAGGACACTTGAAAAAGGGAGAAATTGGGGCTAGAAGCTGAAATTTCAAGAAAAAAAGGGAAAATCAAGTTTCTGGATGAATTGTGGAAATTACGAAAAAGGACCTTGAAATTCCCAAATTACAGAAAAGGACCACGAAATTCTAAATTTCAGAAAAGGGCCTCAAAATTTCCAAATTACAGAAAAGTCCTGTCCACTATCATTTGTCTTATTCTCCACCCCACTATCATTTATCTTATTCTCTACCTACCACCCACTCAACAACCCCACTATCATTTATTTTATTCTCCACCTACCATCCACTCAACAACCCCACTATCATTTGTCTTCCATCACTCACTATAAATACCATCTTCACCACCACCAAGCAACACACCTCTTCTTCATCCTCCTCTCTCTCTCTCAACTCTCTCATTCCACCTCCATCTCTCTTCCATTTCTCCTTCCTCCACTCCATGTCTACTATTTTCTTCCACCTTGGTTGCTGTTCTTCCCATGGAGTAGTAGCTAGGCTCCACCATTCTTGGTGGTGGGAGCCAAGGGATGAGCTTGAAGCTTGAATAGGGGAGTTTTCTAGTTCTAATCCTTCTTCCTTTTGTTGTATTTATGCTTTTCTAGGGTTCTAGGAGTATATTTATGACATTTGGTTGTGTTCTTGATTTCTATATTTTGTATAAGGGTTGGAAACTATTTTATGTTGTTTTGTTCTTGTTGAATGCTTGACATTGTGTTATATTAACTTTGAGTTTGATGAAATTTATGGGTTCATGATTTTGTTATTCTCTTAGTGAAAATCTTGTGCTAATGCAAGGTGGCTTGGTTAGTGGATGAAAAATGTTAAGTGGTGAAGCATGAATGAAATGGCATAGGAATTAATTAATTGTGTTTAGACATTGGGTAATTACTCTTTTCAACCTTAATCTTTGTTTGGGTGGCCATCAATGAGTTAGGGTTAATCGAGAAATCAAGTGCAATTGTGGGGTGGCCCAAATTGTGGATTTAAAGTCTTACATGATTGGTTAGTTCTTGAATTTGTCAAATTGCATGAGTGACATTGGACTTCAATTCTAGAGTCTTGATTTATTATTTGGGGTTCCAGTAATCGATTAAACTCTAGGATTAATTAAGTGGCAACTCGGGGTCCGGGTTGTTGGATTAGGAGCCCCTTACGATTAGCAAATCCATATTGATTTTGAACTTAATCAACTTAGGTTAAATTAAGTAATGTGCGGGGTTCCGGCATTAGTTAAGTTAACCTAAGCCCAGCCTAGAGGGGTTCTTCTAGGGTTCTTTTGAAAATCAACAAAAACTCCCTAAAAACCTTTAGAAACAATGAATCCCGAGGTTTCCATTCATCAAGAATGATTCCATCTTCATCCCCCTCCAAATCTCATTTTTATCTTATTTTGTTTTACTTTTGAACATATCATCCTTTTGCATCTTTTCTAAATCAAAAACCAAATACAATACTTTTTACCCGCTTTCTCAAGTTTGCATATTAGCTACTAGGTCATCTTTTGCGTTTAGGCTCCTCAAGCGAACGACACCCGGGGGTTAGCTTCCACTATCCCCTTGGTTCTTATTTTCTTGAAGGGCGGACCCAAGGGCACGCTACACTCACACACACTCGAAATTGCCGAGCTCTTCAATGGCCTAAAATACTTTCATTACGAAGGCGAATTTCAATTTGACTTTAACATTTTAAATTCTCAGTTGCTAGAAGAGGTTCTCATCGAATTTTTTCCACATGAAAATGGCCCGATAACTGTTATCAATCACTTTTTAAAGCTTCTAAGATACACATCTGATGTTCCAAGCCTGGCGCTTATGAATGCGATGGTATGCTTTTTTCTATCTCTTCTTTTGGCTGCCTTCATTGAGTAGTATTGTGCATCACTTGACTTTTCTCTTTATGACTTCACATTGATTTCTTTTTATCAGTGCCTTCTTGACATACCAGAAGTAGTGATGCACATACCTGTGTTCAATGGTGTGCGGCGTCTAGAGTTGGATTATGAAACATCTGATCTTTCAAACATGGGCCTATTGATGATGCTTCAAAACATTCCTTGCCTTGAATCCCTAGTGTTCTTAGAGGTAATTTTACATCCAGTGGATCTTATTTGTTTTGTGGTTAAATAATTGCAGAAACAGTGGCTAACATTTGAATTTATCATTGAAATAGGGAGTTAAGATGCCCTCTGATCCAAATGAGGATAACATATTGGTCTCTCTGCCTCCATGTTTCCTCAACTGCCTGCATTTCATTTACATATTCATAAGGGAAGGGGATGCCAAGGACTTGATGGGAGTAAAGGTTTTGCTAAAAAATGCCATGGCCTTGGTAGAAATGGCATTTGAGTTTAGTGAACTTGTGAAAGAGGACAGAAGAAACAAATTCTGCGTTGAGTTGCTGAAACTTCCCAGATATTCAAGACATTGTGGCATCCATCTAAGGGAATTCTAGTTCTCGCATAAGAAGCTTCAATATAAGAATAGACTGTTGTGTATGAGATCAAAGAGAGATAGGCAAGTTATAATGAAAGATTCTCTATAGTTTCCAAGAAGAGAAAGTAGATTTTGGTTACTAAACTTTGCAGATGTATGCTTTTCTTTTTTATGTGATCAAGTAGATTTTGGTCTTCGTTTAATGAATTCACATGTGTAGTTGAAGATCAGTTTTAGAAGTAAATTCCTGACTTTTGATCCCTGACCTTTTAAGTGGAGGTCTTTCTTATCCTTATTCATTTCTATACTGATTAAACGATGCTTAGACTATTTTCGCTGGCTGTGTATATACTTCTGTTACAAAATATGTGTTAAATGTTTTTTTAATTACTGTAGAATTCTTTTTACTCGAGTGTTAAATAAGTGGAGGTATGTTCTTTCCTTTTGAATCGATTCATCATTGTCTTTTCTTATACTCTAGTATTTAAGATGTTTCAAAATGTTATTGTTTGATCAAATTCGTCAATATCTTGCACATCATGTAAGTAGTTCTATACCCTATTATCTTGTTACATTTTTAGTATTACAGATTCAAAGGACATCGTCCAATTTTTATTATATTGTTCTCCATACATCTAACCATCTTTTTATTGGTGATGAGAACTCATCAATGTTAAATTTTCAAAACCACTCATCCGAACATAGATTACGTCATTTTGAAAGGACTATACAAAGAAACTCTTCCCCACAATATGATCAATGTTAATTCAAATTGCAGATTTTATCAGTCTATGCTACTTATAAAAACTTTTTATATCAAAGAGGTGAAGTTTTGAATTTAACATTCCCATTTTTATTGCACTGGTAATAGTTTCTTTATTCTTTCTTATATCTTAGGATTTATGTGATACATAATTACTACTCTTAACTGTGTGATTATTAATTTTTGTTTCCGTCTCTCATTGGTAGCTTATAGTTACCAAAACTTTTGTCTTTCTTACTGTATTTTGGGAAAACCATTTTACAAATACATATGCTTACCTTCAATCTTTAATTTGGTATCTGTAGCTTCTTCTCTCTTTAATTTTTTTTTTTCCAGATTTTCCCCTTTTAATAAACCATTTACCTTTACTTTATTATCATCGCTAGCTCTTGTGCATGAACTTGTAGTTTTAACGAGGTAAAATTATAGGGGCCCATTGTGGTAATAAAACAAAAGTAAAGGGTTGAATAAAGAGGAAAAAGGGGCTAGGTATCTGATAAGCTCCATAATTTCATATATTTCATCACATTTTTTCTCATACTTGTACATGATTTTGAGGATCTAGTTTTGAAAAGTATACAAAAACTAATAGAAAAAGATGAACAAAGAAATTACATATGTGTGAAATTTGGAGTTTAATGATATATGTTTGAATGAATTTTGGAACTCATCAACCCTCTTTCTCTCTTGTATAGGAAGAGGTGGACAAATGCAAAGAAGTTAGGAAAGACCTGGAGTAACAAAGGAGAAGCAAATGATTAGGAGGCAAGTAACAAAAATACAAAGAGGAGCTGGAAACGAGACTTCGCCGTGTCCTCGTCGTGGCCACGAGTGAACTTTTATGAATCCACGGTGAACTCACGGCGAGTGCTCGATGCTGCTGTGTGTTTTGATTAAATTGGGCGGATTTCAAAGAGATATACTTAGGTTTTTTAGCTAGAACGATAACAATACACTTGGAGGCAGTTTTCTAGGTTTTGGTGCCACTTGAGAGAGTTTGAAGGTGCTTGGAAGAGTGAAGGATTGATTTGGAGGAGCTTGGAGAGATTTGAGCTTCATTCATCTTGGTTTTCATTCTTCTTCCCTTTTCTTCTCAGTTTTTTGTGATGAACTTTTGTTTAGCTTTAGTTTTTATTTTAGTTTCATTTATGTGTAACTAAAACCCTTCTTTAGGGTTACTTTGAACCATTTTATGGATTGAGCTATGTATTTCCCTCTTTTGATGTTATGAATGAAGTTTATGTGTGAATTTTAATCTTGCTCTTTCTTTTACAAGTTCTTGATCACCACTTGCTTTGTTAAATAAAATATGGTTTGAGAAAGTATATTTTGTTTTGGAACTTGGACGAAATCATGTTGGGCTTGAAATTAGGATTTTAAATGGATGGTTAGTTGGTAACGTAGAGATATAATTATTAACCTAACATTGTCAATAGGAGGTTGTTAAGAATCATAATTTACATTAATTGTGGCAAGAAATTGTGCAATTAATGCAAGTATAAATTTGAAATTGACTTGAGAAAACTTTTTCAAATGCAAAAGAACCTCACATACACATAGTTTCATTAGGATGCTAATAAGAGGGAATTTAATTAGTTCATGAAGTAAAATGGAGATAAGTAGCCCTAGGCCTTTTATTCTCCTGAACAAGCGTGTTTTCAACAATTTTTACATTTTATCATCATTTACAACTTAATTTTTTTGTTTTAACTCAATTTCTGAAATTTTTCTTACTCATTTCCAATAAAGAGCTTAATTAGTGCTAATTGACTTGCTTAAACCACAATCCTTACAGAATGACACTTTTCAACTTTACTACATTTTGACGTCTCATATGCTTAAGGTAAAGACCCAAAAACGGCTGATAAATTAGTATCAAGTTAAATATTGAGGAAAAGTGTAAATACATGCAAAATGGTTTTCCCTATCAATTTACATTGTTGTTGCTCACTTGAAGGTAATAATATGCTTCTACATATAGCTTTTCTTAGCCACAAATCCTATCCTTAATGCTGTGTAACTATTGCAACTTCTATATGTATTATTGTTAATTTAAAGTTAATAAAAAAAAGGTTAAACTTGGTTTTATTTAATAAATAACTTTTTTGTTCAAAATTTCTGTTTTTCAATTAATTTCACTAAGAAATAACACTTCAAACATAATTTTTTTAAACAAAAAATTAAGGGTGAAGGGTATAAAATGACCATGTACTTATGTCCAAGGTGCATCTGGCACCTTCTACTTTTTTTGGCTAAAAAATGTCCATCAACTTTTAAATTTGGGGTCAATAATGACTCTTCCGTCAAACTGGCCCAACAGAAGTTTCCAATTTGGGCCAAAAATGACTCATCGGTCAAACTGACCTAACATATATTTTAAATTTGGGTCAACAATGACTTCTACATCAAACTGGCCCATCAAAAATTAGATTCCTGTGAAATTCCAGTGTGTGATCTACCTATAAAAAGGTAACAAAAATTGAGCCAGTTTGACAGAGGAGCCATTATTAGTCTAAATTTGAAACGTCTGTTGGGTCAATTTGACGGATGAGTCATTATTGGCTCGAATTTGAAACGTCCGTTGGATCAGTTTAGTGGAAAAGTCATTATTGACCCGAATTTGAAAGTTGAAGGCCAATTTTGAGCCAAAAAAAAGTACAAGGTACTAGATGCACCTTAAACATAAGTACAGGGTCATTTTTGACTATTTACCCAAAAATTAATACACACGACTAACTAATTACTAGTTTCAAACAAATTGTATCGTACATCTAATTCCCCAAACCCAAATTTTGGATTATCTGTTAGTGTGGAAAATCACTAAAACTATAACATATTAGTAAAACAATATATATAAATATATATATATATATATATATATATATTATGCTACCACTCAAGTAGTATCGTACATCTAAGTCCCCAAACACAGTTTGGATTACCTGTTAGTGTGGGAAATCACTAAAACTATAACATTTTTTTTAAGTAAAACAATATATATAATATGCTACCAGTCAAGTAACCTCATGAGGTCCCTCAATTTGGCCACACAGTTCTCTCAATTACAAAGCTAACACAACTCAACTAGCAGCATATCATTCATAAGCTATTAGACAACAAAGTGAGAAAATTGATATTCGAATCCCACCTTATTTAAAACGTTCTTGGGAAGGTGCATCTTGGTTTAGCATAAGTAAATTAGTTGTTTGCTCAGATACAAGACAATAAGATTTAGTAAAAGCATAAGATACCAAGTGACTTAATGGTAATGAAAAAACATAGCTTTAAAACGTGAGTTCGATAATTGGAAGCATACTTGTAGGTAGATGGTAGTACCCATGTTGAGACAAAGTACTAAAGGATGTGCTCTACACAACCTCTATTCCGGACTAATCAGTTGCTCAAGTTAACATGGCTTAGTTGAAAAGGTTAGGGTCCAAAAAAGTGTCGGATACCAGGGGAAAATGATGGGGGGCCAAAGGCCTAATCACCCTAATTTACCTAAAAACTGGGCTAATTGACACAACGTAACTTTAAAATAAATGAAATGCAATAATTTTTTGCATTACTCTTCAAAACAATTTTTGTTACAGATGCTTCGCCTCTTCAACTTCTAAAAGGTATTTTTGTTAATCATTAACCTATATGACTCAAATCAATTCATGATGATACCAATATTGTGTCGTCATTTTGAAAGTTCATAAATGTTGAAATTCTTGAAGTTTTGAGTGAGAAAAATCCAGGAATAGTGTACTTGTTAATGCACTCTTTTTTAATCAAAAGGCAATTTTACATTGAACTGAAAGGAAAAAGAGTACAAATTTTTAAAGTAGTTTTAAGGGCGAAGGGTCAATCATACCCATCTACATATACGAAAAGTTCACCCGGCACCATATTAAAAAATATGGTTCAAGAGTACCTATATATATTACAAAAGAGTTCAAAAGTACCCATATACATTCACGAAAAGTTCACTTCACTCCATACTACCGTGGACAACAAAATTGATGGAGGGAATGAAGAGACCAGAATAGGTGAAATTGAGGGGAAGGATGGATCATCACTTTAAAACAAATTAATTCTTAACTATGAGTAAAATCGGCAACCATAAAACCTACATCTAGGGTTTCCTTTCGTCCATGCCGTCCAACAAGGAGCAACTAAGTTGTGATAGTATAACCTCATCGGACCTTCATACTCATCCTCTGGACTGGGTATGGTTGAGTGGGGCCCACAACTCACAGTTAACGCAGTTAGTAGGAACAAATATCCCTAGCATTTAATATGGTGCTAGGCAAACTTTTTTGTAATATATATAGGTACTTTTAAACCACAATTTTTAATATGGTGTCAGGTGAACTTTTCGTAAATATAGATGGGTATAATTGACCATTTGCCCTAGTTTTAATGTCCTATCCGCAATTACAAAGTTACAATATTAAATTTGGTAATATTTGACGGTTAAAAGCTATTAAATAATGATGCATCACATATGCTCTTGTAAAATATTGACTTAAATATACATTTGTCCTTTATGTTTGTATCAAATTTCATTTTTATCCTTTAAATTTGAAAATTGCATGTGTGATCCTTTTTTATTACCCCTGTTCCTATTTATAGGACATGTTTAGGGAGATGGATATGTTCCTATATACAATACCTCTTTCTATTTTTTCCTCAACTTTTCCCTAAAATATCTCTATTGATTCTCCTCTATAAGTACAAGCAAGAGATGGAGGGCAAGAATAAATGTATGCGATTAGGATGCTTTTGTAATATCATGTATTTTTAACTAACTTAATTAATATCTTTAATATAATCAAAATAGGTAAATAATCTTATATTTAGGAACGGATGGAGTAACATTGTTAGTTTCATTTAACATAAATTATTGATTCAATGAACATAAATGGTAATTCAATAGTTAAGTGTCGACAAAATATACTTTAAATTTAATTCTTTTGTATATTCCTTTTTTTATTTTAGAATGTAGTCTTTTTTATTAGCATTTAATATAAAATTATCCTTTAGATTTGTCGAGTGACAAGATCTAATCTGTTAAATGAAACTAACAATGTTAATTAAACAATGATTAAAAGTGTACTTTTAAAACTTAAAAAATGATGTAAATATAAAAGACTAAACATCTATTTTTTTTGGCCTAAAAAGTAACAAATCCGTCACGCAAGTATTCACATAGTCTCAATATTGCCTTAGAAGCTTTTCCGGCCTCAATGTCACCCCAAAACTTTGAAAATGTAGCAATGTTGGCCCGGTCACTTAACACCATTAATGTTAATGGTTTGACTGATATGTTCCATGGTTCCTATGTGACAAGCCAGTACATCATCTTCTTATACCCTCTCCCTCTCCCCCTCCCCCCACACTGAAAAACCATCATACTAAACACTGAAATTCATGGCAAACGCAGAAATCTAATCGAAAGCAACAATGAAATAATCAACAATAAAATACAAATAAGAAGCTATCTTGAAGCATCCATGGACAAACAAAATCAAACACTCAAACAAACAACTTAGAATTTAATCCCCTTGCTTCCATTCTTAAATCCCATAATTGCTTCAATATGAACATCTGATTTCCCAAATAACCCAGATGTAGACGCCATATTGTGATGATGAAGGGGAATCAAACAACAGAGAGGGATACCAGCGACGTTTTCTAATGGCTGATCGTCCTCCCCCCTCTTTGGCAAGCCAATATAATCTTCATCATCATTATTCTTCCTTCTTGCTCTATTATACAGCAAAACGCCAAACCCATCACAAAGAAACCAAGACCATAATGTTTAATCACACAACCACAAGATGCAAAATCATCAATCTTTAACAAAACTTGAAATCTGAAAAATTTCAGATCTAGCAAAACTTAAATCATCTAATTTCCTTTATTCACATCAAATATTTATCTTCACACATCATTTTTGACTCCTAATCTCACCCGCCAACCACCACCGCCGAAAATGATGGGGTCTTCATAATCACCATAACCTAAGATTAGCGGGCTTGCAGAGCAAGAACCCACAAGCGATTTTTGCCATCTCTGGCTCTAGGGTCACATTTTGAGAGCAACTTTATCATCATCTTGAGAGAGAGAGAGAGAGAACTATAGGGACAAGATTGAGCAAAGTGTGATAATGAGGTGGCAAAGTCAGACGGTATGTGGCGTCCATGTCAGCAATTATGGTCAAAATTTGACAGTCAACTTAATTTGGGGTTAAAAAAGGGTGCATTGTTACATTTTTAAACTTCTAAGACGACATTAAGACTTAAAAAAAACTTACAGAACAACATTAATATTTCGTGAAAACTTTCTGGGTGAATTTGTACTTTATCCCTACCATATTTGATAATTTTTGGCCATCAAATAAACGTATTCTTCACAATTTTTGTGAATAATTGTCCCCTTATGTTCACAATAATTGTTATGAATATATCCTTAACCTTGCCAATAAAACAGTAAAGGCACCCTTATTTGACTCTTATTTTAGTAACTGTATTTTTAAAAAATTACTTTATGAATATTGATACCAAATTTGCATAAAAGGCCATATATGCAAAGACCAACAACTTTGTAGTTAACATTTGTAATGATTCTAAAAAAAAGTACAAATGCTAGAATCAATTTCGGAAAATACAACTTTGAGTTAAATTCTTGCAATCCATGTCTTTCCCAGCAAACACATCCATGAGTGTTGTGTTTCCCAAACAAATTAACCCACAAGTGTTGTTAGTATGCTTGGCTTGTAGGCACCACTAAACTAACGGGTGTTGATATTAATGGAAGATGTTTTGATCTTTTAAGTAAGAGATCTCGAGTTTAATTCCATGTGAATATAGAAAATGTCTTTGGCATAACCAAATCAAGGAACTATTTACATGTACTAAGATTTGAAGCAACAACTTTAGTACAAACAATTAATTGCTTTAGAAAACAAATACTTTAATTTAAAATGTCCATATGAAGTGATAGCTAGAAGAGTTTACGGTCTACAAAAGGAACACTTAATAAAAAACTATAGTAGGTCTACTCATGGAAATATACATCATAGCGATGAATACGCTAAAAAATATATAAGGTTTTTTAATTTCTGCTAATGTATTGACCACTAAAATAAAAAGATCCTATCAAATTCTCAGTTTGATGAGTATATTTGGATACAACAACACCATAAACCGAAGTTCGAAAGAGCAAAGTGAAGTAGCTACTAGGGGTAAAACACAAATACTTAATACAAATGATTTGCCCCTATTGGCACAAATGAAAAAAGGCTAAAAATTTTACCTCATTATTCTTTTGTCCTCACGATGACTAGGCCAAGACATTTACCTTAACAACGTTACCCGCAGAATCTTATCTAATCACAATTACAGAAAAGCAATAACTTTAGATTGTAGGAAGCTTAGATTAGATTTTTGGAGACTACATTATTAGATGAGGAATAGTTCTTGCCCTTCTTGATAATTAAAGAGAGCTTACCCGATATAACTAATGCTAGATTGGTTTGTCACTTGTCTCCAAGATAACGAGTGATCTTAAAATTTTTTCAATTAAAATATCAAACTTCTAATTGATTTTATCGGCAGAAGCAACTGATAATGAACCTTTTAGCTTCTAACAGTATACAGAAAAGCAATCATTAGACAATGCAATGAACAATATATTACCCTATCCAACAACATCTTCAAGAGCTTGCAAGTTGCTCACGGTAGATGTAAGATTGTAGGCCCAAATATTCCTTCTCCTGGTGAAAATCCTCTTTTTATTAGATCATTGATACCAAATAAGTCATAACAACATGGCATATTTTTACATGCCTATTATACATCATTCATGTTGTAAAATTTGAAGTGATAAAGATGATGGGGTAAAAAATTATACAAAGTTATTAACAAACATAATCATGAGAATTAGTCACTCCCAACAACCATTAGGATCATAATAATTTGGCAAACCAAATAAGGAAAAGAATTTCAAGATAAACAGAAGAGAGGACAAAAACAAAGAGGAAACAAAGGCTTCTATAATATGTTATTGAGAAACTCAAATCGGAAGTTGAGAGCTTCAAAAATTGGCCAACCTACCACATTGGTGACACTGCTCAATTTGAAATCATGGCTTCTCTAGAACTGCGAAGTCATTCCACTTCAACTTGACTTGCAAGCTCCCGTTACATAGAAAAATAAAATGAAAAATACAATTAAAAATTGAGAAAATATATATATATATATATATATAAGCTTAAATGAGGAAGAATCCACAAGAAAAGGAAAAATAGAGAGGAGTGACATCGAGAAAACCAAAATTTGAAGATTAAGAGGAATTATCTCTTGAAGAAATCAAACGGTTATAAAAACAAGAACACTAACCTTAATGAAACATGAAGTATTTCGTTTGCTTCCTTGGTCTGATCAAGGCGATCAAGAGAATGCTTCTTTATTACAGAATGATAGAACAGATTCATTGTTCAACAACATTTAGATACCATAACATTCAAATATTCAACCATATAAGTTTACAAGTGGACCAACTAAAAGCACCAAACAAATCTGAAGCCACATTATATTAATCTACAGTAATGAAAAACTTAAATAGAAAAAAGAACAAGGAAAATATACAACTAAGAAGGAATTCATTATGGAAAGGTAGTCCTCACTAAGAGGATGTTGGGATTTCAACCATTTGTTCCAGCCAGCCACCTGCATATATTTGCAAGAAAAAAAGATCACCACAAATTGTTCAAATTATGATCCACTTTATAAAATTAGCAAGTCCATTGAATCATTTTATTTGTTAAACTGCATATAGTCTAATCAATTGATCATAATGTAATGAAGATTTTATATGTACCTTTCAGTCTTGGAATCTCCATTTCATTCTTGCCTTCAAAATGGCCAAGCAGACATAAACCCAATCGTACATGTTAGTGAAGAATTGAAAATAAGCAGCTCTCCATGAACTTTTAAGGAGTAAAGATCCACAAACTCCCCAAAATCCAATAAGAAATCCTAAAATCATGCTTATGTAGAACCCAAAAGTTATGAGTTCATCTCCTTCGTTTGAATCAATGTCGGGACTGGTCTTGCGATTATGATCAAAGTCATCAGCTTTTGAGCATCCTTTTGTGAGTGGCTGGCCACAAAGTCCATTGTTTCCAATGTAACAGGAAGCATTGAATGTCTGAAGTTGAGTAGTTTGTGGAATTTCTCCAGATAAGTTGTTGAAAGACATGTTCATGAAACTCAAAAAACTCAAATTTGCGAAGCTTATTGGAATTCCATCAGAAAGAGAGTTACTTGACAAATCAAGTGATTCCAACATTTTCATTTGACACATGTTTTTGGGAATAAATCCTGTTAGATTATTTCTTGATAGATTCAGTGACGCCAATGCCACAAGTGATGCTATGCCATTAGGAATTTGTCCAGTAAGATGATAACTAGAGAGATCAATGGGGTCATTAGCCCAAGATTTTTGTCATACTTAACAACTTCCCCTTTCCAATTCAAAAATGCATTTTCAATCAAAGATATGACCCACATATGATACAAAGGATGTACGTTATAATAAATAGTAGCCCTTGGAAATGTTAAATTTGACATGACGCTCAAGTTATTGAGGCAATGGGGTATTGTCCCAGTAATATTGTTTTGCGAAAGATCCAAAATTTGAAGAACTGATAGCTTGCATAAACTTGTAGGCATATTTCCATGAGACTTGTTTGCTTGGAGGCGTAAAACAATCAAATTTGGAAGGTAATGGCCAATCCATGTCGGCAACTTTCCATTCAAATTATTCTGGCCATAATCAATGAACTTTAAATATGGAGAGTTCATTAAAGGGGACATCTTTCCAGAGAGGTTATTGTTATTTAAATGGATAGTTTCAATATACTTCAAAGTACCTATTGAAGATGGTATTGTCCCAGAGAAATTATTGTTTGCCAATATCAAGACTTCCAAGGAAGAAAATTGCCTCCAACAGTGAGGAAGCTTTCCTGAGAGCAAATTACTTGACATGTCAATATATCTTAATTGAGAATGTAATGTTACACATAAAGAAGATATGGAGCCCGAGAACATATTATTTGAGAGAAGCAAGACTTCTATTTGTTGTGAAAAATGTGGTATGGGACCTGACAAATTGTTGAAACTCAAATCCCAAACCTTTAGAGATTTTGGTAACGATATATCTTGGCAGTTCTCCATAGATTTTGTTATGGGAAATATTAAACTACTAGAATTGAATCTGAAATTGAACTACTAGAAATGTCCAACTCCGTAAGCTCACTTTGATGCTTGAGCCACATTGGAAAGCCAACGCTCATGAAATTGCATGACGTCGCAGAAAATGTTTGCAATTGAAAAGGTGGAATCCATTTTGGACTACAGTTGAATGAAAGGAAATTATTGGAGACTTCCAAAACTAGCAAGTCGGATAAAGTTGACAGATGTCCTTCATTGACCACACCATTCAACTAATTGTCAGACAGATATAATACTTCCAATGATGAAAGTTCATGAAGCTCTGGGAATGGCCCACTCAAGTTGACAGATGTCCTTCATTGACTACAGATATACTTGCTTGGATGGGAGGAAAATGGGGGAGGAAAGAAAACTAAGCAGAAAAATGGGAGGGGAAATAAGTTTTCCCCTGTTTGTGTCCTTACTTTTGTCGCTAAAGCAATCAATTAAACTAGGTCTAACTAATAATGCAATCTAGTGGCAACCTAGGTCATTCTCCCAAGGAGCAATCTATGGGTTTTTCTTTTGGATCAAAGTTAGGTGATAAAAATACAGAAAAATGGACCTAAACTAGAATGTAAATCTAAATCCTATATAAGAATGAAACTAACCTATATGAATGCAAATGCAATTTGGGGGTTTTTTTCTTTAGAAAGAGAGGTTAAAATCCTAAGTGAAGTGTAGGGAAATACCTAATCCACCCTTGGTGGGTTAGGGCCCAATCCCAATGAGAATTAGGGCTAAAATTTGAAGTCCAATTAGAATTGGGACTAATATATAATTATGGAGAGATATGGGATAAAATAAGTAATTTTTCCCTTCATAATTTGAAATTGAAAAGATATGTCTCTTCATACGTTGTTTATAAAAAGGAGTTCTGTGAAAAGCAGAACTAACGCAGAAAACAAAAGTTCTGTGATTCAAGACTCTCTCTTCCATCCTTACTGTGCATCTGTGGTATATCGTGATCGGAGTCCAAATCGGTGCTTCGATTTCGTGTGGGTACCGAGCGAGTCTACCGGATTCCAGGTACGCCCGAATACCTTCAGTGGTATCAGAGCCAAATGATTCTTGAGGGTAGAATTTTATTGAATCAATATTCCGCTGCATATATGCTTGATGTGTATGCTCTTGTTTTATTTTAATTCCTGCGCTCAGTGGTTGCTTTTTCCTTTAATCTTTTTAAAAACCATTAAAGGCATGGCAGATGATCGGTTCATCATTTTCTTTTAGTTCAAAATTTTTCAAGTAATTATTATTAGTTATCGCAATCATCTATGGTTTCTATGAGCACGATTTGCTTTATCAATTCAGCAAATCTTGAATATTAGTTTTAGATTTATTTTTGCAGAATCATATTGTTTATGTTTCGGTGGTATTTTTTTTTTTCATCATGTATGCTTTGTATTCTGGATTTGTGTCCTATATCTACATATGCTTAAGAAATAAGAAGAGGATGTAGGAACTCTAGAACCCAGCAACATTTTGAACGGAAAACACACATACCAAAAACCGAACAGATTATTTTTGGGATTGGGTCATTGAAAATAGAAAGATATAGGCCTTGAAAATTATCCCATTGTGTAGAACACGAAAAAACGATGAAAATCGACTATTAGAACGCGAAAAACGGACACCGGACGGCGAAGTTATGGGGTTTAAAAAAAACGAGTCCGTCGGACCCGCCCATCCGTCCATCCGGGTCAAGGTTGACCCGGCTGGAGGAGGAAGATGACTGTGACGTCATCATGACGTCATGATGACGTCATGTCATTTAAAAAAAAAAAGGGTTCTGGGCCAATGTGTAATGGCCCAGACGCATGTTTAAGAAAAAAAAAAAACTTGCTGAAGCCATGCGTTTCATTTAAGTGTGGTTGGGTTGTATGGGCTTGGTCCAATGGCTGAGCCCAACACATCTTAAAAAGAAAGGGGTTTCTGGACTTAATGTAGTGGGCCCAACCTGTATGGGCCCACGTCAATAAATTTATAAGGTTAAAAAAAAAATCCAAAATTTTTTTTCCTCTTTCTTCCGGGGACAATTGAAAGGGCATTTTAGCTCCGATTGAGGCGCAGTTTATTTTTCAAAATCCCTAAATTCAAGACCTACATTTAGACATATTATTTGTCTATTTTTGAGGCATTCTTTTGGATCTGTATGGAGGTTTCTTGGTGCTATTTTTGTGATTTTTATTAGTTTAAAAATCCTAAAATGTTTATAATAATTCATAAAAAAATTTATTTAGCCAAATTTGAACCTAGAGAGTTGTAAGAGCACCAAACCAAAAGAATTTCACTCTTTTGGATGACACTCAAATAGAGAAACTTAATCCTAAGTATGATTTACAAAGTGGTAAGTCAGAAAAGGAATAAGTTATTGGTTATTGCCTCTAAATGTTGATCCAAACCTAAATTACTTAGAGAAATGTGAGCCTCTAAGTGATGAATGAAGTAGGGATTTGTGTATTAGAGTATGAGACTCTAAAATAAAACCTAGAAAGAGAATATCCTTAACAGGATTAAGAGAGAGATAATTCAGAGTAAAGTTCATTCGAACTTGAAATAAATAAGAGGTGTAATAGGAAGAAAATTTTGATGATGCACTAGAGGAGGAACCTGAATAACAAAATCCTAAAGTTTAGGATTGGGATCTGTATAAACCTCATGGAGTTTAAAATGACGATCAGATATTAAAGAAATAATATCAGATCAATGCAAGAGGAAATTTCAAATGGAGAAATTTCCACATCTTAACTCCCAATCACGGTGAAATTCAGGAATAAAATATACCTCAAGTAGACTTGAAAGCCTACCTTAAGAGAAAAAGTATCCTAAACCCAGTCCAATCACCAATGATTGAACCAATAAAAGACTTAAGAGCAAAGACCAAATGTTTCTGTGAAGAAACATAGATTAATTGCATAAAACATTTGAAATATTTCTTTGAGAAAATAGATAACCTCTTAGAAATTGCCAAAACAACATGACACAACTTCTATCATGTCACTTAGGAATATGATATTCCTAAAGCCTTGCTGAATAACGGTTAGTGAGAACCTATATCAGATTTTGTTTTGGGAAGTAGAAAGACTTCACCTTCCATTTTTGATGTTATATTCAGCTGAAATTAACTTCACAAAAAAAATCATAAGAACGTGGTAGAAATCAAGAAAACTCTTAAGTCATATAAATAAGAAGTTAATAAGACATTATGGAAATAATGTAAAAAGAGACATGAAGAAGTAAATGTCAAAATACTCTATATGAGTGGGAGCTCTTGGAAAATATGTCTTCTAAGAGTGTTATATGCTCTATCTAAGTGGGAGCTCTTAGAAAATAAGTTTTCTTGGAGTTTTATATGCTTTATCTAAGTGTGAGCCAATGTCAAATACTCTATCTAAGTGGGAGCTAATGACATTGCTCTATCTAAGTGGGAGCTTTCAGAAACTAAGTTTTCTGAGGGACATAACTAAGCATATTGTAGAAGTGCTTGTATAAAATTTTTGACAGATGATAATATTATTACTGGAATCTGTGTGATGGGAGGTTTAAACGTATTCTCCTGATCATAGACCCAATAGTGTTATTATTTTTCTAGTCAAGAATAATACAAGTGCATGACATTGTATACCTCAATGTGCTATAAATAAGTTCTTGGATCAAATCAGATTGTGCATAGCCAAATAAGTGGGACGATTTGAAATAATTAAGCCAAGAAAGGCTGCCAAGAACAACAACACAACTATAAACTTAATGGGGACAAATGTGATATCTGATATTGAAAGGTCTCATATGATTTAATAGAAGATGTTGTCATGTCATTGACCAAGAGTCATGATGAAGTTAAAGTTGAGAAGTCATCTCGACTAAGCTTATGAGAGGATATGAGACCTACATGGCTCGAAAAGGGAATAGTGTGTCATAAATTACCCTATAGAGTGCAAGCATGATAGAAATCCAGCAATAAAGAGCCATGTGAATTGTGTAAAAGGAAATTTTTTCGCAAAACTTCCATTACACAAGATGAAAAAGGTTGTCAATTAAGTTTGACACATATAACATGAGGCTTAACACCCTCTATGAGACAACATCTACATTAGATAACCAACAAGACAAGGAGATTGAAGGAAGTTGATTGTATATTGTCAAATGAACAATGAGTGCAAATTGTTCATAAGGGCGCTCCTTTCCTGATGGGAGCACATGAAAGTCAGGTTAAATCAAAGTGAAAACTTTGTTACTTTTTCAATGATGTATCAAAGTACTTGGAGCTTGTATATGGATGTCAGGAAGTATGCAAACCCTTTGGGGCTAGCATACCGCAGAGGTAGCAAGTTCTCTACACTCTAAACCCAAATGAGATAAGGGTAAGAGGTTCTACAAAAAAGGAATGGGAGGACTACCCTGACATCACAAGAGTAATAAACTCTTTAAGGAGGAGACTGACCTAAGTAAGGTCGAATGCTTTTCCTACTAAAGGATAAACCATTTTGAGATGGATTTTCTTTTCTATCAATAGTGAATAGGAAAGGATTCAAACTCCATAGACTAAAAGAATAAGGATCAAAGATTCTTTATTAAATGTTGTCAGTTATCAAATTCAAGCATAAGGCTTTAAATTGGTAATGACACGAGGACTGAGGTGAAAGGCATTAGAGCCTACAAGTTCATTGTTTCATGCATCAGACTCATGAATTCTAAATGAACTATCTTGACTTTCATGACAAAATTAGCTGTTTGTGATACAATCTTCTTTGACATTTCTTTGTCTTTCCGTCATTGTTGGTGATCTTTGTGTGTATAACTGCTTTACCAC
The DNA here is from genome assembly GCA_037074515.1 of Mimosa bimucronata. Taxonomy (NCBI): domain Eukaryota; kingdom Viridiplantae; phylum Streptophyta; class Magnoliopsida; order Fabales; family Fabaceae; genus Mimosa; species Mimosa bimucronata. The sequence continues at coordinate 11,312,075 of CM073443.1, read as the reverse complement.
CCTAATTCAAGTGTTGACTTGAATACATGTCATAGTGGACTAGGACATATAAATTGAATTGGAATTTTTCAAGAATGCTTTGTTCATTACCCAATAGGGAAGTGTCTAGTAGGTAAAGCAATAAGAAAAGTTTTTTTTCAGTAAGGGAATTGAGATTGAGAAAATATTGCATTTCTTCCATCTGACTATATATGGTTTAATGAATTTGAGGGTATGACACGGATATTATATTACCTTAGTTGATGATTACTCACGTAATTATCATTACTTTATTTCACACAAGTTTGAAGACCAAGAGCTTTAGACGATAAGTGAATAAAGTTGAAAGTAAAGTGCATACAGAATTTAAAAAATTCTACGCACTAATAGATATTGTTCTTGACCAGTTTCAATGAGTTTCATGAATAAAAAAAAAAGGAGGATATTCATTTAGTTAAATGATCCTTCGTACTCTGTCACTAGATGGAGTTGTTAGGAGGTGTAATGAAATGTTACTAAATATGGTCATGTATAAAATGGTTCAAGCTAACCCACCAAAAGTGAGTGGGAGAGTGTTGTTTAGTCCACCTTTTGGTGGATTAGTACACATATTTGATTGATCAAGTATGGTTTTCTGGTTTTCTCTTTAAGAGAGATACAAACTTTATACTTAACCATGTGTCCTCCTAAGTGGTATTTTCCGAACCACATGAATTATGGTCACAGAGCAAATCAAGTTTTTTGAGTTCCCATAGGCCATAAAGGTCAATTACACGATCTCATAGTCGTTGTAAGTGGGAGCTTATTATGGCGACATTTTCATAAGTGAATATGAAGATGGATTTGTGTCTAAAAAGAATTGAAAGGAACCATATTTATTATGATAAAGTTTTTCCAAACAATGGTGAAGCTCTTCACATTGTGTTTCTCTATATCTCTATATGAGACACAGTGACAAGGCAATACGGAACAAGCTCTAAAGTCTTCAATTGCCCATGTAAGTGGGAGCTTGTGAAAGGTCATTAAAGAGACCTAAAAGTGTTCTGTATAAGAGGCCTTACCTACTTCTTAGAAGGAATGGAAGAAAGCAATATTAAAGGATGTAGATTCTTTGGGAAAGAATCAAGTCTGAGAGTTAGTTGATCCACCACAAAGATGAGAGATCATTTGTTTAGATCAATTAACAAAACAAGACTCTTTCGGTTACAGAGGGTATACATAGGCATATATTGTGAGAATACCTTCTCATATATTATGTCTTTATGTGCTTAAAATCATACTCATTTTGGAAATAGCTTACTGCTTGGTTTTAGGTTTACATCAAGTGGATGTCAAACTTGCATTTTGAGTTGTGATTTGGATGAAAAAATCTATATGCTTTGGCTATTAGATTTCACTATAATTGATGTTTGAGGTTTACAAAGTGACGACCTCATATTACATATTTTTTGCATAAGTCAATTTATGGACTGAAGCAATCATCCAAACAATGGTATTTAAGGTTCCATATGAGTGGTAACCTAATGTATTTTCTTATGGTTGAAGAAACCATAACCAAACAGTTTGTGATATTATCCTTTAAGCGGATGATATACTATTGACTAAAATAGTTTGATTTTAATAGTGCCTATTGAGGAAAGGTACTAAGAACATGGGTAAATTATTATATATTTTTGGAGTTAAGATCCAAAGATATAGCTCAAGCAGACTCCATTCTCTATCACAAGAGAGTTATATTATGGAAATTCTTGAGCAGTTCAAGGTAAACGATTGTGATCCCATAGATACCCTAGTGACTTATAGAGTTAGTTTGGTATATTCCTAAACTGAATCAACTTTAAAACTCAAAATGGAAAAGGGTTTCCATGTAAATGTTGTTGATAGTTTGATATACACAGTGGTGTGTAAAATATCAGATATTCATTTTTAGTGGTAGGACTTGTAAGTCAGTACTAGTCCAACCATTATGAGAGACACTCGGTGGCTCCGCAAAAAAAATGCTGAAAGATACTTTAAAGGGCATGATAGTTATGCACATTTAAAAGTACTTACTGTGATAGTACAGATGGCTATATGGTCGATGATGTCTAGAGGTACATCTTGGATTTGAAATAAGAATTCAAATATAGTGTTAATGCATTGTGAAAACACTATGACCATTGCCTAAATAAAAGACCCTAAGTATCATAGCATGAGTAAAATGCAAAGATAAATATGTGAGATGTGTTGTAGCACATAAGGTTGTTACTAAACAACAAGTTCCTATGCAAAGTCCCCTGATTGAGCCTGTGGCCAAGGATATACATGGGAGACATGATAAGTCCTTCGGCAAGCATAGGATATGAAGTAATTGATACTTCATTAAGGCTTTACATGTGTATGTGATAGTATACAATGTCTAGTATGTCGTACAGGTAGATGAGGTCGGCTCTCTCACACGAGCGACAGCCTTTGACACTCAGGAGTAGTGTGCAAAGATGAGACAATGTGTTCACCAGCAAAGCAGTGAAAGTACTGATATGGTAGGGAAGAAACACAAACTATATGTCACCTCGACTCAAAAGTGCAGCAAGTCGAGATGAGATCCGTGATTACACACATATGGATCGAATTATGGATACCCACGTCCGTAATACCTGTAGCCAGACAACAAAATTCTTCAAAATTGACGTCATACAATGCGAGAAGAGTTGAAGAATTTTGGGTTTAGATACTATGTGTTTCTATACTGAAGTCTGTACGGTGTTAATAATACAATCAAATCGACGTACGCTCTTACAGAAAAAGAGTAACACCGTAGCATGCGATTCATACCGCGTGTGCTAAAGTTACCGCAAACTGGAAGCAGTGAATGGATCCCTGTTTCATTGCTGTGTGAGTCCAAGAAAGGTTTCATACTTTCTTGATGTCCTTTGACTTTGACAATGTCATGGAAATATGTTTTAGTGTCTGCTACCTTAGCGTATATCCTATGGTCATGATAAATGCGATCTAAAGGTGTTACGTTAGGAAAGCGGTTGATTCATATTGAAGTGATATTTGGGCGAAAGGAAGATTACCTATAATACACACACTTATGCTAGTGTCTGAGACCGGTCCATTATGATATTAGTGTGCTAATTTCATAAGTGTGGACACTGCATATGCGAAAGGCAGTCTGAGCTTTATCTTGGCTCTAAAGGGATTAGATTGGCCATGAGAAAAGTGTATTTGTGCAAATCTAGGATATCTGAGGCACTATATGAAAACGATCGAGCTGCACTACAAGGTTGTTATGTGCTGGTCTCTATAAAAGGGATTTCTAGTACAAGACACCTAAAAGGAGACGTCGTGCCCACGCGGTTACGACAGAGCACTTAGTATGAAAGAAGGATAGAAGAGAAAGAGACTTGACCCTAAACATTTAACCCACCAAGTGTGAGTGGGAGATGTAGGGAAATACCTAATCCACCCTTGGTGGGTTAGGGCCCAAGCCCAATGAGAATTAGGGCTAAAATTTGAAGTCCAATTAGAATTGGGGCTAATATATAATTATGGAGAGATATGGGATAAAATGAGTAATTTTTCCCTTCATAATTTGAAATTGAAAAGATATGTCTCTTCATACGTTGTTTATAAAAAGGAGTTCTGTGAAAAGCAGAACTAACGCAGAAAACAAAAGTTCTGTGATTCAAGACTCTCTCTTCCATCCTTACTGTGCATCTGTCGTATATCGTGATCGGAGTCCAAATCGGTGCTTCGATTTCGTGTGGGTACCGAGCGAGTCTACCGGATTCCAGGTACGCCCGAATACCTTCACGAAGAAACTAATTAATAATTAACAAAGAAAATGAACAATTATTTGATTCAATTATGATGAATGGGGACAACTCAGGAATCGCATGGAGCTAAATTTTTTAGCATAAATAAATTAATTAGACTAAAGGGACATCACCAAAGATTGGAATTGATATATCTAATTACCTAAGTATTGTATGGGAAACCCGCAGTACAACACCACCTAACCCACTAGAGAACTCATAATGGACAAATTGTTAGTTAACTAAATATATTAAAACCAATTCAATTTAACTTAAGTAATTTTGGAAATTATATTTTGGATTATCTAATCAAACAACTAAATAACCGATCACTCAATTAAACAATCAAGTGATAATAACCCAAATTCGCAATAAAAACCACAATAACAAATAGATTAATAATGAAAACTCAATTATAAATCTAATTGCCAATGCAAGGGTTTGTAAACATAAAATCCAACAATCGATAAAGCACAAATGAGATCCACTTATCAATCTAACCCAAAGAACAAATGAGTATTTAATCTAGAAATAGATTAATCTCAATTAATACAACCCAAAATTATTTAAAACTAAATAATCCTAAGTCTTGGATTAAAAAGATAAAGGAAAAAAAAACACTCCCTTGTAGTCTTCAAATGAAAAGCCTAGGCTCTAGTCTCCTCCATGCTCCTCCCAAGTTGTCTCCCAAATTAGATTAAGCTCCCATCACAGCGTCCTTTCTTCCAAATTCCATTGTCGAAGCTGCAGCCATGAACCAAGTTGATGGGAATGGTGGGGTTTAGTTGATGTGGGGCCGTGAGTGAAATTGGAGAAGGGAATTGAGGTGAATTGTTTGGATGGGGATGGTGAGGGTGACGTGTTATGGGATGGATTCCATTAGGTGGGTGGGGTCTGATTCAATATATTATGGAATAGGAGAAGGGAGTTTGATTCGCGAAGAGAGAAGAGGTCCGTGACAATGTGGTGAAGCTTGGCATGAGCGTCTGCGTGATCGTGTGGCCTCCTCCCTCTGATGTGCCGCCTTTACTTTTGTAAGGAGAGAGGGAGAATTAGGTCTAAAGTTCGGGCCCAATAAAATTATACTAGCCCATCAAAATTTAACCATTAGATCCCCTTAATTTCTAAGACTCATTATGCACCTTAGGATCTACTAATCTCCTCTTCCTTGACCTACAAGAATTAAATGAGATTGTGATTTTACAGATATAAAAATAATTTATCAATCACAAAAATAGGCAATTAGAATATTGACAATTTTAAACCCAATAATCTCATTATTAATTCAGATTTATATTATTTCTTAAAATTGGCTAATTATTCAAATATTTCTTAATTCGTCTAAGATAGCCTAAAATTATTTATAAAATAAAGGATAAGGTGGGATAAAATATATGAAAATATTGATTTATCAATAGGAAAGAAAATATGGAAGGAAGGAAAATGGGGTGGGTCCCACGCCCCAACCCCCATTTTCCCTCCACAAGTGGAAAGATTTTGCCTAAAAAATTTCTTTCCAAAGTCTGCCCTCGTCCTGCGCCAGAAGAACTCCTGTATCTCTTGCTTCCTCTTTTTCGCCTCCTCAACCATCCACAGGTCTCTCCCCCTCCATCCACAAGAACTCTCGTCTCCTCCTTCCTCTTCTTCACCTCCTTGTTTAGGTAGTTCCCTCTTCTTTGCCTGTGTTTTTGTTTTTTTGATGCTTGGTTTGATTCCTCTTTTGTTGAGCAAATTTTCATATCCCTATTATCTGTGTTCTTCATGCTTGGTTTTTCTACTCTTTTGCTCAGCTAATTTTGCTTCTTGGGTTTATTTTCTAGGGTTTGATTCTTGCCTCTTCAATTTTTATTTTTCTTTATTCTGTTCTTTTTCGGTTCATCTTGCTGTTGCGGGGGCATTATCATTTTTTCTGGGAGATCGAACAATGGCGGCACAGTTTTTCTGGGAGAACAGTGGCGTTAAACAGGGCCTTGTTACAATTGTTTTGCCGCGCCATGTAATTATATCTGATTGTTCGATTTAATTTCTTATTGTTTTACAATTGTCTTGCGATGCCTTGTTACAATTTTTCTGGGGGTTCATCTTGCTGTTGGGGGGGGGGGGGGGGGGGCGTTATCATTTTTTCTGGGAGAACAATTGTTTTACGATGCCATGTAATTATATTAATAATTAAACCAGCCCCTGTGATAATGTGAATGTCCGATTGAAGTCCATTTGATTCAATTGCATCTGGACTATTTCTATTTTACAGCTTTGGAATTATTGGTAAAGTGGAAATAATCAATACTAGTTTTGTCATGTGAAAAATTGCTGAGTTGCTGAAATTTTCAATTTTATTAGGAAAGGAAACCCCCAGTGTGAAAAGACAAGAAGTATTACTAACAGGTATTTTTTATTTTGACAAATGAGAAGATAAAAATGTAATAGCATCCATAAGATAGTCAGGCACATTGTTAGGTGCGTTTTCTACAACATTAAGCTCATGCTGCGTTCAAAAATTGTTTGAAATTTAATAAAGTACATTCAACCAAATATGGAAATTTTTCTTTTGATCATTCTGTTATTCACATACGTTTCCATTAACTTTCCTGAGGAATGTTTTTCTATGAATGGTTAATGTTAGGTTGGATTATTATTATATTTATATTGAATAATAAGGGTATTTTAGTCATCATTTTAACATTTATCCATTTTCTTTTCTCCCAGTAATCCCTCATCCATCTAAGCAAGATGGGTGATTATATTTTCCTCCCTGTTTTCTTTCCTCCTTGTTTTCTTTCCTCTCCCATTTTCCTCCCATCCAAGCAGACCCTTAGATCCAACTCTGAAAGATGAGGCAAGTGACCAAGTGATTGTGGAATTGGCCCATTAAGACTAGTATTTGTAAGAACTAGTGAGAGCAAGGATGAGAAGTTCGAAAAATCAGGAAATGGCCCACTACGGAATGGATTATCTAATATGTCCAATCTCTTTATACTATGTTGGACACAATACAACTGTGGTATCCAATCACTCAGTGGACCAGTTAAATTGTTAGAGGATAAGTCCAACTCAAGCAATCGACATAAATTAGAGATGGCTTTCCCTATATTATTGTCAAGATTATTTTTGGAAAGATCCAAACTTTCAAGAGAAGTGGTATTTATGAAGGCATCTGAAGCAACATGTTGTAAGGATGTTGATGAGAGATCCAGACTTTCAAGAGAATTCATATTTGAAAATGTGCCAGCAGGAATATGTTGGAAATAATTACCAGAGAGATGAATTTCTACAAAGGTTTTGCTAATATTAGACACCCAATGTAAGATTGAAGTGTTAAGGCCATTATCTGCAAGACTTAGTACTACTACAAAAAACAGTATTTACGTCCCCATTTCACGTCTCTTTTTTGAATATGAGTTGTAGAAAAAAGGCGGTGATAAAATTGTAAATATGTGAATGTTTCAACGTCTCTTTTTTAGATATGAGATGTAGAAAAGTAGCGGTGGCAAAATTGTAAATATGTGAAATGTTGAAAGTAGCGTCCCACGTCTCACAATTAATGTGAGACGTGGAAAATATACTTTTAACGTCTCACTCTAAAAAAAATTCTCCATTATACTTTCCACGTCTCACAAATAATATGAGACATTGAATGTATCTTTCCACGTCTTACATTACTTGTGAGATGTTGAAAGCTCTAAAAAAAATTAATTGCCCATTATACTTTCCACGTCTCACAAATAATGTGATCTCACATTACTTGTGAGACGTGGAAAACTCTAAAAAAAAAAATACTTCCCCATTTTGCCTGATCTGCTAATTGCTTCCTTCCATCAGTTCGAAGTCTAGCTTCTAACCTAATGCTTTTGAACAAGCATTCCCTCAACCTCTCCTCATCGGCGACTTCACTTTCTCTCCACTGCCTTCCTCGTCGTCTTCCGCCCACCACCATCTTCTTCCTTCATTCTCTCCCCTTCTTCACTGCGAATTCCAGTTCTCCTTATCTTCTTCTAAGTGGTCAATCGGAACCCTAGCAACTACTTTCTCTCTCTATAGTCCTTCAAGTTTTTCACCACAATCCCCAATGGCTATCTCCACAAGACAGCGTCGCAAGCCAGCCGCCATGGTTGAGCTTCAAGCGTCGAGTAGTCGCCATCATCGAGTGGTCAATTGGAACCCTAACATGCTTTTATTTGTGTAACCAACTTTTCATGTTTTATGAAGTTATGACATGTAGAGGCAGTAATTAAACGGGTTATACTAGCATGTTTTGTGGTTCTATTACTCATTGAAAAAGACAATAAGTTGAACTGTATTTATGCATCTTGGTGGTTCACTTTTGCACTAGTGACGAGGCATGAATGGATAATGCTATGTTGTAGTAAAATCGATTAGTTTTTTGAGAAAGTAGTAAGAGCTCATGTGACAACGAGCCAGCTGGATCCATTGAGTTTTCAAGTTCTGTTCTTGATGACGTTGAGCCAACAAAGATCTTTGAAGTATTGTTTTGAATATGTTGGATTTTGTGCAATTTTTCTCTCTTGAATGATAGTTGTTTCTTTTCTCACATTAACCAATTTAGAGAGTGAGAGAGAATTGTTGAGGGTAAGCTTGTCTCCCTCGTAATGATTTATGTGATCTATATCAGGAATGATGCCTTCTCGTAATGGTTTTGATGATGCTCAATGGAGGAAGGAATTTGGTGTTGGCACTTTATTGAGTTGATTTGTGGCTTAATTGTTAGGGAGTATGAGAATATTTTCTGTTAAGATTTATAATTGTTAGAATCAGTTTTATTTTTTTTTTTGGTAATCATCCCATATTTTAGGATCAAAGTTGTATTATAACATTTTTGTAATATTAGTTTGAATATAAATAATGAAATTAGTTCATTTTTTTCATTTTAAGTGTTATATTTCTATTATTCCAATAAAATATTGGAGTTTTTTTTGGACTAGGGTTAATCAGTCTAATTAAAAAAATATTAGTTTTTTTTAAAAAGACTTTCCACGTCGCTTATTTGAATAAGAGATGTGGAAAGTATTTTCCACCTCTCACATTAAAAAATGAGACGTGAAAAGTGGAAACTTTCCACGTCTCACATTTAGAAATGGGATGTGAAAAGTTCTGTGACCGAAAGTGGTCACTTTCCACGTCTCATTTTAAATGTGAGACGTGGAAAGTGCCTTTTGTGACCACTTTCCACGTCTCACATTTAAAATGAGACTTAAAAAATTCTGACTTTCTACGTCTCCCCTATCCACATCCTACCAAAAAGAGACGTGAAAAGTCCAAAAAAAGAGATGTGACAAGTGTTTTCTGTAGTAGTGTAGGCTTGTGAGAGAAGTGGAATAATGACCATGGATGAAAAATTTGGGATTGACTTGAGGCAGAGAACATCCATCTAACTTAAGCTCAAGCAAAGAGGACATTTTTGACAATAATGATTGCCAATCAAGTGCTTGACTTAGATTTACCGCAGAAAAATCAAGATGCCTCAAAGAAGGAAGTTGTGAAACCCACTTAAGATCATTTACAATCAAATAAGTGTTTTCACTAAGGTCAAGAGTTTCTAGATTAGACAGATTCACTACTACAGAAAACACTTTTTACGTCTCTTTTTTGGGACTTTTCACGTCTCTTTTTGCTGGGACGTGGATAGAGGAGACGTAGAAAGTCGGAACTTTCCACGTCTCATTTTTAATGTGAGACGTGGAAAGTGGCCACTTTCCAAGTCTCACATTTAAAAGTGAGATGTGGAAAGTGCCAGTGCCAACTTTCCACGTCTCTTTTTTTAAAAATGAGACGTGAAAAGTCTCACTTTCCACATCTCTTATTCAAATAAGAGATGTGGAAAGTGTCAGTGCCAACTTTCCACGTCTCTTTTTAAAAAATGAGAAGTGAAAAGTCTCACTTTCCACATATCTTATTCAAATAAGAGATGTGGAAAGTCTTTTTTTTTTTAAAAAAAAAGGACTTTTCACGTCTCTTATTTAAATAAGAGACGTGGAAAGTCTTTTCTTTTAAAAAAAAGTATATTTTTTTTAATTAGGATGATTATTCCTAATCCGAAAAAAAACCCCCAATATTTAATCGGAATAATAAAAATACAGCACTTAAAATAAAAAAATGAACTGATTTTATTATTTATATCCAAACTAATATTACAAAAATGTTATAATACATCTTTGATCTAAGATGAAAATCAAGGTATCTGACCTGACACAAATAAATAAAAATAACGTCAATTTACAACACTTGGCAGTTTCATTATTCTGACAGCAGACTAAAATGTCCCAATTTAAGGATGAAGCTAATAAAGTAAAAAAAGACAACCTTAAGCGCAAGGTGTGATGCATTCCTACTCATTTGTAATGCAGCTCTCCAAAATTATCTGTCCACTTCTTTTAGAGATTTCACTTCCATCAGCATAGGAGATGCAAGATTAAACTCAGTGGTTCACAAACATTTTAAGTACACAGTCTTCATTTGTCTCTGACAAACATTAAACTCGGTTGTTAACTTTTGCACTATCCAATCAATTGCCAAGTATCCAAATAACTTCAGAAGCAAACATTTCAAGGTATGCATATCAACATGTTCAACTACAAAATTAAATTTGTTAGCATGCAAGAGAGGAAATATTCTAACCAAGCTTAGGCACCCATGAAGCCTTTTGTTCAACAAAATCCAATAAAACTTGTTCCAAGGCAATAGATACATCAACTCCAAGCCAAATGCAGTGCACTATAGCCCCAAGACGCTTAAAAGTCTCCCCCTAAACCTCAATGTTACTGCATTTATTAATAATATTCCTTAACCATGATCTATGAACTCGCCAAAATGAAAATAGGACAGGACAGCAAAATATATCTCTATAGAGAACAAATATAGTAAGACAACGATATAATCTCACATAATTTTAATCAGATTTTTGGCCAAACTCGTCTGTAAAGCAATAAATCTTGCCTCAAAAGATCAAGTTCATCTGTTGCATCATCGATTAAACAGGGATTTAAGATAGCTATAAGCACCATTTGTTGTCACAGAATGCAGAATTAGGTAACAGATGTAAACTACCCAGAAAATTCCAACCAATATCAGAAGGGGGGACAGGGGACTAGTGATGCCGCATCAAAAACTGACATTTATGGTGAAATTTATGCTTTAGAAGTATGCTAAGAACAAAATTCATAAATTATAGGCAGAGAAGTAGTAAAGGATTTGTATATCACTGACTCTTGATTTAAGGTGAACCGAGCAGTATTTGCAAATGTATGATCCTCATTAGCCAGGGAAAAAGTTGATATACCAACTCAAATGTTTATGAAGCAATTTATCAACAACATTCAATTTATCAACAACTTTTATGCCACTATAGTGGCCCCTAGAACATTAACTCAAATGATCCTTGAAAAACCTAAAAAAAAAAAAAAAAAAATAATAAGACGTTCCCACATGATGTTAACAAAGGTACAAATTGTGACTGATAAAACTCTGAAGGACAGGACAAACAATATACATTAGCTTTTGAATTTCGTACATATATTAATATAGAACCATCACCAAAGTGGAAGAACTTATAATCACAAAGAAACATTAATTAGCTTAATTCAATAATTTGGTTTTGGCGAAATGTGGCTGACATGTATGATAATTCATCTACAAATGCTAATTGGTGAACAGTAGGAAGAATATGGATAATCTGAAATTGAATATTCATTGATTTTTCCGAAAATTATTCTCTGGGAGAAAAAGTAGACAGAGATATGTTATGCATTGTAGACTGAGTGACTAAGAAACTTGAATGAATAATGGGTGGATATTTAAAATGTTCAGATGATATATTGATAAAATTTAATGGTATTATTGGATGCTTGATGACAATCCACCAATTTTTTTTTAATTTAGTATAACTTAGTTCCTACAATTTCTTAGCTTGACAAATTAAAACACTGATGGATTAAATCATAAATTGAGAGAAAGTTTAGGAACTAAAACTTAAATCATCCCATTTCTTTATGCTTAATTTAGCTTCCATTTTGCAAATTAATCTGATATCATTCTGTAGCAGAGCTTTGATGAGAAAAAAGCGACAAACAGGATGGAAAAAGATTAAGAACTTGGACAAATAAACTCACTAGGTGGCCCCTAAATGCAGCTTGGATTCTGATGGCTGCAGAATTTTCTTTCACTGATAAATCATTCTTCCTCTGCTTCTCATCTTCTCCATCACCTAACAATGAGGTTTCTTTTGATGGAACATCTATAGGAGTTAATCTCTTAACCTTCATCCTGCCATATCTCCATTCCCTTCTCTTCTCCTTCTGCTCAAAAACCCAAAGCAATAAAAAAAAGTTATCTTTTTGTCCATAAGTACATACTAACTACCAGTCTAAAAACAGACAGACTTATCTCAATGAAGCAGAGAAGAAGATTTGACCTTGCCTTGTTCAGACTGTGTGTCCCATCTAAAAAGCCTCTTTATCAGAGAAAACCAGCTCTTCTTACCCATTCTAACATCACCACAAGAAACAAACTAGTATTGTCTAGTGCACTGGCAATTTCTGGGATCTGAAAATGGTTATATATATAGAGAAATCTCAGTTCAGCATTAAATGAGCAGGTAGGGGGTTAAAATGTACAATTGGTTGGTAAATAGTAGGGCATGATAAGTAAAGAGGAAGTTGTACAGTCCCTCCTCAAATATCCTCAGACTTGTCCATAAAAGAAGGAACAATTTTGCAGGGCCATGTACACATTGACCATGACTTTGGGAAAAAAACTGGACATCATATAGGTACCCAGGTACATCATACAGGTTTATGCGTACCTTGAGGTGAACAACGCTAGAGGAAGATTTCTGGTTCTTCCGACGCATGGTACTCCCATTAATCTCTAAAATTGAACCAACTCCAAATAACTGGACACAGGAGGAAGAGTGGAAGGTAATAATCTCAAAAAAGTGAAAACAAATATAAGAGACAAGGTATAAAGAATATTCAGCTCTTGAAAACATTGAGCATTAGATTTCAAATCAGTTTCTAGTTTTGAAAATCTATCTCTACATCCTATAATGCCAAAACACATTTCTAATTTATTTTTAGAATGAATATCAAACTCAAAGTCCTAAGAATCCAGATTCTACCACAAACTGTTACAGAAATAGAGCAAAACATAATCAGAACTAACTTCATATTCAAATAGAAATCACACATTTACAAAATATATATCAGAGTTTAACTTACAGCTATCCTGTTTTAACCAACCTAAGAACCAATCTTATTCAAAATAGAAACTTTACACCTTCCAGCTTCGGTTCAATCACACCATGCCTACACAAACCATTCTAGTATTTCAAATTCATAGCAAATGCGAAGCTCACATACCAAATAATTCAAAATCACCATTAACTCTTACTCTTCATCACCGAACACAGACCATCGCAGAGTAGGAAGGAAGAAAATAAATTCACACATTCAAGGCATAATTGGACATGCAATAACATATATAAGCTCTATTATTACTTTCTCTTACTGACCCAACCAAGCAGAGGATCGAACCACCACAGAGGAAGTACAGAAATTTCTAAAACCCTCAAATCTTGAGGAAAAATTCAACTAATCACTTCTACTAACTTAAGCTTAATCCTAATCATGTTTTATTAAACTTTAATTCAGTTCTCACTCAAGATTCCGCCCAAATCAACGGCGGTGAAAAATTCCCGTTTGGGGTTTTTTGAACAAATCAACTAAATATCTAACCATTCTTCAAAATCCTTCGAAAATGCTCTGAATCAAAGTCCGGTCTTCCATTTACATGATTCCAATCTCCAAAACCCCCAAATCGTACCTAACTCAAAATCACTCAAATTGGAGCAGATGGAGGTATAAAGAAAAGGGAAGAGCGAACTCACCCTTTGTTGTATGCTTCACCCGAAAAAAGCTCGTGTCGCAGGCGGAGATCGCTATGCTCGCAGAGAGAAGACGAAGAAAGCAAAGAGGGAACGTGAAATCAAGAGAAAGAGAGAGTGACTGAGGATAATGGGAGAAGTCGAGAGAGATGGAGAAGAAATAGGAAATCGAAGAATGGGAGGCTAGGGTTGGAAGAGGGGTGGACGCCCAGTTCGAGCGAAGAAATGTGTGTTTCTCGAGAATCCACGTCTCATATAATATATGAGACGTGGAAAAACACTTTTCACGTCTCATAAATTTTATGAGACGTGAAAAAGTGTTTTTTTTAGAGAATCCACTTCTCATAAAATATAAGAGACGTGGAAAAACACTTTTTACGTCTCATAAATTTTATGAGACGTGAAAAGTGGTTTTTTTTAGAATCCACGTCTCATAAAATATATGAGACGTGAAAAGTAGGAGAATCCACGTCTCTTAAAATTTATGAGACGTGGTTTCCTAACTTTCCACGTCTCTTAAAATTTAAGAGACGTGGAAAGTTAGGAAACCACGTCTCATAAATTTTAAGAGACGTGGAAACTGTTTCCCGCTTCTTTTTTCATTATTTTTTTGTATTTTTGTGTTTACCGCCATTTTTTATTAGAATCCACGTCTCATAATTAAAAAAGAGACGTTGAAACTTTTTTACATATTTACAATTTTGCCACCGCCTTTTTTTTATATCTCATATTTGAAAAAGAGACGTGAAATGGGGACGTAAATACTGTTTTTTGTAGTAGTGATTTCCTAGTACATGAGGAGTGTTGCCAACAAGATCTGCACCTGACAATATCAACTTTCTTAATTGAGGAGCTTTTCTTGATAAAGATGATTGCCAATTGATTGACTTCCTTGGTTGCAATACTTATTTAGATAAATGTTTCCTTCCCTAGAGTTTGGTACTGCTGATAACTCCTAGAAATTCATGTCATTTGAGTATATTTTCCTTGAGTTTTATTAAATCATTGATAAATTTTGGATACTCAAGATAGGAAAATGTTCATTGGATTTTTGGTTGCACATCATTGTTTATTTATGTAGATTTTGATTGTTTTTATAGTTAGTTTCTTATGTTGTTTTATGTAATTATTGTAGGAATATTTTGATGAAATAACAAGAGATTTTAGCCCTCCACCAAGCTCCCAATTAAACAAAAATAAGAAGAAGCCAGAGCAGCCCAAGAAATAAAGAAAACAAAGACAAGAAACCAGAGAGAGGCCACGGTAAAACCCACGGCGAGAGGCATTAGTCTCTGCCCTGTTTTGGTAGCTCGCCGTGAGCTCTCCGAGCTCCACTCATTTCTTTAATTTTTGGTAGTTCCCCGTGGGCTCGCCACGGTGAGACCCACGGCGAACTTCGTGTTTTGTTGCGTTTTGACAGCAAGCGGCGGACTGAATTAAAATAAAAGCTAGGGTTTCGAGTCCAGTCTTCATTCTTCGACTCTTGGGCATTCTTGGGGGTGTTTTGCTCTGCTAGGGCATGGAGTTTGGAGGGGATTGAGCTTGGGCTTGGAGCTTCGAAGAGATTTGGGCTTCCTCTCTTGGTTTATCTTCTCCATCTTCATTCTCTTCTCTTGTTCTGTTTTGTAATGTTGTATATATATGCTCCCATGGAGTTGTAGAACATGAGTAGCTAAATACTTTGATTCTAGGATTATTTTGAACTCTTGTATGTATTGATTCTTGATTCCTCCTCTTATGTTGTGATTAATGATATCTATGTGCTTATTTTACTCTTCTCTTAATGCTTCTAAGTGCATGATCACCATTTAGATGTTGGGTTCACTTGATTGATGCTTGAGAGGGCTCGATTGAGTGTAGAACTTGGGTAAAATAGTGCAAGAACCTGAAGTTTGCATGGATGGATGGTTTTGTTGGTAAGATAGAGATATATGTAACACCCCAATTTTTAGAAAATAGAAAATAAGAAATTATTTAAGGTTTTGGAATATAACTAAAATATTAAAAAGCATTCAAAACGAATTTAGGATGTTGTAGGTATTTTTAATAATTTTAAGGCTTATTTTCTCTATGGAATAAAGAGAAATAATTAGGAAATAAAACTTAATTTGGAGAAAAAGGATAATAAGGATGTAGTTGGGATTTTAGAAAGGTACTTAGAAATTAAAAAGCCTTATAAATAAGTTTATAAGGCCAGGTATATTTTTAATAATTTTTCAAGTTTATTCATAAGTAGAAATGGTAAATAAAATTACCATTCAATAGAAAAATAGAAAAAGGAAAATGAAAAAGACAATATCTACCCCTAGTTGGAAAATATCTTTAGTGAAAAGAAGGGGCAGAATGGTAAAACACTTATTTCAAAATATCATCTCCTTCTCTTTAAACCAATATATCCCACGTGTCCCTTACTTTTTCCTTCACTCTCTCATTCTCAAAACCGACTCACTCCCTCTGTTCCTCACTTTCCCTTGTTCTCTCTACCACTCTGCTTTCTTCGAGTCCCGTAGCGGCGATCGACGGCGGATGGAGAGATGGCCGGCGACGAGAAGCTTCAAAACACGTCCAAAGCTTGCTTAATCATAGGTGAATCTCGTTCCTTTGTTCTTCTCTCTTCTTGGTCCGGATCGAGTGAGGCTTTGGGGGGGAGAATCAATCCGATTTTAAGGGTTTTTGAAGGTTCCAAATTCATAAAATTGACGCTTATTGTTCGATTAACAAACCCCAAGAACGAATTTGAGCAGTAGAGTAGCATTGGTCAAGATTTTCTCAAATTCCTTCCTCTGTGCACTGTTCATCTGAGTTGTTTTTGTTGATTTCTGGATAAAATTCGAATGAAAGCTTAAATTAATCATAATTAGGAATCGATTGGAGTTTATATTGGGGGTTGTATGCTTTATTTCTGGGACTTTCTGAATTTCTTTCTATATTCGTGTTGGGCCGAGTTCTTGTTCGTCTTCCTCTCTGTAATTTTCGTTTTAGGCATAAATAGAAGAATGAAATTGATGTTGATGGTGTATGGTTAATTCCTGGTAGCATGTGAATTTTGCTGAGTTTTGGGAGGTTTTGGAAGTTGTTTTTCCCCTGCTTTCTGTTCGCTCGGGTACAGAGAAAAGGGAGAAAAGGAATGGATTGGTATTAAGCTTGAATTGGAAGTTTATTCTGTGTAATTAAGTACCATGTTCAGGATTTGGAAATATTTCTGTTCTTCTCTGGGTGGTGTTGACAGGTTACAGGGGAGATTAATTTGTGATGTTTGATTGTTGCTTAGTTGTTCGAATTTCTCCCTCTCATTGGCAGGAATTATTGTTCTTTCTCTTTTGTGATTTCTGTTCTTGAATACGTATGAACTTGTGTATTTTTCTTTTCTGTTCTGCTTGTGCTGGCCGACAGTTTAATGGCTGGGAGAAGGAGAAATTTTGGATGTTTACTTCAATATGAACAAGATGTAATTGAATGTGAAGTTGAGTGGGTTAGTCTTTGACTTTGTTAGGTTTGATGTTGTTAAGAGAATAAAGAGGAGAACCTTAATAGTCCTGGAATTGATGTTAGTTGTCTTTGGTTAAATGTGAAGTTTAATTTGATCTTCTCATGCTGTGGTGGTTGTTGTTTAGTGACGAGGAAGGATTGATGGTTAATTGTTCATTTAGTCATGTAAGCCTTGTTTTCTTAATAATTGGATCCTAAATGAGATAAAAGAGTGGTGGAGTTGGGGGTAAATTGGAATGAGGTTGATTGGGATTGAAGATTTATTTGAATCATTGAGCCTATTAGGTTCGGTTCTAAATGTGCTTAGTTGTTTGAGGATGATGTGAAATAAAGTGGGTGATTTTCAATAAAGAGTGAGATTTAAGGGAAGTTGGTTGAATGAAGTTAGGGAAATTGAAACATAGGTAATTATGTAATTAACTGAGAAAGAAATTGAGGAATTGGACTTCTGATATTATTATCATTTATAATGAATTAAGGTTATTAAGGGAATGTTTATTGGAAGAGGGTATAAGTGATTTGGATGAAATATTAAATGTTATAGGTTTTGAATTTTGTTGGAATTGATTGGTGTAGTCGGCTTGAAGATTAGAGTTTATGGAGTATTGATTTTAGGATCAAGAAAGGGAAAAAAAGAGGAAGTGTGATTGACAGTAGGCCTAAATTGAAAGTATACTGGATAACTGAGATTCTATGACGTTTGGAAATTTCTGAGTTGCTGAGAAGTCTTGAGTTGGTTATATAATATAATTATCCTGTTGGGTTAGGTGCTTTGGTGATGAGAAATATTTGATAGTATTAAGATTAAATCTGAATCTGATGCTCTATTGTCTGTAGAAGAATTAATAGTATCTATGTGTTATTGTGGATTTGAACTAGAAGAAATGTTAATACTGGGCTAATTCTGGTGATTTTATGGTTCCTCTCGGTAGGTTGGCCAAATGATTAAGCTAAAAGAATTATATATGGCCTTTGGTTTAAAAGAATGTAATATGTTAGGTTATCTTTATATGGTTTAAAGGTTGCTTAGAAACAATAAGGAGATGAATTATGTTTTTATCTAGAATCTAAGTATAAGATTAGAGGTGATGTAAGGCTAATGATTTATGGTGATACGATTCAGTGTAACTAATAATTGGAAGATAATGATTTGGATATTAGGGATAATTAGATTCTATTTAAGTAAATGATTTTTGTTAGAAACTAGGTTGTAAGCTAACATATGGCAAGGTACGCAATTTAAGTATGGGTTTCTTATTTAATATTAATTTAAGATATAGTGTGCATAAATGGTTGATTTAATAGATGAGTAAACGGTGAATTAGTGATAAGCTGTGATTTTGATAAAATTAAAACTATACTGTACACGAATAAGGGAATAGCATATGGTAGAAGATATAGTAATGTTTAATAGATTAATTATGATTAAGTCATTGGGATTTTTATATTTAATTTCGGAAAGGATGATAATGAGAATTAGAATTATTAATAGAAATAAATTATCTATAATTGACCCTTTAAATTTAAAAAGAGGTTAATATAATTATATTAAACATCGATCTTTCATAAATACCAAAAAGAGGGTAGTATGAGAAATATTAGGACCTGAGAGAGAGAGAGAGACACTGAATAATCATATATAAGCATAGGTATTAATTTATTATTTATAAATAAATAGGTATGGATAGTGACATAAGCTGAGAAAGTCAGTGGAAAGAAAAAGAGACAGTAAAGGATTAAGCTTGGAGTTCAGGTAGCAGTTTCATTCAATTTCATCTATCATGTATTAATAATTGCATAGCATGTTTTATAAATTTATAGTAACTTTAACCTTGTCAGAAATATTCATGGGATCCGAGTACTCGATGACTAGAGGGCTAGCTACCCCTAGTACAGTTCAGTTATAACCGAAAGGTTATATTCAGGAGGTTAAACCTCACAGTAGTGCCTTAAGTGCACTAGCAACAAGGTTAATGATTACTTATATGGGATGAGTGCGGGGGCCCACAGAGGGGCAACATCCCTACCCATACAGACATGTTTTTATTTATACATATTTGCTAATTATTATGCATGGTAATGAATGAAATGAACTGCGTTAAATTGCTATTTCAGATAAGCTGGTAGATGGTAAGATGATTGAGATAATGCAGGAGTGCTGGAGGAAGATTAGATGAAGAATTTAGGATTATATTATAAAAAGTAAGGTGAATTGTATATGATGTAATTTTAAACCATTAAATTAATAATAGAAAGCATAAAAAAATAGAATTGTATAAATTTATAAAAGGGATTTAGATTTCCCAAGTATTTCGAATTGAAAATAAATTCTTTAAGAGAATTAGTGAATTTCTAATTGTCTTATGAACCACTTTGTGTCATAAAAAGTTTAATTTCTAAGTTGTTCGAAAAGCCCATTCCAACTGCAATAAAGTTGGAACATTGTTTGAAAAGAAAAGGTTTTAAATTTATTCGTATTTTCGGGACTGAAAAAGTGGTTATAATTCAATTAAAATGTTATAGTATAGTATGAAAATTCCAGACGTTACAATATACTTGCTAGCCTTGCATAGTCACATTAGGGTTGGAGCGTGATAATTGGGTTTTATTAACTCGTAGCAAGAGATTGTGCAATTAATAAGACTAAACACTTGTTCTTGACTTGAGAGAGCGTTTACAAGTACTTTGTGAATCCTAGATTAGCACATGGTTTCGTTGAGAGCTTCTTTGAGGGGAGGTTAATTGAGTTTTAAGAAGCACAAGGGGGATAGATAATCTTAGGACCCATTTTATCCTTGAAGTTGGAGAATCACTTGTTTATAGTTTTATTTTCATTTAGCATAGGTTTATTTCCATTGTTAATATCCAATCTCAACATTTGTATCACTCAAATTGGGCGAGAGTGTAACAATCATTGTTTGACCGGGTTTTGGACCAAATCCTCGTGGGAACAATACTTTACTTATCACTTTATTACTTGGCGCGACCCGTGCACTTGCGGTGCGGTGACGAACAAGTTTTTGGCGCCGTTGCCGGGGATTTGTTTCCCAAAACCGTCCTTGGTCAACCTTGATTAGAGCACTAGTAGCTTAAGCTTGAGTTTGTATATATTTGTTTGTGTGTTTGTTTTTCTCTTGTAGCTTCTTTTCTTGTGTTCATATGTTTGCAATTGTTTTCTTTGTTTGTCTTTTTGTTTGTTTGTTATTTTCTTTTAAATTTTGGTTATGGATTATCCTTGGTGGACTAACGGGGCAAGTAGTGGATTTGAACAGGATAATGATTATCTACCTTCTTGCTATGACTTTAATGCTTTTGAAACTCAATACGAGTACATTTGTTGCAATTTTTGTGGAGATAATCATTATATTGATCAATGCCCTCATGTCTCAACCTTGGATTATGTAAGGGATGATTTTGCTGGGGTTCAAATTGATTGGCATGATAATTCTTTTAACCCTAGTTGGAATCATGAACATGTATTGCCTTGGGATCCAAATGCTTCTTTCCCTTCATATGCATCATATTATCAAACATCACCTAATCATGTAGAAGAGATCACTCCCATTCATGAGACAAAGGCCACAGTAGAGGAGATGCTTCAGCGTATTTTGGATAATCAAATTGAAATGAGAGCTTGGACAAAAGAAAATTTTAATGAACATGCATTAGCTCTTGAACATTTAGCATCCAGGGCAAATGAACTGGCTTCTACCATTGAGTCTTTAAAGCAAACATGTGTTTTCATTGATATTTCAAATGACTCTTATGGGGAAGATGCAGTTTCAAGTGGGCAATTGCCTATGGGAAGAAGTGATAATGTGTTGTCAATGGATTGTAATACTTTTGTGGGTGATTATGAGCTAGAAATTGAAGAGGGAGAGAACAACATTGAGTTTCCAATTGAGGTTTCGAGTGGGGAGCCTAATTTTTGTCATTGGAAACAAGAGCATAGAGAGGAAATCCCTGCAATTTGTGTTCAAAATCCTCTTACTGATAGCTTGACTCCTACTGAGGGGAGTCAAGTAGATTTTATTGGGTTTTCAAAATATTTGGAGGTTAATGAGGATAAAGTTGAAACAATTGAATTCATACCTCCCATGTGCCATAGCGCATCGTGTTCCTTAAAATCACTCTTGATTGAGGGAACATGTAATTCTTGTATAAATGAATTCCCAATTCTGCTGACACCTTGTCTTTTGAAGAGAAATGAAGACAAGGTGATTTTTGTTTTTGATACGTATGATTAGCAATTGGAAAGTCTGGCTGAAGACTATAAACTTAGTGATTCTTGGGAGGTGAAAAGCCCTGTCGTGAGGCTCTCAAAATACTAGAATTAACTCCTATAGTGTAGTGAGCTAACCTAGGTCATATCCTCGCTTTCTTGGTTTAATGTATAATTGAATTTGCAAAGCTTAGACAAAGTAACACAAAACTTTCATTTGAGAATGAGCTATACTAAATCTATCTAATCATAATCTAACTCTTTTTGTGATTTTCTATTGAAAGAAATACTTAATGTGAAAATATAAGAAGAAGGTTATGATAATGGTGATTACTTCCCTTTGAGCTTGAGCTTTACCTTCATTACCTTAATGAATTGGAGTTAGCATTGAATAGATTCACTATTGTTTGGTTAATCAAGTTGCTAACTAAGCAATCCAATTAAACAAAGAAACAATGAACATCAATAGCAACTTGAACAACGGACACATTAACTAAACATGTCATAGATTCATTCAACTAATGAATTCCAATCAACTAGATCAAATATTCATACATTGAATTACAAATCTTCAAGTTCAAGGTCTTTGAATCAATTCACTAATTCTTATCTGATTAATTAGCTAACTAAGCCTCTTAACCAATCAAGGATTAATAATCAATCAAAGAGCATCTGCACAATTTAAATCAAGCAATCCAAACAATTAACATATCAACTAGACATGCCATAGTATTTTTCATTCAAAACAAGAACAACAATCAACTAGATTAATGGTTCAAGATTCGAATTACATAAGCTTGTAGTCTGGAATTCAACTCGGCCTGAACAAAAATTGCACAATTCATTCTACACAAACACAATCAATTGAACAAGAACTCCTTGCTCACACTCTCTCTAATCCTGACGCAACTAGAATCAAGTTAGAAACAAAATTGAGTGTAGAATGAGAAATGAACTCCCCTGTCAACTCGTAGGTTCTGGACCAGTTTTCATGCTCAAGGGAAATCTCAGAATCTCTAGCCTCTCGTTGCTTGATAATCGGCTACAAAATTCTTCGATGAAGCAGATAACATGGCTGTGGAACGGTGAAGAGAAATGCAGAGAATGGGGCTGATCAAACCAGTGGCGGAGATGGTGGAATTTGCGGAGGAATGAGAGAGGAGAAATGGGAGTGAATTGAAACCCGGATCAGCCCCCCAAAATTGCCCAGAACGAATGTCTCCCCCTCTCTTCGTCTCCACTGATATATATACTCCCTCTCACTCGAATCTTGGCCGGATTTCCTCTCCATTCCTCCTTGTAATTCCTCTGACCGATCCCCTTTCTTCCTTGTCGTGTTCTGTTCCTCGCCTGACAAGTCCCATGCCTGGCGTGCTTGAGTCCATGCTCCCTTGCTTCCTAGTGCGCCCCATTCTTCTTCTCCCTTGGTGATTTTCGGTGCTGCGCATGTGTGAGTGTTTGTTCTCTCTGCCCTAAGCTTCGTGTGTGTGTTGTGCGAGGTGCAATGGCTGACCACTTTGTTTTGGCGCAAATTACAGCCTTTAGCCCTTCAATTTCCAAAATTGTGATTTTGCCCTTTCTTTCATTTGTAATTCCGATTTTGTCCTTATGAAATAAAAATAAGAAGAAAGCAAATTAAGTGCAAATCTGGAATTTTTACAATTAGTACAAAGAAACATATGCTTTAAATCAAAATTCCCTAATTAAGTGCCCATTCAAATTAATCATACTATAATGCAATTCTCACAATTTAACCCACTAATTTAAGCTCAAAATGCACACTTTAATTAGTTGAATTTATGAATTATCAGGAGGCAACCCAAGCTTTAAAAATTTAATATTTTTCCATGTTTGTTTTTCTTTAGTAGGTGTGACCTCTTTTGAGCATTTTCAAGGTTTGTCATCAAAATTAACATGAGGCAAAGGAAAGCAAGTTTGGAGCACAAAGAACATTTACAGGGAAGTATCTTGCATTTCCAATTTTGATTAGAATTGAATGATTTGATGATAGACTGCTGGTTAACATTGACCTGAATCTCAATTTTGGAAACTTGGACGATTACTTGTCATTTTACAATAAGCATGATTTAGATTGATTTGGTATCCACTAAACTAAATGTGAGATCCAATGATAGAATGGTTGCTTAGATTATATGTTTAAGAGGAAATTATGGTTCATATTTTTGAATGCTTGATTTGCATTATTGAGACTGGCTTTCTGACAATTCTGAAACAATCTTGCACAGAGTTGGGAATAATTTGGATGCTTTTGTTTGGAGATGCTGTAGCATTTGGGTGTATATTTTTCTTTGACAGCTGATAACTCTAGAACCTATCTTGGAATCTCTTGAGGCTATGTAATGATTTTGTATGATTTTGGAAAATGATATGGGCATTCTTTTAAATGCGTTTGAGCCTTTCCAGCCTACCCTTGAGTCATTTCCATTTGAACCCCCATTTGAGCCTGTAAATGAAAAACCATATGAGTTTCTTTTTGGAGCCCACACTAGATCTTAACCGTTGTAACCCGAAACACCATGAATTACTTTGATCTTGAGATGATTGATAATTTGATGATTACTATTGGTGGTAAGAATTGGTCTAGGGGTTATGAGATGAATGTTATTGTAAGTAGGCATGGGCAATGTAAATAATGCATGATTCTCAATAGCTTGTACTCAAAAGTCATTTCAAGTTTAAAAAGAAAAAGAAAAAGAAGAATAGAGTTTAGTTTCAATAAGACTTGGAGTGCAAATGCATCAATTTGAGATAAGTTTGGGGGAGTGGTTGGATTTTTGGAAGGGAATTTTGTGTGAAAAAGGAAGAAAGATGAGTTGCATATTGTCATTTATCTCAAGATATTTGAATTCTCTTTATACCTTTCTTTCTATGAGCTTAACCCTTGGCCACATTACAAGCCTATCAAGTCCCATTGATTTTGAATTTATGTAAGAAAAATTCTTTTGATGGAGAGAGAGGAAGAGAGTAGGCATATGAAGTTTTGAATGTTGAGAGGGCTCAATATATATTGAAATGTTGCAATTTTCTTTTTGACATTTGCTGAAGAATTGTTCTCTGGCTTTGCACACACACACTTAATAATTGTTGGGAAGTTTTTTCTTAATGTGTGAGTTTTGCATTCTTCTGTATTCCATTGATTTCCTATTGAATATATCCTCTTGAGCAACTAATGAGGAAAACTCCCTATATGCATAGTAAGTGGATAATTCATCAATCTTTCAATCTCATCTTATGTTTTACTCGAGGACGAGTAAAAGTCTAGGTTTGGGGGTGTGGTAACTTCTAGAAATTCATGTCATTTGAGTATATTTTCCTTGAGTTTTATTAAATCATTGATAAATTTTGGATACTCAAGATAGGAAAATGTTCATTGGATTTTTGGTTGCACATCATTGTTTATTTATGTAGATTTTGATTGTTTTTATAGTTAGTTTCTTATGTTGTTTTATGCAATTCTTGTAGGAATATTTTGATGCAATAACAAGAGATTTTAGCCCTCCACCAAGCTCCCAATTGAACAAAAATAAGAAGAAGCCAGAGCAGCCCAAGGAATAAAGAAACAAAGACAAGAAACCAGAGAAGACAGGAGGCCACGGTGAAACCCACGGCGAGAGGCATTGGTCTCTGCCCTGTTTTGGTAGCTCGCCGTGAGCTCACCGCGGCGAAAGCCACGATGAGCTCTACTCATTTCTATAATATTTGGTAGTTCCCCGTGGGCTCGCCACGGTGAGACCCACGGCGAACTTCGTGTTTTGTTGCGTTTTGACAGCAAGCGGCGGACTGAATTAAAATAAAAGCTAGGGTTTCGAGTCCAGTCTTCATTCTTCGACTCTTGGGCATTCTTGGGGGTGTTTTGCTCTGCTAGGGCATGGAGTTTGGAGGGGATTGAGCTTGGGCTTGGAGCTTCAAAGAGATTTGGTCTTCCTCTATTGGTTTATCTTCTCCATCTTCATTCTCTTCTCTTGTTCTGTTTTGTAATGTTGTATATATATGCTCCCATGGAGTTGTAGAACATGAGTAGCTAAATACTTTGATTCTAGGATTATTTTGAACCCTTGTATGTATTGATTCTTGATTCCTCCTCTTATGTTGTGATTAATGATATCTCTGTACTTATTTTACTCTTCTCTTAATGCTTCTAAGTGGTTGATCACCATTTAGATGTTGGGTTCACTTGATTGATGCTTGAGAGGGTTAGATTGAGTGTAGAACTTGGGTAAAATAGTGCAAGAACCTGAAGTTTGCATGGATGGAAGGTTTTGTTGGTAAGATAGAGATATACTTGCTAGCCTTGCATAGTCACATTAGGGTTGGAGCGTGATGATTGGGTTTTATTAACTTGTAGCAAGAGATTGTGCAATTAATAAGACTAAACACTTGTTCTTGACTTGAGAGAGCGTTTACAAGTACTTTGTAAATCCTAGATTAGCACATGGTTTCGCTGAGAGCTTCTTTGAGGGGAGGTTAATTGAGTTTTAAGAAGCACAAGGGGGATAGATAATCTTAGGACCCATTTATCCTTGAAGTTGGAGAATCACTTGTTTATAGTTTTATTTTCATTTAGCATAGGTTTATTTCCATTGTTAATATCCAATCTCAACATTTGTATCACTCAAATTGGGCGAGAGTGTAACAATCATTGTTTGACCGGGTGTTGGACCAAATCCTCGTGGGAACGATACTTTACTTATCACTTTATTACTTGGCGCAACCCGTGCACTTGCGGCGCAGGGTGAACAACTGCTCTGTTTGTAGTATTTTTCTTGCAAGAACTGAAACACCTCACACCAAGGAAAGATCATGTGGGAGAAGGAGCTTATATGAAGGCATACATGTTTCTCATTCGAGATGAGAACTTCTCCTACAAGAGTTTGAAGCGTTTTAAACGCTAGGTTGTTCCTTTCCTCTCTTATCTACTCTTGTACATGTGTGATTAACTTGTGATATCTTATGATACATGTTCGGATAAATGTGGGGTAGGAACCAATCCAGTAGTAAAAGGTAGCTTAGTGTTAGTAGAGTCAATAAATACCCTTTTTGTGGATGATTGCTTGTTGTACCTTATACTTGGATCTTGCATTGGGGACAATGCAACGTTCAAGTGTGGGGAAAGGGTCATTTGATTGAGTCATTTTGGATAGTTCTTGGCTTTATTTCCTATGGTTAGTGGTTTAGGGTGAACTTTGACTGGTTTTGAACTATTTTTCAAAAAAATTTGATTTGAAGTTATTATGCACAAATGGTCGTATTTGTCATAGTAGACTTGTTAAGAGTGAATTTAAGTGCTTTTCAAAATTTTTTTTTGTGAAAACCTACTTTACCCCACTTATAAAAACCTGTGCAAGAGGATACCCATCTTAGGTTGTTTGTTATCCTGGACTTTGGATAGACTTTATAATGTTTTTGTCCTTTGCTTTTCAATTTTCAAGAGTTGGACATAAGATATGTTTAGGGTATCTATTGTGAAAATTGCCTTGTTAATTGATTGTTGAATGGTGATAATGTGAGCTTTACCTTGTTGTGAGGTTGTTTTTGGCCTAATGTTAACTTTTTCAATTTAATTGCATACTTGCTTTAAATATGTCAATTTCTAAATCTTATCACACCCAGAAAAATAAAGGTGTGACTCGCTCGGAATATGAGAGCTCACATCCCTTAAGCCTTAAATATATAAAATCTTTAACATGTATGTTAATATATTTATGACACATAATAAATTATATGAGCACATTCCATATAATAATAGCCTGATACAGTCAGGAGGAGCTCCGCTCAATACCAAACAAAACATAATATCTAAATGAGGAGATTATCCTATCTATAGTATATATGGAGCATCTAAGTTAGAAGTTTTACACTATTCAGCAATTCTTCGATACAATGCTTTCACCCCAAAACCTCTGGGATCAGTAAAAACGATAGGATTGGCTTCATTATCTAAGAGCAAAATAATTTTCTGGTGAATAATCTCCCAATTATAGAAATAAATAAAATACAGAAAAAATCATTTTAATGGATTTAACTTTGAATAATAACAATATGCCAATAAATTTAATTTCCTATATCATTCCATCATAAGCACAACTAAAACCATATAAAGGACTTAAATTAAAAAGGACTGGCACATGGTAAAATAACTTGTTCAAAAGAATTATCTTAAATTTTGTTTTTTTAGTGGGACTTCAACAGAATGATAACAAGCGTGGACACACAGTCCACGAGGGTAACTAACCAAACATAGCACAAAGCTACGAACACAAGCGTGGACACACAATCCATAAGGGTAAGTAACCAAGTAAGTGCAGCACGAGGCTACGAAACAAGTGCAGGTATGAGACCCACGAATAACAAGCGTGAGAATGAATCTCACGATTATCAAGTGTAAGTACTGTGCCCATGAATGTCAAGCGAGCTCGAGATTTACCATGGCGCGCCAAGGACTAACAGTACTACTGTTAGTAACTAGCGTTCTGTATCCAGTCCTCTCAAAAACCATTTTCAAGCATGCATGGAGTCAATTTACTTTCAACAAGTGCAATGATCATTTAATAATTAAAGCTCCAAAGAATATATATATATATATATAACATTAGACCCCAGCATGAAAGTTTCTAAAAATATCTCAAACGATTTATTTTATGCTAATCATCATGTATACTATTCCAAAAGAACAACATCTCAACTTTCATACATGAACAAAACTTGTAAATGATAGAAATGTTAGACAAATTAAGTCAATCAAACTTCTAACTTCAACCAATAAACTTCAAGCTCTATTTTCATGAAACACCAAACACTTGCTTTCATGAAAAGAAACCCCTCAAAAGTAAAAATAATCGTGATAAAAACATTTGAGGTATTTAAATATAGTCATTCATAATCTAATAAGAGAAATTTTTTGTAAATTGATTGGGACACTATTCACATACCTGTTATGATCTCAAGTATAGAATTTACTTCTAGTCATTAGCTTCAGAAGTTTATCTTATATACTCGTTAGTCCCTATTATCAAGAACAAGGTCATTACTACTCCAATTCTAACTTGTATAAATTATTCATAAAATATTGTTCAACATTCTTACATAATATTATTATATATTTCAATTCAGTAACAAACAAAACCATCTCTTATCAAATCTGTAAATCCAAATCCTTCAATACATAAGAGTACATACAACTTAGAGCTAACCTCTTCATAATACATATTAAGTTAAGTTTCTTGAATCATAATACATATTAAGTTAAGTTTCTTGAATCAACATCTCAACAATTACAACCAAACACCTCGTAGGAATCTCAATGGCTATCATGGAAATATGGAGTCTTGAACTTTAGATAGCATACCAACTACCTCTTGATTAATTCATTGGTTTTGTTAGAAATTTCACTATCAATAATAATTGTTTCTTATTCCATACCAAACAAGTAATCTCAACGTCATTTGCAATCAAGCATATAAGAAAACATCATATTCTTCGTCACACATGCTCAAAGATTGGGCTGGTAATTCAAACCTTGCCCCAACCACTATACACAAGTATATACAAACAATATCCTCACCCCATTTAAGCATCAACGAAAAATCTCAACAAACTGAATCCAACTTAATTATTGTTCCTCTACACCTTTTACCAATCACCTATATGCATAGAAGTTATAATTAATAGAATAAGCTTCATTTTCCTCAACTTTCTACAAGATTACAACACTAAATTTTCATTCACACATTTCATCAAACATCTCATGGGCATTCAAATTAACTCCTAACAGCACCAAAATTCACAATTACCAACAAATACAACACTCACAAATTCACCTCTTGTTTTCTATGTTGATAACTCCTGGGAATTCATGTATTTTCAGCACATTTTCCTTGAAGTTTTATTCAATCATTTATAATTTTTGGATACTCAAGATAGAAAAATGCTCATTTGATTTTTGGTTGCACATCATTGTTTACTTGTGTAGATTTTGATCATATTTATAGTTAGTTTCTTATGTTGTTTTATGTAAATATTGTAGGAAATTTTGATGCAATAACCAAGTGATTATAGCCCTCCACCAAGCTCCTAAGTGAACAAAAATAAGAGGAAACCAAAGCATCCCAAGGAATAAAGCAAAAAAAAAAGACAAGAGATTAGAGAAGCTCGTCACGGCGAAACCCACAACGAGAAGCATTGGTCTCTGACCTGTTTTGGCTGGCTCACCATGAGCTCGATAAGTGTAAGTTACCTTCGAGTTTAAACAAGTAAAATCTGTTAGGTAACAGATCACTATCCCTAGAGTAAAGATCTATCGCTAATGAAAGGATCATCAATAGCAAATGGAAACTTAGCAGATCAACTAAAAGAATTATCTCTATCGCTAAGTAAATCCCTATCGCTAATAGATCAAAGAGCCATAGCAAGTGAAGACTTAGAAATAACAAGGTTAATATCTATCGCTAAGTCATTCCCTATCGCTAAGAAAGATCCTATAAATAAAAGGAAGAATAACTAGCTGAACAATGAACCATGTCCTTAAGCATATGGAATCAGCTAGCAATAAAAGGTTAAGCTATCGATAAAAAAGTGCTTCAGATAATGAACATTCAGATAGCTAGTACTTGAGAGCAAAATGAGTTAACCTGCGATAGCATAGTTACTAGCGCTAATTACAGGGTACTTGAAATAACTTAGAATATTCATGACTCAGTATCCTCTAGCAAATGAACAAGCAAGTAACTAGCGATAATAAGATTAGCTATCGATAGAAGATTGTTTATAAAGATGACAAAGCTAGTATGCTGAACGTTGAACTAGAAGAATATGCTAGCGATAATGTTTATGTCTATCGATAGAGAATGCTTTATGAAAATCCTTGGCTGATATAAATATTAACTATCACATTGAGCTAATGGACTATGCTTGCGATAACATCTGCTGTGCATTATATGCTTGCTTGTTTTGCTAACAGTTCAAGTGCAGAAATATACTATGCAGTTAGCGATAGCAAAGCATGCTAGCGCTACTGAAAAGGCAGTGAAATTACAAGTGTTAAAGATGTTCAGAACGCACAGTCTAGCCTACTCTACGCATGAACAGTTGAAGCTAGATCAGAAGTTTGAATTAGCTGAAGAACAGTATCTATTGTAACACCTAGAATTTTCTACTATATTATAGCAATTTTAATTGAATTATAACCACTTTGCAGTGTCCGAAGCCCAAAAATACGGGAAATTTAAAACTTTTTCTTTTAAAACATTCAACCAACCTTCTGTCAGTTGGAATGGGCTTTTCGGACAAATAAGAACAAGATAAAGCTCTTTATAAAATAAAGTGGTTATTAAAACAATTAAAAGTACACTAACCCCCTTAGGGCATCTATTCATAATTCATAACATTTAGGAAATTTAAATCCTTTAATAAATTTATTCAACTCTACCTTCTATGCTTTTTGCTGTTAATTTATTAATTTAGTTTTACAACATATACAAATAATATTACTAAAATATCTAACTACCTTTTACTTTTCCAATTATAATTCTAATTCATCATTCTAATCTTCTTCCCCAGCTAGCTTCTCCCATCCTGCGTACTGAAAATGTTTGGGGAAAATGGTGAGATTTGAAATCCCAATAGCAGTTTCTTTCATTAACATATATGATCATACTAGCATTGTCATGTATATATTTCATAAAACTGCACAAATGATGATAGTCTTACTCCTATTAATCTGTGTGCGATCCGCACCTACCAACCACTGATAACGATACTTTCGTTAACTAGTGGAGGCTCTACCTGCAGGACTTCTCGTTATAACAATCCCGTTATAACTAAACTGGTATGGCAAAGGGGTAGCGAACCACCTAAGCCTGGAGTACTCCAACTGAGGAATAACGACTTACCAACTAAATGCAACAGATATTACAAAATAATACATGCAATTTAATTGTTACTGAAATAAACTGCTACCTGGAATACCAGAACTTAATCATAAGCTTGCTCTTTTCCTTCCCATTGACCTCCTCAACTTATGCTACTATCAAGACCTATTTACCTATAATATATAAATAATAAATTAACACTATGCTTATACATAATTATTTAACGTCTCTCACAATCCTATTGTACTACCCTTCCCTTGTTACTTTAAGTACTAACTACTTTCATTTCCAAATAAGCATACACTTTAATACCAGCATTTAATATTGCTTTTCCTTAACTTATATTTAATTCTCCTGTTATTAATAGAGAAAATCAAGGATTCAATTTATACAAGTACGTACAGATGTCGAGAATCAATTAACAACAAGTACACACATAGGAATTAAAGCAAATCAGAACATACTTAAACATCAAACAATACAAGCATATATATAAGCACAGGTATCAATATATCTTTAATTACTGTAAATCAAATTTACATCATATAATAAAATATGCAACAACTTATTTTATCTAATTAAATTCAATGAATTTAAAATAAATTTCCAACTAATATTTCTTATTCTTAATGTTTGACTAATAATTCCTATAAGAGCCATTTCATTCTTCCAGAAATCATCACCAGACAAATTCAGAATTTTGATCCTTTATCAAATATATGAAAGCATACTTATCCCATTCATAACCATATAGCAACCTAAAGCACAGTTTAGATAGTTAGGAAAATTCATCATTCTAAATAAGTATCAATTAGCAAACCTGAATCAGTTTTAACTTATAATAAATGTTAAGATAACATTTGTAAAACCTATTTCTAACAAATTCCATCTTTAATTCAACTAAACAAAGTAATAAACCTTTTTGGCATCCTTAAATAGTCCAAAACATGGCTGCCCAGTCAATTGAACAAGAAGGCACCACACAATAATTTAAATAATTTCCCACACCAAACTTTCCACTCCTCATCCACTAATTACACACATAATGCTATTAAAACATGTGTACCTCACATTTATAATCATTTAAATATATAACCTCTGGACTTAGCCTATAGGTTATATGGCTTGGGTTAATATCTGAAAATTTTCCTATCTAACACAAATACTTAGCCAATTCAACCGACAAATGCAAGAACATCGACACACCCTCTTCCTTTTTTTTTTAACATATCCCCAAACAGTAATTTGGGAGAGTCTGCATCCATCATACCGAAACAACAACCAGGCTTCTAGGAAAATATCCTCACTATCCAAACATCACCTTATAAGGGTATAAAGCCACACGTAATCCACAAGAATTACATCATGAACCTTACTCTTCTAAAATATACCATTAATTATATTATTTGCTGTTTCCTTTTTGGTTCTAACAGTAAGCTTTCAACCACAATAAACCTAACATACTAATGATAAAATAATCTTTCTCACACATTTATCCAACTACAACCTTGTTTTCCTACTGCAGAAATTTCAGAATACATGCACAAGTATGCCCCAATAAGCCTTCATTATCAATACTAATTAGCATTTATACAAGTTAACTTTGTATGGATTTAAGCCAAGTCTTCTAAGTTCTCATTAAAAATTATAATAGTGTATTTTCTAACACAATTAATTAAGCTTCCCAATCCTGCAGCGTTTCAGCCCAATAGCAGAACTTATACTTTGTCTACAAAATTCCTAATTTGTTCTAAAACATCTATATAGTTTATCCACTACTAGGAAAACCTACATTTACAAATCATATCTTACTTCTAGACTACTAACTTCCATTTATAATCATACTTTTCTCTAACCTTTGACAACTTCCACTATTGTTGAGATTACTAACACCCTAACCTATAAGTTTCCTAGTCTTTAAATGCAACCAGGATTCAATTATCTTCTCAAACTCCTTTGTTATCATGTAACTATAATCACATAACCTCTAACTCCAAGTTATATTGATGTTCATCTCTTATCCTTAAATGAATGGCATAATAAATCAAATGAAGTTTGCCTTCCACATTTCACATTTCAGTTCCTAAAACTAGACTGATTCTAGACCACAATATATAGCAGCTTGTACTAATTTAAAGTTCATATATTTCCTACCTTTAGCAATTGTTGTTGATCAGGAATGAGAGAAAGGTTTATAAACTTGAGTCTTATTATTTTTTTTTTTAAAAGGACTAATAGAGCGTCACAACATAACATGTGAATTTATATACAAATCAATTGTGTTTATCTATATATTCTCTTACTTCTACTTATTTATTTCCCCACACAGCTAGACTAGCTAACTAATAAATTTCCAACTTCTTGTTACATATACAGAAGTTTTTATCATTAGACATATTTACTTTGGCACAGCTCAACTATACAAGCAAATACTTTCCTCTAGCTAATTTAACATCTGTATGAAGGATTTAACTAAATTCCTTTTGATGATACCAATTTAGGACACCCAAAAGTCACCTATAGTTCAGCATTTTTCTGCAGAAATTTGGGATTCCCCCCATATGGATATCAAACGCCATAAATATATACACTTTAATCAACAAACTTGTTCCCTAAACAAAGACCTTATAGTTGAATTATCACCTTAACAAATAGCAACCATCACCCAAGATCTCATCTAGCCTAATAACTCAGAGCCATACCTTCATATAGCACAGAATCACCTTTCCAAAAGCTTAGTATAAAGACTGAAATTATTAATACCAGAAACATCAAACTCCTATTTCGGTTCATCATGACCAGAGAAAGGAATCGAAGTGCAACCACCTAAAACAACTGCTAGTAAATTCTATAGCTTTTTAATCCTGACTGTACTTGGAATTGAGTCAGAAATTGGAGATTTCTGTCGGTGAATAGCAGCTCCAGCAATGGAGTTTGAAATCCACACAAATACTTATACAAGCTGAAATTTCTTTAGAAAACCCATTTACTATGCCAAAGCTACAAATTAATCGGTATGGAATCCCAAAATTCCTCATCTACCCGAACTCTTTTCCTCTCTAAAAGACTTTAATCTAAAAATCAAAAGGGTAGACATGGAAAGAGGAGGCTCACCTAAGGTAGGATCAAGCGTTCCATGTGCCTTGGAAGCTCCTTGCCGCCGAAAACTATCGCCGTCGCCGCTGCAACTCGCGCAGAGCACGAAGGAAAATGGAGAGGATGCAAAACAGAGGGATTTTCGGGGAGAGAATAATGACGGTGAATAGATGAGAAAGGAAGGAGATAAATATAGAGTGTAGAGATATTTTTAGAATGGTAATTTACCATTTTGCCTATCTGCTTATAACTAAAGATATTTTTAACTAGGGACAGATATTGTCATTTTCCTTTTCTTTTATTTTTCCTCTTTCCCTTTATGCCCTTCTTTATAAATTTTAACTACCCTTTCCTTTACAAATTAATCTGATTCGATTCTAAAAATAATTTTCTAGATATATTTTAATTTCCAAATTTATTTATAAGACTTTCTAAATACTAAACAATACTCCAAGGTTCTAAATATTCCCTTATTTAAATTTATCTCCTAACTATTTTTTTCTTAACTAATAAAGGAAATAAACCTTAAAAATTATTAAAAATACACTTGGCCTCATAAATTTATTTATAAGGCTTTTTAATTTCTAAATGCCTTTCTAAGATCTCAACTAAATCCTTTTTATCTCTTTTTTCCAAGTTAAGTTTTATCTCCTAATTATTTCTCTTTATTTCTTTAAAGAAAATAGACTTTAAAATTACTAAAAATGCCTAAATATCATAAATTTATTTTTCAATACTTTTTAATGTTTTTGTAATATTCGAGACATTAAATAATTTCTTATTTTCTATTTTCTAAAAATTTGGGGTGTTACAATTCCCTCCCCCTAAAAATAATTTCGTCCTCGAAATTCAAAAAAATTACCTTGCTACTAAAACGCTCAGTTATATTTTATATATATTATTAGCCCTAAAATCATTGCTAAGTTTATGCTTCCAACATAAAATAGCAAATTTTCCAATAAATGCATCTCATTTTCAATAGATCTCCGGAATATCTCACAATTCATACAAAAATTCACACACAAGAAGACCATAGAATCAAACAAATTTTAGGCTTCATTTCATTAATTTATCTTATTTTAAAAAAAAAATTCTAGCATAGAAATCTGGATAAAGCACAAAGAAATCATGTAAAACAAGCAATGAATCGGGGATACACACGAAGAGGAAAGCACCAGAAATTCCTCGACATATCATAGAAACAAAAATCACATAGATAGAAGCAGAATTTCGTTCAACAAAGGAAGAAATTGAATCAACACAATATTTAATTGTCATTTCAATGATCTTAACACGGTCTTCTCTCAATGCTTCTTATGACTTGTGGGTTTTGGGCCCACACTTTTCTACCTTTTTCATCACCTTCTTTTCCCTACTTCATTATTTTCATGAATTTCCTCCTATCTATGTAAATTCTGGATACTTCCTCAGCTGATAAACAATTTTTTTTTTCTATGGACTTTCTAGTCCATTCCTGCTAACATTA
Organism: Mimosa bimucronata; assembly: GCA_037074515.1. Classification (NCBI taxonomy): domain Eukaryota; kingdom Viridiplantae; phylum Streptophyta; class Magnoliopsida; order Fabales; family Fabaceae; genus Mimosa; species Mimosa bimucronata. The sequence goes on along the minus strand of CM073443.1, from coordinate 11,276,221 downwards.
CCATGGGCTATATAGGTTTACTGGGAATTAGAGATGAGTGAATTGAATTAAAAATGAACTTCCTCTTTAATTAAACTATAAGGTCTTTATATTCTAACTCATCTAGGTCACAATTTATCTAGAAAATTGCTGTATTTATGAAATCTAATTGCGATCTCTATACTTTTCTCTAGGATCTAACTGTGATCCCTTGTCTGTTTGTCTCTTTATTACTCAACTTCGATATTGTCCGTTCTAGGTAGGGATGTTCCCATGGCTATGGGCCCCACACTCACCCCTCACGGTTTTGTTTCTCATGGTAGGGATGACGGCACGCAGCCCCCCACACTCACCCATGTAAACATGTCTTTCTCTTGGATCTACTGCGATCCCCTTTTCCTTTCTTTTTAGATCTACTTCTATTGTTCTTGGCCAATCTGTCCCTCTACATTGATATAAAGTTTCCCCTTTTTGCCTGGCCAGGGCTTCTTTTCAATAGAAGGAAAACCAAATACCAATGCAGTTAAGGATATTCTTTGGCCATAACTCATCTCTGGATTAGGCTTTGCCTAATAACTGTTCTGTAATTAATCTTTGGCATTATACCTGATAAATGCTAAATCATGTAACTCGGTAACCCCTCACAAGGTTTTTCCATAACTCGAAATTCATACTTCCATACTTCCAAATATTCACAACTTTATGAAAATATATCTATATACCTCTGAAATCTTTAAATCTCAAATACATTTCTATTGCAATAAATCTCAAATTATTTAATCACTAATCTTTAACCTCAATAGTAGTACTAAAAACTTCAACTCAATTTCTTTAATGATCATATAATCCATCAAAGGACCATAAACTTACTATGCTTCTGCTGCTATTTTGATATATTCCTAGGATTATTTCAACATCTATGGTTTTAATCAATGTCACCATTCTCAAGATCTTATAATGACTTACAATATTAATATAATTCTTCAAACACTCATAATAAGCTTAGCTCACTTGAAATTCTAACCTCCGATCTTCATTGATCATCGAGCAATAACAATCTCTTAATAATTCTTATCTTAGAAGTTTAACTTCAACGTTTGTCCATTTCTTAACAACCTCAAATACTTGTTTTTCACTAAAATATCTTCCTTAGACATTCAACATTAATATTTCTCGTATAAATACTACATATAAGAATTCTTAAATAGACTTCGAGTCACTAACTTGTCGATCTTTTCTATTAACTTACTATCTTCATCATAGGAATTCCGGTAATAATCTCAAAATATTCTAAATTTCCATAATATCCTTTCATAATTCATCCATAAAACTTCTGATATTTCCCCATAAATAACCTATAAGCATCCTTTAACCTTTCCTCTTGCTAAATAATTATTTCCAGATTCAAAATCATTCTAATTATCGTAAAATTCAATGAGAATCTGCTTCCGATCTACTTCCATATACTAAATTATCCCTTAGAAATTGGTATCACAGTTGCCAAATTCAAGCCTAAAGCTATCAACATCTAGAATCAGGTCACAAATTTGACCTAAATCTCAATAGAATATCAACATAATTTAATTCCAATATCCATATCTCACTTCTTATATCTTCCCAAGAGTAATAAAAATAACCTTTATTCAACCATTTATCCCAGTCAACGAGAATTTAAAGTCGAATTTCAAAATTTTCCCCTCTCTAAAGGGAACTAGTAAAGATCACATTTTCATCATCCATTATCCTCCTATGAACTACCTGACCAATTTTAAGATATATGTGCCCCTTAGAGCTATCTCTCAAAGAATAGCTTGTCAAAACATCTCCTGAAATGCTACCTTTTGGGTAACTTTAAGGGGAATTTCAACTTTCTCTCCTATGTGTCTAATCTGTATAGCCTAAAACCATAATATTCTGAAGGTATTCTAATGGTTTCCTTAAATGATCAATTTATAAGCAAAGTATTCTAGCTAACCTATGCCAGAACCTTTGCTCTGATACCAAAATGTAACACCTAGAATTTTCTACTATATTATAGCAATTTTAATTGAATTATAACCACTTTGCAGTGTCCGAAGCCCAAAAATACGGGAAATTTAAAACTTTTTCTTTTAAAACATTCAACCAACCTTCTGTCAGTTGGAATGGGCTTTTCGGACAAATAAGAACAAGATAAAGCTCTTTATAAAATAAAGTGGTTATTAAAACAATTAAAAGTACACTAACCCCCTTAGGGCATCTATTCATAATTCATAACATTTAGGAAATTTAAATCCTTTAATAAATTTATTCAACTCTACCTTCTATGCTTTTTGCTGTTAATTTATTAATTTAGTTTTACAACATATACAAATAATATTACTAAAATATCTAACTACCTTTTACTTTTCCAATTATAATTCTAATTCATCATTCTAATCTTCTTCCCCAGCTAGCTTCTCCCATCCTGCGTACTGAAAATGTTTGGGGAAAATGGTGAGATTTGAAATCCCAATAGCAGTTTCTTTCATTAACATATATGATCATACTAGCATTGTCATGTATATATTTCATAAAACTGCACAAATGATGATAGTCTTACTCCTATTAATCTGTGTGCGATCCGCACCTACCAACCACTGATAACGATACTTTCGTTAACTAGTGGAGGCTCTACCTGCAGGACTTCTCGTTATAACAATCCCGTTATAACTAAACTGGTATGGCAAAGGGGTAGCGAACCACCTAAGCCTGGAGTACTCCAACTGAGGAATAACGACTTACCAACTAAATGCAACAGATATTACAAAATAATACATGCAATTTAATTGTTACTGAAATAAACTGCTACCTGGAATACCAGAACTTAATCATAAGCTTGCTCTTTTCCTTCCCATTGACCTCCTCAACTTATGCCACTATCAAGACCTATTTACCTATAATATATAAATAATAAATTAACACTATGCTTATACATAATTATTTAACGTCTCTCACAATCCTATTGTACTACCCTTCCCTTGTTACTTTAAGTACTAACTACTTTCATTTCCAAATAAGCATACACTTTAATACCAGCATTTAATATTGCTTTTCCTTAACTTATATTTAATTCTCCTGTTATTAATAGAGAAAATCAAGGATTCAATTTATACAAGTACGTACAGATGTCGAGAATCAATTAACAACAAGTACACACATAGGAATTAAAGCAAATCAGAACATACTTAAACATCAAACAATACAAGCATATATATAAGCACAGGTATCAATATATCTTTAATTACTGTAAATCAAATTTACATCATATAATAAAATATGCAACAACTTATTTTATCTAATTAAATTCAATGAATTTAAAATAAATTTCCAACTAATATTTCTTATTCTTAATGTTTGACTAATAATTCCTATAAGAGCCATTTCATTCTTCCAGAAATCATCACCAGACAAATTCAGAATTTTGATCCTTTATCAAATATATGAAAGCATACTTATCCCATTCATAACCATATAGCAACCTAAAGCACAGTTTAGATAGTTAGGAAAATTCATCATTCTAAATAAGTATCAATTAGCAAACCTGAATCAGTTTTAACTTATAATAAATGTTAAGATAACATTTGTAAAACCTATTTCTAACAAATTCCATCTTTAATTCAACTAAACAAAGTAATAAACCTTTTTGGCATCCTTAAATAGTCCAAAACATGGCTGCCCAGTCAATTGAACAAGAAGGCACCACACAATAATTTAAATAATTTCCCACACCAAACTTTCCACTCCTCATCCACTAATTACACACATAATGCTATTAAAACATGTGTACCTCACATTTATAATCATTTAAATATATAACCTCTGGACTTAGCCTATAGGTTATATGGCTTGGGTTAATATCTGAAAATTTTCCTATCTAACACAAATACTTAGCCAATTCAACCGACAAATGCAAGAACATCGACACACCCTCTTCCTTTTTTTTTTAACATATCCCCAAACAGTAATTTGGGAGAGTCTGCATCCATCATACCGAAACAACAACCAGGCTTCTAGGAAAATATCCTCACTATCCAAACATCACCTTATAAGGGTATAAAGCCACACGTAATCCACAAGAATTACATCATGAACCTTACTCTTCTAAAATATACCATTAATTATATTATTTGCTGTTTCCTTTTTGGTTCTAACAGTAAGCTTTCAACCACAATAAACCTAACATACTAATGATAAAATAATCTTTCTCACACATTTATCCAACTACAACCTTGTTTTCCTACTGCAGAAATTTCAGAATACATGCACAAGTATGCCCCAATAAGCCTTCATTATCAATACTAATTAGCATTTATACAAGTTAACTTTGTATGGATTTAAGCCAAGTCTTCTAAGTTCTCATTAAAAATTATAATAGTGTATTTTCTAACACAATTAATTAAGCTTCCCAATCCTGCAGCGTTTCAGCCCAATAGCAGAACTTATACTTTGTCTACAAAATTCCTAATTTGTTCTAAAACATCTATATAGTTTATCCACTACTAGGAAAACCTACATTTACAAATCATATCTTACTTCTAGACTACTAACTTCCATTTATAATCATACTTTTCTCTAACCTTTGACAACTTCCACTATTGTTGAGATTACTAACACCCTAACCTATAAGTTTCCTAGTCTTTAAATGCAACCAGGATTCAATTATCTTCTCAAACTCCTTTGTTATCATGTAACTATAATCACATAACCTCTAACTCCAAGTTATATTGATGTTCATCTCTTATCCTTAAATGAATGGCATAATAAATCAAATGAAGTTTGCCTTCCACATTTCACATTTCAGTTCCTAAAACTAGACTGATTCTAGACCACAATATATAGCAGCTTGTACTAATTTAAAGTTCATATATTTCCTACCTTTAGCAATTGTTGTTGATCAGGAATGAGAGAAAGGTTTATAAACTTGAGTCTTATTATTTTTTTTTTTAAAAGGACTAATAGAGCGTCACAACATAACATGTGAATTTATATACAAATCAATTGTGTTTATCTATATATTCTCTTACTTCTACTTATTTATTTCCCCACACAGCTAGACTAGCTAACTAATAAATTTCCAACTTCTTGTTACATATACAGAAGTTTTTATCATTAGATATATTTACTTTGGCACAGCTCAACTATACAAGCAAATACTTTCCTCTAGCTAATTTAACATCTGTATGAAGGATTTAACTAAATTCCTTTTGATGATACCAATTTAGGACACCCAAAAGTCACCTATAGTTCAGCATTTTTCTGCAGAAATTTGGGATTCCCCCCATATGGATATCAAACGCCATAAATATATACACTTTAATCAACAAACTTGTTCCCTAAACAAAGACCTTATAGTTGAATTATCACCTTAACAAATAGCAACCATCACCCAAGATCTCATCTAGCCTAATAACTCAGAGCCATACCTTCATATAGCACAGAATCACCTTTCCAAAAGCTTAGTATAAAGACTGAAATTATTAATACCAGAAACATCAAACTCCTATTTCGGTTCATCATGACCAGAGAAAGGAATCGAAGTGCAACCACCTAAAACAACTGCTAGTAAATTCTATAGCTTTTTAATCCTGACTGTACTTGGAATTGAGTCAGAAATTGGAGATTTCTGTCGGTGAATAGCAGCTCCAGCAATGGAGTTTGAAATCCACACAAATACTTATACAAGCTGAAATTTCTTTAGAAAACCCATTTACTATGCCAAAGCTACAAATTAATCGGTATGGAATCCCAAAATTCCTCATCTACCCGAACTCTTTTCCTCTCTAAAAGACTTTAATCTAAAAATCAAAAGGGTAGACATGGAAAGAGGAGGCTCACCTAAGGTAGGATCAAGCGTTCCATGTGCCTTGGAAGCTCCTTGCCGCCGAAAACTATCGCCGTCGCCGCTGCAACTCGCGCAGAGCACGAAGGAAAATGGAGAGGATGCAAAACAGAGGGATTTTCGGGGAGAGAATAATGACGGTGAATAGATGAGAAAGGAAGGAGATAAATATAGAGTGTAGAGATATTTTTAGAATGGTAATTTACCATTTTGCCTATCTGCTTATAACTAAAGATATTTTTAACTAGGGACAGATATTGTCATTTTCCTTTTCTTTTATTTTTCCTCTTTCCCTTTATGCCCTTCTTTATAAATTTTAACTACCCTTTCCTTTACAAATTAATCTGATTCGATTCTAAAAATAATTTTCTAGATATATTTTAATTTCCAAATTTATTTATAAGACTTTCTAAATACTAAACAATACTCCAAGGTTCTAAATATTCCCTTATTTAAATTTATCTCCTAACTATTTTTTTCTTAACTAATAAAGGAAATAAACCTTAAAAATTATTAAAAATACACTTGGCCTCATAAATTTATTTATAAGGCTTTTTAATTTCTAAATGCCTTTCTAAGATCTCAACTAAATCCTTTTTATCTCTTTTTTCCAAGTTAAGTTTTATCTCCTAATTATTTCTCTTTATTTCTTTAAAGAAAATAGACTTTAAAATTACTAAAAATGCCTAAATATCATAAATTTATTTTTCAATACTTTTTAATGTTTTTGTAATATTCGAGACATTAAATAATTTCTTATTTTCTATTTTCTAAAAATTTGGGGTGTTACATCTATCTCCAACGGCTATGGACTTCCAACGACTATATTCTAACGGCCATATGAAGACGAATCAAAAGGCAATCTGTGAAGATATAAATAGAACAAGATTTGCTTCCAAAGTATGGAGATCAACGAACGAATATAACGAGCGATGAACAGAGCATTTTACAGAATTGCAAATTCCTCAGATTGAGAGCGTTAGAAAAGAAGAGCTAGAGCAATACATTTGTTTAAATTATTAAGCTCTAGTTGTATTCATCATACATTACTCTGTACTTAAGTGCTTATCACAATCTGTTCATTGAGTGAACTTTATTGTTAAAATCCTCTACTGTTTGAGGTAGTTCCCTAACTTGGTGCTTTGAGAACTGGGTTGTAACCTTACAGGTAGTAAGGGGGAGTATTTAGAAGGATTCTAAAACTCTGTAAAGGTTGGCAGGTGAACCCGTGTTCGTAAAACCTGTGGTAGGCTTCTCTTGTGCCAGAATTAAATAAGAGGGAAGTGGAAATCTCAGGTGGAGCCTGAGGACTGGATGTAGGTCTGGGTTGACCGAACCAGGATAAACTCTGTTTGCATTATCTCTTCCCTTAACTCTTTTAATTTACTGCATATCAACATTATATCTTCTAAGTGCACTCAACCGTTTTGATTGTCTTCATTGTGACTTTGTAAAGTAAAAGGTGTCAGAGATTTTAAGTTTTTATCCTATCACCTAATTCACCCCCCTCTTGGGTGACAGCCAGTACTCTCAATTGGTATCAGAGCCGGTCACTTGTTTAAAGGATCCAACGATTTCAAGTGAAAAGATCATGGCTAATTTTGGGTGTAACATGTTCTCTGAAGGTTTTGATCGTACTATTCCACCCATTCTAGAAAACATAGATTTTTCGTTTTGGAAAGCTAGAATGAAGAGTTTTATAAAGTCATTTGATTATTATATGTGGAATGTTTTTACAAATAATTTTGATTTCAAACCAAGAAAGGATTGGACTGAAAAAGACAAGAAAATGTTTTCCTTGAACATTAGAGCAATGCAAATTTTACATAAAGGCTTAACTGAAAATGATTTTCAGAAAATCAGATCTTGCTCTATTGCTAAAGATATTTGGGATACACTTGAATCTATGTATATCACTAATCATCTTGATGAAACTGAAAGTGTTGACAGTTCATCTGAGTTTCAAAGTTACATATCCATGGATGATGAATCACTGGAAGCTGAGATTGAAGAAGGAGAAATCATAGAACCTCTTCCAGATTCAGCCAACACAGAAGGACAAGAGAAAGATGACTGCCAAGAGCTCTACCTGAACGAATCTGATCAATCATTCTCTGGAGCTTAAGATGCAGCTATGGTATACAGTTCCAAGTCCTGTGTTTTTGAGAAAAACAATTTTGGTTTACATAAAGCTGATTTACGGCCTATCACTGATCATATTTTAAAAAGTAAAAATGCTTTCAAACATGCTGGAAAATGTTTTGGGAAGAAAGATCTTTCGGATAAAAACAACCAGAATTTATACTCCCTAAATCATCACCATAGTGGCATAAAATTTCATATTGCACAACATTCTATTATATGTCATTATTGTGGAAAATCTGGTCATATTTCTCACACATGTCATATTAGAAGAAATTCGAATGTGAGAAATAAATTTGTTTGGGTTCCAAAAGGACACGTAAGGTCCAAGACTAACAATAAAGGACCCAAACATAAATGGGTACCAAAATGTCCATCTAGTACTTTAATTGTGCAGATTAGTTCTAAAAGAAATGGACATCATGGTACAAAGACAACAAGGAAGAATCCAAGAGTTTCTCATGCTTCAGGAAAGAAATTCATAAGATTCAGAAGGAGAACTGTTCGCCATAAATTGCTACCGCAAGTGCACGGGTCAAGTTTTAGTAGTATAGTTCAAGAAAGGGTTGTCGTTCCACTAGGATCACGTTAAAAGCGAGTTCATTAAATTCATTATATTCAAAATTAGCAATGGGCAATAGGCAAATGATTAAATGAAATTAAAATGACTAAATAAAAGGTAATTGTAAAATAAAACACTTGAAGTGAAATTTAACACAATGAGAAAAGCCTAGGCCTATTTATCCACTTGCATTTCATGACACCTAATTTCCCCTTCCCTAATGCCAATTTATGCCTATTATGTTATTGCTTGAAGTCTCTTGTGTTCAAATAGCTCTCTCAAGCCTATTCAAACCTTAATTGGTATTAACTTGCATAATTTCTTATTACATGCTATTACCAATTAGTCTCTTTAATCACTCAACCTCAATTTTCACAAAACTTGGTTAGAGAATATCTCTATCTCACTAACACACTTCCAATTAGTTAAAATTGCAAGACAAGCTTGGTTTTAGCCTAGTTCTTTCCCCAATTAATGCTCTCTCAAGCCACTAATTAAGCAACAATCCAAATGTTGGCCACCATTTAGAAAACCATAGGCTCAAGCTAAAACCATAACATAACATTCATTAATTTAGCAATAGGAAAGAAAATCATAGATGTCAATCCATACAAGCTTCAAAATAGACCTAGAATATGAGTTTAGCTACTCATAACACAAGAAGTATCAACAATCATCTTCAAATACATCACAATGCTCAGAAATAAGCAAGAGAAATGAAGAAAAGAAAAGAGAAGAAGAGAAGCAAACACAAGAAATTTCTTCTTCAAGCTCAAAGAATCCACTTCTCCCAAGCTCCCAAATCTTTCTCCAAGCTTTCTCTAGCTCCTTCTTGGTGTTTCTCTGCCTCCAACTCGTGCCCAAAGTGTTCTCTCCGTCAAATTCGGCCAACCCTAGCTTTTATCCCATTGTTTTTGTGTGTTTCAGACCCAAAAAGCGCAGCAGAACTGACGCGTTGTCGCTGCAGCGAGAAGATGTTCTCGCTGCAGCCAAGCAAACAGAGAGGAGGGGGAATCTGAAGAGATTTTTCGCTGCAGCGAGAAGATGTTCTCGCTGCAGCCAGGGAGGCAGAGAAGGTGACCCAATTTTTTGCCACTTTTTCGCTGCAGCTAGCAAGTGTTGTCGCTGCAGCCAGAAATTCAGTCATGCCACTTTGTTTTGCAATCCTTGCTTCCCTTTTTCTTCACTCTTAATTTCTTCTTCTTTTTTCTACAAAATAGAGAGGGAAATCATCAATTCTTCTCAATCTTAAGGTGATAGGAGTTCACACATTTTCACATAATGTTCTTCCTTACAAGCATATTATCAGGAATATATGAGATCAAAACATGTGAAAAATGTGCGAAATGTGTAAAATTTCTAAAGGTTAACAAGAACTCATGGAAAAGTCACTGCTACAACATCTGGTTTAAATCATGAAAGGCAGCGGACATCAACAACAAGAGCAAGTTCTACCTCAAGAATAAACTACCACAAAGTACCATTCAATTATCTTGAGGAGAACAAAAGAAACAGAATTCCTCACACATCAAGAAGAAGATTCTTGAATTCTGTTTCACAAAAGAGAACTCTGCAACCCCGTGCTAAGTATATCAGAACAGGTTGGGTTAGCAGGAGCAACCTTTCAAGCACCCAAGGTAGAGGTATATCAAGGGTAAAATCTCCTACACATTTACCAGTAATATTTATTGAGATTTTACACTTTGTAACCTTAGGAATGAACATTGAACTATGTATTGAAGTCAATTACAAAATATTTACAATGTTCATACATGCATATTGATTTGGAAAAGAATATATGTATATATATCCTAGTGCATGAAGTCATGATTAATCACTATGCTCAACTATCTTAAATTGATTACATCTTTTGAAGCATGTGAATTATGCTGGTAGTTCCTACAAACTAACCATGAGCAGATCCAAGTGATATTGGATACTGAAGAAAGAAAGAGAATTACTTGGATTTGTAGGAAAGAAGGAGAGAAAGTTTCAAAGACTATGATTTATATGCAAATCTTCTCAAGTCTTGATGAGCTGAACTTTATGTTTGAATTTTGGTGAAGAACCTGTAAAAGAAAATATCAACTCTCTTTCTGTCTGAATCAAGGTGCTGCATGAACAAGCTCAGACTGATCAATCGATAGTGAAATTCACTATCGCTAGCATTCGCAAAACAGAGCTAAGGTTGAGTTGATTGCCAATCGATAACACCTCTCATTACCAATAGCAATCTTCTACCTAGTCAAGTACAGTTATGGTGATATCATTCTCACCCTATCTTGATTGATTATAATATTGTTTGGGTAATGAATGATTGTTCATTTCACTAGCAATCATTTTTTTTCTATCTGTCAGATTGCTAAATGTCTGAAAAGTTGGAATTGTGGTCAGTTTATCGTTTGTGAAACTTACGAAATACACAATTCAAATATGTTTAGATTTCAAATTTATCATGTTTATAAATTTGCATTCATAGATTTTGAAAACTGGAAAATAAAGTTAAAACTGCTACAATTCATCCTTTACAATTGATAAATTTTGGGAAGAATTGCCACTTGCTATAAATTGATTTTATTTCAGAGATTTGTATCTAAATAAATTTTTATCACCACTCTGCATGATTAATATCAATCTTGGTCAATAGAATTATTTCAAATGTTAAATCTTAAGTTTTGCAGTTCTGACCCATCGATAGTGAGCTACACTATCGCTAGCTATGTGCAGAAAAGGCTGAGTCAAGATTGCCATCGCTAGCTAAATGCATTATCGATAGCAAAGTCAGCTATCGATAGATGAAACTTGGAAGGAGTAAGTGATAAGTCACTTGCTCAGCGTGGGATCATGCCTGCTAGCGATAGCTGATTATATTAGCGATAACATGTCACTTAACAGGTCAGAATACGAAACGTTAGCTGATATACTCCACTAAAGGTAAAACCCTAAACCCTAAAACTTATAAAGCAGGATCATTTGCATTCATTACTCATCTGCATTTTTTCTTCTACTCCAAAAATTCTTTGAGCATTCCTGCATTCATTTGCTTCTCAAAAACCTCTCTGCACTTTTTCCTCATTCAAAACCCTAAACCTAGAAATGGCCAGAACCAAAGTTCCAAGTGTAAGTAATGTTGAGGCTACCTCTAGCGCTAAACCCTCTTCTCAATCCGCTAGCAAGAAGTCAAAAACCCAGAAAGGTGTGTCATTCTCCAAAGAAGTGGTTGAATAAGGTACCAATCATCAAAAGCGAACTATCTCTGATTTGCCCTACTCAGAAGAACCCCTTGAAGCTCCAAGCGCTGTCTTTGCAAAATGAAAAACCCTAGATAGGACTGCAGTCTGGGTAGATTTGGAATATTTCAAGCAGAATGGTTTCGACTTGGATCCCTGGCTTCTTCCTTACAAAAGATGGCTCAGTATTCAGAATGTCTACAATGAGGAAGTACTGAGGTCATTCTATTCGAGCATGATAGCCAAGCCAGAATATAAGAAAAAGGAGCTGGTCAATATTGTGTTTGAGGCGTTAGTGAGAGGAAGGGGGATCTCCTTTAACTGGTTAGCTATTAACAAAATCCTGGGAATATTTGAAGCAGAGTATAACAAGTGGTACTCCCCTGAGCCCTACTCCGAGGAAGAACTTGCAGAAATTTATGAAAACTCCTCCAATAAGCCAGCTAGCATGCCTGTGGTCAACAGAATACTGCACTATGTGTATACCAGATTAATGACTTACAAGGCAGGGAATTTCAGTAGTTTTCCCAAGATAGACAACCCCTGGCTGCCCAATCTAATTTCAAAAGTACCTTTAAATCCAGGGCAGTTGATATCAATGGAGCTTCACCGATTTTTATCTGACAAATCTGTCAAGACCCCTCTACCATATCCTCAGATCATGTCTTATCTCCTCGAGTTCTCAAAGATCAAATATGTAGGGGAAAGAGACAACAAAAGTTGCAGACAACTCACCATTTCTACGCTGAGAAAAATGGGGATTCCTGTTAAATCAAGTGGTGCCGTCTCTGGTTCTGAGGCCTCTCATGTTCCTTCCACATCAGCTCAGTCTCTGTCTATTGAGGAAGAGACTCAATCTCAAAGAATTCCTTCTCCTCAGTAGCAGCATAATCTTGGGCAAGAGCCACCTCCTTCTGCTGCTGTTACATCAAAGTCAATCTTCTCCAAGAATGCAATAGAAGAAATTGTATTCAGGGCCTCTGCCGAATTTAATCTGGCTTTGGAAGCGCAAAAAGCAGAGTTGATGAAGCCTATTCGAGAGCTACAGAATCAAGTGAAAAACCTGGAAGAGAATCTATGCCTTGTTCCTGAGTATATCAAACAAAGGGGAACAGCTCCTCCATCAGAAGGTACTTCAACACATCATCATTCCCCTCTCCATTTCCACTCACCCTCTCATTCCTCTCCCAAACACTCACCTTCAACCCCTTCTATTTCCTCTCTTCATCTCTCATATTACCCCTCTCCTTCCACATTCAAACATCCCAGCCCTTCTCCTCACCACCACTCTCAAGCCCAACCACCTACACCTCCACCTTCACCTCAAATCAAAATCACAACACCCCCAGAAACTCCTACCGCTAATCCTTCCCCTGGCGCTAGCCCACAAACACAAGCCTCACCCTCAACCACCAAAGTCCCAACACCACAAGCAACCCCTATCGTTAACACCACCCCTAGCGATAGCTATCCTACCTCATCACCAACTCAGCTAACCTCTATCGCTACCTCTATCACAAACCCTCCTTCTCCTCCCATCTCTTCTCAAATTCCTGACCAACCCTCTTCACCTACCCCTGCCAATGATGATGACAAAAAGGGGGAGAATCAAAGGAACAGAAATGTGGCAGAAGAAGGCCAAGTGGAGGATGCATCTGATGAGGAAGACAATGTATCAATCAATCCAGATGGTTCTCCTGATAATGAAGTTCTAAAGGAAGATATGAGCTTGGCCATGATATTGTATGAGGAGGAGTATCAACCAGTTTCTGTAAATCTGCTTCCTCACTATTTTCAGCGAGCACAAGAGCTGTATGAGGAAGTTGAAGAATTTTTAGAAAAATCTGCTCAATCTCTAAAGGAAAGAGAAGATAGAGATGCAGCAAGGGCAGAAGCTGAAAAAGAGAAAGAAAAAGATCCTATTCAGACTCTTTCTCAGAACCTGGAACTTAGTAGGAAAGAAAAAGCATCAGAGGTCCAGTCTGTTCCCAAGAAGATAAGGATCAAGAAATCTGCTCCTAAACCTCCAGAAAAGAAATCCAGGGCATCTAAAGGGATTGTGATTGAAGGACCCGAATCTGCCCCCAAGCCATCAAAAAGAAAATCAGTGTCAAAGGGGAAAGGAAAAGCAGCTAAGCCTCCTCCTAAGAAGAAATAGAAACAGAAGACATATTTTGAAAAATTGTTGGAAGAGCTTAAGCCTCCCTCACCTCCAAAGAAGAAGAAAGCTGCTGCTAAGAAAAAGAAGAAGACTGAGGTTGAGATTGCCCCTGAATTTTTGGAAGAACCTTTAACTGACTCTGGGAAAATAAGCAGTGATTCTGGGGATTATGACCTTGACACATCAAACTGGAAAGATGACTCTGAGTCTGACTGATCCAAAGAGCCTCAATTATTCCCTAAAAAACATTCTTATATGCATCATACACAAATTGCACGTTTACCAGCTTTATAGTTCATATTTAGTAATTCTTTGTGCAATTTATAAGCTGTGATTTCAATACTGAATTATCTCTATCGAGTCTATTATTCTTTTATATATGCTTATGTTTTGTCATCATCAAAAAGGGGGAAAATGTTAGAATCTTAAGTTTTGATGAAGACTGACCCATGGATAACATAAGCAAGATAAGTGTAAGTTACCTTTGAGTTTAAACAAGTAAAATCTGTTAGGTAACAGATCACTATCCCTATAGTAAAGATCTATCTCTAATGAAAGGATCATCAATAGCAAATGGAAACTTAGCAGATCAACTAAAAGAATTATCTCTATCGCTAAGTAAATCCCTATCGCTAATAGATCAAAGAGCCATAGCAAGTGAAGACTTAGAAATAACAAGGTTAATATCTATCGCTAAGTCATTCCCTATCGCTAAGAAAGATCCTATAAATAAAAGGAAGAATAACTAGCTGAACAATGAACCATGTCCTTAAGCATATGGAATCAGCTAGCAATAAAAGGTTAAGCTATCGATAAAAAAGTGCTTCAGATAATGAACATTCAGATAGCTAGTACCTGAGAGCAAAATGAGTTAACCTGCGATAGCATAGTTACTAGCGCTAATTACAGGGTACTTGAAATAACTTAGAATATTCATGACTCAGTATCCTCTAGCAAATGAACAAGCAAGTAACTAGCGATAATAAGATTAGCTATCGATAGAAGATTGTATATAAAGATGACAAAGCTAGTATGCTGAACGTTGAACTAGAAGAATATGCTAGCGATAATGTTTATGTCTATCGATAGAGAATGCTTTATGAAAATCCTTGGCTGATATAAATATTAACTATCACATTGAGCTAATGGACTATGCTTGCGATAACATCTGCTGTGCATTATATGCTTGCTTGTTTTGCTAACAGTTCAAGTGCAGAAATATACTATGCAGTTAGCGATAGCAAAGCATGCTAGCGCTACTGAAAAGGCAGTGAAATTACAAGTGTTAAAGATGTTCAGAACGCACAGTCTAGCCTACTCTACGCATGAACAGTTGAAGCTAGATCAGAAGTTTGAATTAGCTGAAGAACAATATCTATCTCCAACGGCTATGGACTTCCAACGACTATATTCTAACGGCCATATGAAGACGAATCAAAAGGCAATCTGTGAAGATATAAATAGAACAAGATTTGCTTCCAAAGTATGGAGATCAACGAACGAATATAACGAGCGATGAACAGAGCATTTTACAGAATTGCAAATTCCTCAGATTGAGAGCGTTAGAAAAGAAGAGCTAGAGCAATACATTTGTTTAAATTATTAAGCTCTAGTTGTATTCATCATACATTACTCTGTACTTAAGTGCTTATCACAATCTGTTCATTGAGTGAACTTTATTGTTAAAATCCTCTACTGTTTGAGGTAGTTCCCTAACTTGGTGCTTTGAGAACTGGGTTGTAACCTTACAGGTAGTAAGGGGGAGTATTTAGAAGGATTCTAAAACTCTGTAAAGGTTGGCAGGTGAACCCGTGTTCGTAAAACCTGTGGTAGGCTTCTCTTGTGCCAGAATTAAATAAGAGGGAAGTGGAAATCTCAGGTGGAGCCTGAGGACTGGATGTAGGTCTGGGTTGACCGAACCAGGATAAACTCTGTTTGCATTATCTCTTTCCTTAACTCTTTTAATTTACTGCATATCAACATTATATCCTTCTTAGTGCACTCAACCGTTTTGATTGTCTTCATTGTGACTTTGTAAAGTAAAAGGTGTCAGAGATTTTAAGTTTTTATCCTATCACCCAATTCACCCCCTCTTGGGTGACAGCCAGTACTCTCAGATTCCTCCTCTTAATTTGTGATTAATGAGATGTATGTGTTTATTTTACTCTTCTCTTAATGCTTCTAAGTGATTGATCACCGTTTAGATGTTGGGTTCACTTGATTGATGCTTGAGAGGGCTAGATTGAGTGTAGAACTTGGGTAAAGTAGTGCAAGAACTTGAAGTTTGCATGATGAATGAATGGTTTTGTTGGTAAGATATACTTGCTAACCTTGCATAGTCACATTAGGATTGGAGCTTGAAAATTGGATTTTATTAAATTGTAGCAAGAGATTGTGCAATTAATAAGATTAAACACTTGTTCTTGACTTGAGAGAGCTTTTACAAGTACTTTGTGAATCCTAGATTAGCACATGGTTTCGTTGAGAACATCTTTGAGAGGAGGTTAATTGAGTTTTATGAAGTAAAAGGGGGATACATAATCTTAGGACCTATTTTATACTTGAAGTTGGAGAATCACTTGTGTATAATTTTATTTTCATTTAGCATATGTCTATTTTGATTGTTAATATCTAATCTCAATATTTGAATCACTCAAATTGGACGAGAGTGTGACAATCATTGTTTGACCGGGTTTTGGAATTAAATCCTTGTGGGAACGATACTTTACTTATCACTTTTTTTGTTTACTGCTATACTGTGTACAATCGAGAAGTTTTGTCCTAAGTAAAAGGTTACTAGTTCTGTCTCTTCTATTTCCAAGCCGTTGACAACTTCTCTTATCTACAAAAACCGTCCTCCATATCTACTTTTCAATCCCAATTTCATCCAACCATACAAGCCTATATACTTGTTTAGCCACTAACATGAGTTTTATTGGGTTGGAATAATTGTACATTAGGAGGATTATTTGAAAAGTCATGTTCTCGCTTTAAATAGTCGGTCATTTAAAGTGTTGTTTGAGATGTATACTTATGCCGTGCTCTTAGGGTCATATAGGGCTGTCATTGTCATGAAATATTTTCCATATTTTTGTGAATCAACTCTATACAAAGACATTTTTAAATTTTTAGACTATCTAGAAGTATACTTTTCATATTCTTATTATAAAATTTTGGGACAATTGCACCCAGGTCTCAAATAAGAGATTTAATATCATACAGGCCAATTGACAACTTTTTTACTTGTTAACTAAGGTTATTTTAGTTGTCAATAGTTGTTATTGACAACTTCTAGGAACCTCTCTGAAATTAAATCTCTTACTTGAGACCTGGGTGCAATTGTCCCAAAAACTTTTAGCATATAAGTGTTAGTTATTATATTTATAATTATAAAACTCATATTTTTTTAAAATTACAAAAATAAATAAATGAGAATCTAATGAAATTTACAACTTAGAGGCACCCATCAAATTAATGGTAGATTCTAGGTTTACTCGGTGGGGGAGATTTTTATTCTAAATTTAATTTTCTGTATCTAGAAAAACCTGTATATGTTATATCGCTTAAATAAAACTTGTTTAAAATTTTTGTCATAGTTTAGATTTTATGGACAACTTAAAATAATTATTTTCTTTTTAATACATTGTAATATGACTTTAAGATTCATGTGAGGAGTGTGTGGTCTTTTACTTTTCATATTAATTAGCATTGATGTCCATCTAGACATGATATTGTATATACCAAGTAGTCATATTTTTTTTTTATATTCAACATAATTTTTCTATGAATATAATAAAAAATATACGATCATATACTGTTTACTTCTTTGACTTGTAAACTAATTTATATGTTTATTACTTCATACTTAATTCGTTATTATTAGTGGGGATTGGTCAAGGATAGAGGCAACTAGTTAGTAATACTTAAAAATAATTAAAATAAAATTTAAATTTGGAAGAGGGGTGTGTGTATGAAGTATGAAGGTATTATTACTAACCAAACTGATCATCAGCTCTTTGTTTTAGTAAAACAATAGATCAACTCTTTATTTCAACATTGTTTCCTCCTAGTCTTCATGAAGTAGTCATGATATTTGAGTATTCATCAATGAAGGCATATACAAATAGGTTTATGGTTTTCATTTTTAACTATTTATGATATCATTAATTTTTTTATACACTGTATTAATGTAATTGCTCTTATCAAAATACTACTATTTCCTTAACTTTTTAAGTCTATTTGTTATTAGTCAACACATTTATTTCCAGTCAAGGTTACAGTATAATATTATAATAATACTAATAATAATGCCATTTTTGTCATGAGTTGACATTCATCGTGTAAAACCATAATTAATTCCCCATAAATTGCAATTTCGTATACGACATTTTAACTTAATTAGATACTTATCTATTCATATGTATAAATATATTTATACATACATACATACACACACAGATATATATATTAATTATTAACCATATACATTGACATTGTAATATACCAAAGTTGAATTTTGTGTGTTTGAGTGTGACACTTCATTGTTCAAATTTTGTATGCATCAAACCTAATAAGCATCATCCCACCACTACAGTCCCCCCCCCCCCCCCCCCCCCAAAAAAAAAAAAAAAAACACACACACACACACTTTTAAGGCATGAAATAATCCCAGAAACTTCACATCCCTAGCCAAACAAATAAACGATTGTTATTCAAATTAAATAATTGGGCCATGGTTGAATCTCTGTACCGTTAGATTTCCGAAAGTCGGCCGCAAGCATTAGATGTAATTATTTTCCACTATTTCTAATGCACCAAATCTATCTGTAATCTAATTGTTTTATTTTTATGAGATTAAATTATATATATGCCGTTTTGAAGGGCTCACTCCTTTCGCACCTGTCTTCTTATGACTGGTCAAACCATTAATTTCAAGATATATATATATATATATATATCTGTATGTGTATACCAATTCAACTCACGGGGCTCACTACTATATTTGAATGTATCAGCGTACAAGCTGAGGCATTATAGATAGCTTTGAGATTTGAGACATAAAAAAGATGAAGGTTGAATTTGTGTCCAAACAAATCATAAAGCCATCATCTCCAACACCCCCAAAACTTAGAACCTTTAAGCTGTCTTTTTTCGACCAGCTTGCTCCTGTAAAGCACACTCAAATTCTACTTTTCTATCACAATGTTGAAAATGATGATGTAGCTAATCAGGACAGGTTTGAGAGGTTAACGATGTCCTTGTCTGAGACTCTAACCTACTTCTATCCAATGGCAGGTAGAGTTAAAGACAACAAAATAATTGAATGTACCGATGATGGTGCTGAATTTTCCGAGACTCGTGTCCATGGCTTTCTGTCCGACATCCTTAAACATCCCGATGCTGACTTAGTACACAAGTTTGTTCCTGTGGATGATTCCCATTTAGGAAGTGGGTTTTTAGTAAAAATTCAAGTGAATTTGTTTGATTGTGGAGGTTTGGCTATTGGTGTGTCCTTGTCTCACAAGATTGCTGATGCTTCAACAGTTCATTTGTTCATTAAGGCGTGGTCTTGTACAGCTATTGGGTGCATGAATGAGTCCATGCTTCCAAAGTACACTCTGGAATCTTATATCCCTTCCGTGGAGTTCTCAAATGAATTGTATCACAAGAAGGTACACTACAATAAACTTTTCTTTAGTTTTCCTGAACTTGAGGTTTTCATGAAAAAAGTTCAATACTTGAATTAGGAAAATTTATACTTAATCGATTCTTCAAAAGTTTTAAATAAACTTAAAGAAAATAAAATTAATTGATTGCATGTAGATACGTGTGTAATTCCTCAAAGATAACAAAACTGAAGGCTGAAGTTGCAAGCAAGGAGGTGGAGAATCCAACACGACTGGAGGCTGTATTAGCACTTATTTGGAAGTGTGCCACAACAGCCTCAAGAACAAACCTTGGAATAACCAAAAGGCCCTCCATGGCATTACAAACAGTAAACACTCGGAAAAGGACAAGTCCACCGTTACCTGAGACGTGTTGGCAACTTCGTTGGTCACTTTATAACAAAACCAGAAGAGTCTAATGACATTCGTCTGGAACACTTCTCAAAGGTTCATGTCCCGAATCTACAAGAAGGAAATGCTTTTATGGCGCATGGCGAAGGAATGAAGGACATTCTACCAGTGTACAATGAGGATATAGATTTCTATGGTTGTACAAGTTGGTGTCGCTTTGGGTTTTATGAGGCAGATTTTGGGTGGGGAAAACCCAAATGGGTAAGCATTCCTTCAATGAAGATATTGAACTCTATTTTTCTTACAGATACGAGTGATGGAAAAGGAATAGAAGCACGGGTGACTCTAAGGGAACAAGATATGGTCTTGATGGAGAGTGTAGGGAAATGCCTAATCCGCCCTTGGTGGGTTAGGGCTCAAGCCCAATGAGAATTAGGGCTAATATGTAATGCCCAATGAGAATTGGGGCTAACATGTAATTATGGAAAGACTTGGGATAAAATGAGTAATTTTTCCCTTAATAATTTGAATTGAAAAGATATGACTTTTCATATCTTTATATACGGGAGAAGTTTCTGTCTTTCCGGAGTAACCATAAGAACAAAAGAAAACTCCCGTAACATATTCCTTTTCTCTCGGACTCTTCCATCCTTCATTGTGCATCTGTTGTATACGTATTTGGAGTCCAAATCGGTACTCCGATTTCGTGTGGGTACCAAGCTAAAGTTACCGCAAACTGGAAGCAGTGAATGGATCCCTGTTTCATTACTGTGTGAGTCCAAGAAAGGTTTCATACTTTCTTGATGTCCTTTGACTTTGACAATGTCATGGAAATATGTTTTAATGTCCGCTACCTTAGCGTATATTCCTATGGTCATGATAAATGCGATCTAAAGGTGTTACGTTAGGAAAGCGATTAATTCGTATTGAAGTGATATTTTGGTGAAAGGAAGATTACCTGAAATACACACACTTATGCTAGTGTCTGAGACCGGTCCATTATGATATTAGTGTGCTAATTTCATAAGTGTGAACACTGCATATGAGAAAGGCAATCTGAGCTTTATCTTGGCTCTAAAGGGATTAGATTGGCCATGAGAAAAGTGTATTTGTGTAAATCTAGGATATCTGAGGCACTATATCAAAATGATCGAGTTGCACTGCAAGGTTGTTTTGTGCTGGTCTCTGGAAAAGGGATTTCTAGTACAAGACACCTATAAGGAGACTCGTGCCCACGCGGTTACGACAGAGCACTTAGTATGAAAGAAGGAAAGAAGAGAAAGAGACTTGACCCTTAACATTTAACCCACTAAGTGTGAGTGGGAGATGTAGGGAAATACCTAATCCACCCTTGGTGGGTTAGGGCCCAAGCCCAATGAGAATTAGGGCTAATATGTAATGCCCAATGAGAATTGGGGCTAACATGTAATTATGGAAATACTTGGGATAAAATGAGTAATTTTTCCCTTAATAATTTGAATTGAAAAGATATGACTTTTCATATCTTTATATACGAGAGAAGTTTCTGTCTTTCCGGAGTAACCATAAGAACAAAAGAAAACTCCCGTAACATATTCCTTTTCTCTCGGACTCTTCCATCCTTCATTGTGCATCTGTTGTATACGTATTTGGAGTCCAAATCGGTACTCCGATTTCGTGTGGGTACCAAGCGAGTCTACCGGATTCCATGTATGCCCGAAACCCTACAGTGGCATCAGAGCCAGATGATTCTTGAGGCTAGAATTTTATTTATATATTCCGCTGCTTTGCCTCTCGTATGATCCATGTTCTTTTCTTCTTTGTTTTTTTTATATTCCGTAATTTCTGTGATACTATGATGATGATGATTTGCTTTATCAATTCAGCAAATCTTGAATATTAGTTTGATTTTATGCTTCTTTCTTCCAACGGAAGAGATATGCATTGTGATTTTCGGCCCAATCTGATTCATATGCATCTATGTTTTTTCTTTTTGGTTCTGGATTAAATATGCATCTGTGTGTGTATGTGTACGTGTTCGAGGGATAAGACGCGCATGAACAATTGTGTGAGAAGCATTTGTGGTGTGCTGTGCGCATATATATGTGGCTAAGATACAATTTTTTTTTTTCGCTGTGCATTCCAGATTTTTTTTTTGAATGAAATGTACATAATTGTTGGTTGATTCTATGTGTTTCTTTTATCAAACTCGTTCTGCAAAATTTTTCGTTGGTGAATATAAATGTATGGCTAAAGTATACTTTTGGTCCCTTATCTTTGCATCAAGTCTCTTTTTAGTCCCTTAACTTTGAAAAGTACACTTTTGGTCCTTTTTTGCTAATACCGTTAGTTTGATTTAACGGAAAATGCTAACTCAGCAAATCTAAAAAGTAATTTTATAATTAAATATTAATAAAAATGGTCAAATTTTAAAATATAAGAATTATTTCTTTTAAATGAAACTAACGGTGTTAGCGAAAAAGGACCAAAAGTGCACTTTTCAAAGTTAAGGGACCAAAAGAGGACTTGATGCAAAGATAAAGGATCAAAAGTATACTTTAGCCTAAATGTATTTATGAGTTTGAGAAACTTAGAAAAACAACATGAGAGAATCCAAAAGATTAAAATTAAAAACGAAATTGGGTCATTAGAAAAAAAAAAGGATTTAGGCCATGAAAACTATCACATTATGTAGAACACGAAAAAACGATGAAAATCGACTACTAGAACGCGAAAAACAGACACCGGACGGCAAAGTTATGGGGTTGAGAAAAATTGGGTCCATCAACCCGACCCGTCCGCCCATCCGGGTCTGGGTTGACCCGGCTGGAGGAAGAAGATGACCTATGACGTCATGATGACGTCTTTTAGTTTTTTTTTTTTAAAAAAATAAAGATTCTGTGGGCTGTCTGTTTTGGCCCAAAATATTATGAAAATTAGCAAGGAAATTCGTGTGGGCCTAATCAGTAGAGCCCAATCCATTCCAAAACATAAAAAAAAAAAGGAGAATTCACATGGGCTTCTTATAGCTGGGCCTGAAGTCCAAATAAAAAAAAAAGATCCTCCAAAAAAAAACATTTTTTTTTCTTTCCTCCTCTAGGGACATTTGAAGGGGCATTTTAGCTCCGATTGAGACGCGGTTTCTTTCTAAAAATCCCTAAATTCAAGACCTACATATAGACATATTGCTTGTCTATTTTTGAGGCTTTTTTTTGGATATGTATGGAGGCTTTTTGGTGCCATTTTTGTGATTTTTATGAGTTTAAAAATCCTAAAATATTTATAATAATTCATAAAAATTTTATTTGAGTCAAATTTGAACCTAGAGAGTTCCAAGAGCACCAAACCAAAAGAATTTCACTCTTCTGGATGATATTCATATAGAGAAATTTAATCCTAAGTATGATTTATATAGTGGTAAAACAGAAAAGGAATAAGTAATTGGATATTGCCTCTAAACGTTGATCCTGTAACGCCTGGAATTTTCATACTATACTATAACATTTTAATTGAATTATAACCACTTTTTAATGTCAAAAGCCCAAAAATACGAATAAATTTAAAACTTTTTCTTTCCAAGCAATGTTCCAACTCTAATGCAGTTGGAATGGGCTTTTCGGACAAATTGAATAATTTAAAAACTTTTTATAAGATAAAGTGGTTATTAAAACAATTAAAAGTACGCTAACCCTCTCAAGGTAACTATTCTTAGTTCATAATACTTGATAAATTTAAATCTCTTAATAAATTTATACAATTCTAACTTCTATGCTTTCTACTGCTAATTTAATAATTTAATTTTACATCATATACAAATAATCTTACTTTTCAAATTATAAAGTTTAAGTTCTTCATCTAAACTTCTTCTAGCACTTCTTCCTTATCTTAATCATCTCACTATCTTCCAGCTAGATTCTTCCAAACCTGCGTTACTGAAAAATGTTTGGGGATAGGGGTGAGATTGGTAATCCCAATAGCAGTTTCTTTCATATGAGTTCATGCATAATAAATCATAAATCTTCACAATATGAATAATCTTTATCCTTATTATAACCTCTACCAACCACTACTAACGATATATTCATTAAATAGTGGTGGTACCTCTACCTGCAACAGGATTTCATAACCTCTGGCAAAGGGGGAGCGACCCACCTAAGCCTTGGAGTACTCCCCTCATAACCTCTAAGGAATAAAATTACCATTGCTACAGATATTATGAAATTTATGCATGCAATGCGCTGTAATTAAATATTATATGAAATAAACTGCTACCTGGCTTAATCCTTACTCCTGTACTGGCTACTTTCCTTCGCTGTGTCTCAAGGATCCAGTCTCACTATTTTTCCTATGATTGCATTTAGATAATAAATTAAATTAGTATATATACTAACTTATAATAATTCTGCGGCTCTCACGTTCCTATTGTACTACTTAAAACTCTGCCCCTTCCCTTTTTGACATGATTAAATCTTAGTATGTAACTTAATTGCTAATCATATAATCATTTACACACCAAACATATATCCATACATATACATATATCTTTCTTTTCTATTTATTGCGAAATCCCGAGAATGGGGTAATCAACACTATAAACCAAGTTCAGGCTTAAGCAATTCAATTTATTAAAGGACCTTACAGGTCACTATTTATAATATGTACCATATACTTGAACACTCACAATCTGTCTTTGTTCTTACTTTCTCATATCTAAAATTGGAATCTTCAACTTTTAATAACATATTTTTAGTCCAATTTATGAACAAATTTTCAATCAGCTTGAGCTTTAAATAATTCTTGCAACAACCAGCATAAGCAAAACAAAGCAGTGAACATACATAAACCATAAGTTTCATTTTAGTAAGCTTTTAAACATCTCATTCAACACTTAAAACTTCTCGTCACCTTAGAATTCTGGTTTATCCTTTAGGAATCCTAATTACTTTGATATCACTTAATCATTGCAATGAATTTGTATTATACTTGCATACACACCACACATGTACCCAATACCCCACTAAAATCATACTTGAAAATTACCAACCAAAGCGAGTCAGAAGCATTCACCTCACATATATCTCTCTTTTAGTAAAATCCTAACCTCTATATTTGTTCTATACGAATCCAATTCTTCAAAATTACAATATGCTTTTCTTATCTCTACATTTTTTTAACTTCTTGCTTATCAAGATCATTAATTTCATTTTTCCACATCAAACCTTTAACAAAACAGTCACCTATATCACATTTAACTAGCAATTGCTAATGTAATAACTTATTTTCTGTAACCTAACAATAAAAAGGACAAGTCTTTGAAATTATAACTCATTTCATATTTGAGAACTTCAAACACTAGTTACTCAAAGAAAATCCTTCCAGAAATATTTGTTAAGGGTTTAGTCCCTTACCCAATTAACATATCACAAACATCTTATCATTCTAATGGATGTTTTAGTGCTTTAAAACACATTTATGTCCTTTAAACAACCTTCTTTATTTTTAACAACCACCCTAACTTCGTACCCACTTACCTTCCATTCCAATTACTAATTATACATTAACAACAACCTTAATCCCTTGAATTACATACAAACACCATTAAGCTTCATGGATTTAATTAAATCATTATCAACTCTTTCATATCATAATGAGATCACCTAAATAGTTTCTTACCATTTGTCAGTAATATCAAATTAGTTAACAATAGAAACTCCATGGTATCCATATTAAATCACTTTCATTCCCTCTTCCTGATAAAGAAATAAGCCCTTTCATTAATTATACTTCCTCAACCCATTTCTATTCTAAGCATAAATAACCTACCAAAACACAATAAGAAACACCCACATCAGAATTCTACATTCATCACAACCCAAAACATTAATTCACAATTACTCTTTCCCTGTCACTGAAACTGTCAACTAGCACCAGCAAGAATAGAAAAATTCCACTACCATTTACCACCAAACAAAAACATATTTGGACCAAAATAAAGCATAAGAAAATCAACACATGCTCAGAAAATTGCCATATGCCATGCATGAGAAAGAAGAGAAATCATCACCATTAAACTTCCAAATTTCCCCTAACCACACGGCCAAACAGAACAGGGAACAAAATAAAAGAATAAGAGTTATATAATCAACCCAATTACCTCCTTTTCATCTTCTATTTCTTATGTTTAAGATGTTAATTCATCCAAGGAAATAACAAGAATCAAGCAATCCTTGAGAAAAGGAAAGCTCGGCCAGAACAGAACGAGAACAAGGAAGAACAAGAACAACAATCTAAACTTTATTTAAGCACATATTCAAAGCACCCAAACTAGCTCCTAATTCATACAGATATTGCTTCCAAAAATTTCCCCTTTTCGGCCAAACAAAATTCCCAGAACAGGGAAGACAAGAATAACAATCAGAATTCCAAAATCCTTCCAATCCATCCCAATAATGTCCTCTTCTTTCACTTAGATTACGCCTAAACACGATTAATCAAGCTTTAATTCAGTGGAACACCGAGAAATCATCAGGAACTCGTCGGGTGAACAGTGACCCGAGGAGGAAAATTTGGGGCAACTTGAATAATACCCCTTCATCACTCAAATCCGACCCCAAGAGTGATTAATCAAAGCCTAAGCTTCGATTTTATACATTTCAAAACTTCCAAAGCACGCCAAATTCGAATAACTTCCTCTCTCTCATAGCTCGAAATCGGACGGAAGAAGGAAGGAAATGGAGAAGAAAGGCTTACCCAACATTAACCTGAGATTCTTGAACGCTTTGCTTCGCCTTTCACCGCCGATCGCCGTCGCTCTGGCCGTCAGCCGCTGCTGCTCGAAGAACAGGGAAGAGAATGAGGAAGAGAGAGATTTCAGGAACAGAGGGAAGGAAATGAGAGTGAGAGAGAGTGAGGAAGTATATGTGTGTGTATTTCGGGCTTAAGGAATAAGAAGGAAACAAAAGCATGAAGAAGGACACGTGGGAAGCACTTGTTTAAAGGGAAGGTTGGGATATTTTTAAATAGGTGCTTTACCATTTTGCCCCTTCTTTTCTTTGAAGATATTTTCCAACTAGGGGCAGATATTGTCTTTTTCATTTCTCTCTTTTCATTTTCCTTTTAAATGGTAATTTGATTTACCATTCTCATCTACAAATAAACCGGAATTCGTCCTAAAATAATTTCTCTAGGTATACTTTAATTTTTAAAATTTATTTATAAGACTTTTTAAATATCAAGCAATACCTCAGAGTTCTAAATATTCCCTTATTTAAATTAATCTTCTCACTATTTTTCCTTAACTAATAAAGAAATTAAACTTCAAGAATTATTAAAAATACATCTGACCTCATAAATTTATTTATAAGGCTGTTTAATTTCTATATACCATTCCAAGACTTTTAATAAGCCTTCATTATCTCTTTTCTCCAAATTCAGTTTTATCTCTTAATTATTTCTCTTTATTTCTTTAAGAAAATAAGCCTTGAAATTATTAAAAAAAATGCATAAATATTATAAATTTATTTTTAATGCCTTTTTAATATTTTAATAATATTCTCAAAATATTAAATAATTCCTTATTTTCTATTTTCTAAAATTTGGGGTGTTACAGATCCAAACCTAAATTACTTAGGGAAATGTGAGCCTCTAAGTGATGTATGAAGTAGGGATTTTTGTATCAGAGTATGAGACTCTAAAATAAAGCCTAGAAGAAGAAGATCCTTAAGAGGATCGAGAGAGATATAATTCAGAGTAAAGTTCATTTGAACTTGAAATGAAACAAGAGGTATAATGGCAAGAAAATATTGATGATGCACTAGATGAGGAACCTGAATAACCGAAATCCTAAAGATTATGATTGGGATCTGGATAAACCTCAGGGAGGTTAAAATGACGATCAGATATTAAAGAAATAGTATCAGATCAATGCAAGAGGAAATTTCTAATGGAGAAATTTTCAAATCTTAACTCCGGATCATAGTGAAATTCAGGAATAAAATACACCTCAAATATCTTTAGAAAGCCTACCTTAGGAGAAAAGAGAATCCTAAACCTAGTCCAATCACCAATGATTGAACAAATAAAAGACTTAAGAGAAAATACTAAAGGTTTATGTGAAGAAACATAGATAAATGGCATAAGACATTTTAAATATTTCATTGAGAAAATAGAGAACCTCTTAGAAATTACCAAAACAACATGACACAACTTCTATCATGTCACTTAAGAATATGATATTCCTAAAGCCTTGCTGAATAACGGTTAGTGAGAACCTATATCAGATTTGTTTTTGGGAAGTAGAGAGACTTTAAATTCCATTTTTGATGTTATATTCAGCTGAAATTAACTTCACAAAATCATAAGAACGTTGTAGAAATCAAGAAAACTCTTAAGTCACTCAAATAAGAAGTTAATAAGACATTATGGAAATAATGTAAGGAGAGACATGAAGAAGTAAATGTCAAGTACACTTTGTGAGTGGGAGCAAAATGTCAAATGCTCCATCTGAGTGGGAGCTCTTGGAAAATATGTCTTCCAAGAGAGTTATATGCTCTATCTGAGTGGGAGCTCTTAGAAAATAAGTTTTCTTGGAGTTTTATATGCTTTATCTAAGTGTGAGCCAATGTCAAATACTCTATCTAAGTGGGAGCTAATGACATTGCTTTATCTAAGTGGGAGCTTTCAGAAACTAAGTTTTCTGAGGGACATAATTGAGCATATTGTAGAAGTGCTTGTATAAAATTTTTGATAGATGATAATATTATTACTGGAATCTGTGTTATGGGAGGTTTAAACGTATTCTCCTGATCATAGACCCAATAGTGTTATTATTTTTCTAGTCAAGAATAATACAAGTGCATGACATTGTATACTTTAATGTGCTACAAATAAGTTATTGGATCAAATCAGATTGTGAATAGCCAAATAATTGGGATGATTTGAAGTAATTAAGACAAGAAAGGCTGCCAAGAACAACAACACAACAATAAACTTAATGGGGACAAATGAAAATTTGATATTGAAAGGTCTCATATGATTTAATAGAAGATGTTGTCATGTCATTGACCAAGAGTCATGATGAAGTTAAAGTTGAGAAGTCATCTCGACTTGGCTTATGAGAGGACATGAGACCTACATGGCTTGAAAAGGGGATAATGTGTCATAAATTACCCTATAGAGTGCAAGCATGATAGAAATCCAACAACAAAAAGCTATGTGAATTGTGTAAAAAGAAATTTTTTTGCAAAACTTCCATTACACAAGATGAAAAATGTTGTCAATTAAGTTTGACACATATAAATTGAGGCTTAACGCCTTTTATGAGACAACATCTACATTAGATAACCAACAAGACAAGGAGATTGAAGGAAGTTGATTGTATATTGTCAAATGAACAATGAGTGAAAATTGTTCATAAGGGCGCTCCTTTCCTGATGGGAGCACATGAAAGTCAGGTTAAACCAAAGTGAAAACTTTGTTACTTTTTCAATGATGTATCAAAGTACTTGGAGCTTGAATATGGATGTTAGGAAGTGTGCAAACCCTTTGGGCTAGCATACTGCAGAGGTAGCACGTTTTCAATATCCTAAACCCAAATGAGACAAGGGTAAGAGGTTCTACAAAAGAGAATGTGAGAACTACCCTGACATCACAGGAGTAATAAACTCTTTAAGGAGAGCAATGACCTAAGTGAGGTTAAATTATTTTCTTACTAAAGAGTAAACCATTTTGAGATGGATTTTTTTTCTTTTCTGTCAATAGTGAGCAGGAAAAGACTCAAGCTCCATAGACTAAAAGAATAAGGATCAAAGATCCTTTATTAAATGTTGTCATTTATCAAATTCAAGCATAAGGCTTTAAATTGGTAATGACGTGAGGATTGAGGTGAAAGGCATTAGAACCTACAAGTTCATTGTTTCATGCACCAAGCTCATGGGTTCTAAATGAACTATCTTGACTTTCATGACAAAATTAGTTGTTTGTGATACAATCTTCCTTGACATTTCTTTGTTTTTCCGTCATTGTTGGTGATCTTTGTGTGTATGACTGCTTTACCACCCTAATTTAAGTGTTGACTTGAATACATGTCATGGTGGACTAGGACATATAAATTGAATTGGCATTTTCAAGAATGCTTTGTTCATTACCCAATAGGGAAGTGTCTAGTAGGTAAAGCAATAAGAAAAGTTTTTCAGTAAGGGAATTCAGATTAAGAAAATATTGCATTTCTTCCATCCGACTATAATATGGTTCAATGAATGTGAGGGCATGACACGGAGGTTATATTACCTTAGTTGATGATTACTCATGTAATTATCATTACTTTATTTCACACAAGTTTGAAGCTCAAGTGCTTTAGACGATAAGTGAATAAAGTTGAAAATAAAGTACATACAGAATATAAGAATTCTACGCACTAATAGAGATTGTTCCTGACCAATTTCAATGAGTTTCATGAAGAAAAAGGGATATTTATTTAGCTAAATGATCCTTCGTACTCTGTCACCAGATGGAGTTGTTATGAGGCGTAATGAAATGTTACTTAACATGGTGATGTATGAAATGGTTCAAGCTAACCCACCAAAAGTGAGTGGGAGAGTGTTGTCTAGTCCACCTTTGGTGGATTAGTAGACATATTTGATTGATTAAGTATGGTTTTCTCTTTAAGGGAGATACAAACTTTATACTTAACCATGTGCCCTCTTAAGTGGTATTTTCTGAACCACATGAATTATGGTCAAAGAGCAAATCAAGTTTTTTGAGTTCCCGTAGGCCATAAAGGTCAATTACACGATCTCATAGTCGTTGTAAGTGGGAACTTATTATGGTGACATTTTCATAAGTG
Source organism: Mimosa bimucronata (assembly GCA_037074515.1). Taxonomy (NCBI): domain Eukaryota; kingdom Viridiplantae; phylum Streptophyta; class Magnoliopsida; order Fabales; family Fabaceae; genus Mimosa; species Mimosa bimucronata. Next base: position 11,245,448 of record CM073443.1, on the reverse strand, counting down.
AATATGAAGATGGATTTGTATCTTAAAAGAATTGAAAAGAACCATATTTATTATGGGTGAGTTTTTTCCAAATAATGGTGAAACTTATCACATTGTGTTTCTCTGTATTTATATATGAGGCACAGTGATAAGGCAATACGGAACAAGCTCTACAGTCCTCAATTGCCCATGTAAGTGGGAGCTTGTGAAAGGTCATTAAAGAGACCTAAAAGTGTTCTGTATAAGAGGTCTTACCTACTTCTTAGAAGTAATGGAAGAAAGCAATATTAAAGGACGTAGATTCTTTGAGAAAGAATCAAGTCTGAGAGTTAGTTGTTGCACCACAAGGACGAGAGATCATTTGTAAGCAAATAAATTCTCAAGATTAAGAACAAATTTGTTAGATCAATTAACAATACAAGACTCTTACGGTTACAGAAGGGTATACATAGGCATGCATTGTGAGAATATCTTCTCATATATTATGTGCTTAAAATCACACTCATTTTTGGAAATAGTTAATTGTTTGGTTTTAAGGATTACATCAAGTGGATGTGAAACTTGTATGTTGAGTAGTGATTTGGATGAAGAAATCTATATAATTTGACTATTAGATTTCACTATAATTAATGTTTGAGGTTTACAATGTGATGACCTCATATTACATATTTTTGCATTAGTCAATTCATGGACTGAAGCAATCATCCAAACAATGGTATTTAAGGTTCCATATGAGTGGTAACCTAATATATTATTCTTATGGTTGAAGAAACCATAACCAAGTAGTTTGTGATATTATCCTTTAAGCGGATAATATACTATTGACCAAAATAGTTTGATTTTGATAGTGCCTATTAAGGAAAAGGCACTAAGAACATGGGTAAATCATTATGTATTTTTGGAGTTAAGATCCAAAGATATAGCTCAAGCAGACTCCATTCCTTGTCACAAGAGAGTTATATTATGGAAATTCTTGAGCGGTCCAAGGTAAACGATTTTGATCCCATAGATACCCTAGTGACTTCTAGAGTGGTTTTGGTTCTTGATTATAGATATCCCTTAATTGAATTAACTTTAAACTCAAAATGGAAAAGGGTTTCCATGTAAATGTTGTTGGTAGTTTAATATACTCAGTGGTGTGTAAAATATCAGATATCCATTGTGGTAGGACTTTGTAAGTCGGTCCAACCATTGTGAGAGGCATTTGATGGCCACAAAAATGCTTATAGATACTTTAAAGGGCAAGATAGTTATGCGCATTTAAAAGTACTTACTGTGGTAGTACATATGGCTATGTCGATGATGTCTAGAAGAACATCTTAGATTTGAAATAAGAATTCAAACCTAGTGTTAATGCATTGTAAAAACACTATGACCATTACCTAAATAAAAGACCCTAAGTATCATAGCATGAGTAAAATACAAAGATGAATATGTGAGATATGTTGTAGCATATAAGGTTGTTACTAAACAACAAGTTCCTATGCAAAGTCCCCTGATTGAGCCTGTGGCCAAGGATATACATGAGAGACATGATAAGTCCTTCGGCAAGCATAGGATATGAAGTAATGGATACTACATTAAGGCTTTACATGTGTATGTGATAGTATACAATGTCTAGTATGTCGTACAGGTAGATGAGGTTGGCTCTCTCACACGAGCGACTGCCTTTGACACTCAGGAGTAGTGTGCAAAGATGAGACAATGTGTTCACCAGCAAAGCAGTGAAAATACTGATATGGTAGAGAAGAAACACAAACTATATGTCGCCTCGACTAAAAAGTGCAGCAAGTCGAGATGAGATCCGTGATTACACACATATGGATCGAATTATGGATACCCACATCCGTAATACCTGTAGCCAGACAACAAAATTCTTCAAAATTGACGTTATACAATATGAGAAGGGTTGAAGAATTTTGGGTTTAGATACAGTGTGTTTCTATACTGAAGTTTGTATGGTGTTAATGATAAAATTAAATCGACGTTCGCTCTTATAGAAAAAGAGTAACACCGTAGCATGCGATTCATACCGCATGTGCTAAAGTTACCGCAAACTGGAAGCAGTGAATGGATCCCTGTTTCATTACTGTGTGAGTCCAAGAAAGGTTTCATACTTTCTTGATGTCCTTTGACTTTGACAATGTCATGGAAATATGTTTTAATGTCCGCTACCTTAGCGTATATTCCTATGGTCATGATAAATGCGATCTAAAGGTGTTACGTTAGGAAAGCGATTAATTCGTATTGAAGTGATATTTTGGTGAAAGGAAGATTACCTGAAATACACACACTTATGCTAGTGTCTGAGACCGGTCCATTATGATATTAGTGTGCTAATTTCATAAGTGTGAACACTGCATATGAGAAAGGCAATCTGAGCTTTATCTTGGCTCTAAAGGGATTAGATTGGCCATGAGAAAAGTGTATTTGTGTAAATCTAGGATATCTGAGGCACTATATCAAAATGATCGAGTTGCACTGCAAGGTTGTTTTGTGCTGGTCTCTGGAAAAGGGATTTCTAGTACAAGACACCTATAAGGAGACTCGTGCCCACGCGGTTACGACAGAGCACTTAGTATGAAAGAAGGAAAGAAGAGAAAGAGACTTGACCCTTAACATTTAACCCACTAAGTGTGAGTGGGAGATGTAGGGAAATACCTAATCCACCCTTGGTGGGTTAGGGCCCAAGCCCAATGAGAATTAGGGCTAATATGTAATGCCCAATGAGAATTGGGGCTAACATGTAATTATGGAAATACTTGGGATAAAATGAGTAATTTTTCCCTTAATAATTTGAATTGAAAAGATATGACTTTTCATATCTTTATATACGAGAGAAGTTTCTGTCTTTCCGGAGTAACCATAAGAACAAAAGAAAACTCCCGTAACATATTCCTTTTCTCTCTGACTCTTCCATCCTTTATTGTGCATCTGTTGTATACGTATTCGGAGTCCAAATCGGTACTCCGATTTCGTGTGGGTACCAAGCGAGTCTATCGAATTCCAGGTATGCCCGAAACCCTACAGAGAGTAACAATGAATTGCTTGAATTTGCATCCTTAAATCCAACTATCATATAAAATTAGAAGGCAGATGTTTGTCACCGGCCGCAAGTGCATGGGTTGCGCCAAGTAATAAAGTGATAAGTAAAGTATCGTTCCCACGAGGATTTGGTCCAAAACCCGGTCAAACAATGATTGTCACACTCTCGCCCAATTTGAGTGACAAAAATGTTGAGATTGGATATTAACAATGAAAATAAACCTATGCTAAATGAAAATAAAACCATAAACAAGTGATTCTCTAACTTCAAGGATAAAATGGGTCCTAAGATTATCTATCCCCCTTGTACTTCTTAAAACTCAATTAACCTCCCCTCAAAAAAGCTCTCAACGAAACCACGTGCTAATCTAGGGTTCATAGAGTACTTGTAAACGCTCTCTCAAGTCAAGAACAAGTGTTTAGTCTTATTAATTGCACAATCTCTTGCTATAAGTTAATAAAACCCAATTATCACACTCCAACCCTAATGTGAATATGCAAGGCTAGCAAGTATATCTCTATCTTACCAACAAAACCATCCATCCATGCAAACTTCAGGTTCTTGCACTATTTTACCCAAGTTCTACACTCAATCTAGCCCTCTCAAGCATCAATCAAGTGAACCCAACATCTAAATGGTGATCAAGCACTTAAAAGCATTAGGAACAGAGTAAAATAAGCACATGGATATCATTAATCACAACATAAGAGGAGGAATCAAGAATCAATCCATACAAGGGTTCAAAATAATCCTAGAATACAAGTATTTTAGCTACTCATGTTCTACAACTCTATGGGAGCATATATATACAACATTACAAAACAAAACAAGAGAAGAGAATGAAGATGGAAGAGATAAACCAAGAGAGGAAGCCCAAATCTCTTTGAAGCTCCAAGCCCAAGCTAAATCCCCTCCAAAATCCATGCCCTAGCAGAGCAAAACACCCCCAAGAATGTCCAGAAGTCGAAGAATGTCGAGCTCCCTCGAAACCCTAGCTTTTATATCACTTAAATCTGACAAAAAACGCGCAGCAGAGCCGTCCGTTCGCAGTGGCGAAGTCCACGGCGAACAATGATCGTTTCTGCCTCTTTTTGGGGGTCACGGCGAGCTCACGGCGAACTTGGACCTATCTGTAATTTTGGAATTTCGGGGACCTATCTGTAATTTAGGAAATTCGAGGTCCTTTTCTGTAATTTTTTCAATTCGTCCAGAAACTTGTATTTTCCCTTTTTTCTTGAAATTTCAGCTTCTAGCCCCAAATTCTGCCCTCTTTAATTGTTCTTCTTAACCGGGATCCCTTGGTTATTGTATCAAAATATTCCTACAATATTTACATAAAACAACATAAGCAACTAACTAGAAATGTGATCAAAATCTACACTAATAAACAATTATATGCAACCAAAAATCAAATGAGCATTTTTCTATCTTGAGTATCCAAAAATTATAAATGATTGAATAAAACCTCAAGGAAAATGTGCTGAAAATACATGAATTCCAAGAGTTATCAGCAGAATTATTATGAGGTATAGGAAGTGATTTCATTACTAATAATTTCCATGGAAAAGAAAGGAACATTAACCTATTATCATTTATTATACTGAAACTTGTCGGTGCCTACAACTACGTTGTTTAGAGAATTTAAGAGGACTAAATTCCTTCCTTAAAGCCTTATAGTAATTACCTAAAGTTGTTGGTGCAAGCTCATATCTTGTTGTTTCGTGTAGAATGTATCACCGGTTCAATTTTTATGTTATGGTGTGTAAGATTTCTTACTTTCACATATTGTTGTTCATTCAGATGATTATGTTAAAGAATAAAATATTATAATTAAAAAAGCGTAATTATTTTATGGGAAAAAGACAAAAGAATACCTCTTAACTTAAAAAAAATGACATTTTAGTCTCTCGAATTTCGAATCATCAAGGCTCAATTGGGAAGCTGTGTTGGCCATGAAGCATTTTACTCAATGCTCCAAGCATTCTTCATTACTCGATCAAATTTAAATGCTTCAAAGGTTTTAGTCATGTAATGCTCGATTGGAACATTAGACATTGATTGAGGAATGTTGGTATATGTATTCAAGGAGTGAATTGATCATTTGAGGGTACAGAATTAAGTAATTTTTTTTATCACAATAAGGTTTCATAGGGATGTACATGGTTTGGTGAGGATAAATGGTAGAAAGCACGGTAAGGAGAATCTCACTATAAGTGGGTTTCTGTGCTCTTTGGCACAACAAGCAACCATGCTCGTCATGGCGAGAATCCTATCACGTGCAGGGCTTAGTGAAAGCCTTGCCGAGGCGAGTATTTAATTTGCTTGCCTTGACAAAATCATCAAAATTCAAATCTAATAAGTCACTATCAAATTCCATTTTTAGGGAAAAAGAAGGTTTCAGAGAGAGAGATAGAGTGCAATTTTTGAGAGAGAAACTCCTCAAAGTGGAAGGTTCAAGTCCTTAATCAAGTTTTTGGTCCCTAATCTCCAAGTAAGTGATTCCTAATATCATTCTTCTTCATTTTAATTTGATTTATGAGAAAGGATATGGAGGTGTGGGAGAGGTGGGGGAAACGATGGGGTATATTGGTAATTTTGGGGGTGTTGGGATGATAAAAAACAATTTGCCATGTAAGCTCATACGTTGCTTGCCATGTGGGCACAAATAATTCAACGTGTAGTGCCACTTATGCACAAATGGCATCCGTTAATTGGACCTTAATTGCGTTGGCCAATATACCTCATTTTAAAACTTTATTGACATACAATAACCCTTTAAAATTTAATTGTGTCAGACGCTCTTAAGTCAACACTTATTGGTAAAAATACACCTTAATTCAATTATTAATAAAACAAAAGTTCCCAACCACCCTAAAGACCCACAAGTGGCTAGTTGCAGGTGCCTAAAACTAGGTGGGAATAAATATTTTGACAAGTATTGTTAAGGCATTCTTCACATTAGATATAATCAACTCTCATTTATCATGTCACAAAATCTACACTTTTAGGTCATACGCAAGTTTTGATAACGCATTTCCGAAGTTTCATTATGTATTAATTTAACCTAAATTCTCCATATTCAATCCAAAATACCAATGAACAAGGAGTGCTTGCTCACAAAAAGAGATTGAATTGTTCCCTTAATTCAACTCCATTCCTCAATGTAAGAGAGGGGAGTTCCCAAATGAAAACACTAATTCAGACACCAATCATGTCATACAACAGATTCACTATGTAAGGAGAAGAGAGTAGGAGAGGGGAGTTACAGATGGGAGTTCACTTTTTGTCATCTCTTGAAAGCTGATCCACCCAAAATAATATATCCCTTATCTCATGTATACAATGCGTAGTTACTAATTTGAATTTGAAATTATAAAGATTAAATTCCTCATTTGCACCTACATTTCTTCTTATTCGCACAATAGTCTCACCTAAATTGGGTTTGGACCCCTAATCCACTGGGATAGTCTAGACATGTTCCAATAGTAATATATAATAGAATAGATTAAAAAAGTTGCTTTTCATGGTTACTAATATAAAACCAAGTTGACAAATTCATGTATAGTAAGAAAACTAAATAAATTACTACTATTGATTATACATAGCACATGTTACATTTAACTTTATTATTTACCAATCTATAAGTTAGATCAGTTAGTTCAAAAAAAATAACAATGAATTTTATAAATAATATAGTTTGCTTTCTTAATTATTGTTCCAAAATTAGTCAACTTAATTTTATATTAAGGACTAAAGGGAGTATTTATAAAAATAAATAAATAAATAAATAAAGAGAAACTCTCACTAGACGTCGATACTGAATTAATAAGACTCATCTAGAGAACTTAATTTTTATTTGATTTGATCAACGGTATTCCGATGTCAGTTTAGACTTGAAACTTATTACTTTTACTTAGAGGGAAAAATGTTTTTGTCTCTATGAAGAAGTCTACTTTCTAGCATTTAAATGTTCTTCCCAGTTGCATAATGGTGGATTGACACAACCTCAGGAAGTCATCTAACAAATTTTTAGTAACCTCTCTTTTACATCAGTGGCCTTTTCATCAAGCCATCACAATTATAAGTGTAGTCCCATAATTTCCTTTCCTCCACTTCATGAATGGGAAAGCATCATTCGAAAGAACAAAAGAGGATTTTCATCCTATTGTCATATTCTGATATATTATAAGGGTCTTCTGCTGCAACATCAACTTTGGGAACGTCAGTATTCATCCCTAGTGTTGTTTGCTAATGATATGTTTCCGTTCAGCTTTGAATTGGATTACACTGACCTAGCATTCCTTTAACAACTCTTATGGTGTGTTATATCAAGAAAAACTTTGTCAACCCTTCAGTTATAAACTCACCGGGTTCTAACATCATTTTACAGGATGTCCAAGATTTCATTACACTTTTTTTCTGTTGTATGTTTTGCAACCACCACAAGGTGCAAGTATATGATGTTGTAGCAAATTTCTTTTTACAACCACCGTCGTCTAAACTCATGTAATGTTTATATTATTTAAAATATCATTTTTTCTTTGAATAAAAAAAAAGGAGGGAAGAAGTTCATGTTTGACTTTGAGGAAAATCGAATATCTTCGTGATTCATATCCTTTTTGTTTTCTTGTTTGACTCTGAGGAGTGATAAGGACAAGACCAGGGAGTGAATATGAACATGGCAAATATTATCTATCTCCAAGGGCATTTTTTAATAGTAGAGACTGAATATTTTAATTACCACGCGTTAGTATTCGATTTAAATAAGTTTAAGCGAAACCAGAAATATTTTATTTCATATCTTTCAATATAAGTGATCACCTTATCGCTTGCATTCAATTAATTACTAAATTAACTAAATATATTATAGAGGCAAACCTATATCTCGTGGAGTCTTCTACTTTGATTCCAGGATTACTTAATTAGTACATAGATCCAATTATTGAAAACAAAAGAATCTACACGACATATTTTTCAACTTTATTTTAGAGATAGGGAATATATAGAAAATAGGGAAAAATAAGAAAATATGAAAATAAAGCTTTTTAAAAAGTACTTCTTTCGGTCTTAAATATAAGATCTAGTTGATTTTTTTCGGGGATGTTAATGAAGCTAATTAAGTTGTTTAATCATAACATATGCTATATATATATATATTATTTAGATGATATATATTTTAGTTTATAAGTCAAATACCTAATTTGGAGAAAAAATCCCACCAAATCAATCTATAAATGACTTATTTAATTTTCTTAAGAATTTCTAAAAAAGTCAACTATGTTTTATATTAAAGACCGAGTGAGTATTAAGTCAAATAGAATATGAAGTTACCATGCACTATGTCAAAATAAAAAGCTTAAACAAATTCTTTTCCAGTGACGAGTGTAAGATCAATGCATATTCCAAATACCAAAGCAATAAATAAGTTTCAAGAACCACTTGGTGTGTTAAACAAGAATGACTTAACTTTTACTTTAAAGAAATCCAATCAAAGATTAAAGATAATAAAGATTTATAAAATCAAAGCAAGAAATTGAAACAAAGTATAATATCAATATATTTTAAGAAATATAAATGATAAAAACTCAATTCATTTATCAAAATTGAGCCACTAATTCAAATTCAATAAAAGAGAAACGATCAAACTATAACTCTCATCTATATAACACTGATAAGACGCAAAATCTATTCTTAAGAATGGATGCCTTAACCACCAAGTTGAATGGTGTGTGGTGCACTGGTGTTGTTGAATGGCGCCCTTGGCTTCCTTTCATCTGATTCTTGGTTCTTGTTCAGCATGGTGAATGATGCCTCCTAGTGGATGAATTGAAACTAAATCTCTTTCTTCATTAATCACTACTTGATGGTGAAGGTGATAGTGATAGACTTTTGATCCACTTTAATCCTTTTGAAAAAAGATATATGCTTGAATTGGTTTTCAGAAGGGTGGTGATTGACATCCTTTTAGGTGAATGACACATGGAAGGGTTTGATTTGGATAATTATTTTCTTTTATAAATTGATTTGGACAATTCTTGTTAGAAAGATAGGTGTATATGTGATATATTGTCACATATGTGTCTAACCATGTTGAATAATGACCCAAAAAAATCTTAAGGTCAGTAAATATCATATATCTTTTTCATATGCAAATTTCAGTTCTTTAGGTTCCAAAGTCTATCTTTTCCATCATCTATATGAATTATTTAAGCATAGTCTTGAAATCAAAGCAAGAAATACCTTTTTTTCAAGGAGGTCGATTCAACAAATGAGAATTATATAAACAAATGACAATTTTCATGTAGATTCCTAAATGTGTGTCATTAATGCATGAGCTATTTGATATCTATAAAAAATTATGGATTAAGGTGCGTTTTAGCCAATGATTTGTTACAAAATCACGTCTAACATAATTATTTTTAAAATAGTACATATAAGTCAGCCATCTTTTAAAATGGTCCATATAAGACAATCATCTTTTAAAATAGGGCAACTTGGCCAATAATTTATTATAAAAGAAGCGCCTACAGAATTATGTACTGTATTGGTCAAGTTGCCCCATTTTAAGAGATGACTAGCTTATATGGACCATTTTAAAAATAATTGTGCCATGCGTGCTTTTTGTAATAAATAATTGGCTAAAAGGCACCTTAACCCAAAAATTATTAAATGCTTCATTTATATATTATGAATAACATTGTCCACGTTAAATTGTTTATGACCATGAGGAACAGGAAAAGAGTTAAAATTGATCATCAATATATTATATAAAATTGATTAAAAAAAATAACAGTAAACAACACCAATCAGCGAATCCATATAAAGTGGTTGATAAAATACAACAACAACAACAACAACAAAGCCTTATCCCACTAAGTGGGGTCGGCTACATGGATCGCACGACGCCATTGTGCTCTATCGGTAACCAAATCTTTAGATATATTATTTATTAAAAGATCACGCTCTACGTCATTGAGTGTAAGCCTCGGTCTCCCTCTTCCTCTCTTAATCGGACTCCAGACTGTTTGATCTACTCTCCTCACTAGTGCATCTAATGGCCTCCTTTGTACATGTCCAAACCACCTCAAACGATTTTCTACCATTTTCTCACTGATAGGTGCCACTCCAACTCGTTCTCGTATATGATCATTTCGAATCTTATCCTTTCTTGTGTGACCACACATCCATCTCAACATCCTCATTTCAGCTACCCCCATTTTATGTTCATGTTGACTCTTCAAAGCCCAACATTCACTACCATATAATACTGCTGGTCTTATAGCAGTGCGATAAAACTTTCCTTTTACCTTATGGGGTACTTTTTTATCGCAGAGAACTCCAGTAGCTTTCCTCCACTTACACCACCCAGCTTGAATTCTATGATTAACATCGTCATCAATCTCACCATCTTGTCTTATAATTGATCCCAAATACCTAAACTTCGTCACTTGAGGGATTGTTTGCTCTCCCAGTTTAACCTCCAAATCACCTCTAAGTTGCCTATTTGCAAAATTGCAATGCATATATTCTGTCTTACTCCTACTTAAACGGAAACCTTTCGACTCCAGCGTGTTTCTCCATATCTCTAATTTATCATTAATCTCCTCTCTTGATTCGGCCAGAAGGACTATATCATCAGCAAAAAGCATGCACTTAGGGACCTCTTCTTCTATAGGATCAGTTAGAGCATCTACTACTAAGTTAAACAAATATGGGCTCAAAGCTGATCTCTGATGTAGGCCAATTCTTATAGGGAAGTCTTTTGTCTCACCTCCCGGCGTTCTAACCTTAGTCAACACCCCATCATACATATCCTGTATAACTTTAATATAAGCAACACATACTCCTTTCTTTTCCAAGGCTTTCCAAAGTAAATCTCTCGGCACGCGATCATACGCCTTTTCTAAGTCAATAAAAACCATATGTAAGTCTCTTTTTCTACTTCGATACTTTTCCATTATCCCCCTTAGTAGATATATCGCCTCTGTTGTGGATCTCCCTGGCATGAACCCAAACTGTCTCTCAGAAATACTAGTTTCTAGTCTTAACCTATGCTCAATCACCTTTTCCCATAGTTTCATTGTATGACTCATAAGCTTAATTCCCCTATAATTTGCACAATTTTGTATATCACCTTTGTTTTTATAAATCGGAACTAAAGTACTTTTTCTCCAATCATCAGGCATCTTCTTGGACCGTAAAATCTCGTTAAACAATTCAGATAACCATAACACACCCTCTTCCCCTAAACATTTCCAAACTTCAATCGGTATACCATCAGGTCCAACCGCTTTACCATTTTCCATTTTCTTAAGAGCTTCTCTAACCTCCCAAACTCTAATTCTGCGATAAAATGACCTATTAAGTTCATCTTCACTAATTGTCAAATCCCTAAACTCACAGGATAGACCTTCACCTCCATCATTGAATAACTTAGAAAAGTAGACCTCCCATCTATTCTTAATATCTTCGTCAATAATCAAAACTTTACCTTCTTCATCCTTTATACATCTTACTTGATCCAAATCTCTCGAATTTCTCTCCCTACTCTTTGCGATCTTGTAAATCTTTTGTTCCCCAGCCTTTGTCCCTAACTCCTTATAAAACCCCTCGTATGCTTTAGCACGAGCTTCACTCACTGCCTTCTTAGTCTCCTTTTTAGCTAAGCGGTACTTTTCCCAATTTTCAGTATTATTACACAAGTGTATAGCCTTAAAACAATTCTTTTTATTCCGCACCGTTTCTTGGACATCCTTGTCCCACCACCAAGTCTCCTTATCTCGTGGTCCAAAACCTTTTGATTCTCCTAAAGTAGCTTTAGCAACCATTTCAATCTTTGTAGCCATATTCTTCCACATGCTGTTAGCATTTCCTTGTGTCTCCCATACCCCTTCATCCAATAGATTTCTCTTAAAAATCTCTCGCTTCTCCCCCTTTAACTGCCACCACTTGATCTTTCGGTTCAAAACTGCCCGGCGCCTCTGTCTTATACATTTAATTCTCACATCAAGAACTAGAAGTCTATGTTGAGCGGTCTCCCCATGCCCAGGAATCACTTTGCAATTAGTACATAACCTTCTATCAGGGTTTCTTACCAAAAAGAAATCAATTTGTGACTTGTGAGTTCCACTTTTATATGTAATTAAATGTTCTTCCCGCTTCTTAAAGCATGTGTTAACAATCTTAAGATTGTATGCTAAGGAAAAATCGATAATTGTTTGCCCTTCATTATTCAACTCCCCATAACCAAAACCACCATGCGCCCTTGCATATGATCCCGCCTCTTTCCCAACATGTCCATTAAGATCTCCTCCAATAAAAATTTTTTCGGTTGCCGGTATACCTTGAATCAACCCTTCAATATCTGCCCAAAACTTCTCCTTAAGATGTGCTTCTGCCCCTACTTGGGGTGCATATGCACTAATAACATTTATTGTATCCTTTCCTACAATTACTCTCACAGATATGATTCGGTCCTCAATCCACTTAACTTCCACTACATTCTTCCGCCATTCTTTATCTACAATGATACCAACACCATTCCTCCCATTTACCTTTCCTGTGTACCAGAGTTTAGAATCATTAACTCCGATTTCTTTAGATCTCTCTCCAACCCATCTGGTTTCTTGTAAGCATAATATATTAATCTTACGATCCTTCATAACTTGTGCAACCTCAAAAAGCTTCCCATTTAGCGTCCCAATATTCCAAGAACCAAATCTAATCTTACTCTCATGAACTAGCTTCTTTAGCCGCCTCCGTCCATTAGAGTGCGGTAGCCCTTGCTCATTTAACACTGCATTCAGGCGAGGATACAGCGGCTCTTGCTCTCTTATCACTGTACTCGAGCCATACAGCGCGTTACAACCAGGCAACGACCTATCCTTTAGCCCTTGCTCTCTTAACACTGCATTCAGGCTAGGATGCAGCGGCTCTCGCTCTCTTCTCACTGTACTCGAGCCATACAGCGCGTTGCTTACGGGCAACGACCTAACATTTACACAATTTCTTCGTTGATCCATGTTCATGAGATTCGACGGGGTTTTTACGCTGGCTGTCGGGGCCTAACACAACCCTCCTCCTTTACCCGGGCTTGGGACCGGCTATAAACATAGGCGGAGTTAAAGTGGTTGATAAAATATTTGGAAAAAAAAAGAGCTTTTTGTGGATAAGTGTTACCATAACAATTTTCTGGTGATGAAGAATTTAGATTCTATTTTAAATTGATTCCAACTTAAATCTCTATTTAAAATAAAATTAAGAAGCTTTGTAAATTCGGTGTAACGTGGAATAAATTTTGGATTATAAATTTATGAACCTTTTAGGCAAGTACAAAATCACCTTTTGATTCTCTAGCTGTAGTACAGCTTAAACAACGGGGCCATGGTTGAATGAAATCGTAATGCTTTTTATCTCCGCCAGACAATCACATGCATTAGCTGTAATCTTTTCCTGCTATTTTTCATGCACTAATTAATAGATTGATATTGATTCTGGTAATCAAAGCATGTGTGTGCATTGTGTGTGTCTGTGTTTGAGTTGTCATTTTAAACAATTCACGTCTTCCGCACTTTTCTTGTGACTTACACAAACTATCAATTTCCAGATGTATTAATTCATATTAATTCACTGGCTTGCTAATATATATGTGTGTATCAACGTATAATCAGAGGCATCATAGATTCTGAGATTTGAGACAATCAAAAGATGAAGGTTGAGTTTGTGTCCAAACAAATCATAAAGCCATCTTCTCCTACACCCCAAAACCTCAGAACTTTTAAGATGTCTTTCCTTGACCAGCTTGCTCCTATATTACACAGTCGTATTCTGCTTTTCCATCCCAATGTTGAAAACGATCATGTTGCTAATCAGGACAGATCTGAGAAGCTAAAGACATCTTTGTCAGCGACTCTAACCCATTTCTATCCAATGGCAGGTAGAGTCAAAGAAAACAAAATAATAGAATGTAACGATGAAGGTGCTGAATTTTGTGAGACTCGTATCCATGGTTTTGTCTCCGACATCTTTAAACAACCCGATGCTGACTTAGTACACCAGTTCGTACCTGTCCAAGATGCCCATTTAGGAAGTGTGTTTTTGTTGAAAGTTCAAGTGAATTTGTTTGACTGTGGAGGTCTGGCTATTGGTGTGTCCTTCTCTCACAAGATCGCCGATGGTTCAACAATTGGTTTATTCATTAAGGCATGGTCTTGTACAGCTGTTGGGCACATGAACCATTCTATGATTCCAAATTACATTTTGGAATCTTATTTTCCTTCTCTGGTCTACCACCTATAGAGGTCAAACTCTCCAACATTACTTCTGTCACAAGAAGGTAACACTACAATCAAATTTTCTTAGTGCTAAAAAATTAGTAAATTTGTGACAGAATCAGTAACGGAATTTGTCTTAAAATATACTGTCGCTAAATAATTACTGATGAATTCTTGATTTAGTGACAGAATTTTTTTCTGACAGAATTCTATTGCCAAATTCCATTGCTAATTCATTTTTTTTGGTAGTTATTTCTGAACTTCTTTGAGGTTTTGTTGAAAAAATTAAAATTATAAATTAGAAGATTCAAATTGCATCGATATCTCTAAAGTATATTTTTGGTTCTCTTTGCCTTAGCATCAATTCTCCTACTGTTCTTCCTACAAGAAGGTCTTTACACAACTTTATATGAAAAACTTTACTCACAAAAGCATTAGAAATCAATAAGTTGTGTAAAATTTTATCGATCATTGTAGGTTCGTGTTTGATTCCTCAGCGATGACAAAACTGAAGGCTAAAGCTGCAAGCAAACTTGTGGAGAATCCAACTAGAGTGGAGGCAGTATGTGCACTAATTTGGAAGTGTGCCACAACAGCTTCAAGAACAAATCTAGGAATAATCACAAGACCATCTAAGATAGGCCATTCAATTAATATTCGTAAAAGGACAAACCCACCTTTACCTGAGGCCACTGCTGGAAACTGCTTCAGTCACTTTGTAACGGAAATAGAAGAAAACAATGATAGTACTACTGAAATGGACTTGCAAACATTGGTGGTTCAGTTAAGGAAAGCTCTTGAACTATTTTCAAAGGAATGTACACATAAACTCGAAGATAAAAATAATGCTTTCTCAATAATAAGTGAGGGATTAAAGATGACAGCTGGATTGGTGTACAAAGATGACATAGATTTTTATTTCTGCTCGAGTTGGTGCCATCTTGACTTTTATGAAGCAGATTTTGGGTGGGGAAAACCCAAGTGGGTGAGTTCTTGTAGGATGCTAAAGAATATTATTCTTCTGATGGATACGAGTGATGGAAAAGGAATAGAAGCATGGGTAAGTTTGAGTGAACAAGATATGGAGTTGTTGGAGAGAAACCATGAACTGCTTGAATTTGCTTCCTTGAATCCAACTATCATATAAAAATATATTCAAATTACGTATTGACGTATTATGTGTATTCAATGTTTTATCATTTCAAATTCTGCAAATTTGTGTGTAAAATTTCTCCCTTTTGCAATTGTTAATTCGGATGGTTATTGCTTACGTGAGGGTTGTCATATTGATACTATATACTCATTAGCATGTTATCCATGTTATATTTGTATGGTGTTTATTGCATGTTATATTCTTGTAATAGTAAGGTTTTTTTTTGGCTTATTTCCTACAGGAGAATTAATCCTGTTTAGTTTTACTAAATCGAATTAAATAAATAAAAAAGTGAATCAAATTCAATTGAATGAGTGTAATTCTGATCATCACTGTTGCTTTCATTCTGTTTTTACGTTTTGTTTGGAATATGTAGAAATGCAAGGAGAAGGAAAAAAAAAAACCAGAGGTATTTCACCTTGCCTACTATTCAAGCTTAATAATGGTTTTGACAAATGCATTTACTTTCTGTTATAATTTCTGTGTGAATGCGTCAAAAGAAGAGCCCCATATTACTTGAGATTGTGTTTGATCCAAGTAACAAGTAATCTTGGGTTATTTAATGGGTTTCTTGCCGTATAGCTTAACTTCAACCGCACAAGTTACAAGTCGTAAAAAGTTTTATCATTCCCATGAGGACTAAAATTTTTTTTAATATATGTTAATTAATTTAATTCTGTTTCACTTAAGTTGAGTAAAAATCATGCTTTGATGTAAGAAATAAATAAAAAGAACTTAAAAAAACTACTTCTAAGATAATGAGAAGGAACAATAGATTCCTTATCCGCTCTATATGTCTTAAAAATAAAGAAAATAAAAAAAGAAACAGCACTACAAAAAAATCTTAAAGCGACGCCCCTATCCTGGCGCTTATGGTTTTAAGCGCCGGTATAGTACTATCTCGACGCTTATGAGGGTAAGCGCAGGGATAGGTATAAAAATATAAGCACTTGGATAGGCATTTCATCCCTATTTTTCCTTTTTCTTTTTTTTTTTAATTTCTAAAACCTATCCCAGCGCTTATATACAAGTGTCGGGACATGTTGATTTTTTTTAAAAAAATATAATATGAGCCCATCCCAGCGCTTAATGTTGAAGGCACCAGGACAGGTACATTAACTTTTTTTTTTAAAAAAAAACTAACCCTATTATAGGATGTATTATTTTAAAAATAATATCTGCCCTATATCAGTGCTTATATTTCTAAGCGCCGGTATAGGCTTATTGATTTCTTTAATTTTTTTTTCTTGTGCCTAACCCAGTGATAACTCTCAGGAATTCATGCTATTTTAGCATATTGTCCTTGATGTTTTGTTCTATTATTGATAAATTTTGCATACTCAATATAGGAAAATGCTCATTTGATTTTTAGTTGCGAATCATTGTTTATTTTTGTAGATTTTGATCATTTTTCTAGTTAATTTCTTATATTGTTTTATGTAAATTTTGTAGGAATATTTTGATATAATAACTAAGTGATTATAGCCCTTTCATCAAGCTCACAAGTGGACAAAGCTAGGACGAAACCAGAGCAAAAAAAAAAAAAGCTTCGCCGTGACTTTAGCCGTGGCGAAAGTGACAGCAAAGTCACGACGAACACAATTCATTTCTGGATTTTTTGTGAGTTCGCCGTGACTTTCGCCACAGCGAAACCCACAGTGAACTGCGTATTCTGCTGTGCGTTTTGACAGAAAAGGCGGACTGAAATGAAATAAAAGCTAGGGTTTCGATCTCATTTTTCATTCTCACTTCTTGGGCATTCTTGGGGGTGTTTTGCTCTGCTAGGACATAGATTTTGGTGGGGATTAAGGGCTTGGAGCTTTGAAGAGATTTGGGCTTCTCCTTTTGGTTTATCTTCACCATCTTCATTCTCTACTCTTGTTCTCTTTTGTAATGATGTATATATATGCTCTTGTAACACCTTATCTTTTATTACTATATTACTGTATTTTAATTGAATTATAACCACTTTTTAATACCGAAAGCCCTAAAATATGAAAAATTTTAAACCTTTCTCTTCGGCAATAATGTTACAACCTTAGTATAGTTGGAATGGGCTTTTCAGACTAATTTAAAATACTAAAATCTTTTTATAAGGTCCAGTGGTTATAAGACAATTAAAATATTAATTAGATTTGTCTTAATATCGATCTAAGACTTAGTAATGATTAGCGTGGCTTAAAAATAAACTAGAGGAACAATCTCGATCGACGATCCCCTTTAACTGTACCTATCAGCTTACTGCTTATCAGTTATATACTTATGCTTGTCTTTATGCTTATCTCTTATATTTACAATATATACAACTAGGCCCAAAATGTTATCATAATATATACACTAACAAGCAGGCATTCCTACTTTCTTCTACTTTACCTTACTCCCCAAAAAGTCTAACTCCTGCTAGCTTATCTGAAAAGCAATGGTTCAACGCAGTTTATCTCATTAACCTTTATTCTCTTGAATATATATACTGACATGTATGCATTTTATAAATCAGTGCAAGTAATGAAAGCTTATTCCTATTAATCTGTGTGCGATCCGCACCTACCAACCACTAGTAACGATATATTCGTTAAAGAGTGAAGGCTATACCTGCAGGATTTCTCGTTATAGCAATTAAAACTATAACTAACTGGTTGGGAAAAGAGGTGGCCAAACCCCTAAACCCTGGAGTACTCCAACTGAGGAATAATAACTTATCAACTAAATGCAACAGATAATACAAAATGATACATGTATTTTAATTTGTTACTGAAATAAACTGCTACCTAATTCTTGATTTACTCTTCGCTGTACTCTTTCTCTGCCTCGTACTCTGGAAATTCTATTCCACTATCTTGTCCTATAAATATTTATAATAAAAGTAATATATCAATATCTAAACTTAGATATAATTTTTAAACGTCTCTCACAGCCCTAGGGTACTACCCCTCTTACTTCTAATATAGTAAAAGTTTAAATTACTAACTTAATGACTAACCACATTATTATTTATAAATGTTGCACAAAACATATTAATATACATACAACACAAACGTAAGCACAAAAAGGGTCTTTACTACTTTCAATTAACTAGCCTTTACTACTAATCAATGAATAATGTAATAAACTTACTAATCAAAGATTAAAATTCCAACACTTTAAACTTTATTCTACTCCTTGAAAATCCCTAAGAAATAAATTGATTTCCAACTAACTTGCAACCCCTTAACTTGAAATTTCACCAACCACAATTACTAAAAAAAAAATATTAACTTGAAACTTTAATCAATAAATCACCAATCAACTTCCTTTTGACCAATTAGTCCTACCTAAATTCCTAATCCAACTTTATCAATAATCATTCCCTCTTCCTTTGTCAACAAACCAGCAACCAAGACAGCCAAAAATCATAGCTTTAACACCTAAAACCCTCAATCAAACAACAACAACTACTTCCTCTTGTATCCTCCAATTAATCACCATGACCTCCTTTGTCTTTGCTCATAAAGCCAACAGCCACTAGCATTAACAAGATCATAAAATCACTATTTCCTTTACTTTGATTTGATCAAACTAATAATTAGAATTCTAGAACCTATTACCACAACAAACTATATTTCCCTTTTCTTTGTCACTAAATCGGTAACTCAAAACAATTAAACTTCTAACTTCAACACCTAAACCTTTAATCAACAACAATATAATAGTAATTTCTTCTTATATCATCCATAATTCTTTCCTTTTCCTTGCTCAACTTAACCATCACAGCATTTTTTTTCTTCTTTCCCTAATAAATTCCAAATCAGCCAGGTATCAAATAAACAAGAATTGTACCTCTAAGTACCTAATATTAATCAATCATATATAACCAAAATTTCAAGCCATCTCCCAAAACAAAACAAGCATCAATGGCCCTTTCTCCCTCTTTGGACGAACAGAACAGAATAATTGAGGGACAAAATTAAGCTACTATAACTCAACCCAATAACACATATAGCAGAGACAGAAATCAGCCACCACACATCAAGAATGATAGCTCCAAATTCCCTTTTTCTCCTTCTCGGCCAGAGCAGAACAAAGACAAAGAAATTGAGCAATAAATCAAGCAATCAGAAATTCATCAATCCACATACTTAAACATTCATTTTAGCTTCCAATTAATGTGTATCTCAGTCCAGAAATTTTCTTCCTTCCTGGCCGAACAGGTTCAACGAAACAGGGGTGACCACAAATTAATCCAAAATTCCCAAATCCTCAATAATCCACAACCAATCTATTTCATGAGCTTAAACTTGCTTCTAATTACCATTAGTTAAGCTCAAAAACAACAAATACTCAAAACCCCCAAATTTAGCCGTCGGTGAACAGTAGCAGGGGAAGAAGAAATTTGAAAATCTTGATTCTAATACACTTCCTTTCCAAAATCAACACTTAAACAACCAAGAACAAGCTTCAAGGAACATTTCTATAATTTCATAAGTCTCCAAAAACATCCGAAAAATCCGAATCATCCCCCCATATACGCTCAGATTCGCGAGAGAAAAGAGAAGGAAATGAGAGGAATATGCTTACCTAAGGTTCCTCTAGCCTTCTTGTTCGTCTTCCACTGAACGTAGCCGTCGCTCGCCGCCGTCGAAACCGCCGATGTCGTCGCTGGAGTTGAAGAACAGAGGAGAGGGTGAGTGGTTTTCGGGAGAGAGGGAGGAAGTGTGATTTGAGTGTGTGTATATGTGTGTTTTTCGGGCAGAGGGAGTATATACTTTTAATTTCTTTTCTTTTCTTTTCTTTTTTTTATTTTATTATTGTATATGTGTGTACACGTGTGTGGCTGTACTTTAAAGAGAAAGGTGATATTTTGTTGTATGGGTATTTTACTATCCTGCCCGTCCCTGTTTAATTGAGGATATTTTCAACTAGGGGCAGATATTGTCCTTTTAATTTTCCAATTTACATTTTCTTCTAAATGGTAATTTCTTTTACCATTTTCATTTACAAATAAATCTGAAATTTGTCCCAAAATAATTTCTCTAGGCATACTTTAATTTCCAGATTTATTTATAAGACTACTTAAATATCAAATAATACCCCAAGATTCCAAATATTCCCTTATTTCTTATTTTCTAAAATTTGGGGTGTTACAGCTCTCATGGAGTTTTTGGACATGAGTGGCTAAATACTTTGATTCTAAGATTATTTTGAACCCTTGTATGAATTAACTCTTGATTCCTCCTCTTATTTTGTGATTAATAAGATGTATGTGTTTATTTTACTCTTTTCCTAATGCTTATAAGTGATTGATCACCATTTAGATGTTGGGTTCACTTGATTGATGCTTGAGAGGGCTATATTGAGTGTAGAACTTGGGTAAAATAGTGTAAGAACTTGAAGTTTGCATGATGAATGGATGGTTTTGTTGGTAAGATAGAGATATACTTGCTAACATTACATAGTCACATTAGGATTGGAGCTTGAAAATTGGGTTTTATTAATTGTAGCAAGAGATTGTGCGATTAATGAGATCAAACACTTGTTCTTGACTTGAGAGAGCTTTTACAAGTACTCTGTGAATCCTAGATTAGCACATGATTTTATTGAGAACATCTTTGAGAGGAGGTTAATTGAGTTTTATGAAGTACAAGGAGGGATACATATCTTAGGACCCATTTTATACTTGAAGTTGAAGAATCACTTGTTTATAATTTTGTTTTCATTTAGCGTATGTTTATTTTCATAGTTAATTTTCAATCTCCATATTTGAATCACTCAAATTGGGCGAAAGTGTGACAATCATTGTTTGACCGGGATTTGGAACCAAATCCTCGTGGGAACGATACTTTACTTATCACTTTATTACTTGGTGCGACCCATGCACTTGAGGATCGAACAAGTTTTTGGCGCCGTTGCCAGGGATTTGTTTCCCAAAACCGTCCTTAGTCAACCTTGATTAGAGCACTAGTAGCTTAAGCTTGAGTTTTGTATATATTTGTTCTTGTGTTTGTTTTTCTCTTTTAACTTATTTTCTTGTGTTCATGTGTATATTTGTTCTTTTAAATTTTGTTTATGGATTATCCTTGGTGGACTAATGGGGCAAGTAGTGGATTTGAACAGGATAATGATTATTTACATTGTTATTATGATCATAATGCTGTTGAAACTCAATATGAGTACATTTGTTGCAATTATTGTGGAGATAATCATTATATTGAACAATGCCCCCATGTCTCAACCTTGGATTATGTAGGGGATGATTTTGCTAGGGTTCAAACTGAAGGGCATGATAATTCTTTTCACCCTAGTTAGAATCATGAACATTCATTGCCTTTGGATCCAAATTCTTCTTTCCCTTCATATGCATCATATTATCAAACATCACCTAATCATATAGAAGAAATCACTCCCATTCATGAGAAAAGCCCATAATAGAGGAGATGCTTCAGTGTATTCTTGATAATCAAAATGAAATGAGAGCTTGGACAAAAGAGAAATTTAATGAAAATGCATTAGCTCTTGAAAATTTAGCATCTAGGGCAAATAAAATGGCTTCTAATATTGAGTCTTTAAAGCAAACAGGTGTTTTCATTGATATTTCAAATGACTCTTCTGAAGAAGAGGCCATTTCAAGTGGGAAATTGACTATGGAAAGTGATAATGTGTTGTCAACGGTTTGTGATACTTTTGTGGGTGATTGTGAGTTGGAAATTGAAGAAGGAGGGAACAACATTGAGTGCCCAATTGAGGTTTTGAGTGGAGAGCCTAATCTTTGTCATTGGGAACAAGAGAATAAAGGGGAAATCCCTTCAATCTATGTTCATAATCCTCCTACTGATAGCTTGACTCTTACTGATGGGAGTCAAGTAGATTTTATTGGGTTTTCAAAATACTTGGCACGACCCGTGCACTTGCGGATCGAACACCCAGCGACTATAAGCGTCGGGATAGGGCGGCGTATTATGTTAAAAATAATATCTGCCCTATACCGATGCTTATATTTCTAAGTGCCGGTATAGGCTTATTATTCTTTAAATTTTTTTGGGTTAAAGAGTAAAAATGCCCCCTGAACTTTTGCTTAAAGAGCACATGGCACCTTAAACAAATCTTAGGGGCAAAAATGCCCTTAAACACTTGAAAAATGTTAAAAAATACCTTACCCGTTAAAAACCCTAAACCGCCGTTAAGTGCCGAAGGGAATTTTTGCCCTTACCCGTTAAATAACTTAATGACAGTTTGGGGTTTTTAACAGGTAAGGTGTTTTTGTTTTTCCATTTTTCAAGTGTTTGAAGGCATTTTTGCCCCCAAGATTTGTTTAAGGTTCCAGGTGCTCTTTTGACATAAGTTCAGGGGCATTTTTGCTCTTTAACCCAATTTTTTTGATCTATGCCTAACCCGGCGCTTATATTTTTAAGCGCCGCTTTAGGCTTAATTTCAATTAAAGAAATTAAACGAGAAGCTTATAGTAGCGCTTATACATGAAAAGCGCCGGGATATGACACCTATAGCAGCACTTATTTTTTAAAAGCACCGCTATATTTTTTTTTAAAATAAATCATTTATTTTTAAAGATACCCTTTCATTATCATCCATATATAACTAATCGCGTGCATGCACAGGTGCACACACAAACTTAAAGAAGCCCATACATTAATATACACAAATATGCACACAGAAACCATCACTACTACAGAAAATGTCTATAGCAGCACTTATTTTGGCCCTATAGCAGCGTTTATAAGCGCTACAATAGCCAGTGTTGCTAGAGGCTATTAAGCCTAACGCAGCGCTTGTTAAGCGCTGCGATAGGTGACCTAAAGCAGCGCTTAAGCACTGCGATAGGTGATTTATTTTTTTAAAAAATAATACCTATAGCAACGCTTATGAATAAGCGCTGCTATAGGTATTATTTTTTTAAAAAAATTAATTTTTATCCCTGCATCAATTTAGAAGTTATAGACATTTCCAAAACATATATACATCAAAATAATCAATGATTGTTTTGAAAAAGTGTTGAAATCAACAAGCTCTGATAATAATATGAAAGAGTAAATTACTGAATCTGATGCCATAATTTTAATCAATAGTCAGCAGACCATAGATAAAAATGCATCTTAAGCATAGTTTTGAATACAATAAAGCCAAAAGCAACATGAAAGTTAGATCCCCGATCCCCATAATTCCAAGTCCAGTAATAGAACATTATACATATGTAAAATCTACTTTGGCTCAATTATTTCAAATGTGTTGATAAATCCCTATTATTAGAGTTTTTTTGTTTTTGTTTTTTTGTCTACTCTAGAGATATTAATATGAAAAAGGAGCTAGAATATGCTTGTTAGATGAGTTTGCGCTTAAGGGGGTATAGGAAATTATTGCTATTATGGATAAATAAATCATGTTTCTATCCCTAAATATATTTTTACCTCTGTAATAAACTTTATTTTTCTACCAACAATGACCATAATTACTCAAGTATTTATAAACAGCATGACTATAATAATGGCTCAAATTTTTAAAAACCTGTCATAAATAAAGACATTGTAAGTCATATGGTAAAATTTAACTATTTCAATACCAAAACAAGCTAAAAGTTTTAGTTCAGTCAAGAACAGATTACTAGGAAAAAGAAATTTGTCCACCACTGTCCCTCAAAACAGTTAGTCTTTGGTCCATAAATAGGTTGATAGCTGCATAAATAACTAAGTCCAAAGGTGGTATATCAATTGTTATACTTGCAGGATTTATCTCACGAACACAACACAAAGTAAAATCATGTATAACTCAAATTATCAAGCCCAAACTTATGAATACCTCATACTCTGGGAATTCACAAACTATTTTTGCGACATATTTGAAGAGCTCGTGAATTGGGTTAAGGAGTTTACGTTCGGAGCAGTGCCGCCTCGGGTCCGCTCTCCAAGAAATTAAACCCGAGGAGTCAGTGGAAGCCAACCCTGGGTGTCGATCTCAAGGAGCCTAGTGTAATATGGTACCTAATAGCTAAAATGTAAACTTGAAAAGGCGGGTAAAAAGCATTTTTGTTTGGTTTGATAAGAAGTTTGATATGTGCAAAAGTTAAAGTAAAAGGCTAGAGTTAAAAGTGAGATTTTGATGAAGATGGGATAAAGATCATTCTTGATGAATGAGAGCTTTGGGAATCATTGCTTCAAAAGGTTTTCAAGGACTTTGTTTGATTTCTAAAGAACCCTAGAGGAACCCCTCGAGGCTAGGCTTGGGTTAACTTAATTAATGCCGGAACCCCGCACATTACTTAATTTATCCCAAGTTGATTAAGTTCCAAATCAAGAATTAATTAATTATGCAAGACTCTTAAATCCACAATTTGGGCCACCCCACAATTGCATTTAGTTTCTCTTTGAACCATAATCCATTAATGGCCACCCATACAACAAATTAGGACCCAAAGAGTGTTTGCCCAATGTCTCAACACAACCAATTAATTCTTATGCTATCTCCCTCAAGCAAACAACTTAACATTCTTAATCCACTAACCAAGCCACCTTGCATTAGCACATAATTTTCACCAAGAGAATAACAAAACTATGAACCCATAAATTTCATTAAACTCAAAGCTATTAAGTAGCAATGTCAAGCATTATACAAGAAGGAAACAACATAAATACAAACATAAGTTCTAACCCTAATGACATAAATAC
The DNA here is from genome assembly GCA_037074515.1 of Mimosa bimucronata. Classification (NCBI taxonomy): domain Eukaryota; kingdom Viridiplantae; phylum Streptophyta; class Magnoliopsida; order Fabales; family Fabaceae; genus Mimosa; species Mimosa bimucronata. Next base: position 11,220,347 of record CM073443.1, on the reverse strand, counting down.
ACTCAACAAAGTGTCATAAATACACTTCAACCACATGTCATTAATACAGCCACCAAATGCCATAAATGCAACCCTAGAACCTTAGAAAAGCATAAATACAACAAATGGAGGAAGGATTAGAACTAGAAAACTCCCCTATTGAAGCTTCAAGCTCATCCCTTGGCTCCCACCACCAAGAATGGTGGAGCCTAGCTGCTACTCTTCATGGAGGAACCAACAAGAGAAGAGGAAGTAGCCATGGATGAAGGAAAGAAGAAGTGAAGAAGATGAAGATGGAGGTGGAGAAGAGAGAGCTAGGGCTTGGGTGTGTAAAAATGGGAACCAAATCTGCCCAAGGAGTGTGTTTTTTCGTGTTTTTATCTCTTTCAAGTCGGGTCAAGTGAGTGGGAAATGAGGTAGATCCGAATCAGGTCCGAAATTGCGCACTGAAATTCTGCAGAACACGATTTTCGCCGTGGGCTCGCCGCGGCGAAAGCCACGGCTAGCTCACGTTGTCTCTGGAAGTTTTGGCCAGTTCACCGTGGGTTCGCCGCGGTGAAACCCACGGCGAACTACATTCTTCTCTGCCTCTTGGAGCTGCTTCCGCCGTCTGACTCGCCGCGGCGAAGTCACTTCGTTTCTGCTCTTTTGTTTTGCCTTCTTTTTCATCCCGGGTCGGATCTTTTGGTACTGAACGACCCTACAAGTGAAAACAAGAGTAAACAAGTATCAAATAGCCCTGTAAACCAATTCATACAAATTAATCTACAATTATGGCTAATTAATCCTAATCTAACACTAATTTCACCTAAGAGTCTAAGTTCTACATTAAGCATTGTCGGACCAATATCGCACCTTGATCATGTTAATCTCCTCAATTTAGGCATATAAAAACATACAAATCTAAGGATTTGTCAACTCCCCCACACTTAAACCTTTGTACTCCTGGACAAAGACAAATTTCAAAGCTTAAGCACAATGGTAATTAAGGCATAAATGAGAACTTCAACATGCTAGGGGAGTATGAGCTAATGCATATTGACCACCCTTCAACCAACAAGCAATGAGGAGTGAAATGATGCTAAAAAGCTAACCATGATTGTAGTGAATACAATGAGGATGAGAAAAGGAGAAAGTCACTCAAGGATAAGTGTTTCACTCTTCTCACCATATTGGGTTCATTTTCTACTCTAAAAATCCACTTAGAAGCACACTCTACCATAGGCTTGTAGGAACTCTAAGATCGCCACTTAAAAACAAGAAGTGCAATGCATCAAAAGGGCTTTTAGGGGTTGAAATGATGGAATGGCTACATGGTGTGATGAAATGAATGAAACATGATGTTGTGCATGTTTAAATGCCTAATTCAACTCAAAGCACCAATTGCAACTTGCTAAGACCACACATGCCTTATTTTGAACTTTTTTTTTTCATTTTCTTTTTCCTTCTTTTTGTATTGTTGTTTTTCTCTATTCATGGCATGTTTATATACAGCCAAGCAGTGGCATTTTTCAAATAACACAAGCAATGATGCAATTTTTCATATTTTGGCATGTCAAATGCAAAACATCAAGTGAAGGGATCAAATGGGGTGACAAATGGAAGAAGTGTTTGTGGTTTGTGTTTGGGATGATATGGTATGAAATGAATGCCTTTATCATGCTTCATTACACCAAATGCAACAAGTTTTGACCAAGAATGCAAACAAGTTCTAGAGAATGGCAACAAGTGGATTCACACAAGAATAAACATATAGGCCCAAATAAACCTCACAACATGGCTAATTCTCCTAAACTCATAAACAATGATCAACTACAACCAAGATTCAACCATAAAGCATCAATTTCCACCTACAGAGTTGTCAATCAAAAAGATTCATCAATAGCATCAACGGCATATCTGAAAGCATGAAGGAATTCCCATAATGCCAAAACAATTCCAAAAATTTCATATCAAGTCCACGGAGAAACAAAAGTGAAAGTGAGGAAAGTTTTTCAAATTTTTCCAACTTTTTGAAGCTAGAAACATAACCAAGATGCAATACTTTTTAACCCACTTCACTCATCACAAAACACACCCCCCCACACTTAATTTCTACATTGTCCTCAATGTAGCAAAATATGGATATACCAATTCAACTCAACTCTTGGGTGAAGTGGAAAGTTGTGAAGTCCGATTCAAGATCGAAGCACAACACGTCATCAACACCAAAAGAAAAATAGGGAGAGGCAAGAGTGAGTCAAATTGTTAAACCAATTGAAATTTCAAAGCATGTCGAAATCAAGTGTGGTGAGCAAGAAGCTTTTGTTATTAAACCTAAGAATTTAAAAGCAACTACAACTACTTTTTCCTACTGGTAAGTTCCCTCCCCCACACTTAGCTCAAAAACATATGTCAAGTATAAAGCAAAGGAGCAAGTAAAGAGGAAAGGAACAACCTCATGATTAAGGCGGTTGAGATGGCTCGTGATAGTGCTTGAGCAAATGGCCATTGACTTTGAACTTTGATCCGGTGGCGCCATCTAGGAGCTCAAATGCACCATAGGGGTAGGCTTGGACAACTTGGTACGGACCCTCCCACCTAGACTTGAATTTTCCCGGTAGGATCTTGAGTCTCGCCTTAAACATCATCACCTTGTCCCCTTCTTTGAAGTTCTTCTTCATGATGTGCTTATCATGCATCATCTTCAACCGATCCTTGTAGATCAACCCATTCTCATAAGCGTGCAACCTTAGTTCCTCAAGCTCTTGGAGTTGCATCATCCGATTGGTCAAGGAAGACTCCAAATCGGCATTACAAGCTTTGATAGCCCAGTATGATTTATGCTCCAACTCCATAGGTAGGTGGCAAGACTTCCCATAAACCACTCTAAAGGGTGATGTCCCAATAGGTGTCTTGTAGGCCGTCCTATATGCCCAAAGAGCTTCTTCCAAACGATCACTCCAATCTTTGCGCGATGGCTTCACTATCTTCTCAAGAATACGTTTCACCTCCCTATTCGAAACTTCAGCTAGCCCATTGGTCTGGGGATGATAAGGTGTAGCAACTTTGTGAGTGACTCCATACTTGGTAAAAAGAGACTGGATGATTCGGTTGCAAAAATGTGTACCCTGATCGCTGATGATGGCCCTAGGAATGCCGTACCTACAAAAGATGTGAGAACGTAAGAATCTAGAAACAGTAGCGGCATCATCTTTCCTAGTTGGGATTGCCTCAACCCATCTAGACACATAATCCACTGCAAGCAAAATGTAAGTAAATCCACAAGAAGGGGGAAAGGGTCCCATAAAATCAATGCCCCAAACATCAAAAACCTCGCAGAAATGCATGGGCCTCATAGGCATCTCGTGCCTCTTACCCCAACTTCCAAACTGTTGACATTTCTCACAAGACTTACAATAATTAAATGCGTCTCTAAACAAAGTAGGCCAGAAAAATCCACACTCTAACACTCTCCTAGCAGTCTTTTTGGCACTAAAATGGTCACCACAAGATAAAAAATGAGCATGAGTAAGGATAGAGTGAATCTCATCATTTGGAACACAGCGGCGGATGATCTGGTCACTACAAATGCGCCACAGAGTGGGTGGATCCCAGATGTAGTACTTGGCCTCTCTCTTCAATTTGTTGACCTGGAAATGAGACAAGGAAGAGGGAACCACATCAGCAGTTAGGTAGTTCACAATATGTGCATACCAAGGCTCAACAGTGGCCAAGGCTAACAGAGCAGAATCAGGGATAGAATCAATGCAAAGGTCAGAAGAATCAACTCCCCTTGTGTCGGGAGGCAAGCGGCTCAAATGATCTGCCACATGATTTTCAGCTCCAGCCCGATCTTTGATCCTCACATCAAATTCTTGCATCAGAAGAGCCCATCTCAGCAGTCTAGCCTTAGACTGGGGCTTTTGAAACAAATACCGCACAGCTGCATGGTCAGTGTATACTACCACAGAAGAGTTTATCAGATATTGTCTAAACTTGTCAAGTGCAAAAATCACAGCAAACAACTCTTTTACAGTAGTGGTGTAATTAACTTGTGCGGAATCAAGTGTCCTAGATGCATATGCAATGACCTTAGGGACCTTGTCAACTCTCTGACCAAGCATGGCTCCTACCGCAAAATTAGATGCATCACATGAAATTTCAAAAGGCAAATGCAAATTAGGTGCACTAATAATGGGTGGAGAAATCAAGGAAGATTTCAATGTGTCAAAGGCATGCTTGCATTTGTCATCAAACACAAAATCAGAATCCTTTTTAAGCAAAGATGAAAGGGGTAAGGCAATTTTGGAAAAATTAGCAATGAAACGCCTATAGAACCCCGCATGCCCTAGAAATGATCTAACTTCTTTTAAATTGGTAGGATAAGGCAAAGATGCAATAACTTCAATTTTAGCTTTGTCAACCTCAATCCCCTTTTGGGAGATCAAGTGACCTAAAACAATGCCACTATCTACCATGAAATGACACTTCTCATAGTTTAAAACCAAGTTCTTTTCCAAACATCGTTTCAAAACAAGCTCTAAACTAGAGAGGCATTCATCAAAGCTAGAACCATAAACAGTGAAATCATCCATAAACACCTCCATGTTATGCTCCAACAAATCACTAAAGATAGACATCATACATCTTTGAAAAGTACCGGGAGCATTACATAATCCAAATGGCATCCTACGATAAGCAAATGTGCCAAAAGGACAAGTGAAGGTGGTTTTCTCTTGGTCCTCCGGTGCAATTGGTACTTGGAAGTACCCGGAGAAACCATCAAGAAAGCAGTAATGGGACTTGCCAGAAATTCTTTCAAGCATTTGATCAATAAAAGGCAAGGGAAAGTGGTCCTTTCTGGTCGAGGAATTAAGCTTCCTATAATCTATACACACTCTCCAAGAATTCTGGACTCTAGTGGGAATAAGCTCATCGTTGTCACTCCAGACAACGGTAATTCCACTCTTTTTCGGTACTACTTGTACCGGTGACACCCACTCACTATCAGAAATGGGATAAATGATCCCAGAACTCAGGAGCTTAGCTATCTCTTTTCTCACAACATCAAGAATGAGAGGATTCAGTCTCCTCTGTGGTTGCCGAATAGGCTTAGAACCCTCCTCCAAGAGGATTCTATGAGTACAAACCGAGGGATTGATCCCTGGAATGTCAGCAAGAGACCACCCAATTGCACCCCTATAAGACCTAAGAAGAGAAACAAGTCTATCATCCTCAACATCAGACAAAGCACTTGAAATAATCACAGGTAATTTATCAGAATCAGCAAGAAATGCATATTTCAAGTTAGGAGGTAAGGGTTTGAGATCCACAATTGGGGGTTTTACCACAGACGGTACCAACTCCTGAAGCTCAAGCGCAGCAAGTGGCAGAATTGTGTCATCACAAAGTGGGGAAGGAGATATGGGTGCATCTACACATGCATTAACTTCTCCACTTCCCAAGGGTAAGCAAGTATCCACCATAGACAAAGCTACCGGTGTAGCTTGTATAACAGTGTCTTTGGGGTCAGCAGAACCTGCATCACAATCAGCAGAAACTTTCCCAAGACCATTGGGTGTGGGGTGAGTAGATAAAGTATCAACTAAGCATGTAAACTCATCCAAATCATGTGAGGTGGAAAGATAATCATCAATCTCAATGCAATCAACACATTTCACATCACCAACACATGCACAACACAAAGATGTATGGGAGGGGGAAATAATGGGGGATGGCTCAACATGCTCAATCGAATCAAACCATGTAGAATCACAAAGCTCATCAATCTCATCATCCACACAAGAAATTGCACTAATGCCTAGGTAAGTACAGTCATCACTAGCATTGCGCATGGTCTCAGAAAACAAAAATTTGACCTCTTGGTCACCAGTCCCCATAGTGATTGTACCTTGTTTCATATCAATGATAGTTTCGGCTGTCCTAAGGAAAGGTCGGCCCAGAATCAAAGTACTATCACTAGGGTTGTCACTAGTCATGTCTAGGACATAGAAATCGGCGGGGAAAACAAGCCCTTTTACTTGCACCAAAATGTCTTCCAAAATGCCCTTTGGATACCTAATTGTTCGGTCCGCAAGTTGGAGAACCACACTTGTGTCCCGAATAGATTGGGTACCTAATGACTCAAAAATAGAGGTAGGCATGACATTTATCGCAGCACCAAGATCTAGTAAAGCATTTGAAATGGTGGTCTTGCCTATAATACAAGGGATAGTGTAAGAACCCAGGTCTTTGCATTTCAAAGGTAATTGTGGTTTAAACAAAGCACTCACATTAGACCCCAGTTGGATTCTTTCACTATGCTTGTATTTCCTCTTGTTGGTGCACAAATCTTTTAAAAATTTTGCCGATTTGGGCATTTTCTTTATCAAATCAAGAAGAGGTAAGTTCACTTCAACTTTGCTAAATATATCAAACATCTCTTTATCACATTTATCATCCGCAACCCTTTTGCTAGCCAAATATGAATGAGGAAAAGGAAGGTCAGAAACTTTTACCTCTTTACCTTTTTGTTGTGGCTCTTGGTTGGGTGACTCTTGTGTTTCAAAGCGAACTCCTCTTTTTCTTCTTGTAGAAGGTGGGGTAGCTAGGAGCTTTTTCTCTTCATTGCTCTCACTTTGGATCGAAGGGGTCGGCATTGGCAAGGAGCTCTCTTCCATGGTCTTGGAGTTGGAACATTCTCCCAAACCCAAAGGTGGTCTTTCACAAACGATTTCTTCATCAACATCGGACTCATCACCCTCAAAGCCTTGGAATTTGACTTTCTTGCCACTTTTCAAGGTGATGGCATTAAGGGACTTTGGGTTAATCACAGTGTTGGAGGGAGAAGCTCCACTTGTCCTTGCTTGTTTGTCACTCAAACCATCCGACAATTGGGTCACAAAGGATTGAAGATTGTTGGTTCTAGTCTCCCATTGCTCCATCTTGGATTCAAGAGATGCAAACCTCGCATCGTTGCGAGCATTCATATCCTCATGCATTCTTTGTATGCTCTTGAGAATCCGATCACACGAATCATCCCCTCTTGGTGAATCTTGGGGAACTAAGGACCTTGGGGAAGAAGAAGATTGGCCCTTGTAACTGGTCATGGAATTGTTGTTGTCTCTCCACCGAAAATTTGGGTGCGACCTCCACCCTTCATTGTAAGTGTTGCTGTGGGGATCCCATTTTTGGTTGGGATTAGAGCTGGACCTCCCCTGGTACATGGCATTGACATCCACCGGTTCATTAGGACAAAGGCTACTGATATGCATCACTGAACCACAATGCTCACAACTTGGTGCAACTAAAGCCTTGGAGGTAGAGGAAGTGGGAGCACACTGTTGCATGCTAAGGTTCCTTAACTCAGATGTGATAAAGGCAAGCTGAGAAGTAAGTTGGGAACACAAAGTATCCACCTTAGCCTCTAGAGAATCCATCCTCCTTGTTTGTGGTGGGGTGGAGCTCAATTCAAACACCCCCTTGGAACCTCTTCTGTTGTATTGTTGGGTGTTTTTGGCTCTCAGTTTAATCATAGCCCAAGCTTCTGCAGCAGGTAAATCTTCCAAAGAACCACCGGCACTTGCATCCATGATGCCTCTCTCATTAGGCAAGAGCCCCTTGTGGAAGTATTGAATCAACTGTTCATCAATGATCTGGTGGTGGGGACACTTGGCTAAGAGCTCTTGGAAACGGCACCAATACTCATAGAAACTTTCAGAAGGATCTTGTCTGATAGAATAGATGTCCTTCTTCAAATCCTCAGTCTTGACATCTGGGAAGTAATGCTCCAAAAATGCTCTCCTCAAGTTGGCCCAAGAAGTAAGGGCATTCTCATCATGTCTTGGTAGGAGTCTAAACCACTCTTTGGCCTTTCCATCCAGCGACAAGTGAAAAACTTTCAACTGCACATCATCAATATTTGCCCCAGCTGGTTTCATGCTTGTGCAAGCAAGGTAGACCCCATATAGATGGCCATAGGGATCCTCTCCTTCCAATCCTGTAAAATGAGGCAATGCTGCAATTAATGGTCCTTTAATTTCAAAATCAGCATTTAAAGCATGATATGCAGTTTGGAATGAGTCGTATGTGACACCACTCGAGGTGACTTCCCTAATACTACGCCTCCTAGGGATTTCATTGTTTCCTACCCCCTCACCCTCACCATTGTTTCCGTTATTGCCATTGGGTGGTGGTCTGTGAGCCATAGGTGTGATGTCTAGAGGTATTTCTATGCGAATAGAATTTTCTGTATCTGAATGAGAGGAACTGCTAGACTCTCCAAAAGAATTCTCTTCTAAAATAGGGCTAGAGGGACCTCCTTGATTGGCTCTCCTAAGGTGTGGCTCAATCCTAAGGTTTAAGGATGGAAGGTTTGATCCTCTTCTCCTTCTACCTCTCCCTCTAGGCATGCACAATGAGATATAAACAAGTAGAAGAAATCAAAAGCAAGTCAAAGTTGAGTCACACAAGGCACAGAAAACAAGTGGACTATCAGCAGCAACTAAGACTTAGAATGTACAAAAGTCAAGTAAGAGTGAATGGTATGTGATGTATGGAAGTGTATGAAGTGTATATGCAGCAAGAATGATCAGAGAATAGCAAAAGTCAGCAAAAGCAGGGGCTGACACAGGTGGAGCTCGCCGTCTCTTCGTCGCGGCGAGGTGACGGCGAGGAATCAAAAGTTTTCCTCGCTGTGGGGGAGAGTGCAAGGCAAGAAGTGGCTGATTCTGCCACTGAATCAAAAGGCAACCTGCAGAATTTTTTTCAGAAACTCCCACAAGTTGAATGAAAATGTGATAGACTACTTCAAGCAAGTGCAAATCAGTCAGAGCAAGTATGCTATGCACAAGTAAGCGTCAAGCAACTAGAATGTGACTTGGGGGATAGATTCAAGCACTCAATATCCAACAAAGGACAACATTCACAATTAGTGCAGGAAAACTACCACTAAAGCAACCAAGCACAAGAGAAAGTCAATGAACCAAGAAAATGCAAAGAGTAAGCATCTATACCAATGGTCAGTGGTATTTCAAAATATGATATATATGCAAAGATGAAAGATAAACTAAGATGCAACTAAGCTAGAATGCAACTAGAAGTGAGACCCGGCCAAAAGCAAGTTTGACAACCGGCTACTAGGGAACCAATTACTTGGCTCCCCGGCAGCGGCGCCACTTGAAGAGCTCGTGAATTGGGTTAAGGAGTTTACGTTCGGAGCAGTGCCACCTCGGGTCCGCTCTCCAAGAAATTAAACCCGAGGAGTCAGTGGAAGCCAACCCTGGGTGTCGATCTCAAGGAGCCTAGTGTAATATGGTACCTAATAGCTAAAATGTAAACTTGAAAAGGCGGGTAAAAAGCATTTTTGTTTGGTTTGATAAGAAGTTTGATATGTGCAAAAGTTAAAGTAAAAGGCTAGAGTTAAAAGTGAGATTTGGATGAAGATGGGATAAAGATCATTCTTGATGAATGAGAGCTTTGGGAATCATTGCTTCAAAAAGTTTTCAAGGACTTTGTTTGATTTCTAAAGAACCCTAGAGGAACCCCTCGAGGCTAGGCTTGGGTTAACTTAATTAATGCCGGAACCCCGCACATTACTTAATTTATCCCAAGTTGATTAAGTTCCAAATCAAGAATTAATTAATTATGCAAGACTCTTAAATCCACAATTTGGGCCACCCCACAATTGCATTTAGTTTCTCTTTGAACCATAATCCATTAATGGCCACCCATACAACAAATTAGGACCCAAAGAGTGTTTGCCCAATGTCTCAACACAACCAATTAATTCTTATGCTATCTCCCTCAAGCAAACAACTTAACATTCTTAATCCACTAACCAAGCCACCTTGCATTAGCACATAATTTTCACCAAGAGAATAACAAAACTATGAACCCATAAATTTCATTAAACTCAAAGCTATTAAGTAGCAATGTCAAGCATTATACAAGAAGGAAACAACATAAATACAAACATAAGTTCTAACCCTAATGACATAAATACACTCAACAAAGTGTCATAAATACACTTCAACCACATGTCATTAATACAGCCACCAAATGCCATAAATGCAACCCTAGAACCTTAGAAAAGCATAAATACAACAAATGGAGGAAGGATTAGAACTAGAAAACTCCCCTATTGAAGCTTCAAGCTCATCCCTTGGCTCCCACCACCAAGAATGGTGGAGCCTAGCTGCTACTCTTCATGGAGGAACCAACAAGAGAAGAGGAAGTAGCCATGGATGAAGGAAAGAAGAAGTGAAGAAGATGAAGATGGAGGTGGAGAAGAGAGAGCTAGGGCTTGGGTGTGTAAAAATGGGAACCAAATCTGCCCAAGGAGTGTGTTTTTTCGTGTTTTTATCTCTTTCAAGTCGGGTCAAGTGAGTGGGAAATGAGGTAGATCCGAATCAGGTCCGAAATTGCGCACTGAAATTCTGCAGAACACGATTTTCGCCGTGGGCTCGCCGCGGCGAAAGCCACGGCGAGCTCACGTTGTCTCTGGAAGTTTTAGCCTGTTCGCCGCGGCGAAACCCACGGCGAACTACATTCTTCTCTGCCTCTTGGAGCTGCTTCCGCCGTCTGACTTGCCGCGGCGAAGTCACTTCGTTTCTGCTCTTTTGTTTTGCCTTCTTTTTCATCCCGGGTCCGATCTTTTGGTGCTGAACGACCCTACAAGTGAAAACAAGAGTAAACAAGGATCAAATTGCCCTATAAACCAATTCATACAAATTAATCTACAATTATGGCTAATTAATCCTAATCTAACACTAATTTCACCTAAGAGTCTAAGTTCTACATTAAGCATTGTCGGACCAATATCGCACCTTGATCATGTTAATCTCCTCAATTTAGGCATATAAAAACATACAAATCTAAGGATTTGTCAATATTGTTTCTGGACTAAACCAGCCTCGATCTGTGACAAATTGAAAAATCACCTTCAATATTTTTTCTGAAAGAAAAATAATATTCTGATTCTGTTCACAGAAACATAAATGAAATAAACGTCACAAATCTCTGTCTTTCCAATTTGACGGCAGGACACAGAAATTGAACATTCCATGAAAACAAGACAGCCAATATCTTCATTTCATAAATGTGCATTACATTTCAGAATTCAAAATCAATCTTCAAAATTGGTCACAAATACAACCCAACACTCAGAAGCCTTAGTCACAACCCCCGGGAGTCAATATCATTGTCCATTCTTTATTATTCAATTTTTATACAATTCACATCATGTCAGCAGACTCTAGAAAATGAACTCATCAATTGTTACAATTTTTAAAGTGAGATAAAATAATGAATCACCTGGCCTGAAGAAATCAGCTTTTGGAGCACTTTTGGCCAAAATGAGAAGTCCTGAGACAAGACGATCCAGTCGATGAATCGCTGACATAAACAAGTCAAGGAAGACACAATGACAGATTTGAAAATCTCCAAAGGATAAGAGTATGCAAGAATGATTCATATACAGAACCAAAGTGAAAACACGAATGAAAATTAGTCGCAAGGGGTTAGTGAGAACAGGTAGAAGAAGTTCCAAAGGAGTAGAAGAGAAGAGAAAGAGCCAACAAATGCACCTAAAAAACGAAGCTCGCATTGCTGGAAATAAGGCATTGCAGGGACAAACATAGCTCGTCATTGCCGAAAATCACCGCTTCGACTTCGCCGTACATCCTTCGTAGAGAGAACTAAGAGAGAGATGATAATCCATTCCTTTATCTTCGCTTCAACAGTCCCTTAAAGAGCAACATTTTAATCCATTTTAGTCAAAGTTGAAGGAACTGGAAACACTTCAGAAAAACAATCACATGTGCACTTCCTTATCAATATCTATACAATAAACACTTGTAACCTTTCATCATTATCTCCCTCTAATCATATTTTACCCAAAGATTAACACCCATACTCAATTATCCATCATTTAAACAGGACCGAATAGAGCATAAATTTCAGAATTCCCAACATTTGAAACTCAAGCATACATTCATCAAAAAATAGAGCATACAACCCAACAATCTCATTTTTCACACATCACCAAAAATCCATATGCATGACCCTATATTAGTTCTATCATATTTATAGCATCATTTTATCATTTACAGAAACAAAAATAAGCCAGAATCGAACCAACAAAGCAGCAGAAATCTGTAATTTCCAGAATTTACAATCCATTTCAGAAATTAGACATGCATCCTCAAGAACTCAACCCTAATATGCTTCTAACAACCTTTAAACAAACATTTAGCTTAGGTTAAATGTTCAAATTCAATGAATTTCGCCCGTGAACAGTAACTACAGAAAGAGAAAAGCAAAGCTTGAAATCGGGCCAAAATCCCAATGAACTCCCAAATTTCTTTAGGGAAATTAAAATATAAGCTCTAGCTTTGATTGAATTGGTTTAAAATCTCAAAAACCCCAAGACCCGATCAAAACCTCCTCTAAAACCTTTGAATAGCAAAAGGAAAAGGGTAGAAACATGTAGAGAAGGCTCATCGGAGTGAAAACCAAGTCTTGAATGTCAACTTCCCTTACTCCGCCGTCGACGGTGCTAGAACACTCCCCGATGATCGACGGATTTGCAGAGAACGAAAACCCTAATCGAGGCGAGGAGGTCGGCCTTCCCCATTCCTTTATTTCTAACGTTCCTCCACCTTCTCTCCCGCGAGCTCCCCTCCCTCAGACTCTCTCTCTCTCTCGCAAGTGAGAAATGGTGAAGGTGCACACGTGAGGAAGAAGATGAAGAGGAATGGAAGAAGGAAGAGGAAAATGTTGATGGTGATGACTTATGAGTGGCTGCCTCACGAGGGAGGGAAATGGGGGAAGATTGCGCGGAAATGAAATATTTTGGGTCTAACCCAACGCTTAATAGATCTAAGTGTTGGGATAGACATTTAGTTTTTTTAATTTTATTCTTTTTTTATTTTTTATTTTTTTAAAAATACTAATTCATTTTAAAAAAGGAAAAAAAATTAAAAATACATAAACGCTGCTATAGTCCCCTGTCATTTAAATTTTATTTAAAAAATGTCTAAAACCAATTTTAAAAATACTAATTCATTTTAAAAAAGGAAAGAAAATTTAAAAATACCTATTTAGGCCTATGTAGGCCCCATGTGATTTAAATTTTATTTAAAAAATATCTAAAACCAATTTTAAAAATACTAATTCATTTTAAAAAGGAAAGAAAATTTAAAAATATATATTTAGTCGTATAGCAGCGCGAAAATTTAAAAATACATATTTAGGCCTATAGCAGCGCTTAAGCGCTGCTATAGTCCCCTTGTCATTTAAATTTTATTTAAAAAATGTCTAAAACCAATTTTAAAAATACTAATTCATTTTAAAAAATTAAAGAAAATTTAAAAATACCTATTTAGGCCTATGTAGACCCCATTTGATTTAAATTTTATTTAAAAAATATCTAAAACCAATTTTAAAAATACTAATTTATTTTTAAAAAGGAAAGAAAATTTTAAAATACATATTTAGGCCTATAGCAGAGCTTAAGCGCTGCTATAGTCCCCCTGTCATTTAAATTTTATTTAAAAAATGTCTAAAACCAATTTTAAAAATACTAATTCATTTTAAAAAATTAAAGAAAATTTAAAAATACCTATTTAGGCCTATGTAGGCCCCATGTGATTTAAATTTTATTTAAAAAATATCTAAAACCAATTTTAAAAATACTAATTCATTTTAAAAAAGGAAAGAAAATTTAAAAATACATATTTAGGCCTATAGCAGCGTTTAAGCGCTACTATAGGCCCCCTGTCATTTAAATTTTATTTAAAAAATGTCTAAAACCAATTTTAAAAATACTAATTCATTTTAAAAAATTAAAGAAAATTTAAAAATACCTATTTAGGCCTATGTAGGCCCCATTTGATTTAAATTTTATTTAAAAAATATCTAAAACCAATTTTAAAAATACTAATTTATTTTTAAAAAGGAAAGAAAATTTTAAAATACATATTTAGGCCTATAGCAGCGCTTAAGCGCTGCTATAGTCCCCCTGTCATTTAAATTTTATTTAAAAAATGTCTAAAACCAATTTTAAAAATACTAATTCATTTTAAAAAATTAAAGAAAATTTAAAAATACCTATTTAGGCCTATGTAGGCCCCATGTGATTTAAATTTTATTTAAAAAATATCTAAAACCAATTTTAAAAATACTAATTCATTTTAAAAAAGGAAAGAAAATTTAAAAATACATATTTAGGCCTATAGCAGCGTTTAAGCGCTACTATAGGCCCCCTGTCATTTAAATTTTATTTAAAAAATGTCTAAAACCAATTTTAAAAATACTAATTCATTTTAAAAAATTAAAGAAAATTTAAAAATACCTATTTAGGCCTATGTAGGCCCCATTTGATTTAAATTTTATTTAAAAAATATCTAGAACCAATTTTAAAAATACTAATTCATTTTAAAAAAGGAAAGAAAATTTAAAAATACATATTTAGGCCTATAGCAGCGCTTAAGCGCTGGTATATGCTTATACCTATACCAACACTTTTTTTTAAAAGCGCTAGTATAGGTCATATTATACCTATCCCATCACTGACGTTTTGCAAGCATTGCTATTGTTACGCTGCAATAATAGAGTATTTCTGTAGTAGTGCATCATAATGTGCTATTTATTAAATTAAAACAGCATAAGGAAACAAATATTACTAATTATGCAAAATCTATTTTCCTCAGTAAAATTTTCAAATTGGCAACATTTATAAATATGAATACTTGGATATCCAAGGCACACGGGGATTCTAAATGCATATATAAAGACTATTTATACAGACACCTCCACAGTATAACTCGGGATATGATACATTATAAAATAAGGAAGCAAAATAAAAGGTGTATGTCATATCCTTTCCTCCTACTTGGCAGTTTCTATTTAGCCTTCTCAGAATTATCAAATTCCATGCACATTCATTGTATACAACAAATGAAGCAACTACGCGAGCAGATTATAAAACCCTTCTATTCATTTTCATACAACTTTCTTCCTGTTGAACATCTCTTGGAATAAAATCCCAATAATCAACAGGCAATCCTCTCAAGATTTTCTTTGGATTTTCTCATTTATCCCCACTATAATTGGAGATCTTCTAAATAGATCGTTGGAAGAAACTTTGAATTTCATTGTTGGATACAGCCCCGTTGAATTTCCATGTTTATTACACAAGTTGTGAATTCTTTGGTGGCGTATGAAAGAGACAGAAGAATATAATTTTTTTTTTAAAAATGTTAGAGGAACATTTCAAACTTACAGCACAATAATTGCAACCTGTAAATTGCTTGTTTTTTGAATGAGTACCATGTAATAAGAAATTTGAACTATCAAAGGGTAACCTAGCAAGCATGAAAACCCATAGAAGCTAACCATTTTAATACTAACATATTCACATTCTAAACCTATAGGAAGCAAAACTTGGAAAGAAAATGAAAGGAATATCAAGGAGACTCCACAGTCCTCTAATTGTCATACGTCACTTATTTATGCTCATAAGGCAAAAAGTAATAAGTTTTTACATTAGCACTTTAAAGGAAAACTCAAAGTTTGAGCATACAGTAGAGTTTAATTTTCAGGATTTCCTGATTTCCTAGATAAGTTTCCTGAAGTAAACCATTTAAATATGTAGGATTTCACGGAACATACCCAATTGTAGAACACTGATCTTTATGCCTTTACGGAGTCAGAATCACAATATGGACCTTGACCTTTGTATACTGCAGAAACACTTAAGAGAAAAAAGGAGAAGAGGACGTTTTTGTTTTTCACGGTAGAGTTGTTTCTGTCAAGTTCCTGTATTTATAAAACACAGAACTAACAGACACAACTCTTCACATTTTAAATTCAAATTTAAATAAATTTAAATTCAATGGGAATATTACATATAATATCCCAATATTTCTGAATAATTCTATTCAGACCCCAAACACTTA
Organism: Mimosa bimucronata; assembly: GCA_037074515.1. Lineage (NCBI taxonomy): Eukaryota > Viridiplantae > Streptophyta > Magnoliopsida > Fabales > Fabaceae > Mimosa > Mimosa bimucronata. Next base: position 11,204,427 of record CM073443.1, on the reverse strand, counting down.
TTTGGGCTAAATTCATCAAGGGTAGACTGGGCCTAGGCCCAACCCATTTTCCTTCAAAATATATAGTATACAATTCCATTAACGACAAACTAAATGTATTTGTAAGAGCTACCTGACCTCAAGGCCAATTCGTGCTTCTTGTCTAATAGACTTACATCCAGGGCAAATTTTGTTCAAAATTGCAGAAATCTTAGAGAGAAAATAAGGGTGGAATACCAGAAAAGGAAATTTGATAACTCCAAAATGACCTGAAATTCAATATATATCTTTCAGTATCCTATCTAATGAAGTTACATTGATAAACTCAAGTGAATTATAAAAAATTTCCTTGATGGATATCCATACATACCTTCACAGAAGTTCCTTCTCTTAGAACAACAAGTGGAGCACTCCCAAGATTGATTTAGAAGACCCAAATCAGAATAGGTGACCTGCCTAGCTGCATTAATCTGCAGTGCAGATATATACTCCTGCAGAGATAAAAAGTAATTAACATGCAATATATGGCTAAATCAAATTAAAATATCACCCAAAGATATTTATAATTGATGATCGAAACAGCAGATTACAACTTCCTTTTTGATCAGAAAGGGTGATTTCTGTACCCCAAACATAAATGAACAGGTCTCCACCCTCCATGATTTCATGTTAAATGGTATGCCATGCAATCTAATACATTATTATGACAAACTGACATGCCAAAGGATCAAGCTGAAAAGGCAAAGAAATGAAGTAGCTGATATGAATATAAGATCAAAACTAAACCTATCTGTCTCGGTCAAAACATCAAATTTTATCCCCGTTATGAGACCAAACGACACTTCTTGCTCTATAAGAAGAGAGTAAAGTCATCATCCATGGGGCACGACGGATAAGAAGAGAGTAAAGTCGCTGGCGGTTAGTTTCAGTGAAGCAGAAGAGTTTGGGGGAGAGGAATAAAGACCAGGCATAGTTTGGCGGAGAAGATGAACGATGCCTTGGGACAGTTTGAAGGACTGAGCGGCCTGAGGGAGTGGGACTAGGCTTAACTACGGCTAGGGCACAAATTTTTTTGGAGAGAGAAAGAGCTTGGAAAAAAAATGAGAGAGTGAAAAATGAAGCAGTGGGAAGTGAGGAGTGAAAATTGAGAAGGAGAGAAATGGGGAAAATGGCGTGGGGAGGAAATATATTGGGCCTATACGGGTGCTTACAAGTTTAAGCACCAAAATAGGCAAGTAAGGGTGTGTTTGGATTACCGTTGAAGAAGTGACTTTTTTTAGAATGACTTTTTTTAGAAGTGACTTTTGGATAAAAGTCATTTGTGTGAAGTGATTTATGTTTGGATTTGTGATGATAGAAGTGACTTTTTTTCAATATGACTTTTAGAAACATGTTTGGATGATAATATTGAAAAGCACGTTTAGATGAAAAATTACTAAAAAGGGCATTATTTTCATTAAATAATACATATATAATATGCATATATTCTTATTAAAGGCTTAGTTTCTCCCTTATCTTCAGGAAAATAATTTTAAAAAATAATATTTTTCGCTCAATGGAGTATATTGTGGGAGAAAGTAGTTAGAAATTGTTATGGTAAATTTTTGGAGATAAAAAGAAAATTTTATATTAAAAGAAATTATCTTATTTGAGAATTTTAGGGGTCTAACAGTCTAATTTTCCTACCCACTTTATTAAATAATACATAACAAAAGGTGTGGGACCCACCAGAAGTCAGAAGTCAGAAGCCAGAAGTAACTTTTTTTTACTTCTGACTTTTCACGTTGCAGAAGTCATTTTGGACCAAAAGTCATTTTGAAAATAAGGCAAACCAAACATGTTTAATTCTTGAAATTTTGCTTTTACTTCTAGGATCCACTTCTGGGTGCCAGAAGTGGCATCCAAACATGCCCTAAATATTTGAAAAAGATAAAACTCATCCTGGCGCTTATACTTATAAGTGTCGGGATAGGTTTGCCATATTTTAAAAAAATAAATATTGAAAACAAAACACTTATCCCGACACTTATATTTATAAGTGCAAGGATGATTTTCCATATTTAAAAATAATAAAAATTGAGAATGAAATAAGCGCCGAGATAGGCCTACCCTATCATAAGCGCCGCTATAGGTCAAATATACTTTAACAACAACGCTCAAAACTGTAAGTGCGGGTATTGTAGTGCCGCAATAGAGTATTTATATAGTAGTGTGTAACAACAACATTCATAATAAAACTTTTGAAGGGACAAATTTCTTCTACAAGTAATTCACTAATTGTTAAATAATTATAGGGTTAAGGGTCATCTTTGTCCTAGAAGTGTGCAAGATAGATCATATATGCCCTGAAAAATTTTTAAGGCTCAATATGCCCCCAAAAGTGTGAAATGGGTCTCAATGTGGACCTTTTTTTAGGAGCCCCTAATGTTGACTGTTAAACAAACTTGTTAGCTATTAAAGAAATTCGTGGCAAGACTAGTTGGAACGAGGGAAATGATGTAGCATATAATGGAGGTACACGTTTAACTGTGTGCACACATGGCAAAACACTTGTCCATTTAAAGAGCTGAGACAAATCTAAGCTTTAGTTAAAATAAACCGTAATAAACATTTGAAAAGAAAATGAAATCATAATAGGCTGGCTCAGATGGAGAGAATGGTGAGGAAATCGGCTTGAATCAAAGAGAAAATGCAATCAAAGAAGACGAAAGTGACGCAACTATCAAAGGAAGAGAATCGGGGGAAAATCTGATCGAATGAGACAAAATGGAGCGCATCTGACTTCTTAAACTTGTACCAAAAAGGATTTGCAGAGCATTCACTACCATAGAAATAGCCTATAGCAGCGCTATAGCCAGCGTCGCAATAGATCAAATGGCCTATTCTGGAGCTTTAAAAGTGCCTCTTTAGGCCTTCAATTTATTTTTTTTAAAAATTTAGAGGGCCTAAAGCAGTGCTTTTTTTAAAAAGCGTCGCTATAGGTTTTTTTTTTAAAAAAAATAAATCTATATTATTTTTCACATACACCTACATCAGTGCGAAAATTTCAACACTAGAACTCAGCAAAAAGCAAAATACTCTTAATTCAGAATGGTTTTTCATGTGCTCAGTGTTGTAACTTAATACAACGAGTAGAAACAAGAAATCCAAATTATTTTTCTCTTTTTCCATTTCATGTGCTTAGTGTTGTAACTTAATACAATGAGTGGAAACAAGAAATCCAAATTATTTTTCCCTTTTCCCATTCCTGTACAACAAGTAGAAACCAAAAAAACCCAGGTACCGAAGAAAAAAAGAAAAAAATAGCTTATGCCATTTAAGATTCGTGAAATCACCTATAAACTTGGAACTCCAGAATCTGCATGTGTAAGTGAATTCTCCAGAAATGACAGCAAGAGAAAAAGAGTACGATATCCCAAAAAAAAAGAGAGGTAAATAGTGAGAAGCTAAGAGAGAAGAGAGAATATTTGAGGAAAGGAAGAGAGACTTACAAGTTGTTGATCAAATCCCTTGCGAAGAGAGAAGAGAGAATGGGACGGGAAGAGAAAGGAAGAAAAGAGAAGAAAAAATGGGAGTGGAATGTGTTAAAAAAAATTAAAATAAAAATTAATATTTGGTTATTAATTAATTATTTAATATTTAATATTAAATTCTTATATTAATTATTAATTATTAATTTCTTATTATTTTCTTTTTTAAAATTCAAAAATGTAAATTTTTATTAAAAATGAATAGGAATATTTTATTTAATATTTAAATATTTATATTAATATTTAATATTAAATTCTTATATTAATAACCTATCCCAGCGCTTACAGACATAAGCGCCGAGATAGGCGTTGGACGTCAAAAAAAATTAAAAAATTTAAAATGTAAACTCTATAGCGGCGCTTAGTTGTATAAGCGCCGAGAAGTGTAGACCCATTCTGTAGTAGTGATTCGTTCTCATGAAACAGGTTTGGAGTCTTTTTATTTAAGAGTGATAGTTTGAGTTGTGTGAAGGATTTTTGTAGCTTATGTATTTATGTACAATGAATTGAAATCTTTGCACTTTTTGTAGGTTTGTATGTATGAGAGAAGGTAATTTTAATTTTTAATTTATTTAGGGTTATTCTGACATGGAATCCAAAGTGGAAGGGACATGGTGGTCCAAGTGTCGAGAATAGCTAGTACTGATAGTGAATCTAAATATGAAAATATTGCTAGGGAAGATATTGGTGAAAGGAAGTTGAGCATAATGCTTCTTTTTAAGATAAGGAATATGCTGATCTATAAGCCATGGGGTTGAGGAGGAAGTTGACTTTGATTTAACTAAAGCCAGAAATAATGATGATGGAGAGTTTTAGGTGATAAATGATGGTGATGAGGAGGAAGCCGTTGGTGGTAATGAGGAGGAAGCTATTGATGGTGATGAGGGGATTTAAGTGGATATCAATGAGCAGGATATAATGATAATAGGGAGATTGGGTTGATAAATGGTAGTGTAATAGTAGAAGAAGAACATGGTAGTGATGAGGAGGATAGTGATGTAAAGAATATTGAAGATGGAGAGAGTGATGAGGATGACAGTGACACTGAGGATGAGGATTTTTCTGTGGATGTAGAAGGGGCTGAGGTGGATGATGGTGATAATGGCTGTGAGTATAAGGAGGAGGATTTGTATACTAAGATATCGGGCTTGGGTGTTAGTAATGGGCCTATAGGTGATGTAAAGCCTAAGATGGTGGTAGTGGGTCAAAAGACAAGCCATTTTTATGGTTGGTGAATCATTTCCAAAGAAGGTAGATTTGGTGGCTGCAATAAATAGTTATGCAATTAATGAAAGAGTAAAGTTGAAGCTTACAAAGAGTAAGACTTATTGAGTTAAGGCAATTGGCCAAGAGAGATAGTCAATTTGTACTGTATGCTTTGAAAGATGGTTAGACATTGCATATGGAACACAGATGAGTAGGGTATTTAAGAACCATAGGGCTTCAATGTATTGGTTGGCTACACATTTCAAAAGGAAAGTCAAAAAAAGACAAAAATATAGCATTGGTGACATGAAGAAGATGTGGAGGACGAGTTTAAGCTGCACGTGAGCAAACAGAAATGCAAGAGAGCCAAGCAGCTGATCATGAAGCAAGTGGAACGCAGTTATATTGATGAGTTAAACAATCAAAAAGCCTACTGTATTGAACTGAGGACTTCTAACCAAGGATTTGATGTTTGGGTGAAAATAAGTAAGGATGCTCTTGCAGAAGGAAAGAGGGTGTTCAACATATGTATATGTGCTTCCATGCTTCAAAGGTATGCTTTAAAAGTTTTTGGCATACTTGCTTTTGTTTATGCTTAGATTTTACTGATCTTTATTTGTAGATTTGATTTTACTTATGTGTAGCTTTATATTAGAGTTTATTTGTTTGTTGGCAAAATCTGTTCATTATATGCTAAAATATGGATTATGTTGTTTTGAATCGGATTTTTGTGTTAAATGTGAAGTGTGTTTTTCTAATGTGAAATGTGTAGATCGTGAATCAGATTTTGGTGTTAAATGTGAAGTGTCTTATTTTAATGTGAATCGTGTTGCTCTGAATCAGATTTTTTGTGTTACATTTTTTTTATCAGATTTGATGTGTAACAGCCCTTACTTAAAACAAGTCAAAAAATTAATCAGCTATATATATAGTAGGAGAAAATTTAAAAGAAGAAGAAGAAGAAGATTTTCTACTAGATATCTATATTTAAAGTTGTAAGCTGTTGGAAAAAAATAGAAGTTGAAAATTATTAAAAATCTTATGCAAAGATTGGATTTAATATATATATATATATATATATTCAGAATGTAAATTTTTAGAAGTTGAATAAAGAGAAATGTTAGATTTAATTTTTGAGAAAGGATACGATAAATTTTTATAGATTTTAAGAAAGTGAAATTGTGGCTTAGTCAAAATTAAGCTTTCTCTACCTTCAAGTTTTAGGAACTGAAATTTTTATCTTAGTACAACTAAAGTTACTCAAAATGCCCTCTTATAAAGTTGAAAATTATCTAAATGTTTTTTTTACAAGTAAAACAGCCACCTAATGTATTTTGTACAGTATATTATTATATTATTATGTTAGTTTATAAGTGAAATAAATTAATTTAATAAAAATTTTAATCAAATCAGTTTATAAGTAACTTATTTAGTTTAAAAAAAATCATTTATAATCTATATTTATATTAAGGAAAGAAGTGATTAATTTTCTTCGACATTACCAACTGGGCGGCCATGGAATTGTCTTTAAGGAGGTACTTTGGGCTAGCTTCACCAAATTTTCTTTTCTCCGTGCTGGTTGTTTAATATTTATAAATAAAATTTTAAATCAAAAGCATGCAAATGAAAATTCTTGCTTTCTTAAACAATAAAAATTATGTCAATAAATAACATAAATGCCTATATTCTGAAAATTTTGTGCAAACGTAGATATAATATTCCTAATTAATGTCATTCTCACTAAAAAAAATTCTAAATAGGGGATTCTTTTAGGTTGCCTCATGGTCAACTTTATGTAATGTTATTAAATTATTATTCTATTTTATAAAATATATTGATTGGTTTACCAATTATTCATATTTTTGTAATAAATATATCTATGTATATATAACTTAAGTCAACTATTTTAGATGTACTCCCTCCCTCCGTCCCTTATCATAAGAGTCAAAGAGTTAAAATCACACATATTAAAGAAGTGGTTGAAAGAGATAAATATATTTGAAATAATTTTGTTTTCTTAAGTTTGCCCTTATTTATGATTGGGTATATAAGAGAGAGAAATGTGATAATAGTGTTATAAATGAGTATGAAAGAGAATGTGAATAGAGAGAAAAATAATGGGTAAAATGGGAAAAAACTCATTAAATGCTTTAACAAATTTGGATGGGCTCTTATAAAAAGGGACAAAACCATTCAAATTTTTTGTTCTTATAGATAGTGTCCGCATTCCACAGTGAGCATCACATTCGTAGACCGCATCTTTCTCCATTGTTCTGCATCTTGTGGCTGCTTTCTTGATCTTCTTTCCTTCCTCTTTTGCTGTCCGTTGATCCCCTGCTCTTGTTTCTTCTCTCTCTGGTCGTGCGAGTGTAGAATGATGAAAGTTTATGTTGTCATGGGTGTTTTGTTTCTTGGGTCTGCTATCAAGATGCTGAATCTGTGTTCTCAGTTGATGCAAGTGGAGCTTAGGGATTTAGTCATATATTTCTTCAACACTTCATTGTTTTCCTCTGCAATGGTAAGTTTGAGCCTTTTCTCTTCTATCATGATTGCTGCTGTAAGTTTTTTGAAATAGGGGATTGAAAATTGAATGGGCCTTCGCAAAAACTTCAAATGGCTTATGAGCTCTAGGTTGCTAGTGCATTACACGTTTGTTATGATTTGATAAGACATAATATAATTGCTATTATAGTGCAGAATTTTATGCAATTGGAATTCTGGTTTAAGAAGCTTTCTAAATTAGTGTATATTAGGAGGAACTTGATGTGTTTGACTGGATACCTAAAGAAGAAGAACACATAGAATTGGGAATTAAATTATTGATTTTAGAAATGGCGGGTTCATAAAATAAGAGTTAAGTACTATTGTTTTTCCCCTATATTGAAACTCAGTGAAGAATTGAATTTGATAGTTATGACAATTCTATTTATTGATGTTTTATATTTGTTGGGTAAGGGATTTGAGATTTTGTTTGAGGAAACTGTTTGAATGATGATGCATGTCTAAAAGCAAGAATGATATTCTTGTTTCATGCTCATTTGGTCATTGTTGAACTTGCTAGTTGGATTGATACTACATTAGTGACTAAATTAAAGCTTCTATGCTGTGTGGGGAAGGTTTGAAATACATATATGTGTAGATATTATATTCATCGAATTGGAATGAGTCTAGAATGGTGGATGCATTCATTGGGTCATCCAAAGCATTGCTAAATAAATTAAGCGTTCAAAACATTGATGACCATGATTATAAAATGAGTGCTGCCAAACAAGTGGTAGTATGGGTTTTACTAAATGGATTCCTTGAATTATTAAAAAGTTTGTGAAAGGGGATTTTAATACTTTTGTGTTTTGGGCACCCTAGGATTTCTTAATAGTGGGTCCTGCATGAAAGCGACTAGTAAAGTGAGTTCTAGGTATTTGACAAAATGACAGGTGAGTGAATAACGTCACATCCTAAGTTATATGGATGCTATTCTTACCGTTTGTTATATTTAAATATTAATTGATTATTGTGTTTCTTATGTGTTATTGTACCACAGAGTTATTCATATTATCACAATTTCTTATTTACACTGAAATTAGCCAATAATGGGCAAATGATAATGACTTATTTATTATTATTTGTTACTTTCCATTTTCCTTGTACGAAACATTGATTTTTGGAATCGAAAGAAAAGTATGAGATGTTCTTATAATTTTCATGCTAGGGTCACTTATTGTGATAGGGTTGCTTTAGGTGGAAGAAATGTGTGTCAGTTTCCTTATAATATGTCTTTGAAATTCCTTCCATAGATGAACTTTTCTCAATAAAAAAATTACAAATTTTTTTAAGCAAAGTGTATGTGTAGTTGGTAACTGAACATTGAGATAAAATGATATATCTTATAATAAAAGTTTTTGTAGCGTTCTTATGATATAATTTTGAATAGATTTTTCCCCTTCTATCTTAGAGGCCAAGCCAAAAGCGATTATTGAGGACATGAATGTGCAAGGTTTGACTAGAGATCATGTTTCAAGCCATCTTCAGGTATATCCTTATTAGTTTCAAGAGATGTCTACTTTCTCTTTAACATTATTTTTATATTATATATACATAACACAATTTATTTAGTAACATTGGCTATGTTGATACTTTTAGAAATATAAAGAAAGCTTGAAGAAGAAAGAGAGAGTGCAGCAATTAGAAGGTTGAAGAAGGAAGAGAAAGTGCAGCAAGATTAAAATATGGATGCAATATTAGTGAATCAAATCCCTGAATCATACCCAAGAAACTAGTTATGGAATAGTTGATATTCGTAATGATAATAGTTCTGCTCAACAAACAATTCGCTCTCAACATGATATGACTAATGATACTATCATTAGAGGAGATCCTAACTATGAATTGGGTGATTGGTTGTCTACCATAGACACTGGTGATGGGAATGAACACATCGCCCTACCGGAGTCCCTGACGGACTTCATTTTAGGGCTCCCTGTTGACTTTTTTTGAGAGCAATCTAGACCAGATTTGAATAAGGGAAGCGAGACCAAAAAGAGATATAATTTAATCATGCACCAAGACCTCGCAATAGTTTATGCTATAACTAGATTTCTCTCCGTATTTCTAGATACCTTTTAGATTTTTTGCCCTTATACAACTTCAGCTTTTTCATGGGATATTTCATTATTATGGCAACTATTGCATCATCGATTAAAATATTATATTTCAAGATGCCTGCATAGATTTTTTGCCCTTATGTCTTCAACTTTGATGGGATTTTTCATTATTATGGCAACTATTGCATCATTGGTTAAAATATTATTTTATAAGATGCCTGCATCGATTAATGATCTGCTCATTACGTTTGCTACGTGACGTTTGACTTTTTTGCTTTAATGATGGATACGCAAACTATAAAGGAGAAAACAATGAATTAGTGTTATTCACACATGTTCAAAACACTTAAAAAGAAATGTTACCAAAAAGTCATGAGTCATACATGAAAGATATAATGTTGAATAGACAAGAGTATTGAACAAATAAAGTTGAGATTATTAAGAAGATAACAATGAAACAAAGGGATATAAAAATTTATATTTTTATTTATCAGATTTGTAGAATAAATTCTTCAACTACAGGACATATAATTTTTACTCAAATATATGAGACTGAATCACTATCAGCTTCTCCATTTTAGTCGTTACGATTTGAACAAAATAGCAAGGAAACTTCTCAATTGAGAGGTCGCCAATGCAATTTGGAGTAATTGAATTGTATACTAAATTTTAAAAATTGCATGTATATTATATTGTTGTTATTGTTGGTTAGATTTAATTAGGTTATCGATGAAAGTGCACATAATTAAGGTATGCTATCGGCACTAAAAAAGTTAACTAACGGTGGGATTTCCAATGGAATTACCGACTGAAAAGGTCTCGTTAGCAAATAAATTTAATGAAGAATTTTGATCAGTCAGTAATTATTGATGGACTTAGGATGGAAATTCTGTTGCAAATTTACGGACAAAATTGTATCAGTAATTTAATTACCAAAAAAAATTTCTAACAGAAATTATCGACGGATTTCAAGTAGAATCCCCTGGGTGATCTCCCCACGAAAACTTTCATGGGTAATTTTTTGACATAATTATCTGATGGAAATGTGCTGCTAAACTTTTGTGATTAATTTGAATAATATTGTGAAACAATAAATTATTTTAATAATTTGTGTGTGTGTGTGTTTATATATCAACTAGAAATAAAAATCCATATTTACTATAAATTTTATTTTCAATTTTTTAATAAATAACGTGTCAATTATTATTAATAGATTTTCCTAATAAATTAGGTTAATTATATTGTAAAGTATAAATTATATGAAATATGTTTGTAATTGTGGGAACTTAAATTAAATAACAACGATAAAATTAGTTACGCAAAAAATTTTGTAAGAAACAGAATTCCTTGGTTAATCCATTAGAAAATCAGAATTCCGTCTAAAATTAGCTGTTTTTCTTTTTCTTTAGTGTCATCTCTTTGAGATTGAGCGTACAGTCTTCATTGTACCGGTTTTTAATGTGAAGTTTTTGAATGAAACAAATCTTAGGATAGTAGATATTAGAAAAGAAAATATCATTTTTGAACTAAAAATTGAAATAATATATTCCTTAACCATAGGGAAGAAGATGGTGATGAAGTGCAGCCTTTTTTAATTTTTGGTAGGATGATTTGGTATTGTTTTTTAATATCTGTTGCCTCCAACATCAGGTTTATTAGAATCAAATATAATGCTTTAGAAATTAAATTATATTTTACCATAATATAACACTGTTTGAATTCAATATTGTTCGTGTGTTACTAAGATGAGAAACAAATATTTTGTTCGCAGTTTAATATAAATATCTTATTCATGCATCTGACATTTTTATAATTTGTCTTTTCAATTTTGATAAAATATAACATTATTCTTACTTTCTTTTAAAATGTCAACGGGCTGATTATACATTAAAAGTAATTTTGTGTAATATGCAACTAACTATCCACAAAGAGTGACTATTCGAGATATTAAGCTAAGATTTGATTAGTAACATCTTGTGAGTATTAGTTCAAATTCAAATTCAATCTTCTTTGATATATATATATATATATATCCCGTCATTAATTCAAATTAAAAATCAATCTTCTTTGAACAAATTATTAATAATTTTATATAGCTAACTGTTAGAGATATTTAGATAGCATTAGATTTTTTTTTTTTTTTGATAAAAACATTAGATATTTAACATCTTGCGTGTATTAGTTATGAGAGTAAAGAACAGTTAAATTCACAAGTCCCTATCAAGGCGGAGTTTAACATAATAAAGAAAAAGGATACAAAGGATACTGAGAGCTCCTTTTAATACAACTTCCAACATTTTTTTTTTTGTGGATTACGGAGTGAGATAGAAAATTGGATCAGTCATCTTCTTCCTCTTTTTTAAGGTCTCAGTCTCACTGCTCCTACTGGTTTTGCTTCACTAACCAAAATCTTTCTTAATTTTTTCGACGATTTCAATATTACCAACCGACATTCTGTCAATATCATCAAGAATTAGCAAAGGAAAAAAATTCTGAGGTACTTCAGTCAATAATATTATATTTTTTGTTGCGTTACTAGCTAACATAACAACACGAACAAGTTCATCCTACGGAACAAAGATAAGATTTCTACAATTTTCCATGTCAACAAATAAAGTTGGGAAAACTATGGAATAATAATTTATAATATGATAAACTGTGATAAGGAAGAAAGAGAACAATTTAGATTATTTGATTTATAATTAATATTATTCATGAAGGTAAGGTAAATCTAGCAATAGGTGCTATAAAGTATTTTGTAGTGCATTCAACACTCTAAAATAATTTTTATATTCCGGTAATGGACGCATAATAAAAATTTAAGACTTTCGATTCACCTAAAAGAAACATTTTAGGATACTGGGTAGTCCAATAAATATATTTAGGCATTGGATGCACTTACAAAACGTTTCATAGTGTCGTATAGACCACTTATTATTTTAAGATATTAGATGTCAATATTGATTGAAAATTTCACATAATATATATATTTGTATCCCGAGATTTTCTTTCTATCGAATATAAAAAATCTTACAATTGATTAGTAAGAGACAGATATATAATTTAAGGATACTATGCTTTAAAGATATTTGAAGATTGAATGGACATGCGTTTTATATTAATTTTAATTTTAACTAGATATTGGTACTTGGCGTATATATATTGGTCACAGAAGGGAAACTAGTGAATTATTTTTTTGACATTTTTTAATTGTTTAAACTATTAGCATACATAAGCCGTTTATTTTATCTAGTATAAAATATCTATAACTAATATTATTGTCCTTTTTAAGAAAATATCTCCTTATCAACTACAATAAGTTTTGTTGGACAGATTTTAATTGTTTAATCTATTATCATACATAAGTTTTTTATTTTATTTAGCATAAAATATCCATGATTAATATTATTATCCTCTTTAACAAAATATGTCCATATCTGCTCCAATATGTTTTTTGACATATTTTAATTGTTTAAACTATTAGCGTACATAATTGTTTTATTTTTTCTTGTATAAAACATCCATAACAAATTTTTATTATCCTTTTTAACAAATTATCTTTTTATCAACCACAATACGCTTGTAATGAAGGGGGAAAAAACTACGATATGCATGCATAAGCAACAACTTATTACGACTCGTTAAACAAAAAAGCCCTACGTCTGTTTAATTTTTTTTTATTAGACATCTGTTTAAAGTTTAAACTCAAGATTGTCTCACGCTACAATCTGCAATTAGAGCATAATTAAATATGTTTAGATGATGTAAACGGGTAGGAATGGAAACCTAAGTTATAACACTTATTACGTATTTTGAGAGAGTCTCGCACCATGTCTAGCTTATAACACCTTTCTTTTACTATGTGATGCTACTAAGTTTGGATATGGTTTGGTTTTGTTTTGTTTTGTTTTGTTTTCTTTTGTTTTCTTTACTTGTCAAAGATTAGATTAGCCATGATGCAGCAGCAATCTGCCTCGGCCGCCGCCTCCGTCGATGGTCGCCGTCGTGGCCATCATCTTTCGTTTGATGTCTTAAAGGTGCTCTTGGTGGGCATTGATAATGTGACCCAAGTCATCATTGAGAAAAATCTTCGACCACCTCAGTACAAAATTACTAAATGTGGCCTTGGTCGTTCAGCCTTTTCATTTCTCTTTCGATTTGGTTATTAGTGATGTCTCCTTGGAAGACATGTATGGATGGCTACGATTTCATCAAAAGACACCAATGCTTGAATACCAATATTCCCCACATTCGTAAGATAATTTTTTGATTATATACATGTGAATGAGAGATTTCAATTAATTACATCGATTACAGTTTTCAAGTTTCTAATTCACAAATTCATCTCAAGTCCCTCTTAAACTCTAATTCAGTTAAACTCACTAGGGTACTATATATTACTCCCTCCGGTCCTAAATATAAGATCATTTTGACTTTTTTTGTGGAAGTTAAGGAAGGAAATTAGACCACTAAATTATAACATATGTCACATGTAATTAGATTATATGTTAGTTTATAAGTAGAATAAATCAATTTTGAGGAAACAAAATAATTATAGACAATTTAAAGTGATTAAATTTGCATCCTTAATTTCTTCAAAAAAGTCAAAGTGGTCTTATAATTAGGACCGGAGGGAGTATATTGTTAAGCTTTGTGCTAACCTTTTTCAATACAAACAAAACCAAAAATTACTTGACAAAATTCCGTCACTAAACCAAGAATTCTGTACTAGTTGTTTAGCAAAGGCCTACTTTAATATGAATTCTGTGGCAAATTTAATCATTAATTCATTGTTTCAAGAAGTGATAAAGCTGTTGTACGTCTTTTTTAAATTAATTATTAACTATTTGAGTTCAACATAGAGTTCATGTCATCGTTAATTTATATTTGTATTTTGTAGTGACATGCGGGGTTGAAACATCTGATGGGATAGGGGTAGCATTCAGACATGGTGTGTCTTATATTTTGTGGAAGCTAGTGAGTGAGCATATTGTTAGAAACTTATGGCAGCATGTTTTAAGAACAGGGGTACAACCAAAGAAACAACAACAGCAACATCATCATCATAAAAGTGATATTGTGGGTGATTGTAATAGATTGCAACCTCGACAGAATCGTCATTATAATCACCATATTGCTGCCTTTAAAAGCAACGGTTCTAGAGTGGAAGATAGTAGTGAGTTTATAAATCATGATGGACAACCTTCAAAAAAACAGCGGCTGGATTGGAAATCTACGCTCCATATGAAATTTCTTAATTCTTATAAACGTCCTGGCCCAAGTATGCATATTCATTTATTATCCTTCTTTTAAATTTCTTACTTTCTTAGTTCGTTTGTTTTAATTATACTTATTCTATATTTTTGTTAATTATTAATTCCAAAGTATGATATTATTTTATGTTTTATTTATTCTTATATATCCCATATAAGAAGCAGATATATTCTTATTCCTTTTAGAGTGATAGGGTTGCTTTAGGCGGAAGAAATGTGTGTTGTTTCCTTATAATATGTCTTTGAAATTCCTTCCATAGATGCACTTTTCTCAATACAAAAATTACAAATTTTTTGAAGCAAAGTGTATGTGTAGTGACTGAACATTGAGATAAAATGATATCTTATAATAAAAGTTTTTGTAGCGTTCTTATGATATAATTTTGAATATATTTTTCCCCTTCTATCTTAGAGGCCAAGCCAAAAGCGATTCTTGAGGACTTGAATGTGCAAGGTTTGACTAGAGACCATGTTTCAAGCCATCTTCAGATATATCCTTATTAGTTTCAAGAGATGTCTACTTTCTCTTTAACATTATTTTTATATTATATATACATAACACAATTTATTTAGTAACATTGGCTATGTCGATACTTTTAGAAATATAAAGAAGGCTTGAAGAAGAAAGAGAGTGTGGCAAGATCAAAATACGGGTGCAATATTAGTGAATCAAATCCCTACATCATACCGGGAAGAAACTAGTTATGGAATATTTGACATTTGCAATGATAATAGTTCTACTTAACCGATAGTTCGCTCTCAACATGATATGATTAATGATACTGTCATTAGAGGAGATCATGACTATGAACTGGGTGATTGGTTGTCTATCATAGACACTGGTGATGGGAATGAACACATCGCCCTACCAGAGTTACCAAAGGACTTCTTTTTAGGTCTCCCTGCTGACTTCTTTTGAGAGCAACCCAGACCAGATTTGAATAATGGAACCATGACTAGAAAGAAATATATTATAATCATGAATAGTTTAGCTATGACTAGATTTCTCTCCTGTATATGTATTTCCAGATACCTTTTAGGTTTTTTGCCCCGTTATTTCAACTTTTTGATGGGATTTGTCATTATTATGGCAACTATTGCATCATTGGTTAAAATATTACATTTTAAGTTTCTTGCATTGATTAATGATTTGCTGATTACGTTTACTACGTGATGTTTGACTTTTTTCTTGGATGATGGATACACAAACTATAAAGGAGAAATAGTATTTACAAAAAATAGTATTTACGTCCCCATTTTAAGTCTCTTTTTTTAATATGAGATGTAAAAAAATGACGGTGATAAAATTATAAATATGTGAAAAACTTTCCACGTATCTTTTTTATTTATCAGACGTGAATTCTGCCAAAAATAAGCAGGAAATACAAAAAGGTGAAAAAAGGAAGGCGGGAAGTAGTTTTTACGTCTCATAAATTATGAGATGTGAAAACCGCACTTTCCACGTCTCACAATTTTTGTAATTGTGAGACGTGGAAAATAAACCATTAATAGCTTTCGACGTCTCACAAAATATGTGAGACGTAGAAAAGAGTTTTTCACGTCTAACTTATTTGGTGAGACGTGAAAAACTCTTCAAAAAATTAAAAAAAATAAGTTCAAAGCTTCGTTGGATTCTCTTCTCCTAAATCAGCTCCCTTTATCAGAAACCCTAGCCTTTCAAATCCATCCCTTCTTCTTCATCATTCTCTCCGTCATGTTTTAGATCGCAAGTTCATCTTTCTCCGCCTTGTTTGTTGTTCACCAAACATGCCGTCGCTCAAGCCTTTCACCATCGTGTTCTACCACCGCTCATCTCACCGTCGTTCAAGCTTCTCCCCGCTGTGACTGCTCCAAGTCGTGATCCCTTCTTCTTTTGCCTCCGGATTCCCTTTCGCTAATCTCTTTATCGTGTTCTCTCCGATTCTCCATCAGGTTGGTTCACTTTTTAAGGTTTGCGATTTCATAATTTTGGTTTCGATTGCGATTCTTAGTACCTTCGATTTGACAATCGAGCTCTTGATTTTTCTCACCTATTCTATTATTCTTTGTGTTGCAGAAGGGTATTGTTGTTTATTTCTCTCGTAATCAACTATGTTTTCCCATATTTTTGGTAAACCTAATCAGGAAGCCAATGCGTTGACGACCTTAGATAAGTTAAATGAGGTTAGTAGGATCTGTTTGTTGATAAATGGTAATGCTATTAAGCTTTGGTTTTATTCCAACCGAGAATACGCCTTTGATTGAATTTTTTCATTCTGGTTTTTTGGTTTCTTATAATTCTGAAATGAATTGGATCCTCCACGGACTTGCTTTTTTATCATCCAAATTTGATGCCTGTTTTATTTTATGGATGAAGTGTTTTTTTTGGTCTGCAGATAAAATACAATCCGATAGTGGCAAGTTGTTTATCGGTGGAATATCATGGGACACAAATGAAAAGCAACTTAGGGAGTGTTTCAATTCTTATAGGGAGATTGTGGAAGCAGTGATAATGAAGGATCAGACAACTGGTAGAGCTCGTGGATTTGGTTTTGTTGTTTTTGCTGACCCAGCTGTTGTAGATATAGTCATAAAAGAGAAGCACAACATTGATGGAAGGATGGTAGTTCTATTTAAACTCTTTTTCTTGTTCTCTTTCTCTACATAGTTTTCAAACAAGTTTTCTTATTGAATGTGTTTCTTAATCGTTAGATTGTTTCTTGTTTTGTTTACTTCAAATTTTTCTGCTTTAAGATGGTTTAGGAAAAATGGACTTGTGCATTTCTTTTTATTTTAAATACTGATTCTTGTATCATTCAGTTGAGGCAAAGAAGGCTATTCCTAGAGATGACCAGAACATACTGAACAGCAGCATGCATGGTTCTCCTGGTCTAGGTTGCACCAGAAAGGATTTTTTATTGTTGTATTGTGGGTGGTGAGTAGTTGAGTGCTTGATATGGATCTTGCAGCTGTCTAGTTGATATCAATGGTTCAAGGTGATATTTTTTGGGTTTGTTGTTATTTTGGGTTAATTTTTAATTTCTTTGGAGGTGAGGTCTTATGTTAAAGTTTGAACTCTGTGAACAATCTATTTGCAGTCATTTCCATTTCCTAAATTTTTTAATGTATGTTAGAATAGATTCTTTGGAAATCATAATAGTTGCAAGACTCATGTAACTTAGATTCACGACTTATATACATTGTTCACCTTTTTCTTTTGTTTTCTTGTAATCTTGTGGTTGTTTATTCTTAAGCAAGTTTGTTAGACTGTGGCGTAAGGTGCATAATTAGTTAGTTGACCATTTTTCTTGTCTACTATGATGTTAGCCAAAGCTACATATTGGCTCTTTTGCCTTTTATATTATTGAAGGCCCTGTTTTGGTAAGCCCATTCAGTTTGAAGTTATTTCTTACTAGTTGATGGCAGCAAGTTATCCCAAACATTGATAACTGATGATTAATATGGTGCCCTTCATGTGATCTTCCTTTTGACTAATTGAGTGTGTAGACAGAGGAATATAAGTATTCTCTATTTGAATATACTTATTATTATTTTGAATTTTTATGGATCATTACCAAGACGAATGAATCTCACCTTTGATATTGAGCAGTAATTAGGTGAGTTAGGTATTTTTGGACCAACACTGTGAATTTTTTTTTGGCCTAAAAAAGTGCCGACGTAGTTACCAAAATGGTTTCCTCAGTACATTTACCGTTACTTTACACATGTTAGGTTGGAAAAATACACAAGAGGGTGGTGAATTTCGTATTTCAATAAAATATTTTTCAAAACATTAAGTTCAAAATCAATTTTCAAAAACAGATAAGAAAGAAACAGAGTATTGAAATCTTAGGCAAATGCTTCCAAATCAAACAAAGTATATGAGAAACACTTAAGCTCACAGAAATTTAGAGAAACAAAGTATGAAGACTATTAATATTTGGGTTAAAGGTCATATTTGCCCCGGAAGTATGCATGGTGGATCACATCTGCCCCGAAAGTTTTTTGGGTCCAATTTTGCTCCGGAAGTGTGCAAAGTGGATCATATTCGCCCTTTACAGTAAAAACATTTTTACTGGTAAAGGGCGAATATGATCCACTTTGCACACTTTCGGGGCAAAATTGGACAAAAAAAAGGGTAAAGGGCAAATATGATCCACTTTGCACACTTCCGGGGAAAATTTGGACCAAAAAAAACTTCCGGGGCAGATGTGATCCACCGTGCATATTTCCAAGGTAAATCTGATCTTTACTCTTAATATTTTAACAGTAAAGGGTGAATATGATCCACTTTGCACACTTTAGGGACAAATTTAGACAAAAAAATACTTCTGAGGTAGATGTGATCCATCATGCATACTTCTGGGGCAAATATAACCTTTAACCCATGGATATGTATAGGCCTTTGAGAATGCAAACAAATATTGTGCAAATTTGCATGAGATTTCAATACTCTGTTTCTTTCCTATATGTTTTTTAAAATTGCTTTTGAACTTACAGTTTTGAAAAATATTTTATTGAAATTCAAAATCCACACCCCTCTTATGTATTGCTCAAGTGGTGATAAGCGAGGCACTTAAGGTGCCTATAAAGTGGTTGGTTGGGAGATCGAACCCGTGGGAGCGCCAATGACACGGCCTCCTCCCACAAATGCTGCAGCATTGGGTCGGGTCCGCGAGAGCGGCCCCCAGCCAGCCTACAATACCTGAGTTGGGCTTGCCAATACCGGGGTGACCTCGAGAGGGGCCCCTGGGGTGCCCAACATGGTGGGTTCAGTAGCTGCCAATGCTGGACTCAACACTCCACAATTCCAATCATTTGGAATCATTATCAAACACCCATAAGCCTATTGAAATCATTAAACCACCAATCAATGCATCATCATACGCATTTATCCTACAATTCATCCTAGGCTAACAATTCATCAATACCCATCAAAACCTTGAAATTAGGCTCAACCACAAATGTAACTCAATTCCTATATGTTCCTGAGATGGAGTTGATAATCGCTGCTCTAAGAGAAATTTCAGACCTCTCTAACAAGTTAAAATAGTGAATGACTGAATACACAAGTATTGATGCCACTTGGAAACAACATGAGCAATGGCTTGAAATTCCTTGTCATATACAGAGAGAATTTGATTCTTAAGAGATAAAATCTTGCTAACTTGAGCAACAGGGTGCCAGGCTTGGGTAAGTACAACACCAATAGCCATGCTAGATGCATCTGTTTTAAAAGTAAATGGTTGTTTGACCTCTGAAAGGGCTAAAACGTGAGCATTAACCAAAGCTTTCTCAAGAGCATCAAATGCTGTTTCTGTTTCACTATTCCAATTGAAACCATCCCTTTTCAGCAACACAATTAAAGGATGTGCAATTAAACCATAAGATTTGATAAAGCATCGGTGGTATCTGAAGAGTCCCAAGAATGCCCATACCTCCTTTTGTGTCTTTGGAATTGGCCACTCATTAACAACTTTTAATTTGGAAACATCTACTGGAACATTTCCATAAAACATAACATGACCAATATATTCAATACTTACAGTGGCAAATGCACATTTAGAGCGCTTGACAAAGAATTCATTCTGTTTCAAAATATCAAATATAGTCTGCAAATGAGAGATATAGGAAAAAATATCCAAGCAATAAACAAGAATATCATAGAAAAAAAAACTAGCACATATTTCCTTAGCATACCCTCAAAAATGCTATTCATAATTTCCTGAAAAGTATATGTTTCGTTAGTTAAGCGAAAAGGCATGACTAGATATTCATAATGCCCCATGAGTCTGGAATGCCATCTTTGGTATATCATCTTGACACATTCTGATTTGATGATATCCCAAGTGAAGATCTAGCTTTGAAATGACCCGAGCACATACTAGCTCATCCAATAGATTTTCGATCAATAGGATAGGAAAATTGTTCCTTAAAATAGCCTTGTTTAATGCTTGATAATTTACACACATCCGCCAGCTGCCATCTTTCCTTTTGATAAGTACAACTGGAGAAGCAAAAGGAGAATTGATATGTTGAATAATACCTTGTTTCCTCATATCATTCACCATCTTATCAATAACATCTTTCTGCAGTCTGAGATACCTGTAACGTCTCAAGTTAATAGGATCAGTCCCTTCTTTAAGAATAATCTGATGATCATGATTGCCCTTTGATGGTGGTAAGGACTTGCGTTTCTCAAACAATGATACATAACTACTCAACAATTTTTCAATTGGTTCAGGGATAGAAGCGTCAGATTTATCACTAATAGCACAACATTCAAGTGGGACCATTTGTAAAGCTACTTATTCAAGTTGCTTATGCAATAATATCATCATTTTTGAATGAGAAATGACACAGCTCTGACCTATTTTAACACCCATTAACTTCACATGTGCTCTACCCCATTCAAATTCCATTGTCAAATTTGCACAATCTAATTGAGTAATGCCCAAAATTTTAAGCCATTGCATACCTAATACTATATCACATCCTGCAAGAGGCGAGAGAGAAACTTCTATTTTAAACTCCATACCAGCCACATTCCCATTTTAAATTACTGCATTTTTCTTTGGTCCATAGTTGACTTCCACTTGCTATTGAAACTTGTATAGAATTCACCTCTATAGTATTCAAATTGCAACTTTTACTGATGGAAGAATTTATGAAATTGTGGGTGCTTTGTATTCTATTAATATATACACATATTTTTTGCCATTGGTGCCTACTATAACATCCGAGAAAATTAATTGAGGATTAGGGAATGTAATTGGGAATTAATTATTGGGAAAAGGGACATTATGGGGAGATTTGAGGTATTTTTAAGGCTCTAAAGGCTCAATTTTCCCTTATTTTAAGAAAAACAATGTGCGAAAATTTATTTTAGGATCAAAAGAAGTTATTTTAAGAACTCTAAAGGCTCAGTTCTCCTAGTCATCGTTCGTCACTGCCAAGCCATCGAAGCACCACCAGCGATGTCACCCTTCTTCCTCCCACCTTCAGCCCTCCTCTCTACTCCTTCTTCCTCTCATTTTTGGCTCTAACGCCGTGTGTGTATGTGGTGCGAGGGAGTGCATTTTTCTGGAAACTACAGTTGGAAAATGGCCAACCACCAATGGCATTCCTCCTCCTAAAGTCTCTTCTTCCTTCTCCTCCATTATTTTCAGCCGCTGTTGCTTGTAGAGAGAGATCGTGAATGTGGATCGGCAGACTTTGCTGCCATCACTGGCACTAGAGTGGGTGTTTTACCGGTCAACTATGTACATATTCAGACTCCCCGTAAGTCTCCTCTACCTTCCTATGTCCTTAGTTTCTCTGATTTTTCTCTGATTACCTCCATTTAAAAATTGGGTCTTGTCTAAGTTGGGGGGTTTTTGGGAGTTCTATGGTTATTTAATTAAAGTTTAAACTTTGAATTTGCGGTCCTTAAAGAGATTTTAGCTTGCTTGAAGTTTTCTAATTTTTTGGAATTTTTGAATTTTTGGGGGTTTTTGGAAAAATTGGGGATTTTATGATTTGGCTTGTATAAGATTGATTGGTGGTTCATAGAGGGTTATTAAGATTATATGATGATATTAATTTTATTTTTATGGTTAGAATTTTAACTCCGCCTATATTTATAGCCAGTCCCAAGCCCGGGTAAAGGAGGAGGGTTGTGTTAGGCCTCAACAGCCAGCGAAAAAACCCCATCGAATCTCATGAACATAGATCAACGAAGAAATTGTGTAAATGTTAGGTCGTTGCCCTTAAGCAACACGCTGTATGGCTCGAGTACAGTGAGAAGAGAGCAAGGGCTAAAGGATAGGTTGTTACCTGGTTGTAACACGTTGTATGGCTCAAGTACAGTGATAAGAGAGCAAGAGTCGCTGCATCCTCGCCCGAATGTAGTGTTAAATGAGCAAGGGCAACCGCACTCTAATGGACGGAGGCAGCTAAAGAAGCTAGTTCATTAGAGTAAGATCAGATTTGGTTATTGAAATATTGGGATGCTGAATGGGAAGCTTTTTGAGGTGGCACAAGTTATGAAGGATCGTAAGATTAATATATTATGCTTACAAGAAACCAGATGGGCTGGAGAGAGATATAAAGAAATTGGATTTAATGATTCTAAACTATAGTACACAGGAAAGGTAAATGGGAGGAATAGAGTTGGTATCATTGCATATAAAGAATGGTGGAAGAATGTAGTGGAAGTTAAGCTGATTGAGGACCGAATCATATTTGTGAGAGTAATTGTGGGAAATGATACAATAAATGTTATTAGTGCATATGCACCCCAAATAGGGGCAGAAGCACATCTTAAGGAGAAGTTTTGGGCAGATATTGAAAGATTAATTCAAGGTATACCGGCAACGGAGAAAATTTTTATTGGAGGGGATCTTAATGGACATGTTGGGAAAGAGGAGGGATCATATGCAAGGGCGCATGATGGTTTTAGTTATGGGGAGTTGAATAATGAAGGGCAAACAATTATCGATTTTTCCTTAGCATACAATCTTAAGATTGTTAACACATGTTTTAAGAAGTGGGAAGAATATTTAATTACATACAAAAGTGGAACTCACAAGTCACAAATTGACTTCTTTTTGGTAAGAAACCCTGATAAAAGGTTATGTACTAATTGCAAAGTGATTCCTGGGTATGGGGAAACCGCTCAACATAGACTTCTAGTTCTTGATGTGAGAATTAAATGTATAAGACAAAGGCGCCAAGCAGTTTTGAACCGAAAGATCAAGTGGTGGCAGTTAAAGGGGAAGAAGTGAGAAATTTTTAAGAGGAATCTATTGGATAAAGGGGTATGGGAGCCACAAGGAAATGCTAATAGCATGTAGAAGAATATGGCTACGAAGATTGAAATGGTTGCTAAAGATACTTTAGGAGAATCAAAAGGTTTTGGACCACGAGATAAGGAGACTTGGTGGTGGGACAAGGATGTCCAGGGAAAGGTGAGGAATAAAAAGAATTCTTTTAAGGCTATACACTTGTGTAATAATGCTGAAAATTAGGAAAAGTACCGCTTAGCTAAAAAGGAGACTAAGAAGGCAGTGAGTGAAGCACGTGCTAAAGCATACGAGGAGTTTTATAAGGAGTTAGGGATAAAGGTTGAGGAACAAAAGAATTACAAGATCGCAAAGATTAAGGAAGAAATTCAAGAGATTTGGATCAAGTAAGATGTATAAAGGATAAAGAAGGTAAAGTTTTGATTACTTACGAAGATATTAAAAATAGATGGGAGGCCTACTTTTCTAAGTTATTTAATGATGGAGGTGAAGGTCTATCTTGTGAGTTGGGGGGTTTGACAATTAGTGAAGATGGACTTAATAGGTCGTTTTATCATAGAATTAGAGTTTGGGATGTTATAGAAGCTCTTAAGAAAATGGAAAATGGTAAAGCGGTTGGACCTGGTATACCGATTAAAGTTTGGAAATGTTTAGGGGAAGAGGGTATGTTATAATTATTTGAATTGTTTAGCGAGATTTTATGGTCCAAGAAGAGGCCTGATGATTGGAGAAAAAGTACTTTAGTTCCGATTTATAAAAACAAAGGTGATATACAAAATTGTTCAAATTATAGGGGAATTAAGCTTATGAGTCATACAATGAAACTATGGGAAAAGGTGATTGAGCATAGGTCAAGACTAGAAACTAGTATTTCTGAAAGACAGTTTAGGTTCATGCCAGGGAAATCCACAACAGAGGCAATATATCTACTAAGGGGGATAATGAAAAAGTATCGAAGTAGAAAAAGAGACTTGCATATGGTTTTATTGACTTAGAAAAGGCGTATGATCGCGTGCCGAGAGATTTACTTTGGAAAGCCTTGGAAAAGAAAGGAGTATGTGTTGCTTATATTAAAGTTATAAATGATATGTACGATGCGGTGTTGACTAAGGTTAGAACGCCGGGAGGTGAGACAAAAGATTTCCCTATAAGAATTGGCCTACATCAAGGATTAGCTTTAAGCCCATATTTGTTTAACTTAGTAGTAGATGCTCTAACTGAGCCTATAGAAGAAGAGGTCCCTAAGTGCATGCTTTTTGCTGATGATATAGTCCTTCTGGCCGAATTAAGAGAGGAGATTAATGATAAATTAGAGATATGGAGAAACACGCTGGAGTTGAAGGGTTTCCGTTTAAGTAGGAGCAAGACAGAATATATGCATTGCAATTTTGCAAATAGACAACTTAGAGGTGATTTGGAGGTTAAACTTGGAGAGCAAAAATCCCTTAAGTGACAAAATTTAGGTATTTGGGATCAATTATAGGACAAGATGGTGATTGATGACGATGTCAATCATAAAATTCAAGCTGGGTTGTATAAGTGGAGGAAAGCTAGTGGAGTTTTCTACGATAGAAAAGTACCACATAAGGTAAAAGGGAAGTTTTATTGCGCTGCTATAAGACCAGTAGCATTATATGGTAGTGAATGTTGGGCTTTGAAGGGTCAACATAAACATAAAATAGGGGTAGCTGAAATGAGGATGTTGAGATGGATGTGTAGTCACACAAAAAATGATAAGATTCGGAATGATCATATACACGAACGAGTTGGAGTGGCACCTATCAGTGAGAAAATAGTAGAAAATCATTTGAGGTGGTTTGGACATGTACAAAGAAGGCCATTAGATGGGCCAGTGAGGAGGGTAGATCAAATAGTCTGGAGTTCGATTAAGAGAGGAAGAGAGAGACCGATGTGTACATTCAATGAAGTTGTAGAGCAAGATATTTTAATAAATAATATATCTAAAGATTTGGTTACCGATAGAGCACAATGGCATCGTGTGATCCATGTAGTCGACCCCACTTAGTGGGATAAGGCTTGGTTGTTGTTGTTGCTGTTAGAATTTTACTTGGAGGAATTTTTGAATAGACAAAGTTTGGAATAAATTAGAGTTTGCGGAGGAATTGATTATGAGTATTTGAGGTTAATTAATGGTTCCTATAAATTCATTGATACGGATGGTTGGTTTATTGTGGTTATAATTGAGATTTTATGGAATTTGAGAAGAGTTGATTTAATAGGTGATTATAGATATTAAAATTTTAGGTTGCATATTGGCTAAGGATTTTAGTGGTTGGGATATGGAATATGGGTTGTGGTTGAGGGAGAAATTGATGAGTATGTTTAGTCGAAAGGAATTTTGGTAAAAATTAATATGTATTAGGGATTATGAGAAAGTGGGGATTTTTGTGTTTTAAGTTATTAATAGGTAAATTGAGGAAGTTAATTATTTAGATGAGGTTAATGGATGAGTATAAATAATGAAATGATGAGAATAGGAGTGATTAGGATTTTGGGTGAAATTGGGAAGATTTTGTAGTGTAATTAGGTGTAAGTTATGCCATTAGATGTGGTTATGGATAAATTGGTGATTTGGAGAAGTTGGGAGGTCCTATAGGATTGAATTTGACTAAATTAGTCTGTAAAAGTTTTAAGATATAATTTGGAGATGACAAATGAATATTGAGGTTTAGGAATAATTGGGTAATGTTGGGATCAATGTATTGGCTTGAATCATGTAATTATGATCAATGGTGAGTTTTAGACTTCGTAGGGTAAAGGGAAAAGTTGAGAGTTGTGGATCAAGCTAAAATGGGCAGGAATTGTGAGTTAGGGATTTTTAATTAGCAAATTTTTAATTAATTTTGTTAGATACTTAATTGAATGTAGTATGTGTATTATTATACAGTTTTGTATGCAAATTTTTAATTAGTATGATAGGGGTGGTTCTTTTTTGTCATGGTTTATGGTGAAAGTATTTTGAAAGATTTTTGTTATGCTTTGTCTAGGTTTCTTTTAGTATCCATGTTAGGCACGTTTTATCTAACATGGATAAATTAGCTTTAATTCCATTGATTTTTAAATAACCATGTTAGCCATGACTTGAGAAAGTTCATTTTCTAACATGCATAAGAGTTGACTTATAAGTGTTGTTTTATTATCCATGTTTGTCTCTTTAAATTACTATATTCCTTTTTCTAACCTATATAAGTTATAATTTACACGAAAGGCTTTATTATCCATGTTAGTCTCTTGGTATTACTAAAATTCTTTCTTACTTCGATTACCTTTTTATAAGACTAAACTCTGTTTTAACTACGATATATTTTATTATTATTTTGAATTGTTCTTTCCTATCGTGGTTAGACCATAGTAATTGTTTTAATAGAAACCTTTATGGAAATTTTTTTTAACTATGTTAGTATTTCATTTGAGTAAACCTCTTTTCCTAACATAGTTAGTTCTAAGTATTGGTTAATTAGAAAGGTATTTAGTTAGCAAATGTTACACTGCATAATGCTTCATAATCTAACCCTCATATATGGCATTCAAAGAAATGATAGGATGTTCAATTATTTCTGAACTATTGGCTTCTTCCTCCTTCCACATCAATTCCTCACTTCCATCTGATGGTGATTCATCCATGATCTCCATCATAAAGATTTGTGTATTCTTTTTGGTGTCACAAGAATAGCCTGGAGAATACCTTTCATGACAATAATAGCACAATTTCATGATTCTACATCCCTCCAGTTATTCTGTGGTAAGCTTATGTTTAAAAGTTACATTAGGATGCCCAAGAACTCCCTTTTTATTTATCAACACCATAGCATTAGATGCAAATAGAGAATTGTTCTTCTTACCTTCAAACCAGTTTGATTTGTCGCTTGTTGAATAAATTCCATTTCTTGAATTACCCGTTAACAAACCTTTGTTTTGATAGGAGTGTTTTCCAAATCCTTCAGTCATGGAGTATTGATGAATAAACACTAAATTTGATTCTTGAAGGCGGGCCAATTTCATGGCTTCAAGTATGGTTTTGGGTCCAAGTAATTTCACTCCTACAGCCAATTCTGGTTTAAGGCCTCCAATAAAACAACTTAAACTTTTCTCTTCAAGCAGTTCCAACTTGCACATTAAGTTGTTAAATTCATTTTGATGGTAAGCCAAACAACCCTTCTGCCTAAGGTGCCTGAGGTCTTCCATAGGATCATAACAAAGAGGGCTGAATCTAGCCTTTATTGCTTCCGAATAAACTTGCCACAAAATTGCCTCGTTCTGCTGCCCTCAAAGTGTTGAAACCACTTATAAGCATCGTTATCTAATGCAATACATGCCATCAAAGTCTTACGTGCCTATGGTGTCCCGTCCAACAAGAAATAACGGTTACACTTAGCCAATTGTGAGTCAACGTATGACTCTGTGAACATGGGAAAGTCTAACTTTGTAAACTGAGTGGGAACTTGGTACTCTCCCTCTAGATAGTCTACCCTTCCCCTACCTCCATGATTTTGCAAGTCGGCTAGTAAGAGAGACATAATTCGCATGAGTTCTTGCAATCCACCCAACTGATTTCTCATGTTCTGTATTTCTTCCATTTGAGATCTTAACTGAGTGCAATGGTTCTCCATATCATTTTGAACTCTGTCTTTCATATCCTTCAAATTAATCTGTGATCAGGATACATCCAGTAACTGACAAACCAATAAAGTAAAAGACTAAAAAGCCAAATAACTGAAGGTGTAAAAGACAACACTACCCTTAGATAAATTCATCACACATCACAACCATGACGAATATGGAGAAGGGAAAGGACAAACGGCGATGCCATTGATGAAGAGGGCGAAGGATTCTCGCCCTATCTACACCACACGAAGGAAGAAGTGAAGTGGGTGTCAATGGTGAGTATATGGGTGCGGGGAAGAAGAAAGGGAAATTGGAAAGGTTACAGGGAAAAATAAAAGAAAATGATAAAAAGAAATAAAATCAAGTAAATAGGATCAGAAAATTACTAATAGGCCTATAAATTCTCAAGATAGATTTCTTTAAGATAAAATTTCCCTTTTTCATTCAAACACATTTATTTTAAATACCCACTGATATTTTCTCCCAATAAGATCTTTTTTGGGTCTTAAAATGATTTTTCTAACCCTAACTACCTCAAGTTAAGGGAGAAATTAGGCCTTAAAAACATAAATTGGGCCAGTTTGACAGAGGAGCCATTGTTGGCCCGAATTTGTAACGTCTGTTGGACCAATTTGGTGGAAAAATCATTATTGACTCAAATTTGAAAGTTGATGGACAATTTTTGAGCCAAAAAAAAAAAATACAAGGTGTCAGATGCACCTTGAACATAAGTATAGGGTTATTTTTTACCTTTAACCCTTTTTGTTTCCCTCTATCTCGTTTCTTGCTTATATTTACCAAAACTTTTGTTTTTTAACAATATTTTGGGATAACCTTTTTGCAAATATATGTGCTTACCTTCAATTTTTCATTTGGTATTTGTATCTTTTTCTCTCTTTAATTTTTTTCCCCATATTTTCTCTCCTTATATTAATAAGCCATTTACTTTTACTCTATTAGCATAGTTAGCTGTTGTAAATGGACTAGTAATTCTAATGATCATATTTATAGGGGGCTAATGGCGCCAACAAATTAAAGCAAACTTAAAGGACTTAATAAAAAAGAAAAAAGGGAAAAAGTATCAAATTAAAAATTGTGGAAGAGTACAAATACATGAAACATGGTTTTCAGAACATTTTAAATTCTTGCTCGCTTGAAGGCAATAATTTGCTTCAAAATATATTTTTCCTCAGCCACAAACCTATTCTTACTTTAATGTGATAATTGCAACTTCCATATGTATTATTGTTAATTTAAAGTTAATCAAAAAATGGTTTAAACTTAGTTTTATTTAATAAATTTCTTTCTTGATCTCTGGCAAAAAGAAACTTTTGTGATCAAAATTTCCGCTTTTCTTGATTAATTGAAAATTAACTAAGTAATAATACTTCCAATATAATTTTTTTAAGAAAATTGATACACACGGCTAACTAATTAGTTTCAAACAATATATTCTACATCTAAGTCCCCAAACACAAAGTTTGGATTATCTGTATTGTGAGAATCACTTGAAATATAGCATACTGTTATTTAAAACAATTCATATAATATGCTACCAGTCAAGGAAGGTCAAGAGGCTTATCCCTCAATTTGGCACACAGTTCTCTCAATTACAAAACAAACTCAACTCAACTTGTAGCATATCATGCCGAAGCTTTTAGACAATAAAGTGAGAAAGTCCATATTCGAAGAGGGGCATCTCGGTTTATAAGAATTGAATTAGTCTTTTACTCAAATATCATACAATAAGATTTAGTAAAAGTGTAAGATACCCAGTGACTTAATGGTTTTTTTTTTTCAAAAAAAGAAAAAAAAGAAAAAGAAAAACAGAGCTAATTGACACAACGCAACTTTAATATAAAAAAAATGCAATAAATATTCTGCATTATTCTTCAAAACAATTTTAGTTACATATGCTTCGCATCTTCAACTTCTAAAAGGTCTTCTTCATGATCAGTAAGCTATACGACTCAAATCGATTCATAATGACAAAAATATCGTTTTATCATTTTTTGTCGACCTAAATCGTTATCATTTTGAAAGTTCATAAATAGTGAAATTCTTGAAGTTTTATGTGAGAATGTTCCAGAAATAGTTCACTTGTAATGCACTTTTTTTAATAAAAAAAGAAATTAAAGGAAAAGAGTACAAAATTTTCTAAGTAGGGTTTTAATGTCATCTCTGCTATTACAAAGTTATAATATTAAATTTGGTAATAGTTCATGGTTAAGAAATATTAAATAATCATCATATATGCTATAATAAAATATTGACAAAAATAAATATTTTATCCTTGATATTTGTATCAAGTGTCATTTTTCGTCCTGCAAATTTAGAAAAGGTGCACTTGTAATCTTTTTTTTTTTTTTTGTTAACACAGTAAATTTCATTTGAAAAAAAATGTAAACTTGATAAATTTAAGTGGTAGCTTTGTTACTAAATTTCTACAAAATATACTTGAATTTTAATTCTTGTATATAATCATTTTTATACCTTAAAACTAGGTTAAAAATGGCTAAAATACTCCGGAAGTTTTCTCGTATGGGCACCGGATATTGGGAAGTTTTTCAGGTTCCAAATGTATCCCAGACGTTTAAGAAATGGGGCAATTTAACTCTTCTGTTTATTATTCGTGACAACTGACAAGCATATGTGGCATCCACCTCAATTTTTTTTCTATGTCAGAGGAAGAAGGTTCATCGTCAGTTCTAGCAGCGGAAGGTTGTCCATTTATGCGAGAAGATGAAGAAACAGGGGGAGATACAAAGTTAATGTCTTTTGAACCCATCGGAACCCTTTTTCATTAAAAATCTGACATGAAAAAATGAGGTGGATGCCACATATGTTTGTCACATCAGCTTATTTTGGTAAATAATATTGACTGTTAGAATTGGCTAACATAGGGGTTATATTGCCCTCTTTTTTATACTTTCAAGGTACATTTGACCCCTAAAAACTTCCTAGTGCCTATGCCCATACTCAAAAATTCCGGGGCATTTTAATCCTTTAACCCTTTAAAATTTAGTAATTTTTATAATTGGCATTTAATGTAGAAGCACTCTTTAGATCTATTGTGTCACAATTTTTTGTTTTATGAAACTAATATCGTTAACAAAGAATGACTAAAATTGCATTATTCAAACCTAAAAGACTAAATTAAAACTTGATGGAAATATAAAGACCAAACATATGTTTTTGCCTAACATGTGTGATAATTTTAACCATCAAATTAAGGTTTTCTTCACAGATTTTATAAATAATTGTCCACCTTTGTTCAAAATATTTGTTATGAATATACCTTAACCTTGTCAGCAAAAACTGCAAAGGCACCCCTTATTCGAATCTTATTTTAATTGTCTATAAATATATGTTTTAAGAAAAAACTGCTTTATGGATATTGATGCCAAATTTGCATAAAAGACCATATATACAAAGATCAAGAACTTTGTAATGAACACTTTTAATAATTCTAAGAAAATTACAATCACTAGAATTAATTTCACAAAATACAAGATTTGATAAATTTTTTGCAATCCTAATCTCTCTCAGCTAACACATCCATGAGTATTGTCTTTCCCAAACAACTTAACCGACAAGTGTTGTTACTGTGCTTGGCTTGAAAGCACCACTAAAGTAATAACGGGTGTTGATATTGATTGGAGTAGTTTTGGTGGTTTAAGATATTTCTTGAGTTCAATTCCATATGAAGGTAGAAAATATCTTTTTTGATTAAAAAAAAAAGAAAATATCTTTAGAATAACCATATCAAGAAGTGAACATTGACATGCCATAAAAGTTGAAGTTGTGCTGAAGTTGCTTGACTTCCCATTCCTAACCAAAAGAAAGAAGAAGCAACAACTTTAGTACAAAAAATTAATTGCTTTGGAAAACAAATACTTAATTTTAAAATGTCTTGAAGAATTTACAGTCTAGAAACGGAACATTTACACTACCACAAAAAACACCTATAGCGGCGCTTTTGAAGTGCCGCTATAGCTAGCGCCGCAATAGGTCAGGTGACCTATACCGGCGCTTTATAAGCGCCGCTATAGGTGACCATATAGCGGCGCTTTATTACCCAAAAGCGCCCCTATAGGTCATGTTTTAATTAATTTTTATTAAAATTGAAAAGGCCTAAAAAGCGCCGGTATAGGACTATCTATAGCGGCGCTTTTCACTAGATGTTATATTTTTTTAAAAATATACAATTTGTTTTTTAATTCACACCCACCTGCATCATTGCAAAAATTCCATCAATTCTATACAATTTCAGGCAGTCCATATACACTAGTAACTCAAAGAGAGAAGAATATGTACAATAAGACCAAAAGCTATATTGTTTAATTAAGAAAAAAAGCATGCATACTACTAAAATTTTTTATTGAACATTTTTATTGCACAAACTAAAACTTGATAAGAGAGTACATGCTATGTACAAGTACAAACAATGAATCAGCTTTGATTTACGGCTTCCAGCGACGCAGAACAAAAAAATGAAAAAAATGCAAAAGACACATAAACTCACCTAATTTATCCGATTAAGAATGAGGCGAAAAATCCCCACTAGCTTTGTTTGCAAAAACCGCACCTTTAAATACAATGAATCAGATGTTAGAACATTTTTTTCTCAAACAACAAAAATCTGGGAATCCCAGAGACTAAAACAAGTTAAAAAAAAAAGCAAAAACAAGGGGAAACTCACTAAAGGAAGCAAAAACAAGGGTGCTTGAACGACGTGACTGAAGGCGAGAATGGCGTGACTGAAGAACAGACGACAACGGCGGCGAGAACAGCTTGAACGATGGTGAGAATGGCGTGAACGGTGGCGTGACTGAAGGCGAGGTGAAGATGAAGTTAAGGTGAACGGCGGCAAGAGGAAATGAAATGACGACAGAAAGTGAAAAGTGAAAAGACGAGAGGAAGATAAGTCACGGGCTTAAAAAAGAGAAAGACAGGAGAGAAATCAAGTTATGCAGAAAAAATAGCCTATACCGGCGCTTTATTTAAAAAGCGTCGGTATGGGGGATCTAAAAATTTTTGGAGGGAAATTTCCCTCCAATTTTTTGGCCTATACCGGCGCTTTTTAAATAAAGCGCCGGTATAGGCGCATTAAAATAAATAATTAATGTTTTAATATTTAATATTAAACTCTTATTTTAATTATTATTAAAAAACAAAAAATTATTTATTACTAGCCTATACCGGTGCTTTATTTAAAAAGCACCGGTATAGGTGGGTCCAAAAATTTTTGGACGGAAAATTTCCCTCCAAAAATTTTTGTACCCCCCTATACCGGCGCTTTTTAAATAAAGCGTCGGTATAGGTGCATTAAAATAAATAATTAATATTTTAATATTTAATATTAAACTCTTATTTTAATTATTATTAAAAAACAAAAAATTATTTATTACTGGCCTATACCGGCGCTTTATTTAAAAAGCGCCGGTATAGGGGGGTCCAAAAATTTTTGGAGGGAATTTCCCTCCAAAAATTTTTGGACCCCCCTATACCGGCGCTTTTTAAATAAAGCGCCGGTATAGGTGCATTAAAATAAATAATTAATGTTTTAATATTTAATATTAAACTCTTATTTTAATTATTATTAAAAAACAAAAAATTATTTATTACTAGCCTATACCGGCGCTTATACAGAAAGCGTCGGTATAGGTATTTTAATAAAAAATAAATAAATAAATGATAAACTGAAATCCTATACTGGCGCTTTTTGTACCAAGCGGCGGTATAGGCTTACCTCTATTCCGGCGCTTTTCTTAGTAAGCGCCGGTATAGGCTCATTCTTTACCAATACCGGCGCTTTTTTCTATGAGCGCCGCTATTGTTGCGTCGCAACAGGATAATTCTGTAGTAGTGTTAATTAAAAAAAATTATAACAGGTCTACTCATGGAAATACACTAATATGTTGACAAATAAAATAAAATAAAAAAAATCCTATCAAATTCTCAGATTGGGTATATTTTATTGGAAATATTATTGGATGTGGGGTAAGCAACAAATCATGTATAGGGATTGGTAATAAATGATATTGGACTACAAAATAGATTAAGAAGAGGATAAACTTGGAATGACCCACTTCAAGTGAAATCGATCTATACCATTCCCCGCTCCTTGTGTGCAAATTAAAATATGGACTGTGTAATTTTTATTAGGCTATATTTGTGAAATTTGAAATTAATAATTTTAGAACAAAGGGTTTTGTAAAGCGTAAAAGTGTGCCTAGCACACTAATTTATTTTTAGAAGTGCAATAAATACCTTAAAGTATTTATGGGTACAATTAACACCCCAAAAGAATTTTAAAGAATTTTAAATGAAGCAATTTCACCCTTTTATTGACATAATCTTAACCTCTAATTAACTTTATTTGACAACTGTACATTGGCTTTATTTTGGAATGACAGATAGTATATAGATTGCCACCTGTGTATGAACAAAAGCTTCCACATGCTCTCAACTCTCTTAACTAAGCCGAAGCTCTCAGAACCATGGACGCAAATCATCTCCATCAAATGCTTGATCAGAGACTATATCAACACTTTATTCAAATACAAAACACTATTTGCTTTCGAAAAGCATCGATCTTCAAGCAAAAAAAAAAAAAAATATCATCTATGGTAGAATCAGATGAAGGGGGGCGACATTGATCAAGAATTGAATATGCCCTTATCACATACTGTTTCAGATCTGGGAAATTCAAGAGGCCTAAAAATTTAAGTCTCTATAAGTTTGATGAACTCATAACTTGATTTTGAAAAGGAATGACACAAGAACAGAGAACGAAAATCTAGTCACAGATGTCGCGATCGCTATTCTTCATATCACATTCCTGGTCATCTCCCCAAGTACCCTTCATCCTTAACGCAGTCAAATCTATCACCGCCTTTGGCGCTTACTGATCTCAAAGGTGGGTCGTAGCTAGATGAAAGAGGTCAACTTCGCAGGCTACCGTCCCAGTCGTTCACCCGGTTATCGGAATAGAGACGATCGACAGTAATGGGATGGGATGATTTTTTTTTTTTCCCAGCAAGAAGGGGATGGTGTTTTGTGGAGAAGAGGTGTGAGCATCTTTTTTTGCTACACAGGTGGCAATTATTTAAAGGGTAATGGGTAAAAAATGACCATGTACTTATATTCAAGGTGCATCTGGCACCTTGTACTTGTTTTGGCTAAAAATTGTCCATCAACTTTCAAATTTGGGTTAATAATAACTTTTCCACCAAACTAGTCCAACGGATGCTTCAAATTCAGGCCAATAATGACTCATCCGTCAAACTGGCCCAACGAATATTTCAAATTTAGGCTAATAATGGCTCCTCTGTCAAACTGGCCCAATTTCTGTTACTTTTTTATGGGTAGACCTCATACTGGAATTTCACAAGAATCTAATTTTTGTTGGGTAAGTTTGATGAAAGAGTCATTATTAATTCGAATTTGAAACATCTGTTGAGCCACTTTGACGGAGGAGTCATTATTGGCTCAAATTTGAAACTTCTGTTAGGTCAGTTTGACAAAAGAGTCATTATTGAGCTAAATTTGAAAATTGGCAAACAATTTTGAGCCCAAAAAAGTACAAGGTGCCAGATACACCTTAGACATAAGCACATGGTCATTTTTGACCCTTCACCCTTATTTAAATGAGGTGTCATTATTTTATAAAACATGGTCCAACTACAAAACAAAGTTAAGGGAGGTTAGGGTTCTGATTAAAGAAAGGGTGAGATTTTTCCATTTTAAAATGCTTTAGATGTTAACTAGATTTTTCTTCCTGTGAGATGCACGGAAGTTAAAAATAAAAATGAAATAAACTAAAGGGTATAAGTTTTTGAGTAACAATTTAATGATTAAAAATATTACTTGAAAACAACAAAAGTTGATTACATATGGATATAAATAATTTAAATCATTGATTGCAATTTTTTAATAAAAGAGAAAATATTAATTATTTTTAAAAGGCTTATTGCAAAATTGTGAGTTATCAAAATACATATTTATACTCAATAAATATAAGTATATATATTTGCAACGTAGAGAACTAATACAGAATTGTGGGTTTATAAAAAATATTGTTTCAAGCAGTCGGTTATAACAAATAGACTTAAGGGAAATATACCAAAAAAAAAAAATTAAAGCAATCAGTTAACAATGTGATTCAAATTTCAAACGTAAAACTTTCTAAACTACAAATTAATCAATACTTCATTGCCTAAATTATTGACCTAATTAAACATAGCAAATATTTGGTTAATTTCAAAAGCAAAAAATGTAATGTTAACAATGGAATTCAGCGAAATTCCAATTCCAATTTTCTAAATACTAAAATAATTAATCCTTTGATACCTAAATTATTGTCAAAATTTGAGGAGCCCAAAAGTTTATTGTTAATAGTGGAATTCAACATTCAAATCTAATTTTCCCAGATACAAAAATAATTAATTTTCCTTTGCTCAATTTTAAATAACTTTTAAAATTAAAAAAATACCTTCCCAAAAGTAGAAATATATGATGAGTAATGATTAATTATTGGCAATGAAATTTGAAATCAATAATAAAACCTTCCATTATGACTTTGATTATGTGAACATGTGGACCAATAATTGAGTTAAGTGAAGATGATGTCATTGGATATGTGGACCAATAGAATTGTTGCTAGGAGCTTTCAAGAGATATATATATATATAGATTACACCTATAAATACTTTAGGGTGCTAATTGCACCTCTAAAATAGATTAGGGTGTTAGGCACACCTTTACCCTTTTTGTAAATACCAAAACGTTATTTTGATTATGACGTTGGAGGTTTTGGAAATAATCAGCTTATTTCATGGATTAGATCAAACCTTAAATGTATCAGTGTATGAATTGATAGCATTTAAATGCCTTTATTTCATAATATTAAA
Source organism: Mimosa bimucronata (assembly GCA_037074515.1). NCBI lineage: Eukaryota > Viridiplantae > Streptophyta > Magnoliopsida > Fabales > Fabaceae > Mimosa > Mimosa bimucronata. The sequence goes on along the minus strand of CM073443.1, from coordinate 11,167,535 downwards.
ACTGTATCTTTTAAAATAGTTTAATGCCCGGCATTAATTAACGCATGCAGCATCACATGTTGTCTTCAAAATAAATCTGATTTATTATTTACAATAATGAGATGCCAAGGTGGAGAAATTAAAAAGGCTTCTAACGTGTTATTAAAAGGGCCTTTAAATGTTGCATCAGTGATATATGGTTCAGTGTGTGGCTCTTCAGTTCTAGAGCATTATTCCTCCTCCTCTTGAATATTCTGTCTAACTGAGTTTAATATCTTCTGAAGTTCTAATTCCTGTATATTTTACAGGTAGAGTTTGTTTAGTTTTGGGGAGTGTCACAGCCCTTATTCTAGTAGTTCCGGAATAGCTCCTAAGGACAATGTCCTCTGACATGGCTCGAACTGTGTTAATTTAATGTTTGCATGTACTGCTGTCAACTAGATATACTTAGCACTGAAGAGGAGCTGAAAGATCCACTGAATTACTCCCGCCGGTCCTTATTATAAGAGCTCAAAATTTAAATTGATTTTGTTCAAAATATAAGAGCTCACATTACATTCTCTCATCATTTAATGCGTTTTTTCCTATTTTCCCCCTAATTCTCTTTCATATTCATTAATATTCATATATTTCTCTCTCTTAATATACTCATCATTAATATGGGTAATATTGGAAAATGGTGCATATTCCTGTAAGAAAATGGGCTAGGGCTAGGCTCAAGCCACCCTTGATGAATTTGGCCCAAATGAGTATTTAGGGTCTGAATAGAATTATTCAGAAATATTGGGATATTATATGTAATATTCCCATTAAATTTAAATTTATTTAAATTTGAATTTAAATGTGAAAAGTTCTGTCTATTGGTTCTGTGTTTTATAAATACGGGAACTTGACAGAAAAGATAACAACGTGAAAAACAAAACTCCCTCTTCTCTTCTCTTCTCTTTTATGTGCTTCTACAGTATTCCAAAGTCAAAGTCCAAAATTGTGATTCTCACTCTGAAAAGGCATAAAGTTCAGTGTTCTACAACCGGGTATGTTCCCTAAATCCCTACATTGGCATCAGAGCTATATAGATTCTAAGGCTGTGTTTGTTCTGTGAGTATATTTTTATACAGTATATGAAAAAAATATGCTTCTCTGTTTGTTCTTCCGCTGCATTCTTTGAATACATATATGCTTTTAGGTTTGATTAGAGAGAATCTTTGAATATGATTTGCTTTCAGAAAACATTAAGCAAATCCTAGTTAGTTTAAGTTTCATAAAGATTAATTCTTATAATTTATTGGTGGTTTGTGATATTAATTGTTTATCTGATTTTTTTCCTATACATATTTGTGATTATATTTCTGTTTATATGCATTAGAAAAGCATAGAAAGGACATGAGAAAGTCTTGAAATGGAATTACATGGAAAAAATCATAATGGAAGTTTAAAAACATAAATCACCGAAAGTTGTTCCCAGAATTTCGTCTCTGGAAAACACATTTTTAGGGTATAAAAATTATACCATTGTGTAGAACACGAAAAAATGATGAAAATGGACTATTAGAACGTGAAAAAAGGACTCCGGATGAGGGAGAAAATAAGGAGAGAAGTTTGATATTTTTCGGGTCCGCACTTCATACCTGAATTCCTGAACCGGGTCAGGTTGACCTGCTCAAGGAAGAAGACGACCCACGCGGCGAAACGACGACGTTTTGATGCTAATTTTAAAAAAAACTATGTCTGCTGGGCCGCGTATGTCTGACCCAGCGAGAAAAAAAATTTGGGTAGCTACTGTTGGGCCGAAATGTCAGCCCAATAGTCAACCCAACCCAATTAAATAAATAATATTAATATATTATTTTAAAAAAAAGCCAATGGCCGCCACATGGCATGTGCCGCTACGTGGCAAGCCTGTCACCAAGTGGGGGCCCATCCGAGAGCTGAAGGCACATGGATTCCAGTCGTCCGACGTTTGTCACAATCGACGGCCCTAAGGCGGCGCGTGTAGTACATGCGCCGTGTCTAAAATTTAAAAAAAACAGAGTTCTTCTCGGGGCGCGTGAGGGTGCGTGGAGGCTCCAATTTGGGTGCGGTTTATCTTGAAAAATCTCTAAATTCAAGACCTACATTTGGACATATTATGTGTCTATTTTGAAGGTGTTTTTGGATCTTTATAGAGGTTTTTGGTGCTATTTTTTTATACGTTTAAAAATCTTAAAATATTCATAATAATTCATAAAAATTTTGTATGAGTCAAATAAGAACCTAGAGAGTTCTAACAGCACCAAACCAAAAGAATTTTACTCTTTTAGGTGATATTCATGTAGAGCAACTTAATCCTAAGTATGATCTACATAGTTGTAGATTAGAAAAGGAATAAGTAATTGGCCATTGCCTCTAAGTGTTGATCCAAACCTAAATTACTTAGCGAAATGTAAGCCTCTAAGTGATGAAGAAAAATAGGGATTTGTGTATTAGAGTATGAGACTCTAAAATAAACCTAGAAGAAGAAGATCCTTAAGAGGATCCAAGAGAGATAATTCAAAGTAAAATTCATTTGAATTTGAAATGAACAAGAGGTGTAACAGGAAGAGAATATTGATGATGCATTAGAGAAAGAACCTGAATAACCAAAATCCTAGATTTTATGATTGGGACCTGGAAAAACCTCAGGGAGGTTAAAATCGACGATTACTAAAGAGATAGTATTAGATCAAAATGAGGTGAAATTTCAAATGAGGAAATTTTCACGTCTTAACTCCGGATCATGGTGAGATTCAGGAATAAAATACACCCCAAGTATGATGTGAAAGCCCAACTTAGGAGAAAAGAGTATCCTAAAACCAGTCCATCCATTAAAGATTGAACTAATAAAAGACTTAAGAGCAAAGACTAAATGTTTCTGTGAAGAAACATATATAAATTGCATAAGACATTTGGAATATCTCTTTGAGAAAATAGAGAACCTCTTAGAAATTACCAAAACAACATGGCATAACTTCTATCATGACACTTAGGAATAGGAGATTCCTAAAGCCTTGCTGAATAACAGTTATTGAAAACCTATCAAATTTGGTTTTGGGAAGTAAGGAGACTTCACCCTTCCATTTTTGATGCTATGTTTGGCTAAAAATTAACTTTACAAAATCATAAGAACATAGTAGAAATCAAGAAAACCCTTAAGTCACCTAAGACATTATAAAAATAATGTAAAGAGAGACATGAAGAAGTAAATGTCAAATACACTTTGTGAGTGGGAGCAAAATGTCAAATGCTCCGTATAAGTGGGAGCTCTTAGAAAATATGTATTCTAAGAGTGTTATATGCCCTATCTAAGTGGGATCTCTTAGAAAATAAGTCTTCTTAGAGTTTCATATGCCTTATATAAGTGCGAGCCAATGTTAAATACTCTATCTAAGTGGGAGCTAATGACATTACTCTATTTAAGTGGAAGCTTTCAGAAACTAAGTTTTCTGAGAGACATAATTGAGCATATTCTATAAAATATTTGTATAAAATTCTTGATAGATGATAATATTATTATTGGAATCTGTGATGGGAGGTACAAACATATTCTCCTTATCTTAGACCCAATAATGTTATTATTTTTCCAGTCAAGAATAATAAAGTGCATGACATTGTATACTTCGATGTGCTACAAATAAGTTTTTGGATCAAATCAGATTGTGAATAGCCAAGTAAGTGGGATGATTTGAAGTAACTAAGCCAAGAAAGGATGCCAAGAACAACAACACAACTATAAACTTAATGGGGGACAAATGTGATATCGGATATTGAAAGTTCTCATACGATTTAATAGAAGATGTTGTCATGTCATTGACCAAGAATCATGATGAAGTTAAAGTTGAGAAGTCATCTCAACTAAGCTTATGAGAGGACATGAGACCAGCATGACTCAAAAAAAAGGGAAACAATGTAGCATAAACTACCCTATAGAGTGCAAATGTAACACCCCAAATTTTTGAAAATAGGGAATAAGGAATTATTTAATATTTTGATAATATTATGAAAATATTAAAAAGCGTTAAAAATAAATTTATGATATTTAGGCATTTTTAATGATTTTAAGGCTTATTTTCTTTAAGAAATAAAGAGAAATAATTAGAAGATAACACTTAATTTGAAGAAAAGAGATAATAAGAATTTAGTTGAGAACTTAGATATGTATTTAGGAATTAAAAAGCTTTATAAACAAATTTATGAGGTCAGTCGTATTTTTAATGATTCTTAAGGGTTTATTTTCTTTATTAGTTAAGAAAAAATAGTTGAGATAAATTTAAATAAGGGAACATTTAGAACCGAGAGGTATTGTTTGACATTTAAAAAGTCTTATAAATAAATTTAGAAATTAAAGTATATCTAGAGAAATTATTTTGGGGACAGATTTAGGTATATTCCTAAATGATAATGATAAATAAAATTCTGATTTAAGAGAAAAATATAAATTGGGAAATGAAAAAGACAATATCTGCCCCTAATTAAAAATATCTCCAGTTGAAAAAGAAGGGGTAAGATGGTAAATCTCTCATATAAAATATCAACACCTTCTTTATTAAATAGGCTTCCACGTGGTCCTTGTTTTTTCATATACTCCCTCTCTGCCTCCACACACATACACCTCACTCTGTTCCTCGCCCTCACTCCCGTCTCCTACCCTCTCTCTTTTTCTCTTGATCTCTCTCTGTTTCTTCGACGGCGACGACGATGGACGATTGGGCAACGGCGACGACGATGGACGATTGGGCAACGGCGAGAAGCTCCGGAGTGCGTTTAAAGATTAGGTGACTTTCTTCTCCTGATTTCTGCCCTTTGTTCCTCTGATTTCGGGTGAGAATAGAGAGAAAATCGAGTCGAGTTTCTGGGATTTTGAGGTCGATTCAACCAACGAAAATGAAACCTATCTTTAGATTTGAGATTTTGGGAAAGGTTTTGAGGAATGGTTGAGTGATTGGCCGAGGTTTTCCTAAAATTTCCCTTCGGGTTACTGTTCATGCGATGAGTTCTTCTGTTTTCTGATTTAACTCCGATGAAGGAAGTGATTAAAAGTGATTAAGGAACGAAATAGAGATGGTTTTCGTGTTCTAAGTTGAATTTGAGCTGCGTTGGGTGTCTGAATTTTTCCTTGGTAAATAGGAAATTATTGTTCTTTTCTTCTTTTGTGATTTCTGTTCCCAAGTATGGATTAGGAAGGATAAGGCTGATATTCAATGGTGCAGAACTGAGTTGGATGGAATATATGAATTAGTGGTTTCATTTGTTTATTTATTATTTTTGCTGTTCTGTTGGTGCTGGCCGTCGGCTTCAGGGTCAGGAGAAGGGGGAATGAAGTTGATACCTACTGATTTATGGTTGATCTTAACCGAATGTGAGGTTGTTGGAAAATTTTCTCCCTCTTGGGTTGTTGAGTTAATCGGGTATATAGGGAAGAGGAGAAAGAAAGAAGGATAATGATTTTGAAGTGATTTTGTGTTCTATTTTTATTTGTTTCATCTGACTCTGTTTTGGTCCGAGTTTGATGAGGTTGAGGAAGTCAGAAATTAAGTATTAGTTGATGGGAAGTAGTAGTTGCATGTTGAGTGTTAGTTAGTAAGTAGTGTGCTCTTTACTTGTTATTATTTGTGATTTGTTCATTTGTGTTCCATTTGTAGTAATATGGAATTATTCCATCTGTTGGTTCAATTCTGAATGTTGCTCTGCTTCTGGGTCTGTTCTATTGTGGCTGAAAAAGGATTAAAGAAGTAAGGAGAATGATTGATAGGAAATAATGAATGAAGTTGAAGTGTGGTTGTTGTTTTGTAAGGGGGTTTGAATCTGATTCCTTTGTTTTTTTTTAGCTTGATGGTTAAGGTTTAGTGGTGTAATTAAATAGGTACAGTGAAGGGGGAAATGGTAGGTGTTAGGCTTGAACTAGAAATTTATGTTTTCTTTATTTCACTTGATTTCTGCTCTGATTTGGTTATATGGGAATTGCTCTGTTCTGCTAGGAATGTTGAGGAGAGAGAAGTGGTTTTAAGCTTTATTAAACTAAGCTAGTTTTATAATTTAAAAGCAGCGATAGTGATACTTGTTTAGGGTAGGATTACTTCCTCTGTTTAATCTGATTTATAAATGGATGTGAATGAATGTGATGGAAGTAAGAGGTGATTTGTTTCATTGGGTGGATGGAGTGAATTAATTGATGCTGCAATGATTGCTAATGATGGGTTAAGTAAAGCATTAGAAGATTGAATTAGAAATTAGGCTAAGAAGATTGTAATGCTAAGGTTTCATTGGATTGGGTTGTTAGGTGATATAAAAAAAAACTAAAAGGGGTTGAATTAAACTAGAAGTTGAAATGAACTATGCTACTTTAATTTTAGGAGAACATTAGAGGGGATTACTAGGTTTGAATTCCTGTTTGGTGCATGCTTTGTTCTTATGGAAGTTCCAAATAAAGATTTGTAACATGGAGTTCAAATAGAAAGGGGTTAAATGGCTTTAATTAATAAATGAGTATTTAGAGTAAAAAGATGAAGGTAATAGGTCTTTCATTAAGAATTTGGAATTCTTAAATACTTAGCAAGTTGAGTGTATCTTGAAGCTAGTGTTTAGATTCTTATTAGAGTTAATCGGAATTAGACTTTGGCATTTTCATATCAAAGTATTCTAACCAATAATGATGTTGGAATCTAGAAAATATTTCTCTGCGTAATTGGTGATCTTAAAGCTTCTCTATTTATTAATTCAACTTGAAATGTGGGGCAAAATTAATTATGGGCAATTGTTGAGAAATTAAATAGGAGAGGTCATTAGTATGAAAGAGGTCATTATTGAGGATTTAGTAAAGTTATTTGAAGTTGGGACTTTAGGAAAGTAACCATTGACTAAAGTAATTGTTTGTAAACAAGGATTTAGAATATAAATAATTAAAGTAGATCAAGTTTACTCAATAATTTTAGGATTGAGAAAATGCAAATTAACCATTAAGGTGTTTTGTTTTGGGACTTTGGAATTTAGAATTTAGCACTTTCCTGTGTTGTGTTGGTTCTGGTTATTTGTGTGTAAATGATTGTCTAATATTTGTTGATAATTTTATGATTAGCAATTAAGGTAGAGACTAGGATTTAATCATATAATAGAAATAGGAAATGATGATAGAATTAGAAATTAAATTTAATTATGGTTTGGTTGTTGGACTAGATTTAATAAGTGGGAACCTCTGTTCTATTTCTGTTCTCTTAAACATTTTCAGTGACAACAGTGAATCAATTATAAGCTGTGATTTTAATAAGATTAAAGTTATACGGTACGAGAATAAAAATTAACATATGTAGTAGAGAATGATAATGTTTAATAGATTAATTATGATATGATTAAGTCATTGGGACTTTTCTTTATATTTAACTTCAAAAATAATAATAATGAGAATTAGAATAATTAATTGAAACAAATTATATTAAGTGGCCTCCTAATTTTAAAAATGGTCAAGATATTTAAAGCAAAGCCTATTTATATAAGATATAAAGAAAGGGGTAGTATTAAGTTAGGATTTGAGAGAGACGCTGAATAATTATATAGAAGTTTAGATATTAATTTATTGTTTATATTAAATGTCAATAGGCCTTGATAGTAACATGAATTGAGAAGGTCAGTGGAAAGGAAATGAGCAGATAAGGTCTAAGCTTGGAGTTCAGGTAGCAGTTTATTTCATTACAGTAAAATAATTACATGTATTATTTTGTAATATCTGTTTCAAATTTACATTATGCATGAAGGTGATAAGCCTTGTTAATTCCTGCATAGTTATTTATGGAATATTCCAGGCTTAGGTGGGTCGCTCCCCCTTTGCCAGATCAGTTAGTTATAACTTTAAATGTTATAACGAGAAATCCTGCAGGTGAGGCCTCCACTAATTAACGAATATATTGTTAATAGTGGCTGGTAGAGATTGAGCGCAGGAAGTATGTATAATTGTTTTATTTGTTCAGGTTTATGAAATCAATACATGTCAATGCTAGCATGATAATATAAGTTAATGAAAGAAACTGCTATTGGGATTACCAATCTCACCCCCATCCCCAAACATTTTTCAGTAACGCAGGTTTGAAAGAATCTAGCGGGGAGATAGTGAGATGATTAAGATGAGGCAGGAATGCTAGAAGAAGACTAGATGAAGAAATTAAGTTTTATAATTTGAAAAGTAAGATTATTGTATATGATGTAAAATTAAATTATCAGTAGAAAGTATAAACATTAGAATTGTATAAATTTATTAAGAGATTTAAATTTTCTTAAGTATTATGCATTAAGAATAGTTACCCCGAGAGGGTTAGCGTACTTTTAATTGTTTTATTAACCACTTTATTTTATAAAGAGTTTTAAGTCATTCCAATTTGTCTGAAAAGCCCATTCCAACCAACAGAGGGTTGGTCTAACGTTTTAAAAGAAAAGTTTAAATTTTTACGTATTTTTGGGCTTCTGACATTAGAAAGTGGTTATAATTCAATTAATAGGCTATAATATAGTAGTAAAAGTCCAGGTGTTACAGCAAACATGATAGACATCCAACAACAAAGAGCCATGTGAATTGTGTAAAAGGAAAATTTTTTGCAAAACTTCCATTACGCAAGATGAAAAAGGTTGTCAATTAAGTTTGACACATATAACTTAAGGCTTAACGCCTTTTATGAGACAACATCTACATTAGATAACCAACAAGACAATGAAATTAAAGGAAATTGATTGTATATTGTCGAATGAACAATGAGTGCAAGTTGTTCATAAGGGTGCTCCTTTCCTGTTAGGGGCATATGAAAGTCATGTTAAATTAAAGTGAAAACTTTGTTATTTTTTTAATGATGTATTAAAGTACTTGGATCTTGAACATGGATGTTAGGAAGTTTGCAAACCTTTTTGGGCTAGCATACGGTAAAGGTAGCATGTTCTTTCACTATTACAAAAAACAGTATTTATGTCCCCATTTCACGTCTCTTTTTTAAATATGAGATGTAGAAAAAAGACGGTGGCAAAATTGTAAATATGTAAAAAAGTTTCAACGTTTCTTTTCTAATTATGAGACGTGGATTCTAGTCAAAAAATGAGCGATAAACATGAAAAAAATGAAAAAGAAAGCGGGAAACACTTTCCACGTCTCATAAATTTTATGAGACGTGAAAAATTTATAAATCACGCACTTTCCACATCTCATAAATTTCATGAGACGTGGAAAAGCCCTTTCCGCATCTCATATAATTTATGAGATGTGAAAAGTTTATAAATCACGCACTTTTCACGTCTCATAAAATTTGAGACGTGGATTATAAACTTTTCACGTCTCATAAATTTTATGAGACGTGGAAAATGCTTAAACACTTTTTTTCACGTCTGATAAATATAAGTGAGATGTGATAAGTCTCACAAATATTTACCATCACCCCACTATCTCCCTCTCTCCCCGATTTCTCTCTGTTCCTCTCACTCTCTCAGTTTTCTCTCCTACTCTCTCAGCGATCAGTGACAGCGGAGGAAGCGAATCGCGGCGGCGAGTAGCTCCAGAACAAGTGCAAAGCTCGTTTGACCATAGGTGAGCCTCCTTTCCTCTGTTCTTTCTTCTTCTTGTTCGATTTGGGTGAGAAAAGAGAGGAATCAATTCAAGTTGTGGGAGGAGTTTTAGGGATTCTAAAACCCATAAAAATGAAGCTTAGGCTTCCATTTTGACGATTTGTGAAATATTTTGAGTGAGGAGTTGAGTTTGGTCGATTTGCTTCAAGAACCCTAAGGTAAATTAGTGTTCACCCGCGCCATTTATGGTGTTCTTGGGTGGAAATCGACTAAAACTTTGATTTAACTAAAAAAATGAGTATATGAAGTGTATTTGATGTGTAATTTTCCCCCAAAGGTTTCATTTTTTTGTGGTACAAGTTGAGGTGTTTCCAGGTTGAGATCTTCGTCCATCAAGAAGGTTTCAGAACCTTTTCGCTGATTGTCTCTCTTCGTCATTGGCCACTTCGCAACATGGTGGTCCCTTTTCTAGTGTGGTCAATGAAGCTGCTAGGACTCTTCGGGTACGTAAGGTTCTTTATTGATTTTGGTGTGTTTTTTACTTCTTAGATCTTGTTTTTGTGGTTTGTGAATTTGGATTTGGCGTTGGATTCTGTGGTTGAGCCTTGAATTTGTTTTCTTGAACATTTTGAATTAAGTGGAGCTTGATTCGTTTTTGTGGTTTTAGTTCACTTGGAATTTGGAATTTGGAATGCCGTCTATGGTTCGTCAGGGGGAAAGTGTCATTATTTTTGTTTCTATTACATTATTCGCATAATGTGTGAGCAATTTGGCTGACACTGACCTTGCCTAGCCGCTGAAATATTGCATGCTTTGTCATTCCCAAAAGTTTAAACTATTATTTGTACCAACTATACTGATAATGCTAATATTTTTCATATTCAATGCATAGTTATGTAAGCATCGTGCCTTCTTTTAGTATTTGCAGCTGAATATGAAAATGCTGGATTCCTTTTGTAGTTGGGAGTAAAAAACTAAGTTTATTGTACTTTCTTCAAACGTATGGACTTTAGAATTGGCAACATGGATTTGCACTTTGAACAAACATTAATGCCATGCATGCTTGTTATCATGCAATGGTGGCTATGCCAATATTCTAGAGCCGTTTATATTCAGATTATGATGTCATTTTGTGTGATACTTTAAGCCCAAAGTTTGACTTTACCCGTTTTATGATTTAAATGCATCATTGGTAGGATTATCTTGCAGCCCCTGCAACTATGGACTTGGCTTATAATGGGATTCTTGAACATACTGTTGCAGAGAGGGAGCGCAGGTTTTTGTCACATTTATTTGTCTACATTGGGCAATGGCTACATGGTGATACTATTCAGGGTACTAAGGCCCACTGATACAGTATTATTTTGTAGTTAACTTTAGGTTATGGAATGCAATGAATTAACTAATTTTGTTGAAGGAGAGAGATGAATAAGCAGTTGGGCACTCAGAGTGCATTGAAATAGTGCTTCAGTGTAGGTATTATTATTTTGTGTATAATTAGGTTTCTGTTTAATTTGTGCCCTTATTTTTTGTTCATTCTGCTTTTAGATTTAGGTGATTCTGCTTTGGAGGAAAGGAAGCGAGATTGTTATTTAGGTGATTTTGCTTCTAAAGAAACGTTTCACATGTACAGGTGCAACATTGTTACAGTCATCTTCTCTGCAAATATCAGATCACTGAAACTTTGTTATGTTTCACCCTTACTTGAACCATGAAACAATCAAGTTGTCTTTGGTAGTTTTACTTGATCTTCTTGTGTTTATTATATCATTCTCTTACTGGTAGAAGATTTACAGACATGTTTTTATAGTTGTCTACGGTAGTTTTGGTTAAGTTCTATAAAAGTTCTGGGAATAGAAAGCCTGAAAATATAATCATCTTCAGGCATGTCTTCTATGAAACAATTCTGTCATTAGTTATGTTCTATTATCAGTTGCTTATGTAAGTAGAAGATTATTTGTTGATTTAGCTATAGTCTCTCCATTTTATATTTTCTTATTTTTCCTTTGTCTTTTTTTCGTGTTATAATTTTTAGTGTAGCTTAGAGTTCACATTTACTGATATAAACTATGCTCTAATTTTTTGTTGTATCAGTGATGTGTTATGTTCACTATTTTGTCAGTTCTTAAAATAGTTTGGAGTGAATTTATTTGTGTTGGTTTTGTCCAAGTCTTTTCTAGCCTCTCTATGGTTGACCTGCAATAAATGTTTTCATTGCATCTAATATACCCATTGATAATTTCTTTTGCATTAGTCTATGTTTAATTATTTTTAGAAAAATCTCTCAAAGAGTGTCTTATTCACCATGTACCTGAATACTACTAGTACCTATTAGTATCCATTTTGATATATCATCGTTGACCTGAATACTATTAGTGTTCCATAGCATATGTGTTTTTTTTTTGTGTGTTATTCATTTAATGGAAAATCAGTTGCTGAATTCTATCAAATCTGTTTAAGCTAATATGTGGCATAGTGAAGTTGACGTTGCAAATCTTTCCCGTGAAGTAATGCTTTCATTTTCTTCAAATATTGCTTATAGGAAGCATTGGAGGCTCATGATGGTGCTAGTAAAGGGAAATATATGTTGTTAACAGAATATTTTATCTTAAAGACTTATGATTGTTATGGTTAGTTTTATTTATTTATTTATTTGCTAACTATCCCATATGTTAGGATCAAATTTGTATTCTAACATTTTTGTAATATTAGTTTGGCAATAAATAATAAAATTAGTTCATTTTTTTTCATTTTAAGTGTTGTATTTCCATTATTCCAATAAAATATTAGAATTTTTTTGGATTTGGGTTAATCATTCTAATTAAAAAAATATTTTTTTAAAAAAAAGGCTTTTCACGTCTCTTATTTGAATAAGAGACGTGGAAAGTGACTTTTTTTTAAAAAAAATTCCACGTCTCACATTTAAATGTGAGACGTGTCTCTTATTTGAAAAAGAGACGTGGAAAGTCTTTTTTTTTAAAAAAAATAAGAATTTTCACATCTCACATTTAAATGTGAGACGTGGAAAGTTGATGCTTTTCACGTCTCATTTTTAAAATGAGACATGAAAAGTTCTGACTTTCTACGTCTCCCGTATCCACATCCCACCAAAAAGAGACGTGAAAAATGTTTTTTGTAGTTGTGTCTAATTGGACAAGGGTAAAAGGTTCTACAAAAGGGAATATGATGACTACCCTGGCATCAAAGGAGTAACACACTCTTTAAGGAGAGGAATGACCTAAGTAAGGTTAAATTCTTTTCCTACTAAAGGACAAACCATTTTGAGATGGATATTTCTTTTCTGTTAATAGTGAGCAGGAAAAGACTCAAGCTCCATAGACTAAAAGAATAAGGATCAAAGATCCTTTGTTAAATATCGTCTATTATCAAATTCAAGCATAAGGCTTTAAATTGGTAATGAAACGCGGATTGAGGTGAAAGACATTAGAGCCTACAAGTTCATTGTTTCATAGACCAGCCTCATGGGTTTTAAATGAACTATCTTGACTTTCATGACAAAATTAGCTGTTTGTGATACAGTCTTCCTTGACATTTCTTTGTTTTTCCAACATTGTTGGTAATCTTTTGTGTGCGTGACTTCTTTACCACCCTATTCAAGTGTTGATGACTTGAATACATGTCATAGTGGACTATGACACATAATTTGAATTGGCATCTTCAAGAATGCTATGTTCATCACCCAATAAGGAAGTGTCTAGTCGGTAAAGCAATAAGAAAAGTTTTTCCAGGAAGGGAACTGAGATAGAGAAAATATTGCAATTCTTCCATTCGACTATATATGGTTCAATGAATGTGAGGGCATGACATGGAGCTTAGATTCACTTTGTTGATGATTACTCACATAATTATCATTACTTTATTTCACACAAGTTTGAAGATCAAGCACTTTAGACGACAAGTGAATAAAGTTGAAAATAAAGTGCATAAAGAATTTAAGAATTCTACGCACTAATAGAAGTTATTTCTCACCAATTTCAGTGAGCTTGGTGAAGAGAAAAGGATATTTATTTACTTAAATGATCCCTTACACTCTGTCATTAGATGGAGTTGTTAAGAGGCATAATGCAATGCTACTAAACATGGTCATGTATATAATAGTTGAAGATAACCCACCAAAAGTGAGTGGGAGAGTGTTACCAAGTCCACCTTTGGTGGATTAGTACACATATTTGATTGATTAAGTATGGTTTTCTCTTTAAAGGAGATACAAACTTTATACTTAACCATGTGCCCTCCTAAGTGGTCTTTTTCCAAACCACATGAATTATGGTCAAAGAGCAAATCAAGATTTTTGATTTCCCATAGGCCATAAAAGTCAATTACTCGATCTCATAGTCGTTGTAAGTGGGAGCTTTTTTTGTCGCATTTTCACAAGTGAAAATGTAGATGGGTTTGTGTTTGATAAGAATTGAAAGGAACTATATTTGTTATTGATGATTTTTTCAAATAATGGTGAAGCTCATCATATAGTATTTCTCTTTATCTCTTTTATGAGACACAATGATAAGGCAATACGGAATAAGTTCTAAAGTCCTCAATTGCCTATGTAAGTGGGAGCTTGTGAAAGGTCTTAAAAGAGACCTAAAAATGTTCTGTATAAGAGGCCTTACCTGTTTTATAGAAGGAATGGAAGAAAGCAATATTAATGGATGTAGATTCTTTGAGAAAGAATCAAGTTTGAGAGTTAGTTGATCCACCACAAGGATGAGAGATCATTTGTAAACAAATGAATCCTCAAGATTAAGAACAAGTTGGTTAGATCAATTAACAACACAAGACTCTTTCGGTTACAGAAGGGTATACATAGGCATACATTGTGAGAATACCTTCTCATATATTATGTGCTTAAAATCATACTCGTTTTGGAAATAGTTGACTGTTTGGTTTTAGGTTTACATCAAGTAGATGTGAAACTTGTATTTTGAGTAGTGATTTGGATGAAGAAATCTATATACTTTGGCTATTAGATTTCACTACAATAGATATTTGAGGTTTACAAAGTGATGACCTCACATTACATATTTTTGCATAAGTCAATTCATAGACTGAAGCAATCATCCAGACAATAGTATTTAAGGTCCCATATAAGTGGTAACATAATATATTTTATGGTTGAAGAAACCATAACTAAGCAGTTTGTGATATTATCATTTAAGCGGATGATATACTATTGACCAAAATAGTTTGTTTTTGATAGTGCATATTAAGGAAATGTACTAAGAATATGGGTAAACCGTTGTATATTTTTGGAGTTGAGATCCAAATATATAAGTCAAGCAGACTCCATTCTCTGTCACAACAGAGTTATGTTATGGAATTCTTGAGTAGTCCAAGGTAAGCAATTATGATCCCATAGATACCTTAGTGACTTTAAGAGTGAGTTTGAGTCTTGATTATAGATATCCCTAAACTAAATTAACTTTAGAGTAAAATGGAAAAGGGTTTCCATGCAAATATTGTTGGTAGTTTAATATACATAGTGGTGTATAAAATATCATATCTTCATTTTAGTGGTAGGACTTGTAAGTCGGTACTAGTCCAATCATTGTGAGAGACACTCAGTGGCTCCATAAAAATGCTGAAAGATACTTGAAAGGCATGATGATTATGCGCATTTAAAAGTACTTACTGTGGTGGTACATATGGCCATATGATCGAGGGTGTCTAGAAGAACATCTTGGATTTGAAATGAGCATTCAAACCCAGTGTTAATGCATTGAGAAAACACTACGGTCGTTGCCTAAATAAAAGGCCCTAAGTATCATAGCATAAGTAAAATACAAAGATAAATATGAGATATGTTGTAGCACATAAGGTTGTTGCTAAACAACAAGTTCCTATGCAAAGTCCCCCTAATTGAGCCTATGGCCAAGGATATACATGAGAAACATGATGAGTCCTTTGGAAAGCATAGGATATGAAGTAATGGATACTTCATTAAGGCTTTACATGTGTATGTGATAGTATACAATGTATAGTATGTCTTACAGGCAAGAGAGGTTGGCTCTCTCACATGAGCAAACCGCCTTTGACACTCAGGAGGAGTGTGCAAAGATGAGACATTTGTGTTCTCTAGCAAAGTAGCAGGAATGTTAATATGGTAGAGAAGTAACACAATCATGTCGCCTTGACAAAGGTGTAGCATGTCAAGATGAGATCTATAACTTAAGTCTGTACAGTGTTATTGATGAGAACTCAAAACGACATACACTCTTATGATATAAGAGTAACACTGTAGCATGTGATTCATACCACATGTGCTAGAGAACCGCAATCGGGAAGCAAATGAATGGATCCCTGCTTCATTGCTGTGTAAGTCCTAAGATGTTTCTATACTTCTAAGATATCCTTAGACTTTGACATTATCATGGAAATATACTTCAATGAAGCTACCTTAATGCATGTCCTACGGTCATGATTTATGCGATCTAATGTATTGTGTTAGGAAAGCGATTAATGTATGTGGAGATGATATATGGGCGAAAGAATGATTACCTGGAATGTACACACTTATGCTAGTATCTGAGACATGTCCCTTATGATATTATTTGTGATTTCATAAGTGTGGATACTATGCATATGAGAAAGGCAATCTGAGTTTTTATAATGACTCTAGAGGGACTAGATTATGCCATGTGAAGTGTATAAATATATTGGTAAATCTAGGATGTTTGAGGCAACAATATAATTCAAGCTACACAAGAATGGTAGTCTTGTGCTGATCCTGTAAAAGGGGTTATTAGTACAGACACCAATGAGACGTCATGCCTATGCGGTTACTACAGAGCACTTAGTATGATCAAAGAAAGAGAAATAAGAGAGGTCGGCAAGAAGTTAAATCCACCAAGTGTGAGTGGAAGATGTAGGAAAATGGGCTAGGGCTAGGCCCAGTCCACCCTTGATGAATTTGGCCCAAATGAGTGTTTGGGCTCTGAATAGAATTATTCAGAAATATTGGGATATTATATGTAATATTCCCATTAAATTTAAATTTATTTAAATTTGAATTTAAATGTGAAAAGTTGTGTCTATTGATTCTGTGTTTTATAAATACGGGAACTTGACAGAAAAGATAACTACGTGAAAAACAAAACTCCCTCTTCTATTCTCTTCTCTTTGATGTGCTTCTAAAGTATTCCAAAGTCAAAGTCCAAAATTGTTATTCTCACTCCGAAAAGGCATAAAGTCTAGTGTTCTACAAATAAATACGTTCCCTAAATCCCTACGATTCCATACACATTTAATGATTTGGCGGCTGGGCTTTTATAATAAGGACCAGATGGAGTATTTGATGATTTGGATGCTGCTGCCAACATATTTGAATATAACAACACCATAAATAGAACCTAGAGCAAAGTGAAGTTGCCACTAGCTAGGGATAAAGCACAAATAATTAACACAAATGATTATCCCCTCATAATTTTCCCTCATTGAAATATATAAAAAGGGCCAAAAAAAAAAGTGTATCTCATTCTTTTGTCCTCACAATGACTTAGCCAAGACATTTACTTCAACCACTTTGTCGGCTCAACCTCATCTGACCACAATTACTGAAAAGCAATGACCATAAAAAAAATGGAGTGGTTCTTGGCCGAATAACTTTAGATTGTAGAAAGAGAATATTAAATTGATTCTTAGTTTAGTATTTTGGAGACTAGAATAGATTAGGAATCATTCTTTTGGAAACTAGAATAGATTAAGAATAATTCTTGTCCTTCCCCATCATTTAAAGAGAATTTACCCGATATAACTAATAATGCTAGGTTAGTTTTGTCGTTTGTCTCCAAGATATCTCTAGCGATCTTGAAATTTGTTCCATTAAAATATCAAATTTTGTAATTGATTTTATCATCACAATCAAGTGATAATGAACTTTTTAGCTTCTAGAATACGAAAATTCAATCATTAGACAAAGCAGTTAACAATAAATGACCCTTTACAAATAACATCTTTAAGAGCCTGCAAGTTGCTAAGGGGAGCTACAAGATTGTTGGCCCAAATATTCCTTTTCCTGGTAGAGAAACTCTTTTATTAGAACATTTATAACAAATAAATCACAAGAACATAGCATGTTTTTCCAAGCTTGTTCATGTTTTAAAGTTTGAAGTCATAAAGAAGATAAGATAAAAATTACCTAGTTAACCCATCATCTGTGGGTTCAACTGGCGAAAAGGTTGGATATTCAATCATCTTGACGAGTGTTCGATTCCTTAGGGGTATGGTTCTAGTCGATGCGTTTGGGGAGGCATCTCTACAGATAAGTGAAGCTGGGTAAAACCTACCTGTGTGGACAAAAAAGAAAGTGCTTCCTTGTAATGCTCTAGAACCCACAGAGATTTGCCCCAGTGAATCATGAGTTAGGAGCCTTAGCCTTGGATTGTGGGTGAACCCAACCCCTTTCCTAAAATTTTTGCATAAAAAAAACTAGTTATTAACAAACATAATCATGAGAAGTAATAACCCCCAACAATAAGGAACATATTCATGGCTTCTATAGGATTGCCAAATCATCCGACTTCAAATTGACCAGCAAGCTCCCGTTACATAGAAAAATAAAATGAAAAAAAAAATGAAATTTGAGAATACACACACACACACGTGAAAGATTACATGAGGAAGAATCCACAGGAAAAGGAAGAATAGAGAGGAGTGACATTGAGCGATGAAGATTTTATATATAACTTTCAGTCTTGGAATCTCCTTCTCATTCTAAACAACATTTGAAAATTGTGAGCGAAATGACTTGTAGAGGGCTCTAAAAATATGGAAGTTGTGACAGTTGCTTATAAGGAAGGGAGAGAGGATGAGCTCAAGTCAATTTTGTTGTTTGAATATTTGTGCACATCTTTCATTCTGCAAGTTTTTAATTATAATCCCGTGGAATTGCTACATTCTGCAACATCATTAGTTACAGAAGAACAGAAAGATGGACATTTGGCTCATTGTCAAAAGTAAATAGTCAAAACAAGCAAGGAATCTGGAAGTGGAGAGACAATTACAAAGTTGTTGGGTGAATTCCATGCAGACCTTATATTATGTCCTTGTAATGTGTTTCTTGTTGAATTGGATATATCCTTGTACTTATTGTTACATACCAATTTTTAGAGTAGGAATAAGAAGTCATTTGTCATATTTGAAGTAACTTTTTTCTTAAAAAAATTAATTCATTTTTTTATATATGTTCTCCTTAAACATACGTATAATGCAAATTCCCTTGTGAGTGTGTATACAAAGAAGCCCCTTATTCTTATGTAAATACGTATATGCATTCATAAACATGGGATTGCTTTCATTTACTGAAAAGTGATACATGTAGTGCATGTGATAAAGATGTGACATGTGGTGTTTGAAATCTGTATCATATCAGTTCCTTTCAGCTAATTCTGTTCTTTATGAAATCTGATTATAATTTTTCTATATATCTGCTAATGATTTGTGCAAATCCAGATTCGTGGAGGTTGTTCATGTGAATGTTGTCAGGGACAAAGGTACTGGGAAACCAAAAAGGTTTTGCATTTCTTGCATATGAAGATCAAAGCAAATCAGCACAAATCTTGCCGTAGGTTGGTCTCTCTGTGTTGTCATAACATATTGTTAGTGATGTTTTTAGCTTTTTTTTTTTCCCTGCAGAATAATAAACTAAATTACTTGATTATGCTTTTTCTTTAGATAATTCGAATGGAGCACAGATTTTGGGTGGAGTCATCATGACTAATCATGGAGCACCCGGATGATTGGAAATAAAAATCTGGACAACAACTATAAAAACCATTATCACTGTGAGCAGAAATAGAACTTGATGGACTAACCCGGGGAAGACTGTAAAATCAACCTCACAATATTACCTCTTCAAATTTTATTTTGCGCGTTATTTTCTTTTCTTTTCTTTTTTCTTTTTTCAGTTGATTGATGCTTACTGCTTGTTGGTGTGCTGATGGGAATTGTAGACTTGCAGGGTCTCTAATTCCTTTCTGTTCATTCCTCAGGTATGATAAACATCTCGTGTGTGGTTTCCTTGGATTTATACTTTTATTCTAGTGTTCTCTGGGTTTCCTCTATTGAAAGTAATACAATTTTAAAAATTTTAATGAGTATAAATTTCATTATACAATTTAGTTATGTACCATGTTAATATTACATACTCATTCATCTAAGATCTGTACCTAGCACTGGTACTACTGCCGCCTGAATGAATGCCATATACTTCAATCATGCTTGTTTTCAGTTGGTCTGCTAATTAGTTTTTAGTTGTTCAGATCAATAATTGAATTTGTTTCAACAATTTTCTGCCCTCTTTCTGGCAAATTTTACGTAGGAATGCCCTCCCAGAGGACAAACTAAACTTGTATTTTGTTATGGATTGAAGTAGGGAAGCGGGGAAGAGGGATGGAGACTAAGAGGAAAATAAAAGAAGAGAGGGATTAGAGTGAAATATTATTCGGACAACCTCACTTGTATTTTATTAACATTGAATGGTTAGTTTGGGTTCTTTAGTCTCTACAAAAAAAAATCAACTTAATCTTAATGACTGAATGACGCAATAAATAATAAAATTTAATATAAAATGAAAGGCTAAAGTATGTAGGGTTTTGAGGCGTACCCGGAATCTGATTGACTTGCTACATATCCACACTCAATCGGAGTAGATTTGGACTCCCATTACGTTATACTAAGGATGCATATAGACATGATAAGAAGAGAGAGTTTAGAGAAAAGAGTTACATGAGTTATTTATCGCTGACGTAACTTGGAAAAATGACTCACTCAAAACCACTTCCCATAACGTATAAGAAGTTAGTAAATATTTAAATTTGAAATTATGAAGGGAAAACTATTACATTTATACTATATATAGTTCTCATTTACATAACAATGCTGCTTTAATTAGGTTTGAGCCCTAAACCGTTAGAAGTGGAGTGGGCATTTCCATACAAAGTGATGAAGTATAAAATCTTGTAACATATATTTGTGAAATAAAATGAAACAAACAGAAATTAACAAAAACAAATTTTTTAATACTTCCTCTGTTAGTTACTATAAGGCCTATGTCACTTTTAAAAAAAAAAAGTAAGAAAACTAGTTAAGATAATTTTCTTGAACTTTTTTCTAAACTTGTTTGTTTAACTTATAGGCTAACATATAGTATAATAATATACAACATATGTAATGATCAAGAAACTCACCTTAATCTCTCCGTGAAAAGTCAATTTGATATTATATTACTCGTATGTTTTTTT
Source organism: Mimosa bimucronata (assembly GCA_037074515.1). Taxonomy (NCBI): domain Eukaryota; kingdom Viridiplantae; phylum Streptophyta; class Magnoliopsida; order Fabales; family Fabaceae; genus Mimosa; species Mimosa bimucronata. The sequence goes on along the minus strand of CM073443.1, from coordinate 11,146,749 downwards.
TTTTGGTTACAAACTCCTTCACTTATTTACTATTAGACATAATTTTGATTTTTTTAAAAAAATAGATCCAAAAAAGTCAAATAAGTTAATTATAAATGATTTGCCTGAAATTTTTTTTCCAATGTGAGTAGGTTATTTGATTTATAAGCTACTCCCTTTGGTCCTCAATATAATTACTAGTTGACTTTTCTTGAAAATATATAATAAGTTAAATAAGTTACTGAATCATAACATATGTAGTATAGTATTATATTATATGTTACCTTGTAAGTAAAACAAATTAGTTTCTAAAAAAATTCTGACAAATCAATTTATAACTAACTTATTTTATTTTGTTAGGATTTTCTATAAAAAAGACAATATGATCTTATGTTAAGGACTAGAAGAAGTGCTAAATAATTTAATACTTCATCCAATCTTAAATACCAGAACTAGTTAAATTTTTTTGGAAAATTCTAAGAAAATCAAATAAGTCACTTACAAATTGAATATCATAAATTTTTATTTCAAATTGTTTCATTTTACTAATATATAATCTAATAATGTATCACATATATATGTCATGATTGACTAACTTATTTAGTTTCATTAATCTTGGAAAAAAATCAAATAGGCCTTATATCAAGAAGTTGAGGGACTAATACATAACATATTCTCTCTGTTCATTATTATAAGCTTCAAATATCTACTTTGTGTTTATCAATAAAACTAATTAAATTAGCTAAAAGCAATCATTATGTAAGAAATGTAATATATTTTCCTATTACACCCTTATTATTAAAGATGAAAGAGAATGTATGGGAAGAGAGAATGTGACAAATAAGAAATAATTAAAATAAAAGGAAATATATGGGGAAAAGATAAACAATAGGTAGAATTAGAAAAAATGCGATAAACCAGGAGCTTTTGGTTGAGTGGTATGGGGCTTATCCAACCTTAACCAAGGCCAGGAGTTCGATTACTGCTTGGGCATGAAGCGTGTTAAATCTCGTGGCCAACTATCCCATCCATCGATGTGCCCACAATCAACGATTTGGATTAGTCTAGGGCCGTTGATGTGCCTAAAAGATGGCTTGTCGTGCGATACCCAAGGAGAAATCCAAAAAAAAAAAGAAAAGAAAAAATACAATAAATAATTAGAGAAACCTAAAATGAAGCTTATATTTTGGGACAAACATGTTCACAAATTTAAAAGCTTATAATTATTAATTAGGGACGGAAGGAGTACTGTATTGTGGTAATAAGTAATTCATTTGAGTTTAGAGTTTAAACACGAGACTGAATGTTGTGCAGAGGAAGCAGACATGGTGGCACTTAGGAATATCAAAGAATTCCTATGCGAGGAATTTGTTTTTTCTACTTCGAAAACATCGAAGAACGTCTTTACCGTTTCATTTCGCCTGCTCCCTAATGCTTTGAGGTAAACTTGTGATCTTCAAGTTTCACTTTATCAATATTGTAGTTGATTTTATCTTTTGAAATTTCATCAGCATTAGGAACTCGTGACCTAATTTCATAATTTGATTATAGGACTCTGTATTTTAAGTTTGTCTTGCTATTAAGACTTTGCTGAAGAAGTGTATTTTTCCAATCTTGCTTTGCAACATGTTCTTGTATATTTTCTAAGCATATGAAACTACACGGTTCTGTGATTGTCTTAGAAAGATAAGTTAGATAATTGGTAGTAGATAAGTTAGATTATTTGTAGTCTTTGTTGCTTACGCCACTCTATATGCAGTTTTGAAAAATAATCTGGTGATGCCGATAGTTTTGAACTTTTAATCATTTTGTGTGTTCTGAAATGATACAATGGAAATTAAATTTTTATCTACAGTGTATAACTGACTGAAAAACTTCAAATAAAGCAAGAAATATTGCATAGAAATAAAAGATAATTAGGCTTCTTATTTCACATAAACATTTAATTCCAAAAAACAAATATTTCAGGTCTCTGTTTCTATTTTGGGACCTAATCTTTCTATCCATGTAGTAGTTAGAATCTCATGAATCTTGATTTGTATCTTAAGATTTGGTTGAAAATTAAGTTAGAAAGATACGATTCTATTAATATATTTTTTATTTGCATGTATCCCATATGAATAATGAGATACAAGCCAAAATCGATTCATGATACAATTCGATGTACTTTTATCCCTATTCTAAAAAACTTTTATTCTTTTCAATTTTGTTGGTCTCATTGCTTTGACATTTACTCTTAAAATGCTCATTTTATGAAATATGAAGTATTATTTCCCACTAAAATGCTAATATCTACAAACTTACTATGTCTTTTATTGGAAAAATACATTTATGTATGTCATCTTTTATAATTGATCATGAATCATTCGATATACGATACAGTTCAATTAACAATTCCAAAAGTAGGTTTTCTGATTCATGATTCGTATCCTCGATTTAATAACCATTCCATGCTTTTGCTTGCACCATCCTTTGTATTTTTATATACTTTGTTTTAAATTGTTCTTCCCTTTTGTAAGTTAGGATTGTCTTGCCATTTAAATCATGGATGTAAGTTCCCTAAAAGGAAATAGAGGAGGAGAGATCGGAACAATGGAAGATAAGAGTGATAAAGGTAGAAGAAAATTGAGTGAACTACTTGGCAATGTTCTTTCACACATTCTTTCATTTCTTCCAACAAAAGAGGTTGTACGAACAAGCATATTATCCAAAAGATATACATATGGACCTCTATCCCTAAACTTTGCTTTGATAAAGGCAAAGAACTACCAATGGGTTTTGTGAATACTGTTGATAGATCACTTCGATTAGGGCATGTTTGGCTGGGTTTATTTACTCAAAATAAGTCCTTATTTTGAGTCAAAAGGACTTAACATGGAAAAAGCCCAAAAGAATATGTTTGGCGGAAAAAGTCCAAAAGAATATGTTTAGCTGGGTTTGGGGAAAATAAGGATTTATGAAAAATAAGTCCAAATAAGTTTAAGTCATTTTTTTCAACTTATGATTTATGACTTATAAGTCACTTATGGAGGTGGACCCCACAATCCTGGCTTATTTTACACATTCAATCATAACTAACCAAAAGATACACAATCTGACTTATGAAAAATAAGTCACTTATAAGTCGTTTTTTTCACAGTTGATCCAAACATAAATCTCATTATACAATCTAATTTATTTTCAATCTGATTTATATATAAGTCACTTTTTTAAAAGTCCATCCAAACAAACCCATGGGTCATCTGACATAACTAGCTTTTGTCTTGATTTTCACACATTTTCATTTGTCTGTGAGGACGTAGATATGATATCTCAAATAGAAGAATGGATCTTCGATTTTGTGAGATTCAATGTCCAAGATTTTGAACTGCACAGGGTGTATTTGGATGAACTTATATATATATATGTCAGATTTAAAATAAGTCAAATTGAAAATAAGTAAGATTGTGTAATGAGATTTATGTTTGGGTTAGCTGTGAATAAAATGACTTATAAGTGACTTATTTTCTTTAAGTCAGATTGTGTATGTTTGGGTAAGTTGTGATTAGATGTGAAAAATAAGTCAAAATTTGTGGGGTCCACCTCCATAAGTGACTTATAAGTCAGAAATGAGCTGTTTTAAACAGCTTATAGCTTATTTTGACTTATAAGCTATACGTTATTTATAAGTCAGATTAACAATAAATCGAAACAAACATGCAAAATAAGCTACCAACAAAATAAGTTACTTTTACCCCAAAATAAGCACTTATTTTTTTGTTTTAAGTCGAGCCAAACATGCTCATATTCTGGATTGTGCTCATTTGACTTTGCCTTTTAGCTTTGTTAATTGCAGAACCGTCACTATTTTGAATATCCGCGGTGGAGGGATAACTCTTGAATTTCCCTCTCCAATTTGCTTCTTCAATATAAAGAAGTTGGAATTACATAGTGTTGTATTTCCTAATGTACATTGTAACATTCTAAAAATTGGAAAATAGATAATAAAGGAATATTTATAACCTTAGGGTATTACTTTATTTTTAAAAAGTCTTATGAATAAATTTGGACATTAAAGTATACTTGGATGATTTATTTTAGAGATTTAACATGGACTGATATTTCAGGTGTTGTAATTTAATTTTGAATGGAGGGGTAAAATAGGAAGAAAGTGAGTGGCAGAAATGTAATATTAGTGTTAAATTAAGGATAAAATGGGAAGAAGGGCATGGTAGGAATGTAATTTTAGTTTTAGTTAGGGGCAAAATGGTAAAATTATCCAATTTAAAATTTTATATACTTCCCTCTTCTTCATCCGTTTCACCATCACTCTTCGTTTCAATTCCTCTCACTCTCTCCATCGGGCTCTCACTCTCATTCCAGTGACCACAGGCGACGAAGGTTGCGATTCATGGCGGCGCAAGGCTCCAACGTCACATGCAAGCTTGGATTACAGTTCAGGTGACTTCCCTCTTCCTATTGCTACCCATTTTTGCCCGATTTGAGAGGAATTGGAGTGGAATTAATTCAGATTTTCGGGAGGTATTAGGAGTTATAAATCAGTGAAATCGAAGCTTAGGCTTCGATTTATCACTCTTGTAAACGAATTGAAGTAATGGAGTGGTATTCGTGAGGTTTTCCCAAATTTCTTCCTTCGGTCATTGTTCATCCAAGCCATTTTCGTTTATTTCTGGATGATCATTTCTTTAAAGCTTAATTAATCATGATTCTTAGTGATTCTAAGCTTATAGAATGGATTGCATGTTTGATTTTCTGAAGTTTGGAATTTTTGAAATTTTGTTCTTCTTCTTCCCTGTTCAATGAGCCGTCGGTTTGGGTGGTTTCAGTTGGTAATTAAATGAGTTTAAGTTCAGGATAAGAATAAGGGTGCTTGTACATGAATTTTCCAGTTGAAAATTTCTTGAGCTTTGGGTAAAGTTTCGGAAATTTCTGCTCCCCTGTTCTTCTTTGTTCCTCTGTTCTTCTCTTTCTTCTCTCGGATCCGTTGGGTTTTTGGGGACTATGAGGTGTTTAATTGTTGATTTTTACTCTGCTCTGTTTCGATCAGTCAGGAGGAATTAATAAAGGTTAAATTTGTTGGGCTATATGTGTTCTAACTCTGTTTGCTTCTTAGTAGGTGGTATTATTGTAATGAGATTCAAGTTAATGGAATTTGTCAGAAATGTGTAATATGATTGTTAGATGAATTAAATAAGTTGATCCTGAGAATATAATCTATGTTTTGAAATTTTAAAATCCACTACAAGTGTGTCATGGTGTTAAGGTATGGAACAAGGGAATCTACATTATGGTAATTGTTGAATGTGGTTCTTTAGCTTATTTGGAATTTTGAATTTAGAAGTGTTGTTCAGGGCTCAATTATGTGTACTATGACCGAAAACCTTTAATAGAGATTGATATAAGTTGCCTTGAATTATGTTTGGTCGTGTGTGGGTGTGAGCCTAGTGTATTCATGTTTAGGGAACAAATATTATCAAACTGGAATTTTTAGAATACGAAGGCTACTGTCTCTGGGAGTGCAGCATCCGTCATGAAGGGACTGAGGAATATATGTATTAAGGCATAATAAACATGTACGAAAAGTTTATGCTTCTGGGAGTTTTGTTTTGTATGTGACAGCTTTAAAAGAGTTCTAAGCTCTTAAAAGAATGCTCCTTGATGATGAATTTATGACTTTGGATAATAATGCAGATTTGAAGGATGTCATGTTGTGTTAGATGGAGACTGGATGTTCATTGAAATTAAATTATGAATGCGGCATCAGTGATTAATTCAAGAGAAATAAATATGAAGACTAGTATAAATCTTGCTTCCTTATGCCTCTAGTGGTTGAAGGATTAAATTAGATACTTTAGTACGCTTTTGTCACACACACACATATATATATATGTATATAGCTGGCAAAAAAAAAGTCATATGTGTGTATAGTGTTTTTGCTTTATTTGAGTTTGAGTATGATCATTGGAAAATTATTTGAAATCAAGTGAACTCAGTTAGGTAAAGTAAGTTGTTATATATGTTAGATTGAAAATAATTTAAAGATATATTGATGCTTGTGTTTGTATATGTGTGCATTATTTTTTTTTCAAATGAAATATATGTGTGGATTATTTGATGATTGTAAAATGTTTGTTTGATGATAGAATAATTAATGATTTAATTAGAGACTAGGATTGGAACATATATTAGATGTGGGAAGGGTAATAATATAGGACCGTGAGAGACGTTGAATTACTATGAATAAGCATAGATGTTAATATATTATTTGCGTATTATGAATACTTATAGGAAGGGATAGTGGAGTTGGATTTTCGGGTCATCGTGCAGGAAAGGAACTGTCTTGCGAGTAATTCCTGAAGTTAAGTAGTAGTTTATTTCATAATATAAAATTTATATATATGATTTTATAATATCTGTTGCAATTAAATGGTAAGTCTTTATTCCTTTTATAGATTAGCTTTTATAACTTAAAATGGTTATAAATAGATTAGCTTTTATAACCTTATGGTTATAATTGGATTATCAACATTTATAACTTAAATGTTATAATTTGTTCAGCTTTTATAACCTAATGTTTATAATTGGTTCAGTTTTTATAGCCCTATGGTTATAATTGGATCAGCTTTTATAACTTATTTTTTATAACTGGAAAACCCTGCACGTATAGCTTCCACTTATTAGTAAATATATTGTTAATTTTAGTGGTCGGTTTGTGCATATGGCACTCAGTTTAAAAGGATAAATGCTTTCATTATCTACACAGATTTATAAAATTGATATACATATATATATATATATATATTTGTATAAGTTCATGCATGATATTAATTATATATGGAATAAACTGCTATTGGGATTTCCAAAAATCTCACTCCCCCTTCCCAAACATTTTTTAGTATAGCAGATTGGGAGAAGTTGCTGGGGAAGAAGTTGTTATTGCTGGCTGTCACCCAAGAGGGGGGTGAATTGGGTGATAGAATAAAAACTTTAAATTCTTTAAACAAAACACAAGTTATGACAATCTTTAAAATCCCTTTAGGTTTATCACTGTGAACATTTCAAACCATGAAGTGCATTAAAGAAAATGTAAGTAAAATATGCTAGAAGTTAGGAGAGTTAAGGAAAGAGATAATGCACACAGAATTTATCCTGGTTCGGTCAATCCAGACCTACATTCAGTCATCAGGCTCCACCTGAGATTTCCACTACCCGCTTGTTTAAACCGGGCACAAGAAAAGCCTACCACAGGTTTTACGAACACAGGTTCACCTGCCAACCTTTACAGAGTTTTAGAATCCCTTTAAACACTCCCCCTTACCACCTGTAAGCTTACAACCCTGTTCTCAAAGCACCAAGCTTTAGAACAACCTCAAACAATGGAGGATTTCAAATAATAGGTTCACTCAATGAACGGATTGTGATAATCACTTAAGTACAAAGGAATATATGATGAAATTATAATTCTAGGGCTTATCAATCTGACAATGTGAGCTCTAGTTCTACTTTTCTAACTCACTCAATTCATCATTTTTGAGCTCACTGATATATAACTAATACTCTGTGTAGAGCCTCTTGTTTTTCATCTCGTATCATCTTTTCATGTAAATGCACCGTGTGTGCGCTCGCTTCTTGTTTCCGATGTCTTCAAGTCTTTATATATGGTAGAATACTTTTCTATCCGTTGGAGACTTGGAGAACTAGTCGTTAACACTTTTCTTTCTTTTCATGCTTCAACTGATTTTGCAAATGATAAGATAAGAGAGAGATACTGTGAGTAACGTTATTCTGCTGCTACCTGCCACTGTACTTGCATGTCAGCTTTTTCAGTAGCGCTAGCATACTTTGCTATCGCTAACTGCATACTGTAATTAAATAAGGTAATATTGAAGGGCAGGGATGCTTGCAGATATAGTGTATCTAATAGTTCAGTTTTAGTTATTTAATTTACCTGTGCTTAGCAGAATAATTTAATTTATATTATATATGTTGTATCATTCCTCCATAAGAGGGTCCGATCACAAGCACAGGTAAAAAGGCTGTTGATCGAGATAACCAGATTTTATCTAGTTATATAGTTAGGATCAAGCCAGGTACTTAATTGATTTATAAACCACTTGATCATTAATACTAGTTTAAAAATAATTTCAATTTGTCACGAAAGCCCATTCTTTAAAAGTATTATTTCTATGTAAATTCAAAAATAAAAAGAAAAGTTTTAGTTTATTCGTATTTTTGGGCTTTTGATAAAGAATAAATGGTTATAAAGCGGTTAAATTGCCTTAGTATGGTATATAGAATTTAGATGTTACATGCATTCAACTCAAACTTTTTTTCTGGTTGCCCTATGCTTGAGGATTTGAAACTAGAGTGGTGTAATTAGGAAAATGTAGAAGCAGTTCCTGTTTTTGTGGTATCTCCAAGGCTTCAGTGTTTCACCATGATTGAGGATGATGAACAATTGCAACCGAGCTTCAATATTGATGAGTTTGTGATTTCTGGCAGTGGCTTAAAATACTTTCATTACGAAGGCGAATTTGAGATTGACTTCATTTTAAATTCTTAGCTGCTAGAAGAGGTTCACATCAAATATTTTCCACTTGAAAATGGCCCAATAACTGTTATCAATCACTTCTTAAATCTTCTAAGATACAAATCTGATATTCTGAGACTAATACTTAGGAATGCCTTGGTATGCTTTTCTCTATCTCTTTTTTGTAGTTTCCTTGAATGTGCATCACTTAACTTTTTTTCTTTTTAATTGCATATTGATTTCTTGTTATCAGTGCCTTCTTGACATACTAGAGGTAGTGTTTCAACTACATGTGTTCAATGGTGTGCGACGTCTAGATCTGAATTATGAAACATCTGATCTTTCAAACACGGTCTTGTTGATGTTGCTTCAAAATGTTCCTTGCCTTGAATCCCTAGTGTTTTTTGTGGTAATTTTACATCCAAGTGATCATATTTGTTTTGTGCATACTTAATTGCAGCAATATTGGCTACCTTTTGAATTCATCATTGAAAAAGGGAATTAAGATGCCCTCTGATCCAATTGAGGATGACATATTAGTCCCTTTGCCTCCATGTTTCCTCTACCACCTGCTTTTCATTTATATATTCATAAAGAAAGCGGATGCTAAGGACTTGATGGGACTATAAGTTTTGCTCGATAATGCCTTGGTCTTGGAAGAAATGGGAATTGATTTTAGTGAACTTGTGAAAGAGGACATAAGAAACAAATTCTGTGTTGAGCTGCTGAAGCTTCTCAGAGATTTAAGAGATTGTGGCATCTACATAAGGGAGTAGTTATTGTGAATTATAGTTCTTACATTAGAAGATTTAAAGATGTGGCTTTAAGGATGGGAGAAGTTTTATTTTATGTTTGATGACTTCCCATTTTTTATTAGATTTAATATATATTTTGGGTATATTTGGGGAGTGATTGATACAAAATTAAGGGGATTTCTTGATATTTGAGAAAATATAAATTTGATGTATGATTTGGGGATTTCATTTTAAATATTTTAGTTTTTAAATTAAAAGAATAATATTTTAGTTCAAGTAAAATAATAAATGAGTAATAGCTTTAAGTTTATTTTGCAAAAAAATATAAGAAAAGAAGAAATCAATTGGTATTGTTATATATGTTTGTTTTCATTTTGTTGCTACTTCCCTTCATCAGATTACCATCAGCGCCATATGGGGATGAAAGTTATGGGCTTTGATTGGACAAAAAGAGCATGGGACCAGCAAGTTAAAAAACGGCACCGTTTGGCAAAATGAAGCAAGACCTAAACAAAATAAAAAGAACACCCCTGTTGCAGCGAGAGCACAGCGGCGGCACTGAACACACACTCATCCCATCTACATCCATCTCATTGCTCTTCCAAGAGACTAGAACCAGCGGCGTTCAGTGAGGGCGGAGAGCAGTGAGCATCCATCTTCATCAATCGTCTATGGCTCGTGGAGGGAGGAGAGAGCGACATATGTGCAGAGATTCTTAATCTTCATCATCTTCTCCCCCTTAGGAGAAAGAGAAGGAAAGGGAGCTGCAATTTCGCTGTCACCATTGGGTTGTTATTTCCCTTCTTTCCCTCTCATTTGCATTTAATTTCTCCTGTTTAATTTCTGAATTTGGAGATGAATTTGATGTTGAGACTTGAAATTCCTTGCAATATGTGTAACTTTTTTTTTTTTTGAAAAGGAGCCAAAATGACATTAATCATAAAAAAATATTACATGCTAGTACAAACGCTAGGACAATAAGATAGTTCAGTCCTCATGTGTTGAGGGATAAAAGGAGAGAAAGATACAGATAAACTTCGAAAAGCTTTAACAAGGCTAGCAATATCTCTGCTAACCACATCACCTAGGTCCTGCAACGGGGCTTGTGGAAGATGTAACGGGTGTTTAAAGGAGGTTATATGCAGATCCTGGGTCCCATTGGAAAAGAAAGGGCAACGGACTATCCATAACAAAGATGCCCGAATACATTTGAGCTGAAAAAGAGCATCTCCATGAAGCTTCCTGGTGAAGGTCAAGCTGGTTGTTGACTGCTTCTGGAAACATATCCCTATGTGAAGGCCTCTCTGCGTGCTAACTTGATTCCTTTCCACAAGTATCATCCATCCGTCGTGAAGCTTGAAACCATCATTACTTTGCATATGGACCTGTGGAGAAACACTATTCGGAGCATCCTGGGAAGCCATGGTACAAAAAGAGACTGTTGCTAGGATCTCACGAGAGAGACTCTGGATTGTAGGAATGGAATTGCCATGCAAAATGGAGTTTCGCCGCATCCATATTACATTTAAGAAAACAACAAATTGATGAAGAACTTCCTGGTGATTATCCTTATGCAGGTTGATGAAGATAGTTTTAATCCAGCTCAAAAAATCATCAAAGGAGGTAGCATGGATTCGAATGTTGAGGCAGTGGAACCACAACCCTCGTGTAAATGGGCAGCAACAAAATAGATGGAATAAAGTTTCATCACATTGACATCCAAAGAGACAAGACCCTTGCACTGGTAAGTGGTGATGACGGAGCACATCATAAGATGGTATGGCTTGGTGAAATAGTTTCCACAGAAAGAGAAGATATTTCCCCGGAAGAGGAATTGACCATAGGAAAGACCAGAAATCATCCCGAGTACCAGTAAGTTGTTGAGAGCACATAATCCGATAGCCCTGTTTAGCAGAGTACTTACCGGAACGGTGAAGTTTCCATATGAGTCTATCAGGGTTCCCGTATGCAGAAATTGGCATCCTCAAAATCATACCTGAGGTTCTCTGATCATATAGGGAGGTAACTAGATTGGAGTTCTGTTGGGTACTGGCATTGGCAGCTACCAGCCCACCATGTTGGGCCACCCCAGGGATCCACTCTCGCTTCACCCCGGTATTGGCAGGCCCAACTCAGGTATTGTAGCTAGGTTGGGGGCCGCTCTCGCAGACCCGACCCAATGCTGCAGCATTTGTGGGAGGAGGCCGTGTCATTGGCGCACCCACGGGTTCGATCTCCCAACCAAGCACTTTATAGGCATTCTAGATGCCACGCGCCGCAAGTGCACTGGTCGCGCCAAGTAATAAAGTGAAGAGTAGAGTATCGTTCCCACGAGGATTTGTCCAAAACCCGGTCAAACAATGATTATCACACTCTCGCCCAATTTGAGTGATACAAATGCTGAGATTGAAAATAAACTAAGAAAATAAATGAAAATAAAATATACACAGGTGATTCTCCAACCTCAAGGCTAAAGGGTCCTAAGATTATCTCTCCCCCTTGTACTTCTCAAAACTCAATTAACCTCCCCTCAAGAAGCTCTCAACAACACCACGTGCTAATCTAGGGTTCAAAGAGTACTTGTAATGCTCTCTCGAGTCAAGAACAAGTGTTTAGTCCTATTCTTTGCACAATCTCTTGCCACAATTTGATAGAACCCAATTATCACACTCCAACCCTAATGTGACTATGCAAGGCTAGCAAGTATATCTCTATCTTACCAACAAAACCATCCATTCGTCATGCAAACTTCCGGTTCTTGCACTACTTTACCCAAGTTCTACACTCAACCTAGCTCTCTCGAGTCATAAATCAAGCGAACACAACATCTAAATGGTGATCAAGCACTTAGAAGCATTAAGAACGGGGTAAAATAAGCACATAGATATCATTAATCACAAATCAAGAGGAGGAATCAAGAATCAATACATACAAGGGTTCAAAATAATCCTAGAATCAAAGTATCTAGCTACTCATGTTCTACAACTCCAAGGGAGCATATATATACAACATTACAAATCAGAACAAGAGAAGAGAATGAAGAAGGAAGAGATAAACCAAGAGAGGAAGCCCAAATCTCTTTGAAGCTCCGAGCCCAAGCCAAATCCCACCAATCTCCAAGCCCTAGCAGAGCCAAACACGCCCAAAATATGCCCAGAAGTCGAAGAATGACGAATAAGCTCGAAGCCCTAGCTTTTATTTCCTTCAAAACGCGTCTGAACTTGTCGAAACGCAGCAGAACACGAACGGCGAGCCCACGGCGAGCTCCAAAAATTTCTGGCTAAGGGATGCTCGCCGTGGCTTTCGCCGCGGCGAGCTGACGGCGAGCTCACCAAAATAGGGGCAGAGGCAGATGCACTTCGCCGTGGCTTCGCCGCGGCGAGGCCACGGCGAAGTCTCGTTAATTCTGTGCTTTGCTCTGTTTTCTTTATTTCTTGGCTGGTCTTTTGCTTCTTCTTATTTTTGTTCAATTGGGAGCTTGGTGGAGGGCTGAAATCTCTTGCTTATTGCTTCAAATTATTCCTACAAAAATTATATACAATAACATAAGAAACTAACTACAAAAACAATCAAAATCTATATAAATATACAATAAGGTGCAACCGAAGATCAAATGAACATTTTCCCTCTTGAGCATCCAAAATGTATAAATAATAGACAAAAACTCAAGTAAAATATACTCAAATATCATGAATTTCTAGGAGTTATCACACCCCCAAACTTAGACTTTTACTCGTCCTCGAGTAAAACAAAATATGAGATTTTAGATTGATGAAGTATCCTCTTACTGTGCATGCAGAGAGCTTTCCTCATGAGTTGCTCAAGAGGATATATTCAATAGGAAATCAATGGAATATAGAAGGATGCAAAACTCACACATTAAGAACAAACTTCCCAACAATTATTAAGTGAGTGAGCACAAAGCTAGAGAACAATTCTTCAGCAATTGTCAAAAAGAAAATTGCAACATTTCAATATATATCTAGCTCTCTCAACATTCAAAACTTCATATGCCTACTCTCTTCCTCTCTCTCCACCAAAAGAATGTTTCTTACACAAATTCAAAATCAATGGGACTTTATAAGCTTGTAATGAGGCCAAGGGTTAAGCTCATAGAAAGAAAGGTATAAAGAGGATTCAAATATCTTGAGATAAATGACAATACATAGCTCATCTTTCTTTTCTATACAAAATTCCCTTCCAAAATTCAAACCACTCCCCCAAACTTATCTCAAAATGATGGGTGTGCACTCCAAGTCTTATTGAAAGTAAACTCTTTTTCTTTTTCTTTTCTTCTTTTATTCTTCCATAAACTTGCAATGACTTTGGAGTACAAGCTTTGAACATCATGCACCACTTACACTCCCACACCAATTTTTGTAGCAACCATCCAATACCTTCTACCAATGATTTATCAATTATCTCAAAATTCGGGTAGTTCATGGTTTTTCGGGTTACAACGGTTAAGGTCTATTGTGGTTTCCAAAAAGAAAATTCATATGGTTTTTCATTATAAGGCTCAAAGAGGGTGCAAATGGAATTATGTCAAAGGTTGGCTTGAAAGGCTCAAACTCATTGAAAAGAATGCCCATATCATTTTCCAAACTCATGTAAAAATCATTAAAAAGCCTCAAGAGATTCCAAGATAGGTTCTAGAGTCTATCAGTTGAGAAAGAAAATATACACTCAAATACTACAACATCTCCAAACAAAAGCATCCAAACCATTTCCAACTCTGTGCAAGATTTGGTTCAGAATTGTCAGAAAGCCAGTCTCAATAATGCAAATCAAGCATTCAAAAATATTAACCAAAATTTCCTCTCAAACATATGATCTAAGCAACCATCTATCATTGGATCCCACATTTAGTTCAGTGGATACTGAATCAATCTAAATCATGCTTATTGCAAAATGACAAGTAATCGTCCAAGTTTCCAAAATTGAAATTCATGTCAATGTAACTAGCAGTTTATCATCAAATCAGTCAGATCAAAGCAAAATTGGAAATGCAAGAAACTTCCCTATAAATTCTCTTTGTGCTCCAAGCTTGCTTTCCTTTGCCTCATGTAAACTTTGATGACAAACCTCGAAAATGCTCAAAAGAGGTCACACCTACTAAAGAAAAACAACAAAGAAAACTATTAAACTTTTAAAACTTGGGTTGCCTCCCAAGAAGCGCTAAGTTTATAGTCTTCAGCCAGACTTTCTACTTGCTAATCATACGTATCAAAAACAAAAATCACCTTGTCTGCATTTCTCTTGGGAAGACAAGGCTTCAGCAGAATTGGGAATTCATTTATAGAAGAATTACATGACCCCTCAATCAAGAGTGATTTCAAGGTACATGATTCAATATGGCACATGTTTGAAAACCCAATAAAATCTACTTGACTCCCCTCAGTAGGAGCCAAGCTTTCAGTAGGAGGACTTTGAACATAAATTGCAGGGATTTCAATGTTTCTCTCTCCATCTCCCATTTCTAGCTCACAATCACCCACAAAAGTCTTACTATCCATTGACAGCCCATAATCACTTCCCACCATTAATTGCTCATTTGAACTGGTTTCTTCCTCATGAGAGTCATTGGAAGTATTAATGCAAATGCCTTTTTGCTTTAAAGACTCAAAGGTAGAAACCAATTCATTTGCCCTAGATGCTAAGCTTTTAAGAGCTAATTCATGTTCATTAAGTTTCTTATTTGTCCAAGCTCTCATTTCATTTTGATTATCCAAAATACGCTCAAGCATCTCCTCAATTGTGGGCTTTTTCTCATGAATGGGAATGATTTCATCTACATGACTAGGTGATGGTTGACAATATGATGCATATGAAGGGAAAGAAACATTTGGATCCCAAGACAATGAATGCTCATGATTCCAACTAGGGTAAAAAGAATTATCATGCCAATCAGTTTGAACCCTATTGAAATCATCCCCTACATAATCCAAGGTTGAGACATGGGGGCATTGATCAATATAATGATTATCTCCACAAAAATTGCAACAAATGTACTCGTATTGAGTTTCAAAAGCATTAGGATCATAGCAAGGAGGTAGATAATCATTATCCTGCTCAAATCCAGTACTTGCCCCAGTAGTCCACCAAGGATAATCCATGACAAAAATTAAAAGAAAATAACTAACAAACAAAAAGACAAACAAAGAAAACAAATATACACATGCGAACACAAGAAAAGAAACTGCAATAGAAAAACAAACACACGAACAAATATATACAAACTCAAGCTTAAGCTACTAGTGCTCTAACCAAGGTTGACCAAAGACGATTTTGGGAAACAAATCCCCGGCAACGGCGCCAAAAACTTGTTCGCCACGCGCCGCAAGTGCACGGGTCGCGCCAAGTAATAAAGTGAAGAGTAGAGTATCGTTCCCACGAGGATTTGTCCAAAACCCGGTCAAACAATGATTATCACACTCTCGCCCAATTTGAGTGATACAAATGCTGAGATTGAAAATAAACTAAGAAAATAAATGAAAATAAAATATACACAGGTGATTCTCCAACCTCAAGGCTAAAGGGTCCTAAGATTATCTCTCCCCCTTGTACTTCTCAAAACTCAATTAACCTCCCCTCAAGAAGCTCTCAACAACACCACGTGCTAATCTAGGGTTCAAAGAGTACTTGTAATGCTCTCTCGAGTCAAGAACAAGTGTTTAGTCCTATTCTTTGCACAATCTCTTGCCACAATTTGATAGAACCCAATTATCACACTCCAACCCTAATGTGACTATGCAAGGCTAGCAAGTATATCTCTATCTTACCAACAAAACCATCCATTCGTCATGCAAACTTCCGGTTCTTGCACTACTTTACCCAAGTTCTACACTCAACCTAGCTCTCTCGAGTCATAAATCAAGCGAACACAACATCTAAATGGTGATCAAGCACTTAGAAGCATTAAGAACGGGGTAAAATAAGCACATAGATATCATTAATCACAAATCAAGAGGAGGAATCAAGAATCAATACATACAAGGGTTCAAAATAATCCTAGAATCAAAGTATCTAGCTACTCATGTTCTACAACTCCAAGGGAGCATATATATACAACATTACAAATCAGAACAAGAGAAGAGAATGAAGAAGGAAGAGATAAACCAAGAGAGGAAGCCCAAATCTCTTTGAAGCTCCGAGCCCAAGCCAAATCCCACCAATCTCCAAGCCCTAGCAGAGCCAAACACGCCCAAAATATGCCCAGAAGTCGAAGAATGACGAATAAGCTCGAAGCCCTAGCTTTTATTTCCTTCAAAACGCGTCTGAACTTGTCGAAACGCAGCAGAACACGAACGGCGAGCCCACGGCGAGCTCCAAAAATTTCTGGCTAAGGGATGCTCGCCGTGGCTTTCGCCGCGGCGAGCTGACGGCGAGCTCACCAAAATAGGGGCAGAGGCAGATGCACTTCGCCGTGGCTTCGCCGCGGCGAGGCCACGGCGAAGTCTCGTTAATTCTGTGCTTTGCTCTGTTTTCTTTATTTCTTGGCTGGTCTTTTGCTTCTTCTTATTTTTGTTCAATTGGGAGCTTGGTGGAGGGCTGAAATCTCTTGCTTATTGCTTCAAATTATTCCTACAAAAATTATATACAATAACATAAGAAACTAACTACAAAAACAATCAAAATCTATATAAATATACAATAAGGTGCAACCGAAGATCAAATGAACATTTTCCCTCTTGAGCATCCAAAATGTATAAATAATAGACAAAAACTCAAGTAAAATATACTCAAATATCATGAATTTCTAGGAGTTATCAAGTTCCATTGAGTACCATTCCAACCGGAAGAAGTATGCTCTAACAGATCTGCTACCCTTGGGTTATCAACCAAAGTAGCAGAACTATGCTGCATAGGCCACCACAAAGGGTGGTTGAGAGGGATAGAGGTACCATCACCTACAGACCATTGAAGATTAGGAATTATCATATCAGAAATTTGAAGAAGATTTTTCCAGAGCCAAGAAGAGTTGTAAGGCTTCCGAAGGAACTCTTCTTTCGACCAATCCACATATTTGGCTTGGATGGACTGACCCAAGAAAGATGACTGGTGGGAGGATATAATTTGCCAAAGCTGTTTTGATGCCAGAGACTTGTTAGTCATAAACATCGATCGAATACCTAGGCCTCCCTCTTCAATAGGTAGAAAAAGAGTGTCCTTCTTTGTGAGATGCATTTTCTTCAAGTCGCCTGTTTGACCCCAGAAAAAATTGATACATCTGGAATCAATTGCATCACAAATTTTTTTTGGGAGAATGACAGAGGACATGACATGAACATTAGCCGACGATGCAATATGTGTAACTAAATTTATCTTATAGGTCTATTTTAAAACTTGTATGGATTGATACCTAAACTTTATTCTCTTTTGCTAATTAATTACTGTAATGTTGTGGGTTTAATTTGAGCTTAATATTTTTTAAGTGGGTGGCCAACATTTAGATTGTTTTCTTAATTAATGGATTAAAAAGAGTTGTTTTTGGTTAGGCTATTAAGGACCGTACAACTTTACATTGTATTATAAACAGGCAAGTGTGTGTAGGGCTAGCCTTTGTAGTTTCTATGCTTTCTGTTTTTATATGATCAATTAAATTTTACTCTTTGTTTAATGAATTACGTGTAATTGAAAATCGGTTTTACTAATCGTTTAATGGATTCACCATGTTTGGACTTACAAAAACTGGAGTAAAAATTTTCTCTCTGTTTTTTAATTACTGTGGAACTATTTATAATGTAGACATACGTATGAAGGTCTTTTTTTTTTTCTTTTTCTTTTTGAACATTCACCATTGTCTTTGCTTACTCTCTGGTATTTAAGATATTTTATAATATGATTGTTGGATGAGATCGGTCAATATATCACCAGGGTCTTTTTACATAAAAGAAGTGGATTTTTTTTAAAAATTCCCATTTTAATTCGCACTATTATTAGCCTTCTTTTTTCTTTTTTTTTTTATAAATATTACTGGCCTTTCTTTATTCTTTCTTATATCTTAGGTTTTATGAAATACAGAGTGATTACTTTAAAAATTTTGTGGATATTAATTTTTGTTTCCCTCAATGTTATTGCTTACTTATAATTACTAAAACTTTTAATTTTCAAAAATTAATTTCCAAATACCTATATTTTTTTAATTAATTTTTAATTTGATACCCATACATTTTTCTCTCTTTTACAAAAGAAAATCATAGGGCTATAGGTACTAACACTACAAAATTAAAAGATAGAGAAAAAAAAAGTACATGTGTCAAATTAAAAATTGAACAATACAAATACATGCAAAATGGGTTTCCTAATGCTTCAGATTGTTCTTGCTAGCCTGAAAAAATTTTGCCTTGGCCGCAAATCCTATATTTACTGTAAGGTTACTTGACTAATTTCTGCAACAACTTCCATATGTATTACTCTCTCAGCTTCTAAATATAGGACCTCTTTGAAGATGTGAGCTTGTTCCTAAATATAAGATCTCTTTCTAATTTTTTTTAATATTTTCCCAAACTATCCTTATTGATGCTCCTTACCATTGTTGTCAAACTCACGAGTTGACCTTCCGATTTTACCGTTTTTATGGCTCTACCTAATCAAAACGTGTCACGAGTCACTTAAATTTGTACCGGTTGTAAACTCGGTAAAAAATCACGAGTTTACATGCCGAATTTATTGTTTTTATGTTTTTACCTTATGAAAAATCGTGTTAACTTGCTATAAATCTTATTTTAATTATTTTTATTTGACCTTATTCAATGAATCTATATATAAATTTCATAGAAATTTCTTTATTGAGTTAGATAAAGTATGAATGTTGATATATTTAATACCCTATGAATGTTGATATATTTAATACCAACTGTTTATATTTAAAATATATTTAAGTCAAATTATTATTATTTTTTGTATTTCTTATCTAATTATATACTGGAAACATGTATTTATTAATAAAGGTAAACTCTTACGTGTTTACGATTCGAGTTTATGATCCGATTTTACATTCTTCTCACGAGTTTACTTAAACTCATGACTTTGACAACCTTGCTCCTTATTGATGAACAAGCAAGAGAGGAATGATGTAAATAAAGATACATAGTTAGGGTGTTTTTGTAATATCATGTGATTTTAACTAAACTTAACTAACTTCCTTAATCTAATCAAATTAGGCAATTAGGTCTTATATTTAGGAACATGAGTAGTTAATTAAAAATTAATTGAACAATGATTTGAACTTAGTTGTATTCAAATAAGTTTTTGGATCAAAAATTACGTTTTTCTGGTTAACTGAAACCTAATTTCACTGTAAAATTAAACTTAAGCAAGAAAATGTGTCCTAAATCTAGTACCTAAACATAATTTATTATGTTCAAACAAGATGTGTCCTAAATCTAGTACCTAAACATAATTTATTATGTTCAAACAAGATGTGTCCTAAATCTAGTACCTAAACACAAAGTGAGGAATCTCTATTATTGTGGGAAATTACTACAAATATAACAGAATACTATTGTTAGATTTATCGCTCAATTTTTACACATAGTCCTCTAAATGATAAAAATAACCCAACCCAACCTGTGATAGACTGGCTATTTAGACAACAATGTAAGAGATCTAAGATTCAAATCCACCTTGATTAAAAAGGCCCTTGATTTTTTTTTTTATATGAAAAAATGCCCTTGATTGGAGATATCCTTATCAATCGGATTTGGGTCAGTGGGTTACTCGAATAACTGATATACAATTTAAAAAAATGCTGGATCCATGAGTGGTATCTTCCCCTAATGGCTAACACCTACAAATGTTAGTATGCTTGGAATAAAATCACCACTAAACTAATAGGTGTTGGTCATTGTGAAAGTGGTTTAGCAGTTTAAACACGAAATCTTGAGTTTGAATCCATGTAAATACAATAAAATGTTTTTGAGAGCTATCATTAATTGAGTAGGACAATATTCGAATATGATCCACCGAAATAGCATATCAAGAAGGCACCATTGTCATCTCATCGGACTTGAAGTATGAGCTCTTGAGTTCCTTGACTTCTCATTCCTAACGACAAAAAACAACACAAAAAACTTTAGTACAAAAAATTAAATGTTCCAAAAAATGAACGCTTAAATTAAAATTGTCCATATCATGTAAATGGCTAAAAGAATTTATGATTCAAAAACAGGACACATAATAAAAAAATATATAACAGGTGTACTGATGGAAATATGCATCACGGTTGCGAATATATACACTTAAAAGTATGAAAGAATTTTCTTCTAATGAATTGACAAATATAAAAGGATCCAATAAAATTCCCAGGTTGAGTTGATTTGAATACAGCAAAACACAACTTAGGAAGAGCAGAGCAAAGTGGCTACTGGGTATAAAACACAAACACAAATGACTTTCCCTCGATACCAAAAGAACAGGCTAAAAAAGTCTACCTCATCTTTTTGTCCTCACAATGGCTTGTCCAAGTCCAAGGCATGCATTTACCTCCAGTACTTTGTCTCACAACCTCGTCTGACTACAATTATAGAAAAACAATAACTTTAGATTGTAAGAAGAGTATAAAAAATGATTCTTAGTTTAGAGTTTTGGAGACTACACATTAGATGAGGACTGATTGTGGCCCTGATCGATCATTCAAAGAGTGCTCACCTGATATTACTAATACTAGGTTGGTTGTGTTGTTTTTGTCCAAAGCATCTAGTGGACTTGAAATTTGTTAGATTAAAATATCAAATTTGTATTTGTTTTTAATCTGCCACAACCTTGTCTGCAGAAGAAAATGATAATAAACCTTTTTAGCTTTTAGTATTACAGAAAAGAAATCATTAGACAAAGCGTTCAACAATAAATTACCCTTTCCAATAACATCTTCAAGAGTTTGCAAGTTGCCCAGGGCAGATGCATGATTGTTGGTCCAAATATTCTTTCTCCTGGTGGAAATCCTTTTTTTATTAGAACATTTATACCAAATAAATCATAACAACATAGCATATTTTTACAAGCCTATTATTAATCATTCATGTTTTAAAATATGAAGTCGTAAAGATGAAAGGATAAAAATTACGAAGTTATTAAAAAGGGTTAAGGTGCATTATTTTGGCTAATAAAGTAATGGCGCAGGAGCACTTGACATAATTAAGTTTCAAAGGGTTATTGTATATCAATAAACTTTTTAAATGGGGCATTTTGACCAATACCATTAAGAAGCACTTAACGGCCTCCATTTGTACTGACACGATATAACACGTGGCAGCTTGTGTGTTGACGTGGCGAGACACGTGTCAACCGGTGTGCTGACGTGGCGAGACACGTGTCATCTATTGTGATGGAACGTGTCACGCCACGTCAACACAAATGGAAGCCGTTAAATGCTTTCTAACGACATTGGACAATATATTTCATTTTAAGATTTTATTAGCATACAAGAACCATTTAAAACTTAATTGTGTCAGGCACTCCTGAGTCAATACTTTATTTTGTCAGAATGCACCTTAACCCTATTAACAAACATAATCATGGGAAATAGTCACTCCCAACAAATATTAGGAACATACCATGCAAGGAACAGAATTTCTTGAAAAACAGGAAGCCAGAAAAAAAAAAAAAAAAGAGTCAACAAAACAAAGCATTCAACAATATGTTATTTATAAGCTCAAATAGACCAACCTACTACATCGCTGACAAAATCTCTGTTCCAAGCAAAATCATCCCACTTCAAATGGACCCGCAAGCTCCAGTTACATAGAAATATAAAATGGAAAATACAAACAGAAATTGAGAATTTATATATATATAGATATAAATATATATATATATATATATGAAAACTTGCGTGAGGAAGAATAGAGAGGAAGAATCCCCTTTTCATTCGAACAACTATTTGAAAATTAAGAGGAACCATTTCTTGAAGAAATAAAATAGTTATAAAAACTAAGAACACCAACCTTAAAGAAATGTGAACTATGCCGTTTGCTTCCTCGGTCTGAACAAGGTGAAGAGAATGCTCCCTCTATCGAAATATGTTCCCTATACTTCTATTATAGAACGGCAGTACAGAACAAATTCATAATCCAACAACATTTAAATATCATAACATTCAAATAGTACACCATATAAGTTTACAAGAGGACCAACTTAAAGTATCAAATAAATTTGAAGTCACATTTTATTAATCCATTACAGTCATCCAAATTTTATATTCAAAAACAAGAAAAAACAACTAAAAAGCAATTAATTATGCAAAACCAGTCTTCACTTAGCGTTTTGGGGTTTTAACCGTTTGTTCCAGCCACCTGTATATATTTTCAAGAAGACAAATCACCACAAGTTATATAATTTATGACCCACTTTAAAAATAGCAAGCCCATTTGATCATTTTATTTATTAAACTGCATATACTCTAATCAACTTAAAATAACGTAATGAAATTTTATATATACCTGTCAGTCTTGAAATCTCCTTTTCATTCTCGCCTTGAAAATTACCAAGTGGACATAAATCCAATCATACATGTCAGTGAAGAATTGAAAATAAGCAGCCCTCCATGAACTTTTAAGGATTAAAGTTCCACAAATGCCCCAAAATCCAACAAGAAATCCTAAAGTCATGCTGATATAGTACCCAAAATTTATGAGTTCATCTCCTTCATTTGAATCAGTGTTGGGACTGGTCTTGTGATTTTGATCGATGTCATCAGTTTTGGAGCATCCTTTTGTGAGTGGCTGGCCACAAAGTCCATGGTTTCCAATGTAACAGGAAACATCAAATGTCTGAAGTTGAGTAGTTTGTGGAATTTCTCCCGATAAGTTGTTGAAAGACAAGTTCATGAAACTCAAAAAACTCAAATTTGCGAAGCTTACTGGAATTCCACCAGAAAGAGCGTTATTTGACAAATCCAGTGATTCCAACATTTTCATTTGACCTATTCTTTTGGGAATGAATCCTGTCAGATTATTTCTTGATAGATTCAATGATGCCAATGCCATAAGTGATGCTATGCCACCAGGAATATGTCCAGTCAGGTGATTACTAGAAATATCAATGGCTGTCATTAGGCCAAGATTCTTTTCATACTTAACATCTTCCCCTTTCCAATTCAACATTGCGTTTTCCATGTAATGTGCGTCCGGAGATACTGATGAACTGAAGTCATAAGAAATTATATACCTTCTAGATGTTAAATTTGACAAAGCACTCAAGTTACTGAGGCAATGCGGTATTGTACCAGTAATATTGTTTTGGGAAAGATCTAAAATTTGAAGAAATGACAATTTGCATAAACTTGTAGGTATATTTCCATAAAACTTGTTTGCTTGGAGACGCAAACCAATCAAATTTGGAAGGTAATGACCAATCCATGGTGGCAACTTTCCATTCAAATTATTCTCGCCATAATCAATGAAATTCAAATATGGAGAGTTCATTAAAGATGGTATATTTCCAGAAAAGTTATTGTTATTTAAATGGATGGTTTCAATATACTCCAAACTACTGATTGAAGATGGTATTGTCCCTGAGAAATTATTGTTTGCCAATATCAAACCTTCCAAGGAAGAAAATTGCCTCCAGCAGTGAGGAAGCTTTCCTGACAGCAAATTACTTGACATGTCAAGATATTGTAATTGAGAATGTAATGTCGCACATAAAGAAGATATGGAGCCTGAGAATCTATTATTCGAGAGAACCAAGACTTCTGTTTGTGGTGAAAAATGTGGTATGGGACCTGACAAATTGTTGAAACTCAAATCCCAAACCCATCCAGACATTGGTAACGATCTTGGCAATTCTCCATGGATTTTGTTATGGGAAATATTAAAGTATGACAAACTCGGGAACAGCCATATCCATTCAGGAATTGAATCTGAAATTGAACCACTCGAAATGTCCAACTCTTCGAGCTCCCTTTGATGCTTGAGCCACATTGGAAAGCCAACGCTCGTGAAATTGCATGACCTGGCATAAAACGCTTGCAATTGAAAAGGTGGGACCCATTTTGGACTGAAGTTGAATGAAAGGAAATTATCAGAGACTTCCAAATATCTCAAGTTGGATAAAGTTGACAGATGTCCTTCATTGACCACACCATTCAACTTATTGTCCGACAGAGATAAATATTCCAACGATGAAAGCTCATGAAGCTCTGGGAATGGCCCATTCAAATTATTGTGACTTATATACAATTCTGAAAGATGAGGCAAGTGGCCGAGTGATTGTGGAATTGGCCCATTAAGATTAGTATTTGTTAGATCTAGTGAGATCAAGGATGAGAAGTTCGAAATATCAGGAAATGAGCCATTGCGGAATGGATTATCTCTTAAGTTCAATGTCTCTATACTATGTTGGGCACAATACAACTGTGGTATCCAATCACTTAGTGGGCCAGTTAAATTGTTGATGAATAAATCCAACTCACGCAGTCGACATAAATTAGATATGGCTTTCCCTATATCATTGTCAAGATCATTTTCGCGAAGACGCAAACTTTCAAGAGAAGTGGTATTTGTGAAGGCATCTGAAGCAACATGCTGTAAGGATGTGTATGAGAGATCCAGACTTTCAAGAGAATTCATATTTGAAAATGCGTCAGCGGGAATATGTTGGAAAGAATTGCCAGATAGATCAATTTTTACAAAGGTTTTGCTAATATTAGACACCCAATATAAGATTGAAGTGTTAAGGCCATTATTTATAAGACTGAGGCTTGTGAGAGAAGTGGAATAATTACTGTGGATGAAAGATTTGGGATTGACTTGAGGCAGAGAACATTCATTTAAGCTAAGCTCAAGCAAAGAGGACATTTTTGACAATGATGATTGCCAATCAAGTGCTTGACTTAGATTTACCCAAGACAAAACAAGATGCCTCAAAGAAGGAAGTTGTGAAACCCACTTAAAATCATTTACAATCAAATAAGTGTTTCCACTAAGGTCAAGAGTTTCAAGAGAATTCATATTTAAAAATGTGCCAGCAGGAATATGTTGGAAAGAATTGTCAGAGAGATCAATTTTTACAAAGGTTTTACTGATATTAGACACCCAATGTAAGATTGAAGTGTTAAGGTCATTATCTGCAAGACTGAGGCTTGTGAGAGAAGTGGAATAATTACTGTGGATGAAAGATTTGGGATTGACTTGAGGCAGAGAACATTCATCTAAGCTAAGCTCAAGCAAAGAGGACATTTTTGACAATGATGATTGCCAATCAAGTGCTTGACTTAAATTTCCGCTAGACAAATCAAGATGCCTCAAAGAAGGAAAGTCTGAAACCCACTTAAGATCATTTATAGTCAAAGAGTTTTGACTAAGGTCAAGACTTTCGAGATTAGACAGATTTCCTAGTTCATGAGGAGTGCCAACAAGGTCTACATTTGACAACATCAGCTTTCTTAATTGAGGAGCTTTTCTTGAAAAAGATGATTGCCAATCAATAACTTTACTTAGATTAACTTGAGACAAATCAAGATTGCTCAAATAAGAAAGGTTAGAAATCCAATCAAGATCATTGACAATCAAATCATAATTAGACCCAAGGTCCAGAGTTTGAAGATTAGATAAATTCCGCAATTCATGTGGAATAATACCACCAAGACCAGCATCTGAAAGTATTAACTCTCTTAGTAGATTAAGAGAGCCAATGCATTTTGGAATTTTTCTTCCTCCAAAATTGTTAAAGCTGAGGTTCAAGTGAGTTAGATGTTGCAAATCACAAAGTGAAGAATCGATTTTACCTTCTAAATATCTTGAATTATTAGATTGCACTTGCAGCTTGGTGACATGACCTGTCGAATGGTCGCAAGAAATTCCACTCCACTCACAACAATCGACTTCATGTTTCCATGAGGAAAGAATTCCTGAATCATCAATGAAACCAGCTTTCAACTTGAATAGAGCTTGCTTATCTGTCTCAACACAACTCTTCATGTTAGAATTTCCTGCACACATTAAGACGCTTACAGCTGCAACCAAGAAACTGATTTTGAAAGTTTGGTGAAACATGTTGATCAACATGCTTGTGATTCTTCTGGAAGATGAAACTATAGGTTTTATGCCTCAAACTAAGCGGTCTCTGGGCATTTAATAGACAAAAAGATTCTAAATACTACATTTTTCCACTTGAAATTCATAACCACAATTAATTGTGATTACGATCAGTATCATTTTCATAGTTACGGTTAGCATACGTAATGGACTTAGGAAAGACTTTTGAGTCAACTAGACATATTTATAAGTCCAAAAAAAAGAAGAAGACATATTTATACAATATATATATATATATATAGTTATACATGGATGGATAGATACTATTGAAAATAGTATTTACATGATCAGATAATATAAACGTTTCTACTTATTATTAACTAAATTTCAGAGAGCAAGAAAATTATTAACCAATTTATTGCTAACTTCAGGTTACGTTGACTAAGATTTAAATTTTAATTATTTGAACTGTAAAATGATTTTAACCCTTTTGAAAAATTTCTTTCATGTTTTGTTATTAGAGTAAAATTGTTTAACCATCCTTATGCTTTGTCGTAATTACAAGGTCTCTTCCACATTTTAAAAACATATAGTCCAAATCATTAACATCGTTAATGAATATTTTGAATGATTATTGAAGCATATTTTTTAATTTAAAATTAAACCATATTAAAATAAACCTTGTATACTAATATACCCTCATTATACCTATTACCTAATTTATCTTTTAACATTAATATTTATTATTGATCTATTTAATATTTTTAGTAAATGTAGAAAAACGATTAATTTTTTTTTATTTGAAAAATACTAACAATTTGATGAAAATTTTGAGTAATTTCTTAACAAACATATATTAAATATTTTGAATTATAACATTTTAATATAATGATCTGAAAATTATATGCTTTATAATTTTTTGATTTGACTGAAAGTACATGTACATGATTGAAAAACATTTTAGTCATGATATGTATTCATCATACTACATTGTAAGTAAGTTTCAAAAAATAAACGAGATTAAAAATTTAAATTATTAGAAAACTAAAAAATTATAAACATAAAATGAATGAGTTTTGTAATATTGTAATTAATTTAACAGTATATATATATATTTTTAAATTATGTAGTAGAATTATCATTTTAATTTTGGATAAATTTATGTGATCAAATAATCATTAAGTAACATTTATGGTAATGAGGGGTATTTCAGTCAAAATAATGAGTGAAATATTGTGTTTTAATAGTCATCTACAATTTGGATGGATGGTAGTTGAATATCAAAACTTAAAGAGAGGTAATGAAGTATTTTCACCAGAAAGATTTATTTCATTTTGCCATTAATGGTTGTAGTCATAGCTGTCAAACTCATGAGTTTACTTTCTGATTTTACCGTTTTTACGGCTCTATCTAACCAAAACGTGTCATGAGTCACTTAAATTCGTAGTGGCTACAAATTCAGTAAAAACTCATGAATTTACACACCAAATTTAACTTTTTACTTTTCTACTTAACGGAAATTGGTGTTAAATGCTCTAAATTTATGTTAATTATTTTTATTTGACCATATTCAATGAATTTATGTATAAATTTCTTAGAAATTTTCTTATTGAGTTTAATAAATTATGAATAATAATATATTTAATATCAACTATTTATATTTAAAATATGTTCAAGTCAAATTATTGTTATTTTTTGTATTTTTTATTTAATTATATACTGGAAACATATATTTATTAATAACAGTAGACTCTTACGAGTTTACAATTCGAATATACGATCCGATTTTACATTCTTTTTACAAGTTTACTTAAATTCACAAGTTTGACAATTTCGGTTGTAGGGATATGTAGGGATATTTTAGAGCTTTTAGGGAGCTGTTTAACATTAAATGGCTACAAATAGGGCTAAGTGAAATTTCCCTTAAAAATGAATGTTGGATTAACTATATATATTCATATGAAACTGTTTATTTTAAATTAGCCCAATAAGATATGTATGCATAGAAAGAAGTCAAATTTGTCAACATTGCAAACATGTTTATTTGAATAGGTACTCCATTGTCAATGACATTATAGCTTAACAATATAAAGTCCAGTAAATGAAAAGTCATGAGTTCAATCTGGCTTGGAATTTCAGAGATCTCTAGTATTTGCTCCTTTTATTTATAAAAATTGTCTTCATGTCTACATTTCAATCCCAACAAGATTCAAAACCCAGCGCATCTAAATTTAAAATGACATGATCGCATGGCAAGGTGGAGAGACAGTAAAATATTAATGTTAGCATAGGTGATGTTCACCATGTTATTACAACCATGCACATTATTATGTACAATCTGTACGTAAATCCCGTCCTTGATGGGGGAACTAAAAACTGTTCTTAATGTCAAAATTTTATGGAATTTATTTTAATTAAATATTATCTTTCGGCCATCATTTTTTTGATAGAAATATTACATCAATATTAAAAATAAATGTCTTACAAACATCAAGTTCTATATTATAATACAATCAGAAAACCTACGTAGAATAGAAAGACAATCCCAAAAAACCTGTTTAGCTCCCATTAGTAAGGAAATCTGTCCATACATCACTCGCTTGAGCTTTGGGTCTTGAATGAGGAGGTTGATAGGATAATTATATGGATTGGCAATGCAAACCTGATTACCTAAAAATAAGAAGGTCTCTCTAAGATGAGATAGAACAGCTGTCCATTTATCTTGACAACAGCGCATAGTGAACGAGAAATCTTTGACCCATTCTTGTTGAAAATAAATTGAGATCCAAATTGAACGGGTATGATTCCTCTTATAATTTTTGATTTTGGAAATAACCAGGATCCAATCATGATGTAAGTGCAATTGAGAATATGAATCTGATATTGGAGCAGCTACATGAGTGGATGGATTAGAAGATGAAGAAGAAGTTATAAGTGAGGCTTGATAATTAACTTGAGCACATATTGCAGAAATAACTTGTATAGGACCAATTGAATTATCTATCGCAAGTCTTTGATTCCTATAAAACCAAATAAAATAAAGTGTCCATGCAACCATTAAAACCAAATTGTCAGCTTGATTGTCAAAAATATCCATCAACCAAGTGAAGATTTGTCCTTCAGGAATGTGATGAGATAAAAGACTAATAGGTAATCCAAACCAAATAGCATGAGACTAGGGACATTGGAAAAAAAGATGGTACATAGTCTCATGTGAACAAGAACAAAACATACAAGGCTGATGTGCATATGATGATTGATTAAATTAGATCTAACTAGCAGAGAATCCCACATTAATCTCCACAAAAATAATGATAATCTTGGGATAAATCTTAATGTTGTCATTTGATTCCAAGATCTTGAGAAGTCCAGAAAAGCACTATGATTATGTTGACGTAATAATCGATCGACATCCATCAGCGACAGTGTATCTACCCAGAGAGTTTTCATTCCAATTAAGACAATCTTTTGTGTTGAACACAGAAAACAGAGTCAAAAGAATCTTGTAGTCAAGCGGATATTTTTTTTCTTTCTCCAATTTGTAATTATGCCATATATATATCTGTATTACACCATTACTGTTTGATCCATTTGGGAAGTTAAATAGAAATTAATTTCTTCATTTTTTCCTTGTAATATTGTGTTCAGATTCTCATCATCAATATAATTTCTAAATCTTGTGCTAAAGCTGTTAACAAATCCGTTAAGTCTATACATCTTATGTTAACACCGTCAACAAGCTGGTTACTCATACATATCATGTAATAAATCAGAATAGAAATTCGTATTCGCCGAACCGTACCAACCAATGTACTTTTTAGTCACTTAATGAGTATTCTTTGGGTTGGAATAATTGTAGCTTTGGAGGATTGTATAAAAAGTCATGTTCTTAAGCTCTTAGGTCATTGTCGGTTACTTGAAGTGTCATTGGGGTGTAGACTTATGCCATGGTGCTCTTAAGGTCATAGGGCTGTCATTATCATGAAGGTTTTACCCCCATAATTTTATGAATCAAGTCTATGTTAACGCGTAAGTGTTAGTTATTGTACGGTATAATTGATACCTACAATATAATTATATAATAATTAATCATATAAGTTATATATATTGTTTACAAGAATAAAAAAAAATAATATGTTTGACATATTACATCAATATATCAATGAGAATATAATGAAATGATATATAGCATGTATATATGTACCCATCAAGTGACGGTAGATTCTGTGTCAAATTAGTGAGCGCAATTTTTATCCTAAATTTTATAGATTTATAAAAATGTTCCATGTTATATGATTTAAATAAAACATGTTACATAGGACAAAAAAACATGTTACAAATTTTTATCATAATTTAGATTGAATTGACAACTTAAAATAATTAATTTTTTTTCATACAATATAAAATGATATTTAGATTTATGTGAGGGTCTTTTGATGGCAAAAAAAAAAAAAAGAGTATATGGTCTTTTAGTTTTCATATTACTATGGATATTAATTTATCCTTTATGGAAAAATAATATCATGGATGTTTATCTAGACATGATACTATATACCAAGTATATATTCATATATTTTATATCAACATAATTTTTATATGAATACAATAAAAAATATATGATCATTTGCTGTTTAATTATTTTACTTGTAGAGTTTTTTAAATGCTTTTGAACAAGGGTCACATTCATGCATTATTATTAGTGGGGACTAGTGAAGGGTAGGGGCAATTAATAATCCCTCCAGTCCTGATGATAATATCAAGTTGACTTTTTTATTAAAGTTAATGAAGCAAACTAGACCATTAATATAGTAACGTATGCTACATGAATTAGACTATAGGTTGGTTTATAAGTAAAATAAATTATGCTGCATGTAATTAGACTATGGGTTGGTTTATAAGTAAAATAAATTAGTTTGAGGTGAAAATATAAATAGAAACAATTTAAAGTGATTTATTTTGCATACTTAATTTCTCAAAAAAAAAATCAATTTGATCTTATAATTAGAATCGGAGGGGGTAGTTAGTAATGATTACAATAAATTTTGGATTAAGTGTGTGTATGTGAACAAAATTATTATTAGTGACCAAATGATCAATTCATTGTTTTCTAGCCTTCATGAGGTAGTTGTGAAATTTGACTATTCAATAAAGGCATATATAAATAGGTTTATGATTTTCATCTTTTAACTATAAAAGGAATGTTTCATGTTTTATATAATGTATTCCAATAATTGCTCTTACGAAAATACCTAACTTAAATTTTAAAGTTTATTATTGTTAATTTTATTAAACGCTTTTATTTCTATTCTTAATAGGTTATATAATTTCCTAGTTTTTATATTTATAATAAAAACAATTTTTTTAGAGAATTAATTAATAACTACAATGTTTTTTATAAGTACACGCATGATCTTTTGGAGACTTGTTCAAAGTACTATTAGACACTAAATAAATGCAATTATCTTAAGGAGGATTTAAATTTGGTTTACTAGGTTGTGATAACTATAATTATTCATACCTAGGTACCTATGATCGAAGCAATTTTCTTTTTATGTGCAATAGTAGGCCAATAGCTCATAAGTTATACATAGTGTTAAAGGATCAAATGATAGAAACATTTATATTTATTATTAACTTATTTTTATATAGCTTTGGGTTGGCTGAGATTTAATTTCAAATCATATTTGACTTGAAAAATAGATTGTAATCATTTCGAACCATTTCTTTCATGTTTTATTGTTACTTGTAACTTGTGAAGGATTGAGGTGATAACTATTCGTAACCAATTGATGAACTGCATTATTTTAAACAAGTACAATGAAATGGAGTGACCATTGTGCAGGAAAACTTACTTACTAACGATCATTTATATCAATTGGTTGTAAGTTATTATATTTTAATCAATGGTCTCATGTTTGAGCTATGGACATATACCAACAATATTTATTAAAAAGTAGAAAGACTACCTCAGTCATGAGTCTACATTCTTGTAAGTAAGATTAGTTAATCGTTAGTAGTGTGGTTACCTATGGATAAATAAGAAAAAAAGAAGTAAGATTTGTTCACAATGCAAATACATCTATTTGAATAGGTATATCATTGTCATGCCTTGTAGCATAATAGTAATTTTTTTTTTTTGTTAGTAAAGGATTACAGTATCAATCTCTTTTGTAATTTCTTGTCCTTAGTGTCTAAACGTATAAAAGAAAATTTATTACCACCTCTATTTTTCATTCCCGATTTCACCAAACCATACTTGCCTGTATACTTTTCTTGTTAACAAAAACATGAAATTTTTAGAAAATCCTCCAAATAAAGAACAAGTTTTCCAACCCAAAGAACACTCTTGTAAGTGACTAACTTGTCGGTTACTACTTGAAGTGTTGTTTGGGTTGTAGACTTATGCCGTACTGTTATGGCTATAGGGTTGCCATTGTCATAAAGTCCTTTTCATATTTTTGTGAATAAAATCTACCAATACATTGTTTAATTTTCAGGCTATGAATAAGTATATTTTTTGTTTTTTTTAATTATAAAATTTTTAATATATAAAGTTTAGTCATTATACCTATGAAAATAATATGTTAATTAATTATAGAAGTCATATATTTTATACAAGCATAAAAAAATGATATGTTTGTTTACTTACATAAATAAGTCAATGAAAATCTAATTAAATGCATAACATACAGTTACCCATCAATGGTAGATTCTGGGTTGGTCTGTGAGGGAAATTTTTACACTAAATTTTCTATATTTATAAAACAAAATGTTACGTTATATGATTTAAATAAAACATGTTTAAAATTTTTATCATAACTTAGATTAAATTGACGGCTTAAAGTAATTATTTTCTTTTTTCATTATACGATACATAAAGACATTTAGATTTATGTGAGTAGCATATGGTCTTTTATTTTTGGAAAAATTAATCTTGAGATCTTTATGATTTATTTTGATTTTTAATCAGGTCCCTTCCTTTGACCCCCAAAAAAAAAAAAATCAGGTCCCTATGTATTTTTTTCTTTTCATTGAGTCTTTTAATTTTTATCGTTGGATTATTTATGATAAACTATAAGGACCATCTCTAGATTAATTTTCCTTTTAATTTTCATGTTATTATGGAAGTCCATTTAAGAAAGATATTATGTATACCAAGTATATTTATTATTCCTCTGGTTCTACATATAGGATATATTTAACTACTTTGATTAAACTAAGATTTTAGTTATGTTAGTTAGTATGTTGTATTTTTCTAAAATACTCCAATCATCTTCCCTTATTCCCTCTTCATCTCTTATTTGATTATTGTTGGGAGAGAACCAATAAGGATAACTTAGGAAGAAGATAACAAAAAGAATTAGCCTTATTCCCTCTTCATATCCGATTTGATTATTGTTGTGGGAGCACCGATAAGGATAATTTGGGTAGAAGCTAACAAAAATTAGAATTAGATCCTATAGTGATTAGCTTTAAATGAAAAATAAATGAATAAAAAAATTATCGTTTGACCCTTTAAAAGTTTATATTTTCAAGACTGCTCAGAATACCCTCATATAACAAGAAGTCCAATTTCAAGGTCACATAACTTATTCCACATACCTCCAAAAATCATAAACTAGAAGCCTTTGGAAAGCTTAGAATGTCAACTTTATAATAAAAAATCATTAAAAAAATAAATGTCATTTGCTATCTAAAAAGCCTTTATTTCTAACACTGGTCTAAAAGATCCTAAAACATGATGTTCAATCGTAAGCTTTGGTGTATCTAAGTAACCAATTCCTTTGTATGTCTAATTTTACCTTTATTCATCTACTAATCAAATCCTCAATTTATCATTATTACCATATTCAATCACAACACCAATCCTCCTGTTTATTCAAACATCTAACCAATTACTATCATCAATCATTTATAACAATCTTCAACAACACCATTTCATAAATCATTAATCCCAATTTATTTAGAAAAATCATCATTAATCCTTAATTCAAAATTTGGGATGTTACAACTCCCCCACCTATAGGAATTTTGTAACTAGTATTCGATATCTTAAATAAAACAAAATAATGGATAACAAACCAAATATATCGAGGATTATTTACCAATGAACAATTAAGGGTACTCAAAGTGCATCCCCTCCTCAGCCGCCCAGGTATCACATGGGGTCATATTTTTCCAAAACATTTTAACCAAGAGATAACTTTGTTCCTCAATTGCTTATCCTTAGCATCTAAAATCCTCTTGGGATCCGATTTGAAAGTAGAGTTATTACTCAACTTGTAATATCCCAAAAATCCAAGAAGCTTTAAAGTAGCTAGCTAATGAATATTAAGGAAGATAATTAGGGCCTTAAAAAAATAAAGATATTCGAGATTTTAGAAAAGGAATTATTATAATAGTAAGGGCCCAAGATAGTTATATAAGTTTATATGTAGCAAGTTTCAATTGGAAGTTTATTTTTGGATCATAAAAGAGCTCAATTTACATGTCTAGGACATGTCAAATAATCCCAAAATAATTAGTCATCTTGTTACAAATAAAGACAATTTTATTTAACAAATTTCCAACCAAATTTCATTTATAAGGGTAAATAGGACTCATAGTTTATTCTTGCTACAAGAGATAAATTTTTGGACTTCAAGAAGATGCCATTTTCATTTCATGCAGCCACAAAACGTGGCAATCTCATCCAAAATCCACCCATCCTTCCTCCATTACTCATGTCAATGATTAATGTTGCTTCTTCCATTGTATTGCATGCAGCACACGTGGCAGCCCCCTTCTAGATTAAATAATTCACTTTTCCTTATTTGTTTTTTACACATGTTCAATTCTTCCTTCACAAGCTCATGTGTGCCGTCCAAGTATCATGTGCTTGCCCTTCAAGATTAATGTGTGGGTGCGTGGCCTTTTGCTTGCAACACTTTATCTCTTTATGACACATGGAATGTCATGCAAAACTAGCCTTGCTCACCAAGTTCTCGTGTGGCTTTCTCTATAAGATATTATATGCTTGGTCACCAAGCTTTATTTGGCCTATAAATGGATGGATGAGCAAGGAATGAAAGGAAGTGTGAGAGCTCTTGAGTTGCCGTGGGCAGAGAGAGGAATAGAGAGGAAAGAAAGAGAGGAAGAGAAAAATAAAAAGAAGAAATGAAAGAAAAATATAGAGACAAGGATGCCTAGTTAGAGGAAGTGCTTTAGAAAGAGACTCTTCAAGAGATAGCTTTAATTTGTAATTTTGTATATTTTGTTTTGGTTGCATGTATATTGTTGCCATTTATGCTGCAGTTAGGCATGAGAATATGTAATATCCTTACTCAGTTTGTTTTGCCGTGATCATGTGTGAATTAGTTCCGGTTACAGTTTACAGTTTTGTAAGGTATTATTCTCATTGGCTTGATTTGCATGCACAGTTTTTACCATGCATTATATACTAATTGTGATTATTGCTACTGAGATTTTCCCAAATCTCACCCCTTTTTCTATGTCCCACCCATAGGACCAAGCACTTCTAGAGGAAAGGAGAAGCAAGCAGATTTCTAGCTAAGGCAAGGAGGACCAGGAATCATTTAGAAATTTATAGTTTATTATCATATTTTGGTCTGTATGTATAAACTCCATAAGGAGCCTATTTAGCTTAAAAACCTACAAAGAAGCCAAGAACATGAACTCTACTTCAAGTAGAAATCAGTATCTACTCTTAGAAAAATATGAATGCATGTGAACACATTTTATTGTGATAGATATTTCAATAGGTTATGATTTGAGTTAGGCCGTGATATTTTCCAGATAGTTAGTACTCATCCTAAGCTTTAAATCAAGTACTCATGCATAATTTTTGGACGTGTATTTTAGGAGATATGAATTTCGCAAGTTAGGCATAAAAACTGAAATTCCTGCAAAATTCCAATATGTCTGGAAAATATAACAAGGTTTGTCACTGATAATGGGACCAAATTGAGCCAAGATTATTTTATGATTATAAAGAATATTTAAAGAGCTAAAGTTTGAGGTTTGAACCACTATTTTTGAGTTTAGAAATAAATAGTTATGAATTTTCAAAGTTAGAAGCTCAAGTAAGATATTTAAGAAAAGTTTTAAGTTTTTGGCATTCTTGGGTTTCTAAATAGCTTTAGTGGTTCAAAATTAATCAAAGGGCTCTAAAGAATGTCCCTAGAGTAAGGTGTTACACAACTCAACTTCCTTCAACTCGAACAATAATGGATCTCACGTAAAAGAAAAACAATCGGGCAGCAAGGACATTTTAGTCTAAATTGTAATTAAGCTCATGTTTTAGTCACAAATTGTCCATTCTCATTTTTTTTAAATAAAGTTTATGTGCCTCACCCTCAAAGTATTAATCTGCCACGCGCTTGTCCTTTTGATATTTGATGGGTATTTATTTGGAATTTTCCCTAAAGTAACACCTCAAGGTTCTAAATATTTCTTTATTATTTCTTTTCAAAATTTTGGGGTGTTACATATGTCTCTTTAGGCCCTTTCTATAGTAGTTTGATCTCATTGCACATTTTGATTATTTTTTATTGAGACCTGTTAGTTTTTGTGGAGACATGTTCATTCAAGTTGTTCTAGATTTTAAAGTGGTAAAGAGTTGTTTTTTCCCCTATTACATTTAAGGGTTTTTCAACATAATTTTCTAATCTTTGTGTATGATTATCGATTACAATTACAACTTCTCATCCTTTAATCGCTCAACTTAACTAGTCCCTACCCTTTCATTTTTTATTAGACTCATATCATTGTTTTTTTAATTAAATAAAATATAATCCTTTCTCGGGGAAATACTCCATTTCTTCCTCTAAATGGGCTTTTAAGGATGAAGGAATTATGATTATCCACAAATCAAATGTTGCTTGCAATAGGATTATGGTCTAGCTTTTACCGTACTAGTATGAATATGTGTAATGATATATTGTGCTCTATTTTTCGTTGTGGATAATGTTGTGATTCTTTGTTCGTTATTGTGGAGAAGTATGTTCAAATTAGAAAATTTTGTTGATAGGTGAAATATGGATGAAGGGTAAAAGATATTAGTGATTACAGTGAAGTGGACAGTTTTATCCGATTTTGAGATGACTAATGAAGAAGATATGGATGATGAATATTTCAATCAATATGTTGATGTAGGTGTGGGTGATGTGTTGGATGAAGTTGTTGGCAGTTCACAACTCATGATAGTTAGGGCCTAATCAAGTAGAGCAAAATAACATGGTTGAGGTGAGGGAGGAAAAAAGTTTGGCTATGTTATCAGATTATGATTATGAAGAGATTAAAGAAGTTGATGCAATGAGTGATGATGAGAATGAGATAGTAGTTCAAGAAAAGAACCCAAAATATATCCCTAAGAGATGTGTACAAAGAGTTTCAATTCAAGATGGGGGTGGATTTTACTTCACTTCAAGAATTTAAGAATGTAGTTAGAGAGTATGCCCTTTTGAATGGATATGAATTGAAGTTTGTAGGAATGATAAGTGTAGGTACTAAGTGAAATGTGCACACAAAGTATGTGAATTGTTGTTGTTTGTGAGTAATGGAGGGGGTAGTGATCTAACATATGGAGTGAAAGCACTTGTCTCCAAACACACATGTGGGATGTCCATAAAGTGGAAGAATGTTGCATACAAGTGGGTTTTAGAGAAGATTAAAAATCTTATGAAAACAAACAAAAACTTGAAGTTGGCATATTATAGCACCAATAAGGGAGCACTATATGTTGACGTGTCCGTGTGGAAGGCAAACAATGCAAGGGAAAATACAATGATTGAAGGAGATTATAAGGAACAATATCATAAGTTGAGAGATTATGCGAATGAATTGAGAAGGTGCAACCCGGAAACAACTTTTTCTTTGGTTACCTATCAACCATACACAAATCATCCTCCTATATTCAGAAGAATATATGAGTGTATTGATGTTGTGAAGAGGGGAGTTTTAGCAGGAGGTAGACCAATTATTGACTTTGATGGATGTTTTTTGAAGGGCCCATATAAAGGGATACTAAATGCCCATGATCAATATTTTCCGTAAGCTTGGGTTGTTGTTAAGGGAGAGAATAGAGACTCTTTAACGTGGTTTTTGAAAAATTTACTTGATGACATTGGTAGCATGGGAGAAAGAATATGGGTCTTTATATCTAATCAACAAAAGGTAGTTTAACTAGTTTTTAAATATGCATATGCGAAAGCTAATTTTTCAACTTAAGAGTATTCATCCGAGCATGTTGATTACTTATAGGGTCTTGTTCCAACATTTGAATGGCTACTTAAGGGTGTTGAACATAGATTATGTGTTCGACACTTGTATGCAAATATCAAAGCAAAATATAGAGGAGGAAATGTGGTTCGTGACTAAATCCTCCGTGTTGCAAAGGCCACTATTAAGGTGGAATGGAGAGAAAGGATGAATGAGTTGAAGGCAATGTCAAATGAAGCATATGATTATTTATTGGCCATCCGTCTAATAAGTTGGACAAAGTCTCACTTTTATGAGACTTGTAAATGTGATATGGTAACCAATAATATTACAGAGCCATTTAATGAAAGACTGTTAGAGGTAAGAGAACTTCCTATTGTGACCATGCTTGATTGGATTTGGAAATATCTCATGACAAGATTTGCTGAAAATCATGTGAAGGCTGAGAAATACCATCGACAAGAGCATAGTCTATCCACATCCTCACAAAAGATTAGAGAAAGAAATTCAAGAATGTTGGAGGTAGGAAGTTAGATATGCGGGTTGCAATTGCTTTGAGGTTCACTTAAAAGACATATTTTAAAACCGATCTTATTGCTAGAAGTAGTACATGTTGTTGGTTGCAATTACATGGTATTTCATGCAGGTAAAATTATATTCAACCTTAAACTGACCTATGTTATAACTGGACATAATTTTCCTTCACTACTACAAAATACCCTTTCCATGTCACCAATTTATGTTTGATAATTAAAAAACTGACATTGAAAAAAAATGTGGTGGCATTTTCGTAAATAAGTTAGAAACTGAGAGGAAACAACGTCACATATTAAGTAATATGTGACGTTGAAATTTTCAACGTCACACATAATTTTTGTGTGACGTTGAAACTCCGAATAATTTTTTTTATTTTTTTAAAGGAGATTCAACGTCACACAAAAAATATGTGTGACGTTGAAACACATTATGTGTGACGTCGTTTTTAGTTTCAACGCCCTCAGTTTCCTGCTCCATCTTCCCTCTCTATTTCCTTTCCTCATTCCTCTAGTGAGCTTCAACAATGGCGATTCACGGCGGCGTGGAGCTCCGGCAAGCACTGGGTTGAGTTCAGGTGACTTCCCTCTCTCTATTTCTACGTGTTTCTGACCGATTTGATAGGATTTGGGGAGGAATCGATTTGGGGAACCATTGTTCATCCGATACTGATTTTGGGTGATTTATGGGTGAAAATCGAATAAGAGTAGGTTAAGGTCATCATGTGTCAATGCTTCCATTTTCTGTCAATTCGAAGGAGAGGCATTGTCCTCTGCTATGTTTCCACCTCAATTTTTCCATTTTCTACTTCAAATCCTACCTTTCCTGCTCATGCGTCATTTTTAGGCTTTTCTGTTCAATGTATGAAATCTAAGCATGAGTGGTGTTTTTCTTACTCGATTCACTGTTTATTAGTGCATAAATTATATTCCTATGTCAGCTCTTAAACCATTGTTGGTCTTATTTATAGTTGTATGTATGGCTTTTCTGTTCAATGTATGAAATCTAAGCATGAGTGGTGTTGAATATCTTGATATTGGCATATTTTCTGTCAAAATCATTCATTTGTTGTATGTTACCAGTGGTATGCTTTGCCTAAAAATATTCACCCCTCTTATTTTCACAAATTCCCTTTTTGAGCTAGTATGCTTTTGAACGATCATTGCATGGTAAAATCATTTTTATTGGAAAAATGATTGTCATATGCTTTATAGGATGAATCTTGAAGGGGAAATGATTGTCGGATTTTTGTTTATTTGTTGTCTTCCGACAAATTTGGGGAAGTCTATTTTACTGTCATCGTGTTATTGGGTCATTTGACTGATATATTATAACTTATAATTGAGTTATTTACATTAAGTTTGGGGTGAGTCATATTGCTGATGTTTTTTATAAGCAATTGGCATTGTTATATTTTATATCAGTCTCAATATGTTTTTGTTACGTATTGATTGCAAATGTTAAGTGTCACGAGTTGAATGATAAGTGTTAAGATTACGATGATTGCATATGATTCTCCACTATCGTGACTATCGCCCAGCTTTATCAATATCTTATATACTAGCATGTCATTTTTGGATTGTTCATGTAAAACCATATGGGCTTTTTTCACTAATTGAAGTTGATATTATGTAGGATATAACTTCTTAAAGATTGCTAGTGCTACCTCTACAATTAGGGCTCTTTGTGCAAAATATTTTGACATCACAGGTACCACAACCCATCTAATTCATATTCCTCCTCTTACATACTTTCCTTGAATTTGGTACAATTTGACCTCTTGTTTCGTAAGGTCTAGTGTTAATTAAATGGATTTTGTGTGTTTACTGAGAGTTCTGTTGGGATATTTGTCTTTAATGCTCATAATGTTGTTGCTGCTCTGATATTTATAATGGATTTTGTATCTTTGTTTTCATTGAATTAGTAATGGTATGATTTTGTATTTACTGGACTGAAGTTGGATTGTAAATATAATTTTTGGATGTCACCTTTACAAGGAGAAACTCTGCCAAAATTTTTTGAAACTTTTGACTAATTTGTGGGAAATGGCATAGGTTTAATAGAATGGATCATAGTTGGATGCATGCATTGAGAACCACTAAAGAGTATCAAATGGGTGTGGAAGAATTTATTGAATTTGCCAAGAGAAACGTGCCTAGTAAGAATGGCATGTATCTTTGCCCTTGTGTGAATTGTGCAAATGCTTATCGTAAGAGCGTTGATGATATAAGAGATCACCTTCTTTGTGATGGGATCAATCTCTGTTATAAGAAGTGGCTTTGGTATGGGGAATTGGGAAGTACCGTACATGCGTGCCCGTCACAAAATGTAGAAGCAGCGGTGGATGATGTCTGTGATGATGGAATGGACGACATGATCAATGACATTGGGCGGAGTCGTTTTTTGTGGTACAGG
The DNA here is from genome assembly GCA_037074515.1 of Mimosa bimucronata. Classification (NCBI taxonomy): domain Eukaryota; kingdom Viridiplantae; phylum Streptophyta; class Magnoliopsida; order Fabales; family Fabaceae; genus Mimosa; species Mimosa bimucronata. The sequence goes on along the minus strand of CM073443.1, from coordinate 11,105,338 downwards.
AGTTTGACAAGTTGCGTAGTGATGCAGAGACATCGTTGTTCCTAGGGTGTACTAAGTATATTTTGGTTGAGCGGCGTCCTGAAATTGTTGAAAATAAAGACAGAAAATGGGTGGGCGGACTCTGGTTTCTCACAGATGCTTGAAGCTTTGAGTGATATGTTCTCGGCGGGCAATGTGCTTCCAAAGCGTATGTACGAGGCTAAAAAAGTTCTAAGAAATATGGGCATGGACTATAAGAAGATACACGCTTGCCCTAACAATTGCGTGTTATACAGGAAAGAGTATGAAGGCCTAAAAGAGTGTCCAAATGTAATACTCCGAGGTACAAGGCGAGGAAGGATGCCGTTGGTGATGATGATGGATCAAAGAAAGGGTTACCTTTAAAGGTAATGTGGTACCTTCCAATTGTGCCACGATTTAAACGCTTGTTTGCAAATGAGGCAGAAGCAAAGAAACGAGATGGCATTGTAACGAGAAGATCTCCGATGGAAGATATGTCCGGCACCCCGCTTATTATCCTCAATGGAAGAAGATAGATTCCATATTTCCTGAATTTGGTGGTGAGCCGAGGAACCTTCGTCTCGAATTGTGTACGGATGGTTTCAACCCTTTCGGGAGTCTCAGTAGCACATATAGTGCTTGGCCTATTTTGCTGGTCATTTACAACCTGCCGCCTTGGTTGTGCACAAAGCGCAAGTATGTGATGATGTCAATGATGATTTCGGGTCCGAAATAGCCTGGTAATGATATCGATGTCTACTTGGCACCTTTGATTGAGGACTTGAAGATGTTGTAGGAGGAAGGCGTAGATGTGTTTGATGCGTACAGGCAGGAGACATTCAAGTTGCGAGCTATGTTGTTTACCACAATAAATGACTTCCCTGCATATGGCAATCTTTCTGGTTACAGTGTGAAGGGTTATATGGCATGCCCTATATGTGAGTCTGACACACACTGCCACCATCTCAAACACGGAAGAAAAACTGTCTACCTCAGTCACAGGAGGTTTCTTGATCGGTTCCATCCTTACCGTAGACTAAAGAAGTGTTTTAATGGCTCATCTGAGTACCGATCTGCTCTGACCCCCTTAACCGGGGAGGAAGTTTACCGCCGTGTTGAGAATGTCAGTATGGTATTCGGTAAGAAACAGAAGATGAAGACCGGTTCTGAGAAGATCATTTAGAAGAAGAGGTCAATCTTCTTTGATCTACCTTATTGGCGATATCTCGATGTGAGGCACAGTATTGATGTGATGCATGTGGAGAAAAATGTTGGTGATAGTCTTGCTGGGACACTGTTGCACATATAGGGGAAGACAAAGGATGGACTCAATGCTAGATTAGACTTGGTTGAAATGGGCATAAGACCACGGTTGCATCCTATAGTCAGTGAAAATGGCAAGAGGCTTATATGGAACCTGCTGCTCATACACTTTCCAAACAGGAGAAAAAAGTCTGTGTGAGTGTTTGAGTGGGATCAAGGTTCCGCAGGGTTATTCTTCCAATGTTAGCAGACTTGTGTCTGTGAATGATTTGAAGTTGGTGGGAATGAGGTCATATGATTACCATGTATTGATGTAACAATTCTTACCAATTGCTATCAGAGGCATTATGCAAGATGATGTCAGGATGACTATAACAAGACTGTGTATGTCTTTCAATGCGATCTGCAGCAAAGTAATCGACACTGAAAAGCTAGACGGGTTGGAAAATGAGGGTTACATTATATTGTGCCAACTAGAGATGCACTTTGCTCCAGCCTTTTTCGATATTATGGTGCACTTGATTGTTCATTTGGTAAGGGAGATAAGGATCTGTGGCCCTGTTTATCTAAGGTGGATGTACCCTTTTGAGCAATTCATGAAAGTCTTAAAAGGGTATTCCAAGAACCCACATTGACCTGAGGCATCAATTGTTGAAAGATACTTAATTGAGGAGGCAATGGATTTTTGCAAATCGTATCTAAAAGGGGTTGAGGAAAACCTACGACATGAAGATAGGATCGGTAAGGGGGTACGGGGCATCAAAGTAAAGACTATGTGCCGTGAAGAGGTGTTACAAGCACACCTATACATCTTGAATAATATGGAAGAAGTGCAGCCTTATTTGGACGAGCATAAGAGGATCCTGAAAGAAAAGAACCCAAAAAAGAGTGACATGCAGATTTCTAATGAGCATAATAGGACATTCATTGTGTGGTTCAAGGAGAATGTTGAAAAGGAGACCGGTGGGCCAGATACAATAAGATGGTTAGCCGGAGGGCCGTGTTTTGAGGTTGTTACGTGGGGCTCTTTTGACATAAATGGTTATTCTTTCTACACTAAGGCTCAGGACAACAACATCATTCAAAACAGTGGCATGATGGTGGTAGCCAAAGCGATGCACTTCTCCAGTTCGAAAGATAAAAACCCAAGATTGGCTTCCATGGCATATTATGGGGTAATTGAAGAAATTTGGGAAGTTAGTTACACCAAGTTTAAAGTTCCAATCTTCAAATGCAAGTGGGTTAACAATAGCGCAGTTGTGATTGAACCCCACACTGGTATGATCTCAATTGATCTTCACAAGGTTGGGTATAGAGATGAGCCCTTTATTTTAGATCTTGATGAGATACCACCTTTGTGCGCAATTCCACCTGAACCAAGCGAATCAGAATTGATAGATGATGACGACCAATTTGCCTCTAGAAATGATCATTGTGAGGGGATATGGGATAACACCTAAAGTAAGAATCTTTTTGAATTATAATGTATTAAGTATTATTGTTTTTGTTTTGGTTTTGTGAAAGTTTTTGCCTTGTAATGACTCATCACATCTTTGATTTGTTAAAAGGTACATCATGGCGGATAATTCTAACAATCAACAACAAAACAAGCCCCCTCGAAAAAAGGGAAGAGGTCTGATGAAGCTTAAAGACATTATTGTTCGTCACGGGACAAATGTTCAGCCTATCTATGTGGAATTTGATGAGGACATGAATCCTATTAGAGATATTGGCGCGACTTTCATGAGCTACGTCGGTTTTGTGGCAAGGAACCGAGTAAGCATCTTGGTTGACGATTGGAGGGAAGTCGATAAAGACATTAAGGATCAATGTTGGTCAGATATCTTGGTATGTTTTATCATTATTTATATGTTTGTTCCTAATATGCATGTATTTGTTTTTTTAGTTAACTCAACTGATGTGTCTTTTATTCTTATTTTTCTTTGCAGCAAAACTTCGACGTCCCAAACACCCAATCGTTCAAGGATTTTTGGTTGAATGAATCGCGCAAGATATGGAAGGGTTTTAAGAATAACCTAACCAGAGACTACATTCGGGGGGACAAGATGGGTCAAGATCCTTGTCAGACCTATCCCTCTATTGACCCGGAGACATGGAAGACCTTTGTTAAGAAACGGCTAGACCAAAAGTTCCAGGTGTGTATAGGCTATAAATAGTTCTTTAACTTTGCTTCAAAACTGAATTTTGAGCACATTATATTAATTAACTAACTTTGTTTTATTTTCATAGGAGAATAGCCAAAAACAAAAGGAGCGACAAGAAAAGAATATTTACAAGAACACAATGTCTCGGGGGGGGGGTTACAAGTTGGTCGAGAAAAAGCTGATTAAGAAACAAATTGCAGAAATGGAGGAAGCAGCACGGACCGATCCTACCATTGTTCTACAGCCTCTGCCGCCCATCTCACGTCATACGAAATGGCTGAGGGAAGGAAGTCTAAAGAAGGAACATTTGTCAATCCAGAGGTTGAAGCAGGTGCAAAAAGGATTGTAAGTATTTTACTTGGTTGTTTATTCCTTTAACTTGTGGTTTAATAGCACATTACAACTTAAGATTTTTTCAGTCATTGCAGGAAGAACTTGAGCAGCAGACCACCCAATGGTCCTTCACACCTTCTGGGAGGATGGACATCCTGGCCACAGCAATTGGGAAGCCCGATCACCCCGGCCGGATACTAGGGGAGCCCAGGACTGTAGGTTTTACTAAGTATTTCGGCCGTAGATCCCGATCCACCCTTACAAAATCTACTGAGGAGATATTGGCTAAGGCTCGGGCAGAGATGGAGGCCCAGTTGGAGGAGCGGGTTGCTTTATCCGAGAAGTAGATGAAAGCACAGTTCGATGGGCAGCTGGCCGCGAAAGTCCAGGAAGCTCTTTCTGGTTATATGGGGGAGCAGATCTGAGCGCAAATTGAGGCATAGGTCAGAGCATCTACCACGCAGCTTGGACTGTCATTAAATTCTTCTCAACAAAGACAGCAGGTTTGACCATCTCCTGTATATGTTAATTACCGAATTATGGGTTTATCAATTAGGCTCACTCTGTATATTCCCATCTCCTGTAGGAGTCCCATGCTACCGGCGGTCCAAGCGGCAAAGACAGGTGCAATCGGACTGTGTCATTAGGATCAATTCATGAGAATGAATCAAATCCCACACCAGACAATGACCCTGAAGTTGGAGTAAAGTGTTATCTCCATCTCGATCTCCCTCGCATGCACCTGGTCACAGAAGCTCGCCAGTTCCCGAACGCCTCCTTCATACATAATAAGCTTATTGGGGAGGACCAAGTGAAGGTGTCTGTTCAAATATCCTAAATAATGAGGGGGGACAGCTGTACCCTTTCCCCATAACGAAGTCACCAAACTATACGAGGCGATCGGGGCATTCATCCTGTAGCCTAGACATCTTGTACACAACACTCCACAAAAGGTGCCGATTGATGTGGTATGTACACTTAACTTTTGAGACTCCTTGTTTCATATATTACAAGTTGTAAAAATATATAACATTGGTTTTTTCATCACCCGCAGTTCTTTTCAGATGAATATCCTTCTCTCCAACTCCTGCGGGAGATGCAGCCAACTTTGCACTTCACAAGCATTACGATGCCTCCAGGAGTAGTCAGCCCTTATCGTTCATATGATTTTCTACTTGATGGTGACAGAGATATCGTGGAGTTTTTGAAGATGGAAGAAATTGACCTCGTCTGGCTCGAATTAGCGACTTTGTAAATTACTGTTACTTTTTATGTTTGTGCAATATTTTTTACGTCTATCCTTTTATAATTTCAATTATTTTACGATAGGTACTTCCACCAGCTGTGCAACCAATTAGGCAGGGGACAATACAGATTCCTTAGTCTAATGGCCTTGGCTATGAGAGATGATTTTAAAATCGACAAGGCCAAGCTGGAGTATGAGGACAAGATGCGGGCTTATGTCATACATCAAATGTCAGCGAATCGGGGATTTGTCTATTTTGTGCCTATTCTTCAAGAGTAAGTGTGATAATTATCTTTTGCCAACTTTTCATTATTTGCACATTTACAAATGTTATGTTTCTGTGTGGACATAATATTCTTAATGTCTTTCAGTTAACATTGGTCATTAGTTGTCGTTTGCCCCATACAACATCGTCTGGTTTGGTTTGACCCCTTGAGATATAAAATAACCTCATATTATAAAACCCTCTTATCTAAGTAAGTACTTTTAATGAATTTTTACTTTGGGCTACATAAATTATTTTCATGTATATGTGCTAATTTTAGTTCTATTTTAGGGGCATTCAACAATGGCATTTTGCAGCAGAAACCGATGAAATGGATAATGCCATCGTGACACAAAGACCTAAAGTAACTACCTTTAATTTAAATTCCTTCAATATTAGTCAATTGAGATATATACTTTGTTATTAATTTATACTATTTCTTGTAATTTATAAAGTGCCCCCAGCAACCGACGAATAAGGAGTGTGGGTATTACGTCATGAAGTATATGTGTGATATTATTGAGAGTGATCGTACCGGATCCTTTACACAGGTATAAATTAAATTCTTATCTATAGCTTGATACGATAAGTACATAAATATATGATTTATTTATCTAACTTTGCAGTAATCATAGCATCCATTATTGTTGCAGTTTTATGATGGAAACAACTCATTTGAAGACAAAGATCTTGATTCACTTCGTGAACGTATTGCTCAATTTTTTCTTTCATTTGTGGTTGGTTAAAAAGTGATCATTGCACAAAATACTTTGTTGTGTAAACATGGAATTTTGTGTGTGTATATATATGTCTAGTTTGATTTAGTTATAATATAGCTATGTATACATGTTGTGTGAATAATGCATACTGTTGATCTGCATTATATCTATTTCTGTGACATTTGCAATGAATACAAATTGGGAAACCAAAAGAAGTTAATTAAACCATCGTTTTTTTTAAAAAAACTAACCACATTACATTTTTATAAATGTGTGACGTGGTTTTGGAAAAACCATGTCACACATTACCAATTTGTGATGTGGTTTCTTGAAAGCACGTCACATATTGTGTAATGTGTGACCTGGTTTCTTGAAACCACATCACAAATAGGTTAATGTGTGACGTGGATTCTTGAAACCACGTCACATATAGGTTAATGTGTGACGTGGTTTCTCTGTCATATCTTTATCAATCTAATCTAATTTTGGACAAATAACATCACAATTTTTGTAATTTGTGACGTGAAAAAGATGACTTTTCACGTCACTTTTTGGTGTGACGTTAAAAGTCCAGTTTTCCACGTCACTTGAATTTATGTCACACCAAAAAGTGACGTGAAAAGTCCAAAATTTGTGACGTGAAAACCCTATTTTGTAGTAGTGCTTTCTATGTGAGATTTATCATTTTTCTGAATCATATTAGCATATTAGCGTATTAGCATTTTCCTTTATGTTTCCTATGTGCATGGGTGTAAAAGCATTCTGTCACTTTTGCTACTGCATTATATTAGCATTTTTCTGCATCATATTAACATATTAGCATTTTGCTCTGTGCATGAATATCAATTTTTCTATTGATGCCAATTTTCTCAAAAAGCATTCAGCCAACACCATTGAAGTGTTCATATCTTCATATATTGATGCCAGTTCTTTGTCTAAAAGACATGCAGCCACTTGAATATATTCAAAGACTGAGGATCCATATGAATATTTTGACAAGTACTTTTGTTTGCAATATTTTGTGGCTTCTTACTCCCTTTAATTGAGCCCATCAATGAAGAGAACATGTGGGAGAAAGCTGATAGTGAACCAAAGTAAAGAAAAAGAGGACTAGATGAGCACATAGTAGGAACTAGAAAGAAGACATGAGAAAATGCAATTATTAAATTTTCCAAATGTCAGAAGTCTAAGCACAACCGAAGATCTTGTAAGTAACCAGTAATACCTTCTATGATAGGAATCAAATGAAGACCAAAAAAAAGATAATCAACCTTCTTCCACATTAATGCAACCTTTTGCTGCAATTAATGCAAGTTATCATTCCCAACCAACTATAATTTGACAATGTTAGGTTAGTAACTATATCTCTATGTTACCAATTAACCATCCATTTAAAACCATAAATGTCAAGCCCGATATGATTTCATCCAAGTTCTAAAACAAAACACACATTCTCAAGTCATATTTCATTTAACAAAGCAAGTGGTGATCAAGCACTTGAAGAAGAAAAAGCAAGATGAAAATCCACACATAAAATTCATTCATAGCATCAAAAGATGGAAATACAAAGTTCAATCCATAAAATGGTTCATAGTAACCCTAACCCTAGAGACGGGTTTTAGTTATAGATAAGTGAATCTAAAACAAAAACAAAAGCTAAACAATGGCTCATTTCAGAAAAATGAGGAGAAAAAGAAGGAAAAAGGAGAAAGAATGAAAACCAAGAAGGAAGAAGCTCAAATCTCTTCAATCTTCTCCCAATCTAATCTTCAATATTACCAAGCACCTTAAAGCACCTCCAAGCACTCTCCAATGACACTCTCTCCCAGAAAATTGCCTCCAAGTCCAATATGTTCGTTTTGGAAGAAACTCTAGGTATAATGTCTGAAATTTCATGGAATAAGCAAAACTCACAGTAGCAGTTTTGAGTTACTCACTCTGGTGAACACACGACAAGCACATAGCACATGAAGGCAGTAGAAAACTCTACCAGCCGTGGTGAGTCCACAGTGAGTGCTCTGTTCCAGCTCCTCTTGTTGATTTAATTTGCTTGTCTCCATATTCTTTTCTACTCTTTTGTTGCTCAGGGTCTTTTTTTAGCTTTTTCTACTTGTCCACCTCTTCCTATACAAGAGAGAGGGGGGGATTGATGAGTTCTAAAAATCACTCAAATATATATTCATTAAGATCCAAATTTCACACTCATGTAAATTTTTCTTTGTTTATCTTTTCTATGAGTTTTTGTATTCTTTTCAAGACTATACTCTCAAAATCAAGTACAAATATGGGAAAAATTTTGATGAAATGTATGCAGTTGTGGAGCTTATAAGAGGTTTTAGAGCATTCTTGAGCAACCAAACATTTAGGTAATGGTTTCAATATTAATTCTACCCTTTCCCTCTTGGTGCCTATTTGGCTTAGCTTTTCCAAACACTAGGTTTTGATTGGCAAAACCTATGTTTTGGATAAGCAAAAACTTTTACACTATTGTGCAAAGTATGAGGTAGAAAAATGTCATTATTACATGTCATAATAATCAATTGAAAATCTCATTACCCTCTCTCTTTCCCAATACACTTAACTTATGTCCTTTTTAGTAATTTAGACATAAAAATTCATTTTCATAATGATAATCCAAACAATCTCATTACATCAAAAGTCGTTTTCTCACAAAATTAATTATCCTAAAAATATATTCTCTAAAAGCACTATGGATGAATTGGAAAGTTAGAGCTTTTGGGACACTTTGATATAGAGAGTTGTATAACTCAATTTCTAGTTTTAGAATGACTCATTGAGGTTAGAAAAGAGTTTTAATAGGTCTATTTTGATTGAATTCGGGGTTTTATGAAATTAAAGACCTAGGGTTGATCGTAGAGGCCATTTGGGCTAAGTTATGATATAATAAGGGTTCAATGGTGATCTTAATTGTTGGTTTACCTTTCTAGAAGTTTGATTTGAAGTTTAATTGGTTTAAAACCCCACCTAGGTATGATTTTGGAAAATGGATATAATTGGTGGAAATTCTAAGTTAAGGGAAATTGAGATTGGAAGTGATTGAGGTAATTGAGGATGAATGTAACTTGAATGGCAAGTTACAGGTTAGATAAACCTAGCCAAAACCCAAGAACGATAATTTAATCCCTAAATTGCTGATTGGACTTTAGATGAGATCAAGTCCCTAAATCTTTGTATTTCCAGTTGATTAATTGTTAATTATGTGTTATGTGCTTTATTTTTTGTAGAAGAGTTTTGTTGATTTTGAGCATGGAGAATTGCATATGTGGTAATATGCCTTTTACATCAAGAGGTAACCATTTTTCACTAGTCTCAACTTTGTTAATTGAAGGTTTGTAAACTATTTGGTATGATTAGTAACTGTACATTAAGTGGAATATGAGTTCAGGAATATTATAAATGAAAACAAATCTTGTAGGGTTATATGTTCTTATCGTTATGATTATGTGAAAGTAGGATTTGAAAAGTGATATAAGCTATATATATGATATGATATTATAGTTTTACTATGAGATGGGTACATAGTTATTATATTCATTGCTAATAATTAGTTTGAGTTGGTGCTATAGTTGCATATTTGGTTGAGAGAAAGTTAAGTATCACATGATAAGATCCTCAATAAGCACATTGGGCAGTTATGAGTCTCAAAAGGGATAGGCCATTTGGCTAAATGTCTTTGGCAAATGATAGACCCTTGAGGCTTTATCATTCCCAAGGAAATGGAATAGGTCTTTAGACTTATTTAAGGGCGTCAAGATTTGGAATCAATTTCCAACCTTCCATACAAGTTTTAAATAGGGAAAACGATTTATAGGAATGATTTTCAAGCCAAAATGAACTTTAATGCAAAGTTTGACCCTTTGAGGTGCAGATCCATGAAGGTGGCAAAACACACAAGAGGGGGGTGAATTGTACTTTTCAAAAATTAATCTTTAAAACTTAAAGACAATCCTTTATACTGGTTCGGCCAAACACTGCCTACATCCAGTTCTCCAACTCCTTGTTGGGTTCCACTAAACCACAGGTTTTACAAACCAGGTTCACCTGCCAACCTTTACAAGACAGTGTTTTAGACTTCCTCTAAACACTCCCCCTTACAAGTTGTAAGACTACAACCCTGTTCCAAAGTCCCAGACTTAAGAACAACTTCAAACAGTAGAGGATTTCAATAAATGCGTTCACTTAATGAACAGATTTTGTTAATCACTGAAGTACAGATAAACTCACTAAGATTAATAAAGCTTTGACCAGTGAGTAGATGAGAAATAATGAATGCTTGTTCTCAGTTTGTTCTCTACTTCATAAATGCTCAAGACTTGGTTTTTATATCTCTTCTCAGTTTTTTCTTTTCCTTTCAGCTTCATAAGTTCGTTTGAATATGTCCGTTGGAAGCTCCTAGCCATTGGTATTTAATGCTGGTCTTCATTTTAGTCATCTTCCTTCTCTTACTTCATTTAATTCTTGTAGAAGATGAGCTATGAGAGATAGAGACTATGGCTACCAACCACTTGCAACATTGTACTTGTGTAGTAGCTTTTTCAGTAGCACTAGCATCCCATGCTATCGCTAGCTTCATAGTGTTAATCCTGCACTTAGACTGCTAGCTGAACAAGTATTCATGTGAAGCATAGTTGGTGTTATCGATAGAGAAATTCATTAGCTCAGTGTATACAGACAATGTATATAGCTTAGTTATTTCAACAGGTTATTTCCTATCGATAGATGATCTTCTTATCGCTAGTGACTGTATTAGCGCTAGTACATTTCATTTGCTCAATGAGTTTTGCTATTTGAATGTCATATCAACCAACTATCTGCTATCGATAGCTCACCATGCTATCGCTAGTGACTACGTTTAATTTCTACTAGCTGTTCCTTACGAGGTCTTAGCGATAGAGTCATTTGTCTTTTCAAATTATAGCTTCATTAGCTGTTATCCTAAGCTTTGTATTTACTTGCGATAGGATCTTGCCTTAGCGATAGAGCATCTGTTATCTATAGGGTTCTTACTTTGGTCATTGTTCAGATAACCTATACTTCTGTTACTTAGTCTTTTAGCATGATTCTTTTCTCAATTTCATTTTAGACTAAGTTATACTCTATCTGTTCGTTTTACTTATGTTATCTATAGGGTCCAGTCCTCATCAAAACTTAAGATTTCTAACAATCCACACTTTAAATCAGATTTCAAAGTTTGGGCAAAATTGAGAGCAATTGAAAATACAACTTGCTCAAATTAGACTTGAAGAGACAAGAGATGTTAACAATGGATAGCCCTAATTCGGACAGCAATCCAACAAAAATTCATGACAGCAAACAACTCAAAATTGTTATAGCAGCCAAACTCAAAAACCTACAGCAAACCAAAGTCAAGTCTTAGATAGGAACGATTTGAAAGTTCAGTGACCGACCATCACCTATTTTAACAGGTTCAAACAAAATTTACAAACTAGATTGAAAGATTTCAAGGTTCTCTCAATAATTTACTTAGAAATCTATGCATGTACAAGGTGTAATGCAGAATATTCTTGCATCAACAAAAAAATTTTAAACATCAGCAAATTAATAACAATGAAAAAAGTTGCTCTTATATAATAAGGGTTAAGGGTTAAAGGGTAAAAAATACACGTGATTTTGTCAAAAGTTCATCTAGCACTAAATGTTTTTTTTATAAAAAATAATTCTAAACTTTCAAATTGGATCAAAAGTCATATTTACAGTTATAGTCTAAAAGGAAACACTTGGTGCTGGAAGAACCTTTTTACAAAATCACATACATACTTTTGACCGTAATTTAACTATAAATGTTATTTTTTTATCCAATTTGAAAGTTCATAGTTACTTTTGGTCCTAAAAACCGTTTGGTGCTGGATGAACTTTTGATAAAGTCACATATGTATTTTTGTCCCTTAACCCATCTAATAAAATGCAACCTTGACAGCCAATAATCTCAAGCATAGAACATCCAAATCAACAAGTTGTTCATAAAATAACAAAACCTTGAACTCCAACCAACTTAACCCCAATGAAACACAACTTACAATCAAATCAAAATTCAGAAAGAACTAAAGCTTGACCTGACACCAAAACTGACCAAGTGTAGCATAATTGAAGTCAAATGTACTAGTTTTGTAGCACAACAACAAATATACAAAAAACATGTCACCTTGTTGTTTTTTTATAAACCAAAACCAAAATTAAATAGAAGCACAACAACTAAAACACTAAAACACTAAAAGTTGAATGTTGTCTAAATAAGAAAGCTAAGTTTCTTGTTTCCATTCTACCACACAACATAGGAGAGCAACAAGTAACTCAAAGGAATACAATTATAACCAATATTTCTTTACTTTGTCTCTAAAAAAGACTTACCATTTGCTACTTTTAGTCGTTCCACAATGGTTGGATATTGATTATTACTTAGATAGTTCTTATTGAACAAACCATTCTCCCCATAGAGGGATGCAACACTTGTAACTAAACAAAAGATTAATGATCTTAAACCAACGTTGTGTTAGAATAATGAGTTTTGATGATAACTAAACATAACTTAGGCATAAAGAAGGGCTATGATAAGAACAGAAATATCTTAGGGATAATCTAATAAAAAATCCTAAGTCCTGCCCAATTGATTAGGGATAGATTACAAGTCAAAGAACTTAAGCCTAATCGATTAGAGATGAATCAAGATCAGATCACATAGCGCCCAATCGATTAGAGGCCCCTGTAATCGATGAGTGAAATTAGACCAATCAATTAGAGTCATCCAATCGATTAAGAGAAAGAACGCCCAATCAATTAGAGCCCTGTAATCGATTAAGAAAAAGATACCCAATCGATTAGAGCTATGTAATCGATTAGGGAAGATTAAGTAATCTGAATATAATCTGTTTGTAATCGATTAGAGAAATATGTAATCTATGTGTAATCGATTAAACCTGCCTAATCGATCAGGCTTCCCCTGTAATCGATTAGGCGCATGAATTTCTAATCTGATGTTCAGTTATGCAGGCTATAATCTATAGGTAATCGATATATAATCGATTAGACATCAGACCCTGTGATCGATCAGATGCATGTAATCTGAGTGGCGATGAGAAATATTCAAAATCAATGACAAGCCTATTTTTAGCTTTCCAAGTACAGAGTTGTTCAGACCTGCTTAAGGAAGTTTATGTTAAGACACAATTTGATCAAAAGAGCCATTGGAACTCACCTACTCTGTCAGCGATAGAGGAAGAGAGATGAGCTAAAGCGAAATCAAGTACAATGGAGTAAATGCATAGCAGATTACATCTTCCATACTTCACCAGATCACTCAACTCTCTTGATATGTTCAACGGTCATATTATCAACAGATATATTTCTGAGAGAAACTATAAATGCTTCAGAAGAGAAGTTAGTTGTAGGAATTGATTGCCACATTAATTATCTGTATCTACTGCATTCAATACTCTCAACGCTTACTGTTCTCATATTCTTAAGTGTGTAACACAATCTGTTCAATTTAGTGAACAATTATTCTGTATCCATTTCTAAAGTGAGATTTACTCTTAAGATAGTGGGATCTTAAGAGTAGGGTGTAAACTTACAAAGTGTAAGGGGGAGTGATCAGTAAAGAGAGGAGTTCTTGCTGTCACTTGTAAAGGCTATCAAGAGCCTAATTTAATCTTGAGGAATTAGTGGAACCCAACTGCAGGTTGGAGAACTGGACGTAGGCCAAGTTTGGGCTAAACCAGTATAAATTGTATTGTTTATCTTCAGGATTATATTTTAAAAAGCACAATTCGCCCCCCTCTTGTGCATTCCTGCCTGTTACATTTAGTATCAGAGCCTGGTCTTCTCAGATTCCACTGATCCCACGATCAGGAGAAGTAAAGATCTATAATGGCAGGATATGACAACGTGCTCCCAGAAGGCAGTTCAATCAACAAACCCCTGGGATTCAATGGTGAACACTATACCTTTTGGAAGATGAAAATGAAAGTGTTCATCAAATCATCTGGGTATGATATTTGGAGGATAGTTGAAGAAAGGAATCTTGTTCCTATGAAAACTGAAAATGGAGTTCAAGTGCCAAAGCTCCCTCAGGAGCTGACAGATGATGACAAAGGAGACCTGGAACTCAACAGCAGAGCAGTCTTGATTCTTCAAAATGCCTTAAGCCAAAAAGAATACTTTAGAGTATGTCATTTGGAGACTGCCAAAGAAATGTGGGATGCCCTAGCAGTTGCTCATGAAGGAACAAGTGGTGTAAAGACTAAAAGAGTTGAGCAACTAATTACTGACTTTCACTTATTCAAAATGGAAGAAGAAGAACCAATTAGGGAGCTCGAAATCAGATTCACTCACTTGATCAATAATCTTACAGCTCTCGGAAGAAGAATCTCAGAGGCAGAACAAGTTTCCAAAATCTTAAAGATTCTGACTCCTGAATGGCAGATGAAAGCTACTGCAATCCAAGAAATGAGAGGAGAATCCATGAGTTCCATCACATCACTATTTGGAAGCCTAGCTGAGTATGAAACAACTATTAAAGTGTAAAGAGAACTCTATGGAGATAAAAAGAAAAAGAATCTTGTATTAACAGCCTCTACAAAAGATGATGAGGATGAGGAAGATGAGGAGGAACTGGATGATGATGAGATGGCCTTTATGGTCAGAAAATTTAGAAAGTTCTTCAAAATTAGAGGAAGATACCAGAGAGGTGGCTCAAGTAACATCAGAAAGGACTCCCAGAAAAATGCTCCTGTGTGCTATGAATGTAAGAAGCCTGGACACTTCAAAGCTGAATGTCCAAGTCTTCAAAGATTTAAAGAGAAAGAGAAAAAGAAGGAGAAATTCCAAGGCAGAAAGAAAGCTTACGTTTCATCTATATGGGGAGACAGCTCGGATGAGGAGACTAGTGATGTTGAGGAAGCAGCCAACCTCTGCCTTGTGGCTCAAGAGGAATAATTTGATAGTGAGGTATATTCTACTAACCCATCTTTTCAAGAGCTCCAAGATGCTTATGATGATATACATATTGAATTTGAAAAGCTAGCAAAAGAAGTATCTATTCTGAGAAAGAAAAACAAAGAACTTGAAAAGAAAGCTAAAAAATCTGATTGTGAAAAATGTAAACAGATTTCAGAAAAGGTTTTTCAAGAAAATTCTGATTGCAAAAACTGTGAAACACTTCGAAAAGAAAATGGGAGAATTTCTGAAATTCTAAAGAAGTTCACCAAGAGCACAGAAACACTTGATATCATGCTAATTAATCAAAAGGCATATAGAGATAAAACTGGGATAGGGTATGATCCAACTCCCAAAACTTTGAAAGAAAATATATCTGTGCCAAAAGAGAAATCATACATGAAATTTTTCAAAAAAGCTTCAGACTATTCATCACCTTTCTCTTTTTGCAATTATTGTAATAGAAAAGGTCATTCTGAATCAACTTGTTATCCTAAGAAATATGGATTATCAAAATCATACAAGTGGGTCCCTAAAGGGACACATCAGCCTAAAGTCCACTTGGATCAAAGGCAGTAAACTAATCCCAAAGGACCCAAGAAAATCTGGGTACCTAAAACTGTTTAGTATGTGCAGGTATGTCTCAAAGCATCCAACAACGCAAAATGGTATATTGACAGTGGGTGCTCAGGACACATGACAGGAGATCAAGAGAAACTGGACAACCTGATTTTGAAGGATGGTGCCAAAGTTAGTTTTGGCGGAAATCAGTCTGGTAAAATCACTGGAAAAGGAGACATTGGTCCAGTTAAAGATATCTATCTTGTGGAAGGTCTCTGTCACAACTGACAGAGGTAACTGGGTAATTTTTGACTCAAATGAATGTCTCATAGTAGATAAGAATGAACTAGCTATAGATAAATCAAATATAAATTATAGATTGAAAGCTAACAGGAATGGAAATCTGTATGTAGTAGATTTAAATCAGCATCTTTCTGAAAAGTGCTTTATAAGCAATTCTGAAAACTGTTGGCTGTGGCATAAAAGATTAGCTCACGTTAATATGTCTCAATTAGAAAAACTAATCAAAAAGGATTTAGTTATTGGGATACCAAATATAAAGGTAAAATCTGATTTGGTATGTGAAGCATGTCAAAAGGGTAAACAAACAAAGTCCTCTTTTAGACCTAAGAAGGAAGTTACCACTACTAGACCTCTGGAACTAATTTATATGGATTTGGTTGGTCCAACAAGAGTGAAAAGTCTTGGAGGAAGTCTGTACACTCTTGTGATTGTGGATGACTATTCTAGGTTCACTTGAACTATGTTTCTTTCCTCCAAACATGAAACTTTTGATGCTTTTTATGTGGTTGCTAAGAAAGTGCAGAATGAAAAAGACAAGAAAATCAGCTCAATCAGGACAGATCATGGAGGAGAATTTGAGAATCAAGACTTTCTAGATCTATGCAAAGAGAATGGCATCAATCACAATTTCTCAGCCCCAAGAACTCCTCAACAGAATGGAGTGGTTGAAAGGAAGAACAGAGTACTCACTGAGATGGCCAGAACAATGCTCAATGAAAAGGAAGTATCTCAAGTGTTCTGGGCAGATGCAATGAATACTGCATGTTACATTTCAAACAGAGCTTACATCCGAAAGGGAATGGACAAGACTCCATATGAGCTTTACAAAGGAAGAAGCCAAATGTAAGCCATCTCAAGGTCTTTGGTTCAAAATACTTCATTCACAACAATGGGAAGGTAAACCTAGGTAAATTCGACCCTAAGTCTGATTCTGGAATTTTCATTGGCTATTCTAGTAGAAGTAAGGCTTATAGAGTATTCAATAAAAGAACTTCTACTGTTGAAAAGTCATTTCATGTAGTCTTTGATGAAACTGACTCTGAGCAAAATGTTACAACAGAAGATGAATTAGTTTTTCAAAAGAAGGTTAAAAACTGTACACAATTATTATCTCCACTAGATGAATCCCATGAGGAGGGACAAGAGGATGATCCTCATGATACACCAGTTGGACCTTCAGCATGGAAACATCACAGGGATCATCCACCTAAGCAAATCATTGGTGGGGTTAATGAAGGTGTTAAAACCAGAAATCAAATTCAAAATGAAATGCACTTCTCTGCATTTATTTCTGAAATTGAACCTACTTGCATTGAAGAAGCTCTAAAAGATTGTGATTGGATAGTTGCAATGCAAGAAGAGCTCAATCAGTTTGAGAGAAGTCAAGTTTGGGATTTAGTTCCTAGACCTTCAAATTATCCTATTATTGGAACTAAATGGGTTTTCAAAAACAAGTGTAAGGGGTTGTGATCAGTAAAGAGATTTCAGAAAGTGAGATTTACTCTTAAGATAGTGGGATCTTAAGAGTAGGGTGTAAACTTACAAAGTGTAAGGGGGAGTGATCAGTAAAGAGAGGAGTTCTTGCTGTCACTTGTAAAGGCTATCAAGAGCCTGATTTAATCTTGAGGAATTAGTGGAACCCAACAGCAGGTTGGAGAACTGGACGTAGGCCAAGTTTGGGCTAAACCAGTATAAACTGTATTGTTTATCTTCAGGATTAGATTTTAAAAAGCACAATTCACCCCCCTCTTGTGCATTCCTGCCTGTTACACGTTGAAGGTAAAATGGGACATGTATATTGCTAATGAATGCATTTTCTAGGGTACCGTAGACCATAAAATTGATACCAAGTTGTAAAATCCTTCATCGTAAAACTAAATTCAACTCAATTAATCTTTTACAAATCATATAATTTATGCTAACTATGATAGAAAAATGATCTTCCATATAATTGGATCAAAAGCTATCATAGTTGGTGATTTGTACCTTTCCTAATTTGCCTTGGGGTGCAAATACAAAATTAATTACAACAAAGGATTGCACTAGTGATGCTCTCTTGAATCGTCTCATGTAGATTTGATTAATTAAATATCTAGACTAATTAAATGCAACAAAGCAGTAAAACTGGGATTTTTTTTATTAAAGAAAACTAAAAGACTTGTTTTTGTGATTTTTTATTTTAAGGAAAGCAATTAAAACTGGTTGGAAAACTATATGATGAATATGGGTATCTGATTCGACTGTCATCGTATCACCTTTAGGTCAAATGCAAAGACATTTATAAATCAAAATGCAAGGGCGTAGTAATAGCGGTGCAATCGGAGTTGTTCTTAAGGAGCCAATGTTCAACTAAACTACCTAGTGAAATAAATGCTTAAATACATGAAATGGGTAAAAACATACTGTGTTTGGTTTTCAAAGGTTGAATGCAATTGAAATAGATATATTTGGGTTTTTTAAAAAAAAGAGTGGAATGAAAGTGGTTTTTGATAAAATGACAAAGATGCTCTTGGAAATTGATTTTCAATGGCTATCATAGCTCAATTAAGATATTTGGGAAGTCAAATGCACTAAGTCAATAAAATACTAAATCCCATAAAACAATGGGTTCAATGAAATGGGACCCCATATAATTACACAATGTTAAGCCCTTTAGACCTTAAGTTTTCTTTAAGTTTCCTAGAGTACCATGTTAGAATCTTAAGCTTTGATGAAGACTGACCCATAGAAAAACATAGGTAAAAGTTACCTCTGAAATAAACAAGTGAAATCAAATAGGTAACAAGAACCCTATCGCTAATAGACAGAGCCATAGCAAGTGGAGACTTAGAAATAACAAAGGTGTTATCTATCGCTAAGTCATCCTCTATCGCTAAGAAAAGATACCATCGCTAGAAGCTCATTGATAACTTAGCAAGTAGAAAAATAAACCAAGTCCTTAAGCAAAAGAAATCAGCTAGCGATAATAGGATAAGCTATCGATAATTCCTTAAGGGCTTCAGATAATAATCACTCAGATAGCTAGTTCCTGAGAGCAAATGAGTCAACATTGTTGCTATCGGTAATATGACACTTAGAATATTCTGCAAAACTGAGTATCCTCTGGCTAATGATAAAGCAATTAGCGATATCAAGCTTAACTATCGATAGAAGTCTGATCACAAGAATAATATAGCTAATGAACTGAACGTTGGACTAGACGAAGATGCTAGCGATAATGTTTATGTCTATCGATAGATAATGCTCTGAAATTCCTTAACTAAAACATATATTATCTATCTCATTGAGCTAATGAACTAAGTTTGCGATAACAACTGCTGTGCATTTTTATGTTTACATGTTTAGCTAACAGCTCAAGTGCAGGACTTACACTATGAAGTTAGCGACAACAAGTAATATTAGCGCTACTGAATAAACTAACATGCAAGTACAGTAGCTGGTAGCAACAGGATAACGTTACTCACAGTCTCTGTCTCTCCTGTCCTATCCTCTGCAAGATTAGTTGAAGCAAATTTCCAACTGCTAGTTCTTCAAGTCTCCAACGGATAGAAAAATGTAATACTCTATATAAAGACTTGAAGACTTCTGGAACAAAAGAGATGCACACACAACGCATACACGAAAAACAACGAGAGATGAACAGGGCTCTATACAGAATTGCAAATTCCTCAGGCTGAGAGCATTAGAAAAGAAGAGCTAGAGTTATACTTTGTCCAGATTATTAAGCTCTATCTTGTATTCCATTATTCATAACCTTGTTCTTAAGTGTTTATCACAATCTGTTCATTTAGTGAACTTCATTGTTAAAATCCATTTCTGTTTGAGGTAGTTCCTTAGCTTGGTGCTTTGCGAACTGGGTGGTAACCTTACGGGTAGTAAGGGGGAGTGTTTAGAAGGTTTCTAAAACTCTGTAAAGGTTGGCAGGTGAACCTGTGTTCGTAAAACCTGTGGTATGCTTCTCTTGTGCCAGAATTAAACAAGAGGATAGTGGAAATCTCAGGTGGAGCCTGAGGACTGGATGTAGGTCTGGGTTGACCGAACCAGGATAAATCTTGTGTGCATTATCTCTTCTCTTAACTCCTACAGTTTCTCATGATATCTACATTATATATTTCTTCGTTCATTTACTCAGTTTTGAAATTACTCTGTAATAATCTGAAAAAGTCTTGGAGAATATTTCCTTCACAGTGTTTAAAGAAAACAAAAGATTTCTAGAAGGTTTAAATTTTATCCCATCACCCAATTCACCCCCCTCTTGGGTGACAGCCAGTACTTTCAATTGGTATCAGAACAGGTCACTTGTTTAAAGGATCCAACGATCTCAAGTGAAAAGATCATGACTGATTTTGGGTATAATATTTTTCCAGAAGGTTTTGATCATACCATTCCACCACTGCTTGAAAATATTGAATTTTCATTTTGGAAATCTAGGATGAAGAGTTTTATAAAATCATCCAATTATCATATGTGGAATGTCTTTACAAATGATTTTGATTTTAAACCTAGGAAGGATTGGACTGAGAAAGAAAAGAAAATGTTTTGTCTAAACATTAGAGCAATGCAAATTCTGCATAAAGGCTTAACTGAAAATGATTATCAGAAAATTAGACTTTGCTCTAGTGCTAAAGAAATTTGGGATGATCTTGAGTCTATATATGGTTCCGACCATTCTGCTGAAGTTGAAAGTATTGTCAATTCATCTGAATTTCAAAGCTGCATATCTACGGTTGATAAGCAACTGGAAGTAGAGTTTGAAGAAGGAGAGATCATAGAACACTTCCATGATTCAGTCAACACAAACGGTCAAGAGGAAGATAAATGCCAAGAGCTCTATATGAACGAATCTGATAAATCACTCTCAAGAGCTCAAGACGCAGCCAAGGTATACAGTTTCAATTTTTGTATACATAGGAAAAACTATGTTGATCTGCATAAAACTGATTTACAACCTATCACAAATCATATTTCAAGGACTAAAAATGTTTTAAATCATGCTGGAAAATGTTTTTTAATGAAAACAATTTGAAATTGCACTCCTCTGATCATCACAATAATTGCATAAAATCTCATGTTGAATATCATCCTATTATTTGCTATTATTGTGGAAAATCTGGTCATATTTCTCACACCTGTAATATTAGAAGAAATTCAAATGTGAGAAATAAATTTGTTTGGGTACCAAAAGGACATATAGGATCCAAGACTAACAATGAAGGACCCAAATATAAGTGGGTACCAAAATGTCCATCTAGTACTTCATGTGTGCAGAGTAATTCTAGAAGAAATGGATATTCTGGTGCAGATCCTAGAAAGAGGAATCCAAGAGCTTCTCATGTTTCAAAAGAAAGATCCACAGAACTTAAATACAGAAAGATAACTTATGGAGAAGACACTACTACAACATCTGGTTCAAATCACGAAAGGCAGTGGTCAGCAACAGTAAGGTTAAGTTCTACCTCAAGATTAAGCTACCACAAAGTACCATTCAAGTACCTTGAGGAAAACAAGAGAAATAGAATTCCTTACACATCAGGAAAAAGATTCTTGAATTCTGTTTCACAAAGGAGAACTTTGCAATCCCATGATAAACGTATCAGAACCTTTTGAGTTAGCAAAAGTAATTCTCCAAGTACCTAAGGTAGAGGTAAACAAGGGTAAAATCTCCTACACTATTATCAGTAACATTTACTGAGATTTTACACTTTACAATCTTAGGATGAACATTGAATTATGAGTTAAAGACAATTGCAAAAATACTTACAATCTTCATAAGATAGCTTCTTATATACACATGCATACTGAACTGAGAAAGAATATATTTACAAATCTTTGTGCATGTAATTATGACTGATTCACTATGTTTAATTATCCTGAATCAATTACATTTCTTAAAACAAGTGAACATATTTATTGAAATTCATCTCAGCCTGCTTATGAAATTGCACTGAATAAAATGTTAAATCTTAAGTTTTTTTTTCTTTCTCTGGCCCATCGATAGTAAGTTCAACTATCGCTAGTTGTATACAGGGCAAAAAGCTGAGCTAAGATTGCGATCGCTAGCCAAAAGCATTATCGATAGCAAAGTCAGCTATCGATAGAAAAAGTTTGGAAGGAGTGAGTGACAAGCTAGAGTCACTTACTCAGCGTGGGATCATGCCTGCTAGCAATAGCTGATTATATTAGCGATAACATGTCACTTAACTGGTCAGAATGCGAAACGATTAGCTGAAGGTAAAACCCTAAACCCTAAAACTTATAAAGCTGGATCATTTGCATTTGCATTTATTACTGGTCTGCATTCTCTCTTCTACTCCAAAATCTCTCTGAACATTCCTACATTCATTTGCATCACTTCTCTCAAAACCTAAACCCTAAAAATGGCCAGAACCAAAGTTCCAAGTATGAGTGATGTTCAGGCTACCTCTAGCGCTAAAACCTCTACTCATTCCGCTAGCAAGAGGTCTAAATCCCAGAAAGAAGTAGTTGAATCGGGCTCTAAACGTCAAAAGCGAGCTATCTCTGATTTGCCCTACTCGGAAGAACCCCTTGAAGCCCCTAGCGATGTCTTCGCAAAACGAAAAACCCTAGACAGGACTGCAGTATGGGTGGATTTGGAATATTTCAAGCAGAATGGTTTCGACTTAGATGCCTGGCTTCTTCAATACAAGAACTAGCTTAGTATTCAAAATGTCTACAATGAGGAATTTCTGAGGTCTTTCTACTAGAGCATGAAAGCCAAGCCAGAATACAAGAAAATGGAGCTGGTCAATATTGTATTTGAGGCGTCAGTGAGAGGATGGGGGATCACCTTTAACTGGTTAGCTATCAACAAAATTCTGGGGATACTTGGAGTAGAGCATAACAAGTGGTATTCCTCTGAGCCCTACTCAGAGGAAGAGCTTGCAGAAATTTATGAAAACTCATCCAATACGCCAGCAAGCATGCCTGTGGTCAATAAAATACTACACTATGTATATACTCGATTGATGACTCACAAGGCAAGAAATTTCAGTAGTTTTCCCAAGATAGACAACCCCTGGCTGCCCAATCTGATCTCAAAAGTGCCTCTAAACCCTGGGCAGCTGATATCAATGGAGCTTCACCGTTATTTATCTAAACAATCTGCCAAGGCCCCTCTCCCATATCCTCAGCTCATGTCTTATCTCCTTGAGTTCTCAAAAATCAAGTCTACCGGAGAAAAGGACAATAAAAGTTGCAAACAGCTTACCATCTCCACTCTCAGAAAAATGGGGATTCTTGTCAAATCAAGTGGTGCTGCCTCTGTTTCTGAGGCCTCTCATGCTCCTTCCTCATCAGCTCAGTCTCAGCCTAATGAGGAAGAAACTCAATCTCGAAGATCTCCCTCTCCTCAGCAGCAGCATAATCTTGGTCAAGAGACACCTCCTTCTGCCCCTGGTACATCAAAATCAATCTTCTTCAAAAATGCAATAGAAGAAATTGTCTTCAGGGTCTCTACCGAATTTAATCTGGCCTTGGAAGCACAAAAACAAGAATTGATGAAGCCCATTCGAGAGCTTCAGTCTCAGGTGAAAAATCTGGAAGAGAACATATGCCTTATCCCTGAGTATGTCAAACAAAGAAGAACAGCTCCTCCATCTGAAGGTACTTCATCACATCATCATTCCCCTCTTCATTTCCACTCTCCCTCTCATTCCTCTCCCAAACGCTCACCTTCAAGCCCTTCTCTTTCCTCTCTTCACCTATCACATTACCCATCCCCCTTCACCTACAAACATCCTAGCGATAGTCATCCTTCTCCAATCCAAATACCTACACATCCACCTTCTCCTCAAACCGAAATTCCAACACCTCCAAACACTCCTCTCACTATCCCCTCTCCTGTCGCTAGCCCTCAAACACAAGCCTCACCCTCAACCACCAAAGTCCCTTCACCACAAACAACCTCTATCGCTAACACCATTCCTAGCGATAGCAATCCTACCTCACCAACATTTCAGCCAACCTCTATCGCTACCACTATCACAAACCCTCCTTCTCCTCCCATCTCCTCTCAAATTCCTGAGAATCCACCTTCTCCTACCCGTGCCAATGGTGATAACAAAAAGGGGGAGAATCAAAGGGACAAAAATATGGCAGAAGAAGGCTTAGTAGAAGGCCAAGTGGAGGATGCATCTGATGAGGAAGACAACAACGCACCAAATCCAGATGGTTCTCTTGATAATGAAGCTCAGGAAGAGGATATGAGCATGGCTATGGTGATAGTCGAAGAAGAGCACCAGCCAGTTTCTGTAGATCTGCTTCCTCATTATATTCAACAAGCAGGAGAGCTGCATGAGGAAGTTGGAGAAGTTATAGAAAGATTGGAGCAGTCTAAAAGAAAAAAAGAGGAGAAAGAAGCAGCAAGGGCAGAAGTTGAAAAAGAAAAAGACAAAGATCCTATTCGGAATACCTCTCTGAACCTGGAACTAAGTGGGAAAGAAAAAGCATCGGAGGTTCAGTCTGCTCCCAAGAAGATAAGGATCAAGAAATCTGCTCCCAAACCTCCAGTGAAGAAATCCAGGGCATCTAAAGGGATTGTGATTGAAGAACCCAAGTCAGCCCCCAAGTCATCTAAGAGGAAAGCAGCACCAAAGGGGAAAGGAAAATCTGTTAAGCCTCCTCCGAAGAAAAAGAAGAAGCAATTGAGTTATTGGGAAAGAACTCTAGAAGAATTAATTCAAAAATCTCCTTCCTCTCCTCCTAAGAAGAAAGCAGCCTCCAAAAAGAAGAAAGCTCCTGCTAAGATAAAGGAGGTTGAAATTGAATCTGAACTACTTGAAGATCCCTCAACTGATTCTGGGAAAATAAGCAGTGAGTCTGGAGATTATGATCTACATATCTCAAATTGGAATGATGATTCTGATTCTGAAAAAACCAAAAAGCCTGAATCATTCCCTAAAACCACTCTCATATGCATTCTACATAAACTGAATGATTGACAATTTTATGATTTATGTGTAGTATTTTCTTTTGCAACTCAAGATGCAAATGTACATTTTCTCATTATAATGATTGATCTAAACATGCTCTATTCATGCTTTATTACTCTTTTATGCTTAATTTTGATATATGTTTTGGACGTGCTTTAATGTATATATGCTTATGTTTTGTCATCATCAAAAAGGGGGAGAATGTTAGAATCTTAAGTTTTGATAAAGACTGACCCATAGAAAAACAAAAACATAGGTAAAAGTTACCTCTGAAATAAACAAGTGAAATCAAATAGGTAACAAGAACCCTATCGCTAATAGACAGAGCCATAGCAAGTGGAGACTTAGAAATAACAAAGGTGTTATCTATCGCTAAGTCATCCTCTATCACTAAGAAAAGATACCATCGCTAGAAGCTCATTGATAACTTAGCAAGCAGAAAAATAAACCAAGTCCTTAAGCAAAAGAAATCAGCTAGCGATAATAGGATAAGCTATCGATAATTCCTTAAGGGCTTCAGATAATAATCACTCAGATAGCTAGTTCCTGAGAGCAAATGAGTCAACATTGTTGCTATCTGTAATATGACACTTAGAATATTCTGCAAAACTGAGTATCCTCTGGCTAATGATAAAGCAATTAGCGATATCAAGCTTAACTATCGATAGAAGTCTGATCACAAGAATAATATAGCTAATGAACTGAACGTTGGACTAGACGAAGATGCTAGCGATAATGTTTATGTCTATCGATAGATAATGCTCTGAAATTCCTTAACTGAAACATATATTATCTATCTCATTGAGCTAATGAACTAAGTTTGCGATAACAACTGCTGTGCATTTTTATGTTTACATGTTTAGCTAACAGCTCAAGTGCAGGACTTACACTATGAAGTTAGCGACAGCAAGTAATATTAGCGCTACTGAATAAGCTAACATGCAAGTACAGTAGCTGGTAGCAACAGGATAACGTTACTCACAGTCTCTGTCTCTCCTGTCCTATCCTCTGCAAGATTAGTTGAAGCAAATTTCCAACTGCTAGTTCTTCAAGTCTCCAACGGATAGAAAAATGTAATACTCTATATAAAGACTTGAAGACTTCTGGAACAAAAGAGATGCACACACAACGCATACACGAAAAACAACAAGAAATGAACAGGGCTCTATACAGAATTGCAAATTCCTCAGGCTGAGAGCATTAGAAAAGAAGAGCTAGAGTTATACTTTGTCCAGATTATTAAGCTCTATCTTGTATTCCATTATTCATAACCTTGTTCTTAAGTGTTTATCACAATCTGTTCATTTAGTGAACTTCATTGTTAAAATCCATTTCTGTTTGAGGTAGTTCCTTAGCTTGGTGCTTTGCGAACTGGGTGGTAACCTTACGGGTAGTAAGGGGGAGTGTTTAGAAGGTTTCTAAAACTCTGTAAAGGTTGGCAGGTGAACCTGTGTTCGTAAAACCTGTGGTAGGCTTCTCTTGTGCCAGAATTAAACAAGAGGATAGTGGAAATCTCAGGTGGAGCCTGAGGACTGGATGTAGGTCTGGGTTGACCGAACCAGGATAAATCTTGTGTGCATTATCTCTTCTCTTAACTCCTACAGTTTCTCATGATATCTACATTATATATCTCTTCGTTCATTTACTCAGTTTTGAAATTACTCTGTAATAATCTGAAAAAGAGTTGGAGAGTATTTCCTTCACAGTGTTTAAAGAAAACAAAAGATTTCTAGAAGGTTTAAATTTTATCCCATCACCCAATTCACCCCCCTCTTGGGTGACAGCCAGTACTTTCATACCAAACCTCACCAACTAACAAGCCTAAAACCTAATCTCATGAACCCAGTCAATTAGCATTATTAACTACCTTGGAGTGTGATTAATGGTTAATAATGCATTAAATTCATTTACAATCCATCTCATCGAAACTATCTACTATAATCATGCATAAATAGAGAGAAATCAATGGAATTATAAAGAACATATATATAACCATATATATTGATGAGTTCAAATCCTCATTACAAACCAAAATCACAACAATCTCAAATCAAAGCATACAATCCAAATCTCAAGTGAATAAATGAAGAACTTAGACCTAGGAATATATAAATACAAAGAGAAGGGAAAAGAAACGAGACTCCCCTATGAAGACCATAAGCTTAAGCCATCTCCAAGAGCTATGAGTGTCTAGCTACTCATGGAAGAGAGCCCAACAACTCCAAGCTCCAATACATGGGTAGCAATGGTGAAAGGATGGAAGAATTTGGTGGAAAATGGAAAGGAAATTGAAGAAATGAGAGAAGAGAAGAGATGATTTGGGGTTGTGTGTGCTTGTGGAATCAGTTAGAATAGGCTAAGATTCGACTATTTTGAGTTTAGAAAAAGTGGGTGTCGTGTTAGATTTGATTTTGGTCAGATCTGGGTCAAAAAATAAGCAAAATTCACATTTTAGAGTTTCTGTCACGGGCATTCGTTATCACTCGCCACGTCGAACGCCGCAGCCAATGAGGGGTTTTTCTGTAATTTTCAAAAAGTTTTGGTTTCTTTTCTGTAATTTTCACAATTTCTTAGAAACTTTTATTTTGAATTTTTCCTTGAATTTTTAGCTTCTTGCCCCGGTTTCTCCCCTTTTCAAGGTTCTTATAATATAAAATAACCTCAAAAAAGATTAACAACTTCCAATAATCAATAAAATCAAGAGGAATCACAAAAATAATCCAAAAATACACTTTTTACCACTAGTGCATGTAACTGCTCTAGAACCTAATTTCTTTACAAGATATACAATAATGTCTATATAACATTATTAAAGAACTACAAGTATCATCCATGATAGAAAAGAAACTTACTAACATGTCATAAAATTACTATCATGGATATTAAAAGCTTGGTATTATTTTCAAAATCTAAACCATGTTAGAAAAGGATCACTAACGTAGTTATTAAAAAAATCTTAATCAATTTAGCAGATAATCATGTTTAAAAAGAATAATACTAACATGGTTATTAAACAACAACAATCAAATCATAATAATCAATGCTAAACAATTTAATACAACCATGTTAGAAAAGGATCACTCTAACATTGTTAATAAATAGAACTTGCCAATATAATATATCTCAAAAAAGAAGGCCTTAGGTCTACAATCCTAGGATCATCAACATAATAGCCTACTCCACAAAATACCATTATAATTAACCATCCAATAATCACAAACCCAATCTAGACGTCACATAAAACCATCCAACTAGAATATCATCACATGCGTGTAGTACAACGTAACATAATCAAGGGCCTCAGGCTACCAGTCGGAATGAAGCATCGGCTCAAGTACAATCAACCATACAATTTCATGTGCCAAATTAAACAGAGATCCAAATAAATAGTTATCCAAACTCAGATGACAAAAGATAACATGCGGAAGTAATAATGATGCCTAAAATAGTTTGGCAAAATACAGTGTTCCAAATATCACCAATTGACTCAAGGGATCATTGTGGATCTACCAAAGCCTTCCTTGAAGTCCTTGCCTTGACATGATCACCTGAGAAATATGTAATAATGTGGATGATTTGAGAGAAAAATAATGTATTTCTCATATTGAAATGTGAAGGTACAAATGCCTACATATAGGCTAGAGGAGACAATACAATAATGTCTAATAAATGCTAATCAAGGCTACTGATTCCTAATAATGACTATACAATTAAATGGAATTATTTACAATTAATATATGATATTCCTGTTAGAATCTTAAGTTTTGATGAAGACTGACCCATGAATAACATAAGAAACAAAACTGAAAATTACCTTGAATTCAACAAGTAAAATCTGATAGGTAACAAATCACTATCGCTAGAGCTAAAGTCTATCGAAAATGAAAAGCCCATCAAATAGCAAATGGTAACTTAGCAGGAAACTTAGCAGAACAACTAAAAGGAAATGTTTCTATCGCTAAGTGAATATAGCAAGTGAAGATTTAGAAATATCAAAGTTAATATCTATCGCTAAGTCTTTCACTATCGCTAGAAAAATATCTATCGCTAGAAGTTCATTGAGAACATTGATAAATGAAAGAAAGAACAACTAGCAGAAATATAAACCAAGTTATTGAACTAATAGAATCAGCTAGCGATAGCAAGTTAAGTATCGATAACAAAGTGCTACAGATGGACATTCAGATAGCTAGTGCCTGAGAGGAAGAATTATCTAGTGATGACATAATTGCTAGCAATAACACATTCAGCTATCGATAATAGGATACCTTGAAATACGTTTGAATAATCAGTATCCTTAAAACTATTGAGCAATCAAGTAAATAGCGATAATGTGATTAGCTATCGATGAAAGAATGTTTGCTGATATAGCTAGTACGCTGAACAATTGAACCAAGAGAACATGCTAGTCTAAATATCTATTTTTACGAGTATGCTCTGATAACTTAGACAATCCTAGCTAATGTATATTGTCTCTATCTCAATGAGCTAATAATCAAAGCTTGCGATAGCATCTGCTGTGCATTATATAGTTACTTGTTCAGCTAACAGCTCAAGTGCAGAATCTACTCTATGTACAGTTGGCGATAGCAAATCATGCTAACGCTACTGAAAAAGCTGTCATACAGGTACAGGTTGTACGAATGCTCAGAACGCTAAGTCTATCTCTCTCCTAGCTCACCCTACACAAAAGTAGTTGAAGTTAGAGCAGAAAGTTAAGCCCATGAAGAAGCTGCATTTAATGCCAACTGCTATGAGCTCCCAACGACTAATTTCAAACGGCTTCTTGAAGATTGAACGCTAGGGCAAAATCTGAAAAGAGATATAAATACAGAACTCGAGCATTTATGAAGGAGACAACGAAAAAACGAGAATATTCACGAACTGATTCATTGTTCTCCGTTCTCTGTATTTATTGTTTTAGAGATTTATCTGTACTTAAGTGTTATCAAAATCAGTTCATTAAGTGAACGTATTTATTGAAATCCTCTAATGTTTGAGGTTGTTCTGAAAGCTTGGTGCTTTAGAACAGGGATATTACCTTACAGGTAGTAAGGGGGAGTGTTTAGAGTGATTCTAAAACTCTGTAAAGGTTGACAGGTAATCCTGTGTTTGTAAAACCTGTGGTTAGTGGAACCCAATAAGGTGTTGGAGAACTGGACGTAGGCAAGTTGGCCGAACCAGTATAAAACTTTTCAAGTTGCATTTATTTTTACAATAATTTTTGAAAGCACAATTCACCCTCCCCTCTTGTGCGATTGCCTCTTTCACTTGGTATCAGAGCAAGGTCTTCTTTGATTGATTCCAACGAATTTGAGAAGTAAATATCATTATTGCATCGCTTGAAAATATTCTGCCTGAAGGAAGTTCCATTAACAAACCTCCAGGCTTTGATGGAAAGCACTACACTTTCTGGAAACTAAAGATGAAGATCTACATCAAAGCAAATGGATACAAGCTCTAGAAGATTATTGAAGGAGATATTGTGCCTAAAGATCCCTTGGGCATTCCAAAGTCTGAAGATGAATTTACAGAAGAGGATATTGCTAATCTAGATCTCAATAGCAAAGCAGTCCTCATGATTCAAAGCGCTTTCAATCAAACTGAGTTCTTCAGAGTGAGCCATTTGGACACTGCAAAAGAAATGTGGGAAGCTCTGCAGATTGCTCACGAGGGAACCACAGGAGTAAAAGATAGACGTGTTGAGATGCTGGTGGAAGAGTTCCACAAATTTGAAAATGGCTGAAGGAGAAAAGATAAGAGATCTAGAGATCAGATCCACTCATCTCATCAATAATCTTGCTGCTCTATGAAGAAAAATTATAGAAAAAGAGCAAGTCAATAAGATCCTTAAAGTCCTGAAAGGAGATTGGCTCATGAAGGTCACTGCTATTCAAGAAATGCAAGGAGAATCAACTAAGTCAATCACTGCCCTGTTTGGCAGCCTTGCTGAATATGAGCCAACGTTGATAGCTCAAAGGGAAGCTCAAGGAAATCCCAAAAAGAAGTCTCTTGCGCTTAAAGTATCAGAGAAAGATGATTTTGATGATGATTATGATGAGGAAGATCTTGATGATGAGGAAAAAGCTCTTATGGCCAGAAAATTTAAAAAAGTTCTTCAAAAGAAGAGAAAGATTCCAGAGAGGTGGTCCTATCTTCAAAGACTCTCAGAAAGACAAAACATCTGTATGTTTTGAATGCAAGAAGCCTGGTCACTTCAGAGCTGAGTGTCCAAGTCTTCAAAGATTAAAGGAGAAGGAGAAAAAGAAGACTTATGGGAAGAAGAAAGCTTATGTGTCATCCATCTGGGGTGATAGCTCTAATAAAGAAGGTAGCGATAACGAGGAATGCGCCAACCTCTGCCTAGTTGCTCGAGGAGAGCAAAGTGATTATGAGGTATCTGACTCTGAACCTTCTTATTCTCAACTTCAAAATTTATATGATGAAATGCACATAGAATTAATGAAACTTGCTAAAGAAGTAGTCAGGTTAAGAAAAGAAAACAAAGAACTTCAGAAAAATTCTTCTCTATCGATAGAAGAGGAACTATTGCAAGCTCCCAGAAAAGAACTTTCGATAGCTGAACCTCTATCGATAGCAACTCCTTCAACTTCTGAAAATTGCTCCAACTGTGAAAAATTATTGAAGGAAAAGGAAAAGCTTTCACATGTTTTAGAAAAATTTACAAAAAGCTCTGAAACTTTAAATGTGATTTTAAGTAATCAAAAAGTTTTTAGAGACAGAACTGGTATTGGCTATGAGCCTAAACAAAAGTCTTCAAAAAGATGGGTTGAACCCAAGGTGAAGTCATACATGAAATACTTTAGAAAAGCTTCTGAAAATTCTTCACCATATAGTTTTTGCAATTATTGTAACAAGAAAGGTCATACTCAATCCATCTGCAATCACAGAAAATATGGCATTAGTAGCTCTTACAAGTGGATTCCCAAAGGAACTCATGTGCCTAAGGTTTTTAAAAACTTAGAGCACAAGACTAACCTTAAAGGACCCAAGAAAGTTTGGGTACCTAAATCTGGTAGTTTGTGCTGGTATGTCTTAAAGCATCCAGTAAAGGAAAATGGTATATTGATAGTGGATTCTCAAGGCACATGACTGGTGACAAGGACAAAATCAACAACCTAGTGATAAAGGATAGAGCCAAAGTTAGTTTTGATGGAAATCAAAGTGGAAAAATCATTGGAGTGGGTGAAGTAGGTCCAGTCAAGGATGTTTACCTAGTGGATGGTCTCTGCCACAACTTACTGAGTGTTAGCCAAAGCGCAGATCATGGTAACTGGGTAGTTTTTTATTCAAATGAATGTCTTATTGTTGATAAAAATGATTTAGATATAAACAAGTCTAGTCTGAAGTGTAAGTTAAAAGCAAATAGAAATGGAAATTTATACTCTTTAGATTTATGCCATCAACTTGAAGAGAAATGCTTTATATCAAATGATGAAAATTGTTGGTTATGGCATAAGAGACTAGCACATGTGAACTTTACTCAACTGGATATGCTAATTAAGAAGGAATTAGTCATAGGAATCCCTAGTTTTAAGTCAAAGCATGATTTGATCTGTGAATCCTGTCAAAGAGGAAAACAAAAAAAGTCCTCTTTTAAAATCAAGAAGACAGTCTCCACTAGTAGGTCATTGGAATTAATTCATATGGATCTAGTTGGGCCAGCAAGAGTGAAAAGTCTAGGAGGAAGTCTATACACTCTTGTGGTCGTGGATGACTACTCAAGATTTACCTGGACTATGTTTCTTTCCTCTAAGCATGAAACTTTTGATGCTTTTTGTGTGCTTGCTAAGAAATTGCAGAATGAGAAAGGCACAAAGATTATAGCAATCAGGACTGATCATGGAGGAGAATTTGAAAATAAAGAGTTCATGGAGCTGTGTGATGAAAATGGAATTGAACACAACTTTTCTGCCCCTCGTACTCCTCAACAAAATGGTGTTGTAGAAAGGTAGAACAGAGTGCTCACAGAAATGGCAAGAAGCATGCTGAATGAAAAACAAGTGCCTCAAATATTTTGGGCAGATGATATGAGTACAGCTTGCTACATCTCTAACAGAGCCAATATCAGAAAAGGGATGGAGAAGACTCCATATGAACTCTACAAGGGAAGGAAGCCTAATATCAGTCACCTAAGAATTTTCGGATCAAAATGCTACATCCACAACAATGGAAAGGTAAATCTAGGTAAATTCGATCCTAAATCTAATATTGGCATATTTTTAGGCTATTCAAATAGAAGCAAAGCATATAGAGTTTATAATAAAAGAAATCAAACTGTTGAAGAATCTATGCATGTAGTATTTGATGAAACTCCTCAAGAAAAACAACAATCTGTTGATGAGGATGAAGATTTTTCAAAATTTCTAAAACAGTCACTATCGATAGCACCTCAGCCATCGATAGCGAATCCTGAAAATAATCAGCATGAAACTAAAGATGATCTAGATGAAACTAATGAGCCTCAATCTTTAATTAGACATCTTAAGAATCATCCTCCTGAACAGATTATTGGAGAAATTTCAAAAGGAGTTAAAACAAGAAGACAACTACAAAATGAAATAGATTTTTCTTACTTCCTTTCTCAAATTGAACCAACCTGGATTGATGAAGCTCTTGGTGAATGTGACTGGATAGTTGCGATGCAGGAAGAACTTAATCAATTCAAAAGAAATCAAGTTTGGGATTTAGTACCTAGACCAAGAAATCATCCTATTATTGGTACTAAATGGGTTTTCAAAAACAAACTTGATGAAGTTGGACAAATTGTGAAAAATAAAGCCAGATTAGTTGCCAAAGGATATAACCAAGAAGAAGGCATTGATTATGAGGAAACTTTTGCTCCAGTTGCAAGACTTGAAGCAATAAGGATTCTTCTAGCTTTTGCATCCATAAAAAATATTAAGCTTTATCAAATGGATGTTAAGAGTGCTTTTCTTAATGGCTATATTAAAGAAGAAGTATATGTAGAGCAACCTCCTGGTTTTGAAGAAAAGTCTAAGCCTGACCATGTTTTCAAACTTAAAAAGGCTCTTTATGGTCTCAAACAAGGATCGAGAGCTTGGTATGAGAGACTTAGCACTTTTCTGCTTGACAAAGGATTTTCTAGAGGAAAATCAGATACTACATTGTTTATCATGCATAAAAATAATCACTTGTTCATAGTCCAAATTTATGTTGATGACATTATTTTTAGTGCAACTAAGGAAAAACTCTATGAAGATTTTGCTAAGACAATGCAGGGAGAGTTTGAAATGTCTATGATGGGAGAATTAACATTCTTCCTAGGTCTGCAGATAAAGCAAAAGAAGGATGGTATCTTCATATCCCAAACCAAATATTGTAAAGAAATTCTCAACAAATTTAGGATGGATCTATCCAAAGAAGAGGACACTCCCATGAGTGCCTCTGCCAAGTTAGATGCAGATGCACCAGGCAAAGAAGTAAATCAATCACATTATAGAGGAATCATTGGTTCTTTACTTTATTTAACTGCTAGTAGACCTGACATCCAATTTAGTGTAGGCTTGTGCGCTAGATATCGAGCAGATCCTAAAGAATCTCATTTAACAAATGTAAAAAGGATTTTGCGTTATTTACAAGGGACTCAAGAGCTTGGGCTGTGGTATCCCAAGGGAACTCAAGAGTACCTTCTTGCTTATACTGACTCTGACCATGCAGGTTATAAAACAGATAGAAAAAGCACAAGTGGTCAATGTCAATTTCTTAGTGGCTGTTTAATCACTTGGGCAAGCAAGAAGCAAAATTGTGTTTCTCTCTCATCCACAGAGGCCGAATACATCGCAGCAGCAAGTTGTTGTACTCAAGTCTTATGGCTTAAGCATCATCTAAGAGATTTGGGGTTGGATTTCCCAGAAGTGCCCATTCTTTGTGACAACACCAGCACAATAAGCTTAGCCAAAAATCCAGTTCAACATTCTAGAACCAAGCATATTGATGTAAGATATCACTTCTTGAGAGATCATATCCAGAAGAAGGATATCAAGGTGGAGTTTATATCAACAACTTTACAACTTGTTGATATATTCACCAAGCCTCTTGAGCCTGATCAATTTCTCTATATCAGAATAGAGCTAGGAATGGTAAATCCAAATGAGTTGTGAATATTCTTTTTAATTCTTGATTTATTCTAATGATTATTCATATGAATTATTACTAACTTAGGCATCGAAGTGCCAAATCTTAAGTTTTTGCATGACTCACCAATTGATAGTGAGTTCCACTATCGCTACCATATGCAGAACAGAGCTAAGGCTGAACTAAGATTGCCATCGCTAGCCTAAAGGATTATCGATAGCAAGGCCAGCTATCGATAGATGAAACTTGGAAGGAGTAAAGTGATAAATCTAAGTCACTTGCTCAGCGTGGGATCATGCCTGCTAGCGATTACAGCTCTTCCTAGCGATAGTGAGTCACTTAAAAGACTCAGAATGCGAAACGTCAGCAATTATTCATCATTTATGGTAATTTCTGAACCCTATAAAAGTAAGTCATTTGCATTTTGCCTTCATTATTGGTGTATGAAACCTCTTGGATCGTCTCTTCATCTCCAAAATCTCTCTAAGAAATCAAGCCTCTCTTCTCTCAAAACCCTAAACCCTAAACAGGGCCAGAGCCAAAACTCTAAAAATGAGTGATGTTGAGGTAACCTCTAGCGCTAAACCCTCGTCTCAATCCGCTAGCAAGAGGTCCAAAACCCAGAAAGCTATGTCATTCTCCAAAGAAATGATTAAATCAGGTATCAAGCGTCAAAAGCGAATCTTTTCTGATTTGCACTACTCAGAAAAATCCTTCCAAATTCAAAGTGCCCTCTTCTTAAATCAAAAAACCCTAGATAGGGCTGCAGATTTGGTGGATTTGTTCTTCTTCAGAGAGCCTAAAGAGACCAAACAACTTGAGGAAGATGAAGTGGCTCCTGTCCAAGATTATTCTGCTGCTAATTTTTGGGACTGGATAAGGGGTACTATCCGTCCAGGGCTCCAGAGGGATGTAATGGTGGTTTAGTTTCTTATTCATTTTATGATGACAAAAAGGGGGAGAAATCTATTTGAAAGGATGTTGAATCCAAACCTAAATCAGCTATCTGAAAGGATGTTGAATCCAAACCTAAATCATTCCTTGAAACCGCTCTCATTTGCATCATACATAAATTATATATTTATCAGTATTATAGATAGTTTGTGTTTGATATTTCCTTCTACAAAATGTACTTTGTTCTGAATTTACTTATATCGGATGCTCTATACAAGCATTACAATTATTCTAGTCTGATATATATGCTTATGCTGATATAAATGACTATGCTCTGAAAGTGTTTTTAATGTATATATGCTTATGTTTTGTCATCATCAAAAAGGGGGAGAATGTTAGAATCTTAAGTTTTGATGAAGACTGACCCATGAATAACATAAGAAACATAACTGAAAATTACCTTGAATTCAACAAGTAAAATCTGATAGGTAACAAATCACTATCGCTAGAGCTAAAGTCTATCGAAAATGAAAAGCCCATCAAATAGCAAATGGTAACTTAGCAGGAAACTTAGCAGAACAACTAAAAGGAAATGTTTCTATCGCTAAGTGAATATAGCAAGTGAAGATTTAGAAATATCAAAGTTAATATCTATCGCTAAGTCTTTCACTATCGCTAGAGAAATATCTATCGCTAGAAGTTCATTGAGAACATTGATAAATGAAAGAAATAACACCTAGCAGAAATATAAACCAAGTTATTGAACTAATAGAATCAGCTAGCGATAACAGGTTAAGCTATCGATAACAAAGTACTATAGATGGACATTCAGATAGCTAGTGCCTGAGAGGAAGAATTATCTAGTGATGACATAATTGCTAGCGATAACACATTAAGCTATCGATAATAGGATACCTTGAAATACGTTTGAATAATCAGTATCCTTAAAACTATTGAGCAATCAAGTAAATAGCGATAATGTGATTAGCTACCAATGGAAGAATGTTTGCTGATATAGCTAGTACACTGAACAATTGAACCAAGAGAACATGCTAGTCTAAATATCTATTTTTTAGAGTATGCTCTGATAACTTAGACAATCCTAGCTAATGTATACTGTCTCTATCTCATTGAGCTAATAATCAAAGCTTGCGATAGCATCTGCTGTGCATTATATAGTTACTTGTTCAGCTAACAGCTCAAGTGCAAAATCTACTCTATACAGTTAGCGATAGCAAATCATGCTAGCACTATTGAAAAAGTTGTCATGCAGGTACAGGTTGTACGGATGCTTATAACGCTAAGTCTATCTCTCGCCTAGCTCACCCTACACAAAAGTAGTTGAAGTTAGAGTAGAAAGTTAAGCCCGATGAAGAAGCTGCATTTAATGCCAACGGCTATGAGCTCCCAACGACTAATTTCAAACGGCTTCTTGAAGATTGAACGCTAAGGCAAAATCTGAAAAGAGATATAAATACAGAACTTGAGCATTTATGAAGGAGACAACGGAAAAACGAGAATATTCACAAACTCATTCATTGTTCTCTGTTCTCTGTATTTATTGTTTTAGAGATTTATCTGTACTTAAGTGTTTATCAAAATCAGTTCATTAAGTGAACGTATTTATTGAAATCCTCTACTGTTTGAGATTGTTCTGAAAGCTTGGTGCTTTAGAACAGGGATATTAACTTACAGGTAGTAAGGGGGAGTGTTTAGAGTGATTCTAAAACTCTGTAAAGGTTGACAGGTAATCCTGTGTTTGTAAAACTTGTGGTTAGTGGAACCCAATAAGGTGTTGGAGAACTGGACATAGGTAGAGTTGGCCGAACCAGTATAAAACTTTTCAAGTTGCATTTATTTTTACAATAATTTTTGAAAGCACAATTCACCCCCCCTCTTGTGCGATTGCCTCTTTCAATTCCCGCACTCCCCCTCAAGTTGGATCATAGATGTTGATAATGTTCAACTTGCTTATACGACTCTCAAAGTCAGGCTTAGGTAGCGCTTTTGTCAACACATCCGCAGCTTGGAAGTTTGTTGGTAGATAGGTCATACATATGATCCCTTCTTCAACTTTTTCCCTGATGAAATGTCGATCTATCTCCATGTGTATAGATCTTTCATGCTAAATAGGATTCAAGGCCATGCTTATAGCAGCCTTGTTTTCACAATAGAGTTTTAATGGCAACTCTACCCTAACATATATCTCATTAAGGACTCGTTTCAGCCATAACTCCTCCATTATACCTTGAGCTAATGCCCTTAATTCAGCTTCAGCACTGCTCTTAGACACAACTCTTTGTTTCTGACTCCTCCAAGTAACTAGATTACCATACAAAGGAGCAATAACCAGAGGTCGATCTCCGGTTAGGGTGTGTTCCTCCCTAATCTGCATCTGTGTATACTTCAATCATTCTTCACTCCTGTTTCCGAAAGAATAACCCTCTCCCATGAGTGCCTTTCAGATACCTCAAAATTCTGTAGGCTGCATCCATATGCTTCTTCTTTGGATCACTCATATATTGACTAGCATACTTACTGCAAAAGCTATATCAGGTCCTGTATGGGAAAGGTAAATTAACTTCCCAACAAGTCTTTGATATCTTTCTTTGTCAACCACTTCTTCTTCCTCATCAACTACTTCCACTTCTTTTTCATCCTCAAGACTGTTCTCTTCTCCCTCCCTCTCCTTTGTACGCTTCTTTTTTCTCTTCTTAGGAGGTATAATGGGAGTTGGTTCAGGACTACACCCCAACATGCCTGTTTCTTCAAGGAGATCAAGTATATACTTCCTTTGAGATACATAGATGCCTCTTTTTGATCTTGCAACCTCCATTCTAAGGAAGTATTTCAAATCCCCTATATCCTTGACTTCAAATTCTCTCCCCAGTGCGATCTTTATCCTTGACATCTCATCAATATGGTCTCCCAAAAGAATGATATCATCAACATACATAATGAGGATATATCTTTTTCCTCCTTTTGTTTTGACAAACATTGTATGAACAGATAGTCCTTGTTTGTAGCCTTCAGACATTAGAACCTTTGAAAACCTATCAAACCATGCTCTAGGAGATTGTTTCAAGCCATAAAGAGATTTCTTCAGCTTGCATACTCTATCACTTCTTGCCCTTTCAAATCCAAGAAGAGTTATATAGACTTCTTCTTTAAGCTCTCCATTTAGAAAAGCATTCTTGATGTCCAGCTAATGAAGTGGCTAATCTAGGTTTGGCTGTCACAGACAATAGGACCCTAATGGTGTTTAGTTTCGCCACTGGTGTAAATGTTTTTTCATAGTCTAGGCCATATGTTTGAGTGAATCCTCTTGCTACAAGTCAAGCTTTTAACTTGCCAAGAGAACCATCAGCCATATATTTAGGGGTGAATACCCACTTGCAGCTGACAAGCTTCTTGCCTCTTGGTTTTTCAACAACATCCCACATTCCATTCTTCTCTAAAGATTTCATCTCCTCCATAACTGCAGATCATTATTCTAGTATCTCTAGTGCCTCATGGATGTTATTAGGAATGCATACTTTATCTAAACTGGTGACAAAGGCCCGATAACTAGAGGAAAGAGTCTTATAAGACATATACTTTTGATTGGATGCAGAGTACACGATTGAGGTTGTTTCCTGTGAGCAATAAGCAAATCAAGGTCATTATGTTCATTAACTTATTCAAGAATATGAGATACATCTAGCTCAATCCCTTCAGTAGCCACCACCGGTTCTGCCTCCTCTGGTTCTCGAGGAGCTATCACTAGTTCTGGTTGCTTGGATGCTTCATATGTAAGGTTTCATCCTTCCTTAACCTTATGCCTTCGTAAGTACAACAACATATATTTATCTGGTTGTTTTTCTACATCTCCCCCTGCATTTAAACTTTCTTTTGTGATTGGCACAAGAGACAGTTGGTTTAGGGGTGAAGATGGTTCTGTTTGTGGTAGCTCTGGCTGTGGTAGAAGAGGTGGGTTTGTTTGGGGTGGCTCTGGTTGAGGTGGTGGTGTTAATGGTACTAGTGTGGTCCATTGTTCAAGTAGAACATATTCTTGACTAGGTAAAGGCACCAAAGTCTGAGATTCACTCATTCTCTCCCTCTGAATTGAAGGCTTTGGATAGAAAGGAGTTGCTTCATGGAAGGTAACATCAAGGCTAACAAAGAGGTGTTTAGAGACAGGATCAAAACATTTGTACTGCTTTTGAGTATTAGAGTACCCGAGGAATATACACTTCACTGCACGGGGATCAAGCTTGTTATTTGGATAGGTATGAACAAAAACAGAACATCCAAACACACAAAATGGAAGGTTATTTTCAAGTTGAGTAATAGGGAAGACACTTTTTAACCTTTTAACAGGAGTTTTAAAGGATATGACCCTATTTGGCATTCGGTTGATGAGGTGGACTGCAGTTAAAATGGCATCTCCCCAATAGAACTTTGGTACATTACAAGTAAGCATAAGGGCCCTAGTGACTTCCAAAATGTGCCTATTTTTCCTTTCGGCAATCCTATTTTGTTGAGGGGTGTGAACATACGAGCTTCTATGGATAATACCATGTGTTTGGAGGAATTCACTCAAGGTGCGGTTAAAATACTCAGTATCATTATTAGAGTGTAAAACTTTGATGCTTGTATTGTATTGATTTTTAATCATGGTGAAGAATTGTGTCAAAGAAGACGGTGCCTCAAACTTGTCTTTTAAGAGGTAGACCCAACAAACACAAGTATGGTCATCTATAAATGTAATAAACCCTTTGGACTTGGCACGGTTTGGGTTACGACAAGGTCCCCATAGATCACTATGGATGGTTGATTGTGCATGATTATTATACTATTTTAACCACTAATAATGGGAAATTAGGATTCAATTTAGGAGAATTCAATGGGAATTAAGTACAATTGCATGCATGGTCCATACTTAAGGAATTAGTTGCATTTTCATGGTAATTTGAGCATATTAGGTTTTTAACTCATGCATTTCATGATTATGGACTTAAAATACCTCACATATACTTTAATTTCCCATTATAGGTGCAAAGGATGATGCCCTAAATGAAGAAAAGGTGAGAAAAGCAAAGAAAAAGTTTCTGGTCCTCGCCTTAGCCCCTAACGGCGAGGGCTACGGTGAAGGACAGAGAGCACACAATAAGTCAGTTTCCTCGCCGTGACTGTCACAGTGAGGGTCATAGCGAGGGCCCGATAAAAATTCTGAAACGGAAGTTTTTAATTTATTTCCAAATTTTGGGTGATTGGGTCTTCTTCCATTGTTTCCTAAAGGATGAATTCGACCTTCCCAAGTAATCTAGAGGGAATTAGGAAGGTTTTGGGGTTTCCTATCTTGTTCTTTAAATTTATACCCGAATTTCCTCTTCCATAGCACCATTCATCACCATTCACCACCAATTCAGACCACAATACACCAATTTTCTCATCTCTTCCACCAATTCCTTCCTCCATTCCACAATCCTTCACCGGTTCACCATGGAGTTTGAGTTGCGGATCCTCTCAGGTGATTTCTCCTCCTCTATGAAGAACTAATCCGGCTCAGTGCTCTCTTGGACGACGGGATGACGTGAAGCAAGCTATTCTTCCACTCTAGGGGAGTTTTTCATTAGTTCTAATTATGTAGCCATGGATTTCCATCTATTTCCTTAAGCATTTGTTTTTCTTATGTTTGGATTTCAATTATGTTGAGACTATAGGCTATGTAATTGTTGAATTTTATCTTTGTGTTGAATTGGATCTAGTTTCGTTCCATCTATCTTTCAATTGACATTATCTTCATGAGTACTTGTTGATTTTATTACCTATCATTGTGTGTGGTGATTTAGTCCATTCATTTTATCTTGATTATGTCCTTTGGTTGATTTATTGGGTTTGAGCATGTTGATGTTGAGTTTCTTCTTTGCATGATTAAGTAATTCCATCAATTAATCTCACCTAAGAAACAATACTATTGATTCAATACAATCATATGACATAATTGGATAAAGTTCTACATGTATGAGGATTTGATTATAAGCTAATTTTGATTAGTTATTGGATCCGAAAGATATTGAGTAATTTGGATGGGACCCAAGTTATTCTATCTATTGGAACCTATTTCTAGTTAATGTTAGACTATAATTAACCCAGTTGGTCTATTGAGGTTGAGTGGGTTGTCACCGACCTATTCCTAAAATTAAGACTAATTGTTTATTACTTGCATGAGCTTGGTCCAATTATCCCTTAATTCCCCAAGAGTGTGAAGTATATGCTTGCCATATGTCTACCCTAGCCAAGAGAGCATTCCATTATTCGCATTCCATTAACCATTCATATTCATCCTAAAAGTACCAAAAACAAGTCTTTAATTCCCTTTATGAAAAATACCAAAAATTCATACTCTTATTCCCCAAGTTTTTATAGCTTTCATTGCATTTAGTTTCCCTAGGATAGTTCATTAGGCTCCTTGAGAGACAATCCGGGATCGCACCACTATAGTGCAATCCTTGGTAAAAATAATATTTTGCATTTGAACCCCAAGGCGTATTAGGAAAGGTTCAGATCAATGGTAGTGAAGGGTTTGGTAGGTGTATATGGAGCTCTAGGATATGATGATCGGTGGTGTTTGGCTAATTCACAGACTTCACATTTCAAATCAAGGTTAGATGTTGGACAAAGAGATTGGAACATATGAGACAGATAATGAAAATTAGGAAGACCCATTCTCTTATGCCATAACATAGTATCTTCATTTTTAAAGATAGATATAGAATTGCATACACTTGTAATAGGTTGGTGACTTACTACGGCATCATCAAGTAAGTATGTGAGTGGCAAAACGCACAAGAGGGGGGTGAATTGTGCTTTTCAAAAATTAAAATTTAACCACAAAGACAATCCTTTATACTGGTTCAGCTAAACACTGCCTACGTCCAGTTCTCCAACTCCTCATTGGGTTCCACTAAACCACAAGTTTTACAATACAGGTTCACTTGCCAACCTTTACAAAATAGAGCTTTAGACTTCCTCTAAACGCTACCCCTTACAAGTTGTAAGACTACAACCCTGTTATAAAGTCCTAGACTTTAGAACAACCTCAAACAGTAGAGGATTTCAATAAGTGAGTTCACTGAATGAACAGATTTAACACTGCAGTACAAGTAAACTTACTAAGAGTAATAAAGCTTTGAGCAGTGAGTAGGTGAGAATAATGAATGTAAGTTCGTCAGTTTGTTCTCTTGTTCTATTCTTCATAAATGCTCAATTCTTGGTATTTATATCTCTTCTC
Source organism: Mimosa bimucronata (assembly GCA_037074515.1). Taxonomy (NCBI): domain Eukaryota; kingdom Viridiplantae; phylum Streptophyta; class Magnoliopsida; order Fabales; family Fabaceae; genus Mimosa; species Mimosa bimucronata. The sequence goes on along the minus strand of CM073443.1, from coordinate 11,062,270 downwards.
AACTTTGCCCTTTTCCTTCAACTTCAATTGGTCGTTTGAATATGTTCGTTGAGCCTTATTAGCCGTTGGCAATAAATGCTGGTCTTCATTTCCATCAACTTTCTTCTCTTGCTTCATTTAATTCTTGCAGAGAGTGAGCTATGAGAGATAGGGTCTGTGAGTAACGAATACCTGCAACAGTGTACTTGCATTGCAGCTTTATCAGCAGCACTAGCATCCCAAGCTATCGCTAGCTTCATAGTGTGAGTCCTGCACTTAGCCATTAGCTAAACAGGTATTCATGTGAAGCACAGTTGGTGTTATTGATAGTGAAATTCATTAGCTCGGTGTATACAGACAATGTGTTAGCTATCAAAATGTCTTAAGTTATTGTAACAAGTGATTTCCTATCGATAGCTAATCTTGTTATCGCTAGTACACTTCATTTGCTCAAGGTGTTTTGCTGTCTGAATGTCTAAGTTATATCAAACAACTATCTGCTATCGATAGCTCACCATGTTATCGCTAGTGACTATGTTTAATTACTAATAGTTGTTCCTTATGAGGTCTTAGCGATAGATTCATTTGTCTTTTCAGATTATTGCTAGTCTTCATTAGCTATTATCCTAAGCTTTCCATTTACTTAAAATAGGATCTTGGCCTAGCGATAGTGTATCTGTTATCTATAGGATTCTTACTTGTTCAATGTTCAGATAACCTACACTTCTTTTACTTAGTCCTTTTAGCATGATTCTTATCTCCATTCATTCAAACTAAGTTATATGCTATCTGTTCATTTTACTTATGTTATCTATGGGTTCCAGTCCTCATCAAAACTTAAGATTCTAACAAAGTAGAGTCCCTCACATTCCTTAGCACGACCAATCACCATCCCCGATGATAGATCCTGAAATACACAATGATTAGGTAGGAAATTAGCACTACAATTAGATTGCTTCGTCAATTGACTGACAGATAATAAATTGCATACTAATTTTGGCACATGTAATACAGATTCTAGAGTTATAAGCTCTGAAATTCAAATACTCCCTTTCCCAGCAATAGTTGCAAGAGAGCCATCGGTAGTTTGTACTTTTTTGTTGCTAGCACATGGAACATAGGTGGAGAATAAGTGATGACATTCAGTCATGTGATCTGATGTGCTGGAATCAACTATCCAGATTTCTTTTTTTCTTAAGGTTTTGAGATCTCTAAGGAAATCCCCTTTTTAAGCCAATAGTGCCAACACTTCTTGGCCTATAAATGTCTTAACTTCAAGTTGAGAGACAAAACTCCTCATTCGAAGCCTTTGATGCAGAGAAAAAAAATTGATGCAAACCAGACCTAAGAAGCCTAGATACACTATGTATAGACCAGAAGCTTCATCACACTAAGCTCACTCATATCTCTACTTGTCTTCGCCACTTCAGTCCTCTGGCAGCACACAAGATAACTACTTTGGATACAAACTTGGATTACCCACATGTGTAGAAGAAGGCGATTTGAGAATCCAATCATATTGTACGGACAGGATGAATAATGTGACGGTACGGGACGTGTCAAACAGTGACCGTACAAACATGTACGGATGCAATAAACAGTGACAGTACTGACTGTACAGACACGATGAACAGTACAGCTGAACGAAACCCTAAAAAATTTTAGGCTCTGATACCATGTGGATGATTTTGAGAGAGAAATAATGTATTTCTCATATTGAAATGTGGAGGTACAAATGCCTACTTATAGGCTAGAGAAGGAGACAATACAATAATGTCTAATAAATGCTAATCAAGACTAATAATTCCTAATAATGACTATACAATCAAATAGAATTATTTACAATTAATATATGATATTCCCACAAATAATCATGGGGTGAGACAAATTGTCTTAGTTACCCTTGCCTCAACTGAACATGCAAGTGGGTGTGTGCCAGCAAAGTATGTAATTGGCATTAGTAGTTAAAAATATCATTATAAGTATAACATCAATAATCTATATCATTATCAATCCACAATATATATATATCCACATATATATATACATTCCATATTCCAGCATGACGATTCTATACAATGATGGTAACATTGTGCCCCTGTCTACAATAAGGATGACAACCCCCTATCTACAATCAGAGGAACTTCCTAGTCTACAATTAAGGAAGTGTCTCTGTCTACATTACATGCTGGTACAATGCAGTGTCATATGCACACAGATAAACATGGAACCAATATTAACATATTAACAATATATATCAAATGACTTCATATTCAAAGCAATTCAATAATAATTCGATATCATTAACACATTCATAGCATCATATTTCTTTTGTTATCATTTCTACCTCAATAATAACAGTTATATTAGCAGTACTCAAAAGACATTTTTAATTATAAAAGTATCATTAGAAATTCATCTCATATAATAATAGCTAGCATTCACGAGACTTGAAAATCCCAACTGACATCATACGCACAAGCATAGTGAGGAGAGTTTGATTACCTTTCTTCGAAGTAGAAACTAAATGAAATTACTACAAACCCAGACTTCCCATGCTTACTTAGAACCACCCCGTGCTTAGAACAACTGGTGTCTACAATCACCACAAAAGCTCATGTACACATGATTAACACATAGGCAAGTGACATCAACAATACAACTTTGGGACTTAATCCCTTCGTAGTCACCATTAAATATCAAAGCTTAAATTAAATTATACTATTAAGCTCGATTAAGTTAAATTAAACTTATATCAAGCCTATAAATAAATAATCATCCTCAAATATCTTAATGAATCAAAATCCTCTTCCTTTCCTTCTTAAACACCTCTTATGTTCATCTAATTCCTACACTACTCTCAATCATATTTCTCAATCAATTCATTTCTAATCACATTCCAAATATCATATTCCAAACGTCTAAACCATCATTACACATTCATCATACCAATTTCAATATTTCCCTTTCTCAAATAATCACCCAAAACATCCAATTCACAACCAAAATCCAAATACAACAAAACTAAACCATTCAAAACTTTTGTTTAACATAAATAAACTCCTAGGAACTACCATAACCTCAAATATTCATATTCAAAGAATTTTCTCATATACACCCTAATTATTCAAAACTTTAACTATCAAAATTCCTCTTAGTGAAATTCCAACAAAACCCAACCACTTCATATCATCATTTAATCTCAATAAACCTCTAGGAACCACCAATTAAACTCAAACAACCCAAATCATATAAATTCCTAATTTTTCAAAGCTCCAAAATTTGAGTTTCAAGATAAATTAGAAAAATTAAAAAATTCAAGATAATTTAAAAAAAATCGTGTAAGCCCAAAATCTCTTCAGAGAACCTTTAAGTCGAAGCTCAAGCATCAATTTAATAGGTTTAGAACTCTCAAAAACCCCAAACTCATCCAAAACCCATATTTGGAACAGATTAAACCAGAGAAATAAAAGGGTAGATGAGCATAAAGAAGACTTACCAGAGCTCGAATATGTGTTTAGTTAGCCGAACAGAGGTCTCCTCCAACACCGTCGATGACTGAAACATTTGACGAGTTCTCCCTCTCATTTTTCAGCTATTGGCTCGACAGGAAAGGTGGAAAAGGAAAGAAGATTGTGGTTTTCCTTCTCTCTCTCTCTCTCACTACAGAAATACCTTATTGCAGCGCAACAATAGCAGCACTTATAAAATGCAAGTGATGGGATAGGTATAATATGACTTATACCAGCGCTTATAAATAAAAGTGATGGTATAGGTACAAGCATATTCCAGCGTTTAAGTGCTGCTATAGCCCCCTGGGATTTAATTTTTATACTGAAAAATATGTAAAGCAATTTAAAAAAAACATTGGCAAATTAAGAAAGGGCAAATATATTAAAAAATACTTATTTAGCCCCCTGGGATCTAGAAATTTGTTAGATAAAAATATTTTGATAAAATTTTAAAAATATGAAACAATTAAAAAACATAATGCATTTAAATTTTTTATATTAAATGGGGTTAAATATAAAAATTAAATCCATAGGCCCCCTGGATTTAACTTTTATACTGAAAAATATGTAAAGCAATTTAAAAAAATATTGACAAATTAAGAAAGGGAAAATATATTAAAAAATACTTATTTAGCCCCATGGGATTTAGAAATTAGTTAGATAAAAATATTTTGATAAAATTTTAAAAATATGAAACAAATAAAAAATAATGCATTTAAATTTTTTATATTAAATGGGGTTAAATATAAAAATTAAATCCATGGGGCCTATAGCAGCTGCTATAGGCCCCATGGATTTAATTTTTATATTTAACCCCATTTAATATAAAAAATTTAAATGTGCTGCTATAGGCCCCCTGGATTTAATTTTTATATTAAAAAATATGTAAAGCAAAAGCGCTGCTATAGGCCCCCTGGATTTAATTTTTATATTTAACCCCATTTAATATAAAAAATTTAAATGCGCTGCTATAGGCCCCCTAGATTTAATTTTTATATTGAAAATATGTAAAGCAATTTAAAAAAACATTGGCAAATAATTAAGAAAGGGCAAATATATTTAAAAAAAACTTATTTAGCCCCCGGGATTTAGAAATTAGTTAGATAAAAATATTTTGATAAAATTTTAAAAATATGAAACAATTAAAAAAATAATGCATTTAAATTTTTTTTATTAAATGGGGTAACATATAAAAATTAAATCCCAGGGGGCCTATAGCAGCGCTTAAGCGCTGCTATAGGCCCCCCTGGGATTTAATTTTTATATGTAAAACTATTTAATAAAGACAATTTAAATGCTTGCACTACTACAGAAAATGTCTATAGCAGCACTTATTTTGGCCCTATAGCAGCGCTTATAAGCGCTGCAATAGCCAGTGTTGCTATAGGCTATTAAGCCTAACGCAGTGCTTGTTAAGCGATGCGATAGGTGACCTAAAGCAGCGCTAAAGCGCTGCGATAGGTCACCTATCGCAGCGCTTAAGTGCTGCCATAGGTGATTTATTTTTTAAAAAAAAATACTTATAGCAGCGCTTATGAATAAGCGCTGCTATAGGTATTATTTTTTTAAAAAAAATTAATTTTTATCCCTGCATCAATTTAGAAATTACAGACATTTCCAAAACATATATACATCAAAATAATCAATGATTGTTTTGAAAAAGTGTTGAAATCAACAAGCTCTGATAATAATATGAAAGAGTAAATTACTGAATCTGATGCCATAATTTTAATCAATAGTCAGCAGACCATAGATAAAAATGCATCTTAAGCATAGTTTTGAATACAATAAAGCCAAAAGCAACATGAAAGTTAGATCCCCGATCCCCATAATTCCAAGTCCAGTAATAGAACATTATACAGATGTAAAATCTACTTTGGCTCAATTATTTCAAATGTGTTTGATAAATCCCTATTATTAGAGTTTTTTTGTTTTTGTCTACTCTAGAGATATTAATATGAAAAAGGAGCTAGAATATGCTTGTTAGATGAGTTTGCGCTTAAGGGGGTATAGGAAATTATTGCTATTATGGATAAATAAATCATGTTTCTATCCCTAAATATATTTTTACCTCTGTAATAAACTTTATTTTTCTACCAACAATACCATAATTACTCAAGTATTTATAAACAGCATGACTATAATAATGGCTCAAATTTTTAAAAACCTATCATAAATCAAGCCATTGTAAGTCCTATGGTTAAATTTAACTATTTCAATACCAAAACAAGCTAAAAGTTTTAGTTCAGTCAAGAACAGATTACTAGGAAAAAGAAATTTGTCTACCACTGTCCCTCAAAATAGTTAGTCTTTGGTCCATAAATAGGTTGATAGCTGCATAAATAACTAAGTCCAAAGGTGGTATATCAATTGTTATACTTGCAGGATTTACCTCACGAACACAACACAAAGTAAAATCATGTATAACTCAAATTATCAAGCCCAAACTTATGAATGCCTCATACTCTGGGAATTCACCAACTATTTTTGCGACATATTGTTTCTGGACTAAACCAGCTTCGATCTGTGACAAATTGAAAAATCACCTTCAATATTTTTTCTGAAAGAAAAATAATCTGATTTTGTTCACAGAAACATAAATGAAATAAACGTCACAAATCTCTGTTTTTTTAATTTGACGGTAGGACACAGAAATTGAACATTCCATGAAAACAAGACAGCCAATATCTTCATTTCATAAATGTGCATTACATTTCAGAATTCAAAATTAATCTTCAAAATTGATCACAAATACAACCCAACACTCAGAAGCCTTAGTCACAACCCCCGGGAGTCAATATCATTGTCCATTCTTTATTATTCAATTTTTATACAATTCACATCATGTCAGCAGACTCTAGAAAACGAACTCATCAATTGTTACAATTTTTAAAGTGAGATAAAATAATGAATCACCTGGCCTGAAGAAATAAGCTTTTGGAGCACTTCTGGCCAAAATGAGAAGTCCTGAGACAAGACGATCCAGTCGATGAATCGCTGACATAAACAAGTCAAGGAAGACACAATGACAGATTTGAAAATCTCCAAAGGATAAGAGTATGCAAGAATGATTCATATACAAAACCAAAGTGAAAACCCTAATGAAAATTAGTAGCAAGGGGTTAGTGAGAACAGGTAGAAGAAGTTCCAAAGGAGTAGAAGAGAAGAGAAAGAGCCAACAAATGCACCTGAAAAACGAAGCTCGCATTGCTGGAAATAAGGCATTGCAGGGACAAACATAGCTCGTCATTGCCGGAAATCACCGCTTCGACTTCGCCGTACGTCCTTCGTAGAGAGAACTAAGAGAGAGATGATAATCCATTCCTTTATCTTCGCTTCAACAGTCCCTTAAAGAGCAACATTTTAATCCATTTTAGTCAAAGATGAAGGAACTAGAAACACTTCAGAAAAACAATCACATGTGCACTTCCTTATCAATATCTATACAATAAACACTTGTAACCTTTCATCATTATCTCCCTCTAATCATATTTTACCCAAAGATTAACACCCATACTCAATTATCCATCATTTAAACAGGACCGAACAGAGCATAAATTTCAGAATTCCCAACATTTGAAACTCAAGCATACATTCATCAAAAAATAGAGCATACAACCCAACAATCTCATTTTTCACACATCACCAAAAATCCATATGCATGACCCTATATTAGTTCTATCATATTTATAGCATCATTTTATCATTTACAGAAACAAAAATAAGCCAGAATCGAACCAACAAAGCAGCAGAAATCTGTAATTTCCTGAATTTACAATCCATTTCAGAAATTAGACATGCATCCTCAAGAACTCAACCCTAATATGCTTCTAACAACCTTTAAACAAACATTTAGCTTAGGTTAAATGTTCAAATTCAATGAATTCCGCCCGTGAACAGTAACTACAGAAAGAGAAAAGCAAAGCTTGAAATCGGCCCAAAATCCCAATGAACTCCCAAATTTCTTTAGGGAAATTAAAATATAAGATCTAGCTTTGATTGAATCGGTTTAAAATCTCAAAAACCCCAAGACCCGATCAAAACCTCCTCTAAAACTTTCGAAGAGCAAAAGGAAAAGGGTAGAAACATGTAGAGAAGGCTCATCGGAGTGAAAACCAAGTCTTGAATGTCAACTTCCCTTACTCCGCCATCGACGGTGCTAGAACACTCCCCGATGATCGACGGATTTGCAGAGAACGAAAACCCTAACCGAGGCGAGGAGGTCGGCCTTCCCCATTCCTTTATTTCTAACGTTCCTCCACCTTCTCTCCCGCGAGCTCCCCTCCCTCAGACTCTCTCTCTCTCTTGCAAGTAAGAAATGGTGATGACTGAGGAATGGAAGAAGACGAAGAGGAATGGAAGAAGGGTAAGGAAAATGTTGATGGTGATGACTGATGAGTGGCTGCCTCACGAGGGAAATGAGGGAAGATGGCGCGTAAATGAAATATTTTGGGTCTAACCCAACGCTTAATAGATCTAAGTGTTGGGATAGGCATTTAGTTTTTTTAATTTTATTGTTTTTTTATTTTTCGATTTTTTAAAAGTACTAATTCATTTTAAAAAATAAAAAAAAATTTAAAATACATATTTAGGCCTATAGCAGCGCTTAAGCGCTGTTATAGGCCCCCTGTCATTTAAATTTTAATTAAAAAATGTTTAAAACCAATTTTAAAAATAATAATTCATTTTAAAAAATTAAAGAAAATTTAAAAATACCTGTTTAGGCCTATGTAGTCCCCATGTGATTTAAATTTTATTTAAAAAATATCTAAAACAAATTTTAAAAATACTAATTCATTTTAAAAAAGGAAATAAAATTTAAAAATACATATTTAGGCCTATAGCAGCGCTTAAGCGCTGCTATAGGCCCCAAGTCATTTAAATTTTATTTAAAAAATGTCTCAAAATAATTTTAAAAATACTAATTCATTTTAATAAATTAAATAAAATTTCAAAATACCTATTTAGGCCTATGTAGGCCCCATGTGATTTAAATTTTATTTAAAAAATATCTAAAACAAATTTTAAAAATACTAATTCATTTTAAAAAAGGAAACAAAATTTAAAAATACATATTTAGGCCTATAGCAGCGCTTAAGCGCGGCTATAAGCCCCATGTCATTTAAATTTTATTTAAAAATGTCTCAAACCAATTTTAAAAATGCTAATTCATTTTAAAAAATTAAATAAAATTTTAAAATACCTATTTAGGCCTATGTAGGCCCCATTTGATTTAAATTTTATTTAAAAAATATCTAAAACAAATTTTAAAATACTAATTCATTTTAAAAAAGGAAACAAAATTTAAAAATACATATTTAGGCCTATAGCAGCGCTTAAGCGCTGCTATAGGCCCCCTGTCATTTAAATTTTATTTAAAAAGTGTCTAAAACCAATTTTAAAAATACTAATTCATTTAAAAAAAGGAAAGAAAATTTAAAAATACCTATTTAGGCCTATGTAGGCCCCATGTGATTTAAATTTTATTTAAAAAATATCTAAAACCAATTTTAAAAATACTAATTCATTTTAAAAAAGGAAATAAAATTTAAAAATACATATTTAGGCCTATAGCAGCGCTTAAGCGCTGCTATAGGCCCCATGTCATTTAAATTTTATTTAAAAAATGTCTCAAACCAATTTTAAAAATACTAATTCATTTTAAAAAATTAAAGAAAATTTTAAAATACCTATTTAGGCCTATGTAGGCCCCATTTGATTTAAATTTTATTTAAAAAATATCTAAAACAAATTTTAAAAATACTAATTCATTTTAAAAAAGGAAATAAAATTTAAAAATACATATTTAGGCCTATAGCAGCGCTTAAGCGCTGCTATAGGCCCCATGTCATTTAAATTTTATTTAAAAAATGTCTCAAACCAATTTTAAAAATGCTAATTCATTTTAAAAAATTAAAGAAAATTTTAAAATACCTATTTAGGCCTATGTAGGCCCCATTTGATTTAAAGTTTATTTAAAAAATGTCTAAAACCAATTTTAAAAATACTAATTCATTTTAAAAAAAAAGGAAAAAAATTTATAAATACCTATTTAGGCCTATAGCATCCCTTACTATGATAAACGCTGCTATAGGCTCCTGTTTTTTAAATTTTATTTAAAATTAGTTTTAGATAATTTTTTAAAGAAAATTTAAATCACTGGGGCCTATAGCAGCGCTTAAGCGCTGGTATATGCTTATACCTATACCATCACTTCTTTTTAAAAGCGCTGGTATAGGTCATATTATACATATCCCATCATTTGTGTTTTACAAGCGCTGCTATTGTTGCGCTGCAATAGAGTATTTCTGTAGTAGTGTTGTTTTTTTTAATTGTTTCATATTTTTAAAATTTTATCAAAATATTTTTATCTAACTAATTTCTAAATCCCGGGGGCTAAATAAGTTTTTTTAAATATATTTGCCCTTTCTTAATTATTTGCCAATGTTTTTTTTAAATTGCTTTACATATTTTTCAATATAAAAATTAAATCTAGGGGGCCTATAGCAGCGCATTTAAATTTTTTATATTAAATGGGGTTAAATATAAAAATTAAATCCAGGGGGCCTATAGCAGCGCTTTTGCTTTACATATTTTTCAATATAAAAATTAAATCCAGGGGGCCTATAGCAGCACATTTAAATTTTTTATATTAAATGGGGTTAAATATATAAATTAAATCCATGGAGCCTATAGCAGCGCTACATATAAAAATTAAATCCCAGGGGGGCCTATAGCAGCGCTTATAGGCCCCCTTGGGATTTAATTGTTATATGTTACCCCATTTAATAAAAAAATTTAAATGCATTATTTTTTTAATTGTTTCATATTTTTAAAATTTTATCAAAATATTTTTATCTAACTAATTTCTAAATCCCAGGGGCTAAATAAGTTTTTTTTAAATATATTTGCCCTTTCTTAATTATTTGCCAATGTTTTTTTAAATTGCTTTACATATTTTCAATATAAAAATTAAATCCCATAGGGGCCTATAGCAGCGTAGCTGATGATCTCTCTTAGCGCGACATTTCCCAAAATTCCCCAAATATTATTTGTTTTTCCCTCCTTATTCCCTCCTTATTCTCTCTTAGTCAGAACCTAAAGCGTTGTCTTCAACCTCGTCTTCTTCGTCTTCCCAGAGCTGAAGCATCAACCTCTTCTTCTTGCCAAATCTAAACCCAAAGCTCGTAGCTCTGTATTTGCATCATCCGTGAATGTTCTCTCTTCGTGTTCCCAGATCTGTCACTGAAGGTATTTACAGTGTTTCATCATCCGTGAGTGTTCTCCAAGCTTGGCAGCAGCGGCGAGCTCAGTTCCTTTGAACTTGCATTACCCTTCTTGAGCTCAGGTGTATTGTTGTGGGTGTGAAGACAACCATATGCTTCCTTTCCTTCTTCATTTGGTGTGTCATATGTGGTGAGAGCCGAACCTTGTCTATGTTTTTCCCCCTAATTGATTCTTGTACGGTGTTTAATTAAACTTAGAAGTAAGATAAAGCTAATTGATTGAGTTGCATGTTGAATGTGTTGGCTTTGGGAATTTTCAGGATTTCCACTCCCTCCTTCTGTTTGGTCCGATTTCTGATTTCATTTGTAATATTCTTCTGAAATGGCTGAATGTAATTGTTTCAATTTAAATTGTAATTGTAAACTCTGTGGCCAGTGTTCAATATGAAAGGCAACGGGTTCTAATTTATGAGGAAAGGGGAAATAGTGAGTAAAGACCTATAAGAGTATCTCAGCAGAGAATTTTTAGTGCGAATGTGTTTTTGATTCTGTTTCTTTGTGGCCAAATCGAAAGCCCTTGTCCTGGTGTGAATACTACTCAAATTGTTTCTCCCTTGAAATTTTGGTGGGGATTTTCGGCAATAGTAGCAAAAGTGGTCTAAAACAATGGAGTTATATGATTGTAATGTTTGATGCTATATGATGATCTTGTATAAATTAGGCATGGATTTTGTGGAATGGGATTTTATATCTGTAAATGTTTATAAAAACTGGATGTTTGAGGCTGTTTAAGGAAGACTTTTAATTGGAATGAAATTAGAAACTAAATTCCATTACTTCATATGACGGTGTTTCTTTTAATTGAAGGTGTTTCTTTTATCCTCTTTGTTTTTCTGCTGCTGCTGCAATGGGTTTGTTTATTTTTTTTCTTTTCTTCCTTCATTTATTCATGATCTGTCATGTGTGTGGCTGATTTAACCTTTGCCTAATGCGCCTTGGGGTTAACATCACAGTAATTACCAAGGATTGCGTAAAGTGGCACAATCCCGGATCGTTTCACTTGAGGAGTCCTTCTAAACGACCTAAGCTAACTAAATGCAATTAAAACAGTAAAAAGGGTACGGGGGTTTTGGTTTGAAGATTCATTTACTAAAGCTATTAACAAAAGCAGTTACTTGTTTTTGGTATTTTAGATTAATGAGTGAAAAGTGAAAAGAGTTTGGATTAGGGGTGATTTTATAAAATGGGCTTTCGTAGTGTTCCGGTGACTCAAACGCTTCTTTCAAAAAGATAAGTGGGAGTTTAATTTACCAAGTCTAGTTGAAAAATCCCCAAGCAACCACTAGGGGTCCACTAACCCTAATTAATGACTAATCTAGCAATCACTTTCATAGTCATTACTTAGGGTTAGTGTGAAGATCCACTTGGTTTGTGAAATGCCTTGAAACAGATGCAATTTAACTCTCATGAAGTGCAACCACATCATCATGCATGGAAGAAATTGACTATAACCACTAGCAACCACTAAAATGGCTACAACCAAGAATACAACCACAAGTACATAGAAAATTGTATCTCAATCACATTCAATTCAAAGCATACACAATATAGTTCACAAACATGGATAGCAACCACATATCCCAAGTCTTAAATCCAAATACAAGACCAATACAAAAGAGTATAAGCCAAATACAAAGGAAATAAGGAATTGTAAACTAGAAACTCCCCTATGTTGGTCCATGAAGCTAGAGCCACCTTCACACCACCAAAGCACCAAGAACTTAGCCTCTCATGTCTTCAAACTCGTGCCCAAGAGGACCCATGATGATAGCTTCCATGAATGAAGAAGATAGAAGGAAATGTGGAGTGGAAATGGAAGGTGGAAGGAGAAAGAACAAGAAAATCAGCAACAAGGGAGGTGAAAGTGAGTGGGGATGAGAGGATTTGAGTGAGGAATGAAGAAGAACAAGAGGAACCCTAGGAGAGGGCTGGTTTTCGGACAGAGAGGGCTTGGCTTCTGATTTTCGGGTGTTAGAAACTATTTATGTCCCTCTAGGAACCCTAGAATTCGCGTCAGATTCTGCAGATTTTGGGGACTTCGCCGTCGGCTCGCCGCGGCGAGAGCCACGGCGAGCTAACATCTTCTCTGGAATTCTTGGGGAGTTCGCCGTGAGTTCGCCGCGGCGAAACCCACGGCGAGCTCACGTTGCTTCTGCCTCCCTGGTCTTTCTCGCCGCCAGTTCGCCGCGGTCTGTCTCTCTCTTTGCTTCCTTCTTCTGCTCCGTCCCAAATTCTTCGCTGCAATTTGGCTCCTTAATTTGGGCGTGCTTCTTCTATGATCTACAAGTCAAATCAAGCCAGAGGTAGCATCAAATGTTCTTGAAAATAGGTTAACAATAATTTATGCTAATTATGCCCAAATTGCCCTTGACTAGAATAAATTCCAACAAAGTGTGCAAAAGTCAGAAATTACCCTAATTAGGTGCAATTACCCCAAGAACATGCAATAATCTACTGATTTTATCAATGAAAAGTATATTAAAATATGGTACAATCATTTCCCCCACACTTAGACCTTTGTACTCCTGGACAAAGGGTACAATGCAAAGAAGAATGATTTTAACCAATCAATAATCTCAGGCTAGCATGAGTCATGATCAAGGATATGCAAAGGAAGAATTAGCAAAGCAATTTGATAAAGCACTGGTGAAGAGGACTCTCAAGATAATAGTGTTTCCCTCTACTCACCTCATGTGGGATCTTTTCACACTTAACTTGCTCAAACAACAATTTGCCATAAGCTTGTAACTACCCTAACATCTCCACACATGCATACAATCACGTATGAATCAAAAGGACTTGCAAGGTTGAAATGATGGGAAAGGCAAGATGGATTGCATGTTATGGAAAAGGAAAGGTTGCAATGCAATTCAAAGTCACAATTTAAGAACATAGCACATGAGAGCATAATTTCAATAATAATGATGCCGCACCAAGAAATGCCTTATTCTTCAAACTTTCTTTTTTTTCTCCTTCCTTTTATTTTCTTTATTTTTATGCACACTTTTCTATTTTCTTTTTTTTTCTATTTTTTTTTCTAACATAAGTATGGCATTAACAACAAACAAAAGTGGCTCAAACTCAATGCTTCATCTCAAAATTCACATTAATGCATTACAACCAAGGAATAGCTCAAAATGGGTGAACAATGGAAAGTGAAATGATGTGGGTTTGTGTTTGGAAAGATGGGGTGTTGAAATGAATGCCTAAATCATCTTCAAGCATGAATGCAATTATAGCTTTGACAAAGAGTAAAGACAAGTTCTAGAAATTGAATGATCAAGCAAGTATACACTCCTGAAATGAAAATAGGCCCAAGAATCTCACAACAAGGTTAACCTCAATTTCCAATTAAAATCCAATTGCAGGGCCAATTAACACAATGCATATGCTTGAAAATAACTCATCATTAGCTCTTTGAAGATTGAAAGGATAAAATGCATAATTCTTAGAATTATTCCCATTGCTCATGAAGCTCATTAATCAAAGGGTAAGGTCCAGTCTTGCTCCATGGTTTTTCAAAAATTGTTGCCACACTAGGTTTTCACAAACTAGTTTTAAAATTGGGTAGAAAAATGCAATTAGGTCCTCCATTGCACTGAATGCGACCCTCCATTGCAACAAAAGACTAAGGAGCACAATCTACCTGGATTTTGATAAAATTTGACACAGAATTTTAAAAATTACCTCTAATGTGGCATAAACATGATAAAACCAATAGATCAAGCAACAACACTACCTAGTCCCCTCCTCCACACTTGAAATTGGCATTGTCCTCAATGGCATAGGGTATTTTATTGAATGAAAAATCCTAATTTTCTACTTTCTACTAGGATGCGCCCTCCCCCACACTTGTTCAATGCAATGACAGTGAAATATCAACTAGCCAGCCCAGAATGCATGAAAGTAAACAAGATAAGGAGAAGAAGCAACCTGGCCTCAAGGAGGCTTGGCAACCGGTTCATGGTAGAGCTTGAGGAGATGCCCATTCGAAACGAATTCCTTCCCGGTTCCCTCTTCAATGAGCTCTACCATCCCATACTTGTGGACCTTCGTTACTTTGTACGGCCCGAACCAATTGGAAGTGAGCTTCCCATGACCATGGCGGAAGCGGGCTTGGTACATAAGGACTTGGTCACCAACTTTGAAGCTGCGGTTAAAAATCTTACCATCATGGATCAACTTGGTCTTTTCCTTGTAGAGCCTTGAGCTCTCATATGCCTGAAGGCGTAGTTCATCAAGCTCTTGCAATTGAAGGCATCTTTCATTTCTGGCGGCATCCAATTCCATATTGCATAGTTTCACGGCCCAATAGGACTTGTGCTCCAATTCAACCGGCAAATGACAAGCTTTACCAAAAACCAACCGGTATGGAGACATGCCTAAGGGTGTCTTGAATGCAGTACGATATGCCCACAATGCATCCTCAAGTCGATCACTCCAATCTTTTCTTGATGGCTTAACAATTTTCTCCAAAATGTGTTTTATATCCCTGTTAGACACCTCTGCTTGGCCATTTGTTTGGGGATGGTATGGGCTAGACACTCTGTGGGACACCCCATACTTAGCAAGCAAGTTATCAAGAAGCTTGTTGCAAAAGTGGGTTCCTCGATCACTTATAAGACCTCTTGGTATTCCAAATCTACTAAAGATGTTAGACTTGAGAAACTTGGAGACCGTGGGTGCATCGTCCTTTCGGGTCGGAATAGCCTCTACCCACCTAGAGACATAATCTACAGCAAGTAGGATATAGGTGAAACCAGAAGACGGTGGGAAAGGTCCCATAAAGTCTATCCCCCAAATATCAAAAATCTCACAAACTAGGATGGGTCGTTGGGGCATCTCATGTCTTTTTGTCACACTCCCCCCAAATTTTTGGCACTTACCACATGATTTACAAAAGGTATAGGCATCTTTGAAAAGTGTAGGCCAATAAAAACTAGCATCTAAGACCCTCCTAGCAGTTTTCCTAGAACTATAGTGGCCAGCACAAACCATCGAGTGGCAAGCAGAGAGGATGTCTAGGGACTCGGATTCTGGCACACATCTCCGGATTACTTGATCATTGCACAGTCTCCATAGGTGTGGTTCATCCCAAACTTAGTATTGGGCTTCTCTCTTTAACTTTTGCACCTGAAAAGGAGACATATCATCCGGAATGAGGGCACAAACAAGATAATTGACTAAACAAGCATACCAAGGCACCTCAACATCAATTGCATACAAAGAGGAATCCGGAAAATTATCACAGGTTAAGTCAGAAAAATCTACTCCCCTGGTGTTGTGTGGGAGTCTACTCAAGTGGTCGGCTACCAGATTGGCATTGCCGGCGCGATCCTTGATCTGCAAATTAAACTCTTGTAACAAGAGTGTCCACCGGAGAAGTCTCGGCTTTGAGTGTGGCTTTGTGAATAAAAACTTTATAGCTGCATGGTCAGTATAAATGACAACCACAGAATGAAGCAAGTATTGTCTAAATTTGTCTAATGCAAAGACTATGGCAAAGAGTTCCTTTTCAGTAGTGGTATAATTCCTTTGTGCACAGTCCAAAGTCTTAGATGCATAGGCTATGACATGTGGTGCCTTGTTGCTCCTTTGACCTAGCATGGCGCCAACCGCATAGTTGGAAGCATCACATGCGAGTTCAAAGGGCAATGACCAATCGGGAGCAAGAAGAATAGGAGGCTCCAAAAGAGTTTTCTTCAATGTTTCAAAAGCCGTTTTACACTCATCATCAAAAACAAATTCAATATCTTTTTGCAGCAAATGAGAAAGAGGCAATGCAATTTGGGAAAAACCCTTGATGAAACGTCGGTAAAAGCCTACATGTCCCAGGAAAGAACGGAGCTCTTTGATACAAGTGGGATAAGGCAAGGACGCAATCACCTCGGTCTTCGCTTTATCGACCTCAATGCCTCGGTTAGAGACTAGGTGGCCTAGAACTATGCCATGTGTGACCATAAAATGACATTTTTCATAATTAAGTACCAAATTCTTCTCGACACACCTCGCTAGTACTCTCTCCAAACTATTCAAGCAAACATCAAACGAATCCCCAAAAACAGTGAAGTCATCCATGAAAACTTCCAGGCAATCATCAAGCATATCAGAAAAAATGCTCATCATGCACCGTTGAAAAGTGCCCGGCGCATTGCATAAACCAAAGGGCATGCGCCTATAGGCAAAAGTACTGAATGGGCAAGTGAAAGTGGTCTTTTCCTGGTCCTCGGGTGCTATAGGAATTTGAAAATACCCCGAATAACCATCTAGAAAACAGTAATGGCTTCCTCCCGCAAGCCGTTCCAACATTTGATCAATAAATGGAAGCAGGAAGTGGTCCTTTCGGGTGGCATCATTCAACTTCCTATAGTCAATACACACACGCCAACTATTTTGCACCCTTGTTGGAATAAGTTCATTGTTTTCATTTTTCAAAACATTGATTCCGGACTTCTTAGGCACCACTTGGACCGGCGAAACCCACTCACTATCCGAGATCAGATATATAATGCCGGCGCTTAGGAGTTTTGTGACCTCCTTTTTTACTACATCCAAAATGAGGGGGTTAAGTCGCCTTTGAGGTTGCCTAAGAGGCCTAGAATCCTCTTTCAGTAAAATCCGATGGGTGCAAATAGCGGGGTTCATACCCGGAATATCAGCCAATGCCCAACCTAAAGCCTTGCTATACTTTTTCAAAACATTAAGCAATTTGACCTCCTCAATTGCACTCAAGGTATTAGAAATAATAACCGGCAATTTGTCATTGGGGGCAAGAAAAGCATATTTTAAATTGCTTGGCAAAGGCTTTAATTCCAAAATGGGTGGTTCCAAAACAGAGGGAACAAGAGTAGGAAGAGTTAAAGTGTGAGAAGAACTCCCCTTTGTAGACCCAATTGGAAAAGGTAGACTAGGCTCAAAAGACCTCATCACTTGTTCATTGGTCTTCCCAAGAGCCGAATCAACACTTGGTTGATCTATCGCAGCGACTTGCCTTGGGGAAATGTCATCCACAACACCTACATCACAACTTGTAACAAGATCATTCAAATATCTAAGTGTGTGGGAAGAAATCCTAGGTCTAGGATCAGAATCAATGGAAGAGGGTTTAGAAGGTGGCCCTTTTACCACACGGTGATCCGGTCCAAAGAAGGTCAAGTGTGAAGTGGCTTTGGTTGGGGTGAGGGCTATGCCCTTTGAGCTCAAATCGGCCAACTCTTGGCTTCCAACTTCAAATTCACATTCTTCAACCAACTTATGACCTGCAACATTGAGAAAACTACCATCTTCCAAGGAAATATCATCACTCATCAGAGAAATGTTAGTGGAGCTCATATCCAAAGTAGCATTATCATTATCAATCAAAGAAAAATCCAAAGGGACAGAAAGTAGACAATCGACTACAAGTGAGTCAAAGTCATACACGTCATCACCTAAGGAAGAAAAAGAATGAATAGAAGGTAAGGTAGAAAAATAAGAGTCATAAGCTTCAAGATCAGATGTGTAATCATATGAATGCAAGCTTAATTCATGCTCCTCAATGGCATCTTCCACAGCAATATCAATCAAATTCAAATCTAGAAGAGAGTAATCCTCATGAGGATGTCGCATTGCTTCATACATGTTAAAGCTAATCTTATGTTCTCCCACCTCCATTGTTATCAAACCATTTTTCATATCAATTACTGATCCGGCGGTCCGCATGAAAGGCCTACCAAGAATGATAGTCGATTCACATGGCTCGCTAGCGGTGTCAAGAACATAGAAATCTGCAGGAAAAACTAAGTCTTTAACCTTAACAAGTATGTCCTCAAGAATACCTTGTGGATATCGGAGTGTGCGATCGGCTAATTGCAAAATGACACTTGTCTTTTTCAAACCGGTGATGCCTAAAGAAGTGAAAATCGCACTAGGCATCACATTAATGGACGCTCCTAAATCCAACAATGCATTCGTCACCGTCAAGTTCCCTATGGTGCAGGGGATCATGAATGATCCAGGGTCTTTGCACTTGACCGGCAACTGAGGCTTGAACAAAGCCGACACACTAGGATTCAATTGAATTCTTTCATTTGGCCTAAACTTTCTCTTATTGGTGCACAACTCTTTCAAGAATTTACAATAGCTAGGCATGGATTTCACAAGTTGAAAGAAAGGCACATTCACATGCAACTTGCTAAAAAGTTCAAGCATTTCATTTTCAACAACCTCATCATGTTTCTTTTTGCTTTTAAAATAAGCTTGAGGAAAAGGGAGTTGAGAGATAGTTACCTCCTTGGCCGGAGGTTTGGCCAAGGTATCTTGTGAGCTACACTCTCCTTTCTCATTGATACTCAATTGCTTGTTGTGCTTTTTCTCTTCTTGAGGTTGTGCCTGAGGACCCTCTACCACTTTCTCCTTTTTAGTCAATGCTCTTCTTTCTTGAAGTTCCTTTTCCTTAACACTCTCAGACTGCGGAAACTTCATTGGGCTCAATGGTGGGCTCCAAGTAGGGCTTTCCACTTCAATCTCCTCGTCCACTGGCTCATCATCATCCTCCTCTTCACTACTTGAAAAGTGAACCCTCTTCTTGATTGGCATGGGATTTAGTGATTTCCCACTTCTCAAAGTAACGGCATTCAAAGACTTGGGGTTGATGACCGTATTGGACGGAGTTGGGCCACTTGCCTTGGCTTGAAGCTCATTGAAAGAGTTTGAAAGCTTCATGACATAATCCTCCAAGTTAGCACTCTTGGTCTCCCATTGGCTCATACGGTTATCTACCTTCTCAAACCTTGACTCCATACATTGCTTCGTTTCATTCGCCCTAGAGTCAATGAGACCTTCCACATGGCGGAATCCCAAAGTGATGGACTTGTTCAACTCTTCAAAGTCATTAGTGGGTCTCTCTCTCCTCACGGGAGCTAGTGCTTGGGAAGATTCCCCTTGGAATTGTCTTGGGGGATTGCCATCTTGGCGCCAACTAAACTTAGGATTTTGTCTCCACCCCTCATTGTATGTATTGGAATAGGGGTCCCATCTCGGATTGTTGCCTTGCCTTGGTTGGAACATTGCATTACACTCTTCTGGCTTAGAAGGGCAATCGCTCGAGAGGTGCATAAGTGATGCACAATAATCACAAGAGGGACCCACCAACTCATTACCAACTGGACCTGGTGGGGAAGATGGACCTGAGATCTTGTCCAATCTAGAGTGGATTGCTTTGAATTCGGCCTCAAACCTATCCAATTGAGGAATGTGAAGAGAAGTAGAATCAACCCTTTGAAGACTACGAGTTGATCTTCTTGAACCATGTTTTTCTTTGGCCAAAGCGAGCTTACGAACTAGAGGCCATGCCTCTTCAGGTGTGTAGTCAATGAATGAGCCTCCAGCGGCTGCATCCAGCTTGTCTTGGTCTCTCTCCCTCAACCCATCATAGAAGGTATGGGCTAATTGTTCATCGGGAATTTGGTGATGAGGGCATTTCTTCAAAAGGTCCTGGAATCTCGACCAATAATCAAAAAGAGATTCATCGGGCTCTTGAGTGATGGAATTTATCTCTTTTCTTCTTGCAGATGTTCTAAAGGCTAGGTAGAACTTTTCTAGAAAGGCTTGCTTCAAGTTGTCCCAAGAGGCGAGGGCACCTGGATTAAAAGTAGGCAAACTCATGTACCATTGTTTAGCCTTCCCTTCTAAAGTAAGGTGGAACACTCTCCACATGACATCCTCCACTTGTGCTCTCGCTGGTTTCATGGTGTTGCAATGTATGAAGATCTCATCCAAGTGATCATGTGGCTCATCTTCCTGCAAACCATAAAACTTAGGTAAGGATTGTATCAATAAGCCTTTAATTTCATAATCAGTGTTCATAGTGGGGAATGCATTCATGAATGGGTTGTGGTTAAGGCTGGTTGTGGTGGCCTCCCTAATGGTTCTTCGTCTAGGTTGCTCACCATTATTAAACACTTTTCCTCCCCCATTACCACCTAGATTTGGCTCTACTTGGACTTCAGGAATATGGTGATCTCCCTCCATATCTTTAGTATCACTCTCAGTTTCTGGGTCACTCTCAATACTAGACTCACACGAGGATGGGTGGTCAACGATCAAGGATGTAACTGAAGTTCCCCCTCTCTTTGTCTTTCTCAACCGAGTAAGGTGTCTCTCAATTTCTGGGTATTCGGGGTAAAGCTCTTGGTCTCTAGAGTTCCTTCGGGTCATACACAAGGCGCAGACAACAAGTGTAGACTAAGGTCCAACAAAGATGCACTTGCACAAATTCAAAGAAAAATGGATGAATGATGATGCAAGTGAGTATGGTGTGAAAGTATGATGTAAAATATGTGTGGTGTGTATGGCAAAGTATGGTATGAGATGTGTATGAGTGTAGAAGTATGGCAAGTCAGGTATTCACAAGTAGGTGCAAGAAAGTCCAGCAATACACCTAAGCAGGTATCACACTTCAAGCCAGAGCAAAGGGCAAGCAATATTTTTGGTATTTTCTTGTCAAACTTTATACAATGCAGAACAAGTAATTGCAAACTAACCTAAAAATGCAAATGACCTAAATCTAATCCTATTGACTCCTACCCCTAGTCAATAGTTTCAATTGACACTTAGTTAACCTAGGGAGTCAAAAATGACTCCCCGGCAACGGCGCCATTGATTTAACCTTTGCCTAATGCGCCTTGGGGTTAACATCACAGTAATTACCAAGGATTGCGTAAAGTGGCACAATCCCGGATCGTTTCACTTGAGGAGTCCTTCTAAACGACCTAAGCTAACTAAATGCAATTAAAACAGTAAAAAGGGTACGGGGGTTTTGGTTTGAAGATTCATTTACTAAAGCTATTAACAAAAGCAGTTACTTGTTTTTGGTATTTTAGATTAATGAGTGAAAAGTGAAAAGAGTTTGGATTAGGGGTGATTTTATAAAATGGGCTTTCGTAGTGTTCCGGTGACTCAAACGCTTCTTTCAAAAAGATAAGTGGGAGTTTAATTTACCAAGCCTAGTTGAAAAATCCCCAAGCAACCACTAGGGGTCCACTAACCCTAATTAATGACTAATCTAGCAATCACTTTCATAGTCATTACTTAGGGTTAGTGTGAAGATCCACTTGGTTTGTGAAATGCCTTGAAACAGATGCAATTTAACTCTCATGAAGTGCAACCACATCATCATGCATGGAAGAAATTGACTATAACCACTAGCAACCACTAAAATGGCTACAACCAAGAATACAACCACAAGTACATAGAAAATTGTATCTCAATCACATTCAATTCAAAGCATACACAATATAGTTCACAAACATGGATAGCAACCACATATCCCAAGTCTTAAATCCAAATACAAGACCAATACAAAAGAGTATAAGCCAAATACAAAGGAAATAAGGAATTGTAAACTAGAAACTCCCCTATGTTGGTCCATGAAGCTAGAGCCACCTTCACACCACCAAAGCACCAAGAACTTAGCCTCTCATGTCTTCAAACTCGTGCCCAAGAGGACCCATGATGATAGCTTCCATGAATGAAGAAGATAGAAGGAAATGTGGAGTGGAAATGGAAGGTGGAAGGAGAAAGAACAAGAAAATCAGCAACAAGGGAGGTGAAAGTGAGTGGGGATGAGAGGATTTGAGTGAGGAATGAAGAAGAACAAGAGGAACCCTAGGAGAGGGCTGGTTTTCGGACAGAGAGGGCTTGGCTTCTGATTTTCGGGTGTTAGAAACTATTTATGTCCCTCTAGGAACCCTAGAAAAATATTTTCAGATTCTGCAGATTTTGGGGACTTCGCCGTCGGCTCGCCGCGGTGAGAGCCACGACGAGCTAACATCTTCTCTGGAATTCTTGGGGAGTTCGCCGTGAGTTCGCCGCGGCGAAACCCACGGCGAGCTCACGTTGCTTCTGCCTCCCTGGTCTTTCTCGCCGCCAGTTCGCCGCGGTCTGTCTCTCTCTTTGCTTCCTTCTTCTGCTCCGTCCCAAATTCTTTGCTGCAATTTGGCTCCTTAATTTGGGCGTGCTTCTTCTATGATCTACAAGTCAAATCAAGCCAGAGGTAGCATCAAATGTTCTTGAAAATAGGTTAACAATAATTTATGCTAATTATGCCCAAATTGCCCTTGACTAGAATAATTAGGTGCAATCAGTTACTTTAAATGGAATTAATTGATATATAAAAGGAATTCGCAGAATAACTGGTTCACTTAGGTTTTTAACTAAAACAAATATATTCTTAAAAAATATCCAATCATTACAAATGTGGGTGTTATCTAATTTATAATTTACCTGTAATCTAGAATCATTTGCTACCGAAACATTCTCTAAACTCTTTTCATAATATTTTGTAGGGATAAATCCTTCTTGAATACAGTTTTTATATGCTCCAGAGTCTATTAAGGCTACTACTGTTCGTTTATATTCATTATTAATGACTAAGTCTACCTGAGAATACCATTTTTGATATATAATTTTCTTTATAACATTTATGAATTGTTCTTGATTTATGTTTGTAGAGACATTTTCTATAGGATCCTTTAAATTAACTTCTTTATGATTTTGATACAATATTTCTAATTTGGCTTTAATTTCAGTAAGTTCCCAATCTCTGTTAACATCGTTGCTCTTTATTTCTCTTACTTCTTCTTTAAGAAGTTTCACCTCTTCTTGTAATTCCTTTATTCCAACTTGTGAACTAGATGACTTAGAACTAAATTTCTGTAAGATGTTGTTTAATGTAATAGGTGGTCTTTGATCTTTAATTTTTTGTTCTTCATGTCCTATTATATCTTTTATTTTTAATAAATACTATTTTTTAATGTCATCATCTGTTATTTTATCTATTATTTCAATAAGAAAATAAATGTCTTCTGTAGATATTACATTTACTCTTTTCTGGCTGCAAGCTTTACAATTACATAAACCTATTCCTAAACATTCATTATCGTCTGATATATCTGTAATTGCTTCATCATCTGAACTTTCTTCTTTTATTCTATTAAGATTAACTTCTTTATTATCGGTTGATTCATATTCTTCTGAACTGCTTTCAGAGTAATCTTCATCAATCATAACCTTTAACAAGTTTGCTTTATTTTATTCACTTATACTCAAATTTCTTATTTTCTTTTCTGTTTTACAACTTCTTGCATAATGTCCAAATTGACCACATTTATAACACACTATATCCTTAATATCTTTCTTTTCTTTCTTTAGGTTATAATCTTTCTTTTTATAATATATATTAGTATTTTTTCTTTTATAAGTTTGAGTCTTATGATTTTTCTCATACCATTTAGGTTTATAGATCTTATTTCTTTTATATCCTGTAAATCTTCTCTTTTTCTTAGGAGAAGGTGCTTTAACTTCTTCAAATCCATATTGAGCACAGAAGCCTCCTAATTCATATTTTCCCATTTTCTTTTCTTTTTATAATTTTTTTCTGTAACTTCAAATCTCTACACATTCCTAATCCTACTATATTAATTATTGCAATTATATTGCCATAAGTTAAATCGTTATATCTTAAAGTTCCTCCTTGCCTTAATCTAATTTCTTCTTTAACCTTTTCTGCGAAAAGAGTAGGTAAACCGGAGATAAACCTTCCTTTCCGAAAATCTGAATTACCATCGTGTCTTTAAAAGACTTTAGGAATAAAATTATCTTTATACCATCTGAAATCAGCTAAAGTTGGACATCTTAAATTTAGCAATTGTTCCATATATTTTTCTTGTAATCCTAAAGGTTCTCCTATAAAGAATTTAATTACAGCATATATAAGTTGTTCTAAACAATTAGACATTAATTGCCCATTTTTATCTGTTGAGCATTTCTGATAGTTTCTCTATCTGCTTCGGTAAGAATATTATCCCACCAGCCTTTAATAGTTCCTATAAACCCGTGAGTTATCATATATAGTATTTCTGGGTCAGTATTTTCTTTAATTCTATAAGCTGTAATAGCCATTATTAATTCTAGAGTAAAATTTAAAATTTCATGTTCTGTATATCCATCTAGATTCCATTCATATATAGAGGTTCCATCATAATGTGATCCTGTATTTAAGTATCTTTCTTTAGTCTGTAAATTAGGAAAAGTTGGCTTAGGATAGTAGTTTCTATAGGGTTCTTTCTGATATTTATGGCTTATTTTGTTTATAGTATTTTCATCTTCTTTAAATTGTTGTTCTATTTTGGTAATACTATTAATCTTTAATCCTGTGGATTTTTCTTTTTTCTCTTTAAGGTTTGATTGTCCTAATTGTCTTCTAATTTGTTCTAATAATTCATTATTATCTTTTTGTCCTAAATTAAAATTCTTTGTAATTTCTTTAGGTACTAGTTCATATTTAAATATGGATCTATAAGGATCTATATTGGATGTAGAAGCTCTGGAGGAGTCTAGTTTATTCTCTATTCTATTTAGCTGTTGTCCTACTGTATACAAAGCTTGATTCGTATAGTTATTTTGTTGTTGTATTTTTTGACTTGATTTATCCTCTGTAGGTTCTGTAATTTTTAATGGCGAAGCAATGACTTCATCATTTCCTACTTTAATCTTTATTTCTTCGAGAGGAGGGGTGTATAGATGATACCACCTTATCATTACACTGCCAATTTTTTATATTGTTTGAGGTTACGTTTACTGAGGGATTATTTACTTCAAAGGGGTTAAAGATTTCATTATCGTATGTATACATTTTAAACCAATTAAAGAAATATATTTCTGTTCTTAATTTCTTCATGTACATATACCATTGTGCTCTTATATCTTCTTGTTCTTTTTCTGTAAAGTTAGAGAAAAACCAATTTCTTTTATTTTTATTTTTCTCTAACATAAATTCTTTTCAGATTAAATCTTTATTTATTTCGTAGTTATTATTTCTTATTACTCTTAAACTCGGGTTTGCTGATTGATAATCATTAGGGGCAAAATTTTGCTCTATTTCATATTCTGTTTCATATATATTATTTTCATTATTTGGTTCATATATAGGTTGAGGTATAGTGGGCTCAAAATTAACTCCTCTTAACCTATATCCTATACTTGAGTTATCTACTGAAGATCGTGGTTCATTAAATTGTTTTGTATTTATAGTTTGTATACTAGAAGTTGAAGCTGATCTGCTTAACATTTTATATATAACATCACCTTTTGAATTTTGGGTTATCTGTTCTAACTGTAATCTTTTTAAGGGTTCTGGTTGAGCTATATTTTTGAATTTCCAAGTATCTGGGAAGGTTAATTTCATTATGCTTTAGTTTTTTAGGTATCAATACAGTTGTCTTAGCAGGATCTCCTAACTCTATTAACATGGTTTCTCCTTTTGGAGATTCTTTTAAAGCTGTAAAGTTTTGATGTGTTTTTGTTAATTTAAACATTAATCTGTATTGAAGAACCATGACAGTAGTGCCTGGCTCCCAAGAGGCATCTGATGCCAATTCAAGCACTAAGGCATTTCTTACTGACTTGTCTTGTATTTTAACTGTATAATTTGGAAAACAATTAAAATATACTGGTCCATTATGTAGATTTGTCTCTATAATTCCTACAATAGATTCATTAAAATTTGCTGTTTGTCTTCTATCTCTTATGCAAGCAAGAACAGGCTTATCTAATCCTTTTCTAAAGTTTGGCTTTATTGCTACTTGTAATAGTCCTATATGAATCCAAGTGTAAATATTTTTATATTTTTGAATTAACTCTAAACGAATCATACTTATTATTTGTCGACTTGCTGTAATAGGAATTTCTTTTTCTATAGTCTGAGTAACACAGGAAAAATTAAAGGTAGTTTCCTTATAAACTTCTGCTATTCTAAAGGTTGGCATAGACCAATTCTGTAACCTATGTTGAAGCAACTGACTTGTTACTTCTGAATAATTAAGGGTTTAGTCCTCTATAGTTTCTATAGTTCTAGTGTCTATATTTTCTTCATTAGAGGCTAGGCTATAACTTCTTACACTCTTACTGCTACTGGCTTTACTTCTATTATTTGAACCAAATATTTGTCTTCTAAACCAACTAGTCATTACTGTTTTTCTCTTAATTACTCTCTTATTTCTAGCTTGACGGGGATCACCAGGGGTAAACCAACGGACTTACGCTCACTCTGCCAAAATATTTTACCAAAGAATATATTGTTAGAATCTTAAGTTTTGATGAAGTGTAAGTTACCTATGGATTAAACGAGTAAAATCTGATAGGTAACAGATTCACTAACGTTAGAGTAAAGATCCATCGCTAATGAAAAACCCATCAAATAACAAATGGTAACTTAGCAAATGAAAACTTAGCTAAACTCCAAATTAACTATCTCTGTCGCTAAGTATGTCTCTATAGCTAATAGACAAAGTCATAGCAAGTGAAGACTTAGTAATATCAAAGTTAATATCTATCGCTAAGTCATTCCCTATTGCTAGGAAAGACTCTATAAATAAAAGGAAGTATAGCTGCATAATGAATTATATCCTTGAGCAAATGAAATCAGCTAGCGATAAAAGGTTAAGCTATTGATAACAAAGTACTTCAGATAATGAACATACAGATAGCTAGTACCTGAGATCCAATGAGTCTAATGATAACATGGATGCTAGCGCTAACTTGATTAGCTATTGATAGAGAAATGATTATTGGAATAATATTGAACTCTAAGCATTGATCAAAAAGAATATGTTAGCGATGGTACTCTTGCCTATCGATAGAGAATGTTTTCAGCACATCTTATATATATATATTGTCTCTATCATATTATGCTAACAGACTATGCTTGCGATAACATCTTCTATGCATTACATGATTATTTGGTCAGCTAACAACTTAAAGTGCAGAACTCCTCTATGAAGTTAGCGATAGCAGAACAAGCTAGCGCTACTATAAAAGCTGCCAGAAAGTACAGTTCGTACAGATGCACAGAACGCTGAGTCTATCTCTCTCCTAGCTCACCATACGCAAGAAGTAGTTGGAGTTAGAGCAGAAAGTTAAGCCCGATGAAGTAACTGCATTTAATGCCAACGGCTAGAAGCTCTCAACGACTAAATTCAAACGGCTTCTTAAAGATTGAACGCTAGGGCTAAACCTGACAAGAGATATAAATACAGAACTTGAGCATTTATTGAAAGACGACGAAAAACGAGAATATTCAAATACTCATTCATTGCTCTTTGTTCTTTGTATTTATTGTTTTAGTGATTTATCTGTACTTAAGTGTTTATCACAATCTGTTCATTAAGTGAACGTATTTATTGTTGAAATCCTCTTCTGTTTGAGGTTGTTCTGAAAGCTTGGTGCTTTAAAACAGGGATATTGCCTTACAGGTAGTAAGGGGGAGTGTTTAGAGAGATTCTAAAACTCTGAAAAGGTTGACAGGTGAACATGTGCTCGTAAAACCTGTGGTTAGTGGAACCCAACAAAGTGTTGGAGAACTGGACGTAGGCAGTGTTGGCCGAACCAGTATAAAGTTTGTGTTGTCTTAATTATTCCTAGATTTTTAGAAAGCATAATTCACCCCCCCCCTCTTGTGCGATTGCCACTTTCATATATGTCTTATGTATTGCCTTTAGAAAGGCAACATGAAAGCACTCAAATACGGAAGACCATTGAAGCTGTTTTTCCAAAACATCATATAGTAGGTATATGGAATTTTCTCCCAGAGAATATGAAAAAAGATAGAAGATATTATGAACTTATTCTTGTTGACACCGATTCCGCTCTAATAGAGCATAAAGTAGATGTTAATACCCAAAGACCCTTTAGCCAAATAAAAATCATTAAGGTATTAACCTTAAAGGATTGGGGCCAATATCCTTATACAGCCAAAAAATTTACAGTTAATTTTCACAATCTGGATTACAATTACGAAGATTATAAAAAATCCTGGTATATTGTTTTATACTATAAAAATTATTATCATTCCTGGTTCATATGGTTTACAAAAGAATTTCAAAATAACAATTCCATAGAATTCCCTGATAGAGTAGCGGGAACCATTCCATATCAATGTCTCAAAGCTAAAGAAGTCATCCATTTAGAAATCCAACAAACCCTCCAAGGTGTTCAACATTGTTTTGGACGAAAATGATGAAATGAAGACTCCTTTGGAATATACAAGAAGGTTCAAGAAGCAACACAAAGCTCCACATGCACCAAATCTGATGGGATTTTGTTTTATTTTATTCTAGAAGCTTTGTCCTATCTTCCTATTTTGTCTTAGCTGACTTTTTCTTCAAGAATAAGTCATTTATTTGTATGGAATTGTGCCATTCAAAATGCCAATCATCATTAAAGCAACATTGATGTCTTAGGGTTTTTTTCTTCTAGAGTATTCCATTGTTGCCTATAAATAGGCTATGCTTTGTATTGGATTGGGAGACTTGAATGAATTGAGAATTGTCTCTATTGTGTGAGCTTTGCTTGCATCTTTGTATTCTCTTGAGAATACTTGACTGTATGAAGGACTGATCATCCTTGTGGTGTCTTTGTGGGCTAGGGTTGTAAGAGACGGGTACTCTTCCTCCCATCGATCATCGGTTCCGTGTTATCCTTTTCTCGTCTTAATACTTGTCTTCTAGCAGATCCGCTCCCCGATAATATATCATTTGGTATCAGAGCAATGGCTTGCTAGATTTCAAATTCTATCCTTTGTTTTCTTTTGTTTCATTTATCGTATTGCTTCTGTGTTCCTCGTTTCTGTCTTCTTGTCTTATCCTTTTATTTCTTTTGTTTCTTCTCTTGTTTCCAGTGTTCTTTTTCTTTCTTTCAATTTCATTTCTTTTCTCCGCCCTTTGTTTATGTTTGTGTGACATTGATATAAAAAAATTCGTAAAAAAACGAAAATAAAAAAAAAAACAGAGAGAAAGAGAGGTTTGCAGGTTGGAGCATTGCAAGATTTGGGAATTTTTATTTTTTTCATTTCAAAATCACCATTAGTTCCCTAAATTTCAAATCTGGGTGGTAAGATTCCTTTTCCATTCTTTTTGTGATTTCCTTATTCTTCTGGTTTCCTTTTTTTTGAATTTTTATCCACTCTACATACACCTCCTTCCATCTTCATTTCCTAAATCATCACGTTTTCCCCCTCTCCTTTGATTTTCATATTCACATTTACCCCATCCATTATTCTCTTGTGTCAAGAAAAAAAAATCTTATTGTTACAACTTTGGTTATAAAGATTACGACATATTTGATATTGTCTCTTGATTTGTTGTTAAGTTTCAATCTAGAATACTGTAAGTGGCAAGCTAGAGTGGTAAAAGGAAAGAGTGCTTACATTAATTTAAAAGCCATATTTGAGCAAAACACGAATGACATATGGTGATTTTTTTTGAGTGATACACGTGAGTAGAGTGGTGAGGTCCTTTATTATGGTTTTCTTCCTCTAACATTACAGATTCAAGATGGGTAAAGAAGAAACACATGTAGATTTCAAATTGTTCTTGGAAAGTATGACACATGACCTCCTTGAGCTACGCATAGAGGTGGCCAAATTAAGGGCATCATCCCGTTCTAAATTTCTCAAAGAATTGCAGGAGCTCAATCAAGGATCCATGAGTGTCAAAGAATATTTTGATGAGATGCATATTGCTATGCTTCGAGCGAAAGTACGAGAAAGTTCAGAGGCAACTATGGATGGATAGATTCCTAAATGGACTTAATCCAAGCATTTCTAAACAAATGGAGCTGTATCCTTATAGTGATATTACAGGAATGGTCTCTATAGCCATTGAGCTAGAAAAACTCATGAAGAAAAAAGAGAGAAATAGAGAAAAAGAGAAGATAAAAAAAGAGATAGAGACCTATGAAAAAGAGCTTGAAGAGAAAAGAAAAATAGAGAGTGAGAAAGAAAGTGAGATTGAGATGATAACAGTGACTAAGAGTGATTTGAGTCAAAATAAAGCAAATGCATGCTTTGATGAGGAAAAAGTAGAAACTTTTGTTGATTCTAACTCTTTTCCTCCAAGTGATGTTTTATCACCTCTACACGAACTTTGTAATGATGATGACTCAACCAAAATTCCTCCACATGACGATTATGACCGTCAAGAGTCGAGGACGACTCTTCTTCAAGAGAGGGAGAATGATAGAGTAGCGGGAACCATTCCATATCAATGTCTCAAAGCTAAAGAAGTCATCCATCTAGAAATCCAACAAACCCTCCAAGGTGTTCAAGGAACTTTTAGCTCATGTTGGGTTACATGGAGGAAGACATGGATTATTCCATGGGTAGCATATATGGGGTTAAATGTGACATTTGTTAGGGCACCACCTAAGCCACCATGGCATGTCCAATGCACTTATTTGGGCATGGGGGAGTCTAATGGAGCTTTAATAATTCATATTGGAGCCCAAATGCATATTGTAGTGGACCAGGAGAGTTTTAGAATGTGATTCAACCACATTCAAGCGCAAATGGTTGTTTTAAAGGCCCAACATTGTTTTGGACGAAAATGATGAAATGAAGACTCCTTTGGAATATACAAGAAGGTTCAAGAAGCAACACAAAGCTCCACATGCACCAAATCTGATGGGATTTTGTTTTATTTTATTCTAGAAGCTTTGTCCTATCTTCCTATTTTGTCTTAGCTGACTTTTTCTTCAAGAATAAGTCATTTATTTGTATGGAATTGTGCCATTCAAAATGCCAATCATCATTAAAGCACCATTGATGTCTTAGGGTTTTTTTCTTCTAGAGTATTCCATTGTTGCCTATAAATAGGCTATGCTTTGTATTGGATTGGGAGACTTGAATGAATTGAGAATTGTCTCTATTGTGTGAGCTTTGCTTGCATCTTTGTATTCTCTTGAGAATACTTGACTGTATGAAGGACTGATCATCCTTGTGGTGTCTTTGTGGGCTAGGGTTGTAAGAGACGGGTACTCTTCCTCCCATCGATCATCGGTTCCGTGTTATCCTTTTCTCGTCTTAATACTTGTCTTCTAGCAGATCCGCTCCCCGATAATATATCATTTGGTATCAGAGCAATGGCTTGCTAGATTTCAAATTCTATCCTTTGTTTTCTTTTGTTTCATTTATCGTATTGCTTCTGTGTTCCTCGTTTCTGTCTTCTTGTCTTATCCTTTTATTTCTTTCGTTTCTTCTCTTTTTTCCAGTGTTCTTTTTCTTTCTTTCAATTTCATTTCTTTTCTCCGCCCTTTGTTTATGTTTGTGTGACATTGATATAAAAAAATTCGTAAAAAAACGAAAATAAAAAAAAAAACAGAGAGAAAGAGAGGTTTGCAGGTTGGAGCATTGCAAGATTTGGGAATTTTTATTTTTTTCATTTCAAAATCACCATTAGTTCCCTAAATTTCAAATCTGGGTGGTAAGATTCCTTTTCCATTCTTTTTGTGATTTCCTTATTCTTCTGGTTTCCTTTTTTTTGAATTTTTATCCACTCTACATACACCTCCTTCCATCTTCATTTCCTAAATCATCACGTTTTCCCCCTCTCCTTTGATTTTCATATTCACATTTACCCCATCCATTATTCTCTTGTGTCAAGAAAAAAAAATCTTATTGTTACAACTTTGGTTATAAAGATTACGACATATTTGATATTGTCTCTTGATTTGTTGTTAAGTTTCAATCTAGAATACTGTAAGTGGCAAGCTAGAGTGGTAAAAGGAAAGAGTGCTTACATTAATTTAAAAGCCATATTTGAGCAAAACACGAATGACATATGGTGATTTTTTTTGAGTGATACACGTGAGTAGAGTGGTGAGGTCCTTTATTATGGTTTTCTTCCTCTAACATTACAGATTCAAGATGGGTAAAGAAGAAACACATGTAGATTTCAAATTGTTCTTGGAAAGTATGACACATGACCTCCTTGAGCTACGCATAGAGGTGGCCAAATTAAGGGCATCATCCCGTTCTAAATTTGTCAAAGAATTGCAGGAGCTCAATCAAGGATCCATGAGTGTCAAAGAATATTTTGATGAGATGCATATTGCTATGCTTCGAGCGAAAGTACGAGAAAGTTCAGAGGCAACTATGGATGGATAGATTCCTAAATGGACTTAATCCAAGCATTTCTAAACAAATGGAGCTGTATCCTTATAGTGATATTACAGGAATGGTCTCTATAGCCATTGAGCTAGAAAAACTCATGAAGAAAAAAGAGAGAAATAGAGAAAAAGAGAAGATAAAAAAAGAGATAGAGACCTATGAAAAAGAGCTTGAAGAGAAAAGAAAAATAGAGAGTGAGAAAGAAAGTGAGATTGAGATGATAACAGTGACTAAGAGTGATTTGAGTCAAAATAAAGCAAATGCATGCTTTGATGAGGAAAAAGTAGAAACTTTTGTTGATTCTAACTCTTTTCCTCCAAGTGATGTTTTATCACCTCTACACGAACTTTGTAATGATGATGACTCAACCAAAATTCCTCCACATGACGATTATGACCGTCAAGAGTCGAGGACGACTCTTCTTCAAGAGAGGGAGAATGATAGAGTAGCGGGAACCATTCCATATCAATGTCTCAAAGCTAAAGAAGTCATCCATCTAGAAATCCAACAAACCCTCCAAGGTGTTCAAGGAACTTTTAGCTCATGTTGGGTTACATGGAGGAAGACATGGATTATTCCATGGGTAGCATATATGGGGTTAAATGTGACATTTGTTAGGGCACCACCTAAGCCACCATGGCATGTCCAATGCACTTATTTGGGCATGGGGGAGTCTAATGGAGCTTTAATAATTCATATTGGAGCCCAAATGCATATTGTAGTGGACCAGGAGAGTTTTAGAATGTGATTCAACCACATTCAAGCCCAAATGGTTGTTTTAAAGGCCCAACATTGTTTTGGACGAAAATGATGAAATGAAGACTCCTTTGGAATATACAAGAAGGTTCAAGAAGCAACACAAAGCTCCACATGCACCAAATCTGATGGGATTTTGTTTTATTTTATTCTAGAAGCTTTGTCCTATCTTCCTATTTTGTCTTAGCTGACTTTTTCTTCAAGAATAAGTCATTTATTTGTATGGAATTGTGCCATTCAAAATGCCAATCATCATTAAAGCACCATTGATGTCTTAGGGTTTTTTTCTTCTAGAGTATTCCATTGTTGCCTATAAATAGGCTATGCTTTGTATTGGATTGGGAGACTTGAATGAATTGAGAATTGTCTCTATTGTGTGAGCTTTGCTTGCATCTTTGTATTCTCTTGAGAATACTTGACTGTATGAAGGACTGATCATCCTTGTGGTGTCTTTGTGGGCTAGGGTTGTAAGAGACGGGTACTCTTCCTCCCATCGATCATCGGTTCCGTGTTATCCTTTTCTCGTCTTAATACTTGTCTTCTAGCAGATCCGCTCCCCGATAATATATCATTTGGTATCAGAGCAATGGCTTGCTAGATTTCAAATTCTATCCTTTGTTTTCTTTTGTTTCATTTATCGTATTGCTTCTGTGTTCCTCGTTTCTGTCTTCTTGTCTTATCCTTTTATTTCTTTCGTTTCTTCTCTTGTTTCCAGTGTTCTTTTTCTTTCTTTCAATTTCATTTCTTTTCTCCGCCCTTTGTTTATGTTTGTGTGACATTGATATAAAAAAATTCGTAAAAAAACGAAAATAAAAAAAAAAACAGAGAGAAAGAGAGGTTTGCAGGTTGGAGCATTGCAAGATTTGGGAATTTTTATTTTTTTCATTTCAAAATCACCATTAGTTCCCTAAATTTCAAATCTGGGTGGTAAGATTCCTTTTCCATTCTTTTTGTGATTTCCTTATTCTTCTGGTTTCCTTTTTTTTGAATTTTTATCCACTCTACATACACCTCCTTCCATCTTCATTTCCTAAATCATCACGTTTTCCCCCTCTCCTTTGATTTTCATATTCACATTTACCCCATCCATTATTCTCTTGTGTCAAGAAAAAAAAATCTTATTGTTACAACTTTGGTTATAAAGATTACGACATATTTGATATTGTCTCTTGATTTGTTGTTAAGTTTCAATCTAGAATACTGTAAGTGGCAAGCTAGAGTGGTAAAAGGAAAGAGTGCTTACATTAATTTAAAAGCCATATTTGAGCAAAACACGAATGACATATGGTGATTTTTTTTGAGTGATACACGTGAGTAGAGTGGTGAGGTCCTTTATTATGGTTTTCTTCCTCTAACATTACAGATTCAAGATGGGTAAAGAAGAAACACATGTAGATTTCAAATTGTTCTTGGAAAGTATGACACATGACCTCCTTGAGCTACGCATAGAGGTGGCCAAATTAAGGGCATCATCCCGTTCTAAATTTCTCAAAGAATTGCAGGAGCTCAATCAAGGATCCATGAGTGTCAAAGAATATTTTGATGAGATGCATATTGCTATGCTTCGAGCGAAAGTACGAGAAAGTTCAGAGGCAACTATGGATGGATAGATTCCTAAATGGACTTAATCCAAGCATTTCTAAACAAATGGAGCTGTATCCTTATAGTGATATTACAGGAATGGTCTCTATAGCCATTGAGCTAGAAAAACTCATGAAGAAAAAAGAGAGAAATAGAGAAAAAGAGAAGATAAAAAAAGAGATAGAGACCTATGAAAAAGAGCTTGAAGAGAAAAGAAAAATAGAGAGTGAGAAAGAAAGTGAGATTGAGATGATAACAGTGACTAAGAGTGATTTGAGTCAAAATAAAGCAAATGCATGCTTTGATGAGGAAAAAGTAGAAACTTTTGTTGATTCTAACTCTTTTCCTCCAAGTGATGTTTTATCACCTCTACACGAACTTTGTAATGATGATGACTCAACCAAAATTCCTCCACATGGCGATTATGACCGTCAAGAGTCGAGGACGACTCTTCTTCAAGAGAGGGAGAATGATAGAGTAGCGGGAACCATTCCATATCAATGTCTCAAAGCTAAAGAAGTCATCCATCTAGAAATCCAACAAACCCTCCAAGGTGTTCAAGGAACTTTTAGCTCATGTTGGGTTACATGGAGGAAGACATGGATTATTCCATGGGTAGCATATATGGGGTTAAATGTGACATTTGTTAGGGCACCACCTAAGCCACCATGGCATGTCCAATGCACTTATTTGGGCATGGGGGAGTCTAATGGAGCTTTAATAATTCATATTGGAGCCCAAATGCATATTGTAGTGGACCAGGAGAGTTTTAGAATGTGATTCAACCACATTCAAGCCCAAATGGTTGTTTTAAAGGCCCAACATTGTTTTGGACGAAAATGATTAAATGAAGACTCCTTTGGAATATACAAGAAGGTTCAAGAAGCAACACAAAGCTCCACATGCACCAAATCTGATGGGATTTTGTTTTATTTTATTCTAGAAGCTTTGTCCTATCTTCCTATTTTGTCTTAGCTGACTTTTTCTTCAAGAATAAGTCATTTATTTGTATGGAATTGTGCCATTCAAAATGCCAATCATCATTAAAGCACCATTGATGTCTTAGGGTTTTTTTCTTCTAGAGTATTCCATTGTTGCCTATAAATAGGCTATGCTTTGTATTGGATTGGGAGACTTGAATGAATTGAGAATTGTCTCTATTGTGTGAGCTTTGCTTGCATCTTTGTATTCTCTTGAGAATACTTGACTGTATGAAGGACTGATCATCCTTGTGGTGTCTTTGTGGGCTAGGGTTGTAAGAGACGGGTACTCTTCCTCCCATCGATCATCGGTTCCGTGTTATCCTTTTCTCGTCTTAATACTTGTCTTCTAGCAGATCCGCTCCCCGATAATATATCATTTGGTATCAGAGCAATGGCTTGCTAGATTTCAAATTCTATCCTTTGTTTTCTTTTGTTTCATTTATCGTATTGCTTCTGTGTTCCTCGTTTCTGTCTTCTTGTCTTATCCTTTTATTTCTTTTGTTTCTTCTCTTGTTTCCAGTGTTCTTTTTCTTTCTTTCAATTTCATTTCTTTCCTCCGCCCTTTGTTTATGTTTGTGTGACATTGATATAAAAAATTCTTAAAAAAACGAAAATAAAAAAAAAACAGAGAGAAAGAGAGGTTTGCAGGTTGGAGCATTGCAAGATTTGGGAATTTTTATTTTTTTCATTTCAAAATCACCATTAGTTCCCTAAATTTCAAATCTGGGTGGTAAGATTCCTTTTCCATTCTTTTTGTGATTTCCTTATTCTTCTGGTTTCCTTTTTTTTGAATTTCTATCCACTGTACATACACCTCCTTCCATCTTCATTTCCTAAATCATCACGTTTTCCCCCTCTCCTTTGATTTTCAGATTCACATTTACCCCATCCATTATTCTCTTGTGTCAAGAAAAAAAAATCTTATTGTTACAACTTTGGTTATAAAGATTACGACATATTTGATATTGTCTCTTGATTTGTTGTTAAGTTTCAATCTAGAATACTGTAAGTGGCAAGCTAGAGTGGTAAAAGGCAAGAGTGCTTACATTAATTTAAAAGCCATATTTGAGCAAAACACGAATGACATATGGTGATTTTTTTTTAGTGATACACGTGAGTAGAGTGGTGAGGTCCTTTATTATGGTTTTCTTCCTCTAACATTACAGATTCAAGATGGGTAAAGAAGAAACACATGTAGATTTCAAATTGTTCTTGGAAAGTATGACACATGATGATAGAATATCCAGAGGATAGAATATCCAGAGGCATTGGTTATGATTATTATGAAGTCCAAGAAGCACTAATCCAATCAAAGGTTCGACAAACCATAAAAAGATCTCGAGGAGTTTATATAGTGCTTACATGGAGGATGACATGGATTATTGCTTGGTTGATAGTTAAATATATTGAGCTTGATGTTCAACAAGAAAGGGCACCCCCAAAACCACCATGGCATGTCCAATATACTTAATTGAGCATAGATGAGTCCAATGGAGCATTGATATTTCAAATTGGGGCCTAAATGCATATAATAGTAGACCAAGAGAGTTTTAGAATGTGATTCAACCACATTCAAGCCCAAATGGTTGTCTTAAAGGGCCATACATTATTTTGGACGAAAATATGAAGATAAATACTTCATTTTGAAGATCCAAGAAGGTTTCAGATTCGTCTTAATGTTAAAAGCCCAACAAGATGAATTACAAGGTCCATATGCAGTCCAAATTGAATAATTCAATTAAAATACCATGTGACAAGCATGTGCCTTGAAGGAGGAGAATGGATGACGTCCTAGAGTCATAAAGAAGCATCAAGAAGGGGTCATTATTCATTTAGCTTGATTGAATTTCGTTTTTAGGAAGTTTCCTATTTTGTTTCCATTGAATAAGGCATTCTTTGGTCATTGCTTGTTCTAGAAGACTGTTTTAATTTCCTATTTTTAAAGTAGCTTATTTTCCTTTCCTATTTTCTTTAGGAAGATGACTTTTACTTGAGGTTTAAGTAATTTCCTATTTCCTTTAGGATTGAATGGTGCCAATCAGTCAATCAATCATCATTAAGGCATCATTCCTATGAGTCTTAGGATTTCTAATTCTAGAGTGTTCTCTTATTGCCTATTTATAGGAACATCTTGTATTTGAATTTTCAGATTTGAATGAATTGGGATTTTTATCTCTTTGTGTGAGCTTTGCTTGCTTCTTTGTATTCTTGTGAGAATACTTGACTGTATCAAGGACTGATCATCCTTGTGGTGTCTTTGTGGCTAGGGTTGTAAGAGACGGGTACTCTTCCTCCCATTGATCATCCATTTGTTCTGTTTAGCGAGTCTTTGTACTTGGCTTCTAGCCGATCCGTCCCCATATTATCTATCATTACAAAATAGGAAACTAATTAAACAAATAGAATCCTAATTGATTAATTCCATAAAAGACCATTCTTGATGCTTCTTGAATCTTCTTGGATCTTCCAAATGGACATTCCTACTAGTATTTTCGTTCATGACACTTTATGGGCCTATAAGACACCCATTTGGGCTTCAAAGAGGTTGTATCACGTTTTGAAACACCCATGGTGCATTACACATTGTATTTGGGCCCCAATTTGGAGTATTGATGCGCTATTGGACTCCTCCATGCCATGGTGGCTTTGGGGGTGCCCTGCCATGTGTCACATTTAACTCCGCACATGTAGTCATCCATGTATTATCCAAGCAATAATCCATGTCATCCTCCATGTGATCGTTCTCAAGCAATAAATTTGTTGAACACCTTGGATTGCTTGTTGGGCTTTGTGACCCCTATATTGAACAGGTTAAGCTATCGATAACCATAAGTGCTTCAGATAATGATCTTTCAGATAGCTAGTGCTTGAGAGCTAATGAGTCAAGAGCTGATATGTTCGCTTGCGCTAAAATGTTTATCTATGGATAGTGGGATACCTTGAAATTCTGAATTCCTTGATACTGGTATCCTTAAAAGCTAATAAGCAAATCAAGTATCTAGCGATAGTAGTTTAAGCAATCGATAGAAGAATATATGCTGATATGATGCTCTCTGATCTAAAAGAATATGCTATCGATTGTTCACATTCCTTTCTATATCAAAATGCTCTGAAATGTCTTATATTGTTTTATCTCAATTGAGCAAATAGATTAAGCTTGCGATAGCAACCTCTGTGTAATATATGATTATTTGGTTAGCTAACAGCTTAAGTGCAGATCTCACTCTATGAGTCTAGCGATAGCAGATCTAACTAGCGCTAATAAAAAGCTGCCAGAAAGTACTATTTGTACGGATGATCAGAACGCTAAGTCTATCTCTCTCTTAGCTCACCCTATGCTAGAAGTAGTTGAAGCTGAAGCAGAGAGTTAAGCCCGAAGAAGAAGCTGCATTAAATGCCAACGGCTATGAGCTCTCAACGACTAAATTCAAACGGCTTCTTGAAGATTAAATTTTAGGTCAAAATCTGGAGAAGAAGATATAAATACAGAACTCAAGCATTTATGTAGTAAGAGTCGAAAAAACGAGAATATTCACAAGCTCATTCATTACTCTGTATTTATTGTCTTAAAGATTCTATATGTACTTAAGTGTTTATCAAAATCAGTTCATTTAGTGAACGTATTTATTGAAATCCTCTACTGTTTGAGGTTGTTCTGAAAGCTTGGTGCTTTAGAATAGGGATATTGCCTTACAGGTAGTAAGGGGGAGTGTTTAGAGATTCTAAAACTCTGTAAAGGTTGACAGGTGAACCTGTGATCGTAAAACCTGTGATTAGTGGAACCCAACAGAGTGTTGGAGAACTGGAAGTAGGCAGTGTTGGCCGAACCAGTATAAATTTGTGTTGGGTTAATTTCTTCTAAGATTTTTAAGTAGCACAATTCACCCCCCTCTTGTGCGACTGCCACTTTCACGGGTGGGAAAAACTTTGTCCTTTAATAAGCATACGATTCAAGCCACTGGTAAGAGACAACACCTCAGATTCTACCAAGTTTAAATATAAGAATAGGATACATGAGATTTTAAAGAATTGAGAGTAGAGAAAAAATAAAATCATTGAAAAAATAACAATAATTTTTAGACAATCGGTATATTAGTAGGCTAACCCTAGAATGAATAAAACAAACTAAATCAAATAGTCATATCTCATTTTGATATTATTACTATACATAGATACAATATGAGGAATATTGGATGTAATATTCATATATATCCCTTAGGTATAATAATTATCAAATAAATATCAAGCCTGCTAATACTAATTAATTTATATTTTAATACTAAACTTGTTGCCCTCAAACAAAACACTAATGCTAACATAACATAATGATTATGCCCTTTTTTCTTAAAAATTATCGAACCTCTCTCTCTCTCTCTCTCTCTCTTTTATACACACATACTATTCTCTTTTGCAATTATCCTAAAGTGGTAGATATATGTTTCAAACATGTGATTATAATTATATTATTATAAATACTTTAACTCTCAACTAAACCCAATATTTTTTCATACTTTAGTGTTTATTATTTTTTTTTCTTGTGATTGTTTTTCAATTAAATTACTTCAACAATTGATAAACTAATAAAACTTTCAAACAATGAAAGAGAGGAAAAACATTTAGGTCATCACCATGGTTATTAAACCCGGACTGGACCGAACTCATCGAACCAGGCATAATGCCAGTCCGGTCTAGCATCAAACTCAGCGAGCCTAGAGAAACCCGGGACTAACTCGGGTGACTCGCCGAGTGGGGAGAGTCACCCGAGTCGATTATTTCCAAGCTCAGAAGATTAGATCCAGAGTTACATGAGACATGAAGAAGATAAAGAACAAGAGATGAAGAAGCTAAGAAGGAAATAACAACATGATAGTGATCACGATGGTGGAAAAGAATCATAGTTACTGAAATCTGAAACTATAAGTTGATTGGTTGTGCTACCTCTTCTTGCCTTCATCTCTCTCGCCGGAGAAGCCACTGCAACCTTTTGTCTCATGGAAGAAGAAGAAGCCGAGGAGGAAGCGTGTGAAGACTGAAGATCGTGTGTGGGTAAAAGAAAGAAGATGTGGATGGGTGTTCAAACTTGAAGAAAGAGAGTAAGCTTGAAAAAAAGATGAATTGATGTGTGTCAGGAGGTTTGTTGAGGGAAAAGAGAGATATCACGTGGGAGTGAGAAGGAAAAAAGGAAAAGGAGAAAAACATTAAAAATTTTGAATCTGTGGAGTTGGGAAGAGAGAATCAAAAGAAATTTTTTAAAAATATATGAAAGAATTTTACATAATCAGTTGAAATGCTTAATAGAAATAATTTTGGATTAGCTTATTTTAATCCTAACTGGATGATAACTTATCTTAAATAATTCATAATTTATTTAAAAAAATTCAGTTGTATGGTAAATGATAATAGACTTTTTTTTGTTTCAAATGCAAAATAAATTGTGAATGTTTAAAATGTGATATCAATCGAATATGATTAAAATAAGCTAAATTGTTGTGTTTGATGATGTCAATTTGTAAAAAAAAAAATTGTAAAGAATGTTGGTTATTGGAATGATTTTTTTTGTTACCGGGATGGCTCATGGGTTGACTACGGGCTAACCCACTGACCCTTGACCCACTACCTCAACCGATCTAGCTGCCGGTCCAGGTTTGATTACCTTGGTCATCACAGTGGCGATGGCGAGAAGAAAGAGAAGAAAGGAAAGAAAGAAAAGAAAAAGGAGAAAAGAAAAGAGAAAGAAAAAGGAAAAAGGAAAAAGGGAAGGAAAATGAAAAATAAAAGGGATTTTAAATGGGTAAATGGAAAAGATTAATAGGCCCTTCAATAATCAAGATGAGATTTTTTTTTTGGGCAACAATTATTTTTCCACTTCCAAACATTTATTTCAATATACAGTTATGGTTTTTCTTCCACCATAATTTCTTTTAGTCTTAAAATAATTTCCCTAATTATTTTTCTTAATTTGAGGGAGAAAATAAGCCTTTTAAAAAATTTCTTAAAAATTCCTCAAACTCCATAAATTTATTTATAAGGCTCTCACAATTCCTTAATTAATTTCATAATTAAATAATAAACCAATACTAACCCTCAATAAGAATTATGTGATATTACACATTGTAACTATAATTTTTAGGGACAATTGCACATAAATCTCAAGAAAGAGAATTAATTTCAGAGAGGTTCCAAGGAGTTGTTAATGATAACTATTAACAACTGCAATAGCCTTAGTTAACAAGTGAAGGAGTTATTAATGGACCTGTCTGAAATTAATTCTCTTGCTTTGGACCTATTTGCAATTCTCCCTAATTTTTATACAAAAGATGGGAGCGCAAGGCAAGACGATGACTCTTACTCCATGAACCCAGTTTCTATGGAGGAAGATGGGTCAATTCTTCATAATGGAAGAAGTGGATGTGGAGGGGTTATCATGGATATAGCGAAAAGAGATGGATTTGTGACTTTAGCCGCAAATTGAATAAGGTACCTTTCACTATTGCAGAGCTTCTAAGTGTGATTCATGGTCTCCATATTTGTTGGATGAAGGGATACTAGGAAGTGATTGTATCCATAGACTCAATAGGGGTAATTAATCTAATCTACAGGGGATGCGAAATGACTCACCCCTATAGAGACATCATCCAAGATTCCAAGATGCCAAACCGATCTTTTACCAAGATTGGAAGGTGTTCCTCATACATGTAACTAGGGAAAACATTAGAGAAGCAGATTACTTAGATAGAAACTCGCATAGTCAAGGTATTTTTAATCTTTGTGATCAACCACCACCTTATCTTGGGATTGATGAGGGAGAATAGATTACTAGTTATTTTCTTTGTTTTCTAATATGTTTATTTTTTGTGAATGAAGCTTTCATTTGTTGATTCAAAAGAAAAAAGGACTAAAAGTAGTATTTCATTAGTTTGTGTACAATAGATTTTTTTCCTGGTATTGGCTAAAGTATAATTTTGGTCCTTAATGTTTACACTAAATCTTCTTTTGGTCCCTTAACTTTGAAAAGTGTTAGAATAATAAGTTTTGATGATAACTTAGGCATAAAGAAAGGTTGGGTAAGGATTAGAAATAACTTAGAAACAATCTGATAGAAAATCCTATGTATTACCTAATCGATCAGGGACAGATCAAAGACAGATTAGAAGTTAAGATCTTAGGCGCCAAATCGATCAGGGGACCCCTGTGATCGATCAAATAAAGTGAAAAATGAACTAAGTGCTAGTATGATCGATTAGAGGAATCAGAAGAACTTAGTGTAATCGATTGGATTAGCCTGATCGATCAAACCTCCCCTGTAATTGATCAGAAGGTCTAAAGAATAACTCAAGACTAATCTATTTCTAATCTATCAGATAGGCTTAATCGATCAGAGGACAATGTGTGATCGATCAAATAAAGGCTATAACCTAAATGTAATCTGAGTGCAATCGATTGGATAAGTCTAATCGACCAGGGACCACCTGTGATCGATCAGACGAGATATTTTCTAACTACATATTTAGTGATGCAGGTCATGTTTGATGAGTGATCCATGTGTGATCGATCAAGAACCAGAACTTGTGAGTGATGCAGATCTTTTTGATATTCAAGGGTATTTATTTGGGATTTTAATTCCTTTTTTTTTTTTTTTTTTTTGGCGATCTTCAGCCAGCCGTCTACGTTCACCCTCTTTCCGTCGCATTCCCCTTCTCTTCATTTGTAGAATCATTAAACATCAAAACCCTCTTCTCTTCGCTTGGGATTGATCTGAATCGATTAGCGAAGATTGTGCAAGAGAGAGATGAATCCCTTAACCCTGGTGAAGCGCATTCAGAATATCAATTCCAAAGAAGCCTCTCTGGGAATCAGCGAGGATGCTTCCTGGCACGCCAAATACAAAGATTCCGCTTATGTCTTCGTCGGCGGCATTCCCTTCGATCTCACCGAGGGTGATCTCCTCGCTGTTTTCGCTCAGTATGTCTCTCCTTTTTCTTTTCGATTGAAAATTAGGTCACTATCCCTCCCTTTTAGCCAATTTTGTTTAGTTGATTGTTTCTCTTCCGATTTCTTCCTGCTGTGTTTGCCGTTCAATTCATGTTCCATTTCCATTACCCATGGTATAGTAGGATGGTTTTCAGTAGCAATATGCTGTGGGAGTGCCTTGGGATTATTATAACTCATAAGCTACAACAATTGTTATGTTTTTTGTTGCTTCGGCCGGCTTTACTAAATATAGGACATGTTTAGATGTTAGTTAAAATTACATGACATTATAAAAACAGCCTAATCAACTACATTTATTCAGATCCTCCCTCTCTCTTGGTTGTTTCTTATTGAGGTGAATCAATTAGGATATTTTAGGGAAAGGTTGAGAAAAAAATTGAAGGAGGTCTTATATTTAGAAAAAAAAAAACTTTCCTACCCAAATAGGTCCTACATGTAGGAACGGAGGGAGTATATGCTAGTTTCAGCACTTAAATCCTTTCCTATTAGGATGGGAATGAGTCTGTTCCACCGCTTCAAAGAGCAAATATGTACTGCTGCACCCATCTTTA
The DNA here is from genome assembly GCA_037074515.1 of Mimosa bimucronata. Taxonomy (NCBI): domain Eukaryota; kingdom Viridiplantae; phylum Streptophyta; class Magnoliopsida; order Fabales; family Fabaceae; genus Mimosa; species Mimosa bimucronata. The sequence goes on along the minus strand of CM073443.1, from coordinate 11,017,648 downwards.
CTTTCTTCAGCATATTATGCAAATACATATATATATATACACACAGAGGCCCCTTGTTCTTGCTTGAATGTGTACAGGCATTTACGAACATGGAATTTCTGTCAACTACTGAATATTGATACATGTACATGTGACCAAGATGTGACAAGTGTTGTGTGAAATCTGTCTCATGTCAGTTTCATTTAGCTAATTTTGTTTTTTATGAAATCTGATTTTGGTTTTTCTCTAATATCTGCTCATGATTTGTGTGAATTAAGATATGGGGAAGTGGTTGATGTAAATCTTGTCCGGGACAAAGGTACTGGGAAGTCCAAAGGTTTTGCATTTCTTGCATATGAAGATCAAAGGAGCACAAATCTTGCTGTAGGTTGGGCTCTCTGGCTTGTCAGAATATATTCCTTGTGATGGTTTAAGCCTTTTTTTCCCTGAAGAACAATAAACTTAATTACTTGCTAATGCTTTTTCTTCAGATAATTTGAATGGAGCTCAGGTTTTAGGTCGGGTCATTCGAGTTGATCACGTAACTAAATACAAAAAGAAAGAAGAGGAAGATGAAGAGACAGAGAGGAAGAAAAGGGAGGAACGAGGTGTTTGTCGAGCTTTCCAAAGAGGTGAATGCACACGTGGAGCTAGCTGCAAATTTTCTCATGATGAGCAAGTAAGCAAATTTTCTATCTCTTCTTAATTTAGATCTTAAGCAATTGCAGTGTTTGCAAGCATTCTTTAAATTTAGAAGAAAATTTCCTCATTTTTAGAAATTAACTTCCGCATGCTTGTTTGTCATAATTCCAAGTTTAAGCAATGATTTCAGGTTCTTTTAGAACTGAAACTTCTGGTTCTATCTCTGTGTGACAAATTCAACGATATAGAAACTAAAATGCGTCATGCCTCTTGCTTGCTCATCTTATTTTGTTTGAGCGACTGAAACTTCAAAGGTCACTCATGCTGATACTGGCCACCATTTCTACTAAACATCTCTCACATTGATTATGTTCTTTCACCTTGGAGTCTCATATAATGTTTCCAAGGTGTTGATAATATTAAGGAGGACAGATGCAGCTTAACATTTCTTTGTTTTATTTTGTTTGAGTGCAATGCATGGACCTTCAAGATATAGATTGTGTTTATGAGTCTTGACGTGGTTGTTTTAAGTGAATTTCCATTTCTGATATGCCAGGAGATTGGACAGTTTTGTTGCATTTGTTAGCCTCTTTGGCTCTATGCTTAGATTTTCTCGTCATGTTGTGTTGCTCATGATTTAAGCTGCTTTTAGTTCCACATGTGCTGAAATCTGTGAACCTAATCTTTTGTGTAATTCAAGATATAAGTTTGTGTGGCATTTCTTGCTAATTTGAGTTCCTTGATGTGTCTATCCAGAGAGCTGCAAACACAGGTTGGGGTGCCCCTGAGGATGCTAGTTCAAAGTGGGGGCATGACAAATTTGACAGTCACAGAAAAGAGAAAAAATATGGAAATAGTCATGATAAATTCGAAGGAAGAGAACGTGGAAGAGAGAATAGATCTAGGAAGCCAGGTGATGTTGAGCTTGAATTAAAGACCAGAGATTCTGATAAAAGGGAAGAAAAGAGGTACAGGAGACAGGATGATGATGATTTTGGTAGTAGGTCAAGGGAAGATCATATTAGCAGGGAAGATAGGAGATCAAGGCAGCACAGAGAGTATGATTCCACATCAAGATCCAGAGAAAATTATGATAGGAAGCAACGGGACAGATCAAACAGACATGACACAGATAGATCAGAGCCAAAAGTAAAGTATGATTCGGACAGGAGAGAAGAAAAGGGATCAAGAAGGTAACTATTGGGAGCCCTCCTTTTAATTTGGAGAGCCCTCCTTTTAATTTGGAGAGGAATGTATTTCTTTGCTCATGTAATTTTTAGTGTTTTGTATGATCTCTTCCACGTTGCGGTGTGAGAGCAAGGGTATTGCATCCAATTGTCCAACTACTGATTTTAAGAAGCGTGGACACAAGATTTGAATATCTTGTATTAATTGTTATTCTGGTTGAATGTATTTATGGCTTCAAAATTTAGAGAATTGTTGTCTATCTACTTGATGCAAAATTCAAGATTGCGTTGATTTAGGAGCGTATTCACCGATTTAGAGACAGTTTTTATTTTAACTTCAGTCTAAGTCTAATTTTTTTTTTTTTTTTTGAACTGAAGTCTAAGTCTAGGTTTAAATTCTGCTTTTGGGCCTCCCAGGGATGATTCCAATCTTTTGCAAATTTTTTGGGGTCCGTGTATTGTTTTAAGCGCGAATGTATCGCGCGGAAGATACGATGCATGTTTAAGTTTTTATACTCTGAAACATGGGCATTGCTAAATAAAAGAAGAAACTGTCTCTCTCCCTGCCTTAGATATAACCTGACACTGTATAAGATACCCTTTTGGGTTCTAAATATTAGAAGACTTTTTTATTTAATTTAATTAGATTAAATATATTCGTTAAATTAGTTAAAATACGTGATATTGCCAAAACATTTTAACTATATACTTTTATTCTAATATCCCCTCTCTTATTTATTTTATTAAGAAGTATTTATAGAGATAATATGGGAAAATGTTAAAAAAAAATTTAAAAAAAAAAGTCTTATAATTATGATTAAAATCAACTTTCCAAATATATCTCGTGTTTATGACCGGAGGAAATAGTATGTCTTTGTTTCAAAATCTGAATGTAAGGAGAAAATTCGTCTGTATCTATCTCCATTCCACAACTTTTTCCTTCCTATGTCTCATTCAATGTCAATTAGATCAGAACCATTTCTCATTTGAGAAGCTGCGGCCAGGAATAGGATAAGAACAAAGCATTATAGCATAAACATGTTTAACCCAAGTCTAATGAGTCATTCTATTTCATTACTTCACAATGACATATACCATCGTTTTCAACTTTCTGCAACTATTAAATTAAACTCGTGAGACTTAAGATGATTAGACTACCAGAACTAATGAAGACAGAATCCAAAGTACAAATTGCATAGTTTTAGAATGCGGACTTCATCATTCAATAGCGGCAGCTATATCATTAGGGGATTAGAAACTGCTAAATTTTTTAAAATTAAGACTGTCTTTGATGCATGATTCTTGCTAGTTTCATGCCTGGTGGAATTATTTCCCACTGAAGACTAGTGGCTTTCAAGAAAGCAGCAATTTTATATGTGAAATACAACCAAGAGCATCCACAAGCTGAGTTGCATTTTGTAATAAAACATTTATTCTTACTTAATTACAAGATACATTTTAAAAATGTTCATATAATATCTGGTCTTTATAGTTTGCACCAATTATGGTTTTGGTCTCGTAGTTTTAACTGATAGGTTTTGATTCCTCAAATTTCTTTCCATCTAACATGTTAGTTCTTAAAATTTAATTTAATAGGATATTAACGGTGTTAACTATGATGATATGACACTAATACTGTCAATTTTACTTATGTGGCACCCTTACTAGGCAAGTTAACAATGCAACTCAATAAAATGAGAGAGAGAGAGAGAGAGAGAGAGAGAGAGAGAGAGAGAGAGAGAGAGAGAGAGAGAGAGAGAGAGAGAGAGAGAGAGAGAGAGAGAGAGAGAGAGAGAGAGAGAGAGAGAGAGAGAGAGAGAGAGAGAGAGTCTTCTTCCATTGTTCAATGTCTTCTCCATGAACAGTGGAAGAAGATGCTATCTCTCTCATCTTATTTCTATTTTAATTTTTATTGAGCTACACAATCAGCATTGTCCAATCATCAAGTCTCATCAGCATAATTGACAATGTTAATGTTACATCGTTATATTTAACACTGCTAAGGTCCTTGTTAAATTATAAGGATTAACGTTTTAAACAGAAAGAAATATGAGGGATTATGACCTATTGTTTGAAACTACAATGACCAAACCTAAAATCGGTGTAAACTATGAAGTCCAAACATTATATTAAACCTTTTAAAAATAACAACTCTACTTTAGCAAATGGCAAGTTTTTATTAACTATTCATCACAATACGTTTACAGAAAACTTCGCTGCCGACTAGGTGCTCTAGCCACTAGCAATGGTTTGGGAGAAATAAAAGAGGTGACTTCAAAAAAAATGTGAGAAGCAATAAGGTAAAATACCCAACATTCTCAAATCCCATTTCAATTCAAAAGCCTGATTAAGGATATTTTGAACTTAGAAGCCTATGATCAGAATAAATTTGTATATTTATGTATTTATAAAAAGTATAGGTGTGGGTGCAGATTAAGTAGTCCCTGTATTTTTAGTAAATAAAATGAAAAAAATTAATTTTCAAATTCCCATATTTACATTGTGTTTTTAATCACGTCTCTATAATTTTATTTTGGAAAAATTTAATTTTTCATGGATTTTATAAAATGATGTATGCATGGAAATTAAAAATGTTTAGATAACTATTGTAAAAGTGTTATACAATTACAAATAATATGTATAAAAGAAAGAGGAAAAATGGTCTTAATTAAGGATCGCTTGACAAAGTGCAACAGACTTGAGAAACCTGTCGTAGAACGAAGGACAGATTCATTGATTGCAATACAAAATGCTAAGTCCACATGTTTTACTTTCTAATGCGCCCATTCGGTGTCCATATATCAGAACCATTCCAACTGAGAAACTATGGACAGGAATAATACCACAAGAACAAAGCAATATATTTATAGCAGACAATTGTTTAATCCAAATCCAATCAACATTATAGTTCATTACCTCACACACTAATATATATATAAGCCTTAATTTTCTGCAACTCTTGAACTGAAAGACGAAATCCAAAGTACAACTTGTGTAGTTATATGATACAGAATTTCCCATGTGAAAGTCAATTTATTTATACGTTGTTAATTATGTGAGCATGCTAAGTTCCCAAATTCTTGAAACTTGAGTATGTCCTTAATATATCACTATGCATTCACAAATAAGTAATTTAATCACTAAAAAGTCCCATAACAAGTGAGTAGCATGTAACATGTTGTCATTTCATATACTATATCATACTATTATATATAGTTTTTGTTATAGGAGTCTAATGATTGAATTGATTATGTGGGACTACACAATAGTTCTCCCTTTCAAGAATACAACAATTTTACCTGTAAAATACAACCAAAAGCATCCATCAGCTGCTATTTCTTCCAATGATATCCTCAATAAGCCTCCCTATACAAATGAATGAAGATCCACCACTCAAAACAGCCTTCTTGGCCTTCTGCTTCATCTCTTGCACCTTTTTATGCACCTCACTATCTCTATCCATCAAAATTGTAATCCCTCTCTTTATCTCATCAGCCAGCACAATATCACCATCACACCTGTAATCCAATCTCAACTTGACGGCTAAGCCGAATTCCCTCATTCTACATATAGAGGCCATGTCAAAATTGGTGCTCCAAGCCACAAACTCTCCAATATAGAGTTCCAACCACAATGAGACACAAACCCAACAGATTTGTGTGCTAGAACCTCCACTTGAGGTGCCCACCCACATATCATTCCCTTATCATGTGTTGATTCCAATAAACCTTCTGATAAGTTATTTTCTACATTGTCTTTTGTTGGTGGTGAATTCATAGCCCACAAGAATCTGACCACTATTCTTAAGCCCTTTTGCTAATTCTCTTGTTTGAGATGAACTTAAGCTTCCCATGCTCCCAAAACAAAGGAACACAACTGAGGAAGGTGGTTGATCATCAAGCCATTTCATTATCTTGTCATGCTGAGATTGGTCCAAATTGGGGTCAGGATGAGCCTTGAGCTCAATCACAGGACCGACGGCATAAATTGGAGGGACTCTCTCATCTTTAAGTATATCATCAATAGCATATTGCTCCAATTCTGAGAAGCTATTCACAATAATCCCATTGGTCTCTGCCAACTTGTGAGAAAGCTTATAACAAACCAAATATCCACCATCTTTACTAAACAGAGCACTAGGCAAAACACTAGGAGGAACTAAATAGGAGAAGCTTGGGATCAACAAATCAGAACCAGAATCAGTGAAATCACCATCAATTTGGGGTCTCTTAAGTGCAAGCAGAGTACCCAAATATCCTGCATTAGTAGTAATAAACAAATAAGAAGGAAGATCAAATTCCTTTCCCACATCAAACATGGACAAACAGAAGATATCAAGGACCAATCCAACAACTGGGTTTGAAAAATCAGCCATATGTAAGAGTTTCTGTATAGTGGATCTGACTTGGGGTAGAATGAAGTATGCTTCAGGAATTGGTGAAGGTGGGTTTAGAACAATGAGTCGAATTCCATTATACTAGCAACTAATTTTAAGGAAAATTTAACAAAAAATCCCTTTAAAAATGGAAAATGATATATCAGTTTCTAAAATTTGAGAAATCCCAAATTTGTCATTAATTAAGAATATGAGATTTTTATATTTTATGAAAAGACACAAATGATCCAATAATTTTCAAATACATAAGCATTCACAAGTTTAATATAGGTATTTTTCACTTGATTATATTTAGTTTAAGTTCTTATTAACAATCTATAACTCTAGCTTTCTCACTTAGAGAATAACAAGGCATATTTTAGAAAATCTTCTTATACTAATGTTAACAAGTTCAACATATTCAACCCAAAAAATTCAACATATATGAATTCTCAACCTGATAATAACAATTTTCAAGTTCATATTGATAATTTACAATTCCAACTATTAATGGTATTTGTATCTTTCTTTAATATATGAAAATCCTAGATCCCCCTATGTGGACTTATTTGGGATTTCTCAAGTTTAAAGTACTGATTTATTCTTTTCCATTTAAGGGGATTTTTTGTGAGATTTTCGCTAAATATTATATTTAAACAAAGAGTAAAAGAAAAAATAATATTAAAATACCAATGAAATTGCCGCCACCCAAATCACTCTCTCAATTTTGCCCGAAAAAATCCCACTCACTCAAATTGTAATGCATATTGACTAAATTCAGAAGTAATGGCACGTTAGTGGCTACAACATCCCAATTGTTACAAACAAGACTTATCTAACATCAGGATTGGGATTTGGTTTTACAAAATAAATAGGATTTTAGAGTAACTTAATCATTAGTTTAATGTTACAAGCACTTATGGGTGAGAAAAAATGGAATGAGATATGAAATGATAAGGAAATAATATGTAAAATTTTGTGTGCTTAATAGGTACGTGCATAGTGCAGATAGAGTCTTTACTGCCCAGACAGCGGGTTTTGTCTGTCTAAATTCAGCTTTTATTATTTATTTACATTTTTATCTAGGACCAGATTTGACAATGAGTAGAAAAAAAGGCTAAGGTGGAAATCACCATAGTATGAAATTTGGGAAGTTTGAATAACTGTGTTGTCTGTTTAATTAATGATTTCATTGAGATGATGAATTATGAGTAGATAAACTTGGATTTTTTTTTCTCTTTTGCCAACGAGTAGATAAACTTAGATAAGAATTGAGATAAATTGATCATAGAATCGACATTAGGCATTAGGGGATACGAAGGCTAACTTTAATCAATCTCTAATTATTGTTGTGACTTTTCATTAATATAAATATGGTTAATTATATGATTTAATTATTGATTTGTGACATAAGCACGGTAACAAATTATTTTAATGATAGTCTGTATTTTTTTTTTTTACTTTATGTTTCCGATAATAAATTTTCAATAAAAATTACGCTCATTAATTTTTGAAATATCATTCTCAAAATTAAAGTAGCATTAATTAATCAAATAATGTTTATTGGAAAACAACATAAATCAAGCTTGTATCTTAGGTTAAGTTCACAAGTTAATTATTTATAGATTTTAAAAAAATTAAGGGTTAATAGAACTTTTGATCCCTGAACTTTCACTCAATTTTGGTTTTAGTCCCTGAACTTTAAAATTTTTGGTTTTGATCCCTGAACTATAAAATTTTTGGTTTTGATCCCTGAACTTTCGGTCAATTTTGGTCTTAGTCCCTGAACTTTTAGTAATTTTGGTATTGGTCCCTCAGTTTAAAAAAAACTTCAAAAAAAATTAAAGTTGAGGGACCAATACCAAAATTGACTGAAAGTTCAGAGACCAAGACCAAAGATTTCAAAGTTCAAGGACCAAAACCAAAATTGATCGAAAGTTCAGGGACCAAAACCAAAACCAAAAATTTTAAAGTTCAGGGACCAAAACCAAAATTGAGTGAAAGTTGAGTGACCAAAAGTTATATTATCCCAAAAATTAATAAATACAAGAAAAGTTAATCCCAAATTATTTTTTTAATAAAAATCAACTTTTAAAAAATCACTAAAGATAATTGGATATTATAAGTCAATACTAACAGTATGAGCTTACAAACTAAATTAAACTGATGACCTCCAACTTTTAAGAGAGTTTTTATGTCACTATTGTTTTCAACATAGGAAAAACAAAATTGTAATTGGCAAGTGAGAAAGGTTAAAGTTCAAGCCTTAATATGAATGAAAATGCAGTCTTATTATCCTTATCTTTTTTACATCTTTTGTCTGATACTAAATACTGTATTGACTACTCATGTTGATTAAACCTTTTTTTCACCTTTGAACCGCATTGATTTCATTATATATGGGAAGAATTTGTTCAACAGTCCACTTGATGTTGGGCGAACTTTTGACAAAAATATATGTGTGATTTTGTTAAAAGTTTGTCCAGTATCAAGTAGTTTTTTTGGATCAAAAGTAACTCTAAACTTTCAAATCAAGCTCAAAAGTCACGCTTACGGTTATGGTTCAAACAAAAATGCTTGGTGCTGGATTGACTTTTGACAAAATCGTAAGTATATTTTTCACCCTTATTTAATGGTAAATATGACTTTTGATATTAATTTGGAAGTTCAAAGTTACTTTTGATCCAAAAAAAGTACTTAGTGCTAAACGAACTTTTAATAAAATTACATATGTATTTTTGACCCTTAACCCTAATATTAATTTACTACTTCAATCTTTTTCAGGTACTCTTTCTATAAAATTGATTTACTGATTTCACATACCTTGAACTATATCATACCAATTTTGTTTGTACAATTTTCTTCTGTTTAAATAATCAAACTTCTTATTAAAAAAATATTCAAATCCTCTAAAGGAAAATTCTAAAGAAATACCCCTCAAATATCAAAGGACAAAAAGATACATCCAATATACAAAAGGACATAAAAGGGATCGTTCCCAATTTGAGATAAACAATTTTAAGGCAAAAAGATCAAAAGGCCCCTGTCTCCATTAGCCACTTAGATATGGCCATTAACCACTCCCATATAGTGATTAACCACTCTAGTATAGCCATTAACCACTTCACCAATTTATTAGTTAGGCTTGTTTTTGTTAAAGTTGTTAACTACTCTAGTATAGCAATTAACCAATTCATTATAGCTATTAACCACTCCAGTATAACCATTAACTACTTCACTGATTTATTAGTTGGGCTCAAATACTCTTATATTTGTGAAAGTCGTTAACCACTCAAGTATAGCAATTAACCACTTCAGTATAATGATTAACCACTCTGGTATAGCCATTAACCACTTCACTTTAAAAGTAAATGGAGACAGGGGCATTTTGGTCTTGTTACCTTAAAATTGTTTATCCCAAATTGGGAACGATCCCTTTCATGTTCTTTTGTATATTTGAGGTACCTTTTTGTCTCTTTAATATTTGAGGGGTATTTATTTAGAATTTTCCTAATCTCTAATACAAAAACTAAATAATCAAATATCTTATCAAGAAAATATAAATCTCTTGTACTATACAATTTTCTTTTACAAAATCTTTTTACTTTCGTTTCATGTTCTTCGTATAGGCCTCATGTTAGAACCATGTGCTCTTAAATTTGATGGGGGCCTTGTTTAAACACAACTTTTTATCTTATGTGATAGATAATAATTATGACCCTTGGCGAATTAGGGCTCAAGCCCATTTAGATTGGGCATGAATCAACAGTGGTAGTTCTCCCTTAATGTTGTGGATTTGAATTCATTTAACCATCTGTACATAATATAAGGTATAGTGGTTATTGAAACACTGTAACTTCCTGCCTCTTTAAGAAACATGTTCTCTGTCAACTCTGTCATTCTCTCGTCTTCCTTTATGGTGAATATGTCATATAACATGAACGGAGCCCAAACTAGTACTCTAATCTCATGTAGGTACTCAGCAACGAATCAATCGAATTCTAGTCATGCCCGAAATTCCTACATTATGTTGAATAAAAGCATATTGTTTATAAAAAAGGTAGTAAAGGAACAATGGGATTTTCACCGTAGAGGCTTGTGATGCACGTTCTGTAGCACTAGCATGAAGTTTAGTTTTACAGTAATCACCATAATGCCATTCAAGAAATACAATAGAACAAGCTGTTTTAAGGCCTCATTGGTTATCAAAACAAAGAAAAAAGGAACAAAAAGTACTATGGATTGTTAATTTTTTTTGTCCTAAAAAACACAAATAACAAAGAGCATATCCAATTGTTATATGCATCATAATTATATTCTATCCAAGATCAAATATGTGGATTATATTATTAATAAAAGATCTCGTTCTCTGATCTCATCGAGGGTTCATTTCAATCATCCTCTTTTTGGAGGACTTTGTCATGCTTGATCAATTATAATTACCAATACATCCAATGACCATATTTGAACATCTTCGAACCATCAGAAACATCAGAAAGTACAATAACTTCCAACGTGCAAATACTTCCAAATCATAGCAATATACTTTCAACCTTCGTTGACTCAAAACAGCAAAAGATTTACCTCACTATCTCTCATCTCGCTAATAACAACCAGCATGTCCTAACAAAAGCTACTGTTAATGTAGCCCTTGACTTTAAGGAAAATGAAATCACTTGTACAGACTTGGATAACTAGTATCAAAATAAATATGCCCTCATGAGTGAAAGACTGGATGCAAGTTCAAGTTTTTATACTCTGAGGCATGGAATTTGAAGAAAAAATAAGTCAGTACCTCTTCCCTGTTAGACACATATCAACTGAGAAGCTGCAGGCCAGAATGATATGCAAACAAATTATTATAGCAAGAATTGTTCAATCTACATATCATTAATTTTTTCACAACGATAAACAAACATTAACATGCTGCAAAACTATATAACATCCAAAATACAACTTGCACACTTATATACTGCATACATTCCAATTTGAAAGGCAATTCATTCACAAATTCTTATAATATGAGTATTTTGTTCTATAGCTGCACTTAAGTCAGAAGAGGAACCACAATCTGCTAGATTCTTGAAATTTGAGTCTTTCCTTGATACATGGTTCTGCTGGTTTCATGCCATGTGGGATATTTTCCCACTGAAGACTAGTGGCTTTCAAGAAAACAGCAATTCCATCTATGCAATACAACCAAGAGCAGGCATCAACTGCTATTTATACCAATTATATCGTCAATAAGTTTCCTTGTAGAAATGAATGATGATCCATTGCTCATGACAGCTCTCCTGGCCTTCTCCTTCATTTCTTGCACCTTCTTCTGCACCTCACTATCTTTATCCAGCAAGTGTGCAATCCCTCTCTCTATCTCATCAGCCAGTACAAGATCACCATCACTCCTGTAATCCAGCCTCAACTCGACCGCTAATTCGAATTCCCTCACCATCCTGAATGCATTCAGCTGCTGTTCTGCATATAGAGGCCATGTCAAAATTGGTACTCCAAACCACAAGCTCTCCAATATAGAGTTCCACCCACAATGAGACACAAACCCAACAATGGATTTGTGTGCTAGAACCTCCACCTGTGGTGCCCATCCACATATCATTCCCTTATCATGTGTTGATTCTAAGAAACCTTCCGTTAAGGTTCTGTCTGCATTGTCTTTTGTTGGTGGTGAGTGCATAGCCCACAAGAACCTGACCCCACTATTCTTAAGCCCTTTTGCTAATTCTCTTGTTTGAGAAGGATTTAAGCTTCCCATGCTCCCAAAACAAATGAACACAACTGAGGAAGGTGGTTGATCATCAAGCCATTTCATTATCTTGTCATACTGAGCTTGGTCCAAATTAGGATTAGGCTGACCCTTGATCTCAATCACAGGGCCAACAGTATAAATTGGAGGGACCCTCTTATCTTTAAGTATATCATCAACAGCATACTGTTCCAATTCTGAGAAGCTATTCACAATAATCCCTTTTGTCTCAGTGAAATTCTGAGCTAGCTTATGATAAGCAAAATATCCACCATCTTTACTAAAAAGAGCATTAGGAAAAACACTAGGAGGAACGGGATTAGAGAAACCTGGAATCAACAAGTCAGGACCAGAATCAGTGAACTCATCATCAATTTGGCGTTTTTGAAGGGAAAACACAGTACCCAGAAATCCAGCATTTGAGGTAAGAAAGAAATAAGAAGGAAGATCAAATTCCTTTCCCACATCAACCATGGACAAACAGAAGAAATCAAGAACCAATCCAACAATAGGGTTTGAATCTGTCATTTGTAAGATGTTGTGTATAGTGGATTTGACGTAGGGTATAAGGGTTTCCATGAAGAGATAGACAAAGTATTCTGGAGATCTCAGAAACTCTTGAGAAGGTGGGTCTATTTCAGGATGATCAATGAGTCGGATTCGAGGTTGGGATGGTAGAACTGATTTGATGTATGAATCTGAGAAAGTGGTGAATGGGAACTTAATGCAGAGGACTGTGAAGGAAATGCGAGAATCTTGATCGATTAATCGCTTTGCTAACTCGAGAGCTGAAACCAAGTGACCAATTCCCGGCGAGGGGATGAAGATGAGCTCTGAGCTGTTCATGTCTGCCAGTTTTTGCTTTCGGCTTGCTTGGTTCGTGAACTATAACGGAGGCAGGAACATTCTCTGTTTTTATTTATCATTCCTTGTGTCAATGATTGTTAATAAATTTAGGAGAATTACACACACATCCTAATGAAGGAGAAAAAAGCCATTTAAATCTAATAAAATCATCAAATTATATCAAAGTATTTGGAGATTCGGGAGATTATATTAAACTGCCATGGTAGTTGAATTGTGAATAACAATTTTATTATATAAAGGACTAATTGTCAGTACTAACCCAATGGAACAATCAATAACATAAATAAACATTGATACAATTCAATTTAATAACATCGATGTATCTAATGATTCAAGTGTGATATGGTAATTTAAAGAGACAGTGTATACTATTTTTTCTTAAAAAAAAATAAGGCATAGTATGTATCATTCCCCCAATTTTATATGTTTTTTATATGCGCATGGTCTTTATTATTTTATTTTATTTTTCTATAATACATTGGATAACAAAATGAAATTCAAAATAGTCAAGACTTTTGTGTCATTCCCCCAATCTTGTAATTTTTTTATGCACTTGGTCCTTCTTAGTTTATTTTATGTTTCAATATCAAATTTTAATTAACATTTATAACTGGCTAACAAAATGGAATTCAAAATAGTTGACATGATCACAAATTGTTGATTGAAGTAATAAATGGTTTCATAAGAAAGAAAATATAAATTTAAATTTAATGCAACACACCTATTATAAAAATAAACTGTTCTAAATTTTGAAATAGTTACATATTATACATTCAAATAAGTGGATCTCAGTGTTACATTGTTAATGATATCAAATCAGGTCAAGCATCTGAAATGTGAATGCTTGGCTGTAAAGGAATGCATCGCAGGACTATAGTATTTTCAATTTGTTTTGTAAGAAAAAAATAGGGCCAAACACTAACATATTGACTAATTGGTTCAAGTATTCTTAAGGCTTAAACCTTCTTGAAGAGAAGCAAACTCACTAATTAAACAATATATATTTCTCCTTCTAATCCTAAATATATAACCTATATATTTAATTTGATTAAATTAATTATGTAAGTTAAGTTAATTAATATGACATGCTATTTCTAAAATATCCTAGTCCTCTTCTATAATTCTCTACTCTTTTTCTTTATTATTCTTTATGGATCATTAATAGGAATAATTGAGAAGAAAATAAAAATTCTACTGAAGTTATAGTTAGAACCAAAATCAACTCTAAAAAATTTTCCTATAATGTTCTCTAATTATTTGTTCTCACAATAACTTCTTTTGAGCTTAAAAGTAACTTCTCTCCATATCATTATCATTAAAATAAGGGAGAAACTAAGACTTTGAAGTCCTCAAAATATACCCCCAAAATAAGGGAGAATATTATAGATAAATTTTTTAAAGTGAAAAGAAATTTTTTAACCCAAAAGAGATATCTTATTTCAAGAATTTAGGGCATAATAGTTTTCGAATTAGCAGACATTCAACCAAAATTAACGTCATTATTGAAATTTCCCCGTTTTATCAAGTTTATTGCTATTTTTACACCTTTACAAACTTAATAGTGACAAATGTTTTTTACAGAAAACTTCATTGTTAGAATTACCCATTTACCCTATTATTTGCAATGTAGTTCCCTTCCTCTTTATGATAAGTGGCGCCATCTCATGGTCCACAAGAGGGAATTATCATTTCTTATGGGTTAAAGGTATATTTCTTTATCTCTAATCTATTTTCTAATCCCAACTCTACACTAGACGGGTTCATATAAACAAATAATATCATCTTATTAACATGTAAATTTCTACTTAATTATTATAAATTCTCTCTTAATATTTTATGAGAATTCTTAGGAGAAAGTTACTAAATGAGCACTTAAACTAGCTCATGCCAACTTGGGATGTTACACTAGGGATGCTTATTATAGACATATAATAAGAAAAGAGGATTTAGAGAAAAGAGTTACATGAGTTAATCCTCATTGATGTAACTTGAAAAAATGACTCCCTCAAAACCACTTCCCATAAGGTATTAAAAGTTGGTTAATATTTGAATTTGAAATTATGAAGGGAAAATTACTATAGTTATATTATAGTTCTTCTTATTTACACAACAATGCCACTTTAATAAGGTTTGAGCCCTAAACCGCCAAGATTGAAGTGGGCATTCCCTTATAAAGGGAAATATAAAATTTTGTAACATATATTTGTGAAAAAAATGATATATACAGAAATTAGAAAAAACAAATTTTTTAATACTTCCTACCTTACTATAAGACCTATGTCACTTTTTTGAAGAAATAAAGAAAACGAATTAAGATAATTTGTATGAATTTCCCCCCTAAACTATAACTAGTGCAAAATATCTCATTTGGTGACTGGTAAAAATGGCCTTCCGCTATTGCATGTGAGCAGTAGTAGAATAGACAATAGCGGTAAGTAAGAACTTACGATGACTATTCAATTATAACAATCACCGTAGATACGGTGACTGTTCACATAGAACAGTCACCGTGGGTGCCCATTTACCGGTACTCTTTTTCTACATCTGTAGTAGCGAAAGAACAATTTTATAGTCACCATAGCTCTTTTTTTATAATGAAAAATAAACCCAAAACTAATTACTTTATTACATTTTATTGATATAAAAAATTAGTACACTAACTAATAGCCAAAGCAAAATATGAATAACGTAAAAAGCTTATACAATCACAAACTATGAAAGATACAAACACACAAAGATAAGGCCAAAAAAAAAAAGAAGATGAAACTTACAACTAAATGTAAATCAAAACAAAATATGACCAACCATATTCATTTAATCGTCATCCCACCCCTATTCTCTCCCATCCTCCAATGGCGTCATCTTATGCTTAAACCAGATCCTTCTAAGATAGAGGCTAGAGAAGGTGGGTGCTTAGCAACTAACCCAATCCAATGGAGACACCCTTTTTATCTTATTCGCCGTTAACAAGTCTACAACTTCGTCATTTGCAGCTTGCAGATACATATTATGCAAAGGCTGCAAATCTTGCCAAATAACTTGTAGATCAGAATAAGAGTCCAAACTTTAAAAATGCTGCAACATAAATAAATCTTTATGTAAGGAATATTATGAGGAAAACTTAATTAACATCTAACTACTATTATGATTTAAATATAAATATCATTACCTTGTTAAATGAGTCACTGATACCCTTAGTGATGATATCAAATATCCATAATATCAAATACATATATGAAAATGATATACCATGATAATATATATTCAAATATCCATAATGATTAGTCCCAATGAAAGTAATGATTCTACCATTTACGAACCTAAATAAGCTGAATATAATAACTCATTCATGTAAAACAATGACAAATGATACATAGACACTACACAAATATATAGGAAATATTAATCAGTTTTACCTGAAATCTACATACACATATGTAAATATATAAAGGCAGAAATACCATTTTCCCCTTCTTTTTAACAAGTAGAGATCCAATTGTAAGGGAGATCCAGTTTTTCCCTGTTATTACAGAGTTATACTATGATCATACAGAAATCGCAAGGTTTTATCAATTAATGAGACCAATTTCAATCCAGTCTATGAACAGAGTAGCATGCTACCCATCAATTAATTGGACCAATTTCATAAATTATGGACTTCCCATTATTGTATCAAACGAAATTATTACGCTACGAATAATATTAAGATGTGTAATGCCACACAAGTGGAAGCATATCAACAATACATGTAAATAAAATTATGAGTTGCCAGCATCCTAACCCATTCCAACATGTTTGTCCTTATTCCTTAACTATTTAGTTCCAAAACTGGTCCATGACCTGAGACAATTATTTCTAATAAAATAAATTATTGAATAAAAGAATGCTAATTAAATGCGTCCACTACAAACAGAGAAGAAGCATTCACCAGATGAAAGCAATAGTATTTTAAAGAAGAAGAAGACAGCAAATGAGTCAAATGTCTAATTGAATCTATTGCAAGAATGTAAAGAACTTTCATCTCAAGACTAAAAACGTGGAAGATGGTAATTCCAGTCCAAGAAATCACCATGAAGTGGGCGATCATTAAAAAGAAATAAAAAAAAAAGTTTAAAACTGAATAAATATATTTAGCTTCAAATAACTGAAGATGAACTATCACAACAAGATGTATAGAAAAGTGTCAGTAACAGTTTTCCTCTCCCCATTGGCTCATTTGATAAAAGAGAATTCTTTTAGAAGAGAGATGGCCGCCAAGGAAAAGGCTACATCTGGTGATCCTCGACCCTCAGTATGTTCAGTGATACAATGAGAGCAAGAGGGGCAAACTGAATATGGGATTGAATCTGAAAGCAATAAAAGCAGTTTGATAAATCAAGACCATAAAAGTTAAAACGTCAAAATTTTTAGATAACATAAAGTTATTGATTATGAAAATCTGCTTATCCTAGAAAATATGGCCAAAACTCCCAAAAATTTAATGTAAATCCAGAGGGAAAGAATTTATTCTTACAGACAGTTAACAAAAGCATGATATGATTTGACAAAGAGCAAGAGCTCTGAAGTAATTCTGAAAATTCCATTTGTTTTTCATATGATGAGTAACTATGTCTTACAAAGGATGGAAAATTTTAAAAGGCTATTGGTCAGCCATAAGTGCATAAAGTTTTCATTCAACTAATCAAAATTTTATAAAGTCAGCCGTCTTACAAAATTTCAATCCAAATAGAGGAACCAAAAACTTATTAAAGAAGCTCTAATCAGGAACAAGAGATAAGTCTGGCATACTGATTGAATAAGAGCATCAGCACAAAAACAACCCAGACCTACGAGGATAAAGGAGTGCTCCAAAACTAAATGTAATGAATAAGAAGCAAATACCAAGTCGACGGCAGAAGTTAACATAGTCAGAAATATGACGAATGAGACTTATTGTTTCCAAACAGAAGAATCCCCCTAGCGAAGAACGAACAAATTCACATATATATACTTAAATAACACAAATGAGACTGATATTTTTCCGTTCAGCCTTTGCCAGCCAAGCGAACAGTTCACATTTACAACCTATCAACCCAGAAAACCCAATTTATCCAAACAACTGCCATGTTTGGCCAATTATTTTGGGAGTGGTTATCCTCCTCTGCTTCAATCCTCCTCTGCTCCCAAACGACGTCGTTTTGCGGGAATTGGGCCAACTTAGCTACACGACTGTGTTTCATACACTAGCCGATGACTGCCGCCTGGACATCAAAGTTCATGGCCTCGCAAAAATATCCTACTTTCCTCCGATTCCTTCCTTCTTTTATAATACATAACTTCTTCTTCTCCCATTGATCTCTCTCTCCTCTCTCTCTCTAGAAATTCCATTCCTCAAATTCTTTGTATTAGCTATATCTCTGTATATTGCTTCCAACCTTTTCTGGAATTTGCTTCTGTAGTAGGCAGTGGAATTTTTCTCACAGAAGCAAACAATTCAACTTTTGTTTTATTTTTTTGTTTTTCTTTTTTTCCGTTTTTGTGGTGGTAACTTAGAGAATCTATGAGAATTGTGGTTGAGGAAAAAAAGAAGATGATGATGAATATTCAGTGCAACATGTGTGAGACGGTGGAGGCAAAATTTCTGTGCTGTGCAAACAAGGCGACGCTACATTGGCAAGGCGATGAGAAGGTCTTACTCTGGGGAGAAAGTGCGCGGTATAATATATGGAAGCGGCGTCGTTTGGGAGCAGAGGACGAGCATAGGAGGATTGAAGCAGAGGAGGATAGCTGCTCCCAAAAAAAAAAAAAAAGGCACACGTTTACCGTGACAGGTCTAATACATACCGGACATCATAACATATATAAACAGTGACCGGCTTTTTTAATTTTTTAACAAGAGTTTTTTTTTGCCAGTAATTTTTTTTAACAAGAGTTGCCGTAGCATGTCAATTTTTTTTTTTTAAAAAAAGACACATAACGATTTTTTAATAACTGTCTTATAAAATCAGGTGATAATTTATTAATTCAAGTGATTAAAATGTGCATATTTGAGCTTAAACTAGTGAATTAAATGGTAAAATTTGCATTATACTCTCTCCAATCCTAATTATAAGATCACTTTGACTTTTTTTTGGAGAAATTAAGGTTGCAAAATTAATCACTTTAAATTGTCTATAGTTATCTTTTTTCCTCAAAACTAATTTATTCTACTTATAAACTAACCTATAATCTAATTACATGTGACATATGTTATAATTTAGTAGTCTAATTTACTTTCTTAACTTCCACAAAAAAAAGTTAAAGTGATTTTATATTTAGGAATGGAGGGAGTAGTATAATTAATTTGAATGTACACTTAATTAGGGAAATTTGGGTTTAAATATGTTTTTCAATGCTTTTAATAATGAAATTACAGAATTGCCCTTAAGTTACTTGCCATGTTCACTTTTTGTCCGGGGGTAGTTCTGGAATTTTACCAACAGAGGAAGGAAAGCTGGAGGTCAGAAGCGAATGTCGAACGAATTTCAAATTGGAGGAGAAGCAAGTAAACACAAAGCTGAGAACAGAGGGAACTTGAGCAAGCCAACACGAGGCTAGGGGGAGTAAACGAGATCATTCGGTTACAGAGAGTGCTAGTGTGGCAAGTGAATCATTGGGAGAAATTGAAGGAAAGAAGAGGAAAAGAGGCGCAATTTATTTCTAGAGGGAGAGTAGAGTTTTCGGATATAAATTTTGGTGGAAGGATATTGATGGGAGGTGGTTATCTTTCTTATTGATTTTTCCATCTTCTCCTTCCTCTCTTCAATTTTTCTCACCGATTTCATCGTCTTCACCATACCTCACCATTTCGTAGGGCAAGTCTGAGCCAGCACCACTGATTCTTCATCATTGCATCATAGATCATGAACCGAAGGATCTAAGTGATTTGGAGATTCAATTGCAACAATGAGTAGCTAGATCTTCTGTACCTTCCTTTGAGCCAGGAAGCTAAACCAGAGCTTAAGATTTACAAGGGAGTTCAATTCCATTATCTTCTTAATTTGCTTTCTAAACTTGATGCTAGTTGTGTCTTAATGTACAGAGAGTATGAGCAAGTAGTTCTTGGTCATTGTGATTATTTGTGTTGAGTAGAGAATGCATTTGGACAGTATTGATTCTACCGAGTTGAAACTTTGGACTTAATTCTTGTAATTCAATTCTTGAATACTTAATCTAGTTGATTAATTTTCTTGAGTTGAATGAGATATTCTATGGCAAGTTTAGTTAATTTGTCTCTTGTCCAAAGCTGCTTGAATCAATGTCGTATGGATGAATGCTATTCCTTTGATGTTTAATGTCTATTGTCCAATTGAGAGGCTTAGTTAGCAACTAAATTGAATAATAGGTAGTGAATTTAAGGATAATCACCATTGATGTATTTCTTCTCACATTTCACTTGTTCAATTTCAGTTTTAATCATTCTTCTCAACAGAAAATATATAAAAAAAAATACAGATTAGCTTTAGAAGTACTTGCTCTAAACATTTTGAAATTAATTTGCTTAGCTCTACAATATAATCACACATTTTGCCAAGGTAATGAGGAAATGACTTAGGGTTAACTTACTGCACTATAGGAGTTTAATTCTAGTTTCTTTGAGGCCTATATAACTCTAGTGGTCAAAAAATTGCAAGGAAGAAATTATATGTATTTTCACTACAGGTTCAATAAATTTACAGAAACAATAAAAAATGGGTCACCAGTAATTAAATGAAAATCTTGTGAGAGTACAATGACTTACAAAAATTGAATTACAGGATTAACAACACAAAGAAACCAATTTTAAAACAAGATGAATAACATGACTGGAAGAACCAAATCTTCAGTGAGGTATAATACTTTTGAATGCTTAATGATGCCTGTAGGTGTGCTCAAAATGCCCCTCTTCCTTCGCTTCTCCCTTTTTTTATTCCCTCTTGCCCAAGAATGGCATTGCTAAAACTTGGAAAACTGTCCTGGACCCTCCTCTCTTGTTTATCCGTTACATCCTGATTCTTTGCTTGACTTTAATAGCCATTAATATGCCGCTTTGCAAGGTTTATTGCTCTTGAAGGTTACTTCTTTCTCCAGCTACCACGTAGCCTTTATTTTAAAATATTTCCGTTGTATCCATTATTTGATCTCGTTTGCAACTGATGGTAATATAGGTCTTCTTATAGCATCGTGCTGCTTGTTCCGAGATGATACCTTCTCGACTTGGCCCAGGATAATCACGTTGCTTTGTTACATGGACTAGCTCTTGCGGACTCATCTCTTCAGCCCAGGATGATAGACATCTCTCTTGGAAGTAAGAGAAGCATTTTGGGGTGTACATTTACTCCCTTAGCTCCACGTGGCAAATAAAGGATGGCATAGGTATGTCCATTCCCAACTGTTGATTTGAATTGTTGTAGTTGTTGATTGCCCCTCTCTTGTCATCAATCACGTATATGCCTGTGTCATCTTTAAATTTCCCTCTATGAATCAATTTCCAAGACTTTCATCATTTGAACTCTGCTTCGTCGGTGTTCTTCGGTTTCAATCGTTTCAAATTCCTCAGGCATTTTGGCATTCTCTTTATTAATCGTTTGGAACACATTCTGCTTCTTGGTAATCTATTGCCTTGTTTAAACCCTACATTTCAGTTTTATAATTTGAAATCTAAGAAATCATTATTCATATTTCTGAAAAATCAGCCCTTTCATCTCTTGGTTTTTACATTCTAGAAATTTTTTGTTCATAGCTTTCATCTTAAGTTCTGAATCTGTTTCTAGGATTAATGGCATCTTCTTCTTCAACTCATTTCCGAGTTACTGCATCGCCCATGGATAAGTTGAATCAACCCTTAAAGGGTTTTGCTCCTATTCCTTCCTAGTTGTTGGAACTAATGAAGAGCACTGGAATCATGGACCTTAAGAAACATGATGAACCCTCTGTCATTTCTGAAAGGATTCTGGCATCTTTCCTCGGAAAATATCGGTTGAATGAAAACCTGTAGATTAGGGTTCTAAATCATGATGAACGAATGAATTGGGGCAGTGTTCTGACTATTTCAAAATTTCCTCGTGTCTTCCTTTGCCTCCCCTCATATTGGAAATTTATTAGCATTTTGACATAGCCCCTTCGCAACTTATGCCAATGGTGTGGTGTGTCTGTTTATGCTTGGAAGCTCTGTCCAAGGAATTGGGAATCTGCTTCTCGTTATCAGAAATTTTGAAATGTTATAGCCTAGGTAGGAAGGCTCCCAGCTTTGTCATATTGACTCCTATAGTCACAAATGATCCACTCATCATTATCCCTAA
Source organism: Mimosa bimucronata (assembly GCA_037074515.1). Classification (NCBI taxonomy): domain Eukaryota; kingdom Viridiplantae; phylum Streptophyta; class Magnoliopsida; order Fabales; family Fabaceae; genus Mimosa; species Mimosa bimucronata. The sequence goes on along the minus strand of CM073443.1, from coordinate 10,995,538 downwards.
GGATTCAGAGAGGGGATAGAAGAAGTGGTTCATTTTCATTCACAAGTATGCTTTGGTGACCCCTGAAATGGCCATTCACTCTTTGTTGAATAATCGCGGTATGTTTTTAGTCTCACAACCTTCTATTGCATTATTAGAGTGATATCTTGTTTACTTATTTCCGTCTCTCTGGGTATAGACCACATCAAGGCTGTGAAGGCTCCAGAACCAGGTTCAGATTTGGAGAAGCACATAATTTTGATTAAATCTTTGCCCAAGGAGAAGAGGACTTATACTGAGATTTTCAAGTCTCGTAAGTTTCTTTCGCATATTTTGTTTTTTTACAATATGATGTCTGGTATCACTATCTAAGTTTTTATCTTTATATGTTGTAGAACTGGACAAGGAAAACGGGAGCAAGATTCCTACTCGTCCTGCTTACCTCACTACAGACTCTGGAAAAAGGAAACTGCCCCCTAAAAATGTGAGTCCAGACTTGAGAGGTTCTTTCATAAAGTTAAGGACTCGCAGAGGTAAGAAATTTCGTATCATTACTTCGTCCGAGAAGGTTATCCTGTCCCCTGAATCAAAGAAATTGATTATGAGAAGACTACCATTAAGGTTCCTTCTAATCCTGTGTCCATCACTCTTGTATCTTGTCCTACTCCTTTAGCTTCCTGCGACCAGAGCCAATCAGCATCGATCCTTCTCCCCATTCTGAGCCCGAGAAAACTCCTAATATTTGAAAGTAGCAATCGCATAAGAGGGGGGTGAATTGTGCTATTCAAAAACTCTAAAGAAAAATGAATACAACACAAGATTTATACTGGTTCGGCCAACACTGCCTACGTCCAGTTCTCCAACACTCTGTTGGGTTCTACTATCCACAGGTTTTACGAACACAGGTTCACCTGTCAACCTTTACAGAGTTTTAGAATCTCTAAACACTCCCCCTTACTACCTGTAAGGTAATATCCCTGTTCTAAAGCACCAAGCTTTCAGAACAACCTCAAACAGAAGAGGATTTCAATAAATGTGTTCACTTAATGAACTGATTTTGATAAACACTTAAGTACAAATAAGATCTTTAAGACAATAAATACAGAGTAATGAATGAGCTTGTGAACGTTCTCAGTTTTCCGTCTCTTTTTCAATAAATGCTTGAGTTCTGTATTTATATCTTCTTCTCGGATTTCGCCCTAACGTTCAATCTTCAAGAAGCCGTTTGAATTTAGTCGTTGGGAGCTCATAGCCGTTGGCATTTAATGCAGCTTCTTCTTCGGGCTTAACTCTCTGCTTCAGCTTCAACTACTTCTAGCATAGGATGAGCTAAGAGAGAGATAGACTCAGCGTTCTGATCATCCGTACAAATAGTACTTTCCAGCAGCTTTTGATTAGCGCTAGTTGGATCTGCTATCGCTAGTCTCATAGAGTGAGATCTACACTTAAGCTGTTAGCTAACCAAATAGTCATATATTACACAGAGGTTGCTATCGCAAGCTTAATCTATTAGCTCAATTGAGATAAAAACAATATAAGGCATTTCAGAGCATTTTTATATAGATAGGAGTGTGAACTATCGATAGCATATTCTTTTAGATCAGAGAGCATCATATCAGCATATATTCTTCTATCGATTGCTTAAACTACTATCGCTAGATACTTGATTTACTTATTAGCTTTAAGGATACAAGTATCAAAGAATTCAGAGTTTCAAGGTATCCCATTATCGAGAGATAAACATTTTAGCGCAAGCAAACATATCAGCTCTTGACTCATTAGCTCTCAGGCACTAGCTATCTGAAGGATCATTATCTGAAGCACTTATGGTTATCGATAGCTTAACCTGTTATCGCTAGCTGGTTTCATTAGACAAAAGACTTGGTTTTAACTTTCTGCTAGCTGAGTTATCACTGAGCTTCTAGCGATGGATTCTTTCTTTATCGATAGAGAAGGACTTAGCGATAGATAATGACTTTATTATTTCTAAGTCTTCACTAGCTATGGCTCTGTTTATTAGAGACAGGCTTTAACATTATCGATAGGATTCTGTTACCTATTAGATTTAACTTGAATATTTCAGAGGTAACTTTTACTTATGTTTTCTCAGGGACAGACTTCATCAAAACTTAAGATTCTAACAATGTTGACATGGTGATAGCAGAGATTAGTGTGAAGTGTAAGGTAAATGAATGGAAGGAAAGTCCCAAAGACCTATTACTAAGGTTCCTCAATGATCTTCATCCCGTGAGAATTTTAGCAATATCAAGAATGAAGCCTCCAAGCTTTAATTTCATAAGGACGATGTAGCATTCACATCGGTGTGCTATCACAGAGCGTGGGAGGCAATCATGCAGAAATTCTTTGAGATAATCTGGTTTAGTTTAATTTTGAACATCTAAATTACATGTTATCCGTGCCTGATTTCTACTTTCCTTTTAGTTATATCAACTAAGCATATTTCTTGAGAAGGCAGCTGAGGAGCGAGGCAACGAGTATGGGAGGATAAAGTTACAACTGGAAGACAAGAACAGAAAGGTCCAGGGTCTAAAGAAGGTTGCTGAAAGCCAAAATGCTATCATACAGGAAATGAAAAGCAAGCTTTTAAGGCAAAAGCTCTCAGTGAGCAATACCACAACCTAATGAGGAATCCTATCATGAAGGAGGATAATTACAAGGAAAAGATCATGGACCTAGAAGAGGAATTAAAGCTCAGGGAAGGAGAAGTCGCTCACTTGAAGTCTGAGAAGAAGATCCTGGAATCCAAAAAGTTGGTCCAGGAAAGTGAAGTATTTGACCTGAAGAATGTTCAAGATGCTTTGCAGGCTCGAGAGAAGAATACAGCCAAGAGGTTTGCACTTCGTGCCAAGATTGACATGGACAAACAATTTCAAGGAGGAAACCATGGATCTCGGGATTTGGAGAAATGGGAGGAAGAGTTTTAAACCCAGTTTACTCCTTCAAATACATATGAGAGCAGTGAAGATGGTGATGAGTTTACCTATTAAGAAGGTTATTCCCCCATAAGATGGCATGGGGTAGGAAGGGGCCGACGAGAACCAGAATGTCTTGGAAACTAATAAGAACACCCATCCCTCTACAATGTGTTTCTAGTTCATAGGATTTATGTTCTTGTTTCTTTCTGGTATGTTCGAACTTCTCGAGTTGAACTCCCCATGTTTTGTGGACTTTATATATCTGGGACTATGTTCCCGTAGCTTAGCTTTTACTTGTAATGACTTTGAAATGTTTTATCTTGTTTTCAATATAAACAAGTAATGAATTAAAATAACTTGTTGAGTGTTTTAATTTCTATATTTGAATTTGATAATATGAGAGTTCTGAGTAAAAGTTCATACCTTTTGGATAGCTTGTATGCCTGCTAGTAAGCAGCTTTCACATGACAAGTGATCTAGTGAAGCTTCTATTAGTAACAAACGTATTCTGAGCTAGATTCTCTTATTATCAGTTAAATGGAAATTTCTGAGGATGTTCTTGTAATGTTAGTGAACACAAGACAAAGCAAAACATATAGTCTCGATGGGGGTTTATTAGTATCAGCAGCCCTTGCCACAACAGAACTATGTAGCATAAAGCGTAAGTTCTCTGCAAATGGATGGCTTTGAGCCTTTCGGCATCTAGCTCATCATGTACTACTCCATGTGGTTAGTATCTCATTTTTTAAATCAAAGGTAAAGAAAATTTGTGGAATGAAATCTGGGAACAAGAAGACTACCTTTTGAATTGGAGTGAGATCTGAGATGTGTTGAAATCTGAGATTCACATTTTTTCTGAAGCTGGAATCTGGTAGAATTTTGTGTATCACGTTGTTCGGAGATCTGAGATTTTTTCACAAGGTCTCTTGCTCGAGATCTTTCTTTCCGAGATGTTTCTCATACGTGGGCTTTAATTCTGAGAATAATCTGAGAGGTCTCTTGTACAAGAGCCTTACTTTTAAGGGCCATTCATGATGTTTTATTTTACGAGAATCTGAATTTCTATGCTGTGATAATGGTACATAAGATATAAAGTTAGAAAAATGAATTGAATTCATCATGGATAATACCTTTTTAGATGTATAGCATTCCAACTCTGGGAAAGAGTTTTTCCCTTCATGTCTTGTAATTGATATGCTCCAGTACCTATGATCTTAATAACGAGATAAGGTCCTTTGTAGGTTGGTGATTTAACCTTTGCGTAATGCGCCTTGTAGGTTAAAATCAAAATTTAATCTAAAGATTGCAATATAGGTTGCAACCTCAGGTCGTCTCACCTAAGGAGTCCTTTTAATCTACTTAAACTAACTAAATGCAATTAAGACAATAAAAGATAAGGGGTTTGGTTTTGAAAAGTCATTGATGAAACTAGTGAAAATGTAAATACTTGTTTTTGGTAATTTTGGATTAAAGAGTGAAAAGGTGTTTGGATTAAGGGTAATTTTATAAAATGGGCTTCGGTAGTGTTACGGTGGCTCTCACACTTCATTAAAATTGATATTGGGAGTCAAAAGATTCACCAAGTACAATTGAAAAATCCCCAAGCAACCACTAGGGGTCCACTAGCCCTAATTAATGACTAATCTAGCAACCACTTTCATAGCAATTACTTAGGGTTAATGTTAAGCTCTACTTGGTGTGTGTTGGAAATTGAGTTTTGAAAACCGATTCCTCTCAAGAATGTGCAACCAGAACATTCAATTGGATAAATTAAGCTACACAATCTAGCAACCACTAAAACTCATATAGCATAACAAATCTAATAAGAAATTTGAACATAAATTTCATTCAATTGACATAACTCAATGTCTAACACAAATATTCCAATTCATAGACAATGAGAAAGGAAAATCATGTCCCCAATCCAAATATACAAGAGAAATGCAACCACACAACTCAATACATAAGGAAAAGAGCATGAGAAAACAAATAATTCCCCTATTTTGCCGATTGAAGCAAGAGGCACCTTCACACCACTAAAGCACCAAGACTCTAGTCTCTCATTGATGAAATTTCGCTCTCAAGAACTCTCCCAATAACTGACTCCATGGCTGGATGAAAATGGAAAAGAGTAAAGGAGAAATGACTAGAGAATAGAAGGAAGAAGAAAGATAGTGCAGAACTTCAGCAAAATGGGAGTGAAGATGAGTGAAAATGGTGAGCATTTGAGTGGGAATGAGGAAGAGACCAAGAAACCCTAGGAGAGCTGAGGGTTTCCGACTTTAGAAGCTTGAAGAAAATGATTTTCAGGGCTGGGTATCATTTATAACCCCCCAAAAGCCTTAAAAATCATGACAGCAAAAAGAGCTCGTTGCAGCAACCAAATTTGGTGGCTGCAGCGAGATTGACAGAGAGTTCAGGCCTGATTTAAGGTGTGTCTAACTACACCGACCAAACATGGTGGCTAGAACGAGAATGACAGAGAGTTCAGGCCTGATTTAAGGCTTGGCTAGCTACAGCGACCAAATTTGGTGGCTGCAGCGAGTTTGACAGAAAGTTTGGGCCATTTGTTTTTACACTTTTGCCGGCCTCCTTCTCTGCAGCTTGCTCTTCACTTGACCAATTTCTTCCATGAACTACATTAGATTTTAACTTAAGGTAGCATCAAAATGTTCTTGGGAGTATGTTAATCAATAAATCATACTAATTATGACCAAATTGCCCTTGATTAGTATAAACTATAATAAAGTGTGCAAAAGTTAGAATAATGCTAATTAAGTGCAATTACTCCTAGAACATGCAATAATCCAATGATTTTAACAGTGATAAGTGTTAGTACAGGCTGTCACCAAGAGGGAGTGAATTGGGTGATATAATAAAACTTTTTAAAACTTCTCTTTCTAAAATACAATGAAGGCAAGCTTTTCAAAACTATTAAATGCACAAGAGATATATATAATGCAGATATGCTGGAAACTAAGAGAGGTAAGGGAAGAGATAATGCATACAGAATTTATCCTGGTTCGGTCAACCCAGACCTACATCCAGTCCTCAGGCTTCACCTGAGATTTCCACTATCCTCTTGTTTAAACTGGGCACAAGAGAAGCCTACCACAGGTTTTACAAACACAGGTTCACCTGTCAACCTTTACAGAGTTTTAGAATCTCTCTAAACACTCCCCCTTACTACCCGTAAGGTTACAACCCTGTTCTTAAAGCACCAAGCTTTAGAACAGCCTCAATCAATAGAGGATTTCAATCAAAGTAATAAGTTCACTAAATGAACAGATTGTGATAATCACTTAAGTACAGACTCGTATATGATAAATAAATACAAATTATAGAGCTTAAAGATTTGAACTATGGTTGCTCTAGCTCTTCTTTTCTAATGCGTTCATCTCATCATTTCTGAGCTCACTTGGTTTTGCTTTCAATCAGTGTAATCTACAATTCTGCATGAAGCCCTGTTCCATCGTTGTTTTCGTATATGCGTTGTGTGTGCATCATCATTCCAGATGTCTTCAAATCTTTATGTAGAGTTTGATAAATTTCTGTCTGTTGGAGACTTGAAGAACTAGCCGTTGATAATTTGCTTCAACTAATCTTGCAGAGGATAAGACAAGAGAGACAGAGACTGTGAGTAACGTTATCTTGCTGCTACCTGCTACTGTATTTGCATGTCAGCTTTTTCAGTAGCGCTAGCATGATTTGCTATCGCTAACTTTATAGTGTAAGTCCTGCACTTAAGCTGTTAGCTGAAACAAATGCTCATGCAGTAGATGATATCGATAGAGTATTTCGTTAGCTTGAAAAGATAGAGACAATATATTAGTTAAGGTATTTTTCAAAGCATTCTTCTATCGATAGACATAAACATTATCGCTAACACATTCTTTGAGTTCAATGCTTAGTGTTCTAGCAATATCATACCAACAACCATTTCTCTATCGATGGCTAATCCAATTATCGCTAGTTATTTGATTGCTCATTAGCTTTAAGGATACAGCTTTAAATATTCAAGGTATCCTATTATCGATAGCTAAACGTGTTAGCGCTAGCAACCATGTTAGCTCATTTGACTCATTTGCTCTCAGGCACTAGCTATCTGAATGATTATTATTTGAAGCACTTATGTTATCGATAGCTTAACCTGTTATCGCTAGCTGATTTCATTATATTAGAGAGTTCATTTATCTACTGGTTTCATTTACTCATATGTTCAATGAACTTTTAGTGATAGAATATTCTTTAGCGATAGTGAATGACTTAGCAATACATATATTAGCTTTGTTATTTCTAAGTCTTCACTTGTTATGGCCACTTAGCGATAGAGATGTTCATCCTTATTGTTCTGCTAAGTTTCCATCTGCTATATTTGAATCTTTCATCTAGCAATATATCTTTTACTCTTGTAATGGTGATCTGTTACCTATCAGATTTTACTTGTTTAATTCAGAGGTAACTTACACTTATGATTTCTATAGGTCAGTCTTCATCAAAACTTAAGATTCTAACATTCTCTCCCTTTTTGATGATGACAAAACATAAATAAATCATATGTAAGATAAAGCATGTTCAAAATAGGAATAAGTACTATTATTGCAATATGTACAATGAATACATCAGGGTAAACAGTTAGGATCAGTATGAATGATAGTAGCCTCAGAATATTCCTTATCAGAATCAGAGTCAAAATCATGCATGAATGGTATAGGAGGAATATCTAGCATGCAATCTAAAAGAGGTGGGTCATCAGAAGAGGCTACGTATGATTTGTATTCAGAGAAATTTCTAAAGGTTAGGGTGAAGTTATTTTCAAAATTCGCTCAAGAGCCTGTGGCAATGTACTCCTTGTCAGGTTCATCAGATAGCTCAGAGTCTGGGTAGAAGAATTTGTCTTGATCAATGCTCTTGGGACCACCCTTGGCTCTTTCTTCTTCAATTTTCTGAACATGTTCTCTGATGGAAATGCCTGAAGAGCCACCCTTTGATTTGTGAAATCTTCTCTGATATTCCCACACCTGTTTTCCTTGAGAAATTTCATTTCTTCTTTTCTCTTTTGCCCTTTGAGCAGCCACCTGTGCATCTCTTTCTATTCTGGCCCTCCTTCTTGCCTCAAAGGCAGCTTTCTTCTCAAGAGCTTGTTTGAGCTTTCTCTCAGCCTCTTTAAGAGCTTTCTTGTTAGCAGCCTCTTTTTCAGCCCTTTCCTTTTCTTGTTTTGACATTCTGCGAGGGCGAGAAGGAGCTTCTTTTTCCTTGAGAACTGGCACTTTATCAGCCTTTTTCTGCTCCTTAAGTTTCTCTAACCATGCATCAATCTTAACCTTTCTTGCTTCACGAGCAGCTCTCCATTCAGCCATCTTTTCATCTTCTAATTTTTCCTTTTTGGCTTCCTCCTTGTCTTGCTTTAGGAGTGCTGCTATTGCTTCCTTATCAGCCCTAACAGCTTCTCTCTTGGCCTTGGCTGCTTCTTTCTTATCTTGCCTTAGGATCTCTGCTATGGCTTTCTTGTCTGCCTTAGCAGCTTCCCTTTTGGCCTTAGCTGCTTCTTTCTTATCTTGCCTTAAGATCTCAGCTATTACTTTCTTATCTTCTTTTAATAGATCTGGAGGGAGAGACAACTTTTCAGATGCCTTGGCTTTTGGCTTTGGAGCTATCATTTTGATTCTTGGAGCTCTGGCTATAGAAACTTCTGGGGCCTTGGGAGTGACCTTGAAGGACATTTCTTTCCTTGCTTTTCTCTTGGTCTTTTCCCTTTCAGGTTTTCAGCTGAACCTTGACTTTTGCTCTTTTCTAGAGGAGGAGGGGTTCTATGCTTCTCTGATTCAATGTAGCAGCGAGCAATGTTTATAATAATTTCCTTAGCTTCTTCTGCTAACATTTGATCCTTCAGTAGTTGCTCCACATTTTTCTCTACATGTTTCTCCCCCTTTTTGTCATCATCATAGGCAAGGGTAAGAGAAGAGGGTTGATCAGGATTTTGAGAAGAGATGGGAGGAGAAGGAGGGTTTGAGGTAGCGATAGAGGTTGGTTGGATTGGTGGTGAAGTAGGATTGCTATCGCTAGGGATGGTGCTAGCCATAGGGGTTGTTTGTGGTGTTGGGACTCTGGTGGTTTAGGGTGAGGCTTATGTTTGTGGACTAGCGATAGGAGAGGAATTTGCGATAGGAGTCTCTGGAGATGTTGGCTGATTGGAATGTGGTGAAGGTAAAAGTGCAGGTGTTTTGGCGTGCGAGTGCGGGCTATTGCTAGTATGTTTGAAGGTGGGAGGAGATGGATAATTACAGAGATGAAGGAAAGTGCTAGAAGTGATTGAAGTTGAGGGTATAGGTGTTTGAGCTTGTGAATAAAGGTTATCGCTAGGATGTGTGAAGGTGGGAGGAGAGGGCTAATAAGAAAGATGAAGAGAGGGTGATTGCTGTGGAGAGGAATGAGAGGGTGAGTGAAGATGAAGAGGGGAATGTGGTGGACTGGGAGAGGAAGAAGGAGTAGAAGAGTAATTTGGTGAATGAAGGGGTGAGTGAGAAGGAGTAGGAGAGGGATTTAGATGGTGTATGGGAGAATGTAGAATAGGTGAGAGTGGTGGTGATGATGATGTACCTTGATGATCATTAACAGGGGCAATGCAGAGACTATCTTCCAGATTCCTTACTTGAGCCTAAAGCTCCTGGATATGCTTTAGCAATTCCTCTTTCTGTGCATTCAGAGCAAAAGCAAGCTCGGCAGAGAGCCTGAAGACTATTTCCTCCACAGCTTCCTTGGAGAATCTTGTAGTTAGATTTTCAGCAGAAGGAGGAGGAGGAATTCTTCTGGATTGAGCTTCTTCCTCTGGGAAATCAGGCTGAGTAGACGAGGCAGAGACATGAGAAGCCTTAGACTTAGATCCATAAATCCCTCTGATTGGGCCAATTGAGATCCCCATCCTCTTCAGGGTGGAGATTGTGACTTGCTTGCATTTCTTATTCTCTCCATCCCCGATAGACTTGATTTTGGAATGTTCCAGAAGTAAAGAGATCAACTGAAGGTATGGAAGGGGAGCCTTGGCAGATTTCTCAGACATGAATCGCAGCAATTCCATACACACTATTTGACCTAGATTTAAGGGAATCTTCTGAATAAGATTGGCCAACCAAGGATTGTCAATCTTGGCAAAACTGCTGAAGTTCCCAGACTTGTGAGTCATGAGCCTGGTATATATGTAGTGAAGAATTCGATTGAGCATAGGTATATCTGCAGGCTTCTTGGATGAAGTCTCATATATTTCAGCAAGTTCTTCATCTGTATATTGCTCAGTCATGAACTACTTGTTGTAATCTGCCCCAAAAATTCCCAACATTTTGTTGATAGCAGACCAGCCAAAACTAAAACTTCTCCTTCTGATAGTGGCTTCAAAAGATACGTCCCTTAGAATCCCTTTCTTGTAAACTGGGATAACTTTCAGGTTTGAGTAGAAGGATCTCATAACGTCTTCATTGTAATCATTCTTCACACTCACCCAGTTCTGGTATGGCAGTAACCAAGCGTCTGAGTCAAAACCCTGCTCCTTGAAATAATTCAAATCTACTCAAAATGCTGCCCTATCTAGGATTCCTTTTTCTGCAAAGAAAGCGCTGGGAGCTTCTAGAGGTTCTGATGCGTAAGACAAATCTGGGGAAGTTCGTTTTTGATGCTTCTGGCCTGATTCAATCACCTCTTTTGAGAAAGATACACTTTTCTGGGTTCTGGGCCTCTTGCTAGCGGATTGGGAAGAAGGTTTAGCGCTAGAGGTAGCTTCAAGATCACTCACATTTGGAAATTTGGTTCTGGCCATTCCTGGTTTGGGGTTTTAGGGATGCAAAAATGTTTTCAAAAATGCTCAAAGAGTACTCAGACAGTTGTTTGGGGTAGAAGAGAATGAATGTAGAATGAATGCCGATGCAAAATGATTCACCTTTATAAGGTTTAGGGTTTAGGGTTTTACCATGTGTGACGTACATCAACTATCGTTTCGTATTCTGAGCCTTTTAAGTGATTTGCTTTCACTAGGAAGAGTAGCTATCACTAGCGGGCATGATCCCACGCTGAGCAAGTGACTTAGATTTTAGTCCACTTACTCCTTCCATCTATCGATAGCTGACTTTGCTATCGATAATGCTTTTGACTAGCGATTGTAATCTTTGCTCAAACAGCTTTTGTCCTGCAAACAACTAGCGATAGTAGAACTCACTATCGATGGGCCAGAGTTGCAAAAACTTAAGATGTAACATTTGAGCAAATTCTATAGAGCAAGATTGTTATCAATCGTGCAAAGGGGTGTCAAAAATAAGTTTAAATACTAATATCTGAAATTTTATCCAAATTGACTTAATTTATGGGAATTCTCCCCAAAATGATAATACATTCATCTCGAAAACATCTCATGAGGACGAATTGAAGCATTTTCAACTTTATCTTTCAGTTTTCAAAGTTTATCTAAATCCAACATGTTTTTCAGAACATATGAATGCACTCTTATAAATATGCTGATATAAAATTTAAGCAAATTTGAATTGCATTTCAAAGATTCCACATAAAATAATACTATACACAATTTCAACTAATCATATAGCAATCTGTTAGATAGTTCAAAGATTGATTGTTAATGAAAAGGAACAGTCATTCATAATCCATACAATAATATATTCATTCAAAATAGAGTAAAAGGGATATCACCATAACTGCACTTGACTAGGCAGAAGTTGCTATCGGTAATGAGAGTTGCTATTGATAGAGCTCTTGATGGCAATCAATTTAATCTTAGCTCTGTTCTGAGTATGCTAGCGATAGTGAATATCACTATCGATTGATCAATCTCTTAGACATTTGGAGAAATGCTCCTGCTTACCCAAGTGGTTCTGACATGCATAGCTCTGGGTTGCAGAGATCTCTCATGTGAAATAGAATTCAAGAATCTTCTTCTTAATGTATGAGGAATTCTATTTCTCCTGCTTTCCTCAAGATAATTGAATGGCACTTTGTGGTAGCTCATTCTTGAGGTGGAACATACTCTTCTTGTGATTGTGCAATGCTTTCTATGATCTGAACCAGATGTTACAACAGTGGTTTTTTTTTTTGAGTTCTCCTTCTATATATAGATTATGTGAATCTCTTTCTTGAAGCATGAGGATATCTTGAATTCTTCTTTGTTGCCTTTGTACCATGACGTCCATTTCTTTTAGAACTAGTCTGCACAGATAAACTACTAGATGGACGTTTTAGTACCCATTTGTACTTAGGTCCTTCATTGTTAGCTTTGGACTTTACATGTTCTTTTGGTACCCAAACAAATTTATTTCTCAGATTTGAATTTCTTCTAATGTTACATGTGTGAGAAATATGACCAGATTTACCACAATAATGGCAAATAATGGAATGATGTAAATCATGAGACTTTATGCCATTATAGTGATGATTAGAGGAGTACAACCTCTGATTGTTTCTTTTCAAGACATTTTTCTTCCCAAAGCATTTTCCAGCATGTTTTAAAACATTTTTACTTTTCGAAATATGGTCAGTGATAGACAGAAGATTGGCTTTATGTAAATCGAAAATGTTTTTCTCAAAAGTACAAGAATTGGAACTGTATACCGTGGCTGTATTTTGATTTCCAGGAAGTGATTGATCAGATTCTTTCAGATAGGGCTCTTGGCAGTTATCTTTCTCTTGATCCTCAATGTTGTCTGAAACTTGGAATGGTTCAACAATCTCTCCTTCTTCAATCTCTACTTCCAATTGCTCATCAATCATAGATATGCAACTTTGAAATTCAGATGAGCTGTCAACACTTTCAATTTCAACAAAATGATTAGTGACATATAAGGACTCAAGAGTGTCCCAAATAGCTTTAGCACTAGAGCAAAATTTGATTTTCTGGAAATCATTTTCAGTTAAACCTTTATGCAGAATTTGCATTGCTCTAATGTTTAAGGAAAACATTCTATTGTCTTTTTCAGTCCAATCCTTTCTTGGTTTAAAATTAGAATCATTTGTAAAAATATTCCACATATGATAATCAATTGATTTTATAAAACTCTTCATCCTAGCTTTCCAAAACGAAAAATCAATATTTTCAAGAATAGGCGGAATGGTATGATCAAACCTTCAGAAAATATATTATGCCTAAAAACAGCCACGATCTTTTCACTTGAGATCGTTGGATCCTTTAAACAAGTGACCTGCTTTGATACCAAATGTTAATACAGGCCGTCACCCAAGAGGGGGGTGAATTGGGTGATAGAATAAAACTTTTTAAAACTTCTCTTTCTAAAATACAATGAAGGCAAACTTTTCTAAACTATTAAATGCACAAGAGATATATATAATGCAGATATGCTGGAAACTAAGAGAGGTAAGGGAAGAGATAATGCACATAGAAATTATCCTGGTTCGATCAACCGAGACCTACATCCAGTCCTCAGGCTTCACCTGAGATTTCCACTATCCTCTTGTATAAACTGGGCACAAGAGAAGCCTAGCACAGGTTTTACAAACACAGGTTCACCTGTCAACCTTTACAGAGTTTTAGAATCTCTCTAAACACTCCCCCTTACTATCCATAAGGTTACAACCCTGTTCTTAAAGCACTAAGCTTTAGAACAGCCTCAATCAATAGAGGATTTCAATCAAAGTAATAAGTTCACTAAATGAACAGATTGTGATAATCACTTAAGTACAGACTTGTATATGATAAATAAATACAAATTCTAGAGCTTAAAGATTTGAAGTATGGTTGCTCTAGCTCTTCTTTTCTAATGCGCTCATCTCATCATTTCTGAGCTCACTTGGTTTTACTTTCAATCAGTGTAATCTACAATTCTGTATGAAGCCCTGTTCCATCGTTGTTTTCGTATATGCGTTGTGTGTGCATCATCATTCCAGATGTCTTCAAATCTTTATATAGAGTTTGATAAATTTCTGTCCGTTGGAGATTTGAAGAACTAGTCGTTGATAATTTGCTTCAACTAATCTTGCAGAGGATAAGACAAGAGAGACAGAGACTATGAGTAACGTTATCCTGCTGCTACCTGCTACTGTACTTGCATGTCAGCTTTTTCATTAGCACTAGAATGATTTGCTATCGCTAACTTCATAGTGTAAGTCCTGGACTTAAGCTGTTAACTGAAACAAATGCTTATGCAGTAGATGATATCGATAGAGTATTTCGTTAGCTTGAAAAGATAGAGACAATATATTAGTTAAGGTATTTTTCAAAGCATTCTTCGATCGATAGACATAAACATTATCGTTAACACATTCTTTGAGTTCAATGCTTAGTGTTCTAGCAATATCATACCAACAACCATTTCTGTATCGATGGTTAATCCAATTGTCGCTAGATACTTGATTGCTCATTAGCTTTAAGGATACAGCTTTAAATATTCAAAGGTATTTCAAGGTATCCTATTATCGATAGCTAAATGTGTTAGCGCTAGCATTCATGTTAGCTCATTTGACTCATTTGCTCTCAGGCACTAGCTATCTGAATGATTATTATTTGAAGCACTTATGTTATCGATAGCTTAACCTGTTATCGCTAGCTGATTTCATTATATTAGAGAGTTCATTTATCTGCTGGTTTCATTTACTCATATGTTCAATGAACTTCTAGCGATAGAATATTCTTTAGCGATAGTGAATGACTTAGCGATACATATATTAGCTTTGTTATTTCTAAGTCTTCACTTGCTATGGCCACTTAGCGATAGAGATATTCATCCTTATTGTTCTGCTAAGTTTCGATCTGCTATATTTGAATCTTTCATCTAGCAATATATCTTTTACTCTTGTAATGGTGATCTGTTACCTATCAGATTTTACTTGTTTAATTCAGAGGTAACTTACACTTATGATTTCTATAGGTCAGTCTTCATCAAAACTTAAGATTCTAACAATAAGTATATAAAAATATGGTACAATCATTTGGATTGAGCTTCCCATCTTTAGACTCTCTGGTATTTGGAAATACCTTTCTGAGAACTAACTCCCCACTTCGAACTGCCTTTCTTTGATGTTTTTATTGTATTGCTTGGCCAATTGTTGTTGGTATGTTGCCAATCAAATCAACGCTTGTTCACGTTGCTCATCCAGAAGGTCTAACTCGTACTACAACCCGAGAGAGTTTGTTTCTTCTCTCACCTATTGATATATGAGATTAAGAACTTCATACTCTTTTGGGATCATAGCTTTTGCCCCATAAACGAGAGAAAAATGTGTCTCTCCTATAGAGGTACGAGACATGGTCTTGTAAGCCCACAAGACAGCTGGTAACTCCTCTACCCATCTACCTTTGGCTCTGTTGAGATGCTTCTTCAAGGAATTAACATTTGTCTTGTTGTTAGATTCTGCTTGACCATTAGATTGAGGATTCATAGGAATGGAAAACTTCAATTGAATTCCCCACTTTTCGCAAAATCTCCTGAATTTGGACCTAATGAATTGGGAACCATTATCAATGAAGATCTCCTTGGGCCAAACAAAATCTATGACTTGTGATTCCCAGACCTGAGCATAAGCTCCTGCTTCTACCCATTTCATAAAATAATCTGTCACCATCAGTAAAACGGTCAAGCGCCAAGGAGCTTGTGGCAATTTTCCTATGATATCCATGCCCTATCGCATGAAAGGACACACGGGAGCAATGGTGTGTAATAATTTCACATGTATGGATCTAGTTGGGCCAGCAAGAGTGAAAAGTCTAGGAGGAAGCTTATACACTCTTGTAGTTGTGGATGACTACTCAAGATTTACCTGGACTATGTTTCTTTCCTCTAAGCATGAAACTTTTGATGCTTTTTGTGTGCTTGCTAAGAAATTGCAGAATGAGAAAGGCACAAAGATTATAGCAATCAGGACTGATCATGGAGGAGAATTTGAAAATAAAGAGTTCATGGAGCTGTGTGATGAAAATGGAATCGACCACAACTTCTCTGCCCCTCGTACTCCTCAACAAAATGGTGTTGTAGAGAGAAAGAACAGAGTGCTCACAGAAATGGCTAGAAGCATGCTGAACAAGAAACAAGTGCCTCAAATATTTTGGGCAGATGCTATGAGCACAGCTTGCTACATTTCCAACAGAGCCTATATCAGAAAGGGGATGGAGAAGACTCTATATGAACTCTACAAGGGAAGGAAGCCCAATATCAGTCACCTGAGGATTTTTGGATCAAAATGCTACATTCACAACAATGGAAAGGTAAATTTAATTCGATCCTAAAACTGATATTGGCATATTCATTGGGTATTCAAATAGAAGTAGAGCATATAGAGTTTATAATAAAAGAAGTCAAACTGTTGAAGAGTCTGTGCATGTAGTATTTGATGAAACTCCTTAAGAAAAACAACAATCTGTTGATGAGGATGAAGCTTTTTCAAAATTTTTCAAACAGTCACTATCGATAGCACCTCATCCATCGATAGCAAATCCTGAAAACAATGTTGAAAATGATCAGGATAAAGCTAAAGATTATCTAGATGAAGCTAATGAGCCTCAATCTTCCATTAGACATCTTAAAAATCATCCTCCTGAATAGATTATTGGAGAAATTTCAAAAGGAGTTAAAACAAGAAGGCAACTACAAAATGAAATGGAATTCTCTTGCTTTCTTTCTCAAATTGAACCAACATGCATTGATGAAGCTCTTGCTGAATGTGACTGGATAGTTGCAATGCAGGAAGAACTTAATCAATTCAAAAAAAATCAAGTTTGGGTTTTAGTACCTAGACCAAGAGATTACCCTATTATTGGTACTAAATGGGTTTTCAAAAACAAACTTGATGAAGTTGGACAAATTGTCAAGAATAAAGCCAGATTAGTTGCCAAAGGATATAACCAAGAAGAAGGCATTGATTATGAAGAAACTTTTGCTCCAGTCGCAAGACTTGAAGCAATAAGAATTCTTCTAGCTTTTGCATCCATAAAAAATATTAAACTTTATCAAATGGATGTTAAGAGTGCTTTTCTTAATGGCTATATTAAAGAAGAGATTTATGTAGAACAACCTCCTGGTTTTGAAGAAAAGTCTAAGCATGATCATGTTTTCAAACTTAAAAAGGCTCTTTATAGTCTCAAACAAGCACCTAGAGCTTGGTATGAAAGACTAAGCACTTTTCTGCTTGACAAAGGATTTTCTAGAGGAAAATCAGATACTACATTATTCATCATGCATAAAAATAATCACATGCTTATAGTCCAAATTTATGTTGATGATATTTTTTTTGGAGCAACTAATGAAAAACTCTGTGTGGATTTTGCTAAGACAATGCAGGGAGAGTTTGAAATGTCCATGATGGGAGAATTAACATTCTTCCTAGGTCTGCAGATAAAGCAAAAGAAGGATGGCATCTTTATATCCCAAACCAAATATTGTAAAGAAATTCTCAACAAATTTGGGATGGATCTATCCAAAGAAGGGGACACTCCCATGAGTACCTCTGCCAAATTAGATGCAGATGCTCCAGGCAAAGAAGTAAATCAATCACATTATAGAGGAATCATTGGTTCTTTACTTTATTTAACTGCTAGTAGACCTGACATCCAATTTAGTGTAGGGGTGTGTGCTAGATATCAAGCAAATCCTAAAGAATCTCATTTAACTAATGTAAAAAGGATTTTGCGTTATTTGCAAGGGACTCAAGAGCTTGGGCTGTGGTATCCCAAGGGAACTCAAGAGTGCCTTCTTGCTTATACTGTCTCTGACCATACAGGTTATAAATCAGATAGAAAAAGCACAAGTGGTCAATGTCAATTTCTTGGTAACTGCTTAATCACTTGGGCAAGCAAGAAGAAAAATTGTGTTTCTCTTTCATCCACAGAGGCAGAATACATTGCAGCAGCAAGTTGTTGTACTCAAGTCTTATGGCTTAGGCAGCATCTAAGAGATCTGGGTTTGGATTTCTCGGAAGTACCCATTCTCTGTGACAACACCAGCACAATAAGCTTGGCCAAAAATCCAGTTCAACATTCCAGAACCAAGCATATTGATGTGAGACATCACTTACTGAGAGATCATATTCAGAAGAAGGATGTTAAGGTGGAATTTATATCAACGCATCTGCAACTTACTGATATATTCACCAAGCCTCTTGAGCCTGATCAATTTCTCTATATCAGAAGAGAGCTAGGAATGGTAAATCCAAATGAATTGTAAATATTATTATAACTCTTAATTTATTCTATTGATTATTCATATGAATTATAGCTAACTTAGGCATTGGAGTGCCAAATCTTAAGTTTTGTAGGACTGACCAATCGATAGTAAGTTTCACTATCACTATCATATGCAGAACAGAGCTAAGGTTGAGCTAAGATTGCCATCGCTAGCCTAAAGAATTATCGATAGCAAAGTCAGCTATCGATAGGTAAAACTTGGAAGGAGAAAGTGATGACAAAGTCACTTGCTCAGCGTGGGATCATGCCTACTAGCGATAGCTGCTCTTCCTAGCGATAGCAAGTCACTTACAAGACTCAGAATGCGAAACGTCAGTGAATATTATATTATTTAGGGTAATTCCTGAACTCTATAAAAGTAGGTCATTTGCTTTCATTATTCAGCTGGATCGTCTCTTCATCTTCAAAATCTCTCTGAGATCTCAAGCCTATTCTCTCTCAAACCGAAAACCCTAAAACAGAGCCAGAGCCAAAATTCCAAAAATGAGTGATGATAAGGAAACCTCTAGCGCTAAACTCCCGTCTCAATCCGCTAGCAAGAGGTCAAAAACCTAGAAAGCTGTGTCATTCTCCAAAGAAGTGGTTGAATCAGGTTCCAAACATCAAAAGCGAACTGTCTCTGATTTGCCTTACTCAGAAGAACCCCTCGAAACTACAAGCGCCTTCCTCACACATGGAAAAACCCTAGCCAGGGCTGAAGATTTGGTGGATTTGTTCTTCTACAGAGAGCCTGAGGAAACCAAACAACTTGAGGAAGACGAAGCGGCTCCTGTCCAAAATTATGCTGCTGCTAATTTTTGGATCTGGTTTAGGGGTACTATTCGTCCAGGGTTCTATAGTAGGATGTGATGGTGGATTAAATCATCTCTCTCCAACAAATGATGAAAAAAACTGGGAGAAATGGTATAAGCAAAGCAAAAAGGGAGATCGAGATCCATGTTGAAGCAAAAGCCTATTTCCTGAAACCCTCATTTGCATCATACATTAATAGATAGCTTATGTTTTAGCGTTTCCTTCTGCAGAATGTACTTTGTTCTGAATATAACTTTATTAGATGCTCTGTACAAGTATTATTGTTATTCGAGTTCTAATATATGCTTATGCTGATATAAATGATTATGCTCTGAAAGTACGTTAATGAAAATCTTTAACTTATGTTTTGTCATCATCAAAAAGGGGGAGAATGTTAGAATCTTAAGTTCTGATGAAGACTGACCTATAGAAAACATAAGTAAATAAGAGAAAGTTATCTCTAAATTAAATGAGTAAAATATGATAGGTAATAGATCACCATTGCAAGAATAAAAGATAGATTGTTGAATAAAAGATTCAAATATAGCAGATGGAAACTTAGCAGAACAATAAGAATGAATATCTCAATCGCTAAGTGTATCTCTATAGCTAATAGACAGAGCCATAGCAAGTGAAGACTTAGAAATAACAAAGTTGATATCTATCGCTAAGTCATTCACTATCGCTAAAGAAAGAATCTATCGCCAAAAGCTCATTGATAACTCAGCTAGCAGAAAAATAAACCAAGTCCTTGAACTAATGAAATCAGCTAGCGATAACATTAAGCTATCGATAACAAAAGTGCTTCAGATAATAATCATTCAGATAGCTAGTGCCTGAGAGCAAGAGTCAAATGAGCTAACATTGTTGCTAACGCTAACAAGTTTAGTTATTGATAATAGTATACCTTGAAATACCTCTGAATACTTGTATCTGTATCCTTAAAGCTAATAAGCAATCAAGTAACTAGCGATAATTGGATTAGCTATCGATAGTAAAATGTTTGTTAGTATGATATTGCTAGAACACTAAGCATTGAACTCAAGGGATGTGTTAGCGATAATTCTCTTGTCTATCAATAGAGAATGCTTTCAATATACCATATATTAATTGTCTCTATCTCATTGAGCTAATAGACTAAGGTTGCGATAGCATCTTCTGTGCATTAAATGATTATTTGTTCAGCTAACAGCTTAAGTGTAGATCTCACACAATGAAGTTAGCGATAGCAGATCAAGCTTACGCTACTGAAAAAGCTGCCAGAAAGTACAATTCGTACAGATGCACAGAACGCTGAGTCTATCTTTCTCCTAGCTCACCCTACGGAAGAAGTAGTTGAAGTTAGAGCAGAAAGTTAAGCCCGATGAAGAAGCTACATTAAATGCCAACGGCTATGAGCTCCCAACGACTAAATTCAAACGGCTTCTTGAAGATTGAACGCTAGGGCAAAATCTGAGAAGAGATATAAATACAGAACTTGAGCATTTATTGAAAAGCGACGAAAAATGAGAATATTTACAAGTTCATTCATTGCTCTCTGTTTTCTGTATTTATTGTTTAGAGATTTTATCTGTACTTAAGTGTTTATCAAAATCAGTTTATTAAGTGAACGTATTTATTGAAATCCTCTACTGTTTGAGGTTGTTCTGAAAGCTTGGTGCTTTAGAACAGGGATATTGCCTTACAGGTAGAAAGGGGGAGTGTTTAGAGAGATTCTAAAATTCTATAACGGTTGACAGGTAAACCTATGTTCGTAAAACCTGTGGTTAGTGGAACCCAACAGAGTGTTGGAAAACTGGACGTAGGCAGTGTTGGCCGAACCAGTATAAAGACTGTGTTATTTTAATTATTCCCAGATTTTTAAATAGCACAATTTACCCCCCTCTTGTGCGATTGCCACTTTCATCTATGAATAAGTAATGGATGTGAATAAGTCAGTACATGATATACAATGTTTCAATTGGTTAATTGGCATGTGATTACAGGAATAGTGGCATAAGTATGGGATGGAATAATTACTGCACCATGTAGAGATAAAAATGATATAAGCTGTAGTTCTTAATTTTACATGCTCTATCTACATGCATATCTTCCTCCTAGAATTTTGATGAACCAGCAGAGTTCGGAATCCATCTGCATAGTTGACAAATTACTACATCATTATTTGGAGAAGTATCATCTGGTGCCAAAAATTTTGTAGCATAGAGTTTCCAAACGACACGATTTTGGTGGGTTTGACATGCTTTATGCTAAATTCTTCGAAAAGGTCCATTTCTCCTTATTTGGTACCTTAAATAAGGGAACCATTTTTCAAGACTCTACCTAATTAAGAATCTATTCTCTTCTCTTGAAATGCAGTACCAAAAATTAAGAGCTATGGCTGCACATTCTTTGTTTAAAGGAAGGCCACATCCGATCTGGAACATTGATCAAACATACATTCCATATCGGAAGAGATGAAAAAAGATTGCTGGAACAGCGGAGAATGGAAGAATTTGGAGAAGAAAAGGAATGAATGGTGTGTGTGTGTGTGTGTGTGTGCGTGTGTGAAATGAAATGTAGGGAGGGGGTGGATATATTTATAGCGGCAGGAGGGGGGATTTAGTAGCTGTTTGTGTAGCGGTTGTAAACCACCACTATTCTCCCATGTAAATTTAGTAGCGGTTTTAGAACAGCTACTAAATGTTTTTTCATTTAAAAAAATATACAACAATTAATATTGAAAAAAAGATATATGAATGTTTGATACACATATCGTTATGGAAATTTTATAGAATGAAAAAGAATTATGGCTCAATGGCTTCAATCGTATTCTTGCTCCAATCTATAATAAAAATAAACAAATATATCAATTTTTATTGATAATAGTGTTGAAACTTGTTTAATTTATTTGTAGTTAAAAGACTTACCTAACTACTAGTAAATGACCATTTTCTTCTAGATTGAGGTTGTCGAAGTTGTCAGGTTCAAAATGTTGGCTATCTAGTTCCAGATCATCTTCGTCACCCATTTTGTAGAGGTCACGTGGTTTCATATGAATTACCATGTGCCAATCTTTGTGTTTCTGATCTTGCACATAGTAAACCTATTGAGCCTGTGAGGCAAGAATATACGGCTCATCATCTGGCTATTCCTCTCTGTGAATGAGCCTCAAGAAATTGATAGACGTGATGCAATTAAAGAGAGGCATAGTGAAATGACCTTCATAGTTTAACTTGATGATGTCAACGAGCTTCCCATAGT
This sequence comes from Mimosa bimucronata, assembly GCA_037074515.1. Lineage (NCBI taxonomy): Eukaryota > Viridiplantae > Streptophyta > Magnoliopsida > Fabales > Fabaceae > Mimosa > Mimosa bimucronata. The sequence goes on along the minus strand of CM073443.1, from coordinate 10,973,404 downwards.
ATGATACGCCTTTAAATTGCATGTCTGTATCCCATGATCTGGCATAACTCCTTGTACCAATTGTGCCAAAGACTCCAGAATTCTAGATGAGAGAACCTTTATCCCGTGCAATGGTGCAAAACTTGAAACCATTAACGTTGTATGCCATATCTCTCCTGACATGGTCGAGCAGACTAGTTGCTAGATTATCATATTAGGCGGATGGGGATTATTTTCGTTGAGTATCCTCCATGCAAACCAATATGAAAACTCTTGATGGACCTTTTTATCCACCTCAACAGAAGATAGTGAGATGAACCATGACTGTGAAGAATGACAGGAGAATATCATCTCCATATTACAGAGCATTAGAACTATTTTTTCTGCAATTGATCCAGCTCTACTTTGTCCAAAACCTTTGCTTACAACCGTCGGTAGAAAGAACTGAGTTGAACCAAAACATTACACACCTCTTGTGGCAGTGTAGGAATTGTTGGAGCAAAACGTGGCAGTCACAGCTTTTCAACCCAAAAATCTTCTTAGAGTGCATGTCCACACATCTTGAGATGTTGCTTAAATAACCATCAGGAACCTTAATATCCTTTAGTATGGAGAGGAAAAGTTCCTTGTTTCCTTTTGTCAGTGTGAATGATGTTAGAATAATGTGTTTTTATGATAACTAAACATAACTTAGGCATAGAGAAATGTTAGACATAGATGAAGAATAACTTAAAAACAATCTGATAGAAAATGCTAAGTATTGCCCAATCGATCAGGATCAGATTATCAGTTAAGAAACTAAGGTATTAATCGATCAGAGATAGATTAGAATGAATAGAAGTTTGAAACTTAGGCGTCTAATTGATTAGGGTTCCCCTATGATCGATCAGAGGAATAAAAATGAACTAAGTAATCTCAGTGTGATCGATCAAAGAAATAGAAGTAAACTGTAGCATCTAATTGATCAAGCCTCCCTGTTATCGATCAGAAGGTTCAAAGTATAATTCAAATATAATATAAGCCTAATCGATCAAAGCAGCATAATCGATCAGAGAATAGTAAGTAATCGATCAGAAAAAGACTTGTGATCTGAGTGTAATCAATTATATAAGCCTAATTGATCAGGGACCCTTGTGATTGATCAGGAGAGACAATTACTAACTTATATTTAAGCAATGCAGGTTGTGATCGATAAGGAAACTAAAACTATGATTGATTAGAGTCTTATGATCTATTGGTGATAGTAGCTTTTTAAGTACGAAATGTGTCAGAATCCATTTTGGGAAGTTTACGTTACCTCTCAGACTTAGGAATTAAGCTATTTGAAACAACAAAAGGTTTTTGCAATTAATGAAGAGAGAAGAACTATAGCAATCCAAGTACAAGGGAGTTAATACAACACATAACATATTTATTTCAACACTCTATCTGATTAATCATCTCTCTGAGCAAGAAGAACAAGCAACGGCTATAATTTCACCAACGGGCAAAATTCCAAAAACAAGTATAAAAGTATTTGGTGAAGAAGTTGGTAGGAGAACATTGATTGCTTACATTGATTACCCTTGTTAGTTATACTTACTGCATTCAGTACTCACCAACACTTAGAGAGATCATTCATTGACTATTGTACTTTAGTGTGTATCATAATCGGTTCAGTGAGTGAACAAGTTTTCTATAATCTCATTTCATGTGAGGATTACTCTTAAGATAGTGGGATCTTAAGAGTAGGGTGTAATCTTACAAGTTATAAGGGGGAGTGATCAATGAGAGAGAGTTCTCGTGATCACTTGTAAAGGCATTTAAGAGCCTATTTCAATCTTGAAGTATTAATGGAACCCAACTGAAAGTCGGAGAACTGGACGTAGGCCAGGAGTTTGGGCTGAACTAGTATAAGTCTTAAATCTTTCTTGCTTAAAATTTTCAGTAGCACAATTCACCCCCTCTTGTGCATTCCTGCCAATTACAAATGAGGCTGGGGCAAACTTATCATTCGCATCCGGCCAGGCGTCTTCACGTATTCCCATCATCATCAGATCTATCCTTGCTTCGAGATGGTCCTTAGACTTTCTAGACTCGTTGAGTAACGTGTACAAAATATTGTCACACACATTTATTTTTGATGTACATGACATCAAGACAATGGCGAAGTAGATTAGATTTCCAATAGGGGAGCACAAAAAATGATATTCTTTCACCATTGCTGCACACTATCCCCCTAGGACTGGCCACGACCCCTTCTGCCACTAGGCTAAATGTCATCTTTCTTCCTGAATTCTACATTAACATCTTCAAGCTTTTGAAGAACATTTGTGCCAGACAACAACACACAAGAATCTCTCAGTTCCTGTGATCCGTTAAATATAATCTTCTGTAGTTAGAACCTATGACCTCCAAGAAAAGCAACACAAGCACTTGATATGATAGAGTTTGACAATAAATAATAGTTTTGAGTATTTACTGCACCCTGAATAAACAATATTCTTAGTCTAAAATGAAATATTTGTGTGACAAAACTAGAAATAAAAGATCACAATTTTTAGTAGAACCTAGAAACAATGGCTTATCTGCTTCCATCATAAGGTCAAAAAAATTCTTTGCAGCTTCATTTCGAAAAAACTTTGGGAGTAGTCCTTCAATGCCTTCCTACCTAATTGTGTCACCTTGCACCCTGAAAGCATGACACACAACATTGTTAAATGGTTCCATATGATCGTCATCGTCGTAGATCTGCATTCTAACCTAAGACGTTGTAGCAACGGCTTCACCACCATCATTATTGTTCTTGCCATGAACCACTCAGAAGGTGTAATTAGATGGAAATTGTTTCACTATAAGATGCTTACGCACAACATTTCTAGGATGCCACTTCTTAAACTTACATTTTTGATAAGGACACAAAATCTGATTGTTAACATCGGACGACTGAAAGCAAAATCTAAGATGTGGTCCAAACCAACCATATAGCATGGGGACGTTTATAGCAAATTAATCCAAGATCTATCCATCATATGAGTGAAGATATTGTCAAAGAAGGGAAGAGTTTAAGTTGAAGGAAATGTGAAAATGAAATGGAAAGGATCAAAGGCTTATGAATGGAAATTTTGACGTTAGTGGCAGTTACAAGCCGCTACTAAATATGTCATGAACACATTTTTTTTACCATTGGGAGTGTGTGGACTCGGAAAATATAGTTTATTAAATTAGTAGTAGTTCTGTAACCGCTACTGAAACCACCATAATGCCATTAGACCGTTGACATAGGAACAAGTGGGCATTTAATTTGTTCTTTAATTAGTAGCGGTTCTAGAAATGCCACTAAGTGACATATTTTTTAATTAATTTAACATATTAGTGGCAGTTTAATGCTATATTTTTTTTATTTTTTAAATAACGTTTGCAATAATAACAAATAACAAAGGTTTCTTTATTAGTCACGAAGAAACTGTAATTGGCAGGAATACACAAGAGGGGGGATGAATTGTGCTATTAAAATTTAAACTGAATGAAACAAGGTTTAACCTAAACTCTTGGCCTACGTCTAGTTCTCCAACTTCCAGTTGGGTTCCACTAACACTTTAAGATTAAATCGGGCACTTAAATGCCTTTACAATTGATCACTCGGTAAGAAATCTTTCTCAGAGATCACTTACCCTTACAACTTGTAAGAATACAACTCTTCCTCTAGGATCCCACTATCACAAGGAAATCATTCAACATGTAAGTATTTCATAAAATATAAAGTTTGCTCACACACTTGAGCTTATAAGATTACAGTTTGAAGAACAATTGAGAGAACTCTGATTGAATTGATTGCAGTAGGAAATTGGTAGTTGAATATCACTTAATGCTCTCTACCAACCAATTTCAACTTCAATGCTTTTATAGTCCTTAGAAATTTTCTGCCCGTTGGTGCAAATTTTGAGTCTCTGGTGTAGCCATTATGTGGCTGAGAGAGACAATGAAGTTCTGGAGTTTGATGATGATTCTGAGCATCATTTAATACTCTAGAGTTGTTTTGATTTTCTTTCTCTCTTTCTTTCTCCTCTGGTGTTCAGCGTACTGTGCCAGAGTCTGTGGTCCTGTGTGTAACGACTCTTTGTTTATGTTTCTTTGTGTCCAACGTAAACTGCCCAAAATAGCAACAGGTACAACTTGCAGTATAAAGTTAGTTAAACATAAGAAAAGAAACAAATTTGAAATTTTTGTCTCTGGCCTCCAATCGATTGCCTTCAGATTGCTACCTGTAACACGCGATTGATATGTTAGCTATCGGATAAAAACAAAGAGTGTAAATCGATTGGCTCATGTCAACCGATTGTTCAAGTTCCAGTTGATTGCTTATTCCTTGGATTTAGACTGAGTTCCAATCGATTACTCATCGATTGTTATCTCAATCGATTGCCTTTGCCTTCAATCGATTGCTCGTTGTCTTGCTATTTTGAAAATCTGGGAACAACAATCGATTATTCAATCTTCCTATCGATTGAGAGACGCTAATCGATATGCCATCGATTGCAATGGTATCCCTCCAATCGATTGCCGGTCTGAGCCTCGATTCTTAACTTAGATTTTGAGAAAGTATTTTTCTAAGTTAATATCTCATGAACCTATAGCCTAAGTCATGTTTGGTTATCATCAAAATCCAAAGTTCAACAAAAACTGTTAGAATGACAAGTTTTGATGATAACTAAACATAACTTAGGCATATGGAGGGGCCATGATAAGATCAGAAATATCTTAGGAATAATATGTTAGAAAATCCCAAGTCTTGCCCAATCGATTAGGGATAGATTACAAGTCAAATAACTTAAGCTTAATCGATTAGATATGAATCAGATAGTGCCCAATCGATTAGAGGCCCCTGTAATCGATGAGAGAAATTTAGCTCATTCGATTAGGAGAAATTGGAGTAATCGACTAGAGTCGTCTAATCGATTAAGATATCTTAGCCTAATCGATCAGAGTCCAATAATCGATTAAGAGAAAATTGCCCAATCGATTAAAGAGTGTTAATCGATCAGAACATATTCTAAGCCTAATCGATTAGAAAGTAATAATCAATTATAAGAAATCTAGTAATCGATTAGAGAAATCATGTAATCTGAATGTAATCTGTTTGTAATCGATTAAACCTGCCTAATCGATCAGACTTCCCCTGTAATCGATTAGGCGCATGAATTTCTAATTTATTGCTCAATGATGCAGGACATAATCTATGCTTAATCGATACGTAATCGATCAGTCACCAAGTCCTGTGATCGATTAAAGGCAGTAATCTGAGTGGCGATGAGAAATATTCAAAATCAATGACAAGCCTATTTTTAGCTTTTCAAGTACAGAGTTGTTCAGACCTACTTAAGGAAGTTTACATTAGGACACAATTTGATCAAAAGAGCCGTTGGAACTCACCTACCCCGTCAGCGATAGATGAAGAGAGATGAGCTAAAGCAAAATCAAGTACAATGGAGTAAATGCATAGCTGAATACATCTCTCATACTCCACCAGATCACACAACTCTCTTGACATGTTCAACGGCCATAATATTAACGGATATATTTCTAGAAGAAACTATAAATGCAATTGGGTAGAAGTTAGTTGTAAGAATTGATTGCCACATTGATTATCTGTATCTACTACATTCAATACTCTCAACACTTACTGTTCTCATATTCTTAAGTGTGTAACATAATCTGTTCAATTTGAGTGAACAATTATTCTGTATTCATTATCAAAGTCGGATTTACTCTTAAGATAGTGGGATCTTAAGAGTAGGGTGTAAACTTACAAAGTGTAAGGGGGAGTGATCAGTAAAGAGGGGAGTTCTTGCTGTCACTTGTAAAGGCTATCAAGAGCCTGATTTAATCTTGAGGAATTAGTGAAACCCAACTGCAGGTTGGAGAACTGGACGTAGGCCAAGTTTGGGCTGAACCAGTATAAACTGTATTGTTTTCTTAGAGTTAGATTTTAAAAGCACAATTCACCCTCTCTTGTGCATTCCTGCCTGTTACATTTGGTATCAGAGCCTGGTCTTCTCAGATTCCACTGATCCCACGATCTGGAGAAGAAAAGATCTATCATGGCAGGATATGATAACGTGCTCCCAGAAGGCAGCTCAATCAACAAACCTCCTGGATTCAATGGTGAACATTATACCTTTTGGAAGATGAAAATGAAAGTGTTCATCAAATCATCCGGGTATGATCTTTGGAGGATAGTTGAAGAAGGAAATCTTGTTCCTATGAAAACTGAAAATGGAGTTCAAGTGCCAAAGCTTCCTCAGGAGTTAACGGATGATGACAAAGGAGACCTGGAACTCAACAGTAGAGCAGTCTTGATTCTTCAGAATGCCCTAAGCCAAAAAGAATACTTTAGAGTATGTCATCTGGAGACTGCCAAAGAGATGTGGGATGCCCTAGCAGTTGCTCATGAAGGAACCAGTGGTGTAAAGACTAGAAGAGTTGAGAAACTAATTACTGACTTTCATTTATTCAAAATAGAAGAAGGAGAACCAATTAGGGAGCTGGAAATCAGATTCACTCACTTGATCAATAATCTTACAGCTCTTGGAAGAAGGATCTCAGAGGTAGAACAAGTCTCCAAAATCTTAAAGATTCTGACTCCTGAATGGCAGATGAAAGCTACTGCAATCCAAGAAATGAGAGGAGAATCCATGAGCTCCATCACTTCATTAGTTGGAAGCCTGGCTGAGTATGAAACAACCATTAAAGTGCAAAGAGAACTCTATGGAGATAAAAAGAAAAAGAATCTTGCACTAACAGCCTCCACAAAAGATGATGAGGATGAGGAAGATGAGGAGGAACTGGATGATGATGAGATGGCCTTTATGGTCAGAAAATTTAGAAAGTTCTTCAGAAATAGAGGGAGATACCAGAGAGATGGCTCAAGCAACATCAGAAAGGACTCCCAGAAAAATGCTCCTATGTGATATGAATGTAAAAAGCCTGGACACTTCAAAGCTGAATGTTCAAGTCTTCAAAGATTTAAAGAGAAAGAGAAAAAGAAGGAGAAGTTCCAAGGCAGAAAGAAAGCCTATGTTTCGTCTATATGGGGAGACAGTTCAGATGAGGAGACTAGTGATGTTGAGGAAGCAGCCAACCTCTGCCTGGTGGCTCAAGAGGAATCATCTGATAGTGAGGTATATTCTACTAACCCATCTTTTCAAGAGCTCCAAGATGCTTATGATGATATACATATTGAATTTTAAAAGCTAGCAAAAGAAGTATCTATTTTGAGAAAGAAAAACAAAGAACTTGAAAAGAAAGCTGAAAAATTTGTGAAAAATGTAAACAGATTTCAGAGAATTTTGATTGCAAAAACTGTGAAACATTTTAGGAAGAAAATGGGAAAATTTCTGAAATTCTAAAGAAGTTCACCAAGAGCACATAAATACTTGATATTATGCTAATGAATCAAAAGGCATATAGAGATAAAACAGGGATAGGGTATGATCCAACTCCCAAAAATTTGAAAGAAAACAAATCTGTGCCAAAAGAGAAATCATACTTGAAATTTTTCAGAAAAGCTTCAGACTATTCATCACCTTTCTCTTTCTGCAATTACTGTAATAGAAAAGGTCATTCTGAATCAACTTGTTATCCTAAGAAACATGGATTATCAAAATCATACAAGTGGGTCCCTAAAGGGACGCATTAGCCTAAAGTCCACTTAGATCAAGGGCAGCCAACTAATCCCAAAGGACCCAAGAAAATCTGCGTACCTAAAACTGTTTAGTCTGTGTAGGTATGTCTCAAAGCATCCAACAACACAAAATGGTATATAGACAGTGGGTGCTCTAGACACATGACAGGAGATAAAGAGAAACTGGACAACCTGATTTTGAAGGATGGTGCCAAAGTTATTTTTGGCGGAAATCAGTCTGGTAAAATCACTGGAAAAGGAGACATTGGTCCAGTTAAAGATATCTATCTTGTGGAAGGTCTCTGTCACAACCTGCTGAGTGTTAGTCAAAGTATTGACAGAGGTAACCGGGTAATTTTTGACTCAAATGAATGCCTCATAGTAGATAAGAATGAATTAGCTATAGACAAATCAAATATAAATTATAGATTGAAAGCTAACAGGAATGGAAATCTGTATATAGTAGATTTAAATAAGCATCTTTATGAAAAATGCTTTATAAGCAATTCTGATAACTGTTGGCTATGGCATAAAAGATTAGCTCATGTTAATATGTCTCAACTAGAGAAACTAATAAAAAGGATTTGGTTATTGGGATACCAAATATGAAAGTAAAATCTGATTTGGTTTGTGAAGTATGTCAAAAGGGGAAACAAACAAAGTTCTCTTTTAAACCTAAGAAGGAAGTTACCACTACTAGACCCTTGGAACTAATTCATATGGATTTGGTTGGTCCAGCAAGAGTAAAGAGTCTAGGAGGACGTTTGTACACTCTTGTGATTGTAGATGACTATTCTAGGTTCACTTAAACTATGTTTCTTTCCTCCAAACATGAAACCTTTGATGTTTTTTATGTGTTTGCTAAGAAAGTGCAGAATGAAAAAGACAAGAAAATTAGATCGATCAGGACAGATCATGGAGGAGAATTTAAGAACCAAGATTTTCTAGAACTGTGCAAAGAAAATGGCATCAATCACAATTTCTCAGCCCCTAGAACCCCTCAACAGAATGGAGTGGTTGAAAGGAAGAACAGAGTACTCACTGAGATGGCCAGAACAATGCTAAATGAAAAAGGAGTATCTCAAGAGGGTGATCCTCATGATACACCAGCTGGACCCTCAGCATGGAAACATCACAGGGATCATCCACCTGAGCAAATCATTGGTAGTGTTAATGAAGGTGTTAAAACCAGAAATCAAGTTCAAAATAAAATGCACTTCTCTACCTTTATGTCTAAAATTGAACCTACTTGCATTGAAGAAGCTCTAAAGGATTGTGATTGGATAGTTGCAATGCAAGAAGAGCTCAATCAGTTTGAAAGAAGTCAAGTTTGGGATTTAGTTCCTAGGCCTTCAAATTATCCTATTATTGGAACTAAATGGGTTTTCAAAAACAAAATTGATGAATATGGATCTGTGATTAGAAATAAGGCAAGACTTGTGGCTAAAGGATATAACCAAGAAGAAGGTATCGACTATGAGGAGTCTTTTGCCCCAGTTTCAAGATTGGAAGCAATAAGACTTTTATTGGCTTTTGCATCCCTCAAAAATTTTAAACTTTATCAAATGGATGTAAAGAGTGCCTTTCTTAATGGTTATATCATGGAGGAGGTATATGTTGAACAACCTCCTGGTTTTGAAATTTCTACCAAACCAGATCATGTCTTTAAGCTCAAAAAGGCCTTATATGGACTCAAACAGGCACCAAGAGCCTGGTATGAAAGATTAAGTAATTTTCTATTAGAAAAAGGTTTTTCAAGAGGAAAAGTAGACACCACACTATTTATTTTACATAAAAAGAAAAACATGCTTGTAGTACAGATTTATGTAGATGATATTATTTTTGGTGCTACAGATGAATCTCTTTGTGAGGAATTTTCTAAGACTATACAGGGAGAATTCGAGATGTCCATGATGGGAGAACTCAACTTCTTTCTAGGGCTCCAGATTAAACAAAGAAAGGATGGGATCTTCATCTCCCAATCCAAGTATGTGAAGGAGATTTTGAAGAAATTTGGAATGGATCTGTCAAAAGAAGAAGATACCCCTATGAGCTCTACAGTAGTAATGGATGCTGATCTAGAGGGAAAGGACTTCAATAAATCAACATATAGAGGTCTAATTGGGTCTCTACTATATCTAACTGCCAGCAGACCAGATATTCAATTTAGTGTGGGAGTATGTGCCAGATATCAAGCTAATCCAAAGGAAACACATCATATATGTGTTAAGAGAATCTTGAGATATCTGGTAGGAACTCAGGAGCTGGGGTTGTGGTATCCAAAGGGAATTCAGGAGTATCTCATTGCTTACTCAGACTCAGACCATGCTGGGTACAAAACGGACAGAAAGAGTACTAGTGGTCAATGTGAATATCTTGGAGGTTCCTTAGTCTCCTGGGCAAGCAAGAAGCAGACATGTGTCTCTCTCTATCATCAACAGAAGCTGAATACATAGCTGTTGTGCTCAAGTTCTATGGCTCAAGCATCAATTAAGAGATTTGGGGATGGAGTTTCCAGAAGTTCCAATCCTCTTTGACAACACAAGCACAATCAGCTTGGCCAAAAATCCTGTGCATCACACAAGAACAAAGCACATTGATGTAAGGCATCATTTCATCAGAGACCATGTGCAAAAGAAGGATGTCAGAGTGAAATTTATTTCGACACACTTGCAGCTGGTTGACATTTTCACTAAACCCTTAGCAACTGAAAAATTCATGTTCATCAGAACAGAATTGGGAATGGTAAATCCCAATGAGTTGTAAGCATGTATAGGATTCTTTAATTCTCTAAAATTTATCTGAATTATTCCATGTTTTGATGATCAAGTACTAACTTAGGCATCGGAGTGCCAAATTGAAATTTTGCAGGTTCTGAGTCCAATCGATTAGGAAACCCTAATCGATTACAGAGCATGCCCTGTAATCTATTAGGCACCGATTAGAGAAGAAAGAAAGATCAATTAGGGAAAAGGTATAATCGATCAGAACTATCTGATCGATCATAAAGAAGGAGTAATCGATTGGGCATTGATTACTCAGCGTGGACCTATCGATCACAGAAATCCCTAATCGATCAGACGTATCCCATCGATAAGAGACTACTTCCTGTAATCGATTACTCAGCACACGTAATCGATTAGGCGTCAACGGTAACTTTTGTAACGTACATTTTCTCTGACAGTTACATGCTTTTCTGTGATTTCTCTTTCATATCAACTTGACATATGCAACTGAAGCATCATTTCGCACCATATTGCATTCACTCTAAAGCTTCTTTTCTTCATCTATTCTCAAACCCTAATGCTCTAACCATCAAACCCTTTCATAACCATCATAACTGTAGTTGTTACTCGAATCATCATCAAACATAACTTCTCCAAATTGAGAGTACTGGCTGTCACCCAAGAGGGGGGTGAATTGGGTGATGGGATAAAATTTAAACCTTTTTGAATTCTTTCCTTTTCTTTAAACACTGTGAAGGAAATCTTTTCAAAACCTTTCTCAGATTATTACAGAGTAATTCAAAACTTGGTAAATGCACAAAGAGATATATATTATGTAGATATGATGAAAGACTGTAGGAGTTAAGGGAAGATATAAAGCACACAATATTTATCCTGGCTCGGTCAACCCAGACCTACATCCAGTCCTCAGGCTCCACCTGAGATTTCCACTACCCTCTTGTTTAATCCTGGCACAAGAGAAGCCTACCACAGGATGAACACAGGTTCACCTGCCAAACTTGACAGAGTTTTAGAATCTCTCTAAACACTACTACCTGTAAGGTTACCACCCAGTTCACAAAGCACCAAGCTAAGGAACTACCTCAAACAGAAGAGGATTTTGATAATGAGGTTCACTAAATGAACAGATTATGATAATCACTTAAGTACAATGAGGTGTTAGAAGAAATACAACCAGAGCTTAAGGATCTGAACAATGTATTTCTCTAGCTCTTCTTTTCAAGCATTCTCAATCTAAGGAATTTGCGATTCTGTATAAGGCTCTGTTCATCTCTTGTTTTCGTTCGTTGATCGTTCGTCCCTTTCTGGAAGCAAATCTTGTTGTATTTATATCTCCATAGATTTCCTTTTTAATAGTCTTCATATGGCTGTTAGAAAATAGACGTTGGGAACTTTTAGCCGTTGGACATTCAGTTTTTGATCTAGTATTTGACTATTCATGCGTAGAGTAGGTTAGCCTGTGTGATCTGAACACCTGTACTTTCATAGCAGCTTTTCAGTAGCGCTAGCATGCTTTGCTATCGCTAACTTGTCAGAGTAAATCCTGCACTTAGGCTGTTAGCTGAAACAAATACTCATGCAGCAAATATTATCGATAGGATACTTCATTAGCTCAAGGAGATAGAGACAGTATATCTGCTAGAATATTTTCAAGGCATTCTCTATCGATGACTAATTCCATTTTCGCTAGATGACACTGATATGGATATTTAAAGACACTCCAGACATCCTACTATCGCTAGATAGAATTGATAGCGCTAGCAACCATGTTAGCTCTATTTGACTCATAAGCTTTCAGGCACTAGCTATCTGAATGATCATTATCTGAAGCACTTATGGTTATCGATAGCTTAACCTATTATCGCTAGCTGATTTAGACACTTGGTTCATTTATCTGCTGGATTCATTTACACATATGATTAATGAACTTCTAGCGATGGATCTTTCTCTAGCGATAGTGAATGACTTAGTGATAGATATTAACCTTGTTATTTCTAAGTCTTCACTTGCTATTCCTTTCTATCAATTTGCTATGGAGATTTACTTAGCAATAGAGATTTTCATTCTTATTGATCTGCTAAGTTATTATTTCTCATTAGCGATATTTTCCATAGGTCAGTCTTCATTAAAACTTAAGATTCTAACACAAACCAGTTACAACCTTTCGAATCACCAGACATATCCTTAAACCCTCTATATAAACCCTATCCATGGCACCCAAAATGCATATACCAAAGAACTACAGAGCCCAGATTGTCCCTGACACAGTTCCCCTGCCAGAAGGTGATCCTGCCTTAACCTACAGACCTTTATCACCACCCTCAAATCCTCCTCCCTCCACCTCTCAACCATCACCACAAATGGCCAAAACCCATGGTTTTGCATCCAAATCCTAAGCCAAGAGTCCTTCTACAATCAGAGTCAGAGAGCTACTTTCAGGGGATACAGAAGTTCCCATTGATTCATCATTTGCTCAGGGTCCTATTGAGGATGCCTCAAAAGATATTCGGAAGAGATTTCTGCAACCAAGATGTGGGTTTGTTGATATAGCCTATCTGGAGAAAAATAGCTATGCTGTGTCTGAATGGTTGGAGCCCTATAAGCATTGGATAGGAGTCAAGAATCACTATAATGAAAAGGTTGTCAAGGCTTTCTATTCCAATATGAAGATTCAGGTCACAGAGTCAGAAGGGAAAGTCACAGGGATCACCATATCTTCCAACATCAGAGGCAAGACTTTCTCATTTGATTGGAAACTTTTAAGCCAATGGCTTCATATGGATGGACCAGGGATAGAGGAATACAACACCTGGCAAGAAAGAGAAAAATCTCTGATGCTGTTCTCAGAAAGATCTATAATCCAGATAGTCCAATCCAAGGAAATCTCAAGTCAGCTCAACTACCCCCTGTCTACAGAATCCTTTCATTATGCCTACTCCATATGTATGGTAAATAAAGCAGGAAATTTCTCTCTCATTTTTGATATTGACAATCCCCTTCTACCCATGCTGATCAGCAAGATGCCTATCAACCCTGGATAAGTTATTTGTGAGGAATTTATGAGGTTTCACAAGACCAAGACAGTGAAGACCACTCTTCCTTTTGCTCAACTTATTTCCTTCATTCTCTGCAACAACAAAATTTTCTGGCTTGAAGAAGAATAGAATAGGGAACCACCTAAGTGTGATCTGACCACCCTGAAAAAGATGGGCCTGACGCCTTTTGGACAAGTTCCCTTCATTTCCACTGAACCTGCCCTTCACTTTGAAGAGGCTCCATCTCAAGCAGGACTTGAACCCTTCCATGCAAGTGCATTTCAAGTTTAATAAAAAATATTCATAGTTAAATTTATTTATTCTCAATTAAATTTATTTTAATGTAACAGGTTCGACCCTGAGTTGACCCCGTTTGAACCTTTGACCCTTGAACAAGTGCCTCAACCGGTTTAATGACCGGTCCAGTTTTTTGAACCTTGAAAAATATAATAATAAAAAATAAATAAACTAAAATTTTACAATTTACTCCTTAGCCTCCCTGGATGTTGGACTCCCATCGGCATGTCTTGCTTTGTTTGGTAAAATCGACAGTAGGTAGCTTTCATCCCTTTCTTTGTAGCTTCAACCTCCTGAAAATTATAATACAACTAAATATTAATATATAGAATGAAATTACTTTTAAATTAAACAGTAAAGCTTCATTCATTCATGTCATCTCTTTATACCCAACCGAAAATGGATTCGTCCTAGCCGTATGATGAACCTTGCTGTGACCTCTTCTGTTAACATAAAATAAAATTGAATCATTATTTTTGTTACAAAATATTTCTTCATTATTTAAATATGAATTCAATAATATTATTCATTATATCTTCCCTATGTCTCCCGTCTTCCAACTGATTGCACTTGATTATTACATAGTTTTATCCACTAATTATTGGGAATTAGTACTTTATATAGGCCAATACATGATAGTTTAGGCACTTGTGTACTTAGAGTCTTAAGGCATTGAGTTAATTGCATTTTGATCTTAAATTGAGCATTTTAAGGTTTAAACTCATGCATTTCTTAATATAGATATTACAATTGTGCTTGATTTTCATTGTAGGCCAATTGGGAGAATTGAAGAAAGATGTTGAAAACGCAAAAATAAGCCCAAAAATTGAATATGTCAAATTTAGAGAAAATTACAAAAATGCCCTTCCTCACCGTGGAGGGCCACGACGAAGCACAGAGAAGAACACAGTAAGGAAGTTGCCTCGCCGTGGCTCGCCACAGCAAGGGCCACGGCGAGGGTGCGAATCCTGAAGTTTCTGATTCAAATTTGTTTCCTTTTTTTATCAGTTAGTCTTCTATCATTGTTTCTTAATCAATATTTTTGACCCCAACAAGTAACCTTAGGCCAGATTGAGATTAGGAAGTTTCCTAATTAATTATCCTACTCATTATTTCCTATTTTGACTAGTTTTCTTGAAGATTGAGTGATTGGGTCTTCCCCAATCCTTTTCTAATTGTTTTAGGAGATCAAAATAGGCAATCCTAGGCCAATTTGGAGATTTTTTAAGTTGCTTCTTGTGCCATATGTGAGGAGGACGAAAATTACACATACAATACACCAATTCTCTCATCTCTTCCACCAATTCCCTCCTCCATTCCACAATCCTTCACCGGTTCACCATGGAGTTCGAGTTGTAGATCCTTTCGGGTGATTTCTCCTCCTCTATGAAGAACTAATTCGGCTCGATGCTCTCTTGGATGACGGGATGACTTGAAGCAAGCATTGAATCCACGTTAGGGGAGTTTTATTAGTTTCCATTATGTAGTCTTGAATTTCCATTTGTTTCCGTGAGTATATGTTCTTCTTATATTTGGACTTCATTTGTTTTGAGATTCTAGACAATGTATTCATTGAATTCTATTTGCATGTATTGATTTGGTTTTCTTCTAGTTCCACCTATATTCTCAAATTACCATGTTATGTTAGTCTTTGTTGATTTTATTGTCTAGCATGTTTGTTGGGTAATTTAGTCCATTATGCTTCATATAATTGTGTTGTTTGGGAGTTGATTTGTGGGTTTGAGTTATTGATGTTGAGTTTTCATAGTGCTAGGTAATTCCATTAATCAACTTGCCTAAAGGAACTAGATCACTAATCAAATCTATGTGCATGAGTATGATTAGGTAGAGTTCCACAAGTTGGATTGTTTGATTTTAGGCTAGCATTAATTGGTTGTTGATCCGAAGGATACCGAGAGTCTTGGATGGGACCCAAGTTATTCTATCTATTGGAACCTTGATTTAACCTTTTCCTAATCGCTTTGGGGGTTAAATGCAAAATTATCTATTAACCAAGGATTGCACTATAGTGGTGCGATCCTGGAACGTCTCACGAGGAGCCTAATGACTAACCTAGGAAACTAAATTCCATGCAAATGAGGTATAAAAGGGGATTTTGTTGGGTTTTAGTATGAAACATGCAAGATAAGCCTAACTACAATATTTTTTATCTTTTCCTTAATGAGTCGAATGGTTGGATGGTTGAAGTAAAGTTAATACAATGAAATGGATCTCTTGAGTTTAGGTGAGGTGGCAAACATTGGTTCAAATCATTTGGGGGTTCAATTCATCAAGTCTAATGAAATAATCCCCAAGCAAGCACTAGGGGTCCACTAGCCCTAATTAATGACTAATCTAGCAACCACTTTCATAGCCATTACTTAGGGTTAGTGTTAAGGTCCACTTGATGTGTGAAATAATTTGAGTCAAAACACTTGTGGCTCTCATAAAAGTGCAACCACAACAATTATGAACGGAAGCAATCAAGTAAGCCCACTAGCAACCACTAAAATGAGATTAATTTCATGCAACCACAATGTAGATAGGAATTAAAAACTCAAGTGTTCAAAGCCCAAAATAGACACAAACTAGTTCATACATGATGTGATTAGCTAACTTAGATTGGATTAATGTTTCTTTCCCTTACAATTACACACATACCCTAAATAAATTAACTTGATAGAATCATCAACACATGGCCAAACGACTCAATATCAAGGAGAATTAATCAAGCATACATATATAATCCATGAAGTACTTAATACATAATCCCAATCCAAATTAGCAAATCAAACATCAACCATACATATCTAGAATCTCAATCTAATACATAAATCCAAACATCTACAAGAGAATGTAGAACAAAGAAAAACTCCCCTAATGAAGAACCCATGCTTGAGCCACCATCAACCCATCCGTAAGAGATGAAGAGTTCCTCAATCCATCATAGATGCTCCAACATAAGCCCCAAGAAGAAGCTCCATACGAAAATCCATGGAAGGAGAGGGTGGAAGAAGATGGAAGATGAAGAAGATGGAGATGTAAGAAGGATGAGAAGATTTTAGGGTTTGGGAGTGAATGGAGGTGGAAAAGATGATGGGAATTGAGTGTTAGGTCCATTTTATGTTTAGAAGTCGGGTATAGGTTGTTTTGGGTCAGATCCTACCAACGGATACCTTAAAAACCCGAAAAACCAGTTGAAATCGCGTATTTGTCAGCTCGTTCTCGCTGCAGCGAGCAAAAGTGCTTGCTGCAACGAGCTTGGCAGAAAGTTAGCCCCAAGTTTCTGTCCTTCTCGCTGCAGCCAACAAAAAGTATGGCTGCAACCAGTTGCTCGAAAGGCTAGGGTTAATTTCTTAATTTGGCCAGCTTTTCTTCTTCGTAACTTGCTCTTCCGCTCAGCCCACTTCTTCTATGACCTGCACTAAAATTACACTCAAGGTAGCATCAAAATGTTCTTGGGAATATGTCAATAAATAAATTATGCTAGTTATGACCAAATTGCCCTTGATTAGTATAAACTCCAAGAAAGTGTATGAAAGTCAGAATATATCCTAATTAGGCACAATTACTCCTAGAACATGCAATAATCCAATGATTTTATCAATGAAAAGTGTATAAAAATATGGTGCAATCAAACCTACTTTTAGTTGATGTAGGATTATAGTTAATCTAATTGGTCTATTGAGGTTGAGTGGGTCTTAATTGACCTATTCCTTCGATTAAGACTAATTGTATCCACTTATGTTTAACTTAGCCCGATTAGCTCCTCCCTAAGATTGTGAGTCAATAGCTTGTCACGTGTCATCCCTAGCCAAGAGAGCATCCCATGATTCCATTCCATCATCCATCCATATTTATCCAAAAAATACCAAAAACAAGTCTTCATATTCCCTTTATGAAAAATACCAAAAAAATACCTACTCATAATCCCCCGTTTTATAGCTTTAATTGCATTTAGTTTTCCTAGGTTAGTTCATTAGGCTCCTTGAGAGACGATCCGAGATTGCACCACTATAGTGCAATCCTTGGTTAAAAATATTTTGTATTTGAACCCCAAGGCATATTAGGAAAGGCTCAAATCACCAACGAACATATCTCTCCTACGCATTCGGAGGGACGCCACCAGGGACATCGTCAATTAACTCCTGAAGTGGTCTACTCCTACTGTGATCCCTTTTGTTGATCAGATCCAACCTTTTGTTCTTCCACCTATCCCCCATCTTTGATTCTGACCAATTTTGTATGTGTCCCTCATATCAAACTTCCTCTGTAAAATATAAAATTTAATTATGGATAAATAGTATTATGATAATAATAATTACAATCATATTCCAAACATAATAAATAACAAATAACAAATGCATATCTTATAATATTTATTGAAATCAAATTCCAATAATAATAAATAACAAATAATAAATAATAAATACATTTCCTATAATATCTATTAAAATCAAATTCCAATAATAATAAAAAAATAATAAATATATTTCCTATAATATTTTTTAAAATCATATTCCAATAATATTAAATAATGCACAATAAATGATAAATAGAATTCCTATAGTATTAATTAAAATCACAATCTAATAATAAAAAATAAGAAATAAGTTTTAAATTAGTTCAACGAACCTTCACAATTTCGTTCCACTTAAACTTCTTAGATTCCCTATCAATCTTTCTCTAGTCCAAAGCGTCAATCAGGAGTCGTTGGAAATTCTGACCTACACTCCCGCAAAACCTTCCGTACAGTTGACCCTTATTGCCTATCAGTAGTTTGCTCAACCCATCCTAGTCACCCTTAACCCTGTTCCCACTCGAAAGGTTCATCGCATCTTGCACCATCAACCTCCTGTCACTTATACTACCAGAAGGATCTGTAAAATTTAGGAAACAATTTTATAAGCGTTAAAAAATTCAATTATCTGATAAAAGAGGTAAAAATTGAATTTCCTTATCTTAAACCTTTACTTTGTAATAGGTGGACCTTCCGGCAGATCATTGTGGGTACCCCGCGTCTTCATCTTCATCCTTGTCCAACCAATGTTGTATATTTTTTAGATCCGGTACGTTAGACCCGTCCAATTTTCTCCCTCATTCCAAAATTTGCCGATTATATTTTTTGGAATTGGCTTGCTCTTTATATGTCTATGCTCTTCTTCTCTCTGTTCCCTCTTAGCCTGCTCAAACAGTTCCTTACGGCTCTGTTCCTCTTCCCTCTCTTGTTCATCAGTCAAGGGCCTCTTCTCTCTATTATGATCTCCCTTTTCGACCATGATTTTGACTGACTAATTGACTCTCAAAAGGAAAAGGACAAAACATGTTCCTCATATCGATCAAACTCACATCACTTTCTCTAAAAAGCTTGTGTCTTTTCAAATGAAAAGGACGAATCCTTTAAACACATGGATTTAGTGGCGGTTCTTTGTGAACCGCCACTAATGGTCATGGTTTGAGCCATAACCGCGGCTCCAATCATGACTAAATTGCGCTGGCAATTAATCTCAACTGCATTAATTCGCGCAATTAGTGGCGGTTTCGGCCATAATGTTGAAGAACCGCCGCTAGTAGTGGCCTTTCATTTTCCCGCTGTTTTGTTCACCATAATCGCCACTAAATTTATGCCACTAATGTTCCCGCTAAAGGGCGCCAATTTAGCGGTGGTTTTGTCTAGGTAATCGCCACTAATATCCGCCACTAACTATGCCTTTAGTCAAACAGTTATATTTACTTGCAGTTTCTGTTTATAATCGCTACTAATGTCACATTACTGGCGGTTTGAAGCATCCACTACTAATTCAACCGCCAGTAAAACCCGCTTTTTGGTAGTGAATTAAGATGCCTCTAATCAAATTAAGGATGTCATATTGGACCCTCTGCCTCCATGTTTTCTTTACTGCCTGCTTTTCATTTACATATTCATAATGGAAGGGGAAGCCAAGGAATTGATGGGAGTACAATTTTTTCTCAATAATTCCTTGGCCTTGGAAGAAATGGGAATTGGGTTTTGTGAACTTGTGAAAGAGGACATAAGAAAAAAAATTCTGCATCAAGCTGCTGAAGCTTCCCAGAAGTTCAAGAAATTGTGGTATCTATCTAAGGGAATAATTATAGTTCTTACATTAGAAGCTTTAATGATGTGGGTTTAAGGACAACAAAAATTTTAGTTTATTTTGATTTAAAAGAGCCAAGTTATAATGATTAATGACAGATTTTATGTAGTTTCTACAAGACCAAGAAGTAGATTTTGGTTAAGCAATTCAGGACCGTACAACTGCATATTGTATTAAGGGACAATTGCAGTAAGGTCCCAAGTAAGAGATATAATTTCAGGGAGGTCCCAATGAGTTGTTAATGGCAACTATTAACAACTGAAATGGCCTTGGTTAACAAGTGAAGAAGTTGTTAATGGACCTGTTTGATATTAAATCTCTTACTTGGGACCTTACTGCAATTGTCCCTTATATTAAAACAAGAAAGTGTGTGTAGGGCTAACCTCTATAGTTCTATGCTTTCTGTTTTTATATGATCAAGCATATTTTACATTTGTAGTTGAAAATCAGTTTTTTTATGGACCTTGAAAATCTGTTTACAAATTGTTTAATGAATTCACCATGATTGGACTTGTGATCCATGACCTTATAAGTGAATGTCTTTTTGATATTGATACGGCTACAAAAACTGATGTAAACATTTCTCTTTTTGTTTTCTAATTGCTGTAGAATTCTAGGCATACGTGCGAAGGAATTGTTTTATGGAATATATTCACCATTGTCTTTGCTTATTGATAATTCATTAATTCAATTAATTAAAGTGTGCATTTTTTAGGTTAAACTAGTGAATAAATTGGGTAAAATTTGCATTATAGTATAATTAATTTGAATGTGCACATAACAAGGAAAATGTGGGTTTTAATGTGCTTTAAGTGTCTTAATAAGGAACTTTCAGATTGGCCCTTTATTTGCTTCTTTCTTATTTCTTTATCACAGGGGCAAAATGGGAATTTGCGCAAAATGAATAAAAAGCTTCAGAGTTAAAGTTGTTGAAGCAGAGAGAAGACATGAAGGAGGCAGAGAGGGTTTGAGCCTTCGACATTGAGAATTGAATCAGAGGGGAAAAGAGTTCTTGGTGCTGGCGACATGAGCAAGAGAGGAGGAGATCAAACTGAATTCAGTTAAGCTTTGGTGCCAGCGTGGCCATGTGAAACGGCCAGATAAAGTTGCTGAACGGAGGGAAGAAATCAAAGAGGGAAATAGTGTTTGGGGGTTGATTATATAAGAGGCCAATCTTCATTTAGGGGGATTCCTTCACTTCATCTCATCTTCCATTTTCTTTCTCTACCATTTTCCATCACCGCTCCATCATCTTCACCATCTCTCGTCGTTTCATCGCCGATTCTGAGCTGTGTTTCACCATGCTTCATCATTTCAGTTCCAGCTATGTTCAATTCAACTTCACATTTCCTTAAAGCTGTGATTTCAGAGATACTAGGCTAATTCACCAAATTTCTCTTGAGATGAAGACCTATCCATAGTCGATTTCTTCATTACAAGGGGTTCTCTCATCTTCCTCTATAGTTTGCAAAATTCTTGATCTAGTTACTTAAGGATTTTACATGTTGTAGAGGATAATTGTATAATTGATTTGTGTCTCAACCGAGTTGGTTCTGAACTAATTACTTTGTAGTTTAATTTGTGATTTTCCATCTAATTGTATGGACTTTATTAGTTTAATGAATGAGATTAAAGTATCTTTAGTTGAGATACTAATTGTTCAAATTGTTGATTTACGAATTAATGCACATAGCTCAAGTTCTAATCGACAAGGAAGGACAGGGATGAATCTCAAGGGAAATTACCATCACTGTCATATTTTTCTCCTTATCTCATCACTTTTCATTTTCAGTTCGCAATCATTCTCTTCATGGTCATATTAACATTGTGGCAAGGAGATGTGTTAGAATCTTAAGTTTTGATGAAGACTGACCCCATAGATAACATAAGTAAATAAGTGAAAGTTACCTTTGAATTAAACAAGTAAATATGATAGGTAACAAATCACTATCGCTAGAGGTAGAGCTTATCGCTAATAGTCAAAGAGCCATAGCAAATGAAGACTTAGAAATAACAAAGTTAATATCTATCACTAAGTCTCTTACTATCGATAAAGAAATATTCTATCGCTAGAAGTTCTTAGAGAACATGGACACATGAAAGAAAGGACAAATAGTAGAAATATAAAGTCCTTGAGCTAATGGAATCAGCTAGCGATAACAGGTTAAGCTATCAACATCAAAATACTTCAGATAATAAACATTCAGATAGTTAGTGCCTGAGAGCAAATGAGTTAACTAGCAATAACATAATTGCTAGCGCTAATATGTTTAGCTATCGATAACAGGATATCTGGAATTACCTTTGAATGATCAAATAACTCAGTATCCTTAAAGCTAATCAAGTAACTAGCGATAAGGGGATTAGCTATCAATAGAAGAATGTTTATTGATATGATATAGCTAGTACGGTGAACGTTGAATTAAAAGAATATGCTAGCGATAACATTAATGTCTATCGATAGAGAATGCTTTAAAAATACCTTAGCTGATATATTGTCTCTATCTCTTTGAGCTAATAAAATGCACTATCGATAACGTTTACTGCATAAATATTTGTTTCAGCTAACAGCTTAAGTACAGGACTCACACTGTCAAGATAGCGATAGTCAAGGAAGCTAGCGCTAATGAAAACACTGACGTGCAAGTACAATGGCAGGTAGGAGCAGGATAACGTTACTCACAGTCTTTGTCTCTCTTATCTTATCCTCTGCAAGAACAGTTGAAGCATGAGAAGAAAAGTATTAACGGCTAGTTCTCCAAGTCTCCAACGGATAGGAAAGCATACTATCATATATAAAGACTTGAAGACATCATAATCATGAGGTACACACACACGATGCATTCTCATGACAAGATGATACGAGATGAAAAACAAGAGGCTATGCACAGAGTACTAGATATAAATCAGTGAGCCCATAAATGATGAATTGAGTGAATTAAAAAATAGAGCTAGAGCTCACATTGTCAGATTGATAAGCTCTAGAATTATAGTTTCATTACAAATTTCTTTGTACTTAAGTGTTTATCACAATTCGTTCATTTAGTGAACTCATTAGTTGAAATCCTCTACTGTTTGAGGTTGTTCTAAAGCTTGGTGCTTTAAGAACAGGGTTGTAACCTTACAGGTCGTAAGGGGGAGTGTTTAGAGAGAATTCTAAAGCTCTGTGAAAAGGTTGGCAGGTGAACCTGTGTTTGTAAAACCTGTGGTAGGCTTCACAAGTGCCCAAATAAACTTGTGAGTTGTTTAGGCTTCTCTTGTGCCCGAGTTAAATAAGAGGGTAGTGAAAATCTCAGGTGGAGCCGGAGGACTGGATGTAGGTCTGGATAGACCGAACCAGGATAAACTCTGTGTGCATTATTTCTTCTCTCAACTCTCCTACCTTCCAGCTTATTTTACTTACATTTTCTTTAATGCACTTCATGGTTTGAAATATTCACAGTGATAAATCAAAAAGGATTTTAAAGATTATCAACTCTTGTGTGTTGTTCAAAGAAATTAAAGTTTTTTAATCTATCACCCAATTCACCCCTCTCTTGGGTGACAGTCAGCACTAACAAGATGAGGAAGGAAAATGATCTAGGTTCTTCCCTATGCTGTAGGAGTAATCTAGTTGTTTTGATAGCCTATACGACAAGGTTAATCACATATTCTCTGGTATTTAAGATGTTTTATTATATGATTGTTGGATGAGATCCATCAATATAGCACTAGGGTCTTTAAACATATCGTAAATATGCAAATTTAGTATCCTACAATATTGCAAATCGCACCAAACATAAATAACAATTTTTGTGTGTGTTTACGGTCATCATGAATTAATTTGGTAGCATATATAGGAATTCTGTTAACTAGCCGTTAGAACCGTTTAAAAAATATCGTGAAGCGGGGCCAACAAAGTGACATGCGATTTTTAACGGTTCTAATGGCTGGTTAATGGAATGCACCATTTTTATTTCATGATGACCGTAAACGCACCAAAAAATTGTTATTTATATGTGGTACGATTTGTAATATTGTAGGATACTAAATTTGCACTTTTACCCTTAAATATAAAAGAAGTAATTTTTTTTGTTTTGTAAATTTAAAGTTTTCATTTTAATTGCACTAGGAATTTTCATCTAAATTGACCACTCTTCGAAAAACTTTTTCTTTCAGTCTGTGGAAGGTAGCGGAGTGCCGTCTCTCTTCATTCTTTCTTAAATTTTAGGTTTTATGTGATACAGAGTGACTATTTTCAAAAAATTTTCTTTCCCTCAATGTTATTGATAGCTTATAAATACTAAAACTTTTCATTTTCAAACTACTTTGCAAATACCTATATTTTCTCAATTTTTAATTTCATACCCATATGTTTTTCTCTCTTTTACAAAGGAAAATTATAGGGCTATAGGAACTAACACTACAAAATTAAAGAATCTAATAAAGAGAACAGAAGTACATGTGTCAAATTAAAAATTAAAGAATACTTTATCCAAAAAAAAAAATTAAAGAATACAAATACATGCAAAATGGTTTTCCTAATACTTCGGGTTGTTGTTGCTAGCTTGAGGATAGTTTGCCTTAGCCACAAATCCTATATTTACTGTAAGGCAGTTTGACTAATTTCTGCAACAACTTCCATATGTATTGGTTAATTCAAAATTAGTCAAAAAACAGTTTGAACTTAGTTGTATTCAGATAACTCTTTGGATCAATAATATCTTTTTTCTGGTTAACTGAAAAATAATTTCACTGTGAAATTACTCTTCAAGCATGATTTTTTTTTTTTAAAAAAAAAAGAAATTTAATACACACAACTGTTCAAACAAAATTTGTCTTACATCTAATCCCTAAACACAAAGTTAGGATTCTCTGTTATTGTGGGAAGTCACTACAAATATAACATTATACAATCGGTCTTAGGTTTATCCCTCAATTTTTACACATGGTTCTCTCAATTACAAAATTAACTCAACCCAACCAGTGGTAGACTAGCCATTTAGACAAACAAAGAGACCTAAGATTCAAATCCATTGTCTTTAAAAAGGCCCTGGATTGGAGACATCCTTATCAGTCGATTACTCGAATACTTAATGTACGATTTAGAAAAAAAATGCTTGATCCATGAGTGGTATCTTCCCCAATGGCTAACACCTACAAATGTAGTTGTTAGTATGCTTGGCCGAATGGCACCACTAAACTAATGGGTGTTGGTTCTTAGGGAAGTGGTTTAGCCGTTTTGACCCGTAAAATCTCAAGTTTGAATCCATGTAAACACAAAAAATGCTTTTGAGAGCTATCACCAATTGGGCATGACAATATTTGAATATGACCTAGTGAGATAGCATATCAAGATGGCACCATTGACATCTCATTGGACTTGAAGTATATGCTCTTGAGTTCCTTGACTTCTCATTCCTAACAAAAAAATGAAGACTTAAATTAAAATTGTCCATATATTGTTATGGCTAAAAGAATTTATGATTCAAAAACAGAACACATAATATAAAAAATATAACAGGTCAACTGATGGAAATATGCATTGCAGTCACGAATATATACACTTAAAGAATGAAAAAAAAATTTCTTCTAGTGAATTGACAAATAAAAGGATCCTATAAAATTCCCAGGTTGAGTTGATTCGAATACAGGGGCAACACCAAACGCACAACTTAAATAGAACAGAATAAAGTAGCTAAAGGGGATAAAACACAGACACAAATGACTTGACCCCTGATTTTCCCCCTACTGACGCATATACCAATAGCAGAAGGATAAAAAAGTGTACCTCATCTTTTTGTCCTCACAATGGCTATGGTCAAGGCATGCATTTACCACAACTACTTTTTCCCACAAACTTGCCTGACTACAATTATAGGAAAACAATAACTTTGTATTGTAAGAAGAGCATAAAAAAATGATTCTTTGTTTAGAATTTCGGAGACTACGTTAGATGACGAATAATTGTGGCCCATATCGATCATTCAAAGAGTGGTTACTTGATATTACTAATACTAGGTTGGTTTTGTTGTTTGTGTCCAAAACATCTAGTTGGCTTGAAATTTGTTAGATTAAAATATCAAATTTGTATTTGTTTTTTCTTCTGCCACAACCTTATTTGCAGAAGAAAGTGATAATGAACCATTCTAGCTTAGTATTACAGAAAAGAAATTATTAGACAAAACAATCAACAATAAGTTACCTTTTCCAATAACATATTCAAGAGCCTGCAAGTTGCCCCGGGGAGATGGGAGATTGTTGGCCCAAATATTCCTTCTCCTGGTAGAAATCCTCTTTTTATTACAACATTTATACCAAATTAATCACAAGAACATAGCATATTTTTACAAGCCTGTTACCCATCATTCATGTTTTAAAATATGAAGTCGTAAAGATGACAAGATAAAAATTACCAAGTTATTAACAAACATAATCATCAGAGATAGTCATCCCCAACAACGATAAGGAACACAATCATTTGGCATACCAAGTAAGCAAATGAATCTATAGGAAAACAGGAAGACAGAACAAAAACAAAGAGGAAACAAAGCCTTCAATAATACTCCACCCGTCCCGATATACAAAGTCTTTAACCGAATTGCAGGTTCCTAAAAAATTAGTTAAAAACAATAAATATGTAGCAAATATACCATTTTTTTCAAGAGTACCCTTACTTATGAATGAGTAAGAGAGTGTAATAATGAAAGGAAAATGAAAGAGAATGTGTGGGAAAATTAATACAAAGGTAAAATGGGGAAAACACATTTATTACTCAAATAAAGTCAAAATAGATCTTATATTTTGGGACAATGTCATTCAAAAAAATGGACCTTAAATTATAAAACGGAGGAAGCATGTTATTGAGAAGCTCAAATAGAGAGTCAAGAGCTCGAAAAATTGACCAACCTCCTATACATTGCTGACAAAATCTCTGTTCAATGCGAAATCATGGCTTCCCTAAGATTGCCAAATCCTCCCACTTCAATTTGACCAGCAAGCTCCCGTTAATAAAAAGGAAAATACAAACAAAAACTGAGAAAACACATACACACACGAAAGCTTACGTGAGGAAGAATCAATAGGAAACGGAAGTAACAGCTAGAAATGAAGATTTTATATATACTTGTCAGTGTTAAAATATCCTTTTTATTTCGACAAATATTAGCAAATTAAGAGGAACAATTTCAAGAAGAAATTGAATATTATAAAAAAAAAAGAAAGAACACTAACCTTAAAGAAATACGAAGTACGTCGTTTGCGTCCACGGTTTGAACAAGATGAAGAGAATGCTTCCTCTATCGAGAATGAGAGAACAGATTTGTATTTCAACAACATTTAAATATCATAACATTCAAATATTCAACCATATAAGTTTACAAGAGGACTTACTAAAAGCACCTAACAAATTTGAATCCACATTATATTAATCCAATACAGTAATCCAAAATTGTGTATAGGAAAAAATAAAAAAGAAAACAACTAAGAAGCAGTTCATTATGCAAAACGAGTCCTCACTAAGAGGATATTATGCAAATTCAACCATTTGTTCCAGCCACCTGCATATATTTTGAGGGAAAAAAATCATCAAAAATTATACAATTTATGAGCCACTTTTGGATCATTTTATCTGTTGAACTGCATATAGTTTAATCAATTTAACATAATTTAATGAAGATTCTATATATACCTGTCAATCATAAATTCTCCTTTTCATTTTGGCCTTGAAAATTGCCAAGCGGACATAAATCCAATCGTACATGTTAGTGAAGAATAGAAAATAAGCAGCTCTCCATGAACTTTTAAGGATTAAAGATCCACAAACTCCCCAAAATCCAACTAAGAATCCTAAAATCATGCTGATGTAGTACCCAAAAGTTTTGAGTTCATATCCTTCATTTGAGTCAATGTGGGGACTGGTCTTGTGATTTTGATCAAAATCATCAGTTTTTGAGCATCCTTTTGTGAGTGGCTGGCCACAAAGCCCATTGTTTCCAATGTAACAGGAAGTGTTGAATGTCTGAAGTTGAGTAGCTTGTGGAATTTGTCCAGATAAGTTGTTGAAAGACAAGTTCATGAAACTCAAAAAACTCAAACTTGAGAAGCTTATTGGAATTCTTCCAGAAAGAGAGTTACTTGACAAGTCAAGTGATTCCAACATTTTCATTTGACCCATGTTTTTGGGAATGCATCCAGTCAAATTATTTCTTGATAGATTCAATGACGCCAATGCCATAAGTGAGACTATGCCACTAGGAATATATCCAGTCAGGTGATTACTAGAAAGATCAATGGTTGTCATTAGGCCAAGATTCTTGTCATACTTAACATATTTTCCTTTCCAATTCAACATTGCATTCTCAATGTAATTTGCGATGGCATTAGTTAAAATTAAATTGCTCAAAGGAAAAGAAATGATATCCCTTGAAAATGTTAAATTTGACAAAGCACTTAAGTTACTGAGGCAATGCGGTATTGTGCCAGTAATATTGTTTTGGGAAAGATCTAAAATTTGAAGAAATGACAATTTGCATAAACTTGTAGGTATATTTCCATAAAACTTGTTTGCATGGAGACGCAAAACAATCAAATTTGGAAGGTAATGACCAATCCATGTTGGCAACTTTCCATTCAAATTATTCTCGCCATAATCAATGAACTTCAAATATGGAGAGTTCATTAAAGATGGTATATTTCCAGAAAAGTTATTGTTATTTAAATGGATGGTTTTAATATTCTCCAAACTACCGATTGAAGATGGTATAGTCCCAGAGAAATTATTGTTTGCCAATATCAAAACTTCCAAGGAAGAAACTTGCCTCCAACGGTGAGGAAGCTTTCCTGACAGTAAATTACTTGACATGTCAAGATATCGTAATGGACAATGTAATGTTGCACACAAAGAAGATAAATAGCCTGAGAACCTATTATTCGAGAGAAGCAAGGCTTCTATTTGTGGTGAAAAAGGTGGTATGGGACCTGACAAATTGTTGAAACTCAAATCCCAAACCCATCCAGATTTTTGTGACAATCTTGGCAATTCTCCATGGATTTTGTTATGGGAAATATTAATGTATACCAAACCCGGGAACAGCCATATCCATTCAGGAATTGAATCTGAAATTGAACCACTCGAAATGTCCAACTCGGCGAGCTCGCTTTGATGCTTGAGCCACATTGGAAAGCCAACGGTCGTGAAATTGCATGACCTGGCATAAAATGCTTGCAATTGAAAAGGTGGGACCCATTTTGGGCTAAAGTTGAATGAAAGGAAATTATCAGAGACATCCAAATATCTCAAGTTGGATAAAGTTGACAGATGTCCCTCATTGACCACACCATTCAACTTATTGTCCGACATATATAAATGTTTCAACGAAGAAAGCCCATGAAGCTCTGGGAATGGCCCACTCAAATTGTTCTGAGCTATATACAATACTGAAAGATGAGGCAAGTGGCCGAGTGATTGCGGAATTGGCCCATTAAGACTAGTATTTGTAAGATCTAGTGAAACCAAGGATGAGAAGTTCGAAAAATCAGGAAATGAGCCACTGCAGAATGGATTCTCTGTTACATCCAATGTCTCTATACTATGTTGGGCACAATACAACAGTGGTATCCAATCACTAAGTGGGCCAGTTAAACTGTTGGAGGATAAATCCAACTCACGCAGTCCGCATAAATTAGAGATGGCTTTCCCTATGTAATTGTCAAGATTATTATAGGAAAGAAACAAACTTTCAAGAGAAGTGGTATTTGTGAAGGCATCTGAAGCAACATGCTGTAAGGATGTGAATAAGAGATCTAGACTTTCAAGAAAATTCATATTTGAAAATGCGCCAGTGGGAATATGTTGGAAAGAATTGCCAGAGAGACCAATTTCTACAAAGGTTTTGCTGATATTAGACACCCAATGTAAGATTGAAATGTTAAAGCCATTATATCTAAGACTGAGGCTTGTGAGAGAAGTGGAATAATTACTATGGATGAAAGATTTGGGATTGACTTGAGGCAGAGAACAGCCATCTAAGTTAAGCTCAAGCAAAGAGGACATTTTTGAGAACGATGATTGCCAATCAAGTGCTTGACTTAGATTTACCCCAGACAAATCAAGATGTCTTAAAGAAGGAAGATGTGAAACCCACTCAAGATCATTTACAATCAAATAAGAGTTTTCACTAAGGTCAAGAGTTTCAAGAGAATTCATATTTGAAAATGCACCAGCAGGAATATGTTGGAAATAATTGCTAGAGAGATCAATTTCTACAAAGGTTTTGCTAATATTAGACACCCAATGTAAGATTGAAGTGTTAAGGCCATTATATCTAAGATTGAGGCTTGTGAGATAAGTGGAATAATTACTGTGGATGAAAGATGTGGGATTGACTTGAGGCAGAGAACAGTCATCTAAGTTAAGCTCAAGCAAAGAGGACATTTTTGAGAATGATGATTGCCAATCAAGTGCTTGACTTAAATTTACCCCAGACAAATCAAGATGCCTCAAAGAAGAAAGGTGTGAAATCCACTTAAGATCATTTACAATCAAATAAGAGTTTTCGCTAAGGTCAAGAGTTTCTAGATTAGATAGATTTCCTAGTTGATGAGGAATACTGCCAACAAGACTAGCATGTGAAAGACTCAACTCTCTTAGTTGATTGAGAGAACTAACGCATTTTGGAATTTTGCTTCCTTCAAAATAGATAAAGCTGAGGTTCAAGTGAGTTAGATGTTGCAAATCACATAGTGAAGAATCGATTTTACCTTCTAAATATGTTGAATAATTTGATAGTACTTGAAGTTTGGTGACATGACCTGTTGAATGATCGCAAGAAATTCCACTCCACTTACAACAATCAGCTTCATGTTTCCATGAGGAAAGAAGTCCAAAATCATCAGTAAAGCCAGCTTTCAACTTGAGAAGAGCTTGCTTATCTGTTTCAACACAACGCTTCATGTTAGAATTTCCTGCACACATAAAGACGCTTACAGCTGCAACCAAGAAACAGATTTTGAAAGTATGGCGAAACATGTTGATCAACATGCTTGTGATTCTTCTGGAAGATAAAACTAAAGTATAGGTTTTATGTCTACAACTAACTGGTCTCTGGGCATTTAATAGACAAAAAGATTCCAAATACTACATTTTTCCACTTGAATTGGTAACCACAATTAATTGTGATTACGATCAATTTCACTTTCATAGTTACGGTTAGCATACGTAAGGGACTTATGAAAGACTTTAGAGTCAACTAGACATATTTATACAATAAATATATATATATATATATATGTATACATGGATAGATACTATTAAAAATAGTATTTACATGATCAGATAATATAAACGTTTCTGCTTATTATTAATTAAATTTCAGAGAGCAAGAAAATTATTAACAAATTTATTCCTAGAGAAATACTTACATACTCTTAGAGTACCACGTCATTTGTACTCTAACCAATAAAAATGTAACACCTACCTTAATTTTAATAGTAACTGTCATCTTTTATTTTTGCTAAAAAAAAGAAAAATAAATGCTTTAAAAAATGAGGACAATTACTATTAAAATTAGAGTATTTGTCACATTTTTATTGGTTAGAGTACAAATGACATGGTACTCTAAGAGTATATAAGTATTTTTCTTATTCCTAACTTCAAGTTACGTTGACTAGGATTTAATCTTTAATTATTTGACTTGTAAAATGATTTTAATCCTTTTGAAAAATTTCTTTCATGTATTATTATTAGAGTAAAATTGTTTAGAAGGACAATTGCAGTAAGGTCCCAAGAAAGATATTTAATATCAACCAGTTCCATTGACAACTACTTCACTTGTTAACCAAGGTTATTTCAGTTGCCAATCGTTGTCAATAACAACTCCTTGGGATATCTTTAAAATTAAATATCTTATTTGGGATCAGAATGCAATTGTCCCTTTAAACATCCTTATGGTTTGTCGTAGTAATTACAAGGTCTCTTCCACACTTTACAAACATACATACTAGTCCAAATCATTACCATCGTTGAAATATTATTGAAGCATATTATTTAATTTAAAATTAAACCATATTAAAATAAACCTTGTATACTAATATACCCTCATTATACCTATTAGCTAATTTATCTTTTAACATTAATATTTATTATTGATCTATTTAATATTTTTATTAAATGTAGAAAACGATTAAAAAAAAATTTTATTTAAAAAATACTAACAATTTGATGAAAAATTTGAGTAATTTCTTAACAAACATATATTAAGTATATATAACAATTTGATGAAAAATTTGAGTAATTTCTTAACAAACATATATTAAGTATATATTAAAAATTTTGAATTATAACATATTAATATAATGATCTGAAAATTATATGCTTTATAATTTTTTGATTTGAGTGAAAGTACATATACATGATTGAAAAACATTGTAGTCATGATATGTATTCATAATACTACATTGTAAGTAAGTTTTAATAAATAAACGAGATTAAAAATTTAAATTATTAGAAAACTAAAAAATTATAAACATAAAATGAATGATTTTTGTAATATGGTAATTAATTTAACGGTATAATTTTTTTTAAATATGTAGTAAAATTATCATTTTAATTTTGGATTAATTTATGTGATCAAATAATCATTAAGTAACATTTACGGTAATGAGGGGTATTTCAGTCAAAATAATGAGTAAAATATTGTGTTTTAATAGTCATCTACAATTTGGATGGGTGGTAGTTGAATATCAAAATTTGAAGAGAGGTAATGAAGTATTTTCACCTCAAAGATTTATTTCATTTTGCCATTAATATAATGGTGTTAGTGATATTCCAGAGCTTTTCGGGAGCATTTATAAAAATGTTTCATGTTATATGATTTAAATAAAACGTGTTACACGGCACAACAAAACATGTTACAAGATTTCATCATAATTTAGATTGAATTGACAACTTAAAATAATTAATTTTTTATACAATATAAAATGATATTTAGATTTAAGTGAGGGTCTTTTGATGGCAAAAAAAAAAACGAGTATATGGTCTTTTAGTTTTAATATTACTATGGATATTAATTTATCCTTTATGAAAAACATAATATCATGGATGTTTATCTAGACATGGTATTGTATATACCAAGTATATATTCATATATTTTATATTAACATAATTTTTATATGAATACAGTATAAAATATATGGTCATTTACTGTTTAATTCTTTTACTTGTAGAGTAATTTAAATGCTTTTGAACAAGGTCACATTCATGCATTATTATTAGTGGGGACTGGTGAAGAGTAGGGGCAATTAATAATGGGACAATTGCACATAGGTTTCAAGTAAGAAAATTAATTTCAGAGAGGTCCCAAGGAGTTGTTTATGACAGCTATTAACAACTGCAATGGTCTTGGTTAACAAGTGAAGAAGTTGTTAATGGACTTGTCTGAAATTAATTATCTTGCTTGGGACCTATATGCAATTCTCCCATTAATTAATCCCTTTGGTCAACATCAAGTTGGCTTTTTTTTTAGTGAAAGTTAATGAAGTAAATTAGACCATTAATATAGTAACTATGTCACATATAATTAGACTATATATTAGTTTATAAGTAAAATAAATTATGCTACATATAATTATACTATATGTTGGTTTATAAGTAAAATAAATTATTTTTGAAGTGACAAGATATATATAAACAATTTAAAGTGATTTATTTTGCATACTTACTTTTTCCAAAAAATAAATTTGATTTTATAATTAGGATCAAAGGGAGTAGTTAGTAATAATTAAAATAAATTTTGGATTCAGTGTGTGTGTGTGGGGGGACAAAATTATTATTAGTGACCAAATGATCAATTCTTTATTTTAACATTGTTTTCTCCTAGCCTTCATGAGGCAGTTGTGAAATTTGACTATTCAATAAAGGCATGTATAAATAGGTTTGGGAAAATTAATTAGAGGTCCCTGGGAGGACACATAATATAAGAAAAGTTCCACTAAATGCTCAAATTAAAGTAGGGTCCCAATGTGTAACATCCTGAAAAATTTATTTAGGGATTAGTGATTTTTATCTAGAATTTTAATAATGAATTTGGGAAATTATTGCTACCTTGTTGGAAATTGAGGATTTCTAAGGGCTTAGTATTTTCTTTATTTTAAGAAAGATAATTAATTATCTAATTTGAATTGAGGGATGTAATTTGAATTTGAGATTTAATTCGAATTTGAGGATTTAATTTGGATTTGAAGATTTAATTTGAGTTTAGGGATGTAAATTGAATTTGAGTTTTTAATTTGAATGGAGGATTTTATGGAGATTTGGAGAGATTTATGGTGAAAGAAGAGATTTCTAGATGATTTATGATTTATTGATGAGAATTAATAGGTAGGTTGAAACTAATTAGGAGATTAGATAATAATTTAAATGGGAAATCTGAAAATAGAAAATGATATCCTTGTTCTTTTAAAATAAATAAATAAATAAATTTTTGAATAAGTTCTTAAATTTAGTTAATTATCTGAATTTTCGGGAGAGTTACTAAATTAATGATAAGATTTATTTTATTAGATATGATTAAATATATATATATATATATACACACACACAACAAAAGAAAGTTTGTGCGCAGGAAAACAAAAAAAACAAAAGGATACATATCTATCCTACATTAACAAATAGAAAGAAAAAAAAAATTAAAATAATATCTTGGGCCCCACACGTAGAATACATATATATATATATAGACACACCCCTCATCCCTTAGTCTTATGATGTGCCGGCGCAGCATTGCTTCGTCTCTCTAGTGGTTCTGGTTCGCACAGCGTCGTGGCTATTGGACTAATTTAGGTGAGTTTTACAGATAGTTTAGATGATCCAGATCACTTCTTTTGATTTAGCTTTCTTCATAAAAGTTTTTACATATAATATTAACTTTCTAATAACATTAATATTAGGGTGATTAGAGCAAAAATTAGGACTTAAGTTTAAAGGAGGAGCTGAGTTTTGATAATAACTGACCATAAATTTGTCGAGGTAAATTACTAGGTTGATTTTATGGGTTTAGATTTTTCTATTAGGTGATTTGAAAATTTAAAATAATTTTCTTAATTTAAAAACTTAGAATTAATAGGAGAAATTTATGAATTTGGGTAATTGAGGTGAAATTATGGAATTTAAAAGATCATTTGGACTCTACGATATTACTGGTAATATTGAATGGGTTAGGTTTGGTGTATGAATTGATTTGAGAAAATTGGGTTATCTATTAGGCTTGAATGTGGAAGAATTTGCATATGAAAGATTAGGAAATTAATTGTTGAATGATGAAGGGATTTTTGAGGTTAAGTAACGATCCGTTAATGGTTGGAAAGGTATACCTAGTCTTGAATTGGGTAATTAAAATTAGTGGTGAATGATGGTTGTGGTGGAATAAAGAAAGGCTTAGATTAGAAATTAATAGAAGTGAGAATAAGTAGCTAGGAATTTAATCTATGGCTTGTGATTGGTTTTATTAAATAGTGATTGTATTATATGAATATACGTGTAGAGTCTGATTGTGCTGAGATGGCACGGGGGAAGCTGCACTGTTGTGAGATCGGTGCAGGCTACCAGGTAACTGCTTCTGCTTGTTTGTGTGTGTGTGTGGGTTAGTGAGTATTTGAAACTTATAATTTTGTAATTGGCTATAGTCTTGATGAACATGAATTTTGAAAGCTTATTTTATTGCATAACCTATTTAGTGGAGTATGTATTTTGAACAAGCATGAAGATGTGTATTGTCATGTTTGAAACGATATTATACATTAAAGGTTCTTGCATGATTAGATTTTAAAGAATTATTGGATGGGCCTTGTGCCTCATATTTGTTGGTGCTGCATACAGTTGTGATCTGATTGTGGTGATTGTGTATGTAATACCGGTTAATTAAATAAAATGCCATCGCGCGATGAGGTTCCTTGTTGGCCCACAAGGACTAATAGAAAATAAAGACGATAATGGGGAGAACGCCCCCGGTCTCAGGCGAGGGTTGTGAGTCCCTACTGGACCGTAATATGATACCGGTGGTTTTTGTGATACACTGTGATTTATGATTTTGGTATTATTCTATGTGAATGACATCTGAGAAATTGTTGCATACTGATTGATGATTGAGAAGGCTTGGAAAGAGATGTTGGATATTATTATGCACTTATCTAGTACTTGTCATACGTTTCAAAGTGATATATATATTAGTACTCCACTGAACGCCTTGCTAGCACACACAGCACGT
Source organism: Mimosa bimucronata (assembly GCA_037074515.1). Taxonomy (NCBI): domain Eukaryota; kingdom Viridiplantae; phylum Streptophyta; class Magnoliopsida; order Fabales; family Fabaceae; genus Mimosa; species Mimosa bimucronata. Next base: position 10,937,326 of record CM073443.1, on the reverse strand, counting down.
AGGCGAGTAGTAAGTGGTTACCTTGGGTCTACCCACTTTTATCTCACTTTCGCAGGTCCGAGTCACGGAGTAGACGGTCAAGGGAAGGATCCGGGAGCTTCTCACTGATGTAGTGAGTTCCTCTGGGCCGTTAGGACAGGGGTTATTGCCACAATTAGGCTCATGCATTTTTTTTATGCTTCCGCTTTGATTTAGCATTATTGTCTCTTAGATTTGATTTGCAATTTCCTTTTATATCATTGTATAGGTGCACTTATCTGAATTAGTCCTACTGCGTTGTAATTAGGTTGTTTTAAATATCCATGTTAGGCAAATCCTTATCTAACATGGATTAACTATTTTATAAGTATTTGTGATTTTAAATATCCATGTTAGCTTCATAAGTTTAGAAAGTTCTTTTTCTAACATGGATATATTTGATTTATAAGTGTTGTTTTATTATCCATGTTAGCTTATTCCAATTAGTCAAATTATTTTCAAACATGAGTTACTTTTATAATGTTAAATTCTTTTCTAACTATGATAGGCTCATTTTGTTATTTTGGAAGTTCCTTTTCTATCATAGTTAGACCGTGGAAATTGTTTTATTAAGAATAATTATGGAAATTCTTTTCTAACTATGATAGGCGTATTTTATTATTTTGGAAGTTCCTTTTCTATCATAGTTAGACTGTGAAATTTGTTTTATTAAAAATATTTATGAAAATTCTTTTCTAACTATGTTAACCATTTAAAATAAGACAAATCATTTTATTCTAACATAGTTAGCTACTAAAATGGTTTTGAGGTCGGTTAATGGCGACTTAAAATGTTTATAATAAAATGTATGTTAATTCTTAATTCGGTTAATGGAGTTCATTAGTATGGTTAAAATTGTATTAAAGGGGCATTTGTTACATTTGGTATCAGTTTCATGGTCTCAGACCTGGAGGTGCTTTGCATGTGTTTCTTGATATTTTTGGTCATGCATTGCACTTGCATTAGTGTATTGTGGCAATACATTCCTGATCCTTTCCCTAATTTAGGCTTTGTTTTCTTATGTTAATTCTTAAAGGTATAACTTCCATCCGTAGGTGGGTGAGAGGGTATACCTCGTACTATTTAGGTCTTATTGATTATATTTTCATTGCCATATTGTCATATGGTATATCTTTCGTCCCGTGGTGGGGAGGATGTAAGGTCGATCAGAATCTATTTGAAAGATGGAACAGTATGATTTGATGAACAATAATTGCTCTATATAATGATTAGAATTGGTGGGCCAATGTCTTAAGGATATGAAAGGTAAATTAAATGATCAATTTCTCTATCTTATATAAATGACAGATGGTATAAGAAATAAAAGGTAGGTAAGTTGGGTGAATTGAGTTCAGTTTAGAATTAGAAAGTATGTCCAAGTCTAAGTGCATAAATGTTCAGGATTGCCTATTTAAGATTAGGAGAGTGGATACATTAAAAAGAATTGAGGATTTTCTAAAAATAATTAGCTTTGGTCTAACAAGATAAGGAATAATGGTGGTTAAATTCTTGCTAGTTTTAATTGTGAAAGTTGAATGGAGAAATATGGTTTGAGTATGGCTGTTTTGAATATGTTTATACCTTTAGGTATGAGGATTTGGTTAAGTTTTAAATATTTAAAGCTGAGGTTTGTAAGGGGGGTTTATTACTTGAGGACTTTATATAATTTGATGTCTGTATTAGTTTCAATGGTTCTTAGAAAGGGTTCTAATTAGTTGACTTATTGGTGTTGACTTAGAAGGGAGTTCAGAGAGATTCAAGGTTGTGAATTTTAGGATTTGGCATGGATTTAGGGAATTGAAAGGAATTTGAGGTTTCTTGGTTTCTTTAGACATATTGGTGCTAATGAAAAATTTATATTGGCTAAAATCCTTGGGAAGCATAATGAAGGAAATTAGGGAATTAGGACATGATAATTTAGATTTAATGTGACTAAAATTTTATTGAATTCGGATTTGATTGTGATTTTGAGGATATGTAAATATTATAGTATTCATGAAGTAATGATTGTTAAGTTGAGAATCTTACCCAAGTGTGAAGTAGGGAAACTTCTGTTTTGGGTTAAATTTGATTAAGGGCGGTTGGTTGATATTATATGGTGGTTTTAAATGATTTAAATATAATTCGTTGACCATGAGGTGATGATTGTTGGACATGGATGGTTTGATAGGCTCGCTAGCAAAGAATAATGTGGTTAGGTTGGATAATTATAAAGAGTTAGTTAAATGAATTTAGTGTTCATCATGAAACTTTGGAAGTGATGGAAGTCTCTCTCTCTCTCTATACAAGTGGCAGATTTTAAAATTTTAAATAAATCATTTTATCTCAACAGATGTTTAGGAGCAATTTTGAACTATTGAATATGTTTTAAGTGTTGGATGTACTTTAAAAAAAAAATATATAATCAATTCCTTTATTCATTAATTGATTTTACTCCTTTGAAAAAAAAAAAGTATAGAGGTCTTTTTCAAAAAAAAAAAAAAATAGATATTTTATTGTCCTTATATTTTTTTTACCTTATTATTTTAAATTTGATTTGGAAGTATTGTTCTCATTCCTTGTATTATTACAAAAACAGAAACGATTATTTCTATCCTTTGGTATTTTATAAATTAAATCATTCTTCCTACTATATATTTAAGCTTATTATCTCTTTACTCTAAAATTGTTTTGAAAATAGAATTTTTTTATATAGAAATTAGATTTTTCTTTTTCAAATATTTTTTTTATGTAGATCCACATTCTTTTTATTATTTTATTTGAAAGCAAATAGTTTGGTTAGTCATTAAATATCTTTAGAACTTTTGTTCAAAATATTTATGTGATTGATGATGATTATTAATTTATTTAAAAATATACATTTTTGTTGTCAAAAAAAAAAAATCAAGTTTTAAAACTAAGTATTTTTTTTTAGTTACTGGATCCCTCTTGAACGTTTTTATTATATGTCTGAAAGATATTTAAGTTACAATTTTTATCCTTTATTTTACAAATACTTTCAGCATTAAATTTACAAATATGTTGCTTATATTCTACTTTTTTTTTTTTAAAAAAAATGCAATAATCCTTCATATCATTTTAAAATTCAATATCTCTTTACTTTAAACTTGTTTTGAATATGGAATTTTTCTCCATATCAGAAAATTTGTATCACTAAAGTTTTCTTTTTTCTTTTAAAAAAAAAACATTTTAATGTATTTGATGTATTTTCATGAATAAATTAACGTTACCATCATTCCTTTATTTGTTATTTGTTACCTCTTTTTTACTTTTTTTTTTTAAAAAAAAAATACTTTTTTTTTCTCTAAAATTTGATTTGAAAGTGAAAATTTTATAATTAAGTGTTTATTCTTGAAACTTTCTCCTGGTTTATAAGATTGATTACTTTATTATTTTAAACTTAAATTTTTATTGTTTTAAAATATATTATTTGAACGCAAACTAATATTTTGATGAATTCAAAATTATATTACCTTATTTTCATTTAATAGTGATCACTTTTCATTCGACCATCAATTTTTAAACCACTGGTAGTATTTTTCTAGCTACTGGTTACTTCTTAATCCTTTATTCTTTTTCTGTTGATTTTATTATTTGAAGTTTGATTTTAAAAAAAAAAATTCTTAATGAAAGTTAAGGAGTCAGAATAGGGGGACATGATTGGGGAAATAATTGATAGATAAATGAGACTAGGAGTTAACCTGATATTGGCTAATACTTTTGGATGTGCAATATTTGTTGTAATTATCAGACTCAAAGATACAAGGTGTGATAAGGATGATTGAAGCACTATTGGTTTTAGGAGTGAATCATGAAAGCTTAAGTGTTATGTTTAGATATGCGAGATATTCACAAGTTATAGATTTGGGGTTGTCAAGGATGAATGGTTGAGTTATGGGTTAAAGTGTCATATTATAAGGAAAATCAGTCCAAGGATCTTGAGGTTGTAGAGTAATATATGTATGCTTAGGTGATATATTGTTCTATAGATGATTAAAGTGTGGCTATCTCCATCAAAATCAAGGAAATAAGGGATTAAGAATGTACCAAAATCCGATATTTCGAGGATTTCAAAGACAAGATTGGGGTTATTATTCATATTAGTGGGATGTTTTGGAGTTATTATAAATGCCAAGTAATGCCAAGTGGCTTAAAGAGGAAGTAATAATAGAAAAAGGGGAAATAATTCAATAAGTTGTGTTGATTATTCATAGTAATTATGGGTTTCTATCTTAATTTATTTTTGGGTGGTACGATATAATAAATATAGAGATGCTTTGAGGTATCAGTTTAGTTAGGTTTTGAATTCCCTTGACCTTGACCGATAGGAATTCTGGTGGGAAGTACCGAAAGAGCGAAAATTATTTTAAAGTTATTGTATGTTGTATTATTCATTAGGGATGTGGTATGATTTAGTGAATTTTGGGGACAAAATTCCTAAAAGATGGGGAGAGTTGTAACATCCTGAAAAATTTATTTAGGGATTAGTGATTTTTATCTAGAATTTTAATAATGAATTTGGGAAATTATTGCTACCTTGTTGGAAATTGAGGATTTCTAAGGGCTTAGTATTTTCTTTATTTTAAGAAAGATAATTAATTATCTAATTTGAATTGAGGGATGTAATTTGAATTTGAGATTTAATTCGAATTTGAGGATTTAATTTGGATTTGAAGATTTAATTTGAGTTTAGGGATGTAAATTGAATTTGAGTTTTTAATTTGAATGGAGGATTTTATGGAGATTTGGAGAGATTTATGGTGAAAGAAGAGATTTCTAGATGATTTATGATTTATTGATGAGAATTAATAGGTAGGTTGAAACTAATTAGGAGATTAGATAATAATTTAAATGGGAAATCTGAAAATAGAAAATGATATCCTTGTTCTTTTAAAATAAATAAATAAATAAATTTTTGAATAAGTTCTTAAATTTAGTTAATTATCTGAATTTTCGGGAGAGTTACTAAATTAATGATAAGATTTATTTTATTAGATATGATTAAATATATATATATATATATACACACACACAACAAAAGAAAGTTTGTGCGCAGGAAAACAAAAAAAACAAAAGGATACATATCTATCCTACATTAACAAATAGAAAGAAAAAAAAAATTAAAATAATATCTTGGGCCCCACACGTAGAATACATATATATATATATAGACACACCCCTCATCCCTTAGTCTTATGATGTGCCGGCGCAGCATTGCTTCGTCTCTCTAGTGGTTCTGGTTCGCACAGCGTCGTGGCTATTGGACTAATTTAGGTGAGTTTTACAGATAGTTTAGATGATCCAGATCACTTCTTTTGATTTAGCTTTCTTCATAAAAGTTTTTACATATAATATTAACTTTCTAATAACATTAATATTAGGGTGATTAGAGCAAAAATTAGGACTTAAGTTTAAAGGAGGAGCTGAGTTTTGATAATAACTGACCATAAATTTGTCGAGGTAAATTACTAGGTTGATTTTATGGGTTTAGATTTTTCTATTAGGTGATTTGAAAATTTAAAATAATTTTCTTAATTTAAAAACTTAGAATTAATAGGAGAAATTTATGAATTTGGGTAATTGAGGTGAAATTATGGAATTTAAAAGATCATTTGGACTCTACGATATTACTGGTAATATTGAATGGGTTAGGTTTGGTGTATGAATTGATTTGAGAAAATTGGGTTATCTATTAGGCTTGAATGTGGAAGAATTTGCATATGAAAGATTAGGAAATTAATTGTTGAATGATGAAGGGATTTTTGAGGTTAAGTAACGATCCGTTAATGGTTGGAAAGGTATACCTAGTCTTGAATTGGGTAATTAAAATTAGTGGTGAATGATGGTTGTGGTGGAATAAAGAAAGGCTTAGATTAGAAATTAATAGAAGTGAGAATAAGTAGCTAGGAATTTAATCTATGGCTTGTGATTGGTTTTATTAAATAGTGATTGTATTATATGAATATACGTGTAGAGTCTGATTGTGCTGAGATGGCACGGGGGAAGCTGCACTGTTGTGAGATCGGTGCAGGCTACCAGGTAACTGCTTCTGCTTGTTTGTGTGTGTGTGTGGGTTAGTGAGTATTTGAAACTTATAATTTTGTAATTGGCTATAGTCTTGATGAACATGAATTTTGAAAGCTTATTTTATTGCATAACCTATTTAGTGGAGTATGTATTTTGAACAAGCATGAAGATGTGTATTGTCATGTTTGAAACGATATTATACATTAAAGGTTCTTGCATGATTAGATTTTAAAGAATTATTGGATGGGCCTTGTGCCTCATATTTGTTGGTGCTGCATACAGTTGTGATCTGATTGTGGTGATTGTGTATGTAATACCGGTTAATTAAATAAAATGCCATCGCGCGATGAGGTTCCTTGTTGGCCCACAAGGACTAATAGAAAATAAAGACGATAATGGGGAGAACGCCCCCGGTCTCAGGCGAGGGTTGTGAGTCCCTACTGGACCGTAATATGATACCGGTGGTTTTTGTGATACACTGTGATTTATGATTTTGGTATTATTCTATGTGAATGACATCTGAGAAATTGTTGCATACTGATTGATGATTGAGAAGGCTTGGAAAGAGATGTTGGATATTATTATGCACTTATCTAGTACTTGTCATACGTTTCAAAGTGATATATATATTAGTACTCCACTGAACGCCTTGCTAGCACACACAGCACGTAGGCGAGTAGTAAGTGGTTACCTTGGGTCTACCCCACTTTTATCTCACTTTCGCAGGTCCGAGTCACGGAGTAGACGGTCAAGGGAAGGATCCGGGAGCTTCTCACTGATGTAGTGAGTTCCTCTGGGCCGTTAGGACAGGGGTTATTGCCACAATTAGGCTCATGCATTTTTTTTATGCTTCCGCTTTGATTTAGCATTATTGTCTCTTAGATTTGATTTGCAATTTCCTTTTATATCATTGTATAGGTGCACTTATCTGAATTAGTCCTACTGCGTTGTAATTAGGTTGTTTTAAATATCCATGTTAGGCAAATCCTTATCTAACATGGATTAACTATTTTATAAGTATTTGTGATTTTAAATATCCATGTTAGCTTCATAAGTTTAGAAAGTTCTTTTTCTAACATGGATATATTTGATTTATAAGTGTTGTTTTATTATCCATGTTAGCTTATTCCAATTAGTCAAATTATTTTCAAACATGAGTTACTTTTATAATGTTAAATTCTTTTCTAACTATGATAGGCTCATTTTGTTATTTTGGAAGTTCCTTTTCTATCATAGTTAGACCGTGGAAATTGTTTTATTAAGAATAATTATGGAAATTCTTTTCTAACTATGATAGGCGTATTTTATTATTTTGGAAGTTCCTTTTCTATCATAGTTAGACTGTGAAATTTGTTTTATTAAAAATATTTATGAAAATTCTTTTCTAACTATGTTAACCATTTAAAATAAGACAAATCATTTTATTCTAACATAGTTAGCTACTAAAATGGTTTTGAGGTCGGTTAATGGCGACTTAAAATGTTTATAATAAAATGTATGTTAATTCTTAATTCGGTTCATGGAGTTCATTAGTATGGTTAAAATTGTATTAAAGGGGCATTTGTTACACAATGGACCTCATTTTTATTATGTTCCAAACCTAAAAGACAATTTTACCCTCCTTATAATTGTCTAAATGAAACACACTCACCCTTATTCACTGTTACTCTCCCACATAGCAGCAGGTGAAAAAATGATCATCAGAGTGCTAGGGTTCAAAAGAAATCAGTCATCCCACTTGTGTTCCCACATCATCATCATCGGTCGTCGATAGTCGGTGGTTGTAGTGGTCTCAGCGCATCTCGCCGTCCATCGTCGCTGCCGTGTTCTCGTCAACTGAGAAGAAGCTTGCCTTTTTTATTTTTCATTGCTCGGTGCGAAAAGGGATCTGAGCGACAAGAATCTGAGCCATTGTCGTATGGTAAGCTTGTCGTCAACTGAATATTAAGGGCAAAAGACGAAATTAACTTTTTGTGCTTCAGCCGTGAGATTTGCCCACACAATGAGAATAGTTCTTTGAATTCAGAAATAAATATCCAGTGATTCTACATTCCCTTATTGACTCTCGCTCCCAATTCAATCCTAATTTTTTGCATTGCCTTTGACTGATTTGGCACACCATTCGATCTACTAAACCCGTCGGAGAATATCATAATTATCCTGCCTTTTTTTTTCTCCTTCTTCTTCTTTCTTTGAGTTTTATCTTTTTTATCCCAAATATTCATTGTTGGCTTCAACATCTGCGCTTCGGTTTTAAATCCTCATTGATTTTCCATCAAAACCGTATTGTATCCACAATGTTTTCTGGCATTTGTTTACATCTACCCCAGTCACAATCTCTTCATTCCATTTTTTATCTTCCCTGTGATCCTTTGATAATAATAGTTATATTTATAGACTTAAATTCATTACGACGCATATATACTGTCAAACCTGATCTACTCTACAAATTTTTTGGCTTGGGCCGTTTGATTCTCTGAAACTCGGGCTATATATATATATATAGAAAATTTCGGAAAATAACAGAATGAACTTGGTTGTTATACTATGGACTTTGATTGAAGATATATGTAAATTGGCTCTAATTTTTAGATGGAAAAAGATGTTAGAAGACTAGCATTTGAACTGTTTTTAATATTCAACTAAGGAGGCTGAATGATTCATTCCCTAACAACACTTGTAAATTTGAACTTTTCTTTCAGTAATGTTTAAATGTCTTGGTTATCATGCTGCAGCTAGTTTACAATAGTCTTGTGATTGTTCCATTATCACTTTGAATCTTTAAGGTAACTCAAATGCAGTTAGAGACGGCTATGTGAATTAACTTTGTTATAATTTTTGTCTTCTCTTTTTAGGTTAAGAGAATGGTTAAGGGACGCAAAGTAAAGACCAATTGAAAATCACTGTGTTTTCACTATTCACTAAGAAGTTTTATAAGGAAAACCCTGGGAAATACAAATCATTGTAGTCCCGCAATAAAGAGTTGAAAGACTCATGGGAGAAGTTGCCTGAGAAGACGAAAGAAGGCATATAGTGAACAGGCTAGTAAAGTAAGGGTTTGTACTGCTATTTGTGAGACATATAGGGTTCCTTTTCACACAAGTTGTGCCCCTAACTAATTAATAAACGTTTGCAATTATGTGAAAAGTAGTAAGGGGCTGATGAAAAGGTTGAAAAAGATAGGGTTCGATAAATTGGTTGAGGTGTGTTATCCTTCGATTTTGAGAGAATATTGTGGGGAGTTGATGTGTGCCTTCAACCCTCGAACAAAGGTAATGTGAGATACTCCAATGCAAATCAGTGCAGAAAATGTACATGATTTAATGGGAATACCTTGTGAGGGAAACAAAATTGAGGTAGAGATGGTGGATGATGAAAATACAGTTTTGAAGGAATATAAAAAAGTGTACGGCAAAGTCACATACAAGACAATTAGAGAATGGCTAATCAAAATGGATGAGAAAGATAAGGACTTCAAATTCTTATTTGTTATGTATGCACCGGGGATCTTTTTGTGTCCTAGTTCAGATGTTAAAATGAGCAATCATATATTGAAGATCATAGTCTTGACAACAAATTTTTTGGCAAATTTTGATTCGTCATCACTTGAATTGGATGGACTTTGCAAGTCAATTGATGATTATCAGAAGGAGATGAGGAAAGGAAAGGTCGATAAAAGGAGAAATGTGGACAGTTGCATATACATCCTAATGGTAAGTGTGTATTATTTGTTAATTATGATATGATTGTGTAAATGTTTCCACTTGCTTCCTTATGACTTGTCATTAAAATCATGTGCAGATTTATGGTCTTCAAAACTATTGTCTTGGCAAAGATAAGGTGATTTCTTATGAGCATGCTCTATCCTTTTGGACTTACAAGAGGGTGCATGAGATGGTGAAGGAAGAGAAGCGCAATAGGAAATGTATATTGCATGAGAGAGAGAAAAAAGTTTTGTAAAGCATGAATTGGACTTCAATCACCTTGTAAGTGAAGTAACATTCTAATTGTTTAGTTTTGTTTGTAGTAATCAAATATAAAGGTGTTTAATGTGGTTTTATTTCGATGTGAATTTTTTAGGTCATTCGGAAGGCCTACCATAATATTAGGACATTTGTAGGTGAGGAGTTGATGGCCATAGAAGATATGTTATTGGGGGACGGTAATGAGGTAGCTAATACCTCACATATAGAGAAGGATGTGGGGTATGATGAAGGAGGGGACCATGAACTAATGGAAGATGGTGACGAAATGCATATGGTAGAAACTGATGAGGAAGAGGAGAAAGAAGAAGAGGAAGATGATGAGGAGGCGAGGGGTAAAGTGGACATTCAATCAGATGATGATGAGGATGACAATGACATGAATAGAGGGCATAATGTTTTAGCTGAAGGGAAAGAAGAGAAAGAAGAGAAGGAGAAGGAAAAAGAACCACGAAGGTCTAAAAGGGAGAAGAAGCCAGCAATAGGAAGTCTGTTTTGGTTGATACCAGAACGCAAGGGTGAGAGGAAGAGAAGAAATGATGATAAGGAAAGGCTATATCAGTTTTGCACTACAAAATGCAATGTTGAAGAGGGTAAAGAGTAAGTTAATATGTGCCATGTCATGTATTTTATAATATATCCTACATTTTGTTTATGGAGTATTTGAGACTAATATTTTGTCATAACTATTTTCATCCGTGTCTTTGTTGAAATGTTTGGATTCCACTTATCACGTGGTGAGCTTTATTGTCTTCGTGACAGTGGGTGGATTAGCAACACGGTAAGAGACCTTAAATGCTTTTCGTTATTTAAATTTTCTAATATATTGTTGTTTTGTAACAGTTTTTATTTGTTCTTAACATAGTTTATGAAAATGACTGTGGCGACTATGGTTGGGGATCAAATGAAAAAGTTTGGGAAGGTCTCCTGGCATATATTTTGCCCATTTTTAATGGAAAATATTGTGAAAAATCCCTTACGCTGGTCATGTGAACAAGATGCAAAAAAGTTCATGCCTCAAGACATTGGATACATCCTTGGTGATGTAGAATTTATTTTTGCTCTTGTACTTCACAATGACCACTGGTTTTGTTACGTGATAGAGACCAAGAACATGTGCTTCTATGCACTTGATTCATATGTGGACAACTTGACTTACATAGGGTTATAGATAGATGAAGAACTGAAGAACAAAGGCGAGGAGCCTAAATACTATAAGAAAAAAAGTAAAGCAAATAAGGACATGTTCAAACTAAAAGATCGCCTAGCTACCCAATGTGTAAGGTTCTTTATCCTTATGTAATTTCTTTCCCTTGTTAACATCTGCTCTTTACCAAGAACTGTTTAATGAAGTTGTGACTGTGCATCTAAATTTGAAACTTTATGATGTTAAGTTAACAAGAGATGCAATATCTTTGTGCTTTGAATATGAACTATATATGCTTACTTATGCAGAGGGATTACTTGCTGGACATAATTCAGATGGTTAAGCCAGAACTTTTAGATCGAATTAATGAGAAGGACAAACGTGTTCATTGGTCAAAAGTACATTTGAAAGCTTATACATAAGTATTTTCTTTGTTGGTTATTTTGAACAAGTGTGCTCATTGTAAGCTTAAATATGGTGCTATCCTTACAGGGATTCTTGTGGTGTTCATGTTCTATCATGATTACAGGCTTGAGATCGTTCAGAGTACGATGGAGGGTACACGATGCCAGAGTACTCAAAGGATGATATCCGTGAAATTAAGGTTGAATGCCTGTGGTGGCTCATCACACACGAGAACAACTTGCATAGACAGAATGTCCTTTCTAGGGTGGAAGACATCTCAAGGAAGAGGAAGAAATAGATGTTGACCTTATATAGCAATTTTTAGGCCTTGTGTAGTAACTTTTATTAACAAGTTTTAGGGTGGAAGACAAATTGTATAAATTATATGAATTTTAACAGCATTTTAACTTTGTGTAGCAACTTTTAATGATTGTGTAAGTTGTTACTATGTGTTAAGATTTTGGGTTGTAACAACTTTTGGGCGGGCTGTTTGTAAGAACATTGTGACCATATATAACAAGTTATTGGGCACAACTGACAATATGTAAAAGTTTTTAACCCTAACAACTTCTGGGCTATCTTTAACAACATTCTGACCTTGCGTAACAAGTTATTGGGCACCAGTCACAAGTCATTTAATTTCTTGAAAGTTGCATTTTAGCACAGGGATAACTAAAAGTGAGGTTGCTTCGTCACAACTTTTGGGCAACGTGTAACAAGTTATTGGGCATTAGCAACAAGTTATTGGGCACAACTGACAATGTGTAAACGTTTTTAGCACTAACAACTTTTAGGCTGTCTTTAACAACCTTCTGACCATGTGTAACAACTTATTGGGCACCAGTCACAAGTCATTTAATTTCTTGAAAGTTGCATTTTAGCACAGGGATAATTGAAAGTGGGTTTCCATCATCACAGCTTTTAGGCAACGCGTAACAAGTTATTGGGCATAACTGACAATGTGTAAAAGTTTTTAGCACTAACAACTTCTAGGCTGTCTTTAACAACCTTCTGGCCATGTGTAACACCTTATTGGGCACCAGTCACAAGTCATTTAATTTCTTGAAAGTTGCATTTTAGCACGGGGATAACTGAAAGTGGGTTTTCATCGTCACAACTTTTGGGCAACGCATAACGAGTTATTGGGCATTAATAACAAGCTATTGGGCACAACTGACATTGTGTAAAAGTTTTTAGTACTAACAACTTCTGAGCTGTCTTTAACAACCTTCTAACCATGTGTAACAACTTATTGGGCACCTGTCACAAGTCATTTAATTTCTTTAATGTCAAGGATAACAGAAAATGGGATTGCCTTTGTCATATGTAGCAAGATTTTGACTAATACACATACAACACGACCTTATCATTATAACAATGTTTGACCTGTCCATAACAACCTTCTAGGCATGTATAACAATGTTTTGGGCAATCATAACAAGTTTCATAGCGGAATCAATTATAACAGAATCATTTCACATTTGTCATTAAAGACAACTTACCATTCATGAACAACTTCCTTGCCATTCAGCACCGGTTACAATTCATGGACAAGCAGTCCAACAAAAAATTAGCCACTATACACTAGTTTCACACCCTCTCCAAAACAAGCTTGAGGGTTGTGTGTGTCATTTACAAAACAATGACATATGCATTTACAAAAAGTGGCAAACATATACAAAAAATTAGCGCCACACATATATCCAACACATTAAGTCATTCTTCTCATTCATCTTGCATAGGAACATTGTTATTCACAAGTAAATGACTAGATATAATGACTTAATGAGCATCTGTAACAACTTTATATTAAAGTAATGAAAACACCTTATTAAAATACCAACACATTGGTATTAACCCAACAAAGCTTCAACCTTTTACTTCACCCCTGTCTTAAAACAACATAACATAGTACAAAACCCATCCCCAATAAAATTCATTCAAAATTTCAACTGTCTTCCAGAAAGTTGTTATTTACAACTGAATGACCTGCAATAACAACTATTTGAGCTCTGACGACAATAGAAATTTTAACTAATGTGGAAACCGAAAACGCTACAGCCTTTTCGGATTTCCCCTATTTTTGGACAAAAGAACAGAGCTTATACACCCCTAAATATAGCACCAATCCAAACACTCATCAACAACAAATGAGAAACCAACTAACACAATAAATGCAACAAAAAATCACTAAGACAGGTATAAGCATGTTTTATGTTCAAACATTCAACCAAAGTTAGATTTATATGGAAAGTTTTGACCTTTGTTTTAAAACATTCATCCCAAATCAGATTCCTAACAAACATGGGAAATTGATTTTCTCAACATATCACTAGTTGAAGAGACAAATCCAAGAGTCCATGATTTTAGTTGGATGAAGATGGAAGATGGATGATAGATGAAGGAGTGTTCTTGGTGAAGTGCTCTTCCCAGCCCCTTTGAGTTAGCTGACCACGTTGATGCTGCTGGAGGGAGAGTGATAGTGAGTGAGAGTGAGTGTTTCATTTAGACAATTATAATAAGGAGGGTAAAATTGTCTTTTGGGTGTGGAACATAATAAAAATGAGGTCCCTTGGGACTCTACTTTAATTTGGGCATTAAGTGGGACTTTTCTTATATTATGTGTCCTCCCATGGACCTCTAATTAATTTTCCCAATAGGTTTATGATTTTCGTCTTTTAACTATACAAGGAATCTTTAATGTTTTATATACTGTATTCCAATAATTTCTCTTACGAAAATACTCTTATTTCCTTAACTTAAATTTTTAAGTTTGTTATTGCTAATGTAGCTTTTATTTCTATTCTTAAATCTTAATAGGTTATATAATTTCCTAGTTTTTATATTTATAATAAAAACAATTGTTTTAGAGAACTAATTAATAACTACCATGTTTTTTATAAGTACACGCATTACCTTTTGGAGATTTGTTCAAAGTATTATTGGACACTAAATAAATGCAATTATCTTAAGGTGGATTTAAATTTGGTTTACTATCTTGTGATAACTATTATTATTCATACCTAGGTATCTATGATCGAAGCAATTTTCTTTTTATATGCAATAGTAGGCCAATAGCTCATAAATTGTAAATAGTGTTAAAGGATCAAATGATAGAAACATTTATATTTATTATTAACTAATTTTTCTATAGCTTTGGGTTCGCTGCGATTTAATTTCAAATTATTTGACTTGAAAAATAGATTGTAATCATTTCGAACCATTTCTTTCATGTTTTATTATTAGTTGTAACTTGTGAATGAGGTGATAACTATTCGTAACCAATTGATGAACTGCTTTATTTTAAACAAGTTCAATGAAACGGAGTGAACATTGTGCAGCAAAACAAATCAAATTGCTCACTGAAAAGTATTTGGATCAATTGGTTGTGATGAGTTGGTTATGAGTTGTTATATTTTAATCAATGGTCTTATGTTTGAGCTCTAGACATACACCAATGATATTTATTAAAAAGTAGAGAGACTACCTCAATTATGAGCCTACATTCTTGTAAGTAAGATTAGTTGTTTGCTACACTACTACAAAATAGGCTTTTCACGTCACCAATTAACGTCACATAATTATAAATGTGACATGGAAAAAAAACGCGGTGGCATTTTTGTAATTAAGTTGCAGGTGGAGGGAGTTACAACGTCACAAAAACCTTAAATTGTGACGTTGAAAGTTTCAACGTCACACTTTGAGCATTTGTGACGTTGTATGTTTGAAATGAAAAAATAAAAAAAAAATTACTTTAACTTTCCACGTCACACTTAATCTAAGTGTGACGTTGAAAGGCAACAGAAAATAATTTTAAATTTTTTTAAAAAAAATTAGTAACTTTCAACGTTACAATTTAATTAATTGTGACGTTGAAAGTCACAGAAAATTTAAAAAAAATTTAAAAAAATTGTCCGTGACTTTCAACGTCACAATTATACTAATTGTGACGTTGAAAGTTACTAATTTTTTTTAAAAGAATTTAAAATTATTTTCTGCTGACTTTCAATGTCACAATTATACTAATTGTGACGTTGAAAGTCACAGAAATTTTAAAAAAAATTTTAAAAAAAAATTATCCGTGACTTTCAACGTCACAATTATTCTAATTGTGACGTTGAAAGTCACAGAAATTTTTAAAAAAATTTAAAAAAAAAATATATCTGGGACTTTCAACGTCACAAATAAGATAATTGTGACATTGAAAGTCCCCCCCAGCTCCCTCCAAATATTTCCCCCAGCTCCCTCCAATTTCTTAACCCAAAAACGAAACTCGTACTTCCCCAGCTCCGTCCCGCGCCCCATAGCTCTGCAAATCTCATACCTCCTTCCTTCCACAGCTCCGGCCAACGCATGCAATCTCTAATCCGAGGTCAGGTGAGCATCCTCTTCCTTCATCCTTTTCAAGTTTTGATTTTTATGAAGTCTTTCTAACTTCAGATCTCAAAATCACCAAAATCCCATTTTGTTAATGATAAAGGTGTTAACGCCGCTCGTTGCTCCGGTGCCTATATGGAATCCGTGAAGAAATGTATGTCCCATTATTCTTCAACCACTGTGAAATAATTTCTGTTTATTTTCTTATTCCTTCTCTGTTTCGTTCGAATCTGGCGGGCCGGAGGGACTAAAATTTTGGGGGTGATAAGTTTAAGAGTAGAAAGCAATGATTTGTGTTTTGCATGTTGAAATTTTGGGTGGTAAGTGACTTTGAAGATTTCTGATTTTCCTGTTCTTCCTTTGCTTCCTATGTTCCGTTCAGTTTCTTTATTTCCCTCTGTTTTCTGCTCTGATTCAGTGATTGTTTTTTTTAATTACATGGGCAAGCTATCGCTTGGAATGGTTTACATTACCTGGTCTCTATGATTTCTGCTCTAAATAGGTGATTAGCTCCATTTCTTGATTGTTTGTAAATATAAAAAGGATTGAATAATATTGAGTTCATATTTTTAGGGTGAAAGATTTCTTTAGAGTAATAAATTGATGTATTGAGAGGTGATATTCAGATTTAAATGAAGTTTCAGCGAGGATAAAGCACTAAATTGGACTTTGTTGTACAGGAAGTTTGCAAGGGATATTGGGCAATTGAAGTGAGTTTAAAAACTGATTTGGATTGTTTAAATTTAAGAACTAGTTATAAAGTGTTGTTTGTGATATTTGATTAGTATTTAGTATTTTTAAGGCTAATGCAAGTATTTTAGGTGTTAAGTGTATATAGAGACAAAGTTTATTGATTGTTTTGGAATTTTGCTGTTAAATAGCAAAATAAATAGAATTTATATCTTGATGTTATGGGACGGAGTAAATGGTAGCTAAACTTTGAGGAACAATGGTGATTGAAAGAGAAGAAACTATAAAGAGTGGTTAAAGTAGTTACATGTAGTTTGTGATAGAATTAATTGAGACTAGAAAGGAAGTTTGTGAATTAAGAAGTATAAGCATAAAGATATGTCAAATTGAGTTGTATGAACATGATACTTATTGTGGTCAAATTTATTGACTTGGTTTCTTTATTTTGAGCCTTCATTCTCATTTCTTAATCTCCCTCATATTATTACACTATTGTTTGTAGGATGGGTGACTTTAGTGCTCATGTTCTAGCTTATCATCTACTCATTTAAATTCTGAGGACCATAAACAAAACTCCTGCTTTTCCAGAAACATTATAAGTAGAAGTTGAGTAATTTCTCTACTTCATCTTGGTGCTGCGATTTCAGTGTTGGGTCTGACTTCATTTGAGTAAGCAATTCCTCCACTCCATTTTGGTTATCTTGAATTTTATTACTATTAGTACTATTATTGAATTTATTGTTTTATCCTAAAACAGTATAACTCAATAGCTTAAACAGTTAGATAAACTTGACTAGCTTGTTCGAAATGGCATAGGTTTAATAGAATGGATCGTAGTTGGATGCATACATTGAGAACCACTAAAGAGTATCAGATGGGTGTGGAAGAATTTATTGAATTTGCCAAGAGAAACGTGCCTAGTAAGAATAACATGTATCTTTGCCCTTGTGTGAATTGTGCAAATGCTTATCGTAAGAGCGTTGATGATATAAAGGATCACCTTCTTTGTGATGGGATCAATCTCCGTTATAAGAAGTGGCTTTGGCATGGGGAATTGGGAAGAACCGTACATGCGTGCCCGTCACAAAATGTAGAAGCAACGGTGGATGATGTTTGTGATGATGGAATGGACGACATGATCAATGATATTAGGGCGGAGTCATTTTCTGTGGTACAAGAGTTTGACAAGTTGCGGAGTGATGCAGAGACACCGTTGTTCCCGGGGTGTACTAAGTATACTCGGTTGACTGGCGTCCTGAAATTGTTGAAAATAAAGACAGAAAATGGGTGGGCAGACGCGGGTTTCTCGCAGATGCTTGAAGCTTTGAGTGATATGTTCCCAGCAGGCAATGTGCTTCCGAAGCGTATGTACGAGGCTAAAAAAGTTCTAAGCAAGATGGGCATGGAGTATAAGAAGATACACGCTTGCCCTAATGATTGCGTGTTATACAGGAAAGAGTATGAAAGCCTAAAAGAGTGTCCAAAATGTAATACTCCGAGGTACAAGCCGAGGAAAGATGCCGTTGGTGATGATGATGGATCAAAGAAAGGGGTACCTTTGAAGGTAATGTGGTACCTTCCGATTGTGCCACGGTTTAAACGCTTGTTTGCAAATGAGGCAGAAGCAAAGAAACTGAGGTGGCATTGTGATGAGAAAATCTCAGATGGAAGATATCTCCGGCACCCTGCTGATTCTCCTCAATGGAAGAAGATAGATTCCATGTTTCCTGAATTTGGTGGTGAGCCAAGGAACCTTCGTCTCGGACTGTGTACGGATGGTTTCAACCCTTTCGGGAGTCTCAGTAGCACACATAGTGCTTGGCCTGTGTTGCTGGTCATTTACAACCTGCCGCCTTGGTTGTGCACGAAGCGCAAGTATGTGATGATGTCAATGATGATTTCGGGTCCGAAACAGCCTGGTAACGATATCGATGTCTACTTGGCACCTTTGATTGAGGACTTGAAGATGTTGTGGGAGGAAGGCGTAGATGTGTTTGATGCGTACAGGCAGGAGACATTCAAGTTACGAGATATGTTGTTTACCACAATAAATGACTTCCCTGCATATGGCAATCTTTCTGGTTACAGTGTGAAGGGTTATATGGCATGCCCTATATGTGAGTCTGACACACACTGCCACCATCTCAAACACGGAAGAAAAACCGTCTACCTCGGTCACAGGAGGTTTCTTGATCGGTTCCATCCTTACCGTAGACTAAAGAAGTGTTTTAATGGCTCATCTGAGTACCGATCTGCTCCTACCCCCTTAACCGGGGATGAAGTTTACCGCCGTGTTGAGAATGTCAGTATGGTATTCGGTAAGAAACAGAAGCCAAAGACCGGTTCTGAAAAGATCATTTGGAAGAAAAGGTCAATCTTCTTTGATCTACCTTATTGGCGATATCTCGATGTGAGGCACAGTATAGACGTGATGCATGTGGAGAAAAACGTCGGTGATAGTCTTGTTGGAACGTTGTTACATATACAAGGGAAGACTAAGGACGGACTCAGTGCACGGTTAGACTTGGTTGAAATGGGTATAAGACAACGGTTGCATCCTATAGTCAGTGAAAATGGCAAGAGGGCTTATATGGAACCTGCTGCTCATACACTTTCGAAACAGGAGAAAAAAAGTCTATGTGAGTGTTTGAGTGGGATCAAGGTTCCACAGGGTTATTCTTCTAATGTTAGCAGACTTGTGTCAATGAATGATTTGAAGTTGGTGGGAATGAAGTCACATGATTACCATGTATTGATGCAACAATTCTTACCAATTGCCATAAGAGGCATTATGCAAGATGATGTCAGGAAGACTATAGGAAGACTGTGTATGTTTTTCAATGCGATATGCAGCAAAGTCATCGACACTGAAAAGCTAGACGAGTTGGAAAATGAGGGTTACATTATATTGTGCCAATTAGAGATGCACTTTGCTCCAGCCTTTTTTGATATTATGGTGCACTTGATTGTTCATTTGGTAAGGGAGATAAGGCTCTGTGGCCCTATTTATCTAAGGTGGATGTACCCTTTTGAGCAATTCATGAAAGTCTTGAAAGGGTATTCCAAGAACCCACACCGACCTGAGGCATCAATTGTTGAAAGATACTTAGTTGAGGAGGCAATGGATTTTTGCAAATCGTATCTAAAAGGGGTTGAGGAAAACCCACGACATGAAGATGGGATCGGTAAGGGGGTACGGGGCGTCAAAGTAAAGACTATGTGTCGTGAAGAGGTGTTACAAGCACACCTATATATCTTGAATAATATGGAAGAAGTGCAGCCTTATTTGGACGAGCATAAGAGGATCCTAAAAGAAAAGAACCCGAAAAAGAGTGACATGCAGATTTCTAACGAGCATAATAGGACATTCATTGGGTGGTTCAAGGAGAATGTTGAAAAGGAGACCGGTGGCCTGGATACAATAAGATGGTTAGCCGGAGGGCCGCGTTTTGAGGTTGTTACGTGGGGCTCTTTTGACATAAATGGTTATTCTTTCTACACTAAGGCTCAGGACAACAACAGCACCATGCAAAACAGTGGCGTGATGGTGGTAGCCGAAGCGATGCACTTCTCCAGTTCAAAAGATAAAAACCCAAGATTGGCTTCCATGGCATATTATGGGGTAATTGAAGAAATTTGGGAAGTTAGTTACACCAAGTTCAAGGTTCCAATCTTCAAATGCAAGTGGGTTAACAATAGCGCAATTGTGATTGAACCCCACACTGGTATGATCTCAATTGATCTTCACAAATTTGGGTACAAAGATGAGCCATTTATCTTAGCAAGTCATGCGAAACAAGTGTTCTATGTAACGGATCCCGCAAATAAGCACTTGTCCATAGTCTTGAAAAGTAAAAAGCAAAAAGATCGTGCTCCCACTTTAGATCTTGATGAGATACCACCTTTGTGCGTAATTCCACCTGAACCAAGGGAACCGGAATTGATAGATGATGACGACCTATTTGCCTCTAGAAATGATCATTGTGAGGGGATATGGGATAACACCTAAAGTGAGAATCTTTTTGAATTATAATGTATTAAGTATTATTGTTATTGTTTTGGTTTTGTGAAAGTTGTTGCCTTGTAATGACTCAACCACATATTTGATTTGTTAACAGGTACATCATGGCGGATGATTCTAACAATCAACAACAAAACAATCCCCCTCGAAAAAAGGGAAGAGGTCCGACGAAGCTCAAAGACATTATTGTCCGTCAAGGGACAAATGTTCAGCCTATCCGTGTGGAATTTGACGAGGACATGAATCCTATTGGAGAGATTGGAGCGCAATTCGTGAGCTACGTCGGTTTTGTAGCAAGGAACCGAGTAAGCATCTTGGATGACGATTGGAGGGAAGTCGATAAAGACATTAAGGATCAATGTTGGTCAGATATCTTGGTATGTTTTATCATTATTTATCTATTTGTTCCTAATATGCATGTACTTGTAGCAAAACTTCGACGTTCCAAACACCAAGGCGTTCAAGGATTTTTGGTTGAATGAATCGCGCAAGATGTGGAAGGGTTTTAAGAATAACCTAACCAGAGACTACATCAGGGGGAACAAGATGGGTCAAGATCCCTGTCAGACCTATCCCTCTATTGACCCGGAGACTTGGAAGACCTTTGTTAAGAAACGGCTCGACCAAAAGTTCCAGGTGTGTATAGGTTATAAATAGTTCTTTAACTTTGCTTCAAAAATGAATTTTGAGCACATTATATTAATTAACTAACTTAGTTTTATTTTCATAGGAGAATAGCCAAAAACAAAAGGAGAGACAAGAAAAAAATATTTACAAGCATACAATGTCTCGGGGGGGTTACAAGTGGGTCGAGAAAAAGTTGATTAAGAAACAAATTGCAGAAATTGAGGAAGCGGCACGGACCGATCCTACCGCTGTTCTACAGCCTCCGCCGCCCATCTCACGTCATACGAAATGGGCTGAGGGAAGTTAGTCTAAAGAAGGAAAATTTGTTAATCTGGAGGCTGAAACAGTTGCAAAGAGGATTGTAAGTATTTTACTTGGTTGTTTATTCCTTTAACTTGTGGTTTTATAGCACATTACAACTTAAGATTTTTTCGGTTATTGTAGGAAGAACTTGAGCAGCAGACCACCCAAGGGTCCTTCACACCTTCTGATAGGATGGACATCCTGGCCACGGCAATTGGGAAGCCCGATCGCCCAGGCCGGGTACTAGGGGAGCCCAGGACTCTAGGGTTTATCAAGTATTTCGGCCGTAGATCCCGAGCCACTCGCACAGATTCTACTGAGGAGATATTGGCTAAGGCTCGGGCAGAGATGGAGGCCCAGTTAGAGGAGCGGGTTGCTTTATCCGAGCAGCAGATTAAAGCACAGTTCGATGGGCAGGTGGCCGCGAAGGTCCAGGAGGCTCTGTCGGGTTATATGGGGGAGCAGATCCGAGCGCAGATTGAGGCACAAGTTAGAGCGTCTACCATGCAGCTTGGACTGTCATCACATTCTTCTCAACAAAGACAGCAGGTTTGACCATCTCCTATATATGTTAATTACCGAATTATGGGTTTATCAATTAGGCTCACTCTGTGTATTCCCATCTCCTGTAGGAGTCCCCTGCTACCGGCGGTCCAAGCGGCAAAGACAGCTGCAATCAGACTGTGCCGTTAGGATCAATTCGTGAGAATGAATCAAATCCCACTCCAGACAATGACCCTGAAGTTGGAGTAGAGTGCTATCTCCATCTCGATTTCCCTCGCCTGCACCCGGTCGCAGAAGCTCGCCATTTCCCGAACGCCTCCTTCATACATAATAAGCTTATTGGGGAGGACCAAGTGAAGGTGTCTGTTACAAATATCTTAAATGATGAGGGGGGGACAGATGTACCCATTCCCCATAATGAAGTCACCAAACTATATGAGGCGATCGGGACATTCATTCTGTGGCCTAGAAGACTTGTACACAGCACTCCACAAAAGGCGCCGATTGATGCGGTATGTACACTTAATTTTTGAGACTCCTTGTTTTACATGATTACAGTTGTAAAAATATATAACATTGGTTTTTTCATCGCCCGCAGTTCTTTTCAGATGAATATCCTTCTCTCCAACTCCTGCGAGAGATGCAGCCAACTTTGCACTCCATAACCATTAAGATGCCTCCAGGAGTAGTCAGTCCGTATCGTTCATATGATTTTCTAGTTGATGGTGACAGAGATATCGTGGAGTTTTTGACGATGGAAGAAATTGACCTCGCTTGGCTCGAATTAGCGACTTTGTAAATGACTGTTACTTTTTATGTCTATGCAATATTTTTACATCTATCCTTTTATAATTTCAATCATTTTATGATAGGTACTTCCACCAGCTGTGCAACCAATTAGGCAGGGAACAATACAGATTCCTTAGTCCAATGGCCTTGGTGAGGCGAGATGATTTTAAAAACGACAAGGCTAAACTGGAGTATGAGGACGAGATGCGGGCTTATGTCACACATCAAATGTCAGCGAATCGGGGATCTGTCTATTTTGCGCCTATTCTTCAAGAGTAAGTGTGATTATTACCTTTTGCCAACTTTTCATTATTTGCACATTTACAAATGTTATGTTTATGTGTGGACATAATATTCTTAATGTTTTTCAGTAAACACTGGTCATTAGCTGTCGTTTGCCCCATACAACATCGTCTGGTTTGGTTTGACCCATTGCGATATAATATAACCTCATATTATAAAACCCTCTTATCTAAGTAAGTACTTTTAATGACTTTTTACTTTGGGCTACATAAATTATTTTCATGGATACGTGCTAATTTTAGTTCTATTTTAGGGGCATTCAACAATGGCATTTTGCATCAGAAACCGGTGAAATGGATGATCCCATCGTGACACAAAGACCTAGAGTAACTACCTTTAATTTAAATTCATTCAATGTTAGTCAATTGAGATATTATTTATTTTGTTATTAATTTATACTATTTCTTGTGATTTATAAAGTGCCCCCAGCAACCGACGAATAAGGAGTGTGGGTATTACGTCATGAAGTATATGTGTGACATTATTGAGAGTGATCGTACCGGATCCTTTACACAGGTATAAATTAAATTCTTATCTATAGCTTGATACAATCATTATATAATTATATGATTTATTTATCTAACTTTGCAGTAATCACAGCATCCATTATTTTTGCAGTTTTATGATGGAAACAACTCATTTGAAGACACAGACCTTGATTCACTTCGTGACCGTATTGCTCAATTTTTTCTTTCATTTGTGGTTGGTTAAAAAGTGATCATTGCAGAAAATACTTTGTTGTCTAAACATGGAATTTTGTGTGTCTATATATATGTTTAGTTTGATTTAGTTATAATATAGCTATGTATACATGTTGTATGAATAATGTATACTGTTGTTGATCTGCATTATATCTATTTCTGTGACATTTGCAATTAATATAGATTGGGAAACCAAAAGATAAATTAACCATCATTTTTTAAAAAAAAAAAAATTAACCACGTCACAATTTAAAAATTTGTGACGTGGTTTGTGGAGAAACCACGTCACAAATTAGTAATGTGTGACGTGGTTTCATGAAACCACGTCACAAATTTTTAAATTGTGACGTGGTTTATCAAGAAACCACGTCACACACTACTAATTTGTGACGTGGTTTCGTGAAACCACGTCACTTTTGTTTAATGTGTGACTTGGTTTCCTGAAACCACGTCACACATTAACAATTTGTGACGTGGTTTCTCTGCCACACCAACGTCAATTTAATCTAGTTTTGGACAAACAACGTCACAAGTTTTGTAATTTATGACGTGAAAAATATGACTTTTAACGTCACTTTTTGGTGTGACGTTAAAAGTCAAGTTTTCCACGTCACTTGAATTTATGTCACACCAAAAAGTGACGTGAAAAGTCCAAAATTTGTGACGTGAAAACCCTGTTTTGTAGTAGTGCTATTAGTGTGGTTACCAGTGGATAAATAAGAAAAAAAGAAGTGAGATTTGTTCATAATGCAAATGCATCTATTTGAATAGATATTTCATTGTCATTGGCCTTGTAGCATAATAGTAATTTTTTTTGTTAGTAAAGGATTATAGCATCAATCTCATTTGTAATTTCTTGTCCTTAGTGTCTAAACGTATAAAAGAAAATCTACCACCTCTATTTTTCATTCCCAATTTCACCAAACCATACTTGCCTGTAGAGCTGGTAATATGGGTGGGTCCGACGAGTTCGGGTCGGGCCCAAAAAAACCCCGTTTTAAATATGGGCATGATTTTTCAGCTCGGACCATATTGTTTGGGTTTCGGGCTGGGCCCAAAAAGCCTGTTTTAAGCCCATTCTTTTTATAATTTTTTCCTTTTTTTCGTATGAGCCCCGGTTTTACAATATAATCCCTTCGGTCCTAATTATAAGATCATTTTGGCTTTTTTGGAGAAACTAAGGATGCAAAATTAATCACTTTAAATTGTCTATATTTATCTTTTTTCCTCAAAACTAATTTATTCTATTTATAAAATAACCTATAATCTAATTACATATGACATATGTTATAATTTAGTGGTCTAATTTACTTCATTAGCTTCCACCAAAAAAGTCAAAGTGATCTTATATTTAAGACCGGATGGAGTAATTAGCAAAGTGAAGACTGTCTTCGGCGTTCACCCTGTCTTCGGCATTCACCCAAGTGAGAACCCTAAACCAAATAAAATAGCACTAATAAAATAAAAAAGATTAAAACAAATAAAATAACACTAATAAAAAGAAAAGAAAGTATTATATTTTTATCATTTAAATATTATTATAGTTTTACTTTTTTAACCACCTCTGTTATATTTATTATATTGCTTTTTTAAAAAGGAAAACAGATTCGGGTTGGCCCATAGGTTTGACGGGGCTAACGGCTCTCGTTTGACGGGTTGGGGCCCGAAAGACCATATGGGCCCTATTTTTCCGAGCCTATAACCGTATTTTTTGTACAGGTTTTGGGTTGGCTCACGAGCTCCGACCCGTATTACCTGCTCTACTTACCTGTATACTTTTCTTGTTAAGGCAAAAACATGGAATTTTTAGACTATATCCTCCAATCCTCAGTTTTCCAACCCAAAGAACACTCATGTAAGTGACTAACTTGTCGGTTACTACTTGAAGTGTTGTTTGGGTTGTAGACTTATGCCGTACTGTTATGGTTATAGGGTCGTCATTGTCATAAAGTCTTTTTCATATTTTTGTGAATAAAGTCTACCAAAACATTGTTTAATTTTCAGGCTATCAATAAGTATATTTTTCATTTTTTAATTATAATATTTTTAACAAATCAATTTTAGTTATTATATCTATGAAAATAATATGTTAATTAATTATAGAAGTCATATATTTTATACAAGCATAAAAAATTATATGTTTGTTTACTTACATAAGTAAATCAATGACAATCTAATTAAATGCATAACATACAGTTACCCAGCAACGGTAGATCCTGGGTTTGCTCTGTGAGGGAAATTTTTACCCTAAATTTTCTACATTTATAAAATAAAATGTTACGTTATATGATTTAAATAAAAAGTGTTTAAAATTTTTATCATAACTTAGATTAAATTGACGGCTTAAAGTAATTATTTTCTTTTTTAATTATAGATACATCAAGACATTTAGATTTATGTGAGTAGCATATGGTCTTTTATTTTTGGAAAAATTAATCTTGAGATCGTTATGATTTATTTTGATTTTGAATCAGGTCCCTACGTATTTTTTCATTGAGTTTTTTAATTTGTACTGTTGGATTATTTATGATAAACTATAAGGCCCACCTCTAGATTAATTTTCCCTTTAATTTTCATGTTATTATGGAAGTCCATTAAAGAAAGATATTATATATACCAAGTTTATTTATTATTTCTCCGGTTCTAAATATAGGACATATTTAACTACTTTAATTAAACTAAATATTTTAGTTATATATGTTAGTTAGTATGTTGTGTTTTTTCTAAAATACCCCAATCATCTTCCCTTATTCCCTCTTCATCTCTTATTTAATTATTGTTAGGGGAGCACCAATGAGGATAATTTGGGTAGAAGCTAACAAAAAGAATTAGCCTTATTTCCTTTTCATATGTTATTTGATTATTGTTGGGGAGCACCAAAAGGGATAAATTGGATAGAAGATGACAAAAATTAGAATTCGATCATATATTTAGGACTAAGACCAACTCCTCAAATGCGTCGTATATTTCGGACCGGAGGGGGTATTCTTTAATTTTTATAAGGGTAAAGGATCATTTTTGGCCCGGAAGTTTTAGTTTTGGAGCACGTTAGGCCCGGAAATTTTTTTGGATCAATTTTGAACCGGAAGTTTACAAAACGTAGCAATATATGCAAATTTTACAATATTTTGAGGCCTATATTGTTACGTTTTATAAACTTCCGGATCAAAATTGGTCCAAAAAAAACTTCCGAGCCTAAAGTGCTCCAAAGTTAAAACTTCCGGGCTAAAAATGACTATTTTCCCTTTTTATAACAATATAACTTTAATTAATAATAAAACATATAGTATCACTTAATGTTTGATTCCATGACTTGTAAAATAATTAAAACGCTTTTGAACAAGGTCATTTTCATGTATTAGTGGGGAGTAGGAGCCGGGGACGGGTGAGGGGGTGGGAGCAATTAATAGCTAGTAGTGTCTCCAATCATTAATTACATCAAGTTCACTAAATTGGAAAGACTAAGAAAAAAATAAAGAACTTTAAACAGTATACATCTATAAATATATATAACATTTTGCTAACTTTACATAACTTATTAACTAATATATAATCAAATAATATGTAACATATGATTTAATTAAATAATTTATTTATCTTCCTTAATCTCCTGAAATAAACTCAACTTGATTTTATATTAACAATGAAAGTGAGTAATAATTAAAATAAATTTTAATTATTTGAAAGTTAAGTTCTCACTCAACTCAACTTCCTTCAACTCTCCATTCTCATTATTTTTAAATAAAATTTACGTGCCCCACCCTCAAAGTATGAATCTGCCATGCACTTAAACTTCAATTTTTATATTTCAATCTTACTTTTAATTTATGGAAATTGATTTGGTGCATTACGTGAGTTTTCAGTTTAATTTTTTTTCTTCTTATGAACCTCTCTCATTTTTCCATTTTAGAACACTTTTTTGTTATCTTGTTTAATCTACTACTTCCTCCTATGCTTCTTTTTACTGAGAGATTAAAGTTTGAAATGTCTTTATTTATATACTATTCATCTATACAAATCTTATTTTATATGAAATATATCTGACAGTTGACATGGCAAAGTGCAAGAATACCGAATGCGTACTATTCATACACAACATTTAATATATTTGTTTTTTATTTTATTTTAGGGTTAATATCATTTTTAATCCATGAACTTTCATCTAATTTTGGTTTTGGTTACTGAATTTTATAGTATGGTTTTGGTCCCTACATTTTATCCCTGAACTTTGAAATGTATGGTTTCAAAGATCAAACAAATCTAAGGAAAACTTCCAATTTCGTGGCATTTGATTCAAAAACCAGCAACAATTGCAAGACATGAACCAAATTTCAGAGAGAGAAACAATCTAAATCGGTAGAAAAAATAACCAAACAATCATGAAAAAAATAAAATGCAAATTCGAGATTTACATACAAGAAAAGCCTCACTCGTTCTGGAACTCTCTCTGTCTTGCTACGAAGAACTAAAAAGCAAGTGATGTTCGAATTGGAAGGGAGCTTGAATTGAAGCTTGTTGTTCAAAGGGGTAGCAGCAGACGAACAGTGGCACGCGATTCTCTAATGGCCTCTCCCTCTCATGCGCTTGCTCTAGAAGAAGAAGAAGAAAGCATGATGGTGGTTGGGACGGGTCTCTCCTTCCCCAACGACGATGCTGGTACCCTCACACCGGAGATCTACCCTCCTGTCTTTCTCGCTCTCACCTACTCATCAAGGAAGCAGAAGGATGCAATGGTGATGGGTTTAGGAATAGAGGGTCGGGTTGCAAGGAGTGGAGTGTAACATCCTGAATTTTAAATTACCAATAAATGTGTATAATTCCCAAATTTAGGAAAAATGCAATAAAGAGTCATTTAAAGTTCTAAGGTGTCTCTAGAAAAATGCAATAGCTTTATAAACAAATTCACAAGTTTAAGGTATTTTTGAAGATTTTAAAACGGATTTCCAATATAAATTAAGAAGGAATGATTGGGTATTTATTCCTAATTTACAAAATTAGGAAAATTATTTTTTTTTAAAGCTTGAAGGAACTTTAAGGGAAATAAAATTTACTAATCTAATATAAGAATGAATTTCAGGAAAATAATACAACTTGTTAGGCCTTAATTGTAAACTATTTCAATTTTTAGGGCACTTTAATAATTTTTCCTTACTGACAACCCTAATTTTCCCCTTCCATATATATACTCTTCACGTTCCTTCATCTTCATGCACGAGGGCGCCGCTGCACATACACATGCTTCATCTCTTCTTCCTCGCGAACACACACACTCGGCCTCTCATTCTCTGCGCATCCCTTCTCCCTCATCGTGCAATGTCACACACACTCACACACACCCAGCCGTTGCACCGTGTTTCGTCCCTGCACCAGTCGCCGTCATCTTCATCCTCGGCACCGTTCTGGAAGGCCGGAGAAAGGGAGAGAGAGGGAGTGAGAGAGAAGGCAAAGAACTTCACATCCATTCTTCTCCCTCTGTACATCCAGTTTGTGCCTCTTTATGCTCTATAAGGTAGCACTTGAAGGTCCCAAATTTTCCATATGCTTCAGCTCTCTTGTTCTTTCGGTTTAAGGATTTCTTTGTACATATAGTTCAATTAGTTTAATCTTTACTTCTGATTGGATTAGAGGGTAATATGTAGTGTTTTGAAAATTTTATGTGGCTGCCTGCATTGATTATAAACCGATTATGTTTGCTCTGTTTAAGGATTGTTTAAGCTAATGATTGTTCTTAGGTATTAAAGAGTTTTAATCAAATGAAGTTAGATAGAAATAATAAAAGAATGATCGCAAGTGGATTAGAGAGAGAGATTATCTTTTGGTTTAATATGAAAAATTTGCAATGGATGGTGATTTTGAAATTTATAACTATACTAGTTAAGCTTTGGGGTTTGAGAAAAGAATTTCATGTAGTGGTTGGTTATCTAGAAAAAAAAAAAATAATAATAAATAAAATAAAATAAATAAATAAATGGGCTGTAATTTGGATAATTGAAATTCAATTTTTATTAGGGAGCTAGCAAGAAAATTCTGGAAGTATAAATTAATGAAGAGTTATTGGTTAGTATGGATAAAATTTGGAATTTTATTAGGTGTGTATGGGTGTGAGAGATAAGAGATGGTTAGATGTGTGCATAATTTATTGTAGGATTAATTCCCTTAGTTTTGAATGGAAGTACTCTGATTAGTTACTAATTAAGTGCGTGTAAATAATATTAATTGTAGACTTTGATTTTGCTTGGCATTGAGCACGGGGGCGCGTCTACGGTAACTAGTGGTTTAACTTCACGGAGGTAACTACTTTTGTTTGTTTGCGTGTGTGTGTGGGTTAGTGAGTATTTGAAATTTATAATTTTGTGATCGGCTATAGTCTTGATGGATATGAATTTCGGAAGCTTATTTTATTATATAACCTGTTTAGTGGAGTATGTATTTTTAAATGGCATGAAGATGTGAACTTGTATGTTTTGGAAATTTATAGTGTTTATTAAATATATCTGCATGATTGAAATATGAGAATTTCTGGATTGGACTTTGTGCCATATGTTGGATATGTACACTTATGACATGTTGTACTGATTGTGAGAACACCGAATAAATCATTAAATAATAATGCCATCGCGCGATGAGGTTCCTTGTTGGCCCACAAGGACTAAATAACACAAAATGGAAAGACGAGATGGGGAGAACGCCCCCAGTCTCAGGCGAGGGTTGTGAGTCCCTACTGAACCGTATAAATCGGTGTTATTGATTGTTTGGTTTTATTTGTCTGTGCATTGGATTGCAATATATGAATGTGAGTATGTGATTTTATGTGTGATTTGATGAGTTGTCACATGACGCTATTTTATGTGAGAATATATGTTATGAAATTGTCATGCATCTAAATGATAACTGCCTCATGTTTCTAATTCAATTATACATAGTAATACTCCACTGAACACCTTGCTAGCACACACCGCACGTAGGCGAGCAGTTAGTGGTTACCTGGGTCTACCCCCATTTTATCTATTTTTACAGGTCCTAACAACGCAATAGGAAACCAAGGGAAGGATCCGGGACCGTCTCACTAAGCTAGTGAGTTCTGGACTGGTTTGACGGATGATATTGCCACAATTAGGGATACATATCACATGTTTTGCTTCCGCTCATTTTTCCACGTTATGCTATATTTTCAAATTGAGGATTTTCCTTTAGAATATTAGTTTTGGTAACTTGTTATTTCATTTTTGAGAGATCGGTCTAAACTTTATTGGTATTATTGTGGACTATTGGGACTTTTCATATTTTGAAGACGTTGAATGGCTGACAGATTTGAAGTTATAATAGTTTTAGATATTTTTCGTAAAAATGTTTAATGGTCAAATATGTTATTGGGTGTTTGCGAATGGGTATATCAATCAGGTGGTAGGTTGGCTTTATTTATCCATGTTAGTCGTTTTTGTATTAGAGAAATTCTTTTCTAATATGGATAATCTTCTGTTATATTATGTTAAATTCTTTTCTAACCATGATAGCCCTTTTAATATTAGAAATCCTTTTTCTATCATGGTTAGGGTATTTAACCGGTATTTTTATTCAAATGACTAAAAGCCTTTTTCTAACTATGTTAGTGTTTGTTTTAGTAAACTTTTTTTTTCTAACATAGTTAGTCAATAAACAATTTTGTATTGTTAAATGGTAATTTAAAGTATATTTAAAAGTATAAGTAGGTAGCTATTATTACATGGAGGAAGGAGGTTTAGATTTAGATTTAGGGTTTGGGTGAAGGAGAGAACTGAGAAGGAGAGAAGGAAGACCAAGGAAAGGGAGGACAAAATTTTAATGCCTAACCTAGCCCTGGGATAGGCATTTGTTTATTTATTTATTTTTTTAAAAAAATTGAATGGATAAGCGCCAGGTTAGGCATTAAAATTTTAGGGTTTAGGGTTAAGTGTCGGGATAGGCCCCAAAATTTTTTATTTAAAAAAAAAACTAAACAAATCCTATCCCAACACTTATGCAAATAAGCATCGCCTATATTATAACATCTAACTTAATATTACTATTTTATAGCATCTTAATTGATTTATAACCACTTTTCCAATAAATAAATAAACAAATGCCTATTCCGGCGCTTATTTCCCAAAATTTTTATAGAAAAAATAACTAAACAAATGCCTATCCAAGTGCTTATGCAAATAAGCACCACCTATCTTATAACACCTAATTTTGTAATACTATTTTATAGCATTTTAATTAATTTATAACCATTTTTCTAATATTAAAAACCCAAAAATACAAAAAATTTTAAAAAAATTTCTTTTCAAAAATCAATCCAACTTCATTTCACTTGAAATGAGCTTTTCTGACAAATTGGTACAATTTAAATCCTTTTTTAAAGCAAAGTGGTTTATGAAACAATCAAAATAATTCAAACCTCCTTAATATACTTATCTCTTACTGATGGCCAATGGGGAGTGAAAACCACTTTCTATAGATATATATACACATACTCATATACATACCATTATATATTACTACTATACAAGCTCCTTGCTTATTTAACCTATACACACACACACATATATATATATATATGTATATCTCTTTATATTATCTACAGATAATAATGCCTGTCTCCTTTTTGCTCACTGAAAACCAAAAGTTCAATGCAATTTATTTCATACATTACCATACATAATAATTTATAAATCTGCACAAATAATGATAGCATTTATCTTTGTAAACTATATGTTGTATGCATCTACCAACCATTAATAACAACATTGTTGTTAAATAATTGATGTCAGCTAATCACTAATAACACCACCTTAGTTGAATAGTAAAAGCCTGCCAACCACTAATAACAATATCTTTGTTTAATAATAAAGGCCTACGAACCACTAATAACAATATCTTTGTTGATTAGTGAAGGCCTTTATACATGCAAGATTTCTTATTATAACTATTAGGTTATAGCCAAAATGTCCATTAAAAGGGTAGCTAGCCACCTAAGCCTTAAAATGCATCATAAATAAATCTATAAGGAATTAAAAACTTAATATATATGTATATATATACCTCTGCAACAGATATTATGAGACTATTCATGCAAGGTCAATGTTATGAAATAAAACTGCTATCTGTAATTTAGAACTCAATTCTGAACTAACTCTTTTCCCTCCCGATGCTCCAAAAAACTTATGCCACTATCAATTCCTATATTTACACCTAATATATAAATAATAAATTAATACCTATACTCTTATAGTTATCTAGCGTCTCTCATGTTCATATAGTATTATATATTTCTACCCTTCCATTTTTAATATATTTCTTAAACCAGCATTTCTAACTTTGATCATTACATTCAAACTCACATACCTATATATATATATATTCTCTTACTTCTTATTTATTACAAAATCTCAGGTGTAAATCATTTTTTTAAGCCTAAGCAATTAAATTTATTAAAGAACATTGCAATCATCAATCACAATACAAATCAATAACAAAACGAAATTTTAATATTAACTAGATCTTCACCAAGCTCTTTTAATAGAACCCAAACAATATCTAATTTCAAGTTTTTAAGTCAAACCTTAACACAATTAAAAACCTTAAAATACTTGCTTAACCAATATACTAAGAATTTAGATTCTTATTTAACCTCAATATAATTCAATGCAAGACATATATACTTTGATTGTCTTCCAAATCAGATAATAGTTCCCAAAGCGACTGAAGAGCATCACTTTCGAGTGTGTATGAGTGTAGCGCGCCCTTGGGTCTGCCCTTCAAGAAAATAAGAACCAAGGGGATAGTGGAAGCTAACCCCCGGGTGTCGTTCGCTTGAGGAGCCTAAACGCAAAAGATGACCTAGTAGCTAATATGCAAACTTGAGAAAGCGGGTAAAAAGTATTGTATTTGGTTTTTGATTTAGAAAAGATGCAAAAGGATGATATGTTCAAAAGTAAAACAAAATAAGATAAAAATGAGATTTGGAGGGGGATGAAGATGGAATCATTCTTGATGAATGAGAATCTCGGGATTCATTGCTTCTAAAGGTTTTTAGGGAGTTTTTGTTGATTTTTAAAAGACCCCTAGAGGAACCCCTCTAGGCTAGGCTTAGGTTAACTTAATTAATGCCGGAACCCCGCACATTACTTAATTTATCCTAAGTTGATTAAGTTCAAAATCAATATGAATTTGCTAATCGTAAGGGGCTCCTAATCCGACAACCGGGACCCCGAATTGCCACTTAATTAATCCTAGAGTTTAATCGATTACTGGAACCCCAAATAATAAATCAAGACTCTAGGATTGAAGTCCAATGCCACTCATGCAATTTGACAAATTCAAGAACTAACTAATCATGCAAGACTTTAAATCCACAATTTGGGCCACCCCACAATTGCACTTAATTTCTCAATTAACCCTAACTCATTGATGGCCACCCAAACAAAGATCAAGGTTGAAAAGAGTAATTACCCAATGTCTAAACACAATTAATTAATTCCTATGCCATTCCATTCATGCAAAACCACTTAACACTTTTGATCCACTAACCAAGCCACCTTGCATTAGCACATAATTTTCACTAAGAGAATAACAAAATCATGAACCCATAAATTTCATCAAACTCAAAGTTAAAGTAGCACAATGTTAAGCATTCAACAAGAAAGAAACAACATAAAATAGTTTCCAACCCTTATACAACATATAGAAATGAAGAAAACAACCAAATGTCATAAATATACTCCTAGAACCCTAGAAAAGCATAAATACAACAAGAGGAAGAAGGATTAGAACTAGAAAAACTCCCCTATTAAAGCTTCAAGCTCATCCCTTGGCTCCCATCATCAAGAATGGTGGAGCCTAGCTGCTACTCTCCGTGGGAAGAACAACACCAATGTGGAAGAAAATAGTAGACATGGAGTGGAGGAAGGAGAAATGGAAGAGAGATGGAGGTGGAATGAGAGAGTTGAGAGAGAGAGGAGGATGAAGAAGAGGTGTGTTGCTTGGTGGTGGTGAAGATGGTATTTATAGTGAGTGATGGAAGACAAATGATAGTGGGGTTGTTGAGTGGGTGGTAGTGGAGAATAAAGTAAATGATAGTGGGGTTGTTGAGTGGATGGTAGGTGGAGAATAAAATAAATGATAGTGGGGTTGTTGAGTGGGTGGTAGGTGGAGAATAAAACAAATGATAGTGGGGTGGAGAATAAGACAAATGATAGTGGGGTGGAGAATAAGACAAATGATAGTGGGGTGGACTTTTCTGTAATTTGAAAATTTTGAGGCCCTTTTCTGAAATTTAGAATTTCGTGGTCCTTTTCTGTAATTTGGGAATTTCGAGGTCCTTTTCGTAATTTCCACAATTCATCCAGAAACTTGTATTTTCCCTTTTTCTCTTGAAATTTCAGCTTCTAGCCCCAATTTCTCCCTTTTTCAAATGTCCTTCTTCATCTGGAATCCATTCCTTTGGTCCTTGAGCGACCCTACAAGTGAATATGACATGAAAAAGGATCAAATAGCCCTATAAATTAATTAATATAAATTAATCTACAATTATGGCCAATTAAACCTAATCTCATACTAATTTTATCCAAGAGTCTAAGATATTAAATAAGCACAATTGGACCAAATTTGCATCTTATTCATGTTAGAAACCTCAATTTAAACATATAAAACATACAAATATAAGGATTTGTCAGCGACATTCTATACCTACTACTCTTTTCGGCATTTTCTCTTCTTATTTAAAGTACCTCCTTTAATTACAATGACATTTAATATTTCTTTTCCATTTCTATAAAGGAACCCAACGCCATTCTTCCACAAGGAAATCAAACATACACCTCTAGACAACATCTCACATAACACAAGACTTAAATTGTTTCTCTTTGAGTGAACTAGACCGTACCAACAACCTACATTAATCATCCCATCAAATTGGATTTCCCAAAACATTTAACTACATAAACAATAACCAAGCAAAGTTTAATCATCAAATATCATCAGACAATCTTGGACCATGAACAATCCTCTAATGTTCCTATTATATATCGTATAAATCACCTCTTCCCAGCTTAACCTTAAAGCCAACTTCATTGATCAACCAATTTGTAATACACATGTTTTAGTTACCCTTAAAGCCAGCAGAAAAATCAACTTGGAATATCCCATTAATCATCTAAAACCTCTGACCCAAATTTCAATCCTTCCAAAATACTTGCTCAACCATTACAAATTTATTTCCCCCTGTTTCGGACCTTTTTAGAACCAAATGGAAATCAATATAAAATAATCCATTAGGCTTCTAAAGCCTTATTATCAAACTATCCTAATTTTAATTTAAATATTTCAACCCATTTAAGGTTTATGTCCAGAAAATTAAAGCCTTTGTTCAGTTAATCAGCAATAACAGTTACAGCACATAAGTGTTTCGTCATCACAATCTCATAACCCTTCAAATTGATCATGCTGGCATAGAAATCGACTATAGCCTACGTATGGTTACATTTAATCACTAATTTCATTGAGTTTGGGTTGGACATTGAAGACCTTCGGCATGAACAGCGAACTGAGCAAAGAAACCCCAAACCAAAATTTAATCAATTACATGCAACATAATCTATTGGCTCTATCTTACTTTTAACTAAGTTTAATTGAACTTTTAAACAAATTCATACTGAAGATGAACTTTGAAGCTAGATGAACAATACCTCCGACTTCAAGAATCAAAAATCCTATCAAGAACACAATAAACTCCCCGATTTCTTTAGCAAAACTTATTTACTAAGCCTAAGCTTGCTTTTAATTAGTTTAGAATTTTCAAAATCCCCCAAACCCAAA
Source organism: Mimosa bimucronata (assembly GCA_037074515.1). Taxonomy (NCBI): domain Eukaryota; kingdom Viridiplantae; phylum Streptophyta; class Magnoliopsida; order Fabales; family Fabaceae; genus Mimosa; species Mimosa bimucronata. The sequence goes on along the minus strand of CM073443.1, from coordinate 10,900,597 downwards.
TCGGACCCTCTCTCGAACGGCACTAATTGAAGAAATAGAGGGTAGAAATGGAAAGAGGACACTCAAGCGAGCTAGAATCCTATATTGCATGAAATATCGGAGCTCTATCGCCGGAAAACGGGCTCTATCGACACCGACAATCGTTTTTATTTTGGAGACGGACGGAGAGAACCAGAGAAAAGGAATGAGAGAGCCCGGGGGGACATGAAGAGAGTGACGGGGGAAATGGAAGGGAAGAATGAAATAAGGGTTTTAAATGGTATTACCACTTTGCCCTTCCTATCATAACTAAATCAAATTCCAAAATCTTGGCAAATTTGACTTTTTACTTCCTCCTAATTTTCGTCTTTCCCATCTTGCCCTTCCTCTAAAAATTTAATTACCTCCCCATGAAATATCGATCCATATTTAATCCCTAAAATAAACTCTCGATATATCTTTAATTCCTTAATTTATTTACAAGGCTTTTTAATATTAAAGTAACACCTCAAGGTTCTAAATATTTCTTTATTATTTCTTTTCAAAAATTTTGGGGCGTTACATATATCTCTTTAGGCCCTTTCTGTAGTTGTGTGATCTCATCGCACATTTTGATTACTTTTTATTGAGACCTGTTCATTCTTGTGGAGACATGTTCATTCAAGTTGTTCTAGATTTTAAAGAGGTAAAGAGTTGTGTTTTTTATTTTCCCTATTACATTTAAAGGTTTTTCAACATAATGTTCTAATCTTTGTGTATGATTATCGATTACAGTCACAACTTCTCATTTCGCCTTTAGTCTCTCAACTTAACTAGTCCCTACCCTTTCATTTTTTTATTAGACTCATATCGTTGTTTTTTAATTAAACAAAATATAATCCTTTCTTGGGGAAATAATCCATTTCTTCCTCTAAATGGCCTTTTAAGGATGAAGGAACTATGATTATCCACTAATCAAATGTTGCTTGCAATAAGATTATGGTCCAACTTTTACCATACAAGTATGAATATGCGTAATGATATAATGTGCTATATTTTTTGTTGTGGATAATGTTGTGATTCTTTGTTTGTTATTGTGGAGAAGTATGTTCTAATTAGAAAATTTTGTTGATAGGTGAAATATGGATGAGAAGTAAGATATCAGTGACTGTAGTGAAGTGGAGTGTTTTATCCGATTTTGAGATGACTATAAAGAAGATATGGATGATGAATATTTTAATCAATATCTTGATGTAGGTGTGGGTGATGTGTTGGGTGAAGTTGTTGGTAGTTCACAAATCATGATAGTTGGGGCCTAATCAATTAAAGCAAAATAACATGGTTGAGGTAAGAGAGGAAAAAAGGTTGGCTATGTATCAGATTATGATTATGAAGAGATTGAGGAAGTTGATGCAATGAGCGAGGATTAGAATGAGATAGTGGTTCAAGGAAAGAACCCAAAATATAATCCCTAAGAGATGTGTGCAAAGAGTTTCAATTTAAGATGTGGTGGATTTTACTTCACTTCAAGAATTTAAGAATGTAGTTAGAGAATATGCCCTTTTGAATGGATATGAATTGAAGTTTATAGGAATGATAAGGGTAGGTGTTGAGTGAAGTGTGCACACAAAGAATGTGAATTGTTGTTGTTTGTGACTAATGGAGGGGGTGGTGATCTAACATATGGAGTGAAAGCACTTGTCTCCGAACACACATGTGGGATGTCCATAAAGTGAAAGGATGTTGCATACAAGTGGGTTTTAGAGAAGATTAAAAATCTTATGAAAACAAACAAAAACTTCAAGTTGGCATATTATAGCACTAATAAGGGAGCACTATATGGTTGATGTGTCCATGTGGAAGGCATACAATGCAAGGACAAATACAATGATTAAAGGAGATTGTAAGGAACAATATCATAAGTTGAGAGATTATGCGAATGAATTAAGGTGTAATCCAGAAACAACTTTTACTTTGGTTACCTATCAACCATACACAAATCATCCTCCTATATTCAGACAAATATATGAGTGTATTGATGTTGTGAAGAAGGGAGTTTTAGCAGGATGTACACCAATTATTGACTTAGATGAATGTTTCTTGAAGGGCCCATATAAAGGGATACTAGATGCCAATGATCAATATTTTCCATAAGCTTGTGTTGTTGTTGAGGGAGAGAATAGAGACTCTTTGACGTGGTTTTTCAAAAATTTTACTTGATGACATTGGCAACATGGGGGAAAGAATATGGGTCTTCATATCTAATTGGCAAAAGGTACTTTAATTAGTGTTTGAATATGCATAAACAAAAGCTAATTTTTCAACTTAAGAGTATTCATCCGAGCATGTTGATTACTTACGGGGTCTTGTTCCAACATTTGAAGAGCTACTTAAGGGTGCTAGATATAGATTATGTGTTCGACACTTGTATGCAAATATCAAAGCAAAATATAAAGGAGGAACTATGATTAGTAACTGAATCCTCCGTGTTGCGAAAGCTACTTTTAAGGTGGAATGGAGAGAAAGGATGAATGAGTTGAAAGCATTATCAAATGAAGCAAATGATTATTTATTGACCAAGTCTCACTTTTATGAGACTTGTAAATGTGATATGGTCACCAATAACATTACAGAGTCGTTTAAATGGAAGTTTGTTATAGGCGAAAGAACTTAATATTGTGAGCATACTTGATTGGATTTGGAAATATCTTATGACAAGATTTGTTGAAAATCATGTGAAGGCTGAGAAATATCGTCGACAAGAGCATAGTTTGTCCACATCCTCACAAAAGATTAGAAAAAGAAATTCAAGAATGTCAGAGGTAGGAAGTTAGATATGCGGGGTTGCAATTTCTTTGAGGTTCACTTAAAAGACAAATTTTCAAACCGATCTTACTGTTAGAAGTAGTGCATGTTATTGGTTGCAATTAAATGGTATTTCATGCAGGTAAAGTTATATTCAACCTTAAACTAACCTATGTTAGAACTAGACATGATTTTCCTTACTATGTGAGACTTATTATTTTTCTGCATCATATTAGCATTTTCCTTTCTGTTTGCTATGTGCGTGGGAATAAAAGCATTTTGTCACTTTTGCGGCTGCATCATATTAGCATTTTTCTGCATCATATTAACATATTAGCATTTTGCTCTGTGTGTATGAATATCAATTTTTCTATTGATTCCAATTTTCTCAAAAAAATCATTCAGTCAACACCATTAAAGTGTCCATATCTTCCTATATTGATGTCAATTCTTTGTCTAAAAGACATGCAGCCACTTGTACATATTCGAAGGGTGAGGATCCATATGAGTATTTTGATAAGTACTTATGTTTGCAATATGTTGTGGCTTCTTACTCCCCTTTAATTGAGCCCATCAATGAAGAGAACATGTGGGAGAAAGCTGATAGTGAACCAGTTATCCTCCAATATATCCTAAGCATCCTTGATGGCCATCAAAGAGAAGAAAAAGAGGACTAGATGAGCACATAGTAGGAACTAGAAAGAAGACATGAGAAAATACAATTATTAAATTTTCCAAATATCAGAAGTCTGGGCACAACCAAAGATCTTGTAAGTAACGAGTAATACCTTCTAAGATACGAATCAAATGAAGACAAAAAACGGATAATCAACCTTCTTCCACACAGGAGTCCATAAATGTAGCTCCACCATGAAGCAATTACCCTTGACTTTATATATCACATTGTGCTTAATTGGATGCAATACTTTAGGCTCAATATTTTGAATGTAATTTAGTGAAACTATTTTAGATGTAGTTTTATACTAATATTTTGGATGTAAAACTTTAAAGAATCTGTTGGTTTAGTGACCATATCTTGAATGTGATCTTTTGTGCTAACATTTTGAATATTATTCAAAAGATGTGTGCCTACCAGTAAAAATTCATACTGAGGTCATGGAGAACATGTTCTCCACAATTGCCACTTGACCCAAAAATTTTTATCTCTCCCTAAAGGCTACAATTGTATTTAGAGGGATGCCTTTAACTTTCTCCACCTCATCATTGATCAATTTCTGTCCACAAAATTTGTCCATTTCAAAACAACTTGTTAATTCAATTTACATGCTATAGGATATTACATATAGGAATTGTTCTAGAATTTCTTTAGAATATTTTTGGATGCTTGGTGCATTCATCAAGAAAGGAGAAAAAGTAATTGTCAAGGAAAACTTTCATTATGAAGTAGTTCTCTTGTTTTGTCGGAGTCCCGCTACAGGAAAATTCTCTTTTGTTATCTTGATTTTTGGATTCTACTTGTAATGCTTGATATATTGTATAAAGGACAATTTCATTTTAAGTAAAATGATTACAAGCTAAGGCTCAATTATATATTCAATAAGAGAGCCCAATATTATAACACATATAGGAAAACGAAATAACATACTGAAACATAAATAGAACAACTAGAAAATATAAAAACTTAGTAAGACTTGGGCTTTCTATGATCTCCAATAATGGGCTTGCGAGAGAAGAGCAACAAAATCATCATCATCTTCATCACGAGAGAAGAATGTAATCGCTGCAACCAGAAAGCTTCATCTTGAAGAGAGTGAAGGTACGCCTTAAAAATACTTCAAATAAATTTGAAGCCGGATGACGTATACACCTATGGTGTTTGAAAAAAGAGATACTCTCATTCATGGATGTACTTGAGGCATCAAAGATAGACAAAAAGAAAAGAAAGCCCTTCTTGCTTGCATAAAAACCAAAAAAGCTTAATGCAAGAACAACATAGACTATAAAGGATTGAAAGAGAGAGATAAAGAAAAGGACAAAAGAGGGAGGTAGAGGAGATTTTTTTTTAAAAAAAAAAAGTAGCTGAAATAAGTCAAAGGAAGAAAAGAAAGAGATGATGTGCCTATAGGAAAAAGGAAGGTAGTGGAGAAAAAGGCACAATAACGAGGAAAAAGAAAAGACGTGGGAAAAGAGAGGTGAGTTGGTGGTGATACACAGGTGAGGCGGTGGTATGCACAGTGAAAATAAAAAAAAGGAAGTAAGGAAAAACTAGATTAAACCAAAAAGAAAAAGTATAAGAGGTTTGGAGGAACAAAAGATACAGATGTAAAAGAATATGGAAGAGATGAAGAGGCGGTGAAGGGAAAGAAGAGATGGAAGAAGATGGAGGATAAGAGGGTGCCTAGAAAGAGAGAAACAAGCTCTCTCTTCTCCCTTAAAGAGAGAGAAGCATGGTCACCCACTCAACTCCGTAAAAGATCAAAATCACCCATATTATATTGCGCAAATTTTTAAAGTAAAACGTGGAGTCTTCTACTACTTACCGCTTGATATATAAATGATGAAGAAAGGAGGAAGTTCCTTGTAATTATCTGGAGTATGTTCAAATTGGTGGACATAGCATATTACATACCATAAGAGTGCCCATAAAAATTGTCTTCATACACCAACTTTTACAACTTTCAAAATCAAATAAACAACATTCACATAAGCACCTACATAAAAAATTGATTCAACAAGCTATAGCATCCTAAATTCACCATTCTCCTTCTTCAACTTCTTTGCTCTTCTAAAATTGGATTTTCACTGGTCCTTCAAACCAATCAAAGTACTTGCATCCCAAAGTTGACTATATGCCAATCAAAGAACCGGACCACATTAAAGTAATCATGAAAAATTTCCTTCCTTCGCAATTAAATCAAATAATTACATAAATCTCTGATCTACCCACCTTACAATTTGCACACTTAACAAACCTATTATGATAATATTTTTCAGTCCATGAGGTGAGGATGATAACTTCACACCACATTTGCACCTTTCACCATCATTTCTTCCCACTGTGCATGGAGACAAGCTCCTACTCGCAACAATAAACTATCAATGTGTAGAAAAGGTGGACAATGGCCATATGATTCAACGATAGTATAAGATGAGGTAGAAGATGAATAAAAACTCTATAATATCAATTAACAAGGGTTTAGTTTATCACATATATATCTGTTACCTTTCAAAGACAATGATACTTGCAAATTTTTCCCAACAAGGTGTAGCCACTAAACTTAGGAAGATGATTCCTAAACTTCTGACGATGTCCAAGTTTTGTTGAACATGCCAGCCACTGGACATAGGAAACTAGAAAGACAAATGTTGAACTTTGGAAGATAATATCCCCTAGATTTCATCAAACATGTCAACAACTGAATAAAGAACAACAACCATTCTCTTCCTGTTGCCCTAACCGTTTACCTTTCCTTTTACTGATTTTATTTTTTTTAACTTTCAAATCAATATTACACACACAATAGTTTTACTTGGTCAGATTTCCCAGTCAGTTTGCCACATAAGCTTGGTTAACGGAGTTAGTGCTACATAAGACAAATTAACATCGTCAAGTGCATCAGGGACATACTCTTATAAACGGACTAAAGTTCAAAGGATGAAACCACACATTTTAAAGTTCAAGAACCAAAACCAAAATTAGATGAAAGTTTAAGGACTAAAATGGGTGAAGTTTTATTCTATCTTCTTGTGTTGGATGGGTACAGTTGATTATGGATGAATACAAACAACAAATCATCTGTTATACAATGTTAGGATATTTAATGATAATTTATATTATTCAAAAAATGTTTCTTGGGATGATACATACTAAATACCTACATAATCGATTGTATAACTTTGATTTTCACAAGAAAAGAAGAAGCCTTAGGACATGGTGTATGGTAGTGATATAACTTGTTTCAACCATACTAGGATATATCGAGCTACATTTTTCCATCTTTGTAGCATGTTAGGGGCTATAGCAGGTTTTAAACCTACCTACCTATGTTAGTGGATAAGCAAGTTGAAATCTTCTTATATATACTTGCTCATAGGCTTTATGATTTGGAGGTTGACTTATCGACCATTTACTGTCTTTACCGTAAGTGAACAGATTGTCAAAAATAGTATAGTAGAGCAGTGTCATTCAGCAAGGATTGTGGTTTACTCTAGTTAATTAGCACTAATTAAGCAGTTAACTGGAAATGAGCAAAACAAATTTTGGAGATTGAGTTAAACAAAAATTAAATTGCAAATGATGGAAAAATGGTTGTAAACACTTTTGATCAAATATAAGAAAAGCCTAGAGCTACTTATCCCCATTTTACTTCATGAACCAATTAAATCCCTTCTTTATTAGCATCCTAATAAAATTATGTGTGAGTCTAAGGTTCTTTTGCATTTGAAAAAGCTTTCTCAAGACAAAATCAAATTTATACTTGCATTAATTGTGCAACCTCTTACTACAACTAATGCAAGTTATCATTCCCAACCAACTTCAGTTTGACAATGTTAGGTTAGTAACTATATCTTTACGTTACCAACTAATCATCCATTTAAAACCATAAATTTCAAGCCCAACATAATTTCATCCAAGTTTTAAAACAAAATACACTTGTTCTAAAACAAAATACACTTTCTCAAGTCATATTCCATTTAACAAAGCAAGTGGCGATCAAGCACTTGAAGAAGAGCAAGATTAAAATCCACACATAAAATTCATTCATAGCATCAAAAGAGGGAAATACAAACTTTAATCCATAAAATGGTTTAAAGTAACCCTAGAGAAGGGTTTTAGTTATACATAAGTGAATCTAAAACAAAAGCTAAACAATGGTTCGTTTTAGAAAAATGAGGAAAAAGAAGAAAGAATGAAAACCAATAAGGAAGAAGCTCAAATCTCTTCAATCACCCAATCCAATCTTCAATCTTCAATCTTCCAAGACCCTCAAGCACTCTCCAATGGTGCTATCTCCCAGAAAACTGCTTCCAAAGTCTAATATGTTCGTTTTGGCACGAAACCTTAGGTATAGTGTCTAAAATTTCGCTAAGTAAGCAAAACACACAACAGCAATTTTGAGTCACTCACCGTGAGCTCACTGTGGCGAAACACAGTAAGCACACAACATATGAAGGCAGAGGCAAACTCTGCTCGTCGTGGCAAATCCATGGCGAGTGCTCTATTCCAAGTAGTCTTCTGCTATACTCTCAAATTAAGCTCCAAATTTCACATATATGTAAATTTTTCTTTGTTTATCTTTTCTATGAGTTTTTGTATTCTTTTCAAGACTATACTCTCAAAATCATGTACAAGTACGGGAAAAATTGTGATAAATGTATGAAATTGTGGAGCTTATAAGAGGTTTTAGAGCATTCTTGAGTTACCAAACATTTAGGTAATGGTTTCAATATTGATTCTACCCTTTCCCTCTTAGTGCCTATTTGGCTTAGCTTTTCCAACCAAGGTTTGGGCCTAAAACCTATGTTTGAGTAAAGGTAAGCCAAACACTAAAAAAATGTAGAAAGCACTTTTGAATTTTGATTGGCAAAACCTATGTTTTGGATAAGCAAAAAAATTTACACTTTTGTGTGAAGTATGTGTAAATACTGGTTGTCACCCAAGAGGGGGGTGAATTGGGTGATGGGATAAAAATTAATACTTTTTCCAATCTTTCCTTTTCTAAAACCCAATGAAGACGATCTTTCAAGCTTTTACTGAGAATATTTTAAAACATGAAATAGACTGAAAATTAAGAGGGTATAGGGAAGAGATAATGCACACAAAATTTATCCTGGTTCGGTCAACCCAGACCTACATCCAGTCCTCAGACTCCACCTGAGATTTCCACTATCCTCTTGTTTAATCCTGGCATAAGAGAAGCCTACCACAGGTTTTACGAACACAGGTTCACCTGCCAACCTTTACAGAGTTTTAGAATCTTCTAAACACTCCCCCTTACTACCCGTAAGGTTACCACCCAGTTCACAAAGCACCAAGCTAAGGAACTACCTCAAACAGAAGAGGATTTTAACAATAAAGTTCACTTAATGAACAGATTGTGATAAACACTTAAGAACAAGGTTATGTATATTGAAATAGAAGATAGAGCTCAATAATCTGAACAAAGAATAACTCTAGCTCTTTTTCTAATGCTCTCAGTCTGAGAAATTTGCAATTCTGTATAGAGCCCTGTTCATCTCTAGTTGTTTTTCGTGTATGCGTTGTGTGCGTGTCTTCTGCTCCTTTTTGAAGTCTTCAAGTCTTTAAATATAGAGTATTATATTTTTCTATCCGTTGGAGACTTGGAGAACTAGCCGTTAGAGATTTGTTTCAACTAATCTTGCAGGGAATAGGACAGGGGAGACAGAAACTGTGAGTAACGTTATCCTGCTGTTACCTGCTACTGTACTTGCATGTCAGCGTATTCAGTAGCGCTAATATTATTTGTTATCGCTAGCTTCATAGAGTGAGTCCTGCACTTGAGCTATTAGTTAAACATGTAAACATAAAAATGCACAGCAGTTGTTATCGCAACCTTAGTTCATTAGCTCAATGAGATAGATAATATATCAGCTAAAGAACTTCATTGAGCACTCTCTATATCGATAGATATAAACATTATCGCTAGTATATTAGTTTAATTCATCGTTCAGCATACTAGCTATGTTGTTAAAATATTCTTCCTCTATCGATACCTTTTCTATTATCGATAACTTAATACATTATCGCTAGCAACTATGTTAGCTTATTTGACTCTTGCTCTCGGGCACTTGCTATCTGAATGATTATCTGAAGCACTTCTGTTATCGATAGCTAATCTGTTATCGCTAGCTGGTTTCATTAGTTCAAGAACTTGGTTTATTTTTCTGCTAGCTGAGTTATCAGTGAGCTTCTAGCGATGGATTATTCTTTAGCGATAGAGAATGACTTAGCGATAGATAATGTCTTTGTTATTTCTAAGTCTTCACTCGCTATGGCTCTGTCTATTAGCGATAGACTTTAATATTAGCGATAGGATTCTGTTACCTATTAGATTTAACTTGAATATTTCAGAGGTAACTTTCACCTATGTTTTTCTATGGGTTAGTCTTCATCAAAACTTAAGATTCTAACAGTATGAGGTAGAAAAATGTTACTATTACACATTTCATAATAATCAACCGAAATGTCATTACCCTCTCTCTTTCCCAACACACTTAACTCATGTCCTTTTTAGTAATTTAGACATAAAAATTCATTCTCATAACAATAATCCCAACAATCTCATTATATCATAAGTCATTTTCTCACAACATCAATTATTATAAAAATATATTCTCTAAAAACACTTTTACAGATTGTTTCTTAGAAGCTATTTTCCAAAAGTTAATCCAAATAAGCTCTTAAGATTTTCTGATTTGGATGGATTGAAAAGTTAGAGTTCTTAGGACACTTTGATATAGAGAGTCTTTTAACTCAACTTCTAGTTTTAGAATGACTCATTCAGGTTAGAAAAGAGTTTTAATCGATTTAGTTTGATTGAATTTGGGGTTTTATGAGATTAAAGACCTAGGGTCGATCTCATAGGCCATTTGGGCTTAGTTATGATATAGTAAGGGTTCAATGGTGATTTTAATTGTTGGGTTACCTTTTTAGAAGTTTGATTTGAAGTTTAAGTGGTTTAGAATCCCACCTAGGCATGATCTTGGAAAATGGATGTAATTGGTGGAAATTATAAGTTAGGGGGAATAGAGATTGGAAGTGATTGAAGATGAATGTAAATTGAGTGGCAAGTTACGGGTTAGATAAACTAACCAAAACCCAAGAACAATAATTTAATCCCTAAGTTGCTAATTGGCCTTTAAAGTATATTAAGTCCCTAAATCTTTGTATTTCCGCTTGATTAATGGTTAATTATGCGTTATGTGCTTTATTTTTTGTAGAAGAGTTATTGTTGAGTTTGAGCATGGAGAATTGCATTTGTGGTATTCCCTTTGCATCAAGAGGTAACCACTTTCCAATTGTCTCAACATGTCTGTGTTTTGTTAATTGAAGGTTTGTAAACTATTTGGTATGATTAGTAACTGTACATTAAGTGGAGTATGAGTTTAGGAATATTATAAATGAAAACAAGTCTTGTGGGATTATATGTTCTTATTGTTATGATTATGTAAAAGTAGGATTTGAAAAGTGATAAAAGCTATATATATGATATGATATTATAGTTTTACTATGCGATAAGTACATAATTATTTTATTCAATGCTAATAATTTGTTTGAGGTGGTGACATAGTTGCATATTTGGTTGAGAGAAAGTTAAGTATCACACGATAAGAACCTCAATAAGCATATTGGGCGGTAATGAGTTCTGAAAGGGATAGGCCATTTGGCTAAATGTCTTTGGCAAAGGATAGACCCTTGAGGCGTTATCATTTACAAGGAAAAGGAATAGGTCTTTAAGACTTGTTTGAGGGCGTCAAGCTTTGGAATCAATTTCCAACCTTCCACAAAAGTTTTAAATAGGGAAAATAATTTATAGGAATGATTCAAGCCAAAATGAATTTTAATGCAAAGTTTGACCCTTTGGGATGCAGATTCACACTTTAAATCAAATTTCTAAGTTTTGGCAAAATTGAGAGCAATTGAAAATACAACTTACTCGAATCAGACTTTAAGAGACAAGAGATGTTAACAATGGACAGCCCTAATTCGTACAGTAATCCAGCAAAAATTCATGACAGCAAACAACTCAAAATTGTTACAGCAACCAAACTCAAAAACCTACAGCAAACTAAAGTCAAGTCTTAGATAGGAACGATTTGAAAGTTCAGTGACCATCACAAAGTAACTTGTAGCAAAGAGATGTAGACCAACGCATAATTATTGGGTCCAAATATCAAAATTCAGCCTGTTAAACTCCTTGATGGTTGGAAAGATTCAGAAATATAACATCAAGTAGTACATCAACTTATAATAATACACAAGCAACTTCCAAGTTCACAAACTCATGTCAAATTCAAATTCCAGCTTCCTAAAACTTCAATTTAAAATTGCAAGTCACCTACTTTAATAGAATTTTTCAATGTAGAAAATAGATTAACAGGGTCAAACAAAATTTACAAACTAGATTGAAAGATTTCAAGGTTCTCTGAATAACTCACTTGGTCAAAAATCCATGCATGTACCAGGTGTAATGCAAAATATTCTCGCACCAGCAAAAAATTTTAAACACCAGCAACTTAATAACAATGCAAAAAGGTGCTCTTATATAATAAGGGTTCAGAGTAAAGAATACACATCATTTTGTCAAAAGTTCATCCAGCACCAAATGTTTTTTTGGATAAAAATAATTGTGAACTTTCAAATTGGATCAAAAGTCACATTTACAGTTATAGTCCAAAAAGAAGTGCTTGGTGCTGGACGAACCTTTTTACAAAATCACATGAATATTTGTGACCCTAATTTAACTGTAAATGTGATTTTTGATCCAATTTGAAAGTTCAGAGTTACTTTTGGTCCTAAAAAACATTTGGTGTTAGATGAACTTTTAACAAAATCACATGTGTATTTTTGACCCTTAACCCATATACTAAAATGCAACCTTGATAGCCAAGAATCTCAAGCATAGAAAACCCAAATCAGCATACTTGTTTATAAAATAACAAAACCTTGAACTCTAACCAAATTAACCATAATAAAGCACCAGCTTACAATCAGATCATAATTCAGAAAGAACTAAAGCTTGACCAGACACCAAAACTGACTAAGTGTAGCATAATTGAAGTCAAATGCACTAGTTTTGTAGCTCAACAGTAAATATACACAAAATGAAATAGAAGCACAACAAAAATGAAATAGAAGCACAACAACTAAAACACTAAAAGTTGAATGCTATCAGAACAAGAAAGCTAAGTTTCTTGTTTCCTTTCTACCACATTGTATAGGAGAGCAACAAGTAACTCAAGGGAATACAATTATAATCAATATTTCTTTACTATGTCTCTAAAAGAGACTTACCATTTGCTACTTTCAATCGTTCCACAATGTTTGGATACCGATTATTACTTAGACAGTTCTTATTGACCAAACCGTTATCCCCACAAAGGGATGCAACCCTTGTAACTAAACAAAAGATTAATGATCTTAAACCATCAGTCAATGTAATATGGGACGTGTATATTGCTAACGAATGCATTTTCTAGGGTATCGTAGACCATAAAATTGATATCAAGATGTAAAATCCTTCGTCGTAAAACTAAATTCAACCCAATTAATCTTTTACAAATCACATAATTTATCCTAACTATGATAGAAAAATGATTTTCAATATAATTAGATCAACAGCTATCAAAGTTAGTGATTTGTACCTTTCCTAATTCGCCTTAGGGTGCAAATACAAAATTAATTACAACAAAGGATTGCACTAGTGATGCTCTCTCGAATCGTCTCACATGGATTTGATTAACTAACTACCTAGATTAACTAAATGCAATAAAGCAGTAAAACTGGGGTTTTGGGTCCTTTTTATTAAAGAAAATTAAAATACTTTTTTTGTGATTTTTATTTTAAGAAAAGAAATTAAAATTGGTTGGAAAACTATATGATGAATATGGGTATCTGATTCGACCATCATCGTATCACCTTTGGGTCAAATGCAAAGACATTTATAAATTAGAATGAAAGGTTATAGCAATACAATGCAATCGGAGTCGTTCTTAAGGAGCCAATGTTCAATTAAACTACCTTGCGAAATAAATGCTTAAATGCATGAAATGGGTAAAAACATATTTTGTTTAGTTTTCAAAGGTTGAATGCAACTGAAATAGATATTTTTGGGTTTTTTTTTTAAAAAAAGAGTGGAATGAAAGTGGTTTTTGATAAAATGATGAAGATGCTCTTGAAAATTGATTTTCAATGGCTATCATAGCTCAATTAAGATATTTGGGAAGTCAAAGGCACTAAGTCATTAAAATACTAAACCCCATAAACCAATGGATCCAATGCCTAATTAATGGGACCCCATATAATTAGACATTGTTAAGCCCTTTAGCACCTTGAGTTTTCTCCAAGTTTTCTAGAATACCAAACCTCACCAACCAGCAAGTCTAATACCTAATCTCATGAACCCATTCAATTAGGCATTATTAAGTACCTTGGAGTGTGATTAATGGTTAATAACACATTAAATTTATTTATAATCCATCTCATCCAGACTACCTACCATAACCATGCATAAATAGATAAAAATCAATGGAATCATAAAGAACATATATATAACCATATATATATATGGATGAGTTCAAATCCTCATTAAAAACCAAAATCACAACAATCTCAAATCAAAACATACAATCCAAATCTCAAGTGCATAAATGAAGAACCTAGACCTAGGAATTCATAAATACAAAGATAAGGGGAAAAAATAAGACTCCCTTATGAAGACCACAAGCTCAAGCCATCTCCAAGAGCTATGAGTGTCTAGTTACTCATGGAAGAGAGCCCAACAACTCCAAGCTCCAATACATGTGTAGCAATGGTGAGAGGATGAAGGAACCTATTGGAAAATGAAAGGGAAATTGAAGAAATGAGAGAAGAGAAGAGATGATTTGGGGTTGTGTGTGCTTGTAGAATCAGTTAGAATAGGGTAGGATTCAACCATTTTGAGTTAAGAACAAGTGGGTGTCGTGTTAGAGTTGATTTGGGTCGAATCTAGGTCGAAGAATAAGCAAATTTCACATTTTAGAGTTTTTGTCGCTGGCGTTCGTTGCCGCTAGCCACGGCGAACACCACGGGCCACGGCCAATGAGGGGCTTTTCTGTAATTTTCAGAAAGCTTTGGTTTCTTTTATTTAATTTTGACAATTTCTCTAGAAACTTGTATTTTGACTCTTTTCTTGAATTTTAGCTTATTGCCCCGGTTTCTCCCCTTTTCAAGGTTCCTACAATATAAAATAACCTCAAGCAAGGTTAATGGCTTCCAATAATCAATAAAATCAAGAGTAATCATAAAAACAATCCAAAAATGCCCTTTTTACCACTGGTGCATGTAATTGCTCTACAACCTAATTTCTTCACAATATATGCAATAATGTCTATATAACATGATTGAAGAACTCCAAAATGATATGAAATATGTGTAAATCTTGGGATTTGTTAGTTAGAAAAGCAATTTACTAATATTCAAAGTATCATCCATGATAGAAAAGAAACTTACTAACATGTCATAAAAGTACAATCTGGATATTAAAAGCTTTGTATTATTTTCAAAATCTAAACCATGTTAGAAAAGGATATCACTAACGTAGTTATTAAAACAATCTTAATCAGTTTAGCAGATAATCATGTTCGAGAAGAATAGTACTAACATGGTTATTAAACAACTAGTGTCAAAGCATAATAGTCAATGCTAAGCAATTTAACATAACCATGTTAGAAAATGATCACTCTAACATTGTTATTAAATAGAACCTGCCAATATAATATAGCTAAAAAAGAAGAAGGCCTCAGGTCTATAATCCCAGATCATCAACATCATAACCCATTCCACAGAATACTAGTATAATTAACCATTCAATAATCATAAACCCAATCAGACGTCACATAAAACCATCCAACCAGAATATCACCACATGCATGTGGTAAATTATAACATAATCATGGGCCTCAAGCCACCAGCTGGAATGAAGCATTGGCTCAAGTAAAATCACCCTTACAATTTCAAGTGCGAAATTAAACAGAAATTCAAATAAATAGTTATCTAAACTCAGATGACAAAAGATAACATGTGAAAGTAATAATGATGCCTGACACAGTTTGGAAAAATACAATGTTCCGAATATCAACAACGGACTCACGGGATCAGTGTGGATCTACCAGAGCCTCCCTGGAAGTCCTCGCCTTGGCATGATCACCGGAGAAATATGTAATAATCATGGGGTGAGACAAATTGTCTTGGTAACCATTGCCTCAACTCAACATGCAAGTGAGTGTGTGCTAGCAAAGTGTGTAATTGGTACTAGTAGTTAAAAATATCATTATAAGTATAACATCAATAATTTATATCATTATCAATCCACAATATATATCTACATATATATACATTTCATATTCCAGCATGACGATTCTATACAATGATGGTAACATTGTGCCCCTGTCTATAATAAAGATAACAACCCCCTATCTATAAGTGTCTCTGTCTACATCACATGCTGGTACAATGCAGTGTCATATGCATACAAATAAACATGGAACTAATATCAACATATTAACATTATATATCAAATGACTTCATATTCACAGCAGTTCAATAATAATCCGATATCATTAACACATTTGCAACATCATATTTCTTTTGTTATCATTCCTACCTTAATAATCGCAGTTATATTAGCGGTACCCAAAAGACTTTTTTAATTATAAAAGTATCATTAGAAATTCATCTCATATAATAATAGCTAGCATTCACAGGATTTAAAAATCCCAACTAACATCATACTCACTAGCATAGTGAGGAGAGTTTGGTTACCTTTTGAAGTAGAAACTAAATGAAATTTCCACAAAGCCTAACTTCCTGCGCTTACTTAGAACCACCGTGTTTACAATCAATACAAAAAGCTTATATACACATGATTAACACATTGTCAAGTGACATTAACAATACAAATTTGGGACTTAATCCCTTTGTAGTAACCATTGAATATCAAAGCTTAAATTATACTATTAAGCTTGATTAAGTTAAATTAAACTTATATCAAGCCTGTAAATAAGCAATCATCATCAAATATCTTAGTGAATCAAAATCATCTTCCTTTCCTTCTTAAACACCTCTTACGTTCATCTAATTCCTACATTACTCTCAATCAATTCATCTCTAATCACATTCCAAACATCTAAACCATCATTATACATTTATCATATCTATTCAATATTTCCCTTTCTCACATAATCACCCAAAACATCCAATTCACAACCAAATTTAAATACGACAAAACTAAACATTCAAAACTTTCGTTTAGCATAAATAAACTCCCCTGAACTATCATAACCTCAATGTTCATATTCATAGAATTTTCTCATATACCCTAACTTATTCAAAAATTTAACTATCAAAATTCTTCTTAGTGAAATTCCAACCAAACCCAACTACTTCATATCATCATTTAATCTCAATAAACCTCTAAGAACCACCAATTAACCTCAAACAACCCAAATCATAAAAATCCGTAAACAAGATAAATTAGAAAAATTCAAGATAAATTAAAAAAATTCATGTAAGCTTAAGATCTCTTTAGAGAACCTTTAATTTGAAGCTTAAGCTTCAATTTAATAGGTTTAGAACTCTCAAAAACCCCAAAATCATCCAAAAACCATTTTTGGAATAGAGTAAATCAAAGAAATAAATGGCAGTTGAGCATAGAGAGGACTCACTAGAGCTCGAATATGTGCTTAGTTAGCCAAATAGAGGTCCCCTCCAATGTCGTCGATGAACAAAACTTCCGACGAGTTCTCCCTCTTATTTTTCAGATATCAGCTCGACAGAAAAGGTGGAAGAGGAAGGAAGTCTCTCTCTCTCTCTCTCTCTCTCTCTCTCTCGTTGGCATTCTCTCTTATTACGAGAGTTGAAGAAGAAGAGCAAGTGATGGCGGTGCGTGGAGATGGGCCAAGAAGAAAGAGAAGAAAGGAAAGAAAGAAAAGAAAAGGGAGAAAAATAAAGAAAAAGAAAAAGGAAAAGGAAAAAAGGGAAAAGGAAAAGGAAAAATAAAAGGATTTTAAAATAGGTAATTGGAAAAAGACTAATAGGCCCTCCAATAATCAAAATGACATAATTCCCTTTTGGGCAACAATTATCTTTCCACTTAAATACCAAACTAAACTGCAATACAAATAAATCGTTATCCAAACTTAGATAACAAAAGATAACATGTTGAAGCAATTTTGTTGCCTAACACCGTATGGAAATATATAGTTTTCCAAATATCACCACCCAACTTACAGGATTAGTATGGATCTACCGGAGCCTTCCCCAATGTCCTCACCTGGGCATGATCACCTAAAAAATATTAAATAACCATGGGGTGAGACAAATTGTCTAAGTAACCACTGCCTTAACTCAACATGCAAGTGGTGAGTTCTAGCAGAGTGAATAATGGGTACCAGTAGTTAAAAATATCATTGTAACATCAATAATTAATGTCATCATCAATCTATAACATATTTCCACACATACATACATTTCATATTCTAACATGACGATTCTATATAACAATAATAACACTGTGCCCTGTCTACAATCAAGATGGCAACCCCCTGTCTACAATCAGAGGGACTTCCTCATATACAACCAAGGAAGTGTCTCTGTCTACAAGTAGAGACTGTACAAATAACTACTTGGTAGGCTAATCGAGCGTTACATCACTTAATGGTATAATGCAGTGTCATATGCACATAGATTAACATGGAACCAACATCAGCATATTAACCGTATATATCAAATGGCTTCATATTCACAGCAATTCAGTAATAATTCGATATCATTAACACATTAACACATTCACAACATTATATTTCTTTTGATATCATTTCCACCTAAATAATCATAGTTATATAAGTGGTACTCAAAAGATGTTTTTAATTATAAAAGTATCATTAGAAAGTCATCATACATAATAATAGCTAGCATTCACAGGATTTGAAAATCCCAACTAACATCATACTCACAAGCATAGTGAGGAGAGTGTAGTTACCTTTTGAAGTAGAAACTAAATGAAATTACCACAAAACTGGGCTTCCCACGCTTACTTTGAACCCCTGACGTCTACAATCACCACAAAAGCTCATGTACACATGATTAACACATAACCAAGTGACATCAATAATACAGCTTCGGTACTTAATCCCTTTCAAGTCACCATTGAACATCAAAGCATATTATATCTAATAGGCTCGATTAAGTTAAATTAAACTCATATCAAGCCTGTAAATAAACAATCATTCTCAAATATCTTAATGAATCAAAATTCTCTTCCTATCCTTCCTTAATGTTCATCCAATTCCTACAACTACTCTCAATCATATTTATCAATCAATTCATCTCTAATTCACATTCCAAATATCATATTCCAAACATATAAACCATCATTACATATTAATCATACCATTCCAAACTTTCATTTAGCATAAATGGACTCCTAAGAACTACTATAAATTAACCTCAAATGTTCATATTCAGAGAATTTTCTCATATACCCTAACTTAGTCAAAACTTTAACTATTAAAAATTAACTATCAAAATTCCTCTTTGTGAAATTCCAACCAAACCCAACCAATTCATATTATCTTTTAATCTCAATAAACCTCTAGGAACCACCAATTAATCTCAAACAACCCAAATCAAAGAAATTCCTAATTTTTCAAAGCTCCAAAATTTGAAAATTCAAGATAAAATAGAAAAATTCACATAAGCTCAAAATCTCTTCAGAGAACCTTTAAATTGAAGCTCAAACTTCAATTTAATGGGTTTAGAACTCTCAAAAACCATAAAATCATCCAAAATCCATTTTAGAATGGAGCTAATTAGAGAAATAAAGGGTAAAGAAGAGTAGAGGAGACTCATTAGAGCACGGATATATGCTTAGTTAGCCGAATACAGGTCTCTTTCGGCACCGGTGACGACTAAAACTTCTGACGAGTTCTCCCTCTCATTCTCAGTTCTTGGCTCCGACAGGAAAAGTGGAAGAGAAAGGAAGATAGTGATTCTCTCTCTCTCTCTCTCTCTCTCTCTCTCTCTCTCGTTGCTTGAGTTGAAGAAGAAGAGCAAGTGATGGCGGTGAGTGGCAATGGGCCAAGAAGAAAGAGAAGAAAGGAAAAGGGAGAAAAGAAAAGAGAAAGAAAAAGGAGAAAGGAAAAAGGGAAGGAAAATGAAAAATAAAAGGGATTTTAAATGGGTAAGTGGAAAAGACTAATAGGCCCTTCAATAATCAAGATGAGATATTTTTTTTTTGGCAACAATTATTTGTCCATTTCCAAACATTTATTTTAATATCCAGCTATGGCTTTTTTTCACCATAATTTTCTTTGAGTCTTAAAATAATTTCTCTAATTATTTTTCTTAATTTGAGGGAGAAAATAAGTGTTTTAAATTTTTTTTAAAAAATACATCGAACTCCATAAATTTATTTATAAGGCTCTGCCAATTTCTTAATTAATTTCATAATTAAATAATAAACCAATACTAATCCTCAATAAGAATTTTGTGATCTTACACATTGTAACTATAATTTTTATACAAAAGATGGGAGTGCAAGGCAAGACGATGACTCTTACCCCATGAATCCAGTTTCTATGGAGAAAGGTGGGTCAATTCTTCATAATGGAAGAAGTGGATGTGGAGGGGTTATCATGGATGCAACGAAAAGAAATGGATTTGCGTCCTTAGGTGCAAATTGACTAAGGCACCTCCCATTATTGCAGAGCTTCTAGATGGGATTCATGGTCTCTATATTTGTTAGATGAAGGGATACAAGGAAATGATTTTATCCATTTACTCAATAGGGGCAATTAATCTAATCTACAGGGGATGCGAAATGACTCACTCCTATAGATACATCATCCAAGATTCCAAGATGCCAAATCGATCTTTTACCGGGATTGGAAGGTACTCCTCATGCATGTAACTAGGGAAAACATTAGAGAAGCATATTACTTAGATTACTAAGTTATTTTATTTGTTTTCTAATATGTTTATTTTTTGTGAATGAAGCTTTCATTTGTTGATTCAAAAGAAAAAGGGAAAAAGCCCATTTTTGGCCCGGAAATTTTGCCTTTGGAGCAATTTTGGCCTGGAAGTTTTTTTAGGACCTATTTTGACCCGAAAGTTTATAAAACGTAGCAATTTTGACCTGGGCTAACGGAAATGTAATGGCCACAGTTAAAGTGTGTCTATTTGCAATATAATTTATGACACATGGAAAATTTAAACTACTAGCCCTTGAAATTTTCAAATAAGATATTTAATTTTGAGCTACAAAATTCCTTTCACTTCAAAAGTTTTACCTACCAAACCCCTTAATTATTTTCTCCCATAATAACCTCTTTTGAACCTAAGAACAATTTTTTCAAATTTATTTTCCTTAAAATAAGGGAGAAACTAAGCATTTAAAATTCTTTAAAATGCCTCAAAAATTCCTCAAATATTCTCATAATCCATAATCTCACATGAATCAATTCCTAATTAGCCCACTAATCCTCAATAAATTTCTAGGATGTTTACATAAGACACAATTTCTATGTTCATATAGCTTTTGACCTCAAAACTGAACTCAATTCAATAGCAAGATAAATCGTACCAACACACTTTGATTCCCAAAAACCAGTTAGGAACCTAACATCAAATCAAAAATAAACCCCATCTACATCTAACTAATCTTAATGTCTATTTATTTTAATGTAGCCACAATCTGGAAAGAATCATTGATGAACAAAACCACAAAACAATTTCAACTCAACTGAAAACAACATAAAGATGAGAGAAGGAGGTTTCAGATTAAAAATTCCAATTGTAGAGCAACAATAAATCATACAGTCACCATAATAAACTATAACGTAATCCTAATCTAAGCTTATATCTCATCTTGCTTCAGATCAAAAAATTGTAAGTTTAACAATGGACAGAAACTTGAAAAGGGAAAACTTGCAAAAGCTTTGTAATTTGAAAAGTAAACTTTAAAAAATAATTAAGCTTTTAAAAGTATTTTTACTTTTAAAAAACTTTGTAATTTGAAAAGTAAACTTTAAAAAATAATTAAACATCAAAACCCTCTTCTCTTCGCTGGGGATTGATCTGAATCGATTAGCGAAGATTTTGCAAGAGAGAGATGAATCCCTTAACCCTAGTTAAGCACATTCAGAATATCAATTCCAAAGAAGCATCTCTGGGAATCAGCGAGGATGCTTCCTGGCACGCCAAATACAAAGATTCCGCTTATGTCTTCGTCGGCGGCATTCCCTTCGATCTCACCGAGGGTGATCTCCTCGCTGTTTTCGCTCAGTATGTCTCTCCTTTTTTCTTTTCGATTGAAATTTAGGTCACTATCCCTCCCTTTTAGCCAATTTTGTTTAATTAGATTGTTTCTTTTTCGATTTCTTCCTGCTGTGTTTTCCATTCAATTCATGTTCCATTTCCATTACCTATGGTATAGTAGGAAGGTTTTCAGTAGCAATATGCCGTGGGAGTGCCTTGGGATTATCATAATTCATAAGCTACAACAATTGTTATGTTTTTTGTTGCTTCGGCCGGCTTTTGGTAAGAAAGATGTAGAGAATATAGAGAAAGAGAAAGGAAAGAGAGGAATTGAGAGAAGAAAATGAGAGAGAGAGTAGGAAAGGAAGGTAATCGGTCTACCACTTTGGAATTATGTCAACAGATAGATTTACAATTGATCTAGGTCTACTTATATACTTACAGACCCATTAAGAAACTGGTGCAAATCTGCCCCTAAACTAACAACTACCCTAACACCCTAACTAACTCATTACCACACTTCATAACAATCCCCCCCTTTTACAACCCTTGTCCTCAAGGGTATCATCCCTTCTAAAAAAACAACTGTCAACCTGACATACAGCAATAGAACTAGTGCAGAAAAATTTGCCACAACCTTTACACTTTAACTAGCTATAACATTGGCACTAAGTCCAACTCGAAACAACTAGCTAAATGTTCAATAATGCCATAGCAAATCAGCGGCAACACAGTACACAGCACAAAGTTCAAAATTCAGGAATGACAAAACCTGGGTACAATTTCTGAAACTGAAACAGCAAAAGCCATGTAGCTTCTTCATCAGGAAGATTCTTCCACTGCACCAAAATCTCTGTGACAATCCTACCTCTTCTTCTACCCATCCTCTTATTTAAAATTCTTTCTGGTTCCAATTTACTCGGTACTTCTGGCCAATCTCTTGGAGGATGTCGCTGCTTTACTGAAGGATCCGGACATAATTTCAACAATGAAATATGAAATGTTGGATGGATCCTAGACTCCATAGGTAACTCCAACCTATAAGCTACTGGACCAACCTTCTGCACAACCTTATACGGTCCAAAATACCGAGGGGCTAATTTCTGAGAACTCCTGGATGCCACCGAAATTTGCCGATAAGGCTGTAATTTCAAGAAAACCCATTGTCCCACTTGGAACTCCCTATCCGTCCTATGCAAATCAGACTTTTGTTTCATCATATTGATAGCCCTATGCAAATGATGCTTGGCTATCAATAAAGCCTCTTCCCTTGCCACAAAAGACCTATCTACAGCATCCACACTTGCTGTCCGAGGCAAATAAGGTACATAAACCGCAGGCTTTTGGCCATATAACAGCTCGTGAGGAGTAATTTTAGTTGATGTGTGGTATGTTGTATTATACCACCACTCAGCTAATGGTAACCACTTCGCCCAATCCTTAGGCCTTTCCCAACACATACACCGGAGGTAAGTTTCAAGACATCTATTTAATACTTCGGATTGCCCATCGGATTGAGGGTGATACGACGAAGTTAAATTCTGTTGTATTCCCAACACCTTAAGAAATTCTTGCCAAAAATTACTCACAAACAGTGGATCCCTATCACTAATTATCTCCACCGGTGCACCATGCAACTTATACACTTGGTCCAAAAACTGTTGAGCTAAAACTGAAGCCGAAAAAGGGTGAGACAACGCAATAAAATGGCCATACTTGGTCAACCTATCAACCACAACCCAAATAACATCCTTTCCTTGCGACTTGGGCAACCCCTCAATGAAATCCATAGCCACACTCTCCCAAACCTTGCTAGGAACAGGAAGTGGCTGAAGCAGCCTCGGATATGCTGCTGTATCATATTTACACCTAGCACACACATCACACAATTTAATGAAATCCTTCACCTCACCATACAAATTCTTCCACCAAAACAAAGACTTCACCCTCTGGTAGGTAGCATTTATTCCTGAATGCCCTCCTTGAGCACCAGCATGCATCCAATTCAAAATTTCATGCTTCAAATCCCCATCACTACCAATCACAAGCCTGCCTCCCTTACCCAAAAATTCACCATCCCACGAATACTTCCCAACTACACCCTGGTTCTGCTGTAACTCACTTAAAATAATCTGTAAATCTGAATCAGCCACCCACGAAGCCTTTATTTTCACCAACAAATCATTTGAACAAGTAGAAAGATCCATTTGGAATAACTCTTGTTTAGGCAAACGAGATAATGCATCAGCAGCCCCATTAGTACTTCCCTTCTTGTAGTGAATTTCATAATCATAACCCATCAACTTGGAAACCCAAAACATTTGAAATGATGTCCTTAACTTCTGATCCAGCAAATGTTTGAGACTTTGCTGATCCGTTTTGATCACAAACTTCCTCCCTTCAAGATATTGATGCCAATGGTTAACCGCTTGTACTACCGCCAACAACTCCTTCTCATAAATGGACAATCCTTAATGTCTAAGAGCTAGAGCCCTACTGAAAAAGGCTAATGGCTGCCCCTTTTGTAACAAGACAGCACCTATACCACTGCCACACGCATCCGTTTCAACCACAAAAGTTTGAGAAAAATCCGGAAGTGCCAAACAAGGAGCCGACACCAAAGCTTCCTTCAACTTAACAAACGCATCAGCCGCTTGTTCATTCCACACAAACCCATTTTTCTTCAAAAGATCAGTCAAGGGTCTAGCAATTTGTCCATAACCCTTAATAAACCGTCTATAATAACCAGCCAAGCCAAGGAAAGACCTCACTTGTTTAATTGTTGACGGTTCCGGCCACTCCTTCACAGTCAAAATCTTCTTAGGATCAGTCAACACTTGACCCTCCTTAATGATGTGCCCTAAATACTCAACCTGATTTGCTGCAAAAGTACATTTACTTTCCTTGACAAAATAATGGTGAGTTCTCAAAATAGCCAAGACTTTCCCTAAGTGCTCAACATGCATCAACATAGTGGGGCTATAAATGAGAATATCATCAAAGAAAACCAGAACAAACTTACGAAGAAATTCCCTGAAAATCTGGTTCATTGCACCTTGAAATGTTGCAGGCGCATTAGTAAGCCCAAAAGGCATTACTAACCACTCATAATGGCCCTCATGTGTCCAAAAGCAGTTTTGTACGTATCTTCAGGTTCCATGCGTATTTGATGGTATCCGGCTCTCAAATCAAGCTTTGTGAACCACCTTGCATGCTTTAACTCATCCAGCAAATCTTCAACCAGTGGAATAGGATATTTATTCTTGACTGTTTTCTTGTTAAGTTCTCGATAATCAATGCACATTCTCCACGACCCATCCTTCTTCTTCACCAAAACAATAGGAGAAGCGAAAGGTGAAGAACTATTTTGAATAACTCCCGCTTCTAACAATCGCTTCACTTGTCTCTCAATCTCATCCCTTTGGATTGCTCGATACCGATAAGGCCTTAAATTCACAGGATTAGCCCCATCACACAAAACAATAGGATGATTAGCCCTATCTCTCAATGGTGGAAGAGACTTTGGCTCATCAAATACATCAGCAAAGTCACCCAACAGCTTTGTAATGCTGCTGTCCACTTCTCCCACTACCTCTTGCACACGATAAGCTTGCAAGGAATTATTGTCCACTGACTGCAACAAAAAAAATTGGGACGTCTCTTGGCTGCACTTTCTCATATCAGTTATTAAATGACACTGTTGTATGGGTTCTGGCTGCAACCTACACAAATCACCATCATACCAAAAAGACATAGCCAAATCATCATAATCCCAAGCAGCTTTGTGCACCACATTTTTCAACCAATTCATACCCAAAACCATATCATACGTTTTAACATCCATTATTCTAAGGTCCCATTGAAAATCTCGACCATTCATTCTCCATTTAAAATTTTTCCAATAACCATACACAAAGAGTTTAATACCTCCAGCTACCTCGACCGTTGCCATTGGAACATCACCACCATTCCACCCCAATTTCCTGGCTAACTGACAATCTATGTAGTCATGAGTAGCTCCATTATCTATTAAAATCTGCACTGGCCTTCTTCCTACAAAACCTTGAATTCTCATTGACATAATTCCCACACCCCCTTGAATGGCATGAAGGGCAATCTGTAAGCACTCTTCAGTTTCAGGCACTTCTTCTACCTGCCCCAACTCTTCATCTTCAGCCATTTCACATTCTTGTTCTAGTTCAATTAATTGCAACGACATACGATGTTTTTGGGGACAATCATGATCTCTGGAATATTTCTTATGACAGTAGAAACATAAATTTTGAGATCTATGTGCCTCCACCTCTTCAGGCGTCATATTGTGGAATGCCCTGCCCCCAACTTTTGACCCGTCTGCACGATCCTTAAAAAAACCAGAAGAATTTGCTCCTGAACGTGACGTTGAAGGCTGCCATTTATTTGCATATGAAGAGCTGGAATTTATCCCAAAAGCCTGGGACCCATTCGAAGAAGATGAAGCACTATTATTATAGGTATTCGGCCTGTACCCACTCGAAAAAGATGAGTTACTCGCATAGGCAGAACTCGGCTTGGACCCAGTCAACGCTCTCGTCTCTTTGGACCCACGCCACCGACTCGAACCAAATGAAGCGTCCAGACTTGCTTTCCCACGCGTCGATCTGTCCTCTTCATCTCGTAAATTTAGTTCGTGAATCTTGGCAATGGTTCTTGCCTCGTTGAGCGAATTCGGTCGCAACAACTTAATCTGCCAAGAAAAATCTTCGCGCAATCCTTCAATATAAGCTTGCAGGGCATGATCTTCTTGAAGCCGAAGCTTATGCCTCAACACATCGAAATCATCATTATACTCATCCAGAGATCCTATGTGACGCAACCTCTTCAATTCGGCCATGGGGGACTCGTAGGGCTGTCCGAACCGAATCTTTAATGCCTGCTTGTATTCTGCCCAGGTCACTCCGTGATTATCAACCCCATCCATCAAAGCGGCATGCCAAAGATAAGCCTTCTCATCTAATTGTAGGCTAGCCATGGTAATTTTTCTGTCTTCTGGCGTTCCATCAAGATCAAAATATTGGTCACACTTGAGCAACCATCCCAGAATGTCTGCTCGCTGAAATCTGGGAAATTCAAGTTTTGTAAAGCGAGTGGGAGGTTGATATTCTACTTCGTAATTTTCAGGAGGAGGACGACCCCTGCCACGCCCTCTATTATGTGAACCTCGATCTTGAGCTAAAGTTTCAATTCGGGCTGTCAATTCTCTCACAGCCTCTGGCAAAGAACTCAATTCTTGGAATCTGTCTTCAAGCACTTGCAGTCGTGCACTATTCTCTTCCTCGGCCATGGACGGAGCAGCTGAACGTGATCGCTTAGCTTTGTCTTTAGGGGGCATTCAATCCGAGGAGCGTACAGCTCTGATACCACTGGTAAGAAAGATGTAGAGAATATAGAGAAAGAGAAAGGAAAGAGAGGAGAAAGAGGGGAATTGAGAGAAGAAAATGAGAGAGAGAGTAGGAAAGGAAGGTAATCGGTCTACCACTTTGGAATTATGTCAACAGATAGATTTACAATTGATCTAGGTCTACTTATATACTTACAGACCCATTAAGAAACTGGTGCAAATCTGCCCCTAAACTAACTAACTACCCTAACTACCCTAACTAACTCATTACCACACTTCATAACAGCTTTACTAAATATAGGACATATTTAGATGTTAGATAAAATTACATGACATTATAAAAACAGCCTAATCAACTACATTTATTCAGATCCTCCCTCTCTTGGTTGTTTCGTATTGAGGTGAATCAATTAGGATATTTTAGGGAAAGGTTGAGAAAAAGATTGAAAGAGGTCTTATATTTAGAAAAAAAACTTTCCTACCCAAATAGGTCCTATATGTAGGAACGGAGGGAACGGAGGGAGTATATGCTATTTTCAGCACTTAAAGCCTTTCCTTTTAGGATGGGAATGAGTCTCTTCCACCGCTTCAAAGAGCAAATATGTACTACTGCACCCATCTTTACTTCCTTCAGCATATTCTGCAAATACTCATATATATCCAGAGGCCCCTTGTTCTTGTTTGAATATGTACTGGCATTTATGAACATGGAATTGTTGTCAACTACTGAACATTGATACATGTTCATGTGATCAAGATGTGACAAGGGTTGTGTGAAATCTGTGTCATGTCAGTTTCATGTAGCGAATTTTGTTGGATGATTTCTGTTGAACTTCTTCCTGCTTTGTTTGCCTTCCAGCTTATGAGCCATTACCTATGGCATAGTGGGACGATTTTTAGTAGCAACATGCCGTGGGAGTGCCTTAGCATTATTATAGGCTAGAACAATTGCCATGCTTGTTGTTGATTTGGCTGGCATTATATATGCTGGGTTCAACACTTAAACCCTTTCCTTTTGGGATGAGAATGAGTTTCTTCCTCTGCTGCAAAGTGCAAATATGTACTTATGCACCATTTTACCTCCTTTGGCATATAATGCAAATACTCATATGTTTACAGAGGCCCCTTGTTCTTGTTTGAATATGTACAGGCGTTATGAACATGGACTTGCTGTCACTTACTGAATACTGATACATGTACATGTGACCAAGATGTGACAAGTGTTGTGTGAAATCTGTCTCATGTCAGTTTCATTTAGCTAATTTTGTTTTTTATGAAATATGATTTTGATTTTTCTCTAATTTCTGCTCATTATTTGTGTGAATTCAGATACGGGGAAGTGGTTGATGTAAATCTTGTCCGGGACAAAGGTACTGGGAAGTCCAAAGGTTTTGCATTTCTTGCATATGAAGATAAAAGGAGCACAAATCTTGCTGTAGGTTGGGCTCTCTGGCTTGTCAGAATATATTCCTAGTGATGGTTTAAGCCTTTTTTTCCCTGAAGAACAATAAACTTAATTACTTGCTAATGCTTTTTCTTCAGATAATTTGAATGGAGCTCAGGTTTTAGGTCGGGTCATTCGAGTTGATCACGTAACTAAGTACAAAAAGAAAGAAGAGGAAGATGAAGAGACAGAGAGGAAGAAAAGGGAGGAACGAGGTGTTTGTCGAGCTTTCCAGAGAGGTGAATGCACACGTGGAGCTAGCTGCAAATTTTCTCATGATGAGCAAGTAAGCAAATTTTCTATCTCTTCTTAATTTAGATCTTAAGCAATTGCAGTGTTTGCGAGCATTCTTTAAATTTAGAAGAAAATTTTCTCGTTTTTTTAGAAATTAACTTCCGCATGCTTGTTTGTCATAATTCCAAGTTTAAGCAATGATTTCAGGTTCTTTTAGAACTGAAACTTCTGGTTCTGTCTATGTGACAAATTCAACGATATAGCAACTAAAATGCATCATGCCTCTTGCTTGCTCATCTTGGTTTGTTTGAGTGACTGAACTACTGAAACTTCAAAGTTCACTCACATGCTGATACTGGCCTTTCACCTTGGAGTCTCATATAATGTTTCCAAGGTGTTGATAATATTAAGGAGGACAGATGCAGCTTAACGTTTCTTTGTTTTATTTTGTTTGAGTGCAATGCATGGACCTTCAAGGTATATGATTGTGTTTATGAGTCTTGACGTGGTTGTTGTAAGTGAATTTCCATTTCTGGTATGCCAGGAGATTGCACAGTTTTGTTGCATTTGTTAGCCTCTTTGGCTCTATGCTTAGATTTTCTTCTCATGCTGTGTTGCTCATGATTGAAGCTATTTTTAGTTCCACATGTGCTGAAATCTGTGAACCTAATCTTTTTGTGTAATTCAAGATATAAGTTTGTGTGGCATTTCTTGCTAATTTGAGTTCCTTGATGTATCTATCCAGAGAGCTGCAAACACAGGTTGGGGTGCCCCTGAAGATGCTATTTCAAAGTGGGGGCATGACAAATTTGACAGTCACAAAAAAGAGAAAAAATATGGAAATAGTCATGATAAATTCGAAGGAAGAGAATGTGGAAGAGAGAATAGATCTGGGAAGCCAGCTGATGATGAGCTTGAATTAAAGACCAGAGATTCTGATAAAAGGGAAGAAAAGAGGTACAGGAGACAGGATGATGATGATTTTGGTAGTAGGTCAAGGGAAGATGATATTGGCAGGGAAGATAGGAGATCAAGGCAGCACAGAGAATATGATTCCACATCAAGATCCAGAGAAAATTATGATAGGAAGCAACGGGACAGATCAAACAGACATGACACAGATAGATCAGAGCCAAAAGTAAAATATGATTCGGACAGGAGAGAAGAAAAGGGATCAAGAAGGTAACTATTGGGATCCCTCCTTTTAATTTGGAGAGGAATGTATTTCTTTGCTCATGTAATTTTTAGTGTTTTGTATGATCTCTTCCACGTTGCGGTGTGAGAGCAAGGGTATTGCATCCAACTGTCCAACTACTGATCTGAAGAAGCGTGGACACAAGATTTGAATCTCTTGTGTTAATTGTTATTCTGGTTGAATGTATTTATGGCTTCAAAATTTAGAGAATTGTTGTCTGTCTACTTGATGCAAAATTCAAGATTGCGTTGATTTAGGAGCGTATTCACAGATTTAGAGACAGTTTTTATTCTAACTTCCAGTCTAAGTCTGGGTTTAAATTCTGCTTTTGGGCCTCCCCGGGATGATTCCAATCTCTTGCAATTTTTTTGGGGTTCACGTATTGTTTTAAGCGCGAATGTATCGCGTGGAAGATATGATACAAGTTTAAGTTTTTATACTCTGAAGCATGGGCGTTGCTAAATAAAAGAAGAAACTGTCTCTCTCTCTCCTTGTCTTAGATAGAACCCGACGCTGTATAAGATACCCTTTTGGGTTCTAAATATTAGAATATTTTTTTACTTAATTTATTTGATTAGATTAAATATGTTAGTTAAATTAGTTAAAATACGTGATATTGTTAAAACATCTTAACTATATACCTTTGTTCTAATATCCCCTTTCTTTCTTGTTTATTGTTAAGAAATAAGAAGTATCTATAGAGATAATATGGGAAAATGTTAAAAAGAAATTAAAAAAAAGAAGTCTTATATTTATGATTAAAATCAATTTTTCAAATATCTCAGGAGAAAATTCGTCTGTATCTATCTCCATTCCACAACTTTTTCCTTCCTATGTCCCATTCAATGTCTATTAGATCAGAACCATTTCTCATTTGAGAAGCTGCGGCCAGGAATAGGATAAGAACAAAGCATTATAGCATAAACATGTTTAATCCAAATCTAATGAGGCATTATATTTCATTACTTCACAATGATATGTACCATCGTTTTCAACTTTCTGCAACTATTAAACACGTGAGACTTAAGATGATTAGACTACCAGAACTAATGATGACAGAATCCAAAGTACAAATTGCATAGTTTTAGAATGCGGACTTCCTCGTTCATTAGCGGCAGCTATATCATTAGGGGGATTAGAAACTGCTAAATTTTAGAAAATTAAGACTGTCTTTGATGCATGATTTTTCCTAGTTTCATGCCTGGTGGAATTATTTCCCACTGAAGGCTAGTGGCTTTCAAGAAAGCAGCAATTTTATATGTGAAATACAACCAAGAGCATCCATAAGCTAAGTTGCATTCTATAATAAAACATTTATTCTTACTTAATTACAAGATACGCTTTAAAAATGTTCATATAATGTCTAGTCTTTATAGTTTGCACCAATTATGGTTTTGGTCTCGTAGTTTCAATCGATAGGTTTTATTTCCTCAAATTTCTTTCTGTCTAACATGTTAGTTCTTAAAATTTAATAAGTATATTAAAGGTGTTAAATATGATGATATGGCACTAATATTGTCAATTTTACTTATGACTTATGTGGCACCCTTACTAGGCAAGCTAACAATGTAACTCAATGAGAGAGAGAGAGAGAGAGAGAGAGAGAGAGAGAGAGAGAGAGAGAGAGAGAGAGAGAGAGAGAGAGAGAGAGAGAGAGAGAGTCTTCTTCCACCGTCCAATGTCTTCTCCATGAATAGTGGAAGACGATGCTATCTCTCTCATCTTATTTCTATTTCAATTTTATTGAGCTACACAATCAGCATTGTCCAATCATTAAGTCTCATCAGCATAATTGACACTGTTAATGTTACATCGTTATACTTAACACCGCTAAGGTCCTTATTAAATTATAAGGACTAACATTTTAAATGGAAAGAAATATGAGGGATCATGACCTATTGCTTGAAACTACAATGGCCAAATCTAAAATCGATGTAAACTATAAAGTTCAAAAACATATTAAACCTTTTAAAAATAACAATTCTACTTTAGCAAATGTCAAGTTTTTATTAACTATTCATCACAATACGTTTACAGAAAGCTTGGCTACCGACTAGGTGCTCTAGCCACTAGCAATGGTTTGGGAGAAATAAAAGAGGTGACTTCAAAAACAAAATGTGAGAGGCAATAAGGTAAAATACCCAGCATTCTCAAATCCCATTTCAATTCAAAAGCCTAATTAAGGATATTTTGAACTTAGAAGCCTTTATATTTATATTTGAGTGCTTCAAATGCCTTAAAATGGATTTTCTCTCATTTTAAATAAACTAGAAAGTCATTGTTATTATTTTTTGAAATAAAAAGTTTCAAAACTAAAGTAAAACTTAGCAAGATGAAACTTCAAATAGTTCACATGATCAGAATAAATTTGTATATTTATGTATTTATAAAAAGTATAGGTGTGGGTGCAGATTAAGTAGACCCTGTATTTTTAGTAAATAAAATGAAAAAAAATTAATTTTCAAATTCCCATATTTACAGTGTGTTTTTAATAAGGTCTTTATAATTTTATTTTAAAAAAAATTAATTTTTCATGGATTTTATAAAATGATGTATGCATGGAAATTAAAAATGTTTAGATAACTATTGTAAAAGTGTTATACAATTACAAATAATATGTATAAAAGAAAGAGGAAAAATTGCATTAATTAAGGATCACCTGACAAAGTGCAACAGACTTGAGAAACCTGTTGTAGAATGAAGGACAGATTCATTGATTGCAATACAAAATGCTAAGTCCACATGTTTTACTTTCTAATGTGCCCATTTGATGTCCATATATCATAACCATTCCAACTGAGAAACTGTGGATAGGAATAATACCACAAGACAAAGCAATATATTTATACCAGACAATTGTTTAATCCAAATCTAATCAACATTATAGTTCATCACCTCATATATATATATATATACATATAAGCCTTAATTTTCTGCAAGTCTTGAACTGAAAGACGAAATCCAAAGTACAACTTGTGTAGTTATATAATACAAAATTTCCCATATGAAAGTCAATTTATTCATACATTGTTAATTATGTGAGCATGCTAAGTTGCCAAAATCTTGAAACCTGAGTACGTCCTCAATATATCACTATACATTCCCATATAAGTAATTTAATCACTAAAATGTCCCATAACAAGTTAGTAGCATGTAACATGTCGTTTCATATATTATATCATGTTATTATATATAGTTTTTGTTGCGAGAGTCTGACGATTGAATTGATTATATGGGACTACACAATAGTTCTCCCTTTCAAGAATACAAAAATTTTACCTGTAAAATACAACCAAAAGCATCCATCAGCTGCTATTTCTTCCAATGATATCCTCAATAAGTCTCCCTATAGAAATGAATGAAAATCCACCACTCAAGACAGCCTTCTTGGCCTTCTGCTTCATCTCCTGCACCTTTTCATGCACCTCACTATCTCTATCCATCAAAATTGTAATACCTCTCCTTATCTCATCATCCAGCACAATATCACCATCACTCCTGTAATCCAATCTCAACTTGACGGCTAAGCCGAATTCCCTCACCATTCTGAATGCATTTCGCTGCTGTTCTGCATATAGAGGCCATGTCAAAATTGATACTCCAAGCCACAAACTCTTCAATATAGAGCTCCAACCACAATGGGACACAAACCCAACAACAGATTTGTGTGCTAGAACCTCCACTTGAGGTGTCCACCCACATATCATTCCCTCATCATGTGTTGATTCCAAGAAACCTTCTGATAAGTTATTTTCTGCATTGGCTTTTGTTGGTGGTGAATTCATAGCCCACAAGAATTTGACCCCACTATTCACTACAAAAAATTCTGCTTTCGGCGGCGACAAAAGTCGCCACTGAAAGCATAAAAAGTCGCCGCTGAAGGTCTTCGGCGGCGACTTTTTGTCGCCACCAAGTCGCCGCCTATGTGACCGTCGCTGAAAGTATTGGCGGCGACTTTTTGGGTCGCCGCTGAAAGTTGACTTTCAGCGGCGACAAATGTCGCCACTGAAAGTGGTAAAAATAAATAAATAAAAATAAAAAAAATAAAAAAATTTTACCCTTTGGCGGCGACATTTGTCGCCGCCAAAGGGTCGCCGCTGAAAGCAGCAAAAAAATAAAATAATAAATTAAAGCCACATCATCACCCTATGGCCACATGGCTGATGACGTGGTGACCCTCACCCACTTGCCACATCGTGCCACATCATCCATCCCCTGCCACTTGTCATGTGTCACGTTGCGCCACATCATCACTCTTTGCCACATCGCGCCACTTCATCACCTTTTATTTCACCTCCAAATGTGCCTCTTCTAAGGTTCGAACCCATGACCACTTCATTCTTGTGTGAAGCTTCTACCAGTTGAGCTGTGATGACCTTCCATCATATTACTACAAAATTAAATATATACACACACATACACACACACTAATATTATATGCATATATTTAATATATTAATTTAAATACATATATTATTATGATATAAATATATTATCATATTACCTATATTTAATATTTATTTATATACGTATTTATTTATTCATTGAAATATTTAATATATAGAGATAAAATATAATATAAATGTTTCTTTATTAATATAATATTCATTTTTAATAAATTAAAATGTTAATATAGTTTATATAATTTTATTAATTTAAAAATTATTATTATTTATTCATGTATAATATTATTTGATATATCATTAATTTTAATTAAATTAAAGTATTTACTACAAATTTAATAAGGAATAAAAACTTAAAATATTACCTTATTTTATTTTTCATGATAGAATAATTCATTTAATATTTTAAAATTTTAAATATTTTATATAAAAGTAAAAAAATATTTAATTAGTATTATTTGAAAAATAAACTATATGCTGAAAGGTCCCCTTCTGTGGTGACTTTATAAAGTCGCCGCTGAAAGTCCCACTTTAAATATTTATTTAGATATTTAATATATAGATATAAAATATAATATAAATGTTTATTTATTAATATAATATTCATTATTAATAAATTAAAATGGTTGTATAGTTGATATAATTTTGTTAATTTAAAAATTATTATTCTTTATTCATGTATAAGATTATTTGATATATCATTAATTTTAATTAAATTAAAGTATTTACAATAAATTTAATAACGACTAAAAATTTAAAATATTAACTTATTTTATTTTTCTGGATAAAATAATTTATTTAAAATTTTAAAATTTTAAATATTTTATATAAAAGTAAAAAAAATAATATTTATTATTGTTATTTAAAAAATAAACTATATAACTTTCAGTGGCGACTTTAGTCGCCGCTGAAAGTCCTACTTTAAATATTCATTTAAATATTTAATATATATATATAAAATATAATATAAATGTTTCTTTATTAATATAATATTTATTTTTAATAAATTAAAATGGTTATATAGTTGATATAATTTTATTAATTTAAAAATTATTTTTCTCTATTTATTTATAAGATTATTTGATATATCATTAATTTTAATTAAATTAAAGTATTTTCTATAAATTTAATAACGACTAAAAATTTAAAATATTACCTTATTTTATTTTTCATGATAAAATAATTTATTTAATATTTTTAAATTTTAAATATTTTATATAAAAAAATATTTATTAGTATTATTTAAAAAATAAAATATATGACTTTCGGCGGCGACTAAAAACGTCGCCGCGGAAAGTCCCCCTTTCGGCGGCGACTATTTTTTGTCGCCGCGGAAAGGTCCACTTTCAGCGGCGACTCAAATGTCGCCGCCGAAAGTGGGACTTTCAGCGGCGACAAAAAATGTCGCCGCCGAAAGGGGGACTTTCAGCGGCGACTTTTTTAGTCGCCGCCGAAAGTCGCCACTGAAAGTCTGTTTTTTTGTAGTGATTCTTAAGCCCTTTTGCTAATTCTCTTGTTTGAGATGAACTTAAGCTTCCCTGCTCCCAAAACAAAGGAACACAACTGAGGAAGGCGGTTGATCATCAAGCCATTCATTATCTTGTCATGCTGAGATTGGTTCAAATTGGGGTCAGGATGAGCCTTGAGCTCAATCACAGGACCGACAGCATAAATTGGAGGGACTCTCTCATCTTTAAGTATATCATCAATAGCATATTGCTCCAATTCTGAGAAGCTATTTACAATAATCCCATTGGTCTCTGCCAACTTGTGAGCAAGCTTATAACAAACCAAATATCCATCATCTTAACTAAACAGAGCACTAAGCAAAACACTAGGAGGAACTATATTGGAGAAACCTGGGATCAACAAATCAGAACCAGAATCAGTGAAATCATCATCAATTTGGGGTTTCTGAAGTGCAAGCAAAGTACCCAAATATCCTGCGTTAGTAGTAAGAAACAAATAAGAAGGAAGATCAAATTCTTTTCCCACATCAACCATGGACAAACTGAAGATATCAAGGACCAATCCAACAACTGGGTTTGAAAAATCAGTCATACGTAAGAGTTTCTATATAGTGGATTTGACTTGGGGTATAAGGCTTTCCATGAAAACATGGATGAAGTATACTTCAGGAATTGGTGAAGGTGGGTCTAGAACAATGAGTCGAATTCCATTATATTAGCAACTAATTTCAAGGAAAATTTAACAAAAAATCCCTTTAAAAATGGAAAATGATAGATCAATTTCTAAAATTTGAGAAATCCCAAGAATATGAGATTGTTATATCTTATTAAAAGACACAAATTATCCAATAATTTGAGAAATCCCAAATCTGACATCAATTAAGAATATGATATTTTTATATCTTACTAAAAGACACAAATGATCCAATAATTTTTAAATACATAAGTATTCATAAGTTTAATATAGGTATTTTCCACTTGATTATATCTATTTTAAGTTCTTATTAACAATCTATAACTCCAGATTTCTCACTTAGAGAATGACAAGGCATATGTTAGAAAATCTTCTTATACTAGTGTTCACAAGTTCAACATATTCAACCCAAAAAATTCAACATATGAATTCTCAACCAGACAATAACGATTTTCAAGTTCATATTGACAATTTACAACTCCAACTATTAATAGTATTTGTGTCTTTCTTTAATATATGAAAATCCTATATCCCCCCTATGTCGACTGATTTGGGATTTCTCAAGTTTAAAGTACTGATTTATTCTTTTTCATTTAAGGGGATTTTTGTGAGATTTTTGCTAAATATTAGGTTTAAACAAAGAGTAAAAGGAAAAGAATATTAAAATACCAATGAAATTGCCGCAAACCAAATCACTCTCTCAATTTTGCCCGAAAAAATCCCACTCGCTCCAATTGTAATGCATATTGACTAAATTCAGAAGTAATGGCACGTTAGTGGCTACAACATCCCAATTGTTACAAACAAGACTTAACTAACATTAGGATTGGGATTTGGTTTTACAAAATAAATAGGATTTTAGAGTAACTTAATCATTATTTTAATGTTACAAGCACTTACGGGTGAGAAAAAATGGAATGAGATATGAAATGATAAGGAAATAATATGAAAAATTTTGTGTGCTTAATAGGTACGTACATAGTGCAGATAGAGTTTTTACTGCCCAGACAGTGGGTTTTGTCTGTCTAAATTCAGTTTTTATTATTTATTTACATTTTTATCTAGGACCAGATTTGACAATGAGTAGAAAAAAAGGCTAAGGTGAAAATCACCATAGTATGAAATTTGGGAAGTTTGAATAACTGTGATGTCTGTTTAATTAATGATTTCATTGAGATGATGAATTATGCGTAGATAAACTTGGAATTTTTTCTTTTTTACCAACGAGTAGATAAACTTACATAAGAATTGAGATAAAATGATCATAGAATCGACATTAGGCATTAGGGGATACGAAGGCTAACTTTAATCAAGCTCTAATTATTGTTGTGACTTTCATTAATATAAATATGGTTCATAATATGATTTAATTATTGATTTGTGACATAAGCACGGTAACAAATTGTTTTAATGATAGTCTGTATTTTTTTTTTTTTTTACTTTAACTTTCCGATAATAAATTTTCAATAAAAATTACTCTCGTTAACTTTTGAAATATCATTCTCAAAATTAAAGTAGCATTAATTAATCAAATAATGTTTATTGGAAAAAAACATAAATCAAGCTTGTATCTTAGGTTAAGTTCACAAGTTAATTATTTATAGATTTTAAAAAATTAATAAATACAAGAAAAGTTAATCCCAAATTATTTTTTTAATAAAAATTAATTTTCAAAAAAATCACTAAAGATAATCGGATATTATAAGTCAATACTAACAGTATGAGCTTACAAACTAAATTAAATTAATGACCTCCAACTTTTAAGAGAGTTTTTATGTCACTATTGTTTTCAACATAGGGAAAAAAAATTGTAATTGGCAAGTGAGAAAGGTTAAAGTTCAAGCCATAATATGAATGAAAATGCAGTCTTATTATCCATATCTTTTTTACATCTTTTGTCTGATACTAAATACTGTATTGACTACTCATGTTGATTAAACATTTTTTTCACCATTGAACCACATCGATTTCATTATATATGAGAAGAATTTGTTCAATAGCCCCTTAATTCATTCTAATTTTAGAGACACCTATATAGATAATATTAAGGGTTAATGGTCAAAAATATACATGTGATTTTGTCAAAAGTTCATCCAGCATCAATTGGTTTTTTTTGAACCAAAAGTAATTCTGAACTTCCAAATCATGCTTAAAAGTCACACTTACAGTTATGGTCCAAATAAAAGCACTTGGTGCTGGATTAACTTTTGACAAAATCGAAAGTGTATTTTTTACCCTTATTTAATGGTAAGTGTGACTTTTGAGACTAATTTAGAAGTTCATAGTTACTTTTGATCCAAAAAAAAAAAACACTTAGTATTAGACGAATTTTTAATAAATTACATGTATAGTGTTTACCCTTAACCCTAATATTAATTTACTACTTCAATCTTTTTCAGGTACTCTTTCTATAAAGTTGATTTACTGATTTCACATACCTTGAACTATATCATACCAATTTTGTTTGCACAATTTTCTTCTGTTTAAATAATCAAACTTCTTATTAAAAAATTATTCAAATCTCTAATACAAAAAATAAATAATCAAATATCTTATCAAGAAAATACAAATCTCTTGTACTATTTTTGTTTGTACAATTTTCTTTTACAAAATCTTTTTACTTTGGTTTCATGTTCTTCATATAGGCCTCATGTTAGAACCATGTGCTCTTAAATTTGATGGGGCCTTGTTTAAACACAACTTTTTATTTTATGTGTTAGATAATAGTTATCACCCTTGGCGGATTAGGGCTCAAACCCATTTAGATTGGGCATAAATAAAAATATAGAAAGAGCATGAATCAACAGTGGTAGTTCTCCCTTAATGTTGTGGATTTGAATTCACTTAACCATCCATATGTAATAATGTTGTGAGTATGTCATATAACATGAACAAAGCCCAAACTAGTAATCTAATTTTGTGTGGGTACTCAGCAAGGAATCAATTGAATTCTAATTACGTCCGAAATTCCTACATTATGTTGAATAAAAGCATATTGTTTATAAAAAAGGTAGTAAATGAACAATGGGATTTTCACCGTAGAGGCTTGTGATGCGTGTTCTGTAGCACTAGCATGAAGCTTAGTTTTAGAGTAATCACCATAATGCCATTCAAGAAATACAATAGAACAAGCTATTTTAAGGCCTCATTGGTTATCAAAACAAAGAAAAAAAGGAACAAAAAATACTATGGATTGTTAATTTTTTTTGTCCTAAAAAACACAAATAACAAAGAGTATATCCAATTGTTATATGCATCATAATTATATTCTATCCAAGATCAAATATGTGGATTATATTTTTAATAAAAGATCTCATTCTCTAATTTCATCGAGGGTTCATTTCAATCATCCTCTTTTTGGAGCAAGGTTCAAAAAACCGGACCTGACATCAAATCGGATGAGGCACTGGTTCAAGGGTTAATGGTCGGATCGGGGTCGGACCGGGTCAAACCGGATTATATTAAAATAATAAAATTTTATTGATATTAACATTAATAATCACTAATATCAAAATGTAAATGTAGATAGGTATGCATGATTCATCAAATATGAATATTTTAATGTTTCTATAAAGGAAAAAAGAGAAAATATTAGTTGATTACATGTGAAAATAAATATTATTTTACAATTCACAGGCTAAAATACAAATATTAAGAGTAACAATAATAAAATATTAAGTATATGCAAGTAAAATAATATTTAAAGTATTATAGTTTCCTAATTTCTAAAATTGAGTGAAATGAAAGTTAGTAATTAGGTGAATTATAATAAAATAAAATTATTTTTTTTAAAAAAAAAGGGTCAACCCGGTTGAACCCCCCGGGTTGACCGGTCTTTACCGGTTCAACCGGGTTGAACCCCCGGGATGCCGGGTTACCCGTCCCTTGACCGGTTCAACGCCCCCTCCGGTTTTTCAGCTCGCTCGGACCGGACCCGTGGCCGATTCACGGTTGAGCCGGTCGAACCAGCCGGTTCGTTTTTATTTCCTTGTTTTGGAGGACATTATCATGCTTGATAAATTATAATTACCAATACATCCAATGACCATATTTGAACATCTTCGAACCATCAGAAACACCAGAATGTACAATAATTTCCAACCAAGGAAAGAAAACCCGGACCGGACGGTTCGACCGGTTCAACCGTGACTCGGCCACTGGTCTGGTCCGGGCGAGCTGGAAAAACGGATGGGCCATTGAACCGGTCAACCCGGGGGTTCAACCGGGTTGGCCCTTTTTTTTAAAAAAAATTTATTTTATTATAATTCACCTAATTACTAACTTTCATTTCACTCAATTTTAGAAATTAGGAAACTATAATACTTTAAATACTATTTTACTTGCATATACTTAATATTTTATTACTTTTACTCTTAATATTTGTATTTTAGTCTGTGGATTATAGAATAATATTTATTTTCACGTGTAATCAACTAATATTTTCTCTTTTTTCCTTTATAGAAACATTAAAATATTCATATTTGATGAATCATACATATCTATCTACATTTACATTTTGATATTAGTGATTATTAATGTTAATATTAATAAAATTTTATTATTTTAATATAATCCGGTTTGACCCGGTCCGACCCCGATCCGACCATTAACCCTTGAACCATTGCCTCATCCGGTTCGATGCCCGGTCCGATTTTTTGAACCCTGCTTCCAACGTGCAAATACTTCCAAATCATAGCAATATACTTTCAACCTTCGTTGACTCAAAACAGCAAAAGATTTACATCACTATCTCTCATCTCGCTAATAACAGCCAGCATGTCCTAACAAAAGCTACTGTTAATGTAGCCCTTGACTTTAAGGAAAATAAAATCACTTGTACAGACTTAGATAACTAGTATCAAAATAAATATGCCCTCATGATTGAAAGACTGGATGCAAGTTCAGGTTTTTATACTCTGAGGCATGAAATTTGAAGAAAAAATAACTCAGTACCTCTTCCCTGTTAGACACATATCAACTGAGAAGCTGCAGGCAGGAATGATATGCAAACAAATTATTATAGCAAGAATTGTTCAATCTACATATCATTAATTTTTTCACAACGATAAACAAACATTAACATGCTGCAAAACTATATAACATCCAAAATACAACTTGCACACTTATATACTGCATACATTTAAATTTGAAAGGCAATTCACTCACAAATTCTTATAATATGAGTATTTTGTTCTATAGCTGCACTTAAGTCATAAGAGGAACCACAATCTGCTAGATTCTTGAAATTTGAGTCTTTCCTTGATACATGGTTCTGCTGATTTCATGCCAGGTGGGATAATTTCCTACTGAAGACTAGTGCCTTTCAAGAAAACAGCAATTCCATCTATGCAATACAACCAAGAGCAGGCATCAACTGCTATTTATACCAATTATATCGTCAATAAGTTTCCTTGTAGAAATGAATGATGATCCATTGCTCATGACAGCTCTCCTGGCCTTCTCCTTCATCTCTTGCACCCTCTTCTGCACCTCACTATCTTTATCCATCAAGTATGTAATCCCTCTCTCTACCTCATCAGCCAGTACACGATCACCATCACTCCTGTAATCCAGCCTCAACTCGACCGCCAATCCGAATTCCCTCACCATCCTGAATGCATTCAGCTGCTGTTCTGCATATAGAGGCCATGTCAAAATTGGTACTCCAAACCACAAGCTCTCCAATATAGAGTTCCACCCACAATGAGACACAAACCGAACAATGGATTTGTGTGCTAGAACCTCCACCTGTGGTGCCCACCCACATATCATTCCCTTATCATGTGTTGATTCTAAGAAACCTTCCGTTAAGGTTCTGTCTGCATTGTCTTTTATTGGTGGTGAGTGCATAGCCCACAAGAACCTGACCCCACTATTCTTAAGCCCTTTTGCTAATTCTCTTGTTTGAGAAGAATTTAAGCTTCCCATGCTCCCAAAACAAATGAACACAACTGAGGAAGGTGGTTGATCATCAAGCCATTTCATTATCTTGTCATGC
This sequence comes from Mimosa bimucronata, assembly GCA_037074515.1. Classification (NCBI taxonomy): domain Eukaryota; kingdom Viridiplantae; phylum Streptophyta; class Magnoliopsida; order Fabales; family Fabaceae; genus Mimosa; species Mimosa bimucronata. The sequence goes on along the minus strand of CM073443.1, from coordinate 10,858,020 downwards.
TGAGCTTGGTCCAAATTAGGATTAGGCTGACCCTTGATCTCAATCACAGGGCCAACAGTATAAATTGGAGGGACCCTCTCATCTTTAAGTATATCATCAACAGCATACTGTTCCAATTCTGAGAAGCTATTCACAATAATCCCTTTTGTCTCAGTGAAATTCTGAGCTAGCTTATGATAAGCAAAATATCCACCATCTTTACTAAAAAGAGCATTAGGCAAAACACTAGGAGGAACGGGATTAGAGAAACCTGGAATCAACAAGTCAGGGCCAGAATCAGTGAACTCATCATCAATTTGGCGTTTTTGAAGGGAAAACACAGTACCCAGAAATCCAGCATTTGAGGTAAGAAAGAAATAAGAAGGAAGATCAAATTCCTTTCCCACATCAATCATGGACAAACAGAAGAAATCAAGAACCAATCCAACAATGGGGTTTGAATCTGCCATTTGTAAGATGTTGTGTATAGTGGATTTGACGTGGGGTATAAGGGTTTCCATGAAGAGATAGACAAAGTATTCTGGAGATTTCAGAAACTCCTGAGAAGGTGGGTCTATTTCAGGAAGATCAATGAGTCGGATTCGAGGTTGGGATGGCAGAACTGATTTGATGTATGAATCTGAGAAAGGGGTGAATGGGAACTTAATGCAGAGGACTGTGAAGGAAATGCGAGAATCTTGGTCAATTAATCGCTTTGCGAACTCGAGAGCTGAAACCAAGTGACCAATTCCCGGCGAGGGGATGAAGATGAGCTCTGAGTTGTTCATGTCTGCCATTTTTGCTTTCGGCTAGCTTGGTTCGTGAACTATAATAAAGGCAGGAACATTCTGTGCTTTTAATTAGGGAACATTCTGTGCTTTTAATTAGGGAAAATTATCATTCCTTGTGTCAATGATAATTTAGGAGAATTACACACGCGTCCTAATGAAAGAGAAAAAAAAACCATTTAAATCTAATAAAATGGTCAAATTATATTAAAGTATCAGGAGATTTGGGTGATTATATTAAACTGCTATGGTAGTTGAATTGTGAATAACAATTTTGTTATAAAGGACTAATTTTCAGTACTAACCCAATGGAACAATCAATAACATAAATGGATATTGATGCAATTCAATCTAATAACACGGATGTATCTAGGGATTCAAGTGTGATATGGTAATCTAAAGAGGCTATGTAAACTATTTTTTCTACAAAAATAAGACATATGTATCATTTCCCCCAATTTTGTATTGTTTTCTATATGCATATGGTCTTTATTATATTATTTTATCTTTCAATAATATATTGGAGAAAAAAATGAAATTCAAAGCAGTCAAGAGTTGTGTGTCATTCCACCAATTTTGTATTGTTTTAATGCACTTGGTCTTTATTAGTTTATTTTATGTTTCAATATCAAATTTTAATTATCATTTATAACTTGATAATAAAATGGAATTCAAAATAGTTAACATAATCACAAGTTGTTGGTTGAAATAGTAAACGATCTCATAAAAAAAGAAAATATAAATTCAAATTTAATGCAAGAGATCTATTGTAAAAATAAAAATTGTTCTAAATTTTGAAATAAATTGATCTCATCTTCGAAATGGCTTGATCATATACTCCGAATAAATTTAAAAAAATGTACATATTATACATTCAAAGAAGTATTATATTTTATTATCAGTAGCATACAAAAAGAAGCATTTTCTTATATTTCAAAATTAATACATAAGTTGTACTTTAAAATGCGATATCATGTCAAACATATAGTTTCAATACTTGTATAGAATTATAAAGTCCTTTAGAAATAATTAAATGTGGACAGGATGTTACAATCAAATCTCATTTTTTTAAAAGCTATTTTTTAAAAAAAATAAAAAAAAGAAAGAATGATTCTACAAGGGTGAGTGGACAAGTGGATGTCAATGTTAAATTGTTAATGCTATCAAATTAGGTCAAGTGTCTGATATCTGAATGCTTGGCTGTAAAGGAATGCAGAACAATATTATTTTCAGTTTCTTTTGTAAGAAAAAAATAGGGCGAAACACTAACATATTGACTAATAAATTCAAGTATCCTTAAGCCTTAAACCTTCTAGAAGAGAAGCAAACTCACTAATTAAAAAATAAATATTTCTCCTTCTAACCCTAAATATATAACCTATCTATTTAGTTTTGAACTTTTAATTAAATTAAGGGTAAAAGTGCATTGAACATTTCGAACTATTTTGAGAGGAGCAATAAACACCCCAAAGTATCTATAGGTGTAATAAACACCCTAATATGATAAATGTGGAGCAATAGACACCTTCTATTAGCTTCAGTTATCTCTCTCCCTCACACTGTTAGATTATGGCCCACGCCGTTATCATCATCTTCCTTCCTTCCACTCTTTCATGTTTTTTCTTGTTCATAACCCAAGCACAGTGGAGGCTCACAGATAGCAACGATTCAAGTCCTAACTCCACCATTCACTGCTTTAACAATTATAGAGGTATATTTGGCTACGACCTACCTTCTATCACTTTCCTTCCTTCATTTCCTCATCTTCTACTTCTCCCTCTTGGATTTGCGCTCTTGATTGATTTATTTTTTGTTGGGTAACTCTTTTGATCGATTTATGGATCCCAGCGATTGTAGTAGACAGCATATTTGCTGGTTGTTTATACGTTTTTCTCACCGAAAAATATGGGGGGTGTTGCGGTGGTGGCTTCATCTTCATCGTCATGTTCCTCATGCTGACTGCTGAGGAACATAACGGCAAGGCAGACGTCAGTAAAATAAATGGAGTTGGGGGAAAGAAGGAGAATGACGTTGCCCTTCCCAATACCCAAGTCTGGAAGAGAGATGACGACGCATCCACAATATTTGGTGGAAGGTGAGGGCAATCTTATCTTCCAAGGATGGTTAGTTCTTAATTAGAAATTGAAGAACTTTTCTTCTCCTTATGTTTCTTCTTCAACATTAAAACCCACCGTTAAAACCTTTATGGACATGTTGAGAGTTATGAACCGTGGCTTCCTTCATGGGTTCATTGGGTTCAAACAAAAATTGTTGAATATAGCTTGTTATGTGAAGTCAGAAACGTGAATGAGGATCATTGTTGGGTGTGGAAGGAGAAAGGGATTTGAGCTGTGGATTGGGATGAAGGGTGGGAGGAAGGAAGATGATGGTAAAGGCAAGAGGCATTGTCTAACTGTGTGAAGGAGAAAGATAACTGAAGCTAAAGCTAATAGAGGGTGCCTATTGCTCCACTTTTATCACATTAGGGTGTTTATTGCACCTATCGATACTTTGGGGTGTTCATTGCTCCCCTCAAATTAGTTTGGGGTGTTCAAAGCACCTTTACCCTTAAATTAATTATATAATTTAAGTCAATAAATATGACATGTTGTTCTAAAATATCCTAGCCATCTTATATAATTCGCTGTTCTTTTTCTTAATTATTCTTTATGGATCATTAATAGGAGTAATTGAGAAGGAAAAAAAATTATACTGAAGTTATAGTTAGAACCAAAATCAACACTCAAAATAGATTTTATATTAAGAATTTGGGAGTACTACGAGACCAACCTCTTCTAACCTAATGAATTATTGACATCACCTAATCATTCCATTTTTTTTAAGAATCACAGTGATCATTCATGAAAAACAAGTAGCCTCTTCATTTATGCTTAAAATATAGGGAAAAGATCAGGAAAGGACTCTCGACATGTGTAAAGGACAGTTGGATAAAGTGAATTCAAAAATGAATAGTTATATGCCATAAACATTTCTATCCTTTTACAAATTTAATGGAAATGATTAAAATGCCTCTAAACAATTTTTTTTAAAAGGACCAACCCTGTTGGTCATCAGAACTCCAGCCACTGTTGCCGGGAGCTCCATTAATTGGCTGGTGCAAAATAAATTGAAAAGTGAAGGGGCTCGGTGTAACATCCTAGAAATTTAATTGAGGATTAGTAGGCTAATTAGGAATTAATTTATGAGAGATGGTGTATTATGAGAATATCAGAGGAATTTTTGATGTATTTTTGGGGATTTTAAAGGCTTAGTTTCTCCCTTATTTTAAGGAAAATAAAATTAGAAAAATTATTCCTAGGTTCAAAAGAGGTTATTGTGGGAGAAAATAATTAAGGGGTTTAGTAGGTAAAATTTGGAAATGAAAGGGACTGTGTGGCTCAAAATAAATATCTTATTTGAAAATTTTAGGGCTTAGTAGTCTAAGCATATTTTTTCTTTCTTCATTATTTTTCTCTCTCCTTTCATTAATCCCTTCATCCTCTTCTATTGCGCATCAGACCCCCCAAGTGTTCATCTCTCTCGCCTCACCTCCCTCTCATTTCTTTCTCTCCTTCTCCTCCATGAACGTCGCCCACTACTGCCACAATCGCAGTCAGCTATAGCATCCCTCTCCCCCTCTCCTCTCTGCTTCCCTTCTCCCTCACCATCCCCCTCTCTCTTGCTCCGTTCAGCCGCCATTCAGCCTTGAGAGGGGCTGATGTTTCCAGCGAAAACTCGCCTGAAATCACTTCCCACCACCTCCATTCATCTTCTCCAACTTCTTAGAATTTTCCCCTCCCATTTTTCGGCCCGATCCGTGGCCTTAGAAAGCAATTCAAAAATCCTTTAGTCCAACCTATCGGAGCTCGCCGGCCCCAAAATAGTGGTTTTTCCGGCCAACTAAGTACATTTTCGAAATCTCATAAGTATCCTCTATATCCCTGTGTCTTTAGTTTTTCGTTTGGCTATGTTAGAAAAATTAGGTCTTGTCTAAGTTGGGGTTTTTGAGAGCCTTAAGCTTAATAAACTAAAGCTGTGACCTTGAATTTGAGTTCCTTTAAATAGATTTTTTATTGTTGGAAGTTTTCCTAATTATTGAGAATTTTTGGATTTTTGGAGATTTTGGAAATTAGGGCTTTTGATGATCTAAAGTGCTTGAACTATCCTAAGTCTGCACAGGGGAGCTGCATTATTGTGAGATTGGTGACAGCTATCAGGTAACTGCTTTCTACTTGTTTATGTGTGTGTGTGTGTAGTGTTAGTAAGTACTTCGAAATATTATTATTTGATAATTCTGATGTTATATGGAAATGTGGTTTTGAATCACAGCTGAGATACGATTATTAGTTGATGATTGATGAGATATGAAAATAAGATCTTGAACTATTATTATTTTTATAATACAATGTCATGTAGAGTATTATTTTGAAATGGCGTAAATTTATGATCTGAAATATTTGGAACTGAAATATATGTGATTTTGGAAACTATTTCATATAGATATATATGTCCTGGAATTACTGGAAGGCCTGGTGCCTGTTGTGGGTGTTGCATATTTATGTGTTGTTTGTGAGAAATTGTTTGTGTATGTGACAGTGGTGAATTGGAAATTGTACCATCACGTGATGTGGTACCCTGTTGCGCCACAGGGATTTATTGATATATTATTGGAAATAAAGGAGAGAAAGACATAAGAGGGGGATAGCCCCTTACGGATTCAGAAAGGATAGAGATCCTTCTAATTCGTGGTGCGGTTCAGGGAGGATAGAAATTCCCTCATGAACTGTACCATGGTGATTAGGGGTGGGTGCAAGGTCCCGACTGGTCCACATGCTTTCCCAACACTTCTAGTAAGATTTGTTGGGGTTCTTTGTAATTATTAATGATATATATACTATTCTTGGAGATGAATTGGGATGGGTTATTCTACACTTATAAACGGTGAATAGAGATTTTAGGACTAAGACGTGCATCATATGTGAATAACTAAGCATGCTTTTTGAACTGATATATATGTGTATGTATTCCATTGGACACCTTGCTAGCACACACCGCACGTAGATGAGTAGTCGTGGTTGGGCTACCCTTGTTTATCTTACTTTTTGCAGGTCTTGAGAGCGGTGTAGTAAATCAAGGGAAGGATTTGGGGCGTTCTCACTGATGTAGTGAGTAAATTCTGGGCTATCCAGAAAGAATGATATTGTTACATTTAGGATCATGCATATAACGCTTCCACATAAACTTGTTATTGATTTTGGAATTTATTGTATAATTCTTATTATGAAATAGTATTTGGATTCCCTTTGGATTATTGTTAATTTTGGGACCAGTCCATTTCCGACAACTTTGTTTGGGTATTAATGGGAATCATTATGATTGAAAATGTTTCAGATGGATGAATTTTGAGGATGGTATGTTGGAATGACTTAGAGATGATTTAGATATCCATGTTAAGTGAATGCTAATCTAACATGGATAACTGTTTTAAAGTGATTTAAATATCCATGTTAGTTTTATACTTTAAAGTAATTCTTTTTCTAACATGAATATTCTTTGGATTAAGTCAGCTCTTTTTCTAACCATGGTAGGTCTTAATTGTGATTTGAATCTTCATTTTCCTATCATGGTTAGACTGTTGAATATATATATATATATAATATATAAATACTATGGAAAACATTTTCTAACTATGTTAGTCATTTTTATATGTTATTCTCTTTTCCTAACATAGTTAGCATCTAACAAATGATTTGATTTGACTCTGAGGAATTAGAAGGATATTTAGATAGTAAATGATACATGAAAGGCTTTATTATCCACATTTAGGCTATTGGTATTATTGAAATTCTTTTCTAACATGGATTGCTTTCTATAAGACTAAACTCTTTTCTAACTACGATCGGTTTTATTATTATTTTGAAAGGTTCTGTTCTATCGTAGTTAGACCTGAAAGAGGCAACCGCACAAGAGGGGGGTGAATTGTGCTTTCAAAAATTAAAGTGATGAATAATAAAAATTAACTCTAAAACTTTATACTGGTTCGGCCAACACTGTCTACGTCCAGTTCTCCAACACTTTGTTGGGTTCCACTAACCACAGGTTTTACGAGTACAGGTTCACCTGTCAACCTTTACAGAGTTTTAGAATTCTCTCTAAACACTCCCCCTTACTACCTGTAAGGCAATATCCCTGTTCTAAAGCACCTTGCTTTCAGAACAACCTCAAACAATAGAGGATTTCAATAAATATGTTCACTTAATGAACTGTTTTTGATAATCACTGAAGTACAGATAAAAACTCTAAAACAATAAATACAGAAGAGCAGAGAGCAATGAATGAGTTCGTGTATATTCTTGTTTTTCGTCGTTCTTTAATAAATGCTCTAGTTCTGTATTTATATCATTCCTCAGATTTTGCCCTAGCGTTCAATCTTCAAGAAACCGTTTGAATTTAGTTGTTGAGAGCTTCTAGCCATTGGCATTTAATGCTGCTTCTTCATCGCGCTTAACTTTCTGCTCTAGCTTCAACTACTTCTTGCGTAGGGTGAGCTAAGAGAGAGATAGACTTAGCGCTCTGAGCATCTGTACGAACTGTACTGTTGACAGCTTTTTCAGTAGCACTAGCATGATTTGCTATCACTAACTTCATAGATCATGTTCTGCACTTAAGCTGTTAGTTTGAACAAATAATCATATAATGCATAGAAGTTGCTATCGCAAGTATAATCCATTAGTTCAATGTGATAGGTACTATTCATATTAGCTAAGGATCTTCATAAAGCTTTCTCTATCAATAGACATAAACATTATCGCTGGTTACTTGATTGCTCATTAGCTTTCAGGATACTGAGTTATTTGGTTTTTCAAAAGTAATTCCAGGTATCCACTATCAATAGGTAAACTTGTTAGCGCTAGCAACCATGTTGTTACAAAACTTATTTGCATTCAGGCACTAGTTATCTGAATGTCTATTACTTTGAAGTACTTTGTTATCGATAGCTTAACCTGCTATCACTAGCTGACTTTATTATCTCAAGGACTTTTGATCTATATTTATGCTATTTGTCCTATCTTTCAAGAGCTTATGCAATCTATGAACTTCTAGCGATAGGATCTTTCTTAGCGATAGTGAATGACTTAGTGATAGATATTAACCTTGTTATTTCTAAGTCTTCACTTGCTATGGCTCTTTGTCTATTACTGATAGGAATACTCTTAGCGATAGAAATACCTTTATCTTAGCGTTCTGCTAAATTTCCATTTGCTTTGAGCCTTTCATTAGCGATACTTTCTAGCGATAGAACATTTGTTATCTAACAGTTTTTACTTGATTAAATCACAGATAACTTGCACTTATGTTTTCTATGGGTCAGTCTTCATCAAAACTTAAGATTCTAACAAGACTGTAGTAATTGTTTTTTTATGGAAACCTTTATGGAAATCTTTTTCTAACTATGTTAGCTAAATTTTGATAAGTTAATTCTTTTTCCTAACATAATTCGTTTATCTGTTATAAAACAATTTTATGTTTGATTATAGGTGGTTAAAAGTGGGATTAAGGAGTTAATGTTACACTGGGATTCGTACCCACCCTATTTCTTTGTCAACCAAGCCTCTTAGTATATATGCATCATCTTTCATTTTGTCCCAATAATTTCCCAAATTTTGGTTTTGTTTTACCAAAAGTTTCTTTTGTTTTACCGACTAAGTCTTTCGATTTACTAACTTCTGTGTATTTACTTTTACCAACTTCTTCCCTAATTTTACCAACTTATTCTTTTATATTTCCAAAAGTTTCTTATGTTTTACCAACTCATCTTTTACCAACTTCCTCTATAGCTTTACCAACTTCTTCTTTTATAATATCAAAAGCTTCTTTTGTTTACTAACTTAGTCTTTTGTTTTACCAACTTGTCTTTTAACAATTGTTCCCTAAATTTATCAACTTTTTCTTTTATATTACCAAAAGTTTCTTATGTTTTATCAACTTAGTCTTTTGTTTTATCAATGACACCTTTTACCAACTTATTCCCTAACTTTACCAATTTTTTATATTGGGACAAAATGAAAGATGATACATATAATAATTTCGTTTTGTAATATATATACTAAGGGGGTTTGGTGGCTAGCCACCAAGCCTCCAAAGAAAAGGGGGTGAGATTGCCAATTTATTTTTCACCATCCTCCCTCCCACAACAACAACAAAGCCTTATCCCACTAAGTGGGGTCAGCTACATGGATCGCACGATGCCATTGTGCTCTATCAGTAACCAAATCTTTAGATATATTATTTATTAAAAGATCGCGCTCTACAACTTCATTTAGTGTAAGCCTCGGTCTCCCTCTTCCTCTCTTAATCGGACTCCAGACTGTTTGATCTACCTTCCTCACTGGCGCATCAAATGGCCTCCTTTGTACATGTCCAAACCACCTCAAACAATTTTCTACCATTTTCTCACTGATAGGTGCTACTCCAACTCGTTCGCGTATATGATCATTCCGAATCTTATCCTTTCTTGTGTGACCATACATCCATCTCAACATCCTCATTTCAGCTACCCCCATCTTATGTTCATGTTGACCCTTCAAAGCCCAACATTCACTACCATATAATACTGCTGGTCTTATAGCAGTGCGATAAAACTTCCCTTTTACCTTATGGGGTACTTTTCTATCGCAGAGAACTCCAGTAGCTTTCCTTCATTTACACCACCCAGCTTGAATTCTATGATTGACATCGTCATCAATCTCACCATCTTGTCTTATAATTGATCCTAAATACCTAAACTTCGTTACTTGAGGGATTGTTTGCTGTCCAAGTTTAACCTCCAAATCACCTCTAAGTTGTCTATTTGCAAAATTGCAATGCATATATTCGGTCTTACTCCTACTTAAACGGAAACCCTTAGACTCCAGCGTGTTTCTCCATATTTCTAATTTATCATTAATCTCCTCTCTTGATTCGGCTAGAAGGACTATATCATCAGCAAAAACCATGCACTTAGGGACCTCTTCTTCTATAGGCTCAGTTAGAGCATCTATTACTAAGTTAAACAAATATGGGCTCAAAGCTGATCCCTGATGTAGACCAATTCTTATAGGGAAGTCTTTTGTCTCCCCTCCCGGCGTTCTAACCTTCGTCAACACCCCATCATACATATCCTGTATAACTTTAATATAAGCAACACATACTCATTTCTTTTCTAAGGCTTTCCAAAGTAAATCTCTCGGCACGCGATCATACGCCTTTTCTAAGTCAATAAAAACCATATGTAAGTCTCTTTTTTTACTTCGATACTTTTCCATTATCCCTCTTAATAGATATATCGCCTCCATTATGGATCTCCCTGGCATGAACCCAAACTGTCTCTCAGAAATACTAGTTTCTAGTCTTAACCTATGCTCGATCACCTTTTCCCATAGTTTCATTGTATGACTCATAAGTTTAATTCCCCTCCCATAAACAATTTAGAAAATAAAAAGCACCCACCGGCCGAGGCCGACTGCCAGATCTTCGATGGCCAACGTGGTGAGTCCTTATTTTAAAAAATTATTTTTTGTTTAGAGATATTTCAATCTTTTCTATCACACTTGCAAAAAGACAGAAAGGTCTATGGCATATAACTGTTTCATTAGTTTGGCCAAAAATTCAATGCAACACTCAAAGGCCAAACACATTGATATCAGACATCATTTTATTAGAGATCATGTACAAAAGAAGGATGTCAAAGTATTCTTCATTCCTATAGATCAACAACTAGCTGATATCTTCACAAAATTTCTAGCAATTGAACAATTTGTACTCTTAGAAGGTAAGGGAATAGTGAATCCCAATGAGTTGTAATTGTATCAATTTCAAAAGTCCCTGATCTTCTTTCCTTTATTTGATTTATTTTTGTAACATTCTTTTTATAAAACCATTTTATTAACTATAAAACCGAATTTAATACATTTTATTAGCCATAAAACTGAATGTAACAAGATTTTATCAATACTAACTATTCATCAATTTATGCAACATCTTCCACCAATTAGGTCCTTATTGATCCTACTTTATGCTCCCCACCCACCTAAAGATTGATGATATATCACCATAACAATACTCACACAATTAGAAACACAAAACCTATAAAGGGAAAAGGATGAAAGAGCGAGTATATTGCCATGATAACATCTAATGTTATGCAATATATGAGCCCAAGAATACCAAATAAATCATACAATGCATCATATGGTATTAGAGCCAGGCTCGAGTCCGTGTGCTAGTGAGGGTGCTGGGCCCCCAAGGGGGTGGATTGTAATGTCCCACATCGATTGGGTTAGGGATGTCCCAGGGAGATATAAGGTATTGAGCTCCCCTTCCCCTCAAGACACATTTTCACAGGTGAATGTGAGAGATTTCGGCTACTATCCCTGCCTAAGGAACAAAACCGTAAGGGGCATAACTGTCACAAAAGCGGACAATATCTTGAGCGAGGCCTTGGGCTGTTACAATTTTGATGATAACCTTCCCATTTTAGAATTGGAGGATTTTTATTTTGTTTTGTAGGTTCTATGTTTCAAGTGAAAAAGTGTAAAGAGTTTGCAAAACACTTTAGTATCATGGAGAAAAAGTATCGAGTATCTAGAGGATGTCCAACGAGTGTTCAATGAAAAGATATCAAGTATGGAGAAGTATCAATTGTTCGAGGTTAATAATACTTGAGTGTTTAGAAAACACTCGAGTTTCATATGAAGGAATTCAAAAAGACTCCAAATGCTTGAAAAGTTTTGAGTGTACATAGGAAAGAGTCTCGAGAGTGTATAAAACACCACAGTGTTTTACTATCAAATACTCGAGTGTTCTAGACATACTCGAGTGTCTATTGGAAAGCTGGAAGGAACACACGAATATAACCAAAACACTTTAGTTACTGTGTGGAACCTCTCGAGTCTGTAACAAAGTATTGACATTTCAAGGTAAAACACTCGAGTGTCTTGTGAGACACTCAAATGTCATATATGTTACATGTCTGATATAATTACATTGTTTCCTATTACACTCTCATTTTCCCTATTATTTTTTAGTCTTCCTTCAATCTCTCCTTTGGTCTGATCGTTTCAATCCCAGGAATTCAGAAATTTCACTCTCTACCCTCCCGAGGATTCTTATCCTAGTTAATTCCTCATCTCCGTGACCTAAACTCTTCGATTAAATCCCAATATCACACCCAAATCCACATTGCTCTAAAATATGGCGAGAACAAAATACTCTGAGAAGAAGAAGAAGATGGAATCGAGTGAGAAACCATCTCATTAGTTTGGACAAAAATTCAATGCAAGGGGGTTTACAGGAGGATGACCCTTACAGAAATCCCAATATCACACTCAAATCCATGTTGCTCTAAAATATGGCGAGAACAAAATACTTTGAGAAGAAGAAGAAGATGGAATCAAGTGAGAAACCATCTCATTAGTTTGGACAAAAATTCAATGCAAGGGGGTTTACAGGAGGATGACCCTTACAGAAATCCCAATATCACACCCAAATCCATGTTGCTCTAAAATATGGTGAGAACAAAATACTTTGAGAAGAAGAAGAAGATGGAATCAAGTGAGAAACCATCTCATTAGTTTGGACAAAAATTCAATGCAAGGGGGTTTGCAGGAGGATGAATCTTACAGACACCTGGATGACCTATTTGTTCAATGTGATTTTTTGAAGCCTACTGGATCTCCAACCGATGGTGTTATGTGGTGTGTATTCCACCTTACCTTCGAGCAGAAAGCAAAGACTTGGTTTACGAGCCTACCTAAGCTTGATAAGGACGCATGCACTTCATGGAGAAATTTGAGGAAGACATTATAGGAAAAGATTTCCTAGCCACAAAAACCCCTACAAGATGGAAAGAATAACTTCCATCCTCCAACATCATGATGAGTCATGTACAATTGTTGGATTCGATTCTAAGACCTACTCGCACGGTGTCCACATCACCAAATCTCAGAAGAGATACTTATGCAAACATTCTATGATGGTCTCCTAGAAAAGAATCAAGATTTGTTGGACTCCATCACTCAGGGATCTTTTCTAAATTGCACCTCAGATAAAGCATGGCAAATAATCTAGAGACTTACTCTTTGTAGACAAAAACATTACACTTCTAACCGGTCTATAAGAGCTCTAAACAAGGTTGAGTAGACTCCTTTACATATACAGTAGCTAGATATTCTTATGGCAGAATTTAGTGCACTATCTACTAAACTTGACGGATTCGCCTTTTCTGCATCAATGAATCCAACCGATAGAGAGTTGATGGCATTGAGTTATGATTATTATGGATCTCAAACGTATATTTCTAGTATGTGTCCTAGCCGCTATGAGGATGTTTCAGCCATGACTAGGGGAAGCCTATATATAAATAGGAACCCAACTCTAATTCTTATAAATGAAAGAAAGAACTCTACCCAAAATTAGAGAGGAGGTGAAGGGTCATCTATGCAAGTACTACCCTATGGTTTTGAACAAGGGTAATTGATTCCACTACATGAGTCTAAGAGTGATGAGATGTCCAAATTCTATAAGAAACTCAATGAAGAGAGAGAATCCAATAATGACAAACTCTCTTACCTCAACTCTTGTATATCCAAACTCAATGATGAGAGAAAAGCCACTAAGGAAGAAATCTCCAAAATCAACTCTAACATCTCCAAAATTGTCGAAGCCTTCTTTAGCCTCACAAAACAAGCTAATGGGCCTTTTTCATCACAAATTGTGACCAACCCTAATAATACCAAGTCCCTCCATGCTATATCTCTTAGAAGCTAAGGACATGTCCAGGATGATGAGCCAGTAGATGAGGAGATTGAGTGTGAAATTCCTCCACCCAAGCATCCACTCTTACTTAATGCTAAGGGGAGGCAAACTATTGAAAGAAAGTATGATGAATCAATTCAACAAGGAGCTGCTACTACTATTGAGCCTTGGTTTAAAGTAGAGATATCACCACTTTTGAAAATGATCGCTGCTGAGGGCTTGAGTTCTCCACCACCAGCCAAGCAAGGAACCACTAACATGCATATAGCTTTGTGATCATCCTTTTCCTCAACCTTTAGTTAAAAGTAGAAAGCATGATAGACTTGAGCATGATCAAGATGTTGTTTAATTGTTTAGTAAAATTGAGGTAAACATTACTTTGCTTGAGCTTGTTAAAAATGTGCCTGCTTATTCCAAATTTTTGAAAAAAAATATGCACTTGTAAAGGAAATTTCAAACTTGATGAGAGAGTCTAGTTAGGGTCTAGTGCACCTGCACTTTTCAGTGATAGCATGCCACATAAGGGTCAATCCAAGGTCATTCACTATTCCTTGTATTATTGGTAGAGCTTACATTTTTGATGCATTGTTGGACCTAGGTGCAACCATCAACATTATATTATGCCTAAATCTTTATATGACACCTTAAGATTCACTAATTTAAAGCCTACCAGGACCATTCTACACTTAGCTGACCAGACTGTTAGGTATCCCTATGGTGTTTTAGAGGATGTGCTTGTACAAGTTAGAGACTTAGTCTTTCCTGCTAACTTTGTCATTTTAGATACCTTTAGGGATTCTAATGGTCAGAGTAATCTTAACTTAGGTAGACCTTTCCTTGACATTGCAAACACAATCATTAACATGAAAGAAATGTCTATTACTATGTCTGCTGAGAAGCATGAAATCAAATATGTGCTTGATACTTCTTTTAACCATATGTATAATGTTACTTTGTTATATGGTGTGAAGATTAATAACTATATGCTTGATTGTGAAAATGATGTTTCATCTATGCATGCTATAGACTATGATAGCGTATTTTACCTACCCCTTCACTCTCTCATATTTCTTCTACTATTTTTGCTCAGGAGTCTATTACTCCTGTTGTTATACCTAACCCTTCTATGGTTGGAAAAATTTTTGTTTTATGTGATGTTGTAGGTGTTAGCAAGGAGGTCATACCTCTTAAGTTGATGCCTAAGAAAAAGAGGAAGTAGAAAAGAACTTGAAAGAAATCTACAAATGTTACTACTGTAGATGCCGCGCTCTTGGAACTTCAAAGAGAAGTAACCATACCAGTCCACTCTAAATTGCTACCACTACTTCCTCTTATCCTAGCTCGATTTGATATCTTGGATGCACCGAACTATGAAGACCCATTTCTTCTAGATCTTGTGGAAAAAGTCCTACTTAAGGTATCCGATTTCTTTTGGTTCCAGATCACTCAATCTCAAGATGTGAATTTCAGTGAGAGAGCCTGTGGATAGGACCATTGAGATGAAGTCCATTAACTATTGCAAGAATCAAGCTTCACTCCAACTTTCTGAGGGACATAGCATGTGTTGTGCGCTAGACAGGCTTCGACTTTACCATTCGAATTGTAAGCCTCCAGAACTTGTCAAGTTGTTACTTTCCTCTCTTATTCCACTTTTCTACATGTTGGACTACCTAGTGATATTTGATGATGCGTGTTAGGATAAGTGTGCTGGAGGAACCATTCCAGTAGTTAAAAGTAGTTTCGTGTTAGTAGAGTCAATAAATACCCCTTTTGGGGATGATTACTTGTTGCACCTTACATTTGGATTTTGCATTGAGGACAATGCAATGTTCAAGTGTGGGGACAGGGTTGCTTGATTTGGTCATTTTGGATATCTCTTTGCTTGATTTCCTACGATTAGTGGTTTTTGGTGAACTTTGACTGGTTTTTGAACTAATTTTTAAAATTTTTGCATTGAAATTATTCTTTACTTGTCTATTATGCACAAAGGGTCACATTTATCATAGTAGACTTGTTAAAAGTGAATTTAAGTGCTTCTCAATTTTCTTTTTGTGAAAACCTAGTTCACCCCACCACAAGAAGAGAAATCTTAGGTTATTTATTATTCTGGATTTTGGATAGATTTCACAATGCTTTTGTCCTTTGCTTTTTAATTTTCAAGAGTTGGACTGAGATATGTTAAGGGCATGCATTATGAAAATTTCTTTGTCAATTGGTTGTTGAATTGTGATGTGTGAGCTTTAGTCTTCCGTGAGGTTATTTTTGGCCTAATTTCAACTTTATTTATATGAGTGCATACTTGCTTTAAATATGTCAATTTCTAGAACTTGTCTCAATTGTTGGTTGAAACTGTTTTAGCCATGTCTTTTGAACATGATAGAGGTATTCATCTCATAAATCCATATGTCCTAACTACATCCACATGCACATCCATTGCACTTCTATTTGATGTCTTACATGAATAGAGCATATTTATAAGATTTCATCCATGTTTTGAATGCTTTAATGATACAACTCCACTGGCTTTATAAACTCAACTTATTAACCGAAGGTACTTCGTCACCAATGTTGGCACTTGCGTCAAACGGTCAAGTTAGATATGGTTATAATTTGGACCAAAGGTTTCTTGATGCTTTCTTGGAGTAACTGAGTAACCGGTGTTGCATTACTTATGTGCAAGGTCACGCCAAAAGGGGATTTACAATAGCTTAAGTTATTAAATAAAAAAGATAAAAAAATAAAAACAAATTTGCTTATTAGGATGCTTGCAAGTTGTTTGATTCTTACTCATGCATGACGTCACTGTTCCAACGAGCCTTTTCATTATCATAAATCCTAAAGTCCTCTTGATTCTTTGCATGTGTGCTATACTAGTAGATTTTGAAATTATTACAAGCTTATGGTGAATTGCATGTTGAGCAAGTAGAGAGAAATAACCCATGTTGTGAGATTGTGTGAAATACTTCATATCCTTGAGAGTGCTCATATGTCGCTGTTTGATTCTCAATTGCATTGGCAATTTTCTCTTTACATATCTTGAACATGTCTTATTCCAACTTGAGATTATTGATTAGCTTAGCCTTTACTATTATGACTCTATACTTTGTCCAGGAGTACAAAAGTCTATGTTTGGGGGAAGGATTATATTTCATTATTACATATTTTTATCCACTAATTATGGGGAATTAGCACTTGATATAGGCCAATACATCATAGTTTAGGCATTTGTGTACTTAGAGTTTCAAGGCATTGAGTTCATTGCATTTTGATCTTAAATTGAGCATGTTGATGTTGAGTTTGTTCTTTAAGCACTAAGCAATTCCATCAGTTAATCTCACGTAAGAAACCATACCATTGATTTAATATAATCACATGAGCATAATTATGTAAAGTTCTACAAGGGATTGATTATAAGCTAATATTGATTAGTTATTAGATCCGAAGGATATTGAGTAATTTGGATAGGACCCAAGTTATTCTATCTATTTCTAGTTGATGTTAGATTATAATTAACCTAGTTGATCTATTGAGGTTGAATGGGTTATCCTAGATTATAATTAACCTAGTTGATCTATTGAGGTTGAGTGGCTTGTCACTAACCTATTCCTTCAATTAAGACTAATTGAATTTTACTTGCATGGGTTTTGTCTAATTATCCTCTTAATTCCCCAAGAGTGAGAAATATATGCTTGCTATATGTCTACCCTAATCGAGAGAGCATCCCATCATCTGCATTCCATTAACTATCCACTTTTATCCTAAAAATAACAAAAATAAGTCTTTAAATTTACTTTGGGAAAAATACTAAAAAATACCTACTATCAACCCTCGGTTTTATTTTAGTTTAAAAAAATTCCCAGTTTTATAGCTTTAATTGCATTTAGTTTTCCTTGGTTAGTTTATTAGGCTTCTTAAGAGACGATCCGGGATAGCGTCGCTGTAGTGCAATCCTTGGTTAAATAATATTTTGTATTTGAACTCTAAGGCGTATTAGGAAAGGCTCAAATCAATGGGCCAGACACTCTTTGGGCCATTCCACACTTTGCAAGCAAGCTATCGATGCAAAAATGAGTGCCTCTATCACTTATAAGACCCCTTAGTACTATAAATAAACTAAAGATGTGGGACTTTAGAAACTTAGAAATTGTTGGTGCATCGTCCTTATAGGTTGTAACAGCCTCTATCCACCTAAAAAGTTAATCTACGGATAGTAGGATATAAATGAAACCGGAAGATGGTAGAAAAGGTCCCATAAAGTCTATCCCCTAAACATAAAAAATGTCACCCTAAGAGGCGCCTTTGGGGCATTTCATATCTCTTTGTCATACTCCCCCCAAATTTTTGGCACTTACCACAAGCTCTACAAAATGAATAGTCATCTTTAAAAATCATAGGCCAATAGAAACTGGCATCTAAGACTCTTAGCAGTTTTCCTAGAACTATAGTGGCGGACACATACCATTAAGTGGCAAACAGAGAACATGTGTAAGGACTCGGATTCAAGTACACATCTCTAGATGACTTGATCATTGCAAAGCCTTTATAGGTGTGGTTCATCCCAAATATGGTATTGAGTCTCTTGCTTCAACTTTTGTACCTGTAAGGAGGCATGTCTTCCAAGATGAGGGTAAAAATAAGATAATTAACCAAAGAGGCATAAAAGGCACCTCAACATCAATCACACATAAAGAGGAATCAGGAAAATCATCAATAACTAAATCAATATCTACTACCCTATTGTTCTCTATGAGTCTGCTTAAGTGGTTGGCTCCCAAGTTGGCATTGTCGGTGTGAATCTTGATGTGCAAATTGAACTCTTACAGCAAAGTATCCACAGGAATAGCATAGGCTTAGAGTTTGGCTTAGTGAACAAGAATTTGATAGCTACATGGTCAGTGAAAATGACAACCACAAAATGTAGCAAATATTGTCTAAACTCATCCAATGCAGATACTATGGCAAAAAGTTCCTTCTGTTGTAGTGTAATTCCTTTGTGCACAATCAAAAGTCTTAAATACATATGTTATAACATGTGGTATCTTGTTGCTCCTTTGACCTAGCATTACACCAAAAACATAGTTGGAAGCACCACATGCCTATTCAAAAGGAAATGACTAATCGAGAGCAAGTAAGATTGGAGGCTCCAATAGGGCTTCCTTTGAAGTTTCAAAAACTATGTTGCACTTATCATAAAAAAAATTCAACATTCTATTGCAACAAATGAGAGAGAGGTAAGGCTATTTGAGAGAAACATTTCATGAAGCATCGATAGAAGCCTACATGTCCCAAGAAAGACCGAAGCTCTCTGATACATGTGGGATAAGGCAACAATGCGATCACCTTGGTCTTAGCTTTATCAATCTTAATGCCTCGACTAGACACAAGATGTCCTAATACTATGCCATGAGTCACCATGAAATGACATTTTTAATAATTGAGACCCAAATTCTTTTCAACACATCTAGCTTGCACTCTCTCAAGATTATGCAAATAACATTGAATGAATCCCTAAAGATAGTGAAATCATCTGTAAATACTTCAAAGAAATCATTGAGAAAATCCAAAAAGATGCTCATCATACAGCATTGAAAGGTGTTAGGTGTATTGTAGAGGCTGAATTGCATGCGCTTATATGTGTAAGTACCAAATGGACATGTAAAGGCCGATGGTCTTATCCTAGTCCTGAGGACAATTGGAATCAAAAAGCAACTTGAATAACTATTTAGGAAGCAATAGTGTGACCTCCTCGATAGTCTCTCTAACATCTGATCAATGAAGGGAAGGGGAAAGTCATCTTTCCTAGCCGTATCATTCAGGTTTAGATAGTTGATGCAAACTCGCCAACTATTCAGTACTCTAGTGGGGATCCATTCATTATTTTCGTTTTTGAAAACAATAATCTCACTCTTCTTGGGAACCACTCGGACTTGTGAGACCAACTTACTATTCAAATTAGGATATATAATCCCGTCACTAAGGAGCTTAGTGACCTCTTTCTTGATAATGTCAAGGATAAGTGGGTTCAACTGTCATAGTGGTTGCCTCAACCAATTACCTTGCCATATCCACCAATTGAAGTATCACACTAGTTCTCTTCAGGCCATTGATATCTAAAGATGAAAAATGGTACTAGACATAATATTAATAGTGGCCCTATGATCCAACAAAGCATTAGTGATAGTCATATTACCAATAGTGCAAGGGACCATAAAAAATTTGGACTCTTGGCATTTGACCAGGAGGTGGGGCTTAAAGAGGGCCAACGCACTAGGATTGAGTTGAATTCTTACATTTTGCCTAAAGTTTTTCTTGTTCATACACAAATTTTTCAAATATTTGCAATAACTAGGCATAGACTTTACAAGTTGAAAGAAAGGCACTTTCACATGAAACTTATTAAAAGTTCAAGCATCTCATTTTCAACAACTTCATTACATTTATTTTTTCTTTCAAAGTAAGCTTAGGGAAAAGGGAGATGAGAGATATTTACCTCCTTAGCTGGAGGTTTGTCCAAGGTACCTTGTGTGCTACACTTTCCCTTCTCATTGATTCTTTGGTTGCTTAGTGTGCTTTTTCTTTACTGGAGGTTGTGCTTGAGGATCCTCCACCATGTGCTCCTTTTGGGTCAATGCGATCAATTCATAAAGTTCTATTTCCTTGGCACTTTTGGATTGGACCTACTTGATAAGGCTCCTATGTGGGCTTTCTACTTGAATCTCTTCATCCATCAATTCATCTTCATCATCACTCATGAATTGAACCCTCTTCTTAAGTGGGATAATATTAAGTTATATCCCACTTCTCAAGTTAATTGTATTCAAAGACTTGGGGTTGATGATCATGTTGAATAGAATAGAGCCACTTGTCTTGTCTTGAATTGAAAGAGTTAGAGAGCTTCATGATATAGCCTTCCAAATTGGCACTCTTGGTCTCCCATTGGCTCATGCGGCTATCCACTTTTTGAAACCCAGTCTCCATACATTGCTAGGTTTCATTTGCCTTGGAGTCACTTATTCCTCCTTGTGGTGGAAACTCATAATAATAGACTTATTCAACTCTTCAAAGTCATTGGTAGGCCTCTTCCTTCTTATGGGAGCAATAGCTTGGGAGCATTCTCTTTAGAATTGTCTTAGAGGATCACCATCTTGTTAGCAACAAAACTTGGCGTTTTGTCTCCACCCCTCATTGTAGGTAGTAGAGTATAGGTCCTATCTTGGATTTTTTGCTTGTCTTTGTTGAAACATTACATAACATTCCTTCAGTTTAGGTAAGCAATTGCTTGAAAGGTGTGTAGGTGATACACAATATTCACAAGAAAGAGTAGCTAACTCTTGCCTGTTGAACTTTGTAGTGAAGAAGGATTGGAAAGTTTGTCCAACCTAGCAAGGATAGCTATGAACTTGGCTTCAAACCTCTCTAACTGAGGTATATAGAGAGGTTAGAGTCAACTCTTTATTGATTGAGAATTTGCCTCCTTGAAGAATTGTGTTGCTTAGCCAAAACAAGCTTGCGAACTATAGGCCATGCTTCTTCCTATGTGAAATCAACAAAGGAGCCACTAGCAGTTGAGTCTAGCTTGTCTCGATCCCTTTTCCTTAGCTCATCATAGAAAGTGTTGGCTAATTGTCCATTCGGGATTTGATAGTGAGGGCACCTCTTCCAGAGGTCATTGAATCGTGTCCAATAATCATAGAAAGACTCATATGGATCTTGAGTGATGGAATTTATCTCCTTCCTTCTAGTGGATGTCCTTGTGGCTAGGTAATAATTTTCTAGGAAGGCTTGCTTTAATAAGGCCCAAGAGGTGCAAGCTTATGGAAAGTGTGAAATCCTCTACCATAATCCAATTTAAAATCACAATTTCATTCAATCCAATTTTAGTTCTGATTAAACCAATCAAACTCAATTGAAGGTAGTTAATTATGGTAGTAAAGGGGACCAACAAAATGCATAAGGTCTATCATAGTTAGAAAAGAGTTTGACTAAGTTTAGAAGTTTATGATAGCATTATCAATTTGGAAATCAATTATTTTTAAGTATGTAATCCAAACGCCTTTGAAGAGAAAAATCACCATAATGTGGGATCCAAACACCTCCGAAGAAACAGATCACCAAATGCCCAATAAAACCACCAATAATTGGTTTCAAACGTTGAAAAACCCAAAAGGTTCACTCGATGGGCATTGGGGAACCACATCACATGAAGGGGGTGAGCCATAGCTCAAGGGCGCTAGAACCAACCAATCAAATGCAACATCATGCAACATACATGCTTTTTGAATATTTGGTAATTTAAATCGCTATGGTTATCAACAACATGCCTTAATACTGGCTCAATTTCAACAACAATTCAACAACTTTATATGCATGTTCATATTCCATAACAATAAATTTTCGGCATAGAATTTTCACATAGCCAATGTGCACAAGTGAGCATATACATACCTCATATGTGCCAATCCTAGTATACCACCATTTTAGGTTTCACCAATCACACACACAATAGTAAGATAAGAAAGTGGTTCCTTATGGAGTAGTTAAGTGTTACCACAAAAGCTAGCCCGGTGCTTAACAAACCCAGATTAAAATCTATAACAACTAATCATGCAACCAAACTGAGTTAATTGCTCAATAAACCAAACAGTCATATGATCAACAACTAACATAATAGCATCACGTACACCACATACACCCATCTAGGTGGACTTCTAGACCTAGATCTAGTATACTAAGTTCTACCCAAGTCACTATATCACCAAAACAAGGACCTAAACTTTACTACTATCACCAACACAGCCATACTACAATCATTCGAGCATATAGAATTTAAAGACCCTCTTCAAATTCCCAAATCTTCAAGACTTTGTGAAACCAAGTTTTGCAATATTCCAAAATCCAATGATAGAAAACTTTAGAAACCATTTTCCAATACCAACAACATTTTTAAAACCACAAAATCCTTTAGTAATACTTAATTCCAAACTTAACCCAAAATTTCCTTAGGTTCTTGAAACTTTGTTAACAAAAATTTGAATTAAGGCCAACTACCAACCATTCAACACTTAAGATACCATTACCAATCCCCAGTAAGCATATTTAAAGCATTAACCCAAACATTGGCATGGGATTTCGAAAATCACCTCCAAACTCTAAGAATTTTGGAACTTTGCTTGGTCAAATTCATCTTATGCCTTAAAGAAAACCATAAAATCCCCATCGTCATTTGAAATTTTGGATCCCTTGGACACCCTAGGAGAAAAAACCTTAAAACACTTCCAAAACAAGATTTACATGTTTTTTTGACAAGATAATCCATAGTATTATCTAAAGGGATTCAAGAAGGAGTAAGAAAACAAGATCAACTCATTTGTAAGGCAGAAATTTTGGACCCATGAAGGCCCTTAACAATTCATCATGAACCAAAGAGAAAACACAAGACAAATGGAAGAAAGAGGGAGTATAAGAGGTTACCTATGATTTGGGGACTTAAAATCAAGCCAAAGAGCTCCCAAAAGTTTGCCTTATCAGAGCAAAAATACTCCCTCTCTGCCTCTCCTTTAAATCCAAATGAAAAATCCTAAAATTTTGAGCTGCTTTGGCCTTATTAAAAACTAGAAAATCGTGTGTTCGCCTTGGCTTCCACGGCGAACAAGACAAATCCTGTTGTTCATGCATTTTGGGCAATTCGAAAATTTATAACTAATGCTATAGATATCCAACAATTTTGATCTAGGACTCTATGGAAAGATAGGAGGTATAATTTCCAATTAAAAAGAAACAACCCAAAAATATTATTTCTCCCCAAAAAAATGACAAAGTCCCAAGACGGCCCAGAACTTTTAGATTGGAATGAGGGTGTCAACTTCAAAATCTCATAACTGATTGTACAAGTCTCCAAATTTTATAAACTTGGACTCTTTAGAAATTTTGTAATGTGAGCTTTCTAATGCAAAAAGAATTATTCAAAAATAATACCATTTGCTACCTGAAAACCTCTTCTTTCTCATCACTGCTCTAGGAAATCCTAAACATAACTTCCAATCATGAGCTTTGAGGTATCTAACTTTTAATCTCAAATTTCACCTCAATTAGAAACCATTCAATACTATACTTTAGTCACTAAGATCCTGCAATTTAGCCACTAAAATCATCTAAATCCTCAAGAATTCATTTAGTTTGCAATTAATTAATTACATAAAACTTGGGATGCTACAGAGAGAGTCTAGGGAGACTCATGAACCATTACTTAGCATTTTGAAAGAACCATCACATGACACCTTTAACACTAGTGGCTTCATCCTGTTGCAATGCAAGAAAATCTCCTCCAAGCTACAGTAGGGCTCCTCATCTTGGAAGCCATAGAATTTGGGTAAGGATTGTATCAAGAGACCTTTTATTTCATGATCAACATTAATAGTATGAAAAGCATTAGAAAATGGGTTGTGCTCAATGTTGGTTGAGGTGGATTTCCTAATGGTCTTTCTTAAACATTGCTCACCATTGTTGAAGACTCCTCCCAAATTACAATTTCCCTCATTACCATTACCTCCATGGCCATTTCCCCTATGGGCACCTAGAAGTGGATCTACTTGGGTGTCAGGGATGAATAGTACATTTTGAATCCCCTAGGTAGGTTAGGATGATTGGGCCCATGATCTATGGCTCTATAGTTAGGCTCATACTCGATATCGGTTTTGGGGTCATTATCAATTCTTGACTCATGTGATGATGGGTGTTTAACTATGAGTGAGGCAATTGAGGTTCCCTATCTTTGTCTTCTTCTCAAGCTAGTAAGGTGTGTATCAATCTCCAAGTATTCAGGGTAAAGCTCTTAGTCTCTAGAGTTTCCTCAAGTCATAGACAAGGTACAGACAACAAGCATATATTAAGGTTAAAAAAATGCACTTGCAAAAAATTCAATGAAAAATGAATGAATGAGGATGCAAGTGAGTATAGTTTGGAAAAGCGAGGTCAAGTTTGTGTATGAAGTGTATAATGATAGAAGAATGTGCAAAAGTGGTTAGGACTTAGAAAAATTTGCAGAAAAATTCTAGGTGAAATCTATTAAACTTATCATGACGAGTCTTATAGAGAAGAAGGGTCTTTTTTGTGGTAGCTCACTATGGAGAGCAATGTTGTGTGCCACGGCAAGCTATATAGTAACGAACAAAAAATAAGTAAAAACTTGCACAGAAAAATTCAGAAGCTTGTGGGTTCAAAATTTGAATTGACCAATGGGTAATTCACCACTAAGAAAGTTCAAAATGAAGAATGGAACTATGAATGAATGGGAAAACTTTGCAAAACTTCTAAGATAAAAAACTGGGGTGTAAGGGTCTAAAATTCAGAAACTTTATAACTTAAAAATTGAGTTTGAAACACCAAATTTCGCAAAATGGTTTGGAAACAAAGTTCAACACTCAAAACAACTTGTAAAGGGTGTTAAGGTTAATGGAAGGTATCTAGTAGTGGAATTGTGGATTGTCATGTGATTTAGGGATAGAGGAAGATTAAGGAACCAATGAGGAGAATAGGAGCCATAGTAGTGAGGAGGCAAGTTCTCCATGATAAGCTGGAAAATTAAAGAATTTAGTTTCTAAAATATATGAAAACATCATATCATGGATATTAAAACTTAGCTAAACCATTTAAAAATATTTAAAATGTTAGAAAAAAGAAAATGCTAACATAGTTATAAAAAAATCATTGTAGCAACGAAACTTTAACAATGTTAGAATAAAAAGAATACCTAACATAATTATTAAAAATTCACCTTCTAAAGTGTCATAGGCTCACACCAGCAAACCCATGATGAACCCTCGATCACAGAAGCTGGAAATTGCCTTTTTTAAGTGACTTGCAACCTGGATCCAAATTCCTCTCTTATGACTAGACTCTAAACTACTTAACACGCATTTCTATGTTAAACCTACCAAATTTGAAACCTAAACTTTTCTTCCACTCCATTTTCTTTCAATCATTCATTATTTACTTCCACCTTCCACCCAATATGCAATGGATTCCAACTGAGGCATGAGTTTGAGACTTCTATGGGGGAGTTTTATTCTCCAACTCCCTCTTCAATATGCTTAAGTTTACTTTTCTAGGGTTCTAGAAGTTCTATATGTTGTACAAAAATGATTGCAACATTCATTGTTATTTGACCACTTGCGTATATTTAACATTGCATTTCCTTGACTTGAATATCTTTGAAGGTATAGATTCATTTTTTGAATGATTTTTTTAGTCAAAATTATGTGTTAATTAAGGATATTCAATTAGTGGACTAAAGTGTTCGATATTTGCATTTGGTAACTAGCAAATGAATCTGTTAGTTCCATAGGAGGCATTGGACTTCACTCCTTTAGTTTTAATTTAGTGAATGGGATGACATTAATGAGTTAGAACTCTAGGATCAATCAAGTAATAATGCAGGATATCGGTTGTTGGATTTAGAGCCCCTTACAATTAACAAGCCCATTCAGTGCTTAAATAACTTGGCTTGGAAGAATCAATACACACAATTTTGGTATTGGTTATTCAAATCCAAGCCTAACATAGTGGGACCCCTCTAGATTCAATTTGTAATTAGCCAAGAAAACTCCAAAAAATTCATCTTAAGTGATGATTGGCAAGGTTTCCTCCTACCAATTATGAACCATCCCAATTTCACAAATGCATTGGAATAGCCCAAGGACTAAAATACAAAAAACATTAAGTTTATGTGATACCACAATAGGTTATAGCATGTCGTAAAAAAACATCATAATCATGTTGTTTTGAGAACTAAAATACAAAAACATTTTTCTCCACATAAAAAACTCACACTTCATCATTCATTTTCCATCTTTTCTTCACAATGTTCATATCAATACCAAAATTAAGTTCCTTTGAGACTTCCAACCGACCAATGGGAGAACCACCTATTTTCATTAGAGGATTTCATTTCAAAGAAATTTCCTTGTGTATGCTAGACATGCTACTCTAACTAAAATACATTCTCTATATGCTTCACTCACCCTCACACAAACACTTTAATGTTCAATCTTTTTTGTTCATTGAATCTTGTGATTTATCGAAGAGCCACTAAAGTTTATTTGATACCACAATGGGTTATAGCATGTCTCTCACTAGGAAATGACACCCTAACTGACACCTATAATTGCCCCGATGATGGTAGAAACCTCCCTCCACTTGAGATAGAAAAGAGAGTCACTTTGATAGTGAAAGTGATTTGAGCTTTTTATGTCTACACCTTGGGGTTCAAATGCAAAATGCTTATTTCAAGAATTGTGTGTAGTGCACAACTCTAGATCATTCACTAAGGAGCCTAATATCTACCATAGGAAACTAATTGCAATTAAAATAATAAAACTGGGGTTTTTCATGAGAAATATGTTTTTGGTATTTTGTTTATGAAAAAGTAACAAATGTACTTTTGGTTTTTTCCATATAAAAAGCAAGTGAAAATTATTTGGAAAGATACAAATACGGAAATAGGGTTTGATAGTGAGTTTCACAATTGACACCCCTCTTAAAATGATGTTGGGAGCAAATAATCCAAGTCTAAATCATAAACTTCATGCAACTGCACTAAGTCCAACTATTCTAATTGCTAAAACATCCAGTATTGCATCACTTTCATAATTATCACTTAGGATGTTGTTAAAAGCGACTTGGTTGTGCAAGATCTGAATCTTAGTATATTGAGGCTCTCTTGAAATTCCACTTTTACCACTCAAAGATGGAACTCATTGCTTATCACACTAACAATCACTAAATGTAATTTAGTCATCTAATTGTGCACAGGGAGATATAATTGTTGCTACACAATAACAAATAATTAAAATTCAAAACATAAGAGTTAGTTAGTACATAAGATAGCAATCACAAGTATACATATCTACAACTCAAGAAATTTCCATACAATATGGAAATTCATAGAAGCTACGTCTTATATCTAGACATACAAGGAAGAAATAGATATGACTCAACCAAATACAAATAATCTAAACTTGTAGAAACTAAATTACTCCCTTATTTAGTCCATTGAGGCTCTCATTGATAGGTAACAAGTTCCAAAAGGTAGTTACTCATGCCGTTAAACAGATGAAACTTAATTTGAAACTTTGGAGCGATGAAGGTGTAGTGGTTTAGGTAAAAAATCAGCTAGAGGATGGATAGGAATAGAGGGGAAATCGAAGTGGAGTGAGAAGTTTGGAGGAAAATGGTGAAAATTCAAAGGAAAAAGAAAAGAAGTTGAGGATAGATAGAAAAGGGTGAGAGAGTTGGATTTTCGCCTCCCCTGTACAAGAAATGTTAGGCTTACTAAATGGAGTAATTTTGGGTCGGGTTAAGGTGGATCGAACTGGATCAGAGGTGGAAAACCCTAAAATCTTGTGCATATCGTGAAGTTGTTATGTCCTTACACTAGCGAACCTCATTGAGGACACTCCTTTCTAGGCAATTTATTGAGACTTCTCTGTAGCTTTTCACCAGTGAAAGCACAACGAAGAACCTTGTTCCTCAGCCCTTTCAGTCTGAATTCAAACTAAAAGAATTTTTTGAATCCTTCCTTCCTTCGTTGTGACCTTGCACTAGTGAAGGCACGACGAGGAAATTTGTGACTTTGTTATGGCCTAGATTGATCTAGTACTCTTTGGTTGAATTTGTGACTTTGTTATGGCCTCTCACTAGCGAAGGCCTGATGAGTGATGAGGGATGTGTGGGAATTTCTTGTTCTTTGCCAAGTTACCATCCAATTATATTTATAATGAAAAATCAAGCGAGAATGTACCAAATTTCAAAATGCATGAATTTGTACTTAAAATAACTTATTTAACCTCAACATGTAACTAATTTTATGCAATGACTTCTAATAAAAAATCATGCCTAATTAGACTTGTATTGGCCATAAACATCTTTAATTATCCCAATTTTGTGGCTAAAATCATATAAATCTCATGTGCAAGCAAACAGAAAAAAGTCAAAGTTTATATAAATTTAGTGGCTAAAATCATATAAATCTTATACATTTTCTCTCCAATTTCTCACATTTAATAAGAATAAAATAGAAAAATTAATCATTAAGGATCGATGAATTTATACTTGGGACTAAAACTTGTACCAACCGAAACTATAATAATGATTGACATGGGAATTTGAT
Organism: Mimosa bimucronata; assembly: GCA_037074515.1. Lineage (NCBI taxonomy): Eukaryota > Viridiplantae > Streptophyta > Magnoliopsida > Fabales > Fabaceae > Mimosa > Mimosa bimucronata. The sequence continues at coordinate 10,829,292 of CM073443.1, read as the reverse complement.
GTATAAATCTTTTTTCAGTCCACTCATTTCGATCTATAAATCAAAACTAACAACTTAGATTTATAAATAAAACTTAGAAAAATCAAATACAAGTTTTTAAGCTTTTGTAATAACATTATGAGTATCATTTATAATTATTATAAATTCTTCGTAACTAATAACATTTGGTCGATAGTGATAACTTTTTAAGCTTTTATAACAATATTATGATAATCAATAACAATTTTTTAAACTTTTGGTCACCAACAATTTTTGGTAAGATGTCACATGACAATTTTCTAGCCAGGAGTTACCTCACTTTACTTAGATGATTTTATGGGAATTCAGTTTAATTAAAGACTTTTGTGAGATCTTATGTTGGTTATTCCCATAGACATGTAGTTACCTTCCCCTAAAACTTATGAAAATGTAAATAGTACTAGATCATTTTTTATTTTTTTTTTACGGTTCAATCTCACCTTCATGTTAATATCACAGAGCTGTTGATAATAATAATAAAACAAAAATATCGCAGAGCAACAGGGCACTCAAACGCAACTATGACGAGAAACACAAAGCTCCTGCTTTGCACCCATCACCGAGCCGCCGCCACCGCTGGAGACGAGAATTGAGGGTTAGGGTTCCTTGAAGGAGATGATTGGTCCATTTGACGCCACTGCATCGGTGACTAAGCATTTTCCGGTTAGATTTTATTAGCTCTCCTCTATTCCATGCTTCTGATGATTTTCAAACTAAAGTTGGATAATTTTCTTTTAATCTCACCATACACTTGGAAATAAAAAATAATAAAATAAAATCACTGTGAGCAAAGATTTATTCACGTGGTGAAGAAAATAAGCGTATGTAGCAATTATCGTTCATGGATTCACTGTCAAGTTCATGGCATCTGTGGTTCAGTGTTTCTCGCTGTTGTAACATACGGTGAAGAGCTTTGAATTGCAGTGTTTTCTCTCTGACCCTTCTTGAGTTTCTGGAGAAGATTGTCAAAATCAACCTCGCAGTGGTAATCTTTGATAGTGTTACCTCTTCTAATTGTTTTTTCCCCTTCCCTTTTTTTTTTTCTTAAATGATTGATGCTCATTGCTTGTCCATGTACCTATGGAAATTGTAGAGTTGTGAGATCTCTATAAAATCCATTTCTGTTCATTCCTCCAGTACACCTAACGTGTTTCATTTCCTGGATTTAAAAAGAAAAATAGAATTTTAAAAACATGAGTTGGTATAATATCCATAATACAATTCAGGTATGTGTATCTTCTGCTGGTACATCTGCCTGAAGGAAATATCAATACTTCAATCACGCCTGTTTTCATTTGGTTTGCTAATTTGTTTGTAGTTGGTCTTTATCAATAATTGAATTTGTTTGATCAATTTTCTGCCCTGTCATATTTATTATATGATATCAAACTGTATTTTTGTATCTGAAGCCCCTGTTATTTTTTCAGTGATTCAGGTGAACTGCGTCTATCGGTTTTTAAGGCGATAATTAAACGCTGTGACCCCATTAGAAAGGTTAACTCTAATTGGAGGGTTTTTGCCAAAATGTACACTGCAAATGAACGACTGGAGGACATTTCAGATACAACTAGAAAATTTTGCAAGGTTATAATGTCCTCTCCCACATTAGCACTTGATACTGCTCTTAATCAAACTGGAATTCGAGTTTCACCAGATATAGTTGAGAATGTTCTTAAAGATTTGAGAATGCTGGTATGGTTGCGTATGGGTTTTTTGAATGGGCTGGGAAGCAGCATAGTTATTCACACAGTGTCAGGGCATACCATACAATGATCGAATCTTTGGCAAAGATAAGGCAGTATCAAATCATGTAGGACCTGGTAAATGCTATGAAGAAAAAGGAGATGCTAAATGTTGAGACCTTTTGTATTATCATGAGAAAGTATGCTAGGGCTCAGAAGGTAGATGAGGCAATTTACACATTTAATATCATGAAAAAATATAACATATCCCCAAATCTCTCTGCCTTCAATGGTTTGCTGAGCGCTTTGTGCAAATCCAAGAATGTAAGGAAGGATCAAGAGATCTTTGACCGTGCAAAGGATCGATTTGTTCCAGACTCGAAAACCTACAGCATATTTCTTGAAGGATGGGGAAAGGCTCCAAATCTTCAGAAAGCAAGAGAGATTTTCAGAGAAATGGTTGATGTGGGGTACAACCCTGATATAGTTACATATGGCATAATGGCTGACATTCTTTGTAAAGCAGGAAGAGTTGATGAAGCTGTTGAGGTTATTAAGGATATGGATGCCAACAATTGCAGGTCAACATCTTTCATTTATAGTGTCCTGGTTCATACTTATGGGGTTGAACTTCCGATTGAAGATGCTATTGACACATTCCTGGAGATGGTAAGGAACGGAATTAAAGCAGATATTGCGGTTTATAATGCCTTGGTCTGTGCTTTTTGTAAAGTTAACAAATTTAAGAACGTGTATAGAGTCTTAAATGAAATGGAAAGCAAGGGTATCACTCCTAATTCAAGGACATATAACATAATCATAGGCAGCTTGATAGGTAATGATCAGAGTGATGAGGCTTATAGTGTCTTCTGCAGGATGATCAAGTCTTGCGAACCGGATGCTGATACTTATACAATGATGATAAAAATGTTCTGTGAGGGAAATGATTTGGACAGGGCTTTGAAGATGTGGAGATACATGAAATTAAAACGGTTTATTCCAAGCATGCACACATTTTCAGTTCTTATCAATGGGCTGTGTGAGAAGGGCAATGTTACAAAAGCTTGCGTTTTGTTGGAAGATATGATAGAGAAGGGAATTCGGCCATCAGGTGTCACATTTGGGAAGTTGAGATAGTTGCTTATTAAGAAAGGGACAGAGGATGTGCTTAAATTTCTTCAGTAGAAGATGAATCTCCTTGTCAAAGAGCCACTATTTGATTAAAAAGCATTGCAGAAGACCAGAAACTAGCATCATATTATTTATGTGGCAAGGAAATCAAGTTTGCGGTCAAGACTGTTGGATTTTAATGCCCTATCAATTAGCTTGGATATGGGCTGCTAACAGGTAAATTTTTCCCCTTGTACTGGCTATAGTCATTCGAATGTTTGTGCACATTTTTCATTCTGCAAGGTTTTAATTATAATCCACATTGAATTGCTACATACTTCTACATCATTAGTTACTCAAGAACAGCAAGATGGACATTTGGCTGAGTAGTCAAAAGTCTAAACAAGCAAGGGATATCAAAGTGGAAGAAGGGGAGAGAGAATTACTAAGTTGTGTGAACAGCATGCAGAGCTTATATTTTATCATTGTAATTTTTTTTTTAATCCTTATAATTATTATTGCATGTCAATTTCTAGAGTTGGAATAAGAAGTCATCTGTCATCTTTGAAGTAACTTTTTTCTAAAAGGAAATCATTTCTTTTTCTCATAACTTGCGTCTTCTACTGCTGCAAAGAGAAATTATGTACACCTTATGCAGTATCTTTAGCTCCTTAAGCATATTATAAGGCACATTTGCACGCACACACACGCACACACACACATATAGATTATATAGGCCCCTTAATCTTACTTGAATATGTACGGCATTCTTAAACATGGATTGCTGTCAGTATCTGAAATGAGTTACTTGTGCATGTTGCAAAGATATGGCCAATGTTGTATGAAATCTGTATCATATCAGTTCCTTTTAGCTAATTTTGTTTTTTATGAATCTTATTTTGATTTTTCTCTAATATCTGCTAACGATTTGTGTAAATCCAGATATGTGGAAGTTGTTGATGTGAATATTGTCAGGGACAAAGGTACTGGGAAGTCAAAACGGTTTTGCATTTCTCGCATATGAAGATCAAAGAATCACAAATTTTGCCGTAGGTAGGTCTTTCTTTCTCGTCATAATATGTTGTCAGTGATTTTTATATTTTTTTTTCCCTGCAGAATAATAAACTAAGTTACTTATTTTTTGTGTTTTCTTCAGATGATTTAAATGAAGCACAGATTTTGGGGGGAGTCATCAAGGTTGGTCATGTAGTACGCCTGATGATTGAAAATAAAAATAAAGACAAATAACATACAAAAACCACTATCACTGAGCAAAAAACTTGATGGACTGAAACCACTTTCTCTTCAACCCTTATTGAGTTCCTGGCGAAGACTGTCAAATCAGCCTCGCATTGTTACCTCTCCAAATTGTATTCCCCCCTTTCTTTTTCCGGTGATTGATGTTCATTGATTGTCGATGTGCCAATGGTAATTTCAGAGTTGCAGGATCTCTAATTTCTTTATGTTCACCCATCTAGTACAACCCTTACATCTCGTGTATGGTTTCCTGCCTGAATATAGAGCTCCATTTTAATGTTCTCTGGGTTTCCTCTGTTGAAAATAGTACAATTTTAAAAGCTTTAAAGGATATAAAATTTTTTGTGCAATTTAGATATGTACCATATTAATATTATATGCTCATTTATTTAAGATATATATGTATCTAGCACTGGTACTCCTGCCTAAATTAATGATCAGTGATTCGATTATGTATGTTTCAGTTAGGTTGGTAATTAGTTTGTAGTTGTTAGGATCAGTGATTGCCTGTTCTGTAAATTTTTTGCCTCTGTCTGGCTGGGTTTACATAGAAATGCACTGTAAGAAGACAAACTTGTATTGTCGCTCACTAATGACTTGTTAGTTATGTATTTATCTATCTACATAACGTATTTATTATATGATATGAAATTTTATGCTTGCATTTGAAGCCCCTGTTATGTTTTGAATGATTTATGTGAACACTGACTCTTTATTTTGGTTGAGCGATGAGAAAACTGTGACCCCAAAATAAAGGTATACTCAAATTAACTTGCAGTGGTGATTAAAATTAATGAAGATGAAATGACTCTAAATTTACGAGCTTGCATGGGGGAGCACATGCTTCTTTCAAATATGACTAGATAATTGTTCAAGGTTATATTGTTCTCTCCCAAATATGCACTTGATACTGATCTTATTCTTAATGAAACTTGAATTAGAGTTTCACCATATATGGTTTAGAATGTTCTTGAGAGATTTAGAACCAAATAATTTAACAAAAAGGTTACTTTTTAAGGTAAAAAAAAGTGGATAATTTTTAAAAATAATTATAATTATAATAAATAAATAAATTTTATATTATCCAAAATTATATATGCCACTAGGTAGGGTCAATTATATAGATGATATGTTGTCATTGTAATATATCAAAAACCAAATCTTTGGTTAAGTTATTAATTAAAAGGTCATACTCAATAGCTTTGTTAAATGTTCTTTTTTGTTTTCCTTTCTTTTTAAAAGATTATAAACTATTTGATGAATCCTCACTAACTAGTGCATTTGATACTTTATTTAAACATATGCAAATCATCTCAAACGATGTTCAATCATTTTCTTATCATTAGATGCTACTCTAACTCTTCCACTTCAAAGTTTAGTTGTGAATCTTATCTTTTCTTATATAACAACAAATTATTCTAAACATCCTTATATTATATACTCTCACTTTATACTTATGTTGTCCCTTTAAATCTCAACATTTAATATCATATAACATTGTCGGTCTTATAGTTATGCAACAAAACTTTCTTTGTTACCTTATTTTGTACTTTTCGAATACAAATAACCAAAATATATTTTTTCCATTTAAACCACTCTTGAATCCTATTATTAATATAATCAGTTTCACAATCTCTTTGGATAATTGATCTTAAATATATAAACTTTTCCACTTGAGAAATGATTTGATATCATAATCTAACTCCATATCCCCTTTAACATATCCCTCGTTAAACAACAATTCATATACTCTATATTATTCTGTGAAAACTTTTGATTCTATAGTCTTTCTCCAGAACTTGAGAGCAGCTAATCTCCTCTCTTGACAAGAACAGAAAAAAGCTTGATCATTAATGAATAAGAAAAAATTAATGGAAAAATGTAAGGTTAAAAGGAAATATAACATTTCTTTCACATATACTTGTGGAAAAAAAATTACATAAATTAACAAAAACAATTTTTTAATAATCTCTCCGCTCCTTAAGATAAGACATATTTACCTAATTTTATTAGTTTAAAGATGTTAATTAAGTTAGTTCAAATCACATGATATTATTAAAGCAACTTATACATTTACCTTTATTCCACCATCCCTCTCTTACTTGTTTACTTTTGAGGGGCATCAATAGCAATAATTTGAAAAAAAAAATTCAGAAACATTATAAAAATATTTTATATTTAAAATTAAACTCGCCTCCACAGATAATTCCTATGTTTTGGACTGAATGGAGGGTATTATCTAGGGGTAATTAATTACAGGTCCTGTGTAAGGGATTTAATTAAGATGAGATCCCATGAAATCACCTAATTAATATGAGGTCCTACGAAGTTGTTACTGCAGGTCAAAAAGTTGTTATCGCAAGGTCACAAGTTGTTACAGACGAAGAGTGATTTTCAGGCCACAAGTTGTTATGGCAGGCCAAAAAGTTGTTATTGCAGGCCGAGAAGTTGTTATTGCAGGCTTAGTCACTAACAACTTTTTGGCCTGTAATAACAACTTTTCGGCCTACAATAATAACTTTTTGATCTGCCATGACAACTTTCTGGTGGGGACATCAGATTAATTATGTGATTTCATGGGACCTTATCTTAATTAAATCCCTCATATACTGGATCTGTAATTAATTACCCCTATTATCTATTTTTTCAGGAAAAAAAAAAATATTCTCGAAGCTTAAAATCCCTCGCTCACCTATTAAACCACGCTACTATGCCTGGAAAAAGAAATGTTTTGTTTTTACCGTTTCATCTTCTCCCTCGGCTTTGAGGTAAACTTGTGAATTTGTGTATCTTCTGGTTTTCTTTATCTTTACAATTTCCCCTTTTCTTCTGTCCACTATTCAATGGTTTCACTTTGTTTCTTCTATAGCTATTTGTATTGATTTGGTCTTTCGAAATTTCATCGTCTTAACTATGACGATTTGGGACCTAATTTCTGGATTTTTTTTTTTTTTTGGTTTTTATGAAAGAATCTATTTCTCTATCCTTTGCCCCCACTCCATTTGGGATTTATCCTAACGGTTCTTTTTCTCGTGTTGTTGTTTGAACTTGTTAATCTTTTTATTTCAAAATCTGTTTGTAGGATTCTGTATTTGAGGTTTGTGTGCCATTAAGTCTCTGTATCTTTTCTAAGCATATGTAACTGCACGGGCGTATGATTGTCTTTGAGAGATAAGTTAGATAAATGGTAAGCACTGCTACTTATGTTCACTCTATATGCAATTTTCAAAAGTAATCTGGCCATGGAGATGGTTTTGAACTATTGATTTTTTTTTGTGTGTTCTAAAATGATGCAGTAGAAATGAAATTCTTATCTACAATGTATAAATGAATGAAAAACATCAAATAAAGTAAGTAATATTGGATGGAAGTAAAAGATAATTAGGCTTCTTATTTCACCTGAACATTTAATTCCCAATTTTTCAGTTCTCTTTTTCTCTTTTGGGACCTAATCTATTTAAGTATGCTTTTGCTTGCATCATCCTTTGTATTTGTATATTCTTTATTTTAAATTTGTTCTTCCACTTTTGTTAGTTAGGATTGTCTTGCCATTTACATCATGGATGTAAGTCCTCTAAAAAGAAATAGAGTGGGAGAAATCGGAACAATGGAAGACATGAATGATAAAGGTAGAAGAAACTTGAGTGAATTACCTGACAATGTTCTTTCACACATTCTTTCATTTCTTCCAACAAAAGAGGCTGTCCGAACGAGCACATTATCCAAGAAATGGGAATACATATGGACCTCTATCCCCAAACTCTGCTTTCTGCATCGGAAAGAAGAACCAATGGATTTCGTGAATATTGTTGATAGATCACTTCGACTACGTGGGTCATCCATCATAACTAGCTTTCATCTTGATTGCAACACATATGATTTTGACTGGGAGGACATGGATATTATGTCTCAAATAGAAACATGGATCTCTGATGTTGTGAGATTCAACGTCCAAGATGTTGAACTGAATATTTTCTGTTCTTATACTTTGACTCTACCTTTTACCTTTGTGAATTGTAGAACTCTCACTAGTTTGACTATTAACTTAGGAGGGATAACTCTTGAATTTCCCTCTCCAGTTTGCTTCTCCAATCTAAAGAGGTTGGAATTAAATAGTGTTGAATTTCCCAATGAGCATTCGACTCAAAAACGATTTTCTGGTTGCCCTTTACTCGAGGATTTGAAACTAGAGAGGTGTAATTGGGAATATGTAAGAGCAGTTTCCATGTTTGTGGTATCTCCAAGGCTTCAGTATTTCACCATAATTGAGGATGATGAACAATTGCCACCGAGTTTCACTGGTCATGAGTTTGTGATTTCTGGCAATGGCTTAAAGTATTTTCATTACGAAGGCGAATTTCAGTTTGACTTCAACATTTTAAATCCTCAGCTGCTAGAGGAGGTTGTCATCAAATTTTTTCCACCTGAAAATGGGCCGATACCTGTTATCAATCACTTTTTAAAGCTTCTAAGATACACATATGATGTTCCAAATCTGACACTTATGAATGCCTTGGTATGCTTTTTTCTCTCTCTTCATTTTGCTGCCTTCGTGGAGTAGTATTGTGCATCACTTGACTTTTCTCTTTTTGACTGCTTATTGATTTCTTGTTTTCAGTGCCTTCTTGACATACCAGAAGTAGTGATGCAAATACCTGTGTTTAATGGTGTGCGGCGTCTAGAGTTGGATTATAAAACTTCTGATCTTTCAAACATGGGCCTATTGATGATGCTTCAACACATTCCTTGCCTTGAATCCCTGGATTTCTTTGCGGTAATTTTACAATGGTCTTGTTTGTTTTGTGGTTACTTAATTGCAGCAACAGTGGCTAACATTTGAATTTATCATTGAAAAAGGGAATTAAGATGCCCTCTGATTGGAATGAGGACAAAATATTGGTCCCTCTGCCTCCATGTTTCCTCAACCGCCTGCATTTCATTTACATATTCATAAGGGAAGGGGATGCCGAGGACTTGATGGGAGTAAAGGTTTTGCTCAAAAATGCCATGGCCTTGGTAGAAATGGCATTTGAGTTTAGTGAACTTGTGAAAGAGGACAGAAGAAACAAATTCTGTGTTGAGTTGCTGAAGCTTCCGAGATATTCAAGAGACTGTGGCATCCATCTAAGGGAATAGTTATTGTGAATTCTGGTTCTCACATAGGAAACTTCAATATAAGATTAGACTGTTGTGTATGAGATCAAAGAGAGATAGGCAGGTTATAATGAAAGATTCTCTATAGTTTCCAAGAAGAGCGAGAAGTAGATTTTGGTTACTAAACTCTGTAGATGTATGCTTTTCTTTTTTATGTGATCAAGTAGATTTTGGTCTTCATTTAATGAAGTCACATGTGTTGTTGAAAATGAGTTTTAGAAGTAAATTCCTGACTTGTGATCCCTTACCTTATAGTGAAGGTCTTTCTTATTTTTATTCATTTCTATACCGATTAAGCGAAGCTTTAAGACTATTTTCGCTGGCTGTATCTACTTTGGTTACAAAACTAGTGTAAAATGTTTTCTAATTCCTGTAGAATTCTTTTTATACGAGTGTTGAAAGTGGAGGTATGGTTTTTCCTTTTGAATCTATTCATCATTTTCTTTGCTTATACTCTAGTATTTAAGATGTTTCAAAGTGTGATTGTTGGATCAAATTCGACAATATATTGCATATCATGTAAGTAGGTCTATACCCTTTTATCTTTTTACATTTTTGGTATTACAGATTTAAAGGATATCTTCCAATTTTTATCATATTGTTTTCCATGCATCTGACCATTTTGGTGGTGAGAATTCTTCAATGTTAAATTTTCAAAACCACTCAACCATAAAATAGATTTCGTCATGTGAAAAAGACTATATAATGACACTCTCTGAAGGTGGACTTATAAATAGGAAAAGGGTGATATGTTGGATTTGGGAAATGATCAAGAAGAATAAGAAAAAGGGATTCAAGATGATTTTGCAAGATTAAATGGGGATATTAAGAACCCAACTCTTATAATTGATATTGGAAATTCTATATTCAATTGAAAGTTAAAAGAGGCTAAACTGGAGTTCAAATCATCTCACTATAAGTTCCCATTATTCATGTATGATTGAATTGCAGTTTTAAAGATTATTTATATGTTTTATGTTCGAGCATTTGTTGGCAGTGTTGGAGTATCATACATGTATAACACTCTAGCATTGATTTTGTGCTGTAGCATTGAGGCAATTCTAACCATCATGTTATATTCTTGTTTACGTTATAGATATGTTGATGAGGTTCTAACACTCTCTTGACTCTAGAAGAATTACATTATCAAGAAAAGTATGATTATAAATAAATAATGAAAAATTAATATAATAATGAAGGGCTAAAGTGAAATGTAGAATTTCTTAACACATATATATATGCGAAAATAATTAAAAAGAATTTAGGGGAAATAAAATTTTTCTGATGTTATCTATTTTTCTTAAAAAAAAATGCTTAAAAACCTTCCCTCTAGAATTGGTGATTATTAATGTTAATAGTGTGTTTTCTTATACGGAAGGGAAGGATGTGGGGCTATTATCCAACATAAAAAGGTAATATAATTTAAGCCTTCATACAGAATGTGGCTCACTCTTTCCTAAGTTGTCTTTTCCAAACCCATCTCAGCTATGAGACCCAGTTGTTACCTATTTCAATGTTAGAGATTCCTAGAAGAGCGGCCTCGCAAGTATAGCTGGTGCAAAACTCGCCCTGAAGCTTTTGGTCTACCCTTGCACGTCTTACTAGTTTTAAAAGAGCATATATGATGAGAATCATAGATGAGTTCAATTGAAAAATTATTCTTCGGAGGCTATCAAGCTTATCAATGATTGAAGCAAAGTAATGACCTTCACAAAGACTGAAACTTAATCATTCAAAATCATCTAAACTGCTTATAAGGGATTTAATGGTTGATCATCATCATGTTAAGAGAGAGAACACCTTTGTGTATTTGGTTGTTGAGAAAACTAGGGGAAGGGGAAAATGGGACGAAGAGAAAATGAAGGGGGGAGAATTCATTTTATCCCCGTTTGACAAGAAAATGGGTCCACATGATTTTTCACCCCCCCACTTTTCTCCTCAATCTATTCTCTTCCAAAATCAAAAACAGATAAACATTCATTTTCTCTCCAATTTTCCCCTACTTTTCTCCCCCCAAGTTTCTATCCAACCAAACATAGTGTAAGGGTCTGTTTAGTATGACGGGAGAGGAGGGGAGGGAATTTTTTTTGACTTGTGTTTACAAAAATTAAAGAAGTGGGGTCAAAAATTCTTAATTAATATTTCTTAGTTTTTTTTACATCTTATAATTTCGTAAAATATCAAAACTCACTTCTCCAATTTTTGAAAAATTCAGCTCACAAAAATCCCAAAAAAATTCTCGTACAAAACAGACATAAAGCTGATTTATCACTTTCTTCTTTGTATATGTATAAAAAAAATAACATCTTCCCTCTCACTCACCTAAAAGCACGCTGCACTGTTGTGCAGAGGAGAAGTGATGGCACTTAGTTTATCTATGTCAAATCAAAGCCTCGGAGAAGGTGAGAATGTAAAGACATTCTTTCGAGAGGAAAATTTCAGCTTGCCCCCACAATAGCAAAATTAAGATCAGATTCCCCCTTTAACTTTCTGAAACTTCACTAAGTTCCCAAGGGGGCAAAGTGAAGATATTTCTAGAATGCTCAAAGACCTTTTACCCCTCAAAAAGGAAAGAGTAATAATCTGAAGAAGAGGAGACTGATGCAAGATGCGAGAGGGAAGGGATGAAGCAAACCTTAAGACCTTCTTCCACTTCCTCACCATGCCGTACAATCTCTCTCTCTCTTCTTCCACTCCCTCACCACACCATCACTGGTTCATTGCGGTCTGCAGCTCCGTCATATCGCCACGCCGCGCCTCACCACACCCTACTGTCTCTCTCTCTCTTCTTCTACTTCCATTGTGACGAAGGCGACGACGGTGGTGGATTCGATGGCGTCGCAGTGAGGTGTTTGAAGCTCGTTGCAACAACATCATTTGCCTCTGTCTCTCCATCTCTGCGCCTCTTCGCTACAACAACGTCATTTGCCTCTTCATTGCAACTTCCGTCGCTGCAACAATGTCCAGGTTTGGTGTATTTTTTTTCTTTTTTTGATACTTAAAATGCAAACACAAGTAAATTACATCAAAATTCCATGTTTAATATTTCTTTGGGTCAATGAGATGAGTTTGTTTGTGAAGATTTTCGTACATTTTGGGATTTTTGCTTTGTGGGTTGTTTGAAGTTGAAGGGATTTTTGAATTTCTTGATGTTTTGTTTTGATATGTAATTTCGTTATACCTTGTAGTTCAAATCAATCTCTGCCATAGTATTTCTCATGCACTTTGTGCTAAGTTGCTAATTGAGAGTAAAAAAAGGAAAAATATGTGCTTGCTTACTTTTTCTTATTTTATTTTTTTATCATATCCATGAGAAAGTTATGTGAGTGACCTTAGGTTTTCAATTTGACTCTTCTTCTTGAACTGAAGCAAATATATATGCTTGATTTGATTTACTTGATGCATAATTGTGGGTAGTTGATGTACATATAACAAGTGAAAAAGATAGTTTCTTGATGATAATGATGATCATGATCATAATGGAAGCAATTATAGCAATCTTAATGCTTTAGGAATAATTCTGGTGTGAACTAAAGTAAGGCCTCAATGAAACTCTCTTATTCCTCTTTACTTTGTGTAGGGCTATAGTAGTCATCATTGTGAAAAGTAGGCTCATGACCTTTTTAAATCAGTTTCGAGCTAAAAAAAAGTTGGAGAATGTATGATACTACTCACTCTGTATTAATTTAATACTTACTTTGCATCATCATCATATCATCAATATATTAGTCTTATTTTAGAAGCTAGTTGATATTTCTTTATGAACAACAACTGCTGGCTTCTATAAAAAAAATACAAGTCTTATTCTACCAAATGAGAACAACCGTATGAATTGCACAACATCACAATTAATATTTTCTTACCAAGAGAGTTTTCCATGAACTCATATCATAGAATTTATATTGCCTATATTATTTTCCTTTGCACTTTATTGTGTTGTTTGAACTAGTTGTGTTATACCAGTCTGTTTTTCCGTTTTTGAATTTTTCTCTTTCTGCTCTCCACTAATATAAAGTGATAGGTCTTATTTTTATAAAATTATTTTTGTCCTTTTTTCTAGCTGTGTTTGAAATTGCAGAGATTACTCTACTGAACATGAGGCTTTTGTGAGCAATAATCTGATTATTCTTTGATTCCAACAAGTCTCTGTTTGTTTATCTGATTCTTCAATTCAAGCATCTATTCATATGTGAATGAGTCAAAATGACAATGTGGATATTCATATGCTGAAGATGAGGCTTTTGCGTCTATGTTTCTCTATTTTTCGTCATTTGATATTGATAAGATGTTTGGGACTATTTCTGTTGTGCCATTAGGTTACACTAACAAGATCTTCTCTTTTTTTGTCTCTTTGACTTGCTGAATTGGCTAGCTTGCCACACCATGATTTTGTTTTTCTTGTTCATAGATAGTTAATTTAGCTTTTATATATTACCACGAAAGTTCTTTGATTAGATCGATGCTTGTCTTGTTGATTTAGTTAATCATGAGGCATTACTATTAACATTTAATCATTGTTTTTAGTGATGTATCATAACCATAAATCTATTTTTGTTTTGAAGACAAAGGAGAATGGCCCAAGGATTGTAAAAGATGTCCAAAGTTTATCGAAATCTCTTTTGGAAGCATGTTTTCCTACTGTTTCTTTTCTTCACTGTAAAATTAAAATTGCACCATTGCTTATTAGTTTATGTGTTCAATTGATATGAATCTCTGAAAAGTTGATGTGTTTGTGTGTTATTTTTTTAGGGTGTATAAAGATGGAGCAGAAATATAAAGAAAGGAAACAACATGTTTGTGTAAGTGGATGGAAAAGGTTTAGGAAAGATTTTGTTAAAGCCAACAATATGAGGAAGAAGCATCAATTCAAACATGCCTCCACAGCAGCTGTAAAGGAGTGGAAAAAATTGCAGTCAGACCATAAGGACATTTATACGACAAATGTGTTAATGATAGAGATGGAGAATGATTACTCCATGCCCTTTGACACCTGACAAATTGCAGCCCTGTTGTAATGATGACATTGTAAAATATAGGGTTATTTGAATTATGTTAGTGAACTAGTGACATTTGGGAAATTGTTTTCACTTGCATGGAAATAACCTTATTGCCAAAAGAGTTATTTGTAAAAAGATATAGTTAATGATTGTAGTGATAAATTTCCAAGACTTATGTGTGGATTTCCAACATAAGTATGTAGATTTCCAACATGATTATTGTAATTTTCCAATTCTCTAAAATTGTCCAATCTAACAATGCATGCTCCATTTCAAGTTTGAATTTATAAGACACATATGATGTATTTCCAAGACATATATGAGGAATTTCCAACATATATATCATAATTTTCCAAGTCTCCAGCGTTGGCTTATCAAGTATTCCAATCTAACAATGCATGCTCCATTTCAAGTTTGGATTTATAAGACACATATGACGTATTTCCAAGACATATATGAGGAATTTCCAACATATATGTCGTAATTTTCCAAGTCTCCAGCGTTGGCTTATCAGCTATTCATGCTTCGATTTCACATATGCATTTTCAAGACATATAAAAAGGATTTCTAAGACATATATGAAAATTTTCCAACATGACTCGTAATTTTTCAAGTCTCTACAATCGTTGTCTAATATAACAATGCATGCTTTATTTCTTGTTTGGATTTACAAAACAAATATGACAGATTTCCAAGACATATATGAACAATTTTTAATCTCACTTTCATAATTTTCCAAGTCTCTACAATAATCCAATCTAGCAATTCATGCTTCGATTTCCCATATGCATTTCCAAGACACATATGGTGTATTTCATAGACATATATGAACAATTTTCAACATGACTATTGTAATTTTCCAAGTCTCTGAAATCGTCCAATCTGGCCATTCATACTTCCATTTTATATACGTATTTCCAAGACACATAACATGGATTTTCAAGGCACATATGACGGATTTCCAAGACTTTCTTGCGTTTTTACAACATGATTTGATAAGTAAAAAAATTGGACGAATTTAGGCTCCTTGAATGATACATAGCTAAAAACTTTGGTTTTAAATTTCATATCAAGAGTTTTCCTTGAATGATAAGTGAAAAAATTGGACGAATTTTGGCAATACAGGTTTTAATAATATTTCCACAACTACCTAGGGGCCTACAAAAAGAAAAATAATGGCATACTCATCAAGGTTGTGATGATCTACATTTTGAAACCTTAACACTAAGCTATTAGCAATACAAAAGATGTTATCTCATATAATATAACTTATTATATCATATAAGTCATGTCCATTTACATAGTTATGAGCAAATTTCATTTGGGTGCTTAGGTCCAAAAGCCACAAAATACCATCATGAAATTCAAAAGGACATTTACATTTCATTACAAAAAACAAAAATAGATTGTGTGTATACTGTATACACACAATAGCTGCTTTCCCATAATGTGTCCCTGGAAAAACTAATGGTGTACTTCATGTTGAATCCACCACTTTCCGGCCACACATCTGTTGCTATCAAACTCTTAAGGCATTCATACGAAATCCCTTTACTTATCATTCTTACACTTACAATTCCACCCTCATATATCATCTTTCCATCTAAGCTCTTAACATACTTTCCTCCCACATGGAAGATGCAAAATAATTGCTTTGCACAACTGCTACTCATTCTCAGAGTGTGTTGCTGCACATAATTAATTCCCACATTTCAACCACATGGCAAAATTAAATCAATTAGAAATTTGCAACTGAAATAGACAATTTAACAACATAAGAATTGCATTATATCAACTCAAACTTTCATACTTTGTGGACAAGTTACCTTAACATCAATTATACTAGCCAACATTTATATTTAAAGGTTTATTTGGACTTCCAATCACATGTGTTCATAATGTATAGTCAACCAACTAACACATTCTACTTTGAGCTTAGGACACATAATGGCATTCACAAGAACATATGCTCCATTTGCAACATACATATGACAACTTACTAGACAAATAACCTTGTTAACAACATCGGAGATTATGAATACATGTACATTAGTGCCATTTGAACAACAATTATTTTAACAATACATGTTATTTATAGTAGCCATGGGAATTCCTACACACATATGACATATTTCTAAAACACATATGGCAAATTTTCTAGACACATTTCACCAATTTATAAGACATAGTACAAGTCTTCAAATGCTATACCTTTTCACATTTTCAGCAAATTCCAAGACACTTATGACAAATTTCCAAGACATATATGACAAATTTCTTATACACATTTGCCGAATTTCTAAGACATATTAGAAGTCTTCAAAGGATATGCTTGGTATCTACTCCATATTTTCAGCGAATTTCAAGACACATATGACAAATTTCCTAGACACATTTGACGAATTTCTAAGACATAGTATAAGTCTTCAAAGGCTATAGATGGTACATACTTCATATTTTCAGAGAATTCTAAGACACGTATGACAAATTTCCAACACACGTATGACGAATTTCCTAGACACATTTGATGAATTTCTAAGACATAGTACAAGTCTTCAAAGATTTAGATTAAAAAGATGAGAATTTTCTACTTGGGGATAAGCATTTACCTCTACTAGGAAGTGATTCCAACAGCTTGTTCATCCAACACTGACCTCCTTGCCTTGTAAAAGTCTTCAAAACACACATTCAGAAGGGAGGGGGTCGAAGTTATTGGTTCAAGCGAGGTAGTCTGCATTGAATCAATGGACGATTTGCTTTCACTTGCTCTTCCTTGCGTAAAGGGAGGAAGAGAATGAGTCTGAGTGTGCTTCACCAGAATATATTGATATATGTCATTTGCTCTTTCTTTTCCAAGGGTAAAAAGGTCTTTGAGCCTTCTATAATTAATTTCACTTTGCCCCCTTGAGATTTCAGAAAGTTAGGTGTTGAATCTAATATTAATTCACTACTGTGAGGGTAAACTGAAATTTTCCTGACTAGAGTAAATTTGTGTATTTTCTGCTTTTCTTTATTTTTACAGCTTCCCCTTCCTTTTTTGTTTCTTATATCGCTATTTTTTATTGTTGTGGTCTTTCCAAATTTTATTGGCTGAACTATGACGAACAAGTGACCTAATTTATGGAATATTTTTCTTATAACAGAAACTATTTGTCTATCCCCAGGCCCTTTGGGATTTAACCTCTCAATTCCTTTTCTCATGTTGTTTTTGGAACACGTTAATCTTTTCATTTCAAAATTGGTGTGTAGGACTCTATATTCAAGTTAGTAGGCTACAAAGTCTTTGGAAAAGAAATATTTTCTTCCATACATTAAAGGGGTAGAAGATGACTTACTTTTCCAGTCATGCTCTGTATTTTAGGTTTGTGATTGTCTTAAAGAGATAAGTCAGATAATTGGTAGTCACTGCTACTTGTGTTCACTCTATAAGCAGTTTTGAAAATGGCGATGATTGTGAAATATTGACATCTTATGTGTGTTCTAAAATGATGCAGTGGAAATGAAATTTGTATGTACAATGTATAAATAAATGAAAATCTTCATAAGCAAGAAAAATTGGAGAGAAGTAAAATATAGTTAGGCTTCTTAGCTTATTTCATCTGAACATTTAATTCTGAAAAAAAAATTCAGTTCTCTTTATCTCTTTAGGGACCTAATCTATCTAGCTATGCTTTTGGATGCATCATCCTTTGTATTTGTATATTCTTTATTTTAAATTTGTTCTTCCACTTTTGTTGGTTAGGATTGTCTTGCCATTTACATCATCGATGTAAGTTCTTTGACAAGAAATAGAGGAGAAGAAATCGGAACAATGGAAGACAGGAATGATAAAGGTAGAAGAAGATTGAGTAAAAAGTCCTGACAATGTTCTTTCACACATTCTTTCAATAAAATAGGCTTTGCGAATGAGCATATTACCCAATAAATGGGAATACATATGGACCTCCATCCCCAAACTTTGCTTTGTGCATCTGATGGAACCACCAATGGATTTTGTGAATATTGTTGATAGATCACTTTGACTACGTGGATCATCAGACATAAATAGCTTTTATCTTGATTGCGGCACATATGAATTTGACTTTGAGGGATGTTGATATGTCTCAAATAGAATTATAGATCTCTGATGTTGTGAGAGTCAATGTTCAAGATGTTGAATTGAATCTTTTGGGTTGTTCTCCTTTTAGTCTGCCTTTTACCTTTGTTAATTGTAGAAATCTCACTAGTTTAACTATTCAGAGAGGAGGAATAACCCTTGAATATCCCTCTCCAGTAGGGGTGAGCAATGGGCGGGCTGGGTAACCCGAAGCCTAACCCATCGCCCGCCCATTTAATATTAGATGGGTATGGGTTAGCCCATACCCGAGCCTCAACCCATTCAAACCCGAACTAAATGGGTTCGGGTTAAATGGGCGGGTTAAATGGGTTATGGGAAAACCCATTAATCTCTTGACCTATTTTTTTATTATTACAAATTTCTGAATTTCTTATCAAAGTTAATAATTCAAGCATCACATTCACATACTAAAAGTGACAGCAAGATCTACAACTCCACATCCATGTTTACATCATAGTTTGTTGCACAAAAAAACTTAAATTTAGATAAATACCATAATTATAGGAATGCTACTGACTTACTCTCAATACTCATGGACAAAATTAAAACAAATTGAAAAATATATATATATTTAAATGGGCGGGCATGGGCAGCCCAAGAGTGCACAAAAGAACTTAAATTTATATAAATACCATAATTACAAGAATGCTACTGACTCACTCTCAATACTCATGGACAAAATTAAAACAAATTGAAAAAATATATACATATATATATAAATGGGCGGGCATGGGCAGCCCGAGGTTGTGCCCATCGCCCGCCCATTTAATTTTTAAATGGGCTGGGTTTGCACCCGCCCATCATGGGCTTTAATTGGGCGGGCTTTAAATGGGTAAAAATTGCGGGTAGTGGGCTAGCCCATCGGGTTTCGGGTATTTTGCTCAGCCCTACTCTCCAGTTTGCTTCTCCAATCTAAAAAAGTTGGAATTTAATAGTGTTGTACTTCCCGATGAGCATTCAACTCAAGAAATATTTTCAGATGATATACTTGAGGATATGAAACTAGAGAGGTGTAACTGAGGATGTGTAAGAGCAGTTTCAGTGTTTGTGGCATCTACAAGGCTTCAGTATTTCACCATGATCAAGGTGATGAACAATCGCCACCGAGTTTCAGTGGTGATGAGTTTGTGATTTCTGGAAATGGCTTAAAATACTTTCATTACGAAGGTGAATTTCAATTTGACTTTAACCTTTTAAATTCTCAACTGCTAGAAAAGGTTCTCATCCAATGTTTTCAACATAAAAGTGGCCCAATAGCTGTTATCAATCACTTTTTAAAGCTTCTAAGATACACATCTGATGTTCCAGGTATCACACTTATGAATGCCTTGGTATTGTTTTTACTATCTCTTCTTTTGTCTGCCTTCATTGAGTAGTATTGTGCATCATTTGACTTTTCTCTTTTTGACTGCACATTGCTTTCTTGTTTTCAGTGACTTGACATATCAGAATTGATGATGCCCATACCCGTGTTCAGTGTTGTGCGGCATCTAGAGTTGGATTATGGTACATCTGATCCTTCAAACATGGGCCTATTGATGATGCTTCAACACATTCCTTGCCTTGAATCCCTAGTGTTCTTAGCGGTAATTTTACATCTAATGGATCTTATTTGTTTTATGGTTAATTAATTGTACCAACAAGGGCTAACATTTGAATTTATTATTGAAAAGGGAATTAAGATGCCCTCTGATCCAAATGGGGATAACATATTGGTACCTCTGCCTCCATGTTTCCTCAACCACCTGCATTTCATTTACATATTCATAAAGGAAGGGGATGTGAAGGACTTGATGGGAGTAAAGATTTTGCTCAAAAATACCATGGCCTTGGTAGAAATGGCATTTGAGTTTAGTGAACTTGTGAAAGAGGACAGAAGAAACAAATTCTGTGTTGAGTTGCTGAAGCTTCCGAGAAAGAGATTGTGGCATCCATCGAAGGGAATAGTTGTTGTGAATTCTAGTTTTCGCATAGGAAGCTTCAATATAAGATTAGACTGTCGTGTATAGATCAAAGATAGATATGCAAGTTATAATTAAAGATTCTCTATGGTTTCGAAGAAGAGCAAGAAGTAGATTTCGGTTACTAAACTATGTAGATGTATGCTTTTCTTTTTTATGTGATCAAGTAGATTTTGGTCTTCGTTTAATGAATTCACATGTGTAGTTGAAATATCAGTTTTAGAAGTAAATTCCTGACTTGTGATCCCTGACCTTATAGTGGAGGTCTTTCTTATTTTTATTCATTTCTATACTGATTAAGCGAAGCTCTAAGACTATTTTCACTGGCTGTATCTACTTCGGTTACAGAACTAGTGTAAAATGTTTTTTAATTCCTGTAGAATTCTTTTTAATCGAGTGTTGTAAGTGGAGGTATGATGGTTTTTCCTTTTGGATCTGTTCACCATTGTCTTTGCTTGCGCTCCAGTTTTTAAGTTTATGCTCAAAATGTTATTGTTGATCGAATTCGTCAATATTTTACACACCATGTAAGTAGTTCTATGCCCTTTTATCTTGTTACATTTTTGGTATTACAGATTCAGAGAACACCTTACCATTTTCATTATATTGTTCTCCGTACATCTGACCATCTTCTAATTGATCATGAGAATCCATCAATGTTAAATTTTCACCAATTATATACTCAACCATGCAATGGATTACCTCATGTGAAAAGGACTAAAAAAAGACACTCTCCACATGATATAATCAATGCTGTTAATTAAAATTGCAGATTATATCAATCTATGCTACTAATAAAGACTGCTTCCCAGTTTAATTGCAATGGTAATAGTCTCTTTATTCTTTCTTATATTTTAAGTTTTATGTGATACAGAGTGACTACTCTTAATTGTGTGGATGTTAATTTTTGTTTCCCTCTATCTCATTGCTAGCTTATATTTACCAAAACTTTTGTTTATCTTACAATATTTTGTGAAAACCATTTTAGAGATACAAACGTTTAGCTTCATTTTTAAATTTGGCATATACACTTTCTCTCTTTAATAATGTTTGCAAATTTTCTTTCTTTATTAATTAAACGATTTACCTTTATTAGCACAATTAGCCGTTGTACATGGACTAATAGTTTTAACGAATCAAGGATATACGGGCTAATCATAGGTGTTCAACATTTTCCCGTCCCGGTCCGTCCCATCTTGTTGGGACAGAGTGAATCTTTGGGATGGGACAGGACTCAGGACGCAGTCATCCCGATCCCGTCTTGTCCCAAATATACATGTGCCATATATATATATTTTTAAAAAATACATGTGTCCTGAATATACATGTTCTGTCATATAGATATTTTTTTAACCCTCTCTCAGGAGGTTATTCCATTATTTATTTCTGCTTGTTTAGTTCTGGAGGATTGTTTTTGTTTATTTCATAAATTAATAAATATATTTACGAGAGAATGAACCATAAATCTGTTGGTACAAAAAAAACCCATAAATCTTTGTTTATTTCATATATACATATATATATATATATATGCCTGGTCTCCATCGTACATATGCATCGCTAAATAATAAAAAATTTCACCTCAAATATATAAAATTTTCATCATACATAGCATGTTCCCGATTTCATTTTCCCTTCCCTCATCCCTCTCTCAAGCGCTAACCTCCAAATATTTTTTTGGCTTATTTATTATGTTGTATAAGACAGATTCTTGAGAGCAAAGTTGGGCCCATTTCTTTGTTTACTAAAAGTTCAAAGGGCCATACCTTTTTTTAATAGCAAGCTGTTCTAATAAAAAAAAATATTCGGGACTTTCCCATCCCATCCGATCCTGTCCCATCCCAATCGTGATCTGGACAAGTTCAGAAAGGGACGGGATACAGGACAAGAACCCCGTTCTGAACTCCTTTCTTTGGGAGGAAACGGGGCCATCCCGCTTACGTCTCGTTCCGTGAGCACCCCCAAGGCTAATGGTACTAAAAAAGAATATTGAAGGATTTAATGGAAATGAAAAGGGGATAGGTATCAAATTAAAAATTGAGGAGGAGCACAAATACATGCAAAATAGTTTTCCATGTTGTTGCTCGCTTGAAGGCAATATGCTTCAAAATATACTTTTCTTCAGCAACAAGTCCTATCATTACTTAAATGTAACTGTTGCGACTCCTCTCTCTCTCTCTCTCTCTCTCTCTCTCTATATATATATGTTATTTTAATTTAAAGTTAATCAAAAAAATGGTTTGAACTTAGTTTTATTTAATAAATAACTTTTATCAGAATTTCCGTTTTCTTGACTAATTGAAAAATAAATAAGAACTAACACTTCAAACTTTTTTCAAAAAAATAAAATAAAATTAAAACACCACTAAGTTAATAGTTTCAAACAAAATGTGTCCTTCATACAAGTCCCCAAACACAAAGTTCGGATTATCTGTTATCCTATCCGTAAGAAATTCTATTAGTAATTGATTGTTTTTTTTGTAGTGTAAGCACCCTCCAAAACTTAATTTTGTCCGGCACTCCTGAGCAAGCACTTTATTGGTCAAAATTCATATTAACCTTACTTTAAATGAGCACAATAAGATGGAATGAACACTTCTTATGACACTTATATGAGTGTTTTTGGGTTTGAATACTTGTACATTTGGAGGATTGTTTAGAAAGTCATGTTCTCGCTTTAAAGCGTCGGTCATTTAAAGTGTTGTTGGGGATTTATTCATGTATACATATGCTGTGCGCTTAGGGTCATATGGGGTTGTCATTGACATGAAATACTTTCCATACTTTTGTGTATCCAGTCTACCAAGACATTTTTAGATTTTTAGACTATCTATAAGTATATTTTTCATATTCTGATTATAAAATTTTTAATGTATAAGTGTTAGTAATTATAATTATATAACAATTAATTATAGTACTCATATATTTTTTAAAAGAATTAAGAGCAAGGTGAACAGAACAGCGAAAGAATAACAGTAACCCTACAGAGAAACACTATCAGATGATAAGGAAAGAAAGAGCTCGAAAACTCTAGAGCTCACTGCACTGCTACAACCTATAACAGACATTGCCTTTTATAGTCAGCGATGTGAATGTTGGACAATGGCTTACACACATTGATGACAATAAACCTTCAGTTACAAGCATTGGCATAATTATACCATCAATTTTGGAACGTTGCCGCAAATAATCATGCACATTAAGATCTTTTTACGCCCTTGTAATTGAAGATTTAAGGTATCAAAAACTGCAACCACCAAAATATAAGGTTTCTGGTAAGCTATGTTAAAAAAATATTTATTTACAATTTTCACAAAACGTTTCACTAAAAAGTGTCCAGTCCATATTTACTACGCTCATAGGTGGGAAATCACTGGATTTACTGTGTTTGCCTCTCGGTAGCCCATCATTGTGCTCGCGAGGCTCACTCCTCGCTAGGCCCATTTACTTGTGCTAGGACACAAGGTATATTATATACTCTTATATCCTCTCTCACCCAAGCATTATGGGACTTCTCCCCATTTGACACACCCACTAGTTTTCTTAGAACTCCAACAATCCCCCACGTGTTAGATAGGATCGTTATTAGCTGAGTTAACATACTATAATATAACCATTGTATCTAGTAGTCCTCTGGACTATGAACTAGATCTAGACTAATAACATTTAGTACACAGAGATGTCACTAGTCATATGGACTATGAACTCACACCTCTTGGTGTATACTAGAGGTATCACTAGCCAGGCTATACCCCCGTATTTCCGCTGCTAACTGCAATTCACGTTACGACGGCTATACTTGTACCTGGTGCATAACGAATGCTCTATAAACTTTGCCATGGTTTCATAGGAGCAGCCTCACTCCAAATTTGTGGAGATTATTTCAATAAATAATGCAATAAATACAACATCCCCTAGGATTATGAAATCATTAAGAGTTTATACTTAAACTTGCCAAAAATGCAAATCTAGCACTTTCTGGTACCATAGGAAGGGACTAGGTATTTAACATAGTGGTAGTAGAACTAACAAACAACTTGTTCTTACCCATAGAACTTGCTTCATGAGATCACCAATCATACAAGCTAGGTTTCCATCGTTGTTAATTTAGAATTAGCTTCAGTCTCATTTCCCTCGATGAATAAACAATTTGTTTCCTCTTCAGGGGTTTAGTTAACGAATCCGCATGGTTAACTTCAGACCTCACATAATTGATTAAGATTACACCAATTTTTAACACATGATTTATAATATTATGCCTCAATCAAATATGTCTACTATTACCATTTAATGTTTTATTTTTAGCTGTAACTATCGCATATTTGTTATCACAGTGGAATGACACTGAAGGTATTGGTTTACTGCATAGTAGGATATTTACTAAGAAGTGTTTCAACCACTCAACCTTAGAACCAACCAACTCCAGTGCTATAAACTCAGAATCCCTCGAGGATTTGGTTAATATTGTTTATTTTAACTTACTTCCACGTTATAGCTCCACGACCAAAATTGAAAACATAACCACTAGTGGATTTGGACTCCTCTGAATTAAAGGTGCAACTAGCATCACTCTATCCTTCTAATATAGTGGGAAATCCACTATGATGAAAACCATAATTCATGGTACCCCTTAGATATTTCAATACCCTTAACAAAGCCTTCCAATGTTCATTACTTGGACAATGAGTATATCTACTCAATCTGCATACAGCAATAACTATGTCTGCCCAAGATCTTAACACTCAAAATTACTTTTGCTTTACCAAGATCTTTCATATCAAAGTTAAAAAAAGAAAACATTTTGTTTGAAGCACAACATTCATACTAGTGCCAAAAATAAGCATGTCATCCACATAAAGACAAATAATCACACAATCATTATTCACAAGTTTTGTATAAACACATCTTTCTACTTTTATAGTAGAGAACCCACCACTTAACAAAACTTGATCTAATTTTTTATGCCAATGTTGGGGTGCTTATTTAAGGCCATAAAGTGATTTAACAAGTTTACAAACTTTATTTTTTTCTCCAGGAAGTACACACTACACACCCCTCAGGTTGTACTATATAAATTTCCTCTTATAAGTCGCCATTAAAAAATGTTGTTTCAACACCCATTTGGCGAATAAAAAGCTTATGTCTAAAGCAATTACAACTCTAATGGAAGCAATCCTAGTCACAGGACAAAATGTATCAAAATAACCAACATTTTCTTTTTGTGTTAAACCTTTATCTACTAGTCTGGCCTTATATTTATCGATTGATCCATCAGGAAAATATTTTTCCTAAAAATCCACTTGCAACCAATAGGTTTTGCTCCTGGATGCAAGTTTACCAAAACCCATATTTTATTTTGACTCAAAGAATCATGTTCAACTTTTATAGCTTCTTTCCAGAAAGTTGCTTCCGGAGAAGAAACAACTTCATAAAAATTTTTTAGCTCATTTTGTACCAAATAAGTGTTAAAATCATCTCCAAGAAGGTTTATTTTATTTGCCTTTTACTTCTCCGTAAATTCTCAATAGAATCTTCATTTGAATTTTGTTCAAAAGAAGAAGACGAATTTTCAATTCTTTTTGGAATATGCTCAACTTTTAAAGGAAATATATTTTGAAAAAATTCGGCATCTTTTGTTTCAACAATCGTATTACGATATTAAATATCACTTTTCAAAACTACAAAATGATAAGCAGCACTTTGTTGAGCATATCCAATAAATATACAATCAATAGTTTTAGAACCAATTTTTCTCTTCTTTAAATCAGGTAATAATATTTTGGCAAGACACCCCTCACAGTTTCAAATGTTTGAGATTAGGCACAAATAAGCAGACAACAATAGAGCTTCTCCCCACAAGTTTTAAAACCTTTCCATGATTCATAAGGCGTCTTTTTAGTTAAGCATACAGCAATAAAGCTTCTCCCCACAAGTTATTAGGTGCAGCGGAACTCACAAGCGTAGCATTCATCATGTATTTTAAAGTTCTATTTTTCCTTTCTGCAACATTGTTAGATTCAGGTGAATAAGGAGGTGTTACTTCATGGATTACTCCCTCTTTTTCACAAAAATCATTTAGTATTAAATATTCTCCTCCTCTATCCAACTTAACTATTTTAATCTTTTTATCAAGTTGATTTTCTACTTCCTCTTTATACAAAAGAAACTTATCAAACGCTTAATCCTTATTTCTCAACAAATACACTTTAGTATATCTTGAAAAATCATCAATGAAAGTTATATAATATCTTTTGCCACCTCTAGTCTTAGTTTGTTTAAGATCACCTAGATTAGTATGAACTAAGGACAACAATTCAGTTTCTCTTTGTGTAAAAAATGAGTCATTTAGTTAATTTAGTTTTTGCACAAACCTCACATTTATTTTCCACATCATTTTTATTTGTAGGAATTATTCCAATATTTTGAAGTCTAATAATATACAATTTATGAACACGTCTTGGTCTAGTATGCCATATATCATAAGAATGAATCAAGGAGGAGGAGGAGGAAGGAGGAGGAGGAGAAGAAGAAGAAGATGTATTATTCATTTTATCAATACTCACCACAAATAGACCCTAATCACAACAGCTTTTCCCAATAAGTACATTATTCTTATTCATGATAATCGTGTCAGATTCAAAGAAAACTCTAACCCCATTCTTTCCAAACAATGCCACAGAGACCAAATTGGCTCTACCTTAGGTACATACAGTACATCATTCACTGCTAAAGTCTATCCCAATGTGAGCTTAAGTACCATTTTTCCTTTTCTTAAAACCTTAGTGGTTTGAGAATCAGCAAGGTACGTAGATGCGATCATCCCCTTTTTCAAAGGAGGTAAATAGCTCTTTGTTTGCACAAATGTATTTGGTAGCTCCAGAATTTGTCACCTACTTTTTCACATTAGAAACCAGGAAAACCACAATGACTTTGTCATCAGAACTGCCACCATCACCATCAACCAAATTGACGTTTGACTTTGGTGGATTATTACCTCTTTTAGAGTTGTCTCCTGTAGCCCTTTTCCTGTGTTACGCTGCATGATGACATTGCTATCCACAAACATAACAATTTCCTTTCTTTTTAAAATTTGGTGTTATAATCTTAGGCTTGCACTACTACAGAAATGATCTATTGCATCGCAACAATAGCAACGCTTATAAACTGCGAATGCTGGGATAGGTCATTGGAAGCCTATACCAGCGCTTTAATAAATTAAGCGTTGGGATAGGTATGAACCTATCCCAACGCTTTTCTTCTAAAAGCGTTGGGATATCTTATCCCAGCACCTGGATATAATAAAAGGTAAAATTTGTTTTTATAAAGTATGATTATGGGTTGACTTTAGTTTTTATTTTGACCTTTCTTTCAATTTTTAAATAAAGTTTGATCTAACCTCTTTTTAATATTTTTCGGATTAATTCAGAATTTTATTTTCAATTTTTCATTAATTTCTGGGACCTATCCCAGCGCTTTATATGTATTAAGCGTAGGGATAGGGTTGTAATAATAATTTTAATTGTCCTCTACTTTTATTTCAAATTTTTTTTAATTTCTGGGACCTATCCCTCCGCCTTATATGTATATATAAAGCGGAGGGATAGGTTTCTTAATTATTATTTTGTTTTTTATATTTTTTTGATTTAATTCAGATTTTGTTTTGAATTTTTTTTAATATCTGTGACCTATCCCTGCGCTTTATATGTTTAAAGCGCAGGGATAGGTGTTTTAGTTTTGTTTTTTAATTTTTAAATTTTTTTTACTTAAGTCAGAATATTTTTGGAATTTTTTTTTAATTTCAGGGCCTATCCCTGCGCTTTATATGTATAAAGCGCAGGGATAGGTCTTTTAGTTTAGTTTTTAATTTTTAAATTTTTTTTACTTAAGTTGGAATTTTTTTTAATTTCTGGGCCCTGTCCCTGCGCTTTATACATAAAAAGCGCAGGGATAGGTCTTTTAGTTTTGTTTTTTAATTTTTAAATTTTTTTTACTTAAGTCAGAATTTTCTTGGATTTTTTTTTTAATTTCTGGGCCCTATCCCTGCGCTTTATATGTATAAAGCGCAGGGATAGGTCTTTTAGTTTTGTTTTTTAATTTTTAAATTTTGTTTACTTAAGTCAGAATTTTATGGAATTTTTTTTAATTTCTGGGACCTATCCCTGCGCTTTATATGTATAAAGCGCAGGGATAGGTATTTTAGTTTTGTTTTTTAATTTTTAAATTTTGTTTACTTAGGTCAGAATTTTTTTGGAATTTTTTTTTATTTTCTGGGCCCTATCCCTGCGCTTTATATGTTTAAAGCGCAGGGATAGGTCTTTTAGTTTTGTTTTTTAATTTTTAAATTTTGTTTACTTAAGTCAGAATTTTTTGGAATTGTTTTTTAATTTTTGGGACCTATCACTGCGCTTTATATGTATAAAGCGCAGGGATAGGTATTTTAGTTTTGTTTTTTAATTTTTAAATTTTGTTTACTTAGGTCAGAATTTTTTTGGAATTTTTTTTATTTTCTGGGCCCTATCCCTGCGCTTTATATGTTTAAAGCGCAGGGATAGGTGTTTTAGTTTTGTTTTTTAATTTTTAGATTTTTTTTATTTAATTAAGATTTTTTTGGAATTTGTTTTAATTTCTGGAACCTATCCCTGCGCTTTTTCTTTATAAAGCGTAGGGATAGGTTTTTATTATTATTTTTTTTTAAATTTTTTTATTTAAGTCAGCTTTTTTGGGAATTTGTTTTTTAATTTCTGGGACCTATCCCTGCGCTTTTTATGTATAAAGCGCAGGGATAGGTTTTTATTATTATTTTTTTAATTTTTAGATTTTTTTTATTTAACTCAGATTTTTTCAAATTTTTTTTTATTTCTGGGCCCTATCCCTGCGCTTTATATGTATAAAGCGCTTTATATGTATAAAGCGCAGGGATAGGGTTTCCCACGAATAAATTCATTTGTTCCCTCTCAAAAACCCCCAAATTTCCCTCTCTCAGCTCGAAAACCCTCACCCTCAGCTCCGCCGTCTTGTTCCCCCTCAGCTCCGCCATCCCAAGTTCCCCCACAGCTCAGCCCTCAGCTCCGCCGTGTTGTTCCCCATGCTTTCAGCTCCCATCTCGTTCCTCTCAGCTCTCAGCTCCGTCGTTCAGCTCGTGCCGCCCCAAGCTCGTTCATCTCAGCTCGTGCCCCCCAAGCTCGTTCCTCTCAGCTCGTGCCCCCCAAGCTCTTTCCTCTCAGCTTGTTCCTCTCACTCCGTCGTTCCTCCGTCGTTTTGTACAGGTTCCATTTTTTTTTTGTGAACACTTTTTTTTATTTTTTTATTTCGTGTTTGTACAGGTAACAGGTTCTTATTTTTTTATTGTTTAAGCTAAACATGCTCAATTTATTTGTTCTCTCTTTTATTCATCGTCAATAAATCTGGCTTCTCAATTCATTGATATTGATTCATGTTCTGATTGTTATTGATTCACCATTCTTGTTAATTGCTTCTGCCAGGTATAGCATACATATCTATTTTTTTTTGTTTTTTTTTGGCTAAATGGCTACTATTGTGTTATTATTTTTCACTGAACTTTGAAAGCTTGTTTATTGTACTCTTTCCCCTGTAAATTAGATGTTACACTATGCATAATGAAGTGTTTATTACTATAATGAATGAATTTTTATTTTGATTGTTAGGTTGCTCTAATTATGTTATTTATATGTTGTAGGAATTTGAACAAGCATTTTCTTGGTCCACATTTTCATCCTCCACCTAAAGACAAGTTAGAGAATTGAATCAGGTACATTATATGTTATGTTAGGTGCTAAGACTATTGTGTGGTCGTTTAATGTACTTTTATGAAATGATTGCCGTGTGGAACTGGATTTGTGAGCTGTAATTGAGTTTTTCTGCCTGTGAATATATGCTCTGTGCTGAGTTCTGCTGTGGTGGGCTATCCATTTTTATATTAAAAGAGAGGGCCTTGAGCCTGGGAGCGTTCATTTTTTAGCCGTTATGCTGCCGAATTTATTGTTAAAAAAATAAGGTAACATCGTAAGGTGGCTACCTAATGATTAAGTCATGCACATCGATCTTACTTCCACTTTCCTTTAGTAGGTTATAATGTTGGATCGGAAATGGATGTCTTGTGATCGACGTTCAAAGGAATATATAGATGGAGCAAAAGAATTCATTGAATTTGCCGCTGAGCATGCAGAGAATTCTAACAGAATTGTATGCCCCTGTATGTCGTGTTTGTATGGAAAGCTTCTCCGTCCTCTTGACTTGTTCGGCCATTTATTCTGTCATGGGATCGATCCGTCTTATACACGTTGGACAAAGCATGGTGAGACGTATGAGTGTTCTGGCGGAGACCGGGTACCTGATGTTAGTAGTGCTTCAAATGTGGTTGACATAGACATGTGTGATGAGAGCGATGATCTTGAAGAAATGTTGAATGTGGTGGGTGAGGAGGATCCTGAAATGTTTGAGACACTGAAGAGCGATGCAGAGACGCCTCTGTATGTGGGATGCAGTAAATACACCAGATTACGTGTGGTGCTTAAATTGTATAACCTGAAGGCGCGATACGGTTGGAGTGATGCAAGTTTCACTGCTCTGCTATCCGCTCTTCGAGATATACTCCCAGAAGGGAACGTACTCCCCTCGAAAACATACGAGGCAAAGCAAATTCTCCGGTCGACCATATGAAATATGAGAAAATACATGCATGTCCCAACGACTGTATTTTATTCCGGAACCAGTATGCGTAGTTGGAGAAGTGTCCTAAATGCAGCACATCTCGGTATGGAAAGAAAGGTAAGAGTCCTTCTAAAGTCTTGTGGCACTTTCCGATCATTCCAAGATTCAAGCGCATGTACAGTAATGCGGATGTTGCAAGACTTTTGACATGGCACGCTGATGAGAGGATTCAAGACATCAAGCTTAGGCACCCCGCCGACGCCCCCCAATGGAAAAAAATTGATTACGAGTTCCCTGAGTTCGGTGAAGAACCAAGAAACCTACGGCTTGCATTGGCAACCGATGGAATCAACCCGCATGGAGTTCAGAGTAGTACTCACAGCACTTGGCCGGTGATTCTGATGATATATAACCTCCCCCAAATTTAATCATGAAACGCAAGTTTATGATGCTTTCCATGCTTATGATCGCCGGGCGCAACGTTTCGTTCGAATTCATAAGCCCTTATTCGATAGCACAAGTTCCGGGCACGAAACGTGAGGACCAGTTCAGAGCGATTCAAAGGCGTTTCTCTTTAAAGGCAACAGCCAGAACTTTATTCTTAGCTCCAATTAATACATGGTAAGTCTTTACATATTTTTAGTTCCGAGCATCATAGATATATATACTGAAATAACGTTATAAAACATTTTAGGCTACATTGGATTTTGCTTGTCATCAATCCGATGGCACAAGAGGAACCCATAATTTACTATTTGGATCCTGTGGAATCTGCTCTCCCTTCTAATCGCCCAGATTTGATGCGTCTCTTCAATGGGTAAGTGAATGTCAACATTATTTGAATGCGTTGTATTATTTGTCACTTTATGCCCGATCCTAGCCAATAAAATTAATTTAATATGTTTCTTTTTTAGAGTATTGACTAGTTTTCGGGCCGATGTTCAGTTGAAGTATTCCAGAGCCCCTGACCCGAAAGATGCTTATAAGTGGCAACAAGTCCAGGTTTTATAAAGTTATTCAATTTTTGAAACAATATATCTATAGTTAAAATATAACGTAAATGTTTCTTATATGATATATTTGGTGTTTCTTGTTACAGTGCCCCTACCAACCCAATAACAATGATTGTGGTTACTATGTGATGCAATACATGCGAGATATCGTTACACATGATCGACTCGGCATCCCACTGACAGTAAGTTTTATATTTTTCCAACTCTAATGTGTTTGTACTTGTTAGACTTCAAGTAAATTTACTTGTCATTTAAATGTGTTCGTGCAGTATTACCCAGACGCTCGTTCGTTCATGTTGTCAAGGGAAAAAATGGATGCACTAATTGAAGAATGGTGCACTTATGTATACCCTCTTTTCTCCAACATTAGATGATCCATTCATTAATTAGTATGCTTTTGTTTTCAACTTACAATGGTTGGTTTTATTGTACAATATTAGTATGACTTTTCTGGTGTGTATGTATATATATGGTTTGGCTGGAATGGATAGTGTTGCTGGTTTTTTGCACTGATGCAGGAGGTTGTGAAACAAAAATAACTGAATATTTAAAAAAAATAATGCCTATAGCAGCGCTTATTAAGTAAAAAGCGCTGCTATAGGGTAACCTATAGCAGCGCTCATTATGTAATAAGCGCTAGTATAGGTACCTATAGCAGCGCTCTTTAAGTAATAAGCGCTGCTATAGGGTTTCTTTTTTATTTATTTTTTGTAAAAAATTCATATAGGTATGACCTAAAGCTACGCTTTTCAGATAATGAGCGCTGCTATAGATTACCTATAGCAGCGGTCATAACACAAAATAAGCGCTGCAATAGGTCATATGACCTATTGCAGCACTGGCTATAGCAGCGCTTAAAAGCGCTGCTATAGGGTCAAAAAAAGCGCTGCTATAGGCTTTTGCTGTAGTAGTGTTGTAATTAGAATTTTGCTTTTGCTTTTGTTTCTATTTTTTTTTATATTTGGAGTCATACCTCTTAAAGTGAGGCTTTTCTTCCTCCAATTGTTGGTATCTTCAATAATAATGTGAGTGATCAGGTTCATGAGAGATAACTGTTTCTATTTGTGCTTCAGCTATTGCTTGTGGTCATTCCATGATTCTGGCAGCTTCTCGATCAGTATACTAGCCATGAACTCACTAGACAGATTAATTTTTTGGCTCTCAGCTCCTCAAGCAGCTTATGGTACTCATTGATATGTAGCGTAATCTCCTTCTCGTCAGTCATTTCCCATCTATAGAAATTTCCAATCGTTAACTACTGTTTCCCAGTATATTTAGCAGTGTACTTGAGGATAAGCTATTCCCGTATTTTGCTAGCCTCCTTATAGACATGGTACACTCGAACAAATCATTAGATAAAGTATTGATGAGAGTATGTCTACAAATCTTATTAGTATAATCCCAAGCATCAATCGTGGCTGATCATTTTGGCCTGTGCACTTAGAAGTTGATCCAGATGAACTCGAACTACTTCCTGTGGTAGTGGCGAGTCCACTCACATTAGGTCCACTCTAACGAGTTCGCAATGGCGAAACCGACTAGTCAAGATCAAGATCTTGAAAATCAAGATTGTCTGCTTTGCATTCAAAGTGAGAGGGTAATCGTGCCTTCGAATCGAGCTTCCCAAAATGCTACATTTTCGGAGTAAGTAAACAACACAAGGCTCAAATCTCTTGTTTCCCCAACACTGTCTTCTTCCCCCACTACAAAAAGAATGTGCATTTTCGGTAAGATGATTAGAGAGGTTGGGGGTAGTCGTGTCTTCAGAGGATAAGTCTATTGTGGGGTGAACATCATAGGTGTTTTCAGATACACTTGCTGCTTTAGATCCCTACTCAAGGCAATGAATGCAATTATAAAAATAGGCAAACTTTTATACAAAATGATTTTATTGGAATTTGTTAAATATAGAGGCTTATGACTCAGAATATATTAAATATGAATATGCTTGAGCAGTAAAGAAGATGACATTTTGTGTCTTGGTTGAAAGGAAGGTGTCGTGAGAAAAATGGATGAGGGAATGAAAGTAACAATAGGAACATAGGAGAGATTGGAAGGAATGTCAAATCCCACCCTTATAATTAAGTTTTAATCTGCAAAATCATTGTCAATATCAACAACTGTTAAATAGCAAATCACGTATTTTCACCCTAAAATTTAATTTTTATTTTCAAATATTAATAGAATTTTAATTTAATATTTTGAATTTTGCTTTTCAAAATCATTTATTGTGTAAATACCTAAGTGGAAAATATCATTTTCATCATGTTCATTATTTAATGGAAAAACTAATGTATTTTACCAAATTCTATTTTCCTACAAATAAACAAAGCCTTTAGGAAAAAAATAAAATAATGAAAAAATGACAAGAACCAATTTTAATAGTTTATATTTAATACTTTAAAATATTAGAAGATTAACTTTATTCATATATCCCATATTGTACCAAATAAATAAAATATAGCAATAGAAATTAAAATATAGTTTATCAAAAACATTAGAATATCAATAAAAAATTGACTTACATAGAAAAGGGAGAGACAAGTTCTGGGTTAATGAAATCACGAAGTTGGTTGTAGAAAAGAAAAAAAATGATGAATAATCACAACTATATTATTATTGTATAAGATATGAATAGGTAATTTGTTCCACAATTAAACTCCTTCATTGCTGCATAAATAAACTAATTAAAAAAAATAAAAGATAACCATGTTACAATAAGCATGACGAATTATTTAACATGTATACGTATATGCATATGTGTGTGTTTGTGAGTGCACAAATTAGTGTGCCTTTCAAAAGAATATTAAGGTAAAAGTTGTCATAAACCTCTTGTATATCCACAAGAACACTTAAGCTCAAGGGTCACTGATTATTAAATATAGATATTAAAGACAACCAGAAACCCAAAAAGAAAAATTCTTATTTGAACCTGACATTCATAAAACCCTCTTTCACATTGCACCAAACTAAAACAAACCCATGATCAAATCAAACTGAACCACCGCTCATCAAGCAAACAATCACCAATAAGTATAAACATGAAACAGGAAAGAAGCAAGTCTAAGACAAAATGAATAAGCAGAAAAGCAGAAAATTCATAATCCAATACAAAAAATTAACCGCAATTAAACTGAAGCGAAAAAAATAAACTGCATTAGATCAATGAGACCTACCTTCTGCCAAATTGCTTAACGTAGAGGATTATGTTATAAGCTCATTCCTCATATTTATAGGCATAGCTTAGGGTTACAATATATCCAGAAAATATAATTATTGATAGATTGACCAATCAGAATATGTTGTGGATGTCTTTAAATTTAAATATAATTAGTAGATATAATTAGTGATAGATTGTATTTTTTTAAATATAATTAGTAGATATAATTAGTGATACATATTGATAGATATAATTTAAATATAACCCATCTTTAAATTTAAATATAATTATTAGTAGATATAATCAGTCTTTAAATTTAAATGTAATTATTAGTAGATATAATTAGTGATAGATTAAAATAATTATACTTAAATATAATAATTCAAAAATCATTCCTCATATTTATAGGCATAACTTAGGATTACAATATATCCAGAATAAATAAGGATAGAAATATATATTTTTTATATCATTTTTTTAAAAATATATTAAAACCAACATATAATATAATACGTTATCCAAATACTAATTAAATTGAATTATTAATAATATATTTGTTGTAAATTAGATTATTTAAAAAATAGGCCAAATTAATAATGGAGATAGAGACAAGGCTTCATTGGCTTAGGAACATAATTTTAAGGCTTATCTTAAATATAATAAATATGGACAATCATTCTTTAAATTTAAATATACTTATTAGTAGATATAATTAGTGATTATCAGTCTTTAAATATAAATATAATTATTAGTTGATACAATTTTAAGGCTTATCTTAAATATAATAATTGAAAAATAATAATTATATTTTTCTTTAACATAATTAGTGACATATATATTTTGGGATTGACCAATCAAATATAATTAGTTATATAATTTGTAGATTATATAATTAGTGATAATTTGACCCATTGATCTGAATAGAACTAATCATATAGGCTGTTAATTCCTTATAAATAGTGTTTTGGTGGAAGAATAATTTATGTTATTTTGATTTTGATATCATTTTTTAAAAAAGTATATTAAAACCAACATATAATATGATACATTATCCAAATAATAATTAGATTGGATTATTAATAATATATTTGTTGTAAATTAGATTATTTAAAAAATAGGCCAAATTAATAATGGAGATAAGGAGAAGGTTTCATTGGCTTAGGAACATAATTTTAGGACTTATCTTAAATATAATAATTATGGCCAATCTTTCTTTAGATTTAAATATACTTGTTAGTAGATATAATTAATCGCACAAGTACTTTGTGAATTATGATAATTTTAGGAACATAATTTTAGGGCTTATCTTAAATATAATAATTATGGCCAATCATTCTTTAAATTTAAATATACTTATTAGTAGATATAATTAGTGATTATCAGTCATTAAATTTAAATATACTTATTAGTAGATATAATTAGTGATTATTAGTCTTTAAATTTAAATATAATTATTAGTTGATACAATTTTAGGGTTTATCTTAAATATAATAATTCAAAAATAATGATTATATTTTTCTTAAATATAATTAGTGATATGTATATTTTGGGATTGACCAATCAAATATAATTAGTAGATTATTTAATTAGTGATAATTTGACCCATTGATCTGAGTAGAACTAATCATCTAGGCCGTTAATTCCTTATAAATAGTGTTTTGGTGGAAGAGTAATTTATATTATATAGATAGATAGATATAGGTTACCGATGAAAATTCTGTTGGTTAATAAAATAATATAATTATTAAAATTAGCGACGGAAATTCTGTCGGTAATTAATTATTTTAATATATTATTAATAAATTAAAATAATAATTTATTAATAAAATAATATAATTATTAAAATTACTGACGGAAATTCAGTCTGTCGTCGGTAATTAATTATTTTTGTATATTATTTATAAATTAAAATAATAATTTATTTATAAAATAATATAATTAATAAATTTAAGAATGGAAATTTTTTTCGTCGATAATTTGATTTTATTTTATTTTTTCCTTGTAGTGCCCCTCTGTATATTTGAGCAAGAAGAGTTGGAGCGTTTAGAGGGAGAGAGGAAGTAATAGGAAGACGCTTAGGGGAAGACATGAAGAAGAAGAAGAGAAGAGAGGAAAGAAGGAAAAGGATGGGGATTTTGTGAAATAAGGAGGAAGCAAGGAATGAATGTGAGTGTGAAAATTCTTAGAAAATTCTTAGCGAGAGAGATGGAGAAATTTACTGGGATTCTTTTTATATGAAGAGAGACGGTGAGCTTTAACGCGTACAGATTACTCGATTAAATTACATAGATATGAGAAAGAGAAGAAGGCGGAAGAACAGAGAACAAAAAAATAGAGTTTTTTTCTATTTTCTTTTCCTCTCCACTTCTCACCTGCTGTTTCACGAGACAGCTTTCACTTCTCTCCCTTTCGCCGTCGCCTCTAGCTTCCAGGCCACATTCCTATTGCCACCCAAAGTCGGGGATGATGAAGAATCAACATCTACAGCCTTTTACTTTGCCTCCTTTCCGTTGGCCTCTCCCAAAACAATAGGTTCAACCACATCCTCTGGCACCGGGTCTCCTGGACCTCTCTTATTGCTCGGAGAATTTGTGATTTGGGCTGCAGACATGACTTTGGTGGATAGCTCCCATCTATAAGCTCAATGTCCATCCCACCATTGACGTCGGGGATGATGAAGAGCCAACGTCACCGTTGTCTTTCTTCAGCGAAAGTTGAGAGGCAAATTGTTATGGATGATAGGGAAATGATTACTAAATAATAGAGACGGCCATGGAAGTCCAGAGAGGATAGAGAAATGGCCATTTACTGTTTACTTCTTTGATTTGTAAGCTAATTTATGTGTTTTTGAACAGGTCACTTTCATGCGTTATTATTAGTGGGGACTGATCAAGGGTAGAGGCAAATAATAGTTAGTAATAATTCAAATAATTAAAATAAAATTTGGAATATGTGTGAGTGTGTGTTTGTGTGAACGAAAATATTATTAGTAACCAATTGATCAACTCTGTTTTAACATTGTTTCACATCATAGTCTTCGTGAAGTTGTTATGAAATTTGAGAATTTTAGCGGATTAAATGCCTTCCTTAAAACCTTATAGTAATTAACTAAAGTTGTTGGTGCAAGCTCGTATGTTGTTGCTTCGTGTTGAATGTATCATCGTTTTAATTTTTATGTTATGGTGTGTAAGATTTCTTACTTTCACAAATTGTTGTTCATTCAGATGATTATGTTAAAGAAAAAAAATACTATAATTAAAAAGCATGATTATTTTATGGAAAAAAGACAAAAAATACCTCTGAACTTAAAAAAGAACATTTTAATCTCTTGAATTATGAATCGTAAATGCTCGATCGGGAAGGTGTGTTGGCCATCAAGCATTTTACTCAATGCTCCAAGAATTCTTCGTTACTCGATCAAATTTAAATACTTCAAGGGTTTTGGTCATGTAATGCTCGATTGGAACATTAGGCATTGATTGGGGAACATTGGTATATGTATTCAAGTAGTGAATTGAGCATTTGAGGGTATATAATTAAGTAATTTTGTATCACAATAAGATTTCATAGGGATGTACATGATTTGGTGAGGATAAATGGGAGAAAGCATGGTAAGGAGAATCTCACTATGTTGCTCATCGAAGCGAGCAACTCAAAGGAAGAAGTGGGTTTCTGTGCTCTTTGCCATAACGAGCAACCATACTCGTCATGGTGAGAATCCTACCACGTCGCGAGCTTAGTGAAAGCCTTGCTGAGGTGAGCATTTGCTCACTCACTGTCATATTCCATTTTATGGAAAAAAAAAGGTTTTAGAGAGAGAGAGAGAGAGAGCAATTTTAGAGAGAGACTCCTCAAAGTGGAAGGCTCAAGTCCTTAATCAAGTTTTTGTTCCCTAACCTCCAAGTAAGTCATTCCTAATATCATTCTTCTTCATTTAAATTTGATTTATGAGAAAGGGTATGGAGGTGTGTAAAAGGTCGGGCAAATGATGGGTATATTGGTAATTTTGGGGGGTGTTGGGACGATGAAAAAAATGCTGCCACGTATGTTGCTTGCCACGTGGGCACAAATAATCCAACATGTAGCGCCACATACGCATAAAAGGCATCCGTTAATTTAACTCTAACGGCGTTGGCCAATGTCCTCATTTTAAAACTTTATTATGGTACAAAAAAATTTTAAAATTTAATTGTATCAGACGCTCCTGAGCTAACATTAATTGATCAAAATGCACTTTAATCTAATTATTAATGAAACAAAAGTTCCTAACCACCCCAATAGAAATCCCGCAAGCTGCTAGTTGCAGGTACCTGAAACTAGGTGGGAATAAATGTCTTGACAAGTATTGTTAAGGCATTCTTCACATTAGATATGGCCAACTTTCATTTATCAGGTAACAAAATCTACACTTTTAGGTCATTGGCAAGTTTTGACAACGCATTTCCGAAGTTTCATTATGTATTAATTTAACCTAAATTCTCCATACCAACATACCAAAGAACAGCGAGTGCTTGCTCACAAAAAGA
This sequence comes from Mimosa bimucronata, assembly GCA_037074515.1. Lineage (NCBI taxonomy): Eukaryota > Viridiplantae > Streptophyta > Magnoliopsida > Fabales > Fabaceae > Mimosa > Mimosa bimucronata. The sequence continues at coordinate 10,789,626 of CM073443.1, read as the reverse complement.
GATTGAATTGTTCCCTTAATTCAACTCCATTCCTCAATGTAGTAGAGGGGAGTGCCCACAAGAGATGAAATCACTAGTTCACACACCAATCATGTCATAAAACAGATTCACCATGTAAGGAGAAGAGAGTAGGAGAGGGGAGTTACATATGGGAGTTCGCTTTTTGTCATCTCTTGACAGCTGATCCACCCAAAATAATACATCCCTTGTCTTGTCTCATGTATACAATGGGTAGTTATTAATTTGAATTTTAAATTATAAAGATTAAACTCCTCATTTGCACCTACATTTCTTCTAATTTGCACAATAGCCCCACCTAAATTAGGTTTGGACCCTAACCCATTAAGTTTGGACTATGCATGTTCCAACATTAATATATAATAGAATAATATATAATTGAATAAATGAAAAAAGTTACTTTTGATAGTTATTAATAATGTCAAGTTGACAAATTCAAGTATAGTAAGAAGACTAAATAAACTACTACTATTGATTATATATAGCACATGTTACATTTAACTTGATTATTTACCAATCTATAAGTTAGACAAGTTAGTTTAAAGAAAAATAATAACAATAAATTTTATAAATATCTCAGTTTGCTTTCTTAATTATTGTCCTAAAATTAGTCAACTTAATTTTATATTAAGGATCAAATTGAGTATTTATAAAAATAAAATAAAATAAAAGAGAGACTCTCGCTGGACACTTAATTAATAAGACTAGTCTAGAGATTTTAATTTTATTTTGATTTGATCAAGGGTGATGTCACTTTAGACTTGAAACTTATTACTTTTACAACTTAGAGGGATTTTTTTTGTCTCTATGAAGAAGTCTACTTACTAGAATTTAAATATTTGTTCTCATTTTTATGAGGGTGAGGTGCCTAACCACATTAAACAGCAGTTTGTTAGTAATCTCAATGATCTGGCCATCCAAAAACAAAAAAAGTGATCCTAATGATCTAAGAGTTCAAAAGGACAGGAAAATAATGATTGATATAATATTGATGGATATGACTAAACGTGTAAGTTAAACTATGAATACTATAAAATTATGGAGCCAGGAGGGAAGTAGCACATGTTTGACTTTGAGGAAAATCGAATATCTTCGTGATTCATATCCTTTTTGTTTGACTCTGAGGAGTCATAAGGACAAGAACCAGGGAGTGAATGAACATGGCAAATATTATCTATCTCCAAGGGCATTTTTTAATAGTAGAGACAGAATATTTTAATCATCACGCGTTGGTATTCGATTTAAATAAGTTTTAGCAAAACCAGAAATTTTTTATTTCATATCTTTCAATATAAGTGATCAAGCTTGTCGCTAGCACTCAATTAATTACTAAATAAACTAAATATATTATAATGGCAAACCTAGATCTCATGGAGCCTTTTAATTTAATTCCAAAATTAACTTAATTAGTACATAGATCCAATTATCGAAAACAAAAAAATCTACAAGACATATTTTTCGACTTTACTTTAGAAATAATGTATAGAAAATAGGGAATATAAGAAAATATGAAAATAAAGCTTCTTAAAAAGTATTAAGACAAATAGGATATGAAGTTACCATGCACTAGGTCAAAATTAAAGCCTTAAACAAATTCTTTTCAAGTCAAAAGTTCAAGATCAATGCATGCATATTCCAAATACCAAAGCAATAAATAACTTTTAGCGTGTTAAACAAGAATGACTAATTCTTTTTCTTTAAAGAAAGCTAATCAAAGATTGAAGATACTAAAGATTTATAAAATCAAAGCATGCAATGGAAACAAATTATATAATCAGTATATTTTAGGAAATATAAATGATAAAAACTCAATTCATTTATAAAAAATGAGCCACTAGTTTAGATTCAATAAAAGAGAAACGATCAAACTATAACTCCAATCTATATAACACTGATAAGACACAAAATCTATCCTTAAGAATGGATGCCTTAGCCACCAAGTTGATGGATGTGAGAAAGTAGAAGAGAGAAGAAAATGGTGTGTGGTGTACTGGTGTTGTTGAATGGCGTCCTTGGCTTCCTTTCATTGGATTTTTGGTTCTTGTTCAGTTGGTGAATGATGCCTCCTAGTGGGTAAGATGAAACTGCATCTCTTTCTTCATTAATCACGACTTGATGATGAAGGTGATAGTTATAGACTTTTGATCCACTTTAATTCCTTTTGAATAAAGATATATGCTTGAATTGGAATTCAGAAGGGTGGTAATTGACGTGCTTTTAGGTGAGTGACACATGGAAGGGTTAAATTTATTGGATAATTAATTTTTTTGATAAATTGATTTGGATAATTCTTGTTAGAAAGATAGGTGTACATGTGATATATTGTCACATATGTGTCTAACCATGTTGGACAATGACCCAAAACAACTTCAAGGTCAGTAAATATCATATATCTTTTTCATATGCAAATTTCAGTTCTTTAGGCCCCAAAGCCTATCTCTTCCATCATTTATATAAATTCTTTAAGCATAGTCTTAAAATCAAAGCAAGAAATACCTTTCTTTCAAGGAGGTCGATTCAACAAATGAGAATCATATAAACAAATGATAATTTTCATGTAGATTCTTAAATGTGTGTCATTAATGTATATGAGCTACTCCCTCATTCCCTTATTATAAGAGTCAAAGAGGTAAAATCACACAGATTAAGTAAGTGGTTGACAGAGATGAATATGTCTAAACTAATTTTGTTTTTTTAAGTTTGCCCTTATTTATGATTTAGTATATAAGAGAGAGAAATGTGATAATAGTGTTATAAATGAGTATGAAAGAAAATGTGAATAGAGAGAATAAGGATGGTTAAAGTGGGAAAAAACTCATTAAATGCTTTGGCAAATTTGGCCAGACTCTTATAAAAAGGAACAAAACCATTTAAATTTTTGGCTCTTGTATATAAGGACGGAGGGAGTATTTGATATCTATAAAAAGTTATTAAATGCTTCATTTATATATTATGAATAACATTGTTTACCTTAAATTGTTTATGATCATGAGGAACAGGAAAAAAGTTAAAATAGATCATCAATATATTATATAAAATTTATTAAAAAAAATAACAATAAACAACACCAATCAGTGAATGCATAATAAGTGATTGATGAAATATATCCAAAAAAAAAAAAAGTTTTTGTGGATAAGTGTTCCCATAACAATTTTCTGGTGATGAAGAATTTAGACTCAATTTCAAATTGATTTCAACTTAAATCTCTATTTAAAATAAAATTAAGAAGCTTTGTCAATTTGGTGTAACGTGGAATCAATTTTGGATTATAAATTTATGAACCTTTTAGGCAAATACAAAATCATCTTTTAATTCTCTAGATGTAGAACAGCATAAACAACGGGGCCATGGTTGAAGGAAATCGTAATGCTTTTTAATCTCCGCCAGACAATCACATGCATTAGCTGTAATCTTTTCCTGCTATTTTTCACGCACTAATTAATAGACTAATGTTAATTCTAGTAATCCAAGCACGTGTGTGCATTGTGTGTGTTTGTGTGTTTGAGTTGTCATTTTAAACAATTCACGTCTTTCGCACTTTTCTTGTGACTTACAGAAACTATCAATTTCCAGATGTATTGATTCATTTAATTCACTTGCTTGCTAATATATATAAGTGTATCAACTTACAACCTGAGGCATCACTTATTGGTCTGAAATTTGAGACAATCAAAACCTGAGGCATCACAGATTGGTCTGAAATTTGAGACAATCAAAAGATGAAGGTTGAGTTTGTGTCCAAAAAAATCATAAAATCATCTTCTCCTACACCCCAAAACCTTAGAACTTTTAAGATGTCTTTCCTCGACCAGCTTGCTCCTATACTACACAGTCGAATTCTGCTTTTCTATCCCAATGTTGAAAACGATCATGTTGCTAATCAGGATAAATCTGAGAGGCTAACGACGTCTTTGTCAGAGACTCTAACCCATTTCTATCCAATGGCAGGTAGAGTCAAAGACAACAGAATAATTGAATGTACCGATGAAGGTGCTGAATTTTGTGAGATTCGTGTCCATGGTTTTGTCTCCGACATCTTTAAACAACCCGATGCTGACTTAGTACACCAGTTCGTACCTGTCCAAGATGCCCATTTAGGAAGTGTGTTTTTGTTGAAAGTTCAAGTGAATTTTTTTGATTGTGGAGGTTTGGCTATTGGTGTGTCCTTGTCTCACAAGATCGCCGATGGTTCAACAATTGGTTTATTCATTAAGGCATGGTCTTGTACAGCTGTTGGGTACATGAACCAGTCTATGATTCCAAATTACATTTTGGAATCTTATTTTCCTTCTCTGGAGTTCTTAAATGGTCTACCACCTATAGAGGTCAAACTCTCCAACATTACTTCTGTCACAAGAAGGTAACACTACAATCAAATTTTCTTAGTGCTAAAAAATTAGTAAATTTGCGACAGAATCAGTAACGGAATTTGTCTTAAAATATACTGTCGCTAAATAATTACTGATGAATTCTTGATTTAGTGACAGAATTTTTTTCTGACAGAATTCTATTGCCAAATTCCATTGCTAATTCATTTTTTTTTTGGTAGTTGTTTCTGAACTTCTTTGAGGTTTTGTTGAAAAATTTAAAGTTATAAATTAGAACATTCAGATTGCATCGATATCTCTAAAGTATATTTTTGGTTCTCTTTGCCTTAGCATCAATTCTCCTACTGTTCTTCCTACAAGAAGGTCTTTACACAACTTCACATGAAAAAATTTACTCACAAAAGCATTAGAAATCAATAAGTTGTGTAAAATTTTATCGATCATTGTAGGTTCGTGTTTGATTCCTCAGCGATGACAAAACTGAAGGCTAAAGCTGCAAGCAAACTTGTGGAGAATCCAACCAGAGTGGAGGCAGTATGTGCACTAATTTGGAAGTGTGCCACAACAACTTCAAGAACAAATCTAGGAATAATCATAAGACCATCTAAGGTAGGCCATTCAATTAATATTCGTAAAAGGACAAACCCACCTTTACCTGAGGCCTCTGCTGGAAACTGCTTCAGTCACTTTGTAACGGAAATAGAAGAAAACGATGATAGTACTACTGAAATGGACTTGCAAACATTGGTGGTTCAGTTAAGGAAAGCTCTTGAACTATTTTCAAAGGAATGTACACATAAACTCGAAGATAAAAATAATGCTTTCTCAATAATAAGTGAGGGATTAAAGATGACAGCTGGATTGGTGTACAAAGATGACATTGATTTTTATTTCTTCTCAAGTTGGTGCCATCTTGACTTTTATGAAGCAGATTTTGGGTGGGGAAAACCCAAGTGGGTGAGTTCTTGTAGGATGCTAAAGAATATTATTCTTCTGATGGATACGAGTGATGGAAAAGGAATAGAAGCATGGGTGAGTTTGAGTGAACAAGATATGGAGTTGTTGGAGAGAAACCATGAACTGCTTGAATTTCCTTCCTTGAATCCAACTATCATATAAAAATATATTCAAATTACGTATTGACGTATTGTGTGTATTCAATGTTTTATCATTTCAAATTCTGCAAATTTGTGTGTAAAATTTCTTCCTTTTGCAATTTTTGATTCGGATGGTTATTGCTTACGTGAGGGTTGTCATATTGATTTATTGCATGTTATATTCTTGTAATAGTAAGGTTTTTTTTTTGGGCTTATTTCCTACAGGAGAATTAATCCTGTCTAGTTTTATCTAAATCGAATTAAATAAATAAAAAAGTGAATCAAATTTAATTGAATGAGTGTAATTCTGATAATCACTATTGCTCTCATTCTGTTTTTACGTTTTATTTGGAATATATAGAAATGCAAGGAGAAGAAAAAAAAACCAGAGGTATTTCACTTTGCCTACTATTCAAGCTTAATAATGGTTTTGACAAATGTATTTACTTTCTGTTATAATTTCTGTGTGAATGTGTCAAAAGAAGAGCCCTATATTACTTGAGATTGTGTTTGATCCAAGTAACAAGTAATATTGGGTTATTTAATGGGTTGCTTGTGGTATAGCTTAACTGTAACCGCACAGGTCACAAGTAGTAAAAAGTTTTATCATTCCCATGAGGACTAAGATTTACCTTAATGCATATTAATTAATTTAATTCTGTTTCACTTAAGTTGAGTAAAAATCATGCTTTGATGAAAAATGATAAGAAATAAATAAAAAGAACTTCGAAAAACTATTTCTAAGATAATGAGAAGGAACAATAGATTCCATATCCCCTCTATATGTCTTAAAAAAAAAAAAGAAATACTACTACAAAAAAATCCTAAAACGGCGCCCCTATACTAGGGGTGTCCAACCCCTCCCGGTCCCGGCAAATCGGGACCGGGAATTTCCCGTCCCGGGACCGGGATCCGGGAAAGGCCCTGGGATCCCGGTCCCAGTCCCTATGTTTTATATAAAAAAAAATTAGGCCTAACACTTTAAAGGATTAATTCTATTGGATTAATTCTATTGCAATTACATATAAAGTAAATTCCTATATAAAAACCAGGGTGTTTTTAGCCTTTTGCCCCTATTTTATCTCTTGCTTTTGTTATATTAAACTTGTCATTTTTATTGATTTATCCTTTATGTCATGGCATTATTATCTCTTATGTTTAATGAGATTTATTTGCTTCATGTCATGGCTTTATTATAGAAGAAAGCATTCAAAATTTTGAGAAAGTTTAATCCTTGTTTTGTTTTATTTTTTTCTTAAATGTGGCATAAAATAAGTGACTAAACTAGTGATATCATTTTTGTTCATTCTTTTTCCTTGTGCATTTGTTTATAACTTCATAATAATTAATTTGTGACTTGTTTTCTTTCATAGTTTGAAAATATCACAAAGATGGAAACCACCTAAGAAATTGAGGAGATCCTAAAGACCAAAATTGAAGCCCATTTTTTTCTTTTCTTTTTTTTTTTAAAAAATAAACCAGGAATTCCCGGGACCGGGATTGAAATCCAATCCCGGCCCCATTCCGGGAACGGGAACCGGGAATAGGTATTCCCGGTCCCGGTTTTGGACACCCCTACCCTATACCATAAGCACCAGTATAGTACTATCCCGACGCTTATGAGGGTAAGCGCCATGATAGGTATAGAAATATAAACACTGGGATAGGTATTTCATCCCTATTTTTTCTTTTTCTTTTTTTTTTTAATTTCTAAAACTTATCCCGTTGATTTTTTTAATAAAATATAATATGAGCCTATCCCGACGCTTAGTGTTGAAGGCGCTGGGATATGTTGTATTATTTTAAAAATAATATCTGCCCTATACCAGTGTTTATATTTCTAAAAGCCAATATAGGCTTATTAATTTCTTTAATTTTTTTTAATCTTCTGCCTAACCCAACGCTTATATTTCTAAGCGTTAGGGGTACTATTTTAAAAATAATATATGCTCTATACCGACGCTTATATTTCTAAGCGCTAGTATAGGCTTATTATTCTTTAAACTTTTTTTATCTGTGCCTAACATGGCGCTTATATTTCTAAGCACCAGTATAGGCCACATAATTTAAAAAAAAAAAAAAAGCAAAGACCTAAAGCAATGCTTATAATAAAAAGTGCCGCTTTAAGCTTAATTTCAGTGAAAGAAATTAAACGTGAAACCTATAGCGGCGCTTATACATGAAAAGAGCGAGGATAGAGCACCTATAGCGGCACTTACTTTTTGAAAGTGCCGCTATAGTTTTTTTTTTAAAATAAATCATTTTTTTTTAAACATACCCTTTCACTGTCATCCATATATAACTAATCGAGTGCATGCATGCACAGGTGCACACACAACCTTAAAGAAGCCCATACATTAATATACACAAACATGCACACAGAAACCATCATAATATGCTATTTATTAAACTAAAACAGTATAAGGAAACAAATATTACTAATCATGCAAAATCTATTTTCCTCAGTAAAATTTTCAAATTGGCAACATTTATAAATATGAATACTTGGATATCCAAGGCACACAGGGATTCTAAATGCATAGATGAAGACTATTTGTACAAACACCTCCACAGTATAACTCGGGATATGATACATTATAAATTAAGGTAGCAAAATAAAAGGTGTATGTCATATCCTTTCCTCCTACTTGGCGGTTTCTATTGAACGTCACCAGGATGTGTAGTCTATAAAGTTCCTAAGAATAGTACCAGCAATCATGCGGAGTTTGAAAAATCAATAACACAACACACTGCAAGATTGGCCTTCTCTATAAAAAAATGGAGAAAGAAAACAACAAATAGCCTTCTAGGAATTATCAAATTCCATGCACATTCATTGTATACAACAAACGAAACGACTACCTGAGCAGATGATAAAACCCTTCCATTCATTTTCATACAACTTTCTTCTTGTTGAACATCTCTTGGAATAAAATCCCAATAATCAGCAGGCAATCCTCTCTAGATTTTCTTTGGATTTTTCTCATTTATCCCCACTATAATTGCAGATCTTCTAAATAGATCGTAGGAAGAAACTTTGAATTTCATTGTTGGATACAACCCCGTTGAATTTCCCTGTTTATTACACAAGCTGTGAATTCTTTGGTGGCGTATAAAAGAGACAGAAGAATATAAAATATTTTAAAAAATGTTAGAGGAGCATTTCAAACTTACAGCACAATACTTGCAACCTATAAATTGCTTGTTTTTTGAATGAGCACCCTGTAATGAGAAATCTGAACTATCAGAGGGTACCCTAGCAAGCATGAAAACCCATAGAAGCCAACCGTTTTAATACTAACATAATCACATGCTAAACCTATAGGAAGCAAAACTTGGAAAGAAAATGAAAGGAATACCAAAGACACTCCACAGTCCTCTAATTAATTGTCATACGTCACTTATTTATGCTCATAAGGCAAAAAGTAATGAGTTTTTACATTAACACTTTAAAGGAAAACTCAAAGTTTGAGCATACAGTAGAGTTTAATTTTCAGGATTTCCTGATTTCCTAGATAAGTTTCCTGAAGTAAACCATTTAAATATATAGTATAAATTCCATTAACGACAAACTATAAATGTATTTGTAGGAGCTACCTGACCTTAAGGCCAAGCCGTGCTTCTTCTCTAATAGACTTACATCCAGGGCAAATATTGTTTAAAATTGCTGAAATCTCAGAGAAACTAAGGGTGTAATACCGGAAAAGGAAATTTGATAACTCCAAAATGACCTGAAATTCAATATATATCTTTCAGTATCCTATCTAATGAAGTTACATTGATAAACTCAAGTGAATTCTAAAACAAATTTCCTTGATAGATATCCATACACACCTTCACAGAAATTCCTTTTCATAGAACCACAAGTGGAGCACTCCCAAGATGGATTTGGAAGACCCAAATCAGAACAGGTGACCTGCCTAGCTGCATTAATCTGCAGTGCAGATATATACTCCTGCAGAGATAAAAAATAATTAACATGCAATATATGGCTAAATCAAATTAGAATATCACCCAAAGATATTTATAATTGATGATCGAAACAGCAGATTACAACTTCCTTTTTGATCAGAAAGGGTGATTTCTGCACCCCAAACATAAATGAACAGGTCTCCACCCTCTACTCCTTGATTTCATGTTACATGGTATGCATGCAATCTAATACATTATTATGACAAACTGGCATGCCAAAGGATCAAGCTGAAAAGGCAAAGAAAAGATGTAGCTGATATGAATATAAGATCAAAACTATGATTAACTCTATCTGTCTCGGTCAAAACATCAAATTTTATCCCCGTTATGAGACCAAACGACACTTCTTGCTCTAGGGAGAAGTCATCATCCATGGGGTACGATATCTTCGTATTTAGCACAATTTCAAGCCTATCCTTTCACAAAAGTAAATAAATGAATGAATAATATAGGATAAAATAAACAATTCAAAAGAACAAGACTGTATTACGGTTTGTGCTTAAATTGTAGAAAATTAACCTCATTTATCTAGCTTGGCATACAGATGCATTGTTTTACTCATGGTGAATTTTCCTATCACAGTATTTAAGTAAAACTAGTCCAGTAATATATTTCCTGCATTTTAATTTTGACAAATTTAAGTGTAAATTGAAAAGTGCACCCTGCACACAAATTATATTCTATATAGGAATAAGATAAACAAAAACACATTTTAGAAAGCTCAACAGACAGTAAAAAAAAGTCTGCTCATCCATGGACAGACAATAAAATAGAGCCCTACTTATCAGTAATATATCATTACACATGCTCCTTTTTGCTTCTGAGACAAAGACCCCTACCACTCACACCAAAATAAGTTAGTTTCAACAAATAAGCAGTAATTCATCTTTCTTGGGTGCTGATTAATTCATTATAATTAAAATGTGAAAATCAACCATGGTAATGAGGAACATAATTTAGAAAATCAACTGTTGGATATATATAAATTCTACTGATTTCATCCAAAGCCAGCCAGCCCGAACACTTTATTCTTTGTCAGCTATTGCAGGAAAGCATTGTTCCTCTTAGACCACACCATTACCATGTCCCAACCCAACCTATTCAAGATATTTGAAATCTAATCTCATTCTCTTCGAGGTATATAAATTCCATTCTCTTTAGTTTCAGTAATATATTCCTAGTATCTTATCATCTTGCGGGTAAATGATCTCTTTAAACCTCTTGTTATGTCAGATAGTCATGTTATGCATTGCAATGTACAAACTATGGCGTGGATGATCGTTTCTAACAATATGATCTACAAAGAGTTGAAATTTAAGGAGCTTAAACGGTACTCTAACATGTCATATGCTTTTGAAATAAACTTCAGGCTCAGCCTGGAATGAGTATTTATAAAGCCTCTAAGTATACACATTTGCCTGTGATCATCCTTAAACTGAGCAAACACAGCGGATAAAAGGCTTTCCTCTATATTAACATGATCCAGAACTATTTCAAACATAATCTAGTTTTTAAAAAACCCAGAACCCAACCCATTACATATTTATTAAAAAAAGGGGAAAAAACCGGTCCAAATTTGAATGGATTAGCAACGTATACACAGAAACGAATTACTTCCGCAGGAAAATCTAGGCACATTGCCAGAAACACCATACCTCAAACCTTAAAAGGCATGACCAAGTAACATGCAAAGCAGTACCAAGCACACATAATATAAACAACCCTCATTGAACCCAAAAAAACAAACATTACAGACGAAATTGCTGTGGCCGTTCAAAATAAACAGTGATCGCAGTAGTTCCAAGAAACAGAAACACAATACCGACGAATTAAGAGAGTGATTAATGAAAATAGCCCTGAAAAGCAGGCAGAAACAAAGAAACGCATATACTCACTTGTGGAGAAGAATGCTGCTTTAAAGAGCGCAACAAGGGGAAATCCGAGTATCGCAGCTCATAAGTGAGCTGCTTTAAGAGTAAAAATTACAGAAGCAATGTAAAGAAATTAAGGAGAAGAAATCGGAGAAACGACAGAGAAGAAGAGAGTAAAGTCGCTGGCGGTAAGTTTCAGCGAAGAGAAGAGTTTGGGGGAGAAGAATAGAGACTAGGCATAGTATGGCGGAGAAGATAAACGGCGCCTTGGGAGGGTTTGAGGGACTGGGTGGCTTGAGGGAGTGGGACTGGGCTTAACCAATGTTGGAATGCTAAGTTTTGATGATAACTAAACTTATCTTAGGTATAAGGAAAAACTATGATAAGATAAGAATCAATTTAGAGATAAACTGATAAAATTCTAAGTGTAGCCTAATTGATCAGGGATAGATTACAAAACAAAGAATTATGAGTCTAATCGATTAGAATTCAGATTAGAAGTTAAGAATACGGTCGCCTAATCGATCAGAGGACCCTGTAACCGATGAGAGAATTTTAGTTCAATAGATTAGTGCCATATAATCGATTAGGAGGAATTAGTGTAATCGATTAGAGTCATGTAATCGATTGAAAGTCTATAGCCTAATCGATTAGAGACCAGTAATCGATTAAAAGAAACTTGCCTAATCGATTAGAGAACATTAATCGATCATAACATATTTCAAGCTCAATCGATTAGAGAGCTTTAATCGATTACAGAAAATCAAGTAATCGATCAGAGAAAGCATGTAATCTGAATGTAATCTATTTGACATACCTAATCGATCAGGCTTCCCCTGTAATCGATTAGGCGTATGATTTTCTAATCTGATGCTCAGTGATGCAGGCTATAATCTATGAATAATCGATATGTAATCGATTAGACAACAGACCCTGTAATCGATCAGAGGCTGTAATCTGAGTGGCGATGGGATTTATTCAAAATCAATGGTTAAGGCTATTTCAAGCTTTCCAAGTACAGAATTGCACAGACCTACTTATGGAAGTTAACGTTAGCACGCAACCTGATCAATAAAGCCATTGGAACTCACCTACCACCTCCAGCGATTAATGAAGAGAGATGAGCTAAAACAAAGACAAGTACAATGGAGTAAATGCATCACAGAATACATCTTCAACACTTCACACAGATTATCCAAATCTCTGAACTTATATAATGGCTATATCTTTAACGGACAAATTTTTAGAAGAAACTATAAATACTTCAGTGACGAAGTTAGGTGAAGTGGAATTGATTGCCACATTGATTATCTGTATCTACTGCATTCAATACTCAGAAAGCTTACTATTCTAATATTCTTAAGTGTGTAACACAATCTGTTCAATAGAGTGAACAATCCATTTCTGCGTTTATTATCAAGGGAGAATTACTCTTAAGATAGTGGGATCTTAAGAGTAGGGTGTTAACTTACAAAGTGTAAGGGGGAGTGATCAGTAAAGAGAGAAGTTCTTGCTATCAATTGTAAAGGCTATCAAGAGCCTGATTTAATCTTAAGATATTAGTGGAACCCAAATGAAGGTTGGAGAACTGGACGTAGGCCAAGTGTGGGCTGAACCAGTATAAGATGTACTGTCTTTCAAGTTAATTTTTAAAAGCACAATTCACCCCCCTCTTGTGCATTACTGCCTGTTACAAACCGCGGCTAGGGCAAAAACTTTTTTCAAGAGAGAGGGAACTTGGCAAAAATGAGAGAGTGAAAAATATAAGCGCCGGGACAGGTTTGTCATATTTAAAAAAATAAAAAATTGAAAATGAAACGCCTATCTCAGCGTTTACAAGTTTAAGCGTCGGGATAGGCCTATCATATCCCAGTGCTTAAGTGCCGCTATATATCAAATATACTTTAATAGCGGTGCTTGAAACTGTAAGTGCCCGTATTGTGACGCCGCAATAGAGTATTTCTGTAGTATTGTGTAACAACAACATTCATAACAAAACTTTTGAAGAGACAAATTTCTTCTACAAGTAATTCACTATTTGTTAAATAATTAAGGGGTTAAGGGTCATCTTTGCCCTAGAAATGTGTAAGGTGGATCATATATACCCCGGAAGTGTGAAATGGGTCTCAATGTGGACCTTTTTTTAAGAGCCCCTGATGTTTACCGTTAAACAAACTTGTTAGCTTTTAAAGGAATATGTGGTGAGAATAGTTGGAATGAGGGAAATGATGTAGCATATAATGGAGGAACACGTTAAACTGTGTGCACACGTGGCAAAACATGTGTCCCTTTAAAGAGCTGAAACAAATCTAACATTTAAAGAGTTGAGACAAATCTAAGCTTTAGTTAAGAAAGCCCTAATCGAACATTTGAAAAGAAAATGAAATCATAATAGAGCTAAGAGAATAGAAAGGAAACAAACCGTAGGCTGGATCAGATGGAGAGAATGGTGAGGAAATCGGCTTGAATCAAAGAGAAAAGGCAATCAAAGAAAACGAAAGTGACGCAACTGTCAAAGGAAGAGAATCAGGGGAAATCTGATCAAATGAGACAAAATGGAGCGTATGTGACTTCTGAAGCTTGTAAAAAAAAGGAAATATAAGAGTTTGCAGAGCATTCATCCTCGTGAAATAGGTTTGGAGTCTTTTTATTTAAGAGTGATAGTTTGAGTTGTGTGTGGGATTTTTGTAGCTTATGTATTTGTGTACAATGAAATGAAATCTTTGCCCTTTTGTAGGTTTATATGTACGAGAGAAAGTAATTTTAATTTTTTTATTTATTTAGGGTTATTGTGACATGGATTCCAAAGGGGAACGGACAAGGTAGTCTTAGAGTCGAGAATAGCAACTACTGATAGTCAATATAAATATGAAAGTATTGTTGGAGAAGATATTGGGGTAAAGAAGTTGAGTCAAGGACAGTTGAGCGTGATGCTTCTTTTTATGATATGGAATATGCTGAACTATAAGCCATGGGGTTGAGGAGGAAGTGGACTTTGATTTAACTAAACCTGGGAATAATGATGATGGAGAGGTTTAGGTGATAAATGATGGTGATGAGGAGGAAGCCGTTGGTGGTAATAAGGAGGAAGCTATTGATGGTGATGAGGGGATTATAGTGGATATCACTGAAGCAGGATATAATGATAATGGGGAGATTGGGTTGATAAATGGTAGTGTAATAGTAGAAGAAGAACATGGTAGTGATGAGGAGGATAGTGATGCAAAGAATATTGAAGATGAAGAGAGTGATCAGGATGACAGTGACATTGAGGATGAGGATTTTTCTGTGGATGTGGAAGGGGCTGAGGTGGATGATGGTGATAATGGCAATGAGTATGAGGAGGAGGATTTGGATACTAAGTGTTTGCCCTGCGCCGCAAGTGCACGGGTCGTGCCAAGTAATAAAATGATAAGTAAAGTTTCGTTCCCACGAGGATTTGGTCCAAAACCCGGTCAAACAATGATTATCACACTCTCGCCCAATTTGAGTGACACAAATGTTGAGATTGGATATTAACAATGAAAATAAACCTATGCTAAATGAAAATAAAACTATAAACAAGTGATTCTCCAACTTCAAGGATAAAATGGGTCCTAAGATTATCTATCCCCCTTGTACTTCTTAAAACTCAATTAACCTCCCCTCAAAGAAGCTCTCAACGAAACCATGTGCTAATCTAGGGTTTATAGAGTACTTGTAAACGCTCTCTCAAGTCAAGAACAAGTGTTTAATCTTATTAATTACACAATCTCTTGCTACAAGTTAATAAAACCCAATTATCACGCTCCAACCCTAATGTGACTATGTAAGGCTAGCAAGTATATCTCTATCTTACCAACAAAACCATCCATCCATGTAAACTTCAGGTTCTTGCACTATTTTACCCAAGTTCTACACTCAATCTAGCCCTCTCAAGCACCAATCAAGTAAACCCAGCATCTAAATGGTGACCAAGCACTTAGAAGCATTAGGAACAGAGTAAAATAAGCACATAGATATCATTAATCACAACATAAGAGGAGGAATCAAGAATCAATCCATACAAGGGTTCAAAATAATCCTAGAATACAAGTATTTTAGCTACTCATGTTCTACAACTCCATGGGAGCATATATATATACAACATTACAAAACAAAACAAGAGAAGAGAATAAAGATGGAAGAGATAAACCAAGAGAGGAAGCCCGAATCTCTTCGAAGCTCCAAGCCCAAGCTAAATCCCCACCAAGATCCAAGCCCTAGCAGAGCAAAACACCCCCAAGAATGCCCAGAAGTCGAAGAATGAAGAATGAGCTCGAAACCCTAGCTTTTATTTCCATTCAGTCTGCCTTTTTTACAAAACGCGCGGCAGAATATGCAGTTCGCCGTGGGTTTCACAGCGGCGAGCCCACGACGACCTCCCAAAAATTCCAGAAATGCATTGTGCTCGCTGTGGCTTCGCCATGGCGAGCTAACGACGAGCTACCCAAAAACTTGGTAGAAACTGATGCTGTTCGCCGTGGGTTTCACCGTGGCCTCCCACTTATTCTGGTCCTTTGCTCTGGTTTCCTCTCTGCTTTGTTCACTTGGGAGCTTGGTGGAGGGGCTATAATCTCTTGTTTATTGCGTCAAAATGTTCCTACAAGAATTATATAAAACAACATAAGAAACTAACTCTAAAAATAATCAAAATCTACATAATTAAACAATGATGTGCAACCAAAAATCAAATGAACATTTTCCTATCTTGAGTATCCAAAATTCATCAATGATTGAATAAAACTGAAGGAAAATGTGCTAACATTACATGAATTCCCAGAAGTTATCACTAAGATATCGGGCTTAGGTGTTAGTAATGGGCCTATAGGTGATGTAAAGCCTAACAAGGTGGTAGTGGGTAAGAAGAGAAGCCATTTTTATGGTTGGTAAATCAATTCTGAAGAGCTCACCGAATGGGATAAAGTCAGAGTAGTGCCGCCTCGGGCCCTCTCTTCAAGAAACTTAGGGACCAAGGGGATAGTGGAAGCTACCCCCGAGTGTCGTTCTCTTGAGGAGCCTAAAATGCAAATGATAACCTAATAGGTATATGTAAACTTGACAAAACGGGTAAAACATTTTGTATTTGATTTTTGGGTGTAAAAGTTGTATGAAAAGTGTTATATGTTCAGGAAAGATTTGAAATTGGATTTAACGGGAAATTTGGATTCAATGGGATGGAGTAACCCTTGGTGAATAGAGACTTAAGACAATCATTGCTTTAATTTGTTTTTAGGGAGCTCTTTGGTTCATTAAAAAGGACCCTAGAGGGATCCCTCTAGGCTAGGCTCGAATTGGGTGAATTAGTACCGGAATCCCGCTTACTAATCCTTCCAACACGAGTTGATTAAGCTTAAAAACCAAGGTGAGTTTGCTAATTGTAAGGGGCTATTAATCCGACAACCGGGATCCCGAATTGCCACTTAATTAATCCTAGGGTTCAATTAATTACTGGAATCCCACATAATAAATTAAAACACAAGGATAGAAGGCCAATGCCACTCATGCAACTTCACAAACTCAATAGCCAATTCACAAATGCAAATGCTTGACAAAGTGGTCTACTAAATGAGAATCCTCAAATAGCACAAATATTAACTAAAACATTCATTTAAAATGATGAATCCATACATTTAAACAAAGTTTAAGTAAATGAAGAACAAATGTCAAGCATATACAAATGGAAACAACTACAAATGTTTCAACCACTCTCTAGCAAAAGATAATTCATAGAAATTACATCCAAATGAAGAAACAAGCCCTAGAATCCTAGAAACATGCTTAAACATAAGGAAGAGAAAGTGGGAGAACAAGAACTCCCCTAATGAAGCTCCAAGCTCAAGTCATTCGTCTCCATCACCAAGGATTCGTGTCCTCTAGCTGCTGCCTTCCATGGAGAAGTCACCAACAAGAGAAATGAGAGTGGGTGCCATGAAGATTTGGGGTGGAAAGGAGGTGGAAGATGAAGATGAGATGAGAGAATGAGAGAACTAGGGTTTGGGTTTTGTTTTTTGGACCAAATCCGCCTTCTAGGGTTTAGGTTTTAGTATTTATAGGTCCCCCAAGTCGGGTCTAAGAGTGGGTATTAAGTTGGATCCGGTTCATAGGCCCAAAATGCGAACTGAAAAATTCTGCAGAACAGCGTCTCGCCGTCCCCTCGCCGCGGCGAGCTGCAGTGCTCTCTGCCACAAGTGGGCTTCTCTCGCCGCGGCGAAGACATGGCGAGCTTCAGTCTTCTCTGCCTCTTTGGGGTACTCTTCGCCGTCATCTCGCCGCGGCCGACCATTCTTTTCTGCCTTCTCCTTTTGGTCTTCTTCCTCGTCCGGGATCAGATCTTTGGTCCTTGCACGACCCTGTAAGTAAAAATAAGACAAAACCAAGATCAAAAAGCCCTATAAATTAATCAATGCAATTAATCTACAATTATGGCTAATTAATCCTAATTTTACACTCATTCCACTTAAGAGTTTGAGACATTCAATTGGACATTATTAGACCAAACTCGCATCTTAATAATGTTAATTGCCTCAAATTAAGCATATAAAAGCCATACAAATCAGAGATTTGTCAACTCCCCCACACTTAAACCTTTGTACTCCTGGACAAAGACAAATTTCAAAACTTAAGCACAACGGTAGGCAAGGCATAAATGGGAACTTCAACATGCTAATTGAATATGAGCTAATGTAAATTGATAATTCCCTAACCAACAAGCAATGAGGAATGAAATGATGCTAAAGGGCTAATCATGAATGCAATTGATGTAATGTGGATGAGTAAAGGAGAAAGTCACTCAAGGATAAGTGTTTCACTCTTCTCACCATATTGGGCTTAATTTACTACTCTCAAGATCCACATTGGAGCACACTCTACCATATGCTTGTAAGAACTCTAAGATCGCCACTTAAACACAAGAAGTGCAATGCATCAAAAGGACTTTTTGGGTTGTAATGATGAAATAGGCTACATGGTATGATGAAATGAAAAGAAGATGATGTCATGCATGCTCGAATGCCTAATTCAACTTAAAGCACCGATTGCAACTTGCTAGTAACCACACATGCCTTATTTTGCACTTTTTGTAATTTTTCAATTTTTCACATTTTTTTCTTTTTTTTTTCTTTTTGTATTTTTGTTTTTCTCTATACATGGCATGCTTATATACAACCAAGCAGTGGCATTTTTCAAATAACACAAGCAATGATGCAACTTTTCATATTTTGGCATATCAAATGCAAGACAACAAGTGAAGGGCTCAAATGGGGTGACAAATGGAAAGAGTGTGTATGGTTTGTATTTGGGATGTTATGGTATGAAATGAATGCCTTTATCATGCTTCATTACACTAAATGCAACAAGTTTTGATCAAGAATGCAAACAAGTTCTAGAGAATGGCAACCAAGTGGATATCACACAAGAATAAACAATTGGGCTCAAATAAACCTCACAACATGGCTAATTCTCCTAAACTCATAAACAATGATCAACTACAAACAAGATTCAACCATAAAGCATCAATTTCAATCAACAAAGTGCCGATCAAGAAGATTCATCAATAGCATCAACAACGTATTCAAAAGCATGCAGTAATTCCCATAATTGCCAATGCAATTCCAAAAACATCATGTCAAGTCCAAAGAGGAACAAAAGTAGAAGTGAGGTAAAGTTCAAAAATTTTCAAATTTTTGTAACTAAAAACATAACCAAGATGCAATAATTTTTACCCACTTCACTAAGCACAGAACACATCCCTCCCCCACACTTAATTTCTACATTGTCCTCAATGTAGCAAAAATATGGACATACCAATTTAACTCAACTCTTGGGTGAAGTGGAAAGTTGTGAAGTCCAAAGCATGTTGAAATCAACTGTGAGCAAGAAGCTTTTATTACTAATCCTAGGAATTTAAAAACAACTACAACTACTTTTCTTACTAGGTAAGTTCCCTCCCCCACACTTAGCTCAAAAACATATGTCAATTATCAAGCAAAAGGAGCAAGTAAAGAGGAAAGGAACAACCTCATGATCAAGGTGGTTGAGAGGGCTCATGGTAGTGCTTGAGCAAATGGCCGTTAGCCTTGAAAGTGAGTCCGGTGGCCTCATCCATAAGCTCATATGCACCAAATGGGAAAGCTTTAACAATTTTGTATGGCCCTTGCCATCTAGCTCTAAACTTCCCATGCATGATCTTGAATCGAGCTAAGAACATCATGACTTTGTCCCCTTCTTGGAAGTGCTTCCTC
Organism: Mimosa bimucronata; assembly: GCA_037074515.1. Taxonomy (NCBI): domain Eukaryota; kingdom Viridiplantae; phylum Streptophyta; class Magnoliopsida; order Fabales; family Fabaceae; genus Mimosa; species Mimosa bimucronata. The sequence continues at coordinate 10,770,079 of CM073443.1, read as the reverse complement.
AAGATATGCTTGTCATGTAGCCTCTTCAACTGATCCTTGTAGATTAGCCCATTTTCATAGGCGTGCAACCGTAATTCCTCAAGCTGTTGGAGTTGCATCATCCGATTGGTCAAGGAAGACTCCAAATTGGCATTGCAAGCTTTGATAGCCCAATAAGATTTATGCTCCAACTCCATAGGTAGGTGACAAGACTTCCCATAGACAATTCTAAAGGGTGATGTCCCAATAGGCGTCTTGTAGGCCGTCCTATATGCCCAAAGAGCTTCTTCCAAGCGATCACTCCAGTCTTTGCGCGATGGCTTCACTATCTTCTCAAGAATGTGCTTCACCTCCCGGTTTGAAACTTCAGCTAGCCCATTGGTCTGGGGATGGTAGGGTGTAGCAACCTTGTGAGTGACTCCATACTTAGCAAGGAGGGACTGGATGATCCGGTTACAAAAGTGTGTGCCTTAATCACTGATGATTGCTCTAAGAATGCCGTACCTGCAAAATATAGAAGAACGTAAGAACTTGGAAACAGTATTTGCATCATCTTTTCTAGTGGGGATGGCCTCTATCCATCGAGACACATAATCTACCGCAAGGAGAATGTAAGTGAAACCGCAAGATGGGGGAAATAGGCCCATGAAATCAATGCCCCAAACATCAAAGATCTCACAAAAGTGGATTTGGTTCATGGGCATCTCATGTCTCTTGCCCCAACTCCCATACTGTTGGCACTTATCACACGCCTTGCAGTACATATGTGCATCTCTGGATAGTGTAGGCCAGTAGAACCCACATTCTAACACCCTCCTAGTTGTCTTTCGACCACTAAAATGCCCCCCACAAGATAAATAATGAGAATGTGTCAAAATAGAATAAATCTGATGGTTAGGGACACAGCGCCGGATGATCTGATCACTATAAACGTGCCATAGGATGGGTGGATCCCAAATGTAGTATCTAGCCTCCCTCCTCAACTTCTTGACCTGAAAATGAGACAAAGAGGAGGGGACTACATCAGCGACAAGGAAATTAACAATGTGAGAATACCAAGGCTCAACAGTAGACAAGGCAAGTAAAGTAGAGTCAGGAAAAGAATCAATGCAAAGATCAGAGGAATCAACTCCCCTTGTGTCAGGAGGCAAGCGGCTCAAATGATCGGCCACATGATTTTCGGCTCCGGCCCGATCCTTGAACCTCACATCAAATTCTTGCATTAGAAGAGCCCATCTCAGCAGTCTAGCTTTAGACTGGGGCTTTTGAAACAAGTACCGCACAGCTGCATGGTCAGTGTATACTACCACAGAAGAGTTTATCAAATATTATCTAAACTTGTCAAGTGCAAAAATCACAGCAAACAACTCTTTTTCAGTAGTGGTGTATTTAACTTGTGCGGAATCAAGTGTCCTAAATGCATATGCAATGACCCTAGGGACCTTGTCTACTTTCTGACTAAGCATGACTCCTATCGCAAAATTAGATGCATCACATGAAAACTCAAAAGGCAAATTCCAATCAGGTGCACTAATAATGGGAGGAGAAATCAAGGAAGACTTCAATGTATCAAAAGCATGCTTGCATTTATCATGAAAAAAAAAGTCAGTGTCCTTTTTAAGCAAAGATGAGAGGGGCAAGGCAATCTTTGAAAAATTAGCAATAAAACGCCTATAGAACCCAGCATGCCCAAGAAATGATCTAACTTCTTTCAAATTGGTCGGATAGGGCAAAGATGCAATAATTTCAATTTTAGCCTTGTCAACCTTAATCCCCTTTTGGAATATCAAGTGACCCAAAACAATGCCACTATCTACCATGAAATGACACTTCTCATAGTTCAAAACCAAGTTCTTTTCCAAACATCTTTTCAAAACAAGTTCCAAACTAGAAAGGCATTCATCAAAGCTAGAACCATAAACAGTGAAATCATCCATAAACACCTCCATGTTATGCTCCAACAAATCACTGAAAATAGACATCATGCACCTTTGAAAAGTGCCGGGAGCATTGCACAAACCAAATGGCATCCTACGATAAGCAAAGGTACCAAAAGGGCATGTGAATGTGGTTTTTTCTTGGTCCTCCGGTGCAATTGGTACTTGGAAGTACCCGGAGAAACCATCAAGGAAACAGTAGTGAGATTTCCCAGAAATTCTCTCAAGCATCTGATCAATAAAGGGCTAAGGAAAGTGGTCCTTCCTAGTCGAGGAATTAAGCTTCCTATAATCTATGCACACTCTCCAAGAATTCTGGACTCTAGTGGGGATAAGTTCATCATTGTCACTCTGGACAACGGTGATTCCACTCTTCTTTGGTACTACTTGTACCGGTGACACCCACTCGCTATCAGAAATGGGATAGATAATCCCAGCACTCAAGAGCTTAGCTATCTCTTTCCTCACAACATCAAGAATCAGAGGATTCAGTCTCCTCTGTGGTTGTCGAATAGGCTTAGAACCCTCCTCCAAGAGGATCCTATGGGTACAAACCGAGGGATTAATCCCTGGAATGTCAGTAAGAGACCACCCAATCGCTCCCCTATGAGACTTAAGAAGAGAAACCAGTCTACCCTCCTCAACATCAGACAAAGAACTTGAAATAATAACAGGCAGTTTATCAGAATCAGCAAGAAACACATATTTCAAGTTAGGTGGTAAGGGTTTGAGATCCACAATTGGGGGTTTTACCACAGAAGGCACCAACTCTTGCAACTCAAGTGCAGCAAGGGGAAAAATGGTATCATCACAAGTCAGGGAAAGATATATGGGTGCATCTACATATGCTGTGACTTCTCCACTTCCCAAGGGTGAGCAAGTATCAACCGTAGGTGAAGTTTACGGTGTAGCTTGTATAACAGCGCCTAGGTGATCAGTAGAACCTGCATCACAAGCAACAGAGACTTTCCCAAGACCGCTGGATGTGGGGTGAGCAGATATATCATCACAAGAGCAAGTAGAAGCATCACAATCATGCGAAGTGGAAAGCCAACTATTAATCTCAATACAAGCAAGACACGGCACATCATCAACATAATCACAAAATGAAGAAGTATGGGATGGGGAAATAACAGATGATGGTTCAACACGCTCAAATGAATCAACAAAAATAGCATCACACAGCTCATCGATGTCATCATCCACACACGAAATTGCACTAATGCCTAGGTATGTGTAATCATCATTAGCATTGCGCATAGTCTCGGAAAATAAAAATTTGACCTCTTGGTCCCCATTTCCCATAGTAATAGCACCTTGCTTCATGTCAATAATGGTTTCAGCCGTTCTAAGAAAGGGACGGCCAAGAATCAAGGTACTATCACTAGGGTTTTCATTAGACATATCCAACACATAAAAATCAGCTGGGAAAACAAGACCCTTGACTTGCACCAAGATATCTTCCAAAATGCCTTTAGGGTACCTAACCGTTCGGTCCGCAAGTTGGAGAACCACACTTGTGTCCCGGATGGATTGGGTACCCAAAGACTCGAAGATAGAAGTAGGCATGACATTTATTGCAGCTCCAAGGTCAAGTAAAGCGTTTGAAATATTTGTCTTGCCTATAATACAAGGTATAGTGTAAGAACCCGGGTCTTTGCATTTAAGAGGTAATTGTGGTTTAAGTAAAGTACTAACATTTGACCCCAGTTGGATTATCTCACTATGCTTGTATTTTCTTTTATTGGTGCATAGATCTTTTAAAAACTTTACCGACTTGGGCATTTTCTTTATTAATTCAAGGAGAGGCAAGTTCACTTCTACTTTGCTAAACATGTCAAACATCTCTTTATCACCCTTATCATCCACAACCTTTTTGCTAGCCAAATATGAATGAGGAAAAGGAAGGTCAGAAACTTTTACCTCTTTACCTTTTTCTTGTGGCTCTTGGTTGGGTGACTCTTGTGTTTCAAAGCGAACACCTCTCTTTCTTCTTGTAGAAGGTGGAGCAGCTAAGAGCTTTCTCTCTTCATTGCTTTCACTTTGGACCAGAGGGGTCGGCATAGGCAAGGAGCTCTCCTCAATGGTCTTAGAGTTAGAACACTCCCCCATACCCAAAGGTGGTCTGTCACAAACAATCTCCTCATCAACATCGGACTCATCACCCTCAATGCCTTGGAACTTGACTTTCTTACTACTTCTCAAGGTGATGGCATTAAGGGACTTCGGGTTTATCACAGTATTGGATGGAGAAGCTCCACTTGACCTTGCTTGCTTGTCACTCAAACCATCTGACAATTGGGTCACAAAGGATTGAAGGTTTGTAGCTCTAGTCTCCCATTGCTCCATTTTAGACTCAAGAGATGCAAACCTCGCATCGTTACGAGCATTCATGTCCTCATGCATCCTTTGCATACTCTTGAGAATTCGATCACATGAATCATCCCCTCTTGGTGAATCTTGGGGAATTAAGGACCTTGGAGAAGAAGATTGGCCCTTGTAGTTTGTCATGGTGGTGGTATTGTTGTCCCTCCATCGGAAATTAGGGTGTGACCTCCATCCTTCATTGTAAGTGTTACTGTGGGGATCCCATTTCTGGTTGGGATTGGAGCTGGACCTCCCTTGGTACATAACATTGGCTTCTACCGGCTCACTTGGGCAAAGGCTACTAATATGCATCACCGAACCACAATGCTCACAACTTGGTGCAACTAAGGCCTTAGAGGTAGAGGAAGTGGGAGCACACTGTTGCATGCTAAGGTTCCTCAACTCTGAAGTAATGAAGGCAAGCTGAGAAGTAAGTTGGGAACTCAAAGTATCCACCTTAGCCTCTAAAGAATCCATCCTCCTTGTTTGTTGTGGGTTAGAGCTCACCTCAAACACCCATTTGGAACCTCTTCTGTTGTATTGTTGGGTGTTTTTTGCTCTTAGCTTAATCATAGCCCAAGCCTCTTCGGCGGGTAGGTCTTCCAAAGAACCACCGGCACTAGCATCCATGATGCCTCTCTCATTAGGCAAGAGCCCCTTATGGAAGTATTGAATCAACTGTTCATCTATGATCTGGTGGTGGGGACACTTGGCTAATAACTCTTGAAAACGACACCAATACTCATAAAAGCTCTCAAATGGATCTTGTCTGATAGAATAAATGTCCTTCTTCAAATCCTCAGTCTTAACATCTGGGAAGTAATGCTCCAGAAATGCCCTCCTCAAATTGGCCCAAGAAGTTAGGGCATTTTCATCATGTCTAGGCAAAAGTCGGAACCACTCCTTGGCTTTTCCATCCAACGACAAGTGAAAGACTTTCAACTGCACATCATCAATATTTGCCCCAACCGGCTTCATACTTGAACATGCGAGGTGGACCCCATATAGATGGCCATAGGCGTCCTCTCCTTCCAATCCTGCAAAATGAGGTAAAGCTGCGATTAGAGGCCCTTTAATCTCAATATCAGCATGTAAGGTAGGATAAGCAGTTTGAAATGGATCATATTCAACACCACTCGAGGTAACTTCCCTAATACTTCTCCTCCTAGGGATTTCATTATTTCCTACTCCCTCACCCTCACCATTGTTTCCATTTTGACCATTGGGTGGTGGGTCAGCATTGGGAATGTTGGGTGGTGGTCTGTGGGCCATGGGTGGGATGTCTAAAGGTATTTCTATGTGGATTGAGTTTTCGGTGTCCAAATGAGAGGAAATGCTAGACTCCCTAGAAGAACACTCCAATATAGGGCTAGATAGACCACCTTGATTGGCTCTCCTAAGTTGGCTAAGGTGTGGCTCAATCCCAAGGTTTAAGGATGGAAGGTTAGATCCTCTTCTCCTTCTACCTCTCCCTCTTGGCATGCACAATGAGATACAAATAAGTAGAAGAAATCAAGAGCAAGTCAAGGTTGAGTCACACAAGGTACAGACAACAAGTGGACTTTCAGCAGCAACCAAGACTTAGAATGTACAAAACTCGAGCAAGAATGAAGGTATGCGATGTATGGAAGTGTATGTGTGTGTATGAAGTATGTATGAATATGGAATATGTATGAGGTGTATGTGCAGCAAAAATAGTGAGAAGACAGCAAAAATCAGTAAAAACAAGGCTGTCACAGGGTTAGCTCGCTGTTGCTTCGCCGTGGCGAGGTGGCGGCGAGGAAGCAAGGTTTCTGCCATTGAACAGGGAAAAATTGCAGAAATTCCAGAATTTCAAAAATTAACACAGGTTGAGTGAAAATGTGATATACCACTTCAAACAAGTGCAAATCAGTCAGAGCAAGTATGCTATGCACAAGTAAGCTTCAAGCAACAAAAATGTGACTTGGGGGATAGAATCATGCACTCAAAATCAAGAAAAAACAAGCATTCACAATTAGTGCAACAAAACTACCACAAAAGCAACCAAGCACACAAGTGAGTCAAAGAGCAAAGGAAATGCAAGAGCAAGTATCTATACTAATTTTTAGGGATTTTCAAAATATGATATGCAAAAATGAAAACTAAACTAAGATGCAACTAAGCTAAAATGCAACTAAAAGCTAGACCCGGCCAAAGCAAGTTTGACAACCGGCTACTAGGGAACCAATTACTTGGCTCCACGGCAACGGCGCCACTTGAAGAGCTCACCGAATGGGATAAAGTCGGAGCAGTGCCGCCTCGCGCCCTCTCTTCAAGAAACTTAGGGACCAAGGGGATAATGGGAGCTACCCCGAGTGTCATTCTCTTGAGGAGCCTAAAATGCAAATGATAACCTAATAGCTAGATGTAAACTTGACAAAACGGGTAAAACATTTTTGTATTTGATTTTTGGGTGTAAAAGTTGTATGAAAAGTGTTATATGTTCAGGAAAGAATTGAAATTGGATTTAACGGGAGATTTGGATTCAATGGGATGGAGTAACCCTTGGTGAATAGAGACTTAAGACAATCATTGCTTTAATTTGTTTTTAGGGAGCTCTTTGGTTCATTAAAAAGGCCCCTAGAGGGATCCCTCTAGGCTAGGCTCGAATTGGGTGAATTAGTACCGGAATCCCGCTTACTAATCCCTCCAACACGAGTTGATTAAGCTTAAAAACCAAGGTGAGTTTGCTAATTGTAAGGGGCTATTAATCTGACAACCGGGATCCCGAATTGCCACTTAATTAATCCTAGGGTTCAATTAATTACTGGAATCCCACATAATAAATTAAAACACAAGGATAGAAGGCCAATGCCACTCATGCAACTTCACAAACTCAATAGCCAATTTACAAATGCAAATGCTTGACAAAGTGGTCTACTAAATGAGAATCCTCAAATAGCACAAATATTAACTAAAACATTCATTTAAAATGATGAATCCATACATTTAAACAAAGTTTAAGTAAATGAAGAACAAATGTCAAGCATACACAAATGGAAACAACTACAAATGTTTCAACCACTCTCTAGCAAAAGATAATTCATAGAAATTACATCCAAATGAAGAAACAAGCCCTAGAATCCTAGAAACATGCTTAAACATAATGAAGAGAGAGTGGGAGAACAAGAACTCCCCTAATGAAGCTCCAAGCTCGTCTCCATCACCAAGGATTCGTGCCCTCTAGCTGCTGCCTTCCATGGAGAAGTCACCAACAAGAGAAATGAGAGTGGGTGCCATGGAGATTTGGGGTGGAAAGGAGGTGGAAGATGAAGATGAGATGATAGAATGAGAGAACTAGGGTTTGGGTTTGTGTTTTTTGGACCAAATCCGCCTTCTAGGGTTTAGGTTTTAGTATTTATAGGGCCCCCAAGTCGGGTCTAAGAGTGGGTATTAAGTTAGATCCGGTTCAGAGGCCCAAAATGCGAACTGAAAAATTCTGCAGAACAGCGTCTCGCCGTCCCCTCGCCACGGCGAGCTGCAGTGCTCTCTGCCACAAGTGGGCTTCTCTCGCCCTGGGCTCGCCGCAGCGAAGCCACGGCGAGCTTCAGTCTTCTCTGCCTCTTTGGGGTACTCTTCGCCGTCATCTCGCCGTGGCCGACCATTCTATTCTGCCTTCTTCTTTTGGTCTTCTTCCTCTTCCGGGATCAGATCTTTGGTCCTTGCACGACCCTGTTGAAAGTGGCAATCGCACAAGAGGGGGGTGAATTGTGCTATTAAAAAAAATCTAGGGGAAATTAACTCAACACAAAATTTATACTGGTTCGGCCAACACTGCCTACGTCCAGTTCTCCAACACTCTGTTGGGTTCCGCTAACCACAGGTTTTACGAGCACAGGTTCACCTGTCAACCTTTACAGAGTTTTAGAATCTCTAAACACTCCCCCTTACTACCTGTAAGGAAATATCCCTGTTCTAAAGCACCAAGCTTTCAGAACAACCTCAAACAGTAGAGGATTTCAATAAATATGTTCACTTAATGAACTGATTTTGATAAACACTTAAGTACAGATGAAATCTCTAAGACAATAAATACAGAGTAATGAATGAGCTTGTGAATATTCTCATTGTTCGTCTCTACTCAATAAATGCTTGAGTTCTCTATTTATATCTTCTTCTTCAGACTTTGCACTTTTGATTCAACATTCAAGAAGCCGTTTGAATTTAGTCGTTGGGAGCTCACAGCCGTTGGCATTAAATGCAACTTCTTTATCGGGCGTAACTCTCTGCTCTAGCTTCAACTACTTCTTGCATAGGGTGAGCTAAGAGAGAGACAGACTCAGCGCTCTGAGCATCCGTACAAATAGTACTTTCTGGCAGCTTTCTATTAGCGCTAGCTTGATCTGTTATCGCTAATCTCATAGAGTGATCTGCACTTAAACTGTTAGCTAACCAAATAGTCATATATAGCACAGAGGTTACTATCGCAAGCTTAATCCATTAGCTCAATGAGATGAAGACAATATAAGGAATATCATAGCTTTTTATTGATAGCATATTCTCTTGGATTAGAAAGCATTTCATCAGCATAGATTATCTCTATCGATTGCAAATTCATTATCGCTATTATCCTTCAGGATACTATCATCCAAGTATTAAGATATTTCCAGGTATCCTATTATCGATAGCTCAATCCATTATCGCTAGCAACTACTTTAGCTCATTTGACTTGCTCAGGCACTGGCTATCTGAATGATTTATTATCTGAAGCACTTTTGTTATCGATAGCTTAACCTGTTATCGCTAGCTGATTTCATTAGATCAAGGTCTTGGGTTATCTTTCTGCTAGCTTAGTTATCAATGAACTTTTAGCAATGGATTCTTTCTTATCGATAGAGAATGACTTAGTGATAGATAATGACTTTGATATTTCTGAGTCTTCATTCGCTATTCCTTTCAATCAATTTGTTATGGAAATTTACTTAGCGATAGAGATTTTCATTCTTATTGATCTGCTAAGTTATCATTTCTTATTAGCGATATTTTTCATAGATCAGTCTTCATCAAAACTTAAGATTCTAACATTCTCCCCCTTTTTGATGATGACAAAACATAAGGAAAAATATACACAAAGACAAGTTCGGAAACATAAACATATTCATATCAGCACAAGCATATTTCAAGATTTGCATATCAGAATTTGAATAACAATAAATCTTTTACAGAACATCTGATATATATATTCAGAACATAGTACATCTTGCAGAAGAAAAGTGCTTAAGATATAATCTATCTATTTATGCATGATGCATATGAGAGAGGTCTCCAGAAATTGAGCTTTTTGGCTTTTGACTCGATCTCCCTAATAAAAGAGTTTTCTTGAACCATTTCTCCCCCTTTTTGTCATCATTTGTTGGAGAGAAATGATTGAACCCATCAAACCCTGGACGAATGGTACCCCTGAACCGATACTAAGATCAGCAGTATAATCTTGGACAGGAGTCGCTTCGTCTACCTCAAGAGGTTGTGTCTCCTCAGGCTCTCTGTAGAAGAACAAATCCACCAAAACTCTCGCCCCAGCTAGGGTTTTTCCATGAGCGAGGAGAGCGATTCGAACTTTGAAGGATTTTTCTGAAAGAATTAAATCAAAGGAGACGTACTTTTGACGCTGGATACCGGATTTAATGATTTCTTTGGAGAATGACACAGTTTTCTGGTCTTTGAGACACTTGCTAGCGGATTGAGAGGATGGTTTAGCGCTAGAGGGTTCCTTATCATCACCTATTCTTGGATTCTTGACTCTACCCATTTCTGGGATTAGGGTTTTGAGACGAGGGAGGCTCGAGATTTCAAAGAGTGTTTAAAGAGATGATGAGACTTTTTGGGTGAATAATGAATGCACAATACACATGTCCTGCTTTTATAGAGTTCAGAAATTACCAGAAATAATATAATATTCGCTGACGTTTCGCATTCTGAGACTCTCTAGTGATTTGCTATCGCTAGTGTGAGCAGCTATCGCTAGCAGGCATGATCCCACGCTGAGTAAGTGACGTTTGGGCTTCACTTACTCCTTCCAAGGTTTATCTATTGATAGCTGACTTTGCTATCGATAGTTCTGTAGGCTAGCGATGGCAATCTCACCTCAAACTTAGCTTTGTTCTGCATATGATAGCGATAGTATGACTCACTATCGATTGGTCAGTCCTGCAAAAAACTTAAGATTTGGCACTCCGATGCCTAAGTCAGCAATAATTCAGATGACTAATCAATAAAACAAATTAAGAATAATAATATTTACAATTCATTTGGATTTACCATTCCTAGCTCTCTTCTAATATAGAGAAATTGATCAGGCTCAAGAGGCTTGGTAAATATATCAGCAAGTTGTAGATGGGTTGAAATAAATTCTATCTTGACATCCTTCTTCTGAATGTGATCTCTCAGGAAGTGATGTCTCACATCTATATGCTTGGTTCTGGAATGTTGAACTGGATTCTTAGCCAAGTTTATTGTGCTGGTGTTGTCACAGAGAATAGGTACTTCTGAGAAGTTCAAACCCAGATCTTTCAGATGCTGCCTAAGCCATAAGACTTGAGTACAGCAACTTCCTGCTGCAATGTATTCTGCCTCTGTGGATGAAAGAGAAACACAAGTTTGCTTCTTGCTTGCCCAAGTGATTAGACAGTTACCGAGAAATTGGCATTGACCACTTGTGCTTTTTCTATCTGATTTATAGCCTGCATGGTCAGAGTCAGAATAGGCAAGAAGGTACTCTTGAGTTCCCTTGGGATACCACAGCCCAAGCTCTTGAGTCCCTTGTAAATAACGCAAAATCCTCTTTACATTTGATAAATGAGATTCTTTGGGATTTGCCTGATATCTAGCACATACTCATACACTAAATTGAATGTCAGGTCTACTAGCAGTTAAATAAAGTAAAGAACCAATGATTCCTCTATAATGTGACTGATTTACTTCTTTGCCGGGAAGATCTGCATCTAATTTGGCAGAGGTACTCATTGGAGTGTCCCCTTCTCTGGATAGATCCATCCCAAATTTGTTGAGAATTTCTTTACAATATTTGGTTTGGGATATGAAGATGCCATCCTTCTTTTGCTTTATTTGTAGTCCCAGGAAGAATGTTAACTCTCCCATCATGGACATTTCGAATTCTCCCTGCATTGTCTTAGCAAAATCCTCACATAGAGTTTCATTAGTTGCACCGAAAATAATGTCATCAACATAAATTTGAACTATAAGCATATGATTATTTTTGTGCATGATGAACAATGTAGTATCTGATTTTCCTCTAGAAAATCCTTTTTCAAGCAGAAAAGTACTAAGTCTCTCATACCAAGCTCTAGGTGCTTGTTTGAGACCACAAAGAGCCTTTTTGAGTTTGAAAACATGGTCAGGCTTAGTCTTCTCTTCAAAACCAGGAGGTTGTTCTACATACACCTCTTTTTTAATATAGCCATTAAGAAAAGCACTTTTAACATCCATTTGATAAAGTTTAAAATTTTTGATGGATGCAAAAGCTAGAAGAATCCTTATTGCTTCAAGTCTTGCAACTGGAGCAAAAGTTTCCTCATAATCAATGCCTTCTTCTTGGTTATATCCTTTTGCAACTAATCTGGCTTTATTTTTCACAATTTGACCAGCTTCATCAAGTTTGTTTTTGAAAACCCATTTAGTACCGATAATAGGATGATTTCTGGGCCTTGGTACTAAATCCCAAACTTGATTTCTTTTGAATTGATTAAGTTCTTCCTGCATAGCTATTATCCAGTCATATTCAGCAAGAGCTTCATCAATACGAGTTGGTTCAAGTTGAGAAAGAAAGCATGAAAATTCTACTTCATTTTGCAGTTGCCTTCTTGTTTTAACTCCTTTTGAAATTTCTCCAATAATCTGTTCAGGAGGATGATTTTTAAGATGTCTAATAGAAGATTGAGGCTCAACAATTCCCTCTAGATCATCTTCAGTTTTATCCTGATTATTTTCAATATTGTTTTCAGGATTCGCTATCGATGGCTGAGGAGGTGCTATCGATAGAGGCTGTTTTAAAAACTTTGAAAAACCTTCATCCTCATCAACATATTGCTGTTTTTCCTGAGGGGTTTCATCAAATACTACATGAATAGATTCTTCAACAGTTTGAATTCTTTTATTATAAACTCTATATGCTCTACTTCTATTTGAATACCCGATGAAAATGCCAATATCAGATTTAGGATCGAATTTACCTAAATTTACCTTTCCATTGTTGTGGATGTAGCATTTTGATCCAAAAATCCTCAGGTGACTGATATTAGGCTTCCTTCCCTTGTAGAGCTCATATGGAGTCTTTTCCATCCCCTTTCTGATGTAGGCTCTGTTAGAAATGTAGCAAGCTGTACTCATAGCATCTGCCCAAAATATTTGAGGCACTTGTTTCTCGTTCAGCATGCTTCTAGCCATTTCTGTGAGCACTCTGTTCTTTCTTTCTACAACACCATTTTGTTGAGGAGTCCGAGGGGCAGAGAAGTTGTGATCAATTCCATTTTCATCACATAGCTCCATGAACTCTTTATTGTCAAATTCTCCTCCATGATTAGTCCTGATGGCTATAATCTTTGAGCTTTTCTCATTCTGCAATTTCTTAGCAAGCACACAAAAAGCATCAAAAGTTTCATGCTTAGAGGAAAGAAACATAGTCCAAGTAAATCTTGAGTAGTCATCCACAACTACAAGAGTGTATAGGCTTCCTCCTAGACTTTTCACTCTTGCTGGCCCAACTAGATCCATATGAATTAGTTCCAATGGCCTACTAGTGGAGACTGTCTTCTTGATTTTAAAAGAGGACTTTGTTTGTTTACCTCTTTGACAAGATTCACAAATTAAATCATACTTTGATTTAAAACTAGGAATTCCCATGACTAGCTCCTTCTTAATCAATTTATCTAGCTGAGAAAAATTCACATGAGCTACTCTTTTATGCCATAACCAACAGTTTTCATCATTTGAAATAAAGCATTTTTCCTCAAGCTGTTGGCATAAATCCAGAGTATATAAATTTCCATTTCCATTTCCTTTTATCTTATACTTCAGACTGGATTTATTTATATCTAGATCATTCTTATCAACAATAAGACATTCGTTTGAATCAAAAATTATCCAGTTACCATGGTCTGCACTTTGGCTAACACTTAGTAGGTTGTGGCAGAGACCATCCACTAGGTAGACATCCTTGACTAGACCTACTTCACCCACTCCAGTGATTTTTCCACTTTGGTTTCCACCAAAGTTAACTTTGGCTCCATCTTTCATCACCAGATTGTTGATTTTGTCTTTGTCTCCAGTCATATGTCTTGAGCATCCACTGTCAATATACCATTTCCCTTTGCTGGATGCTTTCAGGCACACCTGCACATACTATACAGATTTAGGTACCCAAACTTTCTTGGGTCCTTTAAGGTCAGACTTGTGCTTTAGGTGTGTAGGGACCTTTGGCACATGAATTCCTTTAGGAACCCATTTATAAGAGCTTCTAACACCATATTTTCTGTGAATACAAGTTGACTGTGTATGGCCTTTCTTGTTGCAGTAATTGCAAAAACTATAAGGTGAAGAACTTTCAGAAGATTTTCTAAAATATTTCATGTATGATTTCACTTTTGGTTCAACCCATCTTTTTGAAAACTTTTGTTTAGGCTCATAGCCAATTCCTGTTCTATCTCTAAAAACTTTTTGATTGCTTAAAATCACATTTAAAGTTTCTGAGCCTTTTGTAAATTTTTTCAGAACATGCGAGAGTTTTTCTTTTTCCTTCAATAATTTTTCACAGTTGGAGCAATTTTCAGAAGTTGAAGGAATTTCTATCGAAAGTGGCTCAGCTATCGATAGTTCTTTTCTGAGAGTTTGCGATAGCTCCTCTTCTATCGATAGAAAGGAAGAAGAAGTCTTTTGTGAGGAATTTTTTTGAAATTCTTTGTTTTCTCTTCTTAGTCTGACTACTTCTTTAGAAAGTGTTAAGAATTCTATGCACATTTCATCATATGAGTTTTGAAGATAAGAATAAGAGGGTTCAGAATCAGATACCTCAGAATCGCTTTGCTCTTCTCGAGCAACTAGGCAGAGGTTGGCACATTCCTCGCTATCGCTAGCTTCCTCATCAGAGCTATCACCCCAGATAGATGACACATAGGCCTTTTTCTTCCCATAAGTCTTCTTTTTCTCCTTCTCCTTTAATCTTTGAAGACTGGGACACTCAGCTCTGAAGTGACCAGGCTTCTTGCATTCAAAGCATACAGGAGATTTGTCTTTCTGGGAGTCTTTGAAGTTGGTGCCACTCCTCTAAAATCTTTCTCTTCTTCTGAAGAACTTTTTAAATTTTCTGGCCATAAGAGCAATATCCTCCTCATCTAGGTCTTCCTCGTCATCATTGATTTCATTTCTTTCTGAAGCAACAAGAGCAAGTGACTTTTCCTTGGAATTTCCTTGTGCTTCTCTTTGAGCTATCAGGGTAGGCTCATACTCTGCAAGGCTGCCAAATAAGGCAGTGATGGATTTTGTTGATTCTCCTTGCATTTCTTGAATGGCTGTGACTTTCATGAGCCAATCTCCCTTTAGGACTTTCAAAATTTTGTTGACCTGCTCTTTCTCTGTAATCTTTCTCCCCAGAGCAGCAAGATTATTGATGAGGTGAGTGAATCTGATCTCTAGATCCCTTATCTTCTCATCCTCAATCATTTCAAACTTGTGGAACTCTTCCACTAGCATTTCCACACGCCTATCTTTTACTCCAGAAGTCCCTTCATGAGCTATTTGCAGGGCTTCCCACATTTCTTTAGCAGAGTGAAGATGACTCACTCTAAAGAACTCTGTTTGACTAAGAGCACTCTGGATCATGAGGACTGCTTTGCTATTCAGCTCCAGATTAGCAATATCCTCTTCTGTGTACTCATCTTCTGCCTTTGGAATGCCCATGGGATCTCTGGGAACAATATCTCCTTCTTCTATAATTTTCCAGAGCTTGTATCCATTGGCTTTGATGTAAATCTTCATTTTTAATTTCCAGAAGGTATAATGTTTCCCATCAAAGCCAGGAGGCTTATTAATGGAGCTTCTGTTCGCCACGCGTCGCAAGTGCACGGGTCGCGCCAAGTAATAAAATGATGAGTAGAGTATCGTTCCCACGAGGATTTGTCCAAAACCCGGTCAAACAATGATTATCACACTCTCGCCCAATTTGAGTGACACAAATGCTGAGATTGAAAATAAACTAAGAAAATAAATGAAAATAAAATATACACAGGTGATTCTCCAACCTCAAGGATAAAATGGGTCCTAGGATTATTTATCCCCCTTGTACTTCTCAAAACTCAATTAACCTCCTCTCAAGAAGCTCTCAACGACACCACGTGCTAATCTAGGGTTCAAAGAGTACTTGTAATGCTCTCTCGAGTCAAGAACAAGTGTTTAGTCCTATTCTTTGCACAATCTCTTGCCACAATTTGATAGAACCCAATTATCACACTCCAACCCTAATGTGACTATGCAAGGCTAGCAAGTATATCTCTATCTTACCAACAAAACCATCCGTTCGCCATGCAAACTTCCGGTTCTTGCACTACTTTACCCAAGTTCTACACTCAACCTAGCTCTCTCGAGTCATAAATCAAGCGAACACAACATCTAATGGTAATCAAGCACTTAGAAGCATTAAGAACGGGGTAAAATAAGCACATAGATATCATTAACCACAAATTAAGAGGAGGAATCAAGAATCAATACATACAAGGGTTCAAAATAATCTTAGAATACAAGTATTTAGCTACACATGTTCAACAACTCCAAGGGAGCATATATATACAACATTACAAACAGAACAAGAGAAGAGAATGAAGAAGGAAGAGATAAACCAAGAGAGGAAGCCCAAATCTCTTTGAAGCTCCGAGCCCAAGCCAAATCCCACCAATCTCCAAGCCCTAGCAGAGCCAAACACGCCTAAAATATGCCCAGAAGTCGAAGAATGAGGACTCACAACGAAGCCCTAGCTTTTATATCAGTGAAAACGCGCCTGATCTGTCCAAAACGCGCGGAAACACGAAGTTCGCCGTGGGTCTCGCCGCGGCGAGCCCACGGCGAAGTCCAAAAATTACAGAATCAAGAGTCGCTCGCCATGGCTTTCACCGCGGCGAGCAGACGGCGAGCTTTCCCATAAATGGGCAGAGGCAGATTCACTTCGCCGCGGCTATCGCCGCGGCGAAGTCCACGGCGAAGTCCCTACTTCTCTAGTGCTTTGCTCTGCTTTCTTTATTTCTTTGGCTGCTTTGGCTTCTTCTTATTTTTGCTCAATTGGGAGCTTGGAGAAGGGCTAAAATCTCTTGCTTATTGCTTCAATTTATTCCTACAAAAATTATATACAACAACATAAGAAACTAACTACAAAAACAATCAAAATCTATATAAATATATAATAAGGTGCAACCGAAAATCAAATGAGCATTTTCCCTCTTGAGTATCCAAAATGTATCAATAATAGACAAAAACTCAAGTAAATATACTCAAATAATCATGACTTTCTAGGAGTCATCAGCTTCCTTCAGGGAGGATGTTTTCAAGCGATGCCATTTAGATCTTTGCTTCTCAGATTCGTTAGAATCTTAATAACAGAGAAGACCTGCTCTGATACCAAGTGAAAGTGGCAATCGCACAAGAGGGGGGGTGAATTGTGCTATTAAAAAAAATCTAGGGGAAATTAACTCAACACAAAATTTATACTGGTTCAGCCAACACTGCCTACGTCTAGTTCTCCAACACTCTGTTGGGTTCCACTAACCACAGGTTTTACGAGCACAGGTTCACCTGTCAACCTTTACAGAGTTTTAGAATCTCTAAACACTTCCCCTTACTACCTGTAAGGAAATATCCCTGTTCTAAAGCACCAAGCTTTCAGAACAACCTCAAACAGTAGAGGATTTCAATAAATATGTTCACTTAATGAACTGATTTTGATAAACACTTAAGTACAGATGAAATCTCTAAGACAATAAATTATAGAGTAATGAATGAGCTTGTGAATATTCTCGTTGTTCGTCTCTACTCAATAAATGCTTGAGTTCTCTATTTATATCTTCTTCTTCAGACTTTGCCCTTTTGATTCAACATTCAAGAAGCCGTTTGAATTTAGTCGTTGGGAGCTCATAGCCGTTGGCATTAAATGCAACTTCTTTATCGGGCTTAACTCTCTGCTCTAGCTTCAACTACTTCTTGCATAGGGTGAGCTAAGAGAGAGACAGACTCAGCGCTCTGAGCATCCGTACAAATAGTACTTTCTGGCAGCTTTCTATTAGCGCTAGCTTGATCTGTTATCGCTAATCTCATAGAGTGATCTGCACTTAAACTGTTAGCTAACCAAATAGTCATATATAGCACAGAGGTTACTATCGCAAGCTTAATCCATTAGCTCAATGAGATGAAGACAATATAAGGAATATCATAGCTTTTTATTGATAGCATATTCTCTTGGATTAGAAAGCATTTCATCAGCATAGATTATCTCTATCGATTGCAAATTCATTATCGCTATTATCCTTCAGGATACTATCATCCAAGTATTAAGATATTTCCAGGTATCCTATTATCGATAGCTCAATCCATTATCGCTAGCAACTACTTTAGCTCATTTGACTTGCTCAGGCACTGGCTATCTGACTGATTTATTATCTGAAGCACTTTTGTTATCGATAGCTTAACCTGTTATCGCTAGCTGATTTCATTAGATCAAGGTCTTGGGTTATCTTTCTGCTAGCTGAGTTATCAATGAACTTCTAGCGATGGATTCTTTCTTATCGATAGAGAATGACTTAGCGATAGATAATGACTTTGATATTTCTGAGTCTTCATTCGCTATTCCTTTCAATCAATTTGTTATGGAAATTTACTTAGCGATAGAGATTTTCATTCTTATTGATCTGCTAAGTTATCATTTCTTATTAGCGATATTTTTCATAGATCAGTCTTCATCAAAACTTAAGATTCTAACACCTGTAAGTAAAAATAAGACAAAACCAAGATCAAAAAGCCCTATAAATTAATCAATGCAATTAATCTACAATTATGGCTAATTAATCCTAATTTTACACTCATTCCACTTAAGAGTTCGAAACATTCAATTGGACATTATTAGACCAAACTCGCATCTTAATCATGTTAATTGCCTCAAATTAAGCATATAAAAGCCATACAAATTAGAGATTTGTCAATTTCTAAAGAAGATAGATTTGGTGGCTGTAATAAGTAGCTATGCAATTAATGAAAGAGTAAAGTTGAAGCTTATAAAGAGTGAGACTTTTGAGTTAAGGCAATCGGGCAAGAAGGATGTCAGTTTGTACTGTATGCTTTGAAAGATGGTTACAACCCGGGGCTAATAGTGAAGACATTGTATATGGAACACAGTTGTAGTAGGGTATTTATGAACCATTGGGCTTCAATGTATTGGCTGGCTACACAATTCAAAAGGAAAGTCAAAGAAAGACAAAAATATAGCATTGCTGACATGAACAAGATGTGGAGGATGAGTTTAAGCTGCACGTGAGCAAATAAAAGTACAAGAGAGTCAAGCAGCTGATAATGAAGCAAGTGGAAGGCAGTTTTATATTGATGAGTTAAACAACCTAGAAGCCTACTGTAATGAACTGAGTACTTCTAACCCTGGATTTGATGTTTGGGTGAAAATAAGCAAGGATGCTCTTGTAGAAGGAAAGAGCGTGTTCAACATATGTATGTGTGCTTCCATGCTTCAAAAGTTTTTGGTATACTTGCTTTTAGTTATGTTTAGATTTTAATTATGTTTATTTGCAAATTTGATTTTACTTATGTGTAGCTTTATATTAGAGTTTATTTGTTTGTTGGCAAAATCTGTTCATTATATGCTAAAATATGGATTGTGTTGTTTTCAATCGGATTTTTGTGTTAAATGCGAAGTGCGTTTTTTTAATGTGGAATATGTTGATCATGAATCAGATTTTGGTGGTAAATGTGAAGTGCCTTATTTTAATGTGAAGCGTGTTGCTTTGAATCAGATTTTTGTGTTACCTTTTT
The DNA here is from genome assembly GCA_037074515.1 of Mimosa bimucronata. Lineage (NCBI taxonomy): Eukaryota > Viridiplantae > Streptophyta > Magnoliopsida > Fabales > Fabaceae > Mimosa > Mimosa bimucronata. The sequence continues at coordinate 10,750,745 of CM073443.1, read as the reverse complement.
TTATTAGATTTGATGCATGTAGAATGTGTTAATTAATGAGAAGTATATTTTTTAGTTTATAGATTCGGTGGAGGACTAGTTGTAGACCCATTATAGGGCTTAATGGAACATTCCTCAAAGGCAAGTCACAAGGGATTATGCCAACGACTGTATGACAAGATGCAGATGACTCTCTTTATCCCATTGCATTTGGTATAACACAGGGGGAGAATGAAGTGAATTGGAAAAGGCTTATAAAGGCCCCGAAAAAATTTCTGGATCTAGAATAAGGGGGCAAGGTTGACAAATCTCTGATTTGTATGGTTTTTATATGCCTAATTTGAGGAAATTAACATGATTAAGATGCAAGTTTGGTCCAATAATGTCAAATTGAATATCCCAAACTCTCAAGGAAAATGAGTGTAAAATTACGAGTAATTAACCATAATTGTAGATTAATTTATAGGGCTATTTGGTCTTGGTTTTATCTTATTTTCACTTGCAGGGTCGCTCAGGACCAAAAGATCAGACCCGGGATGAAGAAAAAGGCCAAACAAAGAGGCAGAACTGAAGGCTTCGCCGCGGCGAGATGATGGCGAGCCTACGAGTCTGCAGAATTTTAGCTCGCGTTTTTTGGGCCCAATCCGGATCTAACTCATTACCCACTCACTTGACCCGACTTGGGGGACATAAAACACGAAATACACACCCCATTAGGGCAGATTTGGAGTCCCAAAACATTAGCCTCCCATTTTTCTCTCATTTCCTCTCACTCCATTTTCATCTTTCTCACTTCCTTCCACCCAAATCCATGTCCTCTTTCCTTCCCACTTTGGTTGCTATTCTTCCCATAGAGTAGCAGCTAGGCTCCACCATTCTTGATGGTGGGAGCCAAGGGATGAGCTTGAAGCTTGAATAGGGGAGTTTTTCTAGTTCTAATCCTTCTTCCTCTTGTTGTATTTATGCTTTTCTAGGGTTCTAGGAGTATATTTATGACATTTGGTTGTGTTCTTCATTTATACATGTTGTATAAGGGTTGGAAACTATTTTATGTTATTTCTTTCTTGTTGAATACTTGACATTGTGCTATATAAACTTTGAGTTTGATGAAATTTATGGGTTCATGATTTTGTTATTCTCTTTGTGAATATCTTGTGCTAACTCAAGGTAGCTTGGTTAGTGGATTAAAAATGTTAAGTGGTTTTGCATGAATGGAATGGCATAGGAATTAATTAATTGTGTTTAGACATTGGGCAATTACTCTTTTCAACCTTAATCTTTGTTTGGGTGGCCATCAATGAGTTAGGTTAATTGAGAAATCAAGTGCAATTGTGGATTTAAAGTCTTGCATGATTAGTTAGTTCTTGAATTTGTCAAATTGCATGAGTGGCATTGGACTTCAATTCTAGAGTCTTGATTTATTATGTGGGGTTCCAGTAATCGATTAAACTCTAGGATTAATTAAGTGGCAATTCGGGGTCCCGGTTGTTGGATTAGGAGCCCTTACGATTAGCAAATTCATATTGATTTTGAACTTAATCAACTTAGGTTAAATTAAGTAATGTGCGGGGTTCCGGCATTAATTAAGTTAACCTAAGCCTAGCCTAGTGGGGTTCCTCTAGGGGTGTTTTGAAAATCAACAAAAGCTCCCTAAAAACCTTTAGAAGCAATGAATCCCGAGTTTCTATTCATCAAGAATGATTCCATCTTCATCCCCCTCCAAATCTTACTTTTATCTTATTTTGTTTTACTTTTGAACATATCATACCTTTTGCTTCTTTTCTAAATCAAAAACAAAATACAAAACTTTTTACCCGCTTTTGTTAATTTGTATATTAGCTACTAGGTAATCTTTTGCATTTAGGCTCCTCAAGTTAACGACTCCCGGGGGTTAGCTTCTACTATCCCCTTGGTTATTATTTTCTTGAAGGGCGGACGCAAGGGCACACTACATGCACACACACTCGACAGAGAATCGTCGGAGCTCTTCAAAGGTCGTTATTATGTCAAATATGCATAAGGTATACTCTTGAACTGATTATTTCCTTAGTTTTGTTTTATTGAACATGTAATTATTTGCTTAGTTATGAAAACAATTTGTTGCATGTATTTGAAAATGAAGTGAGGCATGTTTTGGTGATAACTTTCTTTAAACTTGAATAGCGATTACTTACCGTCTTGAATGATAAATTACCTGAAGCTAAGCATAGATTGTGTGCTAGGCACACCTATGCAAATTGGAGTAAGAGATGGCAGGGTGTTGAGTTGAAGAAGCAATTTTTTTCATGCACATGGAGCTTGTATGAGGAAATATTCAATGAGAACATCCTTAGAATATGGGAACTCAAGAAAGAAGCTGTAGAAGCAATAGTAAAATATCTCGTAAAGGCTAGGGTAAGAGCATTTTTTAGTACTAAGTCTTTGCATTGGATGGCTGATAATAACTTGAGTGAAAGTTTTAATGCTTGGGTGTATGAGTGTAGGTTTTTACTAATCATTAGGATGGCTGGTGGCATTATTAAAAAAATAATGAATAAATGGACAGATAATGAAAGAAATGTTAGTAAGTGGAGGGGAAACTTTAGCCGTAAATGTATAATGGTATTTGAACCCATTCAAACCCTATCAACATGGTGTAGTTTATATTTTAATACTGATGATGGGTATGAGGTATGTGGTGGGGATGAAAGACACACGGTGTTCATAAACAAGAAGTATGCACTTGTAGGGCGTAGGACTTGACTAGAATTCCTTTTCAACACACCATATGTGGATTTTGTAACACCCAAAAATTTGGAAAATAGTCATAAGAAGTTATTCAAGGTCTTGGGGTGTTATTAACATATTAAAAAGCCTTATATATAAAGTTATGATGTTTGAGGTATCTTTAATGATTTTTAAAGGTTATCTTCTTTAGAAATTGAAGAAAAATAGTTAGAAGATAACTTTTAATTTGAGAATTTTAGGAAACTTATTTTGAGGCTCAAAGGAATTTATAGAATAAGAAAATTTCTAGTTTGACATGAGGATTTAATTGTAGCAATTATTTTAAGAAAAAGGACTAAATTGAAACAATGAAAAGTTCAAAGAATAGGGGTAAAATGGTAATTTGCTCTTAAAACTCAATATAATATTTCTTTCCTCTTTCCTTTTTCCTCATTCCCGTCAGCTCTCTCACTCTCCATTTCTCACTTCCTCTCCACTCTCTCCCTGCATTTACTGTGAACTCCGGCTACGTTAAGGGGCTGTTTGGTTCAACTGAGGGGAAGGGAGGGGATGCTTGATTTCTTGTTTGGTTCAGAAAGGGAGGGGAGGGGGCAAATTAGAAGTTGACAATTATACCATTTACTTTTATAATCTTATTTTATCATGTACCTTTGATGATTATTTATTATAAAATAAATATTTCTTTAACAAAATTAATGAATGCTTTACCTTTGATGATTATTTATTATAAAATAATTATTTGTTTAACAAAATTAATGAATGATTTACCTTTAATGATTATTTATTATAAAATAAATATTTTTTCAACATTTCACTACAAAGCAATTATACATGTGCTTAATACTACAATAAAAATAAAATGAAGCAATTATACATATGCTTAATAAATGTCTAAATTGAGATAATAAACATGACATACCAACATCCAAAATATAAACCATTTCACTATGGTAATCCAAAATATCAAAACACCACATAGTCAAAAAAGTTCCATAGTCTAAATGCAATGCAATGTGACATCAACATAAGCATTTCATAATGGTGTTCATCTACTATGAGACGCCTAAAATATGCAATTTCAATTTGGTAATCCTAAACCATCTATCCTTAAAAGATCCAAAATAATAAACACACATAGTCACAAAAGTTTCCATAGTCTCAAAGTAATAATTATCAAAAGTCTTCAACATCAACCACATGGCCAACCAACTAAGTAGATCCAAAGTCCTTCAGCATTTCATTCAGGAGATGTGCACGAGCTTTGGATGGACACTTAACGACCGTTGCAATTTGATCAGCATCGCACATAAGGACTCTATACTACTTTGTATTATCATTTAGATAGAAGCCACACTCATTAATCATCTTCTAAACTTCTTCCCCTTCCATTCATGGGGCCTTAAGGGTCTCTCTAATAACTTCATTTCTATCTTGAAGTGTTGCTGTAAATTCAGTAATGATGTCCTTAATGTGCATAGTGTCAGAATCGTTTTCTTTGCTAGCCGTCACTCTTTGCTTCTTTCTAGATGTACCGGTTGAAACCCCGGGTGAGTGCTCTTGATGGATACTAGCATCTAGTGCTTCATTTTGTTGTGATTGCACTCCGGTTGAGTTGTTCCATGGCTAATATAATTAGCCACATTAGTGAAGACCTCCTCATCCTCATTAATTGTTCACATCTTATTAGTAGTGCAAGTTCGCACCCCACCCACTCTATCACCTCCATATAACTTTACCATCTTATCATAGTTTGGAAAATGATTATTTCTCCACATTGCAGCATTAGGCTTGGACTATACAAGACAATAAATCAATAATATGTATTAGTAATATATAAATGTTATGAATTGAAATTAATTTGAAAAATATGAACATGAACAAACCTCAATGAGTTGATCCCAAACTTGATCTTTGGCCTCCCAAAGTTGGGCTGTTGGTTCCAAGCAAATCCATTCAATCCATTTTTAAAAATATCATAAACTTCCCCAAAAATTTTCTTTAGGGTCTGCTTGAATGAGGGGAAAAGTAAAGAGGAAAGAAAATGGGAGGAGAGAAAAATGGGAAGAAAATGTAATCACTCTTCTTGCTTGGATGAGTGAGAGAAAAGAAAATGAGCAAATATGTGGTGACTAGAATACCCCTACTCTCATAATAAAAGAATTATATTCAAAATGGAACTACATTTTACTTTTCAAGATAAAAATAATATAAAATTAGAGTAGATATTAAGATAATCAAATAATTTTAAAAATGTTTTTTAATAAGTAAAACAAAAAGGTGAATTATTTGTAAAAATAATTATATTAAAAAAAATAAATATACCGTGATTGTTGAACATAATTAAAAATCAATAAAAATAAACTGATTAAATTTTTTTTGAGGGAGGTTATTTCATTATTTGTGTAAAAAAAGTAAATATATGTTGAAGTGAGGATACAAAGGACGCATGGTTGCATATGCATTGTATTAAAAAAAAGTGAGGTGAGACCATGTGTAATAATGGGCAACAATTTTCTCTCTCCTAATCTCTCCACTTCATGAGGGAAGTTTTGGAAGGAAAATGGGGCTTGGGACCCACCTACTTTTCCTTCCTCCCACATTTTCCCTCCATCCAAGTAGGGGAAAATGTTCTCCTTTCCCCTATTTTCCACCCTACTTTTCTTTCCTTTCCCATTTTCCTTCCATCCAAGCAGACCATTAATGTTTTCCATTTATTCTTTATCTTCTCTTTGTCAATATCCATATCAAGCAAAGCACGCATTTCTTTCACAATGTTCTCATAAGCAAAGGGAGTGAATGTCCCTTTCACTTTGTTGCCACGATTATATTGATCCATAAAAGCATCCACTAAATAATCGTCCATGGTCCTTGTCCAATTCAAAGTTTACTTTTCTTTGTTTGATGTTGGCGGCATGCTAATAGTGAAGATATTAATCAAAACATTAAAAAAAATATTAGATCACATTTAATCCAAAACATAACATAATACATTGAAAGTTGTTGGAAAGTAAGAAAACACATCAATGTTTAAACACGAAGTTTATTACAGTACAAAGCATACTTGAAAACATACAATAGGGGAAAGTAAGAAAACACGATTTTTAGCTTTATGTCCTAGTATGTAAAGAGTTTTTGCCACTTGTTCTTCCACAGTTGCTGTTCCCCCTGCGCCGCAAGTGCACGGGTCGCGCCAAGTAATAAAGTGATGAGTGAAGTATCGTTCCCACGAGGATTTGGTCCAAAACCCGGTCAAATAATGATTGTCACACTCTCGCCCAATTTGAGTGATACAAATGTTGAGATTGAAAATTAACTAAGAAAATAAACCTATGCTAAATGAAAATAAAACTATAAACAAGTGATTCTACAACTTCAAGGATAAAATGGGTCCTAAGATTATCTATCCCCCTTGTACTTCTTAAAACTCGATTAACCTCCCATCAAAGAAGCTCTCAACAAAACCATGTGCTAATCTAGGGTTCATAGAGTACTTGTAAATGCTCTCTCAAGTCAAAAACAAGTGTTTAGTCTTATTAAGTGCACAATCTCTTGCTACAAGTTAATAAGGCCCAATTATCACGCTCCAACCCTAATGTGACTATGCAAAGCTAGCAAGCATATCTCTATCTTACCAACAAAACCATCCATCCATGCAAACTTCAGGTTCTTGCACTATTTTACCCAAGTTCTACACTCGACCTAGCTCTCTCAAGTCATAAATCAAGTGAACCCAACATCTAAATGGTGATCAAGCACTTAGAAGCATTAGGAACAGAGTAAAATAAGCACATAGATATCATTAATCACAACATAAGAGGAGGAATCAAGAATCAATCCATACAAGGGTTCAAAATAATCCTAGAATACAAGTATTTTAGCTACTCATGTTCTACAACTCCATGGGAGCATATATATACAACATTACAAAATAGAACAAGAGAAGAGAATGAAGATGGAAGAGATAAACCAAGAGAGGAAGCCCAAATCTCTTCGAAGGTCCAAGCCCAAGCTCAATCCCTACCAAGCTCCAAGCCCTAGCAGAGCAAAACACTCCCAAAATGTCCCAAAATTTGAAGAATGACGAATAAGCTCGAAGCCCTGTCTTTTATTTCACTTCAGCCCGCCTTTCTATCAAAACGCGCAGTATTAGTGTCTGCTCGCCGTCACCTCGCTGCGGCGAGGTGACAGCGAGCTACCGAAAATTCCAGAAATAGATGTAGCTCGCCGTGGCTTCGCCACGGCGAGCTCACTGTGAGCTAACCAAAAACAGGGCAGAGATGCATGCTGTTCGCCGTGACTTCGCCGTGCGAAGCCACGGCGAAGTCTCCTTTATTCTGGCACTTTGCTCTGGTTTCTTCTTATTTTTGTTCACTTGGGAGCTTGGTGGAGGGCTAAAATCTCTTGTTTATTGCATCAAAATGTTCCTACAAGAATTACATAAAACAACATAAGAAACTAACTATAAAAACAATCAAAATCTACATAAATAAACAATGATGTGCAACCAAAAATCCAATGAACATTTTCCTATCTTGAGTATCCAAAATTGATCAATGATTTAATAAAACTCAAAGAAAATATGCTCAAATGACATGAATTTCCAGAGGTTATCAGTTGCCCATCTTGTGGGTTTTTATCCCCCTTCTCTTTCCAACAAAGCACATAATGATAAGAAAGCTTGAGGATTCATTCACATGATACTGCGACTTTTTTCAGAACTGCTTTGTTGACTCATTATTTCTTCTCACGTACTCTTTCCCTTTTAAAACTCATACTGTAACTTATTTTCCTTTTATGAGAGTTCCGAATATAAAAGTAGACTAAGATACATGTGAGCAGTGCAACAACTTTTTGGCGCAAATTCCACCATTGGAGAAGGGCTAACTTTTTTTTTTTTGAAATTCAACTTCATCTAACAAACCAAGTCAACATGCATCCAATAAATACAAGGCCACTTTATAAAAAAAATAATAACACAATGAGCATCAAGTAGGGGGAAAACACAATGAGCAATTTTCTCTATCTCACATTGATAATATTTCATGGTGTATTAGGTAGAAAACAAAAACACAATCAAGCGATCAAGGAAACATGAGCCGGTCTGAGAACATGCTCCAACCCGAAATCAGAGAGTCCAAAATATATTTTCACTGAGTTTAGATTCAAGGAGTCCAGAAATTAGAAGCAACATGCTCCAACCAGTAAAAATCAGTTCAAAATATGCCTAAAAATCTCAAGTTCCAAAAATTAATTCCCGAAATCAGGCATAGTCGGTCTGACAATTGAAGATAGATACTGAAACAAAATCATAAAGCATAGAGAGAAGCACCGAAAAATACATAACCCAGAGTCAATTCTCAAGTTCCAGAAATCAATTCTAGGTAGGTATATTAGCAGCCAAAGTATATCATATGTAACCTAGAGTTAGAAAGTTTCAATGAAAATACATATTCTCGTTATTGCATTGCAATGAGATGGAGGAATAAAATATAAGCACCAAAAACATACAGATCATGCCCAACATACAGATCAGTCCAGATATCAGATAGATAGAGATAAGATAAACTTTAATAATTGTAGCTGCTCAATCACATTATATTTTCCTGAAGGTGCTAATTTTAGGAAGGAAGAACGGTGGTACAATTCCCAAAAATTAGTAGCTACTCAAGTACAAACCCAACAAAACACAGTCAATAAAACAGTAAGGAAGAACGGCAGTGGACATGCAAGAGCAAAACAATCCAAAATTTGCAACAAAGGAAGATAAATTCGAGTTTTAAGGTATAAAGTGAACAAAAGAAGCTCACCTAAAATGCAAAAACGTGGTAGACGAATAGTGGAAGGGAGGACGATGGATGAGCGGCAGATGGTGGACAGCGGCCGGCAACACGAACGGTGGACGGTTCGATGATGAAGGACCAGAACGAAGAGAACGGCACAGGGGAAGGCAGTGCTCGATGTCGATGGAACAAACTGAGGAAGAGAATGGTTTTTTAACTTACTAGGGTAGGATTGGAATATTAAAAATAAGGTATGAGTATTTTAGTCTAAAATGGGCAGAAATTTTCTCTCCCCTCCAAAAAACCCTAATTTTGGAGGGGAGCTAAAGGAGAGCAAGGGAACACTATAGGACAAAAATCCTCCCTTCCCCTCCCCTCCATTATATATTCCCAAACAAGTTTTTTTTGTCCTTTATCCCTTCCCTCCCTCCACCTCCCCTCCAAAACCCCCCAACCAAACAGACCCTAAGGGCGATTTTCGGTGACGGGAAGCTCAGAAGCTCCATGCAAGACCTGATTCAATATCAGGTGAGTCTCCTCTTTTCATTTCTACCCTTCATTTCTTTGATTTTAGTAGGTTTGAGTGAGGTCTGATTGCGAATATGGGGATTTCAAAAATTCTAAACCGTATAAAGAGAAGCTTAGGGTTTGATTTAGAAGTTTTGTGAAAGATTTTAAGGAATAGAGTAGTGTTTGGTTGGATTTCTTCATAAACCATTTCGGGCTACTGTTCATGATGGGGTTCTTTTGTATTTCCGACCCAACTCCAATAAAAATAGCAATTAAGAGGAAGGGAATGTGTTAGAGTTAAATTTTTGTTTTTGTATGTTTGACTGTTGGTGGATTACGATGGGTTTGAGTGTAAATGTCTCTGCTCTGTTTGGATGAAGTACATTAGTGATGAAGCATGAAATTTTGAATAGGAATAGGCATGTCGGTGATGTTGTGGTAGCACATACTTGGTCAATGAGTAATTTATGAACCTGAGGATTTTGATTTTGTTTTGAACTTGTATTTGAGAATGAAAAGAATTTAAGTGTGTTTAAAAGTTTTGGTTCCTCTACTGATCTCACGCTTTCTTCTAACCCACCATCGAATTATTTTTCATTGGCATGTAATGTTTGATTCACTTAATCCAATGGAAGTGTACATTAGGCTTCACCAATAATAGAACACGTTTGGATTGGTAGACTTGAAGCTACAGTGAAATGTCAAAATTCAGATGTAAATAATTCCAACAAAATGCATATAAGTATTATTGAATTTCAATTTCAGTGGAAACAATGGCATTTCTTAAGTAAGAAGACCTTGAATATTCTTTTGAGAAAATCACCAAAACTTATCATTGAGGTTATATATATGTAGATTTTAGTTGGTGTATGTGTAATTTTGGGTGTTGGATTTTAGTATGAGCAGTTTGGGAAATTAGGAAGAAAATTATGAAACATAGAAATTTATTTATATGAGTATTTTGAGTTTGTTCTAAGTTTTGAAAATGAGAAGTTTTTAAATAGAAGTAAAGATTTTGAAGCTGCAGAATTTTCTGGTCACTATTAGGTGTTGTCCAAACTTCCTTTCAAGATGGACATCGTTTAAATTATGAAGTGGATTAATATATTATAGAAACTGATTCTGGCTTCTGTTTGAGCTTTCTAGATATTTAGCAAGTGCTCAATGATATTGGGTTGATGATATATGATTAAGAAGATGTTGTTATGATATTGTGAGTTGATTATTTGCCTGAGTACATAAAGTTTTGTTGTTTAAAGAGAATAAAATCATTTTCTTGTGAAAAGATGAGTTTGAGTTCTATAGACATTGTGCATTGGCGTGATTAGGGAATTGGGAAGTTAAATTTAAGGTATTTGAATGCCTCTAAATGCCTAACAATTATTCCAGATGAATAAATTAAGTTTGGAAGCATAGGAAAGACATTGCAAACATAATTTTGAATATAGAACACAATTTCAGAATTAAAAGAAAGGGTCATCTTAAGTTTTGAATTAGGACTAAGTGCTTGAACGAAATCAAAATTTTATGGTATGATTTATGACTAAACTAGGAAATTCAAAATGGTTGTTGAAATGTGAATTGAAGTTAGAAATATTGGTTTAAGAAAAATTTTAAAAAGGGAATAGTAGAAATATATAATACTATACGAACGTGAGAGACGCTGGATAATTATATAAGATTATAGGTATTAATTTATTATTTATGTATTATGTGTAAATATAGGAATTGATAGTGGCATAAGTTCTTCGAAACATCGAAGGGAAAAGAGTTAGCTCAGAATTAAGTATGTACAGGTAGTAGTTTATTCATAATTTAAAATTTAAATAAATAATTTTGTAACATATGTTGCAATTAAATGGTATGTCTTTATTCCTTTTATGGATAAATGGTTGAGCTTTTATAACATAAATGATTATAAGTGGATGAGCTTTTATAACTTAACTGTTATAAATGGATGAGCTTTTACAATTAAATTGTTATAAATGGATTAGCTTATAATTGGATGAGCTTTTATAACTTAACTGTTATAAATGGATTAGCTTTTATAACTTAATTATTATAAATGGATTAACTGTAATAACCTAATGGTTATAACTGTAAAACCCTGCAGGTATAGCTTTTACTAGTTAGCAAATATATTGTTAATTCAGTGGTTGGAATTAGCTTTTATAACTTAATTGTTATAAATTAATTAGTTTTTATAACCTAATGGTTATAAATGGAAAACCCTGTGGGTATAGCTTCCACTAGTTAGCAAATATATTGTTAATTTAGCGGTTGGGTTTAGCTTTTATAACTTGATTGTTATAAATAAATTAGCTTTTATAACCAAATGGTTATAACCGGAAAACCCTGCAAGTATAGGTTCCATTAGTTAGCAAATATATTGTTAATTTAGTAGTTGGGATTAGCTTTTATAAATTGATTGTTATAAATGGATTAGCTATAACTTAATGATTATAACTGAAAAACCCTACGAGTATAGCTTCCTTTAGTTAGCAAATATATTATTAATTTAATGGTTAGAATTAGCTTTTATAACTTGATTGTTGTAAATGGATTATCTTTTATAACTTAATGGTTATAACCAATGTTGTAAAAACCGGACCGGAAGGTGAGCCGGAGAGGGCATCGGGTCACAGTTTGCACAGTCAGATCGGTCGGACCGAAGGTCGGACCGATGACGTAATAATTAAGGAAAAAAATATAATTTTTAAATGTAAATTACATATAATCAAATTATAGTCTCTTCACCTCTTAATTTTTAATGAAAGACCATTGACCAAGAAATATATAGCCATTAGAGATTTAGAAAACAAATCATTCTTGTCTTTAGCTAAGCAAAACAAAGAAGGTGTATAGGACCATTTGAGCATCACACTTGCAGAAATTTTTGTCGACATGGAAGAACTAGGAAGTTAGGAACATAAGCAATTTCTGTTATGCTAAAGGTAAGAGATAGAATATGCAACTAATAAAAATTTCAAAAGAAATGTAAAATGTAGAAAGACAACAAGTGCTAAATATAGAATAAAAGCTTGAAAGAGACGTTAAACATCAACAATAGAGGAATGGTGTGATGAGATAATGTTCACCAATTGGTTGGAGTTTTGGAGATCAAATTTCACAGCCCTAAGATTTTCAAATGGCCGTTGGGGTTTTTAATTTGAGAGAAAGATATGAAGCTAATGAATTTGGGGATGTAATTTGGGTTTCTTTTTTAAGAACTTGGGTTTTTTTTGGGCTTGATTTTATTTTTTTCATCTTTTTTTAGTTTCAGATTGGACTGCCTGGTTTTTATAAAACCGCTCCGGTTCCCGGTTTAACTCCGGTTTCCGGTCCAATGTCCGGCTGGAAACGGCCCAATCCGGCTTAACACGATAAACGGCCAGACCATAAAATCCGAACCGACCTGTGAAGCGGTCGACGGTCGGACCGTCCGGTTCGGTTCTTATAACCATGGTTATAACTAGATAAAAGACATAGTTACTCAATTTGATTAGATTAAAGTTATTAGTTTAGTTGGTTATAATCATATGATATTTCTGAAACACGATAAACACATACTGTTATTCTCACGATCCCTCTCTTGCTTGTCTATTATTGGTGAGCACCATTAGGGATAATTTAGGGAAAAGTTGAGAAAAATAGAAAGAGATCTTACGTTCGGGAACAAACCCATCTCTCTAAATAGGTCCTATATTTAAGAACGGAAGGAGTAATTCAATATCTTGAATTACTAACAAAATAATTATATATTTATTCAAATCTTTACAATTTCTTTGACATATCGACATTACAATAACAATCAACCATCTAATGATACTATAATAAGTAATTATTAAATATTCTTGATAGTAAAATATTAAAATTGATAAATGATAATAAAATATTCACGTCTACAGTTATTTAATCACAAAATTAATAGTTATTAAAACCAAAATCACCATTAATGTTGACCAATATTGCTTCCTACAATGCATAGCCATAAAAAAAATTTAAAATGGTTTAAAAAAAACACTAAATTGGGCCAACCCAACAACTCATCAGGTTAACTAGGTTGCGCCAACACTACAAAAAAAATCAAATTTCCGTGGAGGCAACATGTGGCAACGTTTGGAGGCGACATGTGGAGGCACATGAGAGCGGCACATGGCGGCCACAAGGAGGGACACGTGGCATATAATTTAAAAAAAAACTGTGGCATATAATTTTAAAAAACCAACAAAAATTCTGTCGGTAATCAGCCAGAAATTTCCGATGGAAAAAATTCTGTCAGATAATTTTTTTTGAAGGAATTCTGTCAGTAAATTCTGTCGGTAATTCCGTTTTCTTGTAGTGCAAGTTACCCCGGTTCGTCCCTTGTTGCTTGGTCCCCAGGTTAGTTGTCTACTGAAAAGAATATTTTAAGACTTTGGATACACCTTAAAAAAATATTTTAGGTATTGGATACTCCATTAAATACATTTAGGCATTATCTGCACTTACAAAACGCTTCATAGTATTGTATACACCACTTATTATTTTAAGATATTAGATGTGGAAATTCATTAAAAACTTCGCATAATTGATTTGTTTCCCAAGATTTTCTTTCTATCCAATATCAAAATTCTTACGATCGTTTAATACGAGATAGATATATAATTTAAGGATGTTATGTGTTAAAGATATATGAAGATTGAATGCATATGAGTTTTATATAAATTTTAATTTATTGACAGAATTGTGTAAGCAATTTACCCACAAAATTTTCTATCGGAAATTATCGACAGACTTCAAGTAGAATCTCATAGGTAATTTTTCCATGGAGATTTCTATAGCTAAATAGTGATGGAAACTTTCATGAGTAATTTTTTGATGGAAATCTGCTGGTTATTTTTTTAATTAATTTGAATACTATTATTAAACAATTAAATTTTTTAATAATTTATGTGTGTGTATATCAATTGAAAATAAAAATTCATATATTGATGGCAAAAAAAAAGAAAATAAAAATGCATATATACTATAACTTTCACTTTCAATTTTTTAATAAATACCATGTTAATTATTAATAAATTTTTCGTAATACATTAAGCTAAATATAATGTAAATTAAAAATTATATAAAACATGTTTATAATTGTGGTAGCTTAAATAATATATCACCAAAAAAATTTTGTCTCGGTAAATTAAATAGCAACAATAAAATTAGTTACGCACAAAATTTCGTTAGAAATGTGATTCCATGGTTAATCCATGTAAGAATTGAAATTTCATCTGAAATTAGTAGTTTTTTTATAGTGTCATGTTTTTGAGATTGAGCGTCATAAAAAAAAGCTGCCGAGTCTTCTTAATAACAATTTTAATGTGAAATTTTTGAATGAAACAAATCTTAGGATAATAGATATTAGAAAAGACAAGACCATTTTTGAATTGGAAATTAAAATAATATATTCCTGACCCATAGGGAAGAAGACGGTCCAGCCCCTTTGAGTTTTTGGTAGGATGATTTGGTATTTTTTTAATATCTGTTGCCTCCAAGATCATATTTATTAGAATCGAAGTCAATGCTTCAGAAATGAAGTCATAGTGGATTATCACTTATACACCACTTTTCTCTCATCCTGAGAGCGACTCGCGGACATCCTGCAAAACATAGAAATCTTCTTCATCCAGTGTGGTGATCAGTCAGAATACTGTTTAACAATCGGAGACTTAAATAGTGTTAACGGAAACTGATAGAGCCTCAAAGTGAGTAAATAAGAGGGTTAATGGTATGGATGGAATGGAGGTTCAAATGCAGTGGAAAGGTGGCACTTCAAGACAGGAGGACGAAAGAAGATTAATTGGTAGGGTAATTTCTAACTCAAGAATAAGTGTGGGAGCTATGAAGGAGCATGTGTGGGCGGCATGGAAACCAAAATATAAGTTGGAAGTTAAAGTGCTTGGATTTAACTTGTTTGAGTTTACGTTCAATGATGGTGTAGAAGCTAAGAAAGCTCTAAACGAGAGTCCATGGGTGGTGAGGCAACATATGTTAGCGCTAGAAAGAAGGAAGCACTATATGTGTGATAGTGAAATACAAATCAAAACCTGTACTTTTTGGGTTCAATTCCATGATATTCCACCAGAAGGTTGGATGGAAGTAAATGTGAGGGAAATGGCAGAGAAGATTGGAAGAGTAATAGAAGTAGAGGGTCTAGAAGATGAAAGATATGCGAGCAGGAGTTTTTGTCATGCGAGAGTGGAGATCGATGTGGAAAAAGCACTGGTTGCTGTATTCAAAGTACCTAGACCAGATGATCTTCGAGAGGCAAAAGTGAAGGTGAAGTATGAAAAGCTAGCAAGATTTTGTTACATCTATGGGAAGTTGGGACATGATGAAAGATGCTGTAATGTAGAAGAAGATGAAGAATTTTCAGGGGAATCTAGAAGGATGTATGATGCAAATATGTGTGCCCAGCCGTATTGAGCTCCAAATGCAGCAGCGGCACGGGGAAGTTTCAACCGGCGGGTGACTCAAAGGCAAGAAAACAAAGAAGGGAGTAGAGAGATCGTCTCATGTGGGAATCCTAGAAGTACAAAGAAGATTGACAAGGCTGAATGTGATGTGCCTCGAGAAGTGGCCTTACAGGGGATGGGCAATGAAAATCCCCCTGCAACATTTAATTTTAGGGGTAGAGCAGGAAGAGCAGAAGTACTTGTGGGATCTAGTGTTAGAAATTTGCAATTAGTGAATATATTTGAGGGAAATATGGGTAGTCTAAAAGAAGGGCCATTATTGGACCCAAAGGTTTGGTCAATAAGGCCCAAGTCGAAATCTCTAGATGGGGAAGTGGGCTCCTCTTCCAATCAAGTTGGGTTGGGAAAAGGAAAGGCCATTTTAACAGAAAATGAGATAGGAAATAGAAGCCCACGCAAATAATCAACAAGTCCAAATGGTGATAAGAGAGGAAGCATAAGTAGGGCCCCTGCTTCATCAAGTTGAAAGAGTAAATCTAAAGAGAGATGCAGACTCTGGACATCCCCTTCAGGAAAAAGAAGAAAAGCACATGAACAGGATTCACCTGGATCATCTGACCGAAGACAACAAATGGAAGAAGAGATAGAGAGATTAACACGAATCGACTATAGGAAGGGAGGCCTCAAGTTCAACGTAGATGTCTCTGGTCAATCAGGTGAGTTCTTAAATGAACTTCTTCAAATTAATGTAGAAGAAAATATCTCTTTTGTGACGGGGAAGGGTGTGGAGAAGGTGAGAAAGGTTAAGTATAGAAGTAACAAGATCAATAGGGCTCTGTTCTTGGACAACACATCTAAGAATGAAGGAAATAGGCGAGGTGGCTGGCCTTCTGCAGCCACCAAGGAGCCATGAGTTGCCTGGGATGGAATTGTCAGGGGCTTGGAACCACCCTAACAATTTGAAATTTAAGGTTCCAATGTATAAAGCTTAAGCCAGATATAATCTTTTTGTCAGAAACAAAAATGGAAAAAGAAAAGATTGAGAAAGTTAGGAGGAAGATGAAGTATGATTATGGAGTGTATAATGAACCAGTGGGCAGATCTGGGGGACTAGCAGTATGGTGGAAAGAAGGAACCCAGATAAAAGTGGGAATTATAAGCAAAAATATAATACACATTGATGAACTGAAGATTGAAGGGAAGAATTATGGAGCAATGACACTAGTGTATGGGCCCCATAAGCATAACGAAAAAGTGAGATGGTGGAACACCTTGGAGAGAATTCGACAGCGCTAAAATATTCCATGGTGTGTTTTGGGGGATTTTAATAAACTGATGTATAATTTTGAAAAAGGAGGAAATCCAAGAACACAGAAAGAGCTCCAGCGGTTCAGAAATTTTATGGAAGGATGTAGTATGATGGAGCTGGAAGCAAAAGGGTGCAGATTCACATAGGGCTAATAACTGGGAAGGGGATGAGTACATTAGAGAGAAGTTGGATAGAGTGACCATCAACATTCAATGGTGAACAGAATTTCCAAAAGGGCAATATTATGTATTGAGGGCAATAGGATCAGACCATTGCCCAATATGGATGAAATTTGCACTTGATGAAACCCACACTCCCAAATTGTTCAGGTTTGATTCTAGGTGGCTAAGCCACTCGAATCTAATGGAGATTATCAGGGCAAATTGGAAAGGGGATGTGGAAAATGCTGTGATCGAAGACCTGGTTGAAAATCTGATGAACTTAAACCAAGTATTATCTGAGTGGAGTAAAAAAGAGTTTGGGAATTTTACAAAAGTTATTAACAAACTGGTGGCTAAGATTCAGAAATGTACAAAGAAGGAATGGAGCGCAGAAATGGCTAAAGAGATTGCTGATCTGAAAAAGAAAATCAATGAACTATGGGAGCAAGAAGAGGTTTATTAGGCACAGGAATCCACAGTCCAGTGGCTTAAGTGTGGAGATCAAAATTCAAGGCTTTTTCACATGGCTACCATCCGCAGAAGGAGCAGAAACAAGAAAACAAGATTAAGAGATAGCCAAAATGAATGGTTGGAGAAGGAGGATAGATTGGGAGGTGCTTTTCAGAATTCTACGAAAACCTGTTTTTAAACTCAACAAACAGGGATTGCACAGGAGTTTTAAGCTGCATAGAAGAAGGAATAATTCAGGATGATAACACAAGATTGATGGCAGAGATAAATGAAGAGGAAGTCAAAAGAGCTGTTTTTGAGCTAGGAGGATCAAAAGCCCCAGGCCCAGACAGATTTACAGGGAACTTCTATCAGAAGGCATGGGAAACAGTGGGACCACAGGTTTGCTCTCTAAGTCAAACATTTTTTAGAACTGGTTTCTTTTTGAATGAAATCAATAATACTGATTTGGTCCTTATTCCCAAAGTAGTGTCCAGAAACTGTGAATGATTACAGGCCCATAAGCCTATGTAATTTTTCTTACAAAATTTTTTCTAAGGTGATCTCAAATAGGCTAAAACCTTTGTTTGGGAAGGTAATTTCAGAAAATCAAAGGGCCTTTGTTCCAGGAAGGCTGATTCAAGCCAATATTATTGTAGTTCATGAGGCCTTTCACCATATGAAAGCAAGAAGGAATGGACCTTGTGAAGTGGCCATTAAAATTGATATGAATTAAGCATATGACCGTATTGAATAGGGCTTTTTGGGTGCTGTTTTGCTAAAAGTGGGATTTTGTAGGGAATGTGTAGATAGGATATTTTGGTGTGTATCATCTGTGGAATTTTCTGTGATGCTTTCAGGAAAACAAATTTCAAATGTAACTCCAAAAAGAGGTCTTCACCAAGGAGACCCACTTTCTCCTTATTTGTTCATTATAGTGTGCAACATTTTGTCAATATTGATTGAAAGAGCAGAAAGTCTAAAGCAATTTGAAGGCATTAATATTACACCATGATGTCCTACACTAACATATAGCTTTTTGGTACTTTTTCTCAAAGCTGAACTAGATGGGTGTAGGCAGTTAAAGACATTGCTGGATGACTACTGTAATGCATCAGGACAGCGAATAAACTATTTGAAGTCATGTGTATTTTTCTCAAAAAAAAACTCCTAACATTCTAAGAGGAAATTGGCCATGTGTTTCAGGTACATGCAGCAGACGTCCCAGGGAACTATTTAGGACTGCCAATCACTTGGGGAAGGTCAAAGTTACAAGTGCTGAATTTTGTACTAGATCGCCTTAAAAAGAAGGTCCAAGGTTGGCAGAAAGATTTCCTATCAGAAGCTGGATGGGAGGTACTAATCAAAGCTGTTGCTAATTCAATTCCTGTGTACCCCATGTCATGTTTTCTTTTTCCAAAAAACCATCCTTAAGAAGATAGGCCAAGTGATCACAAGCTTTTGGTGGAAAAGCATAGAAGAAAAAAAAAGCATTGGATTTCAAAAGAAAAATTAAAAATGAATAAGGCCGAAGGCAGGCTAGGATTTAAAGATTTTGAAGCATTTAATTTAGCCTTACTTGCAAAACTTGGTTGGAGAATATTACAGGAACCTGACTAGATGTGGGTGAAGATACTGAAAGCAAAATACTTCCCTAAAAGTGACTTCATGAAGGAAAAAAAGGGAGTAGAGCATCATGGATTTGGTCAAGCATCATTGAAGGGAGGAGGGTGCTGGAAGGAAATGTCATATCAAGCATTGGCAATGGAAGGAAGACAAGAGTATGGGGAGATCCTTGGATACGGGACATACCAGCTAAGAAATTACTATCCCCGTGCCCTTTTGAATGTTTATCAGAACTTTCAATTGCTGAAATCAGATTTAACCATGATTGGGATTTATCAATGATTGAGGAATGGTTGGAGGAATTTGAAATTAATGCAATTAAAAACACTCCAGTAGCAATTAACAATAGAGAAGACAAATGGGTTTGGACTGGAGGGAAAAGAGGAGTGTATATAGTGAAGGAAGGATACAAAGTTGCAAAGGTAATTACAAATGAGAGCATTCAAAACAGAGCAAGCTCTTCATCTAATGAGTTCCATAAACTATGAAAAGAGGTATGGAAGTTGAAGACGCCCCACAAGGTCAGAATGTTCCTGTGGAGGCTATTGTCTAATGCTCTTCCTTGTTTTGAGTACTTGAATAGAAGAGGAGTGTGTGTGAGTAGTGTATGCCTCATGTGTAAAAATAAAACAGAGTCTCCCAAGCACATATTTTGCTGCTGCCCATGGGCTAAAAGGACATGGTACGGGAGCCCATTCTTATTTAACTTTGATCAGGATGAAGAAATAGACTTAAATGGCTGGTTAAATTTTTATTTAACAGGAACACACCTGAATGATTGGCAAAAGGCTTTACTAGTGATGATTTTATGGCAAATCTGGAAAGGGAGGAACAGATTCATTTATGAGACAGAGGATCCTGACCCTATTTTCACTTTCTATCAGGCTGGAAACTTGTTGCAAGAATTTTGGCAAGCAAGAGGATGGATAACAGAAGGAGAATCAATCACGGAACCTCAAAATGATCAAAAAATAGAAATGAGGAGGTCGGAGACCTGTGGATTGTGCTTTCTCTCAAGAAAAGGGTGAGGCAGCAATATCTTGTGATTAGAGATTCAAATGCTTGGCTACTGGATGGTGCAACTATGACAATTAAATCTGAATCTGCTCTTTTGGGTGAGTGCAGGGCAATGGAGGAGGCTGTATCTTTTGTTGTAAATAATATGTTGGAGGACGTATATTTTGAATCAGACAACTTAACCTTAATTGTCTGAATGAAGGAAGCAGTTCTCCTTGTTGGAGAAGTGAAATTGTGGTGGAAAATATCCTTGAAAAAAGGAAAGATGGAAGGAACCCACATTTTGGGTGGGTTCCAAGAGAAGCAAATTTGGTAGCCGATTGGGTTGCCAAAGCTTTACTTTGCAGGTCATGTCCAAGTGAGTGGACAACTAGACCACCGTGCCAGCTAATGGAGTTGCTATGGGTAGATGCTGTAGGATGTGTTTGATCCAGGATAAAAACCATGCAAATATAATCTTTTGGGAACTGTTAGTTGTCAGGTTTAGTTTGTTTTTTCTAATGGTGTGTAATTATATGTAGACTGGTTTGGCTTAATATATCAGGTTCGAGTTTGTTGGCAAAAAAAAAAAAGAAAAAAGAAAAGAAAGAAAGAAAGAAAGAAATGAAGTCATAACCATAATATAACACTGTTTGCATTAATTGCTTTGTTCAATCCTGTTCGGGTGTTACCAAGATATGGAACAAATATTTTGTTCGCAGTTTAATATAAATATCTTATTCATACATCTGACTTGTTTTAGAGTGTCTTTTCAATTTCGTCAAAATCTAATATTCTTAGTTTGTTTTAAAATGTTAACAGGCTAATTATACATTAAAAATAATTTTGTGCAATGTGTAACTAACTATCTACAAAGAATGACTATTGGAGATATTAAGACAAGATTTGATTAGTTAACAACTTAACATCTTGTAAGTATTAGTTCAAATTCAAATTCAATCTTCTTTGATGTATAGCTAACTATATATATATATATATATATCCCATCATAAATTCAAATTCAAATTCAGTACCTTCTTTATATATATATATGTCCCATCATTAATTCAAATTCAAATTAAATCTTCTTTGAACAAATTATTATAGCTAACTAATGGAGATATTTAGATAACATTAGATAGTTAACATCTTGTGTGTATCAGTCCAAAAATAAAAAAAACATCTTCTGTGTGTGTATTAGTTATGAGTGTAAACGACAGTCAAGTTCTCAAGTCCCTATCAAGGAGGAGGTTAACATATTAAAGAATAATAAGGATACTGAGAGCTCCACTTCCTTTGCCTATAAATACAACTTCTGACATCTTTTGTGGATTACTGAGTGAGATAGGAAATTGAATCAGTCATCTTCCTCTTTCTTCAGGTCTCATTCTCACTGTTCCTACAGGTTTTGCCTCACTAACCAAAATCTTTCTTAATTTTTCCGACGATTTCAATACTACCTACCGAAATTCCGTCAATATCATCAAGAATTAGCAAAGGATAACATTCTGAGGTACTTCTGTCAATAATATTATATTCTTTGTTGCCTTACTAGATAACAATAAAAACACAAACAAGTTCATCCTACGGAAAAAAATAAATTTCAACAATTTTCCGTCTCTACAAATAGAGTTGGGAAAACTATGGAATAATAATTTATAATATGGTAAACTAATAAGGAAGAAAGAGAACAATTTAGATTATTTGATTTATAATTAATATTATTCATGAAGGCAAGGTAGATCTAGCAACCGGTGTTGCTCTAAAGTATTTTGTGGTACATCCAAAACTCTAAAGTAATTTTTATATTCTGGTGATGGATGCATAAAAAAAATATTTTAAGACTTTAGATATACAAAAAAAAAAAAAAAAAAAACTTTTTAGGGTAGTTGATACTCCAATAAATTCATTTAGGGATTCGATGCACTTACAAAACGCTTCATAAAGTTATATACACCACTATTTATTTCAAGATATTAGATGTGAATATTGATTAAAAATTTCACATAATAGATTTGTATCATGAGATTTTCTTTCTATCCAATATCAAAAATCTTACAATCGATTAGTACGAGATAGATATATCCACCTATTTTATTAGAAATGTACTTTATAAAAGAAATAAAATTAAAACTTTATACAAACATAAAAACTAAATGAGTACTTTTTCCTATAAAAATTTATCAACTTCACTGATAAAATTTTTACGAGATTATTCTTCCCCAATACTTCTACGAATTATTTAGTTAATTGATAAATCTTTGTCTAAATTTGAAAGGATGAAATTTTAAACTTAGGCTCTGAGTGGAATTATTGTTAAAGAATTTAAAGTTTTTCTATGAGAAGCTTAATTATATTGAGATAAATAAATTTTCTTAATGTGTCTGTCTTATACATTCTTTTGTATCACTGCCATAAATACATGGGCCAAAATAAGGGCAGGAAAAAATCATACTAGCTTCACCACATTATGAATATTTAAGCTTTGACCATTGAAAGGCCAAAATGCGAACACCATTGAAAACAGTTCAAATCCACTAAAACAGCTAAGTTGAATCATGAATGGACATCAATTTCAGGTAAAAGATCAACAAGGGGATTTAATCAAACCCGATAATAATTAAAATATAAAGTTCATTACTTGATGGTCGTGTCCAAAGTAAAAAGCGACAAAACCTATTATGGGAAACAACCAACAAACATTTTTTCGATCTCTCCTTTGTTTTTCTCCTGCTTTTACTCATGGAGAGAGGCTTTCAATTTTGAGGAGCCTAATCTTGTTAATTCTGAAACATACAATATGTGTAGAAGGAACACCCATAGAGGTAGGTATGCGGGAAGACTTGGAAAAATTAACACCCATCGGCGTGCTTAGGACCTTGGAATAGATGAAGCAGGTGCGCTCTGCAGTCAAAAAATAAAATACGGTGTCAAGGAATCGTTCTTGTGACTCCATATCATGGATGTTGATAAACCATGATTTTCAAAAAATTAGTATGGAAAAAATGGACCAGATTCGTACCAAAGGAATCCCTTTCAAAGTGCAAATAAATGACAATGCCGAATAACCCAAGAAAGAGAAGCCAACCAGTGAGAAAGGAAGCTCATCCCGTAAACAGATGCAATAATATAATATCACCAAACAAAATTTTGTCTCGGTAAATTAAATAGCAACAATAAAATTAGTTATGCAAAAGATTTCGTCAGAAATGCGATTCCATGGTTAATCCATTGAAAAATTGAAATTCCGTCTGAAATTAGTTGTTTTTTGCCAATAGATTAAAAAGAGTTAGGCATGTTATGATGATAGATTCTCTTTAGTTTTCTACAAGACCAAGAAGTGGATTTTGGTTAGGCTATTAAGGACCGTACAACTGTACATTGTATTAAAAACAGGCAAGTGTCTGTGGGGCTAGCCTTTGTAGTTTCTATGCTTTCTGTTTTTATATGATCAATTAGATTTTACTCTTCGTATAATGAATTCACATGTAGTTGAAAATCGGTTTTACTAATCGTTTAATGAATTCACCATGGTTGGACTGGTGATCCATGAGTGAATGTCTTTTTGATATCAATACGGCTACAAAAAGTCAAAAACTGGTGTAAAAATTTTCTCTTTCTGTTATGTAATTGCTGTAGAATTATTTTTAATATAGCACTAAGGACTTTATACATAAAAGAAATGAATTTTTTTTTTAAAGTTCCCGTTTTAATTTGCACTATTATCGGCCTTTCTTTGTTTTTTTATAAACATTATAGGCCTTTGTTTATTCTTTCTTATATTTTAGGTTTTATGTCATACAGAGTTATTACTTTAAAAATTTTATGGATATTAATTTTTGTTTCCCTCAATGTTATTGCTTGCTTATAATTAGGGGTGTTCAGAGTTGTCCCGTCCCGAAAATTTTTGGGACGGGACAAACCGGGACAGGACAAGATTCGGGACGGGACGGGACTCAGGACGGGGTTGTCCCGATCCTGTCTTGTCCCGAATACACATGTGTTATTATATTTTGTTTTAAAAAAAAGTTACATGTGTCAGTGTCTCACTCGTGCACTCCCTCACTAAACACGCTGACTTCACTAACCCTCACTCTCTGTCTCGAAGGTTCTTCAACTTTCTCTTCAAACATCTTCACTTTCCTTTTCCTCTCTCTCTCTCTTTCTCCATACAATCGTCGAACACTGCGGCACCACCCAGGAATACCGAGTCCAATCTCCTATTCTCCTCCGATCTCCTAACGATCCTTCATCTGCGGCCTTTCACCGCCACCATCGCCGCCCTTTTCAACATCTTACTCGCGTTGGAACCCTAGATGATGACTTCTTCTCCAGCGACGATGACGATGGTCGCTCCTTGTTTGAAATTGGTCCTCAAGATGCTACGGCGCTGCTTTTCTTGTGAGTTTTCTCTCTGCAGCTTATGGATGGGTGATTTTGGGCATTGTTTTCATTATCGTTTTGAACGATCTTTTGGGAAGGTTTGGTTCGATTGCTGGTGTGGTTTGTGATGGTTCCAGGTTGGGAATCAAGAGGCTTGCTGGGTTCATTCTGATGAGGTGGGCCGCCGGGATGCCTTGACTCAGCTTCTTGGACTATGGTACTTTGGTGAAATTGAAGATCAATATTCTTTTTCAGATTGAAATTGATGCCATTCTCTGTTATGTCTCCGTGGATTCAAGGGTTTGATTTCCCTAGCCACCATTCCTATTGATTTCATTGAAGTGTTGGTCGAGTTCTGCACAAGCCTAGAGCCTCTATCCATTATTGAACCTGCGAGTTTCGGCTTAATCTGGAGCAAGAGGAGGTATAAGCTTAAGATTAGGATTTCATTATTGCTCATTATGGTGATTGTATGATTTATTTGTTGCTCTGCAATTGGGGTTTTGAGTCTGAACCTCATCTCTTCATTCCTCCTCTTTTTGGTATGATGGTAGCTGATTTCAGGAACTGATTGCTTGCTTTGTGAAACTGAATTTTGGGATTTTCCCATCCCATCCCGATCCTGATCGGGACGGGACAAGTTCAGGACGGGACGGGACAGGACACGGGACAGGAACCCTATCCCGAGCCCCTTTCTTCGGGACGGGACGGGACGGGGCTGTCTCGGTCCCGTCCCGT
Organism: Mimosa bimucronata; assembly: GCA_037074515.1. Taxonomy (NCBI): domain Eukaryota; kingdom Viridiplantae; phylum Streptophyta; class Magnoliopsida; order Fabales; family Fabaceae; genus Mimosa; species Mimosa bimucronata. Next base: position 10,725,640 of record CM073443.1, on the reverse strand, counting down.
CCCATGAGCACCCCTACTTATAATTACTAAAACTTTTAATTTTCAAAAATTAATTTCCAAATACCTATATTTTTTTTATCAATTTTTAATTTGACACCCATATATTTTTCTCTCTTTTACAAAAGAAAATCATAGGACTATAGTTACTAACATACACTAACAAATTAAAGGATAGAGAAAAAAAGTACATGTGTCAAATTAAAAATTGAAGAATATAAATACATGCAAAATGGGTTTCATAATGGATTAGATTGTTCTTGCTAGCCTGAAGATATTTTGCCTTGGACACAAATCCTATATTTACTGTAAGGTTATTTGACTAATTTCTGCAACAACTTCCATATGTATTACTCCCTCGGTTTCTAAATATAAGACCTGTTTGGGGAGGTGAGATTGTTCCTAAATATAAGACTATCTTCTAATTTTTTTTCACTATTTTCCCAAACTATCCTCATTGATGCTCTTCAATGTTGAACAAGCAAGAGAGGAATGATGTAAATAAAGGTAGATAGTTAGAGTGTGTTGGTAATATCATGTGATTTTAACTAACTTAACAAACTTCCTTAATCTAATCAAATTAGGTAATTATGTCTTATATTTAGAAACAGGAATAGTTAATTAAAAATTAGTTGAACAATGATTTGAACTTAGTGTTAGAATCTTAAGTTTTGATGAAGACTGACTCCATAAATAACATAAGTAAAACAAGTGTAAGTTACCTTGAATTTAAACAAGTAAAATCTAATAGGTAACAAATCACTATTGCTAGAGCTGAAGTCTATCGCAAATGAAAAGCCCAACTATAGCAGATGGAAACTTAGCAGAACACTAGGATAAAATATCTCTATCACTAAGTGTATCCCTATCACTAATGAATGAGAAGGAATAGCAAATAAAGACTTAGAAATAACAAAGTTAATATCTATCGCTAAGTCATTCACTATCGCTAGAAGTTCATTAAAGAACGTGAATAAATGAAAGAAAGAACATCTAGCAGAAAAATAGACCAAGTCCTTGAGCTAATGGAATCAGCTAGCGATAACAGGATAAGCTATCGATAGTAAAGTACTTCAAATAATAGACATTCAGAAAGCTAGTGCCTGAGAGCAAATGAATTAACTAGCGATATCATAGTTGCTAGCGCTAATACGTTTAGCTATCGATAACAGGATACCTGAATTTACTTAGAATATTCATATAACCCTGTATCCCTTAACTAACAAGCAATCAAGCAACCAGCGATAATGGGATTAACTATCGATAGAAGAATGCTTATTGATATATAGCTAGTACTCTGAACATTGAACTAAAAAGAATATGCTAGCGATAATAGTCATGTCTATCGATATAGAATGCTTTAAAAATACCTTAGATGATATATTGTCTCTATCTCATTGAGCTAATGAAATGCACTATCGATAATATCCACTGCATAAGTACTTGTTTTATCTAACAGCTTAAGTGCAGGGCTTACACTATGCAGTTAGCGATAGCAAAGCATGCTAGCGCTACTGAAAAAGCTGACACTCAAGTACAAGTAGCAGGTAGCAGCAGGATAACGTTACTCACAGTCTCTGACTCTCTTGTCCTATCCTCTGCAAGACTAGTTGAAGAAAGAAAAGTATCAACGGCTAGTTCTCCAAGTCTCCAACGGATAGAAAAGAATAACACCATATATAAAGACTTGAAGACATCAGAAAAGAATATAGAGCATACAACGAATATGAACACAAATGACGAGATGAAATGAGATGAAAATCAGAGGCTCTACACAAAGTAACAGTCATACTCAAGTGAGCCCAGAAATGATGAGTTGAATGCATTAGAAAAGGAGAGCTAGAGCATATATTGTTCAGATTATTTAGCTCTATAATTTGTATTTCACAATACTCTTTTCTGTACTTAAGTGATTATCACAATCTGTTCATTTAGTGAACTTATTAGCTTAAAACCTCTACTGTTTGAGGTTGTTCTAAAGCTTGGTGCTTTAAGAACAGGGTTATAACCTTACAGGTTATAAGGGGGAGCGTTTAGAGAGAGTCTAAACCTCTGTTAAGGTTGGAAGGTGATCCCGTATTGTAAAACCTGTGGTAAAGGCTTCACAAGTGCCCGGCTAAACTTGTGGATTGTAAAGGCTTCTCTTGTACCCGGTTTAAACAAGAGGGTAGTGGAAATCTCAGGTGAAGCCTGAGGACTGGATGTAGGTCAGGGTAGACCGAACCAGGATAAACTCTGTTTGCATGATCTCTTCCTTTTAACTCTCTTAGTTTCCAGCATATATACATTGTATATCTCTTAGTGCATTCAACAAGTTTTTGAAATACTCTGTGATAAACTAAAAAAGATTACTATCATTGTGTTTTTAGAAAAAAAAAGTTCTGGATTTTATCCTGTCACCCAATACACCCCCCTCTTTGGTGACAGCCAGCACTAACACTTAGTTGTATTCAAATAACTTTTTGGATCAAAAATTAAGTTTTTCTGTTTAACTGAAAACTAATTTCACTGTAAAATTAAACTTCAAGCATTAATAGTATTAAAAAAACTAAAATTAATACACAACTAATTTATTACGTTCAAACAAATTGTGTCCTAAATCTAGTACCTAAACACAAAGTGAGTTATCTCTATTATTGTGGAAAATCACTACAAATATAACAGTATACTATCGTTACGTTTATCTCTCAATTTTTACACATAGTCCTCTAAATGACAAAAATAACTCAATCCAACCTGTGATAGACTGGCTATTTAGACAACAAAGTAAAAGATCTAAGATTCAATTCCACCTTGATTAAAAAGGCCCTTGATTTTTTTTATATGAAAAAAAGCCCTTGATTGGAGATATCCTTATCAATCGTATTTGAATCAGTGGGTTACTCGAATAATTGATATACGATTAAGAAAAAATGTTGGATCCATGAATGGTATCTTCCCCTACTGGCTAACACCTACAAATGTTGTTAGTATGCTTGGAATAAAAGCACCACTAAACTAATAGGTGTTGATCGTTGTGAAGTGGTTTAACAGTTTAAACACGAAATCTAGAGTTTGAATCCATGTAAATACAAAAAATGCTTTTGAGAGCTATCATTAATTGAGTAGGACAATATTCGAAAATGATCCCGTGAAATAGCATATCAAGAAGGCATCATTGTCATCTCATTGGACTTGAAATATATGCTCTTGAGGTCCTTGATTTCTCATTCCTAACGAAAAACAACACAAAAAAGTTTAGTACAAAAAATTTAATGCTTCAAAAAATGAACGCTTAGATTACAATTGTCCATATCATGTAATGGCTAAAAGAATTTATGATTCAAAAACAGAACACATAATAATAATAAAAATATATATAACAGGCGTACTGATGGAAATATGCATCTCAGTAGCGAATATATACACTTAAAAGTATGAAAGATTTTTCTTCTAATGAATTGACAAATATAAAAGGATCCAATAAAATTCCCAGGTTGAGTTGATTTGAATACAGCAAAACACAACTTAGAAAGAGCAGTACTGGGTATAAAACACAATCACAAATGATTTTCCCCCGATACCAAAAGAAAAGGCTAAAAAAGTCTTCCTCATCTTTTTGTCCTCAAAATGGCTTGTCCAAAGCATGCATTTACTTCAAGTACTTTGTCTCACATCCTTGTCCGACTACAATTATAGAAAAATAATAACTTTAGATTGTAATTAAGAAGAGCATAAAAAATAATTCTTAGTTTAGAGTTTTGGAGACTACATTAGATGAGGACTAATTGTGGCTCAAAGAGTGCTCACCTGATATTACTAATACTAGGTTGGTTTTGTTGTTTTTGTCCAAAGCATCTAGTGGGCTTGAAATTTGTTAGATTAAAATATCAAATTTGTAATTGTTTTTAATCTGCCACAACCTTATCAACAGAAGAAAATGATAATGAACCATTTTAGCTTTTAATATTACAGAAAAAAAAAATCATTAGACAAAGCGTTCAACAATAAATTACCCTTTCCAATAATATCTTCAAGAGTCTGCAAGTTGCCCAGGGGAGATGCATGATTGTTGGTCCAAATATTCTTCTCCTGGTGGAAATCCTCTTTTTATTAGAACTTCTATACCAAATAAATCATAACAACATAGCATATTTTTACAAGCCTGTTATTAGTCATTCATGTTTTAAACTATGAAGTCGTAAAGATGAAAGGATAAAAATTACCAAGTCATTAACAAACATAATCATGAGAAATAGTCACTCCCAACAAATATGAGGAACATAAGAATTTGGCATACCAAGTAAGGAACAGAATTTCTTGAAAAACAGGAAGCCAGAACAAAAACAAAGAGGCAACAAAGCATTCAATAATATGTTTTATGTAAGCTCAAATAGACCAACCTACTACATTACCGACAAAGTCTCTGTTCCAAGCAAAATCATCCCACTTCAAATGGACCAGCAAGCTCCAGTTACATAGAAATATAAAATGGAAAATACAAACAGAAATTGAGAATATATATATATATATATTTATATGAAAACTTACGTGAGGAAGAATAGAGAGGAAGAATCCCCTTTTCATTCGAACAACTATTTAAAAATTAAGAGGAACCATTTCTTAAAGAAATCAAATAGTTATAAAAATAAGAACACTAACCTTAAAGGAATATGAAGTACGTATATTGTTTGCTTCCTCGGTCTGAACAAGGTGAAGAGAATGCTCCCTCTATAGAAATATGTTTCCTATGCTTAGAATGGCAGTATAGAACAAATTCATAATCCAACAACATTTAAATATCATAACATTCAAATATTCAACCATATAAGTTTACAAGAGGACCAACTTAAAGTATCAAACAAATTTGAAGCCACATTTTATTAATCCATTACAGTCATCCAAATTTTATATTCAAAAACACGAAAAACTATGCAAAATCAGTCTTCACTTATCGATTCGGGATTTTAACCATTTGTTCCAGCCACCTGTACATATTTTCAAGAAAACAAATCACCACAAGTTATATAATTTATGATTCACTTTAAAAATAGCAAGCTCATTTGATCATTTTATTTATAAAACTGCATATACTCTAATCAACTTAAAATAACATTATGAAGATTTTATATATACCTGTCAGTCTTGAAATCTCCTCTTCATTCTAGCTTTGAAAATTACCAAGTGGACATAAATCCAATCATACATGTCAGTGAAGAATTGAAAATAAGCAGCCCTCCATGAACTTTTAAGGATTAAAGTTCCACAAATGCCCCAAAATCCAACAAGAAATCCTAAAGTCATGCTGATATAGTACCCAAAATTTATGAGTTCATCTCCTTCATTTGAATCAGTGTTGGGACTAGTCTTGTGATTTTGATCGATGTCATCAGTTTTGGAGCATCCTTTTGTGAGTGGCTGGCCACAAAGTCCATGGTTTCCAATGTAACAGGAAACATCAAATGTCTGAAGTTGAGTAGTTTGTGGAATTTCTCCTGATAAGTTGTTGAAAGACAAGTTCATGAAACTCAAAAAACTCAAATTTGTGAAGCTTACTGGAATTCCACCAGAAAGAGCGTTATTTGAAAAATCCAGTGATTCCAACATTTTCATTTGACCCATTCTTTGGGGAATGAATCCTGTCAGATTATTTCTTGATAGATTCAATGATGCCAATGCCATAAGTGATGCTATGCCACCAGGAATATGTCCAGTCAGGTGATTATTAGAAAGATCAATGGCTGTCAATAGGCCAAGATTCTTGTCATACTTAACATCTTCCCCTTTCCAATTCAACATTGCATTTTCAAAATGTTCGTCCGGAGATACTAAACCGAAGTCATAAGAAATTATATACCTTCTAGATGTTAAATTTGACAAAGCAGTCAAGTTACTGAGGCAATGTGGTATTGTACCAGTAATATTGTTTTGGGAAAGATCTAAAATTTGAAGAAATGACAATTTGCATAAACTTGTAGGTATATTTCCATAAAACTTGTTTGCATGAAGACGCAAAATAATCAAATTTGGAAGGTAATGACCAATCCATGTTGGCAACTTTCCATTCAAATTATTCTCGCCATAATCAATGAAAATCAAATATGGAGAGTTCATTAAAGATGGTATATTTCCAGAAAAGTTATTGTTATTTAAATGGATGGTTACAATATTCTCCAAACTACCGATTGAAGATGGTATTGTCCCTGAGAAATTATTGTTTGCCAAGATCAAAGCTTTCAAGGAAAAAAATTGCCTCCAACAGTGAGGAAGCTTTCCTGACAGCAAATTACTTGACAGGTCAATATGTCGTAATTGAGAATGTAATGTCGCACATAGAGAAGATATGGAGCCTGAGAACCTATTATTCGAGAGAACCAAGACTCTTGTTTGTGGTGAAAAATGTGGTATGGGACCTGTCAAATTGTTGAAACTCAAATCCCAAACCAGTCTAGATTTTGGTAACGATCTTGGCAATTCTCCATGGATTTTGTTATGGGAAATAATAAGGTATGACAAACTCGGGAACAGCCATATCCATTCAGGAATTGAATCTGAAATTGAACCACTAGAGATGCCCAAGTACGTAAGCTTACTTTGATGCTTGAGCCACATTGGAAAGCCAACGCTCGTGAAATTGCATGACCTCGCATTAAATGCTCGCAATTGAAAAGGTGGGACCCATTTTGGACTGAAGTTGAATGAAAGGAAATTATTGGAGACATCCAAATCTCTCAAGTTGGATAAAGTTGACAGATATCCTTCATTGACCACACCATTCAACTTATTGTCTGACAGAGATAATAATTTCAACGATGAAAGTCCATGAAGCTCTGGGAATGGCCCACTCAAATTGTTGTGACTTATATCCAATTCTGAAAGATGAGGCAAGTGGCCTAGTGATTGTGGAATTGGCCCATTAAGACTAGTATTTGTTAGATCTAGTGACATCAAGGATGAGAAGTTCGAAAAATCAGGAAATGGCCCACTGCTGAATGGATTATCTCTTAAGTTCAATGTCTCTATATTATGTTGGGCACAATACAACTGTGGTATCCAATCACTTAGTGGGCTAGTTAAACTGTTGGAGGACAAATCCAAGTCACGCAGTCGGCATAAATTAGAGATGGCTATCCCTATATCATTGTCAAGATTATTTTCGGAAAGAAGCAAACTTTCAAGAGAAGTGGTATTTGTGAAGGCATCTGAAGCAACATGCTGTAAGGATGTGTATGAGAGATCCAGACTTTCAAGAGAATTCATATTTGAAAATGCGCCAGCAGGAATATGTTGGAAAGAATTGCCAGAGAGATCAATTTCTACAAAGGTTTTGCTAATATTAGACACCCAATGTAAGAATGAAGTGTTAAAGCCATTATATGCAAGACTGAGGCTTGTGAGAGAAGTGGAATAATTACTGTGGATAGAAGATTTGGGATTGACTTGAGGCAGTGAACATCCATCTAAGTTAAGCTCAAGCAAAGAGGACAATTTTAACAATGATGATTGCCAATCAAGTGCTTGACTTAGATTTACCCCAAAAAAATCAAGATGTCTCAAAGAAGGAAGTTGTGAAACCCACTTAAGATCATTTACAATCAAATAAGTGTTTTCCCTAAGGTCAAGAGTTTCAAGAGAAGTCATATTTGAAAATGCACCAGCAGGAATATGTTGCAAAGAATTGCTAGAGAGATCAATTTTTACAAAGGTTTTACTGATATTAGACACCCAATGTAAGATTGAAGTGTTAAGGTCATTATCTGCAAGACTGAGGCTTATGAGAGAAGTGGAATAATTATTGTAGATGAAAGATTTGGTACTGACTTGAGGCAGAGAACAAAAATCTAGGCTAAGCTCAAGCAAAGAGGACATTTTTGACAATGATGATTGCCAATCAAGTGCTTGACTTAGATTTAACCAAGACAAATCAAGATGCCTCAAAGAAGGAAGGTGTGAAACCCACTTAAGATCATTGACAATCAAATCATAATTAGACCGAAGGTCTAGAGTTTGAAGATTAGATAAATTCCGTAATTCATGTGGAATAATACCACCAAGACCAGCATCTGAAAGTATTAACTCTCTTAGTAGATTGAGAGAGCCAATGCATTTTGGAATTTTTCTTCCTCCAAAATTGTTAAAGCTGAGGTACAAATGAGTTAGATGTTGCAAATCACAAAGTGAAGAATCGATTTTACCTTTTAAATATCTTGAATCATTAGATTGCACTTGCAGCTTGGTGACATGACCTGTCGAATGGTCGCAAGAAATTCCACTCCACTCACAACAATCGACTTCATGTTTCCATGAGGAAAGAATTCCTGAATCATCAATGAAACCAGCTTTCAACTTGAATAGAGCTTGCCCATCTGTCTCAACACAAATCTTCAAGTTAGAATTTCCTGCACACATTAAGACGCTTACAGCTGCAACCAAGAAACTGATTTTGAAAGTTTGACGAAACATGTTGATCAACATGCTTGTTATTCTTTTGGAAGATGAAACTATAGGTTTTATGCCTCAAACTAAGCGGTCTCTGGGCATTTAATAGTCAAAAAGATTCTAAATACTGCATTTTTCCACTTGAATTCATAACCACAATTAATTGTGATTACGATCAGTATCATTTTCATAGTTACGGTTAGCATACGTAATGGACTTAGGAAAGACTACATATTTATACAATATATATATATATATATATATAAATAGTTATACATGGATGGATAGATACTATTGAAAATAGTATTTACATGATCAGATAATATAAACGTTTCTACTTATTATTAACTAAATTTCAGAGAGCAAGAAAATTATTAACCAATTTATTCCTAACTTCAGATTACGTTGACTAAGATTTAATTTTTAATTATTTGACTTGTAAAATGATTTTAACCCTTTTGAAAAATTTCTTTCATGTTTAATTTTTAATTATTTGACTTGTAAAATGATTTTAACCCTTTTGAAAAATTTCTTTCATGTTTTATTATTACAGTAAAATTGTTTAACCATCCTTATGTTTTGTCGTAATTACAAGGTCTCTTCCACATTTTAAAAACATACATTATAGTCCAAATCATTAACGTCATTAATGAATATTTTGAATGATTATTGAAGCATATTTTTTAATTTAAAATTAAACCATATTTAAATAAACCTTGTATACTAATATACCCTCATTATACCTATTACCTAATTTATCTTTTAACATTAATATTTATTATTGATCTATTTAATATTTTTATTAAATGTAGAAAAAAGATTAATTAATTTTTTATTTGAAAAATACTAACAATTTGATGAAAATTTTGAGTAATTTCTTAACAAACATATATTAAATATTTTGAATTATAACATTTTAATATAATGATATGAAAATTATATGCTTTATAATTTTTTGATTTGACTGTAAGTACCTATACATGATTGAAAAACATTTTAGTCATGATATGTATTCATAATACTACATTGTAAGTAAGTTTTAAAAAATAAACGAGATTAAAAATTTAAATTATTAGAAAAATAAAAAATTATAAACATAAAATGAATGAGTTTGTAATATTGTAATTAATTTAACTGTATATTTTCTTTTTTGAAACTATGTAGTAGAATTATCATTTTAATTTTAGATAAATTTATGTGATCAAATAATCATTAAGCAACATTTATGGTAATGAGGGGTATTTCAGTCAAAATAGTGAGTGAAATATTGTGTTTTAATAGACATCTACAATTTGGATGGATGGTAGTTCAATATCAAAACTTAAAGAGAGGTAATGAAGTATTTTCACCATAAAGATTTATTTCATTTTGCCATTAATGCTTGTAGTCATAGTTGTCAAACTCGCGAGTTGACTCTCCGATTTTATCGTTTTTACGGCTCTACCTAACCAAAACATGTCACGAATCACTTAAATTCGTAGTGGTTGCAAATTCAGTAAAAACTCATGAGTTTACACGCCAAATTTAATGTTTTTACTTTTCTACTTAATGGAAATTGGTGTTAAATGTTCTAAATTTATGTTAATTATTTTTATTTGACTATATTCAATAACTTTATGTATAAATTTCATAGAAATTTTCTTATTGAGTTTGATAAATTATGAATAATGATATATTTAATATCAACTATTTATATTTAAAATATGTTCAAGTCAAATTATTGTTATTTTTTGTATTTCTTATTTAATTATATACTGAAAACATATATTTATTAATAACGATAGACTCTTACGAGTTTACAATTCGAATATACGATCCGATTTTACATTCTTTTCACAAGTTTAATCAAATTCACAAGTTTGACAATCTCGGTTGTAGGGATATTTTAGAGCTTTTAGGGAGCTGTTTAACATTAAATGGCTACAAATAGCGCTAAGTGAAATTTCCCTTAAAAATGAATGTTGGATTAACTATATATATTCATATGAAAACATTATTGGTAACAACTGATTAGCTGTTTATTTTAAATTAGCCCAATAAGATGGAATGTATGCATAGAAAGAAGTCAAATTTGTCAACATTGCAAACATGTTTATTTGAATAGGTACTCCATTGTCAATGACATTATAGCTTAACAGTATAAAGTCCAGTAAATGAAAAGTCATGAGTTCAATCTGGCTTGGAATTTCAGAGATCTCTAGTATTTGCTCCTTTTATTTATAAAAATTGTCTTCATGTCTACATTTCAATCCCAACAAAATTCAAAACCCAGCGCATCTAAATTTAAAATGACATGATCGCATGGCAAGGTGGAGAGACAGTAAAATATTAATGTTAGCATAGGTAATGTTAACCATGTTATTACAACCACATTATTATGTACAATCTGTACGTAAATCCCGTACTTGATGGGGGAACTAAAAACTGTTCTTAATGTCAAAATTTTAAGGAATTTATTTTAATTAAATATTATCTTTCGGCCATCATTGAAATCAAACACTCTCCACCCCAAAAACATTTTGTCAAAAGTCCTAGACTCCTAGTAAGCCGATATTTTTTTTTTCTTTCTCCAATTTGTAATTATGCCATATATATATCTGTAGGTTATAACTGTTTGATCCATTTGGGAAATTAAATAGAAATTAATTTCTTCATTTTTTCCTTGTAATATTGTGTTGAGATTCTCATTATCAATATAATCTCTAAATCTTGTGCTAACGCCATTAACAAATCCGTTAAATCTATACATCTTATGTTAACACCGTTGATAAGCTGGTTACTCATACATATCATGTAATATATCGGAATAGAAATTCGTATTCACCGAACCATACCAGCCTATGTACTTTTTAGTCACTTAATGAGTATTCTTTGGGTTGGAATAATTGTAGCTTTGGAGGATTGTATAAAAAATCATGTTCTTAAGCTCTTAGGTCATTGTCGGTTACTTGAAGTGTCACTGGGGTGTAGACTTATGCCATGGTGCTCTTAAGGTCATAGGGCTGTCATTATCATGAAGGTTTTTCCTCCATATTTTTATGAATTAAGTCTATGTTAACGCGTAAGTGTTAGTTATTATACGGTATAATTGATACCTATAATATAATTATATAATAATTAATCATATAAGTTATATATTGTTTACAAGAATAAAAAAATTAATATGTTAGATATATTACATCAATATATCAATGAGAGTATAATGAAATGATATATAGCATGTATATATGTACCCATCAAGTGACGGTAGATTCTGTGTCAAGTTAGTGAGCGCAATTTTTATCCTAAATTTATAGATTTAAATGCTTTTGAACAAGGTCACATTCATGCATTATTATTAGTGGGGACTGGTGAAGGGTAGGGGCAATTAATCATCCCTCCAGTCCTAATGATAATATCAAGTTGACTTTTTTATGAAAATTAATGAATCAAACTAGACCATTAATATAGTAACGTATGCTACATGAATTAGACTATAGGTTGGTTTATAAATAAAATAAATTATGCTACATGTAATTAGACTATGAGTTGGTTTATAAGTAAAATAAATTAGTTTTAAGGTGAAAATATAAATATAAACAATTTAAAGTGATTTATTTTGCATACTTAATTTCTCCAAAAAAATCAATTTGATCTTATAATTAGAACCTGATGGAGTAGTAAGTAATAATTAAAATAAATTTTGCATTAAGTGTGTGTATGTGAAAAAAATTATTATTAGTGACCAAATGATCAATTCTTTATTTTAACATTGTTTTCTAGCCTTCATGAGGTAGTCGTGAAATTTGACTATTCAATAAAGGCATATATAAATAGGTTTATGATTTTCATCTTTTAACTATACAAGGAATTTTCATGTTTTATATACTGTATTCCAATAATTGCCAATAATTGCTCTTACGAAAATACTCCGATTTACTTAACTTAAATTTTTAAGTTTATTATTGTTAATGTTATTAAACGATTTTATTTCTATTCTTAATAGGTTATATAATTTCTTAGTTGACTTGTCCGAGATTTGGCATATTCTCAAGCGCACGGGTCGTCAAAAATAGTATAGAAAATGTTGTCGTTTTAACAGGGACTAAGGCAAAAAGGGATTAATTATCGTAATTATATTATCAATTAAGTTGAGTGAGAATTTTTGTATTTTGAATTTCAAAAGTACCTAAAATTAAAATAACTTGACAAAAACTAAATTAACACTTTAAGTCAAAATAAAAGAAGTCTAGACTTATTTATCCACTTTGTATTTCATGATGTTTGATTGACCCTCTTCTAATGATTCTTAATGAATACTAAGTTGATGTTTGAAGTCATATCTATTTGAATAACTCTCTCAAGCTTAGCTAAACCTTAATTAACACTAATATGCATAATCTCTTACTACATATTATGTTAACTAGTATTTATAAACAACCTACTTCAATTTTACAAAACTTGGTTATTGAATATCTCTATCTTACTAACACACTTCCAATCCTAAAATAAAATTACAATACAAGTTTGGATTTAACCTAATTTTTTACCTAATTAATGTTCTCTCAAGCCACTAATTAAGCAAACAATCTAAATGTTGGCCACCTACTTAGAGAACATTAAGTACCAATTAAATCCACAACATAATAATCACTAATCATCAAAAGAAAAAGTGGTTTAAGCATCAATCCATACAAAGCTTCAAAATAAACTTAAAAGAAATTAACTAGCTACTCATAACTACAAATACAATCACAAAATCATCCCATTAACAGCTACAAATTGAGAGTCAAATATTATAATTAGAATGAAGAAAAGCAACAAGAAATTTTCAGAGAACTCCCCAAAAAGTATACTTCTTTCTCTCCTTTCACAAGCTCTCTGGCTAAATAGATCCACGGTGCTGACGGTCCTAAATGAACCACCTCCACAGTCCTCTCGTCCTCCCATAGAGATGATAGGCCGAACCTAAGCTCTTCTCTCCCTCTCTCTGTGCTTCTCGCTCTTGCCGCTGTGCTCCGCGCTCGCAGAAGAGAGTGTGTGGAAGAAGATGGGTCCGCCACAGAAAACGGTGCCGTATAGTAATTGGAAGGAAAAAGTAACAATTACTTGAATAAAGTCAAAAACTTATTATTAATAATAATAATAATAATAATAATAATAATAATAACCTACATCCTCTTACTGCAACCTTCCACAGAACTTTTATCATTTCCTTTTTTTTTCTTTTTATAAAAGTTTAATTCTAATAATTTATTTATTCTTTTGCATGACATCTAACTATTTCTATTTAATTTTAAAATGTTATGTTTACAAAAATAAATCCCCTAAATAATGCACCAATTTGATTTTCTATCAAAATCTGTAACAAATCCTTTTAATTCAGCATCAATGACTCCCCAAATATATCATGATATGTATCAAATCTAATTAAAAATGGGGAGTCATCACTAGTTTTTATATTTATAATAAAAACAATTTTTTTGGAGAATTAATTAATAACTACCATGTTTTTTATAAGTACACGCATGATCTTTTGGAGACTTGTTCAAAGTACTATTAGACACTAAATAAATGCAATTATCTGAAGGAGGATTTAAATTTGGTTTACTATGTTGTGATAACTATAATTATTCATACCTAGGTACCTATGATCGAAGCAATTTTCTTTTTATGTGCAATAGTAGGCCAATAGCTCATAAGTTATACATAGTGTTAAAGGATCAAATGATAGAAACATTTATATTTATTATTACCTTATTTTTCTATAGCTTTGGGTTGGCTGAGATTTAATTTCAAATTATTTGACTTGAAAAATAGATTGTAATCATTTCGAACCATTTCTTTCATGTTTTATTGTTAGTTGTAACTTGTGAAGGATTGAGGTGATAACTATTCGTAACCAATTGATGAACTGCATTATTTTAAACAAGTACAATAAATTGGAGTGAACATTGTGCAAGAAAACTTACTTACTGACGAGTATTTAGATCAATTGATTGTGAGTTATTTTATTTTAATCAATGATCTCATGTTTGAGCTATGGACACATACCAATGATATTTATTAAAAAGTAGAAAGATTACCATAGTCATGAGCCTACATTCTTGTCAGTAAGATTAGTTGGTAGCTAACAGTGTGGTTACCTATGGATAAATAAGAAAAAAAGAAGATTTGTTCACAATGCAAATACATCTATTTGAATAGGTATTTCATTGTCATTGGCCTTGTAGCATAATAGTATTTTTTTTTTTTTGTTAGTAAAGGATTACCGTATCAATCTCTTTTGTAATTTCTTGTCCTCAATGTCTAAACGTATAAAAGAAAATCTACCACCTCTATTTTTCATTCCCGATTTCACCAAACCATAGTTGCCTGTATACTTTTCTTGTTAACAAAAACATGGAATTTTTAGAAAATCCTCCAAATAAGGAACAAGTTTTCCAACCCAAAGAACACTCTTGTAAGTGACTAACTTGTCGGTTACTACTTGAAGTGTTGTTTGGGTTGTAGACTTATGCCGTACTGTTATGGCTATAGGGTTGCCATTGTGATCATAAAGTCCTTTTCATATTTTTGTGAATAAAATCTACCAAGACATTGTTTAATTTTCAGGCTATCAATAAGTATATTTTTCATTTTTTTAATTATAAAATTTTTAACACATAAAGTTTAGTTATTATACCTATGAAAATAATATGTTAATTAATTATAGAAGTCATATATTTTATACAAGCATAAAAAATGATATGTTTGTTTATTTACATAAATAAGTCAATGACAATCTAATTAAATGCATAACATACAGTTATCCATCAATGGTAGATTCTGGGCTGGTATGTGAGGGCAATTGTTACATTAAATTTTCTATATTTATAAAATAAAATGTTACGTTATATGACTTAAATAAAAATGTTTAAAATTTTTATTATAACTTAGATTAAATTGACGGCTTAAAGTAATTATTTTCTTTTTTAATTATACGATACATAAAGACAATTAGATTTATGTGAGTAGCATATGGTCTTTTATTTTTGGAAAAATTAATCTTGAGATCTTTATGATTTATTATGATTTTGAATCAGGTCCCTACGTTTGACCCAAAAAAAAAAAAAAGAAAGAAAGAAAGAAAGAATCAGGTCCCTACGTATTTTTTCTTTTCATTGAGTCTTTGAATTTTTATCGTTGGATTATTTATGATAAACTATAAGGACCACCTCTAGATTTCTTTTCCCTTTAATTTTCATGTTATTATGGAAGTCCATTTAAGAAAGATATTATGTATACCAAGTATATTTATTATTCCTCTGGTTCTACATATAGGATATATTTAACTACTTTGATTAAACTAAAGATTTTAATTATGTTAGTTAGTATGTTGTGTTTTTCTAAAATACTTCAATCATATTCCCTTATTCCCTCTTCATCTCTTATTTGATTATTTTTGGGGAGCACTAATAAGGGTAATTTGGGAAGAAGATAACAAAAAGAATTAGCCTTATTCCCTCTTCATATTTGATTTGATTATTGTTATGGAAGCACCGGCTAATAAGGATAATTTGGATAGAAGCTAACAAAAATTAGAATTAGATCTTATAGTGACTAGCTTTCAATGAAAAATAAATGAATAAAAAAAAAAGTATCATTTGACCCTTTAAAAGTTTATATTCTCAAGACTGCTCAGAATATCCTCATATAACAAGAAGTCCAATTTCAAGGTCACATAACTTATTCAACAAACCTCAAAAAAATCCTAAACTAGAAGTCTTTGGAAACCTTAGAATGTCAACTTTATAATGAAAAATCATTAAAAAAATAAATGTCATTTGGTATCTAAAAAGCCTTTATTTCTAACACTGGTCTAAAAGGTCCTAAAACATGATGTTCAATCGTAAGCTTTGGTGTATCTAAGTAACCAATTTCTTTGTATGTCTAATTTTACCTTTATTCATCTACTAATCAAATCCTCAATTTATCATTATTACCATATTCAATCACAACACCAATACTCCAGTTTATTCAAACATCTAACCAATCACTATCATCAATCATTTATAACAATCTTCAACAACACCATTTCATAAATCATTAATCCCAATTTATTTAGAAAAATAATCATTAATCCTTAATTCAAAATTTGAGATGTTACAACTCCCCCAACTATATAGGAATTTTGTAACTAGTATTCGATATCTTAAATAAAACAAAATAATGGATAACAAACCAAATATATCGAGGATTATTTACCAATGAACAATTAAGGGTACTCAAAGTGCATCCCCTCCTCGGCCACCCAGGTAGCATCACATGGGGTCATATTTTTCCAAAACATTTTAACCAAGAGATAACTTTGTTCCTCGATTGCTTATCCTTAGCATCTAAAATCCTCTTGGGATCTGATTTGAAAGTAGAGTTATCACTCAACTCAACTTCCTTCAACTCGAACAATAATGGATCTCATGTAAAAGGAAAACAATCTGGCAACAAGGATGTTTTAGTCTAAATTGTAATTAAGCTCAAGTTGGAGTGGCTCCTATCAGTGAGAAAATGGTAGAAAATCGTCTGAGGTGGTTTGGACATGTACAAAGAAGGTCATTAGATTCGCCAGTGAGGAGGGTAGATCAAACAGTCTAGAGTCCGATTAAGAGAGGAAGAGGGAGACCGAGGCTTACACTCAGTGAAGTTGTAGAGCGAGATCTTTTAGTAAATAATATATCTAAAGATTTGGTTACCGATAGAGCACAATGGCGTCGTGCGATCCATATAGCCGACCCCACTTAGTGGGATAAGGCTTAGTTGTTTTTGTTGAAGTTTATGTTCCCCACCCTCAAAGTATTAATCTTCCACGCACTTGAACTTCAATTTTTATATTTCAAACTTACTCTTTAATTTATGAAAATTGATTAAGTATTAATCTGCCTCGCACTTAAACTTCAATTTTTATACTTCAACCTTACTCTTTAATTTATGAAAATTGATTTGGCACATTACGTGAGTTTTCAGTTTATTTTTTTTTTCCGGCGCTTATTAGGCCCCAAAATTTTTTATTTACAAAAAATAACTAAACAAATGCCTATCCCAACACTTATGCAAATAAGCACTACCTATATTGTAATACTTAACTTTATATTACTATTCTATAGCATCTTAATTTATTTATAACCACTTTTCCAATGCCAGAAACCAAAAAATACGAAAAATTTTAAATTTTTTCTTTTCAAAAATCAATCTAACTTCATTTCAGTTGAAATGAACTTTTCTGACAAATTAGTACAGTTTAAACCCTTTTATAGGTTTATAAAATTATCAAAATAATTTAAACCTCCCTAACATACTTATCTCGTACTGATAGCACTTAAGGAGTGAAAACCCCTTTCTATAGAGATATATATATATATATATACTCATATACATACCATTATATATAACTACTACACAAACTCCTTGCTTGTTTAACTTATACACACACACACACACATATCTCTTTATATTATCTACAGATAATACTAACAAAAAGGTCTTTCTGTGGTGGTACATCATACAGTAGGCATTCCCACTTTCTCACATACTACCTTGTCCCAAAAAGCATGTCTCTCTTTGCTTCACTGAAAACCAAAAGTTCAACGCAGTTAATTTCATACATTACCATACATAATAATTCATAAACATGCACAAATAATGTTTAACATTTATCTTTGTAAACTGTGTGCTGTATGCACCAACCAACCATTAATAATCACATTGTTGTTAAATAATTGAGGTTTGCCAATCACTGATAACACTATCTTAGTTAAATAGTGAAGGCCTGCCAACCACTAATAACAATTAGGGGTGTCCAAACTCGGGACCGGGACCGGGAATCTCTATTCCCGGCTCCCGGCTCCTGGTCCCGGAATGGGGCCGGGACTGAATTTCAGTCCCGGTCCCACCGGGATCGGGAACGGGACCGGGAATTACCGGGAATTCCTGGGGTAGCCAAACCAAATATAAAAACCATAAAAAAAGTCATTCAGTATCAATAAAAACTAGAGAATACAAATGTGATTGTGGCACAATCATGAATTTTTCAGGGTAATCTTTCCTCATATCCTGATACATTGGAAATCATAAACAACAAAAACAAAAATTTCCCCTCAAACAAAAAAAAATCACACAAGACCATACACTGAAGAAAACCCAACACAGATTTCCCCTCAAACAAATAAACTAACCGCAGCAGCAATAAATGTTTTATGCCCAATTTCAGAGAGCATAGTCATAGCCAGAGACTTGGTGACACCCTAAACAAAAAAGAAGGAAAAAACAGAATCAGGGGCACAAACAAAATGCAAAAAGGAAATCAATTTAATTGGTGAAAAAACTAAAGAAAGAAAAAACAGAATCAGGGGCACAATCAAAATCCAAAGGGAAATCAATTTAATTGGTGAAAAAACTAAGGATGAAGCTGCCTTAACAATAGAACTCATCCTGGATTAATTCACAGAAAACCAAATACGCAGAGCAGAGAAGAGAAGATATAAATAAATGTTAAGGCCCAAGGCCTTCCGAAGTGCTTGCTTCGCAAAAAAAAACTGGTGTGCATTCTCATCTAGACATACATAAAAGCAATGGACGGGTTTATGTTGAATTAATTTGATTAAAAACTTAAAATAATTCACACAAATATGTGGTTAATTTGTTTAAAACTTTATGTTGGTAATCATCGTGCCTAGCAAGATCAAACCCCAAACCCCATTTAAATGCTTCACTTACCTGAGGAAGAGGCATACGCCGCTGTTAAAAATTCAGATAGGGACGACGAAGGGGGAAGAAGAAGCACGCACAAGAAGAGAGAAGAAGAAGAAGCACGCAGGAGAGGGAGGACGGTGCCGTAGTTGGTGACGAGAGTGTGTCGATGTCGACTTTGAATCTAGGGTTCAGACGGCTTCTAAAGCGAGAGGAGGAGGAGAGTGATCTCAGATTGCAGAGCGTGAGGTGTGAAACTGGGGAGTGAAGGGTTTGGGGAAATTGGGGGGTGGGGGTGGTGTGATGATATTGGGCCTGTGGGCTTAATATTGAACAAGTTTTTTTTAAACACTTATTTAAACACTTACTTCTGGGCTCTTAGCCCAGACCTTTGATTTTTTTTAATATATCCGGGACCGGGAACCGAGAATTCCCGGGGCCTATCCCGGTTCCCGGTCCCGGTCCCGAATATTTCTCGGTCCTGGCCCCGGGATTTTTTTCCCGGAACTTCCGAGACAGGGAATTCCCGGTCCCGGATGGACGGGACCGGGACGGGAATGCCGGGACCGGGAGAAGATGGACACCCCTAATAACAATATCTTTATTAAATAATGGAGGCGTGACAACCACTAATATCAATATGTTTGTTAATTAGTGGAGGCCTTTATACCATCAGGATTTCTTATTATAACTATTAGGTTATAACCAAACTGTTTGGCAAAGGGGTAGCTAGCCACTTAAACCTTGGAATACACCACATATAAAACTATAAGGGAAAAAAACTTAATATATACCTGCAACAGATATTATGAAACTATTCATGCAAGGTAAATGTTATGAAATAAAACTGCTATATGTACTTTATAACTCAATTCCGAGCTAACTCTTTTCCCCCCGATGCTTCGAGAAACTTATGCCACTATCAATTCCTATATTTACACATAATACATAAATAATAAAATAATACCTATACTCTTATATAATTATCTAGCGTCTCTCACATTCATATAATATTATATATTTCTACACTTCCCTTTTTAATATATTTCTTAAACCAATATTTCTAACTTTAATTATTACATTCAAAATCACACACCTATATATGTATATATATTCTTACTTCCTATTTATTACAAAATCTCAAGTGTAAATCAATCAACAATGTAAATCATTTTTTTAAGCCCAGGCAATTAAATTTATTAAAGAACGTTGCAATCATCAATCACAATACAAATCAATAACCAAACCAAATTTTAATATTAACTATATCTTCACTAAGCTCTTTTAATAGAACCCAAACAATTTCTAATTTCAAGTTTTTAAATCAAACCTTAACACAATTAAAACCTTAAAATACTTGCTTAACCAATATTCTAAGAATTCAGATTCTTATTTAACCTCAATAAAATTCAATGCAAGACATATATACATTGATTGCCTTCCAAATCATATAATAGTTCCCAAAGCAACATTCATTTACTTAATCATCTACACCTACCACTCATTCCGGCATTTTATCCTCTTATTTAAATTACCTCCTTTAATTACAATGACATTCAATATTTCTATAAAGGAACCCAACGCCATTCTTCCACAAGGAAATCAAACATACACCTCTAGACAACATCTCACATAACATAAGTCTTAAATTGTTTCTCTTAGAGTTAACTAGACTGTACCAACAGAACTCCTACATTAATCATCCCATCAAATTGGATTTCACAAAACATTTAACTACATAAACAATAACCAAGTAAAGTCTAATTATCAAATATCATTAGACAATCTTGGACCATAAACAATCCTATAATATTCCTATTATATATCGTATAAATCACCTCTTCCCACATTAACCTTAAAGCCAACTTCATGATCACCCAATTTGTCATACCCATGTTTCAGTTACCCTTAAAGCAAGCAGAAAAATCAACTTGGAATATCCCATTAATCACCTAAAACCTCTGACACAAATTTCAATCCTTCCAAAATACTTGCCCAACCATTACAAATTTATTTTCCCCCATTTCGGACCTTTTCAGAACCAAATGGAAATCAATATAAAATAATCCATTAGGCTTCTACAGACTTATTATCAAACTATCCTAATTTTAATTTAAATATTTCAACCCATTTAAGGTTTATGTCCAGAAAATTAAATCCTTAGTTCAGTTAATCAGCAATAACAGTAATAGAGCATAAGTGTTTTGTCATCACAATCTTATAACCCTTCAAATTGATCATGCTGGCATAGAAATCGACTATAGCCTACGTATTGTTACATTTAATCACTAATTTCATTGAGTTTGGGTCGAACATTGAAGACCTTCAGCATGAACAGTGAACCCGAGCAAAGAAACCCCAAACCAAAATCAATCAATTACATGCAACATAATCTATTGGCTCTATCTTACTTCTAACTAAGTTAATTGAACTTTTAAATAAATTCAGATGAACAATACCTCCGACTTCAAGAATCACAAATCCTATCAAGAACTCAATGAACTCCCCAATTTCTTTAGGAAAAACTATTTACTAAGCCTAAGCTTTCTTTTAATTAGTTTAGAATTTTCAAAATCCCCCAAACCCAAATCAGACCCTCTCTCAAATGGCATTAATTAAAGAAATAGATGGTAGAAATGGAAAGAGGACACTCATGCGAGCTAGAATTCTATCTTGCATGAAAGATCGGAGCTCCATCGGCGGAAAACGGTGTCCATCGATACCGATGATCGCTGTTATCACGGAGAGGGATGGAGAGAGCCAAAGAAAAGAAATGAAAGATGTAACACCCCAAAATTTATAAAATAGATATAAGGAATTAACTATGTTTTAGGGATATTATTCAAAATATTAAAAAGTATTAAAATAAATAAATTTATGATATTAGGCTTTTTTAATAATTTTAAGGCTTATTTTATTTAAGAAACAAAGAAGAATTAATTAGAAGATAAAACTTAATTTGGAGAAAAAGGGATAACAAGGATATAGTTGAGGTCTGAGAAAGGTATTTAGGAATTAAAAAGCCTTATAAATAAATTTATGAGGCCAGGTGTATTTTTAATAATTTTTAAAAGTTTATTTCCTTTATTAGTTAAGGGGAAAATAGTTAGGAGATAAATTTAAATAAGGGAATATTTAGAATATTGGGGTATTGGTTATTAATTAAAAAGTCTTATAAATAAATTTAGAAATTAAAGCATATATAAAGAAATTATTTTGAGGACAGATTTAGGTCTATTTCCAAATGATAATGGTAAATAAAATTATGATTGAAGAGAAAAATAGGAAATAGGAAATGGAAAAGACATTATTTGCCCCCTAGTTAAAAATATCTTCAGTTATGAAAAGAAGGGCAAGATAGTAAAATACCTAGTAAAAATATCACCTCCTACCTTTTAACACATAGCCTCCACGTGTCCTCTTAATTTTTCCCATCTATTCTAATCCATTCCCTTCCTCTGCCTTTACTTCCTCTCTCCCACCCGATACACACACTTTCACCCATTCTCTCACTCTCTTCTCTGCCTCTCCAAAGCTCAGCGACGGCTTCAGCTCAGACGACGGCGATCGACGGCGATTCACAGCGAAAGACACTCAATAAACTTGGAACAACCTTGGGTAAGCTTTCTTTTCTTGTTTTCCCTCTCTTCTGGCCGATTCTGAGTGAAATAGGGGGGGTTGATTTGGATTCTTGTGATGTTTCTGAAGCTTTTGAACTTATAAAAAGTATGCTTGGACTTTGTTCTTGATGATGTGAGTGTTGATTTTGAGAAGGAAGTGAGACAGGTTCAAGATTTTCAAATTTCCCTTCCCTTCTTACTGTTCATCCGACGGTAATATTTGGGGATTTGGGCGTTCACTGCTTCCAAGCTTAATTAATGGTACTTAGAAGCAAGTTGAAGCTCATAAAAGTGATTGTATATGGGAAGTTGGAGATTAGGAAAGGTTTGGTTGATTTCTTCTTCTCCCCTATTCCTGCGAGTGTATCGGATCCAAGATGGGAAAATTTTGAATCAATATATGTACGAATAGGGAAGCTAGAATGGGTGCTCTGATTTCCTGATTCGATGATTTGTAGAATTGCTATTTGTTGTTTTCTATCTCCCTTTGTTCCTTCCTGTGCTGGCTGAGCATCACCCTCTCAGTGATACTTGATTCTTGTTCCTATTTCCCCTATTCTTATTCTATTTTTGTCCCCTGTGTTGCCGATTTTTGGGTGCACTAAAGGGGTATGCTTTTGTGATTTGTTGATTAGCTTTTGTTGGATTTTGCTCTTATTGTTCCTGTTCTGTTCTTGTTGGCCGTGAGAATTGGAAGGGAGATTTTTATTGATAGGTAAACTTGAAATAGAAATGAGATGTGGTATATGAGGAATAGATATTGAATAGGTGAAATCAGTTAAGTATGGAATTTTTGCTTCCTTTCTTGCCTTCTGTTCTGTACGGCTAGGAAGAATTAAGCGGGTCATTAGTGTTTTGTTTTGCTTTTGGGGGATGAGTTAAATTTATTTAAGTATGGTGGATTGATATGATTGGGGTTGTTGGTGGGATTGTGTTCCTCAGCCCCCTGTTCTGCTTCGGCTGAATGGTTAAGGGAAGAAAAAGAATACAAAGATGTGTAATTGAACAAGAAATAGGAAAGGATTGTGGGTGGTTGTTGTAGCTGCCGGTTCTGAAATTCAAATTCTTGGTTGGTTTAATTAAATGACTGATTTATGTTGGAGTAATTTAGGTGTTCTTTATATGCTTGATTTCCTTAGTTTTGTTTTAATCCTAGTACAAAGTTGATGATAATTGAGATAGTAATGATTTTCTGCTCTTGTTGGTATTATTGCCTGCTAGTTTTATTGGCAAGGAAAGGAGTTAAAAATGTTTGTTTCATTAACAATTGAATCCTGAATAAGAGACTATTAAAGTTGTTCTTGGGAAATGCATGTTTGATGTTGCTATTAAGTAAAAATGTTAAGTTCATATTTTTATATAATGTTTCTGATTGCCTTGGCATGGGGATTTAATTGATGACAGGGTTGTATGGAATTTTCGAATAATGGTTAGGTATCTAAATAAGATATGGTTATTATTTTAATGCTTAAAAGTGCTAAGCAAGTGTTGTTAAGAATTTTAATTGATCTCTAAGTTATGTATATAGTTAAAGGTTTGAAATATTAAATTTAACTATGAAGGTGGAAGTTAAAATAGATTGATTCATACTAAGCTTTTAATGGAAGAATCAAAAGAGATAAAGTTAAGAAATTAGAAGGAATAAGGTTGTGAACTTTGATTATTAAAGAATCAAAGATAAGCTTAAAATTGCTATTATGAGTTGTTATATGATATTTAAAGCTTAATTAGGTTGAGTAATCAAGTGGCAAAAGGAATAAAATTTGTTGCTTGTGATAAATTAGAGATTAGTAAATAATAATGGTTGAAAGTTTATAATTGTTTGATTGAATTATTAGTTAACGATATTATTCTGAAAATGAAATTCCTGTCTTATCCTGTTTGGATTGTTATATTTGGATACCTAAAGGGTGATTAGACTTTTAAGTATAAAGTAAGTAGTTGTATGGTCTACTAAGAAATTTAGAAAGTAAATTGGAATAAAAGGATAATTGATTGATAAGAAATGCAAGTTTAATTTAAAATAGTAATGACATTCTTATGTTTGTATTGTGTATACAAATTAATGGTTGTGCAATGTTGATTGATGATGGTATGATTAACCATTTATCTAGGAACTAAGATTTAATTATATTAAAGTTAGAAAGGGGTAGAGTTATAGGAACGTGAGAGACGTTGATTATTAAGTCAAAGTTTAGATATTAATAAATTATTTTATACTATAAATATTTATAGGACAAAATAGTGGGATCGAATTCCTAGAGTACGTAAAAGGGAAGAAATACAGTGAAGAGTAAGCTCAGCATACAGGTAGCAGTTTATTTCATTACAGTAAAAGAATTGCATATATTATTTTGTAATATCTGTTTCAAATTTACATTATGCATGAAGATGATGAATCTTGTTAATTCCTGCATAGAAGTTTATGGAGTATTCCAGGCTTAGGTGGGTCGCTCCCCCTTTGCCAGATCAGTTGTGTTATAGCTTTAAATGCTATAACGAGAAGTCCTACAGGTAGAACCTCCACTAGTTAACAAATATATTGTTAATAGTGGCTGGTAGAGCATATAGCGCAAGAAGTATGTATAATTGTTTTATTTGTTCAGGTTTATGAAATATATACATGACAATGCTAGCATGATAATATATGTTAATGAAAGAAACTGCTATTGGGATTTCCAATCTCACCCCCTTCCCCAAACATTTTCAGTACGCAGGATGGGAAAAGCTAGTTGGGGAGGAAGATTAGACGAAAGAATTAGGATTATAATTTGAAAAGTAAGAGGTAGTTGAATACCTGAGAAATAGAACTGCATAAATTTATTAAGGGAATTAAATTTCCTAAGTGTTATAAATTATGTATAGACGTTCTAACAAGGTAGTGTATGAATAAGAATGCCTGCGAAGCTAAGTACCACCATAGTTAGTTAATTTAGAATTTAATTACCTATGAGTATAAATATGAAGGATTAATACTTAACCATATGTGAATGTATATATTACCCTAATAACGCTGTGCATTCTAGTGGAAGGGTTATCAACTGAGGTGACCCCAGTGTTTTAATATTGGAAGGGTAAAAATCCATAAGTAGATCTAGAGAACCCATGAACGGGTTTTCGCTCCCTACACACTATCATCAAGGGGGGAACCATAAGGGAACTTAAGTAGTTTAATTATCTTATGAACTACCATGTTTTATAAAAAGTTTTAAATGCTAAGTTATACTAAAAGCCCATTCCAACTGAAATAAGGATGGAACACTTTTTGAAAAGGAAAGGTTTTAATTTATTCGAATTTTTGGACTTCTAATTTTCATAAAAGTAGTAATAATTCAATTAAAAGGCTATAATATAGTAGTAAAAGTTCAGATGTTACAAAAGAGAGAGAAATGAAAAGAGTGACGGAGGAAATCGAAGGGAAGAAGGGAATAAGGGTTTTAAATAACAAATTATCACTTTGCCTTTCCTATCATAACTAAATCAAATTCCAAAGTCTTGGCAAATCTGACTTTTTACTTCCTCCTAATTTTCTTCTTTCCCATTTTGCCCTCCCTCTAAAAATTTAATTACCTCCCCATGGAATATCGATTCATATTTAATCCCTAAAACAAACTCTCGACATAGCTTTAATTCCCTAATTTATTTACAATGCTTTTTAATATTAAAGTAACACCTCAAGGTTCTAATATTTCTTTATTGTTCTTTTCAAAATTTTGGGGTGTTACATATATCTCTTTAGGCCCTTTCTATAGTAGTGTGATCTCATTGCACATTTTGATTACTTTTTAGACCTGTTAGTTTTTGTGAAGACATGTTCATTCAAGTTGTTCTAGATTTTAAAGTGGTAAAGAGTTGTTTTTCCCCCCTATTACATTTAAAGGTTTTTTCAACATAATGTTCTAATCTTTGTGTATGATTATCAATTACAATTACAACTTCTCATTTCTCCTTTAATCGCTCAACTTAACTAGTCCCTACCCTTTCATTTTTTTATTAGACTCATATCATTGTTTTTTTAATTAAATAAAATATAATCCTTTCTCGGGGAAATACTCCATTTCTTCCTCTAAATGGGCTTTTGAGGATGAAGGAATTATGATTATCCACTAATCAAATGTTGCTTGCAATAGGATTATGGTCTAGCTTTTACCATACAAGTATGAATATGTGTAATGATATTTGTGCTCTATTTTTTATTGTGGATAATGTTGTGATTCTTTGTTCGTTATTGTGGAGAAGTATGCTCTAATTAGAAAATTTTATTGATAGGTGAAATATGGATGAAGGAGAAAGATATTAGTGATTGCAGTGAAGTGGAGAGTTTTATCCGATTTTGAGATGACTAATGAAGAAGATATGGATGATGAATATTTCAATCAATATGTTGATGTAGGTTGGGTGATGTGTTGGATGAAGTTGTTGGTAGTTCACAACTCATGATAGTTGGGGCCTAATCAAGTAGAGCAAAATAACATTGTTGAGGTGAGAGAGGAAAAAAGTTTGGCTATGTTATCAGATTATGATTAAGAAGAGATTAAAGAAGTTGACGCAATGAGTGATGATGAGAATGATGTTAGAAATCTTAAGTTTTGATGAAGACTGACCCATAGAAAACATAAGTGTAAGTTACCTCTGAATTTAACAAGTGATATCTAATAGGTAACAGAATACTATCGCTAATAGACTAAGAGCAATAACGAATGAAGACTTAGAAATAACAAAGACATTATCTATCGCTAAGTCATTCACTATCGCTAAAGAAGAATCCATCGCTAGCAGCTCATTGATAACTCAGCTAGCAGAAAAATAAACTTAGTTCTTGATCTAATGAAATCAGCTAGCGATAACATGCCAGACTATCGATAATAGGATACCTGGAAATATCTCTGAATGCTTAGATAATAGTATCCTGAAGGATAATAGCGATAATGAATTTGCAATCGATAGAAATAATCTATGCTGATGTAATGCTTTCTAATCCAAGAGAATATGCTATCGATAATATGAAAAGCTCTGAAATTCCTTATATTGTCTTTATCTCATTGAGCTAATGGATTAAGCTTGCGATAGTAACCTCTGTGCAATATATGACTATTTGGTTAGCTAACAGCTTAAGTGCAGAACACACTCTATGAGATTAGCGATAGCAGTTCACGCTAGCGCTAATAGAAAGCTGCCAGAAAGTACTACTTGTACGGATGCTCAGAGCGCTGAGTCTGTCTCTCTCTTAGCTCACCCTATGCAAGAAGTAGTTGAAGCTAGAGCAGAGAGTTAAGCCCGATAATGAAGTAGCATTAAATGCCAACGGCTATGAGCTTCCAACGACTAAATTCAAACGGCTTCTTGAAGATTGATTGTTAGGGCAAAATATGAAGAAGAAGATATAAATACAGAACTCAAGCATTTATTGAGTAAGAGACGAACAACGAGAATATTCACAAGTTCATTCATTACTCTGTATTTATTGTCTTAGAGATTTCATCTGTACTTAAGTGTTTATCAAAATCAGTTCATTAAGTGAATGTATTTATTGAAATCCTCTACTGTTTGAGGTTGTTCTGAAAGCTTGGTGCTTTAGAACAGGGATATTTCCTTACAGGTAGTAAGGGGGAGTGTTTAGAGATTCTAAAACTCTGTAAAGGTTGACAGGTGAACCTGTGCTCGTAAAACCTGTGGTTAGTGGAACCCAACAGAGTGTTGGAGAACTGGACGTAGGTAATGTTGGCCGAACCAGTATAAATTTTGTGTTGTATTAATTCCTTTTAAATTTTTTTTATAGCACAATTCACCCCCTCTTGTGCGATTGCCACTTTCAAATGAGATAGTGGTTCAAGGAAAGAACCCAAAATATAATCCCTAAGAGATGTGTAC
The DNA here is from genome assembly GCA_037074515.1 of Mimosa bimucronata. NCBI lineage: Eukaryota > Viridiplantae > Streptophyta > Magnoliopsida > Fabales > Fabaceae > Mimosa > Mimosa bimucronata. Next base: position 10,697,030 of record CM073443.1, on the reverse strand, counting down.
AAAGAGTTTCAATTCAAGATGGGGATCGATTTTACTTCACTTCAAGAATTTAAGAATGTAGTTAGAGAGTATGCCCTTTTGAATGGATATGAATTGAAGTTTGTAGGAATGATAAAGGTAGGTGCTAAGAGAAGTGTGCACACAAAGAATGTGAATTGTTGTTGTTTGTTAGTAAAGGAGGGGGAAGTGATCTAATATATGGAGTGAAAGCACTTGTCTCCAAACACACATGTGGGATGTCCATAAAGCGGAAGAAAGTTGCATACAAGTGGGTTTTAGAGAAGATTAAAAATCTTACGAAAACAAACAAAAACTTCAAGTTGGCATATTATAGCACCCATAAGGGAGCACTATATGGTTGACGTGTCCGTGTGGAAGGCATACAATGCTAGGGCAAATACAAGGATATTATAAGGAACAATATCATAAGTTGAGAGATTTTGCGAATGAATTGAGAAGGTGTAACCCAGAAACAACTTTTGCTTTGGTTACCTATCAACCATACACAAATCATCCTCCTATATTTAGAAGAATATATTAGTGTATTGATGTTGTGAAGAGGGGAGTTTTAGCAGGAGGTAGACCAATTGTTGACTTTGATGGATGTTTTTTGAAGGGCCCATATAGAGGGATAATGAATGCCAATGATCAATATTTTCCATAAGCTTGGGTTGTTGTTGAGGGAGAGAATAGAGATTCTTTGATGTGGTTTTTGAAAAATTTACTTGATGACATTGGTAGCATGAGAGAAAGAATATGGGTCTTCATATCTAATCAACAAAAGGTAGTTTAACTAGTTTTTAAATATGCATATGTAAAAGCTAATTTTTCAACTTAAGAGTATTCATCCGAGCATGTTGATTACTTACAGGGTCTTGTTCCAACATTCGAATAGCTACTTAAGGTGTTGAACATAGATTATGTGTTTGACACTTATATGCAAATATCAAAGCAAAATATAGAGGAGGAAATGTGGTTCATGACTGAATCCTTCATGTTACAAAGGCCACTATTAAGGCGGAATGGAGAGAAAGGATGAATGAGTTGAAGGCAATGTCAACTGAAGCATATGATTATTTATTGGCCATCCATCTACATGTTGGACAAAGTCTCACTTTTATGAGACTTGTAAATGTGATATGGTCACCAATAATATTACAGAGTCATTTAATGAAAGATTGTTAGAGGCAAGAGAACTTCCTATTGAGCATGCTTCATTGGATTTGGAAATATCTTATGACAAGATTTGCTGAAAATCATGTGAAGGCTGAGAAATACCATCGACAAGAGCATAGTCTATCCACATCCTCACAAAAATTAGAGAAAGAAACTCAAGAATGTTAGAGGTAGGAAGTTAGATATGCGGGTTGCAATCGCTTTGAGGTTCACTTAAAAGGACATATTTTAAAACCAATCTTATTGCTAGAAGTAGTACATGTTATTGGTTGCAATTACATGGTATTTCATGTAGGTAAAATTATATTCAACCTTAAACTAACCTATGTTATAACTGGACATGATTTTCCTTACTATGTGAGATTTATCATTTTTTTGCATCATATTAGAATTTAGCATTTTCCTTTCTGTTTGCTATGTGTGTGGGTGTAAAAGCATTCTGTCACTTTTGCTACTGCATTATATTAGCATTTTTCTACATCATATTAACATATTAGCATTGTGCTCTGTGTATATGAATATCAATTTTCTATTGATGCCAATTTTGTCAAAAAGCATTCAGCCAACACCATTAAAGTATTCATATCTTCCTATATTGATGCCAGTTCTTTGTCTAAAAGACATGCAGCCACTTGAACATATTCATAGACTGAGGATCCATATGAATATTTTGACAAGTACTTATGTTTGCAATATTTTGTGGCTTCTTACTCCCTTTAATTGAGCCTATCAATGAAGAGAACATGTGGGAGAAAGCTGATAGTGAACCCATTGATCCTCTAACATATCACAAACATCCTTGATGGCCACTGATTTAACCTTTGCCTAATGCGCCTTGGGGTTAAAATCACAATAATTACCAAGGATTGTGTAAAGTGGCATAACCCCGGATCGTTTCACTTGAGGAGTCCTTCTAAACAACCTAAGCTAACTAAATGCAATTAAAATGATAAAAAGGGTATGGGGGGTTTTGGTTTGAAGATTCATGTACTAAAGCTATTAACAAAAGCATATACTTGTTTTTGGTATTTTAGATTGATAAGAGAAAAGAGTTTGGATTAGGGGTGATTTGATAAAACGGGCTTTGGTAGTGCTTCGGTGACTCAAATGCTTCTTTCAAAATGATTAGAGGGAGTTTAATTTACCAAGTCTAATTGAAAAATCCCCAAGCAACCACTAGGGGTCCACTAGCCCTAATTAATGACTAATCTAGCAACCACTTTCATAGCCATTACTTAGGGTTAGTGTTAAGATCCACTTGGTTTGTGAAATGCCTTGAACCAAATACAATTTAACTCTCATGAAGTGCAACCACAACATTCATGCATGGAAGAAATTGACTATAACCACTAGCAACCACTAAAATGGCTAAAACCAAGAATACAACCACAAGTAGATAGGAAATTATATCTCAATCATATTAAATTCAAAGCATACACGATATAGTTCACAAACATGGATAGCAATCACATATCCCAAGTCTTAAATCCATATACAAGACCAATACAAAAGAGTAGAAGCCAAATACAAAGGAAATAAGAAATTGTAGACTAGAAACTCCCCTATGTTGGTCCATGAAGCTAGAGCCACCTTCACACCACCAAAGCACCAAGAACTTAGCCTCTCATGTCTTCAAATTCGTGCCCTAGATGACCCATGATGATAGCCTCCATGAATGAAGAAGATGGAAGGAAATATGAAGTGGAAATGGAAGGTGGAGGGAGAAAGAACAAGAAAATCAACAAGAATGGAGATGAATTTGAGTGGGTGGATGAAGATTTGGATGAAGAATGAAGATGAAGAGCAAACCCTAGCAGAGAGGGTGATTTTCGGACCTGAGGAGGCTTGAACTATGAAGGAGAGTCTGATTTTTATCTTATATACTCCCCCAAAAATTCCTGAAATGCACAGCAGAACACCAGTTTTCGGGGCCTCGCCGTGGGCCTCTCACGGCGAGGGGCAGAGAAGGCGCATGAGAAGTGGCCTCGCCGTGGGCCTCGCCGTGGGCCTCGCCGTGGGAGGCTCACGGCGAGGGGCAGAGAAGGCTGCATAACAGGGGTCCTCGCCATGGGCCTCGCCGTGGAAGGTCCACGGCGAGGGACAGAAAATGGCCCAGGATGAGGGGCCTCGCCGTGGCCCTCGCTGTGGGGGAGCCACGGCGAGGGGCAGAAACCCAGAATCCTTCCTTGCGCTCCGTCGGCGTTCTTGTCCGCAACTTGGCTCTTCCATTGGGTATATTCCTTCATGATCTGCACATAAAATGGACCTAAGGTAGCATCAAATGTTCTTGAAAATAGGTTAACAATAATTTATGCTAATTATGCCCAAATTGTCCTTGACTAGAATAACTTCCAACAAAGATTGCAAAAGCCAGAAATCACCCTAATTAGGTGCAATTACCCTAAGAACATGAGATAATCTACTGATTTTATCAATGAAAAATATATAAAAATATGGTGCAATCAGCCACCAAAGAAAAGAAAAAGAGGACTAGATGAGCACATAGTAGGAACTAGAAAGAAGACATGAGAAAATACAATTATTACATTTTCCAAATGTCAGAAGCCTGAGCACAACCGAAGATCTTGTAAGCAACCAGTAATACCTTCTAAGATATGAATCAAATGAAGACAAAAAAAAAGATAATCAACCTTCTTTCACACAAGAGTCCATAAATGTAGCTCCACCATAAAGCAATTACCCTTGACTTTAGATATTACATTGTGCTTAATTTGATGTAATATTTTGGGTTCAATATTTTGAATGTCATTTAGTGAAACTATTTTAGATGTGGTTTTCTACTGATATTTTGGATGTAAAACTTTAAAGAATATGTTGGTTTAATGACCATATTTTGAATGTGATCTTTTGTGCTAACATTTTGAATATTATTCAAAAGATGTGTGCCTACCAGTAAAAATTCATGCTGAGGTTGTGGAGAACATGTTCTCCACAATTGCCACTTGACCCAAAATTTTTTATCTCTCCCTAAAGGCTGCAATTGTATCTAGAGGATACCTTTAACTCTCACCACCTCATCATTTATCAATTTCTATCCACAAAATATGTCCATTTCAAACAACTTGTTAATGTAATTTACACGCTATAAGATATTACATAGGCAATATGCTCTAATAAGCAAGGAAAAAAGTGAAGGAGAAAATTTTGTTTTATTCTTCTTATGCTATAGGAATTGTTTTAGAATTTCTTCAGAATACTTTTTGGATGCTTGATGCATTCATCAAGAAAGGAGAAAAAGTAATTGTCAAGGAAAACTTTCATTATGAATTAGTTTCTTGTTTTGTCATAGTCCCATTACAGGAAAATTCTCTTTTGTTATCTTGATTTTTGGATTCTACTTATACCGCATTTTTGGATTCTACTTATACCGCTATGTTATATAAATGATGAAGAAAAGAAGGAATTTCCCTGTAATTATTTGGAGTATGTTCAAATTGATGAACATAGCATATTACATACCATAAGAGTGCCCATAAAAATTGTCTTCATACATTAGCTTTCACAACTTACAAAATCAAATAAATAACACTCACAGAAGCAACTACATAAAAAATTGATTCAACAAACTTTAACATCCTAAATTCACTATTCTCCTTCTTCAGCTTCTTTAGCTCTTCTAAAATTGGATTGTCAACTGGTCCATCAAACCAGTCTAAGTACTTGCATCCCAAAGGTGACTATATGCCAATCAAAGAACTGAACCACATTACTAATCATGAAAAATTTCCTTCCTTAGCAATTGAATCAAATAATTTCATAAATCTCTAATCCACCCACCTTACAATTTGGACACTTAACAAACCAGCTACGATAATATTGTTCAGTCCATGAGGTAAGGATGATAACTTCATCACAACATTTGCACCTTTCACCATCCTTTCTTCCCATTATGCATGAAGTCAAGATCCTACTCGCAGCCATAAACTATCAATGCATAGAAAAGGTGGACAATGGCCATACGATTCAATGATAGTATATGAGGTAGAAGATGAATTGAAACACTATAATATCAATTAACAAGGGTTTAGTTTATCACATATCTATTACCTTTCAAAGATGATGACACTTGCAAATTTTGTCCAACAAGGTGTGGTCACTAAACTTAGGAAGATAATTCCTAAACTTTCGATGACACCCAAGTTTTGTTGAACACGTCAGCCACTGGACATAGACAAACGTTGAACTTTGTAAGGCAATATCCCCTTGATTTCATTGAACAATGCCAGATGCTGAATAAAGAATAAAAATCATTCCCTTCCTCTAGCCCTAACCCTTCACCCTTTCCTTTAAATAATTTTATCTTTTAAATTTTCAAATCAATATTGCACACAATATGTTTTACCTAGTCAGATTTCCTAGTTAGCTTGCCATATCAGCTTGGTTAACAGAGTTAGTGCCACATAAGACAAATTAACACCATCAAGTGCATCAGGGATATACTCTTATAAACGGACTAAAGTTCAAGGGATGAAACCACACATTTTAAAGTTCAAGAACCAAAACCAAACTTAGATGAACGTTCAAGGACTAAAAATGGTCTTAATTCTTTATTTTAAAACTACTATTATTGAAGTTTTATTCTATATTCTTGTGTTGGATGGGAACATTTGATTATGGATGAACACAAACAACAAATCATCTGTTATACACTGTTAGGATATTTAATGGTAATTTATACTATTTAAAAAATGTTTATTGGGATGATACATTCTAGACACCTACATAATCGGTTGTATAACTTTGATTTTCACAAGAAAAGAAGAACCCTTAAGGACATGGTGTATGGTATTGATATAACTTGTTTCAACCACACTAGGATGTATCGAGCTACATTTTTCATCCTTGTAGCATGTTAGGGACTTAGCTAGTTTTAAACCAACCCACCATATGTTAGTGGATAAGCAAGTTGAAATCTTCTTACATACACTTGCTCATAGGCTTATTGATTTGGAGGTTGACTTATCGGCCATTTGCGGTCTTTACCGTAAGTGAATGGATCATCAAAAATAGTATAGTAGAAAAGTGTCGTTCTACAAGGATTGTGTTTAAGTGAGTTAATTAGCACTAATTGAGCACTTAATTGGAAATGAGCAAAACAAATTTTGGAGATTGAGTTAAACAAAAATTAAATTGCAAATGATGGAAAAATGGTTGTAAACACTTTTGATCAAATATAAGAAAAGCCTAGGGCTACTTATCCCTATTTTACTTCATAAACCAATTTAATCCCCTCTTTATTAGCATCCTAATGAAATTATGTGTGAGTTTAAGATTCTTTTGCATTTGAGAAAACTTTCTCAAGACAAAATCAAATTTATACTAGTATTAATTGTGCAACATCTTGCTGCAATTAATCCAAGTTATCATTCCCAACCAACTGCAATTTGACAATTTTAGGTTATATCTCTACGTTACCAATTAACCATCCATTTAAAACCATAAATGTCAAGCCCAATATGATTTCATCCAAGTTCTAAAACAAAAGACACTTTCTCAAGTCATATTTCATTTAACAAGGCAAGTGGTGATCAAGCACTTGAAGAAGAAAAAGCAAGATGAAAATCCACACATAAAATTCATTCATAGCATCAAAAGATGGAAATACAAAGTTCAATCCATAAAATGGTTCAAAGTAACCCTAGAGACGGGTTTTAGTTACAGATAAGTGAATCTAAAACAAAAACAAAAGCTAAATAATGGTTCATTTCAGAAAAATGAGGAGAAAAAGAAGGAAAAAGGAGAAAGAATGAAAACCAAGAAGGAAGAAGATCAAATCTCTTCAATCTTCTCCCAATCCAGTCTTCAATATTCCAAAGCATGTCCAAGCACTCTCCAATGGCGCTCTCTCCCAGAAAATTGCCTCCAAAGTCCAATATGTTCGTTTTGGAAGAAACCCTAGGTATAATGTCTGAAATTTTGTTGAATAAGAAAAACTCACAGCAGCAGTTTCGAGTCACTCGCTGTGACGAACACACAACAAGCACATAGCACATGAAGGCAGTAGAAAACTCTACTAGTCGTGGCGAGTCCACAGTGAGTGCTCTGTTCCAGCTCCACTTGTTGATTTAATTTGCTTGTCTCTAGATTCTTTATGCTCTTTTGTTGCTCAGGGTCTTTTTTAGCTTTTTCCACTTGTCCACCTCTTCCTATACAAGAGAGAGAGAAGGGGGATTGATGAGTTCTAAAAATCACTCATATATATATTCATTAAGCTCCAAATTTCATACTCATGTAAATTTTTCTTTGTTTATCTTTTCTATGAGTTTTTGTATTCTTTTCAAGACTATACTCTCAAAATCAAGTACAAATATGGGAAAATTTTTGATGAAATGTATGAAATTGTGGAGCTTATAAGAGGTTTTAGAGCATTCTTGAGCTACCAAACATTTAGGTAATGGTTTCAATATTAATTCTACCCTTTCCCTCTTGGTGACTATTTGGCTTAGCTTTTCCAAGCAAGGTTTGGGCCCAAAACCTATGTTTAAGTAAAGGTAAGCCAAACACTCAAAAAAATGTAGAAAACACTTTTAAATCGGAAACCTAGATTTTGATTGGCAAAACCTATGTTTTGGATAAGCAAAAACTTTTACACTTTTGTGCGAAGTATGAGGTAGAAAAATGTCATTATTACATGTCATAATAACCAATAAAAAATGCCATTACCCTCTGTCTTTTCCAACACACTTAATTTATGTCCTTTTTAGTAATTTAGACATAAAAATTCATTTGCATAACGATAATCCAAACAATCTCATTATATCAAAAGTTATTTTATCACAAAATTAATTATCCTAAAAATGTATTCTCTAAAAGCACTACTGTAGATTGTTTCTTAGAAGCTATTTTCCAAAAGTTAATCCAAACAAGCTCTTAAAATTTTCTGATTTGGATGAATTGGAAAATTAAAGCTTTTGGGACACTTTGATATAGAGAGTTGTTTAACTCAATTTCTAGTTTTAGAATGACTCATTGAGGTTAGAAAAGAGTTTTAATAGGTCTGGTTTGATTGAATTTGGGGTTTTATGAAATTAAAGACCTAGGGTTGATCTTAGAGGCCATTTGGGCTAAGTTATGATATAGTAAGGGTTCAATGGTGATCTTAATTGTTGGGTTACCTTTCTAGAAGTTTGATTTGACGTTTAATTGGTTTAAAATCCCACCTAGGCATGCTTTTGGAAAATGGATATAATTGGTGGAAATTCTAAGTAAGGGGAGATTGAGATTGGAAGTTATTGAGGTAATTGAGGATGAATGTAAATTGAATGGCAAGTTATAGGTTAGATAAACCTAGCCAAAACCCAAGAATGATAATTTAATCCCTAAATTGCTAATTGGACTTTAGATGAGATTAAGTCCCTAAATCTTTGTATTTCCACTTGATTAATTGTTAATTATGTGTTATGTGCTTTATTTTTTGTAGAAGAGTTTCGTTGATTTTGAGCATGGAGAATTGCATTTGTGGTAATATGCCCTTTACATCAAGAGGTAACCACTTTTCACTAGTCTCAACTTTGTTAATTGAAGGTTTGTAAACTATTTGGTATGATTAGTAATTGTACATTAACTGGAATATGACTTCAGGAATATTATAAATGAAAACAAGTCTTGTGGGGTTATATGTTCTTATTGTTATGATTATGTGAAAGTAGGACTTGAAAAGTGATATAAGCTATATATATATGATATGATATTATAGTTTTACTATGAGATGGGTACATATTTATTATATTCATTTCTAATAATTTGTTTGAGTTGGTGATATAGTTGCATATTTGGTTGAGAGAAAGTTAAGTATCTCATGATAAGACCCTCAATAAGCACATTGGGCAGTTACGAGTCTCAAAAGGGATAGGCCATTCGGCTAAATGTCTTTGGCAAAGGATAGACCCTTGAGGCTTTTTCATTCCCAAGGAAAAGGAATAGGTCTTTAGACTTATTTGAGGGCATCAAGCTTTGGAATCAATTTCCAACCTTCCACACAAGTTTTAAATAGGGAAAAGGATTTATAGGAATGATTTTCAAGCCAAAATGAACTTTAATGCAAAGTTTGACCCTTTGAGGTGTAGATTGACACTTTAAATCATATTTCAAAGTTTCTGCAAAATTGAGAGTAACTGAAAGTACAACTTGCTCAGATCAAACTTGAAGAGACAAGAGATGTTGACAATGGATAGCCCTAATTCGGACAGCAATCCAGCAAAAATTCATGATAGCAAACAACTCAAAATTGTTATAGTAGCCAAACTCAAAAACCTACAGCAAACCAAAGTCAAGTCTTAGATAGGAACGATTTGAAAGTTCAGTGACCATCACGAAGTAACTTGCAACAAGAGATGTAGATCAACACATAATTTTTGGGTCCAAGTATCAAAATTCAGCCTGTGAAACTCCTTGATGGTGGGAAAAATTCAGAAATATAGCATCAAGTAGTACATCAACTTATAATAATATGCAATCAACTTCCAAGTTCATAAACTCATGGAAAGCTCAAATTCCGGCCTCCTAAAACTTCAATTTAAAACTACAAGTCACCTACTTTAGTGTAGCAAATAGTTTAACAGGTTCAAACAAAATTTACAAACTAGATTGAAAGATTTCAAGGTTCTCTCAATAACTTACTTGGCTAGAAATCTATGCATGTACCAGGTGTAATGCAGAATATTCTTGCACCAAAAAAAAATTTAAACACCAGCAACTTCATAACAAAAAGTTGCTCTTATATAATAAGGGTTAAGGGTAAAAAATACACGTGATTTTGTCAAAAGTTCATCCAACACTAAATGTTTTTTTTATAAAAAATAACTCTGAACTTTCAAATTAGATCAAAAGTCATATTTACAGTTATAGTCCAAAAGGAAGCGTTTGGTGCTGGACGAACCTTTTTACAAAATCACATACATATTTTTGACCCTAATTTAACTATAAATATTATTTTTTTATCCAAGTTGAAAGTTCAGAGTTACTTTTGGTCCTAAAAAAACATTTGGTGTTGGATGAACTTTTGACAAAATCGCATATGTATTTTTGTCCCTTAACCCATATAATAAAATGCAACCTTGATAGCCAATAATCTCAAGCATAGAACATCCAAATCAACAACTTGTTCATAAAATAACAAAACCTTGAACTCCAACCAACTTAACCACAATAAAACACTGGCTTACAATCAAATCAAAATTCAGAAAGAACCAAAGCTTGACCTGACACCAAAACTGACCAAGTGCAGCATAATTGAAGTCAAATGCACTAGTTTTGTAGCACAACAACAAATATACACAAAACATGTCGCCTTGTCGTTTTTTTATAAACCAAAACCAAAATTAAATAGAAGCACAACAACTAAAACACTAAAAGTTGGATGTTGTCCGAACAAGAAAGCTAAGTTTCTTGTTTCCTTTCTACCACGCAATATAGGAGAGGAGCAAATAACTCAAAGGAATACAATTGTAACCAATATTTCTTTACTATGTCTCTAAAAAAGGCTTACCATTTGCTACTTTTAGTCGTTCCACAATGGTTGGATACCGATTATTACTTAGATAGTCCTTATTGAACAAGCCATTCTCCCCACAAAGGGATGCAACACTTGTAACTAAACAAAAGATTAATGATCTTAAACCAACATTGAAGGTAAAATGGGACATGTATATTGCTAAAGAATGCATTTTCTAGGGTACTGTAGACCATAAAATTGATACCAAGTTGTAAAATCCTTCATCGTAAAACTAAATTCAACTCAATTAATCTTTTACAAATCATATAATTTATGCAAACTATGATAGAAAAATGATTTTCAATATAATTAGATCAAAAGCTATCATAGTTGGTGAATTGTACCTTTCCTAATTTGCCTTGGGGTGCAAATATAAAATTAATTACAACAAAAGATTGCACTAGTGATGCTCTCCTGAATCGTCTAACGTGGATTTGATTAACAAACTACATAGACTAATTAAATGCAATAAAGCAGTAAAACTGGGATTTTGTGTTTTTTTTTATTAAAGAAAATTAAAAGACTTGTTTTTGTGCTTTTTTTATTTTAAGGAAAGCAATTAAAATTGGTTGGAAAACTATATGATGAATATGGGTATCTGATTCGACTATCATCGTGTCACCTTTGGGTCAAATGCAAAGACATTTATAAATCAAAATGTAAGGGCGTAGTAATAGCGGTGCAATCGGTGTAGTTCTCAAGGAGCCAATGTTCAACTAAACTACCTAGTGAAATAAATGCTCAAATGCATGAAATGGGTAAAGACATATAGTGTTTGGTTTTCTAAGGTTGAATGCAATTGAAATAGATATATTTGGTTTTTTTAAAAAAAAGAAGTGGAATGAAAGTGGTTTTTGATAAAATGATGAAGATGCTCTTGGAAATTTATTTTCAATGGCTATCATAGCTCAATTAAGATATTTGGGAAGTCAAAGGCACTAAGTCACTAAAATACTAAACCCCATAAAACAATGGGTTCAATGCCTAATTAATGGGACCCCATATAATTACACATTGTTAAGCCCTTTAGACCTTAAGTTTTCTCTAAGTTTCCTAGAGTACCAAACCTCACCAACTAACAAGCCTAACACCTAATCTCATGAATGAAGATGGTAGGAAAGTACAAGAGGGGGTGAATTGTGCTTTCTAATTTTATATACTTAATTCACAGAACTTATACTGGTTCGGCCCAACTCTTGGCCTACGTCCAGTTTTCCAACTTTCAGCTGGGTTCCACAAATCTTTCAAGATTCAAACAGGCTCTTGAACGTCTTTACAAGTGATCATACAACTGGTCTCTCTCTCTCTCTTTCTGATCACTCCCCCTTACAACTTGTAAGATTATACCCTACCCTTAAGATCCCACTTACTTAAGAGTAATCCTCACTTGATTGTGGATACAGAAAATTGGTTCACTCAACTAAACAGATTGGGTTACACATTACACACTGAAGAACAATAAGCAATGAATGAACTTTCTAAAGGTTGGTGTGTATTGAATGCAGTAGTTAATATAGATAATAAAAGCTCGCAATCAAAGTTTTTAATCAACTTTCTCACAATGCCTTTTATACTAGTTTCTGGAATTTTGCCCGTTGTGAGAAGATTATAACTGTTGCTTGAATCTGATGATGATTGAGTGTTGAAGGTTGCTTTCTGTGTGAAGCATTAACTTCATTGTACTGGTTTTCCCTTAAACCATCTCTCTTCATTAATCCCAAAAGGTGGTTGGTGGATAAACAACTTTAGTGCAAGTTATGTGTCTAACGATAACTTCCCAGAATAGGCCTGAACAACTTTTGTACTTGAAAGCTAAAAGTAGGCTTGTCCATTCAGTTTGAAATATATCAATCACCACATCGATCATAGCCTCTGATCGATCACAGGGTCTAGTTCCTAATCGATCACTCATGGATCACTCATCGATCATGACCTGCATCACTGAATAGGAAGTTAGAAAATATTTCATCTAATTGATCACATGGGGTTCCTGATTGATTAGGCTTATCCAATCGATTGCACTCATATTACATTCAGATTATGGCTTTTGTCTGATAGATCACATGTTGTCCTCCGATCGATTAGGCTTAAGTTAGACTTGAATTATTCTTTGAACCTTCTGATCAATCAGGGGGAGGTCTGATCGATTGGGCTTATCCAATCGATCACTCAAAGTTTTTTTAATTCCTATGATCGATCATCACAATACTTAGTTTATTTTTCTCTTTCTCTAATCGATTATACAAGTCCCTGATCGATTGGGCACCTATGAAATTTACTTGTAATATGTTTCTGATCTATCCCTGATTGATTAGGCTTATGGCTTTTTAGCTTATAATTTGTTCCTGATCGATTAAGCAATACTTAGGATTTTCTATCAGATTGTTTCTAAGTTTTTCCAGATCCTTACCTAACTTTTCTTTTTGCCTAAGTTGTGTTTAATTATCATCAAAACTCATTATTCTAACAATGAACCCATTCAATTAGCATTATTAACTACCTTGGAGTGTGATTAATGGTTAATAATTCATTAAATTCATTTACAATCCATCTCATCGAAACGATCTACTATAACCATGCATAAATAGAGAGAAATCAATGAGATTATAAAGAACATATATATAACCATATATATCGATGAGTTCAAATCCTCATTACAAACCAAAATCACAACAATCTCAAATCAAAGCATACAATCCAAATCTCAAGTGCATAAATGAAGAACTTAGACCTAGGAATTTATAAATACAAAGAGAAGGGAAAAGAAACAAGAGTCCCCTATGAAGACCATGAGCTCAAGCCATCTCCAAGAGCTATTAGTGTCTAGCTACTCATGGAAGAGAGCCAACAACTCCAAGTTCCAATACATGGGTAGCAATGGTGAAAGGATGGAGGAATTTGGTGGAAAATGGAAAGGAAATTAAAGAAATGAGAGAAGAGAAGAGATGATTTGGGGTGTTGTGTGCTTGTGGAATTAGTTAGAATAGGCTAAGATTTGACCATGTTGAGTTTAGAACAAGTAGGTGTCGTGTTAGATTTGATTTTGGTCAGATCTGGGTCGAAAAATAAGCAAAATTCACATTTCAAAGTTTCTGTCACGGGCGTTCATTGTCGCTAGCCACGACGAACGTCACAACCAATGAGGGGCTTTTCTGTAATTTTCAGAAAGTTCTGGTTTCTTTTCTGTAATTTTCACAATTTCTTTAGAAACTTTTATTTTGAATTTTTTCTTGAATTTTTAGCTTCTTGTGTAACATCCCAAAATTTACAAAATAGATGCAAGGAAATAATTAGGTTTCTAGGGATATTATTCAAAATATTAAAAAAAAAAAAGAAAAGAAAAGAGGAATTAAAATAAATAAATTTATGACATTAGGCATTTTTAATAATTTTAAGGCTTATTTTATTTAAGAAACAAAGAAGAATTAATTAGAAGATAAATTTAAATAAGGGAATATTTAGAATCTTAGGGTAGTGGTTATTAATTAAAAAGTCTTATAAATAAATTTAGAAGTTAAAACATATCTAGAGGAATTATTTTGGGGACAGACTTAGGTATATTTCCAAGTGATGATGGTAAATAAAATTATGATTTAAGTGAAAATATAAATTGGGAAATTAAAAAGACAAGATCTGCCCCTAGTTGAAAATATCCTCAATTAAACAGGAAAGGGCAGGATAGTAAAATACCTGTTAAAAATAAATATCACACTCTCTTTTATTTTGGACCACACACGTGTCCATCTCTCATCTCTCTTTATTTTCTTTTTCTTCCTCTGCCCGAATACACACACATATACACATTAACCACTCTCTCTCTCTCTCCCGAAAACACACACCCTCACCCTCTCCTCTGTTCTTCAACTCCAGCGGCGGCATCAGCGGCGAACGGCGGCGATCGACGGCCCCACGCGGCGGGAAACGTTCAAGGAAACTCAGGCAACCTTAGGTAAGCTTTGTCTTCTTGTTTCCTTCTCTTTCTGGGCGCGATTCTGAGCGAATATGGGGGGATTGATCCGAATTTTTGAATGGTTTTTGAGACTTCTGAAATTATAGAAAGGTTGCTTGAAGCTTGTTCTTGGTTGCTTAAGTGTTGATTTTGGAAAGGAAGTGTAATAGAATCAAGATTTTCGAATTTCTTCCTCCCCTGCTACTGTTCACCGACGGCCAAATTTGGGGCTTTTGAGTATTTGTTGTTTTGAGCTTAACTAATGGTAATTAGAAGCAAGTTTAAACTCATAAAATAGATTGTTTGTGAATTATTGAGGATTTGGAAATTTTTGGATTAATTTTGGTCTCCCCTGTTTCGTTGAATCTGTTCGGCCAAGAAGGAGAAAAATTCCTGAAATGATATACACATGAATGGGAAGCTAGAATGGATGTCTGGGTGTGTGATTTGATGAAGTTGGGATTTTGCTCAATTTTCCCCTGTTTTCCCTGTCTGGCCGAGAATAGGAAAAATGAGAAGAATGGAATTTTGAAAACTATAGTCTTAATATCTCACCTCTGTGAATGCCTTGCTCTGATGAATTGATGAAATTGTAATGGTTGGATTATTTTCTTGTTCTTGCTTTTTGTTCTATTCGGCCAGAAGAGGAAATATGGCCATTGATTCCTTGTTTTGCTTCTGGAAGATGAATTGAATCTGTTTAAGTATGATTGATTAATATTAGGTTCTTAAAGGTGCAATTCTTGCTTATTTGATGCTCTGGCTGATTGGGACTGATTAGGGAAAGAAGAAAGAATGTTTTGGTAATTAGTTAAACCATAATTAAGAAATGGTTAGTGATATGTTGCAAGCCTTTAGATTGTAAATCCTAATTGTTGGTTGAATTAAATCAAATGGCTGTTGGTTTATTGGTAGTGAAGAGGAATAGCATTATGATTAATTGGATAAGAAAAATAGGAGATTGTTATGGGTGTGTGATTGAAAATTCTAGGTTCTAAAGGTATAATTCTTGGTTGTTCTGATCGGTGTTATTGATGTTTTTAGCTGCTGGTTAGTAACAAGAAAGAGGAAATTGTGCTATTGGCACCATGGGAAGGGTTGTAGGTGTTGTTATAAACTTAGGTTTTAGAATTTTGATTATTGTTGGAATGGAATTTCTGGATTGTTAGCTGTGACTGTGATGGTTAATTGGAGGAGGAAATGGGAAGTTAATATTGTTGGTTGTTGGTAAGGAGGAAAGAATGTTATGATATTTTGTTAAACCAGAATTAGGAATGGTTAATAATGTTGACAAGAAAGGAGATGGCAATGATTTTCTGCTCTTATTAATGTTGGATGGCTGGTTTATTTGTAAAAGAAAGGGAAATGATAATATTAATTTATTAGGAATAAAGTAAAAGGAAATGTGAAGGGAATTAGTAATTCTTGGGATTATTGGATTTTGGTTTGAAGGATACTTTAAGGGGAAATGCTGAAATTGTGGCCTGGAATGATCTTTACTGGACTAAAGTAGTGTTAAAGTTGGATTAGGAATTAAGATAAGATTAATTAGATAGAAGGAAATTGATTAGTGATTATTACTTGAAGTGTCAAGTCAGTATTGTTAAGTGTTTATGGTTCATGAAGTTAAGTTAAGGATCTGCAAGTTTGGTTGGAACGTAATTCATTACTTAAGGATTTTCAAGGATTAGGACAAAGCTTTAAGTGGAATTATAAATAGGTATTATTGCATTTAATAGGTAATTTGAGAGTTAATTAGTGCTAAGTGAATTTAAAGCTTTAAAACTTATAATGAATGTAAGTTCATTGAAATATTAATTGATTGATAAGAAAGGTTAGTTAATTTAAAGTAGTTAAGACACTTTTGTGTTTATGTGTATATTAATTTTATTTGTGTATATATTAATATATGTTTGTGCAATGTTGATTGGCAATGATATGATTAATCATTTAACTAGAAATTTAGATTTAATAGTATTAAATTAGAGATAGAAAGGGGGTAGAATGATAGGAATGTGAGAGACGTTTAATTATTATATTTAAGATTAGATATTAATGTATTATTTTATATCATAAATATTTATAGGACAAGATAGTGGGATTGAATCCCCAGAGTACGAAGAGATAAAGGAGTTTAGTGAAGGTTAAGCTCAAGAATCAGGTAGCAGTTTATTTCATATAATATTTAATTACAGCGCATTACATGCGTAAATTTCATAATATCGGTAGCAATGGTAATTTTATTCCTTAGAGGTTATGAGGGGAGTACTCCAAGGCTTAGGTGGGTCGCTCCCCCTTTGCCAGAAGTTATGAAATCCTGTTACAGGTAGAGGTACCACCACTATTTAATGAATATATCGTTAGTAGTGGTTGGTAGAGGTTATAAGGATAAAGATTATTCATATTGTGAAGATTTATGATTTATTATGCATGAACTCATATGAAAGAAACTGCTATTGGGATTACCAATCTCACCCCCATCCCCAAACATTTTTCAGTAATGCAGGTTAGAAGAAATAAGCTGGAAGATAGTGTGATGACTGAGATAAGGCAAGAGTACTGAAGAAAATTAGATAAAGATTTTGAGATTATGTTTTGAAAAGGGAGGTTATTTGTATTAGTTGTAAATTAATTATTAAATTAATAATAGAAAGTATAGACACTAGAATTGTATAAATTTTATTAAGGAAATTAAATTACCTAATTATTATGAATTAGGAATAACCCTAAGAGGGTTAGTGTACTTTTAATTGTTTTATTAACCACTTTATTTCATAAGAGTTTTAAGATATTTCAATTTGTCCGAAAAGCCCATTCCAACCAACAAAAGGTTTGTTAAATGTTTTAAAAGGAAAAGTTTTAAATTTTCCGTATTTTTGGGCTTCGAATATTCGTAAAAGTGGTTATAATTCAATTAAATTGCTATAATATAGTAGTAAAAGTCCAGGTGTTACAATTTGGTATCAGAGCAAAGGTTCTGGCATAGGTTAGCTAGAATACTTTGCTCATTAGTTGGTCATTTAAAGAGACCATTAGAACACCTTCGAAATATTATGGTTTTAGGCTATCCAGATTAGAAACATAGAAGAGGAAGTAGGAATTCCCCTTGAAGTTGCCCAAAAGAAACAATTAGAATATCTTTGGAAAAGTATATTCAAGATGTAAAGAAACCAAATATCAATTTTCTTTCGAAGTCTGGTCTTGGTGAATTGACTGACTCAGAGTAATTCTGCTATTGATAAGCTGGTTCAGCAGATTGGATTCTTAGGCAGGCAGTTTACGGATAAGAGGATGATAGACGGTGAAAATAAACAATTTTGAGAGATTCAAGTTTAAGTTTAAGCCCCATTTGATCGGAATAAATGATCGGATAATAGTTATTATTTATACGTTTGAAGGAATATAAGAAGTGAGATATAGATATTAGAAGTGAATTATGTTGACATTTTATTCGAGGTTGGATCAAAATTGTGACTTGATTCCAGAAATTGATAGCTTAGGGCTTGAATTTGGTATGGTTGTACCAATTCCTAAGGGATAATTTAATATATGGAGATAGATCGGAAGAAAATTTCCCAATGAATTCCAATGATAATTAGAGTGATCTTGAATATTGGGAAAAGTTTTACCCTAGAAAATAAAGATTACTTTAAAGTTAGAAGATTATTGAGCAAAAAGAAAGGTTGGAGAGTACTTATAAGTTCTTTAAATGGGATATGAGAGGTTTTATGGAAGTTTATTGCGAATTTTGAGGATTTGTAATGTAAAAATTTAAGTTAAAGTCAGTTTTAAGGGTAAAGCTATAGTCTTTTGAAGGATTATACAATCATTGAAGGATCAAATTTGAATTTTTAGTACTATTGTTGAGATTAAAGATTACAGATTAAATAATTTAAGATTTATTCTAATAGGAATATGTTTTAAGTTCAGATCTTTGAAGGTATAAATAGGTATTTTTAGAAAGTTATGAGTAACTAGAAATATGGATTTTGAGTTTATAGAAAGATTTTGTGAAAGATTACCAAGTATTATAAATTAACATTGATTCAGAATGATATAAGAGAATGCTCACAGAACAGTTATTAGGCAAAGCCTAAATCAGAGATAGGAATTGGCCAAAGAATATCCTAATTACATTGATATTCGGTTTTCCTTCTATTGAAAAGAAGCCCTGGCCAGGCAAAAAGAGGAAACCATATATCAATGTAGCGGGACAGATTGGCCAAGAGCAATAGAAGTATATCTAAGAAAAGAAAGAAAGAAAAAGGGATCGTGGTAGATCCAAGAGAAATATATGTTTTCATGGGTGAGTGTGGGGGCTACATGCCATCATCCCTACCATGAGAAACAAAACTATGAAGGGTGAGTGTGGGGCCCATAGCTATGGGAGCATCCCTACCTAGAGCAGGCAATTATCAGATATAATGCCAAAGAATGTATACAGAAGAGTTACTAAGCAAAGTTTAGAATGAATACAGTTCAGTTAAAGAATATCCCTAACTGTATTAGTAGTTGGTTTTCCCTGAGATAGAAAAAGCAGCTGAGGCAAGGCAAGAGGGGTAAAACTAATGCTAATGCAGTAGGAAAGATTGACCAAGAGTAATAAAAAATAAAGTTGATGTTATTCAAGAATATTTAATTTAGATTTCTAGTAGACCGAAGTGGTCTATAGTGATGTTATAGTGATATTAGTAAGTATGGACTGGGAAATCCATAAATATTTACATAATGATAGAGGAGGAAAATTCATGAAGAATCATGAGGTTATAAAAGAAAGTGATGAATAGGTAGAAAGATGTGGGCCCATAACCCACAGGTCGTGAGAATTATTAAGAGAAAAATTGTTTTAGGATGGTCAGAGTTGCAATTGGATGTTGTTTGTTTATTTAAGTTATGATTGGAATGTGAAATTTGATTCTTCTTTCTTGCTTTGGTTCCAATGAGAATTCTATTTGCTCTGGTGAAACAATAAAATCGAATGAAGTTGTAATTTACAATTGTGACTCAATAAATTGAAAATGTGTATAATTGTTGAATGAACAAAAATGTTGTAAATACTGTGGTAGTATGGATTGAAAAATTTGTTTAAAACTGACTTTTATAAAATATGCATGTATTTTGTATGAACAAGGTATGTTACATTAATATATGAATTTGTGTATTTTAAATTTTTCTGTATGAAGTTAATTATGAATAAGTTAATTGTGAAACAAATCCGCTTATCTCAATTAGTGTTAATAATAGGAAATAGATAATCATGACAAACATACGAGGTGGACGATCTGGGAATAATCCTCCAGATAACCGGCCCCCAGACGATCCTCTTCAAACTATTATGGAACGTTTGAATGAACATCAAATCACTATGAACCTGATAAGAGAGACTCAGGAACAGCAAGCAAAACAACTAGCAGACCTTCAAGCTAATAGGCAACAGGAAGTACCATTAGGAAATTCCCCAATACTACCTGAACTTCCTAAAGATACTCTACCACAGGCTATAACTCGCTTCTGCAAACACCATCCCCTAGCTTTCACAGGAAAAATCAATGTGAGGCAAGCGGAGCATTGGATAAGAGCTCTGGAGAGAATTTTCAGAGTTATGAATTTTTCTTCTGAAATTAAAGCCCAAATGGCAATCTATAAGCTAGAAGATGAGGCTAGTTATTGGTGGCAAAACACTGAGCTAATACTGCAAGCTCAGAATATTCCTATCACGTGGGAAGTATTTAAAGCAAGATTCAATGAAAAGTATTTTCCTCGCTCCCTCAGAGATGATAAAGAGGCTGAATTTCTTACAATTAGTCAGGGAAGTAATGAATCCTTCGAGGATTATTTGTCTCGATTTGTTCAGCTGTCTCGCTATTACACGCATCTTGATGAAAGAAATGATGGTCGATGGCTAACGAGTCGCTTGGTAAGGGGATTGATTCCTTATATGAAAGAGAAATTAACCCCTATGAGGATAGAGAATTTTGATGAAGCTATTGAAGTTTGTCGATTAACAGAAAGTAGTAGACAAAAGCCAGTAGGAGCATTTAGTTATGAGAGGCCTGAAAATTTCCTGAATTCTTTAGAAGGAATATCGCAGAAAAGGAAAAGTCATTTTTCACAACAAGGAAATTTTTCAAAGAAGCCATCACATCAGTTCTCCCGTCAACAGCAATTTCGGCATTCGCGGTTCCCGCAAAAGCCAAAAGCCCTACAAACTTCTGAAGAAGAGAATTGTAAATTATGTGGCAAAAACCATGGTAAAAGACCGTGTTTGGCGGGGAAAAATATTTGCTTTTTCTGTCATAAACCAGGGCATTATGCTAATGATTGTCCTCGGAGGCAGCAGTCACTAGGATCTACTTAGCATGGCAAAGTATTTGCTTTGACTCATGAAGAAGTACAGAAATTTCCGGAAGCAGATAGAGGTACGATCATTACCAACGCAACGTTAGTATGGGAGCTAGTCATTCTTTATTTTAATTAGATGCGAAGATTTTGAACCAGAAGTATAGATATACTTGTCGGATATTATACTAGCGGGTAGAATAACAAACTAACTCGCATAATAAGGTAATCCCTCTTAATTTCGAGGACGAAATTATTTTTAGGGGGAGGGAATTGTAACATCCCAAAATTTACAAAATAGATGCAAGGAAATAATTAGGTTTCTAGGGATATTATTCAAAATATTAAAAAAAAAAAAGAAAAGAAAAGAGGAATTAAAATAAATAAATTTATGACATTAGGCATTTTTAATAATTTTAAGGCTTATTTTATTTAAGAAACAAAGAAGAATTAATTAGAAGATAAATTTAAATAAGGGAATATTTAGAATCTTAGGGTAGTGGTTATTAATTAAAAAGTCTTATAAATAAATTTAGAAGTTAAAACATATCTAGAGGAATTATTTTGGGGACAGACTTAGGTATATTTCCAAGTGATGATGGTAAATAAAATTATGATTTAAGTGAAAATATAAATTGGGAAATTAAAAAGACAAGATCTGCCCCTAGTTGAAAATATCCTCAATTAAACAGGAAAGGGCAGGATAGTAAAATACCTGTTAAAAATAAATATCACACTCTCTTTTATTTTGGACCACACACGTGTCCATCTCTCATCTCTCTTTATTTTCTTTTTCTTCCTCTGCCCGAATACACACACATATACACATTAACCACTCTCTCTCTCTCTCCCGAAAACACACACCCTCACCCTCTCCTCTGTTCTTCAACTCCAGCGGCGGCATCAGCGGCGAACGGCGGCGATCGACGGCCCCACGCGGCGGGAAACGTTCAAGGAAACTCAGGCAACCTTAGGTAAGCTTTGTCTTCTTGTTTCCTTCTCTTTCTGGGCGCGATTCTGAGCGAATATGGGGGGATTGATCCGAATTTTTGAATGGTTTTTGAGACTTCTGAAATTATAGAAAGGTTGCTTGAAGCTTGTTCTTGGTTGCTTAAGTGTTGATTTTGGAAAGGAAGTGTAATAGAATCAAGATTTTCGAATTTCTTCCTCCCCTGCTACTGTTCACCGACGGCCAAATTTGGGGCTTTTGAGTATTTGTTGTTTTGAGCTTAACTAATGGTAATTAGAAGCAAGTTTAAACTCATAAAATAGATTGTTTGTGAATTATTGAGGATTTGGAAATTTTTGGATTAATTTTGGTCTCCCCTGTTTCGTTGAATCTGTTCGGCCAAGAAGGAGAAAAATTCCTGAAATGATATACACATGAATGGGAAGCTAGAATGGATGTCTGGGTGTGTGATTTGATGAAGTTGGGATTTTGCTCAATTTTCCCCTGTTTTCCCTGTCTGGCCGAGAATAGGAAAAATGAGAAGAATGGAATTTTGAAAACTATAGTCTTAATATCTCACCTCTGTGAATGCCTTGCTCTGATGAATTGCTGAAATTGTAATGGTTGGATTATTTTCTTGTTCTTGCTTTTTGTTCTATTCGGCCAGAAGAGGAAATATGGCCATTGATTCCTTGTTTTGCTTCTGGAAGATGAATTGAATCTGTTTAAGTATGATTGATTAATATTAGGTTCTTAAAGGTGCAATTCTTGCTTATTTGATGCTCTGGCTGATTGGGACTGATTAGGGAAAGAAGAAAGAATGTTTTGGTAATTAGTTAAACCATAATTAAGAAATGGTTAGTGATATGTTGCAAGCCTTTAGATTGTAAATCCTAATTGTTGGTTGAATTAAATCAAATGGCTGTTGGTTTATTGGTAGTGAAGAGGAATAGCATTATGATTAATTGGATAAGAAAAATAGGAGATTGTTATGGGTGTGTGATTGAAAATTCTAGGTTCTAAAGGTATAATTCTTGGTTGTTCTGATCGGTGTTATTGATGTTTTTAGCTGCTGGTTAGTAACAAGAAAGAGGAAATTGTGCTATTGGCACCATGGGAAGGGTTGTAGGTGTTGTTATAAACTTAGGTTTTAGAATTTTGATTATTGTTGGAATGGAATTTCTGGATTGTTAGCTGTGACTGTGATGGTTAATTGGAGGAGGAAATGGGAAGTTAATATTGTTGGTTGTTGGTAAGGAGGAAAGAATGTTATGATATTTTGTTAAACCAGAATTAGGAATGGTTAATAATGTTGACAAGAAAGGAGATGGCAATGATTTTCTGCTCTTATTAATGTTGGATGGCTGGTTTATTTGTAAAAGAAAGGGAAATGATAATATTAATTTATTAGGAATAAAGTAAAAGGAAATGTGAAGGGAATTAGTAATTCTTGGGATTATTGGATTTTGGTTTGAAGGATACTTTAAGGGGAAATGCTGAAATTGTGGCCTGGAATGATCTTTACTGGACTAAAGTAGTGTTAAAGTTGGATTAGGAATTAAGATAAGATTAATTAGATAGAAGGAAATTGATTAGTGATTATTACTTGAAGTGTCAAGTCAGTATTGTTAAGTGTTTATGGTTCATGAAGTTAAGTTAAGGATCTGCAAGTTTGGTTGGAACGTAATTCATTACTTAAGGATTTTCAAGGATTAGGACAAAGCTTTAAGTGGAATTATAAATAGGTATTATTGCATTTAATAGGTAATTTGAGAGTTAATTAGTGCTAAGTGAATTTAAAGCTTTAAAACTTATAATGAATGTAAGTTCATTGAAATATTAATTGATTGATAAGAAAGGTTAGTTAATTTAAAGTAGTTAAGACACTTTTGTGTTTATGTGTATATTAATTTTATTTGTGTATATATTAATATATGTTTGTGCAATGTTGATTGGCAATGATATGATTAATCATTTAACTAGAAATTTAGATTTAATAGTATTAAATTAGAGATAGAAAGGGGGTAGAATGATAGGAATGTGAGAGACGTTTAATTATTATATTTAAGATTAGATATTAATGTATTATTTTATATCATAAATATTTATAGGACAAGATAGTGGGATTGAATCCCCAGAGTACGAAGAGATAAAGGAGTTTAGTGAAGGTTAAGCTCAAGAATCAGGTAGCAGTTTATTTCATATAATATTTAATTACAGCGCATTACATGCGTAAATTTCATAATATCGGTAGCAATGGTAATTTTATTCCTTAGAGGTTATGAGGGGAGTACTCCAAGGCTTAGGTGGGTCGCTCCCCCTTTGCCAGAAGTTATGAAATCCTGTTACAGGTAGAGGTACCACCACTATTTAATGAATATATCGTTAGTAGTGGTTGGTAGAGGTTATAAGGATAAAGATTATTCATATTGTGAAGATTTATGATTTATTATGCATGAACTCATATGAAAGAAACTGCTATTGGGATTACCAATCTCACCCCCATCCCCAAACATTTTTCAGTAATGCAGGTTAGAAGAAATAAGCTGGAAGATAGTGTGATGACTGAGATAAGGCAAGAGTACTGAAGAAAATTAGATAAAGATTTTGAGATTATGTTTTGAAAAGGGAGGTTATTTGTATTAGTTGTAAATTAATTATTAAATTAATAATAGAAAGTATAGACACTAGAATTGTATAAATTTTATTAAGGAAATTAAATTACCTAATTATTATGAATTAGGAATAACCCTAAGAGGGTTAGTGTACTTTTAATTGTTTTATTAACCACTTTATTTCATAAGAGTTTTAAGATATTTCAATTTGTCCGAAAAGCCCATTCCAACCAACAAAAGGTTTGTTAAATGTTTTAAAAGGAAAAGTTTTAAATTTTCCGTATTTTTGGGCTTCGAATATTCGTAAAAGTGGTTATAATTCAATTAAATTGCTATAATATAGTAGTAAAAGTCCAGGTGTTACAATTTGGTATCAGAGCAAAGGTTCTGGCATAGGTTAGCTAGAATACTTTGCTCATTAGTTGGTCATTTAAAGAGACCATTAGAACACCTTCGAAATATTATGGTTTTAGGCTATCCAGATTAGAAACATAGAAGAGGAAGTAGGAATTCCCCTTGAAGTTGCCCAAAAGAAACAATTAGAATATCTTTGGAAAAGTATATTCAAGATGTAAAGAAACCAAATATCAATTTTCTTTCGAAGTCTGGTCTTGGTGAATTGACTGACTCAGAGTAATTCTGCTATTGATAAGCTGGTTCAGCAGATTGGATTCTTAGGCAGGCAGTTTACGGATAAGAGGATGATAGACGGTGAAAATAAACAATTTTGAGAGATTCAAGTTTAAGTTTAAGCCCCATTTGATCGGAATAAATGATCGGATAATAGTTATTATTTATACGTTTGAAGGAATATAAGAAGTGAGATATAGATATTAGAAGTGAATTATGTTGACATTTTATTCGAGGTTGGATCAAAATTGTGACTTGATTCCAGAAATTGATAGCTTAGGGCTTGAATTTGGTATGGTTGTACCAATTCCTAAGGGATAATTTAATATATGGAGATAGATCGGAAGAAAATTTCCCAATGAATTCCAATGATAATTAGAGTGATCTTGAATATTGGGAAAAGTTTTACCCTAGAAAATAAAGATTACTTTAAAGTTAGAAGATTATTGAGCAAAAAGAAAGGTTGGAGAGTACTTATAAGTTCTTTAAATGGGATATGAGAGGTTTTATGGAAGTTTATTGCGAATTTTGAGGATTTGTAATGTAAAAATTTAAGTTAAAGTCAGTTTTAAGGGTAAAGCTATAGTCTTTTGAAGGATTATACAATCATTGAAGGATCAAATTTGAATTTTTAGTACTATTGTTGAGATTAAAGATTACAGATTAAATAATTTAAGATTTATTCTAATAGGAATATGTTTTAAGTTCAGATCTTTGAAGGTATAAATAGGTATTTTTAGAAAGTTATGAGTAACTAGAAATATGGATTTTGAGTTTATAGAAAGATTTTGTGAAAGATTACCAAGTATTATAAATTAACATTGATTCAGAATGATATAAGAGAATGCTCACAGAACAGTTATTAGGCAAAGCCTAAATCAGAGATAGGAATTGGCCAAAGAATATCCTAATTACATTGATATTCGGTTTTCCTTCTATTGAAAAGAAGCCCTGGCCAGGCAAAAAGAGGAAACCATATATCAATGTAGCGGGACAGATTGGCCAAGAGCAATAGAAGTATATCTAAGAAAAGAAAGAAAGAAAAAGGGATCGTGGTAGATCCAAGAGAAATATATGTTTTCATGGGTGAGTGTGGGGGCTACATGCCATCATCCCTACCATGAGAAACAAAACTATGAAGGGTGAGTGTGGGGCCCATAGCTATGGGAGCATCCCTACCTAGAGCAGGCAATTATCAGATATAATGCCAAAGAATGTATACAGAAGAGTTACTAAGCAAAGTTTAGAATGAATACAGTTCAGTTAAAGAATATCCCTAACTGTATTAGTAGTTGGTTTTCCCTGAGATAGAAAAAGCAGCTGAGGCAAGGCAAGAGGGGTAAAACTAATGCTAATGCAGTAGGAAAGATTGACCAAGAGTAATAAAAAATAAAGTTGATGTTATTCAAGAATATTTAATTTAGATTTCTAGTAGACCGAAGTGGTCTATAGTGATGTTATAGTGATATTAGTAAGTATGGACTGGGAAATCCATAAATATTTACATAATGATAGAGGAGGAAAATTCATGAAGAATCATGAGGTTATAAAAGAAAGTGATGAATAGGTAGAAAGATGTGGGCCCATAACCCACAGGTCGTGAGAATTATTAAGAGAAAAATTGTTTTAGGATGGTCAGAGTTGCAATTGGATGTTGTTTGTTTATTTAAGTTATGATTGGAATGTGAAATTTGATTCTTCTTTCTTGCTTTGGTTCCAATGAGAATTCTATTTGCTCTGGTGAAACAATAAAATCGAATGAAGTTGTAATTTACAATTGTGACTCAATAAATTGAAAATGTGTATAATTGTTGAATGAACAAAAATGTTGTAAATACTGTGGTAGTATGGATTGAAAAATTTGTTTAAAACTGACTTTTATAAAATATGCATGTATTTTGTATGAACAAGGTATGTTACATTAATATATGAATTTGTGTATTTTAAATTTTTCTGTATGAAGTTAATTATGAATAAGTTAATTGTGAAACAAATCCGCTTATCTCAATTAGTGTTAATAATAGGAAATAGATAATCATGACAAACATACGAGGTGGACGATCTGGGAATAATCCTCCAGATAACCGGCCCCCAGACGATCCTCTTCAAACTATTATGGAACGTTTGAATGAACATCAAATCACTATGAACCTGATAAGAGAGACTCAGGAACAGCAAGCAAAACAACTAGCAGACCTTCAAGCTAATAGGCAACAGGAAGTACCATTAGGAAATTCCCCAATACTACCTGAACTTCCTAAAGATACTCTACCACAGGCTATAACTCGCTTCTGCAAACACCATCCCCTAGCTTTCACAGGAAAAATCAATGTGAGGCAAGCGGAGCATTGGATAAGAGCTCTGGAGAGAATTTTCAGAGTTATGAATTTTTCTTCTGAAATTAAAGCCCAAATGGCAATCTATAAGCTAGAAGATGAGGCTAGTTATTGGTGGCAAAACACTGAGCTAATACTGCAAGCTCAGAATATTCCTATCACGTGGGAAGTATTTAAAGCAAGATTCAATGAAAAGTATTTTCCTCGCTCCCTCAGAGATGATAAAGAGGCTGAATTTCTTACAATTAGTCAGGGAAGTAATGAATCCTTCGAGGATTATTTGTCTCGATTTGTTCAGCTGTCTCGCTATTACACGCATCTTGATGAAAGAAATGATGGTCGATGGCTAACGAGTCGCTTGGTAAGGGGATTGATTCCTTATATGAAAGAGAAATTAACCCCTATGAGGATAGAGAATTTTGATGAAGCTATTGAAGTTTGTCGATTAACAGAAAGTAGTAGACAAAAGCCAGTAGGAGCATTTAGTTATGAGAGGCCTGAAAATTTCCTGAATTCTTTAGAAGGAATATCGCAGAAAAGGAAAAGTCATTTTTCACAACAAGGAAATTTTTCAAAGAAGCCATCACATCAGTTCTCCCGTCAACAGCAATTTCGGCATTCGCGGTTCCCGCAAAAGCCAAAAGCCCTACAAACTTCTGAAGAAGAGAATTGTAAATTATGTGGCAAAAACCATGGTAAAAGACCGTGTTTGGCGGGGAAAAATATTTGCTTTTTCTGTCATAAACCAGGGCATTATGCTAATGATTGTCCTCGGAGGCAGCAGTCACTAGGATCTACTTAGCATGGCAAAGTATTTGCTTTGACTCATGAAGAAGTACAGAAATTTCCGGAAGCAGATAGAGGTACGATCATTACCAACGCAACGTTAGTATGGGAGCTAGTCATTCTTTATTTTAATTAGATGCGAAGATTTTGAACCAGAAGTATAGATATACTTGTCGGATATTATACTAGCGGGTAGAATAACAAACTAACTCGCATAATAAGGTAATCCCTCTTAATTTCGAGGACGAAATTATTTTTAGGGGGAGGGAATTGTAACATCCCAAAATTTACAAAATAGATGCAAGGAAATAATTAGGTTTCTAGGGATATTATTCAAAATATTAAAAAAAAAAAAGAAAAGAAAAGAGGAATTAAAATAAATAAATTTATGACATTAGGCATTTTTAATAATTTTAAGGCTTATTTTATTTAAGAAACAAAGAAGAATTAATTAGAAGATAAATTTAAATAAGGGAATATTTAGAATCTTAGGGTAGTGGTTATTAATTAAAAAGTCTTATAAATAAATTTAGAAGTTAAAACATATCTAGAGGAATTATTTTGGGGACAGACTTAGGTATATTTCCAAGTGATGATGGTAAATAAAATTATGATTTAAGTGAAAATATAAATTGGGAAATTAAAAAGACAAGATCTGCCCCTAGTTGAAAATATCCTCAATTAAACAGGAAAGGGCAGGATAGTAAAATACCTGTTAAAAATAAATATCACACTCTCTTTTATTTTGGACCACACACGTGTCCATCTCTCATCTCTCTTTATTTTCTTTTTCTTCCTCTGCCCGAATACACACACATATACACATTAACCACTCTCTCTCTCTCTCCCGAAAACACACACCCTCACCCTCTCCTCTGTTCTTCAACTCCAGCGGCGGCATCAGCGGCGAACGGCGGCGATCGACGGCCCCACGCGGCGGGAAACGTTCAAGGAAACTCAGGCAACCTTAGGTAAGCTTTGTCTTCTTGTTTCCTTCTCTTTCTGGGCGCGATTCTGAGCGAATATGGGGGGATTGATCCGAATTTTTGAATGGTTTTTGAGACTTCTGAAATTATAGAAAGGTTGCTTGAAGCTTGTTCTTGGTTGCTTAAGTGTTGATTTTGGAAAGGAAGTGTAATAGAATCAAGATTTTCGAATTTCTTCCTCCCCTGCTACTGTTCACCGACGGCCAAATTTGGGGCTTTTGAGTATTTGTTGTTTTGAGCTTAACTAATGGTAATTAGAAGCAAGTTTAAACTCATAAAATAGATTGTTTGTGAATTATTGAGGATTTGGAAATTTTTGGATTAATTTTGGTCTCCCCTGTTTCGTTGAATCTGTTCGGCCAAGAAGGAGAAAAATTCCTGAAATGATATACACATGAATGGGAAGCTAGAATGGATGTCTGGGTGTGTGATTTGATGAAGTTGGGATTTTGCTCAATTTTCCCCTGTTTTCCCTGTCTGGCCGAGAATAGGAAAAATGAGAAGAATGGAATTTTGAAAACTATAGTCTTAATATCTCACCTCTGTGAATGCCTTGCTCTGATGAATTGCTGAAATTGTAATGGTTGGATTATTTTCTTGTTCTTGCTTTTTGTTCTATTCGGCCAGAAGAGGAAATATGGCCATTGATTCCTTGTTTTGCTTCTGGAAGATGAATTGAATCTGTTTAAGTATGATTGATTAATATTAGGTTCTTAAAGGTGCAATTCTTGCTTATTTGATGCTCTGGCTGATTGGGACTGATTAGGGAAAGAAGAAAGAATGTTTTGGTAATTAGTTAAACCATAATTAAGAAATGGTTAGTGATATGTTGCAAGCCTTTAGATTGTAAATCCTAATTGTTGGTTGAATTAAATCAAATGGCTGTTGGTTTATTGGTAGTGAAGAGGAATAGCATTATGATTAATTGGATAAGAAAAATAGGAGATTGTTATGGGTGTGTGATTGAAAATTCTAGGTTCTAAAGGTATAATTCTTGGTTGTTCTGATCGGTGTTATTGATGTTTTTAGCTGCTGGTTAGTAACAAGAAAGAGGAAATTGTGCTATTGGCACCATGGGAAGGGTTGTAGGTGTTGTTATAAACTTAGGTTTTAGAATTTTGATTATTGTTGGAATGGAATTTCTGGATTGTTAGCTGTGACTGTGATGGTTAATTGGAGGAGGAAATGGGAAGTTAATATTGTTGGTTGTTGGTAAGGAGGAAAGAATGTTATGATATTTTGTTAAACCAGAATTAGGAATGGTTAATAATGTTGACAAGAAAGGAGATGGCAATGATTTTCTGCTCTTATTAATGTTGGATGGCTGGTTTATTTGTAAAAGAAAGGGAAATGATAATATTAATTTATTAGGAATAAAGTAAAAGGAAATGTGAAGGGAATTAGTAATTCTTGGGATTATTGGATTTTGGTTTGAAGGATACTTTAAGGGGAAATGCTGAAATTGTGGCCTGGAATGATCTTTACTGGACTAAAGTAGTGTTAAAGTTGGATTAGGAATTAAGATAAGATTAATTAGATAGAAGGAAATTGATTAGTGATTATTACTTGAAGTGTCAAGTCAGTATTGTTAAGTGTTTATGGTTCATGAAGTTAAGTTAAGGATCTGCAAGTTTGGTTGGAACGTAATTCATTACTTAAGGATTTTCAAGGATTAGGACAAAGCTTTAAGTGGAATTATAAATAGGTATTATTGCATTTAATAGGTAATTTGAGAGTTAATTAGTGCTAAGTGAATTTAAAGCTTTAAAACTTATAATGAATGTAAGTTCATTGAAATATTAATTGATTGATAAGAAAGGTTAGTTAATTTAAAGTAGTTAAGACACTTTTGTGTTTATGTGTATATTAATTTTATTTGTGTATATATTAATATATGTTTGTGCAATGTTGATTGGCAATGATATGATTAATCATTTAACTAGAAATTTAGATTTAATAGTATTAAATTAGAGATAGAAAGGGGGTAGAATGATAGGAATGTGAGAGACGTTTAATTATTATATTTAAGATTAGATATTAATGTATTATTTTATATCATAAATATTTATAGGACAAGATAGTGGGATTGAATCCCCAGAGTACGAAGAGATAAAGGAGTTTAGTGAAGGTTAAGCTCAAGAATCAGGTAGCAGTTTATTTCATATAATATTTAATTACAGCGCATTACATGCGTAAATTTCATAATATCGGTAGCAATGGTAATTTTATTCCTTAGAGGTTATGAGGGGAGTACTCCAAGGCTTAGGTGGGTCGCTCCCCCTTTGCCAGAAGTTATGAAATCCTGTTACAGGTAGAGGTACCACCACTATTTAATGAATATATCGTTAGTAGTGGTTGGTAGAGGTTATAAGGATAAAGATTATTCATATTGTGAAGATTTATGATTTATTATGCATGAACTCATATGAAAGAAACTGCTATTGGGATTACCAATCTCACCCCCATCCCCAAACATTTTTCAGTAATGCAGGTTAGAAGAAATAAGCTGGAAGATAGTGTGATGACTGAGATAAGGCAAGAGTACTGAAGAAAATTAGATAAAGATTTTGAGATTATGTTTTGAAAAGGGAGGTTATTTGTATTAGTTGTAAATTAATTATTAAATTAATAATAGAAAGTATAGACACTAGAATTGTATAAATTTTATTAAGGAAATTAAATTACCTAATTATTATGAATTAGGAATAACCCTAAGAGGGTTAGTGTACTTTTAATTGTTTTATTAACCACTTTATTTCATAAGAGTTTTAAGATATTTCAATTTGTCCGAAAAGCCCATTCCAACCAACAAAAGGTTTGTTAAATGTTTTAAAAGGAAAAGTTTTAAATTTTCCGTATTTTTGGGCTTCGAATATTCGTAAAAGTGGTTATAATTCAATTAAATTGCTATAATATAGTAGTAAAAGTCCAGGTGTTACATCTTGCCCCCGATTTCTCCCCTTTTTAAGGTTCTTATAATATAAAATAACCTCAAGCAAGATTAACAGCTTCCAATAATCAATAAAATCAAGAGTAATCACAAAAATAATCCAAAAATACTCTTTTTACCACTAGTGCATGTAACTAACTGCTCTAGAACCTAATTTCTTTACAAGATATGTAATAATGTCTATATAACATTATTAAAGAACTCCAAAATGATATGAAATATATGTAAATCTTGGGATTTGTCAGTTAGAAAAGCAATTTACTAATATTCAAAGTATCATCCATGATAGAAAAAAAAACTTACTAACATGTCATAAAATTGCTATCATGGATATTAAAAGCTTAGTATTATTTTCAAAATCTAAACCATGTTAGAAAAGGATCACTGACGTAGTTATCTTAATCAATTTAGAAGATAATCATGTTTGAAAAGAATAGTACTAACATGGTTATTAAACAACCACAATCAATAATCAATGCTAAACAATTTAATATAACCATGTTAGAAAAGGATCACTCTAACATTGTTAATAAATAGAACCTGCCAATATAATATATCTCCAAAAAGAAGGCCACGGGTCTACAATCCTAGGATCATAAACATAATAGCCTACTCCACAGAATATCATTATAATTAACCATCTAATAATCACAAACCCTATCCAGACGTCACATAAAACCATCCAACAAGAATACCATCAAATGCTTGTGGTAAAATATAACATAATCATGGGCCTTAGGCCACCAGCCGGAATGAAGCATTGGCTCAAGTACAATCAACCATACAATTTCAAGTGCCAAAATAAACAGAAGTCCAAATAAATAGTTATCCAAACTCAGATGACAAAAGATAACATGTGGAAGTAATAATGATGCCTAACATAGTTTGGCAAAATACAGCGTTCCAAATATCACCAACCAACTCAAGGGATCAGTATGGATCTACCAAAGCCTCCCTTGAAGTCCTCACCTCAGCATGATCACCTGAGAAATATGTAATAATGTAGTTGATTTGAGAGAAATATAATGTATTTCTCATATTAAAATGTGGAGGTACAAATGCCTACTTATAGGCTAAAGAAGGAGACAATACAATAATGTCTAATAAATGCTAATCAAGGCTAATAATTCCTAATAATGACTATACAATCCAACATAATTATTTACAATTAATATATGATATTCCCACACTTCCCCTAAGTTGGATCATAGATGTTGATCATGTCCAACTTGCTTATACAACTCTCAAAGGCAGGCTTGAGTAGCGCTTTTGTCAACACATCCGTAGATTAGAGGTTTGTTTGTAGATACGTCAGGCATATGATCCCTTCTTCAACTTTGTCCCTGATGAAATGTCGATCTATCTCCATGTGTTTAGATCTTTCATGCTGAATAGGATTTGAGGTCATGCTTATAGCAGCCTTGTTATCACAATAAAGTTTTAATGGCAACTCCACCCTAACATATATCTCATTAAGGACTCGTTTCAGCCATAACTCCTCCATTATACCTTGAGCTAATGCCCTTAATTCAGCTTTTGCACTGCTCTTAGACACAACTCTTTGTTTCTGACTCTTCGAAGTAACTAGATTACCCCATACAAAGGAGCAATAACCAGAGATCGATCTCCAGTCAGGGTGTGTTCCTCCCCAATCTACATCTATGTATACTTCAATCATTCTTCGCTCCTGTTTCCAAAAGAATAGCCCTTTCCCAGGAGTGTCTTTCAAATACCTCAGAATTCTGTAGGCTGCATCCATATGTTTCTTCTTTGGCTCACTCATATATTGACTAGTCATACTTACTGCAAAAGCTATATCAGGTCTTGTATGGGAAAGGTAAATTAACTTCCCAACAAGTCTCTGATATCTTTCTTTGCCAACCGCTTCTTCTTCCTCATCAACTACTTCCACTTCTTCTTCATCCTCAAGACTGTTCTCTTCTCCCTCCCCCTCCTTTGTAGGCTTCTTTTTCTCTTCTTAGGAGGTATAATGGGAGTTGGTTCAGGACTACACTCTAACATGCATGTCTCTGCAAGGAGATCAAGTTGATCATGCAACCTCTATTCCAAGGAAGTATTTAAAATCCCCTAGATCCTTGACTTCAAATTCTCTCCCCAGTGTAATCTTTATCCTTGACATCTCATCAATATGATCTCCTGTAAGAATGATATCATCAACATACACAATGAAGATATATCTTTTTCCTCCTTCTGTTTTGACAAACATTGTATGATCAGATAGTCCTTGTTTGAAGCCTTCAGACTTTAGAACCTTTGAGAACCTATCAAACCATGCTCTAGGAGATTGTTTCAAGCCATAAAGAGATTTCTTCAGTTTGCATACTCTTTCACTTCTTCCCCTTTCAAATCCAGGAGGCAGAGTCATATAGTCTTCTTCTTTAAGCTCTCCATTTAGAAAAGCATTCCTGATGTCCAGCTGATGAAGTAGCCAATCTAGGTTGGCTACCACAGACAATAGGACCCTAATGGTGTTTAGTTTCACCACTGGTGCAAATGTTTCTTAATAGTCTAGGCCATATGTTTGAGTGAATCCTCTTGTTACAAATCAAGCTTTTAACTTGCCAAGAGAACCATCAGCCATATATTTAGGGGTGAATACCCACTTGCAGCTGACAAGCTTCTTGCCTCTTGGTTTTTCAACAACATCCCACGTTCCATTCTTCTCTAAAGCTTTCATCGCGTCCATAACTACAGATCTCCATTCTGGTATCTCTAATGCCTCATGGATGTTATTGAGAATGCATACTTTATCCAGACTAGTGAAAAGGCCCGATAACTAGAGGAAAGAGGCTTATAAGATATATACTTTTGGATTGGATGCAGAGTACATGATCGAGGTTGTTTCTTGTGAGAAATAGGAAAATCAAGGCCATTATGTTCATTAATCTATTCAGGAATATGAGATACCTGTGGCTCGATCCCTTCAGTAGCCACCACCGGTTCTGACTCCTCTAGTTCTCCAGGAGCTATCACTAGTTCTGGTTGCTTGGATGCTTCAGATGTAAGGTTCCATCCTTCCTTAACCTTATGCCTTCGTAAGTACACCAACATATCTTTATCTGGTTGTTTTTCTACATCTCCCCCTGCATTTAAACTTTCTTTTGTGATTGGAACAAGAAATGGTTGGTTTAAGGGTAAAGATGGTTCTGTTTGTGGTGGCTCTGGCTGTAGTGGAAGAGGTGGGTCTGTTTGGGGTGGTTCTGGTTGAGGTGGTGGTGCTGGTGGTACTGGTGTGTGAAAGTGGCAATCGCACAAGAGGGGGGGTGAATTGTGCTATTTACAAAATTTAGAAGAGATTAACTCAACACGAAATTTATACTGGTTCGGCCAACACTGCCTACGTCCAGTTCTCCAACACTCTGTTGGGTTCCACTAACCACAGGTTTTACGAGCCCAGGTTCACCTTTCAACCTTTACAGAGTCTTAGAATCTCTAAACACTCCCCCTTACTACCTGTAAGGAAATATCCCTGTTCTAAAGCACCAAGCTTTTAGAACAACCTCAAACAGTAGAGGATTTCAATAAATATATTCACTTAATGAACTGATTTTGATAAACACTTAAGTACAATGATATCTCTAAGACAATAAATACAGAGTAATGAATGAGCTTATGAATGTTCTCGTTGTTCGTCTCTGCTCAATAAATGCTTGATTTCTGTATTTATATCTTCTTCAGATTTTGCCCTTTTGATTCAGCATTCAAGAAGCCGTTTGAATTTAGTCGTTGGGAGCTCATAGCCGTTGGCATTAAATGCAGCTTCTTTATCGGGCTTAAATCTTTGCTTTAGCTTCAACTACTTCTTGCATAGGGTGAGCTAAGAGAGAGACAGACTCAGCGCTCTGAACATCCGTACAAACAGTACTTTCTGGCAGCTTTCTATTAGCGCTAGCTTGATCTGTTATCGCTAATCTTATAGTGATCTGCACTTAAACTGTTAGCTAGCCAAATAGTCATATAATGCACAGAGGTTTCTATCGCAAGCTTAATCCTTTAGCTCAAAGAGATAAAGACAGTATAAGGAATATCAGAGCTTTTTATCGATAGCATTTTCTCTTGGATTAAAAAGCATCATATCAGCATATATTCTTCTATCGATTGCTTAAACTACTATCGCTAGATACTTGATTTGCTTATTAGCTTTAAGGATACAATTATCAAAGAATTTAGAACTTCAAGGTATCCTATTATCGATAGATAAACATTTTAGCGCAAGCAAACATATCAGCTCTTGATTCATTAGCTCTTAGGCACTAGCTATCTGAAAGATCATTATCTGAAGCACTTATGGTTATCGATAGCTTATCCTATTATCGGTAGCTGATTTAGGGACTTAGTTCATTTATCTGCTGGTTTCATCTACTTATAAGCTCAATGAACTTCTAGCGATGGAACCTTTGCTTAGCGATAGAGGGAGACTTTAGCGATAGATATTAACCTTGATATTGCTAAGTCTTCATTCGCTATTCCTTTCTTTCAATTAGCTATACAGATACACTTAGCGATAAGGATACTCATTCATTATTGGACTGCTAAGTTATCATTTCTTATTAGCGATATTTTTCATAGATCAGTCTTCATCAAAACTTAAGATTCTAACAGTGTGGTCCATTGTTCAACTAGAACATATTCTTGACTAGGTAAAGGCACCAAAGTCTGAGATTCACTCATTCTCTCCCCCTGAATTGAAGGCTTTGGATAGAAAGAAGTTGCTTCATGGAAGGTAACATCAAGGCTGACAAAGAGGTGTTTAGAGACAGGATCAAAACATTTGTACCCATTTTGAATATTAGAGTACCCGTTTTGAGTTGTTGACTCCCCATTATTTATTATATTTAATATATATT
Organism: Mimosa bimucronata; assembly: GCA_037074515.1. Classification (NCBI taxonomy): domain Eukaryota; kingdom Viridiplantae; phylum Streptophyta; class Magnoliopsida; order Fabales; family Fabaceae; genus Mimosa; species Mimosa bimucronata. The sequence goes on along the minus strand of CM073443.1, from coordinate 10,659,932 downwards.
TTGGGTATATTTGGGGAGTCATTGATGCTAAATTAAAGGGATTTGATTAAGATTTTAATAGGATATCAAATTGGTGCATTATTTAGGGAATCTCATGATAAACATAATATTTTTGAAAATAGAATTAGTTAAATATTAGATGAGAGAGCAAATAAATTATAAAAATCAAACTTTTATAAAAGAAAAAATTGAAAGCTACTCCCCGTGGTCACTTATTATTATTATTATTATTATTACTATTATTTATTTACTTTTCTTTCTTTCAGTGGAAACGGTGGAGCTTTGTGGGCAATGTATGTGAAAATTGAAAACCCAGTGGAGTATCACGTGAGAAGAAAAAAAGCTAAGGGCAGCCACGTGGTAATTTTTTTTGGGATTGAATTCATTCAAACCTAAACAATCACGATGAAAAAAAACCGTGAGCCCCTGGGAGAAAAAGCAGCGGCGGCACCCAACACATTCACATCCATCTTCATTGAGCTTAAGGCGAGGGAGCATTCAGCGAGAGTGGAAGATCTGCACGCTACTGTTCGAAGGTTCATCTTCTTCAGCCACTGTTTCAGTGTGAGCAAGAAGCAGGCGAGAAGGAGGAGGACAACAAGAGCGGCTTCATTGGGCGAGTTTTTTCTCTCTCAATTCCTCCTTATTTCTCTTATATTTCTCTTGTAATTTCTGGATTTAGAGATGAATTTGATGTTGAATCTTGGATTTCCTCCCATTATGTGTAGCTAAATTTATCTTCTAGGTCTATTTTGAAACCTGTATGGATTGATACCTAAACTCTATTTCCTTTTTCTAATTAATTACTATTATGTTGTGGGTTTAATTTGTGCTTAATGTTTTCTAAGTAGATGCCCAACATTTAGATTGGTCACTTAATTAGTGGCTTGAGAGAGCATTAATTGGGTAAAGAACTAAATTAAATCCAAACTTGTCTTACAATTTTAATTTAAGATTGTAAGTGTGTTAGTGAGATAGAGATATTCACTAACCAAGTTTTGTAAATTTGAGGTGGTTTGTTAAAAAGACTAATTGAAGATAGTATGTAGTAAGAGATTATGCATACTAAATTCAATTAAAATTTGAATAAGCTTGAGAAAGCTATTTAAATATAAGAGACTTCAAACAACAACATATTAGGTATTAATTATCATTAGGGAAGGAATTATTGGGTATCATGAAATACAAGTGGATAAATAGGCCTAGGCTTGTCCAATTATGTTGAATTTATTCCAAGCATTTTCTTTTGCAATTTGCCATTTTTAATCACTTAAATTTTATTAAATCATTTGCCTTTTGCCCATTGTTAATTTGGAATGCAATGAACTTGGTGAACTTGCTTATTACATAGTCCTAGCGGAACGATTCTTTTTACCACTTTACTACTAAATTTGACCCGTGCACTTGCGGTGGCAATTTTTGCGAACAAGTTTATGGCGCCGCCGCCGAGGATTGTGTTTTAATTCACTTAAGAGTTCATTGAGTACATTGTGAGTTTGATTATCTTTGGGCTTTTTCTTTCTTGTCTTTTGGTAACTGGAACTGTGTTATTTCTACTCACTTGTCTAATTAGAGATAGCATTGCTTGAGTTACTTTGTTTACCTATTATGATAAGTTTGATACTCGTGGGATCTTCTTGTGTTTGTAGGTACTTGTTCCAACTGCATGCAACGAGATTTGGAGGTGGCTCTTGATCTAGATCCACACCAACCATTACTATTGGAACCACCTATTCAACCGGAGGAACTAGTTCAACCACCTGTATAAGACCCGCCCATTCAACCTGAAATGGCTGGTCAAGTTGTAAAAGACGAAGATATCTCTATGGAGGAGTTCTTAGCACGAGAGGAAATCACTTATTCCTCTAGCATTAGACTCCCGGACATCACTGCAAGGAACTTTAAGGTTAAGCAGGTGATGATTCAGATGCTCCAGCTTATAGGTACCTTTAATGGTACTAAGATCGAAGACCCCGGTTGAGCACCTCACCAAGTTTGTTCAGATGTGTAGCAACTTCAAGCATCAAGGAGTCACTGCCGATGCATTGCGTCTTCGCCTATTCCCCATATCTCTAGAGGGTAAGGCGATCACTTGGCTCAATTCCCTTCCGGCAAATTCCATCACCAATTGGGATACTTTAGCCACTAAGTTCAAGGCCCGGTTTCTTCCCACTGATTTGAGGGCTATCCAAAGAGGTGAAATCCTTACCTTCCAACAAGAGCCCAGTGAGACATTCTATGAAGCATGGGAGCGTTTCAAGGATATGTGGAGGAATTACCCTAGCCATGGTCAACATACCTTTGTTCTACTTGATGCTTTTCAAAAGGGCTTGAATGAAGCCACAAAAGTGATGTTGAACACGGCGGCTAGGGGAGGAATTACAAAGTTGAGAACTTCAGAACTCCAAGAATTGTTTGAGAACTTGGCTGCTAACACAATGCAATACCGGGGCAATTCTAGTGATAATGGTGCAATTAGTGCTCAACTTGAAGATCTGACAAAGCAATTCAAAAAGTTTCAATCGAAGATAGAAACTCATTTACCTAAAGGTGTGCATGCACTTCAAAGCTCCATTCAATCCTGTGAGAATTGTGGAGAGGATCATCCTTCCCAAGATTGCCATTATACTATGGAATCGCTCAACTACATGAACAATTCTAATAGGGCCCCTAAAGGAAATCCCTACTCCAACACTTACAACCAAGGGTGGAGAAACCATCCAAACATGTCATGGAAAAGTGGTCTGTCTTAATCCACCTCAAGCTTCTTCTTCTTCATACCGACCACTGGTACCCCTAGGATATGTGGCACCTGAACAAAAGCCGCTTGATGAGTCAAAAATTGAGAAGTTGCTCTCTTAAATACTTGCCAACCAAGAGGTAACTAATTGTTCACCACGCACCGCAAGTGCACGGGTCGCGCCAAGTAATAAAGTGATAAGTAAAGATCGTTCCCACGAGGATTTGTCCAAAACCCGGTCAAACAATGATTGGCACACTCTCGCCCAATTTGAGTGACACAAATGTTGAGATTAAAATTTAACTAAGAAAATAAATGAAAATAAAATATAAACAAGTGATTCTCCAACTTCAAGGATAAAATGAGTCCTAGGATTATCTATCCCCTTTATACTTCTCAAAACTCAATTAACCTCCCCTCAAGAAGTTCTCAACGAAACCATATGCTAATCTAGGGTTCATAGAGTACTTGTAAACGCTCTCTCAAGTCAAGAACAAGTGTTTAGTCTTATTAAGTGCACAATCTCTTGCTACAAGTTAATAAGACCTAATTATCATGCTCCAACCCTAATGTGACTATGCAAGGTTAGTAAGTATATCTCTATCTTACCAACAAAACCATCCATCCATGCAAACTTCAGGTTCTTGCACTACTTTACCCAAGTTCTACACTCAACCTAGCTCTCTCGAGTCATAAATCAAGTGAACACAACATCTAAATGGTGATCAAGCACTTAGAAGCATTAAGAACGGAGTAAAATAAGCACATAGATATCATTAATCACAAATCAAGAGGAGGAATCAAGAATCAATACATACACGGGTTCAAAATAATCCTAGAATCAAAGTATTTAGCTACTCATGTTCTACAACTCCAAGGGAGCATATATATACAACATTACAAACAGAACAAGAGAAGAGAATGAAGATGGAAGAGATAAACCGAGGGAGGAAGCCCAAATCTCTTTGAAGATCCGAGCCCAAGCCAAATCCCCACCAAACTCCAAGCCCTAGTAGAGCAAAACACTCCCAAAATATGCCCAGAGGTCGAAGAATAAGGGCTCTGAACGAAGCCCTAGCTTTTATATCACTTGAAACGCCCCCTGTTCTGTCCAAAACGCGCGTCTGATACGCAGTTCGCCGCGGCGAGCCCACGGCGAAGTCCAAAATTCCAGAAATGAGGGGAGCTCTCTGTGGCTTTCGCCGTGGCGAGATGACGGCGAGCTATCCAAAATGGGCAGAGGCAGATGCACTTCGCCGCGGCTTTATTCTCTGGTTTGCCTTTCTTTTCTTTATTCTTTGAGCTGCTTTGGCTTCTTCTTATTTTTGTTCACTTGGGAGCTTGGTGGAGGGCTAAAATCTCTTGTTTATTGCATCAAATTATTCCTACAAAAATTACATAAAACAACAAAAGAAATTAACTACAAAAATAATCAAAATCTACATAAATATACAGGGATGTGCAACCAAAAATCAAATGAACATTTCCTATCTTGAGTATCCAAAATTTATCCTTAATTGAATAAAACTCAAGTAAAATGTGCTAACATTACATGAATTTCTAGAGATTATCACTAATACCAAGACTTCTCTTCATGACACGGCTATCAAGAACCTTGAAGTGCATATGGGTCAATTGGCTTCTCAAGTCAATACATTGATTAGACAAGGGCTACCAAGTGATACCGTTCCCAATCCAAAAAAGGATGGTAAGGAAGAATGTCAAGCAATCATTTTGAGGAGTGGAAAGGTTGTGGACAACTCATCTTTTCCAACCAAGAAACATCAAGTGGTTCAAGAACCCAAGACAGTTGAAGATGATGATGATAAGTAAGTTGATGAAGACATTGTAGTTGAAGCGGATGATACTAAGAAGAGGAAGGAAGTTGATGAAATTCTAGATGAAGTTGTGCCAAACCCTAAGGAGACCAAGGCCAAGGGTGAAGAAAAGAAGCAGAAGACTACCCCTTTCTCTATCACACCTCCTCTACCTTATCCTCAAAGATTCAAGAAGAAGGAGGAGGACACTCAATTCAAGAAGTTTGTGGAGATGTTCAAGCAACTACATATCAACATTCCATTTTTTGAAGCATTGGGGAATATGCCTAAGTATGCTAAATTCTTGAAGGATGTACTTTCCAAAAAAGGGGCGCTTCAATGAGTTTGACATTGGCACAAATTTCAATGGCAAATCTCTTTGTGATTTGGGAGCTAGCATTAATCTTATGCCACTTGCAGTTTTCAACCAATTGGGGCTAGGTGAACCACGGCCTACTACGGTCACTCTTCTCTTTACCGATCGTAGCACCGCTTGCCCAAGAGGTATTGTAGAAGATGTCTTGGTTAAGGTTGATAAATTCATATTTCCTGCGGATTTTGTTGTATTGGATTATGAGGTTGATTGGAAAATCCCTATCATTTTAGGGAGACCATTTTTTACTACGGCTAGAACTCTCATAGATGTTGAGAAAGGAGAGATCACTTTGAGAGTTGATGATGAGAAGGTGATTTTCAACATGTCCAAGACTTTAAAATTTCATGATGATGAGTCTAGTGAGTGCTTTATGGTAGATATGCTAGAGTCGGTTGTTCAAGAGGAATCTTATGAGCCTATGATCAAAGACCCTTTGGAGGCATTTCTTATTGGTGAAAAAAATCTTGAAGATTTCAATCAAGAGGAGCTTAATGGCATATTTAGTATGGAAGTCTTTCCTCCATCTAGGTTCAAGCCATTTGAGCCTTTAGATGTATCTCAAGCATTACAATCTCCATTGAAGCCATCTATTGAAGTTGCACCGACTCTTGAGATGAAGCCACTTCCCTCACACCTAAAGTATGTCTATTTAGGTGATTCTAAGTCTTTGCCAGAAATTATCTCTTCTACTCCCTCAAGTTTGCAAGAGGAGAAATTGCTAAGAGTGTTGAAGGAGCATAAGAGAGCTATTGGGTTGACCATAGCTGACATTAAGAGTATTAGCCCTTCTCTTTGCATGCACAAGATTTTGTTGGAGGAAAATCACAAGCCTTCCATTGAGCATCAAAGGCGACTAAACCCGGTAATGAAGGAGGTTGTGAAGAAAGAAATCCTCAAATGGCTTTCCGTCGGAATTGTTTATTCCATCTCTGATATTTCATGGGTGAGCCCAGTCCAATGTGTTCCTAAGAAAGGGGGCATGACTGTAGTGGCTAACACCCAAAATGAACTGATTCATACTCGCACTGTGACCGGGTGGAGGATTTGCATGGATTACCGGAAGCTCAACAATGCTACATGCAAGGATCACTTCCCCTTGCCATTTATTGATCAGATGCTTGACAAGTTGGCCGAGAAAGAATACTTTAGTTTCCTTGATGGCTACTCCAGCTATAACCAAATAGCCATTGCTCAGAAGGATCAAGAGAAGACAACTTTCACTTGTCCTTATGGCACCTTCACTTTCAAAAGGATGCCATTTGGATTATGCAATGCACCTGCCACTTTCCAATAGTGCATGATGTCTATCTTCTCCGATATGATTGAGCATACTATTGAGGTATTCATGGATGATTTTTCGGTGTTTGGTGACTCGTTTGACTCATGCTTAGATAATTTGGATCAAGTGTTGCAAAGATGTGAGGAAACCAATCTTGTGCTAAATTAGGAGAAATGCCATTTTATATTGAAGGAGGGAATTGTTTTAGGCCACAAGGTTTCAAAAGACGGCTTAGAGGTGGATAAAGCCAATATTGCAGTGATTGAGCAACTACCTCCGCCTACCAATGTCAAAGGTGTGAGGAGTTTCCTAGGCCATGCGGGATTCTATCGCAGCTTCATAAAAGACTTCTCAAAGATTACCAAGCCCCTTTGTGCTTTACTCGAAAAAGATGTGCCATTTGTTTTCAATGAAGAGTGTATTAAGGCATTTGAGGAGCTCAAGAAGAGGTTGGTGACTGTTCCTATCATTGTGGCTCCGGATTGGGGTCTCTCATTCATTGTGATGTGTGATGCAAGTGATTATGCCGTGGGAGCCGTTTTAGGGCAAAAGAAAGACAAGATTATACAACCAATATACTATACTAGCAAGATCCTTGATGGTGCTCAAGTTAATTACACTACTACTGAGAAGGAGATGCTTGTAATAGTTTTTGCTTGTAAGAAGTTCCGGTCTTACATTGTGGGAACTAAGGTGATTGTCTATACAGACCACTCCGCTCGAGTATTTGCTTACCAAGAAGGATTCCAAGGCTAGATTGATCCGATGGGTGCTCTTACTCCAAGAATTTAACTTGAACATCCTAGACCGCAAAGGAACTGAGAATCAAGTGGCGGATCATTTGTCTAGGTTGAGTACTGAGGCTCAACTTGATGAGAGTGAAGGGATTGACGCATCTTTCCCAGATGAGCATTTATTCTATGTGGATGAGTCTTCCACTCCATGGTACGCCGATTTTGTGAACTACCTAGTTTGTGGAGTTGTACTGCCAGATCTTAACTCTCACTAAAAGCGCAAATTCTTGCATGATGTGAAGATGTATTTTTGGGATGAACCATACTTGTTCAAGTGGTGTCCCGATCAACTTATTCGAAGATGTGTGCCAGAAAATGAGCAACAAAGCATTCTTCATGGCTGCCATTCTTCTGATTATGGTGGCCACTTTGGGGGTGAGAAAACTGCCGCTAAGGTGATTCAAAGTGGTTTCTTTTGGCCTACTGTATTCAAGGATGCCTACACATTCGTCTTGCAATATGATAGGTGTCAAAGAGTGGGTAATATTTCAAGAAGGGATGAGATTCCTTTGACCAACATGCTTGAAGTAGAGCTTTTTGATGTTTGGGGAGTTGATTTCATGGGTCCATTCCCTAAGTCTTTTACCAATGAATACATCTTGGTTGGTGTAGAATATGTCTCAAAATGGGTGGAAGCCACGGCATGTGTGACCAATGATGCCAAAACGATCATTAAGTTCCTCAAGAAGAACATTTTCACAAGGTTTGGCACTCCAAGAGCCATTGTGAGTGATGGGGGAACCCATTTTTGAAATCACCAATTTGAAGCTTTGATGAAGAAATATGGTGTTAAGCACAAGATTACATTGCCCTACCACCCTCAAGCTAATGGCCAAGTAGAAATTTCTAATCGGGAAATCAAGAACATTCTTGAGAAGGTGGTGAATGTCACTAGGAATGATTGGTCCACCAAGCTAAACAATGCTGTATGGGCCTACTGAACGGCCTACAAAACTCCCATTGGGATGTCCCCATTTCGCCTTGTATTTGGTAAGGCATGCCACTTGCCAAGTAAGCTAGAGCATGGTGCATATTGGGCAATCAAGAAACTGAATTTTGATCCAAAAGCTTGTGGAGAAAAGCGCCTTCTTCAACTCAATGAATTGGAAGAGTTCCGATTGGCTGCTTATGAAAGCTCTAGACTTTACAAAGAGAAAACCAAGAGACAGCATGACAAGCTCATTATTCCTAAGACTTTTGAACCGGGGCAGCAAGTTCTCTTGTTCAACTCTAAGTTACGGTTGTTTCCCGGCAAATTGAAGTCAAGATGTCAGGCCCATTCACTGTTGTGAAAGTTTCTAAGTTTGGTAATGTGGAGCTTGAAACTGAAGATGGAGAAAGATTTTCTGCCAATGGGCAAAGAGTCAAACATTATTAGGGTGGACAAGAAGTCCATGTCATCTCTACCGTCTACTTGAATCATCAAGCTTGAAGCGGCAAAGTCAGGCTGATGACTTAAAACCAAGCGCTTCTTGGGAGGCAACCCAAGCTCTTTAACTCATCTTTTTCATTTTATTTTGGTTTGTTTTAGTCTTCAGATTTATGTTTGATCTTTGGTTTTGGTAGAAAAGAAAGTCTACACTTGCTCTAGTGAAGGAAGATTTCCAAGGGTTGAGGGATGCCATGTATTCAAGTCACAGATTATTGCTTGCAAAAAGGGGAGCTCCAAAGGGGAGTACACTTGAACCTCTCGTTTATATGGATTAAATTGTTGCAAATGCAGTAGTACTGAGGCTACTGATTCTATGCTCTCTGATGTGGATTGCTAGATTGATAGTTAGCATGCTTGTTGTTCTTTGTGTTGAAATTTTTGTGTAAAGTATGGGATCTTTTGTTTGGAATGGATTGAATGTTTTTGGGCTGAAATTGCTGTTATTGGGTGTTTAAGATCTTTGTGGTCATCCCTACACTTGAAAATGGTTGAAACTACTATATTTTTAGTGGACTGATGTCTTTCTTCCACTTGTATAGCTGTTGTGCCTCAATTTTGAGAGTTGGTAGTTTCATTATCCTTACTTACACTACTTAATGTTGCATGTTCACATTGAGGACAATGTGACATTTAAGTGTGGGGGTAAGGGTACCATTGATTTTATATGACTTGTCCTTGAGTTTTGGGTTTTGCTTTTGGTGTTTCTTTAAAAAACAAAAAAACAAAAAAAAGTTTTTACTTTTTGGAAGTTTGGATTTTACTTGTAAACATTGTCAAAGTTGATTTAATTTAAACTTGAAAGGATTGTGTTTGATTAAAATTCAATTCTATCTTCTTGGAATGCCAGCGTATAGGCAAAGAAGTTGGTTTAGATGATTGACTTTAGGATGTCGAAGACCTGTGAGTAATTTGAGCCTAATTTTTAATTTTCATTTCTTTCAAGAGGGAGTACACTTTTTGTGATTCATCTCTAGAACTTGTCTTGAATCTTTTTTGAGGCTTAAAGTCCTTTTTGCATGCACAAAAATGATTTAGGCATTCATTTTCATAGCTTGTTTGGCCAAATGTCCAACCTTATCAAATAAAAATCCTTTGCATTTACCCCTTGAGCCTAAACCTTCTTAAAAGAAAAATTGCATTGATTATATAGCCCTTTTATTTAAGTTGCAATTGTTCTTCTATCTCATTCACTCACTACTTTAATAAGTGCTAAGCTATGCAATTTAGAAAAGTGGAGGAATTTTTTTTTGTTAAAAAAATAGTTACAAAAAAAAGGTACATGTATGACAAAAATGCAAAAAACAAAAAAACAAAGAAAAAAAAGAAAAGAAAAGAAAGAAACAAAAAAGAGAAGAGAGTTTGAATCAAGAAGAATAAAGTTTGCAATTTTGCTTGTAAAATGTGTATTTATTGTTTAACTTGACGTTGCTTCACTCTTTAGGTTTGTCATTAGAATACTTAGCACTAATTGAAGTATTCCTTCATTTTTATATGTTCATTCCATTATCTTTCCTTATTCATCATAACCCTCGAAAAGTCCTTTTGATTTGTGAATGCATTGAGATTAAAAAGTGGAGATTGAGATGATAGATAAGCTTATGGTAGATGAGTGTAAATAAGTGGAATTGAGCGAAACACAAGCCCTTAATTATTGTGAGAGAAGAGTACAAACACTTGACTTGTAAGGGACATGCTATTGTTAGTTATCTTTGTCAAGTTAAAACAAAAGATGTCTAGGATTATTTATCCACTTTGTATTTCATGATGTTTATCCTAGACATCTTTTGTTTTAACTTAAAGTTTTAATTTAGTATTTATCAAGTTATTTCCATTTTAGGTACTTTTGAACTTCAAAATACAAAAATTCTCACTCAACCTAATTGGTAATATAATTGCGATAATTAATCCACTTTTGCCTTAGTCCCTGTTGGAATGACAACCTTTTCTATACTATTTTTGACGACCCGTGGCTTGCGGATATGCTAAACCTCGGACAAGTCATGAGTATTAGAGTACCCGAGGAATATACACTTCACTGCACGAGGATCAAGCTTGTTATTTGGATAGATATGAACAAAAACAGAACATCCAAACACACAAAAGGGAAGGTTATTTTCAAGGTGAGAAATAGGGAAGACACTTTGTAACCTTTTATTAGGAGTTTTAAAGGATATGACCCTATTTGGCATTCGGTTGATGAGGTGGACTGCAGTTACAATGGCATCTCCCCAATAGAACTTTGGTACATTACAAGTAAGCATAAGCCCTAGTGACTTCCAAAATATGCCTATTTTTCCTTTCAGCAATCCCATTTTGTTGAGGGGTATGGATACATGAACTTCATGTGTTTGGAGGAATTCACTCAAGGTGTAGTTAAAATACTTAGTACCATTATCAGAGTGTAAAACTTTGATGCTTGTATTATATTGAGTTTTAATCATGGTGAAAAATTGTATAAAAGCAGACGGTGCCTCAGACTTGTATTTTAAGAGGTAGACCCAACAAACACGGGTATGGTCATCTATGAATATAATGAACCCTTTGGACTTGGCACGGTTTGGGTTACAACAAGGTCCCCATAAATCACTATGGATGATAGTGAAGGGTTTGGTAGGTGTATATGGAGCTCTAGGGTATGATGATTGGTGGTGTTTGGCTAATTCACAGACTTCACATTTCAAATGAAGGTTAGATGTTGGAAAAAGAGATGGGAACATACGAGACAAATAATGAAAATTAGGATGACCCAACGCCATAACATAGTATCTTCATTTTTAGAGATAGATATAGAATTGCATACACTTGTAATAGGTTGGTGACTTACTACGGCATCATCAAGTAAGTAGAGTCCCTCACATTCCTTAGCACGACCAATCACCATCCCCGATGATAGATCCTATAATACATAATGATTAGGCAGGAAATTAGCACTACAATTATTGCTTCATCAATTGACTAATAGATTATAAACTGCATGCTAATTTTGGCACATGTAATACAAATTCAAGAGTGATACGCTCTTGATTTAACCTTTTGCCTAATGTGCCTTGGAGGTTAAAATCAAGATTTAATCCAAGGATTGCAATATAGGTTGCAACCCCGGGTCGTTTCACTTGAGCAGTCTTTTAACCTACCTAAACTAGCTAAATGCAATTAAAACAATAAAAGGTATGGGGGTTTTGGTTTGAAAATTCATTTACTAAAACTATTGACAAATGCAATTACTTGTTTTTGGTATTTTAGATTAATGAGTGCAAAGAGTTTGGATTAAGGGTGATTTTATAAAATGGGCTTTGGTAGTGTTTTGGTGGCTCTCATGCTTCATTAAAATTGATTTTGGGAGTTAAAAGATATACCAAGTCTAATTGAAAAATCTCCAAGCAACCACCAGGGGTCCGCTAGCCCTAATTAATGACTAATCTAGCAACCACTTTCATAGCCATTACTTAGGGTTAGTGTTAAGCTCCACTTGGTGTGTGTTGGAATTTGAGTCTTGAAAACCGATTCCTCTCAAGAATGTGCAACCACAACATTCAATTGGATAAATTAAGCTACACAATCTAGTAACCACTAAAAAATCATATAGCATCACAAATCCAATAGGAAATTTGAACATAAATATCATTCAATTAACATAACTCAATATCCAACACAAATATTCCAATTCATAAACAATGAGAAAGGAAAATCATGTCTCCAATCCAAATATAGAAGGGAAATGCAGCCACACAACCCAATACATAAGGAAAAGAGCATGAGAAAGCACATAACTCCCCTATTTTGCCCATTAAAGCAAGAGCCACCTTCACACCACCAAAGCACTTTGAACCTAGCCTCTTATGTCTTCAAAATCGAGCCAAAGATAGCCAATGACCACAGCCTCCATGGATGAAGAAGGAAAAAAAAAGAAGTATGGTGGAAATGGAAGGTGAAATAAGAAAGAACAAGAAAATCAGCAAGAATGGAGGTGAGATTGAGTGGGAAGATGAAGATTTGAGTGAGGAATAAAGGAAAGTACAAGAAAACCCTATGGGAGCTATTTCTTTCATGCAAGAGGGCTTTAGACCTGAAGCGGGGGAGTTTGGGGTCTATTTATACCCCTTGAAACCCTAAAAAAACAAGTCTGCGGAATGCTGGTTTCAGGGCCTCGCCTTAGCCCTCACCTTGGGGTGCCACGGCGAAGGGCAGAAAAGGTGCTAAGTTTCGGGCCCTCGCCTTAGCTCTTGCCTTGGGGTGCTACGGCGAGGAGTGGCATTTTAGTAATTTTCTCCAAATTTGACAGATTTACTTTTTAGGCTTGTTTTTGACATTTTCAACCTCTTTCTTCAATTCTCCCATGACCTGTAAATGAAATAAGCCCAAAGTAGCATCAAATGTCCTTGAAAATTGGTTAATCAATAAATCATGTTAATTATGACTAAATTATCCTTGATAAATATAAATTCCAACAAAGTGTGTAAAAGTCAGAAATTATCCTAATTAGGCACAATTGCCCCAAAAACATGCAATAATCCAATAATTTTATCAATGAAAAGTGTATAAAAATATGGTGCAATCAGCTCTGAAATTTGAATACTCCTTTTCCCAGCAATAGTTGCAAGAGAGCCATCGGCAATTTGTACTTTTTTTTGCCAGCACATGGAACATAGGTGGAGAATAAGTGATGACATTCAGTCATGTGATTTGATGCACCAGAATCAACTATCCAGATTTCTTTTTTTCTTAAGGTTTTAAGATCTATAATGAAATCCCCTTTTTGAGCCAATAGTGCCAACACTTGTTGGCCTATAAATGTCTTAACTTCAGGTTGAGAGACAAAACTCCTCATTCAAAGCCTTTGACGCAGAGACAAAAACATGATGCAAACCAGACCTAAGAAGCTGAGATACACTAGTGTCGAGACCAGAAGCTTCATCACACTAAGCTCCTTCATATCTCCACATGTCTCTGCCACTTCAATCCTCTTGCCGCACACAAGATAACTACTTTGGATACAAACTTGGAATACCCACATGTGTAAAAGAAGGCAATTTGAGAATCCAATCGTACTGTACAGACGGGATGAACAGTGCGACGGTACGGGGACGTGTCAAACAGTAACCGTACGAACATGTACGAACTCGATGAACAGTGACTGTACAGATGCGATGAACAGTGCATCCGAACTGAAGCCCTAAAAACTTTTAGGCTCTGATACCATGTGGATGATTTGAGAGAGAAATAATGTATTTCTCATATTGAAATGTGGAGGTATAAATGCGTACTTATAGGCTAGAGAAGGAGACAATACAATAATGTCTAATAAATGCTAATCAAGGCTAATAATTCCTAAAAATGACTATTAAATCAAATAGAATTATTTACAATTAATATATGATATTCCCACAAATAATCATGGGGTGAGACAAATTGTCTTAGTAACCATTGCCTCAACTCAACACGCAAGTGGGTGTGTGCCAGCAAAGTGTGTAATTGGCACTAGTAGTTAAAAATATCATTATAAGTATAACATCAATAATTTATATCATTATCGATCCACAATATTTATATCCACATATATATATATATACATTCCATATTCCAGCATGATGATTCTATATAATGATGGTAACACTGTGCCCCTGTCTACAATAAGGATGACAACCCCTTATCTATAATCAGAGAAACTTCCTCATCTACAATCAAGGAAGTGTCTCTCTCTACATCACATGCTGGTACAATGCAGTGTCATATGCACACAGATAAACATGGAAACAATATTAACATATTAACAATATATATCAAATGACTTCATATTCAAAGCAATTCAATAATAATCCGATATCATTAACACATTCGCATCATCATATTTCTTTTGTTATTATTTCTACCTCAATAATAACAGTTATATTAGCAGTACTCAAAAGACGTTTTTAATTATAAAAGTATCATTAGAAATTCATCTCATATAATAATAGCTAGCATTCACGAGACTTGAAAATCCCAACTAACATCATACGCACGAGCATAGTAAGGAGAGTTTGGTCAACTTTCTTCGAAGTAGAAACTAAATGAAATTATTACAAAGCTAGACTTCCCGCGCTTACTTAGAACCACCCAGCGCTTACTTAGAACCACCGATATCTACAATCACCATAAAAGCTCATGTACACATTATTAACACATAGTCAAGTGACATCAACAATACAACTTTGGGACTTAATCCCTTCATAGTCACCATTAAATATCAAAGCTTAAATTATACTATTCAGCTCGATTAAGTTAAATTAAACTTATATCAAGCCTGTAAATAAACAATCATCCTCAAATATCTTAATGAATCAAAATTCTGTTCCTTTCCTTCTTAAACACCTCTTATGTCCATCTAATTCCTACACTACTCTCAATCATATTTCTCAATCAATTCATTTCTAATCATATTCCAAATATCATATTCCAAACGTCTAAACCAGCATTACACATTCATCATACCAATTTCAATATTTCCCTTTCTCAAATAATCACCGAAAACATCCAATTCACAACCAAATCCAAATACAACAAAACTAGACCATTCATAACCTTCATTTAGCATAAATAAACTCCTAGGAACTACCATAACCTCAAATGTTCATATTCAAAGAATTTTCTCATATACACTCTAATTATTCAAAACTTTAACTATCAAAATTCCTCTTAGTGAAATTCCAACAAAACCCAACCACTTCATATCATCATTTAATCTCAATAAACCTCTAGGAACCACCAATTAAACTCAAACAACCCAAATCATATAAATTCCTAATTTTTCAAAGCTCCAAAATTTGAATTTCAAGATAAATTAGAAAAATTCAAAAATTCAAGATAAATTAAAACAATTCGTGTAAGCCCAAAATCTCTTCAGAGAACCTTTAAATCGAAGCTCAAGCTTCAATTTAATAGGTTTAGAACTCTCAAAAACCCCAAACTCATCTAAAACCCATATTTGGAACAGAGTAAATTAGAGAAATAAAATGGTAGATGAGCATAAAGAAGACTCAACGGAGCTCGAATATGTGTTTAGTTAGCCGAATAGAGGTCTCCTCCAATGCCGTCGATGACCGAAACATCTGACGAGTTCTCCCTCTCATTTTTCAGCTATCGGCTTGACAGGAAAGTTGGAAGAGGAAAGAAGATTGTGGTTTTCCTTCTGTCTTTCTCTCTCTCACCGGCGTTCTCTCTAGTTACAATAGTTGAAGAAGAAGAGCAAGTAATGGTTGTGTGTGGAGATAGGCCGAGAAGAAAGAGAAGAAAGGAAAGAAAAGAAAAGGAAATGAAAGGGAGAAAAGAAAAGAAAAAGAAAAAGGGAAAGGGAAAAAGGAAAATAAAAGGGATTTTAAAATAGGTAAGTGGAAAAGACTAATAGGCCCTCCAATAATCAAAATGACATAATTTCCTTTTACGCAACAATTATCTTTCCACTTAAATACCAAATTAAGCTGTAATACAAATAAATAGTTATCCAAATTTAGTTAACAAAAGATAACATGTGGAAGCAATAATGTTGCCTAACACAGTATGGCAATATATAGTGTTCCAAATATCACCACCCAACTTACGAGATTAGTGTGGATCTACCAGAGCCTTCCCCAATGTCCCCACCTGGGCATGATCTCCTAAAAAATATTTAGTAACCACGGGGTGAGACAAATTGTCTTAGTAACCACTGCCTCAACTCAACATGCAAGTGGATGTGTTCCAGCAAAGTGAATAATGGGTACTAGTAGTTAAAAATATTATTGTAACATCAATAATTAATATCATCATCAATCCATAATATCTTTCCACACATACATGCAATTCATATTCTAACTTGACGATTCTATACAATGATGATAATACTATGCTCCTGTCTATAATCAGGATGACAACTCACTGTCTACAATCAGAGGGACTTCCTCGTGTACAACCAAGGAAGTATCTCTGTCTACAAGTAGGGAATGTACAAATAACTACTCGGTAGGCTGATCGAGGGTTACATCACATAATGGTATAATGTAGTGTCATATGCACAAAGATAAACATGGAACTAACATCAGCATATTAACCCTATATATCAAATGGCTTTATATTCACAGCAATTCAATAATAATCCAATATCATTAACATATTCACACCATCATATTTCTTTTGATATCATTTCTACCTCAATAATCATAGTTATATAAGTGGTACTCAAAAGACGTTTTTAATTATAAAAGTATCATTAGAAATTCATCTCATATAATAATAGCTAGCATTCACGGGATTTCAAAATCCCAACTAACATCATACTCACAAGTATATTAAGGAGAGTGTTGTCACCTTTTGAAGTAGAAATTGAATGAAATTACCACAAAGCCGGGCTTCATACGCTTACTTTGAACAACTGATGTCTACAATCACCACAAAAGCTCATGTACACATGGTTAACACATAACCAAGTGACACCAACAATACAACTTCGGTACTTAATCCCTTTGAAGTCACCATTGAACATTAAAGCCTAAATTATATCTAGAAAACTCGATTAAATTAAATTAAACTCATATCAAGCCTGTAAATAAACAATCATCCTCAGATACCTTAATGAATCAAAATTCTCTTCCTTTCCTTCCTCAATGTTCATCCAATTCCCACAACTACTCTCAATAATATTTCTCAATCAATTCATCTCTAATTCACATTCCAAACATCTAAACCATCATTACACATTCATCATACCAATTTCAATATTTTCCCTTATCACATAATCACCAAAAACATCAAATTCACGACCATTCTAAATATAACAAAACTAAACCATTCCGAACTTTCATTTAGCATAAATAAACTCCTAAGAACTATAAATTAACCTCTAATGTTCGTATTCAAAGAATTTTTTATATACCCTAACTTATTCAAAACTTTAACTATAAAAAATTAACTATCAAAATTTCTCTTAGTGAAATTCCAACCAAACCCAACCAATTCATATTATCGTTTAATCTCAATAAACCACTAGGAACCACCAATTAACCTCAAATAGCCCAAAACAAAGAAATTCCGAATTTTTCAAAGCTCCAAAATTTGAAAATTAAAGATAAAATAGAAGAATTTGCATAAGCAAAAAATTGTTAGAATCTTAAGTTTTGATGAGGACTGAACCTAAGAAAACATAAGTAAAAGTTACCTCTGAATTAATCTTATAATATCTGCCAGGTAACAAATCATCATTGCAAGAACAAAGATTTATCTCTAATAAGAAATGGCATCTTAGCAGATCAATATTGAATGAGTATCTCTATCGCTAAAATGTATCTGTATAGCTAATTGATGGAAAGGAATAGCGAGTGAAGACTTAGAAATATCAAAGTCATTATCTATCGCTAAGTCTCCATCTATCGCTAAGCAAAGGTTCCATCGCTAGAAGTTCATTGAGCTTATAAGTAGATGAAACCAGCAGATAAATGAACTAAGTCCCTAAATCAGCTAGCGATAATTGTAACACCCCAAATTTTAGAAAATAGGAAATAAGGAATTAATTAAGATTTAGGAATATTATTAAAATATTAAAAAACATTAAAAATGAAATTATGATGTTTTAGACATTTTTAATAAATTTTAAGGGTTATTTTATTTACATAAAGTAAAAATAAATAAATAAATATAATAATAATTACAAGATAAACTTTAATCTAAGAAAATGTAATTGAGAAGGCATTTAGAAATTTGAAAGCCTTATAAATGAATTTAGGAGGTCAGGTGTATTTTTAATAATTTTAAGGATTATTTTCTTTAGAAAATAAAGAAAAATAATTAGGAGATAAATTTTGATTTGGGAACTTCAGGAGAATTTATTTTAAGGCTTAAAAAAATTATGACTAAGAAAAATCTCTAATATGATATAAGAATTTATTTTAGAAAATTATTTTCAGGAAGGGACTAAACTGAAAATAATAAAAAGTTGGTTTTAGGGATTAAAACGAAAAGAAGAAAGTTTTAGGGGTCAGAACTCTATTTTTCCCCTCACCCTTTCTATAATACTCCCTCATCCTCTCTGTCTCTCACTCTCTCTCGATCTCCCTCACCGACTCTCGCTCTCTCACTCTCTTCTCCCTCTGCTCTTCGACATCGACGGCGGCAGCGGCTCGGATCGACGGTGATCGGCGGCGAAACAAGGGGGAAAACACTCACGAAGCCTGGGTAAACCTTAGGTAAGCTTTTCTTCCTTGATTTCCTTCTCTTCTGAGCTGATTTTGAGCGATATGGGGGGGATGATTTGATTTCTGGTGAGGTTTTTGAAGCTTCCAAATTCATAAAAACGATGCTCTGACTTCGTTCTTGGTGGTTGGAGTATCGATTTTGGAAATAAAGTTGGTTTTGGTTTGATTTCTACAAAAATCTCCTTCCTGTTACTGTTCATCGACGGGAATTTGGGGTTTTCTGGGCAAAATTCGAATGAAAATTTGATTAAACGTGATTAGGAATAGCCTAAGTGGAAGGGAGGACGTTAATTGGTTGATTGGAAGAATTTTGGAATTTGTTGATTATTCTTGTTCTTCTCCCCTGTTCTGTTCGTCCGTCGTTCAAAAGGAAAAAAAAATTATTGGACATGAGATACCTGCAATTAAGAGCTATGATAAGCATTTTGGATGGATGATTTGATGAATTTCTGAGTGATTGAATTGTTGCTATTTTCCTCTGCTCTGACCGAATCCCCATTCCTTTGTGATGGTTGATTTTTGTTCTTCCCTTTGATATATGAATGTCTTAAGCATATGGGAAAAGATGATAGAATAGGTAATTGGACTAATTGTAGAATTCTTGTTCTTGCTTTCTGTCTCTGTCCGGCCAGGGAAGGAAAAATGGTTGAGGATGGTTTGTTTTGCTTAAGAAGATAGATTGGAATTGTCTATTTATGATTGGTAGACATTGGGTTATTAAATGTGAGATTTTTGGTTTCCTGGTAGTTGCTTTGGCCGATATATTTGTAAGGGAAAGAAGAAAGAAGGTTGTGATGTTGTTGTAAGATGTAGTGCTGAAATTCTAATTTCTGTTGCTCTGGTTGTTGTTTATTGGTGAGGAAAGAAGAACTAGTGATGTTGGTTCAATGGGGGTTAGGTGTAAGGAAGAATTAAGGATGATAATAGTGTAATAATGGTTTTCAGTTTTGTTGATCATTGGCCACTGATTTGAGAGGCAGTAAAAGAGAATGGTGATATGGGTTCACAAGAAATTTAGTTAAGAAAGAAGGAAAATTTGTGACCTTTAAATGTTTAGGGGATTGGTGTTGGATTAGAATTGAAATTCTTGCCCTTCCCTGTTTGGACGAATTTTCTAGAATGGAAGGAAGTTTTAATGATAATGAAATGCTAATGAAGATAGGATTAAATTTAAGTTGGATAGGAAAAAAGTTTAATTGACCATTAGTTAAGGAAGGAAATTGATATTGTTGGTTGTTAAGATTTTGGGAGACATAATTATAGTTGTGATTGAACCTTTTAGAGGTAAGATAAAGAAAAGAGTGTTTTTGTGATATTTGGTTAGTATTTAGTATTTTCTAAACTAATGCAAGTATGGTTGGTGTTAAGTGTATATAGAGTCAAAGGTTAGTGGTTGTTTTGGAATCTTACTAATAAATAGCAAACAACTAGAATTTATTGTTAAATGCGGATGGTAATAAGAATGGAATTAGAAATGTTGACAATTGTAATTAAGTTGTTTATGAATGATTAGATTGATGTTTATTGGGATAATTGAAAAGAAGTAAGAGTTGAGGTGATTTAAGTGTTGCTTAATTTGAAATGGAATTTCAGGAAATAGGGATTTACTTATGTTTTGTAGGAAAGAAATCTGTTTGTGGATTGATTGATAAGGTATTTAATTTATAGAACTTTAAATATTGAACTAGGAGTTAAAAATGGTTCAAGGTTTATTGATTTATGCTCTGTTATGTATTCAATGCTATGAAGATCTAAGTTGAAAAATGTAAGGAGGATTATATATATATATATATATTGGTGTGTGCTTGTGTGAATGACTAAGGCTTTTTAAGAATAATTTTTATAGAAACTATTGATCAAACATTAAGAATGAGAAGATTTAATGTAAGTAAATTATTAAGGTACCTCAAATGATTATAATTCTAAATAAAGAATTTTTAGGAACTTGAAATGTAACTTTATATTTTATATATATAATTTAAAATAATTAGGATATTTCTATGCTTGTGTATGTATTATTTGCTGATTAAAGTTAGAAATATTGATTTAAGAAATATATTAAAAAGGGAAGGGTAGAAGTATATAATATCATAGGAACGTGAGAGACGCTTAGTAACTACATGAAAGTATAGATATTAATTTATTCTTTATTATATGTAAGTATAGGTTCTGATAGTGATATAGACGTAATAAGGCAGCGAAATGGAAAAGGACCAGTTAAGGTTGGAAGCTTGCGGTACAGGTAGCAGTTTATTTCAGTAACAATTAAATTGCATGTATTATTTTGTAATAACTGTTGCATTTAGTTGGTATGTTGTTATTCCTCAGATGGAGTACTCCAGGCTTAGGTGATTAGCTACACCTTTGCGAGATTAGTTACGTTTTAGCCTTATGTGCTTTGATGAGAAACCCTGCAGGTAAAGCCTCCACTATAACGAATATATTGTTATTAGTGGTTGGCAGGTGCTTTTAGCACACAGATTAATAGGAGTAAGACTATCATCATTTGCACAGCTTTATGAAATATATACATGACAATTGCTAGCATGATAATATATGTTAATGAAAGAAACTGCTATTGGGATTTCCAATCTCACCCCCTTCCCCAAACATTTCCAGTTTAGCAGGTTAAAAGAAGCTAGCGGGGGAGAGGAGTAGACGAAGAAATTAGGAGTAGAAATTGAAAAGTCAGAGGTAGTAAATATTTTTAATAAGATTATTTGTATATGTTGTAAAAGTAAAATTATTAAATTATTAATAGAGAGCCCAGGAAATAAAATTACTATAAATGTATTAAGGGAATTAAATTTCCTAAGAATTTCTAATTATGAATAGATAATTTAAAAGGGAAATGTATGTATTATCTTAATGTCGCTGCGTATTCTGGTAGAAGGGTTATCAACCGAGGTAACCCCAGCGTTTTAATATTGGAAAGGTAGAAACCCATTAATAGATGTAGAGAACCCATGAGTGGGTTTTCACTCCCCACACACTATCATCAAGGGGAAGAAATTATAAGGGAACCTAAGTAGTTTAATTGTTTTATGCACCACTTGGTTTTATAAAAAGTTTTAAATTCTGAGTTATTCGAAAAGCCCATTCCAACTGAAAGAAGGTTGGATAAATATTTTAAGAGAAAAAGTTTTAAATTTTCCGTATTTTTGGGCTTCGAATATTTATAAAAGTGGTTATAATTCAATTAAATTGCTATAATATAGTAGTAAAAGTCCAGGTGTTACAATAATAGGTTAAGCTATCGATAACCATAAGTGCTTCAGATAATGATCTTTCAGATAGCTAGTGCCTAAGAGCTAATGAATCAAGAGCTGATATGTTTGCTTGCGCTAAAATGTTTATCTATCGATAATGGGATACCTTGAAGTTCTGAATTCTTTGATAATTGTATCCTTAAAGCTAATAAGCAAATCAAGTATCTAGCGATAGTAGGTTAAGCAATCGATAGAAGAATATATGCTGATATGATGCTTTTTAATCCAAGAGAAAATGCTATCGATAAAAAGCTCTGATATTCCTTATACTGTCTTTATCTCTTTGAGCTAAAGGATTAAGCTTGCGATAGAAACCTCTGTGCATTATATGACTATTTAGTTAGCTAACAGTTCAAGTGCAGATCACTATAAGATTAGCGATAACAGATCAAGCTAGCGCTAATAGAAAGCTGCCAGAAAGTACTGTTTGTACGGATGTTCAGAGCGCTGAGTCTGTCTCTCTCTTAGCTCACCCTATGCAAGAAGTAGTTGAAGCTAAAGCAGAGAGTTAAGCCCGATAAAGAAGTTGCATTTAATGCCAACGGCTATGAGCTCCCAACGACTAAATTCAAACGGCTTCTTGAATGCTGAATCAAAAGGGCAAAATCTGAAGAAGATATAAATACAGAACTCAAGCATTTATTGAGTAGAGACGAACAACGAGAATATTCATAAGCTCATTCATTACTCTGTATTTATTGTCTTAGAGATATCATTGTACTTAAGTGTTTATCAAAATCAGTTCATTAAGTGAACGTATTTATTGAAATCCTCTACTGTTTGAGGTTGTTCTGAAAGCTTGGTGCTTTAGAACAGGGATATTTCCTTACAGGTAGTAAGGGGGAGTGTTTAGAGATTCTAAAACTCTGTAAAGGTTGACAGGTGAACCTGGGCTCGTAAAACCTGTGGTTAGTGGAACCCAACAGAGTGTTGGAGAACTGGACGTAGGCAGTGTTGGCCGAACCAGTATAAATTTCGTGTTGAGTTAATCTCTTTTAAACTTTGTAGATAGCACAATTCACCCCCCCTCTTGTGCGATTGCCACTTTCAAAAATATCTTTAGAGAGCCTTTAAATTGAAGCTTTAATTTAATGGATTTAGAACTCTCAAAAATCTTAACATCCAAAACTCATTTTTAGAATTGAGCTAATCGGACAAATAAAGGGTAGAGGAGAGTAGAAGAGACTCATCGGAGCTCGGATATATGCTCAGTTAACCAAATACAGGTCTCCTCTGGCGCCGGTGATAACCAGAACTTCTGATGAGTTCTCTCTCTCATTCTCAGTTCTTGGCTCTAACAGGAAAAGTGGAAGAGAAAGGAAGATAGTGATTCTCTCTCTATCTCTCTCTCTCTCGTTGCTTGAGTTGGAGAGGAAGAGCAAGTGATGGTGGTGCGTGGCTGTCGCATCCCTCGAAAAT
Organism: Mimosa bimucronata; assembly: GCA_037074515.1. NCBI lineage: Eukaryota > Viridiplantae > Streptophyta > Magnoliopsida > Fabales > Fabaceae > Mimosa > Mimosa bimucronata. The sequence goes on along the minus strand of CM073443.1, from coordinate 10,636,604 downwards.
TAAGGTGTGACGGGCTTGGAATATGAGAAAACCAACATCCCTTAAGCCCTTCCTATGTATACATTTCTTCATTTATATCAATAAACATACCTTAAATAAATAAAAAGAAAAGATAACCTTTAGATACCTTCTATATAAACAAGTTCATTAGTTATCTACATAAAAGTTTTAGTATACTCTTCTTTGCTCTATGAGAAGAGCAAAGAAGTATTTATAATACACAAGTTTCACTCTCTGAAAGTTTCACATCAATAAATAAATATATACACAACAACAGTTTTACCAGAGGAGTACTACTAAGTACTAACAAACATACAACAAATATAAGGAAGGTAAGGATCCTAACTATAGTTTATGTGGAGCACCTAAAAGCAGTTTTACAACAATAACAACAACAATAATAATGATAATACAAAAGTTTGTAAATTACTTTGACATAGGGATCTTCTAGGACAAGGCTTTAACTCCAATTCAGCACTAAAGTACTGAATTGTAAGCAGGAGTTTAAGGTCACCTACACCATGTGAGTAACAAATCTCTGATTTGTATGGTTTTTATATGCTTAATTTGAGGCAATTAACATGATTAAGATGCAAGTTTGGTCCAATAATGCTTAATTGAATATCTTAAACTCTCAAGTGAAATGAGTATAAAATTAGGATTAATTAGCCATAATTGTAGATTAATTGCATTGATTAATTTATAGGGCTGTTTGATCTTGGTGCAGTCTTGTTTCCACTTGCAGGGTCGTCCAGGACCAAAAGATCGGACCCGGGATGAAGAAAAAGGCCAAACTAAAGGGCAGAAATGAAGGTTCCTAGCTGGCGGCGAACAAACCCCAAAGTTGGCAGAAGCATCATTGGCTCGCCGCGGCCATGGCGAGAAGGCCCCCAATGTTCTAGAAGCTATAGCACCTCGCCGCGGCGAGCGGACGGTGAAGTGCGTTCTGCAGAAATTTCAGTTCGCGAATTTTAGGCCCAAACCGGATCTAACTCATTAGCCACTCACTTGACCCGACTTAGGGGACTTAAAACACGAAAGATACACCCCATTAGGGCAGATTTTGGAGTCCCAAACCCTAGCCTCTCATTTTCCTCTCATCTCCATCTTCCATCTTCCACCTTCTTCCTTCAAATCCTCCATGGTTTCTCAACTTCCACTCCTTGTTGGTGTTTTCTTCTTGGAGGACAGCAGCTAGGCTCCACCATTCTTAGTGGTAGGAGCTGAGGGAGGAGCTTGAAGCTTGAATAGGGGAGTTTAGTTCTAATCCTTCCCCCATTTGTTGTATTTATGCTTTTCTAGGGTTTTAGGGTTGCATTTATGGCATTTGATGGAATGTATTAATTGCATTTGGTTGATGTGCATTTATGGCACTTGGTTGAGTGCATTTATGTCATTAGGGTTAGAAACTATGTTTATGTTATTTCCTTCTTGTTCAAATGCTTGACATTGCTATTTATTAACTTTGAGTTTAATGAAATTTATGGGTTCATAGTTTTATTATTCTCTTTGTGAAAATCATGTGCTAATGCAAGGTGGCTTGGTTAGTGGATTGAGGGTGTTAAGTTGTTTGCTTGAGGGAGATGGCATAGGAATTGATTAATTGTGTTTAGACATTGGGTAATCACTCTTTTCAACCTTAATCTTTGTTTGGGTGGCCATCAATGAGTTAGGGTTAATTGAGAAATCAAGTGCAATTGTGGGGTGGCCCAAATTGTGGATTTAAAGTCTTACATGATTGGTTAGTTCTTGAATTTGTCAAATTGCATGAGTGGGATTGGACTTCAATTCTAGAGTCTTGATTTATTATGTGGGGTTCCAGTAATCGATTAAACTTTAGGATTAATTAAGTGGCAACTCGGGGTCCCGGTTGTTGGATTATGAGCCCCTTACGATTAGCAAATTCATATTGATTTTGAACTTAATCAACTTAGGTTAAATTAAGTAATGTGCGGGCTTCCGGCATTAATTAAGTTAACCTAAGCCTAGCTTAGAGGGGTTCCTCTAGGGTTCCTTTGAAAATCAACTAAACTCCCTGAACACCTTTAGAAGCAATGATTCCCGAAGCTTCCATTCATCAAGAATGATTCCATCTTCATCCCCCTCCAAATCTCATTTTTATCTTATTTTGTTTTACTTTTGAACATATCACACCTTTTGCATCTTTTCTAAATCAAAAACAAAATACAATACTTCTTACCCACTTTTGTTAGTTTGCATATTAGCTACTAGGACACCTTTTGCGTTAGGCTCCTCAAGCGAACGACACCCGGGGCTTAGCTTCCACTATCCCCTTGGTTCTTATTTTCTTGAAGGGTGGGCCCAAGGGCGCGCTACATGCACACACACACTCGAGAGAGAATCGAGGTGCTCTTCAGTGAGATCAACATATTTTTTTCCAGTGAATAGCATCTTATATATAGAAATAATTAAAACGGTAAAGGAAATGAGTTAAACATATTTAACTTTGACTAGTAAAGTATGATAATAAATGTCAACTAAATTATAGCTTCATGAACATAAAAGTAACAATACATAATATAACTAATCTAATTGAATCAAACCAAATGGTGACATAACAATGTGTTTAAGACAATTGGTTTAAAACATTAAGACTCCAATCTCGTATTTTCGTAGGACTTCAATAGGACGAAAATAAAAAGCGTGGACACACAGACCACGAGGGTAAATAACCAAGCGCAGCTTAAAGCCAATAACACAAGTGTGTACACAGAGTAAATAACTAAGCAAGCGCAGTACGAGGCCACGAAACAAGCGCAGATACAAAACCCACGATTAACAAGCGTGAGAATGAATATCACGATATCAAGCGTGAGTACAGTGCCCACGCAATGTCAAGCGAGCTCAAGTTTATTATGGTGCGCTAAGGACTAACAGTACTGCTGTTAGTAACCAGTTTTCTACGTTCAGTCCTCTCAAAAACTGTTTTCAAGCATGCATGGGGTCAATTTACTTTCAACCAGTGCAATGATCATTTAATAATCAAAAGCCCAAAGAATATTTATGAATTCAAACCCCTAGCATGAAAGTTTCTAAAAACATCTCAAACGATTTATTTGATGCTAATCACAATGTATGCTATTCCAAAAGAACATCTCAATTTTAAAGATGATCGAAACTTGTAAATGATAGAAATATCAAACAAAGTCAATCAAACTTATGACCTCAACCAATAAACTTCAAGTTTAATTTTCATAAAATGCCAAATACTTGCTTCCAAGAAAATAACCCCTCAAAAGTAAAAGTAAAAGTAATTGTGATAAAAACATGTGAGGTATTTAAATATAGACATTCATAATCTAATAAGAGAAAATTTTTGCAAACTGATTGGGACGCTATTCACATACCTGATGTGCTCTCAAATATACAGTTCCTCCTACTTATTAGCTTCTGACTAATTCACCCATTTACTCCCCCATAGTTTAAGACAACAATATTATTACTTTAATTATAACTTGAATAAACCTTTCGTAATATTCCATGAAAACAAGCAAGCTTAATGATTGAATTATAATTGATTCTCTTAAAAACATTTTCATAAAGCACTAAACCCTTACTTTTTCTTTAGAGCTTTTTATCAAACACTTTATGTGCAACCAACCTATAGCAAGCTTCAACATATAATTTTGTTATCACAACCACCAAATCATCACACATTCTAACCACAAATCATTTTGTATTTAAACACCAATTTGAAACAGTTACTCCAACGCCTAATGAGAATAACACCCACTTTCCCAACAACCATCTTTCCAACATCATTTTATAACAAGACTTTTATTTTTTTTTTTAGAAAGGAATTAACTCATAATCAACCCAAGCAAGAATCCAAATTATTCACTGCTGTCAAAAAAACTGTAACAAACAACTCCAAATGAGTATCTTTCTTTCAAATATTTTATCAACCACCTTGTGGGCATTCAAGATTAACTCATGCAATAAATACCCAAATTCATATAAGATACTCCCAAACATCAAAGTCTCATAAGATTTCAAAGCAACCAATTTCTCGACAAATTTATTACCATTATCATTCCTCTTTGCAAAGAAACACTCAATATAACACTTACGAGAAACAGCATTAAGCATCCATAATAGGAAAGAAATCAAATATATCACATACATAAGAAAATGAATGAAGGAATAGTAAGAAGTTAACTCACAATAATAACAAAAGAATGATAGGAAAGAAGGACCGAACCCATCGAACAGAGGAGGGGGGAATAGACTAATGTTGCAGAACTTCCTTGCACCTCAAATCCTTGAACAAATTGATGATGGTGTGGATGGATCGAAAAAGGGAAAGGGAATGAGTGACTTACATATGTGAGAGTAGGGGTGTCCATGCGGCCCGGCCGCCTGGGGTGCCTGCCCCTGCCCGCACAAAAATTGTCTGGCCTGACCCAAAAAAAAGAAGCCCAACAAAAAATTGGCATGTTTGGGCTGTCGTAGGCAGGGCCAGGCATCTGGCTGTGGGTGTTTCCCTGCCCACAAAATATGTAATATTATATATTTATTTTTTTGGCAAATATATTATATATTTATATTACTATCACATGTTAATAATTAATTTGTTATCATAATTATAAATTATAATATTATATATATATAAGAAACAGTCAAATTTGGGGGACATTGTTGCAAACTACTTGGACTTCAAGGCTTAAATTGGAATCTTTTTGTTGCCTTGTTTAAAAAGGATTATGGATGTTGTTTAATTTTTGAATTAGTATTGGATATTTTCTGAGACATATGATAGTTTAAAATTTCAGTACTCAAGCGTTAGACTTATTTTGGAATATTTTAAGGTATAGAATTATGTAATCTGAAATATATTTGAATTTTATAAAGTGTTTATCATGTAGAATTTTAGGAAAGGTGTGATCGCATGCGCATGATGCCTGCCTTGGCCTTGCCTAGCCCAAAATAGTATGGCTCTCTAATGGGCAAGACGGGCGGTGGGTTGTATGTTTTGGGCAGGGCATCGGGTAAGGGTCCTACCCTGCCCAACCCTGCCCATGCACACCCCTATGTAAGAGACATTGGATGGGTAGCTCTAGACATTTCAATGAATGGCTTTAGGAATTTCTCCTCTACCCCTGCTCAGTATTCACCGACATGAAAGATGAGGAATGAAAGAGTAATCCCAAAAATCTTATTGGGTACCATTCAATTTAACCCTTTAGCTTTATTACATTTTTTTTCTTGGGGACATTTGAGGAAGGGTATAATGGTGACTTTGGGTGGGAAAAACTTTGTCCTTTAATACGCATACGATTCAAGCCACAGGTAAGAGACAACACCTCAGATTCTACCAAGTTTAAATAAAAGAATATGATACATGAGATTTTAAAGAATTGAGAGTAGAGAAAAAATAAAATCATTCAAAAAATAACAATAATTTTTAGACAATCGGTATATTAGTAGGCTAACCCTAGAATGAATAAAACAAACCAAATCAAATAGTAATATCTCATTTTGATATTATTACTATACATAGATACAATATGAGGAATACTGGATGTAATATTCATATATATATCCCTTAGGTATAATAATTATCAAATAAATATCAAGCCTGCTAATACTAATTAATTTATATTTTAATACTAAACTTGTTGCCCTCAAACAAAACACTAATGCTAACATATCATAATGATTATGCCCTTTTTTCTTAAAAATTATCGAACCCCTCCCCCTCCCTCCCTCTCTCTCTCTCTCTCTCTCTATACACATATATTATTCTCTTTTGCAATCATTCTAAAGTGGTAGATGTATGTTTCAAACATGTAATTATAATTATATTATTATAAATACTTTAACTCTCAACTAAACCCAATATTTTTTTCATACTTTAGTGTTTATTATTTTTTTTTCTTGTGGTTGTTTTTCAATTAAATTACTTCAACAATTGATAAACTAATAAAACTTTCAAACAATGAAAGAGAGGAAAAACATTCGGGTCATCACAGTGGCAATGGGCCGAGAAGAAAGAGAAGAAATGAAAGAAAGAAAAAGGAAAAAGGAAAAAGGGAAGGAAAAATGAAGAATAAAAGGGATTTTAAATGGGTAAGTGGAAAAGACTAATAGGCCCTTCAATAATCAAGATAAGATATTTTTTTTGACAACAATTATTTTTCCACTTCCAAACATTTATTTTAATATACAGTTATGGTTTTTCTTCCACCATAATTTCTTTTAGTTTTAAAATAATTTCCCCAATTATTTTTCTTAATTTGAGGGAGAAAATAAGCCTTTTAAAAAATTTCTTAAAAATTCCTCAAACTCCATAAATTTATTTATAAGTCTCTCCGTATTCCTTAATTAATTTCATAATTAAATAATAAACCAATACTAATCCTCAATAAGAATTTTGTGATATTACACATTGTAACTATAATTTTTATACAAAAGATGGGAGCTCAAGGCAAGACGATGATTCCTACTCCACGAACCCAGTTTCTATAGAGGAAGATGGGTCAATTCTTCAAAATGGAAGAAGTGGATGTGGAGGGGTTATCATGGATACAGCGAAAAGAGAAGCCACAAATAGACTAAGGTACCTTTCACTATTGCAGAGCTTCTAAGTGTGATTCATGGTCTCCATATTTGTTGGATGAAGGGATACAAGGAAGAAGTGATTTTATTCATTGACTCAATAGGGGTAATTAATCTAATCTACAGGGGATGCGAAATGACTCAACCCTATAGAGACATCATCCAAGATTCCAAGATGCCAAATCGATCTTTTACCAGGATTGGAAGGTGTTCCTCATACATGTAACTAGGGAAAACATTAGAGAAGCAGATTACTTAGATAGAAACTCGCATAGTCAAAGTATTTTTAATCTTTGTGATCAACAACCACCTTATCTCGGGATTGATGAGGGAGAATAGATTACTAGTTATTTTCTTTGTTTTCTAATATGTTTATTTTTGTGAATGAAGCTTTCATTTGTTGATTCAAAAGAAAAAGGGACTAAAAGTAGTATTTCATTAGTTTGTGTAAAATAGATTTTTTTTTTCTAATATTGGCTAAAGTATAATTTTGGTCCTTTATGTTTACACTAAGTCTTCTTTTGGTCCCTTAACTTTGAAAAGTGTTAGAATAATATGTTTTGATGATAACTAAACATAACTTAGGCATAAAGAAAGGTTGGGTAAGGATCAAGAATAACTTAGAAACAATCTGATAGAAAATCCTAAGTATTGCCTAATCGGCAGTGATAGATCAAAGACAGATTAGAAATTAAGATCATAGGCGCCCAATCGATCAGAGACCCCTGTGATCAATCAGATAAAATGAAAATGAACTAAGTGCTAGTATGATCGATTAGAGAAATCAGAAGAACTTAGTGTAATCGATTGGATTAGCATGATTGATCAGACCTCCCCTGTGATTGATCAGAAGGACTAAAGAATAACTCAAAACTAATCTATTTCTAATCAATTAGACAAGCTTAATCAATCAGAGGACAATGTGTGATCGATCAGATAAAGGCTATAATCTGAATGTAATCTGAGTGCAATCGATTGGAGAAGTGTAATCGATCAGGGACCCCTTGTAATCGATCATACGAGATATTTTCCAACTACATATTTAGTAATACAGGGCATGATCGATGAGTGATCCATGTGTGATCGATCAGGAACCAGAACCTGTGATCGATCAGAGCTTATGATCGATGTGGCGATAAATTAAATTCAAACTGAATGGACAAGCCTACTTTTAGCTTTCAAGTACAAAAGTTGTTCAGACCTATTTTAGGAAGTTATCGTTAGACACATAAGTCTGCCACTACAACCGTTTGGTTCAACAACTAAGTTGTGCGATTAATGAAGAGAGAGGAACTGAAGCAAACCAAGTACAAATGAGTTAATGCTACCCAGAACACACTCTTCTCCACACTCCATCTTCAATCATCTCTCACCTAAAATCAAGCAACGGCTATAACTTCATCAACGGGCAGAATTTCATATACGACTATAAAAGCCTTGATGAAGAGGTTGTTGAAGCATTGATGATGAGCATTGATTATTCTTACTGAGTTACACTGATTGCATTCAATACTTACCAACTCTTAGAGAGATCATTTATTGACTTTGTACTTCAGTGTGTATCACAATCAGTTCAGTGAGTGAACAAGTTTTTGGTAATCATATTTCAAGTGAGGATTACTCTTAAGATAGTAGGATATTAAGAATAAGTTGGCCAAAAAAAAGTAGGATATTAAGAATAAGGTGTATTCTTACAAGTTGTAAGGGGAAGTGATTAGTAAGAGAGAGTTCTTGCTATATAATCACTTGTAAAGGTACTCAAAAGCCTGATTGAATCTTGAGGGATTAGTGTAACCCAACCGGAAGTTGGAGAACTGGACGTAGGGCAAGAGTTTGGGCTGAACTAGTATAAGGGTATGTGCCTTAAGTTATTTTATTTTCCATTAGCACAATTTACCCCCCCCTCTTGTGCATTCCTGCCAATTACAAAAAGTGTACTTTTGGTCCTTTTCCGCTAACGCCATTAGTTACATTTAATGAAAAGTAATGACTCAACAAATTTAAACGGTAATTTTATAGTTATATGCTAACCAAATATGTTGAAATTTTAATTATTTAGTATAATAATTCTTATTTTTTAAAATTTGGCCTTTTTATTAATATTTAATTATAAATTCACTATTTAGATTTGCTGAGTCATCATTTTTCATTAAGTAAAACTAACGATATTAGCGAAAAAAGACCAAAAGTACACTTTTCAAAGTTAAGGGATTAAAAGAAGACTTGATACAAATAAAAAGGAGTAAAAGTATACTTTAACCCAAAAATTTGTGTAAAATGGTAGCCGTAGACCACCTCTTAAAAAGTGGACGAGAGAGTACACATTATTCCTACATATTTCTATATTTACCGTAGTCCAACGAAAAGTTTTTATTTCTAAACAAATTAATTAGGAACCAAATAAATTAGTGTACTACATAAACTTTACATGACTAAACCGCCACTGAAATTCTCATTTTTAATTCCTTTTTTCGTGATCTTCAACCAGCCGTCTACGTTCTTCCTCTTTCCGTCGCATTCTCCTTCTCTTCACTTGTAGAATCATACAAAACTCTCTTCTCTTCGCTGGGGATTGAACTGAATCGATTGGCGAAGATTGTGTAAGAGAGAGATGAACCCTTTAACCCTAGTGAAGCGCATTCAGAATATCAATTCCAAAGAAGCCTCTCTGGGAATCAGCGAGGATGCTTCCTGGCACGCCAAATACAAAGATTCCGCTTATGTCTTCGTCGGCGGCATTCCCTTCGATCTCACCGAGGGTGATCTCCTCGCTGTTTTCGCTCAGTATGTCTCTCCTTTTTCTTTTCGATTGAAAATTAGGTCACTATCCCTCCCTTTTAGCCAATTTTGTTTAGTTGATTGTTTCTCTTCCGATTTCTTCCTGCTGTGTTTGCCGTTCAATTCATGTTCCATTTCCATTACCCATGGTATAGTAGGATGGTTTTCAGTAGCAATATGCCGTGGGAGTGCCTTGGGATTATTATAATTCATAAGCTACAACAATTGCTATGTTTATTGTTGCTTCGGCTGGCTTTACTAAATATAAGACATATTTAGATGATAGTTTTTTTTTTTTGATCAACAATTTAGATGATAGTTAAAATTATATGATATTATAAAAACAGCCTAACCAACTACATTTATTCAGATCCTCCCTCTCTTGGTTGTTTCTTATTGAGGTGAATCAATTAGGATATTTTAGGGAAAGGTTGAGAAAAAAATTGAAAGAGGTCTTATGTTTAGAAAAAAACTTTTCTACCCAAATAGGTCCTACATGTAGGAACGAAGGGAGTATATGCTAGTTTCAGCACTTAAATCCTTTCCTTTTAGGATGGGAATGAGTCTCTTCCACCGCTTCAAAGAGCAAATATGTACTACTGCACCCATCTTTACTTCCTTCAGCATATTATGCAAATACTCATATATATATATATATATGGCCCCTTGTTCTTGTTTGAATATGTACAGGCATTTATGAACATGGAATTGCTGTCAACTACTGAATATTGATACATGTACATGTGACCAAGATGTGACAAGTGTTGTGTGAAATCTGTCTCATGTCAGTTTCATTTAGCGAATTTTGTTGGATGATTTCTGTTGAACTTCTTCCTGCTTTGTTTGTCTTCCAGCTTATGAGCCATTACCTATGGTATAGTGGTATGATTTTCAGTAGCAACATGCCGTGGGAGTGCCTTAGCATTATTATAGGCTAGAACAATTGCCATGCTTCTTGTTGATTTGGCTGGCATTATATATGCTAGGTTCGACACTTAAACCCTTTCCTTTTGGGATGAGAACCAGTTTCTTTCTCTGCTGCAAAGAGCAAATATGTACTTATGCACTATTTTACCTCCTTTGGCATATAATGCAAATACTCATATGTTTACAGAGGCCTCTTGTTCTTGTTTGAATATCTACAGGCGTTATGAACATGGACTTGCTGTCAGTTACTGAATACTGATACATGTACATGTGACTAAGATGTGACAAGTGTTGTGTGAAATCTGTCTCATGTCAGTTTCATTTAGCTAATTTTGTTTTTTATGAAATCTGATTTTGATTTTTCTCTAATATCTGCTCATGATTTGTGTGAATTCAGATATGGGGAAGTGGTTGACGTAAATCTTGTCCGGGACAAAGGTACTGGGAAGTCCAAAGGTTTTGCATTTCTTGCATATGAAGATCAAAGGAGCACAAATCTTGCTGTAGGTTGGGCTCTCTGGCTTGTCAGAATATATTCCTAGTGATGGTTTAAACCTTTTTTTTCCCTGAAGTACAGTAAACTTAATTACTTGCTATTGCTTTTTCTTCAGATAATTTGAATGGAGCTCAGGTTTTAGGTCGGGTCATTCGGGTTGATCACGTAACTAAATACAAGAAGAAAGAAGAGGAAGATGAAGAGACAGAGAGGAAGAAAAGGGAGGAACGAGGTGTTTGTCGAGCTTTCCAGAGAGGTGAATGCACACGTGGAGCTAGCTGCAAATTTTCTCATGATGAGCAAGTAAGCAAATTTTCTATCTCTTCTTAATTTAGATCTTAAGCAATTGCAGTGTTTGCAAGCATTCTTTAAATTTAGAAGAAAATTTTCTCGTTTTCAGAAATTAACTTCCGCATGCTTGTTTGTCATAATTCCAAGTTTAAGCAATGATTTCAGGTTCTTTTAGAACTGAAACTTCTGGTTCTATCTCTATGTGACAAATTCAACGATATAGAAACTAAAATGCGTCATGCCTCTTGCTTGCTCATCTTGGTTTGTTTGAGCGACTGAAACTTCAAAGTTCACTCACATGCTGATACTGGCCACCATTTCTACTAAACATCTCTCACATTGATTATGTTCTTTCACCTTGGAGTCTCATATAATGTTTCCAAGGTGTTGATAATATTAAGGAGGACAGATGCAGCTTAACATTTCTTTGTTTTATTTTGTTTGAGTGCAATGCATGGACCTTCAAGATATATGATTGTGCTTATGAGTCTTGACGTGGTTGTTTTTAAGTGAATTTCCATTTCTGATATGCCAGGAGATTGGACAGTTTTGTTGCATTTGTTAGCCTCTTTGGCACTATGCTTAGATTTTCTCCTCATGTTGTGTTGCTCATGATTTAAGCTGTTTTTAGTTCCACATGTGCTGAAATCTGTGAACCTAATCTTTTGTGTAATTCAAGATATAAGTTTGTGTGGCATTTCTTGCTAATTTGTGTTCCTTGATGTGTCTATCCAGAGAGCTGCAAACACAGGTTGGGGTGCCCCTGAGGATGCTAGTTCAAAGTGGGGGCATGACAAATTTGACAGTCACAAAAAAGAGAAAAAATATGGAAATAGTCATGATAAATTCGAAGGAAGAGAACGTGGAAGAGAGAATAGATCTAGGAAGCCAGCTGATGATGAGCTTGAATTAAAGACCAGAGATTCTGAAAAAAGGGAAGAAAAGAGGTACAGGAGACAGGATGATGATGATTTTGGTAGTAGGTCAAGGGAAGATAGGAGATCAAGGCAGCACAGAGAATATGATTCCACATCAAGATCCAGAGAAAATTATGATAGGAAGCAACGGGACAGATCAAACAGACATGACACAGATAGATCAGAGCCAAAAGTAAAATATGATTCGGACAGGAGAGAAGAAAAGGGATCAAGAAGGTAACTATTGGGATCCCTCCTTTTAATTTGGAGAGGAATGTATTTCTTTGCTCATGTAATTTTTAGTGTTTTGTATGATCTCTTCCACGTTGCGGTGTGAGAGCAAGGGTATTGCATCCAACTGTCCAACTACTGATTTTAGGAAGCGTGGACACAGGATTTGAATCTCTTGTATTAATTGTTATTCTGGTTGAATGTATTTATGGCTTCAAAATTTAGAGAATTGTTGTCTGTTTACTTGATGCAAAATTCGAGATTGCGTTGATTTAGGAGCGTATTCACCGATTTAGAGACAGTTTTTATTCTAACTTCCAGTCTAAGTCTAGGTTTAAATTCTGCTTTTGGGCCTCCCGGGGATGATTCCAATCTTTTGCAATTTTTTTTTTTTTTGGGGTTCGTGTATTGTTTTAAGCGCGATACATTCGCGTGGAAGATATGATACAAGTTTAAGTTCCCTGTCTTAGATATAACCTGACACTATATAAGATATCCTTTTGGGTTCTAAATATTAGAAGATTTTTTTACTTAATTTGATTATATTAAATATGTTAGTTAAATTAGTTAAAATACGTTATATTACTAAAACATCTTAACTATATATTTTTATTCTAATATCTCATCTCTTACTTGTTTATTATTAAGAAGTATCTATAGAGATAATATGAGAAAATATTAAAAAAAATTAAAAAAAAGTCTTATATTTATTATTAAAATCAGCTTTCCAAATATGTCAAGTGTTTATGACCGGAGGAAGTAGTATGTCCGTTTCAAAATCTGAATGTAAGGAGAAAATTCGTCTGTATCTATCTCCATTCCACAACTTTTTCCTTCCTATGTCCCATTCAATGTCTATTAGATAAGAACCATTTCTCATTTGAGAAGCTGCGGCCAGGAATAGGATAAGAACAAAGCATTATAGCATAAACATGTTTAATCCAAGTCTAATGAGGCATTATATTTCATTACTTCACAATGATATATACCATCGTTTTCAACTTTCTGCAACTATTAAACACGTGAGACTTAAGATGATTAGACTTCCAGAACTAATGAGGACAGAATCCAAAGTACAAATTGCATAAATTTAGAATGCCGACTTCCTCGTTCATTAGCGGTAGCTATATCATTAGGGGGATTAGAAACTACTAAATTTTTTAAAATTAAGACCGTCTTTGATGCATGATTCTTGCTAGTTTCATGCCTGGTGGAATTATTTCCCAATGAAGACTAGTGGCTATCAAGAAAGCAGCAATTTTATATATGAAATACAACCAAGAGCATCATAAGGTAAGTTGCATTCTGTAATAAAACATTTATTCTTAATTAATTACAAGATACGTTTTAAAAATGTTCATATAATGTCTGGCCTCTATAGTTTGTACCAATTATGGTTTTGGTCTCATAGTTTCAACCGATAAGTTTTGATTCCTCAAATTTCGTTTTAAAAATGTTCATATAATGTCTGGCCTCTATAGTTTGTACCAATTATGGTTTTGGTCTCGTAGTTTCAACCGATAAGTTTTGATTCCTCAAATTTCTTTTCGTCTAACATGTTAGTTCTTAAAATTTAATAAGGATATTAACGGTGTTAAATATGATGATATGGCACTAATACTGTCAATTTTACTTATGTGGCACCCTTACCTTACCTAGGCAAGCTAACAATGTAACTCAATAAAATGAGAGAGAGAGAGAGAGAGAGAGAGAGAGTCTTCTTCCATTGTTCAATGGCTTCTCCATGAACAGTGGAAGAAGATGCTATCTCTCTCATCTTATTTCTATTTTAATTTTATTGAGTTACACAATCAGAATTGTCCAATCATCAAGTCTTATCAGCATAATTGACAATGTTAATGTTACATCGTTATACTTAACACTGCTAAGGTCCTTATTAAATTATAAGGACTAGCGTTTTAAATGGAAAGAAATAGGGATAATTGCACATAGGTCCCAAGCAAGAGAATTAATTTCAGAGAGGTCCCAAGGAGTTGTTAATGATAGCTATTAACAACTACAATAGCCTTGGTTAACAAGTGAAGGAGTTGTCAATGGACCTGTCTGAAATTAATTCTCTTACTTAGGATCTATTTGCAATTCTCCCGAAGAAATATGAGGGATCATGACCTATTGTTTGAAACTACAATGGCCAAACCTAAAATAGGTGTAAACTATAAAGTCCAAACATTATATTAAACCTTTTAAAAATAACAACTCTACTTTAGCAAATGGCAAGTTTTTATTAACTATTCATCACAATACGTTTACAACAAACTTGGCGGCCGACTAGGTGCTCTAGCCACTAGCAATGGTTTGGGAGAAATAAAAGAGGTGACTTCAAAAACAAAATGTGAGAGGCAATAAGGTAAAATACCCAACATTCTCAAATCCCATTTCAGTTCAAAAGCCTGATTAAGGATATTTTGAACTTAGAAGCCTTTAGATTTGAGTGTTTCAAACCTTAAAATGGATTTTCTCTACATTTTAAATAAACTGGAAAGTCATTGTTATTATTTTTTATAATAAAAAAGTTTCAAAACTAAAGTAAAACTTAACAAGGTGAAACTTTAAATAGTTCACATGATCAGAATAAATTGTATATTTATGTATTTATAAAAAGTATAGGTGTGGGTGCAGATTAAGTAGTCCCTGTAATTTTAGCAAAAAAAATGAAAAAAAATTTCAAATTCCCAAATTTACAGTGTGTTTTTAATCAGGTCTCTATAATTTTATTTTGGAAAATTTTAATTTTTCATGGATTTTATAAAATGATGTAGCATGGAAATTAAAAATGTTTAGATAACTATTGTAAAAGTGTTATACAATTACAAATAATATGTATCAAAGAAAGAGGAAAAATGGCCTTAATTAAGGGTCGCTTCACAAAGTGCAACAGACCTGAGAAACCTGTTGTAGAATGAAGGATAGATTCATTGATTGCAACACAAAATGCTAAGTCCACATGTTTTACTTTCTAATGCGCCCATTCGATGTCCATATATCAGAACCATTCCAACTGAGAAACCGTGGACTGGAATAATACCACAAGAACAGAGCAATATATTTATAACAGAAAATTGTTTAATCCAAATCCAATCAACATTATAGTTCATTACCTCACACACTGATATATATATATATAAGCCTTAATTTTCTGCAACTCTTGAACTGAAAGACGAAATCCAAAGTACAACTTGTTTAGTTATATAATACAGAATTTCCCATGTGAAAGTCAATTTATCTATACAATGTTAATTATGTGAGCATGCTAAGTTGCCAAATTCTTGAAACCTGAGCATGTCCTTAATATATCACTATGCATTCACATATATATCACTACTCACTTGTTATGGGACTTTTTAGTAATTCTTTTTTTTGAAAAAAAAAAAATTACTAAAAAGTCCCATAACAAGTGAGTAGCATGTAACATGTTGTCATTTCATATATTATATCATGTTATTATATATAGTTTTTGTTGCAGGAGTCTAATGATTGAATTGATTATGTGGGACAACACAATAGTTCTCCCTTTCAAGAATACAACAATTTTACCTGTAAAATACAACCAAAAGCATCCATCAACTGCTATTTCTTCCAATGATATCCTCAGCAAGTCTCCCTATATAAATGAATGAAGATCCACCACTCAAGACAGCCTTCTTGGCCTTCTACTTCATCTCTTGCACCTTTTTATGCACCTCACTATCTCTATCCATCAAAATTGTAATCCCTTTCTTTATCTCAATAGCCAGCGCAATATCACCATCACTCCTGTAATCCAATCTCTACTTGACAGCTAAGCCGAATTCCCTCACCATTCTGAATGCATTTAGCTGCTGTTCTGCATATAGAGGCCATGTCAAAATTGGTACTCCAAGCCACAAACTCTCCAATATGGAGTTCCAACCACAATGAGACACAAACCCAACAACAGATTTGTGTGCTAGAACCTCCACTTGAGGTGCCCACCCACATATCATTCCCTTATCATGTGTTGATTCCAAGAAACCTTCTGATAAGTTATTTTCTGCATTGTCTTTTGTTGGTGGTGAATTCATAGCCCACAAGAATCTGACCCCACTATTCTTAAGCCCTTTTGCTAATTCTCTTGTTTGAGATGAACTTAAGCTTCCCATTCTCCCAAAACAAAGGAACACAACTGAGGAAGGTGGTTGATCATCAAGCCATTTCATTATCTTGTCATGCTGAGATTAGTCCAAATTGGGGTCAGGATCAGCCTTGAGCTCAATCACAGGACCGACATCATAAATTGGAGGGACTC
Organism: Mimosa bimucronata; assembly: GCA_037074515.1. Taxonomy (NCBI): domain Eukaryota; kingdom Viridiplantae; phylum Streptophyta; class Magnoliopsida; order Fabales; family Fabaceae; genus Mimosa; species Mimosa bimucronata. Next base: position 10,620,100 of record CM073443.1, on the reverse strand, counting down.
TCTCATCTTTAAGTATATCATCAATAGCACATTGCTCCAATTCTGAGAAGCTATTCACAATAATCCCATTGGTCTCTGCCAACTTGTGAGCAAGCTTGTAACAAACCAAATATCCACCATCTTTACTAAACAGAGCACTAGGCAAAACACTAGGAGGAACTAAATTGGAGAAACCTGGGATCAACAAATCAGAACCAGAATCAGTGAAATCATCATCAATTTGGGGTTTCTGAAGTGCAAGCAGAGTACCCAAATATCATGCATTAGTAGTAAGAAACAAATAAGAAGGAAGATCAAATTCCTTTCCCACATTAACCATGGACAAACAGAAGATATAAAGGACCAATACAACAACTGGGTTTGAAAAATCAGCCATACGTAAGAGTTTCTTTTAGTGGATTTGACTTGGGGTATAAGGCTTTCCATGAAAACATGGATGAAGTATACTTCAGGAATTGGTGAAGGTGGGTCTAGAACAATGAGTCGAATTCCATTATACTAGCAACTAATTTTAAGGAAAATTTAACAAAAAATCCCTTTAAAAATGGACAATGATAGATCAGTCTCTAAAATTTGAGAAATCCCAAATCTGACATCAATTAAGAATATGAGAGTTTTATATCTTATGAAAAGACACAAATGATCCAATAATTTTTAAATACATAAATATTCATAAGTTTAATATAGGTATTTTCCACTTGATTATATCTATTTTAAGTTCTTAATAACAATCTATAACTCCAGCTTTCTTACTTAGAGAATGACAAGGCATATGTTAGAAAATCCCCTTTTACTAATGTTCACAAGTTCAACATATTCAACCCAAAAAAATAAACATATGAATCCTCAACTTGATAATAACGATTTTCAAGTTCATATTGACAATTTACAACTCCAACTATTAATGGTATTTGTGTCTTTCTTTAACATATGAAAATCCTAGATCCCCGCCTATGTGGACTGATTTGGGATTTCTCAAGTTTAAAGTACTGATTTATTCTTTTCTATTTAAGGGGATATTTGTGAGATTTTCCCTTAATATTAGATTTAAACAAAGAGTAAAAGGAAAAGAATATTAACATACCAATGAAATTGCCGCAACCCAAATCACTCTTTCAATTTTGCCCCAAAAAATCCCACTCGCTCAAATTGTAATGCATATTGACTAAATTCAGAAGTAATGGCACGTTAGTAGCTACAACATCCCAATTGTTACAAACAAGAGTTAACTTACATTAGGATTGGGATTTGGTTTTACAAAATAAATAGGGTTTTAGAGTAACTTAATCATTAGTTTAATGTTATAAGCACTTATGTGTGAGAAAAAATGGAATGAGATATGAAATGATAAGGAAATAATATGAAAAATTGTGTAGTTAATAGGTACCTACATAGTGCAGATAGAGTCTTTACTGCCCAGACAATGGGTTTTGTCTGTCTAAATTCAGTTTTTATTATTTATTTATATTTTTATCTAGGACCAGATTTGACAATGAGCAGAAAAAAAGGCTAAGGTGGAAATCACCGTAGTATGAAATTTGGGAAGTTTGAATAACTGTGCTGTCTGTTTAATTAATGATTTCATTGAGATGATGAATTAAGAGTAGATAAACGTGGATTTTTTTTTCTTTTTTGCCAACGAGTAGATAAACATAGATAAGAATTGAGATAAAATGATCATAGAATCGACATTAGGCATTAGGGGATACGAAGGCTAACTTTAATCAAGCTCTAATTATTGTTGTGACTTTTCATTAATATAAATATGGTTAATTATATGATTTAATTATTGATTTGTGACATAAGCACGGTAACAAATTGTTTTAATGACAGTCTGTAATTTTTTTTTTACTTTATGTTTCAGATAATAAATTTTCAATAAAAATTACGCTCATTAATTTTTGAAATATCATTCTCAAAATTAAAGTAGCATTAATTAATCAAATTATGTTTATTGGAACAAAAACATAAATCAAGCTTGTATCTTAGGTTAAGTTCACAAGTTAATTATTTATAGATTTTAAGAAATTAATAAATACAAGAAAAGTTAATCCCAAATTATTTTTTTGATAAAAATTAATTTTTTTAAAAAAAATCACTAAGGATAATTGGATATTATAAGTAGAGCTGGTAATTCGGGCAAATCCATCGGGCCGGCCCTTTTAGGCCCTGGCCCTTGAAGGGCCGGGCTTTGATTTTGGAGGCTTCAAAAAGGAATCGGGCTTCATGGGCTGGCCCTGTAGGGTCGAGGGCTTCAAAGGGCCGGCCCTTTAAGCCTGTCATATATATATATATGTATATTAAAAAAAATTAACAACTACAAAATAAAACAATTAATTAAAGGTAAAAAAATCATAATACCTAATTCCCAATATTTATCATTGTTTGATAATTTCTTAGTGAGTGACTTATATATAAATATGGACGATATTTATTAAAATAATTAATTAAAAATAAACATATATTTTGTTACTTATATAAAAATATAGACAATATTTATCATTGCTTGATAATTTCTTAGTGTTTGTTGCTTATTGGTGTTTGTATTGTAAATTAAAATTGATATTTATGTTGACGATAATGATTTTTTTGCTTTAATTTTTTTCTATAAAAAAGATTAAAAAATAGTGTATAAGCGTTAATCGGGCCGGGCCGGCCCTGAGCCCTGCCATTCAAGGGTCGGGCTTTGAAAAATAGGGATATTTACACTACCCGGGCTTTTCGGGCCGGCCCTTTTAAGGCCCTGGCCCTTGAAGGGCCAGCCCTGTAGGGCCGGGCCGGCCCTGATGCACAGCTCTAATTATAAGTCAATACTAACAGTATGAGGTTACAAACTAAATTAAACTGATGACCTCCAACGTTTAAGAGATTTTTTATGTCACTATTGTTTTCAACATAGGAAAAAAAATTGTAATTGGCAAGTGAGAAAGGTTAAAGTTCAAGCCATAATATGAATGAAAATGCAGTCTTATTATCCTTATCTTTTTTACATCTTTTGTCTGATACTAAATACTGTATTGACTACTCATGTTGATTAAACATTTTTTTCACCTTTGAACCACATCGATTTCATTATATATGAGAAGAATTTGTTCAATAGTCCCCTAATTCATTCTAATTTTAGGGACACCTAAATAGATAATATTAAGGGTTAAGGATCAAAAATACACATATGATTTTGTCAAAAGTTTGTCCAGCATCAAGTAGTTTTTTTGGACCAAAAGTAATTCTGAATTTCCAAATCAGCCTCAAAAGTCACACTTACAGTTATGGTCCAAACAAAAGCGCTTGGTATTGGATTAACTTTTGACAAAATCGCATGTTTATTTTTTACCCTTATTTAATGGTAAGTGTGACTTTTAAGACTAATTTGGAAGTTCAGAGTTACTTTTGATCCAAAAAAAGCACTTAGTGCTAGATAAACTTTTAATAAAATTACATGTGTATTTTTTACCCTTAATCATAATATTAATTTACTACTTCAATCTTTTTCAGGTACTCTTCCTGTAAAATTGATTTACTTATTTCACATACCTTGAACTATATCATACCGATTTTGTTTGTACAATTTTCTTCTGTTTAAATAATCAAACTTCTTATTAAAAAATTATTCAAATCTCTAATACAAAAACTAAATAATCAATTATCTTATCAAGAAAATACAAATCTCTTGTACTAATTTTGTTTGAACAATTTTCTTTTACAAAATCTTTTTACTTTTGTTTCATGTTCTTCGTAGAGGCCTCATGTTAGAACCATGTGCTCTTAAATTTGATGGGGGCCTTGTTTAAACACAACTTTTTATCTTATGTGTTAGATAATAGTTATAACCCTTGGCGAATTACGACCCAAGCCCATCTTGATTGGGCATAAATAGAAATATAGAAAAAGCATGAATCTATAGTGGTAGTTCTTCCTTAATGTTGTGGATTTTAATTCACTTAACCATCTATATGTAATATATGGTATAGTGGTTCAAGTGAGCTGACTTCTTGCCTCTTTAAGAAACCTGTTCTCTGTCAACTCTGTCATTCTCTCCTCTTCCTTTATGGTGAATCTGTCATATAACATGAACGGAGCCCAAGTTAGTACTCTAATCTCATGTGGATACTCAGCAATGAATCAATCGAATTCTAATCACGCCCGAAATTCCTACATTATGTTGAATAAAAGCATATTGTTTATAAAAAGGGTAGTAAAGGAACAATGGGATTTTCACCGTAGAGGCTTGTGATGCATGTTCTGTAGCACTAGCATGAAGCTTAGTTTTAGAGTAATCGCCATAATTCCATTCAAGAAATACAATAGAACAATCTGTTTTAAGGCCTCATTGGTTATCAAAACAAAGAAAAACGGAACACAAAATACTATGGATTGTTAATTTTTTTGTCCTAAAAAACACAAATAACAAAGAGCATATCCAATTGTTATATGCATCATAATTATATTCTATCCAAGATCAAATATGTGGATTCTATTATTAATAAAAGATCTCATTCTCTAATTTCATGAGGGTTCATTTCAATCTCATTTTTGAGGACTTTGTCATGCTTGATCAATTATTATTACCAATACATCCAATGACCATATTTGAACATCTTCGAACCATCAGAAAGATCAGAAAGTACAATAACTTCCAACGTGCAAATACTTCCAAATCATTGCAATATACTTTCAACCTTCGTTGACTGAAAACAGCATAAGATTTACCTCATTATCTCTCATCTCGCTAATAACAACCAGCATGTCATAACAAAAGATACTGTTAACGTAGCCCTTGACTTCAAGGAAAATAAAATCACTTGCACAGACTTAGATAACTAGTATCAAAATAAATATGCCCTCATGAGTGAAAGACTGGATGCAAGTTCAGGTTGTTATACTCTGAGGCATGGAATTTGAAGAAAAAATAACTCAGTACCTCTTCCCTGTTAGACACATATCAACTGAGAAGCTGCAGGCAGGGATGATATGCAAACAAATTATTACAGCAATAATTGTTCAATCTACAAATCATTAATTTTCTCACAACGATAAACAAACATTAACATGCTGCAAAAACTATATAACATCCAAAATACAACTTGCACACTTATATACTGCATACATTCCAATTTGAAAGGCAATTCATTCACAAATTCTTATAATATGAGTATTTTGTTCTATAGCTGCACTTAAGTCAGAAGAGGAACCACAATCTGCTAGATTCTTGAAATTTAAGCCTTTCCTTGATACATGGTTCTGCTGGTTTCATGCCAGGTGGGATATTTTCCCACTGAAGACTAGTGGCTTTCAAGAAAACAGCAATTCCATCTATGCAATACAACCAAGAGCAGGCATCAACTGCTATTTATACCAATTATATCGTCAATAAGTTTCCTTGTAGAAATGAATGATGATCCATTGCTCATGACAGCTCTCCTGGCCTTCTCCTTCATCTCTTGCACCTTCTTCTGCACCTCACTATCTTTATCCATCAAGTATGCAATCCCTCTCTCTACCTCATCAGCCAGTACAAGATCACCATCACTCCTGTAATCCAGCCTCAATTCGACCGCCAATCCGAATTCCCTCACCATCCTGAATGCATTCAGCTGCTGTTCTGCATATAGAGGCCATGTCAAAATTGGTACTCCAAACCACAAGCTCTCCAATATAGAGTTCCACCCACAATGAGACACAAACCCAACAATGGATTTGTGTGCTAGAACCTCCACCTGTGGTGCCCACGCACATATCATTCCCTTATCATGTGTTGATTCTAAGAAACCTTCCGTTAAGGTTCTGTCTGCATTGTCTTTTGTTGGTGGTGGGTGCATAGCCCACAAGAACCTTACCCCACTATTCTTAAGCCCTTTTGCTAATTCTCTTGTTTGAGAAGGATTTAAGCTTCCCATGCTCCCAAAACAAATGAACACAACTGAGGAAGGTGGTTGATCATCAAGCCATTTCATTATCTTGTCATGCTGAGCTTGGTCCAAATTAGGATTAGGCTGACCCTTGATCTCAATCACAGGGCCAACAGTATAAATTGGAGGGACCCTCTCATCTTTAAGTATATCATCAACAGCATACTGTTCCAATTCTGAGAAGCTATTCACAATAATCCCTTTTGTCTCAGTGAAATTCTGAGCTAGCTTATGATAAGCAAAATATCCACCATCTGTACTAAAAAGAGCATTAGGCAAAACACTAGGAGGAACGGGATTAGAGAAACCTGGAATCAACAAGTCAGGGCCAGAATCAGTGAACTCATCATCAATTTGGCGTTTTTGAAGGGAAAACACAGTACCCAGAAATCCAGCATTTGAGGTAAGAAAGAAATAAGAAGGAAGACCAAATTCCTTTCCCACATCAACCATGGACAAACAGAAGAAATCAAGAACCAATCCAACAATAGGGTTTGAATCTGTCATTTGTAAGATGTTGTGTATAGTGGATTTGACGTGGGGTATAAGGGTTTCCATGAAGAGATAGACAAAGTATTCTGGAGATTTCAGAAACTCCTGAGAAGGTGGGTCTATTTCAGGAAGATCAATGAGTCGGATACGAGGTTGGGAGGCTAGAACTGATTTGATGTATGAATCTGAAAAAGGGGTGAATGGGAACTTAATGCAGAGGACTGTGAAGGAAATGCGAGAATCTTGATCGATTAATCGCTTTGCGAACTCGAGAGCTGAAACCAAGTGGCCAATTCCCGGCGAGGGGATGAAGATGAGCTCTGAGTTGTTCATGTCTGCCATTTTTGCTTTCGGCTTGCTTGGTTTGTGAGCTATTCAAGGGAGAAACATTCTCTTTTTCCAAGCCAATGATTGCTAATAAATTTAGGAGAATTACACACAAGTCCTAATGAAAGAGAAAAAACACCATTTGAATCTAATAAAATCATCAAATTATATCAAAGTATCATTCCATGTGGGCCTCCTATGTCAATGAATACTACTCCATTGCTTCCTAAATATAAGATATGTGTAACTACTTTGATTAGATTAAGGATGTTAGTTAATTCAGTTAAAATCACATGATATTATCAAATCATCATAACCACTTACTTTTATTTCCACACTCCCTCTCTTATTTGTTTGTTATTGAAGAGTAACAATAGGGATAATTTAGAGAAAGCTTAAGAATAAATAGAAAGAGATCATATATTTAGGAACAAATACTCCTCCCAAAATAAGTCTTATATTTAGGAACAGAGGGAATGAAGATGAGCTCTGAGTTGTTCATGTCTGCCATTTTTGCTTTCGGCTTGCTTGGTTTGTGAACTATTCAAGGCAGAAACATTCTCTTTTTCCATTCCCTGTGCCAATGATTGCTAATAAATTTAGGAGAATTACACACAAGTCCTAATGAGAGAGAAAAGACAACATTTAATTTAAATCTAATAAAACCATCAAATTATATCAAAGTATCAAGAGATTTGGGAGATTAAATTAAACTACCATGGTTTGTGAACTATGAATATGAATTTAAAAAACATTATCTGTTTTTAACTTTTTTCATTCCATGTGGGCCTCATGTGTCAATGAATGCTACTCCATTGATTCCTAAATATAAGACATGTGTACCTATTTTGATTAGATTAAGGATGTTAGTTAAGTCAGTTAAAATCACATGATATTACCAAATCACCCTAACCACTTACTTTTATTCCCACACTCCCTATCTTATTTGTTTGTTATTGAAGGGTAACAATAGGGATAATTTAGAGAAAGCTTAAGAATAAATAGAAAGAGGTCATATATTTAGGAACAAATACTCCTCCCAAAATAGGTCTTATATTTAGGAAAAGAGGAAGTAATAAATTTAGGGAGAATTACACAAAGAGGAAAAATTAAAGTAATCAAATTACATCAAAGTATAAAATATCTGGAGATCTAGGAGATTAAATTAAATTGGCTGAATAATTGTGGAGAATTGCATTGATGTTCTATATAAGTGAATTAATATTAAACAAGTGACAATAAATTGAAATGAGTTGTTAATAATAATATCGACAACTAAAGATGGCACTATTAACAAGTGAAAAAACATCATTTACAACTAATTGAAACATGATTGATATTAATTCTTACCTAACGCTTCAATACAATTGTCCAAATAATTTATTAATGTTTACCAATTTTATTATAAAAAATTAATTACCAATAATAACTTAATCAAGCAACCAGCAACTTTGATAATTATTAATACAATTCAATTTATTGTTACTAATGTATCTAGTGATTTAAGTGTAATTTGATGATTTTAAGTGACATTTATGCTTTAAAACAATAAGACGTAAAGTATCATTCCCCCATTTTGTATTGTTATGTATGCACATCATGGTCATTATTATTTTATTTCATTGTTCATTAATAAATTTTAATAAAAATTCATTACTGGATTACAAGATGAACTTTAAAGTAGTTAAGACTTGTGTATCATTCCCACAATTTTGAATTCTTTTATATGCAGATGGTCTTTATAATTGTAATTTTTTTTATGTTTCAATATTAAATTTTAATTAAAACTGATAATTGGATAACAAGATGAAATTCAAAGTAATTAAGACTTGTGTATCATTCCCGCGATTTTGTATTGTTTTTCATGCACATGGTCATTTTAATTTTGTTTTAATTTATGTTTCAATATTAAATTTTAATTAAAATATATAATTGGATAACAAGATGGAACTCAAAATAGTTGACATGTTTATATCAATGTTTTCATAGAAAATTATAAGGAAAAAATTAAACATGTAATTCACATACTATTTTTACATCTTTTGAATATAAGTGTGTGTTAACTAACAATGTTGGCTGAGATGGCGAACAATCTTATAAGAAAGAAAATACAAATTCAAATTTAATGTAACAATTTTTTTTGGATTAATGTAACAAATTTATTATAAAAAATAAGAAAATTTTATACTCTAAATTTTGAAAGAAATTAATCTCACTTTAAAATGGTTTGAACATATAATTTGGACAAATAAAACATTATGTACGTATTTTTCATTCAAAAAAGTATTATATTTTATTAACAGTGGAAAAAAAAAAGACGCATTTTCTTATATCTTAAATTAATGCAGTAGCTGTAATTTGAAAGGCGATATCATACCAAACAAATATTTTCAATATTTATATATAATTATAAAGTCCTTTAGAATTAATCTAATACGGACAAGATGTCTCAATCAAATCTCATTTTGATATTTTAAAAAACAAGCTACTTTGAAAAATAAAAGGAGAATGAAGATGCCTCAATGTTTAATTGCTATTGTTATCAAATTAGATCAGGTGTCTGAAATCTGAATGCTTGGCTGTAAAGAATGCAAGACTACATTATTTTCAATTTCTTTTGTAAGAAAAAAATAGCGCCCAACAATAACATATTCACTAATTGGTTCAATTATCTTTCAATGCTTAACCCATCTAAAAAATAAAGAGCAAATGTGCAAATTTAACAAGGAAATTTTGTATGAGGAGAGTTTGGCACCATGAATTTTTTTAAAGACAAAAAATACATATAAACTTTGTAAAATGGGATACACAATACTTAATACTATTAAGTTTCAGGTACCTTTTTATTTGTGGTTCCCACAATAATTAATTTTATTTTGATTGGTTTAGATTGTTTAAACTTGAGGTATATAGATTTAGAGACCTAGGATTTGATTATAGAGGTTAATTTGGCTAAGTTATGATAAATTAGGAATGCAATTGTGATATCAATGATTAGTATATTCTAATTGAGGATGAATTGAGGTTTAGATTGGTTGAGAATGCCTCTTGAATATGGTTATGAGTAGGGCAGAGCAATCGGTTTATCGGTTCGGTTTTCGGTAATAACCAAAAAAACTGAAAGCCAAACTTTGCTTAATTTTTTAACTGAATCGAAATAACCGAAATATTTCAATTCGGTTTTGGTTTTTATCCAAATAACCGAAATTTTTTTCTTTTATAATTAAATCAGGCTTTTTGAATTTTTAATAAGTAAAACTCAATACAAATCATAAACCTAACAACCTCAATAAGATCTCAAATAACATAATACAATATATAAATGAGAAACATAATATAAGATTTATAAGAAAAATGCAAAATACAAACAAAATAAATGTATTTAATATTATTTCATCCTATAAAAAAGCATAATAAAAATTTTAAAAACTAAATATTGATGAATGATATATGACATATCACTTTTTGAATTAAAATAAGAAAAACAAAAAATATAGCTTGAAGTTTTGAATTTTAAAACTTAGTTGTATAAAAAGAAAAATTTTAAAAAAATATTTTTAAATTTTTTTAACATTTCGGTTATTCGATTATAACCGAATTATTTTTTTAGACACCGAACCGAAAACCGAAAAACCGAATCTACACAGAAAATCGAAAAAACTGAACTTAATTTGGTTCGGTTTGCTTTTGCTCACCTCTAGTTATGAGAAATGGGCACACTTAGAGAAATTCCAAAGCTATGGAATTTGTGAATTGAGTATGATTTTGGATAACTGAGTTTGGTAGCGAGTGGTTATGATTTGAGATTGACTAACTTAATCAAGCCTTGAAATCATAATTAATTGCCTAAAGTACTCAATTAGGACTTAAAAAGGGTTAAGTCCCTAATAGTATGTTTGTCACTTGATGAACTAATTAATCATGTGTATGTGTGCTAAATTGTGTAGAAAAGTTGTTGTTGAGCTTGAGCATAGAGAAATCCAGTTATGGTAATATTTCCTTGTCATCAAGAGGTAACCACTTTCCATATATCATACATGTTTGTATCTTCTTAATGGGAGTCCTGTGAACTATTTTTATATGTTTATCAAAGATTATGAATTGGTCAAGAAAGATTATTATTTTTGTATTGAAATGTCTTATGGGATTGTAAGGTTGAAATCTCTAATGATGTGATGAGATCATGTCTTGGAATGTGATATTATTTTGAAAGTGATAGCATGCCAACGTGTTTACTATGAGATAACTAAAGTCAATATGGTGCACTTTTGTAGATTATATTAAGATATTGATTGATTGTCGCACTATCACATGATAACACCCTTAATCAGACCGTGGCTTGGTTAATTGTCCCTTATTTAAGGAATTGCCCTTGTAGGCTTTATCATTCCCTTAGTGTATGGAATGGATCATTGAAACTTGGCTTAACATTGACCCCCAATTTGAGGAGAATTACTTGCTTAATTTGATTAAATGACTATGCTATTTTCAAATAAGAAGACTTTATTATGGTGATTATCTGAGTTGATGTAATTGCATAGTTGAACTCAATATATGTATAAATCCCACTCGACACCTTAGTATCACGCACTTACATGTATGATGAGTAGAACTAATATGTTACTGAGACAATTGTCTCACTCTGTTGCTCAACATTTTTCAAGTGATAGTTCTCGATCAAGGGTAGCAAGGAAGGGGCCAACTGATTGCACCTAGATATTATAAGTTTTCACACACTAATTTTGGAGAAGTAATGCGTGTTTTAGGCTATTACATGGTGATTTAGGCACCTCTTGTACTTATCCTATTGCATTGAGTTAGTTATATTTAAGTGTTAAATTTAGTATTTTTGGTTGAAACTCATGTGTTTTTGTATTTTGAACTTAAGGATATTACAAGTGTGCTTGAATTTCTCATTATAGGTACAAGATTGAAGATATGGACAACATTAAAGAAAACCTCTCAAACTACACAGTTCATTGTGGGTTCGCCACAGTTAACTCACAATGAACCCTAAATTTTGCCTAACATCTGAAGTTAGTTCGGCGTGCCTAAAAGACAGCGAAGCCATGATGAACTTGCGGTTTCTTAGAAAAATAGGGTTTGGCCAGATAATCGAGTTAGGTCTGATCTGACCTGACTCCAAATTACCCTACGTAGCAAACTTAGGCCACAATTTGGACCATATGTAGAATTTCAAGTTATTAGCTTTTCTCTTCCATCTTTCATCTCATCCTCTCCGATTTCCATCATTTCTTCACCCCAAATCCACCTCCACTTTGATTTTCCTCCATTATCCACAACATTCTACTAAAATTCGACCACTACACTACATTTCCATGGGATTCTCAAGCCAAATCGCTAATTGCATTCTTGGAAGCATGAATGACTAAGCGTTTTTGGGGATTATTAGTGGAATGATGCAATCAAAGTTTCAACACATATATTAGGGGAGTTATTTTGTGTTCTCTATGTCTAAATTCATATATGTATTCAGATTTCATTGTGTATTTGTTTATGTGTATGGATTTGGAACAAGCTTACTTTGATTCTATGTTATTGTGTAGAATTATCATAGGTCTTATGTGTAATTTAGAGTTTGCTATTATATGTATTGAACCTTGGTGTTTAAATATTGGATATAATACATTTGATGTGGTAGAATTACTTGTTTCCTATAGGTTTCCAGTAGCTTAATTGCATTTGAGTTGCACATTTGTTAATTGACTCTAGATTCTTATTTGAGTGGTCAAATTACAAATTATACACTCAAGTAGAGACTCAATGTGTTTTTACTTTTTATATAAATCTTACACTACCAGGTTAGTTTTCAATAATTAACCTAATTGACAATTGAGAAAGCAATGCACCCATTTAGGCTAATTATACTCAAGCGGATTTGTTTGTGGTTTATGCTTTGAACTTGGATTTTGAACTCCCAAATCTTTCAGAAGGTAGAACGGTTGCAAAGCTTTCACCAAGAGCCTTAATTCATTAAAAAGAGTTTCAACTACTCTTTTTTTTCCTCTTAATCCTAAACCCAAAAACAAATGTTTTATCTTTCTTTAATAAAAAAAATACCAAAAATATCTTTTCAATGTTAAACCCCTATCTTTACCACTCTAATGCATTTAGTTTAGTCTAGGTTTAGTCAAATCAACTCCTTAGCGAGACAATTCGAGGTTGCACCATTTAATGCAATCCTTGGTTTCTTTTTATTTACATTTGAACTTGAGGCGCATTTAGGCTAGGTCAAATCACCAGCTAACGCTTACAAGTTTCGTAGTGAAATATGTATAGTTTGGACTTTATGTGTTGCTTTGAATAGTACCAAAACTTCTTAGACATGTTTATTTGCTTCCGATTTACTTTGATACTTATATGGATTAGTGTTATAACTTTCTAAGGACCTGTTTGGATTAGCTTTTGGATAATAGCCTCTGAGAAAAAAGTTGAAAAGTGATTTTTTCAGCTTTTCTGAAAAAGCTGAAAAAATGGCTTTTGATGAAATGAGAGTGTTTCGATGATTGTTGTGAGAATGACTTTTTCTATGTATAAATTACTAAAAAGGACATAAGTTTAATGTGTTGGGAAAGAGAGAGGATAAGGGTATTTTTGGTAAATCATTATGACATGTGTAATGATGACATTTTTTAAACATCGTATTTCGTGCAAAAGTTAAAAATTCTAGCTTATTCAAAACCTAGGTTTTCAATCCAAAAGGGCTTTTCACGTTTTTTCAAGTGTTTGGCTTACCTTTTTTTAAACATAGATTTGGAGTCCAAATCTAGATTTATTATAAAAATGTGTTTGGCTACCATTTTTTAAAACCTAGGTTTGGACTCAAAACCTAAGTTTTGAGAGGCATCCAAACAGGCACTAAGCCGATAATCATTTTGGCAAAGGCCCCAGGCCTTAGATGTTATTTTATATTATTCATATGCATGTGATGGATTTAGGTTATTTTGACATCGATGTAGGATTCTTATGGTTTCAATTAAAGGCATGTTTGCGCATGTTTTATCGATTGAAGGCATGGCTTGATCGGTTGATCCTAAGTTGATTGGGACAGATTTTTAATAATTATGTTATGTGTAACACCCCAAATTTTAGAAAATAGAAAATAAATAATTATTTAAAGTTTTAGAATATTACTCAAACACTAAAAAGCACTGAAAAATAAGTTTATGATATTTAGGTATTTTTAATAATTTTAAGGCTTATTTTCGTTAAGGAACAAAGAAAATTAATTAGAAGATAAAATTTAATTTGGAAAAAGGGGATAATCAGGATGTAGTTGAGGTCTTAGAAAGGTATGTAGGAATTAAAAGCCTTATAAATAAATTTATGAGGCCATGCATATTTTTAATAATTTTCAAAGTTTATTTTCTTTATTAGTTCAGGGAAAATAGTTAGAAGATAAATTTAAATAAAGGAATATTTAGAATATTGGGATATTGGTTATTAATTAAAAAGTTTTATAAATAAATTTAGAAATTAAAGCATATCTAGGAAAATTATTTTAGGGACAAATTTAGGTCTATTTCTAAATGATAATGGTAAATAAAATTATGATTTAAGAGGAAAATAGGAAATAGAAAATGAAAAAGACAATATTTGCCCCTAGTTAAAAATATCCTCAGTTATAAAGAGAAGGGTAAGATAATAAAATACTTATTAAAAATATTACACTTATACCTTTTAACATACATCTCCCACGTGCCTTTCTCAATGTTTCCATTCTTTTCTTATTCCTTTTATCTCTCTGCATTCACACATATACACACTTGAAAATACTCCCTCTTCTATTCAAAAAAAAAAAAAATACACTCCCTCAAACCCGACGCCTTCCTTCTCTCATTCTCCTCCCTCTGCGTTTCGGCATTCCAGCGGCGGCATCAGCTCCAGTAACGGCTAGCGGCGGCGGAAAACGGAAGGAGAAGTTCAAGGAGTTTGGGTACGCTTCAGGTGGCTCTCCCTTCCTGTTTCTTCTCTTCTTCGAGCCGATTCTTGAGCGAGATAGGGGGGAAGAATCTGAGTTCTTGTGAGGTTTTTAAGACTTCTGAATTCATAGAAATAATGCTTGAACCATGTTTTTGATGATTTGCGTGCCGATTTTGGAAAGGAAATTGGAATAGGTTCGAATTTTTCTATAAATCCCTCTCCTGTCATTGTTCACCCGAAGTCAAATTGGGATTCTTAGGAGTTTCTTGTTTTGGAGCTTAATTACCTATGATTATTGGTAAGTCTAAGCTCATGAAATAGATTATATGTAGGAATTTTGAATGATTTCTTTGCCTCCCTTGTTCCTGCGAATTTTGTTGGGCCGAGAAGAGGAAAATTTGTGAAGTAATACACGTAAAAATTGGAACCTAGAATGGGGGCTCTGAATGCCTAATTCGATGAATTGTAGAATTTTTATTTGTGGTTTCCTGCCTTCCCTTGTTTCTTCCTGTTCTGGCCGAGCTTCACGTCTCAGTGATGCTTGATTCTTGTTCTTCCTATTGTTTCTCTGTTCCTATTCGGCCAGGAGCAATAGGATGACTATTGATGTTTTGTTTTGCTGCTGGGAGAATGAACTGAATTTGGTTAAGTATGGTTGATGCTAATTGAAGTTGTAATTGTTCTAATTTTTCTCTTTTGTCTTGCTTTGCTTGGCAAGATTACTGAAAAGGGAGAGGTTTTTGCTGATATTTGAATTGAACTAGAGTTAGAATTTTTGAGGATTTTGAATGAAATTCTGAACTCCCATTCGCTGCCTCTGTACCTGAACGATTTATCATTTTTGTTGCCCTGTTTGGGTTCCGAATTAATCGATACTTGGGCTTGGAATTTCTGTGATTTCGGAACCTAAAGATTCTATGCTCTGAGTTCTGTCTTGATTTGCTGTGTTCAAGCTTTGATTCAATGAAATTGGATCTATGAACATGCTAGGAGTTTATTAAAGTTGGATTTTAGCATTTTGCATGTTAGATTATATTTTGGTTAATGATGTTGTTTTATGCTAAAATACAGAACTTTGAGGTTGTTAGTAATCTAGAAGTAAATTAGACTAAAGTCTAATGAAGTTATATAACATGATGATGGGTGAAATGATTTTCTTGAAGGGTATTGGAATTTCTATTAAATGCATGACAGTTTATATATATTAAGGAATCTGCGCAGGTTCAGTTTTGATTAACAATGTCTGTAATTATATTGTATAAAACTATTTTTGAAGATCAATCAGGTTCTTTGAAAATGATTGTAACATTGAGTAATGTTTGGGGCTGGTAACTTGAAATTATTAATATGATAATATTCATATTGCTTTGAGTGTGTAAATATGTTACTGTGTTTAATAACATGCATTCCTTAAAGAGATTGACTAAGAAGTCTTTATGCTATTGTAATTATGTACTGAACAAAATATTAAATTATGTTTGAGAGTTAAATTGTTAGGATAAAGGAGATTAAACTGTGTAAGGTGTGATAGAGGTGGCTGTTTTGTTAAAGATTTGATGTAGAGGACGAAATTAATGAGCTTGATAATTTAGAAGTTGAGAAATGTAGAGATAAGAAAAGTTTAATGTAATTTTGAAGAATTGGAATATATGAATTGGTTATAGGGGAACTGAAATTCTAAGTTCTTGTTTTAAATGTAAAAGTAAAATCAGTTTTATTAAGGTTAAAATCTGATTAGTTGTGGTTGTTGTTTGATGTTGAAGTTTGGGGAATTTGGAAGTATTTAGTTAAATGAAATAAAATAAAATGAAATGAAGTAGAAGCATGTCTAGGATATGAATGTTGTTAGGTTATGTCTTTGCATGCAGAACCATTAGCATGAATCTAAATCTGGGAATCTCGATCCTCTTTTTGTTCTTCTTTGTGTTGATGATTTCTTGACGTAATGTTGGTGATTAAAGGAAAGTAAAATTAGAATTGAATGTGAGGTGTGAATTGATCATTCTTTGAGTTTGATTCGATTCTCCTGAGAGAATGGTATGAAATCAATGTTCTTAAAATAGATGGCTCCCTAAGCTGGTGGTTAATATTCCTTAATATAATTTGAAAAAGTAGTTGATTAATTCGGCCCATTCATTGCAAAAGCTTTCTATGTTCAATGTTTAAGTTTTAATTTAAAGCTTTAAAAATTAAGTTAAAGAGTTTAATCTGGAATTTGAATCAGATAAGTTTTAAGTAATGGTTATGGGAACTGGAATTTGATTTTAGATACTATTCTAAGGTTTTTCTCAGTTGTAAAACAAGATAAGGCTGTCATACCATGTGTGTTTGTTCGTGGGAAGTACGATAAATTGCTATTGTCTATAATTGGAAGAAAGATCAATAGTGATCTTGAATTGTTTGTTGGGCTGGTCTGTTAGTTTGAGTTTTAAGTTTAAAGTGAACTTTATTAACTGGATTATAGCTTTGAGCTATGTATTGAAGGCTCCTTCGATGTTATCGTAACTTAAGTAAAAGAAATTCCAACTCTGTTCTGTCTGGTATTGAGTGGTCTATTCTTGCTTCATTTGATTTCCCATTAGTTTCCAAGCTATTCAAAACAGGAAGCTGCAAATTGAAGTTTAATATATTATAAATGGATGTTATTTAATCAAGTGCGGTGATGGTTGTCAAATGCTTGCTGTAATAAATTAAAGGACAATAAATTTGGGTTTAAAGAGGAGACAATAACAGTTGTAAGCTTTGTTTTATTAACAATTAGATTCTAAATAAGAGAAAAAGGTTGTGAATGAAGTTCAAGGAAGTATTAGCTTTAATTTGCGACTAGTTTAATAGGGGTAATGTGTTAATCTGATTATTATTTAAAGTATTCAAATCCAATTTAAGTATTATATCCGTTAAAAGCATACAAGATCAATATCTCTATTTGTTTTAGTATTACATAGTTAATTAGTAACAGAAGTGGAATTATGTTTGAATGTGGAAATGTCTGTTGATGATTAGGTGGTTAACAACTAAATCAGAGATTAGGATTTAATCATATATTAGAAATGGGAAGGGTAGAAATATGAGTAGCATTATAGGTACGTGAGAGACGTTTAATTATTATGCCTAAGTTTAGGCATTGATATATTATTCCGGTATTATAAATATTTATAGGACAAGATAGTGGGATCGAATTCCCAGAATACGTAGAAGAGAAGGAATACAGTGAAGAGTAAGCTCAAGATATAGGTAGCAGTTTAATTCATTACATTAAAAGAATTGCATATATTATTTTGTAATATCTGTTTCAAGTTTACATTATGCATGAAGGTGATAAGCCTTGTTAATTAATGCATAGTAATTTATGGAATATTCCAGAGTTAGGTGGTTCGCTACCCCTTTGCCAAATCAGTTAGTTATAACTTTAAATGTTATAACGAGAAGTCCTATAGGTAGAACCACCACTAGGTAACAAATATATTGTTAATAGTGGTTGGTAGAGCATGTAGCGCAGGAAGTGTGTATAATTGTGATATTTGTTCAGGTTTATGAAATATATACATGACAATGCTAGCATGATAATATATGTTAATGAAAGAAACTGCTATTGGGGTTTCCAATCTCACCCCCTTCCCCAAACATTTTCAGTACACAGGACGGGAGAAGCTAGCTGGGGAAGAAGATTAGACGAAGGAATTAGGATTATAAATTGAAAAGTAAGAGGTAGTTAAATATTTTAGTAATGCTATTTGTATATGTTGTAAAATTAAGTTATTAAGTTAATAGTAGAGAGCTTAGATCATGGAGTTGTATAAATTGTATAAAGAAATTTAAATTTCCTAAGTGTTATGAATTATAAAGACACCCTAAGAGGGTTAGTGTACTTTTAATTGTTTTATTAACCACTTTGCTCTATAAGAAGTTTTAAATTCTAAGTTGTTTGAAAAGCCCATTCCAACTGCAATAAAGTTGGAACACTGTTTGAAAAGAAAAAAAATTTAAATTTATTCATATTCTTGGGCTTCTAATATTTATAAAAGTGGTTATAATTCAATTAAAACGCTATAATATAGTAGTAAAAGTCCAGGTATTACATTATGAGACAACTTTATAACAAAATTAATCATATATGTTTTTGTGTGAGCTTTATTAGATTTATTGCTAGTTTTGGTGTGTGTGTATATGCAAGTCTAGATAATCGTTGAATGATGTGATGATGGCTTGTAAATTTCACAACCATTATAATGGCTTCTGCTCTTTTTCTTTTCTTTTCTTTTTCTTTTTTTTCAGAAGTTGGGATTTTTAAGACTTTATTTGAAGTTCGTTCTTGTATCTGCTATAACGTGTTATAGTGATGCTTAATTTTTCTAACACTTGCGCAGGTCCTGTTGCAGAAGAGAAAACCTTTGTTGTATAGGTGATTATGAGCTTTGTTTTAAGTAAAATCTTTTGAAAAAAGTTGAATACCCATTGCCTATAATCTGTCGTATAGGTGATTATGATATTGCAAATTCTTCATTTTTGTTGCTCTGTCAATATCTCTGCTTTATCGTTTCTCTTCTGCAATTTCTTTTCACTGCCAAAGACACAGTCATTAGTAAAATCTTCGGTGTCACCGGGTGAAATATAGACGCAAGGTGACCTTGGATCCTTTAGAACGGGAAAAAAAAATGATGTCAATAGCTGGATGTTTATAATAATTTAATGTGCTTAGCGTGGTTTATTATTTTACTTCAATAACAATTTGAGTTGTTTTAGGGAGACTCTAATGAGTCATGACATTATTGTACCCTCGCAAGCTTGGTTTTACATCTTAACTGCAACATGAGCTTTTATCTATGGCAGTATTACCTTTGATCTGCCTATCTGGATCTTTAACATGTTTGTAGACATAAACCTGACAGTACTTGGCCTATTGTTAGCCTGTGATAAAGTTTCAGACTTCTTATTCTTAACAGGTTTCAAGCAGGTCAGGTTCAGGCTTAAAAAAAGACATGTTATAAGACATAGGCTCAATCCAAATTGTCTCAATCTAGGTTAGGCTGTTAAGAGCAAAGTCTGTCTGATTTGTTTCCATCCCTACCTTGATATTATTTAAAAAATTATCCTTTTTTTCAGTTTTGCTTAAAAAATTATCCTTTTTTTCAGTTTTGCTTTCTCACGGAGAAACTCCTCTCGCCGTCATTCACCTGCCTCTCACTGTTGGCCTTTCTTCGTCCTCCACCGCCGCCGCCGCCGCCGCCACAATTAAATCAATTCCATCATCTCTCCTTTAGGGTTGTCTGTTGGTCTCTGTTTGTTCTATATTTTCCTAACTTCAAATCTATAGGGGAGGGAGAGAGAGAGAGAGAGTAGTCTGTTGGTGCTCCATGGAAATTGACAGACCTGATGGCCGTTCGCCTAGTCAATTGAGGCCCCTTGCTTGCTCTCGCAGCATCCTTAATCGCGCCCATGGATCTGCTAGCTGGACTCAAGGTTATTATTCCCCTACCTTTTCTTTCCTTTTCTTTCATTTTCTCTGTTTTTCAAGTGGAGGTTGTCCTCAAAGTGTCTTTGATTCATGTTTATATTTTTGTTTTATGGTATTGTTCGTTTGGGCTTCAGTTTGATTTTGAATGAGAAATGACTGTCGTGGTTGGGTAATAATGATTAATGATGGGCATTGTAGAAAACATTCCTTACTCGTTCATGGCACTTTTGGTTTTTTGAAATATTTATCTTGGGTTTCAGTTCAAAAAAAATATTTATCTTGGGTTTTGATTCATCTTTCAGGGGAGACCAAGGTTCTTGCTGCAGTTTATGGACCCAAAGCTGGGACAAGGAAGAATGAAAA
The DNA here is from genome assembly GCA_037074515.1 of Mimosa bimucronata. Taxonomy (NCBI): domain Eukaryota; kingdom Viridiplantae; phylum Streptophyta; class Magnoliopsida; order Fabales; family Fabaceae; genus Mimosa; species Mimosa bimucronata. The sequence continues at coordinate 10,599,610 of CM073443.1, read as the reverse complement.
TCCTGAAAAAGCTTGCATTGAAGTTATATGGAAGCCTAAGACGGGACAGATTGGTGAGAATTGCATTTTTTTTTTTTAAAAAAAAAAGAACAAATGTGTTTGTTTGAATTGTTTTTTACATGGGTTTGGAGGCCAATGAGACACCTCATCTGATTTTTTGTGAGTGGTTTAATATGTTCATGGCTTAGGAAAATTGGAGAGGGAGTCTGAGATGATATTGAAGAAATCTCTTGAAAGCATTTGCATTCGAAGCATGCATCCGAATACTACAACTTCAGTTATAATTCAGGTCAGTTTTGCTTTCACCCTTGGGGTAGGATACCTTTGTCTCTCTTACCTACTCCTGAATATATTTATGGAAAAAGCTACGAGTATCTTCCTAGATTTCAAATACTTGGTATGCTAATAAATTTGAGACAGCCCAACTTTTTGTATTAATTTTTTTCGGTCACTTAGCATTGTCTAAATATATTTTCATCCTTTACACTTAACATATGCTCGTAAGTGAAAATGAATAATTCAGTTTGTTCTCACATGAAATAAATGTGGTTCTTTTGACTTCTTTCCCTGATGTTAGATTTGTCTATTGCAGTTTCCTTCTTTTATTTTGTAGCTACTGTTAAGTTTTATGTGTATGTTATTCTTAAGATATCCATAAATAATGTATCATCTAAAATGTCAGGGCATGATTGTATTTTACTTGTTGCTACTGCAGGTCGTCCATGATGATGGTGCTGTATCCTGATGGAATAGATAATTATATTATGATGCAATTGGTGACTATTTGGTTAAATTGTTACACCACAGAATTACACACTTTGGCAAAAATTATTTTTGTAACTAGTGCTATTTTTCACCTTTGCGAGTTGTGATTAACATTTTAGTGGCTGCTACTAATTCATGTTTGCACTCCTCTTCAACTTTCGAACAGATACTGTTCAGATTTTATGATTTTTAATTTCATCATGACCGTTTTACTGTTTCTTCTGCCTTGGACTAAGATAGTTGTTAATTTTTGAAATTATATAGTGAAAATACCGGAGTTCCTCTTTGGATCCCTTGCACTACAGTGTGGAATTCTCTTATTGAAAATCCTTTTTGCTCGTCAGATATATGCATGGTTGCTATTTGGTGTCTTCTGCCAAACTTATTCTACTTCACATCATGACTGATTTTCAATTAGCCATTTTCTTTTTTATTCTTGAGAAGAAAGTTTTGGACAAATAAATAGATGGATGGCAATTGAAGGATTTTATCTACTATGCCCCCTCTTCCAACTTATGGTCATTTCTACAATTTCTGTGCTTGAGTTTCCATACTTCCAATTTAGGGTTTTTGGTAACAACTTCCAATTAGGTTATTTTGGTGATAAGTGCCTTTCTTGAGGTGTCAACCCTACCCTATTTGACCATGAATTGAAGTGACAAAATTGGACAACCATAGGATATTCCATCACACAGTTTTATCCAATTGATGCCTGAAGGAGGACAATATTTAATATATTTATTTCTAGTCTACATTTTTTGTTGCTTTTCCTTGACTTAATAAGTAGCTTCTTCCGTGTGCAATAAATGCTGCATGTGCTGCCCTTGTAGATGCAGGAATCCCACTGAAACATCTTGCTGGTAATTAAAACTTATGGCATATTGTTGGCTGGCTGGCTAACTATTGTAATTTCATCTGTTGAAGCATAGTGAATTTCTCACTTTCTAATTCTTGTCTTTACAGTTGCAATATGTTGTTCTGTGGCTGATAGTGGCTATGTTTTACTGGACCCTAATAAACTTGAAGAGGAGGTTAGTAACATTTCTTCTGATTTAAAAGTTGTTCGATCAAGAGCACATTATGTCTAGTTAGAGTTAAGGAACCTAAATGTGGTCGTCATTTTCATAATGTTTGTAACTGTTTCTTAGTTTACTGTTTGTCAATTGAAAGTATCTGCTCTAAGTACTGATGTTGGTGGGAAAAAAATCCCAAAGGTGTTTTATGAAGTGCCTCATACACAACGTAAAGAAAAACCAATTATGCTCTCACCCATGCCTTTAAATCGTTCTTAAAATTGATATTGGGTGTGTTTGGATGGACTTCTGAAAAAGTGATTTATAGATAAGTCAAACTGAAAATAAGTCAGATTGTATAATGAGATTTATGTTTGGATGGGCTGTTAAAAAAAGTGACTTATAAGTCATAAGTCATATTGTGTAATGGGATGTATGTTTAGATGGACTTTTGAAAAAGTGATTTATGTTTGGGTTAGTTGTGATTTGATGTGTAAAATAAGTTAGAATTGTGGGGTCCACCAAAAAAAGTGACTTATAAGTCATAAGTAATAAGTCATAAGTTGAAAAAAAGAACTTATACTTATTCTTACTTATAAGTTACTTATTTTTATAAGTCGAGACAAACATGCTCATAAGTCATTTTCTGAAAATAAGTCATTCTTTATCAAAATAAGGACTTATTTGGCTGCAAGTAGGCGAGCTAAACATGTACATTGATAGTTTCTGTGCAAGTGTTGCTAAAATTTGTGCAGCAATCACTTTGAAGTTTGTTCACTGCAAGTTGGCAGAATGTTATCGAATTAGAGTGATATGTTTAATTTTTAGGATAAGAAATCAAAATGCAGTTTATTGAAACCTCAAGCATGGTGAATGTTATCTTTTCTAGTTTCCCATGTTACATTTTACTACTGTTACTTTACAACATTACTGGGTAGCTAGTTATATGGTCTGAGTTGTTTCTACTTTTATTTTCTCCTTGCTAAGTCTCCGTAATTTTAAAACAGGGGATCCTGGGCCGGTGCCTCTTGCACATAAATCTAATTCCATATTTCATATTTCATGGCAGAAAATGAAAGCATTTGCCTATTTAATCTTCCCAAATACATGTGTTTCGGTTCTACCAGGAGGATCCGTACAGGTGGATAAGGAACCTATGGAACACGGAATCATAACTTCTGTAACCCATGGTGCAATGTCGGGTATGTCGTGCTTATTTTTCACTCTATTGGATCCTGGACTGTCATGCATCTCCGACCAAAGCTTACACTTCTCATCATGCATTTGGCAATCTTAACATGTTCCTAAAACCAGAACAAGACACAGACACATGCATGTTATCCAGTTGTTCACTAAATACTTTGGCAGGAATCCCGATTAGGAACTCAAATTATGATAAGCACGTTCACATTAGCTTTAGATAAAACTCCTCTGACATATTTACCTTGTAAACTGTGAAATGACGGTTGGAAAGTCAGATTGGAGATGACTTTATTTTTCTATTTCTTTTAAATTTTAATGGTGTTAATATTTTTAGTGCTTGACCTGAATGAAATTTTTGTTTGAATTCTTTGAAGTGGATGATTATCTCCATTGCCTAGAAAGAGGGCGTGCTGCCAGTGCAAAGATGTCTGAGTTCTTGAGGAAGAGTTTACAGCCACAATTATCTGGAGACCCATCTAAAGCTGGTTGATGCCAACCAAGCAAGGTTGTGCCTTGGTATGTGTTGAACCCATGCTTGCTTTTGCAATTTTGCTAACTGGGAGTTAATTGAGCTTCACGCTTGTGAGCCATGTATGTTAGGCTTTGGTCACTGGTGGCACAGAAACATCTTCCTTGAAAGTGCTAGTGTAATGACATAGTCCTCATTGTTTAGATATTTAATGGATTCTGAATATATTTTTTTTTTTTTGGACTGAAAGATTCTGAATATTATTTTGAGGTTCTGACTTGTGTAACTCTGACCAAAATATATACAAGTTTTTTTTTTTTTTTTGGCCGAGACAAGTTTGTTTTTTCGGAATGTTGAAGTATATATATATATATATTTTTTTTTTTGGAACCCATCAATGGATAGGTGATGGGTGAAAAGATTATAGTTTTATAGATGTTTTATGATTAAGATCTTTTGAAGATTCATGAAGTGATGATGAAGAGAATTTGAGGAGATATACGAAGTTAATGATAAACTTTTAGAAATTCAAGATAAGAAAAAAAATTGACGAGTAACGGGATTTGGAACTTAATTATCGATTTTGATTAATTAGTTTATAGGTGATAAGTGATGTGGACTCAATAGGAATTTGTCCTAGAAAACACAAAAACTACAAATTGGTAAAGAAAGACGGAAGCGAATTAAGGAAAATGATAGAAGAAAAGATAATAATCTAGAAACTAGGAACACAATAAATATTCATTCTAGAAAACACTGAGAGCATAAAACCCAGCACCTAATGGAAACACGGTTTAAGAACTCCAAGTATAACAACATAAGAGTCGATCTACCTCTTATGTCAAGAAGTATCCTTATCCTCACAAGAATATAAGGTAGTAAGTAAGCTAAATAATTCTTCATTCAAGTCTAGAAATTGAAGTACAATAATGCAGCTTATGTATAGGCAAATATAGTTCATCCTAGAGAAAGAACCTAAGACATAAATGCCATTAATGATTATTGAGTAACGTGATTGGTACCAATCAATTCCAAGAGAATTAGAAAATTACTTGAACTTGAAGTAAAAGTAATATACCTAAGAAAATAAGAAATTAAAACAAACAATTTCAAAATAGGAAATTAAATAGTCTTCTAGAATAAACATTGACCAAAAGGCCTTATTCAATGGAAATAAACCTAGAAACTTCCCAAAAAAATGAAAATCAATCACAATGAATGCATAATGATGCATTCTAAATGCTTCTTTAAAGTACTTGAATGTCACTCATACTTATCTTCCAAGGCACATGCTTGTCACATGGAATTTTAAGTGAATTCTTCAAGCTGAACTACACATGGGCCTTGTACATCATGCTGTTAGGCTTAAAGCCGATAATTCAGGCCTAGTCCGTTTAGGCCCTAGCCCGAGGAGGGTTAATCTTTGATTTTGGAGCTAAAAAGAGGGAGCGGGCTTAAACGGGCCGGCTTGTCGGACAGTGGGCATTGACGGGTCAGCTCACGGGCCGACCTGTTTGTTTCCCCTTCCTCTTTTATTTTCATTTGCTTAAAGAATTAAATGTGTGTGCTATTTTTGTTTATATGTATATGGATGAAAATAATTTAAATGCTTATTAGGTTAGATCAAGTCCCATTAGTCCCACTTTTATACTTTTATTCCTTATTACTAAAAACATTCTATGTAATTGTGGTATGATTTCTAGTTCTAGACTTAGTACTTAATTTATGAGTTGTTGAGTTGGTGTAGGGCAATGCACTAATGCTTATTAAATTTGTATTTAAATATAACTTACATCATATATATTTATATTTTTTATTATAGGTCCCTTATTTTCATTAGCAATATACACTCAAAATTAGGAGAAAAATATTTAAAAAAGTCGAAGGCCACAGGCCAGCCTGAGGCCCGATGACTCAAGGGTTGTGCTTCACAAAAAGGTTTTTTTTTTGTTCGTGGGCCGAAACGGGCATGGCCAGTTTAAGCTCGGCTCGCCCAATTTCCCAACTCTACTTGGGCTTCTAGCAATCTGACCACCTTTCTTGGGCTCTCATTGAACATATGAAAGGATGGCTCTTCTAAGTAAGTAGGCTCCATCTCTTTAATCTCTCTTATCAAACAATTCAAGACATCTTTCATGGCTCTAGTCCTTGCTCGTCATTATTGGACTTCCACCCTTAACATTGGGCTCCCTGCTCCATGCCTTTCTATTCCTTTCACCTTGATCCCCATCAATGAGTCACAATCCAATGCAATTTTTATTTTTTAGGAAGACGAGAATTTTGATAATAAACTAACAAAATAGTAGTTTTTAAATAAAAATGACGTGATAAAGTTTATCTATTATTAATATAAGTTAAAATATACATTTGGTCTTTTTACGTTTTTATAAAATTTCAGTTTGATCTTTTAGCTTTAATTGTTATTAAAAGATGCTGATATAAAAATTTTGAAATAGACAAAGCATTGTCAAACACTATTATGTAAAATTAAATTTTAAAATAATAATAAATGCAATAAAAATATCATCATTTGAGACCAACTATATTATTGTCCAATTACCAAAAGAAAAAGTATATTATGGTCATAATACTAAAAAGACTATTTAAAAAGTTATGGGATAAAATCGAACGTTTTCATAAAGTTAGAGAATCAAATCAATTATATACTTTTATTTTTAATATAAAAATAAAAAAAATTGTACTATTAATAGCGGTCTCATTACATTTAAAAATAATCTACAATTTGATTGATTTTTTTTTCACTTAAAACCATATGATAAAAATATTCTTTTATGTATGTTTTTTATAACAAACCAGAAAACTACAAAGAAATCAAACAACTAAAAAAACATCTTTTTCCAACCCCATTTTAATTGGGCTTATGGGGTAGAATTTAGAAACTAGGAAAAGCAAGAAAAACCGGACACTACACTCAGTACTTCCGGTTTGCAACATGACACCACAAGAACCCATTCTTTTTTTTTTTTTTTTTTTTTATACATCAATGGAAAACCAAGTCTAACTAACTACTAATATGGATTCAAGCAATCCGAGACATTCCTATCAGCTTGCATTAACGAAGCAAGTCTGTCAAAAGGAGCATGAAGCTGTATATAGCCTGGCATCGTCTGTAAAGCATGCTTTGCTAGGAAATCTGCACAATCATTAGCATCTCGGTGGATTTGTGTGACCATTATCTCCCAGTCTCTGATCATGAGCGTATTTATCTCCCTTAGTAACGCTGCATCTGGATGGGTTTCTTCATTATGGTCTTTTATCAGTCTAACCACATCAGCTGCATCCGTTTCTAAAATTACTCTCCTGGATCCTTGTTCCCACATCATCCTCAATCCCCAGTAAAACAGCCCACAATTCCGCTTGAAGGCCATCACCATAACCCGGCACATGATGAAAGAAACCTGCTAGGAATTGACCATATGAATTTCTAAGTATACCACCACAACCCATAACTCCTCGTTGATTGCAAGCCCCATCAGTATTGAGCTTTGTCCACCCTTGGTTAGGAGGTTTCCAGCAGCTACTGCTAATCAAAATTCCGTTTCCGTTCAGATTAACCCGACATTTTCAATCGTGCCTGTGCTAAAGACTGAAGCTTGTGCTTTGCATGAAGAATGAGGTTGTCATTATTATATGCTTTATCTTGAAAGATAAACTCATTCCTACGTCTCCATATCAACCAACATACAGTAGCAAATAAATCACACCATCTCAATCCTTGGATTTGATCGGTATTACTAATGTTTATCTTCAACCAATCCAAAGAAGAACTTTCAAAAAAACTCAGCATGTTAGCAGGACCTCCCACTCTCATCCATAACTGTTTTGTTTCTAGACAATTTCGAAGAACGTGAATCAAGTTCTCTGATCGAATCCCACATCTAGGACATCCATCATGCATAACCATTCTCCTGCGACATCTCTCACCATTAGTCAATAATTTACCATGTAAAGCAATCCACATGAATGACTTACACTGGACAATTGTATTTAGCTTCCATATTTTTTGCCAACACTTGTCCTCTGATGCCTCCTTATGTACCACAAGAACCCATTCTTGATTTAGTTTGTTTTGAATTTCTTGTAGCAATGCTTTATTCTCATTATGTATGGGATGATTACTGTTGATCCAAACCACAATCATTTCATTGTCACTCCCCAATTCCACCTCCTTACTTCCCACATCCCATCTAACCTTTAGACCGCAAATGATTGCCCGAAGTTCAATACTGAACGTGAGATCCTTAGTATTAGAGATTTGGAAGGGAGTGGAGGGAAATTTTTGTGAGTTAAATTTTTAAAAATTGAAGAAGTGATGTTATAATTAATACAGGTGATACACGGATTTATGATTAAAGTTTCATCGTCATCATCATGGAGAAATTAAACATGGAATTTTATTTGATTTTAATATGCGAAATTACTTTTGTTTCACCCTCCCTCCAGGCAAGTGAGGCAACGAAGGAGGAACTTGTACTTACCTCATAACCAAAACCTTCTCATTTCATTCTCCTGATTTCCCTCCTCATAATTTTGCTTCCGTCTTCTTCATTTTCTACCAGTTTTTCTTCAGGAATGGTTTCTTTCTTTTCCTTTTTTCTTTTACTTCTCATCAAAATAATCTTTCTGTGTTCAATCTGTTCATCTCATTGCTTTCTTTGTTTTGATTTGCAGTTCCGTCTGAGGTCAATTTGAAAGAAAGAAACACGAATTAGATTTCTTCTTCCTTCTTTCTTTCTTTTGTGTGCTGAGAAAATTTTCCTACCTTCTCTGTTCATGAACTCAAGTGGTTTTCAATCAAATCTTTTTTACTCGTTTAGTTTTTTTTGTTGTTCACGGTACACTTAAGCTGAGAAAATGAGCGTGAAATTTCAGCAATGGTCGCCTCAACTTCTTGTTCCTCATTTTTCTTGCTCCGGACGACGATGCCACGTTAGCAGTGGCGTCAACGAAGGAGGAGGAGGAACTCTAGTGTGGCGATTCCCGCGCAAATGTGACCATACGAGTCTGGTTTGAGTTTATGGATCTTGCGAATCCACAATTTCAAAATATGAGTTCACCACCAGAAACTCCATGTCCAGGTTACTTTCTTTTTCCTATGAAGAATTGTCGAGGAATTGTGTGTTTGGATTGGGTTTTTTTTAGAATGATTTTTTAGAGGGATTTTTTTAGAAGGATTTTTGGAAAAAAGTCAAATTGTAAGAAATGATTTATGTTTGGATTTGTGATGATAGAAGTGGCTTTTTTTCAATCCGACTTTTAAAACATGTTTGGATGATTATTTTGAAAAGTAAGTTTAGATGAAAAATTATTAAAAAGGGTATTATTTTTATTAAATAATATATATATATATAATATGCATATATTCTTATAGTTTAGAAAGAAAAAGTGAAATTTGGGTTTCTGAAGGATTTTAAAGGCTTAGTTTCTCCCTTATTTTAAGGAAAATAATTTTTTAAAAATTATATTTTTAGCTCAAGGGATGATATTGTGTGAGAAAATAATTAGAGATTATTATGATAAATTTTTGGAGATAAAAAAGAAATTTTATATTACAAGAAAATATCTTATTTAAAAATTTTAAGAGTCTAATAGTCTAATTTTCCTATCCACTTTATTAAATAACAAATAATAAAATGTGTGGGGCCCATTAGAAGCCAAAAGCGAGAAGCCAGAAGTCAAAATTTTTAACTTCTGACTTTTGGCTTCCCTATCGGACTTCTGGAGTAGAAGTCATTCTCATCTACTTATGAACCAAACATAAAAAAAAATGGGGAATGGCTTCTGCGGTGCCGCCGGACTTTTGGCACCCCAGAAGCCATCCCAAACATAGCCAAAATCAGTGACGTTTATGGTCATCATTACATTTACAGTTATCATTACACTAGTGCTATAGAAGAGGCTCAATCACCAACAAATGCTTATTAAAGTCAAATTGATTCATTTTCAGTAAAGGGGAGAATCCATCAATTAAGCATAGTTGATGTGGTGGTTACCTTATTTCACTGATTAATCAGAGGTCTCAAATTCCATTTTACCTTTAAGTGAAGGAAAACCATAATGCGGATCTGGATTAGTCTGAACATGTTGAGTTCCCTGTGATATAGGGGCTGGCCCAGGATACCGGATTAAAAACAAAAAAGGAAGAGATTATGTTATTACATAGATTGACAACATTTATGAGAGACAATTATGACGATAATTTTCTTCCATTTTAGTGTCCATCGTAAGCACTATCAATAGGAGCTATCCTTGATCGTTTTTCTCACCCCACCCAACAATTCTTTAGCTTCTCTTCTCTCTCTTCCTTGTAGTGTTTTGATGTGCAAATGTTTTGTTGTGCAAATCACCTTAGATTATCGCCGAGTTGTGTGAGTTTGGAAAGTTTCTAACTTTTTACTTTGAAAAAATATTTTTTTTGGTTCTCTCATTTTCTTACTAACATGTGGTTACATATGTACATAGGATTCTTTAGGACTTGCCAGTGGCGAGTTACTAAAACTAATATTGGTCATGGAATCAGTAGAGCTGGAAGAAATTTTGAAGGTCCCTAATTCAATCAAAATTAAATTAGACCAACCTAATCATAATTAAAATAATATAATTTAGTGCAAATATGTAAAATAATTTAGCCTTTAAAAGTAATATTTAAATAAAAAAGAATTACTCCCTCTGATCCTAAATATAAGACTTATTTAGGGAGGTATGAGTTGTCCCAAATATAAGACATATTTCTAATTTTTTTAACTTTTCCTTAAACTATCCTTATTGATGCTTCCCAATAATAAATGTAGGGTGTGAATAAATGTAAATGGTTATGGTGCATTGGTAATATCATGTGATTTTAACTAACTTAACTAACATATTTAATCTAATCAAATTAGGTAAATATGTCTTATATTTAGGATCGGAGTAGTAATAAACAAATAAATAAAACATATAAAACATAAATATATATATAAATCACAATAATCCAACAAAATAGGTTTCTAAACTATAAAGGAAAAATGACAAAAAAATCCCTTAAAATTTGTAAAATCACAAATAAGGAATTTTGAGTTATTAATGGTTATTAATGCCTATTATAAAGTTATTATTGGAATTTTACAAAAATTTAGAGGGATTTTTTTGTCATTTTCCCAACTATAAATATGACATATTACTATTTCTTTTGACTAAAAAAGACACCATTTCTTGTTCAATAATGATAGAATACAATTAAATTCCAACTTGCTCAATCTATTCAAAATTCTCAATTCAAGACATCTCACATCAATTCTCTGATTTAATCGGGCAATTATGTCGTGTTTTAATAATACGGTGAAAAATGATGCTCAAGAAAGTGCCCATGTTCAAGTGGCCACTAGCAGCTAATGATCAGATGCCATAACCCCACTGGTTTAGTGACGTCCACACGTCAAATCCACAGCCTCACGTGACAATCTGAAGACAAGCAATCAAAGATAAGACGCTTGTGGAGACCTCACGCCAAGCAGCCATAAAAGTGATAAATATTACCATCACCTAATATCGCCTCTTCTCATTCTTCTGAAAACCCCCCCTTGTGTTGTGCAGATTTTCAAATTAAACATGGCTTCTGTGATCATGTCATTTGCTCCGGCCACCACTAGAGTGTTTGCGGCGACGGCGGCAAAGGGAGCAGGTGGCAGCAAAGAGGAGAAAGGACTTCTAGATTGGATTTTGGGAGGTTTGCAGAAGGAAGACCAGCTTCTTGAGACTGATCCTATACTCAAGAAGGTGGAGGAAAGGAGTGGAGGCACCGCAACCAATGGTGGCCAGAAAAACTCGGTCGCCATGCCCCAAAAGAAGAACGGTGGATTTGGAGGATTGTTTGCCAAGAAATGATGATAAGGGGCTCAAAATACACATTATTACTATTGTTTCTCTGTATTATTGCTTTGAATCATTAGGCCATTATGTTAACTTCTCTCTGGTCTCTCTCTTTAAGGATATTAATGCTATTGCTGATTTTGGTCTACTTTGCAGGCAGTCAATTGAAATTTAAACTGGCCTCTGTTCAATCTGTTCAGATGATAATAATGTGAAATAACAAAACTGCAGTTCATTTTGAGGACAAACAGAGCTAACTATGTTCATGTCTTTTGCACATTAAGCTGTGGAAGCAGAGGATATTATTGCTACAGAACAAGTTTTAATCATTTGGTGCACAGACACAAAATCTTTTTAAACCACTTATAAACATGACTCGTTTTCAATATTATGAACGGCATATGAAGAAACACATTTAATTAGACATAATTAGAAATTAATTCACTAAACTACTGTTCAATAATTGCCAAAGTCTCGAAAGTTGACTGAAGTTTAATGCTTATTTTCTTAGTGTGTTTTATGTAACAACTATCTTCAGATATTTATCTCCTAGAGCGTTACAAAAACAACAAAACTTTTTTCTACCATATCAGGTCAGCAACATGCTATTGTATGACACCAATTTACCTCATAGCGTGATAAATCACTTGAATAAGTTAAACCAAAAACCCCCCAGTATGTTTGGTTTTGGTGTACCTGATGGGTATAGTGATTTCCAACGTGAAATTAAACAATTAATCAAATATATATATTAAATGGATCGATCCAACGCCTTTGTGAGGAAATGTCAGCAATTGATTAAGATAAGATAAAGTTTCAGTCTACTTAAATAAATGGTTTAAACAGATTGCAGAGAAAATTGTGGAGGCTTACATATGCACATACAAGCAGATAAGCATTAAATCATACAAACATAACTTAATCATTCATTCAGTCTGTTTCTAGCTCAAGATGCATCGCATGGCCAGAATGTTGCAATAGAAAGATCCTGACTACTTTACAAAGGATTGTTGGAACGATTTTCATCCAAGTATCATATCAACAACAACGTGTGTAGTGCAGTCAAATTCCATGATTGAATCATATCTGTCCAAATCTGATACACAAATCTCTAATATCAGTGATCTGTTGATCAAGTTCTATGTACATTAACAAGGGTAGCTAATTCCAGGAAATCAAACAAATCCCTGAAATTCATGTTCCAAGTAAGAAAATCAGTCAAAACACCTTGCCAGTGATGAAGAATGCTTCAAGTTGAGACAATGCAAGTCAAACATTTACCAGGGCTAACCTTTCGCACACCCCTGTCACTTATTACTCCCTCTAGACCAAAAAATAACATCAAGTTGACTTTATTGAAGGGTTCAATGATGCAATATAAATCACTCTAAATTACTTATATTTATCATGTTTTCTCAAAACTAGTTAACCTTACTTATAAACTAATGCACAATCTACTTACATGTAACTTATGTTATAATTAAGTGGTCAATTTAGCTTCCTTAATCTCCACACAAAAAAAAAAGTCAACTTGATCTCATATTTTTGGACCGAAGCGACTATTAAAATATCTTTCACAAAGAAAATTGCCTTGACACTGATATTATCAGGCCTAATATTTTTTTTCTAGATGTGCAGCTGTATACTCCAAAAACTCATCATCAAGCTAGTACTGTACACAAATGAACACAATCTATAGACATTCAACCTTACATTGAAGGCTTTCAGGATTGTTTCTCATTCATGACAAGCAAAACCTCACCACCATAAGCAATGACAGAATCCAAATAAACCCAAACTTCATCTGTATCTTTGAAAGGTTCAGGTGAAGCAAGATCGCTGTCCAAGTTATACCAGACCCCATCAATCCTCCTCAATGCAACCCAGTGTCTACTTTTCCAGAGGCCAAAAATCCTCTTGACAGGGACATTAAGCACAATCCCCATTAATGTTTCCTCAGGGGCATTGAGATCAATAGAGGATGCTCCATTACGACGATCATGCCAGACTACACTATTCCCTTTCTCTTCCAAAGCAGCAATCAGAACATTTATGTCATAGTTTCCGGTCAAGACATTATGATGAGGCTTAAAAACAATTGATAACAGTGTCCAGTCTGCTTGTTCAGGATCTTCAAGCGTTAGCTTTTCAGAAATTGCATTCAAGCCTTCCTGAGTAAAGGCATCCTTTTCCTGATGGAAGAGAAGAATTACAAATAAAAGAAATCAAATTATGGAAATTTATAAAATAATGAAATTCTATTCACCATGAATTTCTTTGAGGAAAAAGAAAATCAATTATCTTCTAAAGCCTACTTCCCAATTGACACTTGGAAATCTTTAACAAGCTGGATCGTCTTATCTTAGTGCAACAAAGAGAAGAGTTTCTGATAAGCCTAGCCATTCAAAACTCAAGAATAAAGGTAACGTTTGATTTGATTGCTTCCATTTCTCATGAAACAAGCAATGAAACAAAAAAGAGTCACTACAGCTATGAAAGGAAGGAATTATGAAAAAGGCACCTGAAAGAGATTGTTCAGGCAATGTAATAGGCAATACTGCAGCCTTTGCGTCTCATGATATACTTGGCAATCTTTGCTTGACATCTCCCCACCTCACAAAAATCAAGAAACTTTCAAAGGAAAAATTGCAAGAATATGGGCTTCAAAACTGGAACCTGCGGATAACCATTTGAAAGAGAATATTTAAATTATTAAAACGATACAATATGCGACACAGTAAAGCAAAATACGTCACCATACTAGTATATTTGAAAGAAAACGTTCTACGGTTGATGGACTCTACCATTATGATAATCACGGGGAAAACACGAACTTGGCTTCGAAAGTATGTAAGAGCTCCGCAAAAGTCAATTTCCCATTTCATAATAAGTCAACAAAATTAAAGGTACAATAAACAATCCAAGTAAAACTAAGAAATACAAAACTAACAATCTCTCCAGCATTCTGATAATTATGGGTACATTGAAGAACTACAAAACATAGCTTCGAAAGTACAAAGAGCCCAGCAAAGTTGGATTTTCCATTTCATACATCATTAGAGTTAAAAGATGCAATGAGGAATTCGAGACAACAAATAAGACCACAAATAATCGATCGGACAGATTGATACGGAAAAAAGTTTAAATAAGCCAATTGGGAAGAGGCAGAAATCCATTGGGAAACAAAAATCGGTGAAAAAGAAGAGAATAACTCACCCCACTGAATGATCGACTATGAATGAATTACCCAAATTCGAAATTCGAGAGACAGAGAGTACGATCTAGGGCAAGCTAAAGTCCGAGGTCCTCGATTCTTTTTCTTTTTCTTTTTTTTTCTTTTTTTAAATATGGAGCAATTGAAGGTGCAAAGAGAAGTCGATGTTAAAAAATATGGGTGCATATAATCTTTCTTCTCTTGGTAGGTTTGATCCAAATTTGGATCTATCAAATTTTAAACTAGGGGTTTAATCTTTCAAATTTCGTTTTTCCTTTAGACATTGATCCCTATATTTTAATGAAAACCTGGACTATATTTGCCACTTGAAGGATTAAAACATCTTTGTTTTTTTTTTTTTTTTTGAATTTAAGGGACTAAAACTAAAATTAAGACAAATTTTATGGACTAAACATCATATAAACCCTAAAAATATTGATGGTTAACAATTTAACATCAAGAAAAGAAAGGTGTCTAACAATCATCTCTAGAAGTTTAGTAGTAAGATTTAATCAGATTTGGTGATTCGTTAGGCACTAGAGGTTTGGATATTTTATGTGGTTACTGTAATATTTAGTTCATCAAGTTTTTTCTCAATTTGATTTTTGCCCATCATTTTTTAATAAAAGGTTTTGATCTCTGGAAAGATAAAATGGTCTATTTTTTATTAAATTATGGGGAACAATGTTCTAGACCAAATGAAAGTTAATGATTACAATAACATGTACAAAACTTGAGGACAAAATCAAAATGAGTGCATGCTGAAGAGAGTAAAAATTATATTATATGTTTTTACTTCTAAATTGGTGAACAATTAGTGTTCAAAAATTTTATTGATGAGGTATTATTCTAGATAAAAATTAATTATATTAATCATGTCAATAAAGTATTCATTTATTATATTAATCATGTCAATAAAATAATCAAACATTTTTCACCAATTTTTATAAACTCAATTGCCTATCTACGCCACTTTGTATCAACCATACCCAAATGTACATTATAATTTTGGTAAGATACACATATAACCCTTTAAGGTTTTAATTATATCACATAGTTACATTTATGTTGTTTAACCTTTTCGTTTCAAATGACAATTTTTTCAATTATTGTTATTTAAAAAAATAAATTTAGCATGTTGACATTAATGAATGTTTTGTAAAAAACTTAAAATTATAATGTAATTCCACTACATGGGATCAGCTACATAATATCTTACAAAAACAATTCATCTCATAGAGAGTGATCAACCACTTAAATAGTTAAATAAGTCAAACCAAACTACCCATATTATATTTGGTTGTGGTGTATGGTTATAGTGATTTCCAACATGAAGCTAAACAATGGATCAAATATAAATATGAAATGGACTTATGCAATGTCTTTGCATAGAAATGTCAGCAATTGATTTAGATAAGATAAAATTTCTGTTTTCTTAAATAAATGTTCCAAACATATTGCAAAGAAATTTATGGAGGCTTATAGAATCATCATTTAATTATAGAACCATAACATAATTATACATTCAGTCTGTTTCTAAGTAGCTCAAGATGTAGAACATGGCAAGAAAGTTGCAATAGAAAAATGCAGACAACATTTCATTGTCAAATTCCATGATTGAATCTTATCAGTCCAAAGCTGATATACAAATCTAAATTGTCAGTAATCTGATGATCAAATTCTATGTACATGGACAAGGATAGCTAATTCTACAAAATCATACAAATCCCTAAAATTTATACTTCAAGTATGAAAATCAGTCAAAACACTTTGCCAGCGATGAAGAATGCTTCAACCTTGAGACAATTCAAGTCAAACATTTACCAGGGCTATCCTTCTGCATACCCTCTATTGCTTATTATTAAAATATCTTTCACAAACAAAATTGCCTTGACACTGTTTTTCCTGTTATTATCAAGCCTATTTTGTTTTCCTAAATGTGCTGCTGTATACTCCAAAAAACTCATCATTAAGCTAGTACTGCACACAAATGAACACAATCTAGATACTCAAGCTTACATTGAAGGCTTTCAGGGCTGTTGCTCATTCATGACAAGCAAAACCTCACCACCATCAGCAATGACAGAGTCCAAACAACTGAAAACTGCATCTGTATCACTGAAAGGTTCTGGTGAAGAAAGATGGCTGTCCAAGTCATACCAGACCCCATCAATCTTTCTCAATGCAACCCAGTGTCTATTTTTACAAAGGCCAAAAAACCTCGTGACTATGACATTAAGCACAATCCCCATTAAGTTTCCATCAAGTGCATTGAGATCAATAGAGGATGCTCCAATACGACGATCATGCCAAACTACATTTTTCCCTTTCTCTTGCAAGGCCGCGATCAGAACGTTTACGTCATAGTTTCCAAGAAAGACAGTATGATGGGGCTTAAAAATAATTGATAACAGTGTACAGCCTGCTTGTACAGGATCTTCAAGTCGTAGTCTATCAGAAATTGCATTCAAGCCTGCCGCAGTAAAGGCATCCCTTTCCTGTTGGAAGCGAAATAATACAAATAAAAGAAGAAATCAAATTATGGAAATTCTTAAAATAATGAAACTCCTTTCTCCAGAAATTTCTATGAAGAAAAAGAAAATCAACTGATACTTGGAAATCTTTAACAAACTGGATCTTCTTATCCTAAGGCAACAAATAGAATACCTATTTAACATTCAAGAATAAAAGTAACGTTTGATTTGATTGCGTCCATTTCCCCGTGAAACAAGCAATGAAACAAAGAGTTGCTATAGGTAACTATGAAAGAGAAAGGGATTATGAAAAATAGGCACCTGAAAGAGATTGTTCAGGCAATGTAATAGGCAAAACTGCAGCCTTTGCGTTTCATGATATAATTGGGGATTTTCGTTTGCCATCTCCAGTATCCACCATGAAATACTCACAGAAATCAAGAAGCTCGAAAGGAAGAATATTAAAAATCAATATTGGGCTTCAAGACTGGAACCTGAAAGGGTAACCATTTAAAAGAGAACACTAAAATTATTAAAACAATACATTATACTGCACAATAAAGCGAAATACATCACCTACAAGTAATTTGAAGGAAAACATAATGGTTTTTATCAACATATCCTTTCTAATCAACCAAGAAAAAAAAAAGATTGTTAGGAATATGTGAATGATTCTAGAATTAATGAACTTAAGAGGTAAAGACGTTCAGCTCCAGCATTCTGATAATCATGGGGAAGTCAAGAAACACAAAACTTAGCTTCATAAGTATGTAAGAGCAAATTAAAGATGCCATAAAGAATGCCAAGCGAAACTAAACAACTAATAAGTCCTCTTCAGCATTCTGATAATAATGTGGAAATTCAAGAACCACAAAACCTGGCTTCTAAAGCACAAGAGCCCGGGAAAGTTGAGTTTTCCATTTCATATACACCATCAGAGATGAAAGAATTAATCAAGAATCCGAGTAAAGCTAAAGAGCAAATAACTCCTAAAATGGATTAGATTAATAAGATGATTTCATGTTACCGGTGGAAAAATAAAAGTTCAAATAAGCCACTCAATCTCAAGCCATTTGGGGAAAGAAGCTAGAAAATCCATTGGGAAACAAAAATCGGTGAAAAAGATGGCGGTAAAGGAGAAAATAACACACCCCACTGAACGATCCACCAGAAATGAAAATACCCAGTTTCGAAACACACAGTATAGAATCCAAAGTTCCCAAATTTTTTTGTCAATGTGAAGCAAGTGAAGGTGAAAAGAGAAGACCGTCTAAGAAAATCAATTGAAGTTTAACATCAATGAAAGAAATATAGCTGGGAGCCGTTTGGGGATTGTAACGGTTTTTTTGTGAGGGTGTATGTTGTGGGGTCCACATTCAATGCTAATTGCTTGCTGAAATGACTACAAATTATTATGAATGATCTAGATTTAAAATTTAAAATTTTTACTTGAATACTTTTTTTAAAGATAAATTTAAATTTTTGAAAGATGATGATTAACTTTACTTTTTATTTTGTAACCATTAAAATAAAAAACTATTAGAAATAATAAAGTAAATTAAATCAAATATAGACAATTAACATAAATATGAAGATCCAGAAAAAAGATGAAAAACCCCTTGCTCATTTTTGTGATGATCATAGAATGTGAATCCGTATTTTGTCTTGATAATCTTGCCCCCGAAAGTTTTTTAGGTACATGTGTAGATCTAGTATCCAACAATTGTGTAAATCGTACCAAATATAAGTAACAATTTTTTAGTGCAAACATGGCATTAATCAAATAAAAATGATGTAAATATAGGAAGTCCAATAATTAGTCGTTAAAACTGTTAACAATTGCGAAGTGGGGCCTATAATTGTTCATATTATACAGGGTAAAGGTGCAGATTTGGTATCTAAATATTGTACAAGTCACACCAAACATAAAATCGTACCATGCATTATGCACTCCACATACCACCTGTTATGTTTGTGGGCCCCACTTTGTGTTTTTTTAACGGTTCTAACGGTTGGGTAAATGATTTCCTATATTTGCACCCTTTGAATATTAATATTATGTTTGCACTGAAAAATTGTTATTTATGTTTGGTACGATTTACATAATTATTGGATATTAAATTGCAACTTAATCCAAGTTTTTTCCCCCAAAGTTGACTAGGAAGTCTTAAAACGTTCCGATATTTCTGTATTTCATTACAAAAATAATATTAATCATTAAGAAGTTGATATTAACACTTAATATTTTAACAAATGACAAAATTTCTCCCTTTTAATACTTTAAGGCAATATTGCATTCAAAAATACTTTTAAGACAACATTGTTATGTGATAACAACTTTTGAGACAAAATAGACTAGTAACTTTTTTCAATCGGTATATACTTGTGTTTAAAAAAGTTTTTGGAGTATTTTCTATGTATAAATAATTATGAGGAGCTCTCTATCAATAATTTTCAATTAAAACATCTAACCAATTTTCTAAAAATTAAATTGTCTTTAACGCTACTTTGAATCACCCACATGGCTATATATATGTTATAGATTTGGTAAAACACACAATTATT
Source organism: Mimosa bimucronata (assembly GCA_037074515.1). Classification (NCBI taxonomy): domain Eukaryota; kingdom Viridiplantae; phylum Streptophyta; class Magnoliopsida; order Fabales; family Fabaceae; genus Mimosa; species Mimosa bimucronata. The sequence goes on along the minus strand of CM073443.1, from coordinate 10,580,038 downwards.
CTACAAATTTATATAATGTTTTAATTTGATTCTCAATTAGTCAATATATAAGGTAATTTTACATTTGTCTAACCAGTTTCATATAACATATTTGGGAAAGAGACAAATAAATACCATTGAATTTCAAAAACTCATAAATGGACCTCTAATATGAGAAAGAACATAAGATGGATTGTTCCTAATTTGAGATAAGTAAATTTGATCAATACGCTTATTGAAATTTTTAATATCATTGCTTGGTGGTTAGCAATGTTTACTATTTGTTAGCGAAATTGATTCTAAGTTCTAATTGTGTGAAGTGGTTAATTCCTTTATTTTAGTGGTTAATAACGTTACTAGAGTGGTTAATACCCCAAATTTACTTATCCCAAATTTGGAACAACCCCTCTTATGTCATTTCTCAAATTGGAAGTACCTTTTTGGGTTTTTGAAATTTGAGGGGTATATATTTGTCTTTTCCCAACATTTTTTTCTAATTATTGTCATTTTCAAAAATTAAAGATAATATGTTAACTTTAGTGAATGTTTTGTCAAAATATAAAATTGTAATGTTGACTTTTTTTGCTAATGAAACAAATGTTTTTAGGATTAGAGTATTTAAAAGACACTTTCAAAATATTAAAAAATTAATATAAAATTTTGTGTTGAAGTTTAACTACGATAGTGTACTTTTGTCAATAATTTTTGGCTAAGACGAAACTAGGGTAGTGACTTCCTTACTAGTAACGGAAAATACTTCTTGTAATGTTTTAAAATATTTTATGCATATTTAAGTTAAGTGATTTTTATGCATATTAACTATGTAATGTTTTAAAATATGTAAATATTAAAAGGGAAATAACAAAAAAATACCTTTTGAACTTCAAAATTCTAGATATGAGACTTTAACTAGTTGAATAAGATATTCACTAGCTGAGTAATGATATTAACAAATGTAAATTACCTATTTGAGATTTTAAAATTCAGAATGTATTTTCTGTCATTTCCCCAATATTAAATTACCTTTTCTTTACTAATATTATAAATCTTTGAGCCTAACTATCGGTTAAGAGATTAAATTTTGAAAAATTGTGACCATAAATTTAAGGTACTTATAAAACCATGGTGTTGTTTTTTTTTTTTCCTTTATTTTTTGGTCATCAAACATCATGTTAGTTATAAATTGAAGTATTATCATAAATTAACAACACAGAGGGGGTAGGATTATTTTGAATTAAGAAATTTGCAAATGCAAAGCCAATAGATTTTGGAAATAAATAAATGCGCTTTGTGTACACATTGAAATACGGTTTTCGCATAGTTATTTACTCATATAGCTTGTTACACTTACATCTTATTTCATGCCTTTTATTATTCATTTAATTAATTACAACTGGCAGATAAATAATTGGGAAAAAACTCCTGAATTACAGGATCATATAAAACTAAGAGCCAAGCAAAAGGTTCCAAAAAAAGATAAACTGACATTGTTCAATGGCTAGCCATTTGTTGAGGAAAAGAACAATCTGCTTTAATTTTTTTTCCCTTACTACACACCAAAATTTGGGGAAATCCAACTACATCTCTCTTTCTCTCTGTTGATTCCTCCTATAGTTCTAAACTTTCCTGGAAATTTCCAAGAACCCAGAAGAAAACCACAAAAAAGCTGCATTACTCTGCATTTCAATGGCAGAAAATCATTTTTTTAATCAATGGAGATAACTTGTAACAAACATATATGATAATGGCTAATTTGTTGAGTTTTGGTTGTGCCAGAAAACAACCCATCAACCTCATCAGATCAATTTAGGCTTCACTTTTTTTTCATATTTAGGGAAAGAAACATGGAAACAAACATGGGTTTGAATACTGCAAATGCAAAAGAAATCTCACTTCGTTTGTGCAAATTGCTTCTGGCTTTTTACAACACAAGCCACAGATTTATACAAAAGCATCCAGTGATTTCTGGTGTTTTCTCAGTCTGCTTCATCCTCTACATATTTCTCTCTTACATTTACAGCTTCCTGGTTTATTTGTCCCCATTTATTATAACCACAGCCATTTTCATCAGAATCTTCTGGAGTTCGGAGCAACCTCAGCTTATATATGTCAAAAGAGAAAGGAGAAGGAGTGACTTCAAGCATTCGAGGCTCGCTGGAAAGTATGGCAGAAGTGACTTTGTTCTTGACAGATACTATACAGATTCCTCACATCATAGCACAAGTAGAAGAAGAAATTGCAGAGACAAGAAATGGGGTTTGCATGGTGGTAATAATGATTTTAACGATGCTTTTTCTGAGATCAACACAGAGAACAAAGGCATTATCAGCTCTATTGAGAGATCAAGAGATAGTTCTTCTGATGATAATGATGGCTTGCTCACCAAGAAATCTTCCACAGGTCCTACTCCAAAAACCTTGCGCTCTGAGCCTTCAATGAGTGACTTGGTGGATTATGGTTTGATGGAAGGAATTAAGCAAGATGATGAGAATGAAGAGCTAAAGGATAAGGATTATGATGATGATGGGATTAAAGAAGGTAAGATAGATTCCATTGATGTGGGATTTTTGGAGTTAGAAAGAAAAACTAGGATGGAGAATCTCATTAAAGTAAGAAAAGAATTGAAGATGCAACTTGAAAAAGGTGTAAATCCAACCCATCTTCTTGCTCCTGTGCTTGTGACAAGGAACAACAGTTTCAAAGGTTCAAAGAGAATTGGAGTTGATGGAACAGAAATGCCTGAATCTGCGCCATCCATAATGCGACCTTCGAGAACTTTTAATTTTCTCTATAATAATTCTTCTCCACGTAAACATGCTCTCTTTCAAGAGTCCCCTCGAGCAAACCTCAAAGACAGGTCAGCATTATTCTCCAGGCATGAAAGCTTCAATGCAGACAGATCTGGAAGATTTCCAGGTAACAGCTTATAAGCCTAAACAAGAGAGGCAGGATTTTTCAATGAAGCAACATAATTTTCATTCAGCCCAAAAAATTCTGAAATTTCAATGCAGAACTAAAACACAAAATGAAATTAAATTCTGAGACCAAAATGTCTTTCGTTCATTGCATTGTACATTTGAACAATTAACAATAGCAAAACAGTAAGTTTCAAATAACAACTGTATATATGAAGGAGGAACATCTTGGACTCATAATTTCACTTTGGATCTTTGGTACTGCTGTGTAACTTAAGTACACTTTATTGATGCAGACAAGGAAAAGGGAAGCCGTGAGAGTATAACTGAGCAATTGCTCTCCCAGTGTGGTACTTTGGAAGAAAGTGATCTGAATTCTCCCAAACCACAAAGCAACTTCAAGGAACCTGAAAGGAGTAATGGGTTTGCAGAAACTGATCAGAATATGTCAAGTCTTCAGAAAGCTGGAGTTCCAGAGAAGCCTGAATCAAGAGTTCACCATATGGCTCCAGAAAAAGTACTCAAATTTCCAATATCTAGTAGCACTACTATAAATGAATCTTTGTTCAAATCTCTTGCTTCTCCCACTGAGAAGAACCATGGAAACCTGTTCTTTGCGGGGAGGAAAATTCGTAAAACTCCAACAAACTCTATAGCTTCTGACTTACAAGTAGAGGTTTCAGAAGTTGGTTCACCAACAAGAGGATTAATTGACTCCAGTTTATGCTCAGATGAAGAATCTTCATTATATGATGGGGATAATGAGAGAGACAATTATTCATCAGGAAGTGAAGATATATGGGCTAGCTCAGTCCATAAGAGAGAAATACATGGAATTGGTGAATTTGAGGGTTTTGCAAGAAAAGCAAACATTAACTCTAATAAGGATGTTCTCTCAGCATTTCCCTTGCAAGAGATAGATGAAGAAATTTCAGCTGATGTGAGTTCAGTGTCATCAACATGTGGGTTACCTGGAGATACACCAACTTGTACAGTAGGTTTTGATCAGAACCTTTTCGGTTATATGAGAGAAACCGTAATACAAAACGAAACAGCTCAGCCTTTGAACTCTTTAGATGTTTCATCTCCTTCCCAAGCAAACTCAGAAAGATTAGAGGTAAGTGATTTGTTAAACTTTTGTGTAATTCAGTTTTCAGTAAGGTCAAATTCAGATGAAGTAATGAACAAACACAAACACAAAGACATGCTCATGCAAATACCATTTTTCTTTAAGGAAAGAGGATCAAAACATCAAGCATCCAAATTTTAATTTATCAATCCAAAAATGTTCACGTGATATATTAAGACTTTCTTAGAATGTAACGAAGGGTGATAAGAATGTCATTTTCATTTTTAAACAGGAATGGTGTAACAATTACGAGGATTACAAAAACGAGGAGGAAGGTTTTAGAGATATGAATGATTCAGCAACAATTGACCCAGATCACATATATAACAAAACAAGCAATAGAGATCATGATCTATCAAATCTGCATGAAAAATCAACTGCTGATACCTCTGTACAATCAAATTTTCCCTTTCCACCAAGGCCTGTGTTACCAAAGAAGAACCCAACAGATGAAGTTTCTTCAATTGCTTTTGATCAACAGAGACACACAAAACTCCCACAATCTAAGATGGATGATATGGAAAAGACAACTTCAAGTGGTGAACTTCATTCAAATAACAGTGACTTGGGTAATTCTCAGGTAAGAATATTGTGGAAGAGATAAAAAATATTATGCAGAAAAAAGATATAAAGTTCTTTTATTGCAATATCCTCTGTTATGAATTATATATATCTATATATCCCAAACATTACTTCTTGTGCATGTCCCTTCTGCTTGTTACATAAGTTATTTTCACTAAAATAAATGCTTCAAGAAGATTGATAGAATAGATATACTAAGAACAAGATTTTAATAATTTAGGCAATAAAAACTGTTTATTTCTTTTGCCATCATAGTTATCAACAGTTATCATAACCACATTAAGTATCTAAGAGCTCCAAAGCAATGAGATTTAGCTGATGCAATTGTGTTTATTGAACAGGTTTCATTGATTAATGAGAAAGAAGTTGAAACCCAAACATTAGAGAATCAGGAATCTTCTGACTATTTTGAAGGGAAACAAGATGATGATTCAAAGGAGAACGAAGCACTTTCTAGAGAAAGAGAACATTTGGAAGAATTTAGACGAGTGATTCAACCTAAGAATTTTGTTGTGACAACTAAGCAAAGTGGTGAACTTCCTTCTGAAGAGAAGCCTAAAAAAATGCGGCATTTTAGAAGTGGCTATACAAGCACATAACTCTTGAAGTCACCAATAATTCTCAGGTTTGTTCTTGAATAAATTTACTGTCTCACCTTTTTTAATACTAAGACATTAAAAAAAAAAGGGAAAAACTCATTGGGATATCAACTATCGAAACAGTCCATAAGAAATCTAGAATGATCTCTCATTTAATTCTCCTTTATCCTTTATTCCGTATATTATTTAACCAATTTTTCAGGCACATATTTCTTTCTCTTAGGGGACCAACTTAGTTTTCTCCAGTAATTCTTGTAGATATATCAGGAATATTTCATGTAATTTTGCTGTCCAAGCAACAAATGAAGTTGATGATCTAAACAAAAGATACTTACAAAGTATATAACAAATTCTTCAAAATGAGCATGTTTATTAACTCTAACATTTTTTTAGTAAAAGCTCTATAACATTTAGATATTGACAAAAGAAACTAAACACTTGTTATGATCATAAAAAACAAAAGCAACAGAAATAGAAAAAAAGATCAGATAAAAAGTAAAATGTTATTCCTTTATTATAACATCATATTGACGAATTCTTATTCTTGTTCTCTTGTCATTATACTTATCATCAAATCATGCAACGAAGTTTAGCCAATACATTAACATATTAGTGTACAGATCTTGCTCTTGCTTATGATAAGTTGAACTTCTCACAAGACTGTTTAAGTGCAAAATATGACAGAGTGAATAAGAGAGAAGCCATTGAGCATGGATCAAATGAAATCGACTCAAATCAGTAGAAGACAGCAACAAGGTCATCAATACAGCAAGCATGGAAGGGAATGTTAAATTGCCAGAAGCAAATGAGCCAAATGATAGATCAGAGTTTGTTGAAGGTGACATATATAGAAGGATATAACAATTAACAACCATTGTAATATCACTTGAAATTTCTCACAACCATCTCTGAACCAACTATTGTAAGAAGCAAAATAAGTGGCAAATGGAAGACTTGCAGCAGAGGATTCATGGGGTGGTTAGTGTTAAAGTTTGGTAACACAATATGTATCAAGTATCAACTGGCATTAGAGCTATTCGATCCAAAGATGGCATGGATTGTAAATGCCATATAAATTATTTTCAGGATTCTTCCTGGGAATTCATGGACCAGAACCATTCCAAAATTGAAGATCTGTCATGTATAATTGATTATATATTCAATCTAAACATTCATTAATTATAAGATTTTTTTTATCTTAACTGATTATAAGAGTTTTTGGGACATGGTACTAACCATAAGAGTTAAATCCAAAGTGTGTCAGTGATAGAATATGGAATGACCTATAAAAGAAGAAATTGATTTCTAACTCTATTTTGGCTAGTGATAAGCAAGTAGCAATAATTTATATTATTTATGCAAGTTGTCAAGTTGTATTTTGCTTCTTAGCAAGTTTTCAAGTTTTATTTTACTTTTTAGCAAGTTGTCAAGTTGTATTTTGATTATTGCAAGTTGCAAGAGTATCTCCTAATTTTTATTTTTAAAGTTGCTTTACTTTACTCTATAAATAGGACATCATAGTCAAAGTATTGAGAGACTTGATGAATGAAATGAAAATGTGAGTCTTGTAACTTTTCTTCTTCTCTCCCCTTAGGTTCTTCACTTCCCCCTCCATTTCTCTCTGTTTCTAGTCTGTTCTTCCCCCTGCCTTTCTGTTTTCTGTCATATTTCCCTAAAATCAGTTTGTTCTGCATTAATTTAGAACTTCCTCACTTTCTGTCCAGTTCCTCCCTCACTGTTTCTGCACCTCCTTCTCTGTTCCTGTTTCTCCCTTTCCCAGTATCTCTGTCTTCTGATATTTTCCCCCAAAAATAAAATCTGTTCAGCATCTATTCTAAACCTTATCAGGGTTCTTAAATGTTTTACATCAATTAGATTCAAACTTCATGTTTTACTTAAAATTATACGAATCCACATATGGTAATTTATAGTGATTTTTTTTTTTCATTTTTAAGAATAAAAGTCACTGTAGAATTTTTGCAATTCAACATGACCATTTATTTTTGTTGTACCATTTATGTGCTTGTTTGTCTATTTCTTCAAACAGTAAATGCATGAAGAGATGGACAAACAAACACATAAAGCTGCACTAAATGTAATATATTAAATAAGAAATACTTGGGAGGCCGAATAAACACCAAAGCTTACATGAATAAATTAAAGATAACAACTATGTGTATAACTGTCAGGATCACACAAAAGACAAGGGACACCAAATTTTCAAGCCAAAAATCTTCACCTTCCAAAAACCTCACCATGACATATTGATCTTGCTAAATGCTAATATTTAAGTTTGAAATTTGTTGATGAACAAGATGAATGGCATTACAAATCTTGCTAACTGCCAAGATCACAAGTGCATGTATGCCGATGAAAAAGATCATTAGATGCCAAAACTTACATGAATAAAAGTCGAATAACATTAAAAATCTTTTAAAAAAGGAATAATAATTATCTTGGCTATGCATTTAGCTACTTCAATTTATGTCCTTAACTTGACCATACATTAAGGTACTTGATTTTAAGTACTCCATTCTTCCTATATCAGCAAAAAGGAAAGGAAATGACATTACATATCATCCATAATATTTGTATACATTTTGCTCATTGATCTCAAGTATATAACAAAATGGGTTTTTTATATTCCAAGTTGGAAGTTGGTTTTACTTAAACTACCTTTACAGCATGACTGAAAAATTGATGCGACCTAGCAAACTTGTCTTCACAAGGCAAATTAACTGACTCACTTGCCCATAAACAGCCATGTTAATATGTGTACACAGCAACTTTTGCATTGGCAAGATATCAATAAGGTAAATAACTTGTTCATTGGTAACAAAACATAATTACACGTGGAAAAGTATATTCCATTAATATATTGTCACACAACCAATTTAGCTCTACAAAAAATATACACAGCTCTCAATACACATCCAAATACAACAACAACAACAACCAAGCCTTATTCCACTAAGTGGGGTCGGCTACATGGATCTCACGACGCCATTGTGCTCTATCGGTAACCAAATCTTTAAATATATTATTTACTAAAAGATCTCGCTCTACAACTTCATTGAGTGTAAGCCTCGGTTTCCCTCTTCCTCTCTTAATCGGACTCCAGATTGTTTGATCTACCCTCCTCACTGGCACATCTAATGGCCTTCTTTGTACATGTCCAAACCACCTCAGACGATTTTCTACCATTTTCTCACTGATAGGTTCCACTCCAACTTGCTCGCGTATATGATCATTCTGAATCTTATCATTTCTTGTGTGACCACACATCCATCTCAACATCCTCATTTCAGCTACCCCCATCTTATGTTCATGTTGACCCTTCAAAGCCCAACATTCATTACCATATAATACCGCTGGTCTTATAGCAGTGCGATAAAACTTCCCTTTTACCTTATGGGGTACTTTTCTGTCGCAGAGAACTCCAGTAGCTTTCCTCCACTTATACCACCCAACTTGAATACACATCCAAATACCAGAAAAAAAATAACAAAATGCTCCAATTGGCCACAGTAGACCATTTACATCCAACATACATAACAAAGCAAAAAAAAAAAAAAAAGTAAAGAAAAAACTGATCTCAGGGAATTCTCAAGCTATTCCTTCTCCAGAAAGCAGAGCTGTCCTCACTTGCATTATCTAATAAAAGGTAGGGCTCTAGAACACCCTAGTTACACATACATGGCAAAGTTCAAAAATGATCTTTTCTGGTCATTTACATATTCCATGCACAACAACAAACGAAAAGAGCGATTCACCAGAGGATAGAATAACTCAACCCCTCCCGTAATGCTCTCCTCACATGCATAATTTCATAAAAACGTGGGTTCCAAAATTTTACACAATAGGTGAAAGAGAAGTGAAGGAAATAGCCATCAAATCACAAATAGAACAGAAATTGCAGAAAAGACATCAAAACTCACATTATCCTCAGGCATTTTGTGAAGTGCTCTCAAAAAGGAATTTGGACTCAAAAGCCCTCTCTACATCATCCTCCCCATTGCCCCACTCCTCATCTTCATCATCTTCTTCTTCCTCCCTTTCGCTCTAGTTATTACATTCTCTACCTCCAAACGTGGAAAAAGAACACCTGAAAACCCTCACCTTGTATAATCTTCATGGCAGCTTTAGAAGTAAGATTGGAATTCTCACTAAATCTGCAATGACACAGGGTAATGGTAATGGTGATCGAAAAGCAGCAGGAGTTAGCAAAGGAAAATGGAATTCAGAAATCGACACTAAACCAAGCAGTAGATTCCAGAAACACACACCATAATGCAATGCTTCACCGAAGTAGGAGATAATTCATGTAATTCAAAAAGTAATATAAACAAGGTAAGTGAGAATTATAAAATTTGATCAGTAAGCATTCATAATTACCTTTAACTGAAAGGTGTTTTCCACCTATATGATAAAATTCCATGACTGAGACTTTCTTTTTCCCTAAAAGATCTGTGCATCTTCCAAGAAAAGTAAACTATGATTAGATAGAGAAAGAAGCTATATAAGAGAATTTAGCATTGCAGAATAAATGAAGGGCAAAGTTTTATGAACGCATCTGTTGCGACCACATCCTTGCCTATGAACACGTTCATCATCCATCGCAGTTCTGAAGCCGTGAGCACCATAGAATACCATTGGTCCCTCAGCTAGCTCATTATCTGAAACAGAAGAGCAAAAGAAGCAGAGAAACAAAGCAAAAGAGAGACATTAACATTTAAATGGAAAAAAAATGATAAAAGCGAAACAAAATTTACGGAAACAATTTGAGGATAAACGGAAAAACACTACCGTAGAGACATCAAAACCCTAAGATGCCGTTCTCTCTTTACCTCCAAAGTACCAACAGGAGCAACATAGTTAGCTCAAATCTCCTCCATGAACCTCTGAAAAACATAATCATCACAATTCACAAGCAATCTCGCCGTCACTCTAGATGCGCTCACAGCAGGGAACTTTCTCCCTGACGCATCCATCGATGTAACAGTAACACCTCTCATAGACGATGTCGTCGGAGGAAGCGATAGATCCGACGGTCTGTTCGGCTCGACGGCGAATTCGGTTCGAATTTCTTCCATGAAGTCGAGAATTAATTCGGACAATAAGTTGGGGGAGAGAGGAGTAAGCCAACTTCTAGTTGGCGCAGCTGGTGGTGTGGTTTTGGAAAAATTTCTCGGCGGGAAGGATGAGGGAGGTGTGGAAGAAAGATCGTCAGGCGAAGGTATCATCACTGATTTGGAAAATTAGAGAAGATTGCAGTGAGGAGTTACAGTAGTCGTTGGGAAGAAGAAGGAAGGCGTTTGGATGTGAGTAATGGTTTGTGTAAAGAAGAATGAATTTGAATTTGAAATAAGCGCGCAAGTAATTGTGAGACGAGGGACGGAGAAATTCTGAGTCGGTGAAACACTGTAAGTTAAGCGCCTAAACCCGCCAAAAGAGCCGTTTGCTCTTTTTTAGTTTTTTTTTTTTAAAAAAATTGTTTTATTAGAATATGTAAAAACCACGCGGCAGTGGCACCTGCCTCATAGTGAGGCCTGTGGGGGAAGGGGTTTGGGGTTCAATCCCAGGGTGTGTTTCAGTTCAGTTGTATTAAAAAAAAAAAAAGAATATATAAAACACAAATCAGCCCTTCCGAAAATACTGCAATTATGTCATCAATTTTCTATTGCTTCGCTTTTTCCTGTTTTTGTTTTTTAAAGTAAAAGTCTTCCTCTCTCTTCTTCTTCTTCTTTTTTTTATTAATTTCATGCTAGCGTTTGACTGCTTGAGAGTATTTGCTTAAATGTTTAAATTTGTAAAACGAAGGGAAAAATCCCACAATAGTACATTTTAAAACAGAAAAGGATAAATCAGTTCATTAAATTTAAGAAATCCTAAATCAAATCCAGAGAGGAATCTCAAATTTCTTTATCTTACAAAAAGGTAAAAATGGCCTTATAATTGTCAAATACAACACATGTATTCACAAGTTTAATATAGGATTTTTAACTTAATCATAACAATTTTCAAATTCATGTTAATAATTCATAACCCTAACTTTTTCATTAGAAATTAACAAAACATGATATAAGGGTTCATAACTTCAATATAAGAATTTTAAATATGATGATACCATAAAAAAAGAGGAAAAAAGCGATGTGAGGGTTTGGGTCTTCATCATGTTAGATTATAAAATAAGGTATTTATGATGAATGTGGGTTGGAGTTTGATCAACAAAAGGGAAGCTTTATGTACTAAAATTATGAGTAGTAAATATCATTGTCGAAATGATTTAAATATTTGCAATACTCTTCTGCAGTTATCCCTCATATTTAGTGGAATGTTTTCAATATTTATGACTTGTTAGTTGTTACCAAGAAAAAGTCGGGCATTAATCATGGGCATTTTGATTAAAAAAAAACTAATGCTAGAGAGAAAAAATAAATTCTTAAACATGTATAAAAAAAAATTCTTAAACGAAGAACTAAAATAAAATTTTTGAAAAGCATCCTATAAACTTGTCAAGATTTTTTAAAACTTTATGGATTTAATGAGGGAGAAATCCCATAAAAATCTCTTTAAAAATATAAAAGGACAAATCAATCCCTAAATTTAAAAAATCTCAAATCAAACCTTAAGAAAATGAGATTTTCATATATTATCAAAGTACGCACATACCCTTAACAATTGGATTTAATTAACACATCAATTATAACGATTGAAGTTCATCTTTAAAATAAAAGTAAGAAATTAGCATGCCCTTTTTAAGCGAAAAAACCAGCTTTTATTTATCATTAACACTGGTTCATTTAACAAGCTCAGTAAAATCCCCCAACATCTCAACGTGAAATGTGAAAATAATCCGATAAATATGTCCACGCAACATTCTTCAATACTAAATTGAGTAATTAACCAATAACCCCAAAATGTCAATCATATCTCTTCAATATACTAAAGCTTATACAGAAAGGATATTGAATTTGCAAAAGGCCTTTTATGATATTTAACAAGTGAACCATTTTGAAGATATTTTATAGCATTATGCATAGTGTTTTCAAGGTTATATAAATGACATTCCATCAAGTAATAAACTGGAACATGTATTTTATATATATATATATATATATAGTAATTGGGATGTCTTCATGCAGCTTTATGTGTTTGTTTGTTTGTCCATCTCTTCAAGCAGTAATGCTTGGGGAGGCCGAATAAACACCAAAGCTTACATGAATAAATTAAAGATAACACCTGTGAAACTGTCAGGATCACACAAGGGACAAGGGACACCAAATTTCCCGCTAAAAATCTTCACCCGCCAAAAATCTCTCCATGACATAATGATCTTTCTAAATGCCAATGTTTAAGTTTGAAATATATGGATGAAAAAGAGGAATGGCATTAAAAATCTTGCTATCTGTCAAGACTCAAGATCACACGTGCACATAAAAGATCATGAAATGCCAAAACTTACATGAATAAAAGTGGAATGACGTTAAAATCTTTTATAAAATAAAGAACAATTATCTTGACTATGCATCTAGGTACTTCAATTTATGTCCTTAGCTCGACCATACATTAAGGTACTTGATTTTAAGTACTCCATTCTTACTATATCAGTGACTTGTCCATGGTTTGGCATATCCGCAAGCGCACGGGTCGTCAAAAATAGTATAGAAAAGGTTGTCGTTCCAACAGGGACTAAGGCAAAAGTGGATTAATTATCGCAATTATATTATCAATCAGGTTGAGTGATAATTTTTGTATTTTGAATTTTAAAGTATTTAAAATGAAAATAACTTGACAAAAACTAAATTAAAACTTTAATTTAAGATAAGAGCAGTCTAGGCTTATTTATCCACTTTGTATTTCATGATGCTTGATTGACCATTCTCTAATGGCAATTAATGAATATTAAGTTGATGTTTGAAGTCATATCATTTGAATAGCTCTCTCAAGCTTACCCAAACTTTAATTAACTCTAATATGCATAATCTCTTACTACATATTTTGTTAATTAGTCTCTATAAACATCTCACTTCAATTTTACAAAACTTGGTCAATGAATATCTCTATCTCATTAACAAACTCTCAATCCCAACTTGGAATTTTCAAGACAAGTTTGAATTCAACCCAGTTCTATGCTTAATTAATGCTCTCTCAAGCCACTAATCATGCTAACAAGCTAAGTGTTGGCCACCACTTAGGAAGAAAATTAAGCACAAGTTAAATTCACAACATCATACTCATTAATCATCAAAAGAGAAAATGATTCAAGTATCAATCCATACAAAGCTTCTAAATAAACCTAAAATTTGAGTTTAGCTACTCATAACACAAGAAGTCTCAACAATCATCATCCAATACATCACAGAATCAGAGATTAAACAAGAGAAAAGAAGGAGACAAGAGTAGACAAGAGAGGCAACCACTACTACAGAATAGGGCTATTGCGGCGCAGCAATACCGGCGCTTACTTAAATAAGCGCCGCTATAGGGTTTAAAATACCTATACCGGCGCTTACTTAAATAAGCGCCGCTATAGGTCTAACCTATCCCGGCGCTTATTAAACTAAGCGCCGCTATAGACTTTACATATTAAATTTTTTTATTTTTTTTTACTAGAAAACCTATCCCGGCGCTTGTGTCTATAAGCGCCGGGATAGGTTATTAATATAAAAAATTAATATTAAATATTAATATAATTATTTAAATATTAAATAAAATATTCCTATTCATTTTTAATAAAAATTATTTTTTTCAGAATTTAAAAAAAATAATAATGAATGTAAAAATTTAATATTAAATATTAAATAATTAATTAACAATTAAATATCAATTTATATTTTTTAAAAATATAATTTTTTTCGAATTTTCACCTATAGCGACGCTTTTTAAAGAAAGCGCCGCTATAGGCAAAAGAAAATAGAGGGAAAGATTCCCTCCATTTTTTATTTTGAATTTATAACCTATAGCGGCGCTTTTTTCAAAAAGCGCCGCTATAGGTGAAAATTCGAAAAAAATGGGGGGAAACTTTCCCCCATTTTTGGATACCTATAGCGGCGCTTTCTTTAAAAAGCGCCGCTATAGGTGCATATAATATTTTTAAAAAATACAAATTGATATTTAATTGTTAATTAATTATTTAATATTTAATATTAAATTTTTATATTCATTATTATTTTTTTTAATTATAAAAAAATAATTTTTATTAAAAATTAATAGGAATATTTTATTTAAATATTAAATATTAAAAAGCGCCGCTATAGGTGCATGTAATATTTTTAAAAAATAAAAATTGATATTTAATTGTTAATTAATTATTTAATATTAAATTTTTATATTCATTATTATTTTTTTAAATTCTAAAAAAATAATTTTTATTAAAAATTAATAGGAATATTTAATATTAAATTTTTATATTGATTATTATTTTTTTAAAATTCTAAAAAAATAATTTTTATTAAAAATGAATATGAATATTTTATTTAAATATTAAATAATTAACTAACAATTAAATATCAATTTATATTTTTTAAAAATATTACCTGCACCTATAGCGGCGCTTTTTAAAGAAAGCGCCGCTATAGGCATCAAAAAATGGAGGGAAAGTTTCCCTCATTTTTTTTCGAATTTTCACCTATAGCGGCGCTTTCTAAAAAAAGCGCCGCTATAGGTTATAAATTCAAAATAAAAAAAGGAGGGAAACTTTCCCTCCAGTTTTTTATGCCTATAGCGGCGCTTTCTTTAAAAAGCGCCGCTATAGATGCACGTGACTTTTTCTTATTTATTCTCTTTTAACACATTCCACTCCCATTTTTTTCCTTCTCTCTTCTTTCTTTCTCTTCCCGTCCCACTCTCTCTTCTCTCTTCACAAGGGATTTGATCAACAACTTGTAAGTTTCTCCTTCATTCCTCAAATATTCTCTCTTCTCTCTTAGCTTCTCACCATTTACCTCTCTTTTTTTGGCATATCGTACTCTCTTTCTCTCACTGCCATTTCTGGAGAAATCATTTACAGTTGCAGATTATGGAGCTCCAAGTTTCCAAGTGATTTCACGAATCTCAAATGGTAGAAGCTTTTTTTTTCTTCGGTACCTAGATTTTTTTGTTTATACTCATTGTATAGGAATGGAAAAAGGGAAAAATAATTTGGATTTCTTGTTTCTACTTATTGTATTATGTTATAACACTAAGCACATAAAATGGAGAAAGGGGAAAATAATTTTGATTTCTTGTTTATACTCGTTGTATTAAGTTACAACACCGGGCACATGAAAAACCATTCTGAATTAGGAGTATTTTGCTTTTTGTTGAGTTCCAGTGCTGAAATTTTCGCACAGATGTAGGTGTGTGTGAAAAAACAATATTAATTTATTTTTTAAAAAAAATAAAACCTATAGCGGCGCTTTTTACGAAAAGCGCCGCTATAGAGAGGCCTATACCGGCGCTTTAAGACATAAAAGCGCCGATATAGATGGTCCTATACCGGCGCTTTTTGTAAAAAGCGTCGGTATAGGCTTTTTCAGTTTCAATAAAAAATTAATTAAAACATACCTATAGCGGCGCTTTTGGGTAATAAAGCGCCGCTATATGGTCACCTATAGCGGCGCTTTGTAAGCGCCGCTATAGGTCACCTGACCTATTGCGGCGCTAGCTATAGCGGCACTTCAAAAGCGCCGCTATAGGAGTCAAAAAAGCGCCGCTAAGGTGTATTCTGTAGTAGTGAACCACAAATAAATTCTTCTTCTAGCTCCAAGGTTGAACTTCCCAAAGCTCCCCAATCCTCTTCCAAGCTCTCTCTAGCTCCTCTTTGGTGTTTTTCAGCAGCCAACTTCGACCCCAAAGTGTTCTCTGCTCATTTTCGGCCAAAACCCTAGCTTATATCTCAACATTTTCGTGTTTTGGGACTAAAACGCGTAGCTGTACTGCAGCGCGTGTGCCGCGGCACACATGTTTGTATGCCGCGGCATACCAGACAGAGAGTGAAATTTTGATTTCTGCTTCGTATGCCGCAGCACGCATGTTTGTATGCCGTGGCACACCATACAGAGGGGTTCCTCTGTTTTTGGCTTGTCTTGGTGCATCCATTTAGTCTTCCCTTGGGCTCCTCTTCTTCCTGGATCTCTCCGCTACAAAATATGGAGGAATTCCATTAATTTTCATCAATAATATGTTAGGGAGAGTTCACACAATTTTCACAAGTTATCCTTTCAATTAAGGACATTATCAAATAAGTGTGAGCATTAACATGTGAAAATTGAGTGAAATATGCTAAATTTCTAACGGTTAACAATCAGCAAAAAGGAAAGGAAAGGATATTACATACTATTCACAAATTCTCCACACGTTTTGCTCATTCATTTCAAGTATATATACTAAATGGGTTCTGATATTCCAAATTGGAGTTGGTTTTATTTAAATTGCCCTTACAAGCACATGACTGAAAAATTGATGAAATCTAGCAAACTTGTATTCAGAAGGCAAATTAATTGACTCACTTGCCCATAAACAACCGTGTTAATATATGTACACATCAACTATTGCATCAGCAAGAGATCAATAAAGTCAATAACTTGATCATTGGTATCAAAACAATAGTACATGTGGAAAAGTAAATTCCATTCATTCCATTAACATATAGTCACAACCAATTTCGCTCTACAAAAAATATACACAGCTTTGAATACCATCCAAAGACCATAAAAAAATAACAAAGTTCCACAATTGGTCACAGCAAGACCATTTGCATCCAGCATACATAACAAAAAAAAAGCGGGCCTTTGTATTAAGTAAATTCTTAAGCCATCCCCTTTCCTGAAAGCAGAGATGTCCTCATATTGCAAAGTTTAAAAATATCTTCTCTAATCTTTTACATATTCTTTGCACAACAACAGAAAAAGAAAAAGAGTGATTCACCGAAGGACAGAACAACTCAACCCCTCCCGTTTTCCAACATCAATGCTCTCCTCACATGCATAATGTCATAAAAACTTGGGCTCCAGAATTAAACACAACAGGTGAAAGAGGAGTGAAGGAAATAGCCATCAAATCACAAATAGAACAGAAATTGCAGAAAAGACTTCAAAACTCACATTATCCTCAGGCATTCTGTGAAGTGCTCTCAAAAAGGAACTTGGACCCAAAAGCCCTCTCTACTTCATCCTCACCATTGCCCCTCTCTTCACCTTCATCGTCTTCTTCTTCCTCCCTTTCACTCCCATTATCACATTCTCTACCTCCAAACATGGAAAAAGAAGAACACCTGAAAACCCCGCCTTGTACAATCTTCATGGTAGCTTTAGAAGCAAGATTTGAATTCTCACTAAATCTGGAATGGCACAGTGGAACAGTAATAGTAATCAAAATGCAGCAGGAGTAAGCAAAACAAAATGGGAAACAGAAATTGACATAAGACCAAGGAGCATATTCCAGAAACACAAGCATTATAATGCAATGCTTCACCAAAGTAGGAGATAATTCTTGCAACTGGATAAGCGATACTAACAAGGTATGTAAGCATCATAAAACTTGATCAGTAAGCATTCGTAATTCCCTTTAGCGAAAAGAAGTTATTTTCCATCATTATGCTAAAATTCTATAATTGAGGCTCTCTTTTCCCCTCCAAAATCAATGAATCTACCTGGAAAAGGAAACTATAACTAGATAGAGAAAGAAGGTACATAAGAGAAGTTAACATTGAAGAATAAATGAAGAGCAAAGTTTTTCGAAACGCATTTGTTGCTACCACATCCTTGCCTATGAACATCGTCTTCTTCATCATCCATTGCGCCATAGACAACCATCAGGTCCTCAATTACTTCACAGGCAATAATCCATCGATTTGTATTATCTGAAATTGGAAGAGCAAAAGAAGCAGAGAAACCAAGGAGAAGAGAGACACAGACTTTTAAATGAAAAAAAATGCTATTCATTTCTAAATACAACACCTTATTGACTTCTTTTTAAGTAATTAAAGAAGTTAAATAACCCACTTAAACATGACGTATTTTGGGTATTACTAGATTCAATGTTAGCTTATAAGTCAAATAAACTAGTTTAAATAGAAAATTCAGACAAATCAATTTATAAGCAACTTATCTATCTTAGAAAAAATAAAAACAAACCAAAATTATGGAAACAATTGGAGGATAAAGGGAAAAACACTACTGTAGAGACGTCAAAACCCTAAGATGCCATTCTCTCTTACCTTGAAAGTACCAACAGGAGCAACATATGTAGCTCGAACCTCCTCCATGAACCTTTAAAAAACATAATCATCACAATTCATAAGCAATTTTGCCATCACTCTAGATGCGCTCACAGCAGGGCACTTTCTCGTTGACGCATCCATCGATGTTATAGTAACACCTCTCATTGACAATGTCGTTGGAGGGGGCGATAGATCGGCCGGCGTTAGCCGTTGTGTGCTCGGCTCGACTGCAAATTCGGTTCAAATCTCGTCCATGAAGTCGAGAATTAATTCAGACAGTAAGTTGGGGGAGTGAGCAGTAAGCCAATTTCTAGTTGGTGCAGCTGGTGGGGTGGTTTTGGAGAAACTTCTTGGCGGAAAGGATGAGGGAGGGGTGGAAGATAGATTGTTAGGCGAAGGTGCCATCTCACTTATTTTAATTTGAATGTGAGAGAGAGGAGATTGCTGTGAGGAGTTCTAGCCGTTAAGAAGAAGAAGAAGAATGATTAGTGTGGAGAAGAAGGGTTTTGAAATTCAAATTAGCGCGCAAGTAAGAGAGGAAATAAGGCTGGAACATGAGGGAGGGAAATTCATGAGACGGTGTAACATTGTAAGCCAAGCCCGCCAAAAGAGCCGATTAGCTTTTCTTTTTTTTTAAAAAAAAAAAATCAGTCAATTTGAAGTATTGAAATCCTGTCATCAAGTTCAAGTATCAATTGATCTCACTTTTTCTCTTTTTTAAGAAAATGAAAAAAAGTTTTCTTCTCCTAAGGGAAATTCTTTTTTTTTTTTTTATATTCTATGCCAGTGTTTGACTACTTAAGAATATTTGCTTGATTTATATTTAAAATTTTCTAATTAAATCCATAAATTTATGAAAAATCATGACAACTTTATAGGATGCTTTTCAACAATTTATTTTAGTTCTTCATTTAAAAATGTATTTTTCCCTCTTGCATTAATTTCTTTTTATAAAGATACCCATGATAAATACCCGACTTTTTCATGGTAAAATGTCATAAATAGTGAAAATATTCCATTATATATTAGGGATAACTGCGGAAGAGTTTTGCAAATATTTAAGGGTTAACACGCAAATTTGCCCTAAAAGTTTTAATTTCCTTCAAGAGCTGTTTTGTCCCGGAAGTTTTTTTTTCAAGATCGTCGTGAAAGTTTCAAAACGTAGAAATGTTGCTTTTTTTTTGTTAAAATATCAATGTTGACCTTTAAAAAATTGACATTAATCATTGATATTTTAACAAAAAATAGTAAAATTACTACGTACCGAAACTTTCAAGGCAATTTTGAAACAAAAAAAAAAAAAAAACTTCTGGGATAAATGAGTACTTTAACCCAATATTTAATACGTCAATTATAAGGAATTTTTACAACATGAGAAGCAATAAATCTAGTGATATATATATATATATATATGATAGAGAGAAAATGATTTCTCAAAATTTCTCCTTGTTTTGATTTTAAAAAAATAATTTTTGGTCAACAAAAAATCTAAATTATTACTACTAATCATAAGTCAACAAAGTTTGATAAAAAAAAGCCAACAAAGAAAAACATACTCTCTCCGATCATAAATATATATAAGACTTATTTATCTAATTTGATTATATTAAGGATGTTAGTTAAGTTAGTAAAAATCAAGTGATATTATCAATACACTCTAACTATTCACATTTATACCCATCATCCCCCTCTTACCTGTTTATTATTGAAGTGCATTAACAAGAATACTTCTTTTAAAAAAAAGTTGGTAAGAATTATAAAGAGGTCTTATATGTATGACCAAATCTATCTTCCTAAATAGGTCTTATATTTAATATTGGAGGGAGTATAAAGTGTTATGTGAAATCTGTACATATAGTAAGTATTAATATTCTAATTAAAGTCTCCACAGTAATAAAATTTTTAATAGGCATTATTCTAATTTCCCCTTACTTTCAACATTTTCAATTTTGGGTTAGAGTTTTTCCATTTTCCTTTTTTTTTCTTCCCAGAATTTTATATATATCTTTAGATAAAAAAGTGAATGACTCACATTTAATATTTTATAAAATTATAATTATAAATGTAAATAAATTTAAAAATGAAAAAAAAATTAATGAATAAAAAAATTAAATTTCAACCATTTATTTTTAAATAAAAAAATAGAAATATAGAATAGAGGAATTTTTTTTTGAACTGAAAGAATAGAGGAAATTGAGAAAAATAAGATGAGAGGTTTCCTTCCTTCAACGTTCCAATGTTTCCATTTTTCACATGGTAATGTTTGTGATGGGGTACAAAAACACTACCGTTGAGTCTTAGTTTATGATTTCAACGAAGACTTCAATGCATTGACCAACTTAAAAAACAACTTCCCTTCCCGCTATAACATAATAGAAACGTTTAGCAAAAACCTACCTTCACTCTCTCCACGCAACACTCTTCATTCTTCTTCGGCTTCTGAAGCCGATTATAGTGGGTAAAGAGGAGAATGGAGTCCATGGATTGCGTGTACAAGAATCCCAATGGACCCACTGAAGCTCGCATCGAAGACCTTCTTTCCCAGATGACTCTCGGGGAAAAGATTGGTCAGATGACCCAAATCGAGCGTAGCGTCGCAACCCCTTCCTCCATTAAAGACTTCTGTATCGGTAATTTTTGCCTCAACTTTTTCTCCTTCAAAGATTGATTTTTTTTTTTTTTTTGGATTGAGATTTGCCTTCTTTTTCTTTCCTTCTTAGGGAGTGTGCTCAGTGCTCCAGGGAATGGACCTTTTGAAAATGCAATGGCCTCGGATTGGGCAGATATGGTGGATGGATTCCAAAAATCAGCTCTCGAATCAAGATTAGGCATACCCCTTATATATGGGATCGATGCTGTTCATGGTAATAATAGTATATATGGGGCCACTATATTCCCTCACAATGTTGGCCTCGGAGCTACTAGGTTGGTTTTAGTGCTGTCTCCATTTTAAGCGATTTCGATGTTTTAAGGCTCTTTGGTGTGTGTTAAAGTAATGATGTTAGTTAAGTTTGTTAAAATCACATTATATTGATATTACCAATGTAGCTATCCCTACCCTCCCTCTCTTGGTTGTTTATTACTATTTAGAAACATTAATAGGGATCAATTTACGGAGTAGTTGGGAAGAATTAGAAAGGGATCTTATATTTAAGATCAAACTCATCTTCTCAAATAGGTCTTATATTTAAGACCGTAGGGAGTATAAGATAATAAGAGGGAGTAGGTGGATGTCATAATTGCATAATTTACCAGGTGCTACAAAATTGTTTGCTTATTATTGATATAGCATGTGAGTTAATGTAGAAATGCCATTATTGTTGTGAATTATGTTTTCATTTCTTGCTAGCGTTGTGCTTGTAGAGATGCAGAGTTATCTCAAAGAGTTGGGGCTGCAACAGCAATTGAAATTAGAGCAAGTGGAATTCACTATACTTTTGCTCCTTGTGTTGCAGTAAGGCTTCATATTTAGCACAGTGTATATGTTAGCACTGTAGCAATTCTTGAAATAGTGGGCAATTTCTTCTGAATTTATAACATTTGTGATTCCTTTATGTCATACTTGTTCGTCTTTGTTATGCATAGTCAGATTCAATTTTTTTTGTCAGTGGCTTATGGCGGCTAAATCAACATGGTTTACCAATGTGTCTTTTATTATATTTGTTTCACCTTCCCCTTGCAATGTCTCTGTATATATGATAGATCCAATCACGTCTCACTTGTATGAACTAATGTACAGGTATGCAGAGATCCAAGGTGGGGAAGATTCTATGAGGGTTATAGCGAAGATACTGATATTGTCAGAAAGATGAGCTCCATAGTTTCAGGTTTGCAGGGACAACCTCCACAAGGACACCAACATGGTTATCCGTTTGTGGCTGGAAGGTAGAGAGAATCTATGATGTAATCTGGGGAAATATTTTTTTATAGATATCAGTGCCACCCAATTACAACTGATACTGATGTGTAATAGTAGGATAACTTCATTTTTCTGGTTCAAGGACATCAACATGGTTATCCTTTTGCGAATATTTCTTTTGCTTCATATTCTCCCATTTACACATTTTTTGAATTAGAGGGGCAAGCACTATCAGACTAAGGTTACAAGTGGGATCGAACCCGCAAAATCCTAATTACTGGGGAGCATCCGTACCTTAAGGCTACAAGACCATTGGCTCCCATTTAGACACTTGATTACTTGATTATGTTCATTTTTCTTAAAATTGTCATGTTATCAATTTTCAGGAGCAATGTTATTGCCTGTGCCAAGCACTTTGTTGGAGACGGAGGCACTGAAAAAGGCATAAGTGAAGGAAATACAGTATTATCATATGAAGATTTAGAAAGAATCCACATGGCTCCTTATTTCGAATGCATTTCACAGGGTGTTTCAACCATTATGGCAACTTATTCAAGTTGGAATGGACTCAGAGTCCACTCTATCCATTTTCTTCTTACTGAAATTTTGAAAGAAAAGTTAGGCTTTAAGGTAAAGCAACCTGGATAGAATTGTTATAATTAATGCCAAATTGGTCAAGCTTCCTTCTCATAGAGATAATCTAAATTATTTGTTGTTTTTCATTATGCTAGTAGCTGTTTTTGTGTATTGAAGGAATAAATACTGCTGTCATTTCTGCATTTTCTGTTCTGTCTCTTGTCCAAAGAGAGAGAAGAGTACACTTCCATAGCAGAAGTTATTTTTCCTTTTCATGTGTTTCACTGCATCTTGATTAATCATCTTGTTTAATTTATCATTTATCCACAACAGGGTTTCTTAATTTCTGACTGGGAAGGACTTGATCAGCTCTGTGAACCTTATGGATCAGATTATCGTCACTGCATCTTGACAGCCATCAATGCTGGAATTGACATGGTATAGATCTTCATTCCCTAGAAATATTTATCATAGGTTGCTTGTTTCTTTTTTTCCTCCCCTTCATCTATGCATGAAAATATGTAGGTGATGGTACCACTAAGATATGAACTGTTCGTTGAAGAGCTGACCTCCCTTGTAGAATCTGGAGAAGTATCAATGGCCAGAATTGATGATGCAGTTGAGAGAATATTGAGAGTGAAATTTGCTGCTGGTCTTTTTGAATTCCCTTTGACTGACAGATCTTTACTTGATCTGGTTGGTTGCAAGGTAAGTATTATTCACCATTTCTTGAAGCTCTTACGAGTTTAGGCTGTTTTCTTATCTGAAGAATTAACCATTGCTCCAAATCTTGGTTTTTTACCTATAAGTCAGAGATTATAAGTCATCCCTTCAACTTTACTGGTACATTTACTGCATTTGAAATATTTTTTCTCTAGTTGTTCTTCCATTTGGTTTTTTTTTTCAATTTTATGGAAGTATTTCAATGCACAAATAGGACAATAGGTATTATAACTCTACCTAAGCTTTTCGCTTCTTCTTCTTCTTTTTTTTCTTCTGTGAGATATCAGCATAACTAAGTCTAATTTATGAAACAATAAACAATGTGTTGTCTGTCAATTCTTTTTTATGAGGGTCAATTCTTTTTTCTTTTATGGTTCTGATCCATGATCCATCCACTACTTCTGAAGCGACATAGAGATATTGCACGTGAAGCTGTTCGAAAATCTTTGGTTCTTTTGAAAAATGGAAAGCATCCTAGCAGACCTTTTCTTCCTCTGAATAGAAAAGCCAAGAGGATTCTTGTAGCTGGAATCCATGCAGATGATCTTGGATATCAATGTGGAGGCTGGACTATAACTAAGTATGGATCTGGTGGGCGGATTACAATTGGTAAGCTTTTTTTTTTTTTTTTTTTTTTTTGCAGTTTCTAAATTATGTTCATTCTAAGATATTGCATAGGTAGAAGAAAGAAATGAGAAACAATACAAATATTGAATGTGGTTTAGTCCCTCAAACAGACCTGCATTCACAACATACAGGTGAATAACTCTTTGCATGTTCCGGATTTCTCAATTACTTGATCACAGTTATCCAAGACTACAATTACACAGGCACAATTCTATGCATGTTTAGGATTTCTAAATCACTTGATAAGAACTTCCCTTTTAATTTGTTTACACTTTGTTAATAATCTTTCTTGTGCCACATAGTTCTTACATCTTCCCTTTGCACAATTCTTTAGGGACAACACTCTTGGATGCCATAAAGGAAGCCGTAGGAGATGAAACAGACATGATATATGAGCAGAATCCATCAACAGAAACCCTAGAACGCAATGACATATCTTTTGCCGTTGTAGCTGTTGGTGAAGCTCCTTATGCTGAGTCACGGGGTGACAATTCTGAACTTGTGATCCCCTCTAATGATCTTGATACTATCAGCTCAGTTGTAGCCAAATTCCCAACACTGGTTATTCTGATAACTGGAAGGCCCTTAGTGTTAGAGCCATGGCTGTTAGAAAAGATTGATGCTCTTGTTGCTGCTTGGTTACCTGGTACTGAAGCTCAGGGAATCACAGATGTTATATTTGGGGATTATGACTTTGATGGCCAGCTTCCTATGACTTGGTTTAGGAGAGTTGAGGATCTTGATCACCCAACAAATGGGGTTAAGTCGCATGATCCCTTATTTCCTCTTGGTTTTGGGTTGACATATTCTAAGGGCATAAAATGATGTAGTTTTGAGATTTTTACAATTTTATTGGTTTGTAGTTTAGAAAATGAATTATAACGTTTTTATTGCATCTGCATAAACAGTGACATTCTGATATCTTAGCGGCATCAAATGTAGTTTTAAATTTTTTTTACAATTTTTCAAAGATAAAGTTTGCATAATTTTAGAGTATGTTTCTTTAAACATGTTCTTTTTAAATAAGATTATATTATTTGGTAGAAAAAAGGAGTGGTACAAAGGAAAGAGGCTAATTTTTAGTTCTTCTCTTTAGAATAATTTCTCGTTTGATGTTTCTTTCTGTCTCTTTGTTGCATTATGCCATTATATAATGCATTAATAACTTTTGGTCATGAAAAATTGGCATTAGATTAATATCCTTAGAAAATAAATTTGTTTGTCCATCTCCTAAGAGATTTAAGGCATAATCATCTGGAACACAGCTTGGTTAAGCTCATCATTATCTATGCCCCGAGGGAAATACTCCAAAAAGAAAGGAGGAATTTTTACCTAAATTCATATTTAATACTAATAAACAAATAATTTAAACAACATTATTTCCTATCAACTACTGTCATATCAACAAGATAAATAAATTTCAAGAATAAAGGGTCCTTATCAATTTTTTATCATTACAGTTTGATTGAAATGAATTTTGGTTTTGGTTTTGGTTTATATAATTTCAAAAAGGATTTAGTTTAAATTTAAGTGCCTGTTTGGATTAGCGATGAATATAGTTTAAATTTAAGTGCCCGTTTGGATTAGCGGTGAATTTTTATAAGTTACACATATAAAAAGTGACATTGGTTAATCGTGATTACTGTTTGGACCTTTGCTTTTTATAAGTGACTTTAAAGATTTTGATTATTTTTTGATTCTGTTCACTAAAATAGCGTGTGCATGTATAATTATCATGTGAATATAATAAAGCTATGTACATTTCCATTATTATTTTTAATAACAATGATAATAAAATATTTGATAATTCAGAGAAACAAAAGACATATTTGATAATTATTATTTTATGATTTAATAATAGAAATGAATATTTAAATACTATTTTTATGTTAGAATTATTTTCTTAAAAAGTAATTTAAAAATTGATGTTAAGTAATAGATATGCAAAATAATATTATTTGAAGAGCTTTGTTAAAAAATACTTGACAAAACATGTTCAAAGAAAATCTCGGAAGAGAATTTTGGAGATGGAAGCAAAAGGTCAGTTAGAGAAAAATTTGTTGTGGAAATTTCATTGGAAATATGCAAAAGCAACCCCCTTATTACACGGGAGAGAGTGAAATCACGTATGGGTATTTTAGGAAACTTATCCGAACAAATCAAACATGCTTTATAATCATTTTTACAGCCTCAATTGAGCTTATTTGAACTCTTTATGGTAAACCAAACAAGTATTACGTATATAAGAACCAAAACTGAAACTCATTAAAAAGTATTTGAACTAGCCGTTAAATTGAGACCAAAAAATTCATAAATATACCGGGATTAAAACTAATGATATGAAGTACATAGACCAACAATCATACTAACCCAAAATTAAAATTTCATTAAATCAATCAAATAACATGGGCACTCTAATGAGTATTTAAAAATGGGCCAAGTAATACGATTATTAAAAAGGGTTAAAGTCACCTCAAGTTCTTATATCATTTGTTGGAGTTTTGCTTTTGGTTCCTGTTTCTATTTCTTTATTTCTTGTCTCCCTTGTTTCTTTGTCCAAAATATATTTCCTCCATTTTCAAAAACATGAGGACACGGAGATGGTGCTAAATTTACCGATTTGTCATTAGGGTTAAGGATCACCGTTGCCCCGGAAGTATGCACGATGGATCACATCTGCCCCGGAAGTTATTTTTGGTCCAATTTTGCCCCGGAAGTGTGTAAAGTGGATCATATTCGCCCTTTACCTTTTTGTTTTGGTCCAGTTTTACCCTGGAAAGTGTGCAAAGTGGATCATATTTGCCCTTTATAGGTAAAAAAATTTTAACGGTAAAGGGCGAATATGATCCACTTTACACACTTCTGGGGCAAAATTGGACCTAAAAAAATTTCCAGGGCAGATGTGATCCACCTTGCATACTTCCGGGGCAACGGTGACCTTTAACCCTTGTCATTATTGTTAACTTTTCTGGATTAGTTGACTTCATTAACTTGTTTGGTTTCTTATTTTCTTTTCGACATGATCACTCCTTTAATCACATCTAGCTTTTTAATAGAAATGATGTCAATTCTCTTTATATCCCTCTAAAAATTACGGCACCTTTCGATCAATTTAAATAGTTTAAAAAAGATGTCTCACATAACTTTTTAAAACTGTATACACAAAAAATAATGAGGATATCAAATTTCATAAAAAAAATCTTTGTTACAATTATTTATTTTTACACTCAATTAATCTCAAATACTGCTACCATTTAATCTTTGTTTATGGTACGATGAAGATGGCAAAAAAAAAAAAAAAAAAAAACAAAAAAACAAAAGGTTTATGGTTTAATGAAAACCTCACTCCATTGACCAAGCAACACCTTCATTTTCCCGCTCTCATAATACACATGGATGATGTATCCCACACTATCCTCTGAAACGTTTCACAAAGCTAAACTCCATTCCATTCTACATAATTCTCTCTGTTTCTTGTCCCTACTCTGCTTTCTTCTTCTTCTTCTGAGGCTGATTCGAGGACATGGAATATTGTGTGTACAAGAATCCCAATGAACCCATTGAAGCTCGCATCAAAGACCTTCTTTCCCGAATGACTCTCAAGGAGAAAATTGGTCAGATTACACAAATCGAGCGTAAAGTCGCAACCCATTCCGCCGTTAAAGACTTATCTATCGGTATTATTATTTTCTCATCTTTTTCTCCTTTCGGGATTCGAACATTATGATCCTGATATTTTTTCCCCCTCTTTTGAAGGGAGTATCCTCAGTGGTGGAGGCAGTTGGCCTTTTGAAAATGCACAAGCATCAGATTGGGCTGATATGGTGGATGGATTTCAGAAATCAGCTCTCGAATCACGATTAGGTATACCCCTCATATATGGGATCGATGCTGTTCATGGTAATAATAATGTATATGGGGCCACTATATTTCCTCACAATGTTGGTCTTGGAGCTACTAGGTTTGTTGTTCTCTCCCTTTAACTTGATTAGGATACTAATAGTTCATTTTTAGTAATGTGTGAGTTATGATTTTGTTTTGATGTTGGTTAATTATACGAAAGGGGTTGGAGGGCAGTATAATGGATTAATTTTACCAGAATTGATGAAGTTGTTTTTGAGAATTGAGCTTGCATTTTTTACTGGTTGCTGCTTGTAGAGATGCTGATTTAGCTCAAAGAATTGGGGCTGCAACGGCACTTGAAGTTAGAGCTAGTGGAGTTCACTATGCTTTTGCCCCTTGCGTTGCAGTAAGGCATCATAATTAAACCTACTACTACCTCCGGTCCTAATTATAAAAGTTAGTTAACTTTTTTTGGGGAGATTAAGGAAGCAAATTAAACCCTTAAATCTTAATATATGTAACTTGTAATTAGATTATATGATAAGTTATAAGTAAAATAACTTAGTTTTGAGGAAAAAAGACAAATATAAACAATTTAAAGTGATGTATTTTGCATCCTTAATTTTTCCAAAAAAGTCAACTGGCTCTTATAATTAGGACAGGAGGGAGTATGTTCTTATTAGATAATAATAATGCTAATAAACCAGATTGTGTGTGTTAGTTACATTCACTTATATATCAGTGACTAATGGCAGTTAAATCAACATAGTTAACTAAGTAATATGTATCGATGCACATTTTTTACTGTATCTGTTGAACCGTCCCCCTTTGAATGTCACTGTTTTAAATGATAGATAAAACCATGTCTCACTTGAATGAACTAATGGACAGGTCTGCCAAGATCCCAGATGGGGAAGATGCTATGAGAGTTACAGTGAAGATACAGAAATAGTCAGAAAGATGACCTCCATAGTTTCAGGTTTGCAGGGTCACCCTCCACAAGGACATCAACATGGTTATCCGTTTGTGGCAGGAAGGTAGAGAGAAACTATAATACAATTCCTAGAGAAATATGCTCTTTATGGAAATAATGATGTTACAAATACCGGGTACCATCATCCCATTTACAATTTACTCAATTAACAACTCGATGGTGTCATTTTTTCTGCCTATAATTGTTCTGTATTTTAATGGACTAAGGGTAAAAAATACACATGTGATTTTGTCAAAAGTTCGTCCAGCATCAATTGCTTTTTTTTTTTTGGACCAAAAGTAACTCTAAACTTCTAAATTAGGATCAAAAGTCACACTTACAGCTATATTCCAAAAGAAAGCGTTTGGTATTGGACGAACCTTTTGATAAAATCACATGTATATTTTTTACCCTAATTTAACGGTAAGTGTGACTTTTAATTCCAATTTAGAAGTTCAGAGTTACTTTTGATAAAAAAAAAGCACTTGGTGTTGGACAAATTTTTGACAAAAGCATATGTGTATTTTTGACCCTTAACCCTCTTTTAATTTGTTGTCTATTTTTATAATTTTTCCAAGTTTCAATCGTGCCCTCGAAAAATTCTTTTCCATTTCAGCCTTCTGTTCGTTACTTCGATGATGAAAATTCATGATGTCTCCAAAGATCACTCGCTAATCTTTGTATTTTCGTAATCACCATTTAAACACATTTTGGAAAACATAAAAGTAGGGACCATATAATGTTTCTTACTAAATTTGTGATCATATATGTAATCAATGTTTCAGGAACAAGGTTATTGCCTGTGCCAAGCACTTTGTTGGAGATGGAGGTACTGAGAAAGGCAAAAATGAAGGCAACACAATATTATCATATGAAGAATTAGAAAGAATCCACATGGCTCCTTATTTGGACTGCATCTCACAAGGGGTTTCAACCATTATGGTTTCTTATTCTAGTTGGAACGGATGCAATCTGCATTCTCATCACTTCCTTGTCACTGAAGTTTTGAAAGAAAAGCTTGGTTTTAAGGTAAGACAACCATGATTGGAATAATTGCTGAGCTTATTTCTTTCTTAAATGTTCTGTCTCTTATCCAAAGAGGATAACTGCATTTCTTTTACTTCTTCATCTGTTTCACTGCATTTCAATTAATACAATTGGATTTGCTATAGGGTTTTGTAATTTCTGACTGGGAGGGACTTGAACGGCTTTGGTCAGATTTTCCAAACAGTACCCCTGGTGGGTCAGATTACCGAAACTGCATCTTATCAGCTATTAATGCTGGAATTGACCTGGTTTGAATCTTCAATTCTGGAAACCTTATCGTGGTTTGGTTTTTTCTTTTCTATCTTCTTGCCCTTCTTTTCCTTCATGTATTCAAAAAACTTGCAGGTAATGGTGCCTTTTAGATTCCAACTTTTTATGAAAGAGTTGACCTCCTTAGTAGAATCAGGGGAAGTACCACTAGCCAGAATTGATGATGCTGTTGAGAGAATATTGAGAGTGAAATTTGTTGCTGGTCTTTTTGAATTCCCTTTTTCTGACAGATCCTTGCTAGATGTAGTTGGCTGCAAGGTATGAATAGATAATTCGACATATTTTCAAAGTCCCTGCACAAGTTTAGGCTGATTTTTCATGTTAAATTTTGCTGTATATCCAAATCTGATTAAGCTTAATTTGTTTTGCTTAATCTTACTTCTTTACCTATAATTCAGTGATTGCTTGTTATCCCTACAATTTCACTTGGGCATCTCACTTCATTTTGAAAGGGTTCTTTAGTTCTGTTTTGTTAAAACTGGCTTGAGGTTTTAATTATTCAACCATCTTTTGCAATTTCCTAGGAGTTTGATCCTTATATTCAAATTCCCTTTATCATTGATCTCCATTTTTTCTTTAGTGGAAATATTTCAATGTGCAAGAATGACTGAGATTCTAACCCATGCCTTCTCCATTTTCATGTTAGCTTTACTTTCATTTTTGTGACATAAATACAGACACACACTACATATATCGAGCACAAATCTTAAAATGCATATTTAGCCGATGAAAAAATTTGTAATACGGGATTAAGAATCGATTGTTTTTCCTTTTCTTTCGCATATAGCTCTTCCAATTGATCTCGATTGATGTCCTTCAAAATTTATTATTCACAATTTATGCAGCAACATAGAGAACTTGCGCGTGAAGCAGTTCGAAAGTCCTTGGTTCTGTTGAAAAATGGAAAGGATCAAAGCAAACTTTTTCTTCCTTTAAATAAACAAGCAAAGAGGATTCTTGTTGCTGGAACCCATGCAGATGACCTAGGGTATCAATGTGGAGGCTGGACTATAAGTTGGTTTGGATCGAGTGGGCGAATTACAGTTGGTATGCCTTTTTTTCCTTTGCATTTCTAAATCTGTGTGATCATTCTCATTAATCACAGATGAATTGTTTTTGCTTCTGAACTTGGTTTATTTTTCATGATGACTCTTTGATTTTTATTATCTCATGATGAAATTCATTACCATTGGGCCCTCAATGGTGAAAGTAAACATAAGAGAAGGAAATGATCAAAACTACACAATTTTTTAGTGTAATGTCGTTTGATCCCTCAAATAAAACTTCATCTATAATCATCACACACACATATAACTCTTGCAATTTTTAACTAAAAAATTGCGAGCCCCTCCTTATACATTTTTTAATGGATAAATTGTAAAACTTTCTCCAGACACAGTTTTGAGTAAAAAAAATTTAAAACCTTCTACATGTACAATTTTGAATTTAGATTGTACAAATTGTCCCACCTAGTGGAATAAGGCTTGTAGTTATGAATAATTTTGAATGAAAATTTTAGAATTCTCCACAAATCACAATCATGACAAGTTAACAGCAATATAAAATTTCATGCTTATTTGTTATGCCTGAATCACTTGATCATGACTAGCTAACACCTCAATTGACTAAGAGATATTATTCAAAAGAATCTTCATTATAACCAATGTCCTAATCATTTCTACTTCATCAGATAATCAAACTGCATTCTCACAGATGTTCGTTGAATTTAACCTTTGCACACTATTTTAGGGGTAACACTGTTGGATGCTATAAAGGAAGCTGTAAGAGATGAAACAGAAGTTATTTATGAGCAGAATCCATCAACAGATACCCTAGAACGCAATGACATATCTTTTGCCATTGTAGCTGTTGGTGAATCTCCCTATGCTGAGTCAATTGGTGACAATTCTGAGCTTGTAATTCCCTTAAATGGACCTGACATTGTTAGATCAGTCGCAGACAAATTCCCAACACTGGTTATTCTGATTTCTGGAAGGCCCTTAGTGTTAGAGCCAGGGCTGTTAGAGAAGGTTGATGCTGTTGTTGCTGCTTGGTTACCTGGTACTGAAGCTCAGGGAATCACAGATGTTATATTTGGGGATTATGACTTTAAGGGTCAGCTTCCTATGACTTGGTTTAGGAGAGTTGAGGATCTTGATCACCCAGCAAATGGGGTTAAATCACCTGATCCGTTATTTCCTCTTGGGTTTGGGTTGACATACACTAAAGACTAAAATGGATATGCATAAAATGAGTGATATTTTAGTATCTTATTAGCGTTAAATGGTGCAGTTCTCAATTTGTGTATGACTTTTCAAAAGGAATATTCCCTTCTATCCTAAATATAGGACTTATTTGGGGAGTTGGTCTTGATCTTAAATATAAGGCTTAATTCTAATTTTTGTTAACTTCCTCTCAAATTATCCCTGTTGGTGCTTCTCCAACAATAATTAAATAATAGATGGGGGAGGGAATAAGGGAAAATGATTGGGGTGATTTAGAAAATATTCAACATACTAATTAACATAACTAACATCCTTAATTTAATCAAAATAGTTAAATAAGGCGTATATTTAGGACCGGAAGGAGTAAAGCAAAAGTGCACGAAATTAGAGTACTTTTCTTTCAAAATAATGAAAAATTCGAAACTGCAACATTTCATGTCTTTAAAATGTTAAATTGTCATTCATTTTACATAAAATCCAATGATCAATATTAAAAACGGAAAAAGAAACATATGGGAGGTTAGGGCATCATGAGGGAGGTTAGACAGTAAGACTGTAAGACAGACATCAAGGCCCTGGCCCGTCTAAGATATCCTTACATTTATGTATTCATGTATTACAAAAAAAGCCTAAGATGTGCTTATGCATTCATGTATTAAAAAAGGGAGTGATAATAATAAATGGGTCTAATCCCCCCACTCATTCTTGTTTCCTTCCCGTCTCTTTTTGGTTTCGTTATGCCATTATAGCATATGCATTAACAAATTTTGGCCATGAAAAATTAAAATTAGAATTTCATCATCATTAGAAAATGATGCTAGTTATATCACTTGACTTTGTCAAAGTTATTCATATTGTTATAAGTTGCAACAGTTAATGTTTGATCTTATTTCAATATCATAAAACACTTGAAGTTGGGAAATTGTTTAATATCGTTGTAATACTATAAGGATGAGGCTTGAATTAAATTATGCTTTATTAGTACCTAAATGATTTAAAATAGCGTTAAGAGAGTCTATTGATATGGAAACAATCTTCATGAGAATTAAAATAAATTATCAGCCAATATTTCAGAGAATGCAAGGCAGTCTAATTTCTTTTTCTTTTTTTCTTTTAATGACAATCAATGAACACAAACACAGAAAATTCATAAATTTATCTTTATCAAAGTGTGCATTTTCGAATAAAAACTAATAGATTAATTGGGTAAAATTTGCATCATAGTTTGATTAATTGCATGCACACTTGATTAGTAAAATTTAGTATTAATTGTTATTTTTATGGTTTTAGTGTTAAATTCCAGATTTGCCCTCATTTCATCCGTGGCTTTTATCGTTTACGTAGGGGCAAAACTGGAATTAGAATTAAAAATAGAGGAGTCTTCGATCAGAGTTAGAGTGAAGCTTGTTAACTGAGCACGTGGCTAGTTGCAGAATTGAGGAAGCTACCGGGTTGAAATAAGAAGAGTCACGAGAAGGGAACACAAGGCTAAATTTGGTTAAGTTTTGTGTCCAGATTGGTAGGGGAGATAGAATGAGGTCCAGTTGCATTTAGAGGAAGTATTCCGATTCTGATAGCGTATATTTGGAAATTAAACACTATTCCATTTTCACCTCCTTTCACTTTCAAGTTTCAACAGCGATGCATGGCAGATTCGAATTCAATTTCTGGAGCTTCTACATCAACTATGTTTGGCTATTCCATTGATTTCTCTTTGAGGTTGAAGCCAAATCCGAGTCTCTTGTGCTTAGAGAGGGAGTTTCAATCATCTTTCATTACATTCTTGGTTGCTATGTGTCTATCAAGTTGAATTCATGTAGGAATTGTTATGAACAATAGTTTTGTTTTGAAATTTCAATCTTGAACGATGAACTTCCAAATTAATTCATGTTTTGTTTAAGTATGCCAATGCTTGATTCTTTGTAGTCTACAATTTCATGAATCTATCTAGTTGTAGGTGGTGGAATTTGGATGAATTATTCGTAGTAGCTTAGTTGGAGACTATTTGCCTTGGTGAAATGCAATTGAATCAATTTGTGTGTTGCTTTGGATTGAATTTATTTGGCTTAATTAGTTGAGTATATTTATTGTAAAGTGACACTAATTTCACCCACCTTGAAACTCAATCAATTCATGAAGCAAGGAAGGTTTGGTGGAAACTTGAAGGAGAAATCAATCCCATCTTAATCCCTAATCATTACATCTCATTGTTTCACTCTTCTCTCATCCATTTCTTATTAAAATCAAAGAAAAACACAAATAAAAAGTAGGATGAATTAGAAATTAAGTACCACGTAGATTTGAACCAAATCTGTCTCCATCCTTAATTTGTGAGAAGCTCTATCAAATTAAATTCCTAAAAAGCTAGAAGCCAAGAGAATCAGCCTAGGGTTGCTCCTACTAACTATAGTAGTGATTCTAGAAATTTGATGGCCTATACGACAAGGCTAATCAAGTGGCGTAGTTGCCGGTTCTCTAGCTATTAGGAGTTTGTTTTGTGGAGTTTTCAGTTGTTTTTTTCTTTGAATTTTGGTTCTGAGTCTGGTTTCATTTGTGATCTGCATTAGGTACTGGTTGCACAAATCCATGTTCTGAGATTGCTGAGACTTGTTCTGTGTGTCACTGATTGCTACATTGTCATTGAATCCAATTATGGTTGAATCAAATTGATGCTGTAAATGAGATTGTGGGAATGGTTGACTCCAATTATGGTTGAATCAAATTGGGTGCATTAATTTGAGTTCTATGAGGAAGTTGCAATTTTGCTGCCAATCTTGTGCTGATATTTTCAACTGCAAGTTCTGAATTATATTGTGATTCTGTGCACTGAGATGTAAATTGTGCACGATAATTGTGGCTTCTAATCTGTATGTGACCTTGTTCATTTTGCAGTCACTATTATAGATCCTCCTTTATGGTGTATCACTGTTTCTGTCAGTTTTGCTTTCATCGATTTCTGTCAGATTTGTATCCAAGTTTTATTGAGACAAATCAGTTTCTGTCAGTTGATGCTTGTTCTTGCTGCAGAATTTGATTTATGTGCATTCTGCAACTATGCATACTGGTTTTTACTTGTTCTTGCTGCAAATCTTGTGTCAATATGATTTTAAAGGGAAAAATTGTGCAAATGTGCACCTAAAAAGTCAAATATTGTATTTCAGCCCATTTTGACCCCAAACTCATTTCTCACAGTCCTTTCCACTGTTTTGAACTTTGTTGGACAGTTTAAACCTGATTTTACAACATCTTGCCAAAAACTTGGTTTTTAACTCTCCAAAATCAAGTGCACCTTGCATTTCTTGCTGCAACCTTGCTGTTTTTGCAGCCATTGTGGGAAATATGGTGTCTCTATGCTATTTTGAGTGTTGTGAACTCGTGCAAGCTGGTTATAAAGTTGTGCATTGCTTTTCACTGTTCATTTGCTATCTCTTACTGCAATTCTTGAAACAAAAACTGTTTGGAAGCAAAATTGTGCAAATTTTCACTTCAATGGGTCAATTTCGCATTGAAGCTCATTTTGACTTGCAAATCATTCTTCTAAGTCATTTTCACTATTTTAAACTGGTATGGATGGTTAGATACTGATTTAGAAACCTTTTGCTAAAAAAATTGGTTTCTAACTCTCCATTTCAAGTGAAGATTGCATTTTTTTTTTGTGGACTTAAACACCCCATTGTGAGTTCTAGGGAGTTTTCTACTGTTTTTGCGCTCAATCCTAGTCTCATATGCCTTTTATGACTTGTTTGGAGGTGTTTCACTCCTTAGTTCACTTACTTGCAACTTTTGGTTCACTTTGTGCCCAATTTTACTGCAAAATCAGATTTTTTTTTTCTTTTCTTTTCTTTTTTTTTTTTGGTGCCATTGGCCACTACCTCGCTGAATCCTGTACCAGTGCACAGCACATTTCTAACATGTGCAAATTAGTCACAAAATATGTGGAATGATCTGTTTGTCCATTGCTCTGTGATTTTGCGTTTTTATGCAAAAGGGAGCTTGCTCCAATAAAAATTGTGTAATATGATACTAACAAAATAATAGAACACTCTAATAAACATTCTCAAATATCAATGAAATTCATAATTTAAGATATATTTAGCATTTTATTTGTAAAATATATTTTTCCTTTTTAATTCAGTATGATACCACTCAATATATTATATTTCAATTTAAGTAAGAAATTAATATAGAACACACAATATCGTTATACATAAAGACACGGAGATTGTTGTTTAAAAATAGAATATTCTCTCCCGTGCAATGTACCTGATGTATACATAGGTCTCATTTGCTTCACAAACAAGCCTCTGCTTCCCCCGTGCGTTGCTCGGGGAGCTTGTAATCTCAGCTAATAAGTAACACGATGTTAAAGTTAATCGTTATAACATATAATATGAGGAATAATATAAAACGGGAAAGTGAATATACATACATACACAAACATACATACACACATACATACATATATGGTTCGATCGTCCTAAATAAAACGACGATTATAATAACATTAGGTCCAAACTGGAAGGAGGAAAAAACGGTTGATGCCATAGACACGATCATAACACCTAAGAGGTGAAATTCCTAAATATCTCCCTATAAATAACATTAGTGATTGTGTGTTAGCAACTCCTGAATCACTATGAGAAATAACTATTATGAGACTGTCCATTTTCTTAATCTTGGACATCGCAACATACAGTTAGCTATGAGTGAAAACATGCTTAGAAAGAAATTTAAATTAATTTAATAATATGGTTAAACGCCAAAATGTTATACATCCAACAGTTATGATTATGTGGTGCTAGCCCGAGCGTTGCATGGGGAGCATTGAATTTGGGGGAGTATAGACTTTAAAAAACATGGTATTCACTCAAAATAAATTAATATAAGCCACGATTAAATATGGATGCAATTATTTAACTAATTAACAAACAATTTTAAGGTAAAAAAGGAATCAATATGTCTTTATTCCTTTTTGAATTGAAATATAGGGTTAATGTCGCATTTTTTAGAAAAGTTGAAGCTTTATTTTGATTTTCTTTATTTTCAGCATACATCTATTTTTAATAAAGTTAACTGAGCTTGTACTTTCCCTGACTTTATGAGTGTATTGACTTTGCAAACCATGTTATTTAAGTAAAATAAAGAAATATAAGAACATGATTAATAATGCATGCAAGTACTTCTCTAATGAACAAATATTTTTAGCGATAAAAAAGAGAATCAGAGGCGAGATGTATTAAATATGCAAATTTACTTTAATTGACAATAGTTAGAACATGCCTTTATTTCTTTTTAATTGAAATATATGGTTACTCTTGTATTTCATATAAAAGTTGAACCTTTAGTTTGATTTTCCTCATTTACAGCACACATCTTTTTTTTTTTTTTTACAGTAAAATAAATTGAGCTTGTTATTTCCTTAATTTTATGAGTGCATTGAGCCAAGAATAAGCCCTTTAAGGAAACGGCTCATAGGATACATGAGGCTTGGATGAATAGGAAATTGTGAGAGGAGCCAATGATAAGCTACGTAAGATAAGATACGGCTAAAAGGAAGAGTTTTCTTATATATAGGATTTTTTTTAAAAAAATTTGCCTATAAAAAACGTACGCATCCTCTCTTCTCTTAAAGCTCTATCCTTTCATCTCTTCTTGTAAACTCTATCGACTCTCTCTCTCTCTTTTTTTTTTTTTTTGCCCGCACCTAAACTCTATCCTCTCATCAGGCATCCCTTGTCAATTGTCACAACGCTGCAACTTCATCTCCCCATCTCCTTCTCTCAATATCATTATTTATTTATTTATGAGATTGTTAAAAAACACTAAAGTATTCATATTTACTTACTTTTCATCTATATTTACCTATTACAATTATGCGTGTTATAGAGGCTGGATTGTAAATACCACTTTAAGAATAGCATATTAAAATATTATGATTTAATCGAAAAATAAAAAGTCATATTAAAATATTATGATTTAATCGAAAAATAAAAAGTCACAGTAATATGAATAATTGTTAATACAAAAATAATATACACACACAAACACAAATAATACTAAAGTAGTTTTGTCTTTCCTTTATATATTTTCATATACATTTATTGATTGAATAAGAAACATTATTATATATGAAATGCTGCATTTTTAAAATAAATAACATTTATTGTTATTAGCATCCTGTATTGATATCAAAAGCTTTTCGTAATATATATAGTACTATATTTTACAAATATAGTAATATAATTATTTTAATTATCAATACAGGATGCTAATAAATGAAATTTGTAATTCTTGAAAAATTCATTTAAATAAAATATAAGTTTTATAATCTATAATTTCATTGAGGGAGTATATACAATTCATTTAAAAATAGAATATTCTCTCCCGTGCAATGTACCTGATGTATACATAGGTCTCATTTGCTTCACAAATTTAAGACATAGGAAATAGAAAATCCGACAATTTCATTACTAATGTGTTTGTGTTTGGTTGCCAAAATTCCTAAGACCTTGATTTCAGGCACCACCCCTAATTCATTAAAATACTGGAAAATGGTTTCCCACCAAAATCGATGTCAATCCATTTTTTAGCATAGATTGCAAAGCACAAAGGACAATTTTGCCCACTCCTAATCTAAATCTACTGCTCACTGTCCCACTCGAAGCAAGTTTTTCTTCTCCACTCATCATGATCTCCCGTGGTGTTTTTCTCTTCTTCACCCCACCATGTTGGTGCTGAAACTTCTCCATACATCAACATCAAAATTGCTTTCATCGGATATGAGACTCGCCTTCGCCGCTACCGTAGTAGGTGAGTTCAACAATGGTTTGCCAATGCGGGAAGAGAAGGGAAAAGGGGGCTGGTTTTTTTTTTTTTTTTTAAAACAAAATTGCCTTTGTGGAATTCTAAAGGTTCATCTGGAAGCTTTTTGAAACAATTTATACTAATGTGTCCTTTTTAATAGAAGTGAAGTAGAGGATGCATGAAAGAGGTGACTAAGGAGAAGAGGAAGAGGGGTGAAGATTGTATGTTGAATTGGAATTTGAAGTGTAAATTCAAATTTGGAAGAAGGACATTAATGTCATTTACTTTTCACATTTTCCTATTCCATCATCATATTCATCCTACCAAACATAAAAGTTTTTCAGGAACTCATTTCCATTTAAGTATCAACAAAATATGTCACCCCCTCCAAATTTTCCATTCATTTCCTTTCCATTCTTTTCCTTTCAGCAAAATACTTTCTATCAAACAAATGGGCCCATAGATAGAGGCAAACTTAATCTAGAATTCTAAATATAAAAATTAAAACAAAAGAAAGTAAATTAAAATTTTATATTTCTATAATTAGAAAAGGCCCGTAGATAGATGTGAGCTTAATCTAGAATTGTAAATATAAAAATTAGAATAAAAGGCAGTAAATTAAAAGTTTATATTTCTATGATTAGAAAAGTTATTTGAGTAACCAAAATTTACTTTATAGAATTTGAATTGAATTTAAAAAAATATAAATCTGTAATAAGGTTTGAGAGATAAAAATGTAACCGACATTATCATTAACACAATTTGTGGTCCAAAAAACACAACTCAATAGATACACATTGACTTTAATTTTTTTATTTACAAGGTAAAAATATATTAGAGTTTTCATATATCATTTACAACTATGTTTAATAATCAATAAACTATGCATAAATATAAATAAATGAGATTATACAATAATAAATAATGAAGCAGATAAATTGATTGATGAGATTTTTTTTTTCTGATAAATCAACTGGCAATTAGCGCCTTTTCAGGATGATATTATCAGGTATCTAAGCAACTGATTACTCAACTTTCAGGGTTCGTGGCTTTCCCTCCTAATACAAGAGTCTTCTTTAGGACTCGAACTCAAGACCTTAAGAGTTCTAGCAAGCCTTACACTGTTAGACCAACAATGTGTTGATATGAAATATTGATGCTGATTAAAAGGAAATTTTTATCCATAATATTATTTGATATTATTTTATAAATAATACTATTCAATACATTATTATAATATATTATAAGAAAAGGTATTATAAATTTATAATGACTTCAAATTTTATTTTCATAAAATTTTATTTTTTTAATTGAACATATTATTTTTTATTACTTATATTATTTTTAAAAATTAATTTTTTTTATTTTATAACTAAAAACATTTTTTAATAATGAATATGAATAATAAAAATACTAAAATTAATTATTATATTTTCCCAAAAATAATAAATAAAAAAATACAAGTACTCTGTAAAATTTGTCAATAGACAAAGTACTCTTTAGTCTTGCCTCTTGAGTTGATCAAACACTAATAATACAAGGGTTAATGTTCTTAAATGATCTGAAAGTTTCGTGGAAGAAGCACCCATTTAGACTAAGGTGACAAACATTTTTTTGCCACTCCATTAACTTTAGAAATAAACTTTACGAAACAATACTCTCATGACATTTAAAATAATAATAAAAAAAAGGCTTTTAGGTATTGGGTTCTCCTTCAAAATTCTTTTTACAACATTTAAAACCTTAGCCCATAAACAGAAGTACAGAACACACCACATTTGTCCAACCCATAACCATATAAGGCATGCACATGGTGCTTGCATTATGCAGGTTGCATAGATATATAATAATTATTTATTTTAGATTTATAGTTACTAAAATATATTTTTAAGAAAATAAAGAAAAAAAATTAAATTAGGATAATCCAAATTAGTTTAGATGGTCCATATCTAATGAGTTTTTGGTGCTAATAATTTTGATGAAAACCAAACTTAATCCTTCTTTCACAAGTATGGAATTTATGTTGTTACTACCTTCTCTAGTTAGCATCAAATCAAAAATCAACTTTATCAAGTTTAAGAAGCGAAAACCAGCCACTTATCAACATCTTACTCCTGCTCCAATAAAATTTGTGTAATGTGATACAAACAAAATAATAGAGCACTCTAATAAACATTCTCAAATATCAATGAAATTCATAATTTAATAAACATTTAGAATTTTATTTAAAATATTATATCATTCGTAAGTAAAATATAGTTTTATTTTTTTAATTCAGTAATATAGCCTCAATAATTTTCATAATTTAAATAAACTCTAATAAGAATATAATTACTGATTAAAGCCAAGTTAGTTAATGTACAAAAATGATATTACAATTAATTGCATTTTGTTTCAAAACGTCTTGAACTACCTTATGTTTTTTAAATATATATATATATATATATTGAAGGGTAGACACTAGTAGTCTCATATTACAAGGGCATTGAATTTGTGATCTCCACTTATCAAGGAGCGTACATATCACTAGTAAGAACTAAATCTTGCCAATAAATTTACAGCAAAGGCTATATCGGGACGTGTTGAATTAGCAAGATACATTAGTGCACCTATAGCACTAAGATATGGTACTTCTGGACCAAGAAGATTTTCCTTTTCCCCTTGAGGACGAAAATGATCTTTTTCCTTATCAAGTGATCTTACGACTATTGGAGTAGTCAATGGATGAGCTTTATTCATATAAAATCGTTTTAATATTTTCTCAATATAAGTTGATTGATGAAGAAGGATTCCATTTGCGAGATGCTCAATTTGTAATCCAAGACAAAACTTTGTTCTTCCAAGATCCTTCATTTCAAATTCTCTTTTTAAACAATCAACTGCTTTTAGAAGCTCTTCAGGAGTTCCAATTA
This sequence comes from Mimosa bimucronata, assembly GCA_037074515.1. Lineage (NCBI taxonomy): Eukaryota > Viridiplantae > Streptophyta > Magnoliopsida > Fabales > Fabaceae > Mimosa > Mimosa bimucronata. The sequence continues at coordinate 10,537,771 of CM073443.1, read as the reverse complement.
TATTTAAATCATCCACATATACAGTAATTATGACAAACTCTGATCCATTCCTTTTTATAAAAACACATGGGGAAATTGGATCATTTTTATGACCTTCTTTTAACAAATATTCGTTAAGACGGTTACATCACATTCTTCCAGATTGTTTCAATCCATATAAGGATTTATGCAAGCGAATCGCATAATTTTCTCGAGAATTTTTATATGCTTCTGGAAACTTAAATCCTTCAGGGTTTTCATGTAAATTTCAGTGTCTAAAGAGCCATATAAATAGGCTGTGACAACATCCATTAGACGCATATCAAGTTTATTGCTTACTGCCAGACTAATTAAATATCTTAAAGTGATTGCATCCACCACAGGAGAATATGTCTCTTCATAGTCAATGCCAGGCTTTTGTGAAAATCCTTGTGCTACAAGTCGTGCCTTGTATCTAACAATTTCGTTTTTCTCATTTCGTTTTCGCACAAATACCCATCTATATCCAACTGGTTGTACACCGTTTGGTATTTGGACGACAGGTCCAAAAACCTCTAGTTTTGAGTGTGAATTTAACTCTACTTGAATTGCGTCTTTCCACTTTGACCAATCACTTCTATGTCTACATTCTTCAACAGATCTAGGTTCAAGATCCTCACTTTGATTAATTATCTCAAGAGCAACATTATATGAAAATGCGTTGTCGACAACTATATTTTCTCAGTTCCATCTTTTTCTCGTTGTGACATAATTTATCGAGATCTCTTCATAATTTTCAGGTACCTGAACCTCTTCTGAGGTCTTATGATTAATTATGTCTTGGGTTTCATCTATAAGACCAACCTCTTCAACTTGACCATCTTGATAGTTTGCTCCCTTTTTCTTTCTAGGATTCTTATCTTTGGAACCGATTGGTCTACCACACTTCAGGTGAGGCTTAGTTTCATTTGCAACTTTTGGTTGTCCTTCAGGGACATCAATTCTAATTGGAGCATTTTCAGCTGGAATGTGAGATTTAGTAATTCTATTGAGGTCAGTAAATGCATCTGGCAATTGATTAGCAATATTTTGTAAATGAATTATTTTCTGAACTTCATGTTCACATTGCTGTGTACGAGGATCTAGATGAGATAGAGATAACGTTTTCCATGTAATCTCTTTTTCCAGCTGTTTATCATCTCCCCCTAATGTTGGAAAAATTGATTCATCAAAATGGCAATCATCAAAACGTGCTGTGAACAAATCTCCAGTTAATGGTTCTAAATACTTTATTATAGAAGGACATTCATAACCAACATATATTCCCAACCTTCTTTGAGGTCCCATCTTTGTTCTTTGTGGTGGAGTAATAGGCACAAATACAGCACATCCAAAAATTCTAAGATTGGATTCAACTCCAACTTTTGTCAAAGAATGCCTTGTTATTAATTTTCCTTGAGAGCAAGCAGTACAAGAAAGGTCTTTAAATTGAAGAATCTTCTGGTTCTTCAATGGATGTCCATGTGAATTTTCAATAATTCTTCGCATCATAGTTGATCCGGGATGGCCTAACCGGTCATGCCAAACAATAAATGTATTTTTATCAGCAAGCTTCTGGCTTACTATAACATTTGTCTCAACTGTTTTAATACTTGTATAGTACAAACCAGAAGACAATGTAGGTAATTTTTCTAGGACACATTTCCCCCATCTCTAACATTTGTAATATGTAGATATTCAAAATTTTTCTCACTAATAGTCTCAATATGATATCCATTTTGACGGATATCTTTAAAACTTAATAAATTTCTTTGACACTTGGGGGAATATAGAGCATCATTGATGACAAATTTTGTTCCTCTTGGTAATATTATAATTGCTCTTCCGGAGCCTTCAATTATTCTTGTATTACCCGCTATAGTACTGATGCTTGCCTTTCCTTTACTTATACAATAAAAATATTTTCTATCCTTAAGTATGGTGTGTGTTGTAGCACTATCTATGAGACATATATCTTCATCTTTGTGTCCAATGAAAGCATGGTGAACATCCATATTCTTCATGAAAGGAAAGAGAAGAGAGAAAAAAATTTCATTAAAGCAAATTCAATACATTATAAGTATAGCAAGCAATAATGCTCTTATTACATAATGAAAATGAGGAAGTAAAAAGAGAAAATTAAAGTAAAACATAACTGAATTAGAAAAACATAACTAAAATATTCTTATTCTTTTTCCAATAAAACTTGTCTAATCATGATTATCAAAGAAGTCAGCCACCTCCAAATGTGCCATCGCATCAAGGCCATTAATATCATCTAGCTCATTGGCATGGTCATTTTTGTGTGCCTCAACATCACCATCTTGGAAAATCAAATTTGCTTCCACATTATTTGCATTCCTTTTCATGGAGGCTTGATAAAGTTTTGCTAGATGTTCAGGTGTACGACAAGTACGTGACCAGTGCCCCTTCATGCCACACCGAAAACATTTATTTTCAACAGCTTTTGAAGGACCACTATTGTCCTTTTTTTTCCATTCATTATGTTTCTTCTTCTAATGGGCATTAAGATTAAAATTGTTACTTCCACCACTATGATTATGATAATTTCCGCGTCCCCTGCCACGACCACGTCCACGACCACGGCCAAGTCCGCGGCCGCGGCCTCGACCATTATCATGGTAATTATTACGCACATTTACATTCACTTCAGGGAACGGGGCAGACCTAGTGGGACGAATTTCATGATTTTTTATCAACAGCTCATTATTTTGTTCGGCTACCAGAAGACATGAGATTAATTCTGAATATTTTTTAAAACCTCTCTCACGATATTGCTGCTGCAGGAGCACATTTGAAGCATGAAATGTGGAGAAGGTTTTCTCTAATAAGTCATCATCAGTTATTTTTTCACCACATAACTTCAACTGAGAACTTATCTTAAAAACTGCTGAATTATATTCACTTACAATTTTAAAATCTTGTAGCCTTAGGTGGATCTAATCATAACGGGCTTTTGGTAAAATCACCGTTTTTTGATGATCATATCTTTCTTTCAGATTAGTCCACAATTCTAACGGATCTTTTACCGTTAGGTACTCAGCTTTCAGCCTTTCATGGAGATGGTGGCGAAGGAAAATCATGGCCTTGGCCTTATCTTGGCCACTCACTTCTTTGCCAGTCAAAATGGCATTTCCTAGACCATTAGCATTCAGGTAGATTTCAGCATCTAACACCCAAGACAGATAATTTTTTCTGGTAATGTTAAGAGCAGTAAACTCGAGTTTGGTAAGATTTGCCATGATACGAACTAAAACAATAACAACAATGAAATTAAAAATATGATAAAATAAACAAAATATAAATAACAAAAGTAGGATCAACATAATAATAATAATAAAATAATAATTAAAATAACAATAAGATAGTAATATATGTGCGTATGTATATGTATAAGAATGTAAGCATGATAATAATAAAAGACAATAATATGAAATAGTATCATGATGAAGAGATAAATAAAAGCATATAAAAAAAACTGAAATAAAAGCATAAATTCATAAATAAAATTGTATGATAGTAACTTAAGATTAACATTAAATGTAATAATGGAAAGGTAAATAAGATAGTATAACAAACATAAAATTAGAAAAATATAAATTACAACTTAAATAACAAAATGCATAATATAAGATAATAAAAGGCATAAATAACAAAATAAAAGGCATAATATAATAAAATTAAAATGACAAAATAAAGAGAATAAAATAACATATATATACACGTATATATAATATGTGTGTGTATATTTATGTGTATACATATAAATATAGTATGTATTATAATATGATATATATATATTTATATATATTATTAGAGCATTAAATTAAATATGCAGACGGGGTGTTCCGTAAGAACTAAAGGGCGTATGAGCTAAAGGCGGTAGAACCTGCCAATCTAGTTCATTGTGACAGCCTTTCTAATTCTCCAGAAGAGGTAAGAATATGATGCAATATTATATATATATATTTATATATTATATATACATATATTATATTTATATAATTATATACTTTATATATATATACGCACAAGACGAATCTGTGCATGTGTGATAATATATATAAACTCATGTGTGTGTATTGAAAGATACACACTATGCATTATATAAAAATAAAATAAAATAAAATACTAATAAAAGAATTGCACATGAAATACTACTAAAGTTTTAGGGGGTATACCTAAAACTTTTCAGAGCAAACTCGTGCTGATAACGTGTAATAAAATAAAGAGAAAGAAGAAAGATGGAGAGATGGAAAAGAGAATAATAAGACAATATAATATAAGAAGAAGACAAGAGAATATGAGAAGAAGATGGAGAGAAAGAAGATATCACTTTCACTTATAATTCAATGGTACAAATGCCTTGTACATGACCTCTATTTATGGGCCCTAAGTCATTGAAGACTATGCATGAGGCTACAAGAGAATAATGGTGGAGTTTATAGCATTTACAAGCCATTCATTGAGAGGTTACAAAGTTAAGGGCATTTAGAGAGAAAAGAATCTTATGAGGAATTCTAAGAGGAATGGGTCATGGACATTCACTACATATAATTTTATAACAATTATATGTTTTATTATATTCATAAAAATTAGGGAAAATCAAAATCAAGTCCCTCATAAGAGGTTTAATCACAACTAAGTCCCAAACAATCATCAAATTACATTGAAATCCCAAGGGACCTGTGTGATATTAAATGTGTTGTCAATACCAGCTCCTTGAATTGTCAATGCACAACTCAATAGTTGTCAATAGCAATTCCTTAAGTTGTCAATGCATCTATTTCATTGACAACTATTAAGTTGAGTATTGACAACTCAAGGAGCTGGTATTGACAACTCAATAACAAGTCATTTAATATCACTAAGGTCCCTTGAGATTTCAATGTAATTTTATGATTGTTTGGGACTTGATTGTAATTAAATCCCTTATGAGGGACTTGGTTGTGATTTTTCCTAAAAATTATATTGTTATAAAGATTAAAGAATGATGAATATACTTTGTGTATACAATATCATGTCTTTAATGGACATCCATGATAACATGAAAAGGTAAAGGGAAAATTAATCTAGAGGTTCTTATAGTTTATCATGATTTTGAAACAGGTCCCTGGATTTGTTTCCTTTTATTAGGTCTTTTAACTTTTCATCGTCAGATCCGTTGACCCTTACTGTTAGATAATGGTTGATAGTGTCATGTGGATGGTAGGTCTTTCAAACTTTTCCACTTGGTGGAAGGAGAATAACATTTCTCACACTCCTTATTAGAGCTGAAAAAAGAGCTGTCCTTTTACATGTTTAGATTTAAATGGGCTAGTTCATTTAAGCTTGACTTCAAAAAAATCCATATTCTTAAAGCATGGCTTGACGACTCTCAGGCTCAGGCCAGCTCATCTTCAAAAAAATCCATATTTTTAAAGCATGGCTTGACGACTCTAAGGCTCAGGCCAACTCATCGGCTTAAAAAAGTTAATAAAAAAATATATTGTTTTTTATCTTTTAAAAGAAATTAAGTTGGAATAATAAAATTCTTGATTTAAAACGAAGATATAAGTGTGTATATTCACTCCTATTTTTTATAATCTACATAATACATCAAAGATTCTCAATCATAATTGAAAGTTAAAAAACCCAATAAAAAGGGAAAAAAATGTAGGGACCTGATTCAAATCTAGATAAATTATAAGGACTACTAAATTTATTTTTCAAAATTAAAAGACATAAATGCAAATGTCATGGTATATCGTATAATTAAAAAAGAAAAACAATACTTTAAGCTATCAATTTGATCAAAGTTATGATAAAAATTTTAAACATATTTTATTTAAATCATATAATGTAACATTTTTCTTTATAAATTATATAATTTAGTATAAAAATTGTCTAAACCCAGAATCTACGATTACTTGATGGGTACCTGTATGTTATGCATTTAATTAGATTTTTATTGATTTGTTTATTTAATTAAACGAACATATAGTTTTATATACTTGTATAAAATATGACTTCTATAATGAATTGATATATAATAATAATCATTATTATAGGTATTATAACTAACATTTATATGTTAAAAATTTTAAAATAAAAAAATATGAAAAATATACTTATAGACAGCCTGAAAATTAAACAAAGTAATTGGTAGACTTGAATCACAAAAATATGGAAAACGACGTCCAAGTTAGTCACATACATGAGTGTTTTTTGGGTTGGAAAAGGTCCATGTTTCTGTTAATCAGAAAAGTATATAGGCTTCAGTCTCAAAAAAAAAAAAAAAAAAAAAAAAAAGAAAAATATATAGGCAAGTATGGTTCGGTGAAATTGTGATTTGAAAGTGGAGGTGGTAGATTTGAAAAAGTCCATGTTTCTATTAAGTATTAACCATCAACCATTATCTAATAATAAGGACTAACTAATCTACCGGTGAAAAGTAAAAAAGACCCAATATAAAAGGAAAAAAAATGCAAGGATCTGATTCAAAATCAAGATAAACTATGAAGAGCTCCAGATTAATTTTTCTGAAAGTAAAAGACAATATTCTACTCACATAAATCTAAATGTCATTTTGCATCATATAATTAAAAAGAACATAATTACTTGAAGCCGTCAATTTAATCTAAGTTATGATAAAAATTTTAAACATGTTTTATTGAAATCACATAACGTAACTTTTTTAGGGAAAATCCCACAAAAATACCATTGAAAATGGAAAATGACAAATTAGCCAATTAAATTGAAGAAATCTCAAATTAGACTTAAGGAGAAATCTGGGATTTCCATATCATGTTAAAAGACATAAATGCCCTTATAATTGTCAAATATATAAGTATTCACTTGGCGAAAAAAAAAATCCATAAGTATTCAGATGTTCAACATAGAATTTTAACTTGATCATATCGATTTTCAGATTCATCTTAACAATTTACAACTTCAAATTGTTCCCATTAGGAATTTATAAGACATAGTATAAGGATTTACAACTTTAACAAAGGATTTTTCAACTTAATTATTATAATTTTCAAGTCCATGCTAACAATTCAGAACTTAAAATTTTTCCATTACGAATTGATAAGACATATATTGAGAAACATTCATAAATTCAACATATAAGAATTCTCAACCTGATCATAACGATTTTCAAGTTCATAATAACAACTCAAAACTCAAATTGTTGAGGGTATTTGTGACTTTTAGCAATATATGAAAATCACATATTCCTCCTTGGAGTCTGATTTGATATTTCTTAAAATTTAAGGGGTTGATTTTTCCTTTTCCATTTTCAAGGGTTTTTTGTGGGATTTTCCCTTTTTTTTTCATAAATATAGAGACTTTAGGATAAAAATTGTCCTCACTCACTAAACCCAGAATCTACCATTACTTGATATAAAAATTACCTTCACGGACTAAACCCAGAATCTACCATTACTTGATGGGTACCTATATGTTTTGCATTTATTTAGATTGTTATTCATGTATTTATGTAATTTAGCAAACATATAATTTTTTATTCTTGTAAAAAATATATGGCTTCTATAATTAATTAATTAATTAATCAATTAATCAATATATAATTATTATAGGTATAATAGCTATATATAATTATTATAGGTATAATAACTAACATTTATATGTTAAAAATTTTACAATTATAAATATGAAAAATGTACTTATAGATAGCCTGAAAATTAAACAATGTCTTGGTAGACTTTATTCACAAAAATATTAAAAAAACTTCATGACAATGGCAACCCTATAACCCTGAGCACAGCATAAGTCTACAACCCAAACTTCCCTTCAACAAGTGATCGGCGAGTTAGTCACTTACATGCGTGTTCTTTGAATTGGAATAATTGTTCGTTATTTGGGGGATTGACTAAAAAGTCCATGTTTCTGTTAATAAGCAAATATGGTTCGGTGAAATTGGGATTTGAAAATGGAGGTGATAGATTTTTCCTTTTAATTATAGGGTTAGACACCAATGACACAACATGTCAACATTACAAGTGAGACTGAACCCGTAATCTTTTACTTGTAAGGAAAAATTTATAGTATTAAGCTACAAAGGCTAATGACAATGCAATACATATTCATATAAATGTATTTGGATTGTGCACAAAGTTTAAAAAAAATTATCCCATATTACTAGCAATCAACTAATATTATTCACATGAATATAAGCTCACAATTAAGAAAATCCCGCTACCTTTAAGTAAACATCGTTATTGTACATCTAAGACACGAACACGAGACTATTGCTTGAGATAGAATAGTATACAACCAATTGATCCAACGGTTTGACACTAATTTGACTTCTTTTCATGCATAATGTTCATTCCATTTCATTGCACTTATTTAAATAAGACAGTTCATCAATTCGTTACCTATCATTATCACCCCGACCCTTCATAAGTTATAACTAATAATAAAGCATGAACGAAATGGTTCAAAAGGATTAAAATAATTTTTACAAGTCAAATAATTTATAATTAAATATTAGTCAACCAAACGTTATAGACGAATAATTAGTTAATAATAAATATAACTGTTTCTATTATTTGATCCTTTAACTCTATTTATGAGCTATTGGTCTATTGCACATAATTAAAAAGAAAATTGGCTCTATCATAGGTAGCTAGGTATGAGTAATAATAGTTATCACAACATAGTGAACCAAGTTTAAATCCTCCTTAAGATAATTGCATTTATTTAGTGTATGATAGTACTTTGAATAGGTCTCCAAAAGAGAATGCATGTGTACAGGAACATGGTAATTATTGATTAATTCTATAAAAATATTGTTGTTGTTATTATTATAAATGTAAAACCAAGGAAATTATATAATGTAATTAAGAGTTGAAATAAAAGCGTTTATGATATTAACAATAATAAACTTAAAATTTTAAGTTAGAGAAATAGTTGTATTTTGATATGAGCAATTATTGTAATACTGCAGTATATAAAACATGAAAAACTACTTGAATATAAAAAGAAGAAAATCATAAACCTGCTTTTATTGAATAGTCAAATTTCACAAGCGTGAAGGCTAGGAGAAAGCAATGTCAAAATAAAGAGTTGATCAATTGATTATTTTTTTTCCTTGTACGATGTTATGGCGTAAATGGACATATATGTGAAATTCATTTAACATTTTAAAGATACTTGACCAACTGGTCCAAAAAGTTATAAAAATGTCTGAAGGAATTGTTTGCAGAAACAATCTAAATAACATCAAGGTTTCTATTGTAAAAAAATTTATATTAAGACAAGTAGAAAAGCAAGCTTGTATAATCTTGTTCCAATTAAAAACATGAATATGTAAAAAGGGTTGGAAAATTGGTAAATATTATTTTTCTAGTCATATATTCACATGGTAACTTAAACATTACTCACCATGAAAGAATATCGTTGGGACAAAAATTGATATTCCTCCCAAATATATTAACCAAAACTTTAAAAAAAATTAGAAAAGAAAAAGAAGTTAATAAGTTCTCTAGGATTGATAGGGAATGCACAAATTTATGAGAATCATAAATATCTTAATATATGAATATATATATATATATATATCTAAATTCAAATTTTGAATTTTTAGAAGTAATTTGCAGTGATGATTTCATCGGAAGTAATCAAAGCATGAATTTGGTGAATGTGATCAATTTAAAATTTGAAAATTAACACATTAATATAAAATACAAATTATTATAGGCCATTATTATTAAATGCAAATGGTGATTGGATATTCACAAGGGAAAGATTGGATTTTACATAATGGATTATTAATATCACCAATTACAAGAAAATGCAATTAGTGATGAATTTGAAAATATTGCCACCTAATAAAGAAACCTAAAATGTGATGCATAATTGTATATGTGGATAATAAGCATATATGGCACCAATAATTGTGATTAAAAATAGTGACATCAACTATTAGATGGACCAATAAGATACGTGTTTAGACTTTTAGAGATGTATATAGGTAGTAATATCTTTGTTCATACACACATTTAATCCAAAATTTTGTTTTAATTATTTAAACTGGGAGAGCAAACAATCTCTCAAGTGACAATATTTAGGTATTTGGGATCAATTAGAAGACAAGATTGTGAGATTGATGACGATGTTAATTATAGAATTCAAGCTGGGTGGTGTAAGTGGAGGAAAGCTACTGGAGTTCTCTGCGATAAAAAAGTACCCCATAAGGTAAAAGGGAAGTTTTATCGCACTGCTATAAGACCAGCAGTATTATATGGTAGTGAATGTTGGGCTTTGAAGGGTCAACAAGAATATAAAATGGGGGTAGCTGAAATGAGGATGTTGAGATGGATGTGTGGTCACACAAGAAATGATAAGATTCGGAATGATCATATATGCGAACGAGTTGGAGTGGCACCTATCAGTGAGAAAATGGTAGAAACTCGTTTGAGGTGGTTTGGACATATACAAAGAAGGCCATTAGATGCGCCAGTGAGGAGGATAGATCAAACAGTCTAGAGTCCGATTAAGAGAGGAAGAGGGAGACCCAGGCATACACTCAATGAAGTTGTAGAACGAGATCTTTTAATAAATAATATATCTAAAGATTTGGTTACCAATAGAGCATAATGATGTCGTGCGATCCATGTAGCCGACCCCACTTAGTGGGATAAAACATAATTGTTGTTGTATTACTAACTAATAATTGCCCCTACCCTTCACTAGTCCCCACGACACTAATAAAAAAGCATGAAAGTGACCTTGTTCAAGAGCATTTAAATTACCTTACAAGTAAAAGAATTAAACAGTAAATGATAATATATATATTTTATTGTAATCATATAAAATTATGCTGATATAAAAAAAATATGAATATGTATTTGGTATGTAAAATATCATGTCCAATAAACATCGATAATACTTTCTTTTTTTGGATAAAGAGCAAATTAATATCCATGTTAATATGAAAAGTAAAAGACGAAATACTCTTACTTTTGCTATCAAAAGACCATATAGTCTTCACATAAATCTAAATGTCATTTTGTATTTGATGACTCCCCATTTAACATTGATTTAGGGCTTATTTAGAAGATATTTGGGGAGTCATCAATTCCTAATTAAAGGAATTTTGAGAGTTTTTTAGAGAAAATTATACAAATTTGTCATATAAGTTTAATTTAATTATTTTTGAAATAAATATGACAATTTATTAGAAAATTTGTTTGGCATGATTCCCTCACATTTATGCATGATTTTGATAGGTACAAATGGATATTCTAAGCTAGGAAGGAGAAGAAAAGCAAAAGAAAAGATTGGAGAAAGCTGGAGTTTAATTTCTGAAAATTGCTGGAAATTGCCTCTGGTGCCATGGCACTGCACCTGAGTGCAATGGCACGGCGCGAAAATCCCTAAAACTTTTGACTTCGCACATATTCGTTTTTTATCCTTTTAAACCATCTAGGGCACGAAAATTAGAGGAGAATCAGCCCCCTTTCAACCCTAGAACCCTTTGGAATCATTAGACTCATTGGTGAACACATATTTGGAGCTAGCGTTTGCAAAATTGGAGGTTGAGAAGCAAAAATTGGAAGGATTTCTTGCCCACGATGATAGATTCTTCTTGTTTTCTTCTATTCTTTGTTACTTTTGTGAATTAAACGTGTGATCTCTTTGTATTTTCTGGTTTAATTCAGTCATGAGTAGCTAAATCATTTATTCTAGGATTGATTCAAACCTTGTATGTATTGAAACCTAATTTGTTTCCTTTTCTTTTAGAGTTTAATGACTATTTATGTTGATTTATCTTGTTCTTAATACCTCTAATTGATTCATCACCCTTTAGAGTGTAACACCTAAATTTTACTACTATATTATAGCATTTTAATTGATTTATAACCACTTTTTAATCACGGAAGCCCAAAAATACGAAAAATTTAAAACTTTTTCTTTCCAAAGTATTAAATCAAATTCCCCTTCTTTCAAATGAAATTTTCTGATAAATTAGATTGTCTTTAAACTTTCAATAAAAATAGAGTGGTTATTAAAACAATTAAAATAACTCTAATTATAACGTTTGGGGAGCCAGACCCCTTACATTATATTCACATATTCTTTAGATTATGTTCTATTTATCTATTTCCACTTCTCTTACTATAATAATATGTTGGCGGGTTATCTCGATTGATAACCCTCTTACATAGGTATGTAATTCTATTATATATTAAGGGTATATCTACGTATGCAAATATATATATTAATTACTACACAAGCTTCCAACTTGTCTTAATTATTTAATCATACAACATACACAGGTAAATATATAGGTTCCTAAAGTAACTACCTACAGGGTACAAGACAAAGCAGGCATTCCTGCCCCTTCACATTACCTTACTTCTTTCCCAGCTAGCTACTCCCATTTTGCTATACTGAAAACGTTTTGGAAAAACAGTGAGATTGGAAATCTCAATAGCAGTTTATTTCATATCATTTGTGCACTTATATATATACTTATACATCAACTTTATAAATCTGTGCATATGAAAGCATTTATCCTTTTATCCCAATACCTGCAGGATTTTCCAAATATAGCCCTCACGGCTACTCAATAACCCTCACGGTTATAGGAATTTAATTGTAGCCCTCACAGCTACTCAATAACCCTCACGGTTATAGGAATTTAATTGTAGCCCTCACAGCTACTCAATAACCCTCACGGTTATAGGAATTTACTTGTAGCCCTCACAGCTACTCAATAACCCTCACGGTTATAGGAATTTAACTGGCAAAGGGGGAGCGACCCACCTAGGCCTTGGAGTACTCCATAAATATCATCAATATCATAACAGGAATAATGCCCATTTAAATGCCACAAATATTACAAAATTATATATAGAAATTTATATTATGAATTAAACTACTACCTGGACACCAGAGCTATTTCCTGAACCAGATCCTTTACTTTCCACTGTCTTGGTGAACTCATACCAATATCAAAGCCTATCTACACATCATATTATAATAAGAGTAAGTTAATATATGAACTTATATATTTATACTATGCGTCTCTCTCGAGTCCTAGTGCATTTGATACTACCCCATTCTTTATATTTATGACTCATTATAATTTACTATAACTATCTTGACTATTTTAGATTAAAAGATCACTTTTAATTACTTTACTCCAATTACTATTTCTTATTCTCAATGTTTGATTAATAATTTAAACAACTTCTTTTTAATGATTTAAGAAATCCAAAAACTCAACAATACATCTACTACATTCAAAATCACAGTTACTCTTCTTCCTTATCACTGAACTGAATAGGAAACGGGGAAGGAAATTAACACAGTTTCATGATAGAATTACATACCGCAAAATAGAACATATTTGATCATCACCAAACAGAGCTAATAGATACATGTAACCACAGGAATAATCCCATCAAATAAAGAAAGAAGAAAAACTATATTAACATGATCCAAAGAATCATAATTTAACTAAGAATCTCTTACATACCCTTGATGTCTATTCTAAATACCTAATAAGCTCTTATTTCAACTCAATTTAATTTAATTTCCTTAAGACCATATCTTATCTCCAATAAGGTCCCACTGTTGTACAACCAAATTCTATTAGCATAATCAATCTATTTTCCAAATACTTCTTTTGCATTTGAGAATCTTAAGGTTGTTTACAAACATCAGATTTAATCTTTCCTATCTGTTAAAACAACCATCACAGAAATTTTCTTCAAAACATCAATTACTCTTAAATTCCCACAACTCAATCCCATAGTATACAAAATACTCTGACCCTTAAGATACTTTCATACAATACTCATTTATTTAGTCTGACATTGGTTTAAAACAGTTTAGGCCATCCTTTAAGTACACCAAAACCATTTAATTAGGTAAGATGTTTACTTGGCATTAGGAAAATCCTAACTTTCAGCTCATATAGACAACTAATATTATTGAACCTTGTACCATTTTACATGCTCCATTTATTTAAACTTTGAACACCCAAAGTTCTAAATAAAATCAAATCAGTATGCATTTAAATCCCTTTTCGGCTTAAGAACAACAGCAACACCATTCTCTCATAAGCCTTAAATATTTAAATAACAAATTCCACTTCATTTATTATTTAACTCCATGGATCCAGCTTCAAAAATAACTAATAACCATCCTAAGTTCCACAATTTTACCAGACTTCTTTCTTACCAATAATCATCAATCCAAACTTTAGATTTAAAACCCACAGAAACTTTCACTTATTTCCACTTCAATACCCTTGTTAACTTGGGTTTCACATTCAGATTATAGCCAACCAATTCAGCTTACACTATATAACCATCAATCTTTATTTAACACTTGGAACCTTACTCTTCAAGTTCTTGACAATTTAATCCACAAGAACCATTCTTTAATACAAGGCAAAATCTAATTACTTTAATTACTAAAACATAAAATGAACTACCAATCCAAACAACCTTCCCATATAACATTTCCACATAACCAAATAACATTAGGTTCATAGTCAATTATTCAACTTTTTCGTTTTTAACTCATTCTTAAAAGCCTAGAATCAGAGTAGCAGAAATTAAAGTCTCTAATTCAAACATTTGAGAGAAGAAAATCTAAACTCATCCAACAAAAGTTACACCAAACTCCACTAAACTAACCTGCATCTTTTCTCCAACTTTTAGAACATTACATTTTAATCCAAAATTTGGATTACCATAACAGTGTATTTAGAATAAATCGCAATTCACAACCAAAATCTCCTAAACAGCCTCATTTACACCAACAAATCATTCACATACAGGGCATACAATCCAACTTTGTAAAATGCTACTTAAATCAAGTCAAACCCAGAAATCATCTCTATTTGCTTCCAAAGTATTATAAATCATCATTCTCTCTTAAAAATAGTCCATAATCCGAATATTCCAGCCACAAACAGTCCCCAAATCGAAATAAGAACAGAGTAAGAGAGAAAAGTTCAAAATCCTCAATAATTGCTTGAAATCGAACCATCTAATGACGGAAATAATCTCAAACTTGCTTCTAGATATCTTCCAATACTAATTTAAACCCCATAGGGTCAGAAATTAGAGTTTTACAGATAGTGAACAGTACACACAAACAGAAATTAAGAGTCCGGCCAAACTCTTTCATGAGTCCCAAAACTTCTTTACGACACTCTTAAATCGAAGCTCAACTTCCCTTTCAATCAGTTTAGAATACCTCAAACCCAAATCGGCCCTCTCTCAAAACGTTACCAATCAAAGAAAAAAAAAGGTAGAAATGGAGAGAGAAGGCTCACTAGAACTCGAATCCGCCCTTGCATGTGTCATTGGAGCCTCCGATCGCCGGAATCCAGCCGCCGGAAACCATGCCATCGCCGAGAGAGATGAGAGAACAAGAGAGAGAAATGAAGAATTAAGAGAGAGAGAAGGGAAAATGATTCTGCGTGGAGGAGGAGGTAAAGGGGAGTATATATTAATTTTAATCGGGTATTTTACCATTTTGTCCTTCGTTCTATTATTTAAGATATTTTCTAACCAGGGACAGATATGGTCATTTTCATTTTCTCTTTTTCATTATGCCCTTCTTTGCAAAGTTTAATTACTATTTCCTTTCAAATTTAATCTGAATTAAGTCCCAAAATAATCCCTCTAGATATGCTTTAATTTCCAAATTCATTTATAAGACTTTTTAAATAACAACCAATACCTCAAGGTTCTAAATATTCCCTTATTTAAATTAATCTTCTAACTATTTTTCCTCAATAAATAAAGAAATTAAGTCTTAAAATTTATTAAAAATACATATGACCTCATAAATGTATTTATAAGGCTTTTTAATTCCTAAATGACTTCCCAATACCTAAAATAAATCCTTATTTCCTATTTTCTAAAATTTGGGGTGTTACATAGAGCGATTTGTTCATTTAAATTATACTCGAGAGAGATAGTTTAGATGTAGAACTAGGGTAAATCAGACTAGACTTGAAGTTTAAATCAACTAACGGATGGTTTGTCGGGTAGAATAGAGATATATCTATCGACCTAGTTTTGTCAGATTAAGGTTGGCTCTTAAGGCATACTTTCATTAATTTGTAACAAGAGATTGAGCAAGTTTAAAGAAAAGTATAGAATTGATTTTGACTCGAAAGAGCGTTTCAAGTACTTTAGAATCTTAGGCAAACATAGATTGTTACTAAAGACTAAAGGAAGGGAAATTAATTAGGGTTCATGAAATACAACGGTGAGAATTAATCCTAGCCTTAGTTCTTTGATAAATTAAATCTTTTTTGTTTGTTTCTTTATTTTTATTTTAAAATTAGTTTTCAAAACCTATTTCCTAAAAGAATTTGATTTGTTCAACTTAATTGAGTTCATTAGCCTGTTGTTTGATTGGGGTTTTAAAACAAATCTTTGTGGGACGATAATTTATTACTACGTTACGATCCGTACTCTTGCGGGCGAACAATTTTTTGGCGCCGTTGTCGGGGATTTGTAAAAATCTCTTGGTCAACCCTAGGCTAGTGTTAGTAAATTTCGATTGAACTGTTAGGTTAGTTTATAATTTTCTTTCATAGTTGTTTTTGTTTTGTTTTTATTCTTTTTCTAGTTTGATACTCGCGTTTTGGTTTTCTTCTTCTAGGTACCCTTTCGGCATATGCAGCGTATATATCCAGACGGATTGGAAGTGATACTTGAAGGAGTGGAATTCATAGACGACACACAAGCCGAAACTGAGGCTGAATCAGAATCAGAATCTAAAGCTGAAACCATGGTTGACGATGAGTATGATAGAGCTATGGTCAATGACTTTGCCAGCCGGAATATGAGGGGCATGCAATCTTGTATTTAGATGCTAGAGATGACAGCACACTCTTTTGAGATCAAACCTGTTATGATCACGATGCTGCAGTTACACGGAATGTTCCATGGGCTCTACAATGAAGATGCAAACAAGCATCTTATGTATTTATTGGAAGTCTGTGACTCTTTTAAGCAAAACGGACTTCCTCAAGATGTTCTACGGCTTCGTTTATTCCCTTTGTCTCTACAAGGCACAGCTAGAGACTGATTCAATAACCTTCCGGAAGGATCTATTAATTCTTGGGATCAGCTTGAAACCAAGTTTAGAGCTCATTTCTTTTCTGATGATAAATCTGTGGAAGCTCGAGATGAATTTTTGAGCTTTAGACAACACTCAGATGAGCATCTTTATGCAACTTGGGAGAGATATAAGATGTTGATGAAGCGATGCCCTAATCATGGGGTTGACAAATGGGTAGTAGTTCAGATATTTTGTAATTGCCTTAATCCTCAATCTAAGGCGATGGTTGATTCAATGACTAACGGAGGATATCGTAATCTACCTGTTAATGAGGTGATCAGACTCTTGGATCAACTATTTGCAAACAATACTCAAGGCACTGATAGGAGGACTACACAACCTGTTTCCACCATTAAAGATGACTCTTCATCTCAAATGACCGCTATTCTCTCTTCAATAAATAAACGGTTTGAGTCTTTGGAATCCCAATTGAAGCAGGGAAACTCTCAAAGTGTGCAATCTATTTATGCTACCTCTATTGCTTGTGATCAATGCAATGACGTTCATTTGCCGGATCATTGCCCTCTTTACATGGCTTTTGAATCTGTCAACTACATAGGTAAATTTCAAAACTCTCAGAATAACCCTTACTCTCAGACTTATAATCCATGATGGAGAAATCATCCAAATTTCTCTTGGAGTAATGGGCAGACCATGAATCAACTTCCTTCTTCTAGTGTTAAGCCTAATCAACCACCGGGCTTTCAAGCGCAATCTAGGCAATTTCCCACTAAGGAAGGAGAGTGTAGAATGGAGAAGATGTTAGCTCAAATCTTAGCTAACCAAGAAAGTGAAAGGGCTGAAACTAAAGCGACTCTTTCTCTTCACGAGACAGCAATTAAGAACCTTGAATTGCAAATGGGGCAACTGGCCTCACACATGAATGCTATGTCAACAAGAAGTCTTCAAAGTGATACCATCCCCAATCCTAAAAGTAATCATGTTGAGGAATGTAAGGCAATCAATGTAGGAAGTGGGAAGCAACGACTAGACACGGCTACACCAAGTAGAATGTGCGATAAAGCTAATGATAAAGTCGCTCTAGACAAATATGACAATTTCAATGAAGAAATAGTCATGGAAGAGGATGGCATCAAAAAGAGAAAGCAAGAAGAGAATGAACAGGATGCTAGAGCTAAAAAGCATAGGGATGACAAAAAGAAGCAAGAAAAGACACCATCATTTACTTCCTATGTGCCTCCACTTCCGTTTCCTCAAAGATTCAAGAAGAAAGAGGAAGATATTCAATTCAAGAAGTTCATTGACATGTTCAAGCAGCTTCACATAAACATCCCCTTTGCTGAAGCATTAGACTCTATGCCTGAATATGCCAAGTTTCTAAAGGATGTTTTGTCTAAGAAACAAAAATTCAATGAGTTTGAAACTGTTGCTTTGACTGAAGAATGTAGTACAGTTATTCAAAGGAAGTTACCAACCAAGCTTAAGGATCCGGGAAGTTTCTATTTTCCATGCAATATAGGTACTAACTTCGCCGGAAAAGCTCTATGTGATTTAAGAGCTAGTGTTAATCTTATGCTACTTGCTGTCTTCAATTAATTAGGGCTTGGTGAGACACGACCTACCACAGTCACACTACAATTTTCAGATCGTAGCATAGCTAGATCTCGTGGCATCATTGAGGATGTGTTGGTAAAAGTTGATAAGTTTATATTCCCTGCAGATTTTATTGTCATAGATTGCGAGGTGGATTGGAAAATCCCAATCATATTGGGACGACCATTCTTGGCCACAGTAAGAACGCTCATTGATGTTGAAAAGGGTGAAATTACCTTGCAAGTAAATGATGAGCAAGTTGTCTTTAACATGTTATTATAGGTATAATAACTAACATTTACGTGTTAAAATAGAATTGATTCACAAAAGTATGGAAAAAAAAAAAACTTCATGATAATGACAGTCCTATGACCTTAAGAGCACCATGGTACAAGTCTACACCCGAATAACACTTCAAGTAACTGACAATGACCTTAGAGCTTAAGAACGCGACTTTTTAAACAATCCTCCAAAGCTACAATTATTCCAACCCAAAGAACAATCATACAAGGCTTGTATGGTTCCGTGTATGAGAATTTCTATTCCAATTTATTTTAAAAATGAGAATTTCCACACTATATTACGAGGAAAATTTAAGCAATAAATTTCTATATATTTAATTACCCGAGTGGATCAAACAACAATAGGGTAAAGGTCCAATTTCATCTCTGAAGTAACCCAATAGAAGCATTCAATGTCCGGAAGTAACATAAGAGCATATTTATCCCAAAAGTAACAATAACGGCTCGTTTTGGCCCACAAATAGACATATTTCCGAGATAAATATGCTCCATTTGTTACTTCCGGACACTGAATGCTCCTATTGAGTTACTTCCAGGGTGAAATTGGACATTTGTCCAACAGAAATAACCTACAGATATGTCATAATTACAAATTGGAGAAAGAAAAAATAAAATAAAAGGATATAAGGCGTAGAAGACAATTTTTCAAAAATATAGGAGCATATACGAGAGATCTTTTTTTTTTTTTTTTTCAATCAGAACGAGAGATCTCAAATTCAAAGCCATGTTGAACTCAACTTTTCATTTACACGAAAACTGTATATTATTAGGCTATAAGGCTTTTAACAAATAAACATGTTTGCATTGTTGACAAATCTGACTTCTTTCCGTGCATAATAAGCTTCATTCCATCTTATTGGGCTCATTTAAAATAGGGCAAATTAGAGAGAGGGACCAAAGAAAAAAATTATTTGCTACTAAGGACCTCAAAAAAAAAATTAATATTTAGAAGGACTAAAAATAAAATAAATATTTTAAATTACCAAATTAATCCCATCAAACTCCCTATATCTTCTCTACACATATCAATTATCTAAACTTTTAAATAACCGATTCTCTCTCGCACTTTCTCTCTCTCTTTTTCTCATCTTTCCCGTGTTCTACAAACTAAAATTTAATTAATGAATTAAAAAAGGCTAAAGTATTCATTTGATTTTTTATTTTTATATTAGGTCTCCTTATGGTCTATTAAATTTAAAAAGTGTACTTTTAATTCTTTTTTTGTTAACGTCGTTAGTTTTATTTAACGAAACATGCTGATTTAACAAATTTAAATGGTAATTTTGTAGTTAAATACTAATAAAATATGTTTTAATTTTAATTATTTCGTATAATCATTATTATATTTCAAAATTTACCCATTTTGACTCATTATTTTGACTAAAATACCCCTTATTAGCATAAATATTACTTAATAATTATTTAATCACACATATATTTATCCAAAATTAAAATAATAATGTTACTACATGCTTCCAAAAAAATTATACTGTTAAATTTATTACCATATTACAAAATTAATTCATTTTATGATTATAAATTTTTAGTTTTCTGTAAATCTAAATGTTTAAGCTCTTTTATTTATTAAAACTTAATTACAATGTTATATTATAAATACAATTTCATGATTAAAATGGTTTTCAATCATGTATATGTATTTTCAATTAAATCATAAATTATAAATCATATAATGTTGAGATCATTATATTAATATTTTATAATTCAAAAATTTTAAATATATATTAAATATATGTTTGTTAAAAAATTACTCAAAATTTCCATCTAGTTGTTAGTATTTTTCATATAAAAGTTACTATTTTTCCTATAAAATTTTTTATTGCTTTTCTACTTTAATTAAAAATATTAAATAGATCACTAATAAATGTTAATGTTAAAAGATAAATTAGGGAACATGTATTATGAGGGCTATATAGGTAAAAAATATTTATTTTAATATGGTTTTAAATTAAAAATATGCTTCAATAATCTTTTAGAATATTTATTTAACCGCATTAATTGTTTAGACTAGTATGTATGTTTTTAAAATGGATATAAGACATTTTAATTAAGACAAAACATACGGATGATTACAGTATTTTACTCTAACAAAAATACATGAAATAAATTATTCAAAAGGATTAAAATCATTTTACTAGTCAAATAATTAAAACTTAAATCTTAGTCCACCCAAAGTTACGAATAAATTAGTTAATAACAAACAGAAATGGTGATATTCTTTGATCATATAAATATCGATTTTTAATACTATCTATATCCATGTATACCTATATATATATATATATAAATATTTATTGCATAAGTATGTCGGGGTTGACTCTGAAGCCTACCATAAGTCCTTTACTCTCTTTTTTTCCCACTACCATAAGTCCTTTACTAATGACAAACGTAACAATGAAAGTGACACTCATTATAATCACAATAAATTGTCGTTATGAATTCAAGAGGGAAAATGTGGTATTTGGTTGTTTTTCTGTCTATTAAAGGCCCAAAGACCATTTAGTTTAAGACATAAAACCTATACTTTAATTTTATCTTCCATCTACCAGACGAGTCACAAGAATGGTGATTAACAACATGTTTAGCCACACTTTCAATATATGTTTCTTGGTTGCGGCTTTATGCGTCTTTATGTGTGCAGGAAATTCTAACATGAAGAGTTGTGCTGAAACAGATAAAAAAGCTCTTCTCAAGTTGAAAGCTGATTTCATTGATGATTCAGGAATTCTTTCCTCATGGAAACATGAAGTTGATTGTTGTGAGTGGAGTGGAATTTCTTGCAATCATTTGGGTCATGTTACCAAGCTGCAAGTACCATCTAATAATTCAAGATATTTAGAAGGTAAAATCAACTCTTCAATATGTGATTTGCAAAATCTAACTCACTTGAATCTCAGCTTTAACTATTTTGGAGGAAGCGAAATTCCAAAGTGCATTGGCTTTCTTAATCAACTAAGAGAGTTAATACTTTCATATGCCAGCCTTGGTGGTACTATTCCACATCAATTGCAGAATTTATCTAATCTTCAAACTCTTGACCTTGGGCATAATAATTATGATTTGATTGTAAATGATCTTGAGTGGATTTTTAACCTTTCTTCTTTGAGGAATCTTGATTTGTCTCAAGTTAATCTAAGTAAAGCTATTGATTGGCAATCATCTTTATCAAGAAATGCTCCACAATTAGAAAGGTTGATATTGTCAGATGCAGAACTTGTTGGCAGTACTCCTCATGAACTAAGAAATCTGTCTAATCTAGAAACTCTTGACCTTAGTGACAACTCTTATTTGACTGTAAATAATCTTGAGTGGGTTTCATATCTTCATTCTTTAGGGCATCTTGATTTGGCTAGGGTAAATCTAAATCAAGCATTTGATTGGCAATCATCATTGTTAAAAGTGTCCTCTTTACTTGAGCTTAACTTAGATGGATGTTCACTGCCTCAAGTCAATCCCAAATCTTTCATCCACAGTAATTATTCCACTTCTCTCACAAGCCTCAATCTTGCATCTAATGGCTTTAACACTTCAATCTTATATTGGGTGTCTAATATTAGCAAAACCTTTGTAGAAATTGATCTCTCTGGCAATTCTTTCCAACATATTCCTGCTAGCGCATTTTCAAATATGAATTCTCTTGAAAGTCTAGATCTCTCATACACATCCTTACAGCATGTTGCTTCAGATGCCTTCACAAATACCACTTCTCTTGAAAGTTTGCGTCTTTACGGAAATGATCTTGACAATGATATAGGGAAAGCCATCTCTAATTTATATCGACTGCGTGAGTTGGATTTATTCATCAACAATTTAACTGGCCCACGTAGTGATTGGATACAACAATTGCGTTGTGCCCAACATAGTATAGAGACATTGGACGTAACAGAGAATCCATTCAGTAGTGGCCCATTTCCTGATTTTTCGAACTTCTCATCCTTGATCTCACTAGATCTTACAAATACTAGTCTTAATGGGCCAATTCCACAATCACTAGGCCACTTGCCTCATCTTTCAGAATTGTATATAGGTCAGAACAATTTGAGTGGGCCATTCCCAGAGCTTCATGGGCTTTCTTCGTTGAAACATTTATATATGTCGGACAATAAGTTGAATGGTGTGGTCAATGAGGGACATCTGTCAACTTTATCCAGCTTGCGAATTTTGGATGTCTCTGATAATTTCCTTTCATTCAACTTCAGTCCAAAATGGGTCCCACCGTTTCAATTGCAAACATTTTTTGCGAGGTCATGCAATTTCATGAGCGTTGGCTTTCCAATGTGGCTCAAGCATCAAAACGAGATTACAACGTTGGACATTTCTGGTGGTTCAATTTCAGATTCAATGCCTGAATGGATATGGCTATTCCCGAGTTTGTTATACTTCAATATTTCCCATAACAAAATCTATGGAGAATTGCCAAATTCATTACCAAAATCTGGAGAGGTTTGGGATTTGAGTTTCAACAATTTGTCAGGTCCCATACCATATTTTTCACCACAAACAGAAGTCTTGCTTCTCTCAAATAATATGTTCTCAGGCTCCATATCTTCTTTATGTGCAACGTTACATTCTCAATTACAATATCTTGACATGTCAAGTAATTTGCTGTCAGGAAAGCTTCCTCACTGTTGGAGGCAATTTTCTTCCTTGGGAGTTTTGACATTGGCAAACAATAACTTCTCTGGGAAAATACCATCTTCAATGGGCACGTTGAAGTATATTGAAACTATCCATTTAAATAACAATAAATTCTCTGGAAAGATGCCTCCTTTAATGAACTCTCCAGATTTAAAGTTCATTGATTATGGCCAGAATAATTTGAATGGAAAGTTGCCCACATGGATTGGTGATTACCTTCCAAATTTGATTGGTTTGCGTCTCCAAGCGAACAAGTTTCTTGGAGATATACCCACAAGTTTTTGCAAATTATCACTTCTTCGAATTTTAGATCTTTCGCAAAATAATATTACTGGAACACTACCCCGTTGCCTCAGTATTTTGAGCGCAATGTCAAATTTAACATTTCCAAGGCATACCATTTCTTATAACATATATCCTGTGTATGTTAACGACTCATTTTTCATCGAAAATGCAATATTGAATTGGAAAGGCAAAGATGTCAAGTATGACAAGAATCTGGGGCTAATGACAGCCATTGATCTCTCTGTTAATCATCTGATAGGAGAAATTCCCGATAGCATAACATCACTTGTGGCATTGGCATCCTTGAATCTATCAAGAAATAATCTGACAGGATTTATTCCTAAAAACATGGGTCAAATGAAAATGTTGGAATCACTTGATTTGTCAAGCAATTCATTTTCTGGTGGAATTCCAATAAGCTTCTCAAGTTTGAATGTTTTGAGTTTCATGAACTTGTCTTTCAACAACTTATCGGGAGAAATTCCACAAACCACTCAACTGCAGACATTTGATGCTTCCTGTTACATTGGAAACCTTGGACTCTGTGGCAGGCCACTCACAAAAGAATGCTCAAAAAATGGTGACTTTGATCCAAATCGCAATACTAGTCCCAACATTGATTCAAATGAAGGAGATGAACTCATAACTTTTGGGTACTACATCAGCACGATTTTAGGATTTTTCATTGGATTTTGGGGAGTTTGTGGATCTTTAATCCTTAAAAGTTCATGGAGGACAGCTTATTTTCAATTCTTCGCTAACATGTATGATTGGATTTATGTCCGCATGGTAAATTTCAAGGCTAGAATGAAAAGGAAATTCCAAGACTGACAGGTACATATAAAATCTTCATTACGTTATATTAAATTGATTAGACTATATGCAGTTTAACAAATATATAAAGATCCCATTGGCTTGCAATTTTTAAAGTAAATTATAAATTGTATAATTTGTGGTGATTTTTGTTTCTTGAAAATATATATGCAGGTGGCTGGAACAAATGATTGAAATCCCAATATCCTCTTAGTGAAGACTCGTTTTGCACAATCAATTTCTTCTTAGTTGTTTTTCTTGTTTTTCCTATATAAATTTTGGATGTCTATACCGGACTAATATAATGTGGCTCAAAATAAGTTCGGTGCTTTTATTTGGTCCTCTTGTAAAACTATATAGTTTAATATTTGAATGTTATGATATTTAAATGCTGTTGAATTATGAATTTGTTCTATACTTTCATTCTATAAAAGAAGTATAGGAAACATATTTCGATAGAGGAAGCATTCTCTGCACCTTGTTCAGACCAAAGAGTCAAACGGCATACTTCATATTTTTTAAGGTTAGTGTTCATGCTTTTATGACTATTTGATTTCTTCAAGAAATTGTTTCTTTTAAGATTATTGTTTTCAATTCCAATTGAGTTGTACTTGTTAGTTATTTGAAGTTATTTTAAGTGTTGTGTAAAATTTTTATGCAGTATTATGAAGATGTGCATTGCGGCAAGTTCTCTAAGAAACAAATCAATAAAATAATTGAAAAATGGTGCCGCTATGTAAACACACATTTCTTTCGTAGATAAGTAAATATGTTAGCTAGCTTGTTAGAATATTTGATTTGCTAATTAATTAATAAGGCTTGTTAACTTGTGGTGCCATAGTTAACTAATTTGAACTTGCTGCCATACCACCAAAAAAGAAAAAGAACTAACTACTTTAAATTTCTTTGATCTCTAGATACACAATTTTTTGGTGTATATATGTAGCAGCTAATATGGATTGGAAGTGTATATGTGACTGTAAATTTTGAGCTAATGTAGATACGTGTTAGTTTTAAAAGAAAAAAAATATAATGTTAAAAAAAACTTTCTCGTGGCGTTTTCTTTTAAAAAAAAAGCCACAAAAGCTTTGTTTCCTGTGGTGTTTTCCTTAAAAAAAAAAGGCCATGAAAAGCTTACTTTAACGCCACAGGAATTCCTTTTGTAATTAAAAAAAATTCTAATGTGGCTGTTGGACCTCAGGGTTTTGCTGATAACCAAACATGACTTAGGTTAGGAAAATCATAAGCCTCTTGACTTAGAAAATGTTTTGAAACAAGTTTTGAAAACTAAGTTAAGAATGCTCGATGATTCAACAAGTGATCGAGCATTGAAAGGCTTCAATCATTGATGACATACAGAGTACATATCGAGCATTGTTCTAATAATAGATTATTGAGTGTTCCATCGATTTTCAATATATTTTTCAAAACCAATGATCGATGGTCAAGTGAATACTTGAAGAATTCTTGAGTAAGAAAAATTAAGCATTGAACTGGTGCTAGATGATTCAAGAAGCCATCGATTGTCATGCTTGAAACTTAGAAATTTTCAATTGATCATCAATTCAATCATCGAGCAACTATGTTTAATCGATTATTGACTCAATAATCGAGCATTGTATCAGTTTGTTCAATCAATGTCTAACATACTAATTGAGTATCGCAGGTCATGTTCCTCAGAGCACAATGTGACTAATCGATCAGATAAGAATGCTCAAGCACCACTTGGGACAATCGATAGATAGAATGAAAGTTCCATCAATTGTTGAATCAATCGTTGAGCATTCCTTGCAAACTTTTGAATTTTGATATGAAATTTTATATGCAATATCCTGACTAATAACTTCGTATTTTTGTAGCATTAGTTTGATCTATTTCAGGATATATATGAACGCTAGACTCAAAGAGACAGAAAAGAAAATCATGATGTCAGTGGGCAACCTTCTACAGTCGTCTAGCCACTAACAAATGATATTCAGGAAATTCCAATGGATATGTGTTTATCGATAGAGTTCTATCGATTGGACAGGGTCCAAAGCACATAGATTGTTCACTTCGCTAAATATGAACCATTCATCAAGGTTCAAATGTTCCAGTTTTATAATGATGATCAAGGTAATTCAAAAAGGAAAATGTGCAATGGGCAAAAACCTAAAATTGCTATATAAGGACTGAAGACAAAAGCTTCAAGCAAGACAACTGAAGCTGCAATACATAGGTCAAAATTTTATGAGTCTTCAAAACATCCTTTTTTCTGTTTAAGTGAGCTTGAGTGATTTCTATTTGCTTAGTGTGTGAGCTAGCATTCTGTAATCTTTTTCTATTCAAGTTCCTTAGGATATTGGGATCCTAGGGAAAGTGTGTTATCTTGCAAAATGTAAGGGGGAGAGAATTTTAGTGAGATAGAGTGATCTTGCTAGAAAAATACTCTCAACTGTAAAGGTATTCAGGAACTTGTTTTAATCCTGGTTTGCACTAGTGGAACCTAGCTAAGATTGAAAAACTGGATGTAGGTCTGAGTTATGGTAGAACTAGTATAAATCTTGTGTTGAGCTCTTTTACTTTTTCACTTAGAGAAATCCAGAAAATGTGTGTGTGTGTGTGTGTGAAAAGAAATTTTTTTTTTTGAAATACCCAATTCACACCCCTCTTGTATATTTCCTGCCATTTTTAGTGGCATTTTAAAAATGCCACAAGATCTATTATGGCATTGTCTAATGTGGTGTTATAAGAATATGCCAAAGAAATGACACCCTATTAATTTTTTGTAGTAATATTTCCAAATATTTGTTATAATGTAAAGGAGTTTCTTTCTCTCTATTCTTCATTTTCCTGTGGATTCTTCCTCACACGTAAGTTTTCATATATATATATATATATAAATAGATTCTCAATTTTTGTATTTTTCATTTTATTTTTTTATGTAATAGGAGCTTGGGGTCAATTAGAAATGGGGTGATTTGGCAATCCTAGAGAAGCCATAAATCATCTACAAATGTTGTAAGTTACTCTGATCTATTTGAAGATTATGACAGTTGGTCTCCATTTCAATTCTATGTGAGCTTTGTTAAAAATAGTTTACCTAGAAAAAGGAAGTCACCTGTCATTATCTGCAACAATTCTCTAAGTAAAAAACCTAGAACAAAAGATTTGTTCTATCCTATTTATCAGTCGTCTTCAAATGAGCAAATGATCTATATAGCTCAAACCCATCAAGAAGGTTATTATTTGTTCTCAAAGATGCCTCATCAGTTTACCTTCACCAATCATCTCAGGGCAGTGGAAAAAATGCGGTGTCATATATTTACATTTTATGCTTTGTTCTTTGACTCATGTTGCCTTCAGAGGGAACGATATGTCATCCAACTTCAGAATTTACATGCACTTCATTTCTTTCTCCTCAAGAATCATTTCTTCCCTATGATACCAAGTTTGGTTGAGTTTGATGTGCACTTACAGGAATGTGGATCTTCAATTTTGTTTTCTGATAAATTAAAATCCAAGATCCCTGTCAACAAGAAAAAGGAGGAAATTTCAAGCTTTGATTATTTTACTGGTGGTGTTTCTTATTGCCATGAGGAAGATGTTTTTGCTCAAAATTTCAATACCTTTAAACAACCTATGATTCAGAAGCATGGTTTTGTAAGGAAACCGAGGCATTTATGGGACAAACATCATTTGGAATTTCCAGGTTCTGTCAGAAGTTCTGACAATAAGCTCAACCTTCTTTAGCAGCCACTTAGAGGTCCATCATGCAGTGCTGCACCTTTATGTGTTACTCGTGTTTTATTTTTTTCTGTGTTTTCTTTTTCTTTCCTTTATGTTACTGTATAGGTTATATGCTTATGGTAATGGAAATTAGAGCCTTATTGTGCATATGGATAATGCTTTATGATCAGCTGCACGTGTCCTTGGCAGCTTCAAACACTTTCAATAATGCAGAACATCATGAAGAATCCAACAATGTTGGCTCTTCGTGGTGGCGTGACACTGTAGATATGCAAGATCTAGCTTCATAACTGGCTGAAATGCTTCAAGCTCGTTTCAAATCCTTATTATTCAGATACACACAATCAGGCGTCTATGTTGATCGTCTGTAGGATGCCCTATGAGGTCTCTCCTCAAAAGGCAGCTATGAAAAGCATAATCTTCCAATATGCTTTTCATTATCCTATGGTTATTTTAGTACTCTTTTCTACAAACATTATAGGCCCATCCATATTTGGATTGTATTGCTTTATCTTAGATCTTACCTTTAGGATGGGTCAAATATAAATACTTTTGTAAAACTTCATTTGACCTTAATATATATATATTGTCTTTTTATAAAAAGAAGAATATCCTAGAGAAGCCATGATTTCACATTGAACAAAGATTTTATTAGCAACATGGTAGGTTGGTCAATTTTCAGAGCTCTCAACTTCTGATTTGAGCTTCACAATAACATATTATTGAAGGTTTTGTTTCCTCTTTGTTTTTGTCCTCTCTTCTTGATTTTCTTGAAATTCTATTCGATACTTGGTATTGAAAATGGAAGGAAATACACAAGAGGGGGTGAATTGTGTATCTCAAAAAAGTAAGAACAAACACAAGGAATTTATATTGGTTCAGTTGGGTTCCACTAGTGAATCAAGATTACAACAGGTTCCAGAATACCTTTACACCAGAGAATTTTCTCAATAAGATCTCACTATCTCACCAAATTTTCTCTCCCTTACACTTTGTAAGAATACAGCCCTTTCCTCTAGAATCCCAGTATCCCAAGGAAATCACACAATGAAAGTGCTTACATAATTACAAACCTTGCTCACACACTTGAGCTGATAGGATTACAGTTTAACGAACAATTGAGAGAACTCATACTTAAATTAATTGCAGTAGGAAATTGGTAGTTGGACATCACTTAATGTTCTCTACCAACCAATTTTAACTTCAACACTTTTATAGTCCTTGAGAAGATTTGCCTGTTGTTGCTCAGAGTTTCTCTGTCTTAGCCGTTGCGTGATTTTGTGAGAGATGGAGCTCTGAAGTATTGATGATGATTTTGAGTTGCATTTAATACTCCAAAGTAGCTTTTGAGTTGCACTTTCTCTCTCTCTCTCCCTCCTTATCTTCCTTGTTCGTTATGGAGGTTGCAGAGTCAAGTACAAGTGAGTAATAGCTCTCTATTTATGTTTCTGTGCGTCCAACGTAAACTGCCTAAAATAGCAACAAGTGCAACTTCCAAAAATAAAGTCAGTTAAACATGAGAAGAGAAATGAATTTGAAATTTTTATGTGCCAATCGATGGCCAGGTATGCCAATCGATTGCAGCCTCTGGTTCTCAATCGATTGCCTTTAGATTGGTTCAGATTGCTACATGCATCACTTGATGGATATGTCAGTTATCGAATAAAACATAAGGGTACTAATCGATTGCTTCATGTCAATCGATTATCCAAGAGCCAATCGATTGCTTTTTCTTTGGTTTGAACTTCAGTTCCAAATTGATTGCTCATCGATTGTATATATATCAATAGGTTGCCATTTCTACCTATCGATTGTCCATCTGAATGATTATCCAAAAACAGGAGCAAACAATCGATTGATCTTTATTTCTATCAATTGAGACTCGCCAATCGATAAGCAATCGATTACTGAAACTCAACTCCAATTGATTGCCATTTTGAGCCATCGATTGCTTAACTTAGATTTCAAGAAACTGGTTTTCAAAATATTTTTCTAAGTTAAGATGTCATGATCCTATAGCCTAAGTCATGTTTGATTATCATCAAAATCTAGAGTTCAACAGGTATGCCAAACTGTTATGATCCTAATCCTTGTTGGGGGTGACTATTTCTCATAATTATGTTTGGCAATAACTTTGAAATTTTTATCATGTCCTCTTTACCACTTCATATTTTACAACACAAATGATGAATATTAGGCATGTAAAAATATGTTACGTTGTTAAGATTTGTTTGATCTAAATGTATAATGAAAAGAGTATTTCCATCAGGAGAAGAAATGCTTAGGCCAACAATCTTGCATCTCTCATCGGCAACTTGCAGGCTCTTGGAAATGTTTTGTCCATTGATTTCTTTTCTGTAATACTAAAAGTTGAAAAGGTTCATCATTATTTTCTTCTGCATAGAAGGTTGTGACAGATAAAGAACAATTACAAATTTGATATTTTAATCTAACAAATTTCAAGCCCATTAAATGCTTTGGACACAAAAAACAAAACCAACCTAGTATTAATAATATCAGGTAACCACTCTTTGAATGATCGATACGGGCCACAATTATTCCTCATATAATGAATGATCGATATATGCCACAATTATTCCTCATATAATGAATGATCTATATGGGAAATTTATAGGATCCTTTATTTTATTTGTTAATTCAGTAGAAGAAAAACCTTTTATAATTTTTAGTGTATGTATTCGTGACTGCTATGCATATTTCCATTAGTGGACCTGTTATTTTTTTTATTATGTGTTCTGTTATTTTCCATAAATTCTTTTAGGGATAAGGGCCTGAAATACCCCGAAAGTTTCCACAAAGAGGCACTGGGTGTCTAGAAGTTTTTTAGGGGGCAAAATTGCCCTGGAAGTTACAAAAATGGGGCGAAATGCTTGTCCATTAATAGACTATAACGATCAACGCCTTTGACTTCTATATGCTGATGTGGCATGCAAATGTAGCGTCCATGTCACCCTTTATGGCATGCAATAAGGATAACATGGATGCCACGTAGGCATGCCACATTTGCAACTTTTGGTCAACATCATTGACCATTAAGAGGTGTTAATGGAGGGGCTAAATTGCCTCATTTTTGTGACTTCCAGGGTAGATTTGGTCCTAAAATACTTTCAGACACTCAGTGCCCCTTGGTAGAAACTTCCTAGGCATTTTAGGCCCTTATCCTATTCTTTTATCCATAATATTATATGGACACTTTTAATTTAAGTATTCATTTTTTTAAAGCATTTACTTTTTTTGTGCCAAATTTTTTGGTGCTGTTTTTCTTTGAGAATGAGAAAAGGAACTCAAGAGCATATACTTCAAGTCTAATAAGATGTTAATGGTGGTGCCTTCTTGATATGCCTCACTTGGTCAGATTCAAAGATTGTCATGTCCAATAAGTGATAGTTCTCTCAAAAGCATTTTCTATGTTCATTTGGATTCAAACTTGAGTTCCATGTTTAAATTGTCAAAACCTTTTCACAAGGACTAACACCCATTAATTTAGTGATGCCTTTAAGCCAAGCATATTAACAACATTTGTAGGTGTTAGTCATTTGGTATAAAGTTATTTTTTTAGTAATTTCCCACAATAATAGAGATTTATAACTTTGTGTTTAGTTACCTTATGCAAGTCACATTTTGTTTTGAAAAAATTTGGGTGAAAGCTATGGATTGGGTTAGATTTTAGGGTAAAGGGTAATGTACTTTTGCCCAATATGTATTCGGCACCTTCTACTTTTTCTAGGATCAAAATTGTATAACTAGTTTAAAAATTGGTCCAATAATGCTTTCACCGTCAAAGCTATGAAACATCTGTTAGTTTTTAAAATGTGGGTCCCATGTTGTGTTCTAGCTATACAATGAATGTGGCTTCAAGTGGTAGTTCTTTCTAATTTTACTTTATTCTTCTTCCCTGAAATATGGTTACCTCTTCTTCCAAAACAAAATAAAGCAGGCCAATTCTTCGTTCCCTCTTCGTCTGGAAGATTCTACTCCACCACTAAACCTCAAACACTTCATTTTCCTCACCTTCATATTCTTTTGCTTCTTCTTCAAGCTCTAGTTTCTCCTTTCCTTATTCCACTTTCTTCACAGAATCCTATGAACACCACCATCAAACCCATCATCGCTCTGCTTCTCCTAGTTTGGTCAATTTGTATACCCCAATGCCACCATCTTCTACCGTCTGATTCTCAATCAATCATCAATTTATTTCTCCCAGTTGATCCATCTCCAACCATGTCATGAGTAAGAAGAACCATCATGTCTCATTTTAGAAGAGCACCTGTATTTGCTCGCATACTTCACACCTTGATTCGTTTAAATACAACCTTCATAGGAACCAAAATAGCAACAATCACATCGATTCGTACCTTTCTAATTAGTTGAACATGATGCATAGATCGGCGATGAAGAATTTGCTGGTGAGAATAGGAGGAGTAGAAGGTGAGTGGGTGAAGAGAGCATTGACCTCTTTGATTCAGCCTTCATTTTATCATCTAAGGAAGAGATCAGTGTTCGAGCCATGGCCCAGTCGTCTTTCTATCATATCCAAGGTAGAGGATCTCTGATTTTCCTCTTCAAGTTCATCCGATAATTTATCTCAGAAAAGCCTAGATACTGGAATTGTCATTAGAGGTAGAACGCCGGGAAGGGTCAAGTCTTTAAGCAACGTCACCATCGATCATCATCTTTGTCTTCGTTGGAGGGGTGTTTTAAGGTGGATAGGTGGGGAATGCCAAAATGAGTAGAGGAGTATATGGTCGGTGTTGAGGAGAGGTAGGTAGGTGTTGAGGTCACCAAGGTATGATGTTGGTGTGGCGCGAGAGAGAAGGAGGTGAAGAAGGATCAGATGGTGTTAGTGAAGAAGGTAAAGATAGTTTAATGAGTATTAAATTATGAGAGAGAGACATCTTCACCTGCCACATTAAGGTCGAGGAGCCACATTTATTGCATAGCTGGACTATATGTGGGACCCACTTATAAAAAGTAACAGACGTTACATAGCTTTGATGGTGGGATCATTATTGGACCACTTTTGAAAGTTGTGCAATTTTTAACCTAAAAAAAGTAGGTGCTTGATGTCATTGGGCAAAAGTACATGGTCATTTTTTACCCTTTACCCTAGATTTTATGAGAAGTAATAAAATAGATGAATGTGGTGATTGTGGATTAAAGATACGAATGTATGGTATGTAGTTTAAGTAAGGATTGATCTACATTTTTGAGGTGAATTTGGAGTGGTTAAGGATTAAGATGTTCAAAGCTTATAAGAGATATTTTCGACACCATGGGAAACAACCTTTTGGGCTTGCCGTGGATTCGCTTGGTAAAGACGGCACAACATGATTTTGGCTATTCATTGTGGGGTTTGCCGTAGCTAATCCCCACAATTTTGTTTTTAAAAAAGGCCAAGGATAAGTTTTATTGGGAGTAAGGAGAGGAAGTTGAGGGAGCATGAAGAGGGCTCTTCTAGGGTATGAATTTTTGAAAAATTGGGAGTGTTTTCAACCTTCTAAACTCCTTTGTAAGTGTCGTAGACTTAATTTCTTCCTTTCCAAGCTTTGATTTCTTAAATTTTCAGATTTGGGGATTTTGGGTGCTTGAATCAGAGAATCTAGGGACCGTTTGATGGTTTCTGGGGTATCGTTAAAATCGTTGAAGCTTATTGAGGATTCTAATGGTGTGGGTTCATTGGATTTGGTTCTATGTGTGATTTTCCTAAATCTAGAGAATGAATAAGTTAGGACTTATGGTGATTTCAAAATTTATGTTTAATCTTGAGGTGTTAGTGGTAGCCATAGGTTTATTTGTGCTTATCTATAATTCAAAAGGGATTGGTTTTTTTGGAGATAATGGTTGATTTGCAATTTTGGATGTTCAAAGAGAGGAATCGTTGTGGTAGGCTTAAAGGATTGACTTAGATATTGATTTGGGACGATGTGATAATTTTTCTCTGATATTGGAGATTTGATAATTGATTATTAAAATCTTAGTTGTGATAGATTTGATCCTTATTGGTGCTTTCTCTTACTTAAAGTAGGAATAAGCTTGGTTTAATTTGAGGAATACATGATTTTGGGCATTTGAGGTGGATTCATCGAATTTAAAGATGGGTTTAGGTTCAACAATATTTCCAATGAAGTTGATTTGGTTAAGATAGGGATAGGACTTGATTTGGTGAGGTTGAGATGTCTCTTAGGCTTGAAATTGATTGAACCAATCCATGAAGGTTTAGGGGTGAATTGTGGAAGATTATTGTATGTTGAGGATTAAGGATGAATGATTAATATAGGGAACTAATGTCTAAGCTTTAATTGGTTTGATTTGATCAGTAGAGTTCTTGAGGTAAAATTGTGGATGATAAATGGACATTGAGTCTTAGAAATAATTGGATATTGTTGGGGAATTATGCTTATATTTGCATTATGTAATTATGATAAATGGCGATTGATAGTGAATAATGGTTTAAGTAGGAAGAGGAAGTTGAGGATTAGGGTCAGAGGGCTTAGGGCAGGATTGTTAGTTAAGATTTTAATTATTGAATTGTTAATAAATTGTGATAGATAGTTGATTGTGTGTATGTATGATTTTGCTGTAGAGTTGAGTCATGCTGAGTTAGGCACGGGGAAGCTGTGCTATTGTGAGATCGGTGCCAGTAACCAGGTATCCGCTTCTACTTGTTCTATGTGTAGGTGTTATTCATAAGAGATTTCAAAGTCTCTTTCAACCGTGGGTTATTTGAGATGATTATGGAAATCATGATAAACTTACTTATGAACTGGCTACTTTATTATACAAATGTCCTGTGGAATATTATTTGTGAACTGGCATAAATTTTTGTCTTAACATTTTTCAGGAAAGGTGGAGAGTCCCTGCTACTTCGTATCATGGTTCTAAGGCAGGTAGAGAGTCCTAACTAGTTCCAATTATGGAAACATATGATATTGGAACTGATTTGAAATATCTTATCTTGTACCCAAAAGAATTTTGGAAACTATTCCTGAAATTATGATGTGCATATTAATTGAGTACTTGAGCATGTGTTGGAACATATGTATATATATGTATTATTCTACTAGACACCTTCGTAGCATAAACTCACATATAGGCAAGTAGTTAGTGTAACATCCCAAGTTTTAGGTAATTAATTAATTGTGAGCTAAATAAATTTTTGAGGATTTAGATGATTTTAGTGGCTAAATTATTGGACGTTAGTTACTAAAGTATAGTCTTGAATGGTGGCTAATTGATGTGAAGTTTGAGGTTATAAAAGATTAGTTATCTCAAAGCTCATGATTGGAAGTTATGCTTAGGATTTCCTAGAATAGTGCTGAGAAGTAAGGGGTTTTGAGGTAGCAAATGATATTATTTTTGAATGATTCTTTTTGCATTAAAAGTTAACATCCTAAGCTTTCCATAAAGTCATAAATCATAATTGTTGGAGGTGTGTAGCATTAGTTATGCAATTTTGAACTTGAACCCCTTATTTCAAATTAAAGTTTGGGACAATTTTGGACCTTATCATTTTGAAGGGTCAAATAATAGTATTTTTTACTTATCCATTTTTCATTAGAAAGTAGACATCCTAAGCTTTCCTTAGAGTCCTAAATCATGAATTGGAAGTCTACAGCATTCGTGGTAATTTTTCAAAGTTGACCAACGTTGCTGTCAGTGGCACTTCGCCGTGGTAAACCCACAACGATGTCCTGTAATTTTGGTTTTAAGAGGCCAAATCAGCTCATTTAGGTTAGGGTTTTCTATTTGGTTTGAAGAAAGGCCGAGAGAGGAAGCTTTAGGGCTGTGCTAGTGTTCCATTTTGGAGGGGATTCAAACAAGATTTGTGTTTCTAATCCTTAGGTAATTCTTCCCTCTTCCTTTCTTCTTCTCTTTCTTGTATTTTTCATGATGTTTGTAACATCCCAGGATTTAGGTAATTAATTAATTGCGAACTATGGCAAGTTCAATCGATTGTAATGAGTAGCAATCAATTGAGAATTAACAATTGATGGACAATGAATCAATTGATGAATGCTTGAGTTATAAGTATTTCAGAATCCATCGATCAATGAAGAGTATCAATCGATTGGTGATCAACCATCGATTGACATAACTTCAATCGGTTGTTGGATTGCATTTTCATTCAATCACTGATAATTCTATCGAGTGTTGCACGTGACAATCTAAAGAAAATCAAAACACTTTAAGCGCTATCGATTGACAAGAATGGAGAACAATCGATTGCTGGTCAAGCCATTGATTGTCAACATTAAAATTCAAATTAGTTATCTTCTCATGCTTAACTAACTTTGCAATTGTGGAGATTTTGCATGGCCTATTTCAGGAAGGTTCCATTAGACATAGAAGCCAAGCAAAACTCAGAATGCAGAGAGACTGAGAAAATGTTACACTGGACAATGACTTCCAAGAAGAGAGAAGCAAACTCAATAGATAAACAACTCTGGAGCATTAATTAGAATGGCTAAATTTACTCTAACACTTCAGATCATTTCACTCTCTCTCAATGGCCAACTCATAAGCTTCAACTGGAAAATTTCTCTAACATACTATAAAAGCATTTGAAGCTCAAATTTGGAAGATAGAGACATTAAATGCTATCCAACGATCTTATCCAAACAGCATTCAATTCAAGTCATCTATCTTAGTTCTCTCACTATTCTTCAAACTATAACTTATCAGCTCAAGTGTGTGAGCAAGCTTTTACTTGTAATCTTTCATTCTTTCTGATTTCCTTGGGATAGGGGGATCTTAAGGAAAGGGTGTAATCTTACAAAGTTTAAGAGGGAGAGGAGTTGGTGAGATAGAGAGACCTTACTGAGAAAATTCTTAGTTTGTAAAGGTGATCATGAACTTGTTTTAGTCCTAAGTTAAACATTAGTGGAGCCCAACTGAGGTTGGAGAACTAGATGTAGGTCAGAGTTAGGACCGAACCAGTATAAATCTTGTGCATCTTGTTTTCAAATTTTGCAAATTTTTTGAAATACATAATTCACCCTTCTCCTGTGTATTTCCTGCCACTTTCATTAAGAACTCATAATGAGAAATTTCTTCAACATGATGCTCTAAAAAAGCCTGCAATTGTAATGGAGATTGAGTTACCCAATCCAAAGAGTAAAACCATTCCAATGAAGCTTTGGCAATCCACATGGCTACCAAATCTACTTCCATGGGAACACATATAATAGAATGGTTCCTTAACAAGGTCCTTGAGATAAGAAGATTCTCAAAGAAAACAACATTCACCATAATTGTAGAGAACATCCAACCCGTGAGATGTTTAAGTAAAGAATTATAACTCCAACTCGAAGAACAGTATTGCCATACACACTGAATATGCTCATGTTTAGCCCATAAATGAATAGTGTTGATAAGAACATTGAACATGCACATGTTAAGCCAAGGATGAACAACATATAGGTATACACTAAACAAACTCAAATGGATGATTCTCAGCTTGCTAACAATGAAACAGCCCTCAGAGGATCGAGCAATGCTATAACAGAACATCCATCCACTTACAAATAGTCAAATACCTCCAACCAATAATAACTATTATCAAGAAAATGGTCTATGGCCTTGTATTTTGCACTAAGAACAGCTATCCCTACACTTCCCCACCCAAAAATCTTCCACACCAATTCTAGCAACCCAGTGGCAGGTGGATTAAAAATTATTGGCATATAAAGTACTGAAGAAGAACTAAGATCTTCCCAATATAGCTATATTAACCAAACCACAACTAGCTTCCACTCATCGAGGCAATAATCAATACTTAACACAATGAGATCAAAAGCAATCGGAGTTATCTCACCATTCTCAAAGTTTAGTCCTAAGACAACATCAGTAGAAAAGTATTGACTTTTGAATAAACCACTAACCTAAAGACCCATGGCTCTCAACTTTATCACTTTCGAAGTCCTCTACTCTACCGCCGCTGATTTCCACACAACACTAAAAAAGCACCAATTTATATCCATCAATTTATCTTTCAATGTTTTCCATTCAATGAAGAAGTGAGAGAATCCCCATCTCAACCCATATTTCACTATTAATAGCCAGGGAGGCACCCATCAGAGATCGTCATTGGAGGTCGTCAAACAGCTTCGACAATAAAAAGCCTTTATTCGTCCAACCATTGTACCTCTATGCTCGCCGCCATAGGTTTGCCCCATTCACAATTAGTTCATTGGATAGCCACAGCATAGAGATACAATTGGAAGGCACCACTAGGAAGGGAGAAGATACCCTCTAAGGAAGAGGGATGGGCATGACAATGCAAGAGAAACCCTAGAATAGGGAAGAAATCCTAGGAGAGGGAGTGGCGGCCACACAGGCCGAGTTTAACTTTAAAATTAATGTTACCTAAGTTTTACCTAAGTACAAATATATAAATATATATTTATATTAAATGGGGCTAAAATATCATGATAGCTAATTTAACATATCATTAGTTAATTTTCCAAATGGAGGACAAAAGTGGGCCCACCCCAAAAAGCTTTATTTAAAAAGACTCTGCTTTTTTTTTTTTTTTTTTTTTGCATGAGCATGATATATAGTACTTCCTCAGGTACTTAATATTATATTTGACTTTTTTTGGAATATTAAGAAAGTTAAATAAGTTTACTTATAAATTAATTTGATTAATTTTTTTTAAACTAGCTTGTTTGACTTATAATCTAACTTATAATCCAATAATATACAATATATGTTACAATTAAATGACTTGTTTCATCCTTAATCAAATTCTAAATTATTATATTCTATTTATATTGATATCAGATTCTATTATTAATAATAAGAGTTCATTTTTATATATTGTTGATTTCTATTAATAATAAAATAATAAATAATAGTAGATTACTGATTAATAAAAAATTGATAAAAAATGGAAATCATACAAAGATGAGCATATTAAAGGAGGGAGGAACCACCAATCCTTTAGATCAATTAGTTGTGGGTTAGTCGGTTGCTTAAATCAAGTATCTATCATTTGAGTTGGGGTATGAAGTTACGATAATTACTTCGAGTTAGTTAGGTGATGCTGCCTACATAGTTATTTATTGGATTAGGGGGTTGGTAGTACCATTGATTATAAAAATGGAAGGAGGAAGGAGGAAGGAGGAAGGAGGAAATAGTTTAGATTTCCGGTTTACAAGGGAAAGGTAGTTTAGAACGTTCGGTCTTCTTCATCATTTCCACTGAAACGAACGATTAACTCATGACTTTCACCACCTAACTTCTTCACTTCCCGCTATTATTATAATATAACTGTCACGAAATCCACACTCTCCTCTAAAACGTTTCCAAAATCCTCACTCCCCACAATTCTCTCTTCTTCTCCTTCCTACTTTTCTTCGAGGCTGACTCAAGAACATGGATTGTGTGTACAAGAATCCCAATGAACCCATTGAAGCTCGCATCAAAGACCTTCTTTCTCGAATGACTCTCAAGGAGAAAATTGGTCAGATGACCCAAATCGAGCGTCGGGTTGCAACCCCTTCCGCCATTAAAGACTTCTGTGTTGGTAATCTTTCGCCTCACCTTTTTCAACTTCAGGGATTTGAAGATTATAATCGCGACACTTAGCTTTCCTTTTTTTCTCTTTTGAAGGGAGTATCCTTAGTGCTGGTGGTAGTGCGCCTTTTGAAAACGCATTGTCGTCTGATTGGGCAGATATGGTGGATGGATTCCAAATGTCAGCTCTCGAATCTCGATTAGGCATACCCCTTATATATGGAATCGACGCTGTTCATGGGAATAATAGTATATATGGGGCCACTATATTCCCTCACAATGTTGGCCTCGGAGCTACTAGGTTCGTTCTTTCCCTTTTACTTGATTAAATTAATCATATTCCATTTTTAGTAAGCTTTTTGAGTTCTGATTTTTTTTCCCTTTCCCCCCTTTTCTCTTAAGTTTTAAAGTTGTTTTGATGTTGGCTAATCATACGCGAAGAGCTGGTGTAGCATATGTTTGGGAGAAAATGTTAGAAAATAGTTTGAATTGGTTTGGACACGTTTAACAGAAGGCCATTAGATGCAATGAGTCAAGTAGTATGAACTGTGAAGTCCATAAAATAGAGGAGAAGGGAGACCAAATAGAACATTTAGTGAAATTATTGAGCGGGATTTTTTTATTAATAATTTATCTAAATATATGGTATTTTATCTCCACCTAGTGGGATAAAGGTTTTGTTGTTGTTGTTGTTATTGTTGTATATGGTCTTTTATAGAGCACAATGGCATTATACGATCCATATAGCTAACCCCACCTAGTGTGATAAGGCTTTGTTATTGTTGTTGTACTTGAATTGATGCCGTTGTTCTTGAGAATTGAGCTTCCATTCCTTACTGGTTGCTAATTGTAGAGATGCAGGCTTAGCTCAAAGAATTGGGGCTGCAACGGCACTTGAAGTTAGAGCAAGTGGAATTCACTATACTTTTGCTCCTTGTGTTGCAGTAAGGCATCATAATTAATCCCTATTGTATTCTTATTAGATGATCATGCTAATAAACCAGAGTGTGTGTGTTAGTTCGTCTTTATTTTGCATTGTGACATTTACTCATCTATCAGTGACTAATGGCAGTTAAATCAACTTAGTTAACTAAGAGATGTATCAAACTATAGATAAAAGCATGTCTCACTTGGATGAGCTAATGGACAGGTCTGCAAAGATCCCAGGTGGGGAAGGTGCTATGAGAGTTATAGTGAAGATACCGAGATAGTCAGGAAGATGACCTCCATAGTTTCGGGCTTGCAGGGCCATCCTCCACAAGGGCATCCACATGGTTATCCGTTTGTGGCTGGAAGGTAAAGAGAAACTACAATACAATTCCTATAGAAATATGTTCTTTTTGGAAATAATGATAAAAATATCAGGTACCATCCCGTTGACATTTCACTATCGGTTAACAGCAGGATGGCGTCTTTCTTCTTCCCCCCCCCCCCCTTTTTTTTTCTGTTTTGCATTTTAATTTGTAGTTTATTCGTATGAATTTTCCAGTTTTGACTAATGTCCTAAAAAAGAAAGTTTCCATTTCAGACTTTTCTTTGTTACTGCAATGATGAAAATTCATGATGCCTCCAAAGATTCCTTGCTAATCTTTGTTTTTTCATAGTCCCCATTTAACCACATTTTGGGAAACACCAAACTCGGGATCATATAGTGTTTCTTACCAAAATTGTGAATATATATTTAATCAATATTTCAGGAACCAGGTTATTGCCTGTGCCAAGCACTTCATTGGAGATGGAGGTACTGAGAAAGGTATAAATGAAGGCAATACAATATTATCATATGAAGAGTTAGAAAGAATCCACATGGCTCCTTATCTGGACTGCATCTCACAAGGGGTTTCAACCATTATGGTTTCTTATTCTAGTTGGAATGGACGCAATCTCCATTCTGATCATTTCCTTGTCACTGAAATTTTAAAAGATAAGCTTGGTTTTAAGGTAAGACAACCATGTTTGGAATAAGTGCTGAACTTATTTCTGTATTTCCTGTTCTGTCTCTTATCCAAAGAGGATAACGCTTCTTTAAGTTTTATCATCAAAAACTGCCGTTCTTTAACTTCTTCATCCGTTACATTTCATTTGAATTAATGATCTTGTTTAATTAATACAATTGGCTTTGCTATAGGGTTTTGTAATTTCTGACTGGGAGGGACTTGAACGGCTTTGGTCGGATTTTCCAAACAGCGCCCCTTGTGGGTCAGATTACCGAAACTGCATCTTGTCAGCTGTTAATGCCGGAATTGACATGGTATAGATCTTCAATTCTGGAAACCTTTATCATGGTTTGGTTTTTCTTTTTCTTTTTTGTTTTTTTTTGCCCCTCCTTTTACTTCATGTAGTCAAAAAAATTTGCAGGTGATGGTACCTCTTAGATTCAAACTTTTTATGGAGGAGCTGACTTCCTTAGTAGAATCAGGGGAAGTATCACGAGCCAGAATTGATGATGCTGTTGAGAGAATATTGAGAGTGAAATTTGCTGCTGGTCTTTTTGAATCCCCTTTTTCTGACAGATCTTTGCTAGATATTGTTGGTTGCAAGGTATGAATATATAATTTGACATATTTTCAATTTCCCTTCAAAAGTTTAGGATGATTTATGGTTTTAAGGTTTTTCCATGTATC
The DNA here is from genome assembly GCA_037074515.1 of Mimosa bimucronata. Lineage (NCBI taxonomy): Eukaryota > Viridiplantae > Streptophyta > Magnoliopsida > Fabales > Fabaceae > Mimosa > Mimosa bimucronata. Next base: position 10,495,140 of record CM073443.1, on the reverse strand, counting down.
CAAATCTGATCAATCTGAATTTTGTTTGCTTAATCTTACTTTTTTTAACCCATAATTCATCAAATGCATGTTATCCCTACAATTACGCTTGGACTTCTCACTGTATGTTAGAAGGGTTCTTAAGTACTTCTCAATGTTGTTGTTTTCGCTCAGAACTGTTCGTTGGTTGATAAAAGCTCTGTCAACAGTCCAGATTTGCGAGTTATAATTTCTTGAATTCTACATTTCTCTTGTATTGCATTTACTTCTTTGTAGGAACTAAACTGCTTTTAATATATCGTTTTCACTTTCATAAAAAAAAAAAAAAAATTATGTTAGTATCTTTTGCAATTTTCTAACAGCTTGATTCTTATATTCAATTTCCTTTATCAAGGATCTCTATTTTTCTTTTGAGGAAATATTTCAATGTTCAAGAATGTCTGAGATTTTAATCAATGCCTTTTATCATATAAGCTTTTCTTTCATTTTTGAGACATAGACGTAAATATGGCAATTGGATTTTCCTTTTCTTTAATAGCTCTTCCCATTGATCTCCATTAATGTCCTTCAAAAGTCACTTATAATAATCCACTATTTATGTAGCGACATAGAGATCTTGCAAGTGAAGCAGTTCGGAAGTCCTTGGTTCTGTTAAAAAATGGAAAGGATCAAACCAAAGCTTTTCTTCCATTAAATAGAAAAGCCAAGAGGATTCTTGTATCTGGAACCCATGCAGATGATTTGGGATATCAGTGTGGAGGTTGGACTAAAGATTGGTATGGATTGAGTGGGCGGATTACAATTGGTATGCCATTGTTTTCTTTTCATTTCATTTGCTAATTCTGTATGTTCATTCTCATAAACCGCAGATGAATTGCTTTTGCTTCTGAACTTGGTTACTTTTTCATGACCAGATTTTGATTAACTCATGATTATTGAAATTCATTACCATTGGGACCTCAATAATGAAAGTACACATAAGAGAAGGAAATTATCAAAACCATACAAATGTTTAATATAACGCAGTCTGATCCCTCAATTAAACATACATATGCAATCATCACGCACGAATTTATCACTCTTGAAATTTTGAACTAAAATATTGCAAACTTTCCTAATATAATTTTGAGCGGAGAAATTTTAAACCTTTCTTTTTGTACAGTTTTGAGTAGAAAAATTGTTAAACCCTTTCTGTATACAATTTTGAATAAAACGTTTTGTAATTCTCCACAAATCACAATCATCTCAAACCTTGATTTCACCTATGTATAATCTTGTTAATCATGACTACTCAACATCTCAAATGTGCACTTTTGGTAATCTCATGAGTAAGCTAATCGGATGGATAATACTGGAGTTTATTTGTAGAAAATCAGATTCTCCCTTTTAACTCTAAATCTATGTTGGGCTAAGAAGTATTATTCAAACAAATATTCCTTTTACCCAAGGTCCTAGATGACAATCTGTATTCTTACATATGTTTGTTGCATTTAATCTTTTCACACTAATTTAGGAACAACGCTCTTGGATGCCATAAGGGAAAATGTAGGAGATGAAACAGAAATTATTTATGAGCAGAATCCATCAACAGATACCCTAGAACGTGGTGACATATCTTTTACCATTGTAGCTGTTGGTGAACCTCCCTATGCTGAGTCGCCAGGTGACAACTCTGAGCTTGTGATCCCTTTTAATGGGTCTCACATTATTAGTGCAGTCGCAGACAAGTTCCCAACACTGGTTATTCTGATATCTGGAAGGCCCTTAGCGTTAGAGCCATGGCTGTTAGAAAAGATTGATGCTCTTGTTGCTGCTTGGTTACCTGGTACTGAAGCTCATGGAATCACAGATGTTATATTTGGGGATTATGACTTTAAGGGCCAGCTTCCTATGACTTGGTTTAGGAGAGTTGAGGATCTTGATCACCCAGCAAATGGGGTTAAATCACCTGATCCCTTATTTCCTATTGGCTTCGGGTTGACATACACTAAAGACTGAATTTCATTTTGGCCAAAGGGGATATAGTTTCTTCATATATATTTTTGATTGCAGAAGATCTGAATTGCATTTTGATGTTGTGAAGGTGTCTAATATAATTGTAGTGTTAAAAGGATAAGGCTGGAAGAAAATTATGCCGTTGGCGCTGAAGTGATGCAGAATAACATTGAAGGAGCCAATTGATATTCAAATAATCTTTTTGGGGGATCAAAAATGGAATTCTGGTCATGATTATAACAAGCTTATAGGACAGCAGTGGAATCAATATGAATAGTGTATGAATGCGTCCTCAGTGTCAATATGTAGTGGTGAAAAAAAAAAACGGTATCAATTCTATCATTTAGGTGTCAAATAATAGATCTTTTGTTAACTTTTAATAGCTATGATAGTTCAACTTATTTCAAGTAATAGGCTAACTAATAGTTTTGGTTTGGATATAGATCTTTTTTATTTATACATTGAAGTACTTGAAAAAGAATGAAATAAAGAAATGAGATACTGGATCCGGTTCCCCCAGGCCATTCTTGTTCCTTTCTCTTTCTTATTGGATTATATACATCTTATTAGTAGAAAATTTAAAGGGAAAATTAGGGAGAGGGACCAAGAAGAAAAATTAATTGCTACTAAGGACCTTTTAAAAAATAATTATTTAGAAGGACCCAAAAATAAAACAAATATTTTAAATTACCAAATTAACCTTTCATATATCTTCTCCCCATATCTTATTCTAACAAATTGAGTCTCTCTCTCTCCCCACTTTCTCTCCCCCTCTCTCCCACTCTCTCTAAACTGAAATTTAATTAATAAGAAATTATTTCAATTCATTATATGTATTAAAGGGATGTTCAAAATCAAAATGTACGTATATATTTTACCGAAAATTTTTTTAATGCAATCAATTAGGAGGATCTCAATAATATTATTAATTTCATTAATTAAAATTATAAAATTGATTAAAATTATTTATTTGGTTATTGCTTTGGTTGAGAGGGAGCTGAGAAGAATGATATAAAAACATAGAAAAAGGAAGTATGAGAATATGGTTTAAGAGAGAGGGAAGGGGGAGTTGGGGAATAGGGTATACGTGAGAGAGGGAACTTTTTTTGGGGGGGGGGGTGGTTTCAATTGTTTAAAAAAAGAAACAGTTGAGATATGGAGAGAAAATATATGGAGGGTTAATTTGGTAATTTAAAATATTTATTTTATATTTGGTCATTCTAAAAAATTATTTTTGTAAAGGTCCTTAAAAGTAATTAATTTTTTTCCTTGGCCCGTTTCCCTAAATATTCAAGTTGCATTTTTGTTCTTTTAAAATGATTCATTCTCCGTACTCCAAATTGATTGTCAAAAGTACTTGTTGTTATCAAAAGCTTTATTTTAAAAAAGAAAAAAGAAACATTTGAGATATGGAGAGAAAATATATGAAGGGTTAATTTGGTAATTTAAAATATTTATTTTATTTTTTGATCCTTCTAAATTGTTTAAAAAAAGAAACAGTTGAGATATGGAGGATTAATTTGGTAATGTAAAATATTTATTTCATTTTTTGGTCCCTCTAAATAATTATTTTTTTAAAGGTCCTCAGAAGTAATTAAATTTTTTTCCTTAGCCCCTTTCCCTAAATATTCAAATCACATTTTTGTTCTTTTAAAATGATTCATTCTCTGTACTCCAAATTGACTGTCAAAAGTACTTGTTGTTGTCAAAAGCATTATTTTAAAAAAAACAGTTGAGATATGGAAAGAGAAAATATATGAAGGGTTAATTTGATAATTTAAAATATTTATTTTATTTTTTGATCCTTCAAAATAATTATTTTTTTAAAGGTCCTCAGAAGTAATTAAATTTTTTTTTTCTTAGTCCCTTTCCCTAAATATTCAAATCGCATTTTTGGTCAATTAAAATGATTCATTCTCCGTACTCCAAATTGACTGTCAAAAAGTACTTCTTGTTGTCAAAAGCTTTATTTTATAAAATAATTGAAGTCGTTTGAATAAAAAACCTATATTTTAGGTTCAAACATTGTTCAATATCTTCCCCTAAAAGGATGAGGTTTGAATTAAATTATACTGTTTTGTACCAAAGTGATGAAAAAAAAAAAGAAAAAAAAAAGAAAAAAAGAAACATAATGGCGAGCCAATTGACATGGAAATAATCTTGGGAAAATTTCATTTAAGGACCACTGTAGACAATTAATGTAAAAGAAGGACCACAAAAATCTGAAATTTCACTGCAGAACCTAGGTCCTTAAATGAAAAAAAAATTGTTGTGTGAAAAGACCTAAAAGCCTATGTGAATTAATTTCACATAAGGACCTGTGCAAAAAGTCTTCTGACGCTGACACGCTGACGCTGACGCTGACACAACGTACTTCCTTGGCTGACAACGTACTTCCTCGTGCATATGGCCATTTCCTTGTGCATATGACTATTTCCTTGTGCGTGGCCAATTAATTTCAAATAAGGACCTGTGCAAAAAGTCTTCTGACGCTGACAGGCTGACGCTGACGCTGACACAACGTACTTCCTTGGCTGACAACGTACTTCCTCGTGCATATGGCGATTTCCTTGTGCATATGGCCATTTCCTTGTGCATATGGTCATTTCCTTGTGCGTGACCAATTAATTACTCCTTGTGCATATGGGCATTTCCTTGTGCATATGGGCATTTCCTTGTGCATGGCCTGGACATAACACATTATAAGGCATTTCCAGGCCACGCACAAGGAAATGGCCATATGCACAAGGAGTAATTAATTGGCCATATGCACAAGGAAATGGCCATATGCACAAGGAAATCGCCATATGCACAAGGAGCAATTAATTGGCCTTATAACGTGCTATTTCCAGGTCACGCACAAGGAAATGGCCATATGCACAAGGAAATTTTTTTAAAAAAAAAAATCACAGTCCTTGATTCAATCAAGTTGATTGAAATAAATATTTTTGAGTAGACAATATTGCCCCTACCACTATTAGTTTTCAAATCCAAATTTATTTGCTCCCTCCCCAAGTATGTCCAATATCATTTACCATGGAATTGATAATAAATAAATTTAAAACATCTTTACAATTTGAGTTTAATATAATAACTTCATAACTAAAACAAATGCAACTCTTCACCTGGGGAAAAATTACAAAATTACAAGTATTGCTCCCCTTGCGTTTGAAATTTTTAACCCTTATGCTTGGTTAAAAAATATTTAACTTCAAGCTAGGAAAAAGAAAAAAAGAAAAATATTTAACTTTAACAATACTTTAGATATATGATATTTTAACTCAAACCCAATAAATTGTTGCTCAAAATTTTGAAGACCCTTTAATAAAAAAATTAAAATTGGGAGAACGATAATTAGAAATTCTTACAAAAATAATGAGAAATGAAAATATTATAAATGGATGTGTTTTTTTATGGAACATCTAACACATGGTATTATCAAGTCAAATTTAAAATTTGTCATGTGTAAATGTAAGTAGCCCTTCTAAAAAAACTTCTGCAGCCACACGACGATGCCATGATCTTATGAAGATTATTCGGAAAAACAAAAACAAATAAACATAATTGTGAAAAGGCTCCAATGTGTCAGCCTTGTGATAATCTTGAATCGTTATTCTTTTTATTAATGAATTATTGTTCTTGTTTTGTTCTTATCATAATGCCTTTATTCCTTATTATAAGGAACTAACTACCAATTCTTAAATACCAAGATAAGGTAGTTGGGTCATTGAAATTATCTTAAATTGATCATTTTTCTAACTTCACCCCTCATCAAATGATATGATTTAACATTTTTAACTTTGAATTTTCATTAATAACAAGGGTAAAATGGAAAGAAAATAATTAATACAGTGGTTAATATCTTAAATTTGGGATCAAAAATTTTTCTAATTGATACCTTATAATAAAGTCTAGAGGGTGCAGTTGTCAGCAAATCAATCACAATTATATGATTTAGTGAAGAGATCTTCTCCACAAAACTTAATGTACCGCTTTTTTGTCTTTACTTATTTTTCTTTGATTACATTATAAACAATTCTTTTTTTTTTACCAGATTATAAACAATTTTTTGATTACATTATAAATAAGTAATTTTGATAAGAGCACAAGTGACATCCAACCAACAAGGCATAGTGGCGACCAAGCTTACACGGTAGTTATTGTTGTCAAACTCGCGAGTTAATTATATGATTTTACCCTTTTTATGCATGTTTGGATTGGCTTTTCACCCACCAAAAGTCCGGTGGAAAAGCCAGAAGCAAAAATTTGCTTTTGATGATGTTTGTCTCAACTTTTTTTTTTCAATCTGACTTATAGGTCAAAAGGACTTTTGAACAGTAAAAAACCAGAAGCAAATTTTTGTGGCTTTTGGCTTCTGGCTTCTGATGGGTTCCACGCATTTTGTTATGTATTATTTAATAAAGTGGGTAGGAAAATTAGACTATTAGACCCCTAAAATTCTCAAATAAGATATTTTCTTTTAATATAAATTTCCTTTTTATCTCCAAAAAATTATCATAATAATCTCTAACTATTTTCTCCCAAAATATCCTCCTTTGAGCTAAAAATATTATTTTTTTAAATTATTTTCCTTAAAATAAGGTAGAAACTAATCCTTTAATAAGAATATATGCATATTATATATGTATTATTTAATAACTATAATATCCTTTTTAGTAATTTTTCATCTAAACTTACTTTTCAAAATAATCATCCAAACATGTTTCTAAGTCATATTGAAAAAAAGTTACTTCTATCATCACAATCCAAACATAAATCACTTCACACAATCTGACTTTTATCCAATCTTACTTCTGAAAAAGTCCTTCCGGAAAAGTCCTTCTCAAAAAAAGCCAATCCAAACACACATCGGTTCTACCTAACTAAAACGTGTCACAAGTCACTTAAATTCGTACTGGCTATAAACTCAGTAAAAAGTCACCAGTTTACACGCCGAATTTACCATTTTTACGTTTCTACCTTATAAAAAATAGTATTAATTTGTTATAAATCTCATATTAATTATTTTTATTTGACCATATTCAATGAATTTATATATAAATTTCATAAAAATTTCTTTATTGAGTTAGATAAAGTATGAATGTTGATATATTTAATATAAGCTATTTATATTTAAAATATATTCAAGTCAAATTATTGTTATTTTTTTTATTTTTTATCTAATTATATATTTTAAACATGTATTTATTAATAAAGGTAAACTCTTACGAGTTAACGATTTGAGTTTACAATCCGATTTTACACTCTTTTCACAAGTTCACTTAAACTCATGAGTTTGACAACCTTGACGGCAGTCATACGTAGAGCCGGTAATATGGACTCAGCCCGCGGGTTAAGTAGGGTTAGGGTTGGGATTTTCCCATGTGACCGGCACAATATAGCCCTCGGGCTAAGGCGGGCTAGCCCGCATTTTGGCTGGTTGGCCCGTCAAATATATTTTTTATTAAAAAAAAGAAAAAAAATCTTTTTAATTCATTAAGGTATTTTTTAGACACTTCACTAACATAAATTGTGGTTGACATAACAAATTGAGGTGTTTGTATAGTATAATATAAATTTTGTTAATAATATTGTTAGTACGATAAAACTAGGAAGATGTTTATACAAAAAAATAATGTAATTATGGAGTCCATATTTTTTATGGTACTTGGGGTATTCTATTTTATTTGAGGCAATTATGATATATTTTTGTTGATTTAAAATTTTAATTTTGATTATGGCATTTTCAAAAAAAGAAGTTAAAAAAATTAAAAAAGGGTTAAATACCAAATCCGCCCCGGAAGTATACCCTGAATCTCAATATCGCCCCGGAAGTTTTTTTGAGTTCAAAATTGCCCTGAAAGTTTCAAAACGTAGCAATTTTACCATTTTCCGTCAAAATGTAAATGACTAACGTCAATTTCTTAATAGTCAACGTTGAAAATTTAACGGAAAATGGCAAAATTTCTACGTTTTGAAACTTCCAGGGCAATTTTGAACCCAAAAAAACTTCTGTGGTTAAATTGAAACTAAGGGTATACTTTTGGGGCGGATTTGGTATTTAACCCTTAAAAAACTTTTTTTAAAAAAAAGTGGCCGCCAGCCCACCCTAAAGGGTTAGGGTTGGGGCTTTCCCAACCCTTTTGCGGCCCGCACCATCTAACCCTCAACTTGTAGAGCTGGCCCATTTTCCAGCTCTAGTCATACGGCAGTCACAACTCACAAGTGACATTTGCAATCAACAAAATGATGTTCATATCATCAAGACGAGTCCAAGCAAGTTCAATATCATATTCTTGACATAAAAGGCCCAATTAATTAAATATATTCAGTCCCATATGCATTTTTTTACAAGCACAGAAGCATGTGTCAAAACATGATGATCCATACAGCTGAAACCCATAATAGAAGTCCCAATTGTTGTGTTGAGTTTTTTGCATTAACTTGATTATTTAAATTATATCTTAGTGTATTTTCAGTACATTTTAATTGGGCTTTAGCTGTTCACCATCTAATTTTATTATATTTTTGCACATATTTTTAGGGATTTTTTAGTTAGTGTTTTAAGTTCTACTAACTTGTATAATGAGTTTTTGGGCTTAAGCTGTCAGTTAAAGTTTTAAACTAAGATTTCCTGGAGAGTCTTATTTAGTTAAGAGTCTTTTATTTATTATTATAAATACTCCCTTAGGTTCTAAATATAATAACACTTTATCCTTTTTTGTGGAGATTAAGAAAGCTAAGTGGACCACTTAATTCTAATGTTGTTATATGTAATTGTATTTTACGATAGTTTATAAGGAAGGTAAATTAGTTTTGAAGAAAAAATAACTATGTACATTTTAAAGTGATTAATTTTACATCCTTAATTTTTTTTAAGAAAATTAAAGTGATCTTATAATTACGACCAAAGGGAATATTTCTTTATGTACTCCGTTCATACCAAACTTGATTGGAATAAAGGACTAGTCAGTTTCTTTTTTAATAAGCTTTGTTTATTATTTTGGTGTCGTACATAAACACAAATGGGTGTGTGTTATATAATACATATATATATTATATAGAAAAAATTCCAAAAAAAAAAGACTATCAAATATGTAAAGAATAGTTGGATACAGCGAATTTCAAAAAGGACAGAAACATGCCACCAACCTAACTATCCTTTACAAATTTAAAGGAAATCACCAAAATATCCCTTAACAAATTTGTATAATGGATTACCAACTTTCGATAATAGATAACTAACATGTCTCTATCTATTTACCAATATGATAACTTTACCAACTTTTTTGTTTGTTACCAGAATTATATAATGGATTACTAACTTTGGATAACGGATTATCGGCGTGTCTCTATCCATTTATCAATATTATAACTTTACCAACTTCTTTTTGTTTATTACCAGAATTGTATAATGGATTACCAAATTCGTATAACATATTACCAACTTTGAATAACGGATTACCAACTTTAAAAAATAATAAATTATATCAAGGGACATTTTTGTCATTTTTTAAATTTGCAAAAGAACATTTAGATTAGTGGCATGTTTCTGTCATTTTTCTAAATTTACTGCATACATTACTCCTTTGCATATTTCAACAATCTTTTTGTGGAATTTTGCCTTATATGTATTGGCTGTGGAAGATAAATATATCAATTGAGTTGACGTGAGCAGCATGAGTAAGTTGGAATTTGAAAGTTTGATTCCTAACTCTTATATTGATCTCTCAATATAATGAACAATGGTGGAAGATATAATTTTGTAGCTATAGAAGATAAAAGAATCCAAAAAAATTGGTTATAAATAACTTGACCTACTTTTTTCCTACTTTTGAAACCCAGTTAACGATAGCTATCTCAATATAAATTTTGCAATCCACAACTCTCAATTTATTTCAAGGAGAATCATATTCTCTTCATGTTGACCCAACTAATGGCAATTGAAATGATTAGCTGAAGGGTTAAACTTGTTTTATTTGTTTGCCAACAGAATGTTAAACTTGTTTTCAAGCTATGAAGTATAAAGAAATATTAGGGTGAATATCTTTTAAATTTATAATATCTAAAGCGTATTTGAGTTCCCCCTTAAAGTATTTTAGAACTTTGTGGACATTTTAAAGAAAATTAGTTTAACATAAAATAAAAAAAGAGTAACATAAAATACAATCTTTAAAAATCAATATAATTTTGTCCTTTTTTAAAATCCATTTTTAAGTTAACCTTAGACCAAAAAATGTGTATCAACCCATATACCTACAATCAAGGTTATCAAACCCGAACTGGCCACTGAACCAGACAAGGTAGTGGGTTAAGGGTCAGTGGGTTAAATCGTAGTTAACCTTGGAGCCGACCAGTGAGAAATAAAAAATTTAAAAATATTTATATTCTCATTTACACCTTCCAAAATTTCAAAATATAAAGTTTACTTCACTACTTTGAATCAAGAACAAAAAATCATTTTCAAATATCCATCCTTCTTTATAATTTGTTGGACAAACTTGTTTACCCTATAATACCAAAATCAGTTAGTAATTACTAGTACTTAATAGGCTAGTACTAAATATTTATTATAGTAAAATATCAAACTATTTTTTAATTTCAGTTAGAATTTTATTTGACCCCTCTTATACTTTTTCAATACATACCCATATTTTTAAATTTTATTTTAATTTTCTCCCACTTCTTTTTCCTTCTCTCATTCTCTCTCCCACGTGGGTGATGTAACCAATTGACCATCACCATTGTCTGTCAACATTCAACACACCTAGGAGACACGCATCACGGGAAAGGACACAAATCACGAAGAAGGGTAGAAGATTTATCAACACACCACGTAGCTTTTTCATTATTATCTCTTCTCTTATAAGCCTTCTCTCTTCTCTCTTTTCCGATGATTAACAAGTTTCCTTGGCCGTCAATTTGGTATATCTTCATGACTTGCTCTTTTCATCATCTTCTTCACTCTTTATTTCTCCCTCAACTTTCAACGACCACCGGCGATTTGTTTCCAGCCGTCGACCACCATTTTTTGTTTTTGAGCATTTGACCATTTGTGGGTGAGGGGAAAAAGGCAAATCGGGTGCCTCACCCTGCTCAGCGGGTCTCCCGAGTTACAACCGAGTTGGGACGACTCGGCTGAGTCAAATCTGGTTCATTTCTCCCTCAGGTTGGCACCCTACTTGACCCGCTCCAGTGACCGGTTAGGCGGGTTCCGGTCCGGATTCGATGACCTTGCTTACAATTAATTTATGGTTGACAATTAAAATTCAGCAATATTATATTAAAAATAAGATTGTGTGCTATATTACTCCTTAATCCATATGTCAACTAGGCAAATTGCACAAACATATTTTAGTTTAACCCTAAAACAATTTTTACTAACATAATAGGCCCTCCGGTGTTAATATAGGACTTATTTGGGTAGTTAGTCTTAATCCTAAATATAAGACCATTTCTAAGTTTTCTCAGTCTTTTTCAGATATACCTCTATTGATGCTTTTTCAACAATAATAAAGTAATAGAAAGGGATAGAATTAACGAAGATGATTATGGTATTTTAGAAAAATAATGACATGTTAACTAACTTAATTGGCTCCTTAATCTAACAAAATTAGGTAAATATGTCATATATTTGACACTAGAAAGAGTAAAAAATGATTACTTGGAACAAGTTTTATATATTGCTTGGAGAACTTGGTTTAATAATTTACTAATTGCATCCTTTATTAGAACTTTAGTGGTCTTGTATCCCTTTTCAAGTCAATTATTGTTTCTAAAATCTTCCCAGCACGACGCTCAATAATTCCAACGTTTTTGGTAGTTATCTATGTCTTGTAATTATCACTTTTTTTTTGTCCGTCCCTAATATAAGAGGTAAATACTTAATTTATGGAGATTGAAAAATAGTTTAATTAATTCTTTATAAAAAATGTATTGACTATTTGATTTCTATAAATTATTAATCCTTTTTATCATAAAATCTTCCATTAACATATGCAATCAGTAAAAAAACAATTTGGGGAAAACTTATAACTTAACTTTAAGAAACAAAGTAAAATAAAGTCTTACGCTTATAATCAAAACAAACTCAATGACTATCCCTTACATTAAAGATAAAGACACGAGGGTTGAGGGAATACCTCAAACAGACTAAACCGGTAGTCTTAATTATGTTAAATAAGTTGGTGTCGTCCACTGTATTCAACTTCTCTTTGCCTACTAACGTGTTCAGTAAAGGCTTATAGGAGGATTCTGATTCTTCTATGTAGCTCTTTTTCTTTATTTCCTTAACATCCATGCACAATGTTTCCCAAAAGGGTGCTTCGTTTACCTGGTCCAATAATAGGAAAGAGGATTGGCTTGTAATGGAAAAATTGGACCGTGCACTTGCTAATACTTCATGGCTTCAAGCTTTTCCTTTCTCTCACACTCAGTCTTTAGGCATTGCTGCTTCGAATCATAACCCTCTAATTTTTAACTCTGTTTATGACTTGAAGCCTTTAAAGCATAAGAAATTTGAGGCTTTCTAGTTTCTCTCCCGAGAGTGTGATAGGATTATAATGAAAAGCTGGAATCAACTAGCAAAAGGGTCTCCGAGCTTTAATTTCATGTGCAAACTACGCAGAACAATTGATGCATTATCTGATTGGCGCAGGCTTAACATAGGAAATCTAGCTTTCAGAATCAAGGATATGGAGTCAAAGCTTTTATTGATCTCTTCATCCATTTCAACCACAATGCCGCTGTCTGATAGCTCTCTACAAGAACTTTCTGAGACCAAAAATCAACTTGAATTTTTATATGATTGTGAGGCAAGCTTTTGGGCACAAAGATCCCCTCTTAAATGGTATGTGGAGGGTGAAAGGAATACAAAAATTTTTCATGCAGTGGCTAGTAGGAGGAAAGCTAAAAACCTCTTCACCTGCCTCCAAAATGATAAGGGGGAATGGATTTCTAATTCTCATGATTTATCAAATCAGGTTGCTAGCCATTTCCGAGAGATTTATGTGGGAGAAAATCAGTCTAGTATGGAGGACCTCATTCTTCCTCTGTCCTCTGTAAATCTCCCATCTTTATCTGAAGCAGACTCAACATTTCTAATGCTTCCAATTTCTTTGGAAGAACTAAAAGTTGCAATTTTTGACCTTTCAGGAGGTAGTTTGTAACACCCCACCCAAATTAATATTCAAATACTTGACCAAAATGCTATTATAGCATTAAAAATCGTCATAATTTATAAATAATCCTACCGTCATGACAATTTAATATAAAGTGGCTAAAATGTGCTTAATGAGCACTAGAGCCTCTAAGGAGGCTCTCCTCAAGTGTCTTCCCTTGCTTCCTATTAGATCATTCACCTGGAAAATTGTTAATAATAGGATGAGATTGACATCTCAGTAACTACCGAAAAATCCTAACATACACAAGCAAATCACATATAATTCTAATTTAACCAATTATACACATGCAGTTCTTCGTACAACTCATGGCTTTCAAATACATATTAGGTACACTCAACATAGGGAAAACATTTCATTTAAATTCTCAACGAGTTGTACCCATAAATAAATATTTATAATATGCAATATGCAACTCCTTATATCACCGTCCATCCTTATCCCGCTGACTGGAGCCATAGGCTAACACACATTGTCCAACAGAGAACTAATTCATACAACTGAATTATCTCAAGCTCACCAGTACTTAAGATGTATCCGGCCAAAGATACAGAGCTCAAGTCCGGACTATGGCTCCCCTCCTTAAAGAATCACACTAAGGAGGTGTCACATGTCCCACAACTCCAATGCAATCCCGGCCAAAGGAAAACATGGAAGGAGGGGCCCTGACAAGTGCCATCCACTGTGCACCGAGTGATGGCTTACCACGTGGTAGTACGGATATCATATATCTCCTCTTCAAATCTTAACCCCTCATAGATGCAAATGCAATCATCATTACACCATAAATAATTTATAAATAATTTTCAGCCCAAATATACTCAACATACTCAAGCATGCTTAAAATAAAACAAGCGTAATTTATTTTTCATAGCAAATAGACAATAAGCAAGCATGCTTGAAAAGTGATAAACTTATTATTGTGTAATAATTAATTAAAATAAAACCACACATAATTCACAAGCATACGAAAGAAATTTCCAGAGTTACCTATTACTCTTTAGCTTCACAGGTAATCACACAAAGTCACTCCGAAATTCCTAAAGAAAATTATATCTCAAATATTAGACTTTAATATAATAGACTTAGATATCTTAAAATCCCCAATAATTCATAATTACATAATTACCTACACAATATCCCACTTTAATCCGCCAATATTTTCTTGGGTCCAAATTCCAGTCAAATCATTCAATTAAATCTCCTCATATGACCTTAATAAACATTTAAAATTATTAATTTAATTATTAGCACCGCAGATAATCAAAAGTCCTAATTTTCTATATATCTAAAAATCCAAAAATTTCAATAATTAAGAAAAACCTCCCACAATGAAAAATCTACTTAGAGAAACTTATAATCTACTAAGCTTCAATTTATTAATTTTAGGACTCCCAAAAATTATCAACTTAGACAAGGTCTAATTTTTCAAGTATAACAAATCGAAAAACTAATGATAAAGAAATGTAGAGGAGACTTACGGGATTCCGAAAATGTGCTTAGTTGGCCGAAAAACTTACTATTCCTATACTAACAGACTCTAATAAGTCTAGTGATAGGAATATTTATGGTGGAAAGAGAGAGTGAGAGAGAGAGAGAGAGAGACGAGAACGGTGAGTGCGACGAGGGAGAGGACGTGAGGGTGTGTTTATATATATTGATGCACAGTAACTCAATAGTAATGAATAGTAACTCAATAATAATAATAATAATATAATAATATAATTGATGAATAGTAAAACTTTGAAAAATCACGGGTGAGGAACGAAGGAGTCACGGGAAGCATAGTGAGATAATAGGAAAAATTGCACTATTGGGCCCAAAATTTTCAAAATTTATTTTGAGCAACAAAAATTCCATTTATTTTCAAAAATTTTACCTACCAAACCTCTTAATTATTCTCTCCTACAATAACCTCTTTTGAACCTAAAAATAATTTCTTCAAAATTGTTATCCTCCAAATAAGGGGAAAACTAGTCCTTTAAAATCCTCAAAAACACCTCAAAATCCTTCAAATATTCTCATAATCCATCATTTTTCATTAATGAATTCCTGTTTACCCCCACTGATCCTTAATTAAATTTTTAGGATGTTACAACTCTCCCCACCTTTTAGGAATTTTGTCCCCAAAATTCACCTTCCTAAAACACAGAACAACAAATACAACACATAATCAATCACAATCAACACTACCTAGGGAATTGGTAAGGTAATTGTGCCGCAAAGTAACCAAGTTTCACAAATTTTTTACTTAACTTCTTACCAATTATCATCAACCCAACTCTAACTTTCAAAACCACCGAAACTTTTACTTATTTCCACTTCCTTACCTTTATTTAGATAGCCTATCAATTCAGTATACAATGTATAACTGTCAATCTTTATTTAGCAATTAGGACCTCAAGATTTTGAAAATTTAACTCGACACAAAACCACTCTTAATACAAAACTCACTCTATTTACCTTACTTATTAGAACTTGAAATAGACTACCAATCCAACAATTCCCCACATATGAAATTTTTACCTAACTGTATAACATCAGGTTCCCAAATAATCATTCAGCTTGTCATCTTAATATCCTTCTCCAACATCCATTATACCTCCCCTAGGTTCCTTTAACCCAATGCAACAATCACCAACTTCACAATCCTCAGCCTGGTTCACTTGAAAGAGTTATACTTCAACTTCGAAATTAATTGGATTTTAAAACAGCAATTTAAGCTATATTTCCCACTTGAACATATTTGGGACATTTATTAGCGCTTAGAAATAAATCAAAACTAACTAATGCTCCATTTTATTTAAAGACTTTAATTATTTGATATGTATTATAATTTCCCAAATATCCTTTGTCCCATCTTATAATCTCATTTAATGCCCCAAACATTATTCATACTTTATGCTGAAATTTATCAATTGGCAACCAAGGTATTCCAATATTCTTTTATTCTTTATCATCTCTAGTCAAACAACATTAATTTCTTACTCCTTTAAAATTCCCAAACATTTCAATTTTTCAATTCCTAGCTTGTGCTTCCAAATAATCTAGATTCTACATAGTACATGTTTCAAATTTCGCTTTCATAATCAGGTCTTAAGGTTTGAATTTAATCCCAAATAGACTCCAAAAATTCACTAAATCATATAACTCTAAGAAATAATACATAGCATGATCCATGGGACTTCAAAATTTGATTGACATGCTACTCCACAAAACCTCATTTCTATGGCTTTCTCAAAATCTCTAAGCTACCCACTAGCTTTCTAAGATCTTATTTGCCCACAAATGAATCACCCTCAATAATTATATTATCATACTGCTCATACACTAAGGTAAGAGTCTATCATTGCTATGAAAATCACCACCATTTATCAAATTATTTGCTCCTTTTTGGGTCACTATTACATCCTTGTGCTGCCACTCGACACCTATATTAATTCAAAGGCAACCCACTACTAGAAATGATACCCAAATCTTGCTCTTAGAATCCTTAAAATATCATATTTAAGCCAATCATTGATATTTTTCCTCCTTGATTTTAATGAAAGAAAGTCATACTTCAGCTTTCTTAATCCAATCCTGAAATCCATAACACCTCAATCATTCGTATCATGCTTTAGACCTTTAATTAAATTAATCATAACGACTACTACATGTCCAAAAGCATCACATAAGCCGGGGAAATCATTAAATCACCTAATTTAAAGATCTCTCAACCTTCATATTTCAACAATGCACATATATACCTATAAGGTTCAACCATTTTCTTTACTTTAAAACTATTAGATCGAAGCGTCTATTAATTATAAAACCTCTTACACCTAACTAACATCTAGCATCAAACCTAAGTAACAGTCCATGACCAATCGTCCATGATTAGCAATCGATCTACCATTTCCTAATTCACTAAATCCTCAATCTAATTGTAATCAATGACCCTTACAAGTCTTAACATGGAAACATTAATTTCCCCATCTCACACCTTAAGTAATATTCTTAATTCATAACCGTTATAAGATATTCTAATTCTCAAGATCACCATTCAATCTCAATTTACAATGTTACAACCTCAATCGGGATTCCATCACCTAAAACAAATTCCTTAGCCACTTGGTAGCAACTTCCAATTAACCAAAATAACAATTCTGTAGACTCTATTCATAACATATCCAACAAATTTACTACAACCATTTATTCTTTTACTCTTACTCTTGCATACCTAATAATCTTTGAACATTGTTTTTGCTCAACTCTTGTAATCCCACCTAATGACCATTAAACCTTTCAATTATACCTCCTTGATCTTAATTCAATTAATAGCAAACTCTGATGATATTCTATTTTTGACCATAGAATGCAACATCCTCAAATGAATCAATCATTCAGATCAGAAGATTTATCAACTTCCATACTTCAACGATGTACTTACATACTCCTAAGGTTTAACCTTTTCCTTAACTTTTCAAAACTATTAGATCATTGCATAAGCCTTGATTATAGATCCTTTGACATACGGATGATCTCAGATATTAAACCTAAGTGATAATCCATGTCCAATAGCCCTCAATTAATAACCAACCTAGTACCTTCAATTTACCAAAATCATATTCTAACTGCAATCAGTAACTCTTTCTAGAATGCCAATTTCAAAATTTCAACTTAGGTAAGATCCTCAAATTATTAAAAGAAAATCCTTCATAACCACTATAAGATACTCTAACCCTCAAAGTCTCCATCCAAGTTTCAAATCAATCAGCATTAGTCAAATTAAATCTAAATGGTTATACCCTAATTTTATGATTTCATCCATCTCAACTTTCAACAATTTCTCCCAATAGAGGTCTTCGTTAGCATCAATATGCCTAAAAATGAAAGTCTCACTAGATCCTTTAATTTCCCAAATCCATAATAAACCTCAACATTTCCTTTAAATCTCAAACTCCATAGTAGACCCTAACTTCATCTGTCATAATCTCCTTTTAGTTCAGCCTCGTCTGACCCTTTAAATTCTTTAAACAATTATATCGATCACCCTCTTTGTTATGATATCTATCCTAATCCAGACCTAACAATCATCTAACACCTTAAGCTATTTATTCCACATTTAATACAAAGCTCCAAAACCAATCTCCTCGAAATCCAACCATTCCTAACTCTTCGAAATCTGTATAAATATAGGTAACTTTAAGTTATTTAATATTAATTATTCATTCCTTAGGAACCTCCAGACAGATTTTTGAATCGATTCTGAATATTAATGATTCAAAGGTCAAGACAACAAACATTCCAAATATTTTGTTTCACACAATTTGAAAATTCAAATTCTATTTTCAGCTTCCCGACAGTTGCAAAAGTCATTATATTTACCTTTTATCCTTAAAACATTAGTCCACCAATTCTAATCATAGAACATCACCATTTCTGTTTCCCAACCTTATTGGCATATCCATATATCCAAAATTACCAACAACAATACATCCTAAAACATTTCTTTTAATATAACAACCTAGCATGAAACATGCACTTATTCTAAATTTTTTTTTTTACACTTAAATTCCAACTCTTTAATAGGATTCGCCTGACAATGCCAAAGCCCCATAATTTTATAATACTAAACACTGTCCATTTAAATCTTAATCAATGTCTAAATTTACCCATTTGAATTTCTATACTTTATAACAATCATCCTCAAACTCAAGAAAATATGCTCAATATACATTTTATTTGATCTTAACTTCTATAGAGCATATGTTACCTTCAAGGAATGATTCCAAACTTCAACTCTTTCAAAACACACATCAACGAGCATAAACAAAATTAAATATTTTCTTTTGTGAAGTCATTAGCCTTTCATCCTAGTAAATTACTATTTTAACTTTATACTAGGTAATTTGGGGATTTAACACTATATCTCGTTTTCCAACTAAAAGATGTAATATCTTAATAAGGTTACTCGATACAAATTTAATACTTTGGACCAACATTCTTGCTCCATTTCTTTGTAGAACACCACAAGCATAAAAGAAATGAAACGTTAAGCTATACGTTATTCATTATCAATTCTATCAACTAAGAGCTAAAACAAACAAGGGTAGAGCACAAGTTATATTTAAATTGTCATGACTACTAGAAGTGTAAAATTTACTTTCTTTTAAAAAAAATTTAAAACAATTAGACAAAAGGCCACAGAATGTTGTATCTCTTAAATGTAACAGCCCAGCGCCTCGCAACGAAAAATTGTCCGCTTTGGGGGTGAACCTCCCCCGCACGGGTTTAAAACGCATCTCATGGGGGAAGGGTAAACCTCCCAAACCCCCAGCCTTATCACTCCACGAGGCCTGGCTCTGATACCATCTTTGTAACACCCCACCCAAATTAATATTCAAATACTTGACCAAAATGCTATTATAGCATTAAAAATCGTCATAATTTATAAATAATCCTACCGTCATGACAATTTAATATAAAGTGGCTAAAATGTGCTTAATGAGCACTAGAGCCTCTAAGGAGGCTCTCCTCAAGTGTCTTCCCTTGCTTCCTATTAGATCATTCACCTGGAAAATTGTTAATAATAGGATGAGATCGACATCTCAGTAACTACCGAAAAATCCTAACATACACAAGCAAATCACATATAATTCTAATTTAACCAATTATACACATGCAGTTCTTCGTACAACTCATGGCTTTCAAATACATATTAGGTACACTCAACATAGGGAAAACATTTCATTTAAATTCTCAACGAGTTGTACCCATAAATAAATATTTATAATATGCAATATGCAACTCCTTATATCACCGTCCATCCTTATCCCGCTGACTGGAGCCATAGGCTAACACACATTGTCCAACAGAGAACTAATTCATACAACTGAATTATCTCAAGCTCACCAGTACTTAAGATGTATCCGGCCAAAGATACAGAGCTCAAGTCCGGACTATGGCTCCCCTCCTTAAAGAATCACACTAAGGAGGTGTCACATGTCCCACAACTCCAATGCAATCCCGGCCAAAGGAAAACATGGAAGGAGGGGCCCTGACAAGTGCCATCCACTGTGCACCGAGTGATGGCTTACCACGTGGTAGTACGGATATCATATATCTCCTCTTCAAATCTTAACCCCTCATAGATGCAAATGCAATCATCATTACACCATAAATAATTTATAAATAATTTTCAGCCCAAATATACTCAACATACTCAAGCATGCTTAAAATAAAACAAGCGTAATTTATTTTTCATAGCAAATAGACAATAAGCAAGCATGCTTGAAAAGTGATAAACTTATTATTGTGTAATAATTAATTAAAATAAAACCACACATAATTCACAAGCATACGAAAGAAATTTCCAGAGTTACCTATTACTCTTTAGCTTCACAGGTAATCACACAAAGTCACTCCGAAATTCCTAAAGAAAATTATATCTCAAATATTAGACTTTAATATAATAGACTTAGATATCTTAAAATCCCCAATAATTCATAATTACATAATTACCTACACAATATCCCACTTTAATCCGCCAATATTTTCTTGGGTCCAAATTCCAGTCAAATCATTCAATTAAATCTCCTCATATGACCTTAATAAACATTTAAAATTATTAATTTAATTATTAGCACCGCAGATAATCAAAAGTCCTAATTTTCTATATATCTAAAAATCCAAAAATTTCAATAATTAAGAAAAACCTCCCACAATGAAAAATCTACTTAGAGAAACTTATAATCTACTAAGCTTCAATTTATTAATTTTAGGACTCCCAAAAATTATCAACTTAGACAAGGTCTAATTTTTCAAGTATAACAAATCGAAAAACTAATGATAAAGAAATGTAGAGGAGACTTACGGGATTCCGAAAATGTGCTTAGTTGGCCGAAAAACTTACTATTCCTATACTAACAGACTCTAATAAGTCTAGTGATAGGAATATTTGTGGTGGAAAGAGAGAGTGAGAGAGAGAGAGAGAGAGACGAGAACGGTGAGTGCGACGAGGGAGAGGACGTGAGGGTGTGTTTATATATATTGATGCACAGTAACTCAATAGTAATGAATAGTAACTCAATAATAATAATAATAATATAATAATATAATTGATGAATAGTAAAACTTTGAAAAATCACGGGTGAGGAACGAAGGAGTCACGGGAAGCATAGTGAGATAATAGGAAAAATTGCACTATTGGGCCCAAAATTTTCAAAATTTATTTTGAGCAACAAAAATTCCATTTATTTTCAAAAATTTTACCTACCAAACCTCTTAATTATTCTCTCCTACAATAACCTCTTTTGAACCTAAAAATAATTTCTTCAAAATTGTTATCCTCCAAATAAGGGGAAAACTAGTCCTTTAAAATCCTCAAAAACACCTCAAAATCCTTCAAATATTCTCATAATCCATCATTTTTCATTAATGAATTCCTGTTTACCCCCACTGATCCTTAATTAAATTTTTAGGATGTTACATAGTGCACCTGGCCCAGATGGGTTTAATGCGAAATTCTATCAAGTCCATTGGAATCTTATCCATAAGGATTTGCTTGAAGTTGTTCAATCTTTCTGGAACTCTGAACACCTTCTAAGAGAGCTCAACAAAACTAATATTGTTTTGATCCCTAAGATTGACTCTCCGTAGGTAACCAAGGATTTTAGGCCTATCAGTTTATGTAATGTCTCTTACAAAATTATTTCGAAGTGTTTGAGCAATCGCTTAAAACCAATTTTATCTTCATTAATTGCTCCACATCAAAGTGCTTTCTTAAAGGAACGTCTCATTTATGATAATATTATGCTGGCTACGAAACTTATGGATCATATTCATTCTTCAAGAAAGGGTCGTAGAAAACTTGTAGCTCTCAAAATTGACTTCTCCAAAGCTTTTGATCGCCTCCCATGGAATTTCATCTCGGAGGTGTTATTCTGCATGGGTTTTCCAATGAAATGGATAAATCTCAGATCCCAATGTGTTTCTTCAGTTGAATATAATCTCCTCTTTAATGGTAAAATTGCAAGTTTTTTCAAGCCAAATAGAGGGATTCGACAAGGTGATCCGTTATCTCCTTATCTCTACATTCTCTCAGCAAATTTCCTTTCTTATCTGGTTCTACAACAGGAACAACAGAATGAATGGAGGGGTGTTAAACTATGTAGAGCGGTGATAAGCTCCTAGATTTCATACATTTCATCACATTTTTCCTCACTCTTGTAAATAATTTTTTTGAAGAAAGATTTGAAAAGAAACCAAAAGTCAATAGAAAGAAAGAAAGAAAAGATAAATTTTACATGTGAATGAAATGTGGAGCTTCATGGATATAAACTTGAGTTATTTGTAGAACTCTTCAACCCTCTTTCTATCTCTTTTGTGTAGGAAGAGGTGGACAAGTAGAAAAGCTGAAAGGAAACTAGAGAAACCAAGGAACAGAAGCAAATGAACCAAAATTAGAGAAAATGTGGCGAGCCCACGACAAGGAGATGTTAATTCTGCCCTTCTTCCCTTGTGCCACGGCGAGCTGAAGGTGAGCAGAACCTTTCTGCTGCGCGTTTTGATTAAAAATATGCTGACATAAGTGGATATAAGCTAGGGCTTCGAAGGAAAACATATAGACACAACTGGGCAAGAGTTTTAGGAGCTAAGGAGTTGCAAGAGAGAGCTTGGAAGTGCTTGGAAACTTGGAGGAGCTTGGAGATTGAAGATTCATACATCTTGGTTTCCCTTCTTCTTCCTTTTTCTCTTCTTGTGTACCATGGACTCTTGTCCAACTTTAGTTTTTGGTTTAGATACATTTATGTGTAACTAAAACCTTTTCTAGGGTTATTTTGAACCATTTTATGGATTGAACTTTGCATTTCCTTTCCCTTAATTATATGAATAAATTTATATGTATGGATTTGCATCTTGCTCTTTATTTTACAAGTGCTTGATCACCACTTGCTTTGGTTAAATGAAATATTACTTGAGAAAGTGTATTTTGTTTAAGAACTTGGATGAAATCATGTTGGGCTTGAAATTTATAGTTTTAAATGGATGGTTAGTTGGTAATATAGAGATATACTCCCTCCGTCCCACAATATAAGGTCATTTTAACCGAATTGCGGGTTTCTAAAAAATTAGTTAGAGTTAGTTAAAAACAATAAATGTGTAGGAAATATACCATATTGCCCTTATTTATGAATGAGTAAGAGAGGGGGTATGAAAAGAAGATGAAAGAGAATGTGTGGGAAAATTAATGCATGGGTAAAATGGGAAAAAAGCATTTATTACTCAAATAAAGTCAAATATGACCTTATATTGTGGGACAAGGTCATTCAAAAAAATGGACCTTATATTATGGGATGGAGGGAGTAGTTACCTAACATTGTCATTATTAGATTGGTTGAGCAATGTGTCTTGCATTAATTGTGGCAAGAGATTGTGCAATTAATGCAAGCATAAATTTGATTTTGACTTGAGAAAGATTTTTCAAATGCATTTAAACCTTTGGCTTATACATTAATTCATTAGGATGCAAAAAGGGAAATGATTTAATTAGTTCATGAAGTAAAATGGGGATAAGAAGCCCTAGGCTTTCATTATCTTGAACAAGTGTGTTTAATATCACCTATATATATTTTCATAACTTCGTCCAAGCACTCTTACGTCCAATTTAATTTCTAATCATTTCTTACTCATTTCTAATTAATTACTCAATTAGTACTAGTTAACTTGCTCCAATCATAATCCTTGTGGAACGACACTTTTTTCTATACTACTTTCTTTTTTTGATGACCCGTACGCTTACAATAATGACTGCAAATGGCCGTTAAGTCAAGCGGCTTACCATATCTCTCATCTCTTGTATGCTGATGATTCTTTGTTATTTACTGAAGCATCTTAGAAAGGTTTTAAGGTGGTTAAAGATGTTCTACAACGATACTGTGAAATGTCTGGCTAACTAGTTAATACTCATAAATCTAGTATTGTCTTCAGCCCCAATGTGTCTTATCTTAACAAATTGCAACTGTCCAGGTTTGTGGACATCTCTTTTTCGGGAAGATTAGGCAAATACCTAGGTACATGGGTTGACCCTGGTAGAAACAAATCCTTAATTTATCAGCAGGTCCTCAATGCAATTGATTCAAGAACATCTTCCTGGAAATCAAAACTTTTGTCTCAAGCAAGTAGACTTACCTTATTGAAATCAGTCCTAGCAGCAGTTAACATCTACATCCTCTCCTGCATAAAACTTCCTATGAAGATGTGTGAATAGATAGACAGCCGCTGTCTGGATTTCTTTTGGGGATTTAATGGAACATCCAAACGGATGCATTTATCAAACAGAAATCATCTTTTCCTCCCAGTCAACCAAGGTGGCTTAAGAATTTGACTAATGGAATTGGTTTACAAGTCTCTTAGGCCTGGAGAATCGTTTTTGCTGACCATACCTCTATTTTAGCTGTTACAATGGGAAAAAAAATACATTGATTGGTCCAAAGAGCAATGGCTTAGATGGCCTTATAATTCTTCATGGTTATGGAATGATATTCTTGAGTGCAGTTCCTTTATTACAAATAACCTCAGATGGCAAATTGGCAATGATAGGTCCATCTCTATCAACCACCCATTGTGGTGGCCCATGCAAGGCTTTTCTGGAAATCGTGCTGAAATTCAAGTAGTTTCCGACTTGCTTACGTATACAACCCTTCCTTGGAACCCAGTACAATGGAATGTCTCCTTGATTAGAAGACTTTATCCTGGTCCGACAGCTGATTATATCTTATCAACTCCAATCTCCATCTTCAATAAGAATGACTCTATCATTTGGCAGGGTGGTCCCTTTGGTTCTTACACAGCAAAACTTGGCTTTCAACAGCTTTTTGATGAAAAATTCCAAATACAGCCTGGTTTTGACTCTTTCTGGTAATTCCTTTGGTCGATCTCACTTCCTAGGAAACAACTGCTCTTTATATGGAAACTCCTTCATAAAGCAATTCCATCAGTTGATGTGTTACAAAATCATCACTTGGTAGTGGATGGTTTATGCCGATTTGGTTGCACCATAGAGGAACCATTCCATCAAGTCTTCTTTTCATGTGAACTGGCAAAAGCTTTGTGGTTTGGATGCTTTTTGATACGACCTCCATGTCACTTCTTCACAATGAGATTCTCTTATGGCTTAAACAGTTTAAATTTATGAACAGGGAGAATGAAACCTTAGTAAAAGGCATAATTGCCCTTCTCAATAACATTTGGTTGAAAGGCAGCCATGCGATTCATGATGGAAAGACTCCTCAGCCGGAGGACATCATCAGAGACTCTCAATCCATTGTTTCATTTTTCTCCATGGCTTTCTCCCCAAAGCTAGACATCAAGGTATCGGTCAATCAAGATGTACTCTCTCCATCTCCTTCTAATCAATGGAATTTGCTTATTAGAAAATGGAAAAGAAATCGCACATCATTCTGTCGCATCTTCATTTATTTTGAGGGGAGTCCACTCCAGACTTTCACTTGGCAGAGGCGTTTTATTGAAGGACCTCTCTTCACTCTTGCTTGTTTTAGGTTGGATTTACACTGGATTCATTGTTCAGGATATCCTATGGAGCACCTTACAGTCTGGAATGTTCATAAGAGACTAATTGATTTTTCGGGATGGGCTCCAACAATGCACTACATCATTGCTAGAGACCTAGCAGAACAACTTAAGGCCTTCAACTTAATTACTATAAAATCGTTATGGATTGCACAGTTTAATGATTTTGTCTCTTTTCCATTTATGCGTGTTATTAAACTTCTGTAATGTTTTTTACCGCTATTAATGTCTTTTACTAAAAAAAAATGTAGTACTTTTCATGTCTATAAAAAACATACAGAGGTATAGCATCCTGATCCTGCATCCTTTTTGTTAGAAACTAAATCTTATAGATTTGGATATATTCTGCAATTACTTCATGCAGTTATCCTGCAATAGGTAGAATTTCTTTTCCTTTTTAAAGAAATTATTAACACAAATTAAAGACCATAAAAAAAATATTGCCCTCAATCCTTAATATAAGGTCCGACTAATTGATTTGAAAATATTAAGAAAACTAAATAAACCGCCCAATTATTGCATGTTACATGATACTTTTAAAAAACTTATGTGTATAACCAAATTTTATATCAATTTCTAAGTCGGACAAATTAGTTTAAAAGTGATAAATATAAGAGGTAAAATGAGAATATATCTTATATTTATAATCAAAAGTTAACCCATACTAATTCTAATAGTATTTGAGACAAGAGGTAGAGCTGGCATATTTAGCCCTTTAAAATAATGCAACTGACTCTCCGCATATTTATAAAAGTCACTGAACCTGTCCAAGGGTTCTAGCCAAATATAAAGGCAAAAGAACAAAAAAGAAAAAGAAGAAGGTGGTGGAATTATGGCAATTAAAATCTCATTCGTGTGGTGCACGAAACATTAAAATTGCATACATTTGAATTTGCATCAAGTTGATGCCTCACTTACTGTCCTCTCAAACAAACCTAAGACTTTCCTGATGCATAATTGCAATAATGTAGTCAGCCAGGACTTGCAAACACTCAGATATCTTTTTAAGGATGTGTTCTACGGCAACATCAACACCGAACAAATGGAAAAACATCTCGCTCTCCCTTTTCCATCAAATTTGGCTGCTTTTGATGTTGCCCTTTAATATATATTTGCTCTTTTTGCACTATGTATAATTTATTACTTATGAGTTATGAATGAAAATTTGTCTTTTATTAAAAAAAAATTGCATACATTTGAACTTGAAGGGCTCATTTTACTTTAGAATCTATGGTATATGTTAGGGAGAATGACAGAAAAATACATTTTCAATTCTAAAATCTAGTATAGGAAATTTTAACTAGTTGAGTAACATTATTAACTAATTAAGTGTAGATATTAATTTGTAAATCATCTATATGAGATTTTAAAATTGAAAAGATATTTTTCAGTTATTTCTCCTATATGTTATGTGTGAAAGTTCCTATGACCTGCATGAAAATATTGTGTTATTTTCAAGTGTCATTTTCTCTGCACTGCGCCTTATTCAATTATTTCAATTCGTTTTTGTTGTTACCTTATTCAATTAGTGCAATTCCTCTTTGTTGTTATTATACATATTCCATGCAACCTTATCATACCCATACAAAATACAAACTGCTCTTTATCCTTGATGTCACTTTTTCTGTCTTCTCCTTTATGAATATTGACATTTAAGTTCTTGGGAGAATTTTAATATAGGATAGATGATGATGCCAATTGATTAGGATTAAAAGATTTTGAAATATTACTACAGACTCAGGGTCCTTAAGTGAAATTAAATTAATATAAAAAAAGACGAAAACCCACATGGCCTCTCTGACATTCTCTCTCCCTTTCTGATACTCTTTCTCATCTTTCTCTCTTTCAGACACACACCACTCATGGTCATATGAACAAAGAAAACGATCATTTGAATAAGAGAAAAGCTCATATGAACAAGAAAAAAGCTAATTTGAACAAGGCTCAATAAAAAACAAAAATACTCTTCTGGCCCTTTCTCTCCTCTGACACTCATCTTTCTCTCCCTTACACACACCGCTCATGGTCATACGAACAAAGGAAACCGTCATTTAAATAAAGGAAAAGCTTATATAAACAAGAAAAAAGCTCATTTGAACAAGGTAGAAAAAATAAAATACCCCTCTGACCCTTTTTCTCCTCCGACACTCTCTCTCCTCTAACACTCTCTCTCTTTCTCATACAACCTCCACTCATAGTCATATGAACAAGGAAAATGGCTATTTGAATAAGGAAAAAGCTCATTTGAACAAGGCTAAAAAATACCCCTCTAACCCTCTCTCTCTTCTAACACTCTCTCTCCTTTAACACATTCTTTCTCTCTGACATACATCTTTCTCTCTGATACACACACCGCTTATGGTCATATGAACAAGAGATTAAATGTCATTTGAATAAGGGAAAAACTAATATGAAGAAGAAAAAAGCTCATTTAAACAAGGTTTAATAAAAAACAAAATACACCTCTGTCCTTCTCTCGTCTGACATACACTCTCTCTCTTTGACACCCATCTTTCTCTCTCTCACACATACACACCACTCATGGTCATACAAATAAGGGAAACGGTCATTTGAACAAGGAAAAAGCTCATATGAACAAAAAAAAGCTTATTTAAACAAGGCTCAATAAAAAAACAAAATACCTCTCTCATCCTCTCTATACTTTGACACTCTCCCTCTCTCTGACACACATCTTTCTCTCTCTCTCTCTCTCTCTCTCTCTCTCACACACACACACACACACCACTCATGGTCATACGAAGAAGGGAAATGGTCATTTGAACAAGAGAAAAGCTCATATGAACAAAAAAATCATTCATTTGAACAAGTGAAATGGAGTGTGTGAGAGAGAGAGAGAGAGTCAGAGAGGGAGAGGGAGTGTCAACCATGTGGGGTCAATATTGTCTTTTCTCCTCCCAATTTAATTTTAGTTTGACCCCACAAGACTCAAGTGATATTTCAGAATCTTTTTGTCCTATTTTGAAATTAACTGGTTACATGGGTCCTATATTGAAATTCTCCCTAAGTTTTTTGTTGACTCTTGAGTATGTATTAAAAAATATTGAATTAACCTCACATTTTTTTTCATGACAAAAAAAGTCTTGAAAAGTGATTGAACTTATAACTAGTATCATGAAAGTTCCCTCATAATAGGAGGCACAATTTCAATCGCGTTAATAACATTATACAGGTAGTGTTTGGTCTTCTAGATTAAATAAATCTTGAAAAGTTTTTAAAAGTTAGTAAATATGTTTACATTGCAATAATATAAATTGAAGGTAGAGCTGAAAAAAGTTTTCTAAAAAATAAAATTATTTGAGTATTATATGTCAATTGAGACAATTCAACTTGTTAATGAAGGCACTCATGCATATCAATGTTATTCTTTGTTTATTAGTAAGGATATTTAGATAATTTTACAATTGCATTATATTACCTTTAGGTCCCTAAGGACCTACTAATAATTTTGAGATTTAAAAGGACTTTGTTGTATTAATTTGCCTTACTTAGGACCTAGTGTAATCTTCCCTTTTAAAAACAATTTTATATCTTATAATTTTGCATGAGTTTGTTTGACTTATAAGTTTAAACAAACTTGTCACACAGACGTAAAGTCATATTTTAAATTAGGATCATAAATAAACTGGTAAGAGTTTATTTTTATCAATAAATCAATATATAAGTATTAAAAGTACATAATTAAAATTTAAAAATATAACAATTTGATTTTTTTAAAATAATAAATCTGTCAACATTAATAATTTATCATCTTCAACAAAACAAATTACATAGTTCCTATATAAAGCAACTAAGCATGATCAAACAGAAAATCTTAGTACAAGTTTAAGAGCAAGTTGATTGATGCAATTTTACAATGTATTCTCTGATCTTTATTGTAAAGCACCAACTACTAATTCTCACAAACCAAAAAATGGTAATTGAGTCCTGAAATTTAGGTTTAATTGACCATTTTTTCCATCTTCACCCTTTATTAAATAATATAACTTAACATTTTCAACTGTAAACATCCATTAATATCAAGGGTGAAGTAGGAAAAAAAGCCATTAATACTGGCTCTGTTTGGCTGGACTTCTTAAAGGTAAAAAATGACTTTTTTTTGGCCAAAAGGACTTATAAATAAAAAAGAGCTTCTGGATATGTTTGGTTGGGCTACTTAAAATAAGATCTTATGGTCCAAAAAAGACTTATTTTTATAAGTTGAATTGAAGAGCTTCTGGGCACTCAAAAAGGACTTATGGTGTAGGGCCCACTTTTTTTAATTATTTAGCTGCCACCTTTTTTTTTTGGGTAAATCTGGGGCACTCAAAAGGTTTGAAACTGTTCACCCCTCTCTCCTCTCTCTGATCCGTGCACGTTGCTTCCCCTCTTTTTCTCTTTTTTTTTTCATTCATATATATATATTTTGATTAAATTCGTTCATATATATGATTGATCTACCATGTAAAAATTAAAAAAAAATTGATATACATGTGTATATATATTATATTATATTATGTACACTGGCAAAATATATATGTAGAAAGCAATTTTTTTAATAACATATGGCATATGATCCAATAATTATATGTATTATTATTTAGTTAAAAAAATTTATGTTTGTATAATTTAATTCATTGTGGTAATTAATTAAAGGTCCCGTGTAAGGGAGTTAATTAATATGAGGTCCCATGAAATCACCTAATTAATCTGAGGTCCCTACCTATAGCAGGCCAAAAAGTTGTTATTGCAGGCCGAAAAGTTGTTATTACAGGTCAAAAAGTTGTTAGTGACTAAGCCTTTACTAACAACTTTTTGGCCTACAATAACAACTTTTTAGCCTGCAATAACAACTTTGTGGCCTGCCATAACAACTTGTGGCCTGAAAATCACTGTAATAACTTGTGACCTTGCAATAACAACTTTTTAACCTGCAATAACAACTTCGTGGGACCTCATATTAATTAGGTGATTTTGGGGGATCTCATCTTAATTAAGTCCCTTACATGGGACCTGTAATTAATTACCCCTAATTCATATGACTTTTTATCCATTACATATATTTATTTCAATTTCCATTTTATTATGTTTGCAAATAATTTTAATTAAATTTCCATTTTATTTTGTTTGCAAATAATTGTAATAAAATTTCCATTTTATTTTTTTAAAGTAATTTTAATTTTTCACTCAAAATCATCATAACTAAAAAATTTAATGGATAATCTTAATTTAGTTCTATTATTCTGGTCATTTTTATCTTAACCTTACTTTTCAAGAAGTCCATCCAAACATGTTTAAAAGTTCAACTGACTTATAAGTCATTTTTTTAACAGCCCATCCAAACATAAAAGTCACTCCCAGTTTGACTTATTTTCAATTTGACTTATATATAAGTCACTTTTCCAGAAGCCGATCCAAATACACCCACTATCTTTGCTGTCTTAGATTTGAGATAAAAATTTAAGATCAATCTAACACGGCATTGTGATAGAACCATAAAGGTAAATTTGAACAGTCAAACTCAACTCATGATTTGGACAAAATAAGCTAATAAAATGTAGGTGGTCAATGAACGTGTCCATGGGGGTCAAAGAAGCCTGTGATGATTAACTTTCCCGCTCTATAATATTCATCCACATCACACTCTCCTTCTTCTCACTTCACTCACAAATACATTTTGTTCCTTTTTCTCGTTCTCTGCTTTTGAATTCACATGGAATATTGTGTGTACAAGAATCCCAACGAACCCATTGAAGCTCGCATCAAAGACCTTCTTTCCCGAATGACTCTCAAGGAGAAAATTGGTCAGATGACCCAAATCGAGCGTCGCGTCGCAACCCATTCCACCATTAAAGACCTCTCCATTGGTACTATTTCTATTTCCCTCAACTTTTTTCTTCTTCAGAAATTGAAGATTATTGACACCATTAGTATTACTCTGGTTCTGATATTTGCCTCTCTCTTTTTTTTTTTTGAAGGGAGCATGCTCAGTTGTGGAGGTAGTGGTCCATTTGAAAATGCAATGGCGTCAGATTGGGCTGATATGGTGGATGGATTTCAAAAATCAGCTCTCGAATCACGATTAGGCATACCTCTCATATATGGGGTTGATGCTATTCATGGGAATAATAGTATATATGGTTCCACTATATTCCCTCACAATATTGGCCTCGGAGCTACTAGGTCGGTGCTTACTTTCCCCTTAACTTAATTGATTAGAATACTAATAACCCATTTGCAGTAATTTGTTAAGTTTTAAAGGTGTTTGATTTTTGTTCACAAAGACCATAATTGCTTGCTTTACAAGAATTGGTCACTTAACAGCTTGTTTATTACTAAAGCTTTTGTGTTCGTTGCTCTTGACTTTTAGTCTCCATTTCTTGCTGCTGTTGTGTTTGTAGAGATGGAGATTTAGCTCAAAGAATTGGGGCTGCAACGGCACTTGAAGTTAGAGCAAGTGGAATTCACTATTCTTTTGCCCCTTGTGTTGCTGTAAGGCATCATAATTAAAAGTGTATATGACCATATGTTAGTACTGTAGACATAAGGATCATATTTATTTCACCATCCACTTGTAATGTCTCTGTATAAATGATAGATAAAAGCACGTCTCACTTGAATGAACTAATGGACAGGTATGCCGAGATCCCAGGTGGGGAAGATTCTATGAGAGTTATAGCGAAGAAACTGATATAGTTAGAAAGATGACATCCATAGTTCCAGGCTTGCAGGGCCAGCCTCCACAAGAACATCCACATGGTTATCCTTTTCTGGCAGGAAGGTCAAGAGAAACTATAATACAATTCATAGAGATATATGTTCTATTTGAAAATAGTAATTATAGAATTGTATTGAATGTTGACTGCTTGACTCCATCTTTTCTGCTTTTTTTTTAACCCTTTTGTCTGTTTTAATTTGGTGTGTGGCCTATTCATATGACCTTCCAAGATACTTTCTATGGAAATAGTGACAATTATAAAAATACAAGGTACCATGCCAGTTACAATTTATACTGATGTTTGACTTCAAGATGACTTCTTTTTCTTATTTCTTTTTATTTTGTTATTCATTTGTAGTATGGTCATATGAGTTTTCCAAGATTGACTCATGCTTAGAAAAGAAATTTTCCATTCCAAACTTCTTTTTGTCGGAAGTAAGTCTCCTCATTATCATTTTCCTCAGTATCCCTCAGAAGCAAATTTGAACCATTGATTGTGATAAAGAAGTTTTTATCTTTTATGAACGTTGTTCTCCTTATTATTCTACCTGGATATTCAATTTTAAAAAGTTATGTGAGATGCCTTTTTCAAACCATTCAGATTGATTGGACGAATAGGATGTATGCTTATGAGAGATACTAAAAAAAGTGCTATTGAGAGAATCAGAACCCCTTTTTGTTACCTCTGTGGCGAAAATTTACGATGTCTCCATAGTTCCTATGCGAATCTTTATTTTTCTTTTCACTTTCCCCATTTAAACACTTAGCTACTTTATCATACAGATCCTGGCTAAAATTACAGCATTATGAAAAGCTCATCATTCTAGGGATCATATATGGGTTTTTATCATATATGCTATTAATATTTCAGGAACAATGTCATTTCCTGTGCGAAGCACTTTATTGGAGATGGAGGCACTGAGAGAGGAAAAAATGAAGGAAATACAATATTATCATATGAAGAGTTAGAAAGAATCCACATGGCTCCTTATTTGGATTGCATTTCACACGGTGTTTCAGCCATTATGGTTTCGTATTCTAGTTGGAATGGACGCAAACTCCATTCTCACCATTACCTCATTACTGAAATTTTAAAAGAAAAGCTAGGTTTTAAGGTAAGTTATTACTGTCTTTGCTGTTCTGTCTCTTACCCAAAGAGGATAAGACTCCTTCCTGCTCTCTTCTTTGAAAAAACGCTACCAAAATTGAAGTTATTTTGCTTTTACACCTGTTTCACAAGCAATTGAATTAATGATTTTGTTTAATTTAACACCATTTTCTCTGCAACTATAGGGTATTGTGACTTCTGACTGGATGGGAATTGATAAGCTTATTGAACGTCGTGTGTGTGATTACCGAAACTGCGTTATGTCAGCAGTTAATGCTGGAATTGACTTGGTATAGAGCTTCAATTCTTGAAACCTTTCTCATGGTTTACTTTTCGTTTTCTTTTGTTTTTTTTTACCCTTCTTTTTGTTCATCTATTCAAGAAAATTTGCAGGTCATGGTGCCTTATAGATTCGAACTTTTAATTGAAGAATTGACCTCCCTTGTAGAATCAGGGGAAGTGCCAATTGCTAGAATTGATGATGCTGTTGAGAGAATATTGAGAGTGAAATTTGTTTCTGGTGTCTTTGAGTCTCCTTTATCTGATAGATCCTTGCTAGATATAGTTGGTTGCAAGGTATGAATAACTTAACATTTTCAAATTCTCTTTCACAAGTGTAGGCTGACTTATCATCTTAATCAGTTACCATGTTTCCAAATCTGATCAAGTTGAATTTATTTCACTTAATCTTTTTACCCTCAATTTTGAGATTACGTGTTCCTCCAAGTGCACTTGTAGATATCACTGCATTTTGAAAGGGTTCTCATGTTCTGTGTTGTAAAACTTGCTTGAGGTTTAGTCATGTATAAATATTTTTTTGTAAGTTTCCAACGGTTGGATCTTTATATATTTAATTTCCTTCATCAAGGATTTTCACTTTTCTCTTGTGTAAACATTTCAATGTGCAAGAACGACTGGTAGATTTCAATCAATGCCTTTTACTTTTTCAGTAAGCTTTTCATTCATTTTTTAGACATAAACTTAAATACAGCAAGTAGGACAAATCTTACTATGAAAAATTTGAAAGAAGAGGTTAAGAATCATCTCCATTAATGATGTCCTTCCAAAATGTGTTTATCATCCACCATTTATGCAGCAACACAGAGAACTTGCACGTGAAGCAGTTCGAAAGTCTTTGGTTCTGTTGAAAAATGGGAAGTATGAGGGAAAACATTTTCTGCCATTAAATAGAAAAGCAAAGAGGATTCTTGTAGCAGGGAGCCATGCAGATGATCTTGGATATCAGTGTGGAGGTTGGACTAAAGATTGGCTAGGACTCAGTGGGCGGATTACAATTGGTATGCCTTTGTTTTTCTTGCATTATATTTCATCAAACTTGTGTGTCCATTCTCATAATTTAAACACAGATGTAGTGTTTTTGGTGAAGAGTTAGTGATTTTGATAATCTCATGATGATTGGAATTCGTTCAGCAGTGAAAACACATTAGTTTAATTCCTCAAATGCAAGCATTATCAAGCTCAATTTGAACAGTTCTCCCAAAAGCGTCTGAGGCCAAAACTTCTTTCACTAGGAATAACCTATTGGTAGAAAATGTAGGATTTGATGTACAGAAAACTTGTTTTCTCCTTTAAACTCTATTTATGTGGGATAAGGAGAGGTATTAATCAAACAAGCTTTCCCTTTTCTCCAGGTGGAAAATGTGTACCTGATATAAATATTATTTTCTTATCAAAATTTAATCATACTAATTTCTTATAGTAATACGGAAATAATTTTTATGTAAATTAAATACTTAAAACTACATAGAAATTATATAATTATAATAACAACAAATAGAATTAGAAAAAAAGATAAATAAACATTCCTCGAATTTCAAAAGTTAAGAAAGGTACCCAAATATGATAAAGGACATATAAGAGATTGTTCCCAATTTGGGATAAGTAAATTTGAGGTAAAAATACTTTTGCTTACATTCGATTGATTAATATCCTTTACTAGAAGGGTTAATACTATTGCTAGAGTGGTTAATAATGTTTATTATTGTGGCTGAAATTAGTGTTAAGTTCTGATTATATGAAATGGTTAATGTCTTTATTCGAATAGTCAATACCGTTATTGGAGAGGTTAGTTCTCCAAATTTACTTATCTCAAATTGGGAACAATCTCTCTTATATCTTTTCTCATATTGCAAGTACCTTTCTGAATTTTGAATTTCGATGTTATTTGTTTGTCTTTTCCCTCAACATAAGCAATATTTGTAGCAAAAGTGATAGAGTATGTATTAAGTACTATAATCATATTCTTGTATAAAAAAAACTGCTATAGTCATATTCTTCCATTCTTAACTAATTTTTGCATGGCAATGATTTTTTTATTAAATTTTCAGCATAAACATTTAAATAACAATATTTCCTATTTTATTGTAAACGGTTTAGGGTATGTTTGGATTGCCGTTGGAAAAGTGACTTTTTTTCATAATGACTTTTTTAGAAATAACTTTTGGATAAAAGTCAAATTGTGTGAAGTGATTTATGTTTGGATTTGTGATGATAGAAGTGATTTTTTTTTTCAATATGACTTTTAGAAACATGTATGGATGATTTTTTTGAAAAGCAAGTTTAGATGAAAAATTACTAAAGAGGGCATTATTTTTATTAAATAATATATATAATATGCATATATTCTTATTAAAAGCTTAGTTTCTCGCTTATTTTCAGGAAAATAATTTTAAAAAATAATATTTTTAGCTCAAAGGAGTATATTATGGGAGAAAATAGTTAGAAATTATTATGGTAAATTTTTGGAGACAAAAAGAAAATTTTACATTAAAAGAAAATATCTTATTTAAGAATTTTAGGGGTTTAACAGTCTAATTTTTCTATCCACTTTATTAAATAATACATAATAAAAGGTGTGGGACCCACCAGAAGCCAGAAGTTAGAAGCCAAAAGCCACTTTTTTTTTGCTTCTGACTTTTAGCATTGCAGAAGTCATTTTGGACCAAAAGTCATTCTGAAAATTTGTCCACCCGGGGGGGCAGAAGGAAGATCCAAACATGCTCTTAAAGTATTAAGATCCAAACATGCTCTTAAAGTATTATCCAAGAAGTCAAACAATATTTTACTTTGTATAAAAGAAAAGCTGAAGGGAGAATTATAGACAAGTCTCAAACCATTATGGCTTCTACGATGCCATAATTTTATTTGAGAAGCTTATATATTTGTGTATATACACTACATGTGCTTAAGTTTTATTCCATTTTTTTTAAATCAAGCCGTCATTCATAAAGCTGTGTCATTATTATATTCACATCCAAAAATACTTACATATTTCAAGAGCATCACATTATCTAAATTCTATCAATTCAAAACACAATAACGTTGTTGACTCATCTGGAGTAATTTACAATCTATTTTGTTTTTTCCTAAAAGTAAACTTCTTAATTTAAAAAGCAAAAACATCTTTTCTATGCAATGAAAGCAAAAAAAAAAAAAAAAAAAATTGTATATTATTTCATGAGTCATCAGTCAAGTAGGATTAAATTAATGTTTTGATTAGAGTTTGGATGACATGATATTGGTAGAGTATGCTACTATTTCTCTTTTCTTTGGGTGTGGAAGCTATGTAGGTGTTCATACAAGACGTCATTAATTAGTAAAGCCATTTTATTATTATAAGGGGTTTAGGCTGTACTATAACCCCATTCAAATTTCATTTATTTTTTTTAATTACGTAACAAATTAGTACATACAAATATAACAAATCTTTTTGGTAGATACAAATATAACATATTAATTATAATATGTAAGGTTCAAATTGTTATTCTCTGAATGATAACTAAAAATACAACCCGTACACATGTCCTAAAAATTTGACAATTCAAATTTAAATTCTAGTTATCATGCAAATAATTAAAAGAAAACATATTTACAAAATAAATTATTTTCCGCCAATATGTAAAATTAATTATCTTAATTCTCCAATAACATCAAACTTCTTAATTACACCATAAACTTTAGTACTATTTTTAAATTATAGGATTAAAAAGGTACTTCCTCCGTCCCTTATTATAAGAGTCAATGAGGTAAAATTATATAGATTAAGGAAGTGATTGAGAGAGATAAATATGTCTAAAATAATTTTGTTTTTTTTTTAAGTTTATCCTTATTTATGATTGAGTATATAAGAGATAGAAATGTGATAATAGTGTTATAAATGAGTATGAAAGAGAATGTGAATAGAGAAAATAATGATGGGTAAAGTGGGAAAAAGATTATTAAATACTTTGACAAATTTAGTCATACTTTTATAAAAATGGACAAAACATTCGAATTTTTAGCTCTTATATATAGAGAAGGAGAGAGTACTCAAATGAATTGATTTAAAATTTTAAAAAAAATATAGAGATAGGTCCACCCAAGCTCTTACAAACCTTGTTTAAATAATTGTTCTTTATCTTTTGAAATGTAAAATGAAAAAAAAGAAGAAGAGAAATTCATGTTTAAATTAAATCTATTTTATATTAGAAGAAAAGATAGGATAGAAATGAAAATCTCTATAATTTTTAGTTAGCATGGGATGTAGCCCAATTGATTTTAATAGTAAAATACTATACGGCTATGTAATCCTTATTCCTCGTTTCAAAGTCAATTACTAAAGCACGACTTCTTAAATCATAGGTCAAATCCGTTTTCTAGCTTTATTTTCTTAATGTATGGTTAGCGCTGATGCTAATTTTTCATGCTTTATACCACTCTTTACTTTATTATCCATCACGCTTATAATTTTGTTTTTTTTTAAGTTTATCCTTATTTATGATTGAGTATATAAGAGATAGAAATGTGATAATAGTGTTATAAATGAGTATGAAAGAGAATGTGAATAGAGAAAATAATGATGGGTAAAGTGGGAAAAAGATTATTAAATACTTTGACAAATTTAGTCAGACTTTTATAAAAATGGACAAAACATTCAAATTTTTAGCTCTTATATATAGAGACGGAGAGGGTACTCAAATGAATTGATTTAAAATTTTAAAAAAAATATAGAGATGGGTCCACCCAAGCTCTTACAAACCTTGTTTAAATAATTGTTCTTTATCTTTTGAAATGTAAAATGAAAAAAAAAGAAGAAGAGAAATTCATGTTTAAATTAAATCTATTTTATATTAGAAGAAAAGATAGGATAGAAATGAAAATCTCTATAATTTTTAGTTAGCATGGGATGTAGCCCAATTGATTTTAATAGTAAATTACTATACGGCTAGTAATCCTTATTCCTCGTTTCAAAGTCAATTACTAAAGCACGACTTCTTAAATCATAGGTCAAATCCGTTTTCTAGCTTTATTTTCTTAATGTATGGTTAGCGCTGATGCTAATTTTTCATGCTTTATACCACTCTTTACTTTATTATCCATCACGCTTGCAATATTTAACCTTTGCATACTATTTTAGGAACAACACTTTTGGAAGCCATTAAGGAAGCCGTAGGCGATGAAACAGAAATTATTTATGAGCAGTGTCCATCAAAAGAAACCTTAGAACACAATGACATATCCTTTGCCATTGTAGCAGTTGGTGAAAAACCATATGCTGAGAAATTTGGTGACAATTCTGAGCTCATGATCCCCTTTAATGGGCCTAGCATTATAAGTTCAGTTGCAGACAAAGTCCCAACACTAGTTATTCTTATATCTGGAAGACCTTTAGTGTTAGAACCATGGCTCTTGGAAAAGATTGATGCTCTTGTTGCTGCTTGGTTACCTGGTTCTGAAGCTCAGGGAATCACAGATGTTATATTTGGGGATTATGACTTTAAGGGCCGGCTTCCAATGACTTGGTTTAGAAGAGTTGGGGATCTTGATCTGCCACATAATGGGGATAGACTACATGATCCCTTGTTTCCTTTTGGGTTCGGATTGACATATACCAAATATTAAAACTGTATTTTGCTTAGACTGAATCTTCTATAACTATTTCGATGGGTAATTATATCAAGTCCATCATTGTTATATTTTAGAGACATAAGTAGAACCAATATGAATTGTATATGAATAGTCTTTGGCTTCAAGAACCATGTGCGAATAACTGAATTCTACCATTTATGTATTATAAAAGAGCGTCTTTCATTAAATTGGTTGATTAAATTAGATTATTAACTGAGCTTATATAGATGGATATTGATGATGTGTATATGCACATATTCTATTTTCATTGCCCAAGGTTTTCTCTCTAAATATAATTGCCTTATATATGATATTACAAAATTAAATATGAGTATTGTTTGGTTAAATCAAGAATAGTTGTTCGTGCATCGAAAAAAAAACATAGTTTTTCATCATGATATTTTTCATCCATAAGATTTGTACCCTTTAAAGAAAATTGAGTTTTATCTACTTAACTCAGCCACCATTAATGATATCATGATCTTCTTAGTATCCCTTAAAAGATCCTTCTCAAGGAAAGTGGCTTTTCATTTTCCATTTTCTTTAGGAGAAAAAGTAATACATTTTAAAATATAGAGTTTTTCTATCGTGATTTTTTTTCATCCATCTCTTTTTCTTTTTTCTTTATTTCTTCTTTTACATGAATAATGTAATGTCCTGAATGAAAAACACGATTAAAGGAAGGGAAAGAGGCTAGCAATAAAATGAGAATTAAAAAAAGACCCTAGTTAATTTGACTAGTTTTGAACTCAATTAATAGTTACTCTGTCCCAAATAAGAATTCTATCATTCAAAACATAGAAATGACCCCCCTTTTACCCAAAAACAAACAACAATGAAAGTGACCCCTTCTTGGGCTTCTATAATCCAAATACATTCCAAACTCCACAAACTAAACCCAAGACCACTAATGACATGATGCAACATAAGAAAGAATCTCTTTTAATATGTAAGAGATCAAAATAACATTAAATAAAATATTACAAGTGTAGATTTTTTCCCCTCAAACAAAGTATGGATTAGACAATAGTAAATAAAACAGGACATATACACTCGAGTAAAAGAAAAGATATTTAAAGGAGAAGCAATGTTAACTTAGATGGTGGAAAAATATTGTAGCATGAAGAGCAAGGGCCTAATGACTTTACATTTGTTAGGGGCACTTGTTTAAAAGACTTGGGCCAATAAGAATTAAGAAACTATGGCCATGATGTACACATGATGTACACAATAAGTGAACAAATTTACATTATATGGGCTAAACAAAGAGTTGTAGAACTTATTAGGCCAATATACTAGTGAGGGGTCTGAGATACTGCACACTTTGGTAGACTCTATATGTTTATTAGTGTAACACCCCAAAATTTCAAAAAGAGTTAATAAGAAAATATTTAAAATCTTAGGGTATTGTTTGGTATTTAAAAAACTTTATAAATAAATTTGGGAATTAAAACATATCCAGAGAAATTATTTTTGAAATAAATTCAAATTAAATTAAAAGGGAAATAGTAATTAAATTTTTTTTTTGAAAAAAAATGCATAATGAGAAAGAGTAAATAAAAATGAAATATCTGGCCCTAGTTAAAAATATCTTTAGTTATGATAGAAAAAGTGTAAAATGGTAAAACACATGTTAAAAATATCTCTTTCTCCTTCCTTATTTCCTTCCCCTTCGATAGCCCCTTTGTTCCTCATCCTCTCCACTCTCTCTTTGCGCGAGTTCGGCAGCGGCAATCAGCAACGGAGGAAGCAAAGGCCGACGGTGAGAAGCTCCAGAGCGCGTCTAAGGCTCAAGTGACCATAGGTGACCTTCCTTTTCTCCATTCTTCTCTCTCTCTCTCTCTCTCTCTCTCTCTCTCTCTCTCTCTCTCTCTCTCTCTCTCTCTCTCTCTCTCTCTCTCTCTCTCTCTCTCTCTCTCTCTCTCTCTCTCTCTCTCTCTCTCTCTCTCGGTCCGGATCGAGTGAGGCTTGGTGGGGGGAATTGATTCAAGTTCTAGCTTTTAGGAGCTCTTAAGCCCATAAAAATGAAGCTTAAGCTTCGATTTTGACGTTTCGTGGAAGATTTTTGGGTGATGATCTCGGGTTGGTCGATTTGCTCCAAGAACTCTAAGAGGAGTCACTGTTTACCGACTCCATTCATGGTGTTCTTGGATGGAATTCG
Organism: Mimosa bimucronata; assembly: GCA_037074515.1. Lineage (NCBI taxonomy): Eukaryota > Viridiplantae > Streptophyta > Magnoliopsida > Fabales > Fabaceae > Mimosa > Mimosa bimucronata. The sequence goes on along the minus strand of CM073443.1, from coordinate 10,453,519 downwards.
ACTAAAACTTTAATTAAACTCAATTAAGAGTAATATTGAATTAAGAAATCAAGTTGTATGTTGAATTTTGGGTAATCTCTAGAATTCCCAGTTTCTTTTCTCTGATTCGAATTTTTGTTTCTTCCTCTGTTGATTTGATTTTCTGAGTATAATGAAGTGATGAGGAAGCCGATTTTTGACTGAGAATGCTGGATATATGCTTGAATGTGAGATTGGTTTCCCTTCTCTTCCTGCTCTGCTCACACTGATACAGTGAAGGGGGGAGGAATTTGTTGATATTAAGCTTGAATTGGAATTACATTATAAGTAATTGAAATTCTAGGATGATGGGGAATTTCTGGTTTTTCTCCTCTATGTGTGTCCGATTTCTCTCTTTGTTTTATGTAACTTCTCTGTGCCTATCTAATATTGTTGAAGATATGAGTATGAAATTACCATGTGGGTGTGTATGTTGCATTTTGTATTGATTTGAGGCTATGATTAAAAAAAGGAAATGGTGATAGTGGAGTTTGAATCTCTTGTCTTCTTGCTTGTCTTGAGTTTCGGTATTGCAAAGAGAACGAAGAAGAGGAATTTATAATAAGTGAAGTGAATTGAGTGAGTATAATTTGGTTATTAAATGGTATTATTTTAAGAAACTGATTTCTCTTAAAGTTTGTCGATGCTATTCTGAACTTAGTTGTGGAATGGAAAGTTTTAGTTCACTTTCTAGTGTTACTGATATCTGTGATTTTGTTCAACATAATTAAGAAGCTTGAACTAATTGTTAATGTCTTTCTTTTTGCAAATGCTTAATGCTTCCTATTGTAGTTTGAGCTTCCATAATTACAACCTATTCTCTAATATGTCGCACGCTAGGAAGATATTCTCTTGTGCAAAAAGGAAAAGATGTAATGATATGATGTTGTAATTAATAGAGTCAACTTGAATGAAGAGGAATATTTGATCAGATTTTCTTTAGATATTAATCAATATGTTATGATCATCCACTTTTGTTTTAACAGAGTGTTGATTTTCTGATTATTTGAGGATAATAAAATTAGTCATTCTATGATTTCGTTCTATATTTTTAAGATGCTTGGACTGATTATTGTTATCCAAATGTGTATAATTGTTTTACGAGCTTTTTTGGTTTTTGCAAAACATGGGGATGAAGAAACATACATCTTATGTGTGTTAGAAAGTTAGGAGACTGATTAAGAAGCTTTATCTAGACTTGAAATGGAAGTTTATAGGTTGATAAAGGTGAATAAGCTTCGGTTTGTGTCAATTAAAAAGAAAAAAAAATGAAAGATAAGTAAGAAGTGGAGTTACCATGGAAATAAATTAGTGTTGCATGAAATCTTCTAACTTTAATATGGAGTTTGAGTTTGAATGATTTACATTCTATAAGTTTTGGATTTTGATTCTAAGAAAGGAAGACTAGTAATTACAAATTTGTACATATGTTTAAAAGTCTAATGAAATGAAACTTGTGGTTTTATGTATGTTCACTGTTTTGTTTAATGCTGGTTGTCTCTGGTGAAATGCAAAATTGATTGTGGTGCTTAAGTATGTTGAAAAGCTAGAAAGATAATTAAACTGATATTTCTAAAAGCTGAAATAAAAATTTGTAATTTAGTGCTTGAGCTTATTGAATGAAGAATAGTAACTTTAAGGAATTAAAGTTCACTGTTTTGAAAAGCCACATAATGAAGTGGTAAGATTAATTAAAATATTAGAGTTGATGATTTTCTTAGGTGATAAGTTTTATAATTGAATGTAATAGTGTTTAGTTTAATATGAGTGATGTGTAAGTTTGTTTATAATTAAAAGTCTTTAAGATTAATACAAGTATAATAAGTGCTAAGAGTGTATAGAGATCAAAGTTTATGTTATTATGAAATTATGAGTTCACCAGTAAAGAAAGTGGCATTTGTTTCTAATTGAATCAAAAATGTATTATTATAAAGTTAGATTATTATTGGGTGAGTTATAATGCTAATTTGTTTTTTGTCATCTATACAAAATTGTACTTATATAAACTATTGGTCAAATATTGAAAATATGAAAGATTAATTGGAATAGAATAATTAAAAGAGACCATTTGATCTTAAATGGTCAGGCTCATTACAATAAATTAAGTTGTAGGTAATTATCATAAATGTGGAAGAAAAGTACGATCATTGAAAATTTATTTGAAATCAAGTGAATTTAATTAGGTAAAGTAAGTTGTTATATATGTTATTATGTGATGTAAGTTTGATTTAAAGTAATTAAGAATATATTAATGCTTGTGTGTGTATATGTGTGCATTTATTGTTTGATGACTGGAAACTGTTGTTGATGATGGTGAGATTATCCACTAAGTTAGAGAATAGAAATTAAATACTCCATCCGTCCTATTATATAAGGTCTTTTTAACCGAATTGTAGGTTCCTAAAAAGTTAGTTAAAAACAATAAATGTGTATGAAATATACCCTTTTTTCTAAATATGCCCTTATTTATGAATGAGTAAGAGAAAGGGTAATTATGAAAAGAAGATGAAAGAGAATATGTGGGAAAATTAATGCATGGGTAAAATGGGAAAAACGCATTTATTACTCAAATAAAGTCAAATAGGACCTTATATTTTGGGACATGATCATTCAAAAAAATGGACCTTATATTATGAGACGGGGGAGTATATATTAGATTTGGGAAGGGTAGTAGTGTAGGAGTGTGAGAGACGTCGAATTATTATGAATAAGTATAGATATTAATATATTATTTATGTATTATGAATACTTATAGGAAGAGATAGTGGTGTTGGATCTTCAGGTCATCATGCAGGAAAGAAACCGGCTTGCGAGTAGTTCCTGAAGTCATGTAGCAGTTTATTTTATAAAAGATTTCATTAAAACACATTACATACATAAATTTCATAATATCTGTAGTAATGGTAAGCTTTTAAATCTTTAGAGGTACAATGATGATGAAAGTTATGATTATGGGGGGAGTACTCCAAGGCTTAGGTGGGTCGTTCCCTCTTTGCCAGAGGCAGAAAATCCTGCAGGTAGAGGATAAAGGGCCTATACTATTTAACAAATATGTTATTAGTAGTTGGTAGGCCTCCACTATTTAACGAATATATTGTTAATAGTGGTTGGCAGAGACTAATGATTCACAGTATAAGGATAAAGATTATCAGTATTGTTAAGATTTATGATTTATTATTCATGAACTCATATGAAAGAAACTGCTATTGGAACTTCCAAAATCTCACCCGCCCCCAAAAAAAAACATTTTTTAGTATAGCAGATTGGGAGAAGTTGCGAAAGGAGTAAGATTTTGAGGATAAGGTGGTATGAAGAAGCAGGAATGCCTGCTATGTTTTGTATCACTGTCGATAACTATTATGTTATTATAGTAGAAGAGATGTAGATAGATAAATATTATATATAATTAATCTAGAGAATATATGAGTATAGTGTAAGGGATTTTAGCTCTCCAAGCGCTATCAAAAAGGGGTAAGTAAGTTAAGAAGATTTAGGTTATTTTAACTGTTTTTTTTTTTTGCATATAACTGGAAACAGGTAAATACAAATCGAAACTACCCTAATTTCCGGCAACATCCATCCCTACAATGAAAGATGGAGGTTGATGGAAAATACAGAAAATGTCTTGCAACCTATGTGAAATCTTAGCTAACTTATCTGCTATCTCGATGTTTTCTCTTAATACATGATAAATTTGGACACACCAGTCTCTATGAAACCTCGATCTCACCTCATCAATTATGTCCTTAAAGGGGTGGGTATCGTCACACCCTCTGAGGATATAGTTGATGGCTTCAAGTGAATCCAAAAGGAGAACTACTCTCTTATAGCCACTATCCCAGCACCAGTTGAGTCCATGAACAGCTCCAAGAAGTTCAGCAAAGACCGGGGGGACAATAGTTAGCTTACAACTAAAACCCCCTAGCCATCTCCCATCCTGGTCTTGAACGTAGCCTCCACATCCGCTTCGACCATCATCCAGGACTAATCCATCCACTGCAAGTCTGACTGCATCCTCCATATGCCCCCTGTGTTGCCCATCCGTTTGATCCCCCACCTTCATCATGTGTCCAACTTTAAACAAGTCTTGATCTGAACAAGCCTTGAAAAAAGTATGATCCATATTAAAAGTCTGAGTGTGGTCATTGGCACTAAACAACCTGTTACAGCATGCAACCCAGATATCCCAGCACAAATATCCAAACAAAATAGACCACGGGATATTTTTTTTAACTGTTTTAATAACTACTCTATTTTACAAAAAAGTTTTAAATTATTCCAATTTGTCAGAAAAACCCATTCCAACAAAAATGAAGTTGGATTGATATTTAGAAAGAAAAAGTTTAAAATTTTTCGTACTTTTGGACTTTTGATATTGATAAAGTTGTTATAATTCAATTAAAATGCTCTAAGTATAGTACGAAAATTAGGTATTACAATTAGGCCAACCGCCAACATCATTTTCAAAAAAAAAATTGTTTATTTACTCCCTCCGTTTCTAAATATAAGACTTATATTTGGTGAGCTTATTCTTAAATAGTATAAGATAACTTTCTATTTTTTCTCAATTTTTTCATAAAATATCCCTATTGATTTTCCTCTGTAAGAAACAAGTAAGAGGGAGAAGATGGGAATAGAGGTAGGTGATTTGGGTGTTGTACTTATATCATGTAATTTATGCAGCAACATAGAGATTTTGCAAGTGAAGCAGTTCGAAAGTCCTTGGTTCTGTTAAAAAATGGAAAGGATCAAACCAAAGCTTTTCTTCCATTAAATAGAAAAGGCAAGAGGATTCTTGTATCTGGAACCCATGCAGATGATTTGGGATATCAGTGTGGAGGTTGGACTAAAAATTGGTTTGGATTGAGTGGGCGGATTACAATTGGTATGCCTTTGTTTTCCTTTCATTTCATTTACTAAATCTGTTTGTTCGTTCTCATAAATCGCAGATGAATTGTTTTTGCTTCTGAACTTGGTTAGTTTTTCATGACGAGATTTTGATTAGTTCATGATTATATTCATTACCATTGGGACCTCAATAGTGAAAGTACACACTGGAGAAGGAAATTATCAAAACCATATAAGTGTTTAATATAACGCAGTCTGATCCCTCAAATAAAACATACATATGCAATCATCATGCACGAATTTATCACTCTTGAAATTTTGAACTAAAATATTGCAAACTTTCCTGATACAATTTTGAGTGGAGAAAGTTTAAACCTTTTTCTATGTACAGTTTTGAGTAGAAAAATTGTTAAACCCTTTCTGTATACAATTTTGAATAAAACGTTTTGTAATCCTCCACAAATCACAATCATCTCAAACCTTGATTTCATCTATGTACAATCATCTCAATTGTGCACTTTTGGTAATCTCATGAGTAAGCTGATCGGATAGATAATACTGGATTTTGTTTGTAGAAAACTCAGATTCTCCTTTTTAACGCTAAATCTATGTTGGGCTAAGAAATTTTGTTCAAACAAATATTCCTTTTATCCAAGGTCCTTTTAATGGGCCTCACATTATAAGTGCAGTCGCAGACAAATTCCCAACACTGGTTATTCTGATATCTGGAAGGCCCTTAGTGTCAGAGCCATGGCTGTTAGAAAAGATTGATGCTCTTGTTGCTGCTTGGTTACCTGGTACTGAAGCTCAGGGAATCACAGACGTTATATTTGGGGATTATGACTTTGATGGTCAGCTTCCTATGACTTGGTTTAGGAGAGTTGAGGATCTTGATCACCCAACAAATGGGGTTAAGTCACATGATCCCTTATTTCCTATTGGCTTTGGGTTGAAATATACTAAAGCCTGAATTTCATTTTGGCCAAAGTGGATCTTCTGCAATCATACAATTACGCATTCCTAATGAGAGACACGAAGAAGACTGTGCAGGGGATATAGTTTCTTCATATATATTTTTGATTGCAGAAGATCTGAATTGCATTTTGATGTTGAGAAGGTGTCTCATATAATTGTAGTACTAAAAGGATAAGATTAGAATAAATTATGCCGTTGGCACCGAAGTGATGCTGAATAACATTGAAGGAGCCAACTGATATTGAAATAATCTTCTTGGGGGATCAAAAATGGAATTCTGGTCATGATCAAAAATTGAATCAATATGAATGGTGTATAAATATGTGTCCTCAGTGTCAATATATAGTGGTAAAAAAAAGGGGGGGGCAAGGTATCAATTCTATCATTTAGGTGTCGAATAATAGATCTTCTGTTAACTTTTATTAGCTATGATAGTTTAACTTATTCCAAGTAATAGGCTAACTAATGGTTTTGGTTTTGATATATATCTTTTTTATTTATACATTGAAGTAATTGAAAAAGAATGATATAAAGAAATGAGATACTGGATCTGGTTCCCCCAAGCCATTCTTGTTCCTCTCTCTTTCTTATTGTATTATATACATCTTAATAGTAGAAATTTCAAGGTAAAATTAGGGAGAGGGATCAAGAAAAAAAATTACTCCTAAGGACCTTTAAAAAAAATAATTATTTAGAAGGATTAAAAGTAATTTGGTATGTAGATTGTAGAATAATATTTACTTTCATGTGTAATTATTTTCTTTTTTCTTTCTATAGAAACATTAAAATATCCATGTTTAATGAATCATGTATACCTATCTATATTTATATTTTGATATTAGTGATTATTAATATTATTATCAATAAATTATATTATTTTAATATTACCAATTGGACCCCGAGTTAACCCTCTGTTCAACCATTAACCCTTGACCTAGTGCCTCGGCCAGTTTTATGTCTAGTCCGGTTTTTTGAACCTATAGTTCAAAACCCTAAACTTAAAAATTTTCAAAAAAAAAATCACAATCCTTATTTGAAATAAATATTTTTTTAGTAAACAATATTGCCCCTACCATTATTAGTTTCCAAATCCAAATTTATTGGGAGAATTTCAATAAAGGACCCCTGTAGCAAATTAATATCTTAATATCATAGAAATATCACTCCAGGATTTGGGTCCTCAACTGAAATTAAATTATTGTAGGAAAAGACCAAAAAAACCATCCCCCCTACACTCTCTCTCCTTAGACACTCTCTCTCCCTCACCCTCATCTTTCTCTCTCTCTCTCTCTCTCGCACACACTGCACATGTCATATGAATAAGTAAAACAGTCATATGAACAAGGGAAAAACACATATGAACAAAGCTCAATAAAACACAAAATACCCATCTAACAATCTCTCTCCTCTGACACACTCTCTCACACACACACACATTCATCTTTCTCTCTCACGCACACACACTCTACTGATGGTCATACGAACTAGGGATGTTAAAAAATTTCTCAATTAGCTCATCCCGTCCCATTCATAGTTGTTTTGGGATAGAAAATCCCGTCCCAAAAATTTTCGGAATGGGACAAAACGTGATGGGACAAGTTTTTTGTTACGGGACGGGAACGAGTCATTCCATTTCCATCTTGTGTCGTCCTGTTAATATTATTATCTTTTTTAAATTTTAATCTAAGCCTAGACTCAAGAGGGACACAGCCCAACCCCAAAGCACAGCTACAATCACACACTCTTACTACTCACTCTCACTCACAGCACTCACATGCGACTCTCACACTCTAATGCAAACCCCAAGTTTTTATTTTCAATGCTTGTTCTTTGAATGATTATTAGGAAACACATTATTGATAAGGAAACCAAAAAATATTATTATAATACTAGTAGCACAATTATCATTTGCAGCTCAAATATAATAAATGCCAAAACCCATTGTATTATTTACAATCATGCCTTACATGTGAATTTATAATTAAATTTCAAAAATTTTTAAAAACATTGATGATAAATAGAAGAAACTTGAGGTAACGTCCCAAACAAAAGCCACAATCCATTATTATTTCAGGTTCGTGTGGGAGGAATGTGTGGCATTTTTAACTATAATGCATCAGAATAATAACATGCATTTTTTTTAATCAGATTTGTGGCAAAGGAATGGGAGGAATAAGGAATGTTGGCATAACAAAGCCTAATGTGAAATGTGGATCTTAATGAAGTCTTGAAGACATGTTTTTAATTTAAAATTTATATATTAAATATTAATATGAAAGTTTCTTTTAGACTCAATTTAGATATGTTTTTGTTATTATATGTTGAATTTGATTATGGTTTATTATGTTGTCAAGACAAAAAAAATTGTTAGAACAATAGCATTTTATAAAAGCCCATAGTCAAATTTTTTGGTACAATATTAGACTCAATAGCATTCTGCGAAAAGGGCCTTTTATTTTTATTTGTAAAAAAACAAACGAGAAATTCTCGTCCCGTCCCGAATGGGAAAGGAAAACTACGAGACAGGATAGGACATAGGATGGGAAATCTGTCCTGTAGACCTTTTGACGGGACGGGATGGGGACGTCCCATTTTCGTCGCATCCCATGAACACCCCTACTACGAACAAGTAAAATGGTCATATGAATAAGATAAAAGCTCATATGAACAAGGGAAAAGCCCATATGAACAACACTAAATAAAACCCAAATTACCCCTCTGACACACCACTTCTCTCTCATACTCATCTCTCTCTCTCTTACACCCACACTCCACTGATAGTCATAAGAACAAGAAAAACGGTCATATGAATAAGGAAAAAGCTCATATGAAAAAGGAAAAAGCCCATATGAACAACACTCAATAAAACACAAAATACCCTTCTGGCGCTCTATCTCCTCTAACGCGCACACTCTCACACACACTCATCTTTCTCTCTCTCTCTCTCTCTCTCTCTCTCCCCCCCCCCCCACACACACACACTCCACTTATTCATATGGGCTTTCCCGTTGTTCATATGATCGTTTCTCTTGTTCATATGACCATCAGTGGAGAGAGAGAGAGAGAGAGAGAGAGAGAGAGAGAGATAAGTGTGTGAGATAGAGTGTGTGTGTGTGTGTCAAAGGAGATAGAGTGTCAGAGGGGGTAGTGTTTTATTGAGCGTTGTCCATATTGCCTTTTCCCTTGTTCATATGATCATGAATGGAGTGTGTGAGAGAGAAAGAGTGTCAAAGGGGATGGTCTTGGTCTTTTCGTCTTTTCCCACAACAATTTAATTTCAGTTGAGGACTCAAATCCTGTAATGATATTTCATAATTTTTTTGTCCTTCTTTTAAATTAATTTGCTGCAAGGGTCCTTATATGAAACTCTCCCAAAATTATTTGCTTCCTCCCCAAGTATCTCCAATATCATTTAACATGGAATTGATAATATATAAATTTAAAACATCTTTACAATTTGAGTTTAATATAATAACTTCAAACAAATGCAAATCTTCACCTTGGGAAAAATTACAAGTATTGCGCCCCTTACATTTGAAATTTTTAGCCCTTATGCTTGGTGAAAAAATATTTAACTTCAAGCTGGGAAAAAGAAAAAAGAAAAATATTTAACTTCAAAAATACTTTAGATATATGATATTTTAACTCAAACCCAATAAATTATTACTCAAAATTTTGAACGCACTAGACCCTTTAATAAAAAAAAAATTAAAACTGGGAGAATGATAATTAGAAATTCTTACAAAAATATTAATGCAAAATGAGAATATTCAAGTTGTACATAAATGCTATAAATGGATATGCGTTTTTTTATGGAACATTTAAGACATGGTATTATCAAGTCAAATTTAAAATTTGACATGTGTAAATGTAAGTAGCCCTTCTAAGAAAAACGTTTGCAGTCACATGATAAATACAGATGCCGTGATCTTATGAAGATAATTCGAAAAAAAAAAATAAACATAATTGTGAAAAGACTCCAATATGTCTGCCTTGTGATAATCTTGAATCATTATTCTTTTTTTATTAATGAATTATTGTTCTTGTTTTGTTCTTAACATATTCCTTCTAATCCTTATTATAAAGCACTAACTGCTAATTCTTACATATATACCAAGAAAATATAGTTGAATCATTAGATTTATTCTAAATTGATCCATTTTTCCAACTTCACTCCTCATCAAATGTTATGACTTAATCTTTTTAACTTTGAATCTTCATTAATAAAAAGGGTAAAGGGGGAAATAACTAAGGCAGAGGTTGGTGCCTTAAATTTAGGACCAAAATTTTTTCTAATTGATGTCTTATAATAAAGATTAGAGTATGTAGTTATAAGCAAATCAAGCACATCATCTGACACAATTATATGAATTAGTGAAGAGATCTTGTCCACAAAATTTAATGTGCCACTTCTTTTGTCTTTACTTATTTTTCTTTGATTACATTATAAACAAGTAATTTTGATTAGAGCACAGGTGACATCCAACAAGGCCCAGAAGCGACCGAGCCTACACGGAAGTGGCCCAAATATATTCAGTCCCATATGCATATTTTACAACGCATAGAAGCATGTGTCAAAGCAAGATGATCAACAAAGTTGAAACCCATAATAGAAGTCCAATTATTGTGTTGAGTTTTTTTGTATTAATTTGATTATTTAAATTATATCTTAGTTTATTTTCAGTACATTTTAATTGGGGTTTTTTTATACATACATTTTAATTGGGCTTTAGTTGTTGGCCATCTAATTTTATTATATTTCTGCACATATATTTAGGGATTTTTTAGTCAGTGTTTTAAGTTCTACTAACTTGTACTCCTTCCGGTCATAAATATAATATCACTTTGATTTTTTTTTTTGTGGAGAATAAGGAAGCCAAATAGACCACTTAAATTTATCATATCTTATATGTAATTATATTATATGATAGTTTATAAGTAAGGTAAATTAGTTTTAAGGAAAAAGATAATTATAGACATTTTAAAATGATTAATTTTGCATTATTAATTCTCCAAAAAAGTCAGAGTGATCTTATAATTAGGGCCGGAGAGAGTATAATGAGTTTTTGGGCTTAAGCTGTCAGTTAGAGTTTTAAGCTAGGATTTACTGGAGAGTCTTATTTAGTTAACAGTCTTTTAATTATTATGATAAATATTTCTTTATGTATTTATGTACTCCGTTCATACCAAACTTGATTGGAATAAAGGACTATTAAGTTTCTTTCTTAATAAGCTTTGTTTATGTTGATCAAAAAAAAAAAAAAAAAGCTTTGTTTATTATATTGGTGTCTGTACATAAACATAAATGTGTGTTATTATAATATATATATATATATATATGTGTGTGTGTGTGTGTATTATACAGGGAAAATTACAAAAAAGGCTATCGAAATATGCAAAGAACAGTTAGATACAGTGAATTTAAAAAAGAACAGAAACATGCCACTAATCTAACTATCCTTTACAAATTTAAAAGAAATTACAAAAATGCCTCTTGACAAATTCATATAACGGATTACCAACTTTAGATAATGGATAATCAACATATCTCTATCCATTTACCAACAACATAACTTTACCAACTTTTTTGTTTGTTACCATAATTGTATAACGGAATACCAACTTTAGATAACGAATTACTAACGTGTCTCTATCCATTTGCCAATATCATAAATTTACCAACTTCTTTTTGCTTGTTACCAGAATTGTATAATGGATTACCAAATTCATATAATGAATTACTAACTTTAAAAAATAATAAATTTTTTTAAGAGGTATTTTTGTCATTTCTTTTAAATTTGCAAATGACAATTAGGTCAGTGGCATGTTTCTATCCTTTTTGAAATTCGTTGCATTCAATTATCCTTTGCATATTTCTACAGTCTTTTTATGAAAGTTTCCCTTATATGTATTGGCTGTAGAAGATAAAATATATCAATTGAGTTGACGTGAGTAGCATGAGTAAGCTGGAATTTGAAAGTTTGATTCCTAACTCTTATATGAATCTCTCAATATAATAAATAATGGTGGAAGATATAATTTTTTAGCTATAGAAGATAAAACAATCCAAAAAAATTGGTTATAGATAACTTGACCTACTTTTTTCCTACTTCAAAACCTAGTTAAAGACAAAAATGGAACAATAATATATATATATATAATATATAATATAACATAAATATAATAATATAAAGTGTGAAGGGTAAAAAATAACCATGTACTTATGTCCAAGGTGCATCTGACACCTTGTACTTTTAAATCATCTTGAAATTTTAAATTACATAAAACGACTGATAAAATTTCTTTTTTAATGGTGTAATACTTTAACTGACTTCCTACCCAACTCCTAGAATGGTATCTCACTATTTGCTCTCATTTTTCTATTTTCTGTTTAAGAATACCTCCAAAACCTATATAAGAGGCATCAGTCTCTACTATCTTAAATTTACTAGGGTCAGGTATCCTAGGCATGGCAGCTCTTTGGCTACTATCTTAATTTTCTTAACTATATTGGTCATATTACTATCCCAAGTAGGAGGGTTCTTTCTTAATCTCTTAAACAGGGGTTGTACCTTAACTCTAAGGTTTAAAACAAAATCAGCTATATAATTTAAACATCCTAAAATCTCTCTAATTGGTTTTTATCTTTAATCCTGAAATTACTGGTTCACTTAAATTTCTTACTAGCATAAATATATTTTAAAAACATATTCCTTGGTTACATATATGTGCATTTTCTAGCTTATAATTTACCTGTAACTTTGAATCATTTGCTGTAGATACATTCTCTAAAGTTTTCTCGTAATATTTTGTAGGTATTAATCCTTCTTGGATGCAATTTAGATCTACTCCAGAATATATTAAAACTACTGTTGTTCTTGAATATTAATTATTATAGACTAGATTTACTTGGTAATACCATTTTTGATATATAATTCTTCTAATAACATTTACAAAATTTTTCTTGATATATAGTTGTTTTTATTTCATTGTTAATATCTTCTATATTTTCTTCTGCTTCTGTTACTATTTTATAATTTAGGTATAAAATATCTAACTTCGCCTTAATTTCTGTTAGTTCCCATTTTCTATTTACTTCACTAGTTTTTAACATTCTTATTTCTTCTTTAACATTTTTCATTTCTTCTTGTAATACTTTTATTCCAATGTTTTAGTCTGAGGGATAATTGAATCTTTGTGATATATTATTAAGTGTTATTGGGGGTCTATGGTCTATTATTTGTTCATGTTCTTCATTACTTATTAAATCTTTAATCTTTAATAAGTATTGTTTTTTAACATCTTCATCTGTGATTTTATCTATTATTTCTATAAGGAAATTAATAGTCTCAGTAGATATTACATTGACTCTTTTCTGACTACAATTTTTGCAATTACATAGGCCTATTCCTAAGCATTCATTATCTGTTGATGTATCAGAACTAGAATCTTCTTCTTCAGAACTAATTGTTTTAATTACATTAATATTTCCTATATCTTCTTCATCAGATACTTCATATTCTTCTGAAATAGTATCACTATAATCTTCATTAATCATTACTCTTAATAAATTTGCTTTGTTCTCTTCGCGTATATTAAGATTTCTTATCTTTTTCTTTGTTTTACAGTTTTTGCATAGTGACCAAATTGGCCACACTTGTAACAAACTATATCCTTTAAATTCTTCCTCTCTGTCCACTTTTTCTTTTTTGATGTTATATATTTTTTGTTATATTTTTCTGTCTTAGGATTTTCATATTTCTTGAACCATTTAGTCTTATTATGATTTTTATGTTTACTAAATATTGCCAATCTTCTAATTTTTCTTCTTATGAGATGGGGCTCTCATGTCCTCAAATCCATATTATTCGCAAAAATTTCCTAATTCATACTTACCCATTTTTCTTTCTTTGTACAATTTTCTTTGGAGTTTTATATCTCTATATATTCCTAGTCCTACTAGATTTATGAATGTAATTAGACTTTCATATGTTAATTCTGTATACCTTATTGTTCCTTCATGTTTATTTCTTAGTTCTTCCTTAACCTTTTCTGCAAATAATTTAGGTAATCTTGAAATAAATTTCTCTTTCCAAAAATATAAATTACCATCTTGTCTTTGAAATACTTTAGGAATAAAATTGTCTTTATACCATCGAAAATCTACTAAGGTTGGACATCTTAAATTCATTAGTTGTTCCATGTATTTTTCCAGTATTCCTAATGGTGTTCTCCTATAAAAGCTTTTATTATAGCATATAAAAGTTGTTCTAAATAGTCAGGCACTCATCATTCATTTTATAACTTGTGCAGCTGTTTCAATAGCATGTTTTTCTTCTTCTATAAGAATATTTTCCCACCATCCTTTTAGACTTCCTATAAAACCTTGAGTTATCACATGTAGTATTTCTGTATCAGAGTTTCCTTTTGTCATATGAGCTGTAATAGCCATAGTTATTTCTTGAATAAAATTCATTATTTCATATTCACAATAACCATCTAAATTCCATTCATATACCGAAGTTCCATCGAAAGAAGATTTTTAAATATAAATCCTTTCTTCAGTCTGTAAATCCAGAAGAGTTGGTCTAGCATAATAATTTTTTTTTTCCTTTCTGGTATTTATGACTTATTTTACTTATTTTTTATTCATCTTCTTCGTCCTTAAGTTGTTGTCCCATTTTTTTAAGAGTGCTAGTTTTTAAGGTTGATGATTTATCTTTATCTTTTAGATTCAAATTTCCTAATGGTTTTCTTATTTGATCTAATAAATCTTTAGAATCTTTATCTTTATGTCCTAGATTGAAATTTTTAATTGTTTCTATTAGTACTGGTACATACTTAAAAATAGGATTCTAAGGATCTAAGTTTCCTGTATTATACGAAGTAGAGGTAGATGGTGTAACACCTTACTCTAGGGACATTCTCTAGAGCCCTTTAATTAAGTTTGAACCACTAAAGTTATTTAGAAAACCCAAGAATGCCAAAAAGATAAAACTTTTCTTAAATACCTTACTTGGGCTTCTAATCTTTGAAAATTCATAATTAATTGTATATAAACTCAAAAATAGTGGTTCAAAGCTCAAACTTTAGCTCTTAAAATATTCTTTATAATTATAATATAATCTTACTCAATTTGGTTCCATTATCACTGAAAAACCTTCTTATATTTTCCAGACATATTAGAATTTCGCAGGAATTTCTGTTTTTATGCCTAACTTGTAAAATTCATATCTCCTAATCTACACGTCCAAAAATTTTGCATGAGCACTTGATTTAAAGCTTAGGACGTGCACTATCTAAATGGAAATTATCATGGTCTAACTCAAATTATAACTGGATGAAATATCTACCACAATAAATCTTATTCATATGCACTCATATTTTTCTAGGTGTAGATATTGATTTCTACTTGAAGTAAAGTTCATGTTCTTGGTTTCTTTGCAGGTCTTTAAACTAATTAGGCTCCTTATGGAGTTTATACATACAAAGCAAAATATGATAATTAACTATAGACTCCAAAATATTCCAGGTCCTCCTTGCCTTAGCTAGAGTTCTGCTTGCTTCTCCTTTCCTCTAGAAGTGCTCGGTCCTATGGGTGGGACATAGAAAAAGGGTGTGAGATTTGGGGAAATTTCAGTAGCAATAATCACAATTAGTATATAATGCATGGTAAAAATTGTGCATGTAAAATAAGCCAATGAGAATAATATACTTTACAAAACTGTAAACTGTAAATTGTAACTGAAGCTATTTCACACATGATCATGGAAAAATCTAAGTAAGGATATTACATATTCTCATGCCTAACTACAGCATAAATGGCAAAACTATACATGCAACCAAAACAAAATATACAAAATTGTAAATTAAAGCTACCTCTTGAAGAGTCTTTTCTAAAGCACTCCCTCTAACTAGGCCTCCTTGTCTCTCAATTTTTCTTCCTCTTTTTCTTTCTCTTATTCTCTTTATTTTTCTCTTCATCTCTCTTTTTCTCTCTACCACACGACCACTTATGAGCTCTCCCACTCCCCTCCTTGATCACACACCTATATATAGACCAAGAGTGCTTGGTGATCACGCATAAATCTACTTGGAAGCCAAGCATATGCCAATCTTAGCATAGAAGCCACATGTACTTGGAGAGCAAGACTTATCTTGCATGAAATGCCACTTGTCATTGCTTCAGGAATGGTGGCATTATAAGCCATGCAAAAGCCACGCATAAACCATGCAAAATTGCCACACATACACCAACTTGAAGATCAAGCATATGTGAACTTGGTGGACAAGGATTTTGTTACATGCTATGCCAAGTGTCCAAGCAAGAAGATGAGTGGCATTTAGAGCATGCATGAGGCCACGGCAATGAAGGCTTGAATTATAAGATGGCTTCTTCTTGAAGCCCAAACATTATCTCTTGAAGCAAGAAAAAAAACCATGTGACCTATTTACCTTTATAAATGAAAATTGGTTGGAAGCTTACTAAATAAAATTGTCTTTATTTGTAACAAGATGGTTAATTATTTTGGGACTATTTGACATGTTCTAGACATGTAAATTAAGCTCTTTTATGATGCCAATAATAGACTTCCAAATGAAATTTGCTACTTATTAAACTTTTGGAACATATAATTTACTTAATTCACAAGCTTATATAATTATTTTGGGCCCTTAATCTTATAATAATTCCCCTTCTAAAATCTCAAATAACTCTATTTTCTTAAACCTAATTATCTTCCTTAATATTCATTAGCTGCCTACTTTAAAGCTTTTTATATTTTTGGGATATTACAGATGGTTTATCTATATCTATTTTATTTTCTATTTTATTCAACTGTTGTCCTGTATTATACAAGGTTTGATTTGTATAATTATTTTGATGCTATATTTTTTTACTAGATTTATCTTCTGTTGATTCCATAATTATTAAAGGTGAAGCAATAATTTCATCATTTCTTATTTTAATTCTTATTTCTTCTAAGGGAGGATGTATTCAAGATACAACTTTATCTTTACACTTCCCATTTTTTATATTATTTGTTGTTACTTTTATAAATGAGTGATTTTCTGCAAAATTAAAGGATTAAATATTTCATTATTATATGTATACAATTTTAACCACTTAAAGAAATAAATTTCAGTTCTTAATTTCTTCATATCCGTATTCCATTGTTCTCTTATACTAGCTTGTTCTTTTTCTGTTAACATTGAGAAAATCCATTCTCTTTCTTTCTTATGCTTTTTTCACATAAATTCTTTTCTTATTAAATCTTTATTTATCTCATAATTATTATCTCGGATCACTCTTAATCGTGAGTCTATTGATTGAAATTCAATTGGCCCAAATTATCTTTCAATTTTAGAGTCTGTTTCAATTTTTTTTTTTTTTTTTCATATATGGGTTGGGGTATAGTTGGCTCAAAGTCTACTCCTCTTAATTTATATCATATATTATAGTTATCTATTAAGGGTCTAGATTCTATAATTGATTCTTTATTTCTTGTGTTTGCGCTAGAGGCAGAGGCCAATCTGTTGAGCATTCTATATATAATATCTCCTTATGTATTTTGAATTATTTGATCTAACTCTAACCTTTTTAAGGATGCTGGAGGTGCTATATTATTGAAATTCCAATTTTCTGGAAAACTTATCTCATCATGCTTTAGCCTTCTTGGAATAAGAACAGTTGTTTTAGCTGGGTCTCCTAATTCAATTAACATAGTTTTCCCTTTAGATGATTCCTTTAAATCTGCAAAAATTTGGTGAGTCTTAGTGAGCTTAAACATTAATCTATATTGAAGAACCATGGCAATTGTACCTGGTGCCCAAGAGAAATCAGAAGTTAATTCTAACACTAGCGCTTCTCTTATTGTGCCATATTTTATCATAGCTGTATAATTTGGAAAACAATCAAAATAGACTGGTCCATCCTGCAGATTTGTTTGTATTATTCCTACTATAAAATCTTTAAAGTTTTCTGTTTGCCTTTCATCTCTTGTGCAAGCAAGAATGGGCTTACTTAACCCTGGTCTAAAATTTGGCTTAACTGCAACTTGGAATAATCCGTTATGGATCCAAGTATAATTATTTCTATATTTTTCTATTAGCTCTAGAGGTATCATATTTATCACTTGTCTACTAGCTGTGATGGATATTTCTTTTTCTATAGTCTGAGTTACATAAGAAAAATCAAAGCTAGCTTTTCTATAGACCTCAGATGTATTAAATGTAGGCGTAGACCAATTCTGTAACCTTTCCTGTAAAACTTGTCTAGTAATTTTTGAATAGTTTTGAGTTTGTTCTTATGTAGCTTCTACAGTTCTATTATTATTATCTTCTTTAGATGCTAAGTTGTAACTTCTGTAAATCTTTAAACTCTTACTACTATTGGCTTTACTTCCACTATCTGAACCAAAAAATTGTTTTCTTAATCAACTTGTCATTACTATTTCTCTTCAATTACTATCCTATTTTGACTGGAACACCAGGGCTAAACCAACGGACTTACACTCACTCAGCTAGGATCACCCTCACAGGCTTACCAATGTTTCCACCAAAAATCGAAACAGTAATTTTAAAGAAACAATAATCACATAACCAACCAAGAAAACAAAGTAAAATGTATAAATATAATAATATAAAATGATAGTTTTTTTAAGAATTACATAAAAGAAATAAACGATTATTAGGAAAAAAAATTTATCTCATTTTTTTAGTAGTTTACCCTGTTGTGTCAAATTCACATCAAAAAACGAAATAGTTGTTCTCTCCAATGAATTTGAAGAACCCCTATCTCAATATATATTTTGCAATCCAGAACCCTCAATTTCTTCTAAGGAGAATCATATTCTCTCCATGTTCACCCAACTAGTGATAATTGAAATGATTAACTGAAGGGTTACACTTGTTTTATTTTTTTGCCAACAGAATGTTAAACTTGTTTTCAAGCTATGAAGTATAAAGAAATATTAGAGTGAATATTTTTTTAATTTATAATAGCTAAAGCGTATTTGAGTTTCCCCCTTAAAGTATATTCAGAACTTTGTGGACATTTTAATGAAAATTAGAGTAACATAAAATACAATCTTTAAAAATCAATATATTTTTTCCTTTTTTAAAATCCATTTTTAAGTCAACATTAATATTAGACAAAAAAATATGTATCAACCCATATACTTGCAATTAATTTATGGTTGACAATTAAAATTCAGCAATATTATACTAAAAATAAGATTGTGTGTTATATTACTCCTTAATCCATAAGTCCACTAGGAAAATTGCACAAACATATTTTAGTTTAACCCTAAAACAATTTTTACTAACATAATAAGCCCTCCAGCGTCAATATAGGACTTATTTGGGGAGTTGTCTTAATCCTAAATATAAGACCTATTTTTAAGTTTTCTCAATCTTTTTCAGATGTACCTCGATTGATGCTTTCTCAATAATAATAAAGTAATAGAAAGGGAGAGAATTAAGGAAGATGATTAGGGTTTTTGAGAAAAATCATGACATATCAACTAACTTAACTGACATCCTTAATCTAATCAAATTAGGTAACTATATCATATACTTTTTTTTATGATACATCAAGATATCCCCCACCCGACAAGTGGAGACTAATCCTCCATTGAATTGTAGGCACCTCAAAGGGTGGGACAGCTGGCCCGGGAGATTTAATGCTTCTCCATACCCAATGCCAAGGATCGAACCTTTAACAGTTGGTTAAGGATGAATGAGTCCCTTCCACTCAACCACACACCCTAGGTTAAATATATCATATACTTGTTAGCACTACTAGAAAGAGTACAAAAATGATTACTTGGGAACAAGTTTTATATATTGCTTGGAGAAGTTGGTTGAATAATTTACTAATTGCATCGTTTAGTAGAACTTTAGTGGTCCCGTATCCCTTTTCAAGTCAATTATTGTTTCTAAAGTCTTCCTAGGACCCTCAATAATTCCAACGTGTTTGGTAGTTGTCTAAGTTTTGTAATTATCGCATTCTTTTTGTTCGTGAGATAAATACTTAATTTATGGAGATTGAAAAATAGTTTAAGTGATTATTTATAAAAAAAATGTATTGACTATTTGATTTCTATAAATTATTAATCCTTTTTATCATAAAATCTTCCTTTAACATATGCAATCAGTAAAAAAAAGTGGGGGAAAATTATAACTTAGCTTTAAGAAACAAACTAAAATAAAGGGTTAAAGAGCAATTTTACCGATTGACTATTGTCCAAGCTGCAGATGACACAATTTATAATAAAAAGGGTCGTTATCACCAATGAACCTTTTAACCAGGGGTGGAATGGTCAATACTGTTTAATTTATGGATGTTGACTGTTTATTTTTGGCTTACCTGAAGTGTTGAATTTTATTTGGAGATGTGGCGGACAACAAGTTTCCATATGTCACATTTTAGACTATGACATGGATTAATAATAGGAAAATACCAAAATACCCTCAAGCAATAAAAAAATCCCTCCCACCGAAAACAACTTATCGAACATCCTTGGGTGTTCTTCGTTCATGGCTATAGCGAAGGTGAAGATATGTGAGGGTGGGTGAGGGTGCGGGTATCCGCCATCCATTGCCGTCCGCCGTCCTCGGGTGTTCTTTCATCCATGGTTATGGCAAGAGCTCTGTTGTCGAGGGTGAAAGTATGTGAGGGTGGGTGAGGGTGAAACTAGGTCTGCCATGTCGAATTCACCAAGCTGCCATGTGGACATCATTGCATCATGTGTCACACAACTAATGGCGGGTTGCATAAATAAAATGGTATTGGCCAATCTGCCTCTGGTTAAAAGGTCCATTGATGATACCAACCATTTTTATTGTTAATTGTGTCATCAAGAACCTGTACAATAGTCTATTAGTAAAATTGATCTTTAACTCTAAAATAAAGTCTTAACATTTATAATCAAAGCAAACTCAATGACAATCTCTTACATTAAAGACATGAGGGTTGAGGGGATACCTCAAACAAACTAAACCGATAATCTTAATTAAGTTAAATAAGTTGGTGTCCTCCACTTTATTCAACTTCTCTTTGCTTACTAACGTGTTCAGCAAAGGCTTATTGGAGGATTCTGATTCTTATATGTAGCTCTTTTTCTTTATTTCCTTAACATCCATGTAGTACCTTTCATGTCTATAAAAAACATAAGAGTACATAGGTATAGCATCCTGATCCTGCATCCTTCTTGTTAGAAACTAAATCTTATAGATTTTGGATATATTTTGCAATTACTTCATGCAGTTATCCGCCATAGGTAGAATTTCTTTTCCTTTTAAAAGAAATTATTAGCACAAATTAAAGACCATAAAAAATATTGCCCTCAATCCTTAATAAAAGAACCGACTAATTGATTTGAAAATATTAAGAAAGCTAAATAAATGACCCAATTATTGCATGTTACATAATACTTTTAAAAAACTTATGTGTATCAAAAAATTGTATATCAGTTTTTAAGTTGGACAAATTAGTTTAAAAATGATAAATATAAAAGGTAAAATGAGAATATATCTTATATTTATAATCAAAAGTCAACCCACACTAATTCCTATAGTATTTGAGACAAGAGGTAGAGCTCGAATATATAGCCCTTTAAAATGCAAATGCCTCTCTGCATATTTATAAAAGTCACTGAACTTGTCCAAAGGTTCTAGCCAATGTATAAAGGAAAAAGAACAACAAAGAAGAAGAAGAAGGTGGCGAAATTATGGCAATTAAAATCTCATTCTTGTGGTGCACGAAACATTAAAATTGCAAAAATTTGAACTTGAAGGGCTCATTTTACTTAAGAATATGTGATATATGTTAGGGAAAATGATAGAAAAATACATTTTCAATTTTAAAATCCCATATAGGAGGTTTTAACTACATGAATAACGGTATTAATTAATTAAGTATAGATATTAGCAACTGTAAATCATCTATCTAAGAGTTTGAAAGAAATGGGCAAATGTGCAAATTTACCAATGGACAATTATCTGAAAAGTGTTCGGAACAAAAAAGTGTTTTGTGGTGCTTAAATACCAAAAAAATTTTAAAAATGGTGCGAATTTGACAAAATCGTTATCTATAATCAAAATTTCATTACTTTTTCCCGTGGGTCCCACCTGATTTCTTCCTCAAAAAGTACCAACCGTTTGCTTATATATAACGATTTTGTTAAATTTGCACCATTTTAAAACTTTTTTGTTATTTAAGCGCCACAAATAAATTTTTTGTGCTAGACGTTCATCGTGATAAATGTCATTGGTAAATTTGCACATTTATCCTTTTGAAATTAAGAAGATATTTTTATGTTATTTCTCCTATATGTTATGTGTGAAAGTTCAGATGAGCTGCATGAAAAAAATTGTGTTATTTTCAAATGTTATTTTCACTGCACTGCACCGCACCTTATTCAATTATTGCAATTCGTTTTTGTTGTTATCATACATATTCAATGCAACCTTATCAGACCCCTAAAAAATACAAACTACTCTCTATACTTTATGTCACTTTTTCTATCTTCTCCTTTATAGATATAATTAAAAATATTGACATTCAAGCTTGTTGTTGACTCTTGAGTATGTATAAAAAAATATTGAATTAACCTCACATTTATTCATGACAAAAAAATCTTGAAAAGTGATTGAACTTCTAACTAGTAACATGAAAGTTCCCTCATAATAGGAGGCACAATTTCAATCGTGTTAATAACATTATACAATTAGGGTTTGGTCTTCTAGATTAAATAAATCTGTAAAAGTTTTTAAATTTTAGTAAATATTTTTACATTGCAATAATATAAATTGAAGGTAAAGCTGAAAGAAGTTTTCTAAAAAATAAAATTATTTGAGTATCATTTGTCAATTAAGACAATTTAACTTGTTAATGAAGGCACTCATGCATATCAATGTTTTTCTTTTTTATCAGTAGACGGTATGGACAATGAGATAATTTCACAATTGCATTATATTTCCTTAGGTCCCTTGGGACCTAATAATAATTTTGAGATTTCAAGAGACTTTGTTGTATTAATTTGCCACTACTGCAGAACAGGGTTTCCACGTCACTTATTTTGGGGTTTCTACGTCACTTTTTCAGGGGACGTTGAATCAAGTGACGTGGAAAACTGAACTTTTAATGTCACAAAAATAACTGACGTGGAAAGTCAGAGTTTCTACGTCACATATTATAAATAAAGGGACGTTGTTTTATACTTTTAACTTCACAATTTAACCAGTGTGTGATGTGGATAAATATGAAGAAGAAGAAGAAGTTTGGTCAAATGTTTCAGAGAAACCACGTCACATATTATATAATGTGTGACGTTGTTTCTCATGTCCAAGAAACCACGTCACATATTATATAATGTGTGAAGTGGTTTCCCTAAGCGACGTCACACATTATAAAATGTGTGACGTTGTTTCTCCGACGTCCAAGAAACAACGTCACTTATTACATAATAAGTGACATGGTTTCTAGAAACCACGTGACATATTATGTAATATGTGACGTAGAAAGTCCAATTTTTTTTAAAAAAAATAGGGGCATTATTTGTGTTGGAATCACCCACAATCTAAAAAAATCCCCCTACATGAACATTTGAATTAAAAAATAGGGGCATTTTTTGTGTTGGAATCACTCACAATCCAAAAAATACCCCTACATGAACATTTGAATTAAAAAATAGGAGCAAATTTTTTGGATTGGAATCATCCACAATCCAAAAAAAGCCCCTATATGAACATTTGAAGTAAAATAGCATAGTTATCAGTCACAATTATGAGACTATAACATAAGAAATATATGTCCATTACAACAATGAGAGAGCAATACAAAAGCAACATCTCATACAATTCCTATAGTGAAAGAACAATATTCATATGCAAAAACTATTGTCTTCTAACTATTGTACAACAAGGAGAAAATTCAGAACATGTCATAAATCATAAATGTACACATTCTAGTAAAACGAACAAGAAAACATGTCTCAAGCACGGATCAAACCTTCACATACAGGTGGAATTTGGAACTTGATGCTGACCTACAATGACAAATGCCACCATCAAACATAGTTTACTTCCACTAATATAAAAGAAGATCAAACCATAACTTACATAAATAAGACAGTGTGAGTTAAAGTTCTTAGCAAATAAATGAAAATGAAAAATTCTTGAAGAATCTCTCATGGTACAAATTACCAAAAGTAAAAGAGTAGCAATACAACAAATTTGTTCTCCAATATAAACAATAGTTTAGACTCTTTCACTACTCATATACAAGATAAAGACCAAAAACAAACACGTAATAAATGAAAATGAAAATTCTTGTGCTCGTTATTTTTCATTATTATGAAAGAGATGCATCTCAAAAGTCAAAACAATATTTATGAGCAATCAATCTCAATCAGAATGGAGGCTAGTGGTAAGAAATTATCATTAATAAGGAACTTGCACCGTTTTTGGGATTTCACTAATTCCCCAGGCAAATTAGCACACATCAATTTTGACTTGACAGTTTAAAACAAGCAAAACATAGATATGGAAAACACCACTTTCTTGGGCAGCAATACCAAGCTCAAAGCTCTGAATTGCAAAATTATCCTGCAGACCAACAGACACATCAATTAAAATCTAATATGATAATTTTTCTGTCTTAATATATCTAGACATAATGTTAAATACCTGGTCATCTCTAGTAACTTCATGTTTCTCTGCACATAATTTAGCACACGTGCCCATGCCACAGTCATTATACATCGAAGTTGTACAATGAACACATATGTGGATAATTAACTCTCAAATTATGAAAAAATTAAATGTCAGTATGGTTTACTCCTTGAGTTCTAAGGAAATTTCAGAATACCAACATGAACAAATGAGAAAGCATGAAAAAATTTATAATAATTGAACCAGAGACTGTCAAATCCTATGAAACATCTAGAGAAGAAGATTACACAGGAGCTGGTAATCAAGAAATTTCTTTTGATCCTGAATTGAACAAGCATGAGACTCCCACGTAGATAGTTCTAGAAATTTCACCTGCAACCAGCAAAAGGTATTCATAATAGTGAATCCAATAACTTGTTAGGATATCCAAGTGTGAGTGGACTTGAGGTATGGTATCCTCCAATCCTCATAGCCCTGTTCGCTCTCACCTCCTAATTAGTACCAATGCCATTAGAAAAATGAGTACCAATAATTTTATTTCCATTAACATACTTGTTTATTTCCACACCATCAGAAAAATTAGTGCCTGTAATTTTAGACTCTGAAAATCATGATTTTGAAGTTGCAGAAATTAGTAAGTACCTAGGACTAACAGCAAGAGCATATTAAATTGATGGAATATAAACATATTAACATTAACATGATGCTATAATCAACCCTAATCAAAATTTGGAGTCTGAAAAACAGAGAAGCTAACGAATGCCTACGATACCACCAACCCTAACAAAAATTTGGAGTCTGAAAACTTTAAAATATAAATAGAATCGAGAACGAGATATGAACAGAAACCCTAACCAAAATTCGAAGTCAGAGAACTTTAGAAAGAAACTAAAGATAACCGAGAACGAGATCTGAAAATGAACATGAAGGAAAAGAACAAGGGGAAAAGAAGGTCGAAGATGATGAAGATGATTCTGGGGAGTGACGTGCTGGCGATGAAGGGAAGGGGTCAAGGTTAGGGATTGAAGAACGGCGATGGATGGCCGAGAGTTGGGTTTGAAGGGAAGGAAGAAGAAGACTCACGAGGGGGGTTGCTTGTCGGACCTCCATGTTCCTCCGCCTTCCTTCTCATGAGCTTAGCCGCTGCAGAAGCAAAAGGACGGTAGGTGAAAACGTTGTAGAAGACGAACAGGGAAGTCGCAAGGGTGGAGGGAAAAGAGAGAGAAAAAGAAAGGGATTAGGGTTTGGTGTGAACCATGGTTGAAATTGAGGCTTTCAGGGATTCAGATCGATGACATCAATGATGAAGACGAAAAATGATATGAATTATAAAATTAGCAAATAGAAACAACGTCCCTCATTTTAAAATAAGGAACGTTGTTTCTCATAAACAACGTCTCTCTTTTGAAACAAGGGACGTTGTTTCTTTTCAATTTCAAATTTATTTACGAAATTGCCATAGCGTTTTTTTTAACGTCACTTATTTAAATTAAGTGACGTTGTTTCTTTTCAAATTTATTTACGAAATTGCCACCTCGTTTTTTTAACGTCACTTATTTTACATTGTTTCTCAGAAACAACATCACACATTTTTTATGTGTGACGTTGAAACTAACGATGTCACATATATTTGATCTATGTGACATCGTTTCTCCCTTCGTGTCAGAGTTAATTACGAAAATGCCACCGTGTTTTTTTTCAACATCAAATTTTTAATTATCAAACATAAATTGGTGATATGGAAATGGTTTTTTGTAGTAGTATGCCTTACTTAGGACCTAGTGTAATCTTCCCTTTTAAAAACAATTGTATATCTTATGATTTTGCATGAATTTGTTTGACTCGTGAGTTTAAACAAACTTGTTACACAAGCGTAAAGTCATATTTTGAACTGGATAATAAATTTGTAAGAGTTTATTTTTATCAATAAATCAATATATAAGTATTAAAAGTACATAATTAAAATTTAAAAATATAACAATTTGATTTTTTTATTTAAAAAAATTAAATATGTCAACATAAATAATTTATCATCTTATAAAGCCACTAAGCATGATTAAATAGAAAATGTTAGTACAAGTTTAAGAGTGAGTTGGTACAATTTTACAAGATACTCCTTGGTCCTTATTTATAAAGTACCAACTACCAATTTTCACAAATCAAAAAATGTAATTGAGTCCTTAGATTTAGGTTTAATTGACCATTTTTTTTTCAAATTCACCCTTCATTAAATGGTATAATTTAACATTTTCAACTGTGAACATCTATTAATAACAAGGATAAAGTAGGAAAAATGCCATTAATGAATGCCGCAGTTGATGCTTTGGGACCAAAATTTAAGGGAAAATTTTAGTTTACCCCCCTCTTTAACAAATTAATGTCAGATTCCCCCCATAACATTTTGAAACTTCACTTAGCCCTCTTGGGGGCTAAGTGAAGATAATTCTATCAGCTAAAAGACCATTCTACACCTGAAAAAGAAAGAGGAAATGACATTAAACCATGGGGAAGCATTACAGTATGCACACTTACTCTCTCCCTCCCCCTGCACACTCTGTTAAGCTCATTGAATAGCTACAAGACCCACTCCATCCCGGAATCTGACATGTTTCTATTTGAATGTGTGCTTTTTAAAACTTTTAGAAGGCATGATAGTATATGCAAGTTGTAAAGGAGGTGTTGTTAAGGTGAAAAAGCTGTTTGAATCACATCCTAATAGAGGTAAATGCTTATCATCCAAATAGGAAGTTCTCATCTCTTTCATCTATGCCTTTGAAGACTTGTACCATGACTTAGAAATTTGTCAAATATGTCTTGGAATTGCATCATATGTGTCTTAGAAATTTGTCATATGTTTCTTGGAATTCGCTAAAAATGTGAAATATGTTACAGAGTATGTTAGAATAGTTTGAGTGTGTTGAAGCTGATGTGAAACTATGTCTTAGATATTCATCAAATGTGTCTGACAAATTTGTCATATGTGCCTTAGAAATTTGTCATAGGTGTCTTGGAATTCGTTGAAAATTTGAAATTCATCTTGTAAATTCACATGTGTGTCTTGAAAATTCCCATGACTATTATAAAAAATAAGCATTGTTGAAACAATTGTTGTTCAAATGGCATTAATGCTCATATCATTTCAATTATGGTTCTATACATTACAGGAATGCTCCTGCAAGCTTGGCAGATGTCAGGATTGCCTTGCTCACATGCATGTACTACTATAAAGGAGATATATGGGAACATATATGCATATGTGGAGGATTTCTTTTTACCAACAAATCTATAGAAAATTTTCAACTAATCCATGATTTCTATTGAGACATATGACATCCCTAAGCCAAAATCCCTCAGAAATGAAGATTACTCATCAAGTGTCTTACTAAAACCACCATTGACTTCTCGTCCAACAGGAAGACCAAGAGTTAGGAGGATTGAACCATAATTTCAAAACAAAAAAAAGTGTATCATTGCTCGAGATGTGGTGAGGCTGGTCATACTCTAAAGACTTGCAGGAACCCGATCCTAGCTGAAATTATTAGTAGACTTAGTGCTTTTATTTTGGTTTTGAACATAGCTGCTCCATACATAGTGTGTGAATGTATCCTAACTTATATTTTTTTATGGTCAGGAAATCAAATATTGTGTGCATACACACAATTCATTTTGGCGTTTTGTAATAAAATGTATATGCCCTTTTGAATTTCAGGATGATACTTTGTGGCTTTTTGACTTGAGTACTAAGATGAAATTTACTCACAAGTATGTAAATGTGCACTTATATTAATGATAAGTTGTGTTATGTGAGATAACATCTTTTTATTGTCGAAAGCTTTAGTGTTGGGTGTAACATCCTAGAAATTTAATTGACGATTAGAGGGTTAATTACAAATTGATTTATGGGAGATTATGGATTATGAGAATATTTGAGGAACTTTTGAAGTATTTTTTAGTATTTTAAAGGCTTAGTTTCTTCCTTGTTTTAAAAGACAATAAATTTGGGAAAATTATTTGTAGGTTCAAAAGAGGTTATTATGGGAGAAAATAATTAAGGGGTTTGGTAGGTAAATTTTTGGAAATGAAAGGGATTTTGTAACTCAAAATAAATATCTTATTTGAAAATTTTAGGGCCTAGTAGTCTAAAATCCCATTTTCTTTGTATTTATTTACTTCCTCTTTCCTTAATTAATATACTCCCTCTTAGTTGCAGTACCCCCCCGGTGCTCCTCTCTATCTCGCTCCATCTCTCTCTCCCTCTTGTCCTCCACCAGCGCCGCCGCCCCTCCGCCGGAGCAACGCTGTCTCCTCCTTCTCTTCCTCCTCTCCTCTTATCTTCTCTCCCTTCCTCCCTCACAGCGTCGTCTCTCTCTCTCTCTCTCTCTCCTCTCCTCGTTTCGTCACCGAAGCCGTATTTTAGGGGTGAGTTTTCCAGTGAGTTTTGCCGGAAACCACCATCTAACACCACCATTCAACTCCTCTCACCTCCTACTTCCTTTCTCAATTTGTTTTTGTTCCGATCCGTGCCTAAATGAGGAGATTAAAATAGCTTTTAGCCGGATCTTGTAGAGCTCGCCGGCGCCGGAATATTGGGTTTCCCGGCCAACTAAGTACATTTTTGGAATCCCGTAAGCCTCCTCTACATCCCTATGTCTTTAGTTTTTTGATTGGTTATATTTGAAAAATTAGGCCTTGTCTAAGTTGGTATTTTTGGGAGTCCTAAGCTTAATAAACTGAAGCTTGGACCTTGAATTTGAGTTCCTCTGAATCGATTTTTTATTGTTAGAAGTTTTCCTAATTATGGGGAATTTTTTTTGGATTTTTGGATATTTTGGAAATTGGGGCTTTTGATGATCTGAGGTGCTTACAGTCAAATTGATAATTTTTATATGTTTATTAAGGTCATATGAGGAGATTTAATCTATTGGTTTGATTGAAATTAGTACCCAAGAAAATATTGGTGATTAGAGTTTGGAGTAAGGGGGATTTTGTATAGTTAATATTGTGATTCTGGATGTTGGAAGTTGATTTATGGATGTATGGGGTTAGTTTATACTCAACAAAATATATTAATGAGGTTAGATTTGGTGTAGGCCTTGATTTGGGAAAGGGGATATTTATGCTTGAACTTGAATTTATTGAGCTATCAATGTTTAGAAATAAATTGTGGATTAATGAATGGATTTTTGAGGTTGAGAAATAATTGGTGGATGTTTGAAAATTGTGCTTAGGCTTGAATTTTATCAATTGGCACTGGTGATAAATTATGGGGGATTATTGGATACTAAGGTTTAAAATAAATGGGTATTGGAAAGATTAATATTTAAGATGGGATATATGTATAAGTGGATTAGAGATGAATTTTGGGGATAAGGAGGGAGAATAAAGGTCTAATAGAAATTAAATTAAGTGAGGGCAAGGAAAGGGTAATTAGTAATTAATCCCTATGTATGAATTTATTCTGGTAGACGATTAATTATAATTATATATATTCTGGGATTCGTATGGTGAAACTGGCATAATTATCTGTGTATTGCATCACAAATTCAAAAATGGTATATATATTATTTTGAAAATCTTATTGCATGAGTTTTGGGAAAATTGGAAAGGCCATGTGCTTGATTTTGATGAAATTGATATTGTTGCTTGTGATGCATAGGTATGTGATTGTGTTGTGGCATCGATGCATTGGTTACTGCTACCATCACGTGATGAGGTACCTTGTTGGCCCACAGGGACTCATTATATTATTGGTGTACTGGGTATGGGTAGCTCCTATCGATTACTACCTTTCGGTGTGTTGGGTATGGGTAGCCCCTATCGAGCATTACCCCCGTTGTGGTGCTGGGTATGGGTAGCCCCCATCGAGTTCCACTTCTTCGTGGTTCTGGGTACGGGTTGAGATCCCTGTCGAGTTTCACTCTAGTTCACCTAATTGTAGGGGACAACCTAACGTTTCACAGGACGAACGTTATGGATGATTGTGTAAAATATATTTTGAACTGCTTTTATAAAATGATGTACCTTGAGTTTGTAAAAGATTTTTAGTTACGAATTTCTGCATGATTGTCTGGATATGTGCTCATTTTCAATTTGTTCAAATATATATAGTTTCCCACATTGACACCTTGCTAACACACACCGCACGTAGATAAGTGATAACTCCTTGAAATTCATGATTATTTGAGTATATTTGTCTTAAGTTTTTGTTTATTATTTATACATTTTGGATACTCAAGAGGGAAAAATGCTCATTTGATTTTCAGTTGCACATTATTGTATATTTATGTAGATTTTGATTATCTTTGTAGTTAATTTCTTATGTTGTTTTATGTAATTTTTGTAGGAATAATTTGATACAATAAACAAGAGATTTTAACCCTCCACCAAGCTCCTAATTGAACAAAAATAAGAAGAAGCCAAAGCAGCTCAAAGAATAAAGAAAAGAAAGGCAAAACACAGAATAAACGAGCCTTCGCCGTGGCCTCGCCGCAGCGAAGTCACGGCGAAGTGCATCTGCCTCTGCCTATTTTGGATAGCTCGCCGTCATCTCGCCGCGGCAAAAGCTACGGCGAGCCCTCCTCATTTTTGGAATCTTTGGACTTCGCCGTGGGCTCGCTGCGGCGAAACCCACAGCGAACTGCATATCAGACGCGCGTTTTGGACAGAACAGGGGGCGTTTCAAGTGATATAAAAGCTAGGGCTTCGTTGAGAGCCCTCATTCTTTGACTTTTGGGCATATTTTGGGAGTGTTTTTCTCTGCTAGGGCTTGGAGCTTGGTGGGGATTGAGCTTGGGCTTGGATCTTCAAAGAGATTTGGGCTTCCTCTCTTGGTTTATCTCTTCCTTCTTCATTCTCTTCTTTTGTTCTGTTTGTAATGTTGTATATATATATGCTCCCTTGGAGTTGTAGAACATGAGTAGCTAAATACTTTGATCCTAAGGTTATTTTGAACCCTTGTATGTATTGATTCTTGATTCCTCCTCTTAATTTGTGATTAAAGATATCTATGTGCTTATTTTACCCCATTCTTAATGCTTCTAAGTGCTTGATCACCATTTAGATTGTTGGGTTCACTTGATTTATGACTCGAGAGAGCTAGGTTGAGTGTAGAACTTGGGTAAAGTAATGCAAGAACCTGAAGTTTGCATGACGAATGGATGGTTTTGTTGGTAAGATAGAGATATACTTACTAGCCTTGCATAGTCACATTAGGGTTGGAGCGTTAAAATTGGGTTTTATTAAATTGTAGCAAGAGATTGTGCAATTAATAAGACTAAACACTTGTTCTTGACTTGAGAGAGCGTTACAAGTACTCTATGAACTCTAGATTAGCACATTGTTTCATTGAGAGCTTCTTTGAGGGGAGGTTAGTTGAGTTTTAAGAAGTAAAAGGGGGATAGATAATCTTAGGACCCATTTTAGCCTTGAGGTTGGAGAATCACATGTTTATAATTTTATTTTCTTTTATTTTCTTATTTAATTTTCAATCTCAACATTTGTGTCACTCAAATTGGGCGAGAATGTAATAATCATTGTTTGACCGGGTTTTGGACAAATCCTCGTGGGAACGATACTCTACTCACTACTTTATTACTTGGCGCGACCCGTGCACTTGTGGCGCAGGACGAACAATGAGTAGCTAGTGGTTGCGTTTGGGGCTACCCCCGTTTATCTCACTTTTTGCAGGTCTTAGGAGTAGAGTAGAAATTCAAGGAAAGGATCCGGGAACTTCTCACTGAGTCAATGAGTGATTCTGGACCAGCAGGACAGAATCGTATTGCCACTTAGGTTTCATGCATAATTTTATGCTTCCGCATGATTAAACTCATTTTTACTGTCATTTGAGTCCGAATTTAATTTATTTATGATGAATGGTTTTGGAATTATTTGGTTGTTGATTATTTCTTCTGGAACTGGTCAAATTCCGGCAACTCTCATTGTTGACTTATTTTGGAACGATATAATTATCTCGGGAACATTATTTTTATAATGATTATGAATGATTTAGTGCCTTGTTGTGATGGAAGGGATTTTATATTGATAATTTGATGAGAATTTATAGTTGGGGCATGAATAACTGTGTTTGAACATTTGTGATTTTAAATATCCATGTTAGTTTTGTAATTTTAGAAAATCTCTTTTCTAACATGGATATTCTCTAAATTAAGTCAATTCCTTTTTTTTAACCATGGTAGATCTTATTTGCGATTTGAACATTCTTTTTCCTCTCATGGTTAGACTTTTGAATCTATAATGGGTATATATATATATATTTAAATATTATGAAAAACTCTTTCCTAACTATGTTAGTCAATTTTTATATGTTATTCTCCTTTCCTAACATAGTATTTAACAAATGATTTGATTTGACTCTGAGGGATTTTAAAGGATATTTAGATAATAAAAGTTGTATGAAAGATGTTATTAGCCATGTTAGGCTCTTGGTTTTATTGAAATTCTTTTCTAACATGGATTATCTG
This sequence comes from Mimosa bimucronata, assembly GCA_037074515.1. Classification (NCBI taxonomy): domain Eukaryota; kingdom Viridiplantae; phylum Streptophyta; class Magnoliopsida; order Fabales; family Fabaceae; genus Mimosa; species Mimosa bimucronata. The sequence continues at coordinate 10,420,523 of CM073443.1, read as the reverse complement.
TTTATAAGACTAAACTCTTTTCTAATTACGATAACTTTTATTATTATTCTAGAATGCTCTTTCTATCATAGTTAGACTGCAGTATGAAAATTCCTTTTTTCTAACTATGTTAGCTAATTTACCGAGCAAGTTTCTTTTCTAACATAGTTAGTGTTTATATTATGAGTTAAGTTGATTAAGTGTACCTTAAAATGTGTATTTAGGAAGTAATTGTTACATTGGGAGAAATTATGGGAAGATTATAGACACATAAAGTATATATTTGTTGAGAGTTAAGGTTTGAAAATCTAGATCATGTCAAGCTTGATGAGTAAGACATTAGTTTTCTTTCTAGAAGCCCCTTGGACAGCAGTGGCAACATTATCAAAACCTGCATTACCTAAAGTTTCTCTTGATATGAAATATGAGTCTAACATTTTTAGCCATGAATATTTTCAATAGCCTAAATTCAAAAAAATTTTAAACTTGGAAAATCGCGACATTCATGTTAAGAATACACACAAAAGTCTTGAAAATCCATCACATATGTCTGGGAAATGCATATGTGAAATGTAGCATACATTGTGTTAGATTGGACAATTTTTGAAACTTAGAAAATCATGACAATCATATTGAAAATATGCAAAAGAAAAGTGTTGAAAATCCGTCATATGTATCTTGGAAATGCATATGTAAAATGTAGCATGCATTATGTTACATTTGATAGTTTTTGAGACTTGTAAAATCATGATAATCTTGTTGAAATATGCACAAATGTCTTGGAAATCCGTCATATGTGTCTTGGAAATGCATATATGAAATGCAGCATGCATTATGTTAGATTGAAGAATTTGTTAGACTTGAAAAATCGCAACAATCATGTTGAAAATTCACACAAAAGTCTTGGAAAACAGTCATATGTGTCTTGAAAATGTATACGTGAAATGTAGCATGCATTATGTTAGACTAAAGAATTTTTCAAACTTGAAAAGTCACAACAATCATGTTGGAAATTCACACAAAGTCTTGGAAAACAGTTATATGTGTCTTGGAAATGCATATGGGAAATGTAGCATGCATTATGTTAGACTAAAGAATTTTTTAGACTTGGAAAGTCACAACAATCATGTTCGAAATTCACACAAAAGTCTTGAAAAACAGTCATATGTGTCTTGGAAATAATGCATATATGAAAAGTACCATGCAATGTTGGATTTGACAATTTTTTAGACTTGGAAAATCGTGACAATCATGTTGAAAATACGCACAAAAGTCTTGGAAATATGTCATATGTGTCTTGAAAATGCATATGTGAAATGTACCATGTATTGTGTTAGATTCAAAAAAATTTTAGACTTGGAAATTCATGATAATCATGTTAGAAATAAGCACAAAAGTCTTGGAAATTCGTCATATATGTCTTGGAAATACATATGTGAAATGTAGCCTCCATGTTGAAAATACACACACTCATGTTGGAAATATGCACACAAGTGTTGGAAATTTGTAACTTCAGCCATTAACTATATTTTTCTTATAAATAACCCTATTGCCATATGGAGCAAAACATTTCCACACCATTGTCCCCCACCTTAAACAGAAAACTTGTGTGCTGGAGGCCTATTAATCTGCTATTGTATCTCCAATAAATTTAGATATATGAAGAATAAACTTACATAAGATGGTGCAAAATCAAACTAAGTATGCATCATTTTTAAGCAATACACTACACTTTTACAAGAACATTACACAAAAAGAGAGAGAAAAGATACAGTTCACCCACAATGTCACTACAATCTCAACATCACAACAGGGCTGCACAAAAAGTGCTTCAAAGCCTTGAAAATTAACTTCATAGCCTTACTTAGACTACAGACATCTAAATTTTCAAAAGACTAGTACACCAATATCAACACAAAACCTAAGTGCCATAACACTTGGATGCCAAAAGGGATTACAGTTTTAACAGAAGCATTAAAAATGAGAATTTATATCTTCCTTTTCCTATCCCATTAGTTTTGCTTGATTTGAGTAACTTTATTGCGGCGTCATTGACATTGGGTGTATTTGGATGGACTTCTGGAAAAGTGACTTATATATAAGTCAAACTGAAAGTGACTTTTATGTTTGAATGGGCTGTTAAAAAAATGACTTATAAGTCAGTTGAACTTTTAAACATGTTTGGATGGACTTCTTGAAAAGTAATATTAATATAAATAAATTAAAATTATCCATTAAATCTTTGAATTATGATGCTTTTATGTGGAAAATTTAAATTATCTGAAAAAATAAAATGGAAATTTCATTATAATTATTTGCAAAAAAAATTGAAATGTAAATTTAATTACAATTATTTGCAAACATAATAAAATGGAAACTTAAAAAATATATTTAATGGATAAAAAGGCATATGAATTAGAAATCATACAAACATAAGTTTTTTTAGGTAAATAATGATACTTATAATAATTGGATCATATGCTTGCTACAATTTGAGCTCTAATTGTATCACGAAGTTGGTTCATTTGTGGTGAAGACATCATTGTGGTTGAATTTGACGATGATGCCTCATGATTTTGTTGTCGATTGTTATGTTGACCATCAGCCCCTTCATCTCCAGCTTCTCTAAAATGAACATCTGTTTGGGAGTTTATCCTGATAAAATTATGTATGGCCATTGTTGCACAAACTATGCGGACTTGTGTTGGGAACCCGTATTTGCGCATTCTTTGTAAAATTTCAAATCTATTCTTTCATACCCCAGAAGTCCTTTCTATAGTGCATCTCAAACTTGAATGATAATAATTGAAGGTCTCGTTATGATTTCTAAATCCTGGTTGACGCCTGGACTGTGGAAGGTGATAACGCTCTCGTCTATATGGACCAAGATATCCAACTGGTGTTGGATACCCAGAATCGACCAAATAATATTTTCCTAATGAAAGATGAAATAATTTTTTCATTGTCACAACTAATTAAAATTGAAATACGACATGAAGACATAAAAGGTCTAATTGAATTGGAGTTGTCGAAAATATACCTTCAGGTGGATGAGGAAAATTCATTGAAGGAGTCGAAATAGCAGCGTGAAACACACGAGCATCATGTGCAGAACCTTCCCATCCCGCCAACACGAATGTAAAACACATATCCCAATCACATACAGCCATTACATTCTGTGTAGGGTATCCCTTCCTCCCAATATATTTATCATGCACGGGCTGATTAACCACACATTGTACGTGAGTTCCATCAATTGCTCCAATTGTGTCCTTAAAAAATGGGTAATATCGCTGATCATCCCGTATTTTTGGGTGACAGTCTTGAAACATAGGGTCACACGGTTTGATATTTTCTCGGGCTAGATTAAGGCATGCCTCTAATACTTTGTGAAAAAGCCTACTTGCAGTTTCTCCAGAATGTTGAAATCTTTCTTGTATCAATCTATTACATTGTCCATGCCCAACAGTGTGCAAGAACATGGCAACAATTTCTTCAACTCCAACATACCTAGAACCCTCCAACCCATGCTCAACCAATTTATAGCATAACCTATAGAAAACATGTTTTTCCACTCTAAACATTTCATAACATTTAGAGTCGTGCCCTGCCAATATTTCTTGCACCCATAGATGACCTGTTTGCTTATTGTTATTACGTGGTTCTTTGCACACATACGGCGTCATATATTGACACACCAACGCACATACTTGTTCATACTCATCCAACTCTTCATTTATAAGGGAAATGAGTTGAGATTGTTCATCTTCCTCAATCCCCTTTGACATGAATTGATTGTTCCAAGATGCCATAGAACATTGAACCTGCTAGTTTCATTAAAATCTAGTGAGTATCATCATAAAATTAATACTTTTTTAAACATCCAAACACATAATAAAATTATTGGCGACCCATTACATATTTTCATAAGTTACTAGCATCATAATGCATCCATAAAAAGAAAACATAGTCCATAACTGCAAATTACATGCTTCTAAGTGTCATGAAATATAAAACATAACTCACAGAAATACATTCATAATGCATTCAGACATAAAGTGTCATGAAATATGGTTCATGTTGGTGGAGGATTGTTCCCTTCTCGGTTGTATGCCATATCGTCCAACCATGATATCAAATAAGGCCGATTTTCTTTAAGTGAACAAAATATTTCCCGATTTCCCCTGTCCCTCATAAGTCTAATACATCGGTTTCGAAGGCGATCGTTAGTTGCAATTTCCGGAATGGAAGTTAATTCTTTCACAACCTCCATCAATGATGTCCCTTTAATTTCATTTAATATAGATGTTCTGTCTTTAGATACATTAGCTATGGCACTGACTGCATCTGCAATTTGTTTTGATGCTGCAAGTTTTTTTTCTTGTTTTTTATGGAACATTCACCAACTTTCCTCTTCCCACGACTCCTTGAACCGCTAGGACTAGTAGGTACAGTGCTTGTTGTTATGTTGAAGTCTTCCAAATCATTTGTAACTCCTGCACTAGCTCCAATATTAGCACCAAAATCCTCTTCTTCGCTGTCCCCTGATCCTTCTTCTCAGTCTATGCTGGGTATGTACACATCCTCATGATCATCCGTACGTATTTGAGGTTGTGTACAAGATGGTGCATACATATCATCTCCAGATGCCATAACGTCCTTGAATATGAACTTTAATTCCGTTTCAAACATCAACCCTTTGTGTCTGAACTTTTTGTAACTTGGATTCTCCTGCATGCATATATAGGAAACCACAATTAAAGTTAACATGAAATAATCAAACAACATTATGAATATTTACTATCACAATTTCAACCATTGCAATTAATGTACCTGCATTTTCCGTGCTCACCACTCATCTGATGCAACCACTGCATTTGTAACAGGGTCCCGACCTAGACCAGTCTCTTTAGAATTTAAATCTTCCAATCTCTCCTCAAACACTCAAACTTATTCTTCACTTGTTTCTTATCATATGGTTTCCCAGTTCTCTCTTTGAATGTGTTAAAAATATTGTTCCATCCAGGCATTGTAAAAGAAGCTACTCTCCGTTCTTTTGCATATATTTGCTCAATACATATGTTGATGAAAGTCCTTGTTCACTCAATATCCAATTTTGCTTTACCTTGGTCCATAATTCTATGGGATAAACTGCAATATAGTGCAATGAATCCACATAACAATAGCATATCATTCAATGAATTATAAAAACCAACAATCCACATTACAAAAACCAATAAATCAACAATAATTTCCACTAAATCAGTAACCAAACATTTCATATATCATAATTACAAATTCTCTCTTTAAGCAACATATAAGAATCATTTCTTATGCCTTATCATCCCACTAAAACCTTTCAACATCATTAAACTTTAACCTCAATAATAAAAACTAAACTTTATCACATAATTAAAAAGTTCCAAATCATATATCAAATTTACATCTTAATCATTACATGGACCAGAAAAGGATAAGCCATATGCATATCATAAATCCAGTCCCTTTCAAATCTAACTACTTATCTGTAATGCTAGTTTAAGACTAAAGATTTTGCTGTTAAGAGTTTAAACTATATTCAACATGACTAAATACTACTCATTATCATCTAGAGGGGGGAAACTAGGTAATTCGAGCTAATGTCAGTAGATTGACTCGAGACAAAAGCAGGAATAATCATGTACAAAGCAATGTAGCTTTAGAAAATTAAAGCCAAAAAGGTTCCAATGCTTAAATAAAAATCTTACTTATTGAAATACAATAACAGAAACAAATCACAAACTTAGAAACCAAGAGCCATCAAGGATCAACAGAATCAAACATGAAAAACATCCGAATTCAACCATTCCTACAGCCAGAACAGGGAAACAAAAGAACAAGGGAAAAGAACAAGAAGCCCGACGGTCTATGATTGCAGGGGCAGGGAAAGAAGAAGAATAATCAATCCAAAATTACAAAATTAAGCATGCAAGCCATTAATCTAATTTAACTTTATCACCATCAACACTTCCTCATCAGCATCTCGCCAATCAAAGGACCAGAGGAAGACCGAAAATGAACAACGCCAGAAATAGCAAAATCTGGAACCATGGAAAATCCTCAACATACAACCTAATTTCTTGGTCCAATCATACTCTTAAACACGCTAGATTAAAGTTTCAAGCAACATACACCCAGAAATCAATGAAAATGGACTCGGATGAATAGTACCCGAGCCACTCCCTGAACCAGATCGGACCAAACAAGCCTTCATTCACAAAATCACTTTAAGAATACCCTTAACTGAGTCTTAAGCTTCAATTTTATACATTTACAAGCTTCATAAATCCTCCCAAAAATTCTAATCACTCCCCTAAATCCCACTCGAAATCGGCCAAGAAGGAGGAAGAAAATGAAGGAACAACTTTACCTACGATCGAATCAAGCTTCCCTTGCGTTTTTGCTTCGCCTCGCCGCCGTTCACCAATGAAATCGCCGGAGCTCGCCGCTGCTTGTCAAAGGAATAGAGGGATCCAGAGAGAGCAGAGAGAGAGAGGTCTGAATGGTGATATTTCGGGGAGAGAGAGAATGATAAATGGGGCATATGAATAAAAAAAACATGTGGGCCCCAGTCCAACGGTTATAAGTCAATTTGCACCCAAAATAAGTTGTTTCCATCGACTTGTGCTTATTGGGTTTGAATTGTTATAAGTTCTTTTTTTTTCAGCCCAGCCAAACAAGACCCACAACAACTTTTTAATTTTAAGTCCTTCTTACCCAAAATAAGAACTTCTTTTTCCCAAAGTAGGCCAGCCAAACAAGCCCATTATTGTTTGGATGCTTGATTAGTCACCCCAAGTAGTCTACCCTCAATCTACCAAGTTGTTCCTACACAAAAAAATATGCCAACTATATAACTTTGTTAGTTAAAATAAACAAAAGACAATTGAAAAGTAAAACAAGGAAAATCAAAGAAGTGATTGTTTTGCTATTCAACTCCATTCATCTTCTATTTTCCATATCTATATAGTTCATATTGAAACTGTGATCCAAAGTTATATTATCCAAATTCCATGCCTTTACCATCACTTAGCAAAAACAATAAGCAAAAGGCAAGCCAAACACAAAGCTTGTCACCGATGAGCAACAAGCAAGCAAGACATACACAAATCATGTCTTAATCATATTAGTTGGACATGACTGTTTAAAATCCTCATCCAAGGGTGGTTTGAAAAAACCACTATGCATTGATCCAATAAATAACAATATGGTCAGTAAATATGATTAAACTGAAATTTCAGCACATGTCATGCAGAAAGACTATAGGTGTTTCTTTCATTAGCTCTATGTGTGCGATAAGGAAAAGAATCTCAAGAGGAAAAACTTGGAATCTCTCACTCACACAAAGCCCTATATATGGTTTCCACAACGATCACTTATATATCCTTAGTTATATCCATAAAAATAAAAGATTTCTGATTTTGTTGATGTAATAGTTCTGTGCAATATTTCTAATAGAGGTTTTTGAGTTCCCAAATCTGGGTTTGGAGTAGTGGAAAAGATTGAATGAACCAAAAGAGGTGAAGCACTGATAATGGATTTGAAATCATGTTGCAGTATTATTTTGTACACAAACCTGAGAGAAAGAAGAAACGGAAGAGAAGATATAAATTAATGTGTAGGAAATAAAGATTCCTTACTTCAATTTTTGGTTTGCCTCTTCTGTTACATATATCAGAACTAGAAGGGGTGTGTGTGTATCAGAAAATTCTATACAAGTGAGCAATGATCTTTCATTCACATAAAATGGTTTATTCATCACATACTCCTATTTTCTATGTGATTACTCACTCATTTTTTTTACTTTCCTCAGATGAATGAAAAGAAAAAAGGAAAAAGCTTGAACTAATAACAAAAAAGGGAGAAGAAGAACTTAGGTTACCGAAGAAGGAGAAGGAGAGAGTCACCGTGAATGAAAGGCGACGGCGACGGTGGAGACAGCGCTTGCAACAGCGATTTCTTTGACCCTATTCAAATGCGATAGATAAAGAACAAGAACTTAAGTTACTGAAGAAGGAAAATGAGAAAGCTATAGAGGGAGGGCGTAGCTCTGGCGGCAGCCGATGGCTTGAAGAAGCTTAAGTTTGTTTACACGTTCCTCTTCTCTTGTATCAGTCCCCTTTTGTTCACTTCACTGTCTACAAAATTCATTAAGGATAGAATGGTCTTTTACTTGACAAAATTAACTTCACTTTGCCGCTTTTGGGGCTAAATGATGTTTCAGAATGTTATGGGGAAACCTGACATTAATTTGTTTATGGGGTAAAACTGAAATTTTCCCAAAATTTAACATCAAGCTAACACGGTATTGTCAATCAATGAACGTGTCCCTGGGGTCATAGAAGCCTGTCATGATTAGCTTTCCCGCTCTATAATATTCATCGACATCACACTCTCCTTCTTCTCACTTCACTCACAAATACATTTTGTACCTTTTTCTCGTTCTCTGCTTTTGAATTCACATGGAATATTGTGTGTACAAGAATCCCAATGAACCCATTGAAGCTCGCATCAAAGACCTTCTTTCCCGAATGACTCTCAGGGAAAAGATTGGTCAGATGACACAAATCGAGCGTCGCGTCGCAACCCATTCCGCCATTAAAGACTTATCCATTGGTACTATTTTTCCTTTTTCCCTCACCTTTTTTTCCTTCAGAAATTGAAGATTATTGAGACCATTAGTATTACTCTGGTTCTGATATTTGCCTCTCTGTTTTTTTTTTTTTTTTTTTTGAAGGGAGCATGCTCAGTTGTGGAGGTAGTGGTCCATTTGAAAATGCAATGGCGTCAGATTGGGCTGATATGGTGGATGGATTTCAAAAATCAGCTCTCGAATCACGATTAGGCATACCTCTCATATATGGGATTGATGCTGTTCATGGGAATAATAGTATATATGGTTCCACTATATTTCCTCACAATATTGGCCTCGGAACTACTAGGTCGGTGCTTACTTTCCCCTTAACTTAATTCATTAGAATACTAATACCCCATTTGTAGGAATTTGTTACGTTCGAATGATGTTTGATTTTTTTTCCACAAAGACCATAATTGCTTGCTTTACAAGAATTGGTCACTTAACAACTTGCTTATTGCTAAAGCTTTTTGTTCGTTGCTCTTGACTTTTTGTTTCCATTTGTTGCTGCTGTTGTGTTTGCAGAGATGGAGATTTAGCTCAAAGAATTGGGGCTGCAACGGCACTTGAAGTTAGAGCAAGTGGAATTCACTATTCTTTTGCCCCTTGTGTTGCTGTAAGGCATCATAATTAACAGTGTATATGACTATATGCTAGTACTGTAGCAATTCTTGAAATAGGGGCCATTTCTTCTGAATATATGAACTGTGTGATTCATTTATGTTGTACTTGTTCATCTTTGTTTTCAATAGTCGGATCCACCTTTTCTTATCAGTGGCTAATGGCAGCTAAATCAACATGGTTAACTCATTTTCCTCTTTAACCATATTTGTTTCACTATCCCCTTGTAATGTTTCTGTATAAATGATAAATTAAAGCACGTCTCACTTGAATGAACTAATGGACAGGTATGCAGAGATCCCAGGTGGGGAAGATTCTATGAGGGTTATAGCGAAGATACTGATATAGTTAGAAAGATGACCTCCATAGTTTCAGGCTTGCAGGGCCAGCCTCCACAAGAACATCCACATGGTTATCCTTTTGTGGCAGGAAGGTAGAGAGAAGCTATAATACAATTCATATAGATATATGTTCTTTTTGGAAATATTAATTATATAATTATATTGATCATTGACTGTTTGACCCCATCTTTTCTGCTTTTTTTTTTTTTTGTCTGTTTTAATTTGGTGTGTGGTCTATTCATATGACTATCCAAGATACTTTCTATGGAAATAGTGACAATTATATAAATACAAGGTATCATAATAGTTACAATTTATAATGATGTTTGACTTCAAGATGACTTCGTTTTTTTTCTTATTTCTTTTTATTTTGTTATTCAATTTGTAGTATAGTCATATGCTCATGCCTAGAAAAGATATTTTCCATTCCAAACTTCTTTTTATTGGAAGTAAATCTCCTCATTATCTTTTTTCCTCAGTATCCCTCATAAGAAAATTTGAACCATAGATTGCGATAAAGAAGGTTTTGTCTTTTATGAAAGCTGATCTCCTTATTATACTACCTAGATTTGCAATTTTAAAAAGTTATGTGAAGTGTCTTTTTCTAACCATTTAGATTGACTAGACAAATGGAATGTATGCTTTTGAGAGATAACTAAGAGAAGTGCTGCTGAGAGAAACCGAACTCCTTTTTGTTACCTCTATGGTGAAATTTTATGATGTCTCCAAAGTTCCTATGCGAAACTTTATTTTTCTTTTCACTTTCCCCATTTAAACACTCAGCTACTTTATCGTACAGATCCTGGCTAAGATTACAGCATTATGAAAAGCTCATCATTCTAGGGATCATATATGGGTTTTTATCATATATGTTATTAATATTTCAGGAACAATGTCATTGCCTGTGCCAAGCACTTTGTTGGAGATGGAGGCACTGAGAGAGGCAAAAATGAAGGAAATACAATATTATCATATGAAGAGTTAGAAAGAATCCACATGGCTCCTTATTTGGACTGCATCTCACACGGTGTTTCAACCATTATGGTTTCTTATTCTAGTTGGAATGGACGCAAACTCCATTCTCACCATTACCTCATTACTGAAATTTTAAAAGAAAAGCTAGGTTTTAAGGTAAGTTATTGTTGTTTTTGCTGTTCTGTCTCTCATCCAAAGAGGATAAGAATCCTTCCTGTTCTTTTCTTTGAAAAATACACTGCTATAACTGAAGTTATTTTGCTTTTACACCTGTTTCACAAGCATTTGAATTAATGATCTTGTTTAATTTAACACCATTTTCTCTGAATTATAGGGTATTGTGATTTCTGACTGGATGGGAATTGATAAGCTTATTGAACCTCGTGGGTCTGATTATCAAAACTGTATCATGTCAGCTGTTAATGCTGGAATTGACATGGTATAAATCTTCAATTCTAGAAACCTCTCTCATGGTTTACTTTTCTTTTTCTTGTCTTTTTTTTTTCCCCCCTTCTTTTTGTTCATCTATTCAAGAAAATCTGCAGGTCATGGTGCCTTATAGATTCGAACTGTTAATTGAAGAACTAACCTCCCTTGTAGAATCAAGGGAAGTGCCAATTGCCAGAATTGATGATGCTGTTGAGAGAATATTGAGAGTGAAATTTGCTTCTGGTGTCTTTGAATCTCCTTTATCTGATAGATCTTTGCTAAATATAGTTGGTTGCAAGGTATAGATAATTCAACATTTTCAAATTCTCTTTTACAAGTGTAGGCTGACTTATCATCTTAAGCAGTTACCATGGCTCCAAATCTGATCAAGTTGAATTTGGTTCACTTAATCTTTTTACCCTCAATTTGCAGATTACATGTTGTTCCTCCAAGTGCACTTGTAGATATCACTGCATTTTGAAAGGGTTCTCATGTTCTGTGTTGTCAAACTGGCTTGCGGTTTAGTCATATATAAATATCTTTTGCATGTTTCCAACGGTTGGATCTTTATAAATTTAATTTCCTTCAGCAAGTATTTTCATTTTTCTCTTGTGTAAACATTTCAATGTGCAAGAATGAGTGATAGATTTCAATCCATGCCTTTTACTTTTTCATGTAAGCCTTTCATTCATGTTTTAGACATAAACTTAAATAAAGCAAGTAGGACAAATCTTAATATGAAAAATTTGAAACAAGGGGTTAAAAATCATCTCCATTAATGATGTCCTTCCAAAATGTGTTTATCATCCACCATTTATGCAGCAACATAGGGAACTTGCACGTGAAGCAGTTCGAAAGTCTTTAGTTCTGTTGAAAAATGGGAAGCACGAGGGAAAACCTTTTCTGCCATTAAATAGAAAAGCAAAGAGGATTCTTGTAGCAGGAAGCCATGCAGATGATCTTGGGTATCAGTGTGGAGGTTGGACTAAAGATTGGCAAGGGCTCAGTGGGCGCATTACAATTGGTATGCCTTTGTTTTTCTTGCATTATATTTCATCAAACTTGTGTGTCCATTCTCATAAATTAAACGCAATGTATTTTTTTTCTTTGTGAAAGTAAGTTTATTTTTCATGAAGAGTTAGTGATTGGGAAAATTCATTAGAGGTGACAAGGAAGAAACATAATAAAGATGAGGCTCCACAGAGTTGTAATCACTTAATCACAAGTTGTTACCGTCATACCAAAAGTTGTTATTTACAACTCCGTAGGACTTCATCTTAAGTATGTTCTTTCCTTGGAACCTCTAATTAATATTCCCTTAGTGATTTTGGTAATCTCATGAGGATTGGAGTTCGTTCAGCACTAAAAACACATTAGTTTGATTTATCAAATGCACAAAGTTTTCTAGTATTATCAACCTCAATATGAATAGTGCTCTTAAAAGTGTCTAAGTGGCCAAAACTTCTTATACTAGAACCAACCTATGGGTAGAAAATTATATAAGATTTCTTTATGGAGAACTTGTTTTCTCCTTTAAACTCTCTATTTGTTAGGGATTAAGAGATGTATAATCAAACAAACTTTCCTCTTTTTTCCAGGTGGAAGATGCGTGCCTTATATAAATACTATTTTCTTAAAAAAATTTAATCACACTATTTTCTTAAAATATTACGGAAATAAAATTTATTTAAATTAAATATTAAAAAACTATATACTAATTATATAATTATAATAACAAATAGAATTATCTCAACGTAAGCAATATTTTTGCTTTTGGTATTAACTATTATACTCATAATCTTCTATTCTTGACTACTATTGCATGGCAGTGAGATTCTTTTGGATAAAATTTTCAGCATAAACCTTTAAAGAAAACTATTCCTATTTCATTGTAAGAGTTTTATTTTATTAATAATTTTAAAGTATTATCCAAGATCTCAAAAAAAATTTTGCTTTGTAAAAAATAAAATTTAACGGGGGAATATTTAAAGGGAGAATTATAGACAAGTCTCAAACAAAAAATAATTATTACATTCAAGTCTAAATGCAAAAAATTGACATGTAAATGGACTCACCAAAGTCATAAATTTAATTTATCGATATTCTAATTTATTACTCCCTCCGGTCCTAATTATAAGACCACTTTAACTTTTTTGACTTTTTTTCAGTCCAAAAAAAAGTAGTTTCAGTCCAAAAAAAATCTTTTTTTCCTCAAAACTAATTATTCTACTTATAAACTAACCTATAATCTAATTTCATATGACATATATTATAATTTAGTTGTATAATTTGCTTCCTTAACTTCCAAAAAAAATGTTAAAGTGGTCTTATATTTAAGACCGGAGGGAGTAATATCTAAACGTCATTCATAAAGCCATGTCATTATTATATTCACCTCCAGTACTTATATAGCAAGAGCACCACATCATCTAAATTATATTCAATCAAACAACTCTGCTGTTTCGTATTGGGAATAATTTACAATTTATTTTGTTGTTTCCAAAAAATAAACTTCTCAATTTGAAAAACAAAAACATTTTCTTTTTGCAATGAAGACAAGAACGAAATCGTATATTGTTTTATATGAGTCGTCAGTCAAGTAGGATTAAATCAACCGAGTTGTGTTTTCATTAGATTTTTTTTTTTTAATGTGTTTTGATTAGAGATGATGTGGTATTAAAATATGTTAGTTTTTAAACTTTGGGCCTTCAATTTATGTATGTGTTCGTACAAGATGTCATTAGTAAATCCATGTCATTGTAAGGCTTTAGGGCTAGGCCATAAAAGCCCATTTAAATTTCCTTTTCTTAATGACGTAACAAATTAGCGCATAAAAATATGACATTTTTTTTTGTAGGTACAAATAATTATAATATGTAAGGCTCAAATTGTTATTCTCTGAATGATAACTACGAATGCAACCTCGTACAAATGTCCTAAAATTTTGACAATTCAAAATTAAACTATAGTTATCATGCAAATAATTAAAAGAAAACATATCTACAAAATAAATGATTTTTCGCCAATACGTAAAATTAATTTTCTTAATTCTCCAATAACATCAAACGTACTTCTTAATTGCACCATAAACTTTAGTACTATTTTTAAATTACAGGTTTAAAAAAGTACTATTTTCAAATGAATTTCTGTCCCCAAAAAAATGAATTGATTCAAGCTCTTACAAACCTTGTTTAATAAATTGTTCTGTATCTTTGGAAATGTAAAATGGAAAAAAAATGAGAAACACATGTTTAAATTAAATCTAATTTATATTAGAAGAAAAGAAAGGATACAAGTGAAAATCTCTATATTTTTTAGTTAGCATAGGAAGTATGACCAGAGGCCTTGTAATCTAGTGGTATGACATCTCCCCATTATATAGGAGGTTGTGGGTTCGATTTTACTTGTAACCTCAAACTGTTAGTGTTTGCCCCTTTAATTCAAAAAAAAAAAAAAAAGTAAATTACTGTGGCTATGTAATCCTTATACCTCATTTCAAAGTCAATTATTAAAGCACGACTTCTTAAAAGTTAAAACAAATATGGGATCAATGAGCCACATTATAGGTCAAATCCGTTTTCTAGCTTTATTTTCTTAATCTGTGATTAGTGCTGATGCTAATTTATCATGCTTTATACCATTCTTTTACTTTATTATCCATCTCGCTTGCAATATTTAACCTTTGCACACTATTTTAGGAACAACACTTTTGGAAGCCATTAAGGAAGCTGTAGGAGACGAAACAGAAATTATTTATGAGCAGAGTCCATCAAAAGAAACCTTAGAACACAATGACATATCCTTTGCAATTGTAGCAGTTGGTGAAAAGCCATATGCCGAGAAATTTGGTGACAATTCTGAGCTCATGATCCCTTTTAATGGGCCTAGCATTATAAGTTCAGTTGCAGACAAATTCCCAACACTAGTTATTCTTATATCAGGAAGACCTTTAGTGTTAGAGCCATGGCTCTTGGAAAAGATTGATGCTCTTGTTGCTGCTTGGTTACCTGGTTCTGAAGCTCAGGGAATCACAGATGTTATCTTTGGGGACTATGACTTTGAGGGCCAGCTTCCAGTGACTTGGTTTAGAAGAGTTAAGGATCTGGATCAACCACATAATGGGATCAGACTACATGATCCCTTGTTTCCTTTTGGGTTCGGATTGACATATACCAAGTATTAAAACTGTAATTTTGCTTAGTCTGAATCTTCTATAACTATTTCGTTGGGTAATTATATCAAGTCCATCATTGTTAGATTAGGACCTAAACTTAAAGACATAAGTAGAATCAATATGAATTGTATGTGAATAATCTTTGGCTTCAAGACCCATGTGCGAATAACTGAATAATACCATTTATGTATTATAAAAGAGCATCCTTAATTAAATTGGTAGATTAAATTAGATTAACTGAGCTTATATATATGGATTCTATTTTCATTGCCCATGGTTTTTTTTCTCTAAATGTAATTTCCTTATATGTGATATTACAAAGTTAAATATGAGTATTGTTTGTTTAAATTAAGAATAGTTGTTCGTGCATCGAAAAAAGAATAGTTTTTCCATCATGATATTTTCCATCCATAAGATTTGTACCCTTTAAAAAAAATTGAGTTTTATCAACTTAACTCAGCCACCATTAGCGATGTCATGATCTTCGTAGTATCCCTTGAGAGATCCTTCTCAAGGAAAGTGTCTTTTCATTTTCCATTAGTAATACACTTTAAAAAATAGTTTTTCCATCGTGATTTTTTTCATCCATCTCTTTTTCATTTTTTCTTTCTTTCTTCTTTTACATGAATAATGTAATGTCCTGAAAAACACGATTAAAGGAAGGGAAAGAGGCTAGCAATAAAATGAGAATTAAGAAAAGGCCCTCGTAAATTTGACCAGTTTTGAACTCAATTGATAGCTGCTCTATCACAAATAAGAATCCTATCATTAAAAAAATAGAAATGACCCCCATTTTACCCTAAAGCAACGGATGAAAGTGACCCTTTCTTGGCCTCCTATAGTCAAAAAACATTCAAAACTCTACAAGCTAAACCCAAGACCACTAATGACATGATGCAACATAAGAAAGAAGCTCTTTTAATATATAAGAGATCAAAATGACATTAAATAAAATATTACAAGTGTAGAATTGTTTTCCCTCAAACAAAGTATAGATTACACAATAGTAAATAAAACAGGACAGATACACTCAAATAAAAGAAAAGATATTTAAAGGAGAAGCAATGTTAACTTAGATGGTGGAAAAATATTGTAGCATGAAGAGCAAGGGCCTATTGACTTTATCGTGTGTTAGGGGCACTTATTAGGCCAATCGCCAACATCATTTAAAAAAATGTTTGTTTATTTATTTGAGAATGCATTTGGATGAATTTTATGCTTTTGGTGCATTTTGGTCAAAACAAGATCTTGTGTAATAAATGACTTTGATCTTTTTCCATTACCTAGACAAACCTTCTTTACTCTTTAATCAATTTAATTTTCTTGTTTTCTTTCATTTCCTTGTCTAGTATTCAAACATTGATTTATATTTATTCTACATCTTTTGCAATCAAATTTGGCATTTGAATGTGTTTTTAGGGAAAAAAATTTCTAGAAATTCCAAATTTAATTTCTGAGAAGTTTTATTTTCGTTTGTTCTTCATTGAACTTACCAACTTATCTAAGTTTGATTAATCGTAACATTACGACATCTTCAACATTCTGGGTCCTTATTATCTTGTGCGGATCATTATAAGCTCATTCATGAATTCTTAAAACATGAATATCTTGTTTGGTTGTGGATTCAATGATGCATATCCTCTCAAATTTGTTGCATCTAATTTGAGTTACAAGTTGGATAATATCCTCTTTGAAGGTTCATACCAACTAAGAAGCTTGTGGACAAGTTTTAATTGTTAAGGAAGTACAATCGAACAAACCGAAAACCACAATTAGGCCTTTTTGGTTCCTAATTCACACCATATCCGCTAAATCCAATACAATATCACCATAAACCACACTCCACACTTTCAATATCCTATCATCAAGATATACCAATAGCAAGAATGAGAGAGTGATAGACAAAAAGATACTCATAAGTCACAAATAACCAGAAAATCCCCAATAAATTAAGGAACATTTTACCTCCTTCCTTTTTTGCTTTTTAAGCTTAGTCGAATTTAGATAGTTCAATTCCTGTTTTTCTGCAATATTTTGTCTTTACGTTTTCTATACTTTTATTTCCTTGTGACAAGTTCTAGAATGGGCCTCCTTATCTCCTAAACTAAGGGGGGTCTTACTATGTACTCATTTTACTAATGAATAAAGTTGGCGTTTATAAAGAAACCTCATTCCCTTTTGCTAACATATTCTATGATAATGTGATGGAAACATGAGTTACCAAGCAACCAAAAGTATATCATAAAAAGCTTCTTCTAAATCAAGTAGGACTCGTTAATTCCCCATTTGCCCCTTAATTTTTCGAAACGTCTGGCCATTCTTCTTGATAGAGTATGGAGGAGGAGGAGGACCAAGTGAGGAGTGGTAGAGGACAAGTGAAAGTGAAAGAGAAAGCAGTCCAACTTCAGGCATTGTTTTAATCATGTGTTCATTTACTTTCTAAAAGGAACTTCTAAAGTTGATTGTCTTTATCATAAAAAGAAAAGGGCTAAGATGTAGCACCCTCAAATATTTTTGAGGTGCATTCAGTATTGTAAAATATTTTATGATGTGATTGTATCTCTAATATATTAAAAAAACAATCAATTTCATCTCAACTAATAATCACACAAACGTTGGTTTCGATGTAACCTTTTTCTTTAGAGGGAGAAGATGGACATTTGTGGCCCCATTAATTGAGGTGCAATTGATCCATTTTTAATGTACTATGTGTAAAATTGCACCACAAAAGACTTTAATGTGCTATATGTAGAGCCGGTAATATAGGCCCAAGCCCGTGGGCCAACCCGAAACCCATAAAAAAATATGGTTATGGGTTTGAAAAAATAGGGCCCATATTAAAATGGGTATTTTGGGCCCGAACCCGTCAAGCCCGAGCCCGTGACGGGCTAACCCAAACCCATTTTTCTTTTTTCTTTCTTTTTTTTATTTTAAAACTAAATCAAATTAAACCCTAATAGTCTAATACATTTCCCTTTCTGACTTCCTCACTTACTGTCATTCATCTTACTCTCACGAGCACATTGCTGATTTCTCACTCACTGGCCAATGAATCGGCATTTAGTATTGATGCACGAGTTCTCACAAAATATAGGAGTTCTCTTCTTCCCGATAATGTTCAATCCCTTATTTGTACTCGTAATTGGATGCTTGGTTTCCCTACAGAGGAGGATATCGATGGTAGACTATTTATATTTATTCATTTATCACATTATATTTTATCATATGTTGTATTTATGACTATTGACGTGCCTCTATTTTGTTCCAATAATGGCAGATGTACCAAAGCAATGTGAGAATGCTCAGGTTCAAGATACTCTTGTCGCTTCAGACAATGCTTCAAGTTCAAATCTTATTAACATTGATTGATTATTGATCACTGATGTTCAGGGATTTGCTGTATTTTGGAATATTTGAAGTTGAACAATATGTTCTATGTTTTACTATCACTTTTGTTATTTGTAATGTGTTAAAACCTTGAATTTGAATTTATAATCTTGCGTTGTATATTTGTATTATAATTATATTATAAAACCTCGATCCTCAGGGGGCTCATTCGAAGAAAAGAAAAAAAAGTGATAAAAAAGGGGCTTAAAATGGGTTTTTTTGGGCCCGCCCGAAATCTGAACAATATGGTCTGAGTCTAAAAATCAAGCCCATATTCAAAACGGGTTTTGTTGAGCCCGACCCGTTTTTTTACGGGTTTTTTTAGGCCCGACCCGAACCCGACGAGCCCGCCCATATTACCAGTTCTAGCTATATGCACATTAAAAAAATGCATTTGCAAGCTAGAGCCTTGAGGTACCTTAAACAAAAAAAACAAACAAAAAAGAAGAAGAAGAAGATTTTTTTGGGCCCATGGGTGAGTGAAACTACATTTACAATGTAGGAGCTAGTTAGGACTTTTAAGTCTTAAAGGTAAGATTTCATCCCATTTTATCTCTTAAATTTAATAGTTTTCCACATTATTCCTATTAATAAACATATTAAGAATATTTTCATTAAAGTAGTTTTCAATACAAATAACTAAAGAGGTATCTTGATAAAACCAACATATTTACAAATAGCAAAACTAATTTTCTTAATTCACTACAAATTAATTATCTAACTCCAATACTTAGAATTGGCGGAAGTAATAAGAATAAAGTAGGGAGAGGTGTTTTTTTTATTATTCCACTTTCTCAAAGGGACTAATTAGGCTTTTGAAAAAGATGGTGGTGCTTCATAGTCTTTATCAAAATGTACTGTGACAAAAGCTAGCTACGCCCATTTCTCTTAGTGTGAGAAATGAAAACCACACGCTTTCTTTCTTTATTTCTTTTTCCAAAAGATATTTTAGCAACTTGCTCACAAAATGAGGACCATTTTAGAATAAGTCAAATACAACTTTACATAATGCTTCTGTGATGCTTTTCTTGGGATTTTGTTTGCATTACTTCCACTCAAGTTAGCATAAAGTAATACTCAAGTTAGCATAAAGTAATACTCACTCCGTTCCTAAATAGAAGACATATTTAGAGATGGGAGCATGTTCCTAAATATAATACCTCAATCTATTTTTTCTCAATTTTTTTTAAAATTATCCTTAGTCATGCTCTTTAATGATAAATAAGTAAGAGATGGAGGGTGTGAATAAAGATAAGTAGTTAAGGTGTTCTAATAAAATCATGTGATTTTAATAAACTAGTTTAACTAACATCCTTAATTTAATCAAACCAGGTAAGTATGTCTTATAGTTAGGAATGGAGGGAGTATATTTACTTTTAAGGAACAAAGCTTTTTTTCTTTAGTGTAGGATGCAAACGTTTTGTTCATTGAAAGGAGGCGAGCTAAAATTTTATTGATGTAAGAATTTTGTGAACAACTAATGTGTAAATATATTTATAAATGCTTGTTGATTTTTGAAGACTGTTTAAGCATTGATAAATTCTCACGACACAATCTACCCTAAATTTATTTTTAATAAAAAATTATTAAAAAATGACTTCAAAATTTAGTTAAGTAAAATTGTATATTTTAAATAACTTGATTAAAATGATATGTGAGTTTCTACCTTATTTCTTGACTTTGAGAGTACACACACATAGGGGCAGAACTGATAACTTTGAATGAGGAGGACTGAACGGGGGGAACCATTAGCTAGGCTACCTTAATGATGTATTTGCTCGTTTGAGCTTTGGTTATCCAGGTTTATATTCAAAAAAAAAAAATGAGGAGGACTGAGGTCATAAAGCAGAATACACACACTCACACACAAACGGTGATGGTTCAAGGAAGAAAACTATATCAACGTGCTAACCTAAAACATGGGGAAAAAAATGTGTGTATAATAAAGGGTTAAATTCTTTACCTCAAAAGTTCTTGTTCAAGACCCTTTTTTTTTGGAATTTTTTTTTAAAATTGCCCTATTTTATTGAAAAAATCACGTTTACTGTTAAAAAGTTAATGTTGATAAAGTTGCTCCATTTTAACATTTCTAGGGGGCAAAATTGACAAAAATATACTTCCAGTACAAAATTGATTTTAAGCTAAAAATTTTGGAACAAAATAGACCCTTAACCCTATAATAAAATGTTATGATATATCCACATTTAATCTTTGAAAGATATCATCAAAAAATATGTATCGTTATTTTTTTAAGTCGTGCCCCTGGGTATTTTACCGCATAAAAACATTAATTGTTATTATGCATGGTTGTGGTAAAATTTTTAGTGATATACTCCCTCCGTTCCATAATATAAGGTCCAATTTTTTGAATGATCTTATCCCAAAATATAAGGTTCTATTTGATTTTGTTTGAGTAATAAATGCATTTTTCCCCCCATTTTACGCATGCATTAATTTTCCCACACATTATATTTCATCTTCTTTTCACAATTACCCTCTCTCTTACTCATTTATAAATAAGGGCAATATGGTATATTTCCTACACATTTATTGTTTTTAACTAACTCTAACTAATTTTTTAGAAAACCGCAATTCGGTTAAAAAGACCTTATATTGTGGGACAGAAGGAGTAAGTCATGATTAAATCAGAGGAAAAATAATAATCTACTATCTTGTTAAAACAGGCATATGTCTTTGATACTAAAATACGTAATTTTTCCTTGATACTAAAATACATAATTTTTTTCAATTCAAAAAAATAAGTAATTTTTTTATGAGAGTGCATTTACGGATGCTAAAGATGCATTAAAAATTCCAACAATATTTACAATCTTATTAAAATACCCTCTCTGATCTTTATTATAAAGCACCAAATATCAATTCTCACAAACCAAAGAATGATAGTCAAGTCATTAAATTTATGATAAATTGACCATTTTCCAACTTTACTCCTCATTAAATGATATGACTTAACATTTTCAACTTTGAACCTCCATCAATGATAAGGGTAAAGTAGAAAAAAAAACAATTAATACAACGGTTGATGCCTTATATTTAGGACAACAAATTTTCTAGCTGTGCCTTATAACAAAGACCAAAGGGAGTAATTTTATTTTTCAAAAAATTTTTATAAAGAAAAGATTCAATTTGAAAATGAATTGCAACTTTGTTTTTATAACTTTAATTAAGGGTATTTATGCAAATTTAGTAATAAAGGATTTTACTATGTGCAACCGAAATAATAATGTTTTGTTAGATACAAACATAAAGAAATTTTTTTAAAAATAAAGAGAAAATAATAACCTATAAACTAAAGTAATGGAATCTTACAAACCAATAGATATGAAGTGACAAAAAATTTTGTTTAGTTGACGGGATTGTTATTTTTGTTCTATTTTTAAAATTCTATATTTTTTGCACCCAACAACATATTATTATGTTGGGTGCACATAGCAAAACCCTATATTGTTAAATTTGCACTTTAGTCAATTATGTCAAAAAAAGTTTGTAGAAGTTAAAAAACCAAGTGCTCCATTTTAGCAATCCAGCGAGTTGCTGAATTTATTTCTTTAAAAATTCACAAAAAGTGTGAATTCTTAATTGAATTCCTTTTTTTTATAATAAGATTTTAGGAAAGGGGTTTGGCTCACCCATGATCCAATGGTGGGGCTCCTCACTCATGATGCGCTGAAGCGTGTATTCTTAATTGAATTCTTCGTGTAGAAGTGATGTTATCCATTAAAATATTGCATCTTGAATTTAGAGTGCACAATTCTTAAACAAACAATCAGTAAGAACATTGATATCATATTCAATCAATAAGAATTCTATAAGTATCAATAACAACCACTGATTCCATTGTAGATATGAATAACATCAAGACAATTTGCAAGAGGGCTTGTGGGAAAAAATTTGCATGAAAATTAGCACGTGTTTAGAGTTTATATTTAAAAGAAAAACATTTATACATCTTTACGAAACATAATTCATCTAACATAATTTTTTTTTTCACAAAATCACTAAAAACAGTTTAAACCAAACAAGCACTTAAATGAAAAAGAAATTTTATGGAACTAGTTTTGGTTCTCATTACACGAATGAGCATGAAAGTAAGTTATTATATATCTTTATTTTACATTCGACATAAAAATATATTTTAAAAAAATAAAAAGTGAAAAAAAAGCTTTGAAAGTGAATTTAAATTGTTAAGTATCTACATATATCAGGCATCAGGCAGCATCATGGAAGCATGATCGAGTCTCCAACGCCATTTAAGGCTTACACGGGTATGGGTATGGGTATGGACCTGGCACGGGCTGACCGTACCCGCCCATTTATGCATTTCCCTTTTTTTTGCTTTGTTTTTTATTTTTTTGGCTCATGATAGAAATAAATAGATTTGGAACTTATGAATGTTGGACGTTTGATATTGGAACTAAGTTGGGGTGGTGAATTAAGTGTGTTGTTTATTGTTTATATGTGTTAGAAATTATATGTTATTTTAATATATTATCAAGTCTTAAATTGAAAATTTTGTTTAGTTATATTCATATATTCTCTTGGATGCTAGCAAATCAGAAACTTCTCGTTGGAATTGTAATTTATCAAAGTTGAATTTGCTTTTAAATTTTGTTTGGTTATACTTATAAATTTTGTTGTGGCAATTTACTTTTAAAACATCAATAAATTGAATTGAAGGAAATACTTGGAATTTCATTTATATTCTTTTATCAAAGTTATATAAACAGGCTTGCAAATCTTGATCATTAAAAGTCTATACTATATACATGTAAAACTCCCAATATATGCGGCCTAAATTTTTTCTTTAAAAAAAGTGAATGCTAAATGAGCCGTCCAATACCTGTTTTTCCCCGCCCGCCATATGTAAGCTGTAACACCCCAAATTTTAGAAAATAGAAAATAAGAAATTATCTAAGATTTTGGAATATTACTAAGACATTAAGAAGCACTGAAAAATAAATTTTTGATATTTAGGCATTTTTAATAGTTTTAAAGGCTTATTTTCTTTAAGAAACAAAGAGAAATAATTAGGAGATAAAACTTGATTTGGAGAAAAGAGATAATAAGGACTTATTTAAGATCTTGGGATGGCATATAGAAATTAAACAGCCTTATAAATAAATTTATGAGGCCAGATGTATCTTTAATAATTTTTAAAGTTTATTTTCTTTATTAGTTAGGAAAAATAGTTGGAAAATGAATTTAAATAAGAGAATATTTAGAACATTGGGGTATTGTTTGACATTTAAAAAGTCTTATAAATAAATTTTGGAAATTAAAGTATATCTAGAGAAATTATTTTTGGGACAAATTCAGGTCTATTTTTAAATGATAATGGTAAATAAAATTACCATTTAAGAGAGAAATGGAAAAAGAGAAATAAAAAGGACAATATCTGTCCCTAGTTGAAAATATCCTAAGTTATAATCAAAAGGGCAAAATAATAATCTACCATTTAAAAATATCTCTCCATTTCCTTTATTAATTTCTCTTCTCTCATTCCTTATTACTCCTCCCTCTCTGGCCGACCTTTTCCTTCGTCCCTCACTATCTCCATATCCTCTCTGTTCCTTCGATTCCCAACGGCGGACGATATGAAGTATCTTGCATGATGAATTTCTGAGCTTAGGAAGGCTTCGGTAGTTTCGTCTCCCCTGCTCTCTGTTTTGTCCAGTTTTCTTCTCTCTGTGCCGCTGACTTTATTGTTCATCTCGATGATACTCTATTGTTATTCTGCTTTGATGGATTTGAAAAGGAGAAAATATGGTTGTTGATTGTTTTGGCTGACGGTGTTCGGTTGGTATGTAAGGGAATGTGAAATTGTTCTAATTTCTCCTCTTGTTCCTGTCTACTCTGTTCGACGGGTTACACTGGAATTGGGGAGGTTTTATTGATTCTAGGATTATATGCAATTGAAGTTCTGTAATGATGATTGAAAAATCTGATTTCATATGTATTCAAGAAAGTAGAGAGGAGGAAGAATTGATGGTATTCCAATTA
Organism: Mimosa bimucronata; assembly: GCA_037074515.1. Classification (NCBI taxonomy): domain Eukaryota; kingdom Viridiplantae; phylum Streptophyta; class Magnoliopsida; order Fabales; family Fabaceae; genus Mimosa; species Mimosa bimucronata. The sequence continues at coordinate 10,395,922 of CM073443.1, read as the reverse complement.
TAATTTATGAGACAAAGTTGCAAAAGGCTGAAGAAGGATTTAAGTTGAAGTTAGGGTTGTGGGATCTTTGGAAGTTAGAAGTGGGATAGTGGAGTTTAGGAAGGTAATTGAATCTTGGTTGTCTTTAGAGACTTTAAATAAGTATAGGTTAGTGTGTAAGTAATTTCAATTCGTACTTGAAGTTATGAGTTGTGAAGTGGGGAGTTTTATTTGGTGTTTGAAACTGGGACTTTGCGGATTCAGTAAAGGAGATTTTCTAATGAAACCAGTATACATTTCGAAGTGTTAAAGGAATTGGAATATGTTTGATTATATGCATTAATTTAGACGTCTCTGTTTTGGCTGATGATGAGGGGATAATGGTTGTTGTGAAATGTTTGTTAATAAGTAGCTAAATCCTGAAGAACATTGGGAATAATATAAGATTATGTGAGTATGTGTGATATGATGTTTGAAGTTTATTGAATTTGAAAGAATTAGTTATATTAAAATTGGATAGCTCCCATGGAAAGTCATTGAGGATTAAAACTAATATCTTCGGTTTATCCAATTTGTATTTAAAGAGTCCTTTAAAGGAAGTGCAAGAGAGCTTACAAGTCTTGTTGGGAATCTATTATTCTTACAATGTGAATTGGTACGATGTTGCTGTTATGAGATTCCTCTAAACTAGGAAGGAATAGTGATGGATGGCTAAATGATTAGAGTTGATGTTTGATGTTTCAGGTTCAAGATTAAGGAAAGGAGAGTTGATTTTTTAAAATTTTGAGTTAATCTATGGTGATGTTTTAAGGACTTTTGGGTAGTAGGATTAAATAATCGAAGTTGTTTGATTGATGTTGGAAGTTAGCAGAAGGGTGAATTTGCTTGATTATGATTGAAATCATTGTGGGATTTTGATAATATGGATGAAATGGGTAACATTAGGTTGTGTATTTTGGATTGTGATGGGAAGAAATTGCGATAGGGGAGTGATTCATTGTAATTCTAATTTGAATATTATGATAATTGTAAATCTTATGGAAATGCATTAGGTGTGAAAAAAAGGGGGGTTAGGTAATTGTATAAAGATAAGAGAGAGTTATTGAATTGTATTGTGAGCTTGGAATTTGAAGTAAGTTATTGAGAATTAAGATTTAAATTTCATGTACCAAGAAGCAAGAACAAAGTTAAGTTTGTCAGAATTTAATTTCTTAAAGTTTAGAAATCTGGTTGTAATATGTTGGTTGGGTCTAGTTACAAAGTTGAAGTATAGTTTTCAAATTTGGGTTAGAGTTTTATACCGTATCGGTACATGAGGAATAGGATATTTGAGACTGAAATGGCTTAGTATATCTCTAGGGTTGGGTCAAGCGAAGAGATTGTCAAATGAAGGTTTAAACTTTATGATGGCAGTCGGAATTCTCTAAAAGATTGTATTCATCGAGGGGAATGGAAATACTTACGTGAGATTTAAGTCCCAAGAGGTATCATGGAAATTAATCAAGGACTGAGGAGGGGTCAGCAGTGGGAAGTAATAATAGAACAAGCAGTTGATCAATGTTTGAGATTTAGTCCATAATTATAAGCTTTAGATGGATTTGAAGGAAACAGTTTCAGTTTTAGAAATCAAACTGTGAAGCCTAGAGATCTGACTTTAAAATATGTTTTGAGATTCCTCAGTATTAAATAAGTAATTTCAAACGGTGCAATTATACTTTAGGATGCTCAAAATGTGCTTAAAAATGTGGAAATTTGATTAGGTTTATTGTCATGGAGTTTGATAATGGTTATTGCTAAGATCTATGTGGTCAAATTTGAGATTTTAGTTGTTTGAGATATTTTAAGCATGTATAAGATTCCAAAGGTTTAAATGAATTAAAAGTAGGGAATTTATTGAAAAGGAGAGCAAAGATTTGAGCTTATAGAGGTTGATGGTCTAGAATATTGAGTTAATGTGGTTAACTTATGACCATCAAATTGGAAAATGTGAAGTAGATATTGAAATATCTTAGGGAGAGGTAAATGAATCTCTAATTGAGGATGCTTGCTTTTATATATGTATATATATATGCATTACTATAATTGTGTGAATAGTTGATTCTTGAAGTGGTGATTAATTAAATAAAAGGAGTAGGAAATGTTTTGAAGTTTGGTTGTTGGACTGGATTTAATAAATTAAAACCTCCATTCTATTTCTATTCTCTTAAACAACATTTTCAGTGACAACAGTGAATCAATAGTAAGCTATGATTCTGATAAGATTAAAGTTACACAGTATAGAAATAAGGAATTAATATATGGTAAAAGATTAATTGGAGTAGGTCATTTGAGTGATCTTTTGATCCTAAAAGGTTAAGATAGCTATAATAAATTATAATGTTCCACATATATATATAGAATGGGGTAGTATTAAATACATTAGGACCTGAGAGAGACGTGACATATAAAAATAAAAGTACATGTATTAATTTACTTTATTATTCATATGATATATAAATAGGTTATGATAGTTCGTCAAGGCAGTGAAAGAGAAAGGAGGCAGTTCATGATTAAACGTTGGTAACCAGGTAGCAGTTTATTTCAGTAACAATTAAATTACATGTATTATTTTGTAATAACTGTTGCATTTAGTTGGTAAGTTGTTATTCTTCAGTTGGAGTACTCTAGGCTTAGGTGGTTCGCTACCCTTTGCCAAACCAGTTTAGTTACAACGGGATTGTTATAACGAGAAGTCCTGCAGGTAGAGCCCCCACTAGTTAACGAAAGTATCGTTATCAGTGGTTGGTAGGTGCGGATCGCATACAGATTAATAGGAGTAAGATTATCATCATTTGTGTAGTTTTATGAAATATATACATGACAATACTAGCATGATAAAATATGTTAATGGAAGAAATTGCTATTGGGATTTCCAATCTCACCCCTTTCCCCAAACATTTTCAGTACGCAGGATGGGAGAAGCTAGCTGGGGAAGAAGATTAGAAGGAAGAATTAGAATTTTAATTGGAAAAGTAAGAGTTAGTTAAATATTCTAGTAATGTTATTTGTATATCTTGTAAAATTAAATTAATAAATTAATAGCAAAGAGTATAGAAAATAGAGTTGCAGAAATTTATTAAGGGATTTAAATTTCCTAAATGTTATAAATCATGAATAGACACCCTAAGAGGGTTAATGTACTTTTAATTGTTTTATTAACCACTTTGTTTGATAAAGAGTTTTAAGTTATTCCAATTTGTCTGGAAAGCCCATTCCAACTTAAAGAGAGTTGGTTTAATGCTTTAAAAAAAGAAAAGGTTTTAAATTTTCCGTATTTTTGGGCTTGTGACATTGAAAAGTGGTTATAATTCAATTAAAAATTGGTATAATATAGTAAAAAATTATAGGTGTTACATAAGCCCATTTAACAACAGACTTAAATGGGCATCTAGCAGGTATGGGCATGCCCATTCCCATTTAGCTTACACGAGTATGGGTATGGGCACCCCCATGGGTCACCCATACCCGCCCGTTGCACAGCCCTATTGATGGCATTAGATATAACAGTTTGCTTGTGATTTATGTTACAAGTCCACAAAACTTTAATAATGATTATGTTTGTTTATGGTTGACTTGTTCTTCTTATATGAGAGAAAATAGGTATTAAGGAGAATCAAGTGATTAAGGGACTATTTGGTTTTTTTTTTCTGTTTTCTGTTTTTTAAACAATTTTAAAAAATAAGCTTTGGAAACAAAGAAAACAAAAACATTTTTGGCTAATAGTTTCTCAAAAAATGTTTTGGAAACAAAAAAGTAAAAAATTTCATTTGGTTAAATTGTTTTTAAAACTAGTGTTAAAAACAAAATAAAACTAAAAATTTATCTAAAATAGTTGCAACAGTGACGTCGCATCCGCCGCCGCAATCGGTGATATTGCAACCGCTGTCGGCGATGTTGCGGTTTCCGTCGTTGTTGTTAGTGATGTCGCAACCGCTGCCTGTGACGTTGCAGTTTCCGTCGTTATCAGTGATGTTATGGCCGCCGCCGGTGACGTTGCTGTGTCCGTCATCCTCAGTGATGTCGCGACAACAATGCAGTTTTCGTTGTCTTCGGTGACATTGCATTTTACGAAAAGATACTTTTCTTTAAGTTAAAATCTACCTTTCCCATGCAAAGATTATTTTAAATATCCACTTAAATTTTTCTCCCAATAGGATCTCTTTTGGGTCCAAAAATAATTTCTTTAACTCTAAGTTTCTCAAATTAAAGGAGAAACTAAGCCTTTAAAATCCTTAAAATGTTCCAATTTCCATAAATTTATTTCTAAATCTCTTATAAAACTTTAATTAATCCCAAAATAAATTTTAAAATTACCATTAATCCATAATTAAAATATAAGATGTTACAATGACAACCGCCACTAACATCGACAATGTTGATGACGTCTTGACTGTCAACGGTAATGCTATGATAGTTGTCACCATCCGGGATGTTGCGCTTGTCATTGTAGTAACCATTGTGACATCCGGGGTGTGTTTGGATTACCGTTGGAGAAGTGACTTTTTTTAGAAGTGACTTTTGGATAAAAGTCATTTGTGTGAAGTGATTGATGTTTGGATTTGTGATGATAGAAGTGACTTTTTTTCAATTTGACTTTTAGAAACATGTTTGGATGATTATATTGAAAAGCACGTTTAGATGAAAAATTACTAAAAAGGGCATTATTTTCATTAAATAATACATATATAATATGCATATATTCTTATTAAAGGCTTAGTTTTTCCCTTATTTTCAGGAAAATAATTTTAAAAAATAATATTTTTTGTAGTTTTTCCCTTATTTTCAGGAAAATAATTTTAAAAAATAATATTTTTTGCTCAAAGGAGTATATTGTGGGAGAAAGTAGTTAGAAATTGTTGTGGTAAATTTTTGGAGATAAAAAGAAAATTTTAGATTAAAAGAAATTATTTTATTTGAGAATTTTAGAGGTCTAACAGTCTAATTTTCATACTCACTTTATTAAATAATACATAACAAAAGGCGTGGGACCCACCAGAAGTCAGAAGTTAGAAGCCAAAAGTAACTTTTTTTTGCTTCTGACTTTTGCCGTTACATAAGTCATTTTGGACCAAAAGTCATTCAGAAAATAAGTGCAACCAAACATATTTTTTTTCCCAAAATGACTTTTGCCTTTTGGGATGTGCTTCTAGGATCCAAAAGTAGGATCCAAACACAAACATAGTGTGGATGGTGGATAGGTGATGGACTCATCCTTTCAATCCAAGAGAAAAATTATTTCTCATTTTTCGAAACAAAAACAAAAATTAAAAAACACATAAAAATTGTTTTATTTTTTAGTTTTTTAAAATCAACCTTTTGATTTAATAATTAATTGAAAATAATTCCCAAATAAGTTTTTTTTAAACAAATACAAAAACTATTTTAGTACAGCATAAGTGATAAGGCGGGCTCTATAGTAAACCACTTATAACATAGGATGACATAATTCTTTTTACCTTTTCGATTTTGATGTATGATATGTGTGTGTGTGTGTGTGTATAAGCAAAAGTCAGTTCAAAAAATATATAAGCAAAAGGAAACAACTGATGATCAAGATTCAAGAGATATTGAAAATTAATTTAAAAAAGTTACCATACAGCCAGCTTTGTTATAAAAAATGAAAGCATATCTCCATTTTTCTATCAAATTCAGTTCAATATTTCAAATTTTCAGAGAAAAATACTATATCCGTTAAAAAAAGAAAAAAAAAATACTACGTCTATTAATCAATAAGAACCGACTTTTTCTCAATGGTATTAATTACTTTTATCGTTGGACACTAAAAATCTAAAAACAGTTTTGTCATTCAAACAATAGTAACATTTACGATGGCCCAAAAAGGAATTATTCTGAGCATAACCTTTTACAAAATAATACTCCTTCCGTCCTACAATATGAAGTCTTTTTAACAGAATTGTGAGTTCCTAAAAAATTAGTTAGAGTTAGTTAAAAACAATAAATTTGTAAGAAATATACATTTTTTCTAAAGTTGCCATTATTTATGAATGAGTAAGAGAGTGAGTAATTATGAAAAGAAGATGAAAGAAAATGTGTGGGAAAATTAATGCATGTATAAAATTGGGAAAACCACATTTATTACTCAAACAAAGTCAAATAAGACTTTATATTTTGAGACAAGATCATTCAAAAAATTGGACCTTATATTATGGGACAGATGGAGTAATTACTAAATTTTCCCAATGGCATTTGGCTTATGAGGATTGGGCAAGTCCTTACAATGTGATGAATAAAGGGAAAATTGCACAGTAGTCCCAAGGAAGCAATTATACCACTGCAAGGTCCCAAAAATTCTCCTTATTGCCATCAAGTCCCAAGGGACTTTGGTGCAAAATTTTACAATTGTTCAAAGACCGTTTTGCCCCTTGAGTAAAAACACATACGGTGGGTGGGTGATGTTGAACATAGCAAGCCCTAAACACTAAGACTGAAATTCCTTCATTAAACAGCGAGAGAGAGAGAGAGAGAGAGCGGAGAAGGAGGAAGGCAAAGATCGGTGGTTGGCGAAGAAAGGTTGGTGGTGAACATCGGTGGTCTGCAAACAGAGGAAAGCGAAGCAAGGAGGCAAAGCTAGGAATCTTCGATTTCGGTTGGTATGTGTTCTTCATCCTTTCCTTTCTTTTGGATAGCAAGGCAATCTAGAGCTTGTGGCCCGAAAGTTTCTAAATTCATAGAAAGAAAGCTTAGACTTCGATTTTGATGTTTTGAGAAGTGATGTTGAGTGAGCAATCGAGTTGGTCGAATTTCCCCAAAAACCCGTGTCAGTGTTCACCGGCGCCTTCTTTGATGATTTCGGGTCATAATCTCTGGAAACACTAATGAAACATGAATAAAAGCAAGATTGAGTTAAGAGATAAGTTTCTATGCTGAATTTTGGTGTGTTTCTTGGTTATTCGATTCTTCTCCTGTTTGGTCCAAAAAATATTTGATCTTCTCTCTATGATTGTTGTTTCTGATTATCAGTAAGGGGATGGAATTGATATTTAATTGTGTAGGGTTGATATTTAATTGAATCTTTCTCTATGAATGTTAATTGTGTTTATTGTGTAGAAGGATTTGTTATAGCATTTTAACTTATTCTGTTGTAAGAATGTGGGGTTCCCATCTATAAATAATACCCACGGGTAATGTGAATGCTGTTATAAGCTCACACAACTAGTAAAGCAGGACGTGATGCTTGAAAATTTTTCTGCTGGTTGTGTGTTTTGTCATGTCCCATTTAGATGTTTATTCAAGGCATACTATACACAATGTTTTTCTTCTTGCTTGACGTGTCCATAAGCATATGCAACCAACTTAGGTACTATTTATTACTTTACGTCATATAGTAGAATGCTGTATTTTTCCTTGTATTGCTTAGGAAGTCATGATGATAGCAATAGTTGCAGAAAATGGGGTGAGTGAAATTGCAATGATGGGATCAAGATTCAGGAATAGTGTCTTAGTAAGAACTGTAGAGTCAAAATTAGGAATATATGGTGTAAGGCACTGTGATCTTGTCCCCAGAAACTGATCAAAGAAACTATAAGCTAGTCAAATACATTCCCTTGCAGGGATATTGGGAAAAGGCGTGAATGCAATGCATTTGAGATTGGACTATGCTTACTGTGTATTGGTGTATTTTGTGAAAACATATGTTTTGAAAATCTGGCTCTTTTAGTATAAAACAATCACATGCCCTCACATAATAGCTTAGTTTTGAAAGAAAGAAGGTGGTTAAGTTTAAGAATTTGATCCTGGTTGAATCCCATTCAGCATAATTAAATTGGATTACCAATACAAGGTATACTGGGCACATCCTTTATCCTCCTTCATGTCTAAAACTGCTTTTGCATTAGGGTGCTTGTTAAGAAATTTAATCACGCTTGGCCTTGAGAGTTGCTAAGGAGATGGGTTGGGAAAATTTTGGTGGAAGGTGATTCCATGGCTGTCATATGAGTTATAAAAGGGATTATTGATGGTTCTTGCTAGATTGTTAAAGCTAAAGTGTGTGTATATATATATATATGATTCGAATCTTCTTGTTCCTTCAATATATTGGGACTTCTTTCCTGCTATTGAATTGTATTCTGTTACATCTCTCCAAAGCCCACTTCTCATGAATTTTTATCGGTTAAGAAGTTGAGTTGGTTGTCAATGTTATGTTTATGCATTATAGTTCCCTCATGAATGAAAGCTCTTACGATTTGATTTTTTGATTGATCCTATAAATGAAATATTGTTGTTTTATTGCTGTAACTTGCCATTGCTTGTGTAGAGCATCATTTAAAAAAAACAATGAAATGAAATATTTGTCTAAATTGTGTGTGGAATTGACATATCTACATAATTCAACTTTATTTGCAGGGACTCATGTGGAGTCATGTGTTGTCTTGGCTGCAGATGTGGGATAGAAAGGAGAAAGATGATGAGGGTTACACCATGCCCAAGTACTCTATGGAGGAACTTCGGGAACTAAAGAAGGGTTGTTTGTGGTGGCTTGTTACTCATCCCAAAAATGTACGTGGTCATCAGGTCCTATCAATGTTGCAAGGGAACCATCAGAAGAGGAAGAAAACATAGACAACATAGTATATTAGCTTTTGATTTGGGGAGAGTGTGGATTTATGACAATTATATCATGTATTTTGATTTTGAATTGATAGTGAATTACCTAGTGACATCAATGTATTTTGATAATATTCTAGTAGTTAATGAAGCCTTTAGTGGCATTATTAATGATTTAATGGAATGAGTATATAGTGTCTATCCTTTGGTATGCCATGAAGTATTGGTCAGGTCATAATTAATAAGGAAAAATGGGAATGCATGTAATGACAACTCCCAAAGGCAGCATTAACAACTCCCTAAGGCTGCGTTAACAACTCATGGAGTTGTTAGTAGCAACTGAGGATGTCTCATCTTTTACACGAGGATGCATTTACAAGGCTTGGTATGACAACTCCGAAAGGCTGCATTAACAACTCCCAAAGGCTGCATTAACAACTACCGGACTTGTTAATAGGAACTGAGTAGGCATCATCTTAGTTTTACACGGGTTATAAGGCCTGTAATGACAACTCCTCAAGCCTGTATTAACAATTCCCAAAGGCTGCATTAACAACTCACGGACTTGTTAATAACAACTGCGTATGCCTCATCTTTTATGAGTGACAAGTTAAAAGGCATATAATGACAACTCCCTAAGCCTGCATTAACAACTCCAAAATGTTGCATTAACAAGTTCTGGAGTTGTTAATAGAAGTTGGGTCTGCCTCAACTATTAACTTTTCATTACTAAATTTTAGTCCTCACCCACAGATATGAAACCATTCTTTCTCAATCCATCATATCACATTAACAATTAAGTGAGTCTTCATTGACAACTTCAACTGTCAGTAATATTTCATTTACAACCTTATATGCATCCTATAGTCAACTATACCTAATCCAAAAGCTATCATAAACATCATACACCTTCCACTTTCAATGAGCACCTAACTTTTAACATGTCTAATGACATTTACAAAAGCTATCCAAAAGAGGATGCATTTACAAAAAGTCACAAAAGAAAGTCACAAAAGAGGATGCATTTACAAAAAGTCACAAAAGAGGATGCATCTCCAAAAAATCCCCCAAGAGAGGTCAACATGACTCAACTTGGATTCGGATTCTTGCAGGTTTTCACAGTGTGACCAGCCTCATGGCATCTTCCGCAATGATAAGACTTTCTGCTCTGAAATTGAGATTCAATCCTTTTCCTCTTGGGTCTCCCCGGTGGCCTTCTAGTTCTTGGGGGATTTAGGAAGGTTTGTGTCATCATGGGTGTAACTGTAGGAGATTCAGGATGTGTGCAATCATGTGTTGTTATAGGCCTCATCATACTTGCATATATCTTCTCTTGGGTGGCCAGTGATCTGTTTTGCATTCCATAGAAACCAACTCCAATTATCAATGGTTTCCCCACTAACTATTGCATATGCCAACATACAAATGATACACAAAATTTATTCAATAAACATATTCAACTTACACTTGTTCCTCTCCCCTTAACTCATCATCCATCAGTTGTGCATCATCCATTAGTTGTGCATTGTCATCTCCTTTTTCTCCTATATAAACATGCCCTTTTTTTTCATTGAAATTGATTAAATGTTCAATTCCTTCATCATCTATAAGGTCCACGAATGTGGTTGCATCACATGAAATTGTGAACTTCATAATAATTTCATTGCTCCCTTTTCCCACAATTGAACATATCATTGTCTTGAATTCTTCATAACTTGTGTTTTCCTTGACTATTTTTGATCTCGTCGTCCCCCCAACATATGTCAAATAACCTTCTCTATTAGTTACAAATTGTCCGCCTATGTGAAGAAAACATAGCAGATGCTTCCCAGATGTACTAGCCATTATAAATATCACCCTACAAAATTACTTTGTATTAACAACTAAATCACAAATAACATATATATCACCACCTTTTCTTCTCTGCACAAGTATTCTAATAACATTGATCAAAGATCCTGTTTATTCATTGCCACTCATATTGTAGACATAGAGAATAATATATCCCAAAACATAGCATCACATTAACAAGTGAACAACACATATTAACAACTACATATGCCACTATTAACAACACCTATTTCTCTTTTCGCACACAAAGTATAATAACATATTTAATAACCAGGTTCACATTAACAACAACACACATTAACAACTACCTATGCCATTATTAATAACACCTCTTTCTCTCTTCGTACAACAAGTATAATAACATATTTATTAACCCAGGTTCGCATTAACAACTTAACAACACATATTAACAGCTACATATGCCACTATTAACAACACCTTTTTCTCTTTTTGCACAAGTATAATAACATATTTATTAACCAGGTTCACATTAACAACAACACATATTAACAACTACCTATGCACTATTAACAACACCTTCTTCTCTTTTCGCATAACAAGTATAACAACATATTTATTAACCCAGGTTCACATTAACAAGTTAACAACACATATTAACAACTATATATGCCATTATTAACAACACATTTTTCTCTTTTCGCACAACAAGTATAATAACATATTTATGGACCCAAGTTGATTCATTACACTTAAAATGGAGAAACAGAACATCAAAAAGGAAAAAAAACAGAGCATCATCTATCCAACTGGATACAATAAAGCATCAGACTCCATTAAACCCTACCCAACTAAAATGATGAGAGCATGAGTTTATTAACACAATCTTCTTCATTAACTATGTCAGCATTATTACTTCATGCATCAAATGGGTTATTTTGATTACCTAAAACCCATCAATGTTGACACCAAAACATCCTTTCTTTGTCATTTTTTCAGGTAAATAGAGTATGAAACAAGAGTACCTTTGTATCTTCAAACCTGATCAAGACAACATTTGAGTAAAATCAGATAAGGGCCATAGTGAGTTGATCGAACCACAACTATCGCTCTTCACGTTTTCTTGTTCTATCTTCACGTCATTTTTGTTCTTCAGTGAAAGAAGCAGAGCATGTTCTGATTGTTGCTCCCCTCATTCACATGTTTTATTTTTACAATTAATGTGGGCAAAATGGTCTTTGAACAATTGTAAAATTTTGCACCAAAGTCCCTTGGGACTTGATGGCAATAAGGAGAATTTTTGGGACCTTGCAGTGGTATAATTGTTTCCTTGGGACTACTATGCAATTTTCCCATGAATAAATACCCACATTTAGTGTCCAAATGTGCCTCACACAAGAAGGAGGAGGACACGTGCCTAATAAGGAAACATGTATTAATAATTTTTATAATTCTCAAGTATTTTATTTTTATTTACACTTTTCTTTAAAAATTATGATATAAAAAAATATATAATCTATAAAAAATAGTGTCATAGTACTCTGTAACTTTTTTATTTGTTCAATTTTTATGCACACCTAAATTAAGTTTAAAGGGTTCATATAATTTTTAATTTATTAATTTCACCCAATTTTGATTTTAATCCTTCAAATTTCAAATAAAGATTTTTAGTCTTTCAAGTGTCATTTTATAACGTCGGCCCTTATAGATTAATAAAAATTTGGGCAATTTTGCCAAAATAACAAAAACTTTTTGTTTGGAATTGATAAGCTAAAACCAAAATGAGGGTAAATTTGATAGAGAAAAGATTATATTAATTCAAGTTCAAACATTAGAAAATTAATTGAACCTTTTAAGATAGTTAAGTTAGTATGTATTTTTTAATCTGTTTAAATTAGTATATATTATTTAACATGATTTCTTTTAAAGGAAATAGTTGACCCCAACTATTAATTTCATACCTTAGTATTATATAATTGTTATTATATATTTTAGGTTCTCCAAAATTTATACAAATTTTTATAAGCACATATATAATCTAATGTGACGCAATTATGTTCTAGGAAATATGGGCACTAAACGTGGATATATAGATTTTGTATCATATCATTCATATGTAACTTTACGTTATACTTTGTATGTTTTTAAGTGTATGAAAACATAATTCAGTTTAAAAGAAAAAGTGTTATATAAGAAGTTCCTTGTGTAACATCCTAAAAATTAATTGAGGATTTGTGAGGGTAAATAGGAATTTATTAATGATAAATGATGGATTATGAGAATATTTGAAGGATTTTGAGGTATTTTTGAGGATTTTAAAGGCCTAGTTTCTCCCTTATTTGGACAATAATAATTTTGGGAGAGATGTATAATGATTTAAAAAGAGTTTATTGGTGGCCTAAGATGAAGTCCGACGTGACTCAATTTGTCTTGAAGTGTCTGACCTGTCAGAAGGTGAAAATCGAACATCAGCGGCCAGGTGGCCTATTGCAGAGCATTGAGGTTCCTCAATGGAAGTGGGACAGTATTTCGATGGATTTTGTGGTTGGCTTGCCTTTAACTCAGTCTGGTCACGATTCAATTTGGGTTATCGTGGACCGTTTGACTAAGTCCGCTCATTTTCTTCCGATCAGGATTAATTATCCTTTGACTAGATTAGCTCAGATGTATGTGGACGAGATCGTCAGGCTTCATGGGATTCCCGAGAGTATTATTTCAGATCGAGACCCACGATTCACCTCTGAGTTTTGGAGGTCTTTACAGACGGCTTTGGGTACGAAGCTCAAGTTCAGTACTGCGTATCATCCTCAGACCGATGGTCAAACTGAGAGGACGATTCAGACTTTGGAGGATATGCTCAGGGCGTGCGCTTTGGAGCTACCAGGCAGTTGGGATAGACATCTTCCATTGGCGGAATTTGCCTATAACAACAGCTATCATTCGAGTATTCAGATGGCGCCTTATGAGGCTCTATATGGTCGGAAGTGCCGGTCGCCAATTTGTTGGACGGAGCTTAGCGAGAGGGCTATTATTGGCCCAGATATTGTAGATCAGACGACAGAGAAGATTAAGTTGATTCGCCAGCGGCTATTGACTGCCCATAGTCGGCAGAAGAGCTATGCAGATAAACGACGTAGATCGTTAGAGTTCAGTGTTGGGGATCATGTTTTTCTTCGGGTATCTCCGACTACGGGTATTGGGAGGTCCATTAGAGCTAAGAAGCTTACTCCCCGGTTTATGGGTCCGTTCGATATCATTGAACGGGTCGGATCAGTGGCATATAGGGTGGCATTGCCTCTACAGTTATCGAATCTTCATGATGTTTTTCATGTTTCTCAGTTGAAGAAATATCATCCAGACCCTTCGCATGTGATTGAGCCTGAGGAGGTCGAGTTGAGAGAAAACTTGACATATAAAGCTGAGCCGGAAAAGATTTTAGACGTTAAGGATAAGCAATTGAGGAATAAAACGATTAGACTAGTTAAGGTGTTTTGGAGAGGTATGACTCCAGGGGATGCTACTTGGGAGACCGAGGAGCGCATGCGACGAGAGTACCCTTATCTATTCCCTGGGTAAGTTCCGTTTATTGAGTGATTTTATACGTTGTATGTGTTGTGTTTGTTTTGGGGTCATGTTAGCAGAATTTTGGGGACAAAATTCTTAAAAGGTGAGGAGAGTTGTAACATCCTAAAAATTAATTGAGGATTTGTGAGGGTAAATAGGAATTTATTAATGATAAATGATGGATTATGAGAATATTTGAAGGATTTTGAGGTATTTTTGAGGATTTTAAAGGCCTAGTTTCTCCCTTATTTGGACAATAATAATTTTGGGAGAGATTATTTTTAGGATCAAAAGAGGTTAATATGGGAGGAAATAAATAAAGGATATTATGGGAAAATTTTGAAAGTGAAAAGAAAATTTTTTGTTCAAAAGAAATATCTTATTTGAGAATTTTAGGGTCTAGTAGTGTAGTTTTCTCTTTCCACTCTGCCGACACTCAGTTCCTCGTCAATAACTTGTCACTGTGCATCAATTATTATTCCTCAACCAATCACATTCAACTACTATTTATATATATTATATTATATTATTAATATAATATATTATTATTATATTATTATTATATTATATTATTATTTTACTATTTATCAAATATATATATATACTCCCTCTCCGTCTCACTCCCTGCCTCACTCTCTCGTCTCACGTTCTCTCTCTCTCTCTCTCTCGTCTATCTCTCTCTCTCTTGCTCTCTCTTTCCACCATATATATTCCTATTATTAGACTTATCAGAGCTCGTTGATATAGGAATATTAAGCTTTTCGGCCAACTAAGCACATTTTTGGATTCCCGTAAGTCTCCTCTACATTTCTATGTCATTAGTTTTTCGATTTGTTATACTTGAAAAATTAGACCTTGCTTAAGTTGGTAATTTTTGGGAGTCCTAAAATTAATAAATAGAAGCTTAGGCCTCGATTATGAGTTTTTCTGAGTAGATTTTTTATTGGTGGAAGTTTTCCTAATTATTAGGAATTTTTAGATTTATGAAAGTTTTAGAAATTGGGGCTTTTAAATTATTCGAGGTGCTTATGGGTAAATTGATGATTTTTAGATGTTTATTAAGGTTATATGAGGGGATTTAATTAATTGATTTGATTGGGGTTTGCACCTAAAGAATTATTAAGGGATTATGGGATATTAAGGAATTTTATAAATAGTTATTGGAAAGATTAAATAATTTTGGATATATGTATAAATGGAGTAGAGATAAATTTTAGAGATAAAAAGGGAGAATAAATGTTAAATAGAAATTTAAAATAAGTAAGGGCAAAGAAATGGTAGTTAGTAATTTAATTTCCAACATATAAAATTGTTGGATAAATAATTAATTGTGGTAGTATGTATGATTGTGTAGTGCTTGAATTGCACTGAGTTAGCACGGGGGAGCTGCACTATTGTGAGATTGGTGCCAGCTATCAGGTAACCGCTTTCTGCTTGTTTATGTGTGTGTGTAGTGTTAGTAAGAAATTTGAAATATTATTATTTGAAAATTATGATGTTATATGGAGATGAGATTTTGAATCACAAATTGAGATTTGATTATCAATTGATGATTGATGAGATATGGAAATGAGATCTTGGAATATTAATATTTTTATAATAAATGTCCTGTGGAGTATTATTTTGAAATGGCATAAATTTGTGATGTGAAATATTTGAAACGGAAATATATGTGGTTTTGGAAATTATTTAATATATGTATATTATGAAAATACTGGAAGGCCTGGTGCCTGATTGTGGTGTTGCATATCTATGTGTTGTATGTGAGAAATTATTTGGGTATGTGACACCGGTGAATTGGAAATTGTGCCATCACGTGATGAGGTACCCTGTTGCGCCACAGGGACTAATTGATATATTATGAGAAATAAAGGAGAGAAAGACGAAAGAGGGGATATCGCCCCTTACGGATTCAGAAAGGACAGAGATCCTTCTAATCTGTGGTACTATTCAGGGAGGGTAGAGAGTCCCTCGTGAACTGTACCGTGGTGATCAGGGGTGGGTGGAAGGTCCCGACTGGTCCCACATGTCTTCCCAACATTTCTAGTAAGATTTGTTTGGGTTGTCTGTAATTATCCATGATATATATACTATTATTGAGGATGAATTGTGATGGGTTATTCCATAATTATAAACGATGAGAAAAGAAATTTAGGATCAAGATATGCATTATATACCTGAGCATGCTGTTTGAAATAATGTATATATATATGTATTCCACTGGACACCTTGCTAGCACACACCGCACTTAGATGAGTAGTTAGTGGTTGCGTTTTGGGGCTACCCCCGTTGATCTCACTTTTGCAGGTCCTAGGAGCGAAGTAGGAGGTCAAGGGAAGGATCCGGGAACTTCTCACTGATATCGTGAGATACTCTGGACCAGAAGGACAGGAGGTATTGCCACATTTAGGATCATATTTTGTATGATGCTTCCGCTGAACTTTGTTCCTACTCTGGGGAAAAATTATTGTATAATACCTATTATGGTATGGTATTTTAAGAATGATGTGTGGAGTTTAATCATACATAATGAAATTCTCTGTTATTGTAATGGGAAGAAAGTTATATTGTGATGACAGAGATTGGAGTTGAGGTTGAAATATATATAAATATTATGGAAAGATCTTTTTCTAACTATGTTAGCGAATTTTTGGTAATTTAATTCTTTTTCCTAACATAATTAGTACTATAAACGTTTTAATATATTGTTGTTAGTAGTTAAAAGTGGAATTTGGAGGTAATGTTACACCTTGTATCATTTCTATTTAGCTAAGGAAATTTTGTTAAGGAAGGAAGGGCTTGGGTTGTCTCCATAAAAGGGATCAATGATTTGAAACAAGACAAGAGAACACTAAAACATTAAAAATTATTTATAGTTTAATTTCTTAATGAATCCGTACAATTAGAATCCCAAAGACATGATTACGATGCTTGATTTGGACTTTGCTTTAAAACTAGTCGTACAAAAAAATAAATAAATATTTATACACAAAAATGCTTTCGTATGACCAAATCCTAAAGAGGTACATCTTTATATAATTTGTTAAGAATATATTCCCCGTCTAATCACACTTGAATCTTGCCTTACTCCTTATTTTTTTATTGCACGAAATTTTATCGATAAAGAATCCACTTTGCTTCCGTGAGAATCTCCCCTCAAAGATTCCATATTCTGATCACTAAATCAATTTAGGAAATTTGTATTATCAAATTTAGTTATGTTAGTGCATGCTGAGTAAGCAGCGACTTCCAAGTCAAAACAAGTCAACTTTAATCTGCAATTTTTTACCCACCACTTTCAATTTCTACCGTGCAATATGTGTATTTGTTGGTTAGAGTTTTGCACCTATTGCACGTTTGAATAACATGTGGAGAATCAATTTTACACTTTATCGGGATAAATATATAAGAATAATAGTTGTGTAAAAAACGGGTAAATATATAAGAATGGTTGTGTAGAAAAATGGGCATACCTGAAGTGTGATTATTTATCTCCAAATGATCACATTAAATCCAATCACAACAAGTTAATAATAGACTCAATTAAGGACGTACAACAAATACACCCAAGACATGAAGATAAGAAAAAGGAAGTTAGAATGAAGAGTGTATTTTTATATCCTTAACCGAAATCATCTAGCTTATTTATAGCGTTTCACATACCCTTCAATATATCTCAGGGAAAGGGGAGGAAGGAGAGAGAATACAACTTATAATATGATTAGGAGATATCACAAAATATTTGTGAGAAAATCCTACAAAAATACTCTTAAAAATGGAGAAGGATAAATCAGTCCGATAAATTTGAGAAAACACAAATCATGTGCCAATGAGGAATGTGAGATTTTTATATATTACCAAAAGGCACAATATATACTTTGTCAATTCATAATGAAAAATTTTTTTGTTGAATTTGTGAGGGATTTCCCAAAATATACTTTGTCAATTCATAATGGAAAAAGTTGAAGTGGTGAATTGTTAACATAAATTTAAAAATTATTATGATTAAGTTGAAAATTTCTATGTTGAAGTTGTGAACTCTTATACTATGCCTTGTCAATTCTAAGTAGATTAAGTTGTAGTTGTAAATTGTTAACATAAACTCAAAAATCGGTACGTTCAAGTTGAAAATCTCTATATTCAACTTGTGAATATTTATGGTGCATTTGACAATTATATGGGCATTTTTGTCTTTTCATAAGATATAAAAATTTTCATATTCCTCCATGATATCTTATTTGAGATTTCTCAAATTTAAGGGGCTAATTTGTCTTTTTACATTTTCAAAAGTATTTTTATGTGATTTTCTCAATATTCATCCAAGCTTTTTTATATTATGTATATTTTGACCCAGTGCTCTTGGTGGATCGGGCTATTTTTCAACATTTTGTTTCATAAAACAAAAGAAAATTTTACTATTCAGATTGGAGCATTAGCGGGCTAAAAAATAAACAGAACGAAATTAGGAGTAAAAGAACGTGTGACTAAGCTTAAATTAAAAGGCAAGAAAAGAGTGAGAATTATTTGAAATTTTGTTGGAAGTTATTCGTAAAAATAGAATTTGAATATTTTGGGTAATGAAGTTAAGCTCTGTTGCTGAAAAAAAAAACTTATATAATTGTCTTTTGAAAACTTGGTTTTCCTCTTTAAATTTGGTGGATATTATATAGGAAAAATGGAAGATACATATTATGTATCTATATCAATCCTCCGGTGAAAATTGGTTGGATAATCTTTCTAAATTAAGAGAGAAAAAGTAACGTTCATAATAAGCTTCTTACAAATGAAAAGAAAATGAGATGAGGGATCATTGAGACAGTGCAATCATGATGATGTTAAAGACTCTTTACACGTTTTACGTGATTTTGCTAAGGTTAAATTATTTTAGCTTTCAATTGTTAAGTCTAGTCACAGGTTGAGGTTCTTCAACTGTGGATTCTAGAAATCGTGTTTTGTAAATTTTAATGAAAATGTGGGATAGTATGATGGACATTGGAAATAAATTTTTGTTACTATCTTATAGTTTATTAGGAAACAGTGCAATGAAAAGGTTTCTGACAACTAAGATTGGGGAGTTCATGGACTCCTAAATAAAGGCTAAAGCAATATTGTCTTGCTTTTCTATAGCAAAACATCATATGGACCAAGCCAAATTACAAGGTACTAACAGGGCCAATGAGATACAATCTCAAATGGGGATGGAAGATAGATGATTGTCAATATTGATGGAGCACATTCTCATAAAAATGACAAGACAGGATGTTGAGACACTGTTAAAGATCATAAAGGTAATCTTCTTGAAGCTTTCATGCTTAACATTCAATATAGAGACCCTTTAATGACAGAACTTTGAGCATGCCTTATTGGACTTAGAAGAATATGGGATGGGAATCATAAAAAGTTTGTTTGAGAAATGATTCTTCAAATGCAATTAAACTTATCAAGGATGAAACTAAAATTCTTCATGAAAACTGGAATTTATTAATCCTTGAAAATGTCAAACGATTAATAGGGATTGACTTATTGATAATCCACAAGTCAACAGAGAGAACAATATAGAAGCTGATATACTCACCAAGTGTTCCTAAGAGATGCCACCTAGTTCTCACTTAGCTCCTTTATATGAATTTTGTTTGTTTACTTCTTACAATGTATTGTAGATTT
The DNA here is from genome assembly GCA_037074515.1 of Mimosa bimucronata. Lineage (NCBI taxonomy): Eukaryota > Viridiplantae > Streptophyta > Magnoliopsida > Fabales > Fabaceae > Mimosa > Mimosa bimucronata. The sequence goes on along the minus strand of CM073443.1, from coordinate 10,376,302 downwards.
TATCACTTTCTTTTATGTTAAAAAAAACAAAAGTAATAGCTGCAAGCCTGCAACTTTGGGCAAGCCCTATAATCTGACTTGACCTGGCCTAACCTAAACTAATATAGGGTGTGTTTGGATTGACTTATGAAAAAGTGACTTCTATATAAGTCAGATTGTGTAATGAGATTTATGTTTAGGTTAGCTGTGAAAAAAAATGACTTATAAGTGACTTATTTTCCATAAATCAAATTGTGTATGTTTGGGTTAGTTGTGATTAGATGTGAAAAATAAGTCAGAATTTGTGGGCCCTACCTTATAAATGACTTAGAATTCAGAAATAAACTGTTTTAAACAGCTTATAGCTTATTTTAACTTATAAGATATAAGTTACTTATAAGTCAAATTAACAATAAACCGAAACAAACATGTAAAATAGCTACCAACAATTTTAAGTACTTTTACCCCAAAAACACTTATTTTTTGCTTTTAAGCCTATCCAAACATGCTTAACAACAAGTTTTTTTATTTTGGGCAAAACGAAGAAATTTCCATTTTAAAAATTATTCAAATATTCAGTGTATTAGGAAGACATCTCAACTCTCAAGTAACAAGGCAAAACAAGTCAAAGTGAGCCACGAGTTGTCCATAGTTATTAAAAGCAAGCTTCGGGCCTTACGCCCATACTGACTCTGCACAATTTGGGGAACTATTTTTTTTTTTTTTGGGTGAAAATCATGTATTAAATCATTTTAATAAATATATTATTTACAACCTAGAAAAATTTGAATTCAATTCTGTGTTTGGATCAAATTTGTTGAGACAATTTGTTAGAAATACTGTGCGTAGGTGTGTCAAAGAAAGTGTATCTCCAATAGTATTAAAATGTAGAGATAAATTTTGAGAAGTCATGCTCTTATAAATTAAAAAGTTTATGTTTTTTCTAAATTAATAAGTGAAGTTCATGAATCTAACATATGATTATGACTGTTTAATTGAAGTGATATAGTGGTTCAACAGGAACCACTTCAAGGTATCTCTTCATTATCTATAAATATCCACAATCACATTAACACCGTAAAAAAACATAACTTAAGAAAAGTGAAGAGAAAACAGAAAGTTAGAATCTTCAGTTGTCTCTAAGTTACTTATCTTCCGCTAGTTCTGGAATAATGTATCCTTACAGGAGGGATGTGCTCATTTAATTCTAAAGAGTGCCACGATCTATTCAACTAACGGGGTTGTAAAATATTTCTTATGGATGATGTCCTTTGGATACGACTCAAACAAAAAATTTTCTTGATTCTTGTACCAATTACTGTGATCAATCACTTATTGTTGGACTATATATGCTATCCAACCTAGATTAAAAATAACATCATTCCACTTGGTACAACGAAAGCCATAACATCTTTTTTTATAGTAAGGGACTATCTGGTGTGAGATGGGAGGAGGGAAAATTTTGTGTTGGTTTTTTGAAAAAAATAGAAAAGTGAGGTTCAAAGTTTTTTAATTTTGGTTAAAGTATACATTTGATCTTTTATATTTGCATCAAATCTTCTTTTGGTCTCTCAAGTTTGATCTTTTTTGTTAACACCGTTAGTTTCATTTAACGAAAAATGCTGATTCAATAGATTTAAACGGAGATTTCATAATTAAATACTGACAAAATAAGTGTACATTTTAATTCATAAGCATAATCATTCTTATAATATAAAGTTTACCCATTTTTATTAGCATTTATCTATAGAATCACTTTTTACATTTGTTGAATCAGCATTTCCTCTGAAATAAAACTAATGGTGTTAACAAAAAATTATTCAAAACGCATTTTTCAAACTTAAGGGACCACAATGACATTTAATACAAATATAAAAGACTAGAAGCACACTTTAACATTTAATTTATTATCTTACATTTTTCTCTTTATTAAAATTTTACAACCCTATTTTCCAGTTATTTTTAAAGCCAACTCATAAAATTTTTCTCCCATTCACTCGTTTATATATATATATATATATATATATCTCAATTGGCAATCGGCTCCTTTCCTAGATTCTATTACCAGATATCCGAGTAACTGACTACTCAAGTTTCAGAATTTGTGGCTTTCCCTCCAAATATAAACATCTCTTTTAGGACTCAAATTCAAGATCTCAAGGGATCTAGAGGGCCTTAAACCATTAGACCAATTATATGTTAGTTGGTGAATTCGTTTCTTGTGCATATAATTATATGATACCTTGGTATTACCTACTATTTAAACTTGTTATTATATCCAAAACAGGAACCAGCTCTTTAAATATGTTGTTTAACTCACAAGGTAATTCTCGATCTTATTTAACAAGTATCGAGTACTGATAAAGACAACACGGTATCTAAGGTGAAACTTGGCTATTTTTTCCTCCATGTGTGTATTACACGAGAGAGTTCTTAAACTACCAACAATTAAAATTCGAAAGGTGAAGACAATAAAGTATGGAATTAGATGCTGTTATACCTCAATCTAGTGCTCTGTGACTCATCCAATTTTGAATTAGAATCCAAACCACATAATTGTTCACACTACAAGTTAGACTTTCCCTAGTAGAATCCTAGAGTATGCTTTTAGATTTTTATTAAAAAAAAAAACTTTTATCAATGATTGATACTTCTAGTCTCTTTTGATTTAGTAATATTTACCATTAAAAGATGTTTAAGTCAACTTTCATGTATTTTAATTAATCGAAACTTTTAAGATATACTTATAACAAATTATAACACAAAGAAAAAGACTTAATAATTAAAATAGGACGCTTGACCTGGAAAATTATGAAGTTAAAATTAAACCTTGTGAATCTCACGCTTGTTTAATATATATATATATATATGACTTATAAATAATAATCATAATGGGTATTGATTGAATCTTAATCCCATCTTTTAGTGTAGGTATCTTTTGCGTCAAGATGACTAGAGACTTGGTTGACTCACCAAATTAACCTGATTTGACTTGTTTAACTTAAACTTGGATAGCATGGTTATTAAAAGAAAAATGTAAAAATTAGTCCAAATGAATAGGGCTACCATTTTGGCATAGGTCAAGCATTGAGCAAGCATCTCAACCATGAAAACCTAACTTACCATGGATAATGTTTTTTTAACATTTTCATGAATATTGGTTGATTTTTATGAATGCATTTTTCTTGATTATCTCATCATGTGATAAGTTGATGTTCTAATTATCTTGAAAACTTTTTATTGACTAACATTAAAAAATACATTTTACTTAAGTTAAAAGTGTTTTTTTAACTTTAGTTTAGGAATCAGTATAAAAATCAACCAGTATAAAGTCAAGATTTTATCAATCTAAAGATGAGATGGCCTGAAAGAAGAAAATGTATAAGCTCAAATTTTATATAAGTTTGATTCAAACAAGTGCTAAGGCGACCATGATTCACAAAAAAGCTAGTTTAGGGTGCTCCATGGTAAGCAAGTTATGATATAATACCAACTGTATCCAATCTTTATCTATTCAAAAAGACACCAAAAGATCTCCATGCAATTGGGAAAGTAGTAGAGAGATAGATATCATCTTTGAGATAAATAATTATATTAATTAACTTTAATTTAACTTTACTTGGCATGAGTCATCACTTTATGTGTATAGATACTCCTATTTTGTTGAGCATATGTGCCTACTACTACATACACTATTCAGCTTTTGATTGAATACTCCATCTATCTATATCTCTTTAATTTTGTGCATCTTAATCTTATCTTTGAAAGAACCATTGTTAAAATGCTCTAAGGTATCAATCAGATCATATATCATGTACAAGGACCTCTCAATTTTATTATTATTTTGCTTTTAATATAATTCTAGTGAACAGTACACTACACATTAATATCATTGTTATATTGGTGCCTTAATTTCATTTGATTTAATTATTGTTATATGATATTATTCCTCTTTTAATCTTTGCCTTAAATCCCAAGATTCTGGATAACAAACATGACCCAAGTTGGTAAGTTCTTTGCGTTGAAACTTCCCCTCCCATGAGATTATATGAAGATGATCAATTATTCTAAAATCATATCTTGACCCGTCAAGGTACTCTCAAATTTATAGAATATAAAGAAATAAGATTGAAATAGGTTTAAAAAAATTGACAAGTGAAATTGATTGCATGTTTGTTCTTGAACTTTTTAGTAATTAGCACTATTTTGTCAGATTCAAATATTGTCAATATAATTGATGGGGTTCAAATCAAGCACTTTCTATGTATTTGACATATATAATAATTATTTTTACTTTAAGAACTAACAAAATAAGATAATAAAAACTATTAAGAATTAATTACTTCTTCCATCCTAAATATAGAAGCTAGACAATCAATTTACATATATTAAAAAAATTAATTAAGTTAATTATTTATAATAAATGTGTATTAATTTTCCTAAAATCATTTGAAAAAAAGATTTATAAATTTAGAAGACAAAATAAATTGTCTTTACGTTTAGGATCAAAGTAAACCCTTCGTTGAAAAAAAAAGGATCAAGGTAAACGCTTCAACTAATAAGTCTTACATTTAGTGATTAACAAAGTGATTGCAAAAATAAATAGCTAACACTACTTGAGTCAGGTAGACAAAGGGTGTCATGGGATTCAATGTCCCCTTAAGTCTTTATCATAATTGAGTCTCAATATGTTCTAATTGGGATTTTTGACATATTAGGACCTCTTTTCAATATTTCAAAGAGTAAACTAAAAATTTACTCAAAATTCCAACTTTATGGTATTCACATCACACAGAATTTGTAACAAAACATAAGAGTGTGCTGAGCAAAAAGGGAGTGATGATTCTAGCCATTAAAAGAGTCAATACAAGACCCATATCCATGTATCAACTATATATGAAGCATGAGATCAAAAGTGGTGAGCAGAAGCAGAATGCATTTGGAAAACCATATTGTTCTGAGCTTGAGGTGATCCAAAGTAAGAAGAGGAATCATGATCATTATAAAGAAGAGCACTTCTATGCAGATTTTGGCCTTGCATTTTCATCCCATAAGAGTTATTAACTCCATAAGGATTAAACCCCATAACTCCACCTCCTCCTGCATTTGCATGCTGGTTCCATTGAAAATGTGCTTGACCTAAATTAGCAGCACTTGGAATATTTGCCTCCTGCTTTGGGTTACATCCATTTTTTATGTTATTGTTGTCTTCTAAACAAGCAGGTGGCCTTGTGGTTTCTGACAGATTCACTGTTGTTATATCATGAATGCTTGCTCTTCTCTTGTCTTTCCCTCCTGAAAGCTGCCTTATGAAGTACTTCTGTGCATGACTCGCCACCTGAGTCGGAGTCCGAGTCACCACGAAATTCCTTGATATGTTCCTCCAATCTCCCTTCCCATACTTCTTCAATCCCAGAAGAAACAGTCTGTGAAGAATTTCATCAAACAGTTGACACCCACATCACCAAACCAGCCACATATATACACATACATATAGTAACTTCATGAAACATAGAGATCTCAGGAAAAAAAAATGAATAAACTATATATCATATTATCAATCAATCAAGTTCTCTCAACAATAAACAATTCAGTCAATAAGAATTCCAAAAAAGGAGATCAAAGACTCTTACTTATGTTCTTCTTCTGTCCATGGGACACCTTTCTTTCTTTCATGTTCTGGGGGTCTTCCTGATGATGAAGATCTCTTTCCACCATGAGATTTGAAGCCATCAAATCCAGAAGAATTAACCCAATCCAAGGTGAATTGATGTGAGGTTGCTGTTGTTGTTCTGTTGGTGTTACTATTGTAATAACCTGGAATTGGTACCAACCCAGCTTCTATATTACAAACATCTTCTTCTAATTCTTTGTACTGCTTAATCACATCTCCCACTGTCTTCCCTGGAATCATTGCAGCAACTTTCACCCACCGATCTGGTGTGTCTTTATCATACACTGCAAGAGCATTCTCAAAAAGCTTGTTCTCTGAAACTGTCCATTTTGTTGTTGATGTGTTCATCATGGCTTCTGGAATTAGCCAAGTGGGATTATTGGAGATATGTGGAGAAGAAGAAGATGATGATGAGAGAATATCCATTTCCCACTTCATCAAAATCCAAATCACAAGGAGGGGAAAAAGAAAGAAAGAGAAAGTTACTGAAGCATATGGAAGTGAATTAGGGGAAGAAGAAGAAGAAGAAGAGTGATCTCTGAAACAGGGGAGAGAGATGACGAATAAGAGATTTTCAACACAAGAATATTATCAAGGACGAGCGCACTAGCATTTTTTTAAAGGAATCAGAATATCTTTTTGTATCCAGGCATAGAGAATCAAGGAAAAAAACCACTTTAGAAAAATTGAAAAGGAAAGATGGGTAAAAAATCCCTAAATTGAGATTGAAATCTGTTATCAAGTTACTCCAAAGAGATAAAACCAAAAACCATAATTTGAGAGAGATCTGAAGATAATATAATACTAAACTTCTCACTTGGATTCCAACAGAACAATCACGCAATGAAGAACATAAACCCAGAAAAATTCCAGAAACTTCTTAAGAAACCGATTATGAAAAAGAAAGTGAAACAAATGAATTTGCAAGAATCCCAATAAGGAAACAAGAGAAACAGAGAGTGATGAATGAAGCAACAAGCATTTGAAAAACAGAGGGGGGAGAAAAACCCAGAAAAGGTGAAATATAAAGAAACAAGCTTGAAGGAGAAAAGAAGAAAAAGAAAATCAAAATACGCTTTGCTATAATAATCTTAACAGAGAAAAAAAAGGGAAGATTTAACAAAACAGGATATGAATGAAACTGGTGAGCTGTGATTGGAGGGTATGTGCTTATGGATACTGCAACTACAGGAAAAAGTTGCCTCTTATTATAATATTAATTAATAATTAATATTCACACTCTATCAGGTTTCTGTGCACTTTTTTAATAGAATAATTTTAATTCAAATGGTTTTTAATTATGTACGCAAAAATACACGTTCAGGCCTTTAATTTTCACAAGGTTTCATTTTGGTCTCTTACCTTTAAAAGCCATGATTTTTATCTCTTAACTCAACAGTAATCTAAACAGAATCAAGTAGGCAGCTTACCTGAGGATCCAACAACTTGGGACGACCTGGGGTAACTCGAAGTAGCCCAATCTCATTCCCGATAACTCGGTGAGTTACTGAATTGACCAGGTTTTTTTTTTTTGAAATCCATATTAAATATTTTTTATGAGGTATAAATTATAGAAAGCAATAATGGTCAAAGTTAATTATAATTTTAGTATTAATAATTATTAGTTTAGTGATTAAATGACTATAGGCATGAATATTTTGATATCATTTATCTATTATGATAGTTTACTATAAAGAATATTTAATGATTACTTATTATGGTGTCATTGGATGGTTGAATAATACAATAATATCAATCTATTAAAGAAATCGTAAAGAATTTTGAATAAATCTATGATTATTTTGTTAGTAATTCAATATATTTAATTAATATTTAAGATATAAATTATTTTTTTATTTTTTTATACACATCTGATCTAGCCCCAGGTTAACTCCAAACTGACCTAATGACCATCGACCCACTATCTAGACGGGTTAAGTGGTCGGTCCGAGTTGGATAACCTTACTTAAAATGATGATTATTCAAATGATTATTTTTGTAACAATTATTGCAACTTTGAACATTAAACCTAATATGTTAGCAATTTAAAATGTTCTTTCATAGTTTAAATATCAATATTGGCATTATTATTGTTAACTGTAAAAGGGACTAAAAAGACACTTTTTTAAAACTAAGTGTCCTAAATGAAATAATGTGTAAAATTAAAGGTTAAAATGTATACTTTAATCATTTTTTAATTATAGGGTTAATACAACTTAGTCCCTAAAATTTCACTCAATTTTGGTTTTAGTCCCTGAATTTTCAAATCAGTGGTTTTGATCCTTGAACTTTTGATCAATTTTGGTTTTGGTCCTTGAACTTTAACATCGATGGTTTTGGTCCTTAAACTTTTAGTTAATTTTGATCTTGATCCCTGAACTTTCAGTTACTTTTGGTCATTGACCCTTGAACTTTTTTAAAAAAAATTAAAAAATAGGGACCAATTGTTATAAATAATATAAAGTACAGGGACTAAAACCACAAGTCTAAAGTTCAGGGACCAAAACCAAAATTGACCAAAAGTTCAAAAAACAAAACCACCGATTTAAAAGTTTAGGAACCAAAATCAAAATTGAGTGAAAGTTCAGGACCAAAAGTTATATTAACCTTTAATTGTATTACTTCATTCGCAATGCATTTATGAATAAATGATTTGTTTATTTTATTTTATTTAAGCTTAGAGTTTGTTTTGGAGTTGCGAAAAGGAACAGGAATTGCCCATGGCAGCTCATCTTAAATAATGGAAGCTCACCTGTTCTGCACTATTCCAGAAAATATGATCGTCTTCTTTTGATTCCAATTTATTGCTATTTGTTTTTTATATTTGACTTTTAGTTAGGAGTTGATAATATATACAATAATTTGTTGGTTTCAAGCTAATATACATATATTATATTATAATTTAAATAAGAAACAAACTGAGACCCTCCAAAGGGTCCTATTTATTCAATTATATCTATAACAAACATTGAATGCATGGTTCTTAACACTAGTCTCTAGGTATGCTATTTCTTACAACCTAGTCTCAACTCCAAATAATTAAATAAGATTGTGTTAGGCTATGAACAATTAATGTAAAACTTCAATAAATTTTAACTGTCATGTATCAATGATGTCATTTTGTTCATGCAATTTGATTTTTTATCCAACAGATAGAATTTGGTATAGTACCATATGCTATCAGCTGAGTGGATTATTGTGTTATAGAATTATTGAGAATTTATTTTTACAGGTGTATCTTTCATTTGCATAATGTCTATTCTTTTTCATTTTGAAAAATATTTTACAAGATTTTAATTTTTCATTGTTCAAATTAATATGTTGAGCGAGTTAGGTTATGGATATATCGAATTTTAATGGGATGATGAAACTTTGGTTCCTTAAGTCAAGTTTGTCTTAGTTATTTAGTTATTGATTTGGTCCCTTGAATTCCCGAAAGATTTTACAATCGTTTATCAATTCCCAAAGATTTTATAATCGTATATTAATTCTTATGGTTTGATTATATATAATCCCAAACACACATATGGTTTAAATCTAACCATTTATTTAAAGATGACAAACAAATTATTAGTTTGATGAGATCAAATAAGAATATAAAAATGTGATTTAAATTTTGGGGAATTCCATTGATTGATAAAATATATACTTTCGGGACAAATTGATCACTAAGACAAACTTGAAAGTCCAAAAGTTTCATTGTCTCAGTTTTGATACTTACTGGTCAAAAAAAAAAGTTTTGATACTTGATTTTTCAAAAACATTTATTATTTTATGTCAGTGCAAAAAAAAACATTTTATTATTTTATTAATAAATACATATACACTTAGACTTAATTTCTTGCAAAGTACTAAAAACATAATCTTACAAAAACAATAATACAGATACACTTAGACTTAATTTCTTGCAAAGTAATAGAAACATAATCTTACAAAAACGATATTCTAAGTAACTGATTTGACAAATAAACAATTTTTGGAAGAGGATCAAGTTGGACCTTAAGAACAGCTTGATCACTACATGCACTATCTCCCTTCAACCCTTTGTCAAATATTTGACAAATAAATATTGAACACCATTATTTGTATAGTTAAAATACTAATGAATCAACAAATTCATAATTGACTTAGTGTAGCTTAGTGGAGTAATAATTAACTAGAGCGGATTTCATATATTGAAACGTGAAGTTAATCATTTGTTACAACAATGTGAATCTCTAGTTTCTATAACTTTTACAATCACTTTCTATAACATTTATGTAAAAAATATGAATCTTGCATGTTATATAAAATGTAAAATGAGTTCTATTATTTATAATTTATGAAAAGTGTAACTTCCTCATTGTATATTTTTTATTATACTAAAAAATTAAAAAAAAATTAAAAATATATAGAAAAAACAATAGAAATATATTATCAACTTATGCTGGCACACGACTACAATACCAGTGTTAAAATCCTTTTCTACAAAAAAGAAATTAATTAAAAATATTCTACCTTTTGTTCTTACGCTTCAAGATATAGATAGATTATTAGTATTTGCATGCCGTGGATGTTGCTTTTAGTGTTTAGCCAGAAACACTTATTTTCAACCACGGCCCTTGTGGTCTGGTGATACTAGAAGTGTCCTATGTGGCACTAGGTTTGGAGTTCGATCTCCAACTCAGCTATATATGCCTGCCATCTAAACTAAAAAAAAAAAAAAGAAACACTTATTTTCAACCAATCATATACAGACTTGTGATACTAATTCGGACTAGATTTTATAGTAAGGACTAGAGATAACATCAATAAACAATATATATTTATGTCATAAGAGAGAAATTATTGCGTCATGGCCACATCATTTTAAATTATCTAGTCAACAAATATAATTGTAAATAATCCATGTGTGAACGAGAGAAAGTAAAGAGAAGCATTTAAATACGAAAGAAGAGGGTATTCATTTGGTTCTCTAAATTTATGTTGATCTAAATTAATATCTTAAGTTTATAAAGTCTATTTTCAGTCATTTACTACTGATAATTTTAATTTTATTAGAGAGAAATGCTGACCCAAACAGATTTTAACAGTGTTTTTGCAATTAAATAATGAATAAGCATACTTAAAATATAATATTTTTATATTATCAAGATAAGTTATTGATGTTGAAATTTTGGCTCAAATGACATGTTTATTAGGTTTTATTTTAAATATTTCTTAATCTAAACATTTAAATTAAATAAATTATTAATATGTTAGTATTTAATTGCAAAGTCATTAATTACATTTGTTAAAACAACAATTTTTATAATACATACAACTGTCCCTCCACAAATTTTTCGCATGCCTGATGGTATTGTTTGACTCTTTTCCAGAAACCAGGGACTGAAGGAACTCTTTTACGAAGAATCTCTACTGTGGTCCCTATTTTTCAGGCGCCAAGGATTGTATCTCCAGTCCGTCCAATATACAAAAGCAGAGAAAACCCCCCAGTAAACCATTTTTATGCAAATGGAAACATGTTTTTGTCTCACATGTTAATAGTCATTTCATTTGGGATCTTGATTACAAGATGTGTGAACTTAATTCTAACTGTCAATACCTGGATTTATAATATTGTATTAACATTAAAGACTAAAAATAAATTTTATAAACTTCAAGATTAAACTAAATTAAATTAAATGTAAGCTTTAGAACTAAATGTATACTACTTTAGTTAGAAGGAGAATACACACAACATCAACATATAGTTGGTCTAACAGTGTAAGGCCCCTTTAGATCCCTTAAGGTCTTGAGTTCGAATCCTAGAGGAGATACTTGTGTCAAGAGGGGAAGCCATAAACCCTAAAACTTGAGTAATCAATTGCTTGAATACCTGATAATAAGATCCAACAAAGGCGTCAATTACCAATTGATGTATAAAAAAGAAGAATATACATAACCACATAAGTGTAGCCTGGTGGATCATACTTAGTCTTTTAACCAAGTGATAGGGGTTTAAATTCCACATTTATGTATGGAGAATATTTCGTAGCCAGCCGTTTACCTTTAAATGGAGGGCCCGTAGTTAAGGAATTAATCACTACTAACGGAGGTGGATATCTCAAGTTTAATTAAAAAGAAAGAGAACACACACGACGATGCAAAATGATTATTTCATTTGATTTCAGATCGTGTCTTAGTCAAAATATAATTCATATGATATCGTACTTAATACCCAAAGAACTTTTTTCCAAAAATAAAAATAATGCGGTATATTATTACAAATAATCAATCATATGATTATTGCTTAATTTTATTCATAATACTCTCTTGATTATAGAAGCTATTTTTTTTTTGTTTGCCAACGTTATAGAATTAGTTGAACAGTTTACTTTAATCTTAAAAAATAAGACATCAATCCACTTTTGTCTCCTTAATTTATAATTTTTTTATAACACCTTTGTTGATTGTATTTATTAAAAATAATTCATTTCTAAGATAATTTCGTATACAAATCATTAAAAGAGAAAGTTAAAAAAATTATATAAAAAAAGAAATTTAAAAAATTAACAAATTACATTTCTTATATTATTTAGCATAACTAATATTCTTAGTATTTATAAACAAATTATTTAACTCTTATATAAAGAACTTAAAAAATACTCCATTCGGTCATAAACATAGGGCATATTTGGGGACATAAGTTTGGTCATAAATATAATATCTCTTTCTAATTATTCTCAACTTTTCTGGAAATTATCTCTTTTAATGCTTTTCAATCATAAATAAACAAACAAGAGATGTAGAATAGGGAAATATAGGTGTATAGTTAAGGTGTATTAGTAATATCATATGATTTTAACTAATTAAACTAATATTCTTATCTAATTAAATTTTATAGATAGGACTTATATATTGAACCGGATGGAATAATACTCTTTCGTCCCTCCCAGTATTGTGCATATAGAAGAGGTCAAAATTTGTTTAAATTTATTCTTTCGTAAGAACCCAAAACTTGACAAAAAAAACTTTTCAGATATATTTATCATTATTAATAACTTTCTTAATTTACGTGATTTTACCATTTAAATTCTTTTATAATGGCCAATGGGACAGATCAAGTAGTATTATTTTATTTGAACATATTTATTTCATGATAAAGGCAGGCAAATGTAGTAATGATGAACAACCCAAAGCAACGGTTGAGACGAGAATAAATGACAACCTTGCAAGTTGATGCAGTGGGCCCCATGCTCTGTTACCACATACATACTGACTTTCCCATTGGGTTAGCCTCCCAAATTATTGTTATTTTTACAATCTCTAGGGAGCGGGCCCCACCTGCCACTGCGTTTCGCTCGCTGATTTGTTGGGATCAAATGTACAGAGGAGACCGAAACACAGGATGACAACTCTAGGAAATTATCCAATAATATGATGCCACGTCGGGTTGTAAAATTCTGAACAGCGATGGGGAGTGTACCTGATTGTGACCTTTTGAAGTTCCTTTTTCAAAGGCTTTACCCCCAACCAACCACCGCCTCTCGCGTACTTTTTATTTTTTTTCACTCAACAAAACATGGGCAGTTTTAGTGGGATTGCAGAGGAAAGTGATGGACCTCACGCGACTCATAATAGCGCGTGGAGTGCGTTTGTCAAGACACACCTTTTTTTTTATCTACTTAGTTGGAACAACCTACAATAATCTATATATTTCTTAAAAGCTCCTAACAACAATTTTATTGGTCCATGTGTCTAATGACATCATCTTCACTTAACTCAATTATTGGTCCACATGTTTACATAATCAAAGTCATAATGGAAGGTTTTATTTTTGATTTCAAATTTCATTGCCAATAATTAATCATTACTCATCATATATTTCTACTTTTGGGAAGTATTTTTTTAATTTTGAAAGTTATTTAAAATTGAGCAAAGGAAAATTAATTATTTTTGTATCTGGGAAAATTATATTTGAATTTTGAATTCCACTGTTAACAATAAACTTTTTGGCTCCTCAAATTTAAAAATAATTTAGGCAACAAAGGATTAATTATTTTATTATTTGGAAAAATTGCAATTGGAATTTCGATGAATTCCATTGTTAACATTATATTTTTGGCTTTTGAAATTAACCAGATATTTGCTATGTTTAATTAGGTCAATAATTTAGGCAATGAAGTATTGATTAATTTGCTCTTTAGAAAGTTTTACGTTTGAAATTTGAATCACATTATTAACTTATTGCTTTAATTTTTTTTTTTATATTTCCTTTAAGTCTATTTGTTATAACTGACTGCTTGAAACAATATTTTTTATAAACTCACAATTATGTATTAGTTCTCTACATTGCAAATATATATATACTCATATATATATATATATATATTTGGCTTTTGAAATTAACCAGATATTTTGCTATGTTTAATTGGGTCAATAATTTAGGCAATGAAGTATTGATTAATTTGCTGTTTAGAAAGTTTTACGTTTGAAATTTAAATCACATTGTTAACTTATTGCTTTAATTTTTTTTATATTTCCTTTAAGTCTATTTATTATAACTGACTGCTTGAAACAATATTTTTTATAAACCCACAATTCTGTATTAGTTCTCTATATTGCAAATATATATATACTCATATGAAATCAACTTTTGTTGTCATCAAATATTTAATGAACATATAAATATGTATTTATTTTATTGAATATAAATATGTATTTTGATAACTCACAATTTTGCAATAAGCCTTTTAAAAATAATTCATATTTTCTCTTTTATTAAAAAAATTGCAATCAATTATTTAAATTATTTATATCCATATGTAATCAACTTTTGTTGTTTTCAAGTAATATTTTTAATCATAAAATAGTTACTCAAAAAATTATACCCTTTAGTTTATTTCATTTTTCTTTTTAACTTCTGTGCATCGCACGGGGGAGAAAAATCTAGTTTAATCTAAATATTTGGTGGTTTTAGATTTAATTTGAAAATTATTATCATTATCCTCATACTAAATATTAAAACTTAATATAGACTACAAATTTTAATTTAAAAAAATTATGACTGTTTCATTATATTTAAAAAGAAAACTATTTTGGTTCATCATAGCTTAAAAGATTAAGTTTTTTTTTTATACCAAACTTAAAAGATTAAGTTAGAACTTTAGAGTTTAGATAATAAGAGGAAGAAATACTTTTTTTAAAAAAATAATCAGCTGGTTATATTTATTGAATTTTTCAATTGAACATACAATGTTACCTTTTATTTGTTATTGTGTTTATCATACAATATCAATACAATTTGCTTTTGAGAGAGATTTATCAAAAGTGATTTATAAACGAGACAACAAAATATTGCACATATCAATCAACATCAAATTAGTGGTAAGAAAGCTGTAAAATAAAAAAGAAAACAGACAAGATAGTATAATAGGAAAATTGAGGGCAATGGAAACAATAGAATGATCATTTTTGTGGGGAGTGACAAAATTAATAATTATTATTACTATTTTTAAGAGAAATATTTAGTTTCAAATTCCAGACAATAAGAAATTAATAAATACTATCTAACCGATGTCTTGTCAGAATTCAAGAAACAAACGAGCTTACATTTTTTTTGGGGGGGGGGGGGGGAATCCATAGTGGGGAAGAGCTTGAACTGTGAAACATTGTGAAGGCACGATACGATTAATTAAGGGCAATATTTTATTATTTTTTCCTTTTTATGTATGTTTGATTATACATGTTTTTTTTTTTGCCAACAAGGTTGGATTATACATGTTTATTGTATGTAGAAATTACAATGTATATGTGGGTGTGTTCAAATGGAAAAGTACAAAATTAATAGAGTGTGGAAGTAGCATAACAATATGACTAAGGAGAACGGACAAAGAGGACTATCAAAGTATGAAAAAGGCACTAAAGTTATATTTGAAAAGTAAGACGAAAGTTGGGACAAGAGTTTAGCAATTTTGTTTTTGGATTTACCAAATCTCTTTTCCGAATACCAACTTTTGTAATGTATTTACCAAGTGGTAAATTTACTTCATAATATTTGTAATAATTTACCAACTTATATATAGTTATCTGCATTTTACCAACTTAGATTTTGAGTTTACCAAATCTCAATTTACAATTAATAACTTCTGTAATGCACTTATCAAGTGGTGAAGCTATTTCCCAATATTTGTATCAGTTTATCAACTTACAAATACATTTCTCCAATTTCATTTTTAGGTTTATCGAATCTCTATTTGTAAACCAACTTACGTAATGCACTTACCAAATGGTAAATCTGCTTCCCAAGATTTGTAACAGTTTACCAACTTTAACACACTTTACCAACTTTTATTTTGAGTTTACCAAATCTCTATTTGCGTTTACCAATTTCTTTTCCGAGTTTACCAATTCTATATTTGCTTTTTAAAATAATATAAGGATAATTTAGACATTTTCCTTAAAGCTATTAAATGGCATGTGAGTCCATGTAACTCAAATGTCCTCTCAAAAAGTTTCTTGCATTTAACGTATTTTTCATATTTTGAGAATATTTTTCTGACATTTTTCCAATAAACATCCTGTAAGTTAAATAGTGGGTCACTATTCACTAGTGGCGCGCGTAATCAACATTCAGCAATTACCCCGTAAGTTAAGCGTGGACTAGGCACTTTTTTATCGGAATTTTTTTTTTTGTGGAATCCAAAATTGATACCCAAAAATGCCTATTTTACGTAGCCTTAATAGTGAGAGATGGACGGGGGAGAATTAAAACTCAAGAATGGATCTCTCAAATCATTTTTAATAATTTACATTCGTATTTAGATGGCCTTTAAATGTCTTTAATTCCCAAGACATTTTTGGCTTTTAAGGTTTAGAAACAAGCACTCATTATCTAGACATAGGAAGCCAAAGATTCAAGATATAGAATCCTAAAGGCCCATTTGGTTAACAGAAAATGTTTTGATGGAAATAAATGGAACAGAATGAAAAGAAAAATTTGAAGGGATGACATGTTTGGTAGGATGAAAATGATGATGGAATAGGAAAAGGTGAAAAATAAAAGACGTAAATGCCCTTCTTCCAAATTTGAATTTATCATCCAAATCCAAATTATGACGACATCGGTGGCAGGTCTCAAATTAAGATTGCAGTAGTGGCAGGTTTCAAATCTGTCAATGACAGAGGCAATGAGAAACATTTTCGACGCTAACGTGCGGAGTATGTTCAATATCGACTTGGAGGAGCATATTGAATTTGATGGCGACGGAATCGACACCGACGTGTTGCATCGTCTTCTGATTTGGGGGGGAGTGAAAGAGTGAAGAAGAAGGAGAGGATGAATAGAAGTAGGGAGAGCTAAAATGGTCTTCTGACGTTTCCGTTGTACGCAGAAAAATGGCTTTCCACTATTTTTTGTGGGAAGAGCCTTTCATGCCTTTAAATGAAAGCAGGTTCAGGCGGGAAGGAAAAATTTGGTTTATTCTGTTCGCCAAACACATTTAGCCAGAGGGATCCTTCATATTTTCCTTTCCCTATGCCGAGTTTCAAGCAGCCAAATAGGCCTTGAATTTTCTAGTTTCCTTCCTCATATTTTTTACCTTGCTGAGTTCTTTAAACTTGTTGTTTTGTTAACAACGTTGTTGTAATAAGAATCTATTAAATTTTGGGAAGTTTCACATCTATAATAGTTTTGAAGGATAGTGTCATCGAACTAGTCTCGAATTAACTAGCTTTTTTTAAAGGGAGTTGCAACAACGTGGTCCTATAGAGCAAGACAAAAACCATTGATGGTGAATATCAATAGTATATTTAGCAGCATTGTAAAAGTCATATATCTGAGTTTAAATGTGGGAAAATTCTAAAAAAAAACCCTCAAAATAGCTAAATGACAGTTTGCTACATTGAAATTTGGAAAGGACAATTCAATACAATGACTAAATTGTACAACCCCAAATTAAAAAGAAAAGTTTTAAATGCACTCGGTTCAATTTTTTTTAAGTAAAGTGGCCCACCACCACCAACCGAAGGCCACGTGGCGGCGGATCCTTACCTGCCAAGTGGCAGGTGTGAGCCCCAATTTCTAATAAGAGATTCCCAACTCAACATAAGGGATTACCAACATGCTTAGAACCAATTACCAACATGGATTATCAACATGCATGCTTCTATCCCTTATCCGTTATCCCATGTTGGTAATCCCTTAACCGAATTTGGTAATCCCTTATCCAGATTTGGTAATCCCTTATACAATTCTTGGAATGAACAAAATAAATTGGTAATGATGTTGGTAATTAGATAGAAACATTTTGGTAATCCCTTATCCGAATTCGATAATCCCTTATACAATTCTGGGAAAGAACAAAAGAAGTTGGTAATGATGTTGGTAATTGGATATAAACGTGTTGGTAATCTCTTATCCGAATTCGGTGATCCCTTATACAATTCTGGTAAAATATTAAGAAGGAATGAAAAATAGAATATATATAATTTTTGTAACATATATAATGATAAGGATCTTGCCACCTAGCCTCAAAGTGGAGGGGGCGGGTTCAATTCCTACCCCCTGCACTTTTCAAATTATTTTGGCCCCCCACACACTTGCCACATGGCTACCGGCCGGTGGTGGGTGGTGTGCCACTTTACTAAAAAAAGAAATTGAATTAAGGGTATTTAAAACTTTTTCTTGTAATTTGGGGTTAGACAATTCAATCATTGTATTGAATTGTTCTTTTCAAATTTCAATGTAGTAAACTGTCATTTAGCTATTTTAATGGTCTATTTTTTAGAATTTTCCCTTTAAATATTATGGATATGAAAAAAATATTGCCAATTAACTGTGATTGAGTTGAATAGAAAGGTTTCTATTCCCCTAAGTAAAATGTTCGAACTTTATAAATAAAACAATTTATGTTAAGATAATTATTCTATATATTTGATAATAATTTAATAGTATCATGTTTAAAAATTAAAACACTATATATCACTGTCTAAACTCTAAATTTGGATATCTCTCCTAAAGAGATCGGAACTTATTGGTTTATCATGTTATATGAGATTAATCCTTTTACTTTATTATTATTATTATTATTATTATTATTATTATTATTATTATTATTATTATTTTCCAGAAAGAAAACAATCATTTTCACTACTCCAAACCCTGCTAATTTTATAAGGCTTTTTTTAAAAAAAAATATGAAGGAGTATATGTCATGGAAGGCTTCCTAATTAAGGGCACATCCCAATTTATCCATATACTAGCTAGCTAGTTGATCGTATCCAAACATTTTTATCATTTTATAACTATTCTCGTGTGTGATTTTTATTCAAGGGTATGAAAGCGTTTATAAACTATAAAATATTTTGAGGGGAAAAAACCAATATCTGTAACTCATTGGGAGCATACCACATAAATATTTTGTACTCATCATCCCATTACATTACATTACCACATATTACATTCAATTATATCCCCATATACTATGAACCAAACGAGTCATACGAGTTTAGGATGACTATTAGAGGTAGCTTTTCCTGTTGAGCTTTGTGGCCAGTGATGAGATCGCTTAAATCTTGCGAGATAGTGGAGCCATTTGTCATTTGATGTGTTCAACTTGAAAAAGCCAAGTTGGTGTTTGGGTTTTTTGTTAACAACTACTCAAATCATATCAAACAATTGATGGCTAAAATTTGTTAAAAGTAATGGATGTAAAAGAGATACAGTTTCTTGTTAGATGATAATTGAATACGAGACATGATATAATTCAAATTTTTCACTTGACATTTGGTTAAAAATGATTCCTGAAAAGGAACTTCTACAAAATATATCTGCTGAAAACAAGACCAAGCAATAAACTAGTTCAACAAGTGATTTTAAGAGTCAATGCTTCAACCTACGGCGAACCTAATGTTAGACCAGACATGCTTATAAAAGAATGTTTAAATAAAAAAAAAACATCGATTCTCTATCATATAAAAATATTGTGTATAAAAGACATATTTCTGGAGCCTTTTATCATGCATAGGAGCAATAGACTAATCTAGCTGGAAAATATTCGGTTTTTCACTTTGAACCTGGTGTATAAAAATTTTATGTATAAAATACATATATTTTTGGATTCCTTTATCATGTATTGTAGGAGCAATTGACTCATCCAGATTGAAACTATATAACTAGGATGAGCTTCTTTGGGGTCTTTCTTAACAAGATGATATTGAAACTCAAGCTGCTAAGTCTGTAACCTAGTTATCCCACCACTACGCGATCAAATGCCCTAACTATATTTATAGTTGTACTCTTTCTCTCCCTTATTATGAACTCCAAATTACTGACTTGTGTTTATCAATAAAACTACTAAAGTCTGTTAAAAGCAATAATTATATAAGTAATCTAATTTATTTTTCAATTTTACCCTTATGATTAAAGATGAAAAAGAATTTATTGAAAAAATAATAAGAGAGAATGTAGCAAATAAGACATAATAAGGATTAAAAACGATTTATTGAGAAAAGAAAACAATAGATAAAATTGAAAAAAATACAATAAATATTTAGATAAATAAAAAATAAAGCTTATATTTTAGGATAACCCTTTTCAAAAATTTGAAGCTTATAATAAGGGAATGACCCAAGGAGGGGGTATTTGACATAAATAGAGAAAATCCAATAAAAATCCCCCTTAATGAAAAAGGGCAAATTAGCCCCTAAAATACGAGGAACTCAAGTCTGACCTTAGGGGAAAATATGCTGTTTTCATATATTACGAAAAGACACAAATATCATCAACAATTGGAATTTTGATTTTTAATATAAACTTAAAAATCGTTATAACTAGGTTAAAAATTCTTATGTTGAACTTATGAACACTTGCATAAGGGGATTTTCCATCATATACCTTATCAATTCTTAATAAAAAAAAGTTACAATTGTCAATTGTATCCTGATTTAAAAAAAACCGACATGATGATGTTAAAAACAACTATATCAAACTTATAAATATTTATGATGTATTTGACTGGAGGAGTTTATGTATTTCTTCCTGACATATAGAAATCACTTGGGAAAAATTCTAAAAAAACCATCAAATTATCAAAAGGACACTTTGGTACAATAAATTTCGGAATGGACAATTCAGTACAATGACTGAATTGTCCAATCCCAAATTAAAAAGAAACGTCTAAAATGCCTTTGGTTCAATTATATGATTCCCAACTTCCCTTAAGGGATTCCTAAGTTAGTTGTAGTAAGGGCATTTTGGACATTTCCTTTTAAATTGGGTTGGACAATTCAGTCATTATACTGAACTATCATTTTCAAAATTCATTGTAGCAAAGTATCCTTTTAATAATTTGAGAGTCTTTTTTTAGAATTTTCCCAATCACTTAACGTCCATGGACTTCATTGGAGATTTCTCAACTTGGGGGGACTTCATTTGACATTTCTCAACTTGGGCTAATTTATCTTTTTTTTTTTTCTTCATTTTTTTAACAGATTTTTGTGGAATATTTTAATATTAATACTAATTGAATTTTTTTTAAGTAGTCACATCCAAGAAAGTGACAAACTGTTGATCAGTTTGGCGTCACCCGCATTGGAAATATAAATGTCTAGGTGCTCCTCACAAACCGCCACTCTCTTTCGTCAACATCACACCTCACTATACGATTACAAGCCTATTATTTTCCAAATTTATTTTATTGCTGCAATAAATAAACGGAATTAATAGAAATTTAATTTTATGTATTAAAATGTTGTACAAAAACAACTATTGGTAAAAATGGCATGGCTTAATATTTCATTGTAAAAAAGACAATATATTTTTTTAATAGAAACCAGATTTAATATTCATCACAATAACAAGCATCAAAAGCTTATATCTATTAAATGTTTAATTATAATTTAGATGGTTTAATCTGATATCATTTTTTTACTTAAAATTTTTTATTGGGTGAAGGGTAAAAATACTCACTTTAATTTGTTTAAAGTGCATCTAGCACCAAATTAAAATTTAGATGCAAACATACCAATGTTAATTTGTCAAAAATGCATTCGACACCATATTAAAATTTTGGTTGGTTATAAGCGAGCCATTGTTCATGATAGTTATAGCTTTGTCAACAATGGTGGTGGATGTTGAGCACGTCCGTGTTCACGATAGTCAAGACTTGGCTATGGAAGGTGTGGAGGGATTAACTGTATTTCCAATTTTCTATTTAAAATCAATGTGTAAGAAATGTTTGCTATTTAAGAAGAGATAGAAGAATTATGGGGATTGAGACTGTGAGAGTGCTAACGGTAAAAGAGAAAGGAACTGAGAGACGAATTTTGTTTAATGAAAGTATCTTATAGGATAACACACAAGATTAATAAGGGTATTTTTGCCTCATTTTCAAATTTCATAGGCATTTTTTTCACCAAAACATTGATATGGTGCTAAACACACTTTTGATAAATAATAGTAGGTGTTTTGGCTCATTCTGAAAGTGGCAGAAATGCACAAGAGGGGGATGAATTGTGCTAATTAAAAATTTTAATGCACTAAGACATAGAGCTTATACTGGTTTAGCCCAAATCTTGGCCTACCTCCAGTTCTCCAACCTCAGTTGGGTTCCATTAAACCTCAAGATTAAAACAGGCTCTTGAAAGCCTTTACAAGTGACCACACAGTAAGATATCTCTCTCTTACAGATCACTCTCCCTTACACTTTGTAAGATTACAACCTACTCTTAAGATCTTACTATCTTAAGAGTAAACCTCACTTGAAATATGATTACAGAATGCTTGTTCACTCAATGGAATGATTCTGATACACACTGAAGTACAAGGCCAATTAATGATCTATCTAAGAGTTGATAAGTATTGAATGCAGTAAGTGTAACTTAGCAAGAGTAATCAATGTATGTATTCAATGCCCTCACCAACTTCTTCATCAAGGCTTTTATACTGGTTTCTAAAATTTCTGCCTCGTTGATGAAGTTATAGCCATTGTTTGTTCTTAGATTAGAGATGATTATAGATGCAGTGTTGAAAAGAATGAGTTCTGAGTAGCATTAACTTCTTTGTACTTGGTTTGCTTTAGATCCTCTCTCTTCATTAATCGCAGGACATAGTTGTTGTGTCAAACGGCTCTAATGGCAGTTTTGTGTGTCTAATGATACCTTCCTAAAGTAGACCTGAACACTTTCTATATTTGAAAGCTTAAAATAGACTAGCCATTGAATTTGAATCAAAAGCTACCGCCACTTCGATCATTGATGTCTGATGGATCACTGCCTCATATTTGATCGATCACATATAGATCATACATCGATCACAACCTGCATGACTTCAATATAAGTTAGAAATATATCTTGTCTTATCGATCTCAGGGTGTCCCTGATCGATTAGGCTTATATAATCAATCGCACTTAGATTATATTCAGATTACAAGTGTTTTCTGATCGATTACTCACTACGCTCTGACCGATTAACCTTTAGATTAGGCTTGAATTATACTTTGGTCTTTCTAATCGATCACAGGGAAGGCTTGATCAATCAGATGTAATAGTTCGATCACACTAAGTTATTCTTATTCCTCCAATCGATCAAGCTGAGATTACTTAGTTCATTTTTACTTCTCTGATCGATCACAAGGGTGTTTGATTGATTGGGCGCCTATGATTCAAACTTCTAATCTAACTTTGATCTGTCTCTGATATATCCCTGATCGATCAAGGCCTTAGTTTATTAACTGATAATCTGATCTTGATCGATTGGACAATACTTAGTATTTTCTATCAGATTGTTTCTAAGTTATTCCTGATCTATGTCCAACCTTTCTTTATGCCTAAGTTATGTTTAGTTATCATCAAAACTTATTATTCTAACATTCTCCCCCTTTTTGATGATAACAAAACATAAGATATACTTAAAGATAATCAGAGAGCGCAGTTTGAATAAGAGATGTGATCTGATAAACATAGGCATTATAATATTATGAGTTATGCAATACAACTGGAAAACATAATAACAGGACAAAACATATGAAAGTTATAAGAGACATCTTCTTAAATAAAACAGATATAAAAGATGAATGATGCAGATGGGGAATGATTGATGCAAGTGAGGGTGGTTCTCTAGTTTAATTTGAATATGAGCTACTCGTCTAGTTCTTGGTGTCCAAGTCATAATCACCAGACTCATTGCTATAACCCCAGATCAATTGAAGGCTCTTAAAATTGAATCTCAACTTTAGGCTCACCCTTCTTCTTCTTGGCAGGAGCGTTCTTCTTCTTTGAAGGGGATGGAGGTTTGAACTTCTCAAGCATCTTCTCGAAGTAGGTCTGCTGCTTCCACTTCTTCTTTAGAGGAGGCTTAGATGCTTTTCCGTTTTTTGCTGCCTTCCTTTTAGTTGTAGTCTTAGGGGCAGGCTTGGGTTCCTTAATCACAATCCCCTTTGCACTTTGGATCCTTTTCTTGTTATGATTATTCTGGGTGGAGGCTTGGGAGCAGTCATCTTTATTCTCTTTCCCTTGGCCATAGATTGAACTTCTGGTCCTTCTTCTTCTCCACCAGACTGAAGAAACTTAGAAGTGGTTTGAACATGATCCTTCTGTATTGGCTTAGTGGGTTTGTGGTAGATGTAGGTCTTCTTAGCACCCAAACTAGGAATCACATGTTTAATCAGGACATCTTGATCCCTTTTTTCCTTTACCTCTTCTTCTGCCTTAACCTTGGCTTCAGACTTAGCCTTGACTTTCAGTTCTTGTTCTGATCTGATTCTTGCGGTTTCTTCTGCAACCATCTCTTGCACTCTACGATGAATGAAGGGCCAAGTATCAACTGATACAGGCTGAGGTTCTCCTTCATACAGGACCATCGCCATACTCATGTCCTTTTCCAATACCACGTCATCATCCTCTGGAGGGACATTAGTGGTCTTAATTTCTTCATCTGATGCCTCTTCCACCATGCCTTCATTTGCCATGCTTAGCCTGATTCCTTCTGCCAAGTCATGGATTTCTTCAAGAGTTTGCTTAAGGGTGACATCCTCAAGAACTTGAGGCACGTCAGAGGCAATGGATGACAGAATCGCAGCAGCTTCAACAGCCCTTTCTTGGAGATACTGCTTCCCCCTTGAGTTGGAACACTGTAGATCGTCTCCCCCCTTTTTGGCATCATCAAAAAGAGGTGTAGAGGAAAGGGATGGAGAGGCCTCTGTGACTATGGCTTTGCCTTTTCTGGCATATGTGAGAGAGGGGTCAGGTCTAGGTGTATATTGAGGAGCAGGGGGATGGATTTGAGTAGGTTCAGATGGTGGTGGAGTGGTGTGAGTTGGTTATGGAGGTGGCTGGGAAGGGATTTGTGTTGGGGGAGATTTTGCTGAGGTTTGAGAGTAAGGGAGTGGTGTGGTGGTGATTTTCATAGGAGAATGAGGAGGGTCTTGGTTATTCAAGGAGCTTAAGGAAGTTTTCTTTGAAGGAGAGGAAGGTTTGGATGAGGGAGGAAAGGTTTTGAGAAAGGCTTATGTGTGGGTGAATGGAGAGGGAGGATGAGAAGTAGTGGGGGATTGACGAGGAGAGAAGTGGATGGGTGATACCTGATGGGTTTCATGGCCAAGGAATGGTTCCAAGGGTGAGCCAAGAACTTCAAAATTTTTCCCGAGAATTTCTTTAAGGCCAGCAATTCTGTTGTGGAGGAATTTGTGCATGTCCACCACTGCATCATACCCTTTGAAAACTGAAGGCCACTTTCTTGGACTGATTTGACCACTATATCATTGAGGACTGCCACTAGCCTCTTCAAGAGTCTATCCTCCATAGCTTGATTCTCCAAGGTCACTTCTGCCATAACTTTTTCTGTGACTTTGCCTGCAATCTGATTGATCATATCTTCTGAGAGGGAGGCCCTTCTTGTAGACTCAGGTACTGATGGTTCAGATGATTGAGAGGCGGAGGAATGGACTTCTTCTTCATGTGCCTCCTAAGTTTTACCTCCTTCCTCAGGAACTTTTTCTTGAACTGGAGCTGGGACATTCTGTTGACCAAATGATAATAGACTCATCTTCTTCAGAGTGTAAGGTTACATCTGGGGGGTTCCACATTGTTCTCTCCTTCTAGCCAGAAAATGTGGTTTTTTGCACAGAATGAAAGACACCAACTGAGGAAATGGGAGAGGAGTTTTAACAGTCCTGGTTTTCTTAAACCTAAGAAACTCTTCACATATTAGTTGGCCTGGATTGACAGGAACTTTGTTGATGAGCATGGCTAAAACTGGGTTGTCAATATCCAGAATTTGAGTGAAGTTTCCTGCCTTGTTCACCATGCATCTAGAGTAGGCATAGTGAATTACTCTATTGATTGGTGGCATCTGAATAGGTTTGAGGGTCCCTTCCACTGGACTATCTGGATTATAGGCCTTCATAACATCAATCTCTGAATATTTCTCTTTTGTTGCCAAATGTTGTATGCTTTCAACTCTAGCTTGTCCATGTTAAGCCACTGTTTCAGATCCTTCCAATCAAAGGAGAATTTTTTCCCTCTGACTTGGGAGGACACTCTTATCCCTGTAGGCTTTCCTCCAGTTTTAGTGATAGAAATCTTCATGTTGGAATAGAAGGCTTTGACTACCTTCTCATTGTAGAGATTCTTGAGCCCTATCCACCTTTTGTATGGCTCCAACCACTTAGTCACAGGGTAGCCATTTTTCGCCAGGTAGTCAATGTCCCTAGAGCCACACCTTTTATGAATAGTTCTTTTAGCAATATCTTCTAATGGCTCTTCAATAGGAACCTGGGCATAGGAAGGATCCACTGGGACTTCTGTATCACCAGAAATCAATTCCCTGACCCTCACAGTGGTTGCAGAAATCTTGCTTTTCGATTTGGAGGCTTGTGCTCAAGTGTTTGGCATGGTTGCAGAAGGTTGAGAAGATGAGGGAGGAGAGGGTTGTCTGTAGGTTAAAGCAGGGTCGCCTGGAGGAAGAGGAACTATATCTTGAATGATTTGGGCTCTGTAATTTCTGAGTATAATCATTTTGGGTGTCATTGAGGGGTTTATATAGAGAGCTTGGGGGCGCAATTGTTGGTTTGAAATAGAGGAAGGTCACAACTGATGGTGTTTCGAATGGTGGATGGCTACGACTTTTACATAGAGGTTTAATGAGGGGAAGTGATGGTTCAGTCTGTTTTAGTTTGAAAGAGAAGGGGGGAAATAATGGAAATGATGCAAGTGAATGCGAAATGATGCAATAGTTATGAGGGTCAAATATATATGAGAGAGTAAGAGTGAAAGGCTGTGCAACTGTCAGAGAAAAAGCTCGTTGTAAAAAGTTACCGTTAGCGCTTAATCGATCACGTGTGCCCTGTGATCGATGAGAGTGTCTGGTGTCTGATCGAT
Organism: Mimosa bimucronata; assembly: GCA_037074515.1. Lineage (NCBI taxonomy): Eukaryota > Viridiplantae > Streptophyta > Magnoliopsida > Fabales > Fabaceae > Mimosa > Mimosa bimucronata. Next base: position 10,349,310 of record CM073443.1, on the reverse strand, counting down.
TGGATGCGTTTGATTGATTAGGGATTACTGTGATCGATTGGCTCCACACTGAGTAATCAATGCCTGATTGATTACCCCTTCTTTATGATCGATCAGGTAACTCTGATCGATTGCCTCATTACCCTAATCGATTGAGCTGTCTCCTTTGATTCCCTTTCGATCAATGTCTAATCAATCACAGAACATGTTCAGTGATCGATCAGAGTTCTCTGATCGATTGGACGATGCAAACTTTACTTTGAACACAGAACCTGTAAAATGTTAATTTGGCACTCCAATACCTAAGTTAGTATCTTATCATCAAAGTGTAGCATAATTTAAATATATCTAGTAGAGTCAAGGGATTGATACAGTTTTACAACTAATTGGGATTTACCATTCCTAATTCTCTTCTAATGAACATAAATTCTTCAGCTGCTAGAGGTTTCGAAAATATATCTGCTAGCTGCAAGTGAGTGGAAATAAATTCCACATTGACATCCTTCTTTTGCACATGATCTCTAATGAAGTGATGTCTGACATCAATGTGCTTTGTTCTTGAGTGGTGAACTGGATTCTTGGCCAAGCTGATTGTATTTGTGTTGTCACAGAGAATTGGGACTTCCGGAAATTCCATCCCCAAATCTTTCAATTGATGCTTGAACCATAGAACTTGAGCACAACAGCTTGCAGCAGCAATATATTCAGCTTCTATCGATGATAGGGAGATATAGTTCTGCTTCTTGCTGGCCCATGTAACTAAGGATACCCCAAGGAACTCACACTGACCATTGGTACTCTTCCTATCAGTCTTGTACCCAGCATGGTATGAATCTAAGTAGGCCATGAGATACTCTTGAGTTCCCTTTAGATACCATAATCCCAGCTCTTGAGTTCCAACAAGATATCTTAGTATTCTTTTGACACATTTGTGATGAGATTCATTTGGTTTGGTTTGATATCTGGCATACATTCTTACACTTAATTGGATATCTGGTTTGCTAGTAGTTAAATACAAGAGAGATCTAATCAGTCCTCTGTACGTGGACTGATTGAAGTCCTTCCCATCTACATCAGCATCCAGTAATGCTGTAGAGCTCATGGGTGTGTCTTCTTCTTTGGATAGGTCCATTCCAAACTTCTTCAAGATTTCTTTTACATACTTAGTCTGAGAGATAAATATTCCATCTCTTCTTTGTTTGATTTGAAGACCTAGGAAGAAATTTCGTTCTCCCATCACAGACATCTCAAATTCTCCTTGCATAATCTTAGAAAATTCCTCACAGAGAGATTCATTAGTAGCACCAAAAATGATATTATCAACATAAATCTGTACTATAAGCATGCTTTTCATTTTGTGTAGAATAAATAGGGTGATATCCACTTTTCCTCTAGTAAAGCCTTTTTCTGATAGAAAATTGCTAAGTCTTTCATACCAAGCTTTTGGTGCTTGTTTAAGTCCATATAAAGCATTTTTAAGTTTAAAAACATGATCAGGTTTGGAAGAATCTTCAAAACCGGAAGGTTGTTCAATATATACTTCTTCCATAATATATGCATTAAGAAAAGCACTCGTCACATCCATTTGATAAAGTTTAAAGTTTTTTAGGGATGTAAAGGCTAAGAGAAGTCTTATCGCTTCCAGTCTTGTAACTGGGGCAAAAGTCTCTTCATAATCTATGCCTTCTTCTTGGTTATATCCTTTAGCCACAAACCTTTCCTTGTTTCTGACTACTGTTCCAGATTCATCAAGTTTTTTTTGAAAACCCATTTGGTCCCAATAATAGGATAGTTTGAAAGTCTAGGTACCAAATCCCAAATTTGATTTCTCTAAAATTGATTGAGCTCTTCTTGCATAGCAACTATCCAATCATAGTCTATTAGTGCTTCTACAATGCAAGAGGATTCAATTTCAGAAATAAAGGCAGAGAAATGCATTTCATTTTGAATCTGTCTTCTGGTTTTAACACCTCAACTAACATCACTAATGATTTGCTCAGGAGGATGATCCTTGTGATGTCTCCAAGCTGAGGGCCCAGCTGGTTCATCATGAGAATCATCATCTTGGCCTTCTTTATCTGGTGATGATATTGGTTGTGTTGAAGGCTTAGCTTTATTTGAAAAATCAAATTCTTCCTCTGTCAAAGGCTTTTGTTCAGAGTCAGTTTCATCCTACATGAACTGACTCTTCAACAGTAGAGGTTCTTATGTTGAATACTCTATAGGCTTTACTTCTATTAGAGTAACCAATGAAAATTCCAGGATTAGATTTAGGGTCAAATTTATCTAAGTTTACGTTTCCAATTTTGTGGATGAAACATCTGGAATCAAAGACCTTAAGATGGCTTACATTTGGCTTTCTTCCTTTGCAAAGCTCATATGGAGTGTTCTCCATTCCTTTTCGTATGTAAGCTCTATTAGGTATGTAGTAGGCTGTACTCATTGCATCTACCCAGGCTGTTCTCCATTCCTTTAGGTATGGTTTTTCTTTAGATATTGACTTCCTTTCCTTTAAAGACTTGGACGTTGTATCATAACCTATACCAGATTTATCTCTGAAAGCTCTTTGGTTCATTAGTATGACATCTAATGCCTCAGTGCTTTTAGTAAACTTTTTCAAAACATCAGAAATCTTTTCCTTTTCCTTCAAGAGATTTTCACAATTCTTGCACTTAAAATTTTCATTTTCCTGAGAAACCTTTTCGGTTGAAATCTATTTATATTTAATACAATCTAGTTCCTCAGCTTTCTTTTCTAGTTCTTTATTCTTCTTTCTCAAAATAGCTACTTCCTTTGCCAATTTCACAAACTCTATATGTAATTCATTATAAGAATCTTGGAGTTCATGAAAAGATGGTTCAGAAGAGTAAACCTCACTGTTAGATTCTTCTTGGGATACCAGGCAGAGGTTGGTTATTTCCTCAGCATCACTCGTTTCCTCATCTGACTTATCTCCCTATATGGAGGAGACATATGCTTTCTTTTTGCTCTGAGCTTCTCTTTCTTTTTCTCCTTTTCTTTGAATCTCTTTAGACTAAGGCATTCAGATTTGAAGTACCCAGCCTTTTTGCATTCATAGCACACATGAGCATTCTTCTGAGAGTCCCTTTTAGAATTGCTTGAGCCACTTCTCTGAAATCTTCTCCCATTTCTGAAGAATCTTCTAAATTTTCTAACCATGAAGGCCATCTCATCATCAGTTAGTTCTTCCTCATCTTCATCATTCTCATCATCTTTTGTAGGAGCTAAGAGGGCTAAATTATTCTTCTTCTAACTCGTAGAGCTCTCTTTGAGTCCTAATAGTAGACTCATATTTTACTAAGCTTCCAAATAGTGTTGTAGTAGACCTCATTGATTCTCCCCTCATTTCTTGGATAGCTGTGGCCTTTATTTGTCATTCTGGGGTGAGAATTTTTAGAATTTTGGATACTTGCTCAGCTTCTGGAATTCTCCTTTCGAAGGCAGTGAGGTTGTTTATTAGATGAGTAAACCTGATCTCCAATTCCCTGATAGGTTCTCCTTCCTCCATCTTAAAGAGATGAAATTCTGAGATTAATTGTTCAGCTCTTCTGGTCTTAACTTCGGATGTTCCTTCATGAGAAACCTCTAGAACATCCCACATCCCTTTAGCAGTTTCAAGATGGCATACTCTGAAGTATTCTTTCTGGCTCAAAGCACTTTGAGTAATCAGAATTGCTTTGCTGTTTAGTTCCATGTTCTCCTTATCTTCATCTGTAAATTCTGTAGGGAGCTTAGGCACTTATGCTCCATTTTCTGTCTTGACAGGAACGATATCTCCATCTTCTACTATCTTTCAAAGGATGTAGCCAACAGCTTTGATAAATGTTCTCATCTTTATCTTCCAAAAGGTATAGTGTTCTCCATTGAAGCCTGGTGGCTTGCTGATTGACCTTCCTTCAGGGAGTATGTTGTCATATCTTGCCATGTTGGATCTTTGCTTCTCTTGATCATTGGACCAATAAGTTCTGAGAAGACCTACTCTGATACCAAATGAAAGTGGCAGGAACGCACAAGAGGGGGTGAATTGTGCTAATTAAAAATTTTAATGCACTAAGACAGAGAGCTTATACTGGTTCAGCCCAAATCTTGGCCTACATCCAGTTCTCTAACCTTAGTTGGATTCCACTAAAGTTCAAGATTAAAACAGGCTCTTGAAAGCCTTTACAAGTGACCTCACAGTAAGATCTCTCTCTTACAGATCACTCCCCTTTACACTTTGTAAGATTACAACCTACTCTTAAGATCCCACTATCTTAAGAGTAAACCTCACTTGAATTATAATTACAGAATGCTTGTTCACTCAATGGAATGATTCTGATACACACTGAAGTACAAGGACAATTAATGATCTCTCTAAGAGTTGGTAAGTATTGAATGCGTAAGTGTAACTTAGCAAGGGTAATCAATGTATGTATTCAATGCCCTCACCAACTTCTTCATCAAGGCTTTTATACTGGTTTCTGAAATTTCTGCCCGTTGATGAAGTTACAGCCGTTGCTTGTTCTTAGATGAGAGATGATTATAGATGTAGTGTTGAGAAGAATGAGTTCTGGGTAGCATTAACTCCTTTATACTTGGTTTGCTTTAGATCCTCTCTCTTCATTAATCGCAGGACATAGTTGTTGTGTCAAACGACTCTAATGGCAGTTTTGTGTGTCTAATGATAACTTCCTGAAGTAGACCTGAACACTTTCTGTATTTGAAAGCTTAAAATAGACTAGCCATTGAATTTGAATCAAAATCTATCGCCACTTCGATCATTGATGTCTGATCGATCACTGCCTCAAATATGATCGATCACATATCAATCATACATCGATCACAACCTGTATGACTTCAATATAAGTTAGAAATATATCTCGTCTAATCAATCACAGGGTGTCCCTGATCGATTAGGCTTATAAAAGCGATCACACTCAGATTATATTCAGATTACAAGTTGTAAATTGCAAAATGCACAAGGGGGTGAATTGTGCTTTCCAAATTTAAGCTTGAAATACAAAGACAATCCTTTATACTGGTTCAGCCAAACACTTCCTACGTCCAGTTCTCCAACTCCTCGTTGGGTTCCACTAATCACAGGTTTTACAAATCAGGTTCACCTGTCAACCTTTACAAGACAGAGCTTTAGATACCTCTAAACACTCCCCCTTACAAGTTGTAAGAGTACAACTCTGTTCTAAAGTCCCAGACTTAAGAACAACCTCAAACAGTAGAGGATTTCAATTAATGAGTTCACTAAATGAACATATTTTGTTAATCACTGAAGTAAAAATGAACTCTCTAAGAGTAATAAAGCTTTGAGCTGAAGGTAGGTAAAGATAATGAATGAATGTTCACAGTTTTTGTTCGCTACTTCATAAATGCTCAAGTCTTGGATTTTATATCTCCTCAGATTTGCCTTTCTCTTTCAGATTCATGAGACCGTTTGAATGTGTTCGTTGGAAGCTCCTAGCCGTTGGCATTTAATGCTGGTCTTTATCTTAGTCATCTATCTTCTCTTACTTCATTTAATTCTTGCAGAAGATGAGCTATGAGAGATGGGTAGTGATTACCAACTACCTGCAACATTGTACTTGTGTAGCAGCTTTTTCAGTATCGCTAACATCTCATGTTATCGCTAGCTTCATAGAGTGAGTCCTGCACTTAGCTTGTTAGCTAAACAAGTATTCATGTGAAGCACAGTTATCGCTAGTAGGATTCATTAGCTTAATGTACACAGATAATATATCAGAATGACTAAGTTATCTCAGCAAGTGATTTCATTATCGATAGCTAAAACCATTATCGCTAGCAGCTATGTTATTGATAGGTTGTTATTAGCTCTACATAGCAACTTATCTGAATGTCTAAGTGTTCTACTTTCGCTAGCTATTTGTGATATCGCTAGAGTCTATATTAGCGCTAGTGTATTTCATTTGCTCAAACTTTGCTTCTTATTATTCATCTGCTATCGATAACTCTCCATGTTATCGCTAGTGATTAAGTTGTAACTTCTTCTAGCTGTTCCTTATGAGGTCTTAACGATAGAATCATTTTCTTTCAGTTGATTGCCAAGTTTTCATTAGCTAGTATTATCCTTGTTTCTTCATTTACTAGCGATAGGCTTCTATTCTAGCGATAGTATATCTGTTATCCATAGAACCTGATTAACGTTTAGATGACTTATGTTTTTCCTTAGTCACTTCCCTTAATTCTTTTCTGACTAAGTTATACTCTTATCTGTTCATTTTACTTATGCTATCTATAGGGTCCAGTCTTAATCAAAACTTAAGATTTCTAACACAAGTATTTTTTGATCGATTACTCAATACTCTCTAATCGATTAGGCTTAGGTTAAGCTTGAATTATACTTTGGTCTTTCTGATCGATCACAGGGGAGGCCTGATCAATAAGATGCAACAGTTCGATCACACTAAGTTATTCTTATTCCTCCAATCGATCAAGCTGAGATTACTTAGTTCATTTTTACTTCTCGATCGATCACAGGGGTGTCTAATCGATTGGGCGCCTATGATTCAAACTTCTAATCTAACTCTGATCTGTCTCTAATCTATCCCTGATCGATCAATGCCTTAGTTTCTGAACTGATAATTTGATCCTGATTGATTGGGCAATACTTAGCATTTTCTATTAGATTGTTTCTAAGTTATTCCTGATCCATGTCCAACATTTCTTTATGCCTAATTTATGTCTAGTTATCATCAAAACTTATTATTCTAACACATTCACTTTTATTTATTTGAAAATTATCAATGGAAAATATTAAATCTCCACCTATGTTCTATATAAACTATAAAGATCTTACTCTAGTAATTACCTCTGGATACTCATCATTGTGATGAGTGCTAAAATTGTTCAAGCCATAAACAATGAACAATTATTTATTAAAAAATAAAAATATCTTTTTATGTAGCACTTGATGTTTCAAAAGCATAAACTTAGGACTCGTTTAGTACAATGAGATTGATTTTGATAGAAATGGATACAGAGATAGATATGGAAATGAGGCTCAAAAGTGTGTTTGGTTGTAAGATGCAAGCAAATTGATGGAATTGAGACAAGTTGGATTCTATATGGAAGCCGATTCTAAAGTTTTGGATTTGTACAAAAAAACCCAAATGTGTAGTCCAACTCTATTTCCATATTCATGAGCCCAATTCCATCATACCAAACAATCATTTGAGTAGTCAACAAAGCATGCAAAATCCAGCCCAGAACTTGTAATGTGAAGCCAACATGCTTTGCCAGCCACCAAACCATGAATTCGAAAGTCAGCATTTGAGGTTCCAAAAGCTAGTTTGAAACCGTAAAACATGATTTCATTAAGACAAAATGATAATGTTCCATTTTGTAACACCCCAAATTTTAGAAAATAGAAAATAATGAGTTATTTAAGGTTTTGGGAATGTTACTAAAATATTAAAAAGCATTGAAAATAAATTTATGATGTTTATGAATTTTTAATAATTTTTAAGGCTTATTTTCTTTGTTAATTGAGGAAAAATAGTGAGAAGATGAATTTAAATAAGGGAATATTTAGAATCTTGGGGTATTGTTTGATATTTAAAAAGTCTTATAAATAAATTTGGAAATTAAAGCATATCAAGAGAAATTATTTTGGGACAAATTCATGTTTATTTGTAAATGGGAATGTTAAATAAATTTACCATTTAAGGGAAAAATAGAAAATGAAAAATGAAAAAGACAATATCTGCCCCTAGTTGAAAATATCTCTAGTTATAAAGGAAGGGGCAAAATGGTAAAATATCTACTTCCTTCCTTCTTAATATATACTCCCACGTGTTCCTCTTTCATTTCACTTTCTCTGCTTCTCCCTCAACCCGAGCTCTCTCTCGCTACACTCTCTTTGCTTCTTCGTCTTTTCTTCTCTATCAGCGATGATCAACTGCAATCGACGGTGGATGAAGCGATGGCCGGCGGCGAGAAGCTCCAAAACACGTCCAAAGCTCGCTTGATCATAGGTGAGCCTCGTTCCTTCGTTCTTTTCTCTTCTTGGTCCGAATCGAGTGAGGCTTTGGGGGGAGAATCAATCCGATTTTAAGGGTTTTGAAGGTTCTAAATTCATAAAACTGAAGTTTATGGGTCGATTAACAAACCCCACGAATGATTTTCAAAAATGAAATAGCTTGGGTCAGGTTTTTCTCAAGTTTTCCTTCGATTCACTGTTCATCCGATGCTCTTTTCTCTGATTTTTGGATGTGTGTTGTTCGGAATTTAAATTAATCATGATTAGGAGTAGTATAAGTCCAAAGAAAGAGTATTGCATGATTGATTTATTGAGGTTTGAAATTTTGTTCTGCTTCTCTGTTCATTCGAATTCAGTCTCCTTCTCTGTGTCGCTAATTTCTTGTTCAGTGAGGGATGTTCTGTGTTGCTTTGGGATGTGAATTGAAATTGCTCATTTATGATTGATTAATATTGGAAGGTTAAATTTTGAATTTTTCTTTCCTTTTGCCTTGTTCTGGCCGACATTTCTTGTTCTTGTTTTTTTCCCTGTTCCTTCGAAATTTCGTTCCCTTATTGCCACTGATTTCTAGGTTATTAAGGAAGTAGGTTCATGTGATTTTTGTTAATGACGGATGAAGGAGAAAGTGGGTTGAAGTTGTTATGTTGGGTCCAATTTTCCTCTACTCCTCTGTTTTGGCCGTGTGGTCAATGGGGTTTTTGGGACTAGGAAATTAATGTTGATCTTGTATGGATTTAGGAAGTTGATGCTTAATGGTTATGGCTGATTGCTTTGTCTCTGTTTTGGGATTGTGAAATTGTGGTTTTGATTGGCTGATAAGTGAAGTCTTTAATTCTATTGGAGGGAGGCATTAGGTTCTGTTTTGGATAAGATAGTTCATCGTTTTGGTGTTTCCAACATATTAAGGAGTTAATTCAAATTTGAAAGAATAGTTCCTATTGAATATTTGCTACTTGAAGTTGGTGAGATATTATGAGGAGACTTGCTATTCATGGTGCCAAAGCTGCAAGTCTTAGTAACGATTAGGAGAGACCACATTTTTATAATATGGCAATGGTGAATTTGGAGTTTAAGGATTGGTTTGTATTCTGTTTTGTTTCAAGATTGTTAAATAATTCGGTGATGATTGAAGAAGTTAGAATGATGGATCATGTGGGTTAGTATTAAGTAGTGTGGTTAAAGGATTAAATTGATGATGGTATAAGAACATATACATTTACTTGAATACGGGAAAAGGAGTTGTTGAATGTAGAATTTTGTTTTAAAGGTTTTAATCATGTTTATGTTATTTGTTTATTCGATTGTGCTTGCCTGATCATTTAGTTCAGTTCTTGGATTTACCTAAGGATCGTGATCTTAGAAACAAGGAAAGAAAGTTCACTTATAGAGTATGATTTAATTGGTTGAAACTTTAAAGGATATTCTTAGCTTAGGAAGTCCCTAAACGCCAAACAAGTTATTCAATAGGAATGAGATTTGATTGAAGGTGACGTTGAATTTGTTGTTCCTTGATTATGTTGGGTTTTAATTCAAATTGTAATTGGACTGAATTTCTGGATTGTTGACTGGGTGATGGTGTTTATTGGATTGAATTAGTGTTATGATGGAAGAGGAGATGAAGAGGAATTTGATGAATTACATGGACTGTTAAGAATTGAGTTTCTTTTAAAATATTGTATCAAAGATTTTGAAGGGAGGTAGGATTCAATTGGATAGAAGAAATTTGATTCGCAATTTATTGATTGAAGATTCAAGTCAATGTTTCCAGATGTTTATGTTGGGAAAAATAGTGATTTGTTTAGGTATGAATTTAACTTTGAAACTTGGACAAGATAAGGCGTATGGGAATGATAAGAATTTGGGATATGAAGTATAGTGGTTGTTTTAGAAATTCTTAGTGGTAAGATAAATTGATGTTTAATTAGTAGGAATGGAGTAGTTAGGGGTGTATATATATTATTTTGAGAGTATGTTCTGCCTTTGTGTTCTTGCTTCAGTGATTGGAATATTATGAAGTAGAATAATTTGATAAAGTCTAATGGTGAAGAGTTTGAAGAGTTTAGAGTTAGAAGCTTGTAGAAGAGGATTTTGTTTGATTCCATGAGGTTATTGTAAATGATTTTTTGTAAATGTCAAAGTAGTTAATGGTATGTGGGCTACTAGGGCTACTTGATTGTTATTAGATTCTTGAAGGAAGTTAATGTGTTGGATGATTATTGGAAAGTAAATTGGTGGGGGATCTATGATTCTTTTATTTGAGGTTAAATTAATACAATTGGTTGAATTGGATATTGGATTTTTAGTAACGAGATGAGGGTAGCAACTTAATGGATTCAAAATGGCAGATGAGGTTGATTAAAGGATTGTTCAAGGTTATGGAATTGTAATAATTTTACTTAAGAGTTTATGTACTAAGGATGAAATCTGCTTTGGATGGTGTTTATTTGTGGTCTCTAGATTGAATCATTAAGATGAATGTTTTAATCTGAGGTTTAGTCTAATTAATAAATGGTATGAATGATGAACAATGGGCTGAAGTTATGGATGGTAATTGGTATGGTGGGAATTTAAATTATTGAAGGAGATAGTTACTAAGTAAAGCTGATTGGAAGTTAATTCTTTATCGTTTAAGAATGAATCAAAGGAGTTGTAGGTTTCTGTTGGGAATTTATCCTAAAAAGTTGTTTGGGAAGTTTGGAATCAATTATAAGTTGTCATTTGATGTTTAAATAGTTATTATTTCTAGATCAACAATTAATTAAAGCAGAATACTGAAATTTATGGACATGACCTAGGAAATGGAGGTTTAGAACATTTAGGAAGGTTGTCGATGAAGATTTATAAACTCAAAGTATAAATATGGTTTTGCCTTGCTATATGTTGTTATTTATATTTTAAAGAGATAAAAAGGTAATTTGTTTGATTGTATATGCTCTATTTAGCTGAAATGGAAGTACATTGAAAGGGTCTTGCTATTGGAGTCCTAAACTTGTATTGTTGTTCTGTTCGAATTCCTATTTCTTTTTAGGTGGCAAGTTCTTAATCCTAGAATACGAACTTCATAATAACTAAACTAGTGTATTGAAGATTTATCTTGGTTGAAAATGAGGTTTACATGTTTGATTTCTTATTGATTAGTGTAACACTTGTTTTGATTTTGTATCTAGTGATTAAGTTAGAAACTATAATAGAAATAGGAAGGGTAGAATTATATAATATTCTAGGAACGTGAGAGACGCTGAATAAAAACTTATAAACATAGATATTAATTTATTATCTATATATTACTTGGAAATATAAGTAAAAAGAGTAAGATTAGTATGCCAAGGCATCTGGAACAGTAGGAGCCAGCAAAGGTTTAAGTTTGAAGTTCATGTAGTAGTTTATCTCATTACACTCAAATTACATATATAATTTTGTAATACCTGTTACATTTAAATGGTATGTTTTTTATTCCTCATGTTGGAGTAGTCCAGGCTTAGGTGGTTCGCTACTCCTTTACCAAACCAGTTAGTCATAGCTTGAAATGTTATAACGAGAAGTCCTGCAGGTAGAACCTCCACTAGTTAACGAAGATATCGTTATCAGTGGTTGGTAGGTGCTTATGTCACCCAGATTATTAGGATAAATACTATCATTAATTTGCAAAGGTTTATAAAATGTATACATGGCAATGCATGCATGAAATTTACCGTTAATTACATAAATTGCTGTTTCAAAGAAGCTGGTAGATGGTAAGATGGTTGAGATAAGGTAGGAGGACTGGGAGATGATTAGATGAAGGAATTGAGATTATGTTTTGCAAAGTAAGGTTATTTGTATATGATATAAATTTAAATTATTAAATTAAAAGTAGAAAGCATAGAAAATGGAATTGTATAAATCTATAAAAAGGGATTTAAATTTCTCAAGCACTATGAATAAAAAATAGATACATTAAGAGGGTTAGTGTACTTTTAATTGTTTTATTAACCACTTTATTTTACAAAAAAAGCGTGTATTAGTATCGGTTATGAAGGTTGATTAGTAGCGGTTTCAACCGCTACTAACACGTTACTCGTGGTTTTGCGTTCCGCCACTAAATCACCCATGACAAACATTTTACTGGCGGTTCTACAAACCGTGGGTAAGAAAGTCAAAGACGCTACTAATTAGTAGCGGTTATAGAACCGCTACTAATAATGACAAAACCGCCGCTAATTTAAAAATTAGAATGATGTGAAAAAAGTTTCCCTCATCAACTTAGTGGCGGTTTGACCAGCGGTTCAAAACCGCCACTAATGAAAAAAATAAAAAAGAAATTTGGCCCAATTTTATTAGTAGCGGTTTATTAACCACTACTAGAAGTTTAGAATGAAAAAAAAAAATCGTTTAGATATCCAGAAATTAATTTTACATAATCTAATGTATTGAAAAAATAATGATAATAAATTCAACTATTAGAAAAGTTTTTTATTGTTAAAATAAAAAAATTTGCTCAACTATGTTAACAATCACCATATGTATAAGAAAACCATATATCAAACAATAAAACAAGTATTAGTTAAAAATAAACAACAAATTAAGTTTGTTGTAACAATATTATGAATATTAAATTAAAATTTTTTATCACTAAAAATGACAAAAAGTTCAATATTATAACCTGAAAAAAATATATTAGCAAACAAATAAATTCAGAATATAAAAGAAAACACTAGAAACAAAAAAATATATGATAAATTGTTTACAAAACACATTGCTGGTCAGTTTGGGGACAAATTGGAAGGAGAGGGAGAAGGAATTGAATGAATGTGTGAAGAAAAATGAGAGAGGTGGGTGGGTATTCATAGTGCTCTAGGCGGGATTTAGTGGCGGTTTAGGCAGCGGTTATAAACTGCTAAAAAGAGGCTTCACTAGCGGTTTATGAACCGCCACTAAAATTTGCCCGCAGATTTAGTGGCGGTTTTGGAACCGCTACTAATTTTTATTAATGTAAAAAAATACTCAAGCTACATTAAAAAAAACATGATATATGAATGTTTGATACACATTGTTATGAAAATTTTACAAAATAAAAAATAATTGTGGTTGCTTGCTTCAATCATCTTCTTCTTGCTCCCGCTTAAAAAGAAAATAAAAAAATATATAAATTTTTATTGCTAATGGTGTTGAAATTTGTTTAAATTATTTGTAGTGAAAATCCTCACTTAACTACTGGTAAATGACCGTCTTCTTCAGAAATGAGGTTGTCGAAGTTTTTAGGCTCAAAATGCTGGCTGCCTAGTTCCAGATCATCTTCGTCACCCATGTCGTAGAGGTCACGCGACTTCATATGAATCACCATATGCCAATCTTTGTGTGTCCGATCTTCCACATGTATACCTGCTGCGCCTGTGAGGCAAGAATATATGGCTCATCATCTGCCACTTCCCCTGTGTGAATGAGCCTCGAGAAATTGACGGACGTGATGCCCAAGCTATCCACGATAATGCCTCGAGAAGTTCTGGTGTCTGCCCACATGAAGTTTAAGAGAGGCACGTTGAAATGACCTTGATAGTTAAGCTCGATGATCTCCACGAGCTTCCTATAGTATGATACACCTCCAAAATAGTGCGAACAATATGTTAACACCTTGTCACCAGAGTAACCCTCTTCTATAGAACCCTCTAGAGATGCTTTGTTCCTCATGTACGACTTCAATTTCCCCAAGTATCTATAAGTACAAGTTCAATTAGGTAATTGAAACAAAATCAAGAAACACTACTACAAAAAATAGAATTCACGTCCCCATTTCACGTCTCTTTTTTAAATATGAGATGTAAAAAAACGCGGTGACAAAACTGTAATTATTTTGGGTACTTTCAACGTCTCTTTTTAAATAAGAGACGTTGATTCTCTTTTAAAAAAATGCGGGAAATACAAAATTACAAAAATAAAGGCGGGATGCTTGCAAAAAAGGAAAAAAATGCGAGATTAATTTTTTAATGAGAATCCACGTCTCATATCTATTATGAGACGTGAAAAGTATATTTTTCACGTCTCTTAAAAGATATGAGACGTAGATTATTTTTTTTTGTTTTTTTTAATGAAAATCTACGTCTCATATCTTTTAAGAGACGTGAAAAATATCGTGAAAAATATATTTTTCACGTCTCTTAAAAGATATGAGACGTAGTTTTTTTTTTGTTTTTTGTAAAGGGAATCCACGTCTCATATCTATTATGAGACGTGAAAAATATACTTTTCACGTCTCTTAAACGATACGAGACGTGAATTCCCTTTACGAAATCACTTACCACGTCTCTTAACTATTAAGAGACGTTGTTTCCTTTTGTAAAACATTTACCACGTCTCTTAATAGATAAGAGACGTGGATTCCTTTGAAAAAGAAAAAAAAAACACACACACACACACACACACACTCATGAACTCTTCTCGCGTAACTCTCTCACCGTTCATATCCATTTTCTTCCTCCTTCTCATCTCTCTCTCCCTCTACCTCACGATTCACTCTCTCCCTCTCCCATAACAACCTCAATCTCTGCCGTCTAAGGCCGCAAGGACGCAAGGATGCTTGCTTCTCTAAGTCTTCAATCAAGATCTTCATCGTGAAAGGGTTTTCTGTTAGGGATTAGAGATCTGTTCAAGATGCCAGCGGCCATCGGCGGCGAGAATGGCGACGCACGGCGGAAGAGTCGCGTGGGAAGTTTGGGGTAACCTTTGGTAAGTCCCTTCCTTCCATTTTCTTCCCCTTTTGGACCGATTTGAGCGAGATTAGGGGGATTGATTAGGATTTTTGGAGTTCCTAAATCCATTAAAATGAAGTTTAGGCTTCAAATTCAACGATTTAGGGAGTGATTTTCATTTTTGAATGATAAACCAAGTTTGATTGATTTGTCTCATGAACCCCAAATCCGCTACTGTTCATCGACACCATTTAAGGGGGGTTTTCATGCAATGATCACAGAAAACACTAATTAAATATGAATAAAGGTAGGATTGGGTTAGGAAATAACGTTGTAAGTTGGTTTTGGTGGTGATGGTTAGTAGGCCGATTCTTCCCCTTTTCTTTAGGTTCAAAAATGTTGTACTCCTTCTCTGTGATTTTCGCTTCTGAGTATGATTTAGGAGGGAGGAAATTGATGTTTAATTGAGTAGGGATGGATGCTTAACTTGAATGTGAAATTATTGTAATTTCTCTCTTATCTGCTTATTTGGCCGACGGGTTTACTGTAAAAAACCGGGGGGGTTGCTAATATTAGAGTTGAATTATGTGTGATTGAAGTCCTCTAATGATGACGGAAAATTTATGCTCTTTTTTTCCCTTGAGTGTGTGTTTTCTGGTGCAGGGAGGGAGGAAGAGAAATAAGATTAATGCTATGCCCTGTTTTAGGATTAGGAAATTGTTGTTTTATCTGATTGATGTTCGCTGATGAGGAAGGAATAATGGTGTTAGAATTAAAATTAGAAGTATCACTTGCATGTTACAGTTGTAAAATATTTTTCTATTGTTGAATTAGTGTTCTGTTTGGGATTTATTGTTGTGCGTGGTACAATTTGGAAGGCTGGCGGTTTCTGAAGCTATTGCCATTCATGTATGTATTAATTTTGTTCTGCTCTGCTTTCTTTTCTTTGAGTTTCTTTGTGATTATTGCTTTCTTGTATTTGTGGGGAATGGTGGAAAGGTGTTGTTTGGCTTCTCTGAATACAGTTATTAAATTTTGCATACCACCTTTAAGCTTGTATGTATTTGTTTTATGAACCTTAATTTCTATTATCCTTTCTCTTTGTTGTGATGGAATCAGAAATAAATTGAAGATAATGCTTTTCAATCTTTGTGATACCACTCTTAATCTTGCATGCATGTTTTGAATGATCTTGAGTGACAAAACTGTTGCTATCGTTATTGCCACCTTTCTGTACAAAATTTGTTGTATGATTCAGTATGTATTCAGTGTGGTCCTTGTCACGCATAAGGGCTTTTGAAAGTTAGAACAAGTATAATTGAGCAGCAGTTCTGATATTTGCAGTGATATGATTTAGCCTATCAACTAATATATGTTTAAGTTTGTATCGAAGAGGAAGTGATATCTGATCCCCCACTCTCCTGGTTGATATGTTTATTTTTATTTTAAATCTTCTTTTTTAGTTCAGTTGGATGATGTAATGTCATCACAACTATCATAGCTCTGAATGATTATTTATTCTGCTTGTGATTGAAAGCAACATTGCAGCTCTGTCCCTAATTTTTTTGGCTGTTTTGTGTCAGTGATTCTGAATAAGAAGTTTCCTTAATATCACTGCGTGACGGTGATCTTTAGTTGATTATTATAGTTTTTGTCCTGCATTAGATATCTCTGTTTTATGTAGAAAAATCTTATATTCTAATGCTGCATGCTGGGCCATAGTTTACTTAAGAGAGAGTGGCATATGGAATGCAAACATGGGTCACATAGTTTCGAGAGTTTTTTCCACTTAAACATGGACCCTCAAAGTAAAAACAAAATCTAAGTCCCAATCAGCTCGTAGCACAATTTCTTTGAATAGATGATTTGTTCCATTGTAGTAGTTCAAAAAATCCAATGCCAAAGTTAAACCTGACACAATTTAGGTAAACAAGAGAGCTTAGCAGATGAATCACCCTTGCAGAGTTGGTTGCCTTGTTCTTATTTCAAGATTTATTGAGGGTAATTGTTCTGTTAGAGTGACCATAATAGTACTTTATTTTGTTTGTTTGTTTGATGCAGGTATTCTGTGAATTTGATTGGGAGTTAGATGAGCTTGAGGTACTAAATTAATTCTGTATTGTTTGTAATTTAGGAAATGACAGCTTACTTAGCTTAGAAGTAGTAGCTTGGAAGTTTGTAACAAATTAATTATGTATTTGTAATTAGTTCATTTTTTTTCATTTTAAGTATTGTATCTTAATTATTCTAATAAAATATTGGGATTTTTATGGAATAGGGTTAATCATTTTAATTTAATTTTTTTTAAAAAAAAAGACTTTCCACGTCTCACTTTAAAAAAGAGACGTGGAAAGTGGCACTTTTCACGTCTCTTTTTTAATGTGAGACGTGGAAAGTGTTGAACTGGTCACTTTCCACGTCTCACATTCATATGTGAGACGTGGAAAGTGCCGACTTTCCACGTCTCCTCAATCCACGTCCCAGCAAAAAGAGACGTGAAAAGTCCAAAAAAAGAAACGTGAAAAGTGTTTTTTTTAGTAGTGAAACCACTGGAAAAATGAATCAGCTGACCTTTCTATGGGATACATCCAGCGGTATTGAACCGGGCGGCCCATCTTTGCTTCTTGAACGAGGTGTACAGTGAGATGGACCATGACCTTGAAGAAAGACGGGGGAAATATCATCTCCATATGACAGAGCGTTAGAACAATTTTTTCCTGCAATTGATCCAGCTCTGCTTTGTCCAAAACCTTTGCACACAACAATCGGTAGAAAGAACTGAGTTGAACCAAAACATTAGACACCTCCGAGGGCAGTGTGCTTTTAATTGCCAGAGGTAGGAATTGCTGGAGCAAAACGTGGCAGTCATGGCTTTTTAACCCGGCAATCTTCTTAGAGTGCATGTCTACACATCTTGAGATGTTGCTTGAATAACCATCACGGACCTTAATGTCCTTAAGTGTGGAGAGGAAGACTTCCTTGTTGGCTCTTGTCAATGTAAATGAGGCTGGGGCAAACTTGTCATTCTCATCCGACCGTGCGTCTTCACGTATTCCCATCGCCATAAGATCTTTCCTTGCTTGGATATGGTCCTTGGACTTTCCGGACTCGTTCAATAAAGTGTACAAAACATTGTCACACACATTTTTTTCGATGTACATGACATCAAGACAGTGGCGAAGTAGATTAGATTTCCAGTAGGGGAGCTAGAAGAAAATGCTCTTCTTTCGCCATTGCTGCACGTTTTCCCCTGGGACTGGCCGCGTCCCTTTCTGCCCCCAGGCTGAATGCCGTCTGTCTTCCCGAACTCTACATGACCATCTTCAAGCTGTTGAAGAATATCTGCGCTAAACAAAAACACAGGAGGATCCCTCATTTCCTGCGATCCGTTAAATCTAATCTTCTGCAGCTGGAACCTATGACCTCCAGGAAGGAACCGCCGATGACCCATGAAGCACCACTTGCGACTGTGAGGAATGTGAACCGAGTCTTGGTCAAAGTTGCAGTTGGGGGAAGCTCTGCCGGTATGTACGTTCCAACCAGACAATGTGCCAAGTCCCGGAAAATCGCTCACTGTCCACATCAAGACACACGGAGTGTGAAGAGCGTCTTACTGTAAGCGTCATACGTCTCTACTCCGTTGCTCCAAAGTTCCTTCAACTCCTGTATCAATGGTTGAAGGTAGACATCTATATCGTTTCCAGGAGCTTTCTTCCCCAGAATAATCATCGATAGAATGAATGAGCTTTGTTTCATACACGTCCAATGGGATAAGTTGTATGGTATCAATACCACAGGCCATATACTGTACGTAGTGCTAAGATTCCCAAACGGATTGAACCCATCTGATGCGATAACGAGGCAGATATTTCTCGGGGTCACTGGCGAATTCCGGGAATTGATCATCAAACGCTTTCCAAGCCTCAGCATCCCTAGGATGTCTCAACTTCCCATCGACGTTGGGCTCTGATGAATGCCACCGCATGTGCTCAGCCGTTTTGGATGACATATACAACCTCTGAAGTCATGGAGTAAGGGGGAAATATCTGAGAATCTTTGCAGGCTTCTTGGTTGCTATTCGACCCCTCTTTGCCTGTTTGTACCGAGACGCATTACACCGCTTACATCTGTCCAACTCGGCGTCGTCTCCCCAATACAACATACAATCATTCGGGCAGGCATGGATTTTAGCGTAGTTCAATCCCAACTTGTTAATAGTCTTCTTTGCTTTGTAGAATGATGGTGCGATTTCTTCCTGAGAGAATGCATCTCCCAATAATTCTAATACCATCGACATCCCCTTGTTGCTGAAGCCACACAAGCACTTGATATGATAAAGTTTGACAAGAAATGATAGTTTTGAATATTTACTGCACCCTGAATAAACATTATTCTTATTCTAAAATGAACGTTTATGTGACAAAACTAGAAACAAAATGAGGCAGTTTTTAGTAGAACCTAGAAACAATGGATTCTCTGAATCCGTCATAAGGTCAAAAAAATTCTTTGTAACTTCATTTCGGAAAAACTCCGGGAGTGGTCCTTCAACCCCTTCCTGAATACAGATGCCGTCACCTTGCACCCCGAAAGCATCACGCACAACATCGTTAAATGGATCCACATGATCGTCATCATCGTCGATCTGCATTCCAACCTGAGATGTTCCAGCAACTGCTTCACCGCCATCATCATCATTCTCGCCATGAATACCCCAGAATGTGTAATTGGATGGGAATTGTTTCACTATAAGATGCTCACACATAACATTTCTGGGATGCCACTTCTTAAATTTACATTTCGAACAAGGATACAGTATCTGATTATTAACACCGGTGGGGTTGAAAGAAAAATCTAAGAAGTGATCCACACCAACCATATAGTGGGGGGACGTCCGTGGCAAATTTATCCAAGATTTATCCATCATATGACTGAAGATATTATCAAAGAAGGAAAGAGCTAGGTTGAATGAAATGTGAAAATGAATTGGAAAGGATCAAGGGCTTATAAAATGAAATCTAGCCTTTAGTAGCAGTTACAAAACCGCTACTAAAACCGCAACTAACTCAATCAAAACGTTGGAATAGGGACATATGGCATTTGTCTGAGAGAATATCAGTGGCGGCTCTAAACCGCCACTAATGTCTTTAGTATTAGTGGTGGTTTAGAACCGCCAGTAAATTTAATTTTATTAATATTAATTAACTTAGTGGCGGTTTGAAACCGCCACTAAGGTTCCTCTTTTTTTTAATGTTATTTGTATCTTTTTTTAAAAAAATATCGTATGAGATAATAAACAACTAACAAAGGTTTATTTATTAGTCATGAAGAAACTTATTGTTTAGCTGTTAAGAAAAATTATCGCGATTTGTGAAGTAAAAATTAAAGGGACAATTGCATATAGGTCCCAAGCAAGAGAATTAATTTCAGAGAGGTCCCAAGAAGTTGTTAATGATAGCTATTAACAACTGCAATAGCCTTGGTTAACAAGTGAAGGTGTTGTTAATGGACCAATGTGAAATTAATTCTCTTACTTGGGACCTATTTGCAATTCTCCCAAAATTAAATAAGATCATAACAACTAACAAAATTATGCAATATTGAAAATATTAAATGTTTGAACAACAAATATTCAAATTAACAAACATTTAAAATATAAAAATGTTCAATTGAAATACTGAAATTAAAAAACATTCTAATAAAAAAAAGACCCTAGAGCTACTCAGGAGGCTGATCGTCGTCTTGATGCTCCGGAGAACGGTTGCGAGGCTGCTTCGATTGACGTGGAGGTAGTGGTACTCGCAAAGGAGATCCATCTGGGTCAAACCTCCACTGTATCCGTTCGAGCATGCTATTGGCGGTTTCCACCCAGGAGTCTAGTCGTTCGTACACCTGATCCGTCACCCGTTCCGTAATCTCATGAGTGAGCCTCTCCATCATTTGAGCCTCAAACTCTGCGTCGCTCCTAATCGAGCCACTGGTTGATGGTTGGCTCGAAGCTGCAGACTGGGCGTTGCCTAGGTCGCTTGACCTGCCGTACACCACCGTAGGTAAGGCTCCGAACCCCATCCTGCGAACCCGGCCAGGTTGCTCATGAGGCCCTAGGACAGCCCTAAGCGAGGCAGTGGGGTCTACATTGTCCCCCTGCGACTCAGCGATCTCTTTCTCCGCTTCTTCAATCCTAGCCTGCACACACAAACATATTTACAATTTTAATTTAATGTCATTGTTATTAAAAATATAATAAAAAATTAAATAAATAAAAATTTTACAATTTGCTCCTCAGCATCCCTGGTTGTTGGGCTCCAGTCGACGTGTTTGTGCATTATTTGGTAGAAACGACCGTAGGTAGCCTTTTGCCCTTTCTTCGCAGCTTCTTCCGCCTAAAAATTAAGATACAACTAAATATTAATATATAAAGATAAATTATTTTTAAATTAGACAATAAAGCTTAATTCCTTCATACCATCTCTTTGTAGCCAACCGAAAATGGCTTCGTCCCCGTCGTATGATGAACCTTCTGATACGACTTAGCGGCAAGACCTTGTTGCGACCTCTTCTGTTAACGTAAAATAAAATTAAATAATCATCAGTAATTCAAAAATATTTCTTTAATATGATATTTCAATATCAATTCAATAATATTATTCATTATACCTTCCCTATGTCTCCCCTCCTCCAACCCACATATCTCTCCCACGCATCCGCACGGGACGCCACCAGAGACATCATCGACCAACGCCTGAAACGGCCTACTCCCCATCCGATCTCTTGCTTTGAACAGATCCAACTGCTTGTTCTTCCAACCGTCCCCCATCTTTGATTCTGTCCAATTCTTGTGGCTGTCCCTCACACCAAACTTCCTCTGTAAAATATTAATTAAATTTAACTATGTTTAATTAGTATTATGATGATAATACTTAAAATCATATTCCAAACATCACAAATAACAAATAACAGATACATTTCCTACAATATGTATCAAAATCAAATTCCAATAATAACAAAAAAGAGATAAGAAATATTAAATACATTTCCTATAATATTTATCAAAACCAAATTCCAATAATAACAAAAAAGAAATAAGCAATAATAAACAAATTTCCTATAATATTTATTAAAATCAAATATTTATTGAAATCAAATTCCAATAACAATAAATATGAAATAACACATAATAAGAATATTTCTTATAGTATTGAAAAAAATCACATTCTAACAATAATAAATAATAAACAATAAATAAGCTTAAAGTTAGTTCAACCAACCTTAATAATTTTGTTCCACGCGAACTTTTTAAAATCCTTATCAATCTTCCTCCAGTCCAAAGCGTCAATCGGAAATCGATGGAAATTCTGGCCTACACTCCCGACGAACCACCCGTACAGTTGCCCCCTTATGCTACAGGTAATTTGGTCAAGTCGTCCCACTCAAATTTAACTCTTTGCCCGCTCGGAAGGTTCATCGCATCTTGCACCGTCAACCTCTTATCGCTTATGCTACCAGAAGGGTCTGTAAAAATTTGGGAACAATTTAATGAGTGATAAAAAAATTATAATTATCTGATAAAAACAGTAAAAATTGAATTTCCTTACCCTAAACTTGTACTTCGTAACCAGTGGACCTTCCGGTGGATAGTTGAGGGCGCCCCGCCTCTTCATCCTCCTTAGAGTCCAACCAACGTGCCATATCCTCAAAATCCGCTCCTCCTCCAATCTCGTCGAAGTTTTCTCCCCCACTCCAGAATGCGTTGATTATATCTTCTGGAATCGGCTAGTTCTATATACGGATGCGCTCTTGTTCTATACGATCCCTCTCGACCTGCTCAACCAGTTTCTTACGAAGCCGCTCCTCAGCCTCCTCTTGTTCAGCGGTCATAGGCCTCTTATTGCGATCGCTCTTTTTTACCATGATTTTGACGAAATATAGGACAAAACAAGCCTCTTGTTTCTCGTCAAAGTCACGTCACGTCGCTTTCTCTTAAATAGGCTTGTGCCTTTTCAGAGAAAAGGACGAGCCATTATAAACTATTCATTTTAGTAGCGGTTTGAGGGAAAACCTCGACTCAAACCGTTACTAATTCCACCTGTATTAAATGCAGTTGCATTTATTTTGTTGAATTAGTGGCGGTTTTTTCCATAACCGCTACTAATGTCTACTAACCGCCACTAATTCAGTGGCCCTTCATTTACTTGCCAAAGGGCACCAATTTTGTTGTGGTTCTTTCCCCCCAAACCACTACTAATGTCCACTACTAACTACATCTGTGGTCAAACCGTTGTATTTACTTGCGGTTTGTGCTTATAACCGCTACTAAAGTATAATTACTGGTGGTTTTGGTCTTCTGCGACTAAAGTAACCGCTACTGAAATGCCCTTTTTCAGTGGTTGGTAGGTGCTTATGTCACCTAGATTAATAGAATAAATACTATCATTAATTTGCAAATGTTTATAAAATGTATACATGACACTGCATGCATGAAATTTACTGTTAATGACATAAACTGCGTTAAATTGCTGTTTCAGAGAAGCTGGTAGATGGTAAGATGGTTGAGATAAGGCAGGAGGACTGGAAGATGATTAGATGAAGGAATTGAGATTATGTTTTGCAAAGTAAGGTTATTTGTATATGATGTAAATTTAAATTATTAAATTAATAGTAGAAAGCATAGAAAATGGAATTGTATAAATCTATAAAAAGGGATTTAAATTTCTCAAGCACTATGAATCAAAAATTGATACATTAAGAGGGTTAGTGTACTTTTAATTGTTTTATTAACCACTTTATTTTATAAAGAGTTTTAAATTATTCCAATTTGTCTGAAAAGCACATTCCAACTGACAGAAGGTTGGTTTAATGTTTTAAGGAAAAAGTTTTAAATTTTCCGTATTTTTGGGCTTCTGACACTGAAAAGTGGTTATGATTCAATTAAAATGCTATATTATAGTAGTAAAAATTTAGTTGTTACACATTTTATTTTTATAATTTTGGAAAAATAACGTTACACACATGAACCCCATTTGACTAAAAAGTACTTTGAAAAAATAACCCATAGATTTTTGTCATTTACAAAAATCTATGGGTTATTTACAAAGTAAATTAGTAAATAATAAATCTCCTAAAGCTTCAAGACATTGATATTTATTGAATTTTCTTACATAAAACCATGGAAATTTTTTTAAAAGTCATTTTGTCTGAAACACTTTGTTAAAGCTTATTTTTCGTTTTTTATTTATGCTTTTTATTGAACACGGTTAAGGAAAATTAATTTGTGAATCCTTATAACTCCACATTATTAATCTTGGTACCAGTCAGTCACTCCTTTGTCAATACTTTTAGGCCATTAAATCCTAATGACCTTTTCACATATGCATGCCACATGTCACTATTTTGTGGGTTTTATTCCATGTGTTTAACGCTGCTTGAAGCTCTGTTAGATTTGAAGCTTGCCAATTTTCGAACGTTAAAGATAAGAATTGGTTCATAGTAGATATTAAATCTTGGGAGTTCACATTAGATATTACATCAAACTAAAAAGAACTTTGGTTTGACCAAATCTCAATCTAAATTGACCAACATTTGATCTAAACAAAATGCTAGAGAAATCATGAATAATAAGACGACCTTCTTGGAGCTGGAAGTCTCACATGCTCTGTTCTCAGAGGGAGAGATTTATTCTCTATCGATAGACTTCATAGCCTTCATCAATCTTGTTTACGTCTCTCATTTATTGTTAGTATTGCGTATCTGCCTTCATAAATTACAGGTTCAGATTGCGGCTCTTTTCTATATTAGGTTCTTGTATTATCTTCATTTATCTTGTATTGAAAATCATGAGATTTCCTCAGTCAGAAAATAAGGTGATCTCTTACTGTCAAGATCAGTACCTATTTCAGAGGATATTATCTAAACATATCATTCATGCCTCCAAGCTTCAATCTCTGATTTCTGTTCACTAGCACTTGAGAGGGAAAGTTTCTATTACTCAAGCATACAGAAATCACTTTGTGATTTTCTTTCAACATAAGCTTGATAAGGAGTTCATGTTTCATCAAGGAACTTGGCGTTTAAGGAACTACCTAGACGTCTTTTCAAGATGGTTAGCAGACTCGTCTATTCAATCATTATATATTCATCAAGCTCATGTTTGGGTTTCTGTACATGGTCTTCCTCTTGATTATTATTCTGAAGCCATAGCAAAAATCACTGGTGGCTGGTTTGGAACATACATCACACATGATCAAAGAAGCAAATTCAAAAATTTGGGTTTTACAACTAAAGTTTGTATGTTTCTCAACCGACCTACCTTTTTTATTCCTCCGGAAATCTCATCGACATCTGACAAACATGTTCAGCTCTGCTTTTATCTAGAACAAGTTCGAGTCTTCTGCTGCAAGTGTGGCTCTCTTCTTCATTCCACACTGCACTGTGATGCCAGTAATAAAGATCAGCATATTTTCCACATGCTCTCATATCCAAATGGGCCTTCTACTACCCGTATCAATTATTTTCAAAGGAAATATGCAACAAGGAAACGGAATGGACTAATGATTTGGGCCCAAGATACCTGCACAGCAGAATCTCTCCATCCTGTCTCTTTTCTTTCTGGAAAAGAGAGAAATAGAAGTTGGAAATACGATCTGCTAAAGTCCAAGAAGCATAAACTCTCTACAAATGCTGTAAGTTACTTTGATCTATTTGAAGATGATGACAGTTGGATCCTGTTTAAGTTCTCTATGAACACTGTTAAATCTAATCTATTTAGAAAAAGGAAGTTAGATGTCACCAACTGCAACAATTCTCTGGGTAAAAAATTTCGAATATAGGATTTGTTCTATCCTATTCATGACATTTCTTCATATCAGCAAATGGGTTATATAGTTCAAACTCAACATGGAGGTCATTATTTCTTCTTGAAGATGCCTAATTAGTTTGCCTTTGTTAATCATCATAGTATAGTGAAGTGTCATGTATTTCTATTATATGCTCTGTTCTTTGAATCACGTTATCTTCAAAGGGAACAACATGTCATCCAGTTGCAAAATTTTCATGTACCTCATTTCTTCCTTCCCAAGAACCATTTCTTCTCTTGGAGACCTCTTTCTCCATATGAGCTTATAGGAAGGACACATTTCTTCATGCATAACATGCATAATAGGAATACTCTATCCTATATGCATGTCTTAGCTCTGAATGCAAAAGAGTCAAATGCAATGCATTTGTATGCTGAAGATGAAGGTCCTAATCATAGAATTTTGGGTGAAGTTCCTAAGATTGGTTATGTCAATAATTGCCGCTCTTGAGCTGATTTTGAAGGAACTAATAATGGCTATGTCTCTACTGATCTATCTCTCTCTCTGAGTTTTGGTGGGCATGCAGTTGATGTGTCTTAGGATCCCACTTGGGTTTTGTTTCGAACAAGTCATGGGTCCCATCATCATTGCCCCATGTCCTCAGCAAATCAATATTCAGAATCCTTTAGGCATCCTAAGATGACAGGTGAGGAACAAAGACACAGTGGTTTTGAGAGGAAATGGAGACATTCGTGGGAAGAGCTTCATTCATATGTTCTGGGTTCTGGCGGAGCTTATGCCAAAAAGCTCCGCCATGCTCATGATAATGGTAAGGACCTCTAAGTTTATCTCCAACCACTTAGAGGTCCATCATGAAGTGCTACACCTTTTTGTGTTATTCGTGTTTTATTCGTGCTACACCTTTTTGTGTTATTCTTTTTCTACACCATATGTAAGATGTATAAAGGATGAAGAAGGTAAAGTTTTGATTACTGACGAAGATATTAAGAAAAGATGGGAGGCCTACTTTTCTAAGTTATTCAATGATGGAGGTAGAAGTCTATCTTGTGAGTTGGGGGATTTGACAATTAGTGAAGATAGACTTAATATGTCGTTTTATCGTAGAATTAGAGTTTGGAAGGTTAGAGAAGCTCTTAAGAAAATGGAAAATAGTAAAGCGGTTGGACCTGATGGTATACCGATTGAAGTTTGGAAATGTTTAGAGGAAGATGGTGTGTTATGGTTATCTGAATTATTTAACGAGATTTTACGGTCCAAGAAGATGCCTGATGATTGGAGAAAAAGTACTTTAGTTCCGATTTATAAAAACAAAGGCGATATACAAAATTGTGCAAATTATAAGGGAATTAAGCTTATGAGTCATACAATGAAACTATGGGAAAAGGTGCTTGAGCATAGGTTAAGACTAGAAGCTAGTATTTCTGAGAGACAGTTTGGGTTCATGCCAGGGAGATCCACAACAGAGGCGATATATCTACTAAGGGGGATAATGGAAAAGTATCGAAGTAGAGAAAGAGATTTACATATGGTTTTTATTAACTTAGAAAAGGCGTATGATCACGTGTCGAGAGATTTACTTTGGAAATCCTTGGAAAAGAAAGGAGTATGTTGATGACTCCCCATATTTAATAGATTTTTAGAAATATTTTATTGTATTTGGGGAGTCATCAATTCAAAAATTGACAGATTTTGTTGTGATTTGAAAAGATACCAAATCGATACATTATTTGGGGATTTCTTTTGAATTATCTTGTTTTGAATTAAAATAGGAAAGTTACCAAAAATAAAAAAAATAAGCATATGTCAAAAAAAAAGTTTAGTTTATTATAATTGTTGTTATTTGATTTGATTTAAGTTTCCTTTTTTTCTCTTTTCTTGGCAGCCACTACACACATGTACATGATGGAATTAGAAATAAAAGAGACATAAATTATAATCAATCATCATCACGTGAGGGAGAGCATATGAGGCCACTCTTTATATACTAATTCATTCATCACAAGAGAGGGGGTGCTAATTCTTTCAATCATATACACACTACCCAAACACACACTGAATGCGCAAGAAGCAGGAGGAAGTTAGCGGCACTGTGGAGTAATTTTTCTCTGTCTTCTTCAATGGGTTCAAACTAGAGAGGGGGGGCTAATACTATTCATCATCATCTACTCTATCAGAGTTTTACTTTCTTCTTCTTCCTTGTGGCTATGATTTCATACTCAGTTTTGATTTTTGTTGAGATTGATTTAGAACCTATGTGTGGCTAGTTTTCTTGTACAACTTTATAGCACTATGAACTTGTTTGTGACTTAGAGATTTTCCCACTGATTACTTATGCTTAATTTTAATTCAGTTTATTTAATCTTGATTTTACTGATTATTGTTTAGTGATTGGCCACCATTGAACATGTTTAGGGAATTTAGGATTGAACTCGACGGAGGGAATTCTAAATAGACCGTGGGATTAAATAATGTGGAATTATATTTTAATCTAAGGAATTAGATTTAATCTAATTGGCGTCTAGGATAGACATATACCTAGAAGCTCCGCATAGTCAAATTAGAGTGTTACCGATATAAATGGTATCTAGTTAATACGTGTGAAACATTACACAATTAATTTAGGTAAGGATATAAGTGGACCGACAGGCATTTATAGACACTAGGACTCTAGATTAGCTGATTAAGTTAAGGCATAATTAATTTAGTGGAAATAAAATTTAAGAAACAAATAAGGGATTAGTGGCTCTAGGTTGTTCATTTAATTCTTGATATTAATCCGTATGAATGTTTTTGTTTTATTGGATATTAGTTATTTTCTTTTTCACTCATTTGAATTCATTTTTTGTTTCGCTCAATTTAAACAAAAATAGGAGATTTAATGCCTAATAATCAATTGTTTTGAGTCTCTGTGGGATCGACCTTGATTTTCCATTTTACTATTTCTACGGTCCGTACACTTGCGGAGCTTTATTTAAATTTTGGTAGCATCATATGTGTTGTTTATATTAAAGTTATACAGGATATGTATGATGGGGTATTGACTAAGGTTAGAACACCGAGAGGTGAGACGAAAGACTTCACTATAAGAATTGGCCTACATCTAGGATCAACTTTGAGCCCATATTTGTTTAACTTAGTAGTAGATGCTCTAACTGAGTCTATAGAAGAAGAAATCCCTAAGTGCATGCTTTTTACTGATGATATAGCCCTTCAGGCCGAATCAAGAGAGGAGATTAATGATAAACTAGAGATATGGAGAAACATTCTGGAGTTGAAGGGTTTCCGTTTAAGTAGGAGTAAGACAGAATATATGCATTGCAATTTTGCAAATAGACAACTTAGAGGTGATTTGAAGGTTAAATTGGGAGAGCAAACAATCCCTCAAGTGACAAAGTTTAGGTATTTGGGATCAATTATAAGACAAGATGGTGAGATTGATGACGATGTCAATCATAGAATTCAAGTTAGGTGGTATAAGTGGAGGAAAGCTACTGGATTTCTCTGCGATAGAAAAGTACTCCATAAGGTAAAAGGGAAGTTTTATCGCACTGCTATAAGACCAGCAGTATTATATGGTAGTGAATGTTGGGCTTTGAAGGGTCAACATGAACATAAAATGGGGTTAGCTGAAATGAGGATGTTGAGATGGATGTGTGGTCACACAAGAAAGGATAAGATTCGGAATGATCATATACGCGAACGAGTTGGAGTGGCACCTTTCAGTGAGAAAATGGTAGAAAATCATTTGAGGTGGTTTGGACATGTACAAAGAAGGCTATTAGATGCACTAGTGAGGAAGGTAGATCAAGCAATCTGGAGTCCTATTAAGAGAGAAGAGGGAGACCGAGGCGTACACTCAATGAAGTTGTAGAGCGAGATTTTTTAATAAATAATATATCTAAAGATTTGATTACCGATAGAGCACAATGGCTTCGTGCGATCCATGTAGCCGATCCTACTTAGTGGGATAAGGCTTGGTCGTCGTCGTCGTTGTTGTTGTTCTATTCGTTTTCTTTCCTTTATGTTTCTATGTAGGTGGTATGTTTTTGGTAACGGC
Source organism: Mimosa bimucronata (assembly GCA_037074515.1). Lineage (NCBI taxonomy): Eukaryota > Viridiplantae > Streptophyta > Magnoliopsida > Fabales > Fabaceae > Mimosa > Mimosa bimucronata. Next base: position 10,319,787 of record CM073443.1, on the reverse strand, counting down.
AATCAGAGCCTTATTATGCCTTATGATTCCTTATGGTAAAATTTGCCTATGGATAATGCTATATGATAAGCTGCTCGTGACCTTAGCAACTTCAAACACTTTCAAGAGTGTAGACGTTGTGAAGAAATCAACTATGTTGGCTCTTCGTGGTGGCGTGACTTTGCAGATGTGCAAGATCTGACTTCATAACTGGTTGAAGTACTTCAGGCTTGTTTCAAATCCTTATTATTCAGAAGCACACAATCAAGCTTCTATGTTGATGGCTTATAGGATGGCCTATGGGCTCTTTCCTCAAATGGCAGTAATAAAAAGCACAATGTTCCAATCCGCTTTACATTATCCTATAGTTATTTTGCGTGCCTTTTCTATAAACACTATAGGCCCATCCATATTTGGATTGTATTGCTTTATCTTAGGTTCTTATATTTAGGATGGGTCAAATATAAATACTTTGTAAAACCTCATTTTATCTTAATATGTTGTCTTTTATCAAAAAAAGAGGAATCATGAATAATACTCAGCTTGTTCACCCCTGTCTTAGAATGAAATAACAGAGCATAAAACCCATCCCCAATAAAATTCATTCAAAATTTAAGCTGTCTTTCAGAAAGACAGAAAGTTGTTATTCACAACTGAATGACCTGCAATAACAACCCTTTGAGCATCTGACGACAATACATTTTTTAACTGATTTGGAAATAAAAAAAGCTTCAACCTTTTCGGATTTCCCTAGTTTTTGGACGAAAAAATAGAGCATAGACACCCCCAAATATAGCACCAACCCATCAACCCAAACCTTCATCAACAACAAATGAGAAACCAACTTACATCATAAGTACAATAAAAAATCACTAAGGTTTACATATAAATATGTCTTTTATATTCAAACATTCATCCAAAATTAGATTTCTATGGAAAATTTTTACTTTTGTTTTAAAACATACATTCTTAATCATATTCCTAACAAATATGGAAAATTAATTTTCTGGACGTACCACTAGTTTAAGAGATAAATCAAAGTTGGGTCTTCACAAGATGGAATGTGGATGATGGATGAAGTTGTGTTCTTGGTGGTGAGTGCTTGCTCTTCCTCCCAGTGCCTTCACTTTTCTGAATTTAATGAATAAGTGAGTGACTTTGTTACTTTTCCTTTGTTAATTATAAGGAGGGCAAAAATTCATTTGGCCTTGGAACATAATAGAAGTAAGGTCCCCTAGGATCTTACTTTAATTTCACCATTTTGTGAGACCTCTCTTATATTAAGTGTCCTACAAGGGACCCCAAATTAATTTTCTCTTTTTTCTATTTTCTGTCTTTTTTTATATAACAACTGACAATTAGCGCCTTTTCTGGAATCCTTACAATCAACTGTTTAAGTTTTGGCGTCTGTAGCTTCCCCTCCCAACACAAGTGTCTCTTCTAAGAATCGAACTCAAGACCTCAAGGGATCTAAGGGGTCTTACACCGCTAGACCAACTATGTGTTGGTTGTTTTCTTTCTTTCTACTTGCCGTTCAACATTCATGTCTTTCATGGCTCACTTAGATTGAATTTTTGAAAGGAGATTACACATAATCCTTACATAATCCTTTTGCATCGCCACAATTTCACTCATTGGTTGGTTAAATGTGATATAAGAGCTATATCGTCATGATCACATTAAAAGTAATAATAGGGATTTAGAAGTAAAAACCTACACATTCCCATTCCCACGTGTTGTAATCCATTTTCTACATTTTCATGGTTGCTTAGCCACTCGATTTTTTGCTCTTATTAGATTCTTCAAGTCTGTCTTTGTTGCTTTCTATCAGGGGTGAGCAACGGGTGGGTACGGGTGACCCGTGGGTGCACCCGTTACCTGCTTGTTTATAATACATGGGTATTGGTAAGCCCGCACCCGTGCTCAAACCCGTTTAGCTCATAATCAAACGGGCTGAACGGGTACATGGGTATACAGGCGGGTTCACGGGGCACCCGGTTTAGTATACCCCTGTTACAAAAAGCCCAACCACAGAAGAACAATAAGATCTAGAGTGATGAAGAAGGAGAGAAGGCAAAGCACCATAAAAAAGTCAAATATGAGTCATTGTCTATAAAAAAAACTGAAGAAAGATGCTTCAAAAAATATGGAGAAGGAGAAAAAACAAAGCAGGGACGAAAAATATCCAGGTTAAGGTGGTGTTCGAAGGCTTCATTGCGAGGGGCAAGATGGTGATGTTGGACGCGAAAGTGGTCTCACATTTTTGGAGGAGGGCAACGAGGATGAAGTTGGAGTTGATTTGAGAGGTGGTGTTGGAAGAAGAGAGGAGGAATAGGAGGAGAGAGAGAGGAGGAAGAAGAGGAGAACACCACATACCACAGTAGAAATAAGAAGGGGTGGCCATGGTGTTGGGGTGGGAGAGGAAGAAGGGTTGGTGGCGGCTCACAAGTCACAAGGTTAGAAAAGAAGAGGTGGATTGAAGGGGTAGGGTTTAAAATAGGGGAGGTATTTTTATTTAAGAAAATGGGAGACTTTTCAAATTTTAATTGTTAAAAAAAATAAAGAGGCTCGACGGAGAAGGATCGATGCCCATACTTGAAGCCAATGAACCAGGGCCTAAACCATTGAGCCAGGGCCTAAACCATTGAGCCAGCAACAACATTAGTGTCATTGTTTGTAAGCTTATATATTTATGATAAAACGCATAATTCTTTTAAAATATATATATATATACGGGCGGGGAACGGGTTACCCATGGGTGAACCTGTACACGTATCCCATAAAAAGGGCAGGGCCCGCCCATTTTTATTATGGGCCCAAAACGGGTGGGCTTGGACGAGCAAAAAAACCCGGGTGGCGGGTCTTTTGTTCACCCCTACTTTCTATGATTGATTTTTGAGAAGATGAGATTTTGTGTTGTTTTGAGGTGAAGAAGATCCATAGGAGGAAGGCAGCTTTTTCTTCTTCTATTTTATTGAAAGGGTATTTTTGCCCTTTTATTTTATCAGTAAACATCAAACATATATTCTAGCACCCATTTCTAATATCACAATACCAAACAAACTTATCTTAATAATCATTACATTATAATCTATTTCGCTGGCTTCAGTTTCCTCTACATCTTCAAACTACTACATTATGTATTCCACAAAAATAGTTAAAATTGGCTAAAGACAATAAATATGCACAATGCAACTTATTTTTCTTAAAAAAAAAGTTATGTTGGAAAGAGAATGAAAGGGAACGAGATGGGAAATAATGAGTGGAAAAATGAGAAAAATATATTGTTATTAAAAATGAAAAAAATGTATTAAATAATGATGATATTTCATTACACCTTGATTTCGAGAATAAATCATTTCATTTGGAAGTGTATGAATGATGCTATACCAACTAAAGCTGCATTGTTCAAAAGAAAGTGTTTAGACTCTTTAATTTGTCCTATTGTGGAAAAGAGGAAGAATCAATGGAACGTATGTTCTTCTATTGCCCTTGGGTTAGAGGGGTATGGCTTGGATCCTCTTCGTCTCTTCATGTGGATAAATCTTATATTAGATGCTTTAGAGAATGGTGTGTTGATTGTTTGCTGAATAAAGATAATCTTAATGATTTGGATATATCTATGTAGATATTGTGCCTATCATGGAAATGTAGGAATGATTATATTTTCAATCATGTATAGCCTCTTCCAGTGAAGGTTATTAAAGGTGCAAAACGGAGACGAAATGAATTTGAGCAAATATGATGGGGAATGTTGTTGGAGGTAAGACAGAAAAATATGAGTCAAATAATTGGAATGCCCTGCTTGAAAATTGGTTGAAGGTTAATGTGGACGGATCTTTGGATCCAAATACTAAGGAAGTTGCAATTGGAATTGTTTGTAGAAATTGGAAGGGTGAGTTTAATTGGGGATTTGGGTAGAAAGTAGAGGTGGGATCTGTGTTCTTGACTGAGGTACTAGCCTTGAGAAAAGCATTTATCATTCTTGATGAATTTGATGTGTCTATAACTGTGGAAACTAATAATAAAGAATTGTTTGATTGTGTATGTAGTAGGGAGTTGTATTGTGGAGAATGGGAAAGCTGCTTGCATCTACAGGATCTGTGGGATTGGCTGGATTCAAAGAAGGACTGGTCTCTTTCCTTTTCTTTAAGGAAAAATAATGGTGCAGCAAATTTTGTTGCTGTTAATATTCGAAAGGGATTGTACCCGTATGGGTGGGTTTCTGTACTAACACCCCCTCTTGTGGCTATTATGGCAAAGGAAGTGAGCAAGCTGAAAATCAAATCAGATGGTGGTCTTCAAGCAAGAGAAGGAATTGGCTAAAGAGTTTACTGTAATACAAAGTTAGCTGTTTGTTACTTTGTTTGGTTGTATATTCTGTTTTTTTTTTTTTTAGTTTGCTTCAGGAGTCTTCGGATTGTATACTTGTGGATCAGTGAATGGTTAATGTGTGTATTGTTTTTTCGGTTATGATAAATGAAAATATTTTGATGGCAAAAATTATTTCTTTTATTTTTTCCAGAAAAAAAAAAAGATTTCATTACACCTTCAAAGTGTAGCTTATTTAAAAAGCACTCAAGTGAGGGAGTATTACAATTACAAAAGAGTCGAACATGAAATAGGTTGGGCTAGAAGCTTCAGCCCATTCTAGTTCGGCTCTTGTTATTGGGCCGACTAAATCCAGATGGGCAATAATTGGGCTACCCATTTCATTGTGAATTTATATTTATAATATATATATATACACACATATATAGCGTCTTCCTCACTTGGCGCCTCTGTATCGAAAGACCTAGGGGCTAGGGCTTACGACCTTGCTTCGTTGCAATTCGCTGAAGCCATGGATCCTCAACCTGAGCCTGTGAGCTATATCTGTGGAGGTATATTATTATTTACTCTTCTTTTTATCCATTTGGTTCTCATTTAAGTGTTTTGGTAAAAATTACATGTTGTGTCTGAGTTTTTCTGTTATGTTTTTGTATCTGAACCTGGTTTCATGAAATTTGTTATCTCTTTCTTCAAATTTGTTGGCTGTTGAGCCATTATAGTGTTTTATTTAATTTTATTTCCTGGTTTTTTGTTTTTTGTTTTTGTAGATTGTGGGATGGATAACACTCTTAAACCAGGTGACGTGATACAGTGCCGAGAATGCGGTTACCGAATTCTGTACAAAAAGCGTACTCGTCGCAGTAAGCTTTTGCTATCTCTGAAATTCCTATTGTTGTGTTGTTTTTTATCTTAGGACAGTTAGGATATTTGTTACAATGTCACTTAAACATGCATGTTTGCTCACTTTACAGACTGAAGATAAATGCTTACCTAGTATATAATTGCGAATGAAAAAGTATATGATTCGTAGTTGTAATTCTTTAATTGTTGAAGGAATTGCGTTATATATTGTCCAGTATATACATGTGTGGATGCTGATTTTGTTGGATGGTAACCTTTGTTTAGTTCATATGATAAATATGCAGGAAGTTATTGCCTTGGTGGGAATTCTTTTTGGTTCTCTTTCTGTGTTTTTAATGAATACTTTAGTTTTTTGGAAAATATTACAAAGGGGCTGGTTTTAGTTGCTAGCCTCATTTCTTAGCATTGTTGATAGGTACTCTCTCCGGTCCTTGCTATAAGAGCCTCCTATATATATTATGATATAACATATTTTGTCCAACATGTTAACTCTTCCACCAATTATATTTACCTAACTATAAAACTTCCTTATTAATTAACCAAACTCCTGTAAGGCTGTAACTAATGACTAATGACTTATGTTGAGGGTAGTTTTGAGATTTTAAAAGAAATAACTAACTTTTTTAACTTTCATAAAGTAGTTAAACGGAGCTTATAAGAAGGACTGGAGGGAGTATGATATTTAACTCAAAGGCCTTATAAATAAGTTTCTTGGGAAATTGGATGTACAATGTCCACACCTGAACCTTAAGTGATAACCAGAACTGGCCTCTCAAGTGTTTCAGACACAGCCTCCTTAAAAAGGTTTACATACATACTCCCTTCGGTCCAAAATATAAGAGGTAACATGGCAAATTCTTTGGTCCAAAACATAAGAGGTATAATGCGAAAGTCATAGTAATAAATGCTTGTTTTCCATTTATACCCTTGTATATCAAATGATGAAAAGAGGGGAGAAAGTGTATAATAAATGAGTGAGGGTAAAATGGAAAACTTTATTAAATCTACCCATAATAAATGATTCCAACATATTTTTGTTAGTATGTGTAAAAAGGTTGACTACTTCTTGTAATAAGGAATGGAGGGAGTATTTAGCTTGAGTGATAGGACAAGGAGGGAATATTGACAAAGAACATAACACTTGCCTTTGTCTCTGCCTCAAATTTCCTTTTGTAGAATCACAGCTGATTACAAAGGAATTTTTTAGCTTTAGTATTCATTTTATCCATAAGATGGAAACTCACCTAGAAGTTTCTACGGTGAAATCTTTTATGCCATCCTTTATATAATCTTTTATGGAGTGAATCATCTTTATACTGCATCTCTTCATATCTGATGAGTCTATTACTTTTGCTAAAATGGTTAGGCTGAATTGTGCGTTATAGAATGTATCCCTTGTATTATTTCATACACTACTTGATTTATATTTTATTTTATATGTTGTGAAATATACAAAATATAACATGTCTTTCTCTCACTCTTTATTTCTTCTAAGTATCCAGGTCCAAGTGATTTGGTGATTTTTTGTTTCTTTTTAAATCATTTAGCCTTGCAGTTATACACTATTCCTTCCGTTTCTAAATATAAGACCTATTTACCTAATTTGATAAGATCAAAGAGGTTAGTTAAATTAGTTAAAATCACATGATATTATCAAAGTAGCCTAACCATTTACCGTTATTTCCACCCTCTCTCACTTGTTTTTTTATTAAGGAGCATCAATAGGGATAATTTAGGGAAAATTTAAGAAAAATTAGAAAGAGATCTTATATTTATGAACAAACTTACTTCCCCCCTTCAATAGATCTTATATTTAGGAAGGGAGGGAGTACCATTAGATTTTCAGGTGATCCATATAATTACTTTTTGCCATCCTTAGTTTTAGCATATATGTGGGTATAACCATAATTTTGAATTCTAAGCTAAAATTGTGATCTTTCCTCATACTGTTGTGTAATCATGCAAGTTAGCTACAGTGCTCAGCCAAATTAATTTATTTTGTGCAGTTGTTCAGTATGAAGCTCGTTGAAGAAAACTGTTGCACCATGGCTGCTGTCAAATTGCTGGAAAACCATCACGTGAAATGTCTTGAACATGTTTTTGTAACACATGATTATCAGTGTGCTGTCCATAAAATTGAGGAACAAATCAATACTCTAGCCTCGTGACTAAACTATGCCATGTGGTTAGTTGCATGTGTGTAACGATTGGCATTGCAAGTGGCATTTTGTGGGAAGTTATATGTGGTAAAAAGAAAATGAACTGTGAAGTATGTGGCTTTGTTTTATATCTTATTTGCGCAATAGCTTTACTTTCATTAGTTACGTAATGCTTAGGTATGGAGAAGACAAAAAATGGTGCCAGAAGAGGAATATATAAAAGTTATATCTTGCCGGTGTGTTCTGTTTGGATGAAAGTAATTTTTTGGTCATTTTATACTCCCTTTGGTGTCAAGTATAGGATGTAGTTGAGGGTTTGCTGTTGCCCTGAATGTAAGAATTATTTTTTCAACTATCCTTATTACTGCACATATTAGATGAGGGTTTGTATCAATTGGGTGTTTTACTATGCATACGATTAAAGTGGGTGTTTTAAGAAAGCTTGTACATATATTTTTATTAATAACTAACTCGTTTAATTTCATTAATTTTTATAAATTAGTTTTTTTATCATATTTAAATGGCTTATAACAGTTCTGCATGGAAGAGTTTACTATGAAGGTCACTTGCCCACCTAGAATAAGAAAAATTGAAAACTACTCATTCCTTTTTTAGTGTAAATTCAAGTAGATTTCTTTAGAGATTAATGATGAATATAAATATTTAAAAGTAATTCTTTAATACCTCTATATAAGTCAACTTGTGGCTACAATTGGAGTCATGGCTAAGGATTCTCAATCATGCAACATAAGTTGATCAGCGGTACAAGAACGAAATTCAAGCCTTAGGAAAGGGATTTTTAAACATGCAACATAAGTTGATCAATGGAACAAGAATGAAATTGGGAAAATTTCAGTTTACCCTCCTAATAAGGAATTAATCTCAGACTCCCCCCAAAATATTCTGAAATTTCACTGCACCCCCAAGGGACTAAAGTGAAATTAAATGTTTCAGTTAAAAGACCAAAATGTCTTTATTGAAAGAAGTACAAATGTTTTGAAAATTTCTCATATATGTCTTGAAAATTCTCCATATGTGTCTTGGAAATATAGTTGTGAAATTTTGGATGTTTTAGTTTTGGATTCCTTGATTTTTGAGACTTTGAAATACTCACATTGATGTTGAAAATAAGCACAAATGTTTTGAAAAATTACCTCATATGCGTCTTGGAAATTTCCCATAAATATCTTGAAAATTCTTCATATGTGTCTTGGAAATCCAGTACAAAATTCAATAAGGACATTTTGGTCTTTTAGCTTAAACATTTAATTTCACTTTAATCCCTTGGAGGTGCAGTGAACTTTCAGAATGTTTTGGGGAGAATCTGAGATTAATTCCTTATTATGGGGGGCAGTAAACTGAAATTTTCCCATTGAAATGAAATTCCAACCTCATGAACGCCAAAACAAAGAGTGATAACCTATATAGTCCTGATTAAGCCATATGTATTCACGAAGGAACACCCAAAAAAAAAAAACTTATCGTGCTTTTGGAAAAAAACATCATTAATCTGAATAATTCATCATATATAAGATGTATTTAGGGGTGGATCAGATTATTAATTTAATTAGGGCCTTTAGCCCAAAGAAACCAGATTAAGGCCATGAAATCCTAATATGAAGCTCATTTATTTCGTCAAAAAGTAAAACCAGACAGAAATCAGAAGCTCTTTTATTTCCGAAACCCATTGGATAGAATGGAATAGGTAAAGCCACTTGTAATGATTAATTCTGGTCATTTACGCATCACATAAGATTAAAATGTGGGTAATCTGATGTTTAACGGATAATTAAAGGCATTCAAAGGTATTTTAATTTGATTATTTAAATATCTTAGTTGGGCAAAAGGTTGCACGATGAATTGTAAGTCAATGATAATGTAATGGATAGATTAGTTAAGTTAAAAAACGCCAACCCAATAATTGGGACAAAAGGTTGAATGATTGATGATTAAAAAAATAATTAAAGTCGGCAGCGTAGATCTACACTTTAACAGTAATCTCATTCTTTTTTGGGAAAATTTTAGTAAAGGACCACTGTAGCTAATTAATTGAAAAGAAGGACCAATAGAATCTGAAATTTCAGTTAGGAACAGTGAGGGCAAAGTGAAATAAAAATGGAAGGGCAAATAACCAAAATACCCCTTCTCTCAAATCACCCTTTATCCCAAGAATTCACCCAAAGTTTGAAATCTGCCTCTCCCCTCCCAAAAGACCAGAGCTCCCTTTCTCACTCACCGTCCTCGGTTTTCTTCGACGGTGCGGCAACAATTCCGGCCAAAATTAGCGGCGACTGGCGGCAAGAACACTTAGGAACTTTGGGTCAACTTTAGGTAAGCTCTTTTCTTCGTTTTCTCTTCGCTACTGGCCGATTTCGAGTGAGCTAAAGGGAGAGTGATTCGAATTTTTGGGAAGTTTTTGAAGTTTCTATATTCATAAAAATGATGCTTGGACCTTGTTCTTGATGATTTGAGTGTCGATTTTGGGAGGGAAATCGGATTGAGTCAGATTGCTCCAAGAATTCGAATCTTGATACTGTTCACCTGATTTGGTTCTTGTGATTTTGGGCAAGAATCGAACAAAATCGTTAATAAACATTATTAGGAGTAGTATAAGTTCAAAGAGAGAGTATTATATGGCTGATTTGAGGAAGTTTGGAATTGTTGGATATTTGTTTTTCATTTTCCCCTGTTCAGTCGAACTTGTTCCTCTCTGTGTTGTTCATCTATGTGAGTATTTGTTGCTATGTTAGATATTGACAATTCCTGATTCATTATTACTTGAAATCACTGTCAGTGCATTGCATAATTAAATCACTTGCATTGTCAAGAATTAATAATATGGTTTTCTGTGGATTTAAAAAATTATTTGATTTGGACTGAACCTTTGAGATTATAGTGTATAATAAAATAAACCTTGATATGAAGTAGTGGATGAGTATAGACATATCATATGCATTATTGTAATAATATAAATATTTACTTGTTTTACATTTCAATTTTCGTAGGGATGATTGCGAGGTACATGTGATCAATTATCTGGTGTGGTGGCTTGTTAACCATGAGAAGAATGAAGCAAAGAAGGACATTTTACAAGAATTGGAACAATTAAAGGGTGGCACAAAGACTTAAGGCAAAATGTATTAAATAGATGTTTTTGTTTTAGGTTGAATTAGTGACATTATTGGTATTCTAATTGACACTTATGTATAGATTGTGGTTATTATGTAAATATAGCATCAATTAAAGGGAATTTTTTTGTAATATTGTTTGTAATCCAATTGTCAGTAGAAGAAGGAAATGGCAATAAGCAACAGGAAATCTCAATATGCATAAGCAGTAATAAAGTCCCTTATAACTTGTGTTGTCCAGGCCACGCACATGGAAATTGCCATATGTACAAGGAAATAACCATATGCACAAGGAAATGGCCATATGCACAAGCACTAATAAAGTACCTTATAACTTGCATTGTCTAGTCTACGCACAGGGAAATTGCCATATGTACAAGGAAATGACCATATGCACAAGGAAATGGCCATATGCACAAGCACTAATAAAGTACCTTATAACTTGCATTGTCCAGTCCACGCACAGGGAAATTGTCATATGCACAAGGAAATAGCCATATGCATAAGCAATAATAAAGTCCCTTATAATTTGCGTTGTTCAGGCCACGCACATGGAAATTGCCATATGCACAAGGAAATGGACATATGTACAAGGAAATAGCCATATGCACAAGCAGTAATAAAGTCCCTTATTACTTGTGTTATTCAGGCCACGCACATGAAAATTGCCATATGCACAAGGAAATGGCCATGTGTACAAAGAAATGGCCATATGCACAAGTAGTAATAAAGTCCCTTATAACTTGCGTTGTCTAGGCAACGCACAAGAAAATTGCCATATGCACAAGAAATTAGCCATATACACGAGGAATCGGCCATATGCACAAGCACGAGGAATTGGCCATATGCATGAGGAATTGGTAGAATGGCCTGCCGTTCGCCGTGGGTTCGCCGCAGCGAAGACACGGTGAACTCACCATAACTTTGGTCCTCGTGCATATGGCCAAGTCTTTGTGCTTGTGCATATGGCCAATTCCTCGTGCATATGGCCATTTCCTCCTGCTTGTGCATATGGCCAATTCCTTGTGCGTGGCCTGCACATGACATTTTATTAGGTCAGTTTTTATTCCTTGTGCATATGGTCATTTCCTTGTGCGTGGCCTGCACATTGCATTTTATTAGGTCAGTTTTTACTGCTGTGCATATGGCCATTTCCTTGTGCATATTGCCATTTCTTTGTGCATACGACCATTTCCTTGTGCGTGGCCTGCACATGGCATTTTAGGTCAATTTTACTGCTTGTGCATATGGCCATTTCCTTGTGCATACGACCATTTCCTTGTGCCTGGTCTGGACATGGCATTTTATTAGGTCAGTTTTTACTGCTTGTGCATATGGTTATTTCCTTGTGCGTGGCCCGCACATAACACGTGGTACAAAATATGCCTGCTCATATATATATATGCAAAAATCATAAAGTGGTACCATTAATTCTTGTACCATTTCATACATCATGAAATTCATCCTGGTACTCGACACATTTTGCCATCAAGTACCATCCTGAAATTGTTCATCTAGTGACAATTGCTTTACAAAAGGACAACTACAAAAGATGCAACCCATTCCAAAAGATGCCACAACTCTTCTGCTACTAATCTTCGTAGCTCTTCGTAAGTCATCCCTTTTTCAATTAATCTTCCGCTTATAATACCACCTTCATACATCATTTTGCTGTCTGAATTATTGACACATTCACCTCCAACATGGAATATGCAAAATAATTTCTTGATCGAACTGCTGGCCATTTCTCATATGCTCCTACAAATAATCATGCGTTTCTGTCATTTGAACAAGGTGTAGTAAATTGAAAAAGACAAGCTATGTCCAAACAACGCACAAGGAAATCTCAATATGCACATGGAAATCGTCATATGCACAAACAGAAACAAATTGACCTTATGTCCAGTCCATGCACAAGGAAATGGGCATACGCACAAGGAATTCTTAATATGCACATGGAAATGGTCATATGCACGAGCAGAAACAAATTGACCTTATGTCCAGTCCACGCACAAGGAAATGGGTATACGCACAAGGAAATCTCAATATGCACATGGAAATCGTCATATGCACGAGCAAAAACAAATTGACCTTATGTCTAGCCCACGCACAAGGAAATAGGCATACGCACAAGGAAATATCAATATGCACATGGAAATGGTCATATGCACGAGCAGAAACAAATTGACCTTATGCTCACTCTATGCACAAGGAAATGGACATACGCACAATGAAATCTCAATATGCACATGGAAATCGTCATATGCACGAGCAGAAACTAATTGACCTTATGTCTAGCCCACGCACAAGGGAATAGGCATACGCACAAGGAAATATCAATATGCACATAGAAATCGTCATATGTACGAGCAGAAACAAATTGACCTTATGCCCACTCTATGCACAAGGAAATGGACATACGCACAATGAAATCTCAATATGCACATGGAAATGGTCATATGCACGAGCAGAAACAAATTGACCTTATGTCCAGTCCATGAACAAGGAAATGGGTATACGCACAAGGAAATCTCAATATGCACATGGAAATCGTCATATGCACGAGCAGAAACAAATTGACCTTATGTCTAGCCCACGCACAAGGAAATAGGCATACGCACAAGGAAATATCAATATGCACATGGAAATGGTCATATGCACGAGCAGAAACAAATTGACCTTATGCCCACTCTATGTACAAGGAAATGGACATACGCACAATGAAATCTCAATATGCACATGGAAATGGTCATATGCACGAGCAGAAACTAATTGACCTTATGTCTAGCCCACGCACAAGGGAATAGGCACACGCACAAGGAAATATCAATATGCACATGGAAATCGTCATATGTACGAGCAGAAACAAATTGACCTTATGCCCACTCTATGCACAAGGAAATGGAAATACGCACAATGAAATCTCAATATGCACATGGAAATGGTCATATGCACGAGCAGAAACAAATTGACCTTATGTCCAGTCCACGCACAAGGAAATGGGCATACGCACAAGGAATTCTTAATATGCACATGGAAATGGTAATATGCACGAGCAGAAACAAATTGACCTTATGTCCAGTCCACGCACAAGGAAATGGGCATACGCACAAGGAATTCTCAATATGCACATGAAAATCGTCATATGCACGAGCAGAAACAAATTGACCTTAAAAACCACATCCACATCAGCACCACTTTGGCAGACAATACAAACACCTTCACGTCAGCAACATGAACCATGAATGAAATAAATGAGGTGTAAATGAGCTTCCAGAGAGAGACAATGAATGGGTCCCTTAATGCTTCATTATAGTTATTTCGTTGTGCATTAGAGAGAGAGAGAGAACGAATGAGAGAAAACGAGAACGAGAACGAGAGAGGGAGGGAGAGAAGAAGAGAAAGATACCCAATAGAAATTAGCTTGTGTGTGGGCAGAGATAGGTTTGAAGCTCCATTGATATTCAGTTTGATCTTCTTCAAAGGTTCTTCAAATCCGAATTCACTCTTCCTCTTCATATTTCAGATTTCGTTCATGGCTGTGGGGTCTGTGCTTTGTGTGTAATGTTTGTCTTTCCCTTTTCCTTGTGGTATGTACGTCCTGTCAGCTCAAGGGTGCTAAAGGAAATTAATTCCTCTTTCACAAGGGCTTTTAGGTATTTTAACACAGCCACTTAATTTCATGGGAAAATTTCATTTAAGGACCACTGTAGACAATTAATGTAAAAGAAGGACCACAAAAATCTGAAATTTCACTGCAGGACCTAGGTCTTTAAATGAAAAAAAATTGTTGTGTGAAAAGACCTAAAAGCCCTTCCTCGTGCATATGGCGATTTCCTTGTGTATATGGCCATTTCCTTGTGCATATGACCATTTCCTTGTGCGTGGCCAATTAATTTCAAATAAGGACCTATGCAAAAAGTCTTCTGACACTGACGCTGACAGGCTGACGCTGACGCTGACGCTGCGTACTTCTTTGGCTGACAACGTACTTCCTTGTGCATATGGCGATTTCCTTGTGCATATGGCCATTTCCTTGTGCATATGGGCATTTCCTTGTGCGTGGCCTGGACATAACACATTATAAGGGATTTTCAGGCCCCGCACAAGGAAATGCCCATATGCACAAGGAAATGGCCATATGCACAAGGAGTAATTATTGGCCATATGCACAAAGAAATCGCCATATGCACAAGGAGCAATTAATTGGCCTTATAATGTGCTATGTCCAGACCACGCACAAGGAAATGGCCATATGCACAAGGAAATGGCCATATGCACAAGGAAATCGTCATATGCACAAGGAGCAATTAATTGGCCATATGCACAAGGAAATAGCCATATACACAAGGAAATGGCCATATGCACAAGGAGCAATTAATTGGCCATATGCACAAGGAAATGACCATATGCACAAGGAAATCGTCATATGCACAAGCAGCAATTAATTGGCCTTATAACGTGCTATATTCAGGCCACGCACAAGGAAATGACCATATGCACAAGGAAATGGCCATATGCACAAGGAGTAATTAATTAGCCATATGCACAAGGAAATGGCCATATGCACAAGGAAATCGCCATATGCACAAGGAGTAATTAATTGGCCTTATAATGTGCTATGTCCAGGCCACGCACAAGAAAATGAGCATATGCACAAGGAAATCGCCATATGCACAAGAAAATCGTCATATGCACGAGGAAGTACGTTGTCAGCCAAGGAAGTACGTTGTCAGCGTCAGCGTGTCAGCGTCAGTGGTCAGCGTCAGAAGACTTTTGTTGCATAGGCCACGCACAAGGAAATGACTATATGCACAAGGAAATTGCCATATGCACAAGGAAATCGCCATATGCACGAGGAAGTACGTTGTCAGCTCAGTGGTCAGCGTCAGAAGACTTTTGCACAGGTCCCTATTTGAGATTAATTCACAAGGGCTTTTAGGTCTTTTTGCACAACAAATTTTTTTCATTTAAGGACCTTGGTCCTGAAGTGAAATTTCATATTTTTTTGGTCCTCATCTGACATTAAATTGCTACAGTGGTCCTACAATGAAATTTTCCCTAATTTCATTTAAAGACCCCACCCCTGCAGTGACATTTCAGATTTTCTTGGTCCTTCTTTGACATTAAATGGCTACAGTGGCCCTACAGTGAAATTTTCCCTTCTTTTTTTGTTTTTGTATAAATAGTAATCTCATTCAAAAAAGGTCAATCTGGGTAATACTCTTGTCTTATTTTTATTTTTTTTTTATATTTTGCCACCAATACTCTTGTCTTGAATATAAGTTATTTTGTCTGTCCAAAAAAAAAATATAAGTTTTTTTTAAGCCCCAACTTATTCATATGTATGAACAAAAAGCAGTTAAAAATATTAAATTTATTATAATTCTAAGTGATCTCCAATATTATTCTTCTTAACTACACTAAAATCCATTTTTTTATAAAGAAAAAAGAAAGAAATAAAACTACACAGCTCCAATATCATATTTATTTTTTTCCCTTTCTCTGTTTCTCATCAACCTTGTTAAGCGGGGACATATACTAAACAGATTTAAAAGTTCTTAAAACTATCAGATAGTTGTAATAAAGACCCAAAACACTTTTTAATAGATGCCCAACAACAGGAACCAAAGTGTCAACTCTATAACGCACAGGCTTTCTTTTAATAACGTTGTCCTCAAAAATAGAGGATAAAATATAGAAACAATTAGATGATAAAAAATCGAATACGGGTAGAGTTATCATGAATAAGATGAACAAGAAAAATGGAAAAATAGCCAGTAATATTATATTCTTCAAAATAAAACCATACATTAAAGAATGAAAGAATATCTCGCTCTCTATATGTGTGTAATAGTCAATGTGAACATAGAAAGCGTGCGGACAATAAGACGTGAAGAAGTGCACTACTGGATATAGCTAATGGCCGGTCAACCCAGTTGGTTCATCCAAATCCTTGGATTCTTGCTTTGTTTTGTTTCAAATTAATTAATAATGTCAGCTAACAATAAGTTAATTTAATATGACAGATATGGTTCCTCTAAAATGAGATTTAAGGGTTAAAATTCTTACGATTTGAAAAAGCTACTATCAGTTAAATTTGACACGTAAACTCGAAAAAAGTAATATTAAGTTAACTTTCAGAAAAATAACAGTATACTTTTATACTATAGCCATCTGGAATATTTGATGAAACCAGATTATTAGGACCACTTAAATTATGTGAAATTTGAATGTACTCAAAATTAGTAGTACATCTTTAAGTGCTACAAATGTTTTCTAGAGATTCTGATTCTAATAACAACTTGATCAGTTGTCACATAGGGTAGCACTACTTCCATTACAACAGAGCAATTTTTTTAATTAGACAATAATTGCGTAAGGTCAAAAGGGTTTTCGATTTGTACATTAGTAATAATTCTAAGTCAAAAGGGTTTTAAATTGGTCGTTAGTTAGTATCGGGCTGTAGGCACCTCCTGCAATTATTAGGGAGAGAATATTCTCATTTTCATCTTTCTCATTTTCTTCAAATCTCATCTCCACCTTTAAATAAAAAAAAAAAGAAATAATTCAGATTTAATACTAAATTTTAATTATTCATGGTTTTAGTCTAAAAGGGTGAATATGATAATTTAGAAAGAAAAATAGGAGAAAACCAACCTGCTATGCTAAATGAATTTTCATCTTTCTCTTTTTTTTTTCTTTGGCTAATTTAAACATTACCTTAAAGTTTGGGAAGAGCCACTTACAGAAGAATTGTTCTTATGAGCCCATAAGATTCTAAGTTCAAATCTCACTACCGAT
The DNA here is from genome assembly GCA_037074515.1 of Mimosa bimucronata. Classification (NCBI taxonomy): domain Eukaryota; kingdom Viridiplantae; phylum Streptophyta; class Magnoliopsida; order Fabales; family Fabaceae; genus Mimosa; species Mimosa bimucronata. The sequence goes on along the minus strand of CM073443.1, from coordinate 10,302,524 downwards.
ATGAGGATATTGTTGGTAAGTAATATGTAAAAAAACCAGTTATAAAAGAATTTTTTTGGTCCATAATATGAGTTACTTGAAGAGAAATTAATATTTATTTGTTAATTTTGTTCATGCAATTAAAACTTCAATGTAATTTATTATATTTTTTTTCTCATATTCAAAACCTAACTCATTTAATATGAGTAAAAGCTTGAAAATGTTTTCAATTTAAGATAGATTTGTTAGAAATGAGATCATCCAATAGGGGGTGAATGGAGTGATCTATAAATCTTAATCAAAATTCTAAAGATATCATGGTATGATTAGTAAGAGAAGGGATAGAGTAGAATGATATCACTATAAGCCTTCGAAGTAAGAGATCATACAAAATATTTACACTGGTTCGATATACCACCTGGCCTATGTCTAAGAGAGAAGATCTTCTCATCATTCCACTTTCTCATGATCTTTCATAAACTCATTTCAATTGTTAATTTCTTATAATCTTAACCATCTATTGTATAAATTTAAAACCTATTTCTAATATCTCATAGGCTTATTTCAACGGTTAATTTCTTTTAATCTTGACCATCCATTTTATAATTTAAAAACATATTCCCAATCTCTTATAAGCTCATCTTAACCTTTAATTTTTTTTCAATTTTTGGCCATCCATTTTATAATCTTAAAATCTATTCCTAGAAGAGAAGCGGTAAAAAAGAAGCCGATAGCAATAAGCCCTCGGTTATAGTGATTCAGGGTTTAAAGCCCGGGAAACCTACTGATCTTCCAAGAAAGTGCCAAATGTTCACCAAGCTAAAACAGAACCCTCCTCACATGATGGCTCCACTGACTCCCAGAGAAGGCAAAAATGGTAAAGATGCAAAAGATGGCAAGGAACGTAAAGATGATAAAGCAGTCAAAAATGGGAAAAACAAAAAGAAATCAAAGGAAGGTAAAAGCTCAACGCCAACTGCTTCTGAGGCTACTATAGAAACTAAGAGCCTGTTTTGATTAACTTTTAGAGAATAGTTTTTGGGGGAAAAAAGCTGAAAAAGTGTTTTTAGAGAATAGATTTTAGGATAATAGATTTTGTGAGAAAAGAGCTTTTGATAAAATGAGAGGGTTTCAATGATTATTATGATAATGACTTTTTTATGTGTAAATTACTAAAAAGGACATGAGATTAACGTGTTAGGAAATAGAGCAGATAATGTCATTTTTGGTATATTATTATGACATATGTAAAGATGACATATTTCTACCTCGAACTTCACATAAAAGCATAAAATTGCAGCTTTTCCAAAACTTAAGTTTTGGGGGGCCAAAACCAAGGTTTGGTTTAAAAAAGTGCTTTTCTAGTTTTTTGGAGTGTTTGGCAAATTTTGTTTAAAAGCTAGGTTTGGTTTCGAAAAGCACTTTTTTTATGGTGTGCCCAACAGGCACTAAACCTGCTTCTTCTAAAAATAGGGCTCCAAATGGTGAAATTGAACCAGAAGTCACTCAACAGCGGCGTCGGAGGATGACAACGGCGACGTCCAATGAAGCATGACGATTAAGCCATGGCCATCTAGAAGTTTTCTGCTACCCGATGATAGATATTTTGTACATATAGGGAATTAAATCTAGGGTAGAGATTAAGACAAATTGGATGGTGAATATGCAATTTTAAAAAACATCAATATGAGACTTTTTCCGAGCCATCAAATTAATTATATGGACATAATTAAGAGATTTTGAGAGATAATGAGAAAAGTGCTAATGAGAGAAATCTGACCCTCTAAGGGAACACCACTAAAAGAATTTCCATTATTAATCCCAAGAATTCAAGAGTAAATCAATCCCAAGCTTTACCTTACTTCAGTAAAAGTACGCTGAAGATCTAACTTTCTTAAGCAACTAGGGATAAATGATTGTACATAATAACTCTATTCATATAGTGGATTTATGATAAGCTCCTAAATGCATAATGTTTGCTCTTTCTTAAAAGAATAGATTAAACTCTTAGCTCATGCATGTAATCTCTACTCCTCCTGGCATTGGATGTACTTCCTCTTTTAGGCAAATTGAGGTTTCGTTTGTCCGTTAGGGATTTGGTTTCTCTTATTTTTCCTTCCCATCTGTTCATGTCCTTTGCCCCCAAATTATGACATTTAAATGTCAAATTTTTTTGTAATTGTTTTTATCAATAGATTCTACATACGATTAGTGACATTTTGATATATTATAGGTGAAAAATGGTTAAAATTTCAATTTTATATGATTTTTCAAAGATTTAATGATTCAACTTGAAAAAAATCATATACAATTAAAAATTTAATAATTTTTCGTCCCTAATCTATCAAAATGTCACTAATTTCATGTAGAATTTATTGATAAAAACAATTACAAAAAATTAGACCCTAAAATAACATAATATGAGGGTAAAAGATGGGAGAGAATGGAAGGAAAAAGGATATAAGCAAAGTCCGTTAGATACAACATTATTTACGATGGAGTTTTTTTGTTGGCATTTTCCCGTTGGCCTTTTGATATGTAAAGTCACTAAATACTTGTGACACATAGTCTTTTTGAAAGCTTTACTTTATGTTTAAATCTTCTTGCCAACATGTAAAAGATGCTTTTGATATTTTCTGATATATTATATGTTTAAGACATTATTCTCAAAGATCTAATCTTTCCTTAAGATCTAATTCTCAATATTTGAACATACAAATATATTCAAGAATGAACAATCGATTATCACCTTTTGATCGAATATTTCTCGATTCAGTATATTAAATCACATCATTAATTGATTAATATCTTTTATGATTTCATTGAATAATCAATTGATTCTCAGTTTCTCACTATTGGGATCGTCCCTTATAAGCTCATTTGTGCTTACTGCTCATTAATCAAATAATTTTTTATCCTCTATACTCAACTTAACATTTAATGGGATATTCTTGTATGCTCTCTAATCAAATACCATTTGGATAGGATAACAAACTTATATTTCATTATAGCCTATCTAATCATCTTTTTTTTTTTAATTACTCTTACCTTACTGAAGTTATCCTACAGAACAAACTTCTTCTCTAATTTTGTTATCATTCTAACAAGATTTTATGAGTTTATTATTATTTATTGAATTAGTTGAAATGCCTTATACTGTGAATTAGATGGAGTGGATGGCAAAAAAAAAAAAAAAAAGGAATTAGATGGAGTGAATAACTTAACTTTTAAAACTTTACCATGAATGCAATTAAATCCCATACAATTAATTTTTTTATATCAATTGTCTACTTATATCTTAAACTCTAAGCAGTTATTTACATATCAATCAAAGTTTGAGGGATTACATGTTTACAAAAATAAAGTTTAAAATAAAGGATACATAAATGATCAATTAGGGGTTATTTGCACAAACTTGAAACCTCAAACACGCTTGTTACTAATTTTTGAAAGTTTGAGGATCCAAATTAATACAAGTGTAATAAAATAAAGAGAAAAGGAGAAAGATGGAGAAAAGAGAATAACAAGACAATAAAATATGAGAATAATACAATAAAATATGAGAAGAAGATGGAGAGAAAGAAGATATCACTTTCACTTATGATTCAATAGTACAAATGTCTTGTACATGACCTCTATTTATAGGCCCTAAGTCATTGAAGACTATGCATGATATTACAAGAGAATAATGGTGAAGTTTATGGTATTTACAAGCCATTCATTGAGAGGTTACAAAGTTAAGGACATTTAGGGAGAAAAAAATTTTAGGAGGAGTTCTAAGAGGAATAAGTTATGGATATTCACTAACATATAATTTCATAACAATAAGGAAAGTTTTGTGTAAATTAGCTTTTTTTCCAAAAAAGTGTGCTGTATTTTTTAAAATTCCCACACCCATTACACTCTAGTTCAAACTCAAACATCACATTAATATATTTTAAACGTGTGTAGAATGATTATTAAAGTTCACATTAATGTAAACTCAAACATCACACTGAGAATTAAAAAGTGTGTTGTGTTGGTTGGTTGCGTAGCCGGACTTCAAAAGTATGTAGAATGATTATTAAATATTAGTGATCACAGGATAATGTTCACATTAATTAATTTTTTTTTTTTTTGGTCAAAGTTCACATTAATATTTGAAAGTTGCATTACGTGCAACGTCATGCTGGTCTAATATATGACCAATAATCCACTGTACTACAGAAATTTAGTTGGCGTTATCATGAAAGTTGCGTTCCCACTTCCAACTTTAATTCGCTTTTAAGAAACTTTAATTTAATTATTATCATTTTCATATGATGACGCTGGCCCCCTTATTCTGCTATTTCACAGCTTGCTTGCGTAAAGAAAGTAGAAACATCTTCTTTTTGGTTCAATACAGAAGAGTGCCAAGTTTCGAACACTTGATTGGTGAGGCTAAGTGGCTCTCACCATCAAGCCAAGATGCGAAATGGCAGAAACATGTTCTTCATCGTGAGTATAATTATTTCATTTCAGTTAATTAAAAAAAAGGTAACATTACAGCTAAGTGAAGCTGGGGTGGAAAATAGGGTGAAATCCCCTTACCTACCTGTGTGGATTGGGTTTGCTTGCTGCCCAGGAGCCCACAGGGACAGGCCCCCAGTGGATCATGAGTCAGGAGCCCTGCCCTTGGATTGGGTTAAGCCCGAACCCCTTCCTAAAATTTTGTTATCAAAAAAAAAAAAAAGGTAACATTATACCACTCAATTTCTTATTATAAGTCCACCCTAACTACTTCTCACATACCAAGGAGTGGAAATTATAGCATTAAATATATCATATTTTTCCAACTTTACCCTTATTTAAGAATAGGTGTTAAAATAATATTTTATATATTATAACCATTCTCTCTCATCTTCCCCATTTCCAACACAGGGGTAAATTAGTCATAATAGTATTAATTGATCCCAAAGTGGACTTATATTTTAGAACAAAAAATCTGTAGTAGTTGGACTTATAATAAGGAACGGAGTGGTACCTAACTTTTGTAAATTCTATTTTATGTATTGATAACCTTCATACATTTGAAATTTTTACAATGAATTCCTCTAATAGTTTTATATTTATGTAAAATACTTCCAAACTATTAGTTGCATATAGTAAAATTTAGGGAATTTATATTCATATAATTTAAAATTTGAGATGATGCATTTATAATTTATGGTAATTTTGTTTTAAATTATTGCAAGCACGCTATTAAATTTTAACGATTTAAGGAGTTATTTCTTCATTATTCAAATTTAATTTCAAGAAAGTTTTGAGTGATTTAGGAAGAAAAGATTACTTTGTTTTAATTTTATTATTGTCACCATCAGTATAACTGTTAAGGATTCAACATCTCTTCAAAAAAATAAAGTTCAAGTTTAAGATTTAGGACTGAAAAAATAAAATAAAAATTGAGTGTCATTTAACCTAAATTTGAATTATTTGATGAAATAAACATCAAATGATTTGTTGAAAAATTATTTCTTACCACTATTTATTCAATTTTTTATACGTTTAGAAAATCATGTAACACATTATTATTTGACCATAGGCAATTAAACATAAAAAGTTAATAATAATGATAATAATAAATTGATTATTACAGTGCCTTTATAAGCTTTTTACTTAAAATGAGAATGAATGAATATCATGATTTAAAATATAATGTTACTTTAATAAGAGATTATAATTTCATTACTTTCCTAGGAAATATTAATATTATATGGTTCAACTACTTCAACCTATGGCTAAATATAGGGAGATTACATTTTAGAATTTCAAAGATTGAGTGAAAAATGGGGGTTAGGTTTAGTAGAAGGGGTAGTACACTGTAACATGGTAAAACAATATTTGAATACTCGTTGAGAGATGTACCCACTTTCTAAGTCTAACTAGTGCCTCGGATATAATTGTCTCCAATAAGATGATACATGTTCGCAGCATATAAAAAGAGAGGAGAGTACATTATAATTTCAATTTATTTTCTAAATAAAACATTTTATCATTACAAAAGCATTAACACCTCAAAACTTTAGTTTATTAATCAATAGATTAAAATTTATACTTTAAGCATTTTGATTTAAATTTCAAGGTTTCACCTAAAAAAATAACAATCATTCTCTTCAATGAATTAATATAACAAAGGAGTTTTGGTGAGCACTCCAAGTCGAGCCCAACTCACCGAATTTAAAAAATAAAAGAATAATATGAAATATATTGGAAAAAAATATAGAAATTTGAGATGATATGAGTTACATTCCAATACACTATTCTTAATGTTTATACACGAATTTCCCTACAATCAAACAAACTCTTCCTAAAGAATGTCAACAGAGTAGGAGGTAGGAAGTTGTAAGGCAAAAAAAAAAAAAGAATGGATAATTATTGTTTATTTCCCTCACAACTAACTAATAATGATGATGTGTGTCTATACAATAGGATTAATGTAATATGTACTCCCTCAAGTGCGCTCTCAATTCAGTTTTGACCCTAAATAATTCAAACCAAAAGGTTTTGATCATTCTATGGGTTAAATGGTCCAGATTTTTTTGAATTATAGTCACCAATATTTTAAATAAAATCAAATTTAAAGAATCAAAACATCTGCTTTAAAATTTGAGCAAACAAATATTATATTAGCCCTATAAAATACATTTTTTGGCTAAAGTCAAGGTGATTGATTATATACATATGGCCATGTGTGTGTTGTAACATGTATACTCTATTAGTTAGGCATTTGGAAGCTTGTGATTCAATGAACTTCACAGTTGCACGTTGGAGTTTAATAACACTACTAGTACATTGGTGACAAAGAATCAATAGAAACAACAATTAAGTATACAGGCTTAAGTATGGATGTTATCGTGTTATGGAGCAATTAATACATTACGGTACAATAACTTGTTGAAATTATAATTTTTGAAATACACATGATAAATTTTCAAAATATTCTACAAGATCTACATTTAATTAATATCTATTTAAAATATAGAACTACTAATAAAATGCATAGTTTACTCTATACAAATGCAACTTACCTCATAATTTTTTGTAAAATGCTATTAGCTTACTTATTATTATTATTATTTTTTGGACAGAGCTATTGGATTACTTATTAAAAACATAAATTAGCTGAATATAATCTTGCCAAATGAAGCGTAGGAATCACTCACTTTTTATGACTTTACCAAACCTCTATGTTGTAAAAGTCTATACCAAAAGTAGTATTCATACTTTGAAAATTCAATTTGACTCTCACTGACATTTCCTTGAGTATTTTTTATAAACATTCATCAATCTGGTCAATCAATGTGTATGATCAAAAAAAGATACATCACATAACTTTTTAAAATTGTATATCGACATAGAATTATGAGGAGAGCCACTTCATAAAAGACAAAAATTTCTTTATTACAATCAACGATTTGGATTTATTGTTAAGAATACTGAAGAAAAACATACTTAGAAGATCCACTTCCCTATGCAATTCATAAATCATAACTAATACCTTACTCAAATGAGTGGTCTCATACTGTCATCCTATGTAAAAAAGCAACAATATACTCCATGTATTCTTGAACAAAATAATTACGTCTAGGTCAAATTTTCTATATGTTGTGAGCAATTTCATAATTTCATTTAAATGTATAATAATTAATTGCTTGGAATTCTTTTGTGGGTTAATCATGCCAAAAAAAATTGTAATTGTACGTAACCATTACTAGACTCTTCAACGTTTACATTATATTTTGCAAATGAATTGTTGAATAGTATTAAAGTACAACTTCAATGGGTTTGTTTGGATTAACTATTGAAAATAAGTTAGATTGTGTAATAAGATTTATATTTGGATTAGCTGTTGAAAAAAAATGATTTATAAGTTACTTATTTTCTATAAGTTAGATTGTACATGTTTGGATTAGTCGTGATTAGATGTGAAAAATAAGTAAGAATTTGTGGGCCCCACCTCGATAAGTTCTTATTTTTTAAATAAGTCATTTTAAACAACTTATACTTATTTTCAACATAAGAACCTATTTTCATAAGCCCAACTAAACATATTTTAAAATTGATTTTCCCATTTTAAGTTCTTTTAGGGGGAAATAAGACTTATTTCCCCCCCCCCCCCCAAAAAAAGTCCAACCAAACACACTTAATATATCATTGATGGCCAAAAAACCTCAATTTATCATTAACTAAAGTATTCTTCACAAATTTCATGAGTAATTTGTTTTTTAAATAAAATGGTCTATTTGAGAGTAAACAGTTGTAAATTATGTTTAGTTGTTTACTATTAGACTTTTTTTTTTTGACCATTTACTATTAGACTTTCATTGAAACAGAAATTCATAAAAAGTAAAAAATAACCTTTAAATTAGGTGAAGTCAAAAGTCAAACTTCGGCTTGTCTAACTCAGCCGAAATCAATTCCTTCGGCTTCTGTAGCCGTTTGTTTTGAGATCAATTAACGCCACCAGAGTTTGTTTTGTTTTTTTTGTTTTTTTTGTATCATTTCCATGGAATTCACACTTTTAAATTTTTTAATTAGTTGAAGTATACATTTGATCTTTTATACATGTCTCAAATAACTTATTAGTCCTTTAAATTTAAAAAGTTTATTTTTAGTCTTTTTTTTATCAATACCTTTAATTTCATTTAACAGAAAAAGTTAACTCAACAAATTTCAGTGATTATTTAATTAAATACTACAAAAAGGTGTTTAAATTTTAATTTTTTAGCCAATCCTTCTTATATTTTAAAATCTAATCATTTTTATCATCATTTAACTATAAAATTATCCTTTAGATTTGTTGAGTAGACATTTTTCATTATATAAAATTAACGATGTTAGCTAAAAAACTAAAAAAGAAGTAAAAGTGTACTTTTTAAACTTAAAGTTCTACAATGATACTTGATGTAAACATAAAGGATAAAAAATATACTTTTGTGTTATTTAATTTGAATTATTATTTTTTAGTTCATATATTCTTTTACATTCTCTATTGTTTTTTACTTTTTTATTTCACAGATCATTCAAAAAAGTAATATTTATTATTTTTTATGTGAATAAATAATTTACATTTCAGAATAAAATTTTAAAACAAGAAGGTATTTAAGGAATTTATTGGTGAAAAAGTGTTATCTACTTAACAAATTTTGAAATGAAGGGTTCTTATGGGTTATCACTGATTTATTTGGCTAACAAGTGATTAAAATTTATTTATTATCAGAATAAAAGTAAATATATATTATTATACTCTAATAATCATGATGAGGTATTTTTAGTGCACCGGTTCAATTACAAATAAACTCATAAGGTGTGTTATATGAGAGTAGCTTACATGAGAGCCATATCGTAAGCCATGAACGTTGTTTCTCTTACCAATTACTAGTATATTATGAGTAAACGAAGTAATATCTATAATTTAAAGAAATCATAAGTATTTAATTAAAAGAAAAACTGTTACAAAATCTGTTTATAAATGAGGTGAAACTACAAATATTTGTAAATAATTTTGTTCTTATAACAGTAAGAATAAAATAAATAAATGCCTTGCCAGTTGAAGAAAAAATGGCACATTGTCTCTTTACTACTCGCTCCATTACTTATTATTTGTGTAAGTTTTAAATTTGTGAATATGTTTGCCCTAAAATATAAGCTATATTTTAAGTTTGTCTAAACATTTTTTATATTTTTTTTTTCAATTTTACCTATTAATTATCTTTTCCCTCACACAATTACTTTCATCTTTCTCTCATAATCATTCTTCTCATTATCTTCTTATAATTTCATATGTATCATTAGATAAAAAATATGAATAATTGATATGTAACACTTTATAAAAGTACGGTCAGCATATTTTATACATTAATTTTATAATAACACAAGTGTAGATAATCCAAATTTGAATTTAATAAATCAAAAGTATTTATTTCTATCTTAAAAATATTATAATAATATTGTATGTCTGAATGATTTATTTGTAAATCTAAAGACGAAAATATGATTATGAGAAGATAATGAGATAAATGACGAGAGGATCATCTTCCATCATTATCATCTCTTATTTGTCACATACTCTCCCTCTCCCTCTCTCATTATCCCTTCCTATACATTTTTTTTCAACTTTAATAACAATAGAAAAACACATTCCATTTTTCTGTAAATTATTGTTTTTAACTAATTTTATTAATCTTTTTTATGAAGACAGAAATTATTTGAAGCCAGTGAGGTAGTAAAAGGCAATAGTCAAAACGTTCACGCAAGCTGGAGGCTAGCTGGGACTTGGAATCAGCCACGATTCTCCATTGATGAATCTCCCAAACGAGGTAACCGTTTCGAAGATTCTTTGCATCTCTCATCCCCACGCAATAAAAAAGTCAGCACTTTCATACTCTTCCTTTTTTAATATTCAAATACAAAAAAAAATTCCAACATTTCCCATATAAAATGGGCCATGTTTGTTTGTGAATTTTATCACTGGCACCGGGTTCAGTGCCAACATTCAGGTTTCTGGGATCTTCATCTTCATCACCACCATCCCAAATCACGCCTTCTACATAACACTGTAGATAGATTCTGGTATGAATACAATAATTAATTCATTAGGTTCAGATAGCATTTCTCTGTTTGTGCATATATTCTGCTTCTGGGATCATTTTTTGTTTGATTCATTTTTTTTTCCACTAGTGAAAACCGTATCTTCTAGTAGATTCAAGTAGAAATTCTCTGAGATTTTTCTTCTTAATATGCTTGCTTCAGATCCTGTTTGAAATTGTCTTGGGTTGTAAAAATGATTTACTAATTGATTTGAATTCTGAAGACCTGAAGGAGTTTATGACCAGAAACAGAGATGGTTTATTTTAGGTTTCTGTTAGAGTAGCTATAGAGAAGTCATATTTCTCCAAATAAGAACCAATTGTTATAGTCATTTCAAGCATAGTCGCTTGATTTTCACTATATCTTTGTATTTTTCAGATCACTGGGTGAATTGTTTATAATCTCTTTGTTTATTGCTTCTGTATAGCCTTTCGATTCTGAGTAACAATGGCAGAGGATGAAGCTTATACAAAAGATGGGACTGTGGATTTCCGGGGTAATCCAGCTAATAAGAAGAAAACTGGGACCTGGAAGGCTTGTCCCTTTATTTTAGGTACCTATATGGTATATTGTTATTGGAGTGTGTAATATTTGTTATTATGACTTATGAGATGATTCTTACAGTTTTATGCTTCAATTAACAGGAAATGAATGTTGTGAGAGATTGGCTTACTATGGGATGAGCACAAATCTGGTGCTTTATTTTAAGAAGAGGCTTCATGAGCATAGTGCTACTGCTTCCAAGAATGTCTCAGATTGGAGTGGGACATGCTATATCACGCCATTGATCGGAGCTTTTTTGGCCGATGCTTATCTTGGGAGATATTGGACTATAGCCACTTTCTCCATAATCTATGTTATTGTGAGTATGGTTTCTTCGGTACTGTACTTTATTACTTAAGCATAGGTTTGTCTCAAATCTGGTTTCTTCATAATCTGGTGTTTATGCTTTTGTCTCAAATATGGTTTCTTCTTTGCTGTTGTAGAGATGATGATATTTTTGCTCCGATGTTGATAACTTAGGGCTTGTTTGGTATTGTGTTAAAAAGTTTCAAAAGTCAGTTGAGACAAAAAAGAAGGGGGGGGGGGGGGGGGCTTGTTAGATGATAAATGATGTTTGGCACTGCTTTGGGTGCAAGTGGCTTTTAGCTTAAGTTGAAGTAACCTTTAATAGCTTCTGGCTCTCGGCCTTTCTTCATGTGTGGACCTTTTGAACTGACTTTTCAATATACATCCAAAGAAGTTTCTATTAAACTACTCCTTCTAGTCCTTATTATAAGAGCCCGAAATTTGAATTATTTTGCTCCAAAATATAACAGAACCCGCCTTGAATTCTATTATCATTTAATGTATCTTTTTTTTCAATTTTACCCCTACTTATTAACACTCTTTTTCATAGTACTCATTAATACTCCTACTTATATTTATCTCTTTAGTCTCATCATAAATAAAGGTAATATTGGAAAACAAGTTATATTTCAAACATATTAATAGCTTTCAACTAACTTTTAACTGTCTCTTAAGAAGCACAATTTAGCAACCAGGCTCTTATAATAAAAACCGAAGGGAGTTACTTTTTATAAAAGCTTGTGCAAGCATACATCATATTGTATTAATTGAGTTTACCCCAACTTCAATTTGCAAGAGTCAGTTGGGCAAAAGTCACTTTTACCTATGTTAATCCAAACAAACCCTAAACATCACATGACTTAGGATGAAGAAAACTAATTACTGGCACATGCAATTAAGTTAATCATGTATTCAAACTTGTACAAGTCAGTAATAAAATAGATGCATTTTCTCATATGGAGTATGAGGTAAGCTGTGTTGCTTAGGGCTTATGAATGGTATGACTTGATAATATATACATCTATATATATATATATTAATATTGATTCTATTTTCTTGCCTTAGACAACTTCTGAAAACCGATTCCTCTATGTACACAGGGAATGACACTTTTGACGTTATCTGCATCGGTTCCTGGCATGAAACCGACCTGTGATGGAGACAATTGTCATGCTACTGATGGGCAGAGCGCGATATGCTTTGTAGCGCTCTACCTCATAGCTCTTGGCACTGGTGGAATCAAGCCTTGTGTGTCATCATATGGAGCAGATCAGTTTGATGATGCTGATGAGGCTGAGAAGGAACACAAGAGTTCTTTCTTCAATTGGTTCTATTTCTCAATTAATATTGGTGCTCTTATTGCTTCTTCTCTACTGGTTTGGATACAAGATAATGTGGGTTGGGGATGGGGTTTTGGTATTCCAGCAGTGACCATGGCATTAGCCGTGGTGAGTTTCTTTTCAGGAACTAGATTGTATAGAAACCAGAAGCCCGGAGGCAGTCCCCTCACACGAATTTGTCAAGTCATTGTGGCATCCATAAGAAAGTACAAAGTAGGAGTGCCTGAAAACAAGTCTCTTTTATATGAGATAGCAGATACAGAATCTGTTATCCAAGGAAGCCGCAAGCTTGACCACTCAAAAGGATTAAGGTAAACAGGTTGAAATGAACTTTGTAATTGATTAGTGGATTTGTTATTAGGTTTTCTAACAAGAGTATAATTAGTGGATTGTTTTTCTTACAACTCAATGACACATGATTATGCTCACGCACAAGGTCCAGTGGACTATCCCTTCCCAGACCACACCTGGTGGGGGTCTTGTGTACTGGATGGCCCTTTTAATGACACGTGATTATGTGTTGCCCCAAAAGAACCCTCCATATATCTTATTTTATATGGACAACCTGTAAACAAATACCAAAGAGACTTTACCTAAGTCTATCACTTGATTATCTAGTGCTTACTGTTTATTCAGAATTGGAAGCAGATAGAATTTGGAATGTCATACTTGATTTGTAAAACATGGGGACACAGTGATATAGTCAACTTTCATACCACCTCAGATGCTGTTACTGAAATTTGAATTAGTTTTGCCATTTGCATTTGCATTTGCTAAAGTGATTATGAAAAACTTCCAATTCAGAATATAGCTATCCTGTGTTTCCTGGCTTATCTAAGATATATATATATATATTAACTATTGTTGTATGTCTCAGCTTCTTTGACAAAGCAGCTGTGCCAGAGCAATCGGATAATGTGAAGAGCCCAGCCAACCCTTGGAGACTTTGCACTGTAACTCAAGTGGAAGAGCTGAAAGCTATCATAAGACTGCTTCCTGTATGGGCAACCGGTATCGTCTTTGCTACTGTCTATGGTCAGATGAGCACCTTATTTGTGTTGCAAGGGGCGACAATGGATACCCATGTCGGCAACTCAACCTTCAGGATCCCACCAGCATCTCTTTCAATCTTTGACACCATTAGTGTAATCTTTTGGGTCCCAGTGTATGATAGGATCATTGTGCCAGTTGCTCGAAAGTTCACGGGGCACAAAAATGGCATAACTCAGCTTCAAAGAATGGGCATTGGCCTCTTTATATCCATATTTTCCATGCTCTCAGCTGGAATTCTGGAGCTCGTGAGGCTTCGAATCGTGAGACGCCACAATTACTATAAACTTGATGAGATTCCCATGTCCATCTTTTGGCAGGTCCCCCAATATTTTATCATAGGTTGTGCAGAAGTCTTCATGTTCATTGGTCAGTTGGAGTTCTTCTATGAGCAAGCACCTGATGCCATGAGAAGCTTGTGTTCTGCTCTCTCATTGCTCACTGTTGCACTCGGACAATACCTGAGCTCGCTTCTAGTGACAATCGTCACGAATATCAGTACCAAAAATGGCAGTCCTGGATGGATACCTGACAATCTGAACTATGGTCATATCCACTATTTCTTCTGGTTATTGGCAGCACTAAGTGTTCTGAATCTGATAGTTTACCTCTTCGTGGCAAGGATCTATAAATACAAAAGACCAATCGGTACTCTCCGCTGAAAATTGGGTTAAATGTGCTGAACCAAATAAGTTTGGTAACAAAAGTCTTGTTTTAGTATAGGTTTGATAATGGTGTTCATATGTATAAGATTCTCTGAAGATTTGTTGTTCTGTTACTTCAGTGTTTATAAGTAGTTTGACTTTGTTTCATTTTCATACTCTTTCAAAGGTAAAGTATTTTGTAAGGCTGAAACAAAATTATCCATCCTGATTTTAGTGCTAGAATGACAAAATCCTTCGAAGCATCCTACTGATGTTACACCATCTTTGGGTGACCAAAATGGGGCTGTTATCAATAATTAAATTATTTTCCTCTGTCCATTAGGTGTTTTATCCGCTGGTGTTTATGAGAAAGTCTCATGCGCAATTCATAGGTTCCTTTTGTTTTGTTATGTTTTTAAAATCATGTATGGAACTAAGATATATTGACAAAATTAACATAGAGTACAAATACAGGAGGAGTTAATATAAGATCCCAAGGAAATGAATTAATCACTCAAAAGTCAATAAGGATTGAACATTATATAATGACAAGTTGTAGTACAGAAAATGATACAAGTTTGTCTTTAGCTAGTCATTAGTACTTTTTAATAATGAATTCTTTTTTCTTGGGATCTTGTAATAATTATCCCTACTCTGGCAAGAAAAGAATATTGTCCAATAAGTATTATGATTCCTTTAAAAGTATTTGTCATGCTTGGGACAAAATTTTGGGCGCATTCGGTTTTTCTACAAAGAGTATATTGAAACGTAAATGGATTCTCATTATATCCCCATCATTTTTTAGGTGGAAGCCCTTGCCCATTGGCACAAGTCAAATAGTGCAATCCCCACTACATCCAGGAAATGAATGAAAATTGAAAAGGAAACTACATCAAAGTGAAGGTTTAGAAAAGACTAAAATGCCCTTATTCTCGTTCACCAACGGCATCATTAGGATATTTTGTCTGATAAATCTTATTTTTGTTTGATTTGATAAGGAAGATAAAACAAATTGGGTTGCAAGATCAACCAAGCAAAATTTGGCAGTCATCATTTCATGACATTCATTTACAGATGTTCCCGGAAAGTTAATAAAGTTATAAATATCCCCGTTACTAAATATAAGACATATTTATCTAAATTGATTATATTAATGATGTTAGTTAAGTTAATTAAAATAACATAATATTATCAAAACACCTTAACCAACCCACCTTATTCCTACCCTCATTCTCTTTCTTATTTATTATTGAAGAACATCAGTAGAGATAATTTAAGGAAAACTTGAGAAAAATATAAAGATGTTTTATATTTAATAACAAACTCCATTCCAAAATAGATCCTATATTAAGGACCAAAGGGATTATCATGAATTTGTGTATGTTCAATAATCATGACCTCTTTACCAACACATAGTTGGTCTAGCAGTGTAAGGCCCGTTAGATCCTTTGAGATCTAGAGTTTGGGTCTTAGAGTAGATACTTGTGTTGGGAAGGAAAGCCACAAACCTCAAAACTTGAGTAATCATTGCTCAAATACCTAGTAATATGATCCATAAAATAAACTAATTGACAGTTGATATATATTAAAAAAAAATCATGACCTCTTAATATTAATATTAGGGAAAAAAACTTTATTAAGACTTTCAATAATTATTGGACCTTATATTTCTCCCTCATTTATGAATCCGAGAGAAGTATCATTTATATGTAGCAACTAATCAAGATTTATTGAGTTTAGGAAATGTACATCATAAATGTACCACGATGTGATTTATGTATTATTATTGAACTGTTAGAGGCTTGTATGTAAAGGTCCACTTCAAAGCCTTGTATCCGTTCCAGTTGAAAAAAAGGGAGAATTGCAAGTCACATAGAAGAGATTTAATATAAGGGTAAAGGTACAAAAATAGCCATGTAATTTGGACCAATGTGAGCCTAACACCGTGAATTTTTTTTTTTTTGGCTCAAAAGTGCACACGTAGTTACCAAAGTGAGTCGAAAGTGCATACGCCGTCAATATACAATAAGGGTGAATGTGCAAAAATACTCATGTAGTTTGGTCTAAGGTGCATCCAACACCGTGAAGTTTTTTTTGGCACAAAAGTGCCAACGTAGTTACCAAAATGGGACAAAAGTGCCCACGCCGTCAATATATATTAACGGGGTTAAGTTTTTCAAAGTTAGGAAAAATAAAAGGTGCAAAAATACTCATGAAGTTTGGTCCGAAATACACCCAACACCGTGAACTTTTATTTGGCCTAAAAATGCAGACGTAGTTACCAAAATGGTTTCCTCAATATCTTTGCCGTTACTTTACACATGTTAAGCAGGAAAAATACACAAGAGGGCGGTGAATTTGGTATTTCAATAAAATATTTTTCAAAACTTTAAGTTCAAAATCAATTTTCAAAAACAGATAAGAAAGAAACAGAGTATTGAAATCTTAGGAAAATGCTTGCAGATCAAACAAAGTATATGATAGACACTTAAACTCACAGAAATTTAGAAAAACAGTACAGAGTATGAATTCGAAGTGCTAGGAAAATACTTGTAACTCAAATTTTTCTCTATAATTTCATGCTCAATCTTCCTTCATCAATGGATATATATCTAGGCCTTTAAACATACAAACAAACGTTGTGCAAATTTGCCTAAGATTTCAATACTCTAATTCTTTCCTATATGTTTTTTAAAAGTGCTTTTGAACTTACAGTTTTGAAAAATATTTTATTGAAATACAAAATTCACACATCTTCTTATGTATTTCTCTTGCTTAACATGTGTAAAGTAACGGTATAGGCAATGAACGACCATTTTGGTAACCATGTGGGGAAAAAAATTCGCGATGTTAGGTGTACTTCGGACCAAATTTCGTAGGTATTTTTGCACATTTTATTTTACTTAACTTTGAAAAACTTAACGCCGTTAGTATATATTGATGGCGTCAGCACTTTTGTCCCATTTTAATAACCACGTGGGCACTTTTGTGCTTGAAAAAACTATCCGGTGTTGGTTGTACTCTGACCCAAACTAAATGGTCATTTTCGCACCTTTACCCTATACAATAATGGCGTTAAGTTTTTCAAAATTAGGGAAAATAAAATGTGCAAAAATAGCCATGAAGTTTAGCTTGAAGTGCACCCAAAATTGCGAATTTTTTTTGCCCAAAAGTGCCGACTTATTTACCAAAATGCTTCCCTCATTACCTATGCCGTTACTTACTTGCTTTACACATGTTAGACAGAAAAATACACAAGATGGGGTGAATTTGGCATTTCTATAAAATACTTTTCAAAACTTTTAGTTCAAAATCAATTTTCAAAAACAGATAAGAAAGAAACAAAGTATTGAAATCTTAAGCAAATGCTTGCAGATCAAACAGAGTATATGATAAACATTTAAGCTCACAGAAATTTAGAGAAACAGAGTATGAAGATTTGAAATCATAGGCAAATATTGTAACTCAAATTTTTCTCTATAATTTCATACTTCAATCTTCCTTCATCAATGGATATATATAGACCTTTGAGAATGCAAACGAACGTTGTGCAAAATTTGCCTATGATTTCAATACTTTATTTCTTTCCTATCTGATTTTTAAAATTGCTTTTAAACTTATAGTTTTGAAAAATATTTTATTGACATACAAAATTCACACCCCCTCTTAAGTATTTCTCATGCCTAACATGTGTAAAGTAATGACATAGCCATTGAAGGAACCATTTTCGGTAACTACATGGGCACTTTTGGGCCCAAAAAAAAAAGTTCGCAGTGTTGGATTCACTTCAGACCAAACTTCATGGGTATTTTTACATATTTTGTTTTCCCTAACTTTGAAAAACTTAAGCCGTTAGTGTATATTAACAGTATTGACACTTTTAACTTATTTTGGTAATTACATGGGTACTTCTGAGCCAAAAAAAAAACTTCACTGTGTTGGGTGCACCTTTGACCAAACTACATAAGCATTTTCGTACCTGTGCCCTTAATGTAAAACAGGTCCATCATTGACAAGTTCTTAGAACCTGTTTGATATTTATTTTCTTCCTTAAAACCTGAATGCAATTCTCTTAAAAAGAAAAAAAAGCCTTGTACCCATACATACATGAGTTGTAGTAATTTAGTATATGAATCGTTAAAATTTTCTCTTACTCTTATCATGTTATATTTTCTTTGTTTACATATAACAAATAACCCTTAGTTTTGTTGGCAAAAAAAATAATAATAATAACCCTTAGTTTTGGCCAATGACTTTGATGGTCCAGTGGTATGAACACTTTTGTGGGAGACAAGTCAAATCCTGCACAATAACATCATATCATAAGTGTTGCCTAAGTAAAAGATAGTCCTTAATTTACGATGTTATTTAAACACCTCATAGGATGTTTTTTATATGGTGTAGTGGCATGGTGTTACTTCTCACGGGTTCGAATCTATGAATGCAAGCAATAGCTTGACAATTCAAAAAGGGGGGGAAAACGTAAAGGTAAAATGTAAAAGATAACTACATGTGAATCCAAGTGTACTTGCTATATTTGTTCATTTCAAATTAGATATGCAAAGAGAAAATAGTTATTCTAATAAATTCACGATTACTCTAGAATAATCACAACGGAAAACTAATTTCAGGTCTCTAGTAAGAGATTTAATTAAGATGAGGTCCCACGAAATCACCTAATTAATCTGAGGTCCCACGAATTTGTTATTGTAGGCCAAAAAGTTGTTATCACAAGGTCACAAGTTGTTACAGACCAAAAGTGATTTTTAGGTCACAAGTTGTTATGGCAGGCCAAAAAGTTGTTATTATATGCTAAAAAGTTAGTCACTAATAACTTTTGATCGCACAATAATAACTTTTTAGTCTGTAATAACAACTTTTTGACCTGCCATAACAACTTTTTAGTAGGAACCTCAAATTAATTAGGTGATTTCATTGGACCTCATCTTAATTAAGTCCCTTACAAGGAACCTAAAATTAATTTTCCCTAATCACAATGAATGAAATAATGAATATAGGATTTGATCAACAATTATACTAGAAAAATACTCTCTCCGCTCCTTATTATAAGATCACTTTGACTTTTTTTGGAGAAATTAATGATACAAAATTAATCACTTTAAATTGTCTATAGTCATCTTTTTTCCTCAAAACTAATTTATTCTACTTATAAGCTAATCTATAATCTAATTACATGTGACATATGTTATAATTTAATTGTTTAATTTGCTTCCTTGACTTCTGAAAAAAAAAGTCAAAGTGATTTTATATTTAGGACCGGAGGGAGTAATTCTGAAAAATACAAACCATATCAATTTATAATTAAAATTAGCACCCTTCAAAGAAATTCATTCCTTTTTTTTCCCACAACTTTGCAATACACTTCACTATTGGCTCCTCCTAAACCCTAATTCCCTCATCATTCCTACCCCGTACCTAATCTTGCATTTAACCTCCCATTATTTCTCTCTTTTCCCCCAAAAATTCTAGCAGCATGTCCAAAAAAAACCATTTCCACTCCAATCCCATTGTATTGCTGTTTGACAAATTGCTCTCAAGCCATTTCAACAGCTCCATGAAGTTAAAGACATCTCATTTTCTTACAGGTAATAGACCTCTCCAAACTTCACTCACAACCTTGCATTTCAGAGATTCTCCTAGATATTTGCTTCTTGTCCCATTCTTAGGAAACCATTAAATTAAAAGTCTCCCCTTTATTATAGTCTCTCTAATACAATTTATACTCCATTGTTTCTAAATAAAGAACTTAGTTAACTTTTTTTTAAAAATAATCTAGTTAACTTTTTTTAAAAAAAATATTTAAGAAAGCTATATAAGTTTCTTATAAATTGATTTGACTGAATTTGTTCTCTAAACTACTATATTTAACTTATAAACTAATATGCAATATATGTATACATAAAATACGTTATGATTAAATGGCTCATTTCGCTTCCTAAATTTCTCCAAAAAAAGTCAATTATGTTTTATATTTAGAAGCAGAGGAAGTAATAAGTCTTCTAAAAAATATTTTTATTCCTTTTATAAGATGTTTTACTATTTTCAATGAGGTTTAAATATTTTTTTCCATATATATATATATAGTCACATTTAATAAGGGTAATGATATAGAATAAAATTAATATGATATGGGAGTTTTGTGTGAATAATAAGGGTAATATAAGAAATCAATTAGATATTGTTTCTCATTAAGGTATTGTTTCTAATTTTTTTTAGGGTGATTTCTCATTTTACCATATTTAATTACTCATTAATTTCTTATTCTCTCCTTTACACACACCTTTTAGTACTAATAAATATAAAAGTAATGGTAATAATAATCCTCTTATCCTATTTGCAAACATTATCAATTTTAGAGTTGACCTTGTATATAAGCAATAATTCGACTTTTCTTAAAAAATTTTGATGTTGTCATACTTATCCTAAATTAACTACATGTATTTCTTATACTAATATGAAATATAAAACATATTTATATAATTTAATTGGATTAAGAATTACGTTAAATTAGTTAATATAACATTATTTTCCTAATACCCCTCAATCAACTCCCTTAATTTTTTTTTTTTATACAAAGAGAGGCCTCATCACTACAACCCTTTGGGAACTATCCCATTACAATGTATGTTAATCTGCTCCTCCAGAACAGGAGGCATGTGACCAATAGCATGAAATCCTAGCATTGCTCCCAGGCCAAGCTTTGCCAAGAGATCCGTTGCTTTGTTGTCCTTTCTACTTACATGTTTTATCTGAACTTCCCATTCTCTTCCCAGCAACAAATGGGCTTGGTTATTGTGCATGAATCAGCCATCGCCATAATGCTTGCCTTCACAGTATCTGCATGAATATTCTTCTGCTAGAAGACAAATAGATTTCTCCTCTTCCAAAGCCAACCAACATGTTATCACAAATATGGATGCCCAGTTCTCATCTTTGTCAGACACATTCCACCATAGCCAATCTTGAAAGTTTAGGGATACAAATCTCCTCCATCTTGAAGGATGAACAAGCTGTTTCCATGGAATCCTTGCAGGTTGACACTCCCTAAATACATGATTCATATCTTCCACTTCCTGTCCACACACTAAACAACTCATATCAGATTACATACATCTGCTGCATCTACTCTTATTTGTAAGAAGGGACCCACGGGAAGCTAGCCATGCAAGAGTTCGACACCTTTGCTGAGCTTTCACCTTCCATAATTTCTCCCAACTATATGACCGAGCATGTTTCTCCCATTTCCATCGGATAACATTAGTGTTAGAATTAATAAGCATTCCTTCACTAACCTTGTCCCAAGTCTTCTTAATCCCAGACCAGATATTGGAGCCATATCTCTCCTCATCAATCTTTGGAATAAGATCCGAGCCGCATCTATATTTATCTTTGACGACTTTAACCCAGAATGCATCTTTATTAGTTACTAATTGCCAACCGAGTTTCATGAGAAGGGATCGGTTAAGAAGTTTAATTAGCATGCCGTAGCCCCAGTCCTCCTCTTTTCTTTGTTCTACACACATCATCCCAAGCTACTAATGAGATCTTTCTATGCTCCTCCGAACTACCCCATAGAAATCTTTGATTTAACTTGTCTAGCTCGTCACAAACATTACTTGAAATGTGAGCCATTTGCATGGTATACTCTGGAATTACTGAGGTAACCGATGCAACCAAAGTAGTTCTACCAGCAAGAGATAAACAATGAGGCCTCCATTTTGCTAACTTGTCCTTCACTTTGTCAACTACATTCTGAAATTACTCTTTTCCAACCTTTTTGTGTTGGAGGTTAACTCCCAAATATTTCCCTAAATCCCCTGTAGAGGAGAATCCCAACACTGAGCTTATCTCTCCACATCTAGTATGATTGATATTCGAAGAAAATAGCACTCAAGTTTTCATAACATTTAACTTTAATCCTGATGCCAAGCAAAGCTCATCCAAACATTCACGAATCAATTCTGCCAGTTGAACACAAGCTTTGGCAAATAACATAATGTCCAGCAAAAAAACAAATGAGAGATAGGAGGTCCTTTCCTCGTAAGTCTAATAAGGCTTCCACTTCCTGGCTTCCATCTTGTCATGCAAATAATAAACATATAAGGAGAAACTAGGTCCTCTTGTCTAACATCTCTCGTAGCTTTAAAGCATTCCACTTTACTCCTATTCCACAAAAGCTGAAGATTTGCTGAACCCACACAATTCTTAATTAAATTAATAAGATGTGAAGGCAAACTGAGCTCCTTCAGGCAATTTAGCAAAAAATTCAAGTTAACTCTGTCATATGCCTTTTCTAAATTAATTTTGATTGCCATAAATCCCTTCTTCCCATTCATTGTCCTCATGGAATGTACAACTTCCTGGGCAACAATAATATTATCCTAGCTATGTCTCCTTGGCACAAAGCTACACTAATTAGGAGATATGACATGAGACATAAATGACTTCATACAACTTGCCACAATCTTTGAAACTATTTTGTAAATAACATTGCATAAGCTTATTGGTCTCGTATCCTTAAATGTTTCAGGATGATCCTTTTTGGGAATTAGAACAATAAGAGTATTATTGATTTCACTAATTTTGGCTGGGTTCAAACATAATTCCTTTACCATTCTTACCACCGATGCACCCACAATCTGCCATTGACTTTGATAAAACAAAGCATTGAAGCTATCAGGAGCTGGAGATTTCAATGCCTTCATAAATAAGGCATCTTTGACAATTGTTAAGGAAGTGCCTATCTTTTACTCTTGAGAAAGCATCAATGCAGGTAATGTAGAGAAAAAAATTGACAAAAATTAGAAATAGAATTTCATTTAGGACCAAGATAAACTCCTAAATAAATATTATATTAAACACAAAAAGAGTAATTCTTCCCAATCACATTTTAGTCTCCCCAATTAATATACTTGTCTCGTTCCTAAATATAAGATCTAGTTGACTTTTTATTTGGAGAGATTAAGGAGATAAAATGAGCCATTTAATTATAACGTATGTTGTGTATTATTATATTATAGGTCACTCCCACAGTCCCAAAATATAAGTTCTAAATAACTAACTTACATTTATAAAGAAAATTACCAAAATTGGTTAAAAGCAATAATTATGTTCAAAATATAATTTGTTTTCCAATTATGCCCCTTTTAAAAAAAATATGAAAAAGAATACATGGGGAAAAGAAAATGAGAGAGAATGTGACCAATTAGATATAATAAAGATGAAAGAGAATGTGTAGGGAAAAGATAAACAATGGATAAAATTGGAAAATATGCAATTAATGCTTAGATAAACCTAGAATATAATGAAGATTAATTTTTGGAATACATACTTTCACCAAAGTGAAGTTTATATTTTGGGATTGAGAGAGTAACTTATACATCAAATAAATTATTTTAAGAGAAAAATTCATTCAACTCAATTTACAAGTAACTTATTAATTATTAAATTGTAGAGAAGCAGACCTTTTGTTTTATTTTCCATTATTAATAATCACCGATTGTCGTCGCGATGACTCTCATTGCGAGACGCTTCAGCTTCAGCCATTGAGATTTGAGGGTGCAGAAGAAGATGGAGAAGGCGAAGGAATTGCTGCAAATCAGCCCTCAAGATTCCCAATCTCTCTCACAACACCTTCCTCCTCTCACTCCTCACACTCAATTCTGCTTCTACGAGCAATTCATCCTCAGAGGCATCCATGTCGATCGAGTCCAACCCGGTCTCCTCGTTTGTTCCTTCATTGTCCCTCCTCGCTTCACCGTACACCCTTCAAAATTCTTCCTTTATTTTCTGCTTTACTATTATTCTATGTGGAAAAATCATCTCATTTGATTGTTTAATTCAGAGTTAAGTGCTTTTAGTTCTCATTGGGGAGTGTTTAGTCTTGAAGTTTTGTTCTTTAGTGATTTAATTGCTACTGGGTTTGGGATAATTCGTGCTGCTCTCTGCAATTTTACTTTTTACTCCTCCGACATATTTACCTAATTTGATTATATTAAGGTTGTTGGTTAAACTAGTTAAAATCACGTTATTCATACCCTCCCTTTGTTGCATGTTTATGCATCAATAGGGATTATTTAGGGAAAAGTTGAGAAAAAATAGAAAGATTACTTAATTAGGTCTTATATTTAGTAACGGAGGGAGTATAATTGATGCAAGGTAGGAAAAGTTGCTGATAGGATGTGGAATTCTTTCAGAATAATCTGGTGATCATTATTTAATTTTGGCTGTAGGGACAAGTCTCTTATGGGACAGAAGTTTGATGGGTTTTCAATTTTTGTTTTATTTTTTGGTTCCCTGAAATTATTTTGTGAAGATCTTTGAAAATGTGAGACATATTGGGTTTGCTTCTACAGGACAGAACTGGGAAGTTGGCTAGGGGTTCAATAGCCAACCTTGTAGATGAACTTGGAGGTGCTGTAGCTCATTCGGAAGGTTTCCCCATGAATGTTTCAGTTGATATGTCCATATGTTACCTTTCAACCGCCCATGCTAATGTAAGTAATTTGCTAGAAACTTGTGATGTTTGCTCCTTTCAATTTGATGTCAGATTTTACTCTCTTTCTGTTATAGTTATGTTGTGCCAGAGAAACTGAAAATGGGGAGCGTATGAAGTTAAAATGCATCAAATTATGCAAAACTTCTAGATACATGATAATTTTTCACCCCAGCTTCACTTCCATCAAGCACACCCTTGATATGTTAGTCATTAACTTTTTTCAAAGTGGATCCTTTCCATTTAACCTTTCCAGGAGAGAGATATATCTAAATGTAGCAGTGATGTAGATCAAGGGAAAAGAGGGAGAGGGAGAGGGAGAAGAGAGAAATTGGGGGACATGTGACAGTGATATAATCTCAATCAAAGTCAATGACTAAATGAGGAAACTTAAGTTTTTAATAAAGCCCTAGATACAAGTTATAGATTAGTAATTAATAATTAATAATTCAGGCTAATTTACTAATATAAAATCTAAGGCGTTGTATAAAATAAACCCTAAACTCTCTTATCCTTAACTTAAGTTTTCAATTTTCCTTCAAGTGGTGTATGGATCAGTATCTCATTTTTTTGCTCCCATGATTTTGTTTCTATCACCCTCAATATACTAGGCGTATTTTACTTGTATGAATGTAGAAAAACCTCATTGTTTGTTCGTTTGCTCAAGTGATCTACCTGGCGGCTGTGACAGGATTGAGATGCTGTTCACTTATTTTATTTTTCCTGTATAGATGACACTTTGAAAAGTTCTGTCCGTGTAGGTTTTGTGCATCACTATCAGTTCTTGCTGTAATTGTTTCAGTCTTGGTTCTGTACACCAACTCTGTTATGAAGTTTCCAGCTCTCATTTCTAGTCATTCCTTCTGTTACAAGCACCAACAATTATTTTTATTGATTTGAATCTTCATGCTGAGGGTGCCAGATATAGTTTAGCGTGTTTTTAATGAAGTGAATTGTATCTGTGCATTAACTGTTGCAGGATGAACTAGAGATTACTTCTAGGCTCTTGGGGCGGAAGGGAGGTTATTCTGGAACAATAGTTACCCTCAGAAATAAAACAACTGGAGAATTAATAGCAGAAGGCCGCCATTCACTATTCGGAAGACATGTAAGCAAAATGTAGTTCTCTTATGGTGTATGTGTATGACTATATGCATACGTAAAGGTGTTATATTAGGAAACATGTCTGATAAATGTATGTGTGTTTGTTTTTTCTTTGATATGTTCTGAAAAGAGGACATGGATGATGCTTTTGTACACAGAAGGAAGAAAAAAATCAGAAATTTTCTTCATTTGAGCATGAGGATATAGTCATATAGTTATACTATCATGAACCTCTGCTTTACATGGAGTTCAAGGTGAACCCAGTGCTCCATAGCTTATGAATGTTGCAAATTATTGTGTTTGGTTCAATGAAGGGGAGGGGAGGGGAGGCATTTTATTATTACCTTGTCTGAGGGGAGGGGTTTTAATGCTACTATTTTTTATATATTTTTGTAATTTTTTAAAATATATTATTATTCGTCTTATGAGATTGCTTTGATATTTTATTAAAAAACAGGAGAATATAAAAAATAATTGTAGGTAAATACCACTCTGGTCCTACTTTTCTACATGTTGAGTTTAAAAAAAAAAAAAAAAATTGGTCCTTATTGCAAGTCCTCCAAACCCCATCAATACATGTGGAGAGAAAAGAAATATGTGAACCCTCCATAAAATATGTTTCAAATACTCTATGGTGACATTGGAAAAACATATCAATTTATGACTTTTTTTTTTTTAAATAGAAACCTGGATATCATTATCAAACCAAAAGATACAGTTTATAAGGTACTAGTACCTCCATCATCAACCCCCATCTCTTGATTTATGACATTGAGAATTAGGTGAACTAAACTTCAAAAAAGGACAAGAGTAATACACAATCATATTTATGACCAGTGCTATCAATATTTTAAAAGCCGGATTGGATATCAAGCTGGAAAGGTTAGCGAGTCATGGTTCAAAACGTTGAATCGGTCGGACCGTTCGGTTATATCAGAGATATAATAATTAAATGAAAAAATTTATATACCTATTAGAAATTTTTTTCATGCCATCGTACCTATTAGAAATGAAATATCAAATTTTAAAGAACATATTTTAAAGAACATTAAATAGTTGCAATATACATAAATTTAATTTTATATTTTGATAAAATCAATAATATTTGATTAAAAATATTGTCATCTTTTCATACTACTATTATAAGTTAGAAGTGCCGGTCAAAATTAATAAATTAATAAAAGGATATTATAAATTTTATACTGGAAAAAAGAATATAAATTTTGTAAGAGAATATTTTAACGATTAATAGGTTGATTGATTTTGACTAGTCAGAAACGTGTTTCAGAAGCTCACCACTCACCACTAAGTCACTAACATGAGTCATAGGTCCCCTTTCCTCTCATGTAATCGCCCCTTCATCTTTCTTCTCCACTTCATTTTTTATACTGTCGTTCATATGTACTCCCTCTTGTCCTTATTATAAGGCACCAACTAACAAAATTTTTGGTCCTTATTATAAGACACCAACCGCCACATTAATTACATTTTTCCTACTTTACCCTTGTCATTAATGAATATTCATAGTTTAAAATGTTAAGTTGTATCATTTAATGAAGGGTGAAGTTGGAAAATATGGTCAATTAAGCCTAGATTTAAAGACCCAACTACCATTCCTTAGTTTGTGAGAATTGGTAGTTGGTACCTTATAATAAGGACCAGAGGGAGTATGAAGGTAGGAGTTCAAGCCTTGAAGGATGAATGGAAGATTTCACCTCACGAGTAGAATCGATCTGAGGCACAGATAATATTTTTACCCCTCTTCTTCTTCAATAATCATGTTCCCTCTTTTACATTTTGTCTCCTATCCTATCCCAACTTCGTTTTACTCCGGTTTCTTTTTTCTTTTTTCCCTGAACTCTTCTGCCTTATACCTCAGACTCGTCCGGTTATTCACTGTCCGGTTCACGGCTTGATTCCGGTCAACAGCTCGGCTTGATTCCGGTCAACAGCTCAAAAGGCGGTTTCTGGCGGTCCAATCCCATCTAACTACTCAACGGTCAGACATGACTAACCAAGTCGTTGTCCCATCTGAGTGTGAAAACATTAATGGTAATTATTCGCTTTGAATAAAGAAATTTCGGCCAGGAAAAAGGAAAATGTTAAGGAAAAGTTAATGGGGACCAACTCCAAAAGGCATAAACCTACCCCCACTTTAACAAAGGCAGGTGGAAATAAATTAAAATAGGGAGTCCCAGTCCTGACTTGTGAGGCTAATCAACCTCTTTCTCCCTCATAGACTCACTGTGATCGGCCATGGCTGCGACCAAACAAGTGAAGGACATGGACATAGTGCTATTCCCTTTCATGGCACAAGGCCACATCATTCCATTCCTCGCCTTAGCCCTCCACTTAGAACGCAAGACAAACAACAACACCACCATCACCATAGTCAACACCCCCTTCAACATAAACAAACTGAGAGCCTCCCTCCCTCCACACTCCAACATTAACCTCCTCGAAATCCCTTTTAACCCCTCCGACCACCTCGGCCTCCCTCCCAACACCGAAAACACCGACTCCCTCCCTTACCCCCTCGTCATCCGCCTCCTACAAGCCTCCACCTCCCTCAAACCCTCCTTCAAACTCCTCCTCCAAAATCTCATCCTCCAACACCAGCGCACTCGCCCACTCTGTATCATAGCCGACATATTCTTAGGATGGACAGCCAGCGTGGCCAAAGACCTTGGCGCCTTCCACGTCATCTTCAGCATCTCTGGGGGTTACGGCATGGCTTGTTATTACTCCCTCTGGTTCCACCTCCCCCGTCTGACCTGGCAGCACCACGACCAGTTCGTCCTCCCCGATTTCCCAGATGCCGGCCACATACACAAAACACAGCTTCCCGCCAACATATCAGAGGCCGACGGCACCGACGCGTGGTCGTTATTCCAGAGCAAGAATCTAACGGAATGGGCGGAATCTGACGGCATCCTGTTCAACACGTTAGGTGGGGAGGTTGACTCCGTGGGTTTGACCTACTTCACAAGGAAGCTCGGCCTCCCGGTCTGGACGGTCGGACCGGTTGTTTTGTCGACCGGCATTGGCGGCGGCGGTTGCGGAAGAGAAATCGCGGAGTGGCTGGACGGGAAGGCGGAGAGATCTGTGGTGTATGTGAGCTTCGGGTCGATGAATACGGTTACGGAGGGGCAGATGATTGAATTAGCCAAGGCGTTAGAGGGGTGCGGATGGAATTTCATATGGGTGGTGAGGCCACCCATAGGGAAGGATATCAACTCGGAGTTTAAAGCGGAGGAGTGGCTGCCGGAAGGGATGGTGGGGAGGGTGAAGGAGTCGGGTAAGGGGTTGATAGTCACTCACTGGGCCCCACAAGTGGACATACTCTCTCACAAAGCCGTTGCGGCATTTCTGAGTCACTGTGGTTGGAACTCGGTGTTGGAGGCGTTGACTCATGGGGTGCCTATTTTGGGATGGCCTATGGCAGCTGAGCAGTTCTTTAATTGCAAGTTCTTGGAGGAGAGGCTTGGGGTGTGCGTCGAGGTGGCAAGGGGTAAGACCTGCGAGGTTCGACATCAAGATATAGCCGCTGCCATTGACAATGTTATGTCACCTCAGGGGAATGGGAAGGGGGCCCACATGAGGAGCCAAGCCCTTCGTCTTAGAGATACTGTTGCCACCGCCCTCCGTGATGACCATGAATTCACGGGCTCTTCCGTCCAAGCCTTGCGTCATTTCTTATCCGCCGCCGCCAACTCCACCAAGACCCCTTCTCCTCCCCCACACACTGAATGAATGATAATAATAATGATAATAATGATAATAATGCTCACGTATGTCCTTGTATGGGCGCATAGTGTTTTGTTTTGTTCTGTCGCCCATAATTGGCTTTGTCGTTTCCTGTGTTTTACTTGGATATATCATTTTTGTCATGGAAAC
The DNA here is from genome assembly GCA_037074515.1 of Mimosa bimucronata. Taxonomy (NCBI): domain Eukaryota; kingdom Viridiplantae; phylum Streptophyta; class Magnoliopsida; order Fabales; family Fabaceae; genus Mimosa; species Mimosa bimucronata. The sequence continues at coordinate 10,272,537 of CM073443.1, read as the reverse complement.
AATCACGCTCCATCATGTGTCTGTTCATTCACATTCCCAAAAGGAAAACAAGAAAAAAGGACACAAGTAAACTGCATAAATTTTGTCAGTTAAATATCCCAATCCCCTGAGTACGTGGCTGGAATTACAGAGCATGGTTTCCGTGTAAGGGCAAAGTTCCTCAGAATGAGATGCAGAGTAAAGCCTGATGTATTTCTTTCCGACAACCTGAAATCATCAAACAAAATAACACAATCTCTGCAATGCCCATATTATTCTAGCTGTTTCATTATTTAATGGGTCTTCAGATAGCTAGCTTACAAGCCTATAACAGTCCCAAGATTTTTGAGAATCGTTTTCATATTTGGCTGAAGACATTCAAATTTAAAGAACTTCAGGATGAAAACTAAAATCCATGAACCATGCATCAAAGTCGTTGATATAAACTAGACTCGTAGTGATACCATGAAGCATATATACTTTGAAAAAGATCTATCTCCGGGGGTGATGCCTCAAATTTTGTCTTCCACCATCTTTGTAATGTTCTGTTTGTGTCCATACTACTTGGGCTTTTATTTGGACAGGTTTTACCATCATTTGCCTAGAAAATAAACTATCAAGGCTATCATAATTAAGTAATTAACAACCAGTGGCATCCACATGTATAGGTTAGAATTTAGATGCAATTTGATTTAGCTACAAAGCATGTAGATTTAACAGTAATGGAATTGCTACAAGGTACAAGGTGATGCGGGGTCCCCATTCCCTGCTCATCACCTCTCTTCTCATCACCCAAAACTACACTGTTTTGGGTGATGAACCCAACCTTCTTCTTCTTTTTTTTATAAAAAAAATATAAAAGTAAATATAATTATAATAATACTTTTAAATATCATAAATAAATTTAATCTGTCATTATTTGGTCTGAACAGTTCACAACTGGATCCAGTTGTGAACTGTTCAGACCAAATAATGACAGATTAAATTTATTTATGATATTTAAAAGTATTATTATATAATAATTAAACTCGTGAATGTGCTAAAAAGGTCAGAATAGGCAACAAGACAAACTATAAATTGAAGTGGCAGAAAACTGTAAAAATTCTATTTTTCCAATTTTTTTTAAGAATGCCAAAACAGAGTCACCTGAGCTAATATATTATGGTGTGGATCATGGTGTAATGGTGTTACTGTAGCAGCAGGACCAAACCAAACATTGACAGATCTAAGTCACCACCGTGAGTAAAACAATAGTCTGGTATACAAATATCTTTTCGAAGCTCAGTTGAAAATGTCATGTAAATAGCATCAGTAACTAAGGGCCTGTTTTGGGTAGTTTAAAAATAGTTTCTAGAGAATAGATTCTGAAAAAAAAGCTGATTTTGAAAAAGCTGAAAAAATAACTTTTGATGAATGAGAGTGTTTGGATGGTTATTGTGAGAATAGCTTTTTTTATGTGTAAATTACTAAAAAGGACATAAGTTTAATGTGTTAGGAAAGAGAGAGAATAAGGGCATTTTAGGTATTTCAATATGACATGTGTAATGATGGCTTTTTTTTACCTCGTACTTTGTGCAAAAGGGGAAAATTGTAGCTTATTCAAAACCTAGGTTTTGACCATTCCAATCCAAAATAGCTTTTCACATTTTTTCAAGTGTTTGGGTTACCATTTTTAAAACCTAGGTTTTGAATCAAAACCTAGGTTTATTAAACAAAAGTGTTTGGCTGCCATTTTTTAAAACCTAGGTTTGGGTAAAAAAAATTGCTTTTTTTCCCTCACCCAAACAGGCACTAAAAGCAGTATGAGACCTGCTCTTGTATGCCAAAATTACATACGTTGAAAATGCAAAGACAAAGAACTACTCCCACCCTCCCAAAATATAAGTTTCTTTTAAATGAATTGTGATTTTCTAAAATATAAGTTAAAATTAGTTAAAAACAATAAATATACAGGAAATATACTTTTTTTTTTCCTAAAACTGTCTTTATTTATGAAAGAGTAAGAAAAAGGGTAATAATGAAAAGAAGATGAAAGAGAATGTGTAGGATAAATTAATGTAAGAGTAAAATGGAGAAAGACATATTTATTACTTAAACAAAGTCAAATAAGATCTTATATTTTAGGACAATGTCATTAAAAAAAATAACTTTATATATGACGTAAACCTAAAGTGGGAATAAAGGAAACCTGATCAAATAATGGATGGTGCGCAAGATATGTAGGACCCCAAGATGGGGCAGCCAGGAGACTCGATCCGCTGAAGAAAGTCGGAGGATGTAATTAGCTCTTGCTTCCACTCTGCACATAATAAGTAGTTCTTCCCAACCTTTAAAGCAGGCACATTGACAATCGGAACAAGCTGATTTTTCAAGGCCACTGCCTCCCAGCTGAAGCCATTGCACATCATGTCAATGTACTCACAGAATAGTGTGAAATTTTTTGTACAGTAGAGGCACAAAAGGCCCTACTAACCTGATATATCTCGCCTTTTGGACCATGTACAGATTTTTTGAATATTAATATACTCCCACCTTTATGGTAAAGCAAGCCAACATTACCCTTTCCTTCAAATAATTCTTACTTGAAAAACATGGTACAAATCATTTTTCCCACTGATATGAACGTAGAGTAAGACTACCATGAAAATCATTTAACCCAAATAATATACATGTGTGTCAAAAGAGACACAAGGAGAAATTTAATTTACAGTTTGGTGTTTGTAGTTACGATAGGTTTAATGCAAAAATGCAAAGGACTGTATTTTGATCTGGAAGTGAAAAGGTCAAAAAAAAAAAAAAAAAAGTGAGGCTGGCCGGTGCTTTTGCTGAATTGGTCCCCAATTTCGTGATTTCTCTTCTTTCAATAAAGACGAGAGAATTATCATGCTATCACCTCTTTATTCAAAAGTTAAGTGGTCACCTTTTGATTAATATCCTCATTGAGGTTAGGAACATCCTAATAATGTAAGTCCACACCGTAATTAGGAAGGTACATAAACATTTTCTTCAAGATTATAAAGCTAAATAAACTTATGTTATACTCATAATTATAACATCATCTTACATGATATTTTGTGAGAAACCAGTGTATTAATATGTTATATATAATTAAAAATTACTGTTAAAAATGATAAATATAAAACATAAATAAAAAATTCTTTATATTTAAAACCAAAATCCCACAATTAATTTTGTGCTGTCTACTCTCCCTCTATTCATTATTACAAGACACCAACTAACAACTACTCTTAATCCTTTTTATAAGGTATTTGATACTCCCTCAGGTCCTATTTATAAGAGCTCAGCCGTCAAATAACGCTTCTTAAGAAAACATGTAAAAGTTAGTTGGGAGCTATTATTATTACCCTTATTTATGATAAAACTAGAGAAAGAAATGTAAGTAAGAGTATTAATGAATATTATGAAAGAGAGTGTTAATAAGTAGGAGTGAAATAAGAAAAATGGCATCAAAATGATGATAGATTCCAAGACGAGCTCTTATATTTTGGACCAAAACAATTCAAATTTTGAGGCTCTTATAAACAGGACTGGAGGGAGTAGTTTCTAATAGGCGTTAGATATATTTTTTAAAATATGCTCATATTTAATAAGGATAGTGTGAGAGTATAATAATTTAATGTTAAAGTTCACTATAGTGTAATATTAGAAATAATTTAAATTTTAGAACATAGTTAATTATTTTATTAATTTTATTGGTATGTAAAAATTGATAGTTAATGCTTTATAATAAAGACGATGGAGAGTAATGATTGTTTTACAGCCCGTGAATTATACTTTTTTTTTCTAAACGTGAATTATACTTTTAATGAATTAGGTATAAAATTGTCAAAAAAATAGGGAAAATTGTGATAAGGTCTTGCATAAGGCAAATTATATTGTAATGTAGAGTCCCTGAAATCTTAAAAGTATTAATAGGTCCCAAGGGATTTGAGGGTAATATAATGCAATGGGAAATTATCTCATTACTCTTACTAGCAGACAAAGAAGAACATTGATAAGTAGAGGTGTCTACATTAACAAATTAAAGTGCCTTGATTGACAACAACTTGTTATTAGCCGATAATATCAATATACTTTTTTGTCAATAGTATTATCAATATACCTAAGTCACTTGTTAATAACAACTAAAATAACTATTTTAACTACCACCACTTGTATTTATAACCAACTAAGTTGATAATTTCATAATTACAGTTTTTTATGCACAAGTAATGTTGAGATTTTAAGCGGATCTTACATTATTAATTTGTCTTATTTGAGATCTGAATATAATTTTCCCAAAATGAAAATTTCCCCCTTTCAAGTTATTCTTAGAGGTTATCTGCTCTAAAGTATTCTAAAGCATTGCAGGTCAAGAAGCTCATAAAATACTTAAAGGTCTTGGTCAACATAATGAAACTTGAAAGTTTCAGCATAAACAGAGTTGCAAATACAGAATCTGGCATATTTATGTCTAGGAAAATTCTGAACTACAAATCCACTAACCTAATATATTTTTTTCTTTAGTCTAATACAGTTTAGTAATGGAAATCACCCATAATAGTAAAGCTCTTGACATGTCTGAACTATTCACTCTGATGATTCACTGGACTTTTCAGCAACAAGCATTGCATTGTATTCTTCTTTGAGAATCTTATATTTGTTGATTAATGTTTTGAAAGATTCCATTTTCTCCTCTGGAATGTCTGTCTTCATCTTCTCCAAACGCTGCTTTCTGGATTCAATCTGCTTGTTGAGCTCTTGTTTTTTCTGAACTTTCTCTTCATGCTCTGTATGAAATGCCTCTAACTTTGATGCCTTCATTTCTAGATCAAATATCCCATGAAATTTATACATACGGAGTATTTATCAACAGAAACTATGTCTTATTTTGACATGGCATGCACAAACTTTTGTGTGGTAAATTACTAACTTTTGTTATCACTTAACTATCCATTGATTGTTTGCCTTATATTCCAGTAAAAAAAATTAATGTCAGAATCACCTATAATCAACTTATCCCTTTCAAATCTTACTCCCAATTTTGGAATGTCAGCTCTGCTGTAACAGAGATCAGTATGAATTATTTTGAAGTAAAAGGTGATAAATAACAATGAAATTATTTTAAAGGAAACAATCATTCTAATAGTTATGTGACTATTTCTATTAAAACATGGAAGATAGTAGCCCAATATAAGAGTTGTTTCCCTAATTTATGTAAAAATATTTAATCTCAGTTTCACCTATAATGAGTAATTTATCCCTTACAAATCTAACTACCAACTCTGAATGTCAACTCTGGTGTAACAAGATCAGTATGAATTAAAAGGTGACAACTAGCAATATTTGAAAGGAAACAATCACACTAATAGTTATGTGACTGTCTCTATTAAAACATGGAAGATAGTAGCCAAATATCATGGTTGTTTCTGTAAAATATTTTAATTCAAGATACAAGAAAAATTGATTTTGGGTCAAATTTCATGATGAAGAACGCATCCCTAAAATTATGACCTCCAAGGTTTGCATTTTTTATTTTGAAAATTCCAAATATGTGAAACAAAATAAATATAATTGAAAGTACAGAAAATAAATTCGTACCTTTAATTTGCAAGCGTGAGCCACCACCTTCCATGGTTCTTGTTACCCTTGCACATTAGGAAAGAAACAGGACAAGGATAAGATTAAAACGTCAACCCATAAAGTTTTTTGCTACTACTAATTTTTGCTTCTGTTTTACAAAGAGATTATCCTCACTTCATTACATATGAACTGTCAGGTTTTCACTTTATTGACAAGTAAGAGAATAAAGAAGTGTATGATCACACTACAAGCGGGAGGGAATATGGCTTTTTTCTTAAAACACATGATTAGAGACACAGGGAAACATGAAACAAGACATGAAAAAAGAAAAAACAAAAGGCGGTGAGATGAACCTAATCTATCCCCCAAAAGGTCTAAACTCATTCGCATTTAATAGTAGAGAAAAGAAAAAACAAAAGGCGGTGAGATGAAATGTGAAAAGCATAGAGTGAAGTGAAAATGGATTAGGATTAGGATTAGGAGTATCATTTTTTGGTTCAATCCTAAGAAGAAGAAAAAGTGTGGAAGAAATTAGAAGCAACGAAACAAGTGTACCTTTGTTACAGCACTGAAGAAATTTATTGTCTCTTTTAAGTTTCTGCTGTAAGAAGAAGAAGAAGGGTGTTGTTTCGCCGTCTTCAGAATCAGAAGGCTTGTGAGACTTGTGAAGACTTCAGGCCACCAACATGCTAGATAGCTCTTCCCCTTAGAGTGTGTGAGTGTGTATATAACTATATATATAATTATATATATATATATAGACAGACATTCGCACACTCTATGTATGATCCGAGGCAACCTATTCTATTTTCCACCATGACAAAACTGTGTGCTTTTGCAATTTGGCAATACTATTATGAAAAATCACTTCACTTCCATCCTTTTCCAGTGAGTACTCCTCTTCCCTTATTTGGAGGGAGTATGTGTCCTTTTTTTTTTTTTTTTTTCAAAAACCTATATTAAAACATTTTTGAAAAGGCTGTAAAAAAATATCTTTACAAATGAAAAAACAAATAACAGGGGCTAAACAATGTTGTAAAAACCGGACCGGAAGGTGAGCCGGAGAGGGCATCGGGTCACGGTTCGCATGGTCGGATCGGTCGGACCGAAGGTCGGACCGATGACGTAATAATTAAGGAAAAATATATGATTTTTAAATGTAAATTAAATATAAACAAATTATGGTTCCTTCACCTCTTAATTTTTAATAAAAGACCATTGACCAAGAAATAAATAGTCATTACAGACTTAGAAAACAATTATTCTTGTCTTTAGGTAAGCAAAACAAAGAAGGCATATAGGACCATTTGAGGATCACAGTTGCAGAAATTTTTGTCGAGATAGAAGAACTAGGAAGTTAATAACACAAGCAATTTTTATTATGCAAAAGGTAAGAGATAGAATATGCAACTGATAAAAATTTTAAAAGAAATGTAAAATGTAGAAAGACAACAAGTGCTAAATATAGAATAAAAGCTTGGAAGAGACGTTAAACATCAACAATAGAGGAATGGTGATGAGAGAGATGATGTTCACCAATTGGTTGGAGTTTTGGAGATCAAATTTCACAGCCCTAAGATTTTCAAATGGTTGTTGGGGTTTTTAATTTGGGAGAAAAATATGAAGCTAATGAATTTGGGTTTCCTTTTTAAGAACTTGGGTTTTTTTTTGCTTGATTTTATTTTTTTTCATCTTTTTTTTTGTTTTAGATTGGACCGCCCGGTTTTTATAAAACCGCTCCGGTTCCCGGTTTAACTCCGGTTCCCGGTCCAATGTCCGGCTGGAAACGGCCCGATCCGGCTTAACACAATAAACGGTCAGACCATAAAATCCGAACCGACCTATGGAGCGGTCGACGGTCCAACCGGTCGGACCGCCCGGTCCGGTCCGGTTCTTACAACACTGGGGCTAAATAAAGAAAAGGTAAAGGTGTAAGAAGCATTCCAAGGTACTGTTTTTCCTAAATAGGATTATGACGAGTTGAACTCATTCTTAAATATAACACCTATTTTTATTTTTCTCGTGTTTTTTTAAATTATATGTATTAATACTTGTCAATAATAAATAAATGAAAGATGAAGAATATGAATAAATATAGATGAATAGAGTATTTTGTTAATATCACGTAATTTTAACTTAACTAACATTATTATAATTAAATCAAGTAGCTATATCTTTTATTCAGATACGGATAGAACAGTTCTTTTAAAAGTATTTCATATTGTTACCCGCACTTGGAACTATTTTTCAAACTTTGATACCCAATGAACACCTAAAACTAAATTTTATGATACAATTAGCACCCGAACTTATTTTTGGATGCAATCAATACTACTATGCTTCATTTAGGGGTGAAAATAGGATAGGTTTATGTAGGCTTCAATTAAATAGGCATGTGCCTGATTAAAAATGTAAAACTTAAATTATGTAAGCTTATTTTTAAACCTGAGCATGAGCCTTTAAAAGGCTTGACAGCATATTTAAAAGCCTACTTAAAATGTACAATCTTAAATAGGCTTAAAAGTTTATATTATAATTCTATATATTACCCTTTAAACATATTAAAACACATGTGTATTTTTCAAAAAACTTTTATGGATATAAAACTTGATAAGTTGGTGATGTTGTAATTAATTTATACAATTTATTTTATATTATATATCATAATAGAACTTACAAAAAAATTAAATAGGTCAGGCCTGTAGGTTTGTAGGATAGGCCTTATGAAAAAAGGCCTAACATGTTTACCTAAATAGGCCTAACTGATTTGATTATAAATCTGACATATTTATTAAATAGGCTAAATTAGATCTACTATAGGCTAGACTATAAACGCAAGGGCATGATTTATTACCATCCTTAGCTCCATTGCTTTTGTTACATTGCAAAAAGAAGACAACAAATTTTAAAATCGATGATTGACGGACATCTGTGATTATATTAGTGGGTTGAAATAATGCGGGTATTAATTGCACGAAAAAATATTTTAGTGTATTGATTATATCTTGAAAAACAGCTCGAGTGCTGGTTACACAATAACCTATATACTAGAAAATTTCAAATCAAACTTGGGGAGGAATCTTAGATTTAAAATTTTGAGCAAAAGACAAGACAGCCCCTCAAAACAGTCTCATATTCCTCCCCCATGTCTGATTTAAGATTTTCTTTATTTATGCCCTAATCTTCTTTTAAATGTACTCCTTTATGTACACATTATAAGAGGTAGTTAAAAAATCACATAAACTAAGAAAGCATTAGTTAAGTAATTTATTATGGGTAAAATTAACGTTATTAACAAATTTTGACCCTTAAATAATTTGTTATATGCTCTCTCCCCGTCTATGCTATTTACATTTAAAACTCTCCAAAGGTAAAAATGGAAATCAAACATTTACTCCCTCTATTCTTAAGACCTATTTAGGGATGTGAACCTTTTCCTAAATATAAGACATTTTTCTAATTTTTCCCAACTTTTCCTCAAATTATCCCATTGATACATCTTAATGATAAACAAGTAAGAGGAAAAGGTGGCAATAATTGTTAGATGGTTATGGTGCTTAGGTAATATCATGTGATTTTAACTATCTTAAGTAAGTTTTGTAATCTAATCAAATTAGATAATTTGGTCTATAGGGAACGGAGGGAGTATTATTTTGACTTTTTCGTGTTGCCTCTTTTTTTATGTATGCATTTGGTATGCCAGGCCAGCCCTTATGTCACGGGGAATTCGACGGAGCTAGACTAATCCAGATTCGAGGCATGAGAGGGACCATTAAGGTTGGGGCCCCTAGCCCCTTAAATGCGCATTCCCACTTCTCGAACTCAAGACCTATGGTTAAGTTAGAACAGCCCTAGCCATCTGATCTAATTGTCAGGGTTTATTGCCTCTTACAATGTAGACTAAAATAATTTTCATTTTATCTCTTATAACGTGGACCAGTAGATAGGGCCGCACAAGCAACCATGTGGCCCGCCCGAGGCCAACTGGGTTCTAAAAAAAATTAGCCAAAAACAATACCAAACAGAATGGGATCAAACCCGACCACCAGGCAGAAAAGGACAAGAACATAGGCATTATTACTAGTGATCTAGCCCGGCCTAGAGATATTATTATTTTTAAAAAAATAATTTCTTTTTAATAGTTAATACTTAATACACCATATAAAAATATTTGATTAATTCTTTTTCCCAATTTCTTTAATTATTTTTCATTATTTCTTCTTTTTTCCCAATTTCTTTCTTTTAATTTCTCTTATTTTCATGTATGGTTAAAATCTCAAGGACAAGTGGTGTATACTTTTTCAAGATTAAAAGGCTCAACAACCAACAAGACATGTCTTGCCCTAGAACAATCCTACCTGGTCCTTGAATAGCCTTACCAAAAGGAATATTGTACTGTTATTTATTCCCTATGGTCTTTATTATATTACACCAACTATCAATTCCTACATATAAATGAATTATAGTTAAGCCATTGAATTTATCCTAAATTGATCATTTTTCCAACTTCACCCATTATTAAATACTACTCACTTCTTTAATATAGTAAGTCCAACTACCACAAATTTTTTGTTCCTAAATATAAGTTCAATTTGGGATTAATTAATGCTACTGTGACTAATTTAACCCTATGTTGGAAATAGAGAAATGAAAGAGAATGTTTATAATGTATAAAATATTATTTTAATACATATTCTTAAGTAAGGGCAAAGTTAGAAAATTATTTAAAAATATGACATATTCAATGTTATAACTTCCACTCCTTGATTGATATGTGAGAAGTAGTTAGGATATATTTATAATAAGGAACAGAGTGGTAATATAATTAACATTTTCAACTTTGAGCATTGAATAATAATAAGGATAAAGTAAGAAAAGCAATATGCGGTTGTTGGTATCTTATTTTTTAAACAAAATTTTTAGTTGGATGCGATATAACAAAGATAAGATGGAGTATTTTCTTAGTTTTTTTTTTTATTTTCTCCCAAGAAAATATCATTAAACATTTTATATTCTAAACTAAATATATCCGACAAGTAATTTATGGCAACTATTATATGGGTGAGTATTAGTGACTTTAATTAAGATTGGACGTGCCCATGGCCTAGACATGTGACCTTCATTGCACTTCGGAGGGGTGCAAGGCTAAGGTCTACCTAAAAAATTAAAGATTGGACGAGTACTACGAAGCGAAGAGACTTTTCAAAAGTACAATTAAGGGCATCGGAAACATACAAGAGATAAAGAGAATGGGGAAATGGAACATAGGGAATCAGAATAAGTGGCAATGGCTACGTCTGAGTCTATCAAGTTGTAGAGAGAAAGAAAGGTTATTAATGATGATTGGCAGAATCTCCCCTTCTTGGTAACTTCGTCCCAAGTATCTCTTTTTAATTGTTCCTCCTTTTTCGTCATACACTCGCTCACTTTCTCCTTTCTTTCTCTCCGATCGTCGTTCTCAATGCCTTGGCTTATCCAATCATATTTACTACTTTCTCATTTCTTGAGGTTTTAGGTTTGGATTTGGGTAACTAATGTGAAATGAGTTGCTTCTCGGTACATGAAATGATGAAAGTTATTAGGAAAGTTAACTCAACCACCCTTGTTCTAATGCCAACTTTTAGATGAATACCTTCTCAATATCTAAATTCTAGAAAGGTGAGTTGAATAAACAAAAAGATAAACAAGTCATTGATCTGATCTGATGATTATGGACGAAGAAAGGAGAGGAGAAGGTAACCTGTGACATTTCAAATTCTCAGGGTTAATATAATTTTTAGTCAATTTTGATTTTGGCCAATAAACTTTAAAATTTGTGGTTTTGGTTCTTAAACTTTCAATCAATTTTGGTCTGATCCCCTGAACTTTAAAATTGTTGGTTTTGATTCTTGAACTTTCGATCATTTTGGTGTTGTTCCTTGAACTTTCAGTCAATTTTAGTCTTAATCCCTGAACTTTAAAAAAACTTGAAAAATTATGGACCAATGGTCATAAATGACACAAAGTTAATGGACCAAAACCACAAATCCAAAGTTCAAGGACCAAAACCAAAATTAGCCGAAAGTTTAAGGATCAAAACCGTCGATTTTAAAGTTCATGAACCAAAACTAAAATTGATTGAAAGTTCAAGGACTAAAACTAAAATTGATTGAAAGTTCAAGGACCAAAAGTTGTATTAAACCTTCTGATAAAGGTAGTGTTAAAATTGAGGTGTGAGAAAAATGTAGGGCAAAGTTGTCTGTCTTTTTTCCAAATTATTATGTTTCATATTAGCACCCAATAACCTATTTGTCTTTTTCTTATTTTGTTCACCTTTCTAAAATTTAGATATTGAATAGATGGTTAATAGCAATATATTTTTTTAATGTTAAGGTACATTTTTGTCATGGAAGTAGCAATATAGAAGCACTTGAGAGTCGAAAAGTTTTTTATGAGTATTTTTGCATTGAAAATAACCAAAACATAGCAATTTAACCCTAAACATTATCAAATTTAAATTTGATTGTTACATGACACGTGACACCCACATGGCATTCAATAAAGTCACACATTTCATTGTCACTTGACACTTAATATTACACTTGAATTAAAAAAAAAAAAAAAACCCAATCCCTCTCCCCCTCCCATCACTGCTTCAAGACTCTAATCATAGATTTACTTTGAAATATTAAAGTGTGAAATTATGGAGTTTGAAATGCATTTAGAGTAAATAATAATATTTATCACGAACATTGGGATGAGGCGGTGCATCATCATTTGAACATGGAAGCTCACCCTAACCCAGCCTTGCTCGCAACTACTCATACTTTCATTGGACAAGACTACGTAGGAGCTACAAAATGTAGCCAATTCGCAAGAATGCCGCCTTATCCAACGCTACCCATAAACACCCATACATTATATAAGCCACACTTGAGAAATTTTTGAACATTTATTGAATCTTCCATTTTTAATATCATTAATTATATATTATTTTTCTTTCGGGTTGAGTTTTTCTCATAATTATTTTTCTCATTATCTTCTCATAATCTTACATCCACCATTAGATAAAAAATATGAATGGTTGATATGTAATACTTTATTAAATTATTGATAAAATCTTTTATATATATTAATTTTTCTTATAATACAAGTGTACACAATCTAGATTAGAACTTAAGAAGTTGAAATCATTTATTTATATGTTAAAAACATTATAATAACATTCGATAAGATATTACATTTAGACCATTCATTTTTAAATTCAAATGTGAATGAATAATTATTAAAAGAAAATAAGAAAGATGAATATGAGAGAATCCTCTCTTTTTTCTTCATCATTTAATTCTATCACTTCCTCTCTCATTCACTTACCTTTATAAGTGCATATTAAAAAATTTATATTTCTTACATAGTTATCATTATTAATTGATTAAGTGATCTAAATAAATCACTATAAAATATATAATTATCATTTTTCTTTAAAGTAATTTTCTTAATTTATTGATATATAATGTAATTACATGTAATATATATAATCAGTTAGTTTATTTGACTTCCTTAATCTTTTGTTTTTTTAAAAAAAATAATTGAGTCTTATGTTAAAGATACTATTTTATTTTCTAAAGAAATCATTATTTATGGAAGGAAAGAAAGATGGTAAAAAATAAGGAAAAAATATTTTGTTATTATTTTTGAAATTTTCTCCTATCCTTTTCTTAAAACTTTGTATAAAAAGTATGTTTCTATAATTAATATAAAATAAATGAGAGAAACGGTTTTTTAAACAAAAAAGAAAGTAGTGGACAACTCGTCTTGCAGCCTCCTAAATATGAATTTCAGGACTGTGTTTTGCAAGTCATGCAAGCATTATTATGCTTACTCATTTTGAAATTAGCCATTGGTTTTTGTTTGATCCATCTCCTACATGAAAAAGGGAAACATAAAAGTTAGCATTGGACAAAAGGAAGGGGAAAATAAAACGAGAAAAGGAAGGTTAATTTCTAACAATCTTCTTGCTGCCATGGCTTATTGCTCATCAACACTTGTGAACTGATCAATGGGCAATGGATATGGACGATTACCTCTGTTGTTGCTATAATCTCTATTTTATTACTCCTTGTTCCTAAATATATGACTTATTTGTGGAAGTACGTTTATTCTTTAATATAAGATTTTTTTCTATTTTTCTCGCATTTTCTCTATATTATCTTTGTTGATGCTCTTCAACAATAAACAAGTAAAAGGGGGAGGGTGGGAAAAAAAGTAAGTGATTAGGGTGTTTTGGTGATATCATATGATTTTAACTAACTTAACCAATATCCTTAATCTAATCAAATTAGTTAAGTGAGTTTTATATTTAAGAACGGAGGGTATTATTTATAGAAAATGGAATTTATTTTACTTGGCTCTATATATATATGTATATATATATGGTAAACTGTAGTGCGTAGTACCTTTTGTATATTATTTCGTAATTGATAAATTGGTAAAACCACAACTTACACTCTAATAGTGAGTGCACTGACAAATCACGTTTCCTAGATTGAAATGCAAGTAGTGACTGATTCAAATAACACATAATATTTGCTAGCACCAATGGCCTTGTAGCCTAATAGTTACATAAAAGCTCTCCTATAAGTGAGATGATTCGTATTCAATCATGCTTATAATCTCAAGTCATTAGTGCCCTCCTGTCTAATAACAGCATATAAGATAAATATTGTCTCCAACTAGAGATTTCATATTTTCTTTTTCAAGTTCTTTGTGCCAATGTCTAATCAGATACGTGCCCTTCATAGATTGATATATGGAAGCTTAAGTGAAATGTTAGTTGGATTTAACTAGTTTAAGAAACTTTTTATTTGAATCAAGTTGACACATATAGGCTACTTTGCCAAAGAACTTTTAAGAACTGATTACTGCAAAATAAATCATTAGAGTAACTTACATAGTGTTTCTTAGACCCTTGTATCCTTGAATTAATTCTTAAAATAGAAAACACTTCAGTAATTAGAAAGTATGCCGTTTTCATGTCTTTTGGCTTTAAAATCTGTTTTCGATAGGTGAAGTTGAGGCTGGATGGGAACAACTTCATCGGTGCGCTGAGATGATGATGATGAGATTCTCTCATGAGGACTTTGGTTTGGAAGGAATATTCAGACCCTTTCTATGCACCGGAGGGGCTTTGAGAACCAAGTTGTACACAGAAAGTCAGAAAATGCTTTTGAGCACCTACATGGTTGCATATGAAGCGAATCTTCTGCCTCTCTCTCATCCATCAAAATAAAATCTTCATATGCCTCTTGCACCTCAAATCTCAGTCCCACTTCGTCAACACAGCCATAACCATCAAACCAAAAAAATATTTTTATAAAAAAGCAAATATACACAAAAGTGATTATATTCATATACAAAAGCAATCATCAACAGTCACTTATGCTACTTTTCTTTTTCTTTTTCTTTTTCTTTTTCTTTTTTTTTTTTTTGAATTTTGTTCTCTTAGGAGGATGCTCATTCCTCCTCAATTTGTATTTTTCTTCTCTCTTAATAAACTTCTTTTGTCACCAGTATGTTTGTATGCATTTTGTAATTGACATAAGCACAAAATGAAAGTGATTCTTTTTTTGGAACTGGAAATTCATTTTCTTCGCTTAATTTCATTCATCTTACCCTAGGCTGAAAATTTCTTCAACAGCAAGATCACTTTGTAAGATAACACAGAGTCTATTGCAAATGCAACGTGTCACGGGGCCATTACTCTCTCCCCCAAAAGTGCACCTGAAGGGGTGTGCAGCGCGCCCGCTTATATAGCCCATGACCGCCCCAAGTCCCTCCGATGTGGGACTCTCACATTCTCTCACGGCCAATCCGTGACGTCCCTGTCACGGGTGGCCCACCTGAGGGGCCCCTTCTCCAGGCAAACCCGGGGCTGGCTCTGATACCACTTGTCACGGGGTCATTACTCTCTCCCCCAAAAGTGCACCTGAAGGGGTGTGCAGCGCGCCCGCTTATATAGCCCATGACCGCCCCAAGTCCCTCTGATGTGGGACTCTTACAAACGTTAGGGAGCCATTAATTATGACAAAATCAGCGTATATATCCTTCTAATGATCACTAGTAAAGCAACTGTTGATGATAAGAAAATGCAATGGGTACACCAAGTCAAAAAATTTTAACTGGATGATTAAAGACATCACTGATACATAGTATGAACTGAACTTTGGAAAAAGCACGGAGTTGAATCCCACTACCACTGCTACTTTTGATACTAAATGGAAGCATAAAAAGGGGCACTATGTTCAGCTGCTTACCTTGACATGTTCTATGAAAGAACCAACACTTTAGCCGTTTTTTATTTACAACTAAATAATTTTAATAATGCACAAGGCCACGGCAATAACTTGGGCAAGGAATTGCATATTCTCATGCTTAACTATGGCAAGAATGGCACAAATGAACATGCAACAACCAATGCATAACAATATAAGAGATGAAAGATTACGCTACCTCTAACTTTTTCCACTTCAATTTGCACCTCTTTCTTGGTTCCTTTCCTTTGTCATGTTGGAGGGCTTGGACGTTTTTTCAAACCTATCAATGGTATAAACATATATAGGGTAGATTAATACCCATTCTTTGGCACAATCTCACTGTATAAATAATCTTCCCAACATCCCCAAGCTCCTACTCTTAAATATCTTCTTACTTAAAAATTCTGCCTTCATGCCAACCCTAAAAAATTTTACCCCATACATATTAAATCCATTGAAACCATCAAGCTAAGTAAAATTCAGCTCCTTTATATCCAACAAGCTGCTGTACTACAATAACAGGGGAAAACAAAGATTCATATATTCCGATTTCATTGTTACTAAATATCATGTAAAAACGTTTCGGCTTGAATAATCCATGATTTAAGACATTGATTCAACATCACAATGCCTTAATAGCTATTTTCATCCATAAAGTCGAGAATTTTCACTTAGTAACAACCATCACCATCCCTTTACATACCCCCTAACAACTCAAGTACTCAACTATTATCTCATCAGGGCACTTAATCATCTTTTTAAAATTTTGGACAGCCTTATTCATAAACATGGAATTTTCCAGATTAAAAATGACGAACCCATAATTTAAATCTATAATGGGCATCCTCCTCCCATTCAACTATACAACATCATATCACATAGCTTAATTAGCTTATAGGAACCAAAGTTCTCTTAAACAATGGAACAGAACATTTTTAAAGATTTTACGAATTTTACAACTTGAAGAAAATTGATTCCACCATCATTTTAGAGTCTATAAGTTTGCTAAAATCACCCAAGGCACTTATTTAACATTTGATGATCTCCAACAACATGTTCTTGTCAGTTTTAAACCTCACCATTTCGAACCCATAAGCCTTCAACATCATATATGGATCTAACACAAATAGCACACACTTAATTATCACACACACTCTAAGAGCCTTCAAACTTTGAACATCAGAATCCGGTCATATGAATCTCCAGATTTTAAAAACATAATCCCATAGTTCAAGCAACATGAAACAAAGACATATAACCACATACCAGATTTTGTTGAGCATGTTCATCCTCCAAATTATGCCTTAGGAGAAGAAGATAATGGTATGATGGTGTTCAGGGGGCTTATCTTCATCAGGGCTTAAGCTTGCATGTCCGAATCGTCTTCTCTTCCACCTCCTTCTTGCCTTCACTTTATCTTGTTTTCAGTTCATGTGAAGAGGAAATTATTTATATACTTTTGAGAGTTGCTTTGGGTAATTGGGTCATACATACAAAGCAGCTCATTACATCAGCCTCTTATTTGAGCATTCCCTGAAGCCCAGCCCAACAAATCTGTTGCCATCATTTTTGAGCTTGGAGAAGCACATCCTGGGCTTCTAAATATGAGCCGAACATTGGCCCAATTTCATTTTGGGCATGGGGTAGTTAAGTAAAGATAAAGGTTTTTTTTTTTTTTAATGAAATGTATAAAGGTTTTCTGCCTTAAAATATTTCCAGGTCTTATAAAATAATTAGACTAAAATTCTTTATTCATAAATTAAGCTCTAAACACCTTTTTCTTGAATTTTCAGGGAAATATGCCTTTAATTCCCATAAATTAGCTTTAGTCTCATTTAGACCACTGTTGTTATGGAAAACGTTTCATATTTTTAAATTTTCTAAAATAATACTACATAATTTTTTTCTCATTATATTTAGGCTAGGAAATAATATTAATAATAATACATAATGTATTTCCCAAATTCTCACCCAAAAATAGACATTTGTTCCATAATTAACATTTTAAGCTTTCCAATTTTTAGGTAGCATCCCTCAATCACATTATAGCTTATAAATTTGTTTAACCTTGGAGAGTTCACCCTGATTTATACAGTCATTTAATATAATATATAGACGCCTTTTGTCAAAAAAAAATTTAGTGTTAAAACCCTTTTACTCAACTAAGTGTAGTAATAATTTTGTACAATGTTGTAATTGCCCATTTCAGTATAGCTGGGCATGTATATAGTTTTGCATATTTTAAATTCAAGCATAGACATAATTGACCGTCTCTTAGCTCTATCAAGACGTCATTAATTTTTAATTGAAATTACAAGAAAATGATATTTTTCGTCAAGAGTTGAATGTGATTTTATCTAATATCTTCATTTGGATGTCATCCATCTAAGATTATACGTCACATTCATGACCAGAATTTGTTTTTTATGGATTTTTATTTATTTTATCTTCATTAGATATTCATGTTTTCTTATTCTTATGTTCATAAATTATGATTGCCATGTTTACAGGCTTGCTGCAGCATTTTTAGAAGCTAACTTGGTTTCCTTGATTGGCAATGGCCATTCTAGGGAATTTTTCAATTATCGACCGCATGATCTACACACACTTGGCAATATGAATATGCACAATGTCATGAAATATTTGTTTCCTCATCCATTCATCATATCACTGATTCCATAAGGGATTACTTCACACTTGTGTTCTGGTCAAACATGGCACACTAAGACTTCTTTTGGAGTTACTGGACTCTATTATTAGTGCATTAAACTGTAGTTCTTCTTCCACCGATCAACCAATGCAACATGTTGTATCTGTCAAGCAAGGAATACACAATATTGTTCAAGCATTGCTTCTTGAATTAAAAGTTTTCTTAACTTTACGATGCTCAACACATGGCTCATGTTTGAAAGGATTTGAAAGCCCTCTTAAATATCGCAACAAAAGGAACAAAATGTCAAAAATAGATGCTGCTGAGAGGGAACTAGATGTAACGGATGATGAAGAGGGTCTTATTGGAGTGGTGGGGGAAATCTGGGGCTTGGAAATGTGTTCCATGATGATTACCTCACCAAAGGAAGTGGAGATTTACCTGCACTCTAAACTGCACAAAGCTCTCAAATACTTTCAAGTATGTATAGCTTTCTGAAATTTGTTACCTTAAGACTTGGAGACTGAATATTGTCATATTTACCTTGTTAAGATTATATAAAGAGAAACTGTTGGTTTTAAATCTAGGTACTATTTTTAGGTGCATGCTGTTTTTTCCCAATATAAATATGATAAGTGTATGGCTTTTATAGCTCAACATCATATGATTCAGTTTTTTCAAAAATTGTTTCCTCCACATTTCATGTTTATGAAAATTTTCAAGAAACACCTCAGAAACTTTTCATAGGTCTGGTTCTTCATCTAATGTAGCTTAGGCGTATTGGATTTTTTCTCTGATTATTGATGATTGTGGTTGGTGTCTGGAACATCAAATTGCTGGATCTTCCAATTACAAAAAGTTTCTGTGCTAAATAACCTAATGATCAAAAGATTGAAGATGCTTTTTTGAACATTCCCTTATGCTCTGTAATGGAGTTCTTTTATTTTTGTTATAAACTACCTTTTTGTCAATTGCGTTGATTTAGTACTCTCTCTCTCTCTATTACTTTAATATGAAAATATGCTAAATTTAAGTAGTATTTGCACCTATTGGGATTTCAAACGTGATCATTGAATTTCTTATGTATTCATTCTGAATAGTAGATATTCAAATTCTGAGCTCTTCACCACATGTTTGGCTTATTTTTATACTATACTTTTTTTATCATATTTATTTTTTACTATATTTAGTAATTTAATATGTGTTCAATATTGCTTCTTGATCCCCACTCAATAGAACTATGTTTCTAAAACAGCATCTCACTTCTCCCTATATTGTAGTATGGCTATTATCTTATGGAATAATTAAGTTGTGTGGTATTGCTGGTCAAACTTGGGTATGCCCTACAAACTTCAAACATTTTCTTTTAATTAGTTTGGTTAGAACTGGATTCACATGTCTTCAAGGGGGTCTTAGTGGTTTTGATTTTTGATGGGATTGGTCTTTTTTGTGGTCTTCCAATGGTGCTGAGATTCTTTTATTTTGGAGGCACTGTGTCTATTAGAACTTAGAAATACTTTTGGATTCGCTAGCCTCATTACACTTAATTTCTTGGCTATAAGGAGGATGCTTTGCCCTTAGCTGATGTATCTTTACTTTCCTTTCTGATATTTTTATTTGTCAAATGAAGGGAAAGAAGAAAAAGGAAAGTTATTGTACTTTAATATGGCACCATGGGATTGTAAGACCTAAAGCCAGCTAATATACTAAAGTGCTGTAGTTATCTCCTATGATGATTTTGTTCTTTTAAATGACTTTCATATTCAGGTGGTGTTAAATGATTTTTAGCTTGTTTTCTCTATATAGTCTAATTATTGAGTGTATATGGATGCACCTTATGCATTTTTATGTTCTGTTTTGTACAAGGGAAATGGAGGGCATGGGAGGGGAGGGACAATTTGAATGAGTTCAATTTTTAAAAAGTGGATTAGTAATATAGAAACAATGTAAGATAAGAGAGCAAGAAAAATTTATTAAAAGATTTTAACCCAACTGCTCCAAATTTTTAAATTGAACATGTTTAAAATTTTCCCTCTCCTTTCCTCCCCTCCATTCCCATCCTGACATATAGACCTTGACAGAAATTTGATGCTTAAAATTGTCTATCCATTGCTACAAACTCATATTATTTTTTATTTAAGCCATGGGTGGTCGACTACGTAATTAGGTTTTTGAAACTTTCAGTCTAGTCCACTACTTTAGGCTGACAATATCATTATAGGAATGTCCTTTATCTTGATCAAATGGAACTTGCCATGTCTTCTAGTCAGAAGATAAAGTGTGATGGAATGCATGGTTTTCTTGATTATCAAATTTATTGGAATACCCTTTTTCTGAATTGTGGGGTTAATGTGCTAACTTATCATCAATTTGCGGTCTTAACCGTAAGCGTACGGGTCGTCAAACTGTAGTGTAGTGAAAAGAGTGTCATTCCGCAAGGATTATGCTTTGAGTCAGTTAATTAGTACTAATTGTTTACTTAATCAGAAAGGAGTAGGTAAATTTGTTGGAAATTAAGTTGAGATAAAATTCAAATTGCAAGAAGGAATCAAAAGGTCAAGATGATAATTGCAAAAATTCTTAATTAATGAAATAAAAGTCTAGGATCACTTATCCCCATTCTTACTTCATGAATAAGTTTTCTCCCCTTCTCTTTAGCAACTAATGAATGTATGTGTGTGTCCAAGATTCTATTTTATTTGAAAAAGCTTTCTCAAGACAAATTCAAATTTATACTAGCATTAATCATACAATTCCTTGTCACAATCAATGCAAGTTATCATTCTCAACCAATCTCAATTAGACAATGTTAGGTTAGTAACTATATTTCTACGTTACAAACTAACCATTCATTTAAAACCATAAACTTCAAGCCTAACATACTTTCATCTAAGTTCTAAAACAAAACACACTTTCTCAAGCCATATTTCATTTAACAAGTCAAGTGGTGATCAAGCACTTGTATAAATAGATAGCAAGATGAAAATCAACACATATATTTCATTCATTGCATAAAAAGAAAGGGAAATACAATGCTCAATCCATAAGAATAGTTCAAAGCAATCCTAGAAAGGGGATTTACTTACACATAATTGTACTTAAGACAATAATAAACTCAGAAAAACAGTTCATTACAGCAGAAACAGGAAGAAGAGAAAAGAAGAAGGAATGTAACCAAGACAATTGAAGCTCAAAACTCTCTAAAAATGCTTCCAATCAATGCTCCAATGCTCCAATGTCTTTGTAGCCTCTCTCTCTCTCAGCTCTAGAACCCAGGTTTCTGCCTCCAAAAGGGTCTATCTATGTTGTTGCACGAAAACCTAGGTTAAACCCCTCAGAACTTGGCCAAAATTAAGCAAAACGCAGAGTTTCGGATCCTCGCCGTGGGTCTCCACGGCGAGGACCAGAGGGGTGTAATTTCTCATGCCTCGCCGTGGCTCTCACCGTGGGAGGCCACGGCGAGGACCAGAGAGTTGAATCTGTGCAGTGTCTCGCCGTGGCTCTTATCGTGGGATGCCACAGCGAGGACCAGAGAGTTGAATTCGTGGGAATTCTTCCTTGTTTGTTTCCCAATCATTTGCTCCTCTTTTGTTGCTTCAGGTCTTTCTTTTCTCTTGCTACTTGTCCACCTCTTCCTACACAAGAGGGAGAGGGTTGATGAGTTCTAAAAATATTCACTCATAAAAATACCATTAAGCTCAAACTTTCACATTGATGTAAATGTTCTCTTATTCATCTTTTTCTATGAGTTTTTGTATCCTTTTTCAAAGCTATAATCTCAAAATTCTGTACAAGTGTAGGCAAAGTGTGATTGAATATGTGAAATTGTGAAGCTTATCATGTGCATATGATGATGATGATGATATCATAATTTTTCATTGGCTCCTGTAGCGTGTATAAGGTGGATCATTTGTGTTTTTGTTGGTCTTCTTAACAACTCTTTGGAGTTAGTAGTTGATCTATAATAGATGTCAATGGTGGCTATCTTGAAGCAGAAGATGTATATCTAACGGGAAACTGTGGTCCGTTCATTTTCTCTATATATGGAATGATTTCACTGAGCGAGTAGATCTACCTATACTTATAGTGTTAGAGAGAGATTTTTTTTGCTGGTGTTTTATTTATATGGATCGATGTTATTAGCTTTTAGCAGTATTATTATCATCGATACTCTATTTATTTTATGGGTTAAGGGGAAATATTCTGCAAATTTTGTCATATGTTGCTAGTTCGGTTAGTTTATTATTATATGGTTGATGCTTGTTATACATTTTTTAAGTTTTGATGTGCCATTTTCCAGGCTAGTGCATGTTCTTTTCTTTCTTTCATAAGCGATGTCGGTGAGAGAGGCGATGATGTGGTGGGGATTCAGAACTCAAAAGAATGATGAAGAAGAAAGTAATAATGGCGGAGGGAGGGGGAGAAAGTATGTGGTTGAGACTTGAGAGGGGGAGAGGGAACATTTATTTTTTACTTTATGTGCTGTTAACCTTTAGAAATTTTACACATTTCGCACATTTTTCACATGTTTTGAGCTCATATATGCCTGATAATATGCTTGTAAGGAAGAACATTATGTGAAAATGTGTGAACTCCTATCACCTTAAGATTGAGATGAATTGATGATTTCCCTCTCTAATTTGTAGGAAAAAGAAGAAGAAATTAAGAGTGAAGAAAAAGGGAAGCAAGGATAACAAAGCAAAGTTAAAGGAGGCATGACTGAGTTCCTGGATGCAGCAACAACACTTTCTAGCTGCAGCAAACAAGTGGCAAAAATTGGGTCTCCTCTCTGCCTTCCTGGCTGCAGCGAGAAGATGTTCTCGCTGCAGCGAGAAACCTCTTCAGAATCCCCCTCCTCTCTGTTTGCTTGGCTGCAGCGAGAACATCTTCTCGCTGCAGCGAAAACGCGTCAGTTCTGCTGCGCGTTTTGGGTCTGAAACACACAAAAACAAGGAGATAAAAGTTAGGGTTGGCCGAGTTTGCGATGGAGAACACTTTGGGCACGAAATTGGAGGCTGAGAAACACCAAGAGAAGCTAGAGAAAGCTTGGAGAAAGATTGGGAAGCTTGGGAGAAGTAGATTTTTGAGCTTCAAGCAGAAATTTCTTGTGTTTGCTTCTCTTTATTTCTTTTCTCTTCTTCATTTCTCTTGCTTATTTCTGAGCATTGTGATGTATTTGATGATGATTCTTGATACTTCTTGTGTTATGAGTAGCTAAACTCATATTCTAGGTCTATTTTGAAGCTTGTATGGATTGACATCTATGATTTTCTTTTCTATTGCTAAATTAATGAATGTTATGTTATGGTTTTAGCTTGAGCTTATGATTTTCTAAATGGTGGCCAACATTTGGATTGTTGCTTAATTAGTGGCTTGAGAGAGCATTAATTGGGGAAAGAACTAGGCTAAAACCAAGCTTGTCTTGCAATTTTAACTAATTGGAAGTTGTTAGTGAAATAGAGATATTCACTAACCAAGTTTTGTGAAAATTGAGGTTGGGTGATTAAAGAGACTAATTGGTAATAGCATGTAGTAAGAGATTATGCAAGTTAATACCAATTAAGGTTTGAATAGGCTTGAGAGAGCTATTTGAACACAAGAGACTTCAAGCAATAACATAATAGGCATAAATTGGCATTAGGGAAGGGGAAATTATGTGTCATGAAATGGAAGTGGATAAATAGGCCTAGGCTTTTCTCATTGTGTTAAATTTCACTTCAAGTGTTCTATTTTACAATTGCATTTTCTTTAGTCATTTTAACTTTATTAAATCACTTGCCTATTGCCCATTGCTAATTTTAAATATAATGAATTTAATGAACTCGCTTTTAACGTGGTCCTAGTGGAACGACAACCCTTTCTTGAACTATACTACTAAAACTTGACCCGTGCACTTGCGGTAGCAATTTATGGCGAACAAGTTTTTGGCACATTTACTAAATTAACGGATGTTTACCATTATTTATTTGTTATTTTTGCCCCATTTATAATACTTTATTGGTAATTTTGCACCCTCCAATAATTATTTGTGTTAGACGCTCTTAGTGAAAAAGTTGATTTTGGAAATATTGCACCTTAACCCTTATATTTATTATTTTCACTTAAACTGCTTAACTTATAAAGGGTCATCTACATATTGATGCCATTATTATCTCTCAGTAACGAAATATTTAAATATATTATTTTTCCAGACCTCTTGAGCTCAATGTATACATCTTTTCTTTGAAGAATTCTACGGTTGAAGTTAAAAAATAGAAGAACAAGAGGGAGACTAAGAACAAATTACGTTTTGCAACTTTAAATCGGAAACGGCATTCTGAAGCTGATCGAGGGTTTGCTCTATTGGATGAGAGAAGAGAGGATCTGGTCCAATCGAGAGGATCTCCTAATTCGTGCACTTTCGTTTGTTCTTTTGTTTTGATTTTGTTCCATTCAACTTTTATAACTCTGTTACATTAATTTCTATTTGATGTATTTGATGATGAATCGATTTATGTCTTTCGTTATGTAGTTGAGATGTTCCTATTGAAATGATTCCATTATGATGTACATATCAGGGAGTCACAAAATCTGGTGATACCTCCTCATTCTTGCATTAATCGGGTGGGGTTATTCTTCTTCAGTTTTGTAATCTCTAAAGGCCAAATAAACAAACATATCAGCAGATCAAATAAATCGGAGCAAATAAAAAAATCTAGATATGTGATATTGTAAATATTTGTTCTTCCTCGGGGCTTTTTCTTTTCTTTTTAATAATTTTTTTTACTTTTACAATTTAAAAAGTTAGTTTGAATTTTCATCCTTGATTTAAGCACCTTTTTTTACCGAGGTTTGGTTCTTTGATCAAATAATTAAAGTTTTGTTATATTTGCAAACCTTTTTTTTAAAAAAAAAGATAACAAAAAATAGGTCAAAAACATAGATGTAACAATAATAATTTAAATAGGAAATTAGTTTATTATAAGATTGACTTAAATTATTTAAATAAAAATGGTTAGATTCGCATAATCTTCCGCAGTAGTCTTCTTAAGTTTGTTCTCTATCGTGAAAACTATGGTTAATTGCCATTAACTCTTTTGTTATTATCTATTATATTTATATTATTTATTCCTAATTTTATCCTTTTTGTCTCTTCACCTTTCTTACCAGGTTCATGGAACGTGTAATTTGCCTTTTGTTTTTATATATTTATTTCTTGTGCCCATTCTTAATTTTTAACATTCTGACTCATCCCTGTCTCTTCTCATGTATGTATATTTGGTTTGATGTGTTTTTTTACTTTATTGATTGAATTGAATTATTGAGTGTGTATTTATTTACAACAAATGTTGTTTAACAATTGATTGTTTAATTCATGATACTCAAATAGCAAACTCTACTATTAATGTATCTATTGAATTTAATTTATTCATGGGTTAATACAACTTTTCGTCCCTTGAACTTTTAGTCAATTTTGGTTTTAGTCTCTGAACTTTAAAATCGGTGGTTTTGGTCCTCAACTTTCGGTCAATTTTGATATTGGTCTCTGAACTTTAAAATCATTGATTTTGGTCTTTAAACTTTCGATCAATTTTGATCTTGGTCCCTGAACTTTAAAAAAATTTTGAAAAAACTTTAAAGTTCAAGGACCAAGACCAAAATTGACTGAAAGTTCACAGATCAAGATCAAAATTGACCCAAAGTTCAAGGATAAAAAACCATCGATTTTAAAGTTCAGGGGTTAAGACCAAAATTGATCGAAAGTTCAAGGACCAAAACCATCAATTTTAAAGTTTTGAAATTAAAACCAAAATTGACTAAAAGTTTTAGAATTAAAAGTTGTGTTAACCCTTTATTCATTGAATCGAATGCATATGAATGCACATGAATATGACTTTAAATTTATTGATAAAAGAAAACTAAAAAAAAATTTGGTCTGCCAATTTTGTTTGAGAAAAAGTAGGGATATGTTGAGATGCTAAGAAATTTCAGATTTTGTTTTTGTTTTTTTTGGAAACTCCAAAAGTCACACTATTTTAATGTATTTATTGAATTATTGATTTTAATTTAATCATTAAATTAGATTATTGATTAGAGCATGAATATTTTTTTGATCATATCATGAATATGAATGTCATCATTGTTGCGCCATTTACATCCGGCAATTTCTTTGAGAAATAATAAATAATAATGCATATTATATAGATATCTCCCTAATTTTATGGAGTTATTAATAAAATTAAGAATAAATAGTGGATTATGAATGTCTCCTTAATTTTACTGAGATATTAACAAAATTCAGGTTACGTTTTTTTATTTTGGTAAAAAAAAAAACCCTTAAACTTCATGACTGCTTTTTGTTTGAGAAATAATAGGCATATATGGAGATTTCGAAAAATTCGTGTTAGTTTTTTTTTTTTTTTTTGGTGCTGGAGTAAAACGTAAATGAATATATGAACAGATTTAGGGAAAAAAAGGTCAAAAGGAGATGGGGAAGAATAAACATTCAAATAATGATAATTCATATTATATAGATATCTCCCTAATTTTATGGAGTTATTAATAAAAGGGCGAAGGGTCAGTTATAATAAAATAAGGATCAGAGGGAGAATATATATTTTTGCCAACTCAACTATTTTTTAAATATATATTTATATATATACAATAAGTTATAGTCGTTTTTTTTAGTTCCATGTTCATTTCTCCATGTCAAACTTTGTTTTGTATAAAAACTTAGCCTCAAAAGGTACTGATATTTTATTTTTTAGAGCCAAACCAGATATAGATGATGTTTAAAAAACAAAGAAAAAGATATACTCCATTTGGTCCTTATTATAAGGCACCAACTATAAATTCTCACAAACCAATAAATTTAATTAAAAGCATTAAATATATCCTAAAATTCAAGTGATTTACAATATTACCATCATCAATTATAATAAACTACAACACCACGTTAATTATTAGCTTTCCCTGTACCCTTATTAAATAAGGGTATACATGAAAAAATGTAATAAATGTTCGTTGGAAACTATCAAGTGCCTTATAAATGAGTTAGATCTACGATTGGAGAATGATTTCATATGAACTCTTACCCAAGTAACATTCAACTTATCTACGAAAGGGGAAGAAGAAAAATTTTGAAAAAATGACAGAATGTAGAAGAAGAAAAGGACATTAATGGGTTGTCTTGGGACTACATGTTCTGAACCTCCAGCTATTATATACTCCATCCGATCCTATTTATAAAAGTCTAGCCGCCAAAATATACTTCTTAAGAAAACATGTGAAAGTAATTAAATGTGTTTGAAATATACACATTTTCCCAATATTACCCTTATTTATTATGAGTCTATTAAGAGAGAAAAATGTACGAGTATTAATTAATAAATATGAAAGAGAATTAGGGGTGAAATAGGAAAAAACGCATTAAATGATGAGAGAATGCAAGGTGAGCTCTTATATTTTGGACCAAATCAATTCAAATTTTGAGCTCTTATAAATAAGATCGGAGGGAGTAGCTAGTATCAGTATTTTGCATTTATTAAATTTATATATTTATCTTTATTTTATTTTTTAATATAATAATCAATATATATTTAAAAATACATCATTTACATTATTAAACTTTGACTGGTTTATTTACCAGTTTGAGTTTAAATACCTTGCATTTAAGTCAAATAATATGGTGTAACTGTCAAAATTAACTTTATTATTAGGTCAGGCTAAGATTGCTACCTTTTTCAACTTCCAAGGCAACATTGGGACAATAAAACCTTTTAGGGTGACATTGAGATTTTTTTTGAAGACTTCCAGGCGGATTATGTACATTAACCCTTATATGAATGAAGGGGTAGGTTATAATTTTTTTAAGAGTTAGGTTATAATTTCAATAAATGGAAGTATAATTTCGTTGAAATTATAGGAAAAATTGGCATGAAAATGTAGTGGGGACTTCTTTTTCTTGTTTCCAATTGGGATTACAAAGAAATACAAAGACACTATAATACATTTTTCATTGATTGATTAAATACTATTGATTTTAATATATTAGTGGAACCAAGGTTAATAAAACGAGACCAGGTATTAAATTGGTCAAGGCACAGGTTCATGGGTCAGAGGTTAGATCGGAGGTCAATTCAATAAAATAATACAATTTAATTCGCAATAACAAAAATACAAAATACAAAACATTTACCAAACTACTTATGAGTATATATTATGCACTAAGATAAACGTATCTATCAACGCATGCTTTCCAATGAACTGAAGAATTCCTCGATGACCCACAAATGATATCAGGTGTTCCCGAACAAAGACAATATGAGTATATATTTTGCACTAAGATAAACTTATCCATCAACGCATGCTTTCCAATGAACTGAAGAATTCCTTGATGACCCACAGATGATATCAGACCTTCCCGAACAAAGACAAACCTGACGACACTTGCCACGCTCCATCCCCATTTATTATTCACATAAATCATTACCTAACTATAAAATAAAACTTATAATTGGGATGTACACAAAAATTAAGAACCATCAGTAAGAATTTATAAACTTCAGCCAACAGTTCTGGAGATATTTTTGGAATATATTCCACAAATTCTTCCTTAGTGGGAAATAGAGAGCCTGAAAAATAAACAAAAATAATATTCTTAAGAAAAAAAGTAATATGATATATATAAAGATATTCACAAGAATTGACGTGATACTTATCAATTTTAAAAATATTACTCCATCCGGTCTTAATTATAAGATCACTTTGACTTCTTTTGTCGAAGTTAAAGAAGCAAATTAGACCACTAAATTATAATGTGAGATTGTTATAATGAAGATAAATAAATAATTAACAGCGAAAAAACACATAAAATACTTACTATTCAACATTTGCCATACTCCCAATCTTTTTGTCATAGAATTGAGGCATATGTTCCACTAATGCTATCTTTCTTGGGCTTATGTTAGAAAGCATAAGTCCCAACGAGTGAACGTCAAATAGGGCTTGACAAAGAGACCTAACAAACAGATAGTAAGAAAATATTTAAAAATTTTGAAATAATAATAACAAATTTTAAAATACCTCACAAAATTTGTTCCATAAGTCGAAGAATAATATCGATTAACAGTTAAGAGTAAGAGGAGGAAGTTCTGTCTGTTTCTGTATATAGGACTCTTAAGATTGTGATCGAAATACTCTATAGCAATGTCTGTCTGAAATTTCCCAATCCCCATATAAAATAACATTTTCGACTCCACGACATTCATTGATGTTGATAAGTTCATCTAGGTTATCAATCCTACAGTCGTCTACAGTCGTCTTGAGTAGTTTTAAGAGTAACTGGAATTTGGTCGAAGGTAGTATTATTTTGGACTGTTGTAGTTGAAATAACAATATCTATATTCATCTTCGATTAGCTTGAAGTTGAGGATGTTGAGAGGGAAGAGAAAATCCCTGAATATGGGAATGGGAGGGGAGAGGCAAAAAGAAGAATGAAATGAGAAGGGAGAGTCATCAATGTTGTTCTTATCAGAAAGAGGGGGCAGAACATGTGTAAGAGGACGAAAAAAATAATGAGAGGAGAGCAGTGTATCAAAAACCGGAAAGGACCAGCCAGGTTATATCGGAAACTGGCGACCTGGACCCTTGTCCGGTCCGGCTGGTTGCCAAACAAGGGTGGAACCGTGACTCATCACCGGTGTAACCCGGGAATAACTTGGGAAAACCGTTATGCTAGCTGAGTCAGATTAGTCAGTTCGTTGCTTGCCGGGCAAAAAAAATTGAGGGAAAAGAAGAAGAAATGTGAGAAAGAAAATAGTGAAGAAATGATGTGCGGGGAGAGACTATTTGAGGCGATCGGACCAAAAAATATATTGAAGAAGAAGCAGTGTGTGAGGATGGAACGAGTAGAGTTAAATCGCGAGAGGCCACAGGAAATTGAAGCTCCGAGAAAAAGATTCAACACCAGAGAAGAGTAGAGAAGAAAGGAAATTGGTGATATGAGTCATATGACTATGGGATGCTTAATTGCTTGTACTTACTCCTTTTTATAAAGTTTGTCTGAGAGGGTCAGACACCACACTCTCGTTTCCCGAAACATCACTCATATGTCCATCACTCCATCCTCACCCTACATTTTTCTCCAAACATCCTCACCCTTTATAACAAGTAACCGTTACTTTATTAATTTTTAGTCTTGTGACTAGTTACTTTATTTTATCATATTATAATTATTATAATATAATATATATAAATTATATACATTACAGTTTTGTTGAATATGATACTTTTACATAAGAAAAAATTCTCATGCGCACCATATACTCCATTTAGTTCTAACTATAAGATAACTTTAATTTTTTTATGAAAATTAAGGAAGCCAAATAGACCGCTTAATTTTAACGTATCTTATATATAATTGTATTATACGATAGTTTTTAAATAATGTAAATTAGTTTGAGGAAAAAAGATAACTATAAATATTTTAAAGTTATTAATTCTATATCTCTTATTTTTTTAAAAAATTAAAGTGATTTTATAATTAAAACGGGACGAGACAGTATGTAACAAATAATGAGTAGCAAAATTAGAAATTTGAAAGACGAAAGAGAGATGAGAGCACGGATGGCAAAGGAGGGTTGCAGATGAGAGGAAAGAAAAGAATAAAAAAGCATGTAGACATATCGATCCGAACTCTGAAACACCTGCTATTTTTATGACGTTTTTCTTCTCATTTTTCCTAATTTTAACTATCTATTAAATTTGATGGTTGAATAATTATAAAATTTTGGCTCACAAATCTCTCATACTATCTCTCCCATCTCTATTTTCTAGCTCACATTATCTTTATATTCTTTCCTCTTTTCTCCCTCTATATTTTCAACTATGGCTGTGCAACAGGCGGGTATGGGCGGCCCATGGAGTGCCCATACCCATACCCGTATAAGCTAAATGGGTATGGGCATACCCATACCCGTTAGATGTCTATTTAAACCCGTTGTTAAACGGGCTTACGTATGGCGGGTAGGGAAAAATGGGTATTGGGTAGGGGTGAGCAAAATCAAACCGAAAACCGAACTGAATTAAATTCGGTTTTTTCGGTTCGGTTTTTTCGGTTTTCGGTGCCAATTTGGTTTTTTTAATTCGGTTTTTCGGTTTTCAGTTCGGTATTTTAAAAAATAATTCGGTTAAAACCAAATAACCGAAATATTAAAAAAAATTAAAAAAATAATTTTTTCCATATTTTTCTTTTTATACTCTTAAGTTTTAAATTTCAAAACTTAAAAATGTACCTTTTGTTTTTCTTATTTTAATTTAAAAAATGATATGTCATATATCATTCATCAATATTTAGTTTTTAAAATTTCTATTATGCTTTTTTTTTAGATGAAGTGATGTTAAATACATTTTTTTCTTTGTATTTTGCATTTTTCCTAGAAATCTTATAATATGTTTCTAGTTTATATATTGTATTATGTTATTTGGGATCTTATTGAGGTTGTTAGGTTTATAATTTGTATTGAATTTTACTTATTGAAAATTCAAAATGTCTAATTTAATTAAAAAGAAAAAATCTTCGGTTATTTCGGTTATTAACCGAACCGAACCGAAATATTTCGGTTAATTCGGTTTCAGTTATTCGGTAAATCGGTTTCGGTTCGGTTTTGAAAATTTTCCCTATTTGGTTATTTCGGTTTTTACCGAAAACCGAACCGAATAACCGAATGCTCACCCCTAGTATTGGGTGGCCCATTTAGCATTAACTTTTTAAAAAAAATTAGACCGCATATATTAGGAGTTTTATATATATATATATCTATTGTAAGCTTTTAATGATCAAGATTTGCAGGCCTATTTATATAACTTTGATAAAAAAATATGAATGAAACTCCAAGTATTTCCTCCAATTCGATTTACAAAATGTTTTAAAAGCAAATTGCCACAACAAAATTTATAAGTATAACCAACAAAATTTAAAAACAAATTCAACTTTGATAAATTACAATTCCAACAAGAAGTTTCCAATCTGTTAGCATCCAAGAGAATATATGAATATAATTAAACAAAATTTTCAATTTAAGACCTGATAATATGTTAAAATAACACATAATTTCTAACATGTATAAACAATAAACAACACACATAATTCACCACCCCCAACTTAGTTCCAATATCAAACATCCAATGTTCATAAACAAACATTCATAAGTTCCAAATCTATTTATTTCTCACATGAGGGAAAAAATCAAAAACAAAGTAAAATAAAAAAAATAAGGGAAGGCATAAACGGGCAGGTAAGGGAAGCCCGTGCCTTTGCCCATACCCACACCCATGTAAAACTTAAATGGGCAGGTTTGAGCCCACCCGTGATGGGCCCTTATTGGGCCGGCCAAAAACGGGGAAATTATGAGCTTAAATGGGTGAGTTCAACAGGTTTTAGGCAGCTTGCTCAGCCCCATTTTCAACCATGGTTAAGATTAAGGAAAATGAGGAAAAAAACAATATTAAAAAAAATGCAGGAGTGACCAATTGACGTATATGCTGACCTATGTAGACAGAGTCACTGAAACACCCACTCTCTCTCTCTCTCGATTCGTGTCCCCTTACAATCCATCTTCTCTTATCTGTCCAAGGCGTTTTTTTCTTTTTCTGTGTAAAACTGTAAATCTTTCCGGTATATAATTTATGGTTTTTTATAAGCATACTATTTCTTACTAACATTAATAAATATATACAATTATTGCTTTAAAAACTTATATTTTATTTAAAACAATTTTTCCATTTCATCTCTTGGATCATTTGTATGCAATTAAAAAATTACAACTTTAATTTATTGGGTTACTTTATTGATAATTAAAGTTATTATATGTTTTTTTATTATTTAGCAATGTATTTATATTCGTATATATATATAGAAATAAAAACCATTGGATATACGAAAAGTTGAAAGCAACAAAAAAAGGATTATATAATAAATTTTAATTCTGCAAAACTCTTCTTATTAGTGGGGCAGAAAAAAAAACACTAAAATAGGTCATATAAAAGAATTAGTTTTGGTTGGCGAAAAAAGAAAAGGAATTAGTTTTTCTACCATAAAAAAATGGAACGTTAGGCATAAACTGATTATCAATACTATTTGTATAAGATTAATTTGACTGTTTTTTAATTTGAAGAAATTAGGATGGTAAAATAATCCACTTTAAATTATTTATACCTAACTTTTTTCTTAAATTAAATTTACCTTATTTATAGGCTAAGGTATGATCTATATCTTTTTTTTTTAGTAAATCTAATTATTGTATCTGTAAAATAAGGGAAATTAATTTGAGTTCCCAAGAAAAAACATAATTAATACGATGTCCTATGGAGTTTAAGTTGTTATTGTCAGACCAAAAGTTATTAATTATATTTATTCCTCATGATCTCAAATTAATTTTTCCTTAAAATAATTTATAATCTAATTGAGTATTCCACTTATTACATGGTTGTGATCTTTTTACATTTCATTGAACCTGTTTGGTATGAGGTGAGGGAGGGAAAATGGAGAAGGAAAATTTTGATGACTTAAATTTATAAAAATCTGTGAAGTGGAGTTACAAAAAAATTTTAATTAACATTTATTACACTTTTATTTCACATTTTAGCTTTCTTAAAATACCAAAATCCCACTTCTTTAATTTTTATAAATTCAATTCACTGAGATTTTCCAACCCCACCCCTCCCCATCCAAATCCAGACCTTAACTCTATGTTTGGTTCGGGGGAAGGTAGGGGAGGGGAGGGGAAATTTTAAAAAGTTAAATTTAAAAAAATTAGAGAAGTAGGGTAAAAAGTGTTCAATTATTTTTTCTTACTCTTTTATCTTATATCTAATATTTTTTAATAATTATAACCTCATTCTTTCAATTTTTTTAAAATTTAATTTAAGAAAATCCCCCCGCCGGGGGGTGAACCAAACACACCCTTTAAAAGAAGATAGCAGCCATATGTCCTTGCATTTCATCTCACCATCACACTTACCAACACAAAATTATTATCCCTTTTTTTTTTGTATAATGAACAAATATCATTCAAAATAATTAGAAATAAAAAGGCTCTACAAAATGGTAAACATCAAATCACATAAGCAAGAATATTAAAATGTGATCAAATGGAGTGCATATAAAAAGAAAGATCCAGCCCCTTCATATAAAAAAGATTGAAGATGTTGAAGAATTTGAACATCTTAATTATAGCAGCAGCCACAATTTCATGCTGAGAAGTTAAAGAAAACTGAAATGTAGATTTTAAGGCAGATGTAATGAGGGCAAAAGATTGTTAAGATGAAAATAAATCAGATGAGAGGATCCATTGAATGACAGCTTTTCAACACCTCATTTGAAACGAAGATTTTTGGACTCTTAGACACCTCGTTTGGATTGGTGTTCTCCTCTATTAGCACCAGCCACCAAGCTCATTAATATTATTCAAATTTTCTGATACAAAATTATCTATTTACGTTCTGCTAATTTCATAATTGTATTTTCATATTTTAATGCTTTAAGTTTTATACCTATTTCAGAAATGATATAACATATTTCATGCTGCAATAAAAGCATCTTTCAGATTTAGATCGGCGCACTCAGGAGTGGGGGGCAAAATAACTTCTTAATTATGATTATTTTTTAAGAAAATTGTATAAAAATTGGGTTGTTTAAAGGGATTATAAAATAATGGATTTTTAAGGGGATAAATATTTGAATGGATAAGAAAAATATCTTAATTATCATTGTTTAAAAAAAAACATTTTTATATATAAAGGAAATTGTGTTGCAGACTATTTGGCTTTGGCATGGGTGGCTGGAATCAGCACCAACCCTCTTAGATGAACTGTTGTCTGTTGATGGCTGGCTGACTTGCTTTGTGGGAGAACTGTAAGTGAAAATGACGTTGCTGGAGGCATGAGTAAAGATGGCATTGGGTATGTGTATGACCATGTGCAATAGTACTTTAGTTGTCTGCAATGGTCTTGCTTTATCTCCTTGCTTTATATGTTGTGTCTTTGTAAGTAACTATTGTCTTTTGTTAAAAATAAAAAAGATTTTTATATATAAAGTGAGTTATTTTATAAGAAGTTGGTTTTTCCATTTATAAAAAGCAAAAACTGATAACAAAGAATTAAAAATATAAAAGTCATCTAGATTTCATTTATGTTGTACTCATTTGATTTTTCCTATGTTGTACCTACCTCATTAAATAGACATATCTGATACATATCTAAAGTATGAGTAAGACAGCTAAACATATCTATATTATCATAATCTCATTTAGACAATTTAGATTTGATTTTTTTAAAAAAAATATAATTTATCTAGAAAACAACTATTTCAATTTTCAATTGTACACAAAATTAAAAAATATAGCTATGGTTGTTTTAAAAAGATATGTTTCATATTACGAATATGCTATTCCAGTGGGAATGAATCAATGGGGTACTCAGTTTATTGTATGAAGATTGAAGGTATGTAGGTATTAAAGCACAACCAGCTCAACACTAACTCCTATCAAGTCTTACTTTCATAGCACATGCATGCTAATGCTTATGCGTACGCCTATGCCTATGCCTGTACCTGTGCCTACTTTGACTATCATAATCCAGTTAATAAGTCATGTGGTGTTGCTTTTGAACTGATTGTCCAAAAAATTCTGGAAGTTTAGACAGATATCCGATGGTTTTCGAAGGAAGTCATTGAATATGAGAATGGAGGGGGAGAGGCGAGAAGAAGAATGAAATGAGAAGATCAGAAGGAGGGGACAGGACATGTGAAGAGGACGAAAAAAATAATGAGAGGAGGGAGAGAAGCAGGGTTCTATCACTTTCAAACTTACTATTTTCATAGTTTACTTCTCCTTCTTCCTCCTTCTTCGTGTCGCCTTATAACTTAGTATGTCCCCATCACTCTATCCTATGCCTGCAGATGTAGAAGGAGGCATGTGATCACTTATGTTGAAGACAAGAGAAGACGAAGGCATGTGATGTTGAAGGTAAATGAGCTTGGCCCCATGCACTTTAAAACAATCACTTAAATGGTTAAAAAAGAATAACACTCATATGGGACACACCTGGAGGGAGGTTTGTGTTGAAGGTCGTGTAATGCAAGGCTGAAAAAAAATTTTAAGATATAAATGAATGAAAATATATCTGTTAAAAATTAAAAAAATGCACAAATATATAATTATTTTTGTTGTAATTCAAGGTATTGAATATATAATTAGTATTTTACATGACATGATGATAGGTAAGATATTTTTTTAAAAAAATATTTCTCACCGGTCTGAGTCATGAATTGACTACGATCTGACCCTTGACTCACTATCTCTATCGGTTCAATAATCGGTCCAGATTTGACTACCTTGATGCCACAATACATGGGGTTCTTCCATGTTTCACTCTTCTATCCCTTTCATCTCCCATTCCTACTACCTATCTCATTTAATTTTATTTGTATTACTTCATCATCTTAAATATAAGACCTAATTACCTAATTTGATTAGATTAATGATGTTAATTAAGTTAGTTAAAATACTTATATTGCGATCGCACCCTAAACATCTACCTTAATCCCCATCATCGTCCCTCTCTTACTTTTTATTATTGAAGAATATTCATAAAGATGATTTGAAAAAAATTGGGAACAATTAAAAAAATGTCCTATATATTTACTATTTAATATATTATATTCAGCCACAAAATATGTCATATATATTTAACATGCGAGAGAGAGTATTAATTATTGTAATTCAGTTGTTCCCTTGTGACTTTGCACTACAATTACAAACCATCCCTTTTTTATCACTCACCATTACAGTGGAGTTTTTTTTATAGATTCTATTATATCATTTTTATAAGCACCTACCATCCAAACTATACAAAGCGAAGTATTGGTTAAAATTAATTAAAAAAATTTCAAACATACACCTTTTTATTAAGATTATGAGCGAGAGAAAAATGGGTGAAAAGAAAGATGGAATATTAGACTGAGAGAAAAAAGAAATCCATAAGGAGATGGTATTCGTTGAGGCCGGAGGGTAGAAATAGAAACAGTGCCATACCTTTCTCGGCCTTTTGGCTAAGATCAAATGTAGAAACAGTGTCAAATTTTTAGATAAAGAAAATTAAAACAGTTTCATATAAATAGTCCTGATTATTATCTGTAACATTTTTATTTCATCAAATTTAGGCCCATTCTTAAATTTAAGGTGAAACGAATTTATATTTATATATATATATTTACTCATAACACTCAAATTTTATATATTTTTTATTATAAAACGTAGTATCAATTTTACCCTCCATCTAATCAAAATTATATCTAATCAATTCTAGCAAAATATTTTTTTAAGTAAAAACAATTTCGTGAATTCATTGTATTATATCTTCATCTTAAGTAGTTTAGATGAATTTAATGTGAATAATTCATACAAAATCCTCCATTCATCTCAAATTTGTATAAAATCTAAATTTTCACTCCAACATGATATGTTAATCATAGGGTTAATACGATATTTGATTCTTGAACTTTCAGTTAATTTTGATTTTGGTCAAAAACTTTAAAATCGCTGGTTTTGGTCCTGAACTTTCAGTCAATTTTGGTGTTGGTCCCTGAAATTTAGGTCAATTTTGGTTTTGGTCCTTGAGCTTTAAAAAAAATTTGAAAAAACTTTAAGGTTCAGGGACCAAGAACAAAATTGACTGACAGTTCAGATATTAAAACCAAAATTGACAGAAAGTTCATGGACCAAAACCATTAATTTTAAAGTTTAGGAACCAAGACCAAAATTTGACCGAAAGTTCGATGATCAAAACCACTGATTTTAAAGTTTGAGACTAAAACTAAAATTGACAGAAATTAAAATTTTTAATCTTATAAATACATTGTACTAGTATAGTACTCCCTCCGGTCCTAAATATAAGACCACTTTGACTTTTTTTTGTGGAAGTTAAGGAAGCAAATTAGACCACTAAATTATAATATATGTTACATAAAATTAGATTATAGGTTAGTTTATAAGTAGAATAAATTAGTTTTGAGGAAAAAAGATTTTCTTTTGGACTGAAACTACTTTTTTTTGTATTGAAAAAAAAAAGTCAAAGTGGTCTTATAATTATGACCGGAGGGAGTAGTAAATAAGCTCCCCCAACATAACTTGTGAACAGTGAGTTTTCCGGGGTGGGGGGGGGGAGTTGTCAACTTTAATTTTAATCAGTCAAAATTTTATTTTAAATAGTACACTAGTACTCCATCCGATCCTTAATATGTAGACTATTTGGAGAGTTAATTAAAATTAATATTGAATATAGAAATTGTTTAGGGAGTTGATAATATTGGAACCAAGGGAGTACTACTTCAATCTCTATTTCTTTCCTTGTTTTTAATAAACATATAAGAATTATTTTTTTCAGTTTTACACTCCACTTAATGTCATAATCTTTTAAATCTTAACTATGTCCATTTAAAGGTACACGTTCAAAAATTTATTAACTAAAGGAACATGATTAATGTGATACTGCAAGTCATCTTCAATGGGTACAATACTTCTTTAGTTAGTACTCCTCAAATCCTATTTATAAGCTACTTCCAACATATTTCACACAAATCAAGGTACCTTAAACCTCATTAACTATCCGTTAAAGTCTAACAAACTTCCAATTTTACCCATATTTAATATCCATTATACCACATGAAAATAAAATCAATACATGGTAAATGAAGGGTAAATTTGTATATTCACATGAAATATTCAATGAAATAACTTATATATGTGATGAGATAAAACCTCACTCTCTCTCTATATATATATATTTACACACACCTTATAAACAAGACTAGAATAGTAGTTATTTGTGTTTAGCTTATGATATGTGGTACATAGTCGTACAAAGGTTGTGTCCACCCAAATTTAGGCCCTTTTAGCCAAATGAATTTTTTAAATAATTATTCTTAGCCATTTTTTTGAATTACATATACTTTGATTCCAACCATAAGTTTGACAACTATTTCTAAAATACCAAAAAAATTACAATTAAGTTGTTAAATATGTTTTACATTTTTTTTTCTAAATTTGTCTTTATCATTATTATTTTTTTCTTCTTACATTTGTCACATCTCTCTCTACTTTATTTTTTTTTCCCAAAAACAATGAATAGGGGTAAAAAAAAAAAAACAATCAGCAACAACCCTCCAAATGACTTATGCTAGAGACCAATTTTTTTTTTTTTTTTGTTCAATCAAATAACAAATAACAAGGATTAGGGTGGTAAAATATACTCTTCTGATTTGAAAAGTAAGGTTCAGTTTTTTTAAAAAGTTTACAGGTTACAACTTGGATTTGTTTGATCATTTGATACTTCTTTCACAATTTTATCCCAAGTTGAGTCTCTATACATTGTCCATCACCACTATATTTTTATTTGTTCTTTATAAATAAAGGCATGTTTTTCAAAAAATACATATTTTACCAAATTTCTATTGACATTCACTTCTTATAATTTTAATATTATAATATTAAAGTAAAATTGTAATATAGAGGTTTTTAAATAAATCAACTTAAAGTTTTTTTATGTAGAAACATGAGAGAGGTAAGCCTTAAGAATTAAGAGGGAAGGGAAGAGAGAGAACGGGAGGGGAGGGGAGGGGAGGGGAGAGAGAGGGAAGGGGCGTCAGTGCCTCAGTGGAGTGGAGGGATGGGGATTTGTGTAGAGGAGAGAGATGGAGATGTGAGAGACAAAAAGACAAAGCCTAACATATGTTGTTTTTTTTTTTTGAATTTAAATGACAAGATTTACTCTTGAGACTCATATGAGCTTACATTCAGCATCTAAACTTATCCTAGATCAACTAACATTTGACCCGAACAAAAAGCTGGGGGAATCTGAACAAATGATAACTCATTGTTCGACCTGAATGCCTCCTTTGCTAGATAGTCAGCACAGCATAATGCTTCTCTATGTGTGTGTAGGATTTCAAGGTCCCAATCTCTGAAGATCATGTTCCTGGTATCCTGAATAACAGCATCAATCGGGTGTTGTCCACCATGGTCTACCAGAAGAAGATGAAGCGCCTCCACCGAATCGGAGTATAGTTTTATCTTCTTAAATCCTTTTGTTATACATGTTAGTAGTCCATTTTTAATGGCCATTACCTCAGCTGCAGTATTACACGTGGAGAATCCCAGGTTTCTTTGGAATCCGCATAGCCACTTTCCTTCGCTATCTCTGATCAGGCCTCCACATGCTGCTTCTCTTGCTTGGTTCTGGGCAGCGTCCACGTCCACTCTCACGTAGCCCTCAGGTGGTTTTTCCCATTTTGCAACCTCACGATCAGGTTTAAGGGAAATGATGTGTTTGTACTTACCACCCTCCACATCTTCATGTAGGCTATGCATGATCTTGTGTGTTAATCTTTCAGCCTTCTCATGAGTGTTTTCGAACGCTTGCTTGCATCTATTCCTCCATATTTGCCAGCACACAGCTCCAAAGGTCTTCAACCATGGCCACCTTACAATTCGCTTTCTTCCTGGGTTATGTTTAGAATTCCATCTTAGCCAAACCTGTAAATCACCAGAAAAAAAGACAGCATGATATATTGGGTTAATCATTGAGCACCACACTCTATTTGCTACCTCACAATCTCTCAACATGTGTATAAGTGTTTCCTCACTCTCACACTCAAACGGACACTTGGTGTTTGCACTCACTCTCCATTTCCCTCTCAAGTAGTTTGTTGGAACTCTCTCATGGAACACTTGCCAAAGGAAGTATTTTGATTTTTCTGGAATGGGCCACCGCCATATATTCTGCCAAATGGGATCACCGGGTAACTCTTCAATCTATTATTCAAAAACCATTTCAAGAGTTTCTTGATTTCTTTACTGTGAAGTTTCCAGAATTCAAAGAGTAATGTTTAAAGAAAAAATTGTTGCAATATTGTAAACTACAGATCTTGAATTGGTATTTTTTAACCGGTTTTTTAATATTGACAAATTGTTTCCAAAACATTAGCAAGTTATAGCTTATATTTTGATAAGTGGATGTACAATTATAGTTAGTGGAGGAGGAGGAATTCTTAAGTGAGCACCAAGACGAGTACCAAGACATATGAACATTGACCAATGATATCAAGACATCCCAAGTATTTTCATCCCACATGTGTAGTGACATGTCCTTCTTTCCACTCTTTCTATTATTTTCATATAAATTAGGGTTAATATAACTTTTGATCCCTGAACTTTCACTCAATTTTGGTTTTAGTCCCTGAACTTTCGGTCAATTTTGGTTTTGGTCCCTGAATTTTAAAATTTTTTGTTTTGGTCCATGAACTTTCGGTCAATTTTGGTCTTAGTCCCTGAACTTTCAGTAATTTTGGTATTGGTCTCTCAGTTTAAAAAAAACTTCAAAAAAAAAGTTGAGGGACCAATACCAAAATTACAGAAAGTTCAGGGACCAAGACCAAAATTGACCGAAAGTTGAGGGACCAAAACCGAACATTTCAATGTTCAGGGACCAAAACTAAAATTGACCGAAAGTTGAGGGACCAAAACCAAAAATTTTAAAATTCAAGGACTAAAACCAAAACTGAGTGAAAGTTCAGGGACCAAAAGTTATATTAACCCTATAAATTATATAGAGATCCATGCGGTTCTCTCTCTTATATAAAGATCCATGCCTTTCTTGATTTCTCTTACAGTTAAAGTTAAATATAAAGATAAGTTGGTAATATTATAATTAATTTATATCATTTATTTATATTATATTATAGGATTAAAGATCATATTTGCCCCGGAAGTATGCATCGTGGATCACATCTGCCCCGGAAGTTTTTTTGGGTCCAATTTTACCTCAGAAGTGTGTAAAGTGTATCTATTAATGGTCAACGTCAACTATTTAACTGTCAACGTGAGTTTTTTAACGGTAAAGGGTGAATATGATCCACTTTTCACACTTCCAGGGCAAAATTGGACCAAAAAATACTTCCGGGGCAGCTGTGATCCACCGTGCATACTTCCGGGGTAATTATGACATTTAACCCTATATTATATATCATAATATAAATAAAAAAACTAAATAGGCCAGGACTGAAGGATTGTAGGCTAGGCCTTACAAAAAAAACTGGTCTATTTACCTAAATATGCCTGAACATGAGCATGTCTTATTTACTAAATAGGTTAGTTTAGGCTTATTGTAGGTTAGGATGTAGGCCCATGATAAGGGCCAAACCTATTCTCATCCCTAATGGTAGGGGTGTTCATCCAACCCATTGGCCCACAATGCCCGCTCCAGCTGGGTGAAAAAATGCCCTACCCTACTAAAAAAAAGTGGACCAAAGAAAAAATGGGCATTAGAGGCAAGGTCGGGCATCGAGTATAGTATGCTGTACTTTTTATAAAATATATATAATTGTATTTGAAATATTATATATATAGATATAAATAGATTATGAATAATTATATATTACTTATTTCTTGTTGTTAAAACTACAAAAAAACAATAAATTTCAGACGGAAAAAATTTCGTCGGTAATTTCCGACGGATTTGCGACGGAAATTCCGTCGGAAAATTTACTGACGGAATTTCCGTCGGTAATTTTTCTGACGGAATTTCCGTCAGTAATTTAATTAATTATATTATTTTATTTATAAATTATTATTTTAATTTAAATTAAATAATAAAATATTATTTCCGGCGGTAATTTAATTAATTATTTTATTTTATTTATAAATTATTATTTTAATTTATAAATAATATAATAAAATATTATTAGCGACTCAAAATTTTCCGTCGGTAACTTTAATTATTTATTATTTTATAAATAAATTTTTATTTTAATTTATAAATAAAAAATAAAAAATATTATATTAATTTATTTTTAAAAATATTTTATAAATAAATAAAATATATTTAATAAAAATTAATATATATACACGTATATAGATATATATTTATTACCAAATTTAATTTTTAATTTGTTATAAAACAATATTTTATTTTTTAATAAATAATTAAATATTAGTAATAAAAACAAAAAATAATTATAATTTAATAATATATGTAATAAAATAATTATCTAAAAATGTCATAAAATAAAATTAAAAATAATTATAATTTAATAATATAAAATGAAAATACTAAATATAATGGATTGTATATGAATATAAAAATTATTTATAAAAAATAATAGAATTATTAATATGTAAATTATATATTAATAATTATAAAATATTTCATAATATATTAAGATTAAATATAATTATAATAATGGGAGTTTAAATATTGTAAATATAATAGTTTGCAAATAATTTCATAAAGTGTTCGTAGCTTAACTGGTTAAGACGTCAGACACGCCCCAACAGGTTGCGGGTTCGAATCTCTCCAACGACAAAATTGAAGGCAATTTGTGGAAGCAACTCGTGGCGGTACGAGAGAGCGACACGTGGCGGATTAAATTTTTTAAATATTTAAAAAAATTACCGACGGAAATTCCGTCGCAAATTTTCCGTCGGTAATAATATTTTAATATATTATTTATAAATTAAAA
The DNA here is from genome assembly GCA_037074515.1 of Mimosa bimucronata. Classification (NCBI taxonomy): domain Eukaryota; kingdom Viridiplantae; phylum Streptophyta; class Magnoliopsida; order Fabales; family Fabaceae; genus Mimosa; species Mimosa bimucronata. Next base: position 10,228,478 of record CM073443.1, on the reverse strand, counting down.
AATAATATTATTAATACAGAATTTCCGTCGCTAATTACCGACGGAATTTTTTTTCCGTCGGTAAATCGATTTGCGATGGTGGAATTTCCAACGGAATTCTGCCGCTAAATTCCGTCGGAAAATCATTGTTTTTTTGTAGTGTAAGACATGTTGTTATGTTTTTTGTTTATGAAATTAATGTAGAATTGTGTGAGTTCATAGTTTATAGAACCACTGACATCTTTGTGTATTAAGTATTATTAGTCTCAGTCTGGTTTATAGTCCAGAGGACCACCAGATACAATGGTTATACTCATATGTGTAACTCAGACACATGTGGAGGATTGTTGGCAATTTTGAGTGGGTATGTCATAAGGAACAAGTCTCGCAATAATTGAAATTGTAAAGGACCAAGTTCTAAGTGAACTTGAATTCTTAAATGAATGAAGAGGAGAAGTAATATCACACAATAAGGGCTAACGCAAATGAATTATAGATTGGGCACCAATTATCCAAAAGTTTTGTGGAAATATAAAAATGTTTTTGAGTAAACTGCTCACCGTAAAGGGTCATAATTACCAGCTTAATTGTGGGATATTGTTGATGCAATATTCGGACTGATGTGTGGCCTTTGATCATGGATTGGGAGGTTATGGTTTTCAATTTCATGAGTGGCTATTTAACGAGAAAACCAAAAAACGGATTTATTCAATTGCTTTGTTAAAAACCAATGAATTCATTCATTACTTTATCATTCTTAAATTCTTTAATAGTATTAGATTGCTTTGATCACGATGGGATTGGCCCAAAATATTCAGCCTTGTTTGTTGGATCGTGTGGAAAAACAGATGTAAGCAAATCTTTGATGGAGACGCTGAACAACCGGAGACACTTAAACAGAGATGCATCTTCAAACTGATGGAAGCTGAAGTAGAGGGAAAATATAAACGCCAAATCTTTCAGTTAACTGATAGAACAGACAGCAAGTGGTTCCTCCCTCCGAGGGATTTTGTGAGATTGGATGTTGATGGCTCCTCCAGAGGAAATGGTAGTGCAACGTGTGCGGGAGTAATTCGGGATGAGAGTGGTGCTTGGGTGTGTGGCTTCCAAAAGCAACTGGGGTATACACCGTCATCAGCTCCTGAAGTATTTGCAATTAGAGAAGGTTTGCTTATGTGTAAGCAATTGAATCTAAAAAAGATTTTAATGTTTACTGATTCTTTAGATGCAATGCGACTTCTCATGGGGGAATGTGGATTGGCTCACCCATTGAGACAGGAAGTTACTGAAATTAGGTCACTTCTTGCGGATGACTGGGACATTGAATTACATCATTCTCATCGAGAAGCGCTGAGATGTGCAGATACATTGGCAAGGGATGCTCATGAAACAAATCTGGATCTAGTCATTCTCCAAGAACCACCAAGATTCTGCTTGACACTACTGAGGCAAGATATGGTGGAAGCTATTTTGGAATCTTTATCCTGAGTAGTTAGTTTGTTACATTCTTCAAGCATTACGCTTGCCTTGCTATTCAAAAAAAAAAAAGATTGCTTTGATCAATGAATCCGTTGATTGGTTTCCAAAGTGGTAATTAGACTTTGCACGACAATACTTACGATGGGAGAGATAGTATTTAATTATTACAATTTCAGTTGTTCCCTTGTGACTTTGCAGGACAATTACAAACCATCCCTTTTTTTTTTTATCACTCACCATTATAGTGGGCTTTTGTTTATAGATTTTATTTTACACTCTACTGTCCTAATTATAAGATCACTTTACCTTTTATTGGATAAATTAAGGATGTAAAATAAATCATTTTAAATTATTTATATTTATCTTTTTACCTCAAAATTAATTTATTTTACTTATAAACTAACATATAATTAGATTATATGTAGCATATATTACAATTTATTGGTTTAATTTGCTTACTTATTTTTCACAAAAAAAATCAATTTGATCTTATAATTAAGATTAGGGGAAGTATATTTTTATAAGCACCTACCATCCAAAATATATGATGCTAAGTATTGGTTAAAATTAATTATGAATGAGAGGAGAATCAGTCAGATTTGTTGCATCCCCTTGTTATCAAGTTAATGATTTCAATACAATATGAGAAAAACTTCAACGTTCCTATATCCTCGGTTCAATTTGTAAGCGCCCTGAAGGATGGCAATCAACTCTGCAATTGCTGGTGGCACTACGGTGAATTTTGTACAAAGTTTTGGGACACTCATCTCAAAATCTGTTTTTGTATTTTTCTTGAAGTAATTTTATTTGTTACCATAGTACTCCGTATCTAACAAATAATGAGTAGCAAAATTTAAAATTTTAAAATAAGTGTTGGGTGGAAGGGGAAAGTGGTGTTCAGACCCCAAAAAAAAAAAAAAAAAAGAGAGAAGAGGAAAGTGGCGTGGAGTAGTTATGGGGGGAAAGAGAGATGAGAGGACTGATGGCAGAGGAGGGATGCAGATGAGAGGGAAGTAAAGAAGAAAAAAGCATGTAGACGGACATATATATGCTGACCCATGTAGACTGCCTCCACTTTTCTTGATCGATGATTCACGCCACCTTACAATCCATTTTCTCTTATCTTTTCAAAGCGTTTTTTTTTATTAATAAAACTTGTTCTTCTTAAACTTTCACTTAATTTAAATTTTAGTTCATGAATTTTAAAATTAGTGGTTTTGATCCTTAAATTTTCGGTCAATTTTAGTCTTAATCTATGAACTTTAGATTGGTGGTTTTGGCCCTTCAACTTTGTGTCATCTATAACTATTGATCCCTGATTTTTCAAGTATTCTTTAAAATTGAGAGATCAAAACCAAAATTGATTGAAAGTACAGTAAGACCAAAATTGACTGAAAATTCAAAGATTAAAACTATTGATTTTAAAGTTTAAGGATTAATACCAAAATTGACCGAAAGTTTAAAAAACAAAATCAACAATTTTAAAGTTCAGCAACCAAAACCAAAATTGAATGAAAATTTAAGCACCAAAATTTGTATTAACCATTTTTTTTCTTAAGTAAATCTTTCCAAGGCGGTGATAGACGCATATGCTCCTGTTCATGATCGTTCTCCCAGTATATAATTTATGGTTTTTTGTAAGCATATTATTTCTGATTTTTAGTTACTAATATTAATAAGTATACAATTATAGATTTAAAAACTTATACTTTATTTAAATCAATTTTTCCTTTTCACCTCTTCGATCATTTGTTTGTAATTAAAAAATTACAACTTTCATTTATTGGGTTGCTTTATTGATAATTAAAGTTATTATATGTTTGTTTATTTATTTACAAATATAGTATTATATGTGTGTGTGTATAGAAATAAAAACCATTGGATATACGAAAAGTTGAAAGGAAAAAAAGGATTATATAATAAATTTTAATTCTGCAAAACGCTTCTTATTAGTGGGGCAGGAGAAAAAAACACTAAAGTAGGTCATATAAAAGAATCAGTTTTCTTTGGCGAAATAAAAAGGAATTAGTTTCCTACCATAAAAAATGGAACGTTAGGCATAAACTGATTATCAATACTCTTTGTATAAGATTAATTTGACTGTTTTTTTAATTTGAAGAAATTAGGAAGGTAAAATAATCCACTTTAAAATATTTATACTTAACTTTTTTCTAAAATTAAATTTACCTTATTTATAGACTAAGTATGATCTAATTATTGTATCTTGTTTTTTTTTCCTTAAATCTAATTATTTGTATCTTTAAAATAACGGGAAATTAATTTAAGTTCCCGAGAAAAAAACTTAATTAATATGAAGTCTCATGGAGTTTAAGTTGTTATTGTCAGACCAAAAGTTCTTAATTATGTTTATTTCTCATGATCTCAAATTAATTTTCCCTTAAAATTACGAGCTGGACCTCTCGTACGTTGTATGGGTGATATTTTTTTATATGATTCGACAATTACAAATATTCAATACTTGAAACCATAAATATGTTTTCATGGGAAATATTAACCTAAATCATTATACAAATATAGATAAAGGCAGAATATTTATGCAAATCATTTAACCAAACTATTTCATCCCTACATCAAAAACACATCTCATGCTATAATGCCTTGGATAATTAAAACCATTCTGTTATTGAGGTGTTGGAATATAAGAAATGCCATTCAACCAATTAGCAACTATTAGAAGCATATTACATTTTATAAACACAAGTTCACGCAAATGCGTGTTGAAAACGTTGACTAACATTTAAAACAGTAAGTTAAAGGAATGAGTTCATTTAAGTGTAAAACACCAAATATCAAGGAATTAATTACGGTCTACATTCATGAATACCTCCTTGTAAACTACGTTCTTTGTCTTATTACCTTGCTAAAGTTCGTTTCAGTAAAAGGGGATTGACCAATTAGAAGTTGTGGATGTCTTATGAATAGTAACTTGGTGGAAGAGTATTTATAGATATATAGATATAGATATAGATATAGATATAGATATGGATATAGATAGATAGATTCCCGGAATGTTTAAAATGAAAAATAAAAATAATTATATTCAAATATAATAATTCAAAAATAATAATTATTAAGTATAATTAAAGTAAGAAGAAGGCGTAGGAGAGATGATATTATTTGATTGTATAAAATATACTAAGGTTAAAGATCAGATTTGCCTCGGAAGTATGCACGGTGGATCACATCAGCTCTGAAAGTATTTTTTGGTTCAATTTTACCCTAGAAGTGTGCAAAGTAGATCATATTTGCCCTTTACCGTTAAAATATGACATTTACCCTCATATACTTAATTATACTTAAGTATAAACAAAGTTTTAATGCCTTTTTTAAAAAAAAGCATTAAAGATATCCAATTGGAGAAAATGTTGCTTTTCATTGATTTAGGGAAGAAGGGAAGGGGGAGAGATTCCTGGTATGTTTAAAATGAAAAATGAAAATAATTATACTTAAATATAATAATTCAAAAATAATAATTATTAAGTATAATTAAGGCAGGAAGAAGGCGTAGGAGGGAGGGTTTTTTTTTTTTATAAAACATAGTACTTAATTATATTTAAGTATGAACAAATCTTTAATGCCTTTTTTTTAAAAAAAAACATTAAAGATATTTATATGACGTCATTAAAGGGGGTTGATTAATAAGAAGTTGTGGACGTCTTATGAAATATGAATAGTAACTTGGTGGAGGAATATTTATAGATATACATATATAGATTTTTTTTAAAAAAGCATTAAAGACATTTGGGATCTAATGGGAGAAAAAGTTGCTTTTCATTTATTTAGGAAGGAAGGGAAATGAGAGAGATTCCTGGTATGTTTAAAATGAAAAATGAAAATAATTATATTTAAATATAATAATTCAAAAATAATAATTATTAAGTATAATTAAGGCAAGAAGAAGGCATAGGAGAGAGGATATATTATTGGATTTTATAAAATATACTTAATTATACTTAAGTATAAACAAAGTTTTAATGTCTTTTTTTTTAAAAAAAAGCATTAAGGATATTTTGATGACGTCATTAAAAGGGAAATAACCAATTATAAGTTGTGGACGTTTTATATGAATAATAGTTTGGTGAAAGAGGATTTATAGATATACACGTACATATAGATATAGATAGGTATTGATATGTCTTCTAAAAGACGTCAGGGTACCCACACATAATGATAAAGATACATACAATCTTCCCAAGAATTAGTTCACAGTCCAAAATACACACACATTCTTTTTTTTTTTTGAAAATGAAATACACACACATTCACGTGGTAGAGATAAGAGAGAAATAGCTTCATGCAGGTTTTTTCTGCCCAGTAAGGAATTCATTACTTCTGAAAAGGACTCAGTTTCCATACAGGCAAAGGTACATGAATATATGAATGCACAAGCTAGCCAACTCCTTCCCTATTAGCCTCCTGTGACAATAGACATTCATTGGATATCTCTTTCCAATGAGCGTCATGAATACATGCATGTGAATAAAGCTGCGAAAATCATTAAAAATAAAAATCTAAGTTATCATAGAATCATCAAAGCTCTCGTCCTCTCTTTAACATTGATTGTATTTACTCTTATGAGGTAATGATATGCTGTATTCTGTCAAAAACAAAAATCTCAGAGAATCATAAAAGCTGTATCTGAAATTTGGTAAGACATATTCAAAGCTCTCATCCTCTCTTGGCTTTTTCAGTTCTGGCCCCTCCCCTCCTCTACCCCTTCCTTTCCCTGCACTCCATTAGATCTTTGTTCTAATGATTTAGGTTTAAATTTTATAAAAATAAATATAATTATAATAATACTTATAAATATCATAAATAAATTTAATATGTCATTATTTGGTTTGAACATTTCACAATTATAATTAAAAATAAAAAAATCTAAATTTATAATAATAGTCTACAATTCTTTATTATACATGTCACATTTTAACAGATTAAATTTATTATATAATTTTAAAGTATTATTATAATTATATTTATTTTTATAAAAATATTAAACCTGAACCATTAGATCTTTACGGTGGGAAGATGCGGGGAGAGGTAGAAGAGGGAAGAGGGAAGAGGAAAGGACTTGGTTTTAAATTGGTTTTGTCCTTCGCTAACCGTCGCAGAAAAAGAAAACACACGTTGCAGAAAAAGAAAACACATGTGACTTGCTAGCTACACTTTATTAACCATCAATTCAGTAAAGCATCAAAATAAGAAACGTCTTTAATTCACACCAGCCACCCCTAGACCAAAAAATAATAATAATAATAATAATAATAATAATAATAATAACTCCAGAATTTAAAACTCTTATATGTGCATTTTGAATATAGGTTTAGGTTGTTATTTATAGAAGACTAAGGATATGGAAATTTAAATCCAAATATAATAAATTTTAAATTAAAAAATTTTAGTTTAAAGATTATATTTTTTTATAATTGGGAGACGTGCTACTAGAATAATTAAAAAAATTCTTTAAGATAACACCAGAAGATAACTTCACATAATGTATGCTATTATGTGTTAATTTAATTCAATATTTAGATATCAAATTATCTAGTGGATTATCTATTAGCAAATCAAATAACCAACATAAGATGTCTTGAATTAAATTTAAATGATACTCCCTCTTGTTCTTATAATAAGAACGTAAAATTTGAATTGTCTTAGTTTTCTTTATAAGTACTCGCTAAAGGTTGACTAAACATAATGCAATATTTTTATCATTTTTTCCTAATTAATTTTATTCTCTCTCTTCATCTTTTTTTAAATACTACATTCTATTTCATAATTCATGCCTTTATTACTCTATCTCTCTCTCTTACTTGCACCATTATTAATAAGGACATGGTTGAAAAAAAAAAAAAAGCTTACTTCTTACTTTTCCGGTCCATAATATAAGAGTTAAACTTGATAAATTTTTTTTTTCCACATTATAAGAGGTACTACCTCCAGTCCTTATTATAAGAGCCCAAATTTTGAATTGTTTTGGTTCAAAATATAAGAGCACATATTGAGTTGTCCCAATCATTTAATACATTTTTTTTCCTATTTTACCCAAACTCTCTTTCAAACTCATTAATGCTCATGTTTCTCTCTCTTTATAGTTTCATCATAAATAAGGGTAATATTGGGAAAAAATTATATTTCAGACATATTTACGGCTTTTAACTAACATTTATATGTTTTCTTAATAAGCGCAATTTGGCGGGCACGCTCTTATAATACGGACAGGAGGGAGTAACATGTAAAAGTCAAGATAATAAATGCTTGATTTTCATTTTTGCCCATGCATACGAATTGTAAAGAGGGGGAGAATGTGTGCATAATAAATGCTATAAGGGTCAAACCGGATTTGAAAGGTATATTTCATCTGTCTTTAGAGATTGCCCCTGACTATTGTTTATTGTCATTGCGAATGACAAAGTGACTGGGAACTGCCTCCGTTGCATCTTAAAAGGTCCTCTTGATTCCGAAGGATTCATGTCCATTCTATGTATCAATATCTTCTCATTTGGCCTAGAACCATTCAATGCTACTGCCTCAATGACCATCTTTCCTACCTTAATGACTTGTAATCTTGTTCCGTTGCAAATGTCCGATTCTTTACCAATGTTTCATAATAACATGATTGGAGCACCAACCGTTACAATTAACTTGTGAGGTGCAAGGCCAGAGGATGCAATTGTGTTGAGCAACTCTGTGGTGTATAAGTTATCAATGTTGTCACTGTCAGTTGAAGATTTATAAACATTGTCACGACTTAGAAACTCATAAGCTTCACCATGTAGAAGAGAACACATGTGTTCATTAATTTGATTAACCATTTTGATTGTTGGAGCAGGGATTGAACGGTCATTGAAGTATGAATGGTCCGATAAACTTGATCAAGCATCACTCTTTTAATTTCAATTGTTGAATTATTCAAATATGCATATTTCATAAAATAATCAAATTATCATATTATACCTTTTATTAGGTTTATGACAAAGCTTTAATGCCTTTTTTTAAAAAAGTATTAAGGATATTTGGATGACGTCATTAAAAAGGGATTGATCAATCAGAAATTGTGAATGTCTTATAAATAATAGCTTGGTGGAAGATGATTTATAGATATATAAGTAGATATAGATATGTCTTCTAAGACGTCACAGGGTACCCACATATAATGATAAAGATATATACAATCATCCCAAGAATTAGTTCACAGTCCAAAATACACACACATACTCACGTGGTAGAGATGAGAGAGAGATAGCTTTATGCAGGTTTTTTCTGCCCAGTAAGGAATTCATTACTTCTGAAAAGGACTCAGTTCCCATATAGGCAAAGGTACATGAATATATGAATGCACAAGCTAGCCAACTCCTTCCCTATTAGCCTCCTGTGACAATAGACATTCATTAGATATCTCTTTTCAATGAGCGTCATGAATACATGCATGTGAATAAAGCTGCGAAAATCATTAAAAATAAAAATCTAAGTTATCATAGAATCATCAAAGCTCTCGTCCTCATGGTCAAAAAAAAAAAAAAAAAAAGCTCTCGTCCTCTCTTTAACATTGATTGTATTTACTCTTATGAGGTAATGATATGCTGTATTCTGTCAAAAACAAAAATCTCAGAGAATCATAAATGCTGTATCTGAAATTTGGTACTCCTCCGGTCCTAAATATAAGACCACTTTGACTTTTTTTTGTGGAAGTTAAGGAAGCAAATTAGACTACTAAATTATAACATATATCACATGAAATTAGATTATAAGTTAGTTTATAAGTAGAATAAATTAGTTTTGAAGAAAAAAATATTATTTTTGGGATTGAAACTACTCTTTTTTTGGATTAAAAAAAAAGTCAAAAAAATTAAAGTGGTCTTATAATTGGACCGGAGGGAGTAAGACATATTCAAAGCTCTCATACTCTCTTGGCTTTTTCGGCTCTGGCCTCTCTCCACTGACCCCTCCCCTCCCCTCCCCCTTCCCTTCTTGTCCCTACACTCTATTGGATTTTTGTTCTAACGATTCAAATTTAATATTTTATAAAAATAAATATAATTATAATAATACTTACAAATCTCATAAACAAATTTAATATTTCATTATTTTGTTTGAACAGTTAACAATTGTAATAAAAAAATGAAAAACAAAATCTAAATTTATAATAATAGTCTACAGTTCTTTACTGACAGATTAAATTCAAAGTATTGTTATCTAGCGCTATGGAAACTCGATATCAACAAACCCAAACCCACAAATCATTCTCAAGTAACACAATTATATGAAGCACAATAGACTAAATTACCCAACAAACATGCTAGACAATAAAATCAACAAAGACTAAGCAAGAAGAAGGCGTAAGAGAGAGGATATTATTTGATTTTATAAAATTACTCGATTAAAAATCAATGTTTTTTTTATCTATATATAATTATAAAATATATTTAAATATACTTAGGTACTCCCTCTGGTCCTTATTATAAGGCACCAACTACCAATTCTCACAAACCAAGGAATGGTAGTTGGGTCCTTAAATCTAGGCTTAATTGACCATATTTTCCAACTTCACCCTTCATTAAATGATACAACTTAACATTTTAAACTATGAACATTCATTAATGACAAGGGTAAAGTAGGAAAAATGTAATTAATGTGGTGGTTGGTGCCTTATAATAAGGACCAAAAATTTTGTTAGTTGGTGCCTTATAATAAGGACCAGAGGGAGTATAAAAAAAGCTTTAATGCTTTTTTTTTTTTTTAAAAAGCATTAAAGATATTTGGGATTCAATGGGAGAAAAGGTTGCGGATCATTGATTTAGTGTGGAAGGGAAGAGAGAGAGAGAGAGAGAGAGGTTATTATTGGGCAAATGTCCAATTTTGCCCCGGAAATAACTCAGTTGGAGCTGATTTGCTCCGGAAATAACAAATGGAGCTTATTTACCCCGGAAGAAGTAAAAGCGGCGCGTATTGGCCCACAGAGGACTACTTCCAGGGTAAATAAGCTCCCTTTGTTATTGGGTTAAAGTCCAATTTTGCGCTGCTTTTACTACTTTTGGGGTAAATAAGCTCCATTTGTTACTTCCGGGGCAAATCCGCTCCTACTGGGTTACTTCCGGGGTGAAATTGGACCTTATCCCGTATATTATTTGATGCTTTTTTTTTTAAAAAAAAAGTATTTAAGATATTTGGATGATGTCATTAAAAGAGGATTGACTAATCAAAAGTTGTGGACATTTTATGTATAATAATTTAGTGAAAGAGTATTTATAGATATATAGATATAGATAGATAAATATAGATATGTCTTCTAAAACGTGGCAAGTTACCCACACGAAAAGAAAAGAAAAAGACATAATGACATATACAATCTTCCCAAGAATTAGTTCACACTCCAACCCGGCCAGTCCGGTTTTGCGTACCAAGATAAAAAGAGCACCTAAACCCACACACACTTGAACATCATCATCACTCACACTCCTTCCTCTGCTTCAGAAATGGGGTAAAGGCTCCTTCTCGTTCTGCTTCTCTCCCTCACCTCTTCCTTCTCTTGTGTCTTCAGTGAAGAACTTGACACCCTCCCTCCTTCATATCCTCACTCTCCTTCGCCCGTGAAACCTCCCTCACAGCATTACCCTCCTCCTCATCCTTCTCCTGCTACCGTTAAGCCTCCCACACCACATTACCCTCTCCCTCCTACCCATCCCTTGCCTAGAAGCTTTGTCCCCTGGTGGTGTTAACACTCTCCTTGGTGCCTCACCTACTCTTGGTACGTTTTCCTCTGTTATTTACTACATTCTCACTCCTCCCACATTTTAACCCCCTCAAGTTTCGTTTTTTTTTTTCTACCTTCTAACTCTGTTCATGTACTTAAAAGTGTGTTTCCCCCATAGATGCTAAGCTACCTTCTAACTCTGTTTATGTGCTTCACTAAACCTGCATTTTCCTGTTTATGTACTCATACTTCCAATTTTCTTTCACTATCTTTATCACGTTGCGTGGTTAGACCTTTACGAAGGAGTCAGTTAGATTTGTCCGGAGATTAATCAAAGATAAACTAGATTTAGATTTGGTCATTGTTAGACAGTAGCTTTCTGTGTCTATCTACTATATACAGCCCTGTAACGTAAAAATATGTGCACACATAGTGAGGAGTACATAGGTGCAGGCTAAAGTAACGCAACACATGCTTCACTTTTCAGTCTCTTCCCTTTGGTCTTATTATCTTCTTTCCTACTCCTCCTAACGTCTGCAACTACGTTCAATACACGCACATCACTCCCAATTGTTTTCCAGATCTGGTACGGACACCTTCCCAGCTTTTGTTTCTTTGATGTCTCTGCTTCTTTCTGTAGCTGCCGCTTCTGCATTTTCTTTCGCCATTTGCCTGTTTCTTCCTTCAATTCCTATCTTCTGTGTTCCTCTCTCTCTCTCTCTCTCTCTCTCTCTCTCTCTCTCTCTCTCTCTTCAAGCTGGTTTTCCCTTGTTGGATTTGACCTCCGCTTTTCTCATTTCTCATTTCTAAATTTTGTGTGCTTGGTGTTCTTGAATCTGGTTCTCGGTGCCCTTATCTTTTTATTCTAACCCCAATATAATCAGCTGTTTGGTTTTTAATTTGATCGTGGTTCCTGACTTTTGGCTAGGAGTTGTGTAATTCTTCACGTTTGGGTTTTTTTTTTTTTTTTTTTCCTGACCATATTCACGTTTAGGTATTGAAACTTCACTTTTGGGCTTTCTTTCTAATATGGGGCATGTATTGTCGATTATATGTATATTCGCTGTTCAGGTGTCGAGCTGATCATCAGTCAGGCTTGTATTGTCGATTTTAGTTGTCCCCTAATTTTAAAAGGGCCTGTGTTTGAAATCAAACAAATGCATATATAAAATGAAGCCTGAAGAATTGCTCAAGATTGAATCCACTTTGTGTGGATGTCTGATATCAACCTACTCTTTTCCTCTTGTAGTGAAGTTTGAGATGTTAACAATAATTCTCTTACTTCATTTTTCTTACATTTTATTTCTGTCAGATAAATGACAAATGTATCAGCCAAACGATGTTCCTAGTTTAAGTCTACTTGGAAGCAACTCATTGGTACATGGACAGCAATTTGATCGTGGGGACCCAGTCTGTGGAGCGAACAGCCTCGCCAACAACCCCAATCTGAGCTCAAAGCAACGGTTACGCTGGACACGAGCTCCACGAACGCTTTGTTGATGCTGTGGAGCAGCTTGGCTTTTAACAGTATGCTTTCTCATAAAGTACATATTATGCACTTAGATAAATTATCCATCATCCCATGCTTTCTCATAAAGTTGCTATTAAATATTAATTAAAAAAAACCCATTAATAAAGAAAACAAAAAAAAAAAAACTTCACGCTAGTTATTGTCATTAAAAAATGGAGAAATACCATCCACAAATTAATTCCTGATTGTTTATAAAAATTGAAGACCCATGATTGTTGCCATAATACCTCTATTTCCTGTTTCTATTCATGATTTGTAGGTATTAGAAAATAGAAATAATTCCAAATGCTAGACCGCTTGATAGAATCTCTGATTTTAATTATGTTTCTCCATTTAGCAACTATAATCATGATGGATAATCATGAGGTAATATGTTGGAGTCTATTTGGCCGATAATCATTGGAGGAATAAAACGCTATTGAAGGATAGCATAGAGTCAAGGCATAGAAAATTGAAGAAGAGAATATCGTACTGGGGTCTAGTTCACGGGTTTCCCGGTTGAATCTACCAATGGGGTCCGGTTTTTGTTTCATGAGTGGAACCATAAAATTATACTATTAAATTGAGTAATACTTCTCTAACAAAATCATTATCTAACTATAAAATAAAACTTATAATTGTGATGTTCAAAAAAATCCGGGATAGTTAGCAAGAATTTATAAACTTCAGCCAATAGCTCTAGGAATTTTTGGAGAATATATCCCATAAATTCTTACTTAGTGGGAAAGAGAGCCTGAAAAATCAAAAAATGAAATATTCTTAGCAAACAAAAGTAAGATTATATATGTAAAGATATTCACACGAATTGACATGTGTTACTTATCAATTTTAAAAATTTTATCGAAATTCATACCACACATGTTGATCCCAACCTTTAAAATGTGATCATAAATTTTGAACCATGCGAATTAAATCAGAAAGCTCATCACCATATCTATTTAGCTAGCAACTTTAGCATATCTCCAAGGTGGATAACCTATCTGATTTTTCCATCCTTAAGGTCCCAAATATATGTCCAAGTTGCTCGTCTAATGCTCCTTTGTTGTTACTTGATGTTGGTGCCTTCAAGTAATCACTTATATCTGACAGAAAATTTCTCTTTTTTTTCAAATCCCAAAAAAAGGGATGGGCCATCGCTCTTTCCATCTTGAATCTAAAAGTTACAAAAATACATTCAACTTATGAATTAAAATCTTATATATAAAGAAGGAATTAAAAAAATTAGTACTTTGATTGTAAATAATTAATAAATCAATAAATATATAAATGAAAAAAAATTATTAGTTAAATCACACTTACCAACTTTGGATTAGGGCTGTCATTGCTTGGACTAGATGAGTTAATTCCAAAGAGTTAGCTATCATATTTGTTGTTATTTGGTTTCGCATTACCTTCCTTAACTGTTGCTTATCTGTTTGATCACTAAAGGGATGGTTCTAGAACACATATCCGATGAGGCATCCAAGACTAAAAACATCCGAATGCATACCAATCTGGCCAAATGATAGCTGCTCTAGGGAAACCCAATATCAATAGTCATTTCCTATGTCTGTTAAATAAAAAAGTGAGATTGTTATAATGAAGATAAATAAATAACTAAACAGCGGAAAAAAACATAAAACACTTACTATTCACCATTTCCCCTTCTTCCGATCTTTTTGAATTTTCAAAATCATAGAATTTAGGTCCAAAATTATCTTCATTATGTTCCACTATCGCTATCTTTCTTGGGCTTATGTTAGAAAGCATAACCCCCAACGAGTGAATATCAAAGAGGGCTTGACAAAGAAACATAAAAAAAGATAGCAAAGAAATATTTAAAAAATTGGAAATAATGATAAATTTTAAAATACCTCACAAAATTTGTTACATAAGGGATAAGATAATATTCATTAGCAATTAGGAGGAGGAAGTGATCTCTGTTCCTGCGGACATGACTTTGTAGATTGTGATCGAAATACTCCATCGCAATGTGTCTATAGCTTGAAATTTCCCAAATAACAATGTAAAATAACATTATGAGCCTCAATGAATGTCATGGAGTTGAAAATGTTATTTTACATTGTTATTGGGGAAATTTCAAGCTATAGACACATTGCGATGGAGTATATCGATCATAATCTATAAAGTCATGTACGCCGGTACAGAGGTAACTTCCTCCTCTTAACTGCTAATGGATATTATTTTACCGCTTATGTAACAAATTTTGTGAGGTATTTATAATTTATCATTATTTCCAATTTTTTAAATATTTCCTTGTTATCTTTTTTTATGTTTCTTTGTCAAGCCCTCTTTGATGTTCACTCGTTGGGGGTTATGCTTTCTAACATAAGCCCAAGAAAGATAGCGATAGTGGAACATAATGAAGAGAATTGTGGGCCTAAATTCTATGATTTTGAAAATTCAAAAAGATTGGAAGCAGGAGAAATGGTGAATAGTAAGTATTTTATGTTTGTTTCCCGTTGTTTAATTATTTATTTATCTTTATTATAACAAATCTTACTTTTTTTTATTTAACAGACATAGGAAATGATTATCGATATTGGGTTTCCCCAGGGTGGCTATCACTTGGCCAGATTGGTATGCATTCGGATGTTTTTAGTCTTGGATGCCTCATCGGATATGTGTTCCAGAACACATCCCTTTAGTGATTAAGCAGATAAGCAACATTTAAGGAAGGTAATGCGAAACCAAATAACAAAAAATATGATAGCTAACTCTTTGGAATTAACTCATCTAGTCCAAGCAATGACAGCCCTAATCCAAAGTTGGTAAGTGTGATTTAACTAATAATTTTTTTCATTTATATATTTATTGATTTATTAATTATTTATAATCAAAGTACTAATTTGTTTAATTCCTTCTTTATATGTAAGATTTTAATTCATAAGTTAGATGTATTTTTGTAACTTTTAGATTAGAGATGGAAAGAGTGATGACCCATCCCCTTTTTTTGGGATTTGAAAAAAAAGGGAAATTTTCTGTCAGATATAAGTGATTACTTGAAGGTACCAGCATCAAGTAACGACAAATGAGCATTAGACGAGCAACTTGGACATGTAGTTGGGACGTCAAGGATGGAAAAATCAGATAGGTTACCCACTTTAGAGAAATGCTAAAGTTGCTGCCAAAAAGATATGGTGATGAGTTTTCGGATTTAATTCGCATGGTCTGAAATTTATGTTCTCATTTTAATGGCTGGATCAACATGTGGTGCTATGAATTTCGATAAAAGTTTTAAAATTGATAAGTAACACATGTCAATTCATGTGAATATCTTTACATATATGATATTACTTTTGTTTGCTAAGAATATTACATTTGTTGATTTTTCAGTCTCTATTTTCGACTAAGGAAGAATTTGTGGGATATATTCTCCAAAAATTTCTAGAGCTATTGGTTGAAATTTATAAATTCTTGCAAACTGTCCAGGATTTTTGGAACATTACAATTATAAGTTTTATTTTATACTCAGATAATGATTTTGTCAGAAAAGTATTACTCAATTTAATAGTATAGTTTTATGGTTTCACTTATGGAACAAAAACCGGACCGGTATGTTCAACTATGAAACCCCGTGAACTGGACCCCAGTCTGGTATTCTCTTCTTTAATCTTCTATACCTTGGCTCTATGTTATCCTTCAATAGTGCCTTACTCCTCCAATGATTATCAGCCAAATAAACTCCAACATATTATCTCATGATTTTCCATCATGATTATAGTTTCTAAATGGAGAAACATAATTAAAATCAGAGATTCTATCAAGCGGTCCAGCATTTAGAATTATTTCTATTTTCTAATACCTACAAATCAGGAATAGAAACAGGAAATAAAGGAAATATAGCAACAATCATGCGTCTTTAATTTTTATAAACAACCAAGAATTAATTACAATAACTAGCGTGAATTTTTTTTGTTTTCTTTATTAATTACAATAACAGCAGCTTTATGAAAAAGCATGTGGTGATGTATACATTTACCTAAGTACATAATATATGCTCATAAGTAGATTGGTAAACGTTTTGTGTTTTTGTTATTGTGAATTAAATTTTATTATTCTAATATTCCTAAGTTGATACATCCTCTGACTTTTGAACCAGTGCCTTGGTCGGTTTAATACCTTGTCTGTTTTTTTAACCTTGGTTCCACTAATATATTTAAAATTAGTATTATTTGATCAATTAATGAAAAATATATTATGGCGATGTCTTTGTCTTTTCATTTCTTTATAATCCCAATTAGAAACAAGAAAAACTGAAAAAGAAGTCCTCACAACACTTTCATGCCAAATTTTTCATATAATTTCAAAAAAAATGTATTTCCATTTATTGAAATTATAACCTAACTCATAAAAAAATTATGACCTACCCCTTCATAGCCAAATCGAATTATTTGTTAAATGCTAACTATATTAGGAAAAAGGAAATAACATATAAAAATGACTAACATAGTTAAAAAAATGTTTTTCCATGACACACACACACACATATATTATAGATTTAACAGTTTAAATATGATAGGAAAAAGAAGGTTCAAATCACAAATAAGACCTATCATGGTTAGAAAAGGAGTTGACTTAATCAAGAGAATATCCATGTTAGAAAAAGGAATGAGATAAGTTAAATTATGCTAACATAAGATATATATATTGTAGTATATTTCATTTATTTTAGTCAAAGAAAGAAATGAATTCCCTTTACTAGGATAGAAAGGAGACCCCCTATCAATTATGACCTACCCCTTCATAGCCAAATCGAATTATTTGTTAAATGCTAAATATGTTAGGAAAAAGGAAATAACGTATAAAAATGACTAACATAGTTAGAAAATGTTTTTCCATGACACACACACACACACATATTATAGATTTAACAGTTTAACCATGATAGAAAAAAGAAGGTTCAAATCACAAATAAGACCTATCATGGTTAGAAAATGAGTTAACTTAATCAAGAGAATATTCATGTTAGAAAAAGGAATGAGATAAGTTAAATTATGCTAACATAAGATATATATATATATTGTAGTATATTTCATTTATTTTAGTCAAAGAAAGAAATGAATTCCCTTTACTAGGATAGAAAGGAGATCCCCTATCATGGTAAGTAATATATTTCATATATTATATACACCTTCATCCTGAGGTTAACAAATTAATCCGTTTTTCCCAAATTCAATTCACCAATATCACATCACAACATCCATTCCAACTCATTAAATAGTCCATCACATAATCCATGTTAATCACAACAAATCATTCTCAACATGCCACACGTCTCATCTCAATTCGTCTCCAAGAACAATATATATATATCTTTGATAATTACAAACAATCCAAAAGAATCTTACTGAAAGTGTTGGAAAACATGTGGACCAGTCGGAACCTTCCACCCGCCCCTAATCACCACGGTACAGTTCACAAGGGACTGTCTACCCTCCCTGAACCGCACCACGGATCAGAAGGATCTTTGTCTTTTCTGAATCCGTGAGGGGCGATCTCCCCTTTTACATCTTTCTCTCCTTTATTTCCCATAAATATTTCATTTAGTCCCTGTGACGCAACAGGGTACCTCACCATGTGATGGCATAATTTCCAATTCACCAATGTCACGTACAAAAACAATTTCTCCCATACAACACATAGATATGCAACACCCACAATCAGGTACTAGGCCTTCTAGTATTTCCGGGATTTACATATATATAAATATATATATATATATGTGTATGTGTGTGTGAAATAGCTTCCAAAATCAAGTATATTTCAGTTCCAAATATTTCGGATCACAGTAATGACAATTCAAAATAATACTCCACATGATATTGTATTATGAAAATAATTAATAGTTCAAGATCGGGGGCGGTGAAAGGAGAGCAAGAAGGAAAGAGTGAAATGAGAGAGGGAGAGTGTGTGAGTGAGAGAGATGTTGCCGGGGGGTTTCTACGGAGAGAGAGAGAGAGAGAGTAAATTAACTAAGGAAAGAGGGAATAAATAAATAAAAGAAAAGGAAACTTTAGACTATTATTTTTTAAAATTCTCAAATAAGATATTTTATGTTGGCCAAAAATTTTCTTTTCACTTCCAAAAGTTTAAATACAAAACTGAATTTATTCATTGAATCGAATGCATATGATATGACTTTAAATTTATGGATATACTAAAAAAATTTGGGTCACAAATTTGTTTTAAGAATGAGTACAAGAAATAAGTATATAAAAACAAAAGGCAAATTTCACGTTCCATGAACCGGACATGGAAGGTGAAGAGACAAAAAGATTAAAATTTAAATTAAATAATATACATATAATAGATGATAACATAGGACTTAATGGCAATTAACCGCAGTCTTAACGATAGATAACAAACTTAAGAAGACTACTGCTAAAGATTATGCGAATCTAAACATTTTTATTTAAATAATTTAAGTCAATCTTATAATAAACTAATTTCATATATATTTAAATTATTATTGTTACATCTATGTTTTTGACCTATTTTGTTATCTGTCTTTGGTTTCCAAATATAACAAAAATTTAATTATTTGATCAAAGAACCAAACCTCAGTAAAAAAAGGTGCTCTAGCAAGGATGAAAATTCAAACTAACTTTTTAAATTGTAAAATTAACAAAATATTAAAAAAGCAAGGAAAAAACCAGGAGGAAGAACAAATATTTACAATATCAAATATCTAGATTTTTTAGATTACAAATTTGAAGGAGAATAACTCCGCCCGATTAATGCAAGAGTTCATATGCATTCGATTTAATGAATAAATTCAATTCAATAGATACATTAGCAGTAGAGTTTACTATTGGAGTATCATAAATTAAACAATCAAATGTTAAACAAAATTTGTTGTAAATAATTACATACTCAATAATTCAATTCAATTAATAAAGTTAAAAAAACACATAAAACCAAATATACATAGCACATGAGAAGAAATAGAGATGAATCAGAATATTAAAAAATAAGAACGAGCACAAGAAATAAAGATATAAAAACAATAGGCAAATTTCACGTTCCATGAACCCGGTAAAGGTGAAGAGACAAAAGTTTGTTGTAAATAATTACACACTCAATAATTCAGTTCAATCAATAAAGTAAAAAAAAAAACACATCAAACCAAATATACATAGCACATGAGAAGAGACAGAGATGAGTTAGAATATTAAAAATTAAGAATGAGCACAATAAATAAATATATAAAAACAAAAGGCAAATTTCACGTTCCATCCATGAACCCTGTAAGGAAGGTGAAAGGCAAAAAGATTAAAATTAAGATTAAATAATATAGATATAATAGAAGATAATAGAGGACTTAATAGCAATTAACCGCAATCTTAACGATAGATAACAAACTTAAGAAAACTATTGCTGAAGATTATGCAAATCTAAACATTTTTATTTAAATAATTTAAGTCAATCTTATAATAAACTAATTTCATATATATTTAAATTATTATTGTTACATCTATGCTTTTGACCTATTTTGTTATCGATCTTTGGTTTCCAAATATAACAAAACTTTAATTATTTGATCAAAGAGCCAAACCTCGGTAAAAAATGTGCTCTAATCAAGGACGAAAATTCAAACCAACTTTTTAAATTATAAAAACAAAAAATTATTAAAAAAGAAAAGAAAAAAGAACCCTTGGGAAGAACAAATATTTACAATATCAGATATCTAGATTTTTTTATTTGCTCTGACGAATTGGGAATAATCTGTACATCATAATGGAATCATTTAAATAGGAACATCTCAATGACATAACAAAAGACATAAAGCGATTCATCTTCAAATACATCAAATAGAAATGAATCTAGCAGAGTTATAAAAGTTGAATGGAACAAAATCAAAACAAAAGAATATAACAAACGAAAGAGCACGAATTAGGAGATATTCTTGATTGGACCAGATCCTCTCTTCTCTCATCCAAGTAAAGCAAACCCTCGATCAGCTTCAGGATACCGTTTCTGATTTAGAGGTGCGAAACACGTTTCGTCCTCAGCCTCCCTCTCACTCTTTTGTTTTTAACTTCAACCGCAGTATTCCTCATGGAAAAATGTATATATTGAGCACAAGAGGTCCGGAAAAATAATATATCTAAAGATTTTATTACTGGGAGATCACAATGGCGTCATATGATCTATGTAGCCGACCCCATAAGGTGCAGTAAAGCTTTGTTGTTGTCGTTGTTATTGTAACATTAGATGATATAACCCTTTATAAGTTAAGCAAAATAGTTTAAGTGAAAAGAATAAATACAAGGGTTAAGGTGCAATATTGCAATCAACTTTTTGGCTAAGAGCATCTAACACAATTAAATATTGGAGGTTGCAAAATTACCAATAAAGTTTTATAAATGGGGCAGAAATAACAAAATCGGTAAGTAATGGTAAACATCCGATAATTTAGTAAATGTGGGCCCATAAAGTAAAAAAAATGTTCCCTCTCCTCCTACGCCCCCTCTCTCTCATCCTATCTCTCCCTATCCTTACCTCCCTCCGTCATTATTACTTTCTTCTTCATCATCCTTCTGAGTTCTGACTCCCCACCACATCGTCGCCTCCCTCACTGACCTCGCTTAAGAAAGAAAGAAATAACATAAAGCACTAGCGAGGAAAAGGGCACATCAAGACTTAAAAAAATGTATAAAAACCATCAATCATATAATAATCAACTAACCAAACTAGCAACAGAGGACAAACTCTGCAGAATATTTCCCCTTAACCCCTAAAATAAATAGAGTATCAATGATAATAATACTGCTAAATGCTAATAACATTGATCCATATAAATAAAAACCAGCAAAAATATCTCTCTCTATCTCTCTAAGTATAGGTAGATCACTTAGTGAAAACAATTCATATCTAGAGAAAATGAACGGTACCACAGTTCCTCCGTCAGATATAAATCTTCAAGATGGCCACATTGACATCTATTATAGATCAACTGTTAACTCCAAAGGATTGCTGAGAAGACCAACAAAAAACTCAAATGATCCACCTTATACGCGCTGCAAGAGGACAATGGTAAATTATGAGATCATCGTCATATGTACATTAACCCCACAATTTAGAAAAATGTATTCCAATAAATTTGATAATCAAGAAAACCAAGCATTCCATCACACTTTATTTCTGACCAGAAGCCAAGGCAAGATCCATTCAATCAAGATAAAGGCCATAATGATATTGTCAGCCTAAAGTAGTGGGCTCGACTGAAAGTTTCAAAAACCTAATTACCTAGCTGACCACCCATGGCTTAAATAAAAAATAATACGAGTTTGTACCAATGGACTGACAATTTAAGCATCAAATTTCTGTTAGGATCTATATGGCAGGATGGGAATGAGGGGAGGGGAGAAGAGGGGAAATTTTAACGGGTTCAATTTAAAAGTTAGGAGAAATTGGGTTAAAATCTTTTAATAAATTTTTCTTTCTCTCTTATCTTACATCATTTCTATATTAAAATGTTGTAACCACACTAATCCATTTTTTAAAAAATTGAACTCATTCAAATTTTCCCTCCCATCCCATGCCCTCCATTTCCCTTGTACAAAAACATAAAAATGCATAAGGTACATCCATATATACTCACTAATTAGACTATATAGAGAAAACAAGCAAAAAATCGTGTAACACCACCTGAATATGAAAGCCATTTAAAAGAACCAAGCCATCATAGGAGATAACTTCAGCGCTTTAGTATATTAGCTGGGTTTAGGTCTTACAATCCCAAGATGCCATTTTAAAGTACAATAACCTTCCTTTTTCTTCGTTCCCTTCATTTGACAAATAAAAATATCATAAAGGACAGTATAGATGCATCGGCCAAGGGCAAAGAACCCTCCTTACAACCAAGAGATTAAGTGTAATGAGGCTAGACAATCCAAAAGTATTTCTAAGTTTTAACAAAGACAGTGCCTCCAAAATAAAATAAAAAAATCTCAGCACCATTGGAAGACATGTGAATCCAATTCTAACCAAACTAATTAAAAGAAAATATTTGAAGTTTGCAAGGCATACCCAAGTTTGACCGGCAATACCACACAACTTACTTATTCCTTAAGATAATAGCCACACTACAATGTAGAGAGAAGTGAGATGCTGTTTTAGAAGCATATTGACCACATATTAAATTACTAAATATAGTATAAAATACATATGATAAAAAAAAGTTTCAAATGCCATTTAAAGATGGTTTACCGTATAAAATTAAGCCAAACGTGTGGTGAAGAGCTCACAATTGGTTGAACAAATATGGGTTCAAAGTCGAACCTTAATGCAATCCAATTTTTATTGGAAAGTCATTTGTTTCTCCTCTAAGTGTTCTAACGCTAGTCATTATCCCCTCATGCATATCTTGAATGGCTTTGATATACCCAACCCGCACCCATTTCTTTTTCAAATCTTTCCAAAGTATTTTTCTTGGCACACAGTTATAAATTTTTTCCATATCGATAAAGATTATCTGCAGATCCTTTCCTTTGCTTTGATACCTTTCCATTTAACCCTTAGTAGATAAATTGCTTCTGTAGTTGACCTACCTGGCATGAAACCAAATTGATTCTTTGATATACAAGTCTCACATCTTAACCTGTGTTCAATCACTTTTTCCCACAATTTCATTGTATGGCTCATAAGCTTAAGTTCTCTGTAGTTTGCACAATTTTGAATGTCTCATTTATTCTTATAAATAGGGACTAAGTACTTTTCCTCCAATCCTCGGGCATTTTCTTTGACCTTAAAATCTCATTAAATAGCTTAGTAAGCCACATCACACATTTTTCTCCCAAGCATTTCCAGACTTCAATAGGAATGCCATCAGGTTTAACACCTTTGCCCCTTGTCATTTTCATAAGAGCTTCCTTAAAGTTAAATTTAAGAAATTTATCACGGTTAAAAGAATGAAACTTATTCCTTATCATTTATCCATGATAGATAAGAGTGAAACTAGTAATTGAAATATTAAGCTTTTACTCATACAAACAACTAACCGTGCTAGAAAGAATAAAACCCGACTAACAAGGTTATAAAAACAAAACCCCTTTTTAAAATTTCAGTTCGTAAATAACAAAATAATAAATATAATACGTTCAATGTTCAATTAAATATTTAAATTAGAGTAATGTGGATGGCCCTAAGCTGGCAATACACACCATTTACGCACAATGACTAAATCTCCGACGCCTTCCCCACCAACCTTGTTCTAGAGCTATCATCTGAAAGTGTTGGATTTTGGGGGGTGAGACAAAAGTCTCAGTAACTATCAATCCTATTACTATACATACAAACAAATGCTCTTGAGGTGTCAAGTGAAACAATTGAAAGTAAAAATAACATTTCGACATAAATCATAGAAATAAGCATTTAATCAATTTTTAAAAATATCCTCACTCTCCCTTATAACACCCTAATTTTATACCTCTAACTGAACCCATTGGCTACTAACTATCCCACGTGAATGGTAGTTCAGATTAACAAACTCTTCAATCATATGATATGGACCAGCTAAAATCCACAGAGCACAAGATTGAATTATGGGTTCCCCCACTTATTAGCCAAGTGAGGTGTCATCGCCCATTCCATACGGAATCTTGGGTAAGGGCCAACGAGTGTACATCTCGTGGCCCTCCACATTATATCTTTTTCTTTTTCATTTGTGAATATCTTTTTGTGTACATTTCTAATTACTATTATCTAAATCTAATAAGATTTTCCAAAAATCTAAACAACTAAAGCTCTATCTAAGTGTTATACTTGAACATAATTTTTTTTATAATTTGTAAATAATTATAATATCCTAGTGGGAGAGATATTTCAAATATTTTTTTTCCAAATATCTATCTGTTATTTTCTTTTCATTTATTCTCTTTCTTATATATATAATATAATTTTAATTTAATTATCTAAATTTACCTATTGATAATGAATATCTACATATATCACCATCCTCTCTACATATTCAGTGTTCACTCAAATATAATTTTAATAATATACATTTTCAAATTCTCCAATTAAATCCCAACAAATCTTAAGAAATTATCTTTATACTCTAATAATACATTTGATATAATCTCAAATTCTTTAACAAATCAGATCCTAATTATATTAAATTAGAAATAATAAAATTTGGGATGCTGCAAAGAGCGGGTCAAGGAGAGGAAGTCGGACGCATCTATCGTCGCCATGTTCGATTTTCGACTCCATATTCTCTGGCTTCGCCTGCATCGACATGCATTATTACTCCAAGATTACGAAAGGCGAGAGATGAATTCAACGCCTTCTTGGAAGCTCACACTACTGCATGATCACAAATGAAAAAGAAAAAGATATAATGAGAATTATCTAAATGAAAAGGGTCTGAATATTCACGCATTTGTTGAATGGAAAGGGTCTGAATATTCCTTTCCAAACCAAAGCATAATAATGAAATTAAGATTGTTTCATTTCCAACTTCAGAGCCTGAAGTTGTATACTAAATGATTGATCATATTACAGAAGCCTTTATTATTATTGCATAATTAAATGAATGTAGAGCATCCAATTTACTGTATCCTCTGTGATTTACTGGGTATAATGCAACAAATGCAGTGTGACATGGAGCTTCTTTGAGAAATAAGTGAAAGCTTCGGAGAATGGTTTATCAGATGTGAACTGTCATGTTCCAATCAACAGAAATGCAAGCTCAAAGTGAAAGAGCTTAGGAAGAAGCTATAATGGGAAAAAGGGGAGGGGGAAGCCTACAACACCTAGATCAAATGATTCAGAAATTGTTGGATAAAGATGGAACTGGAAATATGAAGCTTGCTTATATAATCATGAGCACGTTGCGTGTATTGCAAGCAACCTGTAGCGAGAAACTTGAGCCCATGTAGAAGTTTATGTCTTTATGATTTGCTTCTCAAGCCGATTTCTCGCAAAAGGCCGAAGAATTTTGGTTGCTGGGAATTTGAGGTATACACATTGTTCCAGATGTTTGGTTGAAGTACATTCTTCTTCAAGTTTTTCTGCTTTTTATCATATTACACTCATGATTGATGTTAGGACCTCATAAAATTGATTCGGCCATCCTATATTCCTATCTTATGAACTTTCAATTTAAGAAGGTCGATAGAGATTTCACTTAAGTTGATCGAAGCCAGAAGCAAACTAATGTCAGAATAACCCTCCTTTGAAACACTTTGATAGTGCTCTTAGATTGGAATAAAAATAAAATCAAGGGCACAAGGATCCATCTCCTTATCTTTCACATGCTTCAAAGTCACATTCCTGGGCTAATTTTAGGTAGTTTTTACAGCAAAATTGAAGCTCACGAGTTCTTTTGTATGTAATGGATGGTTGTCACGTTAATCTGCATTCTGGTGTGAAAAGTGAAATATAAATCATCTAGCTCAGCGTTCGTTTCATCCCTTTATTACTCTCCTGATTTTAGTCCAAATTATGGTTCTTCTATACAAATGAATTATTTCTATATTTATACATTTGGCGAAGAAACATGATAGTGTGATTGTGTGTAGACTAAACTTGTCCTTGCATTCAATTCCTCTCCAAATTCATTGTGCATTGACCTTTATGAATTTGTTTGGTTTTTTGTATCACTACACGTCAAAGTCGATATCACAGTTCATCTTTCCTTAAGATTAACAGGTATCCTGTCTTCTAATACGCTAAACAGCTAAAGGAGAAGCTCCCAAGTTAGACAAACATTTCTCAATAATATTCCATATATTTCATATGATTTCAACATGAGGTAAATCTTAATATTTATAGACAGAAAAATAAGTGATGGCACCTAGAGATAATCAAAACACCACCCCAATTAATACACAACTTAGATAATGGGAATAACTACCTAAAAATAAGTAAATAAACAATATTACTGACTTCATCTGCAAGTAGCTAAAAAATTAGAAAAATATGCTAAATAAAATAGAAAACATTTAAAATAACTAGCATAAATATTTTTTGTTAATATTCCTCTAACTACCCAAATCACCCTTTATCCCTCAATAGCTGGTACTCTATTACTTTAGCATAAGTCTCACTGGATACCTCTGGTTCCATAGATAGCAAACGCCAACAAGACGGGAATTGAAGGACCAAAACCCAGGAAATGGAGAATTGGATTCATCTCATAGGCTTTCATCAGAGTTATGCAATGCTGCAGGGCAATAACGAAGAAATTTATCCAAAGAAAAAAAAGAGAGAGAAAAAAAAAAAGAAAACTGGAAAAGGCCAACGAGCTAGAGGCACAAATGACACCAATTCAATTGACATATGTTTCATGCCAAGGGATCAAATTGCTGCTGCTACAAATGAAATACTGAAAGCTTATAGCTATCCTCACTCTAATTCCTAATGATGGTGGATGTTAGCTCATTTTTATACTGAATTGAAAATGCAACTATGCAGGTATCCAAAACATATGGCATCTTTTCTACTCTGGACAAATCACAACTATAAACAAGATTATTTGTGAAACTAGGTAGATTGGGGTCCAACTATCATCCATGTTTAAATTCATTGCTCTATTTCAAAGAAAAATGTTCGATACTAGTTTATCTTTTAGCTCCTGGGTAATATTATAAGCCCTATGATGTACACCTTTACACATCACACTGCCAAGTATTTGTCAAAAAGCCTTACCAAAAAATGCTTCCCGCATATTGCAAAGCACATCAAACAAAGAATTGTTCGAATCCGTCGCTTGCCCAAACAGAAATTTGAAAGTCTGCTTTGTTCATCATTTGACGCAGCTCCTTGAATCTTTGGATCATGATCATCCACTTTCTTCCCTGAACGTGATAACACATGTTTCCGATAAATCCCTCTCTCTAAAGTCAGAGCAGCAGCTACCAAAATTGCTGGAAATAGGACGAATAATAGATGAGGAAGAACAATCACCATAATATCTGGAGATCCTATATAATCATGGTTCCATATTTCATTGGGATTCGTCACAACCCAACCCAAATAGGTCATGTATCCCCTGTTGTTTCCTTCCGTAAGGACTTGACCAATAAACCAGGGGAATAATATAAGATAAAATAAGTACCCGATAAAACCAAACCATAATGTGTGAACCCTCCTGAACTCTTGAACCCATAACACACCATTGCCGAGACCGTTCGTAGCAATGAAATTTTGGCAAGTGAAAAGCTTCTTTTGAAAAATAAGTAGAATGGTTGGAAGCAGAAGAAGAAAGAACATAACAATGTAGGTAGACCAGAATAATGGGTAAAACAAGGCTGCCCATTGACAACCCATAACAAAAAACTCTTTCCAACCCCAAGAAAGCTTGGCACTATGACCATTTACAGAAAATGGCCTAAATTCAGTCAAAGTTGACCTGTTCATGATGTCAGTTGCTTCAATTTGAAGCCAATATCTATCAGGAGATGTGTCTTCAAAGGCGTGGTAATTCCATGGAGCAACATAGAGGTCTCCCCTGGAGGTCTCATCAGCATGCCTGATCATATTTGCTTCCAGAACTAGATCAAGATTTCCATATCTAGAGTCATAGACCCTAGCCACAACTGAGACGATTGGAGAAATGGAAAAGACAAGAGCTCTTATTGATTCAAAAGATGATGGGGTGACAGACTGACATTTATACTTGTGATGGGACACAGATGTCAACATGATGCGTGAATCTAGAGGAAAAGTGGGCAATATAAGTGTCTTTTTTGTCCCTGCCAAGAAATCAACATCGACAAATGATACATGGCCCCTATCAATGGACAAAATTCGCATGAATCTTCTCCTTCTCCAATCACCCATCTCCCACTCCCAAAATTCCTGGATAGGAGGGGCCTCAATTGAACAGTTCACATTACTTTCAAATGACATTTGGTACATGTTAAACTGAAATAACTTCTGGAGGGGTGAAAAATGATGGCTCAACTGATGATGCCGCTTTAAATTCTTACCAAACCTACTATGGAGATGTCCGCACAGGTATGCTGAAACTGAATGCTTAAGGAAAACATCTTCCAAGGACCTTCCAGAACCTGAGGGCGCAGAGAATGAAAGTGGAAAATGCCCAAAGGATATCTTGGAAACTGGTTTTTCTAACTGACTCTGAGAATCCCAATGTGAGAGCTGGAAATTTAGATCATTCAGCAATTCGTCAGTGGGATGCCCAAAAAGATTAGTTGGGCCTCGTAAACCAACTGACATAACGCTGTCAAACCCAACAAAGAGATGTCTCCGATCCTGAGTCTGTATGATGGAACAACATACACAAGAAAGAAAAAGCTTCATCTTATCAAGCAATATTACATATCAACGTATAGAAATACAACTTGTGAACAACTCCCAATTATCTAGTCCAACCAAAAAGGAATTCAGGCAAAAATTTTCCAGCAGAGTTTTCTAGGATTTAGATTGTTTCTTTTATTATACCTCCATTTTTACTATCCAGAATGATTTAATGCGCTGTCTTGAGCATTGGACTAACATTTTCACTCCATTTTTAATGCACTGTCTTCAGCATATATATATCTATATATATATATATATAAAAAGATGAATAACCCTTGAAGTGAAAATGAATTATAGTCTCTCGAGTGTATCCATATATATAGAATGAAGACTGGAGGGAATCGCTAACCTCAACAGTGACACTAGTGACTCTCCCACTTCGGCCTAACTGCCCATTGATGCTGTATTTGGAGAAGAAATCAAATGAACCACCAACGGCTGGAACACCAAAATTATCATGATTTCCTCTAAGGTCAAAGAAAACTTCCTTATCAAGTCCACTCCTTTTAATAACATCTTCCATTACATTCTGATACTCTTTCCATTCATCCTCATTTTGCTTCATTGTTAGCAAGTCCTTGCTTTTTCCATCTGGGAAGCCAAAAAAATACAAACGAATGAAAACCCACAAGTTCAAAATCCTAATTCTTACACCAACAACCAAATAAATAAAAATCTAAAACTTGAAATTCAAAAATTAACGAAAGCAACCTGTGAGATCGCCGGTGATGAGTACAAGAGAAGGATTGATCATGGAAAGAGCAGGACCGATGAGATTGCGAAAATCGAGAGCTCGATCGGGATGGTGGACGCTGAAGTGAAGATCGGAGAGCTGAACCACCCAGATAACAGAATCAGGGCCTCCTTTGGCTCGAATGACTCTATTCTTTTGTTGTTGTTGTTCTCCATGGCCAGTGGTAGTAGCAGAAGAAGAAGAAGAAGAAGACGATGTTGAGAAGAAGATGAGAAGAATGAGACTGGCACGGAGAAGGAGGCTCATTCCTGCCTATACGCTCTTTTGCTAATTTCCAATTTTGAGTTTCGACACAGCTCCAATGAAAAACTGATTTTGACGGACGTGTCGCCGCCGTAGAAGTCGTTGGGAATCCCTCGTCCAATAAGAACGAAATAATAGGGCCCTTCTGGAAGAAATAATTAAGCATCAAGGGAAACTTTTTTTTTTTTTTTTTTGCAATTAGTTACAGCCTTACAGGTCATGTGCTAAGAACTTAATTAAGATGAATTAAGATGAGGTCCCACAAAATTACTTAATTAATCTCTCGTCTCTACCAAAAAGTTGTTGTTATCGCATGCCAATTAAATTATTATCGGCAGGCCAACTAATTGTTATCGTCTGGTCTAAAGTTGTTACTGGCCCATAATTAAATTCTCAGTCACTAACAAATTTTGACCAAACGATAACAACTTTTTTGACCTTACGATAACAACTTAATAAGTAGGGTTAAAAGTCATATTTGCCCAAGAAGTATGCACGGTGGATCACATCTGCCTCGGAAATATTTTTTGGTCTAATTTTACCCCGGAAGTGTATAAAGTGGATCATATTCGCCCTTTACCTTTAAAATGTTAACGGTCAACGTCAACTATTTAACGGTCGACGTGAGCTTTTTAACAGTAAAGGCCAAATATGATTCACTTTGTACACTTCTGGGGCAAAATTGGACCAAAAAATACTTCCAGGGCAGATGTGATCCACCGTTCATACTTCCGGGGTAAATTTGATCTTTAACCCTAATAAGTATGTAATAACAACTTTTTGGCAGAGATCTGAGATTATACCTCCCAACTAACTATTACATGTTTTCTTAAAAAGCATTATTAGGAGGCTGAGCTCTTATAAATAGGACTGGAGGGAGTATTTCACAGGGACTAAGAAAAATCTTAAAACTCCTTAACTTTCCATTAAAATCCAACAAATTTTCAACGTTACCCAAGAGTAATAAATGAAGGACAGACTTGTACATTCACATTAAATATTTGATTGGGTGACTTATACAGGACCAAATAAAACTTTCTTTATACTCTATAAATAGGATTAAACAATGCAGCTTGACAAAAAGCTTTGCCCAAGAGTAAACTTCTAGGTGCATCGAAGGCATCTGGTTCAGCAACAATGATGATTGGAAAGACGAACGACAAGCTTTCTCTGCTAAAACGAGGACAAATAGATATCAAAACATGGGTAAAAGTGTCTTTTTCTTGATAAACTGGTAAAAGTGTCTTTTGATCTTCCTAATTATAAATGAAAATCTGATTACACCATTTTATGGTGGAAACCAATTTTCATACCAACCTCTCCAACGAACCAAACGGTTGTCACTGCAAAAAATCCAAAATTTCCATTTCCATCTCAGAATTTCAGTGTACCAATTGGGCCCTTAGGAATTTTTCATAAAACTTTTAGACTTGTAAGCATTGAGAGTTTGTTGCTTGATAAAATAAAATTGGTTATAGAAAGTGCATATTTGTCACGAGAAAAAAGAAAGTTGGTAATATGCAATGAAATGTGGGGAATGTTTTAACAAAACCTATGAATGACATGAAAATGCAGACTTAACATAAACAAAAGTTGGTAATGCCTAATAAAATATTGGAAATCCCTAAAAAAATTGAAAAATGAGTTAGATTCAAAATTGGGTTAATACAACTTTTGGTCCCTAAACATTCACTAAATTTTAGTTTTGGTTCCTAAATTTCAAATTTGGTGGTTTTTGTCCTTGAACTTTAGGTCAATTTTGGTCTTGGTCCCTGAACTTTAGATTTGTGGTTTTGGTCCTTGAACTTTGTACTATTTATAACCATTGGTCCCTGATTTTTCAATTTTTTTTAAAGTCCAAGGACCAAGACCAAAATAGACTGAAAGTTAGGGACCAAGACCAAAATTGACCAAAAGTTCAAATACTAGAACCATCGATTTTATACTTCAAGGACCAAAACCAAAATTGACCAAAGTTCAAAGACCAAAACCACCGATTTTAAAGTTTAGGGACTAAAACTAAAATTGACCAAAAATTCAATGACTAAAAGTTGTATTAACCCTTCAAAATTAAAGAGTTTACTTTTTTTTATTTTCAAATTATATTGAAATACATTGGTGGTGTAGGATCAAATCCCACCCCACTTCTTTTCCAAATCAATTATCCCACCTATCGACAGAGCTCTGGTACTGGTGGGACTCTGTTGACAGGCAAAGTGACGAAGGAGACGAGTAGACATTCACATATTCACAAAGATTATGAGGGGTTACGGGTGGAACCAGGTTAACCAATCTCCTAGGGACATAAGACTTGGCCTATTTTTTTTCTTATCCAGGCTAGGCCTAATAGAAAGCAGGTCTAGATTTAAACCTCTTAAAATATTGGAAACCCCTAGAAAAAGTTGAAAAATGAGTTAGATTTAAAATTAAAGAGTTTACTATTTTTTTTTCAAATTATATTGAAATGCATTGGTGGTGTAGGATCAAATACCACCCGACTACTTTTCCAAATAAATTGTCCCACCGATCGACAGAGCTCTAGTGCTAGTGGGACTTAGTTGACAGGCAGAGTGACAAAGGAGAGGAGTAGACATTCACATATTCACAAAGATGGGGGGTTACGAGTGGAAACAGGTCAACCGGTCTCTCAAGGACATAAGACTTGGCCTATTTATTGTGCTTATCTAAGCCAGACCTAACAAAAAAAAAGGTCTAGGTTCAAGCCTCTTAAAAAGCCTATTTTGCCAAATAGGACAGGCCTAAGCTCAAGCCTCTTAAAAAAGTCTATTTTGCTAAATAGACTAGACTCATACATATTAAATAACCTATTTGATCTAGTAGGCCACTCTAATTCTGTATTATATTTTTTAAAATTTCATCATTATATGTGTATCTTCATATCAAAATATATCCTGATTAGAAAGAAAAATTTACTTTTGGACTGGTTTGAGTATGTTTAAGCTTGCTTGGTGATCTTGACCTGTTAGGTGGCCAGTTGGCCTGTTTTGATAAATCAGGCCTTGATACAGGCTTCAGGCATGAAAAAGGCCTATTATAGAATATTGGACAAGCTCATGCTGGCCCATCACAAAATAGGCTAAGCCTGTTAAGGGCAAAGACTGGCTTTACCTATTTTCACCCCTATGAGGGATATTAAAGTGAGAGGAAGAGTTGATAATAGCCCGGGACATAAGTGGAGAATATGAGATTTTAAGAATAGAATAAGAAAAACAAAACTCGCGCAAAGATCAAGAGGAGGGCGAGGAATGGACTCTCAAGAAAAAAGAATGAACAAGGAGGGATAGTAAAATAAAGTTACCATTCTGAAATATCATTTTAGAATATCTGACCCGATTTAAGATTTGTTAAATTTAATTACATAATTTAGGATTTGGATAACTCAACTTTCCTTTGAAGTAATTTTCCCTCCAAAATTTCTTTTCTTCCTTATAATCAATCAAGCCAAGTAATTTTAAAATCACCTTCCTTTCAACAAGTTGAACCAAACATCAAGGCAAGAATTCTAGTGACTTAAGTTCAGAATATGCAAAATAGTTAGAGAGCAATTAGTTGAACTAAACAAGAAGGCAAGAATTCTAATGACTTAAGTTCAGAATATGCAAAACAGTTGAGAGCATCGGACCTTATCATTTGAACGTTTCATGTCGCTAAAAACTTCTATATGACCGCAGTTAATCATTAATAAAACCATTATTATATATTGATAATATTATAAAGTCATTGACAACATGTCAACTTTAAGTTATTGTAAAATCATTAAAATATAAATTAATAAACCAACTCCTTATTCCGAACGGGTATAAATGTCAGCTATCAATGACATCTTCAGCTTGTTTATATGTGATTAATGGTATTGGATGGCTTTTTCTAAATAAAAAATTCTGATCATTTGAATGATATATTAAAAACCAATTTCAAAATTATATACCTAAAGAAAAGCTAAAACACTAAGTTAGAAAAAGTTGCTTGAACATTAAAGTAAATTTTAGGTAAAAAGTAAACCGCCCCTTGCATAACGATCATCATTTTTATCCAGTTGGGCATTTTTTTCGTCTCAATTAACTTATGAGGCTTCCTATAGAAACAAGTTGCGGTTTCTTCTCAAACAATGTCACAATGAATATACAAAGCGCACACATTTGGTTGTCCTCAAAGATAGCCTGTTTCATCTCAAGGAAAACACAGATATTACTGAATTTGAAAACTTTTTTGTTATTAATGCCTTGAATCAAACTTGATTCTGGAGATCATGGATAGACAGGCATTATTGAGCTTCATCAGTGATCATGATTTGTATAAATCTACCTTCTCACCATAACTTTATTTTGGGACTCTTACAAACAGTGGAATGTCAACTGCAACGTCTCATAGGAGACATCCACCCACTTTATCCTCAGTAGCTTCATAGGTGTCTGTATTATAATATTAGTATTAGTAATATAATTTCCCTTTTTTACCCATAAAAGGCTAAATTGTCAGAAATAGGCCCTTAATTCACAGAGCTGTAGAAGGGACTGACCTAAAATTCCAAATCTACTACAGAGAAGATAGTGCAGATGCAACATTTTGAGATATACGATCATGTATTGGTTCCTACAAGGAAAAGTGTAAGTTACACGCCGGATTGATTTCATGCTATGATATACATAAAAATAATTGCTTGTGGAATACCTTAGACGAAGAAACATCAAATTTTGAATGTGTTATTGTCTCGTACAAGAATATGTATCTGTCACAAACAAAAAAATGCCCAATTATATGAACAAGGTTCACAGTATATTTGCGTTCATACCAATAATTATCAAACCATATATCAGGGTTTTCATTTTAATATTCGCTTTCTCAGAAAAAAAATGAAGCTGGTGTATAAGGAATAAGCACCACACATACCTCCAAGCCAATTCACAAACAAGATCATCGGGTGCATCAGGAAGGACCTAAAGAAAATTTTTTACCATTTGTACGATTTGAATGAATGTTTAAAATCTATATTCTGATTGAGTAGCACTATAAAGCATAACTTACCGTATCTTCATAGGGGTTGCAGTGACTTTTGAACCATAATCTTAAAAACTCCTACACAAAATTATATGAACATCAAAAATTGCTTCCTACATGTAATTCTTTCATATAAACCAAAGGTTCCAGAAATAGACTTTAGCTGATACATTCACCAAGGCTTGAAATC
Source organism: Mimosa bimucronata (assembly GCA_037074515.1). Classification (NCBI taxonomy): domain Eukaryota; kingdom Viridiplantae; phylum Streptophyta; class Magnoliopsida; order Fabales; family Fabaceae; genus Mimosa; species Mimosa bimucronata. The sequence continues at coordinate 10,193,293 of CM073443.1, read as the reverse complement.
AGATATAAAAGCATGAGGCAGAAGACCAGATAAATCAATCAACGATAATGTGACATGAAGCACCTTATCAACATTCTCAGGCTCAAGACCATTTTGAAAGCGTTCCATGTAAGAATTAGCGATCCAATATCTACTCGAGTCAGGAGTATGCACCTAGATATGCAAATGAAACAAGTTTAGCAGGCATTGATGAACTAATGTGTGAAAGCCTGATAAAATTCAATGTGTTTCAGGCTAAGATTAAACCTCATCAATCAAAAGAATTGAACCATCATCTGCCTTCCCAAATTCATACTTTGTATCCACCAATATGAGGCCATGTTCCAAAGCCACATGCTGCAAAGCAAATCAAATGAAGTAAACAGGAACGTAAAAAAGGGGCCATAAAGAAATTGATATATATATATATATAGCAAACACATCTATGTTTCAGCTTATTGATGAACTCACATGATTAAGAAGCGAGCTATCAGTGGAAATAAATGGGGATGCATAATTACCTGGCCATACTCAAACAAACTTAATGCCTTCCTGCTTACTTCTTCATAATCAGCTTGGTTCATGAGTCCACTTCTAATAATCTGCCAGGTATATGCATCATAAATATGAGTATTGAAAGATACTATCCCATCTTTGGAAATCCATCGAAAACAGTCTATGTGTGTGACAACATGTGCTTGATGTTTATCATATTTATAACCATTGCATCATCAAATAACTTCTTTAAATACGTAAATCCATCAATTTAGCCATGGAATCACAGGGGATTGCTATGTTGACCATCCAAGACAAATTTGAAATAAACTGTACAGAGTTTGATAATCTATGCAAGCTAGTTAAAATAGTTAACAAACTTTTTTGGATAAACTAGAAAAATGAACTTCTCATGGCATGACGTCACAAGATCCCATGCGCTAAAGTCTAGACTAAAACCTTATCTGAATTTGCAGCATCATATGGCAACTTTAATAAAGCATTTAAGCTCCACGAAGAGAACGAATTGACTGGTTAATCTAGTAGCAATTTCATCTTTAATTTTCAATCAAGCTACCCAGTACCTCCTTCCAAAGTTGGTTCACCTCTAGCAAGATCTTATCTCTGGAGTCAGTATAGGTTTATAGGCAAAGAAACCTACCCATTCTGTTAAGTAGATCTTAGCTTAATTACAAGTATTGGTTCGCATTTTTGAAGCATATATCACAAATGAAATATAAACTCATCCTAAAGGAAAATTAGATTAATAATTGAGTCAAGGATAATCTTAATTCAAGACAAATTCAGAGAAATAGGCCCCTATTTGAATCATTCATTCATTTTAAGTTTGAGTTTACCATCCAAATGGAAAGGAACTTCATAAATTCAAAAACACTGTCCCCCTTTCCTTCCTAAGTGAGGCCCTGCCCTCTCTATCACTCTCTTCTGCTTGTGGAGCTCATTTGTTATCAACAAGATAGTAAGGACTGTATTATAGGCATCATACCTCATCAGGAGTGATAGGCACATCATGATGTTCAGCCTTGGTTGTTGGGGTGATTATATTTTCAGACAGCTTTTGATTTTTGACCAATCCTGTGATGTGGTTATAGCCAATAAATTAAGTAGTAAAACTTTAAAAAGAAACCCTAAAGACAAAGATAGAAAGAAAATCAACCATCTGGAAGAACATTGCCACAATATTCTCGGATGCCTTTATTGTAGACAGTCCATAGAGATGTATCAGTACTTCCAGTCACATATCCTCTAACTGTAAACAGCAAAATTGTTCAAAATCAGTCACAACTTGAAGCCTCATCTCATTTCTGAGAAGATTTAAACAACGAAAATGCCCAAACAAGATGAATAACAATAAAACATAAAGGAGCACAACATGTGTATATCTAGCTAAAATACATTTTATCCATCACCAAATATTGATAGATATTTACGCCCTGATCCATTTCTACTATATGCGCAATACTCTTCCAGGATAATAAAACTAAAGCAACTCTGTCAAAGCTTTAAAAGGTCATAATATATGTTATATAACTATGTATGTAACAAAGAAAATACCTTCCATCATTTTGGTTCATAAAAACTAAACAAGTCTATTTCAGGATACAAAACCCCAAACTAAAGTAGGAGCAAAAATCAATCAAAGAAAATGAACAAGCATCAACCAAGACATTAGATAGACAAACCGGCAAATCACTCACCAACAAATTCAACAGGAAACACCGAACATTTTCTTGCAATCGTGACATTCTTATCAGGGGCTGATACAACAGCATTAGAAGTTATGTGCTTGGTTTTCTCAAACCACCACAGGCTTGTCTCATTAAGAACCTGACAAGAGTAAAAGACCAATCACCCAAATTCTTAAGTAACACCAGAGACTAGATGGTCTTGATAATTATCTATCCCCCAGGCAGAAATAAATTACACTCTTTTTAGTCACGAGCATTTCCATTCACAATCCATTATGTAACACTTCTAATACAATGTCTGTTTAGTATGAAAACAGATGTCAATACGTATATCAAACCTGGCCTTTGAAAGGTATGGAAGCAAGAACCCTGTCAAATGCACTCTGCCGATCAGTCGTCACCAGAACAAGATAGTCTCCACTGTCATAAATATCCCTAACCTACCAACATATACAGAGCTATTTTAGAATCCCCAGTAAGATAGATACATGGAAAGCAAATTAAAAAAAAAAAAAAAAAAAAACAGCTTTTCAGTTTTACAACCCCTTTTTCAGGCGTTCCCAAAATTCCTCCCGCCACAAATGAAATTTGGATTGAAAAAAAAAAAAAAACAATGACTTTCATTACAAGATGCGATTTTCAGCATTGGTTTACCTTGCCTCTAGTTTTGGACTTAAGACCAGGAATTGTCAAATGAAGGTTAGTCTCAAAGAGGCAGTTTGATAGGGAGGTTTTGATATCTCCAATAACTTCTTCCTTGCGATTACTATTGAGAATAGCTTCACCCAAAGACAAATGTTGTTGAGGCTCTTGTTGATGATGGCTTCGCATTACCGCCGAGACACATAAAGTTGGAAACTTTTGTGGCTTAAAAGTGATTCGGGAAGAAGAAAATGAAGATAACCCATGAAGAGAGGGATTGGTAGAAGAAAGAATTTTAGGGTTGTGGGTTTTAGGAGGGTTTAGTATCTGGGAAATTTGACTCATTGTTGATGAACACACAGATATCCAGATGAGTATTACCCTTCTCCTCTATAACGTCTAGATTACCCCAAGATCATTTTCTTCTTGAGTTGTCTCTGTTCATTAAATCTCGTCTCAGCCGTTAAATTCATCCAAGGTACCATAGAATGCCACGTCATACAGGGCCCCATGTCACCAACCAATGGAGTAAGCTCGTTCGATAAACGCAAGTTGAAAAGCTTCCATCGATGGATCAATTTTGAGTCGATTCTTTGAAACTTTAAGTAACAATGGAGAATCTCGTTTAATTGACGCAACATGCAAATCTTCCCACAGATTGAGATAAGCTCACTTATAGGCAAATTATTCCAAATGAAAAATCTGCAATTAGTCTAAAAGGACACGATATAAACTGGCCTGATCATTGAAAAAGGAGGGGAAATAGGGATTGAAAGTATTTGAATGAAGATCGGGCAGGAAAAAGTTAAGTCTGACCAACACATGTTTGTTCTAGCGTTATAAAGCTCTGCTAGATCTTTGTCTCTAGTTCGAGCCTTAAAGGTTACACTTGTAAGTGTTAGGAGAGGAAGGCACGAAAACTAAAGCTTGAGGAGTTGGTTGTTCAGTTACCTGGTAATAGAATATAGAAAAGGCATTGATTGCCAGGTAATGAATAGAAATAAAAGAAGTTAAGAAGATTACCTGACCGCAAGAAGAGAGAACCAAGAATCCAACACATGAAAGCAACACTTAAGAAGATTACCTCAACTGCTATGTTAGACGCCTTCCAAGCATGAGATTGAACTTTTGTAGACGGCTAGCTACCGGTAGAGAATGATTTTGTGCTCTGGCGATAGCAGGATGATCTGAACATGTAATGAGCCACAAGAGAGGAGAAATATGTGTTTTGACTAGTGGGGCCCACAAAAAGTCCATTCAACATTTTGCTTCGACGGATGATTATTTGTTGTAGTTAATAGAATGTTTGGTGAGAGTGTTTGGAATAGTAATCGTAAAAGTGGCTTATTTTCAATTTGACTTATACAAAAGTAAGATTTGATAAAAGTTAGATTATGTAATATGATTTATGTTTGGACTGACTTTTGTAAAACTCAGATTGTGTAATGTGATTTATATTTGGATTCATATCTTAAAAAGTTTAGTTTGAAAAAAATACTTGTTTAAATGAGTAATGAAATAAAAGTTTAGATAATATGATTGAAAGTAACAAGATTTTTATCATCTAATACACAACTATATTATAGGCTTATAATGTGATAATTTCAAGAGAGTAACTTAAGTGAGAGTATTGTCATTTGTTGTGTATAAAAATTTCTTATTAAATTTTTAATAGGTGACTCACGATTGCCGTCGTTCATATTGCAATTTATGTTGCCATTGAAGACGTCATGGCCATCATTGTTGAAGTTGCGGTTTTTTTCGCAATCGGTGACATTGTGACTACTATCGGTGATGTTGCGTTTTCTGTCGTTGTTGGTGACTTTGAGTTTCTGTAGCCGTCTATGACGCCTTAGTTTCCGTCATTATCGATAATATTGTGACCGCTATCGACAGGGTGATGTTGCGGTGACGTCGTTGCTTTTTGTCGCATTCAATGAAATTATGGTTTCTATTGTTGTAGGTGCGACCTTTTAAATGTAGTATGGGTGGTGAAAAGGTGGTGAACTCAAGCATGCAATGAGAGAGAAAAAAATTTCATATTTGAAAACAAAACTATAAATAAAAAACATCTATTTTTTTCTTGTTTTTAAAATGGGAAATGACAAAAAAAACCTTTTGAATTATAAAATCCCAGATAGATGATTTGCAGTTGTTAATATCGTTACTTAATTGGTTAATACGTTTACTCAACTAGTTAAAATCTCCTATATAAGACTTTGAAATTCAAAAGACATTTTTATATCATCTACCCTTTTTAAAAGCAGTTTTTTTTTTGTTTTTTAGTTTTTGAGAACAATTAATTGGAAAGAAGTTTTCAGACAAGTTTTTTTGTTATTTGTTCTTGAAAAAAAAAAAGAAACTTGTATGGGAACATGAAACTAACCAAAACTAAACCTAACTTTTCCCGCTTTTTTGTGATTTTAATGATTACTGAAGTCATCAGTGTAACTCTCATGATTGCTCTTCCCAATATACCCTTCTTCCACTTCAACTTTTGGATTTTAGACCAAGTATAACCTTAAACTCATTAATAATGTCTTGAAATTTGACAAATTTTCAACTTTACCCATATTTAATATCACTACACTACATGAAAATAAAGTCAACACTTAATAAATGAAAGATAAAATTTTACATTTACATGGAAAATTTAATGAAGTGCCTTATAAATAGGACCAAATGTAACTTTCTTTCTGTGACGCATAAATAGAATAGTTTTCAAACCTGAACCGAACACGCTGATTTAACCCGGAACTCAGTGAACTGGTCCGGTCGAGTCTCAAGCTTGGGAGGAAACTGGCCCGGGGGTGACCTGGTGTGACTCGAGATAACCCAGGCCTAACTTGTTTGACTGGCCGAGTAGCGTGAGTCACTAGGTACATTATTTTCTCCTTCAAATGTGATCCAGAAAAGATAAAAAAGAGAAGGAGAAGAGATGAAGAAGAGAGGAATATAAGCAATATACTCGGACATGGAAGATAGTTATACTTAGATGTGAGATCTCTTAAGATCGGACATGGAAGGATGGGGCACTCTTCTTCATCGTCAAACCAGAGATGATTTGATGTTGAAAGGCAGCATGAGGTTAAAGATTGGCGTCCACCTCATGCGCAGGATAAAGTTTGTTTAAAGCTGTTGTTTGCAAAAAGGACAAAAAGAATGCTTTTGCTTTGTGGTTTAATGGCGGCAACACTTAGAGAGTTGGAGTGTGTAAGTTAAGGTTAAGTTGAGAGATGTTGATGGGGTTAGACCCATGCTATTTTTTTGTTGTTGAAAAAATTGCCATTAAAATTGTAAAGATTTTTAATGAACAAGTTGTTAGAATAATGAGTTTTGATGATAACCAAACATAAATTAGGCATAAAGGAAGGTTGGGTAAAGATCAGGAATAGCTTAAAAATAATCTGATAGAAAATCCTAAGTATTGTCTAATCGATCAGGATCAGATTATAAGTTAAGGAATCAATAGCCTAATCGATCAGAAATATATGAGAGACGGATTAGATGTAAGAATCATAAGCGCCCAATCGATCAGGGACCCCTGTGATCGATCAGGGACTTTATGTCATCGATCAAAGAAATTAAGAGAGCTTATTCCAATCGATCAGATAGCATTAATCGATCACAGAACTTAGAAGGACAAGCCCAATCGATTAGGTCTTTCTTCTAATCGATCAGAGGAATCAAATTATAATCCAAACATAATCTAAGGCTGATCGATCAGAGAGCATTAATCGATTAGATTATGTTGAGTGAACGATTAGAGAAGCATGTAATCTAAGTATAATCTGTTCGTAATCGATTGGACATGCCTAATCGATCAGGGTTCCCTGTGATCGATCAGGCGAATATTTGTTCTAACTTGATATTTAGTGATGCAGGCTGGGATCTATGTGTAATTGATGTGTGATCGATCAGAAACCAACCCCTGTGATCGATCAGAGGCTATGATCGAAGTGGCGATGGATTTAATTCAAATTGATTTGACAGTCTATTTTAATCTTTCAAAGTACAGAGTTGGTCAGGCCTATTCTGGGAAGTTATCGTTAGATACAAAATCTGCTTTAAAGTCATTTGATACACCAACCACCTTCTGGAATTAATGAAGAGAGGTGTTTTAAAGAAAAACCTGTACAATAAAGTTAATGCTTCACATAACTCAACCAAAATACTCCATCAACATCATCAGATTCAAGCAACGACTATAATCTTCTCTCAACGGGAAAAAATTTCATAGTCAAGTATAAAAGGCCCTGTAAGAAAGTTGGTAGACAGATTCATTGATTGCAACATTGATTATCTGTATTAATTACTGCATTCAATACTCACCAATCTTTAGAAAGTTCATTGATTGATATTCTTCAGTGTGTAACACAATCTGTTCAATAGTGTGAACAAGCATTTTGTATTTACAATCAAGTGAGGATTACTTTAAGATAGTGGGATCTTAAGAGTATGGTGTAATCTTACAAGTTGTAAGGGGGAGTGATCAGTGAAGAAAGAGCGGCTTCTTGCTGTCACTTGTAAAGGCATTCAAGAGCCTGATTTAATCTTGAAGTGTTAATGGAACCCAACTAAAGGTTGGAGAACTGGACGTAGGCCAAGATTGGGCTGAACCAGTATAAATCTTGTTTCATTCAGTTTTGAATTTTAAAAAAGCATAATTCACCCCCTCTTGTGCATTCCTGCCAATTACATTTGGTATCAGAGAGCTAGTCTTCTTAGAATATACTGATCCCATGATCAGAAGAAGTAAAGATCCATAATGGCAGGATACAATAATGTACTTCCTGAAGGTAGTGCTATTACCAAACCTCTTGGATTCAATGGTGCATATTACACCTTCTGGAAGATGAAAAAGAAAGTTTTTATCAAATCATTCGGATAGCAACTCTGGAAGATAGTAGAAGAAGGAGACATCATTCCTATGAAGACAGAGAATGGAGTTCAAGTGCCAAAGCTACCCCCAAGAACTCTCAAATGATGACAAAGAAGATCAGTAATTAAATAGCAGAGCAGTCCTGATTCTTCAGAATGCTCTAAGTCAAAATGAATACTTTAGAGTATGTTATCTGCAGACTGCCAAAGAAATGTGGGACGCTCTAGCAGTTACCCACGAGGGAACCAGTGGAGTAAAAACAAGGAGAGTTGAGCAACTAATATCTGACTTTCATTTATTTAAGATGGAAGAAGGAGAACCAATCAGGGAGCTGGAGATCAGATTCACTCATATAATAAACAATCTTACAGCTCTTGGAAGAAGAATTTCAGAGGCAGAACAAGTCACCAAGATCTTAAAGATTCTTACTCCTGAATAGCAAATGAAGGCCACTGCAATTCAAGAAATGAGAGGAGAATCAATGAGTTCTATCACATCTCTATTTGGGAGTCTGGCTAAGTATGAAACTACAATTAGGACTCAAAGAGAGCTCTATGGAGACAAGAAGAAAAAGAATCTTGCTCTTTCAGCCACTACAAAAGATGATGAGGATGAGGAAGATGAAGAAGAACTGGATGACAATGAGATGGCCTTTATGGTCAGAAAATTTAGGAAGTTCTTCAGAAATAGAGGAAGATTCCAGAGAGGTAGCTCAAGTAACACTAGAAGGGACTTCTAGAAAAATGCTCCTGTATGCTATGAATGCAAGAAGCCTGGACACTTCAAATCAGAGTGCCCGAGTCTTCAAAGGTTTAAGGAGAAAGAGAAGTTCTAGGGCAAAAAGAAAGCCTATGTTTCTTCTATATGGGGAGATAGCTTAGATGTGGAAGCCAGTGATACTGAGGAAGCAGCCAACCTCTGTCTGGTAGCTCAAGAGGAATCATCTGACAGTGAGGTATATCATACTGACTCATCATTTCAAGAACTCCAAGATGCAAATAATGACATACATGTTGAGTTTATGAAACTAGCAAATGAGGTGTCTGTTTTGGGAAAGAAAAACAAAGAACTTGAAAAGAAAACTGAGGAATTTGACTGCATAAAATGTAAACAGATTCCAGAAGAAGTTTTTCAAAAGAAAGAGAACTTTGAATGCAAAAACTATGAAAAACTTTTGAAAGAAAATGAAAAGATTTCTGGGATTTTAAAGAAATTCACTAAGAGCACTGAAACACTTGATATTATGCTAATGAATCAAAAAGCTTATAGAGATAAATTGGGATAGGTTATGATCCAACTCCCAAATCCTTGAAAGCCTATGTTTCTTCTATATGGGGAGATAGCTTAGATGTGGAAGCCAGTGATACTGAGGAAGCAGCCAACCTCTGTCTGGTAGCTCAAGAGGAATCATCTGACAGTGAGGTATATCATACTGACTCATCATTTCAAGAACTCCAAGATGCATATAATGACATACATGTTGAGTTTGTGAAACTAGCAAATGAGGTGTCTGTTTTGGGAAAGAAAAACAAAGAACTTGAAAAGAAAACTGAGGAATTTGACTGCATAAAATGTAAACAGATTCCAGAAGAAGTTTTTCAAAAGAAAGAGAACTTTGAATGCAAAAACTATGAAAAACTTTTGAAAGAAAATGAAAAGATTTCTGGGATTTTAAAGAAATTCACTAAGAGCACTGAAACACTTGATATTATGCTAATGAATCAAAAAGCTTATAGAGATAAAATTGGGATAGGTTATGATCCAACTCCCAAATCCTTGAAAGAGAAAAATTCTGCACCTAAAGAGAAATCCTACTGGAAGTTTTTCATAAAAGCTTCAGAATATTCATCACCATTTAGTTTTTGCAATTTCTGTAACAAAAAGGGGCATACAGAATCAACCTGCAATCCTAAGAGACATGGAATATCTGGGTCATACAAATGGGTCCCTAAGGGGACACATCAGCCTAAAGTCCGTCAGGATAAAAGGGAACAAACTAATCCCAAAGGACCCAAGAAAATTTGGGTACCTAAATCTGTTTAGTTTGTGCAGGTTTGTCTTAAAGCATCCAACAATAACAAGTGGTATATAGATAGTGGATGCTCAAGACACATGACTGGAGATAAAGAGAAATTGGACAACCTGATCATGAAGGATGGAGCTAAAGTCAGTTTTGGTGGAAACCAATCTGGAAAAATTGCAGGAATAGGAGACATTGGATCAGTAAAAGACACCTACCTTGTGGAAGGTCTCTGCCACAACCTGCTAAGTGTCAGTCAGAGCACTGACAGAGGTAACTGGGTAATCTTTGACTCAAATGAATGCCTCATAGTAGATAAGAAAGAATTAGTTATAGATAAATCAAACCTTAAATGCAGATTGAAAGCAAACAGAAATGGAAAATTGTATACAGTTGATCTAAACTAGCAATTTTCTGAAAAATGCTTTATAAGCAATTCTGATAACTGTTGGCTGTAGCATAAAAGATTAGCTCATGTGAACATGACTTAACTAGATAAACTAATCAAAAAGGATCTTGTCATTGGCATACCTAATATAAAAGTAAAAACTGATTTACTGTGTGAAGCATGCCAAAAAAGGAAACAACGAAGTCTTCTTTTAAACCGAAGAAGGAAGTTTCCACTACTAGATCCCTGGAACTGATCCATATGGATTTAGTTGGTCCAGCAAGAGTGAAAAGTCTAGGAGGAAGTGTATACACTCTGGTGATTGTGGATGACTATTCTAGGTTCACTTGGACTATGTTTCTTTCCTCTAAACATGATACTTTTGATGCTTTTTATCTGTTTGCCAAGAAAGTGCAGAATGAAAAGGCAAGAAAATCAATTCAATTAGAAGAGATCATGGAGGAGAATTTGAGAACCAAGACTTCCTGGAGTTGTGTGAAGAAAATGGTATAAATCACAACTTTTCAGCTCCCAGAACACCACAACAAAATGGAGTAGTGGAGAGAAAGAATCGTGTACTCATAGAAATGGCCAAAACAATGCTTAATGAAAAAGAAGTATCCCAAGTATTCTGGGCAGATGCAATGAGTACGGCTTGTTACATATCCAACAGAGCCTACATACGAAAAGGAATGGATAAAACTCCTTATGAACTTTACAAAGGAAGAAAGCCAAATGTAAGCCATCTCAAAGTCTTTGGTTCCAAATGCTTTATCCACAACAATGGAAAGGTAAACTTAGGTAAATTTGACCCTAAAGCTGATTCTGAAATTTTTATTGGTTATTCTAACAAAAGTAAGGCCTATAGAGTATTTAACAAAAGAACTTATATTGTTGAAGAGTCAGTCCATGTAGTATTTGATGAAACTGACTCTGAACAGAGGCCATTAGTAGAAGAAGAATCTGATTTTTCAAACAAAGCTAAAGCCTCAACACAACCAATATCATCACCAGATGAAGAAGGCCGAGAGAATGATTCATATGATGAACCAGCAAGTCCCTCAGCCTGGAGACATCATAAGGATCATCCTCTTGAGCAAATAATTGGTGATGTTAGTGGGGGTGTCAAAACCAGAAGCCAGATTCAAAATGAAATGCATTTTTCTGCATTTATTTCTGAAATTGAACCCTCTTGCATTGAAGAAGCACTAACAGATTGTGACTGGATAGTTGTTATGCAAGAAGAGCTCAATCAATTTGAAAGAAATCAAGTTTGGGACTTGGTTCTAAGACCTTCAAACTATCCTATTATAGGAACCAAGTGGGTTTTCAAAAATAAACTTGATGAATCTGGAACTGTGGTTAGAAACAAGGCAAGACTTGTGGCAAAAGGGTATAACCAAGAAGAAGGCATAGATTATGAAGAGACTTTTGCCCCAGTTGCAAGATTGGAAGTAATAAGACTCTTATTAGCCTTTGCATCCCTCAAAAATTTCAAACTTTATGAAATGGATGTAAAGAGTGCCTTTCTTAATGGTTATATTATGGAGGAAGTATATGTTGAACAACCTTCTGGCTTTGAAAACCCTTCTAAGCCTGATCATGTTTTTAAACTTAAAAAGGCCTTATATGGACTTAAACAGGCACCAAGGGCTTGGTATGAAAGATTAAGTAATTTTCTATTAGATAAAGGTTTTACAAGAGGAAAGGTAGGCACCACTCTATTTATTTTGCATAAAAGGAAAAGCATGCTTGTAGTACATATTTATGTAGATGATATCATTTTTTGTGCTACTTATGAATCTCTCTATGAAGAATTTTCTAAGACTATGCAGGGAGAGTTTGAGATGTCCGTGATGGGAGAACTGAACTTCTTCCTAGGTCTTCAAATTAAACAGAGAAAAGATGAGATATTCATTTCACAAACCAAGTATGTGAAGGACATCCTGAAGAAGTTGGGGATAGATCTATCCAAGGAAGAAGAGACTCCCATGAGTTCTACTGCATTACTGGATGCTGATGTAAAGGGAAAGGACTTCAATCAGTCCACATACAGAGGTCTGATTGGTTCTCTCCTATATTTGACTGCCAGCAGACCAGACATTCAATTTAGTTTGGGGACATGTGCCAGATATCAAGCTAAATTAAAGGAATCCCACCACACATGTGTTAAGAGAATCTTGAGGTACTTGGTTGGAACTCAGGATCTGGGATTATGGTACCCCAAAGGGACTCAAGAGTACCTTATGGCTTACTCAGATTCAGATCATGCTGGGTACAAAACTGATAGGAAAAGTACCAGTGGTCAGTATGAATTTCTCATAGGTTCCCTAGTCTCTTGGGCAAGTAAGAATCAAAATTGTGTCTCCCTATCATCTACAGAAGCTGAATATATTGCTGCTGCAAGCTGTTGTGCTCAAGTTCTATGGCTCAAACATCAATTGAAGGATTTAGGAATAGAGTTCCCAGAAGTCCCAATCCTCTGTGACAACACCAGCACAATCAATTTGGCCAAAAATCCAGTGCATCATTCAAGGACTAAGCATATTGATGTCAGACATCACTTCATCAGAGATCATGTGCAACCCACTTGCAGCTAGCAGATATCTTCACCAAACCTTTGGCAACTGAACAATTCATGTTCATTAGAAGAGAATTGGGAATGGTAAATCCCAATGAGATGTAAAACTGTATCAAATCCTTAACTCTCCTAAACTTATTTACATTATGCCATATATTTGGTGATAAGGCACTAACTTAAGCATCGAAGTGTTAATTAAATGTTTGGAAGGTCTAGGCTCATGTTCATCATCTAATCGATCAGAAAGTTTTGATCGATCATAGAACATACTCTGTGATCGATCAGGCTTCGATCAGAAAGAAATAAGGGAATTGATTAGGGTGAAGCTGTAATCGATCAGAGCTATCTGATCGATCACAAGGAAGGGGTAATCGATCAGGCATCGATTATTCATCATGAACCTATCGATCACAACAACCCCTAATTGATTAGATGCATCCAATCGATCAGAGACTACACTCTGTGATCGATCACAGGGCACACGTGATCAATCAGGCGCTAACGGTAACATTTGCAACGTACACTTTTTCTGACAGTTGCATACCTTTTTGCACTTACTCTCTCATATGTATTTGACACATGTGACTGTAGCATCATTTTGCATTTAGTTGCATTCACTCTTGACCATTTCACTCCTTTATTCATCAAACCCTAACAACCCGATACATCAAATGCCTTCGTAACAATCGTAACCGAAGCTTTCATTCAAATCATTATTCGTCATAACTCCTCAAACCCGGGTACAACCCTTTGAGTCACTAGACATACCTCCAAGCTCTATATATAAACCTCCCAAATGGCACCCAAGATGCGTATACCCAAAAATTACAGAGCACAAGTTATTCCTGATAAAGTTCCCTTGCCCCAAGAGATCCTGCTTTAACATACAGACACCCTTCCCCTCCTTCAAACCCCATACCCTCAACCTCTCATCCATCACCTTCAATGGCTAAAACTCGTGCAAATGCCTCCCAGTCCAAAAGCAAAAGTCCTGCCTCAGTGAAAGTCAGAGATCTCATCTCTGGGGACACTGAAGTTCCCATTGATTCATCTCATGCTCAAGGTCCCATTGAAGATGCATCAGAGGATATTGGCCGAAGGTTTATTCAACAAAGATGTGGGTATGTTGATATTGACCATCTAGAGAAGAATGGATATCCTGTGACTGAATGGCTGGAGCCTTACAAGCAGTGGATAGGGATCAAAAACCACTATAATGAGAGAGTCATCAAGGCATTCTACTCCAACTTGAAGATTTCTACCACCGAGTCTGAAGGAAAGATTTTAGGAATCACTGTCTCTTCTCAAGTTAGAGGGAAAAAATTTTCTTTTGATTGGGCATACTTGAATAAGTGGCTCAACATGGACATGCCTAGAATGGAAGCATATAACTCTTGGCAGGATAAGGAGAAGTACTCTGATAGTGATCTAGTGCAGATTTATCAACCAAACAGTCCAGTTCTGGGAACTCTGAAGCCTGCACAACTGTCTTCACCCTATCGAGTCATCCATTATGCATATTCCAGATGCATGGTGAACAAGGCAGGAAATTTCTCTCAGATCCTTGAGATTGATAATCCAGTCCTAGCCATGATAATCAACAAAGTCCCTGTCAATCATGGGCAATTAATCTGTGAGGAGTTCCTAAGATTTCACAAGACCAAGACTGTTAAGACTCATCTCCCCATTTGCCCAATTGATTTCCTTCATTCTGTGTAAAACAAGATTTTCCGGCTTGACAGTGATCAGAACATTGAGCCCCCAAGATGCAATCTGACCACCCTGAAGAAGATGGATCTGAATCCTTTTGGTCAAGGATACATCCCTCATCCTCCTCGACCAGATGATCAGGCTCAAGAAGGCCACCCTCAGGAGGCACCTGAAGTAGAGGTTCATACCCCTGCCTCCCATTCCTCTGAGCATGTTGCTCCAGAACAAGTGAAACAAGAACTAATGGTCCCTGAACCAGCAGCCTCTATTCCTGAAGGAGGAATCCCTCTCCAAGACCATGTGATCAAACAAATTGCAAACCGAGTAACTACCAGGATCATGGAACAACTTCCTTTAGAGCATCAAGCCATGGAAGACAGGCTTATGCAGAGGCTGATTGCTACTTTAAATGATACGGTGGTTAAAAGGGTCCAAGAGAGTATAGTGACCATCTTCAAAGGATATGATGCAGTTGTGGGCATGCACAAGTTCCTCCACAATCGATTGGCAGGCCTTGAAGATATTCTCCGGATAAAGTACAATTTTGGTCTTCCTAGTTCACCATTGGAACCATTTTCTGGGCATGAGGCCCATCAGGTATCTCCCATTCACTATTCTCCACATCCCTCTCCCACACATTCCCACCCTACCTCTCCACTCACCAAAATACAAGCCTCTCCCAAACACACTCCTTATTCACCTAACCATACTTCTTCTTCCTCTCTCTCCAGAAAAACCTCTTCAGATTTAGACAACCAAGACCCTCATCCCTCTCTTATGCATTTCACCACTACTCCACTTTTTCATTCCAAATCCCCCCAAACACAAGCCCCCTCACCACCATCTCACACCACTCCATCTTCTTCTCAGCCTTCTCACATTCATCACTCCCCGCCTCACTATACCCCTTGGCCAGAACCTACTCAGACCTATTCCAGAAAGGGGAAAGCTGTGGTAATTGATCCTACTCCTACTCCTCCCTCTGCTCCTTTTGATGATGCCAAAAAGGGGGAGAAGAGATTCAGTGAAACAACTAAGGGAGAAAGTAGCAAAGTTCAAGAAAAGGCTGTGGAAGCTGCTGCTATCTTGTCTTCCATTGCTTCTGAAGCCTCTCACATTCCCAAGGATGTCTCAATGGATCAGACTCTTGGGGAAATTCATGAACTGGCAGAGGCAATCAAGTTAAGCATGGCAAAAGAAGAAAGCGTGGTGGAAGAGGCATCAGATTCAGAAGTTGAAGTCACCAATATTCCCCCAGAAGATGATGATGTTGTTTTAGAAGAAGATATGATCATGGACATGGTTGTGTATGAAGGAGAACCTCAACCAGTTGCTATAGATTTATTGCCCTACCTTCATCACCAAGCAGAAGAGCTTCACTCTCAGGTTGAAGAACTAACTGAAAGGTTGACCAAAAGCCAGCAAGAAAGGGAAGCCAGGGACACTGCAAAGGCAGAAGCTGAGACAGAGGTTCCAGTTGAAAAGTCTGATCTGCCTCAACCTGTGATTCCCAGTTGGGGGGTTAAGAAGGTATACTCTTATCAAAAGCTAACCAAGTCAGTACAGAATGATCCCATTCAGACTACCTTAGAGTTTCTAAAGTCTGATAAAGAAGAAGAAGGGCCAGATGTTCAATCTGAGGCTAAGAAGAAGAGGGTAAAGATGACTGCTCCTAAGCCTCAACCTAAGGCAGTTGCAACAAGGAAAAGCACCAGGGCAACCAAAGGCATTATAATTGAAGAGCCTAAGCCTAACCCCAAGCCTGCTACTAAGAGAAAGGCTGCTCCTAAAGGAAAATCCTCCAAGCTTCCTCCAAAGAAGCAGAAGCTACAGTCTCGTCTGGACAAATCTCTCTCCTACTTTCCTCCTCCATCTCCTCCTAAGAAGAAAGCTCCAGCAAAAAAAAAGAAGGCACCTGCTAAGAATAAGGAGGTTGAGATTGAGACTGAGTACCTGAAAGAACCTTCAACTGATTCTGGGAGAATTAGCAGTGAGTCTAGTGATTATGATCTGGATACCAAGAACTGGTCAAGTGGTTCAGAATCAGATTGATCTAGTCCAAACCTCACCCTTTCTTGCATCAACCCTCTCATCTGCATCATTCATATTTTAATTATCTTTTATTGCATATGTCTCATCTTTACTACTATGATTTCTGTAATGCATGACTTATAAGTTTATAATACCTATGATTATCAGTACATTACTCTTGATCAATCTGTATATGTCTTCTTATCTCTTTGACTATTTCTAATGTTTTGTCATCATCAAAAAGGGGGAGAATGTTAGAATAATGAGTTTTGATGATAACCAAACATAACTTAGGCATAAAGGAATGTTGGGTAAAGATCAGGAATAGCTTAAAAATAATCTGATAGAAAATTCTAAGTATTATCTAATCGATCAGGATCAGATTATAAGCTAAGGAATCAATAGCCTAATCGATCAGAGATAGATGAGAGACGGATTAGAAGTAATAATCATAAGCGCACAATCGATTAGGGACCCCTGTGATCGATTGGGGACTTTGTGTCATCGATCAGAGAAATTAAGAGAACTTAGTCCAATCGATGAGATAGCATTAATCGATCATAGAACTTAGAAGGACATAGTATAATCGATTGGATAAGCCCAATCGATTAGGTCTTTCCTCTAATCGATCAGAGGAATCAAATTATAATCCAAACATAATCTAAGGCTGATCGATCAGAGAGCATTAATCGATTAGAGTATGTTCAGTGATCGATCAGAGAAGCATGTAATCTAAGTATAATCTGTTCGTAATCGATTGGACATGCCTAATCGATCAGGGTTCCCTGTGATCGATCAGGCGAATATTTGTTCTAACTTGATATTTAGTGATGCAGGCTGGGATCTATGTGTAATTGATGTGTGATCGATCAGAAACCAACCCCTGTGATCGATCAGAGGCTATGATCGAAGTGGCGATGGATTTAATTCAAATTGATTTGACAGTCTATTTTAAGCTTTCAAAGTACAGAGTTGTTTAGGCCTATTCTGGGAAGTATCGTTAAAAACAAAATCTGCTTTAAAGCCGTTTGATACACCAACCACCTTCTGGAATTAATGAAGAGAGATGTTTCAAAGCAAAACCTGTACAATGGAGTTAATGCTTCACATAACTCAACCAAAATACTCCATCAACATCATCAGATTCAAGCAACGGCTATAATCTTCTCTCTACGGGCAAAATTTCAGAGTCAAGTATAAAAGGCCCTGTAAGAAAGTTGGTAGACAGATTCATTGATTGCAACATTGATTATCTGTATTAACTACTGCATTCAATACTCACCAATCTTTAGAAAGTTCATTGATTGATATTCTTCAGTGTGTAACACAATCTGTTTAATAGTGTGAACAAGCATTCTGTATTTACAATCAAGTGAGGATTACTTTTAAGATAGTGGGATCTTAAGAGTAGGGTGTAATCTTACAAGTTGTAAGGGGGAGTGATCAGTGAAGAGAGAGAGGTTTCTTGCTGTCACTTGTAAAGGCATTCAAGAGCCTGATTTAATCTTGAAGTGTTAGTGGAACCCAACTAAAGGTTGGAGAACTGGACGTAGGCTAAGATTGGGCTGAACTAGTATAAATCTTGTTTTATTCAGTTTTGATTTTTAAAAAAGCACAATTCACCCCCTCTTGTGCATTCCTACCAATTACACAAGTGAGAGTTTATGTTTTAAATATCTAAAATATTTTGTATGTCATAAGATTTTTCAGTATTTACTATTTAGATAATATAATGAGACTTTATTTTATATTTCAATTTTTTACTTCTCACCAGTCTGGCACCCAGGTTATCTTCGATCTAACCCACTGACCATTGACCCGGTGCATCGGCCTGTCCAGATGCCAGTCCATATTGATAATTGATAACTTTGATAAATAGGACTAGAGGAGTATGCATTTATATGTTGAGCTATTTTAACATATTATAAAATTGATTAATGTTAATATTTTAGTTTATAAAATAGTATTTAAATTTAGTTATTTATTTTATATAAATAATATATTGATCTTGTACCTCATGCAATGATCACATAAGTTTATGCCTTTCTTGGTAATTTACATATGAAAAGTGACTATGATAGCAATCATCTAAATACTCTTATGGCAAAAAAAAATCCAGACATTCTCATTTTGTCCAAACATTTTTCCACAGAATATATTCTACTAAGAATCCATTTTCCAAAACTATTTTTACTACTTTTTTCATAAACTATTCTTAAAAAACTGATCCAAACATGCTCTTATAAAAAGACTTTTTTCTCGTAAGATAATTAGTTTAAAAAGACAATTTTCGAATTCCACAAAATTAGTATAGTCCATGTTTTCAATTGGTGCAAACTGTGTTTGCCTCTAATGACCCATTGCTGTATGAGTTAATCCCTTCTCTTGGTTCATTTAAAAATCCAAGATCACTAATTACTTGGATCTTCATAATTTCAAGTATTAAAAGACTTGTTCCTGTTCCTTATAATACATTGTCTCATTATTTCTAACAAAATTATTTTATGATAAAATTAAAAATTGCCTTTTAGTATATTACATCCAACTTTACCCTTTACATTGTGAATGGATGGGGAGAAAACTTAGGGGAGGAGAAAAGTAGGGGAAATGGAAGAGAAAATGAATTTTTATCTGTTTGGATTAGCAAAGAAAATAGGGTGGGGAGAAAAGTGGAAGGTAAAAAATTATGTGAGCCCATTTTCTTGGCAAATAGAGATAAAATGAATTCTTCCCCTTCCTCTTCTCTTTCCCCCATTTTCTCCTCTACAAGTTTTCTCCCTGATGTGTTTGATTATTACATATTTTTAACCACTAATTATAGGGAATTAACACTTGTTCTTTGCTAATACATGATAGTTTAGGCACTTGCGTACTTAGAGTCTCAAGGCATTGAGTAATTGCATTTGATCTTAAATTGAATATTTTAGAGCTTAAACTCATGCATTTCTTAACATGGACTTGGGATATTACAATTGTACTTGGTTTTTATTGTAGATCAATCGGGATAATTGTAGAAAGATGTTGGAAATGTAAAAAAAAGCCCAAAAAGCGCACCAGTCAAGTCTGGAGAAAATTACAGAAAAGGGCCCAGAATTTTATAAAATTAAAAAAATGCCCCAGGTTAGTCGTAGGTTCGCCACTGCAGATGTGTGATTTTTCCAGGTTTTAGAAAGCTTCCTATTTTGATTCAATTTACAATTTTGAGTAATTGGGTCCTGCCTAAACCTTTTCTAAATGATGTTTTCGACCTGAACAAGTAATCCTAGCCTGATTGAGGTTAAGAAGTTTCCTAATTGGTTATCTTACTCACTACTTCTTATTCTGGCTAGCTTTTTTAAAAATTGAGTAATTAGGTCTCCTCCAATTTTTTCCTAATTGTTATTGTGATCAAAATAGGCAATCTTAAGTCAATTTGGATAGTTTATAAGTTGCTTCTTGTACCACATGGGGAGGATGCCGAATTTCCATCTTCCACACACCCATTCTCTCGTCCATTTCATAATTCTTCATCATTTCTTCAAGGAGCTCAAGTTGCAGCTGCTCTTGGGCGACTTCTCCTCCTCTTTGATGAACTAAATCGGCCTGATGCTCTCTTAAATCATGGGATAACTTGAAGCAAACATTGAATCCACTTTATGGGAGTTTTTCATTAGTTCCAATTATGTAATCATGAATTTCCAATGTACCTTGGATGCTCCTTTACATTGTGTTCAGATTTCATTTGTGTAGAGATTTGAGATCATGTAATTGTTGAATTCTATTTGCATGTATCGATTTGGTTTTGTTTTAGTTTATTTATCTTTCCAAATTACCATGTTATGCTTAGTCTTTGTTGATTTCATTATCTAGCATATTTGTTGGGTGATTTAATCTATGATGCTTCAACTAATTTGTGGGTTTGAGTGTTTGATGTTAAGTCTCCATAGCGCTAAGTAATTCCATTAATCAAACTTACCTAAAGTAACTAGATCATTAAACTAGAGCCTGTTTGGGTGGATGAAAAAAAGTGTTTTTTCACCTAAACCTATGTTCCAACTTTTTCTAGCCAAACACACAAAAAATGAGAAAAGCTATTTTCAGAACAAAACCTTGGTTTGGGGTGCCAAAATTTAAGTTTGTAAAAAAGCTATGTTTTTCTACTTTTTGGGGTTTAGTTGGGTTATTATTACCTGTCATAGATTCTCCACCCAAAAATGCCCTTCCTTTCCTCTTTCTTCAGCGTAATGAACAGAGGATGAAATAATACGTACACACAAAGACCATTCGTACGATATTATGTGCTGGCGAATGAATCTTATCCCAGTTGACCAACGTTTTTATTGACTTTGGCGCTGTTTATATAATATACAAGAGGACATGAATCAGTCCAATTAATTAATTAATATCACTAAATAAATAAGAAGTTATTTTTATTTCCATTATTAAAATTTTGATTAACTTACTAATATATACATATCTATATGTGATATTGAAAATTATATATATACACAACAATGCTATTTTTAAAAATTATATATTTATTATATTTTAAATAACGTGTCTTAAAAGTTTTACCCAAAAAAGACTGTTAAAATTTAATTTGAAATGTTAAATTTTTTTTTGTTCTTAACATTATTTCCAAAAAATTAAACATGGTTTTGGAGTGAAATATAAATACTGTTTATGATCTTTGAATACCATAAGTTTTAGAGTAAAAATACATTTAATTTACTAGTAAACCCTTCATCATAATAATTGCCTAATTTTCACTTCAATTTTTTCTGAAGAATTAAATATTTTCTATTTTCATAAATAATTATCTGCTTAATTCATAAGTTTGAATAATTTATTTAATGTAGAGAGGAAAAATTATTGAAAAATTGAAAAATTATTTATTAAATATATGTATATAATTGACTTAATATGTTTATAAATATTTTTGACAATTTTCAAAAAGGGGTCGAATATATATGGAAGCTTGCGAAGATAATTTTAGGAAATCAATTAAACATGTGCCAAATTATTATTACTAGAGCTGGGTAGCGAAACAACATCTGAAGCCATATATTTTAGTTTTATTAAAGGTTCTTTTTTTTTTTTTTGATGAATGCTTGGACAATTTTTAGCCTTCGATTGCACCACCGTCCAGGTATCCGGCGTTAACCTGAAGGCCAACGCCGGATTTACCAGCATGGGCCCTCGACAACCGACTAGTCCTGGCGCCCCCAATCGAATAGGCCCGAAAGGTTTCACCCACCTTTGGTGGTGCCCCAGGGGAGAGAGCTCCCAACGGAAATTCTTTACAATCTCCTTACTTGGGATCGAACCCAGGTAAGGAGGATTGTGGCGCAGTTGCCTACCCAACTATGCCAACCCCCGTTGGTTTTATTAAAGGTTCTGATAATTGTACAGGCTTCTCCTATCTTTTAATACATATATTTTTAGTTTATAAGTTGTGCAGTAATTTTTTTAAATTTTATTATTTATTACATAATTTGATCATTTAAATCTTTGAAATAAAATTTTCCCTTTAAATGCAAATACCACATTAGCTATGTCCTTTTTGGTAATTTGCACATTAAAAAGCTATTCTGATAACAACTATTCAAACACTCTCATTTTATCAAAAGCTATTTTTTCAGAAAAGCTATTCTCAAAAAACTATTTTTCAGCTTTTTTTCTCAAAAGCTATTCTCGAAAAGTTAATCCAAACATGCCCCTAATCTATGTGTATGAGTATGATTTATTTCATAAGTTGGATGGTTTGATTATAGTCTAATGTGAATTAGTTATTGGATCCGAATATTGAGTGATTTGGACGGAACCCAGGTTATTTTATCTATTGGACATAATTCCTCATTGATATTAGATTATAGTTAATCTAATTGGTTTATTAAGGTTGAGTGGAGTCTTAATTGACCTATTACTTTAACTAAGACTAATTGTGTCCATTTGTACGAACTTAACCCAATTAACTCTCTAATTTCCTTAAAGTGTGACTTAGTAGTTTGCTGTGTCATCCCTAGCCAATAGAGCATCACATCATTTGCTTATCATTAATCTATTCTTTTTATCTTAAAAATATCAAAAACAAATATTTACATTTCTTTTATGAAAAACACCAAAAATACCCGCTCTCAACCCTCGGTTTTATACATTTTTATGCATTTAGTTTCCCTAAGTTAGTTCATTTAACTCCTTGAAAGACGATCCAAGAAAGCACCACTAGTGCAATCCATGGTTAAATAAATAAACTTACATTTGAACCCCAAAGTGTATTAAGAAATGGTCAAATCACTCCCCGACCAAACATAACGAAACACAGCATTAATGTTATAGGGTGTTATATAGTTTTTTTGTGTTTTTTGTGTTGTGGTGTTGGAGGCCCTCCATTGGAGGGAAGTCCTAAAAAGATTTGAATTTTGAAATTTCATTCATTGAATAACGAAAGCAGCTGCTTTATTAGTCATTGGAACTTTGTTACGTATGATATATTACCCCTACAATGTTATGATCTACTATGTTATAACTTTGCCATCATAGTTAAACATAAAAATGAAAAAAAAGCTTAGATGCTGATATTATTAGGCTGAAGCCTAAACAAATTATTAATGTAAAATAAAGTTCGACTAAACTTTATTACTTCCTAGGGCAAAGGTACAAAAATGACCATATAGTTTGGTCCAGAGTACAACCAACACCGTATATTTTTTTTAGAGACAAAAGTGCCTACGTGGTTAGTAAAATGGGACAAAAGTGCCCACACCCTTAACTTTCCTTAACAGCCGTGAGTTTTGAACGTTAGGCGACCCATCTTGCACACGTGGATACTTCATTTTTACACGTCAGCTTTCATTTGGTGCCACGTAAGCATTGTTGAAAAGTCAAGATTTTCAGCTTCTTATCCGTCTTTTTCCAAACTCCATCACCGTCATCCGTCTAAAGCAAGCCATATTTTGGCAGAGCACCACCCAAATGAAACATTGGAAGAGAACCCACAAGCAAGCCATAATTTGGTAACGAAATACAAGCTTTACATCTCCACTGACATCATTCCGAAGTCAGATCCATAAACAAAAACTAGATAGTTTCACTTTCAAATCATCAACAGGGGTTAAAAAAATGCTTAAAGTTATCGTTAAATTGAATAGCAGTAAGCGGCCATTAAAGTATTTTTAAAAATACTTCCTCTGATGTGCCTTTTTTTAGAAGAAGAAGAAGAAGAATGTCATTTCATTTCCACTCTTTGGATCATAAAATTCATCTTCAGGATTTACTCTCGCCGGAGTTCCGTTTCCCAATTGGCGATTCGCGGTGCACGGTGGTGGAGGCGATGTTGACGATGCTGACGAAGTTGGAGGTTTCGCTTCTGTTTGAAATTTACATCGAATTTTGTGTACAGAAGTTAAGAGGTAAGGATTCATGGCGGAGAAGTACAATCTGAAGAATCCGGCTGTGAAGCAGATTCTTCAGGAGGTCAAGGAGATACAATCCAATCCTTCTGATGATTTCATGAGCCTGTCACTTGAGGTAGTTTTTGTTTTTTCTTCTTAAAAGAAATATTACTGCCGATCGTGATTTTGCTTCGATCCTGTTATGTTAGGGTTTGAAACAACAGTAAGCTAGTTTCACATAATTCCTCTGATGTGCCTTTTTTTTAAAAAAATTACTGAAGTAAATCTTGACTTTTCAATAATGCTTATGTGGCACCAAGTGAATGCTGACGTGTAAAAATGAAGCATCCACGTGTGCAAAATGGGGGGCCTAATGTTCAAAACTCAGGGCTGTTAAGAAAAGTTAAGGGTGTGGGCAGTTTTGTCCCATTTTATTAACCACATGGGCACTTTTGTACCTAAAAAAACTATACAGTGTTGGTTGTACCCTGGACCAAGTTATATGGTCATTTTTGTACCTTTGCCCTTACTTCCTATATCTAACTTTTTTTCCGCAACTGTATCTAAGTATTCTTATATCACTTGGCAATTTAAATTATTCATATTATTTTTTAGGTTTATATTATCTTTAATCTTTAAATTAGTCCTTTTTATTTTTGTTCTTGAAGTTTCAAACTATACGTTTTGGTCACCCAGTGACTAGAATGACATAGGTTTTTAACAAATTATAAGGAGGAGTGATGAATGTGGAGGGGGAATTTTGAAGTAAAAGAAAAGATAAAGAGAAATGGAAGAGATTGTTTTTAAAATAGTTTTATAGTTTTATTAGGGTCATGTATTTCGTTGTGTTGTGGAAGTTAAAGAGTTAGAAGAGAGTGAAAAAAGTGAGAATGAAGGGTGAAGAAGATGAAGATGAGGCAGACATTCATGAAGGAAAAAAAAGATGAAGACTAGGACGTTGCAAAGAAAAACTTACAACGATTGCGTATATTGTTACTTTTTTTTTCACTTATTAATCTTTCAGGGCAATCTCATCTTTTTCTCTCAATCTTACTTATAATGAAGGGCCTCATACCTCATGAGGGATCATGGGCATTGATTTTCCAATCAGAAAAAATTTCCCTCAAAAAACCCACTTTGTTGCTCACGAAGCATGATATATTGTTCACAATATATCTTGAAACTGAGATATGTGTATTTATTCCCCAATATTTAATTTATGATTAAGTATATCCACGAGACCACGACCTTGAAATAAGTTGTGTATACAACAACCTAAAATAATTTTTTAAATGTATCCAACATTTAAAGATGTTTTTTTTTTAAGTATTTAAGCACCTTGAAGTATTTTTTTTTTCTTTGCATCAAAACCTCAAAATATTTTGGGAAAATTTTAGTTAGTCTCTGTAGAAGAAATTTAATATCAAAAAGCCTAAAAAATATTTTTATGGCTCTTTGATAGGGGTAACTAAGATTTTGCTGTATATAACGCCTAGTTATTAAAAAAAATGTTCCAGTGTTGGATGCACATAAAAAATACTTTATGGTGTGGTGTTGGTGCATCACAAAATATTTTAAAGCATTGGCACCTTAATCCTTCAATTCAAGTGTGAATTAATTTTTTAACATTACAGTTCAAAAGTGAAACAATGAATAATGAATAATTGATATTCAATAGTGAGAAAGTTATTTGCATGATTTGAACGAATTCATTGTAAAATTTGAAAAATCAATTATATTTTCATTATGTTTGGTTCGGAAATCATGTACAGAAACATTGTTGGACACTTGGATCGGATTCTTACATAACAAACCCTATTGTTAAATTGATAATACTAACTCTACTTTTTAATATATAACTTATTTGATGAGTTTATATTGTTCATAAATATATGATTTATTTATATTTTTGTCAATTGTATCTTAAAATACCTTTATTTATACCCTTCAAAATAATTAAGTTAGGGAGAGGAAGAAAAAAAAATTAAAGAAGATTATTAGGTTCTACAATTATGACGGATGAGAAATTTTTTTGGGACAATTAAGTTTGTTTTTTGGCTAGATGAAAGTTAAATATTTATACCCTACAATGACTTCTTATATATTTATTAAAAGCAAAAAATAAAATATTCTCTTTTAGCAAAGAATTAAAGAAGGATAGTTTGATCATTTGGCTTTAAAATATAGGGTAAATATAGTATTTGATCATTTAAGTATTCCTTTATTTTGTTTTGGTCCTTCAAATTTAAAATAAGAGATTTTGATTATTTTAATGGCAAAATGATACAATCTTTTATTAAGATATATGGATCAATGTTTTAAGAAAAATAAAATTTGATGGACTAAAACTTTTTATTTGAAATTTTTGGGATTAAAATTAAAATGAGTGTAAACTTGAGGGGCAAAACATTATATTAGCCCCAAAATTTATAATAAAATTCGAATTTCTCAGCGTGCTCCCAAGGACCGACTATCCAACGTTAAAGCCAGTACTTGGGATCCGATCAGGTCATCCATAATGGTAACTTCAAAATAGCTGATGGTACCTTCCTAAGATATATACTAGTTTCTTTTTCCTTTTTTTTTAATTTTTTTTATTCAAAGACAAATTGCATTAAAAAGTAAAAAAACTACAACAATGAAAAAGTTAAATAATAATACAATTATAACTGCAAAAAGGAAAAGAAAAAGCAGTAGTGGAAGTAAGGCTAGAAAATTCCCTATCCTTTATGAAAGAAACAACAACAAAGCTACATGTTTTAGTCTTGATATTACACAGTAAAATATCACCACCAAATGTCATCTTCTCTGCAAGCGAATAAACCAGTCCACAATTTGATGTGATGCATAGAGAGGCATTCTTTGCATGAAGACATCTCGGAGTAAATCATAAGGAGAAAGAGTTATCTTTCTACTAGATGAATGTATGGTTTAACTGTGAACGAAAGAAAATCTGAGAAAAGCAATATGTATTCCTGTGTTTTTTGAATTTAACCAGTTTTGTTAATCAATCAGAAAATGTATTGCTTGATGAAGCAAAAGTGTGAGACACTCTAGATGTCTTGGATTGAATAGAACAATAGTTAACCACGGTGCTAAAGGAAATAGCTTGCAAAGTTTGTTTGATTAAGGCTGTAGGCGAAAGAACACCACTTTGGTGAATACAATGATTCATATACATCCAAACATTATTGAGAAGTAGAATGATATGTTCCAAGATGTAAGATTGATTCTTTTTTTTTTTTTTTTTAATTCAATCCTTCACATGTAACATCCCAAAAATCTCAATAGCTCTAAAGTAGCTATTTGAGTATATTGTTAAGGAAGTTAATAGAAGTTAATTTAGGCCTCAAGAAAATAGAGTTATTTAAGATTTTAGAAGGGGAAATTATTATAATATTAAGGGCCAAAAATAGTTATGTAAGCTTGTAAATTATAAGTTCCAAAAGCTTATTTGTAGCAAGTTTCATTTGGAAGTTTATCATTGGAATCATAAAAGAGCTTAATTTATATGTCTAGGACATGTCAAATAGTCCCAAAATAATTAACCATCTTGTTACAAATAAAGACAATTTTATTTAGTAAGATTCCAACTAATTTTCATTTATAAAGGTAAATAGATCACATGGTTTTTCCTTACTTCAAGAGATAATTTTTGGGCTTAAAGAAGAAACCATCTTATAATTCAAGCCTTTCTCTTCAAGTATATGTGGTTTGGCCTTCAAGATTGGTTGCGGCCTTTGCATGCCACCCTTCATCCCTTCATGACACATGGAATGTCATGCAAATCTAGACTTGCCCTCCAAGTTCACGTGTGGCTTCCCTTCCAAGTTGATTTATGCTTGGTCACCAAGTTTAATTAGCCTATAAATAGGATGGTGAGCAAGGAAAGGAGGAAAGGGAGTGTTCGATTGGGCTGAGTGAAAAGAATTGAGAGAGAGAGAGAGAGAGAAGAAAAGAGAAGAAGAGGAAGAAAAGAGGAAGAAAAATAGAGAGACAAGGAGACCTAATTAGAGGAAGCGCTTTAAAAAGAAATTCTACAAGAGGTAACTTTAATTTGCAATTTTGTATATTTTGTTTTGGTTGCATGTATATTATTGCCATTTATGCTGCAGTTAGGCATGAGAAGTTCTATTATGTCCGGAAAATGTAAGAAGGTTTTAAAGTGTTAATGGGACCAAATTGAGCCATGATTATAAAGAATATTTAAGGAGCTAAAGGTTGAGTTTTGAACCCCTATTTTTGAGTTTATAAGCAATTAACTATGAATTTTCAAATTAGAAGTCTAAGTAAGAGATTTGAGAAAAGTTTTTAGTTTTTTTTTGTCATTCTTGGGTTTTCTAATAGCATTAGTGGTTTAAACTTAATCAAAGGGCTCTAAAGAATGTTCCTAGAGTAAGGCATTACATCACATGTTTGTATTTCCTCAAAATATAAAAACATCACATGCTTCTTCTTTTTTTTATTTATATGGCATAATGTACATGTTCTAACTGTGAATTTTAAATATTTTAATTACTTAATAAATATAAATTGTAAGAGAAAGATCAAATGCCAAAATATTAATTTGAAAAAAAGTAAAAAGTCCCTATTTAAAAATTTTATTAACTAAAAAACCCAAAGAGTCTAGATGCTTTGCACTATTTTATACATGAAAACTTTCATCAGTAATAAATGAGAGTATACTAAGAAACCCAAAGAGTATAGATACTTTGCACTATTTTATACACGAAAACTTTCATCAGTAATGAATGAGAGTATCATACTTTAATTTAGCTCTTTTAGACTTTTTTTTTTTAAAAAAATAGAGGTGTACACCCTTAGCGTTTCACTTATCAATGATATTTTATGTCATTAGGCTGTAAAGTCCAATACTAACCAAAGAAATTTTTTGAACACATAATTTCTACTAATTTTTTGTAAAAATATTTTGCTGCTAAAATAATTTTTCTATTAAGAGCATAATATAGTTTTTTAGAAAAAAAAATAGAAAAGAAAGAAATCTGTATTATGACATATTTTATTCATCAAGGAGGCTTTCCTTTCCTGTGTGTATGATCTGCTTATTTTGCTTTTTTGTGGTGTTGCCACAAATGGGTGAAAACTGTTTTCCACTTTCAATAGATATTGGATTTTAGTCGCCTATACCTGTATTGCCATGTGCTGTGATTCGCGGTCCTCATTTTGGTTCTGGTAATAATGTATAGAAAAGTTTTAAAAATTATTATCACATCAGGTTCTTTGTATAAAACTCAAGCACCTAAGAAGGAAAAAAAAAAAACTCCCTCAGTTCTTTGTATAAAACTCAAGAAAATACCCACCAATCTACATTATAAGAGTTAATGCAGAACGATTTATTTTGTCTTTATAATAAGAGCTAATCAAGATAATAAGTGTTTTTTTTCCTTCCATTTTTACCTTTTATTACCTTTATAATAACATCACAAAAAAAAAAAAAATACACGAATGGGCATGTAAATGGATTTATAAAAAGAAAAAGAAAAAGATGGAACTAAGTATATATCAAGATAAACGAAGGATCAGAGAAAGATGGTGAGGGAATGAAAACGAGAGGCTAACTATGCAAACGACACCACCACCATGTGAAGTTTCATTGCACTATCTTTCAGAATCACAAAGCATCACTTTTGGCTTGTGGGGTCCTCCAAATTTGAAAAAAGCAAACTTGCTTGGGAAGTAGTCACTCACTGGCCTCTCTACTCTAGTATTATTTATTTACACTACTCTCCTCCACTCCCTTCGTGCTCTTCTCTCTGCTTCAAATCTATCACACCCACATTCTCTATTTTTCAATTTGTAATCGCAGATTTTGAGAAAGCCATGGAAATTGATGGCCCCATCCCACCTGATACTCTTCCATTTGCCAGAAGGTATATCCCAAACTTTTCTTCAATTGAATCACTCGATCGATTCTTTTTATTTATTTATTTATTTATTTATTTTTTTGGGTTTGTTTTCTGTAGTTATCAATTGGAAGCTTTGGAGAAAGCTATTCGTCAGAATACCATTGTGTTCTTGGAGACTGGTTCCGGCAAAACCTTGATCGCTATCATGCTTCTACGAAGCTATGCATATCTTCTTCGCAAGCCTTCGCCTTTTGTTGCTGTATTTTTGGTTCCCCATGTTGTTTTGGTTAAACAAGTATGCAAATTTTCTTTCTCTCTCTTCTTATAGCTGTTGCATTATCTGATTGACTTCCACTATCATGGGGCCACTAAAGTTTTCATTTTTTTTTTAAGTTCATTATGCTTTTGCCTCCATTTCACATTCAAATAGCATTAAGAATGTACATTCATTGTTGGAAAATTACACTCACGCATCCAGTATTGGTGTTTACGAAATTATAGAGTAATTTTTGGTTCCTCACTTTTTTTTTTTGACCAAGTTTTTCTTCCTCCGCACTTACGAAATGGCAGCAAGCTGAAGTTGTGGAAATGCATACGGATTTGAAAGTCGGGATGTATTGGGGAGACATGGGGGTCGACTTTTGGGAAGCTGCAACTTGGAAAGAAGAAATGCAGAAATACGAGGTGCTTATTTTGCACATTTTGTTTAGAAATATCAAATTAAAACTTACATGTGAAATGTCAAGCATGTAAATGGGCTGCTTTTGTTTGTCAAATTAGTCAAGCCCTCTATTTGCCATTTCCAATTCCATTTGTTATTTATTTTTTCATTAACATATTTGCATTTGCTACATCCACATAGGAAGTAATAATCTAATTTTATTGATGGCAAGTGGCAACAATCTGGGTGCTTACAAAAGCCCAAAATGGCCAGAAAATGCATTGTATGTGAACCAATACTTTGATGTAGGGTGGTAATGGCAAACTATTCTCCCTTCAGGAGAGCTGCAAGTTTAGAAAGGTCGTTTTATATTATACCCGTATATTTTTGCTGAATTTAAAATTTTTCACCTGTAAGCTTTGTTTTTATGGTCAACAAGTTACATGAACCTTGATAGTTACTCTTCTAGGAAGAGCTCTTTTTTGGCTGTCATCAGTAAAAGCTCCCTTCTCAGAAGCTTGCTAGTGATGCGGCCCTTAAAGTTAGTAATTATTAATTATTAATTACTAAAATATCTATATAATCATCCTGTTCCGGGCTTTTCTATTTGTGGTATCAGCCATTCTGTTTGGCATGATCGGGGTCATCCTGCTATGCAGTTGCACAGCTGGTTATAAGATGTAATCAGATTTTGCAGATTGTCCAGTTCATATGGTACCCCATGAGCAAAGACAACAAGAAAATAAGTAGAAGCTTAACCCATTATAAAACCATAATATTCAACTGAGAATGAAAGCTGATAAAGTTACATATTTACTGTGTGAAGTTTTCAAGAGGTTGTTTACAATCTTTTTGGTTTCATTTTGTATGCCAAGTATTTTAGTTGGCACTAGGGTATGCAGTCGTTTGCAAAAATCAAATTCAAATAGTCAGAATCTGTGATTTTCTCCGATTCGAGGATTACTTGCTCTAAGGATCACATGTATTGTTAGTTATTATTAGCACTATGTTTCTGATTTGTCTTTGCATATCACATATATCAGTAAAGATATTGTTTCTGATTAGTCTATGCATATTACATAGGTAAGATATAGTTATTGTTAGTAGTGGTTTTGATTTCACAGGTACTTGTTATGACTCCTGCAATATTGCTGTCTGGCTTGAGGCATAGCTTTTTCAAACTGAGTATGATAAAGGTCTTAATAATGGATGAATGCCATCATGCTAGGGGTAGAGACCCTTATGCATGTATTATGACTGTAAGCGCTTCCTCCGATGGTATTTATGTGTCTAATTCTTTCAATAATCACAATCCTGAAGTGATAATCTAGTTGTATATTGGTTATTCTTTGGTAAAAATCTGTATTCTGTAACTTTTAATCATAAATGCTAAACTGTATTGTATGCTTATGCTATTGAGCGAAAGCTCATAGCTCATGAATGGCTGTATTAATTTATATCCCTAATTGAACTCAATAATTGTTGTCAGTGGTGTTTAGTATTAAATAAATTTTTGTTGTCAAATTGTATAACAAATATTTTGTTTGATGGCCATTGCAGTTTATAGTGAAGTTTCTATCTTAATATGCATTTTCTGCAACTTGAGATTGTGGCATGCGCAAAACTTTTATTTCTTACCATTGGAAAATTTGATTTATGCAGGAGTTTTATCATCCTCAGTTGCAATCTAATGGATCTGATCTCCCTAGAATATTTGGGATGACAGCATCTCCTGTTAAATCGAAAGGTTCATAATCCCAAAGAAAGTTCTACTGGGCTCATTGCATTGGCATTATTTTCCTACTCTGTACTGTCTATTATTTTCTAATGTTAAATTTACTTTTTCTTTCCCTCGATATTTTAATCAGGTGGGAATTCTGAATTGTCTCTTTGGAAAACTATTGCCGAACTTGAGAGCCTGATGCATTCTAAGGTTTTTACCTTATTTTTCTCCATTTTTTTTTATTTTTAATTGATCCCTTAATATCTAGTTTCTGATAGACTCTTGGTTTAGAATCTATTAATTTGCGGAAATTATAAGATAATAGAGAGGAGAAGAGCAGGAAGTCTGTAATTCTAGGATCTGCAAAATTCTAGGGGAAGAGAGAAAAGAGAAGGAGGGAGAGACTATAGAATGAGAATCTGAAATTCTAGAGACAAAAGAAGAGAAAAGAAGAGAAGGAGGGAGACTAGAACCAGAATCTAGTTCAAAGAAGAGAAAAGAAGAGAAGGAGGGAGACTAGAACCAGAATCTAGTTCTAGGGAGAGAGACAAGTTACTACATCATAAAATTCTTCATTCATTCATCTCATTGGTAGAGTACATGTCTGGTATTTATAGACTAATACACTAACTGCAAATAACTTCTCTTTCATAAAACACATAAAACTGACATTATCTTAAAATTACTGACATAAAATTGACATCAAGTTAAAATGACTAACATGAGATACTTAGAATGGGTGCTGGTTCCTATCAGTTTCAAAGGCATGTCATTCTGTTCTGGGTAAGATGTCTTCCTGATAGATATTGACAATATTGGAATGAAAGTAACTGAACTACTGAGAGAAATGAGAGGAAATCTTTAACATAAAAATTAAAGGCATTAGGCAATGGTTAAAATCCTGAACAACCAAAAGACAAGATAGGTTTTAGAAGTTCAGTACTTTTAGATATCTCCTAAATCATCTTCCCTGAAATTACCTTATTCATGCTTCCTCTATATTCCTTTTTTTCTCTATTTTCTTCCTGATGACTATTCTGATTGACTTTCCATCTTGGTGCTTCCCTCTTCTGCTACGTGTTCCCTTGTGACTACGTTCCTGTGTTTCTTTTCCAACTTCCTCATTTACACTTAGCTATTTCTGCCATGTCTCTTCCCATAAACATTAAACTCCTTTCTCATCCCATCTATCTCTTTTTCGTGTATGTAAATGACATGTTGAGATCTATGGTTATTGAAATACAAAATAGACACTGTTCCTTGGGTTTATGTCTGATTCTTTTTCTTTTGTTATGTACCAAAAAAGTTATGCTGTTATTTCTTACATATCTACTGGTACTGGAACCTTTTACATTTCTAGAGAGGTGTTGACACTTTCCAATGTATTTAGAAGAGGTATTTTTGCATGACTAGGGCCCATTTGTTAAAACGTAGAAAAACAAGTGATTTATAGATAGTTTAGAGTATGGAACAAGATTTATTTTGTAGATTTAAAAAAATAGATTTTTTTTTCCGTTACAATAATAGAAGTGGTTATTATTTATTGATTTTCAGATTTTATGATATATTTCTCGATCTCTGTGAAAAATGATTAATTATTTAGTTCTTTTCGAATTTTATGGTAACTTCATGTATGTCCATATTTTTATAGCATTCTTGGTCATCTATTGTTTCTGATTATTTTCGAAAGTTATTCGAAGTAACTTTTCAAAAAAAAAAACTGTTTTTTTTAAAATTATGATTAGTTCTAAAAGTGAAACAACATTGTAAAATTTCACAATTTTTTTTTAAAAATATAATTTATTTTTTAATTTAAAACGCTTGAGAAAATTGGTCCCAGTACTCTCTTATATTGTAGCTCAACTATGTTTTGTCATCTTTTTTGTTATTTTGAACATTTAATATTTTGTATTTAAGGTATATACATGTGCAAGTGAATCTGTCCTAGCGGAATTCATACCAATATCTACCCCAAAGTTCAAATTTTATGAGCGCACTGGAATCCCATTTGAGTTATTCAAATGCTTGGAAGAAAAACTGAATCTATTACAAAACCAGGTGAGAACTTTTGAGGACACCAGCTGTCAATTACTCTTACCTGATGTTGACAAAGAATTAAATTGTTCCTCAGGATTAAAACTATGGGTAAGGAATTGGCTATAAAAAGCAACAATTAGTATATTGAGTGGCCTCTTTTTTGAAATGTTAATTCTGTCATTTCTTATATCTAATACCTAATCAAAATTCTTTACTCCTCGATCATCTGATTGTTGGTTTGCTTCCTTCATGTTTTTGACTGTTGATATTCTCTGCATTAGTATATATGCTCTGTGGAAAAGTCAGGGTTGACAAGTTCTGCCGCAGAGTCTATTCGCGGAAGAATAACAAGGGTTTACTCAGCTTTAATGTTTTGCTTGGATGAGTTTGGACTTTTGTTGGCTTTGAAGGTACATACTCATACTTATTCACTGATTTCATTTTTCTCTTCGTGATTGCATGAAAGATTTCAGTATGTGTTTGTTTATATGTCAGGCTGCAGAATTCTTCTCATCAAATGATGAAACTGAATTGTTTTCATATGGAAATATGAATGTCTCTGGACGGACAACTGTTAGAAAATTCACACTGGATGCTTTTGAAATGATTTCAACTTGTATATCTTTATCTGGTAGTGACCTTAGCCTAGTAGACTATAAGTACATTTATGATAAATCATCAGCTCACATTCTTTTCTTTGTTATCAAATTTTTATGAAGTGTTTTCTTGCTCAGGTCCTCAACATATTGTTGGTGATGATATTAGGTCACATGTGCATATTGGCCTGATAACCTCAAAAGTTCTCTGTCTTATTGACTCTCTTCTTGAATACAGGTTCCCTTATGTTGATTATTTATGAAATATATTAAATTTGAAATTGAATGAGGTTTGAAATTTGATTATTTAAGCAATACAGGCTCCCTTATGTATATTCAAGTATGGACATGGGATTTTCTTTTGGTCAATGTCCCGTTGAAACGTGAAAATTTTTGGAGGATTTTTGAACATCCAGATGGCCGGTGCTTTCATTTAAAAATTAAATTTAAGCCACATCTTTAGTTCTTTGCTATTGTATGTTTATTTATATTGTTCCTGGTGTTGGGTTGATTTGTACTTTTTTTTGTGAACGGAAGATTTGTACTTGATTTCAGTGTTTTCACATTGTGACTGAAACGAGGAAACTCCAATTATGTAATTAATAAATAGAATTAAAATAATTTTTATCTCTAGTTATTTATATTAGTTTGTTAATGACATTGATGCTTACTGTTATGCTATGGATATTAAATTTATAGGGGATTGAATGATATGAGATGCATAATTTTCGTAGAGAGGATAATTACAGCAATTGCTCTTGAGGCTCTTTTGAGAGAATTCCTCCCAACACATAATGGATGGAAGACTAAGTACATAGCAGGAAATAATTCAGGCTTGCAAAATCAAACAAGGAAAAAACAAAATGAAATCGTAGAAGATTTTCGTATGGGCTTGGTATGATAGTTACCTATGTAATCATTTGTATAGTCATAAAGGGTACGATATTTAATTTCATACAAAGCACGTAATTTGCAGGCGAATATTATTGTGGCAACCTCAATTCTTGAAGAGGGGTTGGATGTTCAAAGTTGTAATTTGGTAATTAGATTTGACCCCTCTGCCACAGTTTGCAGTTTCATTCAGTCCCGGGGACGAGCAAGAGTTCAAAATTCTGATTACATTTTGATGGTTGAAAGGTAATTCTTTTTTTTTTCCCCTGTTTTTGTCCAAGTATTCTTTAGTATTTGGACAAATGGGTTTTAAAAATTTATTTGACGGCTGTAACAACTTGACTTTTCAAATAAACTTGTTCTACTGATCCTTTAATAACGTCCATTTGGCTATGATTTTCTAGTTGCTTCCATGTCATGTTTTGTTTTAAAATACAGTGGGGATTCGGCTACACTTGCTCGATTGGAGAGGTACTTAAGTAGTGGAGAAATTATGAGAAATGAGTGCTTGCGTCATTCTCCCCTTCCTTGTGAGCCTTTTGATAGTGACAAATATGGTGAGGAAACTTATCGTGTTGAAAGCACTGGAGCGATTGTGAATCTCAGTTCTAGTATTGGTTTGATATACCTTTACTGTTCACGGCTCCCTGCAGATGGGTTAGTTAACTGCTGATACTTCCTTTACTCTAATTTAAGTGCTTCCATAATTTTTATGGACTGTGTTTTAGATTTAGTGTTTAGATCTTAGATTTGACTGATCCTACAATTGAATTTTCATACATTTTCCTACAATTGAATTTTCATACATTTTTAGGTACTTCAAGCCAATGCCTAGATGGGAGGCAGAGACTGGGACGCTATTTCTTCCTAAGAGTTGCCCTATACCATTGGTCCGTGTACAAGGTTCCAGGAAAACCTTAAAGAATATGGCTTGTCTTGAAGCTTGCAAACAACTTCATAAAAATGGGGCTTTGACAGATAATCTTGTTCCTGATATTGTTGCGGAAAAAAAATTGATGGAAGAATTTGGTAATTGATTGCCTGTTTTTCATTGTTATTCTAGTAAAGTTATAATTGAAAGTGGAATTTTGTTTTCCTCACATTTGTGTGTCCCACATGTGTGGGCATTTATCTGATTTTTACAGCAAATGAACCTTATAATGAGGAGCAGCCTCGTTATGTGCCATCTGAATTGGTTAACTGCTTTCTACCTAATGGCAATACGCTATACCATTGCTATTTGATGGAGTTAGAGCAAGAATTCAATTATGATGTTCCTGTTAGCGACATTGTTCTTGCAATTAGATGTGAACTTGATCCTGAAATTGGGTGCACGGAATTTAGAATGTGTATTGATAGGGGTGACTTGAAAGTAAAATTCAGAAACATTGGCACAATAAATCTTGGCCCAAATGAGGTATGATGTTTTGTCCTCTTGTGTCCAGCACAATAATAGGTGTCACAAAAGTTACGTGCTTATCTTTTTTTTTTCTTTTCTTTTTTCTTTTTTCAGGTTTATTTGTGTAGGAGATTCCAAATCACTGTACTTGGAATTCTTTTGGAACATAATATGGCTAAGTTGATGGCCATTTTAAATGAACTTTGTTTGGGAGATGATCTTGAGATTGATTATCTTCTGCTTCCATCCACTACTATACCTCAAAGACCTTTATTCATTGATTGGCCTTCTGTTACTTCTGTATATTCATCACGGGAAGTATGCAACAACCATGTTGCCAATGTAAGAACCAAAGATGCTCTAGTTTGCTCCTGTAAACTAGAAAATTCTTTGGTTTATACTCCACATAGTGGTAATTTTTATATCATTACCGGTAGAATGAATTTAGATGGAAACTCTCATCTAAGACTCAGCAATGGCAGAATTACTACATACAAGAAATATTTTAAAGAAAAGTATGCTAATATTAGTCTCTGATGTCTATTTCAAAGTTAATGTTCCTCATCGGCTGTTTTACTTTGACTTAATCTTGTCCCTTATCTTAAATTTCAGGCATGGAATCAATTTATCTTTTGAACGCCAACAACTATATAATGGAAGGCACATGTATCATGTGCAAAATTACCTTAACAGAAGTAGACAAGTGAAGGAAAGAGGTATGAATATTGATTCTTGTGCTTGGAATTTACCAGAAAAGTTAGTTGTTCAGGAAGATTTCCTAAAACAAAAATTTTTTTGCTGGTGGAACAAGCGCAAATCCTTCTAATAGCTTTTTCTAGAAGTTTGAACATTTTAACTCTTCCACAAGAAGTTTCTTTATAGTAACCGTATTTGTGCAGACGAAGCTCATCCTTAGGACCATGACTATGGTTTAACCAAAATTGAAACCAGTGTTAATGGGTGTGTTTGGATCGACTTCTGAAAAAGTGACTTATATATAAGTCAAATTGAAAATAAGTCAAATTGAAAGTGACTTTTATGTTTGGATGGGCTGTTAAAAAAGTGACTTATAAGTCAGTTGAACTTTTAAACATGTTTGGATGGACTTCTTGAAAAGTAAGGTTAAGATAAAAATGACCAGAATAATAGAATTAAATTAAGATTATCCATTAATTTTTTGAGTTATGATGGTTTTGAGTGAAAAATTAAAATTATCTGAACAAATTAAAATGGAAATTTAATTATATAATTATTTGCAAAAAAAAAAAAATCAAATGAATAGGTTAAAAAAATGAAAAGATAATTTAAATGAGCAATGACAAAAATTAATTCAGATTGCTTTCATTTTCATGCACAATTGGCCAAAAAAAAAAAAAATTTCATGCGCAGACAGAAATATTAATTCGTGTTCTATCAAAAAAAAAATAATTAATTCGTGGGCCCCACATTTTCATGACCTGACCGTGAAGCGTGTTCCTCTTTTTTTCGTGGGTCCCACCTATAAGTTCTTTTGGCAAAAAATAAGTCCTTTTTTTTTTTTTTACAAAAGTAGCCCTGCCAAACAATCTGAATATCATTTGTCTCCATGTGACGCTTATTTACATATTTAACTCTATATGCTTGTATATCTTTTTGCAGAATCAACAAAGGCTTCAGTTGAATTGCCTCCGGAGCTATGCTGTATTATCATGTCACCAATATCACTCAGTATAATATATTCATTCTCTTTCATCCCCTCAATAATACATCGGCTTGAGTCATTGCTTGTGGCTTTCAACTTGAAGAAAATGTGCATGCAAAATGATATTCCAACAATCAAGGTAAGCTGCTATTCCATTGCTGTGAAAATTTATCATGATACAACTCCAACAGTTGTATTTCCAATTTTTTTCAAAAGAAAGATGATTTCATGTCTTTCTGTTGAGACTTGTTAAGTACCTAAATGTTTGTCTATATTCATTATTATATATAAATTGTTCTAATGGCAGACACAACGGAAAATTGTGGCACTGGATAACCAAAGTAAAAGAACTGTTTTGGCATCTCTTTTCCATCATGTCTACATTAACAGTAATGCTGAGATCTGATATCATGTGAACTTCTTTTATTATGGTTTATTTGTGATGGGTTTCTCCATATGGGTGTATATTTTATTTTGTTGAAGATGCTTCATGGATAATTCTGTTAGTCACATGGTCGTTTTAGAGGTTTGTGTTTGACATAATGTATATCTAGGGCAGCCTCACCTTTTCCTCACACTTTCCTTATACCATAAATATGGAATATCATTTTTCTTGCATATAAATATATATGCTGTTTTTGTTCGAGCTTTTTGATGATAAACTTTTCCTCTGCTTTGTGCATTGCAGATCTTGGAAGCAATCACTTCGAAAAAATGCCAAGAATCATTTCATTATGAATCCTTAGAAACTCTTGGAGATTCTTTCCTTAAGTATGCGGCTGGCCAATATCTATACCAAATCCATCCAACTTATCATGAAGGTCTACTCAGCGTGAAGAAGGACAAGATAATTTCTAATGCTGCCCTCAGGAAGTTTGCGTGCAGCTGCGGACTTCCAGTAATCTTTCTTTCTCAACTCTTGTCTTTTCTTTTTCGATTCTTATCCTTCACAATATTGCCTATCAGCATTTTGCATATGCCTTTAGATCCTTATTATTCATGCACTTATGCATCCGGAGTTCAGATTTGAAAGAATTAAAAGTAAATGTAATTGTTGTATTTTGAAAGTGGTTCCTTTTCTTTGATTCAGAATTTTCATTCTTTTTTGCTCAGGGCTTCATACGGAACTCCCCTTTCGATCCAAACAAATGGATTATACCAGGAAATAGATCTGGATATGTTTCTTTAAAAGAGGAGTTAGCATCAGACATGATGAAAATTTATGTAAATGGGAGTAGAAAAATAAAACCTAAAGTGATTTCAGATGTTGTTGAAGCATTGATCGGGGCTTTCCTTAGCACCGGCGGAGAGAAAGCCGCGTTTAAGTTTATGGACTGGATCGGAATTAAAGTGGATTTTAAAACAACACCCAACAAGACTCATTTAAGTATACATCCAGAAAGGCTTGTAAATGTCAAATTTCTGGAATCCTTATTAAACTATTCTTTTAATGACCGTTCTCTCTTGGTAGAAGCTCTGACCCATGGTTCTTACATGCTGCCAGAAATTCCGACATGTTATCAGGTACCTTATAAGTACTGCATTATCTTGTTTTATTTTAATGTCATTATCTTTTTAGCTAAACTGAAAACTTTACTTTATGCCAATGACTTTGTAGCTTAGTGGCATAAGAGCCCCCTCCCCCTTGAAGTGGGAGGTTGTGAGTTTGATCTTGCTTGTAATCTCATGTTATTTTAATTTAAAAAAAAACTGTACTTTATTTGGTAGTATATGGTTCAGACATACAATTTGGGTTTAATTTTTCCCTTTGATCATAAGACACTTGAGATTGAACTGAAGCTTTCCAAAATCACTAGCTTTGAGACTTTTAAATATGCAAGTCAAACATGATTTCCGTCGAATGAGATAGCTATTACTATTAGTTTATCATACATAAAGAAAACTTTTGCTTTTGCTTATGGTTAAAATAAAAGGCAAAGTTTCAGCCTATTTCATGGAAGTTTTGATATGATTCTAGAATTAGTAGTCACTGCTTTTGCTCCTATTTTGTTTCCTTGCTATTCAAAATTATTGAGTATTATATACATTTATTTCCCTGCAGCGACTAGAATTTCTTGGGGATTCTGTGTTGGATTTTCTTGTCACTGTGCATATGTACAATAAGTATCCTGGCTTGTCTCCAGGGTTGTTGACTGACTTGAGGTCGGCTTCTGTAAATAATGATTGTTATGCTCGGTCTGCCATTAAGGCTGAGTTACACAAACACATACTCCATGCTTCTCAAGAGTTGCATAGGGATATTGTTACCACACTAAATGATTTTGAAAAGTTATCTTCTGAACCAACTTTTGGATGGGAGACAAGGACATATTTCCCCAAGGTTAGCCATTATTATTTCAGTTTATTGATCGTTAAGCAATGTCCTAGTTTTGAATGTATGCTTACTCGTGTTACTGTTATAGCAGTGTGTTTTGTATATGTATCCAAGTACCCCCCTCTAGTCCTTTTTATGGGTAACAACTAACCAAATCACTCAAAATGATTAGTGTTAAAATTAGTCAAAGCCAATAAATGTGCAAGAGATGCAATTTTTTTTTTTTTTTAACAAAACCCTTATTTATGAAGATGATGAGTGTGAGAGAATAGATGGGAGAAGACTCGAGTCTGGTGAAAAAAAAGGAAATGATGAGAGAGAATGTGTGAGAAAACATATGAGAGAGGCATGTAATTATTTGGGGTAAAAATGGAAAAAGTGCATTAAATTAAATTTATAAACAATCAGTTTAATGCTTATATATACGACCAATCCTATGTGAGAGAATGTTGCTTACAAATAGGATCGGAGGAAGTATTATTTTGGTAAATTTTCTCATGTAGGGATTAATAGTTATAGTTTTTCAAGACAGTTTTATATTGCAATTCTGCATATTTTAATTCTGGCTTTCAATTCTACACTTATATGTGATTATGTCTTCAGATGTTTGAATCATGAAGAACTTGAGTTTCCTACCTAATCTGTTTTACAAAAAAAAAGACCCTCCAGTTTCCAGAACTCGTAGTATGGTAGCTGTGAATGGTTCTCAAACATATAACTCTTGTTCTTTCAAAGATACAATCCGAATTTTCCAGCAATTGCAAAGGTTTTTTGGATTGGATACTTCTTGCAAATAATATTCTTACTATTATTGATAGGTACTTGGAGACATTATAGAGTCTCTGGCAGGAGCAATCATGGTTGATTCTGGATTTAACAAAGAAATGGTATTTAAAAGCATCATGCCTCTTTTGGAGCCTTTAGTCACACCTGATACGGTACAGATTCACCCGGTTCGTGAATTGCAAGAATACTGCAGCAAACAACGATATATAATGGAGAAGCCAGTGTTTACCACAAACAAAGGCTTAATTTGTGCCACAGTTAGGGTTCTAGCTAATGGAAAAATTTATGAGAAAACCTGTCCAGCAGACCATAAGAAAACAGCAAAAAAGTTAGCTTGTAAAGAAGTTTTGACTTCCTTGAAGAACACTAATTCTGTATGAAGAAACAAGCGTGTAATATAATGGAATTTTTATGGGGTAATTAATTATAGGTATTGTGTAAGGAACTTAATTAAGATGAGGTTCCACGAAATGACGAAATTAATCTCAGATCCCACGAAGTTATTATCGGCAGCTCAAAATTGTTACTGAATAAGGATTTAAAAGTTGTGATTGTCAAATCCTAAGTTATTATTGTCTGGTCAAACAGTTGTTGTTGCCTCGGATTGATTTCATGATTTTGTGGGACTTTATTTTAATTAAGTTTCTTATACGGGAGCTATAAGTAAATACCCCAATTTTTATTTGGTTAGCTAGCAAGGTCTCATAATATATGGGATTCTCATTTTTTATTGATCTTTATGTACGTACAGCTTTTTGCAATATGTAAATCAACTGTGGTGGTTAAAGGCCGGTGAAATTAGACCAGAACGAAATTAGGAAGTAAAAAATAAATTATACGCCATCTGCCCTTAATATAAAACATTGTTTCATTACTTTTTGTTCCTATTTATGATACATGATCCCAAATTATACGTTATTTAAAAAATATTTTCAAATATAATGTTTTCCCCCATTCCTTAAATAAATGAATTTTTTTAAATATTCTTATTTAATTAGGAGCATATTTGCATTTTTCAGACAAATACAGATATGTATTTTTAGTAATTGTTTACTACTATATCCACTTTATAATGTAAGATGTAACATGAAAATTGTTTTAGCTCACGTTATAAGAGGTAATATGTGAAAGTTACGATAATAAATGTTTTCTTTCCATTTTTACCCTTGTATATTAAATGTAAAAAGGGGAGGGAGAGTTTATATGTAATAAATAATATAAGGGTAAAATTGGAAAATTACATTTACCCATAATAAATGACTCATGTTTCTTTCGTTTATATAAATGGTTGACTCCCTCTTATAATATAAATTAGAAAGAGTATATTTAGGGATAAAGGGAGAGTATGTCAAACTTGTTAATCAAATAGGAGCTTTGGTTTAGTCATAAGCTATTCAAAGAAGCTTATGGTAATCAATTGTAAATTTTTATCTTAAATCTATTCTTCCCACCACTAATCCAAGCACGCAATTATTCCATGAATTCAACTCAAACGACATGGAGAGACCTACATTTGCATAAACTCTCTTGGGAACCCAATGAGTAGAGGAGGAGACCACTTTCCACTCAGGCTAGATTTGTACCCATTCCATGGGATTGTGGCACAAACTTGTAAAACACCAATAGATTAACACAAGGATTATTATGTTGAAGGGCATTTTGGGAAAAAAAATGAAGAAAGAAAATGAATAAAAGGAGAAAAAATGAAACTGAATTTGTTAAGAATTTATTTGGCATGTTTAAAAAGATAGACTGAATCAATGTAAAATTAGAATATCGTAATTCAGTGGATTATATATATATATATATATATATTAAACATGAGAATATAATTTTACATCTATAGATATATTTGCAAGAATAAGTTAATTTTTTCCCATTATGTTGAAGAAATTTAAGTGGTGGCAGCCTGGCAGGAGTCCTTCTAGGAATAGGAAAGGTCACTTCACTCATAGGATACATCATAGATAATTTTTTTCAATAAGAAACATAATATCACGACTTTTAATCTTTTTTCAAGTTTGCTATAAATTTACAATAAAGATATGCCACTGTTTTCTAGATGCTACTTCTTCCATAAGTAGTTGCATGTGTATAGAAAGTTTACCTGCAGATGCATCATGCATGAAGTCTCGCC
Source organism: Mimosa bimucronata (assembly GCA_037074515.1). Taxonomy (NCBI): domain Eukaryota; kingdom Viridiplantae; phylum Streptophyta; class Magnoliopsida; order Fabales; family Fabaceae; genus Mimosa; species Mimosa bimucronata. The sequence goes on along the minus strand of CM073443.1, from coordinate 10,149,370 downwards.
TCTGAGAAGTTTCCTTCAGAGTGAGACTGCCTTGTTGCATTCTTCTCCCTCTCCAATAATAAAAACGACTCTTTTCATTCTTTTTGATTTGTGGGGTCTCCTTAACTTCAAAGTTAACTTGCTCACTAAGTGGAGTCACTGGCCTCTATTCTATTTATACTTCCGTTTCAGACAACTTTGCTTTGTGCCTCTCTCTCCCTCCCTCTCACAAACTTTTCACCTACATTTTCTATTGCCCATTTGAAATTGCAAAGAACATCAAAAGCTTGAAGCTTTGATAGGCAATCTTATCCTTCATAGGCTGTCATGGAAAAGAATTTGGTGCAAGGATCAGGTAACTTTTCATGCCTACTTTTTTTATTTTTGCTGATGTGATGATGATGATGATGATTCAAAAAGGAAATTACTTTTTTTTCTTACTATGTTTTCTTTCTGTTTGACCATTTGTGTGATTCTTTCAGTGAATGAAACTTATAATGAGGGGCAACCTCATTATATCCCATCCGAACTGGTCAACAGATTTTCACTCATTAATGGAGGCAACACAGTGTACCATTGCTATCTAATAGAGTTGAAACAAGACTTTACCTATGATGTATCAACTAGTGATGTTATTCTTGCCATAAGGTGTGAGCTTGACCCTGAAATTATCAGCTCAATGGAATTTAAAATGTGTATTAACCGAGGGAACCTCACAGTGAAGTTTAAATACATTGGAACAATAAATCTTGGCCTAAACGAGGTATGCCACCTTGTTCTTTTTCTGCATTGTATAGCATAATACTATCCCATGTCCTTTAATATAAAAACTACTTAACTAATTTATGTATATTGAAGAAATTAATTAAATTACTTATTTGTTAAAAATGTGTTTTATTTTTCCTAAAATACCCTCTTAAATCATTTGTATTGAAGCTACATTTTAATACAAACTCCCTCAGCATGCACAATCAATATGGATAGTTTAGGAAGAAATGATAAATACAGGGACAAAGTAGACTAGAGTCCCATATGTAAGACGAAATTCAACCTCCTACTGACCCTCAATGATTGTAGGTGGTAGTAAGTCTTACAAAGTTTAATGCACTTACTATGCTTTTTTTCCCCTTCTGTTTAGGTTCTTCTCAGGAGAAAATTCCAGATCACTGTATTTGGGATTCTCCTCTATCATAATATGGATAAGTTGATAGGCATATTGAATGAACTCTGTTTGGAAGATAATGCTGACAGAGATTATCTACTGCTTCCAGTTCCAGACACTCCCATACATATGAGACCTTTGACCATTGATTGGTCTTCAGCTACTTCTGTATTCTCATCTAACGAAGATTGTAACAATCATTTTACAAAATTATGTACTAAAGAAGATGAGGTTTGCTCATGCAAACTTGAGAATTCATTGGTCTATACTCCTCATAATGGTCAATTTTATATCATCACTGATAGACTGGAATTGGATGGAAACTCTTTACTCAGACTCAGGGATGGTGGAGCGATAACATACAAGAAATACTTCAAAGAAAAGTATGATAGTATATGTTGCTTACGTCTAGTTTTTTAATTTATTATGTGTGTGTGTGTGTACTCCCCATTGAGTGCTTTACTTGAGATATTTTCTTATCCCTTATCCTACATTTCAGGTATGGAATTCATTTGCGTTATGAAAACCAACAGCTATATAACGGAAGGCATATATTTCATGTAAGAAATTACCATCTCAAAAGCAGACAAGTGAAGGAAAGAGGTTTGGATTTTCATTGTTGTGATTGGACTTATACTTGTAAAGCTTCCTGTGCCATAAGGTTTCTGAAAAGAACACAGTTGTTTTTTCTTACAAAGCAACTTCAAAAACTATTTTTAGTTTGTTAATTTTTTCCTGGAATTTTTAACTGTTTCTTTTATATTAGGAGCATTTTTGCAAAAATTGAGGTTCAATCCCTCCATAAGACTACTTGATTTGAAAGATAATAGCAGAGATTTTTAGTATTATTTGTCTCTTTGCATGCTGTTAAATATGACCTTTTTTTTCCCAGAATCAACCAAGAGTTCTGTTGAATTGCCTCCTGAGCTATGTTCTATCATTATGTCACCCGTATGTGTGAGTACAATATATTCATTCTCCTTCATTCCATTGATAATACATCGGCTTGAGTCGTTACTGTTGGCTTTCAACTTGAAAAAGATGTGCAAGCAAAATGATATTCCAGCATTCAAGGTAAGCTACAATTCTTTTGCTGCGAAAATGTGCTTTCATGATATAGTTATGATGATTGTATTTCCAAGTTTTGTCAAGGATTTAAAAAATTGTGTCTTTTTACTGAGGCTCATTAACTACTCATACGATGTATAATAGGAATGTACGTTTTTCAAGATTAAAGTATTTTTTATTTTATCATTTATGGACCAAATGGAGAAGTAGTTTTAATGGCAAACACAATGCTAAAAGCAGGACACTAGTAACCAAAGCAAAAGAACAGCTCCCTCCTCTTTTTCCAACTAGTATCAACCAATACACCATAGAGATTAATCAGACTACTAAACAATAATGTGACACTTCTGATATGATGTGAATTTTCTATGTTCGCATATTTTGGTTTAACTCTGTTGTGTCTACTCAATATGGGTGGATAATAATTTGCTTAAATATGTTTGATGGATTATTCTGTTTGCCATTTCATTATTTTAGAAGGTTTGATTTTGACATAGTGTCCACTGTAAACTTCTCCATCTCTTACTGCTTTCATTATATCTTAATGGTAGAATTTTATTTATGTTTTTTCTAGTGTTTTTGGTGATACCTGTACTTATGCCATTTTCTTTGTGCAATGTAGATTTTGGAAGCAATTACTGCAAAAGAATGTCAAGAGCCATTTCATTATGAATCATTAGAGACTCTTGGAGATTCTTTCCTAAAATATATTACTTGTCAGCATCTTTATCAAACCCATCCATTTGATAATGAAGGTCTTCTCAGTGAGAAGAAAAACAAGATTATATCTAATGTCACCCTCTCTAGGCTAGGGTGCAACTCTAAACTTCCGGTATTCTCTGTTTCTCACCTTAATCCCACAAAACACCTTAACAAAGAAAATTAAAAATCCACTTATGTTTTGTGCTGTATTCAGAAAATGGTTCCTTTTTTCTCTTTCTTAACTTTCATTCCTTTTTTTTTTTTAATTACAGGGATTCATACGAACCAGCCCTTTCGATCCAAAAAAATGGATTATACCGGGAGATAGATCTAGAAATGTTACTTTAAAAGAGGAGTTGGCTTCTAATATGACAAAGATGTATGTCAGTGGGAATAGAAAAATAAAACATAAAATAATTGCAGATGTTGTTGAAGCCTTAATTGGGGCTATCCTTAGCAATGGTGGAGAGAAAGCTGCTTTGAAGTTTATGGATTGGATTGGAATAAAGGTGGATTTTGACATAGCACCCAATAAGAGGCTTTTAAGAATGCAACCAGAGAGGCTTGTGAATGTCAAATATTTTGAATCCTTATTGAACTACTCATTCATTGACAGCTCTCTCTTAGTGGAAGCTCTCACCCATGGTTCCTACATGCTTCCAGAAACTCCATGTTATCAGGTATTTCAAAACCAAAAACAGTTCTATATTTTTGCCACTCCCTCTATTCATTTTTTATAAAATACAATTTACCGAATCATGTTTGAAAATTGGTTAACGTTAGTTGGAGACTAAAAAAATGTAAAAATTGTAACTTTTTTTTGCCAAAGATAACATCATTTATATAGAAGAGAGAGAATGCGTGTTGGGAGTTGTATACAATGATAGTATGAGTAATATACGGGGGTGTAATAAGAAATTAATAAAAAAAGTTTGAGACAACCTCTAAGTGCCTTTTATAAAAGGAAACATATCATACCTAAAAAAAAGTCTTTTATAAAAAGGAATGAAGGCAGGAGTATGGTTCAGGCACATACTTGTCAAAACACACTTGACATGAGACTGAACTGAAGTTAGTTTTAGGACTCCTGATTATTTTCAGCCTAGCTTATTGTAGGGCCACCATCACCATCACCATCACCATCATCGGTTTATTATTTTGCTTACTGTTATCTATGGAATGCAAAATTTTCAGGGTCTTTCATTTATAAGCAGCCTATTTTTGGAAGTTTATATGTAACCCATGAGAAGTTTCTGTTTGTTACTTTCATAATAATTGAATTAAGCATACAATTTTAGGTATCAAAAAATTAAGTATACAATTTTTTTTCCTGCAGCGACTAGAATTTCTTGGGGATTCTGTGTTGGATTTTCTCGTGACTGAGCATCTGTACAATAAATATCCTGGACTTTCTCCAGGATTATTGACCGACATGAGGTCTGCTTCAGTGAACAATGATTGTTATGCTCGATCTGCCATTAAGGCTGAATTACACAAACACATACTTCATTCCTCTCAAAAATTGGAAAAAAATATTGTTGAAGCAATAAATAATTTTGAAGAGTCATGGACTGAACCAACTTTTGGATGGGATACAGAGACTTATTTCCCTAAGGTTAGCCCTCACTATTCATCTTATTGATTTCAAGCGCTGCTTTTGTTGAGTCTATGTTTAATACTACTATTATTGTCATAGTCGTGTTTTAGCGCATATATTCAAATACCCTTTGATTAGGTAAATTTGCTCATGAATAGAGTAGGTGATCTCGCCTTTTGATTGCATACTTCCACAATAAAATATTGAGAGTGAACTTACCTAGTGACACAAGAAACTGTAATTGTGTATAGAACTTGCATCTCATAATTGGTTATATGAAACCCAATGCATCACTTTTTCCCTTATATTGAGTCCTCTTAAAATGGGTAGATATAGACCAAAGAGAATGCCCAATAAAATTATTAACAAGACCTTTTGGCTAACATTTTATCAAAAGAATTAGTTATTGGTAGAGCACAATGGGTCACATGATTTATATAGTTGAACCCAAATTAGTTGGATAAAGCTGCTCGTTGTTGTTGTTGCAATTTTTGCCATATTTTTTTGAATGTAGAGAATCTAGGTCAAGAACACCTTATAACATATACTGCCTCTATAGGAGTGCATGTAAAATAATCTAAAATTCCTTAATCTTGAATCCAATATTAGTATTTCTCTCTCTTTAAAGTAATTTATGTGAAATGTTTTAAGATGCCTATCATTCCTGAAATAATAATGTTCTTATTTATTTATAGGCACTTGCAGACATTATAGAGTCTCTAGCTGGAGCAATTATGGTTGATTCAGGTTTCAACAAAGACGTTGTGTTTAAGAGCATCATGCCCTTATTGGAACCTTTGATAACACCTGAAACTGTACAGATTCATCCTGTTCGTGAATTGCAAGAACTCTGCCAGAAACAACATTTTAAATTGGAGCCGCCATTGGTGTCCACAAGCGATGGCTTAACTTGTGTTAAAGTTCGAGTTCTAGCCAATGGGAAAATTTATGAGAGATCCTCCAAAGCTGGCCGTAAGGATACAGCCAGAAAAATGGCATGCAAGGAAGTTTTGACTTGCTTGAAGAAAATCAATTCTATATGAAGACACAAGGAAGTGGGAAAAATATAAAATGATAGATGGTTTGTTTGGTTTAAGTTATTTTATGTAATTTTGCGTTGTACAGGCAAAATATATGGGATTAATTTTGCCTCGTAAAATGTAAAAGTGCTTTTCTAAGTGTTACCACTCTAGAGTTGTTTCAAGAGAGCATCCTCTCGTAATCATAGGGTGTGTTTGGATTAGCTTATGAGAAGTAATTTTTTTCAATCTGACTTTTTCAAAAGTAAGATTGGATAAAAGTCAAATTGTGTGAAGTGATTTATGTATGGATTTGTGATAATAGAAGTGACTTTTTTTTTCAATCTGACTTTTAGAAACATGTTTGGATGACTATTTTGAAAAGCAAGTTTAGATGAAAAATTACTAATAAAACATTATTGTTATTAAATAATACATATAGAATATGTATATATTCTTATAGTTTAGAAAGAAAAAGTGAAATTTGGGACTTTTTGAGGATTTTAAAGGTTTAGTTTCTCCCTTATTTTAAGGAAAATAATTTGAAAAATTCTATTTTTAGCTCAAATGAGGATATTGTGGGAGAAAATAGTTAAATATTATTATGGTAAGTTTTTAGAGATAAAAAAGAAATTTTAAATTAAAAGAAAATATCTTATTTGATAATTTTAAGGGTCTAATAGTCTAATTTTCCTACCCATTATATTAAATAATACACAATAAAAAGCGTGGGACCCATCATTTCAACCCCCAGAAGCCAAAAGCTCCAACTTCCAGCTTTTTCTTAGAAGCCCATTTGAAGTCATAAGCTCTTCTCCAAAAAAGCCAGACCAAACATGATAAATAAGCCACATTTTGCTTCTACGACTGGGCTGGACTTTTGGACCTCCAGAAGCTATACCAAACACACCCATCATTTTTCTCATTTTCTTATCATAATCACTCTTTCACCTTTAGATTTTTAGTGAATGGCCTAGATGTGATATCTAATAAAATGTTATTATAATATTTTTAACATATAAATAAATAATTTCAACTTCTTAAGTTTTTATTTGGATTGGATTGTGTACACTTTTAGTATAAGAAAAATTAACGTAGAAAATATTTTAATGATAGTTTAATATACTTACATATCAACCATCTATATTACATATCAACCATCTATATTTTTATCCAATAGTAGATATAAAATTATGAGAAGGTTACGGGAGAGATGATTATGAAATAAGCCCAACCACTCACATCTATAAGAGGAAACCTAGGAGAATACAAGCAAAAGTATAGTTGCTTTTTGCAGACCAGGGAGTTGACCTAAAGATTTCTACGACTTCGGATAAAGAAGCAGAGAGCTAGAATGGTCTTGGGATGCTTCTAGGCATGACTTTGTAAAAGGGTATTTTGGGGACTGTGTGAATTACCGTTTTTTTGCCCACATGTGAATTACCTTTTGACTAGTATTAACATTGGTGTTTCTTTGGAGAGGGCAACTGGGCACGTTGTAGTCTGTAAACATAATGTGGTGAGGAGAGCTCTTGCCTCACAAATGGCAGAACCATAGTGTCTTTTGTACGAACCTAGTGTGTGGGCAATCTGCTACTGTAACCTCCCAATATTAAGACTTTAATAATTCTATATAGTAGTCAGAATCTTATGAATCTCTATTATTAAAAAATAAGCAGGAAATGTACAAATATATTGATGTATTTTTTATATGCATGTATCATACTCAAATCATACAACACAAGTCAGAATCAATAATGAATCACACGATTCACGATAACGTTTTGATGTATGTTTATACACATGCTAAAAAAACTTTTATTCTTTTCAAATCCATTGGCATCATTGCTTTGATGTTTACTTTTTAAATGCTTATTTTATGAAATATGAAGTGTTATTTGCCATTAAAATGTTAATACACACAAACTTTTGATGTTTTCTTATCAAAAAATTATATTTATATATAATAATTAATCATAAATCTTATGATACACGATACAATTTAAATCACGATTCTAAAATAGTCTTTTCAATTCACGACTCGTATCCATATTTGATAAATTCTTTTATTGGTGTTATATCATAATGTGAAGTCTACTTGTACAAACTCATCCAGTCCTTAATACAAGATCAAACTAACTAATTTGGGGAGATTAAGAAAGCTAAATAAATATCAGTTTAAAGTATTTATAATTATCATTTTTCTCTAAATTAATTTGACCGAGTTACAAATGATATATAATCTAATTTAACTTACAAACTGATATGTAATCTAATGATACAAATAAGTACTCCCTCCATCCCTATATAGAAGAGTCCAACTAACAAAATCACGTAGATTAAGAAAGTGGTTGGAAATAATACATATGTCTTAACTAATTTTATTTTCTCAAGTTTGCCTTATTTATGATGGGGTATATAAGAGAGAGAAATATGATAATACTCCCTCCGTCCCTATATATAAGAACAAAAAATTTGAATGGTTTTGTCCCTTTTTATAAGAGCCTAACACAATTTGTCAAATCATTTAATTAGTTTTTTCCCATTTTACCCATAATTATTCTCTCTATTCACATTCTCTTTCATACTCATTTATAACACTATCATCACATTTCTCTCTCTTACATAAATAAGGGCAAACTTGAGAAAACAAAATTATTTCAGACATATTTATTTCTTTCAACCACTTCCTTAATCTGCGTGATTTTACCTCTTTGGCTTTTATAATAAGGGACGGAGGGAGTAATAAATAAATATGAAAAAGAATGTAAATAGAGTAATAATGATGGGCAAAGTGGGAAAAAATAATTAAATGCTTTGATAAATCTAGCAAATTTCTTATAAAAGGGGACAAACCCATTCAAATTTTGGGTTCTTATTTATAAGGACGGAGGGAGTATGTCAAAGAGGTTATGCAACATATCTTATAATTAAGTAATTTATTTAGATTCCTTAATCTCATAAAAAATTAGTCAATTGTGTTTTATATTAAGTACCGGAGATGGTATATTAGTATTGTATCATTTGAAGAGATCTTGCTAGAAAATTCTTGTATTTATAAAGAATAATATTTTTTAGTGCATCGTTATGCATTAACCGTTTGTATTACAATGATTTCTCCATTTCCCTTAATTTCCTATTTATCTCTTTTTTTGAGTGACTATTTAGCTCTTTGCTAAAAAAGGGAGTCATACGAGAACTTTGGAATTCTTCAGCCATCGGTATAGCAGCTCAGTCCTTCTTGTTGAAGACGTTAACTTTTCATGGTTTAAGTCTTTTTTTGTTGTAATATTGTTACATTCTAGCTTTCACTGATTAGCTTTGTAGTAATTATTATTATTATTATTATTATTATTATTATTATTATTATTATTATTATTATCCAATTTAGAATGTTCACAGTGTAATGTACAGGTAACTTGCATAACAAGGAGAGAAGCTGGCCTACAGAAGCATGATTGTTTTGCATTTTTCTTGAGAGCTTTCCTTGAGCTATCCTTTTTTCTGAAAGCAAGAACCAATAATGAATCTTTTCAATCTTTTTGAGTTGTGGGGTCTCCTTAAGTTGAAAGCTAACTTGCTCACGAAGGAGATGCCGGCCTGTATTATTTACACATTGAATTCTGATAACTTTTTTGCTTTATGCTTGCCTGCCTTGTGGTATGTCTACGTTGGATTGATCCCTCACCTTCCTTTATTCGAATTTTTTACCTGAAATTTGTGTCACCGATTTGAAATTGCAAAGAAAGAAGCCATGAAAATAGAAGTCATTTACTAATGGTTCCTTTTTAAGGTTCTAAGAAAAATAAAGCTTCCTTTGAAGCTTACAAATAACTTCACGATCTTGGAGCTTTGACTGGCAATCTTCTTGTCCCTGATATCTCGTCATGGAGAAAAACTTGGTGGGAGAATTAGGTAAATCTCTATCCCATTATTATTTACTTTTACCATATATAAAAATTGAGATGATAGTTCAAAATGAAACTAGTTTGCTTTCCACTCATGTTTTCTTCTTGTTTAACCATTTATCTGATTCTTATTACAGTGAATGAATCCCATGATGAAGAGCAACCTCATTATATCCCATCTGAATTGGTCAACAGATTTTCACCCACTGATGGCAATACTGTGCACTATCACTGCTATTTAATAGAGTTGAAACAAAACTTTACCTATGATGCTTCAACTAGTGATGTTATTCTTGCCGTAAGGTGTGAGCTTGACCCAGAAGTTATTGGGTCAATGGAATTTGAAATGTGCATTAACCAAGGGAGCCTGGCAGTAAAGTTTACATACATTGGAACAAAAAATTTTGGCCTAAATGAGGTATGGCACCCTATGACCCTATCCTCTTTCTGTGTTATACTCCCTCCATTCCTTATTATAAGACATGTTTTGTTGGCATGGTATGTTTATTATTATAAGAGATGTTTAGATGTTGTCTGAAATTTTTTTGTTGTTGCCCATTTTGCCCTCATCTAATATCTCATATTACTCATGATTAATCCCCACTTTCTCTCGCATCACTACAATTTTTCTATATTCCACATAAATGAGGATGTTCTTGGCCAAAACAATTACATTTTCTACGTATTGCTTGTCTCCAACTAATTTTAACCAACACTTCGAACAACTTAATTCGGTTATTTGTTTCTTATAATAAGGAACAGAGGGATTATAGCACAATAGCAGGAATTACATAGTTTAATGAAGTTACGATGTTTCATTTTTGTCCCCTTTTCAGGTTCTTCTGTGCAGAAAATTCCAGATTACTGTATTTGGGATTCTTTCTGGTTATAATATGGCTAAGTTGAAAGACGTTCTAAATGCACTCTACTGTATGGAAGATAATCTTGAGGTTGATTATCTTATACTTCCATCTACTACCACACATCAAAGACCTTTCACCATTGGTTGGCCTTCATCTCAAGAAGGTTGCAACAATCATGTTGCAAATGTATTCACTACAGATGGTCCGGTTTGCTCCTGTGAACTTGACAATTCATTGGTCCATACTCCTCATAATGATCTTTTTTATATCATTACTGGTAAAATGGAATTGGATGGAAACTCTCTGCTCAGGGGTAGCAAGAAAATGACATACAAAAAACTCTTCAAAAACAAGTATGATAATATATGTACTGATGATGTCTAGTTTTTCAAAGTTGATATATTTCCCATTGGGTGTTTTATTCCCACATATATTCTTATCTTAATCCTACATTTCAGGCATGGAATTCATTTGCATTATGAAAACCAACAGCTATATAATGGAAAGCATATATTTCGTGTGAAAAACTACCTTGACAAGAACAGACAAGTGAAGGAAACAGGTTTGAACTTCCGTTCTTGTATCTGGATTCTTACCAGTAAAGGTTCTTGTGCAAGAAGGTTTCTGAGAATTTTGTTTCCCATGAAACAAGTGCGAAAGCTATTTTAAGTCTTTTTTTACCCTCTAGAAGCTTCTACTTTCTAACTTTCCTTATCATTTGTTTCTCAGTGTGCTGCTGATTATATATTATCCTTTTATTTTTCAGAAGCAACAAAGGCTTCAGTTGAATTGCCTCCTGAACTATGCTCTATCGTCATGTCACCCATATCAGTCAGTACAATATATTCATTCTCACTCATTCCATCGATAATACATCGGCTTGAGTCATTACTTGTAGCTTTCAACTTGAAAAAGATGTGCATGCAAAATGACATACCAACTAAGAAGGTGAGCTACTATTCTATTGCTGCGAAAACGTGCTAGCACGATTTAGCTCTAACGGTTTTATTTCCATTTTTTTTTTAGGATTGAACATTTCATATCTTTCTGCTGAGGGTCACTAAGTACACATGATGAATAAAAAGGATATATGTTTTAATACATGATTTTCTTGATTAATCATTTATATAGAAGAATCTTTCTCATTTTTTGGACCAAACAAAGAAGCAGTTCTAGTGGCAAACATTGTTAAAAGCAGAGAGCCTCAGATAAACAAAACAAAAGAACTGCTCTAGCCACTTTTTGCCGACATCGTGTTTAGCTATATTGATTAGAGAAGAACAAGAACAGAGGAGGATGAAACATCTTCATTAATCATTGATCTATAGGCTCATACCATCTTAACTATGATATTAACTAACAAGATAAGATCTTAACCACAATTCAATATTCCAACACACTGTCTCAACCAATACCTAATAAATAGGTTGAACAGATTACTAAACCATAATGTAACAGGTTTTTATGTGATCTGAACATTTTATGTTATCATATTTGGTTTGACTGTATTGGCTCTTCTCAATATGGGTGTGTATTTATTTTTCTTGAAAAAGCTTGATGGATTATGCTGTTTGCCATCTCATTTTTCTTTAGAAGTTTTGACTTTGACATAATAGTTCACTGCAACCTTCTCTATCTCTTACTCATGTCTTCATCATCTCTTAATGATGGGCTTCTATTTTCTGATATATTCCTTCAGTCCCTAGTATAAGAGTTAGTTGGAGGTAAATATAAGATCTCAATCTGCTTAGTTTCCTAAGTTTATAATTTCTTCCCCCAAAATATCCATATTGATTTCTCACATTAAGTGGCTTCCATCCAAGGGTAATCATGTTGAAAAAGGGAATTTTAGGAAAACCAACCCATGTTTGATACAGATAACTTACTAGACTAATTTCATTAATCTACCCAAATTAATTATCTACCTCTCATATTAATGACCAGAGTTAGTGTATATATATATATATATATATTTTGTTCTAGTGTTTTTGGCGATGCCTGTACTAATGGTATCTTCTTTATGCGGTGTAGATCTTGGAAGCAATTACTGCAAATGGATGTCAAGAGCCCTTTAGTTATGAATTATTAGAGACTCTTGGAGATTCTTTCCTTAAATATATTACTTGTCAGCATCTTTATCAAACCAATCCATCTGATAATGAAGGTCTTTTAACTGAGAAGAAGAACATGATGATATCTAATGCCAACCTCTGTAGGTTAGGGTGCAACTCTAAACTTCCGGTATGCTTTCTTTCTCACCTTAAAACACCTTAACAAAGAGACATAAATGAAAACATAATCCACTTGTGGGTTGTGCTGTATTCTGAAAATAGTTCCTTCCCTTTCTTTTATTTTTCATTCTTTTGTTTTCTTTGTGGCAGGGCTTCATAAGAACTGTCCCTTTTGATCCAGATAAATGGATTATACCAGGAGATAAATCTAGAAACGTTACTTTGAAAGAGGAGTTGGTCTCTGATATGACAAAAATGTACTGTGTTGGTGGGAACAGAAAATTGGACAATGACATAGTTGCAGATGTTGTTGAGGCCTTAATTGGGGCTGTCCTTATCACAGGTGGAGAGAAGGCTGCTTTGAGTTTTGTGGATTGGATTGGACTTAAGGTGGATTTTGACATTACACCTATTAAGAGGCTGTTCAGCATACAACATCCTGAGACACTAGTAAATGTGAGATTTCTGGAGTCCTTATTGAAGTACTCATTCAATGACAGCTCTCTCTTGGTGGAAGCCCTCACCCATGGCTCTTACAGGCTGCAAGAACTTCCACGGTATCAGGTACTCCTCTAATCCTTAATGTAAAAATTATTTAATTAATTTGATTGGATTTAGAAAATTAGGTAGGTTTGTTAATTATAAATGATATAACATGTTTTTACTAAACTACCTTAAACACTTTTCTTAATTCCCTCCCCACTTTCTTATTTGAGGGAGAATTAATAGGAGTAATATGGGGAATGATAAATATGGCAAACATGTTTTACAATTAGGACTAAGTTCAAATCTACAGTTAGGTCCTACATTAAGGACTAAAGAATACTTTAAAACCAAAAACTGATTTTCACGTTGCTATCATTGGTTTTGGCTAAACCAAAATCTGTACTTCATTTTCGCATACAAGCAGTAGCTTGCTTGGACTACTTATTCACTTTCGCGAAAAGGCCCAAAATAGTGGAACACATACAGACACTTGACATGAGACTGAATTGAAGTCAGCTTTAGGACTATTGATGAATATCCACCCAATAGAAGGGCTATGACTAATATTGTCAGTTGATCATATGAAAAGAAGAGGTTAATTTATTTATAGTTATCTGTGAAAGTCAAATTAGAGAATGAGCCTTTGAGAACAGGTAAGGTTGCCTCCATATGACATGGAAGTCACAACTTTAAATCTTAGAAATAACCCCTCTGTTTGTAGAGGTCATTTCGTTAGAAGTAGCCTATCTTTTGAAAGTTTTGATGTAACCCATAAGCAGTTATGTTTTTTTTTATGTTACCTTCATAATAAAAGAATTGAATATATATAATATGTATACATTTTTTTCCTGCAGCGACTAGAGTTTCTTGGGGATTCAGTGTTGGATTTTCTTGTCACTGAGCATATGTACAATAAGCATCCTGGCTTGTCTCAAGGGTTGTTGACTGACTTGAGGTCGGAATCTGTAAGTAATGATTGTTATGCTCGGTCCGCCATTAAGGCTGACTTACAAAAGCACATACTTCATTCCTCTCCAGAAGTAGATAAGAATATTGTCCAAGCAGTGGAGAATTTTGAAGAAACATCATATTTCCCCAAGGTTAGCTCTCACTATATATTCTGTCTATTATTGGCCTAGAGGCAATGGTATGTGGTTGAGCCTTTGCTTCTTTATATTAGGGCTTATATTCAAATACTACCTCTAATCCTTAATATAAGATCTAACAATTAGTCATTGTATATGATCTTGTATCACAGTATTAGTGATGTAATCTAACAGATTAATGCTCACTTTTTTATTCTCTTTTTCTTAAATCACATCCTCTGCCTTCATATTATGAATGTAAAGCTTCTAAGTTGAGACAACATATATAGCATATACTTTTTTTTATAACCGTCCAAGCCACCCAATATTCGGTGCTTTTTGTTTTTCTTTTAAGAAAATCCATTGCCAAGTATCCGAATTCCGAGCAATTGACTAATTCGGATATCGAGGCTTTGTGCTTAGGATGCTTCTCCACAAGAATCGTTTTTAATAAGGCGGGATTCGAACTCAGTTTTCCCACTTTATTGCCTTGCTAGTCCACCATTAGACCAAGTAGCTTTAAGTCATATATATATATAGTGTATACTTTTCTTTTTCGCCAACCATATATATAGCATATACTACTTCCATAGGAAGTTGTGTATAATCTAAGACCAATTAACATTAAATCCAATATTAATATTACTCTTTGACGTCAATGGCTTTGTAGCCTAGTCACATGTTTACTCTCCTATAACTGATAGGTTACCGGTTCGATTCCGCCGATGACCTCATGTCATTAACTCAAAGAAAATGTATTTTTTGACAGGTACTTGCAGATATTATAGAGTCTCTAGCTGGAGCAATTTTGGTTGATTCTGGGTTCAACAAAGCGGCTGTGTTCAAAAGCATCATGCCCTTACTGGAACCTTTGGTAACACCTGAAACTCTACAGATTCAACCTTACCGTGAGTTGCAAGAACTCTGCCAAAAACAACATTATAAATTGGAGGAGAAGCCATTGGAGTTCACAAACGATGGCTTAACTTGTGTCACAATTAGGGTTATAGCTAATGGGAAAATTTATGAAGAAACCTCTAAAGCTGCCAATAAGGACGTAGGCAAAAGACTAGCCAGCAAGGAGCTTTTGGATTCCTTGAAGAAATAGGTAGCTGGTGGATTGATATAATATCATATGTAGTCTATTAATATCTCATATCTTTGTAAACATTGGGCTTGAAAAGTTGAAATTATATATAATTTTGATTATAACTTTCTGCTTTTTCTTTCTTGTAGAATCTTTATATATATTGCTGTTTGCCATGGGTGAATTAAGTATGGTTAATGAAATTAGCTTTAATCAAACTATACAAAATTAACATATACTTGCAATTAAGAGAAAGTAGACAAAATTAAGAATTAAGAAAATGAGATATATAACATGAAGTTATGAAAGGTATGAGAAGAATATGAAATAACAATGGAGCTTAAATCAAATGTTGAGGAATCAAATTAAAAAACGAATAATATGAGGTTATTGAAATTAATTCAAATAAAATTAAGCATGTATTCTTCAACTATAAAATATATATTCCTATTTGCCATGTGTAAACTAAGAAGGGAGAAATGATTCAAGATCACAATGAAAGAATTTAATTACTCAAATCGTTAATAACAACTTATGAGCTTGCAATGACAAATTATAAATGGGCCAATTTGACCCCTCAATTAACAAGCTCTAACAGTCAACGTTGTAGACCAAAATATGCTTAGGTAACGTCCATGTGACATCCACCTCAATTTTTTTTCATGCCAGATTTTTCAAAAATAAAAATTTTAAAAAAAGCTTCATTTCTCTCTTTTCTCTCTCCATCTCCCTCTCTCACTCATCGACAAACCTAATGAAGATGGCTGAAAGCCTTGTACCGCACAACCATAGCTAGGCCATAAATTTCAATGTTTTACCGGCTTAATGTTCTTCTTGATGTTTTAGCATGAGAACTATCATCTGAAAAATTCTATGAGCAAAATGGTGAGACAAAAGCCTTAGTAATATATAAATTCAAACTCATCGTACATACCAATATGTGCTACTGAGGTGTAAAGTGGGATAGAAACAAATACATTTATATTTACAGTTTAAACAATATGATCAAACATCTCAACTTAATTAAGTCTCTCCCTTTTCAGCAAAAAAAGTCTCTCCCTTGAGATGATTGCATACTACAAACCCTAAGATTTACCACCATCATTGTGGAGACATGCCTACAAATCACATTGACCTATCCCCTCCCCGAGAGAACGAGAAATTATTAGAGTATGTCCTTCTTAAAGGATGAGTGAGCCACAAGACATATCCAATGTAGGATGAAGAAACCAACACAATAAGTATCAATGTAATGGTCCATTTGGTACAATCGAAGTGGGGGGTGGGAAGTGGAACTCTCTTTTTTGGTTGTTTGGTCTGGTGGAAGTCAGTTCTTGATGGAACCCACTTCCATAAAAAATGTTGGAAGTGAGTTCCATCACTACCCCATGGAACTAAGTTCCATGTCTAGTTCCATGGCTATATTCCTCCTTTGCCCTTCCAATTTTTCATCTTCCCTACCACAACTAACAACCTCGATCCTCCACGAACAACAGTGGCCCTTCATAGCAACGATGACGATGGACCATAGCAATAACAGTGGTGATGGTCCTCTGTCTTCTTCAACCTTCATAGAAGTGTCAGCGGCGACGGTCCTTCATCCTCTTCAATCTCCACAGTAGTAGCGGCGGCGATGGTCCTTCGTCCTCGTCAATCTCCATAGCTGTGACGATGGTGACGGTCCTCCGTCTTCTTCAACTTCCGGCAACCCCTTCAATATGTATCTTTATCGTCAAACACATTCAAGCTTTCTTCCCATAACCTAAGACTCCATTGATGCTTCCCCAGATTCCATCAACCAATTGTTGACTTAGATCCTTCGATATCCTTCTCTTTCTTCAGTGCTGTATACACGCTCTTTCAAGAACAGGCTTCAATTTTAGGAGATCGGCTGATGCTTCACGCTTTTATCTCTCTCTCTCCCTCTCTCTCTCTCTCTCTCTCTCTCGTAGTTGTTAATATACTCCTCAAGTTAGATTGTGCCTCTATTTTTTTATTGTTGGGAGACATGTAACAGGGGGAGATGGACTTGTGTTTATGCCGTTCTCTGATATGGCCAGGATCTCTCTATTTTTTTCTACCTCACTTCCATCTTCATCTCCACTTCCATTTCCATTTCCACTTCCACTTCCACTTTCACTTCCACAAAAAACGCTTCCACTATACCAAACAGGGCATAAGTCTTATCACATGATATTGACTTATCGGCCATTTGCGGTCTTTATCGTAAGCAAACGAGTCGTCAAAAATTTATAGTATGGTAAAAAGTGTCGTTCTACAAGGATTGTGATTTAAGTAAGTTAATTAGTGGTAATTAGGTTTTTAATTGGAAAAGAGTAGAAAAAATTCCAGAAATTGAGTTCAAAGAAAAATTGAGATACAAATGATTATAAAATAGAAAGATAGTTGAAAACACACTTGTTCAAGATAATAAAATGCCTAGGGTTATCTATCCCCATTTTACTTCATGAACTAATTAAATTCCCTCTTTATTAGCATCCTAATCAAACTATGTGTGAGTCTAAGGTTTTTTTTTTTTTTTTGCATTTGAAAAAACTCTCTAGTTAAGTGCAAATTTATACTTGCATTAATTGTACTATCTATTGCTACAATTAATGAAAGTTAAGATTCCCAACCAACCTCCTAATGACAATGTTAGGTTAATAACTATATCTCTATGTTACCAACTAACCATCCATTTAAAACCATAAGTTTCAAGCCTAACATAATTTTATCAAAGTTCTAAAACAAAATACACTTTCTTAAGCCATATTTCATTTAACAAACCAAATGGTGATCAAGCACTTGTAGAAGAAAGAGTAAGATGAAAATCCACACATGAATTTCATTTATAGCATTAAAAGAGAGAAATACAAAGTTTAGTCCATAAAATGGTTCAAAATAACCTTAGAGAAGGGTTTTAGTTACACATAAGTGAATCTAAAACAAAAACAAAAGCTAAATAATGATTCATTACAGAAAAATGAGGAGAAAAAGGAGGAAGAATGAAAACCACGAAGGAAGAAGCTTAAATCTCTTCAATCTTCTCCCAATCCAATCTTCAATCTTCAAAGCACCTCCAAGCTCCTCCAAGTTCTCTCCAATAGCACAAAACCCTAGAAAACTGCCTCCAAGTCAATCTTCCATTCTTTGCACAATCTTAGCTATTTTTGCCCAGACTCTTTTTTTTTCATTTTCTTTAGGGGGACTATATACACATGTAAGGTAGCCGGGTGTCGATATTGTAGAAGAAAGAACATTGGCATGGAGAATGTTATTATCAAAGTAAAGGACATTTACCACCACTGAGGAATCCCACCAAAGAGTCAATCCCCCACTTAATCCCACTGAATTTACTGTCCAATCATCCTCAAATCCACATCGGCGTCGGAGTTTTTTTACTATTTTTTTTACTTGGTCTCCATTAGGAAAACCAAATGGGTTTTATTCTTCCTGCACACTTCCTTAAGATTCTTAACTGTCAGGGCCACCCCTATGCCTTGACAGTTCCACGAAACTATTCTTATGGCGCCTGAAGGACTATTTGAGGCCAACCCATATCCTCAATATCTCCATTACAGGTAGTAAGATCAGGGAACCCCTCAATTCCAGACCCAGAAGGAATAACTAAAGAATATATGGGAAAGGATAATTTACGACGTAAGAGGTTCTTGGTTTGCCAAACATTCCTCCTCTTCGGGATGGGATTTTTCACTTCCACAGTTCTTCCCCTAATAGATGGTGTATACTCAGCAATTTTGCAGCATTTAGGTGCCTATGGTGAGTCAAATTTAGGAGGGGTGTGTTTTATTTTGACCCCATCGAGCTTGCCTATTACCTCTAAAACTGGAGAGGAAGGGATGTACAGGACAATGGCTTTCTCATTAGCTTCAGAGTCACCACCTAGTTCGATTATCGAACCTCTTCGTGCTCCAGCTTCCTTTATGAGGCCATCTCGTTGTTTGGGTGACTTGGGTTTGCCTTTATTTGTTGGACTGCCCATTATAAAGTTCTTCATGGGCGACCTAGTGGGTAGTGGGATCAAAGTGTGCCTCTTTTGGCCCATTCCATGCTCTAGGAGAATTCTCTTGCCCTTCTCCTTTTCTGATGCTTTATTCATTGGCGAGGAAACCAACTCAGGTTCATTCTAATTTCCACGTGTCTTCGTCTCATTCTGAGTGTGGGCCCCCTTTCTACCAAAACCGTTATTCCCTCTCCCTTCTTGAGTGGGGGGCGTGTACCTTCCAGTACATGTTTTCCTGGATCACACGCCTAGATAGCTTGCCCATTACATGCCGTCTTTGAGGGATTGCTCTGCCTTTCGCACCAATCATCCACCACCTAAAATAGCTGATCCTAAAAAGTTCTTGGGGAGGAGGTTTTAAGCCAATTGCCAAATGGAAGTTCTTCATCTTCTGAGATGGCAGGAGTAGAGCAAATGCGTTGCTCATGACCGATAATCCCACATCGATAGCAAAAGCTTGTCAGGCTTTCGTACCTCTCCTTTGCCCATACATATTCCCTATCATCTCTGGGTACCTAGAATCTTGCAACTAAAGGAGCTTTGATGTTCATTAGAACTCGAGCCCTTAGGAAGTTCCGCACAAGTTTTCCTTCACATCTTGGGTCCTCCACAACAGTTACAGTCCCCACTGTTAATCCAAGCTTGATAGCATTTGCCCTTTTCATATACCAAAATAGCAACCCATGAAATTAAACCCAAATAGGGCACAGATCAAATTGGACTTCTTTCAAAACCATGTCTTCATCCCACAGCTGTAAGTTTAGCAGATGTGATTGGACCGCCCATGGTCTCCCCCTGATAATTCTCAGGTAGTTGCTGTGGTCAATGAGTTAGAAAATAAAGAGATTCTTCTCTATATCAAGTACCTCTAAATCGCCGTTCATGGACCAACCCTTCCTTACCATTGCCAACAACGTACCTTGATTGATCTATTTGCCGTCTCTAAATGACCAATTAGTGAGAAGCTCGACCTTTGATCAGGGGTCCGCTCCAATTGAATAACGCTATGATCATCCTTGTCTCGGCGGTGATCTGCTTTCTTCATGCTAGTAGAGGGGGGGTTCTCGCCCCCTGCAGCTGGACACAGTAATACCCAGTGCACACCACTCACACCTCAAATGTAACCCACCTCACGGGCGAAATTTAGGAAAGTTTATGGTGACTGTCAATCACTCCCCACCTCTTTTCTTGCTATTGTGAAGAATAACAGCAAGAAAACAAACAATTTTCACTACCACAATGGGTAGAGTCCACTCAATAAATGACCACGGTGGCCAGAAAGGAAGTTGGCCACAAAAAGTGACCAAAGATACTCCCCCATACGGAGAGAAAAATCGCTCACCTTAGTGGTGAGAAAAAATTCTATGTTGTTTTCCCTCTCTAGTTCATATCTAGCAATCCCAACATCATATTCAGTTTTTTAATAACCTCCACTAATCCCTTTACATCTATAACAACCTCCATTCATTCAAATCCAATCATAGACTCCAATATCTTAATTTAGGGTCTCAACTCAAAACGATCATTTGCTAAAATCAAGCTTAGACAACAATATAAATCGATTTAACTTTCAATCTAACTTATATTAACATAACCAATCAGCAAAACTGATTTCCAATCATCACATTACCATTACTTACCAAAAATTCTTCTCTAGGGTCAAACCCAATGTCAAAAATCCATATAACTCTTTTTTTTTTTTTTTTGATGAATAAAATCCATATAACTCTAAATCTAACAAAACTAAACTGATCAAACGTCTTCTCTAACTCACATTATCCAATTAACCTCAAAAGATTCTGTCAAAATCTTAATCATTTTGAAAATAATCAAAACCCATAAAATCCCAACTTCTCCAAATCTGAAATCTAAAAATCTAAGAAGAAAATTAGAATATGAAAATCTCAGTGTTCCTAAGCTTCAAATTCCTTTACATGGCTGTTCATTACCTTCATTCTATCACTAATCAAACTTAATTAATTTGAAACAATAAAATTAAAACTTAGGATGCTACATCGTAAAATTTGTTTTATTCTGTTTGAATTAAATTTCAATTTAATGATGTTAGTATTTAAATTTGTAATAATGAAGAGTGTTTTTTGATTGGGATAGACATCAAAACATGAATCTCAATAATTCTCTTAGGTCGCATTTTCAATATTGAAATCCGAATATTATATTTAATATTCATTTATTTAATTTAAAATAACTTAATAATTAATATTTATCATTATTTAAAAAATTGTAATTCCATAATTCAAGAAATATTCTGAAAAGACCCTTATTTTTACCCTACTTTGGATATGATATAAATATATATTTTCTTTTGCCAGAATGATTTAAAGAATTTGATTACAAACAAGTGACCACCTTAAACAGATGGATAATGCTGATTTTCTTAAAATTACTTTGGGTTCAGACTTTAATTCAAGTTCCAGATGAAATATCAATTTAGGATGACTCAAATCGAATCCATTTTTTAACAACCCAAACTTGCAGTTGGACCCAATGAGCTGAACGTGTGACCACTATCCACTTTGGTCCTTTTTTTACCATACACTTTGGTCTCCTTTCACAACCGTGATTTTGGACTATTTATTATTTAATCTCGCCTATTAACATATAAACATACCTCGATGGTATATAATGTTGAGGTGAACCCTCTCACATTAGTTTGAACATATGTGGTGGAAAGACATATATAACATTTATATACAATTAACTCATATTTCAACATGATATCAAAGCTATTCAATCAATGGGATAACAAATGAAAAAAAAAAAAAGAATACTTGTAGGCTGAGAGTCCTAAAAAAAGTATAAGCCCAAGCATAAAGAAAATAAAAAAAATATTAAAGGGATTAAAAAAATAGTGGGGAGAATATTAATATATAAATGTGAGTCTCACATTTTTTTTTTTTTTTGATGAAATAGCCTCATTGAAAGATAAATTAAAAATATATAATGTTGATGTGAATCTCATTAAATTGACTTATGGAGAATAGCTTTTGGAGCCTATTTAGATTAGCTTTTGAAGAATTGCTTCTAGTAAAAGAAAAGTTCTAAAAGGCACTATAGAGAATAGATTTTGAGAAGAGTAGATTTTGAGAAAATAACGTTTTGATAAAATGAAAGTGTTTGAATGATTGTTATGAAAATGACTTTTTATGTGTAAATTGCTAAAAAAAAGACATAAGTTTAATGTGTTGGGAAAGAGAGATGTAGGGGCATTTCTAGTTTACTATTATGACATGCATAATAATGACATTTTTCACCTTGTATTTCACGCAAAAGTAGAATAATTTTAGCTTGTCCAACACCTAAGTTTAGGGCATCAAAACCTTGTTTCCAGCAAAAAAGTGTTTTTTTAGCATTTATGAAGTGTTTGGCCACTCTACTTTTAAAATCTAGATTTATGCCCAAATCTGGATTTTGCCTGTTTAGATATCACTGAAAAAGCGTATTGAAGAATTGCAAGAAAAACATTTTTTTTTATAAACCAAGGTTTCAGAGCCACAAACAAAATATTATGCCTATTAAGCCCCTTCTCAAGTTATAAAATTATAAGCTATATTATAAAACACCACTTTTATTTTTCTCATGTTCCATTTTTTACCCATTGAAATTGACCTATTGGTTAATATCTAAAAATGAGTAATGTCTCTACACTAATTTTTTTGAACTGACCGACAATAATTTTTTAATACATATATTTTTAGTTGTTTAATCATATTATAAAATGATTAATGTTTCATTTTAATTTTTTTACCATATTAACTAATACCCTTTTTAGTAATTTGCACAACAAAGTGGTTCCAGTAACAATTATCCAAGCACTCATATTTTATCAAAAGCCTTTTTATCAGAAAAGTTATTTTCCTCAAAATTTATTCTCTAAAAACATTTTTTTTAGAAAACTATTCTCCAAAGGCTGTTTGGATAAACTTTTGGAGAATGACTTATGAGAAAAAAGCTGCAAAAGTAATAAATTAATAGATTTTACAGAACAACTTCTAAATATATATATATATAAAAAAATAGATTTTGACAAAACCTAAGTTTTACACCCCAAAATCTAGATTTTGAGCTTCAAAAGCTATTCTGTAAAAGTTAGAGTGTTTGTGTGACTAAATTAAAACAAAGGTTTTAACAATTAAAATCTATTCTAGAAATGTAACACTTTAAGTTTCAGTTAAGGTTTAATATTGAAAATAGATTTGATTGGAGTGGATTAAGAAATAAATTTAATTATGTATTTGGGTTTTCCATGAGGATTAGTGGGTGTAGGATCTTAGTAATTGAAATATAATCTTGAATTGGTGCTAATTGAGGTGATATTTGATGTTTAAGAGGATTGGATACAACAAAGCTTACGATCGAAAGTTGTGTTTTGGGATTTTCTAAAGCAATTGTCATGCCCCCAATTAACCAAGCGTGACTAGCACAAAGTAAAGAGTTACTTCACTTCGTAAGCCCTTTTTATTTACTTTCTTCTAATTACAATTAGCACAAATCCATTTCATTAAAATAAATAGTATAAAGTGACATGTTAATATTCCTTTCTAAACCTTTGTAAAGTTATTAAACATAATTCTTTTTAATCGTTAAACTTCCCAAACTATTTTCGACAATCAATCAACCGATTTTTTTTTAAAAAAAATATTAAACTTTTTCTCTTAATACATAAATATATTCTATTGAAAAATTGTTTCAACAGAGAAACCAACATAAAGGAACATAAAACAAGCGCAGCTTAAAAGCCACAAATAAGAGGCGCAGCCTGTAGGTCACGAAGAACGGGTGCAACCCGAAGACTACTAATAACTGGTGTAACCCAAAGATCACAAATAACCAGTGCAACCTGAAGGTCACGAATAACTGACGCTTTGTCTTTTTCTCTGATAAAATATTCTTAATCTTTTATGAAATCGTTTCTTTTAAATCATAAAACTTTGCACTAAATCAAATTTATAAGACATTCATATTCCATATTTTCAACTTCCTTTCAAAAAAGATATATATATATATATATATATATATCTTAATACAATAAATATAATCAAGATAACATCATAACATTATAATCATATTTACATATATTAACATCTTATTCTTACTGTTGCACAATTCTCTTGCCACTCGCTTGTTAATCAGTTATTTTATTTAGAAATTTCAATTTGAAAAATAGTTCTTAAAGCATCACTTTCATTCTACTTAAACCCCATAGATTATAATTAACACGTATGAACAATATATGGGCCCCTACTTACTCAGCTTATAAACATTCCAGTAACTTTCCACCTATAACATCTAAACATTCCTCGCATCAATCCTTGGAACTACATAATTCTTACAAGTTTAAACTATACAACTGAACATTATCAGCATCAATACTTCACCATCATAAAAATTTATTACACAAGCTTTAATTTGCAGTTTTCTACGTTTACCATACTTAAATGTACTCCCTCCAATCCTAAATATAAGATCACTTTGACTTTTTTTGTGGAACTTAAGGAAGCAATTTAGACAACTAAATTTTAATATATGTCACATGTAATTAGATTATAAGTTAGTTTATAAGTAGAATAAATTAGTTTTGAGGAAAAAAAATAACTATAGACAATTTAAAGTGATTAATTTTACATCCTTAATTTCTATAAAAAAAATCAAAGTAATCTTATAATTAGGACCGAAGGACTAATTCCCTGCAAATATTAGCATTTCCAGCCAAGTACTGCTTCAAAGTGCTGTTCACCAAGACAGATCATCATGCATACATATATATATGATTATAATTTACATATTTTAAGCAATTCACTCTCCTCTCGCAGTGCATGACATCCAACCCCAAAAATCAACATAATACATGTATACAACAGAGAATTTTTACTTCTACAAACTTCGATTTGCATTTGCTAAAAATTTTCTCTTCTAACAATTTCCCCCTCTTTTTACAGATCAATCACCTTTTCCTACAAACCATCAACCAACAATTTACCCATGGCTAGAACAAGTATTAAGAAGCCTACCTCAATCTTGATTGCCGTTTGCTTATAAAAATTTTGGTTGATCTTTGCTCTTCCACCAACAATCCTCTTCTCCACTTCCCCTTATTGTCGACACTACCCTTTCCTCCCCTGTTCCCCTTTTGCATCTTTGTTGTATTTGATAGAGAGAAAGAGAGAGAAGATAAAGAAAACATACATGTATGTACGTGTGGTGGAGTATGAAGAATCCGCTTGACAATATCGAATTTGATGATAGAATGAAGGCGGTCCAGAGGAGGGGCAGCAGCACCTTTCCCTCAATGAAGGAGGGATGAGTGCAATAAATAGAATAGTAAGTCGGTTGGGGAAAAAAAATTAAAGGTTGTTGGGCAATTTTACCCTTCAAATAAAGTATTTAATTTTACTTTTATTTAATATAAGTAAAACACAAAATAATTTTCAGAAATTACTCCTTACAACATTAACGGATTTTCTTCTTTAATTAGATTCTTTAGGCCATGAAATAATTTTCCTAGAAGTTTTAAGCCAAACGGTAACCTCTAACTATTTTTTATAAATTATTTCAATGAACTAAGACCTTAATAATATTCCAAAAAGCAACTCTAAAATTACTTATAACTCTTTTTTTTTATTGTCTCATACAATAGAGGACAAAAGTTAATTTGCTAAATGCTAAGATATAAAATAAGATGATCCTTTCTGACTAAGAAAGCATTTGTACTTCACACATCAAGCATACTAAAAACACTGTAATGCCACCAAGATACAAACTTTTATTTGTTGCTAAATTAAATACACTAATATATTAATTAATTCTTTACTTTATGTATTCATTTTTATTTCATTTATTATTTTTTTATGGCTATTACAGCAATGTTGAGAAATAAAGGTTTTGAGGTGGCAAATGGTATTATTTTTGAATGATTCTTTGTGAATTAGAAAGCTAACACTCTAAGCTTTTAAAACAATCCATATTTATGAATTTTGGAGACATGTAGAGTGAGTTATGCAATTTTGAAGTTCAACCCCTCATTTCAAACAGAAGTTTTGGGTAGTCTTAGGACTTTGTCATTTTTATGGGGCAAATGATGATATTTTTTATCCATTCATTTTTCATTGGAAAGAAGACATTCTAGCTTTCTACAGAATCCTAAATCATGATTTTTGAAGGTGTCTAGCATTAGTTATGAATTTTCAAAATTAACCTAGTGTTGCTACCAGTGTTGCTCGCTGTAGGTTAGCCATGGAGAAACCACGATGAACTGCCAAAAATACTAACGGCCTATAAATAAGCATTTTCTGAAAAATTAGCTGAGTGGTGCTCTGCTAGGGCATAATTTTGGCAAGGAAAATCAAGGTTCTTTGAGTCACAAACCTTAGGAATTCTCTTCTTCTTCCTTACCTCTTCCTTTTCATGCATTTTCTTCAAGCTTTCAAGGTGAAATTTTTGGGGTTCCTTGTGATTTCAAAAATCTGGGTTTGTTGAGTGTTTCCTTTGATTCATAAGCTCTTTTTAGTCCTTCTTAAGCTATGGTTTTGATTCATTTGGGTTGGGAAGTGCTTAACCCTTGTGTTGAAGTTGTTTTAAGCTTGTTTTACGTAGGGTTCATGTGAAATCCGAAAATTACTTATGGAAATTGGGTTTTCTTGTGTCAATGATCTTTTTTCTACCTAAAAAAGGTTTTATTCATATGGGTACTTGGATTGTGATCTAGAATAAGTTTTTTTGGTACAACAAAGTTTGGGAAAACCTTAGGGTTTTATCTTGATTTTTGAAATTCATGATGTAAAAGGGGGCTTTTTGTTTGCAAGAGGTTTATTGATGATGTTTAAATGATTTCTAAATTTTGAATGACTTAGGTCGTGGTCTAATGGAATTTTTGCCACAAAAAAGTTTCAAAAACTTTGGGGTTTTGAGTTATAGTTTGAAAACATGTGTTGTTAAAGGGTTTTGATGATTTGAATAAGCTTATTGATGTTGAAAAATGGTTTCTAATACTTTAAATTCTTGGATGGTAGCTTAATGCAAATTTTGGCCTTACAAACTTTTGAAAATATGATCTTATGAAAGAATTTTTGGACTCTAATCTTGTGTTGGATAGCTTAATGGTAGTAATGAATTGACTTGTGATAGTAGGTGACGTTTGGATGGTTGGATGAATGATATTTTGGGTTAAGGTAGGATTTGTGTGTTTGGCGTAGAAGTAAATTTTTACTAAGTGTGTTGTTGAGGTTTAGATAAAAGAGTTAATGGTCATTATGGGTTGCATTGTTAGTTGTAAATTATATTAGTGATGATTTGAAGATAAGTTGGTTTATTAGAGCTTAGGCTTGAATATGGAGTATTGGGTTCATTTGAGATATTGGGCTTTATGGTTGTAAATTGGGTTCTAGATGCCTTGAGATGTGAGTTTTGGGTTTGGGTTACTTTAAATAACATTGCCTATGTTCAATAATATGATTGACATTATATGATTGCTTTTGTTTGTTGTAGAGTTGTGATTTTGGTTCAGTTAAACATCAGGCTAACTCTTTGTTGTAAACTCATTTGGCTTAAGAGGTGACCACTTTCCTTCTCTTATGTTTGTGTAGTTGTTAAGCTTTTGCAAATGATTATGTTTTGGAAATTGGGCTAATATGTCATATTATATGAAGAATTGTAAATGCTTATTTTATTACCTTGGTTATGTGTGATTCATATGTTTGAAATTGGCTATTGTGGTGGATGAGCATGTTTTGAAAGAATATGCATATTCTATTTAAATTGAGCATTCATATTGGAATTTGAACAATATGTTATGGTTGATTACCACCTTTTCCAAAAGCATGAATTATGCATATATTGGTTGTTTGGATGGAATTATTAGTTGCGGTGCACCGATGATATTGGTTCCGCCCCTTCACATGATAAGGCCCCCGACAGCCATTAGGTGGTGTTTTTGGATTGTTGTTGTTGCTGTTGTTGTATCCCATGGGGATGTGCCTAAACTAAAATCGGCTATTTTTTGGTTGTCGAGGTTGAAGTTTGGTTATGTTAGCTTCACTGTGAGAGCAAATTGTTGGATGTAACAGTAGTAAACTCTGGTTCTGTTGGCTTCATGTCAAGCACAATGTGTGGTTTGTCCTCTTCAAAGGTGTTGTGAGCATATTTTCAAATGGCTTTTAAATATGCCACCTTGATTTCACCAAATACATTGATTTTACCACACATTGCCATGTTATGATACCAGTTGCATTTTGATATCTATATATATGTTATAGGTCCCATATAACACTTGTTAGCTCACATATGTACATATAAGGTAAAATGGAAAGCATAAAAATCACTGAGATATTGTGTCACCCGATTGCTCATTATTTTCAGGATCTAGCTCTAGTGCTAGGCACGAAAGGAAGGAGCCAGTGGATACTCACTAAATAGTGAGTTTTCTATTTGATTTTGTGATATGTATATTGTCATACACTATACAAACTAGGCATGCTTGCATATTATTTCCGCATATTTATTTGATATTCTGGATAACTGTATTGGTGGTATTTTACTGAGACCTATCCCTTTCGGCAACTGTGGCCGAGGACTTTGAATTTGTGTTTTATGTTGCATGCTGGTAGCCCGACTTGGTGAGTGACTTTGGTATCATTGGTTGGATGTTGTATGGTGCCTTGAGCATGCTCAATTCGGTTTCGGTTTGGTTTCAATTTATAGAAAGTTGACTTCGCCTTACGTTGGTGATGTTATTATGAAATCTTAAACTTTTGTAAAGTATGGGAAGTTTGTAAAATGACTAAGATTGTGGTTTTGTAAGAAGTGTTATCTTTGGTATTTGTTTGAATTATAGGTTGTTAGGTTTTCAAGGGTAGGGAAAGCTTCGGTTTATATAACTTGACTTTTAATTACCTGTAAGATGAGCATTTTCTAATATGGCAAACTTGTTTTGTAAGTGAAATCTTTTATAACTATGTTAGTAGGCAAATCCTTTCTAACTTAGTTATTGTATTGTTTCCAAAGGGGTTTTAGATATTTCTTTTGTAACTATGTTAGTGAGGGAGATCCTTTTTTAACATAGTTATGTAGCTTGTTATGAAAAGTGATGGCTTTTAAAAGTAATCATGTTAATTGAAGTTTTTTCTAACATAGTTATGGTACTTAGGTGAATTTTCATAACCATGTTAGATATCTCATTTTCTAACATGGTTTGATGTAAGTTTTTCAAATCTTTTAAATCCTAGAAAAGTTCTTTTAACCATGTTAGCAATGTTCTTTTCTAACATGGTTCATTTTACAAAGTATGCATGTTATTTTAATTATCCGTGATAGTCTTTTATTATTTTATAACAATGCCCTTTTCTATCATGGATAACTTAACCTTCATATTTACAAGTTTGTTCTTTAATAACTATGATAGACCGTTTACTATCATAGCTATGATTTTAAGTGACCAAATTCTTTTATAACTACGATGGGCTTTTTGTGTTTTCCTTTCATATCGTAGTTAACCTTAATTAAAGCGGTAGAATCTTTAATAACTATGGTAAATTATTGTTATCATAGTTAAGCTTTCAGAACTTAGTTAAACTATTTTGTGTTTTCCTTTCATATCGTAGTTAACCTTACTTAAAGTGGTAGAATCTTTAATAACTATGGAAGATTCTTGTTATCATAGTTAAGCTTTCAGAACTTAGTTAAACTCTTTTCTAATTATAATAGATTTCTTTTTTGTTTAAGCCGTTCTCTTTCTATCATAGTTAGCTTATTAATCTAGTTTCAAATGGATTAATCGGATGTAATAGTGGTTTTCAAAAGTAATTAGTATGAGAATTTTACGGGAAAAGTTGAGGTTGTTTGTTTATTATGATTTTGAAACCTATATTTGGACCAAAACCTAAGTTTCAAAAGCATTGCCAAACAACAACTTAAGTCTCTGATCTGATTTGGCTTTCAAAAACCCGTGTCATGCTGTCATTGAATAGAAATGAGGTGAAATAATTTTTTAAAGTTTTAAAAAAGTAATAGTACGAACTATGTGAAAATTAATTTTGAGTCTCGTAAAAGACAGTTAATTGAGATTAGGTCCCACAAAATTCTATATTTAAATTAAAGTCTCTTGGGACCTTGATTATATTAAATCTCAAATGAAAAACACTCATTGCTTCCTGACAAGTAATTTAGAACACTACAACAATGTTTGATCATTAAATGACAACGTTTTGTGCATCTATAACAAATACTCCCAAACTATTTTAGCACACATTAAATGAGCACCCAATTACAATAAAATGAGTATATGGTTATAATATGTCGAACACTCATGGACAATCATTTAAAGGATCTAGTTAAAACGTTTGGCCATATATAACGATATTCCAAAATGCATTTTAAAACATGTTGACCTCTAAATGACAACGTTTTTAGCACATGTAAGAATATTTGAGTAGTATTCACAAATTTTTCAGCTGGTGAAATAATAAAAGGGGGCAAAAATGTATTTCTTTTATATAAAAGAATGGAATAACATCTATGCTATGTTACATGAAATAAACAACAAAAAATTACATAAAGAAATTAAATGAAAACCAGGAGGCATGTCTAAAGAACATTTGGCTAGATCATCAGCTTGCATATTGTTCTCTCTGTAAACGTGCTGAATATCAAACGTCCAATCTCTCTGAATCAGATTATGAATTTCCATAATTAAATCCCAGTTCTCATGCATAACATTCTGACCATTCTTGATTAGCTTAATTGCCTCTGAAGAATCAGTTCTTAAGCAAACTTTTCTATGAGACCCATCCTATGCTCTTTTAAGACCCATAAGGCATGCCCAAAGTTCTACTGTTAATGGATCCCCATGATAAATCTTAAGCATATATGCTTCAATAAGCTTACCCTCATGATCTTTGATAGTACCTCCACAACCCGACTTATCATCTTTGTGAGAATACGCTCCATCCACATTAACAACTACCCACCCTTCTATGTCCATGTGAGATTGCAATATATGAGACCTGCTAATTCCTTTTAATTTGGCGAATTGCATTTGATTTTGAGCTGCATTAAAACTTGACAAGATCACCCTAGCCTTAAGAAATATTCCTTGAATTTGTGAATCCCTGATGACAAAGATCCTTTCCTTGCATCGATTCCAAATAAGCCAACAAACAGTGACAAAAAATTCTTTCCAATTACCATTGAAATCTCCCACCTTTTCACGAAGATTCAGAAAACACCACTGCCAAATATTACAATTAAAGAACCTGTATTTATAGCTGGGCTTAACAAGTAACATCCACAATGACTTAACCTCGGCGCAATCCCGTAAAACATGCAAAGCATTTTCAACATCATGAGCACACCAGATACATTGAGCATCTCGCTAATTCCATGACTTTTTCTCTCATCATTCGTAAGAAGCCTATTATGAAGAGTAAGCCATATGAAAGATTTACACCTCTGAGGTAAACTCAACTTCCATATTTTGTTCCATAAAGGATTTGCCCTGGAATCTTCATCCTGTAAGAGATTATAAGCAGATTTAATGGAAAAATTACCATGCTTTTCAGGAGTCCACCTCACTACTTCATTCTCTCCCCTAGTAATACGTTCAATTCCTTGTAACACTTTATCCCATGTAGATTTTATGCCCTTCCATAAACGTGATCCAGGACGCATTCTATCAATAGAAGGAAGTAGATCACTACCATACTTGTATTTACTCCTTATGACCTGAAACCACAAAGCATCTTTCCTGTGAATCAAACCCCATCCAGCCTTCATCATAAAGGCTTCATTCTGTAATCTCGAATGACGGATTCCCAATCCTCCTTTTGTCTTTGCCTTACACACTTCATCCCATGCTACAAGATGAATATTCCTATTCTCATTAGATGATCCCTAAAGAAATTGTCTAGAACTCTTGTCAATCTCTTCACAAATACTAATAGGAAGATTACTTGTCTGCATAGGATATAGAGGAATTGCTTGGAGGACTGAAGAGATAAGAGTATTCCTTCCTGCAAAAGAGATAGAATTTACTTTTCAATTACTTAGTCGAGATTTTATTTTATCCACAATGAATTGGTAGGTATTCTTTTTCACCCCCTCATGATGAAGGGGAACCCCAAGATATTTTCCCAGGTCATTAGTACAGGTAAAACCAAGCTCTTCACTAAGTTGGGATGTTCGATTATGTTTAACATTTCTTGAGAAAAAGACTTTAGACTTGCTATGACTAACCTTTTGACCTGATATATGACAAAATCTATCCGTACACCTCTTAACCACTTCTACCTGTTCCAAATATGCTTCTGCAAACAAAATAAGATCATCTGCAAAGAATAAATGAGTAATAGGAGGACCATCTCTGGTAAGCCTGATGGGTTTCCAACTCTGATTATCTATCTCTTCCTGAATCAGATGAGCAAGCTTTTCAATACAGATAACAAAAAGATATGGAGATATAGGATCACCTTGTCTTAAGCCACGAGTAGGAGAGAATTCTCTAGTCTTACTTCCTTCCCATAAAATTTGCATTACTGGAGAAGTTATGCAATGAAATAGGATATTTTGTAAATTTGCAGGAATGTTAAGCTCTTCAAGGCATTTCATTATGAAACTCCAACATAACCTATCATATGCTTTTTCTAAATCAATTTTGATGGCCATGAATCCTTTGTTACCCTTCCTATTCCTCATTGAATGACTAACTTCCTGAGCAACAATAATATTGTCTGATCCTAATCTTCCAGGAACAAAATCACATTGATTAGGAGAGATGATGGAAGGAAGAAGAGGTTTAACTCGATTGGACAATATCTTGGTAATTGTCTTGTAGATGACATTACACAAACTGATTGGACGAAAATCTCGAATTGTCTCAGGCTGATCTTTCTTAGGAATGAGGACAATAAGAGTACCGTTAACCTCCTGTAAAAGAGAAGGATTACTGAAGACTGCTTGCACAAATTTCTGAACTGAAGGACCTACAATTTCCCATTGGGTTTGGAAGAAGAGCGCTGTATTTTTTTTATTTGAGAATTAATGTAATTAAGTTCTCAAAGGGGCTTAGTTTAATTATTGGATTTTGTGGACTTTATCTTAATTAAATGTCTTCCATGAAACCTAGAATTAATTTGGAGAAATTAATTATAGATTCTATAAAAGGATCTTAATTAAGATGATGCTCCAAAATATCCGCTAATTAAACTAATGTTCCTAGGGACCTTAACTATATTAAGTTCTAATTATTCACAACTATTTAAATTCTTGGCGACTAACAACGTTTAGCCAGACGGTGACAACTTTTTGGGCTTTTGTAATACGGAGTATAAGCATAATTAACAACTGTTTAAATTATTGGTCACTAATAACTAACATCTTTAGGGATTTCGTGGCACCTTATTTTAATTAAGTTCCCAAATTAATTTTCCAAACTATTTTTTGTTGATTATTGTTGAGAAAAGATAATAGAAATTAGGGAAAATTAATCGGAAGTTCCCAAACGATTTTTTTATTATTGTTGAGAAAAGACAATATAAATTAGGGAAAATTAATCACAGGTCCTATAGAATGAACTTAATTAAAATGAGGTCCCATAAAATCATCTAATTAAACTAATATCTCTAATTCTGGCCAGAGAGTTGTTATAGTTTGAATAAAAGTTGATATCATTTGGCCAAAATTTGTTAGTAACAAGAGTTTAAAAAGTTGAAAACGATACTCATAATATTGTTACAAAGGTTATAAAGGCCTAAAGAGTTGTTCTCATCTCGGTAAAAGTTGTTAGTGACCAGGAAATTATAACAGTTGTGAATGATGCTCATAATGTGGTTATAAAGGTCCAAAAATTTATTATTATCTGGTCAAAAGTTGTTAGTGACAAAAAATCTAAACTCTTGATCACCAGCAATTTTTGACTAAGCAATAAAATTTTTTTGGGCCTTTACAACATTATGAGTATTAATTATAACTTTTTAAACTCCTGTCATTAATAATTTTTAGCCAAACGCTGACAAGTTGACGAATTCCTAGCCATAACAAGGGACCTGATCAGTTTAATTAGCCGATTTGGTAAGATATCATCATATTAATCTCTTTAAATGGAACCTATAATTAACTTCCTTTTAAAAATCATAATAATTAAAGAACGAACTGCCGCCGAAGGAAGGAGAAGCCTTCATTGGCAAGTGAAATGTGTTTAAAGTCAATTTAGCTATTATATACACGAATTCTCTCATCATCTTCCTCTCAACCCGCGAAAATCAAACCCTTCTTGGAATCACACCATTGAAGGATATATGCTTAGCAAAGTATAACAAAAATGGATCCAATCGAAGCATGGCAAGACCTTGCTTTTCGGGTCGGTTTCACCGGTCACAGTGGACACCTCCGTGTAGAGCCTTTGTCGACTGTGGAGCGTTCCAACCCATTGAATTCCCTTCCTGATTTCATCCTGGTCAATCGTTGTCTTCTTTCTTCTAGTTAACTCCATTTTTAGCTCCGTGATTTCCTTTTTTAGGTGCATGTGTTGTTACTATAATGCCTATTGTAGTGTGCCAAATGTAACATGGTTTGAAATTTCATTGCTTGCAATTTCTTTTGCTTATGTTCTTTTCCGCGTACGCTTACTTTAGTTTGTTATCAGTTTAGTAAATTTTCATAGTCTCTGGACTATTTGGATAAACAAGAAGTTGTATTACCTAAGTATAAGTGGGAAAGTTTGGAGTCTTTTTACTTTTGTATTTTATTTTTCATCAACTTAAATTCTTCTAACGAAGTTGAATTGGGGTTTCCAGACGCATAATAAAGCTGTATTCTTTATTCTTTTCATGTGGTGATGTTTTAGTGTTTGATTTCAGCCACCTGCATTTCCGAAGGAGACACCTGAGTCTGTAAGGAAGTATATTGAAGAGACATATCTTAGCCCAAGATTGGATGCTGATGAATTTTCACCTGAGAAAGTTGGGAGGCAGTGGGAGTTTGACTGGTTTGACAGGGCTGAAGTGCCTCTGGAGCCATCTTTGCCTCGTACTGCTGTGGTTCCTGTTTGGGAACCACCGTTTCGACGACAAAATAATGTTTCAGAGCAAGGAAAATGGGAGCCAAAGTCTGAGGAGGTATCTTATGTATTTTCTTTATGTGCTGTCATAATCATCTGCTTTGCAATAGCTTTAGGGTTGGTTGTTACAATTTACTCTTGAATCTCAAATCAGTTCTCTTTCTTTCTTTATTTCTTCCAATTGAATGGTTGTGACATCGGTGTTTCGTGTGGATGATCCATTTTGAATGACAAAAGGATTTAAGCAGCAAATTTTGTGTCGTAATTGGCAATATATATTTAAAAAATATGGAAAAATGGTAATAGTTGTAATTGGGCGGTGTTTTCTTCTTTAGTTTGACTTTGCCAATTCTGTTTTATTAGGTGGATGTGTCAGAATTGATGCAAGGAGATGAAGATTATGGGCCATTACCACGTGCTTCTGGATCTGCTAAGGACTTAGTAAGGGGAAGCATCAATAATCGCCCCTTCCGTCCTGGAGGTTTGGATAACTCCCAAACTTTAAACAGAATAATTCCAGAAGGTGCTTCTAATGGTGAATGGGTGCGTGAAATTTTGAATGGTGGCCCTCCTCAGACAATTCCTCCTGGCTTTAAACAAGGGTTGGACCTTGGAGCATTTAAGGTTATAATTTTCTTTATCGTTTAATTGTTTTATTCAAAACTCTATTTTTCATAAAATTATTGTATGGACTTGTTGTAGTTTGTATTTTGATGCAAGTTATATTTAACTTTATTTAAAGCCATATCCTTGCTCATGGAATATTTACGAGGATGCCAGTTCACTTAACAGCTCATCAGATGAAAAACTGGTTAGTTAACCATCATACTCTGCATTCTCCATTTTTCTTAGAGAAGTTTCATATTTTAAATTCATTTACTATCATAACACTTGTGGACCTTTTACTGCGGAATTTATTGGCATTAAGGAGATTGGTATTGTAAGTTGTGCTTGTTTAATTAATAATATTATTCGCATCTCATATTAGCCAATAACTGATGTTGGTATACAGAGTGGGTTGTCTCTACAGTTTGATGACTTATTTAAGAAGGCTTGGGAAGATGGTGTTTCTCATGAGCAAGAGGATGATGGTGTTTCTCATGACCAAGAGGAAGATGGTATTTTTGCTTGCGCCGATATTATCTTTATAACTTCATATCTTTTGACATGAATTTTATTTGTGGAAATTCTTGCATCATGCTCTAGTAACATGACCAAGTGTCTTCATGTGATGCATTTCTTCATTAGACCTGACTATTTCCCCCTTTTGTGGGTAATTGTGGTGTTTGTTAAGACCATTTATCAGAAGTGGAGTCTGTTGTGCTGGAAGTTGAAGTTGATAAGGCTGAGACATCTAGCAGTACGCATGAGGACGAATTTTCATTAGATGAGGTCTTGTCAACTAAATCAAATGGGTCAAAACCACTTTTAAATGCACCTAGTGATGGTGGATGGCAGCAAAAGGAGGTAAGTGATGGTAAATTAATGTTTCCATCTGCTGTTACGTACTTGGCATGTCTTATAATGCATTGTGGTTTCCTTGGTGCCTATTTCAAAGTTCATCTCTTGGCAGGCTTGGGCACGCCGTGGAGGTAGCAAAGAAATCATAGACCACTTCCATGAACTTGTTCCTGATATGGCACTTCATTTTCCCTTTGAATTGGATGCATTTCAGAAGGAGGTACTGATTATGGATAATTCTCTTTTTGTTTATCCTTAGTCATATGGAGCTTGCTGATATATAAACTAAAAATATAGCAATGCCCTTTTATACCAGAAGGTAGCACTGCAATAGTATGTATTTAAGAATGTTATTCTTCCTCCTATAACTGCTGCTCATTGGTGAAAACTAGTACGGTACCTGCATTGTAAGTTTTACTTTACCCATGTTATGATAAGATAACTGAATGTTGAGGCTTAACCTATCCATGTCTTCCAAAATATAACCGACCCCGGCCTCGATTCTTTTGCATAGTTCGGGGGTTGGCCGCAGCATATCAGTGGGGCATAGCGGTGCCCTCGCCTGGCTTCCTTTTATGCTTTTGTTGTTGAAAACTGGCCAAATTGTTGCAAAACACACTTACACTACCTATTTAGAAATTGATATGTTCATGTATCATTGGGGTGTTCTCTTTACTCATGGCTTCCTTCAATGTTATCTATTATGTGGGAAAGGGTGGTCAAATTTAAATGCTACTTTGATCAATGAAGAGGATTTGCTTTGCCCCGATCTTGCCTTGTTGACGCCTTATTGATAATCTTCCTCTTTCAAGAGGAGTTCTTTTAAGAGGGCTGGGGTGGGATGATGGACAATTTGGAAGGATTTATTTTATGCTTTAAGTAGTTTGTTCTGTTACTTTATATTGGTTCCTTTAGCAGGTTTTCTTTTATCTCGAATTTTTTTTCCATTATTATGCTTTCTTTTAGTTTCAGTTGTTATATTTTGAGCTTCATATACATAACCATAGGATATTTTTTTTTATTGTGTTACTTGATCATCTGAATATGTGAAGTTATAATTATCTGTTTCTCCCTCATTATTCTCCCTTTTCCCTTTTCCCTTTTCCCCTCTCCTTACATCATGTACTAGCTAAATTCTCTTCTTCCTTCCCTTTATAATTCTGTAATTCATTATCTTTTCATCTCCAATAGCTAAGCCAATAGGAGAAGCCTCATAAGTTGTTTTTCTAAGTCAACCTCTTGTGTGAGCTGTTTGGGCTTTAAGTGTGGGCTAAGTCACAAACATACCTTACCTTGTGACGATGTTGGATTTATTAGGAGTATATCATGAGTGCGATGTGTGTGTGTGTAGCCAACAAACTAACACATAAATGTTATACAACAAAATAAAATGAAAATTGAGTTTTAAACAAGCATTTCAAATATAAAATGGCTGTCCATACTCCATAACAAGCTACCCTTAAAATAATAAAACAATTTACCACTAGAGTTTTAAATTCAAATTTAATGTAAATCTTCATTTCCATTTACATCACTATGTTTCTATATGAGATTTTGAGCTGTTTCAGAGTCTTTCTAAAATTTAGGGCTGAACACATATCCTGGCACCCTGGTCTTGCCTGACCCTCAACTCAACCTGAAAAAATATAGCCTGAAAAAATCAAACCAGACCGGGTCTGGTCCAATTGCCCGATTGGATTGGGTTCTAGGTTAGCATCTTGGACCAAGGAGTCTTTTCCTACTCGGTATGTATTTATATTTGATATAAACATTATATAACTAATTATAAAAAAAATATGATACATACTTCCATTTTTATGCAATACATAGTCCAAACTTCGATATATTTGTGAAAATTGTAGTATATAAATATAATACATTGTTACTTGATGTTATATTTACCTCAAAACTTTGATATATTTGTGCATTGTTACTTGGAAAAGAAAGGAGTGTGCGTTGCATATACAAAAGTTATACAGGATATGTATGATGGGGTGTTGACTAAAGTTAGAACTCCGGGAGGTGAGACAAAAGACTTCCCTATAAGAATTGGCCTACATCAAGGATTAACTTTGAGTCTATATTTGTTTAACTTAGTAGTCGATGTTCTAATTGAGCCTATCGAAGAAAAGGTCCCTAAGTGTATGCTTTTTGCTGATGATATAGTCCTTTTGGCTGAGTTAAGAGAGGTGATTAATGATAGATTAGAGATATGGAGAAACACTATGGAGTCGAAGGGTTTCCGTCTAAATAGGAGTAAGACAGAATATATGCATTGCAATTTTGCAAATAGACAATTAAGTACTTGGGATCAATTATACGACAAGATGGTGAGATTGATGACGATGTCAGCCATAGAATTCAATCTGGGTGGTATAAGTGGAGGAAAGCTATTGTAATTCTCTGGGACCGGAAAGTACCCCATAAAGTGAAAGGGAAATTTTATCGCACTGTTATAGACAAGCAATATGATATGGTAGTGAATGTTGGGTTTTGAAGGGACAACATGAACATAAAATGGGAGTAGCTGAAATGAGGATGTTGAGATGGATGGATGTGTGGTCATACAAGAAAGGATAGGATTAAGAATGATCATATACGCGATTGAGTTGGAGTGGTACCAATCAGTGAGAAAATGGTAGGAAATTGTTTGAGGTGGTTTGGACATGTCCCAAGAAGGCCATTAGATGCGCCAGTGAGGAGGGTAGATCAAACAGTCTGGAGTCCGATTAAGAGAGGAAGAGAGAGACCCAGGCGTGCACTCGGTGAAGTTGTAGAGCGAGATTTTTTAGTGAATAATATATCTAAAGATTTGGTTACTGATATAGCACAATGGCGTCGTGCGATCCATGTAGCCGATCCCACCTAGTGGGATAAGGCTTGGTTGTTGTTTTAGTTTAAGTTAGGGTCCAGTCTGCCCAACCTTGTGGCCACGGGGTTGGACCGGGTTTCAGGCTGGAATTACCAGCCCAGAACCCTAACTGGATCAGACGATGGGTTAGAGACTTGCCTGCCTCATGCCGGTCTATGAATAGGCCATATTCTAAATGTACTGGTGTATTTGAAATCTCCCAAACTGTATTAGATTTATCTTTGTTTTTTGGAGTATCATTGATTCCTATAATATATCTCCAGTCTCTAGTAATCTTATTCTTGAAGGTAGTTGATGGTCTTGGTTATTTTAAACCATTTGTCTATGGATTTTACAGTTTGCAAATGCACTTGGAGAAATTGTATCTTTATTTTGCTCAATTGTATCATCAAAATGAGGCGACTGTTATTAAATGAATTCTCTTTTAGTGTAGTTTGCACCTGGCATTATGTTATACATTATTTTTGGAACTCAAGTTAAAATATCATAAGAATATCAAGGGAAGAAGGAGTGTGATTACACACATTTTTTCCTATTATTTTCCTTCATTCACTTTCTATATAACAATTGCAGGCTATATATTACCTTGAGAAAGGGGAATCTGTTTTTGTTGCTGCTCACACATCAGCTGGCAAGACTGTAGTGGCAGAATATGCATTTGCTTTAGCATCAAAGGTAAAGCTGAATTTTTTCGTTCTTGGGTTTTCTTTCTCCTTTCTGTTCCCATCTCAGCTGGGTAGTTGCATGAAGCAATGAATGTTATTATGCAAAACCTTGTCAGAGTGCTGTGATTTAATGCCGCAGTTTATTTATCAAACTAAACTAATAGTTCTATGAAGGAATCCTATTATTTAGACGAGGCTTGTCATGGTCCATAATTTTCTCTTTTCACTTAAGAATTAAGTTGTCTACTAGACAATTAAAAAACTTAAGTCAATTTCATATTTTTTGTTCAAACTTCATCCATGCAGCATTGCACTAGGGCTGTGTATACTGCTCCAATAAAAACCATCAGCAATCAGAAATATAGGGATTTCTGTGGGAAGTTTGATGTTGGGCTGCTAACTGGTGATGTAACCTTGAGGCCAGAGGCTGCTTGTCTCATCATGACCACAGAAATATTAAGATCTATGCTCTATCGAGGTGCAGATATTATTCGGGATATTGAATGGGTAAGGAACTTTTTTGTAGTATCACGCCCGAGGTACCATATCCTTATGTTTATAGAATAAGTTTGTAAATAATTGTACAACTATTTATTGTTCTTTGGTAAATCTGTGAATAATTTATGTTCATATATTGATTTATTTGCTGTATCAATGTGGTAGGTTATATTTGACGAAGTGCATTATGTCAATGATGCTGAAAGAGGTGTTGTTTGGGAAGAAGTAATAATAATGCTTCCGAGACACATCAATATCATCCTCCTTTCAGCAACGGTGATTACCTGATACCTAATTCCTTAGCGGTAATTTCATGCATTTTTTTTTGGTTTGGTTTGGGTGGGGGGGGGGGGGTGTTTGCTTATTTTTTGCTGAAATTGCTTTTAGATTCCTTCTGATGGCCCCCCTGTAGTTCATTACCTCTTTCTGAGAAATTATATTTTGACTATGACATACTAATCTACTCCCTCCGGTCCTAAATATAATACCACTTTAACTTTTTTTTTTGCGGAAGTTAATGAAGTAAATTAAACACTAAATTATAACATATGTCATATATAATTAGATTATATGTTAGTTTATAAGTAGAATAGAGTAGTTTTGAGGAAAAAAGATAACTATAGACAATTTAAAGTGATTAATTTTGTATCCTAAATTTTTTTCAAAAAAGTCAAAGTGATCTTATTATAATTTGGACTGGAGGGAGTATTTCTTTATATCTCCAGTTTATTTCAGATATTCATGTCATGCAATATTCAGACTGACTATTCCTTTTCCTTTTCATGCCTCAGCAAAGATTTTTTGTGACAACTGTATTTATTTTACTTGAACAAACATTTTGCAGGTACCTAACACAGTTGAATTTGCTGATTGGATTGGTCGGACAAAACAAAAGGAAATCCGGGTTACAGGGTTAGTAGTTAATTCATCTCATATATGGAGTGTGATCTGTTGAGAGTTATCTTGTGGATTTAAAATTCCTTTTAAAACGTGTACCTTTCTGGAAAAAAAAGAATACACATTGAATAACATCTGAATCATATTCGATTTAGTTACATTAGTCACTTGAAATTTTTACGTGAAAATGGTGGATAAGGTATATTCTCTTCAACATGTGATATCCTTGAGTTTCAAACAATGGAAAGTCTTAAAATCCAATCAGCTGGCTTTACTAAACATTGTATCCTCCTTACTTAATGGGCAATGGTGCAATTTTACTAATGAAGTGTTGCGGTAGGAGCCTCTTACACAAATATGTTTTGAAGGGTGCAATTTTACCAATAAACATTTAAAAAATGAAGCAAAACAACCAATGCCATTTATTTTCCCCAAACATCCGTCGGGTTAAGCACATAATGGATGAGTCAAGAAATAAACAGACGTTTGGAAAAATAAACGGAGTTGGTTGTTTTTAAATGTTTATTGGTAAAATTGCACCATTCAAAACATATTTGTGCCCTATACACCTATCGCAACACTTCATTGGTAAAACTGCACTTTTACCCTTAACTAATTGATAAAATGGATAAAATTTTGTAATTACTACATGCCAATATTTTCTATTTTAAGATATTTAGGTTTTGTAGATTTGTTGAAGATGTGACAATTAACAAAACTGATGTTGTAAAGAGTTAAATTTACTTGGATGTTGCATTGAATAACACCTTCATAAGATTCCTTGATTGCTTTGTTATTTCCTGATGTAATGATCAATTTTGCCTTCAGGACCACAAAAAGACCTGTCCCATTGGAGCACTGCCTGTTTTATTCTGGAGAACTTTACAAAATTTGTGAAAATGAAGAATTTCTGCCTCAGGGACTGAAAGATGCTAAGGATGTGTTTAAGAAGAAACATTCAACTGCTGTTGGTGGTGGTTCAGGACGATATTCGGGTACTTCAGCAGGCCGTGATGGTAGTCAAGCTCAAAAACGTGAAAATTCTGCACGACTTAAACATGGAAGTAATTTCTCCAAAACTTCTAGAGGCTGTCAGAATAATGGAAATGGCCAGAACAACTGGGAACTCAGGAGGGCAGAAGCTTCTATGTGGTTGATGCTTATTAACAAGCTCTCCAAAAAATCGCTGTTGCCTGTATGTCAAAATAGGTTCTGAAAATAAACTTAATTACTCTGTGTTATTTTGTTTCGATTCTATCTAAAAAAATTTGAACAATGGGGACACCAAAATTTGGGTAATTTAACAAATGATCCCTGTGCAGGGTAAGGAGTAAATAGGAGTATGGTAGGTATGCTTTTGCGTCTATTTAATTTCTTCAAAAAGCATTGTTATTCCTTTAATACAATTATTTCTTGCATTTCTGTTTTGTAATCTACATCTACCATACATGGTGGCCATGTAAATATTCACGGTTAACACACTTAGGAATCTGATCTTTTTAATGAGCAATGTGAAGATCTGTTTTTCTTTTTCTCTATTAATTTATCAGTCAAAATCTTACTTTTGCCTTCGGAACTTGATGCAGGTGGTCATATTCTGTTTTTCTAAGAATCGCTGTGATAAATCAGCAGATAACATTACTTCAACTGACTTAACTAGTAGCTCAGAGAAAAGTGAAATCCGTGTTTTCTGTGATAAAGCATTTTCAAGGTTGAAAGGATCTGACAGGAATTTACCACAGGTTTGGTCATTTATTGCTGGATATTGTTTCATGTGAGCTTGGTTACTTATGTATATATTGACAGATTGTTCGAGTCCAGAATCTTCTTCGTAGAGGGATTGGTGTGCATCATGCTGGCCTTCTTCCAATTGTAAAGGAAGTAGTTGAAATGCTATTCTGCCGTGGTGTAATCAAGGTGGCTTTAATGTTCATCTTTCTGTACAAAGTTCATGGCTGTTGTGGGCTTTATATGAAGTTATATTCATTGAAATGCAGAATACTTTTTTATGTTAAGTCATGGGTTCTGTTCTTTTTCCCTGGATGTTGTTTACTTGGATGGTTTTAGGAATAATATCTGATTGTGTTTAATCTTGTTTTTCCCTTTTACCCCTTGATATTATAGGTTTTGTTTTCAACGGAGACATTTGCAATGGGTGTCAATGCTCCTGCTAGAACAGTAAGTCTCTTGTAAAGGATGATGCTAAAGTTAGATATGCATACTGTTTCTCACTGAAAATTCAACTAGGTCTAAAATCTGATACTTGCATTTCTTTTTCTTTCTTTTTTTCTAATTTTATGATTCAAATGTTTGACTGATCATATTTAGGCTTGCGCTTCAGTCCATATCTTTTTCTGTAGTTTGATCTGTCACGCTTTGTCTTTACAATTTCATGAAGTTACACCATAATTAGGCCTGTACTTCATCCATTTTTCAAGCCTAAAAGGCTTTCTGCTTAATATTTTGACAAAATTTCTCTCCTTTTGGAAAAAACTGTAATTTATACATTTTTAGGTAGTCTTTGATACTTTGAGGAAGTTTGATGGCAAGGAATTCAGGCAGTTACTACCGGGAGAATATACTCAAATGGCTGGTCGTGCTGGAAGAAGAGGTCTTGATAAGATTGGTACTGTTGTTCTAATGTGCCGTGATGAAATCCCTGAAGATAGGGATTTAAAGCATGTTATTGTTGGAAATGCAACTCACCTTGCATCTCAATTTCGGCTTACCTATATTATGATCCTCCATCTCCTTCGAGTTGAAGAATTGAAGGTGTGCAAAACCTTTACTCTATGTTCTTTATATGAAATACTATAACTGCCACATTTAATGTATGTGCAATTTTGGAAAGTTTAAATGTTTAGTTAGTCAGAATGAGTGAAGTAGAGAATATAAACAAGGGCGCGGGAAGATAGATATAAACATAAGAAGAGTGGAAAAGGAATGGCTTATGATGTTGTAAAATGATTAATTAATTTTATTAT
The DNA here is from genome assembly GCA_037074515.1 of Mimosa bimucronata. Classification (NCBI taxonomy): domain Eukaryota; kingdom Viridiplantae; phylum Streptophyta; class Magnoliopsida; order Fabales; family Fabaceae; genus Mimosa; species Mimosa bimucronata. Next base: position 10,104,716 of record CM073443.1, on the reverse strand, counting down.
AACATTTTCGTGTTTTCAACTTGTTGGACACTTGATTAATGGGCCAAGCTAGCAACTATCACAAGGCATGTCGAAGGTTGGGTGTGTGTTGAAGAATGAAAGATAATGACTGGAGTAGGAAAGCCTAGGATTTGATGAAATTCATTTTCTGTTCGATGAGTAATCTTTATGTTAATATTTAGGATTTTGTTTATTTTGAATTACGATTTATCTTTATTCTTATCTTGGTTTAAAATAGATGGAGATAATGCTTTCTCTTATCTTTCTGGATTATGTTAGTTTAACTAGGATTAGGAGCAGATCTCTATAAATAAGCCTTTGGACTATTCATTGTATTGCATTTTTTCCCATTGAATTATACTATTCAGTATTTTTCTGTACCCATATCTTCCCCAATTTTCTTCCTATTATCTCCTTGATTCTTCTCAAAAATCTCCCTCCTCCTTTCTTTCGTGTTACATCCCCCCCGGGGGGAGGGGGGGGGGGTTTGGTTGACTGGGTATGTAACTGTTATGTAATAATAATAAAAGAGTTAGTTAGTGAGTTAGTTGGTTGGTTAGGCTAAATAGCCGTTAGAGTGTTAGAAGTATTTGAGAATATAGGCTATAAATAGGTAGCTTATCAATTGTATGCAGATTGTGATTTGTTTTGTTTGACATAATGTGAGTGTCTAAGTGTTCTCTCTTCTCTCTCTCGTGTTCTTCTTCTCTCAACCCTCTCTTCTCTGTTTTTTGTTCTTGAATCCTCTCATCTTCTACCCTTTCTTCTATAATTCTTCATTGCAAAATATCAATTCTGTATCAGTAACATTTTGAGAGTCCATGCCTCTCGAATGCATAGCAATGAGTGCTCTTGTGTGTGTTTTTTAAAACTTGTCGCTAATTTGATTTCCAAAATTATAGCTTTAGAATTCTCTAAGTCCAGCTCTCTGGCCTGAATGGTATTGGATTATTAAGATTTCTGGAGCTGTTTCTCATCACAATCTGTTAAATACCATGTTGTGTTCTTGAATTTAAAATTAAGGTGATCTCTTCTAATTTATTTTTTTCCTAGCAAGAATTTCACTAGGAAGACAGATCAGAAGCCAAATAACAATCTCTCCTAATTTATTTTCTAGCAAGAATCTCACCAGAAAAGTAAACAAGAAGCCAATAGAAAGAGTCCAATAAATTAATGGGTAAAGGTGCTGATTTAGTATTTTACTATTATGAAAATTGCTGTCAACATAAAAAACAATTTCGAGTAGCAGATGCAGTACTCATCAATTAAATTCGTTGTTTGATTAATAACGCCGTTAATTGGTCCAAACTTCCATTAGAATTGGCTGACGTGGTATTTTTTTTTTTTTGCCCTTGTGATGTGGCATGGACATGTGGCATTTTTTATTTTTTTATTTTTTTTATTTTTTCATTTTTCATTTTTATTTTTTTGTAACAACAAGCAGATAGAGCCTTTGGTCCCTAAAGCCGGATTTTCCCTGTATCCGGCACCTTTTTCTGAGTCCATGACCTTCTCAACTGGACCAGGTAACCCGGGCTTTTTTTTTTTAATTTTTATTTTATTTTTGGACCAGTTAACCCTGGGCTACTGACTAATCCGGAGCGGGGTTATATATGTCCAATTAAGAAAGCCAAGGACTTAAAAAAAAAGTGCCGGATACGGGGGGAATCTGGGTTTGGGGGCCAAAAGCCCTATCTGTCTGTTGTTATAAAAAAAATAAACACAAGTTACCTGGTTCAGTTGAGAATGTCAGGGACTCAGAAAAAAGCGCCGGATACCAGGGGAAATCTGGTTTTGGGGGCCAAAGGCCCTATCTGTCTGTTGTTATGAAAAAAAAAAAAAAAAAAATAAAAAATACCACCTTTCAATGCCATATCACAAGGGCAAAAAAAAAAAAATAATAATAAAAGAATGACACGTTAGCCAATTCTAACGGCGTTAATTGCTAATTAGCGGCATTACTAATCAAGTTACGAATTTAATTGATGAGTACTGCATCTGCTACTAGAAATTGTTTTTTATGTTGGCAGCAATTTTCATAATAGTTGAGTACTAAATCAGCACATTTACCCTAAATTAATCAATTATTTCACTGGATGAAAATACTAGTTTGATAGGACTAGTATATATAGAAAAATTACAGACTCTTCTAGAACAATTAGGAAGATACCTCCTAAAACAATTAGGAAATATCTATCCCTAAACAGACTCTCAGTCTTTTGGGAAAACAAGATGATAAGCAGATGAAGACAGCCCAGAGTTCTTTATATGATGGCAATCATGTCAAATTGATGAAGCAAATTGGTGACAGTCTGCCGTGATTCAGTCTTACTTTCTGATAGCTCTCTTTGATAGTTTCAGATTTGAATGTGAGGCTTTTCATCAACAGTTAAATTGGTGACAGTCTGCTGTGATTCATTCCTACTTTCCAATAGCTTGTCTTTGATAGTTTATAAGATTTGAGTGTGAGGCTTTTCATCAACAGTTAATGCTTTCTCTAAATCGTGAGGAGAAACCCAAAAGAAGGTTTTTTGTTGGGGACGGATGTCCCATTGTCTTTTGAAGTTGAAATGACTCTGTTCCTCATAGGATAGAAACGATAATTTATGGAAAAGAAAATAAACTGAAATAAAAATGGAGGGCAAATGGACAAAACATGTGGTCCAAAAAAACAACAGCAGCTGAATCACACAAGGATTCAAGGACTCTTTAGGTACCGATGAAAATTGATGGAAAGAGAAGATAATGCTAAAAGTGATTTTGTAGGTGAAAATGATTCATTACCTCTGCTTTATCTCAGGAACATAATTTTGTGCTGTGTGATATCCATTCTCCTTATTCATTGTAAATAGAAATTGAAAATTTAAATCTTGTCAGCACAAATAAGCTTCTGATTGTTTTTATTATTTTTATTCTTGCTAAATGCTGTTGATAATGTAATTTATTTTTATCACTTGTTCAAATGAGAAATTGTTATTCTAGGATTTGTTATAAATGGGCTGCAGGTAGAAGATATGCTCAAAAGAAGTTTTGCTGAATTCCATGCTCAGAAAAAACTACCTGAAATGCAAGAACTTTTGAAGCGAAAGCTTGATCAGCCTACAAAAGCTATTGAGTATGTACTTGCAAAATGTTGATTTATGCTTTTCATGAATATTTTGATACATGACTTCTATTTTTGTGGTCTTTCATCTTACTAGCTATTTGTTATTATAATGTTAACGTTTTTTTATGGAAAAATTATTCAAAGAGAAGGGATATTGATTTACAAAGTAAAGAAGTAGAGGACAAGATGTCCTTTCCAAACAAAAGAACCAATATGCTTTAAACCATGAGTGGTCCAACTCTTCTCAATATCCATAAGGGATACCATATCCTCCAAAAAGGTAATTCTCTGAATGAAAGAGTCCATAAAATTAACACGCCCCCCCCCCCCCCCCCCAAAAAAACAAAAAAAAAAGGGATGTGGTGGAAGTAACTTCTGATCAAAACTCTTGTATTCTGTTCTAGCCTAACACAGCAGAATGTCATACTGCCAGGGAGCTTTATGGTTTTTTCTTCTCCCAAAACATGTAAACTTGGTAACAAAACAAACCTGTAGATTAACTGTTCAATCGGAGCTCCCATTGAAGAAACCATTTTCAAATGTTCAAAGCCACCTCATTCGTAAGGATCTCATAGTTGTCAGCCATGCTGGTGCAGCTGATCCATTTCATTTATTATTGTATAAATTATAGAGGCAACATCATGTGGATTAGAATTTACATATTAAGAAGAGAATGTGGTCCGAACTTTGCTCACAGTTTTTATGAATTTCATGGTTTTAGAGTTATTGCAGGATAAGTTTGTGATTCTAGTTTCTGAGTGGTGCTCTTTATATCATTTTTTAAATAATGGTCTTTGTAGTACATGCAAAGAGATTGGACGGCTTTGTATTTTCATGATTTTTTTCCTTCCCCTCTTACCTCATATTGAAGTTTTTGGGTGTGCCTGGAATCTGATTGACTTGCTAAGTACGTACACGAGATCATAGCACCAATGTGGACTCCGGTCATGTTATACAATAGATTAACCATTGAGAGGAACCAGAGGAAGAACTCTTTTAACAGGAGTTATGTATTTTTTTTCAAAGTAAAAATGACTCCCCATATCTATCGAATGGGAAGTGACATTGATTTAAATTTTAAATCTTAAAGGGAAAACTACCCTAGCTGTCCAATACTTCTCCTTATTTATACAGCAGCCCTACTTGAATTGGGTTTTGGGCACTAATACATCAAGGGTGGATTTTGTAATTTCCCAGCACATATCTTATTAGAAGTTTCCCTACCCTCATAAACTAGGAATATTTCCTTCATTCTAATGACATTTTATTTTCTATCACAAATGGAAAAGAAAAGGTATTAATATATGTTGGAATGCTTGCAAGAAAACTGCCTTTTTGTTGAATGATACATCTAATTGTCAAGGCTCAAAATACCTGTACTTTGTCTTCCTTGTTCAACCAGGTAGAATTGTCATCTTGGTTTCCATGTAGCCATCAGCATGGGTAGTTTTTTTTTTGTTTTTTTTTCTTTTTTTCAAATTTTTTTTCTTTAATTTTATTTGAAATATTTTAAATTTATAGGTAGAATGGATGCCTTATTTTTGTAGTTCCTGTGCCCTTGGCAACTATAGGAGAAATTCTTATCTTCATAGAGAGGTTAAATTGGGAGATCATATTATCCTTTAAGTCGAAAAGTTTAGATATTTGGGAACAATTATACAAAGAGATGGTGAAATTGATGGTGATGTTAATCATAGGATTCAAGATGGATGTTTTAAATGGAGAATAGCTACCGGTGTTGTTTGTGATCGAAAAGTACCGGATAAGGTGAAAAAGAAGTTTTATTGCATGGCTATAAAACCCACAATGCTATATGGTAATGAATGTTAGGCTTTAAAGGGACTACATGAGCACAAGGTGGGGGTAGCAGAGAAAATGATGTTAAGATGAATGTGTGGTCATACAAGAAAATATAAGATTCGCAATAATGTTATATGAGAAAGAGTTGGTATAGCATCTATTAAGGAGTAAACGGTAAAGAATCATTTGAAGTTTGGACACTTTCAAATAAGGCCATTAGATGCATCAATGAGGAGGGTTGATCAAGTAGTATGTAGTCCGTTAAAAAGAGGAAGACCAAAAAGAACATGTAGTGAAGTTATTGAGTTGGGTCTTTTGATTAATGATTTATCAAAAAATATAGTTTTTGATAGAGCATAATGGTGTGCAATCCATTCAGTCTACCCCACCTGGTGGGATAAGGCACTATTGTCGTTGCTACTGCTTAATTTGACTTTTTTTGTTTTTGCCTATAAACGAGAGAGACAAAAAGGCTAACATAAGAGAGTTTAATGTATTACCTCTCATTTTTTTTGTTAGGAATTTTTAATGTTAGAGTTAGGGGCATTGGTTATTTTCTAAATTTTTATTTGTTTGGGGAGGATCTCTCTATTTTTTGTATTGTCCTCTCTTATCAATAAATTATGTTAACTTAATTTCCTTTCTTGCAATGCTGTATTTTTTTCCTTGAAAAAACAAATATAGATGCATAAAGGGTGAGCCAACCATCGAGGAATACTACCAGACATACTCTGAAGCTGAGAAGTACAGTAGCAAAATATCAGATGCAATTTTGCAGTCCTCTAATGCCCAACCATTTCTTGCTCCTGGAAGAGTAATAGTAGTAAAATCAGAATCAGTGAGTTGCAACAACTATGTTTATCACATTGTTATCATGTTATCTTGGTCAAGTTAACAACACCTTTGAACTTTTTATCACATTGTTATCATGTTATCTTGGTCAAGTTAACAACACCTTTGAACTTATAGAATCGCATATTAGATGCATAGAGTTTTGTTCAAGTGATTTTTCTTGAATAAAATTCTAAATTGCCATGTAGGATGGATAGGTAGTTAAACTTCCCCCCTTTCTAGGTTATGGAATTAGTTACTTGCTATGCATGGTGTAAAAAAACAAAGTAAAACATTAAACAAGGTCTACTGACTTGGCCAGGGCCTTGTGTGTCTATTTTATATTTGTGACTTGTAAATAATTTTATGTTCAAAGGATAGTACTATAGTATTAGCCCAAGTCCAAGAACCACTCATCTTTTGCACTCATAACATAACCATCACACTCACCATTCTATGGCTCTCCCTCAAATAAAACCCAATTATAATAAAGACGATCCTATTCAGGTTTGGAATGCTAAAAACATAGACAAAGCTCCTCAATACATAATCTCCCAACAAGAACACTATGACTGACTGGGTTGTCCTAATATAATCACAGACATTATTTTCAGCAAAATCCTCAGAAGAGCTCCCAGAATTCTCTGACCTTCCTTTGAGCTGTTCACTCACATTCTCCCAATTACCTTCCTCAGCCACGTAATCTAACATTTCAAGACAAATATAGAAATCCCCAATTTGCTTGCCATTAGCGTTGCTCTGACCTCAGTCTTACCTAATTGGATTACACACTGTAGACACACAACAAGGGTGTGGTCGAGTGCTGAAATCTTTAATCGCTTCCCTCCTTTTTAGTTAAACATTTATGGTTCTTGATTTATAAGTTGAAACCTGGTTGAATATATTCATAATCCTATATTAAGACTGATCAAGGGGAAAAACATAAAAGGAATCAAAATAAGAAATGCATAAGAAAGGCTTGGACACACAAATGCCAAAAGCATCGTGATCTAGGCCAAACTAAAATCAGAAGGAGGTCATTAGGAGGATCAGTTGACTCTTTGTATGGCCTTTGCTAGCGTCTTCGTGGTTGCTTAAGTGTCACAGTGCACTGTCATGTGGAATGTCACCGGAATTGGAGGTTATTTCCATTATTTTATCACTGTGAATACGTCAATTTGAATGTTCTCAGTATGACCTGAATGTCCATTGTCCCCAATCCAATAGAAAGGTGATTGGAAAACATTTTACTCAGGAAGCAACAGTAGAAAAAGAATGCTAGCGCTGAACCAGAAAAATGGAGCCATTTGTCTTTACAATATATCTTTAAAAACATGCTTTCTAACAGAAATTTTTAGGGATAGTTTGGTCTACTTTTTGAGTTGTAACATACACATTATTTTATATTTTCAATCTAGCCTGGGTATTTAGTCATTTAACTGGGTAATGGGTAGCTCAACGTTTAACATCATTCATGCAGGCCAAGGATCACCTTCTTGGTGTGATTGTGAAAGCAGCTTCTGCGAATTATAAGCAATATATTGTTTTAGTGCTCAGGCCTGATTTGCCATCCCCAATAGAAAATGCCCCAAGTAGGGGTAATGTGCAAGACAAACCCAGTGGCTTCGACCAGGGTTATTTTGTGCTGCCTAAAACCAAACGTGGTTTCGGAGATGATTATCATACCTCTGCCTCAGCTCGCAAAGGAACAGGTGTTATCAACTTCGCACTGCCCCATCATGGTTATGTTAGTGGAATGAGTTATGAGGTTAGGGGAGTTGATAGTAAAGAATTTCAGTGGATTTGCAATAAAAAAATGAAAATTGATCAAGCTGGACTTCTTGAAGATGATAGCAATGTTGTTTACTCCAAGACAGTTCAGATGCTCCTGGATTTAAAATCAGATGGAAACAAGTATCCTCCACCCCTGGATCCTGTTAAAGGTGATGGAAAAATGATTTTTTCTTTTTACTTGTTATTAATAATTTTTCATCTTTTTTATAAATAGGAAGTCGATCATGCTTCGAGTATAATTATTTCTATTTCTGCTTTGCTTTTTACGAGCCTTCTGTATTATTTTGTGTGAGCATTCTAAATTAACGAAAGATCTGATCTCAGTAATGTTCTGATCCTTGTGATAATCAAACTTATATAAGAAACACGCTATTCCTAGTTGTTGTCAATGATTTGTTGGACTTCCAACTTGTTTTTTCCATCTGTAGTTAGTTCCAATCTTATTTAAACTTGATAAATTTCGGTTGAACAAGATTGGAGGCTTTGCATTTTTAAAAGTTAATTCATAATTATATTTTAAAAATAAATCTGCCCTAACTTTGTAAAATCCTGTGATATATTTTTTTTTTAATATAAGCAGAATTCTGGGTTATTAAACATATAAGCATCTTCCTTGATGATAAAAAAACTATCTTGAAATTGTAGTTTTTCTGGTTTCTGCCTTATATGTATAATTTTCATGTTTGATGTCATGACCTAATTGGTTGCGAATAGAGATGATCTGATCCATATAGTTAACTCCGCTTAGGCTTGTTCTTGTTGCTGTTGATGTGTCTTGGAAACACAATTTCTGAGCCTCATATCCATTTGTCTTACAAGTAGGTTTTCAAATATTCAAAACATGAGAAAGGTCACTAACAAAACACAATTTCAGTGTTTCCTAATCTTTATTTGAGAATACATCTTATATTTGTTATATGTGTTTCTATATAAGTTTCTCGAGCTGTTGCTTGGTATTGGATAATGCATTATGGTGTTTGTCTTGTTTTAGTACTTGATTAAATTTTGCTTGAAATCTAATATCTCCTGCAAGTTATCCAAATCTTTCACTATTAGACCTCAATCAGTGGCTTAAATATTTGCTTTCCCAAGGACTTGTAATCTAATATAACATTTTTAATGTAGATCTAAAGTTGAAGGATGTAGAACTTGTGGACACATACCGTAAATGGACTAAATTAATGGATAAAATGACCCGGAATCCATGTCATGGGTGTATAAAATTGGAAGAGCACATTAAGCTAGCGAAAGACATACAAAAGCACAAGGAAGAAGTCAATGATCTCCAATATCAAATTTCAGACGAAGCACTTCAACAAATGCCAGACTTTCAGGGCCGGGTACATTTCCATTTGTGTGATACCTCATTTCTCAGTAACTAATATTGATATTTTCTGTTGTATGTTATCTTTATCAATTTCATACAACTGTTAGTAATTGCTTATTTGTTTTTGGTATGCTAATTTATTTATTTATGCAGATTGATGTTCTTAAGGAAATTGGTTGCATAGATGACGATTTAGTTGTACAAATGAAAGGCCGTGTTGCCTGTGAGATGAACTCTGGCGAGGAATTGATTTGCACTGAATGCTTGTTTGAGAATCAGCTGGATGAACTGGAACCGGAAGAAGCTGTGGCATTAATGTCTACTTTTGTGTTTCAGCAGAGGAACACTTCTGAGCCTTCACTCACAACCAAACTGTCTGAGGCAAAACATAAGTGAGTTTTTCAGCTGTGTCTATTTTCTTAACTAAAGTCTTTCTGCTTACTTGATGTCATGTTACTTAGAAATTTGCACATGTTTAAAATAATTGTATTATTAGGCATTGTCTCAGTAATATATCAGCGTACATTTTCCTTTTTTCATTTGATGATATACTGATCACTAATGGAATTGACCACATGCAATTGTCCCTCTTTTTTCTTTTTTTCTTTTTTTCTAAATCTGTTCCCAATAATAAGTGGTAAATTTTGGCTCTAAAGAGAGAAATTTAAATATGAGCCACTCTGACCAGGCATACTGATTTTTATAACAGTAACTACTTTGTCTTATTTTGTTGCTTTCATATGTCCTGAAAATTCCAATTCCCTATATTTTAACTTGGGATGCTTTCATTTCAGATTGTACAATACGGCTATAAAACTTGGACAACTTCAAGTGGAGAAAGGACTACAAATAATTCCTGAAGAATACGCCGAAGAAAATCTCACGTTTGGTCTAGTTGAAGTGGTTTATGAATGGGCAAAGGTTAAAAATATAAACCAATAGAAAAAAAAAGGCACCTCCTACTGAGTTCCATTATTGATTTTCTGGAGTAAAACTGATGGAGCTAAAACATATGTTTCTTCATTTGTAGGGTACTCCATTTGCAGACATCTGTGAGCTCACAGATGTTCCTGAAGGCATGATAGTGAGGACCATTGTGAGATTGGATGAGACATGTCGAGAGTTTAAGAATGCTGCAGCAATTATGGGTAATTCTGCTCTCTGCAAGAAAATGGAAGTTGCTTCTAATGCAATTAAGCGTGACATTGTTTTTGCAGCTAGCTTGTACATTACTGGTGTATGATCCTTGTTCAGCATTAAGGTTTGGTTCATGGGTTATTTTGATCTCCACAAGCATTTGACATTTTTCTTTCTAGAATATTTCTGCATAAAGGAAATCTGGTCCAATCTTTGATTTAAAATCCTTTTTAGTTTGGTACTGAACCTGGTTGTGAGTTTTTTATTTTCTGCACCGCCCCACGAAGCAGCTCTCCTCATGGTAATTGAAACCGGACATAGAAAAACAGAGAGATGAGATTTATTTCATCTTAAGTGGAATGATCATTGATTCTTTTTCTCTACATTGTTCAAAATTTGATCAGTTATCAGATCTTTGTTGGATGACCATGCATATTACGGAATTCGAAAGGTTAGGATGATTTGACGATAGCCTATGAACAGTATGGGTAAAATAAATTCGGGGATGTTGTGTTTTTGTTATTTGAGATGAAGTATGATATGATACGAAATTGTACCTAATCGTACTATAAATCATGGCAAATATTTGTCTAAATTTTAGACTGGCTTGACAATGTTGAAGTGATGCTCCACAATTTTGATTTGACTAATGGCTTTGTCCGCTAGTAACATGTAATTATTCTTCTAGCGTGTTTAGTCATGCTTGTAATCTCATATCACTAGCACCTTCCTTTTACTCTTAAAATGATTTGATATAGATCAAACTGAAAATAAAGGTTTTATTACTCTTAAAAGGTTTACGTTTTAAGCTTTGGAATTATTTGGAATATGCTTCTATGGTTTTTTTATGTAAGATTTATTTATCTAATTTGAGTATATTAAAGCAGCTGAATAGATTGTTGAAATATATGTGACATGATCTCTCTAAAATATTTGTGTAACATTATATATATATATATATAAATATATGTTTATAAATTGAGCAAATTAATTTTAAAACTATAAATGAGAGATAAAATGAATAAAAAAATTTACATTTAGGACCCAGATCTACACATAAAGCAGTTCTACATTGAGAAGCTAGAAAGAAGAGAGGTAAAAGTGTAAAGAATAAAATACTGATAGTGCCTGGAAAAGTCAAGTATCGTGCTGCCTAAGAAGAACAACTTTTAGCACTGGTTTCAATGATCATTTTTCTATTTAATTTTCAATTTAAAAAGTTTCAAAATTTCTTGCCAGAAATAGTTCTACATTGTGGGCATACTTCTTTCAGTAGTTGCATTGTGATAAAATTATTTGTGATTAAGACTGAGGAATAGATCTTCTGTGTTGGCTCACTGAGTATTTCTTACCTTTTAGAGTTGGGAAAGGGCCATTCCATTATAATAGGCTTATCTTATAGGAGCTCGGGCTTGCAAGCCTTATTTTATTCGTTTCTCAATATAAGGCCTAGAGTTGGGTTTGTGAGCCCACATATAAATTCGTTTTCAAGTTTTTTTTTGAAATACAAAAGCAGTAAATTAAAATATATATATATATATATATATAAATTTTCTGTTAAAAAGATATAATTTAAATATAAATCCCGCATTATATTTTTTAATGATGAATAAAAAATATGACAAAATAAATTATTTCAACATGTAACAAGTCAAAGTAAAATTATTTTCATCACAAAGAATTGAAAAAATAATTACCTAACAAAATAAATTATTTTAAAAAATCAAGCTTGTATAATAAATTTACACTAAAAATTTGTGTAATAACTTTAATGATGTAAAAAAAATACATTGATAGAATAATATAAAAAGCAAGTTTTTCCAGATTCAAATCCAGATTACAAAATATGATGCTTTGAATGTAAAGAAATTGCAGAATTCTTTATAATAATTCCCTCTTTCTTAAGGGAGGTTCATTACCTTTTGATTGATGTGTGATATTTGAACTCGTGTTGGCTTTGATACTACATCTTACAAAAAAAAAAAAAAAATCTTACAAAAAAAAAAATGATTATTATGATGCAAAAAAGCATAATAGCAAGATTCACTCAAAAACCTTTTAGACAGGGGTCATATTCACAGTCAAATCTTTTGATGGAAATACGCACAAATGGACTATATTTTGTGAATAAGTGTGTAAAACGCCATGAATTAGTGGAATATTAAGTATAATAAATGTAATGAATTTTCTAAATTAGCATAATTTAGAAGAGCACGAGAAAAAGTTAGGGGTAATTAATTACAGGTCCCGTGTAAGGGACTTAATTAAGATAAGATCCCACGAAATCACCTAATTAATATGAGGTCCCACGAAGTTGTTATTGCAGGTCAAAAAGTTGTTATCGCAAGGTCACAAGTTGTTACAGACCAAGAGTGATTTTCAGGCCCCAAATTGTTATGGCAGGCCAAAAAGTTGTTGTTGCAGGCCGAAAAGTTGTTATTGCAGGCCAAAAAGTCACTAACAACTTTTTGGCCTGCAATAACAACTTTTCGGCCTGCAACAACTTTTTGGCCTGCCATAACAACTTTTTGGTAGGGACCTCAGATTAATTAGGTGATTTCATGGGACCTCATCTTAATTAAATCCCTTACATGAGACCTGTAATTAATTACCCCAAAAAGTTATGACAATAGCATAAATCATAAAAGAAATGCTAAAATATATATATTTGATCCTTTATATTGGATTCTTTAATTTTTTTTGAACAAATATTCTTTAACTCTTTTATCGATAGAACAAATATTCTTTAACTTTGATAAATGCACTTTTAGTGCTTTTAATTTACAACGTTAGTTTCACTTTACATGAAATGGAGACCCAAGAAAACTGTATGGTGATTATCTAACTAAATGTAGATAAAAAGTGACTACTTTTTGAAATATAAATGATTATACTAGAAAAACTAAAAAAAATTATAAAATTTAAGCATATTTTTTTTCAACATTTAACCACATAATCACCATCTAAATTAGTTGAATCAGCATATTTCATTAAGTGAAACTTACCGTACTAACAAAAAAGGATTAACTATACACTTTTCAAAGTTAAAGAACAAAAATAATACATAATACAAAAGTAAACGATTAAGAGTGCACTTTTACAAATAAAATAAAATAAAATAAAATGAGATGTTAAAAAAGGAAAGGGAAAATAAAATAATATATATATGTGTGTGTGTATATATATATATAAACACACACTTTAGTGAGGGCACATCACTATTCTCATCTCACAAGTCACCCATCATCTCATAGGTGGTTTTAAGTTTCTTTTTTCTTTTATTTCAAATTAAGGTCACTTTGTCATGTTGACTTAAATTTAATTTCATATCACACCTCAAGCAAAGTTTGAGAGTTTCTTTTTTTTGGGGTCCTATTTGTAAAATATGATCTTATCATGGTCCTCGATAGAAATTCTCCCTTAATTATAACCCCTAACAAAAACCCAATCTCGTGTGCCATATTTTTCTTCGTCGATGAACAAGCAAGCACTCTACACTGTGTCGAGCTCACCGTCGTACGCCGTCCACCTTCGTGGTTTTTCTCCGGCAAAGTATTGAAAAACGTTTCGAATCGTACGGCTTTTCCTTCTCGCAAAACTTCGGTGAGATTCATTTGTTCATTTTAACTTGGCTTTTTTTAATCTGGTCGTGTACTCGTTTTTAATATCTTCAATTTTTTTTTTTTTTTTGGGAACAAATTTGATTAGTGGGTTTTGCTTGAGTTGTGTGATATTCTCTATTATGCTTCTTTCTTCTTTCATTTTGATTACTGGCGACTGCTTTGGATTGTATCGTTGTGTTGCGTATTAGCATTCTGTTTATTATCATCAATTTATAAAATTCTCTAGGTATTTGTGATTTATGATCTGGTAGATGTCTTGGTTCGTTTTGTGTCTGGAAATTTAGAGGCTTTAGTTTTAATCATTTCCTGCTGCTCATTGGGCTGTCAATTTGTAATTTATTGACAGAGACAATCGATTGCACGCACAATTTATTCACTCTAGGCAGCTCGAGTTTTCAAGTGTGTTATCATTGTCATTTTCAGTGGTTTGGATGACTTACCTGAATCAATTGGCTTACTAAGGCATGTGCGTTGAAGTGTGGGAAAAAAATTACATTTGTATGTTATCTGTATCATCTACTATGCATATTTCAAAAATTTCAGTGGGGGAAGACGCCTCCACTAGGTGTTGTAGAAGTCTACTAACGTCCATCCTCATTCATAAGTGAGAATATGATTTCCTTCTGTCTCTGGCATTCTGATTCTGGTTCTGATTGAATGTGGGAGATTTTGAGAATAAACATGTTTTTTGCCCCTGCTCGTTTTATGTCCTGGCTTAATGCTGTCTCTCCCTTTAACAGTATGCCGTTGAGTTTGATTTTTCTCCTGTCTTTTTTTTTTGGTAAATTTGGTGATGATCTTCATGGTCTTTTCTGCATTATAATTTTATGCCGTCTGAGGCATGGATTTTTATTTTTGTTTGTAACAAGATTGACAAAATACGGTGAGAGTCTAAATGGCAACCCAAGCAGCCACTGCATTCACGGGCAACATGAAGGTATTTTTCTTTTTGGCTTTCCCCTTCTTAGTTTCTTTTCATATGTTTGAAAATTCGCCATTGTTACTATTCCATATCTCAATATATTACATTTTAGAATTATACTGTAAATTTCAAATGTTTGTAATGCACTTCAAAGGTTTGATAATAAATCATGCTTGTGGTATATATTTTTTTTTATTACCAATTTTACTTGTATCATTTCTCTTCATAGTGTAGTTTTGAAATTCATGGATTAATATATTGCATTTCATTCTTAATTAAATAGCTTTCAAGCATAATTATATTGGTTGGAAAGGTTTTGGTAAGTGCTTACTTTGTTGTAAAATATATAAGTGCTGACATCAGCTTCATATCTTAATGGATAAAAGGTTTTACAATTTTAGTTCGAAAAATTCGGTTATGTTAATGGTCTGGGCTTCCTAGTCATTACAACATTCTTAGGATATCTGTAAATTTCTGTGTTATTTTCGATCTGAGTATAACTTAAATTGATATCTCTTGCTGATTTATTCCATATTTAGTTTCAAAATTATTTTAATCGCTTGTGGCCTTTACAATAACTCCAGAAAGCACTTGCTGGACTTAGACGTATAAATCTTGAAGGGCTGCGCTGGAGGGTTTTTGACGCCAAAGGTCAGGTGAGTTTGAGATTTTACGTTTCCTGCCTCTTGTGTTACTATAGAAAGTGAGTTAGAGCTGGTCCATAGTCATATTGCCACACGAACAAAATAACTAATTTCAACTTCAAATACTCCCTCCATCCCCAAATATAAGCAACATAGAACTTCTTTCTCAATCAATACCAAGGAAAATTTGTTTTTGTTGGTTTAATGCTTTGAATATGCCACAGTTTACTTTTTCTTTTAGAAAATGACCTTAATAAAGTCATTTAGTGGAAACGTACATCGATGACCAACAAATATAAGTGAAGGGAAAAAAGTGGGAAAATATATTACTTGCACCACCAGCTTCCTTCAATTATCTTTTATTTTGGAACAGAATTAGTCCCAACATTCTCTTATGAATGGGGATAAAGGTAGTAACTTCTTTATTTGTTGGTCAAGCCCTTGTTGTACTTAATATGCATGCTAAATTTCAATGTGCAACTGGTGTATGGGATAACTGAGTAAAATCTGTTGAAGATTTATGTAATACGGTGAAACAAGGACGATTTACAGAGGTGTCATTTTGTAGATAGTCAGAGAGGTTATTGATTTTTGGATAGCATATCTAGTTTAAGCTGACTCTAAAGGGATAAAATCTTCTGTGCAACTTATCCTGAGGTTATTACATCCTAGAGCAGATGCAGGCTTGGTTTACTAAAAAGAAGATCCTTTCAAGATAATTTCAGGGTAAATTAGTTCTAGGCAAATGCTAAATGACATCATATTGAAGGTGTTTTGATATGGTGGCTGAAGCCATGTGTTTGGAAGATTTAGTTGTAATCAAGACTCAAACTATTTAAATACTTGATGACATGAGATTACTTCACATCTAACTGTGTTGCCGTTTAATAAGGTCCTTGGGAGGTTAGCATCTCAAATAGCTACTGTAGTTCAGGGCAAGGATAAGCCAACATATGCACCTAATCGTGATGATGGAGATATGTGTATTGTGCTTAATGCAAAGGATGTTTGTGTGACTGGAAGAAAGCTTACAGACAAGTTCTATCGCTGGCATACTGGGTGAGTGCCGTTCCTTTATCCTTACAATGAAACTAAAATTTTAGGAACCTTGGGTTGCTTAAAATAAAATGTTTTGATGTCTATCTAACCAAAAGAAAAAACCTCTGTTCCTCCAACTAATAATTGTTAGTTGTTTGTTGGGTTCCTTATTCCATAATTGTTGGAATTAAAAACACTTCTTATCTTGATATGAAGTTGTAACATGTAGGTATGTGGGCCACCTCAAGGAAAGGAGTCTAAAGGACCAGTTAGTGAAAGACCCTACAGAAGTCATTCGCAAAGCTGTTCTACGCATGCTGCCTCGAAATAAACTGCGTGATGTAAGTGTTACATAGACCAGTCTCTGGTTATTTTGATCTATGAATATGGGATTTAGCTTGCAGACTTCAAACTTCAAGCATTACATAGCACAGACCCATTGGTTTAGAGCCAAATTGCAATTGATGAAAATGACAATGACACTATGAGGGCTGAGGATTCTTGGTTGTATGTTGTATTCTTTGTCTGATCACAACCCTAGTTGTAGGCACTAGACATCAGACTGGTTGGTTGGTTGGGGTATCATGAGAAGGGAACTGGTCATCAAAGTATCATTGAAAATTCACCTAGTCGAAGTCGCCTTTCTTGCATTAGTTAGCACACCTAGCATTCGAAACTAATGTTACTTCTATTTATTTATTTAATGCAAATATGCTGTCTTCAGTATTTTCTTAATTAATCTGAAAGAGTAAGAAATGGAGAGTGGGTTGTACTTGTACAGAGATGTGAAGTGCCATTGCTATGCGAGTTGTTTTTAAATTGCTGATTTCACATGTCAGTTATTTTCTTTCGACATTGCTACTGCAGTATTGTTTTTATCTGATTCTCTAAGTTGCATGTCATGTGTTTTTTTTTTTGGGCCATAAATGTAGGATAGGGATCGGAAGTTGAGGATTTTCACTGGTAGCGAGCATCCTTTTGGTGATAGGCCACTTGAACCTCACATGGTGCCTCATAGGAATGTACGAGAAATGCGACCAAGGGCAAGGCGTGCAATGATTCGTGCTCAAAAGAAGGCTGAGCAGCAACAGAGCGCAGGTGAAACAAAGAAAGGCAAAAAAAGAGAAACCTCTGGGGAAGTGAAGGCTTGAATAGACGTCATTGTGGTTTAGGGAAATGTTCTGATATATGGAAAGCCATCTGTTTCTGATTGCTAGGAAATTATATCATGGCATGTGAAATTGTGTCTAAATTTTGTTTCCTTATCCCGAGTCCTTGCAGGCATTAATGCTGAGAAACTGTGTAAGCATGCATGAGAAGAAGCATGTCAAGAAGCATGTATCGTAGTTAGAGGAATTTTGTGGAATGCATGGATTGATGTACTAATGCTAAGAAACTGTGTAAGCATGCATGAGAAGAAGCATGTATCGTAGTTAGAGGAATTTTGTGGAATGCATGGATTATGTACTGGTTACTGGTTAGACAGTCACAAATGCTTACATGGAAGTTAATTCGAGTTGTGTAATTTTCATTGATTCCCGTTTGGCTCTAATAAATATTTTTCCTTTGTCCTAAATATAGGACCTAGTAACTAGGTCCTACATTCATGATCTGAGGTGGTAGCTTGCAACCACACCAATAAGATTTTATTTCTTGATTTTACTCTTTTACCCTTCGAAAACATGACTGCCAAATCAAGACTTGTCAAAAATATTATGTAAGATTTTTTTTTTCTTCCATTTTTTTTCCACCTAGCTTTTCTGTTGTTAAATTTCTCCCATTTACTTTGATTCCACTAGGGCCTCTGGTGTTTTCACTTTCAGAGCCATTTCAGAATCCAAGCATGACAATTATGGAGTTTGACTAAGTGATTAAACAATAGTGGAAATTCACTTCATATTTGATGTGGGAATTATATATATTCCTTAAAATTCATTAATATCGATATATCTTTACTTTTGCCGATAACAATAAAACATCAAAGACTGTATTAGCAAAAGAATGTCTTTCAACAAAAATAAATCAATGGACATATCAATCTGGCTTCTTTTATGATAAATTTGGTTTAGTTTAAGATGGTAATATTCCTGTATCACTTACCAATGATTTGAAATTAATCTATTCTACATACAAATTGATAACAAATACTTGCGTCCTACTATAATGTGAGTATAACTCACTTACAAATACTTCTCTTCAAACTATCTTACTAATGGATACATAGATGAGTACAAATATGTACACATTTTACACAGTGCATCCAACATTCCTATTTTGCAGAGTATAGCAGATGTGGAAGAGATAACAGATTCGTATAGAAAGGAAAAAACTACAACTAAACCTTTTGTTTGTTTTTCAATTTCAGCTAGATTTGGGAATGGAAGGTGAGATAAAAATTGCAGACTTATCAGCCGATTTTCTCTGTGTTCGAGTCATCTGAGGGCCATATTATAGTCTCCATCAGCCTTTCCCTCATCAGCTCCAAGTTTTCATCTGAGATTTCTTGATATATCTCAGCATGATTACATTTCTGCAAAGCAACAATAGAAGAACAATGACTTAAAACCTTTGCTTTCATTAACAGGCTTTGGAACCGAGATAAATTAGGTGTTAAAAGAAGGCATGAGGCATGAATAGTGATTATAATTTGAACCTCTTAATGTGATGGGGACAATAAGAAAAGTAAAAATGCAACTTAAATTATCATTTTGGTAGCTTTAAGTTTATTTAATCCATTAAATGTAGTATGTGCTACATTGATCCTTTAGTTCCTCAATTTCATATCATGAAATTCCTACGCATTTTATTGGATGCTAGGTTAACAAACATTTAAGAGGGTTTATCAACACCTTTTTAAGGGGCCAATTATTTAGGTTTCATGGGATACTAATTAAAATATTGAGTTCAATGAGCCGAATGACTTAATAAACAAATTTAAAGGACCAACAAAATACCAAGTTCATCTAAAAACTAGAATAGTCCTGAAATTCAATACCTTGACCCATTTTCCATAAAGGTCGAGCCTTGTTATCATCACTCTCTCAGCAAGATCTCGTTTCTCCTGTCAATCGGGCGAAAAAATAGAAAAGAGTCATTTAAAAATTCATCATGTAACTGCATTGATATAATCTTTCTTTATATATATATATCAACCAGCAATTAACGCCTTTTCTAGATCCTATTAATAGACATCCGAGCAATAGACTACTTAAATTTCGGGGTTCGTGGCTTCCCCCTCCCAACATAAGTGTCTCCTCTAAGATTCGAATTCGAGACCTCAAGTGATCTAGTGAGACCTTACATCGCTACACTAACTATGTATTGGTTGACATAATCATTCTACTTATGTCCTCACTCAAAATAACATAGAGA
Source organism: Mimosa bimucronata (assembly GCA_037074515.1). Classification (NCBI taxonomy): domain Eukaryota; kingdom Viridiplantae; phylum Streptophyta; class Magnoliopsida; order Fabales; family Fabaceae; genus Mimosa; species Mimosa bimucronata. The sequence continues at coordinate 10,085,122 of CM073443.1, read as the reverse complement.
GGATTAGGCATTTAATTAAACTATTAATTTAGCCGCAAAAAAGAAATTGGAGATAATTTTTTTAAAGTGCATTCATGGTTAAACGTTGCAAATAGACTTATAGCTTCTTAGAAACCATCTCTTTTTTTCCCCCAATCAAAATGATATTTTTTCCTGCGGTGGCTGTTAAACATTAATTAGAGCAGTAAAAATTTCATTCAACAGCCAAACAAGTTACTGACATGCTTACAGGAGATTTCAATCAATTATTTGTTGATAACAGGTCAACAGAAACTGCAATAGGTTTTTCTGATAAATATTTGGCACAAGAGATTTGTAATGAACTAACAATGATAAATAAAATTATAACTATGATGATGATTTTTTTGAGATTAATTTACAAAGCTCATAATAGATAATACTCACAACTAGAGTAGTTTTTATCCGTCCAAGAAAAATAGTAACAATCAAAAGAGCAATAATAATAATAATAATATCGACGACAATGATTGTGGGATAACAACTTGATTGTTGTAGCAAGCAGCACATGGCAACAATACAAATAAAAATGAAAACAACATCGACAATGGCAAAGGCAGTTTTTGCAACAGGACTGATAATGAAGAAACTATGGGCAGTACACAAGGATCTAAATGTAAGAACAACATAGAAAACATTGCCAGAGGAGCATAAATGGAAAAACAGAGGAATATAGTAAAAGGATTTCTCAACAGCACCTGCAGTCGTTTCAATCTTACGAGTTATATTTGGAATTTAGACTTCTTCCTATAATTGCTAAAATATCTTCTTTCATGCATAATTAGCCTCAGAAAAATGTTTAAGCATTTAGTACTCTCTCTCTCTCTGTTTTTTTGGAGTAAGGTATTCAAAATAAAACAACTAATGAAATGACAAGGATTGTCTCCTGAAAATTCAATAGGTAATTAGAATAAGAACAGTACCTTGCTAAGGGATTTGATAAAACGTTTACCATCTCCAGCCTTGCTTGTTGCAATAAACCTACCAAATGATTATCAGAAATAGCATTTAGTAAGGATGAATGCCTTTGGATGAAATTGTGAAAATCTTGGCAGATGCAAATCAATGATGCATAAATTGCCTAATCTGTCCTATAGCGATCGAGAGTTGTGCAGAAATTGTCTCAAATAATTCATTATCTGTAGGGCTCAATGGAGAAAAACATGTTCAAGCCAAAGACCAAAAATGATTTAAATTTGACAAATGGTTTTGCTAAAATAAAGATATTACTTACTCATAGAACCACCTATATTGGAGGGGGTTCATCTCATACAACTGCTGAAGAACAGTCCTCGCAGCCTTGTAAGTGAAATAGTTGAGTAATTGCTGCATCCAAAGTCATGATTCCAGTTAAATACATGCTCATAAAGTCAACATATTCACATCAGAGGGTGAAGATTAGTTAATGATAGTCAAATGTAAGTCTAAGTACATACTTCCAAGTAATATAGGGACTCAACATTCCTTAGAATGATCCCATTCTTATATGAGTTTCCAAACAGACATAGTACATTTCTCATGAGTTGCTAACCACGTTTCAAACTATCAAAAGAAGTGCCGAGTTTTACAACACATGATATCATTGCTTTTGAGAATACTTCAGGAAACAGATCTAAATTGAGAAACCATGACAGTAACATTAGAGATAATATAATTATGACCATGCATGTTATGGAAGCCAAATAACAAGACTAATTTAAAGACATCAGCTGAAGAGCATTGATATAAAAAGATAGCATTTATGCTCTGAACAAAAGCACAAAATTACTCTAATGATTACGCTAAGTAGAATTGAATGTAAAGAACCCACAAAACTAGTGCTTGAAAATTTTGGGACAAATATAATATCAAAGACCACTTTTAGAAGCTTAATAAGAAAATTCTTCAATGTTTAAAGGCTCTTCCAACCCTCACATCAAGCATACTAGTAGCAAAGTGAAAGTTATCATTCACGAATAAGATCGTTTCAAAAACTGGATCTCCTTAAAGCTCCATACGCAATTCTCAACTAAAACTGAATAATTATATTACCATTTTAACATCACCAAACGTATCTTCGTACTGCCCACCAAGCTCACTAACAATCTTTAATTTTCTATTACTACGAAGCTTCCTGGGATTTCTATTAACACAGAGTCGCCACTCCCTCCCAGAATCAACGAAGGAACTACTCAATTGAATCGAACCTCGCTTTACTGAATGCTTCTTCCACAAAACATTGTCTCCTCCATTTTTGAGATTCATACTTGTTGTAGGCAATGCATCAAGGCACAAACATGGACCCATGTGTGAGTCCAATGCAGATGAACCCACAATAGATAAAGCACCCACCATTCTTATCAAAAGCCAAGCTCAAAAATTGAATTCCCCAAATACACCCAGATGAAAAATCCTTAAAATCCTCGAACAATGAAATCGGGAAAAGAAATTATGAGATACCCACGAAGTAAACCGAAGAAATAAAGAGTTGGGTATCCAAGAAAATTGGGGAAGTAGGTCCAAAGCGTAGTCAAAGACGCCTCAGAGTGATGGTTGGCGAAGAGAAAGCGTGTTTGGGTACAAAGGAAAATTCAGTGGGAGAAAAATGTGGGATATTTGAATTGAAAATGTGTGTAAATGTTGGCCATATAAAATCTATGGTCCAAAATTATCAGCATCAGAGAAAAGAGGGAAGATTCACATTGGTTTTTCTTTCTTTTGTTGCCAACAAATTTGATGAATAGTGCATAGTACAGACAACTCAGCTGGACGGATTATACACTTTCGTGAATGTTCAGACACGTGGTTTGATTTTTTTGTCGCTATCATGAAGCGAGCGCATATCACGGAACTCTGCTTTCCAAGTTTACATACAAGTGAACCACTGTTTCTGCATGTTTTCATGCGAGACGCGAGAGGAATAGGATGTTTCCGTACGTAAGTGAAAAGGATTAGAGAAAAAACGAGAGTTACCATAAATTTCCAAACAAGGAACGTAATAAGTCATGACCCCATCCCCATGTCATGAAATTAGGAAATTTTACTCAAACAGGTTACCTGAACTTTCTTATTCTTTAAACAAAGAAGTTTCCATATCTTTAGTCAATCTCCGCCTTCAACTCGAGGTAGAACTTGGTCGATGATAAATGACCCTCGCTCCATTATTAAATATAAGAATTAATTGATTTTTTTTTAGATAATTCTAAAAAAACTAAATAAATTATTTATAAATTGATTTCTTTGATTTTTTTTAAACTAGTTTATTCAACTTATAAGCTAATATAAAATCTAATAATATACAAAATATTTTATGATTAAGTGGCCATTCAGCTTCCTTAACTTTTTTTTTTTAAAAAAAATCAATTGAGTCTTATATTTAGGAATGAAAGAAGTATTTAGTTTGTGTATTTGTACTCTTATAGCTAGAGTTATAAATTCCAGTTTATATTAGAGGAAAAATAATTTTGGGGTTTTGTAAAAACTCCCTTTCATCCTAATTATAAAAGTCAGTTGACTTTTTTTTAAAAAAAAATTAATGATATAAAATAAATCACTTTAAATTGTTTACATTTATATTTTTTCCTCGCTACTGATTTATTTTACATAGAAAGTAACATATAATCTAATTACATGTAGTATATGTGTTAAAATGTAGTGCTATATTTCACCTACTTAATCTCCACAAAAAAAGTCAACTGACTTTTATAATTAGAATCAAAAGTAGTATTAAGTGAAGGTTTTGTAAATTAGATGGAAATCACTTCGGGTCAGACTAATGGGAAATAAAGAGAGTTTAAAGATAATTCAGGGTCAAGTTTCAATTTCACTCTCTCGAAATTGATTGTACATAGGAGAAATGTTTTTTCTGAAGTTTTATTTAGGAACAATGTTACCCTAATGTTTCTAGAACAATAGAAATTTTGGCCTTTATCTAGGTTAAGGTTAAGTCTTAATGTTAGTTAATAAAAAATATTGAGATTATATGTCCACATGTCATCCATGTCATCTTTATATGACTCAAATTTATCTAGAAAGTTTTCACTAAAAAAAAATGTTGCTTAATAGTTCTTTTTTATTATTATTAATTTATTACAATTAAACCTCCTTCACCTATAGGAGAGGGACTCACACAGTCACCCACCCACCTAATAACCCCATTTGTCAACTTCGGTTTATAACTCATGACCTACCCAATGAGAGGAGGCATGGAGTGCCAATTCAGCTTCGTACATTGCATAACCTTTCTTCTTCTTCTTCTTTTTTCCTTTTGCCTTTCTTTTTGTTTTGTTTTTTTTTTTTTTTGGTAAAATGTTGCAGAACATCTTTCTTTCATACTGATATTGTAACATATCCACACGGTCAGTTTTAAAATTGTATTATACACTACTGCAAAAATGCCCTATTGCAGCACACCAATAGCAGCGCTTACCAAACGTAAGCGCTGGGATAGGTATATAAGACCTATCCCAGTACTTTATAAATACTTATAAGCACTGGGATAGGTCATTGTGAATTATAGTTAATTCCCTGAATATTAATTTAAAATAATGTCTTTTATTTAATAATGTCTAAATTACCTCCTAAGTTTGTCTTTATATAGGTGATTTCCTTTGAACTTAATTCTCTGAACCTTATCTAAACTATATTTAATTCTCTTAACATTGTCCTTATTATTTAATAATATCTAAAGTTACCCCCAGTTTTTTTTTAAAAAAAAACATAGGTCCTCTCTGAACTATATTTAATTCTGTGAATATATTTAATGTTGTCCTTATTATTTAATAATTTCTAAGCTACCCTGAGTTTTTTTTTTTAATTTTTAAAAACCTATCCCAGCGCTTTTTACTCATAAAGCGCTGGGATAGGTCATTTCTGAACCATATTTAATCCCCTGAATATATTAAAGTTTTCCTTATTATTTAATAATTTCTAAATCCCCCTAGTTTTTTATTTATTTTTAATAACCTATCCCAGCGCTTTTTACTTATAAAGCATTGGGATAGGTCATTTCTGAACCATATTTAATCCCCTGAATATATTATACGTGTCCTTATTATTTAATAATTTCTAAATCCCCCCAGTTTTTTTTTAGTTTTTAATAACCTATCCCAGCGCTTATTACGTATAAAGTGCTGGGATAGGTCATTTCTGAACCATATTTAATCCCTTGAATATATTATACTTGTCCTTATTATTTAATAATTTCTAAATCCCCCAGTTTTTTTTTAATTTTTAATAACCTATCCCTGCGCTTTTTACTTATAAAGCGCTGGGATAGGTCATTTATGAACCAAATTTAATCCCTTGAATATATTAAAGTTTTCCTTATTATTTAATAATTTCTAAATCCCCCCAGTTTTTTATTTATTTTTAATAACCTATCACAACGCTTTTTACTTATAAAGCGCTAGGATAGGTCATTTCTGAACCATATTTTAATCCCCTGAATATATTATACGTGTCATTATTATTTAATAATTTCTAAATCCCCCCAGCTTTTTTTTAATTTTTAATAACCTATCCCAGCGCTTATTACGTATAAAGCGCTGGGATAGGTCATTTCTGAACCATATTTGATCCCCTGAATATATTATACGTGTCCTTATTATTTAATAATTTCTAAATCATCTCAGTTTTTTTTTTAATTTTTAATAACCTATCCCAGCACTTTTTACTTATAAAGCGTTGGGATAGGCTTCTATATCCCAGATCCAGTATCATTTCTCCCTCCATTTCCCTCCATTATTTTCCCCATTTCCCTCCATTTGGCCTAGCCCAGATTTCATTTCCCTCTCTTCTTCCCTTCTGAATCCTTGTTTCCTCTCCCACATTTCATCCCCCATTTCGTCCATTTCGTCACTTCCCTCTCTTCCATTTCCCACCAAACCCTTCATCCTCCATTTCTCTTCTTCTTTGGCAGCACCGTTCAAGGAGGCCGGTGAGGTAGCGATTCCTTGTTTCCTCTCCCACATTTCATCCCCCAAGTTCCCTCTCCGAATCGATTCCGTGCCTACACTCCCTCAGTTTTCGTCGTTCTCTCTCTACCAACACACTAAGGTTGAATACCCGTGAGGCCTACACTCCCTCAGTCTTCGTCGTTCCCTCCAGTCGGCCCTGAGGTTGAATACCAACACGCTAAGAACTCTGGGGTTGATGCCCGTACTCTCAAGTATGCATTTTTGTTGTTTCGTCTTTTTTTTCTTCAATTTTATATCTAAAATTTTGGTTACTGGCTTGGTATGATTCGACCCCACCTAGTGCTAGCAATTATTTGTGTTGGATTGTGGGTTCCAGGATGGTTAAGCTGGTCTGTGATTGTTTACCTTCAAGCTGAAAATTGCCTCTTTTTTACTTTGCTATTGATAATATGTTGAGGGAATATGTTGTTTACTTACTTTTAAAACATAATGAAACATCTTTGGATATCAATTTCGACTAAATTTGAAGACATTTTGCTTCGGTTAATGTTTGTGAAACAATAGAAGAGTTTTTGGAGCTAAAAATGAATGGATTGAAGCATGTTACAGTCAAAATCATGTTAGTTCTTTGCCATTAATTTTAACATAATAGCAGTTGAATGTGGCTTCTAAAATTTATGTACTCCCAAGTTTGGTACACTATGCATAATGAAGTGTTTATTGCAATAATGAATGAATTCATTTATTACTATGCATAATTTGTTATACTTTTAATTTTTTTAATTTGATTGTTTTAATGAAGTGAAAATTACACTACTACTATATAACAATAAATTAACTTATTATGTTCAAATTGGTAATGAATGGTTGTTGATTGTTTAATTTTTTTTTTGTTATTGCTTTTGGCTTCTACGGGTTTGTACTTCTTTCATAGATGATTATAGTTTCATAAGCATGATCCAAGCCTTACTTTATGCTTATGATGAACTTATGGGGAGTGTTGAACTTATTTGATGGTTGTGGGTTCTTCTTTGGTTGACATTGAGCTTAATAGTTAGAGTAACAAGTTATGATTTACCTTGACAAAAGATCGGGATTTTAATGAAGTTATAGGATTAACAAATATTGGATTAGATTATAATCTAATTATGTTATTTATATGTTGTAGGAATTTGAACAAGCATTTTCTTGGTCCACATTTTCATCCTCCACCTAAAGACAAGTTAGAGAATTGAATCAGGTACATTATATGTTATGTTAGGTGCTAAGACTACTGTGTAGTCGTTTAATGTACTTTTATGAAATGATTGCCGTGTGGAACTGGATTTGTGAGCTGTAATTGAGTTTTTCTGCCTGTGAATATATGCTCTGTGATGAGTTCTGTTGTGGTGGGCTATCCATTTTATATTAAAAGAGAGGGCCTTGAGCCTGGGAACGTTCATTTTTTAGCCGTTATGCTGCCGAATTTTTGTTAAAAAGATATGGTAACTTCGTAAGGTGTCTACCTAATGATTAAGTCATGTACATCAATCTTACTTCCACTTTCCTTTAGTGGGTTATAATGTTGGATCGGAAATGGATGTCTTGTGATCGACGTTCAAAGGAATATATAGATGGAGCAAAAGAATTCATTGAATTTGCCGCTGAGCATGCAGAGAATTCTAACAGAATTGTATGCTCCTGTATGTCGTGTTTGTATGGAAAGCTTCTCCGTCCTCTTGACTTGTTAGGCCATTTATTCTGTCATAGGATCGATCTGTCTTATACACGTTGGACAAAGCATGGTGAGACGTATGAGTGTTCTGGCGGAGACCGAGTACCTGATGTTAGTAGCACTTCAAATGTGGTTGACACAGACATGTGTGATGAGAGCGATGATCTTGAAGAAATGTTGAATGTGGTGGGTGAGGAGGATCCTGAAATGTTTGAGACGCTGAAGAGCGATGCAGAGACGCCTTTGTATGTGGGATGCAGCAAATACACCAGATTGTGTGCGGTGCTTAAATTGTATAACCTGAAGGCGCGATACGGTTGGAGTGATGCAAGTTTCACCACTCTGCTATCTACTCTATGAGATATACTCCTAGAAGGGAACGTACTCCCCTTGAAAACATACGAGGCAAAGCAAATTCTCCGGTCAACCGGTATGAAATATGAGAAAATACATGCATGTCCCAACGACTGTATTTTATTCCGGAACCAGTATGCGTCGTTGGAGACGTGTCCTAAATGCAGCACATCTCGGTATGGAAAGAAAGGCAATAGTCCTTCTAAAGTCTTGTAGTATTTTCCTAAATGCGGATGTTGCAAGACTTTTGACATGGCACGCTGATAAGAGGATTCAAAACATCAAGCTTAAGCACCCCGCAGTAGAGCCGATAATATGGGCCCAAGCCCGTGGGCAAACCCGAAACCCGTAAAAAAATATGGTTATGGGTTTGAAAAAATAGGGCCCATATTAAAATGGGTATTTTGGGCCCGAACCCGTCAAGCCCGAGCCCGTGACGGGTTAACCCGTTAAACCCGTGGGCTAACCCGAACACATTTTCCTTTTTTCTTTCTTTTTTTTATTTTAAAACAAAATCAAATTAAACCCTAATAGTCTAATTCATTTCCCTTCCTGACTTCCTCACTTACTGTCCTTCATCTTACTCTCACGAGCACGCCACTAATCTCTCACTCACTGGCCAGTGAATCGGCATTTAGTATTGGTACATGAGTTCTCACAAATTATAGGAGTTCTCTTCTTCCCAATAATGTTCAAGCCCTTATTTGTACTCGTAATTAGAAGCTTGGTTTCCCTACAGAGGAGGATATCAATGGTAGACTATTTATATTTATTCATTTATCACATTCTATTTTATCATATGTTGTACTTATGACTATTGACGTGCCTCTATTTTGTTCCAACAATGGTATATGTACCAGAGCAATGTGAGAATGCTCAAGCTCAAGATACTCTTGTCGCTTCAGACAATGCTTCAAGTTCAAATCTTATTAACATTGATTGATTGTTGATCATTGATGTTCAGGGATTTGTTGTATTTTGAAATATTTGAAGTTGAACAATATGTTCTATGTTTTACTATCATTTTTGTTATTTGTAATGTGTTAAAACCTTGAATTTGAATTTATCATCTTGTGTTATATATTTGTATTATAATTATATTATAAAACCCCGGTCCTCGGGGGGCTCATTTGAAGAAAGGAAAAAAAGTGATAAAAAAGGGGTTTAAAATGGGTTTTTTTGGGCCCGCCCGAAACCCGAACAATATGGTCCGGGCCTAAAAATCAAGCCCATATGCAAAACGGGTTTTGTTGAGCCCGGCCCATTTTTTAAGGGTGTTTTTGGGCCCGGCCCGAACCCGACGAGCCCGCCCATATTACCAGCTCTACCCTGCAGACGTCCCCAATGGAAAAAAAATTGATTACGAGTACCTTGAGTTCGGTGAAGAACCAAGAAACCTATGGCTTGCATTGGCAACCGATGGAATCAATCCGCATGGAGTTCAGAGTAGTACTCACAGCACATGGCCGGTGATTCTGATGATATATAACCTCCCCCAAATTTAATCATGAAATGCAAGTTTATGATGCTTTCTATGCTTATTTCCGGGCCTAGACAGCCCGACAACGATATAGACGTGTACTTGGATCCTTTGATTGAAGACTTGAAGCATATGTGGGATTCAGGTGAGACGGTTTTTTATGGCTGTAAGGAAGTAAGTTTCAAATTGAGGGCCATGTTGTCTGGCACGATAAATGATTTCCCAGCGTATGGTAATTTTTCCGGATACATCATCAAAGGATATGGTGCGTGCCATATATGTGAAGATGATACTCATTCGATGCAACTGGATCACTGCAGGAAAAATGTTTACATGGGACATCGGAGGTTCTTGTCGTTAAGGCATCGTTGGCGGAGGTGGAAGAAGGCATTTAACGGGATCTCAGAAGAAGGTAGGCCACCGAGAATATTGACCGGGGAAGACGTTCTTGAAAAGGTGAATACGGTGGAGAATGCTTTTGGCAAGCCTTTTGCTAAAAATGTATTGACAAGTGGCTGGAAGAAGAGGTCAATATTCTTCGAACTCCCGTATTGGAAGTCCTTATATGTCAGGCACTTTCTTGATGTGATGCATATTGAAAAAAACATCTGTGATAATCTAATTGGCATGTTACTAAATATGCAAGGAAAAAGTAAGGATGGTGTTAATTCAAGGTTATATATGCTTAAGTTGGGAATAAGACAAGAGTTGGCACCTGTCGAGAAAAGATACCGCACTTATTTACCTCCAGCTGCTTACACCCTTTCGAGGAAAGAGAAAAGATCATTCTGTGAGTTTCTGAGTGGAATCAAAGTTCCAGAGGGCTACTCCTCAAATGTAAAGAACCTTGTATCCGTGCAAGAGTTGAAGTTGAAGAACCTGAAATCTCATGATTGCCACGTCCTGATGCAAAATTTCTTACCGGTTGGTATACGCAGCATTTTACCCAAGAAACTGCGGAGCACGATCACCAGACTTTGTATGTTCTTCAAGCTCATTTGTAGTAAAGTGGTTGATACAACGAAGTTGCAGGATTTGCAGAGGCAGATCGTTTGTACCCTGTGCGAATTTGAAATGTATTTCCCCCTTCATTCTTTGACATCATGGTTCACCTTACTGTACACTTGGTCAAAGAGGTTCAACTGTGCGGCCTAGTCTATTTGAAATACATCATTGAACGAGCAACAAACAACCCTTCCATAAAATGCCAGATATCAAATAAATTATGTTTTCCTTTAGTAATCTAGCTTATGGTGAGGTATTACCCATGAAGTATCTCAGAACTGATAAAAATTCACTACTAAATGCCAAATGTACTAAATTAGCGCAACAGAGATAATGAAAGCAATCAACTCTGTGTAATGGGAGGAACATTTGTCAATTTACAACTGAAGCCTATAATCCAATCATCTTGTTGCCCCTTAAAGAATCCTCCGCATTCACTGCGTTGAGCTGTTTTGCTTATGTGGTAGCCACATGCATCCTTTCTAGTTACTCTACATTTAGATAAAAGGCGGCGTTTGGTAAAAAGGTGAGGGAGTTAATTTCCTCAAATTAGGTAACACCTCTTATATGTATTAAGGAAGGGGGTAGTGCAAAAGTTTCAAATAGCAACCAACTCAGGTTCAGGTAAGTGAGGGAGTTTGTTATTTTTTAAGTATGGTTGAATATTATTTGACAAAAAATTATATACAATATGACAAGTGAAAAACAATTAATTTTTGTGGTTATCTTTTATGAGTGAAAATGAATGGATTTTAAAATAATATTGTTAATGCATATTTGATTACGTACGTTAATATGTATTATGATTCAATAGCACCTAACTTTTTAATTATTTTTAAAAGACGTACATTATTTTATATTTCAATTCTCAGTCTCATCCGAGCTTTTTATAATAATTAATCAAGAAAAATATAAAATTTTCTTTTACCATATGTGTGTGTGTGTGGGTCAAAATGCCATATTATATCAGTAAGTCATGCAATACAGCTAGTATCTTTTTTCCCAATTTCTTTATTGCTAAATGACTATAATTAGAGAATTTGTCGGCTGCAAAATAAACATATATACTACCCCCTTTCAAATACATAAGTGCATCATTTTTTCATAAGTAGACCTGACATGTCAACAATCACCATCACTTGAACTGTTCTTCCTTGAACTCCCTTTGCATGCAGCTAAAATCTTCCAAGTATCAATCAAATCAGAATATATAAATGAAACTTTTTGTCCTCGACAAATTTTTATCATTACTGGTTTAATATTGTAAAATCTTAAAGTTATAAACTTACAATCTATATATATTTATATATATAATTTCCTCTCCTTGTTGCCATCATCATCACGTACAATGTATTCTTTCAATTAATTTTAATGGCTAAACCATGCAGTGTTGCCCTTTAAATAGCTCTTGGCATAATTCTTGAAATGACTTAAATTTTTGAAATTATTCCAGAGCTAAATTTTTTAAATGATCTTTATTATTGTCTCTAGTGAAATCAACTAAAATCAACTATCAATATCGTAGTGGTTGTTGTCATTTGATGAATTAATTAAACTTATTACTTGTTAAACTATTATTGCAATTGACTTTAATAAGAAATTTTTGAGAAGTTAGTTATCACAACTTTAGTTATTTTTGTTGTTTGTTAAATTAAATTAAAGTTGTTATTGTCTTTTTGTTTTTTTAGACTTCAAATAAAGAATATGAAGGTAATTTGGCTACATAATTCAATTTCAGATCAGTCACTAGAAGTTAAAGCTAATTAGACCAATTTAAGGTACTTAATAGGGATTTACATATATTTTAAGAATACTTTTCAGTCTTTCTTGATATATGCAAATCACAAAGATAGCCCTAGCTTGTTTTGAGTCTTATCATTTGTGAGGGCAACGATAACACTTGTAGCCATAAGCACTATTATTATTGTGAAGGAAGGATAATGCTGTTTTTGGCCACATAAAGATAGGGATTTCGCTCTTATGCAGTCATAAGCAATTCGCGAGTTTAACTAAGTTTGCTATCCAAACATTACAAAGCTAACTAACTCCCTTTCAAGCTCATAGTATCTAAATAGTTATACAGCGAACATGTTTTTTTTTTATACATGAACAAACATTACATATCTGATACGTATACAATGAAACGAGAGAATATATTTGTTTGTACTTGTACTTTTATTAGAGTTTAATTTTGGTGTCTGTGTATATTTTTATCCCAATTAAATGTTTTAATTTTATTTTGTTAGCTCCACTAGTTTTTATATAAAGGCTAACAATACTAATATATCCAAGTTGAATGAGCTAAAAGTGGTGATTGAGCAAAATTAATGATTTAATTAGAAGTTAAAAAAAATATTTTTGTTCTTATATTTTATTATTTTATTAGAAAAATATTAAAATGAAATTGAGATTTAAAAACAAATAAAATAATTCATTTTAAAAATTAAAAATTAAAATAATAATGAGATTTTAACTACAATCAATTTGAACTGTTTGTTTGTGCTTGACGTTATTTTCCTTGGGATTTTTTACATTACATAAGGCTTTTACGACTTGTTTTATAGGTTTTAAAATCAAAATTAAATAGGAGCATGCACCAAGTTGTAACATTGAATGAGTAACTTTGCAGCTCTGCACAGCAAGGACACATGCGTCAGCAAAATGATAGGCTTCTTTATGAAAACTGAATAACTTGGTATTGAATTACTTATACGACTGCAAAATGGAGCGCAGAGTGGATTTGTTTTCTTTCGCTCCAGGAGTTCTTATTTCTTCTTGCCATTTATTTTCTCAAAAAGCCTGATTAAACTGTTTTTTGGTAAAGAATGTGTCAAATATATAATTATATTAATTGTGAAATAGTTTAAAACTATTTTTATACTAATACATATAATTTAATAATGGTTAAATTATATAAAATTTTCTTCAAATTTTAACCATGTAAAATAACTTCCTTAACATATAAAACTTAATAATAAACTTTCACAAACATTTGGTATCCATATTTATTTACATCAACAAAATTTCCTATAGCTTTGAATACTACTGAAAATATTTGGAAAAATTTATAATTGTATCATATGAGAAAAGAACAAAGATACAAATTACAGTAAAAATGTTAAAATATAAAAAGTTATTAAATTCACACCCAATACATTTATATTCCATATATATTTATGTATATCTGTTTAAACATATAGCAAGTATGAAAACAATGCAAGTGAATTTGGCTACATGTTTATTAATTAGTATATGCTCTGAAGCTGATTTATTGAGGAAGAGTAGTCATTCCAAAAATAAAACCATATAGATGGAGGAACACACATGCATATTTTCAAGTGAACATGCCAAATTTCAACATTCTGTTTTGAGTAACTTGTGTAGGAGGAGGCGGAGAGTAGTCTCTACTTGGACCAGATGGAGGAACGGTACCTTTAGGCAACATATGGAAATTCAACATCTTGTTTTGAGTAACTCGTGACGAGGATTGTGGTTGAGAATTTGATCTACCACTTGAACCAAATGGAGGAATTGTTTGACTTTTAGGCAACACATAACGAAACGTAATTTCATTGATGAAATGTTCTCAGCCTTTGTTGGAGAAAGGGCTACGCATAACAAAACATACAGCGCCAAAAGGAAGACCCTCACCAAATTCTCTTTACTTGACATAATCACAATCTCTTTGTGATCTATTGTGACTTCAGATGTTCAAGGAAGACAAGAAGATTGTAATGCTACCTGCTCGTCAATTTCCAAGTTGCAGTGTTGTTTTGTTGATGTATTGCTTTGAGGTTTGGCAATAAAGGCATATTTGATCAAAAAGGAAAGAAAAAAAGATGCATCTTTTGCCGCTTTAAATTGCTCTATGATTAATTCTTGAATAGAAAGATAATAAAATATAATAATTCAGATGATTAATTGTGATCCTTGCGTATCCACTTCCGTTTGTATAATCGTACAAATTTCAATCATTCTACTTTTTAGTAGTAATTCATTAAGAGTATGTGCATTGATCATAAAATGAGTAATTTAAAGTCAAATAAAGATGTTGTTCACCGAAAAATTGAAATGTATAGCAATACATTCATCATAAATTTCTTTATCGAGTAATTTTTAGGATCAATGATTCAATGTGAAATATTCTGAATTTATTAATTAGATTTTTTTGGCCAAAAAATTCATTAGATTAATTAGCTGGCAATGGAAGCAAATGTAAAAGTTCCAAATAGCAACCGACTCAGGTTGACGTGGGCGAGTGAGACTATTATTTTTTTTTAAAACAATATATTATGGTAAGTGGAAAAAATAAGGAAGTGGTTGAATATCCTATATTTGGTAAAATATATATATATATATATATATAATGTCAAGTGAAGAAATTGGGTTTTAATTAATTTTATTAATGAAAATTTGATTACGTTTTGTATTATGATTCAATAGCATTTAGTTTTTTTTTATTATTTCTTTAATAGAAGTATAAATATTATTTTTTATTTTTATTCTTAATTATTCTGATTCAATACATGTCAATTTTTATTTGATCGGTACATATCAATAGAAAATATTAAAAATAGATAAAAAAAAAAAGTCGTATTATTGGTGGGTCATGTAAATAATATAATCTAATTTCTCCATTGCTAAATGACTGTAATTAGTGAATTTTTTACAATAGAAACTTTCCCTTTCAAATACATATATAAGGTTATCTATATTTTTCACTTACACACACAGAGACACACGCCAATTATCACTTGGATTGTTCACCTTCCTTAAATTCCATATTGGATGCATAATCAATGGCATCAGCATATATTTAGACACGTATTGTTGCAGATCACTAAGGATACTAAGGATATTCAGCAACAGCAATCCTCTAACTTGATGGCAGTTACTTCATCCAAGAAACATATCAAATATATTAGATCTTTGTCGGGCAATACAGTAGTTGTGGCCGAGGATATTAAGTGTTTATCTAATACCATCAATATTTTATCTTCTAACTATGCTTGCTCTATGACTTTTACAATATAAGTGTTTTGTATTGAGGAAAAAAAAGAAAAGAAAAGAAATCTTCGATGATTACAAAAGGAAATTAGATTTCTCCAAGTTTTAATTAACATACGTAATTTGGTAGTCAAGATGAACCTTGTGCAGGATGATTTTAGTTTGGCTAGAACTTAGATGAAGGTAGCTATTTAGGTATAAGTTTAGATATCTTAAAATATAAGGATGTAAATGCTTCGTGAATTAAAGAAATGTGTTAATTGATTATTTAAAAGCTTTGTTTGTGAAGACTCTAGATTTTTGGGTGGAAAGCTCTACCCCATACTTGAACTTTGTGAACTTAGAATTGAACTATGCTTAGATTATTGCTCAAAGCATGCTTGGACTTTTGTATGACCAGAGTTGATTGCAATAATTTGAATGACTTTGTTTTGAGAACTGACCTAGCTTATAAGTAGTGAATGTTATAATGCACTGTGGTTAATATTCATGTGTATAACTTGTCAAAGTGATGCCTGGCAAAAAAAGCTGGTCAATGTGAGTATGTATTAGAGAGATATCTCGATGAAAGAAATTTGAAGCCTTATCATATCCATATCCTTGTAAATGAATGTTTCTACTAACTAATTTAGAAACACAAACTCATCTCATTCAACCATTGTTAACCTCTGAGATCATCACTTCCTTAAAATTCATTTATCACTTAATTAGGTCAGAAATGGACTTTAACCTCAAGACACCGTGTATATGGGTTTAGACTCTGGGCCCCATATAGGCTCAAACGTTTTTCCTAAAGGCTGGCTAGGGCAATATTGTTATTTGTTAGTTATTATTTTATAATATAGATTGTTAAATTAATTTGTGTTTATGTAACAGCCCAAACTCGATTAGGATATTGTCCACTTTGGGTAGGGATGCTACCATAGCTATGGGCCCCATACACTCCTCTCACGGTTTTGTTCCTCATAATAGGGATACTGGCCGAAGCCTCCCACACTCACCCATGAAAACGCGTCCTGATGGGAAGGAGAGTCCATCACCTTATATAGGCTAGGAACATCTCAATCCCAGCAGATGTAGGACTTCACAATCCACCCCCTTGGGGGTCCAGCGTCCTCGCTGGCACACCGACCCGAGCCTGGCTCTGATACCATTTGTAACAGCCCAAACTCGATCAGGATATTGTCCGCTTTGGGTAGGGATGCTCCCATAGCTATGGGCCCCACACACTCCCCTCACGGTTTTGTTCCTCATGGTAGGGATACTGGCCGAAGCCTCCCACACTCATCTATGAAAACGCGTCCAGATGGGAAGGAGAGTCCATCACCTCATGGGAGCCGATATTCGTTGCACCCCGGAATTACCAAGATGTATAATGATTTGAGGAGGCAGTATTGGTGGCCTAAGATGAAGTCCGATGTGACTCAGTTTGTGTTAAAGTGCTTAACTTGTCAAAAAGTCAAGATTGAGCATCAAAGACCGGGTGGTCTGTTGCAGGGTATTGAGGTTCCTCATTGGAAATGGGATAGCATCTCTATGGATTTCATTGTGGGTTTGCCCATGACCCAATCTGGTCATGATTCGATTTGGGTGATCGTGGACCGCTTGACTAAGTCAGCCCACTTCTTGCCGATCCGGATTAATTATCCGCTTTCTAGGTTGGCCCAGTTATATGTTGATGAGATTGTTCGGCTTCATGGTATTCCGGAGAGCATCATTTCGGATCGAGATCCTCGGTTTACTTCGAATTTTTGGAAGTCTTTGCAGATAGCTTTAGGTACTAAACTCAGGTTTAGTACCGCTTATCATCCTCAGACAGATGGTCAGACTGAGAGGACGATTCAGACTTTAGAGGATATGCTCTGAGCTTGTGCGATTGAGTTGCCAGGTAGTTGGGATAGGCATCTTCCATTAGCGGAATTTGCCTATAACAATAGTTATCATGCTAGCATTCAGATGGCTCCATATGAAGCGTTGTATGGCCGGAAGTGCCGGTCTCCTATTTGTTGGACGGAGCTCAGTGAGAGGACCATTATTGGGCCGGATATTGTGGATCAGACGACAGAGAAAATTGAGATGATCAGGTAGAAATTGTTGACTGCCCATAGCCGGCAGAAGAGTTATGCAGATAAGCGGCATAGGCCATTAGAGTTTAGTGTGGGTGATCATGTATTCCTTCGAGTATCTCCGACGATTGGTATTGGTCGGTCAATTCGAGCTAAGAAGCTCACCCCGCGATTTATGGGTCCTTTCGATGTTATTGAGAGGGTTGGTTCGGTTGCTTACCGAGTTGCGTTGCCCCCGCAGTTATCTAATCTTCATGATGTATTCCATGTATCCCAGTTGAAAAAGTATCATCCAGATTCCTCGCATGTGATTGAGCCTGAGGAGGTCTAGTTAAGAGAGAGCTTGACCTATCGGGCAGAGCCTGAGCAGATTTTGGATATGAAAGATAAGAAATTAAGGAATAAAATCGTGAGGGGAGGCTTCGGCCAGTATCTCTACCATGAGGAACAAAATCGTGAGGGGAGTGTGTGGGGCCCATAGCTATGGGAGCATCCCTACCCAAAGCGGACAATATCCTGATCGAGTTTGGGCTGTTACAGTTTAAATGTGCGTTTTAAATTAGAGTTTAATAAGTAAACAAGTAGAAATTAAATTTTAATTGATTCCGAACTAATTAAGTTTTAATGAACGTTCAATTTGTAATAGTGTGTGTTTGATTTTCTTATTTAGTTTAATATAAATTAAATATTTTTAAATAATAAATAGATAATTTTAAATTTACTGAATCATTAAGTAATAAATAATTCATTATGTTATCTTGAGGAAATAACTTATTTTTATTTTTAATTAATTACTAAAATAATATATAGTATTTTATAGCCTCTTAGTGTATGTAGCACTCATTTATACCCAACTCTTTTTCGCGAAAAGTTTTGGAGCAGAAATATCGTTTAACGTAATAGTGAATTGTAAATAATTATTAAATGACATGTCATTTCCTTTTTTTTTTAAATAATATTTGTTCTTCGAGAAGCATTGTGTATAACCGATCGTATTAGCAAACAGCATCCCTATCCATTACAAGTTCTAGTATCAATCACAAGTGTTAGTATAGATGTTGAATTGAATTGATGATATTGATGATTGATTTATCAAATAATATTCCATGTTGATAATCGTAATTACTCGTTGGGAAAAAAATCAGTGATTGGATTCCTATCATTCTTTTTCCTTTATAATATCAACATTCCCATTCTTTTTTTCTTTATAAGTTATAACATCCACATTTCCATTCTTATTTGATTTCAAATTGCTCATTTATGATGAAAGTATCACCCACAGATTTCTTAATCAATTTTTTCTTTTTTTGCCGATTTCTTAATCAAATTACCCACCCCTGTTTTACTTTAATTATACCTTTCAATTTTTATATATGGAAATGGATTCCCGGGGTCACAAATAATCATTTCAATAATCAATTTATTTGACTATCTTTTTATTCATTGTTGTCAAACTCGCGAGTTGACTCTCCGTTTTGACCGTTTTTACAGTTCTACCTAATTAAAATGTGTCACGAGTTACTTAAATTCATACTGGCTGTAAGCTCAGTAAAAACTCACCAGTGCCGAATTTACCATTTTTACGTTTCTACCTTATGAAAAATCGTGTTAACTTGTTATATATCTCGTGTTAATTATTTTTATTTGACCATATTCAATGAATTTATATATAAATTTCACATAAATTTCTTTATTGAGTTAGATAAAGTATAAATGTTGATATATTTAATATCAACTATTTATATTTAAAATATATTCAAGTCAAACATTGTTATTTTTTGTATTTCTTATTTAATTATATATTTGAAACGCGTATTTATTAATAAAGGTAAACTCTTACGAGTTTACGATTCGATTTTACATTATTTTCACGAGTTTAATTAAACTCACGAGTTTGATAACCTTATTTCTATTAATAATTAACTATATGGCTATTTAAAGGGGGAAACGATGCATCTTTTAGTCATCAAAAGAATTGGAGCTAAATGAACAAGATTGTGATGATGGCAAGAAGAGAGAATTTAGTGAAGATTTTTCTTTTAGCTGTTTCATTGTGTGTTGCCCTTTCTCCTGTAGAGGCTTCGATGACTTCATCAAAGAAGCTAAGCTTCAGTTTCCTGCCCAAAGGTAACGTTCCTCCCTCTGGTCCAAGCCAAAACGACCCTAATATTCCTCCATCTTTTATACGAGGAGTTTCTCAAAACAAGATGTTGGATTTCGGTATTATGCCTAAAGGTTTCATTATTCCTCCATCTGGTCCAAGAGGAGACCCTAATATTCCTCCACCTTTTCCACCGGTTACTCAAAACAAGATGTTGAATTTCGGTATTTTGCCTAAAGGTTTCATTATTCCTCCATCTGGTCCAAGAGGAGACCCTAATATTCCTCCACCTTTTCCACCGGTTACTCAAAACAAGATGTTGAATTTCGGTATTTTGCCTAAAGGTTTCATTATTCCTCCATCTGGTCCAAGAGGAGACCCTAATATTCCTCCACCTTTTCCACCGGTTACTCAAAACAAGATGTTGAATTTCGGTATTTTGCCTAAAGGTTTCATTATTCCTCCATCTGGTCCAAGAGGAGACCCTAATATTCCTCCACCTTTTCCACCGGTTACTCAAAACTAGATGTTGATTTTCAGCAAGTTATCTTGAAGATATGCTTGTTCTTCATACATCCAGTCTAAAATAAAATAATGTATTGTGGTTTTATGATTCGAATCACTACTGCTCTTCCTCTATAGATAATATCCAAATTCAGAGCATACAAATAAACGCGTAGCCAACTTTACTTTTCATTTGTTATCGTACCTTATGTTTAACGTTTAATTATAAGAAAAGAACAGATATGTATAAATGCATATACATATACTTCCGATCCACAGTATAAGTTACCCATAAACTAATTCATATCAAAACCCAATAATGAAGGTTGACCGATTATATTTGTAATGAATTTGAAAAAAAAATTCTGACTTTGTTCGTATAAAATTAAATGAGACTTTGAAGGAGAGAAAAATATTACAATAAACAACATTTAAACATTAATGATCGGGTAAATTTGACTAATAAACACTAATTAATGGAATATTCGCCTTTTAGCTTAACCGCGAGCGTATGGTCACGAGTAGTAAAAATATGTTCCCACAAGGACCAGGGCTAAAGCGTGTTAATCGACTTACTTGTACTTTTAATTAGATCGAGTATGATTAAATCGATTACTTCCATTCTCCTTGTAAAACTGTGAGAAAAACGATATGAATAAAACCAAGGTCACTTATCCTTATTATATATTATGAATAAGCTATTTCCTTCTAAATCAACAATCTAATGAAATCCGCTATTCCTCTAAGATTATAATGTGATTGAAGACAATCTCTCTCTCTCTCTCTCGAAATACAGCCCGATAATTCGACGCTTATTGACAGCCAACATAACTAATCCAGATTCAAGGGGTATGAGTGTTGCCCACATAGGCATAATTGTTCCCTCTTCCAATAAGAGCACTTCCCGTAATTCGAACACGCGTTCTCATCCTTATAGAAAATGACCTATTTACCAGTTCGACCAAGTGCTCGTTGGTATTAAAAAAAAGCTCTCTCGAGTCAAAGATTAATCTTTCATTTTCAAATCCCTCACAATCTCTCACTATTGAGTTAATCAAAAGCAACTTTAAAAAGAAATTTTAATTTGACGATAGCAAATTGATAGATAAATCTCTTCTCTGTCAACAGTTTAATCATATGAAATCGGGGAATTGGATCCTTTCCTCTATCCTGCTGGTTCTCTTCTGTCCTTTACCCTGAAATTATATAGTTTCGGAGTCAAATTTTTTGCATTTGATTTCATCATTAGATTCTACATAAAATTAGTGACATTTTGATATCTTATGGATGAAAAATGGTTTAGTTTTCAATTTTATATGATTTTTCAAAGATTTAATACTCTAACTTAGAAAAAATACAGAATTTTAAACATTAACTCTTTGAAAAATCATATAAATCGAAAACTGAACCTTTTTTTTTCCATAAGATATCAAAATGTCACTAATTTTATGTAGAATCTAATGATGAAATCAAACTCAAAAAATTTAACCTCAAGACTATATAATTTCATGGTAGAGGAAGGAAGAGAACCGGAAGGGTAGAGGAGATGATCCATGTAACAGTTACTTCCAAAATACACTTTTTAAGTATACTCAATCAACTTAATTCATAATATAATCGCTAACTATGTTAGAAAAGAAACTTGCTTAATAAAATAGCTAACATAGTTAGAAAAAAATTTCCATATAGGTTACCATTAAAAACAATTACTACGGTCTAACACGATAGAAAAGAACCTTCCAAAATAACAATAAAACCTATCGTAATTAGAAAAGAGTTTAGTCTTATAAATAAGTAATCCATGTCCGAAAAGCATTTCAGTAAAACCAAGAGCCTAACATGGATAATAACGTCTTCCATATAACATTTATTATCTAAATATCCTTTAAAATCCCTCAAAGTCAAATCAAATCATTTGTTAAATACTAACTATATTAGGAAAGGAAATAACATATAAAAACGACTAGCATAGTTAGAAAATGGTTTTCCATAATATATATATATATATATATTATAGATTCAAAAGTCTAACCATGATAGGAAAAAGAAGGTTCAAATCCCAAATAAGATTTATCATGGTTAGAAAAAGAATTAACTTAATCCGGAGAATATCCATGTTAGAAAAGAGATTTTCTAAAGTTACAAAACTAACATGGATATTTAAAGTTCACCAATGTTCAAATGCAATTATCCATGTTAGATAAAAATTCACCTAATATGGATATTTAAAGCAGCCTAGATACAACATAATGAGAGTAATTCAGACAAATTCACTTATACCATGATAGAAAGGAAAACACCCTATCATGGTAATTAAAAGAGACCATACACAAGATATTCAACTTCCCTGTAAAACCATAGTATTCATGGTTTCATGTCCCAATTATAAATCCTCATCAAATTACCAATATAAAATCCCTTCCATCACCATGGTATCAAATCATTCATAATCATTATAAAATAACGTTCCCGAGATAATCATATCATTCCAAAATAAGTAAACCATAAGAGTTGCCGGAATTTGACCGGTTCCAGAAGAAATAATCAACAACCAAATAATCTCAAAACAATGCATCGCAAATAAGTTAACATTCAAACTCAAATGACAGTAAAAAAATAAGTTTAATCATGCAGAAGCGTAAAATTATGTATAAATCCTAAGTGGCAATACGATTATGTCCTGCTGGTCTAGAATCACTCACTAACTCAGTGAGAAGTTCCCGGATCCTTCCCTTGACTTTCTACTCCGCTCTTAAGACCTGCAAAAAGTAAGATAAACGGGGGTAGCCCCAAACGCAACCACTGACTACTTATCTGCGTGCAGTGTGTGCTAGAAGGGTGTCCAGTGGAATACATACATACATATATCAGTTTAGAAAGCATGCTCAGATATTCAGATAAGATGCACATAATCATTTCCAAATTAAATTTTCCCAAATCTCTTATGTATAACACTGTATATTTAAAATTTATTTCCAACAATATTTATATCAATAATAATAGCAAACAACCCAAAACGAATCTTGTGTGAATTGCTGGGAAAATAGGTGGAACCGGTCAGGACTTTCTACCTGCCCATGGAACCACAGTACGGGTCATGAGGGAATTTCTACCCTCCCTGAAGCCATAGGATGGATCAGAAGGGACTTTCTACCGTTCCTGAAACTTTGAGGGGCTTTCTCCCCTATAGTATCCAATAAGTCCTTATGGCGCAACATGGTACCTCATCATGTGATGATAATATATCTCAGCACACCGGTGTCACACACAATCAACCAACACAACAACTGGCAATGCAACACATCAAAATTAGGCACTTGGTCTTCCGATATGTCCAGAATATATATACCATAATTTGAAATCAACATATACCTCAGTTTTAAATAGTCCCAATCACAATTTATACCAGTTCAAAATAATACTCCACAGGACGTTGTATGGAGACAATAAGCATTTCAACAGTTGTTTCCATATCTCATAATTCATGAATAACAATAATTTTCAAATAACTTACTAACACTACACACACATAGACAAGCAGAAAGCGGTTACCTGATAGCTAGCACCAATCTCACAATAGTGCAGCTCCCCTGTGCAGACACAAGACAATTCAAGCACTACACAGAATATACATATAATTATAACTAATAGTCTACCAAAACAAATTCACACATTGGAATTAAATTACTAACTACCCCTTTCTTGCCCTAACTTAATTAAATCATATTCTTAACCTTTATTCATTCTCCTTATATGCATGATTCACCCTTAATCTACCTACATAAATTCAAGTTTAAAAATTAATTCCCACGATAATCCTTCATTTCAAACCTCAACATCCAATGATTCCTCATAATTCATCCCCAATTCCCACTAAAATTTCAAGCCCAAGCACTATTTTCCAAACATTCACTAATCATTTCTCAACCTCAAAAATCTATTCATCAATTCCCAATTTATTTCCTCAACCTTCATATTTCAATTAAATCAAGTTCACGCCTAATTAATACCACATTTTCTAAATCAATGCCTACACTCAATCCAACCTGATTAACCTTATTAATATTTTTATTGGGCATAAATTAACCCCTTAAATTCATAACTCAACATCGCAACATCTATAATCACATAATTACCTACACAGTATTCCACTTTTTCCAAACTTTAACCACCAATATTCTCTTGGGTACAACTTTTAATCAAACCAATAAATTAAATATTCTCATATGTCCTTAAAATAACATCTAAAAATGATCAATTTAACCGTAAGCACCTCAAATCATCAAAAGCCCCAATTTGCAAAAATCCAAAAATTCCCAATAATTAGGAAAACTTCTAACAATTAAAAATCTATTTAGAAAAACTCAAATTCAAGGTCCAAGCTTCAGTTTATTAAGCTTAGGACTCCCAGAAATACCAACTTAGACAAGGCCTAATTTTTCAAACATAGCAAATCGAAAAACTAATGACATGGGAATGTAGAGGAGACTTATGGGTTCCGAAAATGTGTTTATTTGGTCAGAAAAGTCACTATTCCGGTGCCGGCGAGCTCTGATAAATCCGGCCAAAGGATTTTTGAATCGCTTCATACGACATGGATCAGACCGGAAAATAGGAGGGAAAGGTTCTAGGAGGTTGGGGAGGATGAATGAGGGTGGGAATGAGCTGTTTCTTGTGAGTTTTCACCAGAAAACTCCTCCCTCAAAGCAAGGCCGTCGACGGCCGAATGGAGAAAGAGAGAGAGAGACGGCGGGAGATGAGGGGAGAGGGAGGAGAGGAAAGAGGGAGGATTGTGGCCGGCGCTTCTCTGGCTTCTAACACCGGCAACGGCGGAAGAGAGGGAGAGATGGGGGGAGAGCGAGAGAGAGAGAATTGTGAAGATGGTGGGGGTGTGTGCTGTGTGTGTTCGCAGGAGGGAGGAAGTAGAGCTGGTAATACAGGCGGGCTCGACAGATTCGGTCCAGGCCCAAAAAAGCTCGTGCAAAAATGGGCCGAACCCAAGAAAACCCATTTTGAATATGGGTTTGATTTTTAAACCCAGATCACATTGTTCGGGTTTCGGGCAGGCCCAAAAAAGCCCGTTTTAAGCCATTTTTTTATCAATTTTTTTGAATGAGCCCCGGTTTTACAATATAATCCTTCCGGTCCTAATTATAAGATCACTTTGACATTTTTGGAGAAACTAAGGATGCAAAATTAATCATTTTAAATTGTCTATATTTATCTTTTTTCCTCAAAACTAATTATTCTATTTATAAACTAACCTATAATCTAATTATATGTGACATATGTTATAATTTAGTAGTCTAATTTGCTTCCTTAACTTTCACAAAAAAGTCAAAATGATCTTATATTTAGGACGGGATTGAGTAATTAGCAAAGTGAGAACTGTATTCGGCATTTACCCTGTTTTCGGAGTTCACCCAAGTGAAGATCCTAAACCAAATAAAATAACACTAATAAAAAGAAAATAAAGTATTATATTCTTAATTTCTTATCATTTAAATATTATTATATTTTTACTTTTTTAACCACCTCTGTTATATTTATTATATTGTTTTTTCTAAAAGGAAAACGGGTTCGGGTTGGCCCACGGGTTTGACGGGTTAGCCCATCACGAGCTCGGGTTTGACGGGTTCGGGTTCAAAATACCCATTTAATATGGGCATTATTTTTTCGAGCCCATAACCATATTTTTTTACGGGTTTCGGGTTGGCCCACAGGTTCCGACCTGTATTACCGACTCTAGGAAGGAGTATTAGTAAGAGGGAAAACAATACAAAAAGGGGAAAGGGGAAAATTACACTATTAGTCCCTCATGTTATTATTACTATTTTTAAAATATTTATTTTGAGCTACAAAACGCTTTTTCATCTCCAAAAATTTATCTATCTAATCCCTTAATTATTTTCTCCCATAATAACCTATTTGGAACCCAAAATTAATTTCCTCAAATTTATTGCTCTTAAAATAAGGGAGAAACTAAGCCTTTAAAAACCTCAAAAGTACCTCAAAATTCCCCATTTATTCTCATAATTTCTAATCTCCGATAAATCAATTCAGAATTAGCCCACAAATCCTCGATTAAATTTCTAGGATGTTACAATCCAAGTCCATGAAATCGGTAAACTAATATGATTTCATCTGGGCCTATAATGAGGCTAACCAAATAAGTGGAGATCAGATGCTTTGAAAAATATTTAAGATGAAAATCAACACAAGAATTCATTAAAACTGAAAAGAAGAAAATAATAAGTTCAATCTATATAATGGTTCAAAGAAAACTCTAGACTAAAAATCTAGCTGCTATAGTAGGAAAAGACTCAAGTTTATGAAAATTGAACATATAAAAGCAAATAAGCAGGACAAAAAACAAAGGGAATAGATGAATATCCTATAGAAATCTCCCAGATGACTCCAAAAAAATCCTCCGAAAATTCGCTTATTCTTTTTCTCTCTCAGATTTTTGCTTCAGTTGTAGTGTCTCTTCTTTTTCCGGCCTCTCCTTCTTTATGATCCTAATTTTTGAGCCTGACTTATGGGACAAATCATTTTAAGTTTCTTGGGTCACTTCGGCGATCACATTTCTTCATCAGGTTGGACTGCTTCGGCAACCAAGTATGGTCGCCGAAAGTAACTCATGTAGAGGTTTGACATCTTCTTTGCTACTTCTTATGCTTCAATTTTGTTCCGTTTGTTTTCCCTTCTTTATCCTATAAAAGATGGAGAAAATTTATGAATTTATCTATTCCTTACATCTAATGGCATTGCACATTTTATCATGCTAATTACACAAATAAATATAATTTCAATCAAAACATGGTTAAATTCATGATAAATGTTCTTAGAATACATTAAATTCCTGTTGGTTAACATCGACTTATAGTATGGATAAAAAATTTATAAAAGTGATTTGTATTAAACCGGGCGAATAGAGCATATACTATTTATGTATTATGGATGCAAATGTAGTATATATGATTTTCAAAATACTTTCAAATGTCTAAAAAGTTGAAGGAGTTCTTGTTGATATAAGTAAATATGGATACTGAAATTTGATACAAATATGAATAGCTTCTAAACACAGGAAATGCTCTTAAATATTCAGGAAGTTATATCCAAGGAGCTGCCAGCACCAGGAAGTTATTTTAGGACCTTAAATACCATAGAAGTTAATTTTGATAGCTATGCTGACAATTTTTAACGGTGCCAACTTAATTGGGGTTAAGTAGACACTCTGACATGACACATAGTGGACACGTGGCTTGGGTTAAGGTTCTTAGATGCCCCGGAAGTTTTCTTGTAGGAGCATATAACACCCAAAAGTTTTGTTTTGGTTCTTAAATGCCTCGAAAGTTTTCTCGTAGGTGCTCCTTAACCCAAGCCGCGTCATCATCCATTCATTCTAACGTGGCATTCAGTCTGATGTGGCAAACGTTAGTTTTTTTCTCCGTTCACTTTGGGCATTAATGCTACGAAAATAATACTTCCGGGACATGTAAGATAAAAAAAACTTCCTGGTGCTGGCAACTCCTTGGATATAATTTCCTAGGTATTTAAGAGCCTCTACCCTTCTAAACACATACAATGGTATAATTTAACATTTTAATCGTGATTAATCTTATACAACTATGAATAGTTTATATATGATACTTCCTCCGATCTTAGATATATGATATATTTAACTAATTTGATTAAATTAAGAATATTGATTATGTTAGTTAGTATGATGTGTTTTTTCTAAAACACTCAAATCATCTTCCCTCATTCCTTCCATCATCCCTTACTTGATTATTATTGGAGGAGCACCAGTAAGGACAATTCAGAAAGGAGTTGACAAATATTAGAATTATATCTTATATTTAAAACTAAGATCAACCTCCTAAATAGGTCTTATATTTAGGACGGGAGGAGTATCCTACATCTGAAAAACCTGTTGTTGATTCTTTTTTTATATTGTTAATTTTTTTGTGCTAATTATTTAGCATATGTTAAAACATTTTAAACCGAAAGGGAGAAGATGTTGAGAGGAGGTAAGAAAAGTAAGTAGAGGTACTCACGAGACGGGACGAGGAGGGGTTTGAGATGGAGTTCTTGTCCCGTGTCCCTCTGTTAGTACTGGCTGTCATACAAGAGGGGGTGAATTGGGTGATAGAATAAAAACTGAGAAATCTTTGCTTTTCAAAATCACAGCTAAAGTAATAAGTAAAGCTCTTTAAGTAAATCTGTTATGCTGCAAATATGATGAGAGTCAAGGGAAGAGAAAATGCAAACAAAGATTTATCCTGGTTCGGTCTATCCCTTTGACCTACATCCAGTCCCTAGGCTCCACTTGAGATTTCCAATCCACTACCTTCTTGTTTAAATCGGGCATAAGAGAAGCCTTTACAATCCCACAAGTTTAGCCGGGCACTTGTGAAGCCTTTACTCCCCCTTACAACATGTAAGATTACACCCTCTCTTAAAATCCCACTATCTTAAGAGAAATCTCACTTTATATAGAATACAGAGTATTTCTTGTTCACTCAATGAACTGATAATGTTACACACTGAAGTATAGAAGATCTGATTGATCTGAGAGCTTAGAATGCTAAGAATGAATATGTTCAAGTGTAGCCATCTCTATCTCTACCTTTAAACTTGGGCACCAAATACTTTTAGACATCTCTTGGATTTCTGCCCGTTGCAAGGACTCTGATATAGCCGTTGTGTCTGTTGAAGATGAGAGATGATAAATGGAGTGTTGAACTGATGATGTTCTTGTGTTGCATTAACTCCTTGTACCTTTTTTTTAGCTTCAGTTCTTCTCTCTTCATTTATCGCTGGAAATGGTAGGTGAGTTCCAACGGCTCTATTGATCAGATTGCTTGTTAACGTTAACTTCCATAAGTAGGTCTGTGCAATTCTGTACTTGGAAAACTTAAAATATCCTTAGCCATTGATTTTGAATAAATTTCATCACCACTCAGATTACAGCCTCTGATCGATTACAGGGTCTGGTGTCTAATCGATTACATACAGATTATCCATAGATTATAGCCTGCATCACTGAGCATCAGATTAGAACATCATGCGCCTAATCGATTACAAGGGAAGCCTGATCGATTAGGCATGTTCAATAGATTACAAACAAATTACACTCAGATTACAAACAGATTACACTCAGATTACATTCAGATAACATTCAAATTATAGCTTTTGTCTGATCGATCACACATTTTCTTCTGATCGATTACACATTGAGCCTGTCTGATCGATTACATGTTTTCTTCTCATCGATTAAGCCTGTCTGATTGATTAGAGATATATTATGCTTAGATTAGACATAGATTAGAGCCTCATCTGATCGATCACAAGGGAGGCCTAATCGATTGGGCATTGTTCATTTTAAGGACAAACTTTGGAAAATCATAACTCTCTCAATTTAACTCCAAATCTAGCATATAATATATCCATGGAAAGATAATTCAATCTAGGTTTTAACGAAGAAAGACTCATTGCCAAACTCTTTGAGGTTCAAAAGTTATGATAAAAATTGTGACTGTCAGGTTTATGCAAAATGACAGTTATCTAGGCAAACTTTGAAAATTCATATCTCCCTCATTTCAAAAGCTTTTAAAGTGAAACTTGTGTTCATTAAACAGGTATTAAGTCTAGTTTCATATGAAACAAGTTTCATCCCAATCAGATTTGTATTTTGAAAGATATGATCTAAAACATGACTGCCTGTCTGATGCATGACGTGGAAATATTGGGCAGATTGAAAAATTCATATCTCCTTGGATATAAATCATTTGAGGGTGAAATTTATGTCCATGAACCGTGTTGGTAGTCTAATTTCATAAAAAACAAGTTTCATCTAAATCGGAGTTATATTCTATGAGATATGATCAAAATACTAGACATAGGTCAGACTGAACGAAAATCAGAATTCACGTCTGATCGATTACATGCATTCTTCTGATCGATTACACCCCTCTAATCGATTAGGCGACTGCAGAATTCATTTTGTGATCGATTGGAGTGCTCTAATCGATTACAAACACCCTCTTGTAATCAATTATGCATAGGAATGATCGATTATGCGTGGAACTCATGGTTTGATGATTTGGACTTCATTTGAGCTTCTTTTAACTTCCATTTGACCATAGAAACTTCTAATATCAAGTCTAATAACATGATTCATGATTTTCTCATTCAATCTCTAATCTTATTTGATCATATCATTCTCCACAAACAAGCATAATAGCCTTATTCTTTCTTTGACTACTTTATACAGGATATTCACATGAAATAATGGTTTGGAGATGAATACTTTATGCAAGCTTTTTCTTATTTGATTTAAGTCTAGATTAAAACTAACAATTCTCTATAAATAAACACAATAGCTTCAATCTTTCTTTTGACTAATCTATATAGGATAGCAACATAAAATAATAGATAGTCAAAGTAGGAGATAAATACTTCACACAAACTTTTTGCTTACTATATTTAAATCTACATTTGACATCATCAAAACTAATCATATCCAACACCATCCCATCCTGATATCGGGATGGGATGGGAAAATCCCGACTAATTTAAAAAAAAACAGTTGCTATTAAAAAAATGGACCTTTGAGCTTTTAATAAACAAAGAAATGGGCCCAATTTTGCTTTCAAAAATCTGTCTTATACAACTGATTGCACTTGATTATTACATATTTTTATCCACTAATTATAGGAAATTAGCATTTGTTCTAGGCTATAAAATGGGGATTTAGGCACTTTTATATTTAGGGTCCAAGAATAGAGAGTTAATTGCATTTTCATTATAATTTGAGCATATTAGGCATTTAACTCATGCATTTATTGTTTCTAGACTTGAAATACTTCACATGTGCTTAAAATTTCTATTATAGGTGCAAAAAAAGGAAACTTTTGCAAAATAGGAAATTTCCTATTGGATTGGTTGATTGGGTTTGCCTAACATATTTCCTTTTTGTTAATCCTAATAAGAATAGGCAACCTAGACTTGATTGATGTTAAGAAGTTTCCTAATTGATTATTCTAACCAAAACTTCCTATTTTGGCTAGATTTCTTGGGAGAAAGTGTTTTGATTTTCCCCAAATCTTTCCTATATGGTATGAGTGGCCAAATTAGGCAACCGGAGGCCATTTTAGATAGTTTTTGAGTGGTTTCTTGTGCCATAGAGAGGGGAATCCGAATTTCCATATTTATTCTCCCATTCTCTCTTTCATCCCATAATTATTTCCCCAAACCTTTCCTATTTGTTAATCCTAGTAAGAATAGAACACCCTAGGCCAATTTGGAAGGTTTTGGGTTGCCTCTTGGTCTATATATAGACCACCAATTCATACCACAATTCACTCCTCACTCACTCTCATCCCTTCCATTCTCTTGCCCTTAAGCATCTGCACGAATTCCACTCCTCCATTCACTCATCTACACCAATTTCTCTCATCCCACCTTAATCCCATAGCTTCCAACTCCAAATTCCATTCGATCATGTTCAAGAGCATGAGTGGCTAAGTTCTTCGTGGAGATCTTGATGGAGGACGGCAACCGGAGATTCAACGTTTCTAATGGGGAGTTATTTAGTTTCTCTTATCTAAGTCTTATTATTTATTTCAATCCCTTTTGTTATATGTAATGGGTCTTGGAACAAGTGTGCTTCATTGTTTGATCTTTTGTTTAAATGGTCATGCATGTAATTAAGAGATGTCTTTTATATGCTTGAACCTAAGTGTTGTTTTCTTGATATTATGCAATGGATATGCTTCATTTATATTTCCTTTGGATTTCTAGAATATGTTGAATGCATGTACGATTGTATGTGTGTTTAGACACTAGGTCCAACGTTAGATGGTTCGATTTACTTCTAACGAGAGTCTCCTTACATGTTTATCATGAATCTTCGCTACAAAGTTGAAACTTAACGATTGCCTATTTAATTAATTGAATGAGCGATGCGCCACGTTCGTTGATTAAGTAGGTTAATTGGACTAAGAGCGATTGTCTTAGGTTTTGCATTAGAACTTGGTTTTAAAACTCCCATATCATTTTAGAAGTTAGGAAGGTTGCCCATTCATCAAGAGACCCACGTTTTCCATATAGTTTCTACAACCTAGTTCATCTCAATAGTTTTCACAAATCTATTTTAATTGCTTTCTTTAATAACAAAAAATCTCAAAAAGAATCTAGTTTAGTTTCCTTAATTAAAATCTCAAAAACCCCGACTTTATAGCTTTTCATGCATTTAGTCTTTCCTAGGTTAGTTCATTAGGCTCCTTGAGAGAGTCCGGGAAAGCACCACTAGTGCAATCCTTGGTTAATTTAATTTTGCATTTGAACCCTGATGTGTATTAGGAACAGTTCAAATCAACAACACAATAAATAAGCCAAAAAAATTATAGCTAGATACTGTCACCCATAACACTAATCAATGCTTAAAAAATTTATTACATATGTGTAAGATCCACTCAACCAGTCAATAAGTTTTCAATTTAGGAAACTTCAAATCAATGCTAAAATACTCAATTACTCAGCCCAAAATAGGTGTCTATAGCAGCTCAAAGTAATGGTCTAATGGAAATAATTAGGTAGGATTAATAAGTATCGTAAAACAAGCGGATTAGTGTTATAGACACCTATTATTATAAATTTTTAAATTTCTTATTAAAGTTAAAAATTAAAGTATCACATTCACATATTAAAAGTAACAGCAGGATCCACAACTCCACATCCATGTTTACATCATAGTTTGTTGTACAAAAGAACTTAAATTTAAACAAATACCATAATAATATCTTTTTAATGTTTAAACTTCAAACTAAAGTGGGAGGGCGATAGCATTTTACAATTTTACATTTTACTTATTGAAATTTACAGGAATACTAACGGTCACTGACTCACTTTTACTGGACAAAATTAAAACAAATTAAAAAATAAATATATAAATGGGCGAGTATGGACAGCCCGAGGGTGTGCCCATCGCCCGCCCATTTAGTTCATAAATGGGCTGGGTTTACACCCGCTTTAATTGGACGGGCATTAAATGGGTAAAAACTGTGGGTAATGGGCCAGCCTATTAGGTTTCGGGTATTTTGCTCAGCCCTATTGATAAACAACTATTAAAAGTATATTATAAATAATTAAATATAAAAATGACAACAATTTGGTTAAAATGCATTTCAAATTCAAATAATTGAAATTAAATTCATGACCATTCATAATTTATCACTCAACGAAAAAAATTTATATGAGGTTACTGGATATAAATAAATCTGAAAGAATGAATTAAAACGATTTTATAATATGGGAATGTAAAAACGGCAAACGTAGTGTATAAAATTACGAATTCAACTAAATTTGCAACTAACATGAGTTTAATAGTAAATTAACACAGTTTTAAAAGTTAGAAACATTAAAAAAATAAACTCAATAAATTGACTTTGAGTGTTTGAGTTTGACAACTAACTTATTTTCTATTTAAAAGTATAATTTCCGTCGCCGAAAAAGTATAATTTCCGAAATGTATTTATGCCACATTGTGTCATTAAAGTTTGAGCCTTTTGCAATTATGGACTCTGAGGTTACATTTTCCTATTTCAAATTTAAATTACATTTCTAAAAATTATAATTGTTATATTTAGCTATTTTTTTTTTTACCAAATTTATATTTAGCTATTAGAATATTAGGGAAAAAAAATCATATTCTAAAGACTCAAAATATATGGCATGTGATGACTACTTTTAAACCGCTTATTTATATACTGATAAGCTGTGCTGATTCCAATTTATCTAGAAAAAAAATCAAAATAAATAAAAAATCATTCTCCTTGTTTTCTTGAAATTCAATAATATTTTATTGGAACTTAATCATAAACTCTTTTAAATTCCGTATTAACTGTAACATTAAAAATAATTAAGATTTCATTTCAGTCTGTAAATTTGAGAAAAAAATAATTATGATTTTAACACTTTTAGCATATAAATATGACTTTTTGAGCAAAAAATTATAAATATGTGTTCAAAAATAATTTATATAATTTTTATTGTTTATATGAAAAATAGGCAAATATATTTATTTAATGACTGAAAAGCTGCTAAATCCCTATCTTTATGAAGTTAAAAATAGTAGCACTATCTTTTTTCACAATAATAATAGTTCTTATGGATATAAGTGCTACTTTGCCCTATAAAAAATAGTAGTTATATATAACAAGCGCCATCTTTGTGAACTTTTTTATAAAGAATCCTTGTGATTTTTTTTAAATGGATAAAGAAATAAATATATGTAATTTTTAATTAAATACTCCAAAATATTTTAGTTATTCTAAATCTAATAGGGGTTAATTTGTAATTAAATTATGAAGCTAAATTATATACATGTACTTCATGTGAAATCGGAAAACAAAATATATATTTTTTAAGATAAACTGGAAAACAAAATATTGACAACGGTAGTTTAACACGTTTTAACTATAACTTATATCACATTATACTAATAATTAAGACAGTAGCAACTAATTTCATTTGCAAAAATTAGTTTATTTCATAAAACTAATTTCAAGAAATCATTTTAGGATTTCCATACACTTATTGATCTTTATATGTCTTTCCAATGCATAATCATAAGGGTTGCATAACAGTTAGAATCTTTTTTGTACAAAGCATCCGGTATGGATACCTCCTTTTAACTCAGAAGATCATCAGGAGACGAATCTGACACTGGCACGGCCAACACAATGAGCTAGCCACAACTGGTGTAAGAGGTGAGATTTTCACTCCAAGATCGGTTATCTCGGCGGGTTTCTTCAACAAAAAGGTACTTAGGTGATGTGAGAAGTTGGTAAAAATTTCGCATAGGTATTTCAAAAAAGTACTCAAGTGATCGGAGGGATGGTTTCTTTTTTTTTCTTTTTCTTATTTACCATGTGTAGCAACGTGGAGCTGAGATGCCATGCCACCTTAACACGTGAACTAACGGTTGACCACTTGAGGTGTTAAATTTCAGGTGACATTGCTCCGATTTCAAGACATACGAGGAAACATTGCTAAAAAAAAAAACTTTCAAAACAAAATTGTTACTTGACCAGTATTTCCGGGACATAATTGGTATTTAATCCCTTAAAAAATCTTAACAATGTGATATTTACCTAGAGTGTCCTAAAAAATGAATACTCTCTCCGTACCTAAATATAAGACATATCTGAGGAGGTGAACTTGTTCCTAAATATAAGATCTATTTCTATTTTTATCTCATTTTTCTTAAATTATCCGTATTAATATTCTTAAATAATAAGCAAGTAAAAAAGGGCATGTAAGGATAAAGGAATGTGATTAAGATTTTTTGGTAATATTATGTGATTTTAATTAACTTAACTATCATCTTTTAATAATTATTATATTTAATATTCAATAAGTGAGGGAGTATAACATTCATAAAAATAAAAAAAAAGTGAGGGAGTATAACAATTCTGATTGTTTCTTTCCTTTTCCTGGCTCAATGTCATCGGTGAATCACGTCTCCTTCGAAATATTGAGACTTCCCTCGTTCGATTCAGTCCTATACCTTCGAACAACCGTACCAGTACTTTTTAACGCCCCCCAATTCCTTTGTCTTTGTAATCTCTTCCAAGTTTCCTTTCTTGTATCACATATCACAAGGTGGCTTAATGCTGTGCTTAAGTCTTATCTCACGTTCGCAGCTTAGTACTACAATCCTACAGCCCACAAGGATCCAAGTGGAGCAAAGTACATTGATTTATCAATTTCTAAACCCCAATAGACTGTGAGTTTCTCCATTTCTGGTTTCTTCTTAATGGGTTTGACTGTTGTCTAATTTCTGTGTGCTTTAGAAAGGCAAGTGTCTGAGAAAAGGAAAACAATGAAATTACTTGTTGGTTTAGTCTGTGTGTGTGTGTGTGTGTGTGTGTGTGTATAGTTTTATTGCTATGAGGTTGTGTGAAATGCATATCAATGGCATGCTATTATGGTCTTTTACTTTTATTCTTGGTCTTGCTTACTGTGGCTTGTAACATAAATCATGATGTCTTAATTTGTTCAAAGTGCTAATGTTCTTTCAAAGCTCTATTTTTCTGCCGAGAAACAAGTGTTTGAAAGGGCTCGAGCGTTTAAGTTCTGGTTC
Source organism: Mimosa bimucronata (assembly GCA_037074515.1). NCBI lineage: Eukaryota > Viridiplantae > Streptophyta > Magnoliopsida > Fabales > Fabaceae > Mimosa > Mimosa bimucronata. The sequence continues at coordinate 10,048,823 of CM073443.1, read as the reverse complement.
TGACTACTATTATGGTTCATAATGTGCATTTTAAGAACTTAGTATCATTTATGTTCTGTGACAACTGTTTAGCATGATTCAAGAAACATCCTTCTGGTTTTGGGAGCACAAGAACAAGATTGTTGACAATTGAAAAGTTCATTCTTGTCAGATTTTGATGATAAATGGAATATTATCTTCTACTTCGGGATTGGGGTAGCTACTTTAAGGAGCCTTTTGGTACACTGTTATATCACCTATCATGGTAACTTGAATGTCATGTGGGTGAGATATCATGGTCTTCATGTTGATATGGCGATAAAAGAAATTACCTACAGGTGTTGTAGTTGGTATTGTATACAAGACAACAAAAAATAAATATTCTTTGATGTAAGATCCTATGCTTTCTTTTATGCCCTAAAAAACCTCCCAAAATGTTCCATATTGCAGGCCATGTCAAAAGTGCGAGTTTTTTTATGTGTTATTAACTCTGTTAGAGGATGTTTCTCACACTTCGTATAACTCAATTTTGCAGTCTCAGATAACTTCCGTTTCTCTGCCAAACTTGAAGAATGGATAGCAAGTTTGCAGATCTAGGTGAATCCAGATTCCCCATAAAGGGCTACCAACATGTAGAAGCACCCTGGAACTCTTTTTCTTTGCTTAGTTTAGAAAGTAAATCACCAATTACTGCCCCTAAGCACCCTATCCACAGTGTCTTGAAAAAGGGTCAATAAAATGACTATAACTGAGCCACTAAATTATTCATAGTCCCTTTGACAATGAAGTATAATCTCAGGTCAATAGGTGAACAGGGCAGATATGTTTTCAACCAGAATCAGCAAATTATTCAGCTGGGAAAATTGGGAAGAGTTGAAGAGGCCATCAGAGTTTTTTCACAAATGGTTCAGAAAAACCTTGTAACATACAATTCTATGATATCAATGTTTGCTAAAAATGGTAGAATCAATGATGCCCGAGAATTGTTTGACAAAATGTCCCGAAGAAACCTTATTTCTTGGAATACCATGATTTCTGGTTATCTTCATAACAATATGGTCGAAGAAGCCAACACATTGTTTGATGCAATGCCTAAAAGAGATAATTATTCTTGGGCATTGATGATAACTTGCTATACTCATGAGGGTCGGCTTGAAAAGGCTAGAGAACTGTTCAACTTGGTTCCAGATAAGTTGGACACTGCATGTTGGAATGCCATGATTGCTGGTTATGCAAAGAAGGGTCAGTTTAATGATGCTAAGGAAATGTTTGATCTAATGCCAGTCAAGGATTTGGTTTCTTATAACTCATTGCTGTCTGGATATACCCAAAAAGGGGAAATGCATTTAGCATTAAATTTTTTTACTGAGATGGCCGAGAAAAATGTGGTTTCATGGAACTTGATGGTGGCTGGGTTCATTGGTATTGGTGACTTGTCATCTGCCTGGCAGTTCTTTGAAAAAATTCCAAATCCCAATGCTGTTTCTTGGGTTACAATGTTGTCCGGATTTGCAAGACATGGTAAAATTTTAGAAGCTAGAGAACTCTTTGATAAAATGCCCAGTAAGAATTTGGTTTCTTGGAATGCAATGATAGCAGCATATGCTCATGATTTACAAATTGATGAAGCTGTTAGGCTATTTATGGAGATGCCGGAGAAAGATTGTGTGTCGTGGACTTCAATAATAAATGGATATTTTAGGGCTGGTAAGCTTGATGAGGCATTAGAAACTTACAAACGGATGCCCTATAAAGACATAGCAGCACAAACGGCACTGATATCGGGATTAGTACAGAATAAAAGGATAGATGAGGCTAGTATAATTTTTAGTCAAATGGGCACTCGTGATGTTATTTGTTGGAATAGCATGATTGCAGGCTACACCCAGTATGGGAGAATGGATGAAGCTTTTACTTTATTTAGGCAAATGCCTGTTAAGAACACAATTACATGGAATACTATGATTTCTGGATATGCACAGGCGGGACAGATGGATAAGGCAGTAGAGATCTTTCAGGATATGGGAGAAAAGAATATAGTTTCATGGAATTCTCTTATTGCAGGTTTCATACAAAATAATTTTTTCTTTGAAGCTGTCAAGAGTTTAGTTCTGATTGGGCGAGAAGGAAAGAAACCTGATCAATCAACTTTGGCATGTGGGTTAAGTGCTTGTGCCAACCTGGCTGCTCTACAGGTTGGCAAACAGCTCCATGATTCTGTTCTAAAGAGTGGCTATATAAATGATTTGTTTGTTACCAATGCCCTGATTTCCATGTATGCTAAATGTGGAAGGGTATGTAGAGCTGAACAAGTGTTCAGAGATAGTGATCATGCCGATCTCATTTCTTGGAATTCCTTGATTTCAGGTTATGCTCTAAATGGGTATGCAAAAGAGGCATTTAAGCTGTTTGAAGAGATGTTACTAGAGGGGACAACTCCTGATAACATAACCTTCATCGGATTGTTGTCTGCTTGCAGCCATGCTGGCTTACCTGATCAAGGCTTAGGTTGTTTTAAAGCCATGATTGAAGATTTTGCTGTAGAACCTTCGGCTGAACACTATAGCTGCCTGGTTGATTTGCTTGGTCGCATGGGAAGGTTAGATGAAGCCTTTGAAATAGTGAAGGAGATGAAGAACATCAAAGCAAATGCTGGATTGTGGGGTTCACTGCTTGGAGCTTGTAGGGTACATAAAAATTTAGAACTTGCTAGATTTGCCACTGAGAGGCTTTTAGAACTCGAACCTTGTAACGCCTCAAACTATATTACACTGTCAAATATGCATGCTGAGGCTGGAAAATGGGAAGAAGTTGAGAGAGTGAGGGTGCTCATGAGGGACAAAAGAGCAGGGAAGTTGCCTGGCTGCAGTTGGATTGAAATCAGAAATCAAATAGAGTCTTTTGTTTCGGATGATCCATCAAAGTTGAGACCTGGAAAGGATATACTGATGACTTTAACCACACATATGAAAGATAAAGGTGACACAATTGACATTGGCTTTTCACTTTTTGATATTTCGTGATCATACAACTTAGAAGATGAGCATTAGAGTAACGATAAGGTTGATGCCATGTGACCTGAATGTCACTTGTTCAAATTTTGGAAACAACCTTTTCACATTCGCCTGGGGGGTAAGAGAGTACGACTATATACGTTGATCCCTCCTCAGTTGTGTGCTAGGCCGCTTTGTTTCATGATTATAACACTTGCAACCAGGTAATCTACTTAATATTGATGTTCTTATACAATCAGGTGACTTCACATGGAATGTGATTTTCAGCTGTGGCAATGTCAACTATCTTGTGAAAGTTGGTCAGCTCCGTCTAAGTCATCCTTTCAACTATGTACAATGCAGCTCCTTCCTCAAGACAAGGCTTGTTTGTTTTGAATTTGCCCTGCAATTATTGCAGGAGAGCTCACTTCTAGTCTGATATAGAGGCTTGGAATGCTTTGAGTAGTAGCAAGGAGCAAGAGAATCCAAATGAATCAAACCAGTACTTGGTTTACAGTTACTTGTTTATTGGTCTCGCATGGGTTAGGTAACATTTGGTGAATATTTATGAATGATTCAAATTATCCACCTCAGATGATTCATTCAAAGGATCGCCTTCACTAAATGCCATTGTGAGCAGGCGTTTACCTTGCAGACAGACTTTCAAATCTTGTACAAGAAATCCATAAGCATATTCTAACCAGATTTCAACTATTACATTCTAAAATTTTAAGCACATTATTATTCTTTTTCTGATTTGCTTTAGCTTTCATGGATAAGCAGATGACTCGTTTGTACAGGTTGGCCATAATTCACTCTTGGTTTGTTCATCATTTGTCTATACTCTATAGAGGAAATACAATATTTGCTGGGACTTGAACAATATCATCTTTTTTAAAAAATTACACGACAATGTGAACATGTCCATTTTTAATGCTTAAAAAACACCATCAAGTGGAGGCTGACTTGGCAAATTTGATCCTACGCACGACAAAGTGATCTTGTGGCGGCAATATAGGGCAAAATTTCAGATATGAGCACACGCAAGTTAAAAATCGAAATAACATGCTTCTACCAACATTGGTTAAGTTGAACAGGAATTAGTATAATTCTCTTCAAATGGATTTTTTTTTTTTTTGGGCCTTAATAACATTTGAGGATTCAAACCTCATAAATGCGCCCCCCTGGCGTTTGTTTACCTTAAAGCCACCCTTAGCTTGGTCCAACAATACTCAAATGAGAAATGATGCATTTCGCTTAATTACTTATTCCTTGCTACGTTCCATTACTTTTTCCCCTTCATTTTTTTTTTTTGGCCAGATATTATCCACCTCCAATTCTTGATCCTGATAATATGCCTGATTCATTTGAAGCAAGGGTGATCAACATGATGTGATTTGCCATTCAAACTAAATTTAGGCAGTTCAAAGTTTAATGTTTTCCCCGTGCAGTGAAAGGTTGAGATGCATGCTTCTAAAACGGGGGAGAGTAATATTTCTGTTCAAAACCTCATTTGGAAACTATAGTTCCATACATGTTTTTACACTCAAAGGAGAAGGGATAAATTACCATCTAGTCACTAAAAATATAGGGTATAAATTTAAAAATATCGCCTACTCATTCCGTTTATCTTCATCTGCATCATTCATGTTTTCAATAACCTCATTTTCATGTCCCTCGAATGTTCTCGTTCCATCACCATCAGGAGTGGCAGCATGCTCCGGACTTGTCTTGTTCACTTCCAAGGAAGTGTTGCTGGAGCCTGTGTCATTAGCCACATTTTGTTGTTTATCCTTCATCCCAGACAAGGCTAAGGTTGGAGACCATTCAAGAACATCATCAATTATGTTAGATACCCTCTTCTGGTACCTGTACAAAGACAAGACAAGCCAAACTTCAGTTCCTGATAAAGCCAAAAACACTAGTAGCATAAAAGTAGGTGTCAAAGGGTCATTAGATCCAACGGATCTAGATCCTCTAAAGTTGAGGATCAGGAAAGTTGGTAAAATTGAGCACAAAACAAATCCTACACGTGTAGAGCCAGTACTTTGTGTTCAACTTTCACAACTTCACGATATGTTAACCACATAGAACAGGAACCAGATTCTAAATCATCTATTATAACACTCACCTTGCTCTCGCAGCCTCATCAGGGGCATGATGCCTCAACAATAATATTACCAGCACAGCAACAACTGCATAGAAAAGCCTAGTTGTCCACTTGGGTCGCTCCTCCTCATCTGTCTTGGGCCAAAATCTGAATAACTCTCGCAATGTAGCCTCCTCAGCAAGAATGTTGGGGAAAAACCAATACCGTTTTCCGAGAATTATGTATAAAGCACCAAATATTGTAGCTCTTACTGCAAGATAATAACAATCCATTATGAGGCACAAGGGGAAATAAATAAACAATTCCAAGAGCACTAGTTAAGAGAAAGTACACAATCAACCAAGTTCAAACTGATTTCAGGACAAGACTATGGAGAGAATATTTTCTAGAACTCAATGACAGTTGGGACTAAAAGAGCAAGAGCAGGATGCCAGGGGAATCATCAAAGCAACTAAGCAGAAGCAGCCTTCATGCCTCTGTCATATGCAACATGATGCAACAGAAGTTATGATGACAGAATCAAGAGAATATACATGTCATAAGCAGGGAGCCAATTATGATTCTGCTTCAAAGAGTTTTCCTTTATAGATGACCCAAAAAGCGCAAGTCACCAGCTTAACAGCCCCCAAATTGTTGGAATAAAAAATCTGTGGTCATTCAATAAATTCGTAAAAGCCTGAAATTGTCAAATTTTGGCTCAAAGATTAAGCAAATGCAATTCAGTTGTTTTTTTATCAAATCATCCCAGTTAAGAGGTCCTACACTACCACCAGTACAAACTAACCCTAATCCCAATCTTGCCTAAGGTCCAATATCTCCCACTTATAGCATGCACCTGAAGGCAAATGCTTCGACTGCCATTTACTAATTGCTAAGAGGTGATAAGGATTTTGAAAGTCTTATAAATTAAGAAAATGTTTACTTGTATTGCATCCAAAACAAAGAGTGCAAACATTTTCAAGTGATCGTGTATTATTAGAGATTGTAAGTTCGATATTATCATGGGACATTGCAAGACAAAATCCTAAACTATCAAACGAAGATCCAAAATTAGTTTCAGACCCTGCTACCCACTCAATATTCTATGCAGTTGAAAACATGAACATTTTCAAATTACGTAAAAATTCCAAATATTTTGAACTACAACAAATATTCAAAAAAGTCTCAGAGTTCCTTGTCACTTGAAGCACTACGTCATAGATAAAGTCATTCTATAATTGTTCCACAAGAGACAAAAGGTATTCACACTAAGGTAAAAGATATATTTGTTTATACTAATATAGGGGGCATGTAAAACACAATCTAACAAGAAACTTTAGCACATCAATCACAAAACCATGGGTTGGGCATAAATGCTAGAAAATGAACATATAGCATGTTGCCGTAATGCCGGACAAAAATGTGCAGCCTTCATCCACAAAAATAAGTAATGAAGATGATAAAAAGGGAACCAATTTTAGATCTGAATGAACAAGGTCAGATGGAAAAGACAAGAAAAACTTACTCAGAAGTAATGAGAGAATGAGCAGAAGGATCCCAGCACATAAGTAAAGTATTAATAGTTTTACAGTATGAGGATACACAGGAAATAAGCAAATTGCCAGTGTTAATACAGGCCAGACAAATGAGAGAAGTGTCTGCCAAAGTGGGTGGCTCTTTACAAACGTCCATGCAAAAAAAGCATCATTTTCAGAAAATACTTGTTCCTGCCAAAGACAACCAAATACACATTGGAGCACAAAGAAATCGAATCAATTCCTTGGCACACAGATTAGATTTAATCATATAAAACTCTCCTGACAAGCCAATGACTAATATGCATTTAACAGCTACAGATAGCCAATAGGGATTATGAAATATCTCCAAAGTTAAGAAAAATGACATCATCTTTTTTTTTAAGTTGCTCTCAAGATTAAAAAATTCCCCAATCATGATTGAGTGCAAGTTAAATATAATATTCCCATTCCTGGCAGAGAAAAAAGGAAGCCATGGTTCAAGCAGGCAAACAGCAAGAGCATAAGTTTTTTTTTTTGGGGAATTAATTTATCATAGGTCAGTAAAAACATGAAACCACCCCCCATTCCTGACAGAGAATAAAGTAAATACTGAGATACGGTGAGAAAAGAGAGCTAGCAAGAAAGATACAGGTAAACATTGTAGGGCCTACGAGATTCTAAAATGTTTGTGAATCCCCACTTGGAACATAATAAGTACAAAACCTTTGACTATTGTCATTGCAATTCAACAGTTTCACTAAGATTATGAAAACCAACAAAGGAGGCAGAAAAACACTTACAGGGAAGATTTCTAAATGTGCAGGCCAAGTAGACAGTTTTTTCTTCCCCGGACGAATAGTCTTTACCACACGATCACAACGCACTAGAAGGTTTCTTCGTAATAGAATATTGGCAATATCTTCTATTTCCATGTTCTGATCTGATTCTAGAATATCCTTGAGCTCTGGGTGATTTTTCAAAAAGTTTACAAAATCTTTCCCTCTGAAATACTCAACACGTGTCTCCTGTAGAACAGCCCACCTAGAAACCAAATCCTTATGGTCCCTCACCTTCTCAGCAAACAACTGAAAAACATCTTTCTTGGCAGCTTGTTTCTGAAAAGTAAATCAATCAAAGATAATTAATAAATAATAGGAACACTTTGGCTTTACAAAATCGAAGTGATCCAGTAGTTAGCAAGATTCATTAGGTCCAACCATCTACTGTCATGCGCCCAAAACAATGCAAAGAAAATGAACAATTAAACATTCCCATCCAGTACGATTCAGAAAACAATGAATTTTTTTAAGGGAAACTAAAACTTAGAATAAGTTAAACACGGCTGTGCAAGGGGTGTTAAGATTTACTCCGTATTTCAGTATTTTCCACAAATCAAATTCCATACATTCACAAAGGCTGTTGAATCCGCCATCATGCTCAGACACATGATCATGTTAGTAGGAAAAGAATCCCAAAATATGATAAAAGAAGTAACTGACATCTAGCATAGAACAATTTGTAAAGCTAGGCACTCATATAATAAGCTTTTTGGGGAACAAACTGTTTTTCACAGTTGCCAAACATGACAACTTAAATTTTAATGCAGAATTCCAAACACTTTAAACTATCCTTCATTATATATTCTCCATCAAAAAAAAGGACAGTAAAACAAATTATACCAATCAGAAATATTTTACCTTGACCAATGAAAATATCATTTAAGAATTAGAATAAATTACATTCACCATTTTTTATAACATATAGTTGCAGTCTTGCACTCCCCCCAAAATTCATTCATATACCTCGTTGGTAGGAACTAGAAGTTTATGGAAAAATTAGTTTGGCAGTTAAGTGACACTAAAGTGCACTGCATTGAATCAGATCATTAGGAGCTTTAGGAAGAAAGATGCACATACAGTTAAGAGTACCAAAGATGCACCAAATGTCAGCATAACCCAAAAAAAATCACATTTTTTCTTTTAAAAAAAAATTATTCACGAAGTGGCTTCCTAAAAATTGATCTTCAGCGTATGTTTTGATTTCAGCAGTGCCTGCGTCGCAATGATGAAGATCACAAAACCCTAACTCCAAGAAGACCAATAGTAAAATCACCCATGATTCCTGTCGCTCCATAACTTAGCAACCAAATTAAGAGTAAAACAAATTAAGATCAAGTTAAAAAAAAAAAAATACCGTAATTTTATACACATTATTCAACAGAGATTAATTGTGATCGATATGCACAAGTTATGAATGGGAAGCCTATAATTCAAGCCAGAATATAGCTAGCCTAATATCCGCGGCAATCAGCTCTGCCACAAAAGAATATAAAATCGGCAAGACAAGGAAAAAAATCAGAAATTTGCCAAACTTTGTTTGCGATATCATAGCAATATAGAATCATCATCATTATCATCAAAAAGTTGTAATTAAACAGAATGGAGAATTGAAATTTCAACAACATTTATCATCTAAGGGAAAGAAGAGAGGAATCCCAGATCGAGGAATGGAAAAAGGAGTTACCTTTGGCGATGGGTCCGAATTGGGATCTGCGGAGGAGCGTCGAACCCTCTTCTTCTCTACTCCTCCTGATTTCTTCATTACGCTCCTCTCCCTCTCCTCTCGACCCTATTGAGTATGAACTATGTATGTGTTTTTTTTTAAAAAAAAAAAAAAAAAATTGAAGTTGGGTTCATGGAAGATGTTTAATTAACATCAAGTGGAACAAAATCCCTCAGTCATAGTTATATCGAATTACTTCGGACTGGTTGGCAAAAAAATAGAAAAAAGAATTACTTCGGACTGTCTTAATACAACTTTTATTTCTTGAAGTTTCAGTTAATTTTGGTTTTGATCTCTAAACTTTAAAATTGGTGGTTTTGGTCCTTGAACTTTCGGTCAATTTTCATCTTGGCCCTTGAAGTTTAAAATTATTGGTTTTGGTTTTTGAAATTTCTGTCAATTTTGGTTTTGATCCATGAACTTTAAAAAAAACTTGAAAAATCACGGACCAATTGTTAAAAATTACACGAAATTCAGGGATCAAAACCACCAATCTAAAGTTTAGGGACTAAAACCATAATTGACGGAAAGTTTAAGGATGAAAAACATTGATTTTGAAGTTTACGACCAAAAGGTATATTAACCGTTATTTTTTTTAAAAAAAAATATATATTATAATAATACTTTTATAGCATTGTTTTGCCATTAATCTTTATTTATTTATTTATTTTTCCAGAACTTATTCCTTCCTCCCCTCCCTCACTCACCCTACGGCGCCGCTCTCTCGTTTTCTTGGCCCTTCGAAGCTCGCCGTTGCTGTTCGAAGTCTCCAAGGTTCCCTTCGCCGTCAAATCTCGTTTTATACTTTTTGGACGCTGCTGTCTTGCCGACTTGCCTTCACCGTCGCTCTCGTTTCCTTTTGACTGCTTTTTTATTTATTTTATTTTCTATTTCTGGGATTTTGGTTGTGGATTGTGTTTTGTTCATATATATACATATACACATACACCCACTACATAGATGAATCTCTACTGATATGTTGAATCTTCAAATACAAGACTTTTGATGTAATATGCTTTCAACTTTTTTTAAGGTCTTCGAATGGGAAGAATAAATTTTTACGTTGAATATTTGATCTTTTGAGACTGTCTTGTTTATATTTGGTTTTGTCGAGGTGATTAATTATATCATAATATTTTATAATGTAGTATGTTGCATCTTGGATGCTTTAAGCATAGGCCTGTTTAGACTCTCTAATTTCTGTTTTTTTGTAAAAAAAATAGTTAAAAAAAAAAACAAAAACTACAAGCCATCGAGCATGCTTATCAAGCTGAGCGAACTGTTTCCCTGCCTGGTCCTTTTTTACTGCTAATAGTGGTTTTTGTTGCTGATAGCAATTTATTCTAATGTTTTTTCCTCTTTACTTTTCTTATGGTTTATTGTTCTTGTCTTTTAGATCGTTGTCATTCAGTAGAAGTGTTTCTCTAGTCTTGGGGCACGATGAGATTGGAGAAATGCTGGTTTTGCTCTTCCACCATATACCCTGGACACGGAATCCAGTTTGTTCGTAATGATGCAAAGGTAAACTTTTTAGATTCCCTTAATTGCATGTGGAAAGGTATAAATTTGAGTTGACTGGTGTTGTTGGATCAGTTGAATGTGGATGCTTATTTGAAATTGGGGGTCTTAATAGATGGCTACTATTATAAATTTGTAATTCTCTCAGCTTTGAGAAGTATGAGTTCACTTCTGGTGATAGTGTGTCCCTGGCTTCTCACTAAATAGCAAGGCACCTTGGTTTTCTAATTGCTTCTCTTTGTAATGCAAAAGACACGTTAGATTTATGTCTTATGGTTGGATTAGTTATGTTGCTAACTCACGTTGTGTGGGGCAAAAATGATGGTTGAATCTTTATTTCAATGAAAAAGCTAATTGACCAGAAGTTTTTCCTAAAGGAAGATAAAAATTGCCCTGGAATAATAAGTTTGGGTGCCATCACAGACTAATTTACTCGGCACATGTGGTTAGGCATTGAGTTGCTGACTTGTGACTGTTTCTCTCTTTGCAGATTTTTCGATTTTGTAGATCCAAATGCCACAAGAACTTTAAAATGAAGAGGAATCCTCGTAAAGTGAAATGGACCAAAGCATATCGAAGATTGCATGGAAAGGATATGACACAGGTAAAAGCAACATGCTTTCCCAACAATCTTGTTGCAATATCATGTATCGTAGTTCCTAGAATCTTCAGCACTAACATTTGTCTCCTTAGGATTCGACCTTCGAGTTTGAGAGAAAGCGAAACAGACCTGAAAGATATGATAGGAATCTTGCGGGAGATGTCCTCAAGGCTATTCCAAAGATTGATAAGATCAGAGTTAGCAGGGAGGAGAGACACCACAAGAACAGGCAAGTGCTTGATTCACTGTTATTTATATTATCTGCCTCAGAACCTTTTTCTTTTGCTGACTTTCTTTGGATTTCCTACAGAATGAAAGGCAACAAGGCTAAGCTGCTCAAGGAGGCTACAAAGGAGTTGGAGCAGGGCATCAATTTGGTCAAGGCTCCATCTGTGCTTCAACAAGATCCATCTCTCACATTACCAAAGATCAAAGTCCAAGTTTCCCAACAGCAAGCAGAGGAAAATCGTACCATGGAAGAGTGATTCTGGCAATACTGATTTTGTCCTTTTGGGTTTGATGGTAGACACTTAATTTTGTGTAGTATGTTTTTAAGGCTTAAAAGTATGAATCAAATGTATCATTTTTGTTTATCAATGATGCGGATGGTAAGATTTCGGTACAATATATTTATTATACCTCCCTGTTCTCTTGGACATTAATATGTTTGATATAGTAAATATCATTGATCTATGGGTACAAGTGTATCCCAATTTTGACATGATATTCTTTTCTGTTTTTGTCCCTTGATTTTGAATATACACAACGAAGCAGGCGATCCCAAGGCTTGGTAAGCAATTCATTACTGTAGGTTGTTGGGGTCTGCTTTGCCCATTGTGTTAAGATTGGGTATAGGGGTCCGGCTGGCCCTTAAAAGGGTCAGGGCCTTAAAAGCCCGAGTAGTGTAAATATCCATGTTTTTGAAAGCTTGGCCCCCCAGCCCGATTAGTGCTTGTACAATATTTTTTAATCTTTTTTCATAGAAAAAACTATAGCAATAAAATCCTTATTATCAACACAAATATCAATTTTAATTTACAATACAAATACCAATAAACAACAAACATTAAGAAATTATTAAATAATGATAAATATTATCCATATTTTTAAATAAGTGACAGAAATTTTTAAGCAATGATAAATATTGGGAATTAGTTATTATGGTTTTATTTACCTTTAATTAATTGTTTTATTTTGTAATTGTTATTTTTTTAAAAAAAAATATATGTTTGTGTGTGTGACGAGCTTAATGGGCCGGCCTTTTGAAGCCCTTAACCCTATAGGGCTGGCCTCGTTAAGCTTGATTCCTTTCAGATGCCTCCAAAACCATAGTACGACTCTCTAAGGGTTAGGGCCTAAAAGGTCGGCCCGACCAGCTTTAGTTTAATGGAATGTTTTGACTTCTGAGGCCTGTGTCAATTCATAAAGCATTGATGAAATGTAGCTATGTGCTAGTTTCTTAAGGGAGCAGGGAGGCCTTGAGAAAAGATCGTTTTTTTAAAAAAAAATTATAAGTAGATCTTAAATAAGGGAATTAATCACAATTACATCCCAAAAAAGTTATTAAATTATATTAAAGTCCCTAGGGATTTTGGTGATATTAAATTGCTTTTTAATTCTTCTTATGTCTTTTCTTTTCTATCTTCCTTGATACCTTTGACTTTACTTTTATGAGATACTTTAACTTTTATTATTAATATCATCTGGCCTTTTTTTAAATTATTGACAACTCAAATAAAAAATTTAATTGTCATTAACAATTTAATAAGTTATATTGTCAATAACAAACCATTTAATATCACCCAGGTCCTTAGAGATTTTAATATAATTTCATGACTTTTTGGGAACTGATTTTGATTAACTCCCTTATTACCTGGTTGTAGTTCTCCCTTCTTTTTTCCTGTTAGTAGCCTGAGTTTTATTGGGGGGAAATGTGGGAAGTTAAAGGATATATTCTAAGTCCACCGCTTCCCACACTAGAATGAGTTGAAATCTCTAGGTGTTGACCGTTGAATACTCCAATTAACGATATCTCATAATAATTATAAAAAGGAAAATTATGGATGGGGATCTGGGAAAAAAAAATTAATTACTCTTAAGACCTTTTAAAAGATAATTATTTAGAAGGATAAAAAATAAAATAAATATTTTAAATTACCAACTTAACCTCCCTACATCTTGAATAAATATTTTAAACTACCAACATAACCTACCTACATCTTGAATAATTATTTAGAAGGTTAATTTGATAATTTAAAATATTTATTTTATTTTTTTCCTTCTAAATAATTATTTTTTTTTAAAATCCTTAGGACTAATGAATTTATTTCTTTAGTCTCTCTCCCTAATTTTCCAATTATAAAATCTCGTAATAACACCAAATAACCCATTTAACCATAATATGGGCCATATTTTTTTTTCATAAACCATTAATATATGTATTATCTATTTAAATTCTATTAATTATATTTTAATATAATTAGTTATTATGAGATGTTATTCATTAATGTGTCAATAAACCATACTTCAAATTTCAAATTTTAAAATACAATAAGTCATTATAAAAAGTTATTGATTAAGATAATGATATATTTCTACAAGGAGAAAATTCTAGTTATAATATAATTAATGTGGACTGAAATTGACAATACTTATGATTGATTGTTAATAAAAAATTCGGCACATATTATGGTTAAATGGGTTGTTAGGTGGGTATTATGGGATTTTAATATTGTAGGGAAAGCCCATTTGTTGGTAGTAGGGGTGTTCAAACTTGTCCCGTCCCGGTCCCAGTCATTTCGGGACGGGACAATCCCATCCAGAAGATTTCCAGGACGGGACAATTCGGGACGGGACAAGATAAGCCTTCGGGACGGGACTCAGGACGGGGTCGTCCCATCCTGGTCCCGTCCCGAATATATATGTGTATATTTTTTTAGAAAAAAAATGCATGTGTGATCTGTGAAGTCTCATTCTCTCTCTCTTTTATATGAACTTTGAATTTAATTTCCATTCATACACAGCTATTTTTTTATTAAGCTTTGAATTTTCATCTGTTAGCCCAAAACCCTCTTTCTCATAATTGACTGACTTGTTTTGCAATTCCTCAACAACACTTTTGAGATGCTTTAATTTTTGAAGACTCTCATCCAGCCCATTTTTTGTGTCTCGGATGCTGCAACAGCTGCTTATGCTTGTTCTTTGTAACAATTAATTTGGCCTTCTAGTATGTAATTTAACATTGTTCCCTCTCTGTAAGCTTCAGATTCATACACAGTTTGAAGTTCAGAGGAATTTGCTTGTGAATCATTCAATTTTGCGACATTTTTCTTATGAGAAAAGCAATTTTTCAGCGGTGGCTTCCTTTTCTGATACAGCTAAGTTAACAGCTCCTGCATTGCATCAAGCCTCCTTATTTTTGGGCCCATGTCTCTCTTTTTTTCCGACAAGGCTCACATATTTTTGAACAATGCTTTTGGCAAAAAGAGAAAGAAATCGGGACAATCCCGTCCCGTCCCGATTGAGATTGAAACAGTCTCGGGACGGGATTCACGTCCCGAGACCTTTTCTTCGGGATGGGACAGGGTTGTCCCGGTCCCGTCCCGTCCCGTGAACACCCCTAGTTGGTAGCTAACTAGTTAGCTACTTTTATTCAATTTTGATTTTGGTATCGATGGTTTTAATCTCATAATTAAATCATTAATTTTGCTTAATTACCACCATTAACCCCTCTATCTTTGTTCTATTAGTATGGTTAACATTTTTATAGAAGCTAATGGTGTTTAAAAATTAAAATTGAAGCATTTAATTATGATAAAAACACATATAGATACCAAAACCAAGTGAGGGGCCTCTCTATTGATGTATTTCTCTCTATTTCAGCCCCTTTAGATCAAACAGTGGTTAATTACCCTCTATTTTGATCCAGCTAACAATATTATTAAAAATACTTATTAAATGTTATCCTATTTTTTTTAAAAAAAATTTGTTGGATCAAAATGTAGGGTAAAAACCACCATTTGATCAAAATGGATGAGAAATGGAGAGAGACCTCAATGGAGAGGCCCCCTCGCTTTGCCTTTCAATTGATCCCCCCAATCTCTCCCGCTATCTACAAATTAAAATTTAATTATATTGGTGAAGTATCACAGATTATAAGGATATTAAAAATTAAAATGTAAGTATTTATTTTACATTAAATTTGAAATAGAATCAATTAGGAGGATAACAACTATATTATTAATATCTTTTAAAATTAAAAAATTGGCCAAAATAAATTACTTATAATCTCAACAATATCAATAATTTTAATTAAAAATAAAATAAAAATTGAAGAAATATTACTCCAAGTCAAACAAAATATCGAAGGATCTTTATAATTACTCTTTTTCATATATATAATGTCAACAATCTAGTTTATTAAATTTAACTTCAACATCTAAAATGGGGAAAAATAGCACCTAACAACATGATTATTCAAAAGTCTATTTAAGAGAGAGAGAGAGAGAGGCAATTGATTAAAAGAAGAAATAGTTAAGATATGGAGAGAAGGTATAGAGTTTTTTTGGGATAATTTGGTAATTTAAAATATTTATTTTATTTTTTTGTCCTTCTAAATAATTAATTTTTAAGGTCCTTAATAGCAAAGTTTTTTCCTTGGTTCCTCCCTTAATTTTCCCATTTAGGCATTTATATTTGGATTTCTTTAAAGTACTACTTCATTTTTTAAAAAAGAGTTATTTCTTCCACTTGAATATTTTTCATTTTTTAATTTTGATTTATTTCAGTATAGTTTTCATGTTATGAAAACAAGGAAAATTAATGTGCACATTTCTTCAAGAAATATCTTTTTTTTTACCAATCTTCTTATTCTTTTTTTACATATACATATATACCCCTCTAATAGGATCTATAGGACAATTTCATTAAAACTAAGGAAGAGTTTACACCTCATTAAATTAAATCTATACGAAAGCTTAAGAATTTTCTAAATTAAATCTATACGAGAACTTAATAACTTAAGTGATTATTGCTTTAATTTGATTACTATTCTGATTTCTGGTGGAAACGTTGGTAAGCCTGAGAGAATGATCTCGGCAGAAGTGAGCGTAAGTCCGTTGGTTTAGCCCTGGTGTTCCCGTCAAACTAGAAATAGGATAGTAGTTGAAGAAGAAGCAGTAATGACTAATTGGTTTAGAAGACAGATATTTGGTTCAGATAGTAGAAGTAAAGCTAGTAGCAGTAAGAGTTTAAAGAGTTATAGTTTGGCCTCTAATGAAGATAATACAGATACTAGAACCTTATAAACTACAGAGGATGAAGTTCTGAATTATTCAGAAATTACTAGTCAAGTCCTTCAGGATAGATTATAGAATTGGTCTATGCCTACCTTTAAGACAGCAGAAGTATATAAGAAAACTACCTTTGATTTTTCTTACATTACTCAAACTATAGAAAAGGAAATTCCTATTACAACTAGTAGACAAGTGATTGCACCATATTTTTATACACTTTTCATTGATAAAATCAGTAGATTATTGCATGTTCTTGGGGAAATTGCACCTAATTAGGGTAATTTTTGACTTTTGCACACTTTGTTGGAATTTATTCTAGTCAAAGGCAATTTGGGCATAATTAGCATAAATTATTGTTAACCTATTTTCAAGAACATTTTGATGCTACCTTAGGTCCATTTTATATGCAGGTCATAGAAGAAACATGCCCAAATTTAGGAGCCAAGTTGCAACGAAGAATTCGGGACGGAGCAGAAGAAGGAAGCGAAGAGAGAAACAGAATCAATGTCTCTTCGCCGCGGCGAACTGACGGCGAAAAAGAAAAAGAAGAGGCAGAACCAGTGTGAGTTCGCCATGGGTCTCGCCGCGGCGAACTCACGGCGAACTCCCTAGCAAATTCCAGAACCAACATGAGCTCGCCGCGGCGAGCCCACGGCGAAGTCACGAAATTTTGCAGAAATCTGACGCGATTTTAGGTTTTCTGAGGGAGTATAAATGGATCCTAACACCCCCACCTTCGGAGACAGAGACTTTTGAGCACGAAATACACTCCCTCTCCTAGGGTTCCCGTCCATTCCTTCATTCCCCACTCATTTCCACCTCCATCTTCATCTTCCACCTTCTTCCACCCTCTTCTTCCATGGATTTTCGGATGGAGCTTCTTCCTGGGGTTCCTCTTGGAGTTTCTATGTCAGAGTGAGGAGCTCTTCATCTCTTGAGGATGGGTTGATGGTGTCTCAAGCATGGGTTCTTCATTAGGGGAGTTTTTCTTTGTTCTAACATATGTATTTAGGATTTCTTCTATGTTTATTTGAACCTCTCTTAGTAGATGTTTGGATTTATGTATCGGATTGAGATTTTGGATATGTATGTGTATGAACTATATGTGTTTATTTTGGGCCTTGAACACTTGAGCTATGAATTCCTATCTACATTGTGGTTACATAAAGTTAATTTCATTTTAGTGGTTGCTAGTGGACTTAATTGATTGCCTCCATTCATAATTATTGTGATTGCAATTTTATGAGAGCCACAAGTGTTTTGACTCAAAGTATTTCACACATCAAGTGGACCTTAACACTAACCCTGAGCAATGGCTATGAAAGTGGTTGCTAAATTAGTCATTGATTAGGGCTAGTGGACCCCTAGTGGTTGCTTGGGGATTTCTCTAACTAGGCTTGATGAATTGAACCCCTAAATGATTTGAACCTATGTTTGTCACCTTACCTAGACTCAAGAGATCCATTCCATCAATTTCACTTCACCCATCCAACCATTCCACCTCATTAAAGAAAAGATAAAAAAATATTGTAGTTAGGCTCATTTTGCATATTTCATATTAAAACCCAACAAAACCCCTTTTTATACTTCATTTGAATGACATTTAGTGTCCTAGGTTAGTCATTAGGCTCCTTGAGAGACGATCCGGGATCACACCATTATAGTGCAATCCTTGGTTATATAAATATTTTGCATTTAACCCCCAAGGCGATTAGGAAAAGGTTAAATCAACAAGTGATAAGTATGATCCCATTAGAATTAATTCAAAAATACAGAAATAATTATACTTGGATCCATATAGGATTATTACAAGTAGCAATTAAGCCAAACTTCATAAAAGGTTTAGATAAGCCTGTTTTAGCTGGTATTAGAGATAAAAGACAAACTGGAAATTTTAACGACTCTATTATAGGTATAATACGGACTAATCTTCATAATGGACCAGTATATTTTAACTGCTTTCCAAACTATGCAGCAAAAATCCAAGATAAGTCATTAACAAATGCCTTAGTGTTAGAATTAGCATCATATGCCTCTTGGGAGTCAGGCACTACAGTCATGGTTCTTCAATATAGATTAATGTTTAAATTAACTAAAACACATCAAAACTTTGCAGCACTTAAAGAGTCACCTAAAGGAGAAACTATGTTAATAGAATTGGGAGATCCTACTAAGACAACTGTTCATATACCTAAGAAATTAAAGCATAACGAAATAACCTTTCCCGATAATTGGAAATTTGAGAATATAGCTCAACCAGAACCACTAAAAAGATTACAGTTAGAACAAATAATTCAAAATTCAGAAGGAGATGTTATTTATAAAATGTTAAATAGATCAGCATTTACTTCTAGCATACAGACTAGAAATACAGAACCCCTTGCAGAACCTAGACCTTTAGTGGATAACGTCAGTACAGGATATAGGCTTAGAGGAGTAAATTTTGAACCTAATATACCTCAACCTATATATGAACAGAATAATGAAAATAATTTTGAAACAGATTCAGAAATTGAAAGAAACTTTGCACCTAGTGAATATCAGTCAGTAAATAATAGTTTACGAGTAATAAGAGACAATAACTATGAAATAGACAAAGATTTAATTCATAAAGAATTTATGTTAGAAAAACATAAGAATGAAAGAAATTTGTTTTTAACAAGTTTTACAGAAACAGAACAAGAGAATATAAGAGAGCTGTGGTATACAGATATGAAAAATTTAAGAACAGAAATATATTTCTTTAATTGGTTAAAAATGTATACATATAATAATGAAATATTTAATCCGTTTGGAAAAAACCATCCATCAATAAAGGTAACAACAAATAATATAAAACATTGGTAGTGTAAAGATAAAGTGGTATCTTCGGTACACCCACCCTTAGAAGAAATAAAAATTAAAATTGTAAATGAAGAAGTTATAGCTTTGCATTTAAAGATCACATAATCTATAGATGATAGAGCTAGTCAAAAAATACAACAACAAAATAATTATAAAAATCAAATATTATATATACAGTAGGGCAACAATTAAATCGAATAGAGAATAACATAGAAACCTCAACTTCGAATACAGACAAACTAGACCCAAGAAGACCAGTATATAAATATGAACCTGAACCTAGAGAAATTACAAAAAAATTTAATTTAGGACAAAAAGATAATAATGAACTATTGGAACAGATTAGAAAACAACTTGATAATTTAAATCTTAAAGACAAGAAAGAAAAGCCAACTGGATTAAAAATTAACAGTATCACAAAATTAGAACAACAATTTAAAGAAGAAGAACCCAACATAAATAAAATCAGCCATAAATATCAAAGAGGACCCCAAAGGAATTACTATCCTAAGCCAACTCTTCCAGATCTACAGACTGAAGAAAGACATTTACAGCTAGGATCATCTTATGATGGTACATCTATTTACGAATGGAATTTAGATGGATATATAGAAAATAAAATATTAAATTTTACTCAAGAATTGACTATGGCTATTACTGCCTATAGAATTAAAGAAAATAATGACAGTGAAATATTGTATATGATAACCCAAGGATTTACAAGAACTTTAAAAGGATGGTGGGATAATATTCTTACCTAACAAGAAAGTGATTATATACGAAATGCAACACAAATAAAAAATGAACAATTAATGCCTGATTGTTTAGAGCAACTTATTTATGCTATTATTAAATCTTTTATAGGAGAAACTTTAGAATTAAAGGAAAAATATATGGAACAATTATTAAACTTAAGATGTCCAATCTTAGCCGATTTTAGATGGTATAAAGATAATTTTCTCCCTAAAGTATTTCAAAGACAAGATGGTAACCATGAGTTCTGGAAAGAGAAATTTATCTCTGGGTTACCCACTCTTTTTGCACAAAAGGTTAAAGAAGAAATTAGATTAAGACAAGGAGGAACCTAGAGATATAACGATATGACATATGGAGGTATAATTGCAATCATTAATGTAGTAGGATTAGGAATTTGTATAGATTTAAAACTACAGCGAAAACTATATAAAGAAAAGAAAATGGGAAAATATGAACTAGGAGATTTTTGTGCTCAGTATGGATTTGAAGAAGTAAGAGCCCCGTCTCATTAGAAAAAGAAAAGATTTGCAGGATATAAGAAAAGTAAATTTTATAAACCTAAATGGTATACAATCCTAAAACAAAACCTTCTAAAAAATATGTAACTCAAAAGAAAAATTATAAGAAAAATTATGACAAAAAGAAAGATATAAAAAATATAATATGCTATAAGTGTGGCCAATTCGGTCATTATGCAAGGAATTGTATAACAAAACAGAAAATAAGAAATCTTAGCCTAAGTGAAGAACATAAAACAAATCTACTAAGAATTATGATAAACGAAGACTATTACGACAGTAGTTCGGAAGAATATGAATCTACAGATAAAGAAGATTTAAACCTTAAGAGAATAAAAGAATTTAATACAGACAGTGAGTCTAATATATATACTTCAAGCGATAATGAATGTCTAGGAATAGGATTATGTAATTGTAAAGACTGTAGTCAGAAAAGAGATAATGTAATATCTAAAGAAAACATTAATTTCCTTATTGAAATAATAGATAAGATTACAGATGAAGATATTAAAAAACAATATTTACTAAAAATAAAAGAAATAATAGGAAATGAAGAACAAAAACCTAAAGATCAAAGACCACCTATAACCCTTAATAGTATACTCCAGAAATTTAATCACACATCATATGGCCAAAATATTGGAGTAAAAGAATTACAAGAAGAGATAAAAATTATTAAAGAAGAAATAAGAGAAATAAAAAGCAACGAGATAAATAAAGAATGGGAACTGACTGAAATTAAAGCCAAATTAGATATATTATATCAGGACCATAAAGAAATTCCCACATATATAAAGGATACAGAATATATTGACAATAAAGAAAAGAATCATGAAAACCTTATAAATGTCTTTAAAAGGATAATATATCAAAAATGGTATTGTCAAGTTGATCTAGTTATTAATAACGAATATAAAAGGACGGTAGTAGCATTAATAGACTCTGGAGCATATTTAAATTGCATCCAAGAAGGGCTAATACCCACTATATATTATGAAAAGACTTTAGAAAATGTTTATGCAGCAAATGATTATAAACTACAAGTAAATTATAAGTTAGATAATGCACAAATTTGTAATGATGGTATTTGTTTAGTTAAAAACCCAAGTGGACCTGTTATTTTAGGGATTCCATTTATATATCAATTAATCCCTTTTAAAGTAACTCACAAAGGAATTACCACAAAAGTAATAGGTAAAAAGGTTAGTTTTGATTGGTTAGTTCCATCTATTGAGAGAGAAATAAATCTTATTAAAGAAAGTTCAATATTTAAAGTAAATAGAATAAAAACTAAGCAAACTCATATAAATTACCTACAACAAGAAATTAAATATAAAAGAATCAAAGAACAGATACATAATGATATAATTAAAAAGAGAATAGAAATATTAGAAAAGAAATTTAAAGATAAAATTTGTGCCAATCAAAACACATTAACTTTACCATATGAAAAAGATTTTAATGAAAAGCAAATTCCCACTAAAGCAAGACCCATATAGATGAAGGTAGAATTAATGGAATATTGTAAAAAGGAAATAAAGCAATTATTGGAAAAGGAGTTAATAAGACCCAGTAAATCCCCTTGGAGTTGTGCAGCATTTTATGTACAAAGTGCCGCTGAAATAGAAAGAGGGGCTCCACGTTTAGTAATAAATTATAAGCCATTAAACACAGCTCTAAAGTGGATTGGATATCCAATTCCTAATAAGAAAGATTTAATCTCAAGATTATGCAAAGTGACTATATTTTCTAAATTTGATATGAAACAAGGGTATTATCAAATACAAATAGCTGAAGAAGACAGATATAAAACATCTTTTATAGTACCATTTGGACATTACGAATGGAATGTAATGCCTTTTGGATTAAAGAATGCTTCTTCAAAATTTCAAAATATAATGAATGATATCTTTAACGATCATAGTGAATCCACTATTGTTTATATAGATGATGTGTTGGTATTTTCTAATTCTATAGAACAACTCTTTTAGCATCTAGAGAAATTTTATACAATTATTAAAAATAATGGTTTGGCAATATCACCCACTAAGATAAAGCTATTCCAAACTAAGGTAAAGTTTTAGGTATGGAAATTTATCAAGGAATGATAACTCCAACCAGTAGAGTAATAGAATCTATTGATAAATTTCCAGATGAAATTAAAGATAAAAATCAATTACAGAGATTTCTAGGATGTCTAAATTATATAGCTGATTTTGTTCTACATCTTAGGATAAAGGTACAACCTTTGTTTACGAGATTAAGAAAAACCCTCCTGCTTGGGACAATAAAATGACTGATATAGTAATGAAAATTAAGTTACAAGCTAAGGAATTGCTTTGTGTAGGAATTCCAGATCCTATTAAGTTTAAGATAGTTGAAACAGATGTGTCAGAAATAGGGTTCGGAGGAATATTAAAGCAAAAGGGAGAAAAGGGAGGACAAATAGTGAGATACCATTCAGAAGCATGGGTGGGAAGTCAAGAAAAATATTCTACCATTAAAAAAGAAATTTTATCAGTAGTTTTATGTTTTTGGAGAATCAGTCCAATATGAACTGACTTATTAATTAACATGACAACATTATTTATTATTAAGTAAAATCTTCCTTTATCATCGAAATATAATCAGTTAATTAAAATTATTTTTGGAGAATCAGTCCAATCTGAACTGTCAATCTTCAATTATCAAAATATTATTCAATAAATTTAAAAGGTTAAATACTTAGTCAATACAAATCCATTTGCTTTTCTAATTTATTTCTCATAATATATTACATTATTTCATTCATCATCCCTACTTTATCATTTAAATAAATTAAATAATATTTTTAATAAAATTTATTAATGAAGTTTTTTTTTGCATGGGAAAAATAAAAAGAAAATATTTAAAGATATATAAAACTAATCATATAATTTAATAAACTTAATTATCACTTCACATAACTTAGTATATAAAAAGAATGATTCATATAACTCTATAAGTAATATATGAATTTAGTAAACTTAATTATCACTTCACATCCTGAAATTATACAATTATTTGATCAAAGTGTAATACAATGAAAATATTATTTTCATATTATGCAATAAAAACTATTTCTCTTAAAAGTGTTAATAGATTTATATACTTTTTTTTGGACTTAATATAGACTTATATACTGACATTATGGAACAACAGACTTATATACTACAGTTTGAATAATTATTGTACATTTATTTGAATGATAGGAAATTCAAGTGCGTTCAGTATCATTCAGTCTTCCATCTTCTTCTTCCTCCTCTCTTCAATTTCTCTCATCCAATTCTAGGGATGAGCAATGGGCAGGTTGGATAACCCAAACCCCAACCCATAGCCTGTCCATTTAATATTACATGGGTATGGGTATGGGCTACCTGTGCCTCAACCCATTTAAGCCCATTATTGAATGGGTTGGATATAAATGGGCTGGTTAAGTAGGTTATGGGTAAATCCATTTAGCTCTTGATATTTTTTATAATTATAAATGTATAAATGTTTAATCAAAGTTCAAATTTCAATATCATATTCATATATTATAAGTATGATATTGGACAAAAGAATTTAAATTAAACAAATACCACTATAAATGTTGAAATTTCAAACTTCAACATCACAATTAAGTTCAAAAGGATTAATGAAGTGATTTCAAATAAAACCACACACAAACAAAAATGTTATGTATCACTTGTTGGATCCAAAAAACTTCATGGTGCATATATTCCTCGACACTGTATGTGAAAGGATGAATATAAGAGAATTATATATAATGTGACACTACAAATATATACAAAAAAAAAATGAAAAAAAAATAAGCATGAATGAATATGAGAGAGTTATGACAAAAAAATGCAAAAGGACTATTGGAGAGGAATAGATTGATAAAATGAAATATATATGTGTATATATAATTTAAGAAAAAATCTGCAGGTTTGGGCAACTCAAAGGTGTGCCCATTACCCGCCCATTTAGTTTTTAAATGGGCCAATACGCAGGTTTTAAATGGACGGACATAAATGGATAAAACTCATGGGTTGTGTGCCGGCTCATTGGGTTATGGGTTTCATTCTCACCCCCTGTCCGACTCCATCGTCTTCACCATTTCTCCTAGAGTTTCCAACTTTCGTTCTCCACCACGTTCACTACTTTAGCCATGAGTTTGAATGTATCTGCTGATTGCATTAGAGCTAATTTCACAACAATGAGTGGCTAAATCTTCTACGATTTCCTTTGAGCCAGAAGCTGAACCAGAGCCGAATGAATTCACAAGGGAGTCTTTTTTTTCCTATTACAAGAAGGCAGCACCAGAACACTACGTGCTTATCTCGAATAATGTCAATCCCTCCGCCATACCCAGCACTTTACGAGCTAGTACACAAGCCACACCATTCACTTCACGGTTACACCAGTGAATATTTGCTTCCCAATCTGCCGAAAGCCAATTCTGAATTTCCTACAAAAAGCCTTTTTCCTGGTGTTCTTCATCTCATCCATTCCGTAGTAGAGACATAATCTCCATACAATCAGTTTCCACAACTATTCTTTTTAAGTTCATATCCCATGCTCACTTGAATCCCCAAATGACACCCCATAATTCCATAGTAAAGCTAGAAGCACTGCCAATATTAAAAATGAAACCACTCACAAAGTTCCCATTATGATCTCGAATGATCCCTCCATATGCAGCTGCTCTATTTCCTGCTATACATGCTCCATCCACATTCACTTTGTAGGTGCCCACATACGGTGGCTCCCAACACAAGCTTCTAATCCCTTCCTTACTTCTCTGTTCAACTTCCTTATCAGCCTACACTATCGCAGCCTTCGCCCTTGCTACTTCAATTTTAAAATGCTTAATTTACACTAAGTGTAAAAAATAAATTATATTCTATGTGGATCTTAAAAAATATCTAAATGATAATAAAAATCTTATTGAACTTATGAAGATGATAACATTAGCGATGGAATTTAATATCAAAAATCGAATTTTTTTTGGGGGGGGGGAGGTAAGTTCAAATTTTGAAATATCAAGGGAGTTATTTGCAACTATTCAAAGTTCAAGAGGTTTTATAAAATTTAAAAGTTAGATGGGATGTCATGTATAGGATGCCACGTGCCTTTTATAATCTGATGTGTCAATTTCCGTCAAAAATATTACGGAGGTTTGTTATAAAAAAACAAAAGGTTAGGGAGGTTATATTTTAACTTTAAAATGTCAGGTGGTTATCCAAAAATGGCACAAAGTTCAAGGGTTTATATAATTTAGTGATTAATCAATTATATAGATGATATAATTGATGAGCTATAGGGGATTTTCTTGGTACTCATAATTATATAATGTTTATAATCACAAAAGATAGTCATTATTTTGAGTGAATTTCTGAATATTTATATGCTGAAATCAGCTCTTGAGACTTGAGATTGTCGAGTTATTAAATATTTGGTACAAGATATCGTCTAAAAAAAATTATTTGGTGCATGATGGTATAATATTATTTTTCAAGGGAGGATTCCCTTTTTATGAATTGAGTCAAGGTGAAATGGGAAAAAAACATTGGGATTCTTTTTTGGTAAAGGTGCGCTCTGAACTATTTTTCTGAGGCTTAAGCTATTTAAGGGTGTAATTATTTAATACACTGATATATTTAAATGTGTGTAATTTCACCCTTTCACTAACAAAATGTGAACTCCGTTTTCTCCCACTACAACACAAGCATTATAGATGCCAAATAAGTATTTATTTTGCCAACTAATTTATTAGATGCCACCTGTATTAGAAAATAGAGGGTTCCTCGTCTAAAATGAAAATGATATGATACGAAGATTCTTCCCCCGAATTTTAGGTTGTGTGTCAGTGTGCGTTTTGGGTCCTGCCACTAGGCTTTTTTGGGGAAGGTGGGCTGGCTTTGGTGAATGGTGATGCCTGCGATTGAAGCATAGGAACACAAGTGGCCATGTAATTGCAGATTCCAGTTTTTAATATCTGATGAAGAAGAAGCAAGAAAGAATAAAAGATTGCGAGGAATTGTGTGCAAAGATTGGTGCTTTGGGTAGATAAGAAAGATGCGCGAATTGATTTTGTTCGAGCAGAAGAAGATTTGATTTACTATAGCTGAGGAGAAAGATTGGTGATGGTTAGATTACTTAGAAAACAGAAAGAATTTGGGGAAGAAGCTTTGCTCAATCCTCAATGCTCACTTCAGACGGTGGATTTTTTTTTTTTTTTCCAGTGCACAGACTAGGGGTGGAAATAGGCTAGGCCTATGTAGGCTTTACTTAAATAGGTCTGGGCCTGCAACAGAAATGTGAAGACTAAGCCTGGGCCTAGGCCTGTATATATGCCATTTTTTCGGCCTGGACCTGGGCCTTCAAAAGGCCTGATAAAGTCTGAAGCCTGTTTAAAAGCCTACTTAAGATGTAAACCTTTAAAAACATATAAAAACTTTTCACCAAAAAAAATTAAAACATTTAAAAACTTATGCATTTAATTCTATATATAACCCTTCAAGCCTATTTGAAAAGTCTATGTATTTTTCAGAAAGTATTTTTGCCATAAAAATAGATATTTTTCTCTTACTTTTACTGCAGAAACTGTGATAAGTTATTTTTATTGAGATTATAATATTTCATTTAAACATAACCGAAATAAACTTGCAAGTTGTAAAAATTATTATGTTTTAAAAAATCATACAGAGTAGAAAAGAGTAACTGAGCTAGCACTGTATTTTAACTAACTAAAAGGAAGAAATCAAAAAGAGGTGAACAACTACTAATTAATAAAAAAGTTTAGTTTTATGGATAAGCAATGAGATTTGAAGTTTAGAATTAAAGTTTACTTGGCAATATTATAAATAGTTTTTATAATTAATTTAATTTATGTTATTCATAATAATATAACTTTAAATAAAATTAAATAGGCCAGGCCTGTAGGCTTGTAGGCTATGCTTTAAGAAAAAAGGCCTGGCCTGTTTACCTAAATAGGCCTATCATATCAATAGGCCTGAATATGAGCCTGACTTGTTTACTAAATAGGCTAGGCTAGGCTTTATGTAAGGTAGGCTGTAGGCCCCTTTTAAAAGCCTGGCCTATTTCCACCCCTAATGCAGACGATGGATTTGGGGGGGGGGACACAGACCCTTTTTTAGTTTGTTAATGGATATGACATCATAAAAATTAGGTGGTATATTACATGCTTAAATGGCACCATATATTAAACATTTAGATCAACTGTCAGTGGGTTGTTATACTTTAACTAATGATCTCGAGTTTGAACCCTTATGCAATATTTCACATTCCCATTAAAACGGGGTGCTAATTCCACCCTTTAGTTTAGAGTTAACTGTACCTTAAAATATAATTCAAGGTGTTAGGAGCACATTTACCGGTTCAAACTAGTTTATTTTTATGAGAGATAAACAATTTTTCAATAGTTATCTTTATTAAATAAATAAAAGGGAAAAAGACAAATAAATACCCTCCAATTTGCAAAATCTCATTAACAACTTTATGATAGGTATTAACAACTTCATGATAGGTTGTTGTGTTGTTAATACCTATCATGAAGTTGTTAATGGGATTTTACAAATTTGAGGGTATTTATTTGTCTTTTTCCCTAAATAAAAATCACAGATTTTTCGGATTTTTTTATAACTTGTAAACACGTGACTTAATATCAAACCATTTATTTAGGTAATGATTATTGAATATTACTATATGTTGAATTTGTTAAAAGTGAAGAGAATATGAAATACTATTGAGAAGATGAAATCAAGAAACTAATATATGAAGTCCAATAGAAATTATGGTTTCAATATTAAAGGTTACTACTTGACATCATATATAAAAAATAATGCATATGAAAACTCAAATATAGAACTTGCATTTAAATATCCAATTTCTTTTAAACAGATCCAGTTTTTAAGCAATTTATGATTAATAAAAAAGTATTTTAAAAATTCTATAAAAGTATTCATTTTTATCTGGCTTTGAACTTTCCCTAAAAAAATGGCACTAATATTATATCTTTGACAAGCATCAGGGGGGACATGATGACTAAAGTTAAAATTTTACTGAAGTAACGCTTGTTATATATTTTTAATTGATAATATATCTACAATTACTATTTCAATCATATATTTATATTTGCTGAAAAACATGAAATATGATTTAGAGAGCTCAAATTTTGTTATAGACTGGAGTTTGCAAATTTAGCAACTTCAATTCTAGTTGCATAGGATTATGAGATCTAGCTAACTACTCATCTCCATGATCTTCTTTTTGAGCTCCTCTCTTCGTTTCACAAGAATAGCTTTGGTGGAGTGCTACTCATCTCCTTGAAAAAGGTCCCTTTTACGCTTTGTCATAAATCATTAGCTCACATTTCTCCGTAAAATATGTCTTTATGAGCTAACTACTCATCTCCATGATCTTCTTTTTGAGCTCCTCTCTTCGTTTCACAAGAATAGCTTTGGTGGAATGCTTCTCATCTCCTTGAAAATAGTTCCCTTCGCTTTGTCATAAATCATTAGCTCACATTTCTCCGTAAAATATGTCTTTACCTTTTCAAACTCACTTGGAAGATGACAATACGTGCCCTTGATCCAGTTCTCGCATGATATTTACTAAGGTCCCAAAATGACCATTGATTAAAAGATGAATCTGAATACATATCCAATATGGTAAAGGATCAACTTCGCTATTGACATCCTCCCCAGGAGTAGGCACTAAACTTTCATCTAAAAGTAGATTCGATGCATCTTCATTGAGAAGAACCTTACCCTTAATCTTGAGAAATGAAAATTAAAATCGGCTGAAAGATTGGACGATAACATTGTTTAAAATCTGAGTTCCAACTTCATATCCCCATCTCATGCTTGGCTAGTTCAATAATATGACTAAGATGGCTAGCTACAAATATTGGTTTTACAATGAGCATGTTAAATTGACCTTGAATTCTCTAAAGAAGTTGTGCACGCCGATGGTTATGTGACTGTGGCCAATGTTCCTTTGATTTCTCTTAATTTTCAGTAACAGAGGCAGAGGCATTTAGGGGTTTCCAAGAACAGTTATGAATCATTTGAATCCATTCATCACTAACACTATTGGGAAAGAGTTCTTGCATATCATGGCAAAAAAGTATTTTGTGGGATGAGTGGAGCGATTATGAAAAACGGTGGAACGATCAATTCATGGTAGTTGAATTTTAAAGCGACAGCTGTAGATGCTAACGAGAAGGCAATTATGGGAGTGGTATCAGACTCCCCTACTAAAGGGTCATCATACAAGGATACCCTTGTAGATGCAAATTAGTCGAAGTGCTCCTTTGATGCTTGAGGTAGCGGGTATATGCATGGTAAGAGTACATTGATAGCGGGGTATTGGTGCACTATATGGAAGAAGTTCCTTATAATTCGTCTATGGGTGAAGAATGTTTTGTTATGGTTCATTCATACTAGACTTCAATGTCTTTGGAGGACGAAGGAGAAATAACATAAAGGATATTTATAATAGGTGTTTTGTGATGTTGTTTAATTGCAAGGAAGATCTTAACTATGTTTACCTTGAAGGTCCGTGGCTAATTGTAGGCCATTATCTATTAATTCAAAGATGGAGACCAACTTTTGTAACAACCTAAAAATTAATTGAGGATTAGTGAGTGTAATTAGGAATTAATTAATAGACAGTGATGAATTATGAGGATATTTGAGGAATTTGAGGTATTTTTGAGGATTTTAAAGGTTTAGTTCTTCCTTATTTTAAGGACAATAATTTGGGGAAATTATTTTTTTTTAGTTCAAAAGAGGCTATTATTGGAAAAAATTTAAGGATACCATAGGTAAATTTTGAAAGTGAAAAGAAAATTTGTAACTCAAAAGAAATATCTTTTTTGAGGATTGTTAGGGCCTTGTAGTCTATTTCCCCCTCTTTATTTATATTTCCTCCTTCTTCCTATTTCTCTCTCTCCTCTTTTTACTTTTCATCTCACTTTCTCTCCCTTTATACCTTTGAACCTTGCGAGCTCCCCTCACCTTCAACCCTTCCTTCATTCTTCTTCTTCTCCCTCATTTCTCCTTGCTCGCCAGCACCTGCAAACCATCCAGTCTAATAATTTATATACAGAAAATTAGAGAGAGGGATCAATAGAAAAAATTATTTGCTATTAAGGACCTTAAAAAATTAATTATTTAGAAGTACACAAAAATTAAATAAATATTTAAATTACCAAATTAACCCCATCAAACTCCCTATATCGTCTCTTCATATCTCAACTATCTAGAGGGTAAGAGGCCTATCCATATATCTCCATTTCGCCCCCCTTTAGATCAAATGGTGGTTATTTACCCTCCATTTTGATCCAATAGTATTATAAAAAATAGATTAAAGTATACTTTTAACTCGTTATGTTTGCATCAAGTTTCATTTTAATTCTTTATGTTTGGAAAGTACACTTTTAGTCCTTTTTTAACACCATTAGTTTCATTTAACAGAGCATTTAACAGATAACGATGACTCATCAAATCTAAAGGGTTATTTTGTAATCAAATGCGAATAAGAAATAACTAATTTTTAGAATATAAGAATAATTATACTAAAATAATTTTAATTTAAGCATATTTTATCAACATTTAATTATAGATTCACCATTTAAATTTGTTGAGTTTGTATTTTTCGGTTAAGTGAAATTAACGGTGTTAACAAAAATGACTAAAAGTATACTTTTTAAACATAAAGTACTTAAATGAAACTTAATATAAACATAAAGGACCAAAAGTATACTTAAACCTAAAAAATATCTAGTTAATGTTATCTTATTTTTTGGAAAGTTGTTGGATCAAAATGGAGGGCAAATAGCCACCATTAGAGAAACTTCAATGGAGAGGCCCCGCACCCACTATCCAGTCTTGCATTTCAATTGATTCCCCCTCAACAAAGTGAAGTGAAATTTAATTATATTGGTGAAGTATCACATATTATAGGGGTATTAAAAATTAAAATGTAAATATTTATTTTACTTAAAAAATTTCAATATAATCAATTAGGGGATGACAACAATATTATTAATAAATTTAATTAAATTAAAAAATTGACCAAAATTAATTACTTAATATCTCAACAATATCAATAATTTTAATTAAAAATAAAATCAAATAAAAATTGGAAAATATTTCTCAAAGTCAAACAAAATATCCAATGATGTTGATAATTTCTCTTTTCATATTTATATATATATATTGTCAACAATCTATTTTATTAAATTTAAATTCAAAATAAAAAATGAGAAAAATATCATCTAACAACATGATTAGTTAAAAGTCTATTTAACATGAAGAGAGGGAGAGAGAGAGTCAATTGATTAAAAGAAGGAATGATTTATATATGGAGAGAAGATATAGGGAGTTTGATGGAGATAATTTGGTAATTTAAAGTTCGATTATGATTTATATTTGATTTTTAAAAGTACTAACTTTTTTTAAATCAATATTTTAATGATTACTGAATCTAAAATCAAACCTAGATCATCTCCCTAATATCTGTATTTTATAAATATGCTTAACTATATCAAATGTCCATGCACATTACTATATTAATTATAAAAGGCTCTTCCCAGGTATCGGTTCACTTATCTGGCTATCTCTCCCTCTCTCTTTTGCGGTGATCACACTCACATTTGTAAATTTTGACCCATATACGAATATGAAGGAGACTAGGTAAGCTTTATCTCTCCCTCTCTCTTTAATAGTTCTGGTCTTGGAGATCATTTGAATATGCAAGTGCACTAGTAGCACGTTTTTTTATCTAATTGTGATCATCTCTGCTATCTTTCAGAGAGACATGTCAATTTTTGTAAATGCTTATAATCTACTTTTGTAGCAGATCCTCTTTTGTTGCTGAGCAAAATAAAGAACTAAATGATGTAAATAGTCGTAAACTAGAGGGGGCAACACTTGCAGAACTTGAGCCTATGAAGAAGTGCCTTACTAATCAAATAAAAAAACAGAAAGAAGATATAGAAAGCCGTATACATGATGAGATACAAAAAGATGAAGCAAAAGAATTGCACAACTTAAAGCAGAACTGGAGGCTACAAACATGTCTGTTGCTGATTTGTTGGAAGAAATTCTCCGAGACAAGTTTTGAGAAGCTTGCAGTTGTGGGCTCGGTGGTTTTTCTAACATAGAATAATTTTTTTTTTTCAGAAAATATATTTCTTTACTTTTCTTGATTTTCTAGTTTACATGGTGACATGTATATTCGATGGTTGCTTTCACGCAGTTTGAACTTTGAACTTGAAAAATCAGAATAGTCACTTTTAATTAGTTTCTCTTCAAGGTAGAATTAGGTTTCCGAGTTTCATGTGGAGTGAAAAAGTAAAGGTTGTTTCAAACCCGAAAAAACTAAAGGCTAAATGATACGATTTGAAATTTAAAAATTAACATGAACGCTGATTTGAAAAAGAAATACTTACATGCTCACTTAGAGTACTACGTTATTTGTGCTCTAACCAATAAAAATATAACAACTAATCAAATTTTAATACTAACTGTTATTCTTTATTTTTGCTTTTAAAAGGAAAACAAATGCTGAAATAAAGGATGACAGTTAAAAAATTGATGGGAAGGTTTTGGATACAATTCTATCGTGCAAGTCTAATTTAAAATTTGTATTATCTTAGCCATTTTCAAACAATATTCATCATTTTCTTACCTCTTCTGGAGTATTAGAGAGGCTATCACAATTAACTAGATTGACAGGTTTTACCACATTTAGTTTATACATTTAGTTCTTATGGGACACCCCCTCTACATATTTAATTTGATGCTTTAAAAATATATATCATATTATAATACATATTATATATAACACACACCCACACACATATGCATGTTATATACAAGAATACATATTATATATATATATATATGTATATGTATTTTATATTATGATATTTATTTATATCTCTCTATGTTGTTTATATTTATGTGTTATTATTTTTTTTATTTTGTTGCTACTAACGATTTCCTTTATTATCTAATTGTCCATTCAACATTTGTTTGAATTCTTCATTATATATAATGTTCATATTGATTGCTTTTTATGTTATTCATTTTCATATTTATTCGTTTTATGTTTATTTTTTATTTTTTATTTATATCTTATTTATATATATAATTATATTGTTTATATTTATACACATTTATGCATAATAGGACTATGCAATATTATTATATAGTATGGTGTATATTAATTATGAGTTTATCTATTTTTTAATATTTAATTATAAATTTTATTTTATAGTTTTTTTAATGCCTAAAAGCCATAGTACCCGCAATTTGGTGATTAAATGACTTGTAGTCATATCACTTTCGATAATATATCTTTTGTAATTGTGATTGAATGACCAGAAGTCGTATTACATTTTTAATAGTTCTTTTATGGAAAAAAGCATTGTGAGTTTTACAAAATTGTACAAGAGAAAAAAATTTAGTGCTTTGATTATTAAATTGTTATAAAAATTAAAGCCCTGGAGGCTTATAATCATGTATCAAATGAAAAAAAGGAGCTTTATAGCTTAAAAATATTTTTTTAAGAATATGTTGTTTAGAAGACAAATAACTTATAGAGATTACTTCGCCAAATGTAATAGTGCTGAATATATACTAATTATTATATTTTACTACGAACACATATGATCAACGCCCAAATTGATAATTGAAGCAACAATGTTTGGAAATATGAAAATAATTATATTTTTATATAAATTATGAGCAAGCATTTTATATAGCTAGAAGCTAAAAAAGAAATATGTAACTATCCAGTGAATAAAAAATGTCAAAATGGTTGTCACATTGAAAAGACTATGAGATGACAAATATAAAAAAATGGCAATAAGTTATAAAGGAAATTGCCAAATTTATTATCATAAGCCCAAAAGGCTACCTTATGTTTTTTTTATTATTGTTTAAGTTTATTATGATTAACTCGTGTGAGATAAAATATTATAAGGATTTAATCTGACAAGTGTTCAACTATTTCTCTTCCAAACAATGGATTTACTTCAAAATGCATTTATCCACATTTTGATCAATAAACAGGTGCTCCTATATTTTATTTCTATAATAAGCATGTTTAAATGTCCAGATGATAAAATGGTTGGAAATTGTAACTATCATAGTTATTGTGGTGTTTTCATAGCAAAAATGACTGAATAAATTTTCTTGGGTTATTGTAAGAATTAAAAAAAAAGAATTATTATGTTTAGTTCATGAGAAAAGGGGCTTTTCATTTTTACTGATATGATAATTGTTGGATACTGGAACAAAAGGTCCTTTGTGTTCAAATAAATCAAAATTTGGCAATGATATAAAAAGAAAAGAAATTAAAAAAAGATAATGAGGAAAAAGCTTAGTAATTAGTCTAAAAAGTGAAAAGACATTATGTTTCAATCATTTTCATTGTAAATTATTACTTTTACTAAAAATAAAAGGTTACTACTCTTGAAATCACCCACATGTTTTTTAGCTTCGATCGAATATAATTTAAATGATGACTTTATGAATATTGTATTGGTAAAGACAATTCTTATTATCAAGTGAATTCCATTATTTGGCAAAATTTACCCTTGCCAATTATAATATGAAAGGTAGGCTAAATCTAATTTACTTGTTACATATATTGTAAAGAAAAATGATTGTTTATGAGGTTGACACAAATTTTGATAAGGACTTGGTGATTGATTAATTTTGATAAATGATTGTGATCTTATAGTTGGGATGTGAGATACAACTTTATATCATGATTTAATATTTGTTGTCACACAAAATTATGAGAAACACTACTACAAAACAGAGTTTTCAAGTCACAAATTTTGGACTTTTCACGTCACTTTTTGGTGTGACATAAATTCAAGTGACGTGGAAAACTGGACTTTTAACGTCACACCAAAAAGTGACGTGAAAAGTCATATTTTTCACGTCACAAATTACAAAAATTGTGACATTGTTTGTCCAAAATTAGGTTATACTGGTAAAGATGTGGCAGAGAAACCACGTCACAATTTACCAATTTGTGACATGGTTAATGTTTTTTTTAACAAAAAACGATGGTTAATTTAACTTCTTTTGGTTTCCCAATCTGTATTCATTGCAAATGTCACAGAAATAGATATAATGCAGATCAACAGTATACATTATTCACACAACATGTATACATAGCTATATTATAACTAAATCAAACTAAACATATATATATATACACACACAAAAAATTCCATGTTTACACAACAAAGTATTTTTTGCAATGATCACTTTTTAACCAACCACAAATGAAAGAAAAAATTGAGCAATACGGTCACGAAGTGAATCAAGATCTTTGTCTTCAAATGAGTTGTTTCCATCATAAAACTGCAATAATAATGGATGCTATGATTATTGCAAAGTTAGATAAATAAATCATATATTTATGTACTGATTGTATCAAGCTATAGATAAGAATTTAATTTATACCTATGTAAAGGATCCGGTACGATCACTCTCAATAATGTCACACATATACTTCATGACGTAATACTCACACTCCTTATTTGTCGGTTGCTGGGGGCACTTTATAAATCACAAGAAATAATATAAATTAATAACAAAGTAAATGATATCTCAATTGACTAACATTGAATGAATTTAAATTAAAGGTAGTTACTCTAGGTCTTTGTGTCACGATGGCATCATCCATTTGACCGGTTTCTGCTGCAAAATGCCATTGTTGAATGCCCCTAAAATAGAACTAAAATTAGCACATATACATGAAAATAATTTATGTAGCCCAAAGTAAAAAGTCATTAAAAGTACTTACTTAGATAAGAGGGTTTTATAATATGGGATTATATTATATCTCAAGGGGTCAAACCAAACCAGACGATGTTGTATGGGGCAAACGACAGCTAATGACCAGTGTTTACTGAAAGACATTAAGAATATTATGTCCACAAAGAAACATAACATTTGTAAATGTGCAAATAATGAAAAGTTGGCAAAAGGTAATAATGACACTTACTCTTGAAGAATAGGCGCAAAATAGACAGATCCCCGATTCGCTGACATTTGATGTATGACATAAGCCCGCATCTCGTCCTCATACTCCAGCTTAGCCTTGTCAGTTTTAAAATCATCTCTCCTCACCAAGGCCATTGGACTAAGGAATATGTATTGTCCCCTGCCTAATTGGTTGCACAGCTGGTAGAAGTACCTATCGTAAAATAATTGAAATTATAAAAGGATAGACGTAAAAATATTGCATAGACATAAAAATTAACAGTCATTTACAAAGTCGCTAATTCGAGCCAAGCGAGGTCAATTTCTTCCATCTTCAAAAACTCCACGATATCTCTGTCACCATCAAGTAGAAAATCATACGAACGATACGGACTGATTACTCCTGGAGGCATCTTAATGGTTGTGGAGTGCAAAGTTGGCTGCATCTCCCGCAGGAGTTGGAGAGAAGGATATTCATCTGAAATGAACTGCGGGCGATGAAAAAACCAATGTTATATATTTTTACAAACTGTAATATATGAAACAAGGAGTCTCAAAAGTTAAGTGTACATACCACATCAATCGGCGCCTTTTGTGGAGTGTTGTGTACAAGTCGTCTAGGCCACAGGATGAATGTCCCGATCGCCTCGTATAATTTGGTGACTTCATTATGGGGAAAGGGTACATATGTCCCCCCTCATCATTTAGGATATTTGTAACAGACACCTTTACTTGGTCCTCCCCAATAAGCTTATTATGTATGAAGGAGGCGTTCGGGAATTGGCGAGCTTCTGCGACTGGGTACAGGCGAGGGAAATCAAGATGGAGATAACACTCTAATCCAACTTCAGGGTCATTGTCTGGTGTGGGATTTGATTCAGTCTTACGAATTGATTTTAACGGCACAGTCTGATTGCATCTGTCTTTACCGCTTAGACCGTCGGCAGCAGGGGACTCCTACAGGAGATGATAATATACAGAGTGAGCCTAATTGATAAATCCAGAATTCGGTAATTAACATATATAGGAGATGGCCAAACCTGCTGTCTTTGTTGAGAAGAATTTGAAGACAGTCCAAGCTGCATGGTAGACGCTCTAACCTGTGCCTCAATCTGCGCTCGGATCTGCTCCCCCATATAACCTGAAAGAGCTTCCTGGAGCTTCGCGTCCAGCTGCCCATCGAACTGTGCTTTCATCTGCTGCTCGGATAAAGCAACCCGCTCCTCCAACTGGGCCTCCATCTCTACCCGAGCCTTAGCCAATATCTCATCAGTAGATTCTGTACGGGTGGATCGGGATCTATGGCCGAAATACTTGGTAAACCCTACAGTCCTGGGCTCCCCCAGTACCCGGCCGGGGCGATCGGGCTTCCTAATTGCCGTGGCCAGGATGTCCATCCTCCCAGAAGGTGTGAATGACCCTTGGGTGGTCTGCTGCTAAAGTTCTTCCTGCAATGACCGAAAAAATCTTAAGTTGTAATGTGCTATAAAACCACAAGTTAAAGGAATAAACAACCAAGTAAAATACTTACAATCCTCTTTGCAACTGCTTCAACCTCCGGATTGACAAATGTTCCTTCTTTAGACTTCCTTCCCTCAGCCCATTTCGTGTGACGTGAGATGGGCGGCGGAGGCTGTAGAACAATGGTAGAATCGGTCCGTGCCGCTTCCTCCATTTCTACAATTTGTTTCTTAATCAACTTTTTCTCCACCCACTTGTAACCCCCCGAGACATTGTATGCTTGTAAATATTCTTTTCTTGTCGCTCCTTTTGTTTTTGGCTATTCTCCTATGAAAATTAAACTAAGTTAATTAATATAATGTGTTCAAAATTCAGTTTTGAAGCAAAGTTAAAGAGCTATTTATAACCTATACACACCTGGAACTTTTGGTCTAGCCGTTTCTTAACAAAGGTCTTCCAAGTCTCCGGGTCAATAGAGGGATAGGTCTGACAGGGATCTTGACCCATCTTGTCCCCCCGGATGTAGTCTCTGGTTAGGTTATTCTTAAAACCCTTCCACATCTTGCGCGATTCATTTAACCAAAAATCCTTGAACGATTGGGTGTTTGGATGTCGAAGTTTTGCTGCAAAGAAAAATAAGAATAAAAGACACATCAGTTGAGTTAACTAAAAAAACAAATACATGCATATTAGGAACAAACAGATAAATAATGATAAAACATACCAAGATATCTGACCAACATTGATCCATAATGTCTTTATGGACTTCCCTCCAATCGTCAACTAAGATGCTTACTCGGTTCCTTGCCGCAAAACCGACGTAGCTCACGAAAGTCGCGCCAATCTCTCCAATAGGATTCATGTCCTCGTCAAATTCCACACGGATAGGCTGAACATTTGTCCCGTGACGGACAATAATGTCTTTGAGCTTCGTCGGACCTCTTCCCTTTTTTTGAGGGAGATTTTTGTGTTGTTGATTGTTAGAATCATCCGCCATGATGTACCTATTAATAAATCAAAGATGTGATGAGTCATTACAAGGCAACAACTTTCACAAAACCAAAACAAAAACAATAATACTTAATACATTATAATTCAAAAAGATTCTCACTTTAGGTGTTATCCCATATCCCCTCACAATGATCATTTCTAGAGGCAAATTGGTCGTCATCATCTATCAATTCCGATTCACTTGGTTCAGGTGGAATTGCGCACAAAGGTGGTATCTCATCAAGATCTAAAGTGGGAGCACGATCTTTTTGCTTTTTACTTTGCAAGACTATGGACAATTGCTTATTTGCGGGATTCGTTACATAGAACACTTGTTTCGCATGACTTGCTAAAATAAGGGCTCATCTCTGTACCCAACCTTGTGAAGATCAATTGAGATCATACCAGTGTGGGTTTCAGTCACAACTGCGCTATTGTTAACCCACTTGCATTTGAAGATTGGAACCTTGAACTTGGTGTAACTAACTTCCCAAATTTCTTCAATTACCCCATAATATGCCATGGAAGCCAATCTTGGGTTTTTATCTTTCGAACAGGAGAAATGCATCACTTCGGCTACCACCATCACGCCACTTTTTTGCATGGTGTTGTTGTTGTCCTGAGCCTTAGTGTAGAAAGAATAACCATTTATGTTAAAAGAGCCCCATGTAACAAGCTCAAAATGCGGCCCTCCGGCTAACCATCTTATTGTATCCAACCCACCGGTCTCCTTTTCAACATTCTCCTTGAACCACCCAATGAATGTCCGATTATGCTCGTTAGAAATCTGCATGTCACTCTTTTTCGGGTTCTTTTCTTTCAGGATCCTCTTATGCTCGTCCAAATAAGGCTGCACTTCTTCCATATTATTCAAGATGTATAGGTGTGCTTGTAACACCTCTTCACGGCACATAGTCTTTACTTTGACGCCTCGTACCCCCTT
Organism: Mimosa bimucronata; assembly: GCA_037074515.1. Lineage (NCBI taxonomy): Eukaryota > Viridiplantae > Streptophyta > Magnoliopsida > Fabales > Fabaceae > Mimosa > Mimosa bimucronata. The sequence continues at coordinate 10,008,715 of CM073443.1, read as the reverse complement.
ACCGATCCCATCTTCATGTCGTGGGTTTTCCTCAACCCCTTTGTATGTGCAACAATGTCCCAACAAGACTATCACCAACATTTTTCTCCACATGCATTACATCAATACTGTGCCTCACATCGAGATATCGCCAATAAGGTATATCAAAGAAGATTGACCTTTTCTTCCAAATGATCTTTTCAGAACCGGTCTTTGGCTTCTGTTTCTTACCGAATACCATACTGACATTCTCAACAAGGCAGTAAACTTCCTCCCCGGTGAAGGGGGTAGGAGCAGATCGGTACTCAGATGAGCCATTAAAACACTTCTTTAGTCTACGGTAAGGATGGAACCGATCAAGAAACCTCCTGTGACCGAGGTAGACGGTTTTTCTTCCGTGTTTGAGATGGTGGCAGTGTGTGTCAGACTCACATATAGGGCATGCCATATAATCCTTCATACTGTAACCAGAAAGATTGCTATATGCAGGGAAGTCATTTGTTGTGGTAAACAACATAGCTCGCAACTTGAATGTCTCCTGCCTATACGCATCAAACACATCTACGCCTTCCTCCCACAACATCTTCAAGTCCTTAATCAAAGGTGCCAAGTAGACATTGATATCATTACCAGGCTGTTTTGGACCCGAAATCATCATTGACATCATCACATACTTGCGCTTCGTGCACAACCAAGGCGGCAGGTTGTAAATGACCAGCAAAACAGGCCAAGCACTATGTGTGATACTGAGACTCCCGAAAGGGTTGAAACCATCCGTACACAGTCCGAGACGAAGGTTCCTTGACTCACCACCAAATTCAGGAAACATGGAATCTATCTTCTTCTATTAAGGAGAATCAGCAGGGTGCCGGAGATATCTTCCATCGGAGATTTTCTCATCACAATGCCACCTCAGTTTCTTTGCTTCTGCCTCATTTGCAAACAAGCGTTTAAACCGTGGCACAATTGGAAGGTACCACATTACCTTTAAAGGTACCCCTTTCTTTGATCCATCATCATCACCAACGGCATCCTTCCTCGGCTTGTACCTCGGAGTATTACATTTTGGACACTCTTTTAGGCCTTCATACTCTTTCTTGTATAACACGCAATCATTAGGGCAAGCGTGTATCTTCTTATAGTCCATGCCCATCTTCCTTAGAACTTTTTTAACCTCGTACATCCGCTTCGGAAGCACATTGCCTGCCGGGAACATATCACTCAAAGCTTCAAGCATCTGCGAGAAACCCACGTCCGCCCACCCATTTTCTGTTTTTATTTTCAACAATTTCAGGACGCCAGTCAACCGAGTATACTTAGTACACCCCGGGAACAACGGTGTCTCTACATCACTCCTCAACTTGTCAAACTCTTGTACCACAGAAAACAACTCCGCCTCAATGTCATTGATCATGTCGTCCATTCCATCATCACAAACATCATCCACCGCTGCTTCTACATTTTGTGACGGGCACGCATGTATGGTACTTCCCAATTCCCCATGCCAAAGCCACTTCTTATAACTGAGATTGATCCCATCACAAAGAAGGTGATCCCTTATATCATCAACGCTCTTACGATAAGCATTTGCACAATTCACACAAGGGCAAAGATACATGCCATTCTTACTAGGCACGTTTCTCTTGGCAAATTCAATAAATTCTTCCACACCCATCTAATACTCTTTAGTGGTTCTCAATGCATTCATCCAACTACGATCCATTCTATTAACCTTATGTCATTTCCAACAAATTAGTCAACTTTATCTCACTATATTGTGAAGAAATGGGCATGCTATGCATTTAACTTCACTTCATACAATTTTTTTAAAAAAATTTGGTAGAGTTTTCCCTTATAAATGTGACATCCAAAAATTACATTTACAATCCAATTTCAGTCCAATAAATACACAATCATACCATCACTAATTCAACACCATTCAGTGATTACAAAACCTATAATTTCACCTTATTTTGATGGATATTAAACATTGCTCTACAATCAGTAAGTTAATACAGTAGCAATTTGAAGTGATTTATAGCAGTAAAACCAGCAAGTAGAACACGCAAAATGCAGCAGCAAATCATCATTTAGCAGCACATAAAATTGCACCAGAGAAACAAGCAATAATGCAGCAAAATTCACGACAATTTCAGCAGCAAAAAGATCAATTTGACAAACAAATCTGCAGCAATTTGAGCACAAAAGCCAATAGCAAATCAATTTAGAAGACTTACAAAATAGTTTGGCAAGTATGCAAGATGTGCAGCAACTTCAAGGTAACAGCAGCAATACCCCTTTTTCCCCTTTTTCACATGTAAACATTCAAATCCAATTCAGTCCTTCGATTAAACATTCTATGGCAGCATTTACGATTTACAATTGATAAAAAAACAAAGAAGTTCAGAGCATTACCATAGGCAGAAAAATAATGACGAATCGCACGATTGAAGTTGCTGAACCCAATAGGAAAACAGAGCTGATTTAATGAACAGAAAAAGAGACATGAAAAAAAAATTAGAAACGAACAAGAAACTTAGAAACAAAAAAAATACAAATGAAAAAAAACTCACATAGCTGGGGGCCGAGCGAGCTAAGGGTGGGGGGAGGGGGAGCTGGGGCCGGGCAGAGCTATGGGTGGGGGAGGGGGAGCTGGGGGCGGAGCTTTGGGTGGGAGGAAGGGGGATCTGATGCGGAGCGTTGGGTGGGGGGAGGGTGGAGCTGGGGGCGCTGAGAATGACGAATCGTGCGAATTTTTTTTTAAGGTGAGGTTTTCAACGTCACACATTAACTATGTGTGACGTTGAAACGTAAAACGACGTCACACACTCAAAGTGTGTGACGTCGTTTTGAGTTTCAACATCACACATAGCTAATGTGTGACGTTGAAACTCTTAAAAAATAAAAAAAATAAAAAATTAGTCAAGTTTCAACGTCACACATACTTATTGTGTGACGTTGAAACTCTTTAAAAAGAAAAAAAGAAAAAGAAATTCCGTCAAGTTTCAACGTCACACAATTAGTATGTGTGACGTTGAAACTCAAAACGACGTCACACAAAGGTGTGTGACGTCGTTTTGAGTTTCAAAGTCACACATACTTATTGTGTGACGTTGAAAACCACTCCCCCCTTAAAAAAAAATTCCCGCGTTCAATTTCTTCTTCCCTTTCCCGCTAAAACTTTCAACGTCATATATTAAATAATATGTGATGTTGTTTCCCCCCAGTTTCTAACTTATTTACAAAAATGCCACCGCGTTTTTTTTCAATGTCACATTTTTAATTATCAGACATAAATTGGTGACATGGAAAGGGTATTTTGTAGTAGTGAAAAATATATATGTTATAGACAAAGAAACAAATTGAGGTATATTATTAATAATGAGTAATGAAATTATATTGACATATAATACTATATGTTAGTTTTTAAAGAACTTATAACAAAATTGAAATAGTTCCTTAAGAACTAATACATCTTTTTCCCCTATGGTTAGAAGAATAATTGATGATGAAAATAATGACTCATATATTTTTATTAGAACTTTGATTAGTATGCATAAAATAAAAGGGAAAAACTTTAATTTGTTGAAGGGCATGAAAAGAACAACTTAATTGGAGAGAAATCCATATTTGTATGTGAATAAGGAAGTATTTGAGCTTCCAGATTAAATGTAGGTTATTGGCCTACTATAATTGTATTTGCAATATATATGAATAGAGGAAGTTTATATGACTCACAATTGAGGGAAAATTCTTGTAATACAAGTGTGAGTTAATGTTGAATGTTGAATGAAATTATACTCATATTCTTCCTGCACAAAATCTTTTGAGATCTCCACAAAATGAACCAAAAGTTTACTGAGCTAAGTATATTTATTGTTGGCATGACTTGTTTGATAATCCAAGTTATATATATGAAATATCAAATTATTTATTGACATCCATTGAAGAACTAGAAGATTCTTCCCGAATAGTTAACATAATTCAAGAATTATGTTGTGCTGCTTGCTCTCAAAGAAAATTTATAATGAAAAAAATCACTAGTTGTGATTTGGAATGGATCTATATTTTTGGAAATATATCAAACTCATGGGCCCATTCAAATAGCATGTAAACCATACAAGTAAACTTATAAAAAGTTTGCAACCTGAAGTTTGCATGATCATGTGAATAAATCATTATGTTAAGTGCACAATTTTTAGATTATATGATCTAGAAATAATTCATTAAAGCCTCCATAAATAACTAGAGAATAAGTTTTCTATTTCAATGTTGACATATTTAATATTACATGTTGCAGCACATATTTACACCAAGCCAACAAGATTCTCCCGGTGAAATTGGCTTTTGATCAGGAGCCAAATAATTTACATCTTAAAAGTTTTTGAATGTGTAATGTATATGCCTATCAATTCACCACATGTATAGATAGATATTTAGACAAATTTGAGATAAATGTTGGATAAGGAACTCCTTATTATTGTTTCTAAATAAAACAAAATGATGTTTCAAAAGGAAACAAATGGATTTAGGAGACTTATACCGCATGATTATTTGATTGTCATTCAACAAAGTTATCCAAATATGAGGGAGAGAAATCAAGTAGTTGGAAAAGAAAATGTAATGGATGCACTATTATTATGAAATGTAGATCCTCTGGATGAACCAGAAGTTCACCATACTTTGCATTCATGAAATATTATAAAATATCTACTAGATATAATTACTGACCTAAATAAGAATTATCGAATCTCATATTCCAGCTGAAAATGCTCCAACAAATGTGACATGCCTAAAGTATGAGAAATTAATCGATTCCAAATGTAAATACTTCGGATAAATAGGAGCTTATAATTAAGATGATCATATTGAGGAGGCAGGCACTCCAAAAGTGTGATAAGACATAACTAATTGAAAAATCTCAAAGGAGGTACAGGTACCTGAAAATTAACAAATATATCTCAATAAGTTATGTCACAACAAGGAAAATGGATCGGAATCGAAAAGAATGAAGTTGTCAACAACAATTTCGATAATGATATCACTTGATTAAATGTGGATCTTATACTGAATTATGTCATAAAAAAATAGACGTAAAGATGATTGGCCAAAAGGGGGGAAAGATACAATGAAAAATGCTATTATGCTTTCAATACATGAACATTATGGACCTGCGGTCCAAATACCTGAAATATAAAATTATAAATATTTACGTGAAATATATTTATTCACAAAGGCAATGAAGATTATGATAATGTGTATTATTTTTGCGGTGGATGCAATTGTTTTGCATATAATTCTGGCAGTATATGAAAAGAAAGTATACATCAATAATTAAATATTTTAATTTAAATGAAAATCCTTGAAGGATCTTAAATATTAGAAGCATATATAAGAAAATAATTCAAAATATATTTTTTTTACTTAGAAAATATATAAATTTTCATTACACTTGACCTGTAGATTAAGTTATTAAATTCCTCAATGATTTTAAAATCATGATGAGAGGTCCCATATAAATATTTGCCAATTTTGTTAATATTACATGTTAAAATTCTTATGGAAGAATTAAGTTGTTATAGGTACACCAATTGATATGTGGATGCAAAATATATCATAGAGATATGTTAGAGGAATACATTTTATCAGAACATGTGATGATAATGCAATTCGACCAAATGAAGATATTTTCAAAAAGCTTTGAATGGAATATGTTTGAAAAATCAGTGTACTCAATCGAGACAAAAGGATAAAAGTAATGTTTTCATCAGGTGGAGTAAAAGTGATGTTATCATTATGTGGAAAAGTAAAAGTGATCATGTCTTAAGGAAGAGATAATATCATCATGTACTCTTTTTCCCTTAACCAATGTTTTGTCCCACTGAGCTTTCCTGGTAAGGTTTTTAACGAGACAGTTTTGATAAATATTGTGTACTCTTTTTCCTTCACTGAGTTTTTATCCCATGGGTTTTTTCCTAGTAAGGTTTTAATGAGGCACAATATTATTTATAAACGTCCAAGGGGAAGTGTTATAAATAATATGAATGTGATGTTCATAACCCATAATCTCCTTAGGATTCCATCTCTTGGTCCATGACAAATTATACCCTATAACTCTCACATTGAAGGCTATTTAGTACATATTCCGTATAACCTCCAACTACACCCTAATGTTGTTTAATTTCTATATTTATGTCATTGTAACTCTTACTTGGGTTAGAATCCTATAAATAGAGGCCAATCATAAGGCATTTAGATCAAGAATGATAAGTGAATGAGAAATGCTCCATTCCTTCCTCTTATTATCCCAACTTCTCTCCGTCTTTCTTCTTTCCTCTTATTTTTATAACAATTTGCGTATTTTTATACACATGTTTTAAAAATGAGATGGCCTTTCAGTAAAAAGATATGCTAAAGTATACTTTGACCCTTTATGTGTGCATCAAGTTTCATTTTAGTCCTTTATATTGGGAAATTATACTTTTAGTCCTTTTTTGTTAACATAGTTAGTTTTATGTAAGGGAAAATGCTAACTCGACAAATTTAAATAGTGAATATATGAATAAATGTTGATAAAAATGTTTAAATTAAAATTTTTTAGTGTAATTATTCTTATTTTTTAAAAATTAGTCATTTTATTTGCATTTAATTATAAAATAATCATTTAGATTCGATGAGTCAACATTCTCCATTAATTGAAATTAATAATGTTAGTAAAAAAGGACTAAAAGTATACTTTCTAAATATAAAAGACTAAAATAAAACTTGATAAAGACATAAAGAACCAAAAAATATACTTCAGAAAAAAAAAAAAAAAGTCTCGCCTATACACATGGCTCAACTAAATTATAGGACACGGGAATGTTAATATTTAAATATTATTTATTTTAACTTGTCCATCTAGGGTCAAAGTAAAGTTTCATATTTCTGTGTGAGGAATCTGAAGTTTTTTTTTTTTTTTGGTTAAAGGGTTATTTGATATGTTCCAAAGCTAAATCTGATTTTGAATATTTTCTTAACTATAATAAACCTAAACACAATTTGTACTCCGTCTTTACTCTTTACCAGATGTATATTGACATATATTGGTTTTCTTTTTTAAAAAAAAAGTTAATTTCATTTACCAGAATAAGGTGACTCATCAAATCTAATTGGTGATTCTATAATTATATGCAAATAAAAAATAACTAATTTGTATAAAATAAAAATTGTTATACTAAAAAAATTAAATTTAAGCATATTTTATTAACGTTTAATCATATAATCACCCATTTAAAATTTGTTCAGACATCATTTTTTTTCTATTAAATGAAACTAATGGTGTTGGCAAAAAAAATTATTAAAAGTGTACTTTTTAAAATTAAAACACTAAAATAAAACTTGATAAATATAAATGATTAAAAGTATAGTTTGACAGATTATATAAAAGATCACTCATATAAATAAATTAAAGGATCCGTACTTAACGCAAAGCATGCGGTTAGGGAAGAGAATTGGCAAGGTTGTAACTGAATATATTTGGGGAAAAAGATCCGCAAGATTTATAGCGTGATCATGGTTGATTGTGTTCCAGTCAGAGAATTAGGTTACTTTACCACACTATTATTTAGGGTTAAATCAAATTGAGTAGTTTGTTGGATTAAATAATCATTAAAAGCAAATCAAAAAATTATTAGGAGATCCATCATTAACGGTCTTTATAAGACTTACAAAAATATACCGATCAATGATCGAATAAATGATGGTTCATTCATTGAGGATACATATTTGCATAAAACTTGGCAAATAGTACCACCACACACATCGTTACCTTCCCGGCTAGCATGCAGACGCATGCACAACCCCAATTGAATTCCTTTCCATTGTTATAGAAAAATATAGCGCCAAAAGGAATAAAAAAGGAAAAAAATAAAACCAATTTAATTCGAGAAAATGGTTCTGAAGGAATCGTTCATGGCCATGCATCAATCAATAAAGATGGCTGATCGGTTGATAAAATTGGCCGACCAAGCCAAGACGTTCAAGACTGAATGTTTGGAGCTAAAGGCCAAAACAGAGGAACTTGCCCTCTTACTCCGGAAAGCAGCATGGGCATACAATAAGCTCTACAAGCGGCCAACACAACCCATCATTGACAACATCAAACAAGTCCTTGCGAAGGCCATTCAACTAATAGACAAATGTCGTGGCAAACACCTCATAAAACGACTCTTCTTCACTACCAACATATCGACCACGGAGTTCCGTGAGATGTCAATGCAGCTCAAGAATTCCCTTACAGATGTACAATGGCTCCTTTGCATATCAAATATCGCTGGTCATCGTGTGTATGATCTTTTGGGTATGCCCCCATTCGCCACCAAAGAGCCCATCTTGTGTTTAATATGGGAACAAATATCTACATTGCTCACAGCATCTTCCATGGATATACGCTCAGAAGCCGCCTCTTGCTTGATCTCTCTAGCTCGAGACAACGAAAGGTATTCTCCAAACCGAAACTAGTTTCCTTACTCATTAAAAAGATATGACCTAGATAGGGAGAGAGCTAAACATATTTAAATTATATATATATTTCATCTAGACTGTTCAGATTTGATTTTAGTTTATGAAAATAAATATTTTTATAGTGCGAGAAATTTTTAGATGAACCCAATTCGTCACTACTCACCACGTCATTTGTGGTCTCCCCTGATCATAAGTAAACACATAGAACATGACATGGAAATTATAATCTGAGTAGGCATCCTAAAATTATCTAGATTATTGGTCTAAATGTGCTTATATCACTCTAATAATCTTTTTGTTATATAAATGAGCTCCAGCTCTTTTCATTTCATTATTATTATCACCAATCAATTCGGAATCTGTAGTTTGAATTATACATTCTTAAAATAATGCCTTTTTTCAGGAACAACAATTTTGTCATAGAGGAGGGCGGTGTTCCGGCGCTGTTGAAATTGTTGGAGGAAGGGAACGTAAAGAGTCAAGAAATTGCGGCGAGAGCGATTGGGTTACTTGGGAAAGACACAAAAAGTGTGCAATATATTGTGAATGCAGGATCTTGCACATTGTTTGCAAAAATCCTTCAAGAAGGTGACATGAAGGTTCAATCTACAGTGGCACGGGCTATATTGCAGTTCTCAGATCATCATCCGAAGTGTCACCATCCCTTTGCTGAGAACAATTGTTTCTTGCTGCTCAAGCATCTCGCCTTTAACATTATCGAGCAACAAGATGCTAAGTAGTTTCATGATCACTTTTTTGTACCAGTGATGGTTCAAAATCAATGAAAACTACCGTATAAGCACCTTCATATTTGTCACTTTGAACCACTTTACCACGATTTTGGAAGAGCGGCATGAAATCTAAAAGTAAAGTGAATTTTTTTTTTTTTTAAACTTTCATCCTATTCAAATATGTCTCATATAGCATGTGTGCCACCAGTTTTTTTTTTTTTTTAATCAAAGACAATTATCATTAAGACGAAAGGAATTCACATAATAACAACAACTAAATGAAAGAAAAACATTGGGAAATAGGATTAAAATGAGAATTCATGGAATTTGAGAGATGTCATCCATATGTGGAGATGATTATGAATTTGCTGAAAGACTGAAGCATCCTATATGTGCCAGTGCAAACAATGTCTCTCCTTGAAATGATGATGGATTATGAAGAGCTATCTTAGGAGTCAAGGAAATGAAAGCAAGAAATTGAGAAGAAAGTCCAATGTCACAGGATATAATCCATTGAAGTGCGGCCTTTAGACATCTTAGATGAAAATAAGAAATTAACTTGAAGTTTAATATTTTTCCAATTTAAAGATTCTATCGGTTCTGTATCTAAGAAAATGTTCATTTGACATAGTAAACATGATTTTGTCCTATACTTGTGAATAATAACACACCAATTGTGATCTTCCTAGAAACATTGAACGATATCTTGAGTCTGATTGCTAGGAGCAAAAGCTACCAAATTAAATGAGATAGCATGAGTGATTTGATTTAAAATGAACATGGGACAAGCTTTGGGTCCCTTATGAAAAATGCTATTTCGTAACCACTAGACATAATTTATTAATATGATGATTTTCAACAAGCCCATCTATGTGAAATTGAAGAAAAGAAGAATAGAGCCATTCTTTTAAGGAATTAGAGCAATTCTAATAAGGTCTAATGGAAGATTCCCATCAGACTGCTTGAGCAAGTCGACAATGAAAGAATAAATGCTCAATAGTTTCTTCTTTGTCACAATCCAAAAGGACATAAGTATCGAACTTGCAAATGATGCCTAAGAAGTTCATCCCCGAATAGAATAGCTTTATGAATTAGCTCATGGATAAAGATCAAATTCTTCGTTCATAGGTAAATTGATTGACCATAATAGCTTCCGAAACTAAAAAGATTCATTTGAATTTGAAATAGAAGGTCTAGTTACAGGTGAAAAACCAACCTTCACAGAATAACAACCATTGGAATAACCCTTCCAAATTAGATAATCTTGAGAATTAGTGAAGGTTATAGGAAGGGACAGAATTTCAGACGCATCAGCTGGAGAGTAGAGTTGTCTTTCCAAGGATGTGTTCCATTGACAAGGTACCTAAAAAAGGTTGACTGCAGAAGTATATCACTGACTCTACGAAATTCATGAGAAGTCAACAATCCTGATTGCATTATATTGGCCAACAAAGGTGGTCATTGACCGGTATAGAAGTGACATTACCTACCCTCCATTGAAGATTATCCAAAATTAGATCTTTAATTAATTTACAGCTTAAGATGCCCTTCCAAAAGCAAGAAGAGGTGTAAGGTTGCTTCAGAATTGTATCTTTATGTGCCACCAATAAATCAAGGTGAAATTGGAAAATGGCATTTCCGTGTTCCTTTTTGTAAAATTCTAATAATCAAATCATGTGATTTAAGAAATATATTAAAAGAGATCAAAAGTAATAAACATATAAGATATATACCTACTTTCTTAACATGCCCTGATTTATAGAAAGGTTGGGTAAGTGATGATAATGTGAGAGAGAAACATTAAGAGAAAAGATAAATGAGAATGTTTGAGAAATGACCGTGATAGAAAAATATAATGGATTAAAAATAAAATTGATAAAAACATTTTTAATATCGAAATTTCAGAAATCCTCAAACTAAATCTTATAAAATGGATTACATAACCAATTTAGGAATTTGGATTTTATAAAAAGGTTCAGACTTAGTTAAAAAGTGAACTTAGTATCAATTTTTTTCCCTAGAAATGTAGAAGACACATTATGTTTTTCCCTACCCATTATAGAACGATAGAATCAAACCTTATTGCAAAGGATATAGGTTAAACGATATGTTTTGTCCTTTAAGTTAATATTAATTTATAATTTACTCCCTTAAGTTTAAAAAGTACATGTGTACTCCCTTAAGAGTTAAACTTAACATTATTAAAAATATTAACAGAAAATGCTGAAAAATCGATTTTTAAAATTTTTACGCAATATCTAAATGCTGACATATTAATTTTTAACTTACAAAGTGTAAATTAAAAAAATATTTAAAATAATGTCTAATTAAAATAAAAAATATCAATTCATGATGTAGTTTGTGGACTGTGGTTAACCAAATTGGATCACTATTTGTTTAATATAGATTATTTAAAAGGTTAGGGCAATCATTCCTATCTCAATGACAAAATCAAACTGACTTATTAATTAACATGACAACATTATTTATTATTAATTAAAATCTTCCTTTATTATCGAATATAGTCAGTGAATTAAAAGTATTTTTGGAGAATTAGTCCAATACGAACTGTCAATCTTCAATTATCAAAATATTATTCAATAAATTTAAAGATTAAATACTTAGTCAATACAAATCCATTTGCTTTTCTAATTTATTTCTCATAATAAATTACATTAATTCATTCATCATCCCTACTTTATCATTTAAATAAATTAAGCAATATTTTTAGTAAAATTTATCAATGAAAACTTTCTTTTTGCATGGGAAAAATAAAAAGAATGTATTTAAAGAAATATAAAAGTAATCATATAATTTAGTAAACTCAATTATCACTTCACATAACTTAGTATATAAAAGAATGATTCATATAACTCTATAAGTAATTCATGAATTTAGTACACTTAATTAGCGCTTTCACATCCTGAAATTATACAATTATTTGATCAAAGTGTATTACAATGAAAATATTATTTTCATATTATGCAATAAAAACTATTTCTCTTAAAAGTGTTAATAGATTTATATACTTTTTTGGGACTGAATATAGATTTATATACTGACATCATGTAAAAACAGACTTATATACTACACTCTGAATAAATATTGTACGTTTATTTGAATGATAGGAAATTCAAGGGCGTTCTCTGTATCATTCAGCCCTCCTCCTCACCTCTCATCTGATTCTAGGGGTGAGCAATGGGCAGGTTAGGTAACCTGAACCCTAACTTGTAGCCCGTCCATTTATTATTACATGGGTATAGGTATGGGCTACCCGTGTCTCAACTTATTTAAGCCCCGTATTAAATGGTTTGAGTATAAATGGGCGGGTTAAATGGATTATGGGTAAACTCATTTACCTCTTGATATTTTTTATAATTATAAATGTATAAATGTTTAATCAAAATTCAAATTTCAATATCATATTCATATATTATAAGTATGATCTTGGACAAAAGAACTTCAATTAAACAAATACCACTATAAATGTTGAAACTCCAAACTTGAACATCACAAGTTCAAAATGATTAATGAAATGATTTCAAATAGAACCACACATAAACAAAAGTGATATATATCACTTAGCTTGTTGGATCCAAAAAACTTCATAGTGCATATATTCCTCTACACTATGTATGTGAAAGGATGGGTATAATAGGATTATATATACTGTGACACTACAAATATATACAAAAAAATAAGAAAATAATCATGAATGAATATGAGAGGATTATGACAAAAATATTTAAAAGAACTATTAGAGAGGAATAGATTGATAAAATGATATATATTTATATATATATAATTTTTAAAAAATGGGCGGGTAATAGACACACATTTAGTTTTTAAATGGGCGCGTAAGCAGGTTTTAAATGGGCGGGCATAAATGGTAAAACTCATGGGTTGTGGGCAGGCTAATCAGGTTATGGGTTTCTTGCTTAACGCTATCCGATCCCATCGTCTTCACCATTTCTCCTAGAGTTTCCAACTTTCGTTCTCCACCAAGTTCACTTTAGCCATGAGTTTGAATGTATCTGATTGCATTGGAGCTAATTTCACAGCAATGAGTGGCTAAATCTTCTGCGATTTCCTTTGTGCCAGAAGCTAAACCAGAGCTGAATGAATTCACAAGGGAGTTTTTTTTTTTTTTTTTGTCTATTACAAGAGGGCAGCACCAGCACACTACGTGCTTATATCATTAGCTAACTGCTCCCTAAGAAACTCAGGTGAAGTCTCGAATACTATCAGTCCCTCTCCCATACCCAGCACTTTACGAGCTAGTACATTGGCCACATCATTCACTTCACGGTTACACCAGTGAATATTTGCTTCCCAATCCGCCGAAAGCCAATTCTGAATTACCTGCAACAAGCCTTTTTCCAGGTGTTCTTCATCCCATCCATTCCGTAGTAGAGACACCATCTCCATACAATCAGTTTCCACAACTATACTCCTTAAGTTCATATCCTATGCTCGCTTGAATCCCCAAACGTCACCATAAATCAATTATTTGGTGCATAATGGTGAAATATTATTTTTCAAGGGAGGATTCCTCTTTTATGAATTGAGTCAAGGTGAAATGAAAAAAAAAAAACATTGGGATTCTTTTTTGGTAAAGGTGCGCTCTGAACTATTTTTCTGAGGCTTAAACTATTTAAGGGTGTAATTAATTAATACACTGATATATTTAAATGAGTGTAATTTCACCCTTTCACTAACAAAATGTGAACTCCCTTTTCTCCCACTACAACATAAGCATTATAGATGCCACATAAGCATTTATTTTGCCAACTAATTTATTAGATGCCATCTGTATTAGAAAATAGATCGTTTCCTCGTCTAAAATGAAAATGATATGATACGAAGATTCTTCCCCCGAATTATAGGTTTTGTGTGTCACTGTGTGTTATCTGATGCCTGCAATGAAGCATAGGAACACAAGGGGCCATGTAATTGCAGATCCTAGTTTGTAATATCTGATGAAGAAGAAGCAAGAAAGAATAAAAGATGACGAGGAATTGTGTGCAAAGATTGATGCTTTGGGTAGATAAGAAAGATGCGAGAATCGATTCTGTTAGAGCAGAAGAAGATTTGATTTGCTATAGCAGATGAGAAAGATTGGCGATGATGATTAATTAGATTCTTAGAAAAAAAATAAGAATTTGGGTTCCAATATACAGACGATGGATTTGAAGGGGAAATAAGCTCTGACCCTTTTTAGTTTTGTTAATGCACGTGACATCATAAAAATTAGGTGGCATATTACACTAAAGAAAACAATGAATTTCCGACGGAATTTACCGACAGAAAAAATTCCGTCAGTAATTTCTAACGGAAATTCCTTTGGAAAATTTATCGACAGAAATTACGGATTACCGACGGAAATACCGTCGGTAATTTAATTAATTATATTATATTATTCATAAATTATTATTTTAATTTAAATTAAATAATAAAATATTATTACCGACAGAAATTTTCAGCGGAATTTCCATCTGTAATTTAATTAATTAATTAATTTTATTTATAAATTATTATTTTAATTTATAAATAATATAATAAATATTATTACCGACGAAAATTTTCCGTCGGTAACTTTAATTATTTATTATTTTATAAATAAATTATTATTTTAATTTATAAATAATATTTAAAAAATATTATACCAATTTATTTTAAAAAATATTTTATAAATAAATAAAATATTTTTAATAAAAATTAATATATATACACGTATATAGATATATATTTATTATCAAATTTAATTTTTAATTTGTTATTAAAAAATATTTTATTTTTTAATAAATAATTAAATATTAGTAAAAAAACCAAAAATAATTATAATTTAATAATATATATAATAAAATAATTATTTAAAAATGTCATAAAATAAAATGAAAAATAATTATAATTTAATAATATAAAATAAAAATATTAAATATAATGGATTGTATATGAATATAAAAATTATTTATAAAAAATAATAGAATTATTAATATGTAAATTATATATTAATAATTATAAAATATTTCATAATATATTAAGATTAAATATAATTATAATAATGGGAGTTTAAATATTGTAAATATAATAGTTTACAAATAATTTCACAAGGTGTTCGTAGCTCAACTAGTTAAGGCATCAGACATGCCCTAACAGGTTGCGGGTTCGAAATTCTCCAACGACAAAATTGAAGGCAATTTGTGGGAGCGACACGTGGCGACACGAGAGAGCAACACGTGGTGGGATGTGGGGCAGGGACACTTGGCGGCACGAGCGTGGCGGATTAAATTTTTTAAATATTTAAAAAAAATTACCGACGGAAATTCCGTCGGTAATAATATTTTAATATATTATTTATAAATTAAAAAATAATTTATTTATAAAATAATATTATTAAATTACCGACAGAAATTCCGTCGCTAATTACCGACGGAAAAAAAATTCCGTCTGTAAATCGACTTGCGACGGTGGAATTTCCGACGGAAAAAATTCCGACGGTAAATTCTGTCAGAAATTCTTTGTTTTTTTGTAGTGTTATACGGCATCAAGCGTTTAGATCAACTGGTTGTGAGTTGTTCTACTATAACAAATGGCCTCTAGTTCGAGCCCTACATATGCAGCCGCGATAATTAATTAGAAGTAGCGAGGTTTTCCCATTGTGACCCTACAATCCTGCGAACTAGATTGGTTGGTTGCTAGTAGCACCGGATATTGGTAGATAAATAAAAAAAGAACGCTTATATGACATCTTTAATGATGATGTGGCAAGAAGAAATTTGCAGTGCACATTTCTGTTAGTAAGGGGGCTGGTGCTAATTCCAACCTTAAATAGTTTAGGGTTAACTGTACCTTAAAATATAGTTCAAGGTGTTAGGCGCACAGTTACCCTTCTTTTTATCCGGTTCAAACTAGTTTAATTTTATGAGATATAAACAATTTTCCAATAGGAATCTTTATTAAATAAATAAAAATCACAGGTTTTTTGGATTTTTTTTTTATTTGCAAACACGTGACTTAATATCAAACCATTTATTTAGGTAATGATTATTGAATATTACTATATGATGAATTTGTTAAAAAGTGAAGAGAATATGAAATACTTTTTTTTAATGAACGAGTTGGGCTTCCCGTGCGTTGCACGGATGAAATTTTTCATGTGATTCGGCTTGAAATCATAAATATAGTTTTTCAATTCAAAAAAAGGAATCATAAATTTGTTTGCATGAGGTCATGGGAAATATTAACTTAAATCAATATACAAATATAGATAAGGCAGAATACTTATACAAATCATTTGAGCAAACTATTACATTCCTTCATAAAAAAACACATCTCAATCCATAATGCATTGGAATATTAAAAATATTCTGTCATTGAGGTGTTGGAATGTAGAAAATGCCATCTAACCAATTAACGTTCATAAATACATGATGAAAATGTAGGCTAACATTTAAAACAATAAGATAAAGGGGCTCATTTAAGTATAAAGCACCGAATATCAAGGAATTAATGCCGGTTTACATTCATGAATACTTCCTTGTGATTAATTTATGAATACAACGTCTTTATCTTAGCAACCATGGTGGGATTAATTGTGCTATCCTTTTGATGATTGCTGCATACATACATCAACAATTCAACACAGGTTGAGCTCCTTCTAGGAGTAATAGATTGCTAATTGTATGATAGTTAATTCCAGATAGCACATAGGTGTAAGAGCAAGCATCTGAGTTCATCCCATGATTTATTTTACCACCTATAGATGTGAAAGAAAACATGTTATTGTACTGCCTTATATTTGCATGAAAGTTCTTCGATTCATCACTTTCTTTGTCAAAGAACAGCTTTTGCAACAACGGTGAAGGGTATTTAAATGGAGGTAGGACAAACTTTTCCTTCAAACAGCACATAGAGAACTGATTTACACTTCTTATCATCATTTTTCACCCTTTCATTAAACCACATTTGGGCGCCATAGAATTTGCATTGGTATTCAGGGTCGCCTTCATCTACACATTAATTATCAAGTTTATTTGGTGAATGAGAAAATAAAACATGTCATTAAAAATGGCAAACAAATGTGCACATCCAAGGCAGAAAAACGCCAATACTCTTGTATGTAACACAACATGAGATTGCTTCCCCTTAGTAGAACATATGCATTGATTACATGTAAGTGTCAAATTTGTAGTTTCATCTGCATATGAAGAGGAAATTTAATGACTGGGCACAATACTGATATAATTTTAATGCTATGTAATACATATATAAATGTATTTTCTGAACTTTAAAATGTTAGAAAATTAGAAAAAGCTTCTGACCATGTAGTTCATCGTCCTCCTCACTGTTATACACATCTTTCATGTGTTCTTCGGACTCCAAGTTGAAATCAATGTGCTTATAAAGTTCCTCTTAGGAAACAACTTGTTTGAAACAAACAAACATTAAGACATGAACAATATATACATTTTGAACGATTTAGTCCGTAAGCAAAATGTAATTGCAAAACCTATGTTTTTTCTAGCTTTTAGTAAAAAAATCTCATGTGGAATTATTTATGGACCAATTATACATGGCGTTTACACTTGTGATGTAATAGTTTGCGAAACATTCCTTATACAGTTCATTTTCTGGATCAATGTGGTTGTAATTTACCTTTTGGGGAACAAATTGGTTGAAACAAAAGATGGATATTTTGGAGTAACACATGAAATATATATATATATATTGAACATAATGCTATTCTAAGGTTGAATTATTTGTGGACTAATTATACTTGGATTTGAAACTTGTGATGCAGTACTTTGTGAGTCATTCATCAAGAGTCCCTTTTGTGAATCTTCTCTACTTGCTTTTCTTATTTTCCTTGGTGGTAGTTTTTAAGTCTGCGCCATCGTGCACTAACCCTCTTGCAAGATGTGATGTTGATCATTACTTTGTTATGGCAATTCAATCGATTTTTTTGGTTTCAACGTTTCACACCTAATTTACATTGCGTTGAACACAACCAACACACAAAATTGCGTATTAAATCGCAATCTGAAATTATAAAATTGATTTTTTGGCTGTAAATATGTATTTTGGAATTTAAAAATAAAAACAAAATTTGGATATGAACCAATCACAAGATTTAGTTATTATAATATATTTTTTGATTATGACGGGCATGTGAATTGGATTTGGATAAAGGTTAAAAAAAATTGATATCATGTTTTTGAAAAAATATATTTAAAAAATATACATATAAGTTTTAATTTTAAAATTTTTTATATCTCAAGGTAATCCCTTAATTGTCGTTTGATATATATACATATATATATATTGAAAAAATATATTCACAAACAAATGTACAATAAGCGTTTGAGATTAATCCCAAAATATATATCACTAATTATATATATATATATTTATATGAAATAAAATTGTTCTACACTATCTCATAAAATTGAAAGTAATCTAAATAGAAAATTTGGCCCTATGGCCATATGAATTCTTGAAATAGAGTATCTTCTGCCAAATTGCTTATCGTAGAGGGTATTGAATGTGCTTATATGAATATGTCATAAACTCATTCGTTCGGTAGAGCATAGACATAATGTATGCCTCATATTTATAGACATAACTTAGGGTTACAATATATCCAAAATAAATAAGGATAGAAATATATTTTTTTGATATCATTTTTTTCCAAAAAAATATGCGTATTGAACAATATTCCCATGAAATATTGTCCACACTATATCAAATATATATTAAATAATTTTTATTAAATTCAAATTATGTGATCTTTCAAAACCAAATTATAATATAATACATTATCCAAATAATTTAAGTTTTTTTTGCTGTTTCTCATGCATCACAGAAATTGATGTGGCACTTGTCATATAGAAAGTGGTTATCTATATCTATATAACATAAATTACTCTTCCACCAAAACATTATTCATAAGAAAATAACGGCCCAGATGATTAGTTCTTTTCAGATCAATGGGTCAAATTATCATTAATTATATCATTAATTATATTTGATTGGTCAATCCCAAAATATATATCAATAATTATATTTATGAAAAATATAATCACTATTTTTGAATTATTATATTTAAGATAAACTCTAAAATTGTATCTATAATTAGTGATATATAATTAGTAGATATAATTAGTGATATATATTTTGGGATTGACTTATCAGAAGCTTCGTATGAACATAATTTTAGGGCTTATATTAAATCTAAAATATAATTTTAATTAAATTTTAGGATGAAAATAGGTGTTTTGCTCTAAAATAAAAGCTTCATTATTTACATATTTAAAATTAAAAGCTTATTCTATGTTGGTTTTTTAAAATATTTTTCAAAAAAAAAAAATAAAACAAAAATCTGGGGATTATCCAAAATTAAATTTTACAAGACCTTGATATATTAAAATTTAATTTGTATTTTAAAATTTCAAAATACATATTTACAACTGAAAAATCAATTTTATATTTTCAGATATAATTTTAATTAAATTTTAGGATGAAAATATGTGATTTGCTCTAAAGTAAAAGCTTCATCTTCATTATTTACACATTTAAAATTAAAGCTTATTCTATGTTTGTTTTTTAATATCCTTTTTAAAAAAATATCAAATAAATATATCTCTATCCTTATATATTTGATTGGTTATAACCATTAACCATTTTTTTTTAATTGTTATATTTAAGATAAACCCTTAAATTGTATCTACTAATAATAATATTTAAATTTAAAGACTAATAATCACTAATTATATCTATTAATAATTATATTTAAATTTAAAGAATGATTGACCATATTATTATATTTAAGATAAACCCTAAAATTATGTTCCTAAGAAAATTCTGTTAGGTCATTCTATCACTAATTATATTTGATAATAAGGCTCACAATGTAGTTTACAATGAGGTATTCATGAATGTAGACCGGCATTAATTCTTTGATATTTGGGGCGTTATACTTAAATGAGCACATTCCTTTACCTTATTGTTTTAAATGTTAGCATACATTTCCAACATTTATATCTTATTGTTATTTGGTTGAATGACATTTCCTACATTCTAACACCTCAATAACAGAATATATCACCCGTGCACCGCCCGGGAGGCCCATCTCGTTTTATTAAATATAATGATTCAAAAACAATGATTATAACTAATCAATTATAATTAGTGATAGATTGACCTATTAGAAGCTTCTTAGGAATATAATTTTAGGGCTTGTCTTAAATATAATAATTATGCCAATCATTCTTTAAATTTGAATATACTTATTAGTAGATATAATTAATGATTATCAGTCTTTAAATTTAAATATAATTATTCAAAAACAATGATTATAACTAATCAAATATAATTAGTGATAGATTGACCTATCACAAGGTTCTTAGGAACATAATTTTAGGGCTTATCTTAAATATAATAATTATGTCCAATCATTCTTTAAATTTAAATATAGTTATTAGTAGATATAATTAGTGATTATCAAACTTTAAATTTAAATATAATTATTAGTAGATACACTTTATAATAATTATGGCCAATCAATATTTAAATTTAAATATACTTATTAGTAGATATAATTAGTGATTATCAGCCTTTAAATTTAAATATCATTATTAGTATATACAAATTTAGGGCTTATCTTAAATATAATAATTCAAAAATAATGATTATATTTTTCTTAGATATAATTAGTGATATGTATATATTTTGGGATTGACCAAAGTGATATAATTAGTAGATTATATAATTAGTGATAATTTGACCCATTAATATGAATAGAACTGATCATTTAGGCCGTTAATTCCTTATGAATAGTGTTTTGGTGGAAGAGTAATTTATGTTAGATAGATAGATAGATAGTAACCCTTTAATATTGAAACCATAATTTTTATTGGACTTCATATATTAGTTTCTTGATTTCATCTTCTCCGATATTGAAACCATAATTGTTATTGGACTTCATGTTAGTTTCTTGGTTTCATATTCTCAAATTAAAGGATTACTACTTGACATCATATATAAAAAAAAATAATGCATATGAAGACTCAAATATATAATTTGCATTTAAATATCCGATTTTTTTTAAACAGATTCAGTTTTCAAGGAATTTATGGTTAATAAAAAGGTATTTTAAAAATTCTATAAAAGTATTCATATTCATATGGCTTTGAAATTTCCCTTAAAAAATGGCACTAATATGATAGGCATAAAAAGGGAAAAAAACATGATGACTAAAGTGAAAACTTTACTGGAGTAACACTTGTTGTTCAATATGTTTTAGAGGGCTGAAATTTAAGTTCTCCACAGGAGTTTGCAAATTTATCAACTTTAATTCTAGGTTGGAGGGGATATTAAGGTCTAGCGAACTACCCATCTTCATGATCTTCTTTTTGAGGTCCTCTCTTTGTTTTACAAGAATAGCTTTGGTGAAATGCTTCTTATCTCCTTACTAAAGGTCCCCTACTACGCTTTGTCATAAATCATTAGCTCACATTTCTCCGTAAAATATGTCTTTAGCTTTTCAAACTCACCCTGAAGATGACAGATACATGCCCTTGATCCAGTTTTCGCATGATATTAATTACTAAGGACCCAAAATGACCATTGATTAAAAGATGAATATGAATACATCCAATATGGGAAAGGATCAACTTAGTTATTGACATCGTCACCAGAAGCAAGCACTAAAATTTCATCTAAAAGAAGAAATAATGCATCTTCTTTGAGAAGAACCTTATCCTTAACCTCGTGAAATGGAAATTTAAAATCAGCTGAAAGTTTGTCCTCATGTAAATCTAAACCACCAAACAAAGTCACTTTCACCAAGAATTTGTGAACTTTCTCAAGTTGGGGATTGCTAGAATGCATACGCAATTGATTGATTAGACATTAATAATGTTTAAAATCTTAGATCCACCTTCATATCCTCATATCTCATACTTGGCTAGTTCGATAATATGATTAAGATGGCTAGCTATAAATATTGGTTTTTCAATGAGCATGTTAAATTGACCTTGAGTTCTCTTAAGAAGTTGTCCACACCTATGGTTATGTGATTGTGGCTAATATTTCGTTGATATCTCTTGATTCTTAGCAACAGATGCAGAGGCATTTAGAGGTTTCCAAGAACAACTATGAATCATTTGAATCCATTCATCACTAACACTATCAGACAAGAGTTCTTACATATCATGGCAAAAAAGTATTTTGCGGGATGAGTGGAGATGTTACAAAAAATAGCAGAATGATCAATTCATGGAGGATGAATCTTCCCACAACAGGGGTCGGAAAAAAGCGAGAGTAGTAGATGTTGACGAGAAGGCAACAATGGAAGTGGTATCAAACTCCCCTACTAAAGGGGCATTATACAAGGATATCCTTGATATGCAAATTAATAGAAGTACTACTCCTTTGATGCTCGAGGTAGCGGAGTATTTTCATATGCATGGCAAGAGTACATTGATAGCGGGGTATTGGTGCACTCCATGGAAGAAGTTCCTTATAATTTGTCTCTTGGTAAAGAACGTATAATTTTGATTCATGCATACTAGACTTCAATGTCTTTGGAAGACGAAGCAGAAATGCAACATATAGGATATTGATAATGGGTGTTTTGTGATGTCGTTTAATTGTGAGGAAGATCTTAACTATGTGTACCTTGAAAGTCCATGTCTAATTGCATACCATTATCTATTGATTCAAAGATGGAGACCCAATTTTTGTAACATCCTAAAAATTAATTGAGGAGTAGTGTGTAAATAGGAATTAATTAATGGAAATGATGAATTATGAGGATATTTGAGGAATTTGAGGTATTTTTGAGGATTTTAAAGGTTTAATTCTCCCTTATTTTAAGGACAATAATTTGGAAAAATTATTTTTTTAGTTCAAAAGAGGTTATTATGGGAGAAAATAATTAGGGGATATTATAGGTAAATTTTAAAATTGAAAAGAAAATTTGTAACTCAAAAGAAATATCTTATTTTAGGGTTGTTATGGTCTTGTAGTCTATTTCCCCTCTTTATTTTTATTTTCTCATTCTTCCTATTTTTCTCTCTCCTCTTTTTACTTTTCATCTCACTCCCTCTCCCCTCACCCTTGTGAACCCTGCGAGCTCCCCTTACCTTCAGCCCGTACTTCATTCTTCTTCTTTTCCCTCATTTCTTCATGCTTGCCAGCACCAATTTTGCTTGTGAGTGAGAGCAAAATTCCGTTGACCAACATCGGATACGGGAAGCCACCGCCTCCTCTAACCTTCTTCAACCTCTACAACCTTCCTCCATCATTTCTCCTCCGATCTCCTCTGATCTACTCATGTAGAAGTAGATCAAAAAAGGTTTTCATCCAATCTTTAGGAGCTCGCCAACGCCGGAGTGGGTGGTTTTTGGGCCAACTGAGCCCATGTGCCAACTCTCGTAAGTCTCATCTACCTTCCAATGCCCTTAGTTTCTCTGATTATATAGCTCCGTTGGAAAATTGGGTCTTGTTTAAGTTGGGGCTTTTATGAGTTCTAAACTTAATAAATTGAAGCTTAAATCTTGAATTTGAGTTCCCCTAAAGAAATTTTTGGCTTATATATAGTTTTCTAATTATTTGGAATTTTTTGAAATTTTGGAAGCTTGAAAAAATTGGGGGTTTTGTAATCAGAGGTGTTTGTGGATTAATTGGTAATTGTTTATTATGGTCTGATGATATTAATTTACCTAGGTTAGTTGAATTTTCTCTTGGAGGAATTTTGAATTGATAAAGTTTAAAATAAGTTTGTATTTAAGGAGGAATTCTTTAAAAATAAGTATTCGAGGTTCATTGGTGATTCTTAGAAATTCATTGATGTTAAATGATGCTGTTGTTTGGGTTCTTGAGGTTGTAATTGGGGTTTTATGGATTTTGGAAGAATTAGACTGAATATGTGTTGTTGGGTATTGTAATTTTAGGATAGATATGGATTAAAGATCTTGATGGTTGGAGTATAATTTATGGAGTGTGTTCGAGGGAGAATTAAGGAGTGTTTTAGTTGAGGGAAGATTTGGGTTAAAAAGTTCTTTCAATACTAAACAGCTAATAAATTAAAAAGTAAGTTCAGCAATATTTGATACTGGTTAATCTTGAGAGAAGATGACATGATCAAAGTTCTGAAGCATTAATTTGATAATATCCACAACAACAGAGTGAAAGCAAAGGTCAAGAATATCTTGGTCTAAGTTAGTCAAGCCGATTCTCATTGTTTGTTTGATTAGGCTGTTGTGCCTAACTCCATACTCTAACAAGAGAGAAAACCCACACCACACGATGGGATACTAAAACTTCTGTCAAAGCGGATTCTCTCCCTGAGCCATTCTTCGCTCCATCAAGAAAACGTATGCACACCTAACGCCCACCGGCTTTCGCTAACGTGCATTCGGGCTATTGCTTGTTCATAACGTGCGGAGTTGCTTGAGGGCTTGAGATGCGTTTGTGTCCCTTATCTATGTCTAAGCCCTTGCTTGTTCATAACGGCTATCGAAG
Source organism: Mimosa bimucronata (assembly GCA_037074515.1). Classification (NCBI taxonomy): domain Eukaryota; kingdom Viridiplantae; phylum Streptophyta; class Magnoliopsida; order Fabales; family Fabaceae; genus Mimosa; species Mimosa bimucronata. The sequence goes on along the minus strand of CM073443.1, from coordinate 9,983,972 downwards.
TCCACATCAGGTCGAGGTCCACTATTTTTTGGGAGACTGAAAACAACTTCTTTAACTTCCATATGAGTCAAGGGGATCAAAAGAGAAGAAATGTCTTCAAAATCAAGGCCAAGAATAGATAATTCTCCCATCTCCTGTCTTAACGTTGTCACATTCATAGGGTTAGTGCCTTTAACAATCGAAAAAGTAAGTGAAAGCCAATTCTCTTATTTCCTCCTCACTTGAAGCCCAATCTCCGTTAGCATTTTTCATTTTAGTGATTGTATTCCTAATTCTTCTCCTATTAATAAATGAATGGAAGAATTTAGTATTTATTTCAATTTGGTATTCATAATTAAAATGTTTTTAATAACAAAAGATGGTCATTATTTTGAGTGAATTGTTTAATATCTATATGCTGAATCAGCTCTTGAGGCTTGAGATTGTCGTGTTATTAAATATTTGGTGCATAATGGTATAATATTATTTTTCAAGGGAGTTTATTGTTGATTTGAAAGCCGCTTGGCTTTTTTTTGGGGAATATGGGCTGGTTTTGGTGATGACTGCAATAGAAACATATGAACACAAGCCGCCATGTAGTTACAGATACTAGTTTGTAATATCTGATGAAGAAGAAGCAAGAAAGAATAAAAGATGAAGAAGAATTGCGTGCAAAGATTGATGCTTTGGGTTAGATAAGAAATACGCGAGAATTGATTTTGTTCGAGCGGAAGAAGATTTGATTTGCTATAGATGAGGAGAAAGATTTGTGATGGCTATATTACTTAGAAAAGAAAGAATTTGGGGAAGAAGCTATGCTCACTTCAGACGGTGGATTCTTTTTTTTTTTTTTTTTTCTCCCAGTATAGAGTACAGACGATGGATTTGAAGGAAAAAAGGCTCTGACCCTTTTTTTTTTATTTTTTTATGCATGTGACATCATAAAAATTAGCTGGCATATTAAAGCTTACATGGCATCTTTAATGATGACGTGGTAAGGAGAAAAGGGCCGTTCACATTTCTCTTAGTAAAAGGGTAGCATTTGTACCATTTAAAATACATTAGGGTGCTAATTCCACCCTTAAATAGTCTAGAGTTAATTGTACCTTAAAAAACAGTTCAAGGTGTTAGGGACACATTTATCCTTCTTTTTATCAGGTTCAAACTAGTTTTCTTTTTATGAGATATAAACAATTTTCCAATAGGAATCTTTATTAAAAAAAAAATCACATGTTTTTCGGATTTTTTTAATTTGCAAAATCGTGACTTAATATCAAACCATTTATTTAGGTAATGATTATTGAATATTACTATATGATGAATTTGTTAAAGCGAAGAGAATATGAAATACTATTGAGAAGAAGAAATCAAGAAACTAATATATGAGGTCCAATAAAAATTATTGTTTCAACATTAGAGGGTTACTATTTGACATCATATATAAAAAATACTACTTAACATCAGATATAAAAAATAATAATGCATATGAAGACTCAAATATAGAATTTGCATTTAAATATCCAATTAGTTTTGAACAAATTCAGTTTTTAAGGACTTTATGATTAATAAAAAGTATCTTTAAAACTTTTATAAAAGGACTCATTTTCATATGGCTTTGAACTTTCTCTTAAAAAAATGGCGCTAATAGACATTAAAAAAAAATGAAGAAAACATGATGACAAAAGTTAAAACTTTACTAAGGTCACATTTACTATATTGTTCAATATTATTTTGAGAGCACAAATTTAAGTTCTAAACAGGAGTTTGCAAATATAGCAACTTTAATTCTAGGTTGCATGGGATTTTGATATCTAATTTCGTAAAAACACCGACATTTTGAAATTTTATATTCTTATATCCTTCTGTATGTGTTTCCTTTCGCTTATTCAAGGGAACATTTCAAAATTTTGGAATTAGGGGCATTTATTGGAATGTCCTTTCTTCTCCTTCTTGTTTTGTTTTGTTTTTTTTTTTTGTTTTAAATTTCTCCTAATTTTTTCCTTGAAGTTCAGTGTTTTTGGTAATTAGCGAAAGCCCAAAACCCAATTAACCAACAAACAGCCCTGGCCACTGGATCCTCTACCAACAATGGCATCATCCTATTCATCTTCCAACCCTTCCTTCCTCGTACTCTGTCCCTTCTTCAAGCCCCCTTCCAATGGCATAATTCTCCAGATCTCCTCCTCATCCTTCAATTGTAGCAAATCCATTCTAATAATCATCTTCTGCATCACAATCTATCTGAACTACCATCTTCCTCCATAATTTCTCATCACACCCTTTTGGCTTTAGTTATGATGAAGTGTATTAGATCATCATTTTAATTTTTTTTTCTTGAAAAACCCTACTTTGCGTTTTCTCTTCCTTTGCCCCATCAGGAAACCCAAAAGCCCTAATTTTAATGTCAAAAGTATTCATTTTTGGGGTGGGGGTGATTCGGAGCTGTCAAGTTCCAACTTTGACACCGGTATCATGAGAAATCAGTGCTTGAAAGCAGACTGTGTCATCATGGTGTATAGAAGAATAACCAACAAGTGATAGCAGACTGTATTTTTCAGATTATGTTCAACTGGGACCAGAACAACGCATTTTTAATTCTTTCTTCTTCTATTGCCAACTCTTTTCGTTGTTTAGCAAGGCACTTCTGCATTTCTGTTAATTCTGTTATCATGTCTTGTATAAACTTCCCTACGTCTTCCAGTTCCATGTCTCTTTCTGCATGACTTTTGAGCGCATTTTTAATCTTTTCTTCGTCTTCTTCTCCCAGTTCTCTTAGTTCTTGAGCATGCAAATTCTTTTTTTCTTCCAATTCTGTTGTCATTTCTTCTATCAGCTTCTCTCCTGCTTCCAGTTCCTCTTCTGTTTCTGCAAGCTTCTTCTTTTGAGCCTCAATTTCTTCTAGTCTTACTTCATGAGGACTCCTTTCATCAGGTGCTGCAGAAGAGTGACTGCAACAAAAGCCCATCAAAGTCGCCTGTAAAAATTGCCATGTCCCTGAAAGATAGGAAAGATTAAATGCCCATAGATATGGAAAAATATACTAACTCAGCTGTAGTGGTGTCAAGAACGTGTTGCTTATCGTCATATATAGCCTGCAAGACAGACAATAGGGGGTTGTTAGGGACTGTGGCACATTGACAAATTTCAGCATTCGCCATTCATCCTTCCTTCAATTCCCTTTTTTTTCCATTCTGTTTATTCATTTTCACATTTTCTTATTGTTTTGCACTATCACTTACATCTAGTTCCTCAGCAAACTCAGCTAATATAAGCTCAACGTCATCTGTAGCCTGCAAGACAAGCAATGGTGGGTTGTCATGGACATTGATAAGATGTGTGGACAAATTTCAGCATTGGCCATTGATCTACCTTCAATTCTTTTGTTTTTCTTTTCTGTTTATTACTTTTCTTATTTTTTGGTGTTTTCTCAGATTGTTTTGCACTATCACTTCCCCACTTAACATCCTTATTTAATGCATCTCTTGCGGCATAAGACTTCTCCCTGGCATCTCTCTCAGCAGAGGCAACCAAACGAGCCTGAAAAGAGAATTGCGACAATGAAGACAGTAAACTGACATGTCGGAATATGTTTCATAACCTGAAATACTAACCCTCAAGTATGCCTTCACTAGAGGCAGAAATCCTAGACAATAATCAAAACGTGAAACATGGCCAAGCTGGAGTATTGACCGATTAATCTCTGCAACACTTTTCAGGATCACTCCATCAATTTTGCCAATCTGCATGACAATATACAAGTCAGAACGCCGAGTAGGTCATTTTCTCCAGATAAAATGGGCTGGAGTTGACAAACTGATCTTCTCAGATTGCGTTTGCTTCAGCCGCCCAATGGCTGTTTTTATGTAATTTTTGTCAATACCAGATTCATTGACCTTTATTTTCTGTGCTTCTTCCAGAACATTTGTTATGGCATCCAACTCAGATGTATTCCTAACATGGTCCTCACTATTGCTGAGCTCTTCTCTTCGCTCTCTAAGAATGGATTCAGTGAAATTTTCATTCTCAACTTCTTCTCGACAAAGGTCCTCTACTACATTCAATGCTTTGTCATAATTTGTTAGCTGACATTTCTCCTCTAAATATTTCTTTACCAGATCAGAATTATTCTCAATAGCCTGTACAAGTAACGATGCTCGATGTCTTTTAATATGTTTTTCACAATCCCATCGTAAGTATCCACCCAAACATGAACTTGAAAATATCCAAGTTAGGAAATAATCAATGTTGCTTATCACATCCTCCACGGCAGCACCTTCAGTTGCTGCACCAGTAGCAGTCACTAAACAACCATCTAAAAGCAAGTACGAGGCATCTTCACTGAGATGAATCTCCTCCTTAATCTCGGGAACTTGATTTGAGTAGCGTAAATCATCCGTAGGATCGGTACTTCTGTTCGGATTCAACACCAAATCGCAAGCTTGAATCAGTTCTAACAAGAATTTGAAGACTTTGTTAAGTCCAGGGGCTCCTAAAAAGCATATACAATCTACTGATTCGTCTAAAGCATGGCTTGGAATCTGAGATCTAGCAAGTCCAAATATCTCATCCTTGGCAAGATTTATAACATGGGTAAGATGGCTAGGAGCCAAATATTCATGTTTAATCAGCATATCAAATCTATCCTTAATTCTCTCAAGAAGTTCTGCACGCTTAGAATCATCTGACAATGGCCAATCTTCAATGGCTTCTGTAACACCATCTTCCTCCGATTTCGCTCGATTCTCGAGCATTTTAATAGCAGCAGAGTAGTCCAGGGGCTTCCATGAACAACGGCCAATCATTTCAATCCATTGATCATCGACACATTCAGGCAGCAATCTCTGCAATTCAGGTGAGACATTCACATTCCCCAGATGTTGTTGCACAACATGCAGCCAGTGAGATTCTGAATCATCAAACTCCTTAGGACAATCTTCACAAGTGAAGCAAACCCATGTTATCCAATGTAACCCAGCACAAGTACGTAGCACTACATGACTTACAAAGCTTATTATTTTACATTCTGGAGTTTCTGGAGTCTCAAAATGACTTGTGAGATCATCTACCTTAATCCTCAGAAACTCCTTCTTTGAATCTGAATCTAAAGAATCCCAATATGAATCAACCCTATTTCTAGTAAACTTGGGTATTTCTTGTAACAGTCTTTCAACAGTCCTTCTCAATTTTAGTTTCCTCCCAATTAGTTCCAACGTTGTTCCTTCTTGTTTCGCCATTAATCCTGCAAATGTGTACTGAAAGAAGTCTCAAAAACGGAATTTTCATTCAAGATTTCAATCAAGATTTGATTGAAGCTCGTGCGTAAGTCCAATTCGGCTGAGTTCCATTGCCAATTTCAAGAATTTAAGATGTATAGGTGAAGTAGATGAATGTTACTGGCGAATGTAGTTGAAAGAAGCATGAGAGAAAGAAATGCAGAGAATGTGAACGAATAAACTGAGAGCATAGAGGAAGTACCTACCGGTGCCGGAAAATGATCGTCGGCGGCGAAATCTTTGACGGAGTGACAATCGGAGATTTTGAACTCTCTACTTGTCTGGGCCCTACACGAAAATAGTTTCTTTTTTTTTTTTAAGCAAGAGATACTACTAATAACTTTGGGACCTAAATATCTTTATTTTTGTTATTTATATATCATATTACAAAGACAATGAGAGTATATTCCAAATTAAATTGGAGTTTACTGTGCGTCGGAAAAAAAAAATTAATGTAATAAGTTATGTTAATCAATAATTCAATCGTTTACGTAAAAAAAAAAAAAAAAATCCAATCGTGCAAACCCTAACAGTCGTATAGCTTAAAAGGCCTATGGTTATCTGTCTATATGCTATTCTTTTTTATTCTTAAGGTAGAAATTATGTAAGGAGTTTGTTTTAATTTTAAATATAATATAAGAAAATATCGAGAAAAAAGAAAGGAAAAGACTCTCGACATATAAAAAGGACACTTAAATGCATCGAATTTCAAAAAAGACTATAAAATACGATTAACCTAATTGCCATTTGAAAATTTAAAGAAAATGTCACAAGTACTATTGAATTAATTTTTATATTTTTTTAGTGAAGGCATTTGGGCTCTGCTGGCCGATAGTAAGGCTGACCTGCCACGTGGTATGGGGGTTATTTTAAAAAAATAAGGGACAAAGCATGGCAACCCACCCCTTTACTTAGAGCCACCTGAAATGGGCCAACCTTTCTACCCTAAATTAAATCGGCCTAGGATCCTTATGGCCCTGGACCGAATATGTTGGGTTGTCGGGCTATCGGGCCAGCCTGATAAAGCTCTCTTTAAAAAAAAGTTCCGGCAAGCTTTTTTTTGGCATCAGCTCAGCGGATCAGCATTCAGCCCATACAGATAAGCAATACATACAGGCATACAACAGCAAATTGCATACTTGATTCCAGTAAATTCTAAGCAAATAAGCAAATGCATACATTAACAATTTAACATTATCATACCATATAAGATTCAAGAAGTCTAGATAAAACAATTAAATATCTAATCTAAATTCTAAAATCCAGTAAGCAAATAAGCAATAGCCATTAGCCAATAATCTAGTAAGCAAATCCAGTAGTCACTAGTCCAACACCAAAATACATCTATCAAATCATAATCATCTTCATTATTCAATCTGTGACAATGGTATTTGAAGTATTCTCTGAAGCTGAAAAAATAAGAACAGGAGCAGTTTCCTTTTTCTCAGCCTCGACGTTCTCTGCCACATAAACAACATAAATCATAATGTCACATAATTGACTGAAACTAACATATTAATTAATACATACACGATAAATAAACATAATGTTGATATTATCATTCCATGGAAAACCAAGAAGCCAATTTCGAGTACAAATAAGAGCTTCAACATTCTCTGGAACAAACTACTCCGATATTTTATGAGAACTCGAGAGCCGATGCTAAAAGCTAATTCGCTAGCAACAATAGTAATTGGAATGCTAAGAATGTCACAAGCCATCTTGGAAAGACAAGGGAATCGAGCCGTGTTAGCCTTCCAAAAGTCTAACACATCAAATTTTGTAGAAATTCTAGAATCAAGTGTTCCTTCTTCCAAATAGTAATCCAATTCAGATTTGTCAATTGCTCTCTCATTTGAACACTGTGTTAGTAAATCCTACAATATATGTAAAGGAAGTGTAAGCTACTTGACATTCAAATTTCAAACTAACATAAATTGAAAAAAAAATACTTAACTAATCAAGAAACAAGTATTTCAAACTTACCCCAAAAACATCATTGTCATTCAGGTCTTCATCCATAAAAGAATTTGAACTTGATCCTACTTGTATCCCTGGCCCAGTTGATGACACATTGTTGTAGGTAGAATTTGATGTTGTAACAGTTTCAAATTGGGCCGAGGATGATGATGATGATCCCGTACCCTCACATTTGTACTCATTGAAAGCATCATATAGCTTGCTCCTTATGTTCTCATTCTTCTCTTTAGAATTTAAGGGATCAATATTTGTGAATGCATACTTGATGCCTTCAACCTTCATGCAAGGATCAAGAATAATTGCAACTGAGAGAATGACACTGTATTCACTCCAGTATTTGTCAAACTTGCTATGCATGCTCATAGATTGAATTACTAAATCAGTATGATTCAAATTCTTTTTCAATAGCAAATCAATCTTTGCAATATGTGAGAAATACTTGTTAGAAATGGGATATGTTGACCCCGAAATTAAGTTTGTTATTACAGCAAATAACTTCAAGAATGCACACATCGCCTTTGCTCTACCATACTCCTCATTAGATAGACAATGAATATAGTTAGAGTCATTCAAATCTAAGCTAGCAAAAACACGACAATATCGAATAGCAATTTCAAGCATTGCATGTGTTGAATTCCATCTAGTCGGGACATTTAACCTCAAACCCACAGAACTATCAATACCCCCAACTTGTAGACCCTTTTCTTGAATTCTATCATCCTCACATCTGATTGCCTTACATATCTAATGTTTTCTCTAATCCTTTTCACAACATCATCTGTTACATTCAAACCATCTCGAACTATGAGATGTAAAATATGGGAACAACCAAGGTAATCAAACTCAGACTGGAGAATAGACCGGTTGAGGTAGTGGGTCAGTCATGAATCAACTCGGGAGCTAGACCGGTAATAATTAGAATAATATAATTTAATTATAATGAATTATAATATTTATATTTTAATTATAAAAGATAAATGTTGAATACACACCTATATTTTTGTAAGTATTCAGTTATCTTATCTCTTATCTTTTTTACAAATTTCAGTTGGAATTTCCGTTATAATTTTATCTCTTACCGTTTTTTAATAAATACCTAGAGTTTTAATCTAAATATGAGTTTTCTCTCTATTTTTTCCCTTTCCCCATTGTTTCCTCTCTCTCCCACGTGACCTCCACCATTTTCTTTCAACACCGGTTTTTAATAAATACCTATAGTTTTAATCTAAATATGAGTTTTCTCTCTATTTTTTCCCTTTCCCCATTGTTTCCTCTCTCTCCCACGTGACCTCCAATTTTCTTTCAACACTCAATCAATCGTCAATACTTCATCAAAGGAGAGACTGACACACATCATGACATCACGATATGAAGGACACAAATCATGAAGAGGAGTTAAGACCATTAGCTTCTTTCTTATTTCTGACTCATTACCGTCTTTCTTCTTTCTTCTTCGAAGAACAACTTTCTACAAAGACTTAAAGCTCACTAAAAGTTCCCAAGGGCTGTTCAGAGGTTAGGCAATAATTCATCTGCAGGGCTCTCTTCATCATCTTCTTCCTCCCCTTTTCTTTCTCGCTTAGCCTCCAGCAACCATCGACGGGGAAACAACTCTAACAACCACCGACGATTAGTTTCAGGCCGTCGACCACCGTGGTTTAACAAAGGACGTCCGCCGCTGTTAGGGGAAAAATCAGCTCGGGCAGCTCGCCTAGCTCGGCGAGTCGACCGAGTTACTACCGAGTTAAGGCGAGTCAGCCGAGTCATCCCACCCCCGGGCTACACATCAACCCAGACCGTTCCTCCACCGGTCTGGAGAGTTCCCGGCCGGACCGTCCAGTCTAGGTTTCATTACATTGGGACGATCCGGCCCGGGTTTTATTACATTGGGAATAACATCTCACATGAAAATACTCCCCATCACAAATCAAGATATTACTCAAATTCAAGTTCTCTTTCAATCTTTCTTGCATGATGAAATTTGCTGATGCATTATCCAAAGTAATAGAGAATACTTTCTTTTCAATATTCCAATCTACCAATATCTCATTAGCTCTTTTTGCTAATTCAACACCAGTGTGTAGAGGCTCCATCCTAAAGAAGGAAAGTATTTTGCTATTGAGATGCCATTTCTCATCAACAAAGTGAGCCGTCAAGCAAATATATCCTTCACCAGTTATTACAATCAAACAATTAGAAATTAAACATATTATACTTGAACTCATCATTAACTTTTTCTTAAGGATCTCTTTTTGATCAAGGTAGAAATTTCAAACATCAGCTACAACAGTTTTTCTACAAATGCTCCTACATCATATTCTCTTCCACACCCATTACATTTCACTTTTTCTTTCCCATCTACTTTGCCTAGTCTTGTAAAGTATTTCCAAACTTCAGAACTATGTTTCCTAATCTTTTTACTTTCATGACATTCTCCTTCTCCCCCACAAGATTGTTGTCCAGATTTTCTTGGCTCAACCACACTAGCATCATCATCAGCTTGAACTTCAATTGATTTGTCGGTGTCATTGTCTTCATCATTACTGCCAATAACATGATTTCTTATCTTCTCCCTATTTGATACTGAAGCCATCTTTTGTACTAAAACAACAATAAAAATAACATTTACATCAATAGTTTTGAATTAAAGAGATTACAAAGACAAAACAAAAATTAATAAAAATAGAATGCTAAACTAGTGAAGTAGACTGAACAATTTGAAACAAAGCAAAGAAGTGCTGATATGAAAGAACAACTCGAAGGATTAATCAAGCTAATAGAGAGAAACCATAAAGCAAGGCTATTGATCGACACATGGAAATAGAACTAGCCAAGAATCTAAAACCAGAGACCATAATTCTTAAAACCAAGACAATACAATCACCTAATATTACCAACTTAATGCCCTTCTCCCTCCAAAAGTAAGAGTAGGATCTAGGAACACATAAACTTTACAAAAATACAGGAAAATAAATCACTTCCACCAACAAAAGTGGAGCTATAAAAGACTCTCAACAATCCATAGAAAAGAGAAAAAATGGAGTAAAGTAGTAAACCCCAACACTAATAAGATAACTCCCTGTCAGGTGCTAAAAGGCAAAATAAAAGTCCACAGATTAAAGAGGCAGATCTTCGATGTAGTAAGGGAAAATAAAAGTCAAAACAAAAGATCAAGGATCAAACCAAATATGCAAACCTGTTCAGCTTTCACTCAAAAAGATTCTTTCTACGCCAGGAAGGTAGGAAGCATATTATTCATAACAATCAGGAAAGTTCGATAATACATAGGAAGATTATGCATTTACTAGAGCCATATATGTTCACAAATCACAAGATTTGTTTAGACCCTATTTTGTGGAAGAAATATAGAGAAATGTTCACAAAGCAGAGAAGGCACGGGTAGAGACAAATAACAAAAATCGTAGGAATGGTCACCAACAAATAACAGAGACAAAAATGTTTACAAATCACAAGATCATAGGAATGCTCAAAAAAGATTTGAAGGAAACAAAAATCAAAATAGGATACCCTAAAATTAGTTTACACACACAGTGATTTAACCTTTGCCTAATGCGCCTTGGGGTTAAAATCACAATAATTACCAAGGATTGTGTAAAGTGGCACAACCCCGGATCGTTTCACTTGAGGAGTCCTTCTAAACAACCTAAGCTAACTAAATGCAATTAAAACGATAAAAAGGGTATGGGGGTTTTGGTTTGAAGATTCATTTACTAAAGCTATTAACAAAAGCAGTTACTTGTTTTTGGTGTTTTAGATTGATAAGTGAAAAGTGAAAAGAGTTTGGATTAAGGGTGATTTGATAAAACGGGCTTTGGTAGTGCTTCGGTGACTCAAATGCTTCTTTCAAAATGATTAGAGGGAGTTTAATTTACCAAGTCTAATTGAAAAATCCCCAAGCAACCACTAGGGGTCCACTAGCCCTAATTAATGACTAATCTAGCAACCACTTTCATAGCCATTACTTAGGGTTAGTGTTAAGATCCACTTGGTTTGTGAAATGCCTTGAACCAAATACAATTTAACTCTCATGAAGTGCAACCACAACATTCATGCATGGAAGAAATTGACTATAACCACTAGCAACCACTAAAAATGGCTACAACCAAGAATACAACCACAAGTAGATATGAAATTATATCTCAATCACATTAAATTCAAAGCATACACAATATAGTTCACAAACATGGATAGCAATCACATATCCCAAGTCTTAAATCCATATACAAGACCAATACAAAAGAGTAGAAGCCAAATACAAAGGAAATAAGAAATTGTAGACTAGAAACTCCCCTATGTTGGTCCATGAAGCCAGAGCCACCTTCACACCACCAAAGCACCAAGAACTTAGCCTCTCATGTCTTCAAATTCGTGCCCTAGCTGACCCATGATGATAGCCTCCATGAATGAAGAAGATGGAAGGAAATGTAGAGTGGAAATGGAAGGTGGAAGGAGAAAGAACAAGAAAATCAACAAGAATGGAGATGAATTTGAGTGGGAGGATGAATATTTGGATGGAGAATGGAGATGAAGATGAAACCCTAGCAGAGAGGGTGATTTTCGGACCTGAGGGAGCTTGGACAATGAAGAAAGGTCTGAAATTTATCTTATATACTCCCCCAAAAATTTCTGAAACGCACAGCAGAACACCAGATTTCGGGGCCTCGCCGTGGGCCTCTCACGGCGAGGGGCAGAGAGTGTGCAAGAGAAGTGGCCTCGCCGTGGGCCTCGCCGTGGAAGGCTCACGGCGAGGGACAGAAAAGGGCTCAGGAGGAGGGGGCCTCGCCGTGGGCCTCGCCGTGGAAGGTCCACGGCGAGGGATAGAAACTCAGACATTTTGGGGTGCCCTCGCCGTGGCCCTCGCTGTGGGGGAGCCACGGCGAGGGACAGAAACTCAGAATCCTTTCTTATGCTTCCTTGCGCTCCGTCAGCATTCTTGTCCGCAACTTGGCTCTTCCATTGGGTATGCTTCTTCTATGATCTACAAGTAAAATCAAGCCAGAGGTAGCATCAAATGTTCTTGAAAATAGGTTAACAATAATTTATGCTAATTATGCCCAAATTGCCCTTGACTAGAATAAATTCCAACAAAGTGTGTAAAAGTCAGAAATTACCCTAATTAGGTGCAATTACCCCAAGAACATGCAATAATCTACTGATTTTATCAATGAAAAGTGTATAAAAGTATGGTGCAATCACACAGCCTACACCAAGCATCTCTTCTTTTGCCATATCTTCTTTCATTACAGAGCAACATACTCTTTTTTTTCATATAACAGAGCACCATACAGAATTTCTCTATTACTCAGAAAACCAAAACCATAAAACATATCATTTTCTTTCCCCCACCACTAAATTCCCAAAAACACATAAAACAACAAACCCCATATGATTAACAATGTACCCATTACAATCTTGAACTTCATTTCAATTGTTTTTAATTTGTTCTCCTCCATCTCTCGTCTGCGTTTCAGCGTCGCCACCTTACGTTCGATTGAATCGACCTATTCATAAAACCACTCACCATCCTTCTTTTTCCGGAGCTCCTTGTTTTCTTCATATAATTTTTCAATGTCATCAAGCAGCTCCTTAATCACCTCATTTGCCCTCTCACCAAGGTAGGAATCGTGCCAAGCAAAGTAGCAGCATCCCTCATCCTGTCAAGATTTTTCATCATCGAACTTTTCTTTCACCATCAAACCATTAAATCTCATAATAATCTCATATTTACCTGGTTGTACTTTGGACACCCATAAAACATCCTGCCGGGGTTCCCTTCCGTCCAAGATGTCCACCGGGGAGCCACAAAACCATGACGGCAGTATCTGATCTGTCCTTTGTATTGATCTTCACGCTTTGTTTGTCTCATCACGGCCACCCTTCTCCTAGATCTATATGTCGAACTTGAAGAAGATGCCATATCCAGAGCTGTGCTTGTAATTAGGTTATGAAAGAGAAGAAGAAGAGAACAGGGTCGAGTCTTTGCTTGCTGAGGAATAAAATGAGAGAGAGGTGAGGAGATGAGGAGGTTCAACGGTCAACACTAGAGTAATTGCACACTTGTACAAATGAATTTCACACCTGTACAAATGAATTTCACACTTGTACAAACATATGGGGCCCACATGAGTAAAGTAACAAACCGTTTAGTTGAATTAACATGGGAGTCAAATTTGGACCCATTTTGAAAGTATATGACCATTTTTGAACTAAAAAAAAGTAGGAGGTGCCACATGCACCTCAGACAAAAGTAGAGGGTCATTTTTGACCCTTTACCCTTTTTTGGTTGGTTATAGATTTGGACGATTTTCGATCCATATTGGAAACTACTGGCGTTGACATGTATCTGTGTGATTATCATATTGCAAGTAACTTCTGCTTCGGATAACTCATTCATGGCTGGAGCCGAAGAATCGAAGCCTATAATCTCTGACATCGGCTTCAAGGTTCCGCCGCGAAGCATTGTCTCGATAGATTCATAGCACAAGTGCCAGTTTCCTGTCCACAGAAGTCTGATGGCTCCATTCACCGAATTCACAGTCCAGCCACATACTTCGAAAAACAAGGAATGAAACAGAGCTGCACAGATACACGAAACAAGGAAGCATTAGTCAGATTTCTAGGAAGAGAACACAGATTTCCTTATTCTTCTTTGTTTGTTTCAGCCAGCATTTTTTTTAACTAAATTTTAGGAAGGGGTTTTGGCTCAATCCAATCTAAAGGCGGAGTAACTAACCTAGATCCATGACTTTACAGGCCAGGTGGGAGAAGAGTATGGAAAGAGGAGGAAAGCCACCCAATTAACATGATAACATTGTTTATTATTAATTAAAATCCTCCTTTATTATTGAAATATAGTCAGTGAATTAATTTTTTATTTTTGAAGAATCAGTCCAATCTGAACTGTCAATCTTCAATTATCAAAATATTATTCAATAAATCTAAAAGGTTAAATACATATTCAATACAAATCCATTTGCTTTTCTAATTTATTTCTCATTATAAGTTGCATTAATTCATTCATCATCACTACTTTTATCATCTAAATAAATTAAGTAATATTTTTAGTATAATTTATAAATGAAAATTGTTTTTTGCATGGGAAAAATAAAAAGAATGTATTTAAAGAAATATAAAAGTAATCATATAACTCTATAAGTATTTCATGAATTTGGGAAACTTAAGTATCACCTCACATCCTGATACAATTATTTGATTAAAGTATATTACAATGAAAATATTATTTTCATATTATGCAATAACAACTATTTCTCTTAAAAGTGTTAATAGATTTATCATTTATACACTGCCATTACGAAAAAAAACGACTTATATACTACACTTTGAATAATTGTTGTACATTTATTAGAATGATAGTAGTTAATAAGTCCATACTAGTGTGAAAAATTTGTTAAACAATTATAACATACAGTCAAATCGAATAGAGAACTTCTACTTCAATCTCAAAATGCTTAATTTTACACTAAGTGTTAAAAATAAATTATAATTCATTTATAAAAATAACATTTCTTATATAAAAATAACCATTAGTTTTATATTTATTCAAATATTATCATTCTAGATTGATCATAAAAAATATCTAAATATCTAAATGATAATAAAAATCTTATTGAACTTATTATGATGGTAACGGTAACAATGGAATTGAATATAAAATATCGAAATTTTAAGAGGGTTAGATTTAGATTTTGAAATATCAAATAACTTATTTGCAACTAGTCAAAGTTCAAGAAGTTTAATTTTATAAAATTCAAAAATTAGATGGGATGCCATGTAATATGCCATGGGCCTTCCATAATATAATATGATATGTCAACTTCATTTAAAAATATAAAGGAGGTTCATGATAAAAAAGTTAGGAATGTTAAATTTAAACTCTGAAATGTGAAAGTGATTATTCGGTAAATGGCACAAAGTTTAAAGGTTTTACATAATTTAGTTATTATTAGTCAATTATACATGATGATATAATTGATGAGCTGTAGGGAGTTTTTTGGTATTCATAATTCAAATGTTTTTAGACTTGAGATTGTAGTGTTATTAATTATTTGGTGCAAAATATTATAAAAATTTAATTATTTGGTGCATAATGGTATGATATTGTTTTTTAAGGGAG
Source organism: Mimosa bimucronata (assembly GCA_037074515.1). Lineage (NCBI taxonomy): Eukaryota > Viridiplantae > Streptophyta > Magnoliopsida > Fabales > Fabaceae > Mimosa > Mimosa bimucronata. Next base: position 9,968,585 of record CM073443.1, on the reverse strand, counting down.
GGTCACCATTCCCTTTTCATGAATTGAATTGAGGTGAAATTAGGCGGGGAAAAAAAGACATTGGGATTCTAGGGTAAATGTGCGCTCGAACTACGGTATTAATTATTTAAAAGTGCAATTAGTACACTGATATATTTAAATAGGTGTAATTTCACTCTTTCACTAACAAAAGGTAAACTCCGTTTTCTCTCATTACACTACAATATAAGCATTATGGATGCCACATAAGTATTTATTTTGACAACTAATTTATAAGATGCCACATGTATTAGAAAATAGAGGTTTCCTCGTTTGAGGTGATACGAAGCTTCTTCCCCAAACTTTAGGTTTTGTGTGTGTTTTGGGTCGTGCTGCTAGGCTTTTTTTGGGAATGTGGGGTGGCTTTGGGTAATGATGATGTCTACAATTGATGCAGCGGAACACAAGCGGCCATGTAATTGCAGATCCTAGTTTGTAATATCTGATGAAGAAGAAGCAAGAAAGAATAAAAGACTGAGGAACTGCTTGCAAAGATTGATGCTTTGGGTGGATAAGAAAGATGCGAGAATTGATTTTGTTCTAAGGAAGAAGATTTGATTTGCTATAGCTGACGATAAAGATGGGTGATGGTTTTTTTTTTTAAAATAAATTTTACCCCTATTCAAATCCTCACCACACATACTTTCCAATTTTATGGGATTTGATCCCCCAACCTCCTCTACAAGAGAGGTGGGGTCCATTTGAACCAAAGCTCATTGACAAGATGATTGATGGTTAGATTACTTAGAAAAGAAAGAATTTAGGGAAGAAGCTTTGCTCACTTCAGACGGTGGATTTTCTTTTCCAGTACGGACGGTGGATTTGAACTTTTGAAGAAAAAAACTCTTACCTTTTTTTAGTCTTTTTAATGCATGTGACATCATAAAAATTAGCTGGCATATTAAATGCTTATATGGCATCTTTGATGATGATGTGGCATGGAGAAAACAGCAGTTCACATTTCTGTTAGTGAAATGGTGGAGTCAGTATTTAAAAGGGTGCTAATTCCACCCTTAAATAGTTTAGAGTTAATTGTACTTTAAAAAATAATTCAGGATGATAGGTGCATATTTGCCCTTCTTTTTATCAAGTTCAAACTACTTTGTTTTTATGAGATATATAGGAATCTTTATTTTAAAAAAAAAAATCACAGGTTTTTCGGATTTTTTTTATTTGCAAACACATGACTTAAGATCAAGCCATTTATTTAAGTACTCCCTCCGATTCTAAATATAAGATCATTTTGACTTTTTTTTATTGAAGTTAAGGAAACAAATTAGACCACTAAATTATAACATATGTCATATGTAATTAGATTATATGTTAATTTATAAGTAGAATAGAGTAATTTTGATGAATAAAAATAACTATGTACAATTTAAAGTGATTAATTTTGTGTCCAAAATTTTTTTCAAAAAAATTAAAGTGGTCTTATATTTAGGACCGGAGGGAGTAATGATTATTGAATATTACTGTGTGATGAATTTGTTTAAGTGAAGAGAATATGAATTACTTATATATATATATATATATATAAGAGAATATGAAATACTATTGGGAAGAAGAATTTTTTTTTTTTTTGGTCAAATTGAGAAGAAGAAATCAAGAAACTAATATATGAAGTCCAGTAAAAATTATGTTTCAATATTAAAGGGTTACTACTTGACATCATATATAAAAAATAATGCATAGGAAGACTCAAATATAGAATTTGCATTTAAATATCTGATTTATTTTGGACAAATTGAGCTTTTAAGGAATTTATGATTAATAAAAAGGTATTTTAAAACTTTTATAAAATAATTCATTTTCATATGGCTTTGAACTTTCTCTGAAAAATGGCACTAATATATGTTTGAGAGGCATCAAAAAAGCGGGGAAAAAAAACATGATGACAAAATTTAAAACGTTACTAAGGTAACACTTGTTATATTGTTCAATATGCTTTAGAGAGCTCAAAGTTAAGTTCCAAAACGGAGTTTGCAAAATTACCAGCTTTAATTCTAGTTTGCACGGGGATTTTTAATTTTTTTATGTTTAGTTTTGTAAAATCACCAACATTTTGAAATTTTATATTCCTATATCATTCTCCGTATGTTTAGCTTGCATGGCATTTATTGAAACTTTATTTCTTTCATTGTTTTTGTTTTCTTTTTTAAATTACCCCTAATTTTTTCCTTTAATTTCAGTGTTTTTGGTAATTAGCGAAAGCCCAACACCCAATTAACCATCAAATAGCCCTGGCCACTAAATCCTCTACCAACAATGGCATCGTCCAATTCTTCTTGCAATCCTTCCTTCCTCGTACTCTGTCTCTTCTTCAAGCCTCTCCCGAAGGCTTAATTCTCTGGATCTCCTCCTCTTCCTTCAATTTCACAACTTTAACTTGTAGCACATCCATTCTAATAATCATCTTCTGCATCAGAATCAATCTGAACTACCATCTTCCTCCATGATTTCTTATTACACCCAACCCTTTTGGCTTTAATGATGTTGCAGTATATTTGATCATCATTCTAATTTTGTTTTCACTTGTACTTTGCGATTTCTTTTCCTTTGTCCCATCAGGAAACCCAAAAGCCCAAATGTATATGTGAAAAGTAATCATTTTTGGGGTGGGGGTGATTCTGAGCTGTCAAGCTCCAACTTTGAAACTAGTATTATGAGAAATCAGTACTTGAAAGCAGACTGTGTCATCATGGAGTATAGAAGAATAGCCAACAAGTGATAGCAGACTGTATTTTCAGAACATGTTCAACTGTGACCAGAACAACGCGTTTTTAATTCTTTCTTCTTCTATTGCCAGTTCTTTTCGTTGTTTAGCAAGGCACTTCTGCTTTTCTGTTAATTCTGTTATCATGTCTTGTATAAACTTCCCTTCGGCTTCCAGTTCCTTGTCTCTTTCTGCATGTCTTTTAAGCGCATTTTGAATCTTTTCTTCGTCTCCTTCTCCCTGTTCCTTTACTTCTTGAGCATGCCACTTCTTTTTTTCTTCCAATTCTGTTGTCGTTTCTTCTATCAGTTTCTCTGCTTTTTCCAGTTCCTTTTCTGTTTCTGCAAGTTTCTTCTTTTGAGCCTCAATTTCTACTAGTCTTACCTCATGAGGACTCTTTTCATCAGGTGCTGCAGAAGAGTGACTGCAACAAAAGCACATCAAAGTCGCCTGTAAAAATTGCCATGTCCCTGAAAGATAGGAAAGATTACAGGCCCATAAATATGGAAAAATATACTAACTCAGCTATAGTGGTGTCAAGAACGTGCTGCTTATCTTCATATGTAGCCTGCAAGACAGACAATAGAGGGTTGTCAAGGACAGTGACACATGGACAAATTTCAGCATTCGCCATTGATCCTTTCCTTCAATTCCCTTGTTTCTCATTCTGTCTAATTATTTTATTATTTTCTTGTTGTTTTCTCTTATTGTTTTTGCACTAGCACTTACATTTAATTCCTCAGCAAGCTCAGCTAATATAAGCTCAGCATCATCTGTAGCCTGCAAGACAAGCAATGGAGGGTTGTAATGGACAGTGATAAGATATGTGCAAAAATTTCAGCATTGGCCATTGATCTACCTTCAATTCGTTTGTTTTTCTATTCTGTTTATTACTTTTCTTATTTTTTGTTGTTTTCTCAGATTGTTTTGCACTATCACTTCCCCCCTTAACATCCTTGTTCGATTCCTGAGCAAGTTCAGCTAATAATGCATCTCCTGCGGCATCAGACTTCTCCTTGGCATCTCTCTCAGCGGAAGCAACCAAACGAGCCTGAAAAGAGAATTGCAACAATGAAGACAGTAAACTGAAATGTTAGAATATGTTTCTTAACTTGAGAAATACTAACCTTTAAGTATGCCTTAACTAGAGGCAGAAATCCTGGACGATAATCAAAACATGAAACACAGGAAAGCTGGAGTTTTGACCGATCCATCTCTGCAACACTTTTCAGGATCACTCCTTCAATTTTGCCAAGCTGCATGACAAAACAAGTCAGAACGCCGAGGAGGTCATTTTTTTCTGATAAAATGGGCTGAAGTTGACAAACTGACCTTCTCAGATCGGGTTTGCTTCAGTCTCTCAATGGCTGTTTTTATGTAATTTTTGTCAATACCAGATTCATTGACCTTTATTTTCTGTGCTTCTTCCAGAACATTTGTTATGGCATCCAACTCAGATGTATCCCTAACATACTCCTCACTATTGCTGAGCTCTTCTTTTCGCTCTCTAAGAATGGATTCAGTGAAATTTTCATTCTCAACTTCTTCTCGACACAGGTCCTCTACTACCTTCAGTGCTTTGTCATAATTCGTTAGCTGACATTTCTCCTCTAAATATTTCTTTAGCAGATCAGAATTATTCTCAAGAGCCTGTACAAGTACCGATGCTTGATTTGTTTTAATATGTTTTTCGTAATCCCACTGTAAGTATCCACCCAAACATGAACCTGAAAATATCCAAGGTAGGAAAGAATCAATGTTGCTTATCACACCCTCCACGGCAGCACCTCCAGTTGTTGCACCAGTAGCAGTCACTAAACAACCATCTAGAAGCAAGCATGAGGCATCTTCACTGAGACAAATCTCCTCCTTAATCTCGGGAACTTGATTTGAGTCACGTAAATCATTCGTGGGATCGGTACTTCTGTTCGGATTCAACACCAAACCGCAAGCATGAATCAGCTCCACCAAGAATTTGAAGACTTTCTTAAGTCCGGGGGCTCCTAAAAAGCATATACAATCTATTGATTGGTCTAAAGCATGGCTTAGTATCTGAGATCCAGCAAGTCCCAATATCTCATCCTTGGCAAGATTTATAACATAAGTAAGATGGCTAGGAGCCAAATATTTATGTTGAATCAGCTTATCAAATCCATTCTTAATTCTCTTAAGAAGTTCAATACTCTTAGAATCATCTGATAATGGCCAATCTCCAATGGCTTCTGTAATACCATCTCCCTCCGATTTTTCTCTATTCTCTAGCAATTCAATAGCAGCAGAAATGTCCAGGGGCTTCCAAGAACAACGGCCAATCATTTCAATCCATTGATCATCAACACATTCAGGCAGGAATCTCTGCAATTCAGGTGAGACATTTCCATTCCATACATGTTGTTGCACAACATGCTGCCAATGAGATTCTGAATCACCAAACTCCTTAGGACAATCTTTACAAGTGAAGCAAACCCATGTTATCCAATGTTTCCCAGCACAAGTACGTAGCACTACAAGGCTTACAAAGCTTTTTATTTTACATTCTGGAGTTTCTGGAGTCTCAAAATGACTAGTGAGATCATCTACCTTAATCCTCAGAAACTCCTTCTTTGAATCTGAATCTAAAGAATCCCAATATGAATTAACCCTATTTCTAATAAACTCAGGTATTTCTTGCAATAGTCTTTCAACAGTCCTTTTCAATTTTAGTTTCCTCCCAATTAGTTCCAACGTTTTCCCTTCTTCTTTCGCCATTAATTCTGCAAATGTGTAGTGAAAGAAGTCTCAAAAACAGAATTTTCATTCGAGATTTCATTCAAGATTTGATTGAAACTCGTGCGTAAGTCCAATTCGGCTGAGTTCCATTGCCAATTTCAAAATGTGTGGAATATGAGGTAGGGTTTTGCAATCCATTAACATTAATTCAAGAATTTAAGATGTGTAGGTGAAGAAAGTAGATGAATGTTACCGGTGAATGTAGTTGAAAGAAGCATGAGAGAAAGAAATGCACAGAATGCGAACGAATAAACTGAGAGAAAAGAGGAAGTACCTGCCGGCGCCGGAAAATGATCGTCGGCGGCGAATCTTCGGCGGAGTGAAAATCGGAGATTCTTGAACTCTGTACTTGTCTGGGTCCCACACGAAAGTAGTTTCTTTTTTTAACCAAAAGAGAAGAGATACTACTATTAACTTTGGGACCTAAATATCTTAATTTTTGTTATTTATGTATCATATTACAAAGACAATAAGAGTATATTCCAAATTACCCATCGTCCATTGGTTCAGTTGGCGAAGGAGGTTGGACTTCGACCATCTTGGCGAGGGTTCGATCCCTGGGAAAGGCCACTTTGTTGTGGCTCCAATCGCGGTGCTTGAGGAGGCATCTCCACAACTTAGTGAAGTTGAGCGTAACCTACCTGTGTGGATTGGGCGGCTTGCCAACTAGGAGCCTACAAGGACAGGCCCCAGTGGATCATGAGTTAGGGGTCTTGCCCTTAGATCGTGGGTTTATTGTGCGTGAAAAGATGAGAAGGAGGAGGGAATGAATCTTGTGGAAGGGTTTGGGCTTTGTGGGTACTTGACTTTATGGGAAAACGCCAATGAAGAATGCGTGGAATTCACAGTTGAAAGCTATAAAAAGGTGAGCAGAGAGAGAAAACGAGAGATTAATGGTGAAGAAGAAGAAGAAGATAACAAACTTTTGGGGAATGGACAAAATGGCATTTTCAAGGGATGGGGAAAAACAAAATCAGGGAGAAGGCTTTTTTAACAAACAGAAACAAAATCAAAGAAATTAAAGTAGTAAAAGCTTATATATCTCCCTTTAGGTTTTTTCTTTCCCATGGGATATACTTTCTCCCTCTCCCCAGAAAAATAAAAAAAAAATTCTAGTTGAGAATTCAAAGCTAAAAGGAAACATCAGATCCCCTCTTTCACAAGATCATATATATATATCTCTCTCTCTATATATATATATAAGCCACCATAGGATTATTTTCTTCTTGAAACGGAGCATTTTGAGATGGTTTTAGATTTGGGAGGCTCTGGAGATGCATGGGATGAACAGTGGAATGAACAACTAATGGAGGGGGAGAAGAGTTGCAGGGAATAGATGACGTGGAAAAATAGGTGGCATTATATCCTACATGTAACAGCCAATTCAGCACAATTTAGTCAACTAATAGTCAAAATTAATCTTATTAATGGATGGGGCAAAATTGATACATTTTGTATATTTTCGGGGCAAAATTGATCTGAAAGAAACTTCCGGACACTCAGTAATCTTTAGCTACAACTTCCAGGATAAATATGACCTTTATCCCTTAAAACTTTTATAAAAGGATTAATGTTCATATGGCTTTGAACTTTCTCGAAAAGATGGCACTAATATATGTTTGAGAGGTTTGTCCAAAATATATATACACACACACGTTTGAGAGGCATCGAAAAAAGTCAAAAAAAAAAAAAATGATGACAAAAGTTAAAACTTTACTAAGGTAAGACTTGTTATATTGTTCAATATGTTTTAGAGAGCTCAAAGTTAAGCTCCAAAACAGAGATTGCAAATTTAGCAGCTTTAATTCTAGTTTGCACGGGATTTTAATGCTTATTTTTGTAAAATCACCAACATCTTGAAATTTTATATTCCTACATCATTCTCCGTATGTTTCCTTTTGCTTTTTCAAGGGGACATTTTAAAATTTTGTAATTCCTTGTTTTTTTTTTTTTTTTTTAAATTACACCAAATTTGTTCCTTGAATTTCAGGGTTATTGGTAATTACCGAAAGCCCAACACCCAATTAACCAAAAAACAGCCCTGGCCACTGAATCCTCTACCAACAATGGCATCGTCCAATTCTTCTTGCAATCCTTCGTTCCTCGTACTCTGTCTCTTCTTCAAGCCTCTCACGACGGCTTAATTCTCTAGATCTCATCCTCTTCCTTCAATTTCGCAACTTTAACTTGTAGCACATCCATTCTAATAATCATCTTCTACATCAGAATCAATCTGAACTACCATCTTCCTCCATGATTTCTCATCACACCCTACCCTTTTGGCTTTAATTATGTTGCAGTATATTTGATCATCATTCTAATTTTGTTTTCACTTGAAAAACCCTACTTTGCGATTTCTTTTCCTTTGCCCCATCAGGAAACCCAAAAGCCCAAATGTATATGTGAAAAGTGATCATTTTTTGGGGTGGGGGTGATTCTGAGCTGTCAAGTTCCAACTTTGAAACTGGTATTATGAGAAATCAGTGCTTGAAAGCAGACTGTGTCATCATGGAGTATAGAAGAATAGCCAACAAGTGATAGCAGACTGTATTTTCAGAACATGTTCAACTGTGACCAGAACAACGCGTTTTTAATTCTTTCTTCTTCTATTGCCATTTCTTTTCGTTGTTTAGCAAGGCACTTCTGGCTTTCTGTTAATTCTGTTATCATGTCTTGTATAAACTTCCCTTCGGCTTCCAGTTCCTTGTCTCTTTCTGCATGACTCTTGAGCGCTTTTTTAATCTTTTCTTGGTCTTCTTCTCCCAGTACTTTTAGTTCTTCAGCATGCCACTTCTTCTTTTCTTCCAATTCTGTTGTCATTTCTTCTATTAGTTTCTCTGCTTTTTCCAGTTCCTTTTCTGTTTCTGTAAGTTTCTTCTTTTGAGCCTCAATCTCTTCTAGTCTCACTTCATGAGGACTCTTTTCATCAGGTGCTGCAGAAGAGTGACTGCAACAAAAGCACATCAAAGTTGCCATTAAAAATTGCCATTCCCTGAAAGATAGGAAAGATTACAGGCCCATAAATATGGAAAAATATACTAACTCGGCTGTAGTGGTGTCAAGAACGTGTTGCTCATCTTCATATGTAGCCTGCAAGACAGACAATGAAGGGTTGTCAAGGACAGTGACACATGGACAAATTTCAGCATTGGCCATTCATCCTTCCTTCAATTCCCTTGTTTCTCAATCTGTTTATTTATTTTCTTATTTTCTTGTTGTTTTCTCTGATTGTTTTGCACTATCACTTACAACTAACTCCTCAGCAAGCTCATCTAGTGTAAGCTCAGCGTCATCTGTAGCCTGCAAGACAAACAATGGAGGGTTGTAATGGACAGTGATAAGATATGTGCAAAAATTTTAGCATTGGCCATTGATCTACCTTCAATTCGTTTGTTTTTCTATTCTGTTTATTACTTTTCTTATTTTTTGTTGTTTTCTCAGATTGTTTTGCACTATCACTTCCCCACTTAACATCCCTATTCGATTCCTCAGCAAGTTCAACTAATAATGCATTTCCTGCGGCATCAGACTTCTCCTTGGCATCTCTCTCAGAGGAAGCAACCAAACGAGCCTGAAAAGAGAATTGCAACAATGAAGACAGTAAACTGAAATGTCAGAATATGTTTCATAACTTGAAATACTAACCTTTAAGTATGCCTTCACTAGAGGCAAAAATCCTATACGATAATCAAAACGTGAAACACGGCGAAGCCGGAGTTTTGAACGATCCATCTCTGCAACATGTTTCAGGATCACTCCATCAATTTTGCCAATCTGCATGACAATATAAGTCAGAACGCCGAGTAGGTCATTTTTTCCAGATAAAATGGGCTGGAGTTGACAAACGGACCTTCTCAGATTGGGTTTGCTTCAGTCTCTCAATGGCTGTTTTTATGTAATTTTTGTCAATACCAGATTCATTGACCTTTATTTTCTGTGCTTCTTCCAGAACATTTGTCATGGCATCTAACTCAGATGTATCCCTAACATGCTCCTCGCTATTGCTGAGCTCTTCTTTTCGCTCTCTTAGTAAGGATTCAGTGAAATTTTCATTGTCAGCTTCTTCTCGACAAAGGTCCTCTAGTACCTTCAGTGCTTTGTCATAATTCGTCAGCCCACATTTCTCCTCTAAAGATTTATTAAGCAGATCAGAAATTTTCTCAAGAACCTGGACAAGTACTGATACTAGATCTCTTTCCTTATGTTTTATGTGCTGCCATAGTAACCATTGACCCAAACATGAACCTGAAAATATCCAAGGTAGGAAAGAATCAATGTTGCTTATCACATCCTCCATGGCAGCACCTTCATTTGTTGCACCAGTAGCAGTCACTAAACAACCATCTAGAAGCAAGTACGAGCCATCTTCACTGAGACGAATCTCCTCCTTAATCTCGGGAACTTGATTTAAGTTGTGTAAATCATTCATGGGATTGGTACTTCTGTTCGAATGTAACACCAAACCGCAAGCATGAATCAGTACTAACAAGAATTTGAAGACTTTCTTAAGTCCGGGGGCTGCTAAAAAGCATATACAATCTACTGATTGGTCTAAAGCTTGGATTAGTATCTGAGATGCAGCAAGTCCCAAAATCTCATCCTTGGCAAGTTTTACAAGATGGGTAACATGGCTAGCAGCCAAATATTTGTGTTTAATCAGCATATCAAATCCTTCTTTAATTTTCTTGAGAAGTTCTACACGCTTAGAATCATCTAACAATGGCCAATCTTCAATGGCTTCTGTAACACCATCTTCCTCCGATTTCGCTCGATTCTCGAGCATTTTAATAGCAGCAAAGTAGTCCAGGGGCTTCCAAGAACAACGGCCAATCATTTCATTCCAATGATCATCAACACATTCAGGCAGGAATCTCTGCAATTCAGGTGAGACATTCACATTCCCCATATGTTTATGCACAAAATGCTGCCAGTGAGATTCTGAATCATCAAACTCCTTAGGACAATCTTCACAAGTGAAGCAAACCCATGTTATCCAATCTAACCCAGCACGAGCACGTAACACTGCACGTTGTACAAAGCCTTCCATCTTACAATCTGGAGTTTCTGGTGTCTTAAAATGACTTGTGAGATCATCTACCTTAATCCTCAGAAACTCCTTCTTTGAATCTGAATCTAAAGAATCCCAATATGAATCAACCCTATTTCGAGTAGACTTGGGTATTTCTTTCAATAGTCTTCTAACAGTCCTTGACAATTTCAATTTCCTCCTAACTAGACTCAACGTTTTTCCTTCGTCTTCTTTCGCCATCAATCCTGCAAATGTGTGGTAAAAGAAACCTCAAAAACAGAATTTTCATTCAAGATTTGATTGAAACTCGTGCGTAAGTCCAATTCGGCTGGCAATTTCAAATTGTGTGGAATTTACAGTATGGTTTTGCAATCCATTAATTCAAGAATTTAGCATGTGTTGGTGAAGAAAGTGGATAAATGTTATTGGCGAATGTAGTTGAAAGAAGCATGAGAGAAGAAATGCACAGAATGTGAAAGAATGAACTGAGAAGGAAAGAGGAAGTACCTGCCGGCGCCGGAAAATGATCGTCAGCGGCGAAAATCTTTGACGGAGCGAGAACCGGAGATTCTTTAACTTTGTGTTTGTCTGGGTCCCACACGAAAATAGTTTTTCTTTTTAACCAAAAAAGAGATTAACTGTTGTTAATATGAATTCTAGTTGATGTTTCCCGGACCTAAATATCTTAATTTTTTGTTATTTATACTTATTACAAAGAAAATGAGAGCACATTCCAAATTAAATTGGAGTTTACTGTGTGTGTCCGGGAAAAAAAAAGATTTTTTTTTGTTAAATAACATATTATTTCATTAAATAAGGGAAAATGGAGATACAAAACATAAAATAAAATGTTTACAAAAAGAAAACTCAAATAACAATGATAGAAACCCTAAAAATGACATAATCTAACATAGGTAGGAGGAAGCCGTCACTATCAAAAACCGTACCGTCTTCATCATTTCTTCATCGGAATTCATGGGTAGAAAAAAGCTATTACCAGTAACAAAGCCATCGTGAGCAGTGGTTGTTCGAAGAACCATACGAAATGATCTATACCTTTTATCAGCAATAAACCAACCAAATTAGTTTTTGAAAAATCTCCATGAGCAGATTTCACAGAAACAAAATAACCCACAAACACTAATACGAAAGATGAAAATTGGGTAGAAAAAACTCTCTTTGTCGCCTAAACCTCCTAACCAATTTATTTATGCAGGGAAAAGCAACGCAATCATAGAAACAAAGAAAAAACATAAAAATAAAAGTAGACTTTTGCAAAATACAGACGTCTCCTTCTCTAGCCAGAACCGGGGAGGGAGAAATCGTAAAAAAAACTCGCACAACTTTAAAAGAACAACTCTCAACCCCAAAAGTTACGGAAGAAAGGGAGGGGGAAAAATGATTAATGGTAATAAGGTATGTTAATCAATAATCCAATCGTGCAAACCCTACCAAAGTCTTATAGGCTAAAAGGCCCATGGTGATGTGTCTATACACTATTCCTTTTTATTCTTAAGGTGGAAATTGGGTGGATTTTGTTTTAATTTTAAATATAATATGGGAAAATATTTAGGTCCAATTCTCCATTTATTTGATTATGACTTATCCGTTATATTAATTGTGCATATTTAAAAAATGTCTTTTTTTTTTATAGAAAACCAACTTTATTAAGATAAAGTTGGCCCAGCAAGTTCTAGGGTTATTCGGAAGTTTTATCTCAGGAGTAATTTTGTCTAGAAAGCAAAAATCTTCTAGGATAAAATTGGTTCTAAATGAAAACTTTTGTGACAAAATAGAACCTTGACCCTAAATTGTATGTTCTTTTTTTTTTTATATATATTTATAATACAAGGGAAAAACTCTGACTAATTAGCTAGGTGTAGAAGCTACTACATAACCTCTGCTAAGAAGAGAAATAACGTCATCTGGGGGGTTGAAAAATAGGATGATAACCATGCATCACCTCCATTGCTTGTTTCGCCAGGTAATCAGCCACAGCATTCATAGATCTGGGAATATGAATTAACTTTATTTCCCAAGGTCTACTAATCCATAATTTCGCTTCCTGGATCAAAGCTAAATCTTGATGTTGAGTAATAGGATCCCGGTTCATTAGCTGGACTACCTCAAGTATATGTTCTAATCATTCCTTTTATTACAATTCAAGGAAAATTAGGGGGAGTGACCAAGAAAAAATATTTATTATGAGAAGGGCAAAAAATAAAATATATTTTAAATTATTAAATTGACACCTACAAAATTAATTGATTCCCCCTCCTTTCTCTCTCACATAGATATCTAGTGCTTCGAATGTAAATTTGACCTGCCACCAGATTTCAAGTTGTGGAAATATGAATCATCAAAAGAAATGGCTAGGGTAGAGATATAGAGCGCTGGTTTCTTTATTGGTGTTATGTACTCTTTTTCTTTCATTTCATTAGGATTTTTGTTCCAATTGGTTTTTTTAATTGGAGTTTTTTAATGAGACATATTTGTATATGATGGATATCCAAGGAAAAGTTTTATGAATATAATATTTGTATAGATATCCATATCTCCCATTATTTATCATTATCTCTATTATATTCTATTATGTATTTGGTTATCTTGTGTCTCTAGAATTATGCCTATAAATTAGGGGTGTCTAACTTGTCCCGGTCCCGGAAAGTTTAGGTCGGGAATTTCCCGTCCCGGAAAGTCCCGGGACCTGGATCGAGAAATTTCCGAGACCGGGACGGGAACCAGGATTAGGGCCGGGAATCCCGGTCCCGAATTTTTTTTAATGTTGATATTTATTTATTTATTTTTGAATGAAATGTTGATATTTATTTAATCTAAAAGAGGGACTTCTTTATATTTTAAGATCCAAAAACAATTAGCCCAAGGCCCAGATCTTTTTTTTCCTGAGTCCTAAGTAGCTTTTTTTTAATTATCACATCTTACTTGGCAGCCTTCTTTGATCTTTCATAGTTAGACAAAAAATGTTGAGTTTGGGAGTAACCATTTGCACACAATGAACCCATTCACATTTGCACACATCTTTGATTTCCCTTTCTTTTTGCACTGCATCATTTGCACATACTGAAATCATTTCTTTTTGCACTGCAAGTCTGCACCATTTGCAGTTTTGCACACATCTTTTAATCATTTGCACACATTGATAATTCTTAAATCGTAAAATCATTTCTTTTTTTTCATTCAGTTATCTAAGAATATCACATTGCTAAATTATTAATATGAGTTAGTGATGGCTTGTTCTTCTAATTTTCTTCCTCCCTCCCTCAATCCTCTCTCTCTCTCTCTCTCTCTCTCTCTTTTATCCCTAAAAACCGGGAAATCCCGGTCCCGGTCCCAGTGTTACCTAGAAATCCCGGGATCGGGACCAGGATCCAATCTTGATCCCGGCCACCTTCCGGGACTGGGATCTAGGAATGGGGGTTCTCGGTCCCGGGTTTGGACACCCCTACTATAAATAGAGGTTGTATTATGTATATGAAGAAGATGAATTGCGCTTGTCATATGTGAGTGTCAACATTATTAACTAAAATGGATAAGGGTGTATTTTGTCTTGGATTTTTTCGCTCAAGATCGATTTTACCTTAGAAGCTTTTTTTCTTTAAAATTGCCCTGAAAATTTCAAAACATACTGAAATCACCCTATTTCGTTAAAAAACTCACGTGGATGGTTAAAAAGTTGACGTTGACTGTAAATCAATTTTGGTTTTGGTCATGAACTTTGAAAAGCAGTAATTTTGGTCCTTGTACTTTTACTCTTTTTGTTTGGATTCTTGAACTTTGAAATATGAGGTTTTGGTCTTTCAAAGTTTAAAGACCAACGGGTTATAATTAGCAAAAAAGTTCAAAGTTCAAAACCAAAATCAAATGAAAGTTAAGGACAAAACCATCTATTTAAAGTTTATGGACAAAAACTAAAATTGAGTAAATGTTAATGATTAAAACCAACAATTTTAAAGTTTATAAATCAAATAAAAAATTAAGCAAAAATCCAAGAATTAAAGTAAGTGATATGTTGAAAAAAAAAAAAAATCAAAAGTGATAGGAGTATTAACTATTGATAAAAAGGGAAACTTACTCTAAAAGTAAGAAGGACCTTAAAAACTATATTTACTTGGAAGGACCAATTTTTAAAATATTAATTTTAAAAAGACTATATTATCCATAATTACCTCTCCTATATTTGAATATCTAGCATGAATAGAAACATGAAATGAAATGATATATAGATGTCCGTGAAGGGTAATTTCATATTCTAGAATTTATTTTTCTAAAACTTGGTCCTTTCTATTAAATATAGTTTTTAAGGTCATTTTTACTAAATGTTTTTTCTTGCAGGTCTTATAGAGTAATTTTTTTTTTAAAAAAAATAAAGTGATATTAAGTTATTAACTATGTATATGTCAAATGGTAAAAGTGTAATTTTTGTTACGAAAATGGGTCAATCTGTCATCAAGCTGAGTGTAATTGCCATTACTGTGGAGTCTATGGTTGAGCCAAGAAGGAAGAAATCGTATGTGCCATTATTTTGTCTCTCTCAAAGTTCGCTAAAACGAAACGAAGAAACACGCTTCACAATCACCACCGTCTGGAGACGAAGCTTCGAAATTGGAACCTGTTACCTTCATATTCTGTCATCTTCACAGATACTCGCGAGTGGGTGATTTGACATAATCCTTTAGAATGTATTACAGAGGGTAAGGAGCTTTGTTCCTATTTCCACTATATGTTTGTTTGATTTTCTAATAAAGATTGGGGCTCTTTATTTTTTTCCCTCTTGAGTGCAAATTATGGGTTTTATTTTATTCAACAATTCAGTGTATTTGAGTTGTTCTATGGTGAATTCTCTTAGGGCGTTGTTTCTCTTTCTGTTTCCTCTCCGTAATCTTAGTTTCTTTTGTGTAATATTTTCTCCTTGTCTATTATTTTTGAAAGGTTGAACTGATAGTGATAATTCTGTAAATTTTATGCTTCAAACCCATTCCATCCCATTTGTGACAGTGTACCATCTAATCAGTTGGGAAGTTGGGTGAAAACAAGCTTAGGCATGATATGTTGATCAGCTTGGGAGGACATTAATCACTCTGTTTAATGAAGGGAAAACAACCTCTGTTATCATTTAATTAGTTTTGCTTTCAAACTGGGAAGAAACTTCTTGGTCATAAAATGTGTTCTTGAATGTAACCAAAAAGTAGAACATATAATTAAAGGCGTTCTAGTGGTTGCTTGCAGCTGATGTGGTTCTTGATCATAAGGACACATAAGATGTGTTATTGAATTTAACCTAATAGTAGAAGAGGTAATGAAAGGCGTGTTGATTAGTGCCTTCAGCTGATGTGGTTTAATAATTCTATAAAAATAAATCAAAAGTATATACCTTTTTTCACCTGTTCCAAATGCATAATTGAAAAAAATATTTTATTTTTTTTAAATTTGATCATTTCTAGTATTGAGTAACATGCTCTCCTAATAATGTTTACTTGTTATACGTTTGATGTCTTCCATGGGTAGTATCTCCTTGCTGGTTTGACATATTACAGAAGCCCCTATGTCTTGGCGATACTATTGAGTAGGATTTGATGATATTATGTAAATGCCTATGACAAATTTTCATTTGAACGTAAAAGGGGATGCTATTATAATTTGGTGTCTTGGGATTAGAAAAGATATAATAAATTTGTATGGATGGAGGCTTCAACTAAACAAGAGGTTGTCTTTTAAGCTAACCATACTTAATGTTTTTATTAATGCAGTTTCTTGTCATGCTCCAGCTTTTGTTTGTTCAATCTAAAAATGTATTTTCTATAAGAAATAGTCAGTTTTGGTAAAAATGTCCCCTACTTAGTTCCTTTTGTTTTTTTTTTTTTTTTCTGGTTTCTAGTAATATGAATGTATTATCGCTAACCTATAAGAAAAAAAATACTCCCTCTATTCGTTAATATAAGACCTATTTGGGGAGGTGGGTTTGTTCCTAAATATAAGACATCTTTCAATTTTTTCCCACATTTTCCCTAAATCATCTCTGTTAATACTCTCAATAATAAACAAGCAGAAGAGGGAGGGTTGGAATATAGGAATGTGGTTAGGGTGTTTTGGTAATATCATATGATTTTAATTAACTTAACTAACAACCTTAATTTAATCAAATTAGATAAATATGTCTTATATTTAGGAACAGAGGGAGTAAGATTTTTATAATATATGATGAGCTACAATAATTGATGTGGGAGACAGTATCTTATTACTTTCTTTCTTGCCTTGCGCCTCCAAATTTAATGATGGAGATTCAAGCTTTCCTATTGCTAGTTGTTTCAGTGTTACTCGTTGAATCATGTAAATAGAAGCATCTTCCTTCTTTGATTGTTGTCTACCACCTGCGTTTTGCCTGATTTTGGTTGTTCCATTCATGGCTATTGACTTTATTCTGAGATTTTGAAAGATCTGTTGGATTTCTACAAGGCATTGAGTTAATGAATTTGCAGAACTGTGAAAGAATATATTATGTTATTCTGTTTGTAGTTACTTCAAATCTACTGATGTCTCTGGTATTTTAAATTCTTGCCATGACCCAAGCATGCCTGACCTGGGTATAGTTTAGAGTTATCTTTTGGGAGATGAAACTATAGACTGTTGGTTTTTTCCCCTATAATATTAGTTTCTTGTGAGTAGCTATCAGCTTATTACATCTAGGAATGTACTTAAAACCTGTGCATTTATTGGATAGTACTACTACTAAAGAATACCTAGGTGAAGTTTAGAGGACACTTAAGGTATGCCCTTGCCATTTCAAGGGTCATGTCAAACATTTTAGCTTTGTCAGGAAGCTCGCTTCTTCTACTCGTGAGTTTTTTTCAATTAATTGGCTATTCATTTAGGCAGATGCGCACGCATTTGAGGTATGCAGATGGATTGTCATAAAACAACCATTTAAGAAACAAATACTCTCCTCATCTTGTAGGAAAATGGTGGAAGAATAGAAAATGAAGGTAATAATAGGAATAAGGTAAATGTACTAGTTAATAGTATCTTTTCAAACATTTTTTTTATGCCATTTAAAATGAGAGGAGTGGATTTGGTGGATCATTGTATTTATTATTTATAACTTGTAAATACTGCAAGTTTGTTACCTTGCTATCTTCAAATCATGTAGATGTTGATTTTGGTAGGGTTAACAACACATTTACAATATTATCACATAGCCTCCATCTTCTTTAAGAGGGTAAAATATAATATTCTCATTTGAAACTGCTTTCATGTGGTAGGTTTCTTTTGATTTTTATCTATTCCTAACATAGGTTAACTGATGCTGAATCATGCTGATCATTGAGGGTTTTTCTTTCTCTGGAGGAATTGATAAAACACATCTTATTTGGCATGATCCCAATTATGTGATCAACATTAAGCTCATGCTGTGAAAAGAAAAAGAAAAAAGAAAAAAAGCCCATGAATAACTTAAATGCTGACACTAGTGTAACTATTCTTTGTTGTCATGCACAACTCCTGTGTACCTTCTGGCTTCTTTCTTAAACCTTCAATGATAAATGCTTTTCTTAATTTTTCCCCATGAGAAAGCCTTAAATAACCAGGAACATTTTCCTATCTCCTTACTTTTGATTTCACCTGCTTTCTTTCGTAAAACGCATAACAAAAATTTTCCTTTTTATATTTCAGCTTATTTTATCTAATAAAGGAACCCACAGCCACCAAATTGGTGTACCCTTTAACAGTCCCATGGTAGAGTGCCTTTCACCATGGCTGAGAAGAATACATGCAAAACTGAATATCTCTTCCCATGTGATGATAGATCATAACTCGGATTTTTTTGAAGATCATACTTATTTTAAACTAGCAAATTCTGATCCATGGAGTATATGTCTAATGGATTCAGCCACGCACAAGATGAAAAGAAAGCAAGTAACATGATATAACCCTGAGTGTTCAAGAGGCACAGGACTCTCCTAAACAATCAGCTTTTCCCATGCCCTTCTAACAGAATCCTCTTTCGATATATACCCATCCTCTCTTTCTAACTAATTAATGGGAATACTCCGTAATGCCCCTCTTCATGTAAAGCATGCTAGACTTTTGATTGGGCTTGTTCCTTTGCCTAACATATGTAAACTTGGGCCTGTGCTCAACAGTTTCATGTAACAGTTACTAAAAAATCCTTAATGAAATACGTTTATCAAAATATTTAGCAGTTGTGATTTGAAAGATTAAATAAATTATTACAGTTGTTAATGTGAGATCTATATTTATATTTAGTTGTAAATGAATTGTTATTTGAATTTGAAACTTAGAATTACCTTTGTCAATAATTAAGCACAATTTGATCCTTTTGTAAATGCAACTTTTTCATTACTTTTCTTGATCGATTCTCCCTTTATGGTAGTCTTCATAGGCAGGCCATTAGAGTCTTTATAGAAACTGTACCCAGTTGACCTACCTATAATGGTATAAAGGCAGAGGGTAAAATAAGAAAAGATCTGGATAATTACAACCTGACCATGATTACTGGGAGATACAAAATCTCTGGTGTTGTCAATGAACAAGATCCCCCTGAAAGGTAATGCAGGTGTATTGTCTTAAGCAAGTTTCTGCTGGGGGAACATCAAACATGTTTTGAAATAGCTAGCTTTTGAAGGAACAAACAGCTAAATTCTGTTCCCTTAATTTTCTTTTTTTCTGGCCCCATTGATTTAGTAATGAGTTTCTTTCTTTCGGGTTCTGGTTGTTGGTGATTGATGCAGAAAATTTGCTGATGGTGGTGATGGGCGTGAAATGGCTGCGAAACGTCAACGAATTGTCGATCAAGGATCATCATTCTATGGGACTTCTCCTGGTTCCAGTTTCATGTACAATCCACCTCCATATGGTTATGTCAACCAACCTCCTCCTTTTCCTGTGGTTCGTCTGCGTGGCCTCCCCTTTGACTGCACTGAAACTGATGTCGCCGAGTTCTTCCAAGGTCTAGACGTAGTTGATGTCCTGCTTGTTCACAAAGGTGGCAAGTTCACTGGGGAGGGCTTCTGTGTTCTTGGGTATCCCCTTCAGGTGGACTTTGCTCTGCAGAGAAACCGGCAGAACATGGGTAGAAGATACGTGGAGGTTTTCAGAAGTAAGAGGCAGGAGTACTACAAGGCAATTGCGAATGAAGTCTCCGATGCCCGTGGTGGTGGTGTTGGTAGTTCACCACATAGAAGTTCTGCTAGGGCGAAATCCTATGAGGAAGGAAAAGATTCAGCCGAGCATACCGGCGTATTGCGATTGAGAGGATTGCCATTTTCTGCCACTAAGGATGACATAATGGAGTTCTTTAAGGATTTTGTATTGTCTGAGGATTCTATTCATATTGTTATGAATTCAGAGGGGAGACCTTCTGGGGAAGCTTATGTGGAATTTGCAAGCGCTGAAGATTCTAAAGCAGCTATGGTAAAGGACAGAATGACACTTGGCAGTCGCTACATTGAGTTGTTTCCTTCATCACAGAGTGAGATGGATGAAGCAGTTTCAAGAGGGCGGTGATTTCTTAATTTGCC
Source organism: Mimosa bimucronata (assembly GCA_037074515.1). Classification (NCBI taxonomy): domain Eukaryota; kingdom Viridiplantae; phylum Streptophyta; class Magnoliopsida; order Fabales; family Fabaceae; genus Mimosa; species Mimosa bimucronata. The sequence continues at coordinate 9,948,502 of CM073443.1, read as the reverse complement.
TTTACACACTTATATGCTATTCAGTAGTTGTTAACTTATGGTTGTTAATCCAATCTTATAATTTTGCTTTAGCAATGAGGGATATGCTATATTGCATCAGAATGATATGCTTTTTTTTTAATGCTCAGCTTTGAAGAAAATGTACGTTTGCCTAATTTGAACTTAGATATGTTCTTGAAAGAGCAATTCCTGTATAATGTTTCTCATTCAGCTTTTTCCTCATTATGTGATTTGTTCATTTGATTTTGTGCCTTTCTTTAGTTATTAGAGTTAACGAAGGTTTTGAAGTTATAAGTGAGATTGAACTCATAACTTTCCTCTTACAAGGGAGCTTGTGTCGTTAGACCACAAGGTCATTAATATAATTTTGTGGCTTTGAGTGTCTATGGAAGCCCCTTGGTATGACATTGTTTAAATGCTTATGTGGTCCTCAAATTGTTTGATGAAATGAGGGATATTGCATCTTGGAATACTGTTATACTCGGTGCTGTCAAGGAATCGATGCACGGCGTGGTATTAGGTATTCTGTGACATGTGGGCTACTGATGCTTACAAAACAGATTACTTCACTCTGTCAACCCTCTTGACTGCTTGAGTTGAGAGTGTCTGATGGAGGGCAAACAAGTCCATGCACATGCTATTAAGGCTGGATTGGAATCAAATCTGAATGTTGGTAATTCTCCTGTTAGGTTCTGTATGAAGTGTGGAACTCTTGATGATTTGGAATCAGTGTTTGGGAGGATGATTGTGAGAGATGTTATTACTTGGACGGAGATGATGGCCGCATGCATGGAGTTTGGGTTAGTGGATTGCTTTAATATTATTGGCTTTATAAATTGTAATCTTTTGTCAAGGTTTTGTGTGAGAGAGAAAAAAACGGAGAAATGATGAAGAAATCAATCATGACCCACAAGAAAAAAAAAATTACTGCAATGCTCATTTTATTCACACATATCATATTATTAATGGGCAATGATTACCTACTAGAATGGTAAGGTATGAAAATACTTATTAATCATTTATAAAAAAAAAAGGAATAATCATTAATCTATTAGTATCTATAGTTTAATATTAATTTTAAATTGGTCCCTGTACTTTTTAAGTCGTTAAGTACTTCCCTTACAACTTAAGACTCTTTCAAACGTCTCTACCAAAGTACTATTGCCAATCAATAGTAGCAACCTAGTTCAATGATCACATTAATTGAATTCATTTCCTCCTAATGTGAGACTGAATTGTTATTTTTAATTTGATATCAAGGAAAACTAAAAATTGTGCTAATTCTCGTTTTCGCCTGGGTCATCGAATAGACATCTAAACCATCTCTATGATTGTATACCCGCGAAGTATATAGTCATTCTCTTAAAAAATTTTGAACACAAGACTTTCATTAGCTAGCTAGTCTTTGTGCATTTGAATAGCTGTTTTATTCCCAAAAAAAAATAAAAACAAAGAAAGAAAAAGTTCGGGTCTGTAGGCTTGTTTTAATTATATATGGAACGTAATTATTTTTTTCCTATAGAAAATTCTAAATACATTGATTTTTTATTTGAACAGCAGAATATTGATTGTATTCTTTCATAATTGCTTTATATATATAAATTGAATGGATAAAGCAACGGGAAAAAGAAAAAGAAATTAAAAGTTGAAAAAAAGGACATTTGACTCCCTTGAATTTTGGAAATCTCATATAAACTCTAGGAAGAATCTAGGATTTTTAAATGTTATTAAAAGATACTTTTGCCTCTAAGTACAGGTAAAGGAAAAGGGTTAGGGATTTACAACTCTACCACAACAATTTCTAAGTTGAATATATCAATTCACAACTAACTACCTATAAGATTTTGACGAAGCCTTTAATTTTATAATCAACTGACATTTCTCAACTTTTATCTAAGGATTTACAACTTTACCAGAACAATTTTCAAATTGAACATATCAATTCACAACTAATTACCTTGTTTTTGCAATGAGCATTTGATAAGGCTTTACGATGAAAATCAACTTGTGTTGCTTTTCACAACTTTTACATTATTATAACAATTTCCAAGTTCATCATAACAATTCACAATTATTGATTGCACCATATTTTTATATACTTTTCATGGTACCCATCGTTTGTTGGTTCAACTAGCAAATGGGGTTGAACTTTCGACCACTTTCGCGAGAGTTCGATTCCTGGGTACGACCACTTTGTTGTAGTTTCAGTTACGACGCTTGAGGAGGCATCTCCATAGCTAAGTGAAGCTGGGTGTAACCTACTTGTGTAGATTGGGTGGCTTGCCAACCAGGAGCCCACAAGGACAGGCCCTAGTAGATCATGAGTTAGGAGCCCTGCCCTTGGATTGTGGGTGAGCCAAACCCTTTTCCTAAAAATTTTGTATAAAAAAATATACTTTTCATGGTTAAAATCATTGGGTTATTGCATGTTCTAGGAGTAATTGCACTTAATTAGCATTAATTCTAACTTTTGCACACTTTATTATAGTTTATACTAATCAAGGGCAATTTGGTCATAATCAGTATGATTTATTGATTAACATACTCCCAAGAACATTTTGATGCTACCTTAAGTTAAAATCTAATGTAGGTCATGGAAGAAATTGGTCGAGTGAAGAGTGAGTTGCGGAAAAGGAAGCCGGTAAAAGTGTAAAAAAAATTGCCCAAACTTTCTGTCCAACTTCCTGCAGCCACCAAATTTGGTCGCTATAGCAAGCCAAGCCTTAAATCAGTCCTGGAGTCTCTGTCAAACTCGTTGCAGCCACCAAATTTGGTCACTACAATGAGCTATGCGTGACAGTAACTTTGCTGTCACGATTTTTAGGGCTTTTAGGGGGTTATAAATGATACCCAACCCTGAAAATCATTTTTTGCAGGCCTCTAAATTCGAAAATTCTCAGCTCTCCTAGAGTTTCTTAGTCTCTTCCTCATTCCCACTCAAATCCTCACCATTTCCACTCATCTTCACTTCCATTTTGTTGAAATTATGTACTATCTTTCTTCTTCCTTCCATTCTCTCCTCATTTCTCTTTCACTCTTCTCCATTTTCATCCAGCCATGGAGTCAGCTATTGGGGGAGTACTTGAGCTCGAAATTTCATCAATAAGAGGCTAGAATCTTGGTGCTTTAGTGGTGTGAAGGTGGCTCTTGCTTCAGTGGGCGAAATAGGGGAGTTATTCGTTTTCTCATGCTCTTTTCCTTATGTATTAAGTTGTGTGGTTGCATTTCTCTTGTACATTTTGATTGGAGACATAATTTTCCTTTCTAATTGTCTATGAATTGGAATATTCATGTTGGATATTGAGTTATGTCAATTGAATGATATGTTCAAATTTCCTATTGGATTTGTGATGTTATATGATTTTTAGTGGTTGCTAGATTGTGTAGCTTAATTTATCCAATTGAATGTTGTGGTTGCACATTCTTGAGAGGAATCGGTTTTCAAAACTCAAGTTCCAACACACACCAAGTGGAGCTTAACACTAACCCTAAGTAATGGCTATAAAAGTGATTGCTAGATTAGTCATTAATTAGGGCTAGTGGACCCCTAGTAGTTGCTTGGGGATTTTTCAATTGTACTTTGTGAATCTTTTAACTCCCAATATCAATTTTAATGAAGTATGAGAGCCACCGTAACACCACCAAAGCCCATTTTAAAAAATTACTGTTAACCCAAACACCTTTTCACTTTTTAATAAAAAATTACCAAAAATAAGTATTTACATTTTCACTACTTCTATTAAATGACTTTTCAAACCAAAACCCCTTATATTTTATTGTTTTAATTCCATTTAATTAGTTTAGGTAGATTAGAAAGATTCCCCAAGTGAAACGACCCGGGTTTGCAACCCATACTCTAATCCTTGGATTGAATTTTGATCTTAACCCCCAATGCACATTAGGCAAAGGTTAAATCAACTACCTATCTTGTTTTTACAGATAATGGACTAATTATCCAATTTTTTTAACTTGAGATTTATATGCTGACATCACCACCAGTTGAGGTGATCGGAGTTATTAATTATTTATTATGTATAATATTATTTTTCAGAGGAGGATTTCCCTTTTTATGAATTAATTCAGGGTGAAATCGAAAAAAATAATATTAGGATTTTTTTTATCAGTTTCAAACTAATCTTTGTGATATATAAACAATTTTCTAATAAGAAATTTTTACTAAGATAATCAAAATCACAGGTTTAACTTCTAATTTATAAAAAGTTTTTTTTGGTCAATTTAGAAAAAGTTATTATATTATCATATATAAACAACTTTGTTTAACTTGGTGGGTTTTATTTTGGATTTGCAAACACGTGACTTAAAAATCAAACCATTTATCAGGATTGAGTAACGAATATTGAATATTACTTACATGATCAATTTGTTATAGTGGAGAATAAGAAATACTATAGATTATAAAAATAAAGGATTAAGAAATACCATTGACAAGAAAAAATAAAGTAACTAATATCATACAATGTGAATGAAGACTCAAATATAGAATCTGCATTTAAATAAGGGTAAAGGTGCAAATTTAGTATCCAACAATTGCGCAAATAGCACCAAATATAAATAACAATTTTGAGTCACAAATTTAGTATTAATCAAATAAAAATTGTGCAAATATAAGACATTCGTTAACCTGCTGTGAAAATTGTTAAAAATTGGGAAGTGGGGCCCACAATTGTTTATATTATATAGGGTAAAGGTGCAGATTTAGTATCCAACAAATTATGTGAATCACACTAAACATAAATAACAATTTCCTTGATTTATTTCATCAATTATAAGGGTATTTTGGTCTTTTCCTTTGTTAAATAATGCCCGATAATCCAAAGCCTATTGGTAACTGACTAACTGGACTCGGGGATAGGAGTGTTGCCCATATAGGCAGGGTTGTCCCCTCTCCCGACAAGAGCGTTTCCAGGATTCGAACACACGTTCTCAACCTTACGGGGGGCGAGTCTATTTACTAGCTCGATCAACTGCTCGTTGGTAGGGTATTTTGGTTTTTTTAGGATGATGTGTCCATCCATTGAACTTCACATGCCACTTGTCATATTTGTGGGCCCCTCTTTGCGATTCTTAATTGGTTCTAATGGCTAGGAAGTCTGTTAACCAGCTGTTAGAACCGTTTAAACATAGCAAAGTGGGGCCCACAAACATGATACGTGGCTTGTGGAGTGCAAAATGGATAGATACAACATACTAAAAAGACCAAAATACCCTTATAATTGATGAAAGAAATCAAGGAAATTGTTAGTTATGTTTAGTGTGATTTTGCACAATTGTTGGATACTATATCTGCACCTTTACCTTATATAATATAAACAATTGTGGGCCACACTTCCCAATTTTTAATGGTATTCACAGTAGTTTAACAGAGTTCCTATATTTGCATCATTTTTATTTGATTAATACTAAATTTAAACTCGAAAATGTTATTTATGTTTGGTGCGATTTGCACAATTATTGGATACTGAATCTGTACCTTGACCCTTTAAATAATTGATTTTTTTAACAAATTCAGCTTTGTTTAAAGAATTTATGATTAACAAAGAGGTATTTTAATACTCTCATAAAAGGATTTATTTTGATATTGTTTTGAATATTCTTTTAGAGCTGTTTGTATAAGGAGAAGGAATGGAAAATGGGCGGAACCAAAAAAACTTTTGAATCAGATTTAGAAGAATTAGAGAAGTTGGATTAGAAGTTTTTAATTTAATTGTCTTACTCTTATATCTTATGTTATTTATATCTTGTTGGAAATTTACAACCCACTTCTTTAATTCTTTTACAATTCAACTCAGAAAAGTTTCCACTCCCCTCCCCTTCACATCCTTTGTATCAAATAAGCCCTAAAGAATAGGGGTAAAATATCTTTGATAAGCATCATAAAAGAATTATGATGACAAAAGCTAAAACATTGCAAAGGTTAAATTAATTTTGTCAAGTGCCAAGGGAATATATGCAATTGGCATAAAATCTGAGTGGTTTTTACATGTAACAACTCATATGCCTTGTAATTCATATTGACATGAATACCCATCAAATCGTGAGATTCCCCAGTTAATAAAAACATAAAACAATAACATAGGCCTAACATAAAAGGAATAGGGCCTCCAACACTTAAATTTTAAGTTCCAAACCAAAGTTAGCAAATTTAGCCACTTTAATTCTAGTTTTGATGTCTTTTGGCCAAAAAAGAAATTATAGTGTTGATATCTAGTTTAGTAAAAACACTAATAAGTAAAGAAGCAATGTTCCCCTAAAAAGTGAAAAATATCTCTCTTCACACTTCATAGCATTTTCATCTAGAAAATTCTGAAATATTGCAGGATTCTTAAAGAAAGGAGAGGTAATATACTCCTCATGTCCTAATTATAAGAGAAAGGTGATGTCGTGACGACTATGAGGTTTTCGTTGTCACCGGTGACGTTGTGTTTTCTATCGTCATCTATGACATTGCGATTTCTGTCATTGCCAATGATGGTGTTGTTTCCATCGTTGTCAGTGACGTTGTGTTTTCTGTCATCGTCGGTGACATTGGGGTTTCCGTCGTCATCGGTGACATTGCTGTTTCCATTGTCGTTAGTGACTTTTCGATTTCCATCGTCGTCGGTGACGTCGCAATTACCTCTGGTGACAGTGCAATTTTCGTTGTCATCGTCGGTGACGTCGCATCTGCCGCCGTCATCGTGACGTTGCGCTTTTCATCGATATTGGTGATGTCATCTCCGCCGTTGCCATCAATGACGGTGTGGTTGTGTCATTGTCGATGACGTTGAGCCCGCCGTCGTCATCAATGACGTTGTGATTTGCATCTTTGTTGGTGACGCCGCGACCATCGTTGGTGACATTGCGGTTTCCGTCATTGTCGGTGATGTCACAACCTTCTGGATGTAATTTGAGTGATGGATAAGTGGTAGACTTAAACTTTCATTGAGAGAAAAAAATTCTTGTCTTTGGAAAAAAAAACTGAAAAACAAGTACAAGTTGTTTTTTTTAAAAAAACAACTTTTGTTATTTTTGTTTTTGAGAAAAATTATTTGGAAACTAGTTTTCGAGAACAATTATTTGGAAACAAAATCTACCAATCTAGCCAAGCTATTGCTAGCTCCTCCTCCTATACAAGCCAAAACCATCAATTTCATAACAGGAGAATCCGAGATTAATGGGACTACATATTCGGCTGCCAAGAGACACACCCGAGTCTTGCCAGTTGTTTTCAAAGTATTGTCTATCAAAAACTTTGTAGAAGCCCCATAAGAAGGGCCTATTTCATTCACAGAAGACAAGATCACTGTTATTCCTGACCATCCGCATGATGATGCCATGGTCATATCTCTCACCATGGCTAACTTTGAAGTCAAGAGAGTCTTGGTGGACTCGGGAAGTTCAATAAACATTTTATATCTCTCCACCATTAAGGAGATGGGTCTTGAGTCCTCCATATAGTATTACTCCACAACCTTGGTCTTTGGGAATGAGGTTCCTAACAAGACGTTAGCAGTCATCAACCTTATAACTTATATTGTGGGGATGAATAAGATGTTCACTTATCGTGTGATAGACTGCCCCTCAACCTACAATGCCATTCTCGGACGCCTTTGGATCCATTAGATGAACACAGTCCCATCGACCTTATATCAAAGGATCAAGTTTAATACTCCCTGGGGAGTGAAGAAAATTAAGGGTAAGCAGCTCACAGCACGAGAATACTGCGCCTATAAAGGCCGCCAGTAAAGCCCTTGCATAACAACCACAATGATCATCCCTGCAATCCTATGCTAAGGGCAAAGAAGTAGAGGAGTTGGTGCCCACATCCATCGACCCTTAAGTCCCAGAACAAAGAGTATTCCTCAAAGCAAACTTAACCCCCGAGATAAGAAATCAACTTCATTCCTGTTCTTGAACCGAGATTGTTTCTCTTGGTTTCACACGGACATGACAGGAATAGATCCCAACATCATCACCCACCAACCCAATGTGGACCTAACATTCAAGCCAATTAAACAAAAGTGGAGAAATTTTGCCCCAGAGAGAAACAAAATCATAAATGAAGAAGTCCAGAAACTTTTGGACATTGGTTTAGTTCGAGAACTCCAATACCCAGATTGGTTGGCTAATGTAGTCGTGGTGCCCAATGAGAATGAAAAGCATAGTGTGTGCATCGATTTCATAGATTTAAATAAGGCCTTGCCCGAAAGACTCCTTCCCATTACCACACATAGATTTAATGGTGGATGCCACTTCGAGACACAAATTGCTGAACTTCATATATGCCTTTTCAGGATACAATCAGATCTTGATGCATCCGAGAGACCAAGAGAAGACTTCTTTATCACTGAACGAGGAACTTACTGCTACAAGGTCATGCCTTTCGAATTAAAGAACGCAAGAACCACTTACCAGAGACCCGTGAATAGAATGTTCGCATCCCAGCTCAGAAAGACAATGGAAGTATACATTAATGACATGCTAGTAGACATTTGACCTTCTGAGGAAGTATAATATGAAGTTGAACCCAGAGAAATGCTCTTTTGGAGTTACCTCCAGGAAGTTCCTAGGTTACCTGGTGTCTTGTCGAGGAATAGAAGCACATCCTACACAAGTGAAGCCAATTTTGCAGATCCTTTCTCCTACTTGTACCAAAGATGTCCAGAAGCTATTGGGGCTGTACTTAACAGATTCATTTCCAGATCCTTAGCCAATCTTGCAGATCTTTTCTCCTACTCTGTTGTGGCAAGGGTTGCTGATAACTCCTAGAAATTCATGATTATTTGAGTATATTTGTCTTGAGTTTTTGTCTATTATTTATAAATTTTGGATACTCAAGAGGGAAAAATGCTCATTTGATTTTCGGTTGCACATTATTGTATATTTATGTAGATTTTGATTGTTTTTATAGTTAATTTCTCATGTTATTGTATATAATTTTTGTAGGAATAATTTGATGCAATAAACAAGAGATTTCAACCCTACACCAAGATCCCAATTGAACAAAAATAAGAAGAAGCCAAAGATCAGCCCAACAAATAAGGAAAATAGAGCAAAGCACCAGAATAAACAAGACTTCGCCGCGGCGAAGTCACGGCGAACTTCAGCTGCCTCTACCCATTTTTGGTGACTTCGCCGTCATCTCGCAGCGGCGAAGCCGCGGCGAGCGCAACACATTTCTAGAATTTTTGGGACTTCGCCGTGGCTTTCGCCGCGGCGAACTGCGTGTTTCTGTGCGTTTTGGACAGAACAGGAGCACGTTTTAACTGATATAAAAGCTAGGGTTTCGTTGTGAGCCCTCATTCTTCGACTTCTGGGCATTCTTGAGGGTGTTTTGCTCTGCTAGGGCATGGAGTTTGGAGGGGATTGAGCTTGGGCTTGGAGCTTTGAAGAGATTTGTGCTTCCTCTCTTGGTTTATCTCTTCCATCTTCATTCTCTTCTCTTGTTTTGTTTTGTAATGTTGTATATATATGCTCCCATGGAGTTGTAGAACATGAGTAGCTAAATACTTTGATTCTAGGATTATTTTGAACCCTTGTATGTATTGATTCTTGATTCCTCCTCTTATGTTGTGATTAATGATATCTATGTGCTTATTTTACTCTGTTCCTAATGCTTCTAAGTGCTTGATCACCATTTAGATGTTGGGTTCACTTGATTTATGACTCGAGAGAGCTAAGTTGAGTGTAGAACTTGGGTAAAATAGTGCAAGAACCTGAAGTTTGCATGGAATGGATGGTTTTGTTGGTAAGATAGAGATATACTTGCTAGCATTGCATAGTCACATTAGGGTTGGGGCATTAAAATTGGGTTTTATTAACTTGTAGCAAGAGATTGTGCAACTTAAATAAAACTAAACACTTGTTCTTGACGCGAGAGCGCTTTTACGAGTACCCAATGAACCCTAGATTAGCACATGGTGTTGTTGAGAGCTTCTTTGAGGGGAGGTTAATTGAGTTTTGAGAAGTACAAGGGGGAGAGATAATCTTAGGACCCATTTTAGCCTTGAGGTTGGAGAATCACCTGTTTATAATTTTATCTTCATTTTATTTTCTTATTTCATTTTCAAACTCTACATTTGTATCACTCAAATTGGGCGAGAGTGTGATAATCATTGTTTGACCGGGTTTCGGACAAATCCTCGTGGGAACGAAACTTTACTCACTACTTTATTTCTTGGCGCGACCCGTGCACTTGCGGCGCAGGGCGAACAATTGCTAATACTAATAATTCTCCATCAAGATTATGTATTTCACGTTGTCTAGTATTTGCTAATGCTGCAGGAACATTCACGGAATCACCAAAAGATTTTGCGTGAAAATAGTCTTAAATTATGGAACAATGATCTTGAAAGCAAGAAAAATTACGCTTATAACCCTCTCAATAAGTATAAACATTCAAAACATCCCATATGTCTCAGATTCTTATGAGCCTTAAAGATACTTTGATTATAATTATGAAATACGCTCTTGTAGATGTGAACGAGAACCTCCCCAAACCTCCCGTTATGAATGAGTGCCTCATTTGTAGATGCCCAGACTATTTACAAGGTATGAATACGTTTTCCAAAACTCCCAAATTATTGTCTAAATTTAAGAGAAAGTATTAAAAGGCTTAAAAGGGCCTACTAGCCCATTACTTGTATATTACTAAAGTTACGAAACATCCCAGAGTCATTGCTCTTACAACGCTAATTTGAGTCATGGGAAGCACAACCCTGAACAAACTACATTTACATAATGCAAAAGGGGAACTTAGCCATGATAGTCCAAACATACCATACAAAAACAAAAACAGAAATCCTATGACCTACGAACTAGAGACATAGCCTGAGCTCATTGGGGAGGAGGGTTTTTCTCGGTATTAGCCTCCGAGATGCTTTTACTCTCGTCAGCACCTTCTTGGGTAAGGCCCTCTTAGGGAATAACAGCCTTCTCTAGGAGATGCCCGGAAGTGACTTTGTCTTCTTTTTCACTACCCTCTAACATTTCGGTGAGGGTAAACTCTTCGTGATACTCTGCCTCCCATTTTTCTAAATCTTAGGACCCAAATTTCCCTTCATTAAACTGCTTGGCCATCTTAATCCAAGTGTGGAGCATAAGCCTCCTCGCCACGCTTTCTTCTCTGGCCTGCAAGACATCCTGAACGTTCTTCAAATCGAGGATCTCATCTTCTAAAGCCACCTTCTCGGATTCCAGACGCGCAACATCACCTTCTCTTAGCTTTACCTTTTCTTCAAGGTCCATGATTTTATCTTCATTTCTTCCTCTACAATCTTCATCAGTCCCTGAAATCATAGATAACTTCCATATCCCGAGCGTCATTCTCAATCTTTTAAACAACGATCAACAAGTCCTCTTCAGTCTTCCTTAGCTGTTTAATCTCATCGTCCTTCTCCACCAACTGCACCCTCATTCGGGCATACTCATTACCCCGACTCTTTGCCTCATTCTCGAGGAACACGCTCAATTGATAAAGTTACAAGAGGATCACATGTATCTTAGATCCAAAGAACGAATAGATGAAAACTACCTCAAATGACTTTCGAATGATTGCATTCCATGCTCCTCGATTTCTCATGGCGGTGAACTCCACAGCGTCCCTAAGGAACAAGAGCTTGGCCGCTTCGCCTTTGATACAATTAAAGTCCTCATGAGATGAAGCCCCTTGGGGAAACCTTATTAGAAGATCATCGGGATACTCTTGATGGTCCTCCAGCTTGTGTTTTACCCCTATCTTTGCTAGAACCATGTGAACATTAGGCACTTTCTAAGACCATACCCCCTGGAAAGCATGCACATCGATAGTCTTAGTCCTACGGGAAGCACTGGGAGAAGAACATGAGGCAGCAATGATGGTTTCGGGTCTCGTAAGGACCGCCTTAAAGGTCTTAACAGGAACTTACTCCTCTATCACAGGGAATATGGGAGCCTGCTTGGATTGAGAACTCATACGAGACTTCTTCCCTCCACACGTCCTAGAGGCAACTGAAGCACCATCTATGTCTGGACTCGAATTCTTAGAAGGAAACTTCCTCTTCCCAGAGGCCATGTTAGAAAAAGTAAGGTGAGAGGGGATCTTACCTTTGTTTTCCTTGTCCAACTCTGTAGAACACAGAAAGCAAGAAATCAAGAATGATAAAGAAAATCCTGGGATAAATCAACGAGATCCCAAGAAGTGACTTACGTGACTTAAAGATCTTGACATAAGTTCTCTTCTCTCGAGACAAGGACCAAACCATAACCATATACTCATCCGATTCTGGTCCTGCATCCGGAGCCTTCAATGCTTCAACATGATTTACATATGGAAGAATGGGAATATTTAGCCTGAAAACCCTCTCGAGATGTGACCAAAAAGGAAAGAGAATGGTGATATACCTCTGTTGTTCCATAAAGTGCGAATAGCCATTCCGGCAGCCACCAAAGTAGACTTGTGCATGAAGAAAAACCTCTTATTCCTTTTCCTTTCGAAATCCTTGGGGATGATAGCTAAGTGGCCTGCTTTGGTAGGTGTTAGGGTGTAAAAACCGGGAGCTTTCCTCCTAAAGCTGTAGCACTTGAGGAGTTCTACCAGAGAGAAGCAAATGTTTAACTCCTTACACAAGAATTCCAGGCACAGCTTGGGATGAGTTGTAAAGGCGCTCAAAATGCTGGCAAAAATCCAAGATGAGAGGAGGCAATGGAAGATAAGGGAAGAGTTTAAAGTAATCGAAACACAGAGCTGTCCAATTTTCACTACCCTAGTCCATTCACTCTTTGGGACGGACCAGGTGCTCTGATCAGTATTCCCCTAACCATCCCATATCTGTCAGGAAAAGATGCAAGATTTTGCTCAAATATCATAGGGATTCATCCTGTTTCTTGAGATCCATGATCTTAGTACTCTTCGTTGGTTTTAATAGTTCAGTACGAATCAGTGCGAAACCTTTTGGGAGCTGATTTGACTTGTCCATAGGAGAAGCTGAAGTGTGAGAACGAGAAGACGAAGAAGCAGCCATAGGTCCTGCAATCAAACCCATATCCCTGATCAGCCACTAGAAACTCGAAATCCCCAAAATGCAAGAATTAAAGTTTAAAAACAGAAATCCTAGTCCCCTGGATTTCTGATAGAATGTTTGAAAAAAAGTAATGTCAAAATGAAAAATGCAGGTTATGAAGAAGGAGGAGACTTACTAGAATATGGACAAAAGTCTGAGATTCAAGAGGAAGCCGAAACGTTGAGAGCAGTTTGAACTCCAAAATGATGAAGCTAGAAATGATTGAAATGCAAGGTATTGGAACTACTAGAAAGGAGGGAAATTTAAACGCATTCTCTAATACAGACGTGAAGAGTGGCAGAGAAAGGCATGATCAACGGCTACAATGGTTCTAATCGACATTAAAGAATAGTTGTACCTCCCCATGCCAGCCTTCGCTTGCCATGTGGAGCTAAAGGAGTAAATGTACGCCTCCAAAAATCTCCTCCTATTTCCAAGAGCCATATCGTTTCTCCCAGACTCAAGAGGCAAGCCCGGTCGTGAAGATCCACTCTAAGAAGCAATATGTACGCTCAAAGCCCTAGGCATCATATGACCATCCTGGGCCAAGAGATGCTGAAAAACAAAAAGCCCGCTCAACCAAGAAGTACGCCCAAGACTACACAACAGATATATCCAAATTTTTCTAGGTGGCAGCAGCCTGAAAGAGCAGTGAGAGATCAACAAAGATCTTAGAACATAGCCGAATAACTTGCAAGAATAGGTCTCTAAGGAGCGTATTGGGCAAGATCATGGCACAAGAATGGGAGCTTTAGTGGCCATGATCTGAGGAACCACTTTTCAAAAGTTCACCTGATAAAACAAGGAAGGGGGAGTCAGAAAAGGGCATGAAAACACATCTAAGCAAAAAACACTACTCTCAAGAGCACTGAAAGCATCTTATTTATTGATTTTTCATTGTCCATTGTTCTTATTTTTACTCTTGTTTCAGTTCATATTTCCCTATATTTTTCTAGACTTGTTCAATTCTTGTTAGTCATTGTACTGTCACAGCATTCGTTCTCAGATTACTAGTGACCTGTTTATTTTAATTCTTGTACTTCACTAAAAAAAGTAAAAAAGACAAGATAAAAATATCTTAAATTTCATTGTTACCCTTTTTTGACCACCACATAGGTGCAACAGAAAAGTAATTGCGAAAATTGCACATCAAAGTCACCTATCATAATTTTCATGTAATATCTCAAATATATGAAAGATTTCAGGCCCACTAATATGGAAAATTATACTAATTCCACAATGGTGTTAAGAACCTGCTCCTCAACGCCAAACACTGGCATGAAATTTGATTTTTTTGCTTAAACTGTTTGTCAAAACAAATATATCATTTGGATAAAAATATTACTACATCTGTTTCTAGATATAGGATCTATTTGGGAAGTGAACTTGTTCCTAATATAAGACATCTTTCTATTTTTTTCTCACATTTTTCATAAATTAACCCTATTGACACTTCTCAATTATAAATAAGCAAGAGAGAGGATATAAATAAAGATATGTGATTAGAATGTTTTGGTACTATCATGTGATTTTAATTAACTTAACAAACATCCTTAATCTAATCAAATTAGGTAAATATGTCTTATATGTAGGAATAGAGAGAGAGAGTACTATTAATTAAAGACGTCTTTATATTTTTTGTCACATTTTTCCTAAATTAACCCTATTGTTACTTCTCAATTATAAATAAATATATGTGATTATAATGTTTTGGTACTATCATGTAATTTTGATTAACTTAACTAACATTCTTAATCTAATCAAATTAGGTAAATATGTCTTATATTTAGGAACTGAGAGAGTACTATTAATAAAATAGGCATATGGGAGGGGGTAGGGGTGGAAATAGGCCGATAGGTTTTAATTAAATAGGTCTCAGTCAGTTAAAGTTTATGCTTGCATATGAGCCTTTTTTTTTTTTTGCCTTGAGCCTTTAAAAGACTTGAAAATGCCTAAAATCTTACTTAAACTGTTGGTACTTAAATAAAATAAGAATCTCATATAAAGCCATTTAAAATACGAAAATCCTAAATCAAGTCGGTAAATTCGATAAATCTTTGATTAAGCCATAAACTCAATTTAAGATTTAAAAATATGAGTAAAATGACCTAAACACCCTTTTCCTTACTTATTTTCTCCTCCTACTCTCTTCATCTCCCCCTTTTCAACCCTTATGCTGTGTTTAGTCGGGGAAAAAACTTAGGGGAGAAGAAAATGAGGGGAAGAGAAAAGAGAGGGGAAAATTCCTTTTATACTTGGTTGACAAGAAAATTGGTAAACATGATTTTTTACCCGCCTCCTTTTCTCCTCCCCCTAGTTTTTCTCCTAATCCAAATAGATAAAAATTCATTTTCTCTCCCATTTTCCCCCAATTTTTCTCCCCAACGAAACATAGCGTAAAATTTTTTTGTTGGTCTTTTGAACTCTAAAACTCATAGTAATCTAACTCGACTCGGACAGGTCAACCTGGAACATACAGACCTGGCTACGGAGCCAGTCTGAGTTGTCTACCAGCCTAGGGTAACCAGGCACATATCAGGTTTAACCGGGGTAACCCGGCGGGTTGCTAGGTTGACCTGGTTTGTTTGTTTGTTTTTTTTTCAAAAACCATTTTTAATTTTTTATGAGTATTAATTGTAGGAAGCAATATTGGTCAAAATTAATGATGATTTTGGTGTTAATAACTACTCCCTCCGTCCTATAATATAAGGTCCATTTTTTGAATGACTTTGTCCCATAATATAAGGTCCTATTTGACTTTGTTTGAGTAATAAATGCTTTTTTTCCCATTTTACCCATGCATTAATTTTCTCACACATTCTCTTTCATCTTCTTTTCATAATTACCCCATCTCTTACTCATTCATAAATAAGGGCAATGTAGTATATTTCCTACACATGTATTTTTTTTAACTAACTCTAACTAATTTTTTAGGAACCCGCAATTCGGTTAAAAGGACCTTATATTGTGGGACGGAGGGAGTATGAGTTTAGTCACTAAATAACCATAGACATGAATATTTTATTATCATTTATCTATTTTGATATTTTCTATGAAGAATATTTAATGATTACTTATTATGGTGTCATTGGATGGTTAATTTTTACTATAATATCAATATGTCAAAGAAATTATAAAGAATTTTGAATAAATATATGATTATTTTGTTAGTGATTCAAGGTATTGAATTAATATTTGAGGTAAAAATTATTTTATATCAATGTGATATGATATCAATTTGTCAAACAAATTGTAAAGAATGTTAATATTATAGTGATTTTTTTTTATAGTAATTCAAGGTGAGGAAAATAAAATTTTTCTTTAGAATTTATGAATGTGTGATAAAATTTTAAGTATTTTTTATTTCACACCGGGCAGGAGTTCCGAGTCGACTACGGGTTGACCTACTGACCTTATTGGGCGAAAGTGCGAAAATGCCCATATAGTTTGGTTCAAGGTGTACCTAACACCGTGAAGTTTTTTTACCCAAAAGTGCTTACATAGTTATTAAAAGGGGCCAAAAATGCCTATGTCATCAATATACACTAACAACGTTAAGTTTTTCAATGTTTGGGAAAATAAAAGGTGCAAAAATACCCATGAAAGAAGTGTATCCAACACCGCGAAATTCTTTTTTGCCCAAAAGTACACATATAGTTACCAAGATGGTTCATTCAGTGATTATGCCGTTACTTTACACATGTTAGGCAAAAGAAATACACAAGATATATATACCTATGAGATATGTATATGTATATGTATGTACACACATATTGCTCACATATGGAATGTTTAGGATTGAATATGATCATATGATTATGGATTATAAAAATCCTTGTTTTTCTTTCCAAACTTTCATTTAATTTTCCCCAACCACTCCAATTATTCACTAGCATGTATGGTAAGAGTGTAATTTTTGTTACGAAAATGGGCCAATCTGTCTTTTCAAACTGAGCGTAATTGCCATTACTATGGGTTGTGGTGCCTATGGTTGAGCCAAGAAGGAAGAAATCGTATTTGCCAATATTTTCTGTCTCGCAGGTTCGCTAAAACGAAACCAAGAAACACGCTTCACAATCGCCACCGTCTGGAGACGAAGCTTCGAAACTGGAACCTGTGACCTTCATATTCCGTCATCTTTATAGATAATCTCAAGTGGGTGGTTTGACATAATCCTTTAGCATGTATTACAGAGGGTAAGAGTCATGGTTCCTATTTTCACTATATATGTTTGTTTGATTTTCTATTAAAGATTCGGGTTCTTTATTTTTTTCCCCTCTTAGGAGCAAATTATGGGTTTTATTCATTATGTAATTGATTGTTGTTCTATGGCGGAATCTCTTAGGGCGTCGCTTCCCATTTCGTTGTTTCCTCTCTGTAATCCTAACAGTTTCCTTTTTCTAATCTTCTTTACTTGTCTGTTCTTGTTTTTGAAAGTTCGAACTCTCTGTGATAATATTGTAAATTTTATGTTTCAAACCCATTTCAACCCCATTTGTGACGTTGTACCATCTAATCAGGCTGGAAGTTGGGTGAAAACAAGTTTAGGCATGATGTGTTGATGAGCTTGGGATGTCATTAATTATTCTGTTAGATGAATGTTTTGAGGGAAAACAACCTCTGGTATCATTTAGTCCAGTTTAACTTGTAAACTGGGAAGAGACTTCTTGGTCATAGGATGTGTTCTTGAATGTAACCTAAAAGCAAAATATATAATTAAAAGCGTGCTAATAGTTGTTTGCAGCTGATGTAGTTCAATAATTCTAAAATCTATAAACTTAAGTCTAAAGTATGTACATTTTTCCGCCTGTTCCCAATGCATAAATGATTTATTTTTTCTTTTTTAATATAGATCTTTCCTGATATTGAGTAATATTCTTTCCTAGTGACTTGTTATATGTTTGATGTCTTCCATGGGTAGTATCTCCTTGCTGTTTTACATATTACAGAAGCCCCTAAGTCTTGGCAGTACCATTGAGTATGATTTGATGATATTCTGTGAATGCCTATGAAAAAATTTCATTTGAAGGTAAAAGGGAGACTATTATAATTTAAAGTCTTGGGATTAGAAAAAAAATAATAAATTTGTATGGCTGGAGGCTTCAACTAAACAAGAGGTTGTCTTTTAAGCTAACTATACTTTAGGTTTCTATTAATGCAGTTTGTTGTCATACTCCAACTTTTGTTTGTTCAATCTAGTAATATATTTTCTATAAGAAATTGTCAATTTCTATAGGAATGTTCTGTACTTAGTTCCTTTTGTTGTTTTTGTTCCTAGTAATATGAATATATTTTCACTAACCTATAATAAAAAATAAGATTTTTGTAGTATGTGATGAGCTACAATAATTGATGTGGGAGACAATATCTTATTATTCCTTTCTTGCCTCTTGCCTCCAAATATAATGATTGAGATTGAAGCTTTCCTATTGCTAGTTGTTTCAGTAATACTTGTTGAGTCATCTAAACAGAAACATCTTCCTTCTATTTTGTTGTCTACCACCAGCGTTTTGCCTGATTTTGCTTGTTCCATTTGTGGATATCAACTTTATTCTGAGATTTTGAAAGATCTGTCGGATTTATACGAGGTATTGAGTTAATGAATTGTCAGAAATGTGAAAGAGTACTTTATGTTCTTCTGTTTGTAGTTATTTCAAATCTACTTATGTCTCTAGTATTTTAAATTCTTGTCATGACCCAAGCATGCCTCACCCGAGTATAGTTTAGCGATATCTTTTGGGAGATGAAACTATAGACTGTTGGGTTTTTCCTTTGATATTGATTTCTTGTGAGTAGTTATCAGCCTATTGCATCTAAGAATGTACTTGGAACCTGTGCATTTGTTGGATAGTACTACTACTGAAGCATACCTAGGTGAAGTTTAGAGGACACTTAAGGTATGCCCTTGACATATCAAGGGTCATGTCAAACATTTTAACTTTATCAGGAAGCTTGTGTCTTCTGCTCGCGAGTTTGTATCGATTAAAATTGGCTATTCATTTAGAGATTTTGATAGGGTCAACAACACATCTACAATATTATCACGTAGCCTCCACCTTCTTTAAGATGGTAAAATATAATATTCTCATCTGAAACTTCTTTCCTGAGAAAGGTTTTTTATTTTTTTTTATTACTTTTACCTATTCCTAACGTAGGGTAACTGATGCTGAATCTTGCTGATGATTGAGGGTTTTTCTTTCTCTGGAGAAATTTATGAAACACATCTTATTTGGGATGATCCCAATTCAGTGATCAACAATAAGCTCATGCTGTTAAAAAAAGCTCATGAATAACTTAAATGCTGACGCTGTTGTGTGAATATTCTTTGTTGTCACCCACAACTCCTGCATACCTTTGGGCTTCTTCCTTAAACCTTTAATGATAAATGCTTTTCTTAATTTTTCCCCATGAGAAAGCCATAAACAGCCATGTACATTTTCCTATCTCCTCACTTTTGATTTCACCTGCTTTCTTTCGTAAAATGCATACAAAAAATTTTTCTTTTTATTTCAGCTTATTTTATCTAATAAAGGAACCCACAGCTACCAAATTGGAGTGGCCTTTGACTGCCCCATGGTAGAGTGTCTTTCACCATAGCTGAGAAGAATACATGCAAAACTGGATACCTTTTCCCATGTGATGATAGAGTATAACCCGGTTTTTTCTGGAAGATCATACTTGTTTTCCTAACATTTAGGCCTTATTGAAATGACAATAAAGATTGAAAGAATAGAAAAGGTTGCATGAATTTCATGGAGTCATACCATTCAGTAGGCTATATATCTATCTTGATTGGATGTAATCTGTACATGATTTATTGGAAGGTTTCATGCCATTTTGGCACTTATCGTACCATTGGAAGTAAAGGGTGTTTTACTGGTTTCTTGTTGAGTAGAGTTTCTTCTACTAATAAGCTAAGAGTAATGCATCTTGTGAGATGGCACTTTTGTAATGAGTTTTTTAAAGTTCAAGACTTTGTTTTTGACAAGTCATCAGTGTAATAGATCCAACCGTCTTCTAGATGTTGTAAGAGTATTTTAGCTAGAGTAACTGGAATATTTCTTATGAGCAATTTGCTTCCTGGAGAATATTTTTCTCCTCAAGTTTTGCATGATGTTGACTCAAATCAATTCTTAGTTTCTTACGACATAGTTACTAAAAAGTAAAAAGTCCTTAGTTAAATATGTTTGTCAGAATATTTAGCATTTGTGATTTGAAAATTAAATAAATTATTACTGTTCTTACAGTGAGATCTACATGTTTTTGTATTTAGTTGTAAATGAATTGTTATTTGAATTCGAAACTTAGAATCACCCGTGTCAATAATTAAGCACAATTTAATCCTTTTGTGGACGCAAATTTTTCATAACTGTTTTTTGATATATTCTCCCTTTATGATAGTGTTCATAGGCAGGCCATTATAGTCTTTATATAAACTGTACCCAGTGGATCTTCCTAGAATGGTGGAAAGTCAGAGGGTAAAATAAGAAAAGATCTGGATACTTAGAACCTGGCCAAGATTACTGTGAGATACAAAATCTCCGGTATTGTCAATGAGCAAGATCCCTCTGAAAGATAATGCAGCTGTATTGTCTTAAGCAAGTATCTGCTGGGAAAACATCAAATATGTTTTGAAATAGCTAGCTTTTGAAGGATACAAGCAGCTGAATTATGTTCCTATAATTTTCTTTTTTTTTTTGGCCCCATTGATTTAGTAATGAGTTTCTTTCTTTCTGTTCTGGTCGTTGGTGAATGATGCAGAAAATTTGCTGATGGTGGTGATGGGCGTGAAATGGCTGCAAAACGTCAAAGAATTGTTGATCCAGGATCATCATTCTATGGGACTTCTCCTGGTTCCAGTTTCATGTACAATCCACCTCCATATGGTTATGTCAACCAACACCAACTTCCCCCTTTTCCTGTGGTTCGCCTACGTGGCCTCCCCTTTGACTGCAGTGAAACTGATGTCGCTGAGTTCTTCCATGGTCTAGATATAGTTGATGTCCTACTTGTTCACAAAGGTGGCAAGTTCACTGGGGAGGGCTTCTGTGTTCTTGGGTATCCCCTTCAAGTTGACTTTGCTCTTCAGAGAAACCGGCAGAATATGGGTAGAAGATATGTGGAGGTTTTCAGAAGCAAGAAGCAGGAGTACTACAAGGCAATTGCTAATGAAGTCTCCGATGCTCGTGGTGGTGGTGGTAGTTCACCACGTAGAAGTTCTTCTAGGGCTAAATCCTATGAGGAATTAAAAGATTCAGCTGAACATACGGGCGTATTGCGATTGAGAGGATTGCCATTTTCTGCCACTAAGGATGACATAATGGAGTTCTTTAAAGATTTTGTACTGTCTGAGGATTCTATTCATATTGTGATGAATTCAGAGGGGAGACCTTCTGGGGAAGCTTATGTGGAATTCGCAAGTGCTGAAGATTCAAAAGCAGCTATGGCAAAGGACAGAATGACACTTGGCAGTCGCTACATTGAGTTGTTTCCTTCATCACAGAGTGAGATGGATGAAGCAGTTGCAAGAGGGCGATGATTTCTTAGTTTGCCTTTACACACTTATATGCTATTCAGTAGTTGTTAACTTATGGTTGTTAATCTCATGTTATAATTTTGCTGTTGTTTGAAGTTTTAGCAATGAGAGATTTGCTATATTGCATCAGAATGATATGTTTTTTTTATGCTCAGCTTTGAAGAAAATGTACGTTGGCCTACTTTGAACTTTGATATGTTCTTAGAAGAGTAATGTCATGTATAATGTTGCTCCTTCTCAAAATGGTAGAAGGTAGTGTGGAGTTAACAGATTTCTCTATGACTAGTATTATCAGTGCCTGCAGCTTGCTTGCAGATAATAGAGTCAACAAGCAGATTTATGGCTTTGTTCTTGAGTTTGGTCTTGGACCAAATGTTTGTATTGAGGTAGCATTACTTGACATGTATACATGATGTGGGAGGATGGAAGATGCCGAAAAGGTGTTTTGTAGATGGCAGTTGAAGGAAGGAAGCTCTGTAGCTTGGACATCCTTGTTATGTGGCTATGTTCGAAATGGACAACCAGATATAGCAATCTCTCTTACCCAGCATAGTCAATTAGAATGGACTGTGACTATGGATGAAATTGCCTTATCTTCAATGCTGGGTCTTCGTGGAGTTACTGGCTCTGGCTGTCATGAATTGGGGAAGCAAATCCATTGCCATGTTATTAAATTAGGTTTTGAATTTGTTGTGGGAGTCAGAAATGCAGTTATCAGCGTGCACTTTAAATGTTTGATTGTGGATGAGGCTATTAAGATGTTTCTTAATATGCTCAAAACTGACATCGTTTCACGGAATGCTTTAATTACTGGTCATATTCTGCACAGATTAGGTGATAGAGCATTAGAAATATGGTCAAATATGCACAAGGAAGGCATAAGGGCAATTGAAATTAAATTTGTTTTAGTTACAAGTTAGTTGGATTTAGTTTGACTGTCGTGATTTGTTTCATTCAATGAGGACTGCTTATGGTATTGAGCCCACTTCTGAGCATCAGGCCTCCTTCATAAGCGTTTTGTGTGGATGGCATGTACATGTCACGGAAGTGTATTTTGTTATTAACTAACAACAGTCAAATCTAACCAGAAAACAGTCGATTTGGAAGTGAAATTGTTATGATTTGGACGCTTACATAGTAATATTAATCTTAAGTGACAAGTTCCGGGGTTAGATTTACTAAAGAAAAGTAACGTGAACTTTTTAGCTCAATATATTTGATTAATTAACAGTGAAACTTAACTTGAATAACAGCGCGAACAAAATTGTTGTGTTTTTCTAACTTGTAAGACAAAATAACTCCTTAAAAAACTTAGCACTAATGCTCTTACATGGCAAATTTTAGGGCTAAAATTGATATTAACCCGTGTCTTTGAACATGCCAAAAGGAAAGTGGCTGGTGTGTTAAAAATAAAAGACATGTTGTCCTTAACTTAAATTCAAATTAAAAAGTTGGAATTAATCATCATGCCATAAAACGTGATGCCTTATATTTTACTGCAAGGCTCATTTTATTCACACATATCGTATTATTAATGGTCACTGATTACCTACTCGAATAGTCATGTATGAAAATATTCCATAATCATGTATAAAAGAGGAATAGTCATTGATCTATTAGTATTTATAATTTAATATTAATTTCAAATTGGTCCCTGTGCTTTTTAAATCTTCAAGCACTTCCTCATAACTTAGACTCTTTAAGAAGTTTCTACAGAAGCTTTATCGCTAATCAATGGCAAACTAGGTCAACTGTTACATTAAACAAATTCGTTTCCTCCTAACATAAGACTGAATTTTTACTTTTAATTTTATGTTAAGTAAAGCCAAGTCATCAAATAGACATAGAGGCTATCACTATGAATGTTATACCCGCGGAGTAGAGTCAATCTCATGTTTGGATTGGTCTAAACGTACACTGCTTTATGATTTCAAACGTACAATTTTCTTAGCTAGCTAGTGCTTGCGCATTTATTCCAAAAAAAAAAAAAAAAAAATGTTCAGGTCAGTGCTCTCTCTCTCTCTCTGTTTTTTTTTTAAAGTTATATATGGAACCTATTATTTTTCTCCTACAGAAAATTTATAAATACATTGATTGTATTCTTTCATAATTGCTTTATATATAAATGTAACTAATAAATGGTCTAAAAAAATTACTCCCTCATGTCCTAAAAATAAGAACTATTTAAGGAAGTGAGTTTGGTTATTTTTTCACAATTTCCTCAAATTATTCATATTAATAATTCTCAATAATAAACAAATAAGTGATAAAGGCTGGGAATAAAGATAAATGATTAAAATGTTCTAATAATATAGTACGATTTTAACTAAATGATTAAGATGTTTTAATATAATGTGATTTTAACTAATTTAACTAATATTTTTAATTTAATCAAATTAGATAAATAAAACTTATAGATAATATAATATAGGAGTAACAAATAATACAAAAGTGCATAATTTAAATTTTTTTTTTTTTTTTCATATTTAACATTAGAAGGGAACGCACTTGTTATTACATCTCTTAGTTTCCGACCTGACGACGACCAAAACGCAAACGGAGCCGAAGAACAAAACCCAGGTGAGCGAGCTCCCTCATCTCTCCTCCTCCGTCAAATCTCTCCCTTCCTTCATCGATTCTCATGGTCCGTACTTTTGTGGGCTTTCATACACTGATTTTGTTTTCTTTTTGTTTTCGGGCAATTGCGAGAATGGTTTTCGATTACTCTTTAATTTCTTTATGATCTCTCTCTCTCTCTCTCTCTCTCTCTCTCTCTCTCTCTCTCTCTTGCCGAGCTTGTATTTTTTCATTCTAAAGTTTTCGCGTTCTGATACTGGTTGGGCATTTCTTTAATCTTGCCCTCATTCGTTTACTTCTTTGGATTCAAGTGCCAGCTACTTTACTGGTTACTGAATCAATTTATTGTTGGGGTTCAATTTCGCGTTATTTTTTTTAATCCGTGTTGAGTTCTCTGTTTTTGAACTACCCATTCCGTTATGTCTCTACTTTTTTGGGTTTCTTCGGAATTGGGATGAATGATAGTCTCGAGTGCTTATTTTGGGGAAATCTTGGAGTTGGGCAATTCATTGTAAATTGAATTATGTGAGTAAACTTTAAATCTTTGGTCATAGTATTGGGAAAGTTTGTGATTTCTGGGAATTGGGGATAGTTGGGTACTTTGGTTCAACCCTGTGTCCTGTAGCTGGATTAATTAGAAATTTTTTCTGGTTATTTTTTATTTTAGGCTGCTTTGTTGAGAAAGAAGCGATTGAATATCAAGATGATTCTGTAACATCAGTTAGTATGCATTCTACATTTTAGCAGAACGCTTAGTTAGGTTAGGGCCTCAGGCTGGTTTAGTAGTGAGCAGTTAGTAATTGTCATTCATGTCTCTGTTATTTCTTTTCTCTGGAGGATTGTCTGAATTGGAAATGTATTTTCCCTACAGTCAATTGTTTGCAAAAGAAATTTTATTTCATAAATTTATTGCAGATCGTAGTCAGTGAAAGAAAGTAAAAGTAAGACAAATAGAAAAAATGATGACTTAAAATCAGAACATTTTCTAAACTGAGTGCAACCTAATTTTCTGTGAGAATTCTGTTTGAGGCTATCCAATGTACTAAATTTCTATTATCCTTTCAGTACCTATGCAAGGATGAGTTCCTTCTCCATTACACGGAAAAAAACACCCTTCCAAAAGCACAGAGAAGAAGAAGAGGCAAAGAAGAAGGTAAGGCTTGTGAACCCAATTTAGTTCTTATTAGGTAAGACAATTTTAACTATCTAATGTGTTTTGGCTCCTGCAGAGAGCAGAAGATGAAACTGCACGCTTATATGCTGAGTTTGTTGAGTCATTCCAAGGTGATACTACTCCTGGATCAAAGGCTTTTGTTCGAGGAGGAACAATTAATCCCAACGAAAAATTAAAAGCAGGCTCTGAAGGTTGGTTTGACTGATAAATTCTGTACTGTTTTACCCTTCCCATTTATGCCATGTCTGCCCACACTCTGAAATCCTGATTATAGATATTTTCATGTTATGGATAAATGTTAGTTTTTGCTATTATTTTGGATAACATTAATGAAAGTATGGAACTTTTTTATTCATTCGCGGATGGCAGGTGAAAAGTCCAAAGATGGGGTTTCTGGTTCAAAGAAGGGAAGTAGGTAAATAAATGCTTTTGATTAACCATGTTGCTGTGCTATTTTCATCAGGTATCATACAGAGGAACATGTCTGTCCGATATAGATCTATGTTCATTAGGTTTAAACATGTAGACATTATAAAATGTGTACTTTTAGTTTGTTTAAAGCAATAGTGACACATTTAATTGTGTAACTAATTTACTTTAAAAATATTTGTAAGAACCTAGTGTTACTGGTATTTTGGTTTTTGGGCTTTTAAAATCATTCTATAAGATGTAGTTTCCTCCAACTCTGTTAAGCTTGTGATAGGTTATGATTGCGGAAAAAAACTTGTTTAGAAATGTTGATTATACTTTCTTAATTTGTTCTCGAGAATTTCATAAGTCTGGTAATCTGTTCGTATTCATAATTGCCGTGCTGTGAGATGTTTACTTTGTTTTATTATTATTTTCTGTGTTGAAGTTGTGATTTAGGTTGGCCTAGCAACATTGTCCCAAATCTAGGTCAATATGAATATTAAACTGTGAAAATTAAATTACAAGATCATGTCAAATGGTGTTGGGTGCCCAATCAATATGTTGGAGTCCCTTTATGCATGTTTGTTTTCTTCTGGCTCCCGGGGATGGTTGTGGCAGCACTTGTGGTTGCTTGATTTGTTGGTTTTCATTCTATTTTATTTTTGAGAATGTTATCCTGCTTCCTTGTAATGTTTCCTTTTCATTCTAATGAACTGAATTTCACTCTGTGCAGTTATTTTGGCTCCAATAATGGAGTTATTTTGTGGAAAGCTTTTTCTTCTTTGAGAAAGTAGATGTTGGGTTTCTTGCATATTTCATTCCTATTTTGGATCATTTGTAGATATTCTTCGTTATCTGAAATTTACTTCACCTTGCAATGTGGGTAAATTCATGTAATTTATTTGTTTATCGCTCTCCTTTTTTATTAAGGCCTGATACATATTGAAAAGAAGAAGATAAGAAGAAACAGGATAGTGTAATAGAATCTGATTAGCATTTTGTGACAGTTTGGCCTTTAGTTTTTTCTGTTATGAATTGTCATGTCTTCCATTTCAAAGTTTCCAGGTTGAATTGCTTTTTCTATAGTTTACATCTAATCTTCTGCTCAAGGATATTTTAGCACTGCATTCAACTCATGGTTGAATTTTTTTTGCGATAAAATACCATATTGTTTATCATTCTTGATTGTTGATTGATAACTATTGAGAAACTTATCACCACGAGTGATTAATTCTGTCCTTTCAAAGAACTTCAAGCTTCATTGCAGACCTGTAAAACAAATTACAACCATAATAGTATGCAGAAATGAGAATCTTCCATTTTTTTTCCAATGTAGAATTAGTATATAGTTTTATAGGATATTTGACATTGTAATATAGAATAATGTTTGGCTAATTTAGACATATGTTGGAATAGAAAACAGAAAATTAGTGACATAGGGTGTGACTCATGTGAGCAGGCATGTGTAATGTGAGCAGGGGTATTAGGGTAAATTGTATGTGAAAGTTAGGGAGAGAGAATGGCTATATAAGAAGGGTCCCATTGTAAAGAGAGGCATGAAGAGTTGGGAGTGAATTGTGGGAGAGTTGGGAGTGCCTCCCGAACGCATTCCTGTGCTTGTTCTTCTTTATATTCTATACTTTCATTTCTGTAATTAGGATTTCTCCGTTAGATCTATACTTTGTGGAGTTTTATCTATCTTTAATACAATATTCAGAAGTATTTTCCTTCAATATACAAGTGTGATGGACAAGTGTGATTAATATATCTAAAGATTAAGAGAGGAAGAGGGAGACTGAGATGTACACTCAATGAAGTTGTAGAGCGAGATCTTTTAATAAATAATATATCTAAAGATTTGGTTACTGATACAGTACAATGGCGTCGTGCGATCCATGTAGCTAACCCCACTTAGTGGGATAAGGATTGATTGTTGTTGTGTATACAAGTGTGATAAACGTATTCCTTTATTTTCACATTCATCTTTGGTTGGTAATTCACTAAATTTTCATATCAGTAGCTCATGCGATTCGTATGATGAGATCAGTGTTTTTTGTTGCAACCATAGTTATGGATTTTGCCCAATCCTAAAATGCATCTTGAACTATTGTAGGATTATAAGGGCACTTTTCCAGACGATATATGAAACCATTGTTCGTACATATTCTATATTCAATGCTTGTTTTCAATAAGTTGGAGATATTTTTATAATTCTTAATTTATTATACATATTTAATACAACTCTTATTGAAAATATAACAATATTCGGTACACATAGTTTGAACCTAGGAATGACATAGTAAACTTATGGTTTGATAATGTATGTGATACTGTACTGACTTACAAAACTTTGTTTTTTCAGTGATAAAAATCCGTCATTAAATATTAAATAAAGTAGAACTTGCAAACCTTGTGGTTGTACTGCTGGAATATATCTTGTGCAAGCCTATTCTCACACTCCCTTCAAGTTGGAGCCTTGGAGCATACATTTACATCAAGCTTTGTTATAAATGTAGGCGATGCACAGATGACCTAGCAAAAGTTCGAGCTGTAATGTATCTAATTATCTCTCTATGATGAAGAGGCTGCCAACTTCTGTGTACTTAGTCCCCTCATAAAAAACATAAAGAGGCAACAAAGAGGGTTGCTTGATGGCCTTCTTTCCTAAACCTTAATTCTTCCAGTAACTCTTCCAACCACACAAGTTCAGAGGTTGCTAATGCTATTATATGATGGTTGGCTTGTATGTGACCCAGCAGCAACTTCCAACCTTTTGCTTTTCCATGAAATTTAGGCATAGACCAAAAAGAATACAGCTTCCTGAATTGAAACAATCAGTTGGAATGAGAATAAGTGTCATGTTGAGTAGTTTGTTGGATTTCTTAGTGGAAATGTAGAAGTTACAAATTTATAAATCTGACTATCTATGATAAACTTTTGGGAGTTGGTATTTCATTCAGTATGCAGATATATCATATTGTTAGACTGATATATGATGAGTATGGTTATTCATACTTTGTATGTCTTTGCAGGTATGTTCCATCTTTTATACCTCCTCCTTTGGCAACCAAGGGAAAAGAATCTGAGAAGAAAGTCAGTATTGCTAAAGTTATCATTTCTGAAATAATGTTTGTTCATTCCTTTTTAATGTTGCACTTTGTCAAGACTCTAGATCTAATGATTTTGTGTTGTATTAGAAAGAGGAGGAGAAGTCTAAGGATAAAGAGAAAGGTAAGGCACGGAACATAGATAATTTTATGGAGGAGTTAAAACAAGAGCAAGAAATGAGGGAGAGACGAAATCAAGACCGTGAACATTGGCGTGATGGGCGCAACACAGAACATTCTACTGTAAGTGATACTTTTTACTTAGAAGTGTATTTATTTGCATGTAAATGCTTGTAGTTAAATATTTTTTTGCATCTTGACATTTATACTGTATAAAACCATATTATTACTAGTAGGTTTAATACTATATGATTTGGTAAAGCTTTTGAACAAGAGTGTGACATTAGTATAAGTAATTTGAATAAGAGTGTGACATTAGTATAAGTAAAGTGTGAATTTACCATGCATATGATACTATTATGTAGCTTGCACTTTTATATTCTTATTTTATGTCATGAGACATCAATTGATTGGCTGTATAATCTGACTTTCAAATGCATAACCAATCTATCCCTCCCCTACAGATTAGTCGCTTTGATGAACTCCCTGACGATTTTGATCCAAGTGGAAAACTGCCTGGATCATTTGATGATGGTGATCCACAAACTACAAATCTATACGTTGGAAATCTCTCTCCAAAGGTTGGTTGTCTCCTTGCAGTAATAAGTGTTGTTTTGCAATTGAAAATGGAACATGTAGATCTCATTGAGCATTTTCTTTGATTCTAGGTTGATGAAAATTTCCTTCTCCGAACTTTTGGAAGATTTGGACCCATTGCTAGTGTGAAGATAATGTGGCCTAGGACAGAGGAGGAACGAAGGCGGCAAAGAAACTGTGGCTTTGTTGCTTTCATGAATAGAGCTGATGGACAGGCTGCTAAAGATGAAATGCAAGGTTTGATCCTCCTTGCTGAAATTGAAAAAAGAAGGAAAGCGAATAATTTTCTTTTCTTAAGTAAATGCTAATTATTATGTATATATTAGTTACTGCTACTATGAAATTTGAATTAAAATTATTACTGTATAACTTATTTGCAAATAATATTTACTATGTGACTTGTTGAAGGTGAAAATATTGACGTTCATCTGACAATAAGTTTCCTGTGCTTAGTTGCTTTCTGACTTTGTTATTGAATGACATTCTTTGGAGATGAGCAACGAGAGCTGTAGAATTATAGGACAAAAGGATAGAGACCTACGTTATTTAACATAATCATTGATTGGGCTTTTAAGGATGAAATTGGCTATTCTGGGTATTATAGGAATGCCTGTCATTGGAAGTAGTAAACGTTTATGTAGAAGGTAGTTTTCAGGCGCACTTTTTTTTTAAAGTAGTTGATGGTATCATTTGTTTATTTCTAATGAAGGATAGTTTAGGATCTAAGTTTTTAGGGCCTATGAAGATAGTTTGGTTCAGTGTTGCCCAAAGCATCCCAGTCACCCAGGCTAAATATGATTAAGACCAGCAACTCTGCTGATTTGGAAAACATCTGGGCTGAAGTGCCAGGAGCCGGTAGCACTCCCCGTCCTATGTAATGTATTTTCAATTTGTTTCTTTCTGCAACTTTTTAATGAGACCTTAGTAGGTTATTTAATCTATATTGTTCAGGAAGCTAGCATGTAAACATAAAATATTGGATCATTGATTTAATTTTACAATAACAACTAAATGATTAAAGTTTTTACTTATGCTCATATGCACTATTTTCCGTGAGAGACACTAAATTTATGTGCAGAAATGTATAAATGCAGAAGACTTAGGAATTCGGTTTATTTTTGCAGGTGTTGTGGTTTATGAGTATGAATTGAAAATTGGGTGGGGGAAGTCTGTTGCTCTCCCATCGCAAGCGCTGCCTGCACCCCCACCAGGGCATATGGCCATCAGGAGTAAGGAGGTATTATTGTTATTGTTCTTTTAAAATGTGGATTTGATTATTAATTCATGTTACATTTTCTGAAAGTGTTTACTGATATTTTATCCTTCTGAATTGGCAGGGTGCCACTGTGGTCTTGTCTGGTTCATCTGGTCCATCAGGCCCACCAGTAACCTCTGTTCCAAATCAGAACTCTGAACTGGTTAGTTTGCTACTTTTAATTGGCGCCATTTACTCAAATTAATGGATTCCTTGGCCATGCTTCTCACACTTTTCTTTGAAGCAATGATCGAAGCAGACAATTATTGTTATTATTGTTGTTGTTGTTCTTGAATGTGTTATACAACAACAATAGAGCCTTATCCCACTAGATGGGGTTGGCTACATGGATCATACGACGTCATTGTGCTCTAGCGAAAACCAGAATGTGGCATACCCTCAGTCAAAATAACTATTTATCATAGCTATCTTCAGTTATTTTTCCCAAACCTACATTACAAAATCAAGATGCCTTTCATTGTGATTTGACTTTCTACTGAAAGATTTCCAAGCACAGTTTGCTTTTTTAAATAGTGATAAAAGTGCTTATTGATGATTTTGCCAAACATACTCTGCTTCTTCCACACAGCAATTCTTCAGAAGCTTTATTTTAAAATAACTTGTTTCTATAAGCAGAGATCAACAGCAATCTTGCAAGGGCCCTAATACCTTTTAGTGTTATGGCATCTGTGAATTTTCAGTTCTTATTGGAGCATTTTGTTTTTCTATCCTTCAATATATTTATTGCTAATGTTTTAATTTTGTTGTAGGTTCTCACTCCTAATATTCCCGATATAATGGTTACACCTCCTGAAGATGAACATCTAAGGCATGTGATTGATACCATGGCTTTGTATGTCTTGGATGGAGGATGTGCTTTTGAACAAGCCATTATGGAGAGGGGCCGTGGCAATCTTCTTTTCAATTTCTTGTTTGAGCTTGGCTCCAAGGAACATACTTACTATGTTTGGAGACTGTATTCATTTGCTCAGGTATATTTTTGTTCTAATTTGGGTTCAATCTGCTCTTTGTTTACCAGCATTTTCCGTTAATGTATTTATTTTATTTGCGATGCAGGGTGACACTCTTCAAAGATGGCGGACAGAACCCTTCATTATGATAACTGGTAGTGGAAGGTATTTTGCCCCCAATTTCAGTGGTTCTTTGAAGCTTTGTTAATCACTGTGAGAAAACAGGAAATTAAAATTATCACTAGATTGTGGTAAAGGATAAAGTGATTCCTCATGATAAGTATGAACAAAACATTGTGTTTGTTTCCTCAGATGGATTCCCCCGTCGTTGCCCTCTGCAAAAAGTCCAGAACATGAAAAGGAGTCTGGTTCCACACATGCTGCAGGGAGAAGCAGGGTACTTTATTTGTATTTGCAAGCAAAATAAATATAATTTCTCTGCATTGTCTGTCTGAATCAACTCATGTTTGCATAACTTTTCTAATTGATTTCACAGCGTGTGGAGCCTGAAAGAACACTGACTGATGCACAAAGGGATGAATTTGAGGATATGCTGCGTGCTTTAACATTGGAAAGGAGTCAAATCAAAGAAGCTATGGGGTTTGCTTTGGATAATGCTGATGCAGCTGGAGAGGTATTTATGTTATTTTGCTGCTTGAATGCCTACATATATGTGACAATGGGGTTTGCTTGAATGCCTCTATGTATATGCTTGAATGTCTCGGCATTGTTCTCCATGTATGATGTTGCTTTCTGATCTCAGTACTGTAGTTCATGTTGCCTGACCGTGCACCTGCTACATGTTGCCTGACCGTGCTCCTGCTATTTATATGTTTTTTGTCATTCTTTACCTTGGTTGCTTCGCTGACTCAAACTTCCTATGCATATGTATTACTTTTAGAAAGAGGAAATGTTGCGTCCCACCACTGAAGAAGGATGTTTTCTTCTAGATTATCTTCCCATGGCCCATGCCGTCATTAAATATATTCTTTTTTGGCCATATTGTAATATTTCTTCCTGAAACATCTGATTTTTTAACTGCAGATAGTTGAAGTTTTAACCGAATCCTTGACACTTAAAGAGACCCCTATTCCAACTAAAGTTGCAAGGCTCATGCTTGTCTCTGATGTTCTTCATAATAGTAGTGCTCCAGTAAGAAATGCATCTGCATATCGCACCAAGTTTGAAGCAACATTGCCCGACATAATGGAGAGTTTTAATGACTTATATCGTAGTGTTACAGGACGCATTACTGCTGAGGCCCTAAAGGTAGGCTGGACAAGATTTGGTTGCCTTAGTATAATTGTTGGTTATCCTTGAATATAAATGTGATCTTTGACTGAAATATTTCAGGAACGAGTGCTAAAAGTGCTGCAAGTGTGGGCAGATTGGTTTCTCTTTTCTGATGCTTATGTGAATGGCTTACGAGCCACATTTCTTCGATCTGGCAACTCTGGTGTTACATTATTTCATTCCATCTGTGGTGATGCACCTGAAATTGAGAAAAATATGCATTCTGATGATACAATTGATGGCAGTAAGAGCAACCAAGATTCTGCATTGGCAATGGGCCGAGGAGCTGCAACGAAGGAGCTAATGTCTCTTCCTCTTGCTGAGCTGGAAAGACGATGCCGACACAATGGATTGTCACTTGTGGGTGGTAGGGAAATGATGGTTGCACGGCTGCTTAGCCTGGAGGAGGCAGAGAAGCAAAGGGGTTATGAGCTTGATGATGAATTGAAATATGCTCAGAACCAAGCAAGTTCTGGGAGATATTCAAGTGATCAGAGAGAGACAAGCACTGAGCCTGAACCAGTGAGTTTCTCTGGATGGGACCATTATGGAGACGAAGATTTACACTCACAGGGCAAAAGCTCAGTATCTCTGGCACAAAGTTTGCCCATTCCATTCCCTGAATTGAAAGCCTTCACAAAAAAAGAAAAGAATGATCCAGTTTTACCAGCTTCTAAATGGGCTCGAGAGGATGATGATAGTGATGATGAACAAAAGGGTCGTGGAAAGGATTTGGGATTAGGCTACTCGTCGTCTGGTAGTGAAAATGTTGGTGATGGTACTATTAAGGCAGATGAGCTGGAGTCTGCTGCTGATACAAGCATTTCTGCACTAGCTGATAGTGGATTGAATGAAGAGCAGAGGTTGTAGATTTCTTCATCTCATTTTGCTCTCCTATTTTATAATTTCAGTAGTAGATATGTTTGTCTTTGGAATTTATAGTGTACATTTTGTTCTGCTTGTAGGTGCAGACTTTGGGATAAGGCTTTGTTGTTGTTGTAGGTGTAGACTTTGGATTTTAGTTTGTTATACTGTTGACTAATCAAAGAATATTACTATAAATAAATTTCCTGTAATAAGTAAGCAGGCTGTTCAGGAAGAAATCATCAAACTAAATTAGAATGAAGAATTGAGTTCATTAGGGAGTGGTTTTATGGAAATATCCTGGTACTTTTTTGTATTGCTACCCTCTAATATAAATAGAGGTGTTGACCTGGGCAAAACAGCCTTCTGCGTACAGTTTTTTCTGAGATTGTTTCTCTTAATTTCCTACCTCTACCAGGCCTATCATCTCTATTCTCTTAGTTTTCTGATTTCGCAACTTTGTTACCTTCTCATTCGCACTCAGTTCATCCTTGTGGTTCTTTTCTTTGTGCAAGCACTTTACATTTGTTTTTTAGGTTGCAAATACTTGTGCTGATTATGAATGTTTGATGTCATTGTTTGAAGAATTCTTAGAATATCACTCTTAGGATAAGTAATGGTATGTTTTACATAATACTCATTTAAAGGCCAGGTTATGTTTTTGCTCAGGTATGTTATTTATTGCTCATTTACCATGGTTGTTATACAGGCAGAAGTTGAGACGCCTAGAAGTTGCTTTAATTGAATACCGAGAGTCTCTTGAGGAGAGGGGAATAAAAAATTTGGAGGAAATTGAGAGAAAAGTCACACTGCACAGGAAACGGCTGCAAGCAGAGTTTGGATTATCAGATTCTGGAGATGATGGTCAAGGAAGTAGTAAGTAGTTTTTAAAATGCTACATGCCAAATGTTCTAAAGTCCTGAAGCAACGGTTTAAATGTACCTATAGCCACTCAATTTAACTGTGTTGCCAAGTCAGTCAGAAGCCATAGTTCTTCGCTTGAATGTCTAGCAAAAGTGGTTGGGTTTTCTATGGGTGAACTGGAATCGGGGTGATAAAAAATGATATTTCTTTTATGTTATTCAGATATATGCTTTCTAACAGCACGAACTTATTCGATTATTAACATGCTACATGCCAAATGTTCAAGAATTCTGTTAAAACTTGAAACAAAAATCAACATTTTTCCTTATTATGTGATGTAACTGTTGCTTTATGAATTGGTGTTATTATTATGAAACTTGACAATTTTTTTTTTTTTTTTTAATACTTGCAGGAAGAACATCTTCAGAAAGGAGGGACAGGCGAGATGATTCACATGATGTCTCAAGAAAACGCCACCGTAGCCGTAGTCGAAGTCATAGTCCACAACGGAGATCATCAGGCAGAGACAGAGAGAGGGAACATGATGCAGACAGGGACCGGGATAGACAGAGAGATAGAGGAGGTTATGATTTTGATAACGATAGAGGTAGGGAGAGGGAAAAAAGTGGAAGCAGAGAGAGGGATGATAATGAAAGGGAGAGAGGCAGAGATAGGGATCGGAGGAGAAGGGTGAAATAAGAGATGACACATGACACTGGAGTGTAGATTTGTTTGACACACTAGACGAGCGTTGGCCCTTTGCTGTCATGGGGAGATTTCGGCTATTTCTATACATGAACGAAGAAGGAAAGAAATGCCTGCTGGGAAATTGTTACCATAGACAGTTTCTTAAGGATGGTTTTCCCATGGGGAGAGAATCAATCTGATTTTGGGTAGAAGTTATAATTTTAGCCAGATGTATTATCAAACATTCTTCACCCTGGTGTTATTTGGGTCAATGAACTAATGTTTTGCTGCTTCAAATCATGTATACACAACGGGGGTTTATGCCCATGTTTCATTTGCTTCTAGCTTTTGTAGTGTTCTAATCTTGAAAATTTAATTTGAATCCTCAAGTTGAAGGGATTTAAAGCATGTACGGTTCACTGTTAAGAATGTGAATTTGCCATTATTCTGTCACTCCTAGTCCTAAAGGATCTTTTAAATTTGTTAGTGGTGTTGCAAGCTTTTTTGATAGGCACATGTATCATCTTCGGGGAGGTATTACCTAGTAAACGTGGGTACTTCTTTGCTTAAGGGATTCAAATCTTATTTGCTGCTGTGAGGAATAAACACATTGCTAAATCTGACCCTTGTAAGTGAATTGCAAGCTCAGCCATTAATTAGCATTGATAACTTGGTTTTTGCTAAATAAGACATTACATGTACATATTAAGAATTCATAATTTATTTGCCGAATCAAGAAATTCTCATTATTACTAGCTCATATCAAATTTGAACAGATGCCTTGTACATATGTTATATATGCATACGTATGCTCGTGCTTGATAAATTCCTTTGTGGTCCGTTGGAACATTATCCTTCCTTTGCAGCAATGGTTTCATTATTATTATTTTTTTCATTTGATCACTTCATGGTGAAATAAGGGATGATCATGAATGAAGAATACCAAGCTCTTCTTAGAAACCATACTTGGACCTTTGCTAAACTTCCTCCCACCAAACTTGTAATAGGTTGCAACTAGTTCTTTTATTGAACCTCAAAGTTTTGATGATAACCAAACATAATTTAGACTAAGAAGATTATATGTCTCTTAATTTAGAAAACATTTTAAAACAAGTTTTGAAAACTAAATTAAGAATAATCGAGGCTTCAATCATCTATGGCACACAAAGCATGTTTCGAGCATTGAATTTTACAAACAAAATTATCGAGTGTTGAACATTTCTTTCATTATCAAAGTATTTTTCAAAACAATACTCGATGATCAAGTAAATATTTGAAGTAATCTTGAGGAAGAATACTTGATCATTGAATTGGCCATCGAGCATTGAGCGTTTCTCGATGATTACCTTGGCCATCGATTATCATATCTAAATTTAGAAAATCTTCAAAGTCATTCCAAGTTTGATTGAACATTGATTGGAAATTCATTCCCCGAGCAGTCAAGTTTAATCAATGTGTACATCAACAATTGAGCATTGTATAGGTTTATTCAATCAATGTTTGATAGTCTAATCGAGGGTTGCAGGTTGAAATCTTCAGAGCATTGAACATTTCATTGAGTAAAGACAAATGATCGAGCAGTGGCTTCAACAATCGATTAAAGTTCTCAATGAACACTCGATGATTGGCACATCCATCGAGCATTGATACTAAACTTTTGAATTCCGTTCTGGAACTCTCATATTCTTGTTCCTCATATTAAACTTGGTATTTTTGGAGCTTTTGTTTGATCCATTTCAGGCAAGAAGAACGTTAGACACAAGGGAGACAGAAAAGTAAAAAGATGATGTCATGAACAGTGTTTAGCGGCTAGCAACTTAACTTGAAAAACACAGCGGATAAAGATTTTGTAATCCAGTTTTTAACCAAGGAACTAGTTCAAATCACACATATCACATATGAGGCTTCATGTCAACCATTCATCATGTCTAGACGTTCCTGATTTTCAAATTTAATCATGCAATGGCTAAATGGTTATGATGTCATGAACGGTGTATAGCGGCTAGAAACTTAACTTGAAAAACACAGCGGATAAAGCTTTTATAATCCAGTTTTTAACCAAGGAACTAGTTCAAATCACACAGATCACATATGAGGCTTCATCTCAACCATTCATCATGTCTAGACGTTCCTGATTTTCAAATTTAATCATGCAATGGCTAAATGGTTCAAGTGAGCAACGAGCAAAATCTTAGCTGATGACTATATAAGGAGCACGAGTAGCAACTAAGAAGACAGAGAAGTTCATTTGCGATACAAAATTCAAAATCTATTAAGAAAATTTTTGTAATACCAAATTCACCCCCATCTTGTGTACTTCCTACCACTTCTTGATATCAAAGACAATCCTGATGAATCCATTGATAAGCATAAAGCTCGATTAAGGGTTTCATGCCTATGACCATTCACATTGTTCTCGCCTTGGCTTTGGCCTTGCATTCGCACTAATTTGAACAATGTATTCCTAAATAGTATTTTTTTTATATTCCTTTCTAAAAGAGCCACTTATTTGGTATGATGTTTCCTTTTATAAAAGAAACTTAAAGGTTGTTGAATTTTTTTTTTGTTAGTTTCCCCTTATACCCCATTTCATTACTCATACCATCATTCAGGGTGTTTGGAATCACAATTTCACCCACAAATTGCATTATAAAAAAAGATAAAAGCAAAGCTGGGTCATTATATGGTGTTTGGGATAACCGCGCTTGAATTTGGCTTTTGATTCAGTTGTGGGAAAAAAAAAAGCAGCCTGGATGTTACTTGAAGCTTAATGCGGAGGCAAGAGGACAATGTGGCAGAAAATTAAAATAACAAGAAAATTGAGATGTATCATGAACTCTAAAATATTTTTTCATGTGAAAATATGGACTCCTTCTCTACAGCGTGTCGTGAGTGGAATAAGGAGATTTTTGGTCATACAGAAAAAAGGAAAAGAAACTTATTAAGTAGGTTGGAGGGTATAAAGCGTGTTGAGTCAAGGGGGCCCCTTCCTTCAGGCTTAGTTGTTTTACAGAAGAATTTATGGCAAGAACTTGAGGAGGTACTTTTACAAGATTCTTTGTTGTGGGCCCAGAAAGTTAGATGTGATTGGAACTTATTTGGTGACAAGAACTCTAGATACTTCCATCAGAGAGCAAATGGAAGAAAGAAACGGAATTTCATTGGTGCTCTTCGTGATTCTAATGGGGATTGGGTGTATGATGTTAATGTCATTAAGTCTATGACCACTGACTTTTTTAAGTCCTTGTTTACAGAGGAGGAAGATCAGCGAGGCCCAATTCGTTGTATTTTCACTTATCCTGAAGTTCCACCTTCTTTTTTATATAGTCTTGGCCGTGAAGTTTATATGGAGGAGATTAAACAAACACTTTTTAGCATGGGAGCTTTGAAGGCTCCTGGTCCAGATGGTATGAATGCTCTTTTTTATCAAAGTCAATGGGGTACGGTAGGACCTTCAATATGTGAGTATATTCTCAATCTCTGGAATAATCCTTCCCGTATTTCGGAGATTAATTCTACCTTCCTTGTTTTGATTCCCAAAGTTGATCATCCGGAGGAAGTGAGAGATTTTAGACCAATAGGTCTCTGTAATGTGGTTTTCAAGGTACTTACTAAGATTATTGCAAATAGATTGAAACCATTCTTGCAGAATATCATCAGTCCTACTCAATGTAGCTTTATCCCAGGAAGGCACAGTGCTGATAATATTATTATTGCCCAGGAGGTTGTGCATTCTATGCGTATTAGACAGGGAAATAAAGGAATTATGGCAATTAAGATAGACTTGGAAAAGGCCTATGATAGGCTCAACTGGCGATTCATTATCCAGTGCTTAATTGACCTTAAATTCCCGTCTCATATTATTGAGATTATTTCTTATTGTACGACTACCCCTAATATGCAAGTATTATGGAATGGTGAGCTTTCTGAGAAATTTATTCCTTCCAGAGGGGTAAGACAGGGAGATCCCCTCTCTCCATATTTATTTGTCATTTGTATGGAACGACTTGCTCATATGATTCAGGAGAAAGTTGAGAAAAAACTCTGGGAACCTATCACTCTTAGTAAGCCTGGCCCCCCCATCTCTCACTTATTTTTTGCTGATGATATTATTCTTTTTTCAGAAGTCTCTGTTGATCAAGCTGTTATAATTAGAGAATGCTTGGATGATTTTTGCAACAGCTCTGGGCTCAAAGTTAATGTTAACAAGACTCGAGTTTCTTTTTCCAAAAATATTAATCATACAAGGAGATCTGAAATTAGTAATACATTGGGTTTTTCATTAGCTGCTGACCTGGGTAAATACTTGGGTGTTCCTCTTCATCACAATACAGTTACTACAGGTAGTTTCCAGTATATGGTTGATAAGGTATCTGCAAGATTAGCTATTTGGAAGGTGAAATCGCTTTCAATGGCGGGAAGACACACTTTAATTTCTTCAGTTTCTTCAGCAATCCCGAGTTATACTATGCAAACCTCTTCTCTCCCAGTTTCCACATGTGAAGCCATAGACAAATTAAATCGAGGTTTCTTATGGGGTTCTTCTGCGGAGGATCA
Organism: Mimosa bimucronata; assembly: GCA_037074515.1. NCBI lineage: Eukaryota > Viridiplantae > Streptophyta > Magnoliopsida > Fabales > Fabaceae > Mimosa > Mimosa bimucronata. The sequence continues at coordinate 9,908,449 of CM073443.1, read as the reverse complement.
TAAAATTCATTTAGTGGATTGGAATTCAGTTTGCACTTCCAAGAGGAATGGAGGGCTGGGACTACGTCATTCTCGACAGCAGAACCAAGCTTATATGTCAAAGCTTGGATGGAATTTGATTACCAGGAGAGATGACCTTTGGGTGAAGGTGATCTGAAGCAAGTATAAATGTGGAGGGGATCTTTTGCCTAATGTTGTGAAAGAAAGACAAGGGTCAAATATTTGGAAGGGTATTAAAAATTCCTGGAAATATGTTGAAGAAGGAATCGAGGTGGATCATTCTACCATGGCTGTTCGTTGGAAGCATGAAAACAGTGGTTTATTCACTGTCAAATCTGCTTATAGTTGTATTTCAAGGGAGAATAACGTCATTGATCCAGTTTGGCGGAAATTATGGAAGTTGCCTATTCTTCAAAGATGTAAATCTTTTATGTGGCTTGCTTTACTTGATAAACTTTTATCAAATGAGGTCAGGGAAGGGGTATTAGCTCCAATAAATCATGTTCTTGCTGCAATGATCCATTGGAGTCTCTGATCCATGTTTTAAGGGACTGTCATACTACCAGAGATTTATGGCTGGGTCTTATAGAACCTTCTTCCTATCACTCTTTTTTCAGGATGGATCTATTCGAATGGCTACACCAGAATATTTTGAACCCTAGACAGTTTGGGGGAGAGGAGTGGGATTCTATGTTCATTACTTTATGTTGGTTACTCTGGTAGAGGAGGAATAAAAAAATATTTGAGGACGATTGGGAAGTTAATTCATCTATTCTTCTTCGGTCTAAGTCTTTATTAGCCAGCTTGTCACAGGCTTCCAAGCAGCTAAGTGGAACCAACCTAAATGGCAATCAGTTTTCATGCCATGCTACTCATTGGTGTCCTCCTCCTTTAAATTGGATGAAACTTAATACTGACGGAGCATTTTCGTTGTTTAAAGGAGCAGGATGTGGTGGATTACTTCGGGATAGCTCAGGTTTTTGCCATGGAGGATTTATGTTTAAACCTCAGCAAGGGGATAGTTTATCTGCAGAACTCCAGGCTTTAATCTCAGGTTTACATCTCGCTTGGGAGAAAGGTGCCAGACGTGTTATAGTGGAGACTGATGCAACTGAGGTTTCTCACCTAATTATGAGGGAAACCAACTCTCAACACAGACATTTCTCCTTGATCTTACAAGCTAGAACTTGGCTTGAAAAGGACTGGTTAGTGGAACTTAGGATTATCCCGCGATTACAGAATATTGCAGCAGATTTTCTTGCAAAGAAAGCTTTGGATTTGGAAGCTGGTACTTTTATAAAAGACCAGTTTGACCCTGAATTTTGGTCTACTCTCCAAAAGGATGGCCATATGATGTCTTTCGCTGTTTAATTTTTAGCATTTTCCTTCATGTATAAAAAAAAAAGTATCTTTAAATATTTTGTGGTGCATACAACATTTTGAACTATTTTTCATATACGTCCATTACTTTAAATTCGTTTTTTGTACCTCTAACACCTTAAAATATATTTTTATATGTATCAAGCAGCTTAAAGCACCTAAATTGTTAAGTGCAAAATTGCACAAAAAAGTATTTTAAGGTGTTGTGCGCAACTAAAAATTCAAGGATATTAAATGCACCACACAATATTTTAATATTTCTCTTAATAAAATTATCACATTATAGACCTATTATGTAAATGTATGTTTTTTTTTAAAAGTGATGTTCTTTTCAATTATTTTACATCCACACTTATTTTCCATTACTCATCTAAACAACTTTTTTAGGGCAAAGAGAGAAGGAATATTTTGGTCCTATTTATAATTTAGGTCATTAAAATTTTTGTATGAGCATACAATGTTACCATTCATTTATTATTAAGTTGACTTGGTTTTTATGGGGTATAATGTATATCAAACAGAGATAAAATTACAATGTTTTGGTGGAGTTAATGAAATTTATTATTATTTTTTGTCTATTAAAAACATAACATGATGGAAGTTAAATGAGGCTATTAGAGTATAACTATATAAGTAGTTTTCTATGTAATTAGGCAAATGGTGGCAAAATAAGGTACTCCCTCCGTACCTATATATAAGAGTTTAACTAGCAAAATCATGCAGATTAAGAAAGTAGTTGAAAATGATAAATATACCTGAAATAATTTTGTTTTCTCGAGGTTGTTCTTATTTATGATGGAGTATACAAGAGAAGAAATATTATAATAATTATATAAATGAGAATGAAAGAGAATGTGAATTGAGAGAATGGTGATAAGCAAAGTGGGAAATAACTCATTAAATACTTTGACAAATGTAACCAAACTCTTATAAAAAGGGGCAAACCTATTCAAATTTTAGTCTTTTATATAGGGACAGAGGGAGTATTTAATTAGGCAAATACTTGTAATTTAGTTTTTTTATATGATCAATGAGCCAATTCAAATTTGAGACTAATATCTTTTGAAATTTACAGAGGCAAGGGGTTTTTGCCTCTCAAACTTGTATCATTTTTCTAACTAGGTAAAATTGCCTACTACATTAACCACTAGCTTGTTCGTGTTGTAAGTTACTTGTCTAGTTATGTTTATAATTCACTTTCAACTTTTCATTTAAACCAAGAAAAAGAAAAATCTTATACCTCATTAACTTTAACAAGTTTTCAATTTTATTTATATTTAATATACAATATACCGCATAAAAACAAAGTGGCTAAAGTATATGTTTGGTATGTTAAGTTTAAAAAGTGCAATTTTTTTGCCAACTAAAAAGTGCAGTTTTAGTTCTTTATTCTTAACATCATTAGTTTTATTTAATAGAAAAATGATAACTTAACAAATTTTTATGGTTATTCTTGAATTAAATGCTATTAAAATATTATTGAATATTAACTCTTTAATACTCGCTCCTGTCCTAAATATTTGAGCTATTTAACTAATTTGATCAAATTAATGATGTTAGTTAGTATAGTGTGCTATTCTAAAACACCCCAATCATCTTCTTTTATTCCATCCCTCATCTCTTATTTGATATTATTGGAGGAGGACTAACAAGGTTAATTTGGGAAGTTGGAAAAAATTAGAATTAGATCCAATATTTATAAGGACCAAGGCCAACACCCCAAATAGGTAATATATTTAGGACCAGAGGGAGTATATAAGTAGTTTTATATTTTACAATCTAATCATGTTTTAACCGAATTTAATTGTATAATTACTGAAAGTGGCAATCACACAAGAGGGGGGGTGAATTGTGCTATTTAAAAATCTAAGAATAATTTAAATAGCACAGACTTTATACTGGTTCGGCCAACACTGCCTACGTCCAGTTCTCCAACACTCTGTTGGGTTCCACTAACCACAGGTTTTACGAGCACAGGTTCACCTGTCAACCTTTACAGAGTTTTAGAATCTCTCTAAACACTCCCCCTTACTACCTGTAAGGCAATATCCCTGTTCTAAAGCACCAAGCTTTCAGAACAACCTCAAACAGCAGAGGATTTCAATAAATATGTTCACTTAATGAACTGATTTTGATACACACTTAAGTACAGATAAAATCTTCTAAAACAATAAATACAGAGCAATGAATGAGTTTGTAAAATATTCTCGTTTTTCGTCTCTACTCAATAAATGCTTAAGTTCTGTATTTATATCTTCATCTCAGATTTTTCGTTTGAATTTAGTCGTTGGGAGCTCATAGCCGTTGGCATTTAATGCAGCTTCTTCATCGGGCTTAACTCTCTGCTCTAGCTTCAACTACTTCTTGCGTAGGGTGAGCTAGGAGAGAGACAGACTCAGCGTTCTGAGCATCCGTACAAGATGTACTTTATGGCAGCTTTTTCATTAGCGCTAGCTTGATCTGGTATCGCTAATCTCATAGTGGGTTCTGCACTTAAGCTGTTAGCTAACCAAATAATCATATATTGCACAGAAGATGCTATCGCAAGCTTAATCCATTAGCTCAATGAGATAAAGACAATATAAGGTATATCAGAGCTTTTCATATCGATAAGAAGATGTATTATCGATAGCATATTCTCTTAGATCAGAAAGCATCATATCAGCATAAATTATTTCTATCGATTGCTAATTCATTATCGCTATTATCTTTAAGGATACAATTATCTAAGTATTCAGAGATATTTCCAGGTATCCTATTATCGATGGACAAGCATGTTAGTGCTAGCAATCATGTTAGCTCATTTGAATAATTTGCTCTTAGGCATTAGCTATCTGAATGATTATTATCTGAAGTAGTTTTGCTATCGATAGCTTATCCTATTATCGCTAACTGATTTCTTTTGTTCACAGACTTAGACCATTTTTCTGCTGGTTTCATTTATTCATATGATTAATGATCTTCTAGCGATGGTATCTTTCTTAGTGATAGAGATATTCATTCTTTATTGTTCTGCTAAGTTAACATCTGCTAAGATATCATTCGTTATATGATGGTTTTTCATTAGTGGTGAATCTTTATACTTGCGATAGTGAATCCGTTACCTATCAGATTTTACTCGTTTAATTCAGAGGTAACTTTCACTTATGTTTTCTATGGGTCAGTCTTTATCAAAACTTAAGATTTCTAACATTCTCCCCCTTTTTGATGATGACAAAACATAAGTAAATATACACAAAAACAAGTTCAGAACATAATTATTTATATCAGCATAAGCATATATCAAAGCTTGAATATCAGAACTTGAATAACAATAAAGCTTGTACAGAGCATCTGATATAGGTATATTCAGAACATAGTACATCTTACAGAAGGAAACGCTTAAAACATAATCTATCTATTAATGCATGATGCAAATGAGGGAGGTTTCAGGAAATAGGCTTTTGATTCGATCTCCCTAATAATAGTCTTTGCTTGTACCATTTCCCCCCTTTTTGTCATCATTTGTTGGAGAGAAATGATTTAATCTACCATCACATCCTACTATAGAGCCCTGGACGAATAGTACCCCTGATTTTGAACAGGAGTCGCTTCGTCTCCCTCAAGTTGTTTGGTCTCCTCAGGTTCTCTGTAGAAGAACAAATCCACCAAAAACTTCAGCCCTGGCTAGGTTTTTCCATGTGCGAGGAGGGCGATTTGAACTTTGAAGGATTTTTCTGAAAGGATTAAATCAGAGGAGACGCGTTTTTGACTCTGGATACCGGATTTAATGATTTCTTTGGAGAATGACACAGCTTTCTGGGTTTTGGAACACTTGCTATCTGATTGAGAAGAAGGTTTTGTTAGAAATCTTAAGTTTTGATGAAGACTATCCCATAGAAAACATAAGTGAAAGTTACCTCAGAAATAATCAAGTGAAATCTATTAGGTAACAGAACTCTATCGCTAGAGTAAGAGTCTATCGCTAATAGACTAAGAGCTATAGCAAGTGAAGACTTAGAAATAACAAGGTAAATATCAAAGCTAAGTCATTCTCTATCGCTAAAGAAAGAATCCGTCGCTAAGAAGCTCTTTGATAATTCAGCTAGCAGAAAAATAAACCAAGTCATTGATCTAATGAAGTTAGCTAGCGATAACAGGTTAAGCTATCGATAACAAAAAGGGCTTCAGATAATATACATTCAGATAGCTAGCGCCTGAGAGCAAGAGTCAAATGAGCTAACATAGTTGCTAGCGATAATGGATTAAGTTATCGATAATTGGATACCTTGAAATACTATTGAATAACCATCCCAGTATTTCTAAAGATAATGAGCAAGCAAATGCCTAGCGATAATGAAAAAGCTATAGATAGAGGAAGAATATTTAATAACATAGCTAGTATGATGTACGTTAAATTAAACTAATATGCTAGCGATAATGTTTATGTCTATCGATAGAGAATGTTCAATGAAATTTCTTAACTGATACATATATTATCTCATTGAGCTAATGATTTAAGTTTGCGATAACAACTTCTGTGCAATATATGATTATTTGGTTAGCTAACAGCTTAAGTGCAGAATTCACTCTGATGAGTTAGCGATAGTAGACCAAGCTAGCGCTAATGAAAAAGCTGCCAGAAAGTACAACTTGTACGGATGCACAGAACGATGAGTCTATCTCTCTCTTAGCTCACCCTATGCAAGAAGTAGTTGAATCTAGAGCAGAAAGTTAAGCCCGATGAAGAAGCTGCATTAAATGCCAACGGCTATGAGCTCCCAACGACTAAATTTAAACGGCTTCTTGAAGATTGAATGTTAGGGCAAAATCTGAAGAGATATAAATACAGAGCCTGAGCATTTATGGATAGAACAACGAAAAACGAAAATATTTACTAGTTCATTCATTGCTCTCTGTTTTCTGTATTTATTACGTAGAGATTTTATTTGTACTTAAGTGTTTATCAAAATCTGTTCATTAAGTGAACACATTTATTGAAATCCTCTACTGTTTGAGGTTGTTCTGAAAGCTTGGTGCTTTAGAACAGGGATATTGCCTTACAGGTAGTAAGGGGGAGTGTTTAGAGAGATTCTAAAACTCTGTAAAGGTTCACAGGTGAACCTGTGTTCGTAAAACCTGTGGTTAGTGGAACCCAACTGAGTGTTGGAGAACTGGACGTAGGCAGTGTTGGCCGAACCAGTATAAAGGCTGTGTTGTTTTAATCATTCCTAGATTTTTAAATAGCACAATTCACCCCCCTCTTGTGCGATTGCCACTTTCAGGTTTAGCGTTAGAGGTTCCCTTATCATCACTCATTTTTGGAATCTTGGCTCTGCCCATTTTTGGGGCTTAGGGTTTTGAGAGAAGGGAGGCTTGATGTCTCAGAGAGATTTAAGGAGATGAAGAGACGCTCAAGGTGAATAATGAATGCAAAATGCAAATGACCTGCTTTTATAGAGTTCAGAAATTACCATAAATGATATAATATTCGCTGACGTTTCGCATTCTGAGACTTTCAAGTGATTTGCTATCGCTAATATGAGCAGCTATCGCTAACAGGCATGATCCCACGCTGAGTAAGTGACTTAAACTTTTCACTTACTCCTTCCAAGTGATACCTTTCGATAGCTGACTTTGCTATCGATAATTCTTTTGTCTAGCGATGGCAACCTTAGCTTAATCTTAGCTTTGTTCTGCATATGATAGCGATAGTGGAACTCACTATCGATTGGTCAATCCTGCAAAAACTTAAGATTTGGCACTCCGATGCCTAAGTTAGCAATAATTCATATGAATAATCAATAGAACAAATTAAGAATTATAATAATATTCACAATTCATTTGGATTTACCATTCCTAGCTCTCTTCTGATATAAAGAAATTGATGAGGCTCAAGTGGCTTGGTGAATATATCAGCAAGTTGCAGATGAGTTGATATAAATTCCACCTTGACATCCTTCTTCTGAATATGATCTCTCAAGAAGTGATGTCTTACATCAATATGCTTGGTTCTGGAATGTTGAATTGGATTCTTGGCCAAGCTTATTGTGCTGGTGTTGTCACAGAGAATGGGTACTTTTGAGAAGTCCAAACTCAGATCTCTTGATGCTGCCTAAGCCATAAGACTTGAGTACAACAACTTGCTGCTGTAATGTATTCTGCCTCTGTGGATGAAAGAGAAACACAATTTTCCTTCTTGCTTGCCCAAGTGATTAAACAGTTACCAAGAAATTGACATTGACCACTTGTGCTTTTTCTATCTGATTTATAGCCTGCATGGTCAGAGTCAGTATAAGCAAGAAGGTACTCTTGAGTTCCCTTAGGATACCACAGCCCAAGCTCTTGAGTCCCTTGTAAATAACGCAAAATCCTTTTTACATTTGTTAAATGAGATTCTTTAGGATTTGCTTGATATCTAGCGCATACTCCTACACTAAATTGGATGTCAGGTCTACTAGCAGTTAAATAAAGTAAAGAACCAATGATTCCTCTATAATGTGATTGATTTACTTCTTTGCCGGGAGCATCTGCATCTAACTTGGCAGAGGTACTCATGGGAGTGTCCCCTTCTTTGGATAGATCCATCCCGAATTTGTTTAGAATTTCTTTACAATATTTGGTTTGGGATATAAGATGCCATCCTTCTTTTGCTTTATTTATCATGGACATTTCAAATTCTCCCTGCATTGTCTTAGCAAAATCCTCACACAGAGTTTCATTAGTTGCACCAAAAATAATGTCATCAACATAAATTTGAACTATAAGCATGTGATTATTTTTGTGCATGATAAATAATGTAGTATATGATTTTCCTCTAGAAAATCCTTTTTCAAGCAGAAAAGTGCTAAGTCTCTCATACCAAGCTCTTGGTGCTTGTTTGAGACCATAAAGAGCCTTTTTAAGTTTGAAAACATGGTCAGGCTTAGACTTTTCTTCAAAACCAGGAGGTTGTTCTACATACACCTCTTCTTTAATATAGCCATTAAGAAAAGCACTCTTAACATCCATTTGATAAAGTTTAAAATTTTTGATGGATGCAAAAGCTAGAAGAATCCTTATTGCTTCAAGTCTTGCAACTGGAGCAAAAGTTTCCTCATAATCAATGCCTTCTTCTTAGTTATATCCTTTGGCAACGAATCTGGCTTTATTTTTCACAATTTGTCCAACTTCATCAAGTTTGTTTTTGAAAACCCATTTAGTACCGATAATAGGATGATTTCTGGGCCTTGGTACTTAATCCTAAACTTGATTTCTTTTGAATTGATTAAGTTCCTCTTGCATTGCTATTATCCAGTCATATTCAGCAAGAGCCTCATCAATACAGGTTGGTTCAATTTGAGAAAGAAAGCAAGAAAATTCCATTTCATTTTGCAGTTGCCTTCTTGTTTTAACTCCTTTTGAAATTTCTCCAATAATCTGTTCAGGAGGATGATTTTTAAGATGTCTAATGGAAGATTGAGGCTCATTAGCTTCATCTAGATCATCTTCAACTTTATCCTGATCATTTTCAATATTGTTTTCAGGATTTGCTATTGATGGCTGATGTGCTATCGATAGAGGCTGTTTTAAAAACTTTGAAAAATCTTCATCCTCATCAACAGATTGTTGTTTTTCTTGAGGAGTTTCATCAAATACTACATGTACAGATTCTTCAACAGTTTGAGTTCTTTTATTATAAACTCTATATGCTATACTTCTATTTAAATACCCAATGAATATGCCAATATCAGATTTAGGATCGAATTTACCTAAATTTACCTTTCCATTGTTGTGGATGTAGCATTTTGATCCAAAAATCCTCAGGTGACTGATATTAGGCTTCCTTCCCTTGTAGAGCTCATATGGAGTCTTTTCCATCCCCTTTCTGATGTAGGCTCTGTTAGAAATGTAGCAAGCTGTACTCATAGCATCTGCCCAAAATATTTGAGGCACTTGTTTCTCGTTTAGCATGCTTCTAGCCATTTCTGTGAGCACTCTGTTCTTTCTCTCTACAACACCATTTTGTTGAGGAGTACGAGGGGCAGAGAAGTTGTGATCAATTCCATTCTCATCACACAGCTCCATGAACTCTTTGTTCTCACATTCTCCTCCATGGTCAGTCCTGATTGCTATGATCTTTGTGCCTTTCTCATTCTGCAATTTCTTAGCAAGCACACAAAAAGCATCAAAAGTTTCATGCTTAGAGGAAAGAAACATAGTCCAGGTAAATCTTGAGTAGTCATCCACAACTACAAGAGTGTATAGGCTTCCTCCTAGACTTTTCACTATTGCTGGCCCAACTAGATCCATATGGATTAGTTCCAATGGCCTACTAGTGGAGACTGTCTTCTTGATTTTAAAAGTGGACTTTGTTTGTTTACCTCTTTGACATGATTCACAAATTAAATCATGCTTAGACTTAAAACTGGAAAATCCTATGACTAGCTCCTTCTTAACTAATTTATCTAGCTGAGAAAAGTTCTCATGAGCTAATCTTTTATGCCATAACCAACAAATTTCATCATTTCAAATAAAGCATTTTTCTTCAAGCTGTTGGCATAAATCCAGAGTGCATAAGTTTCCATTTCTATTTCCTTTTATCTTATACTTCAAACTGGATTTATTTATATCTAAATCATTTTTATCAACAATAAGACATTCATTTGAATAAAAAATTACCCAGTTACCATGGTCTGCGCTTTGGCTAACACTCAGTAGGTTGTGGCAGAGACCATCCACTAGGTAGACATCATTGACTGGACCTACTTCACCCACTCTAGTGATTTTTCCACTTTGGTTCCTACCAAAGCTAACTTTGGCTCCATCTTTTATCACCAGATTGTTGACTTTGTCTCTGTCTCCAGTCATATGTCTTGAGCATCTACTATCAATATACCATTTTCCTTTACTGGATGCTTTAAGACATACCTGCACAAACTACACAGATTTAGGTACCCAAACTTTCTTGGGTCCTTTAAAGTTAGTCTTGTGCTCTAAGTTTGTAAAAACCTTAGGCACACGAGTTCCTTTAGGAATCCACTTGTAAGAGCTACTAATGCCATATTTTCTATGATTACAGATAGACTGGGTATGACCTTTCTTATTACAATAATTGCAAAAACTATATGGTGAAGAACTTTCAGAAGATTTTCTAAAATATTTCATGTATGACTTCACCTTTGGTTCAACCCATCTTTTTGAAAACTTTCGTTTAGGCTTATAGCCAATACCAGTTCTATCTCTAAAAACTTTTTGATTGCTTAAAATCACATTTAGAGTTTCTGAGCCTTTTGTAAATCTTTCTAAAACATGTGAAAGTTTTTCCTTTTCCTTCAATAATTTTTCACAGTTAGAGCAATTTTCAGAAATTGAAGGAATTACTATCGATAGAGGCTCAGCTATCGATAGTTCTTTTCTGGGAGCTTGCGATAACTCCTCTTCTATCGATAGAGAAGAAGAATCTTTTTGTGAAGAGTTTTTCTGAAGTTCTTTGTTTTCTCTTCTTAGTCTGACTACTTCTTTAGCAAGTTTCATTAATTCTATGTGCATTTCATCGTATAAACTTTGAAGTTCAGAATAAGAAAGTTCAGAGTCAGATACCTCAGAATCACTTTGCTCTTCTTGAGCAACTAGGCAGAGGTTGGTGCATTCCTCACTATCCCTAGCTTCTTCATCAGAACTATCACCCCAGATGGATGACACATAAGCCTTTTTCTTTCCATAATTCTTCTTTTTCTCCTTCTCCTTTAATCTCTGAAGACTGGGACACTCAGCTCTGAAGTGACCAGGCTTCTTGCATTCAAAGCATACAGGAGTTTTATCTTTCTGGGAGTCTTTGAAGCTAGGACCACTCCTATGAAATCTTTCTCTTCTTCTGAAGAACTTTTTAAATTTTCTGGCCATAAGAGCTATGTCCTCCTCATCAAGATCTTCCTCATCATCATTAATTTCATCCTTTTCTGAAGCAGCAAGAGCAAGAGATTTTTTCTTGGAATTTCCTTGAGCTTCTCTTTGAGCTATCAGAGTTGGCTCATATTTAGCAAGGCTGCCAAACAGGGCAGTGATGGATTTAGTTGATTCTCCTTGCATTTCTTGAATGGCTGTGACTTTCATGAGCCAGTCTTCCTTAAGGACTTTCAGAATTTTGTTGACCTGCTCTTTTTCTGTAATTTTTCTTCCCAGAGCAGCAAGATTATTGATGAGATGAGTAAATCTGATCTCCAGATCTCTTATCTTCTCATCCTCAGACATTTCAAACTTGTGGAACTCTTCCACAAGCATTTCTACACGCCTATCTTTCACTCCAGAAGTCCCTTCATGAGCAATTTGCAGTGCTTCCCACATTTCTTTAGCTGAGTCAAGGTGACTCACTCTAAAGAACTCTGTTTGACTAAGAGCACTCTGGATCATGAGGACTGCTTTGCTATTTAACTCCAGATTAGCAATGTCCTTCTCTGTGTATTCATCCTCAGCCTTTGGGATGCCCATGGGATCTTTAGGAACAATATCCCCTTTGATGTAGATTTTCATCTTTAACTTCCAGAAAGTATAATGCTTCCCATCAAAACCAGGAGGCTTATTAATGGAGCTTCCTTCAGGGAGGATATTTTCAAGCGATGCCATTTAGATCTTTGCTTCTCGGATTCGTTGGAATCATAAAACAGAGAAGACCCGCTCTGATACCAATTGAAAGTGGCAATCGCACAAGAGGGGGGGTGAATTGTGCTATTTAAAAATCTAAGAATAATTTAAATAGCACAGACTTTATACTGGTTCGGCCAACATTGCCTACGTCCAGTTCTCCAACACTCTGTTGGGTTCCACTAACCACAGGTTTTACGAGCACAGGTTCACCTGTCAACCTTTACAGAGTTTTAGAATCTCTCTAAACACTCCCCCTTACTACCTGTAAGGCAATATCCCTGTTCTAAAGCACCAAGCTTTCAGAACAACCTCAAACAGTAGAGGATTTCAATAAATATGTTCACTTAATGAACTGATTTTGATACACACTTAAGTACAGATAAAATCTTCTAAAACAATAAATACAGAGCAATGAATGAGTTTGTAAAATATTCTAGTTTTTCGTCTCTACTCAATAAATGCTTAAGTTCTGTATTTATATCTTCATCTCAGATTTTGCCCTAACATTCAATCTTCAAGAAGCCGTTTGAATTTAGTCGTTGGGAGCTCATAGCCGTTGGCATTTAATGAAGCTTCTTCATCGGGCTTAACTCTCTGCTCTAGCTTCAACTACTTCTTGCGTAGGTGAGCTAGGAGAGAGATAGACTCAGCGTTCTGAGCATCCGTACAAGATGTACTTTATGGCAGCTTTTTCATTAGCGCTAGCTTGATCTGGTATCGCTAATCTCATAGTGGGTTCTGCACTTAAGCTGTTAGCTAACCAAATAATCATATATTGCACAGAAGATGCTATCGCAAACTTAATCCATTAGCTCAATGAGATAAAGACAATATAAGGTATATCAGAGCTTTTCATATCGATAAGAAGATGTATTATCGATAGCATATTCTCTTAGATCAGAAAGCATCATATCAGCATAAATTATTTCTATCGATTGCTAATTCATTATCGCTATTATCTTTAAGGATACAATTATCTAAGTATTCAGAGATATTTCCAGGTATCCTATTATCGATGGACAAGCATGTTAGCGCTAGCAATTATGTTAGCTCATTTGACTCATTTGCTCTTAGGCATTATCTATCTGAATGATTATTATCTGAAGTACTTTTGCTATCGATAGCTTATCCTATTATCGCTAACTGATTTCTTTTGTTCACAGACTTAGACCATTTTTCTGCTGGTTTCATTTATTCATATGATTAATGATCTTCTAGCAATGGTATCTTTCTTAGCGATAGAGATATTCATTCTTTATTGTTCTGCTAAGTTAACATCTGCTAAGATATCATTCGTTATATGATGGTTTTTCATTAGTGGTGAATCTTTATACTTGCGATAGTGAATCCGTTACCTATCAGATTTTACTCGTTTAATTCAGAGGTAACTTCCACTTATGTTTTCTATGGGTCAATCGTCATCAAAACTTAAGATTTCTAACAATTACCATTAGAGCCGGGATTTCGGGCCAACCTGGCCCGACCCTTTAACTAAATGGGCCAACCCCATTTATGGCCTGAAATAATTCAGTCCAGGGTTTCCTTGACCCTAGACCGAATGTATCGGGCTGTCGGGTTACCGGGCTAGCCCGACAGCCCGATATCCATTATAAAAAAAAGACCAGTTGCATGTAATTGGAGATTGGGAGAGATTTTTTTCCTGCACACACACACACACTTGCAGATCAGCAGATGCAGTGGCTAGTGGTGCACACACAAGCACAAGCAGTCAAGCACAACACACATGACATGAATGAGTTTCTTTGGCTCTTTCCCTGCCAGGGTGCCACACACAAAACATACCAAATATTTGTCCTAATATACTAGTCAATAATCACTAATACAACACAAAAATACATCTAATAAATCATAATCATCTTCATTCTGACAACTTCCAGGAATTCATGTAATTTCAGCACATTTTCCTTGATGTTTTATTCAATAATTGATAAATTTTGGATACTCAAGATAGGAAAATGCTCATTTGATTTTTGGTTGCACATCATTGTTTATTTGTGTAGATTTTGATCATTTTTCTAGTTAGATTCTTATGTTGTTTTATGTAACTCTTGTAGGAATATTTTGATGCAATAACAAAGTGATTATAGCCCCTTCACCAAGCTGACAAGTGAACAAAGCTAAGAGTAAACCAGAGCAGCCAAAGGAACAAAAGGACCAGAAAAGACATGACTTCGCCTTCTAATAGCATTTGTCTTTGCCCCTGTTTTTGCTTGCTCGCCGTGAGATTGCCACAGCGAAGTCACGACGAGCAGCACTTGTTTTTGGAACATTTTTTGATAGTTTGCCGTGGGTTCGCCACGGCGAACGACATGTTCTCCTACGTGTTTTGGTAAAAAAGGCAGATTGAATGGAAATAAAAGAAAGGGTTTCTAGTTCAGCTGGCATTCTTCGACTTCTAGGGCATTTTGGGAGTGTTTTGCTCTGCTAAGGCTTGGAGCTTGGTGGGGATTGAGCTAGGGCTTGAATTTTTGAACAGATTTGGGCTTCTCCTCTTGGTTTATCTTCTCGATCTTCATTTTCTACTCTTGTTCTATGTTTGTGATGATGTATATATATGCTCTCATGGAGTTGTTAAACATGAGTGGCTAAATACTTTGATTCTAAGATTATTTTGAACCTTTGTATGGATTAACTCTTGATTCCTCCTCTTATTTTTTGATTAATGAGATGTATGTGTTTATTTTACTCTTCTCCTAATGCTTCTAAGTGATTGATCACCATTTAGATGTTGGGTTCACTTGATTGATGCTTGAGAGGGCCAGATTGAGTGTAGAACTTGGGTAAAATAGTGTAAGAACTTGAAGTTTGCACGATGAATTGATGTTTTTTTTGGTAAGATAGAGATATACTTGCTAACCTTGCATAGTCACATTAGGATTGGAGCTTGAAAATTGGGTTTTATTAATTACAACAAGAGATTGTGTAATTAATGAGATCTAACACTTGTTCTTGACTTGAGAGAGCTTTTACAAGTATTCTGCGAATCCTAGATTAGCACATGGTTTCATTGAGATCATCTTTGAGAGGAGTTGAATTGAGTTTTAAGAAGCACAAGGGGGATATATAAACTTAGGACCCATTTTATACTTGAAGTTGAAGAATCACTTGTTTATAATTTTTGTTTTCATTTAGCATATATTTATTTTCATAGTTAATGTTCAATCTCAATATCTAAATCGCTCAAATTGGGTGAGAGTGTGACATCATTGTTTGATAGGGTTTTGGAATCAAATCCTCGTGGGAACGATACTCTACTTATCACTTTATTACTTGGCGCGACCCGTGCACTTGCGGTGCGAACAAGTTTTTGGCGCCTGTTCGCACCGTAAGTGCACGGGTCGTGCCAAATAATAAAGTGATAAGAAAGTATCGTTCTCATGAGATTTTGGTTACAAATGTGATCAATCAGAAGGCTTAGTGAGTTCAATTAAGTTGAGCTAAAGCAAATCTTGGTTGAAGAATCAACTAATAGAAAAATGCCTTTAAATATAGAAGTTGATAATTATAATTAATTCTTTGACTTTAAGGTCAAATTGGAGCCTAGGATTATTTATCATCCTTGTATTTCATAACTTCTAAATAACCTCCTCTCACAAATGCTTTCAATAAATATACATGTATTAGCCTAGGGTTCAAAATATACTTGTAAAAGCTTTCTCAAGTCAAACACAAGTGTCTCATTTCGTCAATTGCTCAATCTCTTGTTACAATTAATAAAATCCACTTTCCAAACTCCAACCCTAATGTGGCTATGCAAGGTTAATAAGTATATCTCTATCTTACCAACAAAACCATCCATTCATCAAGCAAATTTCAAGTTCTTGCACAATTTCACCCAAGTTCTACATTTAACCTAGCTCTCTCAAGATTCAATCAAATGAACAAAACATCTAAATGGTGATCAAGCATATAGAAGCATTAAGCAAAGAGTAAAATAAACACATATATACCATTAATCACAAAAGAAGAGGAGTATTAAAGAGTTAATCCATACAAGGGTTCAAAATAATCCTAGATAACAAGTTTAGCTACTCATAGTTAATGAAAAACTACAAATCCAAGGAGAATATGCAGCCATAACATAAAACAAGAGAGGGAATGAAGAAGTAAAACCAAAGAAATTAAGCTCCAAATCTCTTCCAAAGCTCAATCCTTGCTTCATTCTCTTCAAGAACCAAGCCCTAGCACCCCAAAATGCTCCAAAGTTGTCCAAAAAGTCGAATCCCTGTTCCTCTGATCGTTTTTCCCCTTTTAAACCTTCATTTTTGCATCAAAGTAATGCTGTGCTTTTTGCTGATGCGAATGAGCTGTGACTCAGATTTTCCTTTGTCCAGAAATGAGCTACGACCTGATTTTTGAGCTGTGGCTTGGTTTTCTACTGTCCTAAGGTGAGCTGTGGCCCGGATTTTGAGCTGCGGCTCAATTTGCCTCTGGAAAATTTGGGTTCTTTGTTGAACATGAAGTATCCCATCCATCTTTTGCCATCATTTTCCTCATCTTTGATTTTCCAAAAGCCTTGACTCTAATTCTCTTTTCAAATCACACCTTGCAAAATAATAAATTTAATAAGCTCATATTTAAATAAAAAGAACATCCCAAAATATGCACAAATTAGCACAAATTGCAACCAAAACCATCATGCCCACTTTTCTATCTTTGAGCATCCAAAATATGTACAAATGCTCTAAAAATTGTATAAAATCCAATTAAAAATGTGCCAAAAGACATGAATTCCAAGAGATTAACAGCGTCGTTGCCGGGGATTTGTTTCCCAAAACCGTCCTTGGTCAATCTTGATTAGAGCTCTAGTAGCTTAAGCTTGAGTTTTGTATATATTTGTTCTTATGCTTGTTGTTCTCTTTTGACTTCTTTTCTTGTGTTCATATGTGTATATTTGTTCTCTTTGTTTGACTTTTTGTTTGTTAGTTATTTTCTTTTAAATTTTGTTTATGGATTATCCTTGGTGGACTAGTGGGGCAAGTAGTGGATGTGAACATGATGATGATTATCTACATTCTTATTATGATCATAATGCTGTTGAAACTCAATATGACTACAATTGTTGCAATTTTTATGGAGATAATCATTATATTGAGCAATGCCCTCATGTCTCATCCTTGGATTATGTAGGGGATGATTTTGCTAAGGTTCAAACTGATTGTCATGATAATTCTTTTAACCTTAGTTGGAATCATGAACATTCATTGCCTTGGGATCAAAATTATTCTTTCCCTTCATATGCATCACATTCTCAAATATCACCCAATCATGTAGATGAAATCACTCTCATTCATGAGAAAAAGCCTATAGTAGAGGAAATGCTTAAGTGTATTCTTGATAATCAAAATGAAATGAGAGCTTGGACAAAAGAGAAATTGAATGAACATGCTTTAGCTCTTGAAAATTTAGCATCTAGGGCCAATGAAATGGCTTCTAACATTGAGTATTTAAAGCAAACAAGTGTTTTCATTGATATTTCAAATGACTCTTATGTAGAAGATGCAGTTTCAAGTGGGAAAATGACTATGGGAAGTGATGATGTGTTGTCAATGGTTTGTGATAATTTTGTGGGTGATTATGAGTTGGAAATTGAAAAGAGAGAGAACAACATTGAGTGCCTAATTGAGGTTTCGAGTGGGGAGCCTAATCTTTGTCATTGGGAACAAGAGAATAGAGAGGAAATCCCTTCAATCTATGTTCAAAATCCTCCTACTGATAGCTTGACTCTTACTGATGGGAGTCAAGTAGATTTTATTGGGTTTTCAAAATACTTGGGGCTACAAAGGATAATTTAGAAACTACTGACCTAGAGCCTACCATGTGCTATATTAAATCGTGTACCTTGAAATCACTTTTGATTAAAGGATCATGTAATTCTTGTATGAATGAATTCCCATTTTTGTTGAAACCTTGTCATTTGAAGAGAAATGAAGACAAGGTGATCTTCGTTTTTGATATATATGATTAGCAGTTGGCATTGGAAAGTCGGGCTGAAGACTATAAACTTAGCGCTTCTTGGGAGGCAACCCAAGCTCTAAAAATTTAATATTTTTCATTTTTGTTTTTCTTTAATAGGTGTGACTTGTTTTGAGCATTTTCAAGGTTTGTCATGAACTTGAACATGAGGCAAAGGGAAGCAAGTTTGGAGAGCAAAGAGCATTTACAGGGAAGTTTCTTGCATTTCCAATTTGATTAGAACTGAATGAGTTGATGATAGAATGTTGGTTAACATTGACATGAATTTCAATTTTGGAAACTTGGACGATTACTTGTCATTTTACTTGAAGCATGATTTAGATTGATTTGTTATCCACTGAATTAAATGTGAGATCCAATGATAGAATGG
Organism: Mimosa bimucronata; assembly: GCA_037074515.1. Classification (NCBI taxonomy): domain Eukaryota; kingdom Viridiplantae; phylum Streptophyta; class Magnoliopsida; order Fabales; family Fabaceae; genus Mimosa; species Mimosa bimucronata. The sequence goes on along the minus strand of CM073443.1, from coordinate 9,890,097 downwards.
TTGCTTAGATTATATGTGTTAAGAGGAAATTGTGGTTAATATTTTTGGATGCTTGATTTGCATTATTGAGACTGGTTTTCTGACCATTTTGAAGCAAATTTGGCACACTAGAGTTGGGAACAATTTGAAAGCCTTTGTTTGGAGATTTTGTGGCATTTAAGCATGTATTTTCTTTCTCAACTGATAGACTCTAGAACCTATCATAGAATCTCTTGAGGCGATGTATTGATTTTGCATGATTTTGAAAGATGATACGGGCATTCTTTAAAATGCGTTTAAGCCTTTCAAGCCTACCTATGACATTATTTCCACTTGCACCCCCATTTGAGCCTTTAATTCAAAAACCATGTTAATTTTCTTTTTGGAACCCGCATTGGACCTTAGCCTGTGTAACCTGAAAAAACCATGAATTACCTTAATCTTGAGATGATTGATGATTATGGTTGGTGGTAAGGATTGGGTTTGGTAGTTTTGAAATGATTATGATTGCAAAAGTGGGTATGGGGAATGTGAAAAATACATGATGTTCAATAGCTTGTACTCTAAAGTCATTTCAAGTTGATTTCCCTTTGTTAAAAAAAAAGAATGGAAGAACAAGAAGGAAAGAAAAGAAAAAGAAGAAAAGAGTTTAGTTTCAGTAAGACTTGGAGTGCAAATACATCAATTTGTGATAAGTTTGGAGGAATGGTTGGATTTTTGGAAGGAAATTTTGTGTAGAAAAGGAAGAAAGATGAGTTGCATATTATCATTTATCTCAAGATATTTGAATTCTCTTTATACCTTTCTTTCTATGAGCTTACCCTTGGCCACATTAGAACCTTATAAAGTCCCATTGATTTTGGATTTATGTGAAATGATGTTTTAGTGGAGAGAGAGGAATAGGTGAAGCATATGAAGTCTTGATGTTGAGGCTGGTTCATACCTCTTGAAATGTTAAAACTTTTCTTGACATTTGCAGAAGAATCATTTTCTAACTCCACACATATACACACACTTGGAAATTGCTGGGAAGTTTGTTCTTAATTTGTGAATTTTACATCCTTCTACATTTCATTGATTTCCTATTGAATATATCTTCCTAAGCAACTAATGAGGAAAACTCCATGCATGCATAGTAAGTGGATAATTGATCAATCTAACAATTTCATATCTTGTTTTACTTGAGGACGAGAGTAAAAGTTTAAGTTTGGGGGTGTGACAGCTTCCAGGAATTCATGTAATTTCAACACATTTTCGTTGATCTTTTATTCAATAATTGTTAAATTTTGGATACTCAAGATAGGAAAATGCTCATTTGATTTTTGGTTGCACATCATTGTTTATTTATGCATATTTTGATCATTTTTCTAGTTAGATTCTTATGTTGTTTTATGTAACTCTTGTAGGAATATTTTGATGCAATAACAAAGTGATTATAGCCCCTTCACCAAGCTGACAAGTGAACAAAGCTAAGAGTAAACTAGAGCAGCCAAAGGAACAAAAGGACCAGAAAAGACATGACTTCGCCGTCTAATAGCTCTGCCCCTGTTTTTACTTGCTTGCCGTGAGATCGCCACAGTGAAGTCACAGCAAGCAGCACTTGTTCTGGAACATTTTTTGATAGTTCGCCGTGGGTTCGCCATGGCTAAGCCACGGCGAATGGCATATTCTGCTGCGCGTTTTGGTAAAAAAGGTAGACTGAATGGAAATAAAAGAAAGAGTTTCAAGTTCAGCTGGCATTCTTTCACTTCTAGGGCATTTTGGGAGTGTTTTGCTCTACTAGGGCTTGGAGCTTGGTGGGGATTGAGCTAGGGCTTGAATTTTTGAAGAGATTTGGGCTTCTCCTCTTGGTTTATCTTCTCGATCTTCATTCTCTACTCTTGTTCTATGTTTGTGATGATGTATATATATGCTCTCATGGAGTTGTTAAACATGAGTAGCTAAATACTTTGATTCTAAGATTATTTTGAACCCTTGTATGGATTAACTCTTGATTCCTCCTCTTATTTTTTGATTAATGAGATGTATGTGTTTATTTTACTCTTCTCCTAATGCTTCTAAGTGATTGATCACCATTTAGATGTTGGGTTCACTTGATTGATGCTTGAGAGGGCTAGATTGAATGTAGAACTTGGGTAAAATAGTGTAAGAACTTGAAGTTTGCATGATGAATGGATGTTTTTTTTTTGGTAAGATAGAGATATACTTGTTAACCTTGCATAGTCACATTAGGATTGGAGCTTGAAAATTGGGTTTTATTAAATGCAACAAGAGATTGTGTAATTAATGAGATCTAGCACTTGTTCTTGACTTGAGAGAGCTTTTACAAGTACTCTGCGAATCCTAGATTAGCACATGGTTTCATTGAGATCATCTTTGAGAGGAGTTGAATTGAGTTTTAAGAAGTACAAGGGGGATATATAAAATTAGGACCCATTTTATACTTGAAGTTGAAGAATCACTTGTTTATAATTTTTGTTTTCATTTAGCATATGTTTATTTTCATAATTAATCTTCAATTTCAATATCTAAATCACTAAAATTGGGTGAGAGTGTGACAATCATTGTTTGACTGGGTTTTGGAACCAAATCCTCGTGGGAACGATATTCTACTTATCATTTTATTACTTGGAGCGACCCGTGCACTTGCTGTGCGAATACATTCTTCAATCATTGGTATTTGTAGCATTCTCTGAAGCTGTAAAAATTGGAACATGAGCGGTTTCCTTTTTATCATCCTCGATGTCCTCTGCCGCATAAACATAACACATAAACCATAGTTATTTGAAACTGTCACATTAATCAATACATACTTGATAAATAAACATAATTGTTGATATTACCATTCCATGGAAAACCAAGAAGCCAATTTTGAGCACAAATAGAAGCTTCAACATTCTCTGGAATAATACTACTCCGATATTTTGTAAGAACTCGAGAGTCGATGCTGAAGGCTGATTCACTAGCAACAGTAGTAATTGGAATGCTTAAAATGTCACAAGCCATCTTGGAAAGACAAGGGAATTGACCCGTGTTAGCCTTCCAAAAGTCTAACACATCAAATTTTGTAGAAATTCTATAATCAAGTGTCCCTTCTTCCAAATAGTAATCCAATTCAGATTGGTCAATTGCTCTCTCATTAGAACACTGTGTTAGTAAATACCACAATATATGTAAAGGAAGTGTAAGCTACTTGTCACTTAAATTTCAAACTAGCATTCAATGAAAAAAAGAAACATTAAACTAATCAACAAACAAGTATTTCAAACTTACCCCAAAAATATTATTGTCATTCATGTCTTCATCCATAAAAGAATTTGAACTTGATCCTACTTGTATCGCTGGGCCACTAGATAACACATTGTTGTGGGTAGAATTTGACACTGATGCACTCTTAACAACTTGGGACAAGGATGATGATGATCCCGCACATTTGTATTCATTGAAAACATCATAGAGCTTGCTCCTTATGTTCTCAATCTTCTCTTTAGAATTTAAGGGATCAATATTTGTGAATGTATACTTGATGCCTTCAAGCTTCATGCGAGGATCAAGAATAATTGCAAGTGAGAGAATGACACTATACTCACTCCAATATTTGTCAATATTGATAAGCATGTTTTTAGCCATGGATTGAATTACTAAATCAGGATGATTCAAATTCCTTTTCAATAGTAACTCAATCTTTGAAATCTGTTAGAAATACTTGTTAGAAGTAGGGTATGTTGACCGAGAAATTAAGTTTGTAATCACAGTAAATGGCTTCAAGAATGCACACATCGCCTCTGCTCTACCCTACTCTTCATTAGATGGACAATGAATATAGTTGGAGTCATTCAAAGCTAAGCTATCAAAAGCATGATGATATCGTATAGCAATTTCAAGCATTGCATGTGTTGAATTCCATCTAGTCGTGACATCCAACCTTAAACCCATAGAACCATCAATACCCCCAACTTGTAGAACCCTTCTTTTGAATTCTATCATTCTCACATCTGATTGCCTTACATATCTAATGCTTTCTCTAATCTTTTCCACAGCATCATCTGGTACATTCAAACCATCTCGAACTATGAGATGTAAGATGTGGCACAACATCTCACATGAAAAAACTCACCATCATAAATCAAGCTATTACTCAAATTTAAGTGCTCTTCTAATCTTTCTTGCATGATGAAAATTTGCTGATGCATTATCCAAAGTAATAGAGAAGACTTTCTTTCCAATCTTCCAATGTACTAATATCTCATGAGCTCTTTTTGCCAATTCAACACCAGTGTGTGGAGGCTCCATCCTAGAGAAGGAAAGTATTTTGCTATTGAGATGCCATTTCTCATCAACAAATTGAGCGGTCAAGCAAATATATCCTTCACCAGTTATTGCAGTCCAACAATAAGAAGTTAGCTATATTCTACTATAACTCATCGATAACTTTTTCTTAAGGATCACTTTTTGATCAAGGTAGAAATTTCAAACATCAGCCACAACAATTTTTCTACAAATGCTCTTATAATCAGGATTCAAATATGAGTGCAAATCCCTAATGCCATCATACTCAACAAAAGAATAAGGAAGATTGTGTCTAATGATAGAATAAGCAATCTTTTCTCGAACTATGCTATGATCAATTTTCCTATATCTCAAAGCCCCTGCATGATCTATCATCATATTCTTAACATCCATGTGTTTTGGGGTTTTTTTTACAACCTGTATAACGACGTCGAAGTATAGAAGTCCCATAATCCTTGCTTCCCATAACATATTTTTGTCCACACGCATTACATTTAGCTTTTTCTTTCCCATCTACTTTGCCTATTCTTGTAATGTGTTTTGAAACCTTAGAAGTATTTTTCCTTACCTTTTTAGTTTTACCTTCACCATCTTCTCTCTCACAAGATTGTTGTCCCAATTGTTTTGGCTCAACCACACTAGCATGAGCATCATCATCAACTTCAATTGAGTTGTCGTTTTCATTGTCAATGTCATCATCATCACCATCACTGCCAATAATATGCCTTTTTCTCTTCTCCCTATTTGATGCTAAAGCCATTTTCTACTGCAACAACAATAACAATAACATTTTACATCACTAGAAACTGAGAATGGAATACTATCATTGAAACCATTATTGGACAAATTAACAATGGTAAGGTTCTTCATTACAAGTGAAGTGACTCCAGTCCAGTTAGTACACACAAAAGAGTTCTCATTCTAATTTAGAGGGCGAGAATGAGAGAACTGGTTCACAAAATCAAGCAAAGCACTTCATATGCAATATAATTAGCTTGGGAGCTTATCAGAGCATAAATATCACCAATTCACCATTTAGTTATTGACAAGGCATAAATATTACTCAAGTTAGAAAAAAAAAACGGAACACTCCCTTTGACCTTCAGGGCTCAGGCTTCAGTAAAATTATCAAATTAGCAATTTAGGATCATGTTTCAGAAATTAGAATAACATCAGAGAATCAGTTGTATTTTAACACTCATTATTTGTATTTTATATTAAAAAATAAATGGATTGAAGCTCACACGATAAGATAATCAGTTGCATTACATATTACACCATATAGATTATAGCATAACAAAGCACGATCAAATCTAAGCTTTGCAGAGTAGAAGTAAATCATAATGAAAAAGAAGGAACTAAAAAACCCCCCAAGCCTACCTTCAATTACAGAGTCTGGGATTGAGAGTAGAGGCGAGGTGATGGCCGACTGGGAGGCCGAGATAAGAGCTAAATAGGTGCTACTGCTTCTGCTAGGGTTTGTAGAGGAGAGAGTAGAGAGGAAAGGAAAGGAACTAAGGAGTATGTGTGTGACACGAAAATTTGAAGTCTGAAATAGGGGGTGACTCACTGACTTTACGCAGTATCCGTTTTTTTTAAATATTGGGCTAACCCATCAGACCAACGAGTTCAGCCCACATCAGGCTTCAGGTTGAAGCAGCCCGATTAGTTTCGGGCTTCTTTTTTGTCAACCCTAGACCTTTTTTTTTCATAATCGGGCCTAGCCAGACGGGTTGGGCTCGAAATCCCAGCTCCAATTACCATTAAAATTTACAAAGTCAACATTTTTCTTTGATTGAAACGTTAAGAATAAAGGACTAAAACCATACTTCTTAAATTTAAGGGATTAAACTAAAACCTCTTGAATTTAACAGGATGAAACATTAACTTTAGCCAAACAAAGCCCTATTTCTACTCTATCCTATGAATGGGATAGTAATAGTAATACTAATGGAAAATTGATTACAAGTCCTGTGTAAGGAATTTAATTAAGATGAGGTCCCACAAAAACACGTAATTAATGTTAGGTTTCACGAAGTTGAGCACAAAATTTGTTACTGAACAAGAGTTAAAAAGTTGTGATTGTCAGACCAGAAATTGTTATCTCTGGCCAAAAGTTGTTATCGTCATGCCAAAAAGTTATAAACAACTGGTCAAAAGTTGTTAGTGACTGAGAATTTAATTATGGGTCAGTAACAACTTTTGACCAAATGATAACAACTATTTGGTATGCTAATAACAATTTAATGGGCAGGTGATAACAACTTCCTGACATGGACCTGAGATTAATTACATAATTTAGTAGGACTCGTCTTAATTATGTTCCTTACATGGGACCTGTGATTAATTTTTTTCATATATTTAATTAGGTTCATCACATGCACTTGAAAATATTGTATGCAAGTATTGTGGTGTCAGTGAAAACTTAAAGGACCAAGCATTTAATTCGTTTCAATAGCATTAAATTGCAAAATCATTCAGTCATCATTTTCAGTTAAAGAAACTAATGGTGTTAAAATAAAAAAAGGGTTAACCACCAAGGGTTTAGATCAACTGACTGTATAGGTTGTTCTAACTTAACCAGTGGTTTTGAGTTCGGGCGTTAGGTGTACAATCACGATAATTATTTGGAGGTAGTGAGGTTCCCTCTATTGTGAGCTACATTCCATGAACCGGATTAGTTGATTGCTAGTAACGTCGAATACTAGTAGATAAATAAACAAGGGTTAAAATTACACCTTTCAAACTTAAGGATCAAGCTAAAACTTCGTATAAAATTAAACTACCGAACGTTTACTTTAGTCAAACAAAGTTTTATCTCTCTAACCAAGCTAGTTAAGTAATACTTATTCCGATCCTAAATATAATATCTAATTGGTTTTTTTAGAATATCCTAAGAAAATTGAATATAATATTTATAAAATAACTTAATTCAATTTTTTCTCTAAACTAGTTTCTTTGACTTATAATCTAATACATCATCTAATAATAGATCACATATGTTATGATTAACTAACTTATTTACTTCTTTAATCTTTTTAAAAAAATCAATTAGGCTTTATATCACTTACAAGGAGTATTTAGTTAGGTAAGTCACACGCACTCGAATATTGTATATATATATTGTGATGTACTGTGCATATCAAGTGCTAATAAAGTATTCAATTTCTACTCTCTTTTTTATTTCTCTGATTAGTGACAAGTTCGGCCTTAAAGAAAGTTGTTGAGCTCGTTGACTGCGTTTTTCTTTCACCCTGTAAATTGTTCATCAATGAAATATTAGTAGTGTTAAGGTGTATTTTGGCCAATGATTTGTTACAAAAAGCGCATCTAACACAATTATTTTTAAAATGTCCATATAAGCCAACCATCTTTTAAAATGGGGGCAATTTGACCAATACCGTACAGAATTCTGTTGTGTCAGGCGCTCCTTTTTGAAATAAATTATTGGTCAACTTGCCCCATTTTAAAAGATGGTTGGCTTATATGGACATTTTAAAAATAATTATGTTAGACGCGTTTTTTATAACAAATCATTGGTCAAAATGCAGCTTAACCTATATTAGTAATAGCAAGTGATTGATTGATTTCGTTCTCATTTTCACGTGTCATTCTTGGAAGGGATACATACTTCCCAAGGTAAGTTTTAAAATCAAACCCCCAGCAAGACAAGCAAGTCTTCTGATCAATTATAGCACACAATCCAATTCCTCACCATTCATCATCTTCAAGGATGTCGATTGTTACAGAAGCTACATGTTTAATAATCAAACTAAGATAATATTGTTTTTCAAACCATGATGGTATTTCACAACTTGGAACAATCACCGAAAGAGTTGCAATTCTCCTAAATCCTTCGGCATGTTGGCCATCCTGGAACCAAGTCATATCACATATTGTATGTATTTAACAACAAAAGATAGTTGTTCTAATGGTGATAAAATATATAAACAAACAAACACACACACACACACACACAAAACAATGTTTGGTCAAACAAAGTTCTCAATGAATCACACTCTTCAGCACCCATCAGATTTAAACTTGGAGATGGCTGTGGCAAAAATTGAAGCTTTGAGCAGGAACTCAAATAAAAAGATTTTAGGTTTACAAGATTGGAAATGCAGCCATAAGGACTCATTTCGCTCAAATCTATTTTTGCATAGATGATAAGCTGCTAAGGTCATTAGGAATGATCCCATCATCAACAATATTGCAGTAGCTCAAATCTAATTATGTCAGTGATTCAATGTTGGAGATAGAAGCAGGCATTATGAACCCCTTTAGGAAAAGACATTTGGTTCCATAGAAGAGACAATACCCTTGAGTTGGAAGTTGGGTTTTCGCATCAATGAAATGACAGAGTCTTTAGACATTTGGGTTAATGGTCACATGTTGTCCATTTTCGATATTCAAAGATCTCTTTAGCCATTTAAAAAATCACATTCAGTTGACTGCATTTTCCTTTTGTGTAATCCCAATAGCTGTGGGAAATAGGGAATCATTTGCATCTAACCCAATTGCTGTTAACATTATTCCTCTAGCATTGTCTTTTGGGAAAGGTACCATCAACCATAATTATGGATAAGCATCTTGCCTTCCTTCTAATCTGAGTTACAGCCACAAAACTAGCCCTTAAGCTACAACACAGCGGAGAATATGCTCATAGAATTTACCACAAAACAGAAAGATCACAACAATACTGCAATTATAAATGAAAATTGCTCCTTATGAATAGCACTTTTTAGTTTCTATTTTTCCATTCAATAACAGCTACAGAAATTAGACCTTAAAAGGATGAAGAATAACACATGCTTAATGCTTCACACACAGGCATAAAGAAAATATTGAGAACATATAACTAGCGTCTTGATATTGAAACTAAATAATGTCACTTTTTTCATTAATAAAAAAAATGCCATAGAATTTGAAACAATATAGAGAATCAAGATGAAGAAAAGTGAGCTGATAGGAGCTCTCCAAAATTAGCTTCTGGCGTTGTCAAAATCCCTGTAGCGATTTATGGAGCAGCCTTTATAAATTTACAACAAGCATAAAAAAGGGGGAAAATCATATTTTGGCCACAACTAGCTATATATGCCAAGTGGTGGACCTAAAATTCTCTTATAACACGCCAAGTTTCCAAAAATCAATTATAGACCAATTTCATCAAAATAAAAAAACAGAGATGCATCTGACCATTCTATATAAGTCAAATAAAAAATAAGATTATTTAAGCAACTTTGTTATTACCTTGGAAGCATGGAAGCAGAGATACATTTGTAGAATTTAGGTATGAGAATAGTCCGATATATTTCTCTGAACAAGGCTTACAAATATATAATACATGAAATCTCAATCTATCCCATGATTATAGGGATTTGAGCAATCAGAAAAATAAAAACAGATTCTTTCTAATTTCCTAATCTGATTTGATTCTAATATTTATTTCTCCTAATCATATAATTTCCTAATTCCTATTTATAGGATATTTACAACAATTACCACACTCTCCTTCAAGTTGAATCATAGATATTGATCATGTCCAACTTGCTTACAAATATTTGAAATACATCTTCAGACAGTCCTTTTGTAAGAATATCTGCAAGCTGTAATTTGGTTGGCATATAGGATAAACAAATCGTGCCTTCTCCCACTTTTTCTCTAATGAAGTGACAATCAACCTCCACATGCTTACTTCTGCTGTGTTGTACAGGATTCAATGCCATGATTAGGGCAGTCTTTATTGTCACAATAAAATTTTATTGGAGAGCTAACTTCAACATGCACCTCCTCAATCACCCTCTCCAACCAGATCCCTTCCATAATTCCTTGAGCTAATGATCTAATTTCTGATTCAGCGCTACTTTTTGCCACAACTCCCTGCTTTTGGCTTTGCCAAGTCACTAAATTTCCCCAAACAAATGTGCAATATCCTGAAGTTGATATGCTATCTTCTTGGTTACCTACCCAGTCAGCATCAGTATAAATTTCCACTGTTCTCTGATCATTTTTCTTGAAGAAAAGGCCTTGACCAGTCATTCCTTTCAGATATTTAAGAATTTTATAGGCGGCATCCATATGCTTCTTCTTCGGTGAATGCATGTGTTGACTTGCAACACTTACTGTAAATGCAATATCAGGGCGAGTATGAGACAAATAAATAAGTCTGCCTACCAATCTCTGGTACTGACCCTTATCAGCAGGAGCTTCATCCTTATCTCTTTTCTTCTTCTTTTCTACCTCCTTTTCAGTCCTTGCCGGTTTATCTTGCTTCTTGACCTTCTTAGTGGTACTGATTGGAACCTTACTCGATTTACACCCTAACATCCCGGTTTCTTTAAGTAGATCAAGGATATACTTCCTCTGTGAAACAAATATCCCTTTGTGAGATCGAGCTATCTCCATTCCTAAGAAGTACTTGAGATTTCCTAGATCCTTGACTTCAAATTTCCTATTTAGTGAACTCTTAATTCGGTCCATCTCCTCAACATCATTACCAGTGAGGATTATATCATCAACATATACTATCAGGATAGTAATAGAAGCTCCACGTTTATAAACAAACATAGTGTGATCAGATAAGCTTTGTTTATACCCTTCAGATTTAACAACAGTAGAAAATCTGTCAAACCAGGCACATGGTGACTGTTTCAAGCCATATTTGACTTGTTTAACTTACATACTTGCTGACTTCTACATTTCTCAAAACCTGGTGGAAGGGTCATATATACTTCTTCCTGTAATTGACCATTTAAGAATGCATTTTTTATGTCTAATTGTTTTAGAGACCAGTCAAGATTTGCTGTAATTGAAAAAAGAACCCTTACAGTGCTTAGCTTTACCACAGGAGCGAAAGTCTCATTGTAGTCAATCCCATAAGTTTGAGTAAAGCCTTTTGCAACCAACCTGGCTTTATACCTATTTAGAGACCCATCTGCATTGAATTTTGGTGTAAATAAGCACTTGCAACCTAATAGTTTAACACCTTTAGGTAACTCAGAGATCTCCCATGTATTATTTGCCTCAAGAGCCCTTATTTCTTCCAAGACAGCTCCTTTCCACTCAGGAACCTCAAGAGCTTCATATACATTTTTTCTCATCAAGATTAGTGACAAAGTTATAATGATTTGATGAGAGAGCTGAATAGGAGACATACTCTTGGATAGGATGCAATGTACAAGACCGAGGTCTTTTACTCTTTGCAATGCAAGTTCAGTTCATCAGCATCTACCTCCTGGGAACTTTCCACATTATTATCAGTAGTCTCTTTAGGTGTGAAGATAGGCACAGTTTCAGAAGATGGCTTTGCCATCTGCTTGCTTCTCCGCATGTAAACTCCATGATCAATAAATCTTTTATTTTGTTTTTTATCTCCTCCTATAGGCATTAAGGATATATTAGACCTAGATGGTATAGATACTTGTGGTGGTATAGGTACAGGAACTGGATTGTGAAAGTGCTGGCTGTCACCCAAGAGGGGGGGTGAATTGGGTGGTAGGATAAAAACTTTAAAATTTTCTTTTATAAAGCACTGTGAAGGTAATCTTTAAAATCTCTTTCTGTTTATCACAGAGTATTTCAAAATTGTTAAATGCACAAGAGATATATAAAATAGATATGCTGGAAACTAAGAGAGTTTAGGGAATAGATAATGCACACAGAATTTATCCTGGTTCGGTCAACCCTGACCTACATCCAGTCCTCAGGCTCCACCTGAGATTTCCACTATCCTCTTGTTTAAACCAGGCACAAGAGAAGCCTACCACAGGTTTTACGAACATAGGTTCACCTGTCAACCTTTTCCACTGGTTTTACGAACACGGGATCACCAGCCAACCTTTTCCACTGGTTTTACAACATGGGATCACCAGCCAACCTTTACAACAGAGCTTTAGACTCTCTCTAAACACTCCCCCTTACAACCTGTAAGGTTACAATCTGTTTCCCCACTCAAGATCTCCCAATCTTGAGTATCACTCACTAAGTATAGAGAATGATTACAAGGAAATCTAACTTCTCTCAAAGAAGGAATTTTGGTAATCACTTAAGTACAGATTCGTATATGATGAGGAAATACAAATTCTAGAGCTTAAATATTTGAACTATGGTTGCTCTAGCTCTTCTATTCTAATGTGCTCAACTCATCGTTTCTGGGCTCACTGATATATAACTAACACTCTGTGCAGAGCCTCTGTTTTCATTGCTGTTAGCGTATATTCGTCTTTTTCGTTGTTCTCATGACGCTACTCTTTCACCAGATGTCTTCAAGTCTTTATATATGGTTTTGATAAGTTCTATCCGTTGGAGACTTGGAGAACTAGCCGTTTGACAGTCATCGGCTAAGAGAGATGGAGACTGTGAGTAACGGTAACCTGCTGCTACCTACTCCTGTACTTGCTGTCAGCTTTTTCACTAGCGCTAGCTTCCTTTGCTATCGCTAGCTTGACAGTGTAAAATCTGCACTTTAGAAACAATGTATTAGCTCAGCACGTATTGCGCTATCGATAGCTAACAAGGCTATCGCTAGCTTCATAGTGTAATTCCAGTACTTAGCTAAAACAGATAGTCATATAATGCACAGCAGATGTTATCGCTTGCTTTGTCTATTAGCTCAATGCATTAGCTTATTAGTTTGTCTAAGTTATCACAATGAGCTTTCTTCTATCGATAGCTAATCTCATTATCGCTAGTTACTTGTTTGCTCATTAGCTTAAGGATACCGAGTTATCTGATATTCTAAGTTATTTCAGGTATCCTGTTATCGATAGCTAAATCTGTTATCGCTAGCTAACTTAGGTTCTTCTTATTAGCGATGATAAACATGTTAGCGATAGAATAGAGCTTTAGCGATAGTGATCTATTATTTGCTTGCTTAGGCTAGCTCAACTCTTTGTATTAGCGATAGAGAATCTGTTACCTATAAGATGTTACTTGTTTCATTCAAAGGTAACCTACACTCTTTTACTTAGTCATTTATTATGATTCTTATCTCAGCTTATTCCAGACTAAGTTACATGTTCTTATGAATGCAATCTGAGCCTATGGACATGTTATGTGATCATATATGCAATGCTTCAATCACAGTAAACACATGGCAAACATGTAGTAGGAGATAAGCACTTTATCCACACTTTTTGCTTCCTACATTTATCTCTATATTTGACATCATCAAAAGTAAGCATATCCAACAGATTGAAAGTCTTAGATTCAAAGTTACAATTCTCCCCCTGAAGCAAAGAGTGTGAGTAATAAGGTTCAGACTCAACAAAGGTGACATCACAACTTACAAATAAACGTTTAGACACCAGATCAAAGCATTTATACCCTTTTTGGAGATTAGAATAACCCAGAAAGATATTCTTAATTGAGCGTGGATCAAATTTGGAAGGAGGATGATGAGAGTGGACAAAAACTAAACAACCAAACACACGCAAGGGCAAAGTTTGATCAAGATGAGAAGTTTCATGTGTTTCTTGAAGTTTGTTTAAAGGAGTAATATAAGATAGAATTCTACTAGGACTACGGTTGATTAAATGAGTAGCAGTAAGAATTGCCTCACACCAAAAATACTTTGGCACATTAGAAGTATATAAAAGAGCCTGTGCAACCTCTAAGAGGTGTTTGTTTTTGCATTCAGCAACCCCATTTTGTTGGGGAGTATGAGGGCAACTGTTTTTATGAACAACACCCTTTTCTTTTAAGAATTGGCCGAGAGATTGATTGAAAAATTCTATGCCATTATCTGAATGAAAAACTTGGATGGTGCTTTTAAATTGAGTTAACACATAGTCATAGAATTCTTTAAAAACATATGACACTTCATATTTTTCTTTTAAAAGGTAAACCCAGCACATTAGTGTGTGATCATCAATAAATGTGACAAAATGCTTGCAATTTGTTCTATTAGGAATATGAGAAGGACCCCAAATATCACTATGTATGATGGAAAACAGACGAGAGGACTTATAAATAGAAGGAGGATAAGAAGAACGATAATGTTTTGCTAATTCACAAACCTCACAATGGAAATTGATATTTTTATTCAAGAAAAGATGAGGAAACAACTTGTGTAAATAGGGAAAACTAAGATGACCCATCCTTTGATGCCATAAAATAATGTTACTTTCTTCAGGAGATATAGTAGAATTTTTTATTCTAGAACATAGAGCACTTGCAGTAGAAACATCCAGATAATAAAGTCTATCATACTCATCAGCCGTGCCAATCCTCGTCCCTGATGAGAGATCCTGAAAATGACAATGAGTGGAAAAGAAATGAGTTGAGCAGTTTACTTGCTTAGTCAACTTACTAATAGATAAAAGATTACAGGTAAGATGGGGAACATGTAAAACATATTCCAATTTCAAAGAATCAGACAAGTGTATAGTTCCAGAGCCAGCAATTGAAGAAGAACCATTGGCAGTTTTAATCTTATCTTTTCCAGACAAAGGATGGTAAAAAATAAACATTTTTGCATCCGATGTTATATGATCTGATGCACCAGTGTCAACAATCCACACAGATGATTGGAAGGAATCATTTACAGCAGTAGAAAATATACCTTTAAGAGACACACTTGCCGAGCTACTACTGACAACTTCCAGGAATTCATGTAATTTCAGCACATTTTGCTTGATGTTTTATTCAATCATTGATAAATTTTGGATACTCAAGATAGGAAAATGCTCATTTGATTTTTGGTTGCACATCATTGTTTATTTGTGTAGATTTTGATCATATTTCTAGTTAGTTTCTTATGTTGTTTTATGTAACTCTTGTAGGAATATTTTGATGCAATAACCAAGTAATTATATCCCCTTCACCAAGCTAACAAGTGAACAAAGCTAAGAGGAAACCAGGGCAGCTAAAGGAACAAAAGGACCAGAAAAGACGTGACTTCGCTGTGGCTTTACCACGGCGAGGCCACAGCCAATAGCATTTGTCTTTGACCCTATTTTTGTTGGCTTGCTGTGAGCTCGCCGCAACGAAGCCACGGTGAGCAGCACTCATTTCTGGAAATTTTTTATGGTTCACCGTGAGCTCGCCATAGCGAACTCACGGCGAGCAGCCTGCGATACTGCGTGTTTTGACCGAAAAGATAGAATGAAATGAAATAAAAGCTAGAGTTTCGAGTTCATCGGGCATTCTTCAACTTCTAGGGCATTTTAGGAGTGTTTTTCTCTGCTAAGACTTAGAGCTTAGTGGGGATTGAGCTAGGACTTGAGGCTTTGAAGAGATTTGGGCTTCTCCTCTTGGTTTATCTTCTCCATCTTCATTCTCTACTCTTGTTATATGTTTGTGATGATGTATATGTATGCTCTCATGGAGTTGTTGAACATGAGTGGTTAAATACTTTGATTCTAAGATTGTTTTGAACCCTTGTATGGATTAACTCTTGATTCCTCCTCTTATTTTGTGATTAATGAGATGTATGTGTTTATTTTACTCTTCTCCTAATGCTTCTAAGTGATTGATCACCATTTAGATGTTGGGTTCACTTGGTTGATGCTTGAGAGGTCTAGATTTATTGTAGAACTTGGGTAAAATAGTGTAAGAACTTGAAGTTTGCATGATGAATGGATGGTTTTTTTGGTAAGATAGAGATATACTCGTGGGAACGAGTATATCCTCGTGGGAACGATACTCTACTTATCACTTTATTACTTGGTGCGACCCGTACACTTGTGGTACGAACAATTTTTTGTCGCCGTTGCCGGGATTTGTTTCCCAAAACCGTCCTTGGTCAATCCTGATTAGAGCATTAATAGCTTAATCTTGAGTTTTGTATATATTTGTTCTTGTGCTTTTTGTTCTCTTTTGACTTCTTTTCTTGTGTTCATATGTGTATATTTGTTCTCTTTCTTTGCCTTTTTGTTTGATTAGTTATTTTCTTTTAAATTTTCTTTATGGAGTATCCTTAGTGAACTAATGGGGCAAGTAGCGGATGTGAACATGATGATGATTATCTACATTCTTATTATGATCCTAATGCTTGTGAAACTCAATATGAGTACATTTGTTGCAATTTTTGTGGAGATAATTATTATATTGAGCAATGCTCTCATGTCTCATCCTTGGATTATGTAGAGGATGATTTTGCTAGGGTTCAAACTGATTGGCATGATAATTCTTTTAACCTTAGTTGGAATCATGAACATTCATTGCCTTGGGATTCAAATTCTTCTTTCCCTTTATATGCATCATATTCTCAAACATTGCCTAATCATGTAGATGAAATCACTCCCATTCATGAGAAAAAGCCTACAGTAGAGGAGATGCTTAAGTGTATTCTTGATAATCAAAATGAAATGAGAGCTTGGACAAAAGAGAAATTGCATGAACATGCATTAGCTCTTGAAAATTTAGCATCTAGGGCCAATGAAATGGCTTCTAACATTGAGTCTTTAAAGCAAATAGGTGTTTTCATTGATATTTCAAATGACTCTTATGTAGAAGATGCAGTTTCAAGTGGGAAATTGACTATGGGAAGTGATGATGTGTTGTCAATGGTTTGTGATAACTTTGAGGGTGATTGTGAGTTGGAAATTGAAGAGAGAGAGAGAGAGAGAGAACAACATTGAGTGTCCAATTGAGGTTTCGAGTTTGAAGCCTAATCCTTATTGTTGTGAACAAGAAAATATAATAGAAATCCCTGCAATTTATGTTCAAAATCCTCTTACTTATAGTTTGGCTCTTACTGATGAGAGTCAAATAGATTTTATTGGGTTTTCAAACTACTTGGGGGCTACGGAGAATAATTTAGAAACTATTGACCTAGAGCCTACCATATGCTATATTAAATCGTGTACCTTGAAGCCACTTTTGATTAAAGGAACATGTAATTCTTGTATGAATGAATTTCCATTTCTACTGAAACCTTGTCATTTGAAGAGAAATGAAAACAAGGTTTCAGTAGAAATGACAAGATGGAAATATGTAAAGAAGTATGTATTCATTTGAAAGGCTTAAACGCATTTAAGCATGTATTCATTTGAAAGGCTTAAACACGTTTAAGCCTTTCTTTAAAATGCGTTTAAGCCTTGCATGATTTTGAAAACTTTTGATTAAAGGAACATGTAATGCAAATCAAGATGGAGATTTTGTGGCATTTAAGCATGTATTTTCTTTCTCAACTGATAGACTCTAGAACCTATCATAGAATCTCTTGAGGCGATGTATTGATTTTGCATGATTTTGAAAGATGATACGGGCATTCTTTAAAATGCGTTTAAGCCTTTCAAGCCTACCTATGACATTATTTCCACTTGCACCCCCATTTGAGCCTTTAATTCAAAAACCATGTTAATTTTCTTTTTGGAACCCGCATTGGACCTTAGCCTGTGTAACCTAAAAAAACCATGAATTACCTTAATCTTGAGATAATTGATGATTTGATGATTATGGTTGGTGGTAAGGATTGGGTTTGGTAGTTTTGAAATGATTATGATTGCAAAAGTGGGTATGGGGAATGTAAATAATACATGATGTTCAATATCTTGTACTCCAAAGTCATTTCAAGTTGATTTCCCTTTGTTAAAAAAAGATAGAAAAAAAATTGGAAGAACAAGAAGAAAAGTAAAGAAAAAGAAGAAAAGAGTTTAGTTTCAATAAGACTTGGAGTGCAAATACATCAATTTGAGATAAGTTAGGGGGAGTAGTTGGATTTTTGGAAGGAAATTCTGTGTAGAAAAGGAAGAAAGATGAGTTGCATATTATCATTTATCTCAAGATATTTGAATTCTCTTTATATCTTTCTTTCTATGAGCTTAACTCTTGGCCACATTACAACCTTCTAAAGTCCTATTGATTTTGGATTTATGTGAAATGATGTTTTAGTGGAGAGAGATGAATAGGTGAGGCATATGAAGTCTTGATGTTAAGGCTGGTTCATACCTCTTGAAATGTTGAAATTTTTCTTGACATTTGCAAAAGAATCATTTTCTAACTCCACACACACACACACACACACTTGGAAATTGTTAGGAAGTTTGTTCTTAATTTGTGAATTTTTCATCCATCTATATTCCATTGATTTCCTATTGAATATATCTTCTTGAGAAACTAATGAAGAAAACTCCATGCATGCATAGAAAGTGGATAATTGATCAATCTAACAATCTCATCTCTTGTTTTACTCGAGGACAGTAAAAGTTTAAGTTTGGGGGTGTGACAACTTCCAGGAATTCATGTAATTTCAGCACATTTTGCTTGATGGTTTATTCAATCATCGATAAATTTTGGATACTCAAGATAGGGAAACGCTCATTTGATTTTTTGTTGCACATCATTGTTTATTTGTGTAGATTTTGATCATATTTCTAGTTAGTTTCTTATGTTGTTTTATGTAAGAATATTTTGATGCAATAACCAAGTGATTATAGCCCCTTCACCAAGCTAATAAGTGAACAAAGCTAAGAGGAAACCAGAGCAGTCAAAGGAACAAAAGGACAAGAAAAGACGTGACTTCGATGTGGCTTTGACACGGCGAGGCCACGGCCAATAGCATTTGTCTCTGCCCCTATATTTGTTGGCTCACCGTGAGCTCGCGGCAGCGAAGCCATGGCGAGTAGCACTCATTTCTAGAAATTTTTGATGGTTTGCTGTGAGCTCGCCACTGCGAGCGGCCTGTGATGCTACGCGGTTTGACAGAAAAGACAGACTGAAATGAAATAAAAGCTAGAGTTTCGAGTTCAGCGGGCATTCTTCGACTTCTGGGGCATTTTGGGAGTGTTTTGCTCTGTTAGGGCTTGGAGCTTGATGGGGATTGAGCTAGGGCTTGAAGCTTTGAAGAGATTTGGGCTTCTCCTCTTGGTTTATCTTCTCTATCTTCATTCTCTACTCTTGTTATATGTTTTTGATGATGTATATGTATGCCCTCATAGAGTTGTTGAACATGAGTGGCTAAATACTTTGATTATAAGATTATTTTGAACCCTTGTATGGATTAACTCTTGATTCCTCCTCTTATTTTGTGATTAATGAGATGTATGTGTTTATTTTACTCTTCTCCTAATGCTTCTAAGTGATTGATCACCATTTAGATGTTGGGTTCACTTGGTTGATGCTTGAGAGGTCTAGATTTAGTGTAGAACTTGGGTAAAATAGTGTAAGAACTTGAAGTTTGCATGATGAATGGATGGTTTTTTTTGGTAAGATAGAGATATACTTGCTAACATTGCATAGTCAAATTAGGATTGGAGCTTGAAAATTGGGTTTTATTAATTATAACAAGATATTGTGAAATTAATGAGATCAAACACTTGTTTTTGACTTGAGAGAGCTTTTACAAGTACTTTGTGAATCCTAGATTAGCACATGGTTTTATTGAGAAAATCTTTGAGAGGAGGTTAATTGAGCTTTAAGAAGTATAAGGGGGATACATAATCTTAGGACCGGGTTTTGGAACAAAATCCTCGTGGGAACGATACTCTACTTATCACTTTATTACTTGTCATGACCTGTGTACTTGCGGTGCAAACAACTACCTGATTTGTGCTGGGTTTGTATGACCTTTAGATAATCAATCAATTGAGCAATCAGTTCACTGCTCACAGAAGGCATAAATTCTGGTTTTAGAGACTGAGGTACTTCCTGAGAAACTTGGTTGCCACAAGGTTTACCTTTGCGTGGTTTCCAATCTACAAGTTTTCCGTAAATCTCCCAACATTTATCACGAGTGTGACCATTTTTCTTACAATGATCACAAAAAGATTTCCCCTTAGAGGAGGAAGAAGGATTAACAGTAAAATTATTTTTATTGACAAAAGCAGAGTAATCAAAGGAGGATACCGGGGTTATAGAATCTCACTACTACAGCAAAAGCCTATAGCAGCGCTTTTAAGCGCTGCTATAGCCAGTGCTGCAATAGGTCATATGACCTATTGCAGCGCTTGTTTTGTGTTATGAGCGCCGCTATAGGTTACCTATAGCAGCGCTCAAAATCTGAAAAGCGCAGCTTTAGGTCATACCTATATGAATTTTTTTAAAAAAAATAAAAAAGAATACATATAGCAGCGCTCATTAAGTAATGAGCGCTGGTATAGGTAGTAATGAGCGCTGGTATATGTTACCCTATAGCAGCGCTTTTTACGTAATAAGCGCTACTATAGGCATTATTGTTTTTTAAAATATTCACTTATTTTTGTTTCACAACCTCCTGCATCAGTGCAAAAAACTAGCAACACTATCCATTCCAGCCAAACCATATATACATACAGACCAAAAAAGTCATACTAATATTGTACAATAAAACCAACCATTGTAAGTTGAAAACAAAAGCATACTAATTAATGAATGGATCATCTAATATTGGAGAAAATAGGGTATACATAAGTGCACCATTCTTCAATTATTGCATTCATTTTTTCCCTTGACAACATGAAGCAACGGGCGTCTGGGTAATACTGCACAAACACATTTAAATGACAAGTAAATTTACTTAAAGTCTAACAAGTACAAACACATTAGAGTTGGAAAAATATAAAACTTACTGTCAGTGGGATGCCGAGTCGATCATGTGTAACGATATCTCGCATGTATTGCATCACATAGTAACAACAATCGTTGTTATTGGGTTGGTAGGGACACTGTAACAAGAAACACCAAATATATCATATAAGAAACATTTACGTTATTTTTAACTATAGATACATTGTTTCAAAAATTGAATAACTTTATAAAACCTGGACTTGTTGCCACTTATAAGCATCTTTCAGGTCAGGGGCTATGGAATACTTCAACTGAACATCGGCCCGAAAACTAGTCAATACTCTGAAAAAGAAACATATTAAATTAATTTTATTGGCTAGGATTGGGCATAAAGTGACAAACAATACAACGCATTCAAATAATGTTGACATTCACTTACCCATTGAAGAGACGCATCAAATCTGGGCGATTTTCTGGGAGAGCAGATTCCACAGGATCCAAATAGTAAATTATGGGTTCCTCTTGTGCCATCGGATTGATGACAAGCAAAATCCAATGTAGCCTAAAATGTTTTATAACGTTATGTCAGTATATATACCTATGATGCTTGGAACTAAAAATACGTATAGACTTACCCTGTATTAATTGGAGCTAAGAATAAAGTTCTGGCTGTTGCCTTTAAAGAGAAACGCCTTTGAATCGCTCTGAACTGGTCCTCACGTTTCGAGCCCGGAACTTGTGCTATCGAATAAGGGCTTATGAATTTGAGCGAAACGTTGTTCCCGGCGATCATGACATGTTCATGCAGATACCTTCATAGAAACCATACCAACTCCCAATTAGTGTAAAACTTATGACATTGAAGGAAACCACAATGGAAACACATATATACCTGATCCATAAATTGATAACTGTCGCACCGACCCATCTTTGGTTAAGCACCTCCATTACCCGATCCTTAGACAGAGCGTCAGTGAAATTTACCTCGTCAAATATAGGCCTGCTGAATGGAATGAAGACAATAGCATCGCGAGAAACGGTAGCTGCAAATGCTCGCAACCGAGCATAATATGGCGTTTCGACGCTTGTATCTTCAATCACAGGATCAGGCACTTGAACTTTTTTCTTACCCTTAGCTTTTGGTGCCTATAAACCATGTAAATAGAAAGTTTAAAAATTCATTCCAATAATTAAGAAGAGTGCTAGCTTAAATTAATTATCAAATAATCACCTGTGGTAACGGATCGGTACGGGTACTCTTTTTCTTGATTTGAGCAGCTGAACCACGGGTACCTTTGACATTAGCCACTTGTGCTTTCTTTCCCATAAATTGGGTACCCTGTAAAAACATTTAAATAAAAGAGCGTTATTCAAAAACAATGAATAACCTACTAGAAATGTTATTACTAAATAATTACCTATGGTGTTGGCACAATCAAAGCAATGGGCCAAGCAATGTATGCACTGACAACTTACCATATCCTTTGATGCTGTATCCGGACAAATTACCATACGTTGGGAAGTCATTTATTGTGCCAAACAACATGGCCCTCAATTTGAAACTTTCTTCCTTACAGCCATCAAAAACAGTCTCACCCGAATCCCACATATGCTTCAAGTCTTCAATTAAAGGATCTAAGTACACGTCTATATCGTTGTCGGGCTGTCTAGGCCTGGAAATAAGCATGGAAAGCATCATAAACTTGTGTTTCATGATTAAATTTGGGGGGAGGTTATATATCATCAGAATCACCAGTCATGTGCTGTGAGTACTACTCTGAACTCCATGCGGGTTGATTCCATCGGTTGCCAATGCAAGCCGTAGGTTTCTTGGTTCTTCACCGAACTCAGGGAACTCGTAATCAATTTTTTTCCATTGGGGGGCGTCTGCGGGGTGCCTAAGCTTGATGTCTTGAATCCTCTTATCAGCGTGCCATGTCAAAAGTCTTACAACATCCGCATTACTGTACACGCGCTTGAATCTTGGAATGATCGGAAAGTACCACAAGACTTTAGAAGGACTCTTACCTTTCTTTCCATACCGAGATGTGCTGCATTTAGGACACTTCTCCAACGACGCATACTGGTTTCGGAATAAAATACAATCGTTGGGACATGCATGTATTTTCTCATATTTCATACTGGTTGACCGGAGAATTTGCTTTGTCTCGTATGTTTTCGAGGGGAGTACGTTCCCTTCTGGGAGTATATCAGCGGATAGCAGATCAGTGAAACTTGCATCACTCCAACTGTATCGCGCCTTCAGGTTATACAATTTAAGCACCACACGCAATCTGGTGTATTTACTGCATCCCACATACAGAGGCGTCTCTGCATCACTCTTCAGTGTCTCAAACATTTCAGGATCCTCCTCACCCACCACATTCAACATTTCTTCAAGATCATCGCTCTCATCATACATGTCTGTGTCAACCACATTTGAAGCGCTACTAACATCAGGTACCCGGTCTCCGCCAGAACACTCATACGTCTCACCATGCTTTGTCCAACGTGTATAAGACGGATCAATCCCGTAACAGAATAAATGGCCCAACAAGTCAAGAGGACAGAGAAGCTTTCCATACAAACACGACATACAGGGGCATACAATTCTGTTAGAATTGTCTGCATGCTCAGCGGCAAATTCAATGAATTCTTTTGCTCCATCTATATATTCTTTTGAACGTCGATCACAAGACATCCATTTCCGATCCAACATTATAACCTACTAAAGGAAAGTGGAAGTAAGATTGATGTGCATGACTTAATCATTAGGTAGCCACCTTACGATGTTACTTTATTTTTTTAACAAAAATTCGGCAGCATAACGGCTAAAAGATGAACGTTCCCAGGCTCAAGGCCCTCTCTTTTTATCATAGAAATGTATAGGCGACTATATAAACAGCATCACCTCAATATATTTCCACAGTCCACCACAACAAAATTCACAGAGAATATATAAAGTATTAATAGTTCCACAAAACCAAATTTTCATACAAGTAAAATAAAATAGCATATAGTTTTGTCTCATAACCCAACATAAAATGTTTGTACCTGAACGACTTCTTTTACTTTGTCTTTTGATGAAGAATGTGGACCAAACAGATACTTCTTGAGATCCCTACAACATAAATAAACAACTCATCAATTGAATAGATGAACCACTTATATACAAATTAAACCCTCATGCTTCTTAGCCTAAAGGAAGGAAGAGGACCCACAACTCTAATTCACAAGTTTCTATGTTTATTTGGTTATTGAATATCTAATGCTCAGAGTTCACAAAATAAGAAAATGATGTTGTAAAATTCTAACCCAAAAATCTAAAAGCAATGCTCCAACTTCGAACTACACTTCAAGTCATTAAAGTAACTCATACTAACTCTAATTCTATTTTGCCACAAAACTCCAATAAAGTCTCACTCGTTTACAACTAAATACCATTAGCATAATCAATCTTTTTCTTCCCAAATACTTCTTTAGCATTTGAGAACCTTAAAGTTGTCTAAAAAAAATAAGATTTAATACTTCAAATTATCCAAACAATAGCACATAATGATCTAAAAATATTTCTTGTTTCCAAAAACAACCATAGACACAAATCTCACAAATTCTCTTCCATTAACAAATATATTTCTTTACAATCAACCCAGCTGTACATTATTCCCAATATTAAACCTTTTAACCATGATTTCATAAAACAATTAATAATAATAAAAAAAAGAATTGCCCACGAGAATCTTCCGCAAAATCAGCAAGAAAATGAAAAGATAACCAGTTTCCATATTTCAATATTAGATCAACAATTTTTCAAAGGAAGGAAAAAAAGTTCATACCCAAAATTGGTGAGACTAAGTAGAAGCAGCCTGAGAAGAAAGACGAAGCGCTAGAGCTTGTGAGTGGGTCCAAAGTATTACCTTGATTAGGCAGAGGAAGCAAGAAAGGAAGTGGGTCCTCGAGGTGAGGTTGAAGCTAGCGAAGCTTGTGAGTGGAAATGGGAAGAGAGAGAGCACGGGTTGGGAGGGTGAACAGCAACGGCGAGATCTGAGAGACAAGATTTGGGAACAATGTGATGCATGCAAATACTAAGAATAACGGCAGCGACGATGATGCTTATGGATTCCGACGAGAGTGAGCGAGAAAGTGAGGATATAGGATGAGATTGAGATTTGAGAGTGAGAGAGAAGCACGAAATGAGTATAGGGAGGAAAGTGAGGGAGCACGCCGGGTTGCCAGAGACATACTCCCAAGTGAAAATTAGTAAAGTGAAATTTTTGGTGGAGGGAAAACTGAAGGTATTTGGCCCAAAATAAAAAAGATGAAAAGGCTATCCCAGCGCTTTATACATAAAAAGCGCTGGGATAGGATATTAAAAATTAAAAAAAAAACTGGGGGGAGCCTAGAAATTATTAAATAATAAGGACAAGGTTAAAAATATTCAGGGAATTAAATATAGATCAGGAAAGACCTATCCCAGCGCTTTATACGTAAAAAGCGCTGGGATAGGCTATTAAAAATTAAAAAAAAACTGGGGGGAGCCTAGAAATTATTAAATAATAAGGACAAGGTTAAAAATATTCAAGGAATTAAATATAGATCAGGAAAGACCTATCCCAGCGCTTTATACGTAAAAAGCGCTGGGATAGGCTATTAAAAATTAAAAAAAACTGGGGGGAGCCTAGAAATTATTAAATAATAAGGACAAGGTTATATAAATTCAGGGAATTAAATATAGATCATGAAAGACCTATCATAGCGCTTTATACGTAAAAAGCGCTGGGATAGTCTATTAAAAATTAAAAAAAACTGGGGGGAGCCTAGAAATTATTAAATAATAAGGACAAGGTTAAATAAATTCAGGGAATTAAATATAAATCAGATAAGGTTCAAAGAATTAAGTTCAAAACAAATAACTCATATAAAGACAAACCTGCGAGGTAATTTAGAAATTATTAAATAAAAGAGATAAGTTGTTGAGCGCTGCTATTGTTGTGCTGCAATAGGCCATTTCTGTAGTAGTGTCTGCCTGAGTTATATTTGCATGTGTCATTATCTTGTGTGATGATTTTTCCCTCTTTACTTTTGCATATACCTCTCGGACTGAAGACAAGGGAGAATGGCTTAAGATTCTACTGCGAACCTCCTTGAATTCAGGATTCAGACCTGCGAGGAATAAAAGGACATGCTCCATTTCAATATTCTTTTTGTTTTGGGCAGCATCAGTTGCACACGACCATTGTTCCTTGGTGAGGAGGTCCAGTTCTTGCCATAAGCCAATAAGCTCCACCAAATAATCAGTGACAGATCTTGCTCCTTGAGTCGATTTCCAGATTTGTCTCCGAATATCAAAGACCAAAGACAAGTCGTTTTTATCATTATATGACAGACGAAGAGCATCCCATACTTCAAAGGCTGTTGGCAAATACATAAAGCTCTTTCGAAGCTGTGGGACCAATGAATTCACAAGCCACGATGAGACTATGGCATTACCAATGACCCACTGCTTCATTTCGGCTGACTTAGCATCTGTTGGAGCCTTTTTTTTTCACCGGTCAATATCTCCAGCTTTCCTCGACCAGCAACAGCAAGCTTCATAGCCTGAGCGCAATCCTAGTAGTTTGTGGAATTAAGCTTTTCAAAGACTATGGAACCTTCGAACCTAGAAGTCTGCCCGAAGGGACCTCTAGGTTGCTGATTCGTGTTATAAGACTATTATTTTGGAATATCGATCGATGTGGCGAGATGTTTCTGAAGGTCTCTGACAAATCCTTGGATTTTTATGTTTTTGTATGCTTAAATTGAGGTAATTAATATAATTGAGATGCAATATTGGTCCATAAGTGTTCAAATAATAATATAGATCCCTAAGTTAAAGTAGTATGAAAATAGGATTAAATTACCATAATTGAAGATCAATTAGCATTAGTTGATTTTTAGGGCCCTTTGATTCTCGTTTGTTGCATATTTGACTTGTAGGGCCATCCGAGGACCAAATGTGAAGGGTTCAATATGAGAAGAAGCAAGAAAAGTGGGGTTAGAAGCTGAAATTTCAAGAAAAAAAGTCAAAATAAAGCTTCTGAACAATTTAAGAGAGGAACTCAATATTAAAAAAACATTGGGAAAGGAAGGTTAGTTGATTCAATCACCTAAGACATTTATCTTCTACATTTCTCATTCACTCATCCATCATATACTTTAGAAAAATACATAAATAATAGTTTAGTTTAATTCATATAGAAGAAATCTACACCATACTTTATAATTAATTTGATATTTACACTATATTACTTAAAGACTAAATAGGCTTTACATAGAGATTAGACATTCGACACAAGGTAATTAGTGCCATTATAATGCATTTAACTTAGTTTTAATTTGGACGCCCCACAATATGACTTATCTATCACAACGACGTAGTTCTGTTCTCCTTTCTAGTGTCAGAACTTATCATTGTTGTTGACTTGTTTTAGAAACTTTAATTTTCACTTATTACATTGTTTCCATGTAACTTCACAGTAATTCTTGTGCACATATATTTTTAAGGAAAACCTATTTATAGGTACCTATATTATTATTCGATTTTGATTTTAGCATTTATATGTTTTTATCTTTTAATTATATCATTAATTTTTTTTGGGTTACCACAATTGGCTTATATAACTTTACTATTAACATTGTTAATCTTTATATAGGAGTTATTGGTCCAAAAAAATAAAATTAAGAAATTTAATTAGGATAAAAAATATATTGTACCAAAATTAAAATTAAGTGTAAGTATAAATACCAACAAATGAGATTTTCATACACACACTTCCCATGTGATGTTTGTTAATATTAATAGCTAGTGCGAGGTCATGGCGAGATATACCCAAGGTATTTATATTAAGAAGCGGAGGGTGTATTAAAAATTTAGTTATGGTAGGTCTGATTAATAAGTCCAATCATTGAACCATAACAAGATAACTTGACTAGTTGAATAACTCTTTCGATTTTCATAATGTTATTTCTCATGACTCATGATTACATACGTATAGTGTACTTAAATTTTTTATGTTTAATTAAGACGATGTGGAGTTGATTTAAAATTGGGATTTTGTTAGATGTGCTAATACGTGTATTTCACGTTCTTTTAAAAGATTAAATTACACGTTCATTCACCGGTATAGTCAAAGTGCTTGGAATTATATTGTCAAAAACTAACCATGAGCAACTATCACTTAATTACCTGGAAAATTTAGGGGTACTCCCTCGACTCCATTATAATATATCTTCTGGAAGGTTTTTTTTTTTTTTTTTTATAACATTTTGATAGTGTTGTATTAAATATTTTTGTTTAAATATACCCATACTTTATAATGGTAGGTACCGTAGAGAGAGAGAGAGAGAGAGAGAGAGAGAGAGAGAGTATAAATCAATATGATAATGGAATTTTGTATGATTAATAAGGGTATTTTTTAAAACTACATGAATTCTATGGAAAATTTAATGTTTTTAACTATTTTATTAGTATTTGAGAATTAGTGAGAAACATTATATAAAATAAACTAAAGGACCAAAGGAAATATTTTTTAAATTTATTTTTGTCAAAAGAAACGGATATGTAAATTCAAATTACATAATCATAAATATACCTTCGTCGTTTCTTGTAGTAATTGTTGTTTTCCTTTATCTAAATTTCTACCCTCACACTAACTAATAGAGTAGTACATTTCTCTATATAGTTGCTTCTAATATAGTTAGTTACTTTAAATTGAAGAATGAGATTACACACTTGATGAAATAAAAAAGATTGGAGAATAATTTTTCTTTTGATAAATGGAGAATAATAATTATACTATACGTACATGCGCATTTTTGTAGTTCAAGAACCCCAAGAATTATTCTAAATTTTTTAGTATATAACAAGAAACAACTTTTAGTATACAACTTTGTGATTTATTATAAAAGGATAAAGTCAGATGACAGTATCACGAACCTTGCATCATCTACACAGAACTGCATCCTCGGGCCAAAGCCCAAACCACAAAAATCTATTATCAAATAACACCACCAATACATATCCTAATAACCATGTCCAATGTAAGGGATGGGGTTCAAAGAACCACCAGACTGTCTCATCCCTTATAACCATTCATCTGCACCGCCACGCAACAAACGTTGCACCAATTCAAAGCAAACGGAACTAAAGAGCATACCCGACTGATCACAAAAGGAGAATAAACCTTGAAATCCACCAATATGAGCTTCACTCTCCGTCCGTCAGGGCATCGCTGTCACTCTCACTAGAGAAGGGAACAATCACTCTAATTGAATCATCAAATAGGGCCACGGACTGAAACTGATCTCGATTCCCAGTCTAGGGGCATAGCGGTACGAACAGGCTGCACAATGTGTTGCAGCCCCCAATCATCACATTAACCCATGCACACACAAAAATTAAGCAGAATACTTCATCATCATTTATATACTGTACATTAAATACATGATTGTACATTCATATGATAAATTTCTCTCTCTGCCTTATACCTATAAGCAAAATATGCATAATGGTACTTATTTATAGCACCAATATATCTTTTCTTTTTTGATAAATCAACCATTCCTATTATCAGTTATCCGAGCAACTAATTACTTAAGTTTCAAGGGTTCGTGGCTTTCCTTCTAACACAGTGCCTCATTTATAATTCGAACTCAAGATCTCAAGGGATCTAATGGGGCCTTACAATGTTAGACTATCTATGTGTTGATATATCACCAATACATCTTTTTTAAATTTAAATTATATACCTCCATCTATATATCTTGTTTAGAGTTACAAAATGGGTTGAGCCTGTCAAACCGCACATTTTAAGTGGAGGGCTGGGCTTATATCCTAAAAAGGTTTTGAGCGTAAAAGGATCAGCTATAATGCAGCGAGCTTAAACATATCGTCCCATTAAATCTGTCAATTTTTTTAGGTAATTTTTTCTACTTTTTGACTTATTTTCCAATATGTTTTATATATTGGAAGTTGTAATTTGCATTTTTCAACTATATAGTAATATAAGTGTACCTTATTTTCAAACCTTCTTATACTTTTTAAACATGTTTACAGTTGTTATTTTGTTATCTCAATGGTTTTTGAAAAAAGCTTACTCATTTTTGAAAAATATTCCATTTGCTGGTTCTTAATAGTTTTGCATAGAAATTCCTTCTTATAAAATGTTGACAAAATTATTTTTTTATTGATGTCAAATGAACAAAGAAATAAATTTTTTAATTACCTTTGAAAATGTTCTAATTTATCATATAGATCATAAAAATAGAAGCCAATATAATACACACATAATTTGAATCCAATTATTCTATTTACAAAAAAAAATGATAAAAAATTAATTCTTTGATATTATCTTTGTTTTAAATTGAGAATTTTGTTGTGCTTACTAAATTTCTTTAAAAAGATAAAAGCATGAGATTAAACAGGTTGGGCTCTAAAAATGTGGATTTTTTTTAAATCAGTCATTAAACAGGTTGGTCCATTTAAGTTCCAGCCCTTCCAACCATGTAAGGCCGACAAACGGGCTCTAATATTTTTTGTTTCTTATTGTAAGAAATCTTATTTGTTCATTATTACATAAAACAAACCAAGCTAAGTTTGCTTCTCGTGGGTTTTCAGTTTTTTTTACTTTATTTTTGCCTCTACACTCATATAATCAATTTATGGAATTGTTTTAAGTTTTTAATAGCTTGATTTCATCTTCCACGCACCTATGCTTTTACTCCTAATCTCTCTTGCTGGCAATGATTGTGCGTGGGTTTACCTAAATGGGTCGGGTCCTAAAACTTCAATACGAAATGACTGAGATAGATAGACAGAAAATTATTAATATATACTATAGTATTTGCATATACAGGCATACTTCCTCCGTCCCTAGCTAGCAATTATCCATAAAAGAAAATTACCTAAATTAAACATATTAAAAAAGACAGTTAAGAATAGTTAATATCTGAAAATTGATTACATTTGTTCATTTGTATCCTTAATTAATGCTCTTTTTTCACTTCTATGCTTAAATAATGCCTTAATTATTCCAATGTTAAAAGTATTAAAGATTGATTTTTTAACTTACTCTTTATCGTCCTGAATGTAGAATTATACTACTAAGAATTTTGCTTTTCTCCTTTATGAATTTAAGACCCAATGTCTTTTTTTTCTCACCTACATCAAAATACTCCTAGCTCCTTAGAAGTACTTAGTTTTTTTTTTCTCAGTAAAAATACTCAGTTTTCACTTTGATTAAAAGTCATCACGACATCTCATTAACTATTAGAAATAATTGCAAAAGAGTAGATGAAATACAACAACAACAAAGCCTTATCCCACTAAGTGGGGTCGGCTACATGGATCGCACGACGCCAAAAGAGTAGATGAAATATTAGTTACAAATAAATAATTTTTTTAATTCTAATATAT
Source organism: Mimosa bimucronata (assembly GCA_037074515.1). NCBI lineage: Eukaryota > Viridiplantae > Streptophyta > Magnoliopsida > Fabales > Fabaceae > Mimosa > Mimosa bimucronata. The sequence goes on along the minus strand of CM073443.1, from coordinate 9,858,944 downwards.
TTGTTCATAGGGTACTAAATAAATGGTGAAAGGAGAATGTATAATGTGGGCCAAATGTTTTAATTTTTCTTCCTAATATAATTCGGGATTGAGGGTGTAGTTTGAAATAAATTAAAAATGAAAGTGGAATGCATGAGGGAAGTGGCATACCTGATCATTGTGTTGTTCCGATGCTGGAAGGTGACTCTGGCTCATTGACTTGTCCCAGTGTTCAAAATCAGCTTTACGTATGACGCGCCACCCACACTTTATTAAAAATTTTGGATCCACTCTCCTACCACAATGATCTCTAAATCTAAATGTCAATGGAATGTGACTGTACTCGCTTAATTGTAGATGATGACTGAATTCCTCCGTTTGCTTCCAAAACAAAATCGACAGATGACTTGACTTCATTTCTCCCTCACAGAGACAATCCAACATTGGAGTTCCGCGACAGCCACTAGCAGCACGTAGTCGTGATGTAGCAAAATCCAAATACCACTCCGGCCTACCAGACCTATCATCCACCACAATGCATAACCCAATTCCTAAAATTTCTTCGCTGGAAGAAGGCATTTCTATCATCATTAAAGCTATACCTTTGTCATTCGGGCAAAGATCAATTTGATTCTCAAACCATGACGGTATTTCACTCCCTGGGATTCTCACCCTAAGAGAACCATATGTCGCCTATACCCAAAAAAAAAGACCACATGATGTAAAACAGAAGCAAGAACACTCATACACTTTCAAATAGATGCTGAATAAGTAGGGACAGAAATATTGAGGGGGAGAGGAGCTGACAAGAATTAGGAGGAGAAACAAAAATAGAGATAGAGATAGAGGAGGGAGGACAGAAAATGGAGGGAGAAGTGAAGAACTTGAGGGGGGAGAGAAAGAAAGCTCACATAGCTAAGTAATTTTCATTCATCATCCAAGTCTATCTTACAAGAGGGGGTCTTTCCTATTTATAAAGGAAAGAAGAAGCAAAATATAAATTGACAACAAGAAGTAAAATACAATTTGACAACAAGAAGTAAAATCCAATTTGACAAAGTCTTCCTTATCAAAATACTTGTCAACTTATTTAGGAAGTAGAATACAAATTGACATCTTATTTAGGAAGTAGAATACAAATTGTCAACTTGCTAAATAATATAAAATATTGTTTCTTGCTTATCTACTAGCCAAAATAGAGATAGAAATCAATTTCTTTTTTAATAGGTCATTTCATATTCCATCACCACACATCACATTATACAGTATAATTCACCTCAAAATATACATAAAACATATGTATGTACCTGTAGCTCAAGTGTGGCAAAGAGATGTAATAATTGCTCGTCTGTCACTATTTCCATTGAACCACATTCTACTGCATCAATTATATATAAAAGTGGTCCAGATTGTGGCAATGACCGAAGTTCTGAGCATGCATTCAAAAGAAGAAATCTCAGTCTCAAAAGACTGGATATGCAGCCATCAGGTACATTCTTGAACTTGTTTCCACTTAGATCTAATGACTCCAATGATGATAAGCCACCCATGTCAAATGGAATGGATCCATCATCAATATTGAGGTAGCTTAAGTCTAAATATTTTAGTGATTTAAGATTGAAAATTGAAGCAGGCAATGTTAAGCTGTTATGAATTGAATGACCCCAAAACATGTGCTTTAACAGAAGAATCAAGCTTCGTGAGTTTGACGTTGACCTTTTGCACCCACGAAGTGACAATCTCTTGAGTTTTTCTAATCCAACAATGGAACTAGGTACTTCTGCTATAGCAGTTTCACCTGCATCAATTTCCTCCAAGGCTTCAATTTCATTCAAGTTTTCTGGCAATCTATCAAATTTTGAGCATCCAGCAATATCAATAAGCACAAGACGCTTCAACTTTTGAATGCTTTGGGGAAGGCAAACAAGATTCTTACAACCTCTTAATTCCAAAGCTTTAAGACTGGTCAATAATCCGAGTGATTCAGGAAGCTTGACTAAATTTGTCTCCCCAAAATCTAGCCTTTCTAGATTTTTCATACTTTCCCCAAACTCAGGCAGAACTTTGACTTGAATGCACCCAAAAAGAACAAATTCTTTTAGAGCACTCATTTCCAACTTTTTTAGACGATAGGCTGCAAGATTTTTGCACCATTTCAAATTCAACACCTGAAGCTTTTTGTGTTGTCCAAGTGAAGGATGGAGTTCAACAATACCTTCACAACCTTTAAGTTTTAATATTTCCAAATTTGGAAGTTCAGAGAAATTAGGAGCTTCAATCAAGTTTTTGGAATAACTCAAGTCCAAAAACTTCATATTCTTCGAGCACTGTTCAAACAAATATATCAAAATCAATGCAAAAGTACATTGTGCAGACAAGCATACTCAATTACAACATCAAAGGACAACATATCTTACCAGGCTCTTACTCCAAAGTTTCTTTAATCTGCTATGACGCATTCTAAGATCAACAAGTTTGTACAGTCGGGTTTCTAGAGGAAGAGTATCCAAAGGATACCTTGTCCAATGAATCACTTTTAAAGCATGAGAAAGAGATTTGAGGCCATCTTGAAGGTTGAAATCACTTGATATGATGATTAACCTGAGGTTATGCAATGCTGAAAAGGATTCAAGATCCCAACATGCCTCACAGGATGTGGAAGAGACCATTCCTTGTATTTCTTTTGTTCCCTGATGAACAAAATTTTAGTCACCAGGAATATCATAACAAAGTTATTTGACGAGAAACTAATAAAATATAAACTTTATTAAAACAATATACAAGAGCTAATAAGATAAACACCCACCAAATTATTTTCCATAACTTCATCAATATCTTCCATAGACCACAATCTGCTACGATTTCCAACATCATTAGGAGATTTTTCTTCAACAATTCTCCTACCCATTTGTTCAAGCAAATCATGCATCACTAAACAATTGTCATAATTTTTTAGCATAGACTTTTCCTGAAGAGTTGCTATTCCGATTTTTGCATCAAATCCACAACTTTCCAAAATATGTGTTATGAACTTTATTTTCCGCCTATTGAAGAAACAAGCAATATCTAAAAATATTGCTTGTTCTGTATCTGTCAGCACATCAAAACTTAGTTTAAGAATCTTGAGAATATCTTTGTGTGCATTTTTCTTCAGCATATCTAAAGCATTTTCCCATTCTAAAACACTACTTCTTCCACAGAAAAAAGAACCCAAAACAGAGAGAGCTAAAGGAAGGCCTTTTGCATAATCACAAACAATTTTAGACATCGCCAAAAGATCCTCCGGAGGTTCGCTACCTCTTTCAAATACTTTAGAAATAAAGAGTTGAAGGGATTCATCTTGGCTCATAGTTTCAACTTCATGAACATATACTTTATGCACTCTGCACAACAAGTCCGAATCTCTAGTTGTTATGATCACTCTACTACCAGCACCAAACCAATTAGGGCTATTAGCCAAATTTTCTAATTGGGTTATATGATTGACATCATCAAGGATAAGTAAAACTTTTTTATCGTAACAACGATTTTGGATTATTTTCTTCCCATCGTACCTGTCTTTAATTTCCATGTTTTTAATTTTAAGGTGTGAAAGAAGTTTACTTTGTAACTGAACATCTCCATCTCTTTCTAATGAAGTAGCCCTGACATTGTGAAGAAAGCAACTCATATCAAATTGCCTACGATATTTCTCAAAAATATCCCTAGCAATTGTTGTCTTACCCACACCAGGTAAGCCCCAAATTCCTACAAATCGAACATCATTCAAACCTATCCCCAACATTGGCTCTAGATTTCGTATTTTATTGTCAATTCCAATGAGATCCTCCCTGTAAGGTGGCAGTCTGGGATGTAATTTGGTCCACAGCTCCTGAACCATTGCGTCAATAAGTTCTGCTTCAAGCCTGCAAGTTACAAGAACATACGAAGGCCATATGATATACTTAACACAAATCTCACTTAAAAAAAATACTCCTTATGTCCCTTGTTATAAGAGTTTAGAAAACAAAATCACACATTAAGAAAAGTAGTTGAGAGACATAAACATATCTAAAATAAATTTGTTATTTCAAGTTTGCACCTATTTATCATAGGGTGTATAAGAGAAAGAGAGAGAGAGAGTAATGATGACAGAAATTGGCATGAAATATTCAGAAAAATGAGGGGTAAAATGGGGGGAAAATGTTATTAAATATTCTTACATCACTATGCAAGCTCTTATAATAAATAATAACATCATTCAAACTTTGGATTCCTATAATAAGGGACCCAGGGAGTACCTTTTGATTTGTTCTGTAATTATAACATTTATTACTTCAAGATCTACAATTGTTAATATTATTTTTTTCTGAATTATTAAAACATTTTAAAACAATTCTATCAAGGGTAGCCAAGAGAAGTTGTATTATTTCATTTTTATTTTATGAGGGTGCTTTAATTTAGTTAAGATAAAGCTTTTTAGTTTAAGGATAGAGGGTTTTGAATATATAAAAAAAATGTAACAGTAAACAATTATAATTTAAATACAAAAATTGTATTAAATACTGTCTTCTCTTCGTATTATGATCAATTCCTAGTAGCATAAAGTTGATTGCACATTACTCAAATTTGATTAATAGTATTAATGTCAAATAATTGATTTAAAAAACTTTTATGATACTTATACTACAGCAGTAAAAACTCATTTATAAATGGTGATAGACAGAATTAAATGGAAGGAACAACTAAATACATAATACTCCATCTGCACCTAAATATAGGATCTATTTAAGGAGTTGATCTTGATCCTAAATATAGGACCTAATTTTAATTTCTACCAATTTCTTCTCAAATTGCCCCTTTTTAGTGCTCTTCCAACAATAGTTAAATGGTTAAAAGTCATACTTGCCCCCGGAAGTGTACACAGAGGATCACATCTGTCCTAGAAATATTTTTTAGTCCAATTTTACCTCGGAAGTATACAAAGTGTATCATATTTTCCCTTTACCGTTAATATATTAACGGTTAACGTCAATTATTTAATGGTCAACGTGAGTTTTTTAATGATAAAGGGCGATTATGATACACTTTGCACACTTCTGGGGCAAAATTGGACCAAAAAATACATCCGGGGCAGATGTGATCCACCGTGCATCTTTCGGGGCAAATATAACCTTTAACCCTTAATTAAATAAGAGATGAAGGAGTGGATAAGGAAAGATGTTTGAGGTGTTCTTAAAGAAAAAAAAAGCACAACATACTAATTAACATAACTAACATCCTTAATTTAATTAAATTAGTTAAATATGTCATATATTTAGAATTAGGAAAGAATAAGTAGAAAGATTCCTCACACATGTAATATGAGGTATAATTTAGTGTTACAAACCAACATGTTCATCTTCTTAATTACTGATTAATTTTTTTTTATATCTTTAACATAATATCACATACTTGTCAAACAAATAGCTGGACTGCACCTACGCTTATGTTCTATGAACTGATTATAAGCATAAAATATTATTCACATAATTTGACCAAATGAAAAATTAATAACGTACCTATCCTTGCAATCCCAACCAGATAAGTTAGCAACTTCTGTGAGAGAATGTCTCCACCGTTCCATGACTTTGTTGTCCCTTTGGCGCATTCGATGCCCATTAAAAGCGTCAGCAAAACTTCCAGTTTGATGCCGTACATCAGACGGGTCTATATCATAAAATACGGGAAAAACTTGTTGGCCCAAATTATCTCTTGAGTAAAGAATATGTTTGAGCTCGTCTAAACACCATGAAGAAGAGGCATAATTTTTGGAAAGAACAACAATTGCAAAATGAGAGTCCTCAATTGCTTGCTTGAGTTCTTTTGAAATGACTTCTCCTCTTTCAAGTTCTTTGTCATCACAAAAAACTTTAAATCCACTCCTGTTCAACGCATGATATAAGTGGTTTGTGAAACCTTTACGAGTGTCACCCCTAAAACTCAAGAAAATGTCATACTTGCAGGTTCTTGGCACTGATCCGTCAGATTGAAAAGAGTTGGAGGAAGATGCATCTTGGTCACTTTTCATTGATGATCCTATCTGTGGAGTATAATTAATTTGATGAAGCAGTAAAATTATATTATGACCTACAACAACTAAACCACATCATTAGCTCTGAAAGAAAACAAATCAAATATGAGAAGGGAAAAAAAAACAAAGGAAATAAGCGCAAGGTGTAGATGTATAATAGAGTGACCCGGGCCAACAGTTATAAGGGTCTAAACTCTAATGCTCAATATATATATATATATATATATATATAAGCTTTCAAGAGTTTACTTGCGATTGGAAGCATGGGATCTTTCCCGATAATTTGCTTTTAGTCTTGTGGGTCTAAATTGGCGGCTTTATTTATCAATTTAATTATTTCAATTGCTCTTCGGGAAATCTTTCCCCGGCGCAACAAGACGGGTACCAACAAGACGCGTGAGCTTTTTGTCAACTGTGACGTTATTTGTCGTCTTCTTCTTCTTTTCTCACCTGCTCATCCTTTTCAAATTTTTCAAAATATATCTTCCAATGGCGTTTCATTGTCTATGTTCAACGAAAACAATGGCCAAGAAACTGACCCATCCCCAACTAATTCATAACCAATAAAAGCTGGCAGGTTAATTCTTTCTTATAAGGAGGAAAACAATAGTTAATTAAATCTTAAATGGCTGAAATCAACAAAACTCCTCTGATCTTTAGATCAATTACATATAACTCTATGATGTTTCAAAGTTCGAATTTATCATCCTTAATGTTTTAATTTTTTATGTTAAGCCCCTACTATTAATTTTGCACAAGTTACAAACAAAATCTGCCACATCAAGTCTAGGTTTTTAACATTAACGTGCCTAAATTTTGACGAAGCATCCTACTTCTACATGATATATGTATTAATAATTTAGTAGCAATTATATGTATCATACGAGATTTTTCTTGGCCAAATTTCCTACATAAGGATTTCAATTTCATTTTATTATTAATAAAAATAAATCCTCGTCCTTTTTTCTTGACCTTGAAAACCACCGCCATTAGAATCATCTCTTCATATTTTCCTTTTATTTCTTCTGATCATTCCTTCATCTTTCAGTTTCAAGAGTGGAATAATTATAATGGAAATATTAGGTTGAAAAAGAATAATGGCCACAAAGGTAACGGCTAAATGATCTTTGAAAAAATAGTGTACAATTAACTATAAACTGTAAAAAAAGTATGCAAAAGTGACACCTTCATTGTAATCACTTAACTTCCATTAAAATGTCTAAATTTTTTTAGGACTAAAGTGCAAAAATATCCACAAAATTATACCAAAAGCTCTTCCAACACCATAATCCTATTTTTATTTCCATTACTACCCTTTCCTTAACACTTCATTCATCTTCAGCTTGTACCAAAACACACTTTTTTTTATAAGTCAAAATGTAAAGAGCTACTACAGTAAACTAAAAACTAAAGAGATTAAACCGCAGCAAATAACTCTACGTAATGCCCTATCAGCAAGAAGCGATGTAGAAGTCAACCCTTACAAATCTGCAAACCAAACTTCATGCTCAATGACATCTTCGCGAAAAAAAATCCGCCACTTTGTTATCTTCCCGATTCACTTCTAGAACATGAACTTCCCAGTCCCTATTAATTTGTACCAAAACACACTTTGGATACAAATGGAAAAGAAACTCTCCCTCCAAACCTCTTGATTTATCTTAAACTTCTTCCTCATCAACGATAATCAACAACAACCCTCTCTAAGTCTTTGAAATTCATCATCAAACTTAGTCTTCACACCATTGATCTTGCCATCTCTAACGAAGAAAACAAAATTGTTGCTTGTCGTCTCCACACATTGTTGATGCATGCAACATCTAACTATATAATACTATTCTATGGCATTTTAATTTATTTATAACCACTTTTCTAAATATCACCTCATACTAATTTGATGTCATACTATATTCTGCTAAGCATAAATCTTCAAAACAATTCCCATAAAGAAAGTTACAATTTCATAAATTGTTCCCCTTTTTCCTAAACCTGAAATTTATACTCCAAATGATCAAAATCCCTAACCATCTTCTTTAATCCCCTCTCACTCAATCAAGCCAGAAATTAATTTCATACCTACAAAAATGGGTCAGATCTTACTTCCACCAAATTAATTTCCATCATTCATTAATCATCTTCAAAGTCCCACATCTCTAAAAAATCATACCAACCAGAGAAAGGAGTATTCTAATGCCAAAATACTATTATTATCACTACTATCTTCAAATTACAAAGCTATTCCATCCAATAAAACATCACAGAATAAAACATCAAGTATTAGCTTCCCCAATTATCTCTACAACACCGAATACTAAGACAAGCAAGAGGAAAGAAAATCAAACTTCTCCATCACCCTTTTACTTCACACCAAAACCCAAACAGCATAACAATTATAATAAAAAATCACCATTAACTCTTCCTTATCACTAACACATCTCAATCAAGCTAAAAAGAAAGCTTCACTTTTCATTCAATCATCAATTAATCATACCATTATATAAAAACTCAATGAAACAGAAAAATTATAACCAAATAAATTTAAGACTTCTTAAACATCACAAAAAAGAAACTAGAATTTCAGTCTTCATCAAGGTACCCCATTACACATATTAAACCCCTAATTCAAAATTATTATCAACTGAATTCCCTTTCTTTTCCCTGTAATCCGCCAGCCTGAACAAATGAGAAAGAGAAAAATTACAACTTAACACCACATAGAATAAAGCTCTAATTCAAGCTTAATATCAATTAAAGTTCCTTCCCCTTTTCCCTTGTCAACCGCCGTACTCAACAAGCCAAGAGGGAGAAAAATTACAACAACCTCACATTCAATTAGAATCAACCATAAATCATCAAGCATCAACTTCATTTGCCCTTCATCATATATCAAAACACAATCACAGAGCAGCAATAGAAATTCGGCCAAGCAGAGAGAAAAATCGGATTTTCCAAAACCCAGCCACAAATTCACACACAATTCGATTCCTTAGTTAAATCTTGTTCTTAATCAAGTTTGGTAAAGGTTTCGAGACAATTCCCATCGGAAAACACCATTAAAGGCGTCGGTGAACAATGTTAAGATTAGGGTTCTTACTCTACAAAAAAACAATGAATTTCCGACGGAAAAAATTCCGTCGGTAATTTCTGACGGATTTGCGACGAAAATTCCATCGGTAGTTACCGACGGAAATTTTCGGCGGAATTTTTGTCGGTAATTTAATTAATTATTATATTTTATTTATAAATTATTATTTTAATTTATAAATAATATAATAAAAAATTTGTTACTTGTAACACCTGGATTTTTACTACTATATTATAACATTTTAATTGAATTACAACCACTATTTCAGTTCCAAAAGAAAATACGAATAAATTTAAACCTTTTTCTTTTCAAACAATATTCCAACTTTATTGCAGTTGGAATGGGCTTTTCGAACAACTTAGAATTTAGAACTTGTTATAAAACAAAGTGGTTTATAAGACAATTAAAAATTCATTAATCCTCCTAAGGCATTTATTTTCAATTTACAATACTTGGGAAATTTAAGTCCCTTTTATGAATTTATACAATTATACTTTTTTATTCTTTCTACTATTAATTTAATAATTTAAAATTACATCATATACAATTAACCTTACTTTTTATAATGTAATCCTAAATTCTTCATATAATCTTCCTCCAGCTTTCCTGCCTTATCTCAATCACCTTACCATCTACCAGCTTATCTGAAACAGCAATTTAACGCAGTTCATTTCATTCATTACCATGCATAATAATTAATAAAATAGGTATAATTAAAAACATGTCTGTATGGGTAGGGATGTTGCCCCTCTGTGGGCCCCCGCACTCATCCCATATAAGTAATCATTAACCTTGTATACTAGTGCACTTAAGGCACTACTGTGAGGCTCAACCTCCTGAATATAACCTTTCGGTCATATCTAATCTGTACTAGGGGTAGCTAGCCCTCTAGTCATCGAGTACTCGGATCCCATGAATAATTCTGACAAGGTTAAAGCTATTATAAATTTATAAAACATGCTATGCAATTATCATACATGATAAATGATATTGAATGAAACTGCTACATGTATCCTGAGCTTACTCTTCACTGTATTCCTTCTCTTCTACGTATTCCGGGAATTTGATCCCACTATCTTGTCCTAGAAATATTTATAATACCGGAATAATATATCAATGTCTAAATTTAGACATAATAATTAAACGTCTCTCACGTTCCTATAGTTCTACCCCTTTCTATTTTTTTTTTAATACTATTAAATCTAAATTTCTAGCTAAATGATTAATCATACCATTGTCAATCATCATTGCGCAAGCACTAATTAATACATACATAACACAAACATTAAACATAAAATGTTCTTACTATTTAAATTAACTAACATTTCTTGTCAATTAATTAATAATTAAATAACCTTACATTCATTACAACTCCTAAATCTCTAAATTCGATTTAGCTATAATTAATTCTCAAATTATCACTAAATGCAACAGTTCCTATTCCTAATTTAATTTAAAGCTTGTCCTAGTCTTTAAAAATCCTTAAGCAATGAATTAACTTCCAAAATGAATTTATACTCCTTATTTCCCATATTGACTTTACCAATCAAAATATTAATTCAACCTAACAAACCTCAATGCCAAGTCAATCATTCAGAGTTACAATTCAAATTACACCCTAAATCAAAATCCAACAAAATTCAAAACACCAATCCAACTTTATATACCTCGTCCTTTATCCTCCATTAAACTCATATTGCTCTTTTCTTCTATTCCCATCTTACTTCTAATATAGTAAAAATTTAAATTCTTAACTTAATAACTAATCACACCATCATTCCTAAACATTTGCACAAATACATATTAATATATACACCACACAACATAAGCACAAGAGTACCTCTATTATTTCAAATTAACTAATCTTCCTTGAATAATAAATTAAATTTCCAAGCTAACGTCCAAATCCTTATCTTGACTCCACCAACCTCAAACACTCAAAGATATTAACTTACCACTTCAAGTAATAATCATTAATCACTTTCCTTTGCTTCTACTTAATCCTATCTAGTACTTAAAAATCCCACCATCAATCAAAGATTAGAATTTCAATTCTAACCATCTAGTAATATTGACTTGAAAACCTCAATCGTAGTACCAATTTTAATTCAATAAATGCCATCTCCAATCAACAATCAAAAGCAATTAATCCACTTACTCTATTCCATAAACTTAATCTCTTTTAACCAAAACCTAACAAACTCAAAGAGCAACCATACCATAATCATTTCTTGTTTAACATTAACAATCATCTTAATTTTTCACTTCTCTTAAATTAATTCCTATTAGACTAACATCATCTTTCCTTCTTTCTCCCCTAAAGTCAGCAGCCAACAACACCAACAGAAACAGAAAATCATTACTACACTATTACCATCATCATTTTAGAATCCAACAAAGTTAAGAAAATCAAATACAATAAGAACACCTAATTTATTCCAGCACAAGAGACCATTTGACTCTGTCCCAGCAGTAGTCAGAATTCTAGAGTCTAAATCCACAATCATCATAAATAATCATTTCCTATTCCTTATTCAATTAATCATCATTATATTTCTCTTCTTTCCTTAACCAGTCCAGTCAGCCCAAAGCATCCAGAAATCCAAGAATTGTACACTTGACAACCATATATTAGTCAACTATAAATAACAATCTCAATCCATCTCCCAGAAGCAAAACAACATTAATGGCCGTATTTTTTTTTCTTCAGCCGAACAGAACCAAAGGCAAGAAGGAGATAATAACAATTCTATACTACACTTATTTCACCTATTCAATATCTATTCCTCATATACCACACTTCATTTCTATTTCAAGTTTTCCTATCAATAAAAATCTCCCTTCCAATCCTCACGGCCAGCAAGAACATAGCAGGAACAATAAGAGCAAAAATCCAACTAAAGCTAATCAACAAATCACAAAAGCATTCCCCTTTAATGCACCCAAAAATCGGCAACACAAGGGAAATAAGAACAGGAATCAAGTATCATTGAGAGGGTGATACTCGGCCAGCACAGAACAGGGCAACAAAACAATAATCAACCATTCAAAAATCCACCACATTACACCTTCAAAATAATTGCCAAAACTTCCCGATTACAAGTGTATTATGTTCAGAAATTTTCCCTCTTGCGCATCGGATTACAAACACAGGGGAGAAGAAAAACAAATTGCTCCAACACTTCCCTAGCTTCAAAATCAGTCATGCAATCCATTCCATAGCCTTACAATTGCAAGAAATCATGAGTAATTAAGCTTTAAAACAACCAATACCCAAGAATCCCAAAATCCTCGACGAATGAACAGTATCCGCCAGACATTCTTGAAGAAATTTGAACTCATTTCATCCTCTCTTCCAAAATTAACACTTCAACAACTAAGAACAAGCCTCAAGCATCGTTCTTACAAACTCAGAAGCTTCAAAAACCACGTAAATTTCGGATTCTTCCCTCCCCCCAATTCGCTCGAAATGCGCCAGAGAGAGAAGGAAATGGAGAGAAATACTCACCTAAGAGTGACCCAAGCTTCGTGCGTCTTCTTCCTTGCTCGATCGCCGGCCTCCGTCGCTGATGGTCGTCGGTCTGGCTGAGGAATTCACGAGGCAGAGAGGAGAATGAGAGAGTGTGAGAAGTGTGTGTATATGGCGGTGAGAGAGGGAATGTATCGTGTGTGTATAGGCAGAGTGAGTATATGAATAAGAAGAAAAGTGAGGGACACGTGTGTGGCTCTTATTAAAAGGAATACTGATATTTTCCTTTTGTAGGTATTTTACTATCTTGCCCTTCCTTTTATAATCGAAGATATTTTTAACTAAGGGCAGATATTGTCTTTTCCATTTTCTATTTCCTATTTTTCTCTTAATTCATAATTTTATTTACCATTATCACTTGGAAATATACCTAAGTCTGTCCTCAAAATAATTTCTCTAGATATGTTTTAACTTCTAAATTTCTTTATAAGACTTTTTAATTAATAACCAATATCCCAAAATTCTAAATATTCCCTTATTTAAATTTATCTCCCAACTACTTTGCCTTAGTTAATAAAGAAAATAAACCTTAAAAATTATTATAAAATACACCTAGCCTCATAAATTTGTTTATAAGGCTTTTTAATTTCTCAATACCTTTCTAAGTCTTCAATTAAATTCTCATTATTTCTTTTCCCCAAATTAGGTTTTATCTTCTAATTATTTCTCTTTATTTCTTATAGAAAATAAGCCTTAAAATTATTAAAAATACCTAAATATCATAAATTTATTTTTCAATGCTTTTTAATATTTGAGTTACCTTCCTTAAAGCATCAAATAATTCCCTATTTTCTATTTCTAAAATTTGGGATGTTACATTACTGACGGAAAATTTCCCGTCAGAAATTACCGATGGAAATTCCGTCGGTAACGTTAGTTATTTATTACTTTATAAATAAATTGTTATTTTAATTTATAAATAATATAGAAAAAATATTAAATTAATTTATTTTAAAATATATTTCATAAATAAATAAAACATATTTAATAAAAATTAATATATACACAAGCATATAGATATAAACTTATTACCAAATTTAATTTTAATTTTTATTAAATAATATTTTATTTTTTAATAAATAATTAAATATTAGTAATAAAAACGGAAAATAATTATAATTTAATAATATATATAATAAAATAATTATTTAAAAATTTCATAAAATAAAATGAAAAATAATTATAATTTAATAATATAAAATGAAAATACTAAATATAATGGATTGTATATGATTATAAAAATTATTTATATAAAATAATAAAATTATTAATATGTAAATTATATATTAATAATTATAAAATATTTCATAATAAATTAAGATTAAATATAATTATAATAATGGGAGTTTAAATATTATAAATATAATAGTTTGCAAATAATTTCACAAGGTCTTCGTAGCTCAACTGGTTAAGGCATCAGACATGCCCCAACAGGTTGCAGGTTCGAATATCTCCAACGACAAAATTGAAGGCAATTTTTTGAAGCGACACGTGGCGGCACGAGAAAGCGACACGTGGCGAGGTGTGGGCAGGGACACGTGGCAGCACGAGACAGCGACACATGGCGGCTTAAATTTTTTAAATATTTAAAAAATTACCGACGCAAATTCCATCGGTAATAATATTTTAATATATTATTTATAAATTAAAAAATAATTTATTTATAGAATAATATTATTAAATTACCAACGGAATTTCCGTCGGTAATTACCGATGGAAAAAAAATTCCGTCGGTAAATCGATTTGCGACGGTGAAATTTCCGACGGAATTTCGTTGGTAAATTCTGTCAGAAATTCTTGGTTTTTTTGTAGTGTTAGAGCAATCCAACCAAACACGTTTCTTCAGTCAAAATCACTACCCAAATCATCAAAATCGAAGCCTAAGCATCAAATCTATGAATTTAGGAACTTCAAAAACCCCTAAAACCAAATTAACCCGTCCCCCAAACTCACTCAAATCGAACTGAAGAAAAAGGGAAAACGAAGGGACGAGGTTTACCTAAGGTTACCCCAAGCTTCCCTTGTTGTGCGTCCACCGTTTCTCGCCGGTAGCCGTCACTGTAGAACTCGGAGGGTGAGGAAGAGAGAGTTATCGGGGAAGAGAGAAGGAAAATAGTGAGGAAAGTGATGAGGGCACGTGGAATGGCAATGGGATAAGGTCGGAGAGATATTTTAAAATGATAAATTACTATTTTACCCATTGATTGATTGCAACTTAACATATTTTCATCTAGGGGGTTGACATTTTCCTTTTCTCCTCTTTTTCCTCTTTTCTATTATACTCTTCTTTAAAAATTATAATTACCATTTCCCCCTTAAAACTTGATCTGAGTTTATTCTAAAAATAATTTCTCTAGATATGCTTTAATTCTTAAATTTATTTATAAAACTTTTTCTTAAATACCAAACAATACCCCAAGATTCTAAATATTTTTCTATTAACTCTTTTTAAAATTTTCGGTGTTACAATGTACCCTCAAAAAAGAAGGGAGAAAGAAGTCCTTCATTACCCAAGATTTTTTCTTTTATTTTTGTTTGAAAAATTTATAAGTGAAATAAGTTTTTATTAATTGATGAAGCAATTTATTTGAAAACAACTATAAAATTAAAATAAATACTAATGTAGAAAAAAAATAATGGGTTTATTTTAGAGTAAAAGTAGTTATAATAATATAACTATATTTACATGTTTGATATCTATATCTACAATTATCGCTTGTATGCTTAGCAAAAGTGGTTGGGTTTTCTATGGGTGAACTGGAATCGGGGTGATCAAAAATGATATTTCTTTTATGTTATTCAGATATATGCTTTCAAACAGCATGAACTTGTTCGATTATTAACATGCTACATGCCAAATGTTCAAGAATTCTGTTAAAACTTGAAACAAAATCAACATTTTTCCTTATTATGTGACGTAACTGTTGCTTTATGAAATATTGCTGTTATTATGAAAGTTGAAAATTAGAGATCCTACTTCTGTTTACTTTTTTCAAAGCGAACTCCAGAGAGTGATTACAGTAGTGGATTTGGAAGTTTTGACATAATTTTTCTAATACTTGCAGGGAGAACGTCTTCAAAAAGGAGGGACAGGCGAGATGATTCACATGATGTCTCAAGAAAACGCCACCGTAGCTGTAGTCGAAGTCATAGTCCACAACGGAGATCATCAGGCAGAGACACAAGAGAGGGAACATAATGCAGACAGGGACCGGGATAGACAGAGAGATAGAGGAGGTCATGATTTTGATAACGATAGAGGTAGGGAGAGGGAGAAAAGTGGAAGCAGAGAGAGGGATGATAATGAAAGGGAGAGAGGCAGAGATAGGGACCGGAGGAGACCGGTGAAATAAGAGATGACACATGACGCTGGAGTGTACATTTGTTGGACACACTAGACGAGTGTTGGCCCTTTGCCATAGACAGTTTCTTAAGGATGGTTTTCCCATGGGAAGAGAATCAATCTGATTTTGGGTAGAAGTTATAATTTTGGCCAGATGTATTATCAAACATTCTTCACCCTGGTGTTATTTGGGTCAGTGAATTATTGTTTTGCTGCTTCAAATCATGTATACACAACGGGGGTATATGCCCATGTTTCATTTGCTTCTAGCTTTCGTAGTGTTCTAATCTTGAAAATTTATTTTGAATCCTCAAGTTGAAGGGATTTAAAGCATGTACGGTTCACTGTTAAGAATGTGAATTTGCCATTATTCTGTCACTCCTAGTCCCAAAGGATCTTTTTAATTTGTTAGTGGTGTGGTTTGCAAGCTTTTTTTATAGGCACATGTATCATCTACGGGGAGGCATTACCTAGTAAACGTGGGTACTTCTTTGCGTAAGGGATTCAAACCTCATTTGCTGCTGTGAGGAATCAACACATTACTAAATCTGACCCTTGTATTTGCAAGCTCAGCCATTAATTAGCATTGATAACTTGGTTTTTGCTAAATAAGACATATTACATGATATTAAGAATTTATAATTTTATTTGCCGAATCAAGAAATTCTCATTATTACTAGCTTATATCAAATTTGAACGGATGCCTTGTGCATATGTTATATATGCATACGTATGCGCCTGCTTGATAAATTCCTTTGTAGTCCATTGGAACATTATCCTTCCTTTGAAGCAATGGTTTCATTATTTATTTATTTATTTTTCATTTGATCACTTCATGGTGAAATAATGGATGATCATGAATGAAGAATACCAAGCTCTTCTTTGAAACCATACTTCAACCTTTGCTAAGCTCCTCCCACCAAACTTGTAATAGGTGCAACCAGTTCTTTTGTTGAACCTCAAAGTTTTGATGATAACCAAACCTAATTTAAACTAAGAAAATTATATCTCTTAACTCAGAAAACATTTTAAAACAAGTTTTGAAAACTAAATTATGAATGCTCGATGACTTGGTAGACCATCGAGTGTTGCAAGGCTTCAATAGAGCATGTTTGGAGTATTGAATTTTACAAACAAAATTATCAAGTGTTGAACATTTTATTGATTATTAAAGTATTTTTCAAAACCAATGATCAAGTAAATACTTGAAGTAATCTTGAGGAAGAATACTCGATCATTGAATTGGTCATCGAGCAGTGAGCGTTGCTCGATGATTACCTTGGTCATCGATTATCATATCTAATTTAGAAAATCTTCAAAGTCATTCCAAGTCTGATTCATCATCGATTGGAAATTCATTCCCCGAGAAGTCAAGTTTAATTGATGTGTGCATCAACAATTGGGCGTTGTATAGGTTTATTCAATCAATGTTTGATAGTCTAATCGAGGGTTGCAGGTTGAAATTTTCAGAGCATTGAGCATTTCATTAAGACAAATGAGAATGAAAGTAAATTGAAAGAATGGTGATAGGCAAAGTGGGAAAAAACTCATTAAATGCTTTGACAAATATAACCAAACTCTTATAGAAATGGGCAAACCTATTCAAATTTTAGGCTTTTATATAGGGACGGAGGGAGTATTTAATTAGGCAAATACTTGTAACTTAGTTTTTTTTATATGATCAATGAGCCAATTCAAATTTGAGACAATCTGTTTTGAAATTTACAGAGGCAAGGGGTTTTTGCCTCTCAAACTTGTATCATTTTTCTAACAAGGTAAAATTGCCTTCTACATTAACCATTAGCTTGTTCGGGTTGTAAGTTACTTGTCTAGTTATGTTTATAATTCATTTTCAACTTTTCATTTAAACCAAGAAAAAAAAATCTTAAACCTCATTAACTTTTAACAACTTTTCAATTTTATTTATATTTAATATACAATATACCGCCTAAAAACAAAGTGGCTACAGTATATGTCTAGTCTGTTAAGTTTAAAAAGTGCAGTTTTTTTTGCCAACTAAAAAGTGCAGTTTATTTAATAGAAAAATGATAACTTAACAAATTTTTATGGTTATTCTTGAATAAAATGCTGTTAAAATATTATTGAATATTAACTCTTTAATACTCGCTCAAGTCCTAAATATTTGAGCTATTAAACTAATTTGATCAAATTAAGGATGTTAGTTATATTAGTTAGTATAATGTGCTATTCTAAAACACCCCAATCATCTTCTTTTATTCCATCCCCCCATCTTTTACTTGATATTATTGGAGGAGCACCAACATGGTTGATTTGGGAAGTTGGAAAAAATTACAATTAGATCCTATATTAAGGACCAATGCCAACTCCCCAAATATGTAATATATTTAGGACCAGAGAGAGCATATAAGTAGTTTTATATTTTAAAATCTAATCTTGTTTTAACAGAATTTAATTGCATAATTACCATTACAATTTACAAAGTCAACATTTTTCGTTGATTAAAACGTGAAGAATAAAGGACTAAAACCACACTTCTTAAATTTAAGGGATTAAACTAAAACCTCCTGAATTTAACATGATGCAACATTAACTTTAGCCAAACAAAGCTCTATTTCTACTCTATCCTATGAATAGGACAGGAATAGTAATATCTAATGAAAAAATTAATTATAAGTCCTTTGTAAGGAATTTAATTAAGATGAGGTCCCACAAAAACACGTAATTAATGTTAAGTTTTACGAAGTTGTTATTGTAGCTCAAAAGTTGTTATTGAACAAGAGTTAAAAAGTTGTGATCGTCAAACCCCAAATTGCTATCTCTGACCAAAAGTTGTTATCATCATGCCAAAAAGTTATAAACGACTGGTTAAAAGTTGATAGTGACTGAGAATTTAATTATGGGTCAGTAGCAACTTTTGACCATATGATAACAACTATTTGGTCTGCTAATAACAATTTAATGAGCAGGCGATGACAACTTCCTGACAGGGACTTAAGATTCATTACATAATGTAGTAGGACTCATCTTAATTATGTTCCTTACACGGGACCTATGATTAATTTTCCCATAAATTTAATTAGGTTAGTCACATGCACTTGAAAATATTGTATGCAAGTATTGTGGTGTCCGTGAAAACTTAAAGGACCAAGCATTTAATTCGTTTCAATAGCATTAAATTGCGAAATCACTCATTCACTACTACAAAATAATTCTATCGCGACGCAACAATACCGGCGCTTATAGTAAAAAGCGTCGGTATTGATAAGCAAGGACCCTATACCGGCGCTTTCCAAGAAAAGCGCCGGAACAGAGGAAGCCTATACCGGCGCTTTTTATGAAAAGCGCCGGTATAGGCTTTCAATAATCCTTTTTTTTATATTTTTTTATTTAAATACCATATACCGGCGCTTACTGTCAAAGCGCCGGTATAGGGTTGTGAGTCATATTATTTTTATTTATTTTTAAAACACCTATACCGGCGCTTTATGTTTAAGCGCCGGTATAGGCTTTAAATCGTCTTTTTTTTATATTTTTTTATTTATATACCCTATACCGGCGCTTACTGTGAAAGCGCCGGTATAGGGTTGTGATTCATTTTAATTTTTTTTATTTTTAAAACACCTATACCGGCGCTTTAGGTATAAGCGCCGGTATAGGTGTGGCCTATACCGGCACTTTTTGTAATGAGCGCCGGTATAGGCGAAAAAATGGAGGGAAATTCTCCCTCCATTTTTTCGCTCAGGGCCGGCGTACTTACTCCCCCTTCCTTTTTTATTTTTTGCTCCACCGTTAAGTCGCGCCCACAGCCACGCCCATTCACAGCCGCCGCCCAATCCGCCCTCGTCCCCTTCATCTCTTCCCACCGAGCCCGACCTCGACCGCCTCGCCAAATCCTCATAAGTTTCTTCTTCCTCCGAGAGAAAGAGAGAGGGAAGGTCTCACCGGAAATTATGGCTTCCTCGCCGGCGACGGAGGACGGCCACCATTCGTGCAAGTAGTGTTTCCAACTCCATTGAACCTCCTCTTTTCATTCCCACTCTGGTTCTGTCCCATTATTGCCGTTCCTGAGAAATGTGTTTGAATGGATTTGATCTTCATGGGGTGTTTCACGGATTAAAACATGTAAGGGTAGATTAATCAATGATTTAAGCTTGAAATCAGTGATTAGCTAGTGCTTATACTCTGATTTTCGGATTTCTGTTGTTAGAGGGTCACTGATCCCTTTTGAACTTTGATTTTGGGCTTAAATCGGAGTAACATGGTGTATAAGCTTGTTTGAGAGTATGATAGAGTTTAATGTTGAAGCTGCAATGTTGACTATGCTCTGAATGTGAGTATTAAGTTTATGTTTCTATGTGCTTAGTTGGGGTTTCCTGTTCAGTGGCTGCTTATTTGGACTTCGACCTGCGCTAATTTAATTAGTGATTAAAAAGCAAAAATGAGTAAAATTAAAGTGGATTTTCGAGCTTATAAGGGATGATTTTGTGGTCTCATATTCAGTTGGGTATAAGAAGTTAAGGTCTGAATTATATGTGTAAATTGCTCAATGTCTGGGGATCAACTGTGCTATTAATATGACCATAGTGTCGATAGAAATAGAGGATTTGTAATTGTACGAATATTTAGTCCAAAAAAAATTGTACGGATAGTTGATAGATTGAGAATTATCCCTTAAATATATATATATCCTGAGGAGAAGATAATGTTGGCTAACCATAAGAGATTAACTTTTTTTTTACAAACATAATCCTATTTACCGTGGCATGACATCAAAATTTTATTGATGTCACATTGTTCATTTTATAGATTCTAGTAGGGGGAAAGTCTCCTTTATTATCTACATGTAATCAAGTAAATAGGAAAAAATTGAAGTACGATCTTTTACAATAGTTTGGAGGAAAATGCTACTTAAAAAACTCAAAATTTTTAAATTTTGATAGATAACCATACCAAGAATTATGATCTTTAAAAAAATCATTGAAGAGATTCTACTTGCGACAATATATTATAACTTAGTCTTGATTACATGTTGGTAAAAATATATTGACCATTTGTATATAAGTGGTTCATTTATTCAATTAATGAATTTATTTATGTTGTAGGGACCTTAAGAAGTAAAAGAAGTTGTTCAGGTACAAACATTTTATGTGGGTTATTAGACAAAACTGTATGGTATTTTATTGTACTTGTATGAAAATTTTGTTTTGTGGAACTATTAATACTTTATATATGCTCTGTGAATTCTGTTGGGGTGGGCTGTGGAGATATATTGAGTTGATGTTGTTTATATAGTTGGCAATCCATTTCTATGTAAAAAAGAGAGGGCCTTGAGCCTGGGAATGTTCATTTTTTAGCTGTTATGCTGCCGATTTTTTGTTTAGAAAATAAGGTAACATCGTAAGGTGGCTACCTAATGAGTAGGTCATATACATCTTACCGATGTTTTCCTTTAGTAGGTTATAATGTTGGATCGGAAATGGATTTCTTGTGATCGACGTTCAAGGGAATATATAGATGGAGCAAAAGAGTTCATTGAATTTGCTGCTGAGCATGCAGAGAATGCTAACAGAATTGTGTGCCCTTGTATGTCTTGTTTATATGGAAAGCGTCTTCGCCCTCTTGACCTGTTGGGTCATTTAATTTGTCATGGAATCGATCCGTCTTATACACGTTGGACAAAGCATGGTGAGACGTATGAGTATTTTGGCGGAGACTGGGTACCTGATGTTAGTAGCGCTTCAAATGTAGTTGACACAGACATGTGTGATGAGAGCGATGACCTTGAAGAAATGTTGAACGTGGTGGCTGAGGAGGATCCTGAAGTATTTCAGACTCTGAAGAGTGATGCAGAGACGCCGTTGTATGTGGGATGCAGCAAATACACAAGATTGAGTGTGGTGCTTAAATTGTATAACCTGAAAGCGCGATACGGTTGGAGTGATGCAAGTTTCACCGCACTGCTTTCCGCTCTGCGAGATATACTTCCAGAAGGGAATGTACTCCCGTCAAAAACATACGAGGCAAAGCAAATTCTCCGCTCGACCGGTATGAAATATGAAAAAATACATGCATGTCCCAATGACTGTATTTTATTCCGAAATCAGTATGCATTGTTGGAGGAGTGTCCGAAATGCAACACATCTCGGTATGGAAAGAAAGGTAAGAGTCCTTCTAAAGTCTTGTGGTACTTTCCGATCATTCCGAGATTCAGGCGCATGTTCAATAATGCGGATGTTGCAAAACTTTTGACTTGGCATGCCGATGAAAGGATTAAAGACACCAAACTTAGGCACCCCGCAGATGGCCCCCAATGGAAAAAAATTGATTATGAGTACCCTGAGTTCGGTGAAGAACCAAGAAACCTACGGCTTGCATTGGCAATCGATGGAATCAATCCGCATGGAGTTCAGAGTAGTACTCACAGCACATGGCCCGTGATTTTGATGATATACAACCTCCCCCCAAATTTAATCATAAAACGCAAATTTATGATGCTTTCTATGCTTATTTCCGGGCCTAGACAACCCGGCAACGATATAGACGTCTACTTGGATCCATTGATTGAAGACCTGAAGTATATGTGGAATTCGGGTGAGACAGTTTTTGATGGCTGTAAGGAAGAAAGTTTTAATTTGAGAGCCATGTTGTTTGGCACGATAAATGATTTCCCAGCATACGGTAATTTGTCCGGATATAGCATCAAAGGATATGGTGCGTGCCCTGTATGTGAAGATGATACCCATTCGTTGCGACTGGATCATTGTAAGAAAAATGTGTACATGGGACATCGGAGGTTCTTGCCGTTAAAACATCGTTGGCGTAGGTGGAAAAAGGCGTTTAAAGGGAGCTCAGAAGAAGGTAGGCCACCAAGGACATTGAGCGGGGATAGCGTTTTTGAAAAGGTGAAGGCGTTGGAGAATGATTTTGGTAAGCCTTTCGCAAAAAATGTGTTGACAAGTGGTTGGAAGAAGAGATCCATATTCTTCGAACTCCCGTATTGGAAGTCCTTATATGTTAGGCATTTTCTTGATGTGATGCATATTGAAAAAAACATCTGTGATAACCTAATTGGCACGTTGCTGAATATGCATGGGAAAAGTAAGGATGGTGTCAATTCGAGGTTAGATATGGTCAAGTTGGGAATAAGACAAGAGTTAGCACCTGTCGAGAGAGGATACCGCACTTATTTACCTCCGGCAGCTTACACCCTTTCGAAGAAAGAGAAAAGATCATTTTGTGAGTTTCTGAATGGAATCAAAGTTCCAGAGGGCTACTCCTCAAATGTAAAAAACCTTGTGTCCATGAAAGAGTTGAAATTGAAGAACCTGAAATCTCATGACTGTCACGTCCTGATGCAACATTTCTTACCGGTCGGCATACGCAACATTTTACCTAAGAAATTGCGTAGCACGATTGTTCGCCACGCGCCGCAAGTGCACGGGTCGCGCCAAGTAATAAAGTGAAGAGTAGAGTATCGTTCCCACGAGGATTTGTCCAAAACCCGGTCAAACAATGATTATCACACTCTCGCCCAATTTGAGTGATACAAATGTAGAGCTTGAAAATAAAATAAGAAAATAAAAGAAGATAAAATTATAAACAGGTGATTCTCCAACCTCAAGGCTAAAATGGGTCCTAAGATTATCTATCCCCCTTTGTACTTCTCAAAACTCAATTAACCTCCCCTCAAGAAGCTCTCAACGAAATCACGTGCTAATCTAGGGTTCAAAGAGTACTTGTAATGCTCTCTCGAGTCAAGAACAAGTGTTTAGTCCTATTCTTTGCACAATCTCTTGCCACAATTTGATAGAACCCAATTATCACACTCCAACCCTAATGTGACTATGCAAGGCTAGCAAGTATATCTCTATCTTACCAACAAAACCATCCATTCGTCATGCAAACTTCCGGTTCTTGCACTACTTTACCCAAGTTCTACACTCAACCTAGCTCTCTCGAGTCATAAATCAAGCGAACACAACATCTAAATGGTGATCAAGCACTTAGAAGCATTAAGAACGGGGTAAAATAAGCACATAGATATCATTAATCACAAATTAAGAGGAGGAATCAAGAATCAATACATACAAGGGTTCAAAATAATCTTAGAATACAAGTATTTAGCTACACATGTTCAACAACTCCAAGGGAGCATAAATATATACATTCAGAAACAAAGAACAAGAGAAGAGAATGGAGAAGGAAGAGATAAACCGAGAGAGGAAGCCCAAATCTCTTCGAAGCTCCAAGCCCAAGCCAAATCCCCTCCAAACTCCAAGCCCTAGCAGAGCAAAACACCCCCAAGAATGCCCAAAAGTCGAAGAATATCGAGCTAGATCGAAACCCTAGCTTTTATATCACTTAAATCTGTCAAAAAACGCGCAGCAGAGCACGCAGTTCGCCGTGGGTTCGCCGCGGCGAAGTCCACGGCGAGCTATGATCGTTTCTGCCTCTTTTTGGGGGTTTTGGCTCGCCGTGAGTTCGCCGCAGCGAGCTCACGGCGAACTGGGACCTGTCGGTAATTTTGGAAATTCGGGGACCTATCTGTAATTTGGGAAATTCGAGGTCCTTTTCTATAATTTTTACAATTCGTCCAGAAACTTGTATTTTCCCTTTTTTCTTGAAATTTCAGCTTCTAGCCCCGATTTCTCCTCTTTCTAAGTGTTCTTCTTAATCCGGATCCCTTGGTTATTGCATCAAATTATTCCTACAAAAATTACATAAAACAACATAAGAAATTAACTACAAAAATAACCAAAATCTACATAATTAACAATAATGTGAAACCGAAAATCAAATGAGCATTTTCCCTCTTGAGTATCCAAAATGTATAAATAATAGACAAAAACTCAAGTAAAATATACTCAAATATCATGAATTTCTAGGAGTTATCAACGATCACCAGACTTTGTATGTTCTTCAAGCTCATTTGTAGTAAAGTGGTTGATACAACAAAGTTGCAGGATTTGCAGAGACAGATCGTTTGTATCCTATGCGAACTTGAAATGTATTTCCCCCCTTCATTCTTTGACATCATGGTTCATCTTACAGTACACTTGGTCAAAGAGGTTCAACTGTGCGGCCCAGTCTATTTGAGATGGATGTACCCAATTGAACGGTTCATGAAAGTTTTAAAGGGGTATGTTAAAAATAGATATCGACCAGAGGGGTGTATTGCTGAACGATACATCGTCGAAGAAGCGAGTGATTTGTGTGCAGATTACCAATCAAATATTGAACCTATTGGTTTACCCAAGTCTCGTCACGACGGGAGATTAACGGGGAAAGGAATGAGTGGGTTCAACTTAATACGCATTTCGAATGTTGAAAGGGAGCTGGCGCACTTGTATATTCTTCATAATACTCCTGAGGTTGAGCCATTTGTTGAAGAACACAAAAAACTTCTTCGGGAAATTCACGGTGATAGAAATGAGAATTTGATTACAAAGGAGCACAACAAACATTTCATTAGATGGTTCAATGCGCGTATTTGTCAGCAGCATGACCTTAATGCCTGATCGGTTGGTGAAAGATTGTTCTGGCTGTCGAAAGGACCGAGTTTGCACGCATTTGCTTACACTGCCTATGCAATCAATGGTTACACATTCTATACAAAAGGTCAGGATGAGAAAAGCACAATGCAGAATAGTGGAGTCACAGTTGTTGCCGAGGCATGGCATATATCCAGTGCAAGGGATACAAATCCCGTCTATGCACAGATGTCATACTTTGGTGTGATT
This sequence comes from Mimosa bimucronata, assembly GCA_037074515.1. NCBI lineage: Eukaryota > Viridiplantae > Streptophyta > Magnoliopsida > Fabales > Fabaceae > Mimosa > Mimosa bimucronata. The sequence goes on along the minus strand of CM073443.1, from coordinate 9,833,234 downwards.
GATTGCATCTGGGAGTTAGATTACACCATGTTCAGAGTTCCTGTGTTCCGCTATCAGTGGGTTAACAACAATAGTGGACGACGGTTAGATGAATTTGGGTTTATATCAGTTGACCTTTCTAAAGTTGGATATAAGGATGATCCTTACATTCTACCGTCTCAAGCGGCACAAGTTTTTTACATTGCAGATCCTTCTAAGAAGAATTGGTCAGTTGTCATTCAGTCGAACAAAAATTATGCCGAACAAGTTGATGATGGAAGCAATGATGAAGATATGAATATGATTGAAGATGATCCTTCCTTTGATACATTACTGGCAGAAGACTTTGATGCAGACGGATATGATGACGAAGATGAGCCTGTTTATGTAAGGGGTGACCATGAAGAAGGCATTTGGGTCAACACAACCCTAAATCCCACAAAAAAGAGGAAGCCAACAATTTTGGATAATATAACAATGAGAAAAAGGAGTCGAATGCCATCATAATGATTTAAGTTTGTATGTATTTTCTTATTTTTTTTACTACGAATTATTTCATTATATGCATATGCATGCACTAAAATCGTATATTGTTTAATTATTTTACAAGACAATGGATCCAAACGTACCTGAGGAGGAGGAAGCACCACAGAGTGCCCAGCAAGTTATTGATGAGGGTAGAGCACATGTTGAGGACCAAGTTCGTCGTGGCAAGACCATTATGCGTGATCTCCTCAAACTTAGAGCTAAGGTAAAAAAGGCAGCCCTTGTATGGAACGACAATGGCCAACTAGTTGGAAAGAGTGCGAAGGCCCTTACCGGTTTCGTTGGATGCACTGTTCGTAATAAAGTTCCTATTACAGTTACAGATTGGAGAAAAGTAAACAAGAAAATACGTAATGAGATTTGGTCAGAGGTTCAGGTAAGCTATTTTTTTTACAATTAAGTTTAATTTTGTCATGATAGATAACATTGTAACTAACAAATTTAATATGATTTCTATTGCTACAGACTGTGTTTCATATCGATGAGACTCACAAGGACTATGTCATGAAGAAAGCTTCAAAAATACACAGAAACTTCCGTTCAGATTTGTCGACATTATATCTGAGAGATGAAAACGGGGAGGTAGTTCCAACACCCCCATCTACATATGAAGGGGTCATAACCCAAGCAGATTGGGATGAATTTGTGCAATCACGCTTATCAAAGGAGTTTCGGGAAAGAAGCGAAAAAAATAGCCAGGCGGCTAAAAGCTGTCTGTATCCCTATTTAGGCGGCCGGAAAACATTTCCAGAATTGGAGTACGAGATGGTATGTTAGCAACGCCCTTTTGCTTCTAAAAGTGTGAATTAATGTTTATGTAATTAATTTATAAGTTCACCTGTTTTACCATGACAGATTCAGGAAGAGGGCTTAGAAGGTCACCCTCCACGGTTTAGGGTCTGGATCAAAGGACACTCCAAAAGCGATGGAACCATCGTTCACGAAGAGGTTAGAAGAATCCGTGAACGCTGTGTAAGTCATTCTCTTGGACTTTGTAATTTTTTTATTAGTGAATTTCCTAACTTAATAACTAATAATCCTTCCTTCTTGTTATAGGAAACGTTATCACAAGAATCACCCGAGGAGGTCAACATATTTGGCCAAGGCGATATCCTCAGTAGAGCACTTGAACGTCCTGAGTATTCAGGCCGTGTTCGGGGCACTGGTATAGGGGTCACGCCTTCAGCTTACTTTGGCCGCCAACAGCAGGTAACACAAAGCGAAGTTTCTGTGTTGAAAGATGAAGTCAATACTCTGAGGGAGACTGTGCTTGAAATGCAAAGAAGGAATGAGGAAATGCAAAGACGGCAAGATATGATGTACGAATTTTTCCAGCGTAACAATGTTGGATCACAAATGTCGAACTTCATGCAACAAGGTAACGTTCCTTCGTGTCAGAGTCCAAGCATCAGGGATAGCTGTACGATGCCTAGGGCTCAAATTCCTCAGGTAATTCTTGTCTTTTGTACTTATAAACTTGTAGTGACACTGTTATATTATCGATTGGGAGCTTACGTTGTTAACTCTTTTGTAGGGCGAATCAAGGTGCAACCTGTACAAGGATCAATCTTTCAGTGAAGTAGTTGCAATCGGTACGGTCTTCAACACTTCAAACAGGATCCTGCACAATTCTCCGTTGCCTGAAAATACATTGAGGGTTATGATTGAATTCTCCCTGAACGGGGATGCACCGTTACCATTCCCTACTCCTGATGCGATGACTAAGGTCGGAGATGTAGTTGGTGCATATGTTGCTTGGCCCATCAGTTTGATTGAGCCAATACCACAGGTGGTATTTACTAATAACGTTCAGACTAGCATTCTTTGTTTTGGAATAACGCTCTTTTACAATTTATAAGTTTTTACAGGGTACAGAGTCTCTGGGAAAGAAAGCACAAGTGGCTAGTGTAAAAGGTACCGGTGGCCCAGCTGCTCAATTGAAGAAAAAGAGTTCACGAGCTGGTCCAGTGTCACAAGAGGTTAGTTTCTAATTAATTTAAACTAACACTCTTCTTATTGGAAGAATTTTTGAAACTTTCTATTTATATGGTTTATAGGCAACAAAAGCAAAGGGCAAGAAGAAAGTTCAAGTGCCTGCTCCTGTTATCCAAGATATAAGTGTTGAAACGCCAAATCGTGCTCGATTGCGAGCATTTGCAGCTACCGTACCTCGCGATGCTACTGTCACAATCCCATTCAACAGGCTTATATTTGGCGAGTCAAATTTCAATGAGCTTCTTTCTAGGGATCAGGTCATGGAGGTGCTTGACGAAAGATGGGTCAGTGCTACGGTCGTCAATTTATGGATAAGGTATATATGTGCTTCCATTGTGGTTTCATTCAATGTCATAAGTTCTACACTAATTGGATGTTTGTATGGTTTCTTTGAAGGCACCTGCATGAAGAAGTCATAGTCTCCGAGGACAACGTCTCGTTCGAATTCATAAACCCTTATTTAATAGCGCAAATTGAGGGTGTGAAACGTGATGATCAGTTCAAAGAGATTAAGAGGCGTTTCACTTTAAAGGCAACAGGCAGAACTTTATTCTTAGCTCCAATTAATACAGGGTAAGTGTATAGGCATGATAGCTTTCATCGTATTCTTAGCTCCAATCATCATTGATATATATACTGACATAACGTTATAAAACGTCTTAGGCTACATTGGGTTTTGCTTGTCATCAATCCGACAGTACAGCCGGATCCACTTATTTACTATTTGGATCCTGTGGAATCTGCTGAACCAGATAATCGCCCGGATTTGATGCGTCTCTTCAATGGGTAAGTGAATGTCAACATTATTTGAATGTGTTGTATTATTTGTCATTTTATATGACCGACCCAAGCTACTAAAATTAATTTAATATGTTTTGTTTCCAGAGCATTGACTAGTTATCGGGCAGCTAATGGGTACAATTATTCCAAAGCCCTTGACCAGAAAGATGCTTATCCGTGGCTCAAAGTTCAGGTTTTACAAGTTATTCAATTTTTCAAACAATCGTACATTACTTAAACCAGAACGTAACTGCTCTTATATGCTATTCTGTATTTTTTGTTACAGTGCCCACATCAACCCAATGACAACGACTGTGGATACTATGTCATGTATTATATGAGGGATATCGTATCACGTGATCGAGATAACATCCCATTTACAGTAAGTTTTATATTTTTCCTAATCTAAGTGTTTGTACTTGTTAGATTTCAAGTAAATTTAATTGTCATTTAAATTTCTATATGTAACGTCTGGAATTTTACTACTATAATATAACATTTTAATTGAATTATAACCACTTTTTAATGTCAAAAGCCCAAAAATACGGAAAAATTTAAAACTTTTCTTTTAAAACATTAGACCAACCCACTGTTGGTAATGGGCTTTTCAGACAAATTGGAATCACTTAAAACTTTTTGTAAAAGAAAGTGGTAATAAATCAATTAAAAGTACATTAACTATCTTTCTATGTCTATTAATAATTCACAGTACTTAGGAAATTTAAATCCCTTAATAAATTTATGCAATTCTATTTTCTATGCTTTCTATTATTAATTTAATAATTTAATTCTTACAACATATACAAATAATATTACTAATTTATTTAACCACCTTTTTCTTTCTCAACTATACTCCTAATTTCTTCTTCTACTCTTCCTTCCCAGCTAGCTCCTCACATCCTGCGTACTGAAAATGTTTGGGGAAAGAGTGAGATTGGAAATCCCAATAGCAGTTTCTTTCATTAACTTATGTTATCATGCTAGTATTGTCATGTATATATTTTATAAAACTGCACAAATGATGATAGTCTTACTCCTATTAATCTGTGTGCGATCCGCACCTATCAACCACTGATAACAATATTTTCGTTAACTAGTGGAGGCTCTACCTGCAGGACTTCTCGTTATAACAATCCCGTTATAACTAAACTGATTTGGCAAAGGGGTAGCGAACCACCTAAGCCTGGAGTACTCCAACTGAGGAATAACAACTTACCAACTAAATGCAACAGTTATTACAAAATAATACATGCAATTTAATTGTTACTGAAATAAACTGCTACCTGGAATACCATACTTAATACTGATCAGGCTCCTTTCCTTCCTACTGCCTTGCTGAATCTTTTACTGCTATTAAGGCCTATTACACATCTGTATAATAAAAATAAATTAATACTAATACTTCTACATTTGTACTTAGCGTCTCTCACGAATCCTAATTTAATTAATACTACCCAAAGCTTATTGTCTAGGTAAATTATATTTTGCTCATATTTATTTAGAATTATGACCATTCAAAATAGCTTAATAATTTACTTATTTTAAACCTTCTTATCCTCAATGTTTGACCAATAGTTTTATAAAATCCTTTTGTAAAAACTTTAGTCATTTACAAACATACCTATATTCATTCTCTATTTATTATAAAATTTCAATGATCAATCAATCAACCAAATAATATAAATCAAGCTCCAAATCATTCACAATACAAAAGCTTAGAATTTTAATCTTCATGCAAGCATTTAACTATCATTCAAAACAGAACCTAATACCTCCCTCCAATAAAATTAAATGCATCCCTTACTACTTCCTTCTACTTCCCATCATCATATGAATGCTATTAAACTCTTCTTTACATTCACTATTTGACAGAGTCTCTTAATAACCCAACAATCATCATCAACCCCAAAGCACCTTTCCAAAAGTATTTAACAATTTTCATAAATCAAATTAAATCATAACTTTATTTCCAATTCTAATAATTTTATTGAGCCTAATCCATTTCCTACCAATCCTTTCAATATACTAAAATGCAAATCCCTTGTTTCATTTAATCAACAAAATCATCATTCCCAATCAACAATCAAGAGCAATTAATCCAACTTACTCCATTCCTTAAACTTAATTCCTTTTGAACCATCACCTAACAAAATCAAAAAGCCACCAATCAAGGATTAGAGCTTTAAAACCTTAAACTCACAATCAAACCTTATCCATAATTATTTCTTGCTCAACATTAAAACCATTTTAACTTCCCACTTCTCTTAAATTAACCCCCAATCAATAGTTAGAAATACCATCACAACCAATAATCAAAATTCTAAAATCTAAGCTTATGACATCCACCTGTAACACCTCACATGGAACCAATAACACAATTCCTTCTTAAACAATTTTTCCACATTTTTAGGACTTAACCACCTTCAATCAAAGTTAAAATCACATTTAACAATTCTCATTCAACAAAACTTACTCCTCCTTCATGATTAAACACCAACCAAAACCTAACAATGTTGACACCTTTCTTTTGGATTTACCAAGCATATTTGAATCCTCTAAAAGAATTATATAGCCATGCAAATCTCCTCCTACCTCACAAATCTTCCACCATTATTAAACCATCCCACTAATTAAGTATTTAATTCCTCTTCAACCTTTTAACCCTTCACTGCTTGAACCTCAAACGTCATAATCTTATAGCATCAAACTTAACATTTCATGATAAGTTTTCTCAAAACAGTGAGCTTTGCTTCCTATAAATTCATTACAACATTAATCCCACTAAGTCAACCATTATTAATTTTCCCTTCCCTATCATTAAAACTATTGGCCAGCATAGCATAATCATAGAATAAAATCACCACACAAACCATAACATCTGCCCACATGTCCAATTATTGTAGCAAACATTCAACTCCTAGATTACATTCCAAACAAATATCCTACTCTTAATCCACTATAATTTACACTAAAACACAGATCAGCTATAACAGAAACAGAACAAGGATTTCTCAGACTTGAAAAGCTTCATATACTCTTAGAATACTTCTCAAACTTCAAATTCTACCCTAAATATGTAATAATCAATTATTTATCATTGACTAAATTCCTAAATAGCCCACAACATTCTAAATTTCCCCTTTCCTTGCCATTGAACCAATCAGCCAGCAAGAACAGAACACGAACAGAGGGAGCAAAATCCAACTAAAGTTAAACAACAATCACAAAAGCATACCTCTTTTATGCACCCAAAAATCAGCAGCACAGGGAAACAAAAATAGAACAAGAACAGGGGAAAATAGAAACAAGAATCCGTTGGCACAGAGAAGGAAAATTCGAATGAACAGGGACAGAACAAGAAGAGGGTCGGAATTAAATTACTCAGATAACATGCAACCAAACATCATCATGGTATTTGATCACCCAGAATGAAGTTTTAATTAAATCTTAAGTCAATTAAACTTCCTATCCCTTCTCTTGGTCATTGCCGAACAGAGCAGGGGGAGAAACAAGATCAAAAGTTCGAAGAACAGAGCAGCAAAGAAGAAAACAGTTAACAATCATCAAACAACCATGATCATCATTCATTAATTTTTCTTTCCCCTTTGTTAATAGCGGTGCTGATCAGAGGAAGAAGAAGAGAAAAATCCAAAGAAAAGTCTTAAGCTTCAACAATCAACTTACAAAGCAACAAATATGCTTAAACTTCCTCTTATTAATGTTTAATCAAGCTTTAATCCATTGAAACACCCAGAAATCCTCAAACCCGACTCGGATGAACAGTAATCGAAGAGAGAAATTTGGGGAAATCTCACCAAAGCCACTCTATTGTTCAAATCCATTCCCAAGAATGATTAATCGAAACCTAAGCATCCATTTCAAGTATTTTGAAGCTCAGAAAACCCCTAAAATTTCGAATCACTCCCTCCCAATGAAGCCTGAAATTGGACAAGAAAGAGGGAGAAATGGAAGGAAAAAGCTCACCCAATGCTCCTTCAAGCTTCTGGAACACTTGGCTTCCCTTGATGCCGCCGATTGCCGTCGAAATCGCCGCCAGGCCGGAAGAACGAAGACGAACAGAGGGAGCCCGAGAGAAGAGAGAAAACGAGGATGTATGTGTGTGTATATGTGTGTTCGGTGAGAGAGAGAGAGAGTTGCAGAGGAAATTGAAATAAAAAGGAAATAGAGGGTTTGAGAAGGAACACGTGTATGGGTTGTATTTAAAGAGGGTGTGATATTTTTGTTTTATGGGTATTTTACTATTTTGTCCTTCTCTTTATAATTGAAGATATTTTCAACTAGGGGCAGATATTGTCTTTTCTATTTCCTATTTCCTATTTTCCTCTTAAATTATAATTTTATTTACCATCATCACCTGGAAATATACCTAAGTCTGTCCCCAAAATAATTTCTCTAGATATGTTTTAACTTCTAAATTTCTTTATAAGACTTTTTAATTAATAACCCATACCCCAAAATTCTAAATATTCCCTTATTTAAATTTATCTCCCAACTACTTTGCCTTAGCTAATAAAGAAAATAAACCTTAAAAATTATTATAAAATACACCTAGCCTCATAAATTTGTTTATAAGGCTTTTTAATTTCTCAACGCCTTTCTAAGTCTTTAATTAGATTCTCATTATTTCTTTTCCCCAAATTAGGTTTTATCTCCTAATTATTTCTCTTTATTTCTTAAAGAAAATAAACCTCAAAATTATTAAAAATACCTAAATATTATAAATTTATTTTTCAATGCTTTTTAATATTCGAGTTACCTTCCTTAAAATATCAAATAATTCCCTATTTCCTATTTTCTAAAATTTGGGATGTTACACTATACGCAGTATTACCCAGACACACGTTGCTTCATGTTGTCAAGGGAGAAGATGGAAGCGCTAATTGAAGAATGGTGTAGTTATGTACACCCTCTGTTCTCTCAAATTGGACAGCTTGACTAGTAGTATGCACGTTTATTTTCCTAACTGAACAATATAACTTTTGGTCTTATTGTACATATTCTTCTCTGTTTGAGTTACTGGTGTATTTCGACTGCCTGGAATTGTATAGAATTGCTGGAATTTTTGCAATGATGCAGGTGGGTGTGAATTAAAAAACAAATTGTATATTTTAAAAAAATATAATCTATACCGGCGCTTTTTATGAAAAGCGCCACTATAGATACCCTATACCGGCGCTTTTTACAGAAAGCGCCGGTATAGGCCTTTTCAAAAAACTAATTAAAAGATACCTATACCGGCGCTTTTGGGTAATAAAGCGCCGCTATAGAGAGGCCTATACCGGCGCTTCGTGACCTATTGCGGCGCTAGCTATAGCGGCACTTCAAAAGCGCCGCTATAGGGGTCAAAAAAGCGCCGGTATAGGTGTTTTCTGTGGTAGTGATTCCTCATTTTCAGTTAAAGAAACTAATGGTGTTAAAATAAATAAAGGGTTAATGTTCGCCACGCGCCGCAAGTGCACGGGTCGCGCCAAGTAATAAAATAGTGAGTAGAGTATCGTTCCCACGAGGATTTGTCCAAAACCCGGTCAAACAATGATTATCACACTCTCGCCCAATTTGAGTGATACAAATGTAGAGTTTGAAAATGAAATAAGAAAATAAAATGAAGATAAAATTATAAACAGGTGATTCTCCAACCTCAAGGCTAAAATGGGTCCTAAGATTATCTCTCCCCCTTATACTTCTCAAAACTCAATTAACCTCCTCTCAAGAAGCTCTCAACGACACCACGTGCTAATCTAGGGTTCAAAGAGTACTTGTAATGCTCTCTCGAGTCAAGAACAAGTGTTTAGTCCTATTCTTTGCACAATCTCTTGCCACAATTTGATAGAACCCAATTATCACACTCCAACCCTAATGTGACTATGCAAGGCTAGCAAGTATATCTCTATCTTACCAACAAAACCATCCGTTCGTCATGCAAACTTCCGGTTCTTGCACTACTTTACCCAAGTTCTACACTCAACCTAGCTCTCTCGAGTCATAAATCAAGCGAACACAACATCTAAATGGTGATCAAGCACTTAGAAGCATTAAGAACGGGGTAAAATAAGCACATAGATATCATTAATCACAAATTAAGAGGAGGAATCAAGAATCAATACATACAAGGGTTCAAAATAATCTTAGAATACAAGTATTTAGCTACACATGTTCAACAACTCCAAGGGAGCATAAATATATACATTCAGAAACAAAGAACAAGAGAAGAGAATGGAGAAGGAAGAGATAAACCGAGAGAGGAAGCCCAAATCTCTTCGAAGCTCCAAGCCCAAGCCAAATCCCCTCCAAACTCCAAGCCCTAGCAGAGCAAAACACCCCCAAGAATGCCCAAAAGTCGAAGAATGAGGACTTACAACGAAGCCCTAGCTTTTATATCAGTTAAAACGCGCCCCTGATCTGTCCAAAACGCGCAGAAACGCGAAGTTGGCCGTGGGTTTCGCCGCGGCGAGCCCACGGCGAAGTCCCAAAAATATTACAGAATCAAGTGTCGCTCGCCGTGGCTTTCGCCGCGGCGAGCAGACGGCGAGCTCTCACAAAAAGGGGTAGAGGCAGATTAGCCGCGGCGAACTCCACGGCGAAGTCCCTGCTTCTCTGGTGCTTTGCTCTGCTTTCTTATTTCTTTGGCTGCTTTGGCTTCTTCTTATTTTTGTACAATTGGGAGCTTGGAGGAGGGCTAACATCTCTTGCTTATTGCTCCAAATTATTCCTACAAAAATTATATACAACAACATAAGAAACTAACTACAAAAACAATCAAAATCTAAATAAATATACAATAAGGTGCAACCGAAAATCAAATGAGCATTTTCCCTCTTGAGTATCCAAAATGTATCAATAATAGACAAAAACTCAAGTAAATATACTCAAATAATCATGACTTTCTAGGAGTCATCAGTTAACCAACAAGGGTTTAGATCAACTGACTGTAGGTTGTTATAACTTAACCATTGATTTTTGAGTTTGGACCTTAAGTATATAGTCATGATAATTATTTGAAGGTAGTGAGATTCCTCCTATTGTGAGCTATATTCCGTGAACCGGATTAGTTGATTGTTAGAAACGCCAAATACTAGTAGATAAATAAAAAAGAGTTAAAATTGCACTTTTCAAACTTAAGAATCAAGCTAAAACTTCGTATAAAATTAAACTATCGAACATTTACTTTAGTCAAACAAAGTTTTATCTCTCTAACCAAACTAGTTAAGTAATACTTCTTTCGATCCTAAATATAATATCTAATTGGCTTTTTTAAAATATCCTAAAAAAACTGAATATATCATTTATAAAATAACTTCAATTTTTTCTCAAAACTAGTTTGTTTGACTTATACACTAATATATCATCCAATAATATATCACATATGTTATGTTTAAATAACTTATTTTACTTCCTTAATCTCTTAAAAAAAAGTCAATTAGGCTTTATATCACTTGATTTAGTTAGGTAAGTCACATGCACTCGAATATTGTATATAAATATTGTGATGTACTGTGCATAGCAAGTGCTAATAAAGTATTCAATTTCTACTCTCTTTTATTTTTCTGATTAGTGACAAGTTCAGCCTTAAAGAAAGTAGTTGAGCTCGTTGACTGCGTTTTTCTCTCACCCTGTAAATTGTTCATCAATGAAATATTAGTAATAGCAAGTGATTGATTGATTTCTTTCTCATTTTCACGTGTCATTCTTGGAAGGGATACAAACTTCCCATGGTAAGTTTTAAAATCAAACCCCCAGCTAGACAAGCAAGTCTTGTGATCAATTATAGCACACAATCCAATTCCTCACCATTCATCATCTTCAATATGTCTATTGTTACAGAAGCTACATGTTTATTAATCAAACGAAGATAATATTGTTTTTCAAACCATGATGGTATTTCACAACCTGGAACAATCACCGAAAGAATTGCAATTCTCCTAAATCCTTCAGCATGTTGGCCACCCTAAAACCAAGTCATGTCACATATTATATGCATTTAACAACAGAAGATAGTTGTTCTAATGGTGATAAAATATATAAACACACACACACACAACAATGTTTGGTCAAACAAAGTTCTCAATGAATCACACTCTTCAGCATCCATCAGATTTAAACTTGGAGATGGCTGTGGCGACGAAAATTGAAGCTTTGAGCAGGAACTCATAAAAAATTTTACGTTTACAAGATTGGGAATGCAGCCATATAAGGTAGGTTCACAAACTCATTTCGCTCAAATCTATTTTTTCATAGATGATAAGCCGCTAAGGGCATTAGGAATGATCCCATCATCAACAATATTGCAGTACCTCAAATCTAATTATGTCAGTGATTCAATGTTGGAGATAGAAGCAGGCATTGTGAACCCCTTTAGGAAAAGACATTTGGTTCCATAGAAGAGACAATACCCTTGAGTTGGAAGTTGGGTTTTTGCATCCATGAAATGACGGAGTCTTTAGACATTTGGGTTAATGGTCACACGTTGTCCATTTTCGAGATTCAAACATCGCTTTAGCGCTTCAAAAAATCACATTCAATCGACTGCGTTTTCCTTTTTTTTGTAATCCCAATAGCTGTGCGAAATAGGGAATCATCTGCATCTAACCCAATTACTGTTAATATTATTCCTCTAACATTGCCTTTTGGGAAAGGTATCATCAACCATAATTATGGATAGGCATCTTGTCTTCCATCTAATCTGAGTTACAGCCACAAAACTAGCCCTTAAGCTACAACATAGCGGAGAATATGCTCAAAGAATTTACAGCAAAACAGAAAGATCACAACAATACTGCAATTATAAATGAAAATTGCTACTTATGAATAACACTTTTTAGTTTCTATTTTTCCATTCAATAACAGCTACAGAAATTAGACCAACACATGCTTAATGCTTCACACACAGAGCATAAAGAAAATATTGAGAAGAATCAACTTGCATATAACTAGCGTCTTGATATTGAAACTAAATAATCTCACTTTTTTCATTAATAAAAAAAATGCCATAGAATTTGAAACAATGTAGAGAATCAAGATGAAGAAAAGTGAGTTGATAGGAGCTCTCCAAAATTAGCTTCTGGCGTTGTCAAAATCCCTGTACCGATTTATGGAGCAGCCTTTATAAATTTAAAACAAGCATAAAAAGGGGAAAATCATATTTTGGCCTCAACTAGCTATATATGCCAAGTAGTGGTGGACCTAAAAATCTCTTATAACACGCCAAGTTTCCAAAAATCAATTATAGACCAATTTCATCAAAATAAAAAAACAGAGATGCATCTGACCATTCTATATAAGTCAAATAAAAAACAAGATTATTTAAGCAACTTTATAACCTTGGAAGCATGGAAGCAGAGATACATTCTACTAAACACTCTTCGACCATTTTTAAGAGTCTCTTTGCTTAGTTCAACGGATACATCTGATTCTAGATTAGACTGCCTCAACTTATTACAAAATGCTTCTAGATTTTTGAACTCATCAATGTAGCTCCTTGCCATCTCTTTTACGATTAATCTTTTTACTCGTTTACACTTATATATGTTCGCATTCAGCTCCAAGTCATAGTCTACATCCTTTTTCATGTGTGCAATTTTATATTAAGGCCTCTCTTAAACTAAGTACCTCAAGATGTTTCTAATTCATCAATTGAATCTAGGTTTAGAGGAAATTGAGAAGTTAGCTAGGAATATTGATAAGCGACAATTCTTGCTAGTTCTTGTGCTTAGATTAAGAGAGGAACTCAATATTAAAAAAAATTGGACAAGGAAGGTTAGCTGATTCAATCACCTAAGACATTTATCTTCTACATTTCTTATTCACTCATCCATCATATACTTTAGAAAAATACATAAATAATAGTTTAGCTTAATTCATATAGAAGAAATCTACACTCATACTTTATAATTAATTTGATATTTACACTATATTACTTAGAGACTAAATAGGCTTTACATAGAGATTAGACATTCGACACAAGTTAGTGCCATTATAATGCATTTAACTTAGTAGTTTTAATTTGGAAGCCCCACAATATGACTTATCTATCACAACACCATAGTTCTGTTCTCCTTTCTAGTGTCAGAACTTATCATTGTTGTTGACTTGTTTTAGAAACTTTAATTTTCACTTATTACATTGTTTCCTTGTAACTTCACAGTAATTCTTGTGCACATATATTTTTAGGGAAAACCTATTTACAGGTACCTATATTATTATTTGATTTTGATTTTAGCATCTATATGTTTTTATCTTTTAATTATATCATTAATTTTTTTTTTGGTTACCACAATTGGCTCATATAACTTTACTTTATTAACATTGTTCATCTTTATATAGGAGCTATTGGTCCAAAAAAAATAAAGTTAATGAATTTAATTAGGATAAAAAACATATAGGTACCAAAATTAAAATTAAATATAAGTATAAATACCAACAAATGAGATTTTCATATTTATACACACACTTCCCATGTGACGTTCGTTTAATATTCATAGCTGGTGCGAGGTCACAGTGAGATATACCCAAAATTCTATGATTCTATGCACCTCTAAATGTCAAATTTACTCCTTCTCGTCTTGGTCACGGCTTTGCTGATGCAAGCCCACAGCAAGTTGTCCCATATTCCAAGTCCAGATGGCTTCTCTTCTTCTTTTTAGCTCTTTTCCTTGAATCTCCTAGGTGACCTATAATGAAATCAAGCAAAAGAAGTATCAAATATCCTAGAAAATCAATTGAGACAAATTATTCACTAATAACTACATTTTTACCACTAATATGCACTAATTCAACTTAAGGACATAAGATATGACATATGATCAATAAAGCCCACAATGGCAACCTACACATAATAAAATTCTGGTAATAGCATTTAAAAAGTACACAAATATTAGGATTTGTCACACGATCCACTACTTTTTGTAAGATCTCGTGGTAACATTGCTTCGTAAAACCCACAACTACTCTTGAGCCTCTAGACCAAAAATGCACTTTTTCCCTAAAATATACTCCCTTCAGTCCTTAATATAAGACCTAATTATTTTTTTGGAGAGATTAAATAAGCTAACTAAGTTATTCAATCATAACATATGTGGTATATTTTTAAATCATATTAGTTTACAAGTCAAACAAACTAGTTTGAAGAAAACAATTCAGATAAATCAATTTAGAAGTGATATTAAGCTTTATTTTAAAAAATATCAACAAGATATTTATATTAAGAAGTGGAGGGAGTATTAAAAATTTAGTTATGGTAGCTCTAATCAATGAGTCCAATCATTGAACCATGACAAGATGACTAGTTGAATAACTCTCTCGATTTTCATAATGTTATTGCTCATCACTACAAAAAAAATCAAATTACCGACGGAATAAATTTTCGTCGATAATTACCGACGGATTTCCGGCACACCTTAACAAGAAAAATAGTTATAAAAAAATAGCTTTAAATTCTTTCCATGATATTTGATATGATTCCCTTGCATGCCTTACCTCTTTCCACCAATTATGAGCATCTCCTATTAACATATAAGTGGCAAAGGAAACCTTTTGGTCATCCCTACATCCTAAAACCTCAAAGATCTTTTCTATTTGTTCTAACCATTCATCAGCTATGGTTGGGTTGTACTCCCCTTGAAAAGATGGTGGATTAGTCTTTCTAAATTCACTATAGGATTTTATACCTACGGTTGGGTTTAGGGTGTTATGGTTTCCCTCATATGGTATTTCCCTATCTGATTCTATATTCTCATTCTCTTCAAGTATCAAGTGTTCATATTCAGTTCCCTGAAGAACTTGAGCTAGATAAGCAGTGAATGCAGCTTGCTCCCTTATTGCATTAGCAGTTACCTCAATTTGCTCTCGAATAGCAGCAGTCATCTGCTCAATAGCACCTAAAATACTATTTCCCTCAATAGTATTAGATTGACTTCTTCCTTCTAGTGTCATCTTCTGTATAATAAAATAATTTATAATATGGTAACCAACCCGAATTCTCCAACTATGTGCATGTATATTATAGAAGACCTATAGGATCATTTTGCTTTGATACCAAAATGTAAAACCCCAATTTTTTATTTTTATTTTTTTATACTTAATGTAAAAATCCCTCGGTATTATTACTGCTTTTCTTCCTATCCAAAACATATAATATAGTTATAACTAGCTAGCTTTATACAATTTATGCATTTATTATTATATTGTTATGATAAATTTTATATATAAACATATACAAAATATAAGTAGGCGTATTTAAATATATACATATATATATACATGTAGTTATTGATCAGACATGCATGCAAGGAACTAGCGGCTATTTTTGTTGTTGTTATTATTATTATTATTATTATTATTATTATTATTATTATTATTATTATTATTATTACTATTATTGATTTATTTTTGTTGTATCATGAGTATATATACACGTGTCTATATGTATGCCTATTTAAAAATTGATATTAATATTAATATTTGACATATCAAAAATTAATTAAATAGAATAGAATTTCACAGTATTATCAGACAACCTAGAACATAGAATAATAGTTTAATCACCTAAAATTTAGGACTAAAACTTATCAATATTTGTCATCTATTAATATCAATTTAAATGAATACATATTAATTTCTATATTACCTATAAGTATGCGAGTAATTCATTAGGAGGAAATAGCCACTTGATCATTGTGCGTTCGAATAGTAGGGAACGTATAAACTATAAGCATAACTAAAATATAAAACAAAAGAAACATATAAATAACATCAACATATAATATAGAAAGGCCTTACTATATAAAAGCTAATTTTTATACATAAGTCCCATAACAACTCATAAGTCTCCTCATATAAATCCCAATATAAGGTTTCCTATAAACCTTCAAACTACTTTTTTTATTTACAGGCCTCCATAGTAACTAAGATGACCTATTTACTAAGCTTCTTCAGGTTTGGTGTTTGGAATGCCATAAGGATCCTCCTCAGGTATTGTCACAATATTTTCTGGAATCAGGAAATCTGTTGGCGGAACATAAAAAAAAGGTCTTCGGTTGGGAAATAAAAAGGTGTGAACTGAGGCTGTTCAGGCATGGGACTAGTGACTACTGGTGGTGGTGGTGAAACTGAAATAGTATTCTGTACTGCTATATTCTTTATAATTATTCTCTCCCCTACATGTTCTAACTCAAACTCAATGGTGACTTTTGTTGTAGTCATCTTGAATATTATGAAAATAAATGTGAGTAACAACAGATATATGTTAAACTAATAATATTCCAGCTGCTATAAATAAGTAGAAAAACAAAATATTTGATTAAATCATGCCACATTTAACATATGAGAAAGGAGAAATATTTGCACAGATATATCTAGATTTTCATATCACCCACGTCACAAAGACAGCGCCCCTAGTGTGGATCCACAATATTTAGAAATTCAAACAGAATTTCTTGGGCGTCATACAATCTATACTGAGCAATATCATCTGGCAATATTTTCTCATATAATACACAAGTTAGAAAGAAAATAAATCATAAAGATTTAAACAAATAAATATAACAGTTGTCACTCAGTAAGATGAAGATCTTACTTTCTTTCCTTCCTTTCTCTTGTTCCTCTTTTGATTTTCTATTTGTGTGATTGCTTTTCTTTGTAAGAATGTTCTATTTGTTCCTTTAAAGGGAATCATATGTGGGTGTGTGTACATATATAATGCCATTTGTTTTATTGGCATTTAATAAATCATTATCTAAATTTTTCTTTTCCTAAAAGTTTTACCTTGGTCTTTGTTCGCCATAAATTGCTACCGCAAGTGCACGGGTCAAGTTTTAGTAGTATAGTTCAAGAAAGGGTTGTCGTTCCACTAGGACCGCGTTAAAAGCGAGTTCATTAGGTTCATTATATTCAAAATTAGCAATGGGTAATATGCAAATGATTTAATAAAGTTAAAATGACTAAAGAAAAGGTAATTGTAAAATAGAACACTTGAAACGAAATTTAACACAATGAGAAAAGCCTAGGCCTATTTATCCACTTGCATTTCATGATACCTAATTTCCCCTTCCCTAATGCTAATTAATGCCTATTATGTTATTGCTTGAAGTCTCTTACGTTCAAATAGCTCTCTCAAGCCTATTCAAACCTTAATTGATATTAACATGCATAATCTCTTACTACATGCTATTACCAATTAGTCTCTTTAATCACCCAACCTCAATTTTCACAAAACTTGGTTAGTGAATATCTCTATCTCACTAACATACTTCCAATTAGTTAAAATTGCAAGACAAGCTTGGTTTTAGCCTAGTTCTTTCCCTAATTAATGCTCTCTCAAGCCACTAATTAAGCAACAATCCAAATGTTGGCCACCACTTAGAAAACCATAGGCTCAAGCTAAAACCATAACATAACATTCATTAATTTAGCAATAGGAAAGAAAATCATAGATGTCAATCCATACAAGCTTCAAAATAGACCTAGAATATGAGTTTAGCTACTCATAACACAAGAAGTATCAACAATCATCTTCAAATACATCACAATGCTCAGAAATAAGCAAGAGAAATGAAGAAGAGAAAAGAGAAGAAGAGAAGCAACCACAAGAAATTTCTTCTTCAAGCTCAAAGATTCTACTTCTCCCAAGCTCCCAAATCTTTCTCCAAGCTTTCTCTAGCTCCTTCTTGGTGTTTTTCAGCTCCCAACTCGTGCCCAGGTGTTCCACCATCAAAAAACGGCCAACCCTAACTTTTATCCTCTTCATTTTCGTGTTTCAGAACCCAAAACGCGCAGCTGCACTGATAGATTCTCGCTGTGGCGACCAAAATTGCTCACTGTGGCGAGATTGACAGAGAGTTGATTCACTGATTCGCGAAGCTCACTGTAGCGACCAAAACTTCTCGCTGTAGCGAGATTGGCAGAGAGGTGGGTTTCAATTTTGCATGGCTCGCTGTAGCGACCAAAACTTCTCGCTGTAGCGAGAATCATCAGTAATTCCTCCTTTAATTTGCTCTGTTGTGCCTTTTTCTTACTTCCTTGTTGCTCTAACCTCAACTTCTTCCCATCTTGGTTTAACTAAAGAAAGAAAGCATTAATCCTACAAAATTTTTATGGTGAGATGAATTCACACATTTTCACATATTGTTTTCTTTTGCAAGCATATTATCCAAAGCACAAATGAACTTAAAGCATGTGAAAAGTGTGAAATGTGTGAAATTTCCAAAGGTTAACAGTCTTATCTCCTACATTTATTTTAACTCTATCTCTTTATTTATTACCACCCTATCCAAAATTTAATCTTATCTCTTTAATTAAATTCTATCTTACCTTATTTTTACCATCGTACTTTTATCTCTAAATTTCACTTTAATTGGGTTTAGCATTTATATATGTGTGTGTGTATTTTTTATTCGGATGTTATGGAGAGAGAGAGAGTATAAATCAATATGATAATGGAATTTCGTATGATTAATAAGGGTATTTTTTAAAACTACATGAACTCTATGGGAAATTTAATGTTTTTCACTATTTTATTAGTATTTGAGAATTAGTGAGAAACATTATATAAAATAAAATAAAGGACCAAAGGAAATATTTATTAAATTTATTTTTGTCAAAAGAAACGGATATGTAAATTCAATATACATAAACATAATCATAAATATTTTAGATTTAATTTTCTTAAGCATAAGAGGGATTGAATCCTTAATTACTTACTATTCGTATGGTTTATGTACTGTCGCGGTGTCGCCTAGTTAGAAAACATTATTGGATTGTAAAAGTATATTTATTACCAAAAACTTTGCTTGCTTATTTAATAAACCTTCGTCGTTTCTTATAGTAATTGTTGTTTTCCTTTATCTAAATTTTCTACCCTCACTCATTTTTCTTTATTTATTGCATTTATTGACTAACTAATAGAGTAATACATTTCTCTATATAGTTGCTTCTCATATAGTTAGTTACTTTAAATTGAAGAATGAGATTACACACTTGATGAAATAAAAAGGATTGGAGAATAATTTTTTTTTTTTTTTATAAATGGAGAATAATAGTTATACTATACGTACATGCGCATTTTTGTGGTTCACTGCCAAAAAAAGAACCCCAAGAATTATTTTAAAATTTTTAGTATATAACAAAAAACAACTTTTAGTATACAACTTTGTGATTTATTATAAAAGGATAAAGTCAGATGACAATGTCACGAACCTTGCATCATCTACACAGAACTGCATCCTCGGGCCAAAGCCCAAACCACAAAACTCTAATATCAAATAACACCACCAATACATACCCTAATAAGTAACCATGTCCATCGGAAGGGATGGGGTTCAAACAAGAGACGTTGCACCAAATCAAAGTAGATGGAACTAAAGAGCATACCCGATTGACACAAAAAGTTAATAAACCTTGAAATTCCACCGATATGCGCTTCACTCTCCGTCCACCAGGGAATCGCTGTCACTCTCACTAGAGGGAAATTGATCAGGGCAACGGACTGAAATTGATCTCGACTCCCAGTTTTCGGGGCATAGGGGTACGAACAGGCTGCACAATGTGTTGCAGCCCCTAATCATCACATTAACCCATGGACACAGAAAAATTAAGCTGCATACTTCATCATCATTTATATACTCTGTCCTGTTAATTCTTCTTCATCTATATACTCTTGGTCCTATATATTTATTGCCTCATTTACATTTACAAAAAAAAAAACCTTATATCTCATTAATTTTACCTTAAAATTTAATTTTTTTTTCATTCTTTTCCCTATTTAATATACAATATAACATATAAAAATAAATTAAATACAAATTGTACATCCATATGAGAAATTTCTCTCTCTACCTTATAAGTATAACCAAAATATGCATAATGGGTACTTATTTATATCACCAATACATCTTTTTTTTTTTTTGATAAAACAAGAAGTAATCAGTACCTTTTCTGGATTCTATTATCGGATATCCGAGAAATTAATTACTCAAGTTTCAGGGTTCGTGATTTCCCCTCCCGATACAAGTGCCTCCTCTATGACTCAACTTGAGACCTCAAGAGACCTAGCAGGACCTTACACTGCTGGACCAACTATGTGTTGGTATATCACCAATACATCTTTTTCAAATTTAAATTATATACCTCAATCTATATATCTTGTTTAGAGTTGAAAAATGGGCCCAGCCAGTTGAACCGACCCGTTTAAGTGGAGGGCCAAGCTTATAAAATATATCCTAAAGCAGGTGTCTAGTCTAAAAGGATCAGCTCTATAGTGCCGCAAGCATAAACATGTCCTGTTAAATCCGTCAATTTGCTTTTTAGGTAATTTTTTTTATACTTTTTGACTAATTTTCCAACATGTTTTATATATTGCAAGTTGTAATTTGCATTTTTCAACTTTATAAGTGTACTTTATTTTGAAACCTTTTTATACTTTTCAAACATGTTTACAATATAAGTTGTTATTTTGTTAAGAGCCTGTTTGAGTGAGCTTTTAAAACCATGGTTTAGGTTCCAAACCATGGTTTTAAAAAATATTACGCAAACAGAGCAGCTTTTTGATAAAAGTGCTTTTTTCAGCAAAACCATGGTTTGGGCTTTAAAACCATGGTTTGGGAAAAAGCTATTTTTTTCAGCTTTTATGCGAAGTACGAGGTAGAAATATACCATCATTACACATATCATATTAATCTACCAAAAATGTCCTTATCCTCCCTCTTTCCCAATACATTAAACTTATATCCTTTTTAGTAATTTACACATAGAAAAAGTTATTCTCACAACAATCATCCAAACACTCTCATTTTATCAAAAGCTATTTTTTCAGCTTTTTCCATCTTTTTTTAGAAAAGCTTAAAAAAACACTTTTCCAATTTTTTTTCTCCAAACCATGGTTCTATAAGCTGCCCCAAACAGGCCCTAAGTTATGTCAATCATTTTTTAAAAAAGCTTAATCAGTCTTCAAAAATATTGCATTTGGTTCTTAATAGTTTTGCATAGAAATTTTTTCTTATAACATGTTGACAAATTTTTTTTATTGATGTCAAATAAACAAAGAAATAAATTTTTTAATTGCCTTTGAGAATGTCCGAATGTACCTACCATGTAGATCATAAAAATAGAAGCCAATATAATACACACATAATTTGAATCCAATTATTCTATTTACAAAAAAAAAATGATAAAAAATTAATTCTTTGATATTATCTTTGTTTTAAATCAAAAATTTTGTTGTTCTTACTTAATTCCTTTAAAAGGATAAAAGCATGAGAGAAAATAGGCCGAACTCTAAAAATATGGATTTTTTTTAAGTCGGGAATCAAACGAGTGGATCCATTTAAGCTCGAGCCCATGGAGGGAACATATAAGGCCGGCCCTGCCCGTTTGACCAGCTTTAATCTTATTTGTTTCTTATTTTAAGAAATCTTATTTGTTCATTATTACATAAAACAGACCAAGCTAAGTTTACTTCTCGTGGGTTTTCAACTTTTTTACTTTATTTTTGCCACTACGCTCATATTATCAATTTATGGAAAGGTTTTAAGTTTTTAATAAGTTGATTTCATCTTCCACGCACCTATGTTTTTACTCCTAATATCTCTCTCTCTCTTGCTGAGAATGATTGTGCGTGGGTGTTACCTAAATGGGTCGGGTCCTAAAACTTCAATAACAAATGACTGGGATAAGTAGACAGAAAATTATTAATACTAGTATTTGCATATACAGACATACTCCCTCCGTCCTTAGCTAACAATTATCCATAAAATAAAATTACCTAAATTAAACATGTTAAAGAAGACAGTTAAGATTAGTTAATATCTAAAAATTGATTACATTTGCTCATTTGTATCCTTAGTTAATTCTCTTTTTTCACTTCTATGCTTAAATAATGCCATTTTTTCATTTTTCCAATGTTGAAAGTATTATAGGTTGCTGATTTAACTTACTCCTCATCGTCCTGAATGTAAAATTATACTACCAAGCATTTTGCTTTTGTCCTTTATGAATTTAAGAACCAATGTGTTTTCTCTCTCCTACATCAAAATACTCGTAGCCGCTTAGATTAGAAGTACTTGTTTTTCCCCCCCTAATAAAAATGTTCAGTTTTGACTTTGAAAAAAAGTCATCACGACAACTCATTGACTGTTGGAAATAATTGCAAAAGAGTAGATGAAATATTAGTTACAAATAATTATTTTTAATTCTAATATATTTGTTAATAGGGTACTAAATAAATGGTGAAAGGAGAAATGTATAATGTGGGCCAAGTGTTTTAATTTTTCTTCCTAATATAATTAGGGATTGATGGTGTAGTTTGAAATAAATTAAAAATGAAAGTGGAATGCATGAGGGAAGTGGCATACCTGATCATTGTGTTGTTCCGATGCTAGAAGGAAACTCTGGCTCATTGAGTTCTCCAAGTGTTCAAAATCAGTTTTGCGTAGGACGCGCCACCCATACTTCATTAAAACTTTTGCATCCACTCTCCTACCATGATGCCTAAACCAAAATGTCAAGGGAATTTGACTGTACTCGCTTAATTGTAGATAATGACTGTATTCCTCCGTTTGCTTCCAAAACCCAATCCACAGATGACTTGACTTTATTTCTCCCTCACGAAGATCTATCGTTGGAGTCGCAAACGCGCCACCACCTAATGGTCTTGAATCAAAATCAAAATGCCACTCCGGACTACCAAACTTATCATCCAGCACAATACATAACCCAATTCCTAAAATTTCTTCGCCGGAAGGAGGCATTTCTATCATCATTACAGCTTCACCTTTGTCATCCACGCAAAGATCAGTTTGATTCTCAAACCATGAAGGTATTTCACTCCCTGGAAATGTCACACTAAGAGTTTTCCATCCCCTCCGTTGGTTTGGCTGTACCAAAAAAAAAAAAAGAAAGAAAAAGAAATAACCACACATCACATTATACAGTATAATTCACATCAAAATATACATAAAACATATGTATGTACCAGTAGGTCCATTGTAGCAAAGAGATGGAATATTTGTTCGTCTGCCACTGTTTCCATTGAACCACATTCTTCTGCATCAATTGTAGCTAAACATGGTCCAGATTGTGGCAACGAGCGAAGTTCTGAGCATGCATTTAAACGAAGAACTCTCAGTCTCAAAAGACTGGATATGAAGCCAGCAGGTAGATTCTTGAACTTGTTTCCACTTAGATCTAATAACTTCAATGATGATAAGCCACCCATGTCAAATGGAACAGATCCATCATCAATATTAAGGTCGCTTAAATCTAACGTTTTAGTGATTTAATATTGAAAATTGAAGCAGGCAATGTTAAGCTGTTATGAATTGAATGACCCCAAAACATGTGCTTTAACAGAGGAATCAAGCTCCGTGAGTTTGACGTTGACCTTTTGCACCCACGAAGTGTCAATTTCTTGAGTTTTTCTAAACCACCAATGGAACTAGGTACTTCTGCTATAGCAGTTTCACTCGCATCAATTTCCTCCAAGGCTTCAATTTCATTCAAGTTTTCTGGCAATCTATCAAATTTTGAGCAGCCAGCAATATCAACAAGTACAAGACGCTTCAACTTCTGAATGCTTTGGGGAAGGCAAACAAGATTTTTACAACCTCTTAATTTCAAAGCTTTAAGACTGCTCAAAAGTCCGAGTGATTCAGGAAGCTTGACTAAATTTGTCTCCCCAACATCTAGCCTTTCTAGATTTTTCATACTTTCCCCAAACTCAGGCAGAAATTTGACTTGAATGCACCCACAAAGAACAAATTCTTTTAGAGCACTCATTTCCATCTTTTTTAGACGATAGGCTCTAAGATTTTTGCACCCTTTCAAATTCAACACTTGAAGCTTTTTGTGTTGTCCAAGTGAAGGATGGAGTTCAACAATACCTTCACAACCTTCAAGTTCTAATATTTCCAAATTTGGAAGCTCAGAGAAATTAGGAGTTTCAATCAAGTTTTTGGAATAACTCAAGTCCAAAAACTTCATATTCTTCGAGCACTGTTCAAACAAATATATCAAAATCAATGCAAAAGTACATTGTGCAGACGAGCATACTCAATTACAACATCAAAGGACAAGGTATCTTACCAGGCTCTTACTCCAAAGCTTCTTCAATCTGCTATGAGGCATTCTAAGATCAACAAGTTTGTACAGTCGGGTTCCTAGAGGAAGAGTATCCAAAGGATACCTTGTCCAGTGAATCACTTTTAAAGCATGAGAAAGAGATTTGAGACCATCTTGAAGGTTGAAATCACTTGATGATATGATGAGTAACCTAAGATTATGTAATGTTGAAAAGGCTTCAGGATCCCAACATGCCTCACAAGATTTGGAAGAGACCATTCCTTGTATTTCTTTTGTTCCCTGATAAACAACATTTTAGTCAGCAGGAAAATGATAACAAAATTATTTGACGAGAAACTAATAAAATATAAACTTTATTAAAACAATATGCAAGATCTAGGAAGATGAACACCCACCAAATTATTTTCCAGGACTTCATCAATATCTTCCTTAGACCACAATCTACTACGATTTCCAACATCATTAGGAGATTTTTCTTCAACAATTCTCCTACCCATTTGTTCAAGCAAATCATGCATCACTAAACAATTGTCATAATTCTTTAGCATAGACTTTTCCTGGAGAGTTGCTATTCCGATTTTTGCATCAAATCCGCAACATTCCAATATATTTGTTATGACCTCTATTTTCCACCCATTGAAGAAGCAAGCAATATCTAAAAATATCGCTTGTTCTTTATCAGTCAACACATCAAAACTTAAACTAAGAATCCCGAGAATATCTTTGTGTGCATTTTTCTTCAGCATATCCAAAGCATTTTCCCATTCTAGAACACTACTTCCACAGAAAAAAGAACCCAAAACAGATAGAGCTAAAGGAAGGCCTTTTGCATAATCACAAACAATTTTAGACATCACCAAAAGATCCTCCGGAGGTTTACTACCTCTTTCAAATACTTTAGAAATAAAGAGTTGAAGGGATTCATCTTGGCTCATAGTTTCGACTTCATGAACATATACTTTATGCACTCTGCGCAACAATTTTGAATCTCTAGTTGTCATGATCACTCTACTACCAGCACCAAACCAATTAGGGCTATTAGCCAAATTTTCTAAATGGTTTGTATGATTCACATCATCAAGGATAAGTAAAACTTTTTTATTGCAACAACGATTTTGGATTATTTCCTTCCCATCGTACGTGTCTTTAATATCCATGTTTTTTAATTCTAAGGTGTGAAAGAAGTTTACTTTGTAACTGAACATCTCCATCTCTTTCTAATGAAGTAGCCCTGACATTGTGAAGAAAGCAACTCATATCAAATTGCCTACGATATTTCTCAAAAACAGCCCTAGCAATGGTTGTCTTACCCACACCAGGTAAGCCCCAAATTCCTACAAATCGAACATCATTCAAACCTATCTCCAACAATGGCTCTAGTTTTCGTATTTTATTGTCAATTCCAATGAGATCTTCACTGTAAGGTGGCAGTCTGGGACGTAATTTGGTCCACAGCTCCTCAACCATCGCGTCAATAAGTTCTGCTTCAGGCCTACAAGTTACAAGGACATATGAAGGCCATACGATATAATTAAGACAAATATCACTTAAAAAGAATACTCACTTTGCCCCCTTGTTGTTATAAGAGTTCAGTAGACCAAATCACACATACTTAGAAAGTAGTTGAGAAAGATAAATATGTTTAAAATAAATTTGTTTTTCTAAGTTTGCCCTCATTTATAATAGGGTGTATGAGAGAGAGAGAGAGACAGAGAGAAAGAGAGAGATATTGACAAAAATTAGTATAAAATATTCAGAAAAATAAGGGGAAAAAAGTCATTAAATATTCTTACATCACTATACAAGCTCTTATAATAAAAGAAAAAACCATTCAAATTTTGGATTCCTATGATAAGGGACCGAGGGAGTACCTTTTGATTTGTTCTGTAATTATAACATTTGTTAGTTCAGTGTCTACAAATGTTAATATTATTTTCTTCTGGATTATTAATACATTTTTAAACAATTCTATCAAGGGCAGCCAAGAGAAGTTGTATTATTTCATTTTTATTTTATGACGGTGCTTTTATTTAGTTATGTTGATAAAGCTTTTTAGTTTGAGGACAGAGAATTTTGAATATATAAAAAAAATGTAACTGTAAACATTTATAATTTAAATACAAAAATTGTATTAAATACTCTCTTAGTATTATGAATTCCTAGTAGCATAAAGTTGATTGCACAATACTCAAATTTGGTTAATAGTATTAATATCAAATAATTGTTTTAATACACATTAAGAGCCTGTTTGGGGTGACTTTTGAAACCATGGTTTCAAAAGCTTTCAGCCAAACAGATGAAAATTTCCCCAAACCATGGTTTGGGTCCAAAACCATGGTTTTGGGCTTAAAACCATGGTTTGGGAAAAAACTGTTTTTTTTTTAGTTTTTACACGAAGTACGAGGTATAAATATATCATCATTATACATTTCATATTGATCTACCAAAAATGCCCTTATCCTCTCTCTTTCCCAAAACATTAACTTATGTCCTTTTTAGTAATTTACACATAGAAAAAGCCATTCTCACAACAATCATCCAAACACTCTCATTTTATCAAAAACCATTTTTCAGTTTTTTTCAGAAAAGCTGAAAAAAGCACTTTTCCAACTTTTTTCTCCAAACCATGGTTCTAAAAGCCACCCCTAACAGGCCCTAAGTTTGAGGACAGAGGATTTTGAATATTTAAAAAAATGTAACAGTAAACATTTAGAATTTTAATACAAAAATTGTATTAAATACTCTCTTAGTATTATGAATTCCTAGTAGCATAAAGTTGATTGCATTATAGTCAAATTTGGTTATTAGTATTAATGTCAAATAATTGTTTTAAAAAACTTTTATAATACTTATACTATAAAGTTTAGCAGTAAAAACTCATTTATAAATAGTGATACACAGAATTAAATGGAAGGAACAACTAAATACATAATACTCCCTCCGGACCTAAATATAGGACCTATTGAAGGAGTTGGTCTTGATCCGAAATATAGGACCTTATTTTAATTTCTACCAATTTCTTCCCAAATTGCCCTTTATTAGTGTTCTTCCAACAATAATTAAATAAGAGATGGGAGAGTGGATAAGGAAAGATGTTTGAGGTGTTTGAAAAAAATGCACAACATACTAATTAATATAACTAACATCCTTAATTTAATTAAATTAGTTAAATATGTCCTATATTCAGGACACGAATGAGTAGAAAGATTCCTCACACTTGTAATATGAGATATAATTCAGTGTTATAAATCAAAATGTTCATCTTGATTACTGATTAAATTCTTTTTTATCTTTAAGATAATAGCACATACATGTCAAACAAATAGCTTGACTGCACCTAGGCTTACGTTCTATGAACTGATTATAAGCATAAAATATTTTTCACATAATTTGACCAAATGAAAAATTAATAACTTACCTATCCTTGCAATCCCAACCAGATAAGTTAGCAACTTCTGTGAGAGAATGTCTCCACCGTTCCATGCCTTTGTTGTCCCTTTGGCGCATTCGATGCCCATTAAAAGCGTCAGCAAAACTTCCAGTTTGATGTCGTACATCAGACGGGTCTACATCATAAAATACGGGAAAAACTTCTTGGCCCAAATTACCTCTCGAGTAAAGAATATGTTCGAGCTCGTCTAAACACCATGAAGAAGAGGCATAATTTTTGGAAAGAACAACAATTGCAAAATGAGAGTCCTCAATTGCTTGTTTGAGCTCTTTTGAAATGACTTCTCCTCTTTCAAGTTCTTTGTCATCACTAAAAACTTTGAATCCACTCTTGTTCAACGCACGATATAAGTGGTTTGTGAAACCTTTACGAGTGTCACCCCTAAAACTCAAGAAAATGTCATACGTGCAGGTTCTTGGCACTGATAGGTTAGATTGAAAAGAGTTGGAGGAAGATGCATCTTGGTCACTTTTCATTGTTGATCCCATTTGTGGAGTATAATTAATTTGATGAAGCAGTAATAATATAGTAACCTACAACAACTAAAGCACATTATTAGCTCTAAAAGAAAACAAATCAAATATGAGAAGAAGAAGAAGAAGAAGAAGAAGAAAGGAAATAAGCGCAAGGTGTTGATGTATAATAGAATGACCCGGGCTTACAGCTATAAGGGTCTAAACTCTAATGCTCAATATATTCAAGCTTTCAAGAGTTTACTTGCGATTGGGAACATGGGACGTTTTCCGATAATTCACTTTTAGTATTGTGGGTCTAATAAATTGGCGCCTTTATTTTATTACCTCACCCAATTAATATATTTAATTTCTTTATCAATTTATTTATTTAAATTGCACTTCGGGAATCTTTCCCCTGCGCAACAGGACCGGTACCAGCTTTCGGTGAGTTCCCTGTTCTAATTTTACATTGCAACTGTAATCGGACGTGTTTTATAATCGTGCTACTGCTTCACACATATTCCGTGTGACGTTATTTGTCGTATTCTTCTTCTTTTCTCACCTGCTCATCCTTTTCAAATTCTTTAAAATATATCTTCCAATGACGTTTCATTGTTTATGTTCACCGAAAACAATGGTAAAAGCCAACAAAATGACTCATCCCCAACTAATTCATAACCAATAAAAGGTAGCAGGTTAATTCTTTCTTAAAAGGAGGAAAACGATAGTTAATTAAATCTAAAATGGCTGAAATCCCTAAAGCTCCTCTGATCTTTAGATCAATTACGTATAACTCTATGATGTTTCAAAGTTAGAATTTATCATCCTTAATGTTTTAATTTTTTATGTTAAGCCCCTAAACAAAATCTACCACATCAAGTCTTAGTTTTTGACATTAAGCTGCCTAAATTTTGACGAAGCATCCTACTCCTACATGATATATGATATATGTATTGATAATTTAGTAGCAATTATATGTATCTTACATGGGAGGTTTTTCTTGGCCAAATTTCCTACATAAGGGTTAAAATTTCATTTTATTATTAATAAAAAAAAATCCTCATCCTTTTTTCTTGACCTTGAAAGCCACCGCCATTAGAATCATCTCTTCATATTTTCCCTGTTATTTCTTCTGATCTTTCCGTCATCTTTCAGTTATTTTCATATAGTTTCTCCTTTCTAAATTTTGTATTGAACACTTTGGTCTTCTTTTCCTTCTTTTACTTACCTGCCCATCCTTTTAGTAATGTGATAAATTAGTGTGCATCAAAAATCTCTTTTTATTAAATGTTGCAATCGAAAATCCCATTTTCAGTCCAAAAAAATTCGAAAATTCCATTTTGAAATAGGCAAAGTTAATGCATAAAAGTTCAATAGTGGAATAATTCTAGTGGAAATATTAGGTTGAAAGAGAATAATGGCCACAAAGGTAACGACTAAATGATCTTTGAAAAAATAGTGTTCAATTAACTATAAACTGTAAAAAAAAGTGTGCAAAAGTGACACCTTCATTGGAATCACTTGACTTCCATTAAAATGTCTAAATTTTTTTAAGATTAAAGTGCAAAAATATCCACAAAATTATACCAAAGACTCTTCCATCACCCTAAACCTATTTTTTTTCCTTTACTACCCTTTCCTTAACACTTCATTCATCTTCAGCTTATACCAAAACACACTTTTTTTTATAAGTCAAAA
Source organism: Mimosa bimucronata (assembly GCA_037074515.1). Taxonomy (NCBI): domain Eukaryota; kingdom Viridiplantae; phylum Streptophyta; class Magnoliopsida; order Fabales; family Fabaceae; genus Mimosa; species Mimosa bimucronata. The sequence goes on along the minus strand of CM073443.1, from coordinate 9,803,243 downwards.
TGTAAAGAGCTGCTACAATAAACCAAAAACTAAAAAAATTAAACAACAGCAAATATCTCTACGTAATGCCCTATCAGCAAGAAGCAATGTAGAAGTCAACCCTTAAAAATCTGCAAACCAAACCCCATGCTCAATGATATCTTCGCGAAAAAAATCTGCCACTTTGTTATCTTCTCCACCCACTTATAGATCATGAACTTCCCGGTCCCTATTAATTTGTACCAAAACACACTTGGATACAAATGGAAAAGAAACTCTCACTCCAGACCTCTTGATTTATCTTAAACTTCTTCCTCATCAACGATAATCAACAACAAACCTCTCTAAGTCTTTGAAATTCATCATCAAACTTAGTCTTCACACCTTTGATCTTGCCGTCAACAAAACAACATTGTTGGATGATAATTGATCTTGTCGTCTCCACACATCGTTGATGTATGCAACACCTAACTATATAATACCATTCCATAGCATTTTAATTGATTTATAACCACTTTTTCAAGTATCACCTCATACTAACTTGATCTCATAATATCTTCTGCTACCCATAAATCTTCAAAACAATTCCCATAAAGTAAGTCACAATTTCATAAATTGTTCCCCTTTTTCCTGAACCTGAAATTTATACTCCAAATGATCAAAATCCCTAACCATCTTCTTTAATCCCCTCTTACTCAATCAACCCCGAAATCAATTTCATACCTACAAAACATGGGTCAGCTCTTACTTCCACCAAATTTATTTCCATCATTCATCAATCATCTTCAAAGTCCCACATCTCTAAAAAATCAGACCAACCAGAGAAAGGAGTATTCTCATGCCAAAAATACTATTATTAACACTACTATCTTCAAGTTACAAAGCTATTCCATCCAATAAAACGTCACAGAATAAAACATCAAGTATTAGCTTCCCAAATCATCTCTACAACACCAAATACTAGACAAGCAAGAGGAAATAAAATCAAACTTCTCCATCTCCCTTTTACTTCACACCAAAACCCAAACTACATAACAATTATAATAAAAAATCACCATTAACTCTTCCTTATCACTAACATATCTCAATCAAGCTGAAAAGAAAGCTTCACTTTTCATTCAATCCTCAATTAATCATACCATTATATAAACACTCAATGAAACAGAATAATTATAACCAAATAAATTTAAGACTTCCTAAGCATCACAGAAAAGAAACCAGAATTTTCAGTCATCAACAAGGTACCCATTACACATATTAAACCCCTAATTCACAATCATTATCAACTGAATTCCCTTTCTTTTCCCTGTAATCCACCAGGCAGAACAAATGAGAAAGAGAAAAATTACAACTTAACATCACATAGAATAAAGCTCCAATTCAAGCTTAATATCAATTAAAGTTCCTTCCCCCTTTCCCCCTGTCAACCGCTGTACTCAACAAGCCAAGAGGGAGAATAATTACAACAACCTCACATTCAATTAACATCAAGCATCAACTTCATTCGCCCTTCATCATATATCAAAACACAATCACAGAGCAGGAACAGAAATTCGGCCAAGCAGAGATAAAAATCGGATTTTTCCAAAAACCAGCCACAAATTCACACAAAATTCAATTCCGTAGTTAAATCTTATCCTTAATCAAGTTTAGTTAAGGGTTTTGAGACAATTTCCACTGGAAAACACCATCAAAAGGCGTCGGTGAACAGTGTCAAGATTAGGGTTCTTAGAGCAATCCAAACCAAACACGTTTCTTCACTCAAAATCGCTACCCAAATCATAAAAATCGAAGCCTAAGCATCAAATCTATGAATTTAGGAACTTCAAAAACCCCTAAAACCAAATTAATCCCTCCCCCCAAACTCAATCAAATCGGACCAAAGAGAAAGGGAATACGAAGGGAAGAGGTTTACCTAAGGTTACCCCAAGCTTTCCTTGTGCGTCCGCCGTTTCTCGCCGTCAGCTGCCACTGAAGAACTCGGAGGAGAAACAGAGAGGGCAAGGAAGAGAGAGAGCGATCGGGGAAAGAGAAAGGGAAAATAATGAGGAAAATGATGAGGGCAGATGGAAAGGCAAGGGGATAACTTATAAGGTCGGAGAGATATTTTAAAATGGTGAAGTACCATTTTACCAATTGATTGATTGATTGTGACTTAATATATTTTCATCTGTTAACATTTTCCTTTTCTCCTATATTTCCCCATTTTCTGTTATATCCTTCTTTAAAAATTTTAATTATCATTTCTCTTACAACTTACAACTTGATCTGAATTTATTTTAAAACTAATTTCTCTAAATATAATTTAATTTTCAAATTTATTCATAAGACATTTGTTTTAAATATAAAAAAATATCTTAAAATTCTAAATATTTCTTTATTAACTTTTTTTAAAATTTTGGTGAGGCAAAATTTGATACATGGGGGTTTTTAGTTTTGCTTTAGCTTTATGTTGTTGCGTCACCAGACAGCAACACCAAGTGAGATCGAAATCATATTTGTTATAGTATCATTTTCTTCTTGGAAAAAACAGGCAGAGATCATTATTGACCCGAATTTGGAAATTGATGGACAATTTTGAGCCAAAAAAAAATATAAAGTGTCATATACACTTTAGACATAAGTACGGAGTCATTAGCTTCAATGGCTTCCCACCACCACAGATCACCATTATGGAGGCGCATGGATCTGAATCTGCCGCTCGTGTAACGGAAACGGTCGGGGAAGTTTTAGGGGGAGATTAGGTGGGAGAGAAAGGGAGGAGGAAGGAGGAGGATGTGAGTCGTTGGATTGATTTGTGATTTTGATGTGAAATGAATAATATGTAAGAAAAAAAAGGGAAAATAAGAGAGTCTTAGGGATAAAAAAATGGTTTTTATGTTTTGGAAGTTGTGAGAAGAGGAGGGTGAAGTGGGTTTCTGAGGAGAGAGAGAATTTGAAGGGTGGAAGATGATGATGACCGAGTCGTTAAGAGAATTTTTTTTCATTAAGCGAATTTACTGCTTTCGAAATGATGGTACATGTGTCCTTTTGAAATTACGGAAGTACCCTCCTGAGATGATCATGGCGAACTTTCCAGGAAGGTGCACAGTATGTTTAGATCTTATTTTTGGGGCATCTTATTTATGGGGGCAGAAGTATACCGCAGAAGTAGAAGTCAATTTAAAAAAAAACATGTTTGGATTATCAATATTTGAGAATGACTTACGAAGAGGGACGTGCTTCTAGGGAGAAGCAACAATTTATTGCTTCTGGCTTTTCAGAAGCACGATGGAAGGGAAAAAAAAAAGGGACAATTGCACATAGGTTCCAAGTAAGAGAATTAATTTCAGAAAGGTCCCAAGGAGTTGTTAATGACAGCTATTAACAACTGCAATAGCCTTGATTAACAAGTGAAGGAGTTGTTAATGGACCTGTCTGAAATTAATTCTCTTACTTGGGACCTATTTGCAATTCTCCCAAAAAAGAAGGAGAATAAAAAAAAGAGGAAGAAAAGTGGGTAGAAAAATTAGACTATTAGACCCTCAAAATTCTCAAATAAGATATTTTTTTAATCTAAAATTTCTTTTCTATCTCCAAAAATTTACCATAATAATTTCTAACTATTTTTTCCCACAATATACTCCTTTGAGCTGAAAATATTATTTTTTTCAAATTATTTTTCTGAAAATAAGGGAGAAACTAAGCTTTTAATAAGAATATATGCATGTTATATATGTTATATTTAATAGCAATAATGACCTTTTTAGCAATTTTTCTTCTAAACTTACTTTTCAAAATAATCATCCAAATGTTTATAAAAGTCAGATTGAAAAAAAGTCACTTCTATTATCACAAATCCAAATATAAATCACTTCACATAATCTGACTTTTTTTTTCAATTTTATTTTTAAAAAAATTAAATTAAAAAAAATTACTTTTCCAATGACAATCCAAACACACCCATGATAATTTGAGCTTTATGGGGTTGGTACTTGGTAGGGACATTTAATGAGAGGGAAAAGGTGCAAAGAACTGGGACGGGAAAAAAGGTACAAAGAACACCGCTGCCGCCATTTCCAGGCTTGTCATTTTTGTTATTGTTGTAAGTTACTCATCTGGTGATGTTTGAAAACTACTTTCAACACATTTAAATTAAAATTAAGAAAAACCTTAAAACTCAGTTATTTAAATAAATCAGGGAGAATTATAACTAGATTTTAAATAAGAGAATTAATCAAAACTTGATCTCAAAAATATTAAATTACATTAAAGTCCATAAAAACCAGGATGATATTAAATGGCTTGCATACAGTTGATTGAGCTGTCAATGAAAACTCTTTAAGTTGTCAATATTGAGTTGCAATTGACAATTATTTAGTTGTCATTGACAACTCATTGAGTTGTTAAAAAGATTCTATTTAATATCACCCAGGTCCTTAAGGACATCAATGTAATTTGATAATTTTATTGGGACTTGGTCATGATTAATTTCCTTATTTGGGACATAGTTATAATTTTCCCAACAACTTTTTAATATTATTTATATTTAATCATATTAGTTTCATTTAACAAAAAATCATAACTCAACAAATTTTGATGGTTTTGCTTGGATTAAATGCTGTTAAAATATTATTAAATATGAACTCTTTAATACTCCCTCCCTCCCTCCGATCTTAAATATAGAACATATTTAACTAATTAATTAAGGATGTTAGTTATGTTAGCTAGTATGTTTTTTTTAAAACACTCTAATCATCCTCCCTTATTACACCCCCATCTATTGTTTAATCATTGTTGGAGGAGAACTAATATGATTAATTTGGGAGAAATTGACAAAAATTAGAATTAATTCCTATATTTAAGAATAAAGCCATTTCCTTAAATAGGTGCTATACTTAGGACAGAAGGAGTATATAAGTAGTTTTATATTTTAAAATCTAATCATGTTTTAATCGCATTTAATTGAATTTTCTATAAAACTTTTCTTTTGGATATCTTTTAAATTTATATCTATATTTAGTTTTTCTCTTTTTCTTTCTTTTAGATTTTTCTATATTACATCCCCATTTATGAGGTATTATTAATTCTTCACATTTTAGTAACAATTTATTAGTCTTATAATATTTTATATTTCGCCAAGCTTCTTTACATTTATCAGATAAATATTCTCTTAAATAATTTTCTCTTCTTCCCATAGTATCTAAATATGGTATTATATTTTTTAATTCCGGGGTTTTAAACATTTTATTGTAATCATCATTTATAGTGTCTGAAATTAGATACGGTAGTTTTCTATAAAATAATTCCAAATAGAATTTTTTATTTTCATATTTTTCTATTCTAGCTTCATAATAGTATTTTAAATTCACATATATATTGCTCTAAATATTTTGGTTCTAATGAACAGATTTCTATATCATATAATCTTCTTATTGCATTTTTTATCTTTGTTTGTTCTCCCAATTCTGCACTTCTTCCTAAAAATTCATTTCTTAGTACCGATTCATAATTTCTTATCAAGAAAGCATAAAATTCTTTTCTATTATTATAAGTTCCTGAATCTACTTGTCTTACATTACTTCTAAATTCATTAGTTTTTCCTTTCCACCAGCTTTGTACATTTCCTACAAAACTTGCTTCTACTATCATGCTAGCAAAATTAATATCTATCTGTCTTCCTATTAAAGCTATTAATTGTGATTTACTCCATTCTTCTAATCTTTTTTCATTATCTAAATTACAATCTAAATCTAACCATATTCCTGTATTTGGTATATTTCTTGTTTCATATTGCTCTATAGGTGTCGGTGTATATTTTGATTTATTTGGTGTTTTAAAATTTGTTTCAAAAAGCATTTCTTTTTCATCCTTACTAAATATAGGTTCTTTATGATATAATTCACTTTCTAATTCTCCTTCTATCGTATGTCCATCCTCAGTTCTTGAGGTACCTGTTATATCTTCATTTTTTGGTCTTTTATCAGCATTCCTATAATCTGTTTCTACTTCCATTTGTCTTATTTCATCTGTATTTCCTATCTTTGTAACATTTGCAAATTCTTTTCTTATATCTTCTAAATTTTCTTCTTCTTTTCCCATAATTTCTTCTATTTCATCCGAATTTAAATTTTCTATTTCTAAAGCATTCATCATATTAATAATAACACTATCTTTTCCTGTTTGTTTTATTTTTGGTTTAATCATTTCTACTAAATAATCCATTTCAGATCCCATAGCACATGTAATTTCAGCTATTCTACTACTTTCTTTATGATCTAATTCTATATTATCTTCTGCAATTATTATACCATTTCTTTGTCTTTCCCTTTCTATGTCAAATTTTTCTATCCTTTCATATATAGCCCATAAGTTTTTATTTATTACTTCTTGTCCTTTTTTGACTTCCTCTATCATTATTCGTGTTTGTTTAACATTTTCATCAAAAGTTTGTTGTCTTATTTGGCTTTGATTTATATCTTGTTCTTCTATCTTATCTAAGTTTCTTAACATATTTATTTGAGGTTTGTCATGAATTGGTTCTATTTTATTTTCTATTCCTAATGCTTTCATTATTTGTCTTACATTTGCCTTTATATATACTAGTTCAGTTGTATTATTAACAACTTCTTTCCTTAAATCATATAACTTTTATTCTAAAGGTTTTGTTAATTCTAATAATCCATCTATCTTATATTTTTGTTGTTCTTGATCAATAATTTGTCTTGTTTCCTCGGATAATTTTTCCAACAATTCATCTAAATTATAAACAATAGGAGACGCGTCTTCCCATATTCGGAGAAGCTTGGACAAGTTACTTTTCCATATGTTAAATTTATCTCTTGTCATAAGGGGAGTGTGGCTTTCCGGGAATGTGAACAACTTGTAGTTTTATTATTATGTGGCCAAGCATGCAGCTCCTGGTCAAGTCATGTCGAGTGTTTGATATTTTCATGAATAACGTGTTGGTTAAGAAAACCATCACTTTCTTAAAAGACAGCACTAGCTAGACAGACAAAAGCAAAAGTAAGTGTTGATTGACTTTATAATAATTTAACATATTGTACATATTAGAATAATTTAACATATTGTACATACCAATAATTCTTAAATCTATATAGATATGTATATCTGTGTGTGTATACTGTATATATATATATATATTCAACGAATGAATATAAAGTTAGTACATTTATTTCTCTTTTTCTAATACGTTAACGAATTATATAACAAATGTACATGTGCGTGTGTGTTGAAAGTATTATCTACACATCAAAGGTAAAATAAATATTGACTGAATTTACAATAGAACTGTTGATGCTAAAAACTGGAATAAAGTATTTTAATGCGGAGTAAAGGATTTTATTGATAATACGGGTCACCGGCAACAGTGAATACAAAAAGTCTTTTATATAGATAGAGTACAATCAGCTTAAAGAAGCAAACAGGTGAGCTCAGAGAGTGCTTTCAGTGATCAGTGTACATTCCTTGAACTCGTGCCGTCTCTCATGCTGTTCCAGCTCGTTATATGCACTTCAGGAGACTTGGCTGCCCCCGAAAATGTCAGCGACTATTGTGGGATTGTGAACGTTGAGGGCGACTATCTTGGTCAGTTGGCAACTGCCTCCGTGTCGTCCGGGTCGTGGCGTCGTGCTGCGTCAACCAATTCGAATTTGAATCCCAGTGGATATTCATGGACTCTAGAATGGTGCGTCACTGGGCTTGCCATCCTTTGGGCTGGCCCATGGAGTGAGACGAGGTCCAACATTAAGTCCCCCACTTCACGATGTCAACGTCCGTTTGCATTGGGAAGTAGCGGTTACAGAGATCTGATGGTTGAAATCGCGTTTGACGGTTCGCCTGCCTGATTCCCTCCACGTCGAACGGTTGTGATTCTGCTTTGAGGGTATGGCGTCATCCAATGGCGTCGTCAGGCCAGATTTAAATGGAGAAAACTAAACTGCCTTCACTCTCTTTCACTTCCCTTACAAGTTTCCCCAATTTCCTTTGTCGCTTCCCGTGGTTAGGGCTTTGCTATCTTTTCAGGTACATCTTGGATTTTCGCTTCTGGTCATCTTTTTGGTTTTCTGTCTGCATTACTGTTTTTTCTTGACTGCTCTAAATGTCTGATTCGAGTTCAAACCCTTCTTATGTCAGGTATCCTTCTGACGAAGAGGATTCACCCATTTCACACTTGTCTCATCCCCCTGATGATGAGACTATGGTGGAAGAAGACACAACCCCTTCTGTTAGCCCCGCGTTAAAGAAGAAGGAAAAAATAACCCTTCAACCTAAGAGGAGGCTTTCTAGCCGACTAATGTACCGTCGGCCTTCCACTAAACCCTCTGCTTCTAAAGCCCTAGTAGTCGTTTCCGATGACGACGAGGGCGGCGAGAAGGCCAGGTCTGTGGGTGGCGACGTGGACCTTGGGATGGCCGTCGTCCAATTGAATGAGGCTGGCAGCCCTGCCGAAGATATAGGGATTCATTCCCTGACCAGAAGGTCGGGGATCATGGGTACAGGTCCCCCTCCTTCCCTTAAGCTAAAGGAAATTGAACTACTGCCCAACCTTCACTATTTTGACCCGTAAGTTGAGTATAGGCTACCTAACAAGTCCGAGCGTCTTGACTCCTATTCTGATAGCACTATCGCAATTAGCGTAGAAGCCTTTCGTTTCGTTTCTCCTTTCCCTCTACCCAGGGTAATTTTAGAGATATGTCTTTATTATGACCTGTCCCCTTCCCAGCTTATGCCTCATGTCTGGAGGTTGGCTGCTGCTGTCGGGATGTTCAACTTTGAGTTTAATACCACTTTAGACATGTTTGACCTTTGTGAAACATACAAGTTGGTGAGGAGTAGGCCTGGGTGTTATACATTGGCCCATCGTCGTACGGGTAGCGCTGCTTGGTTAGCAGAGAGGCTACCCAACGACCGCCAGTGGGACGTCAAGTTCATCATGGTTCCTATTGCCCGTCTGGAATATCCGGGTGTCTCCCTTCGTAGGGAATGGCGAGAACTCAGTAAGCCGCCTGTCCCTTTGCTTTTGACAAAAAATTTGTGAATGGCTGACCTGATTTCCATTTTGGTTTTTGTAGGTGAGGACGAACTTCTGGTTCCTCCAATTATCAACCGTACCACCTCAGAGAGGCTCAAAAAGATTTTTGAACTTCCAGACGACGCTCGTGTCTTTGCCAATATCATGTCAAGTAAGCTTTCCTTGAAGTCTATCTTTGTCATGTCTTATACGTTGGTCTCACATTGAGCCTGTTTTCAGGGAAATCGGATGCGACCAGTGCCTCAAAAATGAGCACCGACGAAGTGGCAGAGGCCCTCAAACGCGTCGCCGCTAAAAGACATTTGTCCCGGGCTGCCTTTGATGCTCAGCAACGGGCGGCTTCTGCCCGCAATTCCCCTGGCGCCGTGAGTAGGATGCCCCAGAGTGGCCCTACTGTCGGGGTGGTGATCAGGAGCCTGTCTGTTCCTTCTGTCGCCTCCAAGGGTGTCAAGAGGCCCGTATCTGGCAAGGGCAAAGGCGTTGCTCTTGACGAGCCCTTAAGCAAAAAGAAGAAGATGGAGCTGTTCTTGCCGTCCGAGGGCGACAGGGTCGTACTGTCTTTTCCTGCGGGTGCCTCGACATCCAACTCAGAAGATTTTAAACTGGCTAACCCTGTTTTGTCGCAGCTGCCCCTGCCAATCGACAAGACATATTTTGAATCTCTGGACCGGATGGAGAAACAGAGAAGACTGTCCGCTATGCTTTTTGGGTAAGTCTTCTCTATTTAACATATTGTTATTGGCACGTTTAACCTTATTCTTCTGATCGTTAGGTGTTGGAGTCTGTTCAGCATCAAGCACTGTTGAGGGAGGCATATAAGGACGCCCTGGATAAGGCAAAATCCGAGCAGGAGGCCTCTGAGAGGGAGATGGACCAGATCAAAAAGGCCCTTAAGAAGAGCAATGAGGAGCGGAAGATGGTTTACCAGACTTGGCAGGCCGAGTTGAAGGGGAAGGAGAAGGAAATCGTCGCCCTTCAGGAGGAGGTGGATGCCAAGACAGGGACGATCCAGGGGCTCTAAGCCGACGTGGCAGACAAGGAAGAGAGGATCGCCGAGCTGCAAGACAAGCTTGATCTGGGCATTGCTGAGGTGCACCTGAAGGCTCGTCGAGATCTGATGAAAGAATATTTGGATGGGCAACATGTGCTGTGGAAACCTCAGGAGATCATCGCCCAGTATGAGGAGCTGTTTGGCGAGGTCGACCCCAGTGTCACCCCGATTACCGCTGCTCCTGTGACTTCGGAGGTTGACGGGCTCATGGGCAACGAAGAGGACCAGCATACAATTGCCCAGATGGTGGAAGGGGCCGTGATGCTTGCCACCCAAGACGCGGCCGGGCCGAGGCAGGAAATGGAGCAAGAGCAGGGTCTGGTGCAGGACCAAGATGAGATCCATGGTCAGGAACGGCTTGCTGGCCCAAGCGTTCAGGGTCAGGAGCAACCTACCGGTCCAAGCGTCCAAGGTCAGGAGCAGCCTACCGGCCCAAACGATGTCGCCCCTCAGCCTTAGGGACTTAGTTTTAAATTTCTTGCTCTTTTGTTCTGGACTTTTTAAGTTTGGCGGAATGTAATTTGATGGCCATAAGGTCAGTATGCCTTGTTGACAACCTTGTTTCCTTTAAATGTTAATTTTACTACACGATGTGTGTTTGTACCTCTGCGTGTGATGGTTGCATCTGTTTGAAATTCGGGATCGTTGTAGCTGTCCGTCGTGGTAGACTCTAGCGTCAATTATTCCTGTTAATGAGTTAACATGCCGTTAAACCGAGTGTTGTTCTGGTCAAGGCATTTATGTTTAAAGTATTGGTGGCGATTACCTTTTTTCAGGCTTGCTTTGGTCTTCCTTAGCGTGGTGGCTTAGCAGAGGACCGCACCCAAGCAGCGCGGCCTGATCGTGTCTTAGGGTAGCCATGAGTCGAGTAATGACTTAGGCGTCCTGTTTCATGGTTAGAAGTACCGCAAGTACATGTAGGACAAGATATGTATCCTTATCGAAGGGTATGTGTGGCGTCAGTAGCCGTTTGCCACACCTGGTATAGTGCTTTTAGGGCGACTAACCGAATATGGTATCGGGCTTGGCTCATCCTTCGCCACCCCCTTAGTTAGTATCTGTTCAATAAGGGAAAAGGTAATTGAAATTGGACTAGATAATGTACCTTTTCAAGTGGATGGCGTTCCAGCTCCTTTTAAGGGGTTTTCCACGTTTGTCGACCAGCTGATAGGCGCCTGGCCCTGTGATATTGGTGACTTTATATGGACCCTCGTATGTCGGGCTCAACTTTCCATCCTTGCTTTCTGGGGTATTCGGAAACACCTTGCGCAGCACCCAGTCCCCCACTTGGAAATGTCGCTCTTTGACGTTTTTGCTCCATAATTTGGTCGCCCTACTCTGGTAGGCGGCAATTCTGATGAGGGCTTGCTCTCGCCGTTCATCAAGTAGGTCCAATTGTCGGGCTAGCTCTTGATCGTTCGTTTCTTTCCTAGTCCACTGGTAGCGCAACGAGGGTACCCCGACTTCCACAGGGATCATAGCCTCTGAACCGTACACAAGTGAGAACGGGGTTTCCCCTGTCGCTGTCCTTGATGTGGTCTGGTAAGCCCATAATACTGTGGGGAGCTCTTCTGCCCACGTGCCTTTTGCTTTATCCAGCCTTTTCTTTAGGGAGTTCACTATGGTTTTATTGTTGGACTCTGCTTGCCCATTGGACTGGGGGTTCCGAGGTGTGGAAAACTTCAAACTGATGTGCCATTGCTCACAGAACCTTCGGAACTTCCTTCCAATGAACTGCGACCCGTTGTCGCTGACAATCTCCTTAGGGAGACCGAACCTGCATATTATGTTTTTCCAAACAAAGTTTATTACCTCGGGCTCTTGCACTTGGGCAAACGCGCCTGCTTCCACCCACTTGGTGAAGTAATCGGTGACAACGAGGAGGAAGACGAGGCGTCCTGGGGCCTGAGGGAGCTTTCCGACAATGTCCATCCCCCATTTCATGAACGGCCAGGCAGAGGCGATCGCGTGCAATTGTTCCCGCGGCTGCCGAGTCGTGGTGGAAAACCTTTGGCATTTGTCGCATTTTGAGACTAGGTCGATGGCGTCTTTTTGAAGGATAGGCCAATAGTATCCTGCCCGGCAGACCTTCCTGATTAGGTTCCTGCTGCCACAGTGGTCTCCGCAGTCGCCCTCATGTACTTCCCTCAGGGCGTAGTTTGCTTCAGTCGGCCCTAGGCAGCGTAACAGCGGTCCTACGTAGGACCTTTTATATAAGTCGTCCCCCACAAGGCAGAATCGGGCCGATCGTACGATGACTCGTCGTGCCTCGTTCTTATCAGGTGGCAAGCTACCTCCCTGCAAATATGCCATAATAGGGGATCGCCAGTCCCAGGTTAGATAATGACTTAGGATGTTATCGTGACATACCTCAACCGTCGGGGTCGACAGGTAGTATAGAGGGATCTGCCTTGGTCCGGAGGTTTCCAGCGACGACCCCAAGTTGGCTAGTGCGTCGGCCTACTGGTTGTCATCTCGACCTATCTAGGTAATTTTGAAACGTTTGAACTTCCCGGACAACTCAGCCACCTTGTCATGGTACAATTTCATTCGGTGGTCCTTGGTCTGGTAAATGCCCTCCGTTTGCTTGGACACCAACTGGGAGTCGCTTCGCACGTCAATGCTTTGGACGCCCATCTCAAGGGCCAGTTTAAGTCCTGCTATGAGTGCCTCGTATTCGGCCTCATTATTGGTCGCCTTGAATCCGCAGCGGATGGCCTGCTCAATCAGGTCTCCCTCGGGGGTTGTTAACCTAAGGCCGAGCCCCGTGCCTTTCGAATGGGTAGACCCGTCGACGTGCAGTATCCACATAGATGGAGGAACCTGATGATTAAGACACAAAACTTCTTTGTCAGCGCTTACCTGTAGGTTGGGGCTGAAGTCGGCCACGAAGTCGGCCAGGGCTTGTGATTTGATGGCTGTTCTGGGCAGATAAGTAACGTCGAATTCACTAAGCTCCACGGCCCACTTGACTAGCCTGCCCGACAGGTCGGGCTTGTGAAGCACGTTCCTGAGCGGGTAGGTGATGACGACCGCGATCGGGTGGCATTGGAAATATGGTCTTAGCTTCTTTGACGCCGACACCAAGGATAATGCAAGTCGCTCCATAGTTGAGTACCTAGTCTCGGCGTCTGCCAATGCTCTGCTTACGTAGTAGACAGGGTGTTGTTTCCCTTCCTCTTCCCTGATCAAGACTGCACTGACAGCGTTAGAAGCAACAGCTAAGTACAAATATAGTGTTTCACCTGATTTAGGTTTGGAAAGTAATGGTGGACTGCTGAGGTACTGTTTTAATTGCTGCAGGGCTTGTTCTTCACGGTCGTCCCACTTGAACTCCTTATTCTTGCGAAGGGCGTCGAAGAACGGTTGGCACTTTTCAGACGATCGGGAGATGAACCTTGTCAGAGCTGGATTGGCTTCAATTCCTCTACTGGAGACCAAGTATCCGAGGAACTTTCCAGACTGGACGCCGAAAGAGCATTTGTCCGGGTTAAGTTTCATGTTGAACTTTCTGAGCAAGTCAAACGTTTGCTGCAAATGGTCGGGGTGATCTTCTGCTTTTAGGGACTTTATCAGCATGTCATCAATGTATACTTCCATGGTTTTGCCCAAGTGTTGAGCAAACATCCGGTTCACCAGCCTTTGGTACGTTGCACCTGCATTTTTAAGTCCAAAGGGCATTACCTTATAGCAGTAAGTCCCCCTGTCTATTATGAACGATGTTTTTTCCTGATCATCGGGATGCATCAGAATCTGGTTATATCCGGAGAAGGCGTCCATGAAACTGAGCAGCTCATGTCCCGACGTGGCGTCCACTAAGGTGTCAATATGAGGCAGGGGAATGAATCCTTTGGGCAAGCTTTGTTCAGGTCGGTGAAGTCTATGCAAACCCTGTGCTTCCCGTTTTTTTTAGGTACCACGACAACGTTGGCCAGCCAGTCGGGGTACTGCACCTCTCTGACGAATTCGATGTCCAGCAGCTTTTGGACCTCGTCATTGATGATTTTGTTGTGTTCAGGGGCAAATTTTCGCCTCTTTTGTCTAACCGGCTTGTATGATGGGTCCACGTTGAGCTTGTGCATTATGATTTCAGGGCTGATCCCTGTCATATCTGCATGGGACCAAGAAAAACAGTCTAAATTGTTAGATAAAAAGGAGATCAGTCTTTCTCTGACCTTGCAGTCCAGGTCCGCTCCTATGGATATCGTCCGGTCCGGTTTGTCGGGGTCCAAGGCAACTTTGTCTAGATCGCTTTCCCCTTGCTCCCCCTTATCCATAGGAGATGGCATCTGTAATTGCTATGCTGATGCATGAGGCTTATCCTGGCCTTTCATCGTGGCCTGGTAACATTCGCGCGCCACTCGCTGCTCGCCTTTGATCTCTCTCACACCCCAGGGGGTTGAGAACTTGATAGTTTGATGCAACATGGAGGGGATGCCTCACATTTGGTTAATTCCAACTGCATATGTTAATGTTAAACCAAGCTCTCTTGTAAACTCTCATAATATAATCTAATTTCCAGTACGTGCCTACTTGCCCACTTTTTAAATTTTAACCTTCAGAATAATTTTCAAAAATCAGTGGAATAGCTTTATCAGGTATGAGTAACTAAACTTTTATTGGGATTAAGGTAGTAGTATTATTTAATCCAAGAGTTATGATCCTATAAGGGATAACTGGTTATAAGTTCTTAAGAGAAAACTCAGTTACGCCTCCGGTAGGAAACGAAGGAAGGCTGTGCTAGGATGGTCTGAAGGAGGAAGGTTGGACTCTCTCATGAGAGATCCTGTAATATAAATTCCTGTATGAAAGAGGACAGTGATCCTTCCATGACCCGGATCATCTTTGGTCACCCCTGGGGTTTCTCTTACTGAACTTATACCCAATTTGTCAATTATAACAAAAAAAGCACTTCGTGCTAGACGAACTTTTGATAAAATGTATTTTTTTACTGTTAACCCAAAAATTTACATTTACAATATATGTTCTTGTTGGACCTCGTCTCACTCCATGGGCCAGCCCAAAGGATGGCAAGCCCAGTGACGCACCATTCGAGAGTCCATGAATATCCACTGGATTCAAATTCGAATTGGTTGACGCAGCATGACGCCACGACTCGGACGACGCGGAGGCAGTTGCCAACTGACCAAGATAGTCGCCCTCAACGTTCACAATCCCACAATAGTCGCCGACATTTTCGGGGGCGACCAAGTCTCCTGAAGTGCATATAACGAGCTGGAACAGCATGAGAGACGGCACGAGTTCAAGGAATGTACACTGATCACTGAAAGCACTCTCTGAGCTCACCTATTTGCTACTTTAAACTGATTGTACTCAATCTATATAAAAGACTTTTTGTATCCACTGTTGCCGATGACCCGTATTATCAATAAAATCCTTTACTCCGCATTAAAATACTTTATTCCAGTTTTTAGCATCAACAGTTCTATTGTAAATTCAGTCAATATTTATTTTACCTTTGATGTGTAGATAATACTTTCAACACACACGCACATGTACATTTGTTATAATTCGTTAACGTATTAGAAAAAGAGAAATAAATGTACTAACTTTATATTCATTCGTTGAATATATATATATACAGTATACACACACAGATATACATATCTATATAGATTTAAGAATTATTGGTATGTACAATATGTTAAATTATTATAATATGTACAATATGTTAAATTATTATAAAGTCAATCAACACTTACTTTTGCTTTTGTCTGTCTAGCTAGTGCTGTCTTTTAAGAAAGTGATGGTTTTCTTAACCAACACGTTATTCATGAAAATATCAAACACTCGACATGACTTGACCAGGAGCTGCATGCTTGGCCACATAATAATAAAACTACAAGTTGTTCACATTCCCGGAAAGCCACACTCCCCTTATGACAAGAGATAAATTTACCATATGGAAAAGTAACTTGTCCAAGCTTCTCCGAATATGGGAAGACGAGTCTCCTATTGTTTATAATTTAGATGAATTGTTGGAAAAATTATCCGAGGAAACAAGACAAATTATTGATCAAGAACAACAAAAATATAAGATAGATGGATTATTAGAATTAACAAAACCTTTAGAACAAAAGTTATATGATTTAAGGAAATAAGTTGTTAATAATACAACTGAACTAGTATATATAAAGGCAAATGTAAGACAAATAATGAAAGCATTAGGAATAGAAAATAAAATAGAACCAATTCATGACAAACCTCAAATAAATATGTTAAGAAACTTAGATAAGATAGAAGAACAAGATATAAATCAAAGCCAAATAAGACAACAAACTTTTGATGAAAATGTTAAACAAACACGAATAATGATAGAGTAAGTAAAAAAAGGACAAGAAGTAATAAATAAAAACTTATGGGCTATATATGAAAGGATAGAAAAATTTGACATAGAAAGGGAAAGACAAAGAAATGGTATAATAATTGCAGAAGATAATATAGAATTAGATCATAAAGAAAGTAGTAGAATAGCTGAAATTACATGTGCTATGGGATCTGAAATGGATTATTTAGTAGAAATGATTAAACCAAAAATAAAACAAACAGGAAAAGATAGTGTTATTATTAATATGATGAATGCTTTAGAAATAGAAAATTTAAATTCGGATGAAATAGAAGAAATTATGGGAAAAGAAGAAGAAAATTTAGAAGATATAAGAAAAGAATTTGCAAATGTTACAAAGATAGGAAATACAGATGAAATAAGACAAATAAATATGGAAGTAGAAACAGATTATAGGAATGCTGATAAAAGACCAAAAAATGAAGATATAACAGGTACCTCAAGAACTAAGGATGGACATACGATAGAAGGAGAATTAGAAAGTGAATTATATCATAAAGAACCTATATTTAGTAAGGATGAAAAAGAAATGCTTTTTGAAACAAATTTTAAAACACCAAATAAATCAAAATATACACCGACACCTATAGAGCAATATGAAACAAGAAATATACCAAATACAGGAATATGGTTAGATTTAGATTGTAATTTAGATAATGAAAAAAGATTAGAAGAATGGAGTAAATCACAATTAATAGCTTTAATAGGAAGACAGATAGATATTAATTTTGCTAGCATGATAGTAGAAGCAAGTTTTGTAGGAAATGTACAAAGCTGGTGGAAAGGAAAAACTAATGAATTTAGAAGTAATGTAAGACAAGTAGATTCAGGAACTTATAATAATAGAAAAGAATTTTATGCTTTCTTGATAAGAAATTATGAATCGGTACTAAGAAATGAATTTTTAGGAAGAAGTGCAGAATTGGGAGAACAAACAAAGATAAAAAATGCAATAAGAAGATTATATGATATAGAAATCTGTTCATTAGAACCAAAATATTTAGAACAATATATATGTGAATTTAAAAAATACTATTATGAAGCTAGAATAGAAAAATATGAAAATAAAAAATTCTATTTGGAATTATTTTATAGAAAACTACCGTATCTAATTTCAGACACTATAAATGATGATTACAATAAAATGTTTAAAACCCCGGAATTAAAAAATATAATACCATATTTAGATACTATGGGAAGAAGAGAAAATTATTTAAGAGAATATTTATCTGATAAGTGTAAAGAAGCTTGGCGAAATATAAAATATTATAAGACTAATAAATTGTTACTAAAATGTGAAGAATTAATAATACCTCATAAATGGTGATGCAATATAGAAAAATCTAAAAGAAAGAAAAAGAGAAAAACTAAATATAGATATAAATTTAAAAGATATCCAAAAGAAAAGTTTTATAGAAAATTCAAACCCCGAAAATATTTTAAGAAAGGAAGGAAGAAAATTAATTATAGTAAGAAACCTAAAAAATGTAAATGTTATAATTGTGGAAAAATTGGACATATAAGTATTAACTTCCCAGAACCTAGAGATAAGAAGGTAATGAAAATACTAGAAAAAGCTTTTGAACATGAATTAGAACCCTTAGAATTTGAAGAACCAGTATATAGTGATATAGAAAACTGAGAAATAGAAATATATAAATTAAAATATATGGAAGAAGAATCAGATGATGATGAATATTTGTCACTGGAAGAAAGAAGAGGAAAGCTATAAATTTTATATGATGAATGTAAGGAATGATAATGAGAAACCAAGTACTAGTAATAATGAAAATGATGATTATGAAGAATATGAAGAATATAGGAATAGTAAAGAAGGAATATGCGAAAGGAGAATGACTTTGAATGAAAAACAGTATAATAAAATTAAAGGAATAAAACTAGATATGAAACCAGAAGAATTAAATAAACAGGGTTTTATGCATAAGGTGAATAAAATATTAAAACATAAGAAAATTGAGAAAAGTGCTTGTGTAGTATTAGAAAAGAAGCACCCTTTAGAATCAACTTTAACAGAAGGAGTTTTAAGAATACCTTTAGTAAGTAAAGCATTAATTGAAGTTCATATTTACCTATTTGTATTCTTATATTTTTGGCTTCCAATTCTATCATATGAATTTCTCTTCCTGCACTTTCCATCCTTAACATCTGATTTTTCTTTTTCCACAACTCTAGTGGTAAAACATTATATTTGGCTACAATTAAATTAGCTCCTGTATCTATAAGGGCATGGTATTTTCTAGATCTATATCTTTGATAATTAAATTTTACTAATATATAAAATAGTTGTCTCTTCATCTTAAATTGAATATTATTAAAGTTTGATGATTTATGTTTATTATTATTCTCTCTTCTTGTATTCTATATGGTTTTACTGCTTGTAAGAAATCTTTTCCTAAAACCATTTTATATTCATTCCTAGAATTTTCTCCTACCCATAATTTTATATCCATTATATCTCTTTTATTAAATCTTAGTATTTGTTTTAACTTCTTCTCCTGTTATTTCTAAGATATTTTTTGTGTAATCTTCTTCAATATAGCTTTTATCTATATCTTGATCAATTAAAGTTATTATTTCTTCCCATATTGCATCTTTTTTTATTTCTAATTTAATATAGCCTTTTTCTTTATCAATTGAATTATTATTTCTTCATTAAACCTGATATATATAGTACTGGAGTAGTAATATTTTGTTATAGGTAAGTCATGCATTCAAAAATACCGCATGCAAGTGTTGTGATATACTGTGCATATATCACCGTGAAAACTTAAAAGTACCAAACATTTACTTCATTTCAACATTTAATTAAATAATCATTCTGAAAATGTGTTCAGTCATCATTTTTAATTAAACAAACTAACGGTGTTTAGAATGAAAGGTTAAAATCGCACCTTTTCAAACTAAAGGCCAAAATAAAACTTCAGGTAAACTTTAAAATACCAAACATTTACTTTAGTCAACTAAAGTTCTCTCTCAAGTCTAACTAGAAAAGTAACATTTCCTCCGATTCTAAGTATAAGATCTATTTTTAGAAAAAAAAATCCTAAAAAAGTTAAATAAATAATTTATAAAATGATGTTCTTTAATTTTTTTCTCAAAACTAGTATGTTAGACTTATAAACTATTCATTCTTAAACATAGAGCATAATTGATTTTTTTTGGAAAATCTTTAGAAAACTAAATAAGCTACTTATAAATTGATTTTCCTGAATTTCTTCTCTAAACTATTTTATTTGAATGATAAGCTGACATATAATAAAATAATACACAAAATATGTTAGCATTGAGTGGCTCATTTATCTTCCTTAATTTCTCCAAAAAAAAGTCAAGTAAGTCTTATATTTAATAACGAAGGAAGTAATACATAATATAATAACGCATCACATTATGATTAACTAACTTATTTTACTTCATTAATCTCTTTAAAAAAATCAATTAGCCATTAAATTAAGGAGCATAGGAAGTACTCCCTCCGTTTCTAAATATAGGATCTAGTTGACTTTTTTGGCAAATCTTAAGAAAATTAAATAAATTACTTATACATTGATTTACCTGAATTTGTTCTCTAAATTAATTTGTTTAACTTATAAACTAACATATAATCTAATAATATACAAAAATCATAATAATAAAGTGGTTTATTTAACTTAATTTCTAAAAAAAAAATCAAATGCAGATTAGCAAGGGAGGAGGTATTTAACTTTGGTAAGTCAGATGCACTCGAATTTTGTTGTACGTAAATATTGACATGTACTGTGCGTATGATTTGCGAATAAAGTATTCAGTTCCTAATCGCTCTTTGATTCAAGTTCGGCCTTAACGAGAGGTAGCTGAGCTCGATGACTGCGTTTTTATCGCACCCTATAAATTGTCCATCAATGAAATATTAGTAATAGCAATTGATTGATTTCCTTGTAGATTTTGTTTCCTTTAAGTCTTCCGGTCTCAGACAAATTGTTTCATATTATTGTCTTTTTCCTGTTGCTACACGCCTTCTTCTGTAGTAATTATGCTGTCTTCTTTTCCTGTAGTGTCGGCAGTCTTTTTTTAAAAAATCGAGATCCTGTAGCTGCACGCCTTCTCCCTGTAGCAATCATGCTGTCTTCTTTTTATGTAGTGTCGGTTAACGGTGTCCCAGTCCCGGTGTTGCATTTGAAGAAAAAAAAATTCTGCTAGATTTACACCCTCTCGTTCATCAATCACCACTAATACATTAATAGATATCAAATTGCCAATCAAACAGCAAGTAATAATAGATGACAATTGCCAAATAACATTAATACAAATAATAATACCATTCAAGTTTCAACACCTAATAATAGATGTCAAATAGCTAAAGTCATTAGAAATAAAAATGACATATGCTGGGTTCAAACAAAATAATGCAAACCATACAACTAAACTTAGTACATTACTACATTTTTAAACAAACTAGTAAGCAAATAAATATGCTTGGTTTAACATTAAGAATAAGCAACATGCCAGCATCCAAGAAAGAAATAAGGAATAGTCAGGTTTGCTTCGGTGCTTCCGTTTGAATGGGAGGAGCTTGAACTGGAGGAACTGAAGTTGATTCCTTATCTACATAAAAAATGCAAATAATCAAATATCATTAAGAGTTTAATAATTAGGCCAAACAAGTAAACTAAATAATGATACTACCAAGCAATGCTTAATGCTTCCTCGGCATCATTAAAGTCATCAATATATTCTATGTCAGTCGATGTGGATGAGGATAACCAATTTTGAGCACAAATGAGTGCTTCAATCATCTTAGGGGATAATGAACTTCTGTGTCCATCAATTACACGTCCCCCAGTGCTAAATGCTGATTCTGAAGATACAGTTGAAACAGGTATGGCTAACACATCACGTGCCATCAAGGAAACGACTTGGAACTTAGAAACATTCTCTTTTCACCATTGCAAAATGTCAAAGTTAGGGTGGAGAGCTTCAACTAACTCACCATGAAGATACCTATCCAACTCTACATAGTTGTCTTCATCAACATGAGTCCTAGTATCGGCAATGAATCTTTGAATTGCTTCACACTTATTCACATCATCAAAAGCATCAAAGTTAAAAGGGTCTTACTCATTTATATTCATAGCAACATTATTATTGCTTTCACTTTCTACTAGTGTTTGACTCTGAATAACAGTCCCTTCCCTAGTCATCTTTGATGAGAGCTCATGTGTATAGTGATCAAATAGCCGATACAAAACATTTTTTACTTTTCTGACAAAGCAACTCGAGATTCAGGATCATTAGGATACATCTGCTCAAAAGCATACTTCAAAAACTTCATTTTATACCTGGGACAAGCACTACTGCTATAACCAATAAGGGATTGAAGTTTGCAAAGCTTCCCCAATATTTATCATACTTTTTCTGCATATCCTTAGCCATATTAGACAACAAAGAAGCAGGGTTTTTTGCAACTTTATAGAGAACATGAGCTACATGTGACATTTGTAGAAAAGCCATATTTGAAGTCACATGAAGTGATCCTAAAAATTTCAAGGTGACATTGTAAAACAGCTTTAAAAACTTACAGAACTCTGTGGCTTGTTGGAATGCCATCGCCCTAGGAGGACCAATTAGTTTTTTTTCAAAGAAGTGCCTTTTGTAGTCAGAATCTGACTCCATCCTTTCAAACACCCGACTGAATTTGATGGCACTTTCCAACATGATATAAGTTGAATTCCACCTAGTTGGACAATCCATACTAAGTAGACTCTTTGAATCAAACTTCATTTTTCCTACAAGCACCTTGAAATTTCTTAACCTTGCAGGAGAAGATCGCACATATTTAACTGCATTCTGAATGGCTTCAATTGATTGATGAACATCCTTCAACCCCTCAGTAACTATCAAATTTAAGATGTGTGCACAACACCTCAAGTGTAAGAACTCACCATCGCATACCAAACCATTCCAATGTTTTAAGACCAGCTTCAACGTTGCCAAAGCACTATCATTGGAAGTAGCATTATCAACAGTGATGGCAAACACCTTATTGATGCCCCAACTCAACAAGCATCTCTCAATTTCTTCTGCAATTGTATCGCCTTGATGATTTTCAACAACACAAAAATTTATGATTCGCTTTTGATATCTCCAATCATCATCAATCCAATGTGCAGTAAGACACATATAATTGGCATTTTGATTGGAAGTCCAAGTATCTGTAGTAAGAGACACTCAAACTTTTTTGGTTTGGAAATGCTTTTTCAACTTTGCTGCTTCTTCAACATACAAATCGTAGCAATCTCTAGTAATTGTCTGTCTTGAGGGGACTTTAAAGCGGGGTTTTATGTGACTCATCATCGCTTTGAATCCTATACTTTCCACGGTCGGAAAGGCAATTCATCCAAAAATAATATATTGTGCCACACCCTGTCTACATCGCTGTTGACTGAATATATGAGCAGTCACACCTTTAGAATGCGCCAACTAAGCAGCTGCAAAAAAAGCCTGCTTCAACTTGTTGGCTCTGTCCGGATTCTTTGGACAAGTTTTCAAATGTCTATTCAACCCAGAAGTGCCATTCTTGTGATGACAAAGAATTGGCTTTGTGCAGTAATTACACTTGGCAAAGTGATTTCCAGCTTTGTCAACAGGTAATCTCACATAGTGGTCCCAAGCTGAGGATTTGGTCCTTTTTGTCGGTCTTTCTTCTCCTTCTAAATTTGTTTCATCCACATGATCCACTGCCTCATCTTCTGATAATTTTCCTTCTTCTTCTTCTTCTGCCACAATTTGGTCTGTAGGATCCTCCTCAATTTCTTGGATAGTTTCCATCTTTGATACTTTTCCAAACTATGAAAAAAACAAGTCACCAATTAATTATATGTTTAAAAGTGTGATCAGAAATCAATTCACATGAAAGCTTTGAACAAATATGTTTACAAAGTTTTATATGGCTGCCCCTTGGAATCAAACCCAAACACAGATAAACTATCAACAAGTGAAAAATATAAGTTACAGGAAAGAATGCTAAATCCAAGCATTTCTGATTGTTCATAATCATGCAGAACAGAACATCGAACAAATAGAGGAAAGCAAAGAACAGAAAGTCTAAAATATGTATAAATCCATACACTTGTTCTAATCCACCTGTATTATCATTTTATATTCATATAACCCCTTAGCTCAAAAATAACAACCAGAACAGAACAAGAGTGTCCAAATTTCAAAAATCACCATAAACAATCACACATTAACATCATCATCCCTTTATTATGCTCAAATTCCCCTTCACCCCCAACAACCCGAATCACCAGGGAAATAAGGAACAAAATTCTTCATCATTATCAGGGAATTTTAATTAGACATTATGAAGCTCTAATTCAATCCTAATATCAACAAAATCTTCCTCCTCCCTTCACTGTAACATGCCGAACAAAATAGGGAAGGAAGAAAGGAAGTGAACAAAATTCCACATGCAACTAGGAATTAACCAAACACCATGAAACATCAATTATATCCTTCCTTAATCATATTCAAGAGCAAAAATCACAGGGAAGAGGCATACAATTTTCGGATTAAATAAAGGGAAGAGTCAGCCTTCCTATCATCATTGACCGAAACAGAACAAGCAGGAAGAGAGAAAAACAATTTCACAATCAATTAAGAAACCACCCTACACAATCCCATATTAATTTAGAATCTCAAAATCCCTAAGCCCCAAATCAAATCCTCTGTCAAAACAGCCTCATTCGAAGGAATAAAGAATAGCATCAGATGGAGAAATCTTACTGGAGAGAAGGACTTAGGTGGCCTCCCTATAGCCAAAAATCGCGGCCTCCTTTGTCATCAAATTTCGCTAAAATAGGAGAGAAGGACGTAGGCAACCAGGCACGCAACTCGGCCGGAGGAAGAAGGACGCAGGCAGCCGGAGGAAGAACGACGCAGGCAGCCAGGCACGCAGCTTCGCCAGACTTGAGGAAGAAATGGGAGGCGGACTTGAGGAGGAAATGGACAATGGTTAGGGACTTAGGCTTATGTGGGACTTGGGAGGCATTGTGCAAACTGGAAAGGAAATTGGGCCACTTAATTGGGCTGAAGGGACAATGAAGGAAGAAGACAAGAAGTTGGGCAGTGGGCACTTCGCACTTGGGCTTGGGCTAAATTTTTTTTAAATAAAACATATGTCCAGGACCGGGACCGGGATCCCGGCCCCTTGCCCGGATCCCGGTCCCGGTCCTGGACTTCCCGGGACGGGAAATTCCCAGTCCCGACTTGCCGGGACTGGGACAGGAACACCGGGAACGGGACGCGTTGGACACCCCTAGTGTCGGCATTGTCTCTATGAAAAATTGAGATCAATACCGTAATAATCATCTTCATTTTCATTTCCATTAACTGAAGATTTTGGATTGGACTTAATTTGAGATCCTATTGAGATGCAATTTCCTGTATTTTTTGCTCAAATTCTTCTTGCCCAAGGGCTTTTAGTTCCTTTAAAAGTTTTGCTCAACTAGGTCTTATATTTAAGAACAGAGGAAGTAATACATAATCTAATAACATATCGTATTATGATCAACTAACTTATTTTACTTCATTTTTCTCTTTTAAAAAAATCAATTAGCCATTAAATTAAGGGGTATAGGGAGTACTCCCTCCATTCCTAAATATAAGACTTAGTTGACTTTTTTAGGCAACTCTTAAGAAAGCTAAATGAATTACTTATATATTGATTTACCTGAATTTTTTCAATAAACTAATTTGTTTGACTTATAAGATAAGATATAATCTAACAATACACAAAAATTGTAATGATACAGTGGCTCATTTAACTTCTTTAATTTTTTTTAAAAAAAATCAACAATCAACTAGACCTTGAAGGAAGTATTTAGCTTAGGAAAGTCACATGCACTCGAATATTAATATGTAAATATTGTGATGTACTGTGCATATAATATGCCAACAAAGTTTCAGTTCCTAATATCTCTTCAATTTCTCTGATTAATGACAAGTTCGACCTTAGCTTAAAGAGAGGTAGCTGAGCTCGTTGACTGCGTTTTTCTCGCACCCTGTAAATTGTTCATCAATGAAATATTAGTAATAGCAATTGATTGATTTCCTTGTAGATTTTGTTTCCTTTAGTCTTCCAGTCTCAATACTGACAAATTGTTTCATATTATTGTTTAGAACAAGTTGCTTTCAAGGATCACGTATTGGCATTAGCTTTGTAACTAAAATTTTTGAAAGATGTTTCAATTTTCAACAGATTATCTTTTATTTATTTATTTATTTTTACTTTAATGGTGAGCGATCAAATTCCTAATGCTACGGAATTCGAAAACCTATTCGTTTTCATGTCTCTCTATACATTTCATTCGTTTTCGGAATTCCTAAGTTTTTGCATAGACTTGTGAGCGTATAACACCAGATCAATTTAGCGGACTGTTCCCGCCAAATTGCTTGGTGAAAACCAAATGGTTTTTTTTAAAAGAATGTCAAATTAGGGGTTGTTTTTTTTTAATTATGCTGTGAATGCAATAAGAGTTGTGATGAGAAATCGAAAGATTGCCTCTGTAAGTTTGTGTCAGCATTTGTTTTTGTTTTGTGTGGCTGTGCAGATTCAAAATTTGATCTGAAGAAGTTTGAGGGTAATGGAGCACGACTTGAAAAGTATTCCAAGTCCTTCAAAGGGTTTATTGAGAAGTGAAGAATTGTACGAGGTATTAATACTCTATTTGACTTCCTATTCTCTTTGCTTCCCCTCTATGCCATATTTGTCTGAAATTTCGGGATTAAGAGAATCTGTGTTTTATGATGTGGTAGTATATTCTGGAGACTAGTGTGTACCCACGTGAACCAGAGCCTCTAAAGGAGCCGAGGCATGTCACTGCTAATCACCCAAGGTGACTCCTGTAACACCTGGACTTTTACTACTATATTATAGCAATTTAATTGAATTATAACCACTTTTACGAATATTCGAAGTCCAAAAATACGGAAAATTTAAAACTTTTTCTTTTAAAACATTTAACCAACCTTCTGTTGGTTGGAATGGGCTTTTCGGACAAATTGAAATATCTTAAAACTCTTATGAAATAAAGTGGTTAATAACACAATTAAAAATACACTAACCCTCTTAGGGTTATTCCTAATTCATAATAATTAGGTAATTTAATTTCCTTAATAAAATTTATACAATTTTAATGTCTATACTTTCTATTATTAATTTAATAACTTAATTTACAACTAATACAAATAACCTCCCTTTTCAAAACATAATCTCAAAATCTTTGTCTAATTTTCTTCAGTACTCTTGCCTTATCTCAGTCATCACACTATCTTCCAGCTTATTTCTTCTAACCTGCATTACTGAAAATGTTTGGGGATGGGGGTGAGATTGGTAATCCCAATAGCAGTTTCTTTCATATGAGTTCATGCATAATAAATCATAAATCTTCACAATATGAATAATCTTTATCCTTATAACCTCTACCAACCACTATTAACAATATATTCATTAAATAGTGGTGGTACCTCTACCTGTAACAGGATTTCATAACTTCTGGCAAAGGGGGAGCGACCCACCTAAGCCTTGGAGTACTCCCCTCATAACCTCTAAGGAATAAAATTACTATTGTAACAGATATTATGAAATTTATGCATGTAGTGCGCTGTAGTTAAATATTATATGAAATAAACTCCTACCTGATTCTTGAGCTTAACCTTCACTAAACTCCTTTATCTCTTCGTACTCTGGGGATTCAATCCCACTATCTTGTCCTATAAATATTTATGATATAAAATAATACATTAATATCTAATCTTGAATATAATAATTAAACGTCTCTCACATTCCTATCATACTACCCCCTTTCTATTTCTAATACTATTAAATCTAAATTTCTAGTTAAATGATTAATCATATCATTGCCAATCAACATTGCACAAACATAGATTAATATATACACAAATAAACTTAATATACACATAAACACAAAAGTGTCTTAACTACTTTAAATTAACTAACCTTTCTTATCAATCAATTAATACTTTAATGAACTTATATTCATTATAAGTTTTAAAGCTTTAAATTCACTTAGCACTGATTAAATCCCAAGTTACCTATTAAATGCAATAATACCTATTTATAATTCCACTTAAAGCTTTGTCCAAATCCTTGAAAATCCTTAAGCAATGAATTGCCTTCCAACCAACTTGCACATTCTTAACTTATCTTCATGAACCATAAACACTTAACAGTATTGACTTGACACTTCAAGTAATAATCACTAATCAATTTTCTTCTATCTAATAAATCTTATCTTAATTCCTAATCTAACTTTAACACTACTTTAGTCCCATAAAGATCATTCCAAGCCACAATTTCAGCATTTCCCCTCAAAGTATCCTTCAAACCAAAATCCAATAATCCCAAGAATTACTAATTCCCTTCACATTTCCTTATACTTTATTTCTAATAAATTAATATTATCATTTCCCTTTCTTTTACAAATAAACCAGCCATCTAACATTAATAAGAGCAAAAATCATTGCCATCTCCTTTCTTGTCAACATTATTAATCATTCCTAATTTTGGTTTAACAAAATATCATAACATTCTTTCCTCCTTACCAACAACCAACAATATTAACTTCCCATTTCCTCCTCCAATTAACCATCCCAACAATAATCAAAATTCTAAAACCTAAGTTTATAACAACACCTACAACCCTTCCATGGTGCCAATAGCACAATTTCCTCTTTCTTGTTACTAACCAGCAGCTAATAACATCAATAACATCAATCAGAACAACCAAGAATTATACCTTTAGAAACTAGAATTTTCAATCAAACACCCATAACAATCTCCTATTTTCTTATCCAATTAATCATAATGCTATTCCTCTTCACTACCAATAAACCAACAGCCATTTGATTTAATTCAAACAACAATTAGAATTTACAATCTAAAGGCTTGCAACATATCACTATCCACTTCTTAATTATGGTTTAACTAATTACCATAACATTCTTTCTTCTTTCCCTAATCAGTCCCAATCAGCCAGAGCATCAAATAAGCAAGAATTGCACCTTTAAGAACCTAATATTAATCAACCATACTTAAACAGATTCAATTCATCTTCCAGAAGCAAAACAAGGAATCAATGGCCATATTTCCTCTTTTGGCCGAATAGAACAAAAAGCAAGAACAAGAAAATAATCCAACCATTACAATTTCATCAATTCATCAGAGCAAGGCATTCACAGAGGTGAGATATTAAGACTATAGTTTTCAAAATTCCATTCTTCTCATTTTTCCTATTCTCGGCCAGACAGGGAAAACAGGGGAAAATTGAGCAAAATCCCAACTTCATCAAATCACACACCCAGACATCCATTCTAGCTTCCCATTCATGTGTATATCATTTCAGGAATTTTTCTCCTTCTTGGCCGAACAGATTCAACGAAACAGGGGAGACCAAAATTAATCCAAAAATTTCCAAATCCTCAATAATTCACAAACAATCTATTTTATGAGTTTAAACTTGCTTCTAATTACCATTAGTTAAGCTCAAAACAACAAATACTCAAAAGCCCCAAAATTTGGCCGTCGGTGAACAGTAGCAGGGGAGGAAGAAATTCGAAAATCTTGATTCTATTACACTTCCTTTCCAAAATCAACACTTAAGCAACCAAGAACAAGCTTCGAGCAACCTTTCTATAATTTCAGAAGTCTCAAAAACCATTCAAAAATTCGGATCAATCCCCCCATATTCGCTCAGAATCGCGCCCAGAAAGAGAGGAGAATGGAGGGAAATAGCTTACCTGAACTTTTCCCAAGCTTCCCTGATTGTTTTCCACCGTGCGTCGCCGTCTATCGCCGCCGATTCGAGCTGAATCCGTCGCTGGAGGACGAAGAAACGGAGGAAGAATGAGAAAGGAAATTTCGGGAACTGAGGGAGTATATCAGGTGAGGCAGAGGGAGTATATATTTTTTTTCTTTTCTTCAAATATGTGTGTATATACGTGGAGAGAGGGAGTGTTTTAGAATAAATGAGAAGTGTGTAGAATAATTAAGGGGACACGTGTGTGGTCTAGAATAAAAGAGGGTGTGATATTTATTTTTAACAGGTATTTTACTATCCTGCCATTCCCTGTTTAATTGATGATATTTTCAACTAGGGGCAGATATTGTCTTTTTCATTTCCCATTTTCTATTTTCTTCTTAAATCATAATTTTATTTATCATTATCATTTAGAAATAGACCTAAATCTGTCCCCAAAATAATTCCTCTAGATATGTTTTAACTTCTAAATTTATTTATAAGACTTTTTAATTACTAACCAATACCCCAAGATTCTAAATATTCCCTTATCTAAATTAGTTTTCTAACTATTTTTCCTCACTTAATAAATTAAATAAGTTTTAAAAATTATTAAAAATATACCTGGCCTCATAAATTTATTTATAAGGCTGTTTAATTTATACTTGTCATCCTAAAACTTTAAATAAACCATTATTATCTCTTTTCTCCAAATTAAGTTTTATTTCCTAATTATTTCTCTTTGTTTCTTAAAGAAAATAAGCCTTAAAATTATTAAAAATACCTAAAACATTATAAATTTATTTTTTTAATGCTTTTTAATATTTTAATAATATTTCCTAAATCTTAAATAATTCCTTATTTTCTCTTTCCTAAAATTTGGGGTGTTACAACTCCTCTCTCCATTTCCATCTTTTTTAAGGCCCTGACGTTTGGAGAGTTGGGTTTTGATTTTGGAAGCTTCAAAAGAGAATCATGCTTAACGGGCTGGTCCTATAGGGCTGAGGGCTTTAAAAGAACGGCCGGTTAAGCCTGTCACATATATTTTTCTTAAAAATAAAATAACAACTACATAATATAACAATTAATTAAGGGAGAATTGCATTCAGATCCCAAGTAAGAGATTTAATATCAGACAGGTCTATTGACAACTTTTTCACCTGTTAACCAAGGCTATTTCAGTTGTCAATAGGTGTTATTAACAACTCATTTTTTCTACACTGGATTAACAACTTCTTGGGATATCTCTGAAATTAAATCTCGTACATGGACCTGAATGCAATTGTCCCATTAATTAAAGGTAAAAAAAACATAATACCTAATTCCCAATATTCATCATTGCTTCATAATTTATTAGTGAGCGACTTATTTAAAAATATGGGCAATATTTATTAAAACAATTAATTAAATATAAACATATATTTTGTGTGACTTATTTAAAAATATGGATAAATTTATCATTGCTTGATAATTTCTCGGTGTTTGTTGCTTGTTGGTGATTGTATTGTAACTTAAAATTGATATTTGTGTTGATGATAATGATTTTATTGCTTTAATTTTTTTCTGTGAAAAAAGATTAAGAAATAGTGTATAAGTGATAATCGGGCCGAGCCAGCCATGAGCCCTACCATTCAATGGTTGGGCTTAGAAAAACAGGGATACTTATACTGTTCCGGCTTTTCAGGCCAGCTCTTTTAAATGGCCTGGTCTTTAAAAGGCCAGCCCTGATTCTTAATTCTAGAGAAGAGATAGAGGAGGGGATCGTTTCCACATGTACCAAACATTTGATTTAGTCAAACAAAGTTCACTCTCTACCCTTTTTTTATGACTGTTCTCTCTCTACCCTGAAGTGGCTTTGTTGCTAGTTCTTGTTTTTTTGTTTTTTTTATTCACAGATTCGAATGAAGAAATGATGAAAATAGTAAGGTTCTTAGCAGCGTTGCTTTCTACCCTTTCTACCCATGTTAGATTATGTTATTTTTAAGATTTTTATCCATTATTATTGGCATTTCTTTTTACAGACCTTTTTATTTGTACTTTGTATCAGTTTCCTTTAATTTAATGGAACAATGTACGTATCTTATTTGACCCTAAAAAAAATATATTAATAAAGTACTCGTATTCAATTCCTAATCTCTCTTTGATTTCTCCGATTAGTGACAAGTTCGGCCTTAACGCAGGTAGTTGAGCTCGTTGACTGCGTTTTCCTCCTACCCTGTGAATTGTTCATAAATGAAATATTAGTAATAGCAATTGATTGATTTCGTTGTAGATTTTGTTTCCTTTATAGTCTTGTAGTCTCAATCCTAACAAATTTTTTCATATTATTGTTTAGAACAAGTTGCTTTCAAGTATCACGTCTTGGCATTAGTTTTGTAACTACAATTTTTTAAAGCTGTTTCAATTTCCAACAGATTATTTTTTTATTTTTTATTTTTACTTTTATGATGAGCTATCAAATTCCCAATGCTACGAAATTCGAAAACCTAATTCGTTTTCGTGTCTCTCTATACATTCCATTCGTTTTCGGATTTCCTAAGTTTTTGCACAGACTTGTGAGCTTATAACACCAGATCAATTTAGCTGACTGTTCCCGCCAAATTGCTTGGTGAAAGCCAAATGGGGCTTTTTTTTCTAAGAATGTCAAATTAGGGATTGTTTTGTTTTAATTATGCTGTGAATGCAATAAGAGTTGTGATGAGAAATCGAAAGATTGCCTCTGTAAGTTTGTGTCAGTATTTGTTTTTGTTTTGTGTGGCTGTGCAGATTCAAAATTTGATCTGAAGAAGTTTGAGGGTAATGGAGCTCAACTTGAAAAGTATTCCAAGTCCTTCAAAAGGTTTATTGAGAAGTGAAGAATTGTACGAGGTATTAATACTCTATTTTACTTCCTATTCTCTTTGCTTCCCCTCTATGCTATATTTGTCTGAAATTTCGGGATTAAGAGATTCTGTGTTTATGATGTGGTAGTATATTCTGGAGACTAGTGTGTACCCACGTGAACCAAAGCCTCTAAAGGAGCTGAGGCATGTCACTGCTAATCACCCAAGGTGACTCCTCTCTCCATTTCCAGCTTTTTTGTTTGGCTCTCTGATTGAATTAAATTCGTTATTCGAACATCTTCAGCCCGATTTGGAGTATCTCTCTTACAGACGATGTTTACGTTCACATGGACTCAAACTCAAAATTGAGACGTTGTGTTTAAGTGGTCAAAGTCCCTCCCACTAGGATAAATACCAGTCGATCGCATGCTTTTCTTCCATGCTTTTGATTTTTATCAAACTGAGTTGCGGATTGATATTTGAACTTAAAGGATCATATTGAAATAAAATGAAAAACAATAATAGAAGGAATTACATGTCTGTAATTTTTTAAGCTGAAAGTCACATCTATATGGGCTTCACCAAGTAATGGATTTCTTAGAAAGTTCATATGATTTTCATGTGATCTTGTAGTTTCTTGCTAATAAAAGAAAGACAAAAATGTTCTGGTGGGATGGCAAATATGTGCGTGTTAGTTTGTGATCACCATAAATTTGGATTAAATAACCTCGATATAATAATAATATGTCAAGTCATGGCTACCTGTGTTGGTTTGTATACCAATTTCAAAGCTGTGTCCTTTGAAAATTTGTGAACTCATTAAACTCTAGTCTCTAAATTTTTTTGGCTGCTAGTTACTGTTAGAGGAATATCTAACTTGTTGAAAGTTAATTCGTCCAGCTAGGCTGTTTCCAACGAAATTTTGCTTGGGGAGCTCTGAACTCTAGATTGGGGCTGGAAAACAATGAATGGATCTAAACCTTTTGATTCTCTATGTCGTTCCAATTTTATTGGATGTCCCCAAAAGGAACAAACCTTTTGATTCTGGTTTGTCTATATTTAGGAAAAGGAATCCAGGACTCCACACACCCTTTGCAAAATGGTGAGTTTTTCATACCTATGCCATAGTGACCCATGTAGACCTTGATGTGCAAGTCTAATTGAATGACAGCAGTAAAATGTGTTTCAACATGGGTGTGGCGCTTAGTGGAAGGACTGGCTTTATATGGGTTAGATGCTCATTATTGCATCTTTTATCTCACTATTTTATTTGCAGGGCTTTAATGGCTACTGCACCAGATGCTGGTCAACACATTTCCATGCTTCTGCAGCTAGTCAATGCAAAAAACACTATTGAAGTTGGAGTCTTCACTGGATACTCCCTTCTGCTCACTGCTCTTTCAATTCCGGAGGATGGAAAGGTCATCTGGAAACCCTTTTTTCACTGGCATTGCTTAAGGGCCTAGGGAACCTCTAATGTGCCTCCCTCTAATACCCTTGTAATTTTCCTAATTTCTCAAATGTTTTCTTTTATTTTGACCATTAGATTCTATATAAGATGAGTGATATTCTGGTATAGGCATTAAATGATGCACTTTCATTTTTTTTAGGATTTTTCAAGAAGAAAAAATCAAAAATCAAAAGTGAAAAATTCTTTACCTTTTAGACATCAAAATGGTACTCATTTTATGCAGAATCTAATGGTCAAAATAAAAAACAATGGGCATTAGAGGGAAGAACATTAGAGCCCCCAAAACTTTGCTTAAGGTTTATTGAAATTGTATAATTGGGTTAAATGTCATATTTGTCCCGGAAGTGTGCAAGGTGTATCATATCTGCCCCGGAAGTATTTTTTGGTCCAGTTTTCCCCAGAAGTGTGCAAGGTGTATCATATTTGCCCTTTACCCTTAAAATATCAACAGTCAACGTCAACTATTTAATAGTCAACGTGAGTTTTTTTAACGGTAAAGGGAGAATATGATACACCTTGCATACTTCCGGGGCAAAATTGGACTACAAAATACTTCAAAGGTAAATATGACCTTTAACACTTGTATAATTCATAGATTGACATAGTTCCTCACTGCAGATAACAGCAATAGATTTGAATCGTGAGTCACATGAGATTGGATTGCCAATCATTAGAAAAGCTGGTGTTGAGCACAAGATAGATTTCATTGAGTTTGAAGCTTTGCCGGCTCTAGATCGACTCTTGAAAGATGTGAGAATTATTATCTATCTATGTGCAACCTTGTTTATTTAAGGTTCACCATATTTTTTCCTCATGCTTCCTCATATAACTGAGTTTTTGGAC
The DNA here is from genome assembly GCA_037074515.1 of Mimosa bimucronata. Taxonomy (NCBI): domain Eukaryota; kingdom Viridiplantae; phylum Streptophyta; class Magnoliopsida; order Fabales; family Fabaceae; genus Mimosa; species Mimosa bimucronata. The sequence goes on along the minus strand of CM073443.1, from coordinate 9,768,861 downwards.
TTTTGGAGTGACATTTAATTTTGTTATTGCAGCATGCCAATGAAGGGAATTTTGACTTCGCATTTGTTGATGCTGACAAAGTTAATTACAGGAATTACCATGAAAGACTAATGAGATTGGTGAAGGTTGGTGGCATAGTTGTTTATGACAACTGATGACTCCCCATTTAACATTGATTTAGGGCTTATTTAGAAGATATTTGGGGAGTCATCAATGCTAATTAAAGGAATTTTGAGAGCTTTTTAGAGCAAATTATGCAAATTTGTCATATAAGCTTAATTTAATTATTTTTGAAATAAATATGATAATTTATTAGAAAATTTGATTGGCATGATTCCCTCACATTTATGCATGATTTTGATAGGTACAAATGGATATTCTAAGCTAGGAAGGAGAAGAAAAGCAAAGGAAAAGATTGGAGAAAGCTGGAGTTTAATTGCTGAAAATTGCTGGAAATTACCTCTGGTGCCATGGCACTGCACCTGAGTGCCATGGCACGGCGCGAAAATCCCTAAAAATTATGACTTCGCACATATTCGTTTTTTATCCTTTTAAAACACCTAGGGCACGAAAATTAGAGGAGAACCAGCCCCCTTTGAACCCTAGAACCCATAGGAACCATTAGACTCATTGATACACACATCTTTGGAGTTCGGGTTTGCAAAATTGGAGGTTGAGAAGCAAAAATTGGAAGGATTTCTTGCCCACGGTAATAGATTCTTCTTGTCTTTTCAATTCTTTGTTACTTTGGTGAATTAAACATGGGATTTCTTTGTATTTTCTGGTTTAATCCATTCATGAGTAGCTAAATCGTTTGTTATAGGATTGATTCAAACCTTGTATGGATTGAAACCTAATTGTTTCCTTTTCTTTTAGAATTTAATGACTATTTATGTTGATTTATCTTGTTCTTAATGCCTCTAATTGACTGATCACCCTTTAGAGCGATTTGTTCATTTAAATTATACTCGAGAGAGATAGTTTAGATGTAGAACTAGGGTAAATCAAACTAGACTTGAAGTTTAAATCAACTAACGGATGGTTTGTCGGGTAGAATAGAGATATATCTATCGACCTAGTTTTGTCATATTAAGGTTGGCTCTTAAGGCATACTTTTATTAATTTGTAACAAGAGATTGAGCAAGTTAATGACAAGTATAGAATTGATTTTGACTCGAGAGAGCGTTTCAAGTACTTTAGAATCTTAGGCAAACATAAATTGTTATTTAAAGACTAAAGGAAGGGAAATTAATTAGGGTTCATGAAATACAACGGTGAGAATTAATCCTAGGCTTAGTTCTTTGATAAATTAAATCTTTCTTGTTTGTTTCTTTATTTTTATTTTAAAATTAGTTTTCAAAACCAGTTTCTAAAAGAATTTGATTTGTTCAACTTAATTGAGTTTATTGGCCTGTTGTTTGATTGGGGTTTTAAAACAAATTTCTGTGGGACGATAATTTATTACTACGTTGCGATCCGTACTCTTGCGGGCGAACAAGTTTTTGGCGCCGTTGCCGGGGATTTGTAAAATTCTCTTGGTCAACCCTAGGCTAGTGTTAGTAAATTTCGATTGAACTGTTAAGTTAGTTTATAATTTTCATTCATAGTTGTTTCTGTTTTGTTTTTATTCTTTTTCTAGTTTGATACTCGAGTTTTGGTTTTCTTCTTTTAGGTACCCTTTCGGCATATGCAGCGTATATTTCTAGATGGATTGGAAGTAATACTTGAAGGAGTGGAATTCATAGACAACACACAAGCCGAAACTGAGACTGAATCTGAATCTGAATCTAAAGCTGAAACCATGGCTAACGATGAGTATGATAGAGCTACGGTCAATGACTTTGCAAGTCGGAATATGAGGGGCATGCAATCTTGTATTCGAATGCCAGAGATGACAGCACACTCTTTTGAGATCAAACATGTTATGATCACGATGCTGCAGTTACACGGAATGTTCCATGGGCTCTACAATGAAGATGCAAACAAGCATCTTATGTATTTCTTGGAAGTCTGTGACTCTTTCAAGCAAAACGGAGTCCCTCAAGATGTTCTAAAGCTTCGTTTATTCCCTTTGTCTCTACAAGGCACAGCTAGAGATTGGTTCAACAATCTTCCGGAAGGATTCATTAATTCTTGGGATTAGCTTGAAACTAAGTTTAGAGCTCGTTTCTTTTCTGATGATAAATCTGTGGAAGCTCGAGATGAATTTTTGAGTTTTAGACAACATCTGGATGAGCATCTTTATGCAGCTTGGGAGAGATATAAGATGTTGATGAAGCGATGCCCTAACCATGGGGTGGACAAATGGGTAGTAGTTTAGATATTTTGTAATCGCCTTAATCCTCAATCTAAGGCGATGGTTGATTCAATGACTAATGGAGGATATCGTAATGTACCTGTTAATGAGGTGATCAGACTCTTGGATCAACTATCTGCAAATAATACTCAAGGCACTGATAGGAGGACTACACAACCTGTTTCCACCATTAAAGATGACTCTTTATCTCAAATGACCGCTATTCTCTCTTCATTAAATAAGCGGTTTGAGTCTTTGGAATCCCAATTGAAGCAGGGAAACTCTCAAAGTGTGCAATCTATCTATGCTACCCCTATTGTTTGTGATCAATGCAATGACGTTCATCTGCCAGATCATTGCCCTCTCTACATGGCTTCAGAATCTGTCAACTATATGGGTAAATTTCAAAACTCTCAGAATAACCCTTACTCTCAGACTTATAATCCAGGATGGAGAAATCATCCTAATTTCTCATGGAGTAATGGGCAGACCGTGAATCAACCTTCATCTTCTGGTGTTAAGCCTAATCAACCACCGGGCTTTCAGGTGCAATCCAAGCAATTTCCTGTCAAGGAAGGAGAATCTAGAATGGAAAAGATGTTAGCTCAACTCTTAGCTAACCAGGAAGCTGCAAGGGTTGAAACTAAAAACACCCTCTCTTTACATGAAACTGCTATAAAGAATCTTGAAGTGCAAATGGGTCAAATAGCTAGTCAACTGAATGCTAGGCCAAGGCAAGGATTACCTAGTGATACCATTCCAAACCCCAGGAATGATGGTAACAAAGAATGCAATGCTATCAATTTGAGAAGTGACAAGCAGTTGAATGTTATTCCAGTTGCAGGTAACTCACACCAACCTGTGCAGGCTCATGGAATAAGTAGGATGGATAGTGATAAAGTGGTTGAAGAAGAGCGTGTTGTTGAAGAAGAAGTTGATAAGGGAGAAAATGTTGAGCAAGAAAAAGTAGACAACAAGAAACAAAAGGCACCGTCTTTCACTTCTTATGTGCCTCCACTTCCGTTTCCTCAACGATTCAAGAAGAAGGAGGAAGATATTCAATACAAGAAGTTCGTTGATATGTTCAAGCAGCTTCATATAAACATCCCCTTTGCTGAAGCATTGGAGTCTATGCCCAAATATGCTAAGTTTCTAAAGGATGTTTTATCCAAGAAACGAAAATTCAATGAGTTTGAGACCATTGCTTTGACTGAAGAATGTAGTGCTGTCATTCAAAGAAAGCTACCACAAAAGCTCAAGGATCCTGGGAGCTTTTATATTCCTTGTAACATTGGGAAGAATTTTTACGGTAGAGTTCTTAGTGATTTGGGAGCAAGTATTAACTTGATGCCTCTTGCTGTTTTCAATCATTTGGGCCTGGGAGAACCAAGACCAACTACAGTGACTTTACTCTTTGCAGATCGAAGCACTTCTCAACCTAGAGGAATCATTGAGGATGTTCTGGTAAAAGTAGATAAGTTCATCTTTCCTGCTGATTTTATTGTGCTAGACTGTGAGGTTGATTGGAATATCCCCATTATCTTGGGTCGTCCATTTTTAGCTACAGCACGGACTCTTATTGATGTTGAAAAAGGAGAGATCACTTTGTGTGTTAATGATGAGAAAGTCATTTTCAACATGGCTAAAGCTCTTAAGTTTCAAGATGATTCTGCTCATTGCTCTTATGTAGACGTTCTTGATTCAGTTGTTCATAAAGAAAGCTATGTGTCTCTGTTGAAAGATCCATTAGAAGCTCTCTTGATTGGTGAGAAAAGAATTGAAGAGTTTGATGAGGAAGAAGTTGAAGAACACTTTCGCATGGAATCTTTTCCTTCTTCAAGGTTAAGACAGTTTGAATCACTTGATGTATCTAATGCATTGAGTACCTCATTGAAACCTTCAGTTGAAGTTCCGCTTAATCTTGAGATGAAGCCTTTGCCTTCACATCTCAAGTTTGCCTACCTTGGGGATATCGGTGATTATTTCTTCTATCTTATCTGAGTTACAAGAAGAGAAGTTGTTACGAGTCTTAAGACATCATAAGCATGCTATTGGTTGGACCATAGCTGACATCAAGGGAATAAGCCCTTTTATTTACATGCATAAAATTTTCATGGAGGATAATCACAAAACTTCCATTGAGCATCAAAGGCGTTTGAATCCAGTGATGGAGGAAGTAGTCAAAAAGGAGATTCTCAAATGGTTATCTGCGGGTATCATTTACCCCATCTCTGATAGTTCATGGGTGAGCCCAGTTCAATGCGTCCCCAAAAAGGGCGGGACAACTGTAATGGCTAACACTCAAAATGAACTCAATCCTACTCGAACAGTGACTGGTTGGCGGGTTTGTATGGACTATAGAAAGCTGAATAATGCCACAAGGAAGGATCACTTCCTATTGCCGTTCATTGATCAAATGTTAGACAAGTTGGCAAGACAAGAATTATTTTGCTTCTTGGATGGATATTCAGGTTATAATCAGATTGCCACAGCTCCAGAGGATCAAGAGAAAACAACATTTACTTGCCCCTATGGTACCTTCGCTTTCAAAAGGATGCCATTTGGGTTATGTAATGCTCCTGCAACTTTCCAGAGATGTATGATGTCTATTTTCGCTGATATAATTGAGAAAACCATTGAAGTTTTCATGGATGATTTTTCTGTGTTTGGTCCTACTTTTGACTCTTGCTTGGAGAACTTAGAAGCTGTCTTACAAAGGTGTGAAGAGACCAATTTGATCCTTAATTGGGAAAAATGTCACTTTATGGTACAAGAGGGGATTGTCCTTGGTCACCGTGTCTCTAAGAGTGGTTTGGAGGTAGACAAAGCCAAAATTGCTGTCATAGAGCAATTACCACCACCTACTTCTGTGAAAGGTGTGAGAAGTTTCCTTAGGCATGCCGGATTCTATAGAAGATTCATAAAGGATTTCTCCAAAATTGCAAAGCCATTGTGCAATTTGTTGGAGAAGGATATGGAGTTTAAGTTTGATAAAGATTGCTTGAAGGCATTTGAAGAATTAAAAAAGCGACTCATCTCTGCACCTATTTTAGTGGCACCCGATTGGAGCTTACCTTTTATCATCATGGCGGATGCTATAACTTTGCTGTTGGTGCTACTCTTGGGCAAAAGAATAATAAGTTGTTTCACCCGATTTATTATGCGAGCAAGACATTAGATGGTGCTCAACTTAACTATACAACTACCGAGAAGGAGATGCTGGCTATTGTTTTTGCATGTGAGAAGTTTCGCTCATATATTGTTGGTACTGAGGTAACTGTTTACTCTGATCACTCTGCTCTCAAATATCTGCTTATGAAAAAGGATTCCAAGGCGAGATTAATTCGATGGGTGTTGCTACTGCAAGAATTCAATTTGAATATCATAGACCGTAAGGGGACGGAGAATCAAGTGGCCGATCATCTTTCAAGATTGAGTATTGAAGCTCAACCAAATGCCTCGGAGGCAATCAATGCATCTTTTCCAGACGAGCAGCTGTTTGCTATTGACCACTCATTAGTACCTTGGTATGCAGACTTTGTGAACTATCTTGTGTGTGGCATTCTACCACCTGAACTTAATTTCCATCAAAGACGCAAGTTTCTACATGATACCAAAAAGTACTTTTGGGATGAGCCTTATTTGTTTAAGAGGTGTTTTGATCAACTCATTAGAAGATGTGTTCCGGAGAATGAACAACATGGCATTCTACATTGCTGTCATTCCTCTGAATATGGTGGTCATTTTGGAGGAGAGAAAACTGCTGCTAAAGTTCTTCAAAGTGGGTTTTATTGGCCTTCTTTGTTTAAGGATGCCTATGCCTTCGTTCTCCAATGTGATAGGTGCCAAAGAGTTAGGAACATCTCAAGAAGGAATGAAATGCCTTTGACCAACATGTTGGAAGTAGAACTCTTTGATGTTTGGGGTATAGACTTCATGGGGCCTTTCCCAAAGTCCTTCAACAATGAGTATATTCTTGTTGGTGTTGACTATGTCTCAAAATGGGTGGAAGCGGTACCTTGTGTATCCAATGATGCCAAAACAGTTCTTAAGTTTCTTAAAAAGAACATTTTCACTCGATTTGGAATACCAAGAGCTATCATAAGCGATGGTGGCACTCACTTTTGCAATCATCAATTTGAAGCCTTGCTTAAGAAGTATGGTGTAAAGCACAAGGTGGCTTTGCCTTACCACCCCCAATCCAATGGTTAAGCCGAGATTTCAAACAAAGAGATCAAAAGCATCCTTGAAAAGGTGGTGGGAACTACAAGGAAAGATTGGTCCACAAAGCTAGATGAAGCTTTATGGGCCTACAGAACCGCTTACAAGACCCCTATTGGTACATCTCCTTATTGAGAGTACTGGCTGTCACCCAAGAGGGGGGGTGAATTGGGTGATAGGATAAAATTAACACCTTTTTGAATTCTTTAAACTCTTACTGAGAATATTTCAAAATATGAAATGGACTGACAGATATAAAAAGATAGACTGAAAATCAAGAGAGCTTAGGGAAGGGATAATGCACACAAGATTTATCCTGGTTCGGTCAACCCAGACCTACATCCAGTCCTCAGGCTCAACCTGAGATTTTCACTACCCTCTTGTTTAATCCTGGCACAAGAGAAGCCTACCACAGGTTTTACGAACACAGGTTCACCTGCCAACCTTTACAGAGTTTTAGAATCTTCTAAACACTCCCCCTTACTACCCGTAAGGTTACCACCCAGTTCACAAAGCACCAAGCTAAGGAACTACCTCAAACAGTCGAGGATTTTAATAATAGGGTTCACTCAATGAACTGATTATGATAAACACTTAAGTATAAGGTTATGTAGAATGAGATACAAGATAGAGCTTAATAATCTGAATAAAGAATAACTCTAGCTCTTCTTTTCTAATGCCCTTAGTCTGAGAAATTTGCAATTCTGTATAGAGCCCTGTTCATCTCTCGTTGTCTTTCGTGTATGCGTTGTATTCATTACTTTGCTCCTGAAGTCTTCAAGTCTTTATATGGAGTATTATATTTTTCTATCCGTTGGAGACTTGGAGAACTAGCCATTGGAAATTTGCTTCAACTAATCTTGCAGAGGATAAGACAGGAGAGACAGATACTGTGAGTAACGTTATCCTGCTGCTACCTGCTACTGTACTTGCATGTCAGCGTATTCAGTAGCGCTAATACTATTTGCTATCGCTAGCTTTATAGTGTGATCTGCACTTAAACTGTTAGCTAACCAAATAGTCATATAATGCACAGAGGTTACTATCGCAAGCTTAATCCATTTGCTCAATGAGATGAAGACAATATAAAGAATATCAGAGCTTTTTATCGATAGCATTTTCTCTTTGATCAAAAAGTATCATATCAGCATATATTCTTCTATCGATTGCTTAAACTACTATCGCTAGATACTCGATTTGCTTATTAGCTTTTAAGGATACAATTATCAAAGAATTCAGAACTTCAAGGTATCGATAGATAAACATTTTAGCGCAAGCAAACATATCAGCTCTTGATTCATTAGCTCTTAGGCACTAGCTATCTGAAAGATCATTATCTGAAGCACTTATGGTTATCGATAGCTTAATCTATTATCGCTAGCTGATTTAGGGACTTAGTTCATTTATCTGCTGGTTTCATCTTCTTATAAGCTCAATGAACTTCTAGCGATGGAACCTTTGCTTAGCGATAGAGGGAGACTTTAGCGATAGTTATTAACCTTGATATTGCTAAGTCTTCACTCGCTATTCCTTTCTTTCAATTAGCTATATAGATACACTTAGCGATAAGGATACTCATTCATTATTGGTCTGCTAAGTTATCATTATTCATTAGAGATATTTTTCATAGATCAGTCTTCATCAAAACTTAATATTCTAACACTTATCGCCTTGTTTTTGGGAAAGCTTGTCATCTATCGGTTGAACTCGAACATGGAGCTTATTGGGCTATTAAAAAGCTCAATTTTGATCCTCAAGCAGCTAGTGAAAGGAGACTCCTTCAACTCAATGAATTAGAAGAGTTTCGTCATAATGCTTATGAGAGCTCTAAACTCTACAAGGAAAAGACAAAAAGACTTCATGACAAGAACATCCTTGTGAAGACTTTTGAGCCAGGGCAGCAAGTTCTATTGTATAATTCTAAACTGAAGCTCTTTCCTGGGAAGCTCAAATCTAGGTGGTCAAGACCTTTCAAAGTTGCAGAGGTATTTGATCGTGGCGTGGTGGAGCTTGAATGTGATGATGGACAAAGATTCAAAGTCAATGGCTAGAGGTTGAAGCATTATTGGGGTGGCCAGGTGGATCGTCATATTGCCACCTTGCCCTTAAGCGATTCCACGTGAAGAGTGAAGGGTCAGGCTGGAGGACTATAAACCAAGCGCTTCTTGGGAGGCAACCCAAGTTCTGAACTTTTCTTTTTCATTTGCAATTTTTCTTATTTTTGTAGGTAGATTTATGTTTGGTCTTTTCTATTTTATAGGTAGAAATCGAATGCTGTGGAATCAATTTGAGGCAAGCAAGAGCAATTACTAAAGATGGAAGCAACTTGTAGTTCAGGGAAGTAACGTTGCTCTTATATTATGCAAGATATCATGAGTCTTTTTGCTTTTCATACATGTGATGTGATTTAGATATTCTTTGATTAAATTTGAATGATTAAATGATATGTGAATTGCCTTGGTGATAACTCTTGGAATTCATGTAAATTCAACACATTTTCCTTGAGTTTTATGTAATAATTGATATATTTTGGACACTCAAGATAGGAAAATGTTCATTTGATTTTGGTTGCACATTATTGTTCATTTGTGTAGATTTTAACCATATTTCTAGTTAGTTGCTTATGCTGTTTTATGTAAATATTGTAGGAATATTTTGATACAATAACCAAGGGATCCCGGTTTAAGAAGAACACTTAAAAATGGGAGAATTTGGGGCTAGAAGCTGAAATTTCAAGAAAAAAGGGAAAATACAAGTTTCTGGACGAATTGTAAAAATTACAGAACAGGACCTCGAATTTCCCAAATTACAGATAGGTCCCCGAATTTCCAAAATTACAGACAGGTACCAGTTTGCCGTGAGCTCACCGCGGCGAACTCACGGCGAGCCAAAACCCCCAAAAAGAGGCAGAAACGATTATAGTAAACCGTGGACTTCGCCGCGGCGAACTACGTGCTCTGCTACGCGTTTTTTGACAGATTTAAGTGATATAAAAGCTAGGGTTTCGAGGGAGCTCGACATTCTTCGACTTTTGGGACATTTTGGGAGTGTTTTGCTCTGTTAGGGCTTGGAGCTTGGTGGGGATTGAGCTTGGGCTTGGAGCTTCAAAGAGATTTGGGCTTCCTCTCTTGGTTTATCTCTTCCATCTTCATTCTCTTCTCTTGTTCTGTTGTAATGTTATATATATATATATGCTCCCATGGAGTTGTAGAACATGAGTAGCTAAATACTTTGATTCTAGGATTATTTTGAACCCTTGTATGTATTGATTCTTGATTCTTCCTCTTAATTTGTGATTAATGATATCTATGTGCTTATTTTACTCCGTTCTTAATGCTTCTAAGTGCTTGATCACCATTTAGATGTTGGGTTCACTTGATTTATGACTCGAGAGAGCTATGTTGAGTGTAGAACTTGGGTAAAATAGTGCAAGAACCTGAAGTTTGTATGACGAATGGATGGTTTTGTTGGTAAGATAGAGATATACTTGCTAGCCTTGCATAGTCACATTAGGGTTGGAGCTTGATAATTGGGTTTTATTAAATTGTAGCAAGAGATTGTGCAATTAATAAGACTAAACACTTGTTATTGACTCGAGAGAGCATTACAAGTACTCTATGAACCCTAGATTAGCATGTGGTTTCGTTGAGAGCTTCTTTGAGGGAAGGTTAATTGAGTTTTAAGAAGTACAAGGGGGATAGATAATCTTAGGACCCATTTTATCCTTGAAGTTGGTGAATCACTTGTTTATAGTTTTATTTTCATTTAGCATAGGTTTATTTTCATTGTTAATATCCAATCTCAACACTTGAATCACTCAAATTAGGCGAGAGTGTGACAATTATTGTTTGACCGGGTTTTGGACAAATCCTCGTGGGAACGATACTTTACTTATCACTTTATTACTTGGCACGACCAGTGCACTTGCGGCGCAGGGCGAACACTTGGCTTATGTGATCTTGGGTAATATGAGAGTAGTTCAATGTAATCAAGGATTTTATAGATGGAATACCAAATCTAGGTGGCATTTGGGTGGTCAAATTCAATGTTTTAGGAAGGCAATGTGGAAATTGGGGTTCTTTTGTTTTGATAGGTTAGCTAGCACTTTGTTTTAAGTGCCATGGCGTTTTGGGATAATGTTGTGACATTATTTTTACAAAATTAGCAACCAAAAGTTTACTCAAGAAAACATGCTCTCTGGTGCCGTGGCATTTTCCTAAAGTGCCATGGCACCTGTCATAAAATTTCAATGACATGCTCTCTGGTACCGCGGCATTTTGCCAAAGTGCCATAGCACCAGAGAAGACACATATAAAGGTTGCTAAGCATGCTCTCTGGTGCCGCGGCATTTTCCTAAAGTGCCATGGCACTAATTTTGCTTTTTGTTTTTTTTTTAAAAAAATTCAAATTTAAATTCAAAACTTTAAATTCTTAGATTATTTAGGTTGTTTTTTTTCTCTCTTTAAAAAAATAAAAAAAAAAATCTGAAAAAAAAATATATCCAATTTTGTTTTCCTTTTAGTTTATTTACATTAATTTACATTAATTATTAATTATCTGTTTAAAAAAAACCTAATTTACATTGAACCCTAAAATCACCCCCTCCTCACCATTGTTCATCGTGTTCATCACACCCCCATTCCCAGTAACCATCACCATCGTCGGCCCCTCTCTTCCACATTTAACCATCGTCTTCGCCATCGACCACTTAGATCCCAGCCACTATCACTGCCGTCGCACCACCTTCAAGAACCCAATGCCTCCGCCGTTCTGTTCCACCAGCTTCGTCACTCACCGCTGAACCCCATCCTAATCGTCGCCTTCCTTCTTCCATCTCATCGTCATATCACCTTTCTCTTTTCCGGCCCAGACGCCCTCACCACCAGTTAGCGCCACCTAGTTCTTTCATCGCCACCATTTACCACCCACATTCCTCCACCGTTGTCATTCACTTCTTCTCCCATCTCAGTCGCTACTCAGTACCCCCAAAGCTTCGACCCTCAACCCCAAATTCTTCCTGCGATTTTTTACTACTCAGTCCGAAACCCCATCACCTCCGAACAATTCCTCCTCTCACTTGGTCTTATCGGCCTCATCACCGTGTTTTCTCTTCTCCCCTGTATGCTCAAAATTTTCGTTTTTCTCACCTATTTCTTGGGCCACCTAGAGGTATTTTCTTTTGATATTCTTTTATCCATTAACTAGCAATAGGCTTAGACTATCTGGTTTAATTTGACTCTTCTGCTTTACTCTAATGTCTAGAGTACTCAATGAAATTCATTTGTGATAGTATCAAATCACTAATGCCTTACAGTTCTCAGTTATGCCATGAAGCTAATAATTTCTGTTCATGAGAGAGCTTGAATGTTGATGTTACTATTATTCCCATGAATGAATCTGACGCTTGATGCCAATTCTGATTGTGGTTTTGTTATGTGGCAGCTTTGGTTTTACTTTACATGCTTTAATCTTTTTGTTTTTCAGTCCTCCTAAGCTCCTGATATTTAATTGGGACTGATTGGCTTATTGATTGATGGCATGTATACTTATCATGAGCTGTGTATTGAGTAGTTGGGCAATCTACTTGGGTGCTGCGAGTATTTAAAAAAGAAGATTTACGATTTGCTTCAAAGAAGCTATGGTTTGGATTCTATTGGATGAGTTTGTACACATTAGTTCTCCTTGAGATGATTAGTGTGTTTATTCCTGATCTGTCTACACGAGCTTTCAGGCTACCTGACTGTCCTGTTCCATTCTGGTGCATCATGGGCTAATTTAAACTGAACACTTGTGTTGGTCTGCAATATTTTTTTTATATATTAGGCAGATTCTTGAGTTTGCAATTTTGAATTGTTTACTTGCTGTCTTGTATATTGATCTCATTCGAAATACACACTTGTGTTTATGCAATAACTGATGTGCTGATTCATTTTGTTGGGCTGGCAGATGTGTAAATTAGGGTACCTCACTTTTTAATTCATGAGGGAGCAGAAAAATTGTGGGATTAGGATTATTTCTGAAGTTCAAACTTGATTAACCTCTCAAATTTAAATTCCAAATTTTTATCTCAGAGAGAAAGAATGCTATGGCTGTGTTGAATGGGAATAATCTAATTTATATTCTCTTCTGTAGGAAGCCTTTGCAATTGCTGCTATGTCCATTTGCTATAAACTTCGTTAATTCTTGTTATGCATGGTAGTTACATCTCTGCTTTGATCTCACATTGTTTATCTCAGTTTTTGCAGATTTCCAATGGCACCTCCTAAAGCAACTAATCGATCAAAAAGGAGTGCCATTGGCAAAGCTTCTTCATCTAAGCGTCACAAGAAAACCGCTCCGTCAAGAGCTACTCATTCAGAAGCATCTACACAGCCTGCTTTCGCATCTCATGACCCTTTAGGCACAATCTTTTGTATACCGGCTGCCCGTTTCAAATATGAAAACAACTTCTCAGATGGCCGGTTAATACAAGAACGAGCCTTTCCTCATGACCACCCACACCCTGCGTTTGATATTATTCAAGAGCGTCAATGGACTTCCTTGTTTACAAGACCGGAGGATGGTTATAGAACACTGGTTCGAGAATTCTTTGCCAATGCACTCTATGGGACAGAAGGTCACTATTTTGTCCGGGGCACCAAAGTAAACATTTCTGTCGACCTTATCAGGCACTATTATAATCTCCCCATAGTTCCTTCTTGCAAATACAAAGAGATGATGGCACCTGGTGCTACTATTCCTCATGGCCAGATTAAGAAGCGCTTATCAAATGGCAAACCAATTCAAGATACATTCAACCGCTGCCATCTACGGGAGGCCGCAAAATTCTGGCACTATTTCTTATGCTCCAATATCCTCCCTACCTCTAGTACCACCAAGGTAGCAGTGGCTCGATATGTGCTTATGTATTGTATTATGGAAAACCATCCCGTGGATCTAGCTTCCATAATTTACAATAACCTGATAAACGCCATCCAGAAAATGGTCAATGAGAAGCTTGACTCAAAGCTTACTATGATTTATCCTCATATGATAGCAGCCTTGTGCATCCAGCAAAAGGTCCCTCATTTTGTGTTGGATAAATTAGAGCCTCCTCAACCGTATCTGTTGGCCTCACTCAAAGAGGCCATTAATGAAGAAATTTGGCTTAATTCGTCTTCAAATACAGATATGGTTCCTTTTAGAGATACTCCTGACTCGGATGATCCATTTACTTCTACGGAGCCAGAGCCACCTAAGGAAACATTTCAACAACGAATCCTCTGAGAGTTAGCTGAGCTTAAATCTGAGTTACATGCACAAGCAGAGTTGCAGGCACGTACTCTTGGTGAGCTGACAGAATTAAAGGCGATGGTCCGAGCTCTTTTGGTGCAGCAGGCGCCACCTCCTTCGTCTTAGAGTCAAGCATCCCTTCCTTCCCGAATTATCCAGGGAAGTATTAGTTCACTTTTCTTTACCTTTTTCACTTCTCTCATTATGACTTGATTGTCTTACTCACATTAGGGACAATGTGAAATTTAAGTGTGGGGGAGGGGTTGAAAATCATGCTTGCATTTCTTGTTCTTCCAATGCAATTGAAAATAAATTTGTTAAAATTGAAATGAGTACATTGCTTATAATTGATTTAGATTTTGAGCTTTTACCCATATTTGAGAATGGCTATAAAAACAATTAAAATATTATAATAGGAAGAATGTTTCAACTAAGCCATATACTTTAGCCTTTTGTATAAATTTTGAGATGAACCTTGAAAAAAGGAGTAGTTTATAACAAAGCAAACAAATGGTTAATTTATGAATACTTTGATTCCTAATTCCTCTAGGAAATTTGACGATCTTTCTTGATTTAGTTGTTTGTTTTAGGATATGATTCAGGTTGTAAAATAAATAATAAAAAAAAGGTGTAAAAAAAAATTGGATACACAACTCCGCTGGCCTTTCTAGACTTAACTTAGTAATCGGGGGCACTTCATCACCAATGTTGGCACTCGCGTCAAACGGTTAAGTCAAAGAGGGTTAAGAGTTGGGCTAAAAGCCTCTTGAGATAATGTTGGAGTAACTGAGTAACCGGTGTTGTACCACTCATGTGCAGAGTCGCGTAAAAATGGGACCTACAACAACTCAAGATTGAATCAAAATAAAAATAAAAATAAAAAGAAAAAATATATATAACCTGAGGATCCTTTTTGTGTTGAATGCATTCTGAATTAATTAAGAGAACTTAAATTTTCTATAGGAGTTAGGAAGCATAATATTCCTTTATTAATCATATTGTTGTCCTTGTTATGCTCTGTTCCTTTGATCAAGGTGAGTTGATGGATGATTACAATTATTTAAAGTTGTTGGCTTGGTGATTCATTCTGATAAATCAGTAACTAAAATAATAACTGATAGCAATATCAAAGTGTGGAGGTGTAACGCTCTTTGTGTTTAAAGATTTCATATGCATTGCTCTTCTTATTTAAAATGTGATTTTCTTTTGCTTGAGGACAAGCAAATGTGCAAGTGTGGGGGTGTGATGACTCCCCATTTAACATTGATTTAGGGCTTATTTAGAAGATATTTGGGGAGTCATCAATGCTAATTAAAGGAATTTTGAGAGCTTTTTAGAGCAAATTATGCAAATTTGTCATATAAGCTTAATTTAATTATTTTTGAAATAAATATGATAATTTATTAGAAAATTTGATTGGCATGATTCCCTCACATTTATGCATGATTTTGATAGGTACAAATGGATATTCTAAGCTAGGAAGGAGAAGAAAAGCAAAGGAAAAGATTGGAGAAAGCTGGAGTTTAATTGCTGAAAATTGCTGGAAATTACCTCTGGTGCCATGGCACTGCACCTGAGTGCCATGGCACGGCGCGAAAATCCCTAAAAATTATGACTTCGCACAGATTCGTTTTTTATCATTTTAAAACACATAGGGCACGAAAATTAGAGGAGAACCAGCCCCCTTTGAACCCTAGAACCCATAGGAACCATTAGACTCATTGATACACACATCTTTGGAGCTCGGGTTTGCAAAATTGGAGGTTGAGAAGCAAAAATTGGAAGGATTTCTTGCCCACGGTAATAGATTCTTCTTGTTTTTTCAATTCTTTGTTACTTTGGTGAATTAAACATGGGATTTCTTTGTATTTTCTGGTTTAATCCATTCATGAGTAGCTAAATCGTTTGTTATAGGATTGATTCAAACCTTGTATGGATTGAAACCTAATTGTTTCCTTTTCTTTTAGAATTTAATGACTATTTATGTTGATTTATCTTGTTCTTAATGCCTCTAATTGACTGATCACCCTTTAGAGCGATTTGTTCATTTAAATTATACTCGAGAGAGATAGTTTAGATGTAGAACTAGGGTAAATCAAACTAGACTTGAAGTTTAAATCAACTAACGGATGGTTTGTCGGGTAGAATAGAGATATATCTATCGACCTAGTTTTGTCATATTAAGGTTGGCTCTTAAGGCATACTTTTATTAATTTGTAACAAGAGATTGAGCAAGTTAATGACAAGTATAGAATTGATTTTGACTCGAGAGAGCGTTTCAAGTACTTTAGAATCTTAGGCAAACATAAATTGTTATTTAAAGACTAAAGGAAGGGAAATTAATTAGGGTTCATGAAATACAACGGTGAGAATTAATCCTAGGCTTAGTTCTTTGATAAATTAAATCTTTCTTATTTGTTTCTTTATTTTTATTTTAAAATTAGTTTTCAAAACCAGTTTCTAAAAGAATTTGATTTGTTCAACTTAATTGAGTTTATTGGCCTGTTGTTTGATTGGGGTTTTAAAACAAATTTCTGTGGGACGATAATTTATTACTACGTTGCGATCCGTACTCTTGCGGGTGAACAACAACACACTTTGGGGGGATCGGTAGCCATGAGTGATGAGGACACTCCAGAATTCAGAAAACGAGGTAGGCAACTGACAATTGAATTCAACAGATTAATTGCAGCTGATCCTCGGATTCATATTTCACTTGCTCCGCTTGGCGATGGCATCACCATCTGCAGGCGCATCTCTTAATTATTGTAACGCCAATAGAGTGCAAATTTACAGATCATGTTGTGTTACAAATAAAAAAATAAGCAAGCATTGACCCGCATGTGGGGTTTGGAAATTTATCCTCAAATTCGTGCTTGTGCCGTCTTTGAATCTCTAACTGGAACAGGATCAAAATTGATTTTTGAATGCCTACCTTTTTTCAGAAGACCCGTGTTGATGGCATTTGAAAGGTTACTTTTGAAAGATTTCTTTTCAATCTCAATGAGAGCAATGATATTTGGAGTGAACTATTGGCCTTGAGGTCATCGTTCAGTTATCAAAAAAGATCTTTTAGTCTAAATCTTAATGGTGCTTGAAATTTAATCATGGTCTTGGAACTGCTTATCTCCAGGCAATTATTTGTTTGACATTAATTGATTGAAAATTCATGTTGTCATCCATTTTTTTTGGGGTTACTAACGGCTTTTCTTGAAGCCGTCGGGCCATCTGCTTCAAATTGGATGCTCTTCATGTTTGCACTCATGTACTAGTGTTTCTTTACAGGATAGAGAGCGGAATTTTTACTCTTTCTCGTTCATTCATTATTGTATTGACTTTATTTTTGTGAAAGGGTCACGGTGCAATTTTGTTTTGGAAGTTTCCACTCATGAGTGATGGGTACCCGGACCTATTTAAACATTAATGTTACCCTAGAAGCATAAAAAATATACTAATTTTGTGAAACTCTGACAAAGTTAATTTTTGATGGTTAATTGACATGATGATGCTGATGTGGCTATGCCACTTAGGAAGTACTGCCATATGAATTATGCCATGTCACCATCATTTGCCTTCCCTCCACGTCACTCCTCGTTCTGATCTCATCTCCCAGGGTCCCAGCCCCACCTTCATCCAACAATATAAAATGAGTTAGTGAAGGGAAGGTAATGGAGGTAGGGCTGGGAACCTGGGATCCGAGTGAGGGGAGCTACGAGGGATGCAGGGAAGGAAGATAATGGTGACTTGGCGTAATATGTGGCAGTATTGCTTAGGTGGCATAGCCACATCAACATAATTGGCAGCTAACAGTCAAAATTAACATTGGAGTTAGGTGGGATAAATTTGCTATGTTTCTTACATTTCCGGAGTAATGTTAATCACAGAGTGGAAGCTTTCAAGACAAGTACACATTAACCCTTAATGAAATAATAATGTATACTTAATAGATAAAATAAAAACGTTATTAAATTTTAAAACAAATTATTGACCTTTAAGGTTTTTTTTTGAACATGTTAAAAAATCGCCTTATAAATAGGATGAGTATATTTGGCCAAAAAAAAATAGGATGAGTATCATCAGCATAAGTTATAACTTCAAAATCTGGTTTAAATTAAAACACCATATCTTTGTTAATGTAATATCTAATTGACTTTTTATAGATATTTAAGAAGCAAAATTTGTCACTTAATCATAATATAGGTTATGTATTACTCCATTCGTTCCTAAATATAGGACCAGTTGACTTTTTTAGAAAATTATAATAAAGCTAGATAAGTTATTTATAAATTGATTTGCCTAATTTTTTTCTCTAAACCAATTTATTTGACATATAAACTAACACATAATCCGTTTTTTTGTGAGAAAACTAACACATAATCTAATAGTACATAAAATACATTATAATTAAGTGGCTCATTTAGATTCCTTAATTTCTAAAAAAAAATCAACTAGATATTATATTTAAGAATGAAGGAAGTATCAGATTCTATATTAAGTATTAATTTATAAGTCAAATAAATCAATTTAAAAAAAATAAGATAAATCAATTTATAAATAACTTATTTATCTTTATTTTAGAGTAAAAAACTAGCTTAAAAAGGTTTTAACCATCAGCTTAGCTTTACTGACCTAGCTCATCACTAAACTAAAACGATTACAATGAAAGGCCAAATCTTAAAAATTTCTTTGCTTATGAAGATCTTATGTCTTCGCTTTTGTAGGTCTTATAAGCGTATTATTTCGTCATTAACTCTCACTCCATATTGTTCAATATATTTAATTAAAACAGTTCAACGCCCATTCCATTTCGAATGGACAATTAAACCATAAATATAGCTTAATGTCTTATTCAATTTTAAAATAAGATTCGTCAAACAAACATTAAGTTATACATGAAAGCATTTCGATTAACTTACCTTAACCCACTCATTTGGAGTGGCTTATCAAAACTGAAATCCAACCCCTTAATTAGTCCCTAAGAATGGTGAACCGTTCTTGAAAAATCGCAGTTAAATAAGCAAGCAAAATTTTCCACTAATACAAAAGACTTCCACTAAGAATGGCGGACTTGCTACCCTTGGCTTTGTAGCAATTCCTTGATGCAAAAGACTTCTGCCCCTTGCGAGATGATGCCATGGCCCGTCGTCTCTGTTTATTCAGCCGCTTCGTGAGTTCAGCATCATTTTGTGTCATATCTTCATCATTTTCCTCCTGCAAATCAAAAAGCTAATTGACGCTCGTCAAGCTATAATAGTCCAACGAAAAGCAATGTCCCGAAAACTGGACTGGCCAGAATTGAAAGTGAAGCAGTTCCTGTTTCAATTGTCTGAAACTTCGACAAAGGTTCAATTGAAGAATTTTAAGGAACATATATTAATATGTAAATAAATATTTGCAAAAAATAATATGAAGACTTGACTAACTAAACCGTAAATGACACAGTGGAATGGAACGAAGTAAAGGAAGTTTTCATACATCGTCACTTGCATCTGGCTTCTCAGAATCATTGCTCTCAACTGCTTCAGAGTTTTCCTCTTCATCCTTACTTCCATTTACCTCATCCTGATCAAAACATAATCTCCATCTGTAAAATCTAACTCAATGCAAGATAGCAGAGAAAACAGAATTCCGCAACTTATCAAATAAAATGAAACAGCTTAGCTAGCTGACGACTATGATAAGCCAAACTAGAACTGTACACAGAGTTCAAAGGACGAACCAAACTGCATCCCTTCTATAAGTCACGTTTCAGTATGTATGAGATATTCCCTCCCTGTTTCAACTTTTGTTAAAAATTATGTAGTTGAATTCACAATTATCAAGTTACACACTCTAAAAGCATGAGATATCACTACACTCATTGTGCCACATGTTTTTCCTGCAGGCAAAACACTATATTTCTATGTCCATTCACTCTATATATATACATACATAAACACACTGGATTCACTTTTTTTGAAATGGATACTGCAAAATATTCATGGCTAAAAACACATCTATGGTGCACGAGGCTTTCTTGCTGATGGCAGCCACCAATTCCTATGTATACCATTTTAAAATACACACACACACACACAAAAGATGAATGCATAAAACTGAAGACAGCGCTATTATTTAAATGAACAAAATCCTAATCCTAAAAAAAATAGCATTCTTTTGTCAGTACAAAATAGCATTTTGTCTAATACGTCTTCTTAACAAGTAAAACCCTTTCATATCCTCAATCAAGAGAATAGCAATTTCATTTCACTAACAAAAGAGCAAACTGCAAGGGTTAAAGTATACTTAAGAATAAATCAATCATAACAGGAAGAGGCATCAACATAAAGCTTCTCAGCTTAAACTTCACAGAAATCTTACATGAAAAATATTCTAACCCCCTTTAAGGGATAGACCAATCCCTAGACTTGTAGTCTAAATATATTTTTTGAAGATAAAAAAGTCTTAATCTAGTTTTTTAGAATAACTAAATACTTCTTGTCCTCAACTTCAACCAACATGAGAGACATTACTTGATGAAAAATAAAGGGAAACTAATTCCAGATATGTATTTACTTGACATCACAGATAGTAAGCACACCACTAAAATCTCCTTAATGGCAACAAAAGCTAACGGAGATGAATTGCACTAGCTCCCACTAAAATCATCCGAATGAGTACCAATGTCTTCACTGCCTTCAATGAACTGCACACTAAGTTTAACAGCTATAAAACAGAATGAAAAGCAAGATGAATTTTTGACAGTCTACCCATTGTAACCCTTCTGTTGAATACCACACTTCACCAAATAACTCTTTCATGTTAGCATAAAGCTAAAAGATAAGGGATGTTTTCTTCTAGATTAATATTCCCATGGCCCATGCCGTCATTAAATATATTCTTCTTTTTTGGCCATAATGTAATATTTCTTGCTGTAACATCTGATGTTTTAACTGCAGATAGTTGAAGTTTTAACCTTTTAACCGAATCCTTGACACTTAAAGAGACCCCTATTCCAACCAAAGTTGCAAGGCTCATGCTTGTCTCTGACGTTCTTCATAATAGTAGTGCTCCAGTAAGAAATGCATCAGCATATCGCACCAAGTTTGAAGCAACATTGACTGACATAATGGAGAGTTTTAATGACTTATATCGTAGTGTTACAGGACGCATTACTGCTGAGGCCCTAAAGGTAGGCTGGACAAGATTTGGTTGTCTTAGTATAATTGTTGGTTATCCTTGTATATAAATGTGATCTTTGACTGAAATATTTCAGGAACGAGTGCTAAAAGTGCTGCAAGTGTGGGCAGATTGGTTTCTCTTTTCCGATGCTTATGTGAATGGCTTACGAGCCACATTTCTTCGATCTGGCAACTCTGGTGTTACATTATTTCATTCCATCTGTGGTGATGCACCTGAAATTAAGAAAAATATGCATTCTGATGATACAATTGATGGCAGCAAGAGCAACCAAGTTCTGGGAGATATTCAAGTGGTCGGAGAGAAACAAGTACTGAGCCTGAACCAGTGAGTTTCTCTGGATGGGACCATTATGGAGACGATGACTCACAGGGCCTAAACTCAGTATCTCTGGCACAATGTTTGCCCATTCCATACCCTAAATTGAAAGCCTTCACAAAAAAAAGAAAAGAATGATCCAGTTTTACCAGCTTCTAAATGGGCTCGAGAGGATGATGATAGTGATGATGAACACAAGGGTCGTGGAAAGGATTTGGGATTAGGCTACTCGTCCTCTGGTAGTGAAAATGTTGGTGATGGTACTATTAAGGCAGATGAGCTGGAGTCTGCTGCTGATACAAGCATTTCTGCACTAGCTGATAGTGGATTGAATGAAGAGCAGAGGTTGTATATTTCTTCATCTCATTTTGCTCTCCTATTTTATAATTTCAGTAGTAGATATGTTTGTCTTTGGAATTTATAGTGTACATTTTGTTCTGCTTGTAGGTGCAGACTTTGGATTTTAGTTTGTTATACTGTTGACTAATCAAAGAATATTACTAATAAATTTCCTGTAATAAGTAAGCAGGCTGTTCAGGAAGAAATCATCAAACTAAATTAGAATGAAGAATTGAGTTCATTAGGGAGTGGTTTTATGGAAATATCCTGGTACTTTTTTGTATTGCTACCCTCTAATATAAATAGAGGTGTTGACCTGGGCAAAACAGCCTTCTGCGTACAGTTTTTTTCTGAGATTGTCTCTCTTAATTCCCGACCTCTACCAGCCCTAGCATCTCTATTCTATTGGTTTTCTGATTTCGCAACTTTGTTCCCTTCTCATTCGCACTCAGTTCATCCTTGTGGTTCTATTCTTTGTGCAAGCACTTTACATTTGTTTTTTAGGTTGCAAATACTTGTGCTGATTATGAATGTTTGATGGTATTGTTTGAAGAATTCTTAGAATATCACTCTTAGGATAAGTAATGGTATTTTCTTGTTTTACATAATACTCATTTAAAGGCCAGGTAATGTTTTTGCTCAGGTATGTTATTTATTGCTCATTTACCATGGTTGTTATACAGGCAGAAGTTGAGACGCCTAGAAGTTGCTTTAATTGAATACCGAGAGTCTCTTGAGGAGAGGGGAATAAAAAATTTGGAGGAAATTGAGAGAAAAGTCACACTGCACAGGAAACGGCTGCAAGCAGAGTTTGGATTATCAGATTCTGGAGATGATGGTCAAGGAAGTAGTAAGTAGTTTTTAAAATGCTACATGCCAAATGTTCTAAAGTCCTGAAGCAACGGTTTAATTGTAATTATAGCCACTCAATTTAATTGTGTCAGAAGCCATAGTTCTTCGCTTGAATGTCTAGCAAAAGTGGTTGGGTTTTCTATGGGTGAACTGGAATCGGGGTGATGAAAAATGATATTTCTTTTATGTTATTCAGATATATGCTTTCTAACAGCATGAACTTATTCGATTATTAACATGCTACATGCCAAATGTTCAAGAATTCTGTTAAAACTTGAAACAAAAATCAACATTTTTCCTTATTATGTGACGTAACTGTTGCTTTATGAATTGGTGTTATTATTATGAAACTTGACAATTTATTTATTTTTAATACTTGCAGGAAGAACATCTTCAGAAAGGAGGGACATGCGAGATGATTCACATGATGTCTCAAGAAAACGCCACCGTAGCCGTAGTCGAAGTCATAGTCCACAACGGAGATCATCAGGCAGAGAGAGAGAGAGAGAGAGAGAGGGAACATGATGCAGACAGGGACCGGGATAGATAGAGAGATAGAGGAGGTTATGATTTTGATAACGATAGAGGTAGGGAGAGGGAGAAAAGTGGAAGCAGAGAGAGGGATGATAATGAAAGGGAGAGAGGCAGAGATAGGGACCGGAGGAGACGGGTGAAATAAGAGATGACACATGACGCTGGAGTGTACATTTGTTTGACACACTAGACGAGCGTTGGCCCTTTGCCATAGACAGTTTCTTAAGGATGGTTTTCCCATGGGGAGAGAATCAATCTGATTTTGGGTAGAAGTTATAATTTTAGCCAGATGTATTATCAAACATTCTTCACCCTGGTGTTATTTGGGTCAATGAACTATTGTTTTGCTGCTTCAAATCATGTATACACAACGGGGGTTTATGCCCATGTTTCATTTGCTTCTAGCTTCTGTAGTGTTCTAATCTTGAAAATTTAATTTGAATCCTCAAGTTGAAGGGAGTTAAAGCATGTACGGTTCACTGTTAAGAATGTGAATTTGCCATTATTCTGTCACTCCTAGTCCCAAAGGATCTTTTAAATTTGTTAGTGGTGTTGCAAGCTTTTTTGATAGGCACATGTATCATCTTCGGGGAGGTATTACCTAGTAAACGTGGGTACTTCTTTGCGTAAGGGGATTCAAATCTTATTTGCTGCTGTGAGGAATCAACACATGACTAAATCTGACCCTTGTAAGTGATTTGCAGGCTCAGCCATTAATTAGCATTGATAACTTGGTTTTTGCTAAATAAGACATATTACATGTACATATTAAGAATTCATAATTTTATTTGCCGAATCAAGAAATTCTCATTATTACTAGCTTATATCAAATTTGAACGGATGCCTTGTACATATGTTATATATGCATACGTATGCGCGTGCTTGATAAATTCCTTTATGGTCCATTGGAACATTATCCTCCCTTTGCAGCAATGGTTTCATTATTTTTTATTTTTTTTTCATTTGATCACTTCATGGTGAAATAAGGGATGATCATGAATGAAGAATACCAAGCTCTTCTTAGAAACCATACTTGGACCTTTGCTAAACCTCCTCCTATCAAACTTTTAATAGGTTGCAACCAGTTATTTTGTTGAACCTCAAAGTTTTGATGATAAACAAACATAATTTAGACTAAGAAAATTATATCTCTTAACTTAGAAAACATTTTAAAACAAGTTTTGAAAACTAAATTAAAAATGCTCGATAACTTGGTAGACCATCGAGTGTTGCAAGGCTTCAATTATCGATGGCACACGGAGCATATTTCGAGCATTGAATTTTACAAACAAAATTATTGAGTGTTGAACATTTCATTGATTATCAAAGTATTTTTCCGTCGGAAATTCCACCGTCGCAAATCTATTTACCGACGGAATTTTTTTTCCGTCGGTAATTACCGGCGGAATTACCGACGGAATTCCGTCGGTAAAATTACCGACGGAATTCCCGTTGGTAATTTTAATAATATTATTTTATTTATAAATTATTATTTTAATTTAAATTAAATATTAAAATATTATTATCGACGGAAATTGCCGATGGAATTTCAGTCGGTAATTTTTTTAATTTTTTTTAAAAATTTAAGTTGCCACGTGTCGCACTCTCGTGCTGCCATGTGTCCCTTCTCACATCTAACCACGTGTCGCTCTCTTGTACCGCCACGTGTCCACTACTACAGAATTATCTTATTGCGACGCAACAATAGCGGCGCTCATAGAAAAAAGCGCCGGTATTGGTAAAGAAGGAGCCTATACCGGCGCTTACCAAGAAAAGCGCTGGAATAGAGGTAAGCCTATACCGGCGCTTGTTACTAAAAGCGCCGGTATAGGGTTTCAGTTTACATTTATTTATTATTTTTTTTTATTAAAATACCTATACCGGCGCTTTATTTAAAAGGCGCCGGTATAGGGGGGTCCAAAAATTTTTGGAAGGACTCCCTCCAAAAATTTTTGGACCCCCCTATACCGGCGCTTTTTTAAAAAAAGCGCCGGTATAGGCTAGTAATTAATAATTTTTCGTTTTTTAATAATAATTGAAATAAGAGTTTAATATTAAATATTAAAACATTAATTATTTATTTTAATGCACCTATACCAGCGCTTTATTTAAAAAGCGACGGTATAGGGGGGTCCAAATTAAAAATTTTTGGAGGGAGATTTCCCTCCAAAAATTTTTGGACCCCCCTATACCGGCGCTTTTTAAAAAAAGCGCCGGTATAGGCTAGTAATTAATAATTGTTCGTTTTTTAATAATAATTAAAATAAGATTTTAATATTAAATATTAAAACATTAATTATTTATCTTAATGCACCTATAAAAAGCGCCGGTATAGGGGGTTCAAATTAAAAATTTTTGGAGGGAGATTTCCCTCCAAAAATTTTTGGACCCCCTATACCGGCGCTTTTTAAAAAAAGCGCCGGTATAAGCTAGTAATTAATAATTGTTCGTTTTTTAATAATAATTAAAATAAGAGTTTAATATTACATATTAAAACATCAATTATTTATTTTAATGCACCTATACCGGCGCTTTATTTAAAAAGCGCCGGTATAGGCCAAAAAATTGGAGGGAAATTTCCCTCCAAAAATTTTCGGACCCCCTATACCGGCGCTTTTTAAAAAAAGCGCCGGCATAGGCTTCTCTTTCTCTTTTTTATTTCCTCTCGTCTTTTCACTTTTCACTTTCTGTCGTCATTTCATTTCCTCTTGCTGGTGTTCACCTTAGCTTCATCTTCACCTCGCCTTCAGTCACGCCGCCGTTCACGCCATTCTCACCGTCGTTCAAGCCGTTCTCGCCGCCGTTGTCGTCTGTTCTTTAGTCACGCCGTTCACCTTTGCTCTGCCATTTCATCTGTCGTCTGTTCTTCAGTCACGCCGTTCAAGCATCCAAGCCTCTTCCCCAAATCTTTGCTTCATTCGGTGAGTTCCCCCTTGTTTTTGCTTTTTTTTAACTTGTTTTAGTCTCTGGGATTCCCAGATTTTTGTTGTTTGAGAAACAAATGTTCTAACATCTGATTCATTGTATTTAAAGGTGCGGTTTTTGCAAACAAAGCTGGTGGGGATTTTTCGCCTCATTCTTATTCAGATAAATTAGGTGAGTTTATGTGTCTTTTGCATTTTTTTTTTCATTTTTTTGTTCTGCGTCGCTGGAAGCCGTAAACCAAAGCTGATTCATTGTTTATACTTGTACATAGCATGTACTCTCTTATCAAGTTTTAGTTTGTGCAATAAAAAGTTTTAGTTTGTACATATTCTTCTCTGTTTGAGTTACTGATGTGTATGGACTGCCTGGAATTGTATAGAATTGCTGGAATTTTTGCAATGATGCAGGTGGGTGTGAATTAAAAAACAAATTATATATTTTAAAAAAAATATAACCTATAGCGGCGCTTTTTACGAAAAGCGCCGCTATAGAGAGGCCTATACCGGCGCTTTATTACCCAAAAACGCCGGTATAGATGGGCCTATACCGGCGCTTTTTGTAAAAAGCGCCGGTATAGGCCTTTTCAGTTTCAATAAAATTTAATTAAAACATGACTTATAGCGGCGCTTTTGGGTAATTAAGCGCCGCTATATGGTCACCTATAGCGGCGCTTTATAAGCGACCTAACCTATAGCGGCGCTAGCTATAGCGGCACTTCAAAAGCGCCGCTATAGGGGTCAAAAAAGCGCCGCTATAGGTGTTTTCTGTAGTAGTGGTCGCTTCCACAAATTGCCTTCAATTTTGTCTTCACAGAGATTCGAACCCCTAACCTGTTGGGACATATCTGATGCCTTAACCAGTTGAGCTACGAACACCTTGTGAAATTATTGGCAAACTATTATATTTATAATATTTAAACTCCCATTATTATAATTATATTTAATCTTAATATATTATGAAATATTTTATAATTATTAATATATAATTTACATATTAATAATTCTATTATTTTTTATAAATAATTTTTATATTCATATACAATCCATTATATTTAGTATTTTCATTTTATATTATTATATTATAATTATTTTTCATTTTATTTTATGACATTTTTAAATAATTATTTTATTATATATATTATTAAAATATAATTATTTTCGTTTTTATTACTAATATTTAATTATTTATTAAAATTAAAATTAAATTTGCAATAAATTTACATCACGTGTATATATTAATTTTTATTAAATAAGTTTTATTTATTTATAAAATATTTTTTAAAATAAATTAATATAATATTTTATTTTTATATATTATTTATAAATTAAAATAATAATTTATTTATAAAATAATAAATAATTAATATTACCGACTGAAAATATTCCGTCAATAATAATATTTTAATATTTAATTATTATTAAAATAATAATTTATAAATAAAATAAAATAATTAATTAAATTACCGACAGAAATTCCATCGGTAATAATATTTTAATATTTAATTATTATTAAAATAATAATTTATAAATAAAATAATATAATTAATTAAATTACCGACGGAATTTCCGTTGCAAATCCGTCGGTAATTACCGACGGAATTTTTTCCATCGGTAAATTCCGTCTGAAATTTGTTGTTTTTTTGTAGTGATTGTTGTTTTCCTTTATCTAAATTTTCTACCCTCACTCATTTTTCTTTATTTAGTGCATCTATTGACTAACTAATAGAGTAGTACATTTCTCTATATAGTTGCTTCTCATATAGTTAGTTACTTTAAATTGATGAAGAATGAGATTACACACTTGATGAAATAAAAAAGATTGGAGAATAATTTTTTTTTTTTGATAGAAGGAGAATAATAGTTATACTATACGTTCATGCGCATTTTTGTGGTTCAAGAACCCCAAGAATTACTTTAAATTTTTTAGTATATAACAAAAAACAACTTTTAGTAAGCAACTTTGTGATTTATTATAAAAGGATAAAGTCAGATGAAAATATCACGAACCTTGCATCATCTACACAGAACTACATCCAGGGGCCAAAGCCCAAACCACAAAACTCTAATATATCAAATAACGTACGCCACCAATACATATCCTAATAACCATGTCCAACGCAAGGGATGGGGTTCAAAGAACCATCCAGACTGTCTCAATTCTTATAACCATTCATCTGCACCGCCACGCAACAAACGTTGCACCAAATCAAAGCAGATGGAAGTAAAGAGCATACCCGCCGATTGATCACAAAAAGATAATAAATCTTGAAATCCACCAATATGCGCTTCACTCTCCGTTCGCCAGGGCATCGCTGTCACTCTCACTAGAGGAGAGAAATTGGTCAGGGCAACGGACTGAAATTGATCCCGATTTCCAGTGCAGGGAAATAGGGGTACGAACAGGCTGCACAATGTGTTGCAACCCCCAGTCGTCACATTAACCCATACACACAAAAAAATTAAGCAGAATACATCATCATTTATATACTCTTGGTCCTATTTATTTATTGCTTCATTCACATTAATAAAAAAAAAACCTTATATCTCATTAATGTTACCTTAAAATTTAATATTTTTGTATTCTTTTCCCTATTTAATATACAATATAACATATGAAAATAAATTAACTACATAATTGTACATTCATATGAGAAATTTCTCTCTCTGCCTTATAAGTATAACCAAAATATGCATAATGGGTACTTATTTATATCACGAATACATCTTTTCTTTATACATATAAATCAACCGTTAATCAGCGTCTTTTCTGGATTCTATTACCAGGTATCTGAACAATCAATTACCCAAGTTTCGGGGTTCAAGGCTTTCCCTCCAAATACAAGTACCTCCTTTAGAACTCTAACTCCAGACCTCAATAGATCTAACGGGGCATTACACTATTAGACTAACTATGGTTGGTTTATCACCAATACATTTTTTTAAAATTTAAATTATATACCTCCATCTATATATCTTGTTTAGAGTTGAAAAATGAGCCGAGCCGGTTGAACATGCCCAATTAAGTGGAGGGTCGGGCTTATAAAATATATCCTAAAATAGGTGTTGAGCCTAAAAGGACCAGCTATAATGCCGCGAGCTTAAACACGTCATCCCATTAAATCCATCAATTTGCTTTTTAGGTAATGGTTTCTACTTTTTGACTTATTTTCCAATATGTGTTATATATTAGAAGTTGTAATTTACATTTTCCAACTATATAGTAATATAAGTGTACTTTATTTTGAAACCTTCTTATACTTTTCAAACATGTTTACAACATATGTTGTTATTTTGTTTAGTTATATCAATGATTTATGAAAAAAGCTTACTCAATTTTCAACAATATTATTTTGGTTCTTAATAGTTTTGCATAGAAATTTCTTCTTATAAAATGTTGATAAAATTATTTTTTATTGATGCCAAATAAACAAAGAAATAAATTTTTTAATCGCCTTTGAGAATGTTCGAGTGTATCATGTAGATCATTAAAAAAGAAGCCAATAAAATACACACATAATTTGAATACAATTATTCTATTTACAAAAAAATGATAAAAAATTAATTCTTTGATGTTATCTTTGTTTTAGATAAAGAATTTTGTTGTTTTTACTTAATTTCTTTAAAAGGATAAAAGCATGAGAGTAAACAGGTTGGGCTCTTAAAATATGTATTTTTTCGAATTTGAGCATTAAACGGGTTGGTCCGTTTAAGCTCAAGCCCATGCAGGGCCAGCCATGTAAGGCCGGCCCTTCTTGTTTTATCAGCTCTAATATTTTTTGTTTCTTATTTTAAGAAATCTTATTTGTTCAGTATTACATAAAACAAACCAAGCTAAGTTTACGTCTCGTGGTTTTCAACTTTTTCACTTTATTTTTGCCTCTACACTCATATTCAATTTATGGAATGGTTTTAAGTTTTTTAATAACTTGATTTCAACTTCCACGCACCTATGTTTTTACTCCTAATCTCTCTCTTGCTGACAGTGATTGTGCGTCGGTGTTACCTAAATGGGTTGGGTCCTAAAACTTCAATAAGAAATGACTGAGATAAGAAAGACAGAAAATTATTGATACTAGTATTTGCATATACAGACATACTCCCTCAGTCCTTAGCTAGCTATTATCCATGAAAGAAAATTACCTAAACTAAACATGTTAAAAAAGACATTCAAGATTAGTTAATATCTGAAAATTGATTACATTTGTTCATTTGTATCCTTAGTTAATTCTCTTTTTTCGCTTCTATGCTCAAATAATGCCATTTTTTCATTTTTCCAATGTTAAAAGGATTAAAGATTGCTTATTTAACTTACTCTTTATCGTCATGAATGTAGAATTATACTACTAAGCATTTTTCTTTTTTCCTTTATGGATTTAAGAGCCAATGTGTTTTTTCTCTCCTACTTCAAAATACTTGTAGCTGCTTAGAAGCACTTGTTTTTTTTTCTTTTCAGTAAAAATGCTCAGTTTTCACTTTGATAAAAAGTCATCGTCACGACATCTCATTAAATGTTAGAAATAATTGCAAAAGAGTAGATGAAATATTAGTTACAAATAAATAATTTTTTTAATTCTAATATATTTGTCCATAGGGTACTAAATAAATGGTGAAAGGAGAATGTATAATGTGGGCCAAGTGTTTTAATTTTTCTTCCTTATATAATTAGGGATTGAGGGTGTAGTTTGAAATAAATTAAAAAATGAAAGTGGAATGTATGAGGGAAGTGGCATACCTGATCATTGTGTTGTTCCGATGGTGGAAGGAGACTCGGGCTCATTGAGTTGTCCCGGTGTTCAAAATCAGCTTTGCGTATGGCGCGCCACCCACACTTTATTAAGACATTTGCATCCACTCTCCTACCACCATGATCCCAACATTCAAGTATCAAGGGAATGAGACTGTACTCGCTTAATTGTAGATAATGATTGAGTTCCTTCCTTTGTTTCCAAAACACAAACCACAAATGACCTGACTTTATTTCTTCCTTATAGTAACACGCTTTCACTAGAGTCAGGGGCCCGAGACCACGTGGTTGAAATGTAGCAAAATCAAACCGCCAGCTCGGCCAACCTAACTTATCATCCAGCACAATGTATAACCCAATTCCTAAAATTTCTTCGCCAGAAGGAGGCATTTCTATCATAATTAAAGCTTTACATTCGTCATCTAGGCAAAGCTCAATTTGATTCTCAAACCATGATGGTATTTCACTCCCTGGAATTTTCACCCCAAGAAAAGACTCTTCCGCCTATACCAAAAAAAAAAAAAAAAACAACACAAATCACATTATACAGAATTCGCATCAAAATATACATAAAACATATGTATGTACCTGTTGGTCAATTGTAGCAAAGAGATGTAATATTTGTTCATCTACCACTGTTTCCATTGAACCACATTCTTCTGCATCAATTACATATAAATGTGGTCCAGGTTGTGGCAACGAGCGAAGTTCTGAGCATGCATTCAAACGAAGAAATCGCAGTCTTAAAAGACTGGATATGCAGCCAGCAGGTAGATTCTTGAACTTGTTTCCACTTAGATCTAATGACTCCAATGATGATAAGCCACCCATGTCATATGGAATGGATCCATCATCAATATTGAGGTAGCTTAAATCTAAATCTGTTAGTGATTTAAGATTGAAAATTGAAGCAGACAATGTTAAGCTGTTATGAATAAAATGACCCCAAAACATGTGCTTTAACAGAGAAATCAAGCTCCATGAGTTTGACGTTGACCTTATGCACCCACGAAGTGACAATTTCTTGAGTTTTTCTAAACCACAAATGGAACTAGGTACTTCTGCAATAGCAGTTTCACTTGCATCAATTTCCTCCAAGGCTTCAATTTCATTCAAGTTTTCTGGCAATCTATCAAATTTTGAGCAGTCAGCAATATCAAGTAGTACAAGACGCTTCAACTTCTGAATGCTTTGGGGAAGGCAAACAAGATTTTTACAACCTCTTAATTTCAAAGCTTTAAGACTGGTCAATAATCCGAGTGATTCAGGAAGCTTGACTAAATTTGTCTCCCCAGCATCTAGCCTTTCTAGATTTTTCATACTTTCCCCAAACTCAGGCAAAAATTTGACTTGAATGCACCCACAAAGAACAAATTCTTTTAGAGCACTCATTTCCATCTTTTTTAGACGATAGGCTCTAAGATTTTTGCACCCTTTCAAATTCAACACTTGAAGCTTTTTGTGTTGTCCAAGTGAAGGATGTAGTTCAACAATGCCTTCACAACCTTCAAGTTCTAATATTTCCAAATTTGGAAGTTCAGAGAAATTAGGAGTTTCAATCAAGTTTTTGGAATAACTCAAGTCCAAAAACTTCATATTCTTCGAGCACTGTTCAAACAAATATATCAAAATCAATGCAAAAGTACATTGTGCAAACGAGCATACTCAATTACAACATCCAAGGACAAGGTGTCTTACCAGGCTCTTACTCCAAAGCTTCTTTAATCTGCTTTGAGGCATTCTAAGATCAACAAGTTTGTACAGTCGGGTTCCTAGAGGAAGAGTATCCAAAGGATACCTTGTCCAGTGAATGACTTTTAAAGCATGAGAAAGAGATTTGATGCCATCTTAAAGGTTGAAATCACTTGATGATATGATGAGTAACCTAAGATTATGCAATGTTGAAAAGGCTTTAGGATCCCAACATGCCTCACAAGATTTGGAAGAGACCATTCCTTGTATTTCTTTTGTTCCCTGGTAAACAACATTTTAGTCACCAGGAAAATGATAACAAAATTATTTGACGAGAAACTAAAAAAATATAAACTTTATTAAAACAATATGCAAGAGCTAAGAAGATAAACACCCACCAAATTATTTTCCAGAACTTCATCAATATCTTCCTTAGACCACAATCTACTACGATTTCCAACATCATTAGGAGATTTTTCTTCAACAAGTCTCCTACCCATTTGTTCAAGCAAATCATGCATCACTAAACAATTGTCATAATTCTTTAGCATAGACTTTTCCTGGAGAGTTGCTATTCCGATTTTTGCATCAAATCCGCAACATTCCAATATATGTGTTATGACCTCTATTTTCCACCCATTGAAGAAGCAAGCAATATCTAAAAATATCGCTTGTTCTGTATCATTCAATACATCAAAACTTAAATTAAGAATCCCGAGAATATCTTTGTGTGCATTTTTCTTTAGCATATCCAAAGCATTTTCCCATTCTAGAACACTACTTCTTCCACAGAAAAAAGAACCCAAAACAGAGAGAGCTAAAGGAAGGCCTTTTGCATAATCACAAACAATTTTAGACATCACCAAAAGATCCTCCGGAGGTTTACTACCTTTTTCAAATACTTTAGAAATAAAGAGTTGAAGGGATTCATCTTGGCTCATAGTTTCAACTTCATGAACATATACTTTATGCACTCTGTGCAACAATTTTGAATCTCTAGTTGTCATGATCACTCTACTACCAGCACCAAACCAATTAGGGCTATTAGCCAAATTTTCTAAATGGTTTGTATGATTGACATCATCAAGGATAAGTAAAACTTTTTTATTGCAACAACGATTTTGGATTATTTCCTTCCCATCGTACGTGTCTTTAATATCCATGTTTTTAATTTTAAGGTGTGAAAGAAGTTTACTTTGTAACTGAACATCTCCATCTCTTTCTAATGACGTTGCCCTGACATTGTGAAGAAAGCAACTCATATCAAATTGCCTACGATATTTCTCAAAAATAGCCCTAGCAATTGTTGTCTTACCCACACCAGGTAAGCCCCAAATTCCTACAAATCGAACATCATTCAAACCTATCTCCAACATTGGCTCTAGTTCTCGTATTTTATTGTCAATTCCAATAAGATCTTCACTGTAAGGTGGTAGTCTGGGACGTAATTTGGTCCACAGCTCATCAACCATCGCATCAATAAGTTCTGCTTCAGGCCTACAAGTTACAAGAACATAGGAGGCCATACGATACACTTAATACAAATCTTAGTTAAAAAAAAAATACTCCATCTGCCCCTTGTTATAAGAGTTCAGAAGACCAAATCACACATACTAAGAAAGTAGTTGAGAAATATAAATATGTCTAAAATAAATTTGTTTTTTCAAGTTTGCCCTCATTTATGATAGGGTGTATGAGAGAGAGAGAGAGAGAGAGAGAGAGAGAGAGAGAGAGAGAGAGAGAGAGAGAGAGAGAGAGAGAGAGAGAGAGAGAGAGAGAGAGAGAGAGAGAGAGAGAGTAATAATGACAAAAATTAGCATGAAATATTCAGAAAAATAAGGGACAAATTGGGGGAAAAAATCATTAAATATTCTTACATCACTATACAAGCTCTTATAATAAAGGATAAAACTATTCAAATTTTAGATTCCTATAATAAGGGACCAAAGGAGTACCTTTTGATTTGTTCTGTAATTATGACATTTGTTAGTTCAGTGTCTACAATTGTTAATATTATTTTCTTCTGGATTATTACTACATTTTTAAACAATTCTATCAAGGGCAGCCAAGAGAAGTTGTATTATTTCATTTTTATTTTATGACGGTGCTTTTATTTAGTTATGAAGATAAAGCTTTTTAGTTTGAGGACAGAGGGTTTTGAATATATAAAAAAATGTAACAGTAAACATCTATAATTTAAATACAAAAATTGTATTAAATACTCTCTTAGTATTATGAATTCCTAGTAGCATAAAGTTGATTGCACAATACTCAAATTTGGTTAATAGTATTAATATCAAATAATTGTTTTAATACACATTAAGTTCGAACTTTATGCTACTAGGAATTCATAA
The DNA here is from genome assembly GCA_037074515.1 of Mimosa bimucronata. Classification (NCBI taxonomy): domain Eukaryota; kingdom Viridiplantae; phylum Streptophyta; class Magnoliopsida; order Fabales; family Fabaceae; genus Mimosa; species Mimosa bimucronata. The sequence goes on along the minus strand of CM073443.1, from coordinate 9,734,136 downwards.
TACTAAGAGAGTATTTAATACAATTTTTGTATTTAAATTATAAATGTTTACTGTTACATTTTTTTATATATTCAAAACAATTATTTGGTTATTAGTATTAATGTCAAATAATTGTTTTAAAAAACTTTTATAATACTTATACTAGAAAGTTTAGCAGTAAAAATTCATTTATAAATAGTGATACATAGAATTAAATGGAAGGAACAACTAAATACATAATAGTCCCTCCAGACCTAAATATAAGACTTATTTAAGGAGTTGGTTTTGATCATAAATATAGGACATTATTTTAATTTTTACCAATTTCTTCCCAAATTGCCCCTTATTAGTGCTCTTCCAACAATAGTTAAATAAGAGATGGGGAGGAGATAAGGAAAGATGTTTGAGGTGTTTTTAAAAAACATAACATACTAGCTAATTAACATAACTAACATCCTTAATTTAATTAAATTAGTTAAATATATCCTATATACTGATTAATTTTTTTTATCTTTAAAATAATAGCACATACATGTCAAACAAATAGCTTGACTTAGGCTTACGTTCTATGAAGTGATTATAAGCATATATAAAATATTTTTCACATAATTTGACCAAATGAAAAATTAATAACTTACCTATCCTTGCAATCCCAACCAGATAAGTTAGCAACTTCTGTGAGAGAATGTCTCCACCGTTCCATGACTTTGTTGTCCCTTTGGCGCATTCGATGCCCATTAAAAGCATCAGCAAAACTTTCAGTTTGATGACGTACATTAGACGGGTCTACATCATAAAATACGGGAAAAACTTCTTGGCCCAACCTATCTCTTGAGTAAAGAATATGTTCAAGCTCGTCTAAACACCATGAAGAAGAGGCATAATTTTTGGAAAGAACAACAATTGCAAAATGAGAGTCCTCAATTGCTTGTTTGAGTTCTTTTGAAATGACTTCTCCCCTTTCAAGTTCTTTGTCATCACTAAAAACTTTGAATCCACCCCTGTTCAACGCATGATATAAGTGGTTTGTGAAGCCTTTACGAGTGTCACCCCTAAAACTCAAGAAAATGTCATACTTGCAGGCTCTTGGCACTGATCGGTCAGATTGAAAAGAGTTCGAGGAAGATGCATCTTGGTCACTTTTCATTGATGATCCTATTTGTGGAGTATAATTAATTTGATGAAGCAGTAATATTATATTATGACCTACAACAACTAAACCACATCATTAGCTTTAAAAGAAAACAAATCAAATATGAGAAGGGAAAAAAAAAAAAAAAGAAAGGAAATAAGCGCAAGGTGTAGATGTATAATAGAGTGACCTGGGCCTACAGTTATAACGGTCAAAACTCCATTGCTCAATATATATATATATATATATATATATATATATATATAAGCTTTCAAGAGTTTACTTGCGATTAGCAACATGGGTTCCTTTCCCAATAATTTGCTTTTAGTATTGTGGGTCGAATAAATTGGCGCCTTTATTTTACTACCTCAAATAATTAATATATTTAATTTCTTTACCAATTTATTTATTTAAATTGCTCTTTGGGAATCGTTCCCCGGCGCAACAGGACGGTACCAGCTTTCGGTGAGTTCTCTTTTCTAATTTTACATTGCACGAGTGAGTTCTTTTCTTACCTGCTCATCCTTTTCACATTTTTTAAAATATATCTTCCAATGACGTTTCCCTTGCTCAGTCAGCAGAATTACATAAGTCATTTTTTTTAGAACGAAGGGAAGAGGTTTACCTAAAGTTACTCCAAGCTTTCCTTGTGCGTCCGCCGTTTCTCGCCGTCGGCCGCCACTACAAAACTCAGAGGAGAAACAGAGAGGACGAGGAAGAGAGAGTTATTGGGGAAGAGAGAGGGAAAATTGTGAGGAAAGTGATGAGGGCACGTAGAATGGCAAGGGGATAAGATCGGAGAGATAGAACGAGGAAAACAACATTGGTGGATGATAATTGATCTTGTCATCTCCACACATCGTTGATGTACCCTCAACTAAGAAGAGAGAAAGAAGTCTTGATCCAAGATTTTTTCTTTTTCTTTTTTTGTTTGAAAATTATATAAGTGAAATAATAGTTTATTAATTGATGAAGCAATTTAATTGAAAGCAACCAGAAAAAAATAAATAAATACTAATGTAGGGAAAAAATAGTGGGTTTAGATTATAGTAAAAGTAGTTATAATAATATAATTATATTTACATGTTTGACATCTATATCTACAATTTTAGCTTGAATTGTCTAGCAAAAGTGGTTGGGTTTTCCATGAGTAAACTGGAATTGGGATGATAAAAAATGACATTTCTTGTATGTTATTCAGATATATGCTTTCTAACAGCATGAACTTGTTCGATTATTAACATACTACATGCCAAATGCTCAAAAATTCTGTTAAATCTTGAATCAAAATCAACATTTTTCCTTATTATGTGACGTAACTGGTGCTTTATGAATTAGTGCTATTATTATGAAAGTTGAAAATAAGTGATCCAACTTCTGTATACTTTTTTCAAAGAGAACTTCATAGAGTGATAATTAATTTAACAGTTGAAAATTGATTAATTACATGGAGTCTCAATTAGTATCAACTATTAGAATCAGATGAGAGGAAAAACTGATTTCATTTTCATCACACTACAAATGTTTACAATCATGCTTTTATAGAGATACATTGTGAATAGTCTGTATAGCTGTAATTATTCTAGACACATGACTCAACTGAATCATTGACACGTAATCACTTAGCTAACTACTTTGACTTGTTGACTAGTTATATCTAATATTCCCCCTGCTGTTTGAGACTTCCAGGAGGGCTGTCATTCGGGATCATCAATAATGACATCATCAAGAACTGGGTCTTCTAGAGATTCAATATTCAACTTGTTTCTGCAATAAAAGAATAAAGCACTTGACTGTGCCTTTGTCAAGACATCTGCCACTTGATCAAATGATGGAACATAACCCACATGCACCAATCCAGCTGCCACTTTTTCTCTGATGAAATGCAAGTCAAGCTCAAAATGCTTAGACTTGTTATGAAGAACAGGATTTGATGATAAAGCTACAGCGCCGGAATTATCACACCGTATAGTTGGTGTATCCACAACTAGAATTTTCATTTCCTTCAGCAAGGACATAATCCATAGCACATCAGCAACAGCATCAGCTACACTGCGATATTCAGCCTCTGTTGCAGACCGAGAGACCACTTGTTGCTTCCTAGATGTCCAAGTAATGGGATTCGGACCAAGATAAGTACAAAAACCACTTGTAGATCTTCGATCAGACCGATTACCTCCCCAGTCAGCATCTGCAAAAGCTTGAACACGAAGCTGCGGTGCAGGTTTGATGAGAAGACCATGACTAGTTGTGCCACGTAGGTACCGTAATAATCGTTCAACACAAGTCCATTGCTTGGTTGTAGGAGCATGCATAAATTGACTCAGTTTGTTAACAGTGAAGGATATATCTGGGCGTGTATAACACACATACTGGAGAGTGCCAAGTATACTACGATATAAAGTTGGATCATTAAAAGCTGCACTATCATTTTCCTTTAACTTCACATTGGTGGACATAGGTGTTCCATATGGAGAATCCAGTAATAAGTTTGTTTTCTGCAGAAGTTGTGTAATGTACTTCCTTTGAGTAAGGAGCAAACCTGCAGGTGTATGAGTAAATTCTATACCCAGAAAAAATGATAGCTCACCAAGATCTTTTAGAGAAAATATGTCTCCCATTTTTGCAATAAATTGTTGAACTTCAGACTCAGAACTACCTGTAATTATCAGATCATCTACATAGGCTAGTAGATATGTGATGTTAGACCCTTCTTGATGAGTAAATAAACAAGTGTCAGCTATGGCCTGTTTAAAACCAAGAAGCTTCAAAGCATCAGCTAATTTTTGAAACCATGCACGTGGTGCCTGCTTGAGGCCATAAAGTGCCTTTTTCAACTTGCAAACAAGAGGTTGTCCATCAGAAGATGTTTTGACAAACCCGGGAGGTTGATCCATATACACCTCTTCTTGAAGATCTCCATTTAGAAAAGCATTATTGAAATCTACTTGATGTAGAATCCAATTGTTAGTTGTTGCAACAGTAATAATGGTGCGAACAGTGATAGCTTTAGCAACAGGGCTAAAGGTATCTGTGTAATCTGTTCTAGCTTCTTGTACATACCCTTTTGCAACCAAACGACCTTTATGCTTGATTGGACTTCCTTCAGAATTTGTTTTAAGTTTAAACAACCATTTGCACCCAATTGATTTTCTGTTAGGAGGTAAGGGCACAAGATCCCAGGTTTGAAATTTAATAAGGGCATCAAACTCATCTTGAGCAGCTTTAGTCCATGCAGATGACTGAAAAGCTTCATCAATGGTATTGGGAACACTCTCATCAGCAACAGCAAAAAATACCTTAGGTTTAAACACACCAGATTTTCCTCTTGTAACCATAGGGTGTGTGTTAAGAGGTAAGTAGTCAAAGTTTGGTGAAGTCATGTGATCAGTAGATGCAGCTGAGTTTGGAAGCTCATATGGTGGTGCAGGCAAAACAGAATCCATGTTAGAGGGTAAAGGTTGAGGAAGATGAATTTCAGGTTCTGAGGGAGAAAGTGAAGGAGTTAATGCAGGTGAAGATGATGCTACAAGAGATGGAAGGTGTGTTGGGTTATTTGTGGCTGTGAGGTTTGGAGAGCTATGTGGTGGAGAAAATGAGGTTTGGCAAGTAGAACTTGGGTTATCTGCGGCTACAATAGGGGGACAAAAAGCAGTAGTATGATTATCACTACTGTTATTTGCTGCAACTTTACGAACATTTGCCTGTGAAATCTGTGGAAAAACTTGTTCATTAAATTTGACATGACGTGAGATAAACTTGCAGCCAGTTTGTATATCAAGACAGATATACCCTTTGTGTTGAGAGCTGTAGCCCAAAAAGATACATTGTGCAGACTGAAATTCAAGTTTATGTTTGTTGTAAGGCCGAACAAGTGGATAACATTCACACCCAAACACTCTAAGAAGTGAATAATCAGGTTTAACACCATAGAGTCTTTCAAAGGGGGTGATACCTCCTATAGCAGAAGAAGGTACCCTATTCAGTAGGAATACAGCTGTGCAGAAAGCATCACTCTAGTAAAACAGTGGTAAAGTTGCATGAGCTAGAAGAGATAATCCAGTTTCAACAATGAGTCGATGACGCCGTTCAACAAGTCCATTTTGTTCAGAAGTGTATGGACAAGAAAATCGATGCTCAATACCACAAGCATTAACAAACTTCTTGAAACATAGAAACTCTCCCCCATTATCAGATTGAATGGTCTGAATTTTAACTGTAAAGCGATTTTCCACCAATGCTTTAAAATCTTTGAATGATTGTAATGCATCTGATTTATTTCGTAATGGATATATCCAAGTAAATCGACTAAAAGCATCAACAAAAGCAATGTAATAGACATATCCATGGGAAGCAACAGGAGCAGGACCCCATAAATCCATTGTTATTAATTCCAACGGTCTTGTGTATACAGTGGTAGATGCATTAAAAGGAAGCTTGTGTGCCTTTCCAAATTGACAAGCACGACATACAGAAGTAACGCTAGAATTGGAAAAAGAAATGCCAGCAATACGTAAAGTATTCTTAACAGCATCATAGGTTGGGTGTCCAAGTCTTTGATGCCACAGCGTAACAGAGTCCATTGATGAGGAGACTGCATGAAAGCAATGTGGAGTGGCTGGTTCAGATTCTGAAGCTAAACGACCTGTTGAACATGACACAGGACTAGCTCCCATCTTGTACATCCTATTCGTCTCAATGCCATCCATAATGATTTTCCCTGTCCTCAGATCCTTGACAAAACAAGCATGAGGAAAAAATTCAATAGATACACCATTTTCTTGTGCAACTTGAGCTACAGATAGTAAATTCTTGCGCATGTCAGGTACACACAAGACACGATTCATAAGCAAGCAAGAGTCATGAGACTTGAGGTGCATATTACCAATATGAGAAACAGATAAACCAGTACCATTGCCTACCATGACCTTACCGTTCTCACCACCAACAGGATGATGAAGATTGGCAGAAGATGTAGCTATATGATGAGTAGCACCAGAGTCAGCATACCAAGCATCATCTGACACCATAGCTGGAGTAGCTATGAAAGCTTGAGCTGAAGGAATTATCTTATCAGAAGAAGATGTTCCTTTTGAGAGGTTCTGTGTAGAACCAGGATAATGTCCTATAGGTGGTACTGTTGCAGAGTTTCCAAGAGCAGGAAGAGGAGTTGGACCATAGTCTTGTTGAGGTCCAGTACCAACCAATGGATCAGAGATATGGTGCTCATAAGAAGCAGGATAAGTAGAGCTAGATGTGTAATAATGTGCATCTAATCCATAATCCGCATGATAAGCACTAGAAGCAGAATTAGTAGCAGCAGGTTGAGAAAAATTATACCTATAATAGCACCGATCAGCGGTGTGACCTGTACGATGACAAATCTGACATGATACTCGAAACGGTGGAAATGAGCGACCACGGCCGCGTCCTCGTCCAGCTGAGCCAAAAATAGGATGAGAATAAGGTGGACCTCTTCCACCATTGCTATGGGCTGTATATGGTGCTTGAGATTGATACACTTGAGGAAGATCACCAGATGCCTCAATAGGAGCCTGATTCCAAGGCAGAGGAGTTGTGTAGTTTGCATGAGCCACCGTATTTTGAAGAAATGTTTGTTGTCTAGCTTCAGAATCAATCAACAAAGAGTTGACGGTGTCCAAATCAAACTTATTTGGCGACGCATTTATAACCGCAATCACCGGTTCAAATTCAGCAGTGAGACCACAAAGTATATGAGATATTTGTGATGACTCCGGAATTGGTTCCCCAAGCATCGCAAGGTGATCGCAAGTTGATTTGACAGAAGCAAGATAGTCACGCATCTTCATCTCACCTTTCTTTTGACTAGACAATAAATTTTTGTAATAGAGAATTTTAGAAGCAGACTTACTCGAATAAATGCGATTCAATTTAGTCCAGATCTGTGAAGAAGTTTCAAGCCCTACAAGCTCTGGCAAGATCGATTGACTGACCGATGAGAGTAACCAAGAAGCCAAAGCCGAATCTAAAGCATCATATGCTTCATAGTCAGGATTATCGACTTCAATACCGTTTTCTCCTCGAATCTTGAGTGGTGGAGAAGATATTGTGCCATCAAGAAAACCACGAAGGCGATGCTGCTTCACCATAAAGGCTACCTGTTGTTTCCATAGTAGGTAGTTGGAATCATCAAGCCTCACCGAGATCTTCTTATTGGTGAAACTAGGGCTCGAAGAAAGGAACGGAGCTTCCGCCAGAATGTGACCGATAGATGATGAACCAGATTGTGCCATTGTTAGTGCATAACAATTGATTGAAAATGAAGTTTTAATGTTGATGATGATTCAGACGAACAGCGATCGGAGCTCTGCCAAAGGCAGGAGGCTCTGATACCATATCAACTATTAGAATCAGATGAGAGGAAAAACTGATTTCATTTTCATCACACTACAAATGTTTACAATCATGCTTTTATAGAGATACATTGTGAATAGTCTGTATAGCTGTAATTATTCTAGACACATGACTCAACTGAATCATTGACACGTAATCACTTAGCTAACTACTTTGACTTGTTGACTAGTTATATCTAATAATTAGTGCATTGTTCTTTTACTACTTTGGAGGATTGATTTCCAGGTTTTTAGTGGATTTGGAAGTTTTGACAGAAGTTTTTAGTTGAAGTCATAGTCCACAACGGAGAACATCAGGCAGAGACAGAGAGAGGGAATATGATGCAGACAAGGATCGAGATAGACAGAGAGATAGAGGAGGTTATGATTTTGATAACGATAAAGGTAAGGAGAGGGAGAAAAGTGGAAGCAGAGAGAGGGATGATAATGAAAGGGAGAGAGGCAGAGATAGGGATCAGAGGAGACGCCTGAAATAAGAGATGACACATGACGTTGAAGTGTAGATTTGTTTGACACACTAGATGAACTTTGGCCCTTTGCTGTCATGGCTAGATTTCGGTTATTTCTATACCTGAATGAAGAAGGAAAGAAATGCCTGCTGGGAAATTGTTATCATAGACGGTTTCTTAAGGATGCTTTTCCCATGGGGAGAGAATCAATCTGATTTTGGGTGGAAGTTATAATTTTAGCCAGATGTATTATCAAATATTCTTCACCCTGGTGTTATTTGGGTCAATGAATTATTGTTTTGCTGCTTCAAATCACGTATACACAAAGGGATGAATTTGAGGATATGCTGCGTGCTTTAACATTGGAAAGGAGTCAAATAAAGAAGCTATGGGGTTTGCTTTGGATAATGCTGATGCAGCCGGAGGGGTATTTATGTCATTTTGCTGCTTGAATGCCTACATATATGTGACAAGGGGGTTTTGCTTGAATGCCTCTTTGTATGTGCTTGAATGTCTGGGCATTGTTCTCCATGTATGTTGTTGCTTTCTGATCTTAGTACTGTAGTTCATGTTGCCTGACTAGCTCCTGCTATTTATATGTTTTATATCATTCTTTACCTTCGTTGCTTCGCTGACTCAAACTTCCTATGCATATGTATTGCTTTTAGTAAGAGGAAAAGATGCGTCCCGCCGCTGAAGAAGGATGTTTTCTTCTAGATTAATATTCCCATGGCCCAAGCCGTCATTAAATGTATTCTTTTTTGGCCATAATGTAATATTTCTTCCTGAAACATCTGATTTTTTAACTGCAGATAGTTGAAGTTTTAACCGAATCCTTGACACTTAAAGAGACCTCTATTCCAACCAAAGTTGCAAGGCTCATGCTTTTCTCTGACGTTCTTCATAATAGTAGTGCTCAGTAAGAAATGCATCTGCATATCGCACCAAGTTTGAAGCAACATTGCCTGACATAATGGAGAGTTTTAATGACTTATATCGTACTGTTACAGGACGCATTACTGCGGAGGCCCTAAAGGTAGGCTGGACAAGATTTGGTTTCCTTAGTTTAATTGTTGGTTATCCTTGCATATAAATGTGAGCTTTGACTGAAATATTTCAGGAATGAGTGCTAAAAGTGCTGCAAGTGCGGGCAGATTGGTTTCTTTTTCCGATGCTTATGTCAATGGCTTACGAGCCACATTTCTTCGATCTGGCAACTCTGGTGTTACATTATTTCATTCCATCTGTGGTGATGCACCTGAAATTGAGAAAAATATGCATTCTGATGATACAATTGATGGCAGCAAGAGCAACCAAGATTCTGCATTGGCAATGGGCCGAGGAGCTGCAACGAAGGAGCTAATGTCTCTTCCTCTTGCTGAGCTGGAAAGACGATGCCGACACAAAAGAATGATCCAGTTTTACCAGCTTCTAAATGGGCTCGAGAGGATGATGATAGTGATGATGAACAAAAGGGGCGTGGAAAGGATTTGGGATTAGGCTACTCGTCGTCTGGTAGTGAAAATGTCGGTGATGGTACTATTAAGGCAGATGAGCTGGAGTCTGCTGCTGATACAAGCATTTCTGCACTAGCTGATAGTGGATTGAATGAAGAGCAGAGGTTGTATATTTCTTCATCTCATTTTGCTCTCCTATTTTTATAACTAGCTGGTACTACCCCGCGCATTGCGCGGGAGGAGTGAACTTAGAACAAATGTTATATGTTACAGTTTGAACGCTAACGCGAAACCCGGTGACATCGTCTTTTGAAAGTGACAATAAATAAAAAACGTAGTCTTTCAGTTTGTGCATTTGTTAAAACTGAGCACGTTCTAGTGATATATGACAGTGAACCAAGCGTTTAAATCGAAAAACAACAATTCATAAGGTGTTACAACTGAGAAACATGGCCTCACAAGAGCAGAGCATGGAAAAAAACTACAAGCTTGAGAAGTAATTTATGACCATTGCAAAATCAAATGTTCTAGATGTTCCTAAAAGCTTCCTTGTACACTACATTTGTAGTGAACTTGTTTCCATCATCTTGCCTGCATGGAACATAAATTTTCAACCCATCCAGAGATCTTACTCTTGACAAAGCCACGTATAGTTGCCCATGTGTGAAAACAGGTTTTGATAAGTGGATTCCAACCTTTCACAAGGATTGTCCTTGGCTTTTATTAATTGTCATTGCAAAAGACAAGGTAATTGGGAATTGGCGACGTCTCATCCTAAAAGGCCATTTTGTCTCGGAAGGATTCATATCCATTCTATGAATCAAAACCTTAGTGTTAGGGTGTGAACCGTTAAGTGTGACGGCTTCAAGAACCGAGGTGCCCAATTTTGTAACACGAAGTCGGGTGCCATTACACAAGCCTAAAGATTGGTCAATGTTACGCAGTAACATTATAGGTGCTCCAACCTTTAGTTTTAACTTATGTTGTGGTAGTCCAGAGCTGGTAATAGAGTTTAGGAACTTAGTAGTGTATAAATTGTCGACCCCATCGGCATCCTCTGTTGCTTTACATACAGAATCACAACTGGAGTACTCATGCTCTTGCCCTGGCAATTTAGAGAGGATGTAATCATTGATCTCGTTGACAACACTTATTGTTGGTGCAAGAATAGCCCTATCATTGAAGTACTCATTAGAATGGAGATTAACTAATAAGTCATCGTAGGTAGATGAGACAACTGATTGCATCGGGTCAACTGTGTTAGGAACCAAAAGATGTTGTGGGATTTCAATATTATAAACTCCATTTTCTTGGTCGCAGTATTTGCCATCCCCTACATCAAGAAGCCACTGAGAGAACCAACGTAACTTTTCCTGCTCGTTAGCATCAGTTGATGCCGTTAGCCTCATGTTCTGTGTAAGATGAAATACTGTGCAATAGTCCCAGAGGGAGGAAGCATTGATACATGCATTAACAATAGTTGCTCTTGTCCCTTTAGGGATGACAGGGAGAATCTGTCGGAAGTCCCCACCCATGATAACGCATTTCCCCCCAAATGGTTCTTTACAATGCATGATATCCTTTAGTGACCTGTCAAAAGCTTCAATGCAATATCGCTGGATCATGGGAGCCTCATCCCATATGATCAAACTTGTCGACCGCAACAAGTCCGCTAGTTTAGAGGTTTGCCCTATCGAGCATGTTGAAAACTCGGTGATGTCAATAGGGATTGCAAACCTTGAATGTGCTATTCTTCCTGAAGGCAACAAAGTTGCTGCAATTCCACTTGAGGCAACGGTTAGGACCACCAATCCTCTGGCCCTTAAGGTTGATGCCAATGCATTCCACAAGAAAGTCTTGCCAGTCCCTCCATATCCATTGACAAAAAAGAATCCACCATTACGGTTTTCTACGGTTGACATGACTTTTTTGTAAATTCTCCCCTGCTCAGAGTTACGGCATTGGACTGATTCATTTGATGATGTATGCAAAGCTTTGTTGTTGTTTATAGTGTACATTTTGTTCTGCTTGTAGGTGCAGACTTTGAGATAAGGCTTTGTTATTGTTGTAGGTGCAGACTTTGAATTTTAGTTTGTTATACTGTTGACTAATCAAAGAATATTACTATAAATAAATTTCCTGTAATAAGTAAGCAGGCTGTTCAGGAAGAAATCATCAAACTAAATTAGAATGAAGAATTGAGTTCATTAGGGAGTGGTTTTATGGAAATATCCTGGTACGTTTTTGTATTGCTACCCTCTAATATAAATAGAGGTGTTGACCTGGGCAAAACAGCCTTCTGCGTACAATTTTTTCTGAGATTGTCTCTCTTAATTCCCGACCTCTACCAGCCCTAGCATCTCTATTCTCTTAGTTTTCTGATTTCGCAACTTTGTTCCCTTCTCATTCGCACTCAGTTCATCCTTGTGGTTCTTTTCTTTGTGCAAGCACTTTACATTTGTTTTTTAGGTTGCAAATACTTGTGCTGATTATGAATGTTTGATGTCATTGTTTGAAGAATTCTTAGAATATCTCTCTTAGGATAAGTAATGGTATTTTCTTGTTTTACATAATACTCATTTAAAGGCCAGGTAATGTTTTTGCTCAGGTATGTTATTTATTGCTCATTTACCATGGTTGTTATACAGGCAGAAGTTGAGGCGCCTAGAAGTTGCTTTAATTGAGTACCGAGAGTCTCTTGAGGAGAGGGGAATAAAAAATTTGGAGGAAATTGAGAGAAAAGTCACACTGCACAGGAAACGGCTGCAAGCAGAGTTTGGATTATCAGATTCTGGAGATGATGGTCAAGGAAGTAGTAAGTAGTTTTTAAAATGCTACATGCCAAATGTTCTAAAGTCCTGAAGCAACGGTTTAATTGTACCTATAGCCACTCAATTTAATTGTGTCAGAAGCCATAGTTCTTCGCTTGAATGTCTAGCAAAAGTGGTTGGGTTTTCTATGGGTGAACTGGAATCGGGGTGATGAAAAATGATATTTCTTTTATGTTATTCAGATATATGCTTTCTAACAGCATGAACTTATTCGATTATTAACATGCTACATGCCAAATGTTCAAGAATTCTGTTAAAACTTGAAACAAAAATCAACATTTTTCCTTATTATGTGACGTAACTGTTGCTTTATGAATTGGTGTTATTATTATGAAACTTGACAATTTATTTATTTTTAATACTTGCAGGAAGAACATCTTCAGAAAGGAGGGACATGCGAGATGATTCACATGATGTCTCAAGAAAACGCCACCGTAGCCGTAGTCGAAGTCATAGTCCACAACGGAGATCATCAGGCAGAGAGAGAGAGAGAGAGAGAGAGAGAGAGAGAGAGAGGGAACATGATGCAGACAGGGACCGGGATAGATAGAGAGATAGAGGAGGTTATGATTTTGATAACGATAGAGGTAGGGAGAGGGAGAAAAGTGGAAGCAGAGTGAGGGATGATAATGAAAGGGAGAGAGGCAGAGATAGGGACCGGAGGAGACGGGTGAAATAAGAGATGACACATGACGCTGGAGTGTACATTTGTTTGACACACTAGACGAGCGTTGGCCCTTTGCCATAGACAGTTTCTTAAGGATGGTTTTCCCATGGGGAGAGAATCAATCTGATTTTGGGTAGAAGTTATAATTTTAGCCAGATGTATTATCAAACATTCTTCACCCTGGTGTTATTTGGGTCAATGAACTATTGTTTTGCTGCTTCAAATCATGTATACACAACGGGGGTTTATGCCCATGTTTCATTTGCTTCTAGCTTCTGTAGTGTTCTAATCTTGAAAATTTAATTTGAATCCTCAAGTTGAAGGGAGTTAAAGCATGTACGGTTCACTGTTAAGAATGTGAATTTGCCATTATTCTGTCACTCCTAGTCCCAAAGGATCTTTTAAATTTGTTAGTGGTGTTGCAAGCTTTTTTGATAGGCACATGTATCATCTTCGGTGAGGTATTACCTAGTAAACGTGGGTACTTCTTTGCGTAAGGGGATTCAAATCTTATTTGCTGCTGTGAGGAATCAACACATGACTAAATCTGACCCTTGTAAGTGATTTGCAGGCTCAGCCATTAATTAGCATTGATAACTTGGTTTTTGCTAAATAAGACATATTACATGTACATATTAAGAATTCATAATTTTATTTGCCGAATCAAGAAATTCTCATTATTACTAGCTTATATCAAATTTGAACGGATGCCTTGTACATATGTTATATATGCATACGTATGCGCGTGCTTGATAAATTCCTTTATGGTCCATTGGAACATTATCCTCCCTTTGCAGCAATGGTTTCATTATTTTTTATTTTTTTTTCATTTGATCACTTCATGGTGAAATAAGGGATGATCATGAATGAAGAATACCAAGCTCTTCTTAGAAACCATACTTGGACCTTTGCTAAACCTCCTCCTACCAAACTTTTAATAGGTTGCAACCAGTTATTTTGTTGAACCTCAAAGTTTTGATGATAACCAAACATAATTTAGACTAAGAAAATTATATCTCTTAACTTAGAAAACATTTTAAAACAAGTTTTGAAAACTAAATTAAAAATGCTCGATAACTTGGTAGACCATCGAGTGTTGCAAGGCTTCAATTATCGATGGCACACGGAGCATGTTTCGAGCATTGAATTTTACAAACAAAATTATTGAGTGTTGAACATTTCATTGATTATCAAAGAATTTTTCAAAACCAATACTCGATGATTAAGTAAATAATTGAAGTAATTTTGAGGAAAAATACTCTATCATCGAATTGGCCATCGAGCATTGAGCATTGCTTGATGATTACCTTGGCCATCAATTATCATATCAAAGTATTTCATTGATTGAAATATTGGCCTGTTTTTGGCCTATTACAATATTATGGCCTGTGGCTTGTTAGCCTGTGTCCTGTTTGACATATTGGCCTGTTAGCCAGGATAAATTAACAGGCATCTTAATAGGCATCTAGGCTAGGGCTATGTACAGGCTAGGCTCATGTCTAAAAAATGGCCTGTGATAGGCCACAGGCCAGGTTTAGACCTCCTTTTGACAACACAAGCCTGGTTTGTTAAGGTTAAGGCTTGGCCTATTCCTACCTGTATGGATAACCAAGCTTGAATATGGCTTTTGATTTATTTGTGCAAAAAAAAGGGGTAGCCTGGATGTTACTTAAGCTCATTGCGAAGAGATAGGAGGGCAATGTGGCGATAAAAAAAACCAGGAAATGTGCACTTATTGAGGTATATCCTATACTCTAAAATAGATTTTAATGTGTATTTAGTGTCCTTAAATATTTTGTGATACATTCAATGCATTGAAGTATTTTTCAGGTGCATCTAACTCTTTGAAATATATTTTCATGTTTATCAAGCAACCTAAATCACTTAAATTGTTAAGTGCAAAATTGCACAAAAAAGTATTTTAGGGTGTGCACCTAAAAACTCTAGGATATTATATGCACCACACAATATTTTAACATTTCTCTTAATAAAATTATCACATTATATACCTATAATATAAATGAGGTTTTTTTTAACAGAAAAACTTCATGTTCTTTTCAATCATTTTACATCTGCACTTGTTTTTCCATTAACCATCTCAACAAATTTTTTTAGGGTAAAGAGAGAGAATATTTTGGTCATATATATAATGCATGTCATTAAAATTTTCATATGAACATACAATTTTACCATTCATTTATTATTATGTTGACTTGGTTTCCCTATGGTATAATGTATATTAGATAGATAAAGTTACAATGTTGTTGGCAAAGTTCATGAAATTTTATTATTTTTTTGTCTATTTAATACATAACATACTGGAAGTTAAAGGAGGCTATTAGAGTATAACGATAAGTAGTTTTGTATTTAATTAGGCAAATATTTGTAACTCAATTTTTTTTATATGATCAATGAACCAATTTGAATTTGAGACTAATTTCTTTTGAAATTTAAGAGGCAAAGGGTTTTCATCTTTCAAACTTGTATCCTCTTCCTAACGAGATAAAACCGCCAATTACATCAGCCACCAGCTTGTTCGTGTTGTAAGTTACTCATCTGGTAATGTTTGAAAGTCACTTTCAACACATTACATTTAAACCAAGAAAAACCCTTAAAACTTATTAACTTTAACAAATCAAGGAGAATTACAACAAGGTCCCAAATAAGGGAATTAATCACAATCAAGTTCCAAAAAATCATCAAATCATATTGAAGTCCCTAGGAACCTGGGTGATATTAAATGAGTTGTCAATGCATTTCCTAGAGCTGTAAATGACAACTCTTTAAGTTGTCAATATTGAACTGCAATTGGCAACTCTTTAGTTGTCATTGACAACTAATTGAGCTGCATAATAAGAAGCTATTTAATATTACCCAGGTCTCAAGAGACCTCAATGTAATTTGATACTTTTTGGGACATGGTGGTAATTAATTCCCTTATTTGGGACATAGTTGTAATCTTCCCAACAACTTTTCAATTTTATTTATATTTAATCATATTAGTTTTATTTGACAAAAAATGATAACTCAACAAACTTTGATGGTGTTGATTGAATTAAATGCTATTAAAATATTATTAAATATTAACTCTTTAATACTCCCTCGGGTCCTAAATATAAGACCTATTTAACTAATTAAATTAAGGATGTTAGTTATGTTAGTTAGTATGGTGTTTTTTTTATACACCCCAATTATCTTCCCTTATTTCACCCCATCTCTTACTTAATTATTGTTGGAGGAGCACCAATATGATTAATTTGGGAAGAAGTTGACAAAAATTAGAATTAAGTCCTATATTTAAGTCTAACACTATTTCCTTAAATAGGTCCTATATTTATAACAGAGAGAGTATATAAGTAGTTTTATATATTAAAATCTAATGATGTTTTAACTTGATTTAATTGCATAATCACCGTTAAAATCTATAGAGTCAACATTTTTGGTTGATTGAGACATTAAGAATAGAGGAGTAAAGCAGCACTTTTTAAACTTAAGGATCATATTCAAAACCTCATGTGAATTTAAAAGGATCAAACATTTACTTTACCCAAACGAAGTTCTCTTTCTACTCTTCCCTCTATATATATAGGCCTTTTTTATGACCTAATGTGTGTGTATATATATATATATGGGATTGGAGTAGTAATATTTAGTTATAGGTAAGTCACATGTACTCAAAGATACTGTATGCAAGTATTGTGGTGTACTGTGCATATCACTGTGAAAACTTAAAAAGGACCAAACATTTACTTCGTTTCAGTTATGGGTGTTCATGGGATGGGACGGGAACGGGACGTCCCGTTCCCGTCCCATCCCGAAGAAATGGTATCGAGATGAGATTTCTGTCCCGTATCCCGTCTCGTCCCGAAGAAAGGGTGACGGGATGAGATTTCTGTCCCGTGTCCTGTTTCATCCCGAACCTTTTTTTTTATACTTTTTCATGTTTTTTTATCATTTTGGAATTAAATAAAGACACCAAAATAATAAAATGGACCACAAAAATCATACACAATCAAAAATTGAATAACTCTAAATAAAGTCAGACACAAAGGCGTGGGAGCATGGAATCCGATGTTTGCTAGTAGAATGTGCTTGTGTAGAAGCAATACATGCCATTCATTCTGGGACTGGGGTAGAACATCCAGACAGTCATGTTCTAACGGAGATCAGTAATATGCTTATTCGTAACTGGGATGCTGAGATTGTGGTGTGTGACAGTGATTGTAATAGGATTGCAGACTCTCTAGCTAAGGAGGATAGTCATATGGAAATGGATGTTAAAATCTTCACTGTTCCGCCGTCTTGTATTCAATTTGCTTGTGAGATGGAGGCTCTAGAGTTAAGAAGAACCAGTTTTAGTTTAGTTGGAACTTTGTAATGCTTTGTTCATAAAAAAAAATATTAATATGATGAGAGTGTATGATATTTCATGTTCATGAGAATGTTTTGTCAAGCCTTACAAGAATTTAACAAGTAGTATATGAAAAGTTCTTTAGAAAAATATGAATAAGATGACAATTTCAAATGAAAATACAATGGAAGAAATAAAATGAGTGATAGATCAAATGATTCATGCAAAACAAAGAATAAAGAAGTAGAAGGAATATAATGAAATAGAAAAAATCAAACCAATATACTTGATAAACTTATAAAATAAATTAAAATATAATATATATACACATATATATTTGTCTAAGATTTCAATACTTTGTTTCTTTCCTATCTATTTTTTAAAATTACTTTTGTAGTTTTGAAAAATATTTTATTGAAATACAAAATTCATACCCCTCTTATGTATTTCTCTTGCCTAATATGTGTAAAGTAGCAGCATAGGTACTGAAGGAACTATTTTGGTGACTACGTGGACACTTTTGGGAAAATACTTCATGGTGTTGGGTGCACTTCGAACCAAGTTTTATGGGTATTTTTTCACCTTTTATTTTCCCTAACTTTGAAAAACTTAACGCTGTTAGTGTATATTGACAGCATGGGCACTTTTGACCCATTTTGGTAACTACGTGGGCACTTTTGGGCCAAAAAAACTTCACCGTGTTGAATGCACCCTGGACCAAATGACATGGACATTTTTGAACCTTCGCCCAACTTAAAGTACCAAACATTTACTTTAGTCGATCAAAGTTCTCTCTCTATCCTAACTAGAGAAGTAATACTTCCTCTTATCCTAAATAATAGATCTAGTTTACTTTTTAAAAAAAATCCCAAGAAAGTTAAATAAATCATTTATAGAATTATTTACTTCAATTTTTTCTCCAAATTAGTTTGTTTAACTTATAAACTACCCGTTATTAAATATGAGACCTAATTGACTTTTTTTTAGAATCTTAAGAAAGCTAAATAAGCAACTTATAAATTGATTTTCATGAATTTTTTCTCTAAACTATTTTATTTGAATGATGAGCATGGGATATTTACAAATAATATACAAAATACGTTAGCATTGAGTGGCTCATTTAGCTTCCTTATTTTTTTTTAAAAAAAGTTAACTAAGTTTTATATTTAGGAAGTAATACATAATCTAATGACATATCACATTATGATTAACTAAATTATTTTACTTTGTTAATCTCCTTAAAAAAAATCAATTAGCCATTAAATTAAGGAGCATAGGGAGTACTCCATCCGTTCCTAAATATATGACTTAGTTTACCTTTTTTGGAAAATTCTAAAAAAGTTAAATAAATTACTTATACATTGATTTACCTAAATTTTTTTCTAAACTAATTTATTTGACTTATAAGCTAACATATAATCTAATAATACATAAAAATTGTAATAATAAAGTGGTTCATTTAACTTTCTTAATTTCTCTAAAAAAATAATCAACTAGATACTTAGCAAGAGGGGAAGTATTTAGCTTATGAAAGTGACATGCACAAGGTTCAAAAAACCGGACCGGACGTCGAACCGGATGAGGCACTGGTTTAAGGGTTAATGGTCGGATCGGGGTCTGACCGGTTATATTAATATAATAAAATTTTATTGATATATATTAACATTAATAATCACTAATATCAAAATGTAAACATAGATAAGTATGCATGATTCATCAAACATGAATATTTTGATGTTTCTATAGAGGGAAAAATATAAAATATTAGTTTAGTACACGTGAAATAAATATTATTCTACTATCCACAGATAAAATACAAATACTAAGAGCAATAACAGTTAAATACAAAACATATGCAAGTATAATAGCATTTAAAATATTATAATTTCCTTGTTTCTAAAATTAAGGGAAGTGAAAGTTGGTAATTAGGTGAATTATAACAAAATAAAAAAAATCAATTTTTTTTAAAAAAAAAAACAAAAGGAGAGAACCGGTTCAACCCCCGGTTCTGGTCGGATTGAACCGGTTCTCCACCAGTTCAACTTCTCTTTCGGGCTAAAGGGTCATCCAGATCGAGCTCGTGGCCGGTTTACGGTTGAACCGGGTCCCACCGCCATGTCCGGTTGGGTCCGGGTCTTTGAACCCTACATGCACTAGAATATTGTATGTAAATATTGTGATGTACTGTGCATATGATTTGCCAATAAAGTATTCGGTTCCTAATCTCTCTTCGATTTCTCTGATTAGTAGCAAGTTCGGCCTTAAAAATAGAGGTAGCTGAGCTTGTTCACTGCGTTTTTCTCTCACCCTGTAAATTGTTCATCAATGAAATACTAGTAATAGCAATTGACTGTTTTCCTTGTAGATTTTGTTTCCTTTAGTCTTCCAGTCTCAATACCAGTGTATTAAAAACCGGACCGGACCGGCCGGGTTGACCCGTAAACCGATGACCGGTCCGAGTTAGTAGGAGAAGTAGTGCAGATCGTGAACCGTCCAACCCGTAGCGAACCGGACTAACCCGGCCTGAACCGGCAAAACCCGGCTTGAACCGGCTCAACCCGGGTTACTTATAAAAAAATATTTTTCTTATAAACTGATGCCATTTTGCTTCCCTATTTGCTGTTCTGAACTTCATTTATAGTGTCTCACAATCACAGACTCATCATATTGTAATTATGATAGGATCTAGAAATTTTAATTATGATAGCTTAATATTTGTATCATATTGTTTTGATTTATTTATAAAGATACTGTACATATAACTGATTACAACTATTCAGCATTAACACACATACAAAAATGATCCACAATTATGGGATCAGTTACATAGACCCATTCAAAATGCTTGCAGTATGGAATATATATTTTTTATTAGCCCCGGTCTAACCTATGGGTTGACCCTCGGTCTGACCCACTGACCCTTAACCCTCCACCTCGACTGGTTCACTATCCGGTCCGATTTTTTATTCCTTGCTCAATACTAACAAATTGTTTCATATTGTTTAGAACAAGTTGCTTTCAAGGGTCACGTATATTGGCATTAGTTCTTGGCATTAGTTCTGTAACTAAAATTTTTGAATGCTGTTTCAATTTTCAACAGATTATTACTTCTCCGATTCTAAATATACGATCACTTTGACTTTTTTTTGGAAGTTAAGCAAACAAATTAGACCACTAAATTATAATATATGTCACATGTAATTAGATCATATGTTAGTTTATAAGTAGAATAAATTAATTTTGAGGAAAAAAGATACTATAAACAATTTAAAGTGATTAATTTTGCATCCTTAATTTCCCTAAAAAAAAAGTTAAAATGATCTTATAATTAGGACCACAAGTATTATTATAATTTTTTTTTTCACTTTATGGTGAGCGATAAAATTCCCAATGCTACGGAATTTGAACGCCTATTCGTTTTTTTGTCTCTCTATACATTTCATTCGTTTTCGATATTCGTAAGTTTTTGCACAGATTTGTGAGTGTGTAACACCAGATCAATTTAACTGACTGTTCCCGCCAAATTGCTTAGTGAAAACCAAATGGGTTTTATTTTTTAGAATGTCAAATTAGGGATTGTTTTGTTGAAATTCTGCTGTGAATGCAACTAAAGTTGTGTTGAGAAATCGAAAGATTGCCTCTGTAAGTTTGTGACAGTATTTGTTTTTGTTTTGTGTGGCTGTGTAGATTCAAAATTTGATCTGAAGAAGTTTGAGGGTGATGGAGCAAAACTTGAAAAGTATTCCAAGTCCTTCAAAGGGTTTATTGAGAAGTGAAGAATTGTACGAGGTATTAATATTTTATTTAACTTCCTATTCGCTTTGCTTCCCCTCTATGCTATATTTGTCTGAAATTTCGGGATCAAGAGTTTCTGTGTTTATGATGTGGTAGTATATTCTGGAGTAGTGGAGCTGAGGCATGTCACTGCTAATCACCCAAGGTGACTTCTCTCTCCATTTCCAGTCAGTTCTTTTTTTTTATTATTATTATAGCTATCTGATTGAATTAAATTCGATATTCGAACATTGTCAGCCCAATTGGGAGTATCTCTCCTATAGACATTTGTATTTACATGGACTCAAACTCAAAATTGAGACATTATATTTAAGTGATCAAAGCCCATTCCACTAGAAACAATGCCAGTTGGTCGCATGCTTTTCTCCCATGCTTTTAATTTTTATCAAACTGAGTTGGGTACTGATAGTTGAACTTGTAGAATCATATTGAAATGAAGTGAAAAACAATAATAGAAGGAATTACATGTCTGTAATTTTTCAACTGAAGGTCACATCTACATGAGCTTCACCAAGTAACGGGTTTCTTAGAAATTTCATATGATTTTAATATAACCTTGTAGTTTCTTGCTAATTAAAGAAAGACAAAAATATTCTGGTGGGATGGCAATATGTGCATGTTAGTCTGAGATCACTATAAATTTTGATTAAATAACCTCGATATAATAATAATTTGTCAAGTCATGGCTACCTGTGTTGGTTTGTATACCAAATTTAAAGTTGTGTCCTTTGAAAATTTGTGAAATCATTCAACTCTACTCTCTAAATTTTTACTCTTAAAAAAATAAATAAATTTTTGAATATTAATCCATCCAGTAAGGCTATTTCCGACGAAATTTTGCTTGGGGAGCTCAGAACTCTAGATTGGGGCTGGAAAACAATAGATGCATCTAAACCTTTTGATTCTGTTTTGTCTATATTTAGGAAAAGAAATCCAGGATTCAGCACACCCTTTGCAAAATGTTGAGTTTTGCTTGCCTATGCCATAAAGACCCTTCTAGACCTTGATGTGCCAGTCTAATTGAATGACAGCACTAAAATGGGTTTCAATATGGGTGCGGCACTTAGTGGAACAACTGGCTTATATGGGTTAGATGCTCATTATTGCATCTTTTATCTCACTATTCTATTTGCAGGGCTTTAATGGCTACTGCACCAGATGCTGGTCAACAAATTTCCATGCTTCTGCAGCTAGTCAATGCAAAACATGTTAGATTATTATTAGATATATTATTAATATTATTAATATCACAATAGATATAATTAAGATAGTAATAATATCTTTAGGTGGCCCGTAGTCAACATTAGGCCCAATAATCAAAGTTAGGGTTTCATATCTAGGTTATCTATATAAAGGGGGTTTTCTGATGGGGAAAACACACCAACACCTATCATCTTTTGATACGGCAGATAACTACAACAAGAGAGCGTTTCTTCTCTCTAAATTCCGGGTTCGCTAACTAGTTAAGGCTATCACAAACAGATACCATCACTGTGCCGGACTCCAGTTAGAAGAGCCTTTGGGTGATTTCTAACTGTGTATTGTTTTGCAGTTACAAGTATATCTCTCACACATCAAACAATAGCAATGGCGAGAGGTATTTCGACTTCCGCTGTATTTCTTATTCTGATAGAAGATAGCATATTTGATTGTTATATGTCATATATAAGGCTATCATATTCTCACATGTGGCATCAGAGCCATTGTTTTTTCTCTACCTTGCTTTTTGTTGTTGATCATATGAAATTAATTTTAGTATCTTAATTTCATTTATGGATCTGCTTGCTTGTGCATGAGAATTATCAAATTAATTTTTCTCGTTTTGGTAATTATTCTGAGATCTGATTTTTAAATCTGTCGAAGCCATTTAATTTTGGAAAATCGGGTCCTCTTGTTTCATCGAACTTCAAATTTTCAGTGAGCAATTTGTGTTGAATGGGTTCTTGAGATTTTAGAAAAATCATGAAGAACAAGAAACGTAGTTTTGCGCTAATACCCATTCAGATTTTTTGAAAATCTGTAATTTGATTTTTTTAAGCTGAAATCATGAAATAATCAAGGAGATAAAATCTCCATTAGGTTGTGCTCAAAACCCGTGTTTTTCCTAGTATAAAGGACGCCGGAATCGAGCTCGACGTGGCCGGATATGGCACCTGGAATGTCAGCCATGAACGGCGGCTGGGGTGTTACAGAACCGGGTCAGAGGAGCTTCGGGTCGGGTTAGGGTTTCTGGGATCTGGGTGGGGAAGAAGATGCGCCAAAACGGCGCCATTTTGGGCCCAAGTGAAACGCACCGTTTCACTTATGCTGGCAAGCTGGGCCAGCGCAGTTTTGGGCTTGGATCCATGAGGCATTTTTTTTTAAAAAAATAATTCAGCTTTTTGGGCCGATCCATTTTACTGGGCTTACTAAAAAAAATTTTTTTCTGGGCTTGCGATTTTTGGGCCTATTTTATTTGTTTTTGCCCAGAACCTTTTATTGTATTTTTGGGCTGCAAAAAATTCAATTTTTGGGTTCTATTTTACTTCTGGAATTGTATTTTAGGCTTTTCTAATATTTTAAATTGTTAAGCATTTATGTTTTAAATTCAAGAAATTATATATGGCTAAATATATTGACCATTATAATTGTTTTAATTGTATAGTCATATTTTAGCATGAATAATTGTTTTAGCATCATTTTAATTGTTTAAATTTAGGAAAAATTAATCTTGGCTATTTCACATGTTGGAATTATTAAGTGAAATATGCTATAGATTAATTATTAAACAATATTTTTGTGGATGCTTTAATTAGTGGGAGTTTTATTAAATTAAATTAAGGTCAAATTAATTTAATAATTCCCAATAAAGTATGTGCATATAATTGAATTTAATGATTGCACATTATGATATTTTGTGATATGCTTTTGCCTTAAAGGAGTAGCCACAACATCCTTTTCTTAAGTTGCATACATCACATATGGTTAGAAAATACCAATTGTAATTAAATATGCAATTATAATTAATCTTTGCCCACAGGTAGATAATTATAAGAGTATATTTAATTAGGGTGGGATAAAATGACCTTATTATTTCCTAAGTTGCCCACAGGTATTAGGAGATATAAATGTATTTTAGTTCCATCATTTTGAGATAAATACATGCTATGCTGATTTCTTTGCCTACAGGTAGATTTTAGTGATACGTATTTATATTTGTATGCTTTTTATTGGTTTTCTAAAGCATGCATGGCATAGTGAATTTTGATTGCCTCAAAATTATATGTCTAATTTCTTCTTTTGATTCTCTGAATAACGCAGCTAATATTTCATCTCAGTTACCCACTAACATGTTTCCCACTAGCATATTGGCTCAAGCTGGTAGGAATGTGTTTTTGGATAACAACAACTTTTCTGAATGGAAGGATGATGTCCTTTTGCAATTAGGGTGCATGGAGATGGACTTTGTCCTTGAGACTCCAAGGCCCTCTATACCTGCTGATTCAGCAGATGAGGAAACTAAGGAGTACTATAGCTATTGGGAAAAGATTAATCGTCGTGCTATGCTACTCATAAGGACTAGGATCCAAAAATGCCTTCAGGAAACAATTCCGAAGTGCGAGATGCCAAGGAATACTTGGAAGCTATTGAGAAACAATATAGGCCAACTGGCAAGCAGATGGGTGGTTCCATCATGTTGGAGTTGTGCTCTATGGAGCTCCAAGGTCTTGGCGGGGTGCGGGAACATATCATGAGGATGAGAGATTTATCTTCTCGTCTGAAATCCTTCGATATGGAGCCAACTGAGCAATTCTTGGTGCAATTAATTCTGAAATCCCTTCCAAAATAGTATGAAGCTTTCAAAATCTCCTACAACACACATAAGGATATATGGACAATTGATGAGCTCATGTCTGTGTGTGTGCAAGAGGAGACTAGACAGTTATTAAAGGGAAATGGTGCATCTAAGGAAGCTCATATGGTGGAAATCTCCAATAAGGATGGCGGCAAGAAGCAGGAAAAGAGGGATGACAAAAAGAAAAAGAATAATATTCCTCCTGCTAAGGCCGACACAAAGAAGAATGTCAGGTGTTTCTTCTGCAAGAAGAAAGGGCATATGAAGAAAGATTGCCATAAAAGAAAGGCTTGGTTCGAGTGTAAAGGTATGCCAATGTCCTTTGTTACTTTTGAAGCACATAATGTTAGTATCCAAAAGGATACATGGTGGATTGATACCGGTGCTCAAATACATATTTCTACTATCATGCAGGGCTTTCTAACAACCATGCCTCCTCATCCCAATGAGGCTAAAGTCTTATCAGGAAGTGGGAAAGGAGATGCGGTGAAAGCAGTTGGAACTTTTCGAATTGTTTTTTCAAAGAATTTTGTTTTGGACTTACCAGAGACTTTTTATGTACCCTCTTACAAGAGGAATTTGATTTCATTATCTAAACTTATTTGACAAATCCTTGGATTTGTATGCTTTTGTGTGCTTAATTTGAGGTAATTAACATAATTGAGATGCAATATTGGTCCATAAATGTTTAAATAATCATATAAACCCTTAGGTTAAAGTAGCATAAAAATAGGATTAAATTACCATAATTGAAGATCAATTAGCATTAGTTGATTTTTAGGGCTCTTTGATTCTTGTTTGTTGCATATTTTACTTGTAGGGTCATTCGAGGACCAAATATAAAGGGTTCAATATGAGAAGAAGCAAGAAAATGGGGCTAAAAGCTGAAATTTCAAGAAAAAAGGTCAAAATATGAGTTTTGGACAAATTGTGAAAATTACAGAAAAGGACCCTGAAATTTCGAAATTGCAGAAAAGGACCATGAAATTTGGAAATTACAAAAAGGTCCTTCGCCGTGACACCTCACAGCGAGGATCCGAGAATTTTCTTCACTTCTGGCCTTCGCCGTGGCACCACACAGCGAGGCCCACGGGGAGGCCCCGATTCTGCAGAAAATCAGCATCTGATTTGGGCCGAACCGGGTCCAAACCAAAACACCTACTCTTGACCCGATTTGAGGACATATAAGGCACGAAATTGAAACCCTAAAGATAGATTTGGAGCCACCAAACACACACCAAAACCCTAATCCTCTCAACTCTCTCATCTCATCCTTCATCTTCTTCATTTTCTCAACCCACCATCCATGGCCATTCTTTCTTCCATCTTGGTTGTTGCTTCTTCTATGAAGAGCAGCAACTAAGCTCTTCTTGTTCTTGGTGATGGAGCTCAAGGGAGGAGCTTGAAGCTTCAAATAGGAGTGTTGTTCTCCATTCTCTCTTCCTCTTGTGTATTTCAATTTATCTAGGGTTATAGGGATTGTTATATGCATTTGGTTGTAATTTTATTCTATATCTTTGTATGAGAGTGGTAGAAACAACTTGTCTTGTTTATTTTCTTTGTATGGATACTTGACATTGCACCTATTGACTTGAACATATCTTATTTGTATGGGTTCATCATTTAATATATGTTTTCTTGTTAAAATCTTGTGCTAAATGAGGGTTCTTGTTTAGTGGATCATGGTGTCAAGTGTTTGTGTTTATAAATTAGCAAGTAAATCTACTAATTGCTTGAGTAACATTGGACTTCAACCTATTGGGTTCAATTTATTGGTTGGGGTTCCACCAATGACTTGGGACTAATAGGTTAATCTTGTTGCAATGCGGGGTTCCGGTTGTAGGATCAAGAGTTCCTTGCGATTAGTAGGTTTAATTGGTTTTGGATTTGTCAAATTCCATGAGTGGCATTGGGCTTCAATCCTAGAGTATTGATTTATTATGTGGAGTTCCAATAATAAATTAAACCCTAGGATTAATTAAGAGGCAATTCGGGGTTCCGGTTGTTGGATTAGGAGCCCCTTGCAATTAGCAAATTCACTTTGATTTTGAGCTTAATCAACTTAGGTTAAATTAAGTAATGTGCGGGGTTCCGGCATTAATTAAGTTAATCTAAGCCTAGCCTAGAGGGGTTCCTCTAGGGTTCTTTTGAAAATCAACAATTAACTCCCTGAAAATCTTTTTAAGCAATGAATCCCGAAGCTTTCATTCATCAAGAATGATTCAATTTCCATCTCCCTCCAAATCTCACTTTTATCCTATCTTTATTTTACTTTTGAACATATCATACCTTTTGCATCTATCCTAAAAAAAACCTAATAAAATATTTTAACCCGCTTTTGTTAGTTTGTATCTTAGCTACTAGGTCATCTTTTGCGTTTAGGCTCCTCAAGAGAACGACACTCGGGGGTAGCTCCCACTATCCCCTTGGTCCCTAAGTTTCTTGAAGAGAGGGCCCGAGGCGGCACTGCTCCGGCATAACCCCATTCGGTGAGCTCTTCATTATTCCATTTAATTATGGTATTTTGTTAGAAAATGATTTGAAATATTTAAGTTTGAACTCTACTCCAATTGCTGAGGTTGTTATGATTGATGGTTTATTTAAAATTGTCTCTGGATATTAAAATGTTTTTTCTACTATGCATGGTATTAAGAGAAATATGATGAATGAGAACTCTATTAGCTTGTGGCTAAAAGATTAGGACATATCTCTACTGACAGGATCAAGAGGTTAACTAAAGAAGGAATCCTTCCATCTTTAGACCATTCGGATCTTGGTACCTGTGTGGACTGCATAAGGGAAAACCAGACCAATAAGTCACATAAGGGAGCTAAAAGAAGTTCTGAACTGCTCGAAATTATACACACTGACATATGTTGCCCAGATTTAACCGCTCACGGTCAAAAGTACTTTATTACCTTTATTGATGATTTTTCGCAATACATGTATATCTACCTGCTTTATAATAAAAGTGAGGCACTAGATGCCTTTAAGGCTTATAAGGCTGAAGTAGAAAAACAGATTGGAAACTGATCAAGATCGTGAGGTCTGATAGAGATGGTGAGTATTTTGGTAGATACACTAGTGAAGGACAAGCGCTAGGTCCTTTTGCGGATTTTCTTTGAGAGCAAGGTATAGTTGCACAATATACCATGCCTGGCTCACCTCAAATGAATGGTGTAGCTGAAAGAAGAAATAGGACCTTACTTGACATGGTTCGGAGCATGATGAGTAGCTCCAAACTGCCAATTTCCTTGTGGAAGGAAGCACTCAAGACAGTCGTACACATTTTGAACAGGGTTCCAACAAAGGCAGTGTCTAAGACACCCTTTGAAATCTGGAAAGGTTGGAAACCCAGTTTAAATCACTTTAAGGTGTGGGGTTGTCCTGCGGAAGTAAGAGTGTATAACCCACAAGAAAAGAAATTGGATCCTAAGACCATTAGAGCTTACTTTGTAGGCTATGCGGACAGGTCAAAGGGTTACAAGTTTTATTGTCCTCCACCTTCAGTGCGTTTTGTAGAATCTAGGAATGCCAAGTTTCTTGATGATGTGATTAGTGGGAGTGATCAGATTGTAGAAGATCACATTGCGGGATCCCCTAGCACAATTGAGGAAGTGACATCGGCTGTTGAAGAGCTCGGCAATTTCGAGTGTGTGTGCGTGTAGCGCGCCCTTGGGTCCGCCCTTCAAGAAAATAAGAACCAAGGGGATAGTGGAAGCTAACCCCCGGGTGTCGTTCACTTGAGGAGCCTAAACGCAAAAGATTACCTAGTAGCTAATATGCAAACTATTAAACACGAGTAAAAGGTATTGTATTTTGTTTTTGATTTAGAAAAGATGCAAAATGTATGATATGTTCAAAAGTAAAATAAAAATAAGATAAAAGTGAGATTTGGATGGGAAGGGAAATGAAATCATTCTTGATGAATGAGAGCTTCGGGAATCATTGCTTCTAAAGGTTTTCAGGGAGTTTAGTTGATTTTCAAAAGACCCCTAGAGGAACCCCTCTAGGCTAGGCTTAGGTTAACTTAATTAATACCGGAACCCCGCACATTACTTAATTTAACCTAAATTGATTAAGTTCAAAATCAATATGAATTTGCTAATCGTAAGGGGCTCCTAATCCAACAACCGGGACCCCGAGTTGCCACTTAATTAATCCTAGAGCTTAATCGATTACTGGAACCCCAAATAATAAATCAAGACTCTAGGATTGAAGTCCAATGCCACTCATACAATTTGACAAATTCAAGAACTAATTAATTATACAAGACTTATAATCCACAATTTGGGCCACCCCACAATTGCACTTAATTTCTCAATTAACCCTAACTCATTGATGGCCACCCAAACAAAGATTAAGGTTGAAAAGAGTGATTACCCAATGTCTAAACACAATTAATTAATTCATATGCCATTTCATTCATGCGAAACCACTTAACATTTTTTATCCACTAACCAAGCCACCTTGAATTAGCACAAGATATTCACAAAGAGAATAACAAAATCATGAACCCATAAATTTCATCAAACTCAAAGTTAAAGTAGCACAATGTCAAGCATTCAACAAGAAAGAAACAACATAAAATAGTTTGCAACCCTTATACAATATGTAGAAATGAAGAACACAACCAAATGTCATAAATATACTCCTAGAACCCTAGAAAAGCATAAATACAACAAGAGGAAGAAGGATTAGAACTAAAACTCCCCTTTGAAGCTTCAAGCTCATCCCTTGGCTCCCATCATCAAGAATGGTGGAGCCTAGCTGCTACTCTCCACGGGAAGAACAACACCAAGGTGGAAGAAAATAGTAGACATGGAGTGGAGGAAGGAGAAATGGAAGAGAGATGGAGGTGGAAAGAGAGAGTTGAGAGAGAGAGGAGGATAGAGAAGAGGTGTATTGCTTGGTGGTGGTGAAGATGATATATATAGTGAGTGATGGAAGACAAATGATAGTGGGGTTGTTGAGTGGATGGTAGGTGGAGAATAAGATAAATGATAGTGGGGTTGTTGAGTGGGTGGTAGGTGAAGAATAAAATAAATGATAGTGGGGTTGTTGAGTGGGTGGTAGGTGGAGAATAAGACAAATGATAATGGGGTGGAGAATAAGACAAATGATAGTGGGGTGGAGAATAAGACAAATGATAGTGGGCAGGACTTTTCTGTAATTTGGAAATTTTGAGGCCCTTTTCTGAAATTTAGAATTTCGTGGTCCTTTTCTGTAATTTGGGAATTTCGAGGTCCTTTTCGTAATTTCCACAATCCATCCAGAAACTTGTATTTTCCCTTTTTCTTGAAATTTCGGCTTCTAGCCCCAATTTCTCCCTTTTTCAAGTGTCCTTCTTCATCTGAAATCCACTCCTTTGGTCCTTGAGCGACCCTATAAGTGAATATGACATGAAAAAGGATCAAATAGCCCTATAAATTAATTAATATAAATTAATCTACAATTATGGCCAATTAATCCTAATCTCATACTAATTTTATCCAAGAGTCTAAGATATTAAATAAGCAAAATTGGACCAAATTTGCATCTTATTCATGTTAGAAACCTCAATTTAAACATATAAAAACATACAAATATAAGGATTTGTCAGCTGTTGCGACATTTCTACCGCTAGATATGTCACGCCAATTGAAACTGTCCCAATACCCATAGTTGATCATGCGGGACGTGTGGAACATATACCTGAAGGTCCACCTGTCACAAATACAGACTTACCACCAGTTGTGACAGAGAATGCTCCAAACGAGCAACCTGACCCAACCCAAGAGGTTGAGATAAGGAGATCAATAAGGGCAAGAAAACCGGCAATTCTAGATGACTACGTATTGTATAATGCTGAAAATGACTGTGATATTGGCATTGATAATGATCCATTAACGTTTACTTAGGCTATGAAAAGTGAGAACTCCAAATTGTGGTATAATACTATGAATGAAGAAATGAACTCCATGGCAAACAACCATGTATGGGAACTTGTAGAGTTGCCTAGTGGGTCCAAGGCCATTGGTTGTAAATGGGTTTACAAAACCAAAAGGGACTCACAGGGTAACATTGAGCTCTACAAGGCAAGGTTGGTTGCTAAGGGCTTCACTCAGGTCGAAAAAATTGATTACAAGGAGACATTCTCTCCTGTTTCAACTAAGGATTCTTTCCGTATTATCATGGCATTGGTTGCACATTTTGGTTTGGAGTTACACCAAATGGATGTTAAGACTTCTTTTCTCAATGGTGTTCTTGAGGAAGAAGTCTACATGAAACAGCCTGAGGGTTTTGTTTCAAAGGATAAGGAACGTTTGGTATGCAAATTAGGAAAATCAATATATGGCTTAAAGCAAGCTTCCAGGCAGTGGTATTTAAGGTTCCATGAGGTAATCTCTTCATTTGGTTTCGTTGAGAATATCGTGGATCAGTGTATATACCACAAGAATAGTGGGAGCAAATCCATATTTTTGATTTTGTATGTCGATGACATATTGCTTGCAACCAATGACTTAGGACTGTTACGTGAGGTGAAACGGTTTCTATTTAAGAACTTTGATATGAAGGATATGGGTGAGGCATCTTATGTCATTGGCATTAAGATCCATAGGGATATAGCAAAGGGTCTTTTAGGCATTTCTCAAGAAACCTATATTAACAAAGTTCTTGAGCGTTTCAAGATGAGAAACTGTTCATCTAACGTTGCTTCCATTGAAAAGGGAAATTTCTTCAGTCTAAGTCAATGTCCTGACACAGAACTAAAGAAAAAGGAGATGGAAAATGTTCCCTATGCCTTTGCTATAGGAAGCTTGATGTATGCACAGGTCTGTACAAGACCTGACATAGCTTTTGCAGTTGGCATGCTTGGGAGATACCAATGCAATCCTGGTAAAATGCATTGGGAAGCTGCAAAGAAGGCGTTTAGGTATCTCCAAGGCACCAAGCACTTATGTTGACTTACAAAAAGACAGAGAATCTTGAAGTGATGGGTTACTCAGATTCTGATCTAGGAGGATGTGTGGACACCAACAAGTCCACGGTTGGTTACATCTTCTTATTAGCAGAGGGAGCTATTTCCTGGAGGAGTGCCAAACAGACACTCACAGCTCCTTCTACTTGTGATGCTGAGTATATCGCGTGTTTTGAGGCAAGTTCACAGGCTATCTAGATAAGGCACTTCATTGCTGGACTGAAGATTGTAGAATCAATCTCCAGGCCAATTAAGATGTATTGCGATAATAAGGCAGTGGTGGCCATAGCAAATAAAAGAAGGAGTGGAAGTAAAAGGTTTATTGAGCTGAAATTCCTTAGCTTGAAAGGGCGAATTGCTGATGGTTAGGTCATTGTTGATCTAATCGGAACAAGGGAAATGCTAGCTGATCCTTTGACTAAAGGGATGAGACCAAATGAGTTCGCTATACATGTACCTCATATGGGGATTGTAAGTCTTTTGGGTAATTGAGGTGTGCAATGAGTATTTTGGGATTTTGTTTATTATCTCTATGATTGTTGTGTACACTTTTTGATGTTGATGAGATTAATGAACATTTAAGTTTTTATTTTGGAACCGAATAAACATATATGTTATGAAAGTTTATTCATGGAGCAATACCCATTAGGTAAGGAATACTGTTTGTAATACATGGAAGGTAATACTTTATGATAAAGGACTTATCGCCATGATTCTTGCAGTATGACCTTAGTTGATTTGACTAAAGGGAATAGTTGACATACAAAGTACGGGCCAAGTGGGAGAATGTTAGATTATTATTAGATATATTATTAATATTATTAATATCACAATAGATATAATTAGGATAATAATAATATCTTTAGGTGGCCCGTAGTCAACATTAGGCCCAATAGTCAAAGTTAAGGTTTCATATCTAGGTTATCTATATAAAGGGGGTTTTCTGATGGGAAAAACACACTAACACCTATCATCTTTTGATACGGCAGATAACCACAACAAGAGAGCGTTTCTTCTCTCTAAATTCCGGGTTCCCTAACTGGTTAAGGCTATCACAAACAGATACCATCACTGTGCCGGACTCCAGTTAGAAGAGCCTTTGGGTGAATTCTGACTGTGTATTGTTTTGCAGTTACAAGTAGATCTCTCACACATCAAACAAATAGCAATGGCGAGAGATATTTCGACTTCCGCTGTATTTCTTATTCTGATAAGGCTATCATATTCTCACAAAACACACTATTGAAGTTGGTGTCTTCACGGGAGACTCCCTTCTGCTCCCTGCTCTTTCAATTTTGGAGGTTGGAAAGGTCATATTGAAAGCCCTTTTTAACTGGCATTGCTTAAGGGGCTAGGGAACCTCTAATGTGCCTCCCTCTAATACCCTTGTAGTTTTCCTAACTTCTCAAATATTGCCTTTTCTTTTGACCATAATTAGATTCTATATAAGATGAGTGATATTCTGGTGTAGGCATAAAATGATGCACTTTGAATTTTTTTTTATGATTTTTAAAGAAGAAAAAATTAAAAGTGAAAAATTCTTTACCTTTTAGATATTAAAATGGTACTCACTTTGTGCAGAATCTAATGGTCAAAATAAAAAACAAAGGGCATTAGAAGGAAGAACACTA
This sequence comes from Mimosa bimucronata, assembly GCA_037074515.1. NCBI lineage: Eukaryota > Viridiplantae > Streptophyta > Magnoliopsida > Fabales > Fabaceae > Mimosa > Mimosa bimucronata. Next base: position 9,700,653 of record CM073443.1, on the reverse strand, counting down.
GAGCCCGCAAAACCTTGCTTAAGGTTTATTGAAATTGCATAATTCATAGATTGACATGGTTCCTCACTGCAGATAACAGCAATATATTTGAATCGTGAGTCATATGAGATTGGATTACCAATCATTAGAAAGGCTGGTGTTGAGCATAAGATGGATTTCATTGAGTCTGAAGCTTTGCCTGTTCTAGATCGACTCTTGAAAGGCGTGAGGATTATTATCTATTAGAATCATTATCTATCCTTGTGCAACTTTTTCCATTTGTGACCTTGTTTATTCAAGGTTCACCATATTTTTTTCCTCACACCTCATATATCTGAGATTTTGGACTTTCGGGGTGATATTTAATTTTGTTATTGCAGCATGCCAATGAAGGGAATTTCGACTTTGCACTTGTTGATGTTGACAAAGTTAATTATTGGCATTACCATGAAAGACTAATGAAATTGGTGAAGGTTGGTGGCATAGTTGTTTACGACAACACATTATTTGACTTTGTTTGAGTAATAAATATTTTTTTCCTCATTTTACTCATGCATTAATTTTCCCACACATTCTCTTTCATCTTCTTTTCATAATTACCCCCTCTCTTACTCATTCATAAATAAGGGCAATATGGTATATTTTCTACACATTTATTGTTTTTAACTAACTATAACTAATTTTTTAGGAATCCACAATTCGGTTAAAAAGACCTTATATTGTGGGACGGAGGGAGTATATCTTCTTAAAGGTATTTTTTTTACTACCTCCGATCCTTATTATATTATAAAACCCTAAATTTGAATTGATTTATTTCAATATATAATAGCTCACATTCTCTCATCATTTAATGCGTTTTTTTTCCTATTTTACCTTTAAGCCTCTTTCATATTTATTAATGTTTATATATTTCTCTTTTTTAATAGACTCATCATAAATAAGAGTAATATTGGAAAAAGATGGATATTCCAAACATATTTAATTACTTTCATATGTTTTCTTAAAAAGCGTGATTTGACGGCCGGACTCATATAAATAGGAGTTGATGGAGTATTTTTCATAACATTTTGATAGTTTTGTATTAAATATCTTTTTTTTAAAATATACCCATGCTTTATAATGGCAGAGAGATAGAGAGAGAGAGAGAGAGAGAGAGAGAGAGAGAGAGAGAGAGAGAGAGAGAGAGAGAGAGTATAAATCAATATGATAGTGGTATTTTGTATGATTAATAAGGGTATTTTTTAAAACTACATGAATTCTATGGGAAATTTAATGTTTTTAACTATTTTATTAGTATTTGAGAATTAGTGAGAAACATCATATAAAATAAAATACCTGACCAAAGGAAGTATTTATTAAATATATTTTTGTCAAAAGAAACGCGGGTATATGTAAATTCAAATTACATCATCATAATCATAAATAATTTAGATTTAATTTTCTTAAGCATAAGAGGGATTTTTTTTTTGTTGAACTGAAGCATAAGAGGGATTGAATCCTTAATTACTATTCGTATGGTTTATGCACTGTGGACTAGTTAGAAAGCATTATCGAATTGTAAAAGTATATTGATACCAAAGACTTTTCTTGCTTATTTAATAAACCTTCGTCGTTTCTTATATTAATTGTTGTTTTCCTTCATCTAAATTTGCTATCCTCACTCATTTTTCTTTATTTATTGCATCTATTGACTAACTAATAGAGTAGTACATTTCTCTATATAGTTACTTATATTGAAGAATGAGATTATACACTTGATGAAATAAAAAAGATTGGAGAATAATAGTTTTTCTTTTGTTGGATAAATGGAGAATAATAGTCATACTACACGTACATGAGCATTTTTGTGGTTCAAGAACCCCAAGAATTATTTTAAATTTTTTAGTATATAACAAAAAACAACTTTTAGTACACAACTTTTGTGATTTATTATAAAAAGGATAAAGTCAGATGACAATATCACGAACCTTGCATCATCTACACAGAACTGCATCCTCGGGCCAAAGCTCAAACCACAAAACTCTAATATCAAATAACACCACATACATACCCTAATAACCATGTCCAATGAAAGGGATGGGATTCAAAGAACCATCCAGACTGCCTCATCCCTTGTAAACTTTCATCTGCTACCATGAGAGCAGACTCACTGCCAAGCAACAATCGTTGCACCAAATTGAAGTAGATGGAACTTGTAACGTCTGGAATTTTACTACTATATTATAGCATTTTAATTGAATTATAACCACTTTTTAATGTCAGAAGCCCAGAAATACGTAAAAATCTAAAACTTTTTTTTTCTTTCCAAGCAATGTTCCAACTCTAATGCAGTTGGAATGGGCTTTTCGGACAAATTGAATAATTTAAAAACTCTTTATAAAATAAAGTGGTTATTAAAACAATTAAAAATACACTAACCTTCTTAAGGGAGGCTATTCATAATTTATAATACTTAGGAAATTTAAATCTCTTAATAAATTTATACAATTCTATTTTCTATACTTTCTACTATTAATTTAATAATTTAATTTTACAACATAAACAAATAACCTTATTGAAATATTTACTACCTCTTGTTTTTCAACTTAAAATTCTAATTTCTTCGTCTACTCTTCTTTCCCAGCTATCTTCTTTCAACCTGTTAAACTGAAAATGTTTGGGGAAGGGGGTGAGATTGGAAATCCCAATAGCAGTTTCTTTCATATGAGTTCATGCATAATAAATCATAAATCTTCACAGTATGAATAATCTTTATCCTTATAACCTCTACCAACCACTATTAACGATATATTCATTAAATAGTGGTGGTACCTCTACCTGTAACAGGATTTCATAACTTCGGGCAAAGGGGGAGCGACCCACCTAAGCCTTGGAGTACTCCCCTCATAACCTCTAAGGAATAAAATTACCATTGCTACAGATATTATGAAATTTATGCATGCTGTGCGCTTTAATAAATATTATATGAAATAAACTGCTACCTAATTCTTGAGCTAATCCTTCACTAAATTCCTTTATTTCTTCGTACTCTGGAGATTCAATCCCACTATCTTGTCCTATAAATATTTATGATATAAAATAATACATTAATATCTAATCTTGAATATAATAATTAAATGTCTCTCACATTCCTATCATACTACCCCCTTTCTATTTCTAATACTATTAAATCTAAATTTCTAGTTAAATGATTAATCATATCATTGCCAATCAACATTGCACAAACATAGATTAATATATACATAAATAAAATTAATATACACATAAACACAAAAGTGTCTTAACTACTTTAAATTAACTAACCTTTCTTATCATCAATTAATTAATACTTTAATGAACTTATATTCATTATAAGTTTTAAAGCTTTAAATTCACTTAGCACTGATTAAATCCCAAGTTACCTATTAAATGCAATAATATCTATTTATAATTCCCACAACAAAACATCATTATAAATTCTAACTTCTTACATCCATTATAATTTATTAATCTTTAAGTTTCAGCTTAGTCATAATTGACTTTCAAATTACTTACTAAATGCAATAACATATTTTTAATCTAATTTGAAACTTTGTCCCAATCTTTGGAAATCCTTAATTGATGAGTTAAGTTTCCAAATTAACTAGTAACTTCTTCAATCTTAACATTAATTCAATCCTACATTAATTCAACCTAACAACCATCAATGCCAAATCAACAGTCCAGAAATACAACTCAAAGCATACCTCAAACTAAAATCCAATAAAAATCCAAGAGCAGCTAATTCACTTCACATTCCAGTCAATTTCATTCCTATTGAATTAACATCATTATTCCCTCTTTATACTAGCCCCTAAACCAACAGCCAGCACATCAATAAGAACAAAATTCCTTACTACACTACTACCATCATCATTATTCTAAAATCAAACATAACTAAGGAAATCAAACATATAAAGAACACCTAATTTATTCTAACACAAGAAGCCATTTGATTCAGTCCAAGCAACAGTCAAAATTCTAGAATTTAAAGCCACAATTACCATAATAATCATTTCCTATTCCTTACTCAATTAATTATCATTGTATTTCTCTTCTTTCCTTAACCAGTCCAGTCAGCACGAGCATCCAGAAATCCAGGAATTGCACATTTGATAATCACATATTAATCAACTATAAGTAGGCAATCTCAATCCATTTCTCAGTGCCAAACAAACATCAATAATCCTTTTTTTTTCTTCCCTGGCCGCACAGAACAGCAGCAAGAACCACAAGAATTCTATAATTAATTCCAGTCACCTCTATTCCTCTTATTTACAATGTTATTGTATCCAAAGAAATAACAAAAACCAAACAACTCCAAGGGAGTTGAAGCTCGGCCAGAACAGAGGAAAGAGTAGGGAGAATGAAACAACCAAGGGTCCTAAATTTCATCATATCACATATCCAAACCATCCATTTCAGTCCCAATTCATGCACATATTACTCTGAAAATTTTCCCTCTCTCGGCCCAACAAACTCGCAGAAGCAGGGGAGGCAAAGAAATTGATTCAAAAATTCCCTAACCTCAAAAACACACACTCAATCACTTTCATGAGCTTCAACTTGTTTCTAATTATCATCAATTAAGCTTGAAAACAATGAACTCCCAAAAATCCCCAATTTCCCCGTCGCATGAACAGTACCCGTCGGAGAAATTTGAGCAAATTCGAGCCTATTTCAACTTCCTACCCAAAATCAACATTCAAACAATCAAGAACAAGGTCCAAGGAGCATTTTTATATTTTCAGAAGCTTCAAAGACCATCCAAAAATTCGAATCATCCTCCCCCCATCCACTCAAAATCGCGCCGGAAATGGACAGGAAAATGAGGGAAAAAGCTTACCCGGGGTTCTTCCAAGCTTCTTGAGTGTCTCCCGCCGTCGATCGCCGTCGGACGCCGCTGCTGGAGGCTGGAATTGCTGCTTGAAGACGAAAGACGGAGAGGAGAATGAGAAAGGAAATTTCGGGAACTGAGGGAGTATATCGTGTGTGTGAGAGGCAAAGGGAGTATATATTTTTTTTCCTCTTTTAAGTGTGTATATGTGGAGAGAAAGAGAGAGTGTTTTAGAGGAAATAAGAAGAGAGTAGAACAATTAGGAAAACACGTGTGTGGCTATTATTCAAAGAGAAGAGTGATATTTTTATTTTACTGGTATTTTACTATCCTGCCCTTCCTTATTTAATTGATGATATTTTCAACTAGGGGCAGATATTGTCTTTTTCATTTCCCATTTTCTATTTTCCTCTTAAATCATAATTTTATTTATCATTATCGTTCAGAAATAAACTTAAATCTGTCCCCAAAATAATTTTTCTAGATATACTTTAATTTCTACATTTATTTATAAGACTTTTTAATTAATAAACAATACCTCAAGGTTCTAAATATTCCCTTATCTAAATTAGTTTTCTAACTATTTTTCCTCACTTAATAAATTAAATAAGTTTTAAAAATTATTAAAAATATACCTGGCCTCATAAATTTATTTATAAGGCTGTTTAATTTATACTTGTCATCCTAAAACTTTAAATAAACCATTATTATCTCTTTTCTCCAAATTAAGTTTTATTTCCTAATTATTTCTCTTTGTTTCTTAAAAAAAATAAGCCTTAAAATTATTAAAGATACCTAAATCCTTATAAATTTATTTTTAATATTTTTTAATATTTTGATAACATTTCCTAAATTTTAAATAATTCTTTATTTTCTCTTTTCTAAAATTTGGGTGTTACAGAACTAAAGAGCATTCCAACCTTGATATCCACCAATATGCGCTTCACTTTCCGTCCGCCATGGCATCGCTGTCACTCTCACTAGAGGAGAGAAAAATCGCTCTCTCGAATCATCTAGTCATATTATCATAGCAACGGGCTGAAATTGATCTCGATTTCCAGGGTAGGGGCATAGGGGTACGAACAGGCTGCACAATGTGTTGCAGCCCCCAATCGTCGCATTAACCCATGCACAAAAAAAAAAAAGAAAAAGAAAAAAAAAAGAAAAGAAAATTAGGCTGCATACTTCGTCATCATTTTTATGCTCCTTGTCCTATTTATTATTCATCATCATTTATATACTCTTGGTCCTATATATTTATTGCTTCATTCACATTAATAAAAAAAAAAAACCTTATATCTCATTAATTTTACCTTAAAATTTAATATTTTTCTATTCTTTTCCCTATTTAATATACAATATAACATATGAAAATAAATTAACTACATAATTGTACATTTATATGAGAAATTTCTCTCTCTGCCTTATAAATATAACCAAAATATGCATAATGGGTACTTATTTATATCACCAATACATCTTTTTCTTTTTTTTTTACATAAATCAACTGTTAATCAACTCATTTTCTGAATCCTATTACCTTGTATCTGAATAATCATTTATTCAAGTTTTGGGGTTCGTGACTTCGTGGCTTTCCCTCCCAATATAGGTGCCTCCGCTAGAACTCAAAATCGAGACCTCAAATGTTCTATCGAGGCTTTACATTCTTAAACTAACTATGTGTTAGTTTATCATTAATACATTTTTTTCAAATTTAAATTATATATCTCCATCTATATATATTGTTTAGAGTTGAAAAAAGGGTCGAGCCTGTTGAACCGGCTCATTTAAGTGGAGGGTCGGGCTTATAAAATAAATCCTAAAACAGGTTGTCGAGCCTAAAAGGACCAACTATAATGTCGCGAGCTTAAGCACGTCCTCCCATTAAATCCGTCAATTTGCTTTTTAGGTAATGGTTTCTACTTTTTGACTTATTTTCCAATATGTTTTATATATTACAAGTTGTAATTTGTATTTTTCAACTATATAATGATATAAGTGTACTTTATTTTGAAACCTTTTTATACTTTTCAAACACTTACAAGATATGTTGTTATTTTGTTAAGTTATCTCAATGATTTTGAAAAAAAAGCTTACTCAATTTTAAAAAATATTTCATTTGGTTTTTAATAGTTTTGCAGGGAAATTTCTTCTTATAAAATGTGGATAAAATTATTTTTTATTGATGTCAAATAAACAAAGAAATAAATTTTTTAATTGCCTCTGAGGATGTTCGAATGTATCATGTAGATCATTAAAATAGAAGCCAATATAATACACACATAATTTGATTACAATTATTCTATTTACAAAAAACGATAAAAATTAATTCTTTGATGGTATCTTTGTTTTAAATAAAGAATTTTTTTTTTTTGTACTTAATTTCATTAAAAGCATAAAAGCATGAGAGTAAACAGGTTGGGCTCTAAAAATATGGATTTTTTTGAATTTGGGCATTAAATGGGTTGGTCCGTTTAAGCTCGAGCCCATGAAGGGCCAGCCATGTAAGGTCGACTCTGCCAGTTTATCAGCTCTAAGCTTTTTTGTTTGTTATTTTAAGAAATCCTATTTATTCAATATTACATAAAACAAACCAAGCTTACTTCTTATGGGTTTTCAATTTTTTTACTTTATTTTTGCCTCTACACCCATATTGTCAATTTATGGAAAGGTTTTAAGTTTTTAATAACTTGATTTCATCATCCAGCACAATGCATAACCCAATTCCTAAAATTTCTTCGCCGGAAGGAGGCATTTCTATCATCATTAAAGCTTCACCTTTGTCATTCGGGGAAAGATCAATTTGATTCTCAAACCATGAAGGTATTTCACTCCCTGGTATTCTCACCCTAAGAGAACCATGTATCGCCTATACCCAAACAAAAAAAACACACATCACATTATACAGTATAATTCACATCAAAATATACATAAAACATATGTATCTACCTGTAGCTCAAGTGTGGCAAAGAGATGTAATATTTGCTCGTCTGCCACTGTTTCCATTGAACCACATTCTACTGCATCAATTTTATATAAAAGTGGTCCAGATTGTGGTAACGAGCGAAGTTCTGAGCATGCATTCAAACGAAGAGCTTTCAGTCTCAAAAGACTAGATATGCAGCCAGCAGGTAGAATCTTGAACTTGTTTCCACTTAGATCTAATGACCGCAATGATGATAAGCCACCCATGTCAAATGGAATGGATCCATCATCAATATTGAGGTAGCTTAAATCTAAATGTTCTAGTGATTTAAGATTGAAAATTAAAGCAGGCAATGTTAAGCTGTTATGAATTGAATGACCCCAAAACATGTGCTTTAACAGAGGAATCAAGCTCCCTGAATTTGACGTTGACCTATTGCACCCACGAAGTGACAATATCTTGAGTTTTTCTAAACCAGCAATGGAACTAGGTACTTCTGTTATATCAGTTTCACTTGCATCAATTTCCTCCAAGGCTTCAATTTCATTCAAGTTTTCTGGAAATCTATCAAATTTTGAGCAGCCAGCAATATCAAGTAGTACAAGACGCTTCAACTTTTGAATGCTTTGGGGAAGGCAAACAAGATTTTTGCAACCTCTTAATTTCAAAGCTTTACGACTGGTCAAAAGTCTGAGTGATTCAGGAAGCTTGACTAAATTTGTCTCCGAAACATCTAGCCTTTCTAGATTTTTCATACTTTCCCCAAACTCAGGCAGAAATTTGACTTGAATGCACCCACAAAAACAAATTCTTTTAGAGCACTCATTTCCAACTTGTTTAGACGATAGGCTCTAAGATTTTTGCACCCTTTCAAATTCAACACTTGAAGCTTTTTGTGTTGTCCAAGTGAAGGATGGAGTTCAACAATACCTTCACACCCTTTAAGTTTTAATATTTCCATATTTGGAAGTTCAGAGAAATTAGGAGTTTCAATCAAGTTTCTAGAATAACTCAAGTCCAAAAACTTCATATTCTTCGAGCACTGTACAAACACATATATCAAAATCAATGCAAAACTACATTGTGAAGACGAGCATACTCAATTACAACATCAAAGGACAAGGTATCTTACCAGGTTCTTACTCCAAAGTTTCTTTAATCTGCTATGACGCATTCTAAGATCAACAAGTTTGTATAGTCGGGTTCATAGAGGAAGAGTATCCAAAGGATACCTTGTCCAGTGAATCACTTTTAAAGCATGAGAAAGAGATTTGAGGCAATTTTGAAGGTTGAAGTCACTTAATATGATGAGTAACCTAAGGTTATGCAATGTTGAAAAGGCTTCAGGATCCCAACATGCCTCACAAGATGTGGAAGAGACCATTCCTTGTATTTCTTTTGTTCCCTGATAAACAACATTTTAGTCACCAGGAAAATGATAACAAAATTATTTGACGAGAAACTAATAAAATATAAACTTTATTAAAACAATATACAAAAGCTGAGAAGAAAAACACCCACCAAATTATTTTCCATAACTTCATCAATATCTTCCTTAGACCACAATCTACTACGATTTCTAACATCATTAGGAGATTTTTCTTCAACAATTCTCCTACCCATTTGTTCAAGCAAATCATGCATCACTAAACAATTGTCATAATTCTTTAGCAGAGACTTTTCCTGAAGAGTTGCCATTCCGATTTTTGCATCAAATCCGCAACATTCCAATATACGTGTTATGACCTTTATTTTCCACCCATTGAAGAAGCAAGCAATATCTAAAAATATTGCTTGTTCTGTATCAGTCAACACATCAAAACTTAGTTTAAGAATCCTAAGAATATCTTTGTGTGCATTTTTCTTCAACATATCCAATGCATTTTCCCATTCTAGAACACTACTTCTTCCACAGAAAAAAGAACCCAAAACAGAGAGAGCTAAAGGAAGGCCTTTTGCATAATCACAAACGATTTTAGACATCACCAAAAGATCCTCTGAAGGCTCACTACCTCTTTCAAATACTTTAGAAATAAAGAGCTGAAAGGATTCATCTTGGCTCATAGTTTCAACTTCATGAACGTATACTTTATGCACTCTACGCAACAAGTTTGAATCTCTAGCTGTTATGATCACTCTACTACCAGCACCAAACCAATTAGGGCTATTAGCCAAATTTTCTAAGTGGGTTATATGATTGACATCATCAAGGATAAGTAAAACTTTTTTATTGCAACAACGATTTTGGATTATTTCCTTCCCATCGTACGTGTCTTTAATTTCTATGTTTTTAATTTTAAGGTGTGAAAGAAGTTTACTTTGTACTGAACATCTCCATCTCTTTCTAATGAAGTTGCCCTGACATTGTGAAGAAAGCAACTCATATCAAATTGCCTACGATATTTCTCAAAAATAGCCCTAGCAATTGTTGTCTTACCCACACCAGGTAAGCCCCAAATTCCTACAAATCGAACATCATTCAAACCTATCTCCAACATTGGCTCTAGTTTTCGTATTTTATTGTCAATTCCAATGAGATCTTCAATGTAAGGTGGCAGACTGGGGCGTAATTTGGTCCACAGCTCCTCAACCATCGTGGCAATAAGTTCTGCTTCAGGCCTGCAAGTTACAAGAACATATGAAGGCCATATGATATACTTAACACAAATCCCAGTTAAAAAAGATACTCCTTTTGTCCCTTGTTATAAGAGTTTAGAATCCAGAATCATGTATATTAAAAAAGTTGTTAAAAGAGATAAATATATCTAAAATAATTTTTTTTAAGTTTACCATTATTTATGATAAGGTATGTAAGGAAGAGATATAAAGTAAAAATGATATGAATTAGCACAAAGTATTCAAAAAAATGAGGGCCAAAATGGGGAAAAGGTCATTAAATATATATTCTGACATCATTATGCAAATTCTTATAATAAAGGACAAAACCATTTAAATATTGGGTATATATGGGAGTACCTTTTGATTTGTTCTCTAATTATAACATTTGTTACTTCAGTGTCTACGATTGTTAATATTATTTTCTTCTGGATTATTAATACATTTTTAAACGATTCTATCAAGGGCAGCCAGGACAAGTTGTATTATTTCATTTTTATTTTATGAGGGTGCTTTAATTTTGTTGTGAAGTTAAAGCTTTTTATTTTGAGGACAGCGGGTTTTGAATATATAAAAAAATGTAAAGTAAACCTTTATAATTTAAATACAAAAATTTTATTAAATACTCTCTTGGTATTATGAATTCCTAGCAGCATAAAGTTGATTGCACAATATTCGAATTTGATCAATAGTATTAATGTCAAATAATTGTTTTAAAAAACTTTTATAATTCTTATTCTATAAAGTTTAGCAGTGAAAATTCATTTATAAAATAGTGATAGACAGAATATATATAAAAGGAACAACTAAATAAATAATACTCCCCCTGGTCCTAAATATATGATTTATTTAAGGAGTTGGTCTTGATCCTAAATATAGGACATAATTCTAATTTCTACCACTTCTTCCTAAATTGCCCACTATTAGTGCTCTTCCAACAATAATTAAGTAAGAGATGAGGGAGTGGATAAGGAAAAATGTTTGAGGTGTTTTAAAAAAAGCACAGCATACTAATTAACATAACTAATATCATTAATTTAATTAAATTAGTTAAATATATCCTATATTAGGACCGAAAGGAGTAGAAAGATTCTTGACACTTGTAATATGAAATATAATTCAGTGTTACAAACCAAAATGTTCATCTTAATTACTGATCAAATTTTTTTAATCTTTAAAATAAGAGCACATACATGTCAAACAAATAGCTTGACTGCACCTAGGCTCATGTTCTATGAGCTGATTATAAGCATAAAATATTTTTCACATAATTTGACCAAATGAAAAATTAATAACTTACCTATCCTTGCAATCCCAACCAGATAAGTTAGCAACTTTTGTGAGAGAATGTCTCCATCGTTCCATGACTTTGTTGTCCCTTTGACGCATTCGATGCCCCTTAAAAGCATCAGCAAAACTTCCAGTTTGATGCCGTACATCAGACGGGTCTACATCATAAAATATGGGAAAAACTCGTTGGCCCAGATTATTTCTTGAGTAAAGAATATGTTCGAGCTCGTCTAAACACCATGAAGAAGAGGCATAATTTTTGGAAAGAACAACAATTGCAAAATGAGAGTCCTCAATTGCTTGTTTGAGTTCTTTTGAAATGACTTCTCCTCTTTCAAGTTCTTTGTCATCACTAAAAACTTTGAATCCACTCCTCTTCAACGCATGATATAAGTGGTTTGTGAAGCCTTTACGAGTGTCACCCCTAAAACTCAAGAAAATGTCATACTTGCAGGTTCTTGGCACTGATCGGTCAGATTTAAAAGAGTTCGAGGAAGATGCATCTTGGTCACTTTTCATTGATGATCCTATTTGTGGAGTATAATTAATTTGACGAAGCAGTAATATTATATTATGACCTACAACAACTAAACCACATCATTAGCTCTAAAAGAAAACAAGTCAAATATGAGAAGAAGAAAAAAAGAAAGGAAATAAGCGCAAGGTGTAGACGTATAATAATAGAATGACCCGGGCTTACAACTATAAGGGTCTAAACTCTAATGCTCAATATATACAAGCTTTCAAGAGTTTACTTGCGATTGGAAGCATGGGATCTTTCCCGATAATTTTCTTTTAGTATTGTGGGTCTAAATTGGCGCGCCTTTATTTTATTCCTCAACAACTTAATATACTTAATTTCTTTATCAATTTATTTATTTAAATTGCTCTTTGGGAAATCTTTCCCCGGCGCAACAGGACGGGTACCAACTTTCGGTGAGTTCTCTTTTCCAATTTTTACATTGAACGCGTGAGTTTTTTTGCCAACTGTACTCGTACGTGTTTTATAATCGCACTACACACATATTCCGTGACGTTATTTGTCTTCTTCTTGTTTTCTTACCTGCTCATCCTTTTCAAATTTTTTAAAATATATCTTCCAATGACGTTTCATTGTCTATGTTCAACGAAAACAATGCTAAAAGCCAAGAAACTGACTTATACTCAACTAATTCATAACAATAAAAGCTGGCAGGTTAATTCTTTCGCATAAGGAGAAAAACAGTTAATTAAATCTTAAATGGCTGAAATCCTCCTGTGATCTTTAGATCAATTACATATAACTCTATAATGTTTCAAAGTTTGAATTTATCATCCTTAATGTTTTAATTTTTGATGTTAATCCCCTACTATTAATTTTGCCCCTAAGTTAATTACAAACAAAATCTGCCACATCAAGTCTTAGTTTTTGACATTAAGCTGCCTAAATTTTGACGAAGCATCCTACTCCTACATGATATAAGTATTAATTAATAATTTAGTAATAATTATATGTATCTTACATAAGAGATTTTTCTTGGCCAAATTTCCTATGTAAGGGTTGAAATTTCATTTTATTGTTAATAAAAATAAATTCTCGCATTTTTTTTTCTTGACTTTGAAAACTGCAGCCATTAGAATCATGTCTTCATATTTTCCCATTTATTTCTTCTGATCTTTCCTTCATCTTTCAGTTTTTTTTCATGAAGTTTCTCTTTTCTAAATTTTGTATTGGACACTTTGGTCTTCTTTTCCTTCTTTTACTTACCTGCCCATCCTTTTCCTTTTAGTAATGTGATAAATTAGTATCGACAACTTCCAAGAATTCATGTAATTGCAGCACATTTTTCTTGATGTTTACTCAATCATTGATAAATTTTGGATAATCAATATAGGAAAATGCTCATTTGATTTTTGGTTGCATCATTATTTATTTATGTAGATTTTGATCATATTTCTAGTTAGTTTCTTATGTTGTTTCATGTAACTCTTGTAGGGATATTTTGATGCAATAACCAAGTGATTATAGCCTCTCCATAAAACTAACAAGTGAACAAAGCTAAGAGGAAACTAGAGCAACCCAAGGAACAAAAGGACCAGAGAAGACGTGACTTGGCTGTGGCCTCGCCGAGAATGCCCCTGTTTTTGGTGGCTCACTCATTTCTGGAAAATTTTGATGGTTTGCAATACGGCTTGTGATGCTGCATGTTTTGACAGGAAAGAAGGACTAAAATGAAATAAAAGCTAGGGTTTCGAGTTCAGCAGGCATTCTTCGACTTCTAGGGTATTTTGGGAGTGTTTTGCTCTGCTAGGGCTTGGAGCTTATTGGGGATTTAGCTAGGGCTTAGAGCTTTGAAGAGATTTGGGCTTCTCCTCTTGGTTTATCTTCTCCATCTTCATTCTCTTCTCTTGTTCTATATTTGTATTGATGTATACATATGCTCTCATGGATTTGTTGAACATGAGTGGCTAAATACTTTGATTCTATGATTATTGTGAACCCTTGTATGAATTAACTCTTGATTCCTCCTCTTATTTTGTGATTAATGAGATGTATGTGTTTATTTTACTCTTCTCATAATGCTTCTAAGTGATTAATCACCATTTAGATGATGGGTTCACTTCATTGATGCTTGAGAGAGCTAGATTGAGTGTAAAATTTGGGTAAAATAGTGTAAGAACTTGAAGTTTGCATGATCAATGGATGGTTTTGTTGGTAAGATAGAGATATATTTGCTAACCTTGCATAGTTATATAAGGATTGGAGCTTGAAAATGGATTTTATTAATTATAACAAGAGATTGTGCAATTAATGAGATCAAACACTTGTTCTTGACTTGAGAGAGCTTTTACAAGTACTCTGTGAATCCTAGATTAGCACATGGTTTTATTGAGAACATCTTTAAGAGGAGATTAATTGAGTTTTAAGAAGTATAAGGGGGATACATAATCTTAGGACCCATTTTACACTTGAAGTTGAAGAATCACTTGTTTATAATTTTGTTTTCATTTAGCATATGTTTATTTTTATAGTTAATCTTCAATCTCAATATTTGAATCATTTAAATTGGGTGAGAGTGTGACAATCATTGTTTGACCGGGTTTTAGAACCAAATCCTCGTGGGAACGATACTCTACTTATCACTTTATTACTTAGCCGGCTTGTGCACTTGCGGTACGAATAAGTATGCATCGAAATTTTTTTTTTCAAATGTTGCAATAGAAAATCCCATTTTGAAATAGATAAAGTTAATGCATAAAAGTTCAATAGTAGAATAATTCTAATGGAAATATTAGGTTGAAAGAGAATATTGGCTACAAAGGTAACGGCTAAATGATCTTTGAAAAAATAGTGCACATTTAACTATAAACTGTAAAAAAGTATGCAAAAGTGACTCCTTCATTGGAATCACTTAACTTCCATTAAAATGTCTAAGTTTTTTATACGTCAAAATGTAAAAAGCCACTATAGTAAACTAAAAACTAAAAATATTGAACAGCAGCAAATAACTCTACGTACGTAATGCCGTATCAGCAAGAAGTGATGTAGAAGACAACCCAGAAAAAATCTGCAAGCCAAACCCCATGCTCAATGACATCTATGCGAAAAAAATCTGCCACTTTGTTATCTTCTCGATTCACTTCTAGAACATGAACTTCCCAGTCCCTATTAATTTGTACCAAAACACACTTTGGATACAAATGAAAAGGAAACTCTCGCTCTAAACCTCTTGATTTATCTTCAACTTCCTCATCATCAACGATAATCAACAACAAACCTCTCCAAGTCTTTGACCATCAAACTTAGCCTTCACACTGTTGATCTTGCCGTCTCTAATGAAGAGAACAACATTGGTGGATGATTATTGATCTTGTCGTCTCCACATATTGTTGATGTATCCTCAACAAAGAAGAGAGAAAGAAGTCCTTCATTGACCTAAGATTTTTTCTTTTTCATTTTTTTGTTTGAAAATTTTATAAGTGAATTAATAGTTTATTAATTGATGAAGCAATTTAATTGAAAACAACCAGAAAAAAATAATGGGTGTAGTTTAGAGTAAAAGTAGTTATAATATCACTACTACAAAATACCATTTTCTAGTCACCAATTAACGTCATTTAATTGTAAACCTGACATAAAAAAATGCGGTGGCATTTTTGTAATTAAGTTGGAGGCAGAGGGAAAAACAACGTCACAAAATTTGTCAATTTGTGACGTTAAAAGAAACAACGTCACACAAACATTAAGTGTGACGTGGTTTCTTGTCATCTTGCCCACCCGTGAAATTTTTCATATCGC
Source organism: Mimosa bimucronata (assembly GCA_037074515.1). Classification (NCBI taxonomy): domain Eukaryota; kingdom Viridiplantae; phylum Streptophyta; class Magnoliopsida; order Fabales; family Fabaceae; genus Mimosa; species Mimosa bimucronata. The sequence goes on along the minus strand of CM073443.1, from coordinate 9,684,708 downwards.
GCCAACACCACAGCTCCTTCCTCCTCCCCCACCCCTCCACCTGAAAACCCCACCCCCACCCGAAAACACCCAGCTCCCTGAGAACTTCTCATTCGAAAACCCCACCCCAGCTCCCCCACCCCCACCCGAAAACCCCCAGCTCCCCGAGAACCCATCACCCGAAAACACCTAGCTCCCTGAGAACCCCTCACCCGAAAACCCTACCCCAGCTCCCTCACCCTACCCCCACCCGAAAACCCCCAGCTCCCAGAGAACTCCCACCCGAAATCCTTACCCCCAGCTCGCCCACCCCCACCCCACCCGAGAACCCCCTTTGCTTTTACTTTGTTGAAGCTGCTATCTGCGTTGCTGTAGTGTAAAAGGCAATCATATTCTTCCTTTCTCACCCTTGTTCTGTGTTATTGGTGCTTTTTGCATTCTAATTGTTGTGATTCAATCAAACATGGGTTCGAATCTATGATTAATTGTCTTCCACAAATTTGCTGCTACTATTTTGTGTGAATTTAGATGTTTACTTTTTCTTCTTTTGTTTGCTTTGCTGAATTATTTGTTCTTATACTTCTTACTCTACGCAATTTAGTGTAAAGCTATGTGATATGTTCAAAACATTTCCATTTCTTGAGTGGGTGTTGTTGTAACATGCTAAATATTCTGATTGTATGTGGTGATATGCAAATGATGAGCAAAATCATTCTGCATTCTTTTTCGTTAAGCTAAATTGATTTTGTTAAATTACGCTGCTCTGTTATGATTTGATGCCATTAATAATGCTTAAATGTTTAATGGTATTAGTTGATTATCTTCTAAGAGCTCTTGACTTGAAAGAGACATGTAGGTTGATAAAGTTGCATAAGTCTTGATTTATGATAGTTGCAAAATTAGAGAGAAGTTATCTTTTGGTTAAAGTTACGAAGAAACTTTAATTGATGGTGATTTTGAACTATTTGATTCATCTTGGTCACATTGTGTCCAAGGTTTGTTGATTTTCGGTGATTCTGGATATTGATTTGTTGTTTTGAGTGTCATTGTTGTCATTTGGTGCTGCAATTTCATTGTGTGTCCAAGGTTTGTTAATTCATCTTCGTCACATTGTGTCCAAGGTCTTTTAATTCATCTTGGTCACTTTTTCTCCACTTCATTTTGGTGATCTTGAATTTTATTACTATTAGTACTATTATTGAATTTGTTCCTTTCATTCTAATACGATATAACTCAATAGCTAAAACAATTAGAAAATTATCTTGCTTAAGCTTTCATTTCTCACTGGATGTGTTTAACACTTGAATTATGAATATGCTGAGGCTGTTTGTTTTTCTGAGAATATTAGTGTGATTCAATCTAAATGCTTGAAGTAATAAAAGAAACTGCTTTGTAGCATGTGATTGGAATAGTCTGTAGATTGGTGTTGAATTAGTAATTGTATGATTTCTTATTTACTGAACTGAAATTAGATTGTAAATGTAATTTTGGATGTCACATTTATAAGAGGAAGTTCTGCCAAATTTTTTAAAAAATTTGCATGAAGTGATATTAAGTTCATAGCATGCCCATTTCTTCACAATGTTGTGAGATAAACTTGACTAGCTTGTTGGAAATGGCAGAGGTTTAATAGAATGGATCGTAGTTGGATGCATGCATTGAGAACCACTAAAGATTATCAAAAGGGTGTGGAAGAATTTATTGATTTGCCAAGAGAAACGTGCTTAGTAAGAATGGCATGTATCTTTGCCCTTGTGTGAATTGTGCAAATGCTTATCATAAGAGCGTTGATTATATAAGGGATCACCTTCTTTGTGATGGAATCAATCTCCAAGTGGCTTTGGCATAGGGAATTGGGAAGTACCATACATGGGTGCCCGTCACAAAATTTAGAAGCAGTGGTGGATGATGTTTGTGATGATGGAATGGATGACATGATCAATGACATTGGGGCGGAGTCATTTTCTGTGGTACATGAGTTTAACAAGTTACGGAGTGATGTAGAGATACCGTTGTTCCCAGGGTGTACTAAGTATACTCGGTTGACTGCCATCCTGAAATTGTTGAAAATAAAGACAAAATAGGTGGTCGGACGCGAGTTTCTCTTAGATGCTTGAAGCTTTGAGTGATATGTTCCTGGCGAGCAATGCGCTTTCTAAGCAAGATGGGCATGGAGTATAAGAAGATACACGCTTGCCCTAATGATTGCGTGTTATACAAAAAAGAGTATGAAGGCCTAAAAGAATGTCCAAAATGTAATACTCCGAGGTACAAGCCAAGGAAGGATGCCATTGGTGATGATGATGGATCAAAGAAAGGGGTACCTTTGAAGGTAATGTGGTACCTTCCAATTGTGCCATGGTTTAAACACTTGTTTGCAAATGAGGCAGAAGCAAAGAAACTAAGATGGTATTGTGATGAGAAAATTTACGATGGAAGATATCTCCAGCACCCTGCTGATTCTCCTCAATGGAAGAAGATAGATTCCATGTTTCCTGAATTTGGTGGTGAGCCGAGGAACCTTTGTCTCAGACTGTGTACGGATGGTTTCAACCCTTTCGGGAGTCTCAGTAGCACACATAGTGCTTGGCCAGTTTTGCTGGCCATTTACAACCTGTCGCCTTGGTTATGCACGAAGCGCAAGTATGTGATGATGTCAATGATGATTTCGGGGCCAAAACAGCCTGGTAACGATATCGATATCTACCCGGCACCTTTAATTGAGGACTTGAAGATGTTGTGGGAGGAAGATGTAGATGTGTTTGATGCATACAGGCAGGAGACATTCAAGTTGTGAGCTATGTTGTTTACCACAATAAATGACTTCCTTGCATATGACAATCTTTCTGGTTACAATGTGAAGGGTTATATGGCATGCCCTATATGTGAGTCTGACACACACTGCCACCATCTCAAACACGAAAGAAAAATCGTCTACCTCGGTCACAGGAGGTTTCTTGATCGGTTCCATCCTTACCGTAGACTAAAGAAGTATCTTAATGGCTCATCTGAGTACTGATCTGCTCCGACCCCCTTAACCAGGGAGGAAGTTGATAACTCTTGGAATTCATGTAAATTCAACACATTTTCCTTGAGTTTTATGTAATAATTGATATATTTTGGATACTCAAGATAGGAAAATGTTCATTTGATTTTGGTTGCACATTATTATTCATTTGTGTAGATTTTAATCATATTTCTAGTTAGTTGCTTATGTTGTTTTATGTAAATATTGTAGGAATATTTTGATACAATAACCAAGGGATCCCGGATTAAGAAGAACACTTAAAAAGGGGAGAAATTGAGGTTAGAAGCTGAAATTTCAAGAAAAAAGGGAAAATACAAGTTTCTGGACGAATTGTAAAAATTACAGAAAAGGACCTCGAATTTCTCAAATTACAGATAGGTCCCCGAATTTCCAAAATTACCGACAGGTCCTAGTTCGCCGTGAGCTCGCCGCGGTGAATTCACAGCGAGCCAAAACCCCCCAAAAAGAGGCAGAAATGATCATAGTTCACCGTGGACTTCACCGCGGCGAACTGCGTGCTCTGCTGCGCGTTTTTTGACAGATTTAAGTGATATAAAAGCTAGGGTTTCGATCTAGCTCGACATTCTTCGACTTTTGGGCATTCTTGGGGGTGTTTTGCTCTGTTAGGTCTTGGAGTTTGCAGGGGATTTGCCTTGGGCTTGGAGCTTCGAAGAGATTTGGGCTTCCTTTCTTGGTTTATCTCTTCCTTCTTCATTCTCTTCTCTTGTTCTATTTTTGTAATGTTGTATATATACGTTCCCTTGGAGTTGTAGAACATGAGTAGCTAAATACTTTGATTCTAGGATTATTTTGAACCCTTGTATGTATTGATTCTTGATTCCTCCTCTTAATTTGTGATTAATGATATCTATGTGCTTATTTTACTCCGTTCTTAATGCTTCTAAGTGCTTGATCACCATTTAGATGTTGGGTTCACTTGATTGATGCTTGAGAGGGCTAGGTTGAGTGTAGAACTTGGGTAAAGTAGTGCAAGAACCGGAAGTTTGCATGACGAACGGATGGTTTTGTTGGTAAGATAGAGATATACTTGCTAGCCTTGCATAGTCACATTAGGATTTGAGCTTAAAATTGGATTTTATTAAATTGTAGCAAGAGATTGTGCAATTAATAGGATTAAACACTTGTTCTTGACTTGAGAGAGCGTTTACAAGTACTCTGTGAATCCTAGATTAGCACGTGGTGTCGTTGAGAGCTTCTTTGAGGGGGTTAATTGAGTTTTGAGAAGTACAAGGGGGAGAGATAATCTTAGGACCCATTTTATCCTTGAAGTTGGAGAATCACCTGTTTATAGTGTATTTTCAATTATTTTCTTAGTTAATTTTCAATCTCAACATTTGTGTCACTCAAATTGGGCGAGAGAATGACAATCATTGTTTGATCGGGTTTTGGACAAATCCTCGTGGGAACGATACTCTACTCACTACTTTATTACTTGGCGCGACCCGTGCACTTGCGGCGCAGGGCGAACAGAAGTTTACCATCGTGTTGAGAATGTCAGTATAGTATTCGGTAAGAAACAGAAGACGAAGACCGGTTCTGAGAAGATCATTTGGAAGAAAAGGTCAATCTTCTTTGATCTACCTTATTGGCGATATCTCGATGTGAGGCACACAGTATTGATGTGATGCATGTGGAGAAAAATGTTGGTGATAGTCTTGTTGGGACACTGTTGCACATACAGGAGAAGACAAAGGATGAACTCGATGCTTGATTAGACTTGGTTGAAATGGGCATAAGACCACGGTTGCATCCTATAGTTAGTGAAAATGGCAAGAGGACATATATGGAACCTGCTGCTCATACACTTTCCAAACAGGAGAAAAAAAGTCTGTGTGATAGGATGACCATAGCAAGACTGTGTATGTTTTTCAATGAGATCTGCAGCAAAGTCATCGACACTGAAAAGCTAGACGAGTCGGAAAATGAGGGTTACATTACATTATGCCAACTAGAGATACACTTTGCTCCAGCCTTTTTCGATATTATGGTGCACTTGATTGTTCATTTGGTAAGGGAGATAAGGATCTGTGGCCCGGTTTATCTAAGGTGGATGTACCCTTTCGAGCAATTCATGAAGGTCTTGAAAGGGTATTCCAAGAACCTACATCGACCTGAGGCATCAATTGTTAAAAGATACTTAGTTGAGGAGGTAATGGATTTTTGCAAATCGTATCTAAAAGGGTTGAGGAAAACCCACAACATGAAGATAGGATCGGTAAGGGGGTACGGGGCGTCAAAGTAAAGACTATGTGCTGTGAAGAGGTGTACAAGCACACCTATACATCTTGAATAATATGAAAGAAGTGCAGCCTTATTTGGATGAGTATAAGAGGATCGTGAAAGAAAAGAACCCAAAAAGAGTGACATGCATATTTCTAACGAGCATAATATGACATTCATTGGGTGGTTCAAGGAGAATGTTGAAAAGGAGACAGGTGGGTCGGATACAATAAGATGGTTAGCCGGAGGGCCGCGTTTTGAGGTTGTTACGTAGGGCTCTTTTGACATAAATGGTTATTCTTTCTACCCTAAGGCTCAGGACAAAAATAGCACCATGCAAAACAGTGGCGTGATGGTGGTAGCCGAGGCGATGCACTTCTCCAGTTCGAAAGATAAAAACCCAAGATTGGCTTCCATGGTATATTATGTGGTAATCGAAGAAATTTGGGAAGTTAGTTACACCAAATTCAAAGTTCCAATCTTGAAATGCGAGTGGGTTAACAATAGCGCAGTTGTGATTGAACCCCACACTGGTATGATCTTAATTGATCTTCACAAGGTTGGGTACAGAGATGAGCCCTTTATTTTAGCAAGTCAAGCGAAACAAGTGTTCTATGTAACGGATCCCGTAAATAAGCAATTGTCCATAGTCTTGCAAAGTAAAAAGCAAAAGGATCGTGCCCCACTTTAGATCTTGATGAGATACCACCTTTGTGTGCAATTCCACCTAAACCAAGTGAATCAGAATTGATAGATGACGACCAATTTGCCTCCAGAAATGATCGTTGTGAGGGGATATGGGATAACACCTAAAGTGAAAATCATTGGGTGAATTATCATGTATTACGTATTGTTATTGTTTTTGTTTTGGTTTTGTGAAAGTTGTTGCCTTGTAATGACTCATAACATGTTTTATTTGTTAACGGATACATCATGGCGAATGATTTTAACAATCAGCAACAAAACAATCCCCCTCAAAAAAAGGGAAGAGGTCCGACGAAGCTCAAAGACATTATTGTCTGTCAGGGAACAAATGTTCAGCCTATCCGTGTGGAATTTGATGAGGACATGAATCATATTGGGGAGATTGGCGTTAATTTCTTGAGCTATGTCGATTTTGTGGTAAGGAACAGAGCAAGCATCTTGGTTGACGATTGGAGGAAAGTCAATAAAGACATTAATGATCAATGTTGGTCGGATATCTTGGTATGTTTTATCATTATCTATATGTTTGTTCCTAATATGCATGTATTTGTTTTTTATTTAACTCAATTGATGTGTGTTTTATTCTTATTTTTCTTTGTAGCAAAATTTTGATGTCCTAAACACCCAATTGTTCAAGGATTTTTGGTTGAATGAAGCATGCAAGATGTGGAAGAATTTTAAGAATCTCATAACAAAAGACTACATCCGGGGGGACAAGATGGGTCAAGATCCCTATCAGACCTATCCCTCTATTGACCTTGAGACTTGAAAGACCTTTGTTAAGAAACGGCTAGATCAAAAGTTCCAGGTGTGTATAGGTTATAAATAGCTCTTTAACTTTGCTTCAAAACTGAATTTTTAACACATTATATTAATTAACTAACTTAGTTTTATTTTCATAGGAGAATAGCCAAAAACAAAAGGAGCGACAAGAAAAGAATATTTACAAGCACACAATGTCTCGGGGGGTTACGAGTGGGTTGAGAAAAATTTGATTGAGAAACAAATTGCAGAAATGGAGGAAGCGGCACGGAATGATCCTACCGTTGTTTTACAACCTCCGCTGCCCATTGAAGAGCACCGATTCTCTCTTTTGAGTGTGTGTGCGTGTAGCGCGCCCTTGGGTCCGCCCTTCAAGAAAATAAGAACCAAGGGGATAGTGGAAGCTAACCCCCGGGTGTCGTTCACTTGAGGAGCCTAAACGCAAAAGATGACCTAGTAGCTAACATGCAAATTAACAAAAGCGGGTAAAAAGTATTGTATTTTGTTTTTGATTTATAAAAGATGCAAAAGGTATGATATATTCAAGGGTAAAACAAAAATAAGATAAAAGTGAGATTTGGAGGGGAATGAAGATAGAATCATTCTTGATGAATGGAAACCTCGGGATTCATTGCTTCTAAAGATTTTTAGGGAGTTTTTGTTGATTTTCAAAAGACCCCTAGAGGAACTCGTCTAGGCTAGGCTTAGGTTAACTTAATTAGTGCTGGAACCCCGCACATTACTTATTTTAACCTAAGTTGATTAAGTTCAAAATCAATATGAATTTGCTAATCGTAAGAGGCTCATAATCCAACAACCGGGACCCCGATTTGCCACTTAATTAATCCTAGAGTTTAATTGATTATCAGAACCCCACATAATAAATCAAGACTATAGGATTGAAGTCCAATGCCACTCATGCAATTTGACAAATTCAAGAACTAACTAATCATGCAATACTTTAAATCCACAATTTGGGCCACCCCACAGTTACACTTAATTTCTCAGTTAACCCTAACTCATTGATGGCCACCCAAACAAAGACTAAGGTTGAAAAGAGTAATTACCCAATGTCTAAACACACTTAATCAATTCCTATGCCATCTCCCTCAAGCAAACAACGTCTTAACACTCTTAATCCACTAACCAAGCCACCTTGCTTTAGCACATGATTTTCACAAAGAGAATAATAAAACTATGAACCCATAAATTTCATTAACTCAAAGTTAATAAATAGCAATGTCAAGCATTTGAACAAGAAGGAAATAACATAAACATAGTTTCTAACCCCATTACAATATACAAAGTTCAAGCACACAACCAAATGTCATAAATATACTCCTAGAACCCTAGAAAAGCATAAATACAACAAGAGGAAGAAGGATTAGAACTAAAACTCCCCTATTCAAACTTCAAGCTCATCCCTTGGCTCCCACCACCAAGAATGGTGGAGCCTAGCTACTGTCCTCCAAGAAGAAAACACCAACAAGGAAGAAGGAAGTGGTTGCCATGAATTTGGAGGAAGGAAAATGGAGGATGGAGGGGATGGAGATGAGAGGGAATGAGAGAAAATGGGAGGTTAGGGTTTTGGGACTCCAAATCTGCCCTAATGGGGTCTAACTTTTGTGTTTTATGTCCCCCAAGTAGGTTCAAATAAGTGGCCATTGGGTTAGATCCGGATTAGGCCCGAAATTCGCGAACTGAAATTTCTGCAGAATGTAGGCTCACCATCTGCTCACCGCGGTGAGGCCGTGGTGAGATACATTCTTCTCTGCCAGATTGTGGGCTTTCTTGCCGTGATCTCACCGTGGCGAGGCCACGGCGAGCTGCCTTTGGTTCTGCCTCTTGTGGTCTCCTTTTCGCCATGGGCTCGCTGCAGCCTCTTCTGTTCCTCTGTTTGGCCTTCTTCTTCATCCTGATTCTGATCTTTGGTCCTTACACGACCCAATAAGTAAAAATAAGACAAAACTAAGATCAAATAGCCCTATAAATTAATCAATGCAATTAATCTACAATTATGGCTACTTAATCATAATTTTACACTCATTTTCCTTCAAAGTTTTGGATATTCAATTAGACATTATTAGACCAAACTTGCATCTTAATCATGTTAATTGCCTCAAATAGGCATATAAAAACCATACAAATTAGAGATTTGTCACCCATCTCACATCATACAAAATGGGCTGAGGGAAGGAAGTCTAAAGAAGGAACATTTGTCAATCCGAAGGTTGAAGTAGTTGCAAAGAGGATTGTAAGTACTTTACTTGGTTGTTTATTCATTTAACTTGTGGTTTTATAGTACATTGTAACTTAAGATTTTTTTGGTCATTGCAGGAAGAACTTGAGCAGCAGACCACCCAAGGGTCCTTCACACCTTTTGGGAGGATGGACATCCTGGCCATGGCAATTGGGAGCCCAATCGCCCCGACCGGGTACTCAGAGAGCCTAAGACTGTAGGGTTTACCAAGTATTTCGGCAGCACATCCCGATCCACCTGTATAGAATCTATTGAGGAGATTATGGCTAAGGCTCGGGCGGAGATGGAGGCTCAGTTGGAGGAGCGGGTTGCTTTATCCCAGTAGCAGATGGTAGCACAGTTCGATGAGCAGGTGGCTGCGAAGGTCCAGGAAGCTCTTTCGAGTTATATGGGGGAGTAGATCTGAGCGCAGATTGAGGAACATGTTAGAGCGTCTATCATGTAGCTTGGACTGTCATCAAATTCTTCTCAACAAAGACAGCAGGTTTGACCATCTCCTATATATGTTAATTACCGAAGTCTGGGTTATCAACTAGGCTCACTCTGTATATTCATCTCCTGTAGGAGTCCCTTGCTACCGGCGGTCCAAGTGGCAAAGACAGCTGCAATCAGACTGTGTCGTTAGGATCAATTTTTGAGGATGAATCAAATCCCACACCAGAAAATGACCCTTAATTTGGACAGGAGTATTATCTCCATCTCGATTTCCCTCGCCTGCACCTGGTCACAAAAGTTCGCCAGTTCCCAAACGCCTCCTTCATACATAATAAGCTTATTGAGGAGGACCAAGTGAAGGTGTCTGTTACAAATATCCTAAATAATAAGGGGGGGATAGTTGTACCCTTTCCCGATAACGAAGTCACCAAACTATACCAGGCGATCGGGGCATTCATCCTGTGGCCTAGACGACTTATACACAATACTCCACAAAAGGCACCGATTGATGTGGTATGTACATTTAATTTTTGAGACTCCTTGTTTCATATATTATAGTTTGTAAGAATATATAACATTGGTTTTTTCATCACCCGCAGTTCTTTTCAAATGAATATCCTTCTCTCCAACTCTTGCAGGGAGATGCAGCTAACTTTGTACTCCACAACCGTTACGATGCCTCCAGGAGTAGTCAGTCCTTATTGTACTTATCAATTTCTACTTGATGGTGACGGAGATATCGTAGAGTTTTTTATGATGGAAGAAATTGACCTCGCCGGGTTCGAATTAGCGACTTTGTAAATGACTGTTACTTTTTATGTCTGTGCAATATTTTTACGTCTATCCTTTTATAATTTCAATTATTCTATGATAGGTACTTCCACCAGCTCTGAAACCAATTAGGCAGGGGACAATACAGATTCCTCAGTCTAATGGCCTTGGCGAGGAGAGATGATTTTAACACTGACGAGGCCAAGCTGGAGTATGAGGACGAGATGCGGGCTTATGTCATACATCAAATGTCAGCAAATCGGGGATCTGTCTATTTTGCACCTATTCTTTAAGAGTAAGTGTGATTATTACCTTTTGCCAACTTTTCATTATTTGCACATTTACAAATGTTATGTTTCTGTGTCAACATAATATTTTTAATATCTTTCAGTAAACACTGGTCATTAGCTGTTGTTTGCCCCATACAACATCGTCTGGTTTGGTTTGACCCCTTGAGATATAATATAACCTCCTATTATAAAACCCTCTTATCTAAATAAGTACTTTTAATGACTTTTTACTTTTAGCTACATAAATTATTTTAATGTATATGTGCTAATTTTAGTTCCATTTTAGGGGCATTCAACAATGGCATTTTGCAGCAGAAACTGATGAAATGGATAATGCCATCGTGACACAAAGACCTAAAGTAAGTACTTTTGATTTAAATTCCTTCAATGTTAATCAACTGAGATATTATTTACTTTGTTATTAATTTATACTATTTCTTGTGATTTATAAAGTGCCCCCAACAACCGACGAATAAGGAGTGTGGGTATTGCGTCATGAAGTATATGTGTGACATTATTGAGAGTGATCGTACCGGATCCTTTGCACAAGTATAAATTAAATTCTTATCTATGATTTATTTATCTAACTTTGGATTAATCATAACATCCATTATTGTTGTAGTTTTATGATGGAAACAACTCATTTGAAGACAAAGACCTTGATTCACTTTGTGAACGTATTACTCAATTTTTTCTTTAATTTGTAGTTGGTTAAAAAGTGATCATTGCACAAATTACTTACTTGTGTAAACATAGAATTTTTTGTGTGTATATATATATGTTTAGTTTGATTTAGTTATAATATAGCTATGTATACATGTTGTGTGAATAATTTATATGCAGATTGGGAAACTAAAAGAAATTAATTAAAGCATCGTTTTTTTAAAAAAAAAAAACTAACCACGTCACATATTGGGTAATGTGTGACGTGGTTTCTCTGTTATACCCCTATCAATATAATCTTATTTTGGATAAATAACGTCACAATTTGCGTAATGAATTTATGTCCCCCTGAAATATGACGTGAAAAGCCCAAAATTTGTGACATGAAAACCCTGTTTAATAATATAATTGTATTTGACATCTATATCTACAATTTTACCTTGAATGTCAGCAAAAGTGGTTGGGTTTTTCTGTGGGTTAAAATGAAATTGTGGTCATAAAAAATGATATTTCTTTTATATTATTCAGATATATGCTTTCTAACAGCATGAAGTTGTTCAATTTTCTGCATGCCAAATGTTCAAAAATCCTGTTAAAACTTGAAACAATATCAACAATTTTCCTTATTACGTGGCATAACTATTGCTATATGAAATGGTATTATTATTACGAAAGTTGAAAATTAGAGATCCAACTTCTGTGTGCTTTTTTCAAAGAGAAATTCAGAGAGTGATAATTTAACAGTTGAAAATTGATGAATTACATGGAGTCTCAATTAGTGCATTGTTCTTTTACTACTTTGGTCGGGATTGATTTCCAGGTTTTTAGTGGATTTGGAAGTTTTGACAGATTTTTTTTAATACTTGCAGGAAGAATGTATTCAGAAAGGAGGGACAGGTGAGATGATTCAAATGACGTCTCAAAGTCATAGTCCACAACGGAGATCATCAGGCAAAGATAGAGAGAGGGAACATGATGAAATAAGAGATGACATATGATGTTGGAGTGTAGATTTGTTTGACACACTAGATGAGCTTTGGCCCTTTGCTGTCATGGCTAGATTTCGGCTATTTCTATACCTGAATGAAGAAGGAAAGAAATGCTTGCTGGGAAATTGTTACCATAGACAGTTTCTTAAGGATGGTTTTCCCATGGGGAGAGAATCAATCTGATTTTGGGTAGAAGTTATAATTTTAGCCAGATGTATTATCGAATATTCTTCACCCTGGTGTTATATGGGTCAATGAATTATGGCTTTGCTGCTTTAAATCATGTATACTCAACGGGGGTTTATGCCCATGTTTCATTTGCTTCTAGCTTCTGTAGTGTTCTAATCTTGAAAATTTAGTTTGAATCCTCAAGTTAAAGGGATTCAAAGCATGTACGGTTCACTGTTAAGAATGTGAATTTGCCATTGTTCCATCACTCCTAGTTCCAAAGGATCTTTTTAATTTGTTTGTGGTGTGATTTGCAAGCGTTTTTGATAGGCACATGTATCATCTTCGAGGAGGCATGACCTAGTAAACGTGGATACTTGTTTCGTAAGGGATTCAAACCTTATTGGCTGCTGTGAGGAATCAACACATTACTAAATCTGACCCTTGTAAGTGATTTGCAAGCTCAGCCTTTAATTAGCATTGATAACTTGGTTTTTGCTAAATAAGACATATTACATGTACATATTATGAATTCATAATTTTATTTGCGGCATCAAGAAATTCTCATTATTACTAGCTTATAATATCAAAGTTGAACGGGATGCCTTGTACATATATTATATGTATACGTAAGTGCATGCTTGATAAATTCCTTTGTGGTCCATTAATATTAGAACATTATCCTTCCTTTGCAGCATTGATTTCATGTTTTTTTTTCATTTGATAACTTCATGGTGAAATAAGGGATGTTCATGAATGAAGAATACCAAGCTCCTCTTAGAAACCATACTTGGACCTTTGCTAAACCTCCTTCCACCAAACTTGTAATAGGTTGCAACTAGTTCTTTTGTTGAAACTCAAAGTTTTGATGATAACCAAACATAATTTAGACTAAGAAAATTATATCTCTTAACTTAGAAAACATTTTAAAACAAGTTTTGGAAACTAAATTAAGAATGCTCGATAACTTGGTAGACCAACAAATGTTGCAAGGCTTCAATCATCAATGGCACACCGAGCATGTTTCCAGCATTGAATTTTACAAACAAAATTATCGAGTGTTGAACATTTCATTGATTATCAAAGTATTTTTTCGAAGCCAATACTCGATGATCAAGTAAATACTTGAAGTAAACTTAAGAAAGAATACTCTATCATCGAATTGGCCATTGAGCATTGAGCGTTGCTCGATGATTACCTTGGCCATCGATTATTATATCTAAATTTAAAAAATCTTCAAAGTCATTCCAAGTCTGATTGATCATCGATTGAAAATTCATTCTCTGAGAAGTCAAGTTTAATTGATGTGTGCATCAACAATTGAGCATTGTATATAGGTTTATTCAATCAATGTTTTATAGTCTAATCAAGGAGCATTGAACATTTCATTGAGTAAAGACAAATGAGAATGAAAGAGAATTAATGTAAATTGAGAGAATGGTGATAGGAAAAATGGGAAAAACCCATTAAATACTTTGACAAATGTAACCAAACTCTTATAAGAATGGGCAAATCTATTCAAATTTTAGGTTTTTATATAGGGACAGAGGTAGTATTTAATTAGGCAAATACTTGTGACTTAGTTTTTTTGATATGATCAATGAGCCAATTCAAATTTGAAACTAATCTCTTTTGAAATTTACAGAGGCAAGGGTTTTTGCCTCTCAAACTTGTATCATTTTTAATGAGGTAAAATTGCCTACTACATTAACCAGTAGCTTGTTTGGGTTGTAAGTTACTTGTCTAGTTATGTTTATAATTTACTTTCAACTTTTCATTTAAACCAAGAAAAAGAAAAATCTTAAACTTCATTAACTTTTAACAACTTTTCAATTTTATTTATATTTAATGAACTATATATTGCATGAAAACAAAGTGGCTAAAGTATATGTTGAAAGAGGCAATCGCACAAGAGGAGGGGGTGAATTGTGCTCTTAAAAATTAAAAAGATGACAAATAAAATGAACTTTTAAAACTTTATACTGGTTCGGCCAACACTGCCTACGTCCAGTTCTCCAACACTTTATTGGGTTCCACTAACAACAGGTTTTACGAGCACAGGTTCACCTGTCAACCTTTACAGAGTTTTAGAATCTCTCTAAACACTCCCCCTTACTACCTGTAAGGCAATATCCCTGTTCTAAAGCACCAAGCTTTCAGAACAACCTCAAACAGTAGAGGATTTCAATAAATACGTTCACTTAATGAACTGATTTTGATAAACACTTAAGTATAGATGGAATCTCTAAAACAATAAATACAGAGCAATGAATGAGTTTGTGAATATTCTCGTTTTTCGTCGTCATTCAATAAATGCTTAAGTTCTGTATTTATATCACTTCTCAGATTCAGCCCTAGCGTTCAATCTTCAAGAAGCCGTTTGAATTTAGTCGTTGAGAGCTTCTAGCCGTTGGCATTAAATGCAGTTTTTTCATCGGGCTTAACTTTCTGCTCTTGTTCCAACTACTTCTTGCGTAGGGTGAGCTAGGAGAGAGATAGACTCAGCGTTCTGTGCATCTGTACGAACTGTACTTTTTGGCAGCTTTTCAGTAGCGCTAGCTTGATCTGCTATCGCTAACCACATAGAGTGAGTTCTGCACTTTAAGCCAATGTTTTAAAAGCCGGACCGGATATTGAGCCGGAAATGTCAGCGGGTCATGGTTCAAACGGTCCGTTCGGTTAGACCATTCGGTCGAGCCGGTGACATAATAATTAAATAAAAATATTTATTAAAATAATATGTACATTTATATAAACATAATACTCCCTCCGGTCTTAAATATAAGACCACTTTAACTTTTTTTGTGAAAGTTAAGGAAGCAAATTAAACCACTAAATTATAACATATGTTACATGAAATTAGATTATAGGTTAGTTTATAAGTAGAATAAATTAGTTTTGAGGAAAAAATATTTTTTTTTAACTAAAACTACTTTTTTTGGACTAGAAAAAAAGTTACAAAAATTAAAGTGGTCTTATAATTAGAACTTGAGGGAGTAATATGTGTATTTATAAAACATATATACATATATATATAAATATATAAAACGTAAGTTAATTAGCTTATTGAAAATAAGGCTATTTCATAGTAATACGAAGGACTGGTCTATGAGGAAATATTGGGAACAATTGTTTTTCTTAAAATTCCTACTTGTCATTTTTTTTAAAAAAAATATTATTTTAAATAAAAAGATCACGTGATGAGTTTTAGTAAGCCTAGGAAAAGAAAACTGACACACTGCATTCTTTTGTCCAATGGATTATTGACTATTACTCTATTAGTACGTTTTAGTGTTATACCCATCAATAATTAGCAGTTATATGGTTCAGTGATTCACAGTTCACAATGATAATAATATCTTTCTTTGTTCGTTCTTCTGGCTCTTCCACCGCCGCTTCCGTTCTTCATCTTGTTTTATCTTTCACAGTCCGGTGACTCGTTGATTAAAAAATCAAAACACAGCTGCAGACCTCCAGCTTTTTTATGTGAAGCTAAGGTTTGATGATATCATCTCTTAGTATTATAAACGTTGGGATGTTTTTGTCTATAGTTTATTGTCTTCTATTTTTCTCATGACTGATCTGTGCTGCTGCTCCTTCTCCTTCTCATTGATCATTTTTGGGTTCTCAAGCCGTTCGGTTTTTTAAAATCCGGAACGGGTTCCGGCCTAACTGCGGTTTCCGGCTTATTGACGGCTGAATAGCGGGTTAAAACGGCCAAACTCCCATAACGGCTTTATTCCATAAACCAAGCCGCCCCTGAGTCCGGCCGACGGTCCATCCGGCCAGACCGTCCGGCCCGGCTCGGGTTTCTAAACATTGCTTTAAGCTGTTAGCTGATCAAATAATCATGTAATGCATAGAAGATGCTATCGCAAGCTTAGTCTGTTAGCATAATGAGATAGAGACAATATATTTAAGGTGTGTTAAAAACATTCTCTATCGATAGACAAGAGTATTATAGCTAACATATTCTTTTCGATCAACGCTTAGAGTTCTAGCAATATCATAATAATCATTTCTCTATCGATAGCTAATCCAATTAACGCTAGTTACTTGATTGCTCATTAGCTTTAAGGATACAGTTTAATTTCTCAAGGTATTTCAAGGTATCCTACTATCGATAGCTAACCGTGTTAGCGCTAGCATCTATGTTATCACTAGACTCATTAGATCTCAGGTACTAGCTATCTGAACATTTATTAACTGAAGCACTTTGTCATCGATAGCTTAATTTGTTATCGCCAGCTGATTTCCCTGGTTCATCTTTCTGCTAGTTATTTACTTATGTTCTTCAATGAACTTTTAGCGATAGGATCTTCCTCAGCGATAGTAAATGACTTAGCGATAGATATTGACCTTGTTATTTCTAAGTCATTCATTTGCTATCCCTTTCTATCTATTAGCTATAGGATACACTTAGCGATGGATATATTTCTTTTAGTTGTTCTGCTAAGCTTTCATTTGCTAAGTTACCATTTGCTATTTGATGGGTTTTTCATTAGCGATGGATCTTTACTCTAACGATAGTGAATCTGTTACCTATCAGATTTTACTCGTTTAATTCAGAGATAACTTACACTTATGTTTTCTATGGGTCAGTCTTCATCAAAACTTAAGATTGTAACATATGTCTGGTCTGTTAAGTTTAAAAAGTGCAATTTTTTTGCCAACTAAAAAAATACAGTTTTAGTCCTTTATTCTTAACATCATTAATTTTATTTAATAGAAAAATGATAACTTAACAAATTTTTATGGTTATTCTTGAATATAATGCTGTTAAAATATAATTGAATATTAACTCTTTAATACTCGCTTCGGTCCTAAATATTTGAGCTATTTAACTAATTTGATCAAATTAAGGATGTTAGCTATGTTAGTTAGTATAGTGTACTATTCTAAAACATCACAATCATCTTCTTTTATTCCTTCCCCCATCTCTTACTTGATATTGTTGGAGGAGCACCAACATGGTTAATTTGGAAAGTTGGAAAAAATTAGAATTAGATCATATATTAAGGACCAAGGCCAGCTCCCTAAATAGGTAATATATTTAGGACCAGAGGGAGTATACAAGTAGTTTTATATTTTAAAATCTAATCATGTTTAACCGAATTTAATAGCATAATTACCATTACAATTTACAAAGTCAACATTTTTGTTGATTGAAACATCAAGAATGAAGAAACTAATACTTTAGAAAAATACATAAATAATAGTTTAGTTTAATTCATATAGAAGAAATCCACACTTATACTTTATAATTAATTTGATATTTAAATAGGCTTTACATATAAATTAGACATTCGACAAAAGTTAGTGCCATTATAATGCATTTAACTTAGTTTTAATTTGGAAGCCCCACAATATGACTTATCTATCACAACACCATGAGTTCTGTTCTCCTCTCTAGTGTCAGAACTTATCATTGTTACGTTGTTGACTTGTTTTAGAAACTTTAATTTTCACTTATTACATTGTTTCCTTGTAGCTTCACAGTAATTGTTGTGCACATATATTTTTAGGGAAAACCTATTTACATATACCTATATTTTTATTCGATGTTGATTTTGACACCTCTATGTTTTTATCTTTTAATTATATCATTAATTTTGTTTGGTTACCACAATTAGCTCATATAACTTTATTAACATTTAATCTTTATATAGGAGCTAAAATTAAAATTAAATATAAGTATAAATACCAACAAATGAGCTTTTCATATACACCCATATGACATTTGTTAATTGCTAATATTGATAGCTGGTGCGAGGCCACAGGGAGATATGCCCAAAATTCTATGATTCTATGATCCTCTGGATGTCAAATTTACTCCTCCTCTTCATGGTCATGGCTTTGCTGATGCAAGCCCACAGCGAGTTGCCCCATATTCTAAGTCCAGATGGAACTACTACAAAACAGGGTTTTCAAGTCACAAATTTTGGACTTTTCACTTCACTTTTTGGTGTAACATAAATTTAAGTGACGTGGAAAACTGGATTTTTAACGTCACACCAAAAAGTGACATGAAAAGTCATCTTTTTCACGTCACAAGTTACAAAAATTGTGACGTTGTTTGTCCAAAATTAGATTACATTTATAAAGATATAAAAGAGAAACCACGTCACATTTTACAAATGTGTGACGTGGTTTATGTGACGTGGTTAGTTTTTTTTTTTAAATGATGCGTTAATTAACTTCTTTTGGTTTCCCAATCTGTATTCATTGCAAATGTCACAGAAATAGATATAATGCAAATCAACAGTATACATTATTCACACAACATGTATACATAGCTATATTATAACTAAATCAAACTAAACATATATATATACACACAAAAAATTCCATGTTTACACAACTAAGTATTTTGTGCAATGATCACTTTTTAACCAACCACAAATGAAAGAAAAAATTGAGCAATACGTTCATGAAGTGAATCAAGGTCTTTGTCTTCAAATAAGTTGTTTCCATCATAAAACTGCAACAATAATGGATGCTACGATTACTACAAAGTTAGATAAATAAATCATATATTTATGTAGTGATTGTATCAAACTATAGATAAGAATTTAATTTATACCAGTGTAAAGGATCCGGTACGATCACTCTCAATAATGTCACACATATACTTCATGACATAATACCCACACTCCTTATTCGTCGGTTGCTGGGGGCACTTTATAAATCACAAGAAAGCGATCAAGAAACACTTCTTTAGTCTACGGTAAGGATGAAACCGATCAAGAAACCTCCTGTGACTGAGGTAGACAGTTTTTCTTCCGTGTTTGAGATGGTGGCAGTCTGTTTCAGACTCACATATAGGGCATGCCATATAACCCTTCACACTGTAACCAGAAAGATTGCCATATGCAGGGAAGTCATTTATTGTGGTAAACAACATAGCTCACAACTTGAATGTCTCCTGCCTGTACGCATCAAACACATCTACGCCTTCCTCCCACAACATCTTCAAGTCCTCAATCAAAGGTGCTAGGTAGACATCAATATCGTTACCAGGCTGTTTCGGCCCCGAAATCATCATTGACATCATCACATACTTGAACTTCATGTACAACCAAGGCGGCAGGTTGTAAATGACCAGCAAAACTGGCCAAGCACTATGTGAGCTACTGAGACTCCCGAAAGGGTTGAAACCATCCATACACAGTCCGAGACGAAGGTTCCTCAGCTCACCACCAAGTTCAGGAAACATGGAATCTATCTTCCTCCATTGAGGAGAATCAGCAGGGTGTCGGAGATATCTTCTATTAGAGATTTTCTCGTCACAATGCCATCTCAATTTCTTTGCTTCTACCTCATTTGCAAAAGCGTTTAAACCATGGCAAAATTGGAAGGAACCACATTACCTTCAAAGGTATCCCTTTCTTTGATCCATCATCATCACCAACGGCATCCTTCCTCGGCTTGTACCTCAGAGTATTACATTTTTGACACTCTTTTAGGCATTCATACTCTTTGTCACACCCTGAAACCTTAAGGGGTGACTGGCACAGAATACAAGAGAACTCATATCCTGTAAGCCGTGAACCTTAGTATTGTTAGAATCTTAAGTTTTGATGAAGACTGATTTCATAAATAGCATAAGTAAATAAGCGTAAGTTACCTTTGAATTTATAGGTAAAAATATGTTAGGTAACAAATCACTATCACTAGAGCTAGAACATATCGCTAATAGATTAAAAGGTATAGCAAGTGAAGACTTAGAAATAACAAGGTTAATATCTATCGCTAAGTCATTCACTATCGCTAAGAAAGATCCTATCGCTAGAAGTTCATTGAAGAACATGAGTAAATAACTAGCAGAAAGATGAACCAGGGAAATCAGCTAACGATAACAGGTTAAGCTATCGATAACTTCAGATGATAAACATTCAGATAGCTAGTGCCTGAGAGGAAGAATTATCTAAGTGATAACATAGCTACTAGCGATAACACTTTCAGCTATTGATGATAGGATACCATGAAACACCCTTGAATAATCATATCAGTATCCTTAAAGCTAATGAGCAATCAAGTAACTAGCGATAATGGAATTAGCTATCGATAGAGAATGCTTTGAAAATACTTTAGCTAGTATATTGTCTCTATCTCTTTGAGCTAATGAAGTACCCTATCGATAATATCCATTGCATGAGTATTTGTTTCAGCTAACAGATTAAGTGCAGGATTCACACTGTCAAGATAGCGATAGCAAATCATGCTAGAGCTAATGAAAAAGCTGACATACAAGTACAGTGGCAGGTAGCAGTAGGATAACGTTACTCACAGTCTATGTCTATCCTTTCTTATCCTCTGCAAAATCAGTTGAAGCATGAAAAGAAAGAAAAGGTGCTAACGGCTAGTTCTCCAAGTCTCCAATAGATAGAAAAATATATCACCATATATAAAGACTTGAAGATTTCAGAATTAAGCGAGAGCAAACATACTAAGCATTTTTCATGACGAGATGATGCGAGATAAAAACAAGAGGCTCTGCTCAGAGTATTAGATATATTTTAGTGAGCCCAGTGAAGAGCTCAGAAATTGATTAAGGGTTTAGGTTCGGAGCAGTGACGCCTCGAGTCCGCTCTCCAAGAAATTAAACCCGAGGATTTAGTGGGAGCTAACCCGAGGTGTCGATCTCAAGGAGCCTAGTGTAATATGATTCCTAATAGCTAAAATGTAAACTTGAAAATGTGGGTAAAAAGCATTTTTGTTTGGTTTTGATAAAAAGTTTGGTATGTGCAAAAGGTAAAGTAAAAGATTAGAGTTAAAAGTGAGATTTGGATGAAAATGGGATAAAGGTCATTCTTGATGAATGAAAGCTTCGGGAATCATTGCTTCAAAAGGTTTTCGAGGAGTTTGTTTGATTTCTAAAGAACCCTAGAGGAACCCCTCTAGGCTAGGCTTGGGTTAACTTAATTAATGCCAGAACCCCGCACATTACTTAATTTAACCCAAGTTGATTAAGTTCAAAATCAAGAACTAATTAATTATGCAAGACTTTTAAATCCACAATTTGGGCCACCCCACAATTGCACTTGATTTCTCTTTAAACCATAATCCATTGATGGCCACCCATACAATAAATTAGAACCTAAAGGGTATTTGCCCAATGTCTCAACACAACCAATTAATTCTTATGCCATCTCCCTCAAGTAAATAGCTTAACACTCTTAATCCACTAACCAAGCCACCTTGCATTAGCACATAATTTTCACCAAGAGAATAACAAAACTATGAACCCATAAATTTCATTAAACTCAAATCTAATAAATAGCAATATCAAGCATTATACAAGAAGGAAACAACATAAATATAAACATAAGTTCTAACCCTAATGTCATAAATGCATCCAACTAAGTGTCATAAATACACCTCAACCAAATGCAATAGCAATTAATACAACCCACCAAAATGTCATAAATGCAACCCTAGAAACCTAGAAAAGCATAAATACAACAAATGGGGAAAGGATTAGAACTACGAAAACTCCCCTATTGAAGCTTTAAGCTCATCCCTTAGCTCTCACCACCAAGAATGGTGGAGCCTAGCTGCTACTCTTCATGGAGGAACCAACAAGAAGGAAGGAAGGAAAGGAAGCCGTGGAAGGATGGAAGAAGAATGAAGAAGAAGAAGATGGAGAAGGGAGAAGAGAGAAGAGAGAGCTAGGGCTTGGGGTGTGAAATGGGAACCAAATCTCACCAAATGGGGTGTATGTTTCGTGTTTTAAGTCCCCCAAGTCGGGTCAAGTGAGTGGGAATCAAGTTGGATCCAAATCAAGCCCAAAATTCGCGACTGAAAATTTTGCAGAAACACGCGTTCGCCGTCATCTCACCGCGGCTTCAATGTTGCTTCTGGAGCTCTGGGGTCCTTCTCGCCGTGGGCTCGCTGCGGCGAGCTCATGTCTTCTCTACCAGAATTGGGGCATTCTCGCCGTCTGTCTCGCCGCGGCGAGGTACCTTCAGTTCTGCCTCTTTTGTTTGGCCTTTTTCTTCATCCCGGGTCCGATCTTTTGGTCTTGAACAACCCTACAAGTGAAAACAAGAGTAAACAAGGATCAAATAGCCCTATAAACCAATTCATACAAATTAATCTACAATTATGGCTAATTAACCTAATCTAACACTAATTTCACCTAAGAGTCTAAGTTCTACATGAAGCATTATTGGACCAATATCGCATCTCAATCATGTTAATTTCCTCAATTTAGGCATATAAAAACCATACAAATAAGAGATTTGTCACCCAGAAATGATGAATTAATTGAGTTAGAAAAATAGAGCTAGAGCTCACATTGTCAGAATTGATAAGCTTTAGAATTATAGTTTCTTCATATACTCATCTGTACTTAAGTGTGTATCAAAATCAGTTCATTAAGTGAACATATTTTATCGAAATCCTCTACTGTTTGGGGTTGTTCTGAAAGCTTGGTGCTTTAGAACAGGGATATTACCTTACAGGTAGTAAGGGGAAGTGTTTAGAGGGATTCTAAACTTTGTAAATGTTGGCAGGTGAACCTGTGTTCGTAAAACCTGTGGTAGGCTTCTCCTGTACCAGGATTAAACAAGAGGATAGTGGAAATCTCAGGTGGAGCCTGAGGACTGGATGTAGGTCTGAGGTGACTGAACCAGGATAAATTCTGTGTGCATTATCTCTTCCCTTAACTCTCCTAGTTTCCAGCATACCAAACCTACTTTCAGTACATTTCATGTTTTGAAATATTCTCTGTGATAAATCTTAAAAAGATTTCAAAGATTGACATCGCTTGTATTTTATTTAAAGAAACAAAAGTTTTTATTCTATCACCCAATTCACCCCCACTCTTGGGTGATAGCCAGCACTAACAAGTATCAACTATCTAAACAACATGTTAATTACTTTAGTCATAAACATATATATCTAATATTTAAATTCTTCATACATTTTTTTTTCAAAATATAAAGTCTTTTGTAGAAATTTCGGCAGAGTCTTCTCTATAAGATGGACTTGCTGAACATTCTACAAAGACCTGTTATATCAAAACAACATTTGGAGTTCTACTCCATTGCCACATGCTTAAACTAATTACTAGAAAAGCAACAATTCTGCTCAAAAGCTACATAGAGCTTCAAATAAAAAAAACATAATCAAAAGTATATTTACATCCGGCAGTAATTCACAAGGAGTCAGTAAGCTTTTGCTCAAAAGGGAGGCTCCTCAATGCTCAGCTGGAGGTACAGGGTCAACCCTATTATCTGAAACAAAATATTTTTCAGTGAATAACGTCCCATTAATAGAATTAAATATAATTAACTTAACTAACAAAACATTATCCAAAATCTCAACTTTTAGATAAATATAAATAACATATTAGCGAAACTATATAAGAGATCTGTAACGTCTAGAATTTTACTACTATAATATAACATTTTAATTGAATTATAACCACTTTTTAATGTCAAAAGCCCAAAAATACGTAAAAATTTAAAACTTTTTCTTTAAAACGTTTAACCAACTTCCTTTCAGTTGGAATGGGCTTTTCAGACAAATTGGAACCACTTAAAACTTTTTGTAAAATAAAGTGGTTAATAAAACAATTAAAAGTATGCTAACCATTTTTTGGTGTCTATTAATAATTCATAACCCTTAGGGAATTTAAATCCCTTAATAAATTTATGCAATTCTATTTTTCTATGCTTTCTATTATTAATTCAATAATTTAATTCTTACAACATATATAAATAAGATTACTAAATTATTTAACTACCTTTTTCTTACTCAACTATAATCCTAATTTCTTCTTCTACTCTTCCTTCCCAGCTAGCTTCCCACATCCTGCGTACTGAAAATGTTTGGGGAAAGAGTGAGATTGGAAATCCCAATAGCAGTTTCTTTCATTAACATATATGATCATACTAGTATTGTCATGTATATATTTCATAAAACTGCTCAAATAATGATAGTCTTACTCCTATTAATCTGTGTGCGATCCGCACCTACCAACCACTGATAACGATACTTTCTTAACTAGTGGAGGCTCTACCTGCAGGACTTCTCGTTATAACAATCCCGTTATAACTAAACTGGTTTGGCAAAGGGGTAGCGAACCACCTAAGCCTGGAGTACTCCAACTGAGGAATAACAACTTACCAACTAAATGCAACAGTTATTACAAAATAATACATGCAATTTAATTGTTACTGAAATAAACTGCTACCTGAACTCCAAGCTTAGTCCTTATCTGCTCCTTTCCTTTCCATTGACCTTCTCAACTTACGTTATTATCCAGACCTATTAACATTTGATATAAATAGTGAATTAACACCTAAACTTCTATATAATTATTTAGCGTCTCTCTCCCGGTCCTAATGTACTTAATACTACCCCATTCTTATATCTCATATAGGTAGGTTTTACTTTATATATATTGACCCCCTTTTTTTTACAAAAAAAATTAAAAGGCCACTTAAAATAATTCCTTTCAATTTAATTATTCTAATTCTTATTATTATCTTTTCCGAAATTAAATATAAAAACCACAATGACGTAACCATAATTAACTGATTAAACATTATCATCTTCTATTATATATGTTAATTATTTATTTTTGTACCATATAACTTTAATCTGATCAGAATTATATTTTACTATTGATTCACTGTTGTCACTAAAAATGTTGTTTAAGAAAACAGAACTAAAACAGAGGTTTCAACTTATTATTTTTAACCTAACCAATAAACCATAGATAAATTTAGTTTCTATTCCTATCATTATTTCCTAATATATGTAAAACACAGAGCATTGGATCATGGAAACAATCACAGAAATAAACCTCGACTTTTAGAAATTTATAATCCTCCATTCACACTATAATATCCTCTAGATGTACTAAACTTCAATTAAAATCTAAACTGAAATTAATCAGGTGAAAATCAAAGTACATAAACCCTCTTTATCTTGCCTAATCAAGTATGAACAATTAACCCAACTTCCTACCTTTATTCACTTCATTTCTATCAAACTATCATTAACATTTATCCTTTTCCTATCTCTAGAACCAATGATTAACCATCAACCAAATATCAACACTTCCTACTCCTTTAAAACTCTTAAATTCAACCATTCCAAGATACTCATTCCTGTCACCGATACAATTCATCCAAAACAGGAAATAAAATAACAATTAATTCCTAAAATCCTTTAGAGCCTAAAACACTTCCCAATTTATATCGCACCTTATAATCCAATTTCCTACTTAAATTCTAACTTAAAACCTCAAATTCTCTTTCTTAAGTATCATAAGTGTAAAATGAAATTTTCTTGTTTAAACTTCTTAATTACATATGCCAACATTTCCAATAATAAATAGCTAGGCTTTACAATCATCAACCCTAAGTAAATCCACATGAATCATCATTCCAACTTGTTCAATCACTTAATTAACAATCTTAAGATAAAACAGAATACAAATTAAACCTTAAACTCCAAACTCACCATTGTCATATTATAAAATTCAATCTCTCCTAATTATCACTAAGACTTGTAACCTTGACACCATGGATAGCAAGTTTTCCCCTACAATCATCTAATCACAAACTTAAACCATTGTTCTTTCTTCTCAACGTAACTTTTATGCCTCTACTCCAAGTACTAAACAAAACATCAATTAAACATATACAAATTCTTGTCTAGTAAATAAACCCGAAGTGCATGATAATTTACACTTCCCTTAAATAATTCAATACATCAACCCTCCTCCATGACAAATTCCAACTTAACACTTTATACTCCACAATCAACACCTTCCAAACCTAAAACATTTCATACTCTCATAATTTCCTTACTTAGCTTCTCTAAAGACTTCAACATCAATTGATCCTTTTCCTAGTTTCTTAACATCCCTAGAGACTTTGATGATTAAAATGATGTAATTCCCCAAAGAACCTACACTTCTCTAATCCTCAAACCACTTTAAATAAATTATAGAACCACTTGACAACTTACAAATCAGTCCTTTGATAAACCATTTTAACTTCTTAGAATACCTCTTCCATTCATATCTAGAATTGTTCCCAACAATTCCACAAGACTTAACTACCTTACAATTCCATATGAGTAACAACCACCATCAATTCAAAGCTCAATTTCTCCTTCTAAATACTTACTCCTTCCTCTTTAATTTTCCTAAATTCCATATGCTTCCTTCAACAATTCTTCACTAATTATTTCAAGATTATCCATTCCTTATATGACAAAATCATAGACTAACAAAACACCATAAAGAACAGAATTTTCAAGTTCATAACCATAGTAAAACAACAATAGATTCCCAACGCGAATTCTGCACCCCATTACAAAAAATCCAGCTTCTAACCTTAAACATTCATACGACAACCAAATTATCATTAAAGTCATAGATTTCTTCTCTTTTTTTTTTTCCTACCCACTGAAGCCAGCGGCCCGAGCAACCAACAGGGAAGAAAATTAAATGGCTAACACCTAATCCAATCATACATAGAGCAAGGGAAAATCAACAATCAGACATCATAAATTTCTTCCTAATCCAAACTCAGAAACGAAACTCACAGAGAAGGAGCACCATATTTTCGACCAACACAGGGAAGAATTGGAGAAGCAGAGATTCGGCCAACAAAGAAACAAGAAAGAACAGAATTTTCACCCAAATTCATATTAGAAATCCAAAGTACAAAGGAACAGGAATTCGGCTTCAACAGAATCGAATTTCAGCTTAACAAGGAAAAGTTAAATCATCAAGAAACACAACAATTCCACACCAAAACTATTCATCATGACTTCCTGTTCTTGAATACATTGCTTCAAAATTTTGCCCCCTTGAACCCGTCGGCTTTGAATGAAAACAGGGGAGGAAGAAAGAAAAATCCAAAATCCCATTTTCACAAATCGAAATGTAAGACACACTTATAGGCTTAATCTTACTCCTAATCATCTTTTAATTTAAGCTTCCGTTCGAATTTCATTCAGAAATTAACAAGAGCAAGCTCGGGTGAACAGTACACGGAGGAAGAAATTTGAATGAAACTTGAACCAAGCTACTTCACTTCTCAAATTCATCCTTGGGGTTTGCTAATCGGACCATGAGCTTCAATTTCACTGATTTGTAGCTTCTAAAACTTCCAAAAATTCGAATTAATCCCTCCCCAAATTCTCGCAAATCGGTCCCGAAATGAAAGGAAAATATGGAGAGGAGTTTACCCAGTGATGACCTGAGCTCCTTAGGCGTTTTTCCACCTTGTTCCATCGCCGTCGCCGTTGATTTCCGCCGTTACCAGCTTCAGAGGATGGAGGAATCGAGAGAGGAAGAAGAGAAAACGAGGAAGACAAAGAACAGAGGGAAATCGGGCCTGAGGGAGAGAAAAAGAAATGGGACACGTGGTATGCATATTAAGGAGGAAGGGGTTGATATTTTTAAACAGGTGTTTTACTATTTTACCCCTTTTTTTTTATTAAAGATATTTTCTAACTAGGGGCAGATATTGTCTTTTTCATTTCCTATTTCCTATTTTTCTCTTAAATCATAATTTTATTTATCATTATCATTTAAAAATAGACCTAAATCTGTTCCCAAATTAATTTCTCTAGATATACTTTAATTTCTAAATTTATTTATAAGACTTTTTAATTAATAACCAATATCCTACGATTCTAAATATTCCCTTATTTAAATTTATCTCCTAAATATTTTTCCTTAACTAATAGAGAAAATAAACCTTAAAAATTATTAAAAATATACCTGACCTCATAAATTTATTTATAAGACTATTTAATTTCTATATGCCATCCCAAGATTTTAAATAAACCTTTATTATTTCTTTTCTCCAAATTGAGTTCTATCTCCAAATTATTTTTCTTTATTTCTTAAAGAAAATAAGCCTTAAAATTATTTAAAATACCTAAAACATCATAAATTTATTTTCAATATTTCTTAATATTTTAGTTACATTATTAAAATCTTAAATAATTCCCTATTTTCTATTTTTTAAAATTTGGGGTGTTACAAGATCAAATCCAACATATTAAATGATGCTACAAAAAAATTATTTAACAAATGTTTTTTTTAAGATATCAATCTCAAATCTTGTAGGACTTCAACAAAACGTTTAACAAGCGTGGACACACAGTCCACGAGGGTAACTAACCAAGCGCAGCACGAGGCCACGAGACAAGCGCAGCACGAGGCCACGAGACAAGTGCAGGTACAACCCACGAAAAAACAAGCGTGAGAATTAATCCCATGATTATCAAGCATGAGTGATGTGCCCACGAATATCAAGCGAGCTCGGAGTTAACCATGACACGTCAAGGGCTAACAGTGTCGCTGTTAGCAACCGATGTTCTGTATATAGTCCTCTTAAAACATTTTCAAGCATGCAGGGGGTTAGTTTAACATTATTCAATAAACAAATTTTCTATAGAACATAAAGAATATTCCATACTACCAAACCCTGCATGAAAGCTTTCTAATAATAATAGCTCACATAACTCCAATTCCAATGTAAAACAATCTCAATAGAAGACTTTACAGAGGATGCGTTAGTAGTTTCATTATCAATTATGAACATAAAGATTTGCACACAATAATATAATAAGGAATAGTTACAAACTAATTATAAAGTATATCACCATTTCGTACCATTATTTGAGCATAAACGATAAAATAATCCCAATTAGTCTACATTTTGAAGATAATATATATAGATTGATAATATAATGAAAATATAATGAATAGAAAAGTACCAATGGGACGCTATTCACTCACCTGAAGGCATATCCCTATATCTTCTTTGATTTATAAACTTCCAGGCTACTCACATCCTCCCCTCCTAATGTTCAAAACAAATCTATCGTTACTCCAATTAGCAATTTGCATAAATTTTCTTTTCTTATATAACAAAATCTCCAGCTTCCAAGCTTTTCTGGTTATGCTTCAAAATTTGGATTGTAAATACAATCCCAACCAATTGGGCATATAAATATGTGTGTGTGTGTGTGTGTGTAAATATTCACACGTCTTTTACCCTTCTTCAAGCTTGCTTAACAATATATATCAACAAGCAATCATCTTCTCATCAACCAACACTCCATCAAGACTATCCATATACACTCCATTATTTATGAAGCCTCTTAGCTTTCCGTCATTTTGAACATCCAATTTAGGATCATAATAAAACAGCACATATGTCCTTCTCCTTAGTCTCATGATATAAACTTTAATCATCTAGCAATCTTTAATTTTCAAGCACATCCTTCTCTTAGACATTTTATCAAACACTTTAAGTGCAATGAAAATCCAATGATACTATTAACCCCTTACTCTACAAATCCCTTGCCAATATTTTTCCAACTTCAATCCAATCCATTCAAGTATGAAAAAAATTAATTTCCAACTTGGTAGATGCAATTAATCCTTCTTTATATTAAGCTTTTCAGTTTAAAAGCTTAAAAACAAGTGTATTGCAACTCTTGTGCTTTCTCTAATCCACAATAATCAACATATATATATATATATATAATAATGTATTTGACTTACCACATGCTCAAGTTAAACTTTACTTGCATAATGAAGAGGAAGGAAGAAGGAAAGAAAACTTGCTGCTGTCCACCCTCACCGAACGAGCAGGAGCAGAAAAATTAAACTAGAATCAGCATCAACGATCCAAGATATAGCTGTTTCACAATCCAGAAATTAATGGCTGATTCTTACAGGCCATTCCTAAACACATAAAGAAGACAAGAAATCAAATCTCACCCATATGTCTTCACTACCTACTCGTAGAACACAAGAAGAAGAGGAAAACAAAATCTGCAGCAACCACCAAATCTGATTAGAGGAAGGAAAAACGATGGTGGTTCTTGGCACCCATGCCTTAACGCCGATGGAAGAGGCTAGAGGAATTGATGAGAGGCGATGCTATTTCCGCAGGAAGGAGAGGCTAGGGATTATAATTTCCATAAATTTGATTTCCTTAAAGAATGGCGGTGAACAAGAAAAAAAAATCAGATTTCTTTTCTTGTTTATTTTTTAAGGGAAATTTTGTAATTTGGTCAAGTTGCAGCCAAGAAAAAGAAAAAAAAAATCCTTTGGAGAGGTGTTCGCCACGCGCCACAAGTGCACGGGTCGTGCCAAGTAATAAAGTAGTAAGTAAAGTATCGTTCCCACGAGGATTTGTCCAAAACCCGGTCAAACAATGATTATTATACTCTCGCCTAATTTGAGTGACACAAATGTTGAGACTGAAAATTAAATAAGAAAATAAAGTGAAAATAAGACTATAAACAAGTGATTCTCCAACTTCAAGGATAAAATGGGTCCTAAGATTATCTATCCCCCTTGTACTTCTTAAAACTCAATTAACCTCCCCTCAAAGAAGCTTTCAACGAAACCACGTGCTAATTTAGGGTTCATAGAGTACTTGTAAACGCTCTCTCAAGTCAAGAACAAGTGTTTAGTCTTATTAATTGCACAATTTCTTGCTACAATTTAATAAAACCCAATCATCAAGCTCCAACCCTAATGTGACTATGCAAGGCTAGCAAGTATATCTCTATCTTACTAACAAAACCATCCATTCGTCATGCAAACTTCCGGTTCTTGCACTATTTTACCCAAGTTCTACACTCAACCTAGCTCTCTCGAGTCATAAATCAAGTGAACAAAACATCTAAATGGTGATCAAGCACTTAGAAGCATTAGGAACAGAGTAAAATAAGCACATAGATATCATTAATCACAAATTAAGAGGAGGAATCAAGAATCAATACATACAAGGGTTCAAAATAATCCTAGAATCAAAGTGTTTAGCTACTCATGTTCTACAACTCCAAGGGAGCAAATATATACGACATTACAAAACAGAACAAGAGAAGAGAATGAAGATGGAAGAGATAAATCGAGAGAGGAAGCCCAAATCTCTTCGAAGCTCCAAGCCTAAGCTCAATCTCCACCAAGCTCCAAGCCCTAGCAGAGCAAAACACTCCCAAAATGCCCCAAAAGTCGAAGAATGACGAATAAGCTCGAAGCCCTAGCTTTTATTTCCTTCAAAACACGTCTGTTTTGTCCAAAACGCAGCAAAACGTGAAGTTCGCGGCGAGCCCACGGTGAAGTCCAAAAATGACAGAAACAATTGTCGCTCGCCGTGGCGCTGACGGCGAGCTGGCCAAAAAATGTGCAGAGGCTGATGCTGTTCGCCTAGGTTTCGCTGTGGCTTCGTCCCACTTATTCTGGTCCTTTGCTCTGGTTTATTGTCTTCTTGGGCTGCTTTGACTTCTTCTTATTTTTATTCAATTGGGAGCTTGGTGGAGGGCTAAAATCTCTTGTTTATTGTATCAAATTATTCCTACAAAAATTACATAAAACAACATAAGAAATTAACTACAAAAATAATCAAAATCTACATAAATATACAAGGATGTGCAACCAAAAATCAAATGAACATTTTCTTATCTTGAGATCCAAAATTTATCCATAATTGAATAAAACTCAAGTAAAATGTGCTAACATAACATGAATTTCTAGAGGTTATCAAGAGGGATATGGTTCGAACCCAATACCTCAATGAAGCCAATACTCTCTCTAATGCCACCATGCTAAAAGCTCCATATTGTTAGCAATCTACAATAAGTAATAAAAATATTAGTTAACCAATTTTATTTTGATTAGGAGTATTACACTCTTTCCTGTATAACACGCAACCATTAGGGCAAGCGTGTATCTTCTTATACTCCATGCCTATCTTGCTTAGAACTTTTTTAGCCTCGTACATATGCTTCAGAAGCACATTGCCCGCTGGGAACATATCACTCAAAGCTTCAAGCATCTGTGAGAAACCCGCTTCTGACCACCCATTTTCTGCCTTTATTTTTAACAATTTCAGGATGCCGCTCAACTGAGTATACTTAGTACACCCCGGGAACAATGGTATCGCTGCATCACTCCGCAACTTGTCAAACTCATGTGCCACAGAAAATGACTCCGCCCCAATGTCATTGATCATGTCGTCCATTCCATCATCACAAACATCATCCACCGCTGCTTCTAAATTTTGTGACAGGCACGCATGTACGGTACTTCCCAATTCCCCATGCCATAGCCACTTCTTATAACGGAGATTGATTTCATCAGAAAGAAGGTGATCCCTTATATCATCAACGCTCTTACGATAAGCATTTTCACAATTCACACAAGGGCAAAGATACATGCCATTTTTACTAGGCACGTTTCTCTTGGAAAATTCAATAAATTCTTCCACACCCATCTGATAATTTTTAGTGGTTCTCAATGCATGCATCCAACTATGATCCATTCTATTAAACCTATGCTATTTCCAACAAATTAGTCAACTTTATCTCACTACATTATGAAGAAATGGGCATGCTATGCATTTAACTTCACTTCATACAATATTTTAAAAAAATTTGGCAGAGTTTCCCCTTGTAAATGTGACATCCAAAAATTATATTTACAATCCAATTTCAGTCCAGTAATACAAAATCATACCATTACTAATTCAATGACAGCAAAGACACAAAATCCATTGTAAATAACAGAGCAGCAGCAGCATTATGAGTATTAAAGACAAATATCCCAACAGAAATCTCAGCACACAGACAAAATCCATTTAACTAACACTAGACCTTATGAAACAAGTGGTGAAATTGTACCAAATTCAATCAAAGTATGTAAGAGGAGGAATATGAATTAGAGGAGTTGTGATACCTGCAACGTCACAAGATTTTGCACAAAGAGCCCCAATTGTGGAGGTAGCACTAGAAATCTTTAAGACTTTATCTCCTACATAATATCAACTTCAATCAGTAAAAAAAGCCCATATGGTTTTACATGAACAATCCAAAAATGACATGTTTCATAATACATGTAACAAAATTATACTTTACTAACCCATAAATAATCCCCATTCTCATTATAATAACTCAAAGGGCTTTTCAATGCATAACACCTTGAAAGGAACATACAATCAGTCTTGCAGAACAAGTCATTTTATCCAAGAAAGTTATGATTTGCCTCACATTTCCTTGAACCTTTTAAAATAAAAGGACGCTTATAAATAATTTAATCTAATTAATTTTTTCCTTATTCTCAATGATTAATAACTTCAAGAATCATTCTCTTCTACAATCATAATCAATCATAATCAAGCTTGACACTTTAACACTTTAATAGCTAGGAATTTAATTATTATAAGTAGGAATTTGAATAGCAAATGTATACTAACCAAGATAAAATTTCTGGTTTCACTACAAGCTCATTCCACAAATACTTCCAACCTTAATTACTTAACATTAACTTCATTATCACTAATATATATAAATTTAAGATTTGATCAACAATACCCAACAGTACCTAATCATCCATCTTACCACCAAAGGACTCACAACAACAACTATCAAAGCAAGCAAAAATTAAATTTAACTTCATATTCAACCAAAGACAACAAAACATCATATTCCAGAACTTCAAAGGTTCTCCTCCTTATATCTTTGCGTCACCAAGCCTAACAATAAAATAATAAAATCCAAGCCTGCTTTCCATCATAACTTAAACATACAACACAATCACAGGGAGAAGAAACCAGAAATTTCAAGTCACCATGGAACTCCAATTATATTATGTAATCCTAATCAATTTTCCTCATTATAAATTCCTTTTCTTCCTCTTCCCTACTCAACTGAACACACACATACACAAAGAGGAAGACCAGAAATTCACACCCACACAAAATAGAGCAAGAAGGAACAAAATTAAATTGCACATTAAACCCTACACTAGATTAGTTAGAATTTTATATTGCCATTACTGTTGGATCGTGTTTCTTGGATCATTACACAAAAAGCAGCCAAATTAACCAGACCAAAACCCAAATGGGTCTACCCTCACAAACATACAATTGGAAGGAAAGAAGGTAAAAATGAGAAGAGATGAAGATTACCCAAGTGAAGATAGGGAGAACGATGATGATTCGAGGTGGACAGGGGAGCATGCTATCGGCCGGATTCGTCAAACCAATGCTTGCATGTGCTGTCGAAGCTCAACGCCATCGTCAGACCAGAACGAGAGAATGGGAGAGGAATTGAAAAATGGAAAGAGAGAAGGGAGAAGAGGTGAGATTCATGCTAATTCGATGGTGGCTTGCAGAGGGGAATGAGGCGCTTGCTGAAAGCTTGGGGTGTTTGGGATCTGAGGGCGTGGGGTTTTGGGGAGCTGAGGGCGCAGGGTTTGGGGAAGCTTGGGGTTTTTGGGAGCTGAGGGCAGTGGAGGTGGCAGAGTTGAGGGCGGGGGGAGGTGTGAGCTGGGGGCGCGAAATGAAAATAAAACCAGGTTGGTGGGGGGAAGGTGATAAACGACGTCACACATTCAAAATTTGAGACGTCGTTTAGTATACCACGTCACATATAACAATTGTGTGACGTCGTTTCAAGAAATGACGTCAGAAAATTGTTATGTGTGACGTGGTTTCACAACAAATGACGTCCCAAAAATGACGTCACACATTTTATATGTGTGACGTCGTTTTTTTGACGTCACATATTACCAAAT
The DNA here is from genome assembly GCA_037074515.1 of Mimosa bimucronata. Classification (NCBI taxonomy): domain Eukaryota; kingdom Viridiplantae; phylum Streptophyta; class Magnoliopsida; order Fabales; family Fabaceae; genus Mimosa; species Mimosa bimucronata. The sequence continues at coordinate 9,649,838 of CM073443.1, read as the reverse complement.
TATGTGACGTCGTTTCTCCCTTCGTTTTCAATTTAATTACAAAAATGCCACCGCGTTTTTTCTATGTCACTTTTTTATTTAACTGACGTTAATTAGTGACATGGAAAGGGCTTTTTGTAGTAGTTGGCTTCTCTTCTTCTTTTTAGCCCCTTTCCTTGAATCTTCTAGGTAACCATAATGAAATCAAGCAAAAGAAGTATCAAATATCCTATATCCTAGAAAATCAATTGAGATAAATTATTCACTAATAACTACATTTTTACCACTAATATGCTCTAATTACCTAAGATATGACATGTGATCAGTAAAGCCTACAATGGCAATCTACACATAATAAAATTCTCATAATAGCATTTAAAAAGTGCACAAATATTAGGATTTGTCACACAATCCACTACTTTTTGTAAAATCTTATGGTAACGTTGCTTCTTAAAATCCACAGCATTTGAGCCCCTAAAATATACTCCATTCACTCCTTAATATAAGACCTAATTAATTTTTTGGAGAGATTAAGGAAGCTAACTAAGTTAATTAATCATAACATATATGGTATTTTTTTAAATTATATTAGTTTATAAGTCAAACAAATTAATTTAAAGAAAAAATTTAGATTAATCAATTTAGAAGTGACTTCTTAAGCTTCATTTTAAATAATATCAACATGATATTTATATAAAGAAGTGGAGGGAGTATTAAAAATTTAGTTATGGTTGGTCTGATTAATAAGTCCAATCATTGAACCATAACAAGATGACTGGTTGAATAACTCTTCCGATTTTCATAATGTTATTGCTCATGACTCATGATTGCATATGGAAGTGTACTTAGATTTTTAATGTTTTATTAAGACGATGTGGAGTTGATTTAAAATTGGGATTTTGTTAGATGTGCTAATACGTGTATTTCACGTTGTGTTAAAAGATTAAATTACATGTTCATTTACCTGTTTATTCAAAGTGCTTGGAATTATATTGTCAAAAAACTAACCATGAGCAACTATCACTTAATTACCTGGAAAATTTAGGGGTACTCCCTCGAGTCCATTATAATATATATTCTGGAAAGTATTTTTTTTTATTTTTCATGACATTTTGATAGTTTTGTATTAAATATTTTTTTTAAATGTGCCCATACTATATAATGGTAGAGAGAGAGAGAGAGAGAGAGAGAGAGAGAGAGAGAGAGAGAGTAAATCAATATGATAATGGGATTTCGTATGATTAATAAGGGTATTTTTAAAACTACATGAATTCTATGGGAAATTTAATGTTTTTAATTCCTTAATGAGAAATACTTATACTCTTAAAGTACTAAGTCATTTATACTCTAACCAATAAAAAATGTAACACTTATTCTAATTTTAATGGTAACTGTCATCTTTATTTTTGCTGAAAAAAGAAAAATAAATGCTGAAAAAAGGATGATAGTTACCATTATAAAATTAGAGTAGGTGCTACATTTTTATTAGTTGGAGTGTAAATGATGTGGTACTCTATGAGTATGTAAGTATTTCTCTATATTGTATTAGTATTTGAGAATTAGTGAGAAACATTATACTCCCTCCGATCTTAAATATAATATCACTTTGATTCTTTTATGTGGAAGCTAAGAAAACAAATTAGAGCACTAAATTATAATATATGTCACATGTAATTAGATTATAGGTTAATTTTATAAGTATAATAGAGTAGTTTTGAGGAAAAATATAAATATTGACAATTTAAAATGATTAATTTTATATTTTCAAAAAAGTCAGAGTGATCTTATAATTATGACCGGAGGGAGTATAAAATAAAATCAAGGACCAAAGGAAATATTTATTAAATTTATTTTTGTCGAAAGAAACGCATATGTATATTCAAATTACATCATCATAATCAGAAATAATTTAGATTTCATTTTCTTAAGCGTAAGAGGGATTGAATCCTTAATTACTTACTATTCGTAAGGTTTATGTACTGTCGCCCAGTTAGAAAGCATTATTGACTCCACCAAAGACTTTGCCTTACTTGTTTAATAATCCTTCGTCGCTTCATATAGTAATTGTTTAATCATTTTTCTTTAGTTATTGCATCTATTCACTAACTAATAGAGTAGTACATTTCTCTATATAGGTGCTTCTCATATAGTTACTTTAAATTGAAGAATGAGATTATACACTTGATGAAATAAAAAAGATTGTAGAATAATAGTTTTTTTTTTTTTTTGGGATAAATGGACAATAATAGTTATACCACACGTACATGCGAATTTTTGTGATTCAAGAACCCCAATAATTACTTTAAATTTTTTAGTATATAACAAGAAACAACTTTTAATATACAACTTTGTGATTTATTATAAAAGGATAAAGTCAGATGGCAATATCACGAACCTTGCATCATCTACACAGAACTGCATCCTTGGGCCAAAGCCCAATCAACAAAGCTCTAGTATCAAATAACTCCACCAATACGTATCCTAATAACCATGTCCAATGTAAGGGAAGGGGTTCAAAGAACCACCAGACTGTCTCATCCCTTATAACCATTCATCTGCACCGCCACGCAACAAACGTAGCACCAAATCAAAGTAGATGGAAGTAGAGAGCATACTCGATTGATCACAAAAAGATAATAAACCTTGAAATCCACCAATATGCGCTTCACTTTTAGTTCGCCATGGCATCGCTGTCACCCTCACTAGAGGAGGGAACAATCACTCTAATTGAATCATCTAATAGGGCAACGGACTGAAATTGATCTCGATTCCCAGTCTAGGGGCATAGCGGTACGAACAGGCTGCACAATGTGTTGCAGCCCACAATCGTCACAGTAACCCATGCACAAAAAAAAATTAAGCTGCATACTTCATCATTTATATGTTCTTTGTCCTATTTATACTCCATCATCATTTATATACTCTTGGTCCTATATATTTATTGCTTCATTTACATAAACAAAAAAAAAACCTTATATCTCATTAATTTTACCTTAAAATTTAATATTTTTTATTCTTTTCTCTATATAACATATAAAAATAAACTAAATACATAATTGTACATTCATATGATAAATTTCTCTCTCTGCCTTATACCTATAACCAAAATATGCATAATGGGTACTTATTTATATCACCAATATATCTTTTCTTTTTTGATAAATCAATCATTCCTATTACCAAGTATCCAAGCAACTAATTACTTAAGTTTCGAGGGTTCGTGGCTTTCCCTCTCCTAACACAAGTGCCTCATATATGATTCGAACTCAAGATTTCAAGAGATCTAATGGGGCCTTACAATGCTAGACTATCTATGTATTGATATATCACCAACACATCTTTTTCAAATTTATATTATATACCTCCATCTATATATCTTGTTTAGAGTTGCAAAATGGGTTGAGCCTGTCAAACCATCCATTTTAAGTGGAGGGCTGGGCTTATATCCTAAAAAGGTATCCAACCTAAAAGGACCAGCGCTATAGTGCAGCGAGCTTAAACATATCGTCCCATTAAATCCGTCAATTTTTTTAGGTAATTTTTCTACTTTTTGACTTATTTTCCAATATGTTTTATATATTGAAAGTTGTAATTTGCATTTATCAACTATATAGTAATATAAGTGTACTTTATTTTCAAACCTTCTTATACTTTTTAAACATGTTTACAACATATGTTGTTATTTTGTTATCTCAATGATTTTTGAAAAAAGCTTATGAGAGTACTGGCTGTCACCCAAGAGGGGGGTGAATTGGGTTATAGGATAAAAAATTACAACTTTTAAATCTTTCCTTTTCTAAATCATAATGAAGATGATCCTTCAAACTCTTACTGAGAATATTTCAAAACATGAAATGGACTGAAAAATATAAAAGGATAGACTGGAAATTAAGAGAGTATAGGGAAGAGATAGTGCACACAATATTTATCCTGGTTCGGTCAACCCAGACCTACATCCAGTCCTCAGGCTCCACCTGAGATTTCCACTATCTTGTTTAAACCGGGCACAAGAGAAGCCTACCACAGGTTTTTCGAACACAGGTTCACCTGCCAACCTTTACAGAGTTTTAGAATCTTCTAAACACTCCCCCTTACTACCCGTAAGGTTATATCCCTGTTATAAAGCTCCAAGCTTTCAGAACAACCTCAAACAATAGAGGATTTTAATAATGAAGTTCACTCAATGAACAGATTGTGATAAACACTTAAGTACAGATAATAGAATAGAACTAAAGCTTGATGATCTGAACAAATGAATCGCTCTAGCTCTTTTCTTCTAACACACTTAATCTAAGGGATTTGCAATTCTGTATAATGCTCTGTTCATCACTTTGTTTTCGGTATATGCGTTGGGTGTATGTTCTTCTTCTTCTTTTTTTGTCCAGATGTCTTCAAGTCTTTTATATGGAGCTTGATACGTTTCTGACCGTTGGAGACTTGAGGAACTAGCCGTTGGAGATTTGCTTTAACTGTTTATGTGTAGAGTAGGCTAGACTGTGAGCTCTACACACCTGTACTTTTATAGCAGCTTTTCAGTAGCGCTAGCATGATTCGCTATCGCTAACTGTATAGAGTGAGTTCTGCACTTAAGCTGTTAGCTAACAAGTAGTCATATAAATGCACAGCAGTTGTTATCGCAAGTATAGTCCATTAGCTCACTGATAGATAATATTTAGATCAGCTAATGATTTTCATATTGCATTCTCTATCGATAGATATATCATTATTGCTAGCATATTCTTTCAGTTCAACATTTAGCATACTAGCTGACATCTTTATAAATAATCTTCTATCGACAGCTAATCTTGTTAGCGCTAGATACTTTGAATGCTTATTATCATTAAGGATATAAATATCTAAGTATTCAGAGGAATTTCCAGGTATCCTATTATCGATAGACAGATATGATAGCGCAAGCAATCATGTTAGCTCATTTGACTCATTTGCTCTTAGGCATTAGCTATCTGAATGATTGTTACCTGAAGTCTATTTGTTATCGATAGCTTAACCCGTTATCGCTAGCTGATTCAATTATCTCAAGAACTTGGTTTACTTTTCTGCCAGCTAGGTTATTTAATGAGCTTCTAGCGATGGATCTTTCTTTAGCGATAGAGGATGACTTAGCGATAGATATTAACCTTGTTATTTCTAAGTCTTCACTCGCTATGGCTCTTGTCTATTAGCTATCTAGATTCACTTAGCGATAGAGACACTCATTCATTATTGTTCTGCTAAGATGTCATTATTCATTAGATATGAATCTTTATTCTCGCACTAGTGATCTGTTACCTGGCAGATTTTATAAGATTAATTCAGAGGTAACTTTTACTTATGTTTTCTCAGGGTCAGTCCTCATCAAAACTTAAGATTCTAACAGCTTACTCATTTTTGAAAAATATTTCATTTGGTTCTTAATAGTTTTGCATGGAAATTTCTTCTTATAAAATGTTGACAAAATTATTTTTTTTATTGATGTCAAATAAACAAAGAAATAAATTTTTTAATTGCCTTTGAAAATGTTCTAATGTATCATGTAGATCATAAAAATAGAAGCCAATATAATACACACATAATTTGAATCCAATTATTCTATTTACAAAAAAAATGATAAAAATTAATTCTTTGATATTATCTTTGTTTTAAATCAAGAATTTTGTTGTGCTTACTAAATTTCTTTAAAAGGATAAAAGCATGAGAGTACACAGGTTGGACTCTAAAAATATGGATTTTTTTGAAGTCAGTCATTAAACGGGTTGGTCCATTTAAGTTCGAGCCCTTCCAGCCATGTAAGGCTGGCAAACAAGCTCTAATCTTATTTGTTTCTTATTTTAAGAAATCTTATTTGTTCATTATTGCATAAAACAAACCAAGCTAAGTTTGCTTCTCGTGGGTTTTCAATTTTTTTTACTTTATTTTTGCCTCTACACTCATATTATCAATTTATGGAAGGGTTTTAAGTTTTTAATAGCTTGATTTCATCTTCCACGCACCTATGCTTTTACCACTAATCTCTCTCTTGCTGGCAATGATTGTGTGTGGGTTTACCTAAATGGGTCGGGTCCTAAAACTTCAATAAGAAATGACTGAGATAGGTAGACAGAAAATTATTAATATCTACTAGTATTTGCATATACAGACATACTCCCTCCGTCCTTAGCTAGCAATTATCCATAAAAGAAAATTACCTAAATTAAACATATTAAAAAATACAGTTAAGATTAGTTAATATCTGAAAATTGATTACATTTGTTCATTTGTATCCTTAGTTAATTCTCTTTTTTCACTTCTCTGCTTAAATAATGCCTTCATTTTTCCAATGTTAAAAGTATTAAAGATTGCTTATTTAACTTACTCTTTATCATCCTGAATGTAGAATTATACTACTAAGCATTTTGCTTTTGTCCTTTATAAATTTAAGAACCAATGTGTTTTTTCTCACCTACATCAAAATACTCCTAGCTCCTTAGAAGTACTTAGTTTTTTTTTTTCTCAGTAAAAATGCTCAGTTTTCACTTTGATTAAAAGTCATCACGACATCTCATTAACTGTTAGAAATAATTGCAAAAGAGTAGATGAAATATTAGTTACAAATAAATAATTTTTTTAATTCTAATATATTTGTTCATAGGGTACTAAATAAATGGTGAAAGGAGAATGTATAATGTGGGCCAAGTGTTTTAATTTTTCTTCCTAATATAATTCGGGATTGAGGGTGTAGTTTGAAATAAATTAAAAATGAACGTGGAATGCATGAGGGAAGTGGCATACCTGATCATTGTGTTGTTCTGATGCTGGAAGGAGACTCTGGCTCATTGACTTGTCCCAGTGTTTAAAATCAGCTTTTCGTATGACGCGCCACCCACACTTTATTAAAACTTTTGGATCCACTCTCCTACCACAATGATCTCCAAATCTAAATGTCAAGGGAATGTGACTGTACTCGCTTAATTGTAGATGATGACTGAATTCCTCCGTTTGCTTAGCTTCCAAAACACAATCGACACATGACTTGACTTCATTTCTCCCTCACAGAGACAATCCAACAATGGAGTTCCGAGCAAGCCACTAGCACCACGTAGTCGTGATGTAGCAAAATTAAAATACCACTCCGGCCTACCAGACTTATCATCCATCAGAATGCATAACCCAATTCCTAAAATTTCTTCGCCGGAAGGAGGCATTTCTATCATCATTAAAGCTTGACCTTCGTCATTCGGGCAAAGATCAATTTGATTCTCAAACCATGACGGTATTTCACTTCCTGGAATTCTCACCCTAAGAGAACCATCTGTCGCCTATACCCAAAAAAAAAACCACACATCACATTATACAGTATAATTCACCTCAAAATATACATAAAACATATGTATGTACCTGTAGCTCAAGTGTGGCAAAGAGATGTAATATTTGTTCGTCTGCCACTGCTTCCACTGAACCACATTCTACTGCATCAATCATCTCTAAACTTGGTCCAGATTGTGGCAACGAGCGAAGTTCTGAGCATGCATTCAAAAGAAGAACTTCCAGTCTCAACAGACTGGATATGCAGCCAGCAGGTACATTCTTGAACTTGTTTCCACTTAGATCTAAAAACTCCAATGATGATAAGCCACCCATGTCAAATGGAATGGATCCATCATCAATATTGAGGTAGCTTAAGTCTAAATATTTTAGTGATTTAAGATTGAAAATTGAAGCAGGCAATGTTAAGCTGTTATGAATTGAATGACCCCAAAACATGTGTTTTAACAGAAGAATCAAGCTCTGTGAGTTTGACGTTGACCTTTTGCACCCACGAAGTGACAATCTCTTGAGTTTTTCTAATCCAACAATGGAACTAGGTACTTCTGCTATAGCAGTTTCACTTGCATCAATTTCCTCCAAGGCTTCAATTTCATTCAAGTTTTCTGGCAATCTATCAAATTTTGAGCATCCAGCAATATCAACAAGCACAAGACGCTTCAACCTTTGAATGCTTTGGGGAAGGCAAACAAGATTTTTACAACCTCTTAATTCCAAAGCTTTAAGACTGGTCAATAATCCGAGTGATTCAGGAAGCTTGACTAAATTTGTTTCCCCAACATCTAGCCTTTCTAGATTTTTCATACTTTCCCCAAACTCAGGCAGAACTTTGACTTGAATGCACCCAAAAAGAACAAATTCTTTTAGAGAACTCATTTCCAACTTTTTTAGATGATAGGCTGCAAGATTTTTGCACCATTTCAAATTCAACACTTGAAGCTTTTTGTGTTGTCCAAGTGAAGGATGGAGTTCAACAATACCTTCACAACCTTTAAGTTTTAATATTTCCAAATTTGGAAGTTCAGAGAAATTAGGAGTTTCAATCAAGTTTTTGGAATAACTCAAGTCCAAAAACTTCATATTCTTCGAGCAATGTTCAAACAAATATATCAAAATCAATGCAAAAGTACATTGTGCAGACGAGCATACTCAATTACAATATCAAAGGACAAGGTATCTTACCAGGCTCTTACTCCAAAGTTTTTTTAATCTGCTATGACGCATTCTAAGATCAACAAGTTTGTACAGTCGGGTTCCTAGAGGAAGAGTATCCAAAGGATACCTTGTCCAGTGAATCACCTTTAAAGCATGAGAAAGAGATTTGAGGCCATCTTGAAGGTTGAAATCACTTGATATGATAAGTAACCTAAGGTTATGCAATGTTGAAAAGGCTTCAGGATCCCAACATGCCTCACAAGATGTGGAAGAGACCATTCCTTGTATTTCTTTTGTTCCCTGATAAACAACATTTTAGTCACTAGGAAAATGATAACAAGATTATTTGACGAGAAACTAATAAAATATAAATTTTATTAAAACAATATACAATTAAGAGCTAAGAAGATAAACACCCACCAAATTATTTTCCATAACTTCATCAACATCTTCCTTAGACCACAATCTACTACGATTTCCAACACCATTAGGAGATTTTTCTTCAACAATTCTCCTACCCATTTGTTCAAGTAAATCATGCATCACTAAACAATTGTCATAATTCTTTAGCATAGACTTTTCCTGGAGAGTTGCTATTCCGATTTTTGCATCGAATCCGCAACATTCCAATATATGTGTTATGACCTTTATTTTCCGCCCATTAAAGAAGCAAGCAATATTTAAAAATATCGCTTGTTCTGTATCAGTCAACACATCAAAGCTTAGTTTAAGAATCCTGAGAATATCTTTGTGTGCATTTTTCTTCAGCATATCCAAAGCATTTTCCCATTCTAGAACACTACTTCTTCCACAGAAAAAAGAACCCAAAACAGAGAGAGCTAAAGGAAGGCCTTTTGCATAATCACAAACAATTCTAGACATCACCAAAAGATCCTCAGGAGGTTCACTACCTCTTTCAAATACTTTAGAAATAAAGAGCTGAAGGGATTCATCTTGGCTCATAGTTTCAACTTCATGATCATATACTTTATGCACTCTACGCAACAAGTTTGAATCTCTAGTTGTTATGATCACTCTACTACCAGCGCCAAACCAATTAGGGCTATTAGCCAAATTTTCTAAATGGGTTGTATGATTGACATCATCAAGGATAAGTAAAACTTTTTTATTGCAACAACGATTTTGGATTATTTCCTTCCCATCGTACGTGTCTTTAATTTCCATGTTTTTAATTTTAAGGTGTGAAAGAAGTTTACTTTGTAATTGAACATCTCCATCTCTTTCTAATGAAGTAGCCCTGACATTGTGAAGAAAGCAACTCATATCAAATTGCCTACGATATTTCTCAAAAATAGCCCTTGCAATTGTTGTCTTACCCACACCCATCAACGATAATCAACAACAACCCTCTCTAAGTCTTTGAAATTCATCATCAAACTTAGTCTTCACACCATTGATCTTGCCATCTCTAACGAAGAAAACAACATTGTTGGATGATAATTGATCTTGTCGTATCCACACATCGTTGATGTATGCAACACCTAAGTATATAATACTATTCTATAGCATTTTAATTTATTTATAACCACTTTGCCAAATATCACCTCATACTAATTCGATCTCATACTATCTTTTGCTAACCATAAATCTTCAAAACAATTCCCATAAAGTAAGTCACAATTTCATAAATTGTTCCCCTTTCTCCTAAACCTGAAATTTCTACTCCAAATGATCAGAATCCCTAACCATCTTCTTTAATCCCCTCTCACTTAATCAACCTAGAAATCAATTTTATACCTACAAAACATGGGTCAGCTCTTACTTCCACCAAATTTATTTCCATCATTCCTTAATCATCTTCAAAGTCCGACATCTCTAAAAAATCATACCAACCAGAGAAAGGAGTATTCTCATGCCAAAATACCATTATTAACACTACTATCTTCAAGTTACAAAGCTATTCCATCCAATAAAACATCAAGTATTAGCTTCCCAAATCATCTCTACAACACCGAATACTAGACAAGCAAGAGGAAAGAAAATCAAACTTCTCCATCACCCTTTTACTTCACCCCCAAACCTCAACAACATAACAATTATAATAAAAATCACCATTAACTCTTCCTTATCACTAACACATCTCAATCAAGCTGAAAATAAAGCTTCACTTTTCATTCAATCATCAATTAATCATACCATTATATAAACACTCAATGAAACAGAATAATTATAACCAAATAAATTTAAGACTTCCTAAACATCACAGAAAAGAAACCAGAATTTTCAGTCTTCATCAAGGTAACCCATTACACATATTAAACCCCTGATTCACAATTATTATCAACTGAATTCCCTTTCTTTTCCCTGTAATCCACCAGCCAGAACAAATGAGAAAGAGAAAAATTATAACTTAACATCACATAGAATAAAGCTCCAATTCAAGCTTAATATCAATTAAAGTTGCTTCCCCCTTTTCCCCTGTCAACCGCCGTACTCAACAAGCCAAGAGGGAGAAAAATTACAACAACCTCACATTCAATTAACATCAACCATGAATCATCAAGCATCAAATTCATTACCCCTTCATCATATATCACAACACAATCACAGAGCAGGAACAGAAATTCGGCCAAGCAGAGAGAAAAATCGGATTTTCCAAAAACCAGCCACAAATTCACACACAAGTCAATTCCTTAGTTAAATCTCGTTCTTAATCAAGTTTAGTTAAGGTTTTGAGACAACTTCCACAGGAAAACACCATTAAAGGCGTCGGTAAACAGTGTCAAGATTAGGATTCTTAGAGCAATCCAATCAAACACGTTTCTTCACTCAAAATCACTGCCCAAATCATCAGAATCGAAGCCCAAGCATCAAATCTATGAATTTAGGAACCTCAAAATCCCCTAAAACCAAATTAATCCTTTCCGCAAACTCACTCAAATCGGACCAAAGAGGAAGGAAAAACGAAGGGAAGGCGTTTACCTAAGGTTACCCCAAGCTTCCCTTGTGCGTCCGCCGTTTCTCGCCGTCAGTCACCACTGAAGAACTCGGAGGAAAAACAAAGAGGGTGAGGAAGAGAGAATTATCGGGGAAGAGAGAGGGAAAATTGTGAGGAAAGTGATGAGGCACGTGGAAAGGCAAGGGATAAGGTCCGAGAGTTATCAGTGTTACAATATATCCTCAACAAAAAGGGAGAAAGAAGTCCTTCATTTCATTGACCCAAGAGTTTTTCTTCTTTTTTTTTTTATTTGAAAATTTTATAAGTGAAACAATAGTTTATTAATTGATGAAGCAATTTATTTGAAAACAACCAGAAAAAAATAAATACTAATGTAGAAAAAAAATAATGGGTTTAGTTTAGAGTAAAAGTAGTTATAATAATATAATTATATTTACATGTTTGATATCTATATCTACAATTTTAGCTTGAATGTCTAGCAAAAGTGGTTGGATTTTCTATAAGTGAACTGGAATCGGGGTGATCAAAAATGATATTTCTTTTATGTTATTCAGATATATGCTTTCTAACAGCATGAATTTGTTCGATTATTAATATTCTACATGCCAAATGTTCAAGAATTCTGTTAAAACTTGAAACAAAATCAACATTTTTCCTTATTATGTGACGTAACTGTTGACACACAAAGTGTAAGGATCGGAGGAGACGGGTGAAATAAGAGACGACACATAACGCCAAAGTGTAGATTTGTTTGACACACTAGACGAGCTTTGGCCTTTTGCTGTCATGGGTAGATTTCGGCTATTTATATACCTGAACGAAGAAGGAAAGAAATGCCTGCTGGGAAATTGTTACCATAGACCGCTTCTTAAGGATGGTTTTCCCATGGGGAGAGAATCAATCTGATTTTGGGTAGAAGTTATAATTTTAGCCAGATGTATTATCAAACATTCTTCACCCCGGTGTTATCTGGGTCAACGAATTATTGCTTTGCTGCTTCAAATCATCCATGTTTCATTTGCTTCTAGCTTCTTTAGTGTTCTAATCTGGAAAATTTAATTTGAATCTTCAAGTTAAAGGGATTTAAAGCATGTACTGTTCACTATTAAGAATGAGAATTTTGCCAAGCCATTATTTTGTCACTTCTAGTCCCAAAGGATCTTTTTTATTTGTTAATTAGTGGTGTGATTTGCAAGCTTTTTTGATAGGCAAATGTATCATCTTCAGGGAGGCATTACGTAGTAGTAGATGTGGGTACTTCTCTCGTAACGGATTCAAACCTTATTTGCTATGCTGTGAGAAACCAACACATTCCACTAAATCTGACCCTTCTTGTAAGTGAGCTAGCACAGCCATTAACATTAATAACTTGAATTTTGCTAAATAAGACGTTTTACATGTACATATTAAGAGTTCACAATTTTATTTGCCGAATTATGAAATTCTCATTATTATTAGCTTATATCAAATTAGAACGGATGCCTTGTGCATATGTTATATGAATACGTATGTGCGTGCTTGATTGATGGAAATATTTATAATTAAATAAGGGGGAGAGAGAGAGAGAGACAACATACCAAACGGATCCACGTTCGGATCCGGGTCAAACCTCCGGAGCTCTATGATTTGGTTCTTGAAGAACCCACGTAAAAATTCGGACTACTAGAAAAATTAGAGTCCAAACATGTGGCACAGCAGAGCACCACACAAGAAAGAATATAGAGAGAATGAGAGAGTCAGAAAATTCAACGACTGGTGTGTCTAGAACTGAAGGGAAGGCTTCTATTTATAGAAGAAGGCTGGGTGTTCGCCACGCGCCGCAAGTGCACGGGTCGCGCCATGTAATAAAGTAGTAAGTAAAGTATCGTTCCCACAAGGATTTGTCCAAAACCCTGTCAAACAATGATTATTATACTCTCGCCCAATTTGAGTGACACAAATGTTGAGATTGAAAATTAAATAAGAAAATAAAATGAAAATAAAACTATAAACAAGTGATTCTCCAACTTCAGGGATAAAATGGGTCCTAAGATTATCTATCCCCCTTGTACTTCTTAAAACTCAATTAACCTCCCCTCAATGAAGCTCTCAACGAAACCACGTGCTAATCTAGGGTTCATAGAGTACTTGTAACGCTCTCTCAAGTCAATAACAAGTGTTTAGTCTTATTAATTGCACAATCTCTTGCTACAATTTAATAAAACCCAATTTTAACGCTCCAACCCTAATGTGACTATGCAAGGCTAGCAAGTATATCTCTATCTTACCAACAAAACCATCCATTCGTCATGCAAACTTCCAGTTCTTGCACTATTTTACCCAAGTTTTACACTCAACCTAACTCTCTTGAGTCATAAATCAAGCGAACTCAACATCCAAACGGTGATCAAGCACTTAGAAGCATTAAGAACGGAGTAAAATAAGCACATAGATATCATTAATCACAAATTAAGAGGAGGAATCAAGAATTAATACATACAAGGGTTCAAAATAATCCTAGAATCAAAGTATTTAGCTACTCATGTTCTACAACTCCATAGGATCATATATATACAACATTACAAAACAGAACAAGAGAAGAGAATGAAGATGCAAGAGATAAACCAAGATAGGAAGCCCAAATCTCTTCAAAGCTCCAAGCCCAAGCTCAATCCCCACCAAGCTCCAAGCCCTAGCAGAGCAAAACACTCCCAAAATGCCCAAAAAGTCGAAGAATGACGAATAAGCTTGAAGCCCTAGCTTTTATTTCCTTCAAAACGCGTCTGTTCTGTCAAAAACGCAGCGAATCATGCAGTTCGCCGTGGGTTCGCCGCGGCGACCTCCAAAAATTCTAGAACTGAGAGATTCTCGCCGTGACTTTGGCCGCAGCGAGATGACAGCGAGCTATCTAAAATGGGCACGGCGAAGTCCCACTTATTCTGGTCCTTTGCTCTATTTCCTTATTCCTTGGGCTGCTTTGGCTTCTTCTTATTTTTGTTCAATTGGGAGCTTGGTGGAGGGCTAAAATCTCTTGTTTATTCTATCAAATTATTCCTACAAAATTTACATAAAACAATATAAGAAACTAACTATAACAACAATCAAAAGCTACATAAATATACAATGATATGCAATCGAAAATCAAATGAACATTTTCCTACCTTGAGTATCCAAAATTTATCAATGATTTAATAAAACTCAAGGAAATATACTCAAATGACATGAATTTCTAGGAGTTATCACTGGGGATATTTTGGAATACAAAATATCCACTACCACTACTCATAGCTTAGTCAGCAATCATCGTCTCTCTTATCTGACCAATCAGATAATGGAATAATTAATTGATTAATTAATTAATTAATTACTCATGGCTGAGTCAGCAATCCAAACCTTGTCCATTTGACCAATCATATTAATTAAACACTTAATTAATAAATTGGTTAGGAATTACTGAGTTAGCAATCCACAACTTTCTCATTCGACCAATCATATTAATTAATCAATTAATTAATAAATCAATTGGAAAATACTCATATTTGCCAATTAATCAATCTAGCCCATCAAGGACGGATCTATGCCCAAAATTCCAACATCTCCCACTCGCACTTGATGGACTAACCATCTTGTGGGTATCATATCTTTCTTGCTTCATACTTGGTGTCTGCCGTGTCCGCATGGGCACGACGTCCTCGATTCGGGTTCTTGTGTACTAGAAGTCCTTTATATAGGATCAGCACACATGGATACCTTAGTTGTACCTGTAAGTAATATGCAAATTGCCTCAAATGCCCCAGATTTACCCATAAACATTACACATGGCATATCTAATCCCTCACGAGTTAATTCTAGCTTAACTCAGATTGCCTCCTTTTGTGCTTAGTATCCACACTTACAAGTTACTCAGCCAACAAGTAAGGGATCGATCACAGACACTAGCACAAATGCGTACTTCAGGGTAAGTCTTCCTTCCCACTAGACATCAGTCAGGGCTGGCTTGGTCGCTTTCCCAGTATTTGACCTATTAGGTCGAATCATTCATGACCATAAGGTACAAACTAAAGTAGCTGTCGCCAAGTCAGTCCTTGATGATGTTATCAAAGTCATAAGGGCATCGTGAAAGGTTTCTCTCCTTTCTGGGACTCACACCGTAATGGAACAGGGATTTTCCATCTACGTCCCCTTTTGCGGATTTAATTATTCATAAGCACATGCAGTATGAATTGCATGTTACGGTGTTCATCTTAGCTTGTAAGAGTGTGTGTCGATTTTAATATAATAACACCGTACAGACTTAGGTTCCGGGTATGCACAGTACCTGAACCAAAACTCTTCAACTCAAAATTCATCATGACGTCTTTGCAGAGGAGTTTTATGCCTGGCTACAGGTTTCATGGGTCCCACATGTCCATGATTCAATCTATTTCATGTATAGATTTTATCTCAAACTCTTTTGAGATGACATTTATGCAGTGATACTTATTGACCATCTCAAGGTGATCACTTGATGTCATACCTTCTATGTCCTTTGAACATAAAAGCGATTACCCGTGTGAGTGGGTTAGCCTTAACATGTACGACACACTAGTCATTGTATATCTTACACATATATGTATGTATCTATACATACAGATAGGAATGCATCTCTTTTACTCTCATATAAAAGAAGTTCAAAAACTTATGTTATACACGTTCCCAAGTCTTAGCTCATCTCTAAAATGAACATTCAGCTGTGGGTATCTGTTCGTCACGCGCCGCAAGTGCACGGGTCGCGCCAAGTAATAAAATGATGAGTAGAGTATCGTTCCCACGAGGATTTGTCCAAAACCCGGTCAAACAATGATTATCACACTCTCGCCCAATTTGAGTGATACAAATGTAGAGATTGAAAATTAAATAAGAAAATAAAATATAAACAAGTGATTCCCCAACTTCAAGGATAAAAAGGGTCCTAGGATTATTTATCCCCCTTTGTACTTCTCAAAACTCAATTAACCTCCCCTCAAGAAGCTCTCAACGAAACCATGTGCTAATCTAGGGTTCAAAGAGTACTTGTAATGCTCTCTCAAGTCAAGAACAAGTGTTTAGTCCTATTCTTTGCACAATCTCTTGCCACAATTTGATAGAACCCAATTATCACACTCCAACCCTAATGTGACTATGCAAGGCTAGCAAGTATATCTCTATCTTACCAACAAAACCATCCGTTCGTCATGCAAACTTCCGGTTCTTGCACTACTTTACCCAAGTTCTACACTCAACCTAGCTCTCTCGAGTCATAAATCAAGCGAACACAACATCTAAATGGTGATCAAGCACTTAGAAGCATTAAGAACGGGGTAAAATAAGCACATAGATATCATTAATCACAAATCAAGAGGAGGAATCAAGAATCAATACATACAAGGGTTCAAAATAATCCTAGAATCAAAGTATTTAGCTACTCATGTTCTACAACTCCAAGGGAGCAAATATATACATTCAGAAACAAAGAACAAGAGAAGAGAATGGAGAAGGAAGAGATAAACCAAGAGAGGAAGCCCAAATCTCTTCGAAGCTCCAAGCCCAAGCCAAATCCCCTCCAAACTCCAAGCCCTAGCAGAGCAAAACACCCCCAAGAATGCCCAAAAGTCGAAGAATGTCGAGCTAGATCGAAACCCTAGCTTTTATATCACTTAAATCTGTCAAAAAACGCGCAGCAGAGCACGCAGTTCGCCGTGGGTTCGCCGCGGCGAAGTCCACGGCGAGCTATGATCGTTTCTGGCTCTTTTTGGGGGTTTTGGCTCGCCCTGAGTTCGCCGCGGCGAGCTCAAGGCGAACTGGGACCTGTCTGTATTTTTGGAAATTCGGGGACCTATCTGTAATTTGGGAAATTCGAGGTCCTTTTCTGTAATTTTTACAATTCGTCCAAAAACTTGTATTTTCCCTTTTTTCTTGAAATTTCAGCTTCTAGCCCCAATTTCTCCTCTTTCTAAGTGTTCTTCTTAATCCGGATCCCTTGGTTATTGCATCAAATTATTCCTACAAAAATTACATAAAACAACATAAGAAATTAACTACAAAAATAACCAAAATCTACATAATTAACAATAATGTGAAACCGAAAATCAAATGAGCATTTTCCCTCTTGAGTATCCAAAATGTATAAATAATAGACAAAAACTCAAGTAAAATATACTCAAATATCATGAATTTCTAGGAGTTATCAGCATCATAAGGCGTCTGTCAACATTTTTGTAAACAGAAAGATGTTGAACTGTTGCTTGCTCCTTAGCAACCATGCTTCTCACAAAGAGGTATCATGTGTCTATGTATTCGGTCTTGTTGTATTAGGGAGGGTCTTTATAATAGGTTGTTGCCACTTGCTATTGTGACATACCTTGGTCCTTCACCATTCATTCCTAATTGCTTTAAGGATTTCAAGCCACTCAACTTCTTGAGTAGTTGCTGAACACTTTGTGTTCTGATTCCATGGAAGACAAAGACACACTTGTCTATTTCTTACATCCCAGCTTTATCAATCAGCAAGAATGACATGACTTATACTCCATGGCTCTTCTAAGGTATCTTATCATCCCTTTTACAGTATCCTAGTACCTCATAACTAGGATGAACCAAAAATATTTACAAGTCCAACCACATACCATGCATTTGGTCTTGTACATTATGATGTATACAACAATCTACCAAATGTGCATGCTTGATGAGTATGGGACTCTTTCTCATATTTTATATTAGATTCCTTTGCAGGGTGCATGCTCTCACATAGATCACATACTTTGGTTAAGAGGCCATATTTGGGATATAGACTTTCATATTAAGATGCACAAAGAGTATACTTGTGTGTGTCCTCTGTGACAAACACATCATTCTCCTTGTTCAATCTCTGTTCATCTTGTCTCTCAAGATATATTTTGTCTTGCCCATGTTCTCTCAAGGGTAACTAATCCCTAAGTGTTTCAACTTTCTTAATACTTATTTAGGCTAATGATGTGTTATAGACATAGGAGAATATCACAAATCATCCCAAGATCCTTAAACGTGCACACGGTGGTCTTCTTTGATCATTTCAAAGTTGACAAAGTTATCACATTGTGAAACTTCATACACTACTGCCTATATGATTAATTCTCTGTCGCCCACAAGTTGCTTCAGGTTGAATTACTCATCTAGTCTCCCAACTGGAAAACGTCCATTACACCCGATTGATGTAATTACAAGCCTAAGCTTGTCATCATGGCCGAAATTTGCTTTTAGGTGTTAAAACACACAACACCACTTGTTGTGTACCCCTTAACCACCAAGTGTGCTTTAGGTTTTTTAATTGATCGGTTCACCAATGAATTTAGGAATCCTACTTGTCCCTAGTTGCCTTTCGGCTAGGTGGTAGATCAACCATTTGCCACTATTAACTGATTTTCAAAGGAATCCATATCCTCTTGCTTGGCCTTTTGCCACTTTTCTTAGCACGTCCTATTAGTGTTTCTTATACACTTTTTAGGGTCACCATTGTTTTCTTTTAAACAATGACTAGAGCATCTGGCCTATCAGGGGTGTTAGCCCTTACAATTCTCCGTGATGGATTTCACAGGATTCTCTTCCTGTGTTGTGGTGGATGAGGTCTTCTTCTAGTATCGACTTATGAATGACTATTACCTGTTGTTTGTCATGTCTTCTGTTGTAAAAAATGGCTCACCCCTCCCACTCGGATTAATGTGTTAGGGAATACACGCTTATTCCTCATTATCGTCATTCTCGCAAAGAGATTCAGTGTGGTCAATGATCGTACTGCTAGGAAGTTTAGTTCTATGAAAGTTGTGTCCTTTGATTTTTTTTTTCAGTTACTGGGTCGTCATCATTTTCACTTAACGAAGACGTGCTTCTCAGGATATCTCGTACCTTTTATATATTGACCCTATTATTCCTTACTCAAAGGAAGAGTTATAGATAAAGCTATTGACCCTCATGGTCATTGGACATTTAAGTCCAATCTATACTATATCTATTACTCATAAGGTGTCGTTGTGACTTTCTTGGAGGGCATTTGGTTAACTATGAAGACAATTAATGTGAGCTCATCTTCCAACACGAGGTTGGAAGTTTCACTTGTACTTCCTTAACCACGTCAATGAGAGTTCTATCTCTCACTTTTGACAACTCCATTAAGAGTGTTAGGCATTGGTAGTCTTTTAACAATTCCTTTCTTAATTACACAGCACTTCAAACTAATCATACAGGTATTTTAAGCATTTGCTAGATTTCAAGACCTTAACTGTGATTGATTCTCAACTAGTTGAAGGCGTTGTCTGAAATATTTCAGAGACTTTATTAGCATGAGATTTCACAGACATGGTCATTACACATGAAATCAGAGATAAAAACTATACCTAGCTCTGTGTTTTGCCCTCTTGCTCATTTGGTTCACAAATTCATAGTATACCAATTGTAAAGGATATTTGTCATGGTTGTCTAAAGGTTACTTTATTGCCTTTCCATATGATTGTGCTCACTTAGGAACTTTTCCTTTTGAGCTTATCACTTGGCAAAAACTCTTTTGCTCCTTTTTGATCTTTTATCTTGATCAATTTGTGTATATGGCAAAGTGGAGTCATTATCTCTAATATAAATGAACCATCTGAGACAATATTAGATTTAAGAGATTATGTCCCATTGATGCTTAACTAAAGGGCTGATTGACACAATGTTTTATTGGTTATTTAGAGCATAGAGTGTATCTTTTGGTACTGGGGTGGTTTACTATACAGAGTTAATGTGTATGCTCCAATCCCCTTGACTTGTACTCTTATGCTGCTCCCTTCTTGAAGCCGTATACTTCTAGATGGCAACGCTAAAATCAGTGATGTCATGTGACCTCTCACATGTTTCGTTATACGCAAGTCTATCATCCACATAGGATATATTTTAGCCATAAAAGTAGTGCTTGATGCACATGTGAAACAACTTTGAAGCCTCTCACTTGATATGACGTTTCTCAAAACAACCTTCATCAGGTTTAGTTTTTCTTCAAGGTTTCTCACCTTATTGAGACGTAGGTTTTAGGAACAAATCCTTTGACTCTTTAGTTAAGCATGTTAAGCTAATGGATCTCGTATCCTTTAACTTTTAACTCTCAAGCTTAATGTGGCGAACCACATTACCGAAGGTTACAAATGTACTCCTTGTGAGTTCAGCTTGCTTTCATGTGCTCCCACTCAATAAGATAGGCCTAAATATAACATGCACTGGCTATTGACTAGAAAGAACATTGTTTGCCTACCTTAGTTCCCTAGTCTTGTTTGACATCACTTTCAAGTGTTGCCTAATTCCTACATTAGGTCTTAGTACTTGAGTGTCCAAACATGACAGAGTTCTTTCAGCTTAATGGCATGAATGCCTTCATATTTGTTTCTCAAGGCTATTCTTACACTACTACAAAAGTGGGCTATCGCGACGCAACAATAGCGGCGCTTAGAGAAAAAAGCGCCGGTATTGGTGCGTATGGGGCCTATACCGGCGCTTAATAAGAAAAGCGCCGGTATAGGATATAACCTATACCGGCGCTTCTTCTAAAAAGCACCGATATAGGGTTTTTCGTTCACAATTTATTTTTTTTTTAATCAAAAAACTCTATACCGGCGCTTACATAAAAGCGCCGATATAGGGTTTTGTCTTCTTTCTTATTCACTTTTTAATAATTATTAAAAGAATAAATTAATAATAAATATTACATAATTAAAAAATGAAAAAAATTAATTTATTATACCTATACCGGCGCTTAGGGGGAGCGGGCCCCGAGGTGAGCGGAGGATCACGAGTAGGAAAGGAGACGGAAGTAGAGCAGAAGCAGGACTTCTTTAAAACATGATTATGCAGATGCAGAAGGGGGTGTTCTGTAAGAATCAAAGGGCGATGAACTTAAGACGGTAGAACCAGCCAAGTCAGTTCATGTAGCAGCCTCTTTAATTCCCAGAAGAGGTAAGGATATGAAGAAAGTAAATAAGAAGATAACTGTAAAAATATAAAGCTTTATTTAAATCATAAAACTTACAAAGAAATGAAAGAAGGAAATGAGAAAGGATGCAGAAAGAGAATGGGGAAGAGGGATCACTCAGGACGCTCAGAGCTTCTCTCTCTATGTTTCTCTCTCTATGTGAATGCTAAAAAATAATCGATGCCTGAGTTTGTTTTGCAGCATCCATTATAAAGACATTCAAACAGTGTTTATCACCTGGAAACTGATACTGTTGGAACAGTTCCGGTTTAGTTTTAAGTACACAGTATTTACCGACACTACAGTGCTTAGTGAATGCTACAGTGTTTTGTGAATACATGTGTAAAAATTTGTTTTAGTCTTCTGCCAGGTCGACTTCATATTCTTCTTCTTCTTCTGCTGGGGAAGGTGAAGAGGATGCTTGTTGACTTGTAGAAGCATTGTTTTGTTGGTTTTGGAGAGTTTGCAGCAATGATGATAATTGGTTTATGAGTCCTGCCTTGTCGGTGGTTCCAGAAATAGCAGATGTAATCCGAGACCTCTGATTTAAGAACTGGGAATGTTCTGTGAGACAAAGGTGCTGTGGATTTGTAGTAAACCAATTTTCAACTGCCTGAACATTTGCATTGGAAATCGTGAATTTCTGCCACCATTTGGAGAAAGCAACTCGTTGAAGTACTGGCATTAGTTTTAGTCCTTCAATTAGTCTTTCATGTTCATATTTCCAGCAGAATATCCATGATACGGAGAGTTTTGAACAATAATGAAGACTTAATGGGAATGGGTCTTCATGATTGAATTTTTGTTTAAATAATTCGAAAGCTTGGTTTATTTCTGGGGGAAAAATTTCTGTTAAAGGTCCATAGAAGCCCCACCAATGGTAAAACCAATGAGGGAATTGGTACTTGACAGAAAGTTTAAAGTAAATAAACCAAGTGTGGGAAAGTTTTTTGTTTTGGTACCAGAAGATGTTGTTCCAAGCGTCAACATAATCCCAGTAATTATAGGCTTCAGGAAAATAGTTTATACCAAAGAATTTAGGTTTAATTGTTTCTTGGCCCCACATAGAGGGTGTAAGAACCTGTAAAATTTGGAGTTTTGAGAAAGAAATTTCAGTTGGATCAGAAGGGTTTTTGACATGTTCAATTTTAACTGATTCTGAATGAACCAGTATTAATTCATAAAATTCTCTGGTTTTGGAATGATGATTTGGCTGATAATGCATTCCAGGAGGAAATATATTAGCAGCAACTTGATATGGGTTGGGATGAAAAAATTCAGGTTCTATTTGAAGAATAATCCTCTTATTCTTCTCTTTTTTGAGAAAAGGAGTAGAACCTTTGTTTTGGGGAAAAGGTTTAGGAATAATTGTTTGGGAAGAGGGAGCAAGGGTGATTGGTTGGTTGATCTGAGGAAATGATTGTTTATTGATCAGATCATATTGTTGTTTTGGAATGATTTGAAGGGGTTGTGGATTTGGAGTCACGACTTTGCCCCATGTAGTTTGAGGGATTTGTTTTTGGGCAAATGCCAAGGCATATGTTTCGAGAGTTTGTTTTGAAGGAGATGTTTTTGGGGTGGAAGACCCGGATAGAGTGGATGACTCCGTTTTAGGGTTCTGGGTAGAAGACCCAGATGGAGTAAATGACTCCGATTTAGGTGTTTGAGGCAACAAAGCTTGTTGAGTTTGGGAGCTTTGTTGTTGGAGGAATTGTTTAATAAAAATTTCTAGCTCTTGGCTAGAGTATACTGGGTTTTGAGCATCCTGTTGAAGGCTGCCCTGCTGAATTTCTGAATTTTTCTCCTGTTGTTTTTCTTCTGGTTGTTTTTTCTTTTTTGGGGGCATTGTACTCTATCGACCCTGTAAAAACTCACGGGTGAGAAAGTCAGGTAAGGAATTGGAAGTACCTTTGATGAATTCAATATCAAAATCAAAAATGCTCAGAATTGCTTGCCAACGGGCAAAAACTTGTTTTGACGCAAGATTTTTGACATCTTTTTGTAAAACATCCTTTGCAGATTTACAATCAATGCGAACTAAGAATTTTTGGTTTAATAAATCAGATTGAAATTTTGAAATGCATAAAACAATAGCCAAAATTTCTTTTTTAATGGTGGAATAGTTTTGTTGGGTGCTATTCCAATGTTTAGAAGTGAAAGAAACGATTTTTTCTTTGTTGTTTTGTCGTTGTTTGAGAATACCGCCATAACCAATATCGGAGGCATTCGTTTCAACAATTTTGAAAGTAAGAGGATCAGGAAGGCTAAGACAAGGAAGTTGCTTAACCTGGATTTTGATCTGTTTGACAATGTTGGTATGGACATCAGTCCATGAAGGAGGATTTTGTTTAAGGCGTTGATGAAGTGGTTTAAGAAAATTGCTAAGATGAGGAATAAAATCAGCAACATAGTTTAGACATCCGAGAAATCTTTGGAGTTGATTTTTATCAAGGATTTGATCAGGAAATTTGTCAGCAAATTGAATGGCTCTATCGATGGGGTTGATAGATCCCTGGTAAATCCAATGCCCAAGAAATCTGATCTTAGTTTGAAAAAGAGAAATTTTTGGTTGAGAAACTACCAATCCGTTTGTTTCAACAATTTTGAGAAAACAATGTAAATGTTTAAAATGTTG
Source organism: Mimosa bimucronata (assembly GCA_037074515.1). Classification (NCBI taxonomy): domain Eukaryota; kingdom Viridiplantae; phylum Streptophyta; class Magnoliopsida; order Fabales; family Fabaceae; genus Mimosa; species Mimosa bimucronata. Next base: position 9,625,877 of record CM073443.1, on the reverse strand, counting down.
ATCAATGGAATGAGAATAGATCAAAACATCATCTATATAGACAATCATGAACTGGCTATAATCATTGAAGATCTCATTCATAATTCTCTGGAAGTCAGAAGGGGCATTTTTTAATCCAAAAGGCATAACGTTCCACTCATATTGTCCAAATGGAACAGTAAAAGCAGTTTTATACCTATCTTTTGGAGAAATTTGAATCTGCCAGAAGCCAGATTTCATGTCAAATTTTGAAAAGATTTTTGCAGAATATAATCGTTTTAAGAGATCGGATTTATTAGGAATGGGGTACCTAATCCATCGCAAAGCATCATTCAGAGGTTTATAATTAATCACAAGTCTTGGGGTACCTCTTTCGATTTCAGCATTTTTGTTAACATAGAAAGCAGCACAAGACCATGGACTCCGAGATTTGCTAATTAATTTTTTATTTAAAAGGTCTTGAATTTCGTTTTTACAAGTTTCAAGAAGTTCAGAAGTCATTTGGATAGGTCTGGATTTTGTTGGGATTTGTTTGTCAGAAAAATTTGTATCATAGGGCAAATCAACAACATGTTTTTTACGATTCCAAAAAGCATTAGGTAAATCCGAGCAAATAGTTTGGTGGATTTTAGCTAAGCATTCTTGAATTCTTTGTTTAATTTGTGCCTGAGTTAGTTGTTTTTCAATTTGTTGAAAAGAAATGTCATCTTTTAAAAAATTTATTTGTTGTTGTTTTGAAGAAAGGAGATTTAATTCTTTTATGCGGGGTTTTTGAGTAAAAGGAAATGCAATTGTTTTGCCCAAGTGTTCAAAGGATATCCCATTTTTACTAGTTAGATATGGGAATATGGAACCAGCAGAGGGTTGACCTAAGATGATTTGATTTCCCATATTTTTAACTAATACAAATGGCTGTTGGACACTAAACCCATTATTTTGGATAACAACATTTGTAATTTTATATTTAACATCGAGGGGTGTTTGAGCGACACCACTAAATCTTTCAGTAGTTTTTTCATAATATTTAGTAGGAACAATGCCTTCATTAAAACAATTAGAAGCTGCTCCTGTATCAAACAGAACAGGTTGTTCTAAAATAAATTCGTCATTGATAATGATTTTAGCAAGAATATGAAATTTTGGGATTAACATTTTAGAAATTAAATTAATAAAGGGTTCGTCATGGTCATCAGGCTCATGATCTGAAGGATTTTGTTCTTCATTAGGTTTATGGGGTTGAAGCTGGATATCTTGAATTTGGGATATTGCAGCTGCATGTGTTTCTTGTTGGAGTTTAATGTAAGAGACTTCGGCTTTGAGATTGTTTATCTCATGCTGAAGATCTTGTATAGTCGCAGGTTTAACAGTTTGTTTGAATCTGTTCATAGTTTCTGTTAAATCATATTTATTAGAGATTAAATGTGGTTTGGTTGTTTTAGAGGAACTTGGGTTTTCATTAAGAAGTTCCTTGAATTTGAACAAATATTCACTTTTCTCATTGTCAGGTAGTTTGGTGATAATGTCAAGGAGTAAATCTTGTTCCTTAGTGATAACATTAATGGAGGAAGAGGATGAAATGTCATCGTTTTGGATTTCGTTTAGATCATCTTCGGAAGAGCTGTTGGTATTGTTGGATTCTAGTAAAAGATTATTAATTTGATTAAGGATTGGTTGGTCAATATTCCTAATCTTTTTAAGTTTGCTAGACAATCGACAATATCTTGAAATATGCCCTTGTTTACCACATCTAAAGCATTTTATATTAGTATGAGAAGGATCTGTTCTGGTTTTAGACCTAGATTCCTTGTGAGGTGATTTAGACGTTTTATGTGGCCATTTAGAGGTTGTGTTTTGTCTATAATTATTATAATTTGGTTTATTAGTTTTAAATTGCCTAGGTTTAGATGGTTTAGATTGTTTACAAGCAGGAAAGCCGAATTGTTCACAGAATGTTCCCATTTCTTTACTTCTTGTAGCTTTTTCTTTTGCAAGTTGTTTTTGAATTTTGTCATCCTGACAAATTTTAAGAGCAGTTTTTTGGACATAAGAAATTAATTGTCCATAACTTAAGCAATCATAAGGGATATTGCCATCATGTTGGTTTCGAAGTTTTTCTCTAACTTTATCACCTAAAGATTTAGGTAACCCAGCTAGGAATTTTTCTTTCCAAAATGGTTGATTGGCATCATCTCTTGTGAATACCCTTTGTAAAAAGTTATCTCTATACCAAATAAAATCGGATAGAGTACTGCACTTAAGGTTTGAGAGGAGTTCAGCCGATCTGTCTTTCCAAATAGATGGATCTCCAATAAAATGTTTAATAATTGTAAAAATTAAAGTGTTTACAGAGTCAGGGATAGAACATCCATCAGATGTTATGGGTGTTCCATCAGCTTCAGTTTTAACAGCGGTAAATATGGCAAGTTTATCCTCAGAAGAGAGATAATTATCCCACCATCCTTTTAGTTGGCCGGAAAATCCAGCTACTAATAGGTTGGCAATGGATTCATCCGAGGCATTGTTTTGAGTTTGGTATGCCGTACTGACCATTGTCATTTGCTGAAGAATCTGTAATATATTTGTTTCACTTTGGCCATCTATATTCCATTCATAAATATGATCAGCACTGAAAGATTTAAAATTTTGTTTGGAGCGTTCTTCTAATAATAAATCAGGAGGTGAAGCTCGGGAATAATAAAGTTTCGAGGATTTTCTCCAATTTTGTTGATTGATTTGAAGCGGAGTTGAGTTCGTAAGTTTAGAATAATAAAGTTGAGACGGTTCTTGCCAAGTTTGTTTATTGATTGGAAGAGTAGTTGGTTCCGAAAGTTTTGATTCTGTGTCAGAGTTTTGTTCAATATTCATCACATTTTTTGAAGATGACGATGTTTGAGTTTGAGGTGTATCAGGAACAACTGTGGTCTGTAATTGGCTAATCTGATATTCAACTTGTTTTAATAGATCAGCTCTGTTATTTAAGAATTCTGATTTAGTTTTTGAGCTAAGTTGGAATGGTTGAAAAAGAGGTGTATCTAATTTAGTGATAGGTGATTTATTAGGATTAAGAGGAGTTGGGTGTTTGGTGACATAATCCCCTAATGTTTGAAGGTATTGGTTAGTATAATTGTTTTGTTCGAGGATATTTTTTATATCAATAGGATCAATTGGGTTTTTAATATTTTTATATTTGAAAGGTGCTCCAATTATAGGATTGTTTTGGTCATCTTTGCGATTAGGAATTTGGACAGTTTTTGGAGGAGGTAAGTTGGAGGAAACCGTTGATCCGTCAGGGGATTTCCATTCTCTTTTGGTCATATTTATGTTGTTTGTAAAAGGGTAGTTTATTTTGTTAGTTTGTGCATAAGCATTAAACCAGTCAAAAAATGGGATGTTTTCTTCGATGTCTTCAAGGAATTCATAAAATGTGCTTTGGATATTTTGTCTGTTGGTTCCTTGGAAGTGTTGAAAAAACCATTGTCTTTGTAATTTATTATCTTGAGAATAAAAATCTTCTCTAAGGGTTTGTTTATCAATAGAGAATTGTTTTATTAAGACATTAATGGGTTGGAAATTGTTTTCATTGTTATTGGGAGACGTAATTTCAACAGGTTCTCCTATACTCATTGATGAATATGTTGGAGAATGAGGTTCTGGTGAGTCGTCTGGTTTGTGGTAACTAGTTTGAGGAATGTTTGAGGAATTATCAATTCCTTGGATTAGGACATTTGTTTGAGGAGGGATATTTTTGGGAATTGTTGAGTGGGGTGTTGGCATGTAAATGACAGATGGAGGTTTAGAAAATGAACAAGAATGCCTTGCTGATTCTATATTAGATCTACAATCTTCGTACAATGAAGCAGATCTAGTACTAAATGAGCAAGTCCTTCTTGGTCGCTCAAATGATAATTTAACAGTCCCATCTGTTGTTTGGGTGACTTTGCTTACTTGATTTACTGGACAAGGAGTAGGCTCTGAAACTTTTTCTAAAGTCCAGTCGTCAGGTAACTCAACATCATTCCAGATAATAGTTTTGGGGATTGTTAAATTAACATGGGTTTGATCTGTCAAGAAAATAATAGTTTGTCCATTATCGGGTGGTATTTGGGCGAAGGAATTGGATGAATTTAAGACCTTATAATGTACCCTATATGATAAGGTAGCAGGTATAGATCCTTGTTTCATATTTAAACCATGTAATTGAAGTTTGAGTTTTAGCACTTCACGGACCTGTTCGTCTTTTAATTCAACCATCCGATCTGGATAGCAGTTAAAATAGACAGGGCCATTGTGAAGACCAAATTCAGCTGCGGCTAGCAGTGAATCAGAAAAGTCGTTATGCCTATTATCTAATAGACACACTAAGGCTGAGACATTTAAACCCTTTCGGATTAGAGGTTTGATGGCGACTTGTACACTTCCCACGTGTAAAAAGTTCCATTTTTTCTTATGTTTATCAATGGATTTTTGAGAAAGGAGATAAAAATCATGTTTATCTGGGTGGACAGAAACTGATTCTTCGACGGTCCTAACAATATGGTCAGAAGCAGAAAACCAGCTTTTGTCTTGTTGTTTATAAAGAGTATTTAAAGCAATTGGGGGTAAAACCCAATCATCAATATGTTGATTTATGTTACCAAAGGAAATTTCTTCTTTAAAAATATGTTTAGATGTTTTGGAGGAGTTTTCATCTTGATTAGTTGGTTCCGGAAGGTGAAGATACTAAGGAATGGGAGTATGTTTCTCTGATATCTTACTCCGTGCTTTCCTTCTCATCCTAGCTTGCAATCATTCTTAACTTCTGCTTTCCATTCTGCTTCCTTTAATTTTTTCTCTTTTTATCTAATGTCTTTTATATTTCGTTGGAGAAGCGCCGGTATAGGTTTACTTGTGTATATATTTATATTAATAATTATTAAAAGAATAATTTAATAATAAATAATAGATAATTAAAAAATAAATAAAAATTAATTTATTATACCTATACCGGCGCTTAGCCGGAGAAGCGCCGGTATAGGTTTAATTGTGTATATATTTATATTAATAATTATTAAAAGAATAATTTAATAATAAATATTAGATAATTAAAAAATGAAAAAAATTAATTTATTATACCTATACCGGCGCTTAGCCGTACCTATACCGGCGCTTTACCGGAGAAGCGCCGGTATAGGCCAGAAATTTGGAGGGAAATTTCCCTCCAAATATTTTGGCCTTGGCTATACCGGCGTTTTTTTAAGAAAGCGCCGGTATAGGCCTTTAAATTTTCTATCAACTTCTTCTCCGTTGAGACCGCGCGCGAACTTACCCATTTTCCCATTCTCTCCTCTTCCCTTCTCCGGCGAAATCTCCGGCTAACCACTGTCGATTCAGCACCGGATAGTCTCCGCCGCCGCCGCCTTCAGGTTCCTTCCTCTTCGTTCTTCCCCCAACGCCGCGAACTCGATCTATCGCGAGTTACCCCACTCACTCCTCCATTTTCCCATTCTCTCCTCTTCCCTTCTCCGGCGAAATCGCCGGCTAACCACCGTCGATTCAGCCACGGGATAATCTCCCCCGCCGCCGCCGCGTTCAGGTTCGGCTTCACCTTGTCCTCGCATTTCTCTCTCTCATGCCTTTGTGTTTGTTTGTAATGAATGCTTCATATCTGTCCTTTTCTTTTCCATTATTGATATTGATCAATTGGACCTGTTTGTATGACATGTTTCGCATTTCTCTCTTTAGTGCTCTGTTTTATTGTCTTTTTTTATTGTTTTTTTTTTTGTTGTTTCTGGGGCATTTTACGTGTGAGTATGCTTTACGTTTCTGAGATTGGATCTAAATTAGATTTTGTAGTTTTTGAATGGAGTCCTCAATTAAAATGAGATTATGGTTGTTTAAGATGATTTTCGATATTGAGAATTCCTGCCCTAGTTTGTGTCACAAATTTAATTAAAGAAGGAAAGATATGTGAGTTTTAATTTATTTCTCTGAATTAATGTAAAATTGCAAGTAACTACGTCTATTGTTTTATTGTGATTGCTAATAATGGAAACAATGATTCTCTATTATGATATGCATATAAGTTGAAAATGGAAACCTTGGGTGGTCTTGCTGAAATTGTAGTGAAGCTGCAATTTAAAGTGTTGATGTTCTATTTGCTAATTTAAATATGGTTCCTAGTTGTAATGTGGTGAGTTATAGCTAGGATAAGTTAAGAGAAGGAAGTCAATATATAGGAAATGTTGAAACTCCGATCCGATTGTGATGATAACCAAATATGACTTAAGCTCTGAAAATTGTGGCATCTTAACTTATAAAAATATTTTGAAACAAGTTTTTAAACTAATTTAAGAAGCAATAAATAGCTCCCAACATCAATCAAAAGATAATATTTGGTGCACAAGAGTCTTGGTCTGTTCTTTTGGTGTACATATAATCTTACAAGGAAATATGTTAAACAACGAACACACTTAAAGAATGGTGTATTTGGTGCACAAGATTTTTGGACTTTAGAGCTGCTGTCTATTTTTATTCATTGTTCTGTTTCTTTTCTAAAAGATAATATCATTTTTTTGGAGTATAATTGCTGTATTTGATAGTTTGATATATTTGAGGTATTGAATTGAGTTGTTTAAGTGCGCATAGGTGACTGCTCTCTTGCTTTTTGTTTTATTTGAATATTGAGTTAAATCAAATCTATTTGCTTTTTGTTTTCCTTATAGTATTTACAGATTATTCCTCGACACTTTAAGGTGAAGAATCGTATTGTTGCTAGCGGGCTTACTTTAAGCTAAAGGACCTTGAAGTAAGTCTTATCTTTTTTTTCTTTAATTTAGCAGGCTGGGACATATCAAATGATTGAGTTTTGATACTTTCCGATGAGTCCTATTGTGTGGTGTTTTATTTTACTCGTATGGAATTTTTATTTTGTGGAACTATTAACACTCTATATATATAAATGCTCTGTGAATTCTGTTGGGGTGGGCTGTGGAGATATATTGAGTTGATGTTGTTTATATAGTTGGCAATCCATTTCTATGTAAAAAGGAGAGGGCCTTGAGCCTGGGAACGCTCATTTTTTAGCCGTTATGCTGCCGATTTTTTGTTAAGAAAGTAAGGTAACATCGTAAGGTGGCTACCTAATGAGTAAGTCATATACATCTTACCCCTTTAGTAGGTTATAATGTTGGATCGGAAATGGATGTCTTGTGATCGACGTTCAAGGGAATATATAGATGGAGCAAAAGAGTTCATTGAATTTGCTGCTGAGCATGCAGAGAATGCTAACAGAATTGTGTGCCCTTGTATGTCTTCTTTATATGGAAAGCGTCTTTGCCCTCTTGACCTGTTGGGTCATTTAATTTGTCATGGAATCGATCCGTCTTATACACGTTGGACAAAGCATGGTGAGACGTATGAGTATTCTGGCGGAGACTGGGTACCTGATGTTAGTAGCGCTTCAAATGTAGTTGACACAGACATGTGTGATGAGAGCGATGACCTTGAAGAAATGTTGAACGTGGTGGCTGAGGAGGATCCTGAAGTATTTCAGACTCTGAAGAGTGATGCAGAGACGCCGTTGTATGTGGGATGCAGCAAATACACAAGATTGAGTGTGGTGCTTAAATTGTATAACCTGAAAGCGCGATACGGTTGGAGTGATGCAAGTTTCACCGCACTGCTTTCCGCTCTGCGAGATATACTTCCAGAAGGGAATGTACTCCCGTCAAAAACATACGAGGCAAAGCAAATTCTCCGCTCGACCGGTATGAAATATGAGAAAATACATGCATGTCCCAATGACTGTATTTTATTTCGAAATCAGTATGCATTGTTGGAGGAGTGTCCGAAATGCAACACATCTCGGTATGGAAAGAAAGGTAAGAGTCCTTCTAAAGTCTTGTGGTACTTTCCGATCATTCCGAGATTCAGGCGCATGTTCAATAATGCGGATGTTGCAAAACTTTTGACTTGGCATGCCGATGAAAGGATTAAATACACCAAACTTAGGCACCCCGCAGATGGCCCCCAATGGAAAAAAATTGATTATGAGTACCCTGAGTTCGGTGAAGAACCAAGAAACCTACTGCTTGCATTGGCAACCGATGGAATCAATCCGCATGGAGTTCAGAGTAGTACTCATAGCACATGGCCGGTGATTTTGATGATATACAACCTCCCCCCAAATTTAATCATGAAACGCAAATTTATGATGCTTTCTATGCTTATTTCCGGGCCTAGACAACCCGGCAACGATATAGACGTCTACTTGGATCCATTGATTGAAGACCTGAAGTATATGTGGAATTCGGGTGAGACAGTTTTTGATGGCTGTAAGGAAGAAAGTTTTAATTTGAGAGCCATGTTGTTTGGCACGATAAATGATTTCCCAGCATACGGCAATTTGTCCGGATATAGCATCAAAGGATATGGTGTGTGCCCTGTATGTGAAGATGATACCCATTCGATGAGACTGGATCATTGTAAGAAAAATGTGTACATGGGACATCGGAGGTTCTTGCCGTTAAAACATCGTTGGCGTAGGTGGAAAAAGGTGTTTAACGGGAACTCAGAAGAAGGTAGGCCACCAAGGACATTGAGCGGGGATAGCGTTTTTGAAAAGGTGAAGGCGTTGGAGAATTATTTTGGTAAGCCTTTCGCAAAAAATGTGTTGACAAATGGTTGGAAGAAGAGATCCAAATTCTTTGAACTCCCGTATTGGAAGTCCTTATATGTTAGGCATTTTCTTGATGTGATGCATATTGAAAAAAACATTTGTGATAACCTAATTGGCACGTTGCTGAATATGCATGGGAAAAGTAAGGATGGTGTCAATTCGAGGTTAGATATGGTCAAGTTGGGAATAAGACAAGAGTTAGCACCTGTCGAGAGAGGATACCGCACTTATTTACCTCCGGCAGCTTACACCCTTTCGAAGAAAGAGAAAAGATCATTTTGTGAGTTTCTGAATGGAATCAAAATTCCAGAAGGCTACTCCTCAAATGTAAAGAACCTTGTGTCCATGAAAGAGTTGAAATTGAAGAACCTGAAATCTCATGACTGTCACGTCCTGATGCAACATTTCTTACCGGTCGGCATACGCAACATTTTACCTAAGAAATTGCGTAGCACGATCACCAGACTTTGTATGTTCTTCAAGCTCATTTGTAGTAAAGTGGTTGATACAGCAAAGTTGCAGGATTTGCAGAGACAGATCGTTTGTATCCTGTGCGAACTTGAAATGTATTTTCCCCCTTCATTCTTTGACATCATGGTTCATCTTACAGTACACTTGGTCAAAGAGGTTCAACTGTGAGGCCCAGTCTATTTGAGATGGATGTACCCAATTGAACGGTTCATGAAAGTTTTAAAGGGGTATGTTAAAAATAGATATCGACCAAAGGGGTGTATTGCTGAACGATACATCGTTGAAGAAGCGAGTGATTTGTGTGCAGATTACCTATCAAATATTGAACCTATTGGTTTACCTAAGTCTCGTCACGACGGGAGATTAACTGGGAAAGGAATGAGTGGGTTCAACTTAATACGCATTTCGAATGTTGAAAGGGAGCTGGCGCACTTGTTATTCTTCATAATACTCCTGAGGTTGAACCATTTGTTGAAGAACACAAAAAACTTCTTCAGGAAATTCACGGTGATAGAAATGAGAATTTGATTACGAAGGAGCACAACAAACATTTCATTAGATGGTTCAATGCGCGTATTTGTCAGCAGCATGAGCTTAATGCCGGATCGGTTGGTGAAAGATTGTTCTGGCTGTCGAAAGGACCGGGTTTGCACGCATTTGCTTACATTGCCTATGCAATCAATGGTTACACATTCTATACAAAAGGTCAGGATGAGAAAAGCACAATGCAGAATAGTGGAGTCACAGTTGTTGCCGAGGCATGGCATATATCCAGTGCAAGGGATACAAATCCCGTCTATGCACAGATGTCATACTTTGGTGTGATTGATTGCATCCGGGAGTTAGATTACACCATGTTCAGAGTTCCTGTGTTCCGCTGTCAGTGGGTTAACAATAATAGTGGACGATGGTTAGATGATTTTGGGTTTATATCGGTTGACCTTTCTAAAGTTGGATATAAGGATGATCCTTACATTCTACCGTCTCAAGCGGCACAAGTTTTTTACATTGCAGATCTTTCTAAGAAGAATTGGTCAGTTGTCATTCAGTCGAACAAAAATTATGCCGAACAAGTTGATGATGGAAGCAATGATGAAGATATGAATATGATTGAAGATGATCCTTCCTTTGATACATTACTGGCAGAAGACTTTGATGCAGACGGATATGATGACGAAGATGAGCCTGTTTATGTAAGGGGTGACCATGAAGAAGGCATTTGGGTCAACACAACCCTAAATCCCACAAAAAAGAGGAAGCCAACAATTTTGGATAATATAACAATGAGAAAAAGGAGTCGAATGCCATCATAATGATTTAAGTTTGTCTGTATTTTCTTATTTTTTTTTATTACGAATTATTTCATTATATGCATATGCATGCACTAAAATCATATATTGTTTAATTATTTTACAAGACAATGGATCCAAACGTACCTGAGGAGGAGGAAGCACCACAGAGTGCCCAGCAAGTTATTGATGAGGGTAGAGCACATGTTGAGGACCAAGTTCGTCTTGGCAAGACCATTATGCGTGATCTCCTCAAACTCAGAGCTAAGGGAAAAAAGGCAGCCCTTGTATGGAACGACAATGGCCAACTAGTTGGAAAGAGTGCGAAGGCCCTTACCGGTTTCGTTGGATGCACTGTTCGTAATAAAGTTCCTATTACAGTTACAGATTGGAGAAAAGTAAACAAGAAAATACGTAATGAGATTTGGTCAGAGGTTCAGGTAAGCTATTTTTTTTACAATTAAGTTTAATTTCCTCATGATAGATAACATTGTAACTAATAAATTTAATATGATTTCTATTGCTACAGACTGTGTTTCATATCGATGAGACTCATAGGGACTATGTCATGAAGAAAGCTTCAAAAATACACAGAAACTTCCGTTCAGATTTGTCGACATTATATGTGAGAGATGAAAACGGGGAGGTCGTTCCAACACCCCCATCTACATATGAAGGGGTCATAACTCAAGCACAGTGGGATGAATTTGTGCAATCACGCTTATCAGAGGAGTTTCGGGAAAGAAGCGAAAAAAATAGCCAGGCGGCTAAAAGCTGTGCTTATCCATATTTAGGCGGCCGGAAAACATTTCCAGAATTGGAGTATGTAACATCCCAAATTTTAGAAAATAGAAAATAGGAAATTATTTAAGGTTTTAAGGAATGTTATCAAAATATTAAAAAGCATTGAAAAACGAATTTATGATATCTTAGGCATTTCAATAAATTTTAAGGCTTATTTATTTAAGAAATAAAGAGAAACAATTAGTAGATAAACCTTAATTTGGAGGAAAAGAGATAGTAAGGGTTTATTTAAGGTCTTGGGATGATATTTAAAAATTAAAAAGCCTTATAAATAAATTCATGAGGCCATGTGTATTTTTAATAATTTTTAAAGCTTATTTTCTGTATTAGTCAAGGAAAAATAGTTAGAAGATTAATTTAAATAAGGGAATATTTAGAACCTTGAGGTATTGCTTGACATTTAAAAAGTCTTATAAATAAACTTGGAAATTAAAGTATATTTAGGGAAATTATTTTTGGGATAAATTTAGGATTATTTCTAAATGATAATGGTAAATAAAATTATCATTTAAGGGAAAAATAGAAAATAGGAAATGAAAAAGACAATATCTACCCCTAGTTGAAAATATCTTCAATTATAAAAGGAGGGGCAAGATAGTAAAATACCTAATAAAAAAAATATCTCATCCTACTTTTAACATATATGTTCCACGTGTTTCTTTCTATTTCCTTCCCAATTAATATATACCTTCCATCCCTCTCTGCCTTCCCTCCCTCGTTCTCTCCTCTGCCCTCTCTCTGATTTCATCAAACTCGAGCGGCGGACGACGGCGATTTTCGTGGTGACCGGCGGCGAGAAAAGGGTGGAAGACGCTCAGGAATCTTAGGGGAACCCTAGGTAAGCCTCTTCTTCTCCTGCTCTTCCCTCTTACTGTTCGATCCAAGTGAGGAAAGGGGGGACCAATTCGAGTTTTAAAGTTCTTAAACTTGTAGAATCGAAATTTAAGCTTCGATTTTGGGGATTTGGGGGAAGATTTCGAATATTGCTTTGGTATTCGGCTGATTGGTGCAAAATCCCCAAACTCGGGTTACTGTTCACCGATGCTCTTCTTCGATTCTTCATCTAAAACGAAATCAATTAGTAGTTAAATGATGCTAAGGGTTGATTCAAGGTATTGTTCGAAGTTTCATGTCCGATTTCGATCTTTCCTCTTCCTCCTCTGTTTATTCAATTTTGCTTTGTTTTGGACCCAAAAATGTGATGCTCTGTCTTCGTGATTTCCATTTCTAAGTCTGAATAAGGAAGGGTGAATTAATGTTAATGATCAGGGATTGAGGTTGGTTGAATATATGAACTTGTGGACTTTTATTTGTGGAAGGTAAAACAAGAAATGTAAATGCAGTTGTTGAAAGATAAGAAAGGGGGTTTTAATCTTTGATTGGCGTATCTAATCTTTGCCATCTTAAGGAGGTATGGTTTGGATAAATAGAAATTAATATTGTTAACTATATTAAATAAGGGGAACTTAAAGTTTAAAGAGAAGTTGATTAGAGATGTATGAATAATTAAATAATGATTAGATATTTCATATGTGTAAATAATTATTGTGAACATAATTAAAAACTTCTGGCTCTTCTGCTGGGTATGTGTATTTAATTCTTGGGGTGTATGCCTGGTGGATCAATTGTTGTCATGATGAATTTAGATATTAGTAAATAACAATGGTTGAAAGTTTATAATTGTTTAATTGAATTATCAATTGACGATATTATTCTGAAAATGAAATTCCTATCTTATCCTGTTTGGATTATTATATTTGGATACCTAAAGAGTGATTTAAACTTTAAAATGTAAAGTAAGTAGTTATATGATTTACTAAGAAATTTAGAAATTAAATTGAAATAAAAGGAAAATTGATTGATAAGAAATGTAAGTTTAATTTAAAATAGTAATGATATTCTTATATTTGTATTGTGTGAATGTAAATTAATGGTTGTGCAATGTTGATTGATGATGGTATAATTAACCATTGAATTAAGAATTTAGATTTAATTATATTAGAAGTTTAGATTTAGTTGTATTAGAAATAGAAAGGGGTAGTACAATAGGACCGAGAGAGAGACGCTGAATAATTATATAAAAGTTTAGATATTAATTTGCTGTTTATATTAAATGTCAATAGGTCTGGATAATAATATAAGTTGAGAATGTCAATGGAAAGAAAAGGAGCAGATAAGGACTAAGCTTGGATTTCAGGAAGCAGTTTATTTCATTACATTAAAAGAATTGCATGTATTATTTTGTAATATCTGTTTCAAGTTTACGTTATGCATGAAGGTGATAAGCCTTGTTAATTCCTGCATAGAGTTTATGGGGTACTCCAGGCTTAGGTGGGTCGCTCCCCCTTTGCCAGATCAGTTAGTTATAACTTTAAATGTTATAACGAGAAATCCTGCAGGTGAGGCCTCCACTAATTAACGAATATATTGTTAATAGTGGCTGGTAGAGATTGAGCGCAGGAAGTATGTATAATTTTTTTATTTGTTCAGGTTTATGAAATTAATACATGTCAATGCTAGCATGATAATATAAGTTAATGAAAGAAACTGCTATTGGGATTTCCAATCTCACCCCCTTCCCCAAACATTTTTCAGTAACGCAGGTTTGGAAGAAATTAGCTGGGAGATAGTGAGATGATTAAGATAAGACAGGAATATTGGAAGACGATTAGATGAAGAATTAAGTTTATGTTTTGAATATTAAGGTTATTTGTATATAATGTAAATTTAAATTCTTAAATTAATAGTAGCAAGCATAGAAAATAGGATTGTATAAATTCATAAAAGGATTTAAATTTCCTAAGCAATATAAATTAAGAATGGACACCCAAAGATGGTTAGTGTACTTTTAATTGTTTTATTAACCACTTTCTTTTACAAAAAGTTTTAAGTGGTTCCAATTTATCTGAAAAGCCCATTCCAACTGAAAGGAAGTTGGATAAATGTTTTAGAGAAAAAGTTTTAAATTTTTACGTATTTTTGGGCTTCTGACATTAAAAAGTGGTTATAATTCAATTAAAATGTTATAGTATAGTAGAAAAATTCCAGACGTTACAGAGTACGAGATGGTATGTTAGTAACGCCCTTTTGCTTCTAAAATTGTGAATTAATGTTTATGTAATTAATTTATAAGTTCACATGTTTTACCTTGACAGATTCAGGAAGAGGGTTTAGAAGGTCACCCTCCACGGTTTAGGGTCTGGATCAAAGGACACTCAAAAAGCGACGGAACCATCGTTCACGAAGAGGTTAGAAGAGTCCGTGAACGATGTGTAAGTCATTCTCTTGGACTTTGTAATTTTTTTATTAGTGAATTTCCTAAATTAATGACTAATAATGTTAACACAAGAATCGGCTGAGGATGTCAACATATTTGGCCAAGGCGATATCCTCAGCAGAGCACTTGACCGTCCTGAGTATTCAGGCCGTGTTCAGGGCACTGGTATAGGGGTCACGCCTTTAGCTTACTTTGGCCGCCAAAAGCGGGTAACACAAAGCGAAGTTTCTGTGTTGAAAGATGAAGTCAATACTCTGAGGGAGACTGTGCTTGAAATGCAAAGAAGGAATCAGGAAATGCAAAGACGGCAAGATCTGATGTTCGAATTTTTCCAGCGTAACAATGTTGGATCACAAATGTCGAACTTCATGCAACAAGGTAACGTTCCTTCCTGTGGGAGTCCAAGCATCAGGGAGAGCTGTACGATGCCTAGGGCTCAAATTCCTCAGGTAATTCTTGTCTTTTGTACTTATGAACTTGTAGTGATACTGTTATATTATCGATTGGGAGCTAACGTTGTCAACTCTTTTGTAGGGCGAATCAAGGTGCAACTTGTATAGGGATCAATCTTTCAGTGAAGTAGTTGCGATCGGTACGGTCTTCAACACTTCAAACAGGATCCTGCACAATTCTCCGTTGCCTGAAAATACATTGAGGGTTATGATTGAATTCTCCCTGAACGGGGATGCACCGTTACGATTCCCTACTCCTGATGCGATGACTAAGGTCTCAGATGTTGTTGGTGCATATGTTGTTTGGCCCATCAGTTAGATTGAGCCAATACCACAGGTGGTTATTTACTAATAACGTTTAGACTAGCATTCTTTGTTTTGGAATAACGCTCTTTTACTATTTATAAGTTTTTACAGGGTACAGAGGCTCCGGGAAAGAAAGCACAAGTGGCTAGTGTAAAAGGTACCGGTGGCCCAGCTGCTCAATTGAAGAAAAAGAGTTCACGAGCTGGTCCCGTGTCACAGGTGGTTATTTGCTAATTAATCTAAACTAACACTCTTCTTATTGGAAGAATGTTTGAAAGTTTCTATTTATATGGTTTATAGGCAACAAAAGCAAAGGGCAAGAAGAAAGTTCAAGTGCCTGCTCCTGTTATCCAAGATACAAGTGCTGAAACGCCAAATCGTGCTCGATTGCGAGCATTTGCAGCTACCGTACCTCGCGATGCTACTGTCACAATCCCATTTAACAGGCTTATATTTGGTGAGTCAAATTTCAATGAGCTTCTTTCTAGGGATCAGGTCATGGAAGTGCTTGACGAAAGATGGGTCGGTGCTACGGTCATCAATTTATGGATTAGGTATATATGTGCTTCCATTGTGGTTTCATTCAATGTCATAAGTTCTACACTAATTGGATGTTTGTATGGTTTCTTTGAAGGCACCTGCATGAAGAAGTCATAGTCTCCGAGGACAATGTCTCGTTCGAATTCATAAACCCTTATTTAATAACACAAATTGAGGGTGTGAAACGTGATGATCAGTTCAAAGAGATTAAGAGGCGTTTCACTTTAAAGGCAACAGGCAGAACTTTATTCTTAGCTCCAATTAATACAGGGTAAGTGTATAAGCATGATAGCTTTCATCGTATTCTTAGCTCCAATCATCATTGATATATATACTGACATAACGTTATAAAACGTCTTAGGGTACATTGGGTTTTGCTTGTCATAAATTCGACAGTTCAGCCGGATCCACTTATTTATTATTTGGATCCTGTGGAATCTGCTGAACCAGATAATCGCCCGGATTTGATGCGTGTCTTCAATGGGTAAGTGAATGTCAACATTATTTGAATGTGTTGTATTATCTGTCATTTTATATGACCGACCCAAGCTACTAAAATTAATTTAATATGTTTTTTTTCCAGAGCATTGACTAGTTATCGGGCAGCTAATGGGTACAATTATTCCAAAGCCCATGACCAGAAAGATGCTTATCCGTGGCTCAAAGTTCAGGTTTTACAAGTTATTCAATTTTTCAAACAATCGTTACTTAAACCATAACGTAACTGCTCTTATATGATATTCTGTATTTTTTGTTACAGTGCCCACATCAACCCAATGACAACGACTGTGGATACTATGTCATGTATTATATGAGGGATATCGTATCACGTGATCGAGATAACATCCCATTGACAGTAAGTTTTATATTTTCTCTAATCTAAGTGTTTGTACTTGTTAGATTTCAAGTAAATTTAATTGTCATTTAAATTTCTATACGCAGTATTACCCAGACACACGTTGCTTCATGTTGTCAAGGGAGAAGATGAAAGCGCTAATTGAAGAATGGTGTAGTTATGTACACCCTCTGTTCTCTCAAATTGGACAGCCTGACTAGTAGTATGCATGTTTATTTTCCTAACTGAACAATAAAACTTTTGGTCTTATTGTACATATTCTTCTCTGTTTGAGTTACTGGTGTGTGTGTGGACTGCCTGGAATTGTATAGAATTGCTGGAATTTTTGCAATGATGCAGGTGTGTGTGAATTAAAAAACAAATTGTATATTTTAAAAAAATATAACCTATACCGGCGCTTTTTCAGAAAAGCGCCGGTATAGATGGCCTATACCGGCGCTTTTTACAGAAAGCGCCGGTATAGATATGCCTATACCGGCGCTTTTTAAAAAAAGCGTCGATATAGGCCTTTTCAGTTTCAGTTAAAAACTTAATTAAAAGATACCTATACCGGCATTTTTTGGGTAATAAAGCGCCGCTAGAGAGTGGCCTATACCGGCGTTTTGTAAGCGCTGGTATAGGTCACATGACCTATTGCGGCGCTAGCTATAGCGGCACTTCATAAGCGCCGCTATAGGGGTCAAAAAAGCGCCGGTATAGGTGTTTTCTGTGATAGTGTTATAGCCTAAGATGTATCACACTATTCGAACTGACACTTTTGTCAACAATCATAGCATAAAGCATGACGATTCGAGCTACATTGTTCTTTCTTCATCAATTAGCTTCTTTGTTACCTTCAAGTATTTCAACATCTAAATGTTGAAAGTTAGTTGGTAGGACATACACAACATCTCATCCCTTAAGGATGTAAAAGATCTTATGAAATTCAATTCCGTAGTAATCTATATTGAGCTTATCTCATAAGCTCAGTGAAGATGGACTTGTTTATCATAACTCGATCACATAGATGATTATGCATTTCATCAGATATACTATTCATATTTGTTCAAGGTAGACAAAGGTTAATTGGATGATAAATTTACTAGTTTTGTGTTCAGGAGACAATAAGGTTGGCTCCCATTGCACTCATGCTAGTTAGGTTATCACCTTTTTGACCATAATCTTACTTGAACATGTCCCCTTTTAGGGCCTCTGGATTTCACAGTCCAGAAGCTCCCACTCAAATAAAGCAGTTATAACTCAAAATAATAATTCACAATTATAAAATAAATAACTGCATGAATGTTCAAAGAGAATTCAATTATTGAGAAAGAATTTAACACAATATTCAATCAAATAAAGAACATTCGCATGTCAAACAATACTTTATTATATTTGTTTTATGTTGTGGGCTTAGACCCTCTCAAAACCCTTAGCCATTTGAACCCACCAAGCACATTCTCATGTGCTTAAAGCTTTCATAGTAATTTTATTACCATGTTAGTGTAAGGCTCAATGTCCAGTATACCTCCCAATGGATAAGATGATATGAATATCTCATATTGGTTACATCACTTGTCACAATGATTGCCAAGAAGTTGACTCATAAGTCACCACTTTAGTTTCAAATCACCTCAATGTGTTTGAAGGTTTGGAAGGATTTATTAACAATTAATAAGTTTTATTTGCTACAAGTAGGAGTTTAAGGCTTATCTCAATATCCTTTATTACAAAACTCTTATGTATGTTCCGTGACATGCTAAATTAATAAGTACATAATAAAAATATTATATTCATTTAATATAATATTTAAGGAAAAAATTAAAATATTATATTTACTTAATATAATATTCAAAGAAAAAAAATTTAGTTTTTTTTGTCAACTATTTGACCGTTGACCGGTCAACGGTCAACCTTTGACCATTGATCGGTCAGCCCAGACCTGGACTGCCACGTCATCTGCTGACGTGGTTGCTTCTTCAACCTCCAGCCGGGTCTGTTTTTGACCTGGTTGGAGCCCCAGTGGCCATGCCGACTCGCCAATTTTGAGAGACTATATCTCTCGTTTTAGCTCCGATTTTCACGTTCTTGGAGTCGTTGGAATCCTTGCAACGAGATCTACGCATCCATACCATTGGATGCATCAAAAAATTTCGTTTTCAAATTCCAAATCATGCATTTTTTGGTGGCGGTGACAATGAGATCCAAAACTTCCTAGCTTCGGTTCTCCCTCATACGGAGTCCGTTTGACGCGTTCTTTGCATCGTTGGAATCGTCTCGATGAGCTCTACATGATCATGATTTTGAGTTGATCAAAAAAATCTCATTTTCAAAGACCCAAATTCGAGCTAGACGACAACGGAAAAAACCGATCTGAAACTTTCGTCCCTCTGTTCTCCCTCATACGAACTCCGTTTGACGCGTTCTTGCCGTCGTTGGAATCGTCTTGCATAGCTCTACATGACCAATGCCTCAGTTTGACTTGAAACTCCAGATTCCAGAGACCCCAAAGCCGAGCACGGCGGTACGGCTGCAAAAATTTCAGAAACTTTGTCGCTCAATTCCCTCTCATACGAACTCCGTTTGACACGTTCCAGGTGTCATCGGAATCATCTCGAGGAGAATTGCCAAATTGACCCAATGGTTGTCTCTGAAACCTCCCAAAATGAAGAACCCAGAAACACAAAGTTTCGGCTGAAAGGACATACGCGTATTGTTCTTTCATTTTGTGATTTCTTAAGATGTCTACCTTTGTTGTTTTTGAACCACAGATTCCACAACAAATTAACATCAAAAGAAAAACCCATACAGGTCTATATAATAATTCCAGAGCCAAGCATACGCAGTTTTGGAATATTTACTCTCATGCATAATGGGTTTTCTAGAATAAACATATATTCATACTTATTCAATACATAAAATCAAAAAAGAAACCCACAAATAATAAGTGTGCTTATCCGAGAAAATAAAGAACCCATAATTATATTATGCTTTAGATTCAATCTCAGGATATGAGAAAAAAGAAAAACTCAAATCTATATATGCATATTTAACAAATAAATAATGTGTAGCCGAAAAATATTTATGCCTTAGGATCAACATAGGCTTTGATGCCAATGATGGAAATATTTATAATTAAATAAGGGAGAGAGAGACAACATACCAAACGGATCCACGTTCGAATCCGAGTCAAACCTCCGGAGCTCTATGATTCAGTTCTTGAAGAACCCACGCAAAAATTCGGACTACTAGAAAAACCAGAGTCCAAACATGTGGCACAGCAGAGCACCACACAAAAAAGAATATAGAGAGAATGAGAGAGTCGGAAAACTCAACGACTGGTGTGTCTAGAACTGAAGGGGAGGCTTCTATTTATAGAAGAAGGCTGGGGATATTTTGGGAATACAAAATATCCACTACCACTACTCATAGCTTAGTCAGCGATCCTCGCCTCTCTTATCTGACCAATCAGATAATTGAATAATTAATTGATTAATCAATTAATTACTCATTGCTGAGTCAGCAATCCAAACCTTGTCCATTTGACCAATCATATTAATTAAACAATTAATTAATAAATTGGTTGGGAATTACTGAGTTAGCAATCCATAACTTTCTCATTCGACCAATCATATTAATTAATCAATTAATTAATAAATCAATTGGAAAATACTCATATTTCCCAATTAATTAATCCAGCCCATCAAGGGCGGATCTAGGCCCAAAATTCCAACATTGATAAATTCCTTTGTGGTCCATTGGAACATCATCATTCCTCTGCAGCTAGTTTCATTATTATTATGTTTTTTCATTTGATCTCTTCATGGTGAAATAAGGGATTATCATGAATGAAGAATACCAAGCTCTTCGGGGAGGCATTACGTAGTAGTAGATGTGGGTACTTCTCTCGTAACGGATTCAAACCTTATTTGCTATGCTCTGAGAAATCAACACATTCCACTAAATCTGACCCTTCTTGTAAGTGATTTGCTAGCTCAGCCATTAACATTAATAACTTGATTTTTGCTAAATAAGACTTTTTACATGTACATATTAAGAGTTCACAATTTTATTTGCCAAATTATGAAATTCTCATTATTATTAGCTTATATTAAATTAGAACGGATGCCTTGTGCATATGTTATATGTATACGATGTGCTTGATAAATTCCTTTGTGGTCCATTGGAACATCATCATTCCTCTGCGGAAAATCTCATTACTATTGTTTTTTTCATTTGATCTCTTCATGGTGAAATAAGGGATTATCATGAATGAAGAATACCAAGCTCTTCTTGGAAACCATACTTGGACCCTTGTTAAACCTACTCCCACCAAACTTGTGATAGGTTGCAACCAGTTCTTGATATTAAAGACAATCTTGGTGAATCCATTGATAAGCATAAAACTCGATTGGTGGCTAATGGGTTTCATCAAACTCATGGCTTTGACTGTATTGATTTTCCCCCTATTGTCAAGCCTATAACCATTCACATTTGTTCTCTCTTCGGCTTTGGCCTTACATTTACACTAATGTGAACAATATTGATAGCATATTTGGAGGCACTAAATATGTTGGTTACAAAATTCAAGAAACACTCATCCAATTAAAGGCTCGACCAACCATAAAATGTGCTCAAAAAGCTTATATAGTGTTTACATGGAGAATGACATAAATTATTACATGGTTGACAGTTAAATACGTTGAGGTTGATGTGCTACAAGAAAGGGCACCCCCAAAGCCACTATGGCATGTCCAATATACTTATGAGTATGGAGAGTCTAATGGAGCTTTAAAATATCAAATTGGGGCCCAAAGGCATTGTATAAAGGGTCAAGAGAGTTTAAGAATGTGATTCAACCACATCCAAGTCCAAATGGTTGTCTTAAAGGTCCATTCATTGGGTTGAACGAAAATATTAAAACAAAGACTCCTTTTGAAGATCCAAGAAGGTTCAAGAACATCTACAAAGCTCCATATGCATTCAAGTCTGAAATTTTCAATACAAACCATATCCTATATTGAATACTCTAAAATAAAAAAAAAGAAATCAATGGTGCTTTTGTTAGAATCTTAAGTTTTGATGAGGGCTGGACCCATAGATAACATAAGTAAATAAAGTGTAAGTTATTCTTGAAGTAAACAAGTAAAAATCTGATAGGTAACAGATCACTATCGCTAGAGCTTGAGCATATCGCTAATAGACAAAAAGACATATCAAGTAATATCTATCGCTAAGACATTCACTATCGCTAGAAGTTCATTGAGAACATAGAAAAATAAAAGGAAGAACAACTAGCAGAAAAATGAACCAAGTCTTTGAGCTAATGAAATCAGCTAGCGATAACAGCTTTAGCTATCGATAACAAAGTACTTCAGATAATAGACATTCAGATAGCTAGTGCCTGAAGAGCAAATGAGTTAGCTAGTGATAACATAGTTGCTAGCGCTAACACGTTTAGCTATCAATAACAGGATACATGAAATTACTTAGAATATTCATAACTCAGTATCCTTAAGCTAATGAGCAATCAAGTAACTAGCGATAAAGGGATTAGCTACCGATAGAAGAATGTTTATTGATATTATATGGCTAGTACGCTGAACATTGAACTAAAAAGAATATGCTAGCGACAATGCTCATGAAAGAATGCTTTGAAAATCCTTAAGTTGATATATTATCTTTATCTCATTGAGCTAATGGACTAAGCTTGCAATAACATCTACTGTACAGGATTTCTTGTTTAGCTAACATCTCAAGTGCAGAAATTATACAATGCAATTAGCGATAGCAAAGCATGCTTGCGCTACTGAAAAAGCTGCCATGAAAGTACAGTTGTTGAGAAACGTTTAGATCACGCTCTATGCATGAACAGTGAATCTAGGACAAAAGTTTGAATTAAGTGCCAACGGCTATGAGCTCTCAACATCTATATTTTAATGGCCACATGAAGCTGAAAGAAAAGGCAAGCTAAGAAGATATAAATAGATCAAGACTTACTTCAATATTTAAGAGAAGAAAAACAACGATGATGAACAGGGCATTATGCAGAATTTTTTAGACTACACTGATTGAAAGCTAAACCTAGTGAGCCCAGGAATGAGAAAAGAATGTTGAGTCAAGAAAGTTAAAAAAAGAGAGGTAGAGTACTCAGTGTTCAATCTGTTAAGCTCCAGGATTGTATTCTCATCATATATTTCTCTGTACTTAAGTGTTTAACACAATCCGTTCATTAAGTGAACCCATTATCTAAAATCCTCTATTGTTTGAGGTTGTTCTTAAGCTTGGTGCTTTAAGAACAGGGTTATAACCTTACAGGTTGTAAGGGGGAGTGTTTAGAGAGAATTCTAAAACTCTGTAAAGGTTGGCAGGTGATCCCGTGTTGTAAAATCTATGGTAAAGGCTTCTCTTGTGCTCGGTTTAAACAAGAGGGTAGTGGAAATCTCAGGTGGAGCCTGAGGACTGGATGTAGGTCAAGGTTGACCAAACCAGGATAAATTCTGAGTGCATTATCTCTTCCCTTAACTCTCTTAGTTTCCAGCATATCTTCACTATATATCTCTTCATGTATTTAACAGTTTTGAAAAAGATTATCTTCAATGTGTTTTTAGAAAAGAGAAGAATAGACAAAGAGTTTATTGTTTTTATTCTATCACCCAATTCACCCCCCTCTTGGGTGACAGCCATCACTAACAGCTTTAATGGTGATCGGTATTTTGATCGGCACCATTCCACTTAAAGAATGACTTATTTTTGAAGAAAAAAAATCACCTATCTAAAATAGGAAAATATGAAAAATATTATAGAACATTCATTGACCTAATGGCCTTATTTTAATGAAATAAAATAAGAAACTTTCCAAAACAAAATCCCACCAGATTTGATGCATATGTAGTTTTGTACATGCTTCTTGAACCTTTTTGAATCTTCAAAGTGAGTCTTTATTTTAATATTTTCGTTCAAACCAATTATGGGCCTTTAAGACAAATATTTGGGCTTGAATGTGGTTGAATCACATTTTTAAACTCTCTTGACCGATGATACAACACCTTTGGGTCCCAATTTGACATTTTAAAACTTCATTGGACTCCTCCATGCTCATATAAATTGTGCCACAAATTGCATTATAAAAAGATAAAAGCAAGGTTAGGTCATTAAATGGTTATTTGGGATAACCACGCTTGAATCTGGCTATTAATTCAGTGGTGCCAAAAAAAATGTAGCATGGATGTTACTTTAAGCTCATTGCAGAAAGAGAGAGGAGAAAAATGTGGCAAAAAAAAAGGAAATGTGCACTTATTGAGGTATATCCTATACTCTAAAATATTTTTTTACTCTGTATTTAGTGTCCTTAAATGATGCTTTCAATACATTGAAACATTTTTCAGATACATCCAGCATTTTAAATTGGTTTTTTGTGCATCTAACGCCGTGAAATAAATCACCTAAATTGTTAAGTGGAAAATTGCACAAAAAAGTATTTTAGGGTGTTGGATGCACCTAAAAACTCTAGGTTATTATATGAACCACACAATATTTTAACATTTCTCTTAATAAAATTATCACATTATATACCTATAATATAAATGAATTTTTTTTTAATAAAAATCATGTTCTTTTCAATCACTTTATATCTACACTTGTTTTTTCATTAATCATCTAAACAAGTTTTTTTAGGGTAAAGATAGAAGGAATATCTTGGTCATATTTATAATGTAGGCCATTAAAATTTTCGTATGAACATAAAATTTTACCATTCATTTATTATAATGTTGACTTGGTTTTTATGGGGTATATTGTATATTAGACAGAGATAAAGTTAGAGCCTGTTTGGATTAGCTTTTAGATAATAGCTTATGAAAAAAAGCTGGAAAAGTGCTTTTAGAGAATAGATTTTGAGATAATTGATTTTGTGAGGAAATAGCTTTTTGATGATTGAGAGTGTTTGGATTATTGTTATGAAAATGACTTTTTTTATATATAAATTACTAAAAAGGGCGTAAGGTTGATGTGTTGGAAAAGAAAGAAGATGAGGGCATTTTTGGTAGATTATTATATGTGTAATGATTGCATATTTTTACCCCGTACTTCGTGAAAAAGTAAAAAAATCAGCTTTTTCAAAACCTAGGTTTTGATTTCAAAAGTGCTTTTCCCAAATTCTTGAGTGCTTGACTAATATTTTTGGAAACCTAGGTTTAGACAAAAAAGAGTGCTTTTTTTAGTTTGCCAAACAGGCACTTACAATGTTGTTGGTGAAGTTAATGAAATTTATTATTTTTTGTCTATTTAATACGTAACATATTGGAAGTTAAAAGAGGTTATTAGAGTATAACTATAAGTAGTTCTGTGCTTAATTAGGAAAATATTTGTAACTCAGTTTATTTTATATGATCAATGAACCGATTTGAATTTGAGACTAATATCTTTTGAAATTGAAGAGGCAAAAGGGTTTTAGCCTCTCAAACTTGTATCCTCTTCCTAATGAGGTAAAATCGCCAATTACATCAACCACCAGCTTGTTCGTCTTGTAAGTTACTCATCTAGTAATGTCTGAAAGTCACTTTCAACACATTACATTTAAACCAAGAAAAATCTTAAAACTCATCAACTTTAACAAATCAGGGAGAATTACAACAGGTCCCAAATAAAGGAATTAATCACAATCTGGTCCAAAAAATATCATATTACATTGAAGTCACGAGGGACTAGGGCGATATTAAATGGTTTGTATGCAGTTCCTTTAGCTATCAATGACAACTCTTTAAATTGTCAATATTGAGCTGCAATTGACAACTCTTTAGTTGTCATTAACAACCCGTTGAGCTACATTGATAACTCATTGAGTTGTCAATAAGAAGCTATTTAATATCACCCAGGTTCCTAAAGCTATTTTATTTGAATGATAAGCTGACCTATAATCAAATAATACACAAAATACGTTAGCATTGAAGGGCTTATTTAGCTTCCTTAATTTCTCAAAAAAAAAGTCAATTATGTCTTATATTTAGGAACAGACGAAGTAATACATAATCTAATAACATCTCATATTATGATTAACTAACTTATTTTACTTCATTAATCTCTTTAAAAAAATCAATTAGCCATCAAAATTAAGGAGCATAGGGATTACTCCCTCCGTTCTTAAATATAGGACCTAGTTTACTTTTTAGGCAACTTCTAAGAAAGCTAAATAAACTACTTATACATTGATTTACCTGAATTTTTTTTTCTAAACTAGTTTGTTTGACTTATAAGTTAACATATAATCGAATAATACACAAAAATTGTTGGCTCAATTAACTTCCTTAATTTATCATAATTTATATTTAGTAACAAAAAATCGCGGAGCCTAAACCTAGTGATAGTGATGCAATCAACTTTGTGGTATTGAACGGAGGACGATGAGTGAGGGTACAAAGGATGATGGCGATCCGGGAAGAAAGAAGGTCAGAATGGGACAAGAGGAGGCTGATGGCGAACCTGACAATGGAGTTGGGAATCAAGGGAATATTCCCTTGTCGTATAAGGAGACTCTGATCAAGCCTAGTGTAATATTTACTACCTAGCTAATTATACTTTTTAATACATTTTACATTACCATTGAACAATTATAAAATTATTTTTTGACTAACTATGTTAGAAAAAGAAGTTTACCAAGACAAACACTAACATAGTTAGAAAAAGGCTTTTCATCATTTGAATAAAAATACCATTTAAATACCCTAACCATTTATTTCTAATATTAAAAGGCTATCACGGTTAGAAAAGAATTTAATATAACAAAATTACCCTAATCATGATAGAAAAAGGATTTTTTTTTATATAAAAAGGGGTTATCATGGTTAGAAAAGAATTTAACATATGATAACAGAAGATTGTCCATGTTATAAAAGAATTTCTCTAATACAATACTGGCTAACATGGATAAACAAAGCCAACCTACCACCTGACTAATCCACCAATTTACAACACCCATTAACATATTTGACCATCAAGCACTTTCATGAAAATAACTAAAACCATTATAGATTCAAATCTCTCAACCATCCAACATTTTCAAAGCATGTAAAATCCCAATAGTCCACAATAATGCTAAACTAGTCAAAAACACCAATACGGTTTAAATCGGTCTTTCAGAAACAAAAAAACAAGTTACCAAAGTAATTATTCTAAAAGAAATCCTCAATTTGAAAAGAAAGAAGCACAACGTGGAAATATAAGCGGAAGCAAAACATGTGATATGTATCCCTATTTGTGGCAATATCATTCGTCAAACCAGTCCAGAACTCACTAGCTTAGTTAGACGATCCTGGATCCTTCCCTTGGTTTCCTACTGTGTTGCTAGGACCTGTAAAAATAGATAAAATGGGAGTAGACCCAGGTAACCACTAACTGCTCGCCTACGTGTGGTGTGTGCTAACAAGGTGTTCAGTGGAGTATCATTAATGTATAACTGAACTGAAAACATGAGGTAGTTACTATTTAGATGTAAGACAATATCATAACATATATTTCCACATAAATTATCATCATATAAGGTTTTCTCAAAATCACACATAAAATCTCATATTCACATTCATATATTACAATCCAATACATAGATCAATAAAATCAAACAAGCAATAACACCGTCGTTATGCGGTCCAGTAGGGACTCACAACCCTCGCCTGAGACTGGGGGCGTTCTCCCCAATTCGTCTTTCCATTTTATGTTAATTAGTTCTTGTGGGCCTACAAGGAACCTCATCGCGCGATGGCATTATTATTTATTTATTTATTCGGTGTTTAAACAATCAGCACAACATGTCATAAGTATACATATCCAACATATGGCACAAAGTCCAATCCAGAAATTCTCAAATTTCAATCATGCAGATATATTTAATAAACACTATGAATTTCCAAAACATACAAGTTCTCACCTTCATGCCATTTAAAAATACATACTCCACTAAACAGGTTATATTGTAAAATAAGCTTCCAAAATTCATGTCCATCAAGAATATATCCGATCAGAAAATTATAAATTTCAAATACTCACTAACCCACACACACACGCAAACAAACAGAAGTAGTTACCTCTGTGAAGTTAAACCAATAGTTACCGTAGACGCGCCCCCGTGCTCAAAATCAAGCAAGATCAGAGTCTACAAATAATGTCATATACACGTACCTAATTAGTAACTAATCAAGTGCTACCATTCATAACTTAGGGAATTAATCCTACAATACCCCTAATGCTCCTTGATGTAACAAATTATAATTACGTGGCTAGATTTAGTTAATTTTAACCCACATCAAGCCTATTAAATCACAAGTATCCTCAAACTTGTTTATTCGATCTTAAACTCCAAATGTTCATACTTAACTTTTAATAATAATAACTTTCAACTTTCTTTTGCATTTTTAATTGAATCCAAAAACAATAACCATAAAATAGTCATAATCTGAGATTCCTAATACATCCATCCTTTGAGCCTTTACCCTTACATTATCACTAAGCCTTGACTTCCACGACAATGGTAGATTTTATTACATTATGAAATTCAAATAGTACTCCCTCAATCATAATCACCATCTAAACCTCAAAATAACCTCAAAATAGCCATTAACCATTCATGCAAATTTAATGCTGATTTTTCCAATGGTAAGCTCATTCTAAATCCATCTATCCTTAATCTGTTCAAGCCTAATGATTCTAACTAGAAAATCCTTTGGTGCTTCAAAGTCTTGTTCAAATCAAATTCTAGTTCCTACTCCCAGGCTAGTATGCTCTCAAATACGGCTTCAATCAATAAGAACAAAAAGTATCCGTACTACCCAAAAGTCATACATTTGTCATTCCATCTAATATATATACAACACTAAATGCCACCCCTTATCCTTGACCATCCAAAAACGCCACTACCTGAGAAGAAACGGGGAAAAGAAAATGGAAGGTTGCTCACCAATTATGAGGATGAAAAGAGGGACCTTTACCACGGCGCCAATGGTGGACAGCAGCAGCGGACGACGCCGATGCAGTGGCTGTGTTTGTTGTATGAGTGTACGTGACCATGCACGAGGAGGAAGAAGGAACGCACGGAGAATGAGAGAGAGAAACCGAGTATGTGTGTATGGGTGAGGGGAGCCGAGTGAGAGAAGCCGGTGATAGGAGCTGGACACGGTGGCGGCGGATGGTGATGCAGCGGTGACTGCGCGTGTGTGTGTGTATGAGTGTGTGTGTGGCAGTACAAGATTAAGAAGAAAGGTGTGGTGTGTGTGTACGGGTTCGGCGAGGAAGAAGGAATGAAGAGGACTATGTGCAAGTGTGTATTCGCGCGGCACTCATGCAGGGAGGATGAAGACTGAACGTGGAGTATGTATATATAGGGAATATTAGGGTTGTAGGTGGGGGGAAATTACTAAAGTGCCCTAAGAATTGAAATAGTTTACAATTAAGGCCTAACAAGTTATATTATTTTCCTGAAATTCATTCTTATGTTTGATTAGTAAATTTTATCCCCCTAAAGTTCCTTTAAGCTTTAAAAAATAATTTCCCTAATTTTGTAAATTAGAAATAAATACCCAATCATTCCTTCTTAATTTATACTGGAAAATCAGTTTTAAAATCCTCCAAAAATGCCTTGAACTTGTGAATTTGTTTATAA
This sequence comes from Mimosa bimucronata, assembly GCA_037074515.1. Taxonomy (NCBI): domain Eukaryota; kingdom Viridiplantae; phylum Streptophyta; class Magnoliopsida; order Fabales; family Fabaceae; genus Mimosa; species Mimosa bimucronata. Next base: position 9,596,619 of record CM073443.1, on the reverse strand, counting down.
AGCTAATGTATTTTTTTCTAGAGACACCTGAGAACTTTAAATAATTCCTTATTACCTCTTTCCTAAATTTAGGAATTATACACATTTATTGGTAATTTAAAATTCAGGATGTTACAGCTACGCCTAACGTTGGTTCTTTTCAAGCTAAAGGGAGTAGTGTATTTGACACTGCATGAAAGAAACATCTCAATAGTTTGTCTAGTTTTTTCAATGGGGGACTTAATGGTGATCCAAAGGAGAATGATGATATGATTAAGGAGGGTCAGGATGAGGATCTTATTCCCACGTTTAAGTTCACAAGGGAGCAGTATGAAAGGTGGTGTAACCCATGGAAGAAGTCCTTGATTATTAGGGCTCTTGGCAAGAACTTTTCATTATGGTTTTTACAATCAAAATTGAATTGTTTATGGAAAACTTCGGAGGAGTACACGGTTTGGGACATTGGGAATAGGTACTTTGTGGTTTCTTTCAATTATGAAAAAGACTTGAATTATGTGTATTTAGAGCGCCCGTGGATGGTTGCTGATCACTACCTGTTAGTTTAGAGGTGGAGACCATATTTCAACCCTTGGAATGCGGATCATAATATGAAACTTGTTGTTTGGGTGAGGATTCCGGTTCTTCCCTTGGAGTTCTTCAATGCAGAGAGTTTGGGTATGATTGGGAGTCTAGTTGTAAGACCCTTAAAGTGGATTCTATTACGTATCTTACGGAGAGGGGCTGTTTTGCCCTTATTTGTGTGGAACTTGATCTCATGAAGAAGCTAATCCCAGCAATTCGAATCTTTGGGAAGGAGAGACATGTTGAGTTTGAAGGGTTACATCTCATTTGTTTTCATTGTAGTAGGAGTTGAAGGAGACAAAAACCCAGACAGAAAAGAGCCATTTGACAGGAATGGATCCAGAGTTTCTTCTTCTGCACAGAATACTGAAGGGGTGTAGAATCATACTCAAATTGATGCAGATGGGAAGAGGGGACGTGAACACAATGTTGGTTCAGTGGCCGGCTATTCGCCAGATCTGTCACAGATGCAATGGGGGTGTGGAATTTGGTGAGACGCCCTATTAGGAAAAAATCAAGTATCTCGACTTCCATGGGTCAAGGAGAGAAGATTACGGGGAAGAGTCACAGGCCAGTGCCGGTGGATTTGAGTACGTGTGAGATACGGCCAGCTTTTGAGGTGGAAATTAGTGGTGATTTTAAAAAGAGAAATTTAAGGTAGCGGTGAATAAGGAGGTCCGAAATTCTGTGAATGATACCACGATTTCCAAAAAGTGGGTTCCCATAATTAAGGAGCAGCTCAAGATGAGAGTAAAGAACTCACGTGGGAAGGAATTTAGTCCTTAAGTGCCTTTTGTTTCAAATAATGATTTGGGCCAGGCCCAACCAACGCAAGGAATTAATGTGGGTGTTTTATCTAAAAACCCATTTACAGCTTTAATTCAAGAGGATGTGGACCAATCACTCAATTCTGGTGGGCCTCAGATATGGATTCAGACTCTAAGGGGAAGGATGGGAATGGAGAATTTTTAGCTCACGAAGTTCAATTTGGCTTAGGAGGTGATGTTCACTTAGAGGATAAGAGGGGCCCTGAAAGCCAACATAACCTTATTAATGTTTCCCAATTTCTTCTGGAATTGTAGGGGAGTGGGAGCTAGAACTTGTCCTAGTTTAATTCAGGGGTTGAAAAAAAAATATAGGGTTGATTGTAGTGCTTTGTTTGAGACACATTCAAGTGGTACCAAGGCAAGGAAAATTGCAAGTAGAATGGGTTTTAGAAATTTTCATATTGTAGATGCTGTTGGATTTAGTGGTGGGTTATGGTTTCTTTGGAATGAAGGAGATTGGAAGGTGAATAAGAGGCAGGAGTCAAATCAGTTTATTCACTTCGATATTGAGGTAAATAGCTTTGAGCTTTCCCTCACTTGTGTATATGCTAGTCCAATTGCTTCAAACGCCGTGATTTGTGGACCTCACTTTTGGAGATCGCAGAAACAATTCAAGGTGCTTGGTGTGTTGGGGGGATTTTAACAGAATATTTTATGAAAATGAACGAAGATCGAGTTGGAGAATCATGCCATTATAGATAAAAAAATTTGTGCATTGGGTTGACTCCACTAATATATCAGAAATTCATACGATGGGGCCGTTTTATACTTAGAGTAGAGAAGGATGTGAAGCAAGCTTGATAGAATTTTAATAAATGAGGAATTCTCAGTGTCTTTTCCTCAAGCTGTAACTAAGGTACTCTATAATTTTAAATCTGATCATCGGCTGTTACTTTTACAGTTGACTGAAGATAGTTCATCGATTCAAGTAAGGAAGTAAGGAGAGAGACCCTTTTCGAGTTGTAGCATAGTTGTTTCTGCATGAAAACTTTGAAGAGTTAATGAAGTCAGTGTGGACGGAGGAAAATGATTGGTTGGAGAGCGTTAAAAACTTTACTGAGAAGGTGGATATTTGGAAAAATGAGGTATTTGGTCATCTTACAAGGAAGAAAAATCGTATTTTGAGTCGGCTAGATGGCTTGAATCGCTCTATCCATGCAGCAGGTGTGTCTTCTTCGCTTCTTGGGCTACAACGTGATTTATGGAAAGAACTTGAGGAGATTTTGTTAAGTGAGGATATTTTATGGGCGCAAAAGGCTTGTTGTGATTAGTTCTCGTTGGGGGATAATAATATAAGGTACTTTCATCTGAGGGCTAGTGAAGGACAGAGAATTAATAGAATTGAGGCGATCAAGCTTGATAATATGGAATGGGTTTATGATGTGGAGAGAATTAAGCAGGAGTCAGTTCTTTTTACACATCCTTATTTAGTGAAGAGGGTAATGGGGTTGTGATTGATCACCCCAATCATGGTTTCCCGTTGATCTCAAGGAAAACTCAGCAGAAGATGGGAAAGCATTTTAATCAAGTTGAAATTGAATCAGTGGTTAAAGAGATGGGCTCCTTGAAGGCTCCAGGACCTGATGGTTTCAATGCTCTAGTTTTTCAATCCCAGTGGCCCCAGGTTAGACAATTTGTGTTTGCTTTTATCTCCCATGTTTTTAGTAACCCGCAAGTTAACAAAGACATTAATCAAACTTACTTTGTGCTTATTCTAAAGTCCGAGCATCCGGGATCTTTGAAAGATTTTCGCCTGATAAGCTTATGTAATGTATTGTATAAAATTATTACAAAGCTAATAGCTAATGGGATCAAGCCAATTTTGAGTGAGGTTATTTCTCCTAATAAATGTAGTTTTGTTCCGGGGTCTCCTGGCATCGGATAATATTATAGTGGCTCAGGAAGGTATTCATTCGATGAAGACTATGACAGGGAAGAAAGGCTTTACGGCAATAAAGATTGATCTTGAGAAGGCTTATGATTGCATTAGATGGTCATTTGTTCTTGATTGTTTGAGAGATATCCAAATTCTGAATAATTTAATCGGCATTATTGAGGCTTGTATTAGCTCCTCCTCAATGCAGCTTTTGTGGAATGGTAGCAAGTCTGAGTTCTTTCGACCTTCCCGTGGGATTCGTCAAGGTGACCCTCTTTCTCCATACTTGTTTGTTATCTGCATGGAGAAGTTAGCCCATTTTATCTAACTTCAAGTTAATGAAGGTGCTTGGCATCCAATCCGATTAAACAGGAACGACCCTCCAATTTCTCATATATTTTTTGCTGATGATCTGGTGTTATTTGCTGAGGCTAATATGAGTCAAGTTAATGTTAATGTTATTAATCAATGCCTCAATAAATTTTGTGGGATTTCAGGTCAGTAGGTAAATGCCTCTAAAACTTGAGCCTTTTTATCCCTTAATGTGAATCATAATGTTCAGTCACAACTCAGTGATAGCTTGGGATATTTAATGGCAGCAAACCTGGGGAAAATATTTAGGTGTTCCCCTTCATCATGAGAAGGTAACCAAGGCTTCATACTATTATGTTGTCGATAAAGTCCGAAAATGTTTCTCAGCTTGGAAGAGTCAAACCCTATCATTTACGGGAAGACAGACTTTGATTAAGTCCGTTGCTCAAGCCATGCCGAATCATGCCATGCAGACCGCTCTTATTCCCATTAGTTGTTGTGAAGAAATTGATAAAGACCCTCGGAACTTCTTATGGGGATCAACAGTGGAGAAGAGAAAGACCCATTTAGTAGCTTGGGATAGAGTCTGTACTCCTAAATCTCACAGGGGGTTAGGACTGAGGCATGCTAATTTGCAGAATCAAGCTCTGGTCATGAAAGTAGGATGGGATCTTATTACAAATAAGGAGGCATTGTGGACAAAGGTGATTAGGGGTAAATATCATTGTGGGAATCATTTAATTCCTAAAATTGATATGGAACGTAAAGGCTCAAGATTGTGGAGTGGTATCAAATCTACTTGGGAATCTGTTATGAAAGGCGTGGAAGTAGTGAATGTTGGCCAATCTTTTCAGGGTCGGTGGAAGTTCGAAAAGTCTGGTTCTTTCTCAGTTTCTTCTGCTTATAGGAGTTTGACTGAGGATCTGCTTCATGGCTAGTCGATGTGGTCTAAGATTTGGAAAGGAAAAATTCCTCTTCGGTGCAAAACTCACTTATGGGTGGTTTTACAGAATCGTTTGCTCACTAATGATAGCACGTTTAGGAAAGGGCTGCATGTGAATGGCAGATGTGGGTCCTGTTTATCCCAACAGGAGACTACTCTTCATGTGAGTCGTGATTGTGATAATGCTAAGCAAATATGGGCTGGTCTAGGAATAGATGCATAGGACTAGGGATTTTGGAATAGTGATCTTGAACAGTGGGTTAATGTTAATCTGCAATATCCTGGGAGCAGGGAAGGAGTAAGGTGGCGAGATGTGTTCACTATAACATGCTGGGTACTGTGGCGAAGGCGTAATGAATTTATTCACTCTCATTCTCGATCGAGTGTTTTTGAAGGAATTGCAGAGATTAAGGGTATTGCTCAGTGCATTAAGAAAGCTAATGAGTTTGATCAGTGGCTGAAAAGTGTAGGTGCGACGATGACTTCAGCGCCTATACGAAGGATGTACGACGATGTTCTAGTTGTTTTTGTGGATGGAGATTTTGCTTCTTCAAGACAGGTTGCTGGTTGTGGGGGAGTTTTGAAGTGGCAGAATGAAGAAGTGATTGAGTCCTTTCTCTGCAAAGTGAAATGCGATGATTGTCTTTCGGCAGAGCTTTGGGGTTGTTTATGGGGTCTTCGAAGGGTATGGGATGGAGGTTATCGTAGGGTATTTCTACTTTGTGATTCATTGGAGGTAGTAAGACTTCTTGGTTCGAACGTTCAAGATCTGCATGAGGATAAAGACCTCCTTCAGGAGATCCAAGGAATGTTGTAATGGTGCTAGACTGTGAGCATCATCTTAATTGAAAGGCATGAGAACTAAATCACTGATGCTTTAGCTAAAGAAGCCCGTGGTATGGGCTTGAGTTTGCAGATTTTATCATCTGTTTCTACTGGGTGCTTTCTTTGCAGCAAAGGAATTACCTAGCAGATGATTTTATTTATTGTCTCTTTTAGTTTGTTGTAGTTATTTTCCAAATGTATCAAAAAAAAATAGAAGGAATTATTTAGCTTAGGGAAAATTAATTACAAGTCATTTGTAAGGAAATTAATTATTATAAGGTCCCACGAAATCGCTTAATTAATCTCAGGTCTGAAGCAAAATCGCATAATTAATTTCAGATCCCACAAAGTTGTTATCGCCTGCTCATTCAATTGTCATCTATAACACCTGGATTTTTACTACTGTACTATAGCATGTTAATTGAATTATAACCACTTTTATGAATAACAGAAGCCCAAAAATATGAAAAATTTAAACATTTTCTTTTCAACAGTGTTCCAACTTTATTTCTGTTGGAATGGGCTTTTCGGATATTATACATGCAATTCTTTTAATGTAATGAAATAAACTGCTACCTGTATCCTCAGTTTACTCTTCACTATACTCCTGCCTTTCACTATACTCTGGAGATTCGACCCCACTATCTTGTTCTATAAATATTTATAATACCAGAATAATATATCAATGTCTAAACTTAGGCATAATAATTAAACGTCTCTCCCCTTCCTATCGTACTACCCTCCTTACTTCTAGTACAAGTAAATCTTAATTCCTAATTTAATGGCTAATCACACCATCATTTATAAACATTACAAAATCATTAATTGGTATACACACAACATAAGCAAAAGAATATCCCTACCATTTTAAATTAACTTACTTTCCTATTAATCAATTATTCTTTTAGTTCTATTTACTTTTCAAATTTCTTAGTAATTTATACAACCATTTACATCTATGTCATCTTTAATTAGTATCCAATTATTCACAAATCTCCAATCATATACTATTTTCTTCGTCACTAATCGAAACATGATAGGCAACAAAAGAGAAAATAATTTCATTTTTCATGATTAGTGTTCAAGAGCATCAATCATACTAGGGAAAACAAGCATACAGCCACATATAACATATATGATTCATCAAATCCTTTTTCATCTACTTGTAATTCATAACACTAATTCAATCCAATAAATACCTCCACCAAACCAACAATTTCAGCATTTCAATTCAAAGTATATTTCAACCAAAACCCAATAAACCCAAGAATAAGGTAATCAACAATATAAACCACTTTCAAGCTTAAGCAACTCAATTTATTAAAGGACCTTACATATCACTATTTACAATATGTATCATATACTTGAACACTCACAATCTATCTCTGTTCTTGCTTTCTCACACCTAAAATTGGAATCTTTAACTTTTAATAACATATTTTCAATCCATTTTATGAACAGATTTTCAACTAGCTTGAGCTTTAAATAATTCTTGCAACAACCAGCGTAAGCAAAGCAGTGAACATACATAAACCACAAGTTTCATTTCATTAAGCTTTCAAACATCTAATTCAACCTAACATATGTCAATACCAATCCAACAATTCAGAAATGTAATTCAAATTACATTTAAATCAAAATTCCTCAACATCAAAGAACAACTAATCCAACTTCCTACATTTCTTAAATTAATTCCCATTAAACTAACATCACCATTTCCTCTTTTCGATCCCCTAAAGCCAGCAGCCAGTAACAGTAACAAGAGCAGAAAAGCACTACTACACCTATTATCATCAACATTATATTAGGGTCAAAACAAAGCAATAGGAATCAAATATATAGAGAACATTTAAATTGTTCTAACACAAAGCAGCCATTTAATTCAGTCAAACCAACCATTAGAATTCCAAAACCTAAAACTACATCAACCATTTTTCTTATTTCTTGTTCAATTAAACATCACAACATTCTCCTTCTTCCCTGCCAATAATCCACGGCCAAAGCATCAGGAAAACAAGAATTGCACACTTAATAACCTAATATCAATCAACCATAAATAAACAAATTTCAATCCATCTCCCAGAGCAAGACAAAATACCAATGGACATTTTATACTCCCTGACCGAACAGAGACAGGGAAGCAAGAAGGAAACAAGAATTCCACCAACAACCATCAACCATATCAATCAACAAGAATTACATTTTCCTCATTTTAGATTCATCAGAGCAAAGTATTCACAGAGATACAACATGAAGGGTTATAGTTTCAAAATCCCATTCCTTCTTTTATTTCCTCTTGAACCCGACGGATTCGCAGAACAGGGGAGAGGAAGAACAAAATCAACAAATTCCAAAATTCTACCAATCACTAAATAACGTTCTCCCTTCAACTTATGCTACTTTTAATCGCTTTTTATGAAGAAATTACGTTTGATTCTTGCCCAATCCCAGAAAACCCAATCGGATGAACAGTACCCGCCGGAAGTTCTTGGAGAAATTCGAACCTATTTCATTCTCTCTTCCAAAATTAACACTTAAATCATCAAGAACAAGCTTCAAGCATCATTCTTACAAGCTCAGAAGCTTCAAAACATCCTAAGAATTCAAATCACTTCCCCCCACCTCACTCGATTTCTGACAGCAGAGAGAGGAAACAAGAGGAAGAAGCTTACCTGAGGTGTACCCAAGCTCCGTGAATGTCTTCTTCCTTGCTCTGCCGTCGATGGCCGCCGCCTGAGCTGGTGCCGTCGCTGGGACTCAAAGAAACGGAGAAGAGAGTGAGAGGGAGTGTGTCGAGAGGAATGGAATATATGGGAATGGAATAGAAGGACATGTGTGTGGTATATATTAACAGGTAAGATTTTAATAGGTATTTTACTACTTGCCCTTCCTTTTATAATTGAAGATATTTTCAACTAGGGGCAGATATAGTCCTTTTCATTTCCTATTTTCTATTTTTCCCTTAAATGGTAACTTTATTTACTATTCACATTTACAAATAAATCTGAATTTGTCCCCAATATAATTTCTCTAAATATGCTTTAATTTCTAAATTTATTTATAAGACTTTTTAAATATAAAAAACAATAACCCAAGGTTCTAAATAATGCCTTATTTAAATTTTATCTTCTACTCCCTCCAGTCCTAAATATAAGACCACTTTGACTTTTTTTGTGGAAGTTAAGGAAGCAAATTAGACCACTAAATTGTGACATATATCACATGAAATTAGATTATAGGTTAGTTTATAAGTTGAATAAATTAGTTTTAAGGAAAAAAGATTTTTTTGGACTGAAACTACTTTTTTTTGGACTGAAAAAAATCAAAAAAGTCAAAGTGGTCTTATAATTAGGACCGGAGGAAGTAACTATTTTTCCTCAATTAATGGAGAAAATAAACTTTAGAAATTATTAAATATACGTTTAACCTCAAGAATTTATTTATAGGGCTTTTTAATTTTTAAATGACACCCCAAGACCTCAAATAAATCCTTATTATCTCTTTTCTCCAAATTAAGTTTTATCTTCTAATTATTTCTCTTTGTTCCTTAGAGAAAATAAGCCTTAAAATTATTAAAAATTTGTCTAAACATCATAAATTCATTTTTAATGCTCTTTAATATTTTTAATAACATTCCAAAAACTCTAAATAATACCTTATACCTATTTTTAAAATTTTGGGGTGTTACATCATCGGCTGCTCAAAAGTATTTACTGAACAAGAGTTGTTACACATGCCCATTTAGTTGTTATGGTTAACCACGAGTTATTATACTCATTAAGTTGTTATCATAGGCCAAAAAGTTGTTATCGCCTGCTCATTCAGTTGTTAGTGATTGAGAATCTAGTAACAATTTTTTACTATATGATAATAACTGTTTAACCTAAGATAACAACTTAATAAGCATACAATAACAACTTCATGTTAGAGACCTAAAATTATTAATTACACGATTCCGTGAGACCCCATCTTAATGAAGTTTGACAAGTAATTAATTAAAACCCATTAGCTTAGCTAAGTCACATGCACTCGAATATGGGATGTAAATAACTAAATATTGTGATGTACTGTGCATATGATTTGCCAATAAAATACAGTTCCTAATCTCTCTTCGGTTTCTCTGATTAGTGACAAGTTCGGCCTTAAAGAGAGGTAGCTAAGCTCGTTGGCTGGGTTTTTCTCTCGCCCTGTAAATTGTTCATCAATGAAATATTAGTAATAGCAATTGATTGATTTCCTTGTAGATTTTGTTTCCTTTAGTCTTCCAGTCTCAATACTAACAAATTTGTTTCATATTATATTGTTTAGAACAAGTTGCTTTCAAGGATCACGTATTGGCATTAGTTTTCGAACTTAAATTTTTGAAAGCTGTTTCAATTTTCAACAGATTATTTTATTTTTTGTTTTTTGTTTTTTGTTTTTTTACATTTATGGTGAGCGATCAAATTCCTAATGCTACGAATTCGAAAACCTAATTCGTTTTCCTGTCTCTCTATTAATTTCATTCGTTTTCGGAATTCCTAAGTTTTTGCACAGACTTGTGAGTGTATAACATCAGATCAATTTAGCTGACTGTTCCCGCAAAATTGCTTAGTGAAAACCAAATGGTTTTTTTTTTTTTTTAGAATGTCAAATTAGGGATTGTTTTGTTGAAATTCTGCTGTGAATGCAATAAAAGTTGTGTTGAGAAATCGAAAGATTGCCTCTGTAAGTTTGTGACAGTATTTGTTTTTGTTTTGTGTGGCTGTGTAGATTCAAAATTTGATCTGAAGAAGTTTGAAGGTAATGGAGCAAAACTTGAAAAGTATTCCAAGTCCTTCAAAGGGTTTATTGAGAAGTGAAGAATTGTACGAGGTATTAATATTTTATTTAACTTCCTATTCTCTTTGCCTCCCCTCTATGCTATATTTTTCTGAAATTTCGGGATCAAGAGTTTCTGTGTTTATGATGTGGTAGTATATTCTGGAGACTAGTGTGTACCCACGTGAACCAGAGCCTCTAAAGGAGCTGAGGCATGTCACTGCTAATCACCCAAGGTGACTCCTCTTCCATTTCCAGCTTTTTTTTTTGGCTGTCTGATTGAATTAAATTCGATATTCGAACATCTTCAGCCCGATTTGGAGTATCTCTCTTATAGACGTTTGCATTCACATGGACTCAAACTCGAAATTGAGACGTTGTGTTTAAGTGGTCAAAGCCCTTCCACTAGGATCAATGCCAGTTGGTCGCATGCTTTTCTTCCATGCTTTTGATTTTTATCAAACTGAGTTGCGGATTGATATTTGAACTTGCAGGATCATATTGAAATAAAATGAGAAAAACAATAATAGAAGGAATTACATGTCTGTGATTTTTTAAGCTGAAAGTCACATCTATATGGGCTTCACCAAGTAATGGATTTCTTAGAAATTTCATATGATTTTCATGTAATCTTGTAGTTTCTGGCTAATAAAAGAAAGACAAATATGTTATGGTGGGATGGCAAATATGTGCGTGTTAGTCTGAGATCACCATAAATTTGAATTAAATAACCTCAATATAATAATAATATGTCAAGTCATGGCTACCTGTGTTGGTTTGTATACCAATTTCAAAGCTGTGTCCTTTGAAAATTTGTGAACTCATTAAACTCTAGTCTCTAAATTTTTTTGGCTGCTAGTTACTCTTAGAGGAATATCTAACTTGTTGAAAGTTAATCCATCCAGCTAGGCTGTTTCCAACGAAATTTTGCTTGGGGAGCTCAGAACTCTAGATTGGGGCTGGAAAACAATGAATGGATCTAAACTTTTTGATTCTCTATGTCGTTCCAATTTTATTGGATGTCCCCAAAAGGAACAAACCTTTTGATTCTGGTTTGTCTATATTTAGGATTAGGAAAAGGAATCCAGGACTCCACACACCCTTTGCAAAATGTTGAGTTTTTCATACCTATGCCATAACGACCCTTCTAGACCTTGATGTGCAAGTCTAATTGAATGACAGCAGTAAAATGTGTTTCAACATGGGTGTGGCACTTAGTGGAAGGACTGGCTTTGTATGGGTTAGATGCTCATTATTGCATCTTTTATCTCACTATTTTATTTGCAGGGCTTTAATGGCTACTGCACCAGATGCTGGTCAACACATTTCCATGCTTCTGCAGCTAGTCAATGCAAAAAACACTATTGAAGTTGGAGTCTTCACTGGATACTCCCTTCTGCTTACTGCTCTTTCAATTCCGGAGGATGGAAAGGTCATCTGGAAACCCTTTTTTCACTGGCATTGCTTAAGGGGCTAGGTAACCTCTAATGTGCCTCCCTCTAATACCCTTGTAATTTTCGTAACTTCTCAAATGTTTTCTTTTATTTTGACCATTAGATTCTATATAAGATGAGTGATATTCTGGTATAGGTATTAAATGATGCACTTTCAATTTTTTTTTTTTAAGGATTTTTCAAGAAGAAAAAATCAAAATTCAAAAGTGAAAAATTCTTTACCTTTTAGACATCAAAATGGTACTCATTTTATGCAGAATCTAATGGTCAAAATAAAAAACAATGGGCATTAGAGGGAAGAACATTAGAGCCCCCAAAACCTTGCTTAAGGCTTATTGAAATTGTATAATTGGGTTAAAGGTCATATTTGTTACGGAAGTGTGCAAGGTGTATCATATCTGCCCCGGAAGTATTTTTTGGTCCAATTTTGCCTCGGAAGTGTGCAAGGTGTATCATATTTGCTCTTTACTGTTCAAATATCAACAGTCAACGTCAACTATTTAACAGTCAACGTGAGTTTTTTTAACGGTGAAGGGAGAATATGATACACCTTGCACATTTCCAGGGAAAAATTGGACCACAAAATACTTCCGGGGTAAATATGACCTTTAACCCTTGTATAATTCATAGATTGACATAGTTCCTCACTGCAGATAACAGCAATAGATTTGAATCGTGAGTCATATGAGATTGGATTGCCAATCATTAGAAAAGCTGGTGTTGAGCACAAGATAGATTTCATTGAGTCTGAAGCTTTGCCGGCTCTAGATCGACTCTTGAAAGATGTGAGAATTATTATCTATCTTTGTGCAACCTTGTTTATTTAAGGTTCACCATATTTTTTCCTCACGCTTCCTCATATAACTGAGTTTTTGGACTTTTGGAGTGACATTTAATTTTGTTATTGCAGCATGCCAATGAAGGGAATTTTGACTTTGCATTTGTTGATGCTGACAAAGTTAATTACTGGAATTACCATGATAGACTAATGAGATTGGTGAAGGTTGGTGGCATAGTTGTTTATGACAACACACTATGGGGGGGATCGGTAGCCATGAGTGATGAGGACACTCCAGAATACAGAAAACAAGGTAGGCAACTGACAATTGAATTCAACAGATTAATTGCAGCTGATCCTCAGATTCATATTTCACTTGCTCCGTTTGGCGATGGCATCACCATCTGCAGGCGCATCTCTTAATTATTGTAACGCCAATGGAGTGCAAATTGACAGATCATGTTGTGTTAGAAATAAAAAAATAAGCAAGCATTGACCCGCCAGTGGGGTTTGGAAATTTATCCTCAAATTTGTGCTTGTGCCGTCTTTGAATCTCTAATTGGAACAGGATCAGAATTGATTTTTGAATGTCTACCTTTTTTTAGAAGACTCGTGTGGATGGCATTTGAAAGGTTACTTTTGAAAAATTTCTTTTCAATCTCAATGAGACCAATGATATTTGGGGTGAACTATTGGTCTTGAGATCATCGTTCAGTTATCAAAAAAGATCTTTTAGTCTAAATCTTAATGGTGCTTGAAATTTAATCATGGTCTTGGAACTGCTTATCTCCAGGCAATTATTTGTTTGACATTGTTGTCATCCATTTTTTTTTTTTTTTTTGGTTACTAACGGCTTTTCTTGAAGCCGTTAGGTCATCTGCTTCAAATTGGATGCTCTTCATGTTTGCATTCATGTGCTAGTGTTTCTTTACAGGATAGAGAGTGAAATTTTTACTCTTTCTTGTTCATTTATTATTGTATTGACTTTATTTTTGTGGAAGGGTCAAAATGCAATTTTGTTTTGGAAGTTTCCACTCATGAGTGATGTGTACTCGGACGTATTTAAATATCAATGTTACCCTAAAAGCAAAAAAAATGTACCAATTTTGTGAAACTCAGTTAATTTTTTATGGTTAATTGACATGATGATGCTTATGTGGCTATACCACTTAGGAAGTACTGCCATGTAATTATGCCATGTCACCATCATCTGCCTTCCCTCCACGTCACTCCTCGTTCTGATCTCATCTCCCAAGGTCCCAGCCCCACCTCCATCCAACAATATAAAATGAGTTAGTGAAGGGAAGGTAATGGAGGTGGGGCTGGGAACCTGGGATCCGAATGAGGGGAGCTACGAGGGATGCAGGGAAGGAAGATAATGGTGACTTGGCATAATATGGCAGTATTGCTTAGGTGGCATAGCCACATCAACATCATTGGCAGCTAACAGTCAAAATTAACATTGTAATTAGGTGGGATAAATTTGCTATGTTTCTTACATTTCCGGAGTAATGTGATCACAGAGTGGAAGCTTTCAAGACAAGTACACATTAACCCTTAATGAAATAATAATGTATACTTAATAGATAAAATAAAAAAGTTATTAAATTTTAAAACAAATTATTGACATTTAAGGTTTTTTTATGGAACATATTAAAAAATCGCCTTATAAATAGGATGAGTATATTTGGCCAAAAACAAATAGGATGAGTATTATCAGCATAAGTTATAACTTAAGAATCTGGTTTAAATTAAAACACCCTATCTTTTTTAATGTAAGATCTAATTGACTTTTTATAGATATTAAAGAAGATAAATTTTTCACTTAATCATAACATAGGTTATGTATTACTCCATTCGCTCCTACATATAGGACCAGTTGACTATTTTAGAAAATTATAATAAAGCTAAATAAGTTATTTATAAATTGATTTGCCTAATTTTTTCTCTAAACCAATTTATTTGACATATAAACTAACACATAATCCTTTTTTTTTTTTTGTGAGAAAACTAACACATAATCAAATAATACATAAAAATACGTTATAATTAAGAGGCTCATTTAGATTCCTTAATTTCTCAAAAAAAAATCAACTAGATATTATATTTAAGAATGAAGGAAGTATCAGATTCCATATTAAGTATTAACTTATAAGTCAAATAAATCAATTTAAAAAAAATAAAATAAATCAATTTATAAATAACTTATTTATCTTTTTTAGGAGTAAAAAACCAGTTTGAAAGGGTTTAAACCATCAGCTTTACGCTCATCACTAAACTAATAATCGATTACAATGAAAGGCCAAATCTTAAAAATTTCTTTGCTTATGAAGATCTTATGCCTTCGCTTTTGAAGATCTTACGAGCGTATTAGTTCGTCATTAACTCTCACTCCATATTGTTCAATATATTTAATTAAAACAGTTCAACTCCCATTACATTGCGAATGGACAATCAAACCATAAATATAGCTTAATGTCTTATTCAATTTTAAAAGGGAAAACCATCTTCCAGGTATCTATACTTTGGATCAATTTTTAATTTGGTACCTAGACTTTTTTTTCTTTTAATCAAGTCTTTGAACTATGCACCGTTAATGGCGTTGGTACCTATACTTTAGAAAACACTTCAAAGGGCAAAGGATGAGATGACGCCGTTAAAATCTGAAGGCTACAAAGATGCACAGCAGCAACGACCCTGCATTCCAATGACGACGATAATGATTCAAGCTTTCATTTTGATTTAAAGAAGATTCACATTCACAATATTCTAGTTGAAAAATATGATGTCCCAAGGCTTTTACATGTGCCTTCTGGTTCTTGATTGTAAATGAACTCTTAACTTCGCAACTTCCATTAAGTTGTCGACAATCCCAACCAAAACCGCATAAGGAGGAGGATGAATATAAAAACATGACTAGGGGAGCCACATCCTTAACCCACAGAAGCTGTCTTTCTCTGGCAACAAGTACTCAATCTATGAACAAGCATCATAGTCAATGTACAAAGCATCATGGTGAAGTTTGGCGAGTCACTGTCACAACTTTGTCAAGAAATTTGCACCTAACTTTCCAATATAATTAATTAATGCCTTTTTTTCGATAAATTGTTGGGAATATCATTCCTACTATCCTTGGGGAATGATGTGCCGCAAATTTGATTACATATACTGTGTTGGAGGCTAAATATATTGATGGTAATATGGTGCAGCAAGCTGGTGGGTTCAATGAGGCGCGGCCGAGGAAAGGATGGCCGGAAAGTTGCGGCGTCGAACGCCGGCAGTGGCCCTGCAGAGAGTGGAGATGAGGTCCTTGCTGCCGGTGTTATCTCATCCTTGGCCCTTTGAAGTGTTTCCTAAAGTATAGGTACCAACGCCATTAACGGTGCATAGTTCGAAGACTTAATTAAAAGAAAAAAAAGTCTAGGTACCAAATTAAAAATTAATCCAAAGTATAGGTACCTGCAAGATGGTTTTCCCATTTTAAAATAAGATTCGTCAAACAAACATTAAGTTACACATGAAAGCATTTCGATTAACTTACCTTGACCCACTCATTTGGAGTGGCTTATCAAAACTGAAATCCAACCCCTTGATTAGTCACGAAGAATGGTGAACCGTTCTTGAAAAATCGCAGTTAAATAAGCAAGCAAAATTTTCCACTAATACAAAATTTTCATCCAGTATAGAAACAGCCCTGGATACAATCCCATTTCACCCAAACCTATTTATATAGCATGAAGACTCATGCACCTGCACTAGCTTCCATATTTTAAGTGTAACGAGATGAGGATAGAGGGACAAATTCAAGCCAACCTAATCTTAACCAAAAAAAGAAGGGCTAAAAATCCACTTAACTAAATTAACTTAAACAAAATCCTATTTGCTTCACTATCTCCCAACTATGAACAGGTTGCCTATGTTTTGTATCATAAACAATTAAACATTTACTTCATCACCAGCCACCCAATTGCTTCTGTATTTTAGCATTGTTGGCGGACTTGCTACCCTTGGCTTTGTAGCAATTCCTTGATGCAAAAGACTTCTGCCCCTTGCGAGCTGATGCCATGGCCCGTCGTCTCTGCTTATTCAACCTCTTCGTGAGTTCAGCATCATTTTGTGTCATATCTTCATCATTTTCCTCCTGCAAATCAAAAAGATAATTGACGCTCATCAAGCTATAATAGTCCAACGAAAAGCAATGTCCCAAAAACTGGACTGGCCAGAATTGAAAGTGAAGCAGTTCCTGTTTCAATTGTCTGAAACTTTGATAAAGGTTCAATTGAAGAATTTTAAGGAACATGTATTAATATGTGGCTAAATATTTGCAAAAAATAATATGTAACTAAACCGTAAATAACACAATGTAATGGAACGAAATAAAGGAAGTTTTCATACATCGTCACTTGCATCTGGCTTCTCAGAATCATTGCTCTCAACTGCTTCAGAGTTTTCCTCTTCATCCTTACTTCCATTTACCTCATCCTGATCAAAACATAATCTCAATCTGTAAAATCTAACTTAATGCAAGATAGCAGAAAAACAGAATTTCACAACTTATCAAATAAAGTGAAACAGCTTAACTAGCTGACGACTATGATAAGCTAAACTAGAACTGTACACACAAATTTCAAAGGACTAACCAACCCGCATCCCTTCTATAAGTCACATTTCAGTATGTCTGAGATATTCTCTCCTTGCAATAACTTTTATTAAAAAACATGTAGTTGAATTCATAATTATCAAGTTACAAACTCAAAGCATGAGATATCACTACACTTATTGTGCCACATGTTTTTCCCGCAAGTAAAACACTATATTTCTATGTCCATTCACTCTATAGTCTATATACATACATAAACACACATTGATTCACTTTTTTTGAAATGGATACTGCAAAATATTCATGGCTAAAAACATATCTATGGTGCACGAGGCTTTCTTGCTGATGGCAGCCACCAGTTCTTATGTATACCGTTTTAAAATGTATACACACACACACAAGATGAATACATAAAAATGAAGACAGCTATTATTTACATGAACAAAATCCTTATCCTAAAAAAATTAGCATTTTTTGTCGGTAAAAAATAGCATTTTCATTTAATGCGTTTTTTAACAAGTAAAACCATTCCATGTCCTCATCAAGAGAATAACAATTTCATTGCACTAACAAAAGAGCAAACTGCAAGGGTTAAAGTAAACTTAAGAATAAATCAATCATAAAAGGAAGAGGCTTCATCAACATACAGCTACTCAGCTTAAACTTCACAGAAATATTACATGAAAAATATTCTAACCCTAGACTTGTTGTCTAAATATATTTGTTGAAGGTGAAAAGTCTAAATCTAGCTTTTTAGGACAACTAGATGCTTCTTGTCCTCAACTTCAACCAACATGAGAGACATTACTTGATGAAAAATAAAGGGAAACTAATATCAAATATGTACTAACTTGACATCACAGATAGTAAGCACACCACTAAAATCTCCTTTATGGCAACAACAGCTAACAAAGATATTACCTGCTCCAGCAGTAAAGAACCATCACCCATTGCATCTGTCTCTCTCAAATCTTCCGCCAATTCAACTACTTCATCATCTGAATGAGTACCAATGTCTTCACTGCCTTCAACGAACTGCACATTAAGTTTAACAGCTATAAAACAGGATGAAAAACAAGATGAATTTTTGACAGTCTACCCATTGTGACCCTCCTGTTGAATACCACACTTCACCAAATAACTCTTTCATGTTAGCACAAAGCTAAAAGATAAGGGAGACAAAAACAAAAGTATCTAGCATTTAAAATGAAGTGGTGTCCACTCCATCCCTTCCCCGGAGAAAAACTATCATACCCTCTCAAGATCATCTTCATCCTTTTTGGTGAAGCCACTGGCAGCAAGTTCCTTATCTAGAAAACCATAGCTTTTGTCTATAGCAGAAAAACAAGGTCTTCCATCTTCATCAGGTCCCTCATCATCATCTGTGATTTCTTGAAAAGTAAGATTGAACCTGAAACACAGTTGTAAGAAAACCATGAAGGAAAGTAGGAGATGAGCCATTAATTTAGATATAATAAATACAGACACGTGTGAGACCAACAATATATTTACATGAACTGTTCCATTAAGCATTAACAGGAGACGCTACATGCAAAATGCCATTTGCTAATAATAAACGTAGAGCAAATAATGCAAAACTAAAAGAGATTATATTATACAAAAGGAGAAAGATCACCAACGCAAAAAGGCAACAAAATGAACCCAATAACAGGAGTGACCAACATATAGACATATAGGGTGAAAAAATTCAGCAGAACAAAAACACTCATGCTTATATAAGATACAAATAAATAGTATCAAAACAGGCCAAAATAAATGTTAACCTTAATTCCCAAATTAAAAACCCTAATTAACATATTAGACATCAAATCCATTAACAAAGAAGCATCTGGCATCAGAAAAGCACTTGATTCTACAGGTAACAGTGGATAACATAGCAAGAGAAAGACACGGATCAAGCAGAAATCATCTACAAGCACATATGTGACAGTTTACAAAAGGAGTCATGTTCTATCCAACACAAATCAAACACTATCAAAGTCATATAACAATAAAAGAATATTTCCAATTCCCATGAAGTGATTCATTTCTAAGGCAGCTCTCAAGATAGTTTATCAATGACTACAACCAAAACCCTCAAAACTGATAGTGTACATCACAGATTTTGTCATTGTTCAGATCAGGTTCACACAGTCTATAGCACGATAGTAATCATGAAAAAGTAAAGATCAATCAAGCATAAAACTCAGTATCTAACCACCCAGTTCACAAATAAGTGGTACCATGATAATAACAAACCTCTTTCTGAAGAACTTAAAGATGCATTCAACATCACGGTCAAAGTACCTGCAGTAGAACAAATAATATGCAGTGAGGCACTAAGGCTGCAAACAGCATATATAATTACATATTTAATATTTGACTATCTCATTGAGAATAATAAAGTTTGGGCTTTCCCATTTTTTCTACCACATCAAAACAAAAGAATCCTGTAATTATCTTTAAAGTGATCTACTTCAAATGTTCCTAACCAAAAAAGTGCCAGCTCCTACTCGGGAATGTGATTATAACCATAAATATAATTTATACAAGCATAGAAAAGAAGGAAGCATCATAAAAAGTAAGGCAAAAGTTCATACATCTGCGCATTACGGTGTGATACAGACACCATTTGTGGAAAATCAATCATGGTTACTTTCTCATCATCATCAATCTGCAATAAATTGATAATAGCATCAACAAAAGGTTGAAGTTAATAATCACTACATAAAATAACAAAATCAGCAATCCATTGGACAAATTATGCCAACAAGTCAACGCAAAACTGGTGCAAAGACGAAGGACCACAATAAGGAAATCATACCATGATATTAAATTCATTGAAATCACAATGAATGAGACCATGCTCCGCCAGTCGAACAACTTGGTTAAGAATTGTCTCAAAAACTATCTCTGGATTTTGCAACTGCTTCACCTGAACCCTACATTCACAAATCCAAATAACATTTCGACCATTTACAATTGCCGTCCACAATTCTTTACTTTGATGCCAGAACAAATACCCTCCAAGCTCTCCCAATTCAAACAAAAATAAAAGAACCAGAAAAGGGGGAGAGGGAATAAAAAGTGTGAGCCCAATTAAGAACGGGCAAATGAAGAAAACAATGAAATTTAGGAAAGTTGGCATGAGAAACTACAAAATATAACAAACCCGAGACAAACGGTGCACTTAAGAGTGCATCATGTTCTTAGAAATTTGTACATTCATGTGAATGCAATAATATTCAACGTTCAAAACACCAATGTACCATTGTAATTATAACAGTTATCTTTAGCTTGCATGACCAATGATTTGCAACTACAATAATTAAAGATCATAATGACACGCCTAGAACATTTTTTCAGGTAATAATAAATTAACTGTGGCAAAAGCTAATCATAGAAGAATTATCTTAAATTTAATCAGCACAAACTTCAACAGAAAATTAATTGATTGCAATAATCGCGTGGATAAAAATAGTGTATGTACGAGTATGATGTGAGAGTAAAAGATACTCAATAAGAGAAGACACTCACAGAGGGTAACCTTGGACCAGTGACATGACTACACAGTGTCTGTTCCACTCTACAGCTTTAGGAACAGGAAAACCATGCTCTTCCAAAGCCTGCTCAAGCAAAGCATGAATCATATGAAAAATCAACCATGAAGATAACCACCCTATTATAAATTCAAAACAAAAAAGAAAATGCTAGAGACAAACCTTCATGAATGCAAATTCTTTAAGGGCAGCAAGCCTAGACAAATACAACCAGTTAAAACTGCTACGATGCCTTAGGTAGTCACGCTTTGATTTGACAGCTCTAAATGAAACTCTGCCAAGCCTATGCAACTTCATTGCTAGAACTGTCCCATCTTCACAGGCAACCTCAAAGATATCTATCAAAGCAGAACTACATTATTTATGAAATGAAAGTCTGATGTGGCAGCAAAAGGGTTGAGGTTTCGCAATATGAAAATTAAACTTTTCAATCAATGAGTAGCATGTTTATAAGCAGAAAACAGAAATATACCAGACTCCTTTCCAACACCAATCTGGCGACCAACAGCTTGAAACACTCCCTTGTTCACCATTGCTTTAATGGCAAGAAAATCATAGCCAA
The DNA here is from genome assembly GCA_037074515.1 of Mimosa bimucronata. NCBI lineage: Eukaryota > Viridiplantae > Streptophyta > Magnoliopsida > Fabales > Fabaceae > Mimosa > Mimosa bimucronata. Next base: position 9,575,521 of record CM073443.1, on the reverse strand, counting down.
GATAGGTAAGGCGGAAACCATCATCTACATCAACGCAAGTTTCAATTAAAAAGAATATTGGATATGAACTTGAATATAATACATACTACACAATACAGATAAGAGGTCACCAACATTTAGAAGAGTCGTGGTGCAACAACTTATTCTTGAGCAAATTTTTCAAAACCTTGTAAGTGCCTCCACGTCTATACAATAGTTGGAAAACCAATTAATAATGTCAAAGGTAAAGTTCAGATGATAAAGGAAAAAACATTGGTTGTTCAACATTCTATCGAAACATACTTGAGACGTGCTATGCGGTCAATGAGTTCAACAGGTACAATCTCATGCTGGAAAAAAAAAAAGTATCAATCAGCTCAGAACAAGTGACAAAAGATAAACCCGCTTCACCCCCAATCTTTTTGCATGAAAATGCGCAAAAATAACACTAAAAATAGCACTTAAATCATATCCAGTGTAGAATATGAGAGATACATACATTCCTCATTCCCAGCTCAACAGCAGTGAGAACCCTAAAATCATCTTTGGAGAGATATCTCAAGACATCCACGTCAAGCTTCATTGTCTCTTGTCTTACTCCCTAACTGTTAATAAGGTTGCTTTACTATGCCTTCAAACTGTAAAGATAAAATAATTTATAAACGTTAACCTTGCATGTGACCGGAATGAAATCACATATGATTGCAATATCTTCAAGAAAAAAGGCCTCAAATATCTAATTAGCTTAGAGTGCGACTCTCTTAACCATAACACTGCAGATTGGTGGAACCTGCAAAAGCTCCAACACAAGAAAAGTCACAATTCAAGGTGATTTTGTGAAGAGATTTCGGCGGGGAGGGGAAGAGATTTCTCGATGACGAGGGTTTATTAAGGAATCAGCTCACCTATTGATATATTTTTAAAAAAATGTTTTTTATTCAGATTTCTCAAGTCTCAACTAATGATCCAAAATTCCATTAAAAAATGGGGAAATTAATTATATTAAGTTCCAAAACAAACGAAGGAGATACGCAAGATTCCAGAGTATTGAAGCAGTAAAGTAAAAGCATTCAACCCACACCTTGTTGACGATGAAGACTCACTAGTCACTACCCACAACTTGTTGGACTTTCTTACAATTTTTCCATTATCATCTTAATCTGGATTCTGTAAACTCAATTCCTCAAAATTCATGCACTACCTAAAACATCATCAGGTTTAAACACCCAATTCTCGAAAACAAATTGCTTGACTTCCTTACAATTGTCTTGGAAATTTAAGACTAAGAGAAGTGAATCTAACACAGGTTTAGATATTGAAGGTATCAGTAAAAAGGAGAAAGTACCAATGTCTAAACTTGTACGGACTGAGATACCTTTAAGCAGATATGGACCACAATGACCCACGACGACTATCCAAGCAGACGTTCACGCTTGATGAGCGGCGACGGTGGAGAGCTAAACGATGGAGAGTGAGCGAAGATTTTAACCCTGCGTGCATATATAACCTAACACTGAATGTGTTTTTCTCTGGATTATAGGAGGGGCAAAAGGGTATTTTACATTATTTGAACTTAGTATATGATCGAGGGGAAATCATAGTGAGGTCCCTGAAAATAAAGACAATGGGTGAAAGTCCCATAAGATCAGTGAATAATTTGAGAGTGTAAGTGAAAAATAAAAAATTGGTACATTTGTTAAAATACACACAGTGATTTTCCTAAAAATTTATACTATTATATTTTAAAAATATCAAATCGTTATATTTTTCAGAAATTTAGTCAAGTTTATAAAATAAATTAATATTTTTTATGACAATTATTAAAACGAAAATTTAGCAACTGATTATTTATTTTATTCATATAATTACATATAAATCAAAATAATGTCTCTCGGGTTTAATTGAGGCATTCTGTGGGACACTACTTCAATTAAGTTCCTTCCTTGATATGTAATTCATTTTTGCAAACAAATTCACAAACCGATTCAGCAATTACAGATCTAAATCATCATTTAAAATCAAGAGACCAAGTCATCCAGATTCCAACTACAATGGCTTGTTTGGCTGGACTTATTCCAGCCAAATAAGTTCTTATTTTCATAAATAAGGACTTATTTTCAGATAAGTTATTTTGAGTATGTTTGTCTCGACTTATAAAAATAAGTAACTTATAACTTATAAGTCAAAATAAGTATAAGTTCTTTTTTCAACTTATGACTTATGACTTATAAGTCACTTTTTTTGTGGACCCCACAATTCTAACTTATTTTACACATCAAATCACAACTAACCCAAACATAAATCACTTTTTCAAAAGTCCATCCAAACATACATCTCATTACACAATATGACTTATGACTTATAAGTCACTTTTTTTAACAGCCCATCCAAACATAAATCTCATTACACAATCTGACTTATTTTCAGTTTGACTTATTTTCAGTTTGACTTATCTATAAATCACTTTTTCAGAAGTCCATCCAAACACACCCATAACAATACTGAAGAGACTCACAATCACAGTTCACATTACAATTTACAAACATAAAATCAGTAAGTCAACAAATTTTTCAAAGCTTACAAAAAAAAAAAAAAAAGCAAATTCCTCTCAAGAAGAACAAGTAATCAATCAGCCAGTGTAGGCATTAAATCGTTCATGAAGAGATACAGAATAACAAAATTCAACAGCTCATTTCCAAATTGTTGCTTAAGATGGTTGCAACTAAAAATTAAACAGAGAGGAACATAGATTAGAGAGAACCTGGGCTTCTTGAGTTGTTTGCTGCATAATGATCGATCGTGAGGAGAGTGGAGACTGAAGTTGAGGTCGAGCTCAAGTGACTTCTTTGCTTCTATGCTGCAGAGACGGTTCAAGGAATGACACAGTGATAATGGATTAGGGGTTAAGAGTTGTCCTTTCCTTTTTCTTTTTTCTCTTTGGGCAAAGGGTCAAAAATGACCATATTCTTATGTTTAATGTGCACTTGATACCTTCTACTTTTTTTTTTTTTTTTTTTTGCAAAAATAACCATAAACTTTTTAAAAAGAGGCAAGAATGACAGTACCGTTAAATCTGTAAATTGCCGTCACCTTTTTACTTGACCCACATTATATTTTTATATTATTATTTTAATATTTTAATTAAAAAAACTCACTCCCTCCCTCTCTCCCGCCAACCCTATTACCCAATGCCGCATAAAATCAACTCTATTACCCCTCTCAGCTAATCTGTTTCCATGAACACCCAGAACTTTGTTACATTCAAGAATCAAGGATTCCACTAATTAAAAGCTTGTACAAAGAAACAAAATCACCAACCCACAAATTGCCCTTACTCCAGTATAGCACCTAATTAAGTAGTGAACTTCCTCTCCTTGACTTATCCCCACATTTTACTCTCAAAAAAAACTCTTTTATAAGATCTCTTCGCATCTTCGCCGGAAAACAAGATCTGTTTCCGATTACCGACGGTTTTTGCGAGGGCGGAGCTGGCTCTGAGGGCCAATGCAAGGATGAATCACTACAAAAAAAAAAGGTGTAATAGTCACGGTTCTTATGTCACGGTTTCCAAAACCGTGACAAACACATGAAAATTGTCACGGTTTTTTGTAAAAAAACCGTGACAAAATGATGACAAAAATCGGGGGGGGGGGGAAATCTGACAAATTTGTCACGGTTTGTCCAAGGAACCCGTGACAATTGAGGCGGGAAAGTTGGAGGGAACAAATTTGTCACAGTTTACCACTAATAAACTGTGACAAAGGTTAAATTACTTTTTCTAAAATATTTTTTTTATAATTTTCAACAATTTGTCACGGTTTCCTAAGGGGAAACCGTGACCAAAAAAATTTGTCACGGTTCCAACGGGAACCGAGACATCAGGTCACGTTTTCTGTTTGGGAACCGTGACGTGTTGTCACGGTTTCCCGTAGGAAACCGTGACATATTGTCACGGTTTTCTATTTTGTGTCACAGTTTTGCTAAACCATGACAATTTACTCCTATAAATTCATCTGAACCGTGACCATAAGGTGTGGTAGAAAACCGTTAAAAATCTACGTCACACTTGCATTGTCGTTTTCTTTGAATTAGGATTATATATACAAATGTCATCCGACAGAGATAGGGGTAAAGGAATCGAGCAGCCTAGACGAATACCAAGAGGGGGTTCTCCTGGAGACGCTCGGCACAGAGGAACAGGAGGAGGGAGAATACCGGTTTATATACCGTCTCAAAATTATCAAACCGGACAGAGTAGTGACACACAATTTCCTAATGTTCCGCCAAATATAGGAAATTTTAGTATAGACGATTTCGATTTGGACGACGAATTCTTCAATGATTTTCATGTCTCAGGGGAAGTACCAGAAGAAGGGGACACGATGAATAATGAGGTGAACAACCAACCAACCCGCCCCCCACAAACATCTTCATGGGGAAACGGATATTCGGTTGATGTTATAGGTAAATAAAATAATATCTTGTTATTTGTTGAAATTTTTTTGAGTTATTAAATTAATGTTAATTTAATTATTATTTAATTTGTGACATTTTGTAGATGAAGAAGGCAGGGTCACCAGGAGGATGCTGGATGTGACAGCATTATATCAACTGGAACGGGGCCTACGAGTTCTAGTGCCCTTCAATGATGGATATAGACAACCCCAATGTGAGGGAGGCAATTTATTCAACAAATTTTGTTCCAATTTAGGCGGGAAGTGGCTGCGTTTTCCACTTGACAAAAAGACTTGAAAGCAGGTCCACGAAGAAAATAAAGAGGCGGTATGGAATGAGATTGTGAAGGTAATAATTTGAATTAGAAAAATAAGTGAATTTGTTAAATTCATCATAGTCTTATATAAAGCATCTGATAAATTGAAATTCACAGGAAAAGTTTTTAATAGAAGAAGAAGTAGCAATGAAGGATTATGCTTTTATGAAGATGAATGAAGCGTGGAAGAGCAAGAGGCATCGCCTCTATGATAGAATGAAAGGGGATGGCACAAAAACCGACGATGAGCTTATAGCAAATGTGCCAGATGGGGTTCCTCCCGATATGTGGGAACGTTTTATCCGCTTTAAGAGAAGTCCAGCATCTAGGGTTAGTAAACAGTTTATGAAATTATGTTTAAAAAATTTATTACACAATATGATAATTAAATGAAGTTAATTTAAAATGTATTTGTATTTCAAATGTTGTCTTTGCAGAATGCAGATAGGGGTGCCAAAAAAGTCGTCCATCACACCCTCAGAACAAAATCCATATCAGTTAGATACAGCGAGTTAGTGAGTAAATTGTTGAATTGATTGATTTGCTGTACATTTGATTTTACAGACTTACAATTTAAAATTTGTGTAGGAAGAAGAGGCGGAAGCGGAGGGAAGGCAGACTAACTATGGGGAGCTATACACAATAACTCATAGACATAGGGACGGCGGTGCTGTCTCCGAACATACTGAGCGGCAAATTGTAAGTCATTTAACGTGGTATGAGAACATGTATTTATTAGGTATATATATTTAATTACAAATTACAAATTTATTTCTTATTTGTAAAGGAACGCATCCGACAAACTCAGGAGCGCATGAGCCAAGAGGAAGCGTCAGGAGAGTCACGGAATCCTATAGCCGCCCTAAGAGCGGCATTTGACACTCCAGAGACCCCGGTCGGGTCCGGGGAATGGGGTTAGGTGCACAGCCCAATAAGATATATGGGAAGTGCAGTACGTCTAAGGCTGGAACTTCCTCTAGTAAGAAGAAGTCGTGCGTCAATCCATCTGGAGAATGGGTTGCCAGCTTCACTAGGCAAGTAAATAAGTTCGGGGGTTACATGGACGAATGGCGTGAGAAAATGAATGCATTTGTACGAGATTCGTTTGCAGTGAGCTACCCTGGAGTTGAACCACCTAGTATGCCTGAACCTCCTCCAATATTTAGATTCCATCCCCCTCCACCTTCTGAAGGTGATGATGTTGTTGTCAGTTCAAGGCCCCGAGATGAGGCAGCGGATAATGGAGATGAAGATGATGATCAGTAGTTTTTTTAATGTTGTATGTGTGTTTGTTTAAATTTGGACATTTGCTTATTTAAATTTGGACCTTTGTTTAATTTTGAATGTAAGTTCTAATTATTTTTCTTAGTAGTTTAATTATCGCAAGTTTATTGTTTTAAATATGTCAGTATATAAATTTGACACTTTCTTTTCTCTTAATTATTACATTTTGAAAAGTAGAGATAAAAAGATGTGCATATATATTACATCGAATAAATACATCAAATTATTACATCGAATAATTACATCACATTATGACATCAAATTAAATTATCCTAATACACTCTAACCCTCAGTCGTTGTCCGCTTCCCTGACAAAAGGAACACAAATTAATTAGCAACAATGAAATTAAACTAGATTAAATAAAAGTTAAGGTCACATGCTGTAAATATAAGACTTTAACGTACCAAACTAAAGGAAGATCGCCGTCTCTTTCAAGGAGGAAATTCTCAAAATTGGTCGGTTCGAAAGGCTCATTCTTGTAGGTAATGTTATCACCATTGCCCATGTCATAGAGATCTCGAGGTTTCAGATGAACAACCATATGCCAATCCTTATGCTTTTCATCTGCAACATAGTAAACCTGTTGTGTCTCTGATGCTAAAATGTATGGCTCATCATCTTCAGATTGACCGGTGTGAACTAGCCTAGAGAAATTGACCGATGTGATTCCTAATTCATCTGTATTCAATCATCTTGAAGTTGTTGCGTTTACCCATGAACACTTGAACAGTGGAACCATGAAACGACCTTGATAATTAAGTTCAATTATATCAACTAGCCTTCCATAATAAGGTACTCCTCCATACTGCATGGTACCATCTTTGCTGCTCGCATAACTTCTTGTGCCGAAAGTGCCAAAAAGGCCCAAGTTTTGAGTCAATAGGCCTTCATCCCGAAAAACCGTGCAAAATTTGAAACCGTTGACGTTGTATGCTGTAAATCTTCTTGTGTGATCTAAAGGCCCCATTACAAGAGCTTTCAAATCAGGAGAGTGTGCAGTGTGATCATTCATTATTCGACGCGTGAACCATGATGGGAATTCTCTGTGGACTCTCTTATCAACCTCAGCTGATGTGTTTGTCCGGATCCTTAGTTGACGTTTGACATAGCTTCTGAATTCCCTGGAGAAATTATTTAAATGAGTGAAAGATTATATTGCATTACCCGAAAACAAAAGGTAGGCTCGCTTTAAGGATCAAGTCATTCATACCGTAGGAATGGATCAACTTGACTGCAATTTATCAAGACATGCCAGTGTGCTTGTAGCTTGTCCATCTCAGTTAGTTTGAAATTGTCACTTCCTCTCAATGCCTTGCCAACATACGAGATTAAAGGTTCATCAGGTGAAATGCTTGTTTTAAGACGATCGTCTACCCGAGGTGGATGGTTGAAAGATGTCTCTATGTCATCGAAATATCTTGAGCAAAAATATAGAACCTCATCCCCTAAATAGCCTTCAGCTATAGAACCTTCTGGCCTTGCTTTATTTCTTCATAAGATTTCAACTTGCCAAGAAACCTGTAGAAGACATAATAATACATGTTTAAAGATTCAGTAACAGTTCAGTTGGGAAGTTTAAATTTGTATGATAATTAGAAGTAAAATAATTACGTACCTCTCCATAGGATACATCCATCGATATTGCACTAGGCCAGCTAACTTTGTTTCATGAACAAGGTGTATTGTTAGGTGAACCATGACAGTGAAAAAGGATAGAGGGAATATCATCTCCAAATGACAGGGTGTCAGAATAATTTTTTGTTGCAGTTGATCAAGTTCATCTATCACCAAAACCTTTGAACACAACTGTCGAAAGAAAGTGCACAGACCAACCAGGACAATGGATACATCTGGAGGAAGTGTATTTTTAATTTCCATTGGAAGTAGTTGCTGCATTAGAACATGAGAGTCATGACTCTTAAAACCAACAACCTTGTGAGCATGCGTATCAATGCAACGTGATATATTGTTTGAATATCTATCAGGAACTTTAATATTTTTTAAGATTGCCAAGAAGATGTCCTTGTTTTGTTTTGTAAGAGTGAATTTAGCAAACTGGAATTTATCATTGTCATCTGGCCAAGCATCTTGACGCACTCCTATGACACATAGATCTTTCCTTACTTGAAGATGGTCTTTAGACTTCCCCGATTCATTGAGCAATGTATATAGTACTTTATCACACACATTTTTTTCAATATGCATGACATCAAGACTGTGTCGTAACAAATTGGTATGCCAATATGGGAGAGTGAAGAAAACGCTTATCTTGCGACATTGTTGAGGCTCCAAAGATGACGGCCTGTTGACCTTCCTACTCACATTAGCAGAATCAACAGCCTTTCCAAATTTGAATTCAACATCTGCAAGCTGCTCTAAAATCTCTAAACCAGATAATATTTTTGGGGCCGCTCTTTTCTCCTGTTTCCCATTAAAATGCTTTCGTTGCAATCTAAACTTGTGTCCTCCGTCTAAAAAACGTCGATGACCCATGAAACACCACTTCCGACTGTGTGGAAGGCGGACTGAGTCAGAGTCAAAATTGCAAGTGGGGCAGGCAAGGCCAGTATGAACATTCCATCCAGATAATGTCCCTAAGCCCGGAAAGTCACTGATTGTCCACGTCAAGGCTGCACGCAAATTGAACAGAGTCTTGTCGAATGCGTCATATGTTTCTATGCCATCATTCCACAGGTCTATTAGCTCATGCATAAGTGGTTGGAGGTAGATATCAATATCATTACCGGGTGCTTTTTTCCCCGGAATGATCATGGACAAAATAAAGGAGCTCTACTTCATGCACATCCATGGTGGAAAGTTATACAGCACAAGGACAACCGGCCAAATACTATAACTCGTGCTTAGGTTCCCAAAAGGATTGAACCCATCAGTTGCGAGAGCCAGACGCACATTTCTTGGATCAGCAGAAAATTAGGGAAACTCACAGTCGAATGCTTTCCATGCTTCTGCCTCACATGGATGTCTTAACTTGCCATCCGGATTCTTGTCAACGCTATGCCATCTCATGTGCTCAGCCATCTTAGAAGACATGAACAGCTTTGCAATCGAGGTTTCAACGGAAAATATCTGAAAATCTTTGTCGGCTTCTTCTTTTGCCTTTTTCCCTTTCGCACCGGTCGGTATCTGGAAGCGTTACACTGCTTACATGTCTCTCTTTCAGCATCGTCTCCCCAATACAACATACAATCATTCAGACATGCATCAATTTTTTCGTAGTTCAACCCAAGCTTATTTATAATTTTCTTTGCCTCATAAAAAGACGGAGAAATCTCCGCTTCGGGGAATGCATCATGCAATAATTCAAGTATCATAGATATGCCCTTATCAAATATACCGCATATGCACTTTATATGATATAATTTAACCAAAAAGGATAATTTAGAGTACTTCTTACAATTAGGATATAAAGACTTATCTGTGTCGTCCATTAATTGGTAAAACTCACGAGCTGCGTTGTTCCTATAAAACACTGGATCAAATCCTTCTGCTTCATCACCCACGTTGTCATGAGGAACGCCAAAAGCATCACGAAAAGCATCATTAATCGGGTCGTGTTCATCACCTAATTGAACTGCTGCTTGCAAACTTTCAGCAAACGGATCATATATCATGTCGGGTTTTTCCCCATGTAGACAACAAAATGTATATCCTACTGGGAAAGGCTTCACAATTAAATGTTCCCTAACAATTTTCCGTGGATGCCACTTCTTACACTTGCATTTGGGACATGGACATAGGATCTTCCCTTTACAACAAGCATGAGTTGTAGCAAAATCTAAGAAACCATTCAATCCATCCAAATAAATGGAACTCGTTCGAGGAAACTTTATCCATGATTTATCCATGGGTTGATGCAAATGTTGTAGGGAAAAACAATTGAGAAAACAAGGAATTTTTGTTTTTGCAATGTCTCCATTACCATTTATTATATATATTACATTAAACCGTTACAATAACATGTCCGTTGGAACCTTTGTCACGGTTGTTTAGATATAAACCGTGACAAATACATAATAAAGGGAAATATGACCGTTGGGAATTATGTTGGTCACGCATTTTTGTCATGGTCCAAAGGAAGAGAACCGTAACAACTTTCCGGTTTTGTCACGGTTTACCTGGTAAACCGTGACAAAAAGGGCCTTTGTCACGGTTCAAATAATAGAACAGTGACAAAACTCTGTCACGGTTCCAACCTTGACAAGTGGCGTTTTGTCACGGTTCCAACAGTGACAAAACGCTATGTGTCACGGTTGGAACCCTGACAAAACGCAACTTGTCACGGTTTTAGTGGTAGAACCGTGACAAATAGACGTTTTGTCACGGTTCTACGTAGAGAACCGTGACAAAAATGTCACGGTTCATTTCTGACACCCGTACACGTTGGTTGATTTAACATTTGCCTAATGCGCCTTAGGGGTTAAAATCAAGATTTAATCCAAGGATTACAATATAGGTTGCAACCCCGGGTCGTTTCACTTGAGGAGTCTTTTAACCTACCTAAACTAGCTAATGCAATTAAAACAATAAAAGGTATGGGGGGTTTTGGTTTGAAAATTCATTTCCTAAAACTATTGACGAATGCAATTACTTGTTTTTGGTATTTTAGATTAATGGGTGAAAAGAGTTTGGATTAGGGGTGCTTTTATAAAATGGGCTTTGGTAGTGTTTCGGTGGCTCTCACGCTTCATTAAAATTGATATTGGGAGTTAAAAGATGCACCAAGTATAATTGAAAAATCCCCAAGTAACCACTAGGGGTCCACTAGCCCTAATTAATGACTAATTAAGCAACCACTTTCTTAGCCATTACTTAGGGTTAGTGTTAAGTTTCACTTGGTGTGTGTTGAAACTTGAGTTTTGAAAACCGATTCCTCTCAAGAATGTGCAACCACAACATTCAATTGGATAAATCAAGCTACACAATCTAGCAACCACTAAAAATCATATAGCATCACAAATCCAATAGAAAATTTGAACATACATATCATTCAATTAACATAACTCAATGTCCAACACAAATATTTCAAATTGTAACATCCTAAAAATTTAATTAAGGATTAGTGGGGGTAAACAGGAATTCATTAATGAAAAATGATGGATTATAAGAATATTTGAAGGATTTTGAGGATTTTAAAGGACTAGTTTTTCCCTTATTTGGAGGATAATAACTTTGAAGAAATTATTTTTAGGCTCAAAAGAGGTTATTGTGGGAGTAAATAAATAAAAGATATTATAGGGAAAATTTTGAGAGTAAAAAGAAAATTTTTGGTTCAAAAGAAATATCTTATTTGAGGATTTTAGGACCGAGTAGTGAATTATTCCCAGTCTTTTTACTATTCTTCCCGTGACTCTTCCCGTGACTCTGCCCGTGATTTCAAACTTTTCACTATTTCAATTATTATTTCCTCAACCAATCACACTCAACTACTATTTATATATATTATATTATTATTATTACTATTCAACTACTATTTCAATTATATATATATAAACACACGATTCCTTCAATTCCATCCTGCGCCTCTGAGCCTCTTTCTTCGTTCTTTCATTTTCCTTTCCTCATATACCACCATTATTACTCCTTTCACCGAACTTATCAGAATCCGTCGGTGTAGGAATAGTGAGTTTTTCGGCCAACTAAGCACATTTTTGGAATCCCGTAAGTCTCCTCTATCTTTCTATGTCATTAGTTTTTCGATTTGTTATACTTGAAAAATTAGACCTTGTCTAAATTGGTAATTTTTGGGAGTCCTAAAATTAATAAATTGAAGCTTAGGCCTCGATTATGAGTTTTTCTAAGTATATTTTTCATTGTATGAGGTTTTTCTTAATTATTGGAAATTTTTGGATTTTTAAATATATTGAAAATTAGGACTTTTGATGATCTGCGGTACTAATAATTAAATTGATAATTTTAAATTTTTATTAAGGTCATATGAGAAGATTTAATTGATTGGTTTGACTAGAATTTGGACCCAAGAAAATATTGGTAAATTAAAGTTTTGGATAAGTGGGATATTGTGTAGGTAATTGTATAATTATGAATTTAAGGGGATAGTTTATGCCCAACAAAAATATTAATGAGGTTAATTAAATTAGATTTGGTGTAGGCCTTGATTTGGAAAAGGGAATATTTTTAGGCTTGAATTTGACTTTGTTGAGCTATTAAGGTTTTGAAAATAAATTGTGGATTAAGGAATGAATTTTTGAGGTTAAGAAATAATTGGAGGATGTTTAGAAAATTTCATTTAGGCTTGAATTTTATAAATTGGTATTAGTGATGAATTATGGGGATTATTGGATGTTAAGGTTTAAAATAAATGGGTATTGGAAAGATTAATATTTAGGCTGGGATATATGTACAAGTGGATTAGAGATGAATTTTGGGGATAAGGAGGGAGAATAAATGTTGAGTAGAAATTAAATTAAGTGAGGGCATGGAAAGGGTAATTAGTAATTTAATTCCTATGTATGAATTTGTTTTGGTAGGCGATTAATTATAATATTCTATGTAGTGTTTGAGCTGTCTTGAGTCTGTACGGGGGAGCTGCACTATTGTGAGATTGGTGCCAGCTATCAGGTAACCGCTTTCTGCTTGTTTATGTGTGTGTGTAGTGTTAGTAAGAAATTTGAAATATTATTATTTGAAAATTATGATGTTATATGGAGATGAGATTTTGAATCACAATTGAGATTTGATTATCAATTGATGATTGATGAGATATGGAAATGAGATCTTGGAATATTAATATTTTTATAATAAATGTCCTGTGGAGTATTATTTTGAAATGGCATAAATTTGTGATGTGAAATATTTGAAACGGAAATATATGTGGTTTTGGAAATTATTTAATATATGTATATTATGAAAATACTGGAAGGCCTGGTGCCTGATTGTGGTGTTGCATATCTATGTGTTGTATGTGAGAAATTATTTGGGTATGTGACACCGGTGAATTGGAAATTGTGCCATCACGTGATGAGGTACCATGTTGCGCCACAGGGACTAATTGATATATTATGAGAAATAAAGGAGAGAAAGACGAAAGAGGGGATATCGCCCCTTACGGATTCAGAAATGACAGAGATCCTTCTAATCTGTGGTACTATTCAGGGAGGGTAGAGAGTCCCTCGTGAATTGTACCGTGGTGATCAGGGGCGGGTGGAAGGTCCCGACTGGTCCCACATGTTTTCCCAACATTTCTAGTAAGATTTGTTTGGGTTATCTGTAATTATCAATGATATATATACTATTCTTGAGGATGAATTGTGATGGGTTATTCCACAATTATAAAACGATGAAAAGAGATTTTGGGAATAAGACGTGCATTATATGTGAATACCTGAGCATGCTTCTGAATTGATATATATATACATGTATGTATTCCACTGGACACCTTGCTAGCACACACCACACGTAGATGAGTAGTCAGTGGTTGCGTTTTGGGGCTACCCCCCGTTGATCTCACTTTTGCAGGTCCCAGGAGTGAAGTAGGAGGTCAAGGGAAGGATCCGGGAACTTCTCACTGATATTGTGAGATATTCTGGACCAGAAAGACAGGAGGTATTGCCACATTTAGGATCATATTTTGTATAATGCTTCCGCTGAACCTTGCTATTATTCTGGGGAAAAATTATTGAATAATACCTATTATGGTATGGAATCTTGTGGATGATGGGTGGAGATTAATCATGGTTATGGAAATTTTCTGTGATTGTACTGGGGAGAAAATTATATTGTGATGACGGAGATTGGAGTTGAGGTTTGAATTAAAAAGATAATATCTAAATATTATGGAAAGATCTTTTTCTAACTATGTTAGCTGTTTTACTCAGCAAGTTCCTTTCCTAACATAGTTAGTGTTTATATTATGAGTTAAGTTGATTAAGTGTACTTAAAAAGTGTATTTGGGAGGTAAATGTTACAGAAATCATAGACAATGAAGAAGAAAAATCATGCATCCAATCCAAATATACAAGAGAAATGCAACCACAATACTTAATACATAAGGAAAAGAGCATGAGAAAACAAATAACTTCCCTATTTCGCCCATTGAAGCTCAAGCCACCTTCACACCACCAAAGCACCAAGATTCTAGCCTATCATGTCTTCAAATTCGTGCCCAAGAGGACCCATGATGATAGCCTCCATGAATGAAGAAGATAGAAGGAAAAGTAGAGTGGAAATGGAAGATGGAAAGGGAAAGAACAAGAAAAACAGTGAAATTTGAGGTGAAGATGAGTGGGGATGAGAGGATTTGAGTGGGGAATGAGGATAGATGATGGAACCCTAGGAGAACTGAGGTATTTTCGTGTTTGGAGGCTTGGAGAGGTGATTTTCGGGTGTTAGGAACTATTTATAACCCCCTAGGAACCCTAGAATTCGTAACAGCGCGTTGCTGATGCGTTCCGCTCGCCGCGGCGAGCTAACGTTGATTCTGGAGGTTTTGCTGGGAGATGGCCGTGAGCTGGCCGCGGCGAGGTCAAGGCGAGGTCACGTTGATTTTGCCCTCTTGTTTTGTTTCTGTCCAGCATTCTTCTCTGCAACTTGGCCCTTCCATTGGGTGTGTTCCTTCCATGATCTACACATAAAATGGACCTAAGATAGCATCAAAATGTTCTTGAAAATAGGTTAAACAATAAATCATGCTAATTATGCCCAAATTGCCCTTTACTAGAACAAATTCCAACAAAGTGTGCAACAGTCAGAAATTACCCTAATTAGGTGCAATTACCCCAAGAACATGCAACAATCCAATGATTTTATTAATGAAAAGTGTATAAAAATATGGTGCAATCATTGGTCACGGTTTTTTAATAAAAAACCGTGACAAAATGCAGTCCGATTTCAGTATAGAAAGCCCCTCCCACTCATTCATTTGTATGCCTCTCTCTTCTCTTCGCATCTATTCTCTTCGCTTTGGAATGTTATGCGCTGCTCTTTCTTCATTCTATTGCATTTTTGTTGAGTAACGATTTGTTCTTTTAATTATATGTATACATATTTAATTTATATATTTTGTATCCCAATTTCTAATTGTTTTTTTTGGCCAAATAATTGTTTAAATTCTTTGATTGCAGGTGTTTTTTGATTTTTCTGAATATAATTGTTCTTTTCAAATTATCTTATTGTTATATGATAAATTGAAATTGTAGTGAGGAATGTAATAGTTGATTTGTTGTACAAATATTTTTGGAAAGTAATAATTATTTTAAAAAATAAAATGTGTTAAAACGTGAAAAAATTTGCTTTGTAATATGTTTAACAAAAATAAAAAAGAAAGTTGCTGGAAAAGAAAATTAACACAACCATGACATTGTCACGGTTAATTTTAGAACCGTGACAAAGATGTCACGGTTCTTATTCGAAGCGTGACACATGTGTCACGGTTCGTGTAGAAACCGTGACAAAATTTTGTCACTGTTTTTCATTAAAACCGTGACATATTTGTCACAGTTTTCCAATAAAACCGTGACTAAATTGGCTCGATTCGCTAGCCCCAAGACCAGATTTGTCACAGTTTTGGAATGTGAACCGTGACAAATATTTCCTCGTGTCACAGTTTTTATAATCTTTGTCACAGTTTGAAAAAACCATGACAAAATTGCTTGTCTCGGATGTTTTTGTCACGATTTTGAAAACCGTGACAAGGGCACTTTGTCACGGTTAAAACCGTGACAAATGTCATATTTCAACCGTGACTAATGTCCAATTTTCTTGTAATGAATCAACAGCCATTGTTGAGAGATAAAGCAAAGAGAAATTGAAAGTAGCTGAGATCTTCACTGATGAAATGGTTTTAGAAAAAGAAGACGGTGGCCGAAATGCCAAAGCTCCTAGCAACCTGTCAGCCACAAATGTTATGCATTAGCTCATCAGATCGTCATTCATCCCCACCAGAGCACACGATAAAGCATCACACATGAACTCTCTCTCAATATCCCTTGCTTCACGAATGATACTCTTTACCCGATCCTCACTCAGCTTCTTCCTCAACAGCTCAAACAGCAGGCAAGCAGAGTCACGGTGAAGCCCTTCGTCCCGTAAAACCTACTCGTTCGACAACGTAAGACCTGGCATCGAACCTAAACCTCCTTCATGAACCAACTGACTAAATTCTCAAGGACGATACCATCAGAGGCAGCGAAGAAAGCAAGGAAGCTTCAAGACGCTAGAGATGGCCGCGTTACACTTCAGTGGCAACATAGGTTCGATTTTTCTGCTGCTTTGACTTTTCTCACTTATGAATGTTTATTTTTCTTTTTGCATGGTTCAGAGCAACTTGCTTTCAGATTTCTTCTTGTGTTTTGGTAATATGTTGCTTTGTTCAGATTCACCCACGAGTCCTCCTTTTGTTTTTAGTCATTGGAGAGAGGGAGTGAGTTTTTTTAATTAAAATAATAATATAAAAATATAATGTGGGCTCCACAAAAGAAAAAAGGTAACGGCAGTTTACAGATTTAACGGTATTGTCATTTTTGCCCCATTTTAAAAGTAGGAGGTGTCAGGTGCACATTAAACATAAGTATAAGGTCATTTTTTACCCTTTGCCCTTTTTCTTTTTACCTTAAGATTTAGGGTTTGAATTTGGGAAAATTAATTACAGGATCCCTAGATATAATTTAATTAAGATGAGGTACTATGAATTCCCCAAATTAAGCTGAGATCACACGAAGTCACCTAGTTAAACTGAAGTTTGTAGTTTTGGTTAGAAAGTTATTTTATTCTAGCCAAAAGTTGTTAGAGAGTAAAAATTAAAAAATTTGTGATTAATACTCATAATGTCACAAAAGCCCAAAAGTTGTCACTGGTCAACCGTTATTAGTTACTAAAAATTTATAACAATTGTGAATAACTGTCGTAATGTTGTATAAAGGCCTCAAAATGTTGTTATTGTATGATCAAACTTTGTTAATAAGGTTATTTAACCCGAATTGGCAAGACCGAAAGGGGATAAAAATTAGAAAATAATTTTTACCTTAAATATTAATTCAATACCTTGAATCATTAACAAACTAGTCATATATTTATTCAAAATTCTTTACAATTTCTTTGACATATTGACATTGTAGTATCAATATATCATCCAATTAATAATTAATCATTAAATTTTTTTCATAGTTAAATATCAAATTAGATAAATGATAACAAAATATTCATATTAGTCACTAAACTATTAGTTATTAATATTGTTGTCAAACTCACGAGTTAATACTTTGATTTTTACTGTTTTTACAATTTTAACTGACCAAAACGTGTCACGGGTTACTTAAATTCGTACTAGTTGTAAAATCAGTCAAATTCGCGAGTTTACACATTGGGTTTAACATCTTTACGTTTCTACCTTACGAAATAATCTTGTCAATTTGCTCTAAATCTCATGTTAATTATATTTATTTAACTATATTCAATGAATTTATATATAAATCTTACACAAATTACTTTATTGAGTTTGATATAGTGTGGATGTTGATATATTTAATATCAAATATTCATATTATATTTAAGTTAAAAATTATTGTCATTTTTTATTTCCTATTTAATTATATATTTTAAACATATATTTATCAATAAAAGTAAACTCTTACGAGTTTATAATTCATGTTCACAATCTGATTTTACATCCTTATCACGGGTTTATTTAAATTATTAACACCAAAATTATCATTAGTTTTTACCAATATTGTTTTCTAAAATTCATACCCCATAAATAAATTTAAGATGGCTTCAAAAAACCAAATAAAGTCAACCTAACAATATGATGTCCAAAAAAATTCGTACCACATTTGACAGATCTTTCTGGAGAAATTAATTGCAGGTCCTATGGAAGGAATTTAATTAATATGATGTCCCCACAAAATCACCTATTTAAACTAAGATCCATGAAATCCCATAATTAAATTGAGATCCCTAGTTTTGATCAGAAAGTTGTCATCATCTGACCAAAAGTTATAATCATCAGACCAAAAGTTGTCAATGACCAAGAGTATTCTGGTTCACTAACAATGTTTGGCTAGATGGTAACAACCCTTTGGACCTATGTAACAACATTATATGCATGAATGACAACTATTATAAATTCTTTGTAACTAATTACATTTGGCCAAACAATGACTGTAACAACCTAAGAAATTTATTAAAGTTTAGTGGTGTTATTTAGGCTCTTAATATGGGGAATTGAGGAAATTCTAGTAATGATTGAATTATTTGTGGTATATTGAGGTTTAGTGGGAGTATTTTATGGTGAAAAAATTTGGAATTTGATTATGAATATTGGGATGTTTTAGAGGTATACTTGAGAATTAGTATATGTAATTATGGATCATACGAAGGATTTGAAGTTGATTTTGGGTAAAAATTTGGGACTAAAGTGTAAACTGGGGGAAGAATTTTTGGTTGTTACGAGCTCTTTAGAATCAAAATTAATGGGAGGCCGGCTAGCTAAATCTACAGTGAAACCCCGATATTTTCCAAAAGAAAAGGGCATTCATTGTGACTTCACCGTGCGAATGCATGAAATTTTGGTGCTATCAATAGATCATTAGACAAAAAAATTAGGGTTTTGGGTTTGAGTTTCTGCCAGAGAGAGGGAGTTCCGAAAATCCTCTGCTAGGGTTCATAATTTTAGTGGTTCTAGGGCTCTTTGAAGCTTCATATAGGCAAGTAAGCATCTCTAGACTCTTTGCTTTCTGTTTTCTCTTGGATTTCTCATTGGGTTCCATGGGGTCCAAATTAATCTTGAAGTTTATGATCTTTGGGTAGTCTCTAGTGTTATTAGGACTTCTTTTTGATATACATATTGGATTAAAAGCATGAATAATGGATTAAAGCATGTTGTAGTGGTATTTTAAGCTTGAAATTGTTATGGTTGGCTTGAAACCCGAAATTGATTGATTGGGTATTGGATTTTTATTTATCGTTTGGGTTATCTAAGTTGGATGTGAATTGTGGATTTTAGAATGTCATATAATCTTGATTTTAATATGAGAAATCTGTAATTTTGGGCATTTGAGGTAGATTTATGGAATCTAAGGACTTGTTTAAGTTCAACGATAATATCGATGAGGTCAATTTGGTTAGATTTGGTGTAGGTCTTTATTTGGGAGAGTGGGGATGTCTCTTAGGCTTGAATTTGATTTAATTGAAGTATGGAGGTTTGAGGGATTAATTGTGGATAGATGAATGGACTTTGAGGTTGAGGAATGATTTATTGAATTTGGAAAATTTGTGCTTGGGCTTGAATTGGAGTGATTGAGATTAGTGGTAAATTATGAATATGGTGAAAAGAATGAAAGGTTGAGATTAGTAATTAAGATAGATGGGAGCAAGAGTGGGTAATTAGGGACTTAATGTTTAATTGGTGATTGCTTTGGATAGATGGTAATTGTTTGCATGTATGTTGTATAGAGTTTGAGTTGTGCTAAGATAACACAGGGGAAGCTACATTGTTGTGAGATCGGTGTGGCCTACCAAGTAACTGCTTTCTGCTTGTCTAAGTGTGTGTGGTTTTAGTAAGTAAATTGTAAACTATTATGATTTGATAACTATAGGACATGTGAAAGCAAATGTTGAAATAATTATATTCCTTGTACAACGTCTAGTGGAATGTTATTTTCTGAACTAACATAAGATGTGTATGAGCATGATTGAAACTGGACTACATAGATGCATGTGATATGAAACAATAGCATATTGCATAACTTGAAAGGAATGAATAGGTGCCATATGACTACGCTGCATTGCCTGTTGTGTGTTGGATGATTATGTGTGACACAGGTAATCTAAAACTTATTAACATCGTGCGGTGAGGTGCCCTGTCAGCCCACACGGACTTATTTTATATAGAAGGGGAGAATGCCCCTTACCGCTTCAAGAGGGTAGAGAGTCTCTACTGATCCGTACCATGGTTCCAGGGGGTGAGAGGCACCGACTGGTTCCACTTATTTCCGACGATTCATACAATGATCACTTGGGTGCTTGTGAATATTTATGAATGTGATTTTTGGGTTACATTATACTGAATATCAAAGGATCTTGAAAAGAAATTCTAAAATTGAGATGTGCATTTATTTGAATACATGTTTATGGTTTTAGAAACAAGTATGTGTATCATTCCATTCTGAAATTGAGATTTTTGGGTTGGCCCGTGCGGGTTGTGTGTTAATTGGTGTGGGTCTGTGTGGCCTGCATCTTAAAGGATTAGGAAAACCACAACCCTAACTCTCTAAGGCGGGTTGGCCTGCCAGCATGCCACCTTTGGTTGAATTTATTTGTTTGGTTTTAAAATTGTCAAATAGAGAAAATAAAATTATAAATCAACAAAAATATATCATCATTGCATCAACTAAAGTATAATACCCCAAGTACTATAAAACCATGTACTCCACAATTACATATTTTTTTGTATAAACATCTTCCTAATTTTATTGTACTAACAATATTATTTAAAAAGTTTAGATTCTATTATACAAGCACCAGAATTTGTTGTGTTAACCACATTTTATATTAGTAAAGCATCTAAAAAATATCTTAATGAATTAAATAGGAATTTTTATTTTTTTAAAAAATATATTTGGTGGGCTAACAATATATATGGTGGGCCAACCTGCCAATCTGCTAGCTAGCCCTCCCCAGCCCTCAGACTATATGGTCTGGCGGGTTGGAAAAACCCCAACCTTGACCCTGCTCTAACCCGCGGGCTAATGGGTTGAGTTCACAGGTTGTGCCCATATTACCAGCTCTAGTTTAGAGGGAAAACAAATGAAACCAAAAACAGATTTATATTTAGACCTTATATAAAAATGAGGTATAGAAAGTGTAAAATTTAAGAACTTACAAAACATTTATAAGGTATGATAGGTGTTACTCTAGACCTTAGATGAATATATGAACTCTAAAATGTATACAATTTTAGACCTTACATGAGGGTTAGGAGATCTAAAATGTCAAGCTTTTAGACCTCATAGTCATATATTGGTTTAAATTATCCTTTTTCAAGTATAAAAAATAAATAAATTATCGTTTTTCATACCTTATGTTAATATGGTATAAAAAGCGTTGAACTTTTTAAGCCCCCGAAACAAGCCCTCATGTAGATGAGGTTTAAAAAGCACTTTTTATGAAGTCTAAAAGCCCTTATTACACTAGTGTTAGTTGAGGCCGAGTTCGAGGACGCTGCTTCTACCTTAATGGAGACGGAGATAGAGGTGGGAATTCAGGCAGGCCGGCCCGTTTAAGCCCATGAACAAAAAAAACCCCTATTTGTGAAGCTCGGCCCTTGAGTCGTCGGGCCTCGGGCCGGCCCGCGGGCTTCGCCTTTTTTAAATATTTTTTTTTCTTAATTTTGAATATGTATTGCTAACGAAAATAATGGACCTATAATAAAAAATATAAATATGTATGATCCAAATTATATTTAAATACAAACTTATCAAGCATTAGTGCATTGCTATATACCAACTCAACAACTCATAAATTATGTACTAAGTCTAGAACTAGAAGTCACACCACAATTACATAGAATATTCTTAGTAATAAGGAATTAAAGTATAAAAGTGGGACATATGGGACTTGAATCTAACATAATAAGTATTTAAATTATTATCGTCTATATGCATATATACAAAAATAGCATACCCATTTAACTCTGAGCAAATAAAAAAAATGTTTAAAAAAAGGGGGGCAATAAACGAGCCGGCACGCGGGCTAGCTCGTCTAAGCCCGCGGCCCGACGGGCCGGCCCGTTTAAGCCCGGTCCCCTTTTTTTGGTCTAAAATCAAAGCCCGGCCCTCCTTGGGCTAGGGCCTAAACGGGCCGGCCCGACGGGTTCGGCCTGAATTCCCGGCTCTAGACGGAGATGCGGACGAATCAAAGAGTAAAGGAGTGATTCAATGGGGTGAGGCTGAGACGAGTTGATAATGGATTGGGTGTTTAGGTTTTTTTTTACCAGAATTAGGGACTTTGAACCTTGAAGGAACAAAATATATTAAAGTTATTCATTTGTTTAATATAAATCATGAGGTATTCCTTCGACATTAAAAATTTACATATACCTTTCCTAGAATTAAAATGTATGTTACACAAACCTTTTTTTTTCTTAAGATTCAACTTCCATTTAAATGAAGTTTCATCCATAACTTTTGTTCAAAATGCCCTCCTAGCACAAATGTTACTTTTTTTTAATCTGACTAACACAAATAATACTTCATAATCATTTATTCACATATCACTACAACAAATTAGCCGTGGAATCGAATTTTCCAACGGAGGTTCCAACAAAATTCGTTCCGTCACTAATTTTTCGGTTGCTAACTTATTTAGCGCTAGAAATTTCGTGGTTAAAATTTGCTTTAACTAGTTAAACTATGAAGACCCTACGATATTATTTGTAAATTATTATATTTATAGTATCTAAACACCCACTATTATAATTATATTTCATCTTATCCATATTTTACATTATATTTAATTTAAAATATTATGAAATATTTGTTAACTATTAATATATAATTTTTATATATTAATAATTACATTATTTTTATATATATACATATATTATTTTTATATTCATATATTTTACATTATATTTATTATTTCAATTTTAAATTTATAAAAAAATATTTTTAAATTAATTTTATTATAGGAAAATTTTTAATTATTTTTTATTATATATATTATTAAAATGTAATTAGTTTTCAATTTTCATACTAATATTTATTATTAAAAATCATGTTATTTAATAAAATTTAAAATTAAATTTGCAATAAATATATATAATATGTATATATTAATTTTTATTTATATTTATAACATATTATTTATTAAAATAATTTATTTATTAAGTATTTATTAAAATAAATTAAAATAATATATTATTTATAAAATATTAATAAATTGCCCACGAATTAGCTTCGAAAGTAGAGTTAGCCACATAAATTCCATGGCTAATCAGTGTGTAAAATTAGCCTCAGAAATTACGTGGCTAATTTGTAGCCAATTAGCCATGGAATTTTTTGTGGCTAATTAGCTGTGGAATTCTGTCAGAAACTTTTCTGACAGAATTTCAATCGAAAATCTATGGTTAATTAGCCATGAAAATATTTTCGTCGATAATTCTGTCTAAATTTTTTGGTCAGAAATTGAAGGTTTTTTTTGTATTGTATAACGTATCTTTTTTTAAAAATTTAAAATACATTTGATGTATGTTTTAATAATTTTATTATACTATACTATCAAATATCAAATTACAAATTCAATTGATCAAAAGTGTTTTACAATCCTACACACGTAATATATATGTGTGTGTGTGTTTTTAATTAAATTATGAAATCATAACATGATGGAGTATAATTTTGGCATTCTTATAATAATGTGTTATAATTCAAAACTTTTAAATATATTTTCATAAACATACTTTTGTTAAAAACATTTACTCAATGTTTTGATGAAGTTGTAAATATTTTTCACATAAAAATTACTTCAATTTTGTCTAAATATAGTAAAAGTATTAATGCTTAAAGATAAATTAGAGAAAGGGCAACTTAGTAAACAACATTTGTTTCTACTATGGGTTGTAATTAAAAAGTATACTTCAAACTTATTTATTTTTATAATAGTGTCAATTCAATTTTTTATTAGAAGTGCAATGCTCACGTTAAAAAGCAAGTTTCATTGCTTACAGAGCAAAGTTTAGAGCATGACATGTCCGAAGAAAAGAAAAAAAAAAGATTATGCTTATGGAAAATTAAAGGGTTAAATGTCATATTTGCCCCGGAAGTATGCATGGTGGATCACATCTGCCCCAGAAGTTTTTTTAGGTCCAATTTTACCCCAGAAGTGTGCAAAGTGGATCATATTAGCCCTTTACCGTTAACAAATTTTTACCAATAAAGGGTGAATATGATCCACTTTGCACACTTCTGGGGCAAAATTGGACCAAAAAAAACTTCCGGGGCAGATGTGATCCACCGTGCATACTTCCAGGGTAAATTTGATCTTTAACCCAAAATTAAAAGTAATATATCCTAAACCCAACAAAAATATAACCACAACATGTTAGCAAGATCCTTATGAATGATGTTGGATGATCTTTCCAAAGCTTTCATAAATGGAGAATTCACGATCCGATTAATATTGCTCTAAAGCATTTGAAACAGAGGATTCACCACAATACAATCTTATCTATTGAAAAATTATGAATTGAATAACATTAAAAACACACCTTAGTGTAGCAGGTATGGTGATTTTTAGACTTAACCCTATGAATGATGTAGGACCATCCTTTTGAAGAGACTTTTAATTGTGGACACGGAACTGCAATAGTAGATTGTTGAAGCTCAATTTTGTTACCAAGTTGAGAAAACTAAATTTCAAAAATCAAGCATTGATTTTATTTTACAAGACCCTAAGTGAGGGTATGATTTTTTCCTTTTGATGTCCACAATAATTAATCAATATGACGATGCCTTGCAATAAGCGTTCATGCCCATCTATCATCTATGTAACTCAATCAGAGAATTCTTCAACCAATTTTGGAAGTATATGAAGTTAATGAAATCAGAGAATTCTTCAACCAATTTTGGAAGTATATGAAGTTAATGAACTCTATTCTTATAGAAAAGCAATCAAAACAGACAACTCTCATAAAGGGCAAGTACAAAACAAATAGAACATGGTTTCTTCAGAGCAACCAGATAAGTACTGACCACATACATAATTCAAATGATACAATCAAGCTAGCAATGTTTTATGAAGTTTTTTCTAAACTAGTAACTGGAGGAAAGATAGACCAAGAACTTTCATAAATATTCTTTAATACCTTAGTAAAAACTAAACAACATTTTGTGACAAAATTTATTATTTAAATCGCCCGGCATCCAAACAATTTAGACAGCTGTTAGTGGGAATCGACGTTTTGATTGCTGCAGTTTTAATTATAGCGGTGGACATGATTTACAATAGAGGAAGATGTGCAGTATCAACTTATCATAGTTCGTTCATGCACATATTTTTGTCTTAATAATAATGTCAAGGGTGCCGAGCGACTAGTGGCTGGTTGGTTAGAAATGATGGGTAAGGCACATCCCTGCCTTCTTGATATTGGGTTTGACCCTTGGCAGCTATTTTCAGGCAAACCTCGGATTAGTCTATACCTAAAGGGTGTTGGATACCAGGCTCTGAGCAAAAATAATAATAATAATAATAATAATAATAATAATAATAATAATAATAATAATATCAAGGATAAAATACACTTTTAGACCTTTATATTTGTGTCAAATTTCATTTTAGTCATTTATGTTTGAAAAGCACCCTTTTAATCCTTATTATCAAACACCGTTAGTTTCATTTAACGGATAATTTAAAGGGTTATCATATTTTTAAATGTTGATTAAATATGCTTAAATTTAATTTTTTTTAGTATAATCATTTTCATATTTTAAATATTAATCATTTTTATCTGTATTTAATTATAAAATCACCTTTTAGATTTGATAAATCATTATTTTTTCTGTTAAATGAAACTAACAGTGTTAATAAAAAAAGGACTAAAAGTGTATTTTTCAAATATAAATGGCTAAAATGAAATTTGATGCAAATACAAAGAATAAACAATATATTTTAGCCTGATATCAATTTCAATTGATGACAAATTTCACATAATAAAAAACTCATTTATGATATCAATATAAAATGCAGATATATAAAAAATCACTTTAGCTGAGCCAACTTTCATATACTCAAGTAACTCTTTTCTATTGGCTCGTTTGGTGCAATGGAAATGGAGGTAGAGAAGTGGAAGTGAAACCAATATTTTTGTGTGTTTGGTGGGTTGGAACCCACTTCCATGTGGAACTCACTTCCATAAAAAATGATGGAAATCACTTCCATAGTCCCCGCATGAGAACCCACTTCCACTTTCCATAGAAATGGGTTTTTGACCAATTTGCCTCTTCCTCTCTCTATCTACAACCACGGTAAAACACAGGAGGGCAATGGCAGATGGCAATGTGGATGGCAGATGACGTACAACGAGGATGAAGATGGAAGAAGATCACTGGTGAAATATGCGTCACCGTATCATCTGCACTTTCTCCCTCTCCAAACTGCGACGACAATCTCTCCTTATCTTCCTCCCCCTCTTCGATCCGCATACGGGTGAAATATGGCGACATCTCCTTCTCCTTCTCCCTTTTGATCTGCGATGGCGATTTGTTGTTGTCCCCTTCAGGATATTGTGTTCAAAATAGATCTATGGTTCTAGGGCAAGAGAAGCATCTTAGTTGTGCTCTGTTTAGTTTCAGTCCTAATCAAGTTTCAGTTTTTATTACATTAATTTTTCATTGATGGTTGATGAAATGTTGTGGGATAGCAAGATGAAGAAGATGATGAATTTTGGGAATAGCACGGTGAAGAAGATGACGAAGAGGAAAGGTTTATTTTTTTAACTGAAGTTATTTTGGCCTTTTTGCATTATAAATTAAAAATAATACCACAATTCCATGGGCATACCAAACACACTAAAAAACATACTTCCTCTTCCAACTCCATTTCCAGATCCACTTACACTTCCGCCTCTACTTCCATAATAAACTCTTATATCGAATCAAACGTGGCATATAGGTTTTGGAATAGGCTTTTATTATAACAACAGGGATTGAGTCTAGTGAAAGAGGCTAGTCCATCACAACATGTCAAACTAATACTCGTATCCTCAATAGAAGAGGTGTCCAAATTTAGCACTTTATCTGTTTCTTTTTTTTTTTATTTTTTGAATATGATTGCCTCTAATAGAAATATATCTCTGAGTGGAATAAAGTTTCCTATCAGAAGCTTCTAGCACCATAAAGCTTTTTGAGGAGAAAAATTCACATAAACTTTGTAAAATTGGGCAATTTTAACACAAACCCTAACACCGTTAAACATCCATTACTTTTTGGGTTTTTGGGCCTCACATTAATTAATTTTAAATATTTTTAAAAATGTCAAAAGTGAATTTTTATTCCTTGAAAAAATTTATGGTGTCGAATGCTCATGACACAAAACTTTGTTGTTAAAATCGCACATTTCATTTCTTGAAATAATGATTTAAAATTAATTATGTAGGTCCACAAACTTTAAAAGTAACGGAAGTTCAAAAGTTTGACGGTGTTAAAACTTGTGTTAAAATTGCTCCATATTATAAAGTTTATATGCGTTTTTCCTCCTCAAAAAAACTGTAAAAGCTACTGACGCGAAACTTTGTTGTTAAAAGGGTAAAGGTGCATAAATACCTATATAGTTTGGTCTAAGGTCCACCCAACACTATAAAGTTTTTAATTTGCCTAAAAGTGCTTATATAGTTACCAAAATGGTTCAAAAGTGTCCATGCCGTCAATATACACAAACTACATTAAGTTTTTGAATGCTATGGAAAATAAGAGGTACAAAAATACTCATGTAGTTTGGTCCAAAGTGCACATAACACCGCAAACTTTTTTGGGCCCAAAAATGCCCATATAGTTACCAAAATGGTTTTTTCAGTGTCTATACCGTTATTTTATATATGTTAGGTAGGAGTTATACATAAGAGAGGGGTGTGAATTTTGTGATTCAATAAAATATGTTGAAAGATTGTAAGTTCAAAAGCAATTTTAAAAAATAGATAGGAAAGAAACAAAATATTGAAATCTTTAGGCAAATTTTTTACAATATTTGTTTGCATTTTCAAAGGCCTATATATGTCCATTGTTGAAGGAAAATTGAAAGATGAAATTATAGAGAAAAATCTAAGTGCCAAGTATTTGCCTAAGACTTCAAATCTCCATACTTTGTTTCTCTAAATTTTTGTAAGCTTAAGTGTTTATCATATGCTTTGTTTATTGAAATACCAAATTCACCCCCTCTTCTGAGTTTATCCTAACATGTGTAAAGTAATGACATAGGCACTGAGGGAACCATTTTGCTAACTACGTGAGCACTTTTGGGCTAAAAAAAAAGTTCACGGTGTTGGGTGCACTTTGGACCAAAATATATAGGTATTTTTACACCTTTTATTTTCCCTAATGTTGAAAAACATAACCTCGTTAACCCATTTTGTTAACTACGTAGACACTTTTATGTCAAAATAAACCTTACGTTGTTGAGTGCATCTTAAACTAAACTATATGGGCATATACACATTCACCGTCATTAAAATTGCAACTTCGCCCTTTTAAATATTATTGAATTATGAGAAAATTAAAACAACAAGTGTTCAATTTGATAAAAAATTAATTAATCTAGAAATCATAACAAAATCAAGCCCATTGAAATATATGGTTGTCAAAATTGGATATAAGAACTAAGGGTAATTAATTATAGGTCCCTTATAAGGGACTTAATTATCATGAGGTTCCACGAAATCGTGTGATTAATCTCAGTTCCCACGCGAAATCGCGTAATTAATCTCAGGTCTCACGAAGTTGTTATCGCTGCCTTATAAGTTTTTATTGGCAGCTCAAAAGTTGTTACAAACAAGAGTTAAAAGTTGTGATCGTCTGGCCACAAGTTGTTACACATACTCATTAAGTTGTTATCGTAGGCCAAAAAGTTGTTACTTACTGAGAATTCAGTAACAACTTTTTGATCAGACGATAACAACCGTTTGACCTATGATAACAACTTAATTAACATATGTAACAATTTCATGACAGAAACCTGAGATTAATTACGTGATTTTGTGGGGACCTCATGATAATTAAGTCTATAATTAATATAATTAATTAGCCTAAGAACTAAGAAGGCTGTGCCATAAATGGATAATAAAACCCTAACTAGTCTGTACCAAGTGGTCAGGTGAGGGAGGATTTTCGCCGGCGGCGCAGACCCAAGTTTGACTAATGATCTCATATTTTCAACACAGCAACTGATGTGACCCATGATTCCGTCCACATTCACGACTTTCGCTCATTTTTTTTTTTGGCCAATCCACGACTTTCGCTCATTTTTTTTAAAAAAGGAATTGTTTTTATTTTATTTTATTTTATTTTTGCTTTGCATGTCTGTCACCCCACCTTTACCCACGTGCCATAAGATTCGCTTTAGAGCGCGTGCTCTTATTTCTTTTATTCTATTTTAAATTTTATTCAGTGTTTTATTTCTCCTAAATTTATGTAAAATCAATAAATAATTAAATATTAAGTTATTTTTAATTTTTATCACATAATCAAAATATTAATATTTTTGAAATTTTAGATATATATAATATATAACTGAACAATTTATATAGCATATTTTGTACTAAAATCTGAATAAATAAAATAAAATAAATTGTAAAATCTAGCAAAATTTGAGAAATAATTTTTTAATTTAATTTCCTGTAAATCGAAAATTACATAGAAATAAATTTTAAAAATGTAAAATTATATAATTAACATGTTGGATTTAAGCATCATAGTGTTTAATTATAAATTTATAACTAATCTTCCTATTTACCAACAAAGTTAGGTTTAGTGGAAGGAGTTAGTCCACTACAAAATAGTAAACTAATGTAGGAATCTTCGTTAGAAGAAGAGTCCATATTTAGTGTCCAAATATATTCTCAAATAAGATTGCTTATAATATTATGATTTCTATAGTTAAAGAAACACTAACTTTCTGAGTTTATAATTTTTAATGATTAAATCTCAACTTTATTCAAGGAAAATTAATGACTCTTACCCAATCTAATTACCAATTCCATATAATTAATTCATTTATTATATTATAAACATATCATATTAGTTGGAAACTAAGAACCAATCGTTAATTATTCTTACTTGCTTTTGTCTTTGGAGAGCCAAGAAGACTTTTAAAGCTATTTATCTTAAATAATTTAAATTACTATAATTATAAATTCATATGTAAAGTGAAATATTATAAAATGTTTTGTATATTAAGATATGATGAACATATTTCTTTTGAGTCTGTTTGGGAAGCACTCAAAACCTAGGTTTTGAGTCTAAACTTAGGTATTAAAAAATGGTAGTCAAACACTTTTTTCTAATAAACCTAGGTTTGGACTTAAAACCTAGCTTTTCAAACCTAAGTTTGGACTCAAAACCTAGGTTTGAAAAAGGTAAGCCAAACACTTGAAAAAAATGTGAAAAGCCTTTTTGAATTGGAAACCCAGGTTTTGGCCACCAAAACCTATGTTTTGAATAAGCTAGAATTTTTTATTTTTACACAAAATACGAGGTTTAAAAACTGTCATCATTACACATGTCATAATGATCTACCAAAAATACACATATCCTCTCTCTTTCCCAACACATTAAACTTATGTCCTTTTTAGTAATTTATACAGAAAAAGTCATTCTCAAAACAATCATCCAAACACTTTCATTTTATCAAAAGCCATTTTTTTAGAAAAGCTGAAAAAAGCACTTTTCAGCTTTTTCCCCAGAAGCTATTCTCTAAAAGCTAATTCAAACAAACTGCTACTTTTTTCAGCTTTTACTCGAAGTATGAGGCAGAAATATACCATAATGCCCTTATCCTCTCTCTTTCCCAACACATTAAACTTATGTCCTTTTTAGTAATTTATACATAGAAAAAGTTATTTTCATAACAATCATTCAAACGCTCTCATTTCATCAAAAGCCATTTTTTTAAGTTTTTTTCTTAGAAGTTATTCTCCAAATGCTAATCCAACATCCAAACAGGCCTTAAATTATGTTAATTCATATCAAAACATTAAGTAAGCATGATGAATATATGGCTCCAATATAAATTTCAAAAATGATTATTTAATTTTTATTAAAGGCTTTTTATACATTTCTTTTTTTTTTCACAGGTTTAATAATTTAAATTTATTTCAAGTTTCAATTTAATACTTTAAATTTTAAAAAATCCTTTTATTTT
The DNA here is from genome assembly GCA_037074515.1 of Mimosa bimucronata. Taxonomy (NCBI): domain Eukaryota; kingdom Viridiplantae; phylum Streptophyta; class Magnoliopsida; order Fabales; family Fabaceae; genus Mimosa; species Mimosa bimucronata. The sequence goes on along the minus strand of CM073443.1, from coordinate 9,544,604 downwards.
CTTAACCTTAACATTATTATTTTTATTTAAGGGAAAATTTTAATTCATTACTCTACAACTAAATGCTTAAATGATTTAAAATTTAATTTTTTTTCATAATAATAATCATTTTAGAGTTTAAAATTTAAGCATGTCATATCAATATTGTATTGCAAAATTACTTTTTAAATTTATTAAATAAAAAATTTTAATTTAAATAAAACTAATAATTTTTAGATCATATAACTAAAACTATACATTTTAATGTTAAATGAGGCTTGACGTAAGTTTAAAATATTAAACATATACTACCTCCGGTCCTAATTATAAGAGTTAGTTGACTTTTTTTTGGAGAGATTAAAAAAGCAAATTAGACCCCTAAATCTTAATATATGTGGAATGTAATTAGATTATATGATATTTTATAAGTAAAATAACTTAGTTTTGAGGAAAAAAAACCAATATAAACAATTCATAGTGGTGTATTTTGGATCCTTAATTCTTTCAAAAAAAATCAATTGACTCTTATAATTAGGATTGGAGGGAGTAGTTTAGTCTTAATTAAAAGGGTTAAAGGTTATATTTACCCCGGAAGTATGCATGGTGGATCACATCTGCCCCGGAAGTTTTAACTGTAAAGGGCGAATATGATCCACTTTTACACACTTCCAGGGCAAAATTGGACAAAAAAAATGGTAAAGGGTGAATATGATCCACTTTACACATTTTTGGGGCAAAATTGGATTAAAAAAATTTCCGAGATAGATATGATATACCGTGTATACTTCCGGAGTAAATATGATATTTAACCCTAATTAAAAATGTGAAAGATAATGACAATCTCGTGTTGACAGATGCATGGGCGGCGCGTGAGACTGAGACAGATGTTCTTCCTTTTTTTTTTTTTTTTTAAATTTTGGGTCAAGAGACAGATGTTCTCAAACAAAACAAACATAGACGCCCTCGCATCATACACGACGACCTTACGCCTTGTGGGCCCCATAGCCACTATCAGATAAGACCACACAAGAATCTATTTTCATAAGCTTTCATAGTTGTATATAACCAAAGGCCACGAGTTAGCCCAAAATAGGTAGAAAAGAAAAGGAAACAAAGGCCATGAATTGCCTCTCATGCCATCTTGCTTTGGTGTGCTGTGCCCTAATACTAAACTCTATGCATTCTCTCTGAGAATTCAATTTGACTTTGCCTATCGTATTAAGGTTGCAAAATAAATTATTCAACCATATAGAACATATGATGTATATCATTATATTATATATTAATTTATAAATTAGCTATATTAGTTTTCAAAAAAATAATCAATATATGTATGTTAAAGTAGTTTATTTAGTAATCTTAATATATAAAAAAGTTAAGTTAATCTTATATAAGGATGAAATTATGAGTTCAATATTTGCGCGATGTGATGGGTGTTTTTTTTTTCAATCCAATATTATTAAAACCAGATAGGATGTTGAACTGCACAATTCTTATAGATTAACGAGTTAGACTGATGTTGTGTGTTAACGTAATAATTAAATAAGAAATTGATAAAAAAATTATATGTATAATGAATATAAAAATAAGCTCACAATAATTTAATTGTTAGCCTAATAAAATTACAATATTTGATTATCTCAATGAAATAATATCATATGAGTCAAATACTCTAAATATAGTTGAACTTTATGAGTCAATTTCAATAGACTTTTTTGAAACTTTCAGCATTTTTTCCATCAAGGCAAAGAACCGTTGGATTTTTCTAAAAACCTCCTAGTTTCCTATATAATTCTGAAATCAGGGCCATCAGTATATCAGCTTTAATTTGGTCCAACTATAATAACAGTTTTATTGCCTAAATTGAGCTATTAGCATGTGTCTGAACAAAAAAAAAAAAAAAAAGCTATTAGCGTGTGCACAATCTAATTTTTTAAACACCATTTTATATCAAATGAAATGATAAAAAAAAGTTATGAACTACAAAATCAATATTAATTATTGACTAATATCAATACATAAAAATAATAATAAAATCTATAATAATGAGTATGTACATCTTCTACTCAACCACATATAAGTCCTAGTGATTAGATCATTTTACATGATCTAGAAAGGAAGTTAAATACAGGTTAGCTAATTGAATTCAACTTCCCATCTTAACTCTTATTTATTCTATACTTTTGTTTTGCATCTTATTTATTCTCATATATACTACGATCAATTTAATCTCTCATTTAATTGCCCTCTTATAAATAATTGTGGAACCCTTCATTTTTCAATAAAAATAATAATAGTGATTGGTTCATTTACATGTCTTCATAGAGATAATATGAGACATAATTAGATACTAAATAAACTGGTTTTACTATGTGTCTTAGAATCATTAATTCAAATTATTCTTAATTTTATGTTCATTTATATGGAAGCAACTTTTATCAGGGTAACCTATTCTTTTTTTAGTGGATACCCTAATAGTATATCTAAAATTTTTGTTATATCGTTTTTCAGTTTTCTCCATTTTATTATATTGGTAAGCTTCATTGTTTTAATGAACTATTTGATAAATTATTCTTTTACACTCACTCGATCTATGAATAAATAATGAGGCTAATTTGAGAAAATAACTTACAAATGGTTGCATGTTTACAAAATATAATTTATTTTAACTAACTTTTGAGTGGAGTAAAAGAAATGATGTTAAGATAAATGTGTATTATACATAAAGAAAAAAGATTTTAAATGACCTTTTGAAGAGAAAATATAGAAGAAAATTGTTTCATGATGTTTGGATGTATCTAGAAAAGGTCATTAAATGAGACAGTGAGAAAAGTTGACCAAATAACTTAGAAGCCTTTAAAAAGATGAAGAAGGACATTCCCGAGAAGAGCACTTATCACTAGAGGATTTAACCCATCATTTGAAGGTGGGTCTGCCCCTCATATCGAACAACAAAGAGAAAGATGGAGATAAAAATAACGCTTAAGAAATTTATTGAGAGAGATCTTGATAAGTAATTTATTAAATATTTTTTTAATAGAGGATAATGGCGTCATATCATCCATGTGGGAAGGTATTCTTATGTGAACCTGGTGTACTACGTCATTTATGGTATGACCAATCACAAATGAACACATAATATCTTACGTAAAATTTTCAATATGACTTAACACCCTAAAAAAATTAAATAGCACATAAAAAAAATTTAAATATCATGTTTTTAATTATCTTGCAAGCTGAAAAAAATATTTTTACCTGTTAGTTAAATTTTTAAGAGGCCAAATCAAATTAAAAATTCTAAGTCATACCTATTTAGCCACATACAACCTTTATAACCTTATAAGCATATAAATATATGTTTATATGTATGTTTCCCACCAAGTATTTGGCGAAATAAATATGTGTTTATTTTATATGTGTGTGTATATATTCATCCATTGCAACTTGTAAGCCAACCAATCATAATCGGCGGCATCCATCAATTCCACTTTATTAATTCTTCTACCAATCGCACTCCTTCACTCTTACACCGTTCGTCTCTCTGTTGTGAGATTCCTCATTCCTGACACAACAAAAAACCCTCTTCTCTTCTTCCTCCTCCTCTTCTTGCTGCCGCATCTTCCTCCATTTCTGTCCTGCTCTCTGGGGTATGACGACGTCGTTTGGAGCTGCGAAACCTGTCGTTCTCAAGGACCCCAAGGTTCAGATTCCAAGCTTCCATGGCTTGATGAGGTCTTCTAACTCTCTCGCTCTCACTCGCGCCCTTCATCCTCCTTCACTTCCTTCTTCTTCCACTCGCTCCATCATCCGCGCTGTCTCCACGGTTTGATTCCATTCATTACTTCAATCTCTCTTTCTGTTTCTTTTAAAAATCTGAAGCTGAAATTTGCTTCTTCATTTTTTTTTATGAACTGTTAAGGAATCTGAGAAAGTGTAGGGTTATGATCGTAATCAGCTCTGTTTTGAGCTTTCATTTGGTGGTTTCAATCTCAATCTAAGCGAAATGCCTGACAGTGGTTTTTTCCCAGTGTTGGGTGTTTTTTTTTTTTTTGCTTATATTTTCCCCTGTTGTACAATTTGAATGATTCTAAAAGATTCCTTGCTCAAAATGTAAAATGGATGTTCACTTTGTAGATGTGGTGTGAGTTTTATCAGTATTTCATAGAGATATAGACAGTTTTAAGGTGGATTTTTTCTTTCTTAGTTCAAACTTATATTATTAATTGAATGCTCCCACTGTGATCAGAACGCAATGTTCACTTTTATGTCAAAGTAATCACCTTATAGTGCCTGTAATTCTTTTGCAGCCGGCGAAGGTTGAAACTGCAACAGAGAAGCGCAGTAAGGTTGAGTTGTTGAAAGAGCAAAGCAATTACATAAGGTTCCCTCTTAATGAGGAATTGTTGACCGATGCTCCTAATATTAATGAAGCTGCCACACAATTGATCAAGTTCCATGGTAGCTATCAACAGTATAATAGAGATGAGCGTGGTACGAGATCGTACTCGTTCATGCTACGTACTAAAAATCCCTGTGGCAAAGTTCCAAACAGACTTTACTTGACCATGGATGATCTTGCCGATCAGTTTGGGATTGGAACGCTTCGTTTGACCACAAGACAAACATTTCAACTTCATGGTGTTCTCAAGAAGAACCTTAAAACAGTTATGAGTACTATCATTAATAATATGGGATCAACACTTGGTGCATGTGGTGACCTAAACAGAAATGTTCTTGCTCCTGCTGCTCCTCTTGTGGCAAAAGATTACCTTTTTGCACAAGAAACGGCAGAAAACATTGCTGCACTCTTGACCCCTCAGTCTGGTTTCTATTACGATATGTGGGTTGATGGGGAAAAGATTATGTCTGCAGAATCTCCTGAAGTTGTGCGGGCACGCAATGATAATTCTCACGGTACAAATTTCCCCGACTCACCTGAGCCTATCTATGGAACTCAATTCTTGCCTAGGAAATTCAAAATTGCTGTTACTGTTCCAACTGATAACTCAGTGGATATCCTTACAAATGATATTGGCGTTGTTGTTGTGACTGATGACAATGGGGAGCCTCAGGGGTTCAACCTATATGTAAGTTGAACTAAAATGATTATTGAACAATAGTTCTCTTGCCTTTCCTAACTTGTTTCCTGTAATTGTTGTTGCAGGTTGGTGGGGGGATGGGAAGAACACATAGGTTGGAAACAACTTTTCCTCGTCTGGCTGAACCTCTAGGCTATGTACCTAAAGAGGATATTCTGTATGCGGTGAAAGCAATTGTTGTTACTCAACGGGAACATGGAAGAAGAGATGACCGCAAGTATAGTAGAATGAAATATTTAATCAGCTCATGGGGAATTGAAAAGTTCAGAAGCGTAGTTGAGCAATATTATGGCAAGAAATTTGAACCATTCCGTGAATTGCCTGAGTGGGAGTTCAAAAGTTATCTGGGTTGGCATGAGCAGGTTGGTTCCTTAGATGAGTAGATAACATCTGATTTCTTTATTTGGTCTTCTGGAGAAAATGTATTGTTGGCATGAGATCTTACTATGTTATGATTTTGCTTATACACACCATCCATATGGTGGATGACTTGCTTAATCAGAGAATAATTGTTAAGGGTATTGTGTAAGTTTCATGTTTATATTTGGATTCGAATCCCATATGTGATACAAGGACAAAACATGTTTCGTCTCGAGCTTTATCATCCTATACGACTAAGTTAAAGTTGATTCAATCCTGTTTGGTTTGTTGGGCCATGCCATTTATAGTTTTGAATATGTTATAATATGCTTATAACATTCACTAGTTAAATATGATTTAAAACTTAAAGTTCAAAGGCACTGTAATTTTTTTTTTTTTTTTTTATCAATCTATTGTATGATGTAATGTATGACTTGAGATGTAACCAAATTATTCTGTGCGAGATAACTACATTAATATTTCTCTTTATGTGCTTAAGCAATCTTTGGTTGACAATCTTTGATGATGCTTTTTTTTTTTTTTTGCCTAAATGATTGTTTCTTCCCATCAGCATTGTAGGCCCTTAACTTCCTTTTTTTACAGGGTGATGGCAGTTTATTTTGTGGGCTTCACATTGATAATGGCCGTGTGGCTGGAAACATGAAGAAGACATTGCGAGAAGTTATTGAGAAGTATAATTTGAATGTTCGGATTACTCCTAACCAAAACATCATCTTGACTGATATTCTTGCTTCATGGAAACGGCCCATAACTACAGCTCTTGCCCAAGCTGGTCTACTGGTGAGGATTTAACAGCTTGATTGAATTTTATGATTTCATTGAAAAAAGATCAGCTTGATTCCTTTATTGCTAAATTATATTTGTATGCCTAGTAATTCTCTAATTGGCATGGTCAATTCGAATGACAAATGCTGGTAGTAATGTTTAATGGCTTCCATCTTAAATTAGTATATTTTAAGTATGTTTACGGTGTTTGTAACATATGGACCTTATTACTGATTTAGTGTGTTGATTCTTTTGTAATGGTCCTTCTGTGAATGAAACTTTTAAATTTTGATTGCCAAAAGGTCTTTAATTTGACCCTTCTTTTATGGTTTACAATGGAAAGTCTGTAACCTTAGGTTGGCATTTGACAAATTACGTTTCTGTTATGATAACTAAAGATCCATCCAGTTTTGGATAATGCTTGACAAGTAGTCTGTGTAGCTTTAGTATTTTGTGTTATGTTCTTGTACCTGATGGCTCATAGGGTGACATCTTAAAAGCTAAGATTTGTTAAACTATTTTATTGAGAAGTAAAGGAAGGATCAGAATTCTCTTGTTAGTTTTCTCCTATTTTTTCTTTTTATCTTCCCTACACTTTTTGTTATCTGTTTGGGGATTTATATTTATTTATTGCTGCCTAGTTTTGTCGATTGTCATAGTATTTCTATGCTGACCTGTTATCTTTGAACAGCACCCTAGATATGTAGATCCCCTTAATTTAACAGCCATGGCCTGCCCTGCTTTACCCCTTTGTCCACTGGCAATAACCGAAGCTGAGCGTGGAATACCCAGCCTTCTGAAGCGGATTCGTGCAGTTTTTGAGAAGGTACTAGAGCTAATATAAATTTAACAATTGATACTTTCGCCTCAAAGTTTCGATTTTTTTATAGAAAGCTTTTTCCTTGTGATTTAGGTTGGCCTGAAGTATAATGAATCTGTTGTTGTGAGGGTAACTGGGTGCCCTAATGGATGTGCCAGACCATACATGGCTGAACTTGGATTGGTTGGTGATGGCCCCAACAGCTACCAGGTATGTTAATCCTTGGGTTTTCCTGGTTACAGTTCTAAAGATCCATCAAATTCATTTTTTCCCTCCTAATGCAGATTTGGCTTGGAGGAAAGCCTAATCAAACGTCTTTAGCTCAGACTTTCATGGATAAGGTGAAGATTCAAGACCTTGAAAAAGTTTTGGAACCTTTATTTTATCATTGGAAGCGCAAGAGGCAATCCAAAGAATCATTTGGCGACTTTACATGGCGCATGGTGAGTTTTGAGGTTTTCTTTGTTTTGATATCTCTATGATGAAATGCTTTCATTTATTTAGATTTCTTCCTTGTTAGTTATGGGGTGGTTAGAGTAAAATTTGGCGTAATTGTCACCATTTTCTGTTTCTCTAGGGATTTGAGAAGCTCAAAGAATTGGTTGAGAAATGGGATGGGGTACCGGTAGTACCTGCACGCTACAACCTCAAGCTTTTTGCTGACAAGGAGACATATGAAGCAATGGATGAATTGGCCAAGCTTCAGAACAAGAGTGCGCATCAGTTGGCCATGGAAGTTATTCGTAACTTCGTTTCAACTCAGCAAAATGGAAAAAGTGAATGACTTGGCCCAAGGAACGCATATATGCAATAGAAGGTGGATGCATGAATGGCCATAAACCTTCAAGTCTCTGAGCAGTTACTTTCCCGTAACAGTCAAAATTGCCAGTCTCATTTTGTATCAAAATTTTGGGTGGCTTGTTTTGTCCTGTATTTACACAATAGCTTAGTTTTGTTGCCATTTAGCCGGAAGTGCTTTTCAGTTCTGGTTCTTGCTTCAATAAGGCCTTGTATGTATTCAGCTTTTGTCCGCTGGTAGCTTTTGGGTTGTGCCTGAAAAATGCCATTTATGTTGACGGTCCTCCCAAATTTACATGACCTAACATTAATATGCTTGTGTAGGGGAAGAGGATGAGGATGATGATGATGGGCAAGGTTTTGTAAAACACTCTTATTTAGGTTTTTATTTTTCTCTTTTGTTTGATCTGCTTTTAAGGCTTAAGATGCTTAACAAAATAAACCCCAAGATTTGGTTTTGCCTGCTTGAAAGGTGAAAGTGGCCTCTCTAATGCCCCTTAAAATGTCCTAATTTCTTGAATGTTCTTTCTATATAAAATGAGTGATGCTGTTATATCCTATGGACAAAGATGGTGTTATTTTGAATTTCTTAGAATAAAAAAAACACTCTAAAATTGTGCAATTTTATTATTTTATAAGGGCATTGGCCCCTTGCCTTTTGTTTTGAAGAAAGCAAAGAGGCCCCTTTCCTGCTTGAAAGGTCATTTATCCTGGGATGTTGCTTCTTTTGGTCAATTGGCTAGACGAATAAACCGGCGCCCAATATATTTTATTTTGCGGATTTGGTTTAGTTGAGCACATGCGTTTATGGTAACATTTAACTTTTCAAGACAAAGTTACTCATATTTATTTCGGTGGTTTTGACCGAAGTCAATAGGTTTCTAGACTGTAAACTTACGCATCCAAATTATTGTACTTTTAGACACAACGCATAAAGATTGTGAAGAAATATGATGAGCAAAGAAAGTGAACAATAGTGAAGAAGTCATAAACGGAGGATGGACCTGTATTCGTTAAAGAGTAAGAAAAAGATTTAGTAACTGGATCCAGAAGGGAGATTGCTGAGAACAAGGTTTCTGGCAAGTGGCAACCCTCTGCCATTGTAACGCAACGACACTGAGATAGGTAATTATCTCTTTGACTTAGCTTCACCGCGTTGATTTATCCAATTCCATGATGTGTTTTTTTAAAAGGTTAAAGGTTATATTTGCTCATGAAGTGTGCAAGGTATATCATATTTGCCTCTAAAGTATTTTTGGATCCAAATGTGCCCTCAAAGTATGAAAATTGATCAATTTTCTTTTTCAACTGTTAAAATACTAACGGTCAACCCGTTCACTATTTACCAGTCAACGTGAGTTTTTTAAAGTTAAAGGGCGAAATTGATCCATTTTCATACTTTGAGGATACATTTGGACCTAAAAATACTTCATGAATAAATATGATACACCTTACACATTTCAAGGGCAAATATTACCCTTTTTTTAAATTTGTTTCCATATGTTTGTAAATCTAACTTGAAAAAAAAAGTGAATAACATGTGACCCTATCATATAAACTTATCTGGTCAACTACCCATCAAATTGAACTTATATAACAATCATGGTGAAATTGCTACTATTTGAAAACTTCTCAATAATATTGCTTTCGAATGAAAATTTTTAGGGTAATCCCATATACAATACTATCAAATTGTACTCTGCATTATTAGGGATATATTAGAAGTCTCCCTTTGATCCGAGAAGGGCATGCTTTTCTAGTAGTTTTCTTACTCATCACTTTCTTAGATAAAAGTTATTGACTGCAAATTTATTGACCCAATTCCAAACAAACTTTTCTGCAGATTATAATTAAAGTGCGATGTTTTCAAAGTTCGTTCAAACCCATATGCAGATCAACCTGGAAAATAAAATTTCCTCATCAGGCCCTCCCTCTCTGTGTCCTTAACCTGCCTTGTTTTGCCTGAGTTGGTGATTTCCTTTTTGTCAATGATAACAAAAAAATCAACACAAGCAATCCTGAAGATTTCCAATCAAATTAAACCGATAAGTTCTCTGATACCCCTAGCTACCATTTATAATGGTGAAAGCTTGATTTGTGAACATCCTATGATATGGTACTAAGGAAAATAATATTTAAGATCACAGAACGATCTCTTGGAAAAAGAAGTAAGAAGAAAGAGCAGATAGTCATATCTGGAAGAAGATACAATTATGCGCAGAGATATTGAGAGAGAGAGAGAGAGAGAGAGAGAGAGAGAGAGAGAGAGAGAGAGAGAGAGAGAGAGTTGCATTACATGTTCATAATAATATTGTACATAAAGCTCATAGACATGACAGTGATTGAGAAGAAAAGGCAAAAGGCAAATGACTTAAAAACTCTTTAAAAGTTCATTCACTTGCGGCATATACGAGCAGTAGGCATAGTGACACAAACAGGATAATATTTCTTCTTAGCTTCAGGGGTTCCTCGCTGAGGCTCTTCTTCTTCAGCAAAAGCAATCTTGGCGATGGAGCATGCAGCAATAGCTGCACCAGCAAACACCAGATCCCTCCTCCCATTGTTTCCTCCTTCTTCCTTTCTGCTCTTCATCATGCCTTCCACATTCACCCTTTCACCCTCTGATGCTTTTGCCACAATCAGGCTCCTGCGAGGGGCTGAGGATGAGGGGGTTTTGGTCATTGCACCACCACCAAGGAATGAAGCAGCCATGGTCATGGAAGCCATTATTGCTACTAGTTCTTTGGAGGTTCTGCAAAAATGTGTCAAAGTGGGGAAATGAAGTTGGAGGAAGCTAAATTGAAGATTGTGGAATTAGTAGAAAGGACATAATCCGGTTCCTTATCTAGATCAAAAGATTCCTCCATTGGGCTTCTGCCACGTGTAATGTAGATTTATCTGAATGACAATGAATGGTTTATGTTTCCTTTCTTTTCTTCATCCAATCGAACAAAAATTCATGGACCTAGATATCTCTACACACTAGTTGGACGTTCTAGTGAGGATTATGCTCAATTGATAATGTACCAAAACAATAAATCATCATCTTAATTTTTAAAAATTATTTTATCTCATTTAAAATATAATGCCTATTTATCTAATTTATTTAACTTAAAAATGTTAGTTAAGTTAATTAAAATCACTTGATACTACCTACCAATGTATAACCATCCATCTTTATCCCCACATCCTCTCTCTTACTTGCTTATTATTGAAGAACATTAATAGGGATAATTTTGAGAAATATTCAGAATAATTAAAAAGTAGTCTTATATTTAGAACTAAATTCAACTCTCATAGTAGTAATATGTAATGACTGAATCACTAAAATGCTCATGAGAAATAATTTTTTTTTTTGCCAACGCTCATGAGAAATAATTTACTTCAATGACAAATAGCTAAAAATAAATTTCTCTATAGTGGAATAAAAAGGAGGGCTCAGATGCACGAAATCTCATCCGTTAGATCAGGATACGTGTGATTGAACAACAATCAGAGATAGTGCAAGATTTTCCTCACAGCCCTCAAAGAGAAAGTGCACCAGCCGGGAATCGAACCCGGGTCTGTACCGTGGCAGGGTACTATTCTACCACTAGACCACTGGTGCTTGTTTTGTTGTTATCTTTAGCTTTTGTAGTGTCCTTACTATTTTGTTCTAGAACATCTATTTTTTATCTTCCATTTTTCTGTCAAGTACTAATTTTTTTTAATATAATTTTTGGTCCCTAAAATTTGCCTTTATTTTAGTTTTGACCCCTCAAATTTTAAACAAGAGATTTTGGTCCTTCTAGGAGTAAAATGATCCAAGTTTAAATTAACTTATATGGGTAAATGTTTTAAGCAAAATTAAATTTGAGAGAACAAAACCTCTTGTATAAAGTTTAAGGGTCAAAATCAAAAGTGGAGTTCCAAAAAAAAAAAAAAAATCCAAAAATTAGAGCAAACTTGAATGACAAAAGATTGTATTAGCCCTTTCTTCTAACTTATTACTCTATTTGGTTTCAGTTATTACTTATTTATTTTTGGTTGATAGTTTTAGTTATTTATTTATTTTGTACTCAGTTTTCAGGTAACATATATCAACTGGTACGATAATACAATACCCCCTCCGGTCCTAAATATAAGATTACTTTGACTTTTTTTGTGAAAGTTAAGGAAGTAAATTAGACCATTAAATTATAACATATGTCACATATAATTAGATTATAGGTTAGTTTATAAATAGAATAAATTAGTTTAGAGGAAAAATAATAACGATAGACATTTTAAAATCATTAATTTTGTATCCATAATTTTCTCCAAAAAAATTAAAATGATATAATAAGAATTGGAGGGAGTAAGTTGAAGAAGGGCTATGGCTTTTCAATGCTTGTTGGAGTTTGACTCATCAATTTGGATCCATTTCTTCTCTGCTTTTGATTTTCAATTTGGAATCTGCTGTAGGCTTCCGTCATGTTTTAACTTTTGATTTTCAATTTGGAATCTGTTGTAGGCTTCTCCCATGTTTTAATTTAAAAATATCCAGGGCCCATTGTATTCTTCACTTTCATGTTATGTATCAGATGTTTTGATATCGCACGTGGGCCTATTTAAAATAGATTTGTATGTCACTTCATCGTTAATATATATTGACTTTATATAAAAAAAGTTATTTATTTATTTCTTATTTATATTTATCCCCCCATGCCCAGGAAAACAAGAATGTCATGTGCTTCTTTCCTTCTTTACCTCAATCCACCATTATCTAAATTAGTTTCAATATTGTGTATTGAAAAATTTGGACTCCTAGCTCCAATTCCAATCCTAGTTATTTTGGGTTGGCTTCCTATTCGCCTCATCCTATATATTAATTTTTTTTAATTTTCTTATTTATTAATTATGCTTTATTTTCAAATTTATATAGATGTTAGTTGAGGTATACATGATGATTATTGCACCGGGAATTATGTTGTAATTAGTTTAATCTAATATATCTACTAATTTTATTTTTTAACCTGAATATCTAATAATTTTATTAAAGATATAACTTTAAAAAGACATTTTTATATATTGGTTATATCATTAATACAAAATAATAGATAAACATCTAATCATACCTTTTCTTGATTTCTCACTCTGGTTATATCTCTCTACATATTTGTATCTTCTTCCAAATACAGTCTCTAGCTCACTAGCTCGCTCTGCTTGCTCCCTCTTTCTCCTGTATCTACTCGCCTTCTTTTCTTGATTTCTCATTCACTAAGTTACTGTAATTGATAACTTAGTAATTTGGTATGGATCAGAAGCCTTCGAGACATCACACCAGACTGATTTCTTTAGTTTTATTTTTATGTACACATGAATTGAGAAAACTACATAAGAGAGCCGTAGATAGGAAAATAAAAATAAAAATATAAAATAATTGTAAACTAGAAACTAATTAAATGAAAGAATGAACCAATGATGTACTTAATTTATTGACTGAGTAGCTAAAGCCTTGATGATATATAGGCAAAATTATTGCATGACATCCGAACGAGATAAAATCCTTAAGAAAATCTCCATCACGTCACAGTGCATGGGAGATAATATAATTAGTGCAATAGGATTAACACTTATCAGGAATATGATATAAATGGTTACAATTTACCTCCTCCTTTATTAAATATAAGACATAGTTGATTTTTTTCCGAAAAGATTATGGAAGTTAAGTGTGCTACTTAATCATAACGTATTTTGTGTATTATTATATTATATGTTAGCTTATAACTCAAATAAACTAGTTTAGAAAAAAATTCAGTTAAATATATTTATAAGTAACTTATTTAGCTTTTCTAGGATTTTTCAAAAAAGTCAACTGGGTCCTATATTTAAGAACGAAGTATATGGTATTATTTGACACACCTCAGGATCTGGTAAATAATACTTCATTAGTTCGTTAATAGAAGACCTACTTAACTTTTTCTTTTTTCAAAGATTAAGAAAGTTAAATAAGGTACTTAATGATGATATATGTGGTGTGTTATTAGATTATATAAGTAAAATAAATTAATTTGAAGAAAAAATTCTGGCAAATCAATTTATAAGTAATTTATTTGATTTTCTCATGATTTTCCAAAAATGTCAACTAAATCTTATATTAATTAAAAACGGAGGAATAGTAAGAATATTAGTTCTTGAAATGGCTAATTTGGACCTTTTTCCTTTTGCAGCTTCATGACGTTTTCCTCATGTAGTTCCTTAACATAATTCATTTTGGAAAAAAAAAAGAGATTTTAACTAGAATCGATTACTTATAGGCCTTGTTTGGTACGTGGGAACAAGGGGAGGGATTGGGATTGAGTCAAGTAATATTATATTGGGTTAAATAATTGTTTGGTAAGATTGATCATATGTTGGGAATTTTTTTGGGGCTAAATATGTATGTTGGGATTGACTATACCACTTAAGTGGGAGTGACCCAACCCATTTCCCCCTTATTATTTTAAATGTCAGGGATTAAGGTTTATTGTCGTTTTCACTATCTCTCTTTTGTCATTGACATTAGAGACCCCTCCTCTTTTGTCCATGTCGCTCCTCGTGCAACACTTCTTCCACATCATTATATTCTTCTTCATTACCTTCTCCCCTTGCAGTTTTAGTCACCGGTAAATATGTCTTTGTCTCTCATATTATAGTATATATGAAGGTTTTTTTAAACGTCATATAAGATTTCCTCAGGCTTCTTCCGTCGGCTGCCAGTAAAATTTGATTTGATTCTATTTTTCATTGCATTTGAAATTGTTCGTAATTTTGATTTGTTTAAAGTCAAATTACTTTCTATGATATGACTCATGGCCTTGCTTGGCTGTCCACTCCTTCTCCTCATTATGCTTGAACAAAAAGAAGGCTGCTTTACTTTATACAATATAATGGTCGTAGTCTATTTGTTCCTAAATACTGTACCTTATTGAATTTTTCAAAAAAAAGAAAAAGAAAAAAACTCATGGTAGTTAATAAGCACAAAATAATAGCGTATGTTGTGTATTATTTTTAGATTATATGATAGCTTATGAGTTAGATAAATTAATTTTTCTAAAAAAAGATAAATCAATTTATAATTAGCTTATTATCTAATTATTTTCCCAGGATTTTTCAAAAAAAAGTAAAGTAAGCCTTATGTCAAAGAACATAAGGAGTATGCAATAGTACTCCATTTTCTAAATATGAGATATAGTTGACTTTGTTTTGAAAGATTAGGGAAGCTACTTATAAATTAATATGCATTTATTTTTCTATAGATAAGTTTGTTTGACTTATAAATTAATGTATAATATACAATAATATACAACATATGTTAAGATTAAGAAACTTATTTACCTTCTTTGATTCATTAAAAAAGTCGACTAGATCTTATTTATTATTTATTATGACTGAAAAAGCAGGTACATATATTATACATTCACATTCGACCTTTTTTCGAAATAGACAAACTATGTAACCCATCCCCCAGAACCTGTCTAGTAACTTTGATGGTCTTAAAGGTAGGCAGAGGCCAATGCTGTAAACCTTTCCTGCAAAACTTGTCTATTAATTTCGGAATAATTGTGGGTTTGTTCTTCTATAGTTTGTAAGGTTCTATTTCCATTATTTTTATTAGAGGCTAAACTATAACTTCTTAGACTATTACTGCTATGCTATTGGCTTTACTTCTACTATCTTAACGGAGGGAATACATAATGATAATATTAGTTTTTGAAATGGCTAATCTGGACGTTCTCCTCACGCAGCTTCATGAAGTTACTACGCTTCCTGGAGAGAGCAAACTTGCCCCAATTGTAAGCCCTATACTTGGCCGCGTTCCGGCCCCCGCTGTCGATTAGTTCCGGCAACGGCGCCACCATTGTGTAATGGGAAGGATTGAGAAAGAAAGGAATGGAATACCTATCCTTGTTGGAATTAACAACCACCCTGTGATCTACACTCTCATATTCTCCATTGCTCCAAACCTGAATAACATCCCCCAAATTCACTATGTAACTGTCCGGTATCGGCTTCACTCCGATCCACCGGCCGTCGTCGGACTTCGGCCTCACCTCGAGGCCGCCGACGGAGTCCTGATAAAGGATGGTTAAGACTCCGGGGTCCTTGTGAGGGCCCACTCCGAGGGGGAGTTCCGGTGACGGACACGGAGGGTAGTGGTTAAGCCGGACGGAGCTGGTGTGGTGGTGGAAGAATTCATGAAACCTGCCTTTAGGTAGTCCCATGCTCATGGCTATAAGTTCCATTAGTCTCATTGCAAGTGCCATCATTTCCTTCCCATATTCCTCACACACTTCCCTGCACGTACGTATGTGCATGGTTAGTTATGTCACATCACAAATTCCACTTCATTACTTAGCTGCTGGTATATTACCATCTTTGTTTGTTTGATGTAAGGGTTAGTTGACTAATTTTTAATTTTAAAAAGGATTGAATTGAATTAAACTAAATGTAGTACTATTTCGGTGTATACATCTATATATTATAAATCCAGTTTAACCAAATCTAACATACCAAAAATCCAAAAAACGTAACTTATTAAGACATTGAATATGTGTTAAATTGATCGATTGGATTTTTCAAATTTTCCCTTGTTTATTCTAGTAAATTTTGAAAAAAGGTATTTTACATTTTTTCCCACGCTCACATTTTCAATTCTAGGGGTAAATACGGAAGATAGTCATTTATGACTCTTAAGATGAAATTATATTTACGACCAACAATCTCTTTGAAAATGAAAAAGGATAAGTTACTCCCTAACATTTGAGAAATGTCAAATAAAACCTTAGATAAATGTCAAATATATCGTAAGTGTTCACAAGTTTAACATAGGGATTTAACTTGATCATAATGATTTTCAAGTTTATGTAAATAATTCACAACTCCAACTTTTTTCATTAGGAACTAACAACAAATTATATAAGGGTTCATAATTTTAATATAAGAATTTTCAATCTGGTCATAATGATTTTCAATTTTATGCTAATAGTTCAAAACTCCAATTGTTGAGGGCATTTGTGTCTTTTGGCCATATATGAAAATCTCATATTCTTCCCTATAATCTAATTTGGGATTACTCAAATTTAAGGGATTGATTTATCCTTTTTCATTTTCAAGCGGATTTTGTGGGATTTCCCCAATAATTATTAATGACAAGAGTGATACATAATAATAACAACATGTACTGCATGCACGGTTCCTCTAAAACACCTGTGAGTATCAATTATATGGTATACTAATTTGTAACTCAAATAAATAAATTTATGACTCTTAAGATGAAATTATATATAGGACCAATAACCTCTTTGAAAGTGAAAAAGGACAAATCACTCTCTAAAACTTGAGAAATTTCAAATATGACCTTATAGGGAGGGATGTGAGATTTATATATCCTACGAAAAGACACAAATTCCACTATAATTGTCATATATATTATAAGTGTTTAAAACTTTAACGTAGGGATTTTCAACTTGATTATAATAATTTTCAAATTCACGTAAACAATTCACAACTTCAACTTTTTTATTAGGAACTGACAAGTCATAGCATAAGGGTTCACAACTTCAACATAAGAGTTTTTAACCTGGTAAAAACAGTTGTCAATATTCCATTTTCAAGGGTATTTTGCGGGACCAAAGTAATACACAATGACAACAACATGTACTGCATGGTTCCACTAAAATTAAACACTAGTGAGTATCATTATATGGTACACTAATTTGTAACTCAAATAAATTAGTTTAGGAAAAAATAATACATAGAACAGATAAAAAAGAAATAAATATTCATTTACAACCAAATCTTCACTTTTTAGAGGGAGATAGTGTAATTAATAATTACCTCATTTCCTCAGGGTTTTGTGGCCACTGATTCTCCCAGTGGACCACCCGATGGTCATCATCGTCGACAGAGGCGGCGGCAAGTGTAGGCTGTTGTACCGTGTAGTCAAAAACCTCCTTCCAGTCTTTAACATTCTTGGTATGTTCAGTGTCATAGTACCCTAACACCTTCTCTGCGTCCCTCCTCACCATCCTCTTCTCGTCGAGGCCAAGACCGAAGAACTTTCGCGACACCTCCTCCACCTTGTGGCGGCTCTCCTGCGACACGCCGTGGTTGATGATCTGGAAGAAGCCCCATTGCTTGCATGCATGCCTTATGTCATGGACTAGGGCATCCATGTCTTGACATGAGAGGTCAATGAGAGGTATGCTTTGGGCCTCTTGTTTGAGACTCGGGTCGGGTCTCTGTTGGGCTTCTTGGATGAATGCAGTGTCTCCTTTCTCTTCTGCCATGGAAGATGTATGATAGAATGTGAAGAAAGCTAATTAACTATGATGACTTGTATTTATGCCTTTTGTTTTGTGCTAATTTATTTTGTGAACTGAATGCCCAAGGGCTACGCTATTTATAGGAGAGAGGGGCGTGAGGTTTGGAGCAATGAAAGGCTGAGATTGCATTTGACCAACGGACAGGATCCACTTAATTGCCTAGCTCTCCTTGCTAAGCCACTTAATCACAACGTATGTTGTGTATTATTGTTAAATTATATGTTACCTTATGAGTTAGATAAATTAATTTTTTAAAAAAGACAAATCAATTTAAAATTAGCTTATTATCTATCTTTCCTCGGATTTTTCAAAAAATGATAATCAAAACAATAATTTTAAAGAAATGATAATAAAACAACCGGCCAAGAAAACAAAATAGATGGCATACTGGTGTTTTTGTCTCTAAAATTTTAAATGTCAGGGATTAGGGCTTATTGTAGTTTTCATTATCTCTCTTTTGCCATTGACATTAGCGACCACTCCTCTTTTTGTCCCATGTCGCCCCTCGTTCAACACTTCTTCCACATCATTCTTCTTCATTACATTCTCCGTTACGAAAGTTGCAGCTTTAGTCACCGGTAAATATGACTTTATCTCTCATATTAAAGTATGAAGGTTTTTTAAATGTCGTATAAGAATCCCTCAGGCTTCTTCTGTCGGCTGCTAGTAAAATTTGATTTCATTTGATTTTTCTTTGCGTTTGAAATTGTTCATAATTTTGAACTGTTTAGATTCAAATTATTTTCTATGACTCATGGCCTTGCTTGGCTGTCCACTTCTTCTTCTCTGTATGCTTGAACTAAAAGAAGGCTACTTTACTTTTTACAATATAATGGTAGTCTATTTATTCCTAAATATTATAACTTTTTCAAAACAAATTATGGTAGTTAATAAGCCACATAATTATAACAATTATAACGTATGTTGTGTATTATTGTTAGATTATATGTTATCTTATGAGTTAGATAAATTAATTTGAAAAAAAAAGACAAATCAATTTATAATTAGCTTATTATTTAGCTTTCCTAAGATTTGTCAAAAAAATGATAATCAAAACATTAATTTTAAAGAAATGATAATCACACAACCAGCCAAGAAAACAAAATAAATGGCATAATAGTGTTTTTGTCTCTAAAATTTTAAATGTCAGGGATTAGGGCTTATTGTAGTTTTCATTATCTCTCTTGTGCCATTGACATTAGCGACCACTCCTCTTTTTGTCCATGTCGCCCCTCGTTCAACACTTCTTCCACATCATTCTTCTTCATTACCTTCTCCGTTACGAAAGTTGCAGCTTTCGTCACTGGTAATGAAGGTTTTTTAAATGTCAATAAGAATCCCTCGGGCTTCTTCTGTCGGCTGCCAGTAAAATTTGATTTTAATTGATATTCTTTGCCTTTGAAATTGTTCATAATTTTTAACTGTTTATATTCAAATTACTTACTATGACTCATGGCCTTGCTTGGCCATATGCCTGAACAAAGATAATTAAACATGGGAAAAATGTTGTAGCAGTTTGTATAAATTTCTGAAAATTCTAGTCAGGGGGCTAGAGTTAGTCTATGGCGTGGTGAGTGAGCTTATCCATTTTTCTAGTTTTGCATGGGACTTCAACATAAAATGTCTGACGGCTTTAAAGACAATTTGGGATGAATATATATGGTAAATATGATTAATTATAAACATATTGACCTCAACTACTTTTGGAGGAAGTTATTATTGCCGCTAGTGGAGAGTCGACGCTGCTATCGTTATCGTGGGGGAGCAAGGACGAAGAGGAAGATCGGGGCAGAAGACCACGATACTTTTTTATTTATTTCATTATTACAGAAAATGCCTATAGCATCACTTATTTTGGGCCTATAGCATCACTTTTTTATTTAAGCGCTGCTATAGGGCACCTAAAAGTTACCTATAGGGCACCTATTGCAGCGCTTAAGCGCTGCAATAGGATACCTAAAAGTTACCTATAGCAGCGCTTAATGAAGTAAGCGCTGGTATTGATTTTTTTTTTAAATATTTCATTTTAGTTTATATACCCCACCTGCATCAGTGCTAAAATACCAGCAATTCTATACAGTTTCAGGCAACGAAAATACACCAATAACTCATCCAGAGAGCAATGTACAAATGAACCAACCATTCTAATTGGGAAACAGCCTATACTATTATATATCTACATTTATACTTGGTGTAAAAGAGGTAGAACATAAGTGCACCATTCCTCAATTAGCGCATTCATTTTTTCCCTCGACAATGAGGGGCAACGTGCGTCTGGGTAATACTGCACAGAGAGATAAATTTGAATGGCAATCAAATCTACTTGAAATCTAATAACAAGTTCAAATACAATTAGAGTTGGCAAAATAAAAAACTTACTGTCAATGGAATGCTACATCGATCATGTGTAACTACATCCCTCATAAATTGCATCACATAGTATCCACAGTCGTTGTTATTGGGTTGGAAGGGGCACTGTAACAAAAAATACCAGATATCATATGACAAACATTTACTTTATGTTTGAGTAGATTGTTTAAAAAATTGAATAACTTATAGAACCTGGACTATGAGCCACTTATAAGCATCTTTCTGGTCAAGGGCTTTGGAATAACTCAAGTTAACGGAGGACCGAAAACTGGTCAATGCGCTGGAAACAAAACAAAGTAAATTAATTTTATTAGCTAAGGTCATAAAATGACAAATGATGCAACGGATTCAAAGAATGCTGACATTCACGTACCTATTGACGAGGCGCATCAAAGCTGTGCGACTTTCTGGTTCAGCACCATACACAGGATCCAAATAGTAAATAATGGGATTCGCTTGTGCTTGCGGATAGATGACAAGCAAAAGCCAGTGCTGCCTAAAATTTTTTAGAACGTTATGTCAGTATATATAAATGATGCTTGAAGCTAAGAATACGATGAAACCTATAATGCATATCGACTTACCCTGTATTAATTGGAGCTAAGAATAAAGTCATACCTGTTGCCTTTAAAGAAAAGCGCCTTTTAAGCTTCGCGGACTGCTCGTCATAGCTCACACCCGCAATATGTGCTATGTCATAGGGGCTTATGAATTCGAACGAGACATAATCCTCGGCAATCATGACATGTTCGTGCAGGTGCCTTCAAAGAAACCATACAAACTCCCAATTAGTGTAAACTAATGACATTAAACGAAACCCCAATGAAAACACATTTATACCTGATCCATAAATTGATAGCGGTACCACCGAGCCATCCTTGATCAAGCACGTCCATGATCTGCTCCTTAAAAACATGCTCAACCATATTTGACACCCCAAATATACGCTTGTCGAATGGAATATTGGCAGTAAATTCGGGAGATAGGGTGGCTGCAAATGCTCGCAATCGAGCACGATTTGGCGTCTCGGCGCTTGTACGTGCAATAACAGGAGGCGCTTGTACTTTCTTCTTGCCCTTGGCTTTTGTTGCCTACAAACCATGTAAATAGAAAGTCTGAAATTTTATTCCAATAAAAAAGAATGCTAGTTTAATTGATTAGTAAATAATCACCTGTGACGATGGATCAGTATGTGAACTCTTTTTCTTCATCACTTGACCACCGGTACCTTGGACATTAGGCCTTTGTGCTTTCTTTCAGGTAGAGCGTGTACCCTGAAAAAACATGTAAATAAAAGAGCATTCTTCCAACACAATGAATGCTAGTGTAAATGCTATTAGTAAATAACCACCTGTGGTGTTGGCTCAATCAAACCAACGGGCCAAGCAACAAAAGCACCGATAGCATCTTGGACGCTAGTCATCTCATCAGTAGGGAACGGTATTGGTGCTGCGTTGTTGTAGGAGGATTCAATCATTACTCTCAGTGTATTTTTAGGCAACGGCGAGTTGTGCAGGGTCGTGTTGGAAGTGTTGTAGACCTTCCCTTTAGCAACTACTTCACTGAAAGAGTAATCGATATACAGCCTGCAGTCTGACTCGCCCTACGAAAGAGTTGACAACATTAGCTCACAACGCATAATATAACAATGTCGCTGCAAGTTTGTAAGCAGAGAATGTATGAACTACCTGAGGAATTTGGGCCCGCGGCATCGTACAGCTCTCCCTTATGCTTGGACTGTCGACGGAAGGAACGTTACCTTGTTGCACGAAGTTGGACGTTTGTGATGCAACATTATATCGCTGGTAAAATTCGAACATCTGCTCGTACTTCCGATGCAGTTCCTCGTTCTGTCATTGCATCTCCTCGTCCCGTCGTTGCATCTCCTCCCTCAGAGATTGAACTTCTTCTTGTAACGCTTTTACTTCGCCTTTTGATGCTTTATGTTGGCGGCCAAAGTAAGAAGAGGGCGCGACCCCTAGACCTGTGCCCCGAACACGGCCCGAATACTTAGGGCGATCGAGCGCTCTGCTAAGGAAATCATCGGGGCCAAATTTGTTGACCTCGTCAGGGTATTCTTGTGACAACATATCCTATAACAAGAAGAAATGATTGTTAGATATTAACTTAGCAAAGTCACCAGTTAAAAAGATATTACAAAGTCCAAGAGAATGACTTACACATCGTTCACGTACTCTTCTGACCTCGTCGTGAATGATGGTACCGTCCTTTTGAGAGTGTCCCCGAAACCAGAGGCCATGCCGTGGTGGCTTCCCTTCTAGGCCCTGTTCCTTAATCTGTCAAGCAAGCCAGGTGAACACATAATTAATCACGTAAACATGTATTCATAATTTTGTATTTAGAAGCGTTACGTTACTAACATACCATATCTTGCTCTAATTCAGGAAAGCTCTTTCGTCCGCCCATATACGGATATTCGCAGCTTTTAGCCGCCTGTCTATTTCTTTGACTTACTTCCTCAAACTCCGGTGTCAAACGTGATTGCACAAATTCATTCCAATGTTCCTGGGTAATTGACCCTGCGAATGCCTCTGGGGGTGTTGGAATGATCTCCCCGTCTGCATCTCTCAGGAAGTACTTGGTCAAATTTGTGCGGAAACCGCGATGCATTCTGGAAGCTTTCATTATGACATACTCCCTATGAGAATCATCAATATGAAACATGGTCTGTAACAATAGAAATCATATTAGATTTGCTAGTTACAATGTTGTCATAATAAAACTAAATTGTAAAAAGGCACCTAACCTGAATCTCTGACCAAATCTCGTTCTTGCAGCTCCCCGCGGTTCTCCAATCTGTGATAGTAATAGGCACTTTCTGCCGAACAGCGCATCCAATAAAACCAGAGAGGTCTTTTGCAGTCTCCCCGATTGGTTGGTGATTTTCGTTCCATTTAAGTCTGGTCTTTTTTCCCAGAGATCTGCGCTTGAGTAGTTTACGCATAAGGGTGATGCCACGGGTAGCATCCGCCTCGACAGCCTGTCTACCCGCATCGATATCTGGCTCCACAATCGGTTGTTCTTCTTCCTCGTCGCTCAGGGGGGGATCCATTTTCCTGCAAATTAAAATAATGAAACAAGACATGATTTTAGTGCAGAATAATTAAATGAAGTAGTTCACAATGTAAAACAGAAATACATACAAACTTAAATCAATATGAGGGCTTTCGTCTCTTTTTCCTCTGTGTTATATTATCTAAAATTGTTTGCTTCCTCTTTTTTGTTGGATTTAGGGTTGTGTTGAGCCAAATGCCTTCTTCATGATCACTCCTTACATAAACAGGCTCATCTTCATTGTCATATCCGTCTGCATCAATCTCTTCTGCCAGTAACGTATCAAATGAAGGATCCTCTTCTATCATATTCATATCATCATCACTACTGTCATCATCAACTTGTTCGGCATAATTTTTGTTCGACTGCATGACAACTGACCAATTCTTCTTAGAAGGATCGGCAATGTAAAACACTTGTGATGCTTGGGACGGTAGAATGTAAGGATCATCCTTATATGCAACTTTAGAAAGGTCGACCGATGTAAACCCAAATTCATCTAACCGCAATCCACTATGGTTGTTAACCCACTGACATCGGAACACAGGAACCCTGAACATGGTGTAATCTAACTCCCAAATGCAATCAATCACACCAAAGTATGCCATCTTCGCATATATAGGATTTGTATCTCTGGCACTGGATATATGTAATGCCTCGGCAACAAGTGTGACTCCACTATTCTGCATTGTGCTTTTTTCATCCTGGTCTTTTGTATAGAATGTGTAACCGTTGATTGCATAGGCGGTGTAGGAAAATGCGTGCAAACCCGGTCCTTTCGACAGCCAAAACAATCTTTCAGAAACTGATCCAGCATTAAGATCAAACTGCTGACAAATGCGAGCATTGAACCATCTAATGAATGTTTTGTTGTGCTCCCTTGTAATCAAACTCTCATTTCTATCACCGTGTATTTCCCGCAGGAGTTTTTTGTGTTCTTCAACGAATGGTTCAACCTCAGGAGTGTTGTGAAGAATATACAAGTGAGCAAGCTCCTTTTCAGCATTTGAAATGCGTATTAAGTTGAACCCACTTATTCCTTTCCCCAATAATCGCCCATCATGACGAGACTTCGGCAAACCAACATGTGCGACACTTGATAAGTAATCGGCACACAAATCACTCGCTTCTTCAACGATGTATCGTTCAGCAATACACCCCTCTGGTCGATATCTGTTTTTGACATACCCCTTTAAAACTTTCATGAACCGCTCAATCGGGTACATCCATCTCAAATAGACTGGGCCGCACAATTGAACCTCTTTGACCAAGTGTACAGTAAGGTGAACCATGATGTCAAAGAAGGATGGGGGGAAATACATTTCAAGTTCGCACAGGATACGAATGATCTACCTCTACAAATCCTGCAACCGTCCTATATCAACCACTTTACTACAAATGAGCCTGAAGAAAATACACAGTCTAGTGATCGTCCTACGCAGTTTCTTGGGTAAAATGTTGCGTATGCCGACCGGTAAGAAATTTTGCATCAGGACGTGACAATCATGAGATTTCAGGTTCTTCAACTTCAACTCTTTCACGGATACAAGGTTCTTTACATTTGAGGAGTAGCCTTCTGGAACTTTGATCCCATTCAGGAACTCACAGAATGATCTTTTCTCTTTCTTCGAAAGGGTGTATGCTGCTGGAGGTAAATAAGTGCGGTATCCTCTCCTGACAGGTGCCAACTCTTGTCTTATTCCCAACTTGAGCAGATCTAACCTTGAATTGACACCATCCTTAGTTTTTCCTTGCATATTTAGCAACGTGCCAATTAGGTTATCACAGATGTTCTTTTCAATGTGCATCACATCCAGAAAGTGCCTAACGTATAAGGACTTCCAATATGGGAGTTCAAAGAATATGGACCTCTTCTTCCAGCCACTTGTCAACACATTTTTAGCAAAATGCTTGCCAAAATCATTCTCCAACGCGTTCACCTTTTCACAAATGTCATCCCCGGTCAATATCCTTGGTGGCCTACCTTCTTCTAAGCTCCCGTTAAATGCCTTCTTCCACCTCCGCCAATGATGTTTTAACGGCAGGAACTTCCGATGTCCCATGTAAACATTTTTCCTACAATGCTCCAGCCGCATCGAATGGGTATCATCTTCACATATAGGGCACGCACCATATCCTTTGATGCTGTATCCGGACAAATTACCATACGTTGGGAAATCATTTATCGTGCCAAACAACATGGCCCTCAATTTGAAACTTTCTTCCTTACATCCATCAAAAACCGTCTCACCCGAATCCCACATATGCTTCAGGTCTTCAATCAAAGGATCCAAGTACACGTCTATATCGTTGCCGGGCTGTCTAGGCCCGGAAATAAGCATGGAAACCATCATAAACTTGCGTTTCATGATCAAATTTGGGGGGAGGTTGTAT
Source organism: Mimosa bimucronata (assembly GCA_037074515.1). Taxonomy (NCBI): domain Eukaryota; kingdom Viridiplantae; phylum Streptophyta; class Magnoliopsida; order Fabales; family Fabaceae; genus Mimosa; species Mimosa bimucronata. The sequence continues at coordinate 9,518,595 of CM073443.1, read as the reverse complement.
ATCATCAGAATCACCGGCCATGTACTGTGAGTACTACTCTGAACTCCATGCGGATTGATTCCATCGATTGCCAATGCAAGCCGTAGGTTTCTCGGTTCTTCACCGAATTCAGGGTACTCGTAATCAATTTTTTTCCATTGGGGGGCGTCTGCGGGGTGCCTAAGCTTGATGTCTTTAATCCTCTCATCAGCGTGCCATGTCAAAAGTCTTGCAACATTCGCATTACTGTACATGCGCCTGAATCTTGGAATGATCGGAAAGTACCACAACACTTTAGAAGGACTCTTACCTTTCTTTCCATACCGAGACGTGCTGCATTTAGGACACTTCTCCAATGACGAATACTGGTTCCGGAATAAAATACAGTCGTTGGGGCATGCATGTATTTTCTCATATTTCATACCGGTGGACCGGAGAATTTGCTTCGCCTCGTATGTTTTCGAGGGGAGTACATTCGCTTCTGGGAGTATATCTCGCAGAGCGGACAGCAGCGCGGTGAAACTTGCATCACTCCAACCGTATCGTGCCTTCAGGTTATACAATTTAAGCACCGCACTCAATCTTGTGTATTTGCTGCATCCCACATACAAAGGCGTCTCTGCATCGCTCTTCAGTGTCTCAAACATTTCAGGATTCTCCTCACCCACCACGTTCAACATTTCTTCAAGATCATCACTCTCATCACACATGTCTGTGTCAACAACATTTGAAGCACTACTAACATCAGGTACCCGTTCTCCGTATTCATCTTCATAGGTCTCACCGTGCTTTGTCCATCGTGTATAAGACTGATCGATTCCATGACAAATTAAATGACCCAACAATTCAAGAGGACGAAGACGCTTTCCATACAAACACGACATACAGGGGCATACAATTCTGTTAGCATTCTCTGCATGCTCTGCAGCAAATTCAATGAACTCTTTTGCTCCATCTATATATTCCCTTGAACGCCGATCACAAGACATCCATTTCCGATCCAACATGGTAACCTACTAAAGGAAAGTGCCGGTAAGATGTACATCATGAATTACTCATTAGGTAGCCACCCTACGATGTTACCTTATTTTTTTAACAAAAAATCAGCAGCATAACGGCTACAAAATGAACGTTCCCAGGCTCAAGGCCCTCTCTTTTTAACATAGAAATGGATAGCAAACTATATAAACAGAATCAACTCAATATGTTTCCACAGCCCACGACAACAGAATTCACAGAGCATATATTAACGAGCAGAAAAACATAGTCACAGCTCACATATCCAGTTCCACAAAGCCATAATCTCATAAATGTATATTAACAGACCACATATTTGTAACATCTAACATAAAAATGTACCTTAATAGATTCTTTGAATTGACTTTTGGTGGAGATCAAAATGTGAATCAAACAAATGCTAGGTGAAATTCCTACAACATATAAACAAAGTCTTTATAAATTTCTTAACATGTTGTAACTTAGGAATGCAAATCATTTGAAATGTGGATAATTTTTAAGCCTAAAAAATTCAATTCATTAATCAAGCAATCATAAATTCAAACCCTTGTTCTTACTTCCTAAACATAACATTTATACTTCTAATTCATAATAACATTCTTCAATATAGCATATACCAATCCAATATTAGCCAATAGTTATTAATATCTTGTGATTAATTTATGAGTTATCTATCCATAAAGTACTTTTAATTATCATTATTATTTTTAATCATTTCATATTTGCTTTCTTTCTTTCATTCAGTGGCAATGTATATTTTTCTTGTGGGCAATGATATGTATGGAAAGCTAATGGCTGCCTATAGACTTCCAAACATTATTAACCACATCACAATTCATTCATTATCAATCAATGACAATTCTTAAGTTCCAAAAATTAAAGAAAAAATTGAACTCTACTCCATCACACCAAATACTACTATACAAGGCAAGGTGTATACATAGATAAATTTACAACCATATAATCATGATTCTTGTTTGGTCATAAATTAACTTTTCAACATATATGTTTTGTTACATTTATATCAAATTTTAGTATTATCTCTTAATTTATAGTGTATTGTAATTATTTTAAAATAAGTTAAGAAAGGTAGAAATTGCTAAAAGAACATGCGCCTAAATTAGAGCACCTAAATTAGAGCATGACTGCAAAAGAACATGACTGCCAAATGCCTTCTTTTTCGTTTTTGGATTAGGAACTGAAAGTCAGAGCTCAAAGCAAGCTAATACTAACAAAAACAGTTTAAAAGAACAAACAAACTACATCCTAACACCCAAATCCAAAGATCATTAGCTTAATCAGTTTACAAAATGTGCTTTGAAAATTAATGGCCTAATCTAATCAGTACATGCATGCACCTAAATCAGAGGCAACCTAACAACTGCAATTGAAACAAAAAGAGGAAGCTATATAATTAATTTACTAATGTTTGGTGTCTGGACAAAAAAATGTAAAAAGTAATTAGGAACAAAACACACTTTCAGACCAGGTATAGAAGCCAACGAGAAATTAATCACTTATGGCCAAAAAAAAAAGAAATTAATCACAATAAAAACCCAGAGCTCAGAAAAAAGAAAACGAAGGGAAATAATATCACCTGGGTTGCCAATCGGAGGAATGGAGGAAGAAGGAGTAAAAATGGGAGCTTTGGGAGCACACACAGCGGCGTCAATGACTATGAAACCCGAAATCAGACCAGAGACTTCAAGAATGCCAGAATTTCTTGAGGGAAACTCACAATCTAACCTAAATCTTTAATTTAATCGGTTCAGAAAATTGTAAACACCCCCAACTCGAAATCGGACTCACTTGAAATTGCTCTAATTGAAGAAACAGAGGGTTAAATTGAGTAAAGGAAGCTCACCTGATTCGAAATCAGGTCTTGCATGACCTCGCATTCATTGTTGCCGTCGAAGCTGTTGAAGACGCAGAGAAGCAGAGAGAGCGAGAGAGAGTGTGGAACACAGGGGAGTTGGGGATGAGAGAAGGAAATAAGAAAGAACACGTAGGAGAGTGAAGCTAAGGGTTTATTTCGAATGGAGGGAAGCAATGGGGATTTATTTCGCGCTGGAGGGAATTTCTGAGCTGAAGGGATTTAGCTGGAGGGAAATAATAAAGTACCAGCCTATCCCAAAGCTTGATTAATGTAAAAATTAGGCCTATACCAGCGCTTAAGCGCTGGTATAGGCCCTTGAGGTTTTATTTTTATTTAAAAAAAATTGTAAAACAATTTTTCAATTTTTTATAAATTGTTTTAACTATTTTGTAATATAAAAAATAAAACCCAGGGGCCTATACCAGCGCTTAAGCGCTGGTATAGGCCCCTGGGCTTTAATTTTTATTTAAAAACAATTGTAAAACAATTTTTCAATTTTTTATAAATTGTTTTAAATATTTTATAATATAAAAAATAAACCCCAGGGGCCTATACCAGCGCTTAAGCGCTGGTATAGGCCCCTGGGGTTTATTTTTTATTTCAAAAAATATTTAAAACAATTAGGCAATTTTTTTTAAATTGTTTTGAATATTATTTAATATAAAAAATAAACCCCAGGGGCCTATACCAGCGCTTAAGCGCTGGTATAGGCCCCTGGGGTTTATTTTTTATTTCAAAAAATATTTAAAACAATTAGGCAATTTTTTTTAAATTGTTTTATATATTATTTAATATAAAAAATAAACCCCAGGGGCCTATACCAGCGCTTAAGCGCTGGTATAGGCCCCTGTGGTTTATTTTTTATTTCAAAATATATTTAAAACAATTAGGCAATTTTTTTAAATTGTTTTAAATATTATTTTATATAAAAAATAAGCCCCAGGGTCCTATACCAGCTCTTAAGCGCTGGTATAGGCCCCTGGGTTTTTTTTTATATAAAAAAGTATATAAAACAATTTGCCAATTTTTTTTAAATTGTTATAAATATGGTATAGGCCCCTGGGGTTTATTTTATGTTGAAAAAAATATGTAAAACAATTTGCCAATTTTTTTTTAAATTGTTTTACTTATTCTTTAATATAAGAAATAAATCCCAGGGGTCTATACCAGCGCTTAAGCGCTGTTATATGCTTATACCTATACCAGCACTTTTATTTTTAAGCTCTGGTATAGGTCATATTAGACCTATCCCATCACTTACATTTTATAAGCGCTGCTATTGTTGCGCTGCAATAGGGTATTTCTGTAGTAGTGTTTATTTATTTATCATTATCCAGCGCTATTAGTAACCATCTAATCTGGTTTGTGGGAATGTAGGCTCACAATGGGAGCAACTTCGCTACGGCCAAGTTGTTATCCACAATGGGGGGAAGACAATGATACTCTTCTCCACCGTGAGAGGAGAGAAATAAATTTTGTTAAAATATTTTTTATTCATCATTAGGATCACAATAGTCTTTTTATAGTTTATGACTGATTTAAAAAAATAATTTAAGTAATCCATCCAAATAGTAATTGCTTTAATCCTCCCCAATCCCAATATTGGCAATACTTTAAAATTCAATACCATGTCCCAAAGAGCACCTTTCTTTCTCTTCTCAAATCTCAATCTACTTTTACCTAATTGTTAGTCTCAATATTGTAAATTGGAATTGGGGGCTCCTAGCTCCCGTTTCGGAACCTCTCCACTTAGTTTCCCGTCTATTTACCTTCACTTAGATAATAATACATTGTTTTATTAAAAAACTATGATCCAACAAATTTTCTAAAATATTTTGGACATAAAATGATTGTCTCACATAATTTTTTAATTAAAATGATGTAGCTTTATTTAAGTAGAGGTAAGTGGATAGGAAGTTAAATGGAGAAATTTCGAATATGCTAACACCACCTAATTGCGCATGAGGTGGATCTTTTTGGAAGAGGTTAAACTTGTTTGCACTGTGTTTGCTCTTGAGTCTTGAGTGGCAGTCCAATATTGATTCCAAAAGAAAATTGGGGGCTCCTCCATGAGAGGGTAATTGCAAGAAACAGGTAATTGCCGAACATGGTAAAGGCGAAAATATCATTATGTTAAATATTAAATAAATTTAAAAATACTTCACAAATATTTTGATGAATACATTTAAAAATGATCTATTTATTAAAACAAATGATTAATTATTAAAAATTTTACAATTGAATCATTGAAATTTTATTTTCTCGATTTGTGTGTATCATCCTTGCACATGAGCCATACTAATCTTCTCTGTATCATTTCAATTTTATTTTGGATGTCCCCGAAGGAACATTTGAAAATTGATTTTAACTATACTTATCTCACCACTAAAGATGAACAATAGGAGTGTTCACTTCAATCATTCCTTGCTCGACTTGTTCCAATCCATGTCGTTTTTTTATATAACCAATTCATATGTCATTTCAGTACTGAACGTGGGATGGATTTTGTCCCGTCTTGTTGTTTTGTTCTAGATGTTTTTCTTGAAATATACGTTTGTGTATAAATTACTCCCTCAATTCCTTAATTATCAACCTAGTTAACTTTTTTATTGGAGAGATGAATGTGCAGGTCTAATTAGCCCTCCCTACTAAGATTTATGCTTAGTACGGAAGCTGTTCTACTGTTAACACTTATCAGGAATCTAATATAAATAATACTAATATATACTCTATTTATTTGACAAATGACGATTTGGTAAATAATGTACTTCCTCCGTTCTTAAATATAAGACTGTTGGGCCCTGATTCGCCTACTGGGCCTATGCAAGGGGCACCAAGCCCAGTAAGCCCAACGCAAACCATCCCAAAGTCCACAGATGTCACCCACTAGAATTCAAATTCAAACTGACAAACCTGGATTGTCGCCCTCAACGTCCACCATCCCTCAAATGTCGCCGACATTTTTGGGGGCGACCAAGGTCCCTGGGCAGCTTATTACGGACTGGAGCAGCACCAGAAGCACACACGAGCTCTGAGAAAACACTAAGATCATTCCACTACAAAAAAACCACAAATTTCCGACAGAAAAAATTCCGTCGGTAATTTCCGGCGGAAATTCCGTCGGAAAATTTACCGGCGGAATTACCGACGGAATTTCCGTCGGTAATTTAATTAATTATTTTATTTTATTTATAAATTATTATTTTAATAATAATTAAATATTAAAATATTATTACCGACGGAATATTTTCCGTCTGTAATATTAATTATTTATTATTTTATAAATAAATTATTATTTTAATTTATAAATAATATATAAAAATAAAATATTATATTAATTTATTTTTAAAAATATTTTATAAATAAATAAAAATTAATATATACACGTGATTTAAATTTATTACAAATTTAATTTTAATTTTTTATTAAATAATATTTTATTTTTAATAAATAATTAAATATTAGTAATAAAAACGAAAATAATTATAATTTAATAATATATATAATAAAATAATTATTTAAAAATGTCATAAAATAAAATGAAAAATAGTTATAATATAATAATATAAAATGAAAATACTAAATATAATGGATTGTATATGAATATAAAAATTATTTATAAAAAATAATAAAATTATTAATATGTAAATTATATATTAATAATTATAAAATATTTCATAATATATTAAGATTAAATATAATTATAATAATGGTAGTTTAAATATTATAAATATAATACTCGTAGTTTGCAAATAATTTCACAAGGTGTTCGTAGCTCAACTGGTTAAGGCATCAGATATGCCCCAACAGGTTGGGGGTTCGAATCTCTCTGAAGACAAAATTGAAGGCAATTTGTGGGAGCGACACGTGGCAATTTAAATTTTTAAAAAATTAAAAAAATTACCGACGGAAATTCCGTCGGTAATAATATTTTAATATTTAATTTAAATTAAAATAATAATTTATAAATAAAATAATATTATTAAAATTACTGACGGAAAAAAAATTCCGTCGGTAAATAGATTTGCGACGGTGGAATTTCCGACGGAAAAATTTTTCCGACGGAATTCCGCCAGAAATCGGTCGGAAAAGTCGATTTTCCGACGGAATTCCGTCGGTAAATTCCGTCGGAAAATTGCTGTTTTTTTGTAGTGTTCAGAACACTCTCTAGGCTCACTCTACTGCAAACTTCAGCTACTTTAGCTTATTGTATTGCATTTAATTCATCAATCTTTGTAACCACCGTTGCCGGAGACCCTGATCATCAACAGCAATAAAATCTTTTCTTTTATTCTTAAATTGTTTTCCACGAATTTTAGCATCAACGAAGACACAGCTGAATTTTTGTTTTCTGAGAAATTAAGGAAGCAAAATGAACCACTTAATCATAAAGCATTTTGTATCTTATTAAATCATATGTTGGCTTATATCAAATAAACTACTTTTGAAAAGAAAATTCAGGAAATCTATTTTTAAGTAACATATTTAACTTCTTAGGATTGTATGAGAAAGTCAATTAGATCCTATATTAAATAAGGAGAGGATACATAATGATAATATTAGTTCTTGAAATGGCTAATCTGGACGTTTTCCTCATGCAGCTTCATGAAGTTACTTCGTTTCCTAGAGAGAGCAAACTTGCCCCAATTATAAGCCCTATACTTGGCGGCGATCCGGCCGCCGCAGCCGATGAGTTCCGGCAACGGCGCCACCATCGTGTAATAGGAAGGATCAAGAAAGAAAGGAATGGAATACCTATCCTTATTGGAATTGACAACCACCCTGTGATCTACACTCTCATATACTCCATTGCTCCAAACCTGAACAACATCTCCCAAATTTACTATGTAAGTATCCAGTATCGGCTTCACTCCGATCCACCGGCCGTCGTCGGACTTCGGCCTCACCTCGAGGCCGCCGACGGAGTCCTGAGAAAGGATGGTTAAGACCCCGGCGTCCTTGTGGGGGCCCACTCCGAGGGCGAGCTCCGGCGACGGACAAGGCGGGTAGTGGTTAAGCCGGACGGAGCTGGTGTGGTGGTGGAAGAATTCATGAAACCTGCCTTTAGGTAGTCCCATGCTCACGGCTATAAGCTCCATTAGTCTCATTGCAAGTGCCATCATTTCCTTCCCATATTCCTCGCACACTTCCCTGCACGTACGTTTGTGCATGGTTAATTATTTCAAAACACAAATTCATCTTATTACTTAGCTACTGTCATATTACCATCTTTGATGTAAGAGTTGGTTGACTAATTTTAAAAAACATTGAATTGAATCAATCTAAACATAGTACTTTTTATATTTTATAAATCCAGTTTGACCAAATCTAACATGCCAAGAAATGTAACATATTAAGACATTGAATAAGTCTTTACGTGATTGGATTTTTCACATTTGCCCTTGTTTATTCAAGCAAATATTGAAAAAAGATATTATGCATTTTCTCCCACTTACATTTTAAATACTAGGAGTAAATATGGAAAATAGTCATTTATGACTCTTAAGAAGAAATTATATTTGGGATCAAAAATCTCTTTGAAAATGAAAAAGGATAAATTACTCCCTCAAATTTGAGAAATTTTAAATCTTACAGAAATTTTAAATCTTACCTTAGGGAGGAATCCAAGATTTATATATCCTAAGAAAAGATACAAATGCCCCTATAATTGTCATATACTTCCTCCTTCGATCCTAATTATAAAATCAAGTTGATATTTTGGAGAAATTAAGGATGCAAAATAAATTACTTTAAATTGTTTATGTTTAACACTTTTTTTAAAACTAATTAAATTTACTTATATACTAACATATAATCTAATTACATATAGCATATGTTAAAATTTATAGGTTTATTTGCTTCCTTAATCTCCACAATAAAAGTCAACACTTAATTTTATAATTAGGACCAGAGGAAATTAGTCATAAGTGTTCACAAGTTCAACATAAGAATTTTCAACTTGATCATAATAGTTTTCAAGTTCACGAAAACAATTCACAACTCTAACTTTTTTCATTAGGCATTGACATGACATAGTATAAGGGTTCACAACATCAATATAACAATTTTCAATCTAGTCATAACGATTTCAAGTTCATGGTAATGATTCACAATCCCAATTATTGAGAGCATTTGTGTCTTTTAGTCATGTATAAAAATCTCATATTCCTCTCAATGGTCTAATTTGGAATTTTTTAAATTTAAAGGACTGATTTATCATTTTCATTTTCAATTTCAAGAGGTTTTTGTGGGATTTCCCCTAGTAACTACATAGTTCCTCTAAAATACTTGTGACTCAAATAAATTAATTCAGGAACAAATAATAAATGTAACAGATAAAATAAAATGAAAAAAATACTCATAAACAACCAAATTTTCACGTTTAAGAGCGGCGGAGGTAGATAGTGTAATTAATTACTTTCTCGGTTTCTAAATATAAGATACAATTGATTTTTTTTGTGTGTGGAGAAATTAAGGAAGTTAAATAAGCCACTTAATCATAACATATTTTGTACATTATTAGATTATATATTAGCTTATAAGTCAAATAAATTATTCTAAAAAAAAAATCGATCAAATCGATTTTTAAATAACTTATTTAACTTTCTTAAAATTTTAAAAAAAAAAGTCAATTAGATTCTATATATTTTTAGCAATGGATGGAGTACCTCATTTCAGGAGGGTTTTGTGGCCACTGATTCTCCCAGTGGACCACCCGATGGTCATCATCGTCGACAGAGGCGGCGGCGAGTGTTGGCTGCTGTACCGTGTAGTCAAAAACCTCCTTCCAGTCTTTAACATTCTTGGTATGTTCAGTGTCATAGTACCCTAACACCTTCTCTGCGTCCCTCCTCACCATCCTCTTCTCGTCGAGGCCAAGACCGAAGAACTTTCGCGACACCTCCTCCACCTTGTGGCGGCTCTCCTGCGACACGCCGTGGTTGATGATCTGGAAGAAGCCCCATTGCTTGCATGCATGCCTTATGTCATGGACTAGGGCATCCATGTCTTGACATGAGAGGTCAATGAGAGGTATGGTTTGGGCCTCTTGTTTGAGACTCGGGTCGCGTCTCTGTTCGGGTTCGTGGATGAATGCAATGTGTCCTTTCTCTTCTCCCATGGAAGATGTACGATAGAATGTGAAGAAAGCTAATTTGTTCTGATGCTTGTATTTGTGCCTTTTGTTTTGTATTATAATTTGTTCTGGTGAACCAAATGCTCAAGGACTCCGCTATTTATAGGACTACACAGCAATAATATACACCTGTTTAATTAATTTATTAAGGCTGCTTTACTTTATACAATGGTACTCCCTCAGTTCCTAAATATTTTAGACCTAGCAGTTATACACAACCGTTTAATTTAATTCATTAAGGCTGCTTTACTGTATACAATCTAATTGTAGTCTATGTGTTCCTAAATATTATACCTTATTGGAGTTTTTCAAAAAAAAAAAAAAAATGACAGAAATTAAATAAGCCACATAATCATAGTATATGTTGTGTACTATTATTAGACGTTAGTTTATGAGTCAGATAAATTAGTTTGAAAGAAACAGAAAAATCAACTTATAATTAGCTTATTAACCTTTTTTAAGATTCTTAAAAAAAAGTCAATGGGGTCTTTTGTTAAAGAGCATGGGGAGCGTACAATAGTACTTCATTAGTTTTTAAATATAAAATATAGTTGATTTTTTATTTCAAAAGTTTAAGGAAGCTACTTATAAATTAATGTGCATGAGTGTTTTTGTAACCAAATTTGTTTGATTTATAAATTAATGTATAATCTAATAATTTATAAGACATATTATGATTAAATAACTTATCTAACTTCTTTAATCTATTAAAAAATCGATTAGATCTTATATTTATTATTGTTAAAAAAAGTAGGTACATAAATTATTCATTCACATTCGACGTTGTTTCGCTGCACACGCACTTGACCTTACGGTTGTGTTTAGACCATCCCGTGTACGGAACGACGATCCATTATTTCCACCATTATTTCAAAATCCATCTTTTAACAGCACATGATTGTGTGTCTATATATATATATATATATATATTTTGTTTTGTTTGGCACCACCAATTTAAACTTTTATGTGGGGTGTGTGTACTATGATAAATTTGAAAATTCACAATTTTTTTATATAACAATTATATTTGTTTCTAAAAAAAAGTAACTATTTCATTATGTGGTATTTAATTTTTTCAAACTTCCATATGTAAATAATAATGAATGGATAGCCATTAGACCAGCAATGTTATATAGTAGTGAATGTTGGGCACTAAAGGGACAACATGAATATAAGATGGGGGTAGCAGAGATGAGAATGTTGAGATGGATGTGTGGTTATACAATAAAAGATAGGATCCGTAATAATCATATCCGATGAAGAGTCGGGGTAGCACCGATTGTGGAGAAAATGCTAGAAAGTCACTTGAGGTTGTTTGGGCACGTTCAAAGAAGACAATTAGATGTGTCTGTAAAAAAAGTTGATCAAATGGTATGGAGTCCTTCTAAAAGAGGAAAAGGGAGACCGAAGAGAATTCTTAACGACGTTATTCAACGAGATCTTCGGATCAATAATTTATCACGAAACATGGTTATTGATAGAACACATTAGCGTTGTGTGATCTATGTAGCCGACCCCACCTAGTGAGATAAAGACTTTATTGTTGTTGTCGTTCATTATGTAAATAATAATCACAAATATGTCAAATATATGGGAGTACCTTCTTTACAATACTAATTTTTTTTATTGAATTTAAAATCTGAAGGCACCATTTTTGCTTACTAAATTTTATTGTCAACGGCACCAGTTACCAAAAAAAAATATGTCGACGCCAGCTATATGCTCTAACTGTCACATCGACCTTCTTCTTGACTTTCGTTGTCTTAGCTTAATATACTTCTAAAATACTAATGTCACTTTCAGAAATATATTTAGATAATTATTTTAAAAAGTAAGTTTAAAAGGAAATTAATTAAAAAGACATATTTTTTATTAAATACTACACATATAAAATATGCAAAAATTGTTATAGTTTAGAGAGAAATAGTGAAATTAAAATTAATTCAGATAAAAAAAGATTCTAAATAATAATAAATAAATTCAGAAAAGACTTATTTTTTCCTACTTATAAAAATTAACTAGCACAAATAAAAAAAATTTAAATCTCATATTTTCAATGTTTTTTATTTTGCAAGCTGGAAAAAATATTTTTATGTGCTAGTATATTTTTTACTGTGCCAAATAAAATTAAAATTTCTATGCCATCCATAATGTGTTTGCTTGTGATTGGTCAGACCACAAATAATGTAATACACCGAGTTCAGGTATATTTTTTCCAAATACTACTTAGGCAAATTAGTTTTAATTTTAATAACATTTATCTTATTTTAATTGAATTTAGATGCACATTTCCTTTTTTCTCTCCACATTTTCTCTTCCATGATTTTCAGCATGTTTGGATCCCACGTTGGGAGAGCCCAACGTGGATCCAAGATCCAGAAGTCATTCTTAAAAAAAATTTATGTTTGGTTTGCCTTATTTTCAGAATGACTTTTGATCCAAAATGACTTCTGCAACGTGAAAAGTCAGAAGCAAAAAAAAGTTACTTCTGGCTTCTGACTTCTGGTGGGTCCCACACCTTTTGTTATGTATTACGTATTTAATAAAGTGAGTAGGAAAATTAGACTGTTAGACCCCTAAAATTCTCAAATAAGATAATTTCTTTTAATCTAAAATTTTCTTTTTATCTCCAAAAATTTACCATAACAATTTCTAACTACTTTCTCCCACAATATACTCCTTTGAGCAAAAAATATTATTTTTTAAAATTATTTTCCTGAAAATAAGGGAGAAATTAAGCCTTTAATAAGAATATATGCATATTATATATGTATTATTTAATGAAATTTTTAGTAATTTTTAATATAAACGTGCTTTTCAATATAATCATTCAAACATATTTCTAAAAGTCAGATTGAAAAAAAGTCACTTCTATTATCACAAATCCAAACATAAATCACTTCACACAAATGACTTTTATCCAAAAGTCACTTCTGAAAAAGTCATTCTGAAAAAAAGTCACTTCTCCAATGACAATCCAAACACACCCTTTATCTTCTACGTTGGGATTTGGGAATGGGCTTTTTTCCAAGAAGCAACTCATTGTTATTTCTCTCTAATAGTGCGGCCAGATGAAAAAGTAAGATTCAAAAAACGCTGCCAAACATAAAATATTATCTCAATCTGACTTATGAGGTAGCACCGTGCGTTTGATGCTTTGGACGTGATACCAAACACACACCATTGGCTGTGGAATTTTTTTTTTCCTAACAAGATTTACAGTAATGTCTAAAATGTGGATAGGTATCTATAAAAAATGAAGATTTAACTAAGACTCTTGGTAAGTTTACTAATAATGAGAGCATTGGTTCTTCAAAGCATATGATTGAAAATTAAAGTGCGTTTATAATCAATCTGGATTAGGATATGATGATGTAGACAAAGATCAAGAGAATTTAAGAAGAAAGGAGAAAGTTGTTTAAAAATCTATTTCAGTTTTCAAAGAATTTTTTAAATCCCATCTGCATTGTAAAATGTGTATCAGTATTCAAGAGAGGCATAATACCACTTCCTATTATTACAAAGGACTGAAAGTTTTGGAGAACTAAAAAAGGTTCCTAAACCAACTTATGTCGCCACGATGATTTATACTAACCATGGAGCTATTCAAAAGAGTACATACCATGTGAAATGTGTTATTGTGGTATGAGATAAGTACATGAGAGAGGAGTTTTATTTTGACTTGCAATAACGTGATTTTTCAATGCTAATCCAAACAGGAGGTGGCCAGCTGTGAAGATGACGGACGTGTGAAGTGTGTTATTGTGATGATATGTATGTGTGTTTGTGTGTATAACTTTGAAGTTAAGTAATGGACCGTATGCGGCTTGGCCTCTTATCCCTCTCGGCTTGCTATTTCTGGCTGGGTCTTATTTTGCTCTTTAATTGCTAACTTTCTGTATAGCATATACACTCTTACTGGTAATTAATAGTATAAGATTAAATTAATTTTTTTTTTAAAAATTTAGTAAGCCAAATAAACTACTTAATTCCAACATATATGTAATTATAATATACGTTAGTTTATAAATAAGATAAATTAGTTTTGATGATAAAACATTATAAATATAAATACTTTAAAGTGGTTAATTTTACAACTTTAATCTTAAAAAAAAAAAAGTCAACTTGATCTTATAAATATAAGTATTTTAAAATAGTATATCATGTGACTTTAATATTTTTAGAAAGGTTATAATATTTATAATCAGATCGAGGAATATCTAACTGCCCTTAATTATTACATACACCTTCCACTTGAAGATGCATCCATGAGCCGTGACCGTGTATCTTGTGGATACTTTTTCATTCCATCGTGTATCTTTTGGACACTCTTTCATTGGATATTTATCTTTATCTGTATGTTAATTAATTACATTCTCAAGCCCTGTTGCCCTCAAAGTGTGACTTTTATCATGCTATGAATGTAGGCTGGGTTTTTCAGTTTTGTGTGAATAATATACAGACTATTCGGCAATAAGGGAATGAGGAAACTCACTTCTGTTTGAACACTTAATCTTTTTAAATTTATATCTTATATTTGGGTTAACGTGTGTTGAGCTCCATAATGTATTTTCTTGGTGAGCCATGTATGTGTCCTAAAGTTATTTATAGTGCAATTTCGTCTCTCAAGTATTTAAAATCGCACAATTTGATCTAAAGCCAACCGACTTATTAGTTTGACCGTTTGAGCTGAGCAGCTCCAATTTTTTTTTTTTTTAAAAAAATCTGAGGTGGCATACCTTGAATTATTAAAAGATATACAATCGACAAAAGATCTGATCATTCTATAAAATCTAATTATTTTATATAATATCTAATGAATTTATGTTCTAGACTTGTAAGCAATAAACTGTTATTAAAACTTTATATTTAATTGGTGTAGGAACTCATAAAGTTGGTTAGAAACCCACGATTAAAAAATAGCTGCGATTTTATACATACATACATACATACATACATACATATATATATATATATATATTAACCTGAAATTAGTGCCTACTCTGGATCCTCTTATCAGGTATCCGAGTAACTGATTACTCTAGTTTCAAGGTTCGTAACTTCCCCTCTCAACACAAGCGTCTTCTCTGGGACTCGAACTCGAGATCTAAAGGAATATAGCGGGGTCTTACACCACTAGAACTATATGTGTTGATAGCAAGGTTCAAAAAACCGGACCTGGTATCGAACCGGGTCAAACCGGTTATATTAAAATAATAAAATCTTATTGACATTAACATTAATAATCACTAATATCAAAATGTAAATGTAGATAGGTATGCATGATTCATCAAATATGAATATTTTAATGTTTCTATAAAGGGAAAAAGAGAAAATATTAGTTGATTACACGTGAAAATAAATATTATTCTATAATCCACAGACTAAAATACAAATATCAAGAGTAACAATAATTAAATATTAAATATATGCAAGTAAAATAGTATTTAAAGTATTATAGTTTCCTAATTTCTAAAATTGAGTGAAGTGAAAGTTAGTAATTAGGTGAATCATAATAAAATAAAATTATTTTAAAAAAAGGGGGGCCCAACCTGGTTCAACCCCCGGGTTGTCCGGTTTTGACCGGTTCAACCCGATTCAAACCCCCCGTCGGCCCGTTCATGGACCGGGTCAAACGCCTCCCGGTTTTGGAGCTCAACCGGACCATTGCCCGGTTCACGTTTGAACCGTTCGGTCCGGTTTTTTGTTCATTGGTTGATGGTTGATAGCAGCTATAATTTTAAATGCATGCAAGTTAGTTGATTTCGGCTTCTTCATATATGAGCTGAAACATGACTAAAACAATACTACATATAATTCTTTTTGTCGATTCTAGATTTCCATCTTATACAACGTCATTCAATATTTTGGATAGATGATATAATAATTTCTATGTTACATTAATTTTCATAAGAAAATTGTTAATTTAGATTGTGTAACATCTTTCAATACATTGTTTAGTTATTATGAAGAGGAGTTGATTTCAATGAACCATGAAAACAAGTTTTCATATAGGAAATCATCTTTTTGTGTTAATAATTATCTAATAGAAAATATATTTAAATCATCATATTATTAAGTACGGTGTTATATAAATTGTTATGGGCTTATTATAATATAAGATACATATTTTGAAATTAGTGACGATTTAACTATTTATTATTAAAATTTGCATTAGCCATGAAATTCGATTAACAAAGGAATTAGCAATAAAAAAATTCTGCGGAAGCAATTAACGACGGAATTTGCCACAGAAAAATTATGCTGCTAATTAATTATATTCCATCAAAAGTTGTGTATTTTTGGTGTGGCATTTTTGTGTGAATCCGGTCTATCATGTTATTTGTAATCTGATCAAGTTCACACAAGAATATTTTGTTTTACTTATTGTTAGGATTAAGCAAATTCCTTATTAAAAAAAAGGCTTAGTTGCTTTTCATATTACAGAGCTCATAGAGACATGGCCAAGTAGATCATAAGTTAGGTGACTTACCTTTGAATTGTGAATAGTGAAGCCAACCACTTTCTTAAAAATTCCTTATAAAAAAAGGTTTAAACAACTTCTGCAACGATCACGTCCTGTGGATTAGCCATGGAGAATGGAGAAGGTCCTAATTAGAGACACTCCGTCAGATGTTTTGTCATGTTGTAATTATCTTGTGATAATAATTTCATTTTGTTGGCAAAAATATGAAAAGATTGAAGGGAGAATTACGTCAAAAGACCGGTAAGAAAATATATTTAATAAGAATGAGCATAAAAAACTATATATATATATATATAAATATTTAGAATCACTAACTCCGAAAATATAAATTTTAAAATACGAAATTCCCTTGACTCTCTTATGTTCTTTATTGTTTGCATTCTTGTTAACCGTTAGATATTTGATAGGGAAAATATAGAAGGGGTAGTTATGGACAATATATTCTTTTTAAAATTAAAATGTTAACATTTGGTCATTCTATATAAATATAATTTTCATGGTTCTTACTAAATATTTTTTTTCTATAGGTCCTCTAGTGTAATTCTCCAAATATTAAATTATCGTTTTCGGAAACCCACCAATAGTCCTAAGTTGCATGTATCTCTTCAGCCTTCTTCTTTCTCTTGGTGATGAGACTCAAATCATGGTTCAAGTTGCCTCCATTATAAAATCATGAAATAGGGCTTGCGTTCAACTAAATGGGGAACTTCTTATGATGAGTAAGGGGTGCTTTTCCACTATGAATCATCCAGATCTAAACGGAATGGTCTGGATTTAATATTTTTTATTTTCAATTTTTTAAAAACCAATTATTTTAATCATTACAAAAGCCAAAATCTTTTGACAATCACTTTCTCAAAAATATAAGAGTTAATACACCTTTTGGTTTCTGAACTTTAAAGTCAGTGGTTTTGGTCCTTGAATTTTCGGTATATTTTAGTCTTGGTCTTTG
This sequence comes from Mimosa bimucronata, assembly GCA_037074515.1. Classification (NCBI taxonomy): domain Eukaryota; kingdom Viridiplantae; phylum Streptophyta; class Magnoliopsida; order Fabales; family Fabaceae; genus Mimosa; species Mimosa bimucronata. Next base: position 9,501,149 of record CM073443.1, on the reverse strand, counting down.
AACATTAAAATTAATGGTTTTGGTCTTTGAACTTTCAGACAATTTTGGTTTTGATCCCTGAACTTTTAGTGAATTTTGGTCTTGGTCCTTAAACTTTAAAAAAAATTGAAAAATAGGGACTAATGGTTATAAGTGGCACAAAGTTCAAGGACCAAAACTATAAATATAAAATTCAGGGACTAAGACCAAAATTGACTAAAAGTTCAAGGACCAAAACTACCAATTTTAAAGTTCAGGGACCAAAATCAAAATTGAATGAAAGTTCAAGGACCAAAAGTTATATTAACCCAAAATATAATTTTTACTTAAAAATGATAAACTTAAAACCATTAAATCTAGATCATCTAGTTAGATTTGGACGATCCATAGTGAAAGAGCTCCCCCTACTCGTCCTTCTCACAAACATGGAAAGTGGTTCCAATGTGATGGGACTTCTTCCAGTTCATCAACCACAGTGCCTCGCCTCTAGATTTAGACATGGGATATAATTCATAAATAATTTTTGTCTAAAATAAATATATTAATTTATTTTATCACTTATATTTATTATTTTTCTTCCAAATCAATTCTAAACTTTTTAATTATTATATTATTTAATGATACATATGAGTACCAACATATAATTGGTCTAGCGGTGTAAAACCCTGTTAGATCCATTAGGGTCTCGAGTTCTAGTCCTAGAAGAGAAGCTTGTGTCGGGAGGAGAGCCACGGATCCCAAAATTAGAGTAATCAGTTGCTTGGATATCTGGTAATAGGATTCAGATTAGGCGCTAATTGCCAGTTAATCTATAAAAAATGATGATACATATGAGTAATTTAGAGATATCAAGTAATATTTGCTATTAATATACATGTACCATTGTCCTTCTCATAAAGTTCAATTTGTCAAAAATTTTTGGTCCTAACATAAGTCCACCCAAAGAGTTATTAATGGTTATTTTCCAATTTTACCTCTATTAAAAATGTACATGGGAGAAAATGTGTAACATCATTATTCAAAACTCATTATCAGATAATAAGGACAAATTTGGAAAAGTGAATGTGATTCAAGACTCGATAAATGTCACAATGATTTGACCGTCGTCTTATCATCTTAGGGTCAAATGCAAAAGGGTAAAGGGTAAAAAATGACCCTCTACTTTTGTCTGAGGTGCATGTGGCACCTCCTACTTTTTTTTGGTTCAAAAATGGTCATATACTTTCAAAATGGGTCCAAATCTGACTCCCACGCCAATTCAACCAAACGGTCCGTCACTTTACTCATGTGGGCCCCATATGTTTGTATAGGTGTGAAATTCATTTGTACATGTGTGAAATTAATTTGAACCTCTTCATCTCCTCACCTCTCTCTCATTTTATTCCTCAGCAAGCCAAGCCTCGGCCCTCTTCTCTTCTTCTTCTCTTTCATAACCTAATTACAAGCACAGCTCAGGATATGGCGTCTTCTTCAAGTTCGACATCTAGATCTAGGAGAAGGGTGGCCGTGATGAGACAAACGAAGCGTGAAGATCAATACGAAGGACAGATCAGATACTGCCGTCATGGTTTTGTGGCTCCCCGGTGGACGTCTTGGACAGAAGGGAACCCCGGCAGGAGGTTTTATGGGTGTCCAAAGTACAACCAGGTAAATATGAGATTATTATGAGATTTAATGGTTTGATGGTGAAGGTGAAAGGAAAGTTCGATGATGAAAAATCTTGTCAGGATGAGGGATGCGGCTACTTTGCTTGGCACGATTCCTACCTTGGTGAGAGGGCAAACGAGGTGATTAAGGAGCTGCTTGATGACATTGAAAAATTATATGAAGAAAATAAGGAGCTCCGGAAAAAGAAGGATGGTGAGTGGTTTTATGAAGAGGTCGATTCAATCGAACGTAAGGTGGCGACGCTGAAACGTAGACGAGAGATGGAGGAGAACAAATTAATAACAATTGAAATGAAGTTCAAGATTGTAATGGGTACATTTTTAATCACATGGGGTTTGTTGTTTTATGTGTTTTTGGGAATTTAGTGGTGGGGTTTATGTGTTTTATGGTGCTTTGTTATATGAAAAAAAAAGAGTATGTTGCTCTGTAACGAAAGAAGCTATGGCAAAAGAAGAGATGCTTGGTGTAGGCAGTGTGTGTAAGCTCATTTTGCAAGATGCTCTGTTTATGCTGTGTGTGGAAGCTGACTAATGTGGGTTTTGATAACCTTTATCAGATATGTGGCAAATTATAATGGTGCTCTGTTACATGAAAAAAAAGAGTATGTTGCTCTGTAATGAAATAAGTTATGGAAAAAGAAGAGGTGATTGGTGTACGCTGTGTGTGTAATGCTCTGTTTTCCTCCAATGCTGAATATTCACGCTTGTGTATGCTGTGTGTGTAATGCTCTGTTTTCCTCCAATGCTGAATATTCACGCTTGTGTATGCTGTGTGGAAGCTAACTAATGTGGGTTTTATAACCTTTATCAAATATGTGGCAAATTATAATGGTAAATTATAATTATTGTAAATGAAAGCAAGTTAGTTAGATCCATATTCTTTTGTAAATAATAATGGGATCTCTCTTCTATTTTTATAGCCAGACTAATTAGGAGGAAGATTCATTTGACCCTTGTAATTATAGCTATAAAAAGTGGAAATTATCGTTAAAGTCGTTTATCCATGTGCCATTACACCAACAATGTGCTTGGGACCTGCCATGTGCCATTACACCAACAATGTGCTTGGGACCTACCATGTGCCATTACACCAACAATTAGTCAAAGCCTTGAAGAATGGAATAACTTGGGACCTACTATGTGCCATTACACCAACAAACTCATTTATCCATAAAGGCAAAGGAACAAATAAAGTAGATTGTCAAAGGGGGCCATAATTTACTCATGTTTGTTCCCAGCTTGTACACTCAGCGTAAAATAAAGACAAAGGAACAAATAAAGTCTACAAAAGTATATGGTTCTTTGTCTACAAAAGTATTAAACCACCCTGTTTACAAAAGCATGACATAACATGTCAGTGGGCGACAATATTTTAGTCCCAATGGTCTCAAAAAGCATCAATCAAACGATTCCAAAGTTTCAGAACCAACAAATAATTGTCCGTTGGCGACAGAAAATCCCAAAAAACAGTAGCACAAGATCCTACATATGATTTTTCTTTGAAGTTGCCTTCGTCTTTGACATGGTGCTTTGTGTTTGTGCAAGCAGCTGCCTTGTGGTGACACATGGGTTGCCTCTCCATTTGAGGCCTGGGGGCTTAACAGGAAGTTCAGAAGGTTCTGGGTCACCTGAACCATTGCCTTTGAATTGAATTTTTCTTGAACCTTCTGCTTCATTTATAGCTAAATTCCTACTCCTTGATAGTCTCAATTCAGCCTCATTTGGTATGGGAAATTTCTTTTGGGGATCACCATATGTTTGCATATATGCCTGAGAAGTCCCTTCAAAAAGCACAACCTCTGAGCTCATGCTAGCCTGTACAGGTAGAGATAAAAAAAATTAGGATGATAATTGAAACAAATAGTTTACTTCATGTACCAATGTCACTCACATTAAATACAGTCCTCCCTGTTTTTTCATCAATCCTCAAACCAAATCCGGATGGGAAATTGGACCTTCTTGGGGTTGCAATGTGGTGGCTGCGATTTGGTGGCTGTGATGAAGGTTTCCGCTGTGAGGGAGGTGGGGGCTGTGATTTCCTCTTCCTTTGATGCATCAAATTGCTTGAAGAGGGTGCCTACAAGGTGCAAGTAGTTAATCACTATTGCAATATTTAGAATTAGAATCAGATTCAAGTACTAATATGCATGTAATTAACATTTGGAACTACCTCTTTACATGTGGATCGATTGTGACCTGCTTTCTTGCATATGGAGCATTTCATAATGCGACCTCGCCTACTTAATCTCCCATCAACATGTGTTTTCACTTGAGGTACGTTAGCATTTTGAACTTGTCCCTTTTTTTGCACAGCAGCACCTCTTTTGAGCCTCCTTTCTGGTTCTTCAGTTCTGACTCTCTTGGTTGGTGGCCTCCCAGGTAAAGTGCAAACAGGTGGTGGAAGCATTGGATGGTATTTATCAGTGTTCCAAAATTGCTTCCCTCTCACAGGTTGCAATTTAGTCCTATAACTAGCTACATACATGTCTTTGTGGTAGTAGTTAGAGATTTTGGTAATGGGATCAACCTTTGCATGCCACATAGCACATATTGAATGTTGGCATGGGATTCCGGTTACATCCCAAAGCCTACAGGTGCACATCTCTCTACTAAGGCAAACTACATGTTTATCTCTTCCCTCACGGACCTCATATTCATTATCTCCATTGAATTCAACTCTACATTTGCCAGCGAGGAATCTATTCGCCTCAAATAATTCAATACACTTTGGGCTATAACAAGTTTTCCATTTCCTTACTTTGTTTTCACTGCGAGCCCATTTATTCATCATCTTCAACCTTATCCCTTCAAACATCCTAATGACTGGGAGATACCTATATTCATCTATCCAATAGTTCAAGCTCTCACTTTTATTGTTATCCACAATAGCGGACTTGCATCTAGTTGAGAAATATGCTCTTACCCACGCCTTTACAGGATAACTGACAGCTGCCTCCGCTGCTCCTTTACTCGACGTACTAAGGGACTTCAGGTTGTCAAAAAACTGCTCCTCATAATAATTCCATGAGTATTCCCAAAATTTATTCCTCAGCACAGCTCCCTTCCATTGTTTGCTCCAATTTGCAAGTATATGACGTGCACAGAACCTGGCTCTGCCTCAGGAAGCACTTCATTAACAGCATTTAGTAAGCCCTGAGCAGTCAAATAACATCACATGAGTTGAATGAAATGAATAACTTTCAAAAAGAAAAAAAACAAACTAAAACCCGATTACACCAACAAGAAATAACATCCACAATATTGAATTGGTTTTGCTCACTTAGTTGGGTAAAACAGAAAAAGTGCTAAAATTGAAACTTTTAACAATCAGCAAGAGGGAACAGTGAGTTGATTAGTACCTTTTGCATATCTGACATTAGGGTGACCATGGCACCAATACCTAGTAGCAAAGACCTCTGAATCCATTGAAGAAACCAACCCCACTGTTGAGCATTTTCTTTTTCGGTCAAGGCAAATGCAAGAGGGAACAATGAATCATTGGCGTCTATACCAACCGCGGTAAGTAAAATTCCTCTAGCTTTTCCTTTTAAGAAAGTTCCATCAACCCCAATGAATGGCCTACATCCTTCTCTCCATCCTACCTGAAGAGAAAAAAGTGCAATAAATTTCAATAAATTCCCAGATACAAGTCATAAATTTTAACATATAACTCAAGCCAATACTAAAACAAACACTGTACACAAAAATTTGCAAAATACCTTGGAGGCGTTGAAACAAACATACATTCTTCTGAAGACCCTTCTACCTTGCTCCAACGCTTCATTACTTAACTCAACACTTATATCTGAGCCGGGATTTGAGATGCGTAATTCATTGCAATAAGCCTCCAAGTTTGCAAACTCATCTTTAAAGCATCCTTCCATGTGTTGCACGATCTTCCTCTTTGCCCTCTTGCACTTCTCAATACTAACATGAAGATTCATTTCACGTTCTACCTCTGCCTTCATCTCACTAATTCTAAACCGAGGTGTTTCTTGAACTTTGTCCTTGTAATATTCCGCCAACCACTTTGCAGATGCTCTTGGGTTCTTAAACACTCTTGCACAATTGTGCTCTTCAACTAGTGTCTTAATCTTAAACCCTACTTCTACACCACGTGTTGATGCATATAACACAAAGGGACATCCCTTTTCACATACCACCCTTAGCAATCCTTTCCCACTTTTGGCAACTTCTAGGTTCACGCCCTTTGAGATGGCATACATAGTCACAGCCCTCTTTAACTCCTCTTTATCTGCAAATGTCATGCCCAACCAGAAGGGCCCTCCTTCCAAGCCCAATATATCACGACCTCCTCTCCCTTCTTCCACAGGCCCATCTTCGTATGGGGGGCCCAAAGCTTCATCATCATGCTCACTACCATCTTCTTCAACCACTTCAAATTCAGATTCCACACTCTCCTCAGTGTCAGAGCTTTCACTATCACCCTTATAGCTTTCATCATCATCGGTATCATCCACTATTCCTTTACCCTTTCCTTCACCCTTATCAGTATCCTCAATTCTTCCTGTATATATGCATTTTCCCTTGCCCACCCAAAACTTTTCAATGTCAATCGGGCTATCATTCCCATCTAAATTTATGTCACTGCCAAAATCAAAATCTATGTCTTCAAACCCATCTACCAATTCTACTTCATCAATAACCTCTTGTTCGGCCCCCCTCACATTCCCTTCCAATCCAACTTCTTCATTTTCCCTAACCCCCTCACCGGATTCATTTTCCCTAACTCCTTTACTGGTTTCGTTTTCCCTAACCCCTTCGCCGGTTTCGTTTTCCCTAACCCCTTCACCAGTTTCGTCTTCTCTAAACTCAGGGAATGTACCAACACAATCACCTAATATACTGGGACCCAAGAGTTTAGTCTGCTTCCTTCTTTTAGCACAGTAGCGTTCAAAGGTTTTCTTAAACAAATCGTTGCTTACCTCATTCAGTGAACTTGCATGCTTTTCCTCAAGCATCTCCTGAAGATTCGCGTCATCCATGTTAACTTTGTCCTTGCCCTTGCCCTTGTTGTCATCTTTCGAAGCCATCACCTCTGAAACAATCACAAACAAGCAATTATTCAAGGGCTCAAACGCCATTTCACTGTACAAATCACAAACAAACAATAAACATGGGTCCCATTCGATTCTTACCGTCTTCTCTCTTTTCCCCCCCTTTTGACCTAAACAACAAACACGCCTCGATCACCTTCCCAATGCTCTTGCTTCCAGAAATTTCACATGGCAGACAATCTCTCACATCAATTTCACCAGGAATCGAAACCTAGGCTCGTGTGGATCAACCAGTTTCCTCCGGTTGCTTCAAACTTTCTCGCCTGAGGGTTTACTTTTCTCTCGTGTTCTTCGCGTTTTTTTATCAGGTGTTCTTCGCGTTTTGATATCTGAGGTTTTTTTTTTCATCTCAATATCTGAATGTTACTTACTAAAGGGAAAGGAAAAAAATATGTTGCTCCCACGTGTCCCTTTTCCTAATCAACTGAGGGTTTCTTTCAATGACAGGTGTACGCCAAGTCAGCTTCCACTTCACATTCTTTGGTCAAAAAATTTTCAACTGACGGTCAACGTTGGTTGAAGTAACGTGGGAGTCAGATTTGGACCCATTTTGAAAGTATATGACCATTTTTGAACCAAAAAAAAGTAGGAGGTGCCACATGCACCTCAGACAAAAGTAGAGGGTCATTTTTGACCCTTTACCCAATGCAAAATTAACCACTTATTGTACTATAGGGCACAACCTCAGGTTGTCCTCTCTCTCGATGAGCCTTTTATTGGTTCTAAGTAATCTAAATGTCATGAAATGCACACGAAATCATGGTGCTCTTCAACGTCATCATTGCAAGGTCCAATTTTGCCCAAGAAGTAACCACCAAGGAACGTTTTTGCCCTGGAAGGATATATCGTAGCAAATTTGTCCGGATGATAATTTAAAGTTAAGTTCAAACATTAAATGACATGTATCACTCCATATTATACCCAATGATCTATCTCATCACCTCAAGTCATTTAAATTACATCTAGAAAAATTGAAAGAATAATAAAAGAAAGAAAAAGCATCACCCACCTTGCCCTATTACCCCTCTCCACACATTCTAACTTTATTATCATCATCTTCCCCTCTCACTGCGAGAAACGACAAAAATGGATATTAAAGTTTTATGTCATTTATATTATATTTTAAAAAATAAAAATGTCAATTTTGCATTATCTCATTATTTGATTCTCTTCAATTTATGATGAGGTGTGTGATAAGATAGGTTATTGGTACAATATGGAGTGCCACATGTCATTTAACGGTTCATTTTAATTTTGAATAACGGTCCAGATAAATTTACTACGGTTTGGATACTTTTGGGGCAAAAACACCCCTTAGTCGTCACTTCCAGGGCAAAAATGGACCTTACGATAATGACTTGTATTTGGTAACAAAGCCACGTCATTATCAACCGGTCAAAAAGTATGATCTAACAGTCAAAATTAACGTTCTAAATGGTGTGGGTAAATTTGCTACAGTTTGGAAAATTCCAAGGCAAAAATGGACCTTAACCCAACTACAGATTACAAAACTTCAATCTAGGAATTGAAAAACCTATAGCTAGAACAAATTTTGATACAAGGAAACTCCCATTTGAAGCTTGAAATTCATGCCTCTTCACCCATCTTCAAGAGTTGGAAACCCTTGCCTCTCAATAGCCCCAAATGGAGAAGAAATTTTGGCCATGGAGCTTGAGTGTGGAAAGAAGTGGTAAAAATGAAAGATAGATGAAACAAGTGGAAGAAATGCATGTTGAGATGGAGAGAATGGAAGAGGAAGGGAGTGAAGATGGAGATGGAGTGAAGGAACTTGTAAAATTGAGGGTTTATGTCAAAATTTATGTTTAGAAACTAGGTATGGGTCATTCAAGGTCTAGTCTACCTCAGTTCAAAAAAAGGGTCGAGTCTACCTATTTGGAACCATAAAAATCCGAAATATCAGCTCAATTTCGCATCAGAAAAATCATGTGTTCGCCACGGAGGACGAGGCAGAGAAGATTTTTCTATTTTGTCCGCCTCTGGTCTTCCATTGCTCAAGTGCTTTCCCAATTTCGGCTCATCTTCATGCAAACTTCTTCCTTAATCTTCCTCTTTTAGTTCTTGGGTGACCTTACAAGCAAAAAATGCAATAAACAAGTACCAAAAAGCCTTAGAAATTAATTAATTCTAATCAATTTCCAATTATGACAAATTAATCCTATTTTTATGTTAATTTTACCTAAAAATCTAGTATATTTGTTAAGCACTTAATTGACCAATATTGCATCTTAGTTATGTTAATTGCCTCATTTTAACATACAAAATCAATATAAATCCAAGAATTTGTCACGCAGTTCCATTTCTTGGTGACTAAGATTTGGCCAAACTCGATTTATAATAAGAACCAAAGTATGATATTAAGTATCAAGGCATATCCATTCCTATTCATAAGATATATATGATTATTAGATATACTATATTACTTTCTATTAGAATTGATTGAGTGATGTTTGAAAAGTTGTTACTCCCCATTCTACCCTTATTTAGTTTCAAGAATTACATCTATCACTATTACATTCATTGCTGCCCCCAATATAAACTCTCTCCACTGCATATTGTCTTTCTTCCTCGTCGATAAGTGCGTTTTTATGAAATTAAAGTAAAACTCATTTTTTACATATTTTTGTCATATAACTATTTTTAACTAACTTTTCGAATAACGTATTCGGTTGATCCTATCTTACTCCTGCCATTTATGAATATAAGATATAGTTAACTTTCTTGGTGTTGAAAAAGCTAAATGAGTTATTTATAAATTAATTTGTTTGAATTTTTCATTAAACTAGTTTATTTGACTTATAAGTTAATACAAATCTAATAATACGTAAAATATATTATGATTAAGTGATTTAATTAGTTTTCTTAGTCTTCTAAAAAAAAGCCGAGGAAGTAAATAAGAACGGAGGGAGTAATGAAGTCGACATTGTGATGTGAAATAACTAACCGTGTACGTACAGGGAAGTGTCCGAGGAATATGCAAAGAAGTTGGCAAGGGGTTGGCTTTCTTTCTCTCCTCTTCCCCTCCCCTTATCTAGAGCCGGTAATATGGGTTAGAGCCTATGGGCTAACCCGAAACCCGTAAAAAAATATGGTTGTGGGTTCGGAAAAATAGGGCCCATATTAAAATGGGTCTTTTAGGTCCAAACCCGTCAAATCTGAGGGGCTCACCGGTGGACAGACCCGAACCCGTTTTGTTTGTTTTTTTTTGTTTTTTTTGTTTTTAAATATAATAAATATAACAGAGGTGGTTAAAAAGTAAAAATATAATAATATTTAAATGATAAAAATATAATACTTTCTTTTCTTTTTATTAGTGTTATTTTATTTGTTTTAATCTCATTTCTTTTATTAGTGTTATTTTATTTGGTTTAGGGTCCTCATTTGGGTAAATGCCAAAGATAGTCTTCACTTTGCTAATTACTTCATTCAGTCTTAAATATAAGATCACTTTGACTTTTTTTGTGGAAGTTAAGGAAATAAATTAGAACACTAAATTATAATATATGTCACATGTAATTAGATTATAGGCTAGTTTATAAGTAGAATAAATTAATTTTGAGGAAAAAGATAAATATAGACAATTTAAAGTGATTAATTTTGTATCCTTAGTTTCTCCAAAAGGTCAACATGATTTTATAATTAAGACTGGATGGAGTATATTATAAAACCGGGGTTTATTTAAAAAAGGGAAAAAAATTGATAAAAAATTGCCTCAAAACGGGCTTTTTGGGCTCACCCCAAAACCTGAACAATATGGTTCGGGCTAAAAAGCAAGTCCATATTCAAAACGGGTTTTTTTGGGCCCGACCTGAACCCGTCAGGCCCTCCCGTACTACCAGCTCTACTCTTGTCTATTCCAATCCTTAGATTGTAACTTGAACGGTCCAGATTTAGCGGTGGTGGAGCTTGGAATGAGACTAGTAGAACTCATCGTCATAAGGATGAGACTACCTGGTGGGAGGTTTGAGGAATTCTTCCACCACCGTACCATACCAGCTTCGTCCGACCGTATCACTACCCGCCTTGTCTATCGCCGGAACTAATCGGAGGTGACAGCCACCAGAACGCGGCCGAGTTTTTTTTTTTTTTTTTTAACCAATAAACGCGGTCAAGTATAGGGCTTACAACTGGGGCAAGTTTGCTCTCAGCTTAGTAACTTCATGAAGCTGCATGTTGAAAACGTCCAGATTCAACATTTCAAGAACTAAGCAAAACACACGTGTGCAGTTATTCATATACTGACCTCATTCAATAAATAGTAATATTGCATTAATAATTATCTCCCTTCACTCTAATGTGATGTGGTGTGTGTACATTTAATTTCTTCAGGGTTTCATTTCATAAATTAACATCTCGTGTAATTTGCCTATTCAAAGGCTCTCCTCGCTATATCAATAAAGCGCATATTGCTTCGTACTTCTCTCATTTTCCTTTCTGTTTTCTTATTTGCATTATACTCATCATATTTTGGGTAACTAATGGATAAATATACGAGTGTGCTACCGCATCGGACCTAAATAATATAGGAGGTAATTAATAATGGGTCAATTTGCTTTGGTCCTACTAATAATAGGACTCCGTTAATTTATTGTTTTAGACCTAATTAACTCTTATTCTTCCACTTCCATGTCACAATTGCAAATAAATGATTAATGGCAAGGTAAGTTTTAAACCTCATTAATTATATTTTAAAATTTAATAATTTTTCAATTTTACTTCTAATTAATATTCACCGCATCATATGTTAAATGGATAATAAAATTGTATATTGACATGAAAAATTTAATGAAGTGACTTATAAATAAGATAAAATAGAGTCTTATCTATCTCTTTAATTTATCCTATAAATAGGACCACAGCAAGACTCTCTTGTATATATTTATGTGTTCCTCATTTCTCAACAAAATTTTCACCTCTTCTGTTTCATTTTTTTATGGTTAACTCACGGCACTAGATTCAAATATTGTCAGACCAAATTGGACATACTTTGTCTTTGAATTGCTTTATGCATTCACAGTTTTTGGGACTCAAAACATATATGTTTAAACAGCTAAAGTATCTTTCACTGAAATAAATACCTGCAGGATACTTTTTCATTATTGTTTCATCATTACTAAGTTTTAATATTATGGAAGGGTATGATAAGTTAAGAAACGAATACAGAAAATATATGAACGCGAAGCAGGTGGCGAGGGGGTCCTCTCACCGGTGGGTATTAAAGAGCCGTTTCACTCTGATCCCGTGATCGCCATCTTCATCCCATTGTTTGAAATTCACATCTTAAATTCTAACTTTATTACTCATCAGCTACTCTTTCATTATTTTAAGAATTTAATATAAGTTAATTAATTTGGAGAGATTGAAGAAGATAAATAAATAACATAATTATAGCATATTTCAGTGTTTTCTCTCAAATATTTATGTGCATGATTAGATTATATATATATATATATTTATATCAATTTATAAGTAAGATATTAGTTTAAAAAAGTTATACATATACATACATATACATACATATATATATAAACTGATTTAGATAATGGTAGATTAAGAAGAGAAGGAAAGAAGCCTATCATTCTTTTACATGTTCCTGAGTATGTAAAAGGGATAAAAGTCTAAGTAAGAAATGAATAAATAAGTAACTGATGTAGCTATCACAAAAAAGGGCTAAAATAAATAAACTTCCCCTCAAAATTTTTACCAGTTGCACATGATATCTCTGATATTAGAAAGTTTAAACTAATGACCTTGATGTTTCGTACTTAGACAATTAACTGCCCTACCATTAAAAACACCTTTGAAGTTAACCATTTTTGTCAAGTCATAATGTTTACATTTTTTTTGTTATATACTATGCCATTTAAAAAATTGCACTTGACATTTGATATGTGTTATTTTAAATACTTAAAATTATAAAATATTTAAGAACATTTAAAATACTTATATGACCATATCAGTTTTAGATAAAGAATATTGTCATCGCTCTTCAATATGTAACACCTAAATTTTTACTACCATTGTAGCGCCCTAAAATCAAGTTAAATGGAGTTGCCACCAAAATTTTTAAAATAGGATAATTTTGATAAATCCTTTGAAAATAATAAATGGTCTTTTATAACCAAATTGGGCTCGGGAGTCGATTGTGCATGGGAAGGTGTTAGGCACCCCACAGCACCCGTTCATAAGAACGATTATCCAAAGTTAATTATTTAAAAATAAATATGGCCTTTAATTTTAATTTAATTACCCAAAAAAACAAACATATTTACATAAAAAAATAAATAAATATTTACATAGTTGGACTTGACCTAGGATTTAACCTAGGGCCTACGTACTCTTAAGGGATTAAAGCCCACGTAGTTCAGAGTAGAAATGCTTGTCACTAGGTTTGTGTTTTTTTAGGAAAAAATTTATTTTTTATGAAAGATATTTATTGTTGGTTTATATTTTTTATTTAGGAACAACGTGTGTTTATTTGTATTTAGAAAAGATTTTTCAAATAATTTTGGATCAAACTTCCTGAGGAGATTCCCATAATCTCGTACGGAAGAATAATCGATTTTGCCTGAGGAAGTTCTAAAAACCTCGCACGGTATGAAAACCACTTTGTCAACAATATTTTTATTTCTTTAAAAAAAACATTTCTCCATCTGATTTTTAGTTTATTTAAATAAATGAGTCAATGGAAAGGTAAAGATGTATAAAATCAACCCACTATAAAATCTAAATAAAGCACAATGGAAGGAGAGAAGGCTCATACCTGATATGCTCCATTGCCACTTGGCTAAAAGTAAGAGTGTTAAGCTCCTAAAATTTCACATATTTCATCGCAATTTTTCCTCATTTGTATATATTTTTGAAAGTGATGTTTTGAAATAGACATAGAAATTCAAAGAAAATCCTTAATGAAGAAGAAAGTGGTTGTGCATGAAAATTAGAGCTTAATGATTTTCTATTCAAAAATTTGTGTGTGAATGTTATTAAATGTTAAAAAAAGCTCATCAACCCTCTTTCAATCTTGTATAGGAAGAGGTGATACAGAGAAAGAGCCAAAGAAATGCAAGGAAAGCTGGAATGGAGAATGAGAGATGATAAAAAGGCCAAGAACCCGAAGCAAAGGGACTTCGCCGTGGGTTTCGCCGCGGCGAACCCACGGCGAGTGTACTCATCCTCTGGAAGCAAAAAGCCCTTAGTTCGCCGTGACTTCGCCGCGGCGAAGCCACGGCGAACTCACCTAAAAACTGCGCGTTTTGAGTAATTACGAGATCTGAATGTAATAAATGACATTGAATGCGATCTGAGAAAGACACAGAGCATTAAGGGCACGTTTTGGAACATTTTGGAGCTTAAGGAGAGAGTGGGGAAGGGCTAGGAAGCTTGGAAAATCTTGGAGAGACTCAAGTTGTGATCTGGGTTTCTTTTCTTCTTCCCTTTTTCTCTAATTTCTGCCATGTCTCTGCCTTTTATTTCTGTTTTTATTTTTCAGTTTCTCATGTGTAACTAAACCCATAGTCTAGGGTTACTTTGAACCATTTGATGGATTGACTCTTGTATTTCCTTCCTTTGATATATTTAATGAATATTTATGTATGGATTTTCATCTTGCTTTAAATTATACAAGTGCTTGATCATCACTTGAAGTGTTAAATGAAGTATGGCTTGAGAGAGTATATTTTGTTTTAGAACTTGGGGGAAATCATGTTAGACTTGAAATTTATGCTTTTAAATGGATGGTTTGTTGATAATATAGAGATATAATTATTGACCTAACATTGTTCCTATAAGGTTGGTGGAAGATTTATGGCTAGCATTAATTGTTGCAAGAGATTGTGCAATTAATGCTAGTAAAAATTTGATTTTGACTTGAGAGAGCTTTTTCAAATGAAAGAGAACCTTGAACTCATGCATGAAATTCATTGGGTAAGGAAAAGGGAAGGAATTTATTGGGTCTTGAAGTTAAATGGGGAAAGGTAACCCTAGGTTTTCTCATCCAATTTACCAAGTATTTCTAAATCATTTCTCTTGTTTAAGAATCTTAATATAAAAATCTCAAAAAGAAGTAACCTTTTTATTGATTTAATTTTATATGTTAACTCTTCAAAGCAAAACCTTGTTTAGTTCAACTTGATCTAATACGCTAAGCCTTCTGCTTGACCGCATTTGTAACCAAATCCCTGAGGGAACGATACTTTTCTTATTACTCTATTACTTGATGCGACCCGTGCACTTGCGGAGCGAACAAAGAGCAAAGTGTTAAAGTATTAGACAAGATAATATATATAAGGGTTAATATAACTTTTGGTCCCTGAACTTTTACTTAATTTTGGTTTTGGTCCCTAAACTTTCAAATTTTTGGTTTTGGTCCCTGAACTTTCAGTAATTTTGGTATTGGTCCCTCCACTTTAATTTTTTTAAAGCTTTTTTTAAAATTGAGGGACCAATACCACAATTACTGAAAGTTCAGGGACCAAAACCAAAATTGACCGAAAGTTATATTAACCCAGAAAAGAGTGTCCATATGCATGCTCATGTAGTGATAGTGGAAGCGCATACCTCAGAGGTTTGAATGGAAAAAAAATAACTATTTTCACAAGGCACGGTTCATGATAAACTAGTGGATGTATATTTACAATGGAAGGAAGGAAGAAAAATAAGAGAAATCAATCAAATCATATGATATCTCAACCCTCAAGCCATTGATGTTGAAGCTTACATGTGTAGCAACAACCATAAGAATATAGAGCTTCCTTGGATTATTTTGAATGATGACAAATGTGTTAGATGATAGAAAGATAAGAGAAGTAAGATAAAGAAAATAAAGTATACAATTTCTCCATTTCTATTCCCACTTGCTGCTCTTTCTCTCTTAATTTCTCCTTCTCTCTTCTTTTCCAAATTCTTTATGCCTCCTCCTAAAAACCTAGCCTCTCCGAATCCTTCCTTCAAAATTCCATCCTTTGGGCTCTCTTACTCTCCTTTATATAGGCACAACTAGGGTTTTTCATCATAAATGCACTTTTTTTTTAATTTTCATTTTTTTAATTTTTTTTAATTTTTCTTTTAATAACATTTCCTATTCTTACACCTAAATGACAATATTTTTGTTAATTTTCGTTTTTTATTTTTTATTAATTTTTAAACATCAATCAACCACCAATCATTATTAATGGCTCATAATCACAATTAATTTTCAATTTCAAAATTTACTCCTGCAATTATGACCTAACAATCAGCATTAATGACACCTAATCATAATAAATCAATATATTTTTGAATTTTTTGTAATAATAATTAAAGTGCCATTTTTCAATCAAAATTAATGGAGATTATAGAAGGATGATTTTTATTATTTTATTATTTTACGGGGCCCGGACAAAATAGGATGTTTACAATCATACTAGAGCATTTTAATTGATTTATAACTACTTTTGCAAATGACAGAAGCCTGAAAATACGAAAAGTTTAAAACTTTTTCTTTTCTAACATTAATCTAACTTTATTTTTGTTGGAATGGGCTTTTCAGACAAATTAGAACAATTTAAAACTTTCAGAATTTAAGTGGTTCATAAAACAATTAAAATAACTCATACCATCTTATAATTTCTAATTCTATTGGATAATGCTTAGGGAAACTTGTTGTATGAAATATACTTATACTTTAGTTATCTTAATCTTTAACTAATACCTAATTATACCTATTCTGTTTTAATATCAAAATGGTGGGTTCATCTTGGTCGATAACCCCTTACCTGTATATGTTATTTTACTGTTTCTCAGAAATATAAATACCTACCTATGTGTGTGTGTGTATATATATATGTAACTATACAAGCCTCCAGCTTGTTTACTTCCTAATCTTCAAACATATACAGGTAATTTATACCCAAAAGGAGTAATCTACTATAGTACATAATATAGCAGGCATTCCAACTTCTTTATACTACCTTTACCTCAAAAGCTTACTCCTTTCTCAGCTTCTCTAAAACAGCAATTTCACGCAGTTTATATCATACACTGTTATTTTCATGCATGCATTGTTATGTATACATTTTATAAACATGTACCAATAATACAATTACACATACTTCCTGCATTACATGCTCTTCCAGCCACTAACAATATGTTTGTTAAATAGTGGAGTAACTGTACCTGTAGGGTTTCTCTTTCATAACAATTAAAAGTTATGATAACTAATCTCGCTAGGGGTTACGACCCACCTAGCGTTGGAGTACTCCATAAACTGGGAAGTAAAACTTCAATGAAGGAATTAACAAAGCTTATCACCTTCATGCATAATGTAAACTTGTAACAGATATTACAAAATTATACATGCAAAAATTGTGTTATAAAATAAACTGCTACTTGACTTCTAGAATTACTTGTAGTTTGGTTCTTCTCCTTCGCAGTACTCTAGAGATTCAACCCCACTATTCCTTCCTATAAATATTCATAATACGAAATAATATATTAATATTTAAGCTTATTCATAATAATTAGGCGTCTCTCACGTTCCTATAGTGCTACCCTTCCTAATTCTAACATATAATTAAATCCTAGTTTCTAACTTAATTGCTAATTGCATAATCATCAACAAACATTGTACAATCATTAATTAATATACACATAACACAAGCATAAGAATATCCTTACTATTTTGGATCAAACTTACATTTCCTATCAATCACTTACTTTATACTTTAAAGTCTAATTCACGACTTACATATCCAACTACAGCAATTCTTTTTTGAAATAACATTATCAATTAACAATTCAATCAAGCAATTATAAACTTGCAACCATGGTTATTTACTTGTCTTTAAATTCATCACAACAACCAGTTGACCCACAATCCACATACTAGATTCAATAATACGCACTTTCAATTCATCACATCACAAATTAAAGTCAAAACTTTCTTGAACTCAATTCACAACTCTTTTCTCTTATTTAGGATCCAATTATTAATAGAACAAAGCTTACATAACTCAAGGATTGATAAAAATGCAAGAGAGCAGTCATTAGAAACTAAGCAAAAATTGTAAACATGAAACAGGATCACAAAGCACAACAAAACATCCAGAATTCAGAATTTAGCATTTTCCCCTTTCATTAATTCCTTCCACATCACCAAAATACCAAAAAAAAAAACTCAAGGAATAATAAATTCACACCTTACATTCAGTTGAACCTTATTACTATTAGTCTAAACATTACAATTTCTCTTTTCCCTGCCACTGAAACAGTCGACCAATATAGTAGAAGCATAAAAATTACTACCATATATTCACTACCAAACATAAGTATATGTAGACCAAAACAGAGTACAAATCGGCTTTGGCAGAACAAGCACCAGAATTTTCAGAAAAGCATCATCAATTAACCATTCAATATACAAGAACAATACCTTAATCCTACCCAATTAAACATAAATTTTCCTCCCTTCCCTGATATCACTTCCGCTGGCAGAACAAACAAGAGAGGGACAAAATAAACACTTTAAAAGTCAACACAACTCAACCAAATAAAACTTCACATAGATGAAACATCAAGAATCATAGTTTCAGAATCCTATCATTCCTCCTTTCTTCATCACCGATCAGTTAGAGCAGGGACAGAGGAAGAA
Organism: Mimosa bimucronata; assembly: GCA_037074515.1. Taxonomy (NCBI): domain Eukaryota; kingdom Viridiplantae; phylum Streptophyta; class Magnoliopsida; order Fabales; family Fabaceae; genus Mimosa; species Mimosa bimucronata. The sequence continues at coordinate 9,482,781 of CM073443.1, read as the reverse complement.
GAACAATCAACAATTTCAAAACTACAAAATTAAGCATACAAGACACTCAGCATAGCTTCCTACTCTTAAATACATTACTTCAAAAATTTTCCCCCCTTAAACCTGTTCGATTTAAATGAAAACAGAGGTGGGAGAAGAAATTTTTTTCTAAAAATTTCAAACCTCAACAAATCAACCTATAAGGCACTCTATGCACTTAAACATCTCCCTAATCCATGCTTAATCAAGCTTCAAAGCGATATACATCCAAAAATTAAAGAAAAGGGCGTCGGTGAACAATAACAAATTTGGGGCTCTTGAAGAAATTGAGCTCAATCCGATTCCCCACTCAAAATCACTCCCCAATCATCAAAATCGAAGGCTAAGCCCCATTTTAATGAAGTTAGAAGCTCAAAAACTTCCCAGAAATTCGAATCCCTCTCTCCCAATCTCACTCAAAATCGGCCAAGAAAGAAGGAAAACGAAGAAGAAGAGCTTACCTAAGATTGACCAAGCTTCCTGAGCGTTTTCCACCACTTCTCGCCACTGGTTGCCGTCGATTTTGGCTAGAGCCGCCGTTGGAATGTCGAAGAGACAGAGGAGGGTGAGTGAGAGGGAGCTCGAGTTTGAGGGATAGAGAGTGAAAGGGAAAGGGAGGAACACGTGGGAGTATAAGGAAGGAAAGAAGATAAGGACGGATTGTGATATTTTATAAAGATAATTTACCATTTTGCCTCTCCTTCTATAATTGAAAATATTTTCAACTAGGGGCAGATATTGTCATTTTTATTTCCTCTTTACCATTTTTCCCTTCTTTGAAAATTTTACTTACTATTCCCCTTTCAATTTAATATGAATTTACTCCAAAAATAATTTACCTAGATATGCTTTAATTCCCAAATTTATTTATAAGGCTTTTTAAAATTTAAACAATACCCCAAGAATCTAAATATTCCCTAATTAACTCTTTTTGAAAATTTGGGGTGTTACACAATACAAGACCCAATTAACTAATTTGAAGAGAATAGTGAAGTTAAATAAATTATTTTAGAGTATTTATATTCATCATTTTTCTGCAAACTAATTTGTCTGATTTATAATTAGATATGAATATAACAACATGCATAGATATACCAAGGATATCATGTAACATATATTACAAGTGTTTTTTAGCTGCTTTAATCTCCCAAAATTAGCTACATGGGTCTTCTATCAAGGACCAAAAGTAGTATAAAACACCTCACACTAAATGTTAAATTTTAGCTATTATTTTTATAATGATACAGTGTATAATAAAAAAAATTAAAAAATGACAAAAATAAACTGTTATCTTTAACGACAATTTTAATAGCATGGGTTGAAAATCAAAATATGAAATGTCAGGGTTGCTAATTTAAAGAGTTAAAGATTATGAAGACCTACTCTTTGTATTATATGGTTTATATGTGAGCCTTTTGGACGTGGAGGGAGATAACACAAGAAAACACATAAATATCATCAATATTAAGTTACAATACAAACCCTTTTGACCCCTGAATGGTCAGTCTCAAGGCTCATGGGTTTTAGGCCTGTTTAGTGCTTTTCCATTTTTTTTGAATATTTTTCCATAGAAAAAATTAAAACTATAAAATCCTTAATTTAACACATAAATATCATCAATATTAAGTTACAATACAAACACCAATAAATAAACACTAATAAATTATCAAGCAATGATTAATATTGTCCAAACTTAAATAAGTCACATAAGAGAAACTACTCAACAATAAAAACTAAGTAACGATATTGTGGCCATCTCATCTTTATCACTATCATCAACATCAACGGCATCATTGATGATAGATAAATTTAGGAAATTAGGAACAAAAGTTAAATTTTTTAAGTAGCTTATATATCGAAAATAAATTTCCATAATGATTAAAATGAATTTTTTGTGAATTTCCAGATATTTAAAAATGTTATCAATATTTACTTCTGATAATAGGAAAGAGATAGGCCAAGTTCTAAATTAAAATATGCAATTATTGCCATATGCATTTTTTTCGAAATTAGACTTTGTCGGTTGACCTAAATTGTAATATTTGTATTTGTTTTAATCACTACTACATCTACATGTGTTTTATGGTGATATTATTTAAAAAATTATTTATATAAGGGTAGGTTTAGGGTTTCCTCTTTTTTTTAACTTTTTGTTTTAATTTTTATTGATTTATTAAGAAAATAAAATTTGACGGGCCTAATGAGTCGGCCATTTTAAACCCTCAACCTATAGGGTCGGCTCGTTAGGCCCGACTTCCTTCTAGGGACTCCAACATCAAAATTTGGCCCTCTACTTAAATGGGTTTAAACGGGTATGTTGGCCTGAATTACCAGCATTTAACCAAAATCTTCAAATGTAACTAATAAGAGGTTTTCCATTCAACAATTCATATGGGGTCACATATCCTCACTACAAAAAAAGCGTGTATTAGTAGCGGTTATTTAGGTTGATTAGTAGCGGTTTTAACCGCAACTAACACTTTACTTGCGGTTTCTATTTCAGCTACTAAATCTCCCGTGACAAACATTTAGCAGCGGTTATACATAACCGTTGCTAATTCGGTCAACTCCGCTACTAATTCAGTAGCGGTTAAAGAAACTGCTAGAGAACAACAAATGAAAATTTCGTTTTTTGTATTTAATTAGTGGCGGTTCATCAAACCGCTACTAATGTCAAGAAAAAAAAACAATTTTATTTATTAGCGGTCTCAAACCGCAACTAAATACACGTACATTTAGTGGCGTTACGAAACCTCGACTAAGGATATGATGGATTTAGCGGCGGTTCAGAACCGCTACTGATGTGTCATAAGTTTAGTAGCGGTTATAAACCGCCACTAAAGTCATCAATCATGAGTAGCGGTTTCAGAACCGCTACTAAGTGGGAAAAAATTGAAAAAAAAACAACGTCAAATTAAAATTGTCTACTAATTTTATCAACTAAACTGCTTTTAAGCAACAACTTACAATTTATAATTAAGAAGGTTTTTTAGCGCATAACTTATAAAAGAATATATCGAATTAATAATTTGTAATGCAAAAACATTTTATTAGAACAAAAGAACCAATCTAACTATAAACAAAATCAAATTTAATATTATAGTGCAAATCTGAATAATAAATTAGAAGACATATTTGTATACAGAACAAATCAATATTACATAAAATAATTATATCTATAAAAAAAATTATAACAACATTGTTAGCTGAAGGAATACAAGGAAAGAAAGAAACGAGCAAAGAAGGAAATGAGCAGAGGGTAGAGAAATAATGGGAGAGTTGTGGGTATTTATAGGTGCTGGAGGCGCTAATTAGTAGCGGTTTATGTGTCTTAATAGCGGTTAAAAACCGCTACTAAACGTAGCGTAATTTAGTGCCGCTTTTAATTGCTACAAATTGTAGCGTATATTTAGTAGCGGTTAGAACCGCTACTAAATGTTCGAAAATGAAAAAAAAAAAGTGATAAAAGAAATGTATGAATATTTTTTTAAAAAAAACATATATTAATGTTTGATACACACCGTTATGTAAAATGGTACAAATTAAAAAAAAAATTGCCTCTTCAATCATCTTCTTGCTCCCGCCTAAGAAGAAAATAATAAACACCTATATCAATTTTTGATAATAAAATATGCGAAAAATTGTATAATAACTTTGTAGTGAGCAAACTCACTTAACTACTGGTAAATGCCCGTCTTCTTCCGGAATGAGGTTATCGAAGTTTTCAGGTTCAAAATGCTGGCTGTCTAGTTCCATATCATCTTCCTCACCCATTTCGTAGAGGTCTCGGGGCTTCATATGAATCACCATGTGCCAATCTTTGTGTTTCTGATCTTGCACATAGTAAACTTGCTGCGCTTGTGAGGCAAGAATATACGGCTCGTCATCTGGTACTTCCCCCGTGTGAATGAGTCTTGAGAAATTGACAGATGTGATGCCCAAGCTATCTACTGTAATGCCTCGAGAAGTTCTGGTGTTCACCCACATGCAGTTGAAGAGAGGCACGGTGAAATGGCCTTGATAGTTTAGCTCGATGATATCAACGAGCTTCCCATAATATGATACGCCTCCAAATTGCATGTCAGTATCACGTGAGCTGGCATAACTCCTTGTACCAAATGTGCTGAACACTCCGGAATTTTGGGTGAGGGAACCTTCATCCCGTGCAACGGTGCAGAACGTAAAACCGTTGACGTTGTATGCCGTATATCTCCTGACATGGTCGAGCGGACCAGTTGCTAGATTTATCATATCAGGCGGATGGGGATTGTCGTCGTTGAGTATTCTGTGTGCAAACCAATCTGGAAAGTCACGATGGACCGTTTTATCCACTTCAGCAGACGACCTTGTGGGGCTACGAAGCTGGCGTTTAACATAACGCCGGAAATCCCTTAAATTCAAAACAACAAATCAGAAGATTTTGTGGTTTGTATATAAAATAATAGGATGCGTGTGCATAGTGTTATGATTGTTACTGAATGTAGGTCTCTACTTGAGGGCAATTTGTCAAGACATGTCTGTGTGCTTGTAACCTCTCAGTAGGAGTGAGCTTGTAATACTGACTTCCTCCAATTAGCTTTCCGACGGGTGGGAATAATGTGTTAGAAGGTGAGTGGACATTGGTGGGGCTGTCATCAACGCGAGGAGGGTGGTTGAACGAGGTCTCCATGTCATCAAAATACCGCGAACAATATGTTAACACCTCTTCACCAATGTAACCCTCTGCTATTGGACCCTCTGGAGATGCTTTATTCCTGACGTACGACTTCAATTTCCCTAGGTATCTGTAATTGCATTTACAATCAGATTACTGAAACAAAAATCATGAAATTTCTGTACGGAGTAATTAATCAAATTACCTCTCTATGGAATACATCCAACGGTATTGAACAGGGCCACCCATCTTTGTGTCTTAAACGAGGTGGACAGTGAGATGGACCATCACAGTGAAAAAAGACGGAGGAAATATCATTTCCATATGACAGAGCGTTAGAATTATTTTCTCTTGCAATTGATCTAACTCTGTTGCGTCCAAAACCTTTGCACACAATCGTCGGTAGACAGAACTGAGTTGAACCAAAACATTTGACACCTCTGGGGACAGTGTGCTTTTAATTGCCAGAGGTAGGAATTGCTGGAGCAAAACGTGGCAGTCATGACTTTTCAACCCGGCAATCTTCATGGCATGCATGTCGACACATCTTGAGATGTTGCTTGAATAACCATCAAGAACCTTAATGTCCTTAAGTGTGGAGAGGAAGACTTCTTTGTTGCCTCTTGTGAGTGTGAATGAGGCTGGGGCAAACTTATCATTCTCATCTGGCCAGGCATCATGACGTATTCCCATAGCCATGAGATCTTTCCTTGCTTGCAGATGGTCCTTGGACTTTCCGGACTCGTTCAGCAACGTGTACAAAACATTGTCACACACATTTTTCTCGATGTGCATGACATCCAGACAATGACGAAGCTTATTAGATTTCCAATAAGGGAGCTGAAAGAAAATGCTCATCTTTCTCCACTGTTGCACGTTATCCCCGGCCGCATGGGACTTGCCGAGAGGCCTTCTGCCACCGGGCTGAACGTCAACTTGCTTCCCGAATTGTACGTCGACATCTTCAAGCTGTTGAAGAACATCTACGCCAGACAACAACACAGGTTGATCTCTCATTTCCTGTAATCCGTTGAATCTAATTTTCTGCAACCTGAACCTGTGACCTCGAGGAAGGAACCGTCGGTGACCCATAAAGCACCACTTGCGACTGTGGGGGAGGCGAACAGAGTCTTGATTAAAGTTACGGTTAGGACAAGCTAACCCTGTATGCACGTTCCAACCAGACAATGTGCCAAGTCCAGGGAAATCGCTAACTGTCCACATCAAAGACGCACGGAGTGTGAATAACGTCTTACTGTAAGCGTCAAACGTTTCAACTCCGTTGCTCCACAGTTCCTTCAACTCTTGTATCAACGGTTGAAGGTAGACATCTATATCATTTCCAGGAGCTCTCTTCCCCGGAATAATCATCGAAAGAATGAATGAGCTTTGTTTCATACACATCCAAGGGGGCAAGTTGTACGGTATCAACACAATAGGCCATATACTGTAAGTAGTGCTAAGATTCCCGAACGGATTGAAACCATCTGATGCGAGAGCTAGGCGGACATTTCTTGGGTCTGCAGAAAATTCTGGAAATTCAGCATCAAATACTTTCCAAGCCTCAGCATCCCTAGGATGTCTCAACTTCCCATCCACGTTAGCCTCTGATGAATGCCACTGCATGTGCTCAGCCGTTTTAGATGAAGTGTACAACCTTTGAAGTCTTGGAGTCAATGGAAAATATCTAAGAATCTTCGCAGGCTTCTTGGTTGCCCATCGACCCCTCTTTGCCTGTTTGTATCGAGACGCGTTACACCGCTTACATCTGTCTAACTCAGCGTCGTCTCCCCAATACAGCATACAATCATTCGGGCATGCATGAATTTTGGTGTAGTTCAATCCCAACTTATTGATTGTCTTCTTCACTTCGTAGAATGAAGGTGGGATTTCTGCCTGAGAAAATGCATCTCCCAATAATTCTAACACCGTTGACATTCCCTTATTACTAAAGCCACACAAGCACTTGATGTGATAGAGTTTGACTAGAAATGAAAGTTTAGAGTATTTATTGCACCCTGGATAAACAATAATTTAGTGTAAAAAAGATGATTTAACTAAATATAAATGAAAGTTCAAAATTGTTAGTAGAACCTGGAAACAATGGCTTATCAGCTTCCGTCATAAGGTCAAAAAAATTCCCAGCGGCATCGTTTCGGAAAAAATCTGGCAGTGGTCCATCAACGCCTTCTTCAGTAACGATGTTGTCACGTTGCGCACCGAAAGCATCACGCACGGCATCGTCGATTGGATCTACATGATCTTCGTGATCATTGATCTGCATTAATCCAACCTGAGACGTTGCAGCAGCTCGTTCACCGTCGTCATCATCATCGTTCTCCCCATGAATCCCCCAGAAAGTGTAATTGGATGGGAATTGTTTCACTATAAGATGCTCAGACACAACATCTCTTGGATGCCACTTCTTGAATTTACATTTTGGACAAGGACAAAGAATATTATTGTTGACACTTGAGCGATCGAAAGCAAAATCTAAAAAATGGTTCAAATCGACCAAATAGCGGGAGGACGTACATGGCAAATTGATCCAAGATCTATCCATTATATGAGAGAAGATATCAAAGATTGGAAGGATTGAAGTTTGATGGAAATGTGAAATGAAATGAATAAGCTGGAGTTTATATAAGTTAATTGAGTGAAGTGCTTTTAGTAGCGGATCATAACCGCCGGAAATTAAGTCCATTGATTTTAGTGGCGGTTTTGAACCGCCACTAATATTAGTAACGGTTTTTAACCGCTACTAAAAACATTTATTTAGTAGCGGTTTTGAACTGCTACTAAAAGTATCGACAATTAGTGGCGTATTTAAACCGCTACTAAAACCAATAAGGATTTGTAGCGGTTTTGAACCGCTACTAAATAAGTATATTTTTTTAAAATAAATATCGCTATATCACTATACTAGAGTAGCGGTCCCACTCAGTCGCATTTATATATATATATATATATTTTTATAAAAATCGCATTTACATATAAAATAAATGATATCATAACGAAAATTTTTGAAATTTCTGCAATCATAGCCAAAATAAAACACAAGTTTCACAAGTAAAAAAAAAGATGTAACAGTCCTGAAATTACAAACGTTCAACTAATAAAATAACCCTATGACTACGCATCTGGTTGAGTGGTGTCCGGCTGACCACCTTCTGGTTGATTGACCTCTGGCTGGGATCCTGAAGAACGGTTGCGGGTTTGTCTCGGTGGATGTGGTGGTAGTCCTGGTACACGTATAGGAGGTCCGCCTGGGTCCACCCTCTGAATGATCCGGTCGAGTGCACTGTTGGTACTTTCGACCCAGGACTCCAATCGATCGTACACATGATCTGTAATCTCCTGAGTCAACCGTTCCCTCATCCGAGCCTCATACTCTGGATCGTGCATCATAGAGCCGCTGGAAGACGCTTGGCCGGCTGCTGCAGACTGGGCAGTGCTTGCCGGCCTAGTCCAGCCATACACCACTGACGGTAGGGCTCCGTAACCCATCCCACGCACACGGCCAGGGTGCTCACGGGTCCCAAGGGCGGCCCTGAGTGAGGCAGTGGGGTCTATATTATCCCCCTGCGACTCTTGAAGCTCTCTCTCTACTTCTTCAATTCTAGCCTGAACACAGAACATATATTAGACTTTTCTACAAATATAATTGTTAAAAAAATATGATAAATCCAAATAAAAGTAATAGAATTCTTACAATATGCTCCTCAGCCTCTGTGGATGTTGCACTCCCGTCATGGTGCCTGTGTTTCTGACGGTAGAAAAGGCCGTATGTAGCCTTCTCCCTTGCTGCAAAGCTTCGTCCTCCTGGAATTATTGAATAATTTATTATTATATACAGTTAAATAAATATAAATTAAAAAAAATATCAATTAAACAAGAAAGGTTTATTGTTTCATACCATCTCTCTGTAGCCGACCAAAAATGGCTTCGTGCCAGCCGTATGATGAACCTTCTGCTGCGATCGGCTGTAAACGCCTTGCTGCGATCTCTTCTGTTAACATAAAATAAAATTTAATCATGATTATAAATAAAAAATATTTCTTAATAATGATGAATACCTTAATAATTAAATTATTAAATATACCTTTCCTAAGTCTCCCCTCCTCCAACGGACATATCTCTCCCAGGCATCCGGAGGGACTCCACCAGGGACATCATCTATCAACCCCTGCATCGGCCTGCTCCCACCGGCATCCTTTTGGTTGAACAAATCCAACCTCTTGTTCTTCCAACCGTCACCCATCTTCCCTACTGCCCAACGTTTGAACATATCTCGCACATCAAACTTCTTCTGCAAAATATGAAAAAGATCATTGAACAAATAATGTACTTATAATTGCAATAATATTTCAATAATAATAAATAATAAATAGAATTCATATCATTTAAGAAAATCATATTCCTAAAATAATAAATAATAGATAAACTATAACTCAATTAAATTGACCTTCACGATTTCCCTCCAGGCAAAATCCTTCGTCTCTCCATTAACCTTCTTCCAGTCTAAAGCGTCAATCGGGAAGCGCTGGTAATTCTGGCAAACATTCCCGCAGAACCTGCCAAACAGTTGACCCCCCCTTCCCTTTAGGTTGAAGGGTGAACAGATTCCAGTCAACCTTCACCCTGTGGCCGGTCAGGAGGTTGTGCGCATCTTGCACACTCAGCGTCCTCCTCGTGGTACTACCATAAGGGTCTGCACAATTTAAAAATACTGTTAAGCCCAAGTAATAATTTAAATTATCTCATAAAAACGACAAAATTTTATTCCCTTACCCTGCACTTGTACATTGAATCCAGTTGTCTTTCGACTGGACCGTTTGCTAGCACCCCCGCCGGCTTCCTCGGTGTCCTCACTATTCAACCATTGTTCGAAGGCGTCCAAATCCGGAATATGAGGAGAGTTCTCATTGTAGAACTCGTTGATGATATCCTCGGGAATTGCCTCTCGCTGTATACGTTCCCGCTCCGCTTGTATACGCCCCTCTTCTCTCAGTTGATTTTGGCGTTGTGCTCTTGCTCCTCCTCCTCAGCAGTCATATGAGCCTTTCCTTTACTGCAGTTGTTCTTCTCTGCCATAATTGGTGCCTAAACTGGTGTCTGAAAATCTGTATGTCCTTCTAATATTCACTACTACAGAAAGAGGGTATTGCAGCACAGCAATAGCAGCGCTTAACAAAAGCAAGTGCTGGGATAGGTATAAGATGACCTATACCAGCGCTTCAGAAATAAAAGTGATGGTATAAGTATAGGCCTATCCCAGCGCTTATTACCTCATAAGCGTTGGGATAGGCCCTGGGGATTTTATTTTTATTTAAAAAATTTTTAAAACAAATTTTAAAAATATTGAGGCATTTAAAAAAAAGGGAAAACAATATAAAAATGCTGGACTAGGCCTATCCCAGCGCTTATTAACTAATAAGCGTTGGGATAGGCCCTGGGGATTTTACTTTTATTTAAAAAATATTTAAAACAAATTTTAAAAATATTGAGGCATTTAAAAAAAAGGGAAAACAATATAAAATTGCTGGACTAGGCCTATCCCAGCGCTTATTACCTAATAAGCGTTGGGATAGGCCCTGGGGATTTTACTTTTATTTAAAAAATATTTAAAACAAATTTTAAAAATATTGAGGCATTTAAAAAAAGGGAAAACAATATAAAATTGCTGGACTAGGCCTATCCCAGCGCTTATTACCTAATAAGCGTTGGGATAGGCTTGGGGATTTTATTTTTATTTAAAACAAATTTTAAAAATATTGAGGCATTTAAAAAAAAAGAGAAAATAATATAAAATTGCTGGACTAACCCTATCCCAGCGCTTATTACCTAATAAGCGTTGGGATAGGCTTGGGGATTTTATTTTTATTTAAAAAATATTTAAAACAAATTTTAAAAATATTGAGGCATTTAAAAAAAAAAGGGAAAACAATATAAAATTGCTGGACTAGGCCTATCCCAACGCTTATTACCTAATAAGCGTTGGGATAGGCTTGGGGATTTTATTTTTATTTAAAAAATATTTAAAACAAATTTTAAAAATATTGAGGCATTTAAAAAAAAAGGGAAAACAATATAAAATTGCTGGATTAGGCCTATCCCAGCGCTTATTACCTAATAAGCGTTGGGATAGGCTTGGGGATTTTATTTTTATTTAAAAAATATTTAAAACAAATTTTAAAAATATTGAGGCATTTAAAAAAAAAAGGGAAAACAATATAAAATTGGCCTATCCCAGCGCTTAGTACGTAATAAGCGCTGGGATTGGCCCTGGGGATTTTATTTTTTATTTAAAAAATATTTAAAACAATTTTTACTTTATTCTTTTATTTTTTATTATGTTTTTCCTTAAATTTTGTTTGCATTTTTTTCCCTAAACATAAGTGTTTTCTATTATTTTAAGACATATTAAGGCGCAGGATATTTGTTTTTAATTTTTTTAATTATGTCATCCTTTTTTTATTAATTTTTGGCCCTATATCCCGCCATTTTATTACCCCATTTCCCTCTTATTTTCCCTCAGCTATTTTCCCTCAGCTAGGTCTGATCTCTCGCTTTGTCTCTTCTTCTCTCATCCCTCAAGTTCATTCCCATTGCTTGGAGGCCGCCGCCACCAAGCTCCTTCCCAAGTCTGCCATTGTTGTCATTTTTAGTCCCAAAGCTCACCATTCCCCTGGCCTCCAAAAGCTCGGCGTTTCACCGTTCATTTTTCATCAAACTTGCCATTTTCATTGTGCGCTCAGATCTGTCACGGCAGAGATAACGAGAGAGTGAGAGAAGGTCCGATCATGCATGCAAGCGGCTTCATTCATCGGCGTGGTGCTGTTCGTGCTTCTTCAACCAGGATTGCTCTGTTCCTTCCCATTTAGCTTTACTTCCTTCTTCTTCCACTCGCTCATTCATCGGTGAGTTCTCTCTTCTTTTTTTTGGGAATTTCATTATTCATAGTGCGATGCGTGTAATGGGTTTATAGCCACTGGAAGCTTATCTTCACATTTTTTGTCTTCAATTCTGTGATGCCTGACTCTGGATGAGTTTATAGCCACTGGAAGGACACACTTGCAAAGGAACCCTGAAATTAACAAACCAACCAATATCCACTCAATCTGATTTCTTTTTGTTTGATTTCACTCCTGCATTCAAATATTAGTAATTCATCTTTGAACAAAAAAAGTGATTCTAATGTTACTAAACCATTGTTAATGTTAATTATTAATTCATCTTAAGAAGAAAACTCATTTGCTATGTGTTAACGCATGTTAAAAGGTTATTTTCAAATTGCATTCAGTGATGTATTTATAATTGAATGATTCGGTTTTTTCTGAACTTGGCATATATTATAGTAGAACCATTTTATTTATATGTTTGATTGAGATGGGGACAATGTTCTCATTGAAAAGGAATAAAGTCGCTATTCTTTTCCATTCTTTTTTCCCTCTAACGATGGCAAATGAATTCATCTTTTTATAAAAAACCTCAATTATTGCCCTAAAGAATCTTTTTTTAACACTATTATAGTATCATTTTTTTTAAAAAAAAAAGAATAAAGAGGTGAGTCCCACCGCCACCTATTTTCATAAGAATTACATTTGGCAATTCCAATAATTGTCTCCATAATTTCTTATACTCTCTATTTAATTTCAATTGTATAATACGTAAAAGATAAGACTAATCATGATTCAGTTCTTAGCTAAATAATTATCCATACCATAAAATAATTTAACTTAAAACAAAAGTAATCATACTCTTCAACAGCAAACATTTGAGCCAAATTTTGGGCAAGAATCCCGTCATTTAATTTAATTATTGTTAATATGGCAAAAAGGCAATTAATAAGTAGAACAAATATGTATTTCATCAAACAAAAAAAAAGTAGAACAAATTAAATATGTAGGCTAAAGTTTAAACCTCTATATTATTAATGCATTACTAGCTGGGAAAATTCATAAGGGGACAAGGTTAAAGTTTGCATAGTTGGAGTTCGAAGGTACATGTAGACCTAGCATTTCCCTCTTATACTAGTCGATAAAATATTTGTAGAACTCAAATATTGCTTCTTTCAAATCTTTTGTTGTATTTGTATCAGATAAGACAAAGCTTTGTCTAAATGAAATAGCTAAACATCCAATCGTGAGCTAGACGATAATATAGACAGTTTTAAGGTGGATTTTGTCTTTTTTTAGTTCAAACTTGTATTATTAATTGAATGCTCCAACTATGATTATATTGCACAATTTTGATATTTTATGGCTGCTAATCCATTTAATTGAGTGGTGATTGCATAATTTTGATATTACTTTTTTTTTTTGGAAAGAATATGGTTTTTTACCTTCTTGTACTAATACTATTTGTTTGTTGTGATTTGGAGTTGTTGTGTGGGCAATAAAAGAAAGTAGCTGAAGATTCATTCCTATTCTTATACTTCATTTTGATCCTCTATCGAAAGACAAGTCAAAGAGCTCATTAAGGTACATTTTTATGTTAGATGCTAAGAATGTGTAGTATGTTAATTTACTTTTATGAGATTAATGCCTTGTGGATTAGATATGTGAGTTGTACCTGTGTTGTTCTGTCCGTTAATGCTATATGTGTGGAATGAATTCTGTTGTGGTGGGCTGTGGAAATAAATTGAGTTGATGATTAGACAAGGTAGAGAATTGAATCAGGTACATTATATGTTATGTTAGGTGCTAAGACTACTATGTGGTCGTTTAATTGAGTTTTTCTGCCTGTGAATATATGCTCTATGATGAGTTCTGTTGTGGTGGGCTATCCAATTGTATATTAAAAGAGAGGGCCTTGAGCCTGGGAGAGTTCATTTTGTAGCCGTTATACTGCCGAATTTTTGTTAAAAAAATAAGGTAACATCACAAGGTGGCTACCAAATGATTAAGTCATGCACATCGATCTTACTTCCACTTTCCTTTAGTAGGTTATAATGTTGGATCAGAAATGGATGTCTTGTGATCGACGTTCAAAGGAATATATAGATGGAGCAAAAGAATTCATTGAATTTGCCGCTGAGCATGCAGAGAATTCTAACAGAATTATATGCCCCTGTATGTCGTGTTTGTATGGAAAGCTTCTCCGTCCTCTTGACTTGTTGGCCCATTTATTCTGTCATGGGATCGATCCATCTTATACACATTGGACAAACATGGTGAGACGTATGAGTGTTCTGACAGAGACCGGGTACCTGATGTTAGTAGCGCTTCAAATGTGGTTGACACAGACATGTGTGATGAAAGCGATGATCTTGAAGAAATGTTGAATGTAGTGGGTGAGGAGGATCCTGAAATGTTTGAGACACTGAAGAGCGATGCAGAGATGCCTCTGTACGTGGGATGCAATAAATACACCAGATTGCGTGTGGTGCTTATATTGTATAACCTGAAGGCGCGATACGGTTGGAGTGATGCAAGTTTCACTGCTCTGCTATCCGCTCTTCGAGATATACTCCCAGAAGGGAACGTACTCCCCTCAAAAACATACGAGGCAAAGCAAATTCTCCGGTCGACCGGTATGAAATATGAGAAAATACATGCATGTCCCAACGACTGTATTTTATTCCGGAACCAGTATGCGTTGTTGGAGAAGTGTCCTAAATGCAGCACATCTCGGTATGGAAAGAAAGGTAAGAATCCTTCTAAAGTCTTGTGGTACTTTCCGATCATTCCAAGATTCAAGCGCATGTACAGTAATGCGGATGTTGCAAGCCTTTTGACATGGCACGCTGATGAGAGGATTCAAGACATCAAGCTTAGGCACCCCGCCGACGCCCCCCAATGGAAAAAAATTGATTACGAGTTCCCTGAGTTCGGTGAAGAACCAAGAAACCTACGGCTTGCATTGGCAACCGATGGAATCAACCCGCATGGAGTTCAGAGTAGTACTCACAACACATGGCCGGTGATTCTGATGATATATAACCTCCCCCCAAATTTGATCATGAAACGAAAGTTTATGATGCTTTCCATGCTTATTTCCGGGCCTAGACAGCCCGGCAACGATATAGACGTGTTCTTGGATCCTTTGATTGAAGACTTGAAGCATATGTGGGATTCGGGTGAGACGGTTTTTGATGGCTGTAAGGAAGAAAGTTTCAAATTGAGGGCCATGTTGTTCGGCACAATAAATGACTTCCCAGCGTATGGTAATTTGTCCGGATACAGCATCAAAGGATATTGTGCGTGCCCTATATGTGAAGATGATACCCATTCAATACGACTGGATCACTGCAGGAAAAATGTTTACATGGGACATCGGAGGTTCTTGCCGTTAAGGCATCGTTGGCGGAGGTGGAATAAGGCATTTAACGGGAGCTCAGAAGAAGGTAGGCCACCAAGATTATTGACCGGAGAAGACGTTCTTGAAAAGGTGAATGCGGTGGAGAATCATTTTGGCAAGCCTTTTGCTAAAAATGTATTGACAAGTGGCTGGAAGAAGAGGTCCATATTCTTCGAACTCCCGTATTGGAAGTCCTTATATATCAGGCACTTTCTTGATGTGATGCATATTGAAAAAAACATATGTGATAACCTAATTGGCACATTACTAAATATGCAAGGAAAAAGTAAGGATGGTGTCAATTCAAGGTTAGATATGCTCAAACTGGGAATAAGACAAGAGTTGGCACCTGTCGAGAAGGGATACCGTACTTATTTACCTCCAGCTGCTTACACCCTTTCGAGGAAAGAGAAAAGATTATTCTGTGAGTTTCTTAGTGGAATTAAAGTTCCTGAGGGCTACTCCTCAAATGTAAAGAACCTTGTATCTGTGAAAGAGTTGAAGTTGAAGAACCTGAAATCTCATGATTGCCACGTCTTGATGCAAAATTTCTTACCGGTTGGCATACGCAGCATTTTACCCAAGAAACTGCGGACCACGATCACCAGACTTTGTATGTTCTTCAAGCTTATTTGTAGTAAAGTGGTTGATACAACGAAGTTGCAGGATTTGCAGAGGCAGATCGTTTGTACCCTGTGCGAACTTGAAATGTATTTCCCCCCTTCATTCTTTGACATCATGGTTCACCTTACTGTACACTTGGTCAAGGAGGTTCAACTGTGCGGCCCAATCTATTTGAGATGGATGTACCCGATTGAGCGATTCATGAAAGTTTTAAAGGGGTATGTCAAAAACAGATATCGACCAGAGGGTTGTATTGCTGAACGATACATCGTTGAAGAAGCGAGTGATTTGTGTGCCGATTACTTATCAATTGTTAAACCTGTTGGCTTGCCCAAGTCTCGTCACGATGGGCGATTAACGGGGAAAGGAATAAGTGGGTTCAAGCTATTACACATTTCGAATGCTGAAAGAGAGTTGGCGCACTTGTACATTCTTCACAACACTCCTGAGGTTGAACCATTCGTTGAAGAACACAAAAATCTCCTTCGTGAAATACATGGTGATAGGAATGAGAGTTTGATCACAAAGGAGCACAACAAACATTTCATTAGATGGTTCAATGCACGCATTTGTCAGCAGGTTGAGCTTAATGCCGGATCGGTTGGTGAAAGATTGTTCTGGCTGTCGAAAGGACCGGGTTTGCACGCTTTTTCTTATACCGGCTATGCAATCAACGGTTACACGTTCTATACAAAAGGCCAGGATGAAAAAAGCACCATGCAAAATAGTGGAGTCACGCTTGTTGCCGAGGGGTGGCATATATCCAGTGCAAGAGATACAAATCCCATATATGCGCAGATGGCATACTTTGGTGTGATTGAATGCATTTGGGAGTTAGATTACACCATGTTCAGAGTTCCCGTGTTCCGATGTCAGTGGGTTAACAACCACAGTGGACGGCGGTTAGATGAATTTGGGTTTATATCGGTCGACCTTTCTAAAGTTGGATATAAGGATGATCCTTACATTCTACCGTCTCAAGCAGCACAAGTGTTTTATGTTAAGGATCTTTCTAAGAAGAATTGGTCAGTTGTCATGCAGTCGAACAAAAATTATTCCGAGCAAGTTGATGATGAAAGTAGTGATGATGATATGAATGTGATAGAAGATGTTCCTTCCTTTGAGACATTACTGTCAGAAGACTTTGATGCAGACGGGTATGATGACGAAGATGAGCCCGTTTATGTAAGACGTGATCATGAAGAAGGCATTTGGGTAAACACAACCCTAAATCCAACAAAAAAGAGGAAGCAGACAATTGTAGACAACATAACAAAGAGGAAAAAGAGGCGAAAGCCCTCAGTTTGTATGTATTTATGTTGTACACTATGAATTTTTTAGCCCTCAGTTCGCATACAATTAGCATGATTATATGTATATGTACTAAAATCATTTCTTGTCTAATTTTTTTACAGGAGAATGGATCCTCATAGTGACCAGGAGGAAGAAGAACAACATAGTGGCCAGGAGGAAGAAGAACAACCTAGTGAGCAGGTAGCTATTGCTGAAGGTAGAGCAAGGCATGAGGCGAATGTTGTTCGTGGCAGGACCCTTATGCGGAAACTCCTCACACGTAGAGCTCAAGGAGTAAAGACAAGACTTAAATGGAATCCAAATGACCAAGCTATTGGAAAGTCGGCGAAGCTCCTCTCGGGTTACATTGGGTGCACTGTTCGGGACAAAATCCCTATTACTATTACGGATTGGAGAAGAGCAGGCGACAAACATGAGGAGGTTTGGTTAGAGATTAAGGTAAACTACATTTTTACAATTAATGACATATATGTCATCGTAACATTATAACTAACAAATTGAATATGATTTTTGTTGTTACAGACTGTCTTTGATATCGACGATACTCACAGGGATTATGTGCTGAAGAAAGCTTCGAGAATGCACCGGGGATATCGTTCCAACTTGACCACGTATTACCTGAGAGATGACGAAGGGGAGATCGTTCCAACGCCACCATCTATATATGCTGGGTTAATTACTCAAGAACATTGGGATGAATTTGTGCGACAACGTTTGACTGAGAAGTTCCAAGAAAGAAGTAAAAAAAATAGCCAAGCGGCTAAGAGCAGTCAATATCCGTATATGGGCGGACGAAAGACATTTCCTGAATTGGAGGAAGATATGGTATGTTAGTAACACTTTTGGTTCCAAATTTATGAATAAATGTTTAAGTGATTAATTTATACGTTCAACTGGTTTACCATGACAGATTGAGGAACAGGGCCTAGACTGCAGGCCACCACGGCATGGCCTCTGGGTCAGAGGTCACTCGCAGGCGGACGGTACCATCATTCATGAAGAGGTCAGAAGAGTCCATGAACGATGTGTAAGTCATTCTCTTGTAATTTCTAAATATTTTCTAAACGATGACTTTGCTAAGTGAATAACTAATAATCCTTCCTCCTTGTTATAGGTTTTGTTAACGCAAGAATGCCCTGACGAGGTCAACACTTTTGGCAGTGGCGATTTCCTCAGCAGAGCACTCGACCGCCCTGAGTATTCGGGCCGTGTTCGGGGTGCGGGTGTAGGCGTGACGCCCTCATCTTACTTTGGGCGCAAAAAGAGGGCATCAAAAGGCGATGTTAGAGCGTTGCAAGATGAAGTTCTTACTATGAGGGAGGAGATGCTTGAGATGCAACGACGCAACGAGGAAATGGAACGACGGAATGAGGAAATGCAAAGACGGCACGAGGAAATGGAACGACGGAATGAAGAAATGCAACAACGATACGAGAAGATGTACGAATTCTTCCAGCAAAGCAATGTTGCATCACAAAAGTCCAACTTCGTGCATCAAAGTCACATTCCTTCCGTCGAGAGTCCAAGCATCAGGGATAGCTGTACGATGCCCAGGGCTGACATTCCTCAGGTAGTTCATACATTTTCTACTAACAAACTAACAGTGATTCTGTTATATTATCGATTGTGACCTAATGTTGACAACTCTTTCGTAGGGCGAGACAAAGTGCAAGCTGTATACGGATCAATCTTTCAATGAGGTAGTTGCGGTTGGCAAGGTCTACAACACTTCGAACATGACCCTGCACAACTCACCGTTGCCTGAAAATGCACTCAGGGTATTGATTGAATACTCGTACAACGACTGGGCCTCGTTACCATTTCCTACTCCTGATTTGATGACTAGGGTCGGAGACGTTGTCGGTGCATACGTTGCTTGGCCCATTGCTTTGATTGTGCCAACACCATAGGTAATTATTTAGTAATAACATTTCCAATAACATTCATTGTTTTTGAATAACGCTCTTTTATTTAAATGTCTTTACAGGGTACCCAATTTATGGGAAAGAAAGCACAAGTGGCTAATGTCAAAGGTACCCGTGGTTCAGCTGCTCAAATCAAGAAAAAGAGTACCCGTACCGATCCGTTACCACAGGTGATTATTTGCTAATTAATTTAAATTAACACTCTTCTTAATTATTGGAATTAATTTTTAAACTTTCTACTTACATGGTTTATAGGCACCAAAAGCTAAGGGTAAGAAAAAAGTTCAAGTGCCTGATCCTGTGATTGAAGATACAAGCGTCGAAATGCCATATCGTGCTCGGTTGCGGGCATTTGCAGCTACCGTTTCTCGCGATGCTATTGTCTTCATTCCATTCAGCAGGCTTATATTTGACGAGGTAAATTTCACTGACGCTCTGTCTAAGGATCAGGTAATGGAGGTGCTTAACCAAAGATGGGTCGGTGCGACGGTTATCAATATATGGATCAGGTATATATGCGTTTCCATTGTGGTTTCATTCAATGTCATAAGTTTTACACTAATTGGGAGTTGGTATTGTTTCTATGAAGGTATCTGCATGAACATGTCATGATCGCCGGGTGCAACGTTTCGTTCGAATTCATAAGCCCTTATTCGATAGCACAAGTTCCGAGCTCGAAACGTCCTTCAGTTCAGAGCGATTCAAAGGCGTTTCTCTTTAAAGGCAACAGCCAGAACTTTATTCTTAGCTCCAATTAATACAGGGTAAGTCTATACATATTTTTAGTTCCGAGCATCATAGATATATATTGACATAACGTTATAAAACATTTTAGGCTACATTGGATTTTGCTTGTCATCAATCCGATGGCACAAGAAGTACCCATAATTTACTATTTGGATCCTGTGGAATCTGCTCTCCCAGATAATCGCCCAGATTTGATGCGTCTCTTCAATGGGTAAGTGAATGTCAACATTATTTGAATGCGTTGTATTATTTGTCACTTTATGCCCGATCCTAGCCAATAAAATTAATTTAATATGTTTCTTTTTCATAATATTGACTAGTTTTCGAGCCGATGTTCAGTTGAAGTATTCCAGAGCCCCTGACCCGAAAGATGCTTATAAATGGCAACAAGTCCAGGTTTTATAAAGTTATTCAATTTTTGAAACAATATATCTATAGTTAAAATATAACGTAAATGTTTCTTATATGATATATTTGGTGTTTCTTGTTACAGTGCCCCTACCAACCGAATAACAATGATTGTGGTTACTATGTGATGCAATACATGCGAGATATCGTTACACATGATCGACTCGGCATCCCACTGACAGTAAGTTTTATATTTTTCCAAATCTAATGTGTTTGTACTTGTTAGACTTCAAGTAAATTTACTTGTTATTGAAATGTGTTTGTGCAATATTACCCAGACGCTCGTTCGTTCATGTTGTCAAGGGAAAAAAATGGATGCACTAATTGAAGAATGGTGCACTTATGTATACCCTCTTTTCTCCAACATTAGATGATCCATTCATTAATTAGTATGCTTTTGTTTTCAACTTACAATGGTTGGTTTTATTGTACAATATTAGTATGACTTTTCTGGTGTGTATGTATATATGGTTTGGCTGGAATAGATAGTGTTGCTGGTTTTTTGCACTGATGCAGGAGGTTATGAAACAAAAATAAGTGAATATTTTTTTTAAAAAAATAATGCCTATAGCAGCGCTTTTTACGTAAAAAGCGCTGCTATATGCAAACCTATACCAGCGCTCATTATGTAATGAGCGCTGGTATTAGGTACCTATACCAGCGCTCATTAGGTAATGAGCGCTGGTATAGGTATCCTATACCAGCGCAGCGCTCATTACTTAATGAGCGCTGCTATAGGTATTCTTTTTTATTTTTTTTTAAAAAAAATTCATATATGTATGACCTAAAGCTGCGCTTTTCAGATTATGAGCGCTGCTATAGGTAACCTATAGCAGCGCTCATAACACAAAATAAGCGCTGCAATAGGTCATATGATCTATTGCAGCACTGGCTATAGCAGCGCTTAAAAGCGCTGCTATAGGGTCAAAAAAAGCGCTGCTATAGGCTTTTGCTGTAGTAGTGATTCGAAAAAGCCGAATAATATACGTGCGTATGTCTTTTTCACCAGATTCCTCGTACATTTACGAATGGAACCGAGTAAGTTAAATAGTACTTGAATTTAGTAGCGGTTCATAATAACCGCTACTAATAGTAGCGGTTATAAACAAAAACCGCCACTAATACGCTTCAGCAATAAATGCGACCGTTGCGTTAGTGGCGGTTATAACCGCTACTAAAATAAGAAAACCGCCGCTAATGTCCCACTTCAATTAATGCGTCCTTTCAGTCAGTGGCGGTTTTGATATAACCGCAACTAATTTAAAAATAACCGCTACTAATTCGTAACCCCGTTATTTACCCGCGGTTTCTGTCTCCGAACCGCTACTAAATTGACGCCACTAATGTTCCCGCCAAAGGGCGCGACCTTTGTAGCAGTTATTTCGAATGTAACCGCTACTAATGTACGCCACTATATTCATTTTGGTCAAACTGACCATTTTAGTCGCGGTTTTTCTCATTAACCGCCACTAATGTGTATTTAGTAGCGGTTTCTTTTTTACGCTACTAAAGTAACCGCTAGTAAACCCCGCTTTTTTTGTAGTGCCTAAAACTTTAGAGGGAGTTTGATCCATTATATTTGCAGCAATTCTAATCCCTTCACCTAGAATTTGATTGTTATATTAATAAAAGAGTACTTCTAACCATTTCTAAAAGTAGATGCTGACGTTTTCTTTCTACAACCCGATTATGCTGCATGTAGCTAGAATAGGCCTTTGATGAATAATTTCCTTATCATTAAACAAAGTCCCCCTTGGTTCCAAATTTACCCTAAGATAAATGGGGGTGGCCAGGCGACCCCGATCCCATCCTAGCATGTTGAAATTGGGACGGGGCTATCTTGTTCTTATATAGTCTTGTGAACTTTGATATGAATAATTATCATCGAAATATTTATTATTATAAAATCAAGAGTTTTGCCTAGGAAAATCAAGCTTTTAGAACCACCAAGAACTTATCTTCAAATGAATAATTTCAAGCATTAAGCTTATAAAATGATTAAAATCTCAATTTGAAATTACTTCATACAAAATATGTGCGTGATTAATTTGGGTGTTTAAATATTGGGAGAATTGCAAATAGGTCCCAAGCAAGAGAATTAATTTCAGACATGTCTATTAACAACTCATTCACTGGTTAATCAAGGCTATTGCAATTATTAATAGCTATCATTAACAACTCTTTGGGACCTCTTTGAAATTAATTCTCTTACTTGAGACTTATGTGCAATTGTCCCTTAAATATTTAATATAATTAATTACCATCTTCCTTCAAATCGGATGGAAGAAAGTAAGAAACAGCCACGGACGTCTTGACGAAGAATATATAAAGAACCACAAAAAGACGGTGTGCATGCGACAAGAAAGTTCTTTTGCCTATAAATTAAAGCTTTAAAAAAATTATTCTTATTTTTCTTTCTTTGTTCTTCAGGTTAAAAATAATTAATTAAACAATTGATAAAGCATTGACTTGACTCCAACGCCACTATCCCAAATATGTCCATAGACAAGAAGGCAAATTCACTGACACATAAATTTGTTTAAATTTAAATTTGAATTTTCTGGGACAGTACATTTGAGTTTTATTTTTTACAAAAAAAAAAATAGTTAACTAATAATGCAATTTGGAACCTCACAACTGGCTAGATAGATAAGAACTAAAGTAAAAGAAAAACTAATATAGAATTTGCAACGGTAAATTGTATGGAAGTGTGCCAAGAATCTCTAATTTAAACACATGTTGTTCATAGCAAATAAAAAATAATTATAATTATAATAAACGTAATTGTTTTCTCAGTACGACTCATGCATGCACTACTTAGTGACATGGCTGAAAAATATGTCATTTTGTATACAGCTTCATTTATTCCCACCTGCCTGCACTACTTTAATATTGACTACTCATTGATTAAAATAATAATTAATATTTTGTTAATTTCACTTACAGTTAGATTAGTATAATTTTTATTGTTTTAGTTGATGACTTTTGACCAGATCAATAATTTGAAAGGATTATGAATGATAAGATTGGATTTACTGATTAGCGACACTGATCTGAACAGTGTGACTGATTATTATTTTTTGATTTGAAAGTGTGACTGATTATGAGAATAATGATTTTGGGACTGATATTACTCTGATCAGTGTAACTGACTATGAGAATAATGATTTTCGAATATACACGCATATTTCTTATTATAGAATTAATAATTTCACATAGTTATGTTTGATCTAAATTACTCAGTATTGAGTATTTCCATATATTAAGATAAATATAAAATCAAAATTGAATCTTATTCATAACTATTATAATAAGTGAATTCATGAATTATTAAAATGTGTGACTTAATATTAAGAAGCTTTATGCATGCACAAAGCTTATATTATATAATGTAAAACAATGGTCAAGTTACCTTTAGCACCCTATAATATTTTTTCATTAGTACGCATGATTCTAAAGTATGTTTAAGTGTATCTAGAACAATCAAGTATTTTTTTTATTAGTGGTATGTAGTATCTAAAAGTAGTTTTTGGTGTCTTCAACATCTTAAAGTGTTATTCTAATAGCACTCTCAGAACTATAATTTTATGATGCTCAATGCTGATGAAAAATACTTTGAAGGGAAAAATTGCATAAAATTTTACTTGAAGATATTGAGTGTTACTGGAAAAAAGACGTTATGGTGTTGGACATAATTTAACCTTATAGAATGATTTGAACAAATCACACTTCCCATAAATAAATTATTATAAAAATTATTATTCAGTTTTCAAAAACACCTTCACTAAGAGGAGAATAAAAAACCAATAATAAATGCAATAGGGCTAACAAGTAATTGATAGGTGCAAAAAATAGAAAATTAATGATTTTATGAATTTCAAATGGGCAATTTGTTTTTCTATAAATAATCATTCCTTCAAAAACTTATCATATACAAAAGATTGAAGGGAACAATATATATCATGAGAAAAAGTGGTTTGTCCCATAGCAGTTAATCCACTACTGTTGTCAACAAAGGGGTTAGCGTACCCATGACTTCTGCTTTTAAAAGAGGGCGGAAAGTTCAGCTTCCATGTTTGTTGCGACTAGTGACGAACGTGTAAAATCTTTTTACATCCGTTCCAAAATAGGAGTAGATGTGAAAAATGTCTTGCTATTATAGTGATTAGTGAATGCATAGTCCTTTTTTTTCTTCTTCTTTTACTTTATGGAATCTTTTATTACTCCATCGGTTTCTAAATATATAAAGGAAAATTAATTACAGGTCTATGTATGAATTTAATTAAGATGATATCCTATAAAATCACGTAATTACTTTCAGGTCACATGAAGTTGTTATCACTTGGTCATAAGTTATTACCGTCAGGTTAAAAGTTGTTACTGATCAAAAGTTTAAAAGTTATAATCGTTAGGCCCCAACTTGTTGTCATCAGACTAAAAGTTGTTACCATCTGGCTAACGAGTTGTTATGATCTGGTCAAAAATTGTTAGTGAACAATAACTAAATCCTTGGTCACTAACAAATTTTGACTAGATAATAACAACCTTTTGGCCTGATGATAACAACTTTTGGTTTAATATTCACAACTTCCTAACAAAGACCTCAGATTAATTATGTGATTTTGTGGGACCTAATCTTAATTAAGTTCCTTATATGAGACTTGTAATTAATTTTTTCAATATATAATCTATTTGGGGAGTTGAGCTTGTTACTAAGTATAATACATCTTCCTATTATTTCTCACATTTTCCCCAAAATATCTCTATCAATGCTTTTCAATAATAAATAAACAAGAAAGGAAATGTAGGAATAAAGGCGAGTAGTTAAATTATTTTGGTAATATCAAGTAATTTTAATTATCTTAATTAACTTATTTAATTTAATCAAATTAAGAAAATATGTCTTATATATTTAAAAACGGAAAAATTATATTACAAATAAGGCTAAATTATAGAAAGCTCCCGAACTTTTGATCAATTGCAGATAACCTTCCATATCTTTGAAAGTTTAAATTGAGCACCTATAATGTTTTATAATTTGACTATCAACTCCAACCATCAAAATAGCATTAAGTTAACGGTTTTTGTTATTTACAATTTTTAACATTTTTTCATTATATATCATATCATTTTAAATATATATATAAATATATATATAAATATAACCCTTGACAATTGACATATAATTTTAAGTATTTATAAATACTTAAAAATATAAAATTTAAAAAAGGATTTAAAATGTTTTCTTGACTATGTAGGCATGCACTTTATAAATAAAATGTCTTGAAAATTAAAATACTCAAAATGCATGTAAAATATTTGTTTGTTGATGTCTTTTTCAAATAAAAAATTGTAATATACTTAAAATTATATATTAAATGAAAATGTTATTTTTTAAAAGACATATCATATAATACAAAATTTTTTAAAAAAATTGGATAAGATAAAAGCTGTTAACTTTAATTGAAATTTTAACAGTAAGAGTTGAGAGTCAAAATATGAAATGTCAGGGGTGCTAAATTTAAACTTTCAAAAGTTAGAGAGGTTATCTGTAACTGACTAAAAGTTCATAGTGTTTTCTATAATTTAACCTACAAATAATAACTTCTGGTTATTACTTCTAATTATTTAAAGGAAAGCTCCGGGTGAGGGGAGTTGAGGGTAAATTTTGAGATATTGAAAAATAATAATCACAAATTACAAAAATATTTTCATTTTTGGGAAGCCCAAGAAGAGAATCTCACTCTTACTCAGACCAGTTTCTTGGTTTTACTAATTACCGACGTTGCTTTTTTTCTGAGCTCCTCACTTTTTTTTTTGAATTGCATCAGTTTATTGCTCCATTTAAGTATAAATAATGTCATTTGCATGGAGCTAGTGCTAATTTTTTTAGTAGCTACTCCATGTAACATAACAAATTTTTTTGTCCAAAATACTCCCTCCTTCTCTAATTATAAGTTTCATATTTGTGAATAGACTTATCCCAAAATATAAACTTCACTTTAGGGTTATCTAAGAATTTATTGCATTTTTATTTTTCTAATTTTACCAATTGTTTATCTTTTCTCTATACACTTTTTTTCATCTTTATTATCTCTTATTTGCCATTCTCTTTCATATTTAATAATAAGGGCGAAGTTGAAAAATAAATTAGATTCCTCATATAATTATTGTTTTTAACTAATTTAAGTATTTTTTTTCCGAATAAAACAAAGTACTTATTTGAAGCTTATATTTAGGGATGGAGGAAGTATAAGTGGTAACATGTAAAATTCAAAGTAATGAATACATATTTTCTATTTTTATCCTTGTATATTAATAAATGCAAGGAAAAAAGAGAAAATGTATATAAAAAATGAGTAAGGGTAAAAATAAAATTTTTTATTAAACCTACCCATAATAAAGATTCCAACATGTTTTATTGGTATATATAAAAATGTTGACTACCTTTTATAATAGGCATTGGAAGGGTTATTTGCATGAAACTTATCGCACTATGCCTATGTGATTATTTTTACAGATTTTTTTTAACAAAATTTTTTCTTATCCTTTAATTTTGCCATGAAAGATTTGAATTATTCACGAGAAATCATTAAAAAAATTTAATTTTCTGTACTTTGAGAAGAAAATAAATGAGCCATGAGAATGAGGAAAAGAATTCAAAATGAAATCAGAGAGCTTTAACGGCACGGACCCTATAATAAATTAATCATGCTTTAATGAGTGAATAAGAACAAGAAGTAGAAGTGAGAGGAATGACAGATTACCTTGGTACGTGTGATTCCCCAAAAACATGCGCTGACAATTATTTCTTTATTTAATAAAATCAACTTTGAAATATTTAATTTATTAATGCCCATTAAATGAACCAAGTCAGCAAGAATTTGAATTCCATGAGAGATAAGAGGTCCGTTTGTTGGCCACAAAACTACAGTTTATGAAGATTTTTCCTTCCTTCTCATTCTTTTAATGAATGGTCGTCATATAACGTTAAAAGTTAAAGCATGCTCACTTCCTTTCTAATTTATCATACCTCCTCTCGTCTTAAATATAAGAGATAACATTACAAATTTTTTGGTCCAAAATATAAGAGGTACCACTCTGTTCTTTATTATAAGTTCACCCTAATTACTATTCACATATCAAGCAATGGAAGTTATAACATTAAATATGTCATATTTTTTAAGATTTTTCCAATTTTACCCTCATTTAAGAATAGGTGTAAAAATAATACTTTATGCATTATAAACTCTCTCTCTCATCTTCTCTATTTCCAACATAAGGGTAGAATAGTCACAATAGCATTAATTGATCCTAAATTGGACTTATATTCAGGAACAAAATATTTGTGGTATTTGGATTTATAATAAGGAACATAATAGTACTATACAAAAGTCAAAGTAATAAATGCATTCTTTCCATTTCTGCCTTTATATATTAATAAATGCAAAGAGAGAAGAGAAAGTGTGTATAATAATAAGTAATCATAAAAATGTAAAATCTACCCATAATAAATGATTCCAACATGTCTTTATTGGTATATGTAAAAAAGTTGACTACCTCTTATAATAGAGACCAGGGGGAGTACTTCATCAAAACTAAATATATGACCTAAATTTATTTTAATATTAAGTTTAAGTTATAAATGAGGCACTTGAATTAGAAGAATAAGCAACAAACTTTAAAATTAGATTAGTCAATTGTTCCATTTGTACGGACACATGGTAATAGAATTAAAAAAAACTATAGAAATCAGTTTATAGAATAAAAATATAGGACGTAGTTTGAAAGTGAATTTTGGTTCTAAATGTAATACAAATTTATTATTTTATTTATCTATTTCTTATATTTATTATTTTTATCCAAATTAATTTATTTAAGTTTAATCTAATGTTATGTACAAAAGTATTTTAGGGAAATCATATCACATATTTAGAATTAAAATGGAGTATTTTATTTAACTTGTCCAATATCTCTGTATTAGATAGATAAATCTGTCACTAATGACAAGAGGATTATGATATTTTGCGAGGGAACTGTAAAAGCCTTTTTCTTTGGAAAAGAAGAGTTTTATCCTCTTGATATTATAATTATGAGGGGAGAGGATTCTATCATCATTTTTTTTTCTCCTCATCCCTCGTCTCATCACAAACCATTAGATTGATTAGTGAATGATTAAGATTGAATGAATAGTGATCCAACTATCCTACCATAACCAATGAGAAGTCTTCAATAAAAAAGAAAAGAAAAGAAAAGAAATGAGAAGTGGTTGACCGCTTCAAGTCTTATTTTATTAAGTAATCCTCTAGTCCTATTTATTGGGAAGTGAGAGAAAGTTTTATTTGGTAGTATACTATTTATAGGGCATGCCATTAAATTTTATGTGTGAATGTACTATTTAACTCTTAATTTATTATGTATTGACTTTGTTTTCATGTGGTGTATGAAGTTGATGTTAAATAAGGGTAAAGTTAAAAGGCTATCAAATTTCATGGTAGAAGGTTTAAGGTGTTTTTTTTTTGTCTGTATGAAATACATAGAAGTAACTTATAAATAGGACCAGAAGAGTATATGTATATATTGGAAACAATCTTATTAAAAGTACTCCCTCCGGTTCTATTTATAAGAGTTCAAAATTTGAATTGATTTGGTTCAAAATATAAGAGCTCACCTTGCATTCACTCATTATTTAATGCGTTTTTTCCTATTTTGCCCATAATTCTCTTTCACATTTAGTAATGCTCATATATTTCTCTCTTTTAATAGACTCATCATAAATAAGGGTAATATTAGAAAAAGATATATATTCCAGACACATTTAATTACTTTCACGAGGGAGTATTAATAAACACTAAATATGGACATCCCCATGAACAGAGATTTGAATCTTGATTGCGAGGAAATAAGTTAATCTACTAGAACTAATCACATTGATACTCCGACTCTTTTAGTAAATCATAACAGTAGGTGTAATACTTTTAAAAATGTTTATTAATTATCCACCAAATGAGTTAATTACTTGTATTGATCAAAAAGAAATTTCCTCCATAAAGGGTTTCATATTACTTGTATTGATCAAAAAGTAATTTCCTCCATAAAGGGTTTCATGTTTCAAACTGGAGGGAGTATCTTGTAAATTGATATATGGGAGTAGTATTTAAGAGAAGGATAAACATTAGGTGAACATTTGAGGTTATAATAAAATAGTAAATCCGATTGTTTCCTTAAGCGGAAAGCTAGGACCTCCAGTGTAGTTATTGTCCATTAAATTTTGACCACTTGTAATAGAAAATTGTACAAGAAGTGAGATGCACACTTTTTTCAATATAGCAAAATTAGTACTATTGCTCCGTTAGGTTCTAGTAATTTAAAAGCACATAATCAATACATAATTTGGCTACCTTGGACCTTACTAATTCAAGGTAACATAATTGATAAAGATTCTTGAGATTTCCATCCCTTATATTAAGAAAAATATCCTTCATTCAGTCTTTAATATAACATAAGATCAAATTGACTTATTTTGTGAGACTAATGAAACAAAATAAATTTTTTTAAAAGTATTTATATTTATTATATTTTTACTTCAAACTAATTTACATTAATTATAAATTAATATATAATGTAAAAGCATTTAACATTAAATATTTTAAGTAATTTCTTAAACTTCTTTAATCTCTTAAATTAAAATTCAGTTTGACTTTATATTAAAGATCACAAGAAATATGCTTTATCTCATTCTTACACTTTCACATAAATCCCTATTTATCAAGTTTTTAACTTCAGCAAATTAAATTTAAATCATTTTGAGAAAGCGATAGACACATATCTTATGATTTTAAAACTTTAGATATGAGATTTTCACTAGTTGAGTAATATAAATCACATGTATATATGAAAATTTGAAATTAAGAATGTATTATCTATTATCATTTTAAAATCATTTTTTTTTTTTGCCAACAATTAAATTTTTATGATTATATGATAAAATTGTCACAAAAACTTCAAGATATGGGGAGGACATGTTGGGGAAAAACAAAGAAAAGAGGGAATATGTCCAAAAAAAGTCCAAATTCCCATGAGAGAAGCAGAGAGGATCGGAGTACGTTGGGAAATAGTAAATACCCAAACAGCAAGCACACTGCCTCTTCAGCTTTCATTTGAAATCCCTGTTATTGCTCTGTTCACGAGGTTGCACGCCTGTACTCTTTACTCCTCCACCCTCTCTCTCTCCCCCCACATTGATATAATAATATCTCTTCCTCTTCATTTCAATTCAACACCAACCCATTCAATTCCCATTCTTCCTTTTCATGAAAAATGTCAATTCCAGCTTCAAGAAAACCCAAATCATGGCATTACCCGCCTCCTCCTCCCACCCCAAGAATCCTCCATTTACCTCGCCGGCCTCGCCGGAGACCCACCAAGCCACCGGCCGGAAAACCCATTTCCGGCGAGTTTCTCCGGAGGGAGAGGAAGGTAAAGTTGGGAACTTTATTTGATCAAGAACGTCCGGTGGCGCGAAATGTTCCTATTGTGGTGTTGGATTACAATGGGGGTAGTGAAAACAGAAGGGAGAGAGTTGAGAGCAGAGAAAGTGATGGTGTTCTTGGTGGTGGGTTGGGTTTGGAAGAAGAGAAATGGAGGTTTCAGGCGGAGATGTTGAGGGCAGAGTGTAATTTGTTGAGAATGGAGAAAGGGATTGTCATCAAGAAGCTTCATAGGACACGAGCTAAGATGGAGAGAACTCTGAAATCTGCACTTGAGACCCTTGTTTCTGTTAGTACCCTCCTTTTCTTTTTGTTTCCCTTTTGTTCCATCAGTACGATCTGGTTTTTTAATGCTTTTAATGATGTCTTTGTTTCTATCTGCATGCTAATTTTTAACCCCAAACCTACCTATCTGATTTCTCATTTATGACGCCTGAGTGTGAGTTAAGAGTCTGAGCTAAGCCACAAAAGTTGGTAATGTATCAGGTTTGGTCCTAATAACTGAATTGATTGTAGGTGACTAGGATAACATGGAAAGAAGGTTTGAAGGACTAACATGAGTTTTCCTTTCTTTTCTTCTGAGTCCTGTCAGATTAAGAAATTGGGTTAAGTTAATGTTGTGGTAGTTTGAAATATAATACTAGTCTCTTCAAGTATAGTGTGAATATGTAGTAGTGTCTGTTTAAGTTTTTGCACAAAAGCATTAATTGGTTTACTTTTGTGGGTTATAAATTTGAACGAGAACAATTGATTTGAATTTCTTCTTCCCTTTTTAGGCCTTTTTGTCTTATCAAGCAAATAGTTACTTGACCAAGCTGATGCATCTGTAATTGAATTGTTATAACTAATGATTTCTGAATGCTAAATAGGTACCGTTAATTTCTCAAAGTTCTTTGAGCTCACTTGCCTTCTTGCATGATTCTGATACTCATCTGATTTTTTAACATGCAAAATTGGAATTTAGGGACGAATCAAGATCTGTGAAGGAAAGGATGTCGATATGGTACTGGAGGAAGAGATCCAAGAGTTGACAGAGAAACTTGACAAATTGCAAAGAAGATCAGGAGCTAAGGAACTGGAGGCTAAGAAGAACAATAATTTTGACAGACAAGTTTCGGTTCTCCAGCGACGGCTGGAGAAGGATGGAGGATCATTAGATGAGATACATGTGAAAAGGATACAACAGATGGCTGAGGCAACCTTGTCTATTAAAACTTGTAGCAGAAATGATGACAACAACATTGTTTCAAGTGGAAACCTAAATGTAAGTAAGAGAGGGTCCATACTTATCTCCCATTAGAATTTTAAACTCTTTCCAAGACAATGAAAAAGGGCCAAATAAAAAATCTAACAAATTGACCCCTCAAAATTGTTGCAGGTTGAGATTTTGAGAAGGAAAATGGAGGGATTGTCAAAAGGAATACTATTGCAGAGTATGGAGGAAGAGTATAACTCAATGCATTTCACAACCAACAGTTCTCTTCCAAGTTCAACCTCAAGTTCCAAGAGATTGGATTGTCCAGATTTATCAGTCCCCCATCTGGTAAATTCTTGTTCTCATTATATTTTCTAGTAGTGACGAAATCAAAGAGAGAAGGAATTCTAAATAAGTCCGAATTGTAGGAAAAAGTTGGCGGCGAATGGAACGTGTGCTCTGGACAATGTAAGGCTGTTGTACAAAGAGTTGTAGAGCAAGTTAGAGCAGAGACAGAGCAATGGTCCTTAATGCAGGAAATGTTAGGTCAAGTGAGAGAAGAGATGGAGGAATTGCAGGCTTCCCGCGATTTTTGGGAAGACAGAGCCCTTAATTCGGATTATCAAATCCAAACCTTACACAATTCTGTAAGATACATTTTAATGATTCCAATTCTCTTATGTTTTGCCTTTTCTTAGTGGTCTTTGAAGTTCTTTTTCTTTTTTCATTTTTTATACAGGCAATACAGCACATGGCTGAGTATGACTGGTTTCAGAATTTGAAACCTTTGAATATCATAAACTTCGTTATAATAGTCATGGAAGCATTTTATTTTTGTGAGGAAGTGTTTGAGAGTAATTATAATCAGACTAAAAGTTAAATTATCTAGGTGTTTCTTGTAGGTTCTCCAATGAGAGCATATTATGCTAATTTATTTTGGAAGACTTAAAGTTGATCTTGTTACTGATTTTCTGTCTCTTCCTTTTTAATAGGTGCAAGAGTGGAGACAGAAGGCTCTTACATCTGAAAGCAAAGCTTCTGATCTTGAAGCCAAAATGTCTCGGCTACGTCATGAACTTGAGATGTTGAAAAAGGAACAAAATGCAGATGTGCAGAGGGCAAAATGTGCTCTGAATTTGTCGGATACACAAAACGAGCTTGAGAAGCGAATCGTGGTCTGTTGCACGAAAGAAAACAGTCACAGCATAGATAAGTACAAGCAGAACGAGGTTGTGGCAAGAGACAAGGAAAGAAGATTGCAAGGCAATCGCAGCACATTATGTACTTTAAGACGGTCACCTTTGGGAGATATTAGGAACTCATCATTGTTGATGAGGTAGAAGTGGAAAATGGCAAATCAGTTTTCCCTTTTTGCATTGCCACCTTTCTTTTTCAAATGTTGAGAATAAGTTTTGTAACTAGCGAGTCTCTAAGATGTAGGGTTGATCTGTGCTAACATAAAAAACTGCACAGCCTAACCAATTGGGGAAGAAAATGTGCCGAGGAATGGTTTTCATGCTTCTTAGTGATCTTTGTGTAGTTTATCAAAGTCCCAGTTACCTCCAAAGAGAAAGTAGGATCTATTTTTTGCTTGATGTGTGGAATTGGAAGGAGGGATTATGATTTC
Organism: Mimosa bimucronata; assembly: GCA_037074515.1. Classification (NCBI taxonomy): domain Eukaryota; kingdom Viridiplantae; phylum Streptophyta; class Magnoliopsida; order Fabales; family Fabaceae; genus Mimosa; species Mimosa bimucronata. The sequence continues at coordinate 9,449,477 of CM073443.1, read as the reverse complement.
GAGAGTAATTTATCAAGTTATGAGTACATCTTAGGCATCCATTTGTTTCATTAATTCTTACGAGTTGCAAATGGATGGCTAGAATGGATCATTACTCTGTCCATTGCAGAATCCAAACTATTGACATACAAACGTAGAATCTAAAGAAAAAATAAAACAAGACTTATGGGAGTAAAATTTTACTTGCATTGAGTTAATGTGGAAAGAATATGGTTTACTTTCTCCGGTTCTATATAGAAGTTACAATCTTTCTCATACAGCTGGTCCTATATATGCATTTTCATTAGTTATCCACTCTTTTTCGTTCACTTGCTCCCTTCATAAATAAGATTGTAGGTTAAAAGGGTGAATTTCACTTTAGTCCCATCGGAATCAGCTTCCATATTATTCCATATTAAACACTGTGTTTAGTAGGGAAAGTTAATCAAATATATTTCCCTAAGGTTGGAGGGTCAAGATTTGATTATTTTGAAAAAGATGTTTTTTTGAATAAAAAATTATTATTTGAAAAAGTGGCAATTAATATATTATTTTTATTTGATATTCTATACCCATCGAAATAATCTTTTTGAAAATATAAACTCTTGTAAAATCAAATCTAGACCATACAAAGCTAATATGAAGATCCAGATTTGGTTAGTTTTCCATGCTAAGCTTTGTGTTTAGTAAAGTCGGGAATTCGGGAACGGGCCAGCCCATCACGAGCCAAGCCCGTTTAGGTCTTTGAACGAAAAAAAGCCCATTTTGCAAAGCTCGAACCTTGAGATGTTGGCCCATGGGCCTCTTTTTTTTCAAATGCTTTTTTCCCACTTTTGAGTCTATATTGCTAACTGAAACAATAGACCTATGATAAAAAAACATAAATATGATCCAAATTATGTTTAAATACCAAGATTAGTGCATTACCAACTCAACAACTCAAATTAAATACTAAGTCTAGAACTAGAAGTCACACCACAGTTAAATAGAATGTTTCATAAGGTCCACATAAAGTCCACACACTACAATTAAATAAATTATTACATAAAGTTCACATACCACAATTAAATAAACTACTTTATTAAGTCATAAACAAGAAAAGTGAAAGCCATAAACTACATTAAACATTAAGAATCAATGTTATTGTCATTTTCTTAGCCATTATCACTTATTATCAACATCAAGAAAATTTGATTGTGTTTCATGATGAGTATGCTCTTATTCTTATATAGCAAAAATATCAATTTTTTTCCTATTATTTGTTTTTTTAATATTATTAATTAACAATATAGTTACACAAAAAGGGGAAAATTTTCAAAAAAAAAAGGAAAGAAAAGGGGGAAAAAATATGCGGGCCTAAACGGGCCGGTCCGTGTTTGAGCCAACGACCCGACGGGTTACCCCGTTAGGCCTGCTTCCTTTTGAGGCTCTAAAGTCAAAACTTGGCCCTCCTTAAGCCAAAACCTAAAAGGGCTCGGCCCAAATTTCCGACTCAAGTGTTTGGTAGGGAAACTTGTTCCCCGTTGGACTAAAGCTACTACTATACCTAAAGAAAGGACTAAATAATCCTGAATAAGTTCACCAGTAGTCCTAAACCAGTGAGATCTTTATTCTGAACAAGTTCTCTTATTCGATTTAAAACATGTCATAAGAGCATTAACGAGGCAAAACCCATTTGCAAGTGGGTCATAACCTATGAACAAGTACATTATTGATACTGAACAAGTGCGATCTTTATCATTTATAAATGGAATTAATGTCTTTACAAAAAAAAAAAACATTTGAGAGGTAACATTCCATTTTGCTACCAATATTCCACTTCTAATGACACACTAATAAATTGTTTTCCCCTCTAAAGTCTCCACACATACCCCTTCTATATGGTATTTAATGTTATTCCTTTTTTTTTTTTTGGAAAGTTGTTAGATCAAAAGGATGGGTATATAAACACCATTAGATTCAAATGGAGGTGAAATAGAGAGAGGGTTTAATGGAGATACCCCTCGCCGACAAATTACACTTAACACGTCTATTGTCGAGAGACGTTTATCTGAGTGGCTTTAAAATATTTACTTTCTACGTCCGTTAAAAAAAACATTCGTGAAAAGTAAGCTTTTCATGTCCATTGTTAATAGAACGAGATACTAGCATGGAAAGTGATTTTTTTTTTAAAAAAAATGAGCGTTTTACTTTCAACTTTTGTTTCCCCTAAAAATAGATGTTGAAAGTGGCATTTATTTAAAAAAAAAAAAAGACATTTTTTCAAATATGGGGACGGTTAATATCCAACTAGAAAAAATGCCCCAATATTTTTTATCTTTATATGAAAAATCATTTGAATGCAAACATATCTAAAACATTTGGAGTCTCTCTGCAATAATAATTGAATCTGTAAATATCTGAACTAATAACCAAATATATAAAAGGGTTAAGATGCAATATTATTAATGAATGATTGTCCGATGAGCGTTTAGCACAAATAACATGTTTGGTGTATTTTTATATTATATGTTAGTTTATAAGTCGATAATCATGAATTTGTAGCAATATCAAATGGAAGCTAGTAACAATATAAAAAATAAATTATTGGTTAAGGTAGTAAGTGGTTCGTCCCCTAACGAAAAGAATACAAGTTTAAACATTTTGAAGTGCACTTTAAAAAAAAAAGACTTTCAACGACGAAAGCCTGAAATTCGCTGCAAAAGGTTTTTAGCGACGATAAAAAGTCATCATCAGGTTGCCGCTATATCGATTGTAACTGAAAGAATCAGCGGGGTCAAAATGAGTTTCCACAATAAGTATAGTTTTTGTTACCAAAAAAAATAAAAATAATAAGTATACTTTTGACAGCGACTTTTGCAGGCAAAAAGTAAGCACATTTGATGGTCACTTTTAATGTTGTCGCGAAAAGTTTACTTTTAGCGGTAACTTTTGAAGTCACTGCTGAAAGTATACACTATTGGCGGTGAATTTTAAATTAAAATATTTATCTTTTTTAAATTTAAAAACCTCTAAAAATGAAAAATGTATTACCTTAATTTATTTTTCAAGATGAACAACACATTTAATATTTTAAAATGTTACATGTCTTATTCCAAAAAAAAAGTTTTATCTATTGGTGCATGACATTCAGCGACAACTTCCAGAAGTCGCTAAAAGTCATACTTTGAGTGTTGATTATGTAAGGTCGCTACTGAAAGTCATATTTTTTGCAACTTCTATTCATGTCGCCCCTAAAAGAGTAACTTTTAGTGGTGATTTTTTGTGTTATCGCTGAAAGTCATATCTTCAGTGACAACTATGTAATGTCACCTTTGAAAGTTAGATATTTTGCCACAACTAAAAATGTCACCACTAAAGGGGTAACTTTTAGTGGCGACTTTATGTGTCATTATTGAAAATCATACTTTCGGCTGTGACTTTTATGTCACTAAAGAATATAAAGCTTACTTTGAGTGGTGACTTTTTATATCGTTGCTTAAAGTCATACATATGCGGTGACTTTTATGTCGCCATAGTCCGCAGAGTGACATACTTTCTGTGGTGATTTCATATGTCACTGTTGAAAAAGCCTAATTTTCAACTGCGAGTTTCTTTGTCGCTATTGAAAGTTATTATTATTATTTTTTTTATAGTGGGAGAAGTAAAAATCCTTCACATTCTAAACCTCAAAAGGAGAAACACTTGGTCAAGTGATGATAAAAGGGTAGCTATCAATGTTGAAAGAAAATCATTGATATGAACTCGTTTGTTCTCTAAAATTAAAGATGTATATATAACAACTCAAAAGCATTAAAATGTACAAAAAGAGATCAAAAAATTAGACAGCTAAACATTATGTACAAGATGTTCATTATTATTGGACCTAACTTTATTATTTTGAGGGGACTTGGAAGTTGGATCTTAGAGTAGTGACTGCCCCGTCAATCCAAGATCACGACTAAGTCCTCCAGACAATAATTCTCATTATCTTTATTGTTGTTGTCATTATTATTAGTGTTGTTAATATGATCGTAATTATAACAATAATCTGGTTCCTCCGTCGTCATAAATGAATCTTGAATAGACTGCGCTTGTGATATAGCTTGAGTTATATCATCCACAAAAGAAATCATATCTTCCTCGTCCTTTTTTTCCATTATTATGTCTTTGCTCTTGCCATTCGTTTTGACTTCAGCCTTCTTATAAATTTTGCATAAAACAAAATCATCCAACTACACAAGTTGAAAGAAAAGAGAGAGGTTAGTTAGATATATCAAAATTTGTCCTAAAAGACCTGCACTACTACACGAAAACATTGGTCCCCAGTGGCATTTTTGTTGTAAAGTCTCACATTTGGCTGGGGATGAAGACCACTTTTAAAGGTGTGAAAACCTCCCTATCTTGATGGTTATAAGGCAGTGGGGGACTCAGGTGATTTAATACAATATCGAGAGCTGAGAAGCTAATATATTCCCTATGGTATCATAGCTTCGTTGGGGTTGATGGGGTCTAGATATTGCATGTTTATAAATAAAATGAGATTTGACGATTTTATTTTCTACACTAGTTTTTTTACGCTTCGAGCGACCAATTAATTATGATCAAATCTTTTATGTTTTTTTATCACTTTTTTGTTTCCTTTCTTTTTTTGCTATGATGTTCTATTTTATTGTTTGGCCAATACATGTCATACCATTTAGCACCTATTTGAAACAATATATTTACATAATATATTTGGTTACATATAAAAATATACAGTATCCTACTTGAAAACAATATAGTTGCATAATATATTTGGTTCCATGTACTAGTATCTTACTTGAAATATTTACATAATATAATATATTACATATTTAGTATACTTCTTAAGTTTTTTAAGTAATGTGTATATATATATATAAATATAGATATTTATAACATGAAATTTCCCAAATAGCGGAAAAATACAAACACCCCCTACTCTTAACAAATATCTAATCAGGACAAGATACTATTATTATAATGTGTTTGATTGTATTATCCAAATTTTTAATGATTGAATTTAATGATTTTTTAATATGATGATATCCTTGAGTATCTATATATACTCATACAAAACTATTTGTTATTTAATTACATGCTAATTTTATTATATTTAGACTTTCACAGGCCTACATTTTTTTTTAAGTACAGCTCAAATTTGGAGTTGGACATTTCATATGGATTTAGATGTGATAGTACAGGCTCAAATTTACATATATATATACGAAAGATAAAATCACAATAATTATAATTAATTCATTTATTTTTTTTGTTTAATCCATTTAAATTAATTAATTAATGACTAGAACTAAAAAATAAAAAAAGAGCCAGACAATAAGACTAACCTTCATGTCAGCGTTACTCGTTCTCGTATGAGAATATTGTGTAAGTTTATACTCACGCATAATCCAATTCGTCTTTTTTCCTTTTGGAGACTTCCCTCTATAATAAACCAACGTATTCCACTTCCCAACAATCTTTTCTTCTGAATAAATCAATGTATCTGTTCCTGAAGCCTTCCAATACCCATCTTGCGTTGATCTCTTTGGCCTTTTTCCATTTCGATATTTTCTTTCCCTTGGTGAGAAAAAATACCACTCATTTTGTCCAACACTCTTGTGCTCATCATCTGCATATCAATTTCCCATGAAGACAAAAATAATAAAATTTTAATAATTTCACCACAATGAAATATAAGGTTAAGGGTCGATTTTATCTTAGAAGTTTTAGTTTATGACTAACTTTGCTCTGAGAGTATTTTCTGACTAAATTTACCCTAGAAGTATTAAAATGTAGCAATGTTGTCATTTACCGTTAAAATATTAACGGTCAACATCAATTTTTTAATAACCAACGTTTAAAAGGTAAAATTACTCCATTTTAATACTTCTAAGGAAAAATTGAACATAAAATATTTCCAGGTGGTTCCAAACTAAAACTTTCATTGCAAAATTGACCCTTAACTCAAGAATATATTGAACATTGCATGTGTAGGACAAATTAAAAATAATCCACATAACGTAACTACAAACAATTTCTGGGTCATGCTGATATACATCAACGTCAAAGATCTGGTTTGGTGGCAAAGGCTCATTCCTCACTTTCTTCAATAGATAAAAGACGATGAGTTCTTCATCAGTAGGGACGAATCGATATCCAGGAGGAAGAGAATTGAAGTAATCCTCATAAAGTTTCGAATATTCACTATTGTTAATAATATTGTGACGATTTTCGTTGTTGGTAGGGTAGAATTGCATTGGATAATCCATACGGTAGATTCCACCACTATCTGGATCAAGCTGCAAGCTCACAACTATAAAGTAAACATTTAGAACTATTTTTAAATTAATTAACATATCATAAAAAGATCATATAATTAATTATTATAATTTAACTTGTCATAATGTATCAGAAAAATGTCACCTTCCAAAGAGAAATTCTATTATAAACATAATTTGTTTTCAGACAAATCACAAACAAAAAATGCATCTATCGAACAGACATATAATCTATATGTTTTGATAAATTGATGCTCGATTGAATATTGATCGAGTTAACGAGAATCCCACCTGCTTATATTCACTAGAAAATCTATTTGTTTTGATACAACTTTCAATCAAACGGACATCAATTTGAGGATCTACTTTCGCAAGAGAAATAGGAAACTTACCTAGTTCTTTATGTGAGTCTGGCAAATTTGGAAGTTTTCTTTTCAGCTTTTGTGATCGGACGAACTTAGATTTTTAGTGCCTCTTTTTTATAGAACTTTTAAATTAAAATAAAATAATATCCCTAATCGATATTCTGATGATAAGACGGATACGATCCCCATTAACAATTATATTATCACGATTGAATAGATTATAATAATATTAAATTATTTATGTATCATAAATAATAATTATATCTTTAAAAAATTAAAATAAAATGTATTACCTTAAATTTAAGTATATAATTTTAAACATGAAGAAAATTAGATAAAAATAAATGCTTAAAGATATATTATTAAGGATTAAGAATCATTCACTACTACAGAAATGTCCTATTGCAGCACAACAATAGCAGCGCTTACCAAACGTAGGCGCTGTGATAGGTACATAAGACCTATCCCAGCGCTTTAAAAATAATTATAAGCACTGGAATAGGTCCAGAAGATTAATTTAAAATAATCTCTTTTATTTAATAATGTCTAAATTACATCCCAGGTTTGTCTTTATATAGGTGATTTCCTTTGAAATTAATTCTCTGAACCTTATTTGAAATATATTTAATCCCCTGAATATATTTAAAATTGTCCTTATTATTTAATAATTTCTGAGTCCCCCAGTTTTTTTTTTAATTTTTAATACCTATTCCAGCGCTTTTTACGTAAAAAGCGCTGGAATAGGCCATTCCCAAATATATTTAGTCCCCTGAATATATTTCAAATTGTCCTTATTATTTAATAATTTCTGAGTCCCCCAGTTTTTTTTTAATTTTTAATACCTATTCCAGCGCTTTTTACGTAAAAAGCACTGGAATAGGCCATTCCCAAATATATTTAGTCCCCTGAATATATTTCAAATTGTCCTTATTATTTAATAATTTCTGAGTCCCCCAGTTTATTTTTTTTAATTTTTAATACCTATTCCAGCGCTTTTTAATTAAAAAGCGCTGGAATAGGCCATTCCCAAATATATTTAGTCCCCTGAATATATGTAACCTTGTCCTTATTATTTAATAATTTCTGAGTCCCCCAGTTTTTTTTTAATTTTCAATACCTATTCCAGCGCTTTTTACGTAAAAAGCGCTGGAATAGGCCATTCCCAAATATATTTAGTCTCCTGAATATATTTAAAATTGTCCTTATTATTTAATAATTTCTGAGTCCCCCAGTTTATTTTTTTTTAATTTTTAATACCTATTCCAGCGCTTTTTAATTAAAAAGCGCTGGAATAGGCCATTCCCAAATATATTTAGTCCCCTGAATATATGTAACCTTGTCCTTATTATTTAATAATTTCTGAGTCCCCCAGTTTTTTTTTAATTTTTAATACCTATTCCAGCGCTTTTTACTTAAAAAGCGCTGGAATAGGCCATTCCCAAATATATTTAGTCCCCTGAATATATTTAAAATTGTCCTTATTATTTAATAATTTCTGAGTCCCCCAGTTTATTTTTTTTAATTTTTAATACCTATTCCAGCGCTTTTTAATTAAAAAGCGCTGGAATAGGCCATTCCTAAATATATTTAGTCCCCTGAATATATGTAACCTTGTCCTTATTATTTAATAATTTCTGAGTCCCCCAGTTTTTTTTTAAATTTTTAATACCTATTCCAGCGCTTTTTACGTAAAAAGCGCTGGAATAGGCCATTCCCAAATATATTTAGTCCCCTGAATATATGTAACCTTGTCCTTATTATTTAATAATTTCTGAGTCCCCCAGTTTTTTTTTTAATTTTTAATACCTATTCCAGCGCTTTTTACGTAAAAAGCGCTGGAATAGGCCATTCCCAAATATATTTAGTCTCCTGTATATATTTAAAATTGTCCTTATTATTTAATAATTTTATTTGCCTGACATGTTAAACACCCGCGTGAGTTTCCATTTCCCTCTCCCCCATTTTTTCATTTCCCTCCCAAACACTTCGGCCCTCTCATTCTTCGCTTCTTCTCCCAACTTCTTCTCCCAACGTTCACTTCACCCAGATTTCGTCCTTGTGCTTTGGTGGTGATTTCGGCGGCGAACGGCGAAGAATCCTTCATCAGGTGAGTTTCGTTCTCGTGCTTCCATTTCTCTGATTTGAGTTTCTGTTTGAGCTTCGATTTGGGGTATGGGGATTTCAAAATTTGTGAACCATGTAAATGGAAGGTTACTCTTTGGTTAGATTTGGGGTATGAGGATTTCGATTTGGGGAATGCATGTATATTTGGTCAGATTTCTCGCAAAAATTACAGTACATCGATTTTGTTCAACCACTGATAAAAAAACGACGCCAACAATTTTTTTTGTTCAACCACGCACGCCAACAATGAATTGATGGTATTATTTCCAGTTTCCTCTTAGAATAAAGTAACATTTAATGGATTATATCTGCTAAATGATCCAACTTTCCATTTATTTTTAATTTATTTAACTGTGGGTAACATAAATATACAATTTTCAACCATTGATTTTTTTTTTGTAATTAAATTAGTTCGCATTTCATAGGATAATAGGGCTAAATCTTGAAGATATCCAAAACTGAAAACCTATATAGCTAGATCAATTAGTCATTTGCCACCGACAGATTTAAACTTGTTGAAAAAAATTCAAAACCTTCTGGATATACTATAATATGAATTGTGGGTATTGTTCATCATCCACGCCATTGAAGGTGATTTCGGTTTGGAACTTACTAAAATCTTGATTAGACTTAATTTGGAGCAAGATTGAACTAATAATGGGGTTCCAAATGTGTTTTTCAATTTCCCATGATAAGTGTACATATATTCAAAACAATGGCTGTCAATTTACCATGACAAAGAGTGTGTTTTAGTACTAATTAAGCTCATGTATAATGAATTTTGGCCACAGAAACCGAATTATTTATGAATTGATAAGTTTTAATAGTCATAGTAGGAGTATGTAATGGTAGTTTAATTCAAGCTTTTGCTTGCCTTTATGTATTCAAAAAATAGTCATAGTATGATTGATTTCTTTATTTCTTAAAATGAAATTCTGTAATTGTAATTATGTTTACATAATATTTTTTATAGGAGCCTACAATTGCCTAATAGTTTGTTGGCGGAAACGGGGGACCAAAAGTGAGAAACTTTCGGTGTGATTGAGAGCTTTTATTAATTGACTTCGCCACATAGAAGGTATACTTTTAAATTTCCTTCCTCCATTGAATTATGAATAATATTATTGTTGTTTCATTAAACTCTTATAACTAAGTTTGATGTGGTAGTAATTGTGCAATATTTGAAAATATCCATGAATGGTAGATATTGTGTTATTGTGCCCATTAATGCTATATGTATAAATTCTCTGTGAATTCTGTTGTTGATGACTACTGGAAAATTACTGAGTTAATGATTGGTGTTTTGTGGGCTATCCATTTCTAATTAAAAAGATAGGGCCTTGAGCCTGGGAATGTTCATTTTGTAGCCGTTATGCTGCCGAATTTTTGTTAAAAAAATAAGGTAACATCGTAAGGTGGCTACCTAATGATTAAGTCATGCACATCGATCTTACTTCCACTTTCCTTTAGTAGGTTATAATGTTGGATCAGAAATGGATGTCTTGTGATCGACGTTCAAAGGAATATATAGATGGAGCAAAAGAATTCATTGAATTTGCCGCTGAGCATGCAGAGAATTCTAACAGAATTGTATGCCCCTGTATGTCGTGTTTGTATGGAAAGCTTCTCCGTCCTCTTGACTTGTTGGCCCATTTATTATATCATGGGATCGATCCGTCCTATACACGTTGGACAAAGCATGGTGAGACGTATGAGTGTTCTGGTGGAGACCGGGTACCTGATGTTAGTAGCGCTTCAAACGTGGTTGACACAGACATGTGTGATGAGAGCGATGATCTTGGAGAAATGTTGAATGTGATGGGTGAGGAGGATCCTGAAATGTTTGAGACACTGAAGAGCGATGCAGAGACGCCTCTGTATGTGGGATGCAGTAAATACACCAGATTGCGTGTGGTGCTTAAATTGTATAACCTGAAGGCGCGATACGGTTGGAGTGATGCAAGTTTCACTGCTCTGCTATCCGCTCTGCGAGATATACTCCCAGAAGGGAACGTACTCCCCTCGAAAACATACGAGGCAAAGCAAATTCTCCGGTCGACCGGTATGAAATATGAGAAAATACATGCATGTCCCAACGACTGTATTTTATTCCGGAACCAGTATGCGTCGTTGGAGAAGTGTCCTAAATGCAGCACATCTCGGTATGGAAAGAAAGGTAAGAGTCCTTCTAAAGTCTTGTGGTACTTTCCGATCATTCCAAGATTCAAGCGCATGTATTGCTGAAAGTTTATTCATGAAAGTTTTAAAGGGGTATGTCAAAAACAGATATCGACTAGAGGGTTGTATTGCTGAACGATACATCGTTGAAGAAGCGAGTGATTTGTGTGCCGATTACTTATCAAATGTTGAACCTGTTGGCTTGCCCAAGTCTCGTCACGATGGGCGATTAACGGGGAAAGGAATAAGTGGGTTCAAGCTGTTACGCATTTCGAATGCTGAAAGAGAGTTGGCGCACTTGTATATTCTTCACAACACTCCTGAGGTTGAACCATTCGTTGAAGAACACAAAAATCTCCTTCGTGAAATACACGGTGATAGGAATGAGAGTTTGATCACAAAGGAGCACAACAAACATTTCATTAGATGGTTCAATGCACGCATTTGTCAGCAGGTTGAGCTTAATGCCGGATTGGTTGGTGAAAGATTGTTCTGGCTGTCGAAAGGACCGGGTTTGCACGCATTTTCTTATACCGGCTATGCAATCAACGGTTACACATTCTATACAAAAGGCCAGGATGAAAAAAGCACCATGCAAAATAGTGGAGTCACGCTTGTTGCCGAGGGGTGGCATATATCCAGTGCAAGAGATACAAATCCCATATATGCGCAGATGGCATACTTTGGTGTGATTGATTGCATTTGGGAGTTCGATTACACCATGTTCAGAGTTCCCGTGTTCCGGTGTCAGTGGGTTAACAACCACAGTGGACGGCGGTTAGATGAATTTGGGTTTATATCGGTCGACCTTTCTAAAGTTGGATATAAGGATGATCCTTACATTCTACCGTCTCAAGCAGCACAAGTGTTTTACGTTGAGGATCTTTCTAAGAAGAATTGGTCAGTTGTCATGCAGTCGAACAAAAATTATTCCGAGCAAGTTGATGATGAAAGTAGTGATGATGATATGAATGTGATAGAAGATGTTCCTTCCTTTGAGACAATACTGTCAGAAGACTTTGATGCAGACGGGTATGATGACGAAGATGAGCCCGTTTATGTAAGACGTGATCATGAAGAAGGCATTTGGGTAAACACAACCCTAAATCCAACAAAAAAGAGGAAGCAGACAATTGTAGACAATATAACAAAGAGGAAAAAGAGGCGAAAGCCCTCAGTTTGTATGTATTTATGTTGTACATTATGAATTTTTTAGCCCTCAGTTCGCATACAATTAGCATGATTATATGTATATGCACTAAAATCATTTCTTGTCTAATTTTTTTTTCAGGAGAATGGATCCCCATAGTGACCAGGAGGAAGAAGAACAACATAGTGGCCAGGAGGAAGAAGAACAACCTAGTGAACAGGTAGCTATTGCTGAAGGTAGAGCAAGGCATGAGGCGAATGTTGTTCGTGGCAGGACCCTTATGCGCAAACTCCTCACACGCAGAGCTCAGGGAGTAAAGACAAGACTTAAATGGAATCCAAATAACCAAGCTATTGGAAAGTCGGCGAAGCTCCTCTCGGGTTACATTGGGTGCACTGTTCGGGACAAAATCCCTATTACTATTACGGATTGGAGAAGAGCAGGCGACAAACATGAGGAGGTTTGGTTAGAGATTAAGGTAAACTACATTTTTACAATTAATGGCATATATGTCATCATAACATTGTAACTAACAAATTGAATATGATTTTTGTTGTTACAGACTGTCTTTGACATCGACGATACTCACAGGGATTATGTGCTGCAGAAAGCTTCGAGAATGCACCGGGGATATCGTTCCAACTTGACCACATATTACCTGAGAGATGACGAAGGGGAGATCGTTCCAACGCCACCATCTATATATGCTGGGTTAATTACTCAAGAACATTGGGATGAATTTGTGCGACAACGTTTGACTGAGGAGTTCCAAGAAAGAAGTAAAAAAAATAGCCAAGCGGCTAAGAGCAATCAGTATCCGTATATGGGCGGACGAAAGACATTTCCTGAATTGGAGGAAGATATGGTATGTTAGTAACACTTTTGGTTCCAAAATTATGAATAAATGTTTACGTGATTAATTTATACGTTCAACTGGTTTACCATGACAGATTGAGGAACAGGGCCTAGACTGTAGGCCACCACGGCATGGCCTCTGGGTCAGAGGTCACTCGCAGGCGGACGGTACCATCATTCATGAAGAGGTCAGAAGAGTCCATGAACGATGTGTAAGTCATTCTCTTGGAATTTCTAAATCTTTTCTAAACGGTGACTTTGCTAAGTGAATAACTAATAATCCTTTCTCCTTGTTATAGGTTTTGTTAACGCAAGAATGCCCTGACGAGGTCAACACTTTTGGCAGTGGCGATATCCTCAGCAGAGCAATCGATCGCCCTGAGTATTCAGGCCGTGTTCGGGGTGCGGGTGTAGGTGTCACGCCCTCATCTTACTTTGGGCGCAAAAAGAGGGCATCAAAAGGCGATGTTAGAGCGTTGCAAGATGAAGTTCTTACTATGAGGGAGGAGATGCTTGAGATGCAACGACGCAACGAGGAAATTGAACGACGGAATGAGGAAATGCAAAGACGGCACGAGGAAATGGAACGACGGAATGAAGAAATGCAACAACGATACGAGAAGATGTACGAATTCTTCCAGCAAAGCAATGTTGCATCACAAAAGTCCAACTTCGTGCATCAAAGTCACATTCCTTCCGTCGAGAGTCCAAGCATCAAGGATAGCTGCACGATGCCCAGGGCTGACATTCCTCAGGTAGTTCATACATTTTCTACTAACAAACTAACAGTGATTCTGTTATATTATCGATTGTGACCTAATGTTGACAACTCTTTCGTAGGGCGAGACAAAGTGCAAGCTGTATACGGATCAATCTTTCAGTGAGGTAGTTGCGGTTGGCAAGGTCTACAACACTTCGAACATGACCCTGCACAATTCACCGTTGCCTGAAAATGCACTAAGGGTATTGATTGAATACTCGTACAACGACTGGGCCTCGTTACCATTCCCTACTCCTGATTTGATGACTAGGGTCGGAGACGTTGTCGGTGCATACGTTGCTTGGCCCATTGCTTTGATTGTGCCAATACCACAGGTAATTATTTAGTAATAACATTTCCAATAGCATTCATTGTTTTTGAATAACGCTCTTTTATTTAAATGTTTTTACAGGGTACCCAATTTATGGGAAAGAAAGCACAAGTGGCTAATGTCAAAGGTACCCGTGGTTCAGCTGCTCAAATCAAGAAAAAGAGTACCCGTACCGATCCGTTACCACAGGTGATTATTTGCTAATTAATTTAAACTAGCACTCTTCTTAATTATTGGAATGAATTTTTAAACTTTCTATTTACATGGTTTATAGGCACCAAAAGCTAAGGGTAAGAAAAAAGTTCAAGTGCCTGATCCTGTGATTGAAGATACAAGCGTCGAAACGCCATATCGTGCTCGGTTACGAGCATTTGCAGCTACCGTTTCTCGCGATGCTATTGTCTTCATTCCATTCAGCAGGCCTATATTTGACGAGGTAAATTTCACTGACGCTCTGTCTAAAGATCAGGTAATGGAGGTGCTTAACCAAAGATGGGTCGGTGCGACGGTTATCAATATATGGATCAGGTATATATGCGTTTCCATTGTGGTTTCATTCAATGTCATAAGTTTTACACTAATTGGGAGTTGGTATGGTTTCTATGAAGGTATCTGCATGAACATGTCATGATCGCCGGGCGCAACGTTTCGTTTGAATTCATAAGCCCTTATTCGATAGCACAAGTTCCGGGCTCGAAACGTGAGGACCAGTTCAGAGCGATTCAAAGACGTTTCTCTTTAAAGGCAACAGCTAGAACTTTATTCTTAGCTCCAATTAATACAGGGTAAGTCTATACATATTTTTAGTTACGAGCATCATAGATATATATACTGACATAACGTTATAAAACATTTTAGGCTACATTGGATTTTGCTTGTCATCAATCCGATGGCACATGAAGAACCCATAATTTACTATTTGGATCCTGTGGAATCTGCTCTCCCAGATAATCGCCCAGATTTGATGCGTCTCTTCAATGGGTAAGTGAATGTCAACATTATTTGAATGCGTTGTATTATTTGTCACTTTATGCCCGATCCTAGCCAATAAAATTAATTTAATATGTTTCTTTTTCAGAGTATTGACTAGTTTTCGGGCCGATGTTCAGTTGAAGTATTCCAGAGCCCCTGACCCGAAAGATGCTTATAAGTGGCAACACGTCCAGGTTTTATAAAGTTATTCAATTTTTGAAACAATATATCCATAGTTAAAATATAACGTAAATGTTTCTTATATGATATATTTGGTGTTTCTTGTTACAGTGCCCCTACCAACCCAATAACAACGATTGTGGTTACTATGTGATGCAATACATATGAGATATCGTTACACATGATCGACTCGGCATCCCACTGACAGTAAGTTTTATATTTTTCCAAATCTAATGTGTTTGTACTTGTTAGACTTCAAGTAAATTTACTTGTCATTTAAATGTGTTCGTGCAGTATTACCCAGACGCTCGCTCCTTCATGTTGTCAAGGGAAAAAATGGATGCAATAATTGAAGAATGGTGCACTTATGTATACCCTATTTTCTCCAACATTAGATGATCCATTCATTAATTAGTATGCTTTTGTTTTCAACTTACAATGGTTGGTTTTATTGTACAATATTAGTATGACTTTTCTGGTGTGTATGTATATATGGTTTGGCTGGAATGGATAGTGTTGCTGGTTTTTTGCACTGATGCAGGAGGTTGTGAAACAAAAATAAGTGAATATTTAAAAAAAAATAATGCCTATAGCAGCGCTTTTTACGTAAAAAGCGCTGCTTTAGGGTAACCTATACCAGCGCTTATTACATAATGAGCGCTGGTATAGGTTCCATATAGCAGCGCTCATTAAGTAATAAGCGCTGGTATAGGTTACCCTATAGCAGCGCCTTTTACGTAATAAGCGCTGCTATAGGTATTCTATTTTATTTTTTTTAAAAAAAAATTCATATATGTATGACCTAAAGCTGCGCTTTTCATATTATGAGCGCTGCTATAGGTAACCTATAGCAGCGCTCATAACACAAAATAAGCGCTGCAATAGGTCATATGACCTATTGCAGCACTGGCTATAGCAGCGCTTAAAAGCGCTGCTATAGGGTAAAAAAAACGCTGCTATAGGCTTTTGCTGTAGTAGTGATTGGGTAGAATCATAAAAATATCTAGATCACGTTGATATCATCTGCATTCAGATTTTATTTTTTAAAAATAAATTATATTAAAGATAGATTGTTTACTGCCAATTTAGTCAATATTTTTGAGGGATTATTCTGGAAAAAAAAATTTGACGTCCAGTCCTTAATATATATAAGATCAAGTTGACATTTTAAGAAATTAAGGAAACCAAATATACCACTTAATTTTAATATATCTTATATATAATTAGATTATATGTTAGTTTATAAGTAAGGTAAGTTAGTTTTGAGGAAAAATTGTAAATAAAAATATGTTAGAGTTGTTAATTTTGAATCATTAATCTTTTAAAAAAAACCCAGTTATTTGATCTTATATTTAGGATTTGGGAAGTACTATTTTTTTTTCCTACGCAAACCATGGACTTAATCCCATGATTAGATTAGAGCTACTCCATTAACCAGCTTGTGAGGCTACGGAGAGAGAGGGCAGAAGCTTTTTCTTCGATAACAAAATTCCACCATAAAATATTTTAAGGTGTTCAACAATCATTAATCAATATACCTCAACCCTATTATTAACGTGATTTTTGACCTTTTGGGTCTCTTTATTTGGGCTGGTCAATTTTTTGTCCTATGTCTTTCTTTTGCTCCTTTCCCTACATTTTGATAAAACAACATAATTTTGCTGACCCCTTCCACATACTTGTGGTTTTCATCTTCATCAATGACATTGCTATAGCTATAAGTAACATTGCAATTTCCATTACGGCCGCCATCAATGTTTTGGCTTTCGTCGTTGTCAGTAACATTGCAATTTCCATTATGGCCTCCGTTAGTGATGTTGTGGTTTCTAACACAATCGCCATCACTGATGTTTTGGTTTTCGTCACCATCGATGACATTACTCTTTCCATGACGGCCGCTGTCGGTGACAATACGGTTTCCGTCATTGTTGGTGAATGTACAGTTTCAATAGCCATTGGCGACATCACGTCATTATCAGAGACGTTGCGGTTTCCATCACTATTGGCAAAATCGCGGTCGATGTCGCGAATTTTTCACAGTGGCTGCTAATATTCATGTTACGCTTTCAGCCTATGTAGTTTATATTACGTTTTTCTTCATTGTCATGGCCGTCGTTTAATGATGTATTTTCCATCGCAGTCAATGATATCAAGAACGTCATTGGTGACTTTATGAAGCTAAAGAACTAAGAACTTGTTAACAATCATAGAAAATGCTAGTTGAAGACATGACTCTAAAAGTTTCTATGAAATCAAGCCATGTGGGACCATACATTTATTCATCCATCCGTAGTGCATTCTATCAAATTATTCCATTATTGAATATTATAATAGAAAAAAAAAAAAGAAAAACAAAATTAATTGGATGGTGGGAAAAAAGAATGAGCTAATTCCTCCAAGTTGTCTAAATCATGATGAGACATCTCATTCAAACTTTCTAGAGAATAGTTGTCCAGAAAAGAAAAAGAATCATCAATATGATCATGAGGCTTTTGATGATCTTCTTTAATTTATGCATCTCAAGCATTCATTTCAATCTATTTATTTCATTCTAGCCCTTGTGCATGTTACACAAGACAAACTCACCTACCTATAACGTCACATAGAAGATGAAAAGAACTTAATTAAATGGATTATTAATATACACATATATTTATATATTAAAATGGCAAGAAATTAAACAATTTATCCAAGATTAGTATACTAATGTTTATGTTAATTGAGCTGTTACCGATCATTTTAAGAAGAGGATTATCTATGAGCGGATATTCTCTAATCACCCAAATTGTCTTTTTTCCTTCTTTGCGATTTTTCCTTTGGTAATATGCGAAGCATCTTCTTATTTTCACAATAGCCTTCTCCTTTAAATAGATTGTTTTTCGCATATTTCCTTCTAACACTCCTCAATTGTAGTTCTTTTTGGCCTTGACCCTTTTAGTGAGAAGAAATACCATTCATCCTCTTTGATACTCTTGTAATTTTCTGCATGTTCATTATCATCATTATAGATTAAAAATGTTATATATATATATATCCACACTAAAGGGAATTTTGTTTAAATTAAAATGTATGACAATAGATATTACGTACCACATAGAATTGTTGGACTATATTCATATATATCATAAAATTCTTGGAATATAAGATTTTGTTGGAGTGCTTCATTCTTCTTCATCAAATAGTGCACAATGAGTTCTTCATTTGTGCGACAAAATCTAGCTAATCTCAGGTCGTATTCCTCCAATTCACAATTGTTGGTTTGAATTTTCCTCATTATTCAGAAAACTCCATGTCATCTAAAAAAAATGGAAGCTCACATTACCCAGAGGTGAACAACATTTTCCATCTAGAAAAGAAGAATAAAGAAAAAAAAAGGAGACAAAGAAAGAGGAGGGAAGAAGAGGAAAGCCTTATAAGATTTGCCTGTTGGGAGCCACCATCATTTACTCCTTGAAGTTCGTACTCTAACCTATTTTGATAAAAGTGAAATTCGAACTCTCGCAAGCTTTGATACCAAACCTTAATAACAAAATGCCAACGCTTAAAAGTTCAACATGATAGCAAATGCGCACCATAATTTTTAATGTTTAATTTTTTGTCTTTACCTTTGATTTGCTTTGTTTTTATGCCACTAATTGGAAAAGTAACTTCTGATAATTTTTAGTAATGACAAACTTCGTTCATTATCTGGATATCACTTTAAAGGATTTACCTGTTTATGGAGGGAGGGGGTTTAGCATTATAAGCCAGCCCATTTAGGTCATATTAACCCTTTCTAATACTATATGATTCCATGGAAATGTGCCCATATAATCTAATCTATGATAGTTTGAATTCTTTTTTACCAACCTTCAACTAAAGAATTCCTCCTTTAAATCCATTCCATATTTTGTACTAGAAAAAGAGAGATTACTTAAAAAAATCAATAAATAGAATATTATTCTAAAAACAAATAATACTATTAAATAAATAATATTCAAAAAATAATAGATATCTAAAATAATAAAAAAATATTCTAATAAATTATCTTGAATAAAAAATTGTTAGAATATAAAACTGGGTTGTTCAGTTTTGTGCTGTCAATTTCTAGTTAAATTAAATAATATCATAAGCGGACAAAGATATCTCAGTTAATTACATATAAACTGTATAGTTATTATATAACTACAATACACATTAATGTTATTTGTTAAAATTTGAAATTTTATAATATTATTATTAAATAAACATACGAAAATATAAATAAACTTTATTAAATTCATGCCATTTTTTTTAGTAATTGTACATCCATAAATTCTTTTAATAAATGAAATTAAAACTGTTAATATCACTTATAAAAAAAAAGTATCCAAACAGAAATCACAATTGCCTAATATTATTTCTACTCAATGTCATTTATGCAAATCAAAATTAACCAAAATCACCATTGTCCGCTAATCCAAACATTCACAGAATGTCGTGTGAATGATGGATAGCCAACGGGCTCAAACTGTCCAACCCGGAAAGAAAAATAATTTTTCATTTTTTTGAAACTAAATAACAAAAACCAAATTACACCTTAAAACTGTTTTTTTTTATTTCAGTTATTATAAAAAATTTGAATTTTTTTTAAAACAATCAATTAAAAATAGGTTCCAAACTAGTTTTTTTTTTGTTTTTTTTAAAAATACTTCTTAATAACTGAAACAAACAGGACCTTAATCACTTCTCTTTGAAAATTTAGCCTTCCCCTAATGTATTTAGTATAGAAATTATGGATATAGCCGAAACTCTGATTTTCCCTTTGGCAGAGAAATTGTGGCTCTAGATTATAGGAGGCGATTTCTTATGACGTTGAAGATATCATTGAAGCGAATTGCCCATGGTGCTATATATGTGAGCTTAGCTTCCTGATCATAGTGTGACCATTATGCACGTGGTATTATAATTCCAGGCCTAATTATTATATGACTTCATTGCGAACATACCTAGACAATGTCAACTCAGTTGGTGAGTCTCATGTATTCACCTTTACTGATGAAAAGGATCATATCATAGGTATTTGTTTCACTTCTATTCCCTATTCACTCTTCAGAACTTTTGTTTAAAGAATGTGTTGATTGTGCCATATGTGGAACTAAAATCCTCGTGATTGTGAATGCAATTAGTAGAAAAATAGTAATCATGTTGATGTTAATTTTACTGTTGTTGATTGCACTGTGAAGGACAAGTTGCATGACAGGAAGATTCTTATATTGCAAGATATACCTCAGCTAGGTTTCCTAATATTGGTCAATCTAAGTTAGAAGATGATGATCATAATTTTGTTAAATGGCATAAAAAATTAGGATATCCAAGTCATAGGATATTAGGTCAAATCATGAATAAATGTAATGTGAGCCTACTTCTAATCTCTGTATATATGAAAATGAATCCTAATAGTGTTATTAGTGTGAACAAATAGGTGTAATAAAAAAAAAGTTGTGAAAAAATAGGTCTAACAGTTTTGCTTAAAACGTGTGTGCAGAATGCATGCAAAACAGACGATTAGTTGACTTAAAGACCATTTGTGTATTTTTGTACAATCTAGGTACGTTTGTATATTTTTGTACCAATTTCTTGAATAACATTATTTTTTAAAAGTCTACATTAGTTGACTTAACATACGTGATATTATTATCGATTTTTAGAATTTTTATGTCTACTTTTGAAATAGTTGGAGATTTGAACCTTATCACCTTTTTTTATTGTCGTAAAAATTGAATCTTCAAACCTAATAAATTGTGAACTGTAACATTTGTTGGGAAGTCCTTAAACTTGCAATGTTGTTCGTATTTCTTAAACCAGACCCCAGGAACCAATTTCAGGAGGCATATAGGAAGCCTTTTTCTTTGTTAGAAACGCTTGGTTGAATCACACCCTGTTCATTTCAAAACCCATGTGGTTTGTACGTACCATGCATATATAGTAAAAGTTTTCATTAAAAAAAAGAGTAAAATACAACCACCTCCCTTATATTTTTAAGGACTAATCCTCCGCGAATCTGAGCTTCATTTAAGGGTCTGTCGTTAGCCAATAATGTATTGTTGTATATACAAGGTGCGTTTCAAACCCCTGACACTTATTTTGATTATAGATAGGGAAAATTTCATTGTAGGATCACTATAGCAATTTAATGTCAGATGAGGACCAAAAAAATCTGAAATTTCACTGCAGGCCTTGGGTCTTGAAATGAAATTAAATGGCTGTGTTAAAATACCTAAATGCCCTTGTGAAATCTAAATTAATTTCATATTGCACCCAATGTGTAAAAAAGTCTTCTTTGGCTCAGAAAGTTACGTAGAAGAAAGAGAAACATCTTTGTTTAATAGACTTGTGAAGAAAGAGAAACATTTGTTTAAGGAAAAAAGTGTTCCTTGGCTCATACAGAACGTACTTAAGGAAAAGACACTACAAAAAAAGCGGGGTTTACTAGCGGAACACTAAAACCGCCACTAATTACACATTAGTGGCGGTTTTAATAAAAAACCGCGACTAAATCTGTCTGTTTGACCAATATAAAAGATAGTGGCGTATTTTAGTAGCGGTTAGTCCCACAAAACCGCCGCTAAAGTGGCGCCATTTGGCGGGAAACTTAGTGACATCACATTAGTGGCGGTTTAAGCGGCGGTTTTCCAAAATAACCGCTGCTAAGAACCGCTACTAAATAACCGCCGCTATTAGTAGCGGTTCTTGAGAACCCCTACTAAATGCGTAGTTAGTGGCGGTTCTCTTAACCGCTACTGATTCCCGCCTGCAACAACTATAAATACCTACCCCTCTCCTCATTTCATTCAACCTCATAAAACCTTCCTTCTCAATTCTTCTCCTCTGATGCTCTTAATTTTTCCATCAATCTCATAAATTTATCTCTTATATTTTTTATTCTAATTATTTCATCCAATTTTCAATCATATATATATATACTAACTATTTTTTGTTTTCGTTTTTAT
Organism: Mimosa bimucronata; assembly: GCA_037074515.1. Lineage (NCBI taxonomy): Eukaryota > Viridiplantae > Streptophyta > Magnoliopsida > Fabales > Fabaceae > Mimosa > Mimosa bimucronata. The sequence goes on along the minus strand of CM073443.1, from coordinate 9,427,331 downwards.
ATGTACATACTCAATATCTTCATTTAAATATTGTTAAATTAAATTGATTAGTTACAATCACCTTTTTTCATACTATTAATTATTTATTTTACATATCATTTTTGATATATCAATTGAGAAAATGTGATAAAAAATTTTTATGATTATTCAATGTTAAATTTTTTTCAAATGTTTTATACAATTAAACATTATTGCAAATAGTATCAGAATTTTTTTTTATATTTTTGAGCATCCAGTAGCGGTTCACAAACCGCTACTAATTTTTTCATTAGTAGCGGTTATGAACCGCTACTAATATAATTAGTGGCGGTTTTGACCGTATTACTAGCGGTTCTCAAAATGTTAGTCACGGGAGATTTAGTAGCGGTTTGTAAAACCGCTGGTAACCACTCAGTAGCGGTTAAAACCGCTACTAATCAACGGTTTTAACCGCTACTAAATGCCGCTTTTTTTGTAGTGAGAGAAGAAAGAGACCCACAAGACATGAAGGAAACGTGAAATATATGACGAGGAAGAAGAAGGATTAATGGAGCTCCAAAATATTGTTTGTTGATCCTACTTACAAAGATTAATTTCAGATAGGCGAGGTATGTTTTGGGTATCTCTCTCTTCTTCTCTCCCTCCCTCTCTCGTTCTGTCTCACTCGTTCTCTCTCTCTCATTGTATGTTCAGAATGCACAACGAAATTATTAGTGAAGCATGAAGGACCCACTCATTGTCCCTCTCTCAAATGTCATTTATACCTCTCATTTATTTCATGGTTCATTTTGCTGACGTGAAGTTGTTTGTAGTGCCCGACAAAGTGGTGCTGATGTGGATGTGGTTTTTAGGACCAATCATTAAGTGTTGTTGAAATTAGATTTTTCTTTGTTCATATGACGATTTCCATGTGTATATTGAGATTTCCTTGTGCGTATGGCTATTTCCTTGTGCGTGGGTTGGACATAGCTTGTTGTAAGGTCAATTTTTTCTGCTTGTGCATATGACTATTTCCATGTGCATATTGAGATTTCCTTGTGCGTAGGGCCATTTCCTCATGCATGGCCTGGACATAGCTTATTGTAAGGTCAATTTGTTTCTGCTTGTGCATATGACGATTTCCATGTGCATATTGAGATTTCCTTGTGCGTAGGGCTATTTCCTTGTGCGTGGCCTGGACATAGCTTGTTGTAAGGTCAAGTTGTTTCTGCTTGTGCATATGACGATTTCCATGTGCATATTGAGATTTCCTTGTGCGTAGGGCCATTTCCTTGTGCGTGGCCTGGACATAGCTTGTTGTAAGGTCAATTTGTTTCTGCTTGTGCATATGAAAATTTCCATATGCATATTGAGATTTCCTTGTGCGTAAGGCCATTTTCTTGTGCATAGCCTGGACATAGCTTGTTGTAAGGTCAATTTGTTTCTGCTTGTGCATATGACGATTTCCATGTGCATATTGAGATTTCCTTGTGCGTAGGGCCATTTCCTTGTGCGTGGCCTGGACATGGCTTGTTGTAAGGTCAATTTGTTTCTGCTTGTGCATATGAAGATTTTCATGTGCATATTGGGATTTCCTTATGCGTAGGGCCATTTCCTCGTGCGTGGCTTAGACATAGCATGTCTTTTTCAATTTACTACTCCTTATTCAAATGACAGAAACACATGATTATTTGTAGGAGCATCTGAGAAATGGCCAGCAGTTCGATTAAGAAATTATTTTGCATATTCCATATTGGAGGTGAATGTGTCAATAATTCAGACAGCAAAATGATGTATGAAGGTGGTATTATAAGCGGAAGATTAATTGAAAAAGGGATGACTTATGAAGAGCTACGAAGATTAGTAGCAGAAGAGTTGTGGCATCTTTTGGAATGGGTTGCATCTTTTGTAGTTGTCTTTTTGTAAAGCAATTGTCACTAGATGAACAATTTCAGGATGGTACTTGATGGCAAAATGTGTCGAGTACCAGGATGAAATTCATGATGTATGAAATGGTACAAGAATTAATGGTACCACTTTATATTGTTTGCATATATATATATGAGCAGGCATATTTTGTACCACGTGTTATGTGCAGGCCACGCACAAGGAAATAGCCATATGCAGAAGAAGTAAAAACTGACCTAATAAAATGCCATGTCCAGACCACTCACAAGGAAATGGCCGTATGCACAAGGAAATTGCCATATGCACAAGGAAATGGCCATATGCACAAGCAGTAAAAACTGACCTAATAAAATGCCATGTGCAGGCCACGCATAAGGAAATGGCTGTATGCACAAGGAAATGGTCATATGCACAAGGAAATAGCCATATGCACAAGCAGTAAAAACTGACCTAATAAAATGCCATGTGCAGGCCACGCACAAGGAAATGGCCGTATGCACAAGGAAATGGTCATATGCACAAGGAAATGGCCATATGCACAAGTAGTAAAAACTGACCTAATAAAATGCAATGTGCAGGCCACGCACAAGGAAATGACCGTATGCACAAGGAATAAAAACTGACCTAATAAAATGTCATGTGAAGGCCACGCACAAGAAATTGGCCATATGCACGAGGAAATTGCCATATGCACAAGGAAATGGCAATATGCACAAGTAGTAAAAACTGACCTAATAAAATGCAATGTGCAGGCCACGCACAAGGAAATGACCGTATGCACAAGGAATAAAAACTGACCTAATAAAATGTCATGTGCAGGCCACGCATAAGAAATTGGCCATATGCACGAGGAAATGGCCATATGCACGAGGAATTGGCCATATGCACAAGCACAAAGAATTGGCCATATGCACGAGGACCAAAGTTATGGTGAGTTCGCCGTGTCTTCGCTGCGGCGAACCCACGGCGAACGGCTGGCCATTCTACCAATTCCACGTGCATATGGCCAATTCCTCGCGCGTATGGCCAATTCCTCGTGCGTATGGCCAATTCCTTGTGCGTTGCTTAGACAACGCAAGTTATAAGGGACTTTATTACTATTTGTGCATATGGCCATTTCTTTGTGCACATGGCCATTTCCTTGTGCATATGACAATTTCCATGTGCGTGGACTGGACAATGCAAGTTATAAGGTACTTTATTAGTGCTTATGGCCATTTCCTTGTGCATATGGTCATTTCCTTGTGCATATGGCAATTTCCATGTACGTGGCCTGGACAACACAAGTTATAAGGGACTTTATTACTGCTTATGCATATTGAGATTTTCTGTTGCTTATTGCCATTTCCTTCTTCTACTGACAATTGGATTACAAACAACATTACAAAAAAATTCCCTTTAATTGATGCTATATTTACATAATAACCACAATCTATACATAAGTGTCAATTAGAATACCAATAATGTCACTGATCCAACCTAAAACAAAAACATCTATTTAATACATTTTGCCCTAAGTCTTTGTGCCACCCTTTAATCGTTCCAATTCTTGTAAAATGTCTTTCTTTGCTTCATTCTTCTCATGGTTAACAAGCCACCACACCAGATCCTGCCTCATCTCCTTCATCGATTTCTACACCACAACAAATCACATTGTCAGATGAAGCAAACTAATCAATCTTCCAGTCTACAATGATCAAACTTACATTTGTGTTTTCCGGGAGTCCACTGTGGCCATTTCTTTAAATAATTGATCACATGTACCCCGCAATCATCCCTACGAAAATTGAAATGTAAAACAAGTAAATATTTATATTATTACAATAATGAATATGATATGTCTATACTCATCCACTACTTCATATCAAGGTTTTTTTTATTATACACTATAATCTCAAAGGTTCAGTCCAAATCAAAGAATTTTTTAAATCCACAGAAAACCATATTACTAATTCTTGACGATGCAAGTGATTTAATTATGCAATGCACTGACAGTGATTTCAAGTAATAATGAATCAGGAATTATCAATATCTAACATAGCAACAAATACTCACATAGATGAACAACACAGAGAGGAACAAGTTTGACTGAACAGGGGAAAATGAAGAACAAATATCCAACAATTCCAAACTTCCTCAAATCAGCCATATAATACTCTCTCTTTGAACTTATAATACTCCTAATCATGTTTATTAACGATTTTGTTCGATTCTTGCCCAAAATCACAAGAACCAAATCAGGTGAACAGTACCAAGATTCGAATTCTTGGAGCAATCTGACTCAATCCGATTTCCCTCCCAAAATCGACACTCAAATCATCAAGAACAAGGTCCAAGCATCATTTTTATGAATATAGAAGCTTCAAAAACTTCCCCAAAATTCGAATCACTCTCCCTTTAGCTCACTCGAAATCGGCCAGTAGCGAAGAGAAAACGAAGAAAAGAGCTTACCTAAAGTTGACCCAAAGTTCCTAAGTTTTCTCGCCGCCAATCGCCGCTAATTTTGGCCGGAATCGTTGCCGCACCGTCAAAGAAAACCGAGAATGGTGAGTGAGAAAGGGAGCTCTGGTCTTTTGGGAGGGGAGAGGCAGAGAGTATTTTGATTTCAAACTTTGGGTGAATTCTTGGGATAAAGGGTGATTTGGGAGAAAGGGTATTTTGGTTATTTGCCCTTCCATTTTTATTTCACTTTGCCCCCACTGTCCCTAACTGAAATTTCAGATTCTATTGGTCCTTCTTTTCAATTAATTAGCTACAGTGGTCCTTTACTGAAATTTTCCCTAATAGATACCCCCTTTATTTTGAAAACATATATAGATCCCTCAAAATTAAAATACATATTACACAAACCTCCCTTCTTCATGGTAATACACAAACTTCACTTCAATTTCTATATTTAAGATTTTATTTCTATCCACCCAAATTATTAGTCGACTGTTAATTTTAACTTTTAAACTTCCTTTGGACCAAAATGGCCCTTGTAGCATAGTAATTATTTATGCAGCTATATTTGTCAAAAATTATTTTTGTAAAATAAAATTAATTCTAGCACAGACACTTTTTTTTTGAACGGCACACAGATAACTTAAAAATTAATAAGTTTATTAATTTTGATTTAAATCATAAACTTTGATAATTTAAAATTTTCAATATATTCATAACAAATACATATTTTAAATTTCTAAAACATATTTCGTTACATTTTGTCATAGTATATTAAATATTATAAAGATGTTTGAGATTATATTATATTTAAATTTATAATTCAACATTCTTAAATACATACTTTTTCCCCGATATAAAACATAATTTTTATTACAAATTGCAAACATATTTAACCAAGGAAATATTTATCAAAAAAAAATTTGAATATGTAGTAGTCAAGTTTTAATTGTTTAATTTTTCATTATCTATTAGGAAGGAAATTTATGAGACCAAATTGAGAGTACTGGCTGTCACCCAAGAGGGGGGGGGTGAATTGGGTGATAGGATAAAACTAAAACCTTTTTGAATTCCTTAAACTCTTATTGAGAATATTTCAAAGTATGAAATGGACTGACAGATATAAAAAGATAGACTGGAAATCAAAAGAGCTTAGGGAAGAGATAATGCACATAAGATTTATCCTGGTTCGGTCAACCCAGACCTACATCCAGTCCTCAGGCTCAACCTGAGATTTTCACTACCCTCTTGTTTAATCCCGGCACAAGAGAAGCCTACCACAGGTTTTACGAGCACAGGTTCACCTGCCAACCTTTACAGAGTTTTAGAATCTTCTAAACAGTCCCCCTTACTACCCGTAAGGTTACCACCCAGTTCTCAAAGCACCAAGCTAAGGAACTACCTCAAACAGAAGAGGATTTTAATAATAAAGTTCACTGAATGAACAGATTGTGATAAACACTTAAGAACAAGGTTATGTATATTGAGATACAAGATAGAGCTTAATAATCTGAACAAAGAATAACTCTAGCTCTTCTTTTCTAATGCCCTCAGTCTGAGAAATTTGCTATTCTGTATAGAGCCCTGTTCATCTTTCGTTGTTTTTCGTGTATGCGTTGTAAGCGCTGTGTTCGTTACTTTGCTACTGAAGTCTTCAAGTCTTTATATGGAGTTTGATATATTTCTGTCCGTTGGAGACTTGAGGAACTAGCCGTTGGAGATTTGCTTTAACTGTTTATGCGTAGAGTAGGCTAGACTGTGAGCTCTGAACACCTGTACTTTTATAGCAGCTTTTCAGTAGCGCTAGCATGCTTTCCTATCGCTAACTCCATAGTATAATTTCTGCACTTAGAGATGTTAGCTAACCAGATAGTCATATAAAGCACAGAAGTTTCTATCGCAAGCTTAATTCTTTAGCTCAAAGAGATAAAGACAGTATAAGGAATATCAGAGCTTTTTGTCGATAGCATTTTCTCTTGGATTAAAAAATCATATCAGCATATATCCTTCTATCGATTGCTCAAACTACTATCGCTAGATACTTGATTTGCTTATTAGCTTTAAGGATACAATTTATCAAAGAACTCAGAACTTCAAGGTATCCCATTATCGATAGATAAACATTCTAGCGCAAGCAAACATATCAGCTCATGATTCATTAGCTCTTAGGCACTAGCTATCTGAAAGATCATTATCTGAAGCACTTATGGTTATCGATAGCTTATCCTATTATCACTAGCTGATTTAGGGACTTAGTTCATTTATCTGCTGGTTTCATCTTCTTATAAACTCAATGAACTTCTAGCGATGGAACCTTTGCTTAGCGATAGAGGGAGACTTAGCGATAGATAATGACTTTGATATTTCTAAGTCTTCACTCGCTATTCCTTTCTTTCAATTAGCTATACAGATACACTTAGCGATAAGGATACTCATTCATTATTGGACTGCTAAGTTATCATTTCTTATTAACGATATATTTCAAGGATCAGTCTTCATCAAAACTTAAGATTCTAACATTCTCCCCCTTTTTGATGATGACAAAACATAAGTAAAAATACGTACATTAAGGCATATTCAGAACATATATTAGCATTAAGCATAAAAGAATAATAAGGCATGAATATAGTATATTCAAAGCAATCATTGGAATAAAAGATGTACATTTGAATTTTGCAATGCAAAAGGAATTATAAAATTGTCAATCATCCAGATTATGAAGAATGCACATGATAAAAGGTTTTAGGGAATGATTCAGGCTTTTTGGTTTAATCAGAATTTGAATCATCCTTCCAATTTGAGGTATCTAGATCATAATCCCCAGGCTCACTGCTTATTCCCCCAGAGTCAGTTGAAGGATCTTCTAGCAATTCAGGATTAGTTTCAACTTCAACCTCAGATCTCTTTTTCTCCTTAGGAGCAGCCTTCTTCTTAGTAGTAGCCTTCTTCTTCTTTGGAGGGGAAAGAGAAGCTTTCTGAAGAAAATGGGCTAGCATTCTTTCCCCATAACTCAATTGCTTCTGCTTTTTCTTTGGAGGAGGCTTGACAGATTTTCCTTTTCCCTTAGGCACAGATTTTCTCTTTAAAGGCTTGGGAGCAGATTTGGGCTCTTCAATCACAATCCCTTTAGATGCCCTGGATTTCTTTACTGGAGGTTTGGGAGCAGATTTCTTGATCCTTATCGTCTTGGGAGCAGACTGGACCTCTGATGCTTTCTCTTTTTCACTAAGTTTCAGGTTCTGAGAGGTAGTCTGAATAGAATCTTTTTCTTTTTCAGCTTCTGCTCTTGCTGCATCTCTATCCTCTCTTTCCTTTAGAGATTGAGCAGATCTTTCTAATAATTCTTCAACTTCCTCATGCAGTTCTTGTGCTTGCTAAAAATAATGAGGGAGCAGATCTACAGAAACTGGCTGGTGCTCTTCTTCAACTGTTATCATAGCCATGCTCAAGTTTTCCTCTGGAATTTCATTATCAGGAGAACCATCTGGATTAGCTGATTCATTGATTTTCTCATTATCAGATGCATCCTCCACTAAGCCTTCTTCTGCCATATTTTTGTCCATTTGATTCTCCCCCTTTTTGTCATCATCATTGGCAGGGGCTGGTGAAGAGGGTTGTTCATGAATTTGGGAAGAGGTGGTAGGTGAAGGACGATTTGTGACAGAGGTAGCGATAGAGGTTGGCTGAATTGGTGGTGAAAGAGGATGGCTATCGCTAGGGATGGTGTTAGCGATAGGGGTTGTTTGTGGTGATGGAACTTTGGTTGTTGAGGGTGAGGCTTGTGTTTGGGGGCTAGCGCTAGGGAAAGGATTATCGGTAGGAGTTTCTGTGGATGTTGGGATTTTGGTTTGAGGTGAAAGTGGAGGTGTAAGTGTTTGGGCCTGAGAAGAAGGACTGGGATGTTTGAAAGTGAGAGGAGATGGAAAATAAGAGAGGTGAAGAGAGAGTGATTGATGAGGAGAGGAATGAGAGGGTGAAGGAAAATGGAGAGGGGAATGATGATGTGAGGAGTTACGTTCAGAAGGAGGAGCTGTTCTCCTTTGCTTGACATACTCAGGGACAAGGCACAGATTCTCTTCCAGATTTTTCACTTGACTCTGTAGCTCTCGAATAGGCTTCATCAATTCTTCCTTTTGTGCTTCCAAGGCCATATTAAATTCGGTAGAGACCCTGAAGACAATTTCCTCTATTGCATTTTTGAAACTGATTGATTTGGATGTAACAGGAGCAGAAGGAGATGTCTCTTGACCAAGATTATGCTGCTGCTGAGGAGATGGAGTTCTCTGAGATTCTTCCTCAATAGGTTGAGACTGAGCTGATGCAGAGGGAACATGAGAGGCCTCAGAAACAGGTACAACACCACTTGTTTTAACAGGAATCCCCATTTTTCTCAATGTGGAGATGGTAAGCTGTTTGCAACTTTTATTGTCTTTTTCTCCGGTAGACTTGATCTTTGAGAATTCAAGGAGATAAGACATGAGCTGGGGATATGGGAGTGGGGCCTTGGCAGATTTTTCGGATAAATATCGGTGTAGCTCCATTGATATCAACTGCCCTGGGTTTAAAGGTACTTTTGAAATCAGATTGGGCAGCCAGGGATTGTCTATCTTGGGTAAGCTACTGAAATTTCCTGCCTTGTGGGTCATTAATCTTGTATACACGTAGTGTAGTATTCTGTTGATCATAGGCATGCTTGCTGGCTTATCAGAGGAGTTTTCATTAATTTTTAGCAAGTTCTTCCTCGGAATAGGGCTCAGAGGAGTACCACTTGTTATGCTCTACTTCAAATATCCCTAAAATCTCGTTAATGGCTAACCAGTTAAAAGAAATCCCCCTTCCTCTTACTGATGCTTCAAATACGATATTGACCAGCTCCTTTTTCTTGTATTCAGGCTTGGCTTTCATGCTCGAATAGAAAGACCTCAGAACTTCCTCATTGTAGACATTTTGAATACTTAGCCAGTTCTCGTATGGAAGAAGCCAGGTATCTAGGTCGAAACCATTCTGCTTGAAATATTCCAAATCTACCCATACTGCAGTCCTGTCTAGGGTTTTTCTTTTTGCGAAGGCAGCGCTTGGGGTTTCAAGGGGTTCTTCTGAATAGGGCAAGTCTGAAGCAGTTCGCTTTTGACGTTTAGAGCCTGATTCAACTACTTCTTTCTGGGATTTGGACCTCTTGCTAGCGGATTGAGAAGGGGATTTAGCGCTAGAGGTAGCCTCGATATCACTCACACTTGGCACTTTGGTTCTGGCCATTTCTGGGTTTAGGGTTTGAGGATTTTGAGAAAGATGTAAAATGCAGAGAGAATGCTCAGAGAGTTGGGATTAGAAGATAATGAAATGCAAAATGAATGATGATGCAAAATGATTCCCCTTTTTATAAGTTTTAGGGTTTAGGGTTTTACCATGAGAAGTATACCAAATAACGTTTCGCATTCTGGGCCCTCTTAAGTAGCTTGCTATCGCTAGGAAGAACAGCTATCGCTAGCAGGCATGATCCCACGCTGAGTAAGTGACGTTTGGGCTTCACTTACTCCTTCCATCTATCGATAACTGACTTTGCTATCGATAACGCTATTGGCTAGCGATGGCAATCTTTGCTCAACCAGCTTTTGCTGTGCATACAGCTAGCGATAGTGGAACTCACTATCGATGGGTTAGTTTTGCAAAAACTTAAGTTTTAACATTCAGAGCAGATTCTATAGAGTCAAAAACATTTAAAGTAAATGACACAATATATTTAGATACCAATATGTAATAAAACTGTTTAGATTTGACACAGAATGCAGTTTTTAGAATCATGCTGAGTTGAAATCTAAACAAATTTGAATTGTGCATTTTAAAAATTTCTCAATAGATAGATTATGCACGCCTTCAGCTTTTAAGTCATATAGCAATCTGTCAGTTATTTTATGTCATGAAAACATGGATTGCTAATAAGATAGGAGTCAAGCATTCATTATCCAAACAAAATTATGTTCTTTCAAGTACAAGATAGGATAAGAATGCTATCACCATAACTGCATTTGTCTGGGCAGAGGCTTGCTATCTGTAACGAAGGTTGCTATCGCTAGTACTTTTGATGACAATCAGAATATCAGCTATCCATCAAATGCCAGCGATAGTAAATTTTACTATCGATTGGATCGTCTGTACTTGCCCTAACAGTAGCTTGATTTTGGCAGAAAGATGTCAATTTTCTTTTGCAGATTCAGCACCAAAAATCCAAGCACGAAATTTTGCTCATCAAGACTGAGTAAATTTCCTTGTAGATCATAGTCTTGAAGCTTTCTTTCCTAGTTACCTATAGAACTATAGTTCTTTTCTTTTCTTCAGTATCCAAATTTATATGGATCCTTGTTTACCTCTCCCTTAGGTACTTGGAGAATTGTTTCTGCTCACCCAAACAGTTTTAAAATTCCTATCATCGGTTTGCAGAGATCTCTTTTGTAAGACAGAATTCAAGAATCTTCTTCTTGGTGTATGAGAAATTCTGTTTCTCTTGTTCTCCTCAATGTAACTGAATGGTACTTTGTGGTAGCTCTTTCTTGAGGTAGAACATGATCTTGTTGTTACTGTCCACTGCCTTTTGAGATTTGAACTAGATGTTGCAGCAATGGCTTTTCCATGAGTTCTCCTTCTGGATTTAGGTTCTGTGAATCCTTTTCTTGAAGCATGAGAAACTCTTGGATTCTTCTCTGTTGTCATTGTACCATGATGTCCCTTTCTTCTAGAATTAATCTGTACATTCAAAGTACTAGATGGACATTTTGGTACCCATTTACCTTTGGGTCCTTCATTATTAGTCTTGGACCTTTCATATCCTTTTGGAACCCAAATAAAATTATTTTTCATATTTAAATTTCTTCTAATATAACATGTGAGAGAAATATGACCCGATTTTCCACAATAATGGCATATAATAGAATGATGTGCAACATGAGGTTTTATACAATTATTGTGATGGTCAGAGGAGTTCAAATTTAAATTATTTTCATGCAAAAGTCCTTTCTTCCCAAAGCATTTTTCAGCATAATTTAAAACATTTTCAGTCCTTGAAATATGATTTAAGATAGGTTGAAAATCAGTTTTATGAAGATCAAAATTGTTTTTCTCAAAAACACAGGGATAGGAATCGTATACCGTAGATGCATCTTGATAGTCATCTTCCTCTAGATCTTCTGTGTTGACTAAATCTTGGAAAGGTCCTGTGACCTCTCCTTCTTCAATCTCAGCTTCCAATTGCTCGTCAAACATAGATACGCAACTATGAAATTCAGATGAGCTGTCAACACTTTCAACTTCAACAAGATGGTAAGAGGTATATATAGATTCAAGAGAATCCCAAATTTCTTTAGCACTAGAGCAAGATCTGATTTTCTGAAAATCATTTTCAGCTAAGCCTTTATGCAGAATTTGCATTGCTCTAATGTTTAGAGAAAACATTTTCTTGTCTTCATCAGTCCAATCCTTCCTAGATTTAAAATCAAAATCATTTGTAAAGACATTCCACATATGATAATCGAAAGATTTTATAAAACTCTTCATCCTTGCTTTCCAAAATGAAAAATCAATATTTTCAAACAGAGGAGGAATGGTAGGATCAAAACCTTCAGAAAACATAATGTTCCCAAAAACAGCCATGATCTTTTCACTTGAGATCGTTAGATCCTTTAAAACAAGTGACCTGCTCTGATACCAATTGAGAGTACTGGCTGTCACCCAAGAGGGGGGGTGAATTGGGTGATAGGATAAAACTAAAACCTTTTTGAATTCCTTAAACTCTTACTGAGAATATTTCAAAGTATGAAATGGACTGACAGATATAAAAAGATAGACTGGAAATCAAGAGAGCTTAGGGAAGAGATAATGCACACAAGATTTATCCTGGTTCGGTCAACCCAGACCTACATCCAGTCCTCAGGCTCAACCTGAGATTTTCACTACCCTCTTGTTTAATCCCGGCACAAGAGAAGCCTACCACAGGTTTTACGAGCTGATTTAACCTTCGCCTAATGCGCCTTGGGGTTAAAATCACAATAATTACCAAGGATTGCGTAAAGTGGCACAATCCCGGATCGTTTCACTTGAGGAGTCCTTCTAAACTACCTAAGCTAACTAAATGCAATTAAAACAATAAAAAGGTATGGGGGTTTTGGTTTGGAGATTCATTTACTAAAGCTATTAAGGAAAGTAGATACTTGTTTTTTTTTTATGTTTTAGATTAATAAGTGAAAGGTGAAAGGAGTTTGGATTAGGGGTGATTTGATAAAACGGGCTTTGGTAGTGCTTCGGTGACTCAAATGCTTCTTTCAAAATGATTAGAGGGAGCTTAATTTACCAAGTCTAATTGAAAGATCCCCAAGCAACCACTAGGGGTCCACTAGCCCTAATTAATGACTAATCTAGCAACCACTTTCATAGCCATTACTTAGGGTTAGTGTTAAGATCCACTTGGTTTGTGAAATGCCTTGAACCAAATGCAATTTAACTCTCATGAAGTGCAACCACAACATTCATGCATGGGAGAAATTGACTATAACCACTAGCAACCACTAAAATGGCTACAACCAAGAATACAACCACAAGTAGATAGGAAAGTATATCTCAATCGCATTAAATTCAAAACATACACAATATAGTTCACAAACATGGATAGCAATCACATATCCCAAGTCTTAAATCCATATACAAGACCAATACAAAAGAGTAGAAGCCAAATACAAAGGAAATAAGAAATTGTAGACTAGAAACTCCCCTATGTTGGTCCATGAAGCTAGAGCCACCTTCACACCACCAAAGCACCAAGAACTTAGCCTCTCATGTCTTCAAATTCGTGCCCCAGAGGACCCATGATGATAGCCTCCATGAATGAAGAAGATGGAAGGAAATATGGAGTGGAAATGGAAGGTGGAAGGAGAAAGAACAAGAAAATCAACAAGAATGGAGATGAATTTGAGTGGGTGGATGAAGATTTGGATGAAGAATGAAGATGGAGAGGAAACCCTAGCAGAGAGGGTGATTTTCGGGCTGGAGGAGCTCAGAACAACCAAGAAGGGTCTGATTTTTATCTTATATACTCCCCCAAAAATTCCTGAAACGCACAGCAGAATCCCAGTTTTCGGGGCCTCGCCGTGGGCCTCGCCGTGGGAGTCTCACGGCGAGGGGCAGAGGAGACGCATAACAGGGGTCCTCGTCGTGGAAGGCTCACGGCGAGGGGCAGAGAAGGTGCATAATTTAGGGGTCCTCGCCGTGGGCCTCGCCGTGGAAGGCTCACGGCGAGGGACAGAAAAGGCAAGGAGAAGGGGCCTCGCCGTGAGCCTCGCCGTGGGAGGCTCACGGCGAGGGACAGAAGCCATGTGCTCTTGATTTTTTTTTTATTTTTCCTTCAGTTTGGGCATGTTTCTTCTATCATCTGCACATAAGAATGAACTAGAGGTAGCATCAAATGTCCTTGAAGATTTATAAAACAATAAATCATGCAAATTTTGACCAAACTGCCCCTTTGATCAGTGTAAATCCCAACAAGATGTGCAAAAGTCAGAATTCATCCCAATTAGGTGCAATTACTCCAAGAACATGCGATAATCCAAAGATTTTAATCATAAAATGTGTATAAAAATATGGTGCAATCATTTCCCCCACACTTAGACCTTTGTACTCCTGGACAAAGGGTACAATGCAAAGAAGAATAGGTTTAACCAATCAATAATCTCAAGCTAGCATGAATTATGATCAAGAATATGCAAAGGGAGAATTGGCAAAGCAATTGGATAAGTAACGGCAAAAAGGACTCTCAAGATAATAGTGTTTCTCTCTACTCACCTCATGTGGGATCTTTTCACACTTAACTTGCTCAAACGACAATTTGCCATAAGCTTGTAACCACCCTAACATCTCCACACATGCATACAATCACGTATGAATCAAAAGGACTTGCAGGCTTGAAATGATGGGAAAGGCAAGATGGATTGCATGTTATGGAAAAGGAAAGGTTGCAATGCAATTCAAAGTCACAATTTAAGAACATAGCACATGAAAGCATAATTTCAATAATAATGATGCCACACCAAGAAATGCCTTATTCTTCAAACCTTCTTTTTCTTCTTTTCTCTTTTTTTTTTCATTTTTCTTTTCTCTTTCTAATATAAGCATGGCATTAACAACAAACAAAAGTGGCTCAAACTCAATGCTTCATCTTAAAATTCACATTAATGCATTACAACCAAGGAATAACTCAAAATGGGTGAACAATTGAAAGTGAAATGTTGTGGGTTTGTGTTTGGAAAGATGGGGTGTTGAAATGAATGCCTAAATCATCTTCATGCATGAATGCAATTATAGCTTTGACAAAGAGTAAAGACAAGTTCTAGAAATTGAACGATCAAGCAAGTATACACTCTTGAAATGAAAATAGGCCCAAGAATCTCACAACAAGGTTAACCTCAATTACCAATTAAAATCCAATTGCAAGGCCAATTAACACAATGCATATGCTTGAAGATAACTCATCACTAGCTCTTTGAAGATTGAAAGGATAAAATGTATAATTCTTAGAATTCTTCCCATTGCTCATGAAGCTCATTAATCAAAGGATAAGATCCAGTCTTGCTCCATGGTTTTCCAAAATTTTGCCACACTAGGTTTTTTAAGAAATGAAAGTTGTAAAAATAGGTAGAGAATGCAACTAGATCCTATATTGTATTGAATGCGACCCTTTATCACAATACAAGACTAAGAAGCAAAATCAACCTTAGTTTTTGAAAAACATTTGACAAAAATTTGAAAAATTTTCTCTAGTGTGACATAACATGATAAAATCAATGGATCAAGCAAGAAGACTACCTAGTCCCCTCCCCCACACTTGAAATTGACATTGTCCTCAATGGCATAGGGTATTTTATTGAATGAAAAAGACCTAATTTTCTACTTCTACTAGGATGCTCCCTCCCCCACACTTGTTCAATGCAGTGACAGTAAAATGTCAACCAGCCAGTCCAGAATGCATGAAAGTAAACAAGATAATGGAGAAGAAGCAACCTGGCCTCAAGGAGGCTTGGCAACTGGTTCATGGTAGAGCTTGAGGAGATGCCCATTTGAAACGAATTCCTTCCCAGTCTCCTCTTCAATAAGCTCCACCATCCCATATTTGTTGACCTTGGTGACTTTGTACGGCCTGAACCAATTTGATGTGAGCTTTCCATGACCATGGCGGAAGCGGGCTTGGTACATAAGGACTTGGTCACCAACTTTGAAGCTGCGGTTGAAGATCTTGCTATCATGGATCAACTTGGTTTTTTCTTTGGAGAGCCTTGAGCTCTCATATGCCTGAAGGCGCAGTTCATCAAGCTCTTGCAATTGAAGGCATCTTTCATTGCCGGCGGCATCCAACTCCATATTGCATAATTTCACGGCCCAATAGGACTTGTGCTCCAACTCAACCGGCAAATGACAAGCTTTACCAAAAACCAACCGGTATGGAGACATGCCTATGGGTGTCTTGAATGCGGTTCGATATGCCCACAATGCATCCTCAAGTCGATCACTCCAATCTTTTCTTGATGGCTTAACAATTTTCTCAAGAATATGCTTTATATCCCTGTTGGACACCTCTGCTTGGCCATTTGTTTGGGGATGGTATGGGCTAGACACTCTGTGGGATACCCCATACTTAGCAAGCAAGTTATCAAGAAGCTTGTTGCAAAAGTGGGTTCCTCGATCACTTATAAGACCCTTTGGTACTCCAAATCTACTAAAGATGTTAGACTTGAGAAACTTAGAGACCGTGGGTGCATCATCCTTTCGGGTTGGGATAGCCTCTACCCACCTAGAGACATAGTCTACTGCAAGTAGGATATAAGTGAAGCCAGAGGAAGGTGGGAAAGGACCCATAAAGTCTATTCCCTAAATATCAAAAATCTCACAAACTAGAATGGGCCGTTGGGGCATCTCATGTCTTTTTGTCACACTCCCCCCAAATTTTTGGCACTTACCACATGATTTACAAAAGGCATAGGCATCTTTGAAAAGTGTAGGCCAATAAAAACCAGCGTCTAAGACCCTCCTAGCAGTTTTCCTAGAGCTATAGTGGCCAGCACAAACCATCGAGTGGCAAGCAGAGAGGATGTCTAGGGACTCGGATTCTGGTATGCATCGCCGGATTACTTGATCATTGCACAGTCTCCATAGGTGTGGTTCATCCCAAACATAGTATTGGGCTTCTCTCTTTAACTTTTGCACCTGAAAGGGAGACATGCCATCCGGGGTGAGGGCGCAAACAAGATAATTGACTAAACAAGCATACCAAGGCACCTCAACATCAATTGCACACAAAGAGGAATCCGGAAAATTATCACAAGTTAAGTCAGAAAGATCTACTCCCCTGGTGTTGTCTGGGAGTCTACTCAAGTGGTCGGCTACCAAATTGGCATTGCCGGCGCGATCCTTGATTTGCAAATTAAACTCTTGTAGCAAGAGTGTCGACCGAAGAAGTCTCGGCTTTGAGTGTGGCTTTGTGAATAAAAACTTTATAGCTGCATGGTCAGTATAAATGACAACCACAGAATGAAGCAAGTATTGTCTAAATTTGTCTAATGCAAAGACTATGGCAAAGAGTTCCTTTTCAGTAGTGGTATAATTCCTTTGAGCACAGTCCAAAGTCTTAGATGCATAGGCTATGACATGTGGTGCCTTGTTGCTCCTTTGACCTAGCATGGCGCCAACTGCGTAGTTGGAAGCATCACATGCTAATTCAAAGGGCAATGACCAATCGGGAGCAAGAAGAATAGGAGGTTCCAAAAGAGTTTTCTTCAATTTTTCAAAAGCCGTTTTACACTCATCATCAAAAACAAATTCAACATCTTTTTGCAGCAAATGAGAAAGAGGCAATGCAATTTGGGAAAAACCCTTGATGAAACGTCGGTAAAAGCCTACATGTCCCAGGAAAGAGCGGAGCTCTTTGATACAAGTGGGATAAGGCAAGGACGAAACCACCTCGGTTTTGGCTTTATCAACCTCAATGCCTCGGCTAGAGACTAGGTGGCCAAGAACTATGCCATGTGTGACCATAAAATGACATTTTTCATAATTAAGTACCAGATTCTTCTCGACACACCTAGCTAGTACTCGCTCCAAACTATGCAAGCAAAAATCAAACGAATCACCAAAAACAGTAAAGTCATCCATGAAAACTTCCAGGCAATCATCAAGCATATCAGAGAAGATGCTCATCATGCAACGTTGGAAAGTTCCCGGCGCATTGCATAAGCCAAAGGGCATGCGCCTGTAGGCAAAAGTACCGAATGGGCAAGTGAAAGTGGTCTTTTCCTGGTCCTCGGGTGCTATAGGAATTTGAAAATACCCCGAATAACCATCTAGAAAACAGTAATGGCTTTTTCCCGCAAGCCTTTCTAACATTTGATCAATAAATGGAAGCGGGAAGTGGTCCTTTCGGGTGGCATCATTCAACTTCCTATAGTCAATACACACACGCCAACTATTTTGCACCCTTGTTGGAATAAGTTCATTGTTTTCATTTTTCAAAACAGTGATTCCGGACTTCTTAGGCACCACTTGGACCGGGGAAACCCACTCACTATCCGAGATCGGATATATGATGCCGGCACTTAGGAGTTTTGTGACCTCCTTTTTGACCACATCCAAAATGAGGGGGTTAAGCCGCCTTTGAGGTTGCCTAAGAGGCCTAGAATCCTCTTTAAGTAAAAGCCGATGGGTGCAAATAGCGGGGTTCATGCCCAGAATATCAGCCAATGTCCAACCTAAAGCCTTGCTTTACTTTTTCAAAACATCAAGCAATTTGACCTCCTCAATTGCACTCAGGGTATTAGAAATAATAACCGGCAATTTGTCATTGGGGGCAAGAAAAGCATATTTTAAATTGCTTGGCAAAGGCTTTAATTCCAAAATGGGTGGTTCCAAAACAGAGGGAACAAGAGTAGGAAGAGATAAAGTGTAAGAAGAACTCCCCTTTGTAGACCCAATTGGAAAAGGTGGAATGGGCTCAAAAGACCTCATCTCTTGTTCATTGGTCTTCCCAAGAGCCGAATCAACACTTGGTTGATCTACCGCAACGACTTGCCTTGGGGAAATGTCATCCACAACACCTACATCACAACTTGTAACAAGATCATTCAAATATCTAAGTGTGTGGGAAGAAATCCTAGGTCTAAAGTTAGAATCAATGGAAGAGGGTTTAGAAGGTGGCCCTTTTACCGCATGGTGATCCGGTCCAAAGAAGGTCAAGTGTGAAGTAGCTTTTGTTGGGGTGAGGGCTATACCCTTTGAGCTCAAATTGGCCAACTCTTGGCTTCCAACCTCAAATTCACATTCTTCAACCAACTTATGACCTGAAACATTAAGAAAACTACCATCTTCCAAAGAAATATCATCACTCAACAAGGAAAGGTTAGTGGAGCTCATATCCAAAATAGCAGTATCATTATCAATCAAAGAAAAATCCAAAGGGACAGAAAGTAGACAATCAACTACATGTGAGTCAAGGTCATACACGTCATCACCTAAGGAAGAAAAAGAATGAACAGAAGGTAGGGTAGAAAAATAAGAGTCATAAGCTTCAAGATCAGATGTGTAATCATATGAATGCAAGCTTAATTCATGCTCCTCAATGGCATCTTCCACAGCAATATCAATCACATTTAAATCTAGAAGAGAATAGTCCTCATGGGGGTGTCGCATTGCTTCATACATGTTAAAGCTAATCTTATGTTCTCCCACCTCCATTGTTATCAAACCATTTTTCATATCAATTACCGATCCGGCGGTCCGCATGAAGGGCCTACCAAGAATGATAGCCGATTCACAGGGCTCGCTGGCGGTGTCAAGGACATAGAAATCGGCGGGAAAAACTAAGTCTTTAACCTTAACAAGTATATCCTCAAGAATACCTTGTGGATATCGGAGTGTGCGATTAGCCAATTGCAAAATGACACTTGTCTTTTTCAAACCGGTGATGCCTAAAGAAGTGAAAATCGCACTAGGCATCACATTAATGGCCGCTCCTAAATCCAACAATGCATTTGTCACCGTCAAGTTCCCTATGGTGCAAGGGATCATGAATGATCCAGGGTCTTTGCACTTGACCGGCAACTGAGGCTTGAACAAAGCCGACACACTAGGATTCAATTGAATTCTTTCATTTGGCCTAAACTTCCTCTTATTGGTGCACAACTCTTTCCAGAATTTACAATAGCTAGGCATAGATTTCACAAGTTGAAAGAAAGGCACATTCACATGCAATTTGCTAAAAAGTTCAAGCATTTCATTTTCAACAACTTCATCATGTTTCTTTTTGCTTTTAAAGTAAGCTTGAGGAAAAGGGAGTTGAGAGATAGTTACTTCCTTGGCCGGAGGTTTGGCCAAGGTATCTTGTGTGCTACACTCTCCTGTTTCATTGATACTCGATTGCTTGTCGTGCTTCATCTCCTCTTGAGGTTGTACTGTAGGATCCTCCACCACTTTCTCTTTTCTAGTCAATGCCCTTCTTTCTTGAAGTTCCTTTTCCTTAGCACTCTCAGATTGCGCAAACTTCATTGGGCTCAATGGTGGGCTCCAAGTAGGGCTTTCCATTTCAATCTCCTCATCCACTGGCTCATCATCATCCTCCCCTTCACTACTTGAAAAGTGAACCTTCTTCTTGATTGGCATGGGATTTAGTGATTTCCCACTTCTCAAAGTAACAGCATTCAAAGACTTGGGGTTTATGACCGTATTGGATGGAGTTGGGCCACTTGCCTTGGCTTGAAGCTCATTGAAAGAGTTTGAAAGCTTCATGACATAATCCTCCAAGTTAGCACTCTTGGTCTCCCATTGGCTCATACGGTTGTCTACCTTCTCAAACCTTGACTCCATACATTGCTTTGTTTCATTCGCCCTAGAGTCAATGAGACCTTCCACATGGCGGAATCCCATAGTAATGGACTTATTCAACTCTTCAAAGTCATTAGTGGGTCGGTCCTTTCTTACAGGAGTTAGTGCTTGGGAGGACTCCCCTTGGAATTGCCTTGGGGGGTTGCCATCTTGGCGCCAACTAAATTTTGGATTTTGTCTCCACCCCTCATTGTATGTATTGGAATAGGGGTCCCATCTCGGATTGTTGCCTTGCCTTGGTTGGAACATTGCATTACATTCTTCCGGCTTAGAAGGGCAATCGCTTGAGAGATGCATAGGTGATGCACAATAATCACAAGACGGACCTACCAACTCATTACCAACTGGACCTGGGGGGGAAGATGGACCTGAGATCTTGTCCAATCTAGAGTGGATTGCTTTGAATTCGGCCTCAAACCTATCCAATTGAGGAATGTGAAGAGAAGTAGAATCAACCCTTTGAAGACTACGAGTTGATCTTCTTGAACCATGTTTCTCTTTTGCCAAAGCAAGCTTACGAACTAGAGGCCATGCCTCTTCAGGTGTATAATCAATGAATGAGCCTCCAGCGGCTGCATCCAGCTTGTCTTGGTCTCTTTCCCTCAACCCATCATAGAAGGTATGGGCTAATTGTTCATCGGGAATTTGGTGATGAGGGCATTTCTTCAAAAGGTCCTGGAATCTCGACCAATAATCAAAAAGAGATTCATCGGGCTCTTGAGTGATGGAATTGATCTCTTTCCTTCTTGCAGATGTTCTAGTGGCTGGGTAGAACTTTTCTAGAAAGGCTTGCTTCAAGTTGCCCCAGGAGGCGAGGGCATCTGGATTGAAAGTAGGTAGACTCATGTACCATTGCTTAGCCTTGCCTTCTAGAGTAAGGTGGAACACTCTCCACATGACATCCTCCACTTGTGCTCTGACTGGTTTCATGGTGTTGCAATGTATGAAGATCTCATCCAAGTGATCATGTGGCTCATCTTCCTGCAAACCATAAAACTTAGGTAAGGATTGTATCAATAAGCCTTTAATTTCATAATCAGTGTTCATAGTGGGGAATGCAGTCATGAATGGGTTGTGGTTAAGGCTGGTGTTGGTGGCTTCCCTGATGGTTCTTCTTCTAGGTCGCTCACCATCATTAACCACTTGTCCTCCCCCATTACCACCTAGATTTGGCTCTACTTGAACTTCAGGAATATGGTGATCCCCCTCCATGTCTCTAGTATCACTCTCAGTTTCTAGGGGACTCTCAATGCTTGGCTCACAAGAGGGTGGGTGTTCAACTATCAAGGATGTAACCGAAGTCCCCCCTCTCTTTGTCTTTCTCAACCTAGTAAGGTGTCTCTCAATTTCTGGGTATTCAAGGTAAAGTTCTTGGTTTCTAGGGTTCCCTCGAGTCATACACAAGGCACAGACAACAAGTGTAGACTGAAGGCTCAACAAAGATGCACTTGCACAAATTCAAGGAAAAATGGATGAACGATGATGCAAGTGAGTATGGTGTGAAAGTGTGTATGATATGTGTGAAGTGTGTTGAAAAGTATGAGTATGAAATGTGTATGAGAGGTATATGAGTGTGGAAGTATGGCAAGTCAAGTATTCACAAGTAGATGCAAGAAAGTCCAGCAATACACCTAAGAAGGTATCACAATTCAAGCAAGAGCAAAGGGCAAGCAATATTTTTGATATTTTCTTGTCAGACTTTATACAATGCAGAACAAGTAATTGTAAACTAACCTAAGAATGCAAATGACCTAAATCTAATCCTAATGACTCCTACCCCTAGTCAATAGTTTCAATTGACACTTAGCTAACCTAGGGAGTCAAAAATGACTCCCCGGCAACGGCGCCATTGATTTAACCTTTGCCTAATGCGCCTTGGGGTTAAAATCACAATAATTACCAAGGATTGCGTAAAGTGGCACAATCCCGGATCGTTTCACTTGAGGAGTCCTTCTAAACTACCTAAGCTAACTAAATGCAATTAAAACAATAAAAAGGTATGGGGGTTTTGGTTTGGAGATTCATTTACTAAAGCTATTAAGGAAAGCAGATACTTGTTTTTTTTTTATGTTTTAGATTAATAAGTGAAAGGTGAAAGGAGTTTGGATTAGGGGTGATTTGATAAAACGGGCTTTGGTAGTGCTTCGGTGACTCAAATGCTTCTTTCAAAATGATTAGAGGGAGCTTAATTTACCAAGTCTAATTGAAAGATACCCAAGCAACCACTAGGGGTCCACTAGCCCTAATTAATGACTAATCTAGCAACCACTTTCATAGCCATTACTTAGGGTTAGTGTTAAGATCCACTTGGTTTGTGAAATGCCTTGAACCAAATGCAATTTAACTCTCATGAAGTGCAACCACAACATTCATGCATGGGAGAAATTGACTATAACCACTAGCAATCACTAAAATGGCTACAACCAAGAATACAACCACAAGTAGATAGGAAAGTATATCTCAATCGCATTAAATTCAAAACATACACAATATAGTTCACAAACATGGATAGCAATCACATATCCCAAGTCTTAAATCCATATACAAGACCAATACAAAAGAGTAGAAGCCAAATACAAAGGAAATAAGAAATTGTAGACTAGAAACTCCCCTATGTTGGTCCATGAAGCTAGAGCCACCTTCACACCACCAAAGCACCAAGAACTTAGCCTCTCATGTCTTCAAATTCGTGCCTAAGAGGACCCATGATGATAGCCTCCATGAATGAAGAAGATGGAAGGAAATATGGAGTGGAAATGGAAGGTGGAAGGAGAAAGAACAAAAAAAAATAACAAGAATGGAGATGAATTTGAGTGGGTGGATGAAGATTTGGATGAAGAATGAAGATGGAGAGGAAACCCTAGCAGAGAGGGTGATTTTCGGGCTGGAGGAGCTCAGAACAACCAAGAAGAGTCTGATTTTTATCTTATATACTCCCCCAAAAATTCCTGAAACGCACAGCAGAATCCCAGTTTTCGGGGCCTCGCCGTGGGCCTCGCCGTAGGAGTCTCACGGCGAGGGGCAGAGGAAACGCATAACAGGGGTCCTCGCCGTGGGCCTCGCCGTGGAAGGCTCACGGCGAGGGGCAGAGAAGGTGCATAATTTAGGGGTCCTCGCCGTGGGCCTCGCCGTGGAAGGCTCACGGTGAGGGACAGAAAAGGCAAGGAGAAGGGGCCTCGCCGTGAGCCTCGCCGTGGGAGGCTCACGGCGAGGGACAGAAGCCATGTGCTCTTGATTTTTTTTTATTTTTCCTTCAGTTTGGGCATGTTTCTTCTATCATCTGCACATAAGAATGAACTAGAGGTAGCATCAAATGTCCTTGAAGATTTATAAAACAATAAATCATGCAAATTTTGACCAAACTGCCCCTTTGATCAGTGTAAATCCCAACAAGATGTGCAAAAGTCAGAATTCATCCCAATTAGGTGCAATTACTCCAAGAACATGCGATAATCCAAAGATTTTAATCATAAAATGTGTATAAAAATATGGTGCAATCACGAGCACAGGTTCACCTGCCAACCTTTACAGAGTTTTAGAATCTTCTAAACAGTCCCCCTTACTACCCGTAAGGTTACCACCCAGTTCTCAAAGCACCAAGCTAAGGAACTACCTCAAACAGAAGAGGATTTTAATAATAAAGTTCACTGAATGAACAGATTGTGATAAACACTTAAGAACAAGGTTATGTATATTGAGATACAAGATAGAGCTTAATAATCTGAACAAAGAATAACTCTAGCTCTTCTTTTCTAATGCCCTCAGTCTGAGAAATTTGCTATTCTGTATAGAGCCCTGTTCATCTTTCGTTGTTTTTCGTGTATGCGTTGTAAGCGCTGTGTTCGTTACTTTGCTACTGAAGTCTTCAAGTCTTTATATGGAGTTTGATATATTTCTGTCCGTTGGAGACTTGAGGAACTAGCCGTTGGAGATTTGCTTTAACTGTTTATGCGTAGAGTAGGCTAGACTGTGAGCTCTGAACACCTATACTTTTATAGCAGCTTTTCAGTAGCGCTAGCATGCTTTGCTATCGCTAACTCCATAGTATAATTTCTGCACTTAGAGATGTTAGCTAACCAGATAGTCATATAAAGCACAGAGGTTTCTATCGCAAGCTTAATTCTTTAGCTCAAAGAGATAAAGACAGTATAAGGAATATCAGAGCTTTTTATCGATAGCATTTTCTCTTGGATTAAAAAATCATATCAGCATATATCCTTCTATCGATTGCTCAAACTACTATCGCTAGATACTTGATTTGCTTATTAGCTTTAAGGATACAATTTATCAAAGAACTCAGAACTTCAAGGTATCCCATTATCGATAGATAAACATTCTAGCGCAAGCAAACATATCAGCTCATGATTCATTAGCTCTTAGGCACTAGCTATCTGAAAGATCATTATCTGAAGCACTTATGGTTATCGATAGCTTATCCTATTATCGCTAGCTGATTTAGGGACTTAGTTCATTTATCTGCTGGTTTCATCTTCTTATAAACTCAATGAACTTCTAGCGATGGAACCTTTGCTTAGCGATAGAGGGAGACTTAGCGATAGATAATGACTTTGATATTTCTAAGTCTTCACTCGATATTCCTTTCTTTCAATTAGCTATACAGATACACTTAGCGATAAGGATACTCATTCATTATTGGACTGCTAAGTTATCATTTCTTATTAACGATATATTTCAAGGATCAGTCTTCATCAAAACTTAAGATTCTAACACAAATGAATTTTAATATTCCCATAACTTAAGGACTTATCAGAATGAAGGGTAAAATTGTAATAAATTATAAATATAAATTGAAAATTATGCTTTAAGAATCTTTTTAGAATATTACTGACAGTGCTAGATGAGTGGACTTAAATGTATGTTTTCAAAATAGAGGGAGTTTATATAATTAAAACAAAACAGAAGGGTGATCATTGTATTTTACTCTTAAAAAAATATACGTATTGTTTACAACCAATCATTTTACTAGCCGGTTTTTTAAGAGAAAGAGTGAAGAACTAAGAACTGCCATGAATCATTCAAGATCAAATTAAGGACTTGACACTAAAAGTTTCTATGAAATTTATTTGTAGTTGATGGGACCATGTGGATTTATACATCCATCCATAATGTATTATATCAAATTATCCCATCAATGAACATTGAGCATATATTAAAACAGAATGCACCAACAAAAATTAATTGGATGGTGGAAAAAAAGAACGAGCTTAGTTGTCCAAGTCATCCATATCTTGATGAGGTTCATCATCGCCACCTTGATCTTCTTTAGGCATATCAAGCATTCGTTTCAAGCTATTTCTTTCATTCTAGCCCTTGTAAATCTGACATAAGGCAAACTCACCTAGCTATACCATCACTTATACGATGAAAAGAAACTCAATTAATCAGATAGGTTCTATTAAACATAACACGTCAGCATTCGATTCGTTTATTTAATATTGTTAAAGAATGAAGAAGAAGTAATTCTTGATTATCACATGACTTTTTCGCCTGAGTCTTGTTTTTCTTTTTGGCATTTTTTTTTGGACCAATGTCCTTGTACTTTCTCCAGGGTTTTTTTATTATAAAAAAACATAAGTAATTACTCTGCATTTTCACCTGTAGCAGTTTTTGTAAGGGAAAATTTCACTTAAGAACCACTGTAGCGAATTAATTGAAAAGAAGGACCACAAGAATCTGAAATTTCAGTTTGGGGTAGGGGGGCAAAGTGAAATAAATTTGGAAGGCCAAATGGCCATATCACCCTTTCTCCCTTCTCCCAAATTCACCCAAATTTCATTTTGATTTTGAAATCAAAATCTGCCATCGAACCTGTCGAGCAAGGGCTTCAAATTCATCCTCGATTTTACGAGGCAACCTCCGCTTGAGCCACAGTAATCGTCGAGCAAGGGCTTCAAATTCATCCTCATCTGGTTTGTCATCCGACCTCGAAGATCTTGGCGATTGAGCGCTTCTTCTTCTTCTTCTTCTTCGGCGGTTCCGACTTGGGTTTCGAAGAACTTAAAGTTTTCATCTAGTGCAAATTGTTTTTATTCTTATTCGTTGTATATCCCTTGGTGCTCTCTAGTTGTTACTCTATTGATTGTACATCATTCCCCCTTCACCCTATTAATATGAACAAGTTAGGAACTTTGGATAATTTTCCTTGCTTCCCTGCCTCTGCCGTTGAATTTCTTGTTCTTGTTCTCTATTGTTCCTTCGAATTTCTTCCTCTGTTTTCTTGTTGGCTGCTGAGTTATGGTATATGAAATTAACAAGATGTTGGTTTGTTGCTAATTGTTCAATTCCCTTTCTTAAGGCCATGCACAAGAAAATATGAATATGCACAAGGAAATGTCAATATGCACAAGGAAATCGTCATATGAACAAGCAGTAATAAAGTCACCTTATAACATTATGTCTAGGCCACACACAAGAAAATATGAATATGCACAAGGAAATGTTAATATTCACAAGGAAATCGTCATATGAACAAGCAGTAATAAAGTCACCTTATAATATTATGTCCACGCCATGCACAAGGAAATGTCAATATGCACAAGGAAATCGTGATATGAACAAGCAGTAATAAAGTCCCTTATAACATACTATGTCCAGGCCACGCACAAGGAAATGACCATATGCACAAGGAAATCGTCATATGAACAAGCAGTAATAAAGTCACCTTATAACCTGCTATGTCCAGGCCACGCACAAGGAAATGACCATATGCACAAGGAAATCGTCATATAAACAAGCAGTAATAAAGTCACCTTATAATTTTATGTCCACGCCACGCACAAGGAAATGACCATATGCACAAGGAAATGTCAATATGCACAAGGAAATCGTAATATGAACAAGCAATAATAAAGTTCCTTATAACCTGTTATGTCCAGGCCACGCACAAAGAAATGACCATATGCACAAGGAAATGGTCATATGCACAAGGAAATCGTCATATGAACAAGCAATAATAAAGTCCCTTATAACCTGCTATGTCTAGGCCACACACAAGGAAATCGCCATATGCACAAGGAAGTACGTTGTCAGCCAACGAAGTACGTTGTGTTAGCTCAATGTCAGTATGTTGTCAGCTTAATGTCAACTTTTGCACAGTGGTCCCTATCTGAAATTAATTTCTCTTTTCCACAAGGGCTTTTAGGTCTTTTTACACAACAATTTTTTTTCATTTAAGGACCTCGGTTCTGCAGTGAAATTTCAGAAAGTTTTGGTCATTCTTTTACATTAATTGTCTACAGTGGTCCTTTACTGAAATTTTCCCTTTTTTGTATTACTTTAAATTTTGGAGGATACTTGAGTCACAATATTAGCCTTTTCCCTAATAATTATTTTGGTTAAGTATATTACTTTTTGTTCCCCTTTTATTTATTTTTTTGTCAGTCCTTTTTTTAATTAGTTTGAATCTTGGTTAGAAAGAAATTAAGAACTTATTTCTAGCTGTATAGTTGCCATGTATAGACTTTAGATGATGCTCACTTACGGCTAGTTGAATATTTTTTCCACTAAGCATATGGACCGTTTTATTGGAAACAAGTATGTTCAAAACACTATCAGATATTAAATGTGGTATCTCTCCCAACTAGTTGAATATTAACGTGGGATTGGTGTATGAAACTGGTAGATTGATCCCAATAGTTAGATTTCTTCTTTATTTTGGAGATGCTTCTTGTTTGTTTCAGGAAAATTGAAAATGATTGAAATGCATTAGACAAATTGCTCTCCTCTTCACTTTTTTTACATAATCTCTTGGGGGAAAAATAACTACATATATAACTTCTAAATCGTTCACTGTTTTTATATTCCTTATGAAATAATTCAAGGCTTATTTTCTGCCTCATAAGTCATAACATCACAGTTTTTACACTTATGCCCTGCCTCCTTGTTTCATAATTTCTTCTACATGATCCCTCCAACATATTGAAGACTAAAGAAGTCACCAGCATTTAATCTTTAAACGGTTTACTTAAAACTTAACAAATTTCTTCTTCTTCAAACTTTCAACAGTCTCCTTGAGACTCACATCCAAAGGAATGAATTCAATTCCCAAACTCTTTGCCTTCTCTTTTGAAATTTCATGCTTTGGCATAAGGGGTTTATCATCCACACACCTGACAATTTTTTGGAAAATAAATGAAATCAGCATGAATCAAAAGAATTCAATAAATCAGGAGAAAGAAATCTTGAAAACGTTATAATTACAGTCCATGGTACCATCCAATATCATTGAAGTTGTTAAAAAAAAAATTGAATTTGTCCAACTCAATATAATGTAGGATGTCAGAAAACATGTATTCATCTCCTACCGTAGCATATTTATGGTTTAGAAAAGCATTAACACAAATTAGAATGATGAAGGACTCCATTGAATATCACAAAATAGGTGGGACTTGTTTACCGCAAACTTAAAGTGACAAAAAAATTCAGCCTTTATAAAAGAAGGAAGGGTTATTTTAGCTCATGAATATTGGCATTTGTGCGCACTATATCCACACACACCTTTGAGTCAGTACAATAAACAAACTTACCTCTCTGGAAGTTTAAACTTCGGGTACAATTCATGCAAAATCTTCACAACATCTGCATAGTGTGCTACCGTCTCAACCAAACAATATCTTCCATTAGCTAAAGGGATCTCAAATGCCTGAATATGGGCATTTGCAACATCTTTTACGTTGACCCATTCTAAAGCAAAATTTGGAAAAGTTTGTGCACCTACATCGATCAAACAATAGCAAGTGATCAGTCCATTTAGTAGCAACATCATAAAAGTGCTGATTCCCATTAAGACAAAATGAACTGCTAAAGCTTCTTAGCCCTGACTTCATTTGACCAACAACACTAGGTAATCTCTTCTCACACTATAATCAAGATAAAAGATCCAGCACATTCTTATCCATCCTGTAAGCTACTTTAATTAGAATCTTGAGCATAAAAAGATGATACTGGACGAGGAGCCTGAATTAAGCCCCTTTACAGCTCTCTTTTTTGAAATCTACTATACCATTTCTTGTGTTAAAATCTTCTATACTGCTGGGACCCAAAAAACACTTAATATAGAGGTACTCCCCTAAAGGAACAACCAAATCAGCAAGAGGCCATTGAAAATACCCCACAACTGGCCACCTCTGCAAAATAAACAGCCAAGATATCCCGTTCTAATGCCACACACTACCTCAAAAATTTGCAACAAGGGACATGATGTCTCTCTCTCTCTCTCTCTCTCTCTCTCTCTCTCTCTCTGTGTGTGTGTGTGTGCTGAAACAAGTTCCGAATTAAACTCAGAAAGCACAGAAAACAGAGTCATCTGAAATTGTAGATGCTCAATATATTCTGAAGTTTAAGTCACTTCTAGGTAAACTCTGCTTGATTGTTGCAGTGCACAAGGAATGCAATGCACCACACGCCAACTATTCTTTCTTAGAAGTCTTTTGTCATTTCGACTGTCTTTTGTTTTCTTCATAATTTAAATTACCATTCAAAATTTCTTTTCTATTCATGGCTTCATCGTTTCTAGGAATATTACTTCATAAAATCATATTTACTCTAAACTAGGGAAATTTTTGTCAATGTGTTATCGTATCAGTCTTATTTTCAATTCTTATCCATTCTACAAATAGAGAAAGTTTTCTTTTTGGTAAAACATTTAAGAAAAAATCCTCTACAGTTAAACGTTTTATTGGGATAATGATGCTCAACAAGATAAATGGTGTTTACAAATGGAATAGAAAGACATCATCTGTTATTTGGAGATCTTGAACAAAATGGTGTGTGCCCTATCACTTTCGAGCAAATTTTTGCAAATGGTTTTGGGAAACTTTTGTAGCAATGGGCGGTTTCTTTGGTTAAATGGCAAGAATTCACCCATCTTCAAGGTTGTCACTCCGATTAAATTAGTATAACTATCATTTCAATGTTCACTTTTTAATTTAGTATAGCCAGAAAACACTATTCAGTTGAAATAGTCAAGTAATCCAGATGCGGACAGGCACACAAAAGGATTTCTTTAAAGATGGACCGTGCCAATAGATTAAATTTACCATTAATTAGGTTTAAAATTGCAGCAGCACTTGCATTAAGCGTAGGTTGCAAGAGTGGCCCTATCGCCATCCCTGGATTGATTGAAACCATGTCCATGTTGCTTTCTTTTACAAACTTCCAGGCAGCATCTTCAGCTAAAGTCTTGGAAAGTACATACCAAAGCTGAAAGCAGAAAACTTGAAACGCATTACATAATATGGGGACAATGACAATCATCACAATTTCAGATGCTGAAATTTGGAATAAATGCACTGACATTATTCCTCGGCAGCAGTTGTCAAGCGCATTCAAGGTTGAAAGCATTATGCATTGACAATTTTTTTTTTTTTTATACTTTTATGACATAAACTTAGTAACGAAACCACCTGAGGCAGTTTATCAACTTTAGTGGACCATATGTATATTATAATTATGAGTGCAAGCTCTCAAAACTAAAAGCAACTGAGTAATAATAGAAACAATATTCAGTATTCATACAGAATCAAGTTATGACCAAACATTGACTGCATGACTATTATTCGATCAAATACAAGAAGATGATTATATGTATATCTAAGTTGCAGAAAGAGCGCAAACTTATGACAAATCCAAAGATATAGAAATTTGACTGAGTAAACCTTCTTAAAATGATTATTACAGAGAAGCAGGAAACTTGGGTTACTCTGATTGATAACAAAG
The DNA here is from genome assembly GCA_037074515.1 of Mimosa bimucronata. Taxonomy (NCBI): domain Eukaryota; kingdom Viridiplantae; phylum Streptophyta; class Magnoliopsida; order Fabales; family Fabaceae; genus Mimosa; species Mimosa bimucronata. The sequence continues at coordinate 9,396,380 of CM073443.1, read as the reverse complement.
AAGATGGTTTTGAATCTAAAGTCCTAAATGACCATGAGCACTGTTGATTTATGGTTTTGAAACTGAAGTATACCCCCCCCCCCCCCTCCTCTTTATTTCAACTATAATTTTATTATGAGCTCATTTTAATATTTCGGTATACTAGCCAACCAACTTTCTTTCGTCTCTTACTTCTGGAAAAGCAGTGCTCATTTCAGTTCAAATGTGACAGTTCAGCAGGTGTGAAGTAAGACACCACTGCCCATGGAGTCCACCATGAAGTGCAAAGACATGCAGAAAAAACATTTTAGATTTAAAATTCGCTATCAAAACATTAAGCAGCATTTGCTACTATCATATATTCAGCCCTCATAAACTGCCAGTTTGAAAATTGTTGTTGATTATAATAAAACACCGTGCATACCTTAGATTGTTTACAGAAATCAGGATCTGAAAACCATGTCTCATCAACAACATCTCCAAGGTTTTCAGGCTTCCCAGTATATGTAACCGCAGCCATAGAAGATGTTAAAACAATTCGTTTCACAGAAGGCGATTTCGCACATGATTTAAGAACATTGAGAGTTCCTTTGACCGCTGGGTCAATGAGTTCAGTCTGAAATGAGTAAACCAATAATTAGAAGCTAGTAATAAGACAACTGTTCTTTTGGATAAACAGTTTGATGACAAAACTAATTAGGGTAACTTTACCATAAAAAAACTAATAAGGCTATAAGTTACTCTTTCCTTCCAGGGAGGTGATTTAAATGCCTAGCCTTCTCTTCTACTAAAAAAATGTCTCTTATGAAAACATTTTTTTATTTAGACAACATAATTGTAATTCAAGTGGCTGTCAAACTTGTGAGCTTTATGCACACTTATGGAGAGCTAAAATGGCTCAAACTCAAATTGGACTAGCATGGGTTTGCACAAAATACAAGCCAAATAGCTAATAAGAATTCATACATGACCAACAACTAGTCCAAGGAAAAAGATAAATAGAAAGAAAAATAAGTAATGTGACTGAACACACCCATAACAAATATTGGCAGTAAAAGCTTAAACCAAAAATGTTAGATAAAAATTGAGCCTCAAATTAAAGCCCTAAACTACCGTATCTTAGGTTCAGCTATAGAGAATGCCAACTAATGTAGTTATGATTCTTGGATTTTCTGGTCTTTATTCTGTAACCATATTCATCATGGATAACAGGAACCTAAGGCAAGGAAATCCGATACTCCGTTACTTACAGTAATCTTCTCAAAACAAAACCAATCCGTGATCTGGAAAAACAGTTTACTGATTGATAGGTGGGACAAATTGTTATGAATTATAGTACTTGAAATATATTTTTTAAAAAGTATAATCAATTCTAGTTAAACAGCCATTTATAAGTAATATAAAAGTACATTGAAAATATCACATGATACATAGCATAAAATCACCTCAAAATTTATCATTAAATTACTTCAACATTAATAAATGTAATTAACATTTTAACAACAGTCTCACTAGATAGTTTTTGGTCAAGCATAGATTTTGTCATTATTTTAGCAATATCCATACCAAGTACTCCCTCCGTCCCACAATATAAAGTCTTTTTAACTAAATTACGGGTTCCTAAAAATTAGTTAGAGTTAGTTCAATACAATAAATGTGTAGAAAATATACCATATTGCCCTTATTTATGAATGAGTAAGAGAGAGGGTAATTATGAAAAGAAGATGAAAGAGAATGTGTGGGAAAATTAATGCATGGGTAAAATGGGAAAAAACATTTATTACTCAAATAAAGTCAAATAGGACCTTATATTGTGGGACAAGATCATTAAAAAAAATGGACCTTATATTATGGGACGGAGGGAGTACAACATTATAATGAATATTGATCTTGCTTTGGATTATTTTATCAATATGTGGAAAAGTTATATATTATTTTTTATAAACAAAAAGTTTGAGTGAGTTGAACCTTGAGAGCTCACTAGAGTCAGTCAAGCCGTGGCTGAAAAAGCACAGATGGAGGTACTTATAGATTATCAATTAAGATAGTCCTGACATTAGCAATTGGATCCTAGCCCATGTCCAGATAAAGTATATGTCATATCTTTACCAACTAGGCTAACATCCATCGACATTGAACTATATTATCGTATAATATATATACAAGTATATGTGTGTGGGTGTGCGAGCACATGCATGTCTGCACCACTTCAGTATCCACTGATAGAGTAAAAACAGCTGAGCCACATGGTGGTGGTTCTGTGTTTCCTGTTTCTGAAAATCATAGTTCTACTTGGTTCGCGACCAACATTGGCCAAGAAAACTACATATTGATCTGGTCTAGTTCTTATTATCTGCTTGCTAGAATGATAGTAAATGGGAAACAATAAAAAGGAAGCAAGACATCACAACAAAGAATGCATAGAGAACTAACTAATCATATATATCTACTAACTAATGACTAATGTTATAACATGCTGAGGACAAAAATGGGGATCATTCTGGGGTGTGTCAATATGACAATCTACATAAATTTCAACCATGAATGATTAAATTTTTGTCCTCACATTATAGGGTCTTTTGGATATCAAAGAAAGAATACCATTGCAATTTTTTATTTGAAAATGACAAAAAGAAGGCCCCAAGCCCAAAGTATCGCATCTTCGCCCAACTCTCTCCCTCAAATCATAGAGATAACTAAACGGTTCTACAAAGTAGTTAAAGCATTAAAAATTGATTTGCTTTAGAATGAGATGAACCTGGGGGTCTCTGACATTATGATAAAAGGGGGATGCGGTATGGAAGACACCCTTGCAGCCCTCAACAACCTTGTCATAGGAACCTTCTTCCAGAAGATTTGCTTTAACCAGGTCTAGTCTCTCCTTTGCACCATCAAGTTTCCGCAAATGGTCTACCTTTCTTGGATCACCTGGATGGAAATACCAACCATAACAGAATGATAACTCAAACTACAATTGGATAACATATAAAGTAGTACTGATTCATTCAAAAAACAGAGAAAATTAGATAGCCATCAAAAGAAATCTTTTACAAATTGATGGACCGAATCTTCCATGGTATCTTAGCTGCATATTATTCATTCATACCTACTGCATTCTTATTTTTCACTAGTGTGCACATACATTCACTTAAACTGGGTGGGAGCCACGGACTTGGACACATAAGAGGAATGAATGAAAATGATTGACATATCTAGCCTATGAGTTATATATCTACTGGCTCTTAAACTGGGTTTTAGGATCTAAATCAGTCCAACGTGTCTTAAGACAAAATGAGAGGTCCCAGCAATTATGTCCTTTTGCTCCCTAGTAACTGAAATCCTTCACTTTCTAAGCAAGAGTTCTTGGATAAGTTGAGATGAGGCTTAACCCTATAGCTCATGCCCACATTTCAGAACAGAGCACATGGAGAAGTGTATTGTTACTTTGATTGCATATATTGGGGGTTAATTACGCTGATATTCTGTGCTCCACTTCCTCTATATAATGCAGCTTCAATTTGGAATAAGATAAAAACTTTCACATTGAAATTCTTCAGCCAGAGCTACAATGCCATCAACAAGACACATTTGCTCATCCCACTTATCACCACAACTATGATATCTTCACTTTTCAAAACTCAATCTTTATTCCTCTACTTTTCCTTCCACATCATAAATCTTTTAAGACAATTTGGGGCAAACAGAGCCCACCCGCAATCCTCAATGGCAGCATACATTCCCTCTTAATATTATTCGTGCCTCTTAACCCTTACAATAAACGGAACTTCTTCACTCTCAACATTCAATGTTCATAGTTCAACAACTCCTAGCTTTCAGTTATCCCATTGAAATTATTCCTCAATCATGACCGATTTCCCTCCTATTTTTAAGCTCAGAGAAAACCAACTTAAACCATTGAATATCCTTCATATTTAACCTCTCGAGACAACTTGAAGCAATCCACCAAAGGAGGTAAGAAAAAGGTAAGTCAACACCCACTTTATTTTAAAGTCAGTTCATTCCAAGCAATTCTTCATTCTTCAATCAAACTTACATCCCCAATTCAGGGGGGGAAGGGAAAAAAAAAAAAAAAACAAACAAACAAATAAAACTTCGCCTTCTACCCTCAATTATTCGTATTCCCAATGTGCCAAAATTACCATTACAGAACATAACACTAATTCACCTTTCAATCACACCATAAATCAAAATTCAGAAAACGCGCTTAGATAAGATCAATCACAGAAGAAAAATCGTAACCAGAAATACGAAACCCAGAACACACCGATGAACACAATTTAGGGTAAAAGGCCAAGAATTGAAGAGACTAACATGGATCGCGAACAGTGGCCTTGACCCTGTAACCACGATGAAGGAGGAGCTTGACGAGCCATGAAGCGATGTAGCCATTGGCACCGGTAACGCAAACGAGGGTTCCTTCGTTGCTGTTGTTGTTGTTGTTTCCGCCGCCACCACTCATTGTCTCTCTTTTCTCTCCTTCATCTCCAATCTGCTTCAATTGGTAAATCAAGACCGTTTCTTGCTATTTTGCCGGGTTTTATGTCCACCAATTCTTACCCTTGACCATATTTTTCTTTTTCTTCATCAAGAAAGACATCAAATCAAATTATTTTTGTTATAACTTATAACATATATAATGCGTAGAGGTGCGAATTTGTGTGCATATTCTTCTTACAAGACCATGCAACATTTATTTGCCTTGCATTGCATGCATGCAATTCTCAGGCTTGGTTTGGCTGCATGCACTCATTCGAGCTTGGACTGCCCAAATTTTTTTAAATAGTACTGGTCGTTTTAAAATAATCTGATAAGATGATTTTGATTTTGGAGAAATTAAGGATGTAAAATTAATGACTTTAAAATGTCTATAGTTATCTTTTTTCTTCAAAACTAATTTGCCTATCATATAATACAATTAGATGTAAAATACGTTAAAATTATGTAGTTTATTTGGTTTCCTTAATCTCCCAAAAAAGTCATAGTGATATTATATTTAGGAATGGAGGGAGTATGTTTCTTTTATCCTACATTTACTAAAATATGAAGTTTTTAAAAATAAAATATTTTCATATAAGAGCCGTCTTTTTTTAATCTTAACCATCAAGACTGATGCTTATCACTTGATGAATAATGGATTCTCAATCACTGCTGTAATATATCTGTCCATGTACTATATTATATTCCTAAAATATCCTACTAAAGTAAATTCTTTAACCTTATTATGTTTTGATGTAAAAAAAATTAGGGAAGAAAGAGTACCATAAGAAAAAAAAAAAACTCCTAAAATGGTTAGTTTTTTTTATACTATTTTAGAAAGTTTCCCTTTCTACTTTCTACTATGGTCTCTTCTCTTATTTTTCCCTAACTTTTTTCCTCATCCAAAGATAAAGGAAAGATCTTACTGTTGGGACTAAAATATATCCCTTGGGCCCACTTGTGGATTAACCAGTAAAGGCAAAAATACACTCTTTTAGCCCAATGCAAGTTCACTCATGAGCGGACCCATTAAGGCTGACCCAGTCCGACAGTCAAGCTGACCCAGTCCGACAGCCCATCCCCATTACTCCAATCAATAACTGTGCTAGATCAGTCAAATCACATGATCCACGATAATAGGAACCACTTCCTCCTATCCCTACGAATGTGGAATCACCTTCCATAGCCACCCTATCAGCCTATAAAAGGGGAAAGGCCAAGACAAAGAAGAGAGGCAGATTCCTCCCGCAGTGACTCAATGCTCAATACTTTCTAGAGTCCTGGTCAGGATACCTGCTACACATGACGGGGTACCTGTTACAACATTATTTGATCTTATCATACAATTCTCCCCACTCCCTACTTCTCCCTCTCTACTGTACAATTTTCTTTGTATTTATATCGAATACCTTGTAATCTTCATTACTTTATGTACTATCTATTGGTCTTTGTAATTCACACCACAGTTGTTGGTGACCCACTTTCACACTATCAATAAAATCTCTATCTATTTATTGTTTTACCGAATTTTTTTAGCATCAACACTTACCTTCTAGCGACAACAATTACCAAGTTACCGAACAAGCACACGAGGGTTGATCAAACAAAGCAATATAATAAGTAAGGAACTTTCTTTTTTTTTTTTTTTTTTGTGAACGAAGGGGAAACCCCATTGATCTTACACTACTACTTTACGAGGGACAGAGGCTCCCTCCGTATCCTCTCGCTTGGTGCTCATTTGCGCCAATTCATCGGGGCACCTGTTACTCTCCTTATATGCATGCCTGACTCGAACTTGCCAGTCCTTTTTAATAGCTCTTCGATCTTCCTTTACACAAGATAGTATCTCTTAATCCCCATGTGATTTTCCAGTTCCTTAGCCACTGGTTCACGAGTTTTTCAATGAATATATGCCATGTGTAACTTTTAAAAGTACACATTACCTTGAAGGCGTTAACTCTCACCCTTTGGTCTCTCGTTCCTCCTCTCCATCTCCGTAACTGTTAGTTCCCCTTTTTCATCTTTGTACACAGCTGCAAATCGAAGGACAACATTCCCCCATGAAACTCTAAAAAATCTTCATCTAAGTCACAGGAGTCGACTGACGTCAGCAGCCCCAACAAATCTTCGTATGGATGAGTAGAAGCTCCGATATACAAATCGACACGCTAATTACAGATCTATCTTCTCTTTTTCTTGCTTGGTTTGTTTTATGATTATGTTCTTTTTCGAATGAGGAAAAGGGTAAGAGAAGCCTCCACTGAAGCTTCTACAAATCTGAAACTGTTTTAATTTATTTCCGAAATTAATGGAAGGAACAGAGGCGACAATTGATTTTGTCGCCACCTTCTGATACAAAGTCGTTTGAGAATCCTAAATTCTGATTGACAGTAAAATGGATATAATATACTCTCTATATACTCCCTCCGCTCCTAATTATAAGACTACTTTGATTTTTTTGACTTTTTTTTAGTACAAAAAAAAGTAGTTTCAGTCTAAAAAAAAATATTTTTTTCCTCAAAAATAATTTATTCTACTAATAACCTAATCTATAATCTAATTTCATGTGATATATGTTATAATTTAGTGGTTTAATTTGTTTCATTAACTTCAAAAAAAAGTCAAAGTGGTATTATATTTAGCATCGAAGAGTATTACTTAAAAAAAAAAAAGAGTGAGTGCAACAGGAAATTGAGGGAGACAAAGGGTGGAGCGTGAACGGAGATGGAGAGGAGGAAGGAGATACTAATGTAAAGGGTAAGTTAACGCCGTCAACGATGATGTGTTTAAAAGGTATACATGCCATGCATTAATTTGAGAACTGGAGAACCAATATATAAGGAACTGTATATAAGTTCTCTCCTTTACTTCACATCACCCTATTTCTTGCTTTTTCCATCCTCACCTGTTTTTGCTTCATTGTCTCCCCATCCCATTGTTGCTAATAGCTCTGCAGAAACTGACATATCAGCTATTTTGCATAGTGTGGTAGTTGGAAATTAATTTTATGTACTTGCCTATTTCTCCATTTCCACATGTGCCAGCAAGCCACTGCAAATGTTTTGGGCCACTAGATTCCTTCATCAGTTTTGTCTCTCCTCGTGATATTCCATTGCATCCAGTTTGATTGGAACCAGTTGTTTCAAAACATTCTTTACACTCGGACAGTCCCGAAGTGCGTGGAGTATGTTCTCTGTTGCCGATTGGCATATAGTGCAGTAGTCGCACCTCTGTTTCACTTACTCATCAAGGACTCTGTTGTTAGTCGTTGATGGTATGTCAGCCACATGAAACTTCTTACTCTTTCAGGTACTTTAATGTGAGTTTCCAAATTATTTTTCAGTAGCTCTGTCCGCACGGCTTTTGTACTCTTCTTAGCCATTTATATGCTAGCCATTGAAAATTCGCCATCACTTGTTAAGCGATGTTATTTGAGTAATATATAGTGTGTTTGACCAAAACAAAAAAAAAGTAGTATACAGTGTGACGAAGTTATTCTCTCCCATAATAAGAGATATTTTGGCTTGACCTTTGTCCTAAATATAGTTATGATGAGGGACATTTACATGAAATCACTTATACAAATGTCTGAAGCAACTATCAGAGCATTCGTTATCCACCAAACACACACATGGCCGTTGAACATGCAAAAGTGTTTTGTTAATAGGAGAAATGTTGATCATCTTACCCTTAATGCCTCTGATTTACGCCCAAGAGGTCTTGGTTCATAGTCCATAAATAAGACCATTGGTATCTTAGTGTATCGTATTATTAACCTAGGTTTGGTTTATAGTTTAAAAGATCACAACATATAATGGTTAGACCATGTGTGTAATTCAACTAATGGTACTTTCTTTGACACTTGTGGGAGATTGTTGGAAATATTGTGCATTATGTCAAAAGAAGAAGAAGGGAATAAGAGAGAAGAAAAACAGAGACTAAGAGAGAATAGAGCCCCCAGGGGCAGGGGAAGAGGAAAACAAATTCTATTCCAGTCAACTAATCAGTCAAAATCTAACTCAGCCATTAGAAAGAGGTTTATTTATAATACCTCCATCCTATCATTAGGACTCAACGGCCTTACTTAATTGGCACATGAGGTGTGTAATTAACAAATCCTTATATTTGTAGTGTTTTGATATATTAAAATGAGGCTATTAACATGTTTAAGATGCAATATGGATCCATAAATGATTGAATAAACTCCCTCTCGTTAATAATAATAATAATTTGCTTCTGCTTGATAACTCACACCAATTAAAATAAAATGAACTTTTTATCCTTTATCATTCACCTCCTTATATTGCTCAGCATGTTTCTCATGAAGGAAGTTAGGTCTTGTCATGGAGAGTTAATTTAAAATGAAGACCAACAAATCATAAAATTACACTAAAGCAACCATACCGGAAAATGACTCATTAATGATGAAATTACAATATTAATTAAATGAAAGAGATCACATCAATGCCTCACTGGACATATATGTCAAATCTTTTATTGTTTTGCACAACTCAAGTACTCTTAAAACTAGAAAATACACTTATAAAGAAGATAAAATCAATCTTGTCTTGAGCATTCTATCTAACTCCTTCACAAATCTCTCCATGACTTCATCAGGTAACATTAAAGGTATCACTACACCTTCTTGTCCTTCAGCATTCTTATAACGTATAACAAAGCTTGAAAAATTTATTGCATTTGTTGGACCACCATACACAGCCTTTCCCCACCCAAAATCGACATCGCAGAAGCCGGCTCGGGTCACATCTGACATACTAAAATACCCTTCACTTTTGTAAGGAGGTCGTCCCTTAATTGTCATGAAATCTGCCCAAGAGTGTATGTACTCCTCGGTCACATCATTTTTTGCTTTTTTCACTAACTCTAAAGCATATCCTAGTGAGTTCCTTCGTAGCTTCCCAGCAGTGGTCACAGCCAATGGCAAGGCCGTGACATTACCATAATAACCTTTTGGCAAAGGAGGGTTGAATTTGGAACGACCATTCACAGTACATTTTATACGAACTTTATCATCATCATCAAGTTGTAGAGCCATTGTGCGACATCGCCATACAAATGCAGTGATGATTTCAAACTTAGAATATTCACGTGAATGATGAGGGATTTGGGATCGAATCAAAGCAACTTCATTAGGTCCAAAGAAGAAAGAACGTGAAACCATGTTTCCAATGCGGTCAATATTTTCTTCAGTATTGGAGACTTCTTTTTCGTATTTAGCAAGCATATCACTCATTACACGTGGTGGATCTCTTGCACTTAGAAGCTCCCTACACCATATTGGTGGAGTTGAAGGTTGACATGCACCACGAGCGATTTCAGCTAATGCGTTCATAAATTGAAGCAGACCAACAGCATCACACATTGTGTGATTAAAGCGTATAGCGAAAATAAAACCATTGCATTTCAAACGTGTCACCTATGTATGTGGAGAGTTATAAAAAATTTGAGACAACATATACCATTATAAATTGATTGAATCTGGAAATTATTGAAACCTTACTTTTACTATCACAAAACTTTAATCAGCTTTAATTTTAAATGATACATTTCTTATTTTATTTATACGGCATTTCTAACGTTTTTCACACAGACAGAGTAAAATGTTTAACCTCAATAATTATATATGCTTTAAAATTTGATAACTTTCTAACTTTACTTCAATTTAATATCAACTATATCACATGAAAATAAAATCAACACATCATAAATAATAGGTAAAATTGTACGTTCAATTGAAAAATTTAATGAGATGTCCTATAAATAGAACCAAATGAATTCTATCTACCCTATAAATAAGACAAAAGGAGTAACATTTAAAACTTAACCACAAAGTCGCTCAAAATTACATACTCCCATAAATTATATTTGTGTGTAGCTGACTTCTCAAAGTTTAAAATATATGCATATAAACCCTCTAAATGTTAATATATACATGTGTAAATAAGTAATGACCAAAACTATAAATAGAGGAATAATTTCTATAAATATAAAAATTTAAGAGAACTCATTTTAGCCAATACTATTTATGCATAACATAAAGTTTAGGTGATCGTATAACTTTCCCTATATTTTGACATATGGGAAGTTAGATTAACCTGATTCAAACAGAGGGGTGTTTATAGGAAACAATGACAGGAATGCTGCATTATTTTGCCAAGAGCCACGCTTTCTTACTTATTTTACCTATTTAAACATTTTAAAATACTAAGTCATAGTGTACTAAAAATTAGAGAAAAATACGTTAACATCTCTTACCACTACCACAGAATACACCTATAGCGGCGCTTTTTTGACCCCTATAACGGCGCTTTTGAAGTGCCGCTATAGCTAGCGCCGCAATAGGTCAGGTGACCTATAGCGGCGCTTACAAAGCGCCGCTATAGGTGACCATATAGCGGCGCTTTATTACCAAAAAGCGCCGCTATAGGTATGTTTTAATTAATTTTTTATTGAAACTGAAAAGGCCTATACCGGCGCTTTTTACAAAAAGCGCCGGTATAGGACCATCTATACCGATGCTTTTATGTCTTAAAGCGCCGGTATAGGCCTCTCTATAGCGGCGCTTTTCTTAAAAAGCGCCGCTATAGGTTTTATTTTTTTAAAAAAATAAATCAATATTGTTTTTTCACATGCACCTACATCAGTGCGAAAATTTCAGCACTGGAACTCAACAAAAAACATAATACTCCTAATTCAGAATGGTTTTTTATGTGCTTATTGTTGTAACTTAATACAACGAGTATAAACAAGAAATCAAAATTATTTTTCCCTTTTTCCATTATATGTGCTTAGTGTTGTAACTTAATACAATAAGTAGAAACAAGAAATCCAAATTATTTTTCCCTTTTTCCATTCCTATACAATGAGTAGAAACAACAAAATCTAGGTACCGAAGAAAAAAAAAGCTTCTACCATTTGAGATTCGTGAAATCACCTGGAAACTTGGAGCTCCATAATCTACAACTGTAAATGATTTCTCCAGAAATGGCAGTGAGAGAAAGAGAATGCGATATGCCAACAAAAAAGAGAGGTAAATGGTGAGAAGCTAAGAGAGAAGAGAGAATATTTGAGGAAAGGAGGAGAAACTTACAAGTTGTTGATCAAATCCCTTGTGAAGAGAGAAGAGAGAGTGGGACAGGAAGAGCAAGAAAGAAGAGAGAAGAAAAAAATGAGAGTGGAATGTGTTAAGAGAGAGAATAAATAAGAAAAAGTCACGTGCACCTATAGCGGCGCTTTTTAAAGAAAGCGCCGCTATAGGCACCAAAAACTGGAGGGAAAGTTTCCCTCCTTTTTTATATTTTGAATTTATAACCTATAGCAGCGCTTTCTTTAAAAAGCGCCGCTATAGGTGCATGTAATATTTTTAAAAAATACAAATTGATATTTAATTTTTAATTAATTATTTAATATTTAACTAAAATATTCCTATTCATTTTTAATAAAAATTATTTTTTTAGAATTTAAAAAAAATAATAAAGAATATAAAATTTTAATATTAAATATTAAATAATTAATTAACAATTAAATATCAATTTGTATTTTTTAAAAATATTAGGTGCACCTATAGGGGCGCTTTCTTTAGAAAGCGCCGCTATAGGTGAAAATTCGAAAATAAAAAATGGGGGGAAACTTTCCCTCCATTTTTTGATGCCTATAGCGGCGCTTTCTTTAAGAAGCGCCGCTATAGGTGCACGTAATATTTTTATAAAATACAAATTGATATTTAATTTTTAATTAATTATTTAATATTTAATATTAAATTTTTATATTCATTATTATTTTTTTAAATTCTAAAAAAATAATTTTGATTAAAAATGAATAGGAATATTTAATTTAATATTTAAATAATTATATTAATATTTAATATTAATTTTTTATATTAATAACCTATCCCGGCGCTTACAGACACAAGCGCCGGGATAGGTTTTCTAGTAAAAAAAAATAAAAAAAAAATTAATATGTAAAGTCTATAGCGGCGCTTAGTTTTATAAGCGCCGGGATAGGTTAGACCTATAGCGGCGCTTATTTAAGTAAGCGCCGGTATAGGTCTTTTAAACCCTATAGCGGCGCTTATTTAAGTAAGCGCCGGTATTGCTGCGCCGCAATAGCCCTATTCTGTAGTAGTTACAGTTTACCTTGATTACATTGACCGCTAATTTATACTCACTCCATTCCTAAATATAGGATCTAGTTGATTTTTTTGGAAAATTTTAAGAAAGCTAAATAAGTTGGTCATAAATTGGTTTGCATGAATTTTTTATAAACTAGTTTATTTGACTATGCTAACATATAATCTAATAATATATAAAATACGTTATGATTAAATGGCTTATTTAATTTCCTTAATTTCTCCAAAAAAAGTCAACTAGATCTTATATTTAAGAACAGAGCAAGTATATTTTAAAAACGTGTATTTAAATCCAAACCGTTAATTCTATAAGGAATGTTCAAAAGGATATCTAAATAAATTTATTCACTGATATATTCTTCATCTCAATAAAATTTGAATTTTGGCTAAAATTATTTCAAAGAATTAAAAACTTTCCTTTCATTTTCTATAATTTTAATTTTTTTGTGAATAGTTATTTATTTATATTTTTTTTATCATATTGGGACAAAAATACTTAGTTTACAGACATATAAAAACTTTATTTGAAAAATGATTAATTATGCTAATAAGTAAATACTTGACTGAAAATGTTTATAAACGAACGCAGTCATTTAAAAACTTTAAATTACAAATTTAAATTATTCATATAATTTTTTGAACTTATAATTAATATAGGACCTAGTTGACTTGTTTTTTAGATTCCTAACAAAGTCAAATAAGTTAATTATAAATTTTATTTTCCTAAATATTTTCTCTAAATTAGTTTATTTGACTTATAAGCTAACATATAATTTAATAACATACAAAATATGTTATGATTAAGCAACTCATTTAATTTCCTTAATTTCTCTATAAAAGTCAACTAGGTCTTATATATATTTAGGAATGGAGGAAGTATAATTTATACTGTATGATAAACAGTACAAAATTTAATCATTCAAAAGAAATCTAAATAAATAAATCGCTAAGCTAAAATATACATTTAGTCATTTAAGTATACATCAAGTCTTTTTTTGATCCCTTAAGTTTGAAATGTGCAATGTTAATTCTTTTTTTTATTAATGTCATTAGTTTTATTAAACAAAAAATGCTAACTCAACAAATCTAAGATGTGATTTTAGATTCAACAAATGTGATAAAAATTAAAATGGTAAAACTTCATGATATAATCAAAATTACTGAATTTTATAAAATATTGGAAAATATAATTTATTATATAATTATTTTTTTCTTTGTGTGAACATCCCTCTTTGAGAAAAAAAAATTGAAATAAATTTTATGTTAAGTAAAGGCATTTTATTTGGTCAAAATAAAAGTTCAAGATTCAATCTTAGCGACCAACTGCCTATTTAGATTGATGAAGAATTGAAAATAGAATTGTGCGTGTTTATATTATAAGAAACTTGTGTAACATGCATTTTTAAAATAGAGGATCGGAAGTGTTTCTATAATTTATTAAAATATGAGTGTAGTTGATGTATTTTAATCTAAAATTCATATAATAGCTTGTCAAAGTGATATGAATATTTACATTTTTGTATCATGTGCTAAATATTTTATAACCTACTCAAAGTCTAATCAATAATCAAAGAAAATATTTTAATGAACAAGAATTTAACTCAAAAAACTAACATCGAAAGTCTTTAAGGGTTTGAATTTTCTTAAAAATAGTTTACAAGTATGTTAAAAGTACACAAGGCAAGCTCTCTTTCAATAACTATATCATTAAGGTGCAATTTTATCGCGGAAGTAACCATTTAAGAGTATTAGGTAACCAAAAGTTTTTCATGAACCAATTTTATCCTAAAAAGTAACTAAAATATAACAATTTTGCTAGTTACCCTTAAAATATTGATCAACAATGTTCGCTTGTTAACAATTAGAGCAAAATTGCTCTAAAAAAATTTCAAATAGGTAACGCTCTTACATAACTACATCTAGAACAAAATTTCACTTTAACCCATGGTTATAGTTGTTAGAACGACTAAAGAGAAGACCTAACCTGAATAAGGAGAAGTGGAGCATTAAGAATATGTGAAGTTCCAGGCACATCATAAAGAAGCTCTTCCATGCATGGAAACGGAGGATGAAGATCACCAAATTCTTCCAGAGTGACATCAGCATCAGCCTCAATGAAAACGACGCCGTCACCATTGCAGTCCACCATGAGTTTCCCATTATGCCCTTGCCGGAGCCTACCGGCGAAGGGATAGTAAAAGACAAGAGTGTCAGCCAAAGCTTTTCTAATAATCTCAACTACATCTTTTCCTCTCATTGAAGGATTGCCACCATAGAATTGGATCACCGGAACTAGATGTCTTACGTTCCCTTGGTCGTCGATGTCTGACAAAAGCTTCACCTCACGTGGCGTCGCCTTCGCCGGAGCCACCATCTCCGGCTGACGCCGACGCACTGTGAATGAAAGACTTGGTGGTGCCAATGCCGCCATTAGGTAATATGGATATGAATTAATGCTGAAGATATGGTTTATAACTGGTTGGTTTGCTGGAGCATATGCATGCGTTTATATAAATATAGAAGGACCAGCTAGATTAGCAGGTTCATGCATGTGAGTAACATTGTTTTTTTAAACAAATTCAAAATAAGGGACAGTTCTCGAAAGATAAAATGTGAACACATTCGACACATGCATACATAATAATTAAATTTATGGTTGATTGTTTGCGGTCAACTCATCATGATTATCATATATGTATTTATTAATTTTGTGCATTTTTGGTCATGATTACTTACTTGTACACACATATATATATATATATTTAAAGGACATATTTATTATTGCTTTAAACTAATTTATGGACATCATCTCTAGGTAGATAAGTTTCATTGTTGTAGGCAAATGTGTCCTTCTAGCCCTTTTAAATTTACACATTTTCCATTTTGGTATTCTAATTGACTACTCTTTTGTAAACTGCAGTTTTAGTCCCTTAATTAATGTTTTTTTTTTTACCAGATATTCCCTTAATGTTAACACTTTGTACTTGTACTATAAACATAAAGTTGATGTAAATTTAAAGGGTCAAACGTATACTTTAGTGAAATTTTACAAACTATCTTTTTCACTTTCAATCCTTTTATCGTTAGTTTGATTAACAAAAAGTTTTAGAATTGAAATGTCACATGTTGTAATTAAAATTGAATATATTCTTTATCGATTGTGTTAACATTCATATTATAATTACATAGATAGATATTTTGGGCGTGTTTTGGGCGTGTTTGGCTCTGCTAGGGCTTGGAGATTGGTGGGATTTGGCTTGGGCTCGGAGCTTCAAAAAGATTTGGGCTTCCTCTCTCGGTTTATCTCTTCCATCTTCATTATCCTCTCTTGTTCTGATTTGTAGTGTTGTATATATATGCTCCGTTGGAGTTGTAGAACATGAGTAGCTAAATAATTTGATTCTAGGATTATTTTGAACCCTTGTATGTATTGATTCTTGATTCCTCCTCTTGATTTGTGATTAATGATATCTGTGTGCTTATTTTACCCCGTTCTTAATGCTTCTAAGTGCCTGATCACCATTTAGATGTTGTGTTCGCTTGATTTATGACTCGAGAGAGCTAGGTTGAGTGTAGAACTTGGGTAGAGTAGTGCAAGAACCAGAAGTTTGCATGACGAACGGATGGTTTTGCTGGTAAGATAGAGATATACTTGCTAGCCTTGCATAGTCACATTAGGGTTGGAGTGTGATAATTGGGTCCTATCAAATTGTGGCAAGAGATTGTGCAAAGAATAGGGCTAAACACTTGTTCTTGACTCGAGAGAGCATTACAAGTACTCTATGAACCCTAGATTAGCACGTGGTTTCGTTGAGAGCTTCTTGAGGGGAGGTTAATTGAGTTTTGAGAAGTACAAAGGGGGATAGATAATCCTAGGACTCTTTTTATCCTTGAAGTTGGGGAATCACTTGTTTATATTTTATTTTCTTATTTAATTTTCAATCTCAACATTTGTTTCACTCAAATTGGGCGAGAGTGTGATAATCATTGTTTGACCGGGTTTTGGACAAATCCTCGTGGGAACGATACTCTACTCATCATTTTATTACTTGGCGCGACCCGTGCACTTGCGGCGCGTGGCGAACAAGGGTTTATTAAGGTCTTAGGGTGACATTTATAAATTAAAAAAGCTTATAAATAAATTCAGGAGGCCAGATGTATTTTTAATAATTTTTAAGGTTTATTTTCTTTATTAATTGATGAAAAATAGTTAGAAGATGAATTCAAATAAGGGGATATTTAGAACCTTGGGGTATTGTTTAGTATTTAAAAAGCCTTATAAATAAATTTGGAAATTAAAGCACATTTAGAGAAGTTATTTTAGTAGTAAATTCAGATTTATCTAACAATGGTAATGGTAAATAAAATTACCATTGAAGGGCAAAATGGGAACTTGAAAATATCTCCAATTATATACACTCACACATGTTCCTTCCTCCACACACTCCCTCTCTCTCTGTTTTCCCTCAAACCCGACACCCCTCTGATAAGCTCCTAAATTTCACATATTTCATCACATTTTTCCCCATTTGTGTATATATTTTTGAAAGTGAAGTTTTGAAATGGACATAAAAATTCAAAGAAAAACTTTAACGAAGAAGAAAGATTGCATGCATGAAATTTAGAGCTTAATGATTCTTTGCTTACTAATTTGTGTGTGTTGTTAAATTGTAAAGCTCATCAACCCTCTTTTCCGTCTTGTATAGGAATAGGTGATAAAGTGAGAAAGTCAAAGAGACACAAGTGGCTCTGGAAAGGCAGAAGGAGTGGGAAGAAAAACAAGAGACCAGGAGCAAAGTGATCTTACCGCGGCGAGCCCACAGTGAGTAGATGTCTCCTCTGGATGCCATAATCTTTTCGCCGTGACTTCGTGGCGAGATCTCTTAAGCTGTGCGTTTTACTTAACTTACGCTGTCTGAAAAAGATAATAAGCATTGATTTCGAGCAGACACGGGCAGAGAGCATTTAGGGCACCTTTTGGGACATTTTGGAGCTTGAAAGAAGAGTGGGGAAGAGCTAGGAAGCTTGGAGAATCTTGGAGAGATTCAAGTTTGTGATCTTGGTTTCTTTTCTTCTTCCCTTTTCTCTATTTTTTGTCATGAATCTTCTTTTACTTTCTATTTTTGTTTCTTATTTAATCATGTGTAACTAAATCCCTTTTCTAGGGTTACTTTGAACCATTTGATGGATTGAACCTTGTATTTCCTTCCTTTGATGTATTTAATGAATGTTTATGTGTGGATTTTCATCTTGCTTTATAATATACAAGTGCTTGATCACCACTTGATGTGTTAAATGAGGTATAACTTGAGAGAGTATATTTTGTTTTAGAACTTGGGTGAAATCATGTTAGACTTGAAATTTATGGTTTTAAATGGATGGTTAGTTGGTAATATAGAGATATAATTACTAACCTAACATTGTTCATATGAGGTTGATGGAACATTTATGACTAGCATTAATTGTGACAAGAGATTGTGCAATTAATGCATGTAAAAATTTGATTTTGGCTTGAGAGAGCTTTTTCAAATGAAATTGAACCTTGAACTCATGCATTGAATTCATTGGGTACTAAAAAGGGAAGGAATTTATGAGGTCATGAAGTTAAATGGGGATGAGTAACTCTAGGCTTTCTTATCTAGTTTGTTAAGTGTTTCTAAATCATTTTTCTCAATTACAACCCTTATAACTAAAATCTTAAAAAGAAGCAACCTTTTAGTGATTTATCTTTACATGTTAACTCTTCAAACCACAACTTTGTTTGGCTCAACTTAATTCAATACATTAAGCCTTCTGCTTGATCGCATTTGTAACCAAATCCCTGTGGGAACGATATTTTTCTTATCACTTTATTACTTGATGCGACCCGTGCACTTGCGGTGACCGAACACCCTCTCTCACTCTCCTCTCTCTGTTTCTTCGACATTCAAAAGGTGGATCGAAGACGGCGATTCCGGCTGTGACTTGCTGCAAGAAGCAGGGAAAATGAACGGGGAGCTTGGATTAACCTAGGGTAAATATTTTTTCTTCGTTTCCTCTTCTCCTCTGGCTAATTCGAGTGAGTTAAAGGGAGAGTGGCTGGAATTATGGGGGGTTTGAAGCTTCTACATACATAAAAAGGAAGCTTATGACTCGACTAAAGGTACTCTTTAAGTGATTTTCTGAGTGAACATTATTTTGGGTCCGATTTCTTTTAATTTGTGATTCAGGTACTTTTCATCCGACGCTCTTTTCTTTGATTTCTGGGTGTGTGTTTCTTGAAACCTTAACTAATTGTGATTAGGAGTAAGTTAGAGTATATTTAGAATCTGGGAGGTGTGATTTTGGAAGTTTGGAATTGTTTAATTTTTTTTCTTCATCTCCCCTGTTTGTCTGAGCTTCATCCTCTTTGTGTGGTTCGATTGTTGTTCTTCTCTCTTTGGTAATAACGCTTTAAGCATAAGGAAAGGATGATGCAATTGATGAATTTGATTGAGTATGTGAATTTGTGGTAAACTTTCTTGTTTTGCTTGTATTGGGTCGACGGGTTCAATGGCAAGAAGGAGGAGGATATGTGATGTTTAATTAGTAGGAATGATGTTTAATTGGATGTATGAAATTGTTATAATTTTTCTTCTTCTTGGCTGCTCTTGATAACTCCCAAGAATTCATGTAATTTCAGCACATTTTCCTTGAGTTTTATGCAATAATTGATATATTTTGGACACTCAAGATAGAAAATATTCATTTGATTTTGGTTGCACATTATTGTTCATTTGTGTAGATTTTAATCATATTTCTAATTAGTTGCTTATGTTGTTTTTTGTAAATATTGTAGGAATATTTTGATACAATAACCAAGGGATCCCGGATTAAGAAGGACACTTAAAAAGGGGAGAATTTGGGGCTAGAAGCTGAAATTTCAAAAAAAAGGGAAAAATAGAAGTTTCTGGATGAATTGTAAAAATTACAGAAAAGGACCTCGAAATTCCCAAATTACAGACAGGTCACCGAATTTCAAAAAATACAGACAGGTCCCAGCTTGCTGCGGCGAGCCGACTGCGAGCCCAAACCCCCCAAAAAGTGGCAGAAACACTTGCAGCTCGCCGTGGAGAGCAGACTTCGCTGCTGCGCATTTTTTGACAGAAGATGGGCATTTTAAGTGATATAAAAGCTAGGGTTTCGTTCTTGGCCATCATTCTTCGACTTCTGGGCATTCTTGGGGGTGTTTTGCTCTGCTAGGGCATGGAGCTTGGAGGGGATTGATCTTGGGCTTGAAGCTTTGAAAAGATTTGGGCTTCTCCTCTTGGTTTATTTTCTCTATCTTTATTCTCTTCTCTTGTTCTCTATTTCTGTTTGTATATATATATATATGCTCCCATGGAGTGTTTGAACATGTGTAGCTAAATACTTTGATTCTAAGATTATTTTAAACCCTTGTATGGATTAATTCTTGATTCCTCCTCTTAGTTTGTGATTAATGAGATATATGTGTTTGTTTTACTCTTTTCCTAATGCTTCTAAGTGCTTGGTCACCATTTAGATGTTGGGTTCACTTTATTGATGCTTGAGAGGGCTAGGTTGAGTGTAGAACTTGGGTAAAATAGTGCAAGGACTTGAAGTTTGCATGATGAATGGATGGTTTAGTTGGTAAGGTAGAGATATACTTGCTAACTTTACATAGTCACATCAGGGTTTGAGCTTGATAATTAGGTTTTATTAATTGTAGCAAGAGATTGTGCGATTAATGAGATCAAATACTTGTTCTTGACTCAAGGGAGCTTTTACAAGTACTCTATGAATCCTAGATTAGCACATTGTTTTGTTGAGAGCATCTTTGAGAGGAGGTTAATTGAGTTTTATGAAGTACAAGGGGGATACATAATCTTAGGACCCATTTTATCCTTAAAGTTGGAGAATCACTTGTGTATAATTTTATTTTCATTTAGCATATGTTTATTTTCATTGTTAATATCCAATCTCAACATTTCTATCACTCAAATTAGGTGAGAGTGTGACAATCAACTATTGACCGGGTTTTGGACCAAATCCTCGTGACAGAAACTGCGATATCAGTGACGATGATAGAAACAACGAAGTCACCGACGACGACATAAATAGTGATGTCACCAATGACAACGGAAACGACGACGTTACCGATAACGACAGAAACCGCGATATTAGGAATGGCGATGGAAAACATGTCACTGATGACAACGGAAACCGCAACATCACCTACAATGGTCGTGAAGTTATTGACCATGACAGAAACTGCAAAGTCACCGACCGGTATGGAAATTACAACATTACTTATGGCTATTATTATCATAAAATTATGAGCAACTATTTTAAACAATTGTCATAGTTTTATTTTGTTTTCAATACTATTTTTAAAAAGTTACCAAAATGGATTTTTTTTCGTTGCTAAAACATATTTTAGAAAACTATTCGCCAAACATATTTTTTTGTTTTCTTGTTTCCAAAACTTGTTCTTAGAAATTGTTTTTAAAAACAAAAAACAAAACCAAGAAGCCCCTTAGTTTCTTTCTAGATTAACAATCTAATAAATTCGGAGTTCGTCTAATATTCTTAAGAGATTAAAAACGCTCTGTCTAGTTAAAGGTTAATCTTTTATTCTTACAATCTATAGCTATTGAGTTAATAAAAAAAATTTAAAAACCAATATTAGTTTGACAATATTAACTAGGTTGATAGATGAATCTCTTCTCTATCAACAATTGAATTGTTTTGAAAAGGTTAACTAATATGACCTCATCTGGGGTCTATTGCGTCATATTTTCTCTCAAGCATTCTAACAGAAACCTAATAAGAATTTATCAGGAACTTATAGAAAATATAGAAAATATTTAAGATTTAAATCAACAATGAAATTCATTTAAACTAAAAAGAAGAAAATAACAGGGGAAAATGACAAACAAATCCCTTCCAAATTCAAAATCCCAAAAATATATAAATATAAACGAATATTTATAAAGAGAAGGCAGATTAGTGGCCAATATTTATAATAATATTTCTCAAAAATGTTGTGAAAACATACTAAATCTTAGAAGAATCTCACTGTCACGATGCTTTATGTGTGCCTTGCAACTAAACCATTGGTTTAGAAATATAGCATGCCTTGCCAAGGTAAGATAATAATATAGTAAAGCTTATATTAAAGCATATAATAAATGGACTCAAAGGCTCTACAAAAAATTTGACTTTCAGTGGCGACTTTTGCGGTGACAAAAAGTCGCCGTGAAGTCACCGCCTATGTGATCGTCACCAAAAGTATTGGCAACGACTAAAAAAGTCGCCGCCGAAAGTGTAATTTCTGTCCTCGCCAAATTGTTCAATATTCACGGTGACTTTTTGTCGCCGTTAAAGCTAAGGAATTAGAGGCGACTTTTGTCACCAATGAAACCCTATTTTTTAAAAAATTTATATTAGCTGATATTTGTTTCTCACTAAATGTATATCCTATAACAACAACAACCAAGCCTTATCTCACTAAATGGGGTCAGCTAATGGATCGCATAACGCCATTGTGTTCTATCGGTAACCAAATCTTTAGATATATTATTTATTAAAAGATCTCGCTCTACAACTTCACTGAGTGTAAGCCTCAGTCTCCCTCTTCCTCTCTTAATCGGACTTCAGACTGTTTGATCTATCCTCCTCACTGGTGTATCTAATGGCCTTCTTTGTATTTAAATGTATATCCTATAAACAAATAAATAAACCACTTAAAAATTAAATATGGGCAAACAACAATACATTATACTAATAAAATAAATTATATTGTAGTCCCAAAAACAATCTTATACATAATATTCAAAGTGGAGATCAACATAGATATCAAGTCGGATGAAAAAACTAAGGGATACTAGAAAAAGGAGCAAAGGTATTGGGATTTGCTTGCATGTTTTTCATCAAGGCAGCGAATTGAGCTTGAATTTTTTTGTTGCATTTTTTTCCCATTGCGTACGCTCTTCTTCCTGCTTTGCTCACTCTACTGCACGTTCTTCTTCCATCTTTGCACGTTCTGTAGCAAGGTTTGCCTCATACTTTTCTCACTCTTGAATTTTTTTATCAAAGTCTTGTTGTAACTATATTTGCACTGGAGGACTTAGTAGTAAGGTACCTAGTATTCGGGGGATAATGAAATGTAAACCACAATTTAAAAGAATCAGAAATCTGTAACGCACAAGAAAAAAAGACAATGAATATTAGAGAAATGTTAACATAGAATGTGGCATTACAAAGTAAAAGGTCTTAATGTGCAACAAATATATGGGCTTGTGTTCCTTTGAACTATAACTTTTTGGTGGCATATCTCATCTCATTTATATAATAAAATTCCAGTAGTATATAACTGTGTATCAATACAGTTTGCTATTCAAAAGAAGTCTCCACATCTACAATATAGTAAGTATTATGTTATAAGGTGATTTTACACCTTATTATCGTTAAAAAAGCTGCAGACAAATAGCATTGCCATCTTACATTAGCCAGACCTGTGTAGATGAAGTTAAAAAAAATCCTATCCCTCCAAAATAAATAACTGTCTGGTCAGTCCCAGCAGTTTCATGCAAAATATTGACAATATATCGATAATATAGAGAGCTTGTCAGGAAGGAAGGATAGAAGCAAAATGGTTTCTACAAACTGTAGCAATTTAGGCAGCAAGATATCAAGTTTAACGCAGCACCATTCAAAGAGCAAAACAGATCAATAGGAACAGCAACCACTGAAGTTAAAATCAACATAAATCAGGGACATCTAACAACATAAGGAAGCACCAAATCATCATCATCATCATCAATATATAATATAAATCTAATCCACCATCCTCCTCCAAACTTTTTGTTTTTAAGCACATTTCACTATTCATAACCTTCTTGTGAATAGTATTTAGTTAGATTTAAGACACAAAATACTATTCATAACAAATACTTGTACCTTTACCTTTTTTCAAATCAAAAAACAAAATTCAACATTCCAAATTACCATGTTTAATTTCCAAATCCAAATTCCAAATTTTAAATTCCCATATCCGATCTTCCATTCATACAGTCAAGGATCATACGTTCATTTACAACAATTTTCTATTTAGATAAAAAATACCTTACAAATACAATTTTGCACCTTTTCCTATTTTCGTTACCACCAAATTACGTTTCCTAATTACAATTACAAAACTGTACCATATACTTATTTACACATATATTTTTTTATTTTTTTATTTCTTATTGTTATTCTTAATCTAAAACTGCGAATTGTTAACACCGCAAAAAAAAAAAAAATTGGACAACTTACTAAATTTATAAATTAATTTTTCAGTATATATTGTTGGACCACCCATCTTGCTTGCTTGCATACTGAAAACCTGGGAATAAGTACTGATTTGGCCAATTTACCAAATTTATAAATTAATTTTTCAGTATATATTGTTGGACTACCCATCTTGCTTGCTTGCATATTGAAGACCTGGGAATAAGGACTGATGTAACCAAGAACTCCCAGTAATATACTATATCACCAGTCACCAATTACCATCACCATCACCATCACCAATACATAAAATATAAATATAATATACCATCTTTCCCACCTTGAATTCAAATATTCCCGCCCAAAACAAATAAAAAAATCAGCTATAATTAATTAATTAATTATTATTAATATATATCTCTTCCACCTTCCTTTGCCTCGAGATCTGTCCTTTTCCGTTCTCCCTCTCACATTTCGTTGTCCGGATTTCAAATGCTCAACCTGACATTACTTGCCAATCAATATATATAACATTCAATATTACATGCTCCCTTCCATTTCGTGCTTCCAAAGTCATCTCTTCACTCAAAAAGAAAAACGTCATCTCCCCATGTCTAGAATGCCTTGGGATGTGGGCTGCTACTCCCTCCAAAATCCTTTCCCCCTCGATTTTGAATTCAAAATGACTTGCCTTCTTTCCCGCCAGTATCGCATTATAAAACCCTTCTTTTGCCCTGCGTTACTTGCTTTGTTTTTGGGCTTCTACAGTTCCATATTTTATGTATTTGTGAGTTATTTAGACCATCAACAATAGCCACCCATCTCCGCCATTATTATTGATTCTATATGTCTAAACCTGCAGGAAATGGCTGAATCGGACTGCAACAATGATGTTCTGGCATTAGCATTTCAGGTGAGATACAACTGTATGGAGGGGTGATGGTGAGGAAGATTAAATCAACTTATGGCGGGTGCTTTTGTTCTGTTTCTCTACTTTTTAGCCTTTTAATCTTTTTATATCAAGTTTACAGCATATACAAATGATTCTAAACACTAATCAGATAAGAAGGTGGAGAAGAATGACCTAATCCTCCGGCGTTTGCGATGGCGATATCGCAGACCTCCGGCGACTCTCTCTCTCTCTCTCTCTGGATGAAAAGTTGGGCCATATGTAAGCAAAAAAGGCATGAAAAAGCTTCTTTATGTGCATATTCCTCCTTTCCATCCATTAGTTGCAGTCGTTCTGTTCTCTTTTATATGCTTGAATATTACTACTTTATTCTATACTAGAAGAACCATTAATGTAATATTCCCCGAAGGTAGTTTGTCAAATCCGGGTATTTTTTGGTGTACAAGTCAGTGACCATTAAACCAAGGCGGTTGAAGCTATGAAGGAAGGGATTGAATAAATCTAGCCTTCTCGGCATTTGGTCTGAACCCAGGAGGCACTTGAAACCCTCCGGAATGAGTTCTAGAGACAGAACCAACAATGCCTCCTCTATGCATGTAATATAAAGGGTGCCTCCGGAGAATGTCATAGCTGACATATTTTCTCTCTCATCCATGCACGTAGAGATCTTTGACTAATACACTATTCATGCTCTCAAATCTGAGGATGAGATAAGATGTATACAGAGATATGAAAAGAATGCTGAGAAAATGATAGGATCTGAAGATGATTTGATGGAAGGAAAAATTGCAGAGTAAAAAGAAGCACAGGACTCGAAAGAACAGAGGTTGAAAACATTTTCATTGGATTAAGAACCTTGCACAGGTTTCAAGATTGAGGATTAGAATCAATTAATATTGGTTGAAGAAATAAATAAAAAAGAACGCAAACCACAAAAAATATATGACTCAGTAGGCTCATTTTCACCTCTTTTGCCCTCTTAAAATTATATGGGTTTAAGAAAGAGCTCATTTACATTATGTAAATCTTTATTGAATTTTATCTATCATAAAGACAAAACAATTCACACAAATGGGAAAACAACCTCTTTTCTACAACTTACTATTTTGTTAAATATTCTTTCATTTATTATGTGTCATTTAAATCTTCATTTTCCATTTATATTTATATCTTCATTACTCCCTCTGGTCCAAATATAAAATTATTTTTACTTTTTTTTTGGAAGTTAAGGAAGTAAATTAGACCACTAAATTATAACATATGTCACATAAAATTAGATTATAGGATACTTTATAAATAAAATAAATTAGTTTTAAGAAAAAAAAAATTTTAAGACTAAAACTACTTTCTTTTTGGATTGAAAGAAAAAATTAAAAAAATAAAAATGATCTTATAATTAAAACTTAAGAAATTATTTTAGTCACCAGTCGGTTGTAAGGAGAGTAAGAGAAGGCATGCTTTTCTTTTGGATAAATAATAAAGTGACGGCATGTGATTGCAGAGGGGAGGTTTCCATGTTTCGGCCACTCATGTAAGGTTTTGTAGCAGAGGGTCTGCCATATTTTGTCTCTTAGTGGGACATATTAGTTACCTATTGGTTAACAATTCAACTCAATGTTATATGGGGTCAAAAAGGTTCAAGTCAAAACATTCATAAACGAGATTTTATTTTTAATAATATATAAAGTCAAAACATGCAATTAAATCCAAGGCACTAAGAATTTATAGTTGGGAACACCAATTCTTAGTATTAACTTTTCAATTTGTGTGGATTGAGAAGTTTGTAATGATTTATTCTAGACCGTCTTTTTATAGTTATGTTTTAAACTGATTTTACAATGGGATGATTCACTAATGAAGTTTATGACAAATATTGTGCACTTTGAGAAGTTTATGAAATATTTGTTTTATAATTTGTGTTTAGTTTAGTTATAAAAAGTATTATTCAGAAAAAATGAGTATTTTTCAGGAAAGAGTATGGGAAAATGAGAATTTATATTCAAATTGAGATTAGAGAAAATTTAATTTGGCCCTTACATAGTTATTTTATATATCAAATAACCCCAAAAAAATATTCAATATCACTGCACCTTGTAGTGTATAAATGAAATATTTTTTTGGGGTGAAATGACTTTATTACCCGTCCCTTTTTTCTCTTTAGAGTTCTTATGGTCTTTGGAATACTTTCATTTATGTTGGAAATCAACATATTTGTTTTGGAATTTGTTATATATGTTTGGCAAATGACACATATTTTGTTGTTAATGTTATTTTCTTTTAAATGTTATTGTGCAGTGGTTTCACTTAGTCTCTTGAAATTAAGTTCATATGGACATGCATTAGAATATATAAGATAGAATAGGAAAATATTTCTTAAATGTTGACAAAATGTAAAGTTTAACCTTTTAGTATTAAGATCAATATATACTCCTTCTGCTCCATATTGTAAGTTTCATATTTGTGATGAGGTTTATCACAAAATATAAGTTTTATTTTGGGGTTGTCTAAGTATTTACTGCATTTTTTTAAGGACTTTTTCATTGTTTATCTTTTTCCTATATATTATCTTTCATTTTTATTATATTTTATTTATTTTCTCTTTGATATTTAATAATAAGAATAGTTTGAAAATAAATTAGATTACTTACATAATCATTGTTTTTAACTAATTTAAATAATTCAAATAATTTTTAATCAAATACAAATTAATTATTTGAAATTTATAATTAGAGAGTGATATGAAAGCTACTTTTTGACTATAATTCCATTCTGACTTTTAAAATAATATCCCATGAATCAAAAGCTTCAACCAATAGTCCCTCCCTCCTCTCGCTCCTTATTATAAGAGCCTGCCGCAAATGGAGTTTTTTAAGAAAATTGTCATAAGTTAGAAGAAAACTATAACTATGTCTTAAAAAAAAGTTTCTTCCAATATTACCCTTATTTTTAATGGGTCTATTAAGAGAGATAAAAATGAGTATAAAGGGAGTTGGGGTAAAATAAGAAAATGTATTAAGTGACGCGACAACCCAAGGTAGGTTCTTATATTTTGGACAAAAACAATTCAAAATTCGGGCTCTTATAACAATGATAATAAGGATCATAGGAGAGGGAGAAGCAATGTTCAAAAAACTGAACCGGACAAGTAACTGGTTCAAGGGTTAATGGTCTAACCGCGGGTTAGACCGGGTCAAACCGGACATATTCAAATATTATAATTTAATTTTCAATAATAGAATTTAATATATTATATTATTTTATTATTCATTTTATACTTTATAAAAACTAAATGGTGAAATCTTATACGTTTTATGATTACTTTTTTAATTAATATTTTGTATTTGTGGCTATTGAATGTTATTTTTTGAGCATATTTCTTAATTTAATTAAATATTAATTATGGAAATCAATTAGGCTTATATGCATTAATAAGTCCTAATAATAGGTAAATGGGAATTACGGAAATTAAAGGAGGTAATAGTGAAGCCCAAGCCCAAGCCCAGTCAAAAACCTAATATCACTAAACACACCTCACCTCCCACAGCATCTAAAGTCATCTCCCTTGCCGCTTGGAATGATAGAAGGAGCGACTTTTGTTCCTCCCCACAAACCAAGAGTTTGAACGGCGCCAAAGCAGAACAGAAAGGCATATTCCTCCTCTCCAGATCCGACGCCGTAAATTTTCTTCCACCCCATCTACGATCTCTATCTTGCTGCTCCCTTCAGATTTTTTGTTGACCCCATTCTTCCTAATCTCAGAGCTTTAGCAGCCTCTCTCTTCCTCTTTACTTTTATTGCCCTCTGTCTCTTCTTTTTCTTTCATCTGCTATTTCATTCTAGCTCTTGGTATTTTTTTAAAGGAACCGTTCAAGCCGCCTCACCCGACGGGTTAGCCGTTCTTCACCGAGTTAGGCCGGGTTTTTCCGGTCCATCCCGAGTCTGTTCCCCCTCTAGATTCACAGGCAAACCAGACCGGATTGGGACGCGGTTCATCGGTTCCCGACCTGAATCAGCCAATCCGATCCGGTTTTTTGAACACTAGGGAGAAGTACTTTGGGTGGTTCACCAATACACACACTTTTCAATGTCACCATCCATGAATTACCTTTCCCATCTTATTTACCTAGGCTGTGTTTGGATTAGTTTTTTTTCAGAAGGACTTTTTCAGAAGTAAGATTGGAAAAAAATCAGATTGTAAGAAGTGATTTATGTTTGGATTTGTGATGATAGAAGTGACTTATTTTTAATCTAACTTTTAAAACATGTTTGGATGATTATTTTTAAAAGTAAGTTTAGATGAAAATTACTAAAAAAGATATTATTGTTATTAAATAATACATATATAATATGCATATATTCTTATAGTTTAGAAAGAAAAAGTGAAATTTAGAGTTTTTTGAGGATTTTAAAGGCTTAGTTTCTCCCTTATTTTAAGGAAAATAATTTTAAAAAATTATATTTTTAACTCAAACGAGCATATTATTGGGGGAAATAGTTAGAGATTACTACCTCCGGTCCTAATTATAAGAGCCAGTTGACTTTTTTTGGGGAGATTAAGGAAGCAAATTAGACCTCTAAATCCTAATATATGCGAAATATAATTAGATAATATGATAGTTTATAAGTAAAATAACTTAGTTTTGAGGAAAAAAGACAAATATAAACATTTCATAGTGGTGTATTTTGCATCCTTAATTTTTCCAAAAAAAATCAACTGGCTTTTATAATTAGGACCGGAGGGAGTATTATGGTAAATTTCTGGAGATGAAAAAAAAATTTTATATTAAAAGAAAATATCTTATTTGAGAATTTTAGGGGAGTAATAGTCTAATTTTCCTATCCACTTTATTAAATAACACACAATAAAAGGCGTGGGACCCATCATTCTTCCTCTTTCTCTCTCTAAGAAGTCCTTTTTTAGAAGCTAAAAGCTCCTACCTGGCTTCTGACTTTTTCCTATGCAGAAGTCCTTTTAGGCCATAAAGATTTCTCAAACTAAAAGATGCCAAACATGTTTTCCCCACCTTCTTCTTCTCCATTTTCACCGAGCTTCTGGGCCCAGAAAAGCTATCCCAAACATGCACTTAGTGTTTGGATTGGCTTTTTTAGCCCAAAAAGCACGGGTGGGCCACAGAAGTGAAAATGTGGTTTTACATGATGTGTGAATTGGCTTCAAGAATGATATGCTTATTGGGTAGATTTGCTTCTACGGTTGAAGCAAAAAAACGGTGCTTTCACTTGGAGAAGTGCCGTGGGAGAAGGAGAAAAGAATGCATTGATTTTAATTAGGTAAGAAAATTAAACTACTAAACCCCTGAAATTCTCAAATAAGATATTTTCTTTTGATTTAAAATTTTCTTTTTATCTCCAAAAATTTAGCATAATAATGTCTAACTATTTTCTCCCGCAATATCCTTCTTTGAGCAAAAAATATAATTTTTTCAAATTATTTTCCTTAAAATAAGGAAGAAACTAAGCTTTTAAAATCCTCAAAAAACTCCAAAGTTCACTTTTTCTTTCTAAACTTTAAGAACATATACATATTATATATGTATTATTTAATAACAATAATTGCAGCTTTTTGCACCATTACAAAACAGTTAGATATTAATTAATTTTCTATTTACTAAATGCAGTTATTAGATGTTGAACAATGTTTTAGATTAGTAATTAACAGATGTTGAACAACGTTTTAGATTAGTTATCACTTAATCAATAGAGAAATAGGAGAAAAAGCTCCCCGCGCAACGCGCGGGTTCATATTGCTAGTTCACAAGAAATCTGAGGTTACAATGGACAAACACATGGCAGCAAAAAACACAAAAGATGCAGCAACAAAGTAGCAATCAAAACAACAGCAAAGCACACAATTCAGCAGCAAAATTGCTGCAGCAAAAACAGCAGCACATCTGCAATAATAAATCATTACCGTTGACACAATATTATATTATAGCTGTACACATGAATTAAACGTGCACAAGAAGCTTTTCAAGAGAACTGAAACCACAAATACTAAAGCACTAACCCCCCTGTTTTTTGGTATGCCATAATCAAAGAGTAAAGAAAATCAACATATAATACTCCATTGAGTTTTCAAAACCTCTGATTGAGTTCTTTCAAAAACAGTAAGAGTTTTCCATAGCATCTCACATAACTGTCATCACATTATCAGGCACTTATAGAAAATATTTAAGATTTAAATCAACAATGAAATTCATTTACTAATCATTTGACTAACTAGGGAATTAGATTTTCTCAACATCTAGCAGAATTCCTGAACAGATTTAAATCCATATATCTTCCTAATCAATCATTCATTCACCTTTAATCACCTAACACTTCAACCAATCACTTTAGCTCTTATTTAACATATCTTCTCCTTTTAGTCTTCCCTTTAAAGAACCCAAAGCTCATTTCAATAAAAATAAGCTTCTTAAAGCCTTAAGATCAAACTTCCTTAGTTCTATTAGACCATTTAAATACCTTCAAAGCTTTAATCCCAGAAAAACGGCAGTCCTTGCACGATAAAAGAATGAACCGAAAGCAAAATATATAAAGACCCATTGCAATAATTCCACCAAGCCACCCTCATTACAATAATAGAAGGGCAGCATCAACTTCAATAATTTCATAAATAAGGAACAGAAGACACTGGTTTCAGTAATTCAATGCGAAAAAAAGAAGTAAATAATGGATAACTAGGGAGTCATACGGCAGCAATTAGATATGATCTAACAAGACCTGTACCTTATCATTAACATTAGCACCTTTGAGCCTTTGGGTATGTATGAAACGCCCAGGGAAAACGATATATTGACGTGTGCGAATCTAAACAAGGCAAAAGGATGATTAGTTGAAAGCAAAAGAACACAAGATATCAATTACCACTTATGCCAGCTGAAAGCTGTATCCAATCTACCATAAAAAACAGTCAAAATAATTAGAAAAGCCACAATTCATAAGTAAACTAACAATTCCCCTGCGTCAGAGGCATTCATGCTTTAATCCTAAAAACAAAAAAGCTCGTTGCACCTTCTTCCTCCCATTCTTCCCACTTTGTACATTGACTAAATAAATACGCTTTTATTTCCAGGAACAAAAAACCAAAAGGGTCTGACAATCTAGCAACCAAATTGATAGTTTAATAAAAAGAAAGACCATATGGGGGCGAAAACTAAATACAAACAAAACTAACAAAAAGTACACAGCTTTCGCCAGCATTTATTAACAATTACAAATCCACATTGAGTAAACTAATGAATTTTGACAATTTGTAAACTCAATAGGTCGAAGTCTCATACTGGGGGGTGAGGGCCTGATGAAAACGATGAAGAAATTTTAGGAAATCTTCGTCAGGTCCGCTGAATCTAACGAGCAAGAATGCACAAATCTGACACTGAATCTTCGCCAACGGAATCAGATAATGGGAAGGAAGAGAGCAATTACAATAGTTTAGAAATTTAGGGCGAGAGAATGACGAGAGGAAAAAATTTGGGAATGGCAATGGTTTAGAAATTTAGGGAAAATTTGGGATGATGTTGGCGGGAGAACGAGGGAAAATTTGGGAATTGGAAGTCTACGTTTCATTTTGAAATGTAACATAAAAAACTTTAAATAAAATTTATTAGCATATGCTAACTAGTTCAGTTGGTTTAAAATGGGGCCAATGTAGCAGGAGCATCCAAGTTTGATCCTTCAAGAGTTCTCTCTCTTCTTTTTTTTTTTTTTTTTTTCTGCAAGGACTATAAGTATTTGTCAAAAGTCCAATTTTTAGTGGTGACTTTTATAACTTTCAGCAGCAAATTTTTTTAGCTTTAAAAGTCGCCGCCAAAAGTTTAATTTTCAGCGGCGACGCAAAATGTCGCCGTTAAGACCACCACTTTTGGCGGCGACACAAAAAATCGCCACTAAAACCTCAACTTTTGGTGGCGACATTTTTTGTCGCCACCAAAAGTCCCTTTTCTTGTAGTGAGGGGCTCCTAAGATTTTCAGGCCTCCATAGTAGAAAATAAAAATCGTCTCGCTCTATGAATATTCTTAGGTAAACGAAGAAAAGTAAAATGAAATGAAAGCACAAGGAAACTATCCACAAATCCAATTCCTTGATGGACATTTCAAACATATATAAAGGTCTAAACCAGATGTTTCCCCACAGAAATGTGCTGAATAACAGAAGGAAAAACCTGATGAAGAAGAGTCAGATTGTAGGAAAGAATCCAATGATGGAGGGAGGTTGAGAAACCCCATTTGTATATGCATCCCTTGCTGCTGATCCTCTAACAAATTTCCACCATGACAGCTGAAAATTGATCATGTGGACTGAGAGGAAAGTGAATTTTTGAAATAAGTAGGCGGGAAAAGAACATAGAAAACGATTTTTGGGCAGAATGATGGGATTTTTTTGGGAAAATCACAACCAGATCCTAAACAATCATCAAATTACATTGAAGTCCCAAGGGATCTGGTTGTGATTTTCCCGCTTTTTTTTTGAAGTGGTGATTGGTGGAAGAGTATTATTAGATGAAAATCCAATTTAAGCATCAACCTTAGTGTGACAATGTAAGGTTAGTAAATTTATCTCTATTTTACCAACTAATCATCCATTTATCAAGTAAATTTTAAGCAAAGCACGATTTTAACCAAGTTCTACACCTAGGTTAGCATTAAAAAAAGGATAAAATTCACACACACACACACGCACATACACACATCATTTACTACCAAAATAGAGGAAGACTCAAGTCTTAATCCATACAAAGGTTCAAAATAATCTTATAATGAAAGGTTTAGCTACTAATAGTTATGAAACAACCACAAAGATACCAAATAGTTATAGCCATATCTGAAGTTTCAAGAAGAGAGGGAAAGGAATGAAAAAAAAACCTAACATAGTTAGTTCAAAATAGCTCCCAACCAACTTGCCCCTAAGCTGAAGAACCCCTATTCTGTGTGAGTCTGGAAACTCATATAGCCCTAAAATCAATCATGTCATGAAAACTTGCAGCATTAGTAAGTGTCATTGGCAGCAGCAAAATGTCATCTTGGCTGTAATATTAATTTCCAAATCACTTTTTCATTTCCCATAATCATGATTAACCTTTAAAACAATGGTTATGCTAACTATGATAGAAAGAAAAGTTCTAAATTGATCAAAAGGTCTATCATAGTTAAAAAGAATTTAACTTTAAATGCGTTTATCCATGATAGTAAAGCATTTTCCTAAGTCCTTTAAATCTCTATCATGGATAATAGGACTTGTCCCACAATTTTCACAAACCATATTAGAGAAATAAATATGCTAACAGGTTATTAGATCTAACTTTTTGCGAACACTGATTTCACAATTGTTTACCCTAAAGATTCATAAGATAAATCATGTTAGAAGAAGAATACATTTAATATGGTTATTCGGAAAACAACTAGAAAGATGGGTTAACTATGTTAGATCAAGGATTTAGCAAATGTAGTTAATAAGGACTCAATACACATCGACAATCAAACTAACTATGTTAGAAAAAGATTTAGCTAAAATAGTTATTCAAAATTTTCAAGTTTAAAAATAAGTAAGTTAATTATGTTAGAAAAATATAACACTACTAAGATATCTAATAAAAATCCTTCTTAAAACCTTTCAAATATATTATGTTCAAAAAAGGCGAAGCCTAACATAGTAATTAAAACAAGCACGCTCAATACATTCATTCCTTTATCCTTGAAACCAAAAGTGCAATTACTAACACCAACAAACATATCCACATCAACTTGTAACCAATAATGTTCCATAAAAGTATTTCTGCTAACTAGGATCACATGCACGTGCATAACATAATCACTAATCAAATCCAAAAGGACTTCAGCCTTTGTGCTGGAAAATGGAATAGTCTCAGCCAAAATGAAAGGTAATATACAATAATCTATTGGATTGAGATAGAACATGTGGAACCAAATTAAATATGCCAAAAACATGTGGCAATATACAAAACCAACGTATAAATGCCAAATTAAACCTCATTGTAGTCTAGTGAGTATTGGCCGGTGCCTTCTTTGATGATCATGCACTAGAACTAGCATATGAAAAATACTGAGAGATGATTTTGAAAGTGATGATTTTCGGATTTCTAGCCATTAAAGTTGATTTAATTTGATTTCCTTGAACCATATTTCAAACATTTGTTTTTAAGGGTTAAGTAGTAAATATGACCCTGAAGTATACCTCAAGTATCAATTTTGTCTCGAAAGTTTTTTTAGCCTCAATGTCACCGTGAAAGTTTAAATTTGTAGCAATGTCACCCTTTTTTAACCACAAGTTATTTTGACTGTTAATTTTGACCATCATTGCTTACATAGTAGCCACTTATCTTATTATTTTCCACCTCATCCCACACCTCATCCCCAAAATCTTTATGGAGAAAAAGTCCCTTTTATTTCTATTTTCTGTGACTTTGGATCTTACCCCTCTCTTCATTTGTTGCCTTCACTGACCATCTTCATAGTCAACCCAGCCACATCACCATCAGACTTCCCTCCACCGGAGCCATCCAGCCAGCATCTGGCACCGTACCACCGTCTCAATGTATGGAATCAAAATTGACTGGAGTAGAACAAGTCTCTAGCAATTTATTAGAGAAGAGATCTGTAACACCCCAAAATTTCTAAAAGAGAAAATAAGGAAATATTTGGAATCTTGGGGTATTGTTTAACATTTAGAAACCCTTATAAATAAATTTGGAAATTAAAGCATATCTAGAGGAATTATTTTTGGAGTAAATTCAGATTTAATTTAAAGGAAAATGGTAAATAAAATTTTCAAGGAAGGGTATAATGGTAAAGAGGAAAATGAGAATGACAATATCTGCGTCTAGTTGAAATTATCTTCAGTTATAGAAGGAGGGGCAAAATGATAAACTACCTATTAAAAATATCACCTTCCATCCTTATCTCTTTAATTCCTCATCTGTTCTTCATCATTTTCCATCATACTCCCTCTCTCTCAACTCGATCTCTCTCTCAGCTCACTCCCTCTCTGCTTCCTTCAAGTTTCAGCGATGAGCTCTGGCAAAAACGGTGTTGATTAGCGGCGAAGAACAGCAGAAACAAACTGGGAGCTTGGGGAAACCATAGGAAACCTTTTCCCTTCAATTTCCTCTCTTCTCCAGTCTGATTTGAGTGAATTTGGGAAGGATGACTTGAATTTCGGGGGGTTTTTGAAGCTTCTTAATGCATAAAAATGAAGCTTAAGATTTGATTAAGGATATTTCTGAAGTGATTTTGTGAATGAAGGTTGATTTGGGTCCGATTTCTCTCAACTTAGGCTTGGGTTACTGTTCACCGGACGCCATTTTCTTTAATTTCTAGGTATGTGTTGCTTGAAACCTTAATTAATCGTGTTTAGGACTAAGTTTAAGTACATTTAGTGTCTTACATGTGTGATTTTGGAAGTTTGGGAATTCTTGGGAAATTCTTCTTCTTCTTCCCCTGTTTTTGCTTGGTGCTGTCGGTATGCATGGCCGATGGTGATGAACTGACGAATTAGGTGTAGGGGAGAAACATATAATAAACTTTGCATGTTGAAATTTCATAGCTTAGAGGGAATTTGAAAACTATGTTCCCTTGTTCTTCTCTGTTCTCTGTTCTTCTTTGGCTGGCCGATTTCTTTGTTGTAATATTGGTAATTATTGATTGAATGAGGTCATGCTGGGGCAGCGCTAAGGTATTTTTCTTGCATTTTCTTGGTTTAGGTATGATTTTGATTTCTCTATTCCCATGTTCTTCTCTTTCTCCTATCGGGTACCTTTTGTTTTGGGAACTATGAAGTGTTAATTGTTGATTTTTCCTCTACTCTGTGGTGATTCAAATATAATTCTGTTTGATTAATAATGGTGTGTTCTGCTCGTGGGTTTTGTCCCTTGTGTGATTGGTGTAGTTTGTGAGACAGTGAAAATATGTTTTTGTTGTGTTTCAGGTTTTTGAAATTATGTTGCTTGTTTTTGAATTAGGCGATTTTCTGCTCTGTTTTAGGCACTTTAAGTGTGCCATGTATGTTTGATTCTTTTGCTATGTGACTTTGTTTTGATACATGATGAAGGGGAATGGATTTGTGTTCCTTTTCTTCTTTCTTTGTTGCTTTGTTTTTAATCAATGATGAATAAATGGGGGGAGGAAGAATGATTTTTCCAAGATAGGGAAGCAATTCCATATTTTAGAAAGCTTAGTTTATGCAGAGTACAATGAAAGGTAAGGGTTATTTACACTTGTAAATGAGGAATATAAGTAAATGTATGTGTGTTATGATGTTTGAGGGTTTGATTATATGAAGTATTTGTCGTATAACCAAGGAAAAGGAATTGAGTTATAAAGTTGCAATTTAAGCTATGTAAGTTGTGTAAAGACCTTTGAGTATTAGGATAAATATGTTTGAGGGTGCTTGATTTAATATTGAAAGTTTCTTGTGGTTCCCTATGTGTAACTAATTCTTGCTATTGTGTGATTTCTATGTTCTCTGTAATGTTGTTGGGGATACAGTTATGGAGTTAGCAAGTGATTATAAATGTTGTATGATTGAGTTGAGAGGGAATGTGAAGTTGTGGTAATTTGCTTTGCTTAAGCCGCATTGCTGCTCTGTGTTGGTGAATATGATTTTGTTAGATTAATAATATTTGTGATCTGTTTATGCTATTTTCCCTCGTGTGATTGATGTTTGTTTTTGGGTTGGGAGTTTATGGAATGCAGGTGTTTGTGTTGTTCCAGTGATTATCTGCCTTGTTAAACAATTGAAGTATTCTTTATATGCTTGATTTTCTGCTATATTTTGGTTCACAATGTGATTTGGATTGCATTCATTGGATTGCGTTTGGTTTTAGTGTTGCTTCTGCCTTGTGCAACGTTATGTTCTGTTTGTTTTGATGATTGGATGATTAGAAAGGAAGAGTCATGAATGTGGTTGGTACTTGTTTCACTTAAGTTCATTGCTGATCTAATCTGTTTTGTCATGTGGTGCTTAAGTATGTTCTGAATTGCTTTAGTGTATATTTTTTGTGTGTATGCGTGTGATGCTTGTTTTATAATAGTGTAATTGGTGATGGAGTTAGAATTGTGATTGAAAAATATGTTAGAAAAGGGAAAGGTAGAGATATGGGTAGCACTGTAGGAACGTGAGAGATGCAGATTTATTATAAGTCAGTATATAGATGTGTATTAATTTATCATTTACATGTAACCATAGGAGAAGGTAGTAGAGTTGAATCTCCAGGACACTACGAAGAGGAAGAACCCAGTTATGAGTAAATTTTGCAGTCTGGTAGTAATTTATTTCACAAAAGAAAGCGCATTACATGTATAAGATTCATAATATCTGTAGCAAAGGTACGCTTTTTAATCCTTAGAGGACAATGATGATGAAAGTTATGATTATGATGGGAGTACTCTGAGGCTTAGGTGGGTTACTCCTCATTTGCTAGAGACTGAAAATCTTGCAAGTAGAGGATATAGGGCCTCTACTATTTAACTAGATGTTATTAGTAATTAGCAGGCCTCCACTATTTAATGAATATATTGTTAATAGTGGTTGGCAGAGACTAATGATTTACAATATAAGGATAAAGATTATCAGTATTGTTAAGGTTTATGATTTATTATGCATGAACTTATATGAAATAAACTGTGTTAAATTGTTATTTCAGAGAAGTTGGAAAAGGAGTAAGTCTTTGAGGATAAGGTAGGATGAAGAAGCAGGGATGCCTGCTATGTTTTGTACCACTGTAGTTAGTTATTTTGGGATTTAGTTACCCATGTTTGTTAAAGTTCAAGTAAGTAGAACAAGCTAGAAGCTTGTCTAGTAGTTATTATATAACTATATATATATATATGTAGATATCCTTAATAAACTGTACCATTGCATACACAGGTAAGAGGGTTGTCATTGTAGATAACCCGCCATTATATTACTATAGTAGGTACACTAAGTAGGTTTGAGTATTTCAATTGCTTTATTAACCACTCTATCTTATAAAAAGTTTTAAATTGTTTCAATTTGTCTGAAAAGCCAATTCCAACAAAAGTGAAGTTGGAATAATGGTTGAAAAGAAAATGTTTTAAATTTTTTAATTTTCGGGCTTTTGGCATTTGCAAAAGTGGTTATAAATCAATTAAAATGCTATAATATAATAGAAAAAAATTTAGATGTTACAAGATTGCTCGGATTTCTTCACCAATCGGAAACTGGCGATTTGAGAGATTATGGATGGTGCTGGTAGGCGTGGCAGAATAGAAGGTGGAGGAGGGTGGTATCGAGGTCTTGTGAGGATGTGGAGGGAGGAGAGGAGGAGGCAGGCAACGAGGAGGGATTTTTGGGAAGGAAAGAGAGGGAATGGAGGGTGGCGGGGAGGTGGAGGTTAATGTAGAGAATTTGATCTAGTGTCTTGCTTGCTTCTCTAGCTTAACATCATCTGTAGAAGATGCTAAGTGAGCGGAGCCAGTTCGTTGTTGTTTATTCTGCAACTTGCGACAAGTACGTTTGGTGTGACCGGGATCTGCTGCTGAGTATGCCCAGTTCATAAAGTACCAGGAGTCTCTTCAACACGGGTCACCTGCTTCCCATACACCTGCTGCTGCTACAGGTAATAATGCCACTTGTCTTGTCTCCTCTTCCTCAAAGAGGATCATCGATTCAGGTGCCACTAATCATATGACAGGTAACCACCATCTCTTCTCCACTTATGATTCATACGCCAACCCTTCTAGTATCACAATTGCAAATGGTTCCAATTCTCGTGTTCTTGGCTCTGGCTCTATCCAGCCAACTCCGTCTCTTCACTTATCTTCTGTCTTAAATGTTCCTGATCTTGCTTTCAATCTTCTTTCCCCTAGTAAACTGACTCGTCAATTAAATTGCTTTATCTCACTTTTCCCTGATTATTGCTTGATTCAGGATCTTACGACGAAGCGGATTATTGGTAGAGGTTACCAGTCTGGAGGCCATTACTTTCTCGATGATCGAGTGCCTCGTTCAGTTGCTTGCCCCGGCAGTTTCACTCCCTTTGAAGTGCATTGTCGTTTGGGTCATTTGTCTTTAACGTCTTTAAAAGGGCTTTATCTACATTTTCATTCCGTGTCTTCCTTAGATTGTGAGTCATGTCAGTTTGCAAAACATCATCGTCTTCCACATGTGAAAACACCTTAGAACGATTTTGTAATCATTTGATTCAGAAATACACAAGTTAATCCTTTATTTCCTCTTGATCCTAAGATCTTTGGTTGTGTTTGCTTTGTCCGAGATGTTCGGCCTAATGTTTCTAAGTTAGATCCTAAGGCACTGAAGTGCGTTTTTCTTGGGTACTCAAGGGTTCAAAAAGGTTACACTTGTTTTTCTCCTACCCTTAATCGTTATCTTGTCTCTTCAGATGTTACGTTTCATGAGTCCACCCCATTTTTCCCCTCCGTATCTCCTTCCCCTCCACCTGATGAGGAAGATAATCTTCTTGTGTATCAGATTGTTTTGCCACCAGCTAACCCACAATCACCGCCTGTTCAAGCACCTGTTCGGCCACCGATCCACCACGTTTATGTTAGACGTCCCAGAGAAAGTAGTGTGGCTAATCCGGATGGTGATCCTTCCGTCTCCGCTTCATCGTCTGATCCTGATACGGGCAATGAGAAAAACCCTGTTCCTCCACTTGAGCCAGAGCATTTTATTCCTTCTGTTCCCTCTGAAGATTTGCCTATTGCACTTCGAAAAGGTAAACGTACTTGTACCTATCCTATTTCCTCTTATGTTTCATATAACCACTTGTCTCCTACATCTAGTTCTTTCATAGCATCTCTAGACTCCATCACCATCCCTACCTCTCTTCACCAAGCCTTAAGTCATCCGGGTTGACGTGCTGCAATGGAGGCAGAGATGATGGCCCTTGAACAAACTGGTACCTGGACTCTCGTTGATTTACCAAAAGGAAAGAAAGAGATTGGGTGTAAGTGGGTCTTCACAATCAAAACCAAAGCAGATGGATCTATTGAGCGCCTTAAGGCCCGCCTTGTAGCCAAGGGTTATGCTCAAACTTATGGGGTCGATTATTCTGAAACTTTCTCTCCTGTAACAAAGCTTTCCTCTGTTCGGCTTTTTATTTCCATGGTAGCTACCTATAACTGGGATCTTCATCAGTTAGATGTCAAAAATGCCTTCTTAAATGGAACCCTCGATGAGGAAGTGTACATGGAGCAACCGCCCGGATTTGTTGCTCACGGGGAGTATGGGAAGGTATGCTGCCTTCGTAACTCATTGTATGGCCTTAAGCAAAGTCCTCGTGCCTGGTTTGATAGATTTAGTTCAGTTGTTCAGAAGTTTGGGTTGACACAAAGCAAATGTGATCATTCTGTGTTCTACCAAAACTCAGATGCAGGCATGATTCTTTTGGTTGTGTTTGTGGATGATATTGTGATTACATGAAGTAATGCTAATGGGATTTCAGCTCTTAAGGTTTTCCTTAATTCCCATTTTCAGACAAAGGATTTGGGGTCGTTAAAGTACTTTCTGGGAATTGAGGTCATGAGAAGTAAGAAGGGTATTTTTCTCACCCAGAGAAAGTACGTTCTTGATTTGTTAAAAGAAACAGGAAAGTTAGGAGCTGCACCAAGCAGTCTTCCAATGATTCCTAATCCCTATTTGGAAGTTGATGATAAAATACCGTATGATAAGTTTCCTGAGGATGTAAGGAAGAAGGTTAAGCCCGAGAAGATCAAACCATTTGAGTTTCCTGAGAGGTATCGCAGACTGATTGGAAAGTTGAATTATCTCACGGTAACTCGTCCTGATGTGACTTTTTCAGTAAGTGTACTTAGCCAATTCATGGCAGCACCAACCGTGGCTCAGTGGGAAGCCTTAGAACATGTCCTACACTATCTCAAAGGATCCCCAGGTCGTGGTATTCTGTATAGGAATTATGGCCACACAGATATAGAATGTTTCTGTGATGCTGATCATGCAGGGTCTAAAACGACTAGAAGGTCTACTACAGGATATTGTGTCTTTGTAGGAGGAAATTTAGTATCTTCAAGAAGTAAAAAGAAAGGTGTGGCATCTAGATCCAGTGTAGAGGCAGAGTATAGAGCTATGGCGCAGTCTGTATGTGAGATTGTGTGGATATATCAGTTGTTAAAAGAAATTGGCCTCAAAACCTCACTATCTGCGAAGTTATGGTGTGATAATCAAGCTGCTTTGCATATAGCTTCCAATTCAGTATTTCATGAACGTACGAAGCACATTGAGATCGACTGTCATTTTGTTCGTGATAAGCTGAAGGAGAATTTTATTTCTACAGGGCACGTGAGATCTAGTGATCAACTCGGTGATCTTCTCACCAAAGCTTTAAGTGGGAAGAGGGTTGATAGAATGAGTAATTAACTTGTGTATTTCTGTATCAAATGATTACATTATATAGACTATTGAGCATTAATGAGCTCAATAATAAAGGATTCTAATCAACCTAGAATAGGAAACAATAATCACAATAATCACAAACTAATTGCCTATAATATTTACACAATCATATCTCAACATATCTCAACACTTCCCCTCAAGTTGGAGCATATATGTTAGTCATGCCCAACTTGTTACAAAGATATTCAACCCTCTTCCCACTTAAAGCTTTGGTGAGAAGATCACCGAGTTGATCACTAGATCTCACGTGCCCTATAGAAATAAAATTCTCC
The DNA here is from genome assembly GCA_037074515.1 of Mimosa bimucronata. NCBI lineage: Eukaryota > Viridiplantae > Streptophyta > Magnoliopsida > Fabales > Fabaceae > Mimosa > Mimosa bimucronata. Next base: position 9,353,889 of record CM073443.1, on the reverse strand, counting down.
TTCAGCTTATCACGAACAAAATGACAGTCGATCTCAATGTGCTTCGTACGTTCATGAAATACTGAATTGGAAGCTATATGCAAAGCAGCTTGATTATCACACCATAACTTCGCAGGTAGTGAGGTTTTGAGGCCAATTTCTTTTAACAACTGATATATCCACACAATCTCACATACAGACTGTGTCATAGCTCTATACTCTGCCTCTGCACTGGATCTAGATGCCACACCTTTCTTTTTACTTCTCGAAGATACTAAATTTCCTCCTACAAAGACACAATATCCTGTAGTAGACCTTCTAGTCGTTTTAGACCCTGCATAATCAGCATCACAGAAACATTCTATATCTGTGTGGCCATAATTCCTATACAGAATACCACGACCTGGGGATCCTTTGAGATAGCGTAGGACATGTTCTAAGGCTTCCCACTGAGCCACGGTTGGTGCTGCCATGAAGTGGCTAAGTACACTTACTGAAAAAGTCACATCAGGACGAGTTACCGTGAGATAATTCAACTTTCCAATCAGTCTGCGATACCTCTCAGGAAACTCAAATGGTTTGATCTTCTCGGGGTCAACCTTCTTCCTTACATCCTCAGGCAACTTATCATACGTTATTTTATCATCAACTTCCAAATAGGGATTAGGAATCATTGGAAGACTGCTTGGTGCAGCTCTTAACTTTCCTGTTTCTTTTAACAAATCAAGAACATACTTTCTCTGGGTGAGAAAAATACCCTTCTTACTTCTCATGACCTCAATTCCCAGAAAGTACTTTAACGACCCCAAATCCTTTGTCTGAAAATAGGAATTAAGGAAAACCTTAAGAGCCGAAATCCCATTAGCATTACTTCCTGTAATCACAATATCATCCACAAACACAACCAAAAGAATCATGCCTGCATCTGAGTTTTGGTAGAACATAGAATGATCACATTTGCTTTGTGTCAACCCAAACTTTTGAACAACTGAATTAAATCTATCAAACCAGGCATGAGGACTTTGCTTAAGGCCATACAACGAGTTACGAAGGTAGCATACCTTCCCATACTCCCCCTGAGCAAGTTGCTCCATGTACACTTCCTCATCGAGGGTTCCATTTAAGAAGGCATTTTTGACATCTAACTGATGAAGATCCCAGTTATAGGTAGCTACCATGGAAATAAAAAGCCGAACAGAGGAAAGCTTTGCTACAGGAGAGAAAGTTTCAGAATAATCGACCCCATAAGTTTGAGCATAACCCTTGGCTACAAGGCGGGCCTTAAGGCGCTCAATAGATCCATCTGCTTTGGTTTTGATTGTGAAGACCCACTTACACCCAATCTCTTTCTTTCCTTTTGGTAAATCAACGAGAGTCCAGGTACCAGTTTGTTCAAGGGCCATCATCTCTGCCTCCATTGCAGCACGCCAACCCGGATGACTTAAGGCTTGGTGAAGAGAGGTAGGGATGGTGATGGAGTCTAGAGATGCTATGAAAGAACTAGATGTAGGAGACAAGTGGTTATATGAAACATAAGAGGAAATAGGATGGGTACAAGTACGTTTACCTTTTCGAAGTGCAATAGGCAAATCTTCAGAGGGAACAGAAGGAATAAAATGCTCTGGCTCAAGTGGAGGAACAGGGTTTTGCTCATTGCCCGTATCAGGATCAGACGATGAAGCGGAGACGGAAGGATCACCATCCGGATTAGCCACACTACTTTCTCTGGGACGTCTAACATAAACGTGGTGGATCGGTGGCCGAACAGGTGCTTGAACAGGCGGTGATTGTGGGTTAGCTGGTGGCAAAACAATCTGATACACAAGAAGATTATCTTCCTCATCAGGTGGAGGGGAAGGAGATACAGAGGGGAAAAATGGGGTGGACTCATGAAACGTAACATCTGAAGAGACAAGATAACGATTAAGGGTAGGAGAAAAACAAGTGTAACCTTTTTGAACCCTTGAGTACCCAAGAAAAACGCACTTCAGTGCCTTAGGATCTAACTTAGAAACATTAGGCCGAACATCTCGGACAAAGCAAACACAACCAAAGATCTTAGGATCAAGAGGAAATAAAGGATTAACTTGTGTATTTCTGAATCAAATGATTACAAAATTGTTCTAAGGTGTTTTCACATGTGGAAGACGATGATGTTTTGCAAACTGACATGACTCACAATCTAAGGAAGACACGGAATGAAAATGTGGATAAAGCCTTTTTAAAGACGTTAAAGACAAATGACCCAAACGACAATGCACTTCAAAGGGAGTGAAACTGCCGGGGCAAGCAACTGAACGAGGCACTCGATCATCGAGAAAGTAATGGCCTCCAGACTGGTAACCTTTACCAATAATCCGCTTCGTCGTAAGATCCTGAATCAAGCAATAATTAGGTGGAGGGGAAGGAGATACGGAGGGGAAAAATGGGGTGGACTCATGAAACGTAACATCTGAAGAGACAAGATAACAATTAAGGGTAGGAGAAAAACAAGTGTAACCTTTATATGAGGCAGAGTATAGAGCTATGGCACAGTCTGTATGTGAGATTGTGTGGATATATCAGTTGTTAAAAGAAATTGGCCTCAAAACCTCACTACCTGCGAAGTTATGGTGTGATAATCAAGCTGCTTTGCATATAGCTTCCAATTCAGTATTTCATGAACGTACAAAGCACATTGAGATCGACTGTCATTTTCTGAAGGGAGTCCCATAAGAAAACTCATAATTGCCAATTGTTCCTGTTGAATTGCCTGAACCTTAACATCAGGGGTTGGAGGCATCAGCTGCTTTAAATCCTCATAAATTCGGGTAAAATCCATAAAGTATGTTGTCAAAGAATGATCCTGCTTGTCAACACGATAAAAGGCTTTGCAAACCTCATAAATACGTGAAATATTCCCTTTACCAGAATATAAAAATTCTAAATACTCCATAAGATCCTTAACATAGGGACAATGAGTCAAAGAAGGAATAATCTCATCATCAATAGAATTACGGATCTGCAAAAACAAACGAGCATCATCTTTGATCGAGGTATTACGAGAGTCATCTGTAGGAGGCGTCCCTTTCAAATGACCCTCTTTCCCAATACTCACAAGATACATACGTATGACCTTGTTCCAATCCGTATAATTCTTCCAGGTTAATTTGTGATCAGTAATTTTAGTAAGCACAAGAACAACTTCAGATACAACAACATTCTTCTGATCAGCCATTATAAATAAATAAGACAATGTTCTCACAGGGAACCACAAAGAGATCAGATTAAGCCAAAAATTCAAAATAAATGCTTCACCAGGAGCAAAATAAATGCATAAACCTCTCAGATCTGAGAAGAAGAGAACAAACCAGATCTGAATGAACAGGTTGCAAATCAGATTCAAGGAAAAACAAAGAAATCTGAACAGATCTGCAAGAGCAAAATCGCATGAACAGTAACCGAAACACCACCTTCAAGCTCTGAAATGGAATGTTGCAAACTGGGTCACGGGACCACCACAAACACGCCGGACACGAAGAGCCGACACCGAAACAGCTGAGACGAAAACGAAAGGTCGCCAGAAAACGCCGCACGCGCCGCCGCCGGAGGGAACTTCTCTGAGCGCGTGGCCTTCACGCGCCGGTCAAACGCCGTCGAAACCTGTCGCTGATGACTGGGCTTTGACGGTCGGAGGGAGAGGAACTGCTTTGGCTAGGTGGTATCGCGAAATAAGGCCTCGAACGAAGTGAATCGGATGCTCAAAGTTGGCGGCCTACTGTTCACGTGAACAGTACCCGCCGTAAAATAAAATTAGAAACCCTAAAAATTTTGTGGCTCTGGTACCATGTAGAATGAGTAATTAACTTGTGTATTTCTGAATCAAATGATTACATTATATAGACTATTGAGCATTAATGAGCTCAATAATAAAGGATTCTAATCAACCTAGAATAGGAAACAATAATTACAATAATCACAAACTAATTGCCTATAATATTTACACAATCATATCTCAACATATCTCAACAGTTCACATCACAACCAAAACCAAACACCAGGTCAATTTAAAATTCAAATGCCTTAATCACTGGGAATATTTAGGTTCATCACCAGTACATCGAGAATATTTGTTGGTCAAGTTTGATAGGAATACACAAACAATAATATTGTTTTCATATGCCCCTTGAGGCATCTCTTTTATCATCATCTACACCATAAAGGGATTTTTTGGGGGAGTGGAGGGATACGGATGAGAGATTGCGGCGGGCAAAGGTTGCGATGGCAGACAACGTTAGAGAGATCGGAGACGTGGATGGAGAGAGGGCGGAGTGTATGGAGGTTCTGGACCATCTTCACTCTGAATCACCTTTTTCCGGTAGCCTAAGGGTTTCATGTAACTTTCTAGGTATAATATGAAGTTCTGGTTTCCTTGATAGAGAGGATGGGGAGAGGTATAAGAATGATGACATGGTGTGTCACTTAGGATCCCATGTAATATATCAATCAAACCATCTAAATTTAACAGTCAAAATTAACTCTGTTAACAGATCGGGGCAACATTGAGACTTAAAAACTTTTGGTCGAAATTGAGAGTAGGAGTATACTTCCGAAGTGGATTTACTACTTATCCATTTTTTCTAAACTACTATTTGCATTATTCTTTGCATTGGATACATTCCACTGTTAGGAATTAAATTTCATAGGCTCCTCGTGGTAATGACATTCAGAAAGTACACACTATGTCCTTGGGTAAAATATTTTGAAGAGTAAGATTCAAGATATTAAAAATCAAGATATATTATATATATATATATATATGAGTTCTCTTTACCAAATTACTCATGTATCACTGGATGTACATCTTTTAACATTTTATTGAATTGCTTCACGTGACTCAACTCTTAAACTTGGTCTTACATTCACATATATGTGACAGAAAATCCCCTTATAAGGAAGAAGTGATGAAATTTATTGTGAGCATTCCTTCTAACTCCTTCACAAATCTCTTCATGACTTTGCTGGGTAAACCTAAAGGTACTGCTATACCTTCTTGTCCTTGAGCATTCTTATAACGAAAATAAAATATTCCCTTTTTGAACGCATTTGGCGGACAACCATACACAGGCTTTCCCCACCCATAATCAACATCATCATATCCGACACGGGTATTATCGGATACAATTAACAACCCTGCACCGTTGAAATTAGGTCTTCCCTTAATTACCACAAAACCTGCCAAAGAGTGCATGTACTCCTCATTCACATCATCTTTCAGTTTCTTCACCAACTCTAAAGCATATCCCAATGGCTTCCTTTGTAGTTCTTTGAAGGTGGTCGTAGCCATCGGCATGGCGATGACATTGCCATAATAACCTTTTGGTAAAGGAGCAGTGAATTTGGAACGAGCATTCACAGCACATACTATACGAACTTCGTCATCATCATTAAGTTTTAGAGCCATTGAATGACACCGCCATAAGAATGCAGTGATGATATCAAACTTAGAAGAAGATTTACGAAGACGATAAGGGATTTGACTGCAAATTGAAGCAACTTCATCAGGTCCAAAGAAGAAAGAACGATAAACCATGTTTTGTAAAGGCACAATAGTTCCTTGCACGTAAGAGACTTCTTTGTAGTCACCATGCACACATGTTATTTGTGGCGGGTCTCTTCCATTTAGAAGCTCCCTTCGCCAAACTGGTAGAGATGAAGGTTGACTGGCACCACGAGCGATTTCTCCTAACGCTCTCATAAATTGAACTAAACTAATGCCATCACATATGGTGTGGTTGAAGCGAAAAGCACAGATAAAACCACCGCATTTCAGGCGTGTTACCTGGTAGATTTGGTGAGATGTTAATGTTCATTTTAAAAAATAAATCAGGATAAAATGTACAATAGATTGAAGGTTAAAGGCCTAAAATGCCCCATAGTATCCATAAACAGACACTAAGTGTTAGGAAGTTTTCGAGAGAATAGTATTACACTTGAAGTTATAAAGCCCCTCCGTTAAAAATGTTAAAAATATTAACGATCAATGTTAACCAAACTAAGCAAAAGTTGGTTGCTTATGTGGCATTGACCTCACATTTTTAATAAAAAAATTGAAAAAAAATATCGGCCCCACCACTTAGCTCCCCACTTTTTTCCTCACATTTGGCATCCACCTCACATTTTTAATAAAAAATTTGAAAAAAACCATTAAGAAAGATCCACAAATGTGCCTCTCACCCCAGCAACGTAGTCTTCTTGAGAGTGGACATGCCTTCATCGGCCCCACCACTTAACTCCCCACTTTTTTCCTTATTGGAATGAACACTTGCCTCTTCACAAGAGGTAAGAGATTGCTGAGAATATTATTTGAGAGGCTTAAAGAAGAATTGAAACTAGATGACGAAATCATGGAGTATTGGAAGATTTGGGATCATTTATTGCGCTTATATCCAGTAGCTTATACAGAATGGAGAAGGGTCGTATCACCCAATACGACTCATAATTTCTTTTCGAAACCTTTTAAAACATGGTTTCCTTAGAACATTAATATATTCATTAAAAAAGAAACTAGAGGATTGAATTTAGGAAGAGATGAAGAAGAAAGAAGAAAAGAAGATATCTTTTGAGGTACTCTTGAGAACCATCAAGAACATTCTGGTAGGCGAGCACATGTATAAGAAATTCGCAAACAGTGAGGAGCCATGAATTTAAAGATCTCATGCTTTGCTGAAGTACCCTTCCCCCTTTAAAAAAAAAAATGGCACCCAAACCCATCCGCCAGGCGCCAACCATTTACCGACTTCAAAGGAAAATTAAATTCAATCTACCTCAAAAATCACTAACAAAAAGCGTTGATTGGTCACGGTTAAAACCGTGGGTTTATCAGAGTTTTAACAGTGACAAACGTATTTGTCACCGTTTATCATGGTTCTAATCCTATCGTGGCAAGTCGATTAATAACAGTTTTCCAAACCGTTACACACGCATAACACACAGCTTTTCATGGTTTAAACAGTGACAACAAACCGTGACAGATATTAGTCACGGTTTAAACCATGACAAAGCTTGTCACGGTTTAAACCGTGACAAAGCTTGTCACGGATATTCTATTAACACACCTAGACACGGTTTTTTTTAATATTTGTCTCGGATCCATAAATAAGCTAAGGTTTGTGCTACTGATTATTTTTTCATTTTTTGAAGAATTTATAGATTTTCTCTAAATTAAATGATTAATAATTTTTTTTCTTTTAAGGTAAATAAAATGATATTTCATATTTTAATTTTCTTTAAAACTTTTCCTTAAAAATAATATTTACAGAAATAATTGATTGTATTTTTATTTAGAATAATATTTCTCATTGTTCTAAAATAGACACCTGCAACAAAAATAAAAAAAAAATTGTAACCGAATAAATAAGATAGTTTTGAAATGAAATCGCACAGAAAAAATGAATCAGACTTGTATAAGTCGGATGAGAGGAAAAAGAAAAGAGAATCAAGAGGAAAAGATTGTGTGAAAAGTAAGGGGAAGTAGGGTTTATATAGAAGGGTTCATCACAATTTGTCACGGTTACCATGACAAAGTAGTTTGTCACGGCCGGTTCAGTAACGGTTTGAACCGTTACTGAACTCAGTAACGGCTCAAACCATTATAATATTTTTTTTTTCTAAAAAAAGGTTTGTCACAGTTTTTTTGTCTAACTGTGATAAATTTCAAACATTTGTCACGGTTGTGGTTAACCGTGACAAAAAACGTTAATGTATTTTTTTTTTAAATGAATAAATTTATATATACAGAAAAATTTAGTTGGAGAAGTAAAAGGAAATAGAGATAAAGAAGGAGAAGATCAAGGAATTTAAATGCAAATGATGGCGATGAGACCACAACAAGGGTGGAAGGAGTTTGTACGCGATAGATCAAAGAGGGAGAGGTAGAAGATGAAGATTGAGGTTGAGGGGGTGATTGAATCGGGAGGGATAAATGAAGGGAGTTCTTTTTCAAGAGAAAAAAATCTTGAGAAAAATGCGCTGCGGAAAAAAAAGAACGAGGTGGATGCCACATTGGTAAGTCATTTCTGCTTAATTTGGTCAACAACATTCATAATGAGTGTTTTAATAGAAGGGCAATATATTACCTTGTTTTTATAACTTTTACGATAAAATTGCCCCCTACGAAACTTTGAAACACCCAATATCTATTTGTGAATACTGTCGCAGCATTTTCAACCTTTACCCCTATATTAAATTGAATTTGAAAACTCAAAATAGACCTAAGCTATTTACTTTGCGAAAAATAAATAAATAAATAAATAAATTCAGGATTTTACCCATATTTAATTAAAAAATCCTCAAATTTTGTTTTTTTATTAAATAATAATGCATTATCTCTATTGCTTTTAAACAGGAATGTTACATAATAATAATAATAAAAAAAACATTAGTTTATACTTCATCATATGAGTTACAATAATGCTAACCCATGTACTATAGACAATGTATTATGATAAGGATAATAAGTATATCTTGAATTAATTATTTTGTCATGAAGACCCTATAATCTCGCGCTAATTGGGGTCCACTACCTTGTTGTTCAAAGATGGAAGCAAGATTTTGTCTCGGATGAGAAGATTTGTGAGATTGTGGCGCGGATTCGTATCTCAAAGCTCTCTATGGATTATAATTATGAAAAAGGCATCCTCTTCTTACAGGGTGGCCAAATTGGAAAAGTACTTATACCGTCCATCCTAATTAATAAGCCATGAGACTACGCAAGATAGGGGAAAACCATAATAAGAAGGGAAGCTAACATTTGAACGTCAGCAACTCATTGGTAAATGTCCAATTCTGCTGTGGAAATAACTGAATAGGAGCATTCAGTATCCGGAAGTAATAAAGGGAGCATATTTAACCAGGAAGTAGCAAAAGCGGCACGTTTTGGCCCAGAAATGGAGAGTATTTACCCCGGAAGTATGTTTATTGTGGGTCAAAACGCGCCGCTTTTGCTACTTCCGAGGTAAATATGCTCCCTTTGTTACTTCAAGACACTAAATGCTCATATTATGTTACTTTCGGAGCGAAATTGGACATTTGCCCTCTCTAAAATTATAAAAATATACCCCCTTCAATCATTAATATAACATCAAATTGATTTTTTTGTTGATATTAAGGAAGTTAAAGAGTACTTAATTTGTTGAGATTAAGGAAGTTAAAGAGCACTTAATTTTAATTATATGTTACATGTAATTAGATTATATGTTAGTTTATAAGTAAGGTAAATAAATTTTGAGAAAAAATTATAAATACTTTATGTTAATTTTGCATCCTTATTCTTTGAAAAAAATGAATTCGATCTTATATTTAGAACCAGAGAGAATTATGTTCAATGAATAAATTTTCTGTGTATTTTTTAAGCATTTATTAGTTGTACAATCCCATTATGAATTCATTGCATTATGGTCAATTTCTGTTAATGACAGTAACGGGCGTACAGTAATGGAATGAAAATAGACTTTATAAACCTTATAAAAAAAAGGAACAATTGCACATAGGTTATAAGCAAGAGAATTAATTTCAGAGAGGTCCCAAGGAGTTGTTAATGACAACTATTAACAGTTGCAATAGCCTTGATTAACAAATGAAAAAGTTGTCAATAGACCTAGCTGAAATTAATTCTCTTGCTTGGGATCTATGTGCAATTCTCCCTAAAAAAAACTTGATGCAAACATGAAAAATATTTTTATTATATATATACATGTATATATATATGGCTTTCTTCAAAAGAAAGGATTTGATATATGAATTCGATATAAAATAAATAATATAAAAAATTCACAATTCTTATCTAAATTCAAAACTAATAATACTTTGTTTGGTTATATAAAAATAATTTATGATGATGCATGTATAAGAGTTGAAATGACATTTATTGAGCAAAAAAATGATATTAAATCAATTGAGATCCTCATGTATATATATACAAAAAAAAAAAAAGTCATTGAATTAGTTGATCACATAGTTTAGAGTCCAGTGAAAACGGAAAAAAGAACACTCAATGAATTTATGTTGCGAAACTTTGGTTTAAATTTGCTTAAAACTTTGGCTGTGGATCGAGCACAATGATGTTACAATTGACAGCAACTAATGGGATAAAATTTCTTATTAAATTGAAATATATAAGGTTAAATATATAATAGTTCTTGACATTTAAAATTCATCTTTTGGCCCAGCAACAAAAAAAAAAAAAAACATTGTTTGGCTATAAAAAGTGCAGTGGACTTTATGATCTGAAAAGTTTTAACGCAACCAAGTCCATGACAAATAAAATAAAAGACATGCAATATCAAACATAAAATACAATTACTCTCTTAATATGATTTATATTTAGCAACAATACTACTAGTATGTACCATCATCTTTATTTATTAAAAGAGGATAAGAAGAAGAAGAACAGGGTACCTGAATAAGTAGAAGTGGAGCATTAAGGATATTTGAAGTTCCTGGGACATCGTAAAGAAGCTCTTCATAGCAAGGAATGGGAGGATGAAGATCACCAAAATCATCCAAAGTGACGTCGGCATCGGCCTCGATAAAAACGACGCCGTCGCCGGTACAGTCCACCATGAGTTTCCCATTATGCCCTTCTCGGAGCCTTCCGGCGAAGGGATAGTAAAAGACAAGAGTGTCAGCCAAAGCTTTTCTCATAATCTCAACTACATCTCTTCCTCTCATTGAAGGATCCCCACGATAGAATTGGATCACAGGAACTAGATATCGAAGATTCCCTTGATTGTCGATGTCCGACAAAAGCTTCACCTCTAGCGGCGTCGGCTTCGCCGGAGCCACCAGCTCCGGCTGACGCCGACGCACTTTGAAAGAAAGACTTGATGGTGCCAATGCTGCCATTGTGGAATATGGATGTAAGTTAAAGCTGAATATATGGTCTATTTTGTTGGCTCGTTGATGAACAAAATGCGTTTATATACACATAAATAAAAGGAGGGGTAGACGACCAGATATCCTAGAACCTTTACGTGAGTAATAATTATTCCAACTAATATCATTAAGACGTTTCAGTTCAGGAGTTAGACTGGCATTATATTAATTGAGTTCTAATTTTTTTTTGACCAACAATTGAATTCTAATTAAAAATTACTCATTTCATTTCTAAAGATGAGATCCATTTGACTTTTTAGAAAATGTTAAGAAAACAAAATAAGTTTTTTATAAATTGATTTGCCTGAATTTTTCTATAAATTAGTTTATTTGACTTTTAAACTAACATATAATCTAATAATACACTAATTATGTAATGATTAAATAACTCATATAGTTTCCTTAATGTCTCTGATAGAAGTCAACTATGTCTTATAGTTTTAAGTATTGACAAATGGAGGGGGCAATATATTTTATGGTGTGAGGAATATTGAAATGTGTGGTTGTCCTTCCCCCTCCCTCTTCATCACACTACCATTTCTTTACTAGTCCTTCCATTCCTTATGATGGGAAACATTTTACTAAATAATATAGATTAAAAGGTTAGTTGTAGACGTAAAAAAACTGTCACATTCTTCTTTGAAATAACCTTTTTTTTTTTGGGGGGGGGGGGCGAGGATAGAAAAATTTTATAATAAAAAGATGATGTCCTCAGATTTAATATAATTCTCCTTTCCATTAAAAAAAAAGGAGAGATAGTGGGAGAGATAATGAGTGGTGGAGAGAGAGTGAAAGTAATTAAATGAGGATAAAATGGAAACTTATAGAAAAATTTGATTCTTTAACTGTTTCTTACATTTAGAAACAAGGTGAATGTGATAATTTGTTTTTTATAATAAAGGAAAGGGGTAAGGGTGTCTCCACTATATATATTGTAATAGATTTCGATCATTAAAAGTAAATCAAATAGTCGAGATGTTAAATAGAGAGGAAGTGGAGAGGCTATGCAGTGGAGATGCCCATATTAATCTTGCGGCTCACCTCCACATTCATTGATTTTATCATTTAAATGAGTATAACCTATATATACGAGTAGGACTTTACCTATACATACGGTATACAATTTGTGTTGTGGTGTAATAGAAAACATCTTGAATGTATTAACATATTATATATACTTTGATTTCAGAGACATGTGATACAGCTATATACATAAAGTCATAGATGTGCTTCTTATAAATAAAAAAAAGCCACTTTTAGAGTTATGTAACGTTAATTTTAAGACGTTAAAAAGCTAAAAAAATTGAATGTTCTTATTTTTTAAAAAATAAGATAACTAAGAAAGCTGCGCCTTCGTTGATGTAACTGAATGATTATTTTTTTTTTTTGGTTTTTGATTCATTAACTTATTAGGGTCATAACTCCTTAAACATATATATCTGGCTAGTCAAAATATGATTAAAAAAAAAAGAATCTAGTTTTTTTTTTTTGGTATTCTGACGTAGTAAATTAAGAAACCAGATTTAGTATCGAAGTAACAAACTGCATATGTAACAATGTTCCGATTGCATATGAAGGTTTGATAAGACAACCTCCACATATTAATCTCTAAGATTGCAACATTCGGAAATAAGAACCTTGTACCCGCCACCAATTACGCATCTATTAGTGAAATCAAACTCTGATAATTTATTTAACAATGGATATTTTCTATGATTTTTATATATGTACCTATCTTATGATTTTTTTAGTAACTTAATTTTGTTAGTTTGGGCTTAATTGAGTATAGTTGTGTTAAAGGGTATTCTAAGTAGTCAAGTGCTTAATTGTCACAACTAATTTAGTAAATTTTAATTCCCAAACATTTTTTAATTTTTGAATATATTATAATATATTTGATTATTTATATGTTTAGGTGATAAGCAGTGCGCGTATATATATATATATATTTATAATTCAAAAGGTGTAAATTAAGGGATAAAAAATGGCCATATTAAATTAAATTTATAATATCTATACTTATTTAATTTGTTACTTCTCTTCTAAAAATAAATCTTGCTATAAAATCTACACATATCTGTTTTATATTGTAGATAATATTATAATAAATATATCACATGGAAAAGAAATATATAATAGAAGAAGCAAATCTTGCTAAATCAGGGGAAAAATAGTATCCCGGCGAGGATCAAGTATAGAAAAGGAAATCCATTTATTTATACGGATTGGGAATTACGATAGTATCACTTCAATTATCCGACTTTGTCTTGTGTATTTATATTTAATTAGGTCAACAGGGTGTGAATCATGACAGGCAATAAAAAAACCTTAGTAAAACACAAGAGTGTCAGCCAAAGCTTTTCTTATAATCTCAACTGTATCTTTTCCTCTCATTGAAGGATTGTCACCATAGAATTGGATCACCGGAATTAGATGTCGAAGGCTCCGTCCCTTGGTTGTCAATAATGTCCGGCGTCGCCACCTTTGCCGGAGCCAGGCCACTGGCTCCGATTGATGCCAACGAACAGTGATTTAAGGGCTTGATGGTGCCAATTCCGCCATTATGCAATATGCTTATAAAATAAAGCTGAGGATATGGGTTATTTGGTTGGCTTGCTGGGTATATCTATGGAAAATACTAAGAAGATTCACTTTCATAGAATGCAAAACTTTTTTTTTATTGCAATCGATGAATATTATTTGTTTTTAGGGATACGGAGGGAAAAAGAATATTATGGAGATCCGATTCCAAAATGTAGACAAATTACACAGGTGACACGCATAGTATTTAATTTGGCCGAAGAGAGATTATTAATTTGGCTGGTTGTATATAAATGTATATAAGAACAGATCGGACCAATAGAAACTTAGTGAACAGAAAATTGGGAAAAATAATATACTTTATAACTAAGTAATAATTATTACAGGTAATGTCATTTGAATCATGAGCTGTTTACTGATCAGACTATGAGAAACGAGTTGTCATTAAAAGTTAAAGCAAAATACAGACCGTGCCCTTTTGTTTTATCTAAATTAACCCTTACACAGAAATCTCCCATCAATTTTGAAAACATATATAATTTTTCCTTAAAATTAAAATGAAAATTGAAACCTTTATATTTACAAATAAAATTTTTTAATACAATCAAATCATAATTCTAATATATATTTTAAAAATTTCTAATATGTAATAAAATAATTTAATTTAAATATTCTAAGATTTGTTATTACGTTTTAATTTTTTATTTATGCAAAATTTTTTATATCCTGAATTTTTAAAGTTCTAAATAATAATTTATAGAGTGTTAAAGGGGTTGGAATACATTAAATAAGACCACAAAAATAAATTTATTTAGAAAATGAGCTTATTTTTGGGAAAGAGAAATCTCGAAGATTAGGAAAGGCATTATTATTAAATAAGTAAAGCCCCATGGTAATTAATGAAAAGTTGAAAATAAATTCTTAAATCAATTCCACAAAATAAAAACTTATTTCTTGGGCCTTATTTTAATTAGGGATTACCGACTTATTGGCTTATTGGGCAAATTTAAAAATAAAAATAAAATGAAGGCAAAATTATCACTACTACAGAAGGGGGTTTTAAAGCCTATTATTTAAGGGTTTTAATGTCACTTTTTCATATGACATTAAAAGTAGTGACTTAGAAAAAAGGGTAAATGGTCAAAAATGACCCTGTACTTATGTCCAAGGTGTACCTAACACCTCCTACTTTTTTTTGGCTCAAAAATATCCATGAACTTTTAAAATCAGGTCAAAAATGACTTCACCGTTAAACCACTTAAACTTCTGTTAACTTTTATAAGTGAGTCCCATGCTTTGGTCCAAGTGTCCTATTAATGTGCTGCTTCTGATGCTTACGTGGCAGGTAGATGAAGAAATTAATGGTCTCTCTCATTTTATTCTTCATTTGACCATCTTCACCATTTACGCTGAAGCATAAATCACCAAAAAAAAAAAAATCAATGACTTCTTTCATTTTCTCTGCACTTTAAGGCCCTGCTTTTCTTTCTTCATCTACATCCCACAAAATCAGCTCCTTCACCTTTCCGATTGCAGCCAAAGCGTGATGCGTTAGAATCACCCCCTTGTTCTTCCCTGTCGTGCCTGATGACTACAACAGCGCCGCCACGTCGGATTGTCGGACGTTGTTCTCCATCAAATCGGAGCTTTCATTCAACGTTATGATAAAATCATAGTAGTACCAAATCTTAGGGTTGGATGAATTAAATAATTCTAAGAGCCCAAAGGATTTAACAATATGGAGAGCAAATTTGAGGGTTTATTTTTTCGAAAAGCTGAGAGACGGTGGCGACGAGTTTGGGATTAGAATCTTGGAGTTGTTTTGAAATCTCGAAGACGGTGTAGATAGGATTGCAGGTGGTGACGATGGCGCTGATGGCGAGAAAGGAAACGAGACAGTAAGTGGAACTGGGGGCAAATATCAAAACTACAGAGCATAAAGATTTTGTTGATTTTCCCCTCGTTAATTTTTCTTATATCTTTTTGTGCCAGCCTAAATTAATCTTAGAGTCTGGGCCATTTTTTAAATGATAGGTTGTTGCTGCAGAGAAGGCAAGCAAAGGCGGTTTGCATGAGAAGCTAACCATGTTGTAGTTCGACTTCTATGGGCGGTGCCTCCAGCTTCAGAAACACTTCACCTTGCAGTTAGAAGTGGTGGTGGGATTGTAGAGAAGGTATATTGGCAATGGGATTTCCTGTAAATAAATATTAAAGGTCTCCTAACCATTCTTTATGCTCTGTATCGCGCCATTCTAAATCTTGGCTTGTTGATGAGAGCATTTTAGTTTTACCCATCATTCTAGCTCTCTTTGATCCTTGTAAATCCCATCTCCAACCTTTGATGCGAGAATTCGCTGTCTCTGCCTCTCTTTCTTCCATGAACCACTTCGCTTCTCCTGTCAAGAATGCTCCTGCGGAGCAATCGATTACAAATTGCAATCCGTGTGTTCTTACTGTTAGCGTTGCAATCAATTCGTACCTGATTTAACCTTTGCCTAATGCGCCTTGGGGTTAAAATCACAATAATTACCAAGGATTGTGTAAAGTGGCACAACCCCAGATCGTTTCACTTGAGGAGTCCTTCTAAACAACCTAAGCTAACTAAATGCAATTAAAACGGTAAAAAGGGTATGGGGGTTTTGGTTTGAAGATTCATTTACTAAAGCTATTAACAAAAGCAGTTACTTGTTTTTGGAATTTTAGATTGATAAGTGAAAAGTGAAAAGAGTTTGGATTAGGGGTGATTTGATAAAACGGGCTTTGGTAGTGCTTCGGTGGCTCAAATGCTCCTTTCAAAATGATTAGAGGGAGTTTAATTTACCAAGTCTAATTGAAAAATCCCCAAGCAACCACTAGGGGTCCACTAGCCCTAATTAATGACTAATCTAGCAACCACTTTCATAGTCATTACTTAGGGTTAGTGTTAAGATCCACTTGGTTTGTGAAATGCCTTGAACCAAATACAATTTAACTCTCATGAAGTGCAACCACAACATTCATGCATGGAAGAAATTGACTATAACCACTAGCAACCACTAAAATGGCTACAACCAAGAATACAACCACAAGTAGATAGGAAATTATATCTCAATCACATTAAATTCAAAGCATACACAATATAGTTCACAAACATGGATAGCAATCACATATCCCAAGTCTTAAATCCATATACAAGACCAATACAAAAGAGTAGAAGCCAAATACAAAGGAAATAAGAAATTGTAGACTAGAAACTCCCCTATGTTGGTCCATGAAGCTAGAGCCACCTTCACACCACCAAAGCACCAAGAACTTAGCCTCTCATGTCTTCAAATTCGTGCCCTAGATGACCCATGATGATAGCCTCCATGAATGAAGAAGATGGAAGGAAATATGGAGTGGAAATGGAAGGTGGAAGGAGAAAGAACAAGAAAATCAACAAGAATAGAGATGACTTTGAGTGGGTGGATGAAGATTTGGATGAAGAATGAAGATGGAGAGCAAACCCTAGTAGAGAGGGTGATTTTCGGACCTGAGGGAGCTTGAACAACCAAGAAAGGTCTGAAATTTATCTTATATACTCCCCCAAAAATTTCTGAAACGCACAGCAGAACACCAGATTTCGGGGCCTCGCCGTGGAAGGCCCACGGCGAGGGGCAGAGGAGAAGCACGAGAATTGGCCTCGCCGTGGAAGGCTCACGGCGAGGGACAGAAAAGGTGCAAAATTTAGGGGTCCTCGCCGTGGGCCTCGCCGTGGAAGGCTCACGGCGAGGGACAGAAAAAGGCAAGGAGAAGGGGCCTCGCCGTGAGCCTCGCCGTGGGAGGCTCACGGCGAGGGGCAGAAGCTATGTGCTCTTGATTGTTTTATTTTTTCTTCAGTTTGGGCATGTTTCTTCTATCATCTGCACATAAGAATGAACTAGAGGTAGCATCAAATGTCCTTGAAGATTTATAAATCAATAAATCATGCAAATTTTGACCAAACTGCCCCTTTGATCAGTGTAAATCCCAACAAGATGTGCAAAAGTTAGAATTCATCCCAATCAGGTGCAATTACTCCAAGAACATGCGATAATCCAAAGATTTTAATCATAAAATGTGTATAAAAATATGGTGCAATCATTTCCCCCACACTTAGACCTTTGTACTCCTAGACAAAGGGTACAATGCAAAGAAGAATGGTTTTAACCAATCAATAATCTCAGGCTAGCATGAGTCATGATCAAGGATATGCAAAGGGAGAATTGGCAAAGCAATCGGATGAAGCAATGGCAAAGAGGACTCTCAAGATAATGGTATTTCACTCTACTCACCTCATGGGGGATTTTGTTTTTCACACTTAACTTGCTCAAACAACAATTTGCCATAAGCTTGTAACTACCCTAACATCTCCGCACATGCATACAATCACGTATGAATGAAAAGGACTTGCAGGGTTGAAATGATGGGAAAGGCAAGATGGATTGCATGTTATGGAAAAGGAGAGGTTGCAATGCAATTCAAAGTCACAATGAGAGCATAATTTCAACACTAATGATGCCACACCCAGAAATGCCTTATTCTTCAAACTTTCTTTCTTTTTTTCTTTTTCTTTTCTTTCTTTATTTTTATGCACACTTTTCTATTTTCTCTTTTTTTTTTTCTTTTTTTTTATTTTTTTTTTCAACACATACATGGCATTAACAACAAACAAAAGTGGCTCAGATTCAATGCTTCATCACAAAATTCATATTAATGCATTACAACCAAGGAATAGCTCAAAATGGGTGAACAATGGAAAGTGAAATGTTGTGGGTTTGTGTTTGGGAAGATGGGGTGATGAAATGAATGCCTTAATCATCTTCATGCATGAATGCAATTCTAGCTTTGACAAAGAGTAGAGACAAGTTCTAGAAATTGAATGATCAAGCAAGTATACACTCTTGAAATGAAAAATAGGCCCAAAAAATCTCACAACAAGGTTAACCTCAAATGCCAATTAGAAATCCAATTGCAAGGCCAATTAACACAATGCATATGCTTGAAAATAACTCATCACTAGCTCTTTGAATATTGAAAGGATAAAATGCATAATTCTTAGAATTCTTCCCATTGCCCCTGAAGCTCATTAATCAAAGGGTAAGGTCCAGTCTTGCTCCATGGTTTTCCAAAATTTTGCCACACTAGGTTTTTAAGAAATGAAAGTTGTAAAAATAGGTATAGAATGCAACTAGATCTTATATTGTATTGAATGCGACCCTTCATCACAATACAAGACTAAGAAGCAAAATCAACCTTAGTTTTTGAAAAACATTTGACAAAAATTTGAAAAATTTTTCTCTAGTGTGACATAACATGATAAAATCAATGGATCAAGCAAGAAGACTACCTAGTTCCCTCCCCCACACTTGAAATTGACATTGTCCTCAATGGCATAGGGCATTTTATTGAATGAAAAAGACCTAATTTTCTACTTCTACTAGGATGCTCCCTCCCCCACACTTGTTCAATGCAATGACAGTAAAATATCAACCAGCCAGTCCAGAATGCATGAAAGTAAACAAGATAAGGAGAAGAAGCAACCTGGCCTCAAGGAGGCTTGGCAACCGGTTCATGGTAGAGCTTGAGGAGATGCCCATTTGAAACGAATTCCTTCCCAGTCTCCTCTTCAATAAGCTCCACCATCCCATATTTGTTGACCTTGGTGACTTTATACGGCCCGAACCAATTTGATGTGAGCTTTCCATGACCATGGCGGAAGCGGGCTTGGTACATAAGGACTTGGTCACCAACTTTGAAGCTGCGGTTGAAGATCTTACTATCATGGATCAACTTGGTTTTTTCTTTGTAGAGCCTTGAGCTCTCATATGCCTGAAGGCGCAGTTCATCAAGCTCTTGCAATTGAAGGCATCTTTCATTTCCAGCGGCATCCAACTTCATATTGCATAATTTCACGGCCCAATAGGACTTGTGCTCCAACTCAACCGGCAAATGACAAGCTTTACCAAAAACCAACCGGTATGGAGACATGCCTATGGGTGTCTTGAATGCGGTCCGATATGCCCACAATGCATCCTCAAGTCGATCACTCCAATCTTTTCTTGATGGCTTAACAATTTTCTCTAGAATATGCTTTATATCCCTGTTGGACACCTCTGCTTGGCCATTTGTTTGGGGATGGTATGGGCTAGACACTCTGTGGGATACCCCATACTTAGCAAGCAAGTTATCAAGAAGCTTGTTGCAAAAGTGGGTTCCTTGATCACTTATAAGACCCTTTGGTACTCCAAATCTATTAAAGATGTTAGACTTGAGAAACTTAGAGACCGTGGGTGCATCATCCTTTCGGGTTGGGATAGCCTCTACCCACCTAGAGACATAGTCTACTGCAAGTAGGATATAAGTGAAGCCAGAGGAAGGTGGGAAAGGTCCCATAAAGTCTATTCCCCAAATGTCAAAAATCTCACAAACTAGGATGGGCCGTTGGGGCATCTCATGTCTTTTTGTCACACTTCCCCCAAATTTTTGGCACTTACCACATGATTTACAAAAGGCATAGGCATCTTTGAAAAGTGTAGGCCAATAAAAACCAGCGTCTAAGACCCTCCTAGCAGTTTTCCTAGAACTATAGTGGCCAGCACAAACCATCGAATGGCAAGCAGAGAGGATGTCTAGGGACTCGGATTCTGGTATGCATCGCCGGATTACTTGATCACTGCACAGTCTCCATAGGTGTGGTTCATCCCAAACATAGTATTGGGATTCTCTCTTTAACTTTTGCACCTGAAAGGGAGACATGTCATCCGGGGTGAGGGCACAAACAAGATAATTGACTAAACAAGCATACCAAGGCACCTCAATATCAATTGCATACAAAGAAGAATCCGGAAAATTATCACAGGTTAAGTCAGAAAGATCTACTCCCCTGGTGTTGTCTGGGAGTCTACTCAAGTGGTCGGCTACCAAATTGGCATTGCCGGCGCGATCCTTGATCTGCAAATTAAACTCTTGTAGCAAGAGTGTCCACTGAAGAAGTCTCGGCTTTGAGTGTGGCTTTGTGAATAAAAACTTTATAGCTGCATGGTCAGTATAAATGACAACCACAGAATGAAGCAGGTATTGTCTAAATTTGTCTAATGCAAAGACTATGGCAAAGAGTTCCTTTTCAGTAGTGGTATAATTCCTTTGAGCACAGTCCAAAGTCTTAGATGCATAGGCTATGACATGTGGTGCCTTGTTGCTCCTTTGACCTAGCATGGCGCCAACTGCGTAGTTGGAAGCATCACATGCCAATTCAAAGGGCAATGACCAATCGGGAGCAAGGAGAATAGGAGGCTCCAAAAGAGTTTTCTTCAATGTTTCAAAAGCCGTTTTACACTCATCATCAAAAACAAATTCAACATCTTTTTGCAGCAAATGAGAAAGAGGCAATGCAATTTGGGAAAAACCCTTGATGAAACGCTGGTAAAAGCCTACATGTCCCAGGAAAGAGCGGAGCTCTTTGATACAAGTGGGATAAGGCAAGGACGAAATCACCTCGGTTTTGGCTTTATCAACCTCAATGCCTCGGCTAGAGACTAGGTGGCCAAGAACTATGCCATGCGTGACCATAAAATGACATTTTTCATAATTCAGTACCAGATTCTTCTCGACACACCTAGCTAGTACTCGCTCCAAACTATGCAAGCAAAAATCAAACGAATCACCAAAAACAGTAAAGTCATCCATGAAAACTTCCAGGCAATCATCGAGCATATCAGAGAAGATGCTCATCATGCAACGTTGGAAAGTTCCCGGCGCATTGCATAAGCCAAAGGGCATGCGCCTGTAGGCAAAAGTACCGAATGGGCAAGTGAAAGTGGTCTTTTCCTGGTCCTCGGGTGCTATAGGAATTTGAAAATAGCCCGAATAACCATATAGAAAATAGTAATGGCTTTTTCCCGCAAGCCTTTCTAACATTTGATCAATAAATGGAAGCGGGAAGTGGTCCTTTCGGGTGGCATCATTCAACTTCCTATAGTCAATACACACACGCCAACTATTTTGCACCCTTGTTGGAATAAGTTCATTGTTTTCATTTTTCAAAACAGTGATTCCGGACTTCTTAGGCACCACTTGGACCGGGGAAACCCACTCACTATCCGAGATCGGATATATGATGCCGGCACTTAGGAGTTTTGTGACCTCCTTTTTGACCACATCCAAAATGAGGGGGTTAAGCCGCCTTTGAGGTTGCCTAAGAGGCCTAGAATCCTCTTTAAGTAAAAGCCGATGGGTGCAAATAGCAGGGTTCATACCCGGAATATCAGCCAATGTCCAACCCAAAGCCTTGCTATACTTTTTCAAAACATCAAGCAATTTGACCTCCTCAATTGCACTCAAGGTATTAGAAATAATAACCGGCAATTTGTCATTGGGGGCAAGAAAAGCATATTTTAAATTGCTTGGCAAAGGCTTTAATTCCAAAATGGGTGGTTCCAAAACAGAGGGAACAAGAGTAGGAAGAGTTAAAGTGTAAGAGGAACTCCCCTTTGTAGACCCAATTGGAAAAGGTGGAATGGGCTCAAAAGACCTCATCTCTTGTTCATTGGTCTTCCCAAGAGCCGAATCAACACTTGGTTGATCTACCGCAGCAACTTGCCTTGGGGAAATGTCATCCACAACACCTACATCACAACTTGTAACAAGATCATTCAAATATCTAAGTGTGTGGGAAGAAATCCTAGGTCTAAAGTTAGAATCAATGGAAGAGGGTTTAGAAGGTGGCCCTTTTACCACATGGTGATCCGGTCCGAAGAAGGTCAAGTGTGAAGTAGCTTTTGTTGGGGTGAGGGTTATACCCTTTGAGCTCAAATCGGCCAACTCTTGGCTTCCAACCTCAAATTCACATTCTTCAACCAACTTATGACCTGAAACATTAAGAAAACTACCATCTTCCAAAGAAATATCATCACTCATCAGGGAAAGGTTAGTGGAGCTCATATCCAAATTAGCAATATCATTATCAATCAAAGAAAAATCCAAAGGGACAGAAAGTAGACAATCAACTACATGTGAGTCAAGGTCATACACGTCATCACCTAAGGAAGAAAAAGAATGAACAGAAGGCAGGGTAGAAAAATAAGAGTCATAAGCTTCAAGATCAGATGTGTAATCATATGAATGCAAGCTTAGTTCATGCTCCTCAATAGCATCTTCCACAGCAATATCAATGACATTCAAATCTAGAAGAGAATAGTCCTCATGGGGGTGTCGCATTGCTTCATACATGTTAAAGCTAATCTTATGTTCTCCCACCTCCATTGTGATCAAACCATTTTTCATATCAATTACCGATCCGGCGGTCCGCATGAAAGGCCTACCAAGAATGATAGTCGATTCACATGGCTCGCTAGCGGTGTCAAGAACATAGAAATCGGCAGGAAAAACTAAGTCTTTAACCTTAACAAGTATATCCTCAAGAATACCTTGTGGATATCGGAGTGTGCGATCGGCCAATTGCAAAATGACACTTGTCTTTTTCAAACCAGTGATGCCTAAAGAAGTGAAAATCGCACTAGGCATCACGTTAATGGCCGCTCCTAAATCCAACAATGCATTTGTCACCGTCAAGTTCCCTATGGTGCAAGGGATCATGAATGATCCAGGGTCTTTGCACTTGACCGGCAACTGAGGCTTGAACAAAGCCGACACACTAGGATTCAATTGAATTCTTTCATTTGGCCTAAACTTCCTTTTATTGGTGCACAATTCCTTCAAGAATTTACAGTAACTAGGCATAGATTTCACAAGTTGAAAGAAAGGCACATTCACATGCAATTTGCTAAAAAGTTCAAGCATTTCATTTTCAACAACCTCATCATGTTTCTTTTTGCTTTTAAAATAAGCTTGAGGAAAAGGGAGTTGAGAGATAGTTACCTCCTTGGCCGGAGGTTTGGCCAAGGTATCTTGTGTGCTACACTCTTCCGTCTCATTGATACTTGATTGCTTGTCGTGCTTCATCTCCTCTTGAGGTTGTACTGTAGGATCCTCCACCACTTTCTCTTTTCTAGTCAATGCCTTTCTTTCTTGAAGTTCCTTTTCCTTAGCACTCTCAGATTGCGCAAACTTCATTGGGCTCAATGGTGGGCTCCAAGTAGGGCTTTCCACTTCAATCTCTTCATCCACTAGCTCATTATCATCCTCCCCTTCACTACTTGAAAAGTGAACCTTCTTCTTGGTTGGCATGGGATTTAGTGATTTTCCACTTCTCAAAGTAACAGCATTCAAAGACTTTGGGTTGATGACCGTATTGGACGGAGTTGGACCACTTGCCTTGGCTTGAAGCTCATTGAAAGAGTTTGAAAGCTTCATGACATAGTCCTCTAAGTTAGCACTCTTGGTCTCCCATTGGCTCATACGGTTGTCTACCTTCTCAAACCTTGACTCCATACATTGCTTTGTTTCATTCGCCCTAGAGTCAATGAGACCTTCCACATGGCGGAATCCCATAGTAATGGACTTGTTCAACTCTTCAAAGTCATTAGTGGGTCGGTCCTTTCTTACTGGAGTTAGTGCTTGGGAGGACTCCCCTTGGAATTGCCTTGGGGGATTGCCATCTTGGCGCCAACTAAATTTTGGATTTTGTCTCCACCCTTCATTGTATGTATTGGAATAGGGGTCCCATCTCGGATTGTTGCCTTGCCTTGGTTGGAACATTGCATTACATTCTTCCGGCTTAGAAGGGCAATCGCTTGAGAGATGCATAGGTGATGCACAATAATCACAAGACGGACCCACCAACTCATTACCAACTGGACCCGGTGGGGAAGATGGACCTGAGATCTTGTCCAATCTAGAGTGGATTGCTTTGAATTCGGCCTCAAACCTATCCAATTGAGGAATGTGAAGAGAAGTGGAATCAACCCTTTGAACACTACGAGTCGATCTTCTTGAACCATGTTTCTCTTTGGCCAAAGCGAGCTTACGAACTAGAGGCCATGCCTCTTCAGGTGTATAATCAATGAATGAGCCCCCAGCGGCTGCATCCAGCTTGTCTTGGTCTCTTTCCCTCAACCCATCATAGAAGGTATGGGCTAATTGTTCATCGGGAATTTGGTGATGAGGGCATTTCTTTAAGAGGTCCTGGAATCTCGACCAATAATCAAAAAGAGATTAATCGGGCTCTTGAGTGATGGAATTGATCTCTTTCCTTCTTGCAGATGTTCTAGTGGCTGGGTAGAACTTTTCTAGAAAGGCTTGCTTCAAGTTGCCCCAGGAGGCGAGGGCATCTGGATTAAAAGTAGGCAAACTCATGTACCATTGCTTAGCCTTGCCTTCTAGAGTAAGGTAGAACACTCTCCACATGACATCCTTCACTTGTGCTCTGACTGGTTTCATGGTGTTGCAATGTATGAAGATCTCATCCAAGTGATCATGTGGCTCATCTTCCTGCAAACCATAAAACTTAGGTAAGGATTGTATCAATAAGCCTTTAATTTCATAATCAGTGTTCATAGTGGGGAATGCAGTCATGAATGGGTTATGGTTAAGGCTGGTTGTGGTGGCTTCCCTGATGGTTCTTCTTCTAGGTCGCTCACCATCATTAACCACTTGTCCTCCCCCATTACCACCTAGATTTGGCTCTACTTGAACTTCAGGAATATGGTGATCCCCCTCCATGTCTCTAGTATCACTCTCAGTTTCTGGGGAACTCTCAATGCTTGGCTCACAAGAGGGTGGGTGTTCAACTATCAAGGATGTAACCGAAGTTCCCCCTCTCTTTGTCTTTCTCAACCTAGTAAGGTGTCTCTCAATTTCTGGGTATTCAAGGTAAAATTCTTGGTTTCTAGGGTTCCCTCGAGTCATACACAAGGCACAGACAACAAGTGTAGACTGAAGGCTCAACAAAGATGCACTTGCACAAATTCAAGGAAAAATGGATGAATGATGATGCAAGTGAGTATGGTGTGAATGTTTGTATGATATGTGTGAAGTGTGTTGAAAAGTATGAGTATGAAATGTGTATGAGAGGTATATGAGTGTGGAAGTATGGCAAGTCAAGTATTCACAAGTAGGTGCAAGGAAGTCCAGCAATACACCTAAGCAGGTATCACAATTCAAGCAAGAGCAAAGGGCAAGCAATATTTTTGGTATTTTCTTGTCAGACTTTATACAATGCAGAACAAGTAATTGTAAACTAACTTAAGAATGCAAATGACCTAAATCTAATCCTAATGACTCCTGCCCCTAGTCAATAGCTTCAATTGACACTTAGCTAACCTAGAGAGTCAAAAATGACTCCCCGGCAACGGCGCCATTGATTTAACCTTTGCCTAATGCGCCTTGGGGTTAAAATCACAATAATTACCAAGGATTGTGTAAAGTGGCACAACCCCGGATCGTTTCACTTGAGGAGTCCTTCTAAACAACCTAAGTTAACTAAATGCAATTAAAACGGTAAAAAGGGTATGGGGGTTTTGGTTTGAAGATTCATTTACTAAAGCTATTAACAAAAGCAGTTACTTGTTTTTGGAATTTTAGATTGATAAGTGAAAAGTGAAAAGAGTTTGGATTAGGGGTGATTTGATAAAACGGGCTTTGGTAGTGCTTCGGTGGCTCAAATGCTCCTTTCAAAATGATTAGAGGGAGTTTAATTTACCAAGTCTAATTGAAAAATCCCCAAGCAACCACTAGGGGTCCACTAGCCCTAATTAATGACTAATCTAGCAACAACTTTTATAGTCATTACTTAGGGTTAGTGTTAAGATCCACTTGGTTTGTGAAATGCCTTGAACCAAATACAATTTAACTCTCATGAAGTGCAACCACAACATTCATGCATGGAAGAAATTGACTATAACCACTAGCAACCACTAAAATGGCTACAACCAAGAATACAACCACAAGTAGATAGGAAATTATATCTCAATCACATTAAATTCAAAGCATACACAATATAGTTCACAAACATGGATAGCAATCACATATCCCAAGTCTTAAATCCATATACAAGACCAATACAAAAGAGTAGAAGCCAAATACAAAGGAAATAAGAAATTGTAGACTAGAAACTCCCCTATGTTGGTCCATGAAGCTAGAGCCACCTTCACACCACCAAAGCACCAAGAACTTAGCCTCTCATGTCTTCAAATTCGTGCCCTAGATGACCCATGATGATAGCCTCCATGAATGAAGAAGATGGAAGGAAATATGGAGTGGAAATGGAAGGTGGAAGGAGAAAGAACAAGAAAATCAACAAGAATAGAGATGAATTTGAGTGGGTGGATGAAGATTTGGATGAAGAATGAAGATGGAGAGCAAACCCTAGCAGAGAGGGTGATTTTCGGACCTGAGGGAGCTTGAACAACCAAGAAAGGTCTGAAATTTATGTTATATACTCCCCCAAAAATTTCTGAAACGCACAGCAGAACACCAGATTTCGGGGCCTCGCCGTGGAAGGCCCACGGCTAGGGGCAGAGGAGAAGCACGAGAATTGGCCTCGCCGTGGAAGGCTCACGGCGAGGGACAGAAAAGGTGCAAAATTTAGGGGTCCTCGCCGTGGAAGGCTCACGGCGAGGGACAGAAAAAGGCAAGGAGAAGGGGCCTCGCCATGAGCCTCGCCGTGGGAGGCTCACGGCGAGGGGCAGAAGCTATGTGCTCTTGATTGTTTTATTTTTTCTTCAGTTTGGGCATGTTTCTTCTATCATCTGCACATAAGAATGAACTAGAGGTAGCATCAAATGTCCTTGAAGATTTATAAATCAATAAATCATGCAAATTTTGACCAAACTGCCGCTTTGATCAGTGTAAATCCCAACAAGATGTGCAAAAGTCAGAATTCATCCCAATCAGGTGCAATTACTCCAAGAACATGCGATAATCCAAAGATTTTAATCATAAAATGTGTATAAAAATATGGTGCAATCAGTACCCCTGAGTACCACGCTTACGAATTTCGCACATGAAGAAGGTTTGCAAGGATCAAAGAGAGCTGGATGTGTGTGTGGGGGGATGGATTCGAGGGAGGTGATGTGTGGATGGAACAAATGATGCCAGCTGGACCACAAGTGGGACCTAGTTATAAAAGTTAACGGAAGTTTAAGGGGTTTAATGGTGAAGTCATTTTTAACCTGATTTTAAAAGTTCATGGATATTTTTGAGCCAAAAAAAAGTAGGAGGTGTCAGGTGCACCTTGGACATAAGTACAGGGTCATTTTTTACCCTTTACCCTAGAAAAAATGAACATTTTACGTCACACAAAATATATGACGTGGAAAGTTAGATTTTCCACGTCACAAGTTATGAAACAAGAGACGTAGATAAGTCGCTGAATACTTTTTTTTTTTGCTTAAATGGCTGAGAATTCATAGCACATGTTTTAAAAACATGTGACGTGAATTATCCTGCGAAGAAACCACGTCACTTATTTGGCTAATAAGTGACGTGGGGAGGGACGAGCTGAGGGAGCGAGAGAACTTCTTCACAACCTGAAGCTGGGTTTTTTTTTTTTTAATTTCTTCAATGCCGAGAGAGCTGAGGGATGAGGGAAAGAGGAGAGAGCTGAGGGGTGAGGGAAAGAGGAAAGAGTTGAGGGGTGAGGGAGAAAGGAGATAGCTGAGAGGCAGTGTGAGTTCAAATTTTGGGAGAGCTGAAGGTTTCTATGCAGCAACGAAAATTTCGGGCTGATCGATGAAGAAGATGGCAACTGGTTTAATCAGGTTTTTATTTTTTTTATAAGAAACCACGTCACATATAGAAAATATGTGACATGGTTTCTTATTAAAAAAAAACTTTATTATAAACTTGAAGCAAACCACGCCACATATTTTCTATATGTGACATGGTTTCCTATAAAAAAATTAAAAACCTAATAGCAAACCATGTCACATATTTTCTATATGTGACGTGGTTTCTTATAAAAAAAAATTAAAAACCTGATAGCAAACCGCGTGACATATTAAAAATATGTGACGTGGTTTCTCACAACCTTAAACCACGTCACATTTCTCCCATTATTGTGACGTAGTTTCTTTCTCAGCCTGAAATTTAATTACAAAAATGCCACCAAGCTTTTTTCAATGTCGGTTTTATAATTGACTGACGTGAATTAGGGGCAAGAAATGGGCTTTTTGTAGTTGTGTATATAAAACATTGTGATATTTGAATCAGTTGCACATAACCTCTCTGACATATGAAATTTTAAATTTAACCTCTCTAATCTTTTTTTTTTATTATGGAACCATTGCCATTACCAAATCATTATTTTCTTTACAGAGATTTCCACGTCATATGAATTAAAAGACACCTTTCATCCTATGTGACATCTTACTTAATATTACGTTAAGCTAATATTTTATAAAATGGTTAACATATCATTTTATCATTAAAAACCCTAAAAGTTAACATCCTTCTCTGTCTCCCTATAGCTTGCATCTACAATGCACCCTTTCAATCCTTGGTAAACCCTCGTGCTTTACGCATCTAAAGTCTTCCATTTGCTCATGGTAATATGTTTTGTGTGGCTTTGGCTCTTGATTTAACTCTTTCATTTTTTGGGCCTGTGAGATAGAAGATTGACCCTAACTGTCATGTCAAAGTGAAACCGTACATGAATATGTGGGAACAACTCTTGCTTCAACATGAACATGGCACTCAACTATTGAGGACAGTAACTCTTAACTATCAAGGTTTTACTGCAAAATAAGCATGTATCATAATATATCATATACTTTTGTCTTCACCCCAAATGTAGATAAGCAAATTGAAATACTGGCCAAAAAAGATGTAAATAGATAAAGCCCAGTTTCAACTCATGTTCTTATATTTGTTAAATCCCAAAATTTGCATATATTTCATATCATTTTGGAGGTCTTCTATCATGTTATTTGACAATAATTGCGTATCTTGTAAAGAAATTAAGTTCTAGAGTGATTACATATAGTTAGTGGTAAAAAAGGGAATTTTTGAAATGTTATTGTGATTATTCTTGGTTTGATTGATTATCAAGGGCTATTCTTCTTGTTTTAACTTATTTTATATTGTAGGAATTTTAAAAATGGTAGAAATTGGAGCAAGAAGCTCAAAATTCAAGGAAAAAGTTAAAATACAAGTTTTTGGACAATTTTAGAAAATTACAGAAAAGGGCCCAATTGGATATTAATTGGAAACAATTGATTTATGGGAAAATTTCAGTAAAGGACCACTATAGACAATTAATGTAAAAGAAGGACCAAAACTTTATGAAATTTCACTGCAGGACTTAGGTCCTTAAATGAAAAAAAATTGCTGTGTAAAAGACCTAAAATTCCTTGTGCAAAAGAGGAATTAATTTCACATTGCACCCCTGTGGAAAAGTACACTGAGCTGACACAACGTACTTTGAGCTGACAAAACGTATTTATTACATTTTTTAATGTTATCTTATTACTACTTGTTCATATTACGATTTCCTTGTGCATATGACTACTTGGCCATTTCTTTGTGCGTGGCCTGGACATTGCAGGTTATAAGGAACTTTATTACTGCTGTTCATATGACGATTTCCTTGTGCATATTCATTTTTCTTGTGTGAGGCCTGAACATAATGTTATAAGGTGACTTTATTACTGCTTGTTCATATGACAATTTCCTTGTGCATATTCATATTTTCTTGTGCAAGGCCAGGACATAGCACGATATAAGGCCAATTTATTACTGCTTGTTCATATGACGATTTCTTTGTGCGTGGCCTTGAGAAAGGGAATTGAACAATTAGCAACAAACCAACATCTTGTTAATTTCATATACCATAACTTGGCAGCCAGCGAGAAAACAGAGGAAGAAATTCAAATGAACAATAGAGAACAAGAACAAGAAATTCAACGGCAGAGGCAGGGAAGCAAGGAAAATTATTCAGAGTTCCTAACTTGTAGAATTAAGCATACAAGGCATTCATTAACTCTTTGTACTCTTGGTTGCATTATTTCCCAAAATTTTGGTCTTTTGACCAATCGAAACCTAATGGAGCAGGGGAGAAAAAAGAAATTTCAACAAAATTCTAACTTCAAAAATCCCAGGCACAACACATTCATAGCCTTAATCTTACTCCTATGAAAGATTAATTAGTCATTCAAGCAACGTTTGCACAGAAATCAGTCATATTAGCGTCAGATGAACAGTAGCAAGAGGAAGAAAATTTGAGAAATCTGACAACTTGAGCTTCCCAACTCAAATCCACTTCGAGATTATTGTTATTCAAGTCCTAAGCTTCATTTTCATGGGTTTAGAAGCTTCAAAACCCCCCAAAATTTTGAATCTCTCTCTCCCATCAAGCTTGAAATTAGACAAAAAGAGAAGAGGATTGAAGAATAAAAGCTTACCCAATGTTCTTTGATGCTTCCTGAATGTTTTCCTCTCCTTACCATCGCCGATCGCTGTCGTTGGTGGCCAGATTTGCAGCTGAAGCTCGAAGGAACCAGAGAAAAAGAGAGAGCATAGAGAAAGAATGTATGTAGAGAGTGAGAGAACTCGAACTTTTTCTCAAAGGTTAATATGGTCTTATAACGTGCTATGTCCAGGCCTCGCATAAGGAAATATGAATATGCACAAGGAAATGTCAATATACACAAGGAAATCGTCATATGAACAAGCAGTAATAAAGTCACCCTATAACATTATGTTCATGCCTCACACAAGGAAATATGAATACGCACAAGGAAATCGTCATATGAACCAGTAGTAATAAAGTCCCTTATAACCTACTATGTCCAGGCTACGCATAAGGAAATTGCCATATACACAAGGAAATGGCCATATGGAAATCATAATATGAACAAGTAGTAATAAGATAACATTAAAAAATGTAATAAATACGTTTTGTTAGCTCAAAGTATGTTGTGTCAGCTCAGTGTACTTTTCCACAGGGATGCAATGTGAAATTAATTCCTCTTTTCCACAAGTACTTTTAGGTCTTTTTACACAGCATTTTTTTTCATTTAAGGACCTAGGTCCTGCAGTGAAATTTTAAAAAGTTTTGGTCCTTCTTTTACATTAATTGTCTACATTGGTCCTTTACTGAAATTTTCCCTTGATTTATATGACATTGTGATGCTTTTTCCTATGTGTTTGTATCTGTAGGACACTAAAAAGACCAAAAAAATGAAGCAACAAGGTGAAGGGAAGTGAATTGATGAAGGCAAGAAATAGGACATTCGTTGAATTGTAGGAGAGGGCATAAGGTGAGCTTTAATGTCGCCTCACACTAGCGAGCCACGATGATGATACAAACAAAGGGCCCAACAGCAAGAGAAAACCCAAAGCAAACCCCTGATTTAGATGTTTTCTTAATTGCGTCTTGGGGTCCAAATACAAGAAAGTTTAACCAATGATTGAACAAATGGTGATCTCCTGAATTGTCTTACATGGGGTTAATTTATTAACTTCCTAAGCTACGCTAAATGCATGGAAAAGCAATAAAAATTGGGTTTTGTCATTGAAAAAACCTTTTGGTCTTTTTTAGGTTAAGAAAGGTAAAATGCTTTTTTTTTGTTTTGATTTTTGATTTAGGAAAAAACAAGTTAAAAAAGATATTTAGAAAAATCTTTGATGGAAATGGGTCTCTTGTTGAAATTGGCAACCTTCCTAGCTTCTAAAAAATATGGAAGTTCAATTCCAAGTTCAAAAGTGTTTAACCAAGAGCGAATCCACTTAAGTCCAATTAACCTACTTACTAATTGACTTGGCAATAGATTTCACAATTACTAATTAGGTTAATTGCTAAGTCACAACTTGGTAGTGAAAATCCTTGATATATACACAATGAGTCTCTTTTTGAAATTGTAATTTGTCCTTCCAAGTATGGTTTTAGTGTTTATAAACAAATGCAAACACACATGTGCTAACTTATACTAGGAAAGTAGATAAGCAATGCTACCACATCAATCGCATAATACCAAGTAATAATCACCAAGGTCCTTACATGTAAAAGCAATCACTTAATTACACACAAGTCCTATAAGAATTCTACCACTAGGCATAGAAATCAAAGTGTACCTTGTTTTAGTACTACATACATATACAAAAACACAAGAATCTACAAACATATATGGAATTAGACATGAGAAGATACTAATAAAATCCCTTAGTAATCCATCAGAGCTCTAGTTGCATTACTCCAACGAGATCACCAAATTTTCTTAGCCACTCATGCTCTTAACACTAGGGATTGCGTTCTAAGTTAGAATCCCCATGAGAGTGTAGTAGCTTGCCGAATATACAGAAGAAATGGTGGAGAAGAGAAGGAAAATCACATTAGAAGTGAAAATGGTGAAGGAAAGTGATGAAATTGGAGTGAATGTGATGAGAGATGAAAGAGGAAGGTTAATAACCCTAAATTCGACCATCGCATGAAAAAATGACATGATAATTCAGTTTAGAGTAATTTAAGGTTGGGTCGAACCCATACCCAGGTATTTCAGCAAACATTACTACAGAATAGGGCTACTGCGACGCAGCAATACCGGCGCTTACTTAAATAAGCGCCGCTATAGGGTTTAAAAGACCTATACCGGCGCTTACTTAAATAAGCGCCGCTATAGGTCTAACCTATCCCGGTGCTTATAAAACTAAGCGCTGCTATAGACTTTACATATTAAATTTTTTTATTTTTTTTACTAGAAAACCTATCCCGGCGCTTGTGTCTGTAAGCGCCGGGATAGGTTATTAATATAAAAAATTAATATTAAATATTAATATAATTATTTAAATATTAAATAAAATATTCCTATTCATTTTTAATAAAAATTATTTTTTTAGAATTTAAAAAAAATAATAATGAATATAAAAATTTAATATTAAATATTAAATAATTAATTAACAATTAAATATCAATTTGTATTTTTTAAAAATATTATGTGCACCTATAGCGGCGCTTTTTAAAGAAAGTGCCGCTATAGGCATCAAAAAATGGAGGGAAAGTTTTCCCCCATTTTTTTCCAATTTTCACCTATAGCGGCGCAAAAGAAAATAGAGGGAAAGTTTCCCTCCATTTTATTATTTTGAATTTATAACCTATAGAGGCGCTTTTTTAAAAAAGCGCCGCTATAAGTGAAAATTTAATATTAAATATTAAATAATTAATTAATAATTAAATATCAATTTGTATTTTTTAAAAATATTACGTGCACCTATAGCGGCGCTTTTTAAAGAAAGTGCCGCTATAGGCGTAAAAAAATGGCCAGAAAGTTTCCCCCCATTTTTTTAATTTTCACCTATAGCGGAGCTTTTTAAAAAAAGCTCCGCTATAGGTTATAAATTCAAAATAAAAAAAAGGAGGGAAACTTTCCCTCCAGTTTTTTATGCCTATAGCGGCGCTTTCTTTAAAAAGCGCCGCTATAGGTGCACGTAACTCTTTCTTATTTATTCTCTCTTAACACATTCCACTCCCATTTTTTTTTCTCTCTTCTTTCTTTCTCTTCCCGTCGCCCACTCTCTCTTCTCTCTTCACAAGGGATTTGATCAACAACTTATAAGTTTCTCCTCCTTTCCTCAAATATTATCTCTTCTTTCTTAGCTTCTCACCATTTACCTCTCTTTTTTTTTGGCATATCGCACTCTCTTTCTCTCACTGCCATTTCTGGAGAAATCATTTACAGTTGCAGATTATGGAGCTCCAAGTTTACAGGTGATTTCACGAATCTCAAATGGTAGAAGCTTTTTTTTTCTTCGGTACCTAGATTTTTTTTGTTTCTACTCATTGTATAGGAATGGAAAAAGGGAAAAATAATTTGGATTTCTTGTTCCTACTTATTGTATTAAGTTACAACACTAAGCACATAAAATGGAAAAGGGGAAAATAATTTTGATTTCTTGTTTATACTCGTTGTATTAAGTTACAACACTGAGCACATGAAAAACCTTTCTGAATTAGGAGTATTTTGATTTTTGTTGAGTTCCAGTGCTGAAATTTTCGCACTGATGTAGGTGCGTGTGAAAAAACAATATTGATTTATTTTTTTAAAAAAATAAAACCTATAGCGGCGCTTTTTACGAAAAGCGCCGCTATAGAGAGGCCTATATCGGCGCTTTAAGATATAAAAGCGCCGGTATAGATGGTCCTATACCGGCGCTTTTTGTAAAAAGCGTCGGTATAAGCCTTTTCAGTTTCAATAAAAAATTAATTAAAACATACCTATAGCGGCGCTTTTGGGTAATAAAGCGCCGCTATATGGTCACCTATAACGGCGCTTTGTAAGTACCGCTATAGGTCACCTGACCTATTGCAGCGCTAGCTATAGCGGCACTTCAAAAGCGCCGCTATAGGGGTCAAAAAAGCGCCGCTATAGGTGTGTTATGTGGTAGTGAAAAACCTTAAAATCTTGAGATTGTGCATTCGTCGTGGTGAAGCCATGGCAAACCATGATTTCTGGAGATTATTGAGGTTTTGCCATGGAGATGTCATGACAAATTGCCCAATATACGTGCCCTTTATTTGTTGTTGCTTGTTCTTCCATTCTTTGCATCTACAATAGCAAATTCAAGCACAAATGAAGTGTTCCAAGTCCATAATTGATAAATGCATGAGTTAATGCCTAAAACATTTAAGTTAAGATCAAAATACAATTAACTCAATGCTCTTAGACTCTAAGTGTAAAAGTGCCTAAATTCCTATGTATTGGCCTAGAACAAGTGCTTTTTTCCTATGATTAGTGGCGAAAATAATATAATAATCAAGTACAATCACTACCTGATGCCAGCAATTGAAACACTATGGTTTTGGAGGACCCGAGACCCATATCCAAATACATGTCTTCTAAATTGACTTTGTACTACGTAGCATGATTTTCTAAGTTAAACAACCCATATTAGAACCCTAAACTCTCTCCCATCTCATTCTTTTCCAAATACTCATCGTACATTTTCATCTTCCATCAACTCCACCATGGATTTCATCTCTCAATCTCTTAGTGTTGTTCTCTTAACAATGTGTGAAGAGCACCGAAATTGGGATAGAATTTGTGTAGTGCTGCCACGGATTCGTTCTCCAAGATATTTGAACCCAAGGGGTAGTGGAAGCTATTCTCAGGTGTCGGTATCAAGGAGCCCTAAATGCAATTGAAACCTAATAACTAGATGCAAACGTGAAAAAATAGGGTAAGGCATTGTATTCGGTTTTTGTATAAAGTTGATAAAAAGGGTGTGATATGTTCAAAAGCAAAATAAAAATTGGATAAAAGTGAGATTTGGAGGGGAATATAAATGAAAGCATTCATGATAAATAGAAACCTTGGGATTCATTGCTTCAAAAGATTTTTAGGGAGTTTCAGGTTGATTTCGAAAGATCCCTAGAGAAACCCCTTTAGGATAGGTTAGGTTAACTTAGTTAATGCTGGAACCTCACACATGATTTAATTCAACCTAAGTTAGTTAAACTCGAAATCAAGGAAAATTTGCTAATTGTAAGGAGCTTCTAATCCAACAACTGGAACCCCGAATTACCATTTAATTAATCCTAGGGCTTAACTAACTATTGGAACCTCACATAATATATTAAGACTCTAGGATTGAAGCCCAGTGCCACTCATACAATTTGACAAATTCAAGAACTAATTGAGCATGCAAGACTTTAAATCCACAGCTTGGGCCACTCCACAATTGCACTTAATTTCTCAATTAACCCTAATTCATTGATAGCCACCCAAACAAGAACCAAGATTGAAATGAGTAATTACCCAATGTCTAGACACAATTAATTAATTCCTATGCTATTTCATTCATGCAAAATCACTTAACATTTTTAATCACCTATGAACCCATAAATTTCATAAAACTCAAAGATAAAGTAGAACAATATCAAGCATTCAACAAGAAAGAAACAACACAAAATAGTTCCTAACCCTTATACCACACGTAGAAATTCAAGCACACATCCAAATGTCATAAATATACCCCTAGAATCCTAGAAAGGCATAAATACAACAAGGGGAAGAAGGATTAGAACTAAGACTCCCCTAAATATGATCCAAGCTCATCCCTTGACTCCCACCACCAAGAATGATGGAGTCTAGTTGCTGTCTTCCATATGAAACTCAGAAACAAGGAGTGAAGGTTGAGGAAACATGGAGATTTAGATGGAAGAAGGTAGAAATGGAAGATAGAGATAAGAGGAATTGAGAGAAAATGGGAGCTTGGGCTTGGGGGACTCTAAATCTGTCAATTGAACTCAATTTTCAACCTAATATCCCCTTTGATTCGGGTCATAAGTGGGTATTTTAAATTTGGACCTGATTGGCCCAAAACTAGAATGTTGATATGAGTTGATATAAGCACTCACCATAGTAAGCCCATGGCAAGCAACGATGCTCTCTAGTCTTCTTGGGGCTCACTCACCATGGGCTCGCCATGGCTTGTGTTTTTTGCCCCTTTTATTAGCCCTTCTTCTTTATCTGAGATCTGATTCTTTTGGTTATGAGCGATCTTGCAGGTAGAAATAAAGGAAAATAAGGATCAAATAGCCCTATAAATTAATTAATACAAATTAATCTACAATTATGGCTAATTAATCTAATCCAACACTAATTTCACCTAAGAGTCTAAGTTCAACATTAAGCATTAATGGACCAACTTTCCATCTCAATCATGATAATTGCCTCGATTTGAACACATGAAAGCATACAAATCCAAGGATTTTTCGTTGTGAAGCAACTAGAGACCTCTATCTTTGAAGGCTAAAGCAATGGGATGAGTTAGGCGCTTAATTAGAGTAGTATTGCTATCTAATCCTTTCCTCTTAATATATTTAAGTTTTTCTAGGTTTCCAGGAATATATCTATGACATTTGATAGTAAAATCCATTTCCACATCTTATGCAATGATCTGTTTTAATTTGTATTCTATTTCCTTTCTCAGTGGATGCTTAATATTGTGCTACATTAATTTTGAGTTTAAGTAAACATAATAGTTCATAGTTTAATTGGATTCTTAGTGAATATCTTATGCTTAATCAAGGTGGCTTATTTAGTCAATCAAAGTGTGAAAATTTGGGTGGCCATCAATAAATTAGAACTCAAATGTAGAATAACCCTATGCTTGGATGGAAGGAAAATTTGAGAGGAAAGAAAGTGAGAGGAAAGAAAATAGTGAGGAAAAAAAATGGTAAGAAAATATAATCACCCATCTTGCTTGGCTGAATGAGGGAAAACAGGGAGGAAAGAAAATGAATAAATGTCAGAATGAATAAAATACCCATATTACGAACACTTTGCAAAAAGAACCCAAATATTTTAACAAGGGAAGTTATTTTTCTAAGTAAAAAGTGTAACATCTTTTGATATTAAATAAAATAAGAAGAAATAAATATAATGATACAATATTCAAATAAAATGAAAGTAAAAAAAGGAGAAGTTGATATCACGATAATAGGGTGAAGGTGCAAAATTGCCCATGTAGTTTGGTCCAAGGTGCACCTAACACCGTAAAGTTTTTTTGGGTCCAAAAGTACCCACGTAGTTATCAAAATGGGTCAAAAATGTCTATGACGTCAATATACACTAACAGCGTTAAGTTTTCAAAGTTAGGGGGAAAAAGGTGCAAAAATACCCATAAAGTTTGGTTTGAAGTGCACCCAACACCGCGAATACGTAGTGTTGGGTGCACTTCGAACCAATTTTCGCAATATTGGGTGCACTTTAGACCAAACTTCATGGGTATTTTTATACCTTTTATTTTCGCTAACTTTGAAAAACTTAACGCCATTAGTATATATTGATGGCACGAGTACTTTTGACCCATTTTGGTAACTACATGGGCACTTTTGCAAAAAAAATAAAAAACTTCGCGGTGTTGGGTGCACATTAGACTAAATTACATGGGCATTTTTGTGCTTTCGCCCCATGACAATATTTCACTAATAATGAAAAAAGTGGACATGTCACTACATTAGAATTATCAATTGTCTACTTCCAATTGTTTATTTCCCCAAAACCAAAAACAAAAAGTGTCCAATAGTCTAGTTCCCCAAAAACCAAAAATTGGTCAACATGTCATTACATTAGAATTACCATAACAAAAGGTAAATATTTCATAAACAAAAAAAAGTGGCCAAGATGTCTCCTCATC
Organism: Mimosa bimucronata; assembly: GCA_037074515.1. NCBI lineage: Eukaryota > Viridiplantae > Streptophyta > Magnoliopsida > Fabales > Fabaceae > Mimosa > Mimosa bimucronata. The sequence continues at coordinate 9,315,423 of CM073443.1, read as the reverse complement.
ACATAAGATATTTAAAAAAAAAAATTGTCCAACATTATCCATGTTGTCTTCACATATTAGCATCAGTCATCAACCTAAGTAGTGTCGTAATCGCATATGAGGTGGAACCCCAAAAAACATTAGCTTATGCCTTTCTTCATTAGACAAGAAAAAGTAACATTGAAGTTTCTACACTTCAACTATTCCAATATCATCAATTGCAACATAAAACTTTTTCTTTTCAAATAATATTCCAACTTCAACTCTGTTGGAATGGGCTTTTCTGACAACTGGAACAATTTAAAACTATTTATAGAATAGAGTGGTTATTAAAACAATTAAAATAGCTTAAATCTAATAATGGACCTATTCTTTTCTAATAATGTTTAGGGAGTTAAAATCCCTTATATTGTATATACATATATTCACTATGTTATATATTATTTAACTATTTACTTTTCTCCTAATATAATAATATATTAGCGGGTTATCTCAGATGACAACCCTCTTACCTGTACATGCACTGTACAGTTCATTAATGATATTTATACAAACATATGTACAATTTTATACTAGCTACTAAATAGGCTTTATATTTTTTTTATTTATTTAACCCTATATCATAACCAAATAACAAGAAACCAAAATATCTAAATATGTAGATACATAACATAGCAGGCATCCCTGCTTCTTCATATTACCTTTCCCCAAAAACTCAACTTGCCTCCAACTTATCTGAAACAACAATTTTTAATGCAATTTATCTCATTAACCGTTATTTTCATGAGTGCACTGACATGTATATCTTTTATAAACCTTTACATATAATGATAATTCTTATCCATTAACCTTTATGCCATAAGCACCTATCAACTAGTGATAACAATATATTCATTACCAGTGGAGGCTTTACCTACAGGGTTTTTCTCATTATAACATTTTAAAGTTATAACTAACTAATCTAGCAAAGTGGTAGCTAACCACCGAAGCCTTGGAGTACTCCAACATGAAAGGAACAAAAACTTATCAATTAAATTGCAATAGGTATTATAAAAGTATACATGTGATTTAATTGTTACTGAAATAAACTGCTACCTGAACTTCAAACTTAGACCTTTGTTGGCTCCTTCTGTTCCGATGCCTTGACGTACTAATCTCACTATATTTTACCATTATTTCCATGTAATATATAGATAATGAATTAATACCTATGTTTATAAATTTTTATTCAGCGTCTCTGACGGATCCTAGTGTATTATATAAATATATATTATATTTCTACCCCTTCTTTTTTATGATACATGTCTTAAATCAATTTTCCTAACTTGAATTATCACATTTATAATTATTTACACGCACAACAAACACAAGCGTAAGAATATCCTTATTATTTTAAATCACACTTACATAAGCAAACATAGAAATTCGAACAGGATAAAACAGGAAATTCATTTTCAGAATAGCATCTTCAATTAGCACTAAAACATCATACATTATAAGGAACGTGTAAAACAACATTACTAACATTCAATAATCATTACAGTGAGTCCTTAATGAATTTATAGCATTAAACACTTCTTTATAGTATGTTATTGTTTATATACCATTATTGTTTCACTCCAAATCATTTCTATTCAATCTATTTACCAAAATTACGCTTCAGTAATACTCAAAGCATAAGTCCTTTGAATCAACCCACATTAACTCCATTAAACTATTTCAATTCATATGAAGCTTAAATAACAGGTATTCAAAGTCTAAACACAGAGCATTAATAATGCTTTTCTTATACTTAATTAAAATTTACACAATCTGTCCTAAAGTAAAAATCTCACAAGCTTACTTACTGGTCAACAACTCCTTCTCCAATCACACCATTATTATTTAGCACAATTATTTGACAAATTGAGACATAACAAATTTTAAATCAGTTCCTAGACTTCAAACCTATTCACTCGTGGCACATTATATCATGTATATATATCTAATCTCTCAGAACATTTTTTGTAATGCTTTGTAAGGCCATAATTAAAACCTGAAGTTTCTAGCTCAGATAAATCATCTTTGTCACAAAATAACACTTTCTACCACCATTTAATCATCCCAAAACATTCTTTCTTTTAATCATTATTTAACATTCAGAGACTCCAAATAAAACTGCACTTAGTTTGTACATACTTAATTCATTCAGCATTATCACAGCAACTCCAAAAAAACTACAGCACAGCACAGCACAAGAAGGTTGATTTAATTATTTTAATCACATCTTCATACATCCACTAAAACTACCCAAATATCCTTTATAAACTTAAAATAACATTCCAATTGATTATAATTCCCACAGTAATAGCTGAATATGTACATATCCTTAAATAACCATAATAAGAAGACACATAATGATCATAATTCAGCTCTTGAAAACATTAAGCAATAGAGTCCAAATTAGTTTCTAGCTTCAAAAACCTATCTCTGTATCCTCTAAAACTAAAACAAGTTTTTTTCTATTATTTGGACCGAAAATTCAGATTCCTCAATTGCCAACATTTACATCTTTAGCCCCTTTTAATTTGAAATCCGAAAATACACAGATACTTAGGAGCCACAGATTCAATTTACTACCATCATCTAGACATTCAGAAAACATGAACCCCAAATTCTGAAATTATAGAACATCACTGTACAAAAATGTACAGACTAGAACAAAGGTTTATGTTTCAGAAATCATCTCCCATTTAAAGCAATATCACTATGAAACAAAGCCCAATCAAACACAACTCAGCTAACAACTTTAGTCGAGGCTGAGAACGGCAACTAGAAACAGAGCATAAGGTTATAATTCAAAATCCTCACATAATCATTCAAATTACACATGTAAGCACAAAAATTAGCTCAGCAAATAATCATTATTAAACATCATATAAGATTGTAGATTCAGAAAATAAACACATTTGCAAGCTTATACAACCCTTTACTTTTTATTCATTATTGATTAAAAACATAGCAGCAAAGAAACGAAAGAAGGAACACAAATCCCTGCCCCTTCATCATGTATCAAAATAAAATGATAGAGCAAAAGAATCAAGCATACATGGCACATTTAAATGGCCCAATACAGTGTAGAAATTGCCTAATTCATGATCAAGCAACATAATTTCGGAACTTAATAATCTGGCACATATTAACAATTACAACAAGTTTAATTAAAATTAATCATAAAAAATCTCCCTCCTTTTACAATAAAACCAGTGGCCAGAACAAGCAAAAAGGGAAGAAAAACTAAACACTCATCATCCTATCATCAATTGTTCCATCAGAGCAGTAACATTCAACATAGAACAAGGGAAAAGAATAAGGAACTCAATGGACAGAGCAAGGCAGGGGAAGGAAGAATATTCATCAATCCAAAATTAGAAAATTAAGCATGCAAGGCACTCATCAAATCTTCCTACTCTTAATTACATTATTTCCAATAATATTGCCCCTTGAACCAGTCGAATACAAGTGAAACAGGAGAAGAAGAACAAAATCCCAAACTTCAGAAATCAAACATACAAGACACACTATGGACTTAAGCTTACTCCAATTGATATCTATTTAAGGTTTCATTAAGTTCTTGCCTAGAAAACACCAAGAACAGCATCGGGTGAACAGTATCCGAAAAAGGGGTTTGGGAAAAAAATCGAATAAACACCACTATATTACTAAAATTCATCCACAAAACTTATAAATTGAGGTCTAAGCTTCCTTTTGACTGGTTTAGAAGTTCCAAAATCCCTAGAACCCCAAATCAGATTTCGCTCAAATTGCACAAATCAAAGGAGTTAAGGGTAGGAAGAAGAAGACAAGACTCACATGATGTTGAATCAGGCTTTACGTGATGTTTCTGAACTTCCCTTCTCCTGAAATGAAAGAGTGTGAACAGAGAGAGAGAGAGAGAGATCGAGGAAGCAGAGGGAGTGAACAGAGAGAGAGAGAGATTGGGTTGAGAGAGGGAGTGGTAGGACAAATGAATGAACTCGTGGGTTAATAGGGATAAGGATGTTGGAGGATATTTTTAATATGTGATTTACCATTTTTCCCCTCCCTCTATAACTAAAGATATTTTTAACTAGGGGCAGATATTGTCATTTTTGTTTCCTCTTTCCCAATATGCCCTTCTTTAAAAATTTTAACAACTATTTCCTTTCAATTTAATCTGAATTTACTACAAAAATAACTTCTCTAGATATGCTTTAATTTTCAAATTTATTTATAAGCCTTTTTAAAATTTAAACAATACCCCAGGATTCTTAATATTCCCTTATTAATTTAATTAATTTTTTTCGAAATTAAATTTTATATTCTAATTATTTCTCTTTTTTTCTTAAAAACAATAAGCCTTAAAAATTATTAAAAATACATAAAACATCATAAATTTATTTTTAATTCCTTTTTAATATTTTAATAACGTTCCCAAAACCTTAAATAATTACTTATACCTATTCTTTAAATTTTGGGGTGCTACAAGGGAGATCCAACATGCAATTGATTTAGTTCCAGGATCCCAACTCCCTAATTTGCCACATTATAGGATGAACATTAAGGATAGAGAAGAACTTAATTGGCATGTCAATGGTTTGTTGGACAAGGGTTATATCCATTATTGCCTTTAGTCTGTGTGCAATACCTACTTTATTGAGACCAAAAAAGGATGGTACTTAGAGAATGTGTATTGACAGTATAGCCATCAATAAAATCACTATCAAGTACATGTTTCCTATCCTTAGACTTGAAGATATGCTTGATCTTAGGATTGTGCTAGTTCTCCAAGATTGGCCTGTGAAATGGGTACCACAAGATTTGGATTCAACCTATAGATAAATGAAAAACGTGTTCAAGACACATGATGGTTTGTATGAGTGGTGAGTCATGCCTTCTATCCTCACCAACACCTCAAGTACTTTCATTCGTGTTATGACTCACCTCGGTTGACTCTACTTAGGCAAATTTTTTGTTATCTTTTTGATGATATCCTAATCTTTGGAAGGTCGGAAGTTGAGCATTTGACACATCTTCGCTAAGTGTTTCTATTCTTTGGCAAGAGAAGTTCTATGACATTTTTCTAACTACTCCTTTCTAAGAACAAGTTTTTTTGTAGCACCCCAAATTTTAGAAAATAGAAAATAAGGAGTTATTTAAGGTTTTGGGAATGTTACTTAAATATTAAAAAGCATTGAAAATAAATTTATGATGTTTAGGCGTTCTTACTAATTTTTAAGACTTATTTTCGTTATTAATTGAGGAAAAATAGTTAGAATTTAAATAAGGGAATATTTAGAACTTGGGGTATTATTTGATATTTAAAAAGTCTTATAAATAAATTTGGGAATTAAGCATATCTAGATAAATTATTTTTGAATAAATTCAGATCAATTTGTAAAGGAAATGGTAATTAAAATTTTTAAAGAAGGGCATAAAGGGAAAGAGGAAAAATAGAAGAAAAGGAAAATGACAATATCTGCCCCTAGTTGAAAATATCTTCAATTATAGAAGAAGGGACAAAATGGTAAACTAACCTATTAAAAATATCTTCTTTCCTTCTTATGTCATTATATTTCCACGTGTTCCTCCTTCCTTAGTACCTTTCCATTTCTCATTCCCGTCGCTTTTCCCTTGTTCCTCTCTCTCTCTCCCCCTCCATTTTTCAATTTCTTATCTTCTTCTCCATTTCTGTTGTTGAAACCAGAGAGATCTAACGGCAACGGTGGAGTTTTCCGGTGACGACGACCTCTTCTTGCCCATGCAAGACCTGATTTCGAATTAGATGAGCCTCTTCTCTTTTCTCCTACCCTTTGTTTTTCCATTTAGAGCCGTTTGTGAGTGAGGATTCTAATGGGTTGGGTTATTTTGGAAGTTTGAACTGATTTAATTGAAGCATAAGGTAAAATAGATGAATTCCCTAAAGAAATTTGAGCTTACATGACGTTTTACTTGGATTTTGAAATTTGTTCTGCTTGGAGCTACTGTTCATCCGTCACTGTTCTTAGCAATTCTGGATGATTCCGGTTCAAAATTCTGCTTTGTTTGGTGTTTGGTCGATGCTCTTCAAAAGCCCCTGATTTAACCTTTTCCTAATCGCCTTTGGGGTTAAATGCAAAATTATTTATTAACCAAGGATTGCACTATAGTGGTGCGATCCCAGATCATCCCACAAGGAGCCTAATGACTAACCTAAAAAAATAAATGCCATGCAAATGAGGTATAAAAGGGGATTTTGTTAGGTTTTAGTATGAAACATGCAAAATGAGCAAAACTACAATATTTTTTATCTTTTCCTTAATGAGGTGGAATGGTTGGATGGGTAAAGTAAAGTCAATGCAATGAAATGGAATCTCTTGAGTCTAGGTGAGGTGGCAAACATCGGTTCAAATCATTTGGGGGTTCAATTCATCAAGTCTAATGAAATAATCCCCAAGTAATCACTAGGGGTCCACTAGCCCTAATTAATGACTAATTTAGCAACCACTTTCATAGCCATTATATAGGGTTAGTGTTAAGGACCACTTGATGTGCGAAATACTTTGAGCCAAAACACCTGTGGCTCTCATAAAAGTGCAATCACAACAATTATGAATGGAAGTAATCAATTAAGCCTATTAGCAACCACTAAAATGAGATTAAGTTCATGTAACCACAATGTATATAGGAATTCATAACTCAAGTGTTCTAAGCCAAAAATGCACACATATAGTTCATACACATACATATCTAAAATCTCAATCCAATAGATAAATCCAAACATCTCCAAGAGAAGTCCAAATAAACATAGAAGAAACATTAAATACATATGTAGAACAAAGAAAACTCCCCTAATGAAGAACCCATGCTTGAGCCTCCTATCAACCCATCCTCAAGAGATGAAGAATTCCTCAATCCAACATAGAAACTCCAAGAGGAACCCCAAGAAAAAGCTCCATATGAAAATCCATGGAAGAAGAGGGTGGAAGAAGGTGGAAGATGAAGAAAATGGAGGTGGAGGAGGGATGAGAGGGTTGAGAGGAATTTAGGGTTTTAGGAGTTAATGGAGATGGAAAGATGAGTAAAATGAAGGGTTGGGTCGAAATTTATGTTTAGGAGTCAGGTCTAGGTTGGTTTGGGTCGAATCTTGCATTGGGTACCAAAGGAACTCGGATAAAAACCAGAATTTGTGGGCTGTTCTGTACTTGTTCACTACGGCATGCATGTTTGTATGCCATGGCACACGAGTCAGAGATGATTTGTCGTGGCACACAAACTCAAACACACTATGTAGAGAGGGTGGCCTCTTTTTCATGCTCTGTCCAACTTTTCTTTGAAACTTGGTTGTTCAATTTGGGCTTGTTTCTTCTGTGATCTGCAATAGAATTAGACTTTAGGTAGCATCAAAATTTTCTTAAAGATTGGTTAAAAAATAAATCATTCTAATTATGCCCAAATTGCCCTTCATTTGCACAAATCTCAAGTAAGCATGCAAGTGCCAGAATTTCCCCTTTTAAGTACAAAAGACCCTAAGTTATGCATAATCCAATGATTTTATCAATAAAAAGTGTATAAAAATATGGTGCAATCATTTCCCCCACACTTAGACCTTTGTACTCCTGGACAAAGGGTACAATGCAAAGAAGAATGGGTTTAACCAATCAATAATCTCAAGCTAGCATGAATCATGATCAAGAATACGCAAAGGGAGAATTGGCAAAGCAATTGGATGAATTGATGGAAAAGAGGACTCTTAAGATAATAGTGGTTCACTCTCCTTACCCCATGTGGGATTTTTTTCACACTCAACTTGCTCAAACAACAATTTACCTTCATTTCATTTAGCATCACCGTCCCTCACTCTTTCTCTGCACTCACTCTTTGCTCTCTCTCGTCTCCCTCATTCCAGTGGTGAACTCTGGTCAGAACAACGGCGATCGGTGACGAAAGGTAGAGGAAAACGTTCAAGAAGGTTAGGTTAACATTGGGTAAGCTTTTCTTCTCCATTTCCTTCCTTCTTTCGTCTGATTTTGAGCTGTAAGGGAAAGGGAGCGATTTGAATTTGGGATGCTTTGGAAGCTTTTAAATGCATGAAATCGAAGATTAGGCTTCGATTAATCAATCTTGGGGTTGGATTTGAGTGATGAAGGGGTATTATTCAAGTTGCCCCAAAATTTCCTCTTCGAGTTACTATTCACCCGACGAGATTTTGAGGATTTCTGGGTGTTTCAATGAATTAAAGCATGATTAAACATCAAGAGGCGTAGGATTAATGCTATAATTGTGCCTTGTATGTTGATGTGTGAAGATTGGAATTTTTCTTGAATTTCTTCTTCCTCCCCTGTTCAGTGATGTCGCCGGCAAAGGAAAGAAAAAAAATTGACGATGCTTGATGATTTATGTTTGATGCTAATTGAAGGTGTAATTGTGATTATTGTTCTTCTTGGTTCATTGTTCTTCTTTGGCTAGCCAAATTGAATTATTGCCATTTTGTTAACTGTTCTTCTTCCCTCTCTCTCAGCCGAATTCTTGGCTGGGATAGCCGAAAATTGGTGATTGATGGAGTAATTTTAGGATATATAGGGCTAATGTATGAAAATTGCTTGTTGATTTTTGAGGTGTTTGAAATTTTGTTCCTCCTTGTTTCCCTATTCTCTCTGCTCGGTCAGGGAGTATAAATTTTTGAAATGCCTTGTCTTGCTTTAATTCAATGTCTGGTTGCTCTATTTTGGTGGTTAGTTGTTCATTTCTCTTCCTTCTTGTTGTTCTAACCAACGGGTTCAATGATGGGGAAAGGGAAAATTTGTAATGTTTAATTGGGTAAGGTTGATCTTCATTATAGATGAAGTGGTTTATTGTTCTTCTTTGCTTGTTTTGGTGCTGCCCTTCTTATTTCAGTAGGGGGAAGAACTTATTTGTATTATGTTTGAATTAGAATTTATATTTAACTTCAGGAACTATGATTAGATTGTTATTGAAATAAAGAGGAACATATGGTGTTTTGAGGATCAAGGAAAATTTAAAAAGGGCGAGGGATTAATTGTTCTTATTGTTTGATGATGAAAAATAAAGAGGGAATAAGAGAACTCAAGGTGTGGGTGTTTGTGTTCCTGTGTTCTGCATATAAATGGTCTTAATGTGATACATGAAATTCTGGAAATTTGAAATATGGTGGTTGTGTTCTAAGTTTTCTAAGGCTTGAATGGTTTGTGTTTCAAGATTAGTATGTTAAAGATTTGAATATGTTTATAGAATTTAAAGCTAAGAGTTAAAGTGATGAAACAAGTAACCAAAGATGCCAGAATTTTTTAATGTGAAGCTGAAATAGAGTTTATTATGTGTAATTGAAATTCTCTTATGTAGAAGTTCTGTAATTTATGTAAATTCTGTATTTAATGAAATTAGAATTAGGATAAGAATGGTGTTAAGAAATGTTGTTTAGAATAGATGTAGGAAGCTAGAATTTATAATGGTGTTTAAGAATTTTAGGATTAAAATGTTTTCTTTGGAATTTATTTAAATATTTCTGTTATATGAAATTCTTTATAGTAAAAATTTAAAGAAAAGGGATAATGTAGTTAATTCACTTTTGTTTTATTGATTATCAAAGTGTATTTCACATGAGTTATAGGGATAAATTGCATGCATATGTATTTGCGTAAATTCATATGATGCTTATGTTGTATATGTGTTTATTGTTTGATGGTTTTAAATGTCTATTGATAAATATGTGATTAGCAATTAAGTTACAAACTAAGATTTAATTATATGCCAAAAAGGGAAGGGGTAGAGTGATAGATAGTACAATAGGAACGTGAAAGTCGCAGAATTATTATAAGTTAGTATATATATTAATTTATATCTATATGTAATTATAGGAGAAATAGTGAGACTGAATCCTTGAGACACAGAGAAGGAAAGAAGCCAGTACAGAAGTAAGGATCAAGCCAGGTAGCAGTTTATTTCATTACATTAAAAGAATTGCATGTATAATTTTGTAATATCTGTTGCAAGTTTACATTATGCATGAAGGTGATAAACCTTGTTAATTCTTGCATAGATGTTCATGGAGTACTCCAACGCTTAGGTGGTTAGCTACCCCTTAGCGAGATTAGAGAAAAAACCTTGCAGGTAAAGCCTCCACTAGTTAACAAATATATTGTTAATAGTGGCTGGTAAAACATGTAGCGCAGGAAGTATGTGTAATTGTATTAATTGTACAGGTTTATAAAATGTATACATGGCAACGCTAGCATGAAAATAACAATTAATGAAAGAAATTGCTATTGAGATTTCCAATCTCACCCCCTGCCCAACATTTTTCAGTATAGTAGATTGAACGAGGCTAGCGAGGAAAGAAGTAAGCTTTTGGCAAAAGGTAATATGAAGAAGCAGGGATGCCTGCTCAGTGATGTACCTACGTATTTAGATATTTTGGTTTCTAGTTATTTAGTTATGCTATAGGTTTAAGTAGGTAAAACAAACTTTAAGTTTGTTTAGAAATTAGTATAAAATTGTATATATGTATGTATATATTACTAATGAATCGTAGGGTCATCACCTGAGATAACCTGTTAATAGAAATAATTAATACTATATAACCTAGGAAATATCTATATATGTAATATAAAGAGATTTTAACTACCTAAACCCTATTAAAAAAAGTAGCTACTTTAAGTTTATTTAAGTCATTTTAATTGCTTTAATAACCACTCTATTTTAGAAAATAATTTTGAGTTATTCTAATTTGTCTGAAAAGCCCATTCCAACAAAAGTGATGTTGGAATAATGTTTGAAAAGAAAAAGTTTTAAAATTTCTGTATTTTCGGGCTTTTGACATTTGCAAAAGTGGTTACAAATCAATTAAAATGCTCTAGTATAGTAGTAAAAGTTTAGGTGTTACAGAAAACACCATGCACCATTTATATCCCCACACCAATTTCGTACGATCATGCACATTTAGCAACCATCTAGTCCTTTCTACCAAGGATTCATCAATTATCTCAAGATTTGGGTAATTTATGGTTTTTCTAGTTGTATGGTTAAGGTCCATTGTGGGTTCCAAAAATAAAATTCATATGGTTTTTCATTATAAGGCTCAAAGAGGGTGCAAATGGATAATGTTATGGGTTGGCTTGAAAGGCTCAAACTCATTGAAAAGAATGCCCAAATCATTTTGCAAAAATGTGTGAAAACATCCAATTGTTTCAAGAGATTCAAAGATGAGTTCTAAAGCTTTTCAATCGAGATAGAAAATATATGACAATTTGCTACAAATTCTCCCAACAAAAGCATGCAAATCATTCTATAATCTCATGTGCATGAATTTTGTTCCCAAAAATTGCTAGAAATTAAGCTTAAAAATGCAAATCAATCATCCAAAAATATTAACCACAAATTCCTATCAAACATATCACCCAAGAAACTTTTCTATCATTGTATCACACATTCAGCATATGAAATAATTAATCAATCTAACTCAATTTTTTAACATTCAAAACCACAAAATAGTCCAAATTTCCCAAAATTGAATTTCATCTCAAATTAGCCAAATAGTTTAGAAAGTTCAAAAATACCCTCACCCCCAAACATAAAATTGACAGTGTCCTCACTGTCAAAAGGGGAAACTGAGGGCCTTCTCTCATGCAAAATTGTATAAAAGGCTCAAAAATCACTTGTGATCAATGGAGTATATATCGATCAAATCAACAAGCAACAAAGTGAAAGTTAGCCGTATCATATACAAATGGGCTAACTAAAATAGCAATTCACAATGTTAAGCAAGTTCATTCCAATCAGGTATCAACAAAATATGAGATCAAAGTAGTGCAACAATCACAATTTGTCAAAAACATTGCACTACAGAGGTTTGTCAAGAAGTCCTAGAGATTCTAACATTGAAACAGCAAATTGGAGCTAAAAACCAAGAGCTAACTATTCCCTATGACTATCATCACAACAACACAATTATCTAGATCCACTTGCTCATCTACAATGCCAACATCAGTATTGGTCTCTTCGTTAACCATATGCAGCACCAAGTTTCCCTGCAAGCCAAAATAAAACAAGCAGACCACCAAAAACAAACAAGAAATTAATCAAAGGGAAAAGTAAGCACACTTCTAAAAACACTTAAAAACAAAATTCTAATTTAACACCTATCCTAGAAGAAAGCAACAAAGAGATCCCCCAAACTTAATCACCATTTAGACCTCAAAACAACTTCAATACACCCAATCAAATTCAATGTTAATTTTCCAAGGCAAGCTCATTCTAAATCCATCAACCTGCAATCTGTTCAAGCTTAAACTGAAGAATGCAAAATTTTAACTACTTAATTGACTAACAGAAGAGAAGGAACCAGATTTAAACCCACAAACCAAGTTGCATTCAAAAGCAGAAATTTTATCTCTCAACAATGATTCAAGAAGCAAAATTTTTGCACTTGTTCAAATGCTAATTCTCGAGATGATCACAGAATTAAACAAATCTCCCCCTGGTTTACAACACTAACGCAGCTCAGTTCACGCATAACCCAAGATTATTGTCAGTTCAATCTTAAGCTGTAAAATTCAAAACTTCGACTATCTAACCTCCCAACCAAGTCAAACATATCAGAATTTATCCTTCAAGAAAAATCAAATTCAAAAGCATTGATTTCCTTACTTAACATTGATTTCAGAACATGAATTTCAACGTTGTTCAAGAACTACATCTCTGAATAGTAACACAAAAGAAAATTAATCGACTTCTCCCCATGTATATCTGAAATGCCCATTCCCATTACTTCAATCAACTTAACTACCAAGTTACATTCTGAATCATGAACAACCTCAATAATAACCTCAACCAGGTTTCAAAATTTCATAAGCCCAGAATTGAATTCATACGCCCAGATGAAATCAAAGCAAGCATTAGTTGCAGCAAATCGCACCAGAAGAGTAGATACCAGAAAACAAAAGGGCCGCAGGTATGTTGACCAATTCAAACACAGAAATGTTAGAGTAGGAGAGGCAGAAACAGAGGCATACTTGAAGGCTTGCAACTCACGATTTAGATGCAGAAAACGAGGAAGCCATGGGGACGGAAAGGAACTGACATAATAGATCTGAGTTGAGAGTAATAACAGCGGCGAACTGGTTGATCAACAATACCCAAAATTCGGAGAGAATGCAAGATGATGAGTTGTGACGGAGGTGGGGATGGTTGCTGGAGGTTTCGACGGTGTGGTGGGGGTGGTGGTCAAGAACCAGCAGAGTAAGGGATGGATATAGACAGAGATGGGAACCTTGCCGGAGGTAGTGATGGAGATGGGACGAGCTTCGATGGAGATTGTTGGGGCTGTGATGGTGGCTGGCGTGGGGTGGGTGAAGGGGATGAATGTGGTGGCTACAAGGAGAGGGGTGTACGATAGTGAAGGAGAGGATGGGATTGGGTCAAGTTTTGTTGTTGTTTTTTTTTTATTATTTAATTTTTGGAAAGGTGCATTGAGCACTCTGGTTTTTTTAATTATTTATTTAAGGTGCATTGAGTACCCTGGAATATATATATATATATATATATATATTATTCTTTCTTTCTTTCTTGGCTGTAGCTAAAACTCATTGGCTTCTGGGTTGGCCATGGCCAATAACTCTTTGCCAAGCTAGGACATAGCAGACAGCAACATAGCCAATAGAAACCAGAAACACAACAATGCATACAGATTTTTTTTCACTTTCTACCAAGTGTAAAACCACTTCCAACACACCTAAAATATCATCTAACACCACAAATAACTCCAAATCACATCAAATCCATCTCCAATCAAAATTCATCACCAAAATCAATCATCCACATCATAAATTCAATGCAATATGAGCAAAATCTTGACAGCAAAATTTTTTTTTATTAGCACAAATTCCACACATTAAGAACATGATAATAACCTCAAAATTCCCAAACATCTCACAACCCAACAAATAAGGCAAGAGAGGTTTAAAACATCAAGAAACAACTGCAAACTCTCAGTATATTTAGAACATCCCAATACATTCACGTATCATCCAACTTCACATATCAGTCCAAGATCATATCAAATCAATTCCCAAACACAAATATTCAACAAAATTCAATCATCCATATACATGAATTCATTGCAACATTACCAAAAGTCCCCAAAATTCTTGACAACAAGTTTTATTAGTATTAATTGCAGCCATCAAGAACATGACAGCACATTTAAAATCCTCAAGCACACCACACCCAAACAAACATGTCAAGATGGGTTCAAAACATCAAGAATTTGTTTGTATAATCTCATATCAAACCAAATCATTCCCATAATAGATTCAAACCAGAAAAATCATTATGAGTGAATTTTTTCATTGAAAATAGCCTATATATCAGCGGCCAATGCGCCAGATATTCAAAACATCACAATGTAGTCACAATGTCATCCAACTTCACATATTAGTCCAAAACCACATCAGATCAATTTACAAATGATTTTTTTTTTCACTCAAAATGAATTATCCCAAAAACATGAACATATAACAGCATGGTTAGAATTTTGTTCCAACTCTTGACAGCATTTTTCATCAACAAAAACACCTAATATGCAGAATTTGACAGCAAAATAACAATAGTAGCTCTCATCAAATTTCAGACCAAAATCATATCCAATCACTTCCCAACTACAATTTCTCACAAGAGATTAATCATTCATAGGCATAAGCCCATTGGAAACTCATTTTTTGACGGTATTTTTGTTCAGAAACAGTCCCTTATATGTAGAATATGACAGCATATCCACAACCAAACAACCACACATTTCCAGAAAAATTCAAAACACCAAGAAATTGCTTACACAAGCTCATATTAAGATAAATGCTTCCTATGACATATTTAAACTAAAAAAGGTTTTATGGATGAAATACTACTTCCTTGAAAATAGTCTATATATCAGCTACAAATGTTCTATTTCCTTCCAACCATCGGGGTACATCTTTCACCTACAAAAAGGAAAAGACCAAACATAAAACATTTAAAACACCTAAAACACTACATAAACATAAAAAATAAGGTTACGAACTTGGGTTGCCTCCCAAGAAGGCTTGGTTTAGAGTCCTTTAGCCTGACTCTTCAATCTTTCACATTGTTGTAGACAAGTAGAGGGTAGCCACTTGACGCTCCATGTGTGTCCGCCCCAATAATACTTCAACTGGTGTCCATTCACTTTGAATCTTTCACCCATTTCATTTTCTAGCTCCAAAACACCAGAACTTGAGGCTTGAACAACTGTGAATGGTCCAGACCAACAGAATTTCAGCTTTCCCAAAAATAATTTGAGCTTACAGTTGTATAAGAGTACTCTTTGACCAAGATCAAAGGTCATTGGAATAATTTTCTTGTTATTGCACCTCTTGGTCTTCTGTTTATAAAGATTTGCATTCTCATATGCATTGAGCCGAAATTCCTCCAGTTCATTGAGTTGAGGAAGTGATGGCTTTGACTCTAAGATTGGAGGTTCTTCAATATATGGCTTCAAAGAAGAGCTTAATGCATTAGACACATCTAGTGGTTCAGAAGGCTTGAATCTTGCATGACCATAAGTGTCCATAGCACACACTTTCATTAATTCTTCATCATGAACATCTTCAACACCTTTCTCCCCTAGTAACAATGCTTCCAAGGGATTTTTAACCAATGAAGCATAAAACTTCTCTTAATGAATAGAGTCAAGTACATCCCCAAAAGAGCATTGAGGAGAATCATCTAAGATTTTCAAAGTGTTGTTCATGTTGAAACTCACTTGTTCATCATTGACCCTCAAAGTGATTTTACCCTTCTCCACATCAATAAGGGTCCTAGCTATAGTAAGGAATGGTCTCCCAAGTATGATAGGAATGTTCTAATCCACCTCACAATCAATAACAACAAAGTCCACTGGAAAAATGAACTTGTCCACCTTTACTAAAACATCTTTAATGACCCCTCTAGGACTAGAAACACTCATGTCAGCAAGAAGCAATGCTACTGTAGTAGGCCTTGTATCTCCCAAGCCTAATTGATTAAAAACAGTAGAATGCATTAAATTCACACTTGCCCCCAAATCACAAAGGGCTTTTCCTTGAAAGTTCTTCCCAATGTTACATGGAATGTAGAAACTCCCTGGATCTTTCAACTTTGGTGGAAGCTTTCTTTATAGAATAGCACTACAATCTTCAGTCAAAGCCACAATTTCAAATTCATTGAACCTTCTCTTCTTGGACAATATATCTTTCAAAAACTTTGCATATTTAGGCATTTGCTTAAGCGCCTCCACAGAAGGAATATTGATATGCAATTGTTTGAACATCTCTAGAAATTTCTTGAGTTGCCCATCTTCTTCTTTCTTTTTGAATCTTTGTGGAAATGGAAGTGGAGGCATATAAGCAGAAGGACCATTGGTCTTTGGCTTTGTCTCTTGCACTTTTTCTTTAACCACATCATCAATAGACTTCTCAGCTTGCTTCTTCTTTTTACCCTCATCATCATCAACTAGAAGCTCTTCATCTCCTTCTCTTGCATCAAGAACAACATCATCTTGGACTTCTTTGCTTACTCCACTAGGATTAGGCAATTTCTTACCACTCCTTAGAGTAATTTCCTTGCATTCCTCTTTACCATCCCTCTTTGGATTGGGGATTGTATCACTAGGGAGATTTCCTCTTAACATAGCATTCATTTGAGAAGCCAATTGCCCCATTTGCACTTCAAGATTCTTGATTGTCGTTTCATGGATAGAAAGAGTGGATTTAGTCTCAACCCTTATAGCTTCTTGATTAGCCAAGATTTGAGCAAGCATCTTTTCCGTTTTTAACTATTCTTCCTTAATGGGAATTTTCCTTTGTTGACCATGAAGGCCCGGTGGATGAGTAGGCTTAACACTGGAGGAAGAAGGTTCATTCAAATATTGGCCTTGATTCCATGAGAAATTAGGATGATTTCTCCACCCCAGATTGTATGTTTGAGAGTATGGATTGTTTTGAGGGTTTTGAAACTTTCCCATGTAGTTGACGAATTCGGAGGCCATATAAAGAGAATAATGATCCGGAAGATGAATAGCATGGCATTACTCATAAACAACTAGAGTAGTATGAATGGAGTGTGCACTTTGAGAATTACTCTTATGCATTTGAGACTCCAACACATCAAACCGCTTATTCAATGCAGAGAGAATAGTTGCAATTTGTGAAGAGGAAGGAGCATCTTCCTTAGGAGTTGTCAATGGTTGTGAAGTCCTCCTATAAGTGCCTTGAGAGTTATTAGCAGATAGTTGATCTAGTAATCAAAACACTTCATTAACCGGGACATTTCTATACCCTCCATTGGTCCTAGAGTCAACCATTGCTTTAGATTGAGGATTAAGGTGATTGCAGAAAATTTAGACTATCACCCATTAGTCTACCCCATGATTAGGGCATTGCTTCATCAACATTTTGTACCTCTCCCATGCCATAAAAAGTTGCTCATCAGGATGTTCCCTAAAGCTTAGAAATTCATCTCTTGCTTCCATAGACTTATCATCAGAGAAAAATTGGGCTCTAAATTTTCTTTCAAGATCATTCCAAGAATTGATAGATCCCTCTGGTAAATTGTTGAACCATTCCTTTGCCTTTCCTTGTAGAGAAAAAGGGAACAACCGAAGTCTAAGAACATCATCAAGAACTTCATTTTGCTTGAAGGAACCATATATTTCCAAGAAGTACATCAAGTGCTTGTTAGCATATTCATTGTAAAGCCCATGGAACATCCCATGCAATTGAAGCATTGTAATCATCACCGGCTTGATCTCAAAAGTATGAGCTTGCATTTCAGGCATCTGGATACAAGATTGAGTACCCCTCATGTTTCTACTAGCAAAATCATTCACGGTAGCTCTATCATACTCATCCTCTGCCATGGTTTTAGATTCAGGCTCAGTTTCTTCAAAGAGGTTGGCTATTTCAAGAACTACCTCCAATCCGTCTGGATCCAATCATTGCATAGACCGAGAAGGTACCTAGGAGAAAAACTACTCAAAGCAAGTATAAAACTAAAAAAAAGAAAACAAACTAAAAAGTGCAATTATAAACAAATTTACAAGTTCAAGCGAAATCCAATATCACTAGCCGAGGGTTGGCCAAGGGATTTTCGCAAATCCCAGGCAATGGCGCCAGGAACTTGTTTGTCGTCAAGCGTTAACAGCAAGCGCACAGATCGCAAGTAGTATAAAATATAGTTCCCACGGGGATTTGGACTAAAATCTTGACCAAACAAAAGACTAAGTGATTTCAATCAAGTTGAACTAAGAAAATATTTTTGGGTTGTGTAAAGAAATCTTGAAAATCTATTTCTAAAAACTAGAAAGTGATAAAAAAAGGATTCTTTGACTTTAAGGATTAAATGGGGTCTAGGATTATTTATCCCCTTTTCATTTCATAAGACATGAAGAACTCCCTCTCAAATGTTATTTTCCATGAACACATGTGTTTGTCTAGGGTTCATATGCACTTGACTAAGCTCTCTCAAGTCAAAATCAAGTTTATCTTTTCATTAAAAAGCACAATCTCTTGCTACAAATCATGAAAGTCTCCTTTGAAAACAAACCCTAATGTGACAATGCAAGGTTAGCAAAGATATCTCTATTTTACCAACAAACTTTCCATTTATCATGTAAATTTCAAGTCAAGTATGATTTTAACCAAGTTCTACACATGAATTAGCTCTCTCAAGTCAAACCCACATGAAAAAATAAAACTAAATGGTGGCCAAACACTTAGAAGCATGAAGAGAGGGATAAAATCAACACATATATATCATTTACTACCAAAAGGGAGGAAGAATCAAGTCTTAATCCATACAAAGGTACAAAATAATCCTAGAATAGAAGTTTAGCAACTCATGGAGTGAAAACAACATATTTGGAACATATACACAGCCATGGCAGAAATTTCAGTGTAGAAAGAGAGAAGAACAAGAAAAACCAAGGGAAATGATGTTGAATCTCTTCAAATATTGGATATCCACTTGAATCTCCTTGAAAATCCTCAAGCCCTAGCTCCCAAGTAGCCCCCAAAGAAAGCCCAAGTCAAAAGAATGTGTTTCTATGCATTTTTGGGGTGTTTAATAACCCTATTTTTGAGCTGAAACTATCCACTGTGCACTCTGTCAGTATTTTGGCCATGGCCAAGAATTTTGTCTGCACTGGTTGACCGCGACCAATAACTCTCTGCCTGGAATTTTTCAGGATTTGGTTGTGGCCAAGAATTTTTCCTGTGCTTTTGGCTGTGGCCAATAACTTTCTGCCTGCTACTTTTTCAGCTTTCTTGGTTGCTTTGAATCTTCTTTTCCACTTCTTGTTCCTTGATTTTAGCTTTAAATACAATTCAAATGTGGCTTAATTGATTGGCTTCACCCACCTAACAAGCAATCAAATCTACAAAAGTCAAAGTTGATAAAAATAGGGTAACATATATACATTTAAATCAAGAATTCAATGACTTTAACCCAAATATCAACTTGGCCATATCTACATCAAAATGCATATAAATTCAAACAAAAAGTTGTATAAACTATAGGAAAATGTGTTAAAATGGCATAAATTTCATGAGTTAACATTTATCCCACCTTATTCTATATTTTGGAAATAATTTTAGGTTATCTTGAATAATTAGCCAATTTAAGGGAATAATGTAAATCTAAATTAATAATTAGATTATTTGGTTTAAAATTGTCAATATTTTAGTTGCCTATTCAGTGACTGGGTAATTATTTTCAAATATGTAAAATCACAATCTCATTTAATTCTTATAAGACAAGTAAAAGAAGATTAGAAGATTCTACGGCTAATATAATTTTAAGTCAAAGGGGAATCTAGTGGCTTAATTTTGTAAAGCCAATCAGACACTACTACAGAATTATCCTATCGTGACACAACAATAGCAGCGCTTATAGTAAAAAGCGTTGCTATTGATAAGCAAGGGGCCTATACTGGTGTTTACCAAGAAAAGCGCCGGAATAGAGTGTAGCCTATACCGATGCTTGGTCATAAAAGCGCCGGTATAGGTTTCCAGTTCAACATTTATTTAATATTTTTTTATTCAAATACCTATACCGACTCTTTATGTATAAGCGCCGGTATAGGCCAGTGAGTAATTTTTTTTTTTCAATTTTAAAAACCCTATACCAGCACTTTTCCTCTGAGCGCCGGTATAGCTTGTAATAAATAATGAATATTCCATTTCATTTTTTAATAATAATTTAATATTAAATATTAAATCATTAAGTATTTATATTATTATACCTGTATATACACCTATACCGGCGCTTACTTTGAAAAGCGCCGGTATACCTATACGGCGCTTTTCAAAGTAAGCGCCGGTATATCCTAGACTTCCATCAAAACCTGTGACCTCTCTTTCTTTCTTCTTTGTTCTTTGACTTTGCTCCTCTCTCCTCAAGCTCTACGCCGTCGTTCACTCCGCTGCTGCTGTTGCTCCTTCCTCTTCCGGCGTTACTCACTCTTCCTTTTCCGGCATTACTCCACGCCGCCGTTCACTCTGCAACCGCTGCACTCCACTATCGCCCTTGTTCTCCTCAGCTCGAAACCTCGCCGTCGCCACCACCCCCCATTTCCACCAGGGATTTCACCCTCTTCTCCAACACCAAGCTCGCCGATGTTTTTGAAACCTGAGCATTCTCCAGATTGCAATCCGAGACCCTTCTCTGGCTTTCAACGTCGAAGCTCGAGGCATGCTCATGATTTGCTCTTCTCCCCTCATCAAGTTCGAATCCCTCTATTTTGCTCGTCGTTGCTAATCTATTGGTTCCAATCAATTCACTGCATGTTTGTCTTTCCTGAGTGTGATCGAAATTTTGTGCCTTCAATTTCTATTTGTTGCATCTGCCCTGTTTGTGGTTTGGGTAAGAAATTTCTGAATCCCTTTATTGTTTAGTTTCTAGTTTTTGTGTTAGGATTAGATGAGGAAATAAGGTTTAGAGTAATCAGTTGATTTTGGGTTGTTGGACTGTTTCTTCTGGCTGCCACTGATTTTTAATCTGATTAAATTCACTCTTAAGCTGCTCTGAATTGTTGTCGCTAATTTTGAAGTTATTTCTCTTGTGGTATAGGCATCACTTTGTGCTACAGATATAGGATGTTAAGGTCCAATTTTTTGGGCTACATTAAAGGATATGATCTTGATTGACCAAAAATCTTTGAACAGATTGGAGTGTGAAGCATTTTAAAATTTTCTGATTTTAGTCATTAGCTTGAACATATTGGAGATTTTTAGGAGGATCAAGTCATTGAAAAAAAAAGAACATTGAATTTGTTTCATTGGTGGCAAGCTATTTTGAGGCTTAATTAGATAGTGATTAAGTTTGGGGGAATCTCTCTTTTTTTCTCTTCTAGCATAGATTTTAGATTAGGATTTTGTTTCTAGGATTGTGCTTCCTTTTCCCTTAGTCTCCATCAAGATATGTAGTCATATGGAACGGAAATATCGATTTTCTCTCTTGCTCTTTGTTTTCTTTGAACATTGAGTTAAATCAAATCTATTTGCTTTTTGTTTTCCTTATAATATTTACAGATTATTGCTTGACACTTGAAGGTGAAGAATCCTATTGTTGCTAGCGGGCTTACTTTGAGCTAAAGGACCTTGAAGTAAGTCTTATCTTTTTTTTCTTTAATTCAGCAGGTTGGGACATATCAGATGATTGAGTTTTGGTACTTTCTGATGAATTTTATTGTGTGGTGTTTTATTTTACTCGTATGAAATTTTTGTTTTGTGGAACTATTAATGCTCTATATATATAAATGCTCTGTGAATTCTGTTGTGGTGGGCTGTGGAAAAATATTGAATTGATGTTGTTTATATAGTTGGCAATCCATTTCTATGTAAAAAAGAGAGGGCCTTGAGCCTGGGAGCGTTCATTTTTTAGCCGTTATACTGCCGATTTTTTGTTAAGAAAGTAAGGTAACATCGTAAGGTGGCTACCTAATGAGTAAGTCATATACATCTTACCGACGTTTTCCTTTAGTAGGCTATAATGTTGGATCGGAAATGGATGTCTTGTGATCGACGTTCAAGAGAATATATAGATGGAGCAAAAGAGTTCATTGAATTTGCTGCTGAGCATGCAGAGAATGCTAACAGAATTGTATGCTTGAAGAGCTCGAGAATTTGATTGGGGGTTTAGGTTCGGAGTAGTGCCGCCTCGAGTCCGCTCTCCAAGAAATTTAAACCAGAGGGGATAGTAGAAGCTAACCCTGGGTGTCTATCTCAAGGAGCCTAGTGTAATATGATTCCTAATAGCTAATATGTAAACTTGAAAAGGCGGGTAAAAAGCATTTTTGTTTGGTTTTAGTGTGAAGTTGGTGTGTGCAAAAGGTAAAGTAAAAGGTGGAAATTAGAAGTGAGATTTGGATGAAAATGGGATAAAGATCATTCTTGATGAATGAAAGCTTTGGGAATCATTGCTTCAAGAGGTTTTCGAGGAGTTTGTTTGATTTCTACAGAGCCCTAGAGGAACCCCTCTAGGCTAGGCTTGGGTTAACTTAATTAATGCCGGGACCCCGCACATTACTTAATTTAACCCAAGTTGATTAAGTTCCAAATCAAGAAATAATTGATTATGCAAGACTTTTAAATACACAATTTGGGCCACCCCATAATTGCTCTGAATTTCTCTCTAAACCCTAATCCATTGATGGCCACCCATACAATAAATTAGGACCTAGAGAGTGTGTTCACCGTTAAGCGTTAACCGCAAGCGCACGGATCGCAAGTAGTATAAAATATCGTTCCCACGGGGATTTGGACTAAAATCTTTGACCAAACAAAAGACTAAGTGATTTCAATCAAGTTGAACTAAGAAAATATTTTTGGGTTGTGTAATCAAAGTTTGAAATCTATTTTTCTAAAGCTAAAAAGTGGTAAAAACAAAGGATTCATTAACTTTAAAGATTAAATGGAGTCTAGGATTATTTATCCCCTTTGCATTTCATAAGACATTGAAGAACTCCCTCTCAAATGGTATTTTTGATGAACATATGTGTTTGTCTAGGGTTCATATGCACTTGACTAAGCTCTCTCAAGTCAAAATCAAGTTTATCTTTCCTTTAAAATGCACAATCTCTTGCTACAAATCATGAAAATCCCCTTTGAAAACAAACCCTAATGTGACAATGTAAGGTTAGCAAAGATATCTCTATTTTACCAACAAACTTTCCATTTATCGTGTAAACGTCAAGTCAAGCATGATTTTAACCAAGTTCTACACATGGATAAGCTCTCTCAAGTCAAATCCACATGAACAAATCAAACTAAATGGTGGCCAAACACTTAGAAGCATGAAGAAAAGGATAAAATCAACACATATATATCATTTAATACCAAAAGAGAGGAAGAATCAAGTCTTAATCCAAACAAAGGTTCAAAATAATCCTAGAATGGAAGTTTAGCCACTCATGGGGTGAAAACAACAAATCTGGAACATATACACAGCCATGGCAGAAATTTCAATGAAGAAAGAGAGAAGAACAAGAAAAACCAAGGGAAATGAGGTTGAATCTCTTTAAATCTTGAATCTCCACTTGAATCTCCTTGCAAATCCTCAAGCCCTAGCTCCCAAGAGGTCCCCAAAGAAATCCCAAGTCAAAAGAATGTGTTTGAGAGTGAGTTGGAGCTATTTTATAACCTAATTTTCGAGCAGAAAATTTTCACTGTGCAGTCTGTCAGCAACTTTGGTCGCGGCCAAGAATTTTGCCTGCACTGGTTGGCCTCGCCCAATAACTCTCTGCCTGGAATTTTTCAGGATTTGGCTGTGGCCAAGAATTTTGCCTGTGCTTTTGGCTGTGGCCAATAACTTTCTGCCTGCTACATTTTTCAATTTTCTTGGTTGCTTTGAATCTTATTTTCCACTTCTTGCTCCTTGATTTTAGCTTCAAATACAACTCAAATGTGGCTTAATTGGTTGGCTCCACCCACCTAACAAGCAATGAAATCTTCACAAGCCAAAGTTGATAAAAAGAGGGTAAAATATTCACATTTATATCAAGAATTCAATGACTTCAACCCAACTATCAACATGGCACATTTTCCTATCATATGTACATCAAAATATGTATAAACTCACCCACAAAGTGTAAGAACTATAGGAATATGTGCTAATATGGCATGAATTTCAAGAAGTTAACAGAGTGTTTACCCAATGTCTCAACACAACCAATTAATTCTTATGGCATCTCCCTCAAGCAATCAACTTAACATTCTTAATCCACTAACCAAGCTACCTTGCATTAGCACATAATTTTTCACCAAGAGAATAACAAAACTATGAACCTATAAATTTCATTAAACTCAAAGCTAATAAGTAGCAATGTCAAGCATTATACAAGAAGAAAACAACATAAACATAAACATAGTTCCTAACCCTAATGACATAAATGCATCCAACTAGGTGCCATAAATGCACCTCAACCAAATGCAATAGCAATTAATACAACCCACCAAAATGTCATAAATGCAACCCTAGAAACCTAGAAAAGCATAAATACAACAAATGGGGAAAGGATTAGAACTAGGAAAACTCCCCTATTGAAGCTTCAAGCTCATCCCTTGGCTCTCACCACCAAGAATGGTAGAGCCTAGCTGCTACTCTCCATGGAGGAACAATCAGCAAAGGAGGAAAGTAGTGGAGCCATGGATAAGGAAAGAAGAAGAAGAAGATGAAGGTAGAGATGGAGAAGAGAGAGCTAGGGCTTGGGGGTGTGAAATGTGAGCCAAATCTCTCTAAAATGAATGTATTTTCGGCCTAATATGTCCTCCAATCGAGTCAAGTGAGTTGGGTTTAAGTTAGATCTGATTCAGGTCCGAGAATATGCACTAGAATTCTGCAGAACGCGATTTTCGCAGTCAGCTCGCCGCGGCGAGCTACATTGCTCTCTGGATTTTTGGCCGTTTTCACCGTCGCCACGGCGAACTCACTTCTCCTCTGCCTCTTTGGGATGATTTTCGCCGTCTGACTCGCCGCGGGTCACTTTGTTTCTGCTCTTTTGTTTTGCCTTCTTCTTTATCCCGGGTCTGATCTTTTGGTCCTGAACGACCCTACAAGCGAAAACAAGAGTAAACAAGGATCAAATAGCCCTATAAACCAATTCATACAAATTAATCTACAATTATGGCTAATTAACCCTAATCGAACACTAATTTCACCTAAGAGTTTAAGTTCTACATTAAGCATTATTGGACCAATATCGCATCTCAATCATGTTAATTTCCTCAATTTAGGCATATAAAAACCATACAAATCAGAGATTTGTCAATGCCCCTGTATGTCATGTTTGTATGGAAGGCATCTCCGTCCTCTTGACTTGTTGGGTCATTTATCCGTGGCTCAAAGTTCAGGTTTTATAAGTTCTTCAATTTTTCAAACAATCGTTACTTAAACCATAACGTAACTACTCTTATATGATATTCTGTATTTTTTGTTACAGTGCCTACATCAACCTAATGATAAAGACTGTGGATACTATGTCATGCATTATATGAGGGATATCATATCACGTGATCGAGATAACATCCCATTGACAGTAAGTTTTATATTTTTCCTAATCTAAGTGTTTGTACTTGTTAGATTTCAAGTAAATTTAATTGTTATTTAAATTTCTTTATGCAGTATTACCCAGACACACGTTGCTTCATGTTGTCAAGGGAGAAGATGAAAGCGCTAATTGAAGAATGGTGTAGTTATGTACACCCTCTGTTCTCTCAAATTGGACAGCCTGACTAGTAGTATGCATGCTTTTTTCTTAATTGAACAATATAGCTTTTGGTCTTATTGTACATATTCTTCTCTGTTTGAGTTACTGGTGTATATGGACTGCCTGGAATTGTATAGAATTGCTGGAATTTTTGCAATGATGCAGGTGGGTGTGAATTAAAAAAAATATAACCTATAGCGGCACTTTTTACGAAAAGCGCCGCTACAGCTTACCATATAGCGGCAATTTATTACCCAAAAGTGCCGCAATAGAAAGGCTTATATCGGCGCTTTTTACAGAAAGCACCGATATAGGCCTTTTCAATTTTAATAAAAATTAATTAAAACATGACCTATAGTGGCGCTTTTGGGTAATAAAGCGTCGCTATATGGTCACTAAAGCGCCGCTATAGGTCACCTGACCTATTGCGGCGCTAGCTATAGCGGCACTTCAGAAGTGCCGCTATAGGCACTACTACAAAATAGGTTTTTCACGTCACCAATTAACGTCACATAATTATAAATGTGACATGAAAAAAAAACGCGGTGGCATTTTTGTAATTAAGTTGCAGGTGGAGGGAGTTACAACGTCACACAAACCTTAAATTGTGACGTTGAAAGTTTCAACGTCACACTTTGAGCATTTGTGACGTTGTATGTTTGAAATGAAAAAATAAAAAAAATTTACTTTAACTTTCCACGTCACACTTAATCTAAGTGTGACGTTGAAAGGCAGCAGAAAATAATTTTAAATTTTTTTTTTAAAATTAGTAACTTTCAACGTCACAATTAAATTAATTGTGACGTTGAAAGTCACAGAAAATTTAAAAAAAATTTAAAAAAATTGTCCGTGACTTTCAACGTCACAATTATACTAATTGTGACGTTGAAAGTCACAGAAAAAAAATTTAAAAAAAATTATCCGTGACTTTCAACGTCACAATTATACAAATTGTGACGTTGAAAGTCACAGAAATTTTAAAAAAGATTTAAAAAAAATTGTCCGTGACTTTCAACGTCACAAATATACTAATTGTGACGTTGAAAGTTACTAATTTTTTTTAAAAGAATTTAAAATTATTTTATGTTGACTTTCAACGTCACAATTATACTAATTGTGACGTTGAAAGTCACAGAAATTTTAAAAAAAATTTAAAAAAAAAATTATCCGTGACTTTCAACGTCACAATTATACTAATTGTGACGTTGAAAGTCACAGAAATTTTAAAAAAAATTTAAAAAAAAATATATCTGGGACTTTCAACGTCACAAATAAGATAATTGTGACGTTGAAAGTCCCCCCAGCTCCCTCCAAATATTTCCCCCAGCTCCCTCCAATTTCTTAACCCAAAAACGAAACTCTCGTACTTCCCCAGCTCCGTCCCGCGCCCCATAGCTCTGCAAATCTCATACCTCCTTCCTTCCACAGCTCCGGCCAACGCATGCAATCTCTGATCCGAGGTCAGGTGAGCATCCTCTTCCTTCATCCTCTTCAAGTTTTGATTTTTATGAAGTCTTTCTAACTTCAGATCTCAAAATCACCAAAATCCCATTTTGTTAATGATAAAGGTGTTAACGCCGCTCGTTGCTCCGGTGCCGATATGGAATCCGTGAAGAAATGTATGTCCCATTATTCTTCAACCACTGTGAAATTTCTGTTTATTTTCTTATTCCTTCTCTGTTTCGTTCGAATCTGGCGGGCCGGAGGGACTAAAATTTTGGGGGTGATAAGTTTAAGAGTAGAAAGCAATGATTTGTGTTTTGCATGTTGAAATTTTGGGTGGTAAGTGACTTTGAAGATTTCTGATTTTCCTGTTCTTCCTTTGCTTCCTATGTTCCGTTCAGTTTCTTTATTTCCCTCTGTTTTCTGCTCTGATTCAGTGATTGTTTTTTTTTTAATTACATGGGCAAGCTATCGCTTGGAATGGTTTACATTACCTGGTCTCTATGATTTCTGCTCTAAATAGGTGATTAGCTCCATTTCTTGATTGTTTGTAAATATAAAAAGGATTGAATAATATTGAGTTCAGATTTTTAGGGTGAAAGATTTCTTTAGAGTAATAAATTGATGTATTGAGAGGTGATATTCAGATTTAAATGAAATTTCAGCGAGGATAAAGCACTAAATTGGAGTTTTTTGTACAGGAAGTTTGCAAGGGATATTGGGCAATTGAAGTGAGTTTAAAAACTGATTTGGATTGTTTAAATTTAAGAACTAGTTATAAAGTGTTGTTTGTGATATTTGATTAGTATTTAGTATTTTTAAGGCTAATGCAAGTATTTTAGGTGTTAAGTGTATATAGAGACAAAGTTTATTGATTGTTTTGGAATTTTGCTGTTAAATAGCAAAATAAATAGAATTTATATCTTGATGTTATGGGACGGAGTAAATGGTAGCTAAACTTTGAGGAACAATGGTGATTGAAAGAGAAGAAATTATAAAGAGTGGTTAAAGTAGTTACATGTAGTTTGTGATAGAATTAATTGAGACTAGAAAGGAAGTTTGTGAATTAAGAAGTATAAGCATAAAGATATGTCAAATTGAGTTGTATGAACATGATACTTATTGTGGTCAAATTTATTGACTTGGTTTCTTTATTTTGAGCCTTCATTCTCATTTCTTAATCTCCCTCATATTATTACACTATTGTTTGTAGGATGGGTGACTTTAGTGCTCATGTTCTAGCTTATCATCTACTCATTTAAATTCTGAGGACCATAAACAAAACCCCTGCTTTTCCAGAAACATTATAAGTAGAAGTTGAGTAATTTCTCTACTTCATCTTGGTGCTACGATTTCAGTGTTGGGTCTGACTTCATTTGAGTAAGCAATTCCTCCACTCCATTTTGGTTATCTTGAATTTTATTACTATTAGTACTATTATTGAATTTGTTGTTTTATCCTAAAACAGTATAACTCAATAGCTTAAACAGTTAGATAAACTTGACTAGCTTGTTGGAAATGGCATAGGTTTAATAGAATGGATCGTAGTTGGATGCATACATTGAGAACCACTAAAGAGTATCAGATGGGTGTGGAAGAATTTATTGAATTTGCCAAGAGAAACGTGCCTAGTAAGAATGACATGTATCTTTGCCCTTGTGTGAATTGTGCAAATGCTTATCGTAAGAGCGTTGATGATATAAGGGATCACCTTCTTTGTGATGGGATCAATCTCCGTTATAAGAAGTGGCTTTGGCATGGGGAATTGGGAAGTACCGTACATGCGTGCCCGTCACAAAATGTAGAAGCAACGGTGGATGATGTTTGTGATGATGGAATGGACGACATGATCAATGATATTAGGGCGGAGTCATTTTCTGTGGTACAAGAGTTTGACAAGTTGCGGAGTGATGCAGAGACACCGTTGTTCCCGGGGTGTACTAAGTATACTCGGTTGACTGGCGTCCTGAAATTGTTGAAAATAAAGACAGAAAATGGGTGGGCAGACGCGGGTTTCTCGCAGATGCTTGAAGCTTTGAGTGATATGTTCCCAGCAGGCAATGTGCTTCCGAAGCGTATGTACGAGGCTAAAAAAGTTCTAAGCAAGATGGGCATGGAGTATAAGAAGATACACGCTTGCCCTAATGATTGCGTGTTATACAGGAAAGAGTATGAAAGCCTAAAAGAGTGTCCAAAATGTAATACTCCGAGGTACAAGCCGAGGAAGGATGCCGTTGGTGATGATGATGGATCAAAGAAAGGGGTACCTTTGAAGGTAATGTGGTACCTTCCAATTGTGCCACGGTTTAAACGCTTGTTTGCAAATGAGGCAGAAGCAAAGAAACTGAGGTGGCATTGTGATGAGAAAATCTCAGATGGAAGATATCTCCGGCACCCTGCTGATTCTCCTCAATGGAAGAAGATAGATTCCATGTTTCCTGAATTTGGTGGTGAGCCAAGGAACCTTCGTCTCGGACTGTGTACGGATGGTTTCAACCCTTTCGGGAGTCTCAGTAGCACACATAGTGCTTGGCCTGTGTTGCTGGTCATTTACAACCTGCCGCCTTGGTTGTGCACGAAGCGCAAGTATGTGATGATGTCAATGATGATTTCGGGTCCGAAACAGCCTGGTAACGATATCGATGTCTACTTGGCACCTTTGATTGAGGACTTGAAGACGTTGTGGGAGGAAGGCGTAGATGTGTTTGATGCGTACAGGCAGGAGACATTCAAGTTGCGAGCTATGTTGTTTACCACAATAAATGACTTCCCTGCATATGGCAATCTTTCTGGTTACAGTGTGAAGGGTTATATGGCATGCCCTATATGTGAGTCTGACACACACTGCCACCATCTCAAACACGGAAGAAAAACCGTCTACCTCGGTCACAGGAGGTTTCTTGATCGGTTCCATCCTTACCGTAGACTAAAGAAGTGTTTTAATGGCTCATCTGAGTACCGATCTGCTCCTACCCCCTTAACCGGGGATGAAGTTTACCGCCGTGTTGAGAATGTCAGTATGGTATTCGGTAAGAAACAGAAGCCAAAGACCGGTTTTGAAAAGATCATTTGGAAGAAAAGGTCAATCTTCTTTGATCTACCTTATTGGCGATATCTCGATGTGAGGCACAGTATAGACGTGATGCATGTGGAGAAAAACGTCGGTGATAGTCTTGTTGGAACGTTGTTGCATATACAAGGGAAGACTAAGGACGGACTCAGTGCACGGTTAGACTTGGTTGAAATGGGTATAAGACAACGGTTGCATCCTATAGTCAGTGAAAATGGCAAGAGGGGTTATATGGAACCTGCTGCTCATACACTTTCGAAACAGGAGAAAAAAAGTCTGTGTGAGTGTTTGAGTGGGATCAAGGTTCCACAGGGTTATTCTTCTAATGTTAGCAGACTTGTGTCAATGAATGATTTGAAGTTGGTGGGAATGAAGTCACATGATTACCATGTATTGATGCAACAATTCTTACCAATTGCCATAAGAGGCATTATGCAAGATGATGTCAGGAAGACTATAGGAAGACTGTGTATGTTTTTCAATGCGATATGCAGCAAAGTCATCGACACTGAAAAGCTAGACGAGTTGGAAATGAGGGTTACATTATATTGTGCCAATTAGAGATGCACTTTGCTCCAGCCTTTTTTGATATTATGGTGCACTTGATTGTTCATTTGGTAAGGGAGATAAGGCTCTGTGGCCCTGTTTATCTAAGGTGGATGTACCCTTTCGAGCAATTCATGAAAGGCTTGAAAGGGTATTCCAAGAACCCACACCGACCTGAGACATTAATTGTTGAAAGATACTTAGTTGAGGAGGCAATGGATTTTTGCAAATCGTATCTAAAAGGGGTTGAGGAAAACCCACGACATGAAGATGGGATCGGTAAGGGGGTACGGGGCGTCAAAGTAAAGACTATGTGCCGTGAAGAGGTGTTACAAGCACACCTATATATCTTGAATAATATGGAAGAAGTGCAGCCTTATTTGGATGAGCATAAGAGGATCCTAAAAGAAAAGAACCCGAAAAAGAGTGACATGCAGATTTCTAACGAGCATAATAGGACATTCATTGGGTGGTTCAAGGAGAATGTTGAAAAGGAGACCGGTGGCCTGGATATAATAAGATGGTTAGCCGGAGGGCCGCGTTTTGAGGTTGTTACGTGGGGCTCTTTTGACATAAATGGTTATTCTTTCTACACTAAGGCTCAGGACAACAACAGCACCATGCAAAACAGTGGCGTGATGGTGGTAGCCGAAGCGATGCACTTCTCCAGTTCAAAAGATAAAAACCCAAGATTGGCTTCCATGGCATATTATGGGGTAATTGAAGAAATTTGGGAAGTTAGTTACACCAAGTTCAAGGTTCCAATCTTCAAATGCAAGTGGGTTAACAATAGCGCAATTGTGATTGAACCCCACACTGGTATGATCTCAATTGATCTTCACAAGGTTGGGTACAAAGATGAGCCATTTATCTTAGCAAGTCATGCGAAACAAGTGTTCTATGTAACGGATCCCGCAAATAAGCACTTGTCCATAGTCTTGAAAAGTAAAAAGCAAAAAGATCGTGCTCCCACTTTAGATCTTGATGAGATACCACCTTTGTGCGTAATTCCACCTGAACCAAGGGAACCGGAATTGATAGATGATGACGACCTATTTGCCTCTAGAAATGATCATTGTGAGGGGATATGGGATAACACCTAAAGTGAGAATCTTTTTGAATTATAATGTATTAAGTATTATTGTTATTGTTTTGGTTTTGTGAAAGTTGTTGCCTTGTAATGACTCAACCACATATTTGATTTGTTAACAGGTACATCATGGCGGATGATTCTAACAATCAACAACAAAACAATCCCCCTCGAAAAAAGGGAAGAGGTCCGACGAAGCTCAAAGACATTATTGTCCGTCAAGGGACAAATGTTCAGCCTATCCATGTGGAATTTGACGAGGACATGAATCCTATTGGAGAGATTGGAGCGCAATTCGTGAGCTACGTCGGTTTTGTAGCAAGGAACCGAGTAAGCATCTTGGATGACGATTGGAGGGAAGTCGATAAAGACATTAAGGATCAATGTTGGTCAGATATCTTGGTATGTTTTATCATTATTTATCTATTTGTTCCTAATATGCATGTATTTGTTTTTTTTAGTTAACTCAACTAATGTGTCTTTTATTCTTATTTTTCCTTGTAGCAAAACTTCGACGTTCCAAACACCAAGGCGTTCAAGGATTTTTGGTTGAATGAATCGCGCAAGATGTGGAAGGGCTTTAAGAATAACCTAACCAGAGACTACATCAGGGGGAACAAGATGGGTCAAGATCCCTGTCAGACCTATCCCTCTATTGACCCAGAGACTTGGAAGACCTTTGTTAAGAAACGGCTCGACCAAAAGTTCCAGGTGTGTATAGGTTATAAATAGTTCTTTAACTTTGCTTCAAAAATGAATTTTGAGCACATTATATTAATTAACTAACTTAGTTTTATTTTCATAGGAGAATAGCCAAAAACAAAAGGAGAGACAAGAAAAAAATATTTACAAGCATACAATGTCTCGGGGGGGT
Source organism: Mimosa bimucronata (assembly GCA_037074515.1). Lineage (NCBI taxonomy): Eukaryota > Viridiplantae > Streptophyta > Magnoliopsida > Fabales > Fabaceae > Mimosa > Mimosa bimucronata. The sequence continues at coordinate 9,282,653 of CM073443.1, read as the reverse complement.
TACAAGTGGGTCGAGAAAAAGTTGATTAAGAAACAAATTGCAGAAATGGAGGAAGCGGCACGGACCGATCCTACCGCTGTTCTACAGCCTCCGCCGCCCATCTCACGTCATACGAAATGGGCTGAGGGAAGGAAGTCTAAAGAAGGAAAATTTGTTAATCTGGAGGCTGAAACAGTTGCAAAGAGGATTGTAAGTATTTTACTTGGTTGTTTATTCCTTTAACTTGTGGTTTTATAGCACATTACAACTTAAGATTTTTTCGGTTATTGTAGGAAGAACTTGAGCAGCAGACCACCCAAGGGTCCTTCACACCTTCTAATAGGATGGACGTCCTGGCCACGGCAATTGGGAAGCCCGATCGCCCCGGCCGGGTACTAGGGGAGCCCAGGACTCTAGGGTTTATCAAGTATTTCGGCCGTAGATCCCGAGCCACTCGCACAGATTCTACTGAGGAGATATTGGCTAAGGCTCGGGCAGAGATGGAGGCCCAGTTAGAGGAGCGGGTTGCTTTATCCGAGCAGTAGATTAAAGCACAGTTCGATGGGCAGGTGGCCGCGAAGGTCCAGGAGGCTCTGTCGGGTTATATGGGGGAGCAGATCCGAGCGCAGATTGAGGCACAAGTTAGAGCGTCTACCATGCAGCTTGGACTGTCATCACATTCTTCTCAACAAAGACAGCAGGTTTGACCATCTCCTATATATGTTAATTACCGAATTATGGGTTTATCAATTAGGCTCACTCTGTGTATTCCCATCTCCTGTAGGAGTCCCCTGCTACCGGCGGTCCAAGCGGCAAAGACAGCTGCAATCAGACTGTGCCGTTAGGATCAATTCGTGAGAATGAATCAAATCCCACTCCAGACAATGACCCTGAAGTTGGAGTAGAGTGCTATCTCCATCTCGATTTTCCTCGCCTGCACCCGGTCGCAGAAGCTCGCCAGTTCCCGAACGCCTCCTTCATACATAATAGGCTTATTGGGGAGGACCAAGTGAAGGTGTCTGTTACAAATATCTTAAATGATGAGGGGGGACAGATGTACCCATTCCCCATAATGAAGTCACCAAACTATATGAGGCGATCGGGACATTCATCCTGTGGCCTAGAAGACTTGTACACAGCACTCCACAAAAGGCGCCGATTGATGCGGTATGTACACTTAATTTTTGAGACTCCTTGTTTTACATGATTACAGTTGTAAAAATATATAACATTGGTTTTTTCATCGCCCGCAGTTCTTTTCAGATGAATATCCTTCTCTCCAACTCCTGCGGGAGATGCAGCCAACTTTGCACTCCATAACCATTAAGATGCCTCCAGGAGTAGTCAGTCCGTATCGTTCATATGATTTTCTAGTTGATGGTGACAGAGATATCGTGGAGTTTTTGACGATGGAAGAAATTGACCTCGCCTGGCTCGAATTAGCGACTTTGTAAATGACTGTTACTTTTTATGTCTATGCAATATTTTTACATCTATCCTTTTATAATTTCAATCATTTTATGATAGGTACTTCCACCAGCTGTGCAACCAATTAGGCAGGGAACAATACAGATTCCTTAGTCCAATGGCCTTGGTGAGGCGAGATGATTTTAAAAACGACAAGGCTAAACTGGAGTATGAGGACGAGATGCGGGCTTATGTCACACATCAAATGTCAGCGAATCGGGGATCTGTCTATTTTGCGCCTATTCTTCAAGAGTAAGTGTGATTATTACCTTTTGCCAACTTTTCATTATTTGCACATTTACAAATGTTATGTTTATGTGTGGACATAATATTCTTAATGTTTTTCTGTAAACACTGGTCATTAGCTGTCGTTTGCCCCATACAACATCGTCTGGTTTGGTTTGACCCATTGCGATATAATATAACCTCATATTATAAAACCCTCTTATCTAAGTAAGTACTTTTAATGACTTTTTACTTTGGGCTACATAAATTATTTTCATGGATACGTGCTAATTTTAGTTCTATTTTAGGGGCATTCAACAATGGCATTTTGCATCAGAAAACCGGTGAAATGGATGATCCCATCGTGACACAAAGACCTAGAGTAACTACCTTTAATTTAAATTCATTCAATGTTAGTCAATTGAGATATTATTTATTTTGTTATTAATTTATACTATTTCTTGTGATTTATAAAATGCCCCCAGCAACCGACGAATAAGGAGTGTGGGTATTACGTCATGAAGTATATGTGTGACATTATTGAGAGTGATCGTACCGGATCCTTTACACAGGTATAAATTAAATTCTTATCTATAGCTTGATACAATCATTATATAATTATATGATTTATTTATCTAATTTTGCAGTAATCACAGCATCCATTATTTTTGCAGTTTTATGATGGAAACAACTCATTTGAAGACAAAGACCTCGATTCACTTCGTGACCGTATTGCTCAATTTTTTCTTTCATTTGTGGTTGGTTAAAAAGTGATCATTGCAGAAAATATTTTGTTGTCTAAACATGGAATTTTGTGTGTCTATATATATGTTTAGTTTGATTTAGTTATAATATAGCTATGTATACATGTTGTATGAATAATGTATACTGTTGTTGATCTGCATTATATCTATTTCTGTGACATTTGCAATTAATACAGATTGGGAAACCAAAAGATAAATTAACCATCATTTTTTAAAAAAAAAAAATTAACCACGTCACAATTTAAAAATTTGTGACGTGGTTTCATGAAACCACGTCACAAACTATTAATTTGTGACGTGGTTTGTGGAGAAACCACGTCACAAATTATTAATGTGTGACGTGGTTTCATGAAACCACGTCACAAATTTTTAAATTGTGACGTGGTTTATCAAGAAACCACGTCACACACTACTAATTTGTGACGTGGTTTCTTGAAACCACGTCACTTTTGTTTAATGTGTGACTTGGTTTCCTGAAACCACGTCACACATTAACAATTTGTGACGTGGTTTCTCTGCCACACCAACATCAATTTAATCTAGTTTTGGACAAACAACATCACAAGTTTTGTAATTTGTGATGTGAAAAATATGACTTTTAACGTCACTTTTTGGTGTGACGTTAAAAGTCAAGTTTTCCACGTCACTTGAATTTATGTCACACCAAAAAGTGACGTGAAAAGTCCAAAATTTGTGACGTGAAAACCCTGTTTTGTAGTAGTGAGGGGTCAAAAAAACGCCGTTATAAGTGTTATCTGTGGTAGTAAGAATTTGCCTTGAAAGTTAGAGAGGAATCTAGTGGCTTAATTTTGATTGACTAATATAATTTTATTGGCCCAAATCCTATCCCTAAATTCCCTTCTTCTCATTATAAAAGAACCATAAGGCCACTCACATTGAGGATGAAAAAAAGCTTCCCATACTTCCCACAGGGTATCCATCATTCATTCACCAATCCATTAGCCACTAAATTCCTACCTATCCATCCAACGTCGTTCACTCCCTCTCCCTGTACGCAATAACCAACAAAAACCCTTATTCCCATCAACCTTCATTTAATAAGTGTGGCTTCGAAGTAAAAGCTGGAGGAGGAGTAAATTTTATGGAAGCTTAAATTAATTGGGAGATAGGTTGTTAGGAGCTTTTAGGAGACTAGAGCCTAGGCTTTACACTTGAAGATTATAAAGGAGTGTTTGTCCTTTTATCTTTTTTATCCAAAACTTAAGATTGTTTGATTTTAAATGATTTTGAGCTATATATAATTTTTGAGATTAATCTAGTTCTAGATTAAATACTCATTTATTCTTTGGATTGGATTGATGTATGGACTCCATTTATGCTTTATCAACTGTTAGATTTTACGTTTACAAAATCTTTGCATTGGCAATTAAATTTATTATTGAGTTTTCGTTATTAATTTAATTGTCACTATGGTTTCTATTTCAAATTTGGGTTTTTTTATCACTTGATTGTTTAATTGAGTGGTAGATTATTTAATTAATTGATCAATTTGATAGTCCAAAATATAATTTCCACAATTACTTGAATTAAATTATATTGGATTTCATATATATATATATATTTAATTAATTAACATTTAGTCTATTATGAGTTCTCTAGTGAATTAGGTGGTGTTATATTGAGGGGTTCCCATGTAATACTGAGGTAATTAGATATATTAATTCCAATATTTGGTGATGTCCCTTTAGTCTAATTAATTTATTTTGGCTAAGAAAGTTAACTCATGTAGTTCCTAAGTTGTTCCCATTCATCATAATCGAATCAAATAACCGTTCATTTTTCTTTGTTAATTATTAATTAGTTTCTTTGCTTAGGATTTTAATTTCTATTTCTAAAAAACCACCCAAATTCCATTTGGATTCATATATATTAGTTTCATTCTTTTGTTTAGGATTTAGATTTGCATTCTAGTTTATGTCCATTTTTCTGCATTTTTTATCACCTAACTTTAATCTAAAAGAAAAGCCCATAAATTGCTTCTTATGAGAATGACCTAGGTTGGCACTAAATTGCATTATTAGTTGGATCTAGTTTAATTGATTTCTTTAACAACAAAAGCAAGGACATCAACTAAAATAGCCATAGAAGCACCTCGAGCATGATTGGGAGGGGCAGATGGATGGAAAGAGCCTGATGGTGTTAAGCCTAACATGGTGCAAAGTCAACATGTCGCTTGGTGAGTGATGAACTAGTTGAATTGGCTCAAATGCACTGAAGGTAAGTTTCTCTTAAAAATAATCCACCCACTACCTTAAACAAAGGCATAACTCACAACAACAATTCAAAATGGGATAGAGGGATAATGGAAACTAATTTAATTTAAAAACTGATGCATAAAATCATGGACTAGCAATAACTGAATATCCAATTAGAAAATTAAAATATTATAAATAAATAAATAAATTCCAACAAATGGAATGGATTCTCTCCAGATCGGCGCCCAACTTTCTCCCTCTTATGCAATGCATTTTATTTCTTTCACTTACAACGTGTAGTGAAATTTTAGAATAATATGGGGTTGACCAAAATTAAGTTGTTACAGTGGTCCTTACGTGAAATTCTACCTTTATTAAACTCATTGGGCGGGTTGGCGGTCCAATTAAGTGTTTAGGCTCAAAAGATAGTTTTAAAATTGTTCAAAGTTCTCCAACCAAATACACTACCCAATTACATGTAACAAGTGGTTGAACTCACTGATCGGTGGTCGATTAGTTTGTCTTTTACATCACTATAAGTACAAAGAAGCTTTAGTTATAAAGTCATTGATTTATCTATATTTGCTGATAAAATATACAAAACTACCCGAAACATAGTTATATTTAACTCCTGACTTCTAAAATTTACATTTAATCTTCTTAAATTTTTTAATTTATAACATTAAACTCCATGCCGTTATTTTTTGCTTTTTTATATATATGAAACAAAGATTGTCATATCATTTTAATTTATAACATTAAACTCCATGCCGTCATTTTTCCACGTGAATTTTGGGACTCAAACTATTTTTTGGGTGCAATCAGCATGTATCCTAACTATTTTTAATGCAATAAGCACCTGAAACTATTTTTTAGGGTGCAATTAGTGCCTAAAGTATTTTTGGGGTGTAGTAAATTTTTCTGTCCTCCATTGCTTTTCTCACTTGGAAGAGGAAGATCACAGAGGTAAAAAAAGATGACACAAGTAAGGTGAAATTGCCCAATTTATTTTAATAATTTAGGGTTACTTTAAGCTAATTGTTTCACTTTAAAAATCATTAGAGTGTAATACTTTAAATAGTCCAGGCTGTTGATTGCATTTTAATGCTTAATTTTATTTCAAATCTTAATATAATAGTACAAATTTCAGTACATATATCACATGCCCCAGTCAAACGATTAAAAATTTAGAACCGCGTCCAAATTTGATGACTATGGAAGAAATTACAACACTAGATTAAAGTGTGCACTCCTCATGCCTCACCGGGCATACTTATTTAAATATTTTATTGCATTGTTTCATGCGACTCAATACTTAAACTCGGTCGGACATACACGTATATATTCTAGAAAATCCACTTATAAGGAAGAATTGATGACCGTTGTTTTGAGCAGCCTATCTAACTCCTTCACAAATCTCTCCATCGCTTCTTCGGGTAAACATAAAGATACTGCTTTACCTTCTTGTCCTTGAGCATTCTTGTAACGAAAATAAAAGACTCCATCTCTGTATGTATTTGGCGGACAGCCATACACAGGCTTCCCCCACCCATAATCCACATCATCGTATCCGACTTGGGTATTATCTGCCACAATTAACAACCCTCGACGGTTCAAATTAGGTCTTCCCTGAAGTGCCATGAAATCAGCCAAAGAGTGCATGTACTCCTCATTCACATCATCTTTCAGTTTCTTCACTAATTCTAAAGCATATCCCAATGGCTTCCTTTGTAGTTCTCCAGCGGTGGTCATGGCAATCGGCATGGCGAGGACATTGCCGTAATAACCAACCGCCAAAGGAGGGTTGTATTTGGAACGAGCATTCACAGGATATGTAATACGAACTTTGTCATCATCATTAAGTTGTAGAGCCATTGTACGGCACTTCCATAAGACTGCAGTGATGATATCAAACTTAGAAGAAGATTCACGAAGACGATAAGGGATTTGAGTGCGGATTGAAGCAACTTCAGTAGGTCCAAAGAAAAAAGAACCATAAAGCATGTTAGGTGAAGGGTTAATAGTTCTTTTGGCATTAGAGATTTCTTCGTAACCACCATGCCAACATGTTACATGTGGTGGATTTCTTGCGTTTAGTAGCTCCCTTTGCCACACTGGCAAAGTCGAAGGCTGAAGTGCACCACGAGCGATTTCTCCTAAAGAGCTCATAAATTGAAAGAAACCAAGGCCATCACACATGGTATGGTTATAGCGCCAAGCGAAGATAAAACCACCGCATTTCAGGCGTGTTACCTAGTAGATATGGATAGTTGTTTAAAATGTTGCTTTTTTTAAATAAAAAAAAATATTCGGGGGGAAGACATATCATAAATCTAATTGAATTTGGAAGATCCAATGCAACTAAGTTATTTACTTTGTCTACAATAATGAAATATTCATGATTTTACCCTTATTATAATTTAAATAAAAGACATAAAACAAATTTAAAAATGTTTATTACATTATCTCCTAATGATTTTAAATGACTTATAATAATAATGACAATCTATGTGCTATAGAAAATGACTTAAAATAAGCATGAGGAACAACCCTCATCATAAATGTTCTCATACAGTATATATTTTAAAAAGAACAACCCTCATCAATGGACCTACGTAGGAGCTCCGGCGAAATTGATTTGTTAGCAAAGTGGAGGGAGTGGGATTTGACCCCAACAACTTATTTTCCAAATATACATTTTAATATATAAGATGCAAATTAAAATAATAAAACTACACTTGTTAGTTTTGAACCCAACTCATTTTCAAGTTTTGTTAAGGCATTCCCCACATTTAATTAGATGTCACCAACTTTTAATTAAAAAGTAATAAATCTAAACTTTCGTGTCATTTGCAAGATTTTTAAGGCATTCCCTACATTTGATTATTAGGCATTTCCTGCTTTCTTTTACCAAGTTCAAATCCACACACTTTTAGGTCCTTTTAAAGCTTTGTTAAGTCATTCCATACATTTGATTTTACCAACTTCCTTTTACCAAGTTCAAATTTATACTTTTAGGCCATTTACAAGTTTTGCATAGACATAACTAATTTTTAAGGCATTCCCTACATGTGATTAGGCATTTCCTGCTTTCTTTTATCAAGTTCAAATCCACACACTTTTAGGTCATTTTAAAGTTTTGTCAAGTCATTCCATACATTTGATTAGATTTTACAAACTTCCTTTTCCCAAGTTCAAATTTATACTTTTAGGTCTTTTGCAAGTTTTGCATAGACATAACCAATTTTTCAAGTGTGGGTTTGAACTTGGTAAACGAAAGTTTAAAAAACTTAATGAAATGTGGGAGATGTTTAAATAAAACTTGTTAATGACTTAAAAGTGTGGATTTAAACTTGGTAAAGGCAAGTTGGTAATACCTAATCGAATGTCAGAATGTTTTAAGAAAACTTGTGAATGACTTGAAAGTTGGCAATACCAAGTCAAACATATGGGGAATGCCTAACAAGACTTGGAAATGAGCTGAAAGTGTGTAACTTAGTAACATAAAATTGGTAATGCCTAATCAAATTTGGAGAACACCTTTAACAAAACTTATGAATGACTTGAATGTGTGGATTTAAACTTAGTAAACGAAAGTTGGTAAAAAATATATAATGAGAATGCCCTAACAAGGCTTATAACTGACCTGAAAGTATGTATTTGAACTTGGTAAAAGAAAGTTAATAAAACTTAATTTAGTGTGGGCAACACATCAACAAAACTTGTGAATGACATGACACTGTAAATTTGTTATTTGGTATATGAAAGTTAGTAATACTTAATCAAATGTAGGGAATGCTTTAACAAAACTGGTAATACCTAGTCAAATGTAGGGAATAATACCTCAACGAAACTTGGAAATGCATTGAGTTCATCAAAAGTGAAGTGGTTATTATAATATTTTTGCATCATATTTAATGAAATGCACACCAATGTTTTTGGCATATAAGTCGTGGACGATTAAATCTGAATCCTACCACTTAGCCAACAAGTTCATTTCACTAGAGTTTTGTTGGTCGATCGATCGCCAGCAGCCAGAGGTTGTCGGCCAGACGCAGACGAGGGGTTTGTTACTTTTGTTAAAAATATATATAAGGGCATATATGTCTTTTTGTATTTGATTTTGAAAATTCCATTTTGAAAACTCGCACCTCACATGAATAATGAAATTGGGAGCATTTCTCTGTCCTATACTACTTTTAAAGGTCTGTATACGGGATTTTTCCTTTTCCTATTATTTAATATTATAAAAATAGTTCGCAGCAAGTGGTAACATACTAAAACTAATTTAGTAGCTAGCCACAGATATGCAAATCTTCAAATTTTTGTTTCGTATTCTAAATCTTTCAACCCACTCAAAGTAAAATAAATAATCAAATACAATAATTTTAATAAATAATCAATTTTCTTTGCAACATGAATCTCAAAAGTGTAAGGCCAGCTATTCTCCAATAATTATATTTCAAATCAAAGGGAAAAGTTGTGTGCATGTCCCTGATATCTGGCCGTTTTATTTGGTTCACTATTTTCTCTCATATTCTTTCGCTTCTCTGTTTTTTATTTCTGGTCAACCGCTAAAACGAATTAGAAATTATTTTGTATGCATCTTTAGCATCCAACCAACAGATGGAAACCATTGTTTTATATTTTTCAATGTGCAAAGATCATTAAAATAGACTTAATAGCTCCTCCAAAATCTACTCTTTTTTTTATTCTGATTAGATTTTAGATATTGTGTATGGTATCAAGCAGGACGAGATTTAGAGAGATAAAGATATATATATATAAATATATATACACATTTTGAAAATAGTGCGAATAATGGATTGACAGCGATTATTATACACATACGCTATAAAGCATTGAAAGATATTTAAAGTAAAATCTAATGAAGATCCCATTTATTCTAACATATGAACACCAACAAGTCAACAACTCTTCTTTAAAAATATTATATTTAATGATTAAATTTTAACTATGTTTCTTGGCATTTAAATGCACAATCATCCTTTTAATTTCAATTGATATCGTTTATGCGTATATAAACAAAGCCATTAGATGAGATGATTAAGTAATTTGGAATCATTTGAAAATGGAAATGGAAATGGGAAGACTGAAACAAACACTCAATATATTTTCTAGTGAAACTTTTGGTTAAAATTTATGTAAAAGTTTGGTTGTTCATAGAGTACAAAGATTACCGAGTGAAATCTTTGGTCGTTAAATTGAAATGTATAAGGTTAATTGTATAGCTTTCGACATTTTAAAATTGATCTTTTAGCCCAGCGCCAAAACAAATTATATTTTGCTATAAAAAGTGCAGCGGATTCCTCATCTGGAAAGTTTTAAAGGTCGATGGAAACTAAAAGACATATAATGTCAAAACTTAAAAGCCTATTACTATATACACTCTAATCTTTGTTTTTTTAAAAAATAAAAGGATAAAAAGAAGAAGATACCTGAATAAGTAGAACTGGAGCGTTAAGAAGATTTGAAGTTCCTGGTACATCATAAAGAAGCTCCTCAAAGCAAGGAATAGGAGGATGAATTTCACCAAATTCATCGAGAGTGTCGTCAGCTTCAGCCTCGACGAAAACCACACCGTCACCGGTACAGTCCACCATGAGCTTCCGGTTAGGCCCTTGCCTGAGCCGGCCGGCGAAGGGATAGTAAAACACAAGAGTCTCAGCCAAAGCTTTTCTAATAATATCAACTACATCTTTTCCTCTCTTTGAATGATCACCACGATAGAACTGGAACACCGGAATTAGATGTCTTACGCTCCCTTGATTGTCGATGTCTGACAAATGCTTCACTTCTCGTGGTGTCGCCTTCGCCGGAGCCACCATCTCCGGCTGACGGCGATGCACTTTGAATGAAAGAGTATTTGAAGGTGGCAATGCCGACATTGTGGAATATATATGTAAATTAAAGATGAAGAGATGGTTTATTTTGTTGGCTGTTGGAGACTATGCAGGAGTTTATTATATAGATGGACCAGCTAGGATAGCAGCTTCATGTGAATAATTTTTCTTAAAAAAATCAAAATAAAGGACAGTTCTCGAAAGATAAAATAAGGAGGCAGATCGTTATAAAATATAGATACATGTGACATGCATAATAATTAATTTGGCTGAAGATATGATTTATTTGGTTCGTTGTACATATATGTATATAAGAACCGATCGGATAAATAGAATATTAGTGTGAATAGAAAATTTAGAAAAAAGCAAGATATACTTTAAAACTAAGTAATAATTATTACAGCTAATGTTGTTATTTAAGTCAGGCGTGGTTTACTGGTCATTCTATAATATAAACGAGTTGTCAATAAAAATCCTTTGATCATCCGAACTAAGCTATTCTAGTTGATGGAAATATTTAATTAAATGAGGGAGAGAGAGACAACTTACCAAACGGATCCATGTTCGGATCCGGGTCAAACATCCGGAGCTCCATGATTGGTTCTTGAAGAACCCACGCAAAATTCAGACTACTGGAAAAACCAGAGTCCAAACATGTGGCACAACAGAGCACCACACAAGAAAGAATATAAATAGAATGAGAGAGTCGAAAAACTCAACGACTGGTGTATCTAGAACTGAAGGGGAGGCTTCTATTTATAGAAGAAGGCTGGGGATATTTTGGGAATACAAAATAACCACTACCACTACTCATAGCTTAATCAGCAATCCTCGCCTCTCTTATCTGACCAATCAGATAATTAAATAATTAATTGATTAATTAATTAATCAATTAATTACTCATGGCTGAGTCAGCAATCCAAACCTTGTCCATTTGACCAATCATATTAATTAAACACTTAATTAATAAATTGGTTGGGAATTACTGAGTTAGCAATCCACAACTTTCTCATTCGACCAATCATATTAATTAATCAATTAATTAATAAATCAATTTGAAAATACTCATATTTCCCAATTAATTAATCCAGCCCATCAAGGGCGGATCTAGGCCCAAAATTCCAACATCTCCCACTCGTACTTGATGGACTGACCATCTTGTGGGTATCATATCTTTATTGCTTCATACTTGGTGTCTGCAGTGTCCGCGTGGGCATGACGTCCTCGATTCGGGTTCTCATGTACTAGAAGTCCTTTATATAGGATCAGCACACATGGATACCCTAGTTGTACCTGTAAGTAATATGCAAATTGCCTCAAATGCCCCAGATTTACCCATACACATTACACATGGCATATCTGATCCCTCACGAGTTAATTCTAGCTTAACTCAGATTGCCTCCTTTTGTGCTTAGTATCCACACTTACAAGTTACTCAGCTAACAAGTAAGGGATCGATCACAGACACTAGCACAAATGCGTACTTCAGGGTAAGTCTTCCTTCCCACTAGACATCAATTAGGGCTGGTTTGGTCGCTTTCCCAGTATTTGACCTATTAGGTCAAATCATTCATGACCATAAGGTACAAACTAAAGTAGCTGTCGCCAAGTCAGTCCTTAATGATGTTGTCAAAGTCATAAGGGCATTGTGGAAGGTTTCTCTCCTTTTTGGGACTCACACCGTAATGGAACAGGGATTTTCCATCTACATCCCCTTTTACGGATTTAATTATTCATAAGCACATGCAGTATGAATTGCATGTTACGGTGTTCATCTTAGCTTGTAAGAGTGCGTGTCGATTTTAATCTAATAACACCGTACAGACTTAAGTTCCAGGTATGCACAGTACCTGAACCAAAACTCTTCAACTCAAAATTTATCATGACGTCTTTGTAGAGGAGTTTTATGCCTGGCTACAGGTTTCATGGGTCACACATGTCCATGATTCAATCTATTTCATGTATAGATTTTATCTCAAACTCTTTTGAGATGGCATTTATACAGTGATACTTATTGACCATCTCAAGGTGATCACTTGATGTCATACCTTCTATGTCCTTTGAACATAAAGGCGACTACCCGTGTGAGTGGGCTAGCCTTAACCTATACGACACACTAGTCATTGTATATCTTACACATATATGTATGTATCTATACATACATAATAGAAGTGCATCTCTTTTACTCTCATATAAAAGAAGTTCAAAAACTTTATGTTATACACGTGCCCAAGTCTTAGCTCATCTCTAAAATGAACACTTAGTTGTGGGCATCATAAGGGGGTCTTTCAACATTTTTGTAAACAGAAAGATGTTGAACTATTGCTTGCTCCTTAGCAACCATGCTTCTCACAAAGAGGTATCATGTGTCTATGTATTCGGTCTTGCTGTATTAGGGAGGGTCTTTATAATAGGTTGTTGCCACTTGCTATTGTGATGTACCTTGGTCCTTTACCATTCATTCCTAATCGCTTTAGGAATTTCAAGCCACTCAACGTCTTGAGTAGTTGCTGAACACTTTGTGTTCTGATTCCATGGAAGATAAAGACACACTTGTCTATCTCTTACATCCCAGCTTTATCAATTAGTAAGAACACTTTTCTTTTTAAACTGAATGTTGCTAGCTTAGGCCTCCAACCCAAATTGTGTTAGAGTATCCTCTTTAGTGTAAGTCATTGCTTGATGACATGACTTATACTCCATGGTTCTTCTAAGGTATCTTATCATCCCTTTTACAGCATCCTAGTACCTCGTAACTAGGATGAACCAAAAAGATTTACAAGTCCAACCACATACCATCTATTTGGTCTTATACATTATGATGTATACAACAATCTACCAAGTGTGCTTGAGTATGGGACTCTTTCTCATATTCTATATTAGATTCCTTTGCAGGGTGCATGCTCTCACATAGATCACATACTTTGGTTAAGAGGGCATATTTGGGATATAGACTTTCATATTAAGATGCACAAAGAGTATACTTGTGTGTGTCCTCTGTGACAAACACATCATTCTCCTTGTTCAATCTCTGTTCATCTTGTCTCTCAAGATATATATTTTGTCTCGCCCATGTTCTCTCAAGGGTAACTAATCCCTAAGTGTTTTAACTTCCTTAATACTTATTTAGGCTAATGATGTGTTATAGACATAAGACAATATAACAAATCATCCCAAGATCCTTAAACGTGCACACAGTGGTCTTATTTGATCATTTCAAAGTTGACAAAGTTATCACTTTGTGAAACTTCATACACTACTGCCTAGATGATTAATTCTCTGTTGCCTACAAGTTGCTTCAGGTTGAATTACTCATCTAGTCTCCAAACTAGAAAACGTTCAGTACACCCGATTGATGTAATTTCAAGCCTAAGCTTGTCATCGTGGCCGAAATTAGCTTTTAGGTGTTAAAACACACAACGCCACTAGTTGTGTACCCCTTAACCACCAAGTGTGCTTTAGGTTTTTCAATTGATCGGTTCACCAACAAATTTAGGAATCCTACTTGTCCCTAGTTGCCTTTCGGCTAGGTGGTAGATCAACCATTTGCCACTATTAGCTAATTTTCAAAGGAATTCATATCCTCTTGCTTGGCCTTTTGCCACTTTTCTTAGCATGTCCTTTTAGTGTTTATCATACACTTTTTAGGGTCACCATTATTTTCTTTTAAACAATGACTAGAGCATCTGGCTTATCGGGGGTGTTAGCCCTTACAATTCTCCGTGATGGATTTCACAGGATTCTCTTCCTGTGTTGGGGTGGATGAGGTCTTCTTCTGGTATCGACTTGTGAATGACTATTACCTGTTGTTTGTCATGTCTTTTGTTGCAAAAATGTCTCATCCCTCCCACTCGGATTAATGTGCTAGGGAATACACGCTTATTCCTCATTACTGTCCTTCTCGCAAAGAGATTCAGTGTGGTCAATGCTCGTACTGCTAGGAAGTTTAGTTCTATGAAAGTTGTGTCCTATGATTCTTTATCAGTCACTAGGCCGTCATCATTTTCATTTAACGAAGACGTGCTTCTCAGGATATCTCATACCCTTTATATATTGACCCTATTATTCCTTACTTAAAGGAAGAGTTACAGATAAAGCTATTGACCCTCATGGTTATTGAACTTTTAAGTCCAATATGTACTATATCTATTACTCATAAGGTGTCGTTGTGACTTTCTTGGAGGGCATTCGGTTAACTATGAAAACAATTAATGTGAGATCATCTTCCAACACGAGGTTGGAAGTTTCACTTGTACTTACTTAACCATGTCAAGGAGAGTTCTATCTCTCCCTCTTGACAACTCCATTAAGAGTGTTAGGCATTGTTAGTCTTTTAACAATTCCTTTCTTAATTACACAGCACTTCGAACTAATCATACAGGTATTTTCAGCCTTTGCTAGATTTTAAGACTTTAATTGTGATTGATTCTCAACTAGTTGAAGGTGTTGTCTGAAATATTTCAGAGCCTTTTATTAGTATGAGATTTCACAAGCATGGTCATTACACATGAAATCAGAGATAAAGACTATACCTAACTCTGTGTTTTACCCTCTTGCTCATTTGGTTCACAAATTCATAGTATACCAATTGCAAAGGATATTTGTCATGGTTGTCTAAAGGTTACTTTATTATCTTGCCATATGATTGTGCTCACTTAGGAACTTTTTCTTTTGAGCTTATCACTTGGCAAAAACTCTTTTGCTCATTTTTGCTCATTTCTCTTGATCAATTTGTGTATATGGCAAAGTGGAGTCATTATCTCCAATATAAATGAACCATTTGAGACAATATTAGATTTAAGAGATTCTGTCCCATTGATGCTTAACTGAAGGGTTGATTGACACAATGTTTTATCGGTTGTTTAGAGCATAGAGTGTGTCTTTTAGTACTGAGACGGTCTGCTATACAGAGTTAACGTGTATGCTCCAATCCCCTCGACTTGTACTCTTATACAGCTTCCTTCTTGAAGCTGTACGCTTCTATATGGCAATCGGTAAAATCAGTGATGTCATGTGACCTCTCACATGTTTCGTTATACCCAAGTCTATCATCCACATAGGATATATTTCAGCCATAAAAGTAGTGCCTAATGCACATGTGAAAGAACTTTGAAGCCTCTCACTTGATATGACATTTTTCAAAATGACCTTCATCAGGTCTATTTTTTTCAAGGTTTCTCACCTTATTAGACGTAGGTTTGACATTTTTCAAAATGACCTTCATCAGGTCTATTTTTTTCAAGGTTTCTCACCTTATTAGACGTAGGTTTTACGAACAAATCATTTGACTCTTTAGTTAAGCATGTTAAGCTAATGGATCTCGTATCCTTAAGCTTTTACCTCTCAAGCTTAATGTGGCGAACCACATTACCGAAAGTTACAAATATACTCCTTGTGAGTTTTGTTTGCTTTCATGTGCTCCCACTCAATAAGAGAGTCCTAAATGTAACATGCACTGGCTATTGACTAGAAAGAACATTGTTTGCCTACCTTAGTTCCCTAGTCTTGTTTAACATCACTTTCAAGTGTTGCCTAATTCCTACATTAGGTCTTAGTACTTGAGTGTCCAAACATGACAGAGTTCTTTCAGCTTAATGGCATGAATGCCTTCATATTTGTTTCACAAGGCTATCCTTATAGCCTAAGATGTATCGCACTATTCGAACTGACATTTTTGTCAACAGTCATACCATAAAACATGACGATTCGAGCTACATTGTTCTTTCTTCATCAATTAGCTTCTTTGTTACCTTCGGGTATTTCAACATCTAAATGTTGAAAGTTAGTTGGTAGGACATACACAACATTTCATCCCTTAAGGATGTAAAAGATCTTATTCAATTTCGTAGTCATCTATATTAAGTTTGTCTCAAAAGCTTAGTGAAGATGGACTTGTTTATCATAACTCGATCACATAGACGATTATGCATTTCATCAGATATACTATTCGTATTTGTTCAAGGTAGACAAAGGTTAATTGGATGATAAATTTACTAGTTTTGTGTTCAGGAGACAACTAGGTTGGCTCCCATCGCACTTATGCTAGTTAGGTTATCACCTTTTTGACCATAATCTTACTTGAACATGTCCCCTTTTAGGGCCTCTGGATTTCACATTCCAGAAGCTCCAACTCAAATAAAGCAGTTATAACTCAAAATAATAATTCACAATTATAAAATAAATAACTGCATGAATGTTCAAAGAGAATTCAATTATTGAGAATGAATTTAACACAATATTCAATCAAATAAAGAACATTCGCATGTCGAATCATACTTTATTATATTTGTTTTATGTTTTGGGCTTAGACCCTCTCAAGGCCCTTAGCCATCTGAACCCACCAAGCACGTTCTTATGTGCTTAAAGCTTTCATAGCAATTTAATACCATATTGGTGTCCACTTCATTTGGAATTAGGTTGCAACATACCTCGTAATAGTTGAGATGATTCACATATCTCTTCTAATCACATCACTCGCTGCAGTGATAATGAAGAGGTCTAACTTACAAGTCGTAACTTCATCCTCAATTTCTTTATTGTGGTTGAAGGTTTGTGAGAGCTTATTATCATACAATAAGATCATATTGTTGTAACAGCTAATAGAGCTATGGAGTATGTGTTCAAACACATATGAACAAAGAATGCTTCAGTATAAATTTATCTCTTATTTTCTTACTGAAATATTCTTAATAGCTACATTAAGCTGCTCTATAACCAAAAGATATATTTAGGTTCAATCTTGAGGAATTTAAGGATCTTCTTTATGCACAATTATACTTTTATGCTTCCAAACCTTAGCCCCAAAAGTAGGCCCAAAATGCTGCAACAAATGAAAAACATAAACAAAGTGCAGCAAGCCCAAAATAATTTCATGAAATGGGGCCGAAAAGTATAAGGGAAAAATGTTCTAGAATCGGAAGAACCGTTTTCCCTTTTTTTTAATTGCCACGCCCAAAGGGACAATGGCCCAAAACCAATTAGCCCAAAATGCAATGCCCTAGCCGAAATAAGGCAGATATAAATTAATGAATCAGCAAGCCCAAAGCACGTCTGGCCCAAATCAAAAGTAAAATGGTGTGTTTCATTAAAGGGCAGAAATGTCAAAACACAATGTTTTGATCTTTCTCCTCAACCAGACCCTAATTCCAGACCCGACACGGCACGCATTTGACCCGTTTTTCTGCAACATGTCTAGCTGCCGACGCCGAGATTTCAGGTGCCATTCCCGGCGATCTGTCGCATGAATCCAGCCTCCTCAATAGTCATTAGTAGCCGGAAAAATCATGGGTTATGGCACAAAAATGAAAGGAGACTTCGTCTCCATAATTCTCTCAACATTTTTTTTAAAGTGTTAAAAAAAATATGAAAATTTTGAAATCTAACCGGAAGCATCACGATCCCGAATCTTTGGTTCACCATTTTCTTAAAATCTCATGATTCATTCAACGCCAAAGTAGCTCATAGAAAACGGAAAATCATTTGAACAAAATGGCTGTCATCATTTTTTTTTTAAATTTTCAGTTTCAACTGATCAAAAAATAAAACCAGATTTTCCTTTATTTCCACAAAATTCGAAAATCAAGAAAATGACCAACCCACAAAATTTGACGTTAAAATATGGTGAAGATAAAAAATAGATTTCAAAAATTTTCAAGTTCACAGTATTTCTAGGCACCCATGAAAAATTATCACAAAGCATATTCATGATTTCTATGATACAACACCATATAAGAAAGAAAACAAACACAGAGGCATATTTGCAGCGGAAGAAAAATATTTTATGCATTATCATAAAGCATATAAATACAGCCTCAGGATCAACATAGGCTCTGATGCCAATGATGGAAATATTTAATTAAATGAGGGAGAGAGAGAGACAACATACCAAACGGATCCATGTTCGGATCCGGGTCAAACCTCTGGAGCTCCATGATTGGTTCTTGAAGAACCCACGCAAAATTCAGACTACTGGAAAAACCAGAGTCCAAACATGTGGCACAGCAGAACACCACACAAGAAAGAATATAGATAGAATGAGATAGTCGAAAAACTCAACGACTGGTGTATCTAGAACTGAAGGGGAGGCTTCTATTTATAGAAGAAGGCTGGGGATATTTTGGGAATACAAAATATCCACTACCACTACTCATAGCTTAATCAGCAATCCTCGCCTCTCTTATCTGACCAATCAGATAATTGAATAATTAATTGATTAATTAATTAATCAATTAATTACTCATGGCTGAGTCAGCAATCCAAACCTTGTCCATTTGACCAATCATATTAATTAAACACTTAATTGATAAATTGGTTGGGAATTACTGAGTTAGCAATCCACAACTTTCTCATTCGACCAATCATATTAATTAATCAATTAATTAATAAATCAATTTGAAAATACTCATATTTCCCAATTAATGAATCCAGCCCATCAAGGGCTGATCTAGGCCCAAAATTCCAACACTAGTAAATACAATATTTACTAGAATGGATTTGGAAAGTTGGGATTTTGTTTTGTGATTATGAACCAAATTCAGTTGTAGATGTGCCCGGAGCAGAAGCTTATTCTTTGTTGATATAGTTAATAGTACTACAATCTCACTCACAGCCGATGATTCCATTTATCTAGAAGGATCAAATTGAGTTGATGCTTATTAAGAGCAAAGGTAATTAGTATGGTACAGTATGATGCAAATTTTGTATAAAAAGAATTAGAGCAAAATACACAAACCCATACCCTTTTATTTTATCAAAACTATATAAACCTCTCCTTAATTTTCAAGACATCTATAATTTTTCCTTAAAATTGAAATGTATATTACAAAACCTCCCTTATATATTTTAAATTTTATTTCCATCTACTAAATCTATGTTACGTAATTGGAAAGGAGACTTAGTTGCGGATGTAACACTCCAAAATTTAAAAAAGAGTTAAAAAGGAAATATTTAGAATCTTGGGGTATTATTTGATATTTAAAAAGTCTTATAAATAAATTTAGTAATTTAAGCATATCTAGTGGGATTATTTTTGGAATAAATTCGGATTAATTTGTGAAGGAAATGGTAATTAAAATTACCAAGGAAGGGCAAAATGGGAAAGTTGAAATGAAAATGACAATATCTGCCCCTAGTTGAAAATATCTTTAGTGTTAGAAGGAGGGGCAAAATGGTAAACTACCTATTTAAAATATCCTCCTCCATCCTTATTTCCTTAGCCCACGTGATCCTTCATTTCTTCAGCACCACTCCCTCTCTCATTCTCGATTTCTCTCTCGCTCTCACCTTCATTTGTTTTCTTTGAGTTGCAATGGCGGACTCCGGCGAAATCGGCATTGATCAGCAGTTGGAAGCAGTGGAAATGAACGGGGAGCTTAGGATAACCATAGGTAAACCTTCTTCCTTCATTTTCCTCTCTTCTCTGGTCCGATTTGAGTGAGTTTGAGGAAGGGATTTATTTGAGTTTAGGGATTTTTGAAGCCAGTCTTCAATGAAGCCTATCACAATGAAGCCTAGTCTTCAATTTATGTTATTTGGGAAGAGATTTCGAGTGGGGAGTTGAGTTTGGGCGAATTTCTCCAAGAACCCCCAACTCAGTTATTATTCACCGTCACCATCCCCGGTGATTTTGGTGGAAATCAAACTAAAAACTTAATTAAACATAATTAAGAGTAAGCTAAGATTAAATTATTTTATTTGATTGCATATGAAATTTTTGGGGTTTTGGAAGCTTTACAAATTTTTGTTTCCTTTCTTTGTGCATATTTGATTCTCCTGTTTTTGTGCAATTCCTCTGTTCCTTTGTATTATTATGGAAGAGATGAGTATACAATTAGTATGTGGTTGTGTATGCTGCATTTTGTGTGGTTATGAGAATTTTTAGAAATTTATGTTCTTCATTTGTTGTGGGTTGATTCTCTACTTGGTTGGGTTTATGATGGAAAGTAAATGAAGTAGTAGAGCTTACACGTTATTGCATGGTTAAGCTATACCTAGAATGTGAAAATAGATTTTCTTCCTACATGCCCTGTTTTGGTATGTGGTCGGTGATGAGGAAGAATGAGTTAATGGTAGATTTGAATTTGGTTTATGTGTTGTTTATGCGTGTTGATTAAGAATAAACTGTGATGGTGAAGTTTGATTTTCCTATCTTCCTGCTTGTTTTGGGGTCGGTGCTGCAGAGAGGAGGAAGAAGTGGATTTTGAAATTTTAATTTTTGACACTTCATTTCTGTGATGTTCTACAGGAATAGAGTTAGTATTATTAATTGAAGATTGTGCTGGGTTTTGAGGTTTCTGAAATTATGTTGCTTGTTTTTGAATGAGGTGATTTTCTGCTCTGTTTTGGGCAATTTAAGTGTGCCATGTATGTTTATTCTTTTGCTTTGTGACTTTGTTTTGATACATGACGGAGGGGAAATGGATTTGTGTTCCTTTTCTCCTTTCTTTTCTGATTTGTTTTAATCAGTGATGAATAAATGTGGGAAGAATGATTTTTAGAAAATAGGGAAGAATTTCCAGATTTTACAAAGCTTAGTTTATGCCATGTAGAATGAAAGGTAAAGGGTTATTTACGCTTGCAAATGAGGAATATAAGTAAATATATGTGTGTTATGATGTTTGAGGGTGCTTAATTTAATATTGAAAGTTTCTTGTTGTTCCCTATGTGTAACTACTTCGTGTTGCTGTGTGATTTCTATGTTCTCTGTAATGTTGTCGGAGATACAGATATGGAATTAGCAGGTGGTTATAAATGTTGT
Source organism: Mimosa bimucronata (assembly GCA_037074515.1). Lineage (NCBI taxonomy): Eukaryota > Viridiplantae > Streptophyta > Magnoliopsida > Fabales > Fabaceae > Mimosa > Mimosa bimucronata. The sequence goes on along the minus strand of CM073443.1, from coordinate 9,261,382 downwards.
ATGATTGAGTTAGTAGGGAATGTAGATGTTGATTGTAAGTTACTGCTATATACTGAAATTTTTAGGGTCATAAAGTCTTGATATACATTGAATATTGTCCGTGTGATTTCCAACTTGTTTCTCATTTTCCTTGCAAGGAAATAAATTTGGGTTCCAAGTTGTGATTTCTTGATTGAATTTCTTATTGAGATGCTATTCTGAAAATGAATTTCCCGTTTTATCCTGTTCGACTTTCTGTGTTTGTATAGGTGTGTGTTGGTTGATTAATAAGATGTGCGTTCTGCTCGTGTTGTTTTTCCTAGTGTGATTGATGTTTGTCTTTGGGTTGGGAGTTTCCGGAATGTAGGTTCTTGTGTGTTTCAGTAATTATCTACCTTGTTAAACAATTGAAGTACTCTCTATATGCTTGATTTTTCTGCTATGTTTTGGTTCAGAATGTGATTTGGATTGCATTTATTGGACTGAGTTTAGTTTTAGTGTTGCTTTTGCCTTATGTAACTTGATACTCTGTCTTGTTTTGATGTTGGGTGATTAGAAAGGAAGAGTAATGAATGTGGTTGTGCTTGTCTTACTTAAGTTGATTGCTATTTTGATTTGTTTTGTCCATGTGGTGCTTAAGTATGTCTTGAATTGCTTTTGTGTATGTGGGTTATATGTATACGTGTGATACTTGTTTTATAATAGTGTAATTGGTGATGGAATTAGAATTGTAATTGAAAAATATATTAGAAATGGGAATGGGTAGAGATATAGGGAGTAATATAGGAATGTGAGAGACACGAAATTATTATAAGTCAGTATATATATATTAATTTATGATCTATATGTAATTATAGGAGAAGGTAGTTGTTGAGATATGATTGTGTAAATATTATAGGCAATTATTTTGTGATTATTGTTTCTTATTCTAGGTCGATTAGAATCCCTTACTATTGAGCTCATTAATGCTCAAAGGTCTATATAATGTAATCATTAATTTGATTCAAAAATATACAAGTTAATTACTCATTCTACATGGTTTCAGAGCCACAAAATTTTTTAGGATTTCTAGTTTTATTTTTCGGTGAGTACTATTCATGTGAATAGTAGGCCGCCACCTTTAAGCATCTGATTGACTTCGTTCGAGGCCTCATTTCACGACACCACCTAGCCAAAACAGTTCCTCTCCCTCCAAATGGCAAAGCCTAGTCACCAGTGACAGGTTCCGACGGCGTTTGACTAGTACGTGGCCTTCACGCGCTGTGAGAAGTTCCCTCCGGCAGCGGCTCGTGCGGCATTTTCTAGTGACCTTTCGATCTCGTCTCAACTGTTCCGACGTCAACTCTTCATGTCTAGCATGTTTTGGTGGTCCTGTGACCCAGTTTGCAACATTTCGTTTCAGATCTTGAAGTTGGTGCTTCGGTTACTATGATGCGCTTTGTTCTTGTGGATCTGTTCGGATTTCTTTGTTTCTTGAATCTGATTTGCAACCTTGTTTGCTCAGATCTCGGTTTGTTCTCTTCTTCTCAGATCTAAGAGGTCTATGCATTTATTTTGCTCCTGGTGAAGCGTTTCTTTTTTAATTTTTGGCCTAATATGATATCTTTGTGGTTTCCTATGAGAACATTGTCTTCTATATTTATAATGGCTAATTAGAAGAATGTTGTTGTATCTGAAGTTGTTCCTGTTCTCACTAAAATTACTGAACACAAATTAACCTGGAAGAATTATGCTGATTGGAACAAGGTCATACGTATATATCCTGTGAGTATTGGAAAAGAGGGTCATTTGAAAGGGACCCCTCCTACAGATGACTCTCGTAATGCCTGGATCAAAGATGATGCTTGTTTGTTTTTGCATATCCGTAATTCTATTGATGATGAGATTATTTATTCTTTGACTCATTGTCCCTACATTAAGGATGTTAGAATAATGAGTTTTAATGATAACTAAACATAACTTAGGCATAAACAAAGGTTGGGTAAAGTTCATAAATAAATTAGATATAATCTGATAGAGAGTCTAAGTATTGCCTAATCGATCAGGAACAGATTATAAGTTAAGAAACCAATAGCCTAATCGATCAGGAATAGATTAGAGACAGATTAGAAGATTAAGATCATAGGCGACCAATCAATCAAGGACCCCTGTGATCAATTAGAGAAAGTGGAAAGTGAACTAAGTGCTAGTATGATTGATTAGAGAAATTAAAAGAGCTTAGAGTAATCGATTGGATAAGGCCAATCGATTAGACCTCCCCTATAATCGATCAGAAGGTTCAAAGAATAATTCAAGTCTAACCTAAATCTAATCGATCAGAGGAGCTTGATCGATTAGAGTACAATGTGTGATCGATCAGATAAAATGCTATAATCTGTATTCAATAGATTGGATAAGGCTAATCGATCAGAGACCCCCTGTGATCGATTAGATAAGATATTTTCTAACTTCATTTTTAGTGATGTAGGTCCTAATCGAGTATGATTTATGCATGATCGATTAGTGAGCAGACCCTTTGATCGATCAGAGGTCGTGATCGAAGTTGAGATAGAAAATTAATTCAAATCGATTGGACAGTCTATTTTAAGATTTCAAAGTACAGAGTTGGTCAGGCCTATTCTAGGAAGTTATCGTTAGACACGCAACCTGCACTAAAGCTGCCTGATCTTCCAACACTACTACAAAAAACAATATTTACGTCCCCATTTCACATCTCTTTTTTAAATATGAGATGTAGAAAAATGACGGTGGAAAAATTGTAAATATGTGAAAAAGTTTTCAACGTCTCTTTTTCAATTATGAGATGTGGATTATCGAAAAAAATAGCGGTAAACACGAAATAGGTTGAAAAAGAAGGCGGGAAAAAAGTGGTGGCAAAATGTAAATATTTGTAGACTTTTCACGATTCAAATTTATAAATGAGACGTAGATTCTGACAAAATAAGACTTTCCACGTCTCACTTTAAAAGTGAGATGTGTAAAGTGTTTTAAAAATACTTTCTACGTCTCACTTATAAAAATGAGATGTAAAAAAAATACTTTCCACGTCTCATTGTTAAAGTGAGACGTGGAAAATATTTTTAAACACTTTTCACGTCTCACTTTAAAAGTGAGACGTGGAAAGTATTTTTTTTCATGTCCCATTTTTGTAAGCAACACGTGAAAAATTACCTTCTACGTCTCACTTTTAAAAGTGAGACGTAAAAAACCCTTCGTACAGATTCTATTCATTTCCCTTTCTTAAAACTTATTCGATCTTTTCCCCTTACCCATGGAGCCAGCCACCCCCTTCATTCCACCTCGCGCATCCCACCTTCTCTTCTTCTTCCTATGCTTGATTCACCGTCTCTTCTTCTTCTCTTATTCCACCGCCACCGTAGTCATCACCATTTCTGCCTTTCGATCTGGTCAAGAAAAGAAAAGAGAGTAAGAGAATACAGCCGCTGTTCTCACCACCAGGTTTGCATAAATGCTTGTATCGATCTTAATGCTGGTGGTAATACAAATTTCCACAGAAATTTATCTTAAAGTTTGTTTAGATCTACCTCTGCTTGACTCCCTTTTTGTCTCTTCATCGTTGATCCGATTTGATTCCCAATCCCATCCATTAGGATCCGCTCATCAATGGTCGCGTCCTCATTTGGCGCGACAACCATGGCAATGTCTCTACCCTCGAGGCCGAGCGCTTCTTCCTTAAACTCATTGAGAAAGAGGTTCACTTCTTTCTTCTATTAGATCCTTGCTTTCTCGGTTTTTATTGCAGTGCTTGTTTCTGTGGAAACGGAGTGGAATTATTATGTATAGATTCATTTTTTTTTGCATTAGAAGAATTTAACTTAGCATAGGTGAAGCTCGGATTTTGCTTGGAAGAATTTTAGATTTAAATTGTTCAAAGGGATTGTTGAATTTTGAGTCACTATATTAGGATACTATGTGATTTTGTATGTGAGTTTTCCTTGACTTCTATGGCTTTTTATGATACAAGAAAACTGAATTGCCCTTTCTATATGCAGTTACCTAAGAGGCATGTCATGGTAACGATGATTTTTACTTTGATACTAAAATGTGCTAAAGGGATATTTTCTGTTTCCTTTGATCTTTGATACTAGTAGCGATTCTAATTTTTCTGTATTTTGTTTCATTTATCCTGAAGTAACAATGTTATCTTTAGGAAGTGTAAGGTGTTTTCTTTGTCATCTTCATTTGAACGATTTGATAGAGAATGTATCTCACTAGCTTTTACAGTATTATTTTAAGCCTTCCCTTTTTTGCTTCATATTTTGGTTTGATTACTTGTATTGCTGGAGAATCCATCTATGATATATCTCACCGGCATTCAAAATATACCTTTAAGTCTTCCCTTTTTTGCTTCGTATTTTAATGTGATACTTGTATTGCTGGAGAATCCATCTATTGAGTTGTTAATTGTAGATTGATTAACAATTACTCAATGCAGTTGAAAAATTTTATGAGATTTTAATTCAAATGCTCAACTTCAAAGTGAGCGTTTCTTTCTTTTTATATATCTTCTTGTGACTTTCACTCAGCATTTTTTCTTGTCAGCAGGTTCTAATCTTTCAGCACATAGTCTGCTTTTTTCTGAGAATTTTCTTATTTTGAAAGCAATTCTATTTTTTTAAAGAAACAAAGTTTTCTTAAGGCTCTTGTGGTCAGCTTTATTTTCTTTGCATTCATTTACATTTTGTCACCTTGTACCATCCTAGAAAGGGGAATGGTTTCAATATTGATGCTTTCCTCTTGATTAATTGTCTGTTATTCTTATATTTTAGGTGATTGATAACTCCTGGGAATTCATGTAGTGTTAGCACATTTTCCTTGAGTTTTATGCAATCATCGATAAAGTTTGGATACTCAAGATAGGAAAATGCTCATTTGACTTTTGGTTGCACATTATTGTTTATTAGTGTAGATTTTGATCACATTTCTAGTTAGTTTCTTATGTTGTTTTATGAAATTCTTGTAGGAATATTTTGATACAATAAACAAGAGATTATGACCCCTCCACCAAGCTCCCAAGTGAACAAAAATAAGAGGAAACCAGAGCAAAGGACCAGAAAAACAGGGACTTCGCCGTGGCCTCACCATGGCGAAGTCACGGCGAGAACCATTCATCTTTGCCTTATTTTTGCTTTCTCGCCGTGATCTCGCCGCGACGAGCAGGACTCAAGTCTGGAGGTTTTTAGTTGTTTTCCGTGGTGAAGTCACGGCGAGCGGATGCTGATACTGCGCATTTTGACAAAAAGGTGGACTGAACTAAAATAAAAGCTAGGTTTTTGAGTCAAGCCTTCATTCTTCGACTTTTGGGGCATTTTGGGAGTGTTTTGCTCTACTAGGGCTTGGAGCTTGGTAGGGATTTGGCTAGGGCTTGGAGCTTTGAAGAGATTTGGGCTTCTCATCTTGGTTTATCTTCTCCATCTTCATTCTCTTCCCTTGTTCTCTATTTCTGTTTGTATATATATATATGCTCCCATGGAGTTGTTGAACATGTGTAACTAAATACTTTTATTCTAAGGTTATGTTGAACCCTTGTATAGATTAACTCTTGATTCCTCCTCTTAATTTGTGAATAATGATATCTATGTGTTTATTTTACTCTATTCCTAATGCTTCTAAGTGACTAATCACCATTTAGATGTTGGGTTCACTTGATTAATGCTTGAGAGGGCTAGATTGAGTGTAGAACTTGGGTAAAATAGTGCAAGAACCTGAAGTTTGCATGATGAATGGATGGTTTTGTTGGTAAGATAGAGATATACTTGCTAACCTTACATAGTCACATTAGGATTGGAGCTTGAAAATTGGATTTTATTAAATTGAACTAAGAGATTGTGCAATTAATAAGATTAAACACTTTTTCTTGACTTGAGAGAGCTTTTACAAGTCCTTTGTGAATCCTAGATTAGCACATGGTTTCGTTGAGAGCTTCTTTGAGAGGAGGTTAATTGAATTTTATGAAGTACAAGGGGGATACATAATCTTAGGACCCATTTTATCCTTGAAGTTGGAGAATCACTTGTGTATAATTTTATTTTCATTTAATATATGTCTATTTTCTTAGTTAATTTTCAATCTCTATATTTGAATCAGTCAAATTGGGCGAGAGTGTGACAATCATTGCTTGACCGGGTTTTGGACCAAATCCTCATGGGAACGATACTTTACTTATCACTTTATTACTTGGCGCGACCCGTGCACTTGCGGCTGGTGATGAACAGTGATACATCAAAAACCTAAGAAGACCTTGAATGAAATAACAAAGGAGCTTTCCCTGTGATGATTGATTTCTTGATCAATAGTATAATTTTGAATGAGAGGAGGACATACTTTTTTTAGGATGTTTTCAGGGTGAATCGGAATCTGACAAATTTATGAAGAATGGTTATTGAAAAAATGAGAGTAATAATGGCTAGGACTCTGGCAATGTTGTTAGCAGCTCCTTCCTACTGGATGATGACTCAAGGTACTGCAAAAAATTTGACTATTGAGTATACACTATTGAGCTTTAACACATAACACACTTAAAGTAAACCAGCAAACATCAATTTGTATGGCAGTAAATGCATTTAGAAAAAAAAACATGTTGGAAGGATCATGTGTCACTTTCTAATTAACCTAACAGAGCCTCAATAGTTTCATCTCAATGAAGCATACACATCTTCAAGCATCACCAAGCAACCTGACACTAAATGCATTGACTTCATTTATTTTCATAGAAAGAAACAAAATAGAAGTTCCGTACTAGAATCAATTGTTCTGAAATCATGACTTACATGCCATAGTTTTTCAAATCAATTTTTTTTATATAATCCAAATTACCAAATCATTCTTGTTAATAAATCTAATCTTACAAGAACCAAAAACATAGTTCTAATTTCACTTCATTTTAATTTCTCTGAATAATTATCATCACTTCTTTTTTGTAAAAAATCACAGCCTCAGCATATATGGAAAGCGACACCCCTAATTTCAAGTATTCTAAACAAAAATCTTAGCCTCAGTAGCATACATTGTTCACCAAAACAACTTATTTCACAAAAGTTTAATAATTTTGGACTAAAATCAACGAATACAAATCAGCAAAGAGAAAAGAAAATTACCTAACTGATACAAAAAAAGTGAATGGAAGGGAGAAAACGAGGAAGACGGCGAGGTGTGGGAAATGAACAAAGCTGTGGAAAAAGGAGAGCTTCAACGGAAAATGGCAGAGCTGTGGGCTTTGGGACGGCGGAGCTGAGGGACGAAGGAGCTATGGGCTTTGGGACAGTGGAGCTGAGGGACGAAGGAGCTGTGGGCTTTGGGACGAAAGAGCTGAGGGATTTGGCTGCGGCACGGTAGACGAGCTAAGGGGATTAGGTTCTGTTGAGCTAAGGGTGGAGGGAAATGAAATTTAAGAAAGCGCGCCTAACCTATCTCGGCGCTTACAAAAATCAAAGCGCCAGGATAGGCCAAAAGTAAAAAAATTAAAAAACATTTGAAAATACTAAAATAGTAACTTTTAAATATTATTTAAATCAAAGAGGGCCTATCCCGGCGCTTGTGACGTCACTAGCACCAAGATAGGTCCTAAGGGAATTAAAAAAATTAAAAAATGTGAAAAAAATTAAAAAAAAAACAAAAGCATTTAAAAAAAGGCAACACTTTTTTAAATAACTAATTAAGCATATCCTGGCACTTATGACGTCATAAGCGCTAGGATAGGCCTTTTTATTTATTTTAAATAGTTTTTCCTTTTTTTAAAATGCCTCTTTTTTTTAATTTGTATCAAATTTTTTAAATAATATTTAAATCCCTGGGGGCCTATCCCGGCGCTTATGACGTCATAAGTGCCAGGATAGGCCTATTTATTTATTTTAAATAGTTTTCCCTTTTGTTAAAATACCTCAGTTTTTTTTAATTTGCAACAAATTTTTTTAAATAATATTAAAATGCCTGGGGGCCTATCCCAGTGCTTACGAAGTTATAAGCGCCGAGATAGGCCTATTTATTTATTTTAAATAGTTTTCCCTTTTTTTAAAAAGCCTCAGTTTTTTTTTTAATTTGTATCAATTTTTTTAAATAATATTTAAATGCCTGGGGGCCTATCCCGACGCTTTTGACGTCATTAGCGATGGGATAGGCCTATTATTTATTTTAAATAGTTTTTCCTTTTTTTTAAAATGCCATATTCTTTTAAATTGTATCTAATTTTTTAAATAACATTTAAATGCCTGGGGGCCTATCCCGGCACTTATGACGTCATAAGCGCCAGGATAGGCCTATTTATTTATTTTAAATAGTTTTCCCTTTTTTTATAATGCCTCAGTTTTTTAATTTATATCAAATTTTTTTAAAATAATTTTTAAATGCCCGGGGGCCTATCTCAACGCTAATGACGTCATAACGCAAAAGTAGCATAGTAACTAATATGCAAAATTAGAACCAAGGGGATAGTGCAAGCTAACCGCCGGGTGTCGTTCGCTTGAGGAGCCTAACGCAAAAGTAGCCTAGTAACTAATATCCAAACTTTTAAAACCGGGTAAAAAGTATGGTATTTGATTTTTGATATAAAATAGATGCAAAAGGTATGATATGTTCAAGGGTAAAATAAAAGTAGGAATAAAAGTGATATTTGAAGGGGAATTGAAATGGAACCATTCTTGTTGATTTCCAAATAGACCCTAGAGGAATTCCTCGAGGGTAGGCTTAGGTTAATTTAATTAATGCTGGAATCCCGTATATTACTTAATTTAACCTAAGTTGATTAAACTCAAAATCAAATTGATGAACTTGCTAATTACGAGGGGCTCTTAATCCAACAATCAGAATCCTGAATTGCCACTTAATTAATCCTAGGATTTAATTTGTAATTGGAATCCCACAAAACAAATTAAGACTTAGGATTGAAGTCCAATGCCACTCATGCAATTTGACAAATTCAAGAACGGATTAATTATGGGTACTAAGTCACTAAAATATCAACCCCATTAACCATGGGTCCAATACCTAATTAATGGAATCCCATACAATTAGACATCGCTAAGCCCTTTAGTACCTTGAGTTTTCTCTAAGTTTCCTGGAATACCAAACATCACCAACCGGCAAGTCTAACACCTAACCTCATGAACACATTCAATTAGGCATTATTAAGTACCTTAGAGTGTGATTAATGGTTAGCAATGTATTAGGTTCAATTACAATACACTCCAATCAAACTATCTACCATAACCATGGATAAATAGAGAGAAATCAATGGAATCATAAAGAACATATATATAATCATATATATTGATGAGTCCAAATCCTCATTACAAACAAAAATCACAACAAACTCAAATCAAGACTGAAAGTGGCAGGAATGCACAAGAAGGGGTGAATTGTGATAATTAAAAATTTAAGGAACTAAGACATAAAGCTTATATTGGTTCAGCCCAACTCTTGGCCTACGTCCAGTTCTTCAACCTCTGTTGGGTTCCACTAAACCTCAAGATTAAAGCAGGCTCTTGATTGCCTTTACAAGTGATCACTCAGTAAGAACTCTCTCTTATAGATCACTTCCCCTTACAACTTGTAAGATTACAACCTACTCTTAAGATCCCACTATCTTAAGAGCAAAACCTCACTTGAGATGTGATTACAAGACTTGTTCACTCAAATGAACTGATTTTGATAAACACTGAAGTATAAAAGAATGAATGATTATATCTGAGAGTAGGTCAATATTGAATGCAGTAAGTATAACTTGAGAGTGTATTCAATATACGCAATCAATGTCTTCACCAACTTCTTCACCAATACGTTTGTAGGTGTTTCTGGTTTTTGTCCATTGGTGACTGTTTATAGCCGTTTCTTGATCTTTGATAAGAGATGATTAATCTAATGATGGAGTGTTGAGATGAAGATGTTTTATGTAGCATTAATTCCTCTGTACCCAGTTTGCTTCTATTCATCTCTCCTCATTAATTGCAGAAAGCAATTGTTGTTTCAAACGACTTAGTTCCTGAGTCTGTGAGTTTAATGTAAACTTCCCTATGTAGGCTTGACATAATCTGCACATAAAAGGCTTAACTATTCAAATCCATCGCAAGATCGATTACAATACTCCATTCAATCACTACCTCAGTTGTTTGATCGATCACACTTAGATTAGGCTTCAATCATGACCTGCATCACTTGAATATGAGATTAGATAAACACCTCGCCTGATTGATCATAGGGGACCATATCAATTAGGCTTCTATGATCAATTATGTTTAGATTACTTTGAAGTTGATTTCATACTTTCATGATCAGTCACAGGACATACTTATTATTCTTTAATCGATTAGGCATCTCTGATCGAATAGGCTGAGATTATACTTAAATTATAATTTAGATTTCATGATCAATCACAAGGGACCTTGATCGATTATACTCATTTGTTCGATCATACTAAGTTTATTTCTATTTCTCTAATCGATCACACTGAGATTACTTAGTTTGATTTTCACTTCTCTAATTGATCACAGGGGAGGTCTGATCGACTAGGCGGCCAATCTTTTAACTTAAACTCATTATAATCTTACTCTGATTGATCATTGCCTTAGACTTCTGACTTATAATATGATCCTGATCGAATGGGCAATAACTTCGCACTTTTATCAGATTATTTCTAAGTTTATTCCAATTCTAAGTTTAACCTTTCTTTATGCCTAAGTTATGTTTAGTTATCATCAAAACTCATTATTCTAACAAAGACAACATAAAAATAGTTTCTAAACCTTAACACAACCAAATGCTAGAAATATACTCCTAGAATCCTAGAAAAGCATAAATACAACAAGAGGAAGAAAGGTTAGAACTAAAACTCCCATATTTAAGCTTCAAGCTTATCCCCTGACTCCCACCATCAAGAATGGGGGAGCCTAGCTATTGCGTTCCATGAAGAAAGTCAACAACAAGGAGTGAAGGTTGAGGAAACTGATAACTCTTGAAATTCATGTATTTTCAGCACATTTTCCTTGAGGTTTTATTCAATCATTTATAATTTTTGGATACTCAAGATAGGAAAATGCTCATTTGATTTTTGGTTGCACATAATTGTTTATTAGTGTAGATTTTGATCACATTTCTAGTGAGTTTCTTATGTTGTTTTATGTAAATATTGTAGGAATATTTTGATACAATAACCAATGGATCCCGGATTAAGAAGAACACTTGAAAAGGGGAAAAATTGGGGCTAGAAGCTGAAATTTCAAGAAAAAAGGGAAAATACAAGTTTCTGGATTAATTGTAAAAATTACAGAAAAAGACCTCGAAATTCCCAAATTACAGACAGGTCTTTAAATTTTCAAAATTACAGACAGGTCCCAGCTCGCCGTGGACTTCGACACGGCGAACTCACGGCGAACGGACTGCTCTGCTGCACGTTTTTGACAGATTTAAGTGATATAAAAGCTAGGGTTTCGAGGGAGCTCGATATTCTTTGACTTCTGGGCATTCTTGGGGGTGTTCGGCTCTGCTAGGGCATGGATTTTGGTGGGGATTGGGCTTGGGCTTGGAGTTTCGAAGAGATTTGGGCTTCCTCTCTTAGTTTATTCTCTCCATCTTCATTCTCTACTCTTGTTCTATTTTGTAATCATGTATATATATGCTATCAAGGAGTTGTTGGACATGAGTGGCTAAATACTTTGATTCTAAGATTATGTTGAACCCTTGTGATAATCTCTAGAAATTCATGTAATGTTAGCACATTTTACTTGAGTTTTATTCAATTATGGATAAATTTTGGATACTCAAGATAGGAAATGTTCATTTGATTTTCGGTTGCACATCATTATATATTTATGTAGATTTTGATTATTTTTGTAGTTAATTTATTATGTTGTTTTATGCAATTTTTGTAGGAATAATTTGAAGCAATAAGCAAGAGATTTTAGCCCTCTACTAAGCCCCTAATTGAACAAAAATAAGAAGTCAGAACAGCCTAAGGAATAAATAGTGCAGAGTAAGAGACCAGAGAAGTAGGGACTTCGCCGTGGCGGCGAACTGAAAAGATTCTGCCCATTTTTGGAGAGCTCACCGTCAGCTCACCGCGGCGAAAACCACAGCGAGCAACACTTGATTCTGGAATTTTTGGACTTCGCCGTGGGCTCGCCGCGGCGAAATCCACGTCGAACTTCGTGTTCTGCTACATTTTGACAAGTTCAGACGCGTTTTGAAGGAAATAAAAGCTAGGGCTTCGAGCTCATTCGGATTCTTCGACTTTTGGGGCATTTTGGGAGTGTTTTGCTTTGCTAGGGCTTGGAGCTTGGTGGGGATTAAGCTTGGGCTCGGAGCTTCGAAGAGATTTGGGCTTCTCTCTTGGTTTATCTCTTCCATCTTCATTCTATTCTCTTGTTCTGTTTTGTAATGTTGTATATATATGCTCCCTTGGAGTTGTAGAACAAGAGTAGCTAAATACTTCGATTCTAGGATTATTTTGAACTCTTGTATGTATTGATTCTTGATTCCTCCTCTTAATTTGTGATTAATGATCTCTATGTGCTTATTTTACTTCGTTCCTAATGCTTCTAAGTGCTTGATCACCATTTAGATGTTGGGTTCACTTGATTTATGACTCGAGAGAGCTAGTTTGAGTGTAGAAGTTGGGTAAAGTAGTGCAAGAACCGGAAGTTTGCATGACGGATGGATGGTTTTGTTGGTAAGATAGAGATATACTTGCTAGCCTTGCATAGTCTCATTAGGGTTGGAGCATGATAATTGGGTTTTATTAAATTGTAGCAAGAGATTATGCAATTAATGGGACTAAACAATTGTTCTTGACTTGAGAGAGCGTTTACAAGTACTCTATGAACCCTAGATTAGCATGTGGTGTCGTTGAGAGCTTCTTTGAGGGGAGGTTAATTGAGTTTTGAGAAGTACAAGGGGGATAGATAATCTTAGGACCCATTTTATCCTTGAAATTGGAGAATCACTTGTGTATAATTTATTTTCATTTAAATTTTCTTATTTAATTTTCAAACTCAATATTTGTGTCACTCAAATTGGGCGAGAGTGTGACAATCATTGTTTGACCAGGTTTTGGACAAAACCTCGTGGGAACGATACTTTACTTATCACTTTATTACTTGGCGCGACCCGTGCACTTGCGGCTCAGGGTGAACAAGTTTTTGGCTCCGTTGCCGGGGATTTGTTTCCCAAAACCGTCCTTGGTCAACCTTGGTTAGAGCATTAGTAGCTTAAGCTTGAGTTTGTATATATTTGTTCGTGTGTTTGTTTTTCTCTTGTAGTTTCTTTTCTTGTGTTCTTATGTGTATATTTGTTTTCTTAGTTTTTCTTTTTAGTTTGTTATTTATTTTCTTTTAAATTTTGCTATGGATTATCCTTGGTGGACTTATGGGGCAAATAGTGAATTTGAACAGGATAATGATTATCTCCCTTCTTACTATGCACTTAATGCTTTTGAAACTCAATACGAGTACATCTGTTGCAATTTTTGTGGAGATAGTCATTATATTGATCAATGGCCCCATGTCTCAACCTTGGATTATGTAAGTGATGATTTCAATAGGGTTCAAACTTATTGGCATGATAATTCTTTTTACCCTAGTTGGAATCATGAACATGTATTGCCTTGGGATCCAAATGCTTCTTTCCTTTCGCATGCATCATATTATCAAACATCACCTAGTCATGTAGAAGAGATCACTCCCATTCATGAGAAAAAGCCCACAATAGAGGAGATTCTTGAGCGTATTTTGGATAATCAAAATGAAATGAGAGCTTGGACAAATGAGAAACTTAATGAACATGAATTAGCTCTTAAAAATTTAGCATCTAGGGCAAATGAATTGGTTTCTACCTTTGAGTCTTTAAAGAAAAAAGGCATTTGCATTAATACTTACAATGACTCTCATGTGGAAGAAGCCATTTCAAGTGAGCAATTAATTGTGGGAAGTGATTATGGGCTGTCAATGGATTGTAAGACTTTTGTGGGTGATTGTGAGCTAAAAATGGAAGAGGGAGAGAGAAATATTGAGTTTCCTGCAATGTGTGTTCAAAATCCTCCTACTAATAGCTTGGCTCCTACTGAGGGGAGTCAAGTAGATTTCATTGGGTTTTCAAAATATTTGGGGGTTAATGAGGATAAAGTTGAAATAATTGAATTCATGCCTCGCTCCTTAAAATCATTCTTGATTGAGGGAGCATGTAATTCTTGTATAATTGAATTCCCAATATTTTTGGAGCCTTGTCTTTTGAAGAGAAATGAAGACAAGGTGATTTTTGTTTTTGATACGTATGACTAGTAGTTGGAAATTCTGGCTGAAGACTATAAACTTAGCGCTTCTTGGGAGGCAACCCAAGCTTTAAACATTTAATATTTTTCATTGTTGTTTTCCTTTAGTAGGTGTGACCTCTTTTGAGCATTTGCAAGGTTTATCATCAAAGTTTACATGAGGCAAAGGAAAGCAAGCTTGGAGCACAAAGAGCATCTACAGGGAAGTTTCTTGCATTTCTAATTTTGCTTTGAACTGACTGAATTGATGATAGACTGCTATTAACATGGACATGAATTTCAGTTTTGGAAACTTGGACGATTACTTGTTATTTTAATTAAAGCCAGATTTAGATTGATTTAGTATCCACTGAACTAAAATGTGGGATCCAATGATAGAATAGTTGCTTAGATTATATGTTTGAGAGGAAGTTGTGGTCAATATTTTTGGATGCTGAATTTACATTATTGAGACTGGCTTTCTGACCATTTTGAAAAATAAAATGAAATAGAATTTTTGGTACACTTGAGTTGGAAATGATTTGACAGCCTTTGTTTGGAGATGTTGTAGCATTTCAATTTATATTTTCTTTCTTAGCTGATAGACTCTAGAACCTATCTTGGAATCTCTTGAGGCTTTGTAATGGTTTTTACATGAGTTTGGAAAATGATATGGGCATTCTTTTCAATGAGTTTGAGCCTTTGAAGCCAACCCTTAACATAATTCCATTTGCACCCTCTTTGAGCCTTATAATGAAAAACCATATGAATTTTCTTTTTGGCACCCACAATAGACCTTAACCTTAGCAACTTGAAAAACCATGAACTACCCAAATTTTGAGATAATTGATGAATCAATGGTAGAAGGTATTGGATGGTTGCTACAAAAATTGGTGTGGGAATATAAGTGGTGCATGATGTTTAATAGTCTGTACTCCAATGTCATTGCAAGTTTTTATAAAAAAAGGGGATAAGAAAAAGAAAAAGAAGAAAATAGTTTAGTTTCAATAAGACTTGGAGTGCACATACATCATTTTGAGATAAGTTTGGGGGAGTGGTTTGAATTTTGGAAGGGAATTTTGTATAGAAAAGAAAGCTGAGCTCCTTATTGTCATTTATCTCAAGATATTTGAATTCTCTTTATACCTTTCTTTCTATGACCTTAATCCTTGGCCAAATTACAAGCCTATTAAGTCCCATTGATTTTGAATTTATGTAAGAAATTCTTTTGGTGGAGAGGGAGGAAGAGAGTAGGCATATGAAGTTTTGAAAGTTGAGAGAGTTTAATATATATTGAAATGTTGCAATTTTCTTTTTGACATTTGCTAAAGAATTGTTCTCTAGCTTTGCACACACACACTTAATAAGTGTTGGGAAGTTTATTCTTGATGTGTGAGTTTTGCATTCTTCCATATTCCATTCATTTCTTATTGAATATATCTTCTTGAGCAACTAATGAGGAAACTCCCTGCATGCATAGTAAGTGGATAATTCATCAATCTAACAATCTCATATTTTGTTTTACTCAAGGATTAGTAAAAGTCTAAGTTTGGGGGTGTGATAATCTCTAGAAATTCATGTAATGTTAATTAGCACATTTTATTTGAGTTTTATTCAATTATGGATAAATTTTGGATACTCAAGATAGGAAATGTTCATTTGATTTTCGGTTGCACATCATTATATATTTATGTAGATTTTGATTATTTTTGTAGTTAATTTCTTATGTTGTTTTATGCAATTTTTGTAGGAATAATTTGAAGCAATAAGCAAGAGATTTTAGCCCTCCACTAAGCCCCCAATTGAACAAAAATAAGAAGTCAGAACAGCCCAAGGAATAAAGAGTGCAGAGTAAGAGACCAGAGAAGCAGGGACTTCGCCGTGGCCTTCGCCGCGGTGAAAGTCATGGCGAACTGAATAAGCATCTGCCCATTTTTGGAGAGCTCGCCGTCAGCTCGCCGCGGCGAAAGCCACTGCGAGCAACACTTGATTCTGGAATTTTTGGACTTCGCCGTAGGCTCACCGCGGTGAAACCCAGGGCGAACTTCGTGTTCTGCTGCGTTTTGACAAGTTCAGACGCGTTTTGAAGGAAATAAAAGCTAGGGCTTCGAGATCATTCGAATTCTTCGACTTTTGAGGCATTTTGGGAGTGTTTTGCTCTGCTAGGGCTTGGAGCTTGGTGGGGATTGAGCTTGGGCTCGGAGCTTCGAAGAGATTTGGGCTTCTCTCTTGATTTATCTCTTCCATCTTCATTCTCTTCTCTTGTTCTGTTTTGTAATGTTGTATATATATGCTCCCTTGGAGTTGTAGAACAATAGTAGCTAAATACTTTGATTCTAGGATTATTTTGAACCCTTGTATGTATTGATTCTTGATTCCTCCTCTTAATTTGTGATTAATGATATCCATGTGCTTATTTTACTCCGTTCCTAATGCTTCTAAGTGCTTGATCACCATTTAGATGTTGGGTTCACTTGATTTATGACTCGAGAGAGCTAGGTTGAGTGTAGAACTTGGGTAAAGTAGTGCAAGAACCTGAAGTTTGCATGACGAATGGATGGTTTTGTTGGTAAGACAGACATATACTTGCTAGCCTTGCATAGTCTCATTAGGGTTGGAGCATGATAATTGGGTTTTATTAGATTGTAGCAAGAGATTGTGCAATTAATAGGACTAAACACTTGTTCTTGACTTGAAAGAGCGTTTACAAGTACTCTATGAACCCTAGATTAGCATGTGGTGTCGTTGAGAGCTTCTTTGAGGGGAGGTTAATTGAGTTTTGAGAAGTACAAGGGGGATAGATAATCTTAGGACCCATTTTATCCTTGAAGTTGGAGAATCACTTGTGTATAATTTATTTTCATTTAAAATTTCTTATTTAATTTTCAAACTCAATATTTGTGTCACTCAAATTGGGCGAGAGTGTGACAATCATTGTTTGACCGGGTTTTGGACAAATCCTCGTGGGAACGATACTTTACTTATCACTTTATTACTTGGCGTGGCCCGTGCACTTGCGGCGCAGGGCGAACACCTTGTATGGCTTGATTCTTGATTCCTCCTCTTATTTGTGATTAATGAGATATATGTGTTTATTTTACTCTTTGCCTAATGCTTCTAAGTGATTAATCACCATTTAGATGTTGGGTTCACTTGATTGATGCTTGAGAGGACTAGATTGAGTGTAGAACTTGGGTAAAGTAGTACAAGAACTTGAAGTTTGCATGATGAATGGATGGTTTTGTTGGTAAGATAGAGATATACTTGCTAGCCTTGCATAGTCACACTAGGATTGGAGCTTTAAAATTGGATTTTATTAAATTGTAGCAAGAGATTGTGCAATTAATAAGACTAAACACTTGTTCTTGACTTGAGAGAGCATTTACAAGTACTCTGCGAATCCTAGATTAGCACATGGTTTCATTGTGAGCATCTTTGAGAGAAGGTTAATTGAGTTTTAAGAAGTACAAGGGGGATAGATAATCTTAGGACCCATTTTATCCTTGAAGTTGGAGAATCACTTGTTTATAATTTTATTTTCATTTAATATATGTTTATTCACTTAGTTAGTTTTCAATCTCTACATTTGAATCACTCAAATTGGGCGAGAGTGTGACAATCATTGCTTGACCGGGTTTTCGACCAAATCCTCGGGGGAACGATACTTTACTTATCACTTTATTACTTGGCGCAACCCGTGCACTTGCGGCCGGTGACGAACAGAAACATGGAGATTTTGATGGAGAAGGTGGAAGATGGAAGATGGAGATGAGAGGGAATGAGAGAAAGATGAGAGCTACGATTTGTGGTGGCTCCAAATCTGTCAAATGCTCCTCATTTTCAACCTAATATGCTCCCCAGGTCGAGTCAATAAGTGGGTAAGTGAATTGGACATAGATTGGCACAAAAAACCAGCAAAATCACACATCTTTCAGTGCATGCTTGCTACAGCGAGATGTATAGAGAGCTAGCGCAAGTTTCTATCTTTCTTGCTATAACGAGATGTATGGAATTTTGGGGCTGAATTTTTGTGCTTTCGCTGGCTCCTTCTCCACAACGCGCTGTTCAACTCCGCCAATTTCTTCATACAAATTTCTTCCTCTTTTGGTCCTTCGGCAACCCTACAAACAAAATTGTAATAAATAATTATCAAAAAGCCCTAGAAATCAGTGAATACAAACTAATCTCCAATTATGGCTAATTAACCTCATTTTCATGCTAATTCCACTTAAAGAGTCTAAGATGTACATTAAGTATTATTGGATCAATATTGCATCTTAATCATGTTAATTGCCTCAATTTTAAAAACATTAAAACCATACAAATAAGGGATTTGTCATTGGGCTTAAATGCGTGAACTTGTCTTGCTTCTTTTACAATTACTTGAGTATTCCTTATATTTTTCTCGTGTTCATGAAAGCCTTAAACATGGTTTCATTTTGTGGATATAATTATAGTGTTTATGGAAATAATTTTAAGATGTGAATTATGCACAATTTCTTTCACAAGATCAAGTTTTCATAAGGTGCATTAGTGATTTTCACAAATTGAAAGAAACGATTTCTCATAAGGGCTTGAGAACAATCGGTAGGGGAATTAGACACAAAGCCCTTGTCATTTGTAGCCTTCGGGTTGCGCTTGTCATTTGTGGCCTCGAGCTATGCTTTTCATTCGTGACATCCGGGTTGTGATTGTCATTCGTGGCTAGAAAAAGAAATGTTGTCATTATGATTTGGTATTGTTGAAAAGGATTTTTAGTCGATCTTATATAATTCACATTGAAGTTTTGATTATTTTCTTGAGCTTCCAATTTTCATAAATTTGTAAAAATAGATATGTAGCTGCTCACATTTATTTAAAGTATTTTGAATGTTTGAATTATTAAGGTTTGGCTCTCTCATATTGAGAAATTTATCATGATTCGTTATATACCCACAATTCAAAAAAAAAATCTCCCCTCATCTATATTATGAAGTAGATTACTACTTGTTGAATTTTTCTATTTATTATTATTATTATAAAACTGATTTAATGCTAAAATTGATTTCCTCTTTGTTGAAGATAAAAGTTTCTTCTGAAAATTGTAGTCACATAAGTCGCTTCCAAATTTTGCGTAACTATGTTTATACTAAAAGACAAGGTAACATGTTTGTAGAATTTTGTCGGTTGATTGTTGTAATTTTTTTGGAAAGTACAAAGTGCAAGGAGTTATTTTTGAATATTTGTACTAATATTCATGTATGAATAATCTAATGTCAATTGATAATTTGTACTCATGTAGTACATCTCGCCGAATGTAAATCGAAATTAGTAATTTAGATAGGCTTATGAAGTGAGATCACCTAACACTTCATGCCAGTCATGCCTTATAAGTTGGGGCGTGACACCTAGGAATTCATAAATACAAAGAGAAGTGAAAAGAAACAAGACTCCCCTATGAAGACCATGTGCTCAAGCCACCTCCAATCATTCCTAAGAGCTATGAAGTGCTTAGCTACTTATGGAAGGGAGCCCATCTTCTTCAAGCTCCAATAAATGAGTAGCCAATGGAAGCGGAATGGAAGAAATGAGAGAAGAGAGGAGATGAGAGGTCTAGGGTTCTAGAGTAGAGATGAAAATGGAGTGAAGGAAGGTGTTAGAAATGGCTACAGTTCGACCATTTTAAGTCTAGAACAAGTGAGAGTCAAGTTAAAGTTGATTTGGGTTGGATTCGGGTCAAAAATAAGCAAAAAATCGCGTTTTAGCATTTCTGTCAGCAGTGCTCACCGTGTGTTCGCTGCGGCTAACACATGGCAAGTGACAATGTCCTCTACCTCATGCTCACTATGCGCTCACCACGGCGAACAAACAGCTAACTTTGGGGATTTTTTGTAATTTTCATAAAGTTCTGGGTCCTTTCTTGTAATTTTCACAATTTATCCAGAAACTTGTATTTTAACTTTTTTCTTGAATTTTCAACTTCTAGGCCCAATTTCTCCCCTTTTTTAAGCATCTTACAATATAAAAATGTCATTTTTAGCACTAAATGCATGTAATTACTCTACAACCTAATTTCTTCATAAGATATGCAATAATTCCTAAATAAATTGATTAAAGACCTCTAAAATGATATGAAATGTGTGTAAATCTTGGGATTTGTCAAATTATCTCATCTTTAGTCTCTTGGCCTAGTACTTTCATGAAATATATGAATGGTTGTTGCTTGGTTTCATTTCTCTTATCTTGACATGAGATGCTTTTGCAATTGTTGCCATGTGCATTGTTATAATCTTTCCTAATTCTTGTTATGCACAATATTACCTATTATGCTTTGACCTCACATAGTTTATCTTAGATTTTGCAGATCGTCAATGGCACCTCTTAAAGCAACTAATCGATAAAAAAGGAGTGTCATTGGTCAAGCTTCCTCATCTAAGCACCAGAAGAAACCTGCTCCATGAGGAGCCACCCATTCAGAAGGATCTCTACCACATGCCTTTGAACTTTAGGACCACACCGATGTCATTGCATCTTATTTAATGAAACCCACACCTCCACACCGATGTTTTCAGCATGTAAGTGACTAGAGTTTTGTTGGTCGATCGTTCACTAACAGCCAGAGGTTGTCAGCCTGACGCATGAGAGGCTGTTTCTTTTCTTAAAAGTATATAAAAGGGCATTTATGTCTTTTTGTATTGAATTTGGAAATTCCATTTTGAGAATCGCACCTCACATGGATAATGAAATTGGGATCACTTCTGTGTCCCATACTAGTTTTAAAGGTCTATATGCGGGATTTTTTAAGTAGCTAGCCACTGAGACGTGAATCTTCCAATTTTTGTTTCGTATTCTAAATCTTTCAACCCACTAAAAGTATAATAAATAATCAAATACAATAGTTTTAATAAATAATCAATTTTCTTAGCAACATGAATCTCAAAAGTGTAAGGCTAGCTCTTCTCTAATAATTATTTTTCAAACTAAAGAGAAGAGTTGTGTGCATGTCCTGATCTCTCGCCGTTTTATGTTCACTATTTTCTCTCTTATCTTCTTTCGCTTCTCTGTTTTTTATTTCTGGTCAACCGCTAAAAGGAATTAGAAATCATTTTGTGTACATCTTTAGCATCTAATCAACAGATGGAAACTCATTGTTTTATATTTTTCAGTGTGCAAAGATTATTAAAATAGACTTAATAGCTCCTCGAACTAACATATACTTTCTTTTTATTGTGCTTAGATTTAGATATTGTGTATTGTACCAGGCAGGAAGAGATTACGAGAGATAAGATATGTATATTCACATTTTGCAAATAGTAACACTGTAAAAAAACAACTGATTACCGACGGAATTCCGTCGAAAAAAATTACCAACGGAAATTTTTCGGTCGGAAATATCACCATTGCTAATTAATTACCGACGGAATTCCGTTGCTAAAAATTACCGGCGGAATTTTGTCGCTAAAATTACCGGTGGAATTCCGTCGGTAAATTTTTTTATTTATAACGCATACCCCCTCCTGCCACGTGTCGCTCCCATACGTCGCCACGTGTCACTCCCACACGCCGCCACGTGTCGCTCCCGCAATCCACCACGTGTCGCGCTCTCAAATTCTCTGAAATGTCACTGAGTTGCTATTCGAACTCACGACCACCTGCGCGCGTGCTGATGTCTTAACCAGTTGAGCTATGAAGACTTTGTGATATTATTTGCAAACTATTATATTTATTATAATTAAACTCCCACTATTATAATTATATTTGATCTTATATATACTTTACAACAACAACAACAACAACAACAACAACAAAGCCTTATCCCACTAAGTGGGGTCGGCTACATGGATCGCACGTTGCCATTGTGCTCGATCAGTAACCAAATCTTTAGATATATTATTTATTAAAAGATCTCGCTCTACAACTTCATTGAGTGTAAGCCTCGGTCTCCCTCTTCCTCTCTTAATCGGACTCCAGACTGTTTGATCTACCCTCCTCACTGGCGCATCTAATGGCCTTCTTTGTACATGTCCAAACCACCTCAAATGATTTTCTACAATTTTCTCACTGATAGGTGCCACTCTAACTCTTTCACGTATATGATCATTCCGAATCTTATCCTTTCTTGTGTGACCACACATCCATCTCAACATTCTCATTTCAGCTACCCCCATTTTATGTTCATGTTGACCCTTCAAAGCCCAACATTCACTACCTATAATACTGCTGGTCTTATAGCAGTGCGATAAAACTTCCCTTTTACCTTATGGGGTACTTTTCTATCGCAGAGAACTCCAGTAGCTTTCCTCCACTTACACCACCCAACTTGAATTCTATGATTGCCATCGTCATCAATCTCACAATCTTGTCTTATAATTAATCCCAAATACCTAAACTTTGTCACTTGAGGGATTGTTTGCTCTCCCAATTTAACCTCGAAATCACCTCTAAGTTATCTATTTGCAAAATTGCAATGCATATATTCTGCCTTACTTCTACTTAAATGGAAACTCATTGTTTTATATTTTTCAGTTTGCAAAGATTATTAAAATAGATTAATAGCTCCTCGAACTAACATATAGTTTCTTTTTATTGTGATTGGATTTAGATATTGTGTATTGTACCGGGCAAAAAGAGATTTGGAGAGATAAGATATGTATATTCACATTTTGCAAATAGTAATAATAATGGATTTATAGCGATTACTATACACATACGGTATAAAGTATTGAAAAATATTTAAAGCAAAATCTTATGAAGATGTCATCTTTTCTAACATTTAAACACCAACAACTCTTCTTTCAAAATATTATACTTACTGATTAAATTTTAAGTATGTTTCTCCGGTATTTAATTTCCACAGTCACTCTTAAAAATTAATGAGGTCGTTTATGCATATACAAATAAAGCTATTAGATGAGTTGATCAAGTAGTTTGGAGTCACATAGTAGGGGAAATGGGAAGACCAAATAATATGTTTTGCCATAAAAAATTCAGCCGATTTCTCATCTGAAAAGTTTTAAAGCAGATCCAGGTCGATGAAAACAAAAAGACAAGTAATTTCAAAGCAAAAAAGTAGATGAAGAAGATACCTGAATAAGTAGAAGTGGAGCGTTAAGAAGATTTGAAGTTCCTTGCACATAATAATGAAGCTCTTCAAAGCAAGGAATAGGAGGATGAATATCACCAAAATCTTCAAGAGTGACGTCAGCATTGGCCTCGATGATAACGACAACGTCACCGGTACAGTCCACCACCATCAACTTCCCATTATGCCCTTGCCGGAGCCTACCGGTGAAGGGATAGTAAAAGACAAGAGTGTCAGCCAAAGCTTTTCTAATAATCTCAACTACATCTCTTCCTGTCATTGAAGGATTACCACGATAGAATTGGATCATTGCATTAGATGTCAATGTCCGACAAATGCTTCACCTCATGCGGTGTCGCCTTCGCCGGAGCCACCACCTCTGGTTGACGTAGACGCACTTTAAATGATAGACTATTTGATGGTGGCAATGCCGACATTATGGGATATAGATAAAAATTAAAGCTGAAGAGATGGTTTATTTTTTTGTTGGCTGTTGGAGACTATGCAGGCGTTTGTATTAAAGGACCAGCTAGAATAGCAGCTTCATGTGAATAATTTTGTTTTTTTCATAAAAAAACAAATAAAGGACAGTTCTCGAAAGATAACAAGGGGCATATCATCATTATAAAATATAGACACATGTGATCTGACACGCATAATAATTAATTTGGTTGAAGAGATTATTTACTTCGATGGTTGTATATAAATGTATATAAGAACCGATCGAATCGGTAGAACCTTAGTGTGTATAAAAAATTGGTAAACAAATCAATATATACTTTTAAACTAAGTAGTAATAATTATTATGGCTTATGTCATTCACTACAAAAAAAAATTCGTTTTGGATGGCGACAAAACTTTAAGGGAAGCCTAGTTCTGACTATTGCTCCTGACTTCACCATGAAACTCACTGATGAAACCCTCTCCGCCAGACTTAAAATCCAGGTTCAGATTGTTGGAGCAGAACAGAATCCTCAAGCCACCATGGCCACTCTTCACCACCAATTGATTTATAGAGTCCAGAATCATGCTCTGGATCTTCAACATCCACAATCTACTGGTGACATGTTACTGATGTTTACTAATAGAGATCATGGTCCGGCTATTGTCAATATACCTAGACAAATTACCAATCAGGAATTATCTGAAATAGTCCCTCTTGATTGGATTACCAATTATGAAAGGGAATTTGGCCCTATTCCCAGAGATGTTCATACAACTGCTCCTCCACAGATCTCTCACATGCCTGATGGTACTGTCAGAACTCTTTTCCAGAAACCTGGGACTGAAGGAACTCCTTTACGGAGGATATGCTCTTTGGCCCCTCCTCTTCAGACGCCAAAGGTGATATCTCCAGTCCGTCCAGTCTATAAAAGCAAAGAAAAACCCCTAATTAGTCATTTTCGTGCCAATGGATAGCCTATTTTTGTCTCTCATGTTAATGGTCATGTCATCTGGGATCTTGATTATAGGATGAGTGAACCTAATTGTGATTGCCAATATTCCGGGTTTTGGGATCATTCTGACGTCGAAGATCTGGTCACTTTTGGTAACACCAAGAAAACCACCAAGTCCAGGATCAGATGTTCCAATATTCACTCCCATCACAGAAAACCGGATCAAGATGGATCAGGTTCTCGGTGGATCACCCCTCGAGCTCCGAAAGAATCTTCCTCAGATCTCACTCTTTGGGATCTACTCAAAGAACTAGGTCATGATGACCTTGCTGCTGATGTTTTCCCCATTAGAGAAAAAAGTAAACCCTCTCCGGCTCCTCCTATCATAACACCACCATCACTTTACACTGCTCCTACTGTTCCTTGTATAGCCATGATGAGATCTGAAACCTATGACGAACAGTTTCCTCCTCTTGAAGTCCATACTCAAGAAACAACAAAGGTCACACGACGACCTTATGTTGTTGCTACTCAGGTCTCTCCGCATGGTGTCAAAGAAGCCTCTCCGGCGAAAGAAGTCCTTAATTGGCATACCGATAATGCAGTTAGCCAAAATAGGTTTGTTCATCGCATTAATTCAAAACTTGACCATTTAATGGAGACACTTACTGGACAGATGGATACCCTTACAGACGAAGTCAAAAAGCTTCATGATAGATTAACCTCTGAAGCCATCAGGCTTGATACAGAACTTCGTAGCTATGTTGATCACAAATATTTTGGTCCAGAATTCCAAAGGAAGGAGCAAGAACTTGCAAAAATCCAAAAAGACCTAAAACAGATTGAGACAAATATGGTCAAACCACCAACAAGCCCCTTAAGCCCGTTCCCATCCTCTTATCCGATTTATTCCCTTCCTCTTACTTCAGTCACCTATGATAACCTATATCCTTCCTCATACCAACTAGCAAGAAAACTAAACCCACTTAAAAAATTGACCAAAAGAAATCTTGTTCAGTCCACAGGATATCAAACAGTTACTGATACTCCCTTCACAGGCCCATAATCTATCCGACCTCAAGAAAGACCACCCTGGCCATCTCACACTACCACCCTACCTGGCATCACCATTCAGACCCCTGTGGTAACCACTACCACCCAACCCAATACTAGTTCAGGAAAAACAATTGTTGAAGGATCTCCAGCTCCTTTTAGGAGAGTCTCTACTCTCAATCTGTACGAACCCCTTTCTGAAACTGAGGATGATTCTAGTATTATCTCAGAAGGATCAGATTTTTCCCACATGGAAAAACATTTTGCATATCTTAGCATTGCTATGGTTAACCCCAATACAGCTGGAAGCACCACTTCTGACATGATTGAAGATCCTCCCCTATCCTCAGAAGATGAATCACCAGAATTTCCAGAAAGGCATCACACTCATAAGACAGGACCATTCTTTACCCTTGATGATATTCCTCCTTATAAGTGGCGTGATCGTGTAGCAGAATTTGCTGCTTGGCTTGATAATCAACTTTAGAAACCTCAGGCAATACCTGAACAAGTTTTTGCTGATTTTATCTCTAGATTCACAGGCAATCTATGAGAATGGTATATGAAACTCAACGAATATGAGAAATTGCAGCTTCTTACAGTTGATTCTCCTGGTAAACTCCTAGGTGCTATACATCATGAGTTTATTAGTGATCCTGAATTAATCCAAAAGCGGATTTACCAGGAGTATTTTGAGATGAAATGCTGCTCCTTACTCAGGAAAGATCTTCAAAAGCATTTTGTCAGAATGTCCGAGAGATATTATCCGCTTGGTGGACGTACTGACCCAAACCTCAGGCACGTGTTTATAGCCTCTCTCCCAGAAGAACTACAGCCTAAACTCTATCGTATGATTACACAGACTGGCATGGACATTGCTCAAATCACTCTTGGAGAAATCTATCAGCTAGCCCTGGCTACATTGGATAAACTTTGTACGCAGCAAAAAATGTTTAAAGCAATTTTCAAAGGAGGAACCCAACTAAAACCGGCATGTAACAAGTTTTATCTGAAGATCAAGTGTAAAGACAAGGAATCGTGCCATTGCACCACAAAGAAGAAATCCCATTTCAAGAGACACAAGTCTTCCAATCCTCTTGAAAGAAAAAGGAGAACCAGGAACCCAAGATATAGATATTTCAAGAAAAGGCGAAAGGGATCCTCTAAATCCGGGAAATGTTTACTTTGTGGAAAGCAAGGCCATTTTGCGAAATCCTGCCCTAACAAGAAAAACCAAAGGGGTGTCAAAATGCTTCAATCCTTCAGTCACATTGTCTCAGACAATGATGACATTGATTGTATTCTTGAAGAACAATCTGAAGAAGATTCAGACACCCAATATGTTCTTCCTCTCTCTGATTCAGATTCATATTCAAATTCATCCGACACCTTGGGTCCAATGATTTTACTGTTCTATCCACCACCGTCCAATCCAAAGGGATGTCCCAAATAGACACTACCCCCAGGCCTACTATCCAAATCAAAGTCCTACTTTCCAAGTATGACAAACCCTTCAATGCTACAGCCCTTGTTGATACAGGATCTTGTGCCACCATTATCAAACCTCACCTTCTGCCTAAAGAATTTTGGGCTCCTCTCAATCATTCATTTACCATAGTTAACCAGGACCCTTTTCACATAGAGCTTATTTCCAGAAAAAAGATTAGCATAAGATTTTTTCCTGGATGTCTTACATGGGTTACTGTTTTAGGCAGTTACATTCTTGACAAAGATGTTCTCCTTGGTTTTGATACCTTCTATCGAACCAAACATTTCTCTATTTTCCCCCACGGTCTCAAATTTAAAAACTTTTTTGCTCCATTTACCACTATCCCGAGTATCCTCGAAATCTCACAAGTTCCCTCTGGATATGAAAGGCTAAAAGATGATTTGCTACAATTCTGTACAGATGGACATTCCCAGTTCCATCATCCTTCTCCTCTGTGGAAAAATACAGAATTCTTTATTCGACTCCCTTTCAAGAAAAATGAGGATATCAATCCAACAAAAGCCTCTCATTCAGGAATGAATCCTGATGATCTCTTTCTCACCAAACAAGAATGTAAGGCTTTGCTGGAGCAAGGATTGATTGAACCTACCACCTCTAATTGGGCATGTCAAGCCTTTTATGTTGAGAAGAGATCTGAAAAAATTAGAGGAAAAAAGTGGTTGGTGATTGACTACAAGCCTCTTAATTTGTTCCTACAAGATGATAAATTTCCTTTGCCAAAAATGTTACTCTTGCCTCCAGAATTGCTCATGCCAAAGTATTTTCAAAGTTTAATCTCAAAGCAGGATTCTGGCAAATTGGAATTCATCCAGATGAAAGGTATAAAACTGCTTTCTGCATTCCAGATGCACAATACCAATGGAAAGTTCTCCCTTTTGGACTAAAGGTTGCTCCATCTTTATTCCAAAAGGCCATGATCAAGATCTTTGAGCCCATTCTCAATAATACACTCATCTGTATTGATGACATCCTATTATTCTCACCAGATCATGAAACCCACAAACAACTCTTAGCCCAATTCTCCAAGATAATAGCCCAGTGTGGAATCATGCTTTATTCAAAGAAAAGATTCATAGCCCAAGAAAAATTGAATTTTTGGGTATGATATTTCATGAAGGCTTTTATCAACCAGGCCCTCACATTGCAAAAGATCTGCTTGATTTTCCTAATGACAATCTATCAGTAAAACAGATACAACAGTTTCTAGGGATTATTAATTACTTGCGTGATTTTATCCCTGATGTAACAAGACATACAAGCCAGCTGTCCAAATTGTTTAAAAAGAATCCACCATCATGGAATCCAACTCAGACAAAAGTTGTTGCTCACCTAAAACAAATTGCTCAAAACCCATCACCTTTAAAGATTCCAGGAAACGGACAACGCATCCTGCAAACTGATGCCAGTGACCA
Organism: Mimosa bimucronata; assembly: GCA_037074515.1. Lineage (NCBI taxonomy): Eukaryota > Viridiplantae > Streptophyta > Magnoliopsida > Fabales > Fabaceae > Mimosa > Mimosa bimucronata. Next base: position 9,232,716 of record CM073443.1, on the reverse strand, counting down.
TTATTGGGGTGCTGTACTTCTTGAAGAGGTTGATGGGAAAAGACACTACTGTGGACATGCTAGTGGACAATTTAAAGAAGCTGAAAAACAATATCATGCCACGTATAAAGAAATCCTGGCAGTCAAAAGAGGCATTGAAAAATTCAACTTTCATCTTACAGCATATGAGTTTACTGTAGAAATGGATAACACATCTTTCTCATCCATGCTGGAAACCAAAAAGAAGACCCTTCCAGTCACAACTCCTCAATGGAAAGACTGGTTTTCCCGCTATAAATTCAAGGTGAAACACATCAAAGGAAAACAGAACACGCTTGCAGATTTCCTCAGCAGACCCTCAAAAATCCTTCTTCTTACTTCCAAAAAACCCATTGCCATCTGTACCCTTACCAAAATGGCTTCATTTCCCCCACACATCAAATACATATCATCCGATGATCATCATCAATTTCCTCCATGTGACCAAATACCTACCAATCCCTTTCAAATCCAAAGGTTAGCCAAGAGACATCTATTCTACTGGCTTCATGTCTTGATCAAGACACATAGGCCCAATGAAATTAACTCACCCCTGTTAGTACTGGCTGTCACACCCAAGAGGGGGATGAATTGGGTGATAGGGTTGAATTCAAAAACTTCTCTTTTCTAACACACAATGAATGAAATCTTTTAAAACCTTTTTCCGGATTATCACAGAGTATTTCAAACCTGTTAAATGCACTACGAGATATATGATTAAGATATGGTTGAAACTAAGAGAGTTAAGGAAAGATATAATGCATACAGAGTTTATCCTGGTTCGGTCAATCCAGACCTACATCCAGTCCTCAGGCTCCACCTGAGATTTCTACTATCCTCTTCTTTAATCCTGGCACAAGAGAAGCCTACCACAGGTTTTACGACCACAGGTTCACCTGCCAACCTTTACAGAGTTTTAGAATCCTTCTAAACACTCCCCCTTACTACCCGTAAGGTTACCACCCAGTTCACAAAGCACCAAGCTAGGGAACTACCTCAAACAGAAGAGGATTTTAACAATAAGGTTCACTCAATGAACAGATTGTGATAAACACTTAAGTACAGAGTAATGTATGATGAAACTACAAGATAGAGCTTAATAATCTAAACAATTTGAGCTTTAGCTCTATTTTTCTAACTCAATTAATTCATCATTTCTAGGCTCACTAAAATATATCTAATACTCTGAGCAGAGCCTCTTGTTCGTCTCGCATCACCTCGTCATTACAAAGCTTAGTATATGCGCTCTCTGTTTTTCTGAAATCTTCAAGTCTTTATATATGGTGATATATTTTTCTATCCGTTGGGGACTTGGAGAACTAGCCGTTAGCACATTTTCTTTCTTTTTATGCTTCAACTGATTTTGCAGAGGATAAGATAGGATAGACAGAGACTGTGAGTAATGTTATCCTACTGCTACCTGCCACTTTACTTGTGTCAGCTTTTTCATTAGCGCTAGCATGATTTGCTATCGCTATCTAAACAGTGTGAATCCTGCATTTAAGCTGTTAGCTGAACAAATACTCATGTAATGGATATTATTGATAGGGTACTTTATTAGCTCAAGGAGATAGAGATAATATACTAGCTAAAATATTTCCAAAGCAATCTTTATCGATAGCTAATTTCATTATCGCCGGTTACTTGTTTGCTTATTAGCTTTAAGGATACAGTTATCTGAATATTCAAGGTTGTGAGTATCCTATTATCGATAGCTAAAAGTATTATCGCTAGTAGCTTATGTTATCACGGATAATTCTTCCTCTCAGGCACTAGCTATTTGAATGTTTATTATCTGAAGTTATCGATAGCTTATCCTGTTATTGCTAGCTGATTTCCTTGGTTCATCTTTCTGCTAGTTATTTACTTATGCTCTTTAATGAACTTCTAGCGATAGGTTCTCTCTTAGCGATAGTGAATAGCTTATCGATAGATATTAACCTTGTTAAATCTAAGTCTTCACTAGCTATACCTTTTTATCTATTAGCGATAGGTTCTAGCTCTAGCGATAGTGATTTGTTACCTAACATTTTTATCTATAAGTCCAAAGGTAACTTGCGCTTATTTACTTATGCTATTTATGAGATCAGTCTTCATCAAAACTTAAGATTCTAACATTCTCCCCCTTTTTGATGATGACAAAACATAAGTGAAAATACATATTCAAATCAATAGGTATTATTATTGCAATACATCAGGGTAAACAGTTAGGATCAGTCTGAATAATGATACCCTCAGAATGTTCCTTTTTAGAATCATTAAAATCATGCATGAATGGTATAGGAGGAATGTTTAGCATGCAATCTAAAAGAGGTGGGTCATCAGAAGAGGCTACGTATGATTTGTATTCTGAGAAATTACTAAAGGTTAAGGTGTAGTTATTTTCAAAATCCGCTCCAGAGGCTGAGGCAATGTATTCCTTATCAGGACTGTCAGATAGCTCAGAATCTGAGTAGAATAATTTGTCTTGGTCAATGTCCTTGGGGCCACCCTCAGCTCTTTCTTCTTCAATTTTCTGAACATGTTCTCTGATGGAAATGCCTGAAGAGCCACCCTTTGATTTGTAAAATCTTCTCTGATATTCCCACACCTGTTTTCCTTGAGAAATTTCTTCTTTTCTCCTTTCTTCTGCCCTTTGAGCAGCTACCTCTGCCTCTCTCTCTATTCTTGCCCTTCTTCTTGCCTCAAATACAGCTTTTTTCTCAAGGGCTTCTTTATGCTTCCTCTTAGCCTCTACAAGGGATTTCTTGTTAGCAACCTCCTTTTCAGCCCTTTTCTTTTCCTCTTTTGACATTCTGCGAGAATGAGAGATGGCTATTTCCTTTTCTGGCACCTTTATAGCCTTTTTCTGTTCTTCGAGTTTCTTCTTCCATGCAGCATGCTCAATCTTTCTTGCTTCACATGCAGTCTTCCATTCAGCCATCTTTTTGGTTTCCTCCTTGTCCTGCCTTAAGAGAGCCGTTATTGCTTTCTTATCTGCCTCAGCAGCTTTCCTCTTGGCCTTAGCTGCTTCTATCTTATCTTGCCTTAGTATCTCAGCTATGGCTTTCTTGTCTGCCTTATCAGCTTCCCTCTTGGCCTTAGTTGATTCTTTCTTATCTTGCCTTAGGATTTCAGCTATTACTTTCTTGTCTTCTTTTGACAAATCTGGAAGGAGGTACAGCTTTTCAGATGCTTTGGCTTTTGGCTTTGGGGCTGTCATTTTTATTCTTAGGGCTCTGGCTGTAGAAACTTCTGGGGTCTTGGGAGTGACCTTGAAGGACATTTCTTTCCTTGCTTTTCTCTTGGTCCTTTTCCCTTTCAGACTTTCAGATGAAACTTGACTTTCTCTCTTTTCTGGAGGAGCTTGAGCCTTTTAATTTCTTGAGGAGGAGGAGGAGTTCTATGTTCTTCTGAGTCCATGTGGTAGCGTGCAATTTGTCTAATAACTTGCTCAAGGTCTTCTGCTATCATGAGATCCTTTAAAGTTTGCTCTATATTTGTCTCTATTGGTTTCTCCCCCTTTTTGTCATCATCATAGGCAGGGGTAAGAGAAGAGAGTTGGATAGGAATTTGGGAATGGATGGAAGGAGAGGGAGGATTTGTGGTAGCGCTAGAGATTGGCTGAATTGGTGATAAGGTATGGGTGCTATCGCTAGGAGAGGGGCTAGCGATAGTGGTTGCTGATGGTGTTGGGACTTTGGTTTGAGAGGGTGAGGCTTGAGATTGTTGATTAGCGCTAGAGGAGGGGTTAGCGATAGGAGTGTCTGGAGGACTTTGGTTTTTGGCTTGTGAATAGGGGCTATCGCTAGCATGTTTGAAGGTGGAAGGAGATGGATAATTACAGAGGTGAAGCGAAGAGCTAGAAGTGAGTGAAGGTGAGGGTGTAGGAGTTTGGGCTCGAGAATGAGGGCTGTTGCTAGGATGTGTGAAGGTGGAAGGAGAAGGAAAATGAGAAAGATAAAGAGAAGAAGTAGAAGAGTTTGAAGATGAGTGTTTGGAAGAGGAATTATAAGGTGAGTGATAACAGAGAGGGGATTGTGGAGGACTGGGAGAAGAAGAGGGAGTAGAAGATTGACTTGGTGAATGAAGGTGTGAGTGAGGAGGGGTAGAAGAGGGATTTGGAAGGTGCATGGGAGAGTGTAGAATAGGTGAGAGTGGTGGTGATGATGATGTACCTTGATGATCATTAACCGGGGTAATACAGAGACTATCTCCTAGATTTCTTACTTGAGTCTGAAGGTCCTGGATATGCTGTAACAATTCCTCTTTTTGTGCATTCAGAGAAAAAGTAAACTCGGCAGAGAGCCTGAAGACTATTTCCTCCACAGCTTCCTTGGAAAAGCTTGAAGTTTGATTTACAACAGGAGGAAGAGGTGAAGCTCTTCTTGATTGAGCTTCTTCTTCTTGGAAGTCAGGCTGAGCGGACGAGGCAGAGACATGAGAGGCTTGAGACTTAGAGCCCGAAGCTCCTCTGACTGGACCAATTGGGATTCCCATCCTCTTCAGGGTGGAGATTGTGACTTGCTTGCATTTCTTATTTTCTCCATCCCTGATAGACTTGATTTTGGAATACTCCAGAAGTAAAGAAATCAACTGTGGGTATGGAAGAGGAGCCTTGGCAGATTTTTCATACTTGAATCGCAGCAATTCCATACACACTATTTGACCTGGATTTAAGGGTATCTTCTGGATGAGATTTGCCAACCAAGGATTGTCAATCTTGGCAAAACTACTGAAGTTCCCGGACTTGTGAGTCATGAGTCTGGTATACACGTAGTGAAGGATTCGATTGAGCACAGGCATATCTGCAGGCTTCTTGGATGAAGTCTCATATATTTCAGCAAGTTCTTCATCTGTATATTGCTCAGTCATAAACCACTTGTTATAGTCTGCCCCAGAAATTCCCAACATGTTGTTGATAGTAGACCAGCCAAAATCAAAACTTCTCCCTCTAATAGTGGCTTTAAAGGATACGTCCCTTAGAAACCCCTTTTTGTAAACTGGGATAACTTTCAGGTTTGAGTAGAAGGATCTCAGAACGTCTTCATTATAATCATTCTTCACACTCACCCAGTTCTGGTATGGCAGTAACCAAGCGTCTAAGTCAAAACCCTGCTCCTTGAAATATTTCAAATCTACCCAAACCGCTGCCCTATCTTGGGTTCCTTTCTCTGCGAAGAAGGAGCTGGGAGCTTCTAGAGGATCTAATGTGTAAGACAGAGCTTTGGAAGATCGTTTTTGACGCTTCTGACCTAATTCAATCACCTCTTTTGAGAATGACACACTTTTCTGGGTTCTGGATCTTTTGCTAGCGGATTGGGGAGAGGGTTTAACGCTAGAGGTAGTCTCAAGATCACTCACATTTGGAAATTTGGTTCTGGCCATTGCTGGATTAGGGTTTTTAGAGATACAGAAATGTTTTTCGAAAATGATCAGAGAGTACTCAAACAATGTTTGGAGTAGAAGAGAGTGAATGCAGATGCAAAAATGATCCACCTTTATAAGTTTTAGGGTTTAGGGTTTTACCATGTGTGTCGTACATCAACTGTCGTTTCGAATTCTGACCTGTGTAAGTGACTTGTCATCGCTAATATGATTAGCTATCGCTAGCATGCATGATCCCACGCTGAGCAAGTGACTTAGATTTCAGTCCACTTACTCCTTCCATATATCGATAGCTGACTTTGCTATCGATAACGCTTTTGGCCAGCGATTGCAATCTTGACATGCTTTTTCTCTGCACATAGCTAGCGATAGTGGTGCTCACTATCGATTGATCAGAGTTGCAAAGACTTAAGATTTAACATTTGAACAAATTCTTCAGAGCAAGATAGTTGTTAATTGTGCAGGAAGGTGACAAAAATAAATTTAGATACTAATATTTGAAATTTTATGTAAATTGACTTAATTTGGCAATTCTTCCCATAATGATAATACATGCATTTTGAAATCATCTTATGAGGTCGAATTGTATCATTTTTCAACTTTATCTTTCAGTTTTCATAATTTATCCAAATCCAACATGTTTTTCAAAACATATGAGTGCACCTCTTATAAACATGCTAATTTAAAATTTGAACAGATTTTATTTTCATTTCAGAGATTCCTTAAAAGATAATGCTATACAATTTTCAATTAATCGTATAGCAATCTGTCAGATAGTTCAAAGATTGATTGTTAATAAAACGGAACAATCATTCATAATCCAGACAATGTTATATTCATTCAAGATAGAGTAAGAATGATATCACCATAATTCCAATTGTCTAGGCAGAACATTGCTATCGGTAACGAGAGTTGCTATCGATAGAACTCTTGATGTTAATTCAATTTTGGCTCTGTTCTGCATAAGCTGGAGATAGAGAATTTCACCAAGCTATTCTGACATGCTTAGTTCTGGGATGCAGAGATCTCTTATGTGAAACAGAATTCATAAATCCTTTTTCTTGACGTGTGAGGAATTCTGTTTCTCCTGTTTTCCTCAAGAACATTGAATGGCACTTTGTTGTAGCTCATTCTTGAGGTGGAGCATGCTCTTCTTGTGATTGTGCACTGCTTTCTATGATCTAAACCAGATGAAGCAACAATGGCTTTTCCCTGAGTTTTCCTTCTATATATAGATTCTGTGAATTTTTCTCTTGAAGAATGAGTAACTCTTGGATTCTTCTTTGATGTCTTTGTATCGTGATGTTCATTTCTTCTAAAATTTATCTGCATACATGAAGCACTAAATGGACATTTTGGTACCCATTTGAACTTGGGTCCTTCAGAGTTAGTATTGGACCTTACATGTCCTTTTGGAACCCAAACAAATTTATTTCTCACATTTGAATTTCTTCTAATGCTGCATGTGTGAGAAATATGACCAGGTTTACCACAATAATAGCAAAAAGTATAATGATGTACAACATGAGATTTTATGCAATTATTGTGATGATCAGAGAAGTGCGAACACAAGTTGTTTTTATTCAAATGATCTTTCTTCCCAAGGCATTTTCCAGCATGAGTTAAAACATTTTCAATCCTTGAAATATGATCTGTGATGGGTAGTAAATCAGTTTTATGCAGATCAAAATTATTTTTCTTAAAAACACATGAATTGGAATTGTATACCATAGCTGCATCTTGAGCTCCAGAGAGTGATTGATCAGACTCGTTCAGGTAGAGCTATTGGTAGTCATCTTTCTCTTGTCCTTTCGTGTTGACTGAATCTTGGAAAGGTTCTATGATCTCTCCTTCTTCAATTTTAGCTTTCAATTCCTCATTAACCATGGATATGCAACTTTGAATTTCAGATGAGCTGTCAACACTTTCAGTTTCAACAAGATATACATAGATTCAAGTGTATCCCAAATATCTTTGGCACTAGAGCAAGATCTGATTTTCTGAAAATCATTTTCAGTTAAGCCTTTATGTAAAATTTGCATTGCTCTGATGTTCAAGGAGAATATTTTCTTGTCTTTTTCAGTCCAATCCTTTCTTGGTTTGAAATCAAAATCATTTGTAAAAACATTCCACATATGGTAGTCATATGATTTTATAAAACTTTTCATCCTAGCTTTCCATAATGAAAAATCAATATTTTCAAGCAGAGGTGGAATGGTATGATCAAAACCTTCAGAAAATATATTACACCCAAAATCAGCCATGATCTTTTCACTTGAGATCGTTGGATCCTTTAAACAAGTGACCTGCTCTGATACCAATTGTTAGTACTGGATGTCACCCAAGAGGGGGGTGAATTGGGTGATAGGGTTGAATTCAAAAACTTCTCTTTTCTAACACACAATGAATGTAATCTTTTAAAATCTTTTTCCGGATTATCACAGAATATTTCAAACCTGTTAAATGCACTACGAGATATATGATTAAGATATGGATGAAACTAAGAGAGTTAAGGAAAGATATAATGCACACAGAGTTTATCCTGGTTCGGTCAATCCAGACCTACATCCAGTCCTCAGGCTCCACCTGAGATTTCCACTATCCTCTTGTTTAATCCTGGCACAAGAGAAGCCTACCACAGGTTTTACGACCACAAGTTCACCTGCCAACCTTTACAGAGTTTTAGAATCCTTCTAAACACTCCCCCTTACTACCCGTAAGGTTACCACCCAGTTCACAAAGCACCAAGCTAGGGAACTACCTCAAACAGAAGAAGATTTTAACAATAAGGTTCACTCAATGAACAGATTGTAATAAACACTTGAGAACAGAGTAATGTATGATGAAAATACAAGATAGAGCTTAATAATCTAAACAATTTGAGCTCTAGCTCTATTTTTCTAACTCAATTAATTCATCATTTCTGGGCTCAATAAAATATATCTAATACTCTGAGCAGAGCCTCTTGTTCGTCTCGCATCACCTCGTCATTACAAAGCTTAGTATATGCGCTCTCTATTTTTCTGAAATCTTCAAGTCTTTATATATGGTGATATATTTTTCAATCCGTTGGGGACTTGGAGAACTAGCCGTTAGCACCTTTTCTTTCTTTTTTTGCTTCAACTGATTTTGCAGAGGATAAGATAGGATAGACAGAGACTGTGAGTAACGTTATCCTACTGCTACCTGCCACTTTACTTGTGTCAGCTTTTTCATTAGCGCTAGCATGATTTGCTATCGCTATCTAAACAGTGTGAATCCTGCACTTAAGCTGTTAGCTGAACAAATACTCATGTAATGGATATTATTGATAGGGTACTTTATTAGCTCAAGGAGATAGAGATAATATACTAGCTAAAATATTTCCAAAGCAATCTCTATCGATAGCTAATTTCATTATCGCTGGTTACTTGTTTGCTTATTAGCTTTAAGGATACAGTTATCTGAATATTCAAGGTTGTGAGTATCCTATTATCGATAGCTAAAAGTATTATCGCTAGTAGCTTATGTTATCACGGATAATTCTTCCTCTCAGGCACTAGCTATCTGAATGTTCATTATCTGAAGTTATCGATAGCTTATCCTGTTACCGCTAGCTGATTTCCTTGGTTCATCTTTCTGCTAGTTATTTACTTATGCTCTTTAATGAACTTTTAGCGATAGGTTCTCTCTTAGCGATAGTGAATGGCTTATCAATAGATATTAACCTTGTTAAATCTAAGTCTTCACTAGCTGTACCTTTTTTTCTATTAGCAATAGGTTCTAGCTCTAGCGATAGTGATTTGTTACCTAACATTTTTACCTATAAGTCCAAAGGTAACTTGCGCTTATTTACTTATGCTATTTATGAGATCAGTCTTCATCAAAACTTAAGATTCTAACAACCCCTTACTGGTATCTTTGACATTGAGAAACCTTTTATGTGTGTCCCTAACTTTTTGGGATCTGTCCCAGAAGAGTTGTCTCACTACATCTGGTGTGCCTCAGCACTTTATGCCATAGCATTTTCACTGGAACCACTTCATGTCAACCACAATCTCTGTGACTCATCCATTGCGGGCAGTGAACTTTGGAAGATGTTCAGCTAGTTTGCTCCCCTTAGCACTTGGAGGGCCACCCTAAGAGAAGCCATTATACAACATAGGATGTATAATGTTCCTGAAGACCAAAAAACAAGGTTTAAGTATTTCTTTGTGGTTCATCGTCCCTACAACACAGATTATGATGGAAGATTGTATGCCACAGGTCAATCACACTATTGGAGCTCCTACAATAATTGGCCAATATATGAAGAATAGGCTCTCAAAAACCTGTACCTCTTTCTTCATAACCTCAACAATTGCTCATCCACTGATCAAGAACTAACATGCACCTCTATAGGCCCAATACCTCATCTACCCTTTGTCCCAAGAAATCCTCGTGTTTGGCTCAGAAGGCCCCGAGAACAAGAATTTTCTCCACAGACCTTGAAATTACTAGATCTTGATTACGGTCCGAGAATTAATCCAGATCCAGAATCATTAGCCCATACTTCTGATGATAATTGTCCAACCACCTCACAAAATCCATTCTGCAGTAGTCTCTTCCAAGATTCTCAAGATGACAGCACCGTTGATCCAGATTCTCCTGAAGATCCAAATATGTCACCCAGCCATGAGCCCATCTGCAAAGGATAGACAAGCAAAAGAACCACCCCCTATGTAGTCATGATGACATCACCCATCCCAAACTTAAAAAAAAGGGAGGGTGTTCGCTCCGCAAGTGCACGGGTCGCATGAAGTAATAGAGTAATAAGAAAAGTATCGTTCCCTTAGGGATTTAGTTACAAATGCGGTCAAGCAGAAGGCTTAGCTTTTTAGATCAAGTTGAGCTAAACAAGGTTTTGCTTTGAAGAGTTAACATATAAAATTAAATCAATAAAAAGGTTACTTCTTTTTGAGATTTTTATATTAAAATTCTTAAACAAGAGAAATGATTTAGAAATACTTGGTAAATTGGATGAGAAAACCTAGGGTTACCTTTCCCCATTTAACTTCAAGACCCAATAAATTCCTTCCCTTTTCCTTACCCAATGAATTTCATGCATGAGTTCAAGGTTCTCTTTCATTTGAAAAAGCTCTCTCAAGTCAAAATCAAATTTTTACTAGCATTAATTGCACAAACTCTTGCAACAATTAATGCTAGCCATAAATCTTCCACCAACCTTATAGGAACAATGTTAGGTCAATAATTATATCTCTATATTATCAACAAACCATCCATTTAAAAGCATAAATTTCAAGTCTAACATGATTTCCCCCAAGTTCTAAAACAAAATATACTCTCTCAAGCCATACTTCATTTAACACTTCAAGTGATGATCAAGCACTTGTATCATTTAAAGCAAGGTGAAAATCCATACATAAATATTCATTAAATATATCAAAGGAAGGAAATACAAGAGTCAATCCATCAAATGGTTCAAAGTAACCCTAGACTATGGGTTTAGTTACACATGAGAAACTGAAAAATGAAAATAGAAATAAAAGGCAGAGACATGGCAGAAATTAGAGAAAAAGGGAAGAAGAAAAGAAACCCAGATCACAACTTGAGTCTCTCCAAGATTTTCCAAGCTTCCTAGCCCTTCCCCACTCTCTCCTTAAGCTCAAAGATGTTCCAAAACGTGCCCTTAATGCTCCGTGTCGTTCTCAGATCGCATTCAATGTCATTTATTACATTCAGATCTCGTAATTACTCAAAACGCGCAGTTTTTAGGTGAGTTCGCCGCGGCGAAGTCACGGCGAACTAAGGCTTTTTGCTTCCAGAGGATGAGTACACTCGTCGTGGGTTCGCCGCGGCGAAACCCACGGCGAAGTCCCTTTGCTTCGGGTTCTTGGCCTTTTTATCATCTCTCATTCTCCATTCCAGCTTTCCTTGCATTTCTTTGGCTCTTTCTCTGTATCACCTCTTCCTATACAAGATTGAAAGAGGGTTGATGAGTTTCTTTTTTACATTTAATAACATTCACACACAAATTTTTGAATAGAGAATCATTAAGCTCTAATTTTCATGCACAACCACTTTCTTCTTCATTAAGGATTTTCTTTGAATTTCTATGTCTATTTCAAAACATCACTTTCAAAAATATATACAAATGAGGAAAAATTGCGATGAAATATGTGAAATTTTAGGAGCTTAACACTCCCCCAAACTTGAGTTCTTGCTTGCCCTCAAGCAATTTCTGAAAATCAATGTCCCTTGTTTCTGAGCTTACCCTCCTTTAGTTGAAATGCTTGTTCTCATTTGTTGCTATTTCCTTTTTGATTGATAGAAAATATAGTGTGCATGCCAAGATGAATGCTTCATAATACTAAAGATAAGTTTCCTAAAAATTCCTTGAGCTTGTGTGTGTGTGTTGGAGTTGAAAGAAAAGTTTCCGAGTTTTATTCAAGTCAGTTGCAATACCCCAACTCATGTATGAACTCTCATTTTTCGAATTTTATCCACCCTTTTCTTTTTCCCTGCCCACTCACAACTTACATCACATAATTTTTGAATCAAAAGGACTTTTCAGCTTGAAACTTGGCCAGGATATAAGGTACTTAAAAAAGAAAGGGAATAAGGATTTATACAAAAACCTTGAGATAATGGACTCGATGTATTTTTCAGACACCCATTCTTTTCTCTATTCACTTGAGCAACTTTGTTGGTCCTTACCAAGCTTTATTGGGCATGAATATCCTTTTTTTTTTTTACAACCCATTATCTCAAAGGAGGATGATTTTTATGGCTTTTCAGGCTTAAGGGTTATGATTTTAATTGGGTTTGCAAAAGACAGAATCTTGGTTTTTCTTTTAGGCTCAAATATTAGGATCAAATGGTATATATATCATCAAGGTCAGCTTGAAAGGCCCAATCGCATTTAAGAATTGCCTTTATCATTTGTCAAAAATCATATAAAGCTTGCTATGCATGTTAAGGTCTTCCAAAGAGGATTTTTAAAATTGTCAAATGAGAATACACACATAAACCGGTTTACCACAACTGCCCTTCCTAACACCCATCAGATTAACTCTCACTCCTTTCGTGCTTAATTTTACTCACAGGAATTTAAGAAAAGGCTTGCTCTAATATCACAATTCATATCATACAATGCATACATATTCAATTTTCTACCTATCATCCAGTCAAACAACTTATTCCAATCATTGAACTTTCACACCATTTTCAAGCATGCTCATCCTCACAAATTAAACAAAATTGCAACAACTTCAGTTTGGCAAAAATTCACATACTTACATCAATGAATATCCCTGTTATTTACAGCCAAAAGTTTTCAAAAATTTGATATACCCTCACCCCCAAACTTAAAATTGACAATGTCCTCACTTGTCAACAGGGAAAAATAAGGGTCTTCTTCCATTGAAAACAATTTCATGGAAGGATCAAAAAAATACCTGTAAGCAGAGTAATATATACCAGGCAGAATCAAATGCAACAATGTGATAGTTAGTTGAATTATGTGCAAAAGGAGCTAACTAGAATGACTACTCACACTATGCATAAATGCGCAATAAGACCCTTATCAACCGTTAAATCCACTACCACAATCTGTACTGGTCCATACACAGGTAATCAAAAGATAGAGTTTGGTGACAGTTTACCATCGAAAGCATGTAACAGGGAAAAGTTTAAATGACTACAATCAATCTTGAAAATGAAATACAAAACAAAACAAAACAATAAACAACATAAAAACAACTAAAACAAAGCGGTTAATCATCAGCCTCATCCCAGGAATCGCCCTCCTGCCAGCTCTCTTCTGAACCATCCGCATCCCCGTCAGAGTCCTCCTCTATATCGGCATCTGCAACCATTGGTGCTTTACCACGCTCGCTTCTCTCCCTAACTTCCTCCGATCCCTTCCAGCGATTTTCCAATTCTTCATCATCAGATGGCTCTATTTCCAGCTTGAGAGACATCTTTTTAACCATTTTGCGCAAAAAACGATTCTCAGCCCTTTGGTGCCTCCATTCAAGCATCATCTGATTGCCCCATTGGTCAATCAGCCTCCTCATCTCACCACGTGTGGCTGGGGCGCTGTCAGAGTCTGCATCCGGTATTGGCACATCTTGGTCTGGGGCTGGAACAGCAGGTACCTCAACCCCTTTTAGTGTCTCATAGTCAAAATCAGGGACTGGGTAAAAGTGGTCGTCATCATCAGGGTCATCCACTCCCCGAGCAGCAAACAGATCAGAAATGAGGTGAGGGAATGCCAGGACTGCTCCCTCTCTGGGGGTGGTAGCACTGTGAAGAATGCTGTTATATATGACGACCTCGACCTGAACAGGCAGCCCTTTGATAAAACAGTAGATGAGCAGGGCTACTTCTTTGGTCAAATCACTCAAATACGCAGTAGGGATCACATTGTAGCTTATAAAATGGAGCCAGGCCTTAGCATCTGGAGTTAAGTCTTTTCTATTCAAGTACTGCTGGTTCCCTGTCCTTTGGAACCATCCTGGCTTTCCTTGAAGGATCAGCGTCTTAGCCATGTCATTGAAAGGGTAATTCCCTGTCTCCTCCTTGATACGCTTATAGTGACAGTACGGGAGAGTGGGAAGGCTGTAAAAATCCTTGATGACGGATGGGGTGATAAAACGAGATAGCACTTGACGATGACTTGGATCCAGAATGCTCTCAATCAACCCCGTTTTAGCTTGCTTATAATAGTGCCGGACCAATGTCTCATTGCCCCGCTGGCGCCGGTCCAAAAGCTTAGCAAACTTATAGTGCTCCTTTGCCTGGATGTAAAAAGTGACTTTAGGCGTCTCAGGGAAAGCGCGCTCTTGAAGAAGAGGCCTGATCTTCTTTTTATCCATTGGGGCTTTGCGCTTTTTCTTGGATGGAGGGTGAGGAGCTTGTGGTTGGCTGGAGGATGATTCTTGAAATCTTGTACCCCTTCCAGCTAACATCTTGCGGCGAGGCATGGTCTATTGGAGCAACCCGACAAGCCAAAAGCATAAAAAAAAAAACAGAGTGAATGAGCATAATAAAAAAAATCGAGACACAATGACTACCTTAACACAATAAAAAGGCTGCTAAACTAAGTCCAACAAAATAGCCTGACCCCCAAACTTCAACTATTCTAACCCTGTAACACGTCAGTCAAAAATTCTAAACCTAATCCTAGGCCTCCCTGCCTTATCAATTGGCCCATAAAAGCCCAATAACGCCAAAAACACAGCCTCAAGTGCACCACTGACAACGGGGACATGAGGGGACCACAAAACAGGCACTATTGTCAGCACCAATTGAACAAAATGCTTTACGAACACGTGACTAGTGCCAACTAATTACAAGTGGGCCCAATTTCTTCCGAATGATTCTGGAATATAACAAAACATCATATGCAATTAATCATGGTCCCCACAATGAAACTAAACCTCAAGTACCCCATTTTTCAGGCCTACCAATAGCGTCTTCAATTTGCACAACCCCACCAATATTTAAACACCAGATCAGAATGAGAAAACTATATAACCCCCTTTAAATGCACATGCCACAAAAATCATTATCTCCCCTGTTCATCCCTATCAAACCCAATCAACCCAATCAACCAAATCAACCCAATGTCTCCCTAGTTCTTCAATATTCTTAGATATACATTATTCTAACAAAGAACAAGCAAAAGAGTTGAGGAATCTTACCACAAAGAGGGAGATAGGAAGATAAAATCAAATCTGATTTGGAGACGAGAATGAGGGCCGAAAATCTCCAATGAGATCCTTTGGAACGTTGTGAACGCTTGAGAACTTGGTAGAAGAGAAGAACAAAGGCAAATAACGAGTGTGGATGCAATGGGTATCGTGGATTTGTGAAGGAAGAGGAAGAAGACGAAGAACAAGAGGGAGGGCGAGGGAAACGGCAAAGAAGAGAGGGTGAAACTGATAGGGAAGAAGGGAATAGGGTTTATGAAATGTGGGGGTGGTTAAAAGTAAAATGAAACGGTGAGAGTGGAATTGGAAAGGGTGTGATGAACTTGGATTGAAAATGGTCTAGATTCAAAAGGGTAAAAGAAAAATTAAGAGAATAACTGCCCAGTTTTTCGTGGGAGGCAGAAGGGGTGTGCACTCGCCGTGACTTCGCCGCGGCGAAGTACACGGCGAGTAATGGTAAACAACAGAGGCTAAGGGAGTTCGCCGTGAGTTTCGCCGCGGCGAACTCACGGCGAAAATTGCCCATGAGGACAGAGGCATAAGTAGCTCGCCGTGACTTTCGCTGCGGCGAAGTCCACGGCGAGCTTGATTCTTCTCTGCCAAATTCCAGTTTTTGGCTTCAGACTCCCCAGGATTTTCAAATTAACACTCAATTCATTTAAAGCACAAAATTCACCAAAATCACCAAAATTGCACATCATTCCAAAAGTTAAATTCATTACCCAAAATCTCTAACAGTTCAATCATCAGTGCAAATCAACATGATCAAATCAATCATCCAAGAAACGCAAGTTCTCACAGCACACATCAAAAATTCATCAAGTGGATATTCAGTGAATTTTATCGGATTAACTCATGCAAAATGGTGTTATAAGAATACTCCCCTTCGTAGTTCACGTCTTGCTTTCAAAATTCCAACTTTCAATACCCTTTCGCCCTTATCGTCCAGGCATATTTGTAAAAAAAAACACCTTTCCTCCTACAAAAAGGAAGAACAAGGATAAATCTACTAACCTAATAAGACAGGACTTGAAAAGTAAAGTAAAGAGAAAAAGTTTAGAGCTTGGGTTGCCTCCCAAGAAGCGCGTGGTTTAGAGTCCTCAGCCAGACTTTCTCTCTTCTTCAAGACGGATCAGAAAGAGGTAATTTGACCGATGCACGATCCACTTCACCACTCCAGTAATGCTTCAATCTTTGACCGTTAGCTTTAAACTTCTCTCCATCATTGCTTTCAAGCTCCACCACACCACGGTCAAGTGCTTGGACCACCGTGAACGGTCCTGACCATCGGGATTTGAGTTTTCCAGGAAATAACTTCAGCTTAGAATTAAACAAGAGTACTCGTTGTCCTGGCACAAAAGTCTTGGAGATTATCTTCTTGTCATGCCACCTCTTTGTCTTCTCCTTGTATAACCTTGAACTCTCATAAGCATTAAATCGAAATTCCTCAAGTTCATTAAGTTGAAGGAGCCTCTTGTCACCCACAGCCTTTGCATCAAAGTTGAGCTTTTTAATAGCCCAATAAGCATTATGTTCCAATTCCACCGGTAGATGGCATGCCTTCCCAAACACCAGCAAATAAGGAGACATACCAATGGGAGTTTTGTATGCCGTTCGATAGGCCCACAATGCATCATCAAGTTTAAGGGACCAATCCTTTCTAGTGGTGCCTACGGTTTTCTCAAGGATTTTCTTGATTTCCCGATTGGAGATTTCAGCTTGGCCATTTGTCTGAGGATGGTATGGCAAAGCGACCTTGTGCCTCACACCATATTTCTTCAAAAGAGCTTGAAATTGATTGTTGCAAAAATGAGTACCTCCATCACTCACAATGGCCCTAGGGGCTCCAAAACGGGTAAAGATATGTTTCTTCAAGAACTTCACCACCACCTTTGCATCATTAGTGGGTAAAGCAATTGCTTCAACCCATTTCGAAACATAATCAACGGCAACCAGGATGTATTGATTATTGAAAGATTTGGGAAAAGGTCCCATAAAGTCAATGCCCCACACATCAAATAATTCCACTTCCAACATGTTGTTCAGAGGCATTTCATTTCTTCTAGAGATGTTTCCCAATCTTTGACATCGATCACAGTTCACCGCAAACTCATAAGAGTCTTTGAACAGGGAAGGCCAATAGAAACCACACTGTAGAACCTTAGCAGCAGTTTTGTTGCCTCCAAAGTGTCCTCCATATTCGGAAGAATGACAACAGCTCAGAATATCTTGTTGCTCAATTTCTGGTATACAGCGTCTAAACATTTGGTCGGCACATTGATAGAACAAGAAAGGCTCCTCCCACTGATAGAACTTAACATCATGCAAAAACTTTCTGCGTTGGTGAGGTTTCAAATCATGAGGTATGATTCCACAAACAAGAAAGTTGACAATATCAGCATACCAAGGAGTCATATTATGACCGACATTAAAGAGTTGCTCATCAGGAAATGTCTCATAAATCTCTTGGTCACTCTCTAGTAGATCATCAGTACTCAATCTAGATAAATGGTCAGCTACTTGATTTTCTGTGCCTTTTCTATCCATGATCTCCAAGTCAAACTCTTGCAACAAAAGCACCCATCGAATCAACCGTGCTTTGGAGTCCTTTTTGCTAAAAAGATATTTTAAGGCTGAATGATCTGTGTACACTGTCACTTTGGCTCCCAAAGGCATACACTACTGCAAGTAATTCCTTCTCAGTAGTTGTGTAGTTTTCTTGTGCATCATCAAGTGTTCTACTAGCATAGTATATTGGGTGGAACAATTTGTCTTTCTTTTGCCCAAGAACGGCACCCACAGCATAATCGCTAGCATCACACATCACAATGAAGGGCAGAGACCAGTCAGGGCCCATTACAATTGGTGCAGAAATCAGCTTTCTCTTTAATTCTTCAAATGCTTTCATACATGCATCATCAAACTTGAATTCAGCATCTTTCTCAAGTAATGCACATAATGGTTTTGCTATCTTTGAAAAGTCCTTGATGAAGCGACGATAAAAACCGGCATGGCCAAGAAAACTCCTCACACCCTTGACATTAATGGGTGGGGGAAGTTGCTCAATCACAGAGATTTTTGCTTTATCCACCTCTAAACCCTTTTTGGACACTCGATGGCCAAGAACTATGCCCTCTTTCACCATGAAGTGACACTTCTCCCAATTTAAGACCAAGTTAGTCTCTTCACATCTTTGCAACACATTGGCTAAGTTGTTCAAACACTCATCATAGGAATCCCCAAAAACTGTGAAGTCATCCATAAAGACCTCCATAGAATGCTCGATCATATCAGAGAAGATAGCCATCATGCATCTCTGAAAAGTTGTCGGTGCATTGCATAAGCCAAACGGCATGCGCTTGAATGCAAAAGTCCCATATGGACATGTAAAAGTGGTCTTCTCCTGATCTTCAGGCGCTATAGCAATTTGATTGTATCCAGAGTATCCATCCAAGAAACAAAAGAATTCCTTCCCAGCCAATTTATCAAGCATTTGATCGATGAAGGGAAGAGGGAAATGATCCTTCCGGGTGGCGGCATTCAACTTGCGATAATCCATACAAACTCTCCAGCCCGTGATAGTGCGAGTAGGAATCAACTAATTGTGAGTGTTAGCCACTACAGTCATGCCGCCCTTTTTGTGAACGCATTGAACTGGGCTCACCCAAGAGCTATCAGAGATCGGATACACAATGCCCGCCTCAAGCCATTTCAAAATTTCTTTCTTCACAACTTCCTTCATAATTGGGTTCAATCTTCTTTGATGCTCTATGGAAGATTTATGGTTCTCCTCAAGGAAAATCTTGTGCATACAAGTTGAGGGGCTAATACCCTTGATATCGGCAATAGTCCACCCAATGGCTTTCTTGTGAGCTTTCAAAACTTCCACTAGTTGTTCCTCTTGTTGCATTGATAAGTTGGAAGCAATGATCAGTGGCAACGTGTTGTTAGCTCCCAAATATACATACTTCAAGTGTGATGGTAAAGGCTTCAACTCAAGAGAGGGTGGTTCTTCGAGAGATGATTTTAGAGTTGGTCTATCAAGGGAAGTCAAGTCTAAAGATTCAAAATGGCTCTGACTTCTAGGGTAGGGCCTTGATGCGTCCATAATAGCCAAACACTCCTGCATGTCCACACCCTCATTTTCTTGCCCAAGTAAGACTGCTTCAACAGGATCATGACATCTAGACTGATTAAATCCTTCTTGCACCACTTGTTCCAGAACATCCACAAAGAAACATTGGTCTGCCTGATTAGAAGACTTCATCAACTTATGCATGTTGAATGTGACCTGCTCATCTGCAACTCTTAAGGTGAGCTCACCTTTTTCTACATCAATCAGAGTTCTAGCAGTTGCTAAGAATGGTCTTCCTAATAGAATAGGCATTTCTTTGTCTGCCTCAAAGTCAAGCACAATGAAATCTGCAGGAAAAATGAATTTATCCACTTTTACCAACACATCTTCAATAATACCCCGTGGATAAGACATGCTTCGGTCTGCAAGCTGTAAAGTGACAGTGGTTGGCCTGGCTTCACCCAACTCTAACTTGTTGAAAACAGAAAGAGGCATTAAGTTCACACTAGCCCCAAGATCACATAAGGCTTTTCCCAAGAATTTGTCTCCAATGTGGCATGGAATAGAGAAACTTCCCGGATCTTTCATCTTTGGGGGGAATTGCTTAATAACATCAGTAAAACTCTTGGTCACGGCCACTGTTTCAAATTCATTGAACCTTCTCTTCTTCGAGAGCACATCTTTCATGAACTTGGCATATTTTGGCATTTTCTCCAAAGCTTCAGCAAATGGAATGTTGATCTGCAACTGCTTGAACATATCCAAAAACTTCTTAAATTGACCATGCTCTTGTTGCTTCTTAAGCCTTTGAGGAAATGGAGGAGGAGGCACATATTTTGGCTTTGCCTCTTGCAGCTTCGTCTTGTCACCACCCTCCTTGTTGTCTTTGACTTCATCTTGCTTGTCAACAACATTCTTTCTTGGGCGATCTTTTTCTTCCACTATGATCTCCTCATCAACTTTGTCATCCTCATCAAGAACAACATCTTCAACAACTTCATTACTCTGGGATTGAGGGAGAGGCATGTTAGCTACTTGCTTTCCACTTCTCAATGTGATAGCTTTGCACTCCTCCTTACTATCCTTTCGAGGATTAGGAATTGTATCACTTGGGAGATTACCTCTTGACATAGCATTCATTTGTGAGGCCAGTTGCCCCATTTGCACCTCAAGATTTTTAATGGCCGTGTCATGAAGAGAAATAGCTGTTCTGGTCTCAACCCTCTGAGCCTCTTGTCCAGCTAAAAGCTGAGCCATCATCTTTTCCATTTTTGATTCCTCCTTCTTGACAGGGGCTTGTCTAGGTTGTTGTTGAAAACCCGGAGGATGAGAAGGTTTGGTACCTGAAGAGGATGGTTGACTAACATTTGGCCCTTGATTCCACGAGAAGTTAGGATGGTTTCTCCACCCAGGATTGTAGGTCTGCGAATATGGATTATTCTATGGATTTTGAAATCTGCCCATATAGTTTACTGACTCAGAAGCCATATACAGTGGACACTGATCTGGAAAATGTACATCATTACACTGGTCACACACAATTGGGGTGGATTGTACAGAATGTACCCCGTGAGATTTACCCCTCTGCATCTGAGTTTCTATCACATCAAACCGTTTATTGATTGCAGAAATAAGGGTTGCAAGTTGTGAGGAAGAGGGAGCATCTTCTTTTGGTGCTGTCATTGATGGCAAAGTCTTTCTCTCTGTCGCTTGAGAGTTATTAGCAGATAATTGGTCTAAGAGCCGAAACACTTCATTAACAGGGATATTTCTGTACCCTCCATTGGTCATGGAATCAACCATCGTCTTAGACTGAGTATTCAGACGAGTGCAAAAGATTTGTAGTATCACCCATTTACCTACCCCATGATTAGGGCATTGCCGCATCAACATCTTGTACCTGTCCCAAGCAGCGTAGAGGTGTTCATCTGGGTATTGTTTAAAGCTCAGGAATGCATCTCTAGCTTCAACAGACTTGTCATCAGAGAAAAATCGGGCTCTAAATTTTGCTTCAAGATCGGCCCAAGAAGTAATTGATCCCTCCGGTAGATTATCAAACCATTCCCTTGCTTTGTCTTGCAACGAAAAAGGGAACAGTCTAAGTCTGAGAACATCTTCGGGAACCCCATTCTGCTTGAAAGACCCACATACTTCCAGAAAGTATATCAAATGTTTGTTGGCGTCTTCATTGTACAGCCCATGAAATAGCCCATTCAATTGCAGCATAGTAATCATCACCGGTTTAATCTCAAAGGTGTGTGCTTGCATCTCCGGCATCCGAATGCAAGATTGAGCACCTCTCATATTCTGACTAGCAAAGTCATTGACCGTAGCCCGGTCATATTCATCTTCAGCCATGCTTTCAGATTTAGTTTCTTCTTCCTCGTTAGAGAGATGGGCTCCTTCAATTACCACTTCCAAGCTACCAAATTCCAAGCTTTGCATAAACCACAATGGTACCTACAAGAAGCACACCCCAGCGAGTATCACACTAAACAAAAGCAACTATAAATAAGAAAAGAAATTAAGAGAAAAGCATAGAATTACAGGCTCAAGCGAAATCAATAACTAAGCCAAAGGTTGACCAAAGGATTTGTTGCCAAATCCCCGGCAACGGCGCCAAGAACTTGTTCGCTCCGCAAGTGCACGGGTCGCATCAAGTAATAGAGTAATAAGAAAAGTATCGTTCCCTCAGGGATTTAGTTACAAATGCGGTCAAGCAGAAGGCTTAGCTTTTTAGATCAAGTTGAGCTAAACAAGGTTTTGCTTTGAAGAGTTAACATATAAAATTAAATCAATAAAAAGGTTACTTCTTTTTGAGATTTTTATATTAAAATTCTTAAACAAGAGAAATGATTTAGAAATACTTGGTAAATTGGATGAGAAAACCTAGGGTTACCTTTCCCCATTTAACTTCAAGACCCAATAAATTCCTTCCCTTTTCCTTACCCAATGAATTTCATGCATGAGTTCAAGGTTCTCTTTCATTTGAAAAAGCTCTCTCAAGTCAAAATCAAATTTTTACTAGCATTAATTGCACAAACTCTTGCAACAATTAATGCTAGCCATAAATCTTCCACCAACCTTATAGGAACAATGTTAGGTCAATAATTATATCTCTATATTATCAACAAACCATCCATTTAAAAGCATAAATTTCAAGTCTAACATGATTTCCCCCAAGTTCTAAAACAAAATATACTCTCTCAAGCCATACTTCATTTAACACTTCAAGTGATGATCAAGCACTTGTATCATTTAAAGCAAGGTGAAAATCCATACATAAATATTCATTAAATATATCAAAGGAAGGAAATACAAGAGTCAATCCATCAAATGGTTCAAAGTAACCCTAGACTATGGGTTTAGTTACACATGAGAAACTGAAAAATGAAAATAGAAATAAAAGGCAGAGACATGGCAGAAATTAGAGAAAAAGGGAAGAAGAAAAGAAACCCAGATCACAACTTGAGTCTCTCCAAGATTTTCCAAGCTTCCTAGCCCTTCCCCACTCTCTCCTTAAGCTCAAAGATGTTCCAAAACGTGCCCTTAATGCTCCGTGTCGTTCTCAGATCGCATTCAATGTCATTTATTACATTCAGATCTCGTAATTACTCAAAACGCGCAGTTTTTAGGTGAGTTCGCCGCGGCGAAGTCATGGCGAACTAAGGCTTTTTGCTTCCAGAGGATGAGTACACTCGCCGTGGGTTCGCCGCGGCGAAACCCACGGCGAAGTCCCTTTGCTTCGGGTTCTTGGCCTTTTTATCATCTCTCATCTCCATTCCAGCTTTCCTTGCATTTCTTTGGCTCTTTCTCTGTATCACCTCTTCCTATACAAGATTGAAAGAGGGTTGATGAGCTTTTTTTTACATTTAATAACATTCACACACAAATTTTTGAATAGAGAATCATTAAGCTCTAATTTTCATGCACAACCACTTTCTTCTTCATTAAGGATTTTCTTTGAATTTCTATGTCTATTTCAAAACATCACTTTCAAAATTATATACAAATGAGGAAAAATTGCGATGAAATATGTGAAATTTTAGGAGCTTAACAGAGGGTATCAGTCATCACTTTTGTCCGTGAACCTTTATTGCTTTCTGCTTTAAGTGTCAGGCGTCAGTTGTCAGACGTCAGCCTGTAACATAATTAATAAGCATGTGTCTATAATATATGGTGTGTCGGCAGCACGTGATAATCATTCACGCCTGCCTTATCCTCTCAGATTAACCCTGGTTGAAAAAGGACTATATGCCTCAATCTGACTGGCTGAACCCTTTACCAGAGTTACTCACTTAATCTTAGTTAGGTTCCCCGCTCATTATATAAGAGGGGTCCTTCCATCTTGTAAGATCATCAGAAGTTTGTAAGAATTATCCACTATGAATACAAGCATGTGTTTCTAAACGCTTCTCTTTCTTTCTGAAAGCTTATCTTTCAATATCTATGTTCTAACTCTCTCAGAGATTTCATTATGCTCTGCACTTGCCTTCTATGAAGGATCCTGTGTATAAGAAGAAATCTGACATGATCCATTTGGTTAGATATTATTATTAATCTGTATGATTTTAGTATGAAGTTCTATATGATCATGATCCCTCAAGTCTGTTAAGGCAAAGGAATGCCATGAAAAGACATAATGGTAATGATATGTAGAATCTCCATACTGAGACTCTACACATTAATAGAGTACTCGACCCCTGTGCACCTTTGGCGGCAACTTTTAAGTCGCCACCAAATGTGCCCTTTTGACGGCGACCCTCACCCACTTGCCACATTATGCCACATTATCCACCCTCCTGCACTTGTCATGTGTCATGTCGCACCACTTCATCACGCTATGGGACATCACACCACTTGATCACATTTTATTTCACCTTCAAATGTGCCTCCTAATGTTTGAACCCATGACCACTTGGCTCAGTAAAGGAAGCTAGTATGATATGATGCAGTATGATTTGGTAGTAAAGCATGGGGCCGGCATGATTTTTTTCCTTCCACTTTTTTTTTCCCTCTATTTTATCCTCATACAAACAGCGCATAATCAAATTTCTTAACACCCCCCATACTTTTCTATCCAAGTATGCGAATAAGAGTATGCCTTCTTGTTGTTTACAAGAAAAGAATATTATTGTTCCTGATTTGCTTGTAGTTAAAGACATTGTTCTTATCTTACACATGAGCCTTCTCCTTCTCCTTCTTCTGTTTACTAGTTCAAACTCATATACCTTGGTATAAACACTAAAGAACAATGTGAAACTTTTCTTTCTGACACACTAAAAAACTATCTTTAAGTAGAAACACAATTTTGTAATTATTACGAAACAAATAATTTTCAGTCAAAATTCAACAGGCATGAGCCATTAAATTTATTTCAAATTTCATTCTAGCAGTTTCAATTTCAATAAATTTATTGCATGTCCCATACAAATGATTTAAACTTTAAAGAACCGATGATAAATATTAAAGAAATTACAACACTAAAAATTAAAGAGATACTCATGCCTCATTGGTCGTATATGTTTAAATATGGGACAATTCCATTGAGGTCTCAAACAAAAGAGTTAATGCCAGATAAATCCTAATGAGTTGTTAATGGCAATTGACAAGTGAAAAATACTATTCATAACTCATTATAACTTGTTTGACATTAGTTCTCTTGTTTGAAACTTCAATGCAATTGTCCCTTTATTTCATACGACCCAACTTTTAGAGAATCTACTTATAAGGAAGAAGTTATAAGTCTTGTTTCCAACATTCTATCTAATTCCTTGACAAATCTCTCCATGGCATCGTCCGGGAAGCATAAAGGTGCTGCTATACCTTCTTGTCCTTGACCATTCTTATAAGGAAAGTAAAATATTCCCCTTCTACCTACACTTGGAGCTCCACCATACACAGCCTTTCCCCACCCATAATCGACATGACCATATCCAACATGGGTCATATCTGACACAACAAACAACCCATCTATATTGATAGTAGGTCTTCCGTTAATTACCATGAAATCTGCCAAAGAGTGCATGTACTCCTCAGTGACATGACCTCTAAGTTTCTTCACTAAATCTAAAGCATATTCCAATGGCTTCCTTAGTAGTTCCCCGGCAGTGGTCACAGCCATCGGCATGGCGAGAACATTACCGTAATAACCATCCGGCAAAGGAGGGTTGAATTTGGAACGAGCATTCACAGCATATGTAATACGAACTTTGTCGTCATCATTAAATTGTAGTGCTATTGTACGACACCTCCATAAGAATGCAGTGATAATATCAAACTTAGAATAAGATTCACGAAGATGATAAGGGATTTGAGTGCGAATGGAAGCAACTTCATTCGGTCCAAAGAAGAAAGAACGATAAACCACGTTTGGTATAGGGATTATAGATCTTTCAACATCAGGGACTTCTTCAAAATCACCATGATAGCATGTTACATGTGGTGGGTCTCTTGCGTTTAAAAGCTCCCTTCGCCAAACTGGTAGAGTTGAAGGTTGACTTGCACCATGAGCAATTTCTCCTAACGCAGTCATGAATTGAACGAAACCAATGCCATCACACATGGTGTGGTTCAAGCTCAAAGCAATGACAAAGCCACCGCATTTCAGGCGTGTGACCTAGTATATTTGGAGAGTTATTAATGTTCATTTTTTAAAGAAGCAATTGGGACAAAATATGTTGCAAATCGGAATGAATTTGGAAACTACAACGGAAGTAAGCAATTTAGTTTATCTAGAAATGAAATAAATTGATGATTTGACACATATTTAAATAAAAGTTTGTTAAATTTATATACTCTTTTTTTAATTTTTACTACATTATCTCATCAAATGACTTATAATATTGATAATCCATGTGCTCTAGAAAATGTCTTATAATGAGGATATGTATCTTGCATTTTTTTTTTCCATGAAGATATTAAATGTTATAAAATGCTTCGCAGCAAGTGGTAATATAATAGCTTGCCACAGAGATACGAATCTTTAAATTTGATTCTTTTATGTTCTAAATCATTCAACCCACTCAAAGTATAATAAATAATCAATAAAATATTTTAATTAATGAGATCGGATCATATTGAATAAATATATTAACGATCCTTTTGGTGCTGGGTTTATTTAATTATAGGGTTACTTAATACAACTTTTGGTATTTGAACTTTCACTCAATTTTGGTTTTGGTTACTGAACATTAATATTGTTGGTTTTGGTCCTTGAACTTTTTCTCAATTTTAGTTTTGGTCTCAGAACTTTGTATGTTTCATAACCATTAGTCTATGTTTCATGGACTGAAATCATCGATTTAAAAATAAGAGATAAAAATCAAAATTGAGTAAAAGTTTAAGGATCAAATCCACACTTTTCAAAGTTCATGGACCAAAACTAAATTCGAGTCAAAGTTCAAAAACCAAAAGTAGTATTAACCCTTTATTTATTTATTATTTATTTATTTATTAGCAACATGAATTTCAAAAGTATAAGGTCACGTCTCCTCCAATAATCATACTTAAAACTAAAGTGAAGATTGCGTACATGTCCTGAGTTCTCCATTTAATTTGGTTCACTATTTTTTCTCCTCTTTTTCCCCTTCTCTCTTTTTCATTTTTGGTCAACCTAGCTCTAAAAAGAATTAGCATCCTTTTGTGTGCATTTATAGCATCCAAAAAACAGCTGGAAAACTGATTTTTTTTTTTTTCAGTGTATAGACTTTATAGCTGTCCCTAGCCCCTACAACATCATTTTAGATCATATTACATTTTTGTTTCTTATTATAAGTCCACTTTAACTAATTCTCACATATCAAGAATTGTTAGTTACATAATTAAATGTCTTAGATTGATGAAATTTTCCATACTATCCTTATTAAAAATTGTTCTCTCCCTAATTTATAAATTATTCTCACATCTATCCTCTTTCTCTCTTCCCAACAAGAATTAAGTAAGGCTAAATTTGGAAAACAATCATTAATAATCTATAAGTATACTTATATTTAGAAACAAAATATTTTTATTGTTGGACTTATAATAAAAAAATATAGTGGGAGATATTAAGTGTTATCTATTGCATAATATAGTAAGAGAGATAAGACAATTTCACATTTGGCAAATAGCAAGTAGTATGAATATATTGACAGAGGTTACACACACTAAAGCATATATTTCCCATTAAATTAAATGTTGTTTTAACTTAATCCCTTAAATTTATAAAACATATTTTTGATGAGTTCGTTAATACGATTAACGTTATTAGTCTTATTCAACCGATCTAAAGACCATTTACATAATTAAGTACCGGCATATTAGTATTTAATTTTAAATTTATAAATTGAAAAACATTTAAAGAAAATCTAACGAAGATGTCATTTGCTCTGACATTTGAACATCAACGAACAACTCATCTTTCAAAATATAAAAAATTATTATATATATTCAATGATCGAAAGTATATTTTGTTATCTTTTAACTGCACGAATATGTTGTCAGTTTCTATCAATGAGATATGAACTGTGTTAACAATAACGGGCTAAACATAAATTATATAAATTTAATGAACTACATTGAACCTTGATGAAAAACTTAAGCGAAGAAGATACCTGAATAAGGAGAAGTGGAGAGTTAACAAGACCTGAAGTTCCTGGGACCATGTAAATGATCTCTATAAAGGAAGGAATAGGAGGAAGAATATCACCAAAATCATCCAGAGTGACGTCAGCATCAGCCTCGACGAAAACGACACCTTCGCCAGTACAGTCCACCATGAAATTCCCGTTTTGCCCTTGCCGGAGCCGGCCGGCAAAGGGATAGTAAAAGACAAGAGTCTCAGCCAAAGCTTTTCTGATAATCTCAACTGCATCTTTTCCTTTCATTGAAGGATCCCCACGATAGAACTGTATCACCGGAATTACATGTTGAATGCTTCCTTGAGTGTCTATGTCCGACAAAAGCTTCACCTCACGCGGCGTCGCCTTTGCCGGAGCCACCAGCTCCGGCTGACACCGACGCACTTTGAATGAAAGACTTGATGGTGCCAATGCCGTCATTATGGACTATGGATATAATTTAATGCTGAAGAGA
Source organism: Mimosa bimucronata (assembly GCA_037074515.1). Lineage (NCBI taxonomy): Eukaryota > Viridiplantae > Streptophyta > Magnoliopsida > Fabales > Fabaceae > Mimosa > Mimosa bimucronata. Next base: position 9,204,486 of record CM073443.1, on the reverse strand, counting down.
CGGTTTATTTGGTGAGTTGCTGGATACTATGCACTATGCAGGCGTTTATATAGAAGGACCAGCAAATAGTAGCTTCATGTGGATAATTTTTTTTCTAAAACAAAATCAAAATATAGGTCAGCTCTCGGAAGATTTAATAAGGGGGCAGATCATTATAAAATTTAAACACATGTGACATGCCTAATAATTAATTTGCGGCTGAAGAGATGATGTACTTATTAATTGGCTGCAGGTTGTATATGTCTGTTACTGTTAGTATAAGCGCCGACCAGAATAGAACCTTAGTGCATGTGTATAAAACATTGGAAAAAACATCAAGATACTTAAAAACCAATCATTCCACGTTCCCAGCTAATGTCATTTAAATCAGGCGCGGTTTACTGGTCAGACTATGATTAAACAAGTTGAAATTAATGGAACCGCTTTTCTACTCATAAAAAAAAGTAAGTAGGAAGAGTTAAACATATATAAACATATATATATATATAAGCACCATCTAAATCTCATATGGCGAGTCTAAATTTGTTTTAATTAAAAATATTTTAATGGATATAGAATGCAAAATCAAATATAGACAGTTTAAATGAGATTTATGATATAGATATTCTTAGCTCTCTATACTCATCTTTTTTATGAGTAGAGAAACTGGTTCCAAATAATTAACAAATAGAGAAAAATACATAGACTATCCCTATATCTTGCCTTAATTACAAAAAACGCCTCCTCTATTTTCCAACCACCAGTGAAATAAGTTAATTAAATGAGAGCATGACATATAAAAACTGTCAAATTTGAAGGGAAAACAAATTCAAAAACTATAACCGTGTTGATAAAATTGTCAACCAGAGCTTTTTAGTCTTCTCTGATAAAAATAGAAAAAATAAAAAAAAGAACTTTTGAGTTTTCCAAATGCAAAAACCTAAGACTTAAAACTCATAGCCATCTTGTGTCTAATACTATGTCTACAATATTAATATTTCAAAAAAAATTTGTGCATTATGATTGAATGGAAACAGTTCAAATTCATAGATTCTTCACTGTTAAAAAACTTGATGAATGGCATTATTGAATTAACTTTAGTAAACACTCTAAAGTATTATTTGAGAATGTTGAATGCACCTGAAAAATATTTTAACGGGTTAGATGCATACAAGAAAATACTTTAATGAGCTTGATGTAATTGAAAGAGTACTTCAGAGTATATATCTAAGACCCCACAAAATATTTGAAAATTCTAGATCCACTTAAAAAACTTCAAAAATATTGGATAGAGCCTAACCCATTATTTGAAATATTAATTAATTTTTATATTTTTTATTATTTTACTTACTTTTAGTATTTTTATCTAAATTATTAAATACCTTACATTTTAGTAGTTTTCAACTTTATGCTAGAGAAAAGTGGTTGTTCCAATAAAGACTACAGCAAAAATAGATTATTTATTACAATTATGCTTTCAATTAGCTTGAGTGAAAAATTTTGTATTTTGAAATTCATATATGTTAAAATTGAAAATAACTTGACACAAATTAAATTGAAACTTTATTTCAAGACAAAAAGACTCCAGGATTATTTATCCACTTTATATTTCATGAGACACTACTACAAAAAGTACTTTTAATGTCACAAATTTTGGGGGTTTTCACGTCACTTTTTCAAGGGACATTGAATCAAGTGACATTGAAAATAGACTTTTAACGTCACATAAACAAGTGACATAAAAAGTCAGAGAAACAACGTCACAGTAAGTTGCTCGGAGAAACCACGTCACACATAATATTTATGTGTGACGTGGTTTCCAAGAAACCACGTCACACAAGATATTATATGTGACGTGGTTTCTTTTTTTTTTTTAAAAAAAAAACGTTTTTAATTTTTCTATTCCCCGTTGATATTCAGCAATTTGAGAACAAAAACCTATTCAAACCAATTTACAAGACTTATAAAACATTTTGGCAAGTATGCAATATTTGCAGCAATTACAACGTAACAGCATTTGCAAACCAATTTACAATTGAACATTAAACATTCTATGGCAGACCAATTTACAAGACTTACAAAACCATTAAATATTCTATGGCATTTTTTGCAATTTACAATTGAGAAAAAAAGGCAGCAGATTTAATTATCAGGAAAAAAGAAGGAAAAGAAGGAACCTGGATGAAGTGAAGCTGCAAACGGAGGCACGATTGAAATTGTTGAACCCGATAGGAGGAAAACAGAGCTGAAAAAAAACCTTGAACAAGTAAAAAAAAACAACCCTATAGAAATTGCATATTTAATTACCAGAAAAAAAAGGAAAAAGAAAAGAAGAAATGAACCTGCAGCTGGAGGGTGAGGGGGATGGGGGGCGGCTGGGGGGAGCAGTGGGGGGAGGGAAGGGGGAGCTGTGGGTTAGGGGGTGGGGGAGCTGTGGGCACCAGGGGGGAGCTAGGGGTGTTGGAGGGGGAGCTGTGGGCGTTTGGGGGGGGGTAGGGGAGCTGAGGACACGGGGGTGTGGATGGGGGAGAGTTAGAGCTGATGTTTTTGTTTTGGGGGGGTGGGGATGGGAGACAGCTGGAGTTGATGGTTTTTATTTTGGGGGGTGCGAAATGAAAAAATTAAAGTGGGGGGGGGGAAATAAAAAAAAAGGAGGGGACGGGTTTTCCACGTCACACCAAAATTTTGGTGTGACGTGGAAAACAACTTTCAACGTCACACCACATTTTGGTGTGACGTTGAAAGTGGTTTCAATGTGGGAGGGGGGCGGGAAATGAAAAAAAAGGAGGGACGGGTTTTCCACGTCACACCAAAATTTTGGTGTGACATGGAAAACAACTTTCAACGTCACACCACATTTTGGTGTGACGTTGAAACATTTTCCATGTCACACCAAAATTTGGTGTGACATGGAAAGTGCTTTTCAATGTCACACTTAATTTAAGTGTGACGTTGAAAAGTTTCAACATCACACTTAATTTTAAGTGTGATGTTGTTTCTTTCCTCTTTGTTTTCAATGTCACATTTTTAAATAAGTGACGTTAATTAGTGACATAAAAAGGGTTTTTTGTAGTAGTGAGACTTTATTGTTCTTTCCCTAATGATAATTAATAACCACTATGTTCTTATTTAAGTCTTATCTATTTAGATCCAGATAGCTCTCTCAAGCCTACTCAAACCTTAATTAACATTAATATGCATAATTGTTCGCACCACAAGTGCACGGGTCGCGCCAAATAATAAAGTGATAAGTAGAGTATCGTTCCCATGAAAATTTGGTTCCAAAACCCGGTCAAACAATCATTGTCACACTTACGCCCAATTTGAGTGATTCAAATATTGAGATTGAAGATTAATTATGAAAATAAATATATGCTAAATGAAAACATAATTATAAACAAGTGATTCTTCAACTACAAAGATAAAATGGGTCCTAAGATTATGTATCCCCCTTGTACTTCTTAAAATTCAATTAACCTCCTCTCAAAGATGTTCTCAATGAATTACATGTGCTAATCTAGGATTCACAAGTAAAAGCTCTCTCAAGTCAAGAACAAGTATTTGATCTCATTAATGCACAATCTCTTAGTACAATTAATAAAACCCAATTTTCAAGCTCCAATCCTAATGTGACTATACAAGGTTAGCAAGTATATCTCTATCTTACCAACAAAACCATCCATTCATCATGCAAACTTCAAGTTCTTGCACTATTTTAGCCAAGTTCTACACTCAATCTAGCCCTCTTAAGCATCAATCAAGTGAACCCAACATCTAAATGGTGATCAATCACTTAGAAGCATTAGGAGAAGAGTAAAATAAACACATACATCTCATTAATCACAAAATAAGAGGAGGAATCAAGAGTTAATTCATACAAGGGTTCAAAATAATCTTAGAATCAAAGTATTTAGCTAGTCATGTTCAACAACTCCATGAGAGCACATATATATATATCATCACAAACAAATAACAAGAGAAGAGAATGAAGATGGAGAAGATAAACCAAGAGAAGAAGCCCAAATCTCTTCAAAGCTCCAAGCCCTAGCTCAATCCCCACCAAGCTCCAAGCCCTAGCAAAGCAAAACACTCCCAAAATGCCCTAGAAGTCGAAGAATGTCGAATAAGATTGAAACCCTAACTTTTATTTCATTTCAGTCCGTCTTTTCTGTCAAAACGCGCAGCAGAAAACGCAGTTCGCCGTGGCTCAAAAAATGGCCCAGAAACAAGTGCTTTTCGCCGTGACTTCGTCGTCACTTTCGCCGCGGCTAAAGTCAAGGCAAAGTTTTTTTTTACTCTGGTTTCGTCTTAGCTTTGTCCACTTGTAAGCTTGATGAAGGGGCTATAATCACTTGGTTATTGCATCAAAATATTCCTACAAGATTTACATAAAACAACATAAGAAACTAGCTAGAAATATGATCAAAATCTACACAATTAAACAATGATGTCCAACCAAAAATCAAATGAGTATTTTCCTATCTTGAGTATCCAAAATTTATCACAGATTGAATAGAACTCAAGGAAAATGTGCTAACATTACATGAATTCTCAGTAGTTATCAATAATCTCTTACTTTATATTATTCTTAACTAGATTTTATAAACAACTCACTTCAATTTCACAAAACTTGGTTCACAAAACCATCCATTCATCATGCAAACTTCAAGTTATTACACAATTTTACCCAAGTTCTACACTCAACCTAACCCTCTCAAGCATCAATCAAGTGAACATAACATCTAAATTGTAATCAAGCACTTAGAAGCATTAGGAAAAGAGTAAAATAAACACATATATCTCATTAATCACAAAATGAGAAGAGTAATCAAGAGTTAATTTATACAAGGGTTCAAAATAATCCTAGAATTAAAGCTTTAGCTTCACATGTTTAGAAAATCCAAGAGAATATATACATATATCAGCACAATCATAGAACAAGAGAGAAGGCAAGGAAAATGGAGAAGAAAAACCAAGATTTGAAGCCAAAATCTCTTCCAAACTTTAATCCCTTGCTCCAAGCTCCTCCAAGACCCAAACCCTAGTACACAAAGCCCCCAAGAATTCCCAAGAAGTGATAAATGTCAGGCTCCATTGATTTCTCCCCTTTAAAACCTAAATTTTCCGTCCAAATGAAGTTGTGCGTTTTGCTGTCGCGACTGAGCTGCGGCCCAGAAATTTGAGCTGCGACTCAATTTACTTCTGTGATGAAATGACCTGCGGCCCTGTTTTTGAGCTGTGGCCCAGTTTGGTTCTGTCATTTTGCTGTCAATTTGCTGCAGAATAAGCTACGGCTCAAAACAGAGTGGGATGCAGCTCATTTCTTTTCTAAAAAAATTCAGTTCTTCTATTGCAAATGGAGTTTTCTATCTATGATTTGGCCCCACTTTGATCATCTTTGAATTCTCAAATGGCTTGATTTTGATTCTCTTACCAAATCATACCTTGCAAAATAATAAATTTGATAAGCTCATAATAAACAAGGATGAAAGCCCAAAAATACACACAATTGAGCAATAATGTACAACCAAAACATCATGCACATTTTCTTATCTTTGAGTATCCAAAAGATGTACAAATTCTTGAAAAATGTATAAAATCCAATGGAAAATGTTCCAAAAGACATGAATTTCAAGAGGTTAACATTGCCCATGAACACTTGAACAATGGAACCATGAAACGACCTTGATAATTAAGTTTAATTATATCAACAAGTCTTCCATAATAAGGAACTCCTCTGAACTGCATGGTATTATCTCTACTGCTCGCATAACTTCTAGTCCTGAATGTGCCAAAAATGCCCGAGTTTTGAAACCGTTGACATTGTATACTGTAAACCTTCTTGCTTGGTTTAGTGGTCCGATTGCAAGAGCTTTCAAATCAGGAGAGTGTGGAAGGTTATCATTCATAATTCAACGTGCGAAACATGAAAGGAATTCTCTGTGGACTCTCTTATCAACCTCAGCCGATGTGTTCATCCGGATCCTCAGTTGATGTTTGACATGCTGAAGAGCTCACCGAATGGGGTAAAGTTATAGCAGTGCCGCCTCAGGCCCTCTCTTCAAGAAACTTAAGGACCAAGGGGATAGTGGGAGCTACCCCCGAGTGTCGTTCTCTTGAGGAGCCTAAAATGCAAATGATAACCTAGTAGCTAGATGCAAACTTGACAAAGCGGGTAAAACATTTTTTTGTTGATTTTAGGTATAAACTTTGTGTGAAAAGTGTTGTATGTTCAAGAAAAAATTGAGATTGGATTTAACGGGAGATTTGGATTAAAAGGGATAATTATTCTTGGTAAATGGAACCTTCGGGAATCATTGCTTCTTAAGATTTTTGGGAGTTGAAAAATGGCCAATTTCCTAAAGAACCCTAGAGGAACCCCTCTAGGCTAGGCTTAGATTAATTTAACTAACGCCGGAACCCCGCATGTTAATTAACTTAATCTAAGTTGATTAAGCACTTAACCCAATTAAATCTATTAATCGTAAGGGACTATTAATCCTACAACCGGGACCCCGAATTGCAACCAAATTAGCCTATTAATTCCAATTTATTGGTGGAACCCCATCCAATAACTTGAACCCAATAGGTTGAAGTCCAATGTCACTCAAGCAATTAGTAGATTTACTTGCCAATTTCTAAACATAAATACTTGACACCATGATCCACTAAACAAGAATCCTCATTTAGCACAAGATTTTAACAAGAAAACATATATTAAATGATGAACCCATACAAATAAAATATGCTCAAGTCAATAAGTTCAATGTCAAAGATACATACAAAGAAAATAAACAAGATAGGTTGTTTCTACCACTCTCATACAAGATATAGAATAAGCTGACAACCAAATGCATAAAACAACTCCTAGAACCCTAGAAAAATTGTAATACACAAGAGGAAGAGAGAGTGGAGAACAACACTCCCCTTTGAAGCTTCAAGCTCCTCCCTTGAGCTCCATCACCAAGAACAAATGGGCTTAGCTGCTGCCTTTCATAGGAGAAGCATCAACCAAGGTGGAGGAATGGTCGAAGCCATGGATATTGGGTGGAGAAGAAGGTGGAAGATGAAGATGAGATGAGAGAGTTGAGAGGATTAGGGTTTAGGAGGATGTGTGGTGAACCAAATCTGCCTTCTAGGGTTTAGATTTTAGTATTTATAGGTCCAGGAATCGGGTTAAGTGAGTGGGTATTGAGTTGGATCCAAATCAGGCCCGAAAAACGCGTGCTGATTTTCTGCAGAACACGAGTTTCGCCGTCATCTCGCTGCGGCGAGGTGCATTGCTCTCTGCCTCTTCAGGGTTCTTCTCGCCGTGGGCTCGCCGCGGTGAAGCCACGGCGAGCCAACTTCCTTTCTGCCTCTTTGGGGTGCCCTCGCCGTGGCTTCAGATGATTCTGCCCCCTTATTTGGCCTTCTTCTTCGTCTGGAATCCGATCTTTGGTCCTTGCTCGACCCTGTAAGTAAAAATAAGACAAAACCAAGATCAAATAGCCCTATAAATTAGTCAATGCAATTAATCTACAATTATGGCTAATTAATCTAATTTTACACTCATTTCACTTGAGAGTTTGAGATATTTAATTAGACATTATTAGACCAAACTTGCATCTTAATCATGTTAATCGCCTCAAATTAAGCATATAAAGGTATTACAAATCAGTGATTTTGTCACATGCCTTCTAAATTCCCTACAAAATTTAGTAAGTGAGTGAAATGCCGAATTGCATTATGTTGTAACAAAATGTAAGCCTACATGAGTGTGTATTAATTCATACCGAAGGAATGGAGCCTCATCCCCCAATTTATCAAGACATGTTGGTGTGTGACAAATCTCTGATTTGTATGGTTTTTATATGCCTAAATTGAGGAAATTAACATGATTGAGATGAGATATTGGTCCAATAATGCTTAATGTAGAACTTAGACTCTTAGGTGAAATTAGTGTTAGATTAGGGTTAATTAGCCATAATTGTAGATTTATTTGTATGAATTGGTTTATAGGGCTATTTGATCCTTATTTACTCTTGTCTTCACTTGTAGGGTCGTTCAAGACCAAAAGATCGGACCCGGGATGAAGAAGAAGGCAAGACAAAAGAGCAGACACAAAGTGACTTCGCCACGGCGAGTCAGACGGCGAGGAAGCCCATATCCAAGCAGAGAAGAATGTGGCTCGCCGTGGCTTTCGCCGCGGCGAGCCGACGGCGAAAAGGGCCTCTAAAAGGCAGAGTTGAAGTGAGCTCACCGTGGCTTTCGCCGCGGCGAGCCCATGGCGAGAATCGTTCTGCAGAATTCCAGAACGCGAATTTCGGGCCTGATTTGGATCCAACTTGAAACCCACTCACTTGACCCGACTTGGAAAAGATAAAACACGAAATACACACTCCCTTAGGGCAGATTTGGCTCACACTTCACAATCCCAAGCCCTAGCTCTCTCCTCTCCATCTCCATCTTCATCTTCTTTTTCACTTTTCTTCCTTCATCCATGACTACCACATCCTTCTTCCTTCTTGGTGGTTCCTCTATGAAGAGTAGCAGCTAGGCCCCACCATTCTTGGTGGTGAGAGCCAAGGGATGAGCTTGAAGCTTCAATAGGGGAGTTTTCCTAGTTCTAATCCTTTCCCATTGGTTGTATTTATGCTTTTCTAGGTTTCTAGGGTTGCATTTATGACATTTTGGTGGGTTGTATTAATGGCTATTGCATTTGGTTGAGGTGCATCTATGGCACTTATTTGGATGCATTTATGACATTAGGGTTAGAACTTATGTTTGTATTTATGTTGTTTCCTTCTTGTATAATGCTTGACATTGCTACTTATTAGCTTTGAGTTTAATGAAATTTATGGGTTCATAGTTTTGTTATTCTCTTAGTGAAAATTATGTGCTAATGCAAGGTGGCTTGGTTAGTGGATTGAGAATGTTAAGTTGTTTGCTTAAGGGAGATGGCATAAGAATTAATTGGTTGTGTTGAGACATTGGGTAAACACTCTCTAGGTCCTAATTTGTTGTATGGGTGGCCATCAATGGACTAGGGTTTAGGGAGAAATTTAGAGAAATTATGGGGTGGCCCAAATTGTGGATTTAAAGTCTTGCATAATCAATTATTTCTTGATTTTGAACTTAATCAACTTGGGTTAAACAAGTAATGTGCGGGGTTCCGGCATTAATTAAGTTAACCCAAGCCTAGCCTAGAGGGGTTCCTCTAGGGTTCTTTAGAAATCAAACAAACTCCCCAAAAACCTTTTGAAGCAATGATTCCCAAAGCTTTCATTCATCAAGAATGACCTTTATCCCATTTTCATCCAAATCTCACTTTTAACTCTAATCTCTTACTTTACCTTTGCACATACTAAACTTCCTATCAAAACCAAACAAAAACATGCTTTTTACCCGCCTTTTTAAGTTTTCATTTTAGCTATTAGATACCATATTACACTAGGCTCCTTGAGATCGACACCCTGGGTTAGCTTCCACTATCCCCTCGGGTTTTAATTTCTTGGAGAGCGGACTCGAGGCGGCACTGCTCCGAACCTAACATCCTTAATCAATTCACGAGCTCTTCAGTGTGCTAGTAGCTTCTCTATTGCAGTTAATATGAAATTTTCACTTCCCCCCACTGCCTTACCAACAAGAGGGATTAAGACCTCATCAGGTGAAATGCTAGATTTAGGGCAATCATCTACATGAGATAGATAGTTGAAATATGTCTCTATGTCATCGAAATATGTCTCTTTTGCTTTATTTCTAACATAGGATTTCAACTTGCCAAGAAACCTGTTAACATATCAGTAATAGTTTAATTAGGAAGTTTGGATGTGATAATTATAAATAAAATAGTTACATACCTCTCCATCGGATATATCCATCGATACTGCACTGGCCCGGCTAACTTGGCTTCATGGACAAGGTGGATCGTTATGTGAACCATGACGGTGAATAAATGATGGAGAGAGGATTATCTCCAAATGACAAAGTGTCACAGAAATTTTTTGTTGCAATTGATCTAGTTCATCGATCACCAAAACCTTTGAACACAGCTGTCGGAAGAAAGTGCACAGACCAACCAAAACGATGGATACATCTGGAGGAAGTGTATTTTTAATGGCCATTGGAAGTAGCTGTTGCATTAGAAACGTGAGTCATAACTCTTAAGAACAGCAACCTTGCGGGCATGCATATCAATGCAACGTGACACGTTGCTGAATATCCATAAGGAGCTTTGATATTTTTCAAGGTCACTAAGAAGATGCCCTTGTTGTGCTTCATGAGAGTGAATTTAGTAGGCCGAAATTTGTCATTATCATCTGACCAAACATCTTAACAGACTCCCATGTCATATAGATCTTTCCTTGCTTGAATATGATCTTTAGACTTCCCTGGTTCATTGAGCAATGTATATAACACATTATCACACACATTTTTTCAATGTGCATGACATCAAGACTGTGACGTAATAGATTGGAATGCCAATATGGAAGAGTGAAGAAAACGCTTATCTTGCGCCATTATTGATAACTCCTAGAAATTCATGTCATTTGAGCATATTTTCCTTGAGTTTTATTCAATCATTGATAAATTTTGGATACTCAAGATAGGAAAATGTTCATTTGATTTTTGGTTGCACATCGTTGTATATTTTTATAAATTTTGATTATTTTTATAGTTAGTTTCTTATATTGTTTTATGTAATTTTTATAAGAACATTTTGATGCAATAAAAAAGAGATTATAGCCCCTCCAACAAGCTCCCAAGTGAACAAAAATAAGAAGAAACCAGAGCAAAGTACCAGAATAAAGGGGACTTCGCCATGACCTCGCCACTGCGAAGTCATGGCGAGAACCATTCATCTCTATCCTGTTTTGGTGGCCTCGCCGTGAGCTCGCCACAGGAATAAGTTCTGGAACTTTCGGTAGCTCGCCGCGGCGAGGTGACGGCGAGCGGACGCTGATACTACGCGTTTTGACAGAAAGACGGGCTGAAGTGAAATAAAAGCTAGGGCTTCGAGCTTATTCAGGATTCTTCGACTTTTGGGACATTTTGGGAGTGTTTTGCTCTGCTAGGGCTTGGAGCTTGGTGGGGATTGAGCTTGGGCTTGGAGCTTCGAAGAGATTTGGGCTTCCTCTCTTGGTTTATCTCTTCCATCTTCATTCTCTTCTCTTGTTCTGTTTTGTAATGTTGTATATATATGCTCCCATGGAGTTGTAGATTATGAGTAGCTAAATACTTTGATTCTAGGATTATTTTGAACCCTTGTATCTATTGATACTTGATTCCTCCTCTTATGTTGTGATTAATGATATCTATGTGCTTATTTTACTCTGTTCCTAATGCTTCTAAGTGCTTGATCACCATTTAGATGTTGGTTCACTTGATTTATGACTTGAGAGATCTAGATTGAGTAAAGAACTTGGGTAAAATAGTGCAAGAACCTGAAGTTTGCATGGATGGATGGTTTTTTTGGTAAGATAGAGATATACTTGCTAGCCTTGCATAGTCACATTAGGGTTGGAGCGTGATAATTGGGTTTTATTAACTTGTAGCAAGAGATTGTGTAATTAATAAGACTAAACACTTGTTCTTGACTTGAGAGAGCGTTTACAAGTACTCTATGAACCCTAGATTAGCACGTGGTGTCATTGAGAGCTTCTTTGAGGGGAGGTTAATTGAGTTTTAAGAAGTACAAAGAGGGATAGATAATCTTAGGACCCATTTTATCCTTGAAGTTGGAGAATCACTTGTGTGTAATTTTATTTTCATTTAATATATGTTTACTTTCTTAGTTAATTTTCAATCTCAACATTTGTATCACTCAAATTGGGCAAGAGTGTGACAATCATTGTTTGACCGGGTTTTTGACCAAATCCTCGTGGGAACAATACTTTACTCACTATTTTATTACTTGGCGCGACCCATGCACTTGCGACACAGGGCGAACAATTATTGAGGCTCAGAAGATGATGACCTATTGGCCTTCCTACCCACATTCGCAGAATCAATAGGCTTTCCAAATTTGAATTCAACATCGGCAAGCTGCTCTAAAGTCTCTATACTAGATAATATTTTTGGCACCGCTCTTTTCTCCTGTTTCCCATTAAAATGCTTGCATTGCAATATGAACTTGTGTCCTCCGTCTAGAAAACGTCAATGATAAAAGTGGCAGAATGAATAAGAGGGGGTGAATTGTGCTAAAACAATTTAGGGAATTAAGACACAAAGCTTATACTGGTTCAGCCCAACTCTTAGACTACGTCCAGTTCTCCAACCTCAGTTGGGTTCCACTAAACTTCAAGATTAAATTAGGCTCTCCATTGCCTTTATAGGTGATCACTCAGTAAGAACTCTATCTTACAGATCACTCCCCCTTACAACTTGTAAGATTACAACCTACTCTTAAAATCCCACTATCTTAAGAGTAAACCTCACTTGAAATGTGATTACAGAAAACTTGTTCACTCGATGAATAGATTGTGATACACACTGAAGTACAATGACAGTTAATGAATATATTTGAGAGTAGGTGAGTATTGAATGCAGTAAGTAAAACTAAAGGTATAATCAATGTAAGCAATCAATGTTCTTCACCAACTTCTTCATCAAGGATTTTATATTGGTTTCTGAAATTCTGCTCGTTGATGAAATTGTAGCTGTTGCTTGATCTAAGATAAGAGATGATTATAGATGGAGTGTTGAGATGAATGTGTTTTGGGTAGCATTAACTCCTTTGTACTGGGTTTTCCTAAGATTTTCTCTCTTAATTAATCACAGAATGTAGTTGTTGTGCCAAACGGCTCTAATGGCAGTTTTGTGTGTCTAATGATAACTTCCTAAAGTAGACCTGAACACTTTCTTTACTTGAAAGCTTAAAATAGGCTAACTATTGAATTTGAATCAAAACCTATCGCCACTTCAATCACTGATCTCTGATTGATCACATATCTATCATAAATCGATCACAACCTGCATAACTTAAATATAAGTTAGAAAATATTTCACCTGATTGATCACAGAAGTCCCTGATTGATTAGGCTTATATAATTGATTACACTCAGATTACACGTATTTCCCTAATCGATTACTCACTACTCTTTGATCGATTATGATTCAATTCACTAATCGATAAAGCTTAGATTAAAATTAAATTACACGTTGAACTTTCTGATCGATTACAAGTGAGGTCTGATCGATTAGGTGCTACAGTTCGATCATACCAAGTTACTTCTATTTCTCTGTTCGATCACACTAAGATTACTTAGTTCATTTTTACTACCCTGGTCAATCACAGGGGAACCCTGATCGATTAGGAGCCTAAGTTTCAAACTTCTATGCATTCTAATATACCTCTGATCTATCTCTGATCTATCCATGATCGATCAATACCGTAGATCCTTAAGTGATAATCTAATCCTGATCGATTGGGCAATACTTAGCATTTTCTATCATATTGTTTCTTAGTTATTCCTAATCTATGTCAAACCTTTCTTTATGCCTAAGTTATGTTTAGTTATCATCAAAACTCATTATTCTAATAGATGACCCAGGAAACACCACTTGTGGCTGTGTGTGAGAGCCAGACGAACATTTCTTGGATCAGCAGAAAATGAGGGGATTTCATGTCGAATGATTTCCATGCTTCTGCGTCACGTGAATGTCGTTTTCCATGCTTCGCTGCGTCACGTGGATGTCTTAACTTGCCATCCAGATTCTTGTCAAAGCTATGCCACCTCATGTGCTCAGCCGTTTTAGAAGATATGAACAACCTTTGTAATTGAGGCTTCAAAGGAAAATATCTGAGAATCTTTGCTGGCTTCTTCTTTTTCCTTTTCCCCTTTCACACTGGCCTATATCTAGAAGCATTACACTGCTTACATGTCTCTCTTTCAGCATCATCTCCCCAGCACAACATACAATCATTCGGGCATTTATCAATTTTTTCGTAGTTTAATGCAAGCTTATTTATAATCTTTTTTGCCTCATAAAACGATGTAGGGATTTCTGCATTGGGGAATGCATCATGTAATAACTCAAGAATCATAGATATACCTTTATTAGTCATTCCACATATGCACTTTATATGATATAATTTAACAAAAAACAATAATTTAGAATATTTCTCACAATTAGGATATAAAGACTTATCTGCTTCGTCCATTAACTGGTAAAACTCACGAGCCGCGTTGTTCCTATAAAACACTGGGTCAGATCCTTCTGCTTCTTGATTTATGTTATCATTGTGAACACCAAAAACGTCATGGACAACATCATTCATCGAGTCATCACCACCACCTAATTGAATCGTTGCTTGAGAACTTTCAGCGAACGGATCATCAACCATATCAGGTGTTTCTCCATGTAGACACCAAAACGTATATTCTTCAGGAAATGGCTTCACAATTAAATATTCTCTAACAATTTGTCATGGATGCCACTTCTTACACTTGCATTTGAGACATGGACATAGGATATTCCCATTAACACAAGCATGAGTTGTAGCAAAATTTAAGAAAACATTCAATCCATCCAAATAGGTCGAACTCGTTCGGGGAAACTTTATCCATTACTTATCCATGCTTTGATGATAACATTCTAGATAAAAATACGTGAGAAAAGTATAAATTTGTGTTTTTACAAAATCACCACCATCGTCTACCATATATATACTGGTGAAAATGCCAATGTTCGACATTTTGTAACAGTTTAAACTATTACAAAACTATGACCGTTGGCTGTAATACATGTTGGGCAATGTTTGTCAAGGTTTTGGACCCAAAACTGTGAAAAAACAGTGACAGTGGGCCTCTTCTCATGGTTATAACAGTGACAGAGCCCTCTGTCACGTTTTCACACCTACTATATAACACCCCCAACTTTTTTTACACACACTCCTCCGATCTCCTCCCTCTGATTTTTCATCTTCCATTGTTTATTGCATCTTTTTAAGGTAGTATATCTATAGTTTAATTATGCTATATATATATTTATTTTATTCACATAATTTGAATTTATATCATTTGGTTCTAATTTTTTAATTTTTATTTGCGGAGTGTCTATTTTTTATTAATGATAATGATAATTATTCTTCTATGCAAAAATGCATTAACCATTAGTTTTCCAAAAAGTTGACATTTAATCAATTAAAAATTATATTGATAAAAAAATCAATTAAAAATTATTGATAATTAATATTTTAATTAGATAAAAATCCATTACATTTTAAAAATATTGCAACAAATAATTTGGTACGCAAACTAACACTCATTTATAAGAAACATGGACTAATTTTTTATTTCTTTAAAAAAGTTGGGACTCTTTGTCACGGTTACGTCAGAAAGTGTCACGGTTTTAAAAAACCGTGACAAGTCTGTCAAAACCGTGACAAGCTCTTGTCACAGTTCTTTCATAAACCGTGACAAATTCTTTAAAAATGGCTTATTGCTTCGGGTTTTGGACCGGATTTGTAACGGTTTTTCATAATAACCGTTACAAACTTATACCCGATTGTCACGGTTTTTTTAGTGTGTAACGATTTGGAAAAACCATTACAAACCGCTTTGCCACGTATGGTTTTGTAACGGTTATAACAACCATTACACACGTGTTTATAATGGTTAAAACCATGACAGATACACGGTTTTAACCATTACAAACCCACGTTTTCTTTGTAGTGATTGGGCACCAATTAAATACACAATATAACACTCATTAATCGTGAAAAGAGAAAGATGTTCGAGCATCAATCCATATAAAGCTCCAAAATAAATCTAGAAAATGAGTTTAGCTAGACATAAAGGAAATAAACTCAAAATTCACAAATTAACTAGCTACTTATCAATAAAATCATCTCAACAACATCCCAAGCCAGAAACAAACAATAAAATAGAAGGAAGAAGAAAAGTAACAAGAAAATTTTTAGAAGTCTCCCTAACAATGGTGTTCTTTCTCTCCTTCCTTTCAAGCTAGCTTGCATCCTATCTCCTATCTCTATTTGATGGAATTCTGCTTTGTTCCTTATGGGTTTTCTTTAGCTCAATAGTCTCCACAGTTCTCTCGTCCTCACGTGAAGATGATGAACCAAACCCCATAGATCCCTCTCTCCCTCGCTCTGGTTCTCACCCTAGTTCACGGAAGAAAACAATGTGAAGATGAAGATGATAATGAACAGTGAAGTCCGTCTTTTCTTCCCCCGTGAATGTGTTCTCAGTTTTTTTATATATACTAACTGGCAGTCAGCACCTAATTTGGATCCTATTACCAGATATCCGAACAACTAATAACTTTAGTTTCGGGGTTCGTAGCTTTCCCTCCCGACATAAGCATCTCCTCTAGGACTCGAACTGGAGACCCTAAGGAATCTAACAGGGCCTTACACCGCTAGACCAATTTTGTGTTGGTATCAATTTTGCTTTTAGGTCTTTCTTTTGCCCTTTCTCTAAACGTGTCACTTTAGTGGTCTTTTGGGTCAACTGACTTTCTTCAAAAATTAATTCCGATCCTCAAAGGCATGGTATCTGCAAGTGAAAGGAAAGGAACAAAAATAAACTGAAACAAAATAAAATCATTTATAATAATAACTCTGCAACAACCGAAAAACTTTTAGATATTTCCTTTGCATTTTCTTTTCTTTTTATATCATAATATTTAACTTATTTTTATTTTATTTTAAATTTATGATAGTTACAGTAAATCCAACAAATGATGCAGCAATTTGATATCTTGTCAAAATATTAAGCAAATATATAACTTTATTTAGTATTAATGATTCCCCAAATATATCAAAATATATCTCAAATCTAATTACAAATGGGGAGTCATCAAAATTTTTTTAAATGAGATGAAAAAATTAGCTTATATAGCGTGTGGAAAAAGAAAATAGAAAAATGGGGGCTTAAGGTCAACTTTTGCCCAGGATGTAACCGCAAAAGAGCACTGAGTATCCGGAAGTAACTTGAGGAGCATTTTTGCCCTGAAAGTGTCCAAATAGTAGCAAATTTACCCCCACCATTTAAAATGTTAACTTTAACCGTTAAATCCTACTTTTTGACCTATTAGTATTGACATGACTCTGTCACCATATGCATGTCATCATTGTAAGGTTCATTGCGCCAAAAGTAACCAACAATGAGTGTTTTTACTCAGCAAGTAACCATTAAAGAGCGTTTTTGCCTCGGAAGTAACCGCAAAAGAGCACTTGTGTATGGATACTTCCAGGGCGAAAACGCTAGGCAAAAATGGACCTTGAAATAAATGGTCGAGCTACGTCAGCATTGGTGAGTCAAAAAGTAGAATTTAATGGTTAAATTTAACGTTTTAAATGATAGGACTAAATTTGCAACGATTTGGACACTTCAAAAAAAAATACTTCTCAAGATACTCAATACTCTTTTACGATTTTCTTAGGAGTAAAAGCAAACCTTAACCCAATAAAAATGGAAGAGGAAGCATCACTGAGTTGAAAAGGGGAGAAATGTTAGGGGTTTTAGAAGATGGGACTAGGGGTAGGTGGCAAGCTAGCCTGCCACCTTCTGTTTGCATAATATGTTTTTTTTTTAAAAACAAAAAAGTCATGTAGAACTTGTTTGTTACGTGAACAAGTTCTGTACAAAATTAAAAAATCACTCAGAAGGTGAATGATTTCATGCGTAGGATATTGATAAATATTTTTGGAAGTGTATGATATCAGTAAACTGTTTCACTGTGTATTATTTGACCCAAAATGCCACAAAATTCCATCAACTTCTGGTATACGTAGCTATTTGTGCGCGCGCGCTCACACAGATATATATATATATATATATATAAATATTAACCCCTGACATATCGAAATCTGAGCATTTAACTCATTTATCAATAAACTTCATGCCATTACTTTTGCCATTTGATCACACACGAAAACTGTCATGTCAGATTATCGAAGATGATTGAACATGTTTGATGTTATATGACAAAAAGTTTTAATTACAATATAAAATCTTCTATAAAACTTTTTAAATAATTGCATATAACGGTTGTGACATTCCATAATTTAAATCTAACCTCTTTAAAGTTTTGTTGGTTAACAGTAAATCTCTTATCTTACTTTGTTTCCATCTAATGTAATTCTTACGAGCACACTCCTCTTTATTTTTGTTTATTTAAGTTCAAATTTACACCTTAATATGACCACTCACGAACTAATGCCCCTTTATCTAGAAACAATGTTGTCATTTTCGCTAAAGAAATATTTTTCTGTTGTAATCTTATAAAATGGGGCAGAGTAGTATTTCAGAGATGAGTACGTTATAAATAAGGACAAAGAGAGCACATATATTGCAAGCCTTTTTAAAACAACAAGTATTGCACCCAAAATTATTATCGAAGAGATTAAATCTCAATACTAAATCAAAGAGACATTCACTCCTCACTGAACTGACATAAATTCATCAGTTGTCTAAAGCGACGAGTCTTGTGTTGATCACTCTATCTAACTCATTCATAAATCTCTCCATGACTTCATCAGGTAAACATAAAGGTACAGCTATACCTTCTTGTCCTTGAGCATTCTTATACGAAAAATAAAAGACACCCACTTTGAACGCATTAGACAAACCTCCATATACAGCCTTTCCCCACCCATAATCAACATCACCATATCCAATTCGGGTCCCATCCGTCACACATAACAACCCTTCACCCTTGAAAACTGGCCGTCCCTTAATTACCATGAAATCAGCCAAAGAGTGCATGTAATCTTCACTCACTTCTTTTTTCACTTTCTTCACTAATTCTAAAGCATATCCCAATGGGTTCTTTTGAAGTTCCCCGGCAGTGGTCACAGCCATCGGCATTGCAATGGCATTGCCATAATAACCATTTGGCAAAGGAGGGTTGAATTTGGAACGAGCATTCACAGCAAATGTGATACGAACTTTGTCATCATCAAGAAGTTGTAGAGCCATTGTACGACACCTCCATAAGAATGCAGTGATGATATCAAACTTAGAAGAAGATTCTTGAAGATGGTAAGGGATTTGAGTGCGAATTGAAGCAACTTCGTTAGGTCCAAAGAAGAAAGAACGGTAAACCATGTTTTGTGAAGGGACAGTAGTTCTTTTAGCATTAGAGACTTCTTCATAGTCACCATGCATGCAAGTAACACGTGGCGGGTCTCGAGCGTTTAAAAGCTCTCTTTGCCAGATTGGTAGAATCGAAGGCTGACATGCACCGCGAGCAATTTCTCCTAATGCGTTCATAAATTGAACTATACCAAATCCATCACACATGGTGTGATTCATGCGCAGCGCAAAGATAAAACCATCGCATTTGAGGCGTGTAACCTAATAATAGATTTGGAGAGTTGTTAATGTTATTTTATTCAAAAAAAAGTGGGACAAAATATATTTTAAATAGTATGATATTGAATAAAAACTTAATTAATAATTCATCAAATGCCTTGTAAAAATGATAACTTATGTGCTCTGGAAAATATATATATTATGTCTTATAATAACATAAGTACCTTCCATTATTTTGTCAAGAACTATTATAAAAGTACTTCGCAGCCCCGGGTCAAATACCAAAAATAATTTAATAGCTAGTGAAAGAGATTTGAATCTTCAATTTTTTGTTTCACGTTTTAAATCTTTTAACCTACTCAAAGTACAATAAATAATTAAAGAAAAATATTTTAATTGATAAGATCGGATCAATTTGACTCAATATATTAAGGAGCCTTTGGGGTCAGGCTTAATCATTTTTTCGCAACATGTATTTATAAATTATAAGGTCAGCTCTCCTCCAATAATAAGACTAAACTAAAGAGAAGAGTCGTACACAAGTGAGCTCCTGGTTTCATTTGGTTCACTATTTTCTCATCTCTCATTTCATTTTCAATCAATAGTTAAAAGGAACCAGAATCATTTGTGTGCACCTATACCATCCAACCAACAGCTGAACACTAATTTTTATTTTTTTATTGAGTAAAGGTTGATAAAATAGACTTATTGTAAATAGATTTTGGATATTATGTATTGTATCAAGTAGGAAGAGAGTTAAAGGGATAAGAAATATATTTTCACATTTTGCAAAAATAGTATGAATAATGGAAATTGAGGTTATACCCACACGCTAAAGTATAACTTTACTGTAAATTAATATTAAGTTTTAGTGTAATCAATCAGATTTATGAAGTATATTCTCGGTACCTAAATATTATTACTATTATTGGTCTTATTAATTCGATGAATTCAAATGGTATCTCTGCAATTTATTAAATGTTGGCATATTAATATTTAGTTCAAAATTTATGAATTAAATAATGCTTAAACTAAAATCTAATGAAGATGTATTATGATCTAAACTTTGAGTATTAACGTCATCATTAAAAAAAATACAAAAATACTATATTTAATGATTGAATTCTAAGTATGTTTTATCAAAATAAATGACAATTTCAAAAATAATATATATGGTCACATGTGATTGGAGAACTTGACAAAAATATATAAAAAAACATGATGTAAGTATTTTCCTAATAAACATACAGTTTTCGAGAATTTAAAATTGATGTTTTGGTCCAGCAACGAAAATCTTGTTTTGTTATAAAAACTAAAAAGTAGTGCAGCGACCTAGTGATATGAAAAAAAATTAACCAAGATCCAGGTCGATGGAAAATAAAGAACATGCAAGATCAAAAGTCAAAAACATAAATGGCTAACTATTACTACTGTTTTATATATATATAACAACTATTACTACTATATATACTCTAATCTTTATTTTCTTTGAGAAAAAAGAAAAAGGAGAAGAAGAATATCTTACCTGAATAAGGAGAAGTGGAGTGTTAAGAAGATCTGAAGTTCCTGGTACATTGTAAAGAAGCTGTTCAAAGCAAGGAAAAGGAGGATGAAGATCACCAAAATCATCAAGAGTGACGTCAGCATTGGCCTCGACGAAAACGACGCCGTCACCGGTACAGTCCACCATGAGTTTCCCATTATGCCCTTGCCGTAGCCTACCGGCGAAGGGATAGTAAAAGACAAGAGTCTCAGCCAAAGCTTTTCTAATAATCTCAACTGCATCTTTTCCTTTCATTGAAGGATGGCCACTATAGAACTGTATCACTGGAGTTTGGACCCGGAGACTCCCTTGGTCGTCGATGTCCGACAAAAGCTTCACCTCTCGCGGCGTCGCCTTCGCCGGAGCCACCAGCTCCGGCTGACACCGATGCACTGTGAACGAAAGACTTGATGGTGCCAATGAAGACATTGTTTGGTTGGTTGCTGGAGACTATGGAGGCGTACGTTTATGTTAAGAAGGACTGGCTAGCTAGAATATCAGCTTCATGTGGAGAATTTCTTTAAAAGAAAAAATTAAAAAAAAAGGACAGTTCTAAGAGGATGATAAGGGGGCAGGTCATTATAAAGTATAAACACATGTGGCGTGCATAATAATTAATTTGGCTGAATGAGATGATATATTTGGCTGGCCGTATATATATAAGGACCGACCAGAATAGAACCTTTGTGTGAAAATAAAATTTTAAAAAATTGAAATACTTAAACAATAGATGTAATAATTATTCCAGCTAAAGAGTTGTATCTGAAAATTAATACCCCCATGTGGTTAATGTAAAATTAAATTGACTTTTTATAAGATATTATGGAAACTATAAATATAAATGAACATAATAGAGAGCGTGCAGTAATTTGGTATTTTGAAATGTTGATGTTTTTACAAAATTGCCCCCCACAAACATTTGTTTTGAGGGAAGAAAAAAAGAAAAGAAAAGAAAAAGCCCCTTGTCAAAGCATTTATCATACCCGGCCGCCTGTCGCCTGTGGGATGTGGCCATCAACCTCTTTAAAATACTCCGTGTATATATATATATATATATCTGGAATAATGAAGGGAGTCTTGCATTATTTTGTCAAGGCCTACATCATAGCAATTGGTAACGTACAAAAAAAAAATAATTTAATAGCTAGCCATAGAGATATGAATCTTTTGATTTAATAATATATGTGAATTTTGATGGATTGAAAATGAGAGTCAGACGATCAGATTGGTAATGAAACAGGATTAGGCATGAGATTTTAAAATATCAATTGCTTTTAAGTAATATTTGCTTTACTTTTATTTTATAACTAATTCCAAATTATAAAAAGACTGTAGTATCCTTATTTATTAAAAAACACCCTCTCCTTGCATCTTCAAAAGCTTCACTTTTAGCTTGCATTTTCTTTAACATCATTTCATTCTACATTGTTTGTTAGTTGGAAGGTCGTCGAGTTGTGTTGATTCATCTTTATGTAGCATGTTGAAGTTCTCATTTATGCTTTACTTACCATTATGGTTAAACTTTTAAACTTCTCTTTATCCGGGAGTACAAAGGTTTAAGTGTGGGGGAGTTGATCATTGGATTTATGTTGCTTCGATATGCTAAATGATGCTTTTAACATAATAGAAATGCAATATTGGTCCATTTGTGTTTATTAGATAACTTAGACTCTTAGGTTAATTTAGCATGAAATTAGGACTAATTAAGCCATAATTGGAAATTAATTTGATTTATTAATTTCTAGGGCTTGTTGATTCTTATTCAATTTGATTTTTACTTGTAGGGTCACCTGAGGACAAAAAATGTAGGATTCCGAACAAAAGAAGCTAAATTAAAGGCCGCAAATTTTGGATCCTCGTTGTGGGACACAGCAAGCAAAGTTCTAAAAAGAAAAAATTAAAAAAAGAGCCCCTTGCTATGGCCCCCACACTGAGGACCACGGTGAGGTTGTGACAACAAAAATTCCAGATGCGATTTTCGGATCCAAATCGGGTTATACTCGATATCCACTCTTCTAAACTAGTTTGGGAAGCTATTAGGTCAAAGATTGAAGCTCATTTTCAAAGATTTGGAGTCTCAAACCCTAACCTCTCATATTCACTCTCATTCTCTCAACTCTCTCATTCCTATCTCTCTCATCTTCCCTCAAATCTCCATAGCATCCACTCTCATCTCTCTTGTTGGTGACTTGTATATTGATGACTCCCTATATTTAATAGATTTTTAGGAGTGGAGCTTGAAAATTGGGTTTTATTAATTATAGCAAGAGATTGTGCGATTAATGAGATCAAACACTTGTTCTTGACTTGAGAGAGCTTTTACAAGTATTCTGTGAATCCTAGATTAGCACATTGTTTCGTTGAGAACATCTTTGAGAGGAGGTTAATTGAGCTTTAAGAAGTACAAGGGGGATACATAATCTTAGGACCCATTTTATACTTGAAGTTGAAGAATCACTTGTGTATAATTTTATTTTCATTTAACATTTGTTTATTTTCGTAGTTAATTTCTCAATCTCAATATTTGACTTACTCAAATTGGGCGAGAGTGTGACAATCATTGCTTAACCGAGTTTTGGACCAAATCCTCGTGGGAATGATACTTTACTTATCACTTTATTACTTGGCGCGACCCATGTTCTTGCGGTGATTCGAACAGCCATTATCAATGCTTGATTGTTCTATTAAGAGTTTACTTTGTGTTTTTCATATGAATTATAGATGGAAGGTCATGCCAATCGTTTAGATTTGTTCAGCACTCGATTGAAGGTTCAACACTTGATATATGCTCAGAAACCTATAGATAGTTCATCCTTAAGGATAACTGATTGGTGAGCAGTCCATCGATGGTTCTTAACTTAGTTTTCAAAACTGTTTCAAAATGTTTTATAAGTTAAGAGACCTATAATTTTCTTAGCCTAAATCATGTTTAATTATCATCAAAAGTTCAACACAACTAATTAAGAGGCATTAATCCTTGGTGATGGAGGTAATTAGCATGAGCTTGGAGCTTCATTAGGGGAGTTCTTTGTTCTCCTACTCTCTCTTCCTTATGTTTAAGCATGTTTAAAGGATTCTAGTGCTTGTTTCTTTATTTGGTTGTAATTTCTATAAATTATCTTTTGTTAGAGAGTGGTTGAAACATTTGTACCTTTGTTTTCATTTGTGTATGCTTGACAATTGCTCTTGATTGACTTCAACTTTGTTTAGATGTATGAATTTATCATTTTAAATAAACGTTTTAGTTAATATTATGTGCTATTTGAGGATTCTCATGTAGTAGATTATGTTGTCAAGCACTTGCATTTGTGAATTGGCTCTTCAACTTATTAATTGCATGAGTGGCATTGGGCTTCAATCCTAGAGTCGTGGTTTATTATATGGAATTCCAATAATGAATTAAAACTCTATGGTTAATTAAATGACAATTCGGGATTCTAGTTGTTGGATTAGGAGCCCTTGCAATTAGCAAATTCACTTTAATTATTGGGCTTAATGAAGAGCACCTAACCGTTGGGGTTTATATCGGTGCAGTACCGCCTCGAGTTTGCTCTCCAAGAAATTTAAAACCCAAGGGTTAGTGGAAGCTAACCCCGGGTGTCGATCTCAAGGAGCCTAGTGTAATTTGATTCCTACACTACTACAAAAAGTACTTTTAACGTCACAAATTTTGGGGGTTTTCACGTCACTTTTTCAGGGGACATTGAATCAAGTGACATGAAAAATGGACTTTTAACGTCACATAAACAAGTGACATAGAAAGTTAGAGAAACAACGTCACACATAATATTATGTGTGACGTTGTAAGTTGCTCGGAGAAACCACGTCACACATAATATTTATGTGTGACGTGGTTTCCAGGAAACCACGTCACACAAGATATCTTGTGTGACGTGGTTTCCTGGAAACCACGTCACACATAATTTATGTGTGACGTGGTTTCCAGGAAACCACGTCACACAAGAATCTTGTGTGACCTGGTTTCCTGGAAACCACGTCACACAAGATATTATTTGTGACGTGGTTTCTTTTTTTTTTAAAAAAAAAAAACGTTTTTAATTTTTCTATTCCCCGTTGATATTCAGCAATTTGAGAACAAAAACCTATTCAAACCAATTTACAAGACTTATAAAACATTTTGGCAAGTATGCAATATTTGCAGCAATTACAACGTAACAGCATTTGCAAACCAATTTACAATTGAACATTAAACATTCTATGGCAGACCAATTTACAAGACTTACAAAACCATTAAATATTCTATGGCATTTTTTGCAATTTACAATTGAGAAAAAAAGGCAGCAGATTTAATTATCAGGAAAAAAAAGGAAAAGAAGGAACCTGGATGAAGTGAAGCTGCGAACGGAGGCACGATTGAAATTGTTGAATCCGATAGGAGGAAAACAGAGCTGAAAAAAAACCTTGAACAAGTAAAAAAAAAGAACCCTATAGAAATTGCATATTTAATTACCAGAAAAAAAAAGAAAAAAGAAAAGAATAAATGAACCTACAGGTGGAGGGTGAGGGGGATGGGGGGCGTCTGGGGGGAGTTGTGGGGGGAGGGAAGGGGGAGCTGTGGGTTAGGGGGTGGGGGAGCTGTGGGCACCAGGGGGAGCTAGGGGTGTTGGAGGGGGGAGCTGTGGGCGTTGGGGGGGTAGGGAAGCTGAGGACACGGGGGTGTGGATGAGGGAGAGTTAGAGTTGATGTTTTTGTTTTGGGGGGGGTGGGGGTGGGAGACAGCTGGAGTTGATGGTTTTTATTTTGGGGGGCGCGAAATGAAAAAATTAAAGTGGGGGAGCGGGAAATAAAAAAAAAAGGAGGGGACGGGTTTTCCACGTCACACCAAAATTTTGGTGTGACGTGGAAAACAACTTTCAACGTCACACCACATTTTGGTGTGACGTTGAAAGTGGTTTCAATGTGGGAGGGGGGGCGGGAAATGAAAAAAAAAAGAGGGACGGGTTTTCCACGTCACACCAAAATTTTGGTGTGACGTGGAAAACAACTTTCAACGTCACACCACATTTTGGTGTGACGTTGAAAGTGGTTTCAATGTGGGAGGGGGGGCGGCAAAAGAAAAAAAAAAAAGAGGGACGGGTTTTCCACGTCACACCAAAATTTTGGTGTGACGTGGAAAACAACTTTCAACGTCACACCACATTTTGGTGTGACGTTGAAAGTGGTTTCAAGTGGGAGGGGGGCGGCAAAAGAAAAAAAAAAAAGAGGGACGGGTTTTCCACGTCACACCAAAATTTTGGTGTGACGTGGAAAACAACTTTCAACGTCACACCACATTTTGGTGTGACGTTGAAAGTGGTTTCAACGTCACACCAAATTTTGGTGTGACGTTGAAACCTTTTCCATGTCACACCAAAATTTGGTGTGACATGGAAAGTGCTTTTCAATGTCACACTTAATTTAAGTGTGACATTGAAAAGTTTCAACATCACACTTAATTTTAAGTGTGATGTTGTTTCTTTCTTTTTTGTTTTCAATGTCACATTTTTAAATAAGTGACGTTAATTGGTGACATAAAAAGGGCTTTTTGTAGTAGTGCTAATAGCTAATATGCAAACTTGAAAAAGCGGGTAGAAAGCATTTTTGTTTGGTTTCAGTGTGAAGTTTGGTATGATAGTGTGGTATGTTCAAATGTCAAAGTAAAAGATTGGATTTAAAAGTGAGATTTGGATGGAAATGGGATAAAGATCATTCTTGATGAATGAGAGCTTCGGCAATCATTGCTTCTAAAGGTTTTTAGGGAGTTTAATTGATTTTCTAAAGAGCCCTAGAGGAACCCCTCTAGGCTAGGCTTAGGTTAACTTAATTAATGCCGGAACCCCGCACATTACTTTATTTAACTCAAGTTGATTAAGTTCAAAATCAAGAAATAATTAACTATGCAAGACTATTAAATCCACAATTTGGGCCACCCCATAATTGCTCTAAATTTCTCTCTAAACCCTAATTTATTGATGGCCACCCATACAATAAATCAAGGCCTAAAGAGTGTTTTTCCAATGTCCCAACACAATCAATTAATTCTTATGCCATCTCCCTCAAGCAAATAACTTAACACTTTTAATCCACTAACCAAGCCACCTTGCATTAGCACATAATTTTCACAAAGAGAATAATAAAACTATGAACCCATAAATTTCATTAAAATCAAAGTTAATAAATAGCAATGTCAAGCATTTGTACAAGAAGGAAATAACATAAACATAGTTTCTAACCCCAAAGACATAAATGCACTCCACCAAATGCAATAAATGCACTCCTAGAACCCTAGAAAAGTATAAATACAACAAATGGAAGAAGGATTCGAACTAGAAAAACTCCCCTATTCAAGCTTCAAGCTCATCCCTTGGCTCTCACCACCAAGAATGGTGGAGCCTAGCTGCTACTCTCCATGGAAGAACCAACAACAAGAGAGGAAGGTGTAGAAGTCATGAATGGAAGGAAGGAGAAGAAAAGAAGATGAAGATGAAGATGGAGAAGAGAGAGCTAGGGCTTGGAGGGTGTGAATGTGAACCAAATCTACCCTAATGGGGTCTAAGTTTCGAGTTTTATGTCCCCCAAGTCGGGTCAAGTGAGTGGGTATTAGGTTTGATCCGGATTGGGCCAAAAAACACGAGCTGAAATATGCAGAATTCGTGCAGTTCGCCGTGGGCTCACAGCGGCGAAGCCACGGCGAACTCATGTGGTCTCTGGAACTTTTTGGGGCCTTCTCGCCATGGGCTTGCCGCGGCGAAGCCACGATGAGCTCACTTCTTTTCTACCTCTTATGGGTGCTTTCCCTCTGTCTGCTCGCTGCGGCGAAGAGCCTTTATTTCTGCCTCTTTTGTTTGGCCTTCTTCTTCATCCTGGGTCCAATCTTTTGGTCCTGAACGACCCTTCAAGTAGAAACAAGACTAAACAAGGATCAAATAGCCCTATAAACTAATTCATACAAATTAATCTACAATTATGGCCAATTAACCCTAATCTAACACTCATTTCACTTGAGAGTTTGAGACATTTAATTAGACATTATTAGACCAAACTTGCATCTTAATCATGTTAATTGCCTTGAATTAAGCATATAAAAGCATTACAAATCAGAGATTTGTCAACTCCCCCACACTTAAACCTTTGTACTCTCGGACAAAGACAAATTTTAAAACTTAAGCACAAATGGTAAGTTACTCAAGGATCAGTGTTTCACTCTTCTCACCATATTGGGTTCATTTTCTACTCTCAAAATCCACCTTGAAACACATTCTACCATAAGCTTGTAAGGATTCTAAGATCTTTACTTAAAAGCAAGAAGTGTAATGCATCAAAAGGTCTTTTGGGGTTGTAATGATGGAATAGGTCACATGGTATGGTGAAACGAAAGGAATGTGATGTTGTGCATGCTTGAATGCCCAATTCAATCCAAAACACTAATTGCATTTGCTAACAACTACACATGCCTTATTTTGTACTTTTGCAACTTTTCAATTTTTCACATTTTCTTTTTCTTCTTTTTGTATTTTTGTTTTTCTCTATACATGACATGCTTATAGACAAAAACAATCAATAATACAACTTTACACATATTGGCAATTTGTGCAAAACATCAAGCGAATGGCTCAAATGGGGTGACAAATGGAAAGAGTGTTTGTGGTTTGTGTTTGGGATGTGAGGGTATAAATTGAATGCCTTTATCATGCTTCATTACACTAGATGCAACAAGCTTTGATCAAGAATGTAAACAATTTCTAGAGAATGGCAACAAGTGGATATCACACAAGAATAAACAATTGGGCTCAAATAAACCTCACAACATGGCTAATTCTCCTAAACTCATAAACAAAGATCAACTACAACCAAGATTCAACCATAAAGCATCAATTTCCATCAACAAAGTTGCCAACCAAGAAGATAAGTCAAAAGCATCAACACACATCCAGAAGCATGAAACAATTCCCATAATTGGCAAAAATGAGTCAAAATGGTATACCAAAGAGATTTTCAAAGCATGTTAACATCAAGTGTGGTGAGCAAGAAACTTTTACTACTAATCCTAAGAATTGAAAAGCAACTACAACTACTTTTTCCTATTGGTAAGTTCCCTCCCCCACACTTAGCTCAAAAGCATGTACCAAGTATAAAGCTAAGGGAGCAAGTAAAGAGGAAAGGAACAACCTCATGATCAAGGTGGTTAAGATGGCTCGTGGTAGTTCTTGAGCAAATGGCCATTGACTTTGAATTTTGATCCGGTAGCGCCATCTAGAAGCTCAAATGCACCATAGGGGTAGGCTTGGACAACTTGATATGGACCCTCCCACCTAGGCTTGAATTTCCTTGGTAGGATCTTGAGTCTCGCCTTAAACATCATCACCTTGTCCCCTTCCCTGAAGTCCTTCTTCATGATGTGTTTGTCATGTATCATCTTCAACCGATCCTTGTAAATGAGCCCATTTTTATAGGCGTGCAACCTCAGTTCCTCAAGCTCTTGGAGTTGCATCATCCGATTGGTCAAGAAAGACTCCAAATCGGCATTACAAGCTTTAATAGCCCAGTAAGACTTATGCTCCAACTCCATAGGTAGGTGGCAGGACTTCCCATAGACAACTCTAAAGGGTGATGTCTCAATAGGCGTCTTGTAGGCCGTCCTATATGCCCAAAGAGCTTCTTCCAATCGATCACTCCAATCTTTGCATGATGGCTTTACTATCTTCTCAAGAATGTGCTTCACCTCCCTATTTGAAACTTCAGCTAGCCCATTAATCTAGGGATGGTATGGTGTGGCAACTTTGTGAGTCACGCCGTACTTGGCAAGAAGGGACTGGATGATCCGGTTGCAGAAATGTGTTCCCTGATCTCTGATGATAGCTCTAGGAATGATGTACCTACAAAAGATGTGAGAACGTAAGAATTTAGAAACAGTATCAGCAACATCTTTCCTAGTTGGGATTGCCTCAACCCATCTAGACACATAGTCTACTGCAAGTAAAATGTAAGAGAAACCACAAGAAGAAGGAAAGGGTCCCATAAAATCAATGCCCCACACATAAAAAATCTCACAAAAGTGCATGGGCCTCATAGGCATCTTGTGCCTCTTATCCCAACTCCCAAACTGTTGACACTTCTTACAAGACTTACAATAAATAAATGCGTCTCTAAACAAAGTAGGCCAGAAAAATCCACACTCCAACACTTTCCTAGCAGTCTTTCTAGCACTAAAATGACTACCACAAGATAAGAAATGAGCGTGAGTAAGGATAGAGTGGATCTCATCATTTGGAACACAACGGCGGATGATCTGGTCACCACATATGTGCCACAGGGTGGGTGGATTCCAAATATAGTACTTGGCCTCCCTCTTTAATTTGTTAACCTGGAAATGAGACAAGGAAGAGGGAACCACATCAGCAGTAAGATAGTTCACAATATGAGAATACCAAGGCTCAACAGTGGACAAGGCAAATAAAGCAGAGTCAGGAAAAGAATCAATGCAAAGATCAGAAGAATCAACTCCCCTTATGTCGGGAGGCAAGCGGCTCAAATGATCGGCCATATGATTTTTAGCTCTAGCCTGATCCTTAATCCTCACATCAAATTCTTGCATCAGAAAAGTCCATCTCAGTAGTCTAGCCTTAGACTGGGGCTTTTGAAACAGATACCGCACAATTGCATGGTCAGTATATACTACCACAAAAGAGTTAATCAAATATTGTCTAAACTTGTCAAGCGTAAAAATCACAGCAAACAACTCTTTTTCAGTAGTGGTGTAATTAACTTGTGTAGAATCAAGCATCCTAGATGCATATGCAATGACCTTAGGGACCTTGTCAACTCTATGATGAAGCATGGCTCCTACCACAAAATTAGATGCATCACATGAAAGCTCAAAAGGCAAATGCCAATTAGGTGCACTAATGATGAGAGGGGAAATCAAGGAAGACTTCAAAGTGTCAAAGGCATGCTTGCATTTATCATCAAACACAAAATCAAAGTCCTTTTTAAGCAAAGATGAAAGGGGCAAGGAAATCTTTGAAAAATTAGCAATGAAACGCTTATAAAACCCCGCATGCCCAAGAAATGATCTAACTTCTTTCGAATTGGTCGGATAGGGCAATGATGCAATAACTTCAATTTTAACTTTGTCAACCTCAATCCCCTTTTGGGAGATCAAGTGACCTAAAACAATGCCACTATCTACCATGAAATGCTCTTCTCATAGTTCAAAACCAAGTTCTTTTCCAAACATCTTTTGAAAACAAGTTCTAAACTAGAGAGGCATTCATCAAAGCTAGAACCATAAACAGTGAAATCATCCATAAACACCTACGTGTTATGCTCCAACAAATCACTAAAAATAGACATCATGCATCTTTGAAAAGTACCGGGAGCATTACATAATCCAAATGGCATCCTCCGATAAGCAAATGTACCAAAAGGACATGTCAAGGTGTTTTTTTCTTGGACCTTCGGTGCAATTGGTACTTGGAAGTATCCAGAGAAACCATCAAGGAAACAATAGTGAGACTTTCCAAAAATTCTCTCAAGCATTTGATCAATGAAAGGCAAGGGAAAGTGGTCTTTCCTAGTCGAGGAATTAAGCTTCCTATAATCTATACACACTCTCCAAGAATTCTGGCCTTTGGTGGGAATAAGCTCATCATTGTCACTCCGGACAACGGTAATACCACTCTTTTTCGGTACTACTTGTACCGATGACACCCACTCGCTATCAGAAATGGGATAAATGATCCCAGCACTCAAGAGCTTAGCTATCTCTTTTCTCACAACATCCAGAATGAGAGGATTTAGTCTCCTCTCCGAATAGGCTTAGAACCCTCCTCCAAGAGGATTCTATGTGTACAAACCGAGGGATTGATCCCTGGAATGTCAGCAAGAGACCACCCAATAGCACCCCTATAAGACCTAAGAAGAGAAACAAGTCTACCCTCCTCAATATCAGACAAAGCACTTGAAATAATCACAGGCAATTTATCAGAATCAGTAAGGAACACATATTTCAAGTTAGGAGGTAAGGGTTTAAGATCCACAATTGGGGGTTTTACCACATACGGTACCAACTCCTGAAGCTCAAGTGCAGCAAGTGGTAGAATGGTGTCATCACAAAGTGGGGAAGGAGACATGGGTGCATCTACACATACAGTATCTTCTCCACTTCCCAAGGGTGAGTAAGTATCCACCATAGATAAAGCTACTGTTATAGCTTGCATAACAGTACCTATGGGGTTAGCAAAACATGCATCACAAGTAATAGAAACTTTCCCAAGTCCACTAGATGTGGGGTGAGCAGATAAAATATTAACTAAGCAAGTAGATTCATCCATGTCATGTGAGGTGGAAAGATAATTATCAATCTCAATGCAATCAATACATTTCAGATCACTAACACATGCACAACATAAAGAAGTGTGAGAGGGGGAAATAATGGGAGATAGATCAACATGCTCAATCGAATCAAACCACATAGAATCAGAAAGCTCATCAATATCATTATCCACACAAGAAATTGCACTAATGCCTAAGTAAGTACAATCATCACTAGCATTGAGCATGGTCTCAGAAAACAAAAATTTGACCTCTTGGTCCCCAGTCCCCATAGTGATGGTACCTTGCTTTATGTCAATGATGGTTTCGGCCATTCTGAGAAAGGGGCGGCCAAGAATCAAGGTACTATCACTAGGTTTGTCACTAGTCATATCTAGGACATAGAAATCGGCCAGAAAAATAAGGTATTTCACTTGCACCAAAATATCTTCCAAAATGCCTTTAGGATATCTAATCGTTCGGTCTGCAAGTTGGAGAACCACACTTGTGTCCCGAATAGATTGGGTACCCAAAGACTCAAAAATAGAGGTAGGCATGACATTGATAGCACCACCAAGATCTAATAAGGCATTTGAAATGGTGGTCTTGCCTATGATATAAGGAATAGTGTAAGAACCCGGGTCTTTGCATTTCAAAGGTAGTTGCGGTTTAAACAAAGCACTCACATTAGACCCTAGTTGGAGTCTTTCACTATGCTTGTATTACCTCTTATTGGTGCACAAATCCTTTAAAAACTTTGCCTACTTGGGCATTTTCTTTATCAAATCCAGGAGAAGTAAATTCACTTCTCCTTTGCTAAACATGTCAAACATTTCTTTATCACATTTATCATCCACAACCTTTTTACTAGCCAAGTATGAATGAGGAAAAGGAAGGTCAGAAACTTTTATCTCTTTACCTTTTTATTGTGGCTCTTGGTGGGTGAATTTTGTGTTTCAAAGCGAACTCCTATCTTTCTTCTTGTAGAATGTGGGGTAGCTAGGAGCTTTCTCTCTTCATTGCTTTCACTTTGGATTGGAGGGGTCGACATAGGCAAGGAGTACTCCTCAATGATCTTGGAGTTAGAGTAATCCCTATGTCTCGAAGGTGGTCGATCACACACGATCTCATCATCAACGTCAGATTCATCACCCTTAATATCTTGGAATTTGACTTTCTTTCCACTCTTCAAGGTAATGGCATTAAGGGACTTCAGGTTAATCACAGTATTAGAGGGAGAAGCCCCACTTGACCTTGCTTGCTTATCACTCAAACCGTCCGACAATTGGATCATAGAGGATTGAAGGTTTGTAGTTCTGGTTTCCCATTGCTCCATCTTAGACTGAAGAGATGCAAACCTTGCATCGTTGCGAGCATTCATATCCTCATGCATCCTTTGTATGCTCTTGAGAATCCGATCACATGAATCATCCCTTCTTGGTGAATCTTGGGGACCTAAGGACCTTGGAGAATAAGAAGATTGGGCCTTGTAATTGGTCATGGTATTGTTGTTGTTGTCTCTCCACCGGAAGTTAGGGTGTGACCTCCACCTTTCATTATAGGTGTTGCTGTGGGGATCCCATTTTTTGTTGGGATTGCAGCTGGACCTCCCCTGGTACATAGCATTGGTCTCTACTGGCTCACTTGGACAAAGGCTACTGATATGCATCACTGAACCACAATGCTCACAACTTGGTGCAACTAAGGCCTTAGAGTTAGAGGAAGTGGGAGTACACTGTTGCATGCTAAGGTTCCTCAATTCTAAAGTAATGAAGGCAAGTTGAGAAGTAAGTTGGGAACTCAAAGTATCCACCTTGGCCTCTAAGGAATCCATTCTCCTTGATTGTTGTAGGTTGGAGCTCAACTCAAACACCCCTTTGGAACCTCTTCGATTGTATTGTTGGGTGTTTTTGGCTCTAAGCTTAATCATAGCCCAAGCCTCCTCGGCGGGTCAGTCTTTCAAAGAACCACCGGCACTAACATTCATTATGCCCCTCTCATTAGGCAAGAGCCCCTTGTGGAAGTATTGAATCAACTGTTCATCTATAATCTGGTGGTGGGGACACTTGGCCAATAGCTCTTAAAAACGGCACCAATACTCATAAAATCTCTCTGATGGTTCTTGTCGAATGGAATAGATGTCCTTCTTCAAATCCTCGGTCTTAACATCCGGGAAGTAATGCTCCAGAAATGCCTTCCTCAAATTAGCCCAAGAAGTGAGGGCATTCTCATCATGTCTCGGTAGGAGTCTAAACCACTCTTTAGCTTTCCCATCCAGTGATAAGTGAAAGACTTTCAATTGCACATCATCCAAGTTTGCTCCCGGTGGCTTCATGCTAGTGCACGCAAGGTAGACCCCATATAGATGGCCATATGCGTCCTCCCCTTCCAAACCTGCAAAATGAGGTAATGCTGCAATTAGTGGTCCTTTTATCTAAAAGTCAACATTTAAAGCATGATATGCAGTTTGGAATGGGTCATATGTGACACCACTCGAAGTGACTTCCCTAATACTACGCCTCCTAGGGATTTCATTGTTTCCTACTCCCTCACCCTCACCATTGTTTCCATTATTGCCATTGGGTGGTGGGAGGTTAGCTTGGGGAATGTTGGGTGGTGGTCTATGAGCCATAGGGATGTCTAGAGGGACCTCCTTGATTGGCTCTCCTAAGTTGGCTAAGGTTTTGCTCAATCCTAATGTTTAAGGATGGAAGGTTTCTTCCTCTTCTCCTTCTACCTCCCCCTCTAGTCATGCATAATGAGATACAAACAAGTAGAAGAAATCAAGAGCAAGTCAAGGTTGAGTCACACAAGGCACAGATAACAAGTGGACTTTCAGCAGCAACCAAGACTTAGAATGTACAAAAGTCAAGTGAGAGTGAATGGTATGTGATGTATGGAAGTGTATGTATGTGTATGAAGTGTGTATGTACAAATATGGTGCAAGTATGAGGTGTATATGCAGCAGAAATAGTCAGAAGACAACGAAAATCAGCGAAAACAGGGGCTGATATAGTTTGCTTGCCGTTTGCTCGCCACGGCGAGGTGACGGCGAGGAATCAAAAGTTGCTTGCCGTGGGGCAAGTGCACGGCTAGGAGTGGCTGATTCTGCCACTGAACAGAAGGCAACCTGCAGAATTTTCAGATGTTTCAAAAAGAAACTAACACCAGTTGAGTGAAAATATGATATACCACTTCAAGCAAGTGCAAATCAGTCAAAGCAAGTATGTTATGCACAAGTAAGCTTCAAGCAATAAGAATGTGACTTGGGGGATAAATTCATGCACTTAAAATGCAGCAAAGGAAAGCATTCACAATTAGTGCAATAAAGCTACCGCTAAAGCAACCAAGCACACAAGTGAGTCAATGAGCCAAGAAAATGCAAAGAGTAAGCATCTATACCAATTTTCAAGGGTGTTTCAAAATATGATATGCAAAGATGAAAAATAAACTAAGATGCAACTAGAAGCTAAATTGCAACTCGAAGCTACGGCGAACTCATGTGGTCTCTGGAATTTTTTGAGGCCTTCTCGCCGTGGGCTCACCGTGGCAAGCTCACTTCTCTTCTGCCTCTTATGGGTGCTTTCTCGCCGTCTGCTCGCCGCGGCGAGGAGCCTTCATTTCTGCCTCCTTTGTTTGGCCTTTTTCTTCATCCTGGGTCCAATCTTTTGGTCCTGAATGACCCTGCAAGTAGAAACAAGACTAAACAAGGATCAAATAGCTCTATAAACCAATTCATACAAATTAATTTACAATTATGGCCAATTAACCCTAATCTAACACTCATTTCACTTGAGAGTATGAGACATTCAATTAGACATTATTAGACCAAACTTGCATCTTAATCATGTTAATTGCCTCAAATTAAGCATATAAAAGCATTACAAATCAAAGATTTGTCACTTAATCAACTTGGAGTTGGAGGGATTAGTAAGCGGGATTCCGGTACTAATCCATCCAACTCAAGCCTAACCTAGAGGGATTCCTGTAGGGACCTTTTGATTAGCCAAAGACTTTCTCAAAAATAATTTGAAGCAATGATTGTTTAAATCTCTAATCATCAACGATTACTCATTCCCATTTATATCCAAATCTCCGTTTTATATAATCTTTAATTTGCTTTCAAACTTACCACACCACTTTTATACCCAAAAATTAAATACAATGTTTTTTACCCACTTTTACAAGTTTACGTATTAGTTACTAGGAATCACATTGCGTTAGACTCCTTGAGACCGACACCGGGAGATAGCTTCCACTACGTCTTGGATCTAAATTGCCTGAAGTGCGAATCCGAGTTGACACTACACCAATAAACCTTCAAACATGGATTTCAAAAGTTTTAGAACTAAATAGAAGAATAGTTGCATTATGCTATCCCCGTTATATTTGGATCACTGTCTCACTTCTTTCTCCTCTTGTCCTTCTTTTCATATTGACGGTCAACGGATAGAAGGAATCATTTGTGTGCTATAGCATCCCCAACCAACAGCTGGAAACTATTTTTTTCAATTGGTAAAGATGATCAAAATAAACATTCTAGTTCTCTCTCTACTTCTGGAAACTATTATTTTTTCAAGACATAAATATCATTTTCCTTTTGCTTTGGCAAGATTTTGCGATTTGAACCCGTGAGAAGTGCTATCATAGGGCACTCTTCTTTCAAATGAACCGCAAAGGTGTTGGCAAGATATAAAGATTATTAAAATAAACTGTGTAGCTCTCCCAACTGTTTTTTTAAACGTAACTGGATTTTAGATCTTATGTATTTTATCAAGCAGGAATAGAGCTAGAGAGATTAACTTAGACAAATATTTTTCACAGTTTGCAAGTAGTATGAATAATGGATTAATATTAATACTGGTTTTATATATCTTAAATTAAAAAAATTAAGTGCTTAGCCTTATATACTTAGGGCTTGTTTGGATCAACATTGAATCACATTGGAAAGCAACTTCTACCCGACCTCAATAAGAGGATTTCAAAGTAATAATATTTATAAGAAGAGTTTTTTATAAAATAAAATAATGCTTCTTTCGGTCTTAAATGTACGAGTTAGATAATGAATTTTTAGAGCTTAAAAATTAATTAGTTTAGATATTTATAAGAAACTTAGTCTCATTGTATTGCTAATCATTTGTAGGAGTTAAATAACTCATTTGTAAATTATAGTGCTGCCTATGCCATCGTTATTACACTCACTCCACCATGAGCTTCCGGTTAGGCCCTTCCCAGAGTTTGCAAGGGAACAGATAGTAGAACGGCAAGAGTGTCGGCTAAAGCTTTTCTAATTGAAAAAAATAAAAAATAAGAGAGAGGAGACTCTGTGTACTAGTTAGCTAGAGGATCGAAATTTTGATTTGGGTCCAACCTCCAAAACTCCACAAGTCAAACCACCTAATCACGACACGAGAGTGGAAAAAAGGAAAGATAAGATACTCAGAAAACTCAATGGTTGGGGACTCTGGTATTGAGATGTGGCGAGAAAATATAGGGAGTTCGTTCGGGTCAATTTGGTGGTTTAAAAAAATTACTTTATTTTTTTGTCCTTCTAAATAATTAATTTTTTAAGATCCTTCCTTGCAAATAAATTTTTTCTTTGGTCCCTCTCCCTAGTTTTTCTTAAAAATTATATTTCACTTTCATCATTCTACCAAATAAGTTTTAAAACTCATTTACACCTCGAGCCTAGGGTGTTTCTTTATACTATTATATTCTACGTAAAAAAGAGTTATAATTTGATACTATATCATGGACAAAAATAGTGTTGTCTTCAATTTTCATGATTTTTCAAAGATTCAATACTCTAAAAATCTATCTATTTCGATGCTCATATGCAAGAAACAAGTTTTTCACTCTTTTATGTAGATTTTTAGGAAGTGCCCCAAATTTAAGGGGAAGCTGACACTGCCTACTCCTTCCACCTCCAGTTCCACTTGCACTTCTACTTCCAAAAAAATAAAAAAGAAAAAGAAAAAACTGTTCCATGATTACAAAGGTGACATCAAGTCCAACACTAATAATTTGAACAGGATCATATGGGTAAATCACAGTTTCGTCAGACACAGTTCATCATATGTATAATAAATGATTTTCTTGTTTGATATTGTGGTTGGAAAGCAAAATGACTGGTCTTCCTACTAGAGAGTACCTATATGACTTTTGAGCATTGTGTTCCTCTGAAGTTGTGATTCAGACAAATTAAATATTCTTGCCCTGTTTCTCCATTTGTATCTGCACACCCGTATTCAGCACTGCACATATTCAATTATTCACTTAACACGCGTCCTCTTAGTTTATTCTTTTAAAAACCAGATCCCGAAAAGCTTCGTGCCTTTTATTTAATATATATTTTACTCTACATATAACTGGTTAGTGGGCTACGGTGCTACTCATATGGAAGTGAATCAATAAGATATGAGGAACGCTTCAAAATAAATCTAGTTTGTGTTACTAAAATAGGGGTTTGAAGAAAAATAGTTTTTTGTGCCAGAGTATTTTCGCCCATTTGAACACGGTTGTTGTAATTTTAGGTCTTCATATGTTAGGATTTATTTAACAATTTTAAACCTCAAGGACTAACAGATCTACGTACGGTAATTTAAAGGATCAATATGAGTAATAAAAAAATGGGTTACAGTGCATTTTAACCAATAAAGTGTTGGCAAAAGAGTGTCTAACGCAAGTAAGTTTTAAAGGGTTCTTATATGCCAATAAACTTATAAAATGAGGGCTATTTTACCAGCGTCATTATTAAGCTTTTAACAGCCTTCATTTATGCTGACATAGCGAGATACGTGGCTAACACGTATCCCACCACGCCAGTACACCAGCTGACACGTATGTCATCATCACGTCAATACAAACTGATGCATCTTAACGGTATTAACCAAAAAGCCCCATTTTAAAAGTTTATTAGCGTAGAGGTATCATTTGAAACGAAATTGTGCTAGATACTCTTTCAGCAACAATTTATTGTTGATAAAAAAAATACATCTTAACCTTAAAAAAAAATATAAGGACTTGCTTCAAAACTAATGGAAACCCATAAAAACATGCAGATATATTCTCCCCAGATAAAAAGCCTAAATCTGTTGTAATGTGGGGGAAATAGAAAAAATCATAATTGAACAGTGGAATGAGCCATTAATGTTGTTTTGCAAGTACCAATTCAGCAGTAACATATATTGCATTGCACATCTTTTGCAAATGATTTAAAAAAACATTAAGAACCACACCCAAAATGATGACTACTATTTGAATATTGTGTTGAACTGTTTCCCGCAAGCTCAACTCTTCAACTAAGTCTTACATTCACGCATATCATAGAAAATCCACTTATAAAGAACTGATGAATCTTGTTTTCAGAACTCTATCTAACTCCTTCATAAACCTCTCCATGGCTTCAACAGGTAAACCTAAAATTATTACCATACCCTCTTGTCCTTGAGCATTCTTATAAGGTAAATAAAATATTCCAACTTTAACTGCATTTGGTGGACCACCATACACAGCCTTCCCCCACCCATAATCGACATCGCCGTACCCGACTCGGGTCATATCCGATACCGAGCACAACCCTTCTCTCTTGAAAGTAGGTCGTCCTTTGGTTACCAAAAAATCTGTCAAAGAGTGCATGTACTCCTCACTCACATCATCTTTCAATTTCTTCACTAACCCTAAAGCATATCCCAACGGATTCCGACATAGTTTCCCGGCGGTAGTCGTGACCATTGGTTGAGCGATGACATTACCATAATATCCTTTAGGCAAAGGAGGGTTGAATTTGGAACGAGCATTCACAGCACATATTATACGAACTTTGTCATCATCATTAAGTTGTAGAGCCATTGTACGGCATCGCCATATGAATGCAGTGATGATTTCAGACTTTGAAGAAGATTTTCGAAGATGATAAGGAAATTGAGAGCGAATTGAAGCGATGTCATTGGATCCTAAGAAGAAAGAACGATAAACCATGTTGTCTAAATTGACAAAAGTGTTTTGGGCATTAGAGACATCTTCGTAGTCACCATGCATGCATGTTACACGTGGTGGGTCCCTTGCGATTAGAAGTTCCCTTTGCCAAACTGGTAGAGTTGAAGGCTGACGTGCACCACGGGCAATTTCTCCTAATGCATTCATAAATCGAACGAGACCAACACCATCACACATGGTGTGATTCAAGCGCAGAGCGAAAATGAAACCACCGCATTTTAGCCTTGTTACCTACAGATTGGGAAATTTGTTAGTTTTTTTTAAGAAAAATAAATAGAAATATATTATAAATTGAATTGAATTTGGAAACTTAAATGGAACTAATTAGGAGATGTGCCTAAACCATTAGCTTTATCTGAAGATGAAATAAATATCCTATTTTACAAATTTTTTTAATTTAAATGAAAAGTTTTTAAATATGTATTTTTTAAAAAAAAAATTATCACATTCTCTCATTAAGTTTGAATAGGAGTGATATTGAAAGAACTGAATCGATACTTCAATGACTTATATTAATATTAATCCATCTACTACTGAAAGTACAAGTAATTTATAACAAAAACATGTATCTTGCACTATTTTGTCAAGATATTCGTGTTTGTTTTAATTTTTTCCTAAATATTATGTACTTCGAGGCAAGTGGTAATTAGTATACAAAAAATAATTCAATAGCTAAGCGCGCGCGAGCACACATATATATGAATCTAAAATTCTTGTTTCATATGTTATAAATATTTCATCCTACTTAAGTATAATAAATAATCAAAGAAAATAATCCTAGTTAATTAGATCGGATCAATTTGACTCAATATAATAGTGTATTGACGAGCAGTTTTTTTAGCAAACCTTTATGGGATTTAAATTTTTCAAAAAGTAGGTTACAGCATGGACTACAAAAGTATAAGGCCAGTTCTCCTCCATAATAATTATATACTATCTCCTTTCTTTCGCTTTTCCTCTTCTCTCTCGTTTTCATTTTTTGTCAACGCCAAAGGAACAAATCTTTATGTTTTTTTTTTCAAGACGTGAAGATTATTAAAATAGAACTTAGTTCTCCTAATTACTTTTTCTTTAATTATAACTAGATTTTAAAATTTATGTACTGTATCAAGTAGGAATAGAGTTAGAAACATATGGCATATATTTTTCACATTTTGCAAAAAGTAGTAATAGTTAATTGATATGCAAAGTATGAGAGAATACATTTTTTAGTACCTATACTTTTATTTAGTTTTGATTTTGGTACCTATGTATATTTTTATCATAATCAAATGTTTTTATTTGAATTTTTAAACATCATTAGTTTCTATACAAATGTTGGTCATACTAATAGAACAAAGATAGATGAACTAATAGTGGTAATTGAGCAAAATTAATTGTTTAATTAAGTGATTAATAAATAAAAGTATAAGTACCAACAAATGGGTTTTTCCTGCAAAAAATTATACATTTACACAAGGTTCATTTTGGTCACAATTTTATAGAATTCTTTATTAGCCCTCCAACGAACACCACCATATCATTTGTTTTATATTTACAGAAAAAAATTAACCATTAAAATTTTAGATGTTGATAACATTGAATATTCTCAAATTCTAATATATTACATTTAATTATAAAAATTAACAATACAAATGCCACAAAAAATCATCATTTAAAACTAACGGTAATATGATTAGATCACTTAAAATATAATTTACAAAATTAAAAGAACAAATCAATCTTATATAAAGTTAGAGGACTAAATATATACTCCCTCTATTCCTAAATATAACACATATTTACCTAATTTGATTAGATTAAGGACGTTATTTAAGTTAGTTAAAATCACATACATAATATTACCAAAACACCCTAACCACATTCCTTAATTCTTACCCTCCCTCTCTTACTTGTTTATTATTGCATATTAATAGGGATTATATTAGGGAAATTGTGTGAAAAAAATAGGAAAATGTCCTATAGAGGAACAAGTCCACCTTTTATAGAATAAATAATATATCACCAAAATGCACTTCTTAATTTAATTGAAGAAAATAATTTTTTGGTTAAATAAAATAAAATTTGTAATGAACAAATAAGAGTTGGAGTGACCTCTATTAAAAGAGAAAATATTATAACAGCTTTTGAAGCGGTTCATGTACCAAAAGAAGGTCATTTCATGTGTTGTTAAAGAAGATGGGAAAAGCTAAAGACACGCAATGTCAAAACATAAGAGACTATTACTATTACGATAACAAAAAACCCTCTAAATCATTAAATTTTTAAACAAGAATAAGATGGAAGAAGAAACCTGAATAAGGAGAAGTGGAGCGTTAAGAACATCTGAAGTTCCTGGCACGTCATAAAGAAGCTCTTCAACACAAGGAAAAGGTGGCAAAAGCTCACCAAATTCTTCCAGGGTGACGTCAGCATCAGCCTCAATGAAAACGACGCCGTCGCAGTTGCAGTCCACCATGAGTTTCCCATTATGCCCTTGCCGTAGCCTACCGGCAAAGGGATAGTAAAAGACAAGAGTCTCTGCCAAAGCTTTTCTCATAATCTTAACAACATCTCTTCCTCTCATTGAAGGATTGTTACCAAA
Source organism: Mimosa bimucronata (assembly GCA_037074515.1). Lineage (NCBI taxonomy): Eukaryota > Viridiplantae > Streptophyta > Magnoliopsida > Fabales > Fabaceae > Mimosa > Mimosa bimucronata. Next base: position 9,161,804 of record CM073443.1, on the reverse strand, counting down.
GAATTGGATCACCGGAGTATGGAACCGAAGGCAGGTTTGGTCGTCGATGTCAGACAAAAGCTTCACCTCACGCGGCGTTGCCTTTGCCGGAACTACCAGCTCCGGCTGACAGCGACGAACTGTGAATGAAAGATCTGACGATGGTGCCATTGTGGAATGATATGGAGAGATGATTTGGTTGATTGGTGAAGACTATGCGTTTTTGGGTGTATATGTATAATTAAGTTCAGCAAGAATTTTAAAAGTAGGAACTTCATGTGAATAAAAAATTGTGAAAAAAAATCAAAACATTTTTTTTCATTTATCTACCAATATCCGGGGCTACTAACAACTGAATAGTAAGGTTTATGTGAATATAGGATTACAATGGGGAACCTCGCTACTATCAAATAATTATCGCAGCTATTTACCCCAGGCTCAAATTAAACATATGTACAATATTGTTGGTTGAGGTGAAAAAACTCACAACAAGTAGATTCAAATGCTTGGTGTGGGAAAATCAAAATAGGTAAATACTACTATTGTGTAATAATCATTCTAAAAAAATTCATTTGAATACAGAGCTATAATTACTTTTTTATATTATTAACGGTTTTTTTTATTTTATTATCAGGTATCTAAGCAATTGACAATTCTAATTTTTTGGTTTATGGCTCCCTCTCCTAACATAAGTGTTTCCTTTTAGACTCAAACTCGAGACCCTGAAAAATCAAGCGGGGCTTTACATGGCTATGCCAACTATTTGTTGGTAATATAAGCTTGGTTTACTAGTCAAACTAGAATTAAATGAGTTGTAACTAAAAATTGTTATATATATTTTATGAATAAAATTAATATATTTTATTAATGCATTGTAAATAGTAGTATAATATGCTAATGGTGATATGTTAGCACAATATAGCTAGGTAAAAAATCTAAAAAGGTTGAATTATATCTGGAGAGATGATATGGTTGGTTGCTTTGCTAAAGATTTTGCATTTTTCGATGTATATACCGACAAGAATGTTTTTTAATATTTTGATTTGGTTGGTTAACAGATTATTCTTGATAAATTGACTGCTGAACATACATCACTTTTATAACAACAATATCTACCTTTTTATTATGGTTAAATAGTTTGAACACTACATTTTTTATTTTGCACACAAAATCTAAAAAGAAAAAAAGAAAGGAAAGCGCGAATGGAAAATAAGAAAGTGCAAATTAGATCTGCAAAGCTTTGAAACTAAGTTAAATGCATGTATGTATATAAAATACTACCTATTATCAAATTTGTCCAACACTGCATGTGCACCAGCACATGGCAAATATTTAATAATTTGGTTGACCCTTAAATTTTTGTTTTTAGGAGAATGATTTAAAAATAAAATAAAAGCATGAAGCCATGAACCATCAAGATTTAGTTCAGCTAAAAAAAATCATATTTGATGATTTGGTTTACTCATAAAATTGTGACAGCGAAAATCTATCTATATTGATTAGCTACCCACAGTTTTTTTTTTTTTATTTGATTAACAGTGTTACTTAATCCACTTTGAACTTGAAATTAATATTTTTCGAGTTTAGAACGTAAAGGGTCAATGTGTTTTCAATGGAAAAGTCTTACAAGTTTTAGGAGGATCCAAGCTTTTCTAACATTAATTTTATAAATGAAAGAGTTCTTATGTCCTTGCTTTTGTAGCAATCAATTAAACTAGGTCCAACTAATAATGCAATCTAGTAGCAACCTAGGTCATTCTTCCAAGGAGAAATCTATGGGTTTAGAATTGATGTCCTTGCTTTTGTCGCTAAAGCAATCAATTAAACTATGTCCAACTAATAATGCAATCTAGTGGCAACCTAGGTCATTCTCCCAAGAAGCAAGAAGCAATCTGTGGGTTTTTCTTTTGGATTAAAGTTAAGTGATAAAAATGCAGAAAAATGGACCTAAATTAGAAAGTAAATCTAAATCCTAAATAAGAATGAAACTAACATGTATATATAAATGTAAATGCAATTTTGGGGGTTTTTGTAGAAAGAGAGGTTAAAATCCTAAGTAAAGAAACTAATTAATAATTAACAAAGAAAAATGGGGACAACCTAGGAATCACATGGAGTTAACTTTCTTAGCCTAAATAAATTAATTATATTAAAGGGAGATCACCAAATATTAGAATTGATATATCTAATTATATAAGTAATGCATGGGAAACACGCAGTACAACACCACCTAATCCACTAGAGAACTCATAATGGATTAAGTGTTAGTTAGTTAAATATATTAAAACCAATTCAATTTATTAACTCAAGTAACTGTGGAAATTATATTTCAGATTATCTAATCAAACAATTAAACAACCGATCACTCAATTAAACAATCAAGTGATAGTAACCCAAATTCACAATAGAAACCACCATAACAATTAAATGAATAATGAAAACTCAATTATAAATCTAATTGCCAATAAAAGGGTTTCTAAACATAAAATCTAACAATCGATAAAGCACAAATGAGATCCAGTTATCATCCAACCCAAAGAACAAATGAGTATTTAATCTAGAACTAGATTAATCTCAGTTAATACAATCCAAAATTATTTAAAACTAAATAATCCTAAGTCTTGGATTAAAAAGATAAAGGAAAAACACTCCCTTGTAGTCTTCAAATGCAAAGCCTAGGCTCTAGCTTCCTTTATGCTCCTCCTAAATTGCTTCCCAATTAGCTCAAGCTTCCATGGCAGCGTCGGTTCTTCGCAATTCTATTTTTAAAACCACGGCCATGAACCAAGTTTGATAGGAATTGTGGGCTTTTTTGGATGCGGGACCGTGAGTGAAATTGGAGAAAGGAATTGAGGTGAATTGTTTGGATGGAGGTGGTGAGGGTGACGTGTTATGGGATGGATTGAATTAGGTGGGTGGGGTCTGATTCAATATTCAATATTATGGAATGGGACAAGGGCGTTTGATTCGCGCAGAGAGAGGAGGTCCGTGACAACGTACTGAAGCTTGGCCTGAGCGTCTGCGTGGTGAATCCCGGTGATCTGATGCCGCCTTCCTTTTGAAAGGAGAGAGGGGGAGAATTAGTTCTAAAGTTTGGGCCCAATTAGATTATATTGGCCCATCAAAATTTAACCACTAGATCCCCCTTAATTTTTAAGACTCATTCTACACTGTAGGATCTTCTAGTCTCCTCTTCCTTGACCTACAAGAATTAAATGAGATTGTGATTTTACATATTTAGAAATAATTTATCAATCACAAAATAGGCAACAAGAATATTGACCATTTTAAATTAATAATCTCATTATTAATTCGGATTTACATTGCTTCCTAAAATCGGCTAATTATTCAAATATTTCTTAATTCGTCCAAGATAGCCTAAAGGATTAATTGGCCATAGTTGGATATTAATTTGTATTAATGGATTTATAGAGCTATTTGATCTTTGTTCTATTGCATTTCCACTTATAGGGTCGGCCAAGAACCAAAAATGGAGAAGCCCGGATGCAAAGAGGCCCAATTAAGAAGCTGAAAAGTTCATGACTTCATCGTGCCTACTCACAGTGAAGGCCACGACGAATGTGGCTGAAAGAAGAGAAAATAGGTAAAGTCACGATGCTGTAGAATCAGAACCTGAATTTTGGGCCAACCCAGATCCATACTCAATACCACTCATTTTATCGATTTGAGGAGCTATTAGGTCAGATTTTTAAGATCATTTTGGCAGATTTTGAACCCTAACACACCACACACACTCATTTTCTCTCATCTTCATCTCCTTCCATCTTCATTTTCCCTTCCAAAATCTCATGGCTTCCACTTCCTCCCTCTTGGTTGATGATCTCCCCATGAAGCATAGCAACTAACTCTCATATTCTTTGTGATGGAGCTCTAGGGATGAACTTGAAGCTTCAAAGGGGAGTGTTGTTCTCCATTCTCTCTGCATTATATGTATTGCAATTTTTCTAAGGTTCTAGTAATTTTTCTATGCATTTTGATGTAATCTTATCTCATATTATTGTATGAGAGTGGTAGAAACAATTTATCTTTGTGATTTTCTTTGTATGGATGCTTGACATTGCACCTCTTGACTTGAACATAATTTATTTGTATAGGTTCATCATTTAATAAATGCTTTCTTGTTAAAATCTTGTGCTAAGTGAGGACTCTTGCTTAATGGATCAATATGTCATGTGTTTATGTTTGGAAATTAGCCAAGTAAGCCTATTGATTGTTTGAGAAACATTGGACTTAAATTTACTAATCAATTCATTGATTGAGGTTCCATTAAGAAATTGGAACTAGTAGATTAATATTGTTGCAATTCGGGGTTCCAGTTGTATGATCAAGAGTTCCTTGCAATTAGTAGGTTTAACTTGGTCAAGTGCTTAATCAACTTGTATTAGAAGGTTTATTGTGCGGCGTTTCTGCATTGACCATTTTAATCCAAGCCTAGCCTAGAGGGGTTCCTCTAGGATTCTTTGGAAAATTGGCCACTTTTACTCAATTAATTTTTAAAGCAATGATTTCCAAAAAGTTCCATTTGCTAAGATTATCCATTCCCATTTGAATCCAAATCTTCCTTTAATCCAACTTTCAATTTTTTTCAATGTAGAACACTTTGCATACAAATTTTATACTAAAAACACCAAACAATGCTCTTTACTCGCTTTATCAAATTTGCATTTAGTTACTAGGTAATCATTTGCATTAGGCTTCTTAAGAGAACGATAACCGGGGGTAGCTTTCACTATCCCCTTGGCCCCTAATTTTCATGAAGGGCAGGCCCGAGGCAGCACTACACTAATATACCCCATTCTGGTGCTCTTCAAGTGATGCCATTACCAAGGAGCCAAGTAATTGGTTCCTTATTAGTAGCCAATTGTCAAGTTTGCTTTGGCCGAGTCTAGCTTCTAGTTTACATTTAGCTTAGGTGCATTTTATTTTAGTCTTTCTTTTTTGCATACCATACTTTGAAAACTCCTAAAAATTAGTATAAATACTTTTTTTTTTTTGCATTTTCCTTGTTCTTTCACATACTTGTATGCTTGGTTGTTTTTATGGTAGTTTTATTGCACTTGCTTGTTAATGCTTTATTTTGCATGGTTGTGAGTGCATAATTCTACTCTCCAAGTCATATTTCTGATTCTTGAGACATACTTGTGCATATCATACATTTTCTGATTCTTGCAATTAAGCCTAACCACAATTTAAATAAATCCCCCACATAACCCTTGATACCAAAGTCATCCCAAATTACCATTTATCCACAACCACATCAAACGGCTTAACTTATACCAAAATAGTGTATAAAAATCATCCCAAATTCAACCAAAATCCTAACCACTCGTATCCTCATAAATTTTATCATTCCATACCTATCCATTAGCCTCATCTAAGTCATTAAAATCCTCAATTTACCTATTAACAACCAAAAACTCAAAAATCCCTACTCTCTTTCTTACAATCCATCATTGAAGAGCTCACCGATTGTGGTTTGTATCAGAGCAGTGCCGCCTCGAGTCCGCTCTCCAAGAAATTAAACCCGAGGGGATAGTGGAAGCTAACCCTGGGTGTCGATCTCAAGGAGCCTAGTGTAATATGATTCCTAATAGCTAATATGTAAACTTGCAAAAGCGGGTAAAAAGCATTTTTTTGTTTGATTTTAGTATGAAGTTTGGTATGTGCAAAAGGTAAAGTAAAAGGTAGGAATTAAAAGTGAGATTTGGATGAGAATGGGATAAAGATCATTCTTGATGAATGAGAGATTCGGGAATCATTGCTTCTAAAGATTTTTAGGGAGTTTAATTGATTTCTAAAGAGCCCTAGAGGAACCCCTCTAGGCTAGGCTTAGGTTAACTTAATTAATGCCGGAACCCCGCACATTACTTTATTTAACCCAAGTTGATTAAGTTCCAAATCAAGAAATAATTGATTATGCAAGACTTTAAATCCACAATTTGGGCCACCCCATAATTGCTCTAAATTTCTCTCTAAACCCTAATCCATTGATGGCCATCCATACAATAAATTAGGACCTAAAGAGTGTTTTCCCAATGTCTCAACACAACCAATTAATTCTTATGCCATCTCCCTCAAGCAAATAGCTTAACACTCTTAATCCACTAACCAAGCCACCTTGCATTAGCACATAATTTTCACAAAGAGAATAACAAAACTATGAACCCATAAATTTCATTAAACTCAAAGTTAATAAGTAGCAATGTCAAGCATTATACAAGAAGGAAATAACATAAACATAGTTTCTAACCCTAATGACATAAATGCACTCAACCAAGTGCCATAAATGCACTTCAACCAAATGCAATTAATACATTCACCCAAATGTCATAAATGCACCCCTAGAACCCTAGAAAAGCATAAATACAACAAATGGAGGAAGGATTAGAATTAGAAAAACTCCCCTATTCAAGCTTCAAGCTCATCCCTTGGCTCCCACCACCAAGAATGGTGGAGCCTAGCTGCTACTCTCCATGGAGGAACCAACAACAAGAGAGGAAGGTGTGGAAGCCATGGATGTAAGGAAGGAGAAGGTGAAGAAGATGAAGATGAAGATGAAGAAGAGAGAGCTAGGGCTTGGGAGTGTGAAATGTAAACCAAATCTGCCCTAATGGGGTCTAAGTTTGGTGTTTTATGTCCCCCAAGTCGGGTCAAGTGAGTGGGTATCAAGTTGGACCCAAATCAGGCCCAAAAATGCGACTGAAATTTCTGCTGAACACGCTGTTCGCCGTCCTCTCGCCGCGGCTTCGTCGCGGCGAGGAGCATATTTCTCTGCCAAAATTGGGACTTCCTCGCCGTGAGCTCGCCGCGGCGAAGCCACGACGAGTACCATTCCTTTCTGCCTCTTTTGGGTGCATTTCGCCGTCTGCTCGCCGCGGTTCAATTCTGCCTCTTTTGTTTGGCCTTTTTCTTCGTCCCAGGTCCGATCTTTTGGTCCTGAGCGACCCTGCAAGTGGCAATAAGATAAAACCAAGATCAAATAGCCCTATAAATTAATTAATACAATTAATCTACAATTATGGCTAATTACTCCTAATTTTACACTCAGTTTCCTTGAGGGTTTGGGATATTCAATTTGACATTATCAAACCAAAACTTGCATCTTAATCATGTTAATTGCCTCAATTTAAGCATATAAAAGCATTACGAATCAGAGATTTGTCAATCATACATATTAGTTTCACTTAAAATCCTCCTTAACTATAACATCCATTCAATTCTCCCAAATTCCGTAAAATCCCAATCATAGTCATATTAAATCAACCAACAACATCATTTAGCATCAATGAACTTATTGGAACAACCAATTAACCTCAAATACTCATATTCAAAGAATTTGTCCTTAAACTCTAACTTATTCAAAACTTCAACTATAAAAAATTCCTCCAAGTGAGATTCCAACTAAACCAACCAAACTAATAGCATCATATAACCTTAATTAACCTATAGGAACCACTAATATACCTCAAATACTCATATTCAAAGAATTTCTCCTTAAATCCTAACTTATTCAAAACTTTAACTATAGAAAACTCCTCTAAGTGAAATTTCAACTAAACCAACCAGATTAATATCATCATTTAACCTTAATAAACCTCTAGGAACCATCAATCAATCTTAAATAATTCAAAGCACAAAATTTTTAACTTTCCAAATCTTCAAAATTTTGAAATTTCAAAATAATATGGAAAACTTCAAGTTAGTTGGAAATCTCTTTACAGAACATTTAATTCGAAGCTTAAGCTTCAATTTGATGGGTTTAGAACCCCAACTCATCCAAGAACTATGTTTGAAATGGGGCTAATAGGAGAAATAAAGGATAGAGGAGCGTAGATGAGCATTACCGGAGTCTGAAAATGTACTTGGTTGGCCAGAAAACTCCCTTTTCCAAAACAAGCTAAGCGAGCCTAAGAAGATCCAGCGACATCCTCCCTCAATCTCTCTCTCTCTCTCTCTCTCTCTCTCTCTCTCTCTCTCTACGTGCTAACTTGCGAGGAGAAGGGTAAGAATGAAGAAAGGGTGCGGGGGAACAAACAAGCGGTGGCGGCATGGCTTTTCCGTCAAGTCACCGCCAGAAATCGCTCTCTCCCACACTTGTCTCTTGACACTAAAATGGAAGGGGAATGAGTGTCGGACTCGAAAATGAAAGGGGAACACTACTACAAAAAACCCTTTTACCGTTGCCAATTAATGTCCATTAATTATCAAGCTAACTTTAAAAAAATGTTGTGGCAATTTTGTAATTAATTGGTAAGTAAGGAAGAAATAACGTCACTAATTTTAAAAATAAGTGATGTTGTAAGAAATGAAGCAACTTATTTACAATTAGTGACGTTATTTCTTTAAAATGATGTCTCTTATTTTAAATAAAAGACATTGCTCAAACAATGTTACTAATTTTAAAAATAAATGATTTTGTAAGAAACAAGGTCTCTTGTTTAAAATAAGAGACATCGTTATTTTTAAAATTAGTGACGTGGATTATCTGCACAATCGCGTGTTTCTTTGATTCATTTCCTCCCTTCTTTCCTGGGACACTTCCTCTCTCTCTCTCTCTCACATCCCGAACGCTTTGTTAGGGCGAACACCAGAGCCAAACTCAGAGGTATTTTCATGGCTAAAGTCTCTACCTCTGGCTCCTAAGTATTGCCCTAGCCTACATTCTCCACAAGACAACAGCAGATCGGGTTTTGCCCTAGGAAGCAAAGGCCTGCACAGAGTCCTCTGTGGCACTGTTCGCCCTTGAACTCTTTCCCTTCTCCGCAACAACATCATCAATTCAACCACTCACCGCCACTGTTCCCCAATGGGATTCCCCAAAATCTGAGCAATATTTCTACTTCCCTGCATGTTCTCACCCTTCGACTTTGGTACCTTAAATTGGGACCTTAACTGGGGAATCTTCACATAGAAATGAACCCTTCTAGTTCCCTTTAAAGCTCTTCCAGCTCTCCCAACTCTAAGTAATCACGTTAAGCTCTTCATTAATCTGTTGCTTTTTAGCTTGTTTTGTCGCATTCTGCTTGCTATTTAGCTTGTGATTTGGGTTGCCCTAATTTTTCAATTTTGAGCTTATAAACTTTACAAATTACAAATTTTAATTTTTTTCCTTGTTTACTGGCTCTTGTAAATTAATTTTTAAGTTTAAATTAATTTTCTTAATTTCAATCTGATTTTCAAAGATGACTTTAGATGAATCATGGAGTGTTGAATATGTATTTATGGTTTGCTTTATGAGAGATGATATGACGGCTGGCTCATCCTTGAGGTGAGAAGATTTGGATCCACAAGACAATGGGAATATAACTTGATATTAAATTGGATTCTAGGTTTATGTTTTTGTTAATTAAAATAGTGAAGCCTGCTAGCTCAGAATATGCCGGCATTGTCTTCGACAGAATGAAATGTATGTATTCTCGGAGTGACTCTGTTGTTGAGTTTGGATTGGTGCTTCTATTCCATTTTTCATACTTGAAACAGCTTCTAATTTCATGGAGTTTCTGCCAGCTGCCCAAGGTGCTTGGACATGTACAATTATTTTAGTTGTCTTCAGACTTTAGGGTCAGGCCTGGACAATAATTCCATCTACAAAATGATTTATTGAAGTAATTTCTTTGATGTTTCTTCTGACTTTCTATAAGGAACTCTTGACTTTTATTGCATCCACGAAATATTCTGAACCCTTGTTTGGAACGGCAGTTCTTTGTGTGACTCCTGCATCGCCTTTTGCCTTATCTTGATGGAGTTTGGATTGTATGACATGAAACTTAATGCATGATGTTGACACTTATATATGATGCCACTTTCTTTGTTATGCCATTGTGTGTGTAGTTGAGTAATAATTCATCTTGATTGGACTGGTGGCTAAAAGCCTGAGAATATTTGCTTACTTTTTGTGTTGACTATGCATACTGGTTTGCTTGGAAATTGAATATTTAGCTTCTTGGCTTGTTTTATTGCATTTTCAAGCTTTTGCATCAATTCGTTGAAACAGTGGACCGATCTAATTCTTTTATCTTTGATTTTGAAGCTTGACCACAAGTTCTCCTTTTGTTCTTTACTCCATTGTCTTTGATTTTTCCACTTCCAAATATTTTCGTGTTTCTTGATTCTTTATGGCGTACTTTATCAAGGCTCTGTTTCTGGTCCGTTTCTAATTTCCTTAATGGTGAGTTTGGGGATGTATCCTTGGGATTAAGATGTGAAATTAGTGTTATATAGTCATATATGTAAAGAAAGGCTATAAGTTACTGGATGTTTATGTTTATTTGATTTTTGAGTATACCAAAACAGGGATTTGATATATGTGTATATGAGTACGGTGAGTAGCTGTTGTTCTCAGTAAGTTCCATTGGTATTAATTATGGTGATATTGAGTTTGAAATCCATTCTCTGTCTCTGGTTTCAATTATATGAGGATCCAAGTTCAGAAGATGATAATGTCAGATGTTTGGAAGCTACTTTGGTCTTTGCATATCGATGTTTCTTTGATTTTTAGTTAACAGAAATAAAGATACAAGATTTTACTATATGAGTTGAATTTCTGCTTTTGAGTTAAAGGGGAAAGCAATGATTAAGATAAGTAATGGTTGATAGAGTAAGAGTAGTGCTTAGAAAGATGTATTGCACTAGTGCATATGTCTAAACTACTTTGGATTGTGAATGCTGATTTAAATGGACATTATCTCTGTTTTGAGGGTTTAAGTGCTCTGAAATTTAGGTAACATCTTAGAAGTATGTTTAATCAGAAAACTAAAACTGTATAGAGGTGTATATTAAGTGACCACATGTTGGGTGTGTTTGGATTGACTTATGAAAAAGTAACTTATATATAAGTCAGATTGAAAATAAGTCAGATTGTGTAATGAGATTTATATTTGGGTTGGCCGTGAAAAAAATGACTTATAAGTAACTTATTTTCCATAAGTCAAATTGTGTATGTTTGAATTAGTTGTGATTAGATGTGAAAAATAAGTCAGAATTTGTGGACCCCACCTTATAGGTGACTTATAAGTCAGAAATAAGCTGTTTTAAACAGTTTATAGCTTATTTTGACTTATAAGCTATAGGTTACTTATAAGTCAAATTAACAATAAGCCGAAACAAACATGCAAAATAAGCTACCAAAAAAATAAGTTACTTTTACCCCAAAATAAGTACTTATTTCCAAGAAATAAGTCCAACCAAACATGATGGTTGTTTTGGCTTGAGAATGATGGTTTTTATGAGTTCGGAATATCTTACAGATCATTGTATGCTACTACCAAAGTGAAACCTGTATTTAGATTTCAAGCTCTATTTGTTGGTTTGTCTTTATCTGCAGCTTTACTACTACCATTCATTGCAAACCTTTAAGTATAAATTACATGCCCTTTTGTTTTATCATTTATAAAACTGGAAAGTGCTTCCTTGTGTCCTGCATTTCAGCTCTTCTGCTTCACAAAACTTGAAATTCTAAATATTCTCTTTCTTCTTCTGTTCCACTTCTTGTTCTCATTACTATTTAGTTCTAGGATTTTGAGCATTTGTTTTCTTTATTATTCACAACGCCAAATTTCCTTTCTTGCATCTACTAATTCATCCGTTGCTGTTAATTCTAGGATTTTTGCATTAAGATGATTTCCTCAATTAATTTTGATTTGAGTGTTTTCATAAGTGATTTAGTGTATAAAATATTTTTGTATATTTTATTGTGCTGATAATTTTGAGTTGGTATGTCATAAGAAACAAACCTCACGTTATTAAGGATTGTGCGGAACCAAGTTATAAGTGAATTTGGATTTGTAAATGATAAAAAAAAAAAAAAGGAGTGAACTTGCACAATAATGGGTTAGCATAGGAGAAATTCAGCAATTCATCCCCACCCTTTGTACACGAGTTAAGAGCGGACTATGTACCTTTTAATGAGTTTTTTTTTTTTTTTTTGTGAAGATTCAAATAACCTTTGAATTAACGAGGCTTATAAGAATATTCCATTGTTTTAGACTTAAAATAAGAAACGGATTTGCACAAAATTCCTTCAATGGAATCTGAACGTTGAGATTCTAATGGATTATTTAATCCATTTCAATTGCTTTTAACATTATGTTTATGGCATTAAGGAGTCAAATGTTTTTTAAACATGTATATCCAATTGATTTAGAGGACATAAGGATGCAAACTCTCAGATTTTATTATTGTAAGGGTAAAATAAAATCACCTTCTATTTTGTCTTAATTACATAAACCCCTTCTCTATTTTGAAAACATTTACAAAGTACAAACTTCCCTCAAAATTCAAATTTATAAACCTCCCTCATATTTTTGAGATTTCATTTCCATCAACCTGAACCGTTAGTTGACCGTTAAGTTTAAGTTTCAAACTTTGTTTGGACCAAATACCACTTTTAACATAATAATTATTTAAACATTTATATTTTGTTAAAAAAAATTATTTATAAAATAAACTAATTCTCACATATTTCTTTCATATGCACGCACATATTTTTGAAATGTCTGATATGACTACTAAATTTTTTAATTTTTTTTAAATCGTGAACTTATAGAATTTTAATTTTAATACATTCATTAAAAATTATTTATTTTCCTTTCTTTTAAATAGCTGAAAATATACTTTAAATATATTTTATTTGAGCAAAATAAAAGAAATATGCTCACTGGATATAAGGGGGCGATCATGGAATTGGACTCTACTAATGCTATTGAATAGAAAACTCGTATGATGATATAAATCTCATCAGCGAAATTAAAAAGCTCCTCAACTATGAATGGGAGGTTAAAGTTGTTCATCAGCGAAATTAAATCTCACCAGTTGGAGATAAGAAAAAGATATGAAAAATCCTAACTTTTCGCCTATAGCTTCAGTATTATCAATCACCATTGAACCTTCCCTGCCTCTTTATCGACAGCTTTGTCTCTGTCTCTGAATAATAGTATAATGAAGGGTAAATTGGTAAATTAAATATAAATTCAATGTAAAAGATATGTCTTTAGAATCTTTTTATAATATTCCTAACGGTGTATGGATTGGACTAAATTGTATGTATTCAAAATATAGGGGAGGTCTGTGTAACAAAAGTAAAATAGATGGGAGGTCAGTGTATTATGTATTTTACCCTTATAGTAATTAAGAGCTCGCCAACATTCAAAAACTCCTTATAATGATTAAGAGGCTGCCAATGTTGAAATTAATGTTGAGATTGGTGGTGACTATAAAAGGTTCTGCAATTAAGTGTTCAAGGGCTAGAAGTTGAGAGCTTCCTTCTTTCCTCCTTGGTTTTTATGCCTAACTGAATTAATTATTTTCTGTATTTAAGAGTTCATTTTATCATGGAGAATGCCTCAACTTCTTTTTCTTGTAGTTGTGGAATAGTTCTTAAGTATAGTGTCCTCAGGCATGACTCAAACAATACATTTTTTTATTTGCAATGTGTTACTGGCAACTGGATTTGTATAACACTAGAGAGAAGTTGGAAGATTCACCGGATATGTATATGTATCCTCAAACATTTAGCTTGCTCATCACCGTAGCTTGTTGATCACCAAAACGTTATACCATGAGAATCTTGGGGAACGATGAGACAAAGTGAATCTTGGATGCTATGAATCAAAGTGCAAGGAGTATATATATATATACGCAACTAAGTCATATAAGATGGAAATTCCGATGCTTCATATTGATCAACAGAAGTAGCTAGGTGAGAGTAATTAATAAAGGGAAACACTGGCAAATAAACAAACCAAGTTTAGAATAATCAAGCTTGCTGCCACAGCATTTTTTTTCCATAGGAGGTTCTGAATTGGTTTGTCTGGTTATAAAAAAGATGAGTTGGGAAAGTTAGGCGAATCTAGACTTTCTATATATCATATGGACGATCTAGATTTGATTTTATTAAATATCACCGTTCAGATGAGATCTAGACGATTTATATTCACCTAACTCTCCCTACTCATCAAAAAGATGAGTAGGGAAAGGGAAACCGATTTGCCATAGGAGTCTTCCTGTTAACTTTCTTTCCATACGCATAAAATTACATACCGCATACAAATTAAATGATTCAAACATTTTAGGAACTACAATACGAAAATGACTATTGAAGAAACTAAAATACTAAATTGAAGAGACACTCATCATGCGACTCAGCTCTTAAATTAAATCCACTTATAATGATGAAGTGATCAATCTTGTTTTGAGCATTCTGTCTAACTCCTTCACAAATCTCTCCATGGCTTCACTAGGTAAACAAAAAGGTATTACTATACCTTCTTGACCTTGCTTATTCTTATAAGCTATATAACAGCTTGACAAGGGTTTGCATTCATTGGACCACCAAACAAAGCCTTTCCCCATCCAAAATCGACGTCACGAAATCCGACTTGGGTCACATCCGACACACCGTATGCCCCTACCATCTTGAAAGCAGGTCGTCCCTTAATTGTCATGAAATCTGCCAAAGAGTGCATGTACTCTTCACTCACTTCACCTTTCATTTTCTTCACTAACTCTAAAGCATATCCTAATGGGTTCCTTCGTAGTTCTGCGGCAGTGGACACGGCCATCGGAAAAGCGAGGGCATTGTCGTAATAGCCTTTCGGTAAAGGAGGGCTAAATTTGGAACGAACATTCACAGGATATGATATGCGAACTTTATCATCATCATTTGGTTGAAGAGCTATTATAAGACAACGCCATACGAATGCAGTGATCACTTCAAAATTAGAACAAGATTCAAGGAGGTGATGAGGGATTTGAGTGCGAATTGAAGATATTTCATTAGGTCCAAAGAAGAAAGAACGAGAAACCATGCTCTCCATAATGGGGATTATAGTTTCTTTGTTATCACATTCAAAGGCTTCTTCATAGTCACGAGGCCATGTTACAGATGGTGGGTCTCTTGCATTTAGAAGCTCCCTACGCCATACTGGAGGAATTGAAGGTTGATGTGCACCACGAGCAATTTCTCCTAATGCTCTCATAAATTGAGCCAGACCAACAGCATCACTCATGGTATGATTCAAGCGAAGAGCAAAAATAAAACCTTCACATTTCAATCGGGTTACCTACAGATGTGGTTGTTGTGTGTCAATGCTTTTTAAAAAAAAAAAAAAAAATTGGAACAAAATGTATCATGAATTGAATTGAATTTGGAAACTCAAATTAAAAAAAAAACAAAACCTGATTAAGTCATTATTAACTTATCTTGAAAATACAATAAATTTCTAATTTAATCATATTTAAATGAATTAATGTTTTCAAATTTATAGGAAATTATCTATTAATTTTTTAATGAATTTAAAATAAAAGTAATATTAAAAAAATCAATTCTATTATCTTATAATAATCGAATAAAGAATATAGAAATTTGGATCGAACATATTTTACGTTTCTCTTGGTTCAATTGGAAACATATATATATATGTGTGTGTGTGTGTGTGTGGATAAAATGTATATTTTCTTCCATTTTTAAAACAATATGTTGGTCATGCACCAAAAATCTTTGTTCTAAAAAGTGTTGCGAACTTCTGATAAAAAAAAAAAAAAAAAGTGTTGCGAACTTCTGATATAAAGTGTTACACAGACCCAAATCGATGGGAAAAGAAAAAAAAGAAAATTGATCTTTCGTGTTTATTAATTCCTTTTTAAAACAGATTTACCTGACCTATATAAATTAATTCATAATCTAATCATATAGGAGTACATGAGTATTTTCGAAGAAGAAGAAACCTGAATGAGAAGAAGTGGAGTATTAAGAAGATCTGAAGTTTCTGGAACATTGTAAAGAAGCTCTTCAAAGCAAGGTAAAGGAGGATGAAGATCACCAAATTCATCCAGGGTGACGTCAGCATCAGCCTCGATGAAAACTACGCCATCGCCGGTACAGTCCACCATGAGCTTCCGGTTAGGCCCTTCCCGGAGCCTGCCGGCGAAGGGATAGTAAAAGACAAGAGTCTCAGCCAAAGCTTTTCTTATAATCTCAGCTGCATCTTTTCCTCTCATTGAAGGATCCCACTTGGAGGCTGTGAAAGTCAACTATGTATACAAGTTGGCCACGCAACTAAGAAATAGTCAACTAACGGAAATCCAGGTTGTTTTAGTATTCCGAAGGAAATAATTGATACGATATAACAATTTGATTATACAATTAACAAATTTTAAGTGCAGGCAAAACCAACAAGCAAATAGGGAAAATCGCGCTAAAGTCTCACGAAAATTACAATATCTAAAATATCTCCTAACCTAACCTGTCAATTACAGGTGAAGGCGGCACCATTGACAAGTAAAAAAAGGAAGCATGGAAAACTTTTGAGACTTCTCAAATATTTGTTTTGTGAGACAGTGTGATTTAAAACAAGGTTAAAGTACAGATTTGCATTGTAAGTTTTCACTCATAAACTATTAGGCTTCGTTAGTGCTAGCCCATGGCAAATTCCCACGATTATATATTTCTAACACTACTACAGAAAATGCCTATAGCAGCACTTATTTTGGCCCTATAGCAGCGCTTATAAGCGCTGCAATAGCCAGTGATGCTATAGGCTATTAAGCCTAACGCAGCGTTTGTTAAGCGCTGCGATAGGTGACCTAAAGCAGCGCTTAAGCGCTGCTATAGGTAATTTATTTTTTAAAAAAATAATACCTATAGTAGCGCTTATCTGAATAAGCGCTGCTATAGGTATTATTTTTTTTTTTAAAAAAATTAATTTTTATCCCTGCATCAATTTAGAAACTACAGACATTTTCCCCTTCTCAGCCCAGAAAACGCGCAGGAACAGGGGAGACAAGAATTAAATCCCAAAAATTCCCTAACCTCAAGAACACACATTCAATCCATTCCATAGTCTTAGAATTTCTAGAAATCACATGCAATTAAACTTCAAAACAACAAACATCCGAAAATCCCAACTTTTGCTTCGGATGAACAGTGCCAGAGGAGGAATTTTGTGCAAAAATTGGTCCTATTCAACTTCATTTCCCAAAATCGACACCCAAAACATCAAGAACAAGCGTCAAGCACCATTTCTATAATTTCAGAAACTTCCAAAACATCTCAGAAATTCGAATCATTTCTCCCCATCCACTCAAAAATCGCGGCGGAAAAGAGAAGAAACAAGAGAAGAAGGCTTACCTAAACTTGTTTCAAGCTTCTGCGAACGTTACCGTCAAACGCCGTCGATGGGGCCGATTTCGCCGCTGGAAGACAAAGAACAGAGAAGAGAGAATGAGAGTGTGTGTGCGTTGGTGAGAGAGGGAGCTTGTGTGTGTGTGTGTTGAGAGATAGAGAAAGGGAAATAAAAGAAGAGTTTTTGTGTATGTGTCATTGAGGAGGGAGGGTGGATGAAATTAGGGAGGGAAATAGGGGAAAATTGAGCGGGTGTTTAAAAATTGGTATTTTTAAATTTGGTTTTAGATATTTTTTAAATAAATTTAAATCACAGGGGCCTATAGCAGCGCTTAAGCGCTGCTATAGGCCCCTGTGATTTAAATTTTATTTAAAATTTGTTTTAGATAATTTTTTTTTAAAAAAATTAAATCACAGGGGCCTATAGCAGCGCTTAGCGACTAAGCGCTGCTATAGGCCCCTGTGATTTAAATTTTATTTAAATAATATCAAAAACCAATTTTAAAAATACTAATTCATTTTAAAAAAATAAAGAAAATTTAAAAATACCTAATAGGCCTATATAGGCCCCTGTCATTTAAATTTTATTTAAAAAATATCTAAAACTAATTTTTAAATTAATAATTAATTTTAAAAAAGAAAACAAAATTTAAAAATACATATTTAGGCCTATAGCAGCGCTTAAGCGGTGGTATAGGCCCCTGTGATTTAATTTTTATTTAAACAAAATTATAAAAAAAATTTCCAATTATTTTTAAAATGTTTTAAATATTTTTTAATATAAAAAATAAACCCCAGGGGCCTATAGCAGCGCTTAAGCGCTGCTTTAGGCCCCTGGGGTTTATTTTTTATTGAGAAAAATATGTAAAACAGTTTTCCAATTTTTTTAAATTGTTTTAAATATTTTTTAATAGAAAAAATAAAGCCCAGGGGGCCTATAGCAGCGCTTAAGCGCTGCTATATGCTTATACCTATACCAGCACTTTTATTTATAAGCGCTGGTATAGGTCATATTATACTTATCCCATCACTTACATTTTATAAGCGCTGCTATTGTTGCGCTGCAATAGGGTATTTCTGTAGTAGTGTAAAACTATGTGTTTTGATTCAAATAGCTCCAAACCTGACTCCAATTTATTAAAGCACGAACCCTAGCTAGCTCAATTGTACACGCTACCTTCACTCCTTCTTCATCTCTACTCTCTTCCTCTTCCATTGTAACATCCCAAATTTCAATTTGAAGGCTAAGGATTAATTTAACAAATTAAGGAATGATTAGTGGTTATGATGTTATATATGGAGTATTTTAGTAAATAATTGATGATAATAATGCAGCGAGTAAGGAAGAATCTCTCAAAAATGGACCAAACTTCTTCTTCTACTGATGAAACTACTCGTCTCTCCTCCACTCTCTCTATTTCCAACCTTCCCTCTTCAATCAAACGCACTTTGTCCAGTAAAATAGACCATCTAGTGGAATTTACTCATATCCCAGATAATGCTCATGTACATCCCACAGAAATGCCTCTATTAAGCCCTTACTCTCTATACCATCGTGAACGTTCTACTTTCCGCCACCTTTGTACTTTGATTTCCAGGAATACTCCACTAGTAAAAGAAATAGTTCAAAGTTCCAAGTTAGACCAGTGCGGTCTTCCTACCACCTCTCAAGAACAGTATGTCACTCTTGAGATTCCTCAACCCCTCATTAATTCCTATATTCAACAGGGATATACTCATCTTCATCTAGGTGCTGTTCGCCTAGTACTCACTCCACATACCAGAAAAGGCCTACCTATCTCAGCCAAGGTTGCTCTCCTTGACACCTCTTTTAAACAATACCAACATGCATTGTTTGGCGCTCTTGTTACTACCTTTAGTAATGGAAGCCTAGTTCTGACTATTGCTCCTGACTTCACCATGAAACTCACTGATGAAACCCTCTCCACCAGACTTAAAATCCAGGTTCAGATTGTTGGAGCAGAACAGAATCCTCAAGCCACCATGGCCACTCTCCACCACCAATTGATTTATAGAGTCCAGAATCATGCTCTAGATCTTCAGCATCCACAATCTACTGGTGACGCGTTACTGGTGTTTATTGATAGGGATCATGGTTCGGCTATTGTCAATATACCTAGACAAATTACCAATCAGGAATTATCTTAAATAGTCCCTCTTGATTGGATTACCAATTATGAAAGGGAATTTGGCCCTATTCCCAGAGATGTTCATACAACTGCTCCTCCACAGATCTCTCGCATGCCTGATGGTACTGTCAGAACTCTTTTCCAGAAACCTGGGACTGAAGGAACTCCTTTACGAAGGATATGCTCTTTGGCCCCTCCTCTTCAGACGCCAAAGGTGATATCTCCAATCCGTCCAGTCTACAAGAGCAAAGAAAAACCCCCAGTTAGTCATTTTCGTTCCAATGGACAGCCTGTTTTTGTCTCTCATGTTAATGGTCATTTCATCTGGGATCTTGATTTTAGGATGTGTGAACCTGACTGTGATTGCCAATATTCCGGGTTCTGGGATCATTTTCTGACAACAAAGATCTGGTCACTTTTGGTAACACCAAGAAAACCACCAAGTCCAGGATCAGATGTTCCAATATTCACTCCCATCACAGAAAACCAGATCAAGATGGATCAGGTTCTCGGTGGATCACCCCTCCAGCTCCAAAAGAATCTTCCTCATATCTCATTCTTTGGGATCTACTCAAAGAACTAGGTCATGATGACCTTGCTGCTGATGCTTTCCCCATTACAGAAAAAAGTAAACCCTCTACGGCTCCTCCTATCATAACACCACCATCACTTTACACTGCTCCTACTGTTTCTTGTTAGCCATGATGAGATCTGAAACCTATGATGAACAGTTCCCTCCTCTTGAAGTCCATACTCAAGAAACAATAAAGGTCACACGACGACCTTATGTTGTTCCTACTCAGGTCTCTCCACATGGTGTCAAATAATCCTATCCGGCAGAAGAAGTCCTTAATTGGCATACTGATAATGCAGTCAGCCAAAATAGGTTTCTTCATCGTATTGATTCAAAACTTAACCATCTAACGGAGACACTTACTGGACAGATGGATACCCTTACAGACGAAGTCAAAAAGCTTCATGATAGATTAACCTCTGAAGCCATCAGGCTTGATACAGAACTTCGTAGCTATGTTGATCACAAATATTTTGGTCCAGAATTCCAAAGGAAGGAGCAAGAACTTGCAAAAATCCAAAAAGACCTAAAACAGATTGAGACAGATATGGTCAAACCACCAACAAACCCCTTAAGCCCGTTCCCATCATCTTATCCAGTTTATTCCCCTCCTCTTACTTCAGTCACCTATGATAACCTATATCCTTCCTCATACCAACTAGCCAGAAAACTAAACCCACCTTAAAAATCGACCAAAAGAAATCCTGTTCAGTTTACAGGATATCAAACAGTTACTGATACTTCCTTCACAGGCCCACAATCTATCTGACCTCGAGAAAGACCACCCTGGCCATCTCATACTACCTCCCTACCTGGCATCACCATTCAGACCCCTATAGTAACTACTACCACCCAACCCAGTACTAGTTCAGGAAAAACAATTGTTGAAGGATCTCCAGCTCCTTTTAGGAGAGTCTCTACTCTTAATATGTACGAACCCCTTTCTGAAACTGAGGATGATTCTAGTATTATCTCAGAAGGATCAGATTTTTCCCACATGGAAAAACATTTTGCAGATCTTAGCATTGCTATGGTTAACCCTAATACAGCTGGAAGCACCACTTCTGACATGATTGAAGATCCTCCCCTATCCTCAGAAGATGAATCACCAGAATTTCCAAAAAGGCATCACACTCATAAGACAGGACCATTCTTTACCCTTGATGATATTCCTCCTTATAAGTGGCGTGATCGTGTAGCAGAATTTGCTGCTTGGCTTGACAATCAACTTCAGAAACCTCAAGCAATATCCGGACAAGTTTTTGCTGATTTTATCTCTAATTCACAGGCAATCTATGAGAATGGTATATGAAACTTAGTGAATATGAGAAATTGCGGCTTCTTACAGTTGATTCTCCTGGTCAACTCCTAGGTGCTATACATCATGAGTTTATTGGTGATCCTGAATTAATCCAAAAGCGGATTTACCAGGAGTATTTTGAGATGAAATACTGCTCCTTACTCAGGAAAGATCTTCAAAAGCATTTTGTCAGAATGTCTGAGAGATATTATCCGCTTAGCGGACGTACTGACCCAAACCTCAGACACGTGTTTATAGCCTCTCTCCCAGAAGAACTACACTCTGAACTCCATCGTATGATTACACAGACTGGCAGGGACGTTGCTCAGATTACTCTTGGAGAAATCTATCAGCTAGCCCTGGCTACATTGGATAAACTTTGTGAGCAGCAAAAAATGTTTAAAGCAATTGCCAAAGGAGGAACCAAACTAAAACCGGCATGTAACAAGTCTTATCTGAAGATCAAGTGTAAAGACAAGGAATCGTGCCATTGCGCCACAAAGAAGAAATCCCATTTCAAGAGACACAAGTCTTCCAATCCTCTTAAAAGAAAAAGGAGAACCAGGAACCCAAGATATAGATATTTCAAGAAAAGGCGAAAGGGATCCTCTAAATCAGAGAAATGTTTCCTTTATGGAAAACAAGGCCATTTTGCAAAACCAAAGGGGTGTCAAAATGCTTCAATCCTTCAGTCACATTGTCTCAGACAATGATGAAATTGAGAGTATTCTTGAAGAACAATCTGAAGAAGATTCAGACACCCAATATGTTCTTCCTCTCTCTGATTCAGACTCAGATTCAAATTCATCTGACAAACACATTGGATATCTTGGGTCCAACGATTTTACTGTTCTATCCACAACAGTCCAATCCAAAGGAATGTCCCAAATAGACACTAACCCCAGGCCAACTATCCAAATCAAAGTCCTACTTTCTAAGTATGACAAACCTTTCAATGCTACGACCCTTGTTGATACAGGCTCTTGTGCCACCATTATCAAACCTCACCTTCTTCCTAAAGAATTTTGGGCTCCTCTCAATCATTCATTTACCACAGTCAATCGGATCCTTCCGCATAGAGCTTATTTCCAGAAAAAAGATTGGCATAAGATTCTTTCCTGGATGTCTTACATGGGTTACTGTTTTAGGCAGTTACATTCTTGACAAAGACCTTCTCCTTGGTTTTGATACCTGTAAATGCTGATTGTCACCCAAGAGGGGGGGTGAATTGGGTGATAAGATAAAGGCTTAAATAATCTTTATATTTTCTACTTTACAAAATCCCAATGAAGTGGACTAAGGAGTATACAAGATGGATATGCTGAAAATTAAGAGAGTAAAAGGAAGAGATAATGCAAACTCAGTTTATCCTGGTTCGGTCAACCCAGACCTACATCCAGTCCTCAGGCTCCACCTGAGATTTCCACTACCCTCTTGTTTAAACTGGCACAAGAGAAGCCTACCACAGGTTTTACAAACACAGGTTCACTTGTCAACCTTTACAGAGTTTTAGAATCTTTCTAAACACTCCCCCTTACTACCTGTAAGGCAATATCACTGTTCTAAAGCACCAAGCTTTCAGAACAACCTCAAACAGTAGAGGATTTCAATCAAAGTAATAAGTTCACTAAATGAACAGATTGTGATAATCACTTAAGTACAAACTCGTATATAATAAATAAATACAAATTCTAGAGCTTAAAGATTTGAGCTATGATTGTTCTAGCTCTCCTTTTCTGATGCGCTCATCTCATTTTTTTTGGGCTCACTTGGTTTTGCTTTCAATCAGTGTAATCTACGATTCTGCATGGAGCCCTGTTCCATCGTTGTTTTCGTATATGCGTTGTATGTGTATCATTTGTTCCAGATGTCTTCAAGTCTTTATATAGAGTTTGATAAATTTTTGTCCGTTGAAGACTTGAAGAACTAGCCGTTGATAATTTGCTTCAACTAATCTTGCAGAGGATAAGACAAGAGAGACAGAGACTGTGAGTAACGTTATCCTGCTGCTACCTGCTACTGTACTTGCATGTCAGCTTTTTCAGTAGCGCTAGTGTGATTTGCTATCGCTAACTTCATAGTGTAAGTCCTGCACTTAAGCTGTTAGCTGAAACAAATACTCATGCAGTAGATGATATCGATAGAGTATTTCGCTAGCTTGAAAAGATAGAGACAATATATTAGTTATTTTTCAAAGCATTCTTCTATCGATAGACATAAACATTATCGTTAGCATATCTTTCTAGTTCAGCACTTAGCATACTAGCTATGTCATTTTTATAAACAGTCTTCTATCGATAGCCAGCCTCATTATCGCTAGTTACTTTATTGCTCATTAGTTTTAAGGATACAACTTTATTCAAAGGTATTTCAAGGTATCCTACTATCGATGGATAAACATGTTAGCGCTAGCAACTATGTTATCACAGCTTATTTGTTCTCAGGTACTAGCTATCTAAAAGACCATTATCTGAAGCACTTTCGTTATCGATAGCTTATCCTATTATCGCTAGCTGATTTCTTTTGTCCACAGACTTGGTTCATCTATCTGCTTAGCTATTTACTCATGTTCTTTCATGAACTCCTAGCGATAGGATACTCTCTAGCGATAGTGAATGACTTAGCGTTAGATATTAACTTTGTTATTACTAAGTCTTCATTTACTATTGCTCTTTGTTTATTATCGATAGAGATATACTTAGTGATAGAGATCCGTTACCTATTAGATTTTACTTGTTCAACTTAAAGGTAACTTTCACTTATGATTTCTATAGGTCAGTCTTCATCAAAACTTAAGATTCTAACATTCTCCCCCTATTTGATGATGACAAAACATATATATACTTTTAAAGTACGTTCAGAGTATATATCAGCATTAAGCATAAAGGAATAATAATGCATGAATGGAGTATGTTCAAAGCAATCATTGAGATAAAAGATATACATTTGTATCTTGTATCGCAAAAGGAAATACTACAAAAAATATAAAACTGTCAATCATTCAGATTATGTAGAATGCATATGAGAATGGTTTTAGGGAATGATTCAGGCTTTTTGGTTTATTCAGAATCAGAATCATCCTTCCAATTTGGGGTGTCCAGATTATAGTCCCCAGATTCACTGCTAATTCTTCCAGAGTCAGATGAGGGATCTTCAAGTAACTCAGACTCAATTTCAACTTCCTTTAACTTAGCAGGAGCTTTCTTCTTCTTGGTGACTACTTTCTTCTTAGGAGGAGAGGGAGGAGCTTTCTGAATTAATTGGGCTAGAATCATTTCCCCATAACTCAATTGCTTCTGCTTCTTCTTTGGAGGAGGCTTGACAGATTTTCCTTTTCCCTTAGGCACATATTTTCTCTTTGATGGCTTGGGAGCAGATTTGGGTTCTTCAATCACAATCCCTTTAGATGCCCTTGATTTTTGTTTTGGAGCAGATTTCTTGATCCTTATCTTCTTGGGAGCAGACTGGACCTCTGATGCTTTGTGTTTCCCACTGAGTTCCAGGTTCTGAGAAGGAGTCTGAATAGGATCTTTTTCTTTCTCTGTTTCTGCTTCTGCCCTTGCTGCATCTCTATCCTCTCTTTCCTTTAGAGACTGAGCAGACCTTTCTAAAAATTCTTCAACTTCCTCATGCAGCTCTTGTGCTCTCTGAAAATAATGAGGAAGCAGATCTACAGAAACTGGCTGATGCTCTTCCTCATATAATACCATGGCCATGCTCATATCTTCTTCTTGAATTTTATTATCAGGAGAACCATCTGGATTGATTGATGCATTGTCTTCCTCATCAGATGCATCCTCCACTTGGCCTTCTTCTGCCACATTTTTGTTCCTTTGATTCTCCCCCGTTTTGTCTTTATTATTGGCAGGGGTAGGTGAAGAGGATTGGTTATGAATTTGAGAAGAGATGGGAGGAGAGGGAGGGTTTGTGATAGTGGTAGCGATGGTTGGCTGAATTGGTGGTGAAGTAGGAATGCTATCGCTAGGGATGGTGCTAGCGATAGGGGTTATTTGTGGTGTTGGGACTCTGGTGGTTGGGGGTGAGACTTGTGTTTGAGGGCTAGCGCTAGGGGAAGGATTAGCGGTAGGAGTATCTGTAGGTGTTGGGATTTTGGTTTGAGGAGAAGGTGGAGGTGTAGGTATTTGGGTTTGAGAAGGATGACTATCGCTAGGATGTTTGTAGGTAGAAGGAGATGGGTAATGTGATAGGTGAAGAGAGGAAAGAGAAGGGGTTGAAGGTGAGTGTTTGGGAGAGGGATGAGAGGGTGAGTGATAATGGAGAGGGGAATGATGATGTGATGAAGTACCTTCTGATGGAGAAGCTGTTGCCCTTTGTTTGACATACTCAGGGACTAGGCATAGGTGTTCTTCTATATTTTTCACCTGAGACTGTAACTCCTGAATGGGCTTCATTAATTATGCTTTCTGTGCTTCTAAGGCAAGGTTGAATTCAGCAGAGATCCTGAAAACAATTTCTTCAATTGCATCCTTGGAAGGAATAGAGGACTTAGCAACAGAAGGAGCAGAAGGAGGAGTCCTTTGGGATTGGGTCTCTTCTTTCATAGGCTGAGACTGAGCTGATGAAGACGGAGCATGAGAGGCCTCAGAAACCGATATAGCACCATCAGTTTGAACAGGAATTCCCATTTTTTTGAGTGTGGTGATGGTAAGCTGTCTGCACTTTTTGTTATCTCTTTCCCCTAAGGATTTAATCTTTGAGAACTCCAGGATATAAGACATGAGTTGAGGATATAGGAGAAGAGCTTTGGCTAATTTGTTAGATAAGAATCGGTGAAGCTCCATTGATACCAACTGCCCTGGATTTAAAGGAACCTTTGAAATCAGGTTGGGCAGCCAGGGGTTGTCTATCTTGGGAAAGCTGCTGAAATTTCCTGCCTTGTGAGTCATTAGCCTGGTATAAACATAATGTAAGATTCTGTCGATCACAGGCATACTAGCTGGCTTATTAGAGTCTGTCTCATAAATTCCCTCCGGTTCTTCTTGGGAGTAAGGCTCAGGGGAATACCACTTGTTGTACTCTGCTTCAAATATTCCCAGAATTTTGTTAATTGCTAACCAGTTAAAAGAAATTCCTCTTCCTCTTACTGACGCCTCAAACACAATATTGACCAGCTTCTTTTTCTTATATTCTGGCTTGGCTTTCATGCTCGAGTAGAATGACCTCAGTACTTCCTCATTGTAATCATTGTTAATGCTGAGCCAGTTTTTGTAAGGTAATAGCCAGGCATCCAAGTCAAAACCATTCTGCCGAAAATACTCCAAATCCACCCAGACTGTAGTCCTATCTAGGGTTTTTCGATCTGTGAAAAGAGTACTTGGAGCTTCAAGGGGTTCTTCTGAGTATGGCAAGACAGAGACAGTTCGCTTTTGACGTTTAGAGCCTGATTCAACTACTTCTTTGGAGAATGATACTTCTTTCTGAGATTTGGACCTCTTGCTAGCGGATTGAGAAGATGGTTTAGCACTAGAGGTAGCCTGAACATCACTTACACTCGGGACTTTGGTTCTGGCCATTTTTAGGGTTTAGGTTTTGAGAGAAGAGAGGTTTTTGAGAGGCAAATGAATGTAGGAATGCTCAGAGAGTTTTTGGAGTAGAAGAGAAAATGCAGATGAGTAATGAATGCAAATGCACATGATCCAGCTTTATAAGTTTTAGGGTTTAGGGTTTTGCCTTCAGCTAACGTTTCGCATTCTGACCTGTTAAGTGACATGCTATCGCTAATATAATCAGCTATCGCTAGTAGGCATGATCCCACGCTGAGCAAGTGACGGAGTTCAGTGCACTTACTCCTTCCTTCTATCGATAGCTGACTTTGCTATCGATAATGCTTTTTGGCTAGCGATTGCACTCTTGACTCAGGCTTTTGATCTGCATATAACTAGCGATAGTAGAACTTACTATCGATGGGTCAGAACTACAAAACTTAAGATTTAACATTTTATTGAGTGCAATTTTATAAGCAGGCTGAGATGCAATTTAAACAAATTTGATTTGTGCATTTCATAGGTTCCACATAAGATAATACTATACACAATTCCATCTTTTCAATCATATAGCAACCTGACAGATAGTTTAAAGATTGATTGATAATGAAAAGAAAAGCAATCATTCATTATTCAAACACAATTATATTCATTCAGGATAGGATAAGAATGATATCACCATGATTGCACTTGATTAGACATAAGATTGCTATCTGTAATGAAAGTTGCTATCGATAGAGCTTTTGATGGCAATCAACTCGTATTTTGCTCTGGGTTGCAGAGATCTCTCATGAGGAATAGAATTCAAGAATCTTCTTCTTGAAGTGTGGGGAATTCTATTTCTCTTGTTCTCCTCAAGATAATTGAATGGCACTTTGTGGTAGCTCATTCTTGAGGTGGAACATGCTCTTCTTGTGATTGTGCACTGCTTCTTATGATCTGAATCAGAGGTTGCAACAGTGGCTTTTTCCTGAGTTCTCCTTTTATATATAGATTCTGTGAATCTTTTTCTTGAAGAATGAGTAACTCTTGGATTCTTCTCTGTTGTCTTTGTATTATGATGTCCATTTCTTCTAAAATTTATTTGCATACATAAAGCACTAAATGGACATTTTGGTACCCATTTGAACTTGGGTCCTTCAGTGTTAGTATTGATCATTACAAGTCCTTTTGGAACCCAAACAAATTTATTTCTCACATTTGAATTTCTTTTAATGCTGCATGTGTGAGAAATATGACCAGATTTACCACAATAATAGCAAACAGTATAATGATGTACAACATGAGATTTTATGCAATTATTATGCGAACACAAGTTGTTTTTATTCAAATGATCTTTCTTCCCAAGGCATTTTTCAGCATGTGTTAAAACATTTTCAATCCTTGAGATATGATCTGTGATGGGTAGTAAATCAGTTCTATGCAGATCAAAATTATTTTTCTTAAGAACACAGGGATTGGAACTGTATACCATAGCTGCGTCTTGAGCTCCAGAAAGTGATTGATCAGATTCGTTCATACAGAGCTCTTGGCAGTCATCTTTCTCTTGTCCTTCTGTGCTGACTGAATCTGGAAGAGGTTCTATGATTTCTCCTTCTTCAATCTCAGCTTCCAAAGATTCATCATCCATGAATATGCATCTTTGAAACTCAGATGAACTGTCAACACTTTCAGTTTCAACAAGATGATTAGTGGTATACGTAGATTCAAGTGTTTCCCATATATCTTTAGCACTAGAGCAAGATCTGATTTTCTGAAAATCATTTTCAGTTAAGCCTTTATGCAGAATTTGCATTACTCTAATGTTCAAGGAAAACATTTTCTTGTCTTTTTCAGTCCAATCCTTTCTTGGTTTGAAATCAAAATCATTTGTAAAAACATTCCACATATAATAATCAAATGATTTTATAAAACTCTTCATTCTAACTTTCCAAAACGAAAAATCTATGTTTTCTAGAATGGGTGGAATGGTATGATCAAAACCTTCAGAAAAAGAATTATACCCAAAATCAGCCATGATCTTTACACTTGAGATCGTTAGATCCTTTAAACAAGTGACCGGCTCTGATACCAATTGTAAATGCTGATTGTCACCCAAGAGGGGGGGTGAATTGGGTGATAAGATAAAGGCTTAAATAATCTTTATATTTTCTACTTTACAAAATCCCAATGAAGTGGACTAAGGAGTATACAAGATGGATATGCTGAAAATTAAGAGAGTAAAAGGAAGAGATAATGCAAACTCAGTTTATCCTGGTTCGGTCAACCCAGACCTACATCCAGTCCTCAGGCTCCACCTGAGATTTCCACTACCCTCTTGTTTAAACTGGCACAAGAGAAGCCTACCACAGGTTTTACAAACACAGGTTCACTTGTCAACCTTTACAGAGTTTTAGAATCTTTCTAAACACTCCTCCTTACTACCTGTAAGGCAATATCACTGTTCTAAAGCACCAAGCTTTCAGAACAACCTCAAACAGTAGAGGATTTCAATCAAAGTAATAAGTTCACTAAATGAACAGATTGTGATAATCACTTAAGTACAAACTCGTATATAATAAATAAATACAAATTCTAGAGCTTAAAGATTTGAGCTATGATTGTTCTAGCTCTCCTTTTCTAATGCGCTCATCTCATTTTTTTTGGGCTCACTTGGTTTTGCTTTCAATCAGTGTAATCTACGATTCTGCATGGAGCCCTGTTCCATCGTTGTTTTCGTATATGCGTTGTATGTGTATCATTTGTTCCAGATGTCTTCAAGTCTTTATATAGAGTTTGATAAATTTCTGTCTGTTGAAGACTTGAAGAACTAGCCGTTGATAATTTGCTTCAACTAATCTTGCAGAGGATAAGACAAGAGAGACAGAGACTGTGAGTAACGTTATCCTGCTGCTACCTGCTACTGTACTTGCATGTCAGCTTTTTCAGTAGCGCTAGTGTGATTTGCTATCGCTAACTTCATAGTGTAAGTCCTACACTTAAGCTGTTAGCTGAAACAAATACTCATGCAGTAGATGATATCGATAGAGTATTTCGCTAGCTTGAAAAGATAGAGACAATATATTAGCTATTTTTCAAAGCATTCTTCTATCGATAGACATAAACATTATCGCTAGCATATCTTTCTAGTTCAGCACTTAGCATACTAGCTATGTCATTTTTATAAACAGTCTTCTATCGATAGCCAACCTCATTATCGCTAGTTACTTGATTGCTCATTAGTTTTAAGGATACAGCTTTATTCAAAGGTATTTCAAGGTATCCTACTATCGATAGATAAACATGTTAGCGCTAGCAACTATGTTATCATAGCTTATTTGTTCTCAGGCACTTGCTATCTAAAAGACCATTATCTGAAGCACTTTTGTTATCGATAGCTTATCCCATTATCGCTAGCTGATTTCTTTTGTCCACAGACTTGGTTCATCTATCTGCTTAGCTATTTACTCATGTTCTTTCATGAACTCCTAGCGATAGGATACTCTCTAGCGATAGTGAATAACTTAGTGTTAGATATTAACTTTGTTATTACTAAGTCTTCATTTGCTATTGCTCTTTGTCTATTATCGATAGAGATATACTTAGTAATAGAGATCCGTTACCTATTAGATTTTACTTGTTCAACTTAAAGGTAACTTTCACTTATGATTTCTATAGGTCAGTCTTCATCAAAACTTAAGATTCTAACAATACCTTCTATCGAACCAAACATTTATCTATTTTCCCCCAAGGTCTCAAATTCAAAAACTTTTTTGCTCCATTCACCACTATCCCAAGCATCCTTGAAATCTTACAAGTTCCCTCTGGGTATGAAAGGATAAAAGACGATTTGCTACAATTCTGTACAGATGGACATTCCCAATTCCATCATCCTTCTCCTCTATGGAAAAATACATAATTCTTTATTCGACTTCCTTTCAAGAAAAATGAAGACATCAATCCAACAAAGGCCTCTCATTCAGGAATGAATCCTGATGATCTTCTTCTCGCCAAACAAGAATGTAAGGCTTTACTGGAACAAGGATTGATTGAACCTACTACCTCTAATTGGACATGTCAAGCCTTTTATGTTGAAAAAAGATCTGAGAAAATTAGAGGAAAAAAGAGGTTGGTGATTGATTACAAGCCTCTTAATTTGTTCCTACAAGATGATAAATTTCCTTTACCAAAGATGTCTACTCTTGCCTCTAGAATTGCTCATGCTAAGGTATTTTCAAAGTTTGATCTCAAAGCAGGATTCTGGCAAATTGGTATTCATCCAGATGAAAGGTATAAAACTGCTTTCTGCATTCTAGATGCCCAATACCAATGGAAAGTTCTCCCTTTTGGACTGAAGGTTGCCTAATCTTTATTCCAAAAAGCTATGATCAAAATCTTTGAGCCCATTCTCAATAATACACTCATTTATATTGATGACATCCTATTATTCTCACCAGACCATGAAACCCACAAACAACTCTTAGCCCAATTCTCCAAGATAATAGCCCAGTATGGGATCATGCTTTCGTCAAAGAAAAGCTTCATAGCCCAAGAAAAGATTGAATTTCTGGGCATGATATTTCACGATGGATTTTACCAACCAGGCCCCCACATTGCTAAAGATCTGCTTGATTTTCCTAATGACAATCTGTCAGTAAAACAGATACAACAGTTTCTAGGGATCATTAATTACTTGCGTGATTTTATCCCTGATGTCACTGCTACAAAAAAGCCTTTTAACATCCCTAATTAATGTCTATTAATTATAAAACGGATGTTAAAAAAAAAGGCGGTGGCAATTTTATAATTAAATGGTTGCTCAGGAAGAAACGACATCCCTAATTATTAGAGATGTCGTAATTTACGACATCACTCATTTAAAACGAGTGATGTCGTTTCTTCGTTTCTAAGAAACAACATCACTCGTTTTAAATGAGTGATGTCATTTGTCTTTCCCTCCCATCTCATTTCCCACTTCCCTCCCTCTCAAAACCCGCGCGCGTCTCCCTCTCATCTCATTTCCCACTTCCCTCCCTCTCATCTCATTTCCCACTTCACTTCCAACTTCCCTCCCTCTTTCACCGCTCCACCATCTCAGTCCGCCGCTCCACTCCGCCGTTGCCCGTTCCCCTCCTTCGAGTTCTCCACCCCTATCCGCCGCTCCACTCCCCATTTTTGGTTTTGACTACCGATCCAAAGCTCAGAACAATCTATTTCCTCTCTCTCTCTTTCTCTTCGTTCTCTCCGCCTTCTCTCTTCGTTCGCAGTTGCGACAGCGAAGATTTTAGCGACAAGGAGCTTCGACGACGCGTGTACAGGTCTCTTTTCCCATTCTTAACCTCTTTTCTTCCTATTTTGTGCGAGTTGGAGAGAACTCCGATTTGGGGGTTAAATATTGTTTAGAAAGTTTTGTGGTTTTGTGAGAGTTCAAAAATTTAGGAACCTGATCTGTTTTGAGGCTTTGTGACAGTTCGATTGATGTGAGGATTCTGTTTAGTGGACTTATGTGTGTGTATTTTTCTGAAGCAGTGATCATAAAGGAAGTTTATACATGTGGTTGTATGTGTAATTTATGCTTGAAATATGGAATTTGGATTTCTTCCTTTCTGCCCTGTTTTGTCCGTGTGCAATAATAAGGAAGAACTGATGGTGATGGGATTAAATGGGAATTATATGTGGTATATATTGGAGTCTTGTAATTTCTGCAAATTCTGGAGTTATAGTGGTATTGTTTCTATGTTAAATGGCTCTGATTCTGTAGGTTGTGTTATTGGTTATAAGTTTTGATTATTAGCTTGTGCTTTAATAATATATGGATATTCATACATAGAATCATATTTAAGATTCAAAAACATGAGTAACAATATATTAAAGCTGCTATAGAATATGGGAGTATATATATAGGTAGTGAGGCACTGCGCAGGGCCTCTTTTTAATTCCACTGTTTTGACTGGCACTGTTAAGAACTAATGCATTTTAGGTGAATAGTGTAGTTCTTCGTATTAATGTCTGAGAAGTTGAGATTATGTACTTGTTTTTGTGATGGTTTTATGTTATTGTGTGTTTTTAATCACAGTACAATCTGATTTGTTAAGCAACTTTAGGCGTGGAATATTTGACTCCTCTGACTGCTTGTCTGAATGCTTGTCTGAATTTAAATTGCTGAGAGTATATGGCTGTGCTGGTGTTTCTATTGTGCAAGATTATTGTTTTTGATATATAGGATCTTCTTGATGATTTAGTAAGCCAATTTCGAAAGTTTAATGTTGTCCAAGGCTGCAAATTAAGCTGTAGCAGCTGATTTTGTTTTATGGTCATATGTGGTGGTTCCATTTTGGGTTCTATGGCCATCTTCTCTTATTCTTCAGCTTTGTTGTGCATAGGATGTGAGGGATCAGGGAGACTATTAGTAATGATTTATTTTGGAAGCAACAAGTTCGGAGATGTTATGTAGATAATTAATTAATTTCAAAGGCATGGTTGAAGTTTAGAATCTCTCTTTCTGGGTAGTTTGTGGGGGGAAAACCATGACTACAATGCATTGTTTTGGGAGATAAACTATATGAAGTTTCTGATTCTCAATATTTGGGAAAACTCTCCCCACTAGTGTAAGTTTGTGAAGATAGGCAACACAATCAAGAACCAAAAATGGCTCCTAGCTAGTCGCTTGGAATGCTCTGCGTTTTTTCTTCTAAAAACAGAAATTCATAAAGACTTTGATGACAGTATTTGATGCTTTATATGTGTTTGATTTACTACTTATATCTATTGCTTGCTCTCTCAGTCTTTAACTTAGACAAATGTGCTCTTCCTTCTTTTGTTTAGTCTGCTCTTTGATCTGAGTTTCATATTTTTGGTTGTTTTTTAATTTTTAGCCTATTGAGGCATTTTAAAGTTGACAATATGCATTTTTGAAGTTTATGATCTGCTTAATATTTAGTTCAAGATGATTATAGCATAGTAGTTGGAGAGGGTTGAGAGATATTACATTTTGTAGTTTTATTTGTCTAAGTTCATTTTGCTGAAGATTGATCTGAGTTTTCCTTCTTTGTTTTTTTTATGAAGTATGTTTTGCTCACTGAAGGAGCTTTCCTAATACAGCTTTTGATTATTCAACATTTTTATTTTTGTGGTTGTGGCAACTCCCACATCTTGACTATGATTATGATGTTATATTAAAGGCAATTTAAGATGTGATTTTGTGCCTGCTTTGAGACTATAAGTATTAGCAGAAGGATATGTGCAGTTAATTGATCCTTTTTTCTTTATTCTCGTCATGCTTTGCTTTAATTTATCCCTTCTCTGTTGTTAAATGCCATCTTTCTTTATTTTTTTTTACAGATCTTTATTTTTAAGGTTCAAGGTTAACTATTATATTTGTGTGCCATTATTGTTTAACATATTATGTATTTAATTGATGAATTAATTCTTATTTGCTATGATGATCTCAGGTGAAGAAAGTCTTTTTGAATGGTAAACTGAAAGTAGCTACTGCTTACTTTAGTGATACAAGTACAACAGTTAGAGCGTGCTGAGTTATACAACTCCTCTGGTCTCCTTTCATTACAGAAACAACATTGGGGTCCATAGTGGGGGAAATCATTTTGATTAGCCAAGGTTATTTGAAGTTGCAGCTATTTAGTTCAATACATGCTTTTGTTCTTTCTGTAAATAACAACGGTAGAAATATTGATTTATGTAAAGCATGGTTAAGATGTTACACCGTGCCTAATTTTGCAAGTATTTATCTTTGGTGAAGTTGATTATTGAGCTGTGCTCCTGTGAACACACTTATGTGTTGTGGTGTTATATTTACGTAAGCCTACTTTTAAATAAAGAAACCAAACTTCTCTTCTTTTCTTTTTGCTTTGGTGTTCAATTCAATTCATATATGTGTGTCTATAAAAGTAAGTTTCATTTTTTTATTATCATTTTCCCCTTACATTTAAATTGTAGTTTTAATTTCATTGTAGCCGCATATACAGAAAAGAGCTTGAGCAAGATCAAGAGGAAACTAGCTTCTGGTTCTGGCAGGACTTTGCTTCAGGGGCCACTTTTCAAGCGATCTGAAACTGTAATTCGATTCCTGCTTTATCTTTGTTTTAATTGCCTTTGTCTTGTTCTTTTTGTTATTTTGATGCATTTTTTTGCTGGATCTCGATGAGTTCTCAATGTTGGTTTATAAGAGGAAATTCTACCCAAATTTTTTAAAAAATTTGCATGAAGTGAAGTTAAGTGTATAGCATGTCCATTTCTAATGAAGTTAGTGATCTAAACTTGACTAATTTGTTGGAAATGGCATAGGCTTGCTAGAATGGATCGTAGTTGGATGCATGCATTAAGAACCAGTAAAGAGTATCAGATAGGGGTAGAAGAATTCATTGAGTTTGCCAAAAGAAATGTGCCTAGTAAGAATGGCATGTATCTTTGCCCCTGTGTGAAGTGTGCAAATGCTGAACGAAAAAGCGTTAATGATATAAAGGATCACCTTCTTTGTGATGGGATCAATCTCCGTTATAAGAAGTGGCTTTGGCATGGGGAATTGGGAAGTACTGCACGTGTGTGCACGTCACAAAATCTAGAAGCGGCGGTAGATGATGTTTGTGATGATGGAATGGATGACATGATCAATGACATTGGGGCGGAGTCATTTTCAATGGCAAATGAGTTTGACAACTTGCGGAGTGATGCAGAGACTCCGTTGTTCCCGGGGTGTACTAAGTATAGTCGGTTAACAGGCGTCCTGAAATTGTTGAAAATAAAGACAGAAAATGGGTGGGCGGACGTGGGTTTCTCAAAGATGCTTGAAGCTTTGAGTGATATCTTCCCGGATGACAATGTGCTTCCGAAGCGTATGTACGAGGCTAAAAAAGTGCTAAGCAAGATGGGTATGGAGTATAAGAAGATACACGCTTGCCCCAATGATTGTGTATTGTACAGGAATGAGTATGAAGGCCTAAAAGAATGTCCAAAATGTAAAAGCCCGAGGTATAAGCCGAGAAAGGATGCCGGTGGTGATGATGATGGATCGAAGAAAGGGACACCTTTGAAGGTAATGTGGTACCTTCCAATTGTGCCACGGTTTAAACGCTTGTTTACGAATGCTACGGAAGCAAAAAATCTGAGATGGAATTATGATGAGAAAATCTCCGATGGAAGATATCTCCGACACCCTGTTGATTCTCCTTAATGGAGGAAGATAGATTCCATGTTTCCTGAATTTGGTGGTGAGCCGAGGAACCTTCGTCTTGGACTGTGTACGGACGGATTCAACCCTTTCGGGAGTCTCAGTAGTACACATAGTGCTTGGCCAGTATTGCTGGTCATTTATAACTTGCCTCCTTGGTTGTGCACGAAACGGAAGTATATGATGATGTCAATGATGATTTCGGGGCCGAAACAGCCTAGAAATGATATCGATGTCTACTTGGCACCTTTGATTGAGGACTTGAAGATGTTGTGGGAGGAAGGCGTCGATGTGTTTGATGCGTACCGGCGGGAGACATTCAAGTTGCGAGCTATGCTGTTTACCATAATAAATGACTTCCCTGCATATGGCAATCTTTCTGGTTACAGTGTGAAGGGATATATGGCATGTCCTATATGTGAGTCTGAAACACAGTGCCACCAACTTAAACACGGAAGAAAAACTGTCTACCTCGGTCATAGGAGGTTTCTTGATCGGTTCTATCCTTACCGCAGACTAAAGAAGTGTTTTAATGGCTCATCTGAGTATAGATCTGCTCCAACCCCCTTAACCGGGGAGGAAGTTTATCACCGTGTTCAAAATCTCAATGTGGTATTTGGTAAGAAACAAAAGACAAAGAGTGGTTCTGAGAAGATCATATGGAAGAAGAGGTCAATCTTTTTCGATCTACCTTATTGGCGTTTTCTCGATGTGAGACATAGTATAGATATGATGCATGTGGAGAAAAACGTCGGTGATAGTCTTATCGGAACACTGCTGCACATACAAGGAAAGACTAAAGACGGACTCAGTGCACGATTAGACTTGGTTAAAATAGGTATAAGACAGCGGTTGCATCCTATAGTCAGTGAAAATGGTAAGAGGGCTTATATGGAACCTGCTGCTCATACACTCTCCAAACAGGAGAAAAAAAGTTTTTGTGAGTGTTTGCGTGGGATGAAGGTGCCGCAGGTTTATTCTTCTAATGTTAGCAGACTTGTGTCTATGGATGATTTGAAGTTGGTGGGAATGAAGTCGTATGATTACCATGTATTGATGCAATAACTCTTACCTGTGGCTATCAGAGGCATTATGCAAGATGATGTGAGGATGACTATAACAAGATTGTGCATGTTTTTCAATGCTATATGTAGTAAAGTCATCGACACTGAGAAGCTCGACGAGTTGGAAAATGAGGGTTACATTTTATTGTGCCAACTAGAGATGCACTTTGCTCCAGCCTTTTTCGATATTATGGTGCACTTGATTGTTCATTTGGTAAGGGAGATAAGGCTCTGTGGCCCAGTTTATCTAAGGTGGATGTATCCTTTCGAACAATTCATGAAAGTATTAAAAGGGTATTCTAAGAACCCATATCGACCTGAGGCATCCATTGTTGAAAGATACTTAGTTGAAGAAGCAATGGACTTTTGCAAATCGTACCTAAAAGGGGTTGAGGAAAACGTCCGACATGAAGATGGGATCGGTAAGGGGATACGAGGTGTCAAAGTGAAGAGTATGAGCCGTGAAGAGGTGTTACAAGCACACTTATATATCTTGAATAATATGGAAGAAGTGCAACCTTATTTGGATGAGCATAAGAGGATCTTGAAGGAGAAAAACCCTAAAAAAAGTGACATGCAGATATCTAACGAGCATAACAAGACATTCATTCAGTGGTTCAAGGAGCAAGTTGCAAACGAGACTGGTGTTCCTCATACAATAAGATGGTTAGCCGGAGGTCCTCGCTTTGAGGTTGTGACTTGGGGCACTTATGATATAAATGGGTATTCTTTCTACACTAAGGCCCAATACAACAACAGCACCATGCAAAATAGTGGTGTGATGGTGGTAGCCGAAGCAATGCACTTTTCTAGTTTGAAGGATAAAAACCCAAGATTAGCTTCTATGGCATATTATGGGGTAATTGAAGAAATTTGGGAAGTTAGTTACACCAAGTTCAAAATTCCAATCTTCAAATGTAAGTGGGTTAACAATAGTGCAGCTAGGATTGATCCTCTCACTGGTATGATCTCAGTTGATTTTCACAGGGTTGGTTACAGAGATGAGCCCTTTATTTTAGCAAGTCATGCGAAACAAGTGTTCTATGTAACGGATCCTGCAAATAAGCAATTGTCAATTGTCCTGCAAAGTAAAAAACAAAAGGACCGTGCTCCCACTTTAGATCTAGATGAGATACCACCCTTGTGCGCAAATCTACCTACACCAAACGAATTAGAATTGATAGATGATGACGACCATTTTGCTTCTAGGAATGATCATGGTGAGGGGATATGGGACAACACCTAAAGTGAGAACCTTTTAAATCATCATGTATTCATTCTTATTATTGTTTTTGTTTTGCTTTTGAGAAAATTATAGCACTGTATTGACTCATCTCATATTTGATTTGTCAACAGGTACATGATGGACGATTCTAACGATCAGCAGCAGCAGAACGATCCACCTTGTAAAAAGGGCAGAGGTGCGACGAAGCTCGCTGACATTGTTGTCCGTCAAGGGACAAATGTGCAGCCTATTCATGTGGAATTTGATGATGACATGAATCCTATTGGTGAAATAGGCGCAAGATTCGTTAGTTACGTTGGTTTTGTGGCGAGGAACAAGATAAGCATCTTGGAACACGATTGGAGGGAAGTCCATCAAGACATTAAGGATCAATGTTGGTCAGATATCTTGGTATGTTTTATTATTATGTTTATGTTTGTTCTTAATATGCATGTACTTGTTTTGTTAGTTAACTCATCTGATGTGTTTGTTTATTTTTATTTTGTAGCAAAACTTTGATGTCCCTAACACTAAAGAGTTTAGGGATACTTGGTTGGGAGAAGTGCGCAATAAGTGGAGGAATTTCAAGGCAAAGTTAGGAAAACATTACATCCGGGGAAAGAAGCAAGGTCAAGATCCCTGTGTGTGCATTTCATCAATAGCTCTTTAATTTTGGTATAAGTTTGTATTAACACATTAGTTAACCTTGTTTTATTTTCGTAGGAGGAAAGCCAAAAACAGCAGGAGCGTCAAGCAAAGAATGTCTATAGGCACACAATGTCTCGGGGGGGTTACAGGTGGCTTGAGAAAAAGTTGACTGAGAAACATATTGCAGAATTGGAGGAAGCGGCGCGATCCGATCCTACCATTATTGTAGAGCCGCCGCCATCTTTCCCACGTCATACAAAATGGGCGGAGGGAAGGAAGCATAAAGGAGGAGATTTCATCAATCCAGAGGTTGAGTCAGTTGCTAAGAGGATTGTAAGTATTTCACTTGGTTGTTTATTCATTTAACTTATGGCTTTCTAGTACATTGCAACTTATGATTTTTTCCATAATTGCAGGACGAACTGGAGCAACAGTCCACCCAAGGGTCCTTCACACCTTCTGGGAGGATGGACATCCTGGCTACGGCAATAGGAAAGCCCGACCACCCCAGCCGAGTTATCGGGGAGCCCAGGAGTATTGGCCTGACCAAGTATTTCGGTCGCAAATCCCGATCATTCTCCAGTAGAGAATCCATTGAGGAGATTGTGGCTAGAGTTCGTGCGAAGATGGAGGCCTAAATCCAGGAGCAAGTGGCGGCACAGGTCCAACAGCAGGTGGCGGCGAAGCTCCAGGAAACTTTTACGGGTTCTATGGCGGAGCAGATTCGGGTGCAAGTTGAGGCACAGGTTCGAGCATCTACCTTACAGCTCGAAATAACATCAAATTCTGCTAAACAAGGACTCCAGGTTTGAGCATCTACTATTTATGTTAATTACCAAATTCCGGGTTCATCAATTAGGTTTACTCTATATATTGTCATCTCTATGCAGGACTCTACTGGTACCATTGGTACAAGCGGCAAAGACAGTTGCAATCAGCCTTTGCAGTTAAGATCAATACGTGAGGACAACTCAAGTCCCACACCAGAAAACGGTCACGATGGAGAGGAGTGTTATCTCCATTTGGATGTCCCGAGCTTGCGCATGGTCGCCAAAGGTCGCCAATTTCCGAAGGCCTCTATCTTACATAACATGGCTATTCATGAGGACCAGGTGAAGGTGTCGGTTATAGTTGTCCAGAAGAATGAGGAGAGAACAGCTGTACCATTTCCCACTACGGAAATCACCGAACTAGGTAATGCAATCGGTTCATTCATCTTATGGCCTAGACAACTCGTTCACAAGACTCCACAAAAGGTGCAAAAGGCGCCCCTTGATTTGGTATAAGACTCCACTACTACTTGTGTTTGATATTGTTTCTTTCATATATCGTAGTTTGTTATAATATAACTTTTTCATCACCTGCAGGCCTTTGCAGATAAATATTATTCTCTCCAAATCCTGCGGGAAATACAACCAAATATGGACTATGTATCTTTTAATATGCCGGCAGGAATAGTTAGTCCCGATCGTACATACAAATTTGGGCTTGATGGTCAAAGAGATATCGTTGAGTTTTTGAAGATGCAGGAAATTGACCTCGGCTGGCTCGAATTAGCGATTATGTAAATGATAGTTACATGTTTTTGCAATATTTGTACTTCAGTCATTTTCTAATTTCAATTATTCTATGGTAGGTACTTTCACAAGTTGTGTAACGATTTAGGGAGGGGGACGTACAGATTCTTTAGTCCAATGGCCTTGGTGAGGCGAGATAATTTCAAGACCCCGGCAGCGAAGCAGAACTATGTTGACAGCATGCAAGCATATGTTAACCATCAAATGTCAGTGAATCGGGGAGCTTGTTATTTGGGGCCTATTCTTGAAGAGTAAGTTTTAATTATTTCATTTTGCCAACTTTTCATCATTATGCACATTTTCAAAGTTATGTTTTTTGTGGACATAATATTTTTAATGTCTTTCAGTCGTCACTGGGCATTAGCTGTCATTTGCCCTCGGGATCATCGTATATTTTGGTTTGACTCGCTGAAGCGTAATACAACCTCCGATCATAAAACGCTCTTCTTGATGTAAGTGTTAATAATAAAGTCTTTATTTATTTTATGCCTAATTAGATTAATTTTTATGTATATGTGCTAATTTTGGTTTAATTTCAGGGGCATTCAGCAGTGGCATCTAATGGAAAAAACTAATCAAGCTTTTGAAAATGTCATGACACAAATACCTAAAGTAAGTACTTTTCATTTAAATTCTTTGAATTTTAGTCAATTGTAATATTAATTACTTTGTTATTAATTTATAACGTTTCTTGTGATTTATAAAGTGTCCTCAGCAACCGACGAATAAGGAGTGTGGTTATTATGTTATGAAGTATATGTCTGACATTATTATGAGTGATCGTACCGGAAACTTCTCACAGGTATAAAATTTTTATCTATATAACATTTTATATGATTGATATAATTAATACATTGTTTATCCAATTTCTTTTCATCACAATTTATATTGTTGCAGTTTTATGGTTCAACCAAGTCATTTGACCAAGTACAAGACCTTGATCCGATTCGTGATAATGTGGCAGAGTTTTTCCTTACAAATTTGGGGTAAAAAGTAACCACACATGTGTAGTTTGATCTATCTAGCTCTCCCACATGTATATACTCTCCTTTAATAATGATATCTCTTTCTTAGTACTTTTTTCCACGTTTCATCTTTTTTTTGTCCACATATATATGTTCATGTTAATTAATTTGATTAGTTAGTTAGTTAGGTTGATATGTATTAAACTTGTGCTGAATCTGTTGATCTAGGTATCTGTCTCTGTATGAGTATATATGTAATTGTGATCTGTAAAATGCAGATGGACATCAGAACAAATAAATAAAACTAAAAAAAAAAGAGAAAAGTTTCGACATCTCTCATTAAGGAAAAAAGAGATGTCAAAAAGAAGAAACAACATCACTTATTATGTTAACAAGTGATGTCGATAAACAGAAACAACATCACCTATTATATAATAGGTGATGTTGTTTCTTAGACGACAGAAACGACATCACTTGTTATGTTAACAAGTGATGTCGATAAACATAAACAACATCCCTTATTATATAATAGGTGATGTTGTTTCTCAGACGGCAGAAACAACATCGCTTGTTATGTTAACAAGTGATGTCGATAAACAGAAACAACATCACCTATTATATAATAAGGGATGTTGTTTCTCTGACGGCAGAAACGACATCTCTTATTTTCTTAGAGTGTGATGTCGTTAGTCCCTGACAATATCTTAAAACGGCTTTTTCTGGGACTATTGACATCCCTTATTGGTATAATATGAGATGTTGAAAGTCTGACATTTAACATCCGTTATTTAAAGTGATGTTAAAAGGTCGACTTTTCAACATCACTTAGATAGACATCCCTTACGGAACGGATGTTAAAACCCTTTAACAACGGATGTTAAAACCCTTTTCTGCAGTAGTGTGTAACAAGACATACAAGCCAGCTGTCCAAATTGCTTAAAAAGAATCCACCATCATGGACTCCAACTCAGACAAAAGCTGTTGCTCACCTAAAACAAATTGCTCAAAACCCACCACCTTTAAAGATTCCAGGAAACGGACAATGCATCCTGCAAACTATGCCAGTGACCATTATTAGGGTGCTGTACTTCTTGAAGAGGTTGATGGGAAAAGACACTACTGTGGACATGCTAGTGGACAATTTGAAGAAGCTAAAAAATACTATCATGCCACGTATAAAGAAATCCTGGCAGTCAAAAGAGGCATTGAAAAATTCAACTTTCATCTTGCAGCACATGAGTTTACTGTAGAAATGGATAACACCTCTTTCCCATCCATGCTGGAAACCAAAAAGAAGATCCTTCCAGACTCACAACTCCTCCGATGGAAAGACTGGTTTTCCCGCTATAAATTCAAGGCGAAACACATCAAAGAAAAACAGAACACGCTTGCAGATTTCCTCAGCATACCCTCAAAAATCATTCTTCTTACTCCCAGAAAACCCATTGCCATCTGTACCCTTACCAAAATGGCTTCATTTCCCCCACACATCAGATACATATCATCTGATGATCATAATCAATTTCCTCCATGTGACCAAATACCTACCAATCCCTTTCAAATCCAAAGGTTAGCCAAGAGACATCTATTTTACTGGCTTCATGTCTTGATCAAGACACACAGGCCCAATGAAATTAACTCACCCCTTACTGGTATCTTTGACATTGAGAAACCTTTTATGTGTGTCCCTAACTTTTGGGGATCTGTTCCAGAAGAATTGTCTCACTACATGTGGTGTGCCTCAGCACTTTATGCCACAGCATTTTCACTGGAACTACTTCATGTCTACCACAACCTCTGTGACTCATCCAATGCGGGCAGTGAACTTTGGAAGATGTTCAGCTGGTTTGCTCCCCTCAGCACTTGGAGGGCCACCCTAAGAGAAGCCATTATAGAACACGGGATGTATAATGTTCCTGAAGACCAACAAACAAGGTTTAAGTGTTTCTTTGTGGTTCATCGTCCTTACAACACAGATTATTAAGGAAGATTGTATGCCAGAGGTCAGGCACACTATTGGAGCTCCTACAATAACTGGCCAACATATGAAGAACAGGCTCTCAAAAACCTGTACCTCTTTCTTCATAACCTCAACAATTGCTCATCCGCTGATCAAGAACTAACATGCACCTGTATTGGCCCAATACCTCATCGACCCTTTGTCCCAAGAAATCCTCGTGTTTGGCTCAGAAGGCCCCGAGAACAAGAATTTTCTCCACAGACCTTGAAATTACTGGATCCTGATTACGGCCCGAGAATTAATCCAGATCCAGAATCTTCAGCCCATATTTCTGATGATAATTGTCCAACCACCTCACAAAATCCATTCTGCAGAAGTCTCTTCCAAGATTCTCAAGATCCTGATGATGATAGCACCATTGATCCAGATTCTCCTGAAGATCCTAATATGTCACCCAGCCACGAGCCCATCTGCAAAAGATAGACAAGCAAAAGAACCACCCCCTATGTAGTCATGATAACATCACCCGTCCCAGACTTAAAAAAAAAAGGAGGGTGTCAGTCATCACTTTTGTCCGTGAACCTTTATTGCTTTCTGCTTTAAGAGTCAGGCGTCAGTTGTCAGACGTCAATTTGTAACATATTTAATAAGCATGTGTCTGTAATATATGGTGGGTTGATGAGTTGAATTGTTCGGATAAGATATAGAAATTATTAATATTGGGGGGATCCCAAAAACTACCTTTGAAAATTGAAAATAACAAATCAGTCCCTTGAATTTGAGAAATCTCAAATCAGACCACATTGAGGAATATAAGATTTCAATATCTTACGAAAAGGCACAAATACTCCTATAATTGTCAAATACATCTTAAGTTTTTACAAATTCAACATAAGGATTTTCAACTTTTCCATGACGATTTTCAAATCAACAACTCATAGCCCCAAATTTTTAATAGGAATTGACAAAGCATAGTAAAAGGTTTCACAACTTCAATATAGGAATTTTTAACTTGATCATAACGATTTTTAAGTTCATGTTTACAATTCACAACTCCAACTTTTTCTATTATTTAGATTTGCATTCTACTTTAGGTCCACTATATTCCATTGTTTTTTTCCATCTTCTAAATTTGATCATAAAGAAAACTCATAAATTGCTCATTAAAAGAATGACCTAGATCGCCAATATATAACATTTATAGTTGGTCCTAGTTTAATTGATTTTTTCAGCGATAAAAAACATGACATCAATCACCAAAACACTGTATGACCAAAAAAAATCACCAAAACATTATACCATGAGAATCTTGGGGAACGAAGAGACAAAGTGAGTATTGGATGCTATGAATCAAAGTGCAAGTAGCGTATGAAACAAAGTCAGATGGGATTGTTTTGGTTCACAGATTGTGTTTCTTCAACATGCAATTAACAAGAGGTTTAAAAACACCAGAGATACTTCAAGCCATATAAAGGCTCTTTTGCTTCACTGAAAATCAAGTGATGGAAATAGAAAATTTAGA
This sequence comes from Mimosa bimucronata, assembly GCA_037074515.1. Taxonomy (NCBI): domain Eukaryota; kingdom Viridiplantae; phylum Streptophyta; class Magnoliopsida; order Fabales; family Fabaceae; genus Mimosa; species Mimosa bimucronata. The sequence goes on along the minus strand of CM073443.1, from coordinate 9,117,030 downwards.
TTTTCCGTTGGCACCAGATGTTTGGTTCAATGAAGAGATGGGAATTGATTTTCTAATGGAAGGCTATTTTCCCATTAACATGGGAAGATAGGTTCCCACCTTTCTTTATTGGATGGGAGTTTCCGTTGCAAATAGGAAAATCCAAAAGACCACTGTTTATATATATCTCGATATACAATTCTTCCTTTTGTTTCACCAGACAGAGCCTTTTGCCCATCTTCTCAGTTGTCGTCGCTTGCCTAGAAATGAGCCAGGCATCTCAATGTCTTTTTCTCTAAAAGTGGTTCTAATTAAATGATGAGTACCTTTTCGGTCAAAAAAATGATGAGTACCTAGTCATTTTGCTAAAAATTGTGTAAATATCGTATAACCATGAGCTATCTGGTTAGATATGTCAAATTATTTATGAAGTGATGTTGACAAGATGCCAGTGATGAATATCTGATCTCATGGTTATGCAAAAACTTTTGTAATTCTCACATAACCATGAATTACTCATCAAGTGCACCTAATTAAATATGTAAAATAAATTTCCCTTGACTAGATGCATATAATGGGTTCTTCAGAGAAAAATTATTCAAATCTTGTATGACCATATCTTTTGTCCTCTCTTCTTGTTTCAGTGTTGTGTAAATCACATATAGCTGTGTTTTCCCTTGACTAGATCTATATAATGGGTTCTTCATAATTAAGGGGGAAATTATTCAAATCTTGTGTGACCATATCTTTTGTCCTCTCTTCTTGTTTTGGTGTTGTGTAAATCACATATAGCTGTGTCACTACTACAAAAAATAGAATCTACGTCCCCATTTCACGTCTCTTTTTTGAATATTAGATGTAGAAAAAAGGCGGTGGCAAAATTGTAAATATCTGAAAAGTTTCAACGTCTCTTTTTCAATTATGAGACGTGGATTCTAGAAAAAAAGAGCGCTAAATACGAAAATAAGAGCGGGAAAAGAGTTTCAACGTCTCACTTTAAAAGTGAGACGTTGAAAGTATACTTTCCACGTCTCACTTATAAAAGTGAGACGTGAAAAGTATTTTAAAATACGAAAATAAGATCGTTAAATATGAAAATAAGAGCAGGAAAAGAGTTTCAACGTCTCACTTTAAAAGTGAGACGTTGAAAGTATTTTTCCACATCTCACTTTTAAGGTGAGACGTAGAAAACATTTGCTTAAAATATTTTCAACGTCTCACTTTTAAAAGTGAGACGTTAAAAGTATTTTTCCACGTCTCACTTTTAATAAAGTGAGACGTAGAAAACATTTATTTTACCTACTTTCAACGTCTCACTTTTATAAGTGAGACGTGGAACCTTGCGATCTCTTCTCTTTTTAGATAAAACCCTTTCGTCTTTCTTCTTACCTTGCCATTGAACTAGCCACCCCCTCATACCCCTACCCCCCTTTCTCTCTGCAGATCCCTTCTTCTCTCCCGCCATCGTCTACCACACCACGCCAAGCATCATCGTCTACCACTCAAATCGACACCAGATCATCGCCGTCGTCCGAGCTTCTCCCCGCCGTGACAGTCCAGATCGCGGTCTCCCTTCTCTGTGTCCAGATCGAAGCCTGAGCTCTCTCTGGCACCGTATTCCACCTAAAGTGTGAACCCCAGCTTTTGCCCTGTTTTCACTGCCGATTCTCACTGCCGTCTAGCCCTCCTATCTTCTCTGTGTTCAAAGTGTGAACCCTAGCTTCTGCCCTGTTTTCACCAAGTTCATTTTAGGTAAGCTAATTTCTTGTCTTTGATTTCAAATTTGTAATACGATGAGAAATTAGGAAGGATCTAAGCTGGTTTTCTGTTTTCTGCGTTCTACGGATGAAAGGATGTGGGGTTTTTTTACTCTCTATGCATCAGTTTTATAATTTTTAACGATGGTTTCATATGCAGAGTAGTTTCAACCTCATATGAGCAGCAGAGCAGTTGAATAAGATTAAACTTGATTAGCCCTAGAGATGTAATTAAAGATGTGATTATTTCTGAAAAGTGTTTTTTGGTGAAACTGGGGTTGTTACAGGCACTGCTGGAGGAGGATTCACTCCTCATGTCGTTACTGTGCATCCTGGCGAGGTATGAATATAGTGAAACTTGTATATCTGCATATGGGGCTTTAAATGAACGGCCAATGATTTTTTTTTGTTTATCTATTCGCAGGATCTGGTGAATACAGCAATATCATTTTCTCAGAAACCCCCTCAAGCTGTTTGCGTCATTTCTGCTACGGGCATGGTTAACAATGTCATCATTCACCAGTCTGGTGTTGTTAGGAGATTTGAGGTCCCATATCATCATCTTATGCACTCTTTAAGTTTAAATGGCTACTTATATTCTTTTGGCTTGATTATTATATTCTTCCCATCAATTCCTTTTCCTTATGTAATTTCACTTTGTTATCTACATTTCGAGGCATGTATATATGTGTACAATTTCATTGTAGCCTTTGGCTGTCTCTTTCATTTTGGTACATGCAGGGCCTCTTCGAGATCTTGTCATTCACTGGATCATACACCATGGCTGCACAGCGCAGAAGTGGCTTGTTCTGTGTTTCTCTGGCTAAAACTGATGGCAAAGTCTTTGGAGGTAAGTTAGAGGGCCCAATGATTGATGCTGCACCTGTTCAAGTAAGAACCTTTTATTGAAGTATCCATCTAGGATTATAATGGGATATGCATAAGCTTTATAATTGTTACTGTAGCACTCATGAGCATTTTTAGTATTGCAGAGCAGTTGAATACCACTCAATTGCATTTTTTATAATTTCATGTTTGAGATCAATCTTTCATTTTTACACCCATTTCATTTTCCGTTTTTTTTCACTTTTGAACATAATTCAGAAGAGATTAGCTAGGCACTTACTATCTGAATTCCTACCTCCAACCACCAAAACTTGTATTGGATGGCTTTGGATTTTTGTATATTTTTGGAGTGAGTTCTTGGATGTCCCCTGATTGTACAATGGACGGGTGAGATTGGGTCCAGACACTTAGGACCTACTTAGGGGTGCAAATCTCATCCATTTATTTTATCTGGGTAAAGTGTGGTCGGCTTCTGACTGCTGTCTCTGCATTTGTTTTCTTTGGTAGTCACAGTCAGGCTTCAGTTTCAATATTTTAACAACATTCTTGTGTCTCTTCAATAATGGTAGTAACTAAATACCATCATCTTCTTCGTCATGATCATCATCTTCTTCTTTATGGGCACAATATGCCCCCACATACCAGAAATAGTCTTCTTTACCTTGCTTTTTGCCAAAAAATGATTGCAGACATTTGGGCTTTCAGAACTTCATGATGATATATCATTTTATCTGTAATGAAAAATATATTATTTTTTCATGAACTATTCACTTCATTTGCATATAGATGTATATATAAACTTTACATACACATTTATTTTATCTTATAAGGGGAGGTTTGAACTTCAGATTTCTACTAACAGCATACACTCACTTGACTTTCATGACTTGTCATATGAGTTTATTTTCTGTGGCTTAGTTATGCGACCCCTTGAAGATAAGTGGATCTTTGAAATGTGTTGTTATTTTGTCACTCATTTGCTTGCTGAATAACAAATTTAACTTAACAGGCCACAAGGACCTGCATTTTTTATATGATATTTCATTTTATTTATTAGTTATATTTATTTTTTTGTGACTGTCATATTATGGTGGGTCCAAATATGAACAATGGTTTCTTTATGATACTTGCAGGTGATTGGAGTTGTTGGGTTCATGAATCAGCGGCTAGAAATTCCAAAGGGTGTTGATCCAAAGTGGGCCCTTCTTCCAAGTGCTTTTATACTTTAATTGTTAGGGAGTATGAGAATATTTTTTGTTAAGATTTATAATTGTATATGGTGAGTTTTTTTTTTTGTTAACCATCCCATATTTTAGGATCAAAGTTGTATTCTAACATTTTTGTAATATTAGTTTGGCTATAAATAATAAAAGTAGTTCATTTTTATCATTTTAAGTGTTGTATTTCTATTATTCTGATGAAATATTGGGATCTTTCTTTTGGATTGGGGATAATCATAGTCATTATAAAAAATATCATTTTTTTTTAAAAAAAAAACTTTCCACGTCTTTTTTTCGAAAATGAGACGTGGAAAGTGAGACTTTTCACGTCTCATTTTCAAAAAAGAGACGTGAAAAGTTGGCAATGGCCACTTTCCACGTCTCACATTTAAATGTGAGACGTGGAAAGTGAGACTTTTCACGTCTCATTTTCAAAAAAGAGACGTGGAAAGTTGGCACTGGCCACTTTCCACGTCTCATTTTTGAAAAAGAGACGTGGAAAGTGGGCACTTTTCACGTCTCATATTTAAAATGAGACGTGGAAAGTTCAGACTTTCTACGTCTCCTCTATTCACGTCCCACCAAAAAGAGACGTGAAAAGTCCAAAAAAAGAGACGTGAAAAGTGTTTTCTGTAGTAGTGTATTACGTGTGTGTGTGCGCGCGCGCGTGTGATGTAAATATACAATTCAATGTCCAATGGAATTAATTAGAAAATTGTCTTGTATATTTGGGTTTAAATGGTTGCTCTATAATTTTTGCTAAAAACAGGGGTAAACATAGTGTTTTTATCTGACTTTGACTATATGCATGTGATGGGAACATCATGGCAGCGTGAGGAAAATTATATAAATCCTGTGATTCTTGTTTGTGGTGTAAATTGCATATGATTTCTGATAACGATATACTCCCTTCGATTCTCATAAGATTACTTTGACTTTTTTTGAGAAACAATGATGCAAAATTAATCACCTTAAATTGTCTATAGTTGTCTTTTTTCCTCAAAACTAATTTATTCTCTACTTATAAACTAACATATAATATATTTACATGTGACATATATTATAATTTAGTGGTCTAATTTGCTTCCTTAACTTCCACAAAAAAAGTCAAAGTAATATTATATTTATGATCGATAGGAGTATTTATAATTGTCTGTCCGAAAACTTTGTAAGTGATAGCTGAGAAATGGAAGATTTTGTATAAGGTATTGGCTGGAGTTGACTCTGGCTGTAATGAAATTGGTTGTCAAATTTTGCATCAATGTTTTTTTTTTTTCACATAGAAGAAGGAGAGGATTGTAGAAGAAATATAAATCTTCATTGTTTTAAAAATATGCATATACCTTTTTATAAAGGGCAATATTGTCATTTACAAGTTTTTCCTACCTATCTCCCTATCATTTTAATACCAAACATACATTTTTCTATCAATCGATGTTCCATTCTTGTACATAACAAAAATCTTTTTGAGAAAATTTTTTCCATTCTCCTCCCTTCGATTCTATTCAATTCTGTTCCATTCCAGTTAATTATTTTATCCAAATGAGGTCCTAAGATAGGAATTCAGGTGGTTCTTCATAATGAAAAAATGAAGTAGCTAGGTGAGAGTAAAGGAAAACACGCACACATAAACAAAACAAGAATAGAATAATCAAGTTTGCTGCCATACCTTTAAATTTTTTTTCCACAAGCAGTCTCACTGTTAACTTTCTTTCCATACACATAATTGCGCATGCCGCATACAAATTAAATAATTTAAACATTTTAGGCGCTACAATACCAAAATGACTATTGAAGAAACCATAATACTAAATTAAAGAGACACTCATCATGCGACTCAACTCTTAAAAATTAAATCCACATATAATGATGAAGTGATCAATCTTGTTTTGAGTGTTCTATCTAACTCCTTCGTAAATCTCTCCATAACTTCACTAGGTAAACAAAAAGGTATTACTATACCTTCTTGTCCTGGCTTATTCTTATAAGGTGTAAAACAGCTTGCCAAGGGGTACGCATTCATCGGGCCACCAAACAAAGCCTTTCCCCACCCAAAATCAACGTCACGAAATCCAACTCGGGTCACATCCGATACACAATACATCCCTACCATCTTGAAAGGAGGTCGTCCCTTAATTGCCATGAAATCTGCCAAAGATTGCATGTACTCTTCACTCACTTCATACTTCATTTTCTCCACTAACTCTAAAGCATATCTTAATGGATTCCTTCGTAGTTCCCCGGTGGTGGCCGTGGCCATCGGAGAAGCGAGGGTGTAACACCCCAAAATTTGGATTAGAGATAATCATGATTTATTTAAGATCTTAGAGTGTCATTTAGAAATTAAAAAGTTTTATAAATAAATTTATGAGGCCATATGTATTTTTAATAATTTTAAGACTTATTTTCTTTATTGATGGAGGAAAAATAATTAGAAGATAAATGTTAATTTGGGAACTTTAGAAAAATTTATTTGAGGGTCAAAGAAATTTATGGGTAAGAAAATATCTAACTGATATGAGAATAAATTTTAGGAAATTAATTTTTCAGATAAGGACTAAATTGAAAATAGAGGAAAGTTTCAGATAAAGGGACTAAATTGAAAGGTTTAAAAGTTGGAAGGGCATATGTGTAATTTTCTCAAACCCTTTTTATATAGGTTAAAGTATAATTTTAGTCCTTTATGTTTACACTAAGTTTCATTTTAGTCCTTTATGTTTGAAAAGTACACTTTTAGTCCTTTATGTTTACATAAAGTTTCATTTTAGTATTTTATGTTTGAAAAGTACACTTTTAGTCATTTTTTGCTAACACCGTTAATTCCATTCAACGGAAAATGCTGACTTATCAAATCTAAAAGGTGATTCTATAACTAAATGTAGATAGAAATGACCAATTTTTAAAATATAAGAAAAATTATACTAAAAAAATTTAAATTTAAGCATTTTTTGTCCACAATTAATTATAAAATTACCTTTTAGGTTTGGTGAGTCAGCATTTTCCGTCAAATAAAACTAACGGTGTTAGACAAAAAGGACTAAAAGTGTACTTTTCAAATATAAAGGATTAAAATGAAACTTAATGCAAACATAAAAGACCAAAAGTATACTTTTCAAACATAAAGGACTAAAATGAAACTTGACGTAAACATAAAGGACCAAAAGTATACTTTAGCCTTTTATATAAAATTCCCCCATCTCCTTCTCTTCTTCATTCCGTCTCTCCTCCCTCTCTCTATTTCTCATTTTCTCCCTCCGTTCTCTGCAAATTCCTCAGCGAGCTCAGTGGCAACGGCGATGATCTTCGACGGTGTTGAGCTCTAATCAGCCATGCAATCATGGATTTCGAATCTTGTGAGTCTCCTCTCTCCATTTCCACCCTTCATTTCTTCCATTAGCGCATTTTGGAAGGAGGGTCCGAAAAGGTTTAGGGGTTTTTGGATGGTCTTAACCGATTAGAAGCTAGCTTAAGTTTCGATTCAAACATTTTTGAAGAGGTTTTGTGAATGAAGGTTGTTTTGGTCTGTTTTCTTCAATTGTTCTCTCGGGTTACTGTTCACCAACGAATTTATTTGTTGAATTCCGACCAGATGGATGCCAATAGGTGTTTAAAGGTTGCTTAGAAATGTTTAAGAGTCAGTTTTATAGATGCATGTATGATTTCTTAATTGATTCTGGAGTTTTCGTTCATGAACTCCTTTTACTCTGTTTCTGGTTTTAATTTCTGAGTTAAGGGATCAACTGAGTGGTGGGGTATTTCAAGGAGAATGAAAGATAAATTTGAGGGGCTGCATGCTTGCTTTCTTGGTTTCTGGTGAATTTGAAACTGGAGTTAAATACTTTGTTTAGGGTTGTTTCATTATTGTTTGGGGTTTGCTTTCTGATATAAAGGGTATAATGTACTGAAATAAAAGTAAGTTATTAAGGTATGGTTGATGATAAATTATGAGTTTTAATGTTTGAATATAAGATTTCCAACTCTGAGCCGTAAGGCTATGTGGATGTATTCAGGAGCGTGATTTAGGTGTAAGTGATGTTGTGGTTTTATTTTAAAACTGAATTTTTGAGGGGATCTGGACATTGTTTTTCAGATTAAGGAGAAAAGGTGTAATATGAAATGGGGTAGTAAAAGATATATATATATATATATTGACAAATTGTTACCGTCTTGAGGTTCTAAAATGATAATGTAAACTTTTAAGTGTTTTGGTAAGGATTTGAATTATAAATATACATCTAGAAAGTGACTTAAAAATAAAGAATTAAGTTGGAACTTACTGATTCAAAGTCATGTATCATGTCTCAAACTACTGGGTAAAATTGTAGTGGATAACTATAGAATGGTTTAGGAAGTTAGAAATATGCTTAAGTATGGCTAAACAAGTAGATGAGATGATGAAAGCATAGTTTCTGTTTTGGAGTCATTGATTATTAAACCAAGTAATTTATGGAAGAAATAATGTTTTATGTTTAAGTCATTGTATGTTGTTGGACGTTACTGATTTGGGGATACCGTTGGATCCAGGAAGTAAAGGAAGGTAAAAGTTAGATTGCTTGGTAGGGGTGCTGTCCAAAGGAAATTATTTGGTGATGTTTATGATAATTTAGGAGCAGTGGCTGTTTTGATGATTCTCTTTGGGATAAGTAATTATCTTAGTTAATTAAACTGTGCTTAGAAGTCTTCAAGCAATGATTCAAACGTTAATATAAGTATGGAAATATTTTCAGAATGAAAGAGAAGAGTTGTTTGAATTTTTATGGGTCAAAGTAATCAAATTTCAAGGATATATGAATCATGAGTGTGTAATGAATGAGGTGTAATGACAGATACTTTACTCTTATATGTGTTATTAAAACTTAGCTCTTATGATAAAACTGGAGAATCAGTTATAAAGTACTGTTTTGTTATACTTGAAAGCTAGACAAGTGATTCAAACCATTTTAGGAACACTAAAATAATATGTTGACATGTTCCAAAAGATTATGATGAAGATGTAAGACATATATTAGAATAGGGGAAGGGTAGAAATAAATAATATTATTGGAACGTGAGAGACGCTTAGTATAAATATAGAATTACATATATTAACTTACTCTTATTATAATATGATGTGTAGATAGGCTGTGATATTGGTATGAGTTCACCAAGACAGTGGAAAGTAAAGGATCTGGTTCAGGAAATAGCTTTGGTATCCAGGTAGTAGTTTAATTCATAATATAAATTTCTATATATAATTTTGTAATATTTGTGGCATTTAAATGGGCATTATTCCTGTTATGGTATTGGTGATATTTATGGAGTACTCCAAGGCCTAGGTGGGTCGCTCCCCTTTTGCCAGTTAAATTCTTATAACCGTGAGGGTTATCGAGTAGCTGTGAGGGCTACAATTAAATTCCTATAACCGTGAGGGTTATCGAGTAGCTGTGAGGGCTACAATTAAATTCCTATAACCGTGAGGGTTATTGAGTAGCTGTGAGGGCTACAATATATTTTCTATAACCGTGAGGGTTATTGAGTAGCCATAAGGGCTACAATTGGAAAATCCTGCAGGTATTGGTTTAAAAGGGATATATGCTTTCATTATATGCACAAGTTTATGAAATTGATGTATATGTATATATATAAGTGCACACATGATATGGAATAAACTGCTATTGAGATTTCCAATCTCACTGTTTTCTAAAACGTTTTCAATATAGTAGAATGGGAGTAGCTAGCTGGGAAAGAAGTAAGGTAGTATGAAGAGGCAGGAATGCCTGCTTTGTCTTGTACTTTGTAGGTAGATACTTTAAGAGTCTATTTACCTGTGTATGTTGTATGTTTAAATAATTAAGACAAGTTGGAAGCTTGTCTAATAGTTAATGTATATTTTATATATGTATATATATCCTTAAGGAATAATAGAGTTGCATACTCTTATAAGAGGGTTATCAATCAAGATAACCCGCCAATATATTATTATAGTAAGAGAGGTGTAAATAGATAAATTGAACATAATCTAAAGAATATGTAAATATAGTGTAAGGGGTTTGACTCCCCAAACATTATAATTCGAGTTATTTTAATTATTTTAATAACCACTCTATTTTATAGAAAGTTTAAAGATATTCTAATTTGTCAGAAAATCCCATTTGAAAGAAAGGAAATTTGATTTAATACTTTGGAAAGAAAAAGTTTTAAATTTTTCGTATTTTTGGGCTTCTGGAATTAAAAAGTGGTTATAAATCAATTAAAATGCTATAATATAGTAGTGAAAATTTAGGTGTTACAGACAGCATTGCCATAATAACCTTTAGGCAAATGAGGGTTGAATTTGGAACGAACATTCACAGGATATGATATGCGAACTTTATCATCATCATTAGATTGACGAGCTGTACGTTACAAGACATCACCATAATGAATGCAGTGATGATCTCAAAATTAGAACAATATTTATGGGGATGATGAGGGATTTGAGTACGAATTGAAGAAATTTCATTAGGCCCAAAGAAGAAAGAACGAGAAACCATGTTGTCCATAATGGGGATTATAGTTTCCTTGTTATCACATTCATAGGCTTCTTGATAGTCGATGAGTTGTTATTGATAACTATTGAGTTGTACATTGACAACTCAAGAAGCTGGTATTAACAAGTACTGAGTTATCAATGGTATTGACAACTATTAAGTTGTGCATTGACAACTTAAGGAGTTGGTATTGACAATTCAATGACAAGCCATTTAATATAACCCAAATTCTTTGGGACTTTAATGTAATTTGATAATTGTTTGGGACCTGATGTGATTAAATCCCTTATAAGGGACCTAGTTGTGATTTTTCCAAATTTAAATCGAGCATATTTTACGTATCTTTTGGTTCGATTGGAAACATACATATTTTGTGCTTAGGGAACCAGTACCTTTAAATATATATGGCTAAAATGTATATTTTTCTTCCATTTTTAATATGATGTTTTGGCCATGCACCAAAAAGCTTTGTTCTAAAAGGTGTTGCGAACTTCTGATACAAATCGATGGGAAAAAGAAAGAAAGTGATGCGATATCAAAACTTATCAAAAGCCTGACTTGTGTCAAAATGTATTTTACAGCGGTCTTTCTAGCTACCATTGTTATTGTGAAAACGGCGTAAAATGTCATTTGTAGCATTTTTATCAATAAATAGTAAAAGACTCAGTATATAAAAGGTCATATTTAATTTGTAGTGGTGGTGGTTCCCATGTGTAGTTATTACATTCGCCTAAAACATAACAACTAATTTAAAATTAATTTTATACTTAAATATGAGACATTTTAAATTTGATCTTTTGGTGTTTATCATTTTCTTAAAATCAATTTACCTGACTTACTCTATATTAATGCATAATCTAATGATGAAGAAGAAGAAGAAACTTGAATGAGAAGAAGCGTCCCCTGCTCATTTTTGCAAGAAACACCGAAACTAAATCTATAATGTAATCATATACATAAATATTTTCGAAGAAGAAGAAACCTGAATGAGAAGATGCGGAGTATTAAGAAGATCCGAAGTTCCTGGGACATCATAAAGAAGCTCTTCAAAGAAAGTAAGGAAAAGGAGGATGAAGATCACCAAATTCATCCAGGGTGACGTCAGCATCGGCCTCGACGAAAACTACGCCATCGCCGGTACAGTCCACCATGAGCTTTCGGTTAGGCCCTTCCCGGAGCCTGCCGGCGAAGGGATAGTAAAAGACAAGAGTCTCAGCCAAAGCTTTTCTAATAATCTCAACTGCATCTTTTCCTCTCATTGAAGGATCCCCACGATAGAACTGTATCACCGGAATTTGTCCCCGGAGGCTCCCTTGGTCGTCGATGTCCGACAAAAGCTTCACCTCATGCGGTGTCGCCTTTGCCGGAGTCACCAGCTCTGGCGGACGCCGATGTACTGTGAAGGAAAAACCTGATGGTGATGCCATTGTGGAATGAAAGGCCCCTTGAAGAGTATGACTTTATATTAACTTGTTGAAACAGCTAAGAGGCTCTAAAAGTCAACTAAGAAACAAGTTGGCCACGCAGCTAATAAATAAGTAAACTTAGAGAAATCAAGGAGCTTTTTACAATTAACAAATTGCATGTGGATCAAGCGAAACAACAAAATTGGGAAAATTACACGAAAGTCTCACAAAAATTTATAATATCTAAAATATCTTGTTACTTGTGAATCACAAGTGAAAGTGGCATTATTATAAGTCAATGAGGAAGCATGGACAACTTTTGAGACTTTTTAGGTATTTGTTTTTGAGACTTTAGAGTAGGGTGAGCAACAGGCCGGGCTGCTCCGTGGGGTAACCCGTACTACGCCTGTCTACAAAACACCCGTACCCATGGGCAAACTCGTTTAACCTGTATTAAACGGGTTCAACGGATACAGGGGCATATGGGCAGCTTCACGGGCTAACGAAGAAGAGGAACGTTGAAGTCAAACTGATCCATAGAGAAAAAGAAGAACCATGCGATTGAACAGGTCTGAAATGCTTGGGACATTGTCAGTGGAGGGGTATGAAAGAGCAAGAATGCAAGAGTTTGGTTAAAAAGGAAAAAGAACAGGAGGAGGATGGCGGCTTAAGAGGTTGAAAGAAAGAAGAAGTGGAGGGGTAGTGTTTCTAATTTATGGGTAAGGTAATTATATGGGGAAAAACTGGGAAGATGGTTAATTAGAGACAGAGAGAGAGAGAGAGAGTCGAAACCCCCAATTTCAATAAATAGGCTAGCGCCTAAGCCACTGAAACAGTCGAGGTGAACTAAGTAATGAGTACAAGCTTATATTATTCTAATAAAACAAGCATAAATCTAAAAAATTATATGCAGGAGGGCACAAGTTACTGATAACTCCCTATATTTAGTAGATTTTTTGATATATTTTATTGTATTTGGGGAGTCATCAATTAAAAAAATTAAGAGATTTTATTGAGATTTGAAAAGAAACTTATTTGAAATATTGTTTGGGAATTTCTTTTGGAATTAAAATAGAAAAGTTAAAAAATTTTATTTGAAAAAAATAGTTCCATATTAATTTGGATTGTGTTATTGAGCTATTTACTTATTTAGTGTTAGCTCCAGATTTTCCTATTCTCATGGATGCGGTGGCATTTCTTTTGTAGAAAATTAAAAAAAAAATAGAAGAAAAGAGGAAGCAAAGATGCGCACCGTTTTGGGCAATAAGGGAATTTGAATAGGATTCATCAAATACCTAAACACATGGACGCCGCAGACCCTGAGGATTCACTCAAAAACTTGATGCTACCAAAATTTGATTAAAGCTCTGCAAGTGTACAGGCCGTAGAAATAGTAAAATGGTAAATCAAGGTCGATCCCACAGAGACTCAAAATAATTGATAACTAGACACTAAATCTCCTATTTTTGTTTAAGTTGAGTAAGACAGAATTGGATTCAAACGAGTAAAAGAAAACTAAGATTTAATAAGAAAAACATGAACTTTAACACGGATTAAATTCAAGCGTTAAACGAACAACCTAGAGTCACTAATCCCTTATTTGTTTCTTAAATTTTATTCCCACTAAATTAATTATGCCTTAACTTACTCAGTTAATCTAGAGTCCTATTGTTTATAAATGCCTGTCGTTCCACTTATATCCTTACCTAAATTAATTGTGTAATGTCTCACACATATTAACTAGATACAATTTATATTGGTAACACCCTAATTTGGTTATGCGGAGCTTCTAGGTATATGTCTATCCTATACGCATATTAAATTAAATCTAATTCCACATTATTTAATCTCACGGTCTATTTAGAATTCCCTTCGTCAAGTTCAATCCTAAATTCCCTAAACATGTTCACTGGTGATCAGTCACTAAATAATAATAAATAATAACAAGATTAAATAAACTGAATTAAAATTAAACATAATTAATAAGTGGGAAAAATATCTAAGTCACAAACAAGTTCATAGTTCCCCTAGGTTGTATTTAAAAAGAAACTGATTTGAAATATTGTTTGGAAATTTCTTTTGGAATTAAAATAGAAAAGTTAAAAAAAATATTTGAAAAAAATAGTTCCACATTAATTTGGATTGTGTTATTGAGCTATTTACTTATTTAGTGTTAGCTCCAGATTTTCCTATTCTCATGGATGAGGTGGCATTTCTTTTGTAGAAAATTAAAAAAAAAATAGAAGAAAAGAGGAAGCAAAGATGCGCACCGTTTTGGGCAATAAGGGAATTTGAATAGGATTCATCAAATACCTACACACATGGACGCCGCACTATGGACCCTGAGGATTCACTCCAAAACTTGATGCTACCAAAATTTGATTAAAGCTCTACAAGTGTACAGGTCGTAGAAATAGTAAAATAGTAAATCAAAGTCGATCTCACAGAGACTCAAAATAATTGATAACTAGACACTAAATCTCCTATTTTTGTTCAAGTTGGTAAGACAGAATTGGATTCAAACGAGTAAAAGAAAACTAACTAAGATTTAATAAGAAAAACATGAACTTTAACACGGATTAAATTCAAGCGTTAAACGAACAACCTAGAGTCACTAATCCCTTGTTTGCTTCTTAAATTTTATTCCCACTAAATTAATTATGCCTTAACTTACTCAGCTAATCTAGAGTCCTATTGTTTATAAATGACTGTCGTTCCACTTATATCCTTACCGAAATTAATTGTGTAATGTCTCACACGTATTAACTAGATACAATTTATATTGGTAACACCCTAATTTGGTTATGCGGAACTTCTAGGTATATGTCTATCCTATACACATATTAAATTAAATCTAATTCCACATTATTTAATCTCACAGTCTATTTAGAATTCCCTTCGTCAAGTTCAATCCTAAATTACCTAAACATGTTCACTGGTGATCAGTCACTAAACAATAATCAATAATAACAAGATTAAATAAACTGAATTAAAATTAAACATAATTAATAAGTGGGAAAAATATCTAAGTCACAAACAAGTTCATAGTTCCCCTATGTTGTATTTGAAAAGAAATTGATTTGAAATATTGTTTGGGAATTTCTTTTGGAATTAAAATAGAAAAGTTAAAAAAAATATTTGAAAAAAATAGTTCCATATTAATTTGGATTGTGTTATTGAGCTATTTACTTATTTAGTGTTAGCTCCAGATTTTCCTATTCTCATGGATGAGGTGGCTTTTCTTTTGTAGAAAATTACAAAAAAAAAAAAAATAGAAGAAAGGAGGAAGCAAAGATGCGCACCGTTTTGGGCAATAAGGGAGACCTAATTTGAATAGGATTCATCAAATACCTACACACATGGACGCCGCACTATGGACCCTGAGGATTCACTCAAAAACTTGATGATACCAAAATTTGAATAAAGCTCTGCAAGATGGTACGAAAATTGGTGTGGGAAATATAAGTGGTGCATGATGTTCAATAGTCTGTACTCCAAAGTCATTTCAAGTATATAAAAAAAAGAAAAAAATAGTTTGGTTTCAATAAGACTTGGAGTACACATACATCATTTTGAGATAAGTTTAGGGGAGTGGTTTGAATTTTGGAAGGGAATTTTGTATAGAAAAGAAAGATGAGCTACATATTGTCATTTATCTCAAGATATTTGAATTCTCTTTTTACCTTTCTTTCTATGACCTTAACCCTTGGCCACATTACAAGCCTATCAAGTCCCATTGATTTTGAATTTATGTAAGAAAAATTCTTTTGGTGGAGAGAGAGGAAGAGAGTAGGCATATGAAGTTTTGAATGTTGAGAGGGCTTAATATATATTGAAATGTTGCAATTTTCTTTTTGACAATTGCTGAAGAATTGTTCCCTGGCTTTGCACACACCCACTTAATAATTGTTGGGAAGTTTGTTCTTAATATGTGAGTTTTGCATTCTTCTATATTCCATTGATTTCCTATTGAATATATCTTCTTGAGCAACTAATGAGGAAAAACTCCCTGCATACATAGTAAGTGGATAATTCATCAATCTTTCAATCTCATCTTATGTTTTACTCGAGGACGAGTAAAAGTTTAAGTTTGGGGGTATGATAACTCCTAGAAATTCATGTTATTTGAGCATATTTTTCTTGAGTTTTATTAAATCATTGATAAATTTTGGATACTCAAGATAGGAAATGTTCATTTGATTTTCGGTTGCATAGCATTGTATATTTATGTAGATTTTGATTATTTTTATAGTTAGTTTCTTATGTTGTTTTTATGTAATTTTTGTAGGAACATTTTGACGCAATAAACAAGAGATTTTAGCCCTCCACCAAGCTCCCAAGTAAACAAAAATAAGAAGAAACCAGAGCAAAGTACCAGAACAAAGGAGACTTCGTCGTGGCTTCGCCACAGCGAACAGCATTCATCTCTGCACCTATTTTGGTGTCCTCGCCGTGAGCTCGCCGCGGCAAAGCCACGGCGAGCTGCAGCTATTTTTGGAACTTTTGGGACTTCGCCGTGGGCTCGCCGCGGCTAAGTCACGGTGAGCGGCGTTGATGCTACGCGTTTTGACAGACTGAGCTGAAATAAAAGGAAGGGTTTCGAGTTCAGTATTCATTCTTCGACTTTGGGGCATATTTTGGGAGTGTTTTGCTTTGCTAGGGCTTGGAGCTTGGTGGGGATTTAGCTTGGGTTTGGAGCTTCGAAGAGATTTGGGCTTCCTCTCTTGGTTTATCTCTTCCATCTTCATTCTCTTCTCTTGTTCTATTTTGTAATGTTGTATATATATGCTCCAATGGAGTTGTAGAACATGAGTAGCTAAAATACTTATATTCTAGGATTATTTTGAACTCTTATATGGATTGATTCTTGATTCCTCCTCTTAGGTTGTGATTAATGATATCTATGTGCTTATTTTACTCTGTTCCTAATGCTTCTAAGTGCTTGATCACCATTTATATGTTGTGTTCACTTGATTTATGACTCGAGAGAGCTAGGTTGAGTGTAGAACTTGGGTAAAATAGTACAAGAACCTGAAGTTTGCATGGATGGATGGTTTTGTTGGTAAGATAAAGATATACTTGCTAACCTTGCATAGTCACATTAGGGTTGGAGCATGATAATTGGGTTTTATTAACTTGTAGCAAGAGATTGTGCAATTAATAAGACTAAACACTTGTTCTTGACTTGAGAGAGCGTTTACAAATACTCTATGAACCCTATATTAGCACGTGGTTTCGTTGAGAGCTTCTTTGAGGGGAGGTTAATTGAGTTTTAAGAAGTACAAGGGGGATAGATAATCTTAGGACCTATTTTATCCTTGAAGTTGGAGAATCACTTGTTTATAGTTTTATTTTCATTTAGCATAGGTTTATTTTCATTGTTAATATCTAATCTCAACAATTGTGTCACTCAAATTGGGCGAGAGTGTAACAATCATTGTTTGACCGGGTTTTGGACCAAATCCTCGTGGGAATGATACTTTACTTATCACTTTATTACTTGGCGCGACCCGTGCACTTGCGACGCAGGGTGAACAGTAATTGAGCATGCACTACTTATGTTAAAATGGAGATCTTAGAATGCTCACAAGTCTATGGTAGAGTGTGATTCAAAGTGGATCCTGAGAGTAGAAAAATGAACCCATTATGGTGAGAAAAGTGAAACACTTATTCTTAAGTGACCTTCTCCTTTGCTCATCCATATTGCATTAGTTACACTCATGGTTAGCTCTTTAGCATCATTTCATTCCATATTGCTTGTTATTTGGAGGGTTGTCAATATGCATTGACTCATATTCATTTAACATGTTGAAGTTTTCATGTTTGCCTTACATACAATTGTGCTTAAGCTTTTAAACTTGTTTTTGTCTGGGAGTACAAAGGTTTAACTGTGGGGGAGTTGACAAATCCTTAGATTTGTATGGTTTTGGTATGACAAAAATGAGGTTTTTAACAAAATGGAGATGCAATTTTGGCCCAATTGTGCTTAATTAAGATCTTAGGCCCTTAAATGAAATTAGCATAAAAATAGGATTAATTTGCCATAATTGGTAATTGTTCCACCGCAAGTGCACAGGTCATCCCAAGTAATAAAGTGATAAGAAAGTATCATTCCCACGAGGATTTGATTATAAATGTGATCAAATAGAAGGCTTAATGAGTTCAATTAAGTTGAGCTAAAGCAAATTTTTGTTGGAGAATTTACTAATAGAAAAATGCCTTCAAAAATTAAAAGTTGATACCACAAATAATTCTTTGACTTTAAGGATAAAACGGAGCCTAGAATTATTTATCCCCATTGTATTTCACAATCTCTAAATAACCTCCTCTCACAAGTGCTTTCAATACATATACATGTATTAGTCTAGGGTTCAAAATATACTTGTAAAAGCTTAAGTCAAGAATAAGTGTCTCATTTCATCAATTACTCAATCTCTTGTTACAATTAATAAAACCTAGTTTCCCAAACTCCAACCCTAATGTGGCTATGCAAGGTTAATAAGTATATCTCTATCTTACCAACAAAACCATCCATTCATCAAGTAAATTTCAAGTTCTTGCACAATTTCACCCAAGTTCTACATTTAACCTAGCTCTCTCAAGCTTTAATCAAATGAACAAGACATCTAAATGGTGATCAAGCATTTAGAAGCATTAATCAAAGAGTAAAATAAACACATATATCATTAATCACAAAAGGAGAGGAGTATTAAAGAGTCAATCCATACAAGGGTTCAAAATAATCCTAGATAACAAGTTTAGCTACTCATAATCAGTAAAAGCTACAAATCCAAGGAGAATATAAAGCCATAACAAAAAACAAGAGAGGAAAGGAAGATGAAGAAGAAAAACCAAAGAATTAGAGCTCTAAATCTCTTCCAAAGCTCAATCCTTGCTTCCAAGTCTTCAAAACCCAAGCCCTAGCACCCAAAGTTGCTCCAAGAAGTCTAGAAAGTCGAATATATCTGCTTCCCTTCGTTTTTCCCCTTTTAAACCTTGATTTTCGAGTGAAAATTAAGCTGTGCATTTTGCTGATGCGATTGAGCCGCGGCTTAGTTTTCTTCTGTGTGGAAATGAGCTACGGCAGAGAAATTGAGCTGCGGCTTGGTTTTGCTCTGTACAGATTTGAGCTGCTGCCCAGTTTTTGCTTTAGAAAAATTTGATTTCTTCTTTTACAATGAATTGTTCTATCCATGATTTGCTATCATTTTTATCATCTTTTATTTTTTCAAATGCCTTGACTCTAATTCTCTTTCTAAAACACACCTTGCACAATAACAAATTTATTAAGCTCACATTAAACAAAGAGGACATCCCAAAATATGCACAATTGAGCACAAATTGCAACCAAAAACATCATGCACATTTTTCTATTTTTGAGTATCCAAAGCATGTACAAATGCTCCAAAAATGTATAAAATTCAATTGAAAATGTGCCAAAAGACATGAATTCCAAGGAGTTAACAGTAATTAATTAGAAATAATTAATTTAAAGGGCATTTGATCCTTTTTCTATTGTGTTTTTACTTTTAGAACCATTGTAGAACCATGGGGGGAGCGCTTCATTTGCAATGCAATAAAATTCAATTTTCTAAAAGAGCATTGGGCTGTAATTTTTATGGGCCACGGCTCACTCTCTTTACAGAAGCTGATTAGGTCGCTACTCAAATTTATGGGCCATGGCTCAATCTATTTACAGAATTAGATTAGGCCGTAACTCAAAATTCTAGGCAGCGGCTCAATCTCTTTACATAATCAAATTAGGCTGCAGCTCAAATTCCTATGCCGCGGCTCAATCACGATCTACGAAATTTTAGCAACATTTTGAGCCAAATCCAAGTTCATACCTGGTACCCACTCATCCAACCTGACTCAAATCACTTAAGGCACGAAATTGTGACCTCATTTGCTCAGATTTGGAGTTCCTAAACCATAGCCTCTCATTTTCTCTAATTTTCTCTCATCTCCTCCATTCCTTAATCTTCCACATTCACTCTTCTAGATTTCCATGCCAGTCACTTACCCACTCCTTGTTGGTGTTTTTGTCATAGAGAGTAGCAGCTAAGCTCCTCCTGCATTCTTAATGGTGGGAGTCAAGGGATGAGCTTGGATCATAATTAGGGGAGTTTTAGTTATAATCCTTCTTCCTCTTGTTGTATTTATTCTTTTCTAGGGTACTAGGAGTATATTTATGACATTTGATTGTGTTCTTGAGTTTCTACATGTTGTATAAGGGTTCGGAACTACTTTGTGTTATTTCTATCTTGCTAAATGCTTGACATTGTGCTACTTTAATTTTGAGTTTAATGAAATTTATGGGTTCATGATTTTGTTATTCTCTTTATGAATATCTTGTGCTAATTCAAAGTGGCTTGGTTAGTGGATTAAAAACGTTAAGTAATTAATTTGGCATGAATGAAATAGCATAGGAATTAATTATTCGTGTTTAGACATTGGGTAATCACACTTTTCAATCTTAGTTCTTGTTTGGGTGGCCATCAATGAAAGGTTTAATTGAAAAATTAAGTGCAATTGTGGGGTGGCCTAAGTTGTGCATTTGAAGTCTTGCATAATTAGTTCTTGATTTTGAGCTTAATCAACTTAGGTTAAATTAAGCAATGTGCGAGGTTCCAGTATTAATTAAGTTAACCTAAGTCTAGTCTAGAGGGGTTCCTCTAGGGTTTTTTTGAAAATCAACAAGAAGCTCCCCAAAAATCTTTTGAAGCGATGACTCCCAAAACTCTCATTTATCAAGATGATCTTTATCCCATTTTGACCCAAATCTTCCTTTGTCCAATTTTAATTTGTTTTTAACATATCACACTTTACACCAATTTTATACCTAAAATCAAACAAAAATGCTTTTACCCCTCCAATTGTTTTGCATCTAGTTACTAGGCTACTTTACATAAGGCTTCTCAAGAGAACGACATCCAGGAGTAGCTTTCACTATCCCCTTGGTCCCTAATTTTCTTTAAGGGCTGGCCCAAGGTGCCACTACACCGATTAATCCACATTTCGGTGCTCTTCAATGCCTAATGCTTCCATGTGATTGGCCAACATATAGATTGTTGAGTTCATTTAAATTATGCTTGAGAGAGATAATTTAATTGTAGAACTTAGGTGAACCATGTTAGACTTGAAATTTATGGATTAAATAGATAGTTTGCTAGTAACATAGAGATATAGCTATTAGCCTAGCATTGTCAAATTAAGGTTGATGCCTAATGATAATTCTCACTAACTGTAGCAAGATATTGTGCATTTTAATGGGAGTATAAATGCAATTTTGTCTTGAGAAAGCATTTTCAAATGTTTATAAATATTAGACAAACACATATTTTTATTATGATGCTAATTGAGAGGGTTCTAATTAAGCTTCATGAAATGCAATGGTAATAAATAATCTTAGACTTGTCTTGTCTTATATTAAAGTTTTAATTTAGTTTTTGTCAAGTTATTTTCATTTTAGGTACTGTTGAAATTCAAAATAAAAAAATTTCACTCAACCTAATTGATAGTATAATTGTAATGATTGATCCTCCCTTGCCTTAGTCTTTATTATAACGACAACTTTTTCTATACTATTTTTTACAATCCGTACGCTTGTGGACATGCTAAACTTCAGACAAGTTAGTGACCATATATTTCGTCCTCTCTTCTTGCTTTGGTGTTGTTTAAATCACACATAGCTATTTATAATGGTGTGTTACACGTGTGTGTGTGTGGTTGAAGTAAATATACATTTCAATGTCCAATGGAATGAATTAGAAAATTGTCTTCTATATTTTGGGTTTCAATGGTTATGTTCTGTCACATTTGCTAAAAACAGGGTAAACATTGTGTTTTTTTCTTCTGACTTTGACTATATGAGTGTGATGGGAACATTATGGTCATCCATGAGACAAATTATATGAATCTTGTGGTTCTTGTTTTGGTGATATAAATTGCATATGAATTCTCAAATTGATATATCTATAACTGTTTGTATGTAAAACTTTGTAAGTGATGGGCTGAGAAATGGAAGATTTTTTATAAGCTATATATTGGCTGGATTTGATTGTGGTAGTAATGAAATTGGTTTTGTCAATTTTTGCATCAACGTTTTTTTCACATAGAAGTAGAGTGATGTGAATCCAATAGGACCATTTCCTAGAAAACCTGGAAATTACAAATTAGTGAACAAAGGCGAAAGTGAATTAAGAAAAACAATAGAAGAAAGGACAATGACCTAGAAACTAGGAAACCAATAAACACTTGTTCTAGAAGAAATTGATCGGTATGTGAAACCCAGCACCCAATAGAAGCATGGCTCAAGAACTCAGAATATAACAACACACAACCTCTTATGTCAAATAGTATACTCACAAGAAAACAAGGTAGAAAGTACACTAAATAATTCTTCATTCATGTCTCCCCATTCAACTACAAAATGAAGCCTCTAAATAGACAATAAGAGAATACTCTAGAATCAAAAGCCTGAGACATAAATGCTATGAGTGATGCCTTAATGATGGTTAATTGACTTGACTGGCAGTCTGGCACCATTCAATCGTAAAGAAAATAGAAAATTACTTAAACTTGAAGTAAAAGTTATCTACCTAAAAATAGTAAACTAAAATCAGCTACTTCAAAATAGGAAACCAAAATAGTCTTCTAGAAGAAGCAATGACCAAAAAGGCATTATTCAATGGAAATAAAATAAGAAACTTCCTAAAAAAGAATTTAAATCAAATTAAATTCATGATGGCGCCTTCTCGATGCTTCTTGAAGAGTCTTGGGCATCATTCATGCTACTCCTCCAAGGCACATGTAACACCTTATCTTATACTACTATATTATAGTAATTTAATTGAATTATAATCACTTTTCAGTACCGAAAGCCCTAAAATATGAAAAGTTTTAAAACTTTTCCTTTGCAAATATTATTCCAACTTTATTTTAGTTGGAATGGGCTTTTCAAGCTAATTAGAACATTTTAAAACTATTATAATTTAAGTACATACCAACTCACTGCTTTCCAGCTATATCTATACTCATGTATCCCTATTTTTCCATATATTTAATACACGTATGCTTGCTTACTTTCTAACTTTATAATATATACAATCTATACCCAAAATATCTATCAAAGTACACTATAAAGCAGGCATTCCTGCTTCCTTCTATATTACCTTACTTCCCAAAAAGCTTAACTCCTGCCAACTTCTCTGAAAAACAATAGTTCAACGCAGTTTATCTCATTAAATTTTGTTCTCTTGACCATATATATTGGCATGTATATATTTCATAAATCAGTGCAAATAATGATAATCTTATTCCTATTATTATGTGTGCGATCTGCACTTACCAACCACTAGTAACGATATCTTCGTTAACTAGTGAAGTTCTACCTGCAGGACTTCTCGTTATAACTATCCCGTTATAACTAAACTAATTGGGAAAAGAGGCAGCCAACCCCTAAACCTTGGAGTACTCCAACTGAGGAATAAAAACTTACCAACTAAATGCAACAGATATTACAAAATGATACATGTAATTTAATTATTACTGAAATAAACTGCTACCTGTATCCTGAGCTTACTCTTCACTATACTCCTGCTTTTCATCGTATTTTGGAGATTCAACCCCACTATCTTGTCCTATAAATATTTATAATATAAAAATAATATATTAATATCTAAACTTAGGTATAATAATTAAACGTCTCTCACGGTCCTATTGTACTACCCCTTTCTATTTTTTATACAATTTAATCTTAATTTCTAGATAAATGGTTAATCACACCATTATCAATCAACATTGCACAAGCATTAATTAATATACACACAACACAAACATCAAACATAAAAGTATTCTTACTATTTAAAATTAAAGTTACATACTAAATATAATAACACATATTTCCAATCCAACTTAAACCTTTGTCCTAATCCTTGAAAATCCTTAGGCAATGAATTAACTTCCAAACTAAACCTATAACTTCTTAACTTATCTCCAAACATTGACTTGAACACCTTAATCGTAGCACTAGTTCCATCCAATAAATACCACCACCAAACCAACAATTTCAGCATTTCAATTCAAAGTATATTTCAAACCAAAATCTAATAAAACCCAAGAATAACTAATTCACTTCACATTCCCTTATACTTCATTCCTATTAAATTAATATCACCATCTCTCTTTTCCTGCCCCTCAAGCCAGCAGCCAATAACCAACAAAACAGAAAATCATTACTACACCCTTTCATCAACATTATATGAGGATCAAGCAGGACAACAATAATCCAATATAGATAAGGAACATTTAAATTGTTCCAACCCAAAGCAATCATTTGATTCAATCCCAACAGCAATTAGAATTCTAGAATCTAAAAGCTTACAACAATATCAATGACCCTTTTCTAATTCTTGTTTAACAAAATATCACAACATTCCTTCCTCTTTCCCTGAACAAATCAGTCAGCCAGAGCATCAAGAAAACAAGAATTGCACATTTAATAACCTAACATTAATCAATCATACATAGACAAATTTCAAACCATCTCCCAGAGCAGAACAAAACATCAATGGCCATGTTGTAAGCAACCACAAGGAATTCACACACAATCAGATTTACCTATTCCGTTATCTTTTCCAAATGCTTAAGATGTTAATATACCAAGGGGAAGAACGAAAATCAAGCAACCACAAGGAAGCTTGCATTCGGCCAAAACAAAGGAAGGAGAGAACAACAATTCCATCATTCGAAAATTCATCAAATCACACATCCAAAATCCTTATCGTAGCTCCTAATTGCAGGTATATCACGTCCAAGAATTTTTTTCCCTCTTGAACGCGTCAGCTCGCAGGAACAGGGGAGAAAAAAGAAGCATTCAGAAATTTCTTAAGCTTCAATTCACATACAATCCATTCCATAACCTTAATCTTACTAATAATCGTGAGTAATTAAGCTTCAAAACAAGAAACACCCAAAAATCCCAAATTTAGCTTCGGGTGAACAGTACCCGAAGGGATTTCTTGAAGCAATTCGAACCTATTTCATCTTCTCTTCCAAAATTGACACTCAATCAACCAAGAACAAGATCCAAGCATCATTTTTATAAATTTGGAAGCTTCAGAAAACCTCACAAGAACTCGGATTCTCCCCCCCAATTTCGCTCAAAACGCGTCAAAAAAGGGAAAACGAGAAAGGATAGCTTTCCTGAACTTGTTTCAAACTCCCTGAGCATCTTCCGCCGTGTATGGCTGTCAATTGCCGTCGTTAGAGCTGTGGCCGCTGCCGCTTTTCGAAGAGCAAAGGGAAGAGAGTGAGAGAGAGATTTCGGGCTGAGGGAGAAGCAGAGGAAAATGGAAAGAATAGAAGGAAATGGAATAATTGCGAAGGAACACATGGGGTGCATATATTAAAAGGTAAGAGTGTGATATTTTTAATAGGTATTTTACTATCTTTCCCTTCCTTCTATAACTGAAGATATTTTCAACTAGGGGCAGATATTGTCTTTTTCATTTCCCTTTTTCTATTTTTCTCTTAAATGGTAATTCTATTTACCATTATCATATAGAAATAGACCTGAATTTGTCCCAAAATAATTTCTCTAGATATGCTTTAATTTCCAAATTTATTTATAAGACTCTTTGAATATCAAATGATACCCCAAGATTCCAAATATTTCCTTATTTCTTATTTTCTAAAATTCGGGGTGTTATAGCACATGTTTGTCACATGGTATTTAAGTTAATTCTTCAATCTGAACTATACATGGGCTTTGTACAACATCTTGTTTGGCTTGTTTCTCTATGTTACACCAATTTCATGGATCTTATGCTTTGCCACATGTTCACACTCTTATGAGATGTAAAAGCATGCATATAGGCCTGAATACTCGTGGTTAGAGCCCCATTTACATCCTCAACATGTAGATTAACATAATGAACAATTGATGTAGCAAATTGAAGCCCAAATGTCGTCTCTAGAGTCTTGAACATCCCATCATTTATAAAGCTTCTATCATAGAGGACTGTAAAAGAAATATAAATCCTTGTTCTTTTAAAAATATGCATTTATTTTTTATAAAGGGCAATATTGTCATTTACAAGTTTTTCCTACCTATCTCCCTGTCATTTTAATCTTACCAAATACCAATTTTCCTATCAACCAATTTTCCATTCTTATACATAACAAACATATTTTTGAAAAAAAAAATTACATTCTATTGCCTTCCATTCTATTCAAGTCCTTTCCACTCAAGCTAATTATTTGATCCAAACGGGTCCTAAGATAGGAATTCATCAGGTGCTTCTTCAAATTGAAAAAATGAAGTAGCGAGGTGAGAGCAAAGGGAAACACTCACACATAAACAAACCAAGTATAGAATAATCAAGTTTGCTGCCATACCTTTTATTTTTTCCCCACAAGAGGAGTCTTACTGTTAACTTTCCTTCCATACACATAATTGCACATGCCGCATACAAAATAATAATTTAAACATTTTAGGTACTACAATACAAAAATGACTATTGAAGACACTAAAATACTAAATTGAAGAGACACTTAACATGCGACTCAACTCATAAACTAAAGCCACTTATAACGATGAAGTGATCAATCTTGTTTTGAGAATTTTGTCTAACTCCTTCACAAATCTCTCCATGACTTCACTGGGTAAACAAAAAGGTATTACTATACCTTCTTGTCCTTGCTTATTCTTATAAGGTATAAAACAGCTTGCCAAGGGGTATGCATTCATCGGACCACCAAACAAAGCCTTTCCCCACCCAAAATCAACGTCACGAAATCCAACTCGGGTCACATCCGATACACAATACATCCCTACCATCTTGAAAGGAGGTCGTCCCTTAATTGCCATGAAATCTGCCAAAGAGTGCATGTACTCTTCACTCACTTCATACTTCATTTTCTTCACTAACTCTAAAGCATATCCCAATGGATTCTTTCGTAGTTCCCCGGCGGTGGCGGTGGCCATCGGAGAGGCGAGGGCATTGCCATAATAACCTTTTGGCAAATGAGGGTTGAATTTGGAACGAACATTCACAGGATATGATATGCGAACTTTATCATCATCATTAAGTTGAAGAGCCATTATAAGACACCGCCATAAGGATGCAGTGATGATCTCAAAATTAGAACAAGATTTATGGAGATGATGAGCGAATTGAGTGCGAATTGAAGAAATTTCATTAGGTCCAAAGAAGAAAGAACGAGAAACCAAGTTGTCCATACTGGGGATTATAATTTCCTTGTTATCACATTCATAGGCTTCTTGATAGTCACGAGGCATACATGTTACACATGGTGGGTCTCTTGCATTTAGAAGCTCCCTACGCCATATTGGTAGAATTGAAGGTTGATATGCACCACGAGCAATTTCTCCTAACGCACTCATAAATTGAACTAGACCAATAGCATCACTCATGGTATGATTCAAACGAAGAGCAAAAATAAAACCTTCGCATTTCAATCGGGTTACCTATATAGATTTGGGAGTTGTGTTAATGATTATCTAAAAAATTTGAACAAAATATATCATAAATTGAATTGAATTTGGAAGCTCAAATTAAACAAAGAAAACATGATTAAGTTATTATTAACTTTTCTTGAGAAAAAAAATAAATTTCTAATTTTATCATATTTTAATGAATTTTTTTTTCAAATTTATTTGACATTTTCTCTTATTATTTTTATTGACTTAAAATAAAAGTAATATTGAAAAAACTAATTATATTATTGCATTAACATATTTGATAACAATCGAATAAAGGTTATAGAAATTTGGATCGAACATATTTCATCACGTATATCTTGATTCATGGAAACATGCATACTTTGTGCTTAAGTAAACAATTACCTTTAAATTGGCTAAACATGTATATTTTCTTCCGTTTTAAAAAAGATATGGGAAGAAGGAAAAAAAAATACCTCTAAAATTGAAAAAGGACATTTCAGTTCATCAAATTTGAGAAATCTTATATCAGACCCCAGAGAGGAATCTGAAATTTTCAATTGTTATTAAAATATATTTTTGCACTTAAGCCTATGTAGAGATAGAGCTTTACAACTTTGACATAGGGATTTACAATTTTAGCATAACGATTTGCAAGTTGAGTATAACAATTCACAACTAGATATATTGTTTTTACAATGACAATTTAACAAAGCCTTTAAAATGAAAATCAACTTATACTATTGTACACAACTTTAACATAGAGATCTACAATTTTACCATAATGACTTCGAAGTTGATTGTTCATAGCAATTCACAAACTTAATTTGATTAGTTGTAAAAAAAAGGTAGTTTGTTGTGAACTAGGATGATCAACCAGTTGAATCGTTATGGTAAAGTTGTAGATGCCTATATAAAAATTGTAAAAAGTAGCACCAATTGATTTTCATTTTACAGGCTAGTTAAATGGTTATTATAAAAACAAAGGAGTTAGTCATTAATTGTTATGCTTAACTTGCAAATTGTTATGATAAAGTTGTAAATCCATATGTCAAAGTTGTAAAGCTCTAATCCTACACTTAGGGGGCAAAATTGTCTTTTAATAACATTTAAAAATCTCATATTTCTCCCTAAGGTCTGATCTCGGATTTCTAAAATTTGTGGGGGTGAATTGTCCTTTTTGAATTTCAATATATCTT
Source organism: Mimosa bimucronata (assembly GCA_037074515.1). Classification (NCBI taxonomy): domain Eukaryota; kingdom Viridiplantae; phylum Streptophyta; class Magnoliopsida; order Fabales; family Fabaceae; genus Mimosa; species Mimosa bimucronata. The sequence continues at coordinate 9,088,648 of CM073443.1, read as the reverse complement.
TTTGCCTTTTTTGTTCCAAAAGATATTATGACCACGCACTAAAAAGATTTGTTCTCAAGAGTTCCTTGAACTTCTGATATGAAAAGTCTTACACAGACCTAAATTGATGGGAAAAAGAAAGAAAGTGGTGCAAATATCAAAACTTATCAAAAGCTTGACCTGTGTCAAATACGTATCTTACAGTTGTCCTTCTATCTTTGTTATTGTGAAAATGGCGTAAAAAAGGTCACGTACGGCATCTTTATCAATAATCATCAATAAATAATAAGAGACTCCGTATAAAAAAGGTCCTGTTTGTAGTGGTTATTACTAATTCCTATATATAAATTATTACATCCGCCTTAAATATAAGAACTAACTATATAAAGTATTATATCCGCCATAAATATAAGAACTAATTGAAAATTAATTTTACACTTAAATATAAGCCATCTTAAATTTTATCTTTTCTATTTATCATTTTTTGGAAAACCAATTTTTCTGACTTATAAACAATATATAATTTTATCATACACATAAATATTTTTAGAGAAAAAGAAAAGGAAGAAACCTGAATGAGAAGAAGTGGAGTATTAAGAAGATCTGAAGTTCCGGGTACATCATAAAGCAGCTCTTCAAAGCAAGGAAAAGGAGGATGAAGATCACCAAATTCCTCGAGGGTGATGTCAGCATCGGCCTCGATAAAAAGGACGCCGTCGCCTGTACAGTCCACCATGAGCTTCCCATTAGGCCCTTGCCGGAGCCTTCCGGCAAAGGGATAGTAAAAGACAAGAGCCTTAGCCAAAGCTTTTCTAATAATGTCAACTACATCTCTTCCTCTCTTCAAAGGATCACCACCATAGAATTGTATCCCCGGAATTTGTACCCGTAGGTTCCCTTGGTCGTCGATGTCCGACAAAAGCTTCACTTCACGCGGTGTCACCTTTGCCGGAGCCACCAGCTCTGGCGGACGCCGATGCACTGTGAAGGAAAGACCTGATGATGGTGCCATTATGGAATGAAAGGCCCCATTTGGTTGATAGTTGAAGAGTATGACTTAATATTACTTGTTAAAACAGCTTAGTGGTTGTAATAGTCAACAGATTATACAAGTTGGCCACCCAAATAATAAAAAGTCAACTAAGAAATCGACGTTTTTTAAGTATCCCAACGGGACTAATTAATAAAAGAATTTGATTATACAATTAACAAATTGCAAGTGGATCAGGCAAATCGAGATTTGTTAGTGTTCCGATGGGACTAATTAATGGATGATATAGTTAATAATGGAGGATAGTTAATTTTAATTGAGATTGAAATGAAGGATTTACAATGAAGTGACGTTGAATAATTGATTGATTTATTGAAGTTGATGAAATGAATTTTTTAAATTAAAAGAAGAAAAAAAATGGTATATTTTTAAGTTTTGAATTTTACAACTTAAGTGTATAAAAAGAAAAATATGGAAAAAATATTCTTTTTAATTTCTTTTTTAACCGAATTATTTTAACCGAATTATTTTTTAAGGCACCAAACCGAAAACCGAAAAACTAAATTAAAAAAACCGAACACACATTGGCAACCGCAAAAACCGAACCGAAATAACCGAACTTAATTCGGTTCGGTTCGGTTTTCGGTTTCGGTTTGATTTTGCTCACCCCTACTAGTGTATCTCGGCTTCCTAGTTCTGGTCTACAGCAAGCTTATGTTTCTGAGTCAAAGGCTTCTAATGAGGAGTTTTGTTTCTCAACCTGGAGTTAAGACATTTATAGGCCAGTGAAGAGCTCGGAAATTGATTAAGGGTTTAGGTTCGGAGCAGTGCCGCCTCGAGTCCGCTCTCCAAGAAATTAAAACCCGAGGGGATAGAGGAAGCTAACCCTGGGTGTCGATCTCAAGGAGCCTAGTGTAATATGGTTCCTAATAGCTAAAATGTAAACTTGAAAAGGCGGGTAAAAAGCATTTTTTTGTTTAGTTTTGATAGGAAGTTTGGTATGTGCAAAAGGTAAAGTAAAAGATTAGAGTTAAAAGTGAGATTTGGATGAAAATGGGATAAAGGTCATTCTTGATGAATGAAAGCTTTGGGAATCATTGCTTCAAAAGGTTTTCGAGGAGTTTGTTTGATTTCTAAAGAACCCTAGAGGAACCCCTCTAGGCTAGGCTTGGGTTAACTTAATTAATGCCGGAACCCCACACATTACTTAATTTAACCCAAGTTGATTAAGTTCAAAATCAAGAAATAATTGATTATGTAAGACTTTTAAATCCACAATTTTGGCCACCCCATGATTGCTCTAAATGTCTCTTTAAACCCTAATCCATTGATGGCCACCCATACAATAAATTAGGATCTAAAGAGTGTTTGCCTAATGTCTCAACACAACTAATTAATTCTTATGCCATCTCCCTCAAGCAAACAACTTAACATTCTTAATCCACTTACCAAGCCACCTTGCATTAGCACATAATTTTCACCAAGAGAATAACAAAACTATGAACCCATAAATTTCATTAAACTCAAAGCTAATAAGTAGCAATGTCAAGCATTATACAAGAAGGAAACAACATAAACATGCACATAGTTTCTAACCCTAATGACATAAATGCATCCAACTAAGTGCCATAAATGCACCTCAACCAAATGTAATAGCAATTAATACAACCCACCAAAATGTCATAAATGCAACCCTAGAAACCTAGAAAAGCATAAATACAACAAATGGGGAAAGGATTAGAACTAGGAAAACTCCCCTATTGAAGCTTCAAGCTCATCCCTTGGCTCTCACCACCAAGAATGGTGGAGCCTAGCTGCTACTCTCCATGGAGGAACCAACAAGAAGGAAGGAAGGAAAGGAAGCCATGGAAGGATGGAAGAAAAATGAAGAAGATGCAGATGGAGAAGAGAGAAGAGAGTGCTAGGGCGTGGGGTGTGAAATGGGGACCAAATCTCCCTAAGGGAGTGTGTATTTCGTGTTTTATCTTTCCCCAGTCGGGTCAAGTGAGTGGGTTTCAAGTTGGATTCGGATTTGGGCCAAAATTCGCGTTCTGATATTCTGCAGATTCGTCTGTTCGCCGTCGTCTCGCCAATGCAAAGCCGTGGCGAGCTACATTGCTCTCTGGAGTTTTGGCCGTTTTGGCCGTGGGTTACCCACGGCGAAAGCCACAGCGAACTCACTTTGTTTCTGTTCCTTTGTTTGGCCTTATTCTTAGTCCCGAGTCCGATCTTTTGGTCCTAAGCGACCCTGCAAATGAAAATAAGATAAAACCAAGATCAAATAGCCCTATAAATTAATTATTACAATTAATCTACAATTATGGCTAATTACTCCTAATTTTACACTCATTTTCCTTGACAGTTTGGGATATTCAATTTGACATTATCAGACCAAAACTTGGATCTTAATCATGTTAATTGCCTCAATTTAAGCATATAAAAACATTACAAATTAGAGATTTATCAGCCAGCAAGTGTTGGCATTATTGGCTCAAAAGGAGAACTTCCTTCGAGCTCTCAAAATCTCAAGAAATAAACCAACATGGGTTGTTAATTCTGGGGCATCTGATCATATGACTGACTATCATCAATTATTCTCCACCTATGTTCCATGTGCTAGCAACATAAAAGTGAAAATTGTATATGGATCACTTGCTCCTTTTGCTAGGAAAGGAAGTGTCCGGATTTCAGAGCATATCACTCAGGAATCTATTCTACATGTGCCGAAAATAGCATGCAGTCTATTATTTGTTAGTCAATTGATGAAGCAATCTAATTGTTCTACTAATTTTCTGCCCACTTATTGTGTGTTTCAGGATCCATCATCGGGGATGGTGATTGGTCGTGCTAAAGAATGTGAGGGACTCTACTTCCTTGATGATGCCAGAGTGAGTCACCAACCTATTACAAGTGTATACAATTCTATATCTGTCTGTAAAAATGAAGATACTATGTTATGGCACAAGAGAATGGGTCATCCTAATTTTCATTATTTATCCGTATGTTTCCGTCTCTTTGTCCAATATCTAATCTTGATATGAAATGTGAAGTCTGTGAATTAGCAAAACACCACTAGTCATTATATCCTAGAGCTCCATATACACCCACCAAGCCTCTCATTACCATCCACAGTGACTTATGGGAACCTTCCTGCAATCCAAACCGTACCAACACAAAGGGATTCATTACATTCATATATGACCATACCCATTTTTGTTGGGTCTATCTCTTGAAAGACAAGTCTGAGGCACCATCTGCTTTTATGAAGTTTTTCACCATGATTAAGAACCAATTTAATACAAGCATCAAAGTCGTCCACTCCAACAATGGCAATGAGTATTTTAACCAAGCCTTGAGTGCATTTCTTCAAACACAAGAATTATCCAAAAAAGCTCATGTGTACACACCCCTCAACAAAATGGGATTGCCAAGAGGAAAATAGAAACATTTTGGAAGTCACTAGGGCTCTTATGCTTACTTGCAATGTACTGAATTTTTATTGGTGAGTGTTCGCCACGCGCCGCAAGTGCACGGGTCGTGCCAAGTAATAAAATGATGAGTAGAGTATCGTTCCCACGAGGATTTGTCCAAAACCCGGTCAAACAATGATTATTACACTCTCGCCTAATTTGAGTGACACAAATGTTGAGATTGAAAATTAAATAAGAAAATGAAATGAAAATAAAATATAAACAGGTGATTCTCCAACTTCAAGGATAAAATGAGTCCTAGGATTATCTATCCCCCTTACACTTCTCAAAACTCAATTAACCTCCCCTCAAGAAGCTCTCAACGAAATCATGTGCTAATCTAGGGTTCAAAGAGTACTTGTAATGCTCTCTCGAGTCAAGAACAAGTGTTTAGTCCTATTCTTTGCACAATCTCTTGCCACAATTTGATAGAACCCAATTTTAACACTCCAACCCTAATGTTACTATGCAAGGCTAGCAAGTATATCTCTATCTTACCAACAAAACCATCTGTTCGTCATGCAAACTTCCGGTTCTTGCACTACTTTACCCAAGCTCTACACTCAACCTAGCTCTCTCGAGTCATAAATCAAGCGAACACAACATCTAAATGGTGATCAGTCACTTAGAAGCATTAGGAACGGGGTAAAATAAACACATATATATCATTAATCACAAATCAAGAGGAGGAATCAAGAATCAATACATACAAGGGTTCAAAATAATCCTAGAATCAATGTATTTAGCTACTCATGTTCTACAACTCCAAGGGAGCATATATATACAACATTACAAATAAGAACAAGAGAAGAGAATGAAGAAGGAAGAGATAAACTAAGAGAGGAAGCCCAAATCTCTTTGAAGCTCCGAGCCCAAGCCAAATCCCACCAATCTCCAAGCCCTAGCAGAGCCAAACACGCCCAAAATATGCCCAAAAGTCGAAGAATGACGAATAAGCTCGAAGCCCTAGCTTTTATTTCCTTCAAAACACATCTGAACTTGTTGAAACGCAGCAAAACACGAACTTCGCCGTGGGTCTCGCCGCGGCGAGCCCACGGCGAGCTCCAAAAATTTCTGGCTAAGGGATGCAGCTCAAGTGGTGATAAGCGAGGCATCTAGAATGCCTATAAAGTGCTTGGTTGGGAGATCGAACCCGTGGGTGCGCCAATGACACGGCCTCCTCCCACAAAAGCTGCAGCATTGGGTCGGGTATGCGAGAGCTACCCCCAACTGGGCTACAATACCTGAGTTGGGCTTGCCAATACCTGGGTGACCTCGAGAGGGGCCCTGGGGGTGCCCAACATGGTGGGTTCAGTAGCTGCCAATGCTGGACTCAACAGTAAGCCTTTCGCAAAAAATGTGTTGACAAGTGGTTGGAAGAAGTGATCCATATTCTTCGAACTCCCGTATTGGAAGTCCTTATATGTTAGGCATTTTCTTGATGTGATGCATATTGAAAAAAACATCTGTGATAACCTAATTGGCACGTTGCTGAATATGCATGGGAAAAGTAAGGATGGTGTCAATTCGAGGTTAGATATGGTCAAGTTGGGAATAAGATAAGAGTTAGCACCTGTCGAGAGAGGATACCGCACTTATTTACCTCCGGTAGCTTACACCCTTTCGAAGAAAGAGAAAAGATCATTTTGTGAGTTTCTGAATGGAATCAAAGTTCCAGAAGGCTACTCCTCAAATGTAAAGAACCTTGTGTCCATGAAAGAGTTGAAGTTGAAGAACCTGAAATCTCATGACTATCACGTCCTGATGCAACATTTCTTACCGGTCGGCATACGCAACATTTTACCTAAGAAATTGCGTAGCACAATCACCAGACTTTGTATGTTCTTCAAGCTCATTTGTAGTAAAGTGGTTGATACAACAAAGTTGCCGGATTTGCAGAGACAGATCGTTTGTATCCTGTGCGAACTTGAAATGTATTTCCCCCTTATAGTACACTTAGTCAAAGAGGTTCAACTGTGCGGCCCAGTCTATTTGAGATGGATGTACCCAATTGAACGGTTCATGAAAGTTTTAAAGGGGTATGTGTTAACATCTTGGAATTCATGTCTTTTGGCACATTTTCAATTGGATTTCATACATTTTTTGGAGCATTTGTACATATTTTGGATGCTTAAAGATAGAAAATTGGGCATGATGTTTTTGGTTGCAATTTATTCTAAATTGTGCTTATTTTGGGATTTCCTCTTTGTTTAAATGAGCTCATTAAATTTATTATTGTGCAAAAGGCATTTTGAGAAAGAGAATTAGAGCCAAGGCATTTGGGAGATCAAAGATAAGGAAAATGATGGCTAATCATGGATAGACTACTTTATTGTAAGAGAAGAAATCAAATTTTCCATATGCAAACTGAGCCACAGCTCAAAAAGTTGGTCGCAGCTCACCCGCAGCTCAATTCTGGACAGAGGAAAACTGGGCCGCAGCTCAGTTTCTCACCCGCAGCTCATCCGCAGCTCAGTTCTTGGCAGAAGAAAACTGAGCCGCGGCTCAAAATTCTGGGCCGCGGCTCATTCGCATCAGCAAAACGCACAGCATCAATATCACTCGAAAATAATGTTTTAAAAGCTAGAGAACGATGGGAGACGGTCATTCTTGACTTGCTGGGCAGTTTGGGAGTATTTTGGGGTGCTAGGGCTTGGTTTTTGAAGAGAAGGAAGCAAGGATTGGGCTTTGGAAGAGATTTGGAGCTTAATTTCTTTGGTTTTTCTTCTTCATCTTCCTTCCATCTCTTGTTTTATGTTATGGCTGCATTTTCTCTTTGGATTTGTAGTTTTTCATTGACTATGAGTATCTAAACTTGTTATCTAGGATTATTTTGAACCCTTGTTGGATTAACTCTCTAATACTCCTCTCCTTTTGTGATTAATGGTATATATGTGTTTATTTTACTCTTTGCTTAATGCTTCTATATGCTTGATCACCATTTAGATGTTTTGTTCATTTGATTGAAGCTTGAGAGAGCTAGGTTAAATGTAGAACTTGGGTGAAATTGTGCAAGAACTTGAAATTTGCTTGATGAATGGATGGTTTTGTTGGTAAGATAGAGATATACTTATTAACCTTGCATAGCCACCTTAGGGTTGGAGTTTGGAAATTGGGTTTTATTAATTGAACAAGAGATTGAGCAATTAATGGAATGAAACACTTGTTCTTGACTTGAGAAAGCTTTTACAAGTATATTTTGAACCCTAGGCTAACACATGTATGTTTATTGAAAGCATTTGTGAGAGGAGGTTATTTAGAGGTTATGAAATACAAGGGGGATAAATAATCCTAGGCTCCATTTTATCCTTTAAGTCAAAGAATCATTTGTGGTTATCAACTCTTATTTTCAAAAGCATTTTTCTATTAGTTAATTCTCCAACCAAAACTTGCTTTAGCTCAACTTAATTGAACTCACTAAGCCTTCTGTTTGATCGCATTTGTAAACAAATCCTCGTGGGAACGATACTCTCTTATCACTTTATTACTTGGCACGACCCGTGCACTTGCGGTGCGAACAGTATGTTAAAAATAGATATCGACTAGAGGGGTGTATTGCTGAACGATACATCGTTGAATAATCAAGTGATTTGTGTGCAGATTACCTATCAAATATTGAACATATTGGTTTACCCAAGTCTCGTCACGACGGGAGATTAACGGGGAAAGGAATGAGTGGGTTCAACTTAATACGCATTTCGAATGTTGAAAGGGAGCTAGCTCACTTGTATATTCTTCACAATACTCCTGAGGTTGAACCATTTGTTGAAGAACACAAAAAACTTCTTCGGGAAATTCACGGTGATAGAAATGAGAATTTGATTACAAAGGAGCACAACAAACATTTCATTAGTTGGTTCAATGCGCGTATTTGTCAACAGCTTGAGCTTAATGCTGGATCAGTTTGTGAAAGATTGTTCTGGCTGTCGAAAGGACTGGGTTTGCACGCATTTGCTTACACTGCCTATGCAATCAATGGTTACACATTCTATACAAAAGGTCAGGATGAGAAAAGCACAATGCAGAATAGTGGAGTCACAGTTGTTGCCGAGGTATGGCATATATCCAGTGCAAGAGATACAAATCCCGTCTATGCACAGATGTCATACTTTGGTGTGATTGATTGCATCTGGGAGTTAGATTACACCATGTTCAGAGTTCCTGTGTTTCGTTGTCAGTGGTTTAACAATAATAGTGGACGACGGTTAGATGAATTTGGGTTTATATCGGTTGACCTTTCTAAAGTTGGATATAAGGATGATCCTTACATTCTACCGTCTCAAGCGGCACAAGTTTTTTACATTGCAGATCCTTCTAAGAAGAATTAGTCAGTTGTCATTCAGTCGAACAAAAATTATGCCGAACAAGTTGATGATGGAAGTAATGATGAAGATATGAATATGATTGAAGATGATCCTTCCTTTGATACATTACTGGCAGAAGACTTTGATGCAGACGGATATGATGACTAAGATGAGCCTGTTTATGTAAGGGGTGACCATGAAGAAGGCATTTGGGTCAACACAACCCTAAATCCCACAAAAAAGAGGAAGCCAACAATTTTGGATAATATAACAATGAGAAAAAGGAGTCGAATGCCATCATAATGATTTAAGTTTGTATGTATTTTCTTATTTTTTTAACTACGAATTATTTCATTATATGCATATGCGTGCACTAAAATCATATATTGTTTAATTATTTGACAGGACAATGGATCCAAACGTACCTGAGGAGGAGGAAGCACCACAGAGTACCCAGCAAGTTATTGATGAGGGTAGAGCACATGTTGAGGACCAAGTTCATCGTGGCAAGACCATTATGCGTGATCTCCTCAAACGTAGAGCTAAGGGAAAAAAGACAGCCCTTGTATGAAACGACAATGGCCAACTAGTTGGAAAGAGTGAAAAGGCCCTTACCGGTTTCGTTGGATGCACTGTTCGTAATAAAGTTCCTATTACAGTTACAGATTGGAGAAAAGTAAACAGGGACACACGTGACGAGATTTGGTCAGAGGTTCAGGTAAGCTATTTTTTTACAATTAAGTTTAATTTCGTCATGATAGATAACATTGTAACTAACAAATCTAATATGATTTCTATTGCTACAGACTGTGTTTCATATCGATGAGACTCACAGGAACTATGTCATGAAGAAAGCTTCAAAAATACACAGAAACTTCCGTTCAGATTTGTTGACATTATATATGAGAGATGAAAACGGGGAGGTCGTTCCAACACCCCCATCTACATATGAAGGGGTCATAACTCAAGCACAGTGGGATGAATTTGTGCAATCACGCTTATCATAGGAGTTTCGGGAAAGAAGCGAAAGAAATAGCCAGGTGGCTAAAAGCTGTGCGTATCCTTATTTAGGCAGCGGGAAAACATTTCCAGAATTGGAGTACGAGATGGTATGTTAGTAACGCCCTTTTGCTTCTAAAATTGTGAATTAATGTTTATGTAATTAATTTATAAGTTTACCTGTTTTACCTTGACAGATTCAGGAAGAGGGTTTAGAAGGTCACCCTCCACGGTTTAGGGTCTGGATCAAAGGACACTCCAAAACAGACGGAACCATCGTTCACGAAGAGGTTAGAAGAGTCCGTGAACGATGTGTAAGTCATTCTCTTGGACTTTGTAATTTTTTATTAGTGAATTTCCAAACTTAATAACTAATAATCCTTCTTGTTATAGGATATGTTAACACAAGAATCGCCCGAGGAGGTCAACATATTTGGCCAAGGCGATATCCTCAGCAGAGCACTTGACCATCCTGAGTATTTAGGCCGTGTTCGGGGCACTAGTATAGGGGTCACGCCTTCAGCTTACTTTGGCCGCCAAAAGCGGGTAACACAAAGTGAAGTTTCTGTGTTGAAAGATGAAGTCAATACTCTGAGGGAGACTGTGCTTGAAATGCAAAGAAGGAATGAGGAAATGCAAAGACGGCAAGATATGATGTACGAATTTTTCCAGCGTAACAATGTTGGATCACAAATGTCCAACTTTATGCAACAAAGTAACGTTCCTTCCTGTGAGAGTCCAAGCATCAGGGATAGTTGTACGATGCCTAGGGTTCAAATTCCTCAGGTAATTCTTGTGTTTTGTACTTATAAACTTGTAGTGATACTGTTATATTATCGATTGGGAGCTAACGTTGTCAACTCTTTTGTAGGGCGAATCAAGGTGCAACCTGTATAAGGATCAATCTTTCAGTGAAGTAGTTGCGGTCGGTACGGTCTTCAACACTTCAAACAGGATCCTGCACAATTCTCCGTTTCCTGAAAATACATTGAGGGTTATGATTGAAGTCTCCCGGAACAGGGATGCACCGTTACCATTCCCTACTCCTGATGCGATGACTAAGTCGAAGATGTTGTTGGTGCATATGTTGCTTGGCCTATCAGTTTGATTGAGCCAATACCACAGGTGGTTATTTACTAATAACCTTTAGACTAGCATTCTTTGTTTTGGAATAACTCTCTTTTACTATTTATAAAGTTTTTACAGGGTACAGAGGCTCTGGGAAAGAAAGCACAAGTGGCTAGTGTAAAAGGTATCGGTGGCCCAGCTGCTCAATTGAAGAAAAAGAGTTCACGAGCTGGTCCAATGTCACATGTGGTTATTTGCTAATTAATTTAAACTAACACTCTTCTTATTGGAAGAATTTTTGAAACTTTCTATTTATATGGTTTATAGGCAACAAAAGCAAAGGGTAAGAAGAAAGTTCAAGTGCCTGCTCCTGTTATCCAAGATACAAGTGTTGAAACCCCAAATCGTGCTTGATTGCAAGCATTTGCAGCTACTGTATCTCGCGATGCTACTATCACAATCCCATTCAACAAGCTTATATTTGGCGAGTCAAATTTCAATGAGCTTCTTTCTAGGGATCAGGTCATGGAGGTGCTTGACGAAAGATGGGTCGGTGCTACGGTCATCAATTTATGGATTAGGTATATATGTGTTTCCATTGTGGTTTCATTCAATGTCATAAGTTCTACACTAATTGGATGTTTGTATGGTTTCTTTGAAGGCACCTGCATGAAGAAGTCATAGTCTCCGAGGACAATGTCTCGTTCGAATTCATAAACCCTTATTTAATAGCGCAAATTGAGGGTGCGAAACGTGATGATCAGTTCAAAGCGATTAAGAAGCGTTTCACTTTAAAGGCAACAGGCAGAACTTTATTCTTAGCTCCAATTAATACAGGGTAAGTGTATAAGCATGATAGCTTTCATCGTATTGTTAGCTCCAATCATCATTGATATATATACTGACATAACGTTATAAAATGTCTTAGGCTACATTGGGTTTTGCTTGTCATCAATCCGACAGTACAGCCTGATCCACTTATTTACTATTTGGATTCTGTGGAATCTACTGAACCAGATAATCGCCCGGATTTGATGCGTCTCTTCAATGAGTAAGTGAATGTCAACATTATTTGAATGTGTTGTATTATCTGTCATTTTATATGACCGACCCAAGCTACTAAAATTAATTTAATATGTTTTGTTTCCAGAGCATTGACTAGTTATCAGGCTGCTAATGGGTACAATTATTCCAAAGCCCATGACCAAAAAGATGCTTATCCGTGGCTCAATATAACACCTAAATTTTACTACTATATTATGGCATTTTAATTGATTTATAACCACTTCTTAATTCCAGAAGCCCAAAAATACGAAAAATTTTAAAACTTTTTCTTTCCAAAGTATAAATCAAATTTCCTTTCTTTCAAATGGGATTTTCGGACAAATTGGAATATCTTTAAACTTTCAATAAAATAGAGTGGTTATTAAAACAATTAAAATAACTCGAATTATAATGCTTGGGGATTCAAATCCCTTATATTATATTTACATATTCTTTAGATTATATTCTATTTATCTATTTACACCTCTCTTACTATACTAATATATTGGCGGGTTATCTCAATTGATAACCCTCTTACATGGGTATGTAATTCTATTATTTATTAAGGGTATATCTACATATGCAAATATATATATTAATTACTAGACAAGCTTCCAACTTGTCTTAATTATTTAATCGTACAACATACACAGGTAAATAGGTTCCTAAAGTAACTACCTACAGGGTACAAGACAAAGCAGACATTCCTGCCCCTTCACATTACCTTACTTCTTTCCCAGCTAGCTACTCCCATTCTGCTATACTGAAAACGTTTTGAAAAACAGTGAGATTGGAAATCTCAATAGCAGTTTATTCCATATCATGTGTGCACTTATATATATACATATACATCAATTTCATAAACCTGTGCATATAATGAAAGCATATATCCCTTTTAAACCAATACCTGCAGGATTTTCCAATTATAGCCCTCACGGCTACTCAATAACCCTCACGGTTATAGGAATTATATTGTAGCCCTCACAGCTACTCAATAACCCTCACGGTTATAGGAATTTAACTGTAGCCCTCACAGCTACTCGATAACCCTCACGGTTATAGGAATTTAATTGTAGCCCTCACAGCTACTCAATAACCCTCACGGTTATAGGAATTTATTGGCAAAGGGGGAGCGACCCACCTAGGCCTTGGAGTACTCCATAAATCTCATCAATATCATATCATCAATATCATCACAGGAATAATGCTCATTTAAATGCCACAGATATTACAAAATTATATATATAGAAATTTATATATGAATTAAACTACTACCTGGATACCAGAGCTATTTCTTGAACCAGATCCTTTACTTTCCACTGTCTTGGTGAACTCATACCAATATCGAAGCCTATCTACATATCATATTATAATAAGAGTAAGTTAATATATGTAATTCTATACTTATACTAAGCGTCTCTCTCGAGTCCTAAATGCTTGTAACTACCCCACTATTTTTATATCTATGAATCATTCTAATTTACTATATCTTAAGATTAAAAGATCACTTGTAATTACTTTACTCCAATTAGTATTTCTTATTCTCAATGTTTGACTAATAATTTAATCAATTCTTTCTAACAATTTAAGAAATCCCAAAACAACTCTATAATTAGCATTCGAACTTGCACTATTATGATCTTAAACTAGTCAACAAAAATACAATATATACATCAACCCTTATCCATTTCAAACATATTAAGTACAAAAATTGCAGCCTCCGTAACAAGATTTAAATCTTAATTTCACCAAAATTGTGCTTCAGTAATACTCAAAGTATAAGTCCTTTGAATCAACCCTCATTAACTCCATTAAACTATTTCAATTCATATGAAGCTCAAATAACAAGTATTTAGAGTCTAAACACAACATTAATAATGCTTTTCTTATACTTAATTAACATTTACACAATTCGTCCTAAAGTAAAAATCTCAAAAGCTCACTTAATGGTCAACAACTCCTTCTCCAATCACACCATTATTATTTAGCACAATTATTTGACAAGTTGAGACATAAAACAGTATACAAAGTAAAGCCTAAACTTATCAAAACAGAAATAAAAGTCAGATTTCAATCCTTTAACATTCACAAGGATCATTCTTAAAATTATCGTCACCTAACCAAATTTCCAGCTTCTATTAACACAACTTCAACTAAGAGACTAAGTTCACTAAAAGTGTAATTGATACACTTTGAATCGGGCATCAAATATTCAAAATTTACCCTCTTTTAATAATCTCACACTGTTCAAAACAGAACAAATGGAAAGGGAAGTATAAGCTTTAATTCTTGGTAGCTAACATATCTAGGCCTTGACTTATAAACATTATAATTGTTCAAAACACTTCCTTCTTCCAAAACAATCCCTTGAAAATTCAAACAAATTATCCAACATCATAAACTCTAACCAACACAAGATTGGTTAGATATTAAAACAATAATCACATCGCCCTTTAAGGAATCTCAAACAGCAACTCTATTAATTTTACTTCAAATCTGAACATTATGTTCCAGAAACATTTATTTCTTCATTCTAAAATCTGTATCCATATTGAACCCACAAATACCATCATTTAATACCTTGAACCATTGGTTAACACTTGAGGACCTCCAACAATAAATAGAATCAGGTATTGACCTTATCAACAGGAGTAGCTTAACTATGTAAATATATTCCATTTACACCCAATGAATCCACAAAGTCCTTGAACAAGAAACATCTTTAATCCTCATTGTTATCAATATAATTAAATTTTAAACCATACCATTTGAATATCATATATGACTCTAATTATCCTTTACAACCTCACTTTTGGTTACCAATAAAAGCTCAAAAACATCCTTACAGAGATTATAAAAATCACTGCACTGTTTCAAGGTTTCAAACACTCATCTAATGATTTACTAACAAACAGCAAACCCTCTTTTAAGTTTTGTGCCTTACAAATCTGAATTCCTTAAATTTCTAACCACCTTCGTTTAACCAATCCCTTTCCCATCCAAATAAATCAATAACCCAAACCTCTTAGAAAACAATAGAAATCCCCTGCTTCGGCATCTTGAACCAAAGAAACATTAACCATAAAGTGACCATTAACCCATCAAATCTATGGGCTTTTAATAACCCCTTTCAATGTGTTAATAAATTAAGTCTTTGAAAAGCAAGATTCCAGCACAGAAATTAGAAAACCAGAAACAAAATGCAGAGAAAATAAATTCCAAATTCCACTACATGGATAAATTCAAACATGCATCATCCGAAATCAACTTTGATATACTCTTAGCAATTTGGGGTCGAAATATGAAGGAACTCAAAGGTAAACAGTAACTAAAACAATAAATCTAAGATTCCAACCACATTTACAACTGGAACTAGAGCACCCATTCATACAGTTCCAAAAGCTCATACTTAATGAAAGTTAAGCATAAAAGTTCAGAAATCAACTCTACACCTCACAAATCACACAACTAAATTCAATCTATCAAAAGAAAACATAAACGAAGCATCACAAATGGACCATGCATGCTCGAAAATGAACTCCTATTAACAATTAAGCACCAATTAGCTTCGGATTGGATGAAGAATCAAAAGACAGCGCCGGTGAACAGGGGAAAAAGAAGGAGAAAATGAAAATTTCCACAAACCTCATAAATGAAACATGCATTAACATCTGATGACCCAAACCTACTCCTAATCTCATTTAATTAGAGTTTCATTTGAATTTCGCTCGGAAACCACCAAGAACAGCGGCGGATGAACAGTGCACGGATTTGGGGACTTTGAAGAAACTCAACCAAACATCAAACCATTACTTATAATCTTTCCTAAAGCCTTTAAATTGAAGTGTTAGCTCCATTTTCATCAGTTTCCCAAGCCTTAAAACCCCTGACCCGAACTGATTCGCTCTCCAATCTCGCACTAATCAGAAGAAAGGAGGGCAGGGATGAGAAGACGGAGCTCACCTGAGGTCGAAATCAGTCTTGCATGTGCTGTTGAAGCCCTGCTCCGCCGGAAACGCCATCGCCGTCGCCGGAGAACGCAGAGAGAAGGCAGAGGAAATCGGGGAGAGAGGGGGAAGAGGAAGACGGGAAATGAGGGAGGAAGGAAGGGAATTTTTGATTTTATAAGGGTGTTAGGAGAAATTACATTCGAGCCCTTTTAACTTCTGTTCCTTTCAATTTAGTCCCTACTCTTAAGTTTTCCATTATTTTCAGTTTGGTCCTTATCTGAAAAAAATTAATTTCCTAAAATTAATTCTCATATCAAATTAGATATTTTCTTACCCATAAATTTATTTGGGCCTCAATATTTTTTCCTCAAGTTTCCAAATTAAAATTTACCTTCTAATTATTTTTCCTTAATTAATAAAGAAATTAAGTCTTAGAAATTATTAAAAATACATATGACCTCATAAATTTATTTATAAGGCTTTTTAATTCCTAATAACTTCCCAATACCTTAAATAAATCCTTATTTCCTATTTTCTAAAATTTGGGGTGTTACACTCAAAGTTCAGGTTTTACAAGTTATTCAATTTTTCAAACAATCGTTACTTAAACCATAACGTAACTGCTCTTATATGATATTCTGTATTTTTTGTTATAGTGCCCACATCAACCCAATGACAACGACTCTGGATACTATGTCATGCATTATATGAGGGATATCGTATCACGTGATCGAGATAACATCCCATTGACAGTAAGTTTTATATTTTTCCTAATCTAAGTGTTTGTACTTGTTAGATTTCAAGTAAATTTAATTGTCATTTAAATTTCTTTACGCAGTATTACCCAGACGCACGTTGCTTCATGTTGTCAAGGGAGAAGATGAAAGCGCTAATTGAAGAATGGTGTAGTTATGTACACCCTCTGTTCTCTCAAATTGGACAGCCTGACTAGTAGTATGCATGCTTTTTTTCTTAATTGAACAATATAGCTTTTGGTCTTATTGTACATATTCTTCTCTGTTTGAGTTACTGGTGTATATGGACTGCTTGGAATTGTATAGAATTGCTGGAATTTTTGCAATGATGCAGGTGGGTGTGAATTAAAATACAAATTGTATATTTTAAAAAATATATAACCTATAGCGACGCTTTTTACGAAAAGCGCCACTATAGAGAGGCCTATACCGGCGCTTTTTACAAAAAGCACCGGTATAGGCCTTTTCAGTTTTAATAAAATTTAATTAAAACATGACCTATAGCGGCGCTTTTGGGTAATTAAGCGCCGCTATATGGTCACCTATAGCGGCGCTTTATAAGCGCCGCTATAGGTCACCTGACCTATTACGGCGCTAGCTATAGCGGCACTTCAAAAGCACCGCTATAGGGGTCAAAAAAGCGCCGCTATAGGTGTTTTCTGTGGTAGTGTAACCATGAGCTATCCATCATATGCATCTAGTTAGATATGTCAAATTATTTATGAGGTAAAGTGATTTTAACTAGATGCTAATGATGAATATCTCATGGATAGTTATGCAAATGCTTTTGTAAATCTCACATAACCATGAATTACTCATCAAGTGCACCTAATTAGATATGTAAAATAAGTTTCCCTTGATGTACTAGATGTATATAATGGGTTCTTCATGGTGGATATCGTGACATTTCTGATTACTACTATCTTGTGTTTCTAATCAGTTGTTAATTAGGTGGCATGTTGAATCATATATATAATGAGATGGCTTAGTTCAATCTCAACCCGATGGTTATGAATTACTCATATTCTTATTCTAGATTACTTTACATTCTATATCATTTTTATATTACTTAATAACTTATAGAATTTTTTTAGATTAAAAGATTATAGATTAATAATTATTAACAGAATAGATTAATTTCGACCAAAAAAAAAAGTGACCATATCTTGTGTATTTGCACGGAATTCCTATTAATAGAATAAATTAATAGATTAATTCTAAAAAGAAAAAAATCTCAAATTGTGTATTTGTGTGGAATTCCTACTAAGAGAAAAATTATTTAAATCTTGTGTGACCATATCTTTTGTCCTCTCTTCTTGTTTTGGTGTTGTGTAAATCACACATAGCTGTTTATAATGATGTAGTACGGGTGTACGTGTGTCACTGAAGTAAATATACATTTCAATGTCACATTTGCTTAAAAAAGGATAAACATAGTGTTTTTTTCTGACTTTGACTATATGTATATATGACGGGAACATCATGGTCATCATGAGACAAATTATATAAATCTTGTGGTTCTTGTTTTAGTGGTGTAAGTTGCATATGATTTCTCATAATGATATATTTATAACTGCCTGTATGTCCGAAAACATTGTAAGTGATGGGCTGAGAAATGGAAGATTTTTTATAAGCTATTGGCTGCTGGATTTGATTGTGGTAGTAATGAAGTTGGTTTTGTCAATTTTTGCGTCAATGTTTTTTTCACATAGATGAAGTAGAGGATTGTAGAAGAAATATAAATCCTCATTCTTTTAAAATATGCATATATTTTTTATAAAGGGAATATTGTAATTTACAATTTTTTCCTACCTATCTCCCTATTATTTTAATCTACCAAACATAAACTTTCTTATCAACTCACTTTTCATTCTTGTACATAACAAACATATTTTTGAGAGAAAAAAATTCATTCTCTTCCCTTCCCTTCCATTCAATTCCTTTCAAGTTAATTATTTGATCCAAGCGGATCCTAAGATAGGAATTCATCAGGTCCATCTTCATATTGAAAACAATGAAGTAGCTAGGTGAGAGTAAATGGAAACACTCACACATAAACAAACCAAGTATAGAATAATCAAGTGTGCTGCCATACCTTTTATTTATTTATTTTTTCCCAAAAGGAGTCTTACTGTTAACTTTCTTTCCATACACAAAATTGCGTATGCCGCCATACAAATTCTAACATTTTAGGCACTACAATACCAAAATGATTATTGAAGAAACTAAGATACTAAATTAAAGAGACGCTCATCATGCGACTCAACTCTTAAACTAAATCCACCTATAACGATGAAGTGATCAATCTTGTTTTGAGAATTCCATCTGACTCCTTCACAAATCGCTCCATGACTTCACTAGGTAAACAAAAAGGTATTACTATACCTTCTTGCCCTTGCTTATTCTTATAAGGTATAAAACAGCTTGCCAAGGGGTATGCATTCATCGGCCCACCAAACAAAGCCTTTCCCCACCCAAAATCAACGTCACGAAATCCGACTCGAGTCACATTCGATACACAATACAACCCTTCCATCTTGAAAGGAGGTCGTCCCTTAATTGCCATGAAATCTGCCAAAGAGTGCATGTACTCTTCACTCACTTCACCTTTCATTTTCTTCACTAACTCTAAAGCAAATCCTAATGGGTTCCTTCGTAGTTCCCAAGCGGTGGCCACGGCCAACGGAGAGGCGAGGGCATTCCCGTAATAACCTTTAGGCAAAGGGGGGTTGAATTTGGAACGAATATTCACAGGATATGATATGCGAACTTTATCATCATCATTAGGTTGAAGAGCGATTATAAGACACCGCCATAAGAATGCAGTGATGATCTCAAAATTAGAACAAGATTCAAGGAGTTGACGAGGAATTTGGGCGCGAATTGAAGAAATTTCATTAGGACCTAAGAAGAAAGAACGAGAAACCATGTTGTCCATAATGGGGATTATATTTTCTTTGTTGTCACATTCATAGGCTTCTTCATAGCCACGAGGCATACATGTTACACGTGGTGGGTCTCTTGCATTTAGAAGCTCCCTACACCATACTGGAGGAATTGAAGGTTGATGTGCACCACGAGCAATTTCTCCTAATGCTCTCATAAATTGAACCAGACCAATAGCATCACTCATGGTATGATTCAAGCGAAGAGCAAAGATAAAACCTTCGCATTTCAATCGAGTTACCTATATAGATTTGGGAATTGTGTTATTGCTATTAAAATAACATGGAACAAAATATATCATAAATTGAATTGAAGTTGGAAACTCAAATTAAACAAAGAAAGCATAATTAAGTCATTATTATTGCATGACATTATCTTGAAAATACAACTAATTTCTAATTTTATCATATTTAAATGAAAGGTTTTTTCAAATTTATACATATGACATTATCTCTTAATATTTTTATGACTTAAAATTAAAGTAATATTGGAAAAAAATCAGTTATATTATTGCATTGAGATATTTTATAACAATCGAACAAAGGTTATAAAAATTGAGATCGAACATTGTTAACTGTTATAAATTTAGCATATTTCACTCAATTTTCACATGTTAATGCTCACACTTATTTGATAATGTCCTTAATTGAAAGGATAACTTGTAAAAATTGTGTGAACTCTCCCTAGCATATTATTGATGAAAATTAATGGAATTCCTCTATATTTTGTAGGGGAGAGATCCAGGAAGAATAGGAGCTCAAAGGAAGACTAAATGGATGCACCAAGGCAAGCCAAAAACAGAGGAACCCCTCTGTATGGTGTGCCGCGGCATACAAACATGTGTACCGCGGCATACGAAGCAGAAATCAAAATTTCACTCTCTGTCTGGTATGCCGCGGCATACAAACATGTGTGCCGCGGCACACGCGCTGCAGTACAGCTACGCGTTTTAGTCCCAAAACACGAAAATGTTGAGATATAAGCTAGGGTTTTGGCCGAAAATGAAGAGAAAACACTTTGGGTACGAGATTGGAGGCTGAGAAACACCGAGAAAGAGCTTGAGAGAGCTTGGAAGAGGATTGGAGGGCTTTGGAGAGTTCAACCTTGGAGCTAGAAGAGGAATTTCTTTGTGGTTGCCTCTCTTGTTTACTCTTGTCTCCTTCTTCTCTCTTGTTTAATTTCTGATTCTGTGATGTTTTGGATGAAGATTGTTGATACTTCTTGTGTTATGAGTAGCTAAACTCATATTCTAGGTCTATTTTGAAGCTTGTATGGATTGACATCTATGATTTCCTTTCCTATTGCTAAATTAATGAATGTTATGTTATGGTTTTAGCTTGTGCTTATGGTTTTCTAAGTGGTGGCCAACATTTGGATTGTTGCTTAATTAGTGGCTTGAGAGAGCATTAATTAGGGAAAGAACTAGGCTAAAACCAAGCTTGTCTTGCAATTTTAACTAATTGGAAGTGTGTTAGTGAGATAGAGATATTCACTAACCAAGTTTTGTGAAAATTGAGGTTGGGAGTTTAAAGAGACTAATTGGTAATAGCATGTAGTAAGAGATTATGCATGTTAATATCAATTAAGGTTTGAATAGGCTTGAGAGAGCTATTTGAACATAAGAGACTTCAAGCAATAACATAATAAGCATTAATTAGCATTAGGGAAGGGGAAATTAGGTATCATGAAATGCAAGTGGATAAATAGGCCTAGACTTTTCTCATTGTGTTGAATTTCGTTGCAAGTGTTCTATTTTACAATTACCTTTTCTTAAGTCATTTTAATTTTATTAAATCATTTGCATATTGCCCATTGCTAATTTTGAATATAATGAACCTAATGAACTTGCTTTTAACGCGGTCCTAGTGGAACGACAACCCTTTCTTGAACTATACTACTAAAACTTGACCCGTGCACTTGCGGTAGCAAAAAATGGCGAACAAGTTTTTGGCGCCGCCGCCGGGGATTGTGTTTTAAGTCACTCAAGAGTTCATTGAGTACATTGTGAGCTTGATTATCTTTGGGCTTTTTCTTTCTTGTCTTTTGGTAACTGAAACTGTGTTATTTCTACTTGTCTAGTTAGAGATAGCATTTCTTAAGTTACTTTGTTCAAGTGTTGTGATAAGTTTGATACTCGTCGGATCCTCTTGTGTTTGTAGGTATTCGCTCCAACTGCATGCAACGAGATTTGGAGGTGGCTCTTGACCAAGATCCACATCAACCACTACTGTTGGAACCACCTATTCAACCGGAGGAACCAATTCAACCACCTGTGCAAGACCCGCCCATTCGACCTGAAATGGCTGGTCAAGTTGCGGAAGATGAAGATATCTCTATGGAGGAGTTCTTGGCGAGAGAGGAAATCACTTATTCCTCTAGCATTAGACTCCCGAACATCACTGCAAGGAACTTTGAAGTTAAGCCGGTGATGATTCAGCTGCTCCAACTTATGGGTACCTTTAATGGTACTAAAATTGAAGACCCGGTCGAGCACCTCACCAAGTTTGTTCAGGTGTGTAGCAATTTCCAGACTCAAGGAGTTTCTGCAGATGCATTGCGTCTTCGCCTATTCCCCATGTCTCTAGGGGGTAAGGCACTTGCTTGGCTCAATTCCCTTCCGGCGAATTCCATCACCAATTGGGATACTCTGGCAACTAAGTTCAAGGCCCGGTTTCTTCCTACTGATTTGAGGGCTATTCAAAGAGGTGAACTTCTCACCTTCCAGCAAGAGCCCGGTGAGACATTTTATGAAGCATGGGAGCGTTTCAAGGATATGTGGAGGAATTGTCCTAGCCATGGTCAGCACATCTTTGTTCTACTTGCTGCGTTTCAAAAGGGCTTGAATGAAGCCACAAAAGTGATGTTGAACACAGCGGCTAGGGGAGAAATCACAAAGTTGAGAACTTCGGAACTCCAAGAATTGTTTGAGAACTTGGCTGCTAACACAATGCAATACAGAAGCAGTTCTGGTGATAACAGTGCAATTAGTGCTCAACTAGAAGATCTGACAAAGCAATTCAAAAAGTTTCAATCGAAGATAGAAACTCATTTACCTACAGGTGTGCATGCACTTCAGAGCTCCATTCAATCCTGTGAGAATTGTGGAGAAGATCATCCTTCTCAAGATTGCCATCATACTATGGAATCGCTCAACTACATGAACAATTCTAATAGGGCCCCTCAAGGAAATCCCTACTCTAACACTTACAACCAAGGGTGGAGAAACCATCCAAACATGTCATGGAAAAGTGGTCCAAGTCTTAATCCACCTCAAGCTTCTTCTTCTTCATACCGACCACCGGTACCTCCCGAATATGTGGCACCTCAACAAAAGCCGCTAGAAGAGTCAAAAATTGAGAAGTTGCTTTCTCAAATACTTGCCAACCAAGAGGTGACCAATACCAAGACTTCTCTTCATGACACAGCTATCAAGAACCTTGAAGTGCATATGGGTCAATTGGCTTCTCAAGTCAATACATTGATTAGACAAGGGCTACCAAGTGATACCATTCCCAATCCAAAAAGGGAAGGTAAGGAAGAATGTCATGCGATCACTTTGAGGAGTGGTATGGTTGTAGATAACTCCTCTTTGCCAACCAAAAAACGGCAAGTGGTTCAAG
Source organism: Mimosa bimucronata (assembly GCA_037074515.1). Lineage (NCBI taxonomy): Eukaryota > Viridiplantae > Streptophyta > Magnoliopsida > Fabales > Fabaceae > Mimosa > Mimosa bimucronata. The sequence continues at coordinate 9,065,522 of CM073443.1, read as the reverse complement.
AGCCCAAGATAGTTGAAGTTAATGAGGATGATCAAGTTGATGAGGACATTGTGGTTGAAGCGGATGATACTAAGAAGATGAAGATAATTGATGAAAGCTTAGACGAAGTTGTACGAAACCGTAAGGAGACCAAAGCTAAGGGTGAAGAAAAGAAGCCAAAAATTACTTCTTTTTCTATCACACCTCCTCTACCTTTTCCTCAAAGGTTCAAGAAAAAGGAGGAAGACACCCAATTCAAGAAGTTTGTGGAGATGTTCAAGCAACTACATGTCAACATTCCATTTGCCGAAGCATTGGAAAACATGCCTAAGTATGCCAAATTCTTGAAAGATGTGCTTTCCAAAAAGAGGCGCTTCAATGAGTTTGAAACGGTTGCTCTAACTGAGGAATGTAGTGCAGTCATCCAAAGAAAGCTACCTACCAAGTTGAAAGATCCGGGGAGTTTCTACATCCCGTGCAACATTGGCACAAATTTCAATGGCAAAGCTCTTTGTGATTTAGGAGCTAGCATTAATCTTATGCCACTTGCGGTTTTCAACCAATTGGGATTAGGTGAACCACAGCCTACTACTGTCACTCTACTTTTCGCCGATCGTAGCACCGCTCACCCAAGAGGTGTTGTTGAAAATGTCTTGGTTAAAGTTGATAAATTCATATTTCCTGCTGATTTTGTTGTGTTGGACTGTGAGGTGGATTGGAATATCCCTATCATCTTGGCGAGACCATTTATGGCTACGGCTAGAACCCTTATAGATGTTGAAAAATGGGAGATCACTTTGAGAGTTAACGATGAGAAGGTGATTTTCAACATGTCCAATGCCTTGAAATGTCATGATGATGAAGCTAGTAAGTGCTTTAGGGTGGATATGTTAGATTCGGTGGTTCAAGAGAAATCTTATGGGCCTATGAGCAAAGACCCTTTGAAGGCATTTCTAATTAGTGAGAAGAATCTTGAAGACTCCAATCAAGAAAAGCTTAATGGGATTGTTAGTATGGAAGCCTTCCCTTCATCTAGGTTTAAGCCATTGGAGCCTTTAGATGTGTCTCAAGCTTTACCATCTCCTTTGAAACCACCCATTAAAGTTGCACCTCCTCTTGAGATGAAGCCTCCCCCCTCACACCTCAAATATGCTTATTTGGATGATTCTAATACTTTGCCGGTAGTCATCTCTTCTACTCTCTCAAGTTTGAAAGAGGAGAGATTGCTAAGGGTGTTGAAGAAGCATAAGGGAGCTATTGGGTGGACCATAGATGATATTAAGGTGATGAAGGGGGTCGTGAAGAAAGAAATCCTTAAATGGCTTTCGGCTGAGATTGTTTACCTTGATGATCAACCTTAAAGCGGCAAAGTCGGGCTGAGGACTCAAAACTAAGCGCTACTTGGGAGGCAACCCAAGCTCTTCAACTCATCTTTTTCATTTTATTTTGATTTGTTTTTGTCTTTAGAGTTATGTTTGATATTTTGTTTTGGTAGGAGAGAAAGTCCACACTTGCTCTAATAATGGAAGATTGCTAAGGATTGAGAGATGCCATGAACCCAAGCCAAGAAAAATTTCTTGAAAAAATGGAAGCTCTAAAGGGGAGTATACTTGAACTTTTCTTACACAGACATATATATGGAATGATTTGTTGCAAATGCAGTAGTACTGAAGCTACTGATGATATGCTCTCTGATGTGGATTCATGAATTGATGTTTAGCATGCTTTCTGTTCTTTGTGTTGAAAATTTTGTGTGAAGCATGAGAATTGTTTATTAGAATTTATTGGAATGTTATTGAATGATTTTGGGCTGAAATTGATGTGTTTTTATGGTGAATGTAGAGTCATGTGTGTTGTTTGAGTGGTTTAAAAGTGTGCTGCTTGAGTGGTTCAAAAGGGTGTTAGGGCCACATGGTTTGCATAGGGAATTGTTGGGCTATTGATGGTCCATTGACAATGAGGACATTGTCACATTTAAGTTTGGGGGAGAGGAGCAAAAATTTTGAACACTTTACTTTTGAAAACTTCTCTTTGAAATGTGCAAATTTCACAAACTTGAAATTTTATTTGTGTTATGCGAAGCTTGGCCTTAATGATTGCATAGAGTCCAATGATTGAAATTAAATTGCTCAACATTTAAAATGGCAGAAAATTTAGTTCACAAGTCATTTAGAATGAATCTTGATGTTGGTTTGGCACTTTGTGAATTTCTTGAACTAAAAAAAAAAAGGAATGATGAAATCAAGAAGGATTTGAAAATTTTTGAGTAAGGAATAAGTGGTCATTTGGTTTATATACATACTTGCAATTACATCTGTTCAAAAGCACGCATCTTTGTAAAGTTTCTAACCTTAGTCTACTTTCATGGGATTTCAAAATACTAATAAAGAAATTAAAACAACTCCACTGGCCTAAAGACCTAACTTAGTAACCGGGGGCACTTCATTTACCAATGTTGGCACTCGCGTCAAAAGGTTAAGTTAAAAAGGCTATGAGTTGGGCAAAAGCCTCTTGATGCGATTGTTGAAATAACTGAGTAACCGGTATTGCACTACCCATGTGCAAGGTCGCGTAAAAAGGTTAATTACAACAGCTCAAGATAAAAAAAAAATAATATTCATGCCCACGAAGTTATGATTGGTGCATACCCTAAGTTTGGGGGAGATTGAAAAGAAATCAAATGGGCAACAAAGAAGCAAGTAATTTTTGGGTCTTTGTGATGAGAAAGCTAAGGTGAAAAATTGAGAAGATGTGGATCGGTGGATTTAATTGAATATGTGTATGTAGTTCAAATCCTCACTAATAGCTGAAATGAAAGTTTTCAAATCATTCTAAGTCATAGATTTTAAATTACACAATTTCAAGGAGCTCAATAAAGTGCATTTCAACATTGTGAAGCATGATAAGTCGCATGTGAATTATTTGTTTCTTCCTTTTTCTATGCAAAGAACATTCTGAGGACAAAAAAAGCAATTGCATGAATCATGTGTGAAGCTTTGCTTGAGGACAAGCAAAAGTTCAAGTTTGGGGGTGTTAACTGTTATAAATTTAGCATATTTCACTCAATTTTCACATGTTAATGCTCACACTTATTTGATAATGTCCTTAATTGAAAGGATAACTTGTAAAAATTGTGTGAACTCTCCCTAGCATATTATTGATGAAAATTAATGGAATTCCTCTATATTTTGTAGGGGAGAGATCCAGGAAGAATAGGAGCTCAAAGGAAGACTAAATGGATGCACCAAGGCAAGCCAAAAACAAAGGAACCCCTCTGTATGGTGTGCCGCGGCATACAAACATGTGTGCCGCGGCATACGAAGCAGAAATCAAAATTTCACTCTCTGTCTGGTATGCCGCGGCATACAAACATGTGTGCCGCGGCACACGCGCTGCAGTACAGCTACGCGTTTTAGTCCCAAAACACGAAAATGTTGAGATATAAGCTAGGGTTTTGGCCGAAAATGAAGAGAAAACACTTTGGGTACGAGATTGGAGGCTGAGAAACACCGAGAAAGAGCTTGAGAGAGCTTGGAAGAGGATTGGAGGGCTTTGGAGAGTTCAACCTTGGAGCTAGAAGAGGAATTTCTTTGTGGTTGCCTCTCTTGTTTACTCTTGTCTCCTTCTTCTCTCTTGTTTAATTTCTGATTCTGTGATGTTTTGGATGAAGATTGTTGATACTTCTTGTGTTATGAGTAGCTAAACTCATATTCTAGGTCTATTTTGAAGCTTGTATGGATTGACATCTATGATTTCCTTTCCTATTGCTAAATTAATGAATGTTATGTTATGGTTTTAGCTTGTGCTTATGGTTTTCTAAGTGGTGGCCAACATTTGGATTGTTGCTTAATTAGTGGCTTGAGAGAGCATTAATTAGGGAAAGAACTAGGCTAAAACCAAGCTTGTCTTGCAATTTTAACTAATTGGAAGTGTGTTAGTGAGATAGAGATATTCACTAACCAAGTTTTGTGAAAATTGAGGTTGGGAGTTTAAAGAGACTAATTGGTAATAGCATGTAGTAAGAGATTATGCATGTTAATATCAATTAAGGTTTGAATAGGCTTGAGAGAGCTATTTGAACATAAGAGACTTCAAGCAATAACATAATAAGCATTAATTAGCATTAGGGAAGGGGAAATTAGGTATCATGAAATGCAAGTGGATAAATAGGCCTAGACTTTTCTCATTGTGTTGAATTTCGTTGCAAGTGTTCTATTTTACAATTACCTTTTCTTAAGTCATTTTAATTTTATTAAATCATTTACATATTGCCCATTGCTAATTTTGAATATAATGAACCTAATGAACTTGCTTTTAACGCGGTCCTAGTGGAACGACAACCCTTTCTTGAACTATACTACTAAAACTTGACCCGTGCACTTGCGGTAGCAAAAAATGGCGAACAAACATGTTTCATCACGTATATCTTGATTCATCGCAACATACATTTTGTGCTTAAGTAAACAAGTTCCTTTAACTAAATATATATGGCCAATAAACATGTCCATTTTCTTCCATTTTGAAAACGATATTTTGGCCATGCACCAAATAGTTTTGTTCTAAAAAGTGCTGCGATCTTCTGATTTGAAAAGTCTTACACTGACCCAAATCTGATTTTGTGTTTTGTTGTTGTTGGTTTTTTTTTTTTTTTTTTTTTTTGATGCAATATCAAAACTATCAAAAAGCTTCACTTGAGTCAAATACGCGTATTTCACAGTGGTCTTTCTATCTTTGTTATTGTGAAACTGGCGTAAAAAACGCCAACTAAATCATCTTTATCAATAATCAATAAATAATAAAAGACTCTACACAAAAGGTCATATCTGTAGTGATGGTGATTTTGATATATATAGTATTACATGAGACTCAAATATAAGAACTAATATAAAATTAATCTTGCACTTAAACATATGACATTTTGAATTTTATCTTTCACGTTTATTATTGTTTTTAAAAGCAATTTACCTTGCTCATAAACTAATGCATAATCTAATCATATACATTAAAAAAAAGAAAAAGAAATAAAGAAGTAACCTGAATGAGAAGAAGTGGAGTATTAAGAAGATCTGAAGTTCCTGGGACATCAAAAAGAAGATCTTCAGAGCAAGGAAAAGGAGGATGAAGATCACCAAATTCCTCCAGGGTGACGTCAGCATCAGCCTCGATGAAAACCACGCCGTCACCGGTACAGTCCACCATGAGTTTCCCATTATGCCCTTCCCGGAGCCTACCAGCAAAGGGATAGTAAAACACAAGAGCCTTAGCCAAAGCTTTTCTAATAATATCAACTACATCTTTTCCTCTCTTTGAAGGATCCCCATGATAGAACTGTATCACCGGAATATGTAACCGGAGGCAACCTTGGTCGTCGATGTCCGACAAAAGCTTTACCTCACGTGGTGTCGCCCTTGCCGGAGCCACCAGCTCTGGCGGACGCCGATGTACTGTGAAGGAAAGACCTGATGGTGGTGCCATTATGGAATGAAAGGCCCCATTTGGTTGATTGTTGAAGGGTATGACTTTATATTACTTGTTAAAACAGCTAAGTGGTTGTAATAATAGTCAACAGATTATACAAGTTGGCCACCCAAATAATAAAACGTCAAACTAAGAAGTGGGATCGGTTTCGGTGCACGTAGTAAAGATGAGTAGAAGTCGCTCTTCCACTTTGGATCGTTTAGATTGGATTTGGACGGTTTAGATTTAATACTTTTAAGTTTGTGATTTTTAAAAAAATAATTATTTTTATGGTTACAAAATCTAAAATAAAAATAATATCTTAATTATCATTTTATCAAAAAACATATTATTCATTTAAAAATCACAGACTTAAAAATATTAAATCTGAACCGTTGAGATTCAAATCTGGACGATCCAGAGTGAAAGAGCACCCTCTACTCATTTTTATGATGAGCACTGAAACCGATTCCACTAAGAAGTCGAGGTTTTTTTTAGCCACCCAAATAATAAAAAGTCAACTAAGAAATCGAGGTTTTTTTTGTCAGTATTCCACCGGGACTAATTAATAAAACAATTTGATTATACAATTAACAAATTGCATGTGGATCAGGCAAATCGAGGTTTTTTAGTGTTCCGACGAGACTAATTAATGGATGACATAGTTAATAATGAAGGATAGTTAAATTTAATTGAGATTTGAGTGAAATGAAGGATTTACAATGAAGTGAGGTTGAATAATTGATTGATTTATTGAGGTTGATGAAATGATTTTTTTTTTTTTTTTTTTTTGATAAGGTATAGAAATTATTAAAAATGGAAAAAGAAAATAAATATATATAATAAGAAATAAAAAACAACAAGAAAATGACAAAACGATCCCTTCCAATTTACAAAATCACAATAATAACTGCACTATAGATATTAACAATTTTACTATGAGGCATTAACAACTAGTAACAACTCAAAATTCCTTATTTAGGATTTTACAAATTGGAATGAATTTTTTTGTCATTTTCCCAAAAACAAACAAAAACATGCACACAAGTCCTTTGTAAAAAATAAATAAATAAATAAATAGATAGATAGAGAGAGAGAGAGAGAGAGAGAGAAGAGGCAGCCATGGCCCCATTTCTGACATCACAACACTTGGGGTGTGTACCCATGCACACCAAATAAGAATAAAATGTATCCACATTGTGACTTGTGAGGGAATTAAAAAGGGAGAAAGGCCACTTAGGTTATCTTTCATTAATTTATTGGAGCAATCTTAGAAGCTCATGGAGAATTTTCTCAAGTGATTGGCAAGAGGAAGAAGCCGTGGACATGCTTGTAAGACATGTGACAATAACACGAACAGCTCATAAGAGAAATTCAACAAAAACCTAGTTTCGCAGTTATTATTTCCCATGGAGATGTGCTTGCTAACACCAAAGGCAAATATTTAAAACATGCTTGAAGTTTTCAACGTTTAATTTTTGGTAGAAAGACCAAAATTAAAAATTGATCAAGTTCTTCTCCTTCAAGCTTTCCACTGTATCCCTGATACTTGCTTCCAGGGAAATAAACTCAATCCCCAAAGTCCTTGCCTTTTCTTTGGAAACTTGATACACCGGCATGAAAGGCTTATCGTTCTCACACCTAACAAGTTATTGAGGAAGCAAGAGATGAAGTGAGCAAAAATTTGAAATAAAAAACTTGGATTAAATAGGCCATGCCAAGGTAATTAAGATTAAGAAGAGAATGCCAACAATTGGGAAAATCAAATATGAAGGATTTTATATAATAGAAAATAGAAATCCGTTATCGACAAGCAACCCAAGTCAATCTCCAAGTCATTCACTTGTTCTAGAAGAACTTATCTTTTAATATAGTTATTGCCATACACAAGTTTCATTTTCGTGCCTCAAGTTTAGCATATGATGAAGGATTATACATAATAAAACCCATTATCATAAACTCCGCAGATTAATTTTTCCCTAATTAATTTTTAAGGTTTCCTTTAGAGGATGTTGAGCTCCCCTTTTTTATAACCCTATTATTTCTGAATTTAAATTTCTTCCCCATCAACATACATGATGATTTAATAGTACATTCATCACCACCCCCAAAAGTATTCAATAGTTAATAGCAAAACTATATTCTGATGAGATTTTCTATTTTTTTTGGGGTATGTAGTCCGTAATCGCTCCTAACGGCACAAGTATATTCACCAGTCACCACGCCTCAAGTTTTATTCCTCCCCGCCCCCCCCCCCCCCCCCTCCCCCCCAAATTTTATAAAACCTAAATTTACATATATAAACCTCCCTAACCTTACATTTTCAAAACATACTAGTCTTTTTAACAACATCTTTATAGGATAAGGTGAAACCAACAGGCTGTGAGTGACTAAGAGAGGTTTCAGCACATGGAGATTTGACTTACATGTTCGGTAGTTGTAATGTTGGATATAGCTCATGCAAAATCTTCACAATGTCAGAGTAGTGTGCTACAGTCTCAACCAAACAATACCTTCCACTTGCTGATGAAATCTCAAATGCTTGAATATGAGCATTCGCGACATCCATCACATGAATCCAACCCAAGGAAACATTTGGAAATGTCTGTGCACCTGCATCAAACGAGCTGGAGATTAGTCCAAGGAGCAACACAAACAGTTTTCTCTAGGGGCTAAAACAAGAAGCTGTTTTACACATTAAAATCAGCAAACAAATTTCAAAATAACTAATAAGCCTATTATTAAAGAGGTTAAATGGCAGTATGATATAGAAGCCAAATTTGAAGGGAAAACAAATTAAAAACTATAATTGCGTTAAGAAAGTTGTCAACCAAAACTTCTACTTTTCCGAATGCAAAGACCTGCAACATTAATATTTCAAAAAAAAATTTGCATCATGAATGAATGAAAAACATCCAAGTTCATAAGCTCTTCATTGTAGAAAAACTTGATAAATGGCATTCTTGAATTAACTTACACATTTACCCTAGATCAAAGGACCCATCTCAGGCAAAGTCTAAAAGATTCATTTTAAGCTGGGAATGTAAGATGTCTACTACAAAACTTCAGAGAAAGAAGAAATCTCACTTAAGATTTACTGCATCCTTTTAAATAGCATTATTCCTTCCTGATACATAGATCCCTTCTGTTTTCTCTCACTTATGTTAGGAAATACATTATATTACATTAATATGTGATTATATAATATATTGTGTAAGAAAGGTTCTGGTTTATGTATTATAATGCGTACAGGCGGTTATTTTACTTTATACATGTCCTCTGTATTTGTATTACAGTGTGCTATAGATATATATGAATGAGAAGCCAGTTGTAGCATTGAGGCTTGAGCATTTTTGGACTCTACTTCTGATTGTTATCTATGTATCTTGCTTGCTATTAATTTTTCAACATACTTCAACTTAAATTTTGAATTAGCTAATTGGGATTGATTGAGACATTTGTTCCCTACTCTTTATATGCAAACCTTCTCTGTTGAGAATGAAAACAGACATTTAGAGACACAATCCCTCTGAATTTGTACTTCAACTATGAAATCATAATTGTTTCTATCTTCATTTACTAATGTCATATTAAAGAGGATATTAGCATAGAGCATTATTGTTTTGGGTCTCTGATCAAGTGTATTGATATGCACCGTGGTTCAAAAAACACATCAAATAAATCAAGATGAAGTAGTTGATTAAAATCATCACGTTCCCCATAATCCCTTAGTGTATCAACATTTTGACACCAACTCCCTTTTCTGTTAACTAGAGTCAGGACAAGCATATTAGTTGAAAAATCAGACAAAACATGTGGAGATAAATAATGAGACACAACTTATTTTTATACTCTATACAGCATGAAACTCATGAATCTATGAAAAATACCTATTAATTTTGATATTGCAGCAGAACTTTCATTAAGTGATGGTTGTAACAGTGGCCCAATCACAACTGCTGGGTTAAGAGCAATCATGTCAATGTTGTTTTCTTTTGCAAATTTCCAGGCAGCATCTTCGGCTAAAGTCTTGGAAAGTGTATACCAGATCTGAAAGCACAAAACAAAAAATAGCAGGAAACTTGAATGATGTTATAAAATATTAATTGCGACAAACGCCATATTAGCACATGTTGGAATTTGGAATATATACATTAGCAATATTACTCAGCAGCAATTTTTAAGAGCATACAAGTTTGGAAGTACAGATCTTTTATCAAATAAACTAATCAGGAAGATGGCTGAAACAGTTTAGCAAGTTTAATGGGCAATCTCTGCATCACATTACAGCTGACTACAAGGGACTGCATTTTGTCATAATTGAAACATGTAGCTTTAATACAGAATATAGTCACAAATAAATAAATATATGAGCCAAGAGAAAGCTGTATATTGCAGCATGATTGATTTATAACGACTGGGGACATCCATTTATAGGCCAAGAACCAAGAAGAAACAATATCCTGGCACATGCCCCAAAAAAAATTCAAATAATAGGCCGAGGATAACGAAGGATAAGTAGTCACGGATATTTAATATATAGAGAAATCCCTGATAAGGGAAAATGAAGAGATCGATAGTTCAGTATATGATTACATAATGAAAGAGGAAATTCCCCTGCTAACCTTAAATTATGTAATTGAAAAATGAAAAATTCTACAACATCATTGCCAATTTCTCACTACTGTAATGATTAATTGGAGTATATCGAAGTCAAATAGGGCCTGTAAGCCTTTGAAAAAGCTCAGCTTCTCAACCATGCTTGAGGGCACCTTGTTAACGATGATAAGGGAAAAAAAGACAAGGTTTCTTTTTTCAAAAACGGAAAGAAAAGTTTACTCCAGATGGCAACTATGGAGAAAATTTTGAAACAATAGCCTAATTGATTATGAGCACAGACTTTACTTTTTTCATCACTTCAAATCAAAACGGCATAGGAATATTTTGCTCTGCACTATGTCCATGATAATAGTCAAGCAACTGTCTTCCATGTATCTCTTCTACAAAAGAAATGTCTTCAATCTTAGTCTGAGTGTGGCTCACTGTTTGTAAAGTCCACCAGACAAAATAACAAAATATAACCGCATCTATTCTAATAAGCCAATGTGTAAAGATCTGATAATGGAATTTAGATTGAAAACGTGCTATCCCAACTCTATGCACCATTAGTGACAATCACGGATGCAGTGTGTGATAATTGCAAGCTTTAATGAAAATGTTAGTACAATGAAATATAGAATATACCTTATGTTCCCTACAGATATCTGGATTTGAAAACCAAGTCTCATCAACTACAACTTCAGGAGTTTTAGGCTTTCCATTATACAAAAATGCTGCAGCGGAAGAAGTTAAAATAACTCGTTTCACAGATGGTGATTTTGCACATGATTTGAGAACATTAAGAGTTCCTTTGACTGCCGGATCAATTAGTTCAGTCTGAAAAAAGAAAAGAAAAGAAAAGAAAGAAAGAAAGAAACAGTTACAATTTAGTAAACAAATTTTAACCACACAACATAATGATAATTTAAAATATTATGCCTTGTGAATAATTTGAACCCAGGCAAGCTTACAGATTTTAAACCAAAAAAAAGACAAATTCCTTAATACTCAAAAGTTGAAAGTTAATACAAATATCTGTCCATAACTGATAGATTCGGTAAACTATCAAAGCATCTAATGCTGCTGTACTCAAGAATTCACCACTTTCTTTGGATGTTAATCGTGCTAAGATATTTCAGATTGCACTTCACTGACTATAAATCCCTACAGTGATCAAAATAAGTTGAGACAACAGGAGATGCAGTAGACTATAATGGCTTCAACCTGTGGGTCTTCGACATTGAGAGCAACAGGAGATGCAGTATGAAAGATGCCCTCACACCCCTCAACAGCCAGATCAAAGGAACCTTCTTCCATGAGATTTGCTTTAATCAGCTGCAGTCTCTCCTTAGCCCCATCAAGTTTGAGCAAGTGGTCTACCTTTACTGAATTATCTGCAAAAGTTACAAACCAACACCCATATGTGACTCAAAATGATGTTTTATAGCAGATAAAAACCCAAAAAAAAATAGAATTGATTTGTCCCACATGATAGAAAAGCTTAAAAAGCAAAATGAAACAAGCAGTTTTGGACTCTTAACAGATCAAACAAGGAATTGATGTATCTACCAATCTGTGTTTTATCTTGATTCGTGTCTATTTTAGGCAATTCCCTCCATTTCTCTCACATTCATCTCCATCCAACACACCTTTACGTTTTTACTTCTCCATGCATGCCCTGTTCTAGGATCATTCCTTCAATTTCTAGCAGCCAAACACTATAAACCAAGGAATTCCACTTTCGATTGCCAAATAATGACTAAAATTCAACCCTTGGAAAGTCCACTTTAGAGCAGATTTGCAATTACTCAGACCCATAACCCAAAATCATAGTACAACAAACCAACGAAACAAGTAACAAGTAACAAGCTTTTTTGTTTTTTTTTTTTTTTTGGTCAAAAGTAACAAGTAACAAGATTGTATCTCAAATAGCACCAGCGAAAAAATTGAGTGCATTTCATGTCAAGTGTACAATGCTTACTCCCACCTCTTCGTTAAAAACAAAGAAACCAATGAAACAGAAGTTCCATTCTGCATAAATAGGGGCATTAAAGAGAAAAACACTCACTTGGGTCACGAACAGTGGCCTTCACAGTATAACCACGAATAAGAAGAAGCTTGACAAGCCATGAAGCAATAAAGCCAGAAGCACCAGTTACACACACCACCTTCCCATTTCCTCTCTTGCTTTCCATCCTCTTTCGTTCTTCCCAATCCAATTCGAAGTATACCCATTGTTTATAGAGAAAACTATTGATGGCTTTAACGCATCATTTTCAACAAAGTGTCAATTGAAACCTGCAATTCGTTGACACGTATGTATTATCAATATCTCACAACTACATGCCTGTAGTCGGCATTTGAGGCCAGAAAGTTACAATAAATGAGATTAGGAGTGTTGGTTTTTTGGTATCATTTGTCAAAACGTGTGGGCTAAGATCAAAATAGTTGGTTGAACTGAAAAGGGGGCGATTCAATTTCGGGAAAAAGACACCGAGAAAAGTAAAGAGTGTCGCCGAATCCCCTTTTGCAGAATGTAATGCATGGCCATGACTTGCGAGGACGGAGCAGCCAATAATCGAACCTGGAACTGGGTACGTAGGTGAATAGTCCTCATGAAAAACGGGAAATCAAGTTTGAATCGCTTATAGCTGGATTGAGGAGATCTCCAACACTAACCCTACTATTCAGTTCAAAAAGGAAAATACTATCCATACTAAGTTTTAATGGGATAAGGGTCAAATTTGTCCTGAAAATTTTCACCGAAGATCAGTGGGTGTCCGGAAGCTTTTTTTGAATCAATTTTTCCCTGAAAAGTTACAAAAGGTATCAATGTACCCCGTAATCAGCCAATGTTAAGTTTGACTGTTAAATAAGTTAAATTATCCACATGTCACGCCATCTCATCATCCTTGTCATACATATTATGCCACTCATCATCTATCTTTTTCTCTCTTCTTATTCAATCTTCCTTATAAAAAGAACTTTCTTCCCTGCAACCTAGAATCAGCCGTGATGGTAAGGAAAAAGAGTTGCTAATGCTGTTCCTCTCAAACCTCATACATATAAGGTTTCGTTGTGGATGAGTGATTTGGAGGAGGAGGGTGGTGGTTTGTTCAGAGTGAGTCACTGAGTTTATGGGGTCGGAGAAAAGTGGGTTGGTTAAGAAGCGAGTTGGGATTTTGAAGGAAGAAACAGAGGCTGATTCTTAGGTTATGTGGATGATGAGGTGGTGTGACATGTGGGTGGTTTGACTTACTTAACAGTCAGACTTAATATTGACTAACTACGGAGCAACATTGATACATTTTGTAAACTTTCAGCACAAAATTGATCTTAAAAAAACTTGTGGGCCTACTGATCTTCAGTGAAAGCTTCCGGGACAAATTTGACCCTTATTGGCTTTAATTGCCACTCTCCACTATTGCAAGAAAAAAATATATTTAATGATTTTGAAAACTAACAAGTTGATTGTAAAAACGACTAGTAGTTAGTGTCTTCTAATAGCTACAAATTTATTTTGGAAGTTTTTTAAGAGCTATTTTGCCTTGGAATTTTTTTTTCAGAATTGCCCTTGAAATTGCAAAATGTAGCAATTTTGCCATTTACCTTTAAACGTCAACAACTAAAAATTTGACATATACCTTTAATATTTTAACAGTAAAAGGTAAAATTGTTACGTTTTGAAATTGTTTGGACAATTTTCAGCCAAAAATAAATTCATGACAAAATAGCTCCTGAGTGAAAAACTTCCTTACAAATTTGCACTTTAACCCTCTAATAAATATAAGATTGAATAGTTACAACATTATCTTAGATTCTACTCAAATTAAATTAATTTTTTTAATAAAAATAAAACAATCTCAACCATTAAAATTATATCTGGATGGTATACAGAGGTTTGGTGCTCCTTAGACCGATAAATACCACAACTCGTCGATTTATTAGATGTTAATAAGCCATATATAGTTAAGCATAAGCAATTTATAGGAGACAATCATATTTGAACCTTTGAGGCACTATTCGGAAAATAAATATGAGCACATCTTCCCCATTAAATGATTGAAACCATTTTTAAAGCACTGTTTTTTCAAAACTCATGCATTCATTCATTTGTATCTAACAATTCACCATAATGACTTCCTGTTTCTGAAACATGCAAGATAAACTTTCTTTGATAATTTTGAAAAAAAAATTATAGATTTGGAAGACCAGGTGTTTTGAAATCTTACAAAGAGGACCAAATCCCTTAACTAGCTCCAACATTTAGGATAAGGATTATATTACTTTAAGATACAACCTCCAAGAGTCCAAGTAGAGATTGGAGGTTACTAATTCAGGACATGAATATATTCCTTGCCGTATCAAAGGGATCAGGAGACACATCTCAAACTAACAAGCCTCAGAAAAGACCTTCAATGCTGAATGGGGCCATCATTTTTATACATTTGAGGCACGTGCGACGTGCGTGCGTGCGACAATAGGAAGTCAACAAGAGACAGAATACTTTATCACTATTCATTGAGTATAAGCTTCACTAAGTGAACTTTACTGTGAAGTCCTATTTTAATACAAGCCAATCACAACTACTGCTTCCCGTATCATTGAATATAAGCAAAGGAGTCGTTAACATCAAGACACAGACTTAAAGCATGATTAAGCTTATCAACATAAGTTCTTTTTAGAGAGAGAGAGAGAGAGAGAGAGAGAGAGAGAGATCACTATTAAAAGTTAATGAAATTCTTCTCTCTCAAGCTTTCTACAGTCTCTTTGAGAGTCACTTCCAATGGAATAAATTCAATTCCCAAGGTCTTTGCCTTCTCTTTAGAAACCTGATACTTTGGCATGAAAGGCTTATCATCCGCACACCTAACATGTGGGAAACGAATACATGAAATTAGAAACCAAAAAGCTTGCCAGACATCTCACAAACACATTGACAGAGCTGGTAAAGAATTCAACAAAAGCCCATTTCCCAAGGAGATGAGCTTGCTAACAACAGCAATACATGTATAAAACAACAACAAAGCCTTATCCTACTAGGTTATGTTAGCTACATGGATCATACGACACCATTATGCTCTATCAGTAACCAAATATTTAGATATATTATTAACTACAAGATCTCGCTCTACAATAAAAGCGATACATGCATAAAAATTGCTTAAAGTTTTCCAACATTTACTTTTTCCAAGAAAAATCACAATGAAAAATTCATCAAGTTTTCTGCTGTATTTCTGAGAGTCACCTCCAGGAAAATAAACAAAATCCCCAAGGTACTTGCCTTTTCTTAGGCACCGGCATGAAAGGCTCATCCTTCTCACGCCTAACGTTCTTTCACCTTTTTTTTTTTTTTTTATGACGCTGTTCATTTTGTTTTTTAGGTTTCTTTTACATGATGTCATGCTCTCCTCTGTTGTTACCCCATTAAACATTCATTGCACCCCTAGTTTCACCTTTTTCCCTTATTTTATAAAACCAAAACCAAGTTCTCTTCATGTTTCATATTTTATACTAACTCCCTAACTTACATTTTCAGTACATGCTAACACTTATTCCCTGATCTGTCTAAAATATGTTGAACTATTCACTTGGCTTTCAAATTAGTTCTTTCAATGGAAAAGTCTGACAAGTTTTAGGAGGATCTATGCTTTTCTAACATTTGTTTAATAGAAAAAAGGTCTTATAAGAATAAGCACACTACAGGCTGTCAGTGAGGAGGGGGGAGTGGGGAGGTTTCAGTGCATGGAGATTTAATTAACGTACCTATCCGGAAGTTGTAATGTTGGATATAGCTCATGCAAAATCTTCACAACGTCGGAGTAGTGTGCTACTGTCTCAACCAAACAAAACCTTCCGCTAGCTGAAGGAATCTCAAATGCTTGAATATGAGCATTGGCAACATCCTTCACATGAATCCAGCCCACAGAAAAATTTGGAAATGTTTGCGCACCTGCAACAAACAATCTTGAGAATCTTCCAAGGAGAGTCACAGACAGTTTCCTCTGGGGACCAAAACAAGAAATTGTTTTGCACATTCAAATCTAGAAATAATAATAATAGATAATAATAAACTAATAGATAATTAATAAGCTGATTAATAAATAAATTTAGTGACAGCATGACATATCAGTCAAATTTGAAGGGACAAACAATTAAAAACTATTAACTGTGTTAATGAAGTTGT
Source organism: Mimosa bimucronata (assembly GCA_037074515.1). Taxonomy (NCBI): domain Eukaryota; kingdom Viridiplantae; phylum Streptophyta; class Magnoliopsida; order Fabales; family Fabaceae; genus Mimosa; species Mimosa bimucronata. The sequence continues at coordinate 9,049,300 of CM073443.1, read as the reverse complement.
AACCCATACCTTTTAGTCTTCCAAGTGCGAAGCAGTAAGCAAGACTCTGTAAAGGCCTAGGACTTAAAAAGCCATCTAGTGTATAATATATACATAAGAAAGTATTTTGTGGAACTGTGACTGCAACTAGTATTGCAAGAGAGTTTGTGTATTATGATCGATGGAAGACATTCAGACGCTCAATTTCTACAAGAAAATTTCCTCTTCTATTAAAAACTGAAATTGTAGTTATTGCTATCTTAATTTAGTAATGGCAAGTGAAAAAAGATAATAACAAAGAGCATTACTGTTTTAGTTCTCTAATTTAGAATGATGGTACCAATCCTGATTCCAAAAATACATAAGTCAACAGAAAGTATTTGATTCAAATATACAGGATATGTATGATGGGGTGTTGACTAAGGTTAGAACGCCGGGAGGTGAGACAAAAGACTTCCCTATAAGAATTGGCCTACATCAGGGATCAGCTTTGAGCCCATATTTGTTTAATTTAGTAGTAGATGCTCTAACTGAGCCTATAGAAGAAGCGGTCCCTAAGTGCATGCTTTTTCCTGATGATATAGTCCTTCTGGCCGAATCAAGAGAGGAGATTAATGATAAATTAGAAATATGGAGAAACACGCTGGAGTCGAAAGGTTTCCGTTTAAGTAGGAGTAAGACAGAATATATGCATTGCAATTTTGCAAATAGACAACTTAGAGGTGATTTGGAGGTTAAACTAGGAGAGCAAACAATCCCTCAAGTAACGAAGTTTAGGTATTTGGGATCAATTATAAGACAAGATGGTGAGATTGATGACGATGTCAATCATAGAATTCAAGCTGGGTAGTGTAAATGGAGGAAAGCTACTGGAGTTCTCTGCGATAGAAAAGTACCCCATAAGGTAAAAGGGAAGTTTTATCGCACTGCTATAAGACCAGCAGTATTATATGGTAGTGAATGTTGGGCTTTGAAGGGTCAGCATGAACATAAGATGGGGGTAGCTGAAATGAGGATGTTGAGATGGATGTGTGGTTACACAAGAAATGATAAGATACGGAATGATCATATACGCGAACGAGTTGGAGTGGCACCTATCAGTGAGAAAATGGTAGAAAATCGTTTGAGGTGGTTTGGACATGTACAAAGGAGGCCATTAGATGCGCCAGTGAGGAGGGTAGATCAAATAGTCTGGAGTCCGATTAAGAGAGGAAGAGGGAGACCGAGGCTTACACTTAATGAAGTTGTAGAGCGCGATCTTTTAATAAATAATATATCTAAAGATTTGGTTACCGATAGAGCACAATGGCGTCGTGCGATCCATGTAGCCGACCCCACTTAGTGGGATAAGGCTTTGTTGTTGTTGTTGTTGTTGTTGTTGATCGTGTCTACCATAATCCCTTAACACATGTCAACGTTTTGATGCCAATTCCTTTATCGATTAGCTAAAGCCCGAACAAACAATTTTGTTGAAAGATCAGACAATACAGATGGAGATAAATAATGTGACAGAAGTTATTTTTGTACTCTATACAGCATGAACCTTCTGAATCTATGAAAATTACCATTTATTAAATTTGATATTGTGGCAGAACTGTCATTAAAGGAATGTTGCAAGAGCAGCCCAATAACCACTGCTGGGTTGAGTGCAACTACGTCAATGTTGTTTTCTTTTGCAAATTTCCAGGCAGCATCTTCAGCCAAAGTCTTGGAAAGTGAATACCAGTTCTGAAAGCACAAAACAAACATAGCAGGAAACTTGCTTCAAAAATTACTTTTTGTGACAAGTATCATATTAGCACACATTAGAAGTTGGAACATATAAAATAGTTTATCACTCAGCAACAATTTTCTAGAGTATACAAGTTTCAAAGTGCTGATCTGTAATCAAATATACTAATTAGGAAGTTGGCTGGGGAAGTTTAGCAAGTTTGACGGCCAATCTATGCATCACATAACAATAAATTAGAAAGGACTGACTTTGTGATAATTAAAATATGCAGCATTAACACAGGATTGCCACAAAAAATAATTAATAACCAATGGGGACATCCATTTATACACCCAGAACCAAGAAGGAAAAATAATATCCCTCTCACGACTAAAAAAAGTACAAACCAAATAAAGATAGGATAAGGAAGGATAAGAACACGTGGTTATTTAAAATATAAAGAAATCCATGTTAATTGAAAACAAAGAGATAGGTAGATTACTATATAATGAAAGAGGCAATACCTTAAATAACCTTAAATTATGTCAATTATGTCAGTGAAAATGAAGAATTCCACAACATCATTGCCCATTTCTCACAACTGCAATGAATGATTAGAATATATCTTAGTCAAATAGGGCCTGTAAGCCTTTGAAAAAGCTCAGCATCTCAACTATTATTGAGTGTACCTTGTTGACAATTGACAATGTCACTATTTTTTTTTTTTTTTGGGGGGGGGGGGGCGAGGGGGAGTGACAAGGTTTTTTTCAAAAGAACAGGCATCACATTTTTTTATCTGGCTTCAACTCTATTACTTTAAATTAAAACTAAAATTAGAATATTTTGCTCTGCTAGGTCCATAATAATAGTCCAGCAATTGTCTTCTATGTATCTCTTCTAGAAAAGAAATGTCTTCAATTTTGATCTGAGTGTGGCTCACAGTTCAAGTCATTCTAAAGTCCACCTAACGAAATAACAAAACATAACCGCATCTATTTTGATAAGCCAATGTGTAAGGAATGCTAATGGCATTTAGATCGAAAACATGCTATCCCAAATCTATGGATCATTAAGTACAATCACACATGCAATATGCGATAATTGCAAGCTTTAATGAAAAGTTAGTACAATGAAATTACCTTATATTCCCCACAGATATCTGGATTAGAAAACCAAGTCTCATCAACTACAACTTCAGGAGTCCTTAGCTTTCCATTATTTATGACTGCAGCAGTGGAAGAAGTTAAAATAACACGTTTTACAGATGGTAATTTTGCACATGACTTGAGAACATTAAGAGTTCCTTTGACTGCTGGATCAATTAATTCAGTCTGAAATGGAAAAAGAAGAACCAGTTAGAATTTAGTAAGGCTACTTTTATAATCAGACAACACAATGGTAATTTAAAAGATTGCCAGCCTCTTAATAATTAAAAATCGCAGGAGCTTAACAGATGCCAAAGCCAAAAATACAAAATCCTTAACATTAAACAGTTAATAGTTGATACAAATTTCAGTCCATAAATGACAGATTTCAGGAAAATCTCAAAGCATCTCACCATGAAGTACTCAAGAATCAGCTGCTTTTTTTGGATGTCAGTCATGCTATGATATTCTAGATTGTACTAATTATAAACTCCTACAGTAATCAAAATAAATTGATCTTAAATTAGCCTAACAGTCAAAGGCCTCAGTTATAGCCATATCATGTCTTTTAAAAACATTACTTTCATGCCACTCATTATCTTTATGGCCTGTCACATTATGGATAGTGAGGACTGAGGCACCCAGCGCATGCTACTCTATTCTTACATGTGAGCTAACTACACTATCAATGCAAGGATTTGTTTCACTATTTGCCAAGGGCATGGAAATGAGCAAACCATTGAAAAGGGTCACTATGTCATGTATTTGGAAAAATTGGACAAAACTAAATGTTGAAGCTTTTGTCTTCATGTTATTGGACTTTTTATTTTTATGCAGGAATAATTTCCTAATTTGCCAGCTTAAAATGGGTCGAAGATAATAGAAACCTGATAAAATTTTGGGAAGAAAATCTTTAACCAGGTTAAACAATTAAAAGAAAATTGTTTCATGAAGTAGACATGTCAACCTGTGGGTCCTTGACATTGTGAAAAACAGGAGAAGCAGTATGAAAGACGCCCTCACACCCCTCAACAGCCAAGTCAAAGGAACCTTCCTCCAGAAGATTAGCTTTAATGAGTTTCAGTCTCTCCTTTGCCCCATCAAGTTTAAGCAAGTGGTCTACCTTTACTGAATCATCTGCAAGGAGTTACACATCATCACTAATATGTACCTCAAAATTATGTTGCATAGCAAATGATAAAAAAACAGAAAAGAATTGATTGCTATCACATGGTAGAAAAACTTAAAAAGCAAAATTAAGCAATTGGTATATCTAGCAATCTGTGTTTTATCTTTATTCAAGTCTGTTTTAAGCATTTTCTCCATTCCTCTCGTATTCATCTCCATCCATAACACCTTTACGGGTTTACTTCTCCATGCATGCCCTGTTCTTGAATTATTCCTTCAATTTCCATCAGCCAAACACTAGAAACCATAGAATTTCAAAATCGATTGCCTGAAAATTGGAAAACAAAAAATCTAAACTTGGAAATTCGACTTTCGAGCAAATCTCCAACTTCTCACAACCATAACCCCAACCCCAATTCGTAATACAACAAACAAATGAAACAAGCACTGTGCTTGTATCTCCATTTCACAAGACGCCAGAAAAAAAAAAAAAAAAAAATTCAAGTGCGTTTCATGTCAAATGTTCAAAACCTTAATCCTACGCCTTGCGAAAAAAAAAAAAAAAACAAGAAACGGAAGAATTCAACGAAACAGAATTTCCATTCAGTATAAATGGGTTACTAAAGAGAGAGTACTCACTTGGGTCACGAACAGTGGCCTTCACAGTATAACCACGAAGAAGGAGAAGCTTGACGAGCCATGAAGCAATAAAGCCAGAAGCACCGGTGACGCATACCACTTTTCCTTTTCCTGTGTCGCTTTCCATTCTCTCTCCTTCCTAATCCGCTGCTTAAACTTATTAGGCTGGTCTTCAGCTCAGGCCGTTGGAATTAAGTCCTAACAGCTTTTTAATTTGGTAATGAAAAACTTTTAGTCTAGCAATATATAGCTTGACTATTATAACTTTTAAACAGTATCAATTTTTTTTTTGACTTAATAATAACAATTTTTAGACATGCAATAATAATTTTATAGGATTTAAGTATAATTATGTGATTTCATGGGATCTCATCTAAATTAAGTTCCTTACGTATAATTAATTTTCCCTTTATTTTATACAGAAAAGTAACTGTACTTTATAGATTTTACCACGGAAAATAATTAGAATGCTTTCTCACTCTGTGATCTAATTGGTACACTATGTGATCTAATTGATTCACCGTTACACTAAAAATCATTAGGTCACATGTGAGTGATAAAGTCGAAGATTCCACATGCAATAGTCATGCAAAATTTTGATTAGATAGTGATCCTCGAGAGTAGTCATGGTTGTCATGACAAAATCTCATATATATATATATATATATATATATATATATATTCACACGCACACAGTTTCAAGATAGTCTAATAACCATGGTTATCTAACCCGGACCGACCAGGTCGGGTCAGCTCAGAACCCGCTGACCCTGCCACAAGACCGATCCGAACTGATAACTAACCCGGCGCCCGGCAACCCGGGGGTGACCCGAAGCAACCCGGTATAACCTGGGCTCAACCCGGATAACCCGATGGGTTGCTAGGTTGACCCGGTTTCCTTTTTTTTTTTTGTTTTTTTTTTTTAAAAAAATTATGAATATAAATTGTAGGAAACAATATTGGTCAAAGTTAATGATTTTGGTGTTAATAACTATTAGTTTGATGACTAAATGATTGTAGACATGAATATTTTGTTATCATCTATCTATTTTGATATTTTACTAAGAAGAATATTTAATGATTACTTTTTATGTTGTCATTTGATGGTTGATTGTTATTGTAACGTCGATATGTCAAAGAAATTGTAAAGAATTTTGAATAAATATATGATTATTTTGTTAGTGATTTAATGTATTGAATTAATATTTAAGGTAGAAATTATTTAATGTCAATATGATATGATGTCAATTTGTCAAATCAATTGTAAAGAATGTAAGATACTATAATTATTTTCTTATAGTGGTTTAAGGTGATAAAATGAAATTTATTGTTCAGAATTTTGGAATATGTGATGAGATTTTAAGTATTTTTTATTTTTTATTTATTACCGGGCTGACCTCCGAGTTGACTACGGGCTAACCCACTAACCCTTGACCCACTGCCTCGACCGAGTCAATGACCGGTCCGGGTTTGATTACCTTGCTAATAACATAACAATTTTTCTCAAACATTCTTATCGACATACATATTTTAAGCCATGTGAGAATGGCTTCGATGAAATTTTTCAAACAATGTAGAATTCAGACACAATTGGATTTTTTGGTGATCCAAAGTTATAATCGGTTCATTGAATCTTTTATTTTCGAAGTTAAAAAACCAAATTATATATATATATATATCAAAAAATAGATTAAAATACAACAATAGAATTCATAGACCAAGGGTAGAAACTAAAGTGGAAGTAACTGGAGTTATTATCAGTGAACAAGACATCAAACTGATATCTGAAACATAATAATGCTGATATGTCCATGGCAAGACAGTTGTTGGACTTGTCGAGGAAGGACTCCAGAGCGATCATTTTCTTCTTCGAGCACACTGATTTGAATGCCTTTTGTGGAATATTGTGATCTGTTTTTGTTCTGAAATTTGGAATGCAAGATAAAATTGTGGGGGGTGTTCGGAATAGATTTCCTCCATTTAACATTTAACAGGATATCAGATATTATATTGTATAAGTTCAACAAGAAGTTGTTTAGATCAAATTCATTCTTCCATAACTCATAATATGCATTCAGTAACCAAGGAAAAAGGTTAGTGTCTTCAAAACCTGAAGGCTGAATGGATAAACCAGAAAACCACAAGGGTTTTAGTGAAAATGTCGTGAGCAAAAACATGGTTGATGGTTTCCAATTGGTCACATCCAAAAGGCCACTTGGAGGCACAATTTAGATGATGTTTTTGAAGTGCATCTCCAATTGGCAATGCTAGAATAGCTTCCATATAAGAAGAAACTTCACAGACAACTTAATTTTCCATATGAAATTGCAAATATCCGAGGAAGATGCATTATTGGGTATAATAATGAAATAAGATTAATTGAGTAATATCTTAAACCCCGGCTTTGCCTTTGCCTGTCCAAAATGAAATTCATCCCAAATACCATCAACCCATCTTCTTTTTTTAGATTTAAAGGGTAGATACTAATGGCATGAGGTTACAAATAAGATTGAACCTATGCCGCCTCCCTTTTATAGAAAAACTTTCATGCTATTAAGTTACAAAGCCATTCGCTTAGCATCAACCCTTTTTTTAAATGGTTGTAATAAAACTTTGATTCCATCAGCTGCCATTCCAAGACAAGGGACTTGGAATGATCAAACAAATGACTTTGGTTCCATCAGCTGTCATTCCAAGACAAGGGACTTGGAATGATCAAACAAAAGACTTTTTGGAGGAAAGGAGCAATCCCAGTTAGCATCTAAAAGCTGTTGGACCAAATTAGGTAGGTTAATGATATGTAACTTCCAGCTTCAACCCTCCATTGGAGGTCATAGGTTTTTAATTTAGCACATCAATATATTCCTCTCCATATCCAAGAGTTAAGATGACTTGCCTCAAACCTGACAACCCTAAAAAATGGTGCTATCTTTCTAAATGGGACCACCATTACATTTGTTGAAGGGCGTTCCTTACCCAAACATGTGCACTTCTAGAGTCTTAGGAATTAAAGATTTTTATAGGCACATGTCTTATTAAAGATAGTTTTATTCGGATTACTTTTAAAAACTAAATGTGGTCATCTCTCCCACCAGGGATTGAAATTTTAAATCACCACATTGTGAGGGACTAACCCATTCTATTAAAACTGACATTATTGATTGGTTATTTATCTGATAGCACTCAAAGGGCAATGGGAGCCAACCAAATTAGGGAAACTCTGGCCTTGACTCACTTGTTCTGATTTTCCCGAGGTTTTCTTGAGTACTCTTGTTATTAGGAAGGGTAATCTCTATGTAACTATGACCATACATACTTCTTGTCTTCAAGAAGCTGAAACTCTTTCACTACTTTGCTGACAAGTTAGAGCTTGGGAAGCTGAACCAGCTATTTATATTATTTCTAGTTCCTAAGTAGTCATCAAATCATGTTTCTTTATAGTTTAAATCAGTATCATGCATTAGGGTATTATAGCTCACATGTAATTGTGTAATTGTATTTTGTGGCTTTTAACCCCAATTGAGATTCGTGCATGCGACACTGGGAAGTCACCAAGCGACATAGGATACATATTTGAGACTTATTTTCTGCCTATCATTGAGTAAAAGCCTTCTAGTACAATGCAGGCCTTGTATCACAACTATGGCTCTCTGTATCATTGAATAAAAGCAATGGAGTTGTTTATAACAAAGACAGACTTAAGCATGCTTAAGCTTATCAACATTATTCTTTTGATACAGAGAGATCACGGTTAAAAGTTAATGTAGTTCTTCTCTCTCAAGCTTTCTACAGTCTCCTTGAGACTCAATTCCAATGGAGGGCTCATCATCCGCACACCTAAAAAGTGGGAAACGAATACAAGAAATCAGAAACAAAATACTTGACCTTACATAAATTTCTATCTGGATACAAAGAAGCTGAGAGGGCAAGCCATTTTGGTTATTAAATAAGATTATTGAATGATAGTAATTAAAAAGTCATTAACGTTGGCTCACCAAAAAGAGATAAAAAAGGCATAAACATTAACCTTATGTTTGGATTGAGGGATAAGTGAGAGGAAAATAAGAGCAAGAGAATACTAGGAGGTAAAACTTCTAAAAATAATAATATATTTTGGTGAGTTTTTCTTCCTAGTATTCTTTCCTATCTTATTTTTCTCCCATCCAAACATAAGGCACATCTGAGGAAAAAGTGATAATCATGTCGTCATCATCCAGTCTGTTCATGTTTTACACGGTAAGAGTGATCAGAATATGTAATGAAGACTGATTGGAAAGCTTGATAGATAAGAAAAAGCTAAAAACGAGATGAAGCAGTGCTCCTGTCATCCCTATAATCAATTTATTTAGCGTCAACGGCCAATTTTTAGTTCTTCAAGCAAAAGAGTTTTTCTCAGAAACAATTAAGAAGGAAAAAGAAGAAAATTGTGGATGTGAGGTTCCAAGAAATAAAGCTACAAATTCATAAGTTTATTCTAATAACAATAATAATATTAAAAACTTACTTCTCAGGAAGTTGTAATGTTGGGAAAAGTTCATGTAAAATCTGCACGAGTTCTGAGTTGTGTGCAACTCTCTCAACCACATTATATCTTCCACTAGCTGAAGGAATCTCAAGGGCCTGAATATGAGCATTTGCAACATCTTTCACATTGACCCATCCTGCCCTATAGTTAGGAAATGTTTGACCTGCATCAAACAAGTGATGGAAGATGAGCAAAACAACAATTCTTATCCAGTGATAACAACAAAAGAATATTTTACGCGAGTTGCAACCAAATTAAAGGATTTAAAAAAAAAAAAAAAGGTGTCCCAACTATTACTTGGCTTCTTTGTCAGATGAAACCATAGTTCTCAACCGGCACTTGGAGGTTTGCTTGTCTTCTACATACAATAAAAATTGGGAGTTGAAAGAAATAGTCTCCTCAACTGTGTTACATTTAAGTCCACGGCTTCACTTGTGGTTTTTTCTCTTCCTTTTTTGGTGCATTCCTTTGTGCTATTTTATTTGTTTAAATTACCAATTATCCTTTAGCTCCAAAACCTAATGTATAAGTTAAAACATCTGAAATATGATGCAATGAACAACAAATTTAAATTATTACAATTTCAAGTATGATGGAAAAGAGATCGTAGGAATATTCTATTTTTATCGAAAATATTCAGCAGTTATTGTAAATATTCTTTTAGCATTCATTAGCTTTCAAAATAGGCTTCACTTTTCAGTTTATATATTTTGGGATGTAAATTGTAATATCTTGTTGAGCAATCAAATGAAAACATTTTTTAAATGTACATAACACATTAGTCCACTTAAACATTTTGACATGAGTTCCCTTGTCATTTGACTTTTCCAGGAAAAGTGGCTCCGATAAACATCAAATAATCCGTGCAGACAGATCATATGATATAATTTCCGGAAAGTGTAAACCAAATGAGTACCTAAAAATTACCTTTTATAAGCTTCAATATCATAGCAGAAGTTTCATTAAGAGATGGTTGCAGGAGTGGCCCTATCACAAATGATGGGTTTAGAACAACCAGGTCAATGCTGTTTTCCCTCGCAAGTTTCCAGGCAGCTTCTTCAGCCAAAATCTTGGAAACATTATACCAGCGCTGAAAGAACGGAAAATAAAGAAGTAAGATACTTGAAACAGAATGTTAAATACTGATTGTCTTGCAACAATAGGCAACATATGAAATATTCTAAAACAAAAGTCCTAAATCTTACAGGATGCTCTCTCTCTCTCTCTCTCTCTCTCTCTCTCTCTCTCTCTCTCTCTCTCTCTGTTTTCTTTTTAATATTTTTGGCTTTTTTTTTCTTTTTAATACGTCCTTAATTAATCATAGTGTGTAATGCACTTGTTCTGATAAGGCTGTAATCTAGCACATAGCATAGCATGAGCTAAATGGAAATGCAGCAACAATTTTAAGAGACTCAAAATATAATAGATAGTGACCAATATGTATAGAGAAACTAAATTCACATTTAAAAAGCCTCGTAATAACATGTTGATCATCTAATCGGTCATAACTTCAACATTTCACAGGGTTCTGAAGTCTAAGCTTTATACTAAGATAAATAAATTAATTCCTTTTCTTCATCAAAACCAACATAATTAAGCAATCCTTCAATATCCTCTTCATCTTTTGAGGTTCCTATTTTCTCATGATCATTAGCGAATGTTTTTTTCTTGTTCTTTTGAAATAGTGCGTCAATGTTGAATCATCCAATAATGAAAAATGGCAAAATTTACAATTGTTGTGCTATTCATAATAGTGCAAGAAGCATGACCTATAGGCTATAGCAACATAAACGTATGTCTTATATCCCAAGAGACATAAGAAAGATGCAATATTACATGTGACATAGGGCCAGAATAACTGCCAAGCTACTCTCATTTATCTCTCTCTTTCCACAAGGACTACAATTTTTTCATTTTTAGATTGAATGTGTCCCACAACTCAACAGAATGGGAGCAACACGGATTCTAGTTCTATATTCATAAATTATGACATCACACTGTTCTGATTAGCCAATGTAATGGCAAGAGAAAAAGTTGATATCCAGACCTAAGCAGAACTGGCAGCTACTAGTATCAAATAAGAAACTTAATGAAATACCAAATTCTTTTTTGTTGATATAACGAATTGGCACTTACCTTCATGTCTCTACAGATATTCGCACTTGAAAACCATGTCTCATCAACTACAACTTCAGGTGTTAGAGGTTTTCCATTATACATAACTGCCGCAAAGGAAGATGTTAAAATAACTCGTTTCAAATTTGATGATTTTGCACAGGACTTTAATACATTGAGAGTTCCGTTGACTGCCGGGTCAATAATTTCATTCTGAAATGAGGATGGAATAGGTAAATGAAGCAATAATCAAAATAAGGGGACCCATAATGGGCTTGAGATGTAAAGGCCTAAGCTACAGCAATAACTATGGTTCAGAAATGTGTTACTTCAACTAAATAGGCAAGGGGAGCAAGTGAAGATATGCCTATGTTCAATTTTCCACCCAGCTAACAACATACTTAAAGGATAACAGGTAACAACTAGCACCATTCTCTATTCTCCACAGTAACTTTTTGCACAAATTTCTCAAAATTTGAGATATTTTAAGTCTAAGAGGAAATAGCAAACTCATCCAATTATAAGTAATTGATCGTGTTATTATTTATCAAAGGCAGAGAAAGCAGCAAGTTTTTGGAAAGGTTCAATATGGTAGTCAATATCTAAGTTAAGAACTAATTCCTGCTTATACGACAACATCAAATGTTAAATGTTTTGCCCTTCTAACTTAGGGCCACATGATTTCTAACAAGGACTGATATGCAAGTTGTAGAAAAAGAGAGAAGGAGAGAAGAGAGAACAGAGGGGAAAAGAAAAGAAAGATCAATCTGATCCAGGTATTATTATCACAAAAGCATGAGTTTAACATTGTAGATAGCCTACTTATATAGTGTAGACTTAAGTGAAGTTCAGGCGCTAACTAACCACTGCCCTATAATCCTAACTAACCAATTCCTTTACAATTTCATAACAGAAAACATCTTAATTTCTCAAGAACCAATGCCAAAGAAGACAGCTTCACTGCAAAACATCACCCCAAGATAAATTACATTCTTCAAAGAATTTAAAACCTCCAATTATCTATCAGCAATTAGAAAATGATACAAACCTGAGGATCCATGGAATCAAAAAAACAGGGAGATGCAGTATGAAAGACCCCCTCACACCCATCAACAGCTTCATCAAAGGAACCTTCTTCCAATAGATCCGCTTTAATCAGGCGCAATCTCTCCTTTGCACCATCAAGCTTAAGTAAATGATCTACCTTTCTTGAATCATCTGTAACGAATAACAAACCACCACAAATTGGTTACTCAAGATTATATACAATTGATTCATTCATCATAGATGGGACGATATTTAATAAGATGCACTCACTTGGGTCACGAACAGTGGCCTTGACAGTGTAACCACGAAGAAGAAGGAACTTGACAAGCCATGAAGCAATATATCCAGAAGCACCAGTTACACAAACCACTTTTCCTTCACCTACGTTGCTACCCATAATAATCTCTGTTTCTGCTGCCTTAATTTTGGTGAATTCAAACACTCAAACAGCTTCATTTTTATCCATTAAAAGTGTGAGCTTTGTGTCCATGTTTTTCCGTATCCAACTTGGATTCTTTTTGGCAGTGGCGAGTTTTGACTTGGTCATCGGTTTGACTCCCAAGTTCAAATATATAGAAGGCATTGCATCGGACAGAGACAGGAATAGTAGAGAATAGAATATGCCTTTTTCTCGCCAGTGACTGACACTCAAACCTGATGTTAAATCAGATGCCCAATTGTTCTGTTTCTTTTGGGATTGTTGAAACTAACATAAAAAGGAAAAAAATAGTGGAGCTTTGATTTTTTTTTTTGCCCCACACAAGTGTTACATCAAATTAAAAATTTTTAAAGTCAGATTAAAATAAATATACAATGATCAAGTTGTCTTACGAAAACTTTAGAATCCAAATTAGATCATTTATTATCTTATATGTACTTAAATTATACATTAATTTATAAATAGAGTAAATAAATTTTAAGAAAAATTTTATGAGTATAAATACTTTAAAATTGATTATTTATAGCCTTAATCTTTAAAAAAAAAAGTCAACTCAATCTTATATTATATTGAGTAAGAGTAAGTTGTATGTCAATAAAAAGAAATCAACTCAATCTTATATTTAGAATCTAAATTAGACCATTTAATATCTTATATGTACTTAAATTATATATTAATTTATAAGTAGAGTAAATAAATTTTAAGAAAAATTTTATATGTATAAATACTTTAAAATTGATTATTTATAGCCTTAATCTTAAAAAAAAATCAATTCAATCTTATATTGAGTAAGGGTAAGTTGTATGTCAATAAAAAAAAAAAAAAAAAATTGGATTTAGTTGATATTATTGTCCATGGTTGTTAGGCCTTGTTCCAAACATTATGTAAATGCTTCACCATCTTGTTTATTTCAAATCATGACGTCCTAAAGCTTGTCAAACTTACCAGCAAAAGTAATATTTTGCAGAAGTCATTTTTGCCTCCGCACAGCTGTCGTTAGGATGATGAAATCCTTCTCAAGTTGACAGGAAAAAAATCAAATAAAATATATATTTTATTTGATTTGGAGACTTCAAAGAAGTATGGGACTTTTTTTAAGCTTATCCTGACTTCTTCTTCTGAAACCTTTTATAATGAGCTTCTCCTTGTGTCATTTATAATTTAGTACACATTTTCGTTACATTTACTGTAGATTCACGATATTCTAGTTTTAACTATTTTTCATATTTTATCTTTTGCTTCAACTTTATTTCTTTTCCCCTTGACTTTAAGACTTGACTTTAGCTTTATCTTTTTCTTTTTATCTATTTGTCGGTTGCCTTATCTTTACTTCTTTTCTTTTTGACTTTAAGGCTTGCTTTAACTTTATCCATGTTCCTGTAGTGTCGGCAGAGGCTTTTATGAGTCTTGGAATTCTAAGTCTATACAATAGCAACCGTCTTCATAGACCAATGGGAGAAACTAAAGTGAAGGTAAATAGTGTTATGAATAAGTGAGCAGGAAATCAAACTTAGAAAAGAAACATAGTAATGCTGATACATCCATGGCAAGACAATTGTTGGACTTGTTGAGGAAGGACTCTGCAGTGATCATTTTTTCTTCTTAATGCACACCAATATTGTAGGCTGATTCGTACATAAGAATACACCATAGCCCCTTTGTTGAAACATGCAACAAAATTGTAGGGTGTTTGGAATTGATTTCCTCCAATTTACATTCAATAGGATATCAGATTCATATCGCATTAGGATGTAACAGCTTAACAATTTTTTGTCTCCAATGGGCAAAGCGTGATCGAATTACTTCTATATGGAAAGAGGAGTACTTTATAGGAGGCTTGATTTTTCATATGAAATTCCAAACATCGAGGGAGGATAGGTTATTGGGCATATTAAATGATGAGTGAGCAATATCTTGATCACTATTCTTCCCTTGTAGTCCCCATCACGAAATCCACCCCAGACGATTTTGTCAACTTGATTGGCCAATGGGAATGCTTATAATGTTGTTGCCATCAACCTCTCTTTTTAACTTTTTAAATTTAGAGGGAGTGAGGGACAGTCACCCAATCTAGGTTGCAAAAGAAATTAAAACTTGCAACCTCCCAATAATATGGGAGCTTTTATGCCACTAAACTACAAAGACCATTGGTTTGGCTGAAACCTATCTACAGTGGGTTCTGAAAAAAAAAAAAAAAACTTTAATTCCAATAGCTGCCATTCCTAATGAGGAGCTTGGAATGATCAAATCAGACACTTTGGAAATTAGGAGAAATCTCATTTAACACGTGAAAGCTTTCCACTAAATTGGGTTAGTTAATGTCAGTTCCAACCTTCCATTGAGGATGGAGTTTATAATTTAGCAAATGAGTATATTACTTTCCACATACCAGGAGGCAAAGAGACTTGTCTCATTCCCGTCAAGCCAAAAAATGCCTTACCTGTTTAAATGGGACCGTCACTGTCATACATCTGCTAAAGGAAGTTTCATACCAAAGATGAGGAGATGAGGAGCATTTCTACTGTCTTGAGATTTAGTGTTGAAAGGACATTTGATGACTTATCTGCTGGACTCAAAAGGTCAGTAAAATATATATATATATATATATATTTGGTTAAAGTTCCTATTTACTCTAGAAGTGTGCAATTTGTATTATATTTGTCTTGAAAGTATTTTTGAGTCTGAATTTGCCCCAAAAGTATGATAATAAATCAATTTTGTCATTCACCATTAAAATATTAACGGTCAACGTCCTCTATTTAACAGTCAACATGAGTTTTTTAAAGGTAAAGGGCGAAATTGGTCTATTTTCATACTTCTAGAACCCAAAAATACTTTTAGGACATATATGATACAACTTGCACACTTCTGAAGCAAATATAACATTTAACCCTTTTTTTGAACTGAAAAGGCTAGTAAATTATTACTCCCTACATATTTATCTAATTTAATTGGATTACATATGTTACTTAACTTAGCAACATGATTTTCATAAAACACCCCAAACATTTTCCTTAATAATATCTTTTTTTTCTTACTTGATTATTGTTGAGAGAATATCAATAGGAACAATTTGAAAAAATATTGACAAAAATTATAAATATATTTTATATTTAAAACCAATACCAACTCCCCAAATATATTATATTAAGAACCGGAGGAGTATTATGTATTAGTGTATTATAGTTCACATGTAGTACTGTACCTGTGTTCTGTAGGTTTCAACCTTTCAACCCCGATTGACGGACATGCGAAGCGTGATAGTCACCAAGAGATATAAGAGATATATGGGTGTGTTTGGATGGACTTCTGAAAAAGTGACTTATATATAAGTCAAACTGAAAATAAGTCAGATTGTGTAATGAGATTTATGTTTAGATGGGCTGTTAAAAATATGACTTATAAGTCATAAGTCATATTGTGTAATGAGATATATGTTTGGATGGACTTTTGAAAAAGTGATTTATGTTTGGGTTAATTGTGATTTGATGTGTAAAATAAGTCAGAATTGTGGGGTCCACCTCCGTAAATGACTTATAAGTCATAAATTGAAAAAAAGAACTTGTACTTATTTTGACTTATAAGTTATAAGTTACTTATTTTTATAAGTCTAGTCAAACACCCCCAATTTAACTTTTCACAAAATAAGTCATTTTTCCTAAAAATAAGGACTTATTTTACCATTGATAGCCCAGCCAAACACCCCCATAGCATACGTATTTGAGACTTATTCCCAGACTGTCATTGAGTAGCACTCTCACAAGCACATGTAAGCCTAAATCATTTCCTATTAACTTTTATTTTAATACAAGCAACTACTGCTTTCTGTATCAATGAATATAAGCAACGGGATTGTATATGTGAAAGACAGAGACTTAAGCATGCTTAAGCTTATCAACATTCATTCTATTCAAAGAGAGAGAGAGATATCACAGTTAAAAATTAATGAAGTTCTTCTCTTTGAAGCTTTCTACAGTCTCCTTGAGACTCACTTCCAATGGAATAAATTCAATTCCCAAGCTCTTTGCCTTCTCCTTAGAAACTTGATATTTTGACATGAAGGGCTTATCATCTGCACACCTAAAAATGCGAAAAGGGTACATAAAATTAGAAACAAGATACTTGACCTTAAAAAAAATACACATGGATAAAAAGAAGCTGAGAGGGCCAGCCATTTTGATTATTAAATATGATTGAATGACAATTATCAAAATCAAAAGTCATTAACATTAGTTCACCAGTAAGAGAAAAAGAAATCCGTAAACAAAGTCTGAGTAAAATGTGATCATCATCAATATCAACATCCAGCCTGTTCATGTGTTACACAGTTAAGAAGAAACACCTACAAGTTAATTCATTTGTAAAATTATAATGATTATGATTAACTCACTTCTCAGGAAGTGGTAATGTTGGGAACTGCTCACGTAAAATCTTCACGTGTTCTGAGTAGTGTTCAACTCTCTCAACCAATATATATCTTCCGCTAGCTGAAGGAATCTCAAAGGCCTGAATATGAGCATTTGCGACATCTTTCACATTCACCCATCCTGCACTATAGTTTGGATATGTTTGACCTGCATCAAACAAGTAACGGATCAGGAGCAACATAACAGTTCTTATTCAGTAATATATATATATATATATATATTTATATAAAAAGAATATTTCACACAGATGTTATGACAACATCAAATTAAAGGAATCTTTTTTTTTTAGAAAAAAAAAATAAATCAATAAATAAAGTGTTCAAACTTCAAACTATTACCTGGTTTCTCTGTAATAATAATGTTTTTCATTTATAATAATTTGCACATAAGGTTTTTGCAGATGACTGAGTTTAGAGCATCTAGATGATAATAAACTCTATAACCTCAGATGATAATGATCTAAGACTCACTCTAGATAAACTCCAAATCCATCAGCATTCCACTCAAAAGGTTTCTCAACAACCATAATCCTCATTTTCTTATTTCAATGTACATAACAAATTAGTCCACTTCAACATTTTGACAAGAATTTCATTTTCATTTGAAAATACCTAGAAAAGAATCAGTTAAAAACATCAAGTAGTCTAGGTGCAGTCGTGCAGACAGATTGTATAACAAAAGTTCCAGAAATTGTAAGCCTAATGAGTTCATAATAGTTACCTTTCTTGTTGACCAAAATTACCTTTGATAAGATTAAATATGACAGCACAAGTTTCATTAAGTGATGGTTGCAAGAGTGACCCTATCACAAATGCTGGGTTAAGAACAACCAGGTCAATACTGTTCTCTTTCGCAAATTTCCAGGCAGCTTCTTCAGCCAAAATCTTGGAAACATGATACCAGCGCTGAAAGAACAGAAAATAAATTAGGAAACTGGAAGCAGAATGTTCAATACTAAATGGTTACAAACTTGTGTTACAACAATTGGCAACAAAAGAAATAATTCTAAAACAAAACTCCCAGATGTTACTGGATACTTTCTTATTTTTAGAAGCCAAATTCACATTTTAAAAAATCCTCATAACAACATGATGATAATCCATCAATAACAACATCAAGTATTTGACTCATAAAAGGCATCGGCACTTCAGGGTTTTCAAGTCTAAGCTTTATCTTAAGATGAATAAACTAATTCCTTTTCTTCATCAAATTTAACATCATTAACCAAGCCTTCAGTTTACTCATCATGTTTTGAGGTTCCCATTTTCTCATCGTCATTAGTGAATGTGGTTTCTTGTGCTTCTGAGTTCTGACATGGTCAGTGAATAAAAAATATTAAAACAAGGATAAGTTTGTTAGGTATGGATAGTAGTTAGAGTTAGGATTAGACATAAGTAGTTAGTTGGTTGTGAGGCAAATATTATTAGCCTATAACTAAATGTAAACTCATTTGTATTACTCTGACTATTATGATACATTATTATGATAGTTCAGTTTCTCTTCTATCTTTCTCACCCTCTGTTTTCTCTTCTTCCTTCCCCTATCCCTTATCACTCTCCTTTATCTATTCTATATTCTTCTATACCTTTTTAACACACAAGCAGGACCCACAGTTATATAAACATACATCTTGTAGGCCATGAAACGTAAGAAAGTTGCAATACTGCACTAGTGGCATAGGGCCGGAATAACTCCATTTATCTCTCTACCACAATCACAATTTCTTGATTTTTATCTCTCTACCACAATCACAATTTCTTGATTTTCAGTTAAAATGTGTAAGAGGAAAACTTGATATCCAAATCCAAGCAGAATTGACAATAATTATCAAATAAAAAACCTGAAGGAATCACAAACTTCAGTTGTGTCAGTATAATTATATTGGCACTTACCTTCTTTTTCCTACAGATATCTGGACTTGAAAACCATGTCTCGTCAACTATAACGTCAGGAGTTAGTGGTTTACCAGTATGAGAAACCGCTGCAAAGGAAGATGTTAAAACAACTCGTTTAACATTTGATGATTTTGCACACGACCTAAGAACATTTAGAGTTCCCTTGACTGCTGGGTCAATAAGTTCAGTCTGCAATGAGGATAGAGTTGGTAAATGAAGCAATAGTAAAAAAAAAAAAAGGAGACCCATAAGGAGCCTGAAACCCATTTCTCTGATTCAGAAATGTGTCTCTTCACCTAAATAAGCAAAGGGGATCAAGAAAAGATATCGTTATGTTCTTAAAGGATGACAGGTAACTGGGAATGATTCTTTATTACCTACAGTAAGTTTTGCATAAATTTCATAAGATTTGTAATAATAATTGAAGTCTAATAACTTGATTGTGTTATTATTAGCCATAGGCAGAGAAAGGAGCAAGTTTTTGGAGAGGTTCAACATGGTAGTCAATGTGTAATCTAAAAATTAATTGCCTACTTTAAAGACAAAATAAAGTCTTAAACGTTTTGCCATCCTAGTACAGGATCCTAATTTCTCAACCAACAATGCAAAAGAAGACAACTTCACTGTAAGTCTGTAATACATCTCCCAAGCTAAATAAATTCTTCATACAATTTAGTAAATAAAATGCTCTGATAAAGTAAGAGATCACATACAATCATCCATCAGCAATTAGAAAATGAATCAAACCTGCGGGTCAATGGGATCAAAATAACAGGGAGATGCAGTATGAAATATACCATCACACCCTTCAACAGCTTCATCAAAAGAACCTTCTTCCTGGAGATCTGCTTTAATAAGTTGCAATCTCTCCTTTGCACCATCAAGATTAAGCAAATGATCTACCTTTCTTGGATCATCTGTAACAAGTGACAAAACATCACACATTAGTAAATCAAGATTATTACATATACCCACCTTTGGGATATTTAAGAAGCACTTACTTGGGTCACGAACAGTGCCCTTGACAGTGTAACCACGAAGAAGAAGGAACTTGACAATCCATGAAGCTATATAACCAGAAGCACCAGTGACGCAAACCAACTTTCCTTCACCTACGTTGTTGCCCATACTTTCTCGATCTTCCCAATAATCTGGCTCTGTTGCCTCAATTTTGGTAAAGTCAAAAACTCAACAACTTCATCACCATCATCATCAAGAAATAATTACATACTCTAAGAGTAACACGTCATCTCAACTCTAACCAATCAGAACGTAACAACTCAGCTTATTTTAATCATAATTGGCTGCAGACTCTTTTTAAAGAATTTACAATTTAATTGGACTTTAAGAGAAATAAGTCTATTATCATTTACAATAGTGACGACTTGTTTCCCTTTCAAACCAACAAAATGCAGTCATCAACCAACTAGAATTATAATCAGCTTAGTTGTTATGTCCTTATTGACTTAGAATTCAAATGATGTCGTACTCTACGTGTATATAAGTATTTCTCCATCATTATCATCATCATCTTACTCAGTTTTTCAATGGTCCATCTCATCATCCATATCATCCTCTAAGATTATCAATATTGAGAAATATTTTCATAATCTCTCAGAGTACCACACCATCTAAACTCTGAACAATCAGAATGTGACAATTCAGCTCATTTTAATCTTAGTTGGCCGATGAATCATCTTAAAAAATTCATGACTTATTCTGTTTTTCAAGAATAATAGGCTCATTATCATTTACGATATTAATGAAATGTTTCCCTTTAAAACAAAATAAAAAGTGAAATCATTAGCTTGCTAGGATTAAAATCAGTTTAATTGCTGCGTTTCGATTAGTTTAGAGTTAAAATGATGTGATACTCTAAGAGTATGTAAATACTTCTTATAACTATTTCTCCTGGGACTTCCAAATCTAAAATTCTTCTCAAGTGATCTACCTTTCCTACAAATCGGCCAGGGGCCTCTCCACTGCATAACCTATCCACTTAGTATATCTACTATTGCATTTGCTTTCAACGATCGAGTTCAATTACAATTATAAAAATATTACACAATCAATAATAAATAGATAATAATATTTTTAACATTGTAATAAATATCGATCATTGAAAGTAAATCCAATGATAGAAATACTAAGTGGAGAGAAAGTAGAGAGACTATGTAGTGGAGAGGCCCCTAGCCGCCTATCAATTTTGTTGTTGCATCGCTTTCCGTTTTCTCTTTCTTCTCTCCTGCATTGTTGCGATGATCTACCCAGACCCCCCCAAATTTAGAAAGTAATTCTATTTTTTCCAATGAATTTTGTTACATATAATTTTCCCAAGAATTGTACAAGAATGACCAAAATTTGTTAGGCTGGACTGATCCTAATCACTGTCATTTTGTTAATCTAGTTTACTGCTTTTTAAAAAAATTGGAGCTTGATTGTGCTGATCTATTTTATTTACGCAACTAATATTATTAGGATGAATTTTTTTTTCAATTATAGTTAGTGTTAGTTTTTGTCCTCATTTGCCTTTTAGAAGAAAATGTTTTCAAAGAAAGTGTGAAAATTAATCGGAAAGTCGAAATTCAGAATTACACTTTTAACAAATTCTTAACTAGACCATTAAAATTCAGTTCAAAAAAAAAAACTAGACTATTAAACATAAACATGGGTTTTTAAATATGGGATTTGGTCCATTTTTACCCCAAAATTATCCACCTTGAAAAGTATTTTTAAGAGCGTTGTTATCGAAGTAACAAAAACATAGTATTTTTGCTCTGGACGTCAGTCAAAGTTAAATTTAACTGTCAAATGACACATGACATTCTCCATAACACCTAGTAAGCCACTTCATCGTCACTTGCTACTTAATATTCTATCCTTACTTATAAAATCTAGTTGACTTTTTTTTATAAAGATTAAGGAACAAAATAGATAATTAAATTTAAAAAATATATATCACGTGTGATTAGATTATATGTTTGATTATAAGTAAAATAATTTAGTTTGAGTTAAAAAAATATAGATACTCCCCACATTCATAAATATAATATCTAGTTAATTTGTTTAGAAAATTCTAAGAAAGCTAAATAGGTCACCTATAAATTTATTTATTTTATTTATACTGATTTATTTGACTTATAAGATAACATATAATCTAATAATACACAAAATATAAAATATGTCTCTCCACAAATTTTTAAAATAATTTATTTTGCCGAGGATGGAGGGAGTATTCCACTTAGAATTTTATTTTTTTTTGAAAAAAAAAAAAAACACTCAATCCCCCGGAGGGTTCACCAACACTCACTACATCAGAGTACGAAATCCTGTTTCCAATTTCCCGGAACTCAGTTCTAATGATCAAATCCATGTCTCACCATTCACATATTAAAACAGAAAATTCCATACCCGCCCCTCACTATTACCATATTCAAATTTTCGTCCAAGAAGGAACAAACTTCCATACCCATGATATTAAATCCAGAAAGAAATCACAGTGACCAAAATCACTTAACCAAAACAGAATCAAAATGCGAAAAGAAATAAAAACAGACCTTCAAAGGCAGTATCTTGAGCTTCACAGACGACACGACCACTGCCACTGCGACGAGCGATTATGGAGGGAGAAGTGGCTGAGATGGGTGTGAGCTTAAGGCCTCTGATGAACTGCGAGAATTTAAGAGAGCTTCGACGACCAAAGGTGGAAGGAATGGAAGAAGCAGAGATCTGACAGGAGGGAAGGGAGAGAGAATGGAGAAGTGTGGCCATGGAAGCAGAGATATGAGCGATTGGGGTGCTTCTTTAACGAAAAATTTAACTTTGACCGTCGTGTAGCAAGAAAATTTTCAGTGGCACGTGGCATCTGTCAATTTTAATTTTGACTGCGGAAAGAAAAAGATATGTTTTTTTCGTTACATTTAAGGCAAAAGTGGTTGACTTTTAGATACACAGCTCCAATTGATGGATATTTCCGGAGTAAAACTGGATTTTATACCTTCAAGTATTTCTTATACCCTTCCGTTTCTAAATTTATAAATATTGGATACATTTATCTAATTTAATTATTTTAAAGATTTTAATTAAATTAATTAAAATCACATGATATTACTAAAATATTATAACTATACACCTTTATTCACACCCTACCTCTCTTACTTATGAATTATTGAAGAATATCAATGGAATAACATTGAGAAGTGATAAGAAAAATTAAAAAAAAAAAAAAAAAGTTCTCATATTCAGGAACAAACTCTCATCCTCAAATAGACCATATATTTAGGAACAGATAGAGCAATACAGTAATACCCTTCTATGGTAAGAAAAAGAAAATTAATGTTGGTATACATCTTATTTGGGCTTTTAGTTGAATTTAATTGGGATCTTGTATCTTGTTTATGGTTTTTATTTCCTTAGTTATCTTCATTGTTCTCATTGTTTTTGGAGGTTTTCTTATGCTACTCAACGGCAATTTGATAAACTTTCATTCAATACAATTTCAATGATTTGGGGCATGCTCTATAATTAACTTTTAGATAATAGCCTCTTAGAAAAATTGTAAAGCTGCTTTTAAAGATTTTGGGCCGAGTAACTTTTGTGAAAAAAATGAATTTTGATAAATTGAGAATAGTTTGATAATTGCTACCAGAAACACTTTTTTCGGGTTCAAATTACCAAAAAGGCCATTAGGCAGTGTGGTGTTTGCATTGGAAGGATGACATTATATTTTTAAAGATTTAAAACATCAAACTATATATCACTCTATTCATTATTATATAACCTTTGAGTGGACTTATATTTGCTAACAATTTTTTTTTTCTAAAAATGGATTTATTACATGAAATAAAATGGTAATTAATATTTTTTATATTCCTAAATATACGACTCAATTGAATTTTTTTATGAATTAAAGAAGCTAAATGAGCCACTTTAATGGTAACATATTTTGTGTATTATTAGATTAAATGCTAGTTTATAAGTCAAATAGGCTAAATTAAAGAAAAAAATTCAAACAAATCTACTTATAAGTAACTTATTTAACTTTCTTAGAATTTTTCAAAAAATAAGTTTTATATTTAGGAACGAATGGAGTAAGAAATAGCAAATAATATATTTGATGTATTATTTATATAATTAAGGGTTAAATATCAAATCCACCCTCAAAAGTTTACCCCAATCTCAACTTCACCCTGAAAGTTTTTTCAATCTCAATGTTGCCTTGGAACTTTAAAATTGTAGCAATGTTACCCCTTTTTAGCAACCTTTTGTGTTCACGGTTAATTTTAACCATAAATGCTTACATGATAGCCATTAAATTTTCCTCCTCATCCTCTCTCTCCTTCTCAATATCTCTTTCTGGAAAACCAAAAAAGCTCCTCCCCTATCTTCATCTTCGATCATTCACCTCCCTCTATGTGTTTTTTTGGGTGCCAGAGGCTCCAAAGAAGCCACAGTTGTTGGCGCATGGCATTGGCTCTGAAGGCTGGTAGCTTGTGCCATCTTTTGGGTGAGAGTCAAAGAGGTAAAATCACACATATTAAGGAAGTGGTTAAGAGAGATAAATATGTCTGAAATAATTTTGTTTTCTCAAGTTTGCCCTAATTTATGAT
This sequence comes from Mimosa bimucronata, assembly GCA_037074515.1. NCBI lineage: Eukaryota > Viridiplantae > Streptophyta > Magnoliopsida > Fabales > Fabaceae > Mimosa > Mimosa bimucronata. The sequence continues at coordinate 9,024,641 of CM073443.1, read as the reverse complement.
TGAGTATATAAGAGAGAGAAATGTGATAATAATGTTATACATGAGTATGAAAGAGAATGTGAATAGAGAGAATAATGATGGGTAAAATGGGAAAAAGCTCATTAAATGCTTTTAACAAATTTGGCCAGGCTCTTATAAAAAGGGACAAAACCATTCAAATTTTTAGCTCTTATATATAGGGACGGGGGAGTATATCATTGAACATAAGCAATGGAGTTGTTTGCATTAAAAACACAGACTTAAAGCATGCTTAACCTTATCAATATTTATTTATTTAGTTTTTGAGATAGAGAGATATCACAGCTAAAAGTCAATGAAATCCTTCTCTTTCAAGCTTTCTATTGTCTCCTTGAGACTCACTTCCAATGGAGTAAACTCAATTCCCAAGGTCAGTGCCTTCTTTTTAGAAACTTGATAATTTGGCATGAAGGGCTTGTCATCAGCACACCTAACCAGTGAAAGATAGTCATGAAATTAAAGACAAAAAACTTGGCATAAAACACCCACAATACAAAGAAGCTGAAAGAGGACAAGCCATTTTGGTCAACAAACATGTTTGGATGACTATGTACACAAAAATGGCTTCAAAATAGTACTTCCTAGGTCCCTATAACCTTGTCCTCATTGGAAAAAACACATGTCAAAGAGAATTAAAATATCTATGTATAACGAGGAATTATGTTTTCTTTTTCAGTTTTGCTCTGCATTTAATGCAACACTATTTAATATCATAACTACCTCCATTTAGTGCCCTCCATCAAACAGGGTTATTGCTGAAAACAAGCAATAATAAATATACTCTGAAATTTGAAACAAGACATATGATTAGGGACAAAATGAAGATTCCAATAAGGACAAGTAAATAGGGATGGAAGATATACTATGATTGAATGGTGTGAAAAATCATACTCCCTCTCCTTATTATAGAGAACTGACTAACAATTCTCATATTTCAATAAAAATGGTTAAGAGCATTACATTTGTCCTAAAATTAAACTCCCACGACCCCTATTGGGCATGCATGGAAAACAATATTTAATGCTAATTCGAAACTAACACGTGCATTATAAAAAGAAACCAAAAAAACTTGTTAGTTAGTGTCTTATAGTATTGACCAGAAGGAGAATTTTAGTGCATTTATTTTCTTGGTATGTAGAGATTTTGCATTTATTAGATTTAACTCTTTCACTGTATAAACCCCTGGACCTAGTAAAGATGCTATTTGAATCAATGAAATCAATTAGATTTCCTACATGCACAGTAACAAACAAAAGCCATTATTATCAATTTACCATAAAAAAGGAAAAGCCAATCATCATCAAGTCTGTGGCACAAGTAATCACTATCATCTACTCCCTCTGGTCCTTATTATAAGGCACCAACTAACAAAATTTTTGGTCCTTATTATAAGGCACCAACCGCCACATTAATTACATTTTTCCTACTTTACCCTTGTTATTAATGAATGTTCATAGTTTAAAATGTTAAGCTGTATCATTTAATGAAGGGTGAAGTTGGAAAACATGGTCAATTAAGCCTAGATTTAAGGACCCAACTACCATTCCTTGGTTTGTGAGAATTGGTAGTTGGTGCCTTATAATAAGGACCAGAGGGAGTACATGTCTTCTCATGCATAGCTCAGTAAAACTGATCAGAATATTAACTCTTCGTGAAGAAACAGCATAAGAAATGAAGAAGCCTCATTCCTCCTGTTTTTGAAAACCATTTTAGTTTGCAACAAGTAATGTGGAATTTTTAGTTCCTCAAGCATAAGAGTTGGCCTTAGATATTATCCAGGAAAAAAAAAAAACAAGGACAATTATATACATGAGGTTTCGAGAAATAAAGCTACAAATTCAAGAGTAAGTGCATACTCCAAAGTATAAACAATAATAATTAACTTACTTATCAGGAAGTTGTAATGTTGGGAACAAGTGGTGTAAAATCTTCACATGTTCTGAGTAGTGTGCAATTCTCTCAACCAGAATATATCTTCCGTTAGCAGAAGGAATCTCAAAAGCCTGAATATGGGCATTTGCAACATCTTTCACATTCACCCATCCTACACTATAGTTTGGGTATGTTTGGCCTGCATCAAGGTGAGGGATGAGAAGCAACATAACAATTCTTGACCAGGTATGAAAACATAATTTCTAATACGCATCCAAATCAACCACGATCTCTCAAAAAATAAAATAAAATAAAAAATTGATACATTAGAACTTGATTGACAATACAAAATTAAAGGTGTTTAGACTATATCTCGGTTTCCTCGTAAGATGAAAACATACTTGTCAACTGGCACTTGGATGTTTGCTTGTCTTCTTCTGATAGAAGTTCACTTATCTTCCATGTACAAAAAAAAATTGGGAGTTCAACGGAAGCTCGTTTACAATTACATGACACAATTCTCATACAATTTGAGTCAAAGGCCTCATTTGTAAGGTTTCCCCCATTGGGGACATCCATTTGTGGTGTTTAATTTGGTTTGAAATATAAAATCATTGTTTAGCTCTCAACCTAAATGCAGAAGTTAAAACATCGGAAATATGATCTAAAGATCACCAAAATTTTAAAGGATTAAAGGGAATTTTTACCATCAAACTATTCTTGCAGGCGCATTGGATATCTTAACCTACTAAGTGCTATGATGCCCCCCTTAAACTTAAACAATGTACAAAAGTCCATTTCAACATTTTGAAACAAATTTACCTTTCAATTAACCCTAACAAGAAAAGAAGTTCAGTTGAATACACCAAGTAATCCAGGTGCAGACAGGTCATAAAATATGATTCCTGTTAGAGTATTAGGAAATATTTAATAATTATGAAGTATTTTATTTTCAATCAGATTAGGATCCCTATCAGTTGGGGATATGAGTTGGGATATTAGGAATATTATGTTAGATATTATTTTAAGTAATTATTCTAGATTATTCTATCATCTTGTATAAATATATGATTAAATCTATGAATAAAGTTGAACCCTTTTGAGACTATTTCCTACATGGCATCAGAGCCAGGTTAGGGTTCCAAAATTTGAGTGAGAAGGAATTAAGGTTCCAAATTTCCAAAATTTGAGTGTAGGGAATTAGGGTTCTAAAATTTTGCAACATTCTTTGTGCTTTGCCGATTCCATAAAAAGTGAGAGCGACGTTTGAAAAGTCAAGTCTAGGCCTTCTAGTTCAATTCAAAATTTTCAGGGCCGTGTACTGTTCATTGCACTGTTCGGTACTATTCATCTAACGCAGTTACTGTTCACCGACAGTGTTAACTTTTTCCTCTTTCTTCTGCTGCATTTTTTCTGGCGAGTTTTGGCCGAATCTTCTGTTGCAGTGTTGCCTCCTCTTTTTCTGTGGAATTTTTCATATTCAGATGACCTTGTTTTTCAGCGTTTAGAGGCCTTGTTGTCTTTTGTTTGTTGTGGCCCTGGCGTGGCCATTTGGATTTGAGCCCCTGGTATGACTGTTGGTATTTAAGCCCCTTGTGTGGCTGTTTGAATTAGAGTCTTTGATGTGGTTGCTAATTCTCTTGGTTTAAATGTCCTTTGTGTGACATTTGGTTTAATTTTGTATTTTGGAGTTGCCATCCCATTTTCCGGCGAATCCTAGTGGTAATTGCGTTCGGGTTTGGTTTTTCTTGGGTTTATGGTGAACTCTGGTTTGCTGCATTTGTGGTGTGAATTGAGTTGCTCTTCATTGAGCCGTTTTGAGATTCAGATTTCAGATCTGGTTATTGCGTCAAGTGCATGGATTGGTGAGTTTTTCTTTGTTGCTCATGGGATTATCTTTGTAATAAGTTGGGCATGATTAACATCTATGCTCCAACTTGATGGGGAGTGTTAAAGTATTAGGAAATATTTAATAATTATGAAGTATTTTATTTTCAATCAGATTAAGATCCCTATCAGTTGGGGATATGAGTTGAGATATTAGGAATATTATGTTAGATATTATTTTAAGTAATTATTCTAGATTATTATATCCTCTTGTATAAACATATGATTAAATCTATGAATAAAGTTGAACCCTTTTGAGACTATTTCCTACAATTCCCATAGTGTGAACCTTGTGAGTATATAAAAATTACCTTTTACTAGATTAAATATAATAGCAGAACTTTCATTGAGAACTGGTTGCAAAAGTGGCCCTATCACAAATGCTGGGTTGAGAGCAACCAGGTCAATTCTGTTTTCTTTTGCAAATTTCCAGGCAGCTTCTTCAGCCAAAGTCTTGGCAAGATTATACCAGCGCTGGAAGAACAGAGTATTAAGCAGTAGGAAACTTGAAGCAGAATGTAAAAGAGTGAATGGTTAGAAACTTATGTAACAACAACTGGCAACAAGAGGAATAACTTTGAAGCAAAAGTCCTACATGTTCATTAACAACAAGCATTATCCCATTAGGTGGGCTAGATGGTCATAAATAAAGGATATTTTGTTTTTTATTTTGTCTTCTACATGAAGTTTAGTTTAAACTTGGTGAAGAAATTTGCCTGAACTGGTTTTCAATTCAGTCCAGCTCAAAGACAGCAACATACATAGTGAAGGCAATAAACCTGCCTGCTCTAGAAACATCATCTAGGGTAATAACTTGCAAACTAATGGAGACAAGATAAAAAGATTCCACCCTATAATATTTTAAATAAAATAGAATAAAACAGATCAATATTTAAGAAATAAAATATCACAATCTGCAGAGGGGTTGCCGCACACATAGAGAACCCTTATTGGGCCAGGTTTGTGCTACAAAGCACATGACAGTGGGCTTTTGTGTGTGGATCTTCAACACTTGGACCTCATTCTAATACTTTTCTTTTTATGGTACCCATAGTTGTTCCTAGCGCTTAATGCACTTGTTTTACTTAGGCTGTAAAATGATATTGCGTCTAGCACATAGCAAAGCATGACCTTTTTGGAAAGCTATAGCAGCAATTTTAAATTTTTAAGAGATTCAAAATAAAATACAGGATAAGTAATATGTAAAGATACCAAATTCTTTAAAAATCCTCATTACGGCATAATAAGCTTCTACAAATGCCGACATGTACTTGAATCATAAAAGACATCATCATTTTTTTAACAACCCCAACCCCCCCCCCCCCCAACCCCAAAGAAGAAAAAAGAAATCTACGTTTCACCAAGTTTTATTGATTCCTTTCCTTCATCTAGCAATCATCATTAAACAATCCTTCACTTTCCTCATTTCCTCCTCAACTTGAGGTTCCCATTTTTTTTTTAACAATCATATCAATGGCACAAGAGGAGGGGTTGTCAATTTCTTCATTTTTAGTTTAGAGGTGTCCCACAACTCAACAAAATGAAAGCAACCACCATCCATGGAGTCCATTTCTGTGATTACTAAAACACAAAATCATGCTGTTCTGATTATCCAATGGAGTGGCAATACATGAGAATATCATTAAATAGAAAATTCAATATCCCAACACTGTGCACAATTGACAACAACTATCAGATATGCAACCACATTTCAAACTCTATCTGTTTCTGTATAATGTAATAGCAGTTACCTTAATATCTCTACATATATCTGGACTTGAAAACCATGTTTCATCAACTACAACGTCAGGAGTTAGAGGTTTCCCAGTAAATACAACTGCTGAAGTGGAAGATGTTAAAACAACTCGTTTCACATTTGATGATTTTGCACACGACTTTAGAACATTGAGAGTTCCCTTGACTGCTGGATCAATAAGTTCAGCCTGAAATGAGGATAGAGTTGGTCAATGAAACAACAATCAAAACAAGGAGGCCCATAATAGACCTCAGATGCAAAAGCCTAAGCTTCAAACATTTCTCTGGTTCAGAAATATATTACTTCAACTAAGGAGGCCAAGGGAAGCAAGTGAAGTTATGCCAGTCTTCAATTGTCCATCCTCTTAACTATATCCAAATGCTTCATAGAGAATAGGCAATTGGGCATCATTCTTTATGCTAAACTTTGCATGAAAATGACAGAGCTTGTTAAATTTGAAGTCCAAGATGAAATACTGAACTTGTAAGACTATAAAACTTGATTGCCTTATTATTAGCCAAAGGCAGAGAAAGGGGCAAGGTTTTGGAAATAGTTCAAAATGATACATCTAAACATTAATCACCTGATTATAAGACAAAATGAAACACTAAATGTTTTTCCCATCTAGTATAAAACCTTATGATTTTCTAAGAAGGAATGTAATGTTAATTTCTCAAGCAAGAATGCAAAGAAAACAACGTCACTGTACTACATCAGCCAAGCTAAATATATTCTTCAATGAATTTAAAGCCTTTGGAAATTAATTGCTTTATTGAAGGTAGAGTACATTCAATTATCTATCAGCAATTAGAAAATGATAAAAACCTGCGGGTCTACGGGATCAAAATAACAGGGAGATGCAGTATGAAAGACCCCCTCACACCCTTCAACAGCTTCATCAAAGGAACCTTCTTCCAATAGATCAGCTTTAATCAGGCGCAATCTCTCCTTTGCACCATCAAGTTTAAGCAAGTGATCTACCTTTCTTGGATCATCTGTGATGAGTAACAAATTGGTAATCCAAGCTGATGAGCACCCAATAAAAAAGAAAGAAAGAAAATATAACGCATTCATTTTGAATGACAGAGAAACTTAAAATGCACAGCATAAATACAGCCATAGACTAAGAGAACAAGAGGTATATGTAGCAGATTCGTAGTTCTGTCATTTCAAACTATCTTTACATAAAAGCTATCTTGGATAATTTAAATAGTTCTTATCTATTCAATCTCTTCTATGCTTAGTTCTTACCACCAATTCACCATACAAAGCAAAAAAGAAACCTTTATTCATTGCCTGTTAACTATAAATCAAAATCTGACTAAAGGGCAAGAGAAAAAAAATGAAAAACATAGATAACCAAAAATAAATAAATTAGTGGACAATTTTTAAGATGTACTTACTTGGGTCACGAACAGTACCCTTGACAGAGTAACCACGGAGAAGAAGGAACTTGACAAGCCATGAGGCTATGTAACCAGAAGCACCAGTGACGCAAACCAACTTTCCTTCTCCTACGTTGCTGCTCATATTCTCTCTGTCTTCCTAACAATCTATGCTGCTGCTTCCTCAGTTTTGGTAAAGTCAAACACTATAGTTTCAATTCATATCTATTCAGTATTCATTGTTAGCCGTGTCACGTGTGCCCATCTTTTTTTCCCCCATTTTTCACTGGAATTCGTTTTCGCTTAAAGCTGATTTGTCTTAAATCGACACTTTGAATTTACACTTTCCCACATGTTAAAGGCACTTTTTTTTTTTTAATGGTGGATTACATCTGTCTAGAAGTATTTTTTGGTTCAATTTTGCCTTAGAAATGTATAAAGTGCATCATTTTCGCCCTTTACTGTTAAAATTTTAATGGTCAACATCAACTATTTAACAGTCAACGTGAGTTTTTTAACGGAAAATGTCGAATATGATATACTTTGCACATTTCTGGGGCAATATTGGACTAGAAAATACTTCCGGGGCAGATGTGATCCTCTATGTACACTTCCGGAGTAAATATCACATTTAACCCTTTTTTTGTCAAAACATGTTAAAGGCAAACACTTAAAAAAAGGTGCGAAGGGATTTTTTTTTTTTTTTGAGCTATTTGATTGATCATGCATTAAGTATACTAATCTGTTCTATCTAGGGGTGAGTATCGGTTTTTCGGTTCAAAACCGAAAACCGAAAAACGGTCAAAAGGAAAATCGAAATCGAAAACAGAAAAATAGAAATTATTTTTGTTCAGTTTTTTGTTTATTTTTTGGGCCTTTTTTATTTTGCAGTTTGGGCCATTTGGCCCACACAAAAATTCAACAAAAAATGAAAAAAAATGCTATAATTTTTTGAGCCTTTTTTATTTTGCAGTTTGGGCTAATTTTTTTTGGACTGAAAGACTTTGGGCTACGACATGCATTTAGGTTTTTTGTGCTATTTTAAAATAAGTGTTATTGGCTTTGGGTCAATGTGTCTAGGCTTTTTTTTTTTTAATCATAAGTTTTTGGTTTTCGTTTTCAAACCAAAAATTATTATCCAAAGCCGAAACCGAACCATAAAGCTGAAAATGTTAAAAATGGAAATCGAAACCGAACCATAAAATCGAAAAACCGAAGGCCATTTGGTTCGGTTCGGTTTTCAGGCTGGTTCAGTTTTTGCTCACCTCTAGTTCTACCACAAACTTCGTCTATCATTCCAAGCCGATCGAGTAAGACAAAACTGATATTATGTGCATCGAACGGCTCACGACATCACCATCTGCTCTTCGAGAGTAGCAGGCAATGAGGCAATCCAGATCTTATGCAAATTTTATTTCATTTTCAATCAATAATTAATATTTATATTTTTTGGATTGTTTTAGTTAGGAAAAATTGAAAAAAAAAATCGCTTAAATTCCAAAATTTCATATATGTGATGTAAAGATATCAATGATTTAATGTCATTACTCATTCTTTCAAAACAATCACTCAAATAGTCAAATCTCTTATATGAGATTTTAGACTTCAAATGTTATTATTTTCTTTTTTTGGATTTTTATGTATTAAAGTTGTGTGCAAGGAAGTTAATTTACTTTTATTTAAAATATTTATAAGGAATAAATGCTAGAATTTCTTTTTAAAAAAGTGAAAAACTGATTTCAACAGAGACCTCATGAAATGATAAAACAAGTATGTGGAACAAATAGTGTTCACATGTTAGATGTTGTTTTAAGTTTTATTTTTATTCGATTTATATCGCTCTGATCAATGATACTCTCATTTTTTTTTCTCTTTTTCTTCTTAAAACCTAATCTCTACCTTTATATCAAGAAATTGATGATTCAAACTTAATATTTTATAAAATTATTATTATAGCATTTTATAAATTAAACTTTTCTATTTTTCTTTGTTGCAATTATGAACTATATAGATATGATTTTAATAGTTTAAATCTATTTATCTATATTTACACTAATAATTTTTAGAAAATAGAAAATATAAACCATTCATTTTTTATCGAATGATGGATAAGAAATTAGGAGAGAAAATTAGAAAAAGAAAAATGATATAATAAGATAAACTCAACAACAATTTATTAAGGGATATGATAATATCAATAAGTCAGTATTCTTTTTTCTCATTTTCTCTCAAATCCAATTTCCACCCTCAAAACCAGAGCCAAATATTTCAATTTTGGATTTGATGATAGATATTGGATTTTGAGAAATATAGAGTGCATAATACCGAGAGAAATCATACACTTATTTTTATACCCTGGTGCACGTCTACACCACAAGGGTGCTGGCTCCATTTTCAAAACATTAGATCGGTCAACAACTAGGGTTGAACAAAATACCTGAAACCCATTGGGAAAGCCCACTACCTGCAATTTTTACCCATTTAATGCCCGACCAATTAAAGCCTATTATGAGCGGGTGCAAACCTAACCCATTTAAGAATGGGAAAATTCCAAATAAATACCCTTTGAATATCAAAATGACAAAAATGTACCTCCAATATATTAAAGGACATAAAAGGGATCGTTCCCAATTTGGGATAAACAATTTTAAGGCAAAAAGACTAAAATGCCCCTGTCTCCATTCACTTTCAAAGTGAAGTGGTTAATGGCTATATTAGGGTGATTAATCGCTATACTGAAGTGGTTAATTGTTATACTAGAGTGGTTAACGACTTTCACAAATATAAGAGTATGTGAGCCCAACGAATGAATCAGTGAAGTAGTTAAAGGTTTTACTGGAGTGGTTAATTGCTATACTAGAGTAGTTAACAAATTTCACAAAAACAAGTATAACTAATAAATCAGCGAAGTGGTTAATGACTATATGGGAGTGGTTAATCGCTATACGGGAGTGGTTAATGGAGACAAGGGCATTTTGGTCTTTTTGCCTTAAAATTGTTTATCCCAAATTGGGAACGATCTCTTTTATATCCTTTAATATATTGGAGGTACCTTTTTGTCATTTTGATATTCGAGGAGTATTTATTTGGAATTTTCCCTTTAAGAATTTATATATATATATATTTCATTTTATCAATATGTTCCTCTCTATTAGTCCTTTTGTATTTTTTTTTTGTCGTAATCCTCTCATATTCACTCATACTTATTTTCTTATTTTTTTTGTATATATTTGTAGTGTCACAGTATATATAATCCTCTTATATTCATCCACACATATATAGTGTTATATATAGTGTTGAGGAATATATGCACCATGAAGTTTTTTAGATCCAACAAGTGATATATATCACTTTTATTGTGTAGTTTTATTTGAAATCACTTCATTAATTCTTTTGAACTTAATTATGATGTTGAAGTTTGAAATTTCAAATTTATAGTGGTATTTGTTTAATTTAAGTTATTTTGACCAAAATCGTACTTATGATATATGAATATGATATTAAAATTTTGATTTTGATTAAAAATTTAGACATGTATAATTATAGAAAATATTTATAGCTAAATGGGTTCACACATAATCCACTTAACCCGCCCATTTATACCCAATCCATTTAATACGGTCTTAAATGGGTTGAGGCACGGGTAGTTCATATCCATACCCATGTAATATTAAATGGGCCAATACTCAAAAGAAAGAAGGGAAAATTCCAAATAAATACTCTCTGAATATCAAAAGGATAAAAGGTACCTCCAATATACAAAAGGACATAAAATGAATTGTTTCCAATTTGAGATAAAAAATTTTAAGGCCAAAAGACTAAAATGCCCTTGTCTCCGTTAACCACTAGAGTATGGTCATTAACCACTCATGTATAGCAATTAACCACTCTAGTAGAGCCTTTAACCATTTCGTTGATTCATTAGTTAAGCTCAAATACGCTTGTTTTTGTGAAAGTTGTTAAACACTCGAATATAGTCATTAACCATAACCGTATAGTGATTAACCATTCTAGTATAACCATCAACTACTTCGCTAATTCATTAGTTGTGCTCAAATACGCTTATGTTTGTGAAAGTCGTTAACCACTCTTGTATGGCCAATAACTACTACCGTATAGCGGTTAACCACTCTGGTATAGCCATTAACCATTTCACTTTGAAAAAGAATGGAGACAGGGGCATTTTGATCTGTTAGCCTTAAAATTGTTTATCTCAAATTGGGAACAATCCCTCTTTATGTTATTTTGTATATTTGAGGTACCTTTTTGCCCTTTTAATATTCAAAAGGTATTTATTTTGAATTTTCCCTACAAAAGAAACATGTTCCTGTTTTTCATCAAACACAGGTTGGATTTCTATCATTATCATTTATCTCATTAAATTTAAAATATGAATGGCTGATATATAAAGCTTTATTAAATTATTATTAAAATATTTTATACATTAATTTTATTATAATACTGTACAAGTGTACCTAACATATTGAAATTATTAATTTATAAGTTAAAAAATATTATAATAATGTTGTATAAGATAGCACATCTGGACAATTTATTTTTAAATCTAAAGGTGAGTGAGTATGAGAAGAAAAAGAGAAAGGGGATTATGAGAGGACCCTCTCCTATTTAGGGTGTGTTTGGATTGGCTTTTTCTCAGAAGAACTTTTTCAGAAGGTCTTTTGGAAAAAAGTTAGATTGTAGAAGTGATTTATGTTTGGATTAGTAACGTTAGAAGTGACTTTTTTTCAATCTGACTTTTAGAACATGTTTGGATGATTATTTTGAAAAGTAAGTTTAGATGAAAAATTACTAAAACGGGCATTATTGTTATTAAATAATACATATATAATATGCATATATTCTTATAGTTTAGAAAGAAAAAGTAAAATTTGGCTTTTTGAAGGATTTTAAAGGCTTAATTTCTCCCTTATTTTAAGGAAAATAATTTTTAAAAAATTTTATTTTTAGCTCAAAGGAGGATATTGTGGGAGAAAATAATTAGAGATTATTATGGTAAATTTTTGGAGATAAAAAGAAAATTTTATATTACAATAAAATATCTTATTTAAAAATTTTAGGGGTCTAATAGTCTAATTTTCCTACCCACTTTATTAAATAACAAACAATAAAAGGTTTGGGGCCCATCAGAAGACAAAAGCCAGAAGCCAGAAGTGGGTGTGTTTGGATTACCGTTGGAGAAGTGACTTTTTTTAGAATGACTTTTTTTAGAAGTGACTTTTGGATAAAAGTCATTTATGTGAAGTGATTTATGTTTGGATTTGTGATGATAGAAGTGACTTTTTTTCAATATGACTTTTAGAAACATGTTTGGATGATAATATTGAAAAGCACGTTTAGATGAAAAATTACTAAAAAGGGCATTATTTTCATTAAATAATACATATATAATATGCATATATTCTTATTAAAGGCTTAGTTTCTCCCTTATTTTCAGGAAAATAATTTTAAAAAATAATATTTTTCGCTCAATGGAGTATTGTGGGAGAAAGTAGTTAAAAATTGTTATGGTAAATTTTTGGAGATAAAAAGAAAATTTTAGATTAAAAGAAATTATCTTATTTGAGAATTTTAGGGGTCTAACAGTCTAATTTTCCTACCCACTTTATTAAATAATACATAACAAAAGGTATGGGACCCACCAGAAGTCAGAAGTCAAAAGCCAGAAGTAACTTTTTTTTGCTTCTAACTTTTCACGTTGCAGAAGTCATTTTGGACCAAAAGTCATTCTGAAAATAAGGCAAACCAAACATGTTTTTTTTTTTAAATTTGACTTCTCCTTTTATAACGTGCTTCTGGGCTGCAAACGAGCAATCCAAACATGCTCAAAATTTTTAACTTCTGACTTTTTGCTTCCCCACCGGACTTCTGGAGGAAAAGATCTTTTCATCTGCTTATGAACCAAACATGATTTTTTCTTTTCAATTAGCTTCTCCGGTTCAGAAGGACTTCTGGGCCCAAAAAAGATAAACCAAACATGCACTTACACGTGTTTTTTACTTCTTTGCATTCTATAAGGTTCGATCCCGACCATTTCTATGACCGTGTATGAAATATTATTCCCATCAATTATGATGCTGCCTCATCATTGACTGATTCATACATTAATTTTAGTAGGTGAGTTGGTTATTGCCATTAAAAGTTGGTTTTTTCCACGTTTGGAGATAGAGAATCTGAGAATGTGATAATGGAAATGAAGGGAAGAAGGAAGATGATAGATCTTTATAGCAGAACAAACCAGCATGCAAATGGAGAACATAAAACTTATAAATGTTCCCAGATATTTTCTTTCTTTTTTGTTTCCTTTTTGGCCAGCAGCTTTTTTCATTTGAACTTCACCTTGTCTCATGTTGATTTCTTTCAGTATAAAAAACAAAATGTCTCAGTGCAAATTACAAGATAGAAATCACATTCATTATAATGTAATGTAACTAATACATAAGGAATAACAAATATCACAGAAAAAATTAATATGATCATTACAGAAACCTTGAAATATAAACTAATCATGTAAATGTATTAATTAAGAATGTAAACATTCTTGGAGCCTGAAAGTATGTCTTACCGCTGGTGAGCCTCAAGACCCAACTTATTTAATCTTAAGACCAGCTCCATAACAAAATATTGATGGAACAATTTATCTGATACCATGCAGATTTAATTAGGAAAAAATATTGCTTCCTTATGCAATGATGACTCATAACCAACCAAGTGTTCCCAAACTATCCAATGACCTAAAATGCGGCAGATTTGACACTCAAAATAGATATAGAGTTCACTTATATGAATTGTTCAACCTTCAATTAACAGTCTATACACACTTGGGGAAAATTAACTCTCAGATTATGAAAAAATTAAATGTCAGCATAATGTAACATGAAAGATGAACATGCGTTTGTAATTATTAGACACAAAAGGTAGAAGTAGCAATACATCGTTAATCAAAAGACACAGAGTAGATTTTACAACTAACTAGTAGTAGTCCAACTTCACCTTTCCTCCTACTCTAGTAGTAGCCAATTTCACCAGACAACCATATCAAAGCCAAAGAAAAAGAAAAATACATCTAGTCCAAAACACATGTTGGCAACCAACAACATTTACCTATTGAACATCTTACACCTATCATCCTACATAACTTCTCTAAAGGGCATCAATGACTATAAGTACAGTCATGCATTCATTTCCACCAAAAAGCAGCAACATAATGTTTATAGGTTCAAGATGAAGGCGAAGGCTCCTCAATGTGGATGTTGCCAACTGATACAAGACTTTCCACATGATTGAAAACAGCTGAAATTCTATGGTGATGTCTAGGGATAGTAATTTTTTTTACTTCATCAGCATCAGGATTCAACAAGGATAGAAGAATTACCAGTCTACCGTCCACTCCAAGTTCAGTAGGATCTTCATGAACTTCACAGACAACGTCATTCCTCCAAATACTAAAGGGATACAAATACACGTCTAAAGAGGTGACTATAGTATGTATCTTAGTCCAACTCCACCTCTCTACGGATGAACTTGTACCCTCCTCCATCACCCACAAATCAATAAGGGAAGATGGAGTTAGAAAGTCCCCAACTTTAGTGTGAGAAAGCAGAGCAAGCTTGTTATTATACCCAGTAAGCTTGTTCAAATATGAAGTAAATTTAGGTCTTGAATGGTCTAAAGCAGGCCATGGCATCCATGTAAACACCTCCGTTGCTATGTCAAATGAAAGTACGAAATCACTCTCCTCCACCAAACTTGTATTTCGATTATTAACAATTATGTTAAATTGAATTTCCAAAATATCCCTCGCCCAACCAGCCTTTGACCCATGCCAAAATATCACTCCATCAATACAGACAGTTTCAAAACAAGAATGTAACATAACCTCTAGATCAATGTCTATTTCCTTCCATGACCCAGTGCTTAATGAATACACTTCCCCTTGTCTAATCCGAAGATCATTAGAAACAAAAAACCTCACTATCTTGTAATCATTCACAACAGTACTGAATCCAAATCCAGAAATCCATTTACTCCCATACCCACTAGTGCTACTTCTTATTATAGGCACATTTCTGAGCTCTCTAGTGGCTGGATTCCATAATAAAATGGAAGGAGGAGAACACTCACTCCAATCCAAAACATAAGGATGGATTTCAACACAAAGCAAGCCATTGCTGGAACCAATGATACTAGCACGAGAAAGTCGATCGATTAAAGGGGTTCCCTGAACTTCACGAACTTGCATTTCGCAGTCAAGGGAGAATAAGTTCAAAGGGCGACCTAAGCTGGAAAGGCGATCTCTGGGATCACGTTCGAAAAGAAGAGAAGGGTTTTGAAGATTTGAGAAATGGAGGTGATCTGAGATGAAAGATGGGGTTTTTATGAGATTTTTCCAGTGTTTGCATACACATTGAAATCGGATTAGGGATTTTACCGGAAGCCGCTTGAGAATGTTGGTGATGATTTCGTGAGGAAGGAATTGTGGGTCGCCATCTATGAACATCTGCTTCATCTTGCTCGGCTGAGAGAAGAAGGAATCTCACAGAGGATACTTAGCATTCCAATCGATGGTGATCATTTTGATCCTCCATCCTCTTAAGACCTTTTGGATGCTGGGAGTGTGGGAGATAGGATACACAAAGAACAGGTAGCATCCACCAGCTATATGACCTAACTGTCCTAACAGGTAGCATCTGGTCCCAGGTCTATGCCCCTGTCCTGTCCTATTCGGTGGTTGGATTTGGTCATGTCCTAATTGTCTTGGTTCTAGGCCAGTTGTCCTAAGACCAAATTGGCTTTAGGCCGGGTTCGGGCGGGCCACTGAGCTGCCGAATTTTTATGTAGCCCTAGAAGATATGCATGACGCCAGGGAACACAAAGGTGTGCGTTGATTAAAATAGTTATATCATTTCTTTTTGTTCATTTGAAAATTTATCTTTATATTTGAGAGTTAGTGACAAATCCATTGTATGACATGTTCTCCACTTTGTGGATCCGATCCCGATTGGAAACTCAGGCCGTTATTGTTTGCTTGAGAATGGAGTCCAGGTCATCTGTCACACCCAGTTTAGAGTTTTTTAGGAGAAAAATGCATACAAACCTTGTATTAGATTAATTTTAGCACATTCATAAAAAAAAAAGATTAATTTTAGCACAAGCCCTAATGAAATTAAACCCTCCATCACTTTTTAGGTTTGTAGACTCCACATCAATTAATTTTAAAATATTATTATAAAAAGAGCGAATGTATAATTTTAACAACAATAGTTTTGAGGCAATAGCATGATTGGAAAAGTTGTTAAAGTCATGAGTTTAAGTAAAACCGTAATAATTATGTAAAATCAGATCATGAACTCGAATCGTAAACTTATAAGAGTTTAGTTTTATTAATAAATATGTGTTTCAAGTATGTATTTAAATAAGAAAATACAAAAAATAACAATAACTTAAATATATGTTAAATATGAATAGTTGATATTGAATATATCAACATTCATAACTTTATCAAACTCAATAAAGAAATTCCTATAAAATTTATATATAAATTCATTGAATATGGTCAAATAAAAATAATTAATAAGATTTAGATCAAGTTGACAAGATTATGTTGTAAGGTAGGAACGTATAAACGGTAAACACGGTGTGTAAATTCGTGAATTTAATCAAGTTTATAACTAATACGAATTTAAACGTCTCATAACACATTTTGGTTAGGTAAAAACAGTAAAATCAGAGAAACAACTAGTGAGTTTGACAATAATTGTTGCTGGCACCATAAAGTAAATGCACATAAATTTTAAAAAATGGAGAAATTTTGACACAAAACCCTAATACTATTAAACTTTTGTTACTTTTTAGCTTTATAGGCCCCATTAATTAATTTTAAATTATTATTTTAGAAAAATTCGTTTAAGTTGTTTTCTTTCTCCTCTACCTCATCTCATCTTTTTCGTCCTCTTCCCTCTTTCCCCATAACGCATGAAAGCCAATTTGAAGCAAATTAATTATCGAGTGGGTTAAAGCCACTACAAATAATGCCGGAGAAGAGAAATCGAAATGAGCCACAAGAGTTTACGGTGGGCTCATTATTGATGGACCAAACAACAAGTATGTCATCAGTGAAAACAATAAGGGTGATGAAGGAGGGAGTGACGAATCTATTTATTTGTAAGGTTTTATAAAGAAATTATAAGTATTTTTATCACGACTTGGTTATATTTATAGGTCAAATGAACTAATAGGATATCTATGTTATATGTGTAATAGATAAAATGTTACGTAATAGTGAAGTCAGTAAAATTCTAGAAGGCTTGGATAAGCAAATAAAACTAGAGCTAGTAATATGGGTGGGCCCGTCGGGTTCGGGCCGGGCCCAAAAAATCCCGTCAAAAAACGGGACGGGCTCAACAAAACCCGTTTTGAATATGGGCTTGATTTTTAGGCCCGGACCATATTGTTCGGGTTTCGGGCGGGCCCAAAAAAACCCATTTTAAGCCCCCCTTTTTTATCACTTTTTTTCCTTTCTTCGAATGAGCCCCCCGAGGACCGAGGTTTTATAATACAAATATACAACACAAGATAATAAATTCAAATTCAAGGTCTTAACACATTACAAATAACAAAAGTGATAGTAAAACATAGAACATATTGTTCAACTTCAAATATTCCAAAATAGAGCAAATCCCTGAACATCAATGATCAACAATTAATCAATGTTAAGAAGATTTGAACTTGAAGCATTGTCTGAAGCAATAAGAGTATATTGAGCCTGAGCATTCTCACATTACTCTGGTACATCTACCATTGTTGGAACAAAATAGAGGCACGTCAATAGTCATAATTACAACATATGATAAAATAGAATGTGATAAATGAATAAATATAAATAGTCTACCATCGATATCCTTCTCTGTAGGGAAACCAAGCATCCAATTACGAGTACACATAAGGGATTGAACATTATCGGGAAGAAGAGAACTCCTATATTTTGTGAGAACTCGTGCACCAATACTAAATGCCGATTCACTGGCCAGTGAGTGAGAGATCAGCGGCGTGCTCGTGAGAGTAAGATGAAGGATAGTAAGTGAGGAAGTCAGGAAGGGAAATGTATTAGACTATTAGGGTTTAATTTGATTTTGTTTTAAAATAAAAAAAAGAAAGAAAAAAGGAAAATGGGTTCGGGTTAGCCCACGGATTTAACGGGTTAGCCCGTAATGGGCTCGGGCTTGACGGGTTCGGGCCCAAAATACCCATTTTAATATGGGCCCTATTTTTTAAACCCATAACCATATTTTTTTTACGGGTTTCGGGTTGGCCCACGGGCTTGGGCCCATATTACCGGCTCTAAATAAAACAATGATTGAGCAATGACTTGGCATAAAAGAATGAAGGATAAGATACTCATTAATGAGAAGAGAATTCTGGAATTAAAAAAATATGTATTTTAAGGAATCAAAATGAGGCAAAAAAGGAAACAAATTGCTAAAGAAAAACACATTCTATACAGTACGTAAAAAGGAAAGAAGGTAATGACTTACTGAGTGATGAAACATTGTATAACACCCCAAATTTTAGAAAATAGAAAATAAGGAATTATTTAAAGTTTTAAAATATTACTAAAATATTAAAGAGCATTAAAAATGAATTTATGATATTTAGGCATTTTCAATAACTTTGAGGCTTATTTTCTTTAAGAAACAGAGAAATAATTAGAAGATAATACTTAATTTGGAGAAAAGAGATAAAATTTGATTTGGAAAAAGGGATAATAAGGATATAGTTGAAGTCTTAGAAAGGTATTTAGGAATTAAAAAGCCTTATAACTAAATTTATGAGGCCGGGTATATTTTTAATAATTTTTAAGGTTTATTTTCTTTATTAGTTAAGAAAAATAGTTAGGAGATAAATTTAAATAAGGGAATATTTAGAATCTTGGGGTATTGGTTATTAATTAAAAAGTCTTATAAATAAATTTAGAAATTAAAGCATATCTAGATAAATTATTTTGGGGACAGATTTAGGTCTATTTCTAAATGATAATGGTAAATAAAATTATGAATTAAGAGGAAAATAGGAAATAGGAAATGAAAAATACATTATTTGCCCCTAGTTAAAAATATCCTCAATTATAAGAGGAAGAGTAAGATAGTAAAATACATGTTAAGAAAAAAATATCAGTGTTACCTTTTAATATTCAGCACCCACGTGTCCTTCTCACTGTTTCTATTCTCATCTTATTCCTTCTATTCCTCTGCCTTCACACATACACACACACACACACACTTGAAAATACTCCCTCAGACCTTGACGCCTTCCTTCTCTCATTCTCCTCCATCTGCAATTGGCAGAAAACAGCAGGAGAAGTTCAAGGGGCTTGGGTACGCTTCAGGTAAGCTCTCCCTTTCTGCTTCTGTTTTCTTCGAGCCGATTCTTTAGCGAAGTGGGGGGGAAGAACCTGAGTTTTTATGAGGTTTTTTAAGACTTCTGAATTCATAGAAATAATCCTTGAATCTTGTTTTTGATGATTTGGGTACCGATTTTGGAAAAGAAATTGAAATATGTTCGGATTTTTCCATAAATTCCTCTCATGTCACTGTTCACCTGAAGCAAAATTGGGATTCTTGGGAGTTTCTCGTTTTGGAGCTTAATTACCTATGATTATTGGTAAGTCTAAGCTCATGAAATAGATTATATGAGGATTTTGAAGATTGAGGAATTTTGAATAATTTCTCCGTCTCCCCTGTTCTGCGAATCTGTTGGGTTCAAGAGGAGGAAATTTTGTAGAATATGCATGTATGAATTGGAAGTTAGAAGAAGTGGTTTGGACGAAGTTTAGATTGTTGTTCTTGTTCTTTCCTATTCTTGTTCCTCCTGTGCTGGCCGAGCTTCACCCCCTTTAGTGATGCTTGATTCTTGTTCACATTTCCCCTGCTCTTGTTCTATTCTTGTTCCCTGTGCCGCCGATTTTTGGGGCATTAAAGATGTATGCTTTTGTGATTTGTCGCTTAGCTTCAGTTGGATTTTGCTCCTACTGTTCCTGTTTCTATTCTGCTTGGCCGAGATTGAAGAGAGAAAAAGAATGGAATTTTGAAAACTATAATACTTGGCGTCTCATCCCTATGAAATTTAACGAATGGAGGTTTAGGAATTCTTATTATTTTTGCTTCTCTGTTCTGTTGGTCCAGAAACATAAATTTGAGTTGACATTTTGTCTTGCCCTGAAATGTGAATTGAAATTGTTTGATGATAAAAGGATACTGGTTGTTGTAATGGATTGTGGTTGGTTGAGTATTGCTTCCTTTGCTTCCCAGTTCTTGCTCTGGCCTTGGATTATTGGCAAGAAGAAGGAGAATGTTTTGATGTTAGTTAATAGGAATTAAGAAAAGTAAGGGGTTGAAATGGTTGTCCTTTGATTTGTTGAATTTGATTTGAGATGTAAAGTGAATTGGAATTGTTGGTTGAAGGTTCCAACTCTTGTTGATGGATGAGTGATGTTGGTTGGGGATGTTGGTAGCAAATGTAGCAATTATAGGTTCTGCTGGCTTATTGGTAAAGAAAGTAGAAAGAGTGATTTTATTTATATTTTCTTGTTTTGTTAGGCGGGTGCCAATGGAGGGAGAAAGGAACTAGTTGGTATTGATGGTATGATTGGAAATATTGTAGACATAGCTATTAATTGAAAATGATATTGCTTGGTGGAAATTAGTGTTGGGATTAAAAGATTGGAGCTTAAAACCCAAAGGAAAAGTAATTGAATTAAAAAGAATAACTGATAAGTAAGGAAAGTAAGTTAATTTAAAATAACAAAGAGGTTCTTATGTTATACTCTATGTATATGAATTGTTGGTGAATTCAAGCTGAGATTTTGTTTATTGTTGTTACTTGTGATTTAATGTTGGTTTTCTGATTATTTTTCTACGTCATTCTGATTTCTTGTTATAGTATTGATGAATAATGGTATTAGTTTAGTGAGAATGAAGTTTAGTTAGATGAGAGGTGTGAACTAATGATTGTTCTTTGAATTGGTTTGGTAACTGGGTTATGTAAGTTATGCCTAATAATAAATGAATCCGAAAGGAGAGGAAAGAATAATAACTTGTACTATAAAGTATGAAATAAGTAAGCTCTTATAGTTTAGAAGTTTTAGTTTTAATTAAATAAAAGTTGTGTTACTTTGCTTCATTATGTTGCAATCTTAAGGAGGTATAGTATGGATAAATATAAATTAATATTGTTAACTAAGTTAAATGAGGGGAGCTTAAAGTTTAAAGAGAAGTTAATTAGAGATTTATGAATAATTAACTAATGATTAGAGATTTCATATGTTTAAATAATTATTATGAATATAATTAAAAACTTCTAGCTTTTCTGTTGGGTATGAGTATTTAATTTTTGGAGTGTATGACTAGTAGATCGATTGTTGTGTGAAGAATTTAGAGATTAGTAAATAACAATGGTTGAAAGTTTATAATTGTTTAATTGAATTATTAGTTGATGATATTATTCTGAAAATGAAATTCCTATCTCATCCTGTTTGGATTGTTATATTTGGATACCTAAAGGGTGAGTAGACTTTTAAGTACAAAGTAAGTAGTTGTATGGTCTACTAAGAAATTTAGAAAGTAAATTGAAATAAAAAGATAATTGATTGATAAGGAATGCAAGTTGAATTTAAAATAGTAATGACATTCTTATATTCGTATGGTATGAATACAAACTTATGATTGTACAATGTTGATTGATGATGGTATGATTAACCATTTATTTAGAAACTAAGATTTAATTATATTAAAGATAGAAATGGGGTAGAGTTATAGGAATGTGAGAAACGTTTGATTATTATACCTAAGTTTAGATATTAATATATTATTTTATACTACAAATATTTATAGGATGTGATAGTGGGATCGAATCCCTAGAATACGGTGAAAGGCAGGAGTACAATAAAGAGTAAGCTCAGGATACAGGTAGCAGTTTATTTCATTACAGTAAAAGAATTGCATGTATTATTTTGTAATATTTGCTTCAAGTTTACATTATGCATGAAGGTGATAATCCTTGTTAATTCCTACATAGCAGTTTATGGAATATTCCAGGCTTAGGTGGTTCGCTACCCCTTTGCCAAATCAGTTTAGTTATAGCTTTAAATGCTATAATGAGAAGTCCTGCAGGTAGAATCACCACTAGATAACAAATATATTGTTGATAGTGGCTGGTAGAGCATGTAGCGCAGGAAGTATGTATAATTGTGTTAATTGTTCAGGTTTATGAAATATATACATGACAATGCTAGCATGACAATATATGTTAATGAAAGAAACTGCTATTGGGATTTTCAATCTCACCCCTTCCCCAAACATTTTCAGTACGCAGGATGGGAGAAGCTAGCTGGGGAAGAAGATTAGATGAAGGAATTAGGATTATAATTTGAAAAGTAAGAGGCAGTTAAATATTTTAGTAATCTTATTGTATATGTTGTAAAATTAAATTATTAAGTTAATAATAGAAAGCATAGATAATAGAATTATATAAATTGTATAAAGGAATTTAAATTTCTTAAGTATTATGAATCATGAATAGACCCCCTAAGAGGGTTAATGTACTTTTAATTGTCTTATGAACCACTCTATTTTAGACAAATTTTTTAAATTATTCAATTTGTCCGAAAAGCCCATTTCAATAGAAAGCATATTAGTGTAATGTTTGAAAAGAAAAGTTTTAAATTTATTCGTATTTTTGGGCTTTCGGAACTGAAATAGTGGTTGTAATTCAATTAAAATAATATAATATAGTAGTAAAAATCCAGGTGTTACACATTGCACAAGTGAGTTCTTTTATTCTTTTGTTATTGACTTATTCTTGTGTATGCGAACAAATTGCCAGATATATATGCTGTGTGCAAATTCTAACAACACCCAAGAAATTCTATGTGAATTTCTCCACATAGGGAATGCCCTAATTTGTCTGTGTGACTGTGTGCTTATAAATTTATGATAATATCTGTGCAGTTTCCTCTCATGTTATTTTATATGTCAGGATTTAAAATATTTTTCTGCTTAATAAGCAGCTGAGCATTATTTGTTGAAACTCTTGTTTTATCACTCATCTTCATAATGCTTCATATGCTAATGACCAAGGATGAAATTCTGATTGAGTGGGCACGAATAGGTGAATACCAAATCATCCAGAATCTCCACATCATTACCACAAATCCGATGGATCCACCAACGTACAATCTGCATCAAAGTCTCTTTATTTTTCCTAAGTTTTTCTATCCAAATGAAAATGAATGCGTTCCTCCTAAGGACGATTAGCAACCATTCCACCAGAAACTGTTGATCCCAGAACGAGCAACTAGCACCAAATTAGGTCATAGAATATATTATAAGTTTTTAGTTTGGGTGTGGAATATATTAAATAAAGTCTTATAATATAGTGTGTTCTATAAAATAAGAATATTAAGTTTACGGTACGCATCTTTTTCATTTAAAATATAGGAATAAATAAAAGTGACATGTTATTTATATCTTTTGTTAGTATACTCATGTGTTGAATGAAAGTGTGTATATATATATAAATAAATATAAATATAAATAGATAAATATATAAATATATA
The DNA here is from genome assembly GCA_037074515.1 of Mimosa bimucronata. NCBI lineage: Eukaryota > Viridiplantae > Streptophyta > Magnoliopsida > Fabales > Fabaceae > Mimosa > Mimosa bimucronata. Next base: position 9,001,093 of record CM073443.1, on the reverse strand, counting down.
CACATATATATATTATAAATACGTATATTAATAGATAAATATATATAAGAATAAATAATTCTTTATGCTTGTGCCGGATTATCCTACTATTTAGGATAATATTTAATTGCTATTTAATTTGTTAAAATTTATTGCTTAAGTATTTGTTATTTAAATTAAGCACCACCTAGATATTAGGAGTTTGAATATGCGCATAAAAAAGTGCTGAAATAAAATAATTAAATACATATATTAGGGAATTACATAGGAAGAATTTTAAACAACTATACGTCTAAGAGAAAAACAATAATGTTAATAATAAGTAATAATATAAATCTGTTATTGTTCTATTCTTAAGTTAAGGTCAAAATAAATGAGCGAGGGAAAGTGGGAGAGAGCAGTTTCTCTCTGTTTTTCTTTCTACATTCTATCAACCTTTTTCATCGTATTTCCTTGCTTTCTTCTTGTTAATGTCCTTTATCTCGGTGTTCTTATTTGTTTCATCTCTATCATGGCTTCTGCACGTGTGAAGCTTCCATTTCCTACCTTGAAGAATATAGCATACCGCAAAAACCACTTCCTGTTTCTTCAGATATTTTCTGGTCAAAATATTCATGCCTTTAAACTTAATGCTTTGATTCAAATCCATTGGCAGTTATATGGTCAAATTATGGTTGTTCAACATCATTTTAATTGCTTTGTGGTTTCATTTTGAGGATTCAAGGGACTATTCATATATTTCAAAACAGGGATCATGGTTGCTTTTGGGATTTCTCTGTGCTATTTATCCATGGAAAGAAAACTTCTCTTTGCCACAGATATCATTCTCCCATGTTGATGTCTGGGTTTCTGTTTAGGATCTTCCATTGGAATATTATTCAGAGGAAACTACAAGATTCCTGGCTTCTTTCTTTGGAGAATATATTGGTTATGATCCTCTCAATTTTAAGAGATACCATGGTTTTCGATTTAAAATTCAAATGGATTATAATTCTCATCTAAATCGTTTGCCGACATTCCTCTTATCTTCTGGTGATTTCTTGGATATCAGTTTCTTTTTTGGGCATGTAGATAAAGTCTGTAAGCTTGTGGGGCCCTTGGACACTCAAAGTTAATGTGTTTGGAAAAGTTTGGTAGCTGTTACGATTCTTTTTGTCTTTTCCAATTGAAAATGAAAGGGCCAATTCCAAAACTCAGACAAAAGCTTTACTTCTTATTTGGGCCAATTCATCCAATATGGGCTTGGATAATAATTGCTTCTCCCCTTCTGAAGGTCACTATAAACGAAAGGGATTTTTTGACTTGGACCCAGCTTATTCAGGAAAAAAGGCAAGGTTTGAACAGACTAATTTCCATACCAGTCAGTTTGATGGTCACGACATTATTGGGTTATCATCTGAGGTGCCCTCTCAATATGTTACCAATCAGATGCAGCAAAATTTAAAGTTCAATATCCCTTGCAAGAGAAAGTTACAGCATCCTCATCATCTTTTCTCTTCCCCAACTAAACGATGTCGTATAGTTGACACTAAGGATTTGGGGGATCATGCTTTTCATCTTGAGATGGATATGCCATCTTGTCTTTCTGCTATAATTCAAGATGGTCTCTTCAGTTCAAGAACTACTTTGTCCACTAAGGTTATCTTTAATTATTTGGGATATGTGAAATTTCACTCTTCTTACACTAGCAAGTTTCTTACCTTCATTGTCTTTAAGGATAACCTACAACAAGCCTTTCATTTAGAAGTTTTAGAGAAAGAGCGACATCAAGGTTTCACTGGACGTGAACGTCAAAGAGACTGGGCTATTGAGGAAGTCAGGTTTAATAAGCCAAGGTTAACATCCAATTTTGTTGTTTATTTTGATTTATACCAGGACGATGAGAATTGGAATCCACTTAAGTTTGCTGTTGCTAGAAAGAAAGTTTCTCCACGTCATCTTATAAGAAGGAAAAGGATATGTCCATGGAATGATGATCCTTCTAATGATCTGGGTTCTGACGGAGCTTCTGCCAAAAAGCTCTGTACAAGCACATGATTCTGGAAGGGGCCTCTAAGTTATCCGGCAGCCACTTAGAGGTCTATCTTATAGTGCTGCAGTTGTGTGAAGGTTCATCAGATTAGGGGGACTTCGTGCTATTGAAGTTTCATCCGTTCCTATTTGCAGCTATCTATTATTTGGGTTTTTAGTATGTGTCTTATATCTTTGTTCTGCTTGTTTTAGAATTTGAATTCCAACATACAATCATGATCACGTTTTATATTGATGGAATCTTTGAGTTCTGCAAATGTCGTTATAGTCTTTATGGGACTTCCAGCTTAGTGTTGGATTTAAGTCCTTTTCTTTCAAATCCTCTTTGGGTAGATGCATGTTTTTCCTCTCTTGAGAGTGAAGTTAGTGGCATAATCTTTATCGACTTTATGTTGATGGCTTTATCTATATACGACATTACAGTACCAGGGTTTTCCATACAGTGTATTGCTTGGTCATGTTCTCATATTGGAATTTTGGATTTATGCTTGTGTTTGGGTGTGTTTGTTAACAATTGTAGTTTCTCTAGGTTTGTTGTTACGTATTATGAGTGTGTTGTTGGTTCCTATGCAACTAGCTTAATGTAGCCTTACTTAATATTTAATATATTTGATCATTTTATCAAAGAAAAAATGTCAAAATAAATTAAAAAAAGGTTGAAATCTCTTAGGCTTTTTTTTTTACCTAAAAATCTCTTAGGCTTGAAACTATCAAAATTATGTCTAAACTTTTTTACATATATACGTTCAAGAAAAAAATCATTTGAAAATAGTTGGGATTTTACATTTGGTATCACAGAGCAAAATGATACTAAAGAAAGTAAGAATGAAGTTTTCCATGAATGTGTGTGTATGTGCGTGTATATATATATGAAATAGGTTTCATATAATTGAAATTATTTATTTATATATTTATATATATAATACATGATGGTATTGTAGAAAAATTTAGGTGTATTTTTTTTCATTCTGATTTTTATGTTTAGGATTAGGACTCTGGAACAGTGAAATGGGTTGTTTAGATTTAATTTTGGTTGACCTTTCTTAAAAAAAATTAAAAATTTAACATCACATGCTACGCTCCGTTTTGTCTTTAGATGAAAACTGTTAATACCCAACTTGTTATTCTTAGTAAAAAAACAATATGTTATCTTTTCTTTGGGTGAACACTGACCTTATCTCATTAGTAACATATTTTTGAATGGTGGTTAGAATCTTATTTAATTTAGTTGAGCTCACCTATGTATGAAAGTGAAGATTAATTTGGGTCTCCCCTCATGAAGTGTCCCATGGATTATGGGGGTAAATGTTGTAATATAGATGAATGTGTAAAGCCCACTTTGTGTTCAATAATAATACATATTTATAAAATATTTTGCTGTGCAGAAAAATGACACCAGAAGGAAGGAAGCAATCTAATAATATTGAAGGACATAAGGGCAATAATATATTAAGTGCTATTGAGCAAATGGCCACTGCCATACCTAAATAGATCAGAAGCAACTACTAATGCAATAAGAGAATAGACTGCGGTCACGACTCATCTAGCTTAAGTACTTCGAGGGCCTGAATATGAACACATAATTCCTGAAGAGAGCGAAGAAATAGAATCAGACCAAGAGATTCCAGTTGTAAGAAACCAAAACATCCCAAACCTCCTAGCTTGAAATATAAAATCCTATAGTGAATTTAGAAAAATCAACCTACCATCATTTTGAGGAGAATACAACCCGACAATAGTTGATGAATGGTTGGAACAAATAGAAAAGATATTTGAGGTTTTAGGGTGTAGGGTTGATTAAAAGGTTTCTTTTACCACTTATATGTTAATAGGAGATGCTTATGATTCGTGGAAAGAAGTTAAGAGGGCAAGGGAATCATATCAAATAACATGGGAGGGGTTTAAGACTACTTTTCTAGATAAATATTTTCCACAAAATGTTAAGAATGAGAAAGAATAGATTTTCTGCAACTTTCCCAAGGAATGATGACAATAGACTAGTATGTAGCTAAGTTTGAATTACTCTCCAAATATTGATCTTGTTTGCTTAATAACCCTGACAAAACTTGGAAAGCTAGAAAATTTGAGGCAGGTTTGGGATGGGATGTCCGTCAAGCAGTTATTGCCTTAGAAATTAAAAAATTTTCAGCTTTAGTAAATAAGTGCCGAGTAGTTAAAAAATATCTTAAAGAAAAAGATACGGAGACTCACAAGAATAGAAACCATTGGGAAAAGAATAAAAATGTGGGAATAAAAAGGAAAAATTTCGAACAACCTATAGGCAAAGAAAAAGGGAATGGATTTCATTTTTCTTGTAATAAGTGTGGTAAATTTTATGGGAACCAACCCTGCCATAATGGGCAGAAAGTATGCTATATTTGCTAAAAGCCTGAACACTTTGTAGGCAGTTGTCCTCTAAACCAGAGGAAAACTCTAGAGGAGCCTACTTTAGCTCAGAAACCAGTAGCAAAGGGGCGATTCTACACTATAAATGGAGAAGATGTCAATAAGTCCTCAAACCTGGTTCAACTTATTTGTTATATATATGATATTCCACTAGCTATTACTTGTGTAAAAAAAGTTAAATCTACCTATATCAGAACTGTCATGTAAGCTCCGTAGCTTTATGGCCACAGGAAAGTAAATTGATAGTAACTTGGTTTGTCTTAATTGTCATAATGAAATTGATAATAATTGCTACATTGCACATTTTGTTTGTTTACCTTTAAAGAATTTAGATTTTTTTTCTTTTGGTATGGACTGGCTAACTCAAAATAAAGTTATAATAGATTGTGCTTGAAAGCTGGTAACCTTTCCTTCAACCCATTACTCCACCTTAAATCATCTTATTGATTATCCTTAAAACATAAATATTGATGAAGAAAGAGTGAAGGATAAATTAGGAATTGAAGCAATACACATAGTCAGAGAATCCTTAGATTTTTTTCCTTCGGATATATCTACCCCTCCACCTGAAAGAGAAGTTAAGTTTTCAATAGATTTAATTCTAGGAATTAGACCTATATCCATTGCACCATATATAATGTCTCCCTTAGAGCTTAAAGGGCTAAAAACCCAAATAGAGGATTTATTAGAAAATAAATTTATTCGATCTAGTGTTTCACCTTGGGGAGCCCCTGTCTTATTTGTTAAAAAGAAAGATGGAAATTTCCGACTATGTATAGATTATAGGCAATTAAACAAAGTAACTATCAAAATAGGTATCCACTTCCAATAATAGATGACCTTTTGGATAAGTTAAAAGGGGCCTTCGTTTTTACAAAAATTGACCTTTGATCTAGATATCACCAAATAAGAGTCAAGGCAGATGATACATATACCTAAGATGCCGTTAGAACTCATTATGGGCACTATGAATTTTTAGTAATGCCTTTTGGATTAACAAATGCTTTAGCAGTATTCATGGACTACATGAACCGAATTTTTAGGCCTTACTAAGACCAATTTATTTTAGTATTTATTGATGATATCCTCATTTATTCCAAATCAATCGATGAACATAATAAGAACCTTCAAATAGTTCTCCACACCTTGAGAGAGAAAAAATTGTTTGCTAAATTTGAAAAATGTGATTTTTAACATAGTAAAGTGAAATTCTTAGGTCATATTATATTAGGTGAAGGAGTATTAGTAGATACCGATAAGTTAAAGGTTGTACTTGAATGGAGGCAGCCTCAAACTGTTACTAAGATAAGATGCTTTTTAGGATTAGCAGGCTATTATAGAAGGTTTATCCAAGGATTTTCACAAATAGCCTTACGTTAACAAAACTAACCCGAAAGGGGGTTCCTTTCACATGGAATTCTGAGTGTGAAGTAAGCTTTAAAACTTTAAAAGAAAAATTAACCACTTCCCTAGTGTTAGTTTTACCTAATCCTTAAGAAAATTTTGAGGCATATAAAGATGCTTCTAAGAAAGGTTTAAAATTTTAAAATTTTGGCATGAAGGACCCAAAATATGAGAGATAAGAAAGAAAATTTTAGAGGAAGGACACAAAAGCAAATATACCATCCCCCTGGAAAAAGGAAATTGCAGAATTTCTGTATAAGTGTTTAGTATGCCAAAAGGTTAAAATAGAACATCAAAAACCTTACGGATTACTTCAACCATTATCATCAATCCCAGAATGGAAGTGGGACCATATTACTATGGATTTTGTGGTAGGTCTTCCTAAAACAAAAATCGGAAAAGATTCAATTTGGGTAGTTGCTGGTCGACTAACCAAATCAGTACATTTTATACCAATTAAAATAAATTATTCTCTTGATCAACTTGCTCAATTGTTTGAAAAAGAAATAGTAAGACTACATACATGGAGGACCTCTAAGTATCATTTCTAATAGAGACCCTAGATTTACATCTAGATTTTGGGGAGCTTTGCAAGAAGCTTTTGGTACAAAATTACAATTCAGTACTGCATATCATCCCCAAACAAATGTCTAATCGGATCACACCATTCAAACCTTAGATGATATGCTTAGAGCTTGTAATTTTGAGCAAGAAGAAGATTGGAAAAAATATACATCATTAGTCGTAGGGGTGTTCATGGGACGGGACAGGAACGGGATGACCTTATCCCATCCCGTCCCGTCAAAAGGCATATGGGATGGATTTCTTGTCCCATGTCCCGTCCCGTTTGTATTTTTTTAAAATAAAAATAAAAGCCAATTTTCACAGGAAATATATGAGTCCAGTATTGCAACGAAAAATTTGACTACAAACTTTTACAAAATACTATTATTCTAACAATTTTTGTCTTGACAACATAATAAACCATAATCAAATTGAACATATAATAACAAAAACACATATAAATTAAGTCTAAAAGAAACTTTCATATTAATACATAAACTTTAAATTAAAAACATGTCTTTAAGACTTTAATAAGATCCACATTCCATATGAGGCTTTGTTGTGCCACACATTCCTGATTCCCCCATTTCTTTGCCACAAATATGATGTAAAATATAATGCATGTTATTATTCACATGTAAGGCGTGATAATTTGAATGTATAGAGAACAAGTATTTTGATGCAAATGAAACTAGGATATGTAATATGGACACACAAGTTTTTTTGAGCTATGTACATTTTGAAATTAGCTTTTGGTAAGGGTACTGATGTAAATAAAAAATATTTGTTGTGCTACACTCGTAAGTATGGACATGTTGGGCTATGTAAAATTTACAATATATATATATAATACTAACGGGACGGGACGGGAATGGGACGACCCCATCCCGTCCCGCGCCCCAAAACAAGCAGGATCAGAACGGGAAGAGCGGGACGGGAAATTTTTGAACACCCCTAATTAGTCGAGTTTGCATACAATAATTACCAACAAACTCCTCCCCCCTTTACTGCAACCCGCCGAACAAAACAAGAAAGAGAAGAAATTTCTCATTCAAACATAACTTCATCATTTATTTTAGTGCATTATAATTTTCTACTCCCAAATAATCAACACTAACCAAGAAAATACTACATGGTTCAAAACCAATTTACATTCATTTCAAATACTCTACTTCTATTGACATTAACATCATACTACTAGCACAATTACCAGGAAAACTAATGTTGTTTACTGGCTTCAAACAATTTTCAGAATTATTGAAATTGCTCACATACTACCGTTCAAATATATACCACTACAATAATTCATTCATCTCAGTTTTCCACCAAAGCTCAAACTTGCTGCCACCTTAAAGCACAACAAATAATCCTGCTCATCCTTCTAAAACACAATGAAACAGATATGGCCACACAAACTTATCCCTTGAACAACATTTAGCTTTGAACCCATCACCGAACAGAAAATCCTACGGCTTCAGCCCAATGAGAACCCAAGTCATCATGGCTCCAATCGGAGAAACAGAGGCTAGAACATAGACTCACTTCCCAACTAAATTCAAGCTTGATATCAACCAAACCTCCTCCTTTCAACATGCTCAAAAAGCACCCAACACAAACAAAAAGATACAAAATTTTTGGACCCAATACAGGGGAGAAATCGGACAGAACACAAGCAAGAATTGGTCAACTCAAAAATTACCATAACACAACATGCAAAAGCAATACATTCTTTCATTCCTAATCTCAAATTCATTGAAGCATTAATTCTTTCTTCTTGCCGTCAACAGGGCTGAACAGAGGAAGGAAAAAAAATAAAGGATTTCAAACACTTCAGGAAATCGAACATGCATTACTCCCTATAAGCTTAAACTCACTAATAATCATGATTAATTTAGTCTTAAAGCAATGAACACCCCTAAATCAACTGAATTGGCTTCGGATGAACAGTAACAGAAATGAAAATCTCAATTAGAGCAAAGCATCAACGAAGAGCAGAGAAAAGAGAACAAGAATTTCAACATGCAAGATTCACATTATTGCTCCCTACTCTTAAATTTGTCATTTCCGAAATTTCAGCCCCTCATGCCCAACGGGTTCGAATGAAACAGGGGAGGAAGGAAGAAAAATCCAAGAATCCCAATAACTTCACAAATCAACATGCATTGAAATCTATTAACTCAATCTTACTTCTAATCAGGCTTAATTAAATTTTAGTTCAGTTCTCACCCAAAATCACCATAAACGGCAACGGGTGAATAGTGACTGTGAGAAGGAAGCTTGGAATTCCGGTCAAAACTCCTTGAGAATTTAAATTTATTTAAGGAAACGAAGTATCTAAACTCTAGCTTTGATTTGATCAGTTTAAAACTTCCGAAAATCCAAAACCCCCAAATCGGACCTCCTCACAAACCACTCAAATCAGAAAAATGAAGTGTAGAAATGAAGAGAGAGGACTCGCCTGATGCCAAATCAGGTGTTGCATGCGTCTTTGGAGATCGAGTTCGTCGAAAATGGCTTCCTTGGTCGCTGGGAGCTGCGTCGCCGGTGAAGAGAAAATGGAGAGGATAAGAGGAATGGGAAAATGAAGAATGAGAGAGGAAATGTGATGGTTCTGCGATGGAGGAGGAGAGGAAGGAGTATATATTAATTTTAATTGAGTAATTTTACCATTTTGTCCTTCAGACTATTACTCAAGATATTTTCCCACCAGGGACAGATATGGTCATTTTCATTTTCTCTTTTTCATTATGCCCTTCTTTGCAAAGTTTAATTACTATTTCCTTTCCAATTTAATCTGAATTAAGTCCCAAAATAATCCTTCTAGATATGCTTTAATTTCCAAATTTATTTGTAAGACTTTTTAAATAACAAACAATATCTCAAGGTTCTAAATATTCCCTTATTTAAATTGATCTTCTAACTATTATATTTTTTTTTCAACTATTAAAGAAAAATGAGCCTTAAAAATTATTAAAAATACGCCTGGCCTCATAAATTATTTATAAGGCTTTTTAATTTCTAATTGCCACCCCAAGACCTTAAATAAATCCTTATTTTCTATTTTCTAAAATTTGGGGTGTTACACTGTGTGCAGATTCTAACAATACCCAAGAAATTCTGTGTGAATTTCTGATTAATTATGGATCCATCTAGGGGATGCCTTAGTTTGTCTGTGTGACTGTGGGTGCTTAGAAATTTATGATAATATCTATATAGTTTCCTCTCATGTTATTTTGTTTGTGCAGGATTTAAAATATTTTTCTATTTAATAAGTGGCTGAGCATTATTTGTTGAAAATTCTTGTTTTATCACTCACATCATCATAATGTTTCAGATGCCAATCACCAAGATCAAAATTTTGATTGAGTGGGCACGAATGTATAGGTGAACACCAAGTCATCCAGAATCTCCACATCATTACCACAAATCCGAGATGGATCCACCAGCGTACAATCTACCTCAAAGTCTTTTTATTTTTCTTGAGTTTTTCAATTCAAATGAAAATGAATGCGTTCCTCCTGAGGACGATCATGTGGCGTCACCATTAGCTATTGTTCCATTAGCAATCATTCCAACAGAAACTCCTGATCCCCAAAATGAGCAACCAGCACCAAATTAGATCCTAGAATATATTATAAGTTTTTAGTTTGGGTGTGAAATATATTACATAAAGTATTATGACATGGTGTGTTCTGTAAAATAAGAATACTAAGTTTACGGTATTCATCTTTTCCATGTAGAATATAAGAATAAATAAAAGTGACACGTTATGTATATCTTTTGCCACTCTACTCATGTGTTGAATGAAAGTGTGTGTATAATATAAATAAATAGAAATAGAAATAGATAATATATATTGTATAAATATGTATATGAATAGATAAATATATATAAGAATAAAAAATTCTTTATGTGTGTTGGATTATCCTACTATTTAGGATAATATTTAATTGTTATTTAATTTGTTAAAATTTATTCCTTAAGTATTTGTTATTTAAATTAAGCACCACCTAGATGTTAGGAGTTTGAATATGCGCATAAAAAATGCTGAAATAAAATAATTAAATACATGTATTAAGGAATTACATAGGACGAATTTAAAACAACTGTATGTCTAAGAGAAAAAAATAATGTTAATAATAAGTAATACTGTAATATAAAATTGTTATTGTTCTATGGGATTAAATATCCTTTTGTCTTATGAGTTATTGGCTAAGTATCATCTGGCACAAGTATTAATAAAAGGTATTTTGTATGCCAAACAAGTTTTAAAAGTGATCAAAATGGCTAACACTATCAGATGTGAGCTAACCGTCATTAGTCTCCTGCCACATGTAGACATGTCACTAGCTCACGTCATTTATTTTATGTGCTAGCAACACATGGACTTATTTTTTTCCTCTGGACCTGCAATTCTGCAAGTTTGTTCACTCTTTCCTTTCACCTTCTCCACTTCCAACAATTCTGCAAGTTTGTTCAGCCCAACAACATATGTCTAAGTGAATCACAACTGAGAATTGCTCCTTTGCCTTCCATTCCCTTGGATTCTTCTCCTGGGCTAGCCACATATTTCTGATCATACATATTTTGGATCTGAATCATTTTGTTTTCAGCACGATCTAAAGCAACCGACCTGAAAAAAAAAACTAACGCCTTTTCTTACTGTATTAATATTAAAATACTTTGTTTCTGTTCTCCACTCCAAATTTATCTACTACATAGAAGTAAAACTCCTTAGTTTCTTTTCTACTTGTTTGACACGTTATATCCACTAATTTTGACATATAAGTTATTTATGTGAATGCAGAATTTTAACTACCCAATATAATTCTGAAGTAACACTGATAAAGTGTTGGAGCTTGAATCATCTGAGAAATTTGAAAGAATGGGAAAATCAACAAGTAGGGAATGGACACAGATCTACGCGATCTACGGAATTGACCAATGGCAGACACCAATCTTCTTCTTATGTTAAGCCATACTCTTGGCCGTCCTCTCCATTCTCTACCTTCTATACTTCGAAGCCATCTGCATCATCTTTGAGCGAATCATAGGCTCCGACATGGCCCTCTTCTCCCTCTACCTCTTCTTCGCTACTGCCAACTCCTTCTACTCCGATGTCCCACTCCACTAGAAAATGGCCCACCACATCTTCTCTGCCGTCACAGATAATCTGCAAGCATGAAAAAATATGAACCCCGAAGCATATTTCATGGATTAAAGGTTCGAATCACGGTAATCTTATTCAGCCAGATCTTCACCACACCCAGGCTACGGCAGCTTGTCGACTGGAAAAGATCTCGCCTTGATGGTAGTCATGAAGTCATTTGTTAGAAGTGGAGAAGGTGAAAGGAGAGACTGAACAAAATTGCATAGTTGCAGGTTCAGAGAAAAAAGTACACGGCGGGTTGCCAGCATATAAAATAAATGAGGTGGACTAGTGACGTGGCCGCATATGGTAAGAGACTAATGGCGATTAGCTCACATCAGACAGAGTTGGCCATTTTGGCCACTTTTAAAACTTCTTTAACATATAAGATATTTTTTATTGATATTTATGTCAAATGATACTTAACCAATAGTTTACTGGCTACAATGACATTTAACCCTTGTTCTATGCTTAAGTTAACGTCAAAATAAATTAAAAAGAGGTTGAAATCTCTTTAGCATGAAACTATTAAAATTATATCTAAATTTTTTACATATACTTTCAAGAAAAAAAATCATTTGAAAATAGTAGGGATTTTACAATATGCATTAGAATAGGCATACTACAAGGGTAAATTTGTCATATTTAGTGTGAAATGTTGAAATTAATTTTTGAGTTAAGATGTAATATTACAAATGAATAATTGTTTCAGGAGCGTCCAGCACAAATAACTATTGGATGATGCAAATACAATAATAAATTTATAAAAAATAGAGCAAATTTACCAATGTTGTTAAATTGACTCCAAACATCCGTATATTTTATCGTTCAAAAAGTGGGACCAATGAAAAATAGACAAAATAAATGGGTGTTTTGGCTTATTAATGACATTGATAAAATTACTCTATTTTTTAAAGTTTATTGTTACATTTGCACCATCTAATAGTTATTTGTGCTGGACGCTCCTTAAACAATTGATAATTAGTAATATTGCATTTTAATCCTTAATTTTTAGGTAAATTGATACTCTCTATGTTTAGTTTTTATTGTAGGTACCAAAGAAGAATTACAAGAGGAGCCGTGATGACACTACTACAGAAATACTCTATTGCAGCGCTTGCAAAACGCAAGTGATGGGATATCTATAATATGACCTATACCAGCGCTTTTAAAAAAAAGTGTTGGTAAAGGTATAAGCATATACCAGCGCTTAAGCGCTGCTATAGGCCCCTGTGATTTAAATTTTCTTTAAAAAATTATCTAAAACCAATTTTAAATAAAATTTAAATTACAGGGGCCTATAGCAGCGCTTATTACGTAGTAAGCGATGCTATAGGCATAAATAGGTATTTTTAAATTTTCTTTCCTTTTTTAAAATGAATTAGTATTTTTAAAATTGGTTTTAGATATTTTTTAAATAAAATTTAAATGACAGGGGGCCTATATAGGCCTAAATATGTATTTTTAAATTTTCTTTCCTTTTTTAAAATCAATTAGTATTTTTAAAATTGGTTTTAGATATTTTTTAAATAAAATTTAAATGACAGGGGGCCTATATAGGCCTAAATATGTATTTTTAAATTTTCTTTCCTTTTTTAAAATCAATTAGTATTTTTAAAATTGGTTTTAGATATTTTTTAAATAAAATTTAAATGACAGGGGGCCTATATAGGCCTAAATATGTATTTTTAAATTTTCTTTCCTTTTTTAAAATCAATTAGTATTTTTAAAATTGGTTTTAGATATTTTTTAATTAAAATTTAAATAACATGGGGCCTACATAGGCCTAAATAGGTATTTTTAAATTTTCTTTCCTTTTTTAAAATGAATTAGTATTTTTTAAAATTGGTTTTAGACATTTTTTAAATAAAATTTAAATGACAGGGGGCCTATATAGGCCTAAATATGTATTTTTAAATTTTCTTTCCTTTTTTAAAATCAATTAGTATTTTTAAAATTGGTTTTAGATATTTTTTAATTAAAATTTAAATAACATGGGGCCTACATAGGCCTAAATAGGTATTTTTAAATTTTCTTTCCTTTTTTAAAATGAATTAGTATTTTTTAAAATTGGTTTTAGACATTTTTTAAATAAAATTTAAATGACATGGGGCCCTATAGCAGCGCTTAAGCGCTGCTATAGGCCTAAATATGTATTTTTAAATTTTCTTTCCTTTTTTAAAATGAATTAGTATTTTTAAAATTGGTTTTAGACATTTTTTAAATAAAATTTAAATGACAGGGGGCCTATATAGACCTAAATATATATTTTTAAATTTTCTTTCCTTTTTTAAAATGAATTAGTATTTTTAAAATTGGTTTTAGATATTTTTTAATTAAAATTTAAATCACATGGGGCCTACATAGGCCTAAATAGGTATTTTTAAATTTTCTTTCCTTTTTTAAAATGAATTAGTATTTTTAAAATTGGTTTTAGATATTTTTTAAATAAAATTTAAATGACATGGGGCCCTATAGTAGTGCTTAAGCGCTGCTATAGGCCTAAATATGTATTTTTAAATTTTTTTTCTTTTTTTAAAATGAATTAGTATTTTTAAAATTGGTTTTAGACATTTTTTAAATAAAATTTAAATAACAGGGGGCCTATATACCTAAATAGGTATTTTTAAATTTCATTTCCTTTTTCAAAATGAATTAGTATTTTTAAAATTGTTTTAGACATTTTTTAAATAAAATTTAAATCACATGGGGCCTATAGCAGCTCTTAAGCGCTGCTATAGGCCTAAATATGTATTTTTAAATTTTCTTTCCTTTTTTAAAATGAATTAGTATTTTTAAAATTGGTTTTAGACATTTTTTAAATAAAATTTAAATGACAGGGGGCCTATATAGGCCTAAATAGGTATTTTTAAATTTTATTTCCTTTTTTAAAATGAATTAGTATTTTTAAAATTGGTTTTAGACATTTTTTAAATAAAATTTAAATCACAGGGGGCTTATAGTAGCGCTTAAGAGCTGCTATAGGCCCCCTGGGATTTAATTTTTATATGTGACACAATTTAATAAAATACTAATTCATTTAAAAATACATATTTATGCCTATAGCAGCGCTTAAGCGCTGCTATAGGCCCCTGGGACTTAATTTTATATTGAAAAATATGTCAGACAATTTAAAAAAAAACATTGGCAAATTAAGAAAGGGCAAATATATTAAAAAAATACTTATTTAGCCTCCTAAGATTTAGAAATTAGATAAAAACAATTTGATATATACAATTTTAAATATCTGAAACAATTAAAAAAAACAATTTAGAGTTAGAGAAATTATCTTTGGACTCAAAATAAATTATATAAGGAGAAAACTCTTAGGAGAAAACTAAAGCAAATTTTTGGAATTAAAAAGAGGATTTTATCTTAGCTAAAAATATCTTGTTTGAGGGATTTTGGGCCTAGTAGTTTAATTTTCCTACCCCACTCTATTTTCTTTTTCTTTTTCCTTTTCTTTTCTTTCTTTTTCTTTTCTTTTCTGCCTCCCCTTGTTCCCGTGTCTCTCTCTCTTTCTCTCGCAGTCTCCGTCTCTCTCCCTCGTCTCTTCCTCTCCATCGTTCAGCCCAAGGGGCGGCAACGTCGTCGCCGTCAACGGTGATGGCGGCAGCGACGAGGGAAGCCACCGTGGCTCCCTCCATCTTCCCCGTTCCTTTCGTCTTCTTGTTCCCTGGTCCGTGCTAGTTCGAGGCAGATTAAGGAGAAATTGTGGTGGTTTTTGGGCGGTGTTTTTGGCGACTCCGGTGAGCTTCCGACGACCATGAACAATGGGTAAGCTTCCTAGCATCTCTTCCTTCCTATTGCTCATGGATTCTTGATTTTCGCAAATAGAAATTTCTAGGATTTGTTTGATTTTCGAATTTCTAGCTTGATTGGGGCAATTGCCTTGTGCTACATGTTTATTTAGACTACTTGATGATGGTTATGTGGTTAATTTGGCCCCATATGAGATTTTGCTTGCTCAAAATTGAATTAAGCTAAGTTTACGACAAGAAATCCTTTGAATTTGGGTTTTTGAGGTTGATTTATGAATTCTAGAGGGTTAGTGGAGTTCAACGATAATGTTGGTTGGAATTTTTTTGGTTAGATATTGTGTTGGATGGGAATTGGGAGCTTTGGGTGTCTAAGTAAAAGCTTAAGTGTTGATGTTTTCTATGTTGAATAAGGGAAAATGACTTAAATGATTTATGTGAGGATATTGGGTTATATTGGAATGGGTTAATGGTGAACTTTGTTCTAGAAGGATTGTGGAAATGTTTGGGTAGCTGTAGGAAATTGTAAGGTAAGAGAGAAAGGAAATTATATCTCTTGGGAGTTTATGTGAATTATGAATAAATTGGAGGTTCCAATATGTTAATTGTGATTAGTAATTAAATGTTTTCCTTTAGGCATGAATGGGATTGGATGGAATTTGAGTTTTTGATGGTTTAGTTATTTTATGTGAATTATTTTTTATGGTTTTGTAGTAAGCTGTTGCAATTTTCAAAGGATATGCTCCTCTTTGATGATGTTTTATTGTGCAAAGTATGATTGTTTTTAAACGTTCTTGATCATTGGTTGTATGCTCGAGTTAATTAGGACTTGCATGCTTTTAATTCTTAGCTTGTACTGCTGGTTTCCTAACCCTCTTACTATCTATTGATGTTAAGCACTTGAAGCAGACAGCATCGACATGGAAGTTGACTTGTCCAGTCTTGGAACTGTGAACACAATGTTTGCAGCTTTGTTCAGGTGAGTGTTTGGTTCAGTACTTTATTTTCAAATCTGTGTAACTATGGCTTATCTCTTATTTTATTTGAGTATAGCAAGCTGGGTGTCCCTATCAAGACCACCATTTCAGCTAATGTTCTTTAAGAACCTCTAAATGGTACAGCTACAATCAAACCCCTTCCAATTGGAACAACAGTTATTAGTTGAAAAGATTACTGCTTCCTTGCACTTTGTTGAACACCAAAAGTCTGTCCATTTTTACTTTGCTGATGACAGGTTTGAACTACAATTTCAATAACAAGCATACATAGCCGGACAAGTGTTCTTTATCTTCATTGATTTAGCATTTGAATGAAAAAATACAAGTACAAACATTTAGGTTCTCTTTAGAAATATATAGTATGCTTGCAATTTTTGCCGTTTTAACAGTGGGCATTCTGACTCTATAGATGAAACCTTAAGCATGAGTAAGTGATTTTGATTATGTAATTTCAAATATATGTTATTAGTATATAGTAAATATATTTGAGAGAGACTTTGATTTCTAGAATGTTTAGTGAATTTACATGTTTTAATTTACTTAATTCTCCATTGTTCTTTCTAATTTATTTAATTGTTTATTTTTCTCTAAGTATATTACCTTATAATATATAGGAGTTAATTAATTAGAATGTTTGCTTTAATGTATTTGATCTCTGGATAAATGGTTTTTGATGTATATATGTTTTAGAAATGTCTGTAATTTCTAAATTGATGCAGGAATAAAAATTAATTTTTTTAAAAAAATAATACCTATAGCAGCGCTTATTAAGCGCTGCTATAGGTATTATTTTTTTTTAAAATAAATTACCTATCGCAGCGCTTAAGCGCTGCTTTAGGTCACCTATCGTAGCGCTTAACAAGCGCTGCGTTAGGCTTATTAGCCTATAGCATCACTGGCTATTGCAGCGCTTATAAGCGCTGCTATAGGGCCAAATAAGTGCTGCTATAGACATTTTCTGTAGTAGTGTGAAGGCACGATATCAAAAGAAGATATTGTAACTTTTATGAAGATATTGGGTCTCGATTTCCTATATCTAGTTGGTTTCTCCTAGTCTGACCTAAACCTCTATAAATACTTCATCTTAGGTCAAAAATAAGATGATTTTGGCTATTACAAACCCTAATTTCTCACAAACTTTTTTCACTCCATCTCCATCCCCACTCTTCCTCTTCCATCTCTCCATCTCCCGTTAGTGTTTCCCTAAAGTGATGGAAGAAGGCTAACCTCTTAGCATAAATGGGAATTAATAGCTAAATTCTAAACTCTTAATTCTTTGTATTGCTTATAATAGATGCAAGGTTGCAGTATACCTTATTTGATATATAGGTTAGTTGTTAGACTCACTTCGATGGAGATGTTAGATATTTATGAATTTGTTTTATTCACTTCATTCCCATTTTTCATTCATGACATTAGTTTATATAACTAGATTTGTCAGCGGTTATTTCAATTTATGTAATGGAATATATTTATGTTTGTAATTGATTACTCTTTTGAATTAATTTGAATTAGTATAGATTGGTGCTTGTTGAGTTCAGAATTAGAAAAACTAGTATTTGACTGGTCAGTAATACTAGCTAATTTATCTAACCCTAACAAATTCAAGAGGTCTCTCAAATAATATTTATAAATCTATTGGAACTCCCCATATTAATTAGAAGCGATGATAGCAAATTTAATTGATTTAGGGGAGGTCTTTTGAAATTAAACTTGTTCTTTAATAAATAAATAACATATTTATAACCAATCCATTTAGCTCTTTTAACCAATGAAACATATTAAATTAATTACACATCTGCATATAGGCTATTAGGTAATTGATTTACAGCTGGTTCATTGTAAGACGATATCCGAGATCGTACTTACTTTGCTCCTTGGATTTAGTCAACTTTTGAAGAGCAAAATCTAAGGTTTTAAACTATTTCGAATAGGATAAAATTACTTGATTGGTTAGATTAAACGAACAGACTCTTCAAGGAGTGGAAATGATTGGGGTTTGAAAAGGATGGGAGTAGAGAAAGTGTTGCTGGAAGAAGGCCATATTTGGTTTGTATCAAAAGCAAAATGTGTTGAACTTTGTGAAATACTAAACGCAATAGTGGCAGAGAAGAAGAAGAGGCAAGTAAGAAAGGGGAAATCATGGTAGTTTAGAGCAAATCAAGTTTTATTTCTTGTGGATCTGTGATTTTTTTTTCTTGCATGAGAATGAACCATGAATGGGTATAGAATAATCAAATCTAATACAAAATTAATAATGGGTTAAATAACTTCATTATTATGTGATAAAGAATGCTCAACTATTGGGATAAGGATTCCGTAATAATATTAAAGGGGGGAGAGGGATGGAGAAAGAGGGAACATGGGAGGACAAAGAAGAGACGATGAGATAGAAGATAGAGAAAAGAAATTGTAATGATTTTCTTAAGGGTTAAGAGTCAATTTAGCCTCGGAAGTTTTCGTTTAGGATCGATTTTGACCCGGAAGTATTTTTGGGTTCAAAATTGCCCTGACAGTATTAAGATAGAGCAATTTCGCCCTCTACCGTTAAAATATTTACAGTCAATGTCAACTTTTTAACAGCAAAGATAACATTTGTTATCTTTCTAAGTACGTTTAATGAACTACTGATCAAATAATAAAAAATATTTACTTCCCACGAAATATGTTAGGGAAAAGAGTTCACCTAATAAAACCCTAACATAGTTAGAAAAGTTATCACCTACTACTTCCTTCATAATCCAAAACAAGTTACCGAACTATGATAGAAAGAAAGGTTCTAAGATATATTTAAAGATGTATCATAGTTAGAGAGGTTTAACCTTAATTAATCAAAGGGAAATCCATATTAGAAAAAGAGTTTCATTGAATCACAAAACTTAAATGGATAATAAGAGCAATCCATTAAAATAAGTCAATCCATGTTAGAAAAGAAACATTCTAAGTCAAGAAACTAACATGGATGTGAAAATTCAACCAACTAATACAAATTTATCCATGTTAGATAAGATTCGCCTAACATGGATATTAAAATTATAAATCATATTCATAGATATCTCTAAATTCTTTTCTCAACATTTCAAACATTTACTATGTTAGATTAGAACTATACTAACTAACATAGTTAAGTCAAACCAATCAACACTTTTGTGAACATATACCATGATAGAAAAGGGAAGAACCTATCATGGTAATTGAAAATAGCATACATCCACAAAATCTCCCTTTTCCTTTGAAAGTAAAACCCAACATCCAACTAAACCATTCACCAAAAACATCCCTCCACTTTCCAAACATTAAGCATAAACCTTCTATGTTCAGATATCATAACATAACCAAGAGAAACCCATAATATCAAGGGCAAGTATAATGTAATTCCCGTATAATGGGTCACAACCAACCAAGGTAGTCTCAACCAATACTAGAAGGCCTCATATCTATTTGTCAGAAATGGACCAATCCCAACAAAACAATAGAGTATACAGTTATCCTAAAATATCAAATCATAAAATGCGAAAACGAAATATAAATGCCAAGTAAGTATGTCAATATAAACATTCTCACATAAAGAACAAAATAAATGCTCACTATAGCTTAGTGAGGACTAGCTGGCTCCATTCCCCATGAATCTAGCACTGAACTAGCACTTACAAGAATTGAGCAACTGAGGTGAGATAGTGTCTCATTAACTTTTAATCTTTCCCATTTGCCTTACGAGTGAGTGTAGACTAGTAAAGTTTCAATGTGGGAAACTATACCATATATATATATATGTTTGAAACATGTACAACCAAGCATATAATCACATCATGTTCAATACCAACATCCATTTCAAATTCATAAACAAATATACCATCTTTTTCTCAAAACATTTCAAGTACATGCTTCACAAACACCTGAAATGATCACTTTGCAATTCGTTAAGGTTTGTCCCCCTACTATTAGGCGGATAAGGTAAAACTTGACGGGGTGCTAATCCATACCCAAAACTATGAAAGAGTAGAACTCGATGGGGTCTAGCCCATACCTAGTACCACAATTCAGAATAATTAGTCCCTATAGGTCATGGTACCTCATCATGTGATGGAAAAAGTAACTAGTGCATCGATAATAACTATCACAACATATGCATTATAACCAGAAATGTAAGTTAACCAAAACTAGGCACTCAGCCTTTTCAAAGTTCCAAAACCCATGTAACGTAAATTTCCAAAAAACACACACACACACACACACACCTTTTCCAAAATCATGATACAAGTTCACAGTAAAAGTCCCACACGACAGTGCAATCAAAATAACCAATTAAATTATACAATAAGTATACCACAATGATCCAAAAATTGTACGAGTTTTAGAATACTCTTACCAACAAGCACGCACATATAGAACAACTGGTCACCTTGAAAGATAAATATCCAATGTTACCACTATCACACTTACAAGTACAATCAATCATTGACCAAGATCGGACTCAAACTTTACACAATCACACTTACAAGTACAATCAATCATTGACCAAGAGTCCAAACACAATTTGGAATTTCAAATCCTAACATAACATTCCATTCCTATTCCAACTCAAACCTTTATCTTAACTTATTCTCTTCTTTCACCACCCAGCCCACACTTCACTATTAACCAAATCATGCACCTCAAGTCCAATCACAAATTCCCAACATCTTTTCTCAATCACCCAAATATTATTACATGATTACAATCACAAATCCCATCCTCTATTCTTCCCTTAAGTACCCAAAATATCAAAATCTCATTCAACTATAATCTAATTAACAAAACCAACTCAATCAACAATATCGTTGGGCATAAAGAAACCCCAAAAAACCATTAACCATCCTCTGATGCCCATATCCAAAGAATTTCTTGATTAAACCTATCTAATTCTTACTTTAAACAAGAATAATCCAACATATGATCAAACCTACCAAAACTAAACCATCCAATCCTTTCAATACACTCAAATGAGTAAAACGATAAGTTAGAAATCATCAATCAACCCAAAATTTTCGGAGTCATTACAAACCCTAAGGTTCAAAGCTTTTAAGATTCCACTAATCCATTTTCTTCAAAATCTAAACCGATAGGAAAGTTAAAGAGTGTCCTAAGAACACCTAGAAATCACCCAAAAGACATAAACATCAAGATCATTTTTGGACCCCCAAGAACACCATGAAAATCCTCAAGAAAAACAAGAGAAATAAAGTATGAAGGGTTTAAATTAAAGGTAATTACCTATGAGATGGAAACCTTAGGAAGCCTTAAAATCACCCTACAAGCTTACCCTAGCATAGCTCAATTCGGTCTCCCTCGTCTTTGCCCGAAACTCTAATTTTTCTAACCCTAATGTTCGACTGATGCTATTTATAAGCATCAAAAAATAGTGTGCAGTCGCCGTGGTGAAGTCATGGCAAAAGCACCCAGATTGCTCTTTACATGGGGTTTTGCAGT
Source organism: Mimosa bimucronata (assembly GCA_037074515.1). Taxonomy (NCBI): domain Eukaryota; kingdom Viridiplantae; phylum Streptophyta; class Magnoliopsida; order Fabales; family Fabaceae; genus Mimosa; species Mimosa bimucronata. The sequence continues at coordinate 8,979,335 of CM073443.1, read as the reverse complement.
GCCTTCATTGTGGCGAAGCCACGGTTCACCACGGCGAACTTATTGGAACGTGCCAGGCCAAGACGCTTTCCAATAAGTTCACCGTGGTGAACCGTGTCTTCGCCATGGCGAGCCTGAGGTGATCATGCCAAGGTTTTTCTCCCATTTTTAGTCCTCCAAATCCTCAAATTTCACTGCAATTAACCTTGATCCACATAAAATCATATACCTTAATTAATTCCCAACTGACCATCATTCTAACCCTTAGAAACACCTCAAAACACACAATATGCATAACCATACTTGATTGCTCCACTATTTTTAGATCAATTAAATCCTTAATTTACCTTAGATAATCTAAATATTGTCATAATCGATCAACTTCCCTTAATCAAATCCTAATCACTTCGATTAATCCCCAATCAATTTCCTAGGGTGTTACAGTCAACGTGAGTTTTTTAACGGAATAGTGCAATACTGATATGTTTTGAAACTTCCAAGGTAATTTTGAACAAAAACAAATTCTAGGGCAAAATCAGTACTAAGCGAAAAACTTTCAGGGCAAACTTGACCCTTCACCCTTTTCTTAAATAATTATTTAAAACTAATTAATGTGGCTCACAACCCTAAAAAGGAAGGAACATTTAATGTTATTAGTGTTTAAGTTAAAATTACTCCATTTTATAAAGTTTAGTGAATTTTTGTTCATTGAAAAAATTTATATTGTAAACACTCATGGTACAAAACTTTATTGTTAAAATTGCACTTTCGCCATTTTTTAAAACAATCATTTGAAATTAACTAAAAATAACATAAGTTTATCAATATTACAGTTTATGTTAAATTAAATTTGTTACATTGTATGAAGTTTATGTGTATTTTGGCTTCTAAAAAAGCTTTATAGTGCCAAAAGCTCATGAAAAGAAACTTTGTTGTTAAAATTGCATATTTTCCCAAATGTAAAATATATAATGTAAATTAATTACCTTTTGTGGCTGTTGATTGAGAAGTCGATCAATTTTTTAAATTATTGTTCATCTTTTTGGAGTCGTATTAAATGTAAAATATATGATATTTTAAGCTATTTACAAAAAATAGCAAAACATAAGTTAATTTTCAAATTTCATGTGTATAGAAGTATCTCATCTGGTATACTTAAAAGTTATGACTATATATAAGTAAAATATTATTTATTGATAAAATTTATAACTTGTTAATATTTTGACCTTATGGGGATTTGTTACTTAGAATAGGAGACACTAATGATTTTGTGCCTATTTGGGATAGAATTGGAAAGCACATTCACACGTTGAGACAAAACTCCTCTACCATATTCATCTCGTATTCTATAAATCATGTTAGAATAACACTTTTTACTGCTAATCCAAACAAGTCTTGAAGTTATAAACAGAATCAAATATTTACTACCCACCTCCAAGAGTTATAATACAGAAGTATGCGAACATTCGTTTAGGGTACCATTTTAAAAACAAAACTCACTATTTATGTGCGTGTGTCTCATCATACTAATGATTATAATATTACCGCCTTTTTGTAATGTCATCATTTATGATTAACAATGTTAAATAATTTATCAATCAAGATAACTATATCATATAGGAATGCATGGTATTTCACACAACTTTATCCTTTGTATACATGAATGAGCATACTTTTTTAGATACATATATAATAATGAGAGGTACACATGCATGTACACAACAAAAAATTACAAAATCCATATTACATATTATGAATTCCAAAATAATACTAATAAATGATAACTTATCTACATATAAGATTCAATATACTTAGATTTAGGTACTGAGAAATTAATTTGTGAATCTTAACTATACATATATATACAGAAATTATCATTATTATACTTTACTTAAATTAAAGAATATTTTGCTAAATTCTGGTGAATAAACAAAAATGTTTGGTTTGGAGAAATCTGATGTGATATGAGTCTTAATTAACTTGCTGAGTGTGGTAACTAATAAAACATTACTTAAGGGGGACGTAAATAAAAAAGGCTATGTATTATATATATATATATATATATATATATATATATCCACCCAATATATAATTTTTCTTATGTGTTATTAGACAGATGACAATTAAAGAAGGATACTTTGTATTTGAAGAAGTCATTAATAAATATTCGACGCATCTTATCATGCATGGCCTGAACTCTAATTTTTTGGTGCATGTCACCAAACCACACTCATATGCTCATACATATATAAATGCTTTCAAACGATAAACATGAATCTAAAAGCTAAGGAAGAAGATTTTGCAAGAATATATAAATATATATATATATATATAATAAATATTCTGCAATCTAATCTAATGTAAATCCAAGTTTCATTGAACAAAACTCACAGATTCTTTGCACTAAGCCGGGTACTTCATCTCTTATATAGAGAAATATAGAAAGAACATTACTGCTACAGGATGAAAAAAAACCACGCATGGTCACAAAAAAAAAAAAAACCACAAAGTACATGAAGCCGAAGAAGAAATATGTATGGCCAATGTTATAAAACTCTAATTACTCATCAGAAGCAAAAGAGACACACTAGCTAAAGACATGGAAGAAGTCATTGATATTGTGATTATAGGTGCTGGGCCTTCTGGTCTTGCAACTTCAGCTACTCTGAAACAATATTCAATTCCTCACACCTTGAAAAAGATGATTGTAATGCTTCTCTTTGGAGAAAATATACTTACGATCGAGTCAACCTTCATCTAGCCAAAGAGTTTTGTTCTTTACCCTTAATGCCTCACTCGCCTACCAGCCCAACATTTTTAACCAAAACCGAATTCCTTAACTACATTGACCACTATGTCAGTCATTTCAACATAAGCCCTCGTTATGGTTGTATGGTTGATTTGGTTGTGTACGATGAATCCAAGAAGAAATGGAGAATCAAAACGACGATCAATAATAGAGAAGAAGGAGGGCGTCGTGAGGTTTACATGGCCAATTATGTGGTGGTAACTACGGTGAGAATAGTGAAGAGTATATTCCTGAGTTGAGTGGGTTGGATAGTTTTGAAGGAGAGATAGTGCACTCCAAGCATTACAAGTGTGGTTCTAAGTATGAGGGCAAAGAGGTTCTTGTTGTTGGTTGTGGAAATTCTGGGATGGAGATTGCTTATGATCGTAATGAGTTTGGAGCTCGAGCTTCCATTGTTATCAGAAACCCTGTAAGTTTTCTATAGCCTCTCAAAGTTTAGTCATTCTTGGGGAAAGGATGTGAGCCTCCCCTTAAAAATCCCCACCCCCAATTTTCTTTTTTGTATTTCTTTTATCATTAGCTTTTACATATAATTGGTGATATATCGATATCTTATAGGTTAAAATGGTGTGATTTTTGATCTTTTATTATTTATCAAAGAAAAAAGTTCTATAACTTAAAAAAGAAACTACGGACTTTTAGAGTATTTGTCTTTGAGAAATTTTGTAGAATAGTGAAAATTGCACCATTTGTTTTCAATATGAATGGGATAATAATACTCAAAAGAGTCTACAAACGACAACCAATCTAAAGAAAACAAAGGAAATCAAAACAACCAAAACTACTAGAGTACTAATGTGGTTCAAGCACAGTATCATCAACTTTGGAGGTTGGGGGGTTCTCAAATTGAAGTAACAGAAACCCTCTGTCATCTCATGCACCATTTTCGTTATCCTATCTGACTTGGGATTCTCCTCTCTAGGAATATAATATAGTTGACCTCGGTATGCCAATCCTAATTGATACACCATTTTTTACTCGTAAGCTATCTAAATATTGTTCATTTTATGTAAAATTTATAGACCAAAAGATACAAGAAAAAAATTTAGAAAGTGAGGAAATTTTAGTGGGCAACTGACACCCTAAATCCGTCATAATCCTTCTCCTTTTCTTATGTTTTTCGTGTTTTCTTTTAAAGCTTTGAATTATTATATAAAGATGATCAAACCATTTTATAATATTGTTGTAGGTGCATGTGCTTACAAAAGAATTGGTGCATCAAGGAATGTTGATGCTGAAAAATATGCCGACTCATAAAGTGGACACCATGACGATGTTTCATGCAAACTTGGAGTATGGTGATCTCTCCAAATATGGTATTCATCAACCAGATAAAGGACCCTTTTACCTTAAACAGCTCATTGGGAGGTCTCCTATCATTGACGTTGGTACCATTCAAAAGATTCGAGATGGAGAAATTAAGGTTTTGTACCATCATTTTCTCTTCATGGTTACGCGACTGCAAAATATATAATTCAAATTTCTTCTTCATCATCAATATTTCAATTATTTCTAATCTGCATATCGCGCAGGTTATTTCTTCGGGAATTAAGAGAATAGATAAGAAGAAGGTGATATTTGAAAATAACAAGGAGAAAAATTTTGATGTGATCGTGTTCGCCACTGGGTTTCAAAGCGTTGCTAATAATTGGCTCAAGGTTATTTCAAATCCTTTATATATATATATATATATATCCTTTCTAGTCTTTAACATAAAAGTTATATAATTAATTTGTGAATATTAAAAAAAATTAGATGAGTTACTTTTTTGTATTGGTTTATCTAGAACACCCTTTTTAATCATATGCATTATTGTACTCATCCTAGATGAACACACTCTTTCTATGTATAATCAACAAGGAAGCATAGGGAGGAAATTAAAAATTTGAGAGACAATGTTTCATATTTAAGACTTAAGTAAACCACTTATCTTGCTTATATATTTGGAACCGTGGCTAGTATGTAACTTCATTAGTTTTGATGAGTTTGGGTATATAATAGAAGAGATGTTGATTAATGTAAGATTATGAGTATGTTTTGAATGAGAAAGGGATGCCAAAGAATGGAATTGGTTTCGGTGCTCGTCTTAAAGATAGGTAGAGGGCGCTAATCCACTCTGGACCGTCTAGATTGGATTTGGATGGTCCAGATTTAATATCTTTAATTTTTTTATTTTAAAAAAATAATTATTTTTTTAGTTACAAAATCTAAAATGAAGATAATATCTTAACTATCATTTTGTTAAAAAACATATTATTCATTTAAAAATCACACAATTAAAAATATTAAATCTAGACCGTCAAGATTTAAATCTGAACGGCCCAGAGTGGATGAGCACCTTCTACCTATCTTTGTGACGAGCACCGAAACCAGTTCCCCAAAGAATGAAGTTCCTGAGCACTGGAAAGGAGAGAAGGGGATATACTGTGCAGGGCTTTCAAGGAGAGGCCTCATTGGAGTTTCTATGGATGCTGAGGATATTGCACGTGACATCAATCTAACTCTCAAATTGGCAACTCAGGCCACTTCCTTGCCATGAGATTACGTTTTAACAAAAGATTTTATGAATCTTGCAACATTTTAATATAGAATAAATGTCATCCGCCAATGGTTTTATCTGGCATGGAAGCTTTTTTTTTTTAAATGCAAGATTATGATGGTTTGATCTCACTTGTTATATCAACCCGTCCATTTAATTAAAAAATAGTTCTACGCTAGTATTGGAAAAATTGATATGCATACATACCAGTCGTTATTTTTTGTATGTACCATCATGGACAGGTAGAGTTATTTTTCAGTCCAGCTTGTTTATTTATTTATTTATTTTTTTTGGAGCAAGATTCTCAAGTATATTTGTATGTGTGAGAAAGGGATGAGGGGTGTCAGTTGCTTAGCTACTCCTCCATTTTCACTTTCTTCTCAAATATGGTTTTTGTGTTTCTTTATATTATTAGATTCCACGTTAAAATAGTGACATTTTGATAAATTATGGACAAAAATTGGTGATATTTTCAATTTTTATAATTTTTAAAAGATTTGGTACTCCCAATGGAAAAAAGTTTTTTTTTTCCATTTAGAACACTAAATCTTTGAAAAATCACTAAAAATTGAAATTAACATCGATTTCACCCATAATGTATCAAAATGTAACTTTTTTATAATAGAATATTATAATATAAAAAAATATAAAAACGTTTGGGAAGTACCCCGATTTTAAGGGGCAGCCAAAGCGGCAACTGAAGGGGCAGTTGATACCACCAGCCGAGAAAGAGGGTGAATAAAGCACCGCACTGTGCTGCAGCCCAAAGCAACAAAAAATTGGTTAATTCTAATAGTCAATTAAGCCTCAAAAGTCAGATAGCCAAAACGTTTTCCCAAATATGGAAGAGAGCCAAAAGTGAATTTTTTGAGCAGAGGGTGTCGACTGTGTATTATCAGCTTAGCATCAATAATGAGTTTAGAAATGGATATCTAGGTTGTTTTGAATTTGAAGAAGTAACTTTTTATATATATATATATATAAATATAATTTTATGGCTTGGGTAGATGCACTTTGTAACACCCCAAATTTTCAAAAAGAGATAATAAGGATTTATTTAAGGTCTTGGGGTAGCATTTAGAAATTAAAAAGTCTTATAAATAAATTTATGAGGCCAGATTTTAATCATTTTTAAGACTTATTTTCTTTATTAATTAAGGAAAAATAGTTAGAAGATGAATTTAAATAAGGGAATATTTAGAACCTTGGAGTATTGTTTAGTATTTAAAAAGTCTTATAAATAAATTTGAAAATTAAAGCATATCTATAGAAATTATTTTGGGACAAATTTAGGTTCATTGGTAAATGATAATGGTAAATAAAATTACCATTTAAGGGAAAAATAGAAAAAGAGAAATGAAAAAGACAATATCTGCCCCTAGTTGAAAATATCTTCAATTATTAAAGGAAGGGTAAGATGATAAAATACCCATTAAAAATATCACTCCCACCTTTTTAAACATACACACACCCACGTGTTCCTTCATTTATTCACTTCCTTCTCTCCCTCTCAGATTGACTCTCCCTCTGTTCCTCACTCTCTCTCTCTCAGCCTCACTCTCTCACGCTCTCCCTCTGGTTCCTTCGTTTTCTCTCTCGGCCAGCCACCTCCAGTGAAAGGGAAGGCCATTTCCGGTGACAAAGAGCTTCAACAATGCATGGAAGCTCGGGTGTAACCTTAGGTGACTCTTCTCTCCTCTTTCCTACCCTCTATTCGTCCGATTTGAGCGAGATTTAAGAGAAATCGTTTTGAACTAACAGGGTTTTTGGGGTTGTGAAATCAGTGAAAATGAAGTCTATGCTTCGATTGAAAGGTTTTGGGGAAGATTTGGAGGGATGGGTTGTTGTTTAATTGATTTTTCCCAAAAGCCCCAAATCGGGCACTGTTCATCGACGTTGTTCTTAGGGTTTTCTGGGCAGAAATTCGAATAAAAATTTAATTAAACGTGATTAGGAGTAAGCTTAGGTGCATGTAGTGACTGGGAGGTGTGATTTTGGAAGTCTGAAATTGTTTGAGGTGTTCTTCATCGTCCCTGTTCATTCGAATTTCGTCTTCCTCTGTGTAGCTGATTTCTTGTTCAATTTGATGGTGTTCCTCTGTTATTTTGTTTGCTGATGGTGATGAAGGGAGAGTATGGATTGAAGTTACTTGCGTATGGTTAATTCTTCAGTTTTTCTTCCTTCCCATGCTTGCTGGCTGACGGAATTTTATGGCAATGAAGGGGGAAAATCTTGTGATGTTTGCTTTAGTGAGGTTGTTGCAATTTGGCTCTGTTTTGTTCGAGCTTTCTCTTTTCTTATAAATGTTCTGTTAAGTGATGGAATTGGATCAATAGGTGCTGATTGGATTAGAAGTGTAATGACTAAATTGTTAAGAATGTTTTTTTGTTTATTTCTGCTATGTTTTCTTCTTATTCATGTTTTGATTCAGTGGGGAGTTGGTTCTGTGATATAGGAGCTGAAAGGTATTGAACTAAACTAGTAATTGGCATAATTTATGCTATTTTAGTCTCAGTAGAGTTATTAGGGGAAAATATTGGACTTGAATTCCTACCTTGAGTAGGGTTTGTTCTTATGGCTGTTTTATAAATGAGATTGACATCTCTGAGGTTAGAGGATGAGAGTGATAAGGAGGAAGAGAAATGAAGGATGATTCGGAATGAGGTTAATCTAGAGTTTTGATTTGTGTATGATGATGAATTTTCAGATTTGGTGAAGGTAAGAATTATTCTAAGCTATAATGGGAATGAAACTTATTCTATTTGATTGATTATTAAGTGGATTCCACATTAGTTGTAGGAATTAATGGATGTTTGAATCTAGGATAAAAAAAGGGGGAGATAAAGCATTGCAAGTGATAAAGGAACGGTTGAGGTTAAAATAGGCTTTTATTAAGAAATTAGAAGTTCCAAATTAAGGAGTAGGGTGATATGTTTGCTAAAGTTAAATTAGAATGTGGTTAACTTTTACAAATGGAAAAGAAAATCCGATTGGAGGTATTTGTAGGGAATCTTGATTGAAATTATGATTATTATGGTAAAAGATTGAAGGAAGTTTAAGGATAATGAAGGAATGTATGGTGAGGGGAAATAAATTATGATAGAGATGTGAAAGGAATTAATGAAGGATTTTGCATGTGGATTATGTTAGTCTTAAAGACTATGTAAACTTGAGAATTTCCCTAAAATCTAAGAAATGATATTAACCAGAAATTTATTTAAGGGTTATGGACAATTGTGGGCTACTAGGGCTGCTTGATTGTTATTAGATTCTTGAAGGAAGTTGATGTTGTTGTTGGATGATTGATTTGCATGTGGAAGTGAGAATTGATAGGATTAGGTTAAGAATTGAAAAGGGGACGATTTCATGCTTAGAGAATTAAGAATTGAGATTAAGCTTGTAAGTATTAATAATGAGGATATCGATGTCAGATTCCTTATGCTTGTTGGCTGATCCTTAGAAAGTTGGTCTGAAGATAGTATTAATGGTTTAATATATGTAGTAGATCAAGAAGCAAGTGAGCGATTCGGTTCTGAAGTAAGAAAATGCCAAGTAAATGTCTTTAGATGTTAATGTTTGTTTCAAGATGAGTTAATGAGTTGTATTTCTATTTTGGAAGTTAAACTACCTTGCTCAAAGACTCTTTGGTGGATTAGAAGAAGTTCCTAAGCTTGGTTGTTAAGAGTGCATTGTGAATTTTGTTTGAGAATTATAGTTACTATATTAAAATGGTTTAGCAATAGGGATAATGATGATGTCTGAATTTGAAGGACATTGATATGTTTCTATGGTTGTTTGCTTTTAATAATGTGAGTTCAAGTTTCTTTGAATAATAGAGATAATTGATTGAAAATGGATATTTGTATATGTCTATGAACCCAAAACCATAAGGAGTGATTTTGAGGTATAGGTGAATTAATGCTATGGTTAAAGACTAAATAGGATTTCTTGCTCTGTTTATGAATGGTTTTATTGTTGCACTTGGAATTTTAAAACTATTATAATTAGGAAAGCTGATTTGTATAGCTGCCTAGAGGTTTCAAGGTGTTAAACAAGTATTTTCAAAGGATTAAAGGATTAACTAAATTTGTATGATTATGTTTTGAGGATTATGTGCTATCTTTATTATGGATTGGGTGTTTGGGAATTTTATGATCACTGGAATTGCTTTTTAGAGAATTAGTATTCAAACATTGAGAATAAGAAAGTTTAATATAGGTAAATTATCAAAGTAATCTCGGATAGTCAAGATCCTAATTAAGTTTGGATAAATTATAATTTGCTTAAATGAAAAGACTTGGATAGTATTAAGTTAGTATTCGAGAGAGACGCAACGATTAATTTATAATTCAGACTCTAACTCAAACCAATATATATATAGGCTTTGACTTGTGATTTGAGTTCCTCAAGACGGTAGAGAGGAAAGGTGCTGGTACAGGAGTAAGGACTAAAGAAGTCAGGTAGCAGTTTATCTCAATTCACTAAATTGCATGTATAATTTTGTAATACCTGTTGCATTTAAATGATATGTCTTTTATTCCTTATATGTTTGAGTACTCCAGGCTTAGGTCGTTCGCTACCCCTTTGCCAGTTCAGTTACGTTATAACGGGATAGTTATAATGAGAAGTCCTGCAGGTGGAACCTCCATTAGTTAATGAGGATATCGTTATCAGTGGTTGGTAGGTGCAGATCGCACATAGAATAATAGGATAAATGCTATCATTATTTGTGAAGGTTTATAAAATGTATATATGACAATGCATGCATGAAATTTTACGGTGAATGACATAAACTGCAGTAAATTGCTGTTTCAGAGTAGTTGGGAGATGGTGAGATGATTGAAATAAGGTAGGAGGACTGGAAGAAAATGAGATGAAGAGAATAAGATGATAATTCGAAAAACAGGAATATATATGGTAGGATTATTTGTATATGATATAAGATTGAATTATTAAATCAATAGTGAAAAGCAGAGAAATTAGAAATGTATATATTTAAAAATGAATTTAAATTTCCCAAATACTATAAATAAAAGATAGATACCCTGATGGGTGTAACACCTAAATTTTTACTATTATATTATAGCATTTTAATTGATTTATAACCACTTTTTAATTCCAGAAGCCCAAAAATACGAAAAATTTAAAACTTTTTCTTTCCAAAGTATTAAATCAAATTTCCTTTTCTTTCAAATGGGATTTTCTGACAAATTGGAATATCTTTAAACTTTCAATAAAATAGCGTGGTTATTAAAACAATTAAAATAACTCGAATTATAATGCTTGGGGTATTAAACCCCTTACACTATAGTTAAATATTCCTTAGATTATGTTCTATTTATCTATTTACACTTCTCTTACTATAATAATATATTAGCGGGTTATCTCAGTTGATAACCCTCTTACATGTGTATGTATCTCTATAATTCATTAAGGACATATATACATATTCATTAACTACTAGATAAGCTTCAAGCTTATCTTAATTATTTAAACATACAACATACACAGGTAAGTAGGTTCTTAAAGTAACTACTTACTGGGTACAAGACAAAGCAGGCATTCCTGCCCCTTCATACTACCTTACTTCTTTCCCAGCTAGCTACTCCCATTCTGCTATACTGAAAACGTTTTGGAAAACAGTGAGATTGGAAATCTCAATAGCAGTTTATTCCATATCATGTGTGCACTTATATATATACATATACATCAATTTCATAAACCTGTGCATATAATGAAAGCATATATCCCTTTTAAACCAATACGTGCAGGATTTTTCAATTATAGCCCTCACGGCTACTCAATAACCCTCACGGTTATAGGAATTTAATTATAGCCCTCACGACTACTCAATAACCCTAACGGTTATAGGAATTTAATTGTAGCTCTCACAGCTACTCAATAACCCTCACGGTTATAGGAATTTACTGGCAAAGGGGGAGCGACCCACCTAGGCCTTGGAGTACTCCATAAATATCATCAATATCATATCAGGAATAATGCCCATTTAAATGCCACAGATATTACAAAATTATATATATAGAAATTTATATTATGAATTAAACTACTACCTGGATACCAGAGCTATTTCCTGAACCAGATCCTTTACTTTCCATTGTCTTGGTGAACTCATACCAATATCAAAGCCTATCTACACATCATATTATAATAAGAGTAAGTTAATATATGTACTTCTATATTTATTCTATGCGTCTCTCTCGGGTCCTAATATGCCTGTGACTACCCCACTATTTATGAATTATTATTATTTACTATAGCTATCTTGACTATTCAAGATTAAAATGATCACTTTTAATTAATTTACTCCAATTAGTATTTCTTATTCTCAATATTTGACTAATAATTACCTCAAGGATAATTCTTGTAAACAAGCTATTTCCTTCAAATTGTTGCAGAAAATTTCACAAGAATTCACAAAGAAAGGCCATGTAAATGCCTCATTAAGTATTCTTATAATTAATTCAACACATTTATCACTCTAAGTCAATAAATCCAAACACGTACTAACATCACTCAGAGCACAATTTCAGAAACTTCAAAAATCTCAGACTTACTCGAGATGTTCACATACAACATACTCAACCCCATTCTAGTTATATACCATCTAAACAAAAATATTACTGAGAAACAGAAAGCAACCAGACCCAAGCCAACAAAGCAGCCATCGAATCACCACAATTATTGTCATAAGACTCAATCCAAGCATTATTAATCGAACATAAACCTATATAGGTTTCACTTCCAAATTCAAAATAGACATTCCATCACTGTCACTTTCTCATTAAACAATCATCATCAGTTCAAGACAAGGAGAACTCAAATATCGAAACTCATAACATTAAACACTCATCTTCCAAACTATATTCCAACATCATATTATATATATATATATATATATATTTATACGGCAGGTACTTAGGAATCCCTAATCCTCATCTAGCATTTCTATACATACTTTAACCATTAAACCTCTCATTTCACAAATATATAAATCAGTTTTCAACTTCATAACATGGAACCCAAAGCTTCCTCATTATACAACTACCTTAACATTCAATTACCTAATCCAATATAGTATTAAAATGTTTAATACAGCCACATATATCACTCATTTCAGCTTAATCCACTTAATAAAGTTCAATTTAAAACTTTAAAGCTCAAACCTTTAAACATTAATATATCCAAATCAAAGAGCTATTATCTCTATGTAAATACAACTACAATGTAAAACAACCCCATCACACAACAGTCAAGATTAAATGATTATTTTCTTAGTCAAAATTAGACCCATATATCTTAAATAGTAAAGTTTATTTAAATATCAAAGAAATACTAAATTTTGATTTCTTCGTGTTTAATGCAGAACTTAAGCAATTACAGTAAGAATAGCAATTCTTGATAAAACTAAAAGCATGGCAGACATTGTTTCACACCAAAGTAACATTTATTTACAGAAAGCAAAGTTATGGAGTGACCAACTTCTAAAGCTATGCATATTATTAAATTCACCACATTATCGAAACCATTAATAAATTACTTAAAAGCAATGAAAGCTTCTGAGAAAATTATTTCAAGGCAATTCTGAAAAATTGCACCCAAAATTCCAACAAATTCAATTCAACTCCAACAAAAGAATTTCAACAATTAAAATATGTACAAAAGTCATATGCTAGAGGAGACACAGAATAACATGCAAAACATTTACCCCAACCCAAGCAGAGAATCGGTCCATAACAGAGGAAGCTCAAAAATTTCCAAACTCCCAAAAAAAAAAACTAACACACGTGCAGGACTGAAACAAAACTCCAGAAGCAGAGTATGGAAGGTCTCAATTCAAATTCATAATACACCACTGTAATCAAACATGCAGTGCTCAAAACCAAGTCTAATACAGCTTCAGTTTAGGTGAAGATTCGAATAAAACAGAGGAAAGAACCAGAATTGGTGAAAATCCCGAAAGCCCCACACCATTCAACATGCAAGATCAATACATTATTTCCTCCCTTATCTTAACTTTACCAGAGCATCAATTCCTCTCTTTGCCATCGGCACAGCGAAACAGGGAAGGAAGAAGAAAAAAATCAAAATTTCACAATCTCCAGAAATCAAACATGCATTAACATCTAATGACCCTAACATACTCCTAATCTCATTTAATTAGAGTTTCATTCGAATTTTGCCCAGCAACCACCAAGAACAGTGACGGATAAACAGTGAATCAATTAGAGAAACTAGAGGAATCCGAAACAAATCAACCTCCATTCATGAAATTACTTCTAAAAAGCTTTAAATTGAAGCTTAAGCTTCCATTTCAACGGTTTAGAATCTTAAAAAAAAAAAACAAAAACCCCAACCCCAAATCGGACCTCACTTGAAAACAACTCAAATCGGAGAAATAGAGGGTATAGTCGAGTAGAGGAAGCTCACTTGCACCCGATTCCACACTTGCATGTGCCGGCGGAGCCTAAGCCGCCGTGAATCACCGCTGAAGCCCGCTGGAGATGCTGCACAATGGTGAGAGCCCGAGAGAGAGAGCACGAGAGAGATGAGAGAGAGGACGGAATGGAGAAGAAAGGAGGGAGGGTCTGATTTTATAAGTGGGTTAGGAGTTAATTTCGTTTCTGCCCTTTTAACTTCTGTTCTTTTCAATTTAGTCCCTATCCTTAAGTTTTCCATTATTTTCAGTTTGGTCCTTATCTGAAAAATTAATTTCCTAAAATTAATTCTCATATCAGGTTAGATATTTTCTTATCCATAAACTTATTTGGGCCTCAAAATAGTTTTTCCTCAATTAATAAAGAAAATAAACCTTAAAATTATTATAAATACATCTTTATCTGATAAATTTATTTATAAGACTTTTTAATTTCTAAATGACACCCCAAAACCTTCAATAAATTCCTATTATCTCTAATTCAAATTTTGGGGTGTTACAATGGGGTTAATGTACTTTTAATTATTTTATGAACCACTCTGTGTTAGTAAAAGTTTTAAATTATTTCAATTTGTCAGAAAAGCCCTTTCCAACAGAAATAAAGCATATTGATATTCAAAAAGAAAGTTTTAAATTTTTCATATTTTTGGGCTTCTGACACTGAAAAAGTGGTTATAATTCAATTAAAAAGCTATAGTATAGTAGAAAATTTTTAGGTGTTACACACTTTATGTGCCTCTTGAGCTTTCACCATATCATCTGAAGAATATCATTACAACAAACTTTATGTGCCTTTTTCAAGAGCAATATTATAACGATAAATTAACAAAAAAAAATTAATAATTCCCCTTTGTAGATTAAATCAGAAAAAAATAGTCATTCCTTCTGCAATGACTCATACCAGAGTAGTATTTGTTCCCAAAGTGCTCCCAAACCGTCCAATAATCCCAATTATGTGATAGATAGATTTGACCCTAATAGATATAGAGTTCACTGATATGAATTATATTGCTCAACCTTCAACTCACGGTCTCTATATATTATACTATATGGATAATAAATTAGCTCTCAAATTATGAAAATTTCTAATTTCACGTAATGTAACATAAAAGATGACATATGTTTGTAATTTATCAGAAAAGGTAGAATTAGCAATTCAATGAATCCATCATTCATCAAAAGGTTTACAACTAAGGTTACTAGTAGTAGTGTAGTACTCCAATTCCTCCTTACATCCTACTGTGGGTGTGTGTAGATTGGCTTCCACTACTACAGAAAGAGGCTATTGCAGCACAACAATAGCAGCGCTTATCAAAGGTAAGAGCTGGGATAGGTCCAAGAATACCTATACCAGCGCTTTCAAATAAAAGTGTTGGTATACGTATAAGCATATCCCATCACTTAATAATTATAAGTGCTGGTATAAGCTTCCCTTGCAATTTTTATTAATATATAGGCTATTTCCTTTAAACTTAATTCTCTGAACCTTATTATATAACCTTGTCATTTTTTTATAATTTCTAAATTCCTCCCAGTTTTTTTTAAATTTTAATCACCTGTCCCAGCGCTTTTTAAGTAAAAAGCGCTGGTATAGGCCATATTTATAATTATTTTTAATCCACTGAATATTTAAATTATCTTTCTTATTTCATAATTTCTAAATTACCCCCCAGGTATATATTTATATAGGTGATTTCCTTTAAACTTAATTCTCTGAACCTCATCTTATTTATTTATATTTAATTCCCTGAATTTAATTCTCTGAACCTCATCTTATTTATATTTAATTCCCTGAATATATTTAACTCGGTCCTTATTATTTAATAATTTAATTCTCTGAACCTCATCTAATCATTTATGGTTTATATTTTATTCCCTAAATATTTAAACTTATCTCTTTTATTTTATAATTACTAAATTCCCCCATTCCTTTTTTAATTTTTAATTCATATTCAAGCGCTTTTTAATTCCTATACCAAAAATTTTCATGTAAAAAGCGCAGGTATAGTTTTTATAATTATTATTTTACTTTTAATCCTTTTTTAATCTTTTTCCTCATTTATTTATTATTTTTAATTTCTTTGACCTATCCCAGCGCTTTCTACGTGTCAAGCGCTGGGATAGGCCCCATAAAACAACTTTTTAATTAATATTTTAATATGTTCTCTGTGCACTTATCTGAATATTGTAGAATATGTTTTCCAATTTTTTTTATTTTCCATGCCCTATCCCAGCGCTTTCTACGTGTCAAGCGCTGGGATAGGCCCAATAAAACAATTTTTTAATTAATATTTTAATATGTTCTCTGTGTACTTATCTGAATATTGTAGAATATGTTTTCCAATTTTTTTTATTTTCAATGCCCTATCCCATCGCTTTCTACGTGTCAAGCGCTGGGATATGTCCCATAAAACAATTTTTTAATTAATATTTTAATCTGTTCTCTGTGTACTTATCTGAATATTGTAGAATATGTTTTCCAATTTTTTTTATTTTCCATGCCCTATCCCAGCGCTTTCTACGTGTCAAGCGCTGGGATAGGCCCCATAAAACAATTTTTTAATTAATATTTTAATCTGTTCTCTGTGTACTTATCTGAATATTGTAGAATATGTTTTCCAATTTTTTTTTATTTTCCATGACCTATCACAGCGCTTTCTACGTGGCAATCGCTAGGATAGGCCCCATAAAACAATTTTTTAATTAATATTTTAATCTGTTCTCTGTGTACTTATCTGAATATTGTAGAATATGTTTTCCAATTTTTTTTTATTTTCCATGACCTATCCCAGCGCTTTCTATGTGTCAAGCGCTGGGATAGGTCCCATAAAACAATTTTTTAATTAATATTTTAATCTGTTCTCTGTGTACTTATCTGAATATTGTAGAATATATTTTCCAATTTTTTTTACTTTCCATGACCTATCCCAGCGCTTTCTACGTGTCAAGCGCTGGGATAGTCCCCATAAAACAATTTTTTAATTAATATTTTAATCTGTTCTCTGTGTACTTATCTGAATATTGTAGAATATGTTTTCCAATTTTTTTTATTTTCCATGCCCTATCCCATCGCTTTCTACGTGTCAAGCGCTGGGATAGGCCCCATAATACAATTTTTTAATTAATATTTTAATATGTTCTCTGTGTACTTATCTGAATATTGTAGAATATGTTTTCCTATTTTTTTATTTTCCATGCCCTATCCCAGCGCTTTCTAAGTGTTAAGCGCTGGGATAGGTTTTTTAATTAATATTTTATGTTTCAGTTTTTTAATATTTTTTCTAAATTATTTAAGAATTTTTTAAAAAAATTTATGGGCCTATCCCGGCGCTTATTGTGTAATAAGCGCTAGGATATGTTTTTCCCATTTAAAAAATTCATTACCAGCGTTAAGTCTTCCCCATTTCCCTCCCAAACTTTCACAAAACCCTTTGCTTCTTTTTCACAGCTGCCGCGCGCCGTACTGTGTTTGCAAAAGGAAAAAAAAACCCCCAAAGCACACTTTCTTTCTTTCGTCTTCTCTCTTCCAGCAAATCCTTCTTCAATCTTCATCTTCTTCTCAAATCTCGTTGCTACTTCAACCACTTGATGAGATCAGAAGCTGGACTAGGAGATCAGAAGCTACTTTCACAGCTCGCTGGAATGCTATCACCTAAGAATGCTTCTTCAATCTCGTCGCTGGAGCGCTAACAAACAACCTTCCTTGACAAGGTTTGCTACTCCTCGTTGTGCACTTCTTCGGATCCTAGATCTTTCAGGTTCCTGCCACCATTACTGCCATTTCTCGTATCTATATACTTGTTCTGTTTTTATTTGTTCTCTGATTTGTTCTCTGATTTTTTTTTTCTGGTATCAACGAGGAGGTGGTTGCTATTTTATTTGTTTGTTCTCTGATTTGTTTTCCCTGTCGAGTTTCTCAGTTTGTAGCAACTGTCATTTTGTGTATGCTATCTTGGATTTGTTTTTATAATCGGTTCTCTTTGATGGACAGCCATAGATATGTGGTTTTTATATTATCCATAGAAGGAAGTAATTCATTACCTTGACAGAAAAATCTAGATCCGTTTCGTTGACATTGCCATAGACAAGTTTGTTCTCAATTGATTTCAAAATTTCATGAAGTTGCTTGATATGGCCCCATTTTGGTTGGGCAATATTTCCTGAACAATATAATCAATTCATATTATATTGAATTCAATTAAAATTATGTTGAGCAAATACATATCTATATAAATAATCAATCAAATTAATGTAATTTTGACATACCAAATTCATCAAGCATTTGTGTTCAATCAACCAAATACATATTTATATAATACAATTATGGTTAAAATTATTTTCTCTCAATTCATATCCATTTCTAATTTGTGTTCAATTCAAATCGATTATTTCTCTCAATGATCTCTTTATTCCCTATCTTCTTGCTATACGATTTGTGAAATTCAAGGTTGATGCTAGAAATTATATTAAAATTATTTGTGAAATTATGCTTCCCTTAAGTTTGGAAGGTTGCATTAATTAAAGGTTGATCTAATTATGTTATTTATATGTTGTAGGAATTTGAACAAGCATTTTCGTGGTCCATATTTTCATTGTCCACCTAAAGACAAATTAGAGAATTGAATCAGGTACATTATATGTTATGTTAGGTGCTAAAACTACTGTGTGGTCGTTTAATGTACTTTTATGAAATGATTGTCGTATGAAACTGGATTTGTGAGCTGTAATTGAGTTTTTCTCCATGTGAATATATGCTCTGTGATGAGTTCTGTTGTGGTGGGCTATCCATTTCTAATTAAAAAGATAGGGCCTTGAGCCTGGGAATGTTCATTTTGTAGCCGTTATGCTGCCGAATTTTTGTTAAAAAAATAAGGTAATATCGTAAGGTGGCTACCTAATGATTAAGTCATGCACATCGATCTTACTTCCACTTTCCTTTAGTAGGTTATAATGTTGGATCGGAAATGGATGTCTTGTGATCGACGTTCAAAGGAATATATAGATGGAGCAAAAGAATTCATTGAATTTGCCGCTGAGCATGCAGAGAATTCTAACAGAATTATATGCCCCTGTATGTCGTGTTTGTATGGAAAGCTTCTCCGTCCTCTTGACTTGTTGGGCCATTTATTATGTCATGGGATCGATCCGTCCTATACACGTTGGACAAAGCATGGTGAGACGTATGAGTGTTTTGGTGGAGACCGGGTACCTGATGTTAGTAGCGCTTTAAACGTGGTTGACACAGACATGTGTGATGAGAGCGATGATCTTGAAGAAATGTTGAATGTGGTGGGTGAGGAGGATCCTGAAATGTTTGAGACACTGAAGAGCGATGCAGAGACACCTCTGTATGTGGGATGCAGTAAATACACCAGATTGCGTGTGGTGCTTAAATTGTATAACCTGAAGGCGCGATACGGTTGGAGTGATGCAAGTTTCACTGCTCTGCTATCCGCTCTGCGAGATATACTCCCAGAAGGGAACGTACTCCCCCTCGAAAACATACGAGGCAAAGCAAATTCTCTGGTCGACCGGTATGAAATATGAGAAAATACATGCATATCCCAACGACTGTATTTTATTCCGGAACCAGTATGCGTCGTTGGAGAAGTGTCCTAAATGCAGCACATCTCGGTATGGAAAGAAAGGTAAGAGTCCTTCTAAAGTCTTGTGGTACTTTCCGATCATTCCAAGATTCAAGCGCATGTACAGTAATGCGGATGTTGCAAGACTTTTGACATGGCACGCTGATGAGAGGATTCAAGACATCAAGCTTAGGCGCCCCGCAGACGCCCCCCAATGGAAAAAAATTGATTACGAGTACCCTGAGTTCGGTAAAGAACCAAGAAACCTACGACTTGCATTAGCAACCGATGGAATCAATCCGCATGGAGTTCAGAGTAGTACTCACAGCACATGGCCGGTGATTCTGATGATATATAACCTCCCCCCAAATTTAATCATGAAGCGCAAGTTTATGATGCTTTCCATGCTTATTTCCGGGCCTAGACAGCCCGGCAACGATATAGACGTGTACTTGGATCCTTTAATTGAAGACTTGAAGCATATGTGGGATTCGGGTGAGACGGTTTTTGATGGCTGTAAGGAAGAAAGTTTCAAATTGAGGGCCATGTTGTTTGGCACGATAAATGACTTCCCAGCGTATGGTAATTTGTCCGGATACAGCATCAAAGGATATGGTACGTGCCCTGTATGTGAAGATGATACCCATTCGATGCGATTGGATTACTACAGGAAAAATGTTTACATGGGACATCGAAGATTCTTGCCGTTAAGGCATCGTTGGCGGAGGTGGAAGAAGGCATTTAACGGGAGCTCAGAAGAAGGTAGGCCACCAAGATTGTTGACCGGGGAAGGCGTTCTTGAAAAGGTGAATGCGGTGGAGAATGATTTTGGCAAGCCTTTTGCTAAAAATGTATTGACAAGTGGCTGGAAGAAGAGGTCCATATTCTTCGAACTCCCGTATTGGAAGTCCTTATATGTCAGGCACTTTCTTGATGTGATGCATATTGAAAAAAACATATGTGATAACCTAATTGGCACGTTACTAAATATGCAAGGAAAAAGTAAGGATGGTGTCAATTCAAGGTTAGATATGCTCAAGTTGGGAATAAGACAAGAGTTGGCACCTGTCGAGAAGGGATACCGCACTTATTTACCTCCAGCTGCTTACACCCTTTCGAGGAAAGAAAAAAGATTATTCAGTGAGTTTCTTAGTGGAATCAAAGTTCCAGAGGGCTATTCCTCAAATGTAAAGAACCTTGTATCTGTTAAAGAGTTGAAGTTGAAGAACCTGAAATCTCATGATTGCCACGTCCTGATGCAAAATTTCTTACCGGTTGGCATACACAGCATTTTACCCAAGAAACTGCGGACCACGATCACCAGACTTTGTATGTTCTTCAAGCTTATTTGTAGTAAAGTGGTTGATACAACAAAGTTACAGGATTTGCAGAGGCAGATCGTTTGTACCCTGTGCGAACTTGAAATGTATTTCCCCCTTCATTCTTTGACATCATGGTTCACCTTACTGTACACTTGGTCAAAGAGGTTCAACTGTGCGGCCCAGTCTATTTGAGATGGATGTACCTGATTGAGCGGTTCATGAAAGTTTTAAAGGGGTATGTCAAAAACAGATATCGACCAGAGGGTTGTATTGCTGAACGATACATCGTTGAAGAAGCGAGTGATTTGTGTGCCGATTACTTATCAAATGTTGAACCTGTTGGCTTGCCCAAGTCTCGTCACAATGGGCGATTAACAGGGAAAGGAATAAGTGGGTTCAAGCTATTGCGCATTTCGAATGCTTAAAGAGAGTTGGCGCACTTGTACATTCTTCACAACACTCCTGAGGTTGAACCATTCGTTGAAGAACACAAAAATCTCCTTCGTGAAATACACGGTGATAGGAATGAGAGTTTGATCACAAAGGAGCACAACAAACATTTCATTAGATAGTTCAATGCACGCATTTGTCAGCAGGTTGAGCTTAATGCCGGATCGGTTGGTGAAAGATTGTTCTGGCTGTCGAAAGGACCGGGTTTGCACGCATTTTCTTATACCGGCTATGCAATCAACGGTTACACATTCTATACAAAAGGTCAGGATGAAAAAAGCACCATGCAAAATAGTGGAGTCACGCTTGTTGCCGAGGGGTGGCATATATCCAGTGCAAGAGATACAGATCCCATATATGCGCAGATGACATACTTTGGTGTGATTGATTGCATTTGGGAGTTAGATTACACCATGTTCAGAGTTCCCGTGTTCCGGTGTCAGTGGGTTAACAACCACAGTGGACGGCGGTTAGATGAATTTGGGTTTATATCGGTCGACCTTTCTAAAGTTGGATATAAGGATGATCCTTACATTCTACCGTCTCAAGCAGCACAAGTGTTTTACGTTGCGGATCTTTCTAAGAAGAATTGGTCAGTTGTCATGCAGTCGAACAAAAATTATTCCGAGCAAGTTGATGATGAAAGTAGTGATGATGATATGAATGTGATAGAAGATGTTCCTTCCTTTGAGACATTACTGTCAGAAGACTTTGATGCAGACGGGTATGATGACGAAGATGAGCCCGTTTATGTAAGACGTGATCATGAAGAAGGCATTTGGGTAAACACAACCCTAAATCCAACAAAAAAGAGGAAGCAGACAATTGTAGACAATATAACAAAGAGGAAAAAGAGGCGAAAGCCCTCAGTTTGTATGTATTTATGTTGTATACTATGAATTTTTTAGCCCTCAGTTCGCATACAATTAGCATGATTATATGTATATGCACTAAAATCATTTCTTGTCTAATTTTTTTACAAGAAAATGGATCCCCATAGTGACCAGGAGGAAGAAGAACAACATAGTGGCCAGGAGGAAGAAGAACAACCTAGTGAGTAGGTAGCTATTGCTGAAGGTAGAGCAAGGCATGAGGCGAATGTTGTTCGTGAAAGGACCCTTATGCGCAAACTCCTCACATGCAGAGCTCAGGGAGTAAAGACAAGACTTAAATGGAATCCAAATAACCAAGCTACTAGAAAGTCAGTGAAGCTCCTCTAGGGTTACATTGGGTGCACTGTTCGGGACAAAATCCCTATTACTATTACGGATTGGAGAAGAGTAGGCGACAAACATGAGGAGGTTTGGTTAGAGATTAAGGTAAACTACATTTTTACAATTAATGGCATATATGTCATCATAACATTGTAACTAACAAATTGAATATGATTTTTGTTGTTACAGACTATCTTTGATATCAACGATACTCACAGGGATTATGTGCTGAAGAAAGCTTCGAGAATGCACCGGGGATATCGTTCCAACTTGACCACGTATTACCTGAGAGATGACGAAGGGGAGATCGTTTCAACGCCACCATCTATATATGCTGGGTTAATTACTCAAGAACATTGGGATGAATTTGTGCGACAACGTTTGACTGAGGAGTTCCAAGAAAGAAGTAAAAAAAATAGCCAAGCGGCTAAGAGCAGTGAGTATCCGTATATGGGCTGACGAAAGACATTTCCTGAATTGGAGGAAGATATGGTATGTTAGTAACACTTTTGGTTCCAAAATTATGAATAAATTTTTACGTGATTAATTTATACGTTCAACTGGTTTACCATGACAGATTGAGGAACAGGGCCTAGACTGTAGGCCACCACGGCATGGCCTCTGGGTTAGAGTCACTCGAAGGCGGATGGTACCATCGTTCATGAAGAGGTCAGAAGAGTCCATGAACGATGTGTAAGTCATTCTCTTGGAATTTCTAAATCTTTTCTAAACGGTGACTTTGCTAAGTTAATAACTAATAATCCTTCCTCCTTGTTATAGGTTTTGTTAACGCAAGAATGCCCTGACGAGGTCAACACTTTTGGCAGTGGTGATTTCCTCAACAGAGCACTCGATCGCCCTGAGTATTCGGGCCGTGTTCGGGGTGCGGGTGTAGGCCTCACGCCCTCATCTTATTTTGGGCGCAAAAGGAGGGCATCAAAAGGCGATGTTAGAGCGTTGCAAGATGAAGTTCTTACTATGAGGGAGGAGATGCTTGAGATGCAACGACGCAACGAGGAAATGGAACGACGAAATGAGGAAATGCAAAGACGGCACGAGGAAATGGAATGACAGAATGAAGAAATGCAACAACGATACAAGAAGATGTTCGAATTCTTCTAGCAAAGCAATGTT
The DNA here is from genome assembly GCA_037074515.1 of Mimosa bimucronata. Taxonomy (NCBI): domain Eukaryota; kingdom Viridiplantae; phylum Streptophyta; class Magnoliopsida; order Fabales; family Fabaceae; genus Mimosa; species Mimosa bimucronata. The sequence continues at coordinate 8,955,848 of CM073443.1, read as the reverse complement.
GCATCACAAAAGTCCAACTTCGTGCATCAAAGTCACATTCCTTCGGTCGAGATTCCAAGCATCAAGGATAGCTGTACGATGCCCAGGGCTGACATTCCTCAGGTAGTTCATACATTTTCTACTAACAAACTAACAGTGATTCTGTTATATTATCGATTGTGACCTAATGTTGACAACTCTTTCGTAGGGCGAGACAAAGTGCAAGCTATATACGGATCAATCTTTCAGTGAGGTAGTTGCGGTTGGCAAGGTCTACAACACTTCAAACATGACCCTGCACAACTCGCTGTTGCCTGAAAATGCACTCAGGGTATTGATTGAATACTCGTACAACGACTGGGCCTCGTTACCATTCCCTACTCCTGATTTGATGAAGCTCAAAAGGAAGAACTTAGGCTGAAGAAACAGATCTCTTTGTTGGAGAAAAGAGAAAAAATTTGAGGCTGAATTGTTGTCTCTTCAAGAGAAAAAGAGGAAATATATTGTAGAAACATTAGAGAGTTCCAGGAAGAGTTTGAGATAGTGAGAAAATAGAAGTCTGAGATGGTGGAAGATCAACGAAATGCCAGGCAACTAATGTTTCAGGCTAATCATAAATGGTTAGTCCTAGGTAGCCAGTTTGAGCTAGCCGTTGCTAAACAAAATCTCTCTTAATGCTTTTTTATTGTCTATAGTAATTCCATCTTAAGTTTGAGCGGATTTAGACAATCATTGGAGTATGTGTTACTGTTTTGAAATTATTTCTTCAGCAGCTTTTTTCCCTCTTCTCTTCCCAAAATTTGAAAACATGATTTAGTTTAATAAACTTAATGATTTATTAATTCTGTGTTACTAATGTTCTAATATATTCATGTTCTTCGCTTCATGGTAGTCACCAGGGACACAGAATAAAATATGTGGTCAACTTCTCAGACTTTGTTTGTTTTGGCAAAGCCTTTTTTACACTATTTCTTGTGAGAATTTTCTCTGTCCTTCAAAACATAGGTGTCATTATTATTTTTCAATGAAATTATTTATAAAAAACAAGGGAAGAACCAGTGGCAGAGTTAACACCCCTGACTCAAAGAATGCTGGAAACTGGTAAATGGCTTGGAGACAAATTGATGAATTCCAAAGTTACAATTCCCTTAAAAGGATTTAAATTAGGATGAGGAATGTAGAGATATTTGATGATAGCTCTAAACCTTCCACGAATTTGATACAAGAAGAAATTACAAAAAGAATATAATGTGACGGTGTACATTTGTTGCAATCGTTTATACGGAAAGTACGTACTTTGACTGGAAAATCCCAACTTGTGTTTGATGAGGTATTGAAAACATGCATTATTGAGAGATTCCGATGGAAGATCTACAAATATATTGGGGTCAATATGTTATATGCATGATGCTATAGATTACTACTTGCTCTCACTTTTATCATTTTTATTTCATTTGCTCTCACTCTTATCATTTTTTTTTTGTGAACGAATTTTAGGAACCCATGTTCCAAGGGCCTCCTCCTAACTTATGATCCATTAGAGCTTATCCGCTTGGGCTAATTTGCATTTCTTTCTGTTGCTGGGCAATTTGTTCAAGAAGGGTTGAAGGTTCTACATCAATGAATTGTAAAATAGTTGTATCCTCAATTCATTTGGATCCTCATCATAAGGTCCTATCAAAAGAAGAAATTTGTTGCTGAAACATGCAAGCATCACCAACAACTGTTTTAGGTTCATCATAAATGCTCTGCCCTCTGTAACAAGTTTGAACAGAATATTGCTGATACAAATCTCTGTTAATCCTCTTCATTGTTTAATTTGAAAGACCACCAAGGCTTCAAGACTGTTGTGAATTGTGACTGAGATATTTGAAAGCCTGTAACATTAATTTCCTAAATACACTTTTTAAATACACATAATCACTTAAATGATACTATAAACGCTAACTATGTTAGAAAAAGGAATTAACTTAATAAAATAGCTAACATAGTTAGAAAAAGTATTTCCATAAAAGTTACCATTAAAAACAATTACTTCGGTCTAACTACGATAGAAAAGAAGCTTCCAAAATAATAATAGCAAAACCTATCGTAGTTAGAAAATAGTTTAGTCTTATAAAAAGGTAATCTACATTAGGAAAAAGAACTTCAAAAATATCAGGAGCCTAACATGGATAATAAATTCTTTCATGTAACGTTTACTATCTAAATATCTTTTAAATCCCTCATAGCCAATTCGAATCATTAGTTAAAATGTTAACTATATTAGGAAAAAGGGAATAACATATGAAATAGGGTAAATGTGCAATTTTAGACATGAAGTATTACGCCAGGTGCACTCAGCAGAAAAATGAATTTTTCGAACACATTTTGGTAATGAACAATAAAACTAGGGGTAAATTTAGTAACGTCGTTAGTTGACCGTTAAGTTTAACTACAAAAGCTGATGTGACAAAACTGAAAATTTTAATTAAGGACTAGTAGTAATTTAAGAAGTGATTTTGTGATCAATTAAGAAGTTTTGATAGTTTTATAAATAAATTTAGGAAAATGAAAGTTTTTTTAAACTTTTAAATGCCTAGTTTCTCCCTTAATTTTGGAAAATTAGAGTTAGAGGAATTATTTTTGGACCCAAAAGGGATTATAGTGGGAGGAAATTCTTAGCCAGTAATGAAGAAAATTTTTAAGAATTGAAGAAATGATTTTTTGCCTAAAGAAATACAGTAGATTAGGTAAAGAATTTTCTATTAGGCCCTTAAATCTTCGCAATAGAATATATTCTTTTGACCAAAAATTTAAACTTTGAAACGTCGAGGGGGTCATACTCCGGCTTTATTTAAACTTTATTGGTGAATTTGGATTAATAAATGGGTTAAAAAGAAGAACGAACTTGCACAATAATAGGCCATTTTAGGTAAAATCCGGCTAATATTCTTCACCCCTTGTGTACAAGTTAAATGTGGATTGGGCACTTTTTATGGAAATTTTTGTGAAGTTAAAATATTATTTTATTACCAAGAAAATGTCCCTAATTGCCAGCTTTTAATAGTTGAATATGTTGAGATTCTTACACAACATAATTGTTAGCACTTATTGGGATGTTGGTATAATCACTCTAATGATATGGTAATTGAATTTTAAATTCATAAATAGCTTTGAATTGCCATATTTCCTTTTGTGAAAACCGAAAGTTGCTTTTGTCTAAACGGATTTCATGAGCAAGTTTTAATGCTTTTAACACTATATATTTATGGTATTGAATTGCTTTAATACCCTAATGTCAAAACTGATTGAATAATTGTTTAATGGTTGCCATATAGTGGTGACGTTTTATAAAGGAATTTATATGGCATTTAATAGCTAAAAAGAAACTGATTCTTTCTTTATCATAAGGCCAAATTCTACAAAACCTCCCTGAACTTTGGGGTAGCTTTATATAACCCCTCGACGTTTCAAAGTTTAAATTTAACCTCCTTGAAGTTTTATCTTTTTATTATGGACCCCCTTATTGTTAACTTGTCGTTACCTCTTAACGGAAATTGCCAAGTCATACTTACATAAGACACATTAACATATATATATAGCATATTTTTAAGGTTATATTTGCATAGAACTCCTCTAAACTTTAGTCTAATTGCATATAACATCCATGACATTTTAAATTACCTCTTTGAAGTTTTATTTTTTTAATACTAGGCCCCTCCATTAGTTGTTGTTGTTGTGTCTATCAAAGTAGGCGCTTTGCTTTCAACATTTTCTTTTGATGTTAAGATAATATTTTTGAGATCGTCTTGTCATTTTTGCCATATATATATATATATATATTTATTATTTATCAATTAAAATAGCATTTTTTTTTCATTAAGAAACATAGAATATTAACATTTGAAAGCTTACACTGACCACAAACATAAAATAAAAAGCCCCACCCTCTAAATCAACAAAAATATAAATTGCCAATATAAGAAAAATATGGTTAGTTAAATGTAAACATAATATTGAAATGTCTGCAATGATAAAAGAACACTAGCAAAAATATTAAAAAGATTGTAAAAATTTATCTTAATATTATAAAAAAATGCTAAAAGTAAAGTGTCTGCTTTGATGGACATTACTAAAAAATATAATGGAAGGCCTAATATAAAAAAATAAAAATTAAAAGAGGTAAAATTTTAATTTTAAAATGTCAGGGAGGTTATATACAATTGACTAAGTTCAGGGGAGGTTTATGCAAATATAAACTTAAAAAGATGCCACATAGGATATGACGAGGTGTCTTATGTGAGTGTGACGTAAAACACCTTTATGAGATACCGGAAAGTTAATGGCAGGGGTCCATAACAAAAAAAAAAGTTCATGGGGTTAAATTTAAACTTTGAAACGTCGAAGGGGTCATATCCAACTGCCCCAAAGTTCAGGGGGTTTTCTAGAATTTAGCCTTTACATAATTACTATGCCAACTTGATGGTCTGAGAGACAGAAAGGCTATCAACGTGAACTTCCTAAGGCGTTTAAATGGTGCACCAATAGAGGTCTACAAGTGTGGCTCTGGGCACTCTTCCTCCCCCTCCCCCTTAATATCTTCCGTGCTCCCTGTATATTTTATAGAAAAAGTTTGTTTAATCTTGGGGAGTGCCGCAACTTTTTTTGCTGATAGTTGCGGAGTAGCTCTTAAGGACAGTGCCCCATGAGGGGTGCGACTGAAACTTTTTATTGAGATATTTGCAGGTATTGTTGCCAACCAGATTACATAGCAATGGGGAGAAGCTTGACGATGAAGTGAATTATGTCAATTTAGGTGGTAACGCCAACAAGATATGTGTTTTGTATCATGACGCTTGATATCTAGTGTATTGTTTTCCTAATTTCAATAACTTTTCAAATCAATAGATATATAGAACTTAAAATAAAAATTATGATTTAAAAGATACTCCGGTGCAGATCATAATAGCTACTTAGGAGGTTAATCTGATCTAATTCCTAAATATAAAAACCTTATCTTTTATATATATTTAAAATTTTATTATTTTTTCTCAAACTAACTTATTTGATTTAAAAACTGATTTATTATATGATATTATGCAGTTTATTTAGAGAGTTGATATCATATTCATTATGGTTAAGTGATAGTAAAAGTACACATTTAATCTTTTAAATTCATACAAAGTCTCAGTTTGATCCTTCCATTTTAAAAAGCATGTTATCGCTCATTTAACACTTACACTGTTAGTCTCTAATAATAATTTTTATGTTTGAAATTAAATTTAATATTTTGTCATTTAAAAAGGTTTTTCTAAGACAAAAAAATCTCTTTGAAAAATAAACATGTCTAGGAGAATCAGAGATTTTTATTTATTGCGAAAAGACAAAAATATCCTTTGCAAAAACAAGACGGTCATGTGTGAATTGCTATAATCAACCTAGAATTCGTTATGTCAAATTTATAAATCCTAAGTAAAAGTTGTAAAAAGTAGAACTGGTTGATTTTCATCTTTAGGCATTGTCAAATAGTCATTGCAAAAACAAGATTGTAAATTGTTGTACTCAACTTAGAAATAATTATAGTAAAGTTGTATATTCTTATATCAAAATTAAAAAGCCCTAATCCTTTTCTTTTACCTACACTTAAGAGCAAAATTGTTTTTTTAATAACATTTTAAAATTCCATATTACTCCCTAAATTCTGATGCGAATTTTCAAAATTTGAGGGATTAAAATGTTCTTTTCTATTTCTCAGATTTTTTTTGTCTTTTTCCCAAGTTATTTCACCAAAGGTATGCCAACATTTAAATATTAATGAGGCATGTGTTTTCTTTGAGAAGTATATGATAATAAAATTATGGTTTAGATTATTTCTATGAAAAAACCAAACACATACATACATCATTTTAATCAGAATTATTAAATTTAAATAACATGAAGACTCCACCAGAAATTCTATAACAACCATCCCATAATTGAGATCTCAATATGTCAATAAAGTTGCATAATAAATGAAATTCTAAACCAACAGCTTCTTTCTCATCTCGCTTAAGCTCTATCCTTTATGATTTGCTTCACCACCTCAATTGATTTCTTATCTACAGATCCCTTCCACCGTCGCTAATGAACAGAACATTAAAATATGTAATTTGGTAATGACCTTTGCATTGGCAGGGGTCTACTGATAATAGAGATTATTTCAGGCCAGTGGAGATATATTAATTCTGGGTTTTATACTTTTATTACGAAAGACTTAATAATAGTCTCATATTAATATATTTATATGTTCTGTGCTGTGTGATTTATTTAATATTTCTTCTGACAAAGCATCGTGATTCCAGCTAGTCGTTTTAAAATATTCTATTGATTTAATCAAAGCATACTTTGAAGAGAGTTGAATGAAAAATGAGAGGCTTGGTGTGAGAAAGTAAGATCTCAATTGTTCAAGTCACTGTTCTGGAAGTGTGTGAGAGAAAGAAAGAGAGATTACTGCTACTTTTTGGGCGTTGCTGTGTGAATGTACTGAGATTTGGTTGCTTCATTTGGAGATCGAAACAATTAAAGCTCAATATAGGTTACCATTGTGTCTTACTTTATTTGTTGTTATGATTTTTTTAGTCTCTGATCCTTTGATGTATATTCATTTAGATATGATCTTGACTCTTAATCTTTAATAGTGTTTCACAGCTTTTTATAGAGCATTCATTAGTTAACCCACCCTTAATTACAATATTAGTAGATACTGAAAACTAAAAATCACCCACTCTGTAAGTAGTATTTGAATTTATGGGTTTCAAGGAGATTGAAATCTGTGTGTGTGTGTGTATGTGTGAGTGAGAGAGAGAGAGAGAGAGAGATTTGTGTTTGGATTTTGCTAATTCAACCATGTTTGTTTCTTATGTTCTTGTGTTTCATCATCCATTGCTAATGTAGGACCACAAAATTTGCGGAAACTTTAATTATCTCAATGTGCAAGACATTACTGACGTAATTCTTTTTTTCTGCTTCAAAATTGGAAAATAACCATAACTAGACCAACTTTTGCTGAATTTCCTTACAAACATTATTAAGTTTTACATTAAGCACCACATGCAGTAGTAAGTTGCATTGGTGTACGCTACCAGCAGGTAGCTTTCACATTTATAGAGGGAATAATTAGAACTAGACCTTTCTGATCTCATTAGACCTTTTTAAAACTAAAATATTTATCCCTATTTTTCTAATTTTTTTAATTTAAAATGTAATTATTAACATATCAAACATTGTGTCCAACAGGACCATATCATCACAATATATATTTGGCTATACTGAGATTTCAGTGGCAATGGATGTTGTTGTTTCTATTGCGACTCATATATTGAAGAAGTCAGTAAGTGAAGCAATACTTCAGGTTCGTTATCCCTTCCGCTTCAACAAATATGTCAATGAGCTTGAGACAGAAAAAGAGAAGCTGCAATCAAAAGTACAGGTGGTTCTAGATCGTGTTAATGATGCTAAGAAGAAAACTCATAAAGTTGTTAATGAAGTTGAGAATTGGTTGAATGAAGCAGAATTCCTGGTGGGAGACGTGGTTGAGCTGCAAGAGAAGACCAAGAAAAGAAAAAAGACAACTTGTCTTAAGCACTGTCCAGACTTGATCAATCGTTATAATCTTGCAAAGCAGCTTGAAGAGAAGACTAATGAAATTAAAAGGCACAATGAGGTTCAATTCTCTGAGTTTTCTCGAATTGCTACACTTGTAGGTATGAACTACTTTTCATCACAAGATTTTGTGCATTTTGACAGTAGAAAGGTAGCTTATGATGGTCTTTTGAGGGCACTTGAGGATGATGAGATTCATATGATAGGATTGTGTGGCATGGGGGGATCTGGGAAAACAACTTTAGTAACAGAAGTGGGCAAAGAAGCAGAGAAATTTTTTGACAAAGTTATCTTTGTGGTTGTGTCTAATACATTTGATATAAGAAAAATTCAGAGCAAGATTGCCAGCCAACTAAGTTTGGAATTAAAAGAGGAAGAGAATCTAGAGAGAGCTCAACGCTTATTCATGAGATTGACCGGTGGGGAAAGGGTTTTGATTATTCTCGATGATGTATGGGAGAAGCTTGATTTTATGGACATAGGGATTCCCACTGCTATTGATCAAATGGGATGCACTACTCTTATAACCACACGTAAATTTCAAGTATGTGAGTCGATGAGTTGCCAAAAAATAATTCAGTTGGAGGGTTTAAGTGATGATGATTCATGGGCCCTCTTTCAAAAGCATGCCGGGTTGTTTGGAGATCACTCGGATACCTTGAAGGATTAGGCAAAGAAAATTACAAGGGAATGTGCTGGTTTACCTATTGCAGTTGCAGCAGTAGCCAATGCTTTGAAGGGTAAACCTCATGATGAGTGGGTTGTAGCATTCAAAATTTTGAGAGATCCAAGTTGGGTAGATGTTGAAGAAGGTCTAAAAGGTACATATAGATGTCTTCGATTAAGCTATGATAATTTGGATAATGTTGTGGCTCAGTCACTCTTCTTATTGTGTTCTGTGTTTCCTGAAGATTATGAAATTCGGATTGATCAATTAACTTTAATTGGACTAGGGCTTGGTCTAGCTGGGAATATTCCCTCGTATCATTGGTTAAAGACCAAAGTGATCAAGAAAGCCATAAAGAAGCTCATTGATTCTTGTTTACTGATAAAAGTTCATGAAGATGATAATCATCACGTCAAAATGCATGATTTGGTCCGTGATGTGGCCCTATGGATAGCAAAGAATGAGAATAAGTTCATTATAGGACAAGTAAAAGAGGATACAGTAATAAAGGACCATGTGATAAGGTATTTATGGCTTGCTGAAGGTGATAAATGTACTGATAAGTTAAATTGTCCTGAACTTGAGTTTCTTTCTGTCTCCATATATTCAAAGCTTTGTGTGACCTTACCAAATGATTTTTTCAAATATATGGAGAATCTTAGAGTTTTAATTCTTGAAAATCCTAGTGAACAACAAAATATAGCTCTTCAGGTTCCCATTTCGCTCCACTCGATCAGTAGTTTGTGTTGCCTAATGCTATATCGTTGGATATTAGGTGGTATCTCCTTTATTGGGCACTTAGAAAGACTCGAGTCTCTTACGATGTGGGATTGTAGTTTTGATGAGTTGCCAAAATGCATCATACAACAACAAAAATTGAGGTCACTAGATTTGCGTAGTTGTGAAATTCAAAGGAGTCCTTTTGAAGTAATGGGAAGATGTTCACAATTGGAGGTATTGTATTTTTGTGGTAATAGTGGAATAGACTGGGAGGACAAAAATAAAAATAGCGCTGAATTTTTTGATAAAATTAGTACTACTGCACCAGCATTAGAGAGTTACTGTATACATTTTGGCACTAGAGATGAGGATTTTAAGTTTCATAAACGTCATTGGCATTGCAATTGTTTGGTTGCAAGACGTTTATACATTGAAGATTTTGAGAATTGTATTTCAATTGCAACAAGTAAGGATATGATGCGAAGGGCAAAGACTCTGTCTTTGAGGGGAATCCCTAGAAATTGGAAAAATATCATTCCTGACCTTTGGCAAACAATTGGAGGAGGCATGACAGAATTAACTGAACTTGCAGTTCATGATTCATTTGGAATAGAATGTGTTATAGGCCACACAAATAATCTAAGTCAAGTTGGGATCATCTCCAATTTGACTGACCTAACCCTCACACATGTGAAGCATTTGAAAACTTTATATATAGGTCAACCTCCTCAAGGACTTTTTGCAAACTTGAAGCACCTTTATATACATGATTGTGATTCACTTGAGCATATACTAACAGAAGATATGCAGGAAATAGTTGATGGAAGTGATTATCAGCATTATGGAAATGCATTCCCCAAATTGGAAAGACTCGAAATAGACAATTGCAAAAAACTACAATACTTATTGCCTACCTCTTATGGAAACAGCCTTGCACATTTGGTGTTTTTATATGTAGGTAGCAATGACGAATTCAAAAGTGTGTTTGGTCAATCTCTTTATGAAAACCTGAATCTAAACAAGACTCAAATAATTGAGTTTTCTTCTCTAGAAAACCTTTTGTTGCTAGACTTGCCAAATATCAATGGTATTTGTCCTAATAATTATCATCCGAGATGGCCTTCTTTGAAATTATTGCGATTAAAGTACTGTCCACAGTTAAATATGATGTCCATCAATCTATGGGTCGCAAGTGGTGGAGTGAGACTAGAGTATGATCGGATGACTTCTGAGGTAATATTCATTTGTTTCGAATATTGTCAAACTATACATTTAACCTCTCATCTTCATATGACAAATATTAAATCCATACATCACCATACTATTCACAATTTGTGAAGGAAACTTCCCCTGTTCATATTTCTTTACATTTTTACAATATGTGGATTCATCCATATTTTATAAAATATATTTGTTTGTTAATTTTATTTATTAGGTGACACAATAATTCTCAAATTTTAATTGCTTTATGTGATTACTTTTTCACTTTTACAGGAAATATCGAAGATGGTAGCGACCCCACTAGAAAGTATAGAGTCTCTTGAACTATACAGTGATGAGGTAGAAGTTGTTTTTGATATAGAACAGCTTCCTATCAATGGACAACAAGTAAACTCAGGCTTATTATTGCCTTTGTTTGGATAATCTACCCCAATTAAGGCATATATGGAGGGCTCCCAAAAATTGTTTACTCCTTCAACATCTTTCTTTGTTACAACTATCAAACTGTGGAAATTTGAAGGAAGTATTCCCTCCGTCCATCTTGAAAAGCCTCCCACAGTTGAGGGAACTTTACTTTTCTAACTGTAATGAGTTGGAGGAAATCATTGAAGATGACCAAAATGCATTGAATTCTCAACAACTTGCCTTCCCAAGACTTGTGGTAATCTGTATCAAAAAATGCCATAAGTTGAAGTGTGTATTCCCTAAGATCTCTGTGCTTCCAAACCTAAGGGTATTATCCATAGAAGATGCTTCCGTACTAGAGCAGGTATTTGGACATGGACAACAAGGCACAACACAGACATATGAGGTTTTCCTTCCAGCTTTGGAATATGTTCTACTTTTGAGCCTTCCCTCACTCACTTCTGTCACTCCATATATTGGTTTGCAAACTGTGAGAAATATTTTCGTGCAACGATGCCCCAAACTATCTCTCACTTCCTCAATTACTCCTCAGGAAATGCTTAATCAATTGTCCAAAGGTATTCTGTAACTTGAACGTTATAGTATCATCATGCATGCATATATAATTATAAAAAAAGTTTTATAGCACTTGCACATTTTTTTCATGTTGTTAGCTAGTAGTTACTCATGGTGAATTCCTACCATTAAATATCTTTCTAAACTATATTTTTGTATATCGGCCAATTAGATTTTCTACTTCCTACATTCTTCAATTGCTTAAAATTGAATATGTTATTTATCAGATATCAAAATATAATATGCAGCATTCATATTTTATATGCCTCAAATAATAATATTCTTTTAAAACATGGTATAATTTGTGTGATTAAGCTAGGTAGTTTTAGTAATTTCTTGGAGATGGATGATTCAATAGGTCATTTCGATAAAGGTGATACTATAAGGTGGAGTTTGGAAGATATTCTCAAATCCATGGATGCTTCTAGTAGAGAAACAACTCAGCAAATTGCCTGTCAGAGCAACGACCAGAGGTTAGCATTTGTTGATTCGCCAAAATTTGCGGAGGTGTGGAAATCTTTTATATCTCTTCATTATGGTGTAACTCATGTTTTTACAGACATCATTATGATATACAATGCAATGTTTTCACTATTATGGCTTACAGCATACAAAAGAGTCCGAAGATCGAAGTGCACAAGAGGAAGACATGTTAGAGGAAAAGGTAATAGCAGCACAGGCAATTGGTTCAATTACTATTGACTTAAGGTTACATATCTTTTGTTGTTGTGTAGATTGTTGAAGGAAGAGATGAAAATTTTAGTACATCAGAGAATGTTCAAATAGTTGTTTCATTAGCTCATTCAGATCCAGCAACCTCAACAAAGGTTAGCCTCGCTGTCTCGATATCCACTCATATGGTATTTATTCAAATACTATATTGGTGAAGCTTACATATTATAATTTATTTCTGAACAGGATGCTAAAAGTTCTCCATCAACAGATTCAAAATTAGCAAGCTTGATGCCTAGCATCTTAATCACTTCTTCTACAAACACAATGTCACATGTAAGCTTTCTAATGCACATCTCGTCACTTGAAAAGCTGTCTGAGTCTTATATGAAATCATGATTCATGATCTTGACTAAGTTCTCTGAAATGGAAATTAGTTTGAAAATGAGTTAAAAGGACTTGTCATATAAGAATGAAAAAGGTTATGGTAGCTTAGGACTCATGTGTTGGTTTTCGAATTCCATTTTCATGTTTAGATTCAAAATCAAATCAAGTTCAACCCAAGGAGGTCAGATATTGAAGACTTGAAAGATGACGATCTCATTAGTGTGCTTGAATTAATGGAGGATGTTTATGGTGGTAAATTGCCAATGTCATCTATTCCTACTTCCAAAGATGAGCTAGTTGCAAAGGCCCTTGCTGACTTGGAAGACTCATTGAAGATGCCCCTTAAGGACATTGCAACCTCAGAGGCCAATAGGCTTCGCCTGCAAACAGCTCTCAACTTCTTGTCTCACATTTCCTTGGAAGAAGGAGCTGTATCCCATGGGGTTATGGCTATAATAAAGTCTATGTACAAAGATTTGCCTCACATTCTTTCTTCTTTTAAGCAAGCACATGCTGCTATCAATAAATTTGCAGTGCTTGAAGAAAGAGATAAAAGCATTAAGTACGAGCTAAGTCAGCGAAAGGAGGTTGCTATTTCTCTTGTTTCCAAAATGTCAGAAGTTCAAGAGAAGGAAGATAGGCTAATGGAGCAGATCTCTATGTTGGAGAAAGAAAGGAAAGATTGTGAGGATGAATTGTTGTCTCTTCAAGATCAAAAGAGGAAGTATATTGCAGAAACAGTAGAATTCAAGAAGGAGATTGAGACTGTGAAGAAAGAAAAGTCAGAGATGGTGGAAGATCAAAGAAATGCTCAACAACAACTGTTTCAGGTTGATCATAAGTGGTCAGTCTTAGCTAGCCAGTTTGAGAACAATATTGCTAATAGAAATACTAAATAAAGTTTGAGAGGCTTAAACACAATTGCTGAACTATTTATTTGTGGCGCAACAACTTGTTAAAAAAGTTTTGTAAAATCCAATTGATAGCTTATTAATTATGCTATCTCCTTGAACTTAATTTCCATTCCTAATTACTTGGATGTGTGGTATTCAGTGTTTGGAAGACAGTTAATGTTTCTGTTTCTGTTTTTGCAAGAAATATTCGTATGTTTTGAAAGCTTTATGAGAATCAATCCTATGATTTGATCCTTATACGGGAAAATTGATGGAGGTGGATGGTGTAAGCTGGTGAAAGGCATAAATCTCACCTCGAATATGAATTAATGAAATAATTTGTATGTGAAATAAATTTATAAACTTACTAATTGAATGAAAATACAATATCAAGTTTATTTATATATTTTGTCATCGAAATTCCCATAAGGTAAAAGGAATAGAAGGTATAATAAGTCTTAAGACGAATGGCTATATGGAGTCCCAACCCCACACCATCTGCATTATTAGGATTTTCCTCTGTTTTATGCATTGTCTTAACTTTACCAGATTTGCCAAGCAGCTTGAATAGAAAAGCAATGACACAGATGGCATATAATGAAATATGTGAGAAAATGAAAGAATTGTATTTTTGTCCAGCGCGATGCGTGATGAGCTTCAAATATTAGATCTTTTTAATATAACTGCACAACGAAAGGGACAAAAAATAAAGCATTAGTGTGTCAGGACTATACATACTATATGTATCGAAATAATTATGCAATCTGCAATTATATGCGTTAATTATAATAATTAACTTCACTTCTAAATGTATATCAGATTTCCGAACAGAGGCATAATTGTGAAAGTACCTGAACATGCAAACTCACTGCATAAATTGCTGCGAACGATGTGATATTCCCGTCAAAAAGGATAGAGAACCACCGACACACCAATCGTGCAAATAGCTCACAGGTTGTACTGCTTCATTTTGAAACAATCAACCTGGCGATACAAGTACATAAATATTTTAAAGGGTTACGATCCATTTGGCCTATTGATTATCTCAAATAACTTCAGGAAGTTTCTAAATAGTAACAAATTTATTCTTATCATTTGGAATATTAATTTTGATCATTAAATCCTACATTTTTATCCACCGATGCCCTCTATTGTTATATACATGTTATCATTTTAAAGTCAATTTTCACCACGATAATAGTCAAAACTAACGTTTTGAATGATGTGATAAATTTGCTATGATTTAGATACTTCCGGAGTAAATATACTCTTTAAGTTACTTCCGACTTCTTTGCACATTGAGGAAAATGAGATGGTGCTTCCCGTGATGCACCAGTAAATTTAACTTTTAATGCAACTAATTTCATAAAAGATTAGAAGCATCATTTTTTTTTTCATAACAAAGAAGCATCATTTTTACATGAAAGTGAAAAACTGATTAATTATGAAATAACTCACTCTTCACATAAAAAAAAATTTAAAAATAATGATGGTTCCAAAACTTTTTTATTTTCGATCTTATATCTATTTGAATAATTTTTTTGAAAAATTAATACCTAAGTAAAATCAAATGTATCAGGTCAAAAAAAGGTAAAGTCAAATGTATACTACGTTTACTCTTCCTAATTATTTTTTGCAAGTAAAATCTCTAATTTCTTTTGAAATAACTCATTTTGTATATACAAATCTTTTTTTGAAACTATTATAATTAAGAGATTACCTTTTTATCCATTCAAAAAAAAATTCCCTTTAAAAATAGTTAATAGTATCTTTTTAAGCAATGATAATTAAGAGATTATTTTTTATCCATTCAAAAAACTTGTCCCTTTAAAAATAATTAATAGTATTAATTTTACGTTAAAAGTAGCTTAAAAATAGATTATATCTATTAGATTTATTTTGTGCACATTATCTCTATTATATTAAATGTTATTATTTATATACTTAAAAAAGGTAAATCTTGTTATCTATATGAAGAATACAAATTAGTTTAGATGTTTATCATATTACTTTATAACAGATTTTAAAGGATTTTAAAAAATAACTATATACTTCCCATATCTCATAAAGATTTTACAAGTCTTTGTTCACAAAATAGATTTCTAAAATAATTATTAAGTTAAAAATTACTTATATATAATTATATCATTAATAATCATTACCTTTTTGCAAATCGAATATTTACATGGCACATAAAATTTTAAATAATATATTTTTATGAAATTTTAAATAATATATTTTAAAAATCAAAATATACCCCAAAAATAAATATATGTTTACAAATAAAGTAAATTTTAGATAGGGGTATACCAAAACATTTTCAGTGGGATTTCAAGCATAATGAAATAACTAATATATTTAAAGATTTCATAAGATTCTAAGCTAAATAATTTATTTTAAAAAAATATTAAGAAAATAGGACTAACTTTAAAATAAGAATTTTAATATTATTTAAAATTAATTGATCTCCCTTGTTCCATTTTATCTTTTACCCAATCATCCCAAATCTAGTTTTTTTATTCATTTGAAAGGGTGATATTAAAAGCAAGCACAAGTGGCACGCAGCATTAGAGAGCTACTGTATAGATTAGGGGAAAACTTATGGTGATCTTTACTGGCAAAAAAATTCCTATTATAAGAAGTTTTACTGGCAAAAACTTTATGGTTTTTAAAATCCCTATTTTAAAACACATTAAAAATAATAAAGCGGGTGATTGTGGTTAAGCGTTTGTTAAATCAAATTTCATGTATACAATTAAAAAGTTATGGTTGGTCGCCCCAGTTGACGGCTTTATTATATTTGCATTGTTTTAAAAAGTTAACTCTTCTTTTACACCTATCGAAACATTATTATAATTGGTAGGACAATACTTTATTATTAAATTTGCATCTTTGTCATTTCAACTTTGACTAACTTTGTTTACTAGACAAAATAGTAAATATCAGATGGCCTTCCCAAGATTAAAAACAATAATCTTCTATCAGTGCAAGCAGCTGAAATAATCATCTTTGGAAAGCTTATACTTGGGAGGATGTCTACAAATAGATCTCAGGTCCATAAATTACTGGATGGCCACATCTGGTTTGCGACAAAAGTATTATGAAGCATCATCAGAGGTCCCACCCTTTCTCTCTACTTGTCGAGAACTTTAATTTTGTTAGTAATATTTTCATGATCTAGTTTTCAAACATACATATTTATTGTGATTTAAATTTTGTAAGCGGGCATTCATTGATTTAAGGTAAGTAATCATTAAATAATTAGAAGAACGTAGCAAAGAACGACTTAAATATGAAGCTTTATGCAGCCAAACTTGCAAATGCAATATCCTTAATTGGTATTTGAACATTATGAAGCGGGTGACACGAACATAGATATGACAAAAAGGGTTATGGCATATATTGAAGTTTGGGAATATCACACTTTGTTGTCTTTCTCTATTCATACTGCTACATAACATCACAAAATCTAGACCGTCGATATGAAGGACAAAAATTAGCCTAACATTCTGCTTCATTTAAGCAAACATACTGCCAATAAATTTGCAGTGCTTGAAGAAAGAGATAAGAGAATGAAGGACGAGCTAAGACAACGAAAGAAGGTTGCTATTGCTCTTGTTTCCAAAATGTCCGACACCCAAAAGTTTATGGATGAAGCTCAAGAGAAGGAAGCTGGGCTCTGAAGGAGCAAATCTCTTTGTTGGAGAAAAATAGAAAAGACTGTGAGCCTGAATTGTTGTCTCTTCAAGAGAAAGAGGAAATATATGTCAGAGGCTATAGAATTCAAGAAGGAGATTGAAGCTGTGAGAAAAGAGAAGTCACCGATAATGAAAGATCAAGGAAATGGTCGGAAACGAGTTTTTCAGATTGATCATAGATGGTCAGTCCTATGTAACCAGCTTGAGCTAGCCATTGCCAAACCAAATCTCTCTATGCTTTCTATTCTTTACTGTTATACCATCTTAAGTTTATTTGATAGGATTTAAACAATCATTGGTTTATTTAATTGTTATATAAGTACTTGTGGACTATATTTTTTGTTCAACTGCATTGATTCAGAGTATGTGTTGCTGCTTTGAAATTATTTTCTGTTTATCAGCTTTTTTGCCTCTTGTTTTAAGCAATGGTGTGACTATTTTCTCTATCAGAAAAGTGGATTATGAAATTCAATTATGTTGCAATACGCCACCAGGGGAAGTGAACACTGGAATTTAATAGCTGTTTGCGCCATCTTTTTGTCACTAGAGGATTCATCCAACAAAGATCATATCTTAGTAACACCCTATTGAATTTATGAAGTCTGTAACCACATTTAGTTTTTTTTTTCCTGTCCATTTTCCTCATGGATCATGGTAGTATTGGAGGAATAAATAATTTTACTGTCATGCTTACACACAAAAAAAGTTAATAATTCCAAAAATAATGATGTAATAATTTGGTCGAAAATGATAGATGGATTGGAGATAAATGTTTGGATGTACAACTGGATCTCTAACAGTAATAAAGATTGCTGAGTTGAAAATTCAATAGATAAGCTAGGATTGCATATCACCAGTAATCTTTTCTGCTTATTTATTGATAGCTGGTCATTAAGTGATATATTATTTATAGAAAACCTAATAGGACTTGAGTCTTTTGCATTATGGACGTGCTGTTTTGATGAATAGCCACAGTACATCAGAGAACAAAGAAGCTTGAGAATTTTAGATGCAGAGAGGTGTGAAGTTCAAAAGAACACCTATGAGGTGATAGGAAGATTAATGGAGAGTTTTTGCATAAGAATTGGAGAAAACATTTTTGATTCTAGGGGACAAGAATTTCCTATTGCAACTTTGCAAGAAGTTTAACAATCGAAGAATAGACTTGGACATATAATAACAAATGAAGTAAGAGATATAGTTATGGATTATGGTAACTATCAAAGGAGTTATAGAAAACTTGGCATCCATAAGATGCGATACAAGAGGAGAGGAGTATCTATAATAATATTTTGATGTCCCTCTTAATTTTTATTTGTAGTGCAAGACGAGAAATAAACTGAAAGGTTTATCTTATTCACGTACACACTAGGTGTGTATATATACACACACACAAGGGGTGTATTTCCTATTATATTCTAACAATATTATTCCACATGCAAGTTCATTTCAAAGAGCCAGAAGATCAGAGTACTGAAGTGGGAAATATATCATAAGAAATTGTAAGAGCTCTATCAACTGATTTGAATACTAAATGATTTTACGGGAAGATATGAAGGTTCTTCATCTGCAAATTCCAAGTTCCCACTTCCCACCTCAACAAATCATCCAAAATTAGCAATCTCTCCCTGGCCGGCATATTGTTTACTTCTCTGCCCAAAAAGCATCAACATCGTTTTAATGAAAATACCCGTCTAGAACCCATGTCTTTTCTGATATATATTTCTTTATTTTTAAGGAATTCTTAATGAAATATCAGCCAATGAATTTTAGGGACCTGAGAAACAAGCGTTAGGAGAAATTTTTAATAATTAATAATGAAATTCTTCAAGGAATCAAACAAATGTGTAATGCTCTCACTTTTCTCTACTATACAGATTGTTACAAAGATAGAAGTTCACTCATTGGCATTTCAATTACTTCTCTGCCTGAAGTGTTTCCATATGTAAGCTTTAACTTTGTCAATATCCACTATAATTTTGGGTAATAATACAAATAAGAATTATCAGCTGGCGGTCTGTTCTCAAATATTCAATTTATACTCCAACATAGTTGGTTTCATATGACTTTCTAGGAGGGACTATTCCCATCGATTTTGAAGCTGCTTCATCATTGATCGATAAAAAATCAAATCTTGCTTCTAAAGATTCCAGGAATATTAGACAAGGTGGGGTTTTCAGGTGCTTTTCTTTTTTCCACATTTGGAGGTAGAGAATGTGACAATTGGACTGAAGGGAAGGAAGAAGATGGTAATGAAGAAGGGGAATGGTGTATCAGACATAAATCATTAGGAGAACTCATACCCCAAAAGCTCGACAATGAACCTAACACTATGATGCTTTACTCAACATACTACATATAACCTTTCTCTGATAGATTGACTCTTAATTAAAGCACTATTGTAACTAGTATAAATCCTTGCGAGAACCACATCTTTAAAGCCAATTTTTGGGGTTGTGATACCCAAAGCCTTATAAGGCTTCTCTTTCAACGAAACCCAGGCATGGGACTCATGACATATGATGAGGAGGATGTTTAGGGAAGAACAAACCAGTGTATAAATGTAGAATGGTTATAAACTTGTAATTGATTCCTGCTTTTTTTTTCATTTAAACTTCAACTTGTCTCATGCTTGATTTCTTTTGGTATTCAAAAGAAAATGTCGAAGTGCAATACAAGACAGAAATCAAATTCATTATAATGTAACTAATACATGAGGAATAACAAGGATCACAAAAAAAAAAAAAAACTCATTAAAAAAACCTTCAAAATATAAACTAATGATATAAATGTGTTAACAAAAAAATTACTTCCTTCAAATTAAGGGTTACAATAATGTCAATATCATTCATAGTATAAAATTAGAACTCATCCCAATAACAGTACAGCCACACCACCTTAAGAATATCAACACAATAAGATTTTAAACGTAGCAGTAAACTCCTTTCCTGGGTTCCAAAGAGTTCTCTAATAATAATGCATCATTTTCAGAGTGCTACCTAAGTGGCTTTCTCAAGAGCAATACAATACCAATAAATCAATAAACAAATTTGTATAATTCCCCTTTGTAGATTTTATCAGGAAAAAAATAGTCATGCGTTCTACAATGACTCATACAAGAGTAGTATCTGTTTCCAAGTGATTCCAAACTCATGCCAGAATTCTCTGATAGGAATTGCTCAACCTTCATTTCCCAGCCTATATATAATATATATCCAAATGGATAGCTAACTTTCGAATTATGAAAGGATCAGATTTTATGTAGCGTAGCATGAAAGATGAAAATGTGTTTGTAATTTATCAGACACGAAAGATAGTACGTAGCACTCCATCATTCATCAAAAGTTTTACAACTTAGGTTATTAGAAGTATTCCAAAACTCCACCTTCTATCCTACTATAGAAAACAATTTCACCAAGCAACCAAATTCTACCAATATTTTCAGACACAGGATGAAGATGAAGGCTCTTCATTGTGGATCATTCCAACTGATACAACACTTTCACTATAATTGAAAATAGCTGAAAATGTGGGAACAATAAATTTTATTATTTCATAAGTATCAGGATTTAACAGTGATATAACAGATACCAATTTGCCGTCCGCCATAGGTCTAGTAGGAATTTCACGAACTTTACAGACAATATGATTCCTTCAAATACTAAGTGGAAGCATACACATTGACAATGTGGCTACAGTATGTTTCTTAGTCCAACTCCACCTCTCTCCTGATGCATTTGTACCCTCCTCCATCACCCACAGATCAATCAAAGAAGATGGACAAACGTCTCCAATTTTAGCATGAGAAAGCAATGCTAGCTCGTTATCATACACAATAAGCCTGTTATCATATGAAGCAGGTTTAGGCCTTGATTGGTTTGATATGCTTTTAATTGAGCTGTAACTCTGATAAGGGTATATTGGTATTTCTTTCTTGTTATAGTTTGTTAGTTTGTTATGGGCTTGGCACACGTGATCAGTATATATACTAACGTAGCCCCATTTGGCTGATATGATTGGAGTAATATCTCATACTTCGTCTCCCGCTGACTTTTCTCTCTTCCTCCTTCGCTACTTCCTCTGTTTCCCTTCGTTCTTGCTCTGTTTCCCCTCTTTTTTGTTCTTTTCTACCTTTGGTTCTATCATTTTTGTATCAGAGCAGACTTGGTCCATTAATGGCGGAAGGTACACGCAGCCAGACGCAATTACAAGACATGGAGGAACGATTGTATGCTGAGTTTGACGCTCGATTTCGTGCATTAGAAGCTCAGTTAGAAAATGTGCATGAAGTAAGGAACTCTATGGTGAATATGCAGGATTTGCTGCGCCAGTTATCATTGCATATCGAAAATAATAATGAAGGCCGTGGTCGAGGACGAGAGGTAGATTATCATACTCCTACCTGGTACACTCGATTAGATTTTCCGAATTTCTCTGCTGATGATGTGGAGGCCTGGATTGCAAAATGTGAGTGCTATTTCACACTCGATGGTACACCAGAGGCAAGAAAAACAACTCTGGCGAGTATCGCGCTAGATGCAGATGCTTATAGGTGGTTCTAATATTTCGAACGAGGGCGTAATGGTGTAGTGCCTTGGCCAGTTTTTGTGAATGCACTTTGAGTTCGTTTTGGACCTCTTTATGATGATCCAATGGAAGAGTTGATGCAATTGAAGCAATCTGGATCGTTGTCCGAGTACCAACGAGATTTTGACAATCTCGTGTAAATTGGATTTGACTGAAACGAAGCGTTTGAGTTGCTTCATTGGAGGACTCAAACCAGAGTTAGCAGCTGGAGTTAAATTGTTGAGACCGCAGAATTTGTTAGAGGCCATTAAGTTGGCTAGGTTACAGGAATCGAACCTTATATTGTGGTGCCAATATTCTGGTAATTCCAAGAATGTAGCATCACAATCATCTAAGTATTCTCCAATTGCTACATTAACAGGCTCGTCTAGGGCAAGTTCTTCTACTGAAAAACCTTTGCTGCTAGAGGATAAGAAATCATTTCAACCTTCGAACTCGAAGGGAATTCTGGGCCGAGGCAACTTTTCATTTAAAAGAAGATTTCTCCGGCTGAATTGGAAGAATGCAGAGTAAAGAATCTATGTTATTATTGTAGAGACAAATATACTCCTGGCCTTAAGTGTAGCAATCAAAAGCGCACTCAAATGTTTCTCATGGAAGTGCTTAGGCCAGAAGAAGATAGTGAAGAGACAGATGGAGTGCAGCTTCAGTTAATGGAATCGGCAGTGAATGAAGACCATCCTGTTATCTCATTGAATGCAATGAATGGAATAGTAGATGATCGTACCTTCAGAGTAGTAGATAGGGTGGGAAAACGCTCATTTCACATCCTTATCGACACAGGCAGCACTCACAACTTCATTAACTCTGACTTGGCTCATGATCTTGGAGTGGAAATTCAGAGTATCTCGCCACTGATGGTGTCTGTGGCAGGTGGTAGTAAATTGTGGAGCAAAGAAAAGTGTGTGAACTTCTCATGGTTGTCTTGTAGCACCAATTTTGAGGCTGATGTGTTTTTATTGCCTTTAGCCAGCTGCGATATGGTTTTGGGCATGTAATGGTTGCGGGAATTGGGAGTAATTCAGTTGGATTATAAGAACTTGGTGATGGAGTTTGTGTGGAAGAATTCTCCAGTATGCCTTACTTCAGCTCGCACTAGTAAAAATAGAATTATTCCTGAGGTCAAAATGATGAAATTGTTGAATAGTAAGGAAAAAGAGTTGGGATACCAGATATTACCTTTCAGCAGGTGTACAAGATGTTTTACTGTGGAAGCCGATAATAACCATGTTGTACCTGAGGAGGTGTTGGTCTTACTTAATTCATACGAACATTTGTTTTAGGACCCTACCATATTACCTCCCAATCGTGGTCACCGTGATCACAGCATTGTGCTTAAGTCTGGAACAGATCCCATCAAGATTCGGCCTACAGATATGCTGCTTTTCAGAAGGATATCATTGATGCTATGGTGAAAGAAATGCTAGAACAGGGAATTATTCAACATAGTTCATCTCCGTTTGCTTCACCTGTGGTATTGGTTAAAAAGAAGGATGTGAGTTGGCGCATGTGCATCGATTACCGTGCCCTCAATAAAGCAACTGTAAGGGATAGCTTTCCTATTTCGCTAATTGAGGACTTGTTGGATGAATTGGCAGCAGCAAGAATTTTTTCGAAGCTGGACTTGCAAGCAGGTTACCATCAAATCAGGATGAGAGAAGAGGACATATATAAGACTGCTTTCCAGACTCATGGGGGACATTATGAGTATTTAGTATGCCGTTTGGACTCACTAATGCCCTATCCACTTTTCAATCTATCATGAATCACATATTTGAAGGCTTACTGAGGAAATGCGTGTTGGTATTTTTTAATGATATCCTGGTATATAGCCTTGATTTGGAAACTCATATTGAGCACCTCAAGACTGTATTTGATATATTACACCACCACTAGTTCTTGGCTAAAAGGTTGAAGTGTGTTTTTGCTACAAGGAGTATCGACTATTTAGGCCATGTGATCTCAAATGGTAGTGTATCAACGGATGTGACCAAGCTGGCAGTGGTGCGTGACTGGCCAGTACCTACAACAGTTAAGGATGTACGTGCTTTCTTGTGTTTGACTGGGTATTACAGGATATTTATACGCTCTTATGGTATCATAGCTTACCCTTTGACTGAGTTGCTAAAAAAGGATGGGTTTGTCTGGAATGAAGGGGCATTGTCAGCTTTTCTGAAACTCAAGCAAGCCCTCTTAGAGGCTCATGTGTTGTCTCTACCTGACTTACAACAACCTTTTACATTAGAGACAGATGCTTCTAGCATTGGTATTGGGGCTATTCTATCTCAATCAGGTCACCCGGATGCATTCGTTAGTAAAGTTCTATCTCCCAGTAATAGGCTCCTGTCAGTCTATGATTGTGAACTTCTAGCCATTGTTCATGTTGTGACTAAGTGGCACCAGTATTTAAGTTTACAGCCTTTTACTATATTGACTTATCAGTAAAGTCTTAAATTTCTATTGGAGCAGCGTTTGTCCACACCTGCGCAATATACTTGGATTACCAAGTTAATGGGGTTGCAATATGAGATTCGTTACCGGAAGGGCTCTGAGAACGGCGCTGCTGATGCTCTTTCTCGAGCTTCTCATGGGGAGCTGCTACATTTGTCTATTTCATCAATATCCACAGAATTGTGGGATATCCTCTGTGCTCAGTGGGAATCTGACCTGGAATTGCAGAATGTAACACCCCAAATTTTAGAAAAGAGAAAATAAGGAATTATTTAAGATTTAGGAAATATTATTAAAATATTAAAAAGCATTAAAAATAAATTTATGATGTCTTAGGTATTTTTAATAATTTTAAGGCTTATTTTATTTAAGAAACAAAGAAGAATTAATTAGAAGATAAAACATAATTTTGAGGAAAAATGGATAACAAGGATAAAATTGAGATTTTAGAAATGTATTTAGAAATTAAAAAGCCTTATAAATAAATTTATGAGGCCAGGTATATTTTTAATATTTTTTAAATTTTATTTTCTTTATTAGCTCAAGGAAAATAGTTAGAAGATAAATTTAAATAAGGGAATATTTAGAATCTTGGGGTATTGACTATTAATTAAAAAGTCTTATAACTAAATTTAGAAATTAAAGTATATCTAGAAAAATTATTTTGGGGACAGATTTAGGTCTATTTCTAAATGATAATGATAAATAAAATTATGATTTAAGAGAAAAATAGGAAATAGGAAATGAAAAAGACAATATCTGCCCCTAGTTAAAAATATCTTCAGTTATAAAGGGAGGGGTAAGATAGTAAAATACCTACTAAAAATATCACCACTGTACTTGTTAAACATGTACCGCACACGTGTCCTCAACTGCTTCATTTATTCAATTTACTTTGCTTCCTCTCTCTGCCTAAATATACACACAGTTGAAAAGAAAAAAAAATATTATATACTCCCTCTCACCCGACATAAACACACATACACATTCATTCCTCACACTCTCTCACTCTCTCACTCTCTTCTCTCTGTCTCGCGAACCCAACGGTGTCTCCGGCCTCCAGCAGCGGCCCTCGACGGCGATCAACGGCGGGGAAAGCTCAAGAGCTTGGAACAACCTTAGGTAAGTTGTTTCCCTTCCTTTTCCTCTTCTTCTGCCGTGAGTTGAGCGGATTTGGGGGTGAATCGATTCAGATTTTTGGAAAGATTTTAGAGCTTCTGAAATTATAGAAATGTTCCTTGCACCTTTCTCTTGATAGATTGAGTGTTGATTTTGGGGATTAAAGTCAAATAGGTTCAGATTTCTCAAGAAATTCCTCCTCTGTCAGTGTTCATCCGAGGCAAATTTGGGGTTTCTGATGTAATTGTTGTTTTGAGCTTAATTAATGGTAGTTAAAAGCAAGTTAAGCTCATAAGATGGGTTGTATGTGGATTATAGAAGCTCAAAGAATTTTTGGAGCAATTTCTTCTCCTCTGTTCCTGCGTTTCGGTCGGCCAAGGAAGGGAACAAATTTCTGAAATAATATACACTTGTAATGGGAGCTTTCTAATAAGTATTTTGTGCGTGTGACTTGACGAAGTTGGATGGATGAATTCTTGCTTTTCTTGTTGCTTATTCTATTCTGGCCGAGAGGGAGAAAAGGGGAAGACGAGAATTTTGGGAAGCCAAAATTCTTGAGTTGTAATTATTGATTCCTCTCCCTGCTTTGTGTGTGATTAGTTTGAGTTATAGTGCTTAATTTTGTTCCTCTTGTTTTCTGTCTCTGTTCGGCCAAAAGAAGGAAAAAAAATGGCCATTGTTGTTGGTTATGCTTTGGAAATGAAATGAGATTGCCTGCTCAAGGCTAACTGATGTGAAGTTATTATAATGCATAATTCTTGTTTCCTTCATACTCTGGCCGTGAGTTTTTGCAGGGAGTATATATTTGTACTGATATTTTGTTAAACAAGAATTAGAAAAGGGAGTAGGAAGTGTATTGCTGGCTATTGTAGTTTAGATCCTAGAATCCTAATTGTTGATGTTGGTTGTAAGTTCTAGGCCTTGAAATTATAATTCCTGCATGGTTTAAGTCAAATGGTTATGCTATGTTGGAATAATTAAATGTTTCTCATTTGATTATCTGTGATTGGGTTGCATTCCAACATAATTTATTAATGTTGATGGTTGTTAGTTGTTAGTTTATTGGTAGGAAAGAAAAGGGTAATATGAGTTCAATGGAAAATAAAGGAAGAAATATGGAAAGTTAGTCTGGTTGTTCTTTGATCTTGCTAAATTTTGATTTAAATGTGATTTGAATTACATTTTCTGGATTGTTGGTTTGGCATTGATGTTGTTAAGTTGAATTAATACTAGATTGAATTAATATTATAATTAAAGAAGAGATGAATAGGAATTGAAGGAATCACATATGTGGTCAAGAGTTGAGGTCTTGTAAAATATTGTTCCAGGAATTTAAACTAAGATAGGACTAATTAATTAGGAGTGAAGTTTCTATTTTATTATGTTTGTATGGTGGTTGTACACCTAAATGGTAAATTGGATCCTTAAATATTAAGTAAGTGGTTGCAAGAGTTACCAAGAAATTGGAAAGTAATTTGAACTAAAAGGATAATTGATTTGTAGGTAATGTAAGTTTAACTTAAAAAGGTAGGGATATTCTTATATTTGTGTTGTGAATATTAATTGTATTTATATAATGTTTTGATAATGACATTTATTGGATTAAACTAGAGTTAAGATCGGATTTGAAAATTTATAAGTTGTAATGAATGTAAGATAATTTAAAATAATAAAGAAAAGAGAGTTTAATTTGATTCTCTTACGTTGGTTGGCTATATTTATGTATTCTCTAAAGCTATGATTTCAAATGAGGTTTGATAATGGTTTACTGAGTTCATTTATGTGTTTATACGTATTAATTTAAAAGAGTAATAGTCTTGATGAACCAATGGAAGTTTAATAATTGATGTTTTAATGTTCTGTTGTAATGATAGTAATTTAGTAGGCATTAAGTTAATTGAATGGAAAATATAACTTAATTCTTGTCTGGGAGTTGCTTGGTAATTGATGATGATATTCAAGAAGTGAATTTCTAATTCATTTTATTGATGATGGCGTAATTAGCAAGTTAGGAACTAGATTTAATTGTCTCAGAAATAGGAAGGGTAGTATGATAGGAACGTGAGAGACGTTTAATTACTATGCATAAGTATAGATATTAACGTATTATTTTATATTATAAATGTTTATAGGACTGAATAGTGGGGTTGAATCCCTAGAATACGGTGAAAAGCAGAAGTACAGTAAGGAGTAAGCTAAGGATACATGTAGCAGTTTATTTCATATAATATTTAATTACAGCGCATTACATGCATAAATTTCATAATATCTGTAGCAATGGTAATTTTATTCCTTAGAGGTTATGAGGGGAGTACTCCAAGGCTTAGGTGGGTCGCTCCCCCTTTGCCAGAAGTTATGAAATCCTGTTGCAGGTAGAGGTACCACCACTATTTAATGAATATATCGTTAATAGTGGTTGGTAGAGGTTATAAGGATAAAGATTATTCATATTGTGAAGATTTATGATTTATTATGCATGAACTCATATGAAAGAAACTGCTATTGGGATTACCAATCTCACCCCCATCCCCAAACATTTTTCAGTAACGCAGGTTTGAAAGAATCTAGCTGGGAGATAGTGAGATGATTAAGATGAGGCAGGAATGCTAGAAGAACACTAGATGAAGAAATTAAGTTTTATAATTTGAAAAGTAAGATTATTGTATATGATGTAAAATTAAATTAGCAGTAGAAAGTATGGAAAATAGAATTGTATAAATTTATTAAGAGATTTAAATTTCCCAAGTATTATGAATTAAGACTAGTTACCCTAAAAAGGGCTAGCGTACTTTTAATTGTTTTATTAACCGCTTTATTTTATAAAAAGTTTTGAACTATTCCAATTTGTCCGAAAAGCCCATTCCAACCAACAGAAGGTTGGTCGAATGTTCTAAAAGAAAAAGTTTTAAATTTATTCGTATTTTTGGGCTTCTGACGTTGGAAAGTGGTTATAATTCAATTAAAATGTTATAGTATAATAGGAAAATTCCAGACGTTACACAGAAGCTGATTAAAGAACTTGAGGAGGATCCGAGTTCTCACCCGAAATATACTTGGCAGCAAGGTCGTTTATTTCGTGGCCATCGGTTGGTGGTGGGATCTAGCCAATTTGACTTGCAGAATTCCATTATCAAGTGGCTGCATTCATCGCCTCAAGGAGGTCACTCAGGTCAGAAAGCTACTTACAACGGAATTAAGAAGCTCTTCTATTGGAAACACATGCTACGTCACGTTGAAAAGTTTATTCCCAAGTGTGATACCTGCCTTCGTTACAAGTATGAAGCTGTTGCGTATCCTGTTCTGCTGTAGCCTTTTCCAATACCGAATGGGGTGTGGCAGAGTATTGCGATGGATTTCATCGTCAATTGCCGAAGTCAAGGGGTAAGGATACGATATGGGTAGTGGTTAATCGATTGAGCAAGTATGCACATTTTCTGGCGTTAGCACATCCTTTTACAGCTTCTGATTTAGCTCAAATGTTCATTGATAACATTTACAAGCTCCATGGCGCGCCAGATAATATTGTCAGTGATCGTGATCCACTATTTACAAGTTTATTTTGGAAGGAATTCCTACTCCTCTTGGGGGTTAACCAGCATATGTCCACTGCCTATCATCCGTAAAGTGATGGCTAGAGTGAGGTGCTGAACAGATGTTTAGAACACTACCTAAGGTGTTTTTCCTGGCAGTACCCCCATGACTGGGTTTAATGGCTTCCTATGGCTGAGTGGTGGTATAACACTACCTATCATTCTGCTATTCAGCTTACACCATTTGAGGTGATGTATGGCCAACCACCTCCACAGCATTTGCTGTATTTGCCCCATGAGTCAGCTATGGAGTCCATTGATAGATCCTTAAGTGCAAGAGAAGCTTAACTGGAACGATTAAAGCTAACGTTGTCTAAGGCTCAGCATCGAGTGAAGCAATTTGCTGATTCCCATCGTTCTGAGAGGAGTTTTGAAGTAGGTGATTGGGTTTTTCTCAAAACTTAGCAACATCGTCAACTTTCTATCAGTGGCCGTGGCTCTGCTAAACTTAATCCCAAATATTTTGGGCCTTTTAGGGTGGTTGCCAAAGTGGGTGCTGTAGCTTATACGTTGGCTCTTCCAGATTCGTCAAGGATTAATCCCACTTTTCATGTATCTTTGCTGAAATATTGCCCTAACTAACCCAGATGTTCCTTCGATTCCGCTGCCTGAATTTGCTCCAGAGGGTATGGGAGTGAAGCTTCCTTATGCGATTCTGGATAGGAAGGTGGTCCAACGTCGCAATAAGGCTGTGACCCAAGTTCTGGTCCACTAGGCTGATGGCCTTCCTGACGATGCAACTTGGGTTTATTGGGCTGAGATTGCTTATTGTTTCCCTGAGTTCGTGGCTTCTTTGAATCCTTGAGGTCAAGGATTATGTTAAGGGGGTAGTTGATATGCTTTTAATTGAGCTGTAACTCTGATAAGGGTATATTGGTATTTCTCTCTTGTTATAGTAGTTTGTTAGTTTGTTATGGGCTTGGCGCACGTGGTCAGTATATATGCCAACGTGGCCCTATTTGGCTGATATGATTGGAGTAATATCTCATACTTCGTCTCCCTGTGACTTTTCTCTCTTCCTCTGTTTCCCTTCATTCTTGCTCTGTTTTCCCTCTTTTTTGTTCTTTTCTGCCTTTGGTTCTATCAGTTCAAAGTAGACATTTTATTATTTTTAAATGATGTTTAAAAAAAAACTCCCCTCTCTCTCACTTCCCCACTCCTTCTCCCTCTCCAGCGGACATTTGCTCCTAAACCACCATGAACCCCAATTCCAAACTTCCCCCATCAAAACGCAGTGATGAACAAGCAAATATTTAACCACATCCAAATTCACACAAATCCATGAACACACTAAGCTATTTATCACAATATTATAGCAAATCCAGATCTGAAAATTAAAGAAAGCGACAAATGAAGAACACGAAAGAGAAAGAAAAAGAGAGCAACGATCCAGATCTGAAAATTGATTAAGCTTCTTCATGAGATTTGACTGAAAATTTAGATTTAGAATGGAATACGTAACAACAATGAAAAAGAGAGCAATCGATCCCATTCCTCCATTGTCACTCTAACTTGCACGTTTCATCTCATTCGCCTTCACCGTGATTGAGCTATACAGCGGTGGCTTCGACGGCAGAAATGACAATGTCAACCACATCTTCACCACCCTCGTCGTCGGTGTATCCTTACTCGATAGTAAGATCAATCAGTGGAGAAAGGCATAAGATCAGAAATCTAGAATAGTTAGAAGGTTGGAACATGGAATTTTACAAGCCACAAAGAAACAGTAGAGGTCCCAACCCTCACTCAATATCTCTTTTTTACTATTAATCCCACCTAATCCTAAATATAAGACATAATTATTTTTTTTTGAAAAATCTAAGATAGCTAAAAAAGTCATTTACAAATTTATTTGTCTGAATATTTTTTCTAAATTAAAGCTGATTTGACCTATAAACTAATACATAATTTAATAACATACTACATATATTATGATTAACTAACTCATTTAGCTTCCTTATAATCTCAAAAAAAGTTAATTATACCTTATATTAAGGGCATGATGAAATAATATTTATTAACTACACTTTTATTAATTTTGTATGTCAATCGACTACACTTTATTAACTAATTATTTATGAGCATAAAGGTATCACATGTTCTTTTTTTTTTTTTTTTTGACTGATAAAGGTATCGCATGTTGGTATACACTTTTTGTGGAATTTCAGATTTGTTAAATAAATGAACAAGGCCATATTGTTTAAAATCTTGCTATATTGAATATGGGTTTCATTTACTAACCCGAAGCATATTGTTTGGGTTTTGAGTCAACCTATATTAAACCCATTTTTTATTAATTTTTTTTATTTTTATTATATAATTATAAATTCAAGTTCAAGTATTTAATACATTAGAAATCATTAAAATGGAAACTTTGAAATAATTTAATCCCAAAACTAAGCTTTAAGACTTTAATTGAACTAGATGAAACCAGAAAGCAAAAAAATTACCCTGTCCTTTCTAATACAAGAATCAATAAAAGAAATAGAGGTGAAAAAAATAGAACAAGATTCACATAGCAATAATGAATCTATGATTTATTGAAATAAATTGATCAATGCTATGTGCAGAAAATTTGGGTTTCAATTTTTTTCAGCCACTCATAAGTTAAAACCATGCTCCCCTTTATCTAGTTTGCTATTTTTCTTTCAATACATGAACAAGTAGCTGTTTATCTTGTACGCATACATAGAAATTCACGCTAAAATAGACAACCAACAAGTTCGTTGTAAGAGGAATATGGTTTTTGTTTAAAAAAAAGGAAAAAATGGGTTTGGGTTGGTTCATGGGTTTGTCTGGTTAGCTCATCATAGACTTATATTTAACGGGTTCGGGCCAAAAAGACCTATTTTAATATGGGTTATATTTTTCCAAATCTACAACCATATTTATTTATGGGTTTCAGGTTGACCCACGGATTCCAACCGTATTACTGGGATTTGCAAGCTGCAGGTATGCATATCTGTCATCTAATACAAAGATTAATGCGTCCCTCCTCAGTCTATTTGGTTTTTTTGGGTATCCCTTAACTAAACACTGCGTTCAACTGGGATATGCCATTATGGTCTATTGGTCTACAGGTCTAGTTTTAAAATATATATATATATATAATGAAAAGAAAGAAAGTAGCCACAACTGTTTTTGATAAGAAAAAGCATTAGATTCCATCCAGCATGAATTGACAAAGCAGCTTTTTCTATACTGACAAAGAAACTTTAAACAAATTGAAAGGTGTTGATTGATGATCGGCCATTCTTTAGTAAATAATAGATAGATGCTAGAAACTCTCATGCAAAGTATCTATCACTTTAATTTATTGTTTTCCAATTCTGTTGTGCTGTTTGCTCTCGCAGATTAGCAATAATCCCCGTGAACTAAAGGTAAGCTTCTGTTCTGTGTTCTCCTGTTTTTTTATTTCTTGCGTTTTCCACTTATTTCTACTTCAATAAAAAACAACATTTTGACGATGAGATGGAAAAAAACACAGGAGAAGATTCACTTGATTCATTGATCACGTCGACAAAATCTCCTACATACATATCTCTCAATCTCTCAACTTGAAATTAAGGTGCTTCTGTCTCTTGCTGCATCAATCATATTTGGAGAAGAACCATAACCGGCCCCAAAATTTGGAAGAATTTCCTTAGACACATTGGTAAAGTTGCAATTTTTTTTTCTTTGGCATTATTAGTCATATATCTTTAATTGATATAAAATCTGAATTAATATAATGTTTGATCTTTATAAATTGTCTTCATTTTGATTTTAATCCACATAATTTCAAGTTATAGGTGTTGGTTTTTCAACGGGAAAAATGATCCATGTTAAATTAATATATATGGAGTGATGTTTTAGACCGAAAAAAATCGATGGAACAAAACTTATGGATCAAAACTATTGAGATCAAAACAACAATGAAGCTAAAATATAACGGTCAAATATTATATATTAACGAGCTTGTAATTCCCCGTGCGTTGCACGCGAAGCATCGACATATATAGACATAATTATATATAATATAGTGGGATGTCTTATAGAAAAACAAACACAATCTATAAAAGAGTCGTATTACATTTAAGTCAATATGTAAAAAGGTTGAACGTTATATGACATAGAACATTACCATGTGAACGTCATGGAACATGTTAAGTACTGGCATGTGTGAGAGAAAAATAAACACACTTACACAATAACATTTCTAAATATTTCCTTGTACACAACATTTGTCGTTTTGTTATTTGAACCATTATCCCCATTTGATATAACTATCTTCAAACCATCCATGCTTTTAACCCGGGATAATGCAACATAAAGTTGACCATGTGTGAAGACTGGCTTGGAAAGATAAATACCAACATGTCTCAGCGACTGTCCTTGACTTTTGTTAATAGTCATTGCGAAGGAAATGGAAATAGGGAACTGTCTTCGTTGCATTCGAAACGGCCAACGATTTTCTGAAGGATTCATGTCCATTCTTGGGATCAGTACTTTTTCATTGGGATGAGATCCATTA
The DNA here is from genome assembly GCA_037074515.1 of Mimosa bimucronata. Taxonomy (NCBI): domain Eukaryota; kingdom Viridiplantae; phylum Streptophyta; class Magnoliopsida; order Fabales; family Fabaceae; genus Mimosa; species Mimosa bimucronata. The sequence continues at coordinate 8,922,747 of CM073443.1, read as the reverse complement.
AGTGTTACTGCTCCAATAACAGTCTTCCCAAGGTGAGTAATGCGAAGGCGAGTGCCATTACAAAGACCAGACGCTTGATCTATGTTTCTCAACAACATAATTGGAGCTCCAACCTTTAGCACCAATTTGTGAGGCGCTAATCCAGAACAATTAATTGTATTTAAGAACTCAGTGCTGCACAAGTCATCAAAATTGTCGATGTCATCAGAAGACTTGCAAATAGAGTCACAACTGGAGAATTCTTGTACATCACCTGGAAGAAGGTTACACATGTATTGATTGATTTGATTAACCATGTCAAGTGTAGGAGCAAGTATTGCCCTATCATTAAAGTAATCATTATTTTCTAGATTCTGCAACAGATTTGGATAAGTGGCTTGAACAATAGAATGAACCGGATCATCTCCATGGGATACCAACAACTCTTTAGGGATTTCTATCTCAGAGGTTCCATCAACTTGGTCACCGATTTTCCCATCACCAACATCTAAAAGCCATTGAGAAAACCATTGCAACTTTGCATTGTCCTCGGAGGAAAATGAAGTGGACAACCTCATATTCCTTGTCAAACAAAATTTTTTGCAATAATCCCATAAATGAGATGCATTAATGCAAGCATCAACAATAGATCCACGGGAACCCTTAGGAATCACAGGGAGTATCTGTCGAAAATCACCTCCCATGAGAAGGCATTTCCCTCCAAAAGGTCGATCGCAATGCATAATGTCCCTAAGAGAACGGTCAAATGCCTCGACACAAAAGCGTTGCACCATAGGAGCTTCATCCCAGATAATTAATTTGGTTTGAATTATAAGATTAGCCAAAGGTGAATTCTGGCGTATGGAACAAACAGAAGATTCAGTAATGTGAATAGGTATAGCAAATCTAGAATGAGCAGTTCTACCAGAAGGCAACAATGTTGCAGCAATTCCACTTGAAGCAACTGCCAAAACAATATCTCCGGAGGCACGTATAGAAGAGATAAGAGCGTTCCATAAGAAAGTCTTCCCTGTCCCACCATAACCATATACAAAGAAAAAACCACACACAGCAGATGCAAGTATAGACATGACTGTGTCATAAATATGACGTTGTTCTGTGTTGAGAGATTTAATAAGTTTCTCAGACTCAACTTGAAGAGCAGATCTATCATAGTCTAACTCTTGCATTATAAGATGGTTGGACATGTCAATAGGGGTTGCAGAGTCAGGTAAAGGCAACGAAGGAAAGTCTTGTAAGGCTTTACCATTCAACTGAAGAAGTGCCTCAATGTCAATTAGTGCAGCATTGTCTCTCTGTGCCTGAGACACCGAAAAATCTGAAACAAATAATGTCAATAAATAACAAAGGATGGAATACAGGAAGGTGAAGAAGATAATATGAATGAAAAGAAACTTACTGGAGGATGTGTAGTCAGACCGTCTGACATAGAAAAGATCATCTGATAGCAAATGCTTTGTACGCAACCATACATTTAAAGGTTGTTGAAGAGATGAACACAACAACATGCTAACAAATAATTTTCTCAATGTTTTCCCAGATGCCCATATTGATGCTTCCTTAAGGGCAGCAATATACTCAGCATCATCATCCAATAAACCACGTGCAAAACATGCATCTCTGAACGTTCTGTGCACAACTCCATCAACAGTCTTCAAATCATCATAGCAAGTGGGCCCTTTAACCTTAGTAAGCAGAATCCTTAAAAAATATAATTCACCAGAAGAAGGGGATACATGTGTGATCCTTCCAATTGTGTCTCCTTGTTGACGAGGTTTCCAAATCCTATCTTGTCGATCATATACATAATGCTTGGGGAACTCAATATAAGTCAAAGTACTTGCAAAATCATCATGTTTGTTAGTATGAAACCATGCTAGGAACTGTGATTCACATACTCGAGGCTTATCTAAAAGCTCCTCAACATCATCTGTATTACCATAGATTATGAACTGTTGATTAGGTAGATGGAAACTCAACCTTTCAACAGAAGGATGTCTCTGGTGAATTCTGAATCCAAATATACGCCACGCACCCTCACATGACGAAATATATCTACAATTATAATATTGTCTAATTTCATCAACTTCTACCCTCCCACTTCCATCATTTTGAGAGTCAAAAATAGCAGCAACAACTCTGTCATTACCCTTACTAATATACTTGAATAAATACTTAATAGCAGTAGATTGGTTGCACTTCTCAACATTAATATGTGCATGAAACATTAAGAGTAAGGTGGGGTTGTAAGGAACAACATAACGATTGTCGAGTGGGATGCCTTTGACTTGAATAGTTCTACCATCATCCTTACGTTGATAAGTTGGAAAACCATCATCATCGATTGTAGTGTGTGGATTAAAAGCTTTTGGAAACTTCTTGCTACATTTTCTACCTTTCATGCAAGGTGCATTAGGTCTAACACGGCCACAAGGACCATGTATCATGAACTTCCTAACTAACTCATACAACAGAGGACAATTTTTATAATCTGGTATTTCAGCACTAATGTACTTGTCAATAGAAGAAGAATCCGACATCTTGCATGATTGATGAAGCCACAAAAGAATATGTGCATGTGGAAGTCCCCTCTTCTGGAACTCAATAGTATAAATATCTGATATCAAACATCACATGGATGAATTCACAATGTAAAGTGTAAGAAAGATATAAAATAGAAAGACAGATGTTTATGGAACTTAAAGATAATACAGAGGTCAGTAACAAAAAACTGACCTGCCCGAACTGTCCCAAAAATGCGTTTGTCCTTCAAAGTTTTCATCAAGCAATCTAATTTCATCTTGAATATGCGAGACAAAACTTCAGGTGTGTCAGAAGATTTTAAAGAATGCAATGCACAATAGCGTTGAACTTCAGGCCATCCCGGATTACATGTAAAAGTCAAGAAAAGGTCTGGATATCCAATTGCCCTGCATATTGCCATAGCATCTTGGTAGTTCTGTATCATGTACCTTGCCCCACCTGTGAATGATGAGGGCAATACAATTCGTTTTCCAATTGATGCAGCATTTCTTTCACCACGCAGCACAGCATCAGCTATACCTTGATATAAATCGACCCTTAGTTGCCTCTGGTGTGTCCTAACCCATAGTAACCTTTGTGACTCAATCATTGTATACATATCAACAATAAATTGTTGTAGAAGCCTAGATGAATTAAGAATTAAAGATGTCTCGTTTTTCCTTCTCATTAGGCGGAAACAGCAGAATTCCCGCATACTAACCATCTTCTTAACCTTTGTAACACTTAATGTCTCCTCTCTATGCGGCACATCATCTCTATATCCGTCCTCACCAAAAGGAAACAGAAGTGGATACTGAAGAGGAAGGTAAGATGCGTGCAATTCATTAATCCTCTGAGGAGTTCCTGAATGTTCCTCAACAACAATGTCTCTTACATTGAAATTCATATCAATATCACCAACGACCAATGCAGCAACCTCAGAAGCAGTCGGAATGTTATAATTTCTGCCATCATTACTCCTAGTGCTGAGCAAACATAACTTAACAGGTGTATGTTTTACACAGCTAATCATCGATGAAGCAACACGATATTGTTGTACAAACGGATTAACCTGATCTAACTCGCACTTGATCAAATCAACAACAGCAGGGTCAATGGAGCTCTTGTTCTGGAATTTACTGCAAGAACGGTAACATGTAAGAAGGATATCAATAAAGTGTAGTAACATAATTGAGAGATGTGAGGGACAAACCTAACGGCAGATATTCTGTTCAAAACTTCATTTTCAGTGTCATGTATATATAACTGTGAAAACACAGGTCTGGCACCAGGAGGTGGACACAAACTGCCTATATTATGATAATTCACACCAGATAGAACAAAAGAATAAGGCGATCCACCACAATTCTTTGAATGATCAATTTTACCTCCTATTGAAGTAAACGAAAACATATTGTTGTATTGCCTTATATTATCTCTAAAGTTTCTCGAATCAGGAAGATTCTTGTCAAAGAATAGACTATTCAACAATGGCGGAGGTGGTTTCAATAATGGTAAAACAACCTTGCCCTTTTGACAACAAAGAGAAAATACACGGGCATTCTTATGTGTACTATCTTTCTTGGCACGTTCATTAAACCAAAGGAGTGCACCGCAAAACTTGCATTCATAATTTGGATCCCCTTCATCAACATAAGCTGGATAAAAAATAAGCAAAAAATGTAAAATTTTAGTAATGTAACAATCTATCAAATAAATACTACAAACAAATGAATTCAGCAGGAAAAGATCACCTTCAAGCGAAAGTAAGCATGTTTCTTTAGCAAACAATTGTTGACGATGAGAGTCATCATTTAGAACACCTAACAAATGTTTGATTTTAACATTACATGACATCACATATGCGACAATAAGTTGTGACAGAGAAAGAATCAATTTAAATACGATGAACAAAAAACACCTGTACGGTGGACATATTGTTCTTCATCATCACTCGCATTTCCATAGAATTCGAATTCAATCTCACGATAATAACTTTGTTGAGGTGGAAGTGCATTTAAGCTATTCTTATCTCCAAAATCGAGAATTTGAGTTGTAACAACTGAAACAAAATAATAAAAGTACTTTATTAAAAGCATATAAATAACATACATTACATAACAGCAACACAATACTTAAATGAAGTTCCATTGCACAAATACATATATAAATGGGATTATACATTTTATTTAATTTACCTGACTGCTGCATAGAAGATAATTGTGCATCACAGGCTGAATTTTTCCCTACATTATGAAAATAGAAATAAAATAAAACATATAATTAGACAGTGAATAACAGCACCACAAATTTTATGAGAACTTGCATTTTCACAAATAATTATGTCACTATGAGTAAAAATTTTATCCAATTTACCTGAATGCTGCATCGACGATTCATGTGAATCGATGGTTGAACTATTTCCTAGGTGGTCTGAGAAACCTAAAATTTAAAATGTAGCTGCTTCAACAGTCTACAAAGACATGATACACATATGTAGTCTAACATTGCGAAACCCTTACCACTATGTTGAGCTTGCTTAATTCTTTTCCTTGTGCGTATTGGTTTTTGAGGTTGGCCATTCTCAAGACCTCTCCAACGTGCACTATTAATTTGGACAAACTTGTCGAAAGGATTTTGCACTGATAAGGAGAAATGACTAATCATGAAAATTGTGACTTTTAAAGATAATTGAAATTGAAATGATACAAAACAATATAAGAAAGAGTAGAATATTACTTCACCTTTGTTAAATGATTTGTCCAAATTACAGGCAACATTGGTAATGTCAGAAAGGGTAGAACGCAGTTGTCTGCTTTTCTTATTAAGACGGCCATTAGAACTCTTAATCAGGGGATAGGAATCATTGTTAGTTATTGTGGACGGTTGATTAGAGGACACTTGAGAGTATAAATCAACTGCTGAAATTGGAAAACTCTGTCAGAATAATCACAACAATCAAAAAAATGAAACACCATTTATTAGAATAACAATGAAAAACTGGCTAAATTACATATTGCATTCACATACGTTGAGACTGTGATACACGAGTCAGTGAAGAGGATGAAGAGATCTGTGGTTCCCTGCAAGTGGGATATGAGGAATAGCCAAATCGATTTCGAGGCAACACTTCAGATATGGGCGAAGAAGACCGCATTTCGTGTGTATGACCAACCTCTTGCAACAAATTATAGGCAACTGAAGATATACAATCAAACTTTATAGTGTGAGGTTCAAAGGCAAAATTTATCAAAGTATACAACACACACAAAGATTTAATATAGCTGAACCGAACACAATAAAAGCACCATCATTCTCGTTAATCAAACTGTACGATCTAATAAATGAACTAATTAAGCATCATAAAGTAAAACGTAATGATTAGAATTGCAATACAGTTTATGGGTGGACAAAGAATGAGTGAAAATGAAGATGAACCTGGAGTACATTGTGATGCTGAAGAAGATGGACCACTGTTTGTATCAAAACCCTTCTGATTCATGATAACTCATATAATCTACAAAAGCACAAAGAAAGAGATGTTCAATCAATAATACTATTTCCTGGACACAATAAGTGCAAAAAGACAGATTCGCGAATTACAAATGACGCAGGCGGTTTGAAGAATACTTATGCATCAGATTTGCTCCTTCATAGCCGAATAATCCGATGGGTAGAAAAATAGTAATATATTATCAATATAGGAGGCTTGAAGGTAAGCGGGCCCTGCTGACATATAAAAAGAATACTGGTATATAATCAAAGATTGTTGCTACATGAGAGTGCAGGATTTAAATAGACAAAGGTCCATTTGAGAAGCCCAAAGAAGCAAAAAAAGAGTAACCCAATAAATAACATTTGTTATAGACAACAACTTATATGAACCTGCAACAACATATTTTTTTAAAGGATATCGCAAGAGTTATAATAAAAATATTGGTAGGTATTTTTTAATCCTAAAAAGCTTCAAATATGATTACAACAATCTTAATAATATCCTATGATTTAGATTGTTAAAGAACTTGCGTTATAACTTAAGGCAGGATGCCACAATAAAACAACAATAAAACAACCTTAGGTCAGCTCAATAAAAACCTTTATATGCTTAGTAAGAACATAACATGCATGCACGTAATGCACACATGTGCAAATACGTGTGTGAAATAAATATTCACCTTTTATAAATTATTATTGATAAAATTAATTGGGAAAATAACAATAAAATCCCTCTGTTGTAAATTGATAAATTAAAATAGGCAATCTCTATGATATAGCTGTAAATTCTAATTTTGTTAATGGAAAAAAGGAAGTAATTTGTGAATTATTAAATTCAATTAGGCAAATGTTATGATAAAGTGGCAATTGGTATTTTTAACTTGTGAATAATAGCATAAAAGGATTTTCAACATTATCTTTGTTAATTGTTAATGGAAATAAGACGAATGTGAGTTGTGAATTAGTAAATTAAAGTAAACAATCTTTATGATATTGTTGGGAATCCTTAATTGAAACTTGTGGATAGTAGTATTAGGAGATTTTAAATATTAATTATGCCAGTTGCTAATGGAAAAAAATGGATCTAGATTGTGAATTGTAAAATAAACTTGAAAAATCGTTATGATGAAGTTAGAAAGCCCAATTTTGAACTTGTACATACTAGTATAAGGGAATTTTAATATTAGTCCTACCAATTGTTAAATGAGGCATTTATCTAGTTCAATTTAACAATTTATTGCTTGAAATCCATCAATAATTCACCAGGTCAAAGTTAAAAATCTATTAATACTATTATTGACAAATTTAAAATAGGATATCTAAACTTATTATTGCAAATTCCTAGTTAAATTTAATAATTCACGACTCACCTTAGGAAAACCAACTAAACTAAGTTATATGTAGCTTTCGATCAAATTTAGCAAACATATATTTCTCTCTTAGTTTTGATTTGAGATTTTTATAATTCAAAGGTTTGATTTGTTCTTTTTTTTTCTTAAATATAAGATATAATAGGGATTTTATAGTCCTTTTTTCAAATAAATTATTCAATCCTTATATTTCTTTTTTTGAGTGAATGTGCATATTTAGGAACAAACTATTAGGCTATATAAACATAACATAACATTCTCTTGTGATGTGTAGATATAGTCACAATAAAATAAAAATAGTGCAAATGTGACTAGCTTGTTAAGTTCCCCAAACTTTCGACTATTATTTGTAGGCCCTAATTTGTAAAAAATAGATGAATGTTAAGGCAAGTTAACAGACTTACTATATTTACAACATTTTTATTTCATTGTGACTATATTTGCAACTCGCGAAAGATTATTTTGTTTCATACACCTTGAGCATGCAATAAGACATTCCTAAATATGCATATTTACCTTTTGAAATAAAAGTCCTATAATTAAATTTTGGTTAAACTTAATATATGAAGGTTTACTCATCTTATTTGTCAACTTTTTAATTGGTTGCTCCTTACACTTTCAAAACATCATCCACTCTTTTACAGATCAAGTTGTGGCTGAGTCATTGAGAGTGGGATCATATAGAATAAATTATAGCTAAAACTTGAAACCGATTTTCATCTAGTTACATTTTAGAATTAAATGCATTGATTTTACCTCTATTTTTACTATAATTACAAGTACTTCCTTTTTTTTTAATCAAAGACAAAATGATATTATAAATAATAGGGATTATATGTAGGTCTTAAAGATGCAGGCATTGGAAATTAATGAGCTAAATAAGCATATTTGCTACTATGGTAGTTGCAAAACATACATTAGAACAGAGACTAAGAAGATCTTGAATATCCTACAAAATCACATTGAATCCTGAGGAATTGGTAACAGAAAGGTTGGCAAAATTTTCCTGATATTCCACACCATTAGAGAAGTCATACTCAATCCTGTCAATGAGATCCAATTCAATGCCGAACAAAAGCATGACATTGCAAATATTGTTGAGGAAGAAAGTTCTTGTTTCCAAAGCTATTGTTGTAATGGAAGGTCTTTTTAACATATCAAAATATGACAACATGATGAAGGTCTATACTTCCATTTCTTAATGATGATTTCCCATTCTTCGATTGGTGGAGAAGAGATTGTAAGCCTACACTTTGGGATATCAAGAGATGGGGAGAAAGCCATTGACGAAAAAGATATGTTACTGAAAATATGTTGAATGACTTCTCGAGGTTGATCAGATCCACCTTTGTGCACAAAAACATTCCTTTGAATCCATAATACATTTATCAAAATGATAACACCAATAAGCAGATGTTCTTTAAAGGATAAGGACAGAAGAAACTGTTTAAGCCATAACAATAGATCATTTAGCAATAGATTAGAAAAAGAACCAAACCATACCGCTTTTACAAACTGGAAATTAAAAAAAACATGATCAATTGATTCATCCGAAGAACATTCAAAAGGACAAGAACTCAATATGTCCATATGATGGGTCCTTAGTACATCAATGGTAGGAACAACTTTGTGGAGAAGATTCCAAATCAATAGGAATTGCTTTTTGGGAAGGGATATAGACCATAAGAATCTCCAGAATTGATCTGGATTAGGCTGAGAGGTATACACCGAATTAAACCGAAGTTGGTAGCCAAGTTTTGTTGTATACTTTCCTGAGCTGCTACCAATCCAAACAATTTGATCCTTATTAGATAGGAAAGATATTGGTGATAAAATATGATCCGCAATCTGAGGAGAATAAAGTTGTCTAATCATAGTAGAATTCCATCTAATAGGGATGGAAGAAAGAGAAGTATGCGTAAGCAAGTCATATCTCTAACTGTGCACTGCATGGGCCACCAAAGAGGATGGTTGAGAGAGACAGTTGCACTGGTACCTATTCTCCATTAAAGATTGTTGGTTATAAAAGAACCACGATCAAGAATATCATTCCAAAGCCAAGAAGAATTATAGGGCTTCAGTAACCATTGGTCTTTCGACCAATCTATATACTTCTTGCCCATAGTAGTGGCTAATAAGGAGGAATCATCAGCAGAAATAATTCGCCACACTTGCTTAACCAGAATAGATTTATTGACAATATATAGAGGTCTAATACCTAATCCTCCTTTAGCAATCGTTAGGAAAAGATTGGAGCGATTGGACAAATACTTCCTTTTTATTTTAATCAATAGTTTCATATGACAAACGTCCATTCTACTTTTAAGACTGCATTTTCATTCATTTAACATTTGTTGACGATTAAGTCATATATTTTTGGACTAAAACACAACTGCTTAAGCCTATTTTTTTAACAATAAACAAAGATGTTTGAAAATCATTAAGGTTACCTATAAAAATGTCATGTATATCTTTTAAATTTTAGTAGTTATGTGCGCTTAAAGTATAAGTTTGCTGAAATAAATGAGAAAGGGATTTAATACATAAAGGAAACTCAATACAATTTACGTTTATTATTCTTTAAACTTTATTAATTTTAGGGGTTAAGGTGAAAAATTACCAATAAACTTTTTGAGTATTGCACTTTTAGTAGTATCATATTTTTCTACCGCAGCATTTTATTAATAAAATTGTATATTTACCCTAATTTTAATGCTATGTTCTTGTAAACTATTTGTTTGAGTATTACGGAACTTAATTAATCAAAGTTATTTAAGAGGGGGAGAACAATTGGTCTATGAGGGCAAGATAATAATTATAAATTTTTAAAACAATCGCAAATGATAAAATAAGGAATTTTAGAATCTTTAACCGAGTAATTGTAGCCATGTTAAAATTACACTAAAGTATATGTTTTAAAACGATAGGGAAAGGGTTTCCTAATTTTAGAAGGGTTCCTAATTTTAGTTACGGTAAATTCTATAAAACTCCGTGAACTTTGAGATAGCTTTCTCCTAGGGGGACATTTCAAATTTTAATATTAACCCTTGCACTTTTATTTTTTTATTATTATGATCTTCCTGTCATTAATTTATCGTTATCTTTAATGGATATTATCATGTTAGACTAATATAAGACAGCTATTAATGTCCTATGTAGATTGTGCAAGGGTTATTATGAGAATTGGAAGAAGTTTGCTAGGCAGAAAGATAGAAGTAATGAGGTTTACACTTTTATATAGTTACTATGAAATTATTAATTTTTTTAGGATGTCAGATATGATTTCATGTAAGATTTGAGTTGTCATGTGTTAGTCTCACATTACAATTTTCATTAGAAGATAACGGTAATTTAATGACACAGGGTTCATAAAAAAATAAAAATTCAAGAGGGTTAAACTTTGAAACATCGAGGGGTTATATACAACTACCCCAAAATTAAGTGAGTTTTATAGGATTTAGAATTTAGTGTTTTAAGAAAATGAAAGGAAGACCATTAGATTTTATTATGATTTTTTTTCTATTATTAGTATTGTTCGAACATATTTTTCCTACCTCTTATTACCTTAGGCACATGTCAATTTGATTTTTAAAGGGAGAATTGCATTCAAGTCCCAAGGAAGATAATTAATATCAAATAAGTCCCAATGACTTGTTAATAATATTTTTTCACTCGTTAGCAATAGCATTTTGAGTTATTATTGTTAAGCTGTGGGACCTGTTTGATAATAATTCTCTTTTTTGGAAACTAAAAGCAATTCTCCCATTTTTATACTGATCGTATTCATTGCTTATTAACACACATTAATTACCTTTTCTACAAAAATAAAAAATAAAAATCCATAATAATGCTTTTGGGGACTCAACTAAGAAGAGGACTCTAACGCCAATTTTTTTTTTTTTTATATAATTAATTGAAGTTCCTTTATATAGTTCTATGTTTAATTAAGTCAAATACCAATGATTCATTTTCAGGGAACTAAAGTTATCATCACCATAGATATACACACCTCCACCTGTGCAAGGTTGTGATTTCAGTGGCAATGGACTTTGTTGTTTCTGTTGCGAGTAATACAGTGAGCAAGTTAATAGAAAAGGCAACACTTCAAGCTCGTTACTCTTTCTGCTTCAACAAATATGTCAAAGAGCTTGAAATAGAAAAAGGGAACTTGCAGTCAAAATTACAAGTGGTTCTAGATCGTGCTAAAGATGCTAAGAAGAAAACTCACAAAGTTGGTAGTGAAGTTCAGAAGTGGTTGGAGGAAGCAGACTTTCTAATGGCAAAAGTGGTGGAGCTGCAAGAGAAAACAAAGAAAAGAAACAAGACATATTGTCTTAAGCACTTCCCTAACTTGATCAGCCGTTATAATCTTGCAAAGCAGATTGTAGAGAAGACTTATGAAATTAGAACGCACAATCAGGTTCCATTCTCTGAGTTTTCTCGAATTGCTACACTAGTGGGTATGAATTACCTTTCTTTATCACAAGATTTTTTGAGCTTTGAGAGTAGAAAGGTAGCTCGTCATGATCTTCTGAGGGCACTTACGGAGGATGAGATTCATATGATAGGATTGTATGGTATGGGGGGATCAGGGAAAACAACTTTGGCAACAGAAGTGGGCAAAGAAGCAGAGAAATTTTTTGACAAAGTTATCTTTGTGGTTGTCTCCAACACATTTGATGTAAGAAAAATTCAGAGTAACATTGCCAGGCAACTAAAACTGGAATTGAAAGAGGAAGAAAATCCAGAAAGAGCTCAACGCTTGTTCATGAGATTGACCAGTGGAGAAAAGTTTTTGATTATTCTAGATGATGTATGGGAGAAGCTTGATTTTGTGGACATAGGAATTCCTACAACTAATAATCAAATGGCTTGCACTATTCTTATAACTACACGCATCTTTCATGTATGTGAACTGATGAACTGCCAGAAAAAAATTCCCTTGGAGCGTTTAAATGAGGATGACTCATGGACCCTGTTTCAAAAGCATGCTGGTTTGTTTGATGACCACTTTGATCCATTGAAGGATATAGCAAAAGAAATTACAAAAGAATGCGATGGTTTACCTATTGCAATTGCAGCAGTGGCCTGTGCTTTGAAGGGTAAACCTCGTGATGAGTGGATTGAAGTATCGAAAACATTGAGAGATCCGAGTTGGATAGATATTGCAGAAGATCTAAAAAGTACTTATCGATGTCTACGATTGAGCTATGATAACTTGGAGAATGATGTGGCTAAATCACTCTTGTTATTGTGTTCTGTGTATCCAGAAGATTATGATATTGAAATTGGTGAATTAACCATAATTGGACTAGGGCTTGGTCTAGGTGGAGAGATTCCCTTATATCATCAGCGGGCAAGGACCCGATTGGTCAATAAAGCCATAAGGAAGCTTATAGATTCTTGTTTATTGCTTAAAGAAGGTGAATCTTGTCGTTACGTCAAAATACATGACCTGGTTCGTGATGTAGCCCTGTGGATTGCAAAAAAGGAGAATAAGTTGATTGTGAGACAATTAAAAGATGATATGATAATAATGGACCATGCAATAAGGTATCTATGGTTAGAAGAAGTTGATAAATGTTCAAGTAAGTTAAATTGTCCTGAACTTGAGTTTCTTTATATCTCCTTAGATTCTGAGTCTTGTGTGACTGTACCAAAGGACTTTTTCAATAGTATGGAGAATCTTAGAGTTTTGATCATTGAAAAGCCTTATTGGCAAGAAGCTACAGCTCTTCAATTTCCCCTTTCACTACACTTGATAAACAATTTGTGTTGCTTGAAGCTAAGTAGATGGGAATTAGGCGATATTTCTTTTATAGGGAGATTTGAAAGGCTTGAGTCTCTCACGATATGGCATTGTTCTTTTGATGAATTGCCGAAATGCATCATACAACAACAAAAATTGAGAATACTTGATTTGCGTCACTGCAAAATTCAAAGGAATCCTTTTGATGTAATTGGGGGATGTTCACGATTGGAAGTGTTGCACTTTTATGGAAATAGTGGAATGGATTGGGGGGACCAAAATAAAAATGGTGCTGAATTTTTTGATAAAATTAGCACTACTAAACCAGCATTGGAGAGCTATTCGATCCAATTTGGAAACGAAGATGGAACAGGTTTTTTCGAGAAGGATTCTCTGTATTGCGACTCTTTTGTTGCAAGTAGTTTATATATTGATGATTTTGAGAAATGCATTTCAATTGGAACAGCAAAGGATATGATGAGAAGGGCAAAAATTCTTTCTCTGAGGGGAATACCAAAAGATTGGAAAAACATAATCCCTGACTTATGTCATTCAATAGGTGGAGATATGAATGAGTTGACTTGTCTTGGACTTCATGATTCAGATGGGATAAAATCTGTGCTAGGCCATACAAATAATCCAAGTCAAGTTGGAATCATCTCCAATTTGACCCATCTAACTCTTACAAAGGTGAAGCATTTGAAAACTTTGTACAGTGGTCATCCTCCTCAAGGCCTTTTTGCAAACTTGGAGAGCCTTTCTATAAAAAGTTGTGATTCACTTGAGCATATACTTACAGAAGATGTGAATGAAATAGTTGAGGGAAGTGAATATCAAATTTATGGGAATGCGTTCCCCAAATTGAAAGAGCTTGACGTAAGAGATTGCAAGCAACTACAATACTTAATGCCTGTCTCTGTCGCGAAAAGCCTTGTACGCTTGAAAACTTTAGTGTTGATTGGAAACGATGAATTGAGAAGCGTGTTTGGCCAATCTCTTCATGAAGACCTGAATGCAAACAATCATAAAGTAATTGAGCTTTCTGCCCTGGAAAATCTTGAACTCCGAGACTTGCTAAATATCACTAGTATCTGCCCTGAAAATTATCATCCATCATGGCCTTCTTTGACAGAATTGTATTTGCAAAATTGTCTACAGTTAAATATCAAGTCTATCAATAATTGGGTTGCTTGTGGTGGATTCAGACATGAGGATGATCATATGGCTTCTGAGGTACTATTCCTAAAACTATTGTCAAATTATTCACATATTCCATCATCGGCCATATAAAAATCATGAAAGCTATCACCATGCATACTATCTACAACTTGAGATGAAAACTTCCTCTAACAATATTACTTTATATTATGATAACTTGTGCATTTATTCATATTTTATACAATATAAATCTGTAAATTGTCTTTATCGGGTGGCATACTTATTGTTAAACTTTAATTGCTTCATGTGATTTCTTTTTCAATTTTACAGGACCTACTGAAGGTGGTTGTGGCCCCATTAGAAATGTTAGAGTATCTTATTCTCAAAAATAATACAATAGAAGTTGTTTTTCATGTAGAAAAACTTCCCTTCAGTGGACAACAAGTAAAATCGAGCTTATTGCAACTTAGCTTAAAGTGTCTACCCCAATTAAGGCATATATGTAGGGTTCCCAAAAATTCTTTACTCCTTCAAAATCTTATATGGTTAGATATATGGAGTTGTGGAAATTTGAAAAAAGTGTTCCCTTCATCCATCTTGAAAAGCCTCGCACAGTTGGAGACTCTTCACATTGAAGACTGTAATGAGTTGGAGGAAATATTTGAAGATGATGATCAAAATGACTCAAATTCTCATCAGCTAGTCTTGCCAAGTTTCGTTGCCATCTATATCAAACATTGCCATAAGTTGAAATGTGTATTCCCTAATAAGATTGTGATCCCAAAACTGAAGGCACTGCTGATAGAAGATGCATCTGCACTAAAGCAAATATTTGGAGATGAACAAAATGACACTACTTTGGAGTATGTTCTACTTTGTAATCTTCCCTCACTTACTTCAGTAGCTCCACCCATTGCTTTGCAAACTGTGAGTTACATCATTGTGCGACAATGTCCTAAACTACCTCTCACTTCCACTGCAACTCCTAATGATTTGCTCAAACTGCTTAAAGGTACTTTTTAACTTGAATGTTATAATAGCATCATGAATATTTATATATATATATATATTAGTATTATATATACAAAACTATGTATACATACATGCTTAATTAGATTTTGCATTCCCTACATTCTCGAAGTGCTTGAAGTTAAATATGTTGTTTTTGATATCTTGATATAATATTCAACATTCGTGGTTTATATACTCCAAATAACATTATTTTTTAAATATGATACTCCTTCCGTTCCTAAATATAAGATCACTTTGACTTTTTTTTGTGGAAGTTAATGAAACAAATTAGACCACGAAATTATAACATATGGCACATGAAATTAGATTATATGTTAGTTTATAAGTAGAATAAATTGTTCTGTGGAAAAAAGATTTTATTTTTGGGCTGAAATTATTTTTTTTTACTGAAAAAAAAGTCAAAAAAGTCAAAGTGGTCTTATAATTAGGACCGGAGGGAGTATAATTTATTGGCATATGATTGCTAATTTAAATAATTTCTTTGGGTTGGATGATAATTAATAGGTAATTTCAAAGAGAATTACTTTATTCAAGAGTTATTGGAAATAATGATCGAATCCATGGATAATTCTGGCAAAGAAACCACCCAAAAAATTGATTGTCAAGAAATTGAAGGTGAGGGAAATTACCAGAAGTTGACAGCTTCACCGAACTTGATAGAGGTATACAAATATCTTCAACTCTTACTTTAATGCCAATAAAATCCTTTATATCTTTTAAAATTGTTGCTGATCGTGCTTAATTAATAAACATAATTAAGTACAGTATGATATATATAGTGCATTTTGTTCAATCTCCTGACATACAGATTAAGAAAGAGTCAGAAGATCAAAGTGCACACAAGCAAGAGGAAAAGGTAATAGAAGCTAATGCAGAATTTTTGTTCAATTAATATTGACTTAAGAGAAGGCAGTGAGTGAAGCTCGTGCTAAAGCATACGAGGGGTTTTATAAGGAGTTAGGGACAAAGGCTGGGGAACAAAAGATTTACAAGATTGCAAAGAGTAGGGAGAGAAATTCGAGAGATTTGGATCAAGTAAGATGTATAAAGGATGAAGAAGGTAAAGTTTTGATTACTGACGAAGATATTAAGAATAGATGGGAGGTCTACTTTTCTAAGTTATTCAATGATGGAGGTGAAGGTCTATCCTGTGAGTTTAGGGATTTGACAATTAGTGAAGATGAACTTAATAGGTCATTTTATCGTAGAATTAGAGTTTGGGAGGTTAGAGAAGCTCTTAAGAAAATGGAAAATGGTAAAGCGGTTGGACCTGATGGTATACCGATTGAAGTTTGGAAATGTTTAGGGGAAGAGGGTGTGTTATGGTTATCTGAATTGTTTAACGAGATTTTACGGTCCAAGAAGATGCCTGATGATTGGAGAAAAAGTACTTTAGTTCCGATTTATAAAAACAAAGGTGATATACAAAATTGTGCAAATTATAGGGGAATTAAGCTTATGAGTCATACAATGAAACTATGGGAAAAGGTGATTGAGCATAGGTTAATACTAGAAACTAGTATTTCTGATAGACAGTTTGGGTTCATGCCAGGGAGATCCACAACAGAGGCGATATATCTACTAAGGGGGATAATGGAAAAGTATCGAAGTAGAAAAAGAGACTTACATATGGTTTTTATTGACTTAGAAAAGGCGTATGATCGCGTGCCGAGAGATTTACTTTGGAAAGCCTTGGAAAAGAAAGGAGTATGTGTTGCTTATATTAAAGTTATACAGGATATGTATGATGGGGTGTTGACTAAGGTTAGAACGCCGGGAGGTGAGACAAAAGACTTCCCTATAAGAATTGGCCTACATCAGGGATCAGCTTTGAGCCCATATTTGTCTAACTTAGTAGTAGATGCTCTAACTGATCCTATAGAAGAAGAGGTCCCTAAGTGCATGCTTTTTGCTGATGATATAGTCCTTCTGGCCGAATCAAGAGAGGAGATTTATGATAAATTAGAGATATGGAGAAACACGCTGGAGTCGAAGGGTTTCCGTTTAAGTAGGAGTAAGACAGAATATATGCATTGCAATTTTGCAAATAGGCAACTTAGAGGTGATTTGGAGGTTAAACTGGGAGAGCAAACAATCCCTCAAGTGACGAAGTTTAGGTATTTGGGATCAATTATAAGACAAGATGGTGAGATTGATGACGATGTTAATTATAGAATTCAAGCTGGGTTGTGTAAGTGGAGGAAAGCTACTGGAGTTCTCTGCGATAAAAAAGTACCCCATAAGGTAAAAGGAAAGTTTTATCGCACTGCTATAAGACCAGCAGTATTATATGGTAGTGAATGTTGGGCTTTGAAGGGTCAACATGAACATAAAATGGGGGTAGCTGAAATGAGGATGTTGAGATGGATGTGTGGTCACACAAGAAAGGATAAGATTCGAAATGATCATATACGAGAACGAGTTGGAGTGGCACCTATCAGTGAGAAAATGGTAGAAAATCGTTTGAGGTGGTTTGGACATGTACAAAGGAGGCCATTAGATGCACCAGTGAGGAGGGTAGATCAAACAGTCTGGAGTCCGATTAAGAGAGGAAGAGGGAGACCGAGGCTTACACTCAATGACGTTGTAGAGCGTGATCTTTTAATAAATAATATATCTAAAGATTTGGTTACCGATAGAGCACAATGGCGTCGTGTGATCCATGTAGCCGACCCCACTTAGTGGGATAAGGCTTTGTTGTTGTTGTTGTAATATTGACTTAAGGTTACATAATTTTTGTTCTTGTGTAGAGTGCTGAAGAGAGCACGATATCAGAGAATAATCAGATAGTTATTTCATTAACTCATTCAGAAACAGTAACCTCAACCAAGGTTAGCCTCATTATCTTACATCTTGCACTTATATTGCCTTTTTTTCAGCAAGCAGTCAGCAACTAATTTTGTAAATACATTTTCTAAATGAGGCTTTTAGACTATAGAAGCATTTGCAAATAAGTTCTCCTTAAAACTAACCTGTTTGATTTTTGACTATTTGTTCATTGATTTATGCGCCCACACACACAAGGAGTTGGTGATATGATATCAAGTAGTAAATCAGATTCTAAGGACCAGAGAAAATCATTTTCAAAATTGAAATTACAAAGAAAGTAAAAATATCAAGAGAAAACGTTGGTGGAAACTTCAATTCACCGCCAACTAATTCAAACACTAAATTGGTAAAACTTACTGGTTGTATCTTATTTATCCACAGGATGTTAAAGGAAGCTCTACGGGTTCCCTATCATCTAAGAATGCTGAGATAATTACCCCTTCCACTCATTCAACAGACACAGTTCCAAGTGTAAGTTCTCTAACACTTTTCTTGGCCCAAATGTCACGATATCTTTCATGGGCACTTGTAAAATTGCTACCGCAGATGTGAGAGCCTAGTGAAATATATATGTGTGTGTGTATTTTTTAAAAAGAATTGCTATTTGAAAAGGAGTTAAAAAGATTCATTTATATAGCTTCTATCTACCCTAGCAGAATGTAAGAGACTTGGAAAGCCAAGGTGATCAAGAGGAAAACATATTAAGAGAAAACGTCATTAATGATAGTTTCAAGTTTTGTCCCTACAAAAAATTCTCGTTTTAGATTTACTCATTTATTATATATATATATATATACATATAAATATATAATTAATTCACATTCTTTAATTTTACGAGGGTAAAAGATGAAAAAAATTTCAATTTAGAAAACATTAAATGTGTTAACACGAGATGATTACATTAGTTAAAGTGACATGTATTATGGACCTGAGGGAGTAATTTAAAGATACATGTAGCAAAGACCAACTTATTACTTAAATCAATTTGCAAGCATTCCATAAGCATTCTCATAGATATATGTCATCCTTATCACTACATAAAACACCGGATGATGAAACTATAAGTGATGGATATCTTAAATGAGCTTCTTTGGGTTTTGATTTAATGGTGGGGGGCGAGAATACTTATTATATGGGCAACTTTACAATTATTTTATTTAAATCTTTTTTAAAACTTCATAAATATTTAATAAAACATAATTCTAATTAACAAGGTCAAATTAGCCTGAACAAGTTAAATTACTTACCTTCCTCTCCTAAAAATTTGACGATGCCAAATGAGGGGAAGGGGAAAAATCCCTCTTCTTCCATCTAAATCCCTCTACCATATAGACTCAAAAGGCTAAATGTTTCTAGATTTATATTTCATTTATGTTCATTTTTACATCAAGTAGGTGGTACATTTATGAATTCAACGACCTCACGTTGTTATTCAGTTATATGTTTTGTACGATGATTCATGACATTATGCGCTTGGATTCCATTACTACGAACCAGTCAATCAAGCTTGATGGATTAGCATACATGCATGCATGCATATAGTGGAGCAACTTATTCTGACTTTTATCCCTTTTTGGGCTACGCAGAATGTCAGAGACTTGGAAAGCCAAGGTGATCAAGAGGAAAACATATTAAGAGAAAATGTAGGGGCAAAGCTCAACTCTCTACCAACTAATTCAAATATTAAATAGGTAAAACTTACTAGTTATAATCGATTTTTCTGCAGGTTGTTAAAGGAAGCCTTGAAGGTTCTCTATCATTATCTGAGAATACTGAAATAATTAGCCCATCAGTTGATTTAAAATTCGTGAGCTCGCCACCTGGCATCCTAGATACTTCTTCCACAAACATAATTCCATCTGTAAGCTTTATGATACTTTTTTTTTCGGCCCAAACGTGACAACTTTTGTTGATTCTTATGAAACTGTCTGAATCGTTTATATAGTTATGGTTATGATCTTGTTGCTAAAACCTATACAATAATGAAAAGCTGTTTGAAAAGGAGTTAATTTGACTATTGTACATATAGATTTTATCTTAGCATGTTGGAAATATTGTTGTTATAGCTTAGGACACAAATTATCAAATCCATGGATGATTCTAGTAAAGAAATCGCCCAACAATTTGTTTGTGAAGAAAATGGAGGTCAGAGAAGTGACCAAAAGCTGAAATTCATTGCTTTGCCAAGCTCGACAGAGATATGCATATATCTTCCATGTCCTATTTCAATTCCAAGGAATTTCTTTATGTATTTTTTCTTTGGTGTTGCTCATGCCTATATGATTAAAGTGCTTACAAGGGAGACACGTCGGAGGAAAATTTAATAGCAGCCCAGGCTGTTGGTTCAATTTAATATTGGCTTATGGTTACATATCTTTCGTTGATGTGTAGAATGTTGAAGGGAGAGTCGAAGAGTGTTCATCATCATTATCTCATCCAGACCCAGAATGCTCAACCAAGGTTAGCCTTACTGTCTTACATTTTTGATATTGTATTAGAGTGTCAATCAATTAAGGCCTGCTTTAGACATAACTGTAGCAAGTCACAAATTCATTCTTACAACCTAAATTGATTATCAAGCAGTCAAAGCAATTCTTTAGATATGTTATCGACTTGGCAATCTAGTTTGAAGGCATAGCAACAATCACTTACAAAAAATTGAAATTATGGAGAGAGTAATTCCTCATGAGATCAATGTAATGTATGTTTCATGCATACACATATGGAGAAACTTATTCTCAGTTTTTTTGGGCCTTGTAGGGTGTTAGAGGCCTTGAAGGGAAAAGTACTCAAAAGGAAAACATATCAAGGGAAAATGTGGAGGTAAAATTCAACTCTCTACAAACTAATTCAAATATTATCTAAGTAATACTAACTTGTTTTAATTTATTTCTCTACAGGATGTTATGGGAAATTCTGAAAGTCCTCTGTCATCTGAGAATGCTAAGACAATTACTCTATCAACTGATCCAAAATTAGCAAGCTTGCTGCCTGGCATCTTGGTTACTTCTACAACAAACATAGTTCCGCATGTAAGGTTTCTAATGCTTTTTTTTTTTTGGCACTGATTAAACTGTCTGAGTGTTATGTAAGGTCATAGTTCATGATCTTGTGGGCACACAACTGCTAGCAATTACACACTCACACACACATATATTGTGTTGACAAAGTGCCCTTTAAAGGAAACTGTTTGAAAAGGAGTTTAAAATTCTTGGATGTATTGCTCATTTCATGGCAGAATGAAAAATATTGTTGTTATAGTTGATTTTTAAATCCACTTCTTAATATTAGATTCATAGTCAAATAAAGTTCAACGGAAGGAAGTCAGATGTTGAAGACTTTAAAGATGATTATCTCATTAGTTAACTTCAATATATGGAGGAAGATTATGGTGGTAAATCACCACTATTATCTGTTACTATATATTGCAACTTCCAAAGATAGATGAACTTGTTGCAAAGGCCCTTGTTGACTTGGAATACTCATTAAAGATGCCTCTTAAGGGCATAGCTACCTCAGATGCTAATAGTAGTTGTCTACAAACAATTTGCAAGCAATGGATAAGCAATCCTATAGATATACGTATCCCTAGGGATATATTTAATATATGTGTGTGTGTAAATATTCCTAATATTGCATTTACTTGAGAAAACGCAACATTAGGTCCACCTTTTGATTATTAAAAATAATACCTAATAGTTCCTATGGAAAATGCAACATTTGTTTTATTTTTTATTTTTTGAAAACAAAATTATAACCTAATGTTGTGCTTTCTAGAGGAAATGCAATGTTTGACTTCAGCATCATGTTGTGTTTTTTAAAAAACAAATACGAGACAAAAACTTTTTTAAAAAAAAAAAAAACCCAAAAGCTGTCACATTTTTCAAGGAAAACGCGATTAAATGACATTACTTTTACCTTATTCTATAGTAGTGCCTACATGTGAAACACCAGATGATAGGACTGTAAGTATCCTAAATAAGCTTCTTTAGGTTTTGATTCAATGAAGGGGTTGGATAAAAATTATTGTATGGACAACTTTACAATTATTTTGTCTAGATTTTTATAGAAACTTTGTAAAATATTTGATAAAACATAATTTTAATATGATATAGAAGGCAATGTATTCACTATTATGGTTTACAGCATATGAAAGAATCTGAAGATCAAAGTGCACACGAGGAAGACATGTTAGACGAAAAGGCAATAGCATCACAGGCAATTTGTTCAATTAATATTGACTTAAGGTTACGTATCTTTTGTTCTTGCGTAGAGTGTTGAAGGAAGAGTTGAAAATTATAGTACATCAGAGAATTTTCAGATAGTTACTTCATCAGCTCATTCAGAACTAGCAAGCTCAACCATGGTTTGCCTCACTGTCTTACTATCCACTCATATTGTCTTTATTCAAATACTATATTGGTGAAACTTGCATATTATAATTTATTTTCTACAGGATGTTAAAGGTTCTCCATCAACTGATTCAAAATTAGAAAGCTTGCTGCCTGGCATCTTAATTACTTCTTCAACAAACACAATACCTCATGTAAGGTTTCTAATGCACATATTGGCACTTACAAAACTCTATGATTCTTACATAAAGTCACGATTCATGATCTTGACTGAGTTCTCTGAAATGGAAATTTGTTTGAAAATGAGTTAAAGGATTTGTCCTAGAAGAATGAAAAAGGTTATGTAAGTTAGGACTTATGTGTTGTTTTTCAAATCCAATTTTTATGTTTAGGTTCAAAATCAAATCATGTTCAACCCAAGGAAGTCAGATATTGAAGACTTGAAAGATGGTGATCTCATTAGTGTGCTTGAAATTATGGAGGATGTTTATGGTGGTAAATCGCCAACATCATCTGTTCCTACTTCCAAAGACGACCTAGTTACAAAGGCCCTTGTTGACTTGGAAGACTCATTGAAGATGCCCCTTAAGGACATTGCAACCTCAGAGGCCAATAGGCTTCGCCTGAAAACAGCTCTCAACTTCTTGTCTCACATTTACTTGGAAGAAGGAGCTGTATCCCATGGAGTTATGGCTATAATAAAGTCTATGTACAAAGATTTGCCTCACATTCTTTCTTCTTTCAAGCAAGCACATGCTGCTGTCAATAAATTTGCAGTGCTTGAAGAAAGAGATAAAAGCATTAAGTACGAGCTAAGTCAGCGAAAGGAGGTTGCTATTTCCCTTGTTTCCAAAATGTCTGAAGCTCAAGAGAAGGAAGCTAGGCTAAAGGAGCAGATCTCTAGGTTGGAGAAAGAAAGAAAAGATTGTGAGGATGAATTGTTGTCTCTTCAAGATCAAAAGAGGAAATATATTGCAGATACAGCAGAGTTCAAGAAGGAGATTGAGACTGTAAAGAAAGAAACGTCAGAGATGGTGGAATATCAAAGAAATGCTCAACAGCAACTGTTTCAAGTTGATCATAAATGGTCGGTTCTAGCTAGCCAGTTTGAGAACAACATTGCTAATAGAAAGACTATATAGAGTTTGAGAGGCTTTAACACAAATGCTGAACTATTTATTTGTGGCACAACAACTCGTCAAAAAAGTTGTGTAATCCAATTGATAACTTATTATATGCTATCTCCTTGAACTTAATTTCCATTCCTAATTACTTGGATGTGTGGTATTCAGTGTTTGGAGGACAGTTAATGTTTCTGTTTCTGCAAGAAATGTTTGTATGTTTTGAAAGCTTTATGAGGATCAATCCTATGATTTTATCTTTATATGGGAAAATTGATGGAGGTGGGTGGTGTAAGTTGGTAAAAGACATAAATGATAAATCTCACCTCGAAAATATGAATTAATGAAATAAGTTATATTTATGTGAAATAAATTTATAAACTTACTAATTGAATGAAAATACAATATCAAGGTTATTTATATATTTTGTTATCGAAATTCCGATAAGGTAAAAGGAATAGAAGGGATAATAAGCTTTAAGACGAATGGCTATAGAGAGTCCCAACTCCACTATCTGCATTATTAGGACTTTCTTCTGTTTTATGCATTGCCTTAACTTTACCAGATTTGCCAAGCAGCTTGAAGAGAAAAGCAATGACACAAATGGCATATAATGAAATATGTGAGAAAATGAAAGAATTGTATTTTTGTCCCAACTAGCGTGTGCTTCGAGCGCATATATTGCTGTGAACGATGTGATATTCCTGTAAAAAAGGATAGAGAACCACCGACACGCTTATCTTGCAAATAGCTCACAGGCTGTATTGCTTCATTTTGAAACAATTAACCTGGTGATACAAGTAGATAAATATTTTCACGGGATAACGTCTATTTTTGTCCAGAAGTAACATAAAGGAGCATTGAGTATTTAGAGAGCATATTTGTTCTAGAAGTGTCCAAATCGTAACAAATTTATCCCACTGTTTAAAATGTTAACTTTGACTGTTAAATCCTACTTTTTGACCCACTGATATTGACATGACTTTGTCACCATGTACATGTCATCATTTTAAGGTCTATTTTTGCTCCGAAAGTAACAATCAAGGTGCGTTTTTCCCTCGGAAGTATCCAAATTGTATAAAATTTGTCTGGGTCATTATTGAAAGTGATGATTACTTTTAGGGCAAAAACGCTCCTAGGTGGTTACTTTTGAAGCAAAAATGACCTTAAAATGATGACATGTACATAATGACAGAGCCTTGTCAGCATCGATGGGTCAAAGATAACGGTTAAAGTTAACGTTTTAAACAGTGAGGTGAATTTGCTACAATTTAGATACTTCCAAGGTACATATGCTTCTCAACTTACTTCTGGACATTCAATGCTCCTTTGCGGTTACTTTCGCGGTAAAAATGGACCTTTACCCATATTTTCACATTGGAAGAAAATGAGATGGTACTTCCCTGCGATGCACTGGTAGATTTAACATTTTATGTTAGAAGCATCATTTTTAAATGAATGTGAGAAGCTGATGAACTATGAAATAACTCACTTTTCACATAAATTTTTTTTTTTAAGAAATAATGATGGTTCCGAAACTTTTTTTTTATTTTGTATCTTATATCTATTTAAATGATTTTTAAAAAAAATTAATACCTAAGTAAAATCAAATGTATACTACGTTTACTCTTCCTAATTAATTTTTACAAGTAATAACTCTAATTTCTTTTGAAATAACTCATTTTGTATATAAAAATCATTTTTGAAACAATGATAATTAAGAAATTATTTTTATCCATTCAAAAAAATTTTCCCTTTAAAAATCATTAATAGTATTAATCTTAAGTTAAAAGTAGCTTATAAAATATATTATATCTATTGGATTTATTTTGTGCACATTATCTCTATTATATTAAATGTTATTATTTATATACTTAAGAAAAGGTAAATCTTGTTATCTATATGAAGAAGACAAATTAGTCTAGATGTTTATCATGTTACTTTATAACAGATTTTGAAGGATTTCAAAAAATAAATATATACTTCCCATATCTTATAAAGATTTTACATTTTTTGTTTACAAAATAAATTTCTAAAATAATTATTAACTTAAAAATTACTTATAAATAATTGTATTTACATGTTATATAAAATTTTACATAATATATTTTTATGAATTTTTAAATAATATATTTTAAAAATAAAAATATACCACAAAAATAAATATATGTTTACAAATAAAGTAAATTTTAAATAGAGGTATAATAACAACAATTTCAGTGGGATTTCATGTATAATGAAATAACTAATATATTTAAAGGTTTCATAAGGTCCTAAGCTAAATAATTTATTTTAAAAAAAATCTCAAGAAAATAGGGACAAACTTTAAAATAAGAATTTTAATATTATTTAAAATTATTTGATCCCCCTTGTTTCATTTTATCTTTTACCCAATCATCCCAAATCTGGTTTTTTTTTTTTTTCATTTGAAAGGGTCATATTAAAGCAAGCAAAAGTGGCACACACCCATTTGTAGAAACCACTTAGCACACAGCCCAAAAAAATTTTTCAAGCCACAAAATGAGCCAATGAAGCCATGGCTTGGTGGAAGATTTTTTAAAATATAGGCTAATGATTATGGAAAAAATTTGGGGGGGACCAAGGTAAACTAATATATGCTGAATTCTTTGATGAAATTATTATTACACCAGCATTAGAGGGGAGAGGATTCTCTCCTCATCCCTCATCATCTCATCACCACCGTTAGACTGATTAGTGAATGGTTAAGATTAAATAATGTTGAATACTATCATTTTTATTATTTTTTATATTATTCTATAGTAAGAATTTCCAGATTAAATCTTTGTAGTTTAATTTTATTTATTTATTTATTTATTTATATAGTATTTATCTTAGTTTTATTCATTATTAAATCTAAACCGTTAATTATGTTAATCAAACAGTGATGATGAGATGATGTACGATGAGGAGAAAAAGAGATGATGTGAGAAACCCGACGCATTAGAGAGCTACCGTATAGATTAGGGGAAAATTTATGTGGTGATCTTTTTTTTTTTTTTGATAGAAATTATGTGGTGATCTTTACCGGCAAAAACAAATCCTATTATAAGAAGTTTTATCGGCAGAAAATTTATGGTGTTTTAAAATTCCTATTTTAAAACATGTTAAAAATAATAAAGCCGGTAATTGTGATTAAACGTTTGTTTAATCAAACTTCATGTATATAATTCAAAAAGTGATGGTCGTTCACCCCAATTAACTGCTTTATTATGCTTGCATTGTTTTAAAAAGTTAATTTCTTCTTTTGCATCTATCAAATTATTATTATGATTGGTACATATAGGACAATATTTTGTTACTAAATTTGCACTTTTATCGTTTCAACTTTGACGAACTTTCACTTTTTTTTTTTTAGAGAAAATAGTAAATATCAGATGGCCTTTCCAAGATTGAAAACAATAATCTTCTATCAGTGCAAGCAGCTGAAATAATCATCTTTGGAAAGCTTATACTTGGGAGAATGTCTACAAACAGACCTCGGGCCCATAAATTACCGGATCGCCACATCCGGTTTGGGGCAAAAGTATTATGAAGCATCATCAGAGGTCCTACCCTTTCTCTCTACTTGTCGAAAACTTTAATTTTGTTAGTGATATATATTTACATAATCTAGTTTTCAAACATACATATTTACTGTGATTTAAATTTTGTATGGGGGCATTCATTGATTTAAGGTAAGTAATTATTAAATAATTAGAAGAACGTAACAAAGAACGACTTATATGTGAAACTTCATGCAGCCAAACTTGCAAATGCAATATCCTTAATTGGTATTTGAACATTATGAAGTGGGTGACACAAACATAGATATGACAAAAAAGGTTATGGCATATATTGAAGTTTGGGAATATCAACACTTTGTTGTCTTTCTCCATTCATACTGCTATATAACATCACAAAATCTAAACCGTCCATATCAAGGACAAAAATTTGTCTAACATTTTGTCTTCATTCAAGCAGGCATTTGCACCTGTCAATAAATTTGCATTGCTTGAAGAAAGAGATAAGAGAACGAAGGACGAGCTAAGACAGCAAAAGAATGTTGCTACTGCTCTTGTTTCCAAAATGTCCAACACCCAAAAGTTTATGGATGAAGCTCAAGAGAAGGAAGCTAGGCTGAAAAAGACTCTGAGGCTGAATGTTGTTTCTTCAAGAGAAAAAGAGGGAATATACACCCACACACACACACACACACACACACATATATATATATATGTCAGAGGCTATAGAATTCAAGAAGGAGATTGAGGTTGTGAGAAAGAAGTCAGAGATAATGGAAGATCAATGAAATGCTCGGAAACAAGTCTTTCAGATTGATCATAAATGGTCAGTCTTATGTAGCCACTTTGAGCTAGCCATTGCTAAACCAAATCTCTCTTTATGCTTTATATTCTTTACTGTTATACCATCTTAAGTTTGCTTGATACGATTTAAACAATCATTGGTTTATTTAATTGTGGTATAACTATTTGTGGACTATATTTTGCGTTCAACTGCATTCATTCAGATTATGTGCCACTGCTTTGAAATTATTTTCTGTTTGTCAGCTTTTTTGCATCTTGTTTAAAGCACTGGTGTGACTATTTTCTCTATCACAAACGGGGATTATGGAATTCAATTATGTTGAAATGCGTCACCAGGGAAAGTGAACACTGGAATTAAATAGCTGTTTGGAACACCTTTTTGTCACTTGAGGATTCATCCAACAAAGATCATATCTTAGTAACACGCGGAACTGCTAGCCTCTTCTCTTCCCAAAGCATATAACGGGATAATCAATATTTTGAAAACCAAATATAGTTGAATAGATCTTATTGATTTTTTAATTTGGTGCTAATAATGTCCTGATGGGTTAATGAAGTCTGACAACCACACCCTGTCCATTTTTCTCTTGGGTCATGGTAGTCTTAGAGGAGAATAAATAATTTTACTGTCATGCTTACACTCAAAAAGTAAATAATTCCAAAAATAATGATGTAATAACTTATTGGAAATGATAGATGGATTGGAGATAAATGTATGGATGTACAACTGGATTTCTAACAGGAAAGATTGCAGAGTTGAATGTCTTGATGATGTGAAGCCGAATGAAAACTTGTGGGAATATTATGTAATTATTGTAAATATTCTATTTTGATTGTATTGTTATTATTAGGCTTAATTAGTAATTATTAGGCTTGATTAGAATTTATTTCATTGTCTTCCTCCTTGCCTATAAATAGGCACATATGTAACTCAATATGATATGAGAAATACATTATTTTTCTCTCAAATCATCCACATGGTAACAAAGCCGTACGGTCACTGTTCACCTTGTCCGTACGGACACTGTTCACCACATCCGTACCGTCGCGTTGTTCATCCGTCCGTACAGTACAATTGGATTCTTAAATCGCCTTCTTCTGCACATGTGGGTACTCCAAATTTGTATCCAAAGTGGTTATCTTGTGTGGTGCCAGAGGACTGAAGTAATGGAGACAAGTGGAGATATGAAGGAGCTTAGTGTGATGAAGCTTCTAGTTTATACACTAGTGTATCTCGGCTTCTTAGGTCTGGTCTGCATCAAGTTCTTGTTTCTACGTCAAAGGCTTCAAATGAGGAGTTGTGTCTCTCAATCTGAAGTTAAGACATTTATAGGCCAACGAGTGTTGGCACTATTGACTCAAAAAGGAGATTTCCTTAGAGCTCTTAAAACCTCAAGGAAAAAAGAAATCTGAATAGTTGACTCCGGCGCATCAGATCACATGACTGAATGCCATTACTTATTATTCACCTATGTTCCATGTGCTGGCAACAAAAAAGTACAAATTGCCGATGGCTCTCTTGCAACTGTTGCTGGGAAAGGGAGTATTCGAATTTCAAAGCGTATCACTCTGGAATCGGTATTACATGTGCCAAAATTAGCATGCAGTTTATTATCTGTCAGTCAATTGACGAAGCAATCCAAATGTAGTGCTAATTTCCTGCCTAATCATTGTGTGTTTCAGGATCTATCATCGAGGATGGTGATTGGTCATGCTAAGGAATGTGAGGGACTCTACTTACTTGATGATGCCTTAGTAAGTCACCAACCTATTACAAGTGTATGCAATTCTATATTTATCTCTAAAAATGAAGATACTATTTTGTGGCACAAGAGAATAGGTCATCCTAATTTTCATTATCTGTCTCGTATGTTCCCATCTCTTTGTCCAACATCTAACCTTGATTTGAAATGTGAAGTCTGTGAATTAGCCAAACAGCACCGATCATCATACCCTAGAGCTCCATATACACCTACCAAACCCTTCACTACCATCCATAGTGATTTATGGGGATTGACTTATCGGCCATTTGCAATCTTTACCGTAAGCATACGGGTCGTCAAATAAAAATAGTAGTATAGGAAAAAGTGTCGTTCCACAAGGATTGAGAATTGAATAGGTTAATTAGTACTAATTGGGCAATTAATTAGAAATGAGTAGGAAATGATGTAAGTTGAAATTGGATAGAAATAGTTTGCAATAAGTTATAAATATAGGAGAATAATAAACACACTTGTTCAAGAAAATAAAAGCCTAAGGTTACTTATCCCCATTTTTTATTTCATGACCTAAAGAAATCCCTTCCTCTTAATACCTTAATGAATTAATGTATGAGCCCATGGGTTAAATATATTTGAAAGAGCTTTCTCAAGTCAAAATCAAATTTATGCATGCATTAATGTCACAATCTCTTGCTACCATTAATGCAAGCCCTCACTCTCAACCACCCTCATGATGACAATGTTAGGTCAGTAACTATATCTCTATGTTACCAACTAACCATCCATTTAAAACCATAAATTTCAAGCCCAACATGATCCCATCCAAGTTCTAAAACAAAATACACTTTCTCAAGCCATATCTCATTTAACTAAAGCAAGTGGTGATCAAGCACTTGTACAATAAAGAGCAAGATGGAAATCCATACATGTAAATTCATTAAATGCATTAAAGGAAAGGAAATACAAAGTCAATCCATAAAAATGGTTCAAAATAACCCTAGAAAAGGGTTTTAGCTACACATAGATGTATCTAAACCTAAAACAAAAACTGAAATGAAGTTCATAGTACAAGAGAAGAGAAGAAGGAAGAAGAAGGGAAACCAAGATGTAAGAATCTTCGATCTCTCCGGGCTTCTCCAAGTTTCCAAGCACTTTCCAAGCTCTCTCTTGCAACTCTTAGCTCCCAAAAATCGTGCCCAAGTCTGTCTACCCGAAATCCCTTGAATTCATTTCTTTTATCCCCTTTCAGACAGTTCATTTACACAAAACGCACAGCATTGGGCCAGTTCGCCGTAGGTTTCACCGCGGCGAACTCTGTTGTTCAAAGGCAAAAAAGATGGCGAAAGCCACGGCGAACTCATGTTGCTTCTGGTTCTTAGGCTTCTTCTCAGCCAGTCTTCGATCTGATTGATGTGCGTGTTTTTCCTCTGAGCTTTGTTACTTGAGCACCTCTTCCTATACAAGAAAGAAAGAGGGTTGATGAGTTTTACAATTACTACATTATAAAAATTCATTAAGCTCCAAATTTCATACAATTTATAACTCTTTCATTGCCCCGTTTTCTCATTAAGCTTTTGGTTCCTTTTTGCCATGTTAATCACCAAATTATTCACAGGTACAGGGTAAAACATGATGATTTTATAATGAAATTTTGGAGCTTATCACTCCCCCAAACTTGAGTTTTTGCTTGTCCTTAAGCAAAGCAAATAATGCTGGGGGTTCAATTCACTAATTATCCATTGTATAACCATGCATAGTGATTTCCTCATTTGTTGCTCAAGTTCATACACTTAACAAGAAAGGATTGACATAATTGCAAATGCTAAATTTGCAAAGTAAAACGAATTTCCTACCAATTTTTCAGACGTGAGTGTGTGAGAGAGTCAGAGAATATTTATCTTGCAATGGTTAAGAGCAAATGCAACATTTCAACATATATAAGCCTCCTCAACCTTAAGACTTCATAAGCTCACAATCTCCTCTCTTTCCACCACTAATTGATTCACACTTCAAAAAATCAATGGGACTTTACAAGCTTGTAATGAGGCTTAGGCTTAGGCTAGTGAAAGAAAGGTCAATAAATGAATTCAATTATCTTGAGATAAGTAACTGCACGTAGCTCGTTCTTCCCTTCTTTTCACGTCCACTTTTCACACATAACAACCATTCCCCCAAACTGGTTTCACTTTTTTTTTTATTGGAGTACAAGCAATGAAGAACACTATTCACCAGTTTTGTTCCCCCACACTTTCATACCATCATATACATTTGGCCCCCACCCACTCCTTTCTTCCAATAATCAGTCATTATCTCAAGAATTGGGTAATTCTTTGGTTTTTTCAAGTTGCTAGGTTAAAGCCAATTGTGAGTTCCTAAAAGAAAATCTATATGGTCTTTCATTATAAGGCTCAAAGAGGGTGCAAATGGATTAATGTTATGGGTTGGCTTGAAAGGCTCAATCTCATTTAACAAAATGCCCAAATCATATTTTCCAAATGTGTGATTACATCCAATTGTTTCAAGAGGTTCAACAATAAGTTCTAAAGCTTTTCAATTAAGAAGGAAAATATACATCAACTTGCTATAAAATTTCCCACCAAGTGCATTCAAATCATCTCATAATCTCTTGTGCCTAAATTTTGTGTCCCAAAAAATTGCTAGGAATTAAGCTTTAAAACGCAAATCAATCATCCACATATATTAACCATCTTTTTTTATCAATCATATTACCGAAGCAACTTTTCTATCATTGGATCATGCATGCATTCATTATATGGAATAGCCAATTAATCTCACCAACCTTCAATCGGAATTGTTTTTCAAAAACAAAAGTTTTAGCCACACAGACTAGCCAAAAATAATTTATTAAGTATCATTGCAAAATCAAAAGTATCACTCAAAAGTGAGTCAAAAGTTACTCTCACCCCCAAACTTAAAATTGACAGTGTCCTCACTTGTCAAAAGAGGAAAATTTAGGGTGCCCTATCATGCAAATTGGTGCATAAAAGGACCAAAAATGCCTGTTAGCAATGTAATATGTACCATGCCTAAGAAAAAACACAATGTGAAAGTTAGCTAATTTATATGCAGCAGGAGCTAACTAAAATAACAGTTCACAAAGTGGAAAAAGACAATTTTAAGTTGGAATGTGCAAGAAAATGAACCCCAAAATACCAATTAACCAATATACAATTTGGTCCCTATAATTATCCACACATAAGCGCTAGTTCAAAACACAAGGGCCACAAAATAAGGATTTGCCAACAGTCCAAAGTCAAAAGCATGCAGAAAACAAAAGTCTAAATCACTGAAACAAACGAAAAATGACAATGCTATAGAAAAAAAAACGAAATGAACAAGAAGAAAACATTAAAAACAGAGTTCAATCATCAGCCTCTCCCCATGAATCATCCTCATCATCGTCAACTTCGTCCTTCTCCTCATCAGTGTCTGCAATCACTGACGCTTTACCGCGCTCGGTCCTCTGCCTGATCTCCTCTGACCCCTTCCTTCGGTTCTCGAACTGCTCATCCTCAGATGGCTCAATTTCCATTTTGAGAGACATTTTGTTAACCATCTTCCTCAGAAGGCGATTCTCAAATCTCTGAGTCTTACTACCCCAGTGATCAAGCTTGTCTGAAAGCCTTCTAATATCACCACGCGTGGCAAGAGCTTCATCAGAGTCTTCATCAGGCATTGGCTCCTCTTGGACTGGGGTTGGAACTGCAGGTACCTCAAGTCTCTTTATCAGCTCATAGTCAAAGGCAGGCTTTGGGTAGAAGTGCCAGTGTTCGTCAGGGTCATCCACGTTACGTGCCATGAACAAGTCAGAAATGAGATGCGGGAAAGCAAGTACTGCGCCCTCTCTAGGGGTGGTGGCACTGTGGAGAATACTGTTGTAGATAATGGTCTCAGCCTGGACTGGTTTGCCCTTTATAAAACAGTATATGAGAAGGGTAATTTCTTTGGTGATGTCACTCCTATGCTCAGAAGGGATCAAGTTGTAGGAGATGAAACGCATCCATGCCTTGGCATCAGGAGTAAGGGCTTTCTGGTAGGGCTGAGCAAGCCGGCCCAAACCCGCGTAACCCGCCCGCACCCGCCCGCAATTTCCCCGTTTAGGGCCCGCCCGATAAGGGCCCGTCACGGGTATGGGCATGCCCATACCCGTTTAATTTAAACGGGTACGGGCACGGGCAGACACACGGGCTGCCCGTGCCCGCCCGTTTAAACATCTATTTGTTAAAAAAAAAATTGCCCATAAGCCCACAATCACAAGCCCACAATCACAGTCTCACTCTCACAGATACACCCACTCTGCACTCGCCCCACTCTCACTGTCACACTCACACACTCGGCCTCACTGTCACACACTCACCCTGCTCCCTCAAACTTCAAAGGAACCCTAACATTCACGGCGCAAGCAGTCAAGCAGATTCCTCCCAGACGGCAGGCGGCGGGCGGCACTGATGCGGCGGACACTCACACACTGATGAGGTGAGCTTTCTGATTGAATCTGCTTGCCTTTTTATTCCCGTGTTTGAATCATTTTTTCTGCTTGGCTTGGCTTGGTTCCGAGTTTTCCTTGACTTCTTATGATCCGAGTTTGCTTGCCTCTTTCCTAGCTGAAAGATTATTCATCTTCACCTACATTTCGCCCTTTAGCTTCATGTTCGTGCGGTGCCTCTGGTTTTTTTAATTTCTGTGTTTTTGTTCTAAGAGATTCGGTCTGTGATTTCTGTATGCGAAGACAATAATGTAGTCCCATAAGAATCTGTCTGCACTTGAATAATGCTTGCTGTCTGCACTTCCCTGTGATTATCAGTTCTTGTGACTGTGTGAGTTTGTTAAACTCCAAGTCTCCAAGTCTATGGCTCAAGATTAACAATCTCCAAAAACTTACCATTTTATAGCAGTGTTTAAGCTTCCGGCAAAAATCCATGCTCGTTAATCTGACTTGGGATGTGTCCAAAAGGCATTGTAATTTGTAAGTACAAAAAGATGAAGCTATAACAGCAAAAGAGAGGGAGGGCAGGAATATGAACTTAAAAATACCATTTTACTGTCAAAGATTTGGACTATTGATAATGATATAAGGAATGATCAACCGTCCTGAACTCAAGAAACTGGGTACTTCATTTGAAAAATGAAATTGGCAGAAAGTGTAAGCCCCCTTAAACGACAATCGATCATGACTTAAAGTAGTATAAAGAAATAAATGATAAAATATACACTACTATTATTTTTTTTATTTCATCAAGGATTCAAGGGCATCACATCTTGAGCCATAGAATGCAGATTATCATTTTAAGTCATCAATTGAGTGATCTTCTGTCCCTATCAGCTTTGGCCTTTCACTTCAAGTCCAAGTCTCCAACAATATGAAGAAGAAATCTACTCTAGTCACTAATCCCTCAAAGGTATGCTAATCAATCTGAAATTTATGATCCTGCTCCTGCATTTATGAAATTTATGATCATGCATTTATCTCTGCATCAATGATTATGAATGACTGCTCATTCGGCAATTATGAATATGATCCTGCATTGTGTTGTGTAATCTGCAATTTACTAATTTAGTTCTTGTCTTATTAACTTCTTGTCTTTAATTTGATAGAAAAAGAAAGTTAAATTTGCTGAGGATGTCAATGTCGATGAAGTTAAAGCCCTTGTAACATTACCAACACCAACACCAACGAACACAACAAATCAAGAACAAGAAGAGGGTACCAAAAATCAGGAAACAGTGCCCACAAAAAGAAAGAGGAGGCAAACATCTGAAGCCTGGAACCATTTTACTAGGATGCCTCTCTCTGAAACGAAAGGGGAACACCGTGCCCAATGCAACTATTGCAAGCGGAGTTACAAAAGTCACCCAAGTGGTACTGGAACCAAGTCTTTGTTGCGACATCTTGCAACTTGTCCAAGAAATCCAAATAATGCAAACAAGCAACAACCATTATTGTTTGGTGATTCCAGCAAAACATTGGCTCATGGTGTGTACAATGAAGAGCGACGCAGAAAGTCTATTGCAAAGTTCATTATAAAGGATGAAATGCCTTTTCGGGTTGTTGAGGGGGAAGGCTTTAGAGAGATGATTCATGAGTTTGAACCAAGGTTTAAAGTTCCCTCAAGGTGGACAATTGGTAGAGATTGCTGGAAATTATATATAGAAGAAGCAGGCCGCTTGAAAGATTATTTCAAGAAATCTAAAGTCCGTGTGTCCCTTACTACAGATTGTTGGACTTCAATACAGAATGCCAATTATATGTGTTTGACTGCACATTGGATTGATGATGATTGGACTCTACAAAAGCGAATTTTGAACTTCTGTGTCATTGAAAACCATCAAGGGGATACAATTGGAGATCAAATTCAAACATGCTTAATGAATTGGGGCATTGATAAAGTCTTTACAATCACCGTTGACAATGCTTCTGCCAATAATTCCGCAGTTGCATACTTGAAAAAACGGTTGAGGAGTTGGGATGGTTTAGTGCTTGACGGCGAGTTCATGCATATGCGTTGTGCTGCTCACATCTATAGCTGGGAAAACGGGCCAGCCCGCGGGTTGCGGGCTGGCCCGTGACGGGCTGCGGGTTAACTGGTGCGGGCCTGTGCGGCCCGCAACTTAATGGGTTGGGAAAACCCCAACCCTAACCCGTTATGGTGGGTTGGCGGGTTGGCCCGCCAACCCGCCAGTTTTTTTTTTTTTTTTAATTTTTGTTTTAAAAATACTATAATAAAAAATAAAAATTCTAAATCAACAAAAATATATCATAATTAGCTCAAGTAAAATATAATACCCCAAGTTGTATACAAATATGGATTCCACAATTATATATATTTTTTTGTATAAACATCTTCCTAATTTTATTGTATTAACAATATTATTAAAAAATTTTATATTATACCATACAAACACCACAATTTGTTATGTGAACCACAATTTATATTAGTGAAGTGTCTAAAATATGCCTTAATGAATTAAATAGAGTTTTTTTTTTAATAAAAAAACATATTTGGCGGGCCAACCCGCCAACCCGCGGGCTAGCCCGCCTTAGCCCGCGGGCTAAATGGTGCGGGCCTGTGCGGCCCGCACTTTGATGGGTTGGGATTTTCCCAACCCTAACCCTGCTCAACCCGCGGGCTGGCAGGTTGAGCCCGCGGGTTGAGCCCATTTTCCCAGCTCTACTCACATCCTAAATCTAATTGTTTCTGAAGGATTGAAAGAAATGAATAGGTCGATTGAGCTTATTCGTCATGCCGTTAAGTTTGTTAAATCTTCTCCAGGGAGGCTAAAGAAGTTCAAGGA
Source organism: Mimosa bimucronata (assembly GCA_037074515.1). Classification (NCBI taxonomy): domain Eukaryota; kingdom Viridiplantae; phylum Streptophyta; class Magnoliopsida; order Fabales; family Fabaceae; genus Mimosa; species Mimosa bimucronata. The sequence goes on along the minus strand of CM073443.1, from coordinate 8,885,758 downwards.
GCTTGCAGTAAAAGAGAGAGTTGAATCAAAGAGTCTTTTGTGCTTTGATTGTCCTACTAGGTAATGTAAATGGATGTTCCAATATCTTTGTTTTATTTGTCACTTGAGCATGATATAATATTAGGAGTCTTGATATTACTTTCCTTATAGTTCCTACTAATATTATTTTGTATTTGTCATTAGATGGAATTCAACATATCTTATGTTGGAGAGTGCTGTAAAGTTTATCAAAGTCTTTAACAGAATGGAGGAAGAAGATATTGATTACAAGAACTACTTTAAAAGGAAAGTTAGTCTTGATTCAACCCAAAGCTCACTTTATGACATTGATGACGATGTTGATGATGAGACCATTAATAATGGAGTTCAACCCCCTAGTGCATATGATTGGAGTGTTGCAAAAGAGTTTCTTGTATTTTTGAAGTTGTTCTACTCAATGACTTTAAAGTTTTCTGGCTCTAACTATGTGACAACAAATACATGCTTTCAACACATAGTTGCAATCCAAACAAGTCTTCAAAGTAGTGTAAGTAGCTCATACACTCTATTGCATGACATGGCCATAAGGATGCAATCAAAATATGATAAGTACTGGGGGGATATGGAGAAGATGAATCCACTTTTGGTCATAGCTGTGATATTAGACCCGAGGTACAAAGTTACTTATGTTGAAATTGCCTTTGAAAAGCTTTTTTCTGATTTTACAAAGCGTGATGCCACATTAAAGATGGTTATCAATGTTTTGCGCCGCTTATATGATGAGTATGCAATAAAAAATAGATCTAATGGTGCATCTGAATCTCAATCACCAATAGATAAAGTAGACATCGGTGGAAATAGTGTAGTTGCTCCTGATGATACACATGACATGGTCTCTTTGTCTGCCATGGATCCTACATTCATGAAGTTTTTAGCCACTGCAAGCACGGTGTGTAAGAATGTAGAGCAACTTTCTGAGGTTGATGAATACCTTCAAGAAGGTTTAGTTGGTTTTAATGACCCAAAATTTGACCTTCTGGCATGGTGGAAGGGGAATGCTTCAAAATATAAAGTTCTACATCTCATTGCTCGTGACTTGTTGGCTGCACCGGTTTCTACAGTGTCTTCAGAGTCTGCTTTTAGTACTGGTGGAAGAGTATTAGATGCATTTAGAAGTTCGTTATCTTCTAAGATGGCTGAGGCAATCATATGTTCTCAAAATTGGCTACGTACGGGTGAACCTGTATTGAATGATCTTGATGTTGATAATGTTGATGAGAGTACAAGTGTTGTCGGTAATTTCTATATCACTTTTAATTTATATTGTTCTATTTTATATTATTACATGTTGATAAGCATAACTTATCTTTGTAGAGCAAGAGTTGGCAACTCCAAATTCAAACATTCCAAGTGAAACTGAAGGAGGTGATGAGGAGGGGGATGATGATGATGATGATGATGATGACGACGACGACGACGATGATGAAGGCAACGATGATGACATCGAAACAGATGGATGATTGAATGCTTTACAATGTTTTTGAATTTTGAAAGTTAGAAGTTGAAACTTACAAATAGTTTGACTTGGAGCTTTGAAGTTTGATTAATGTTGGATTATAAATGTTTATGAATGTTGAATGTTTGATGTAGGAATTAAGTTGAAGATGGTAAATTATGTATGTTGTTTATTGTTTATGATGTAGGTCTTTTTTTTAAAGGAAAAGATTAAACGGGCCGCCCAAATGCCCATTTAACCCGCCCGCTTACAATGAGCCCGTTTAGGGCCCGCCCATTTAGGGCCCGTCACGGGTATGGGCATGCCCATACCCGTTTATGTTAAACGGGTACGGGTACGGGCATACCAACGGGCCGCCCGTACCCGCCCGTTGCTCAGCCCTACTTTCTGGTATAGATATTGTTGCTTCCTAGTTCGCTTAAACCACCCCGGCTCCCCCGGTATGACCAATGTTTCCACTATATCTTTCATGGGATAGTTCTGGGTATGCGACTTGAGTTGCACATAAGCACATGATGGAATGAATGGCAGGCTATAGAAGGCGCAAATGACCGAAGGGGTTATGAAATGACTCAACAGCTCACCAGAGGCCCGGTCAAAATTACCGTCAATCAATCCAGTTTTAGCGCTATCATAATATTGCCAGACTAAAGTTTCATTTCCCCTTTTCCTTGGACCCAAAAGCTTTCCAAAATGATAGTGCTGGGATGCTTGCTGGTGAAAAGGAACCAAGTCAGAGGCCGGAAATTCCCTTTCCTGAAGTATGGGCCGTTCCTTCTTCTTGTCCATGGGAGCCTTGCTCCGCTTCTTTGGAGGGGGATTTGGTTCTTGCTGAGGACTGGGGGATTGTTGCTGAGGTCTTTTACCCCTTCCAGCTAATATCTTGCGACGAGGCATGATCTTTGAGAGCAAACAGACAAACCAAAAGCACCCAAAACAAGGCTATTGAGCACAAAAAGAGAACAAAAGGGCTAACCTATTGAATTCTAAATAACACAAAAAATTCTAACAAAATAGGTCCCAAAGAAAAATTTGTTTCCCCCAGACTCCAACTATACTAAACCCATGACTCCTTGCCCCCACATTCCAAGCCTATTCCTATTCCTCACTGCCCATCAAGCGGCCCAATAATGTTTGATACTGTAGCCCATAGGCCCAAAAGTATAACCACAGACTGTGCATGAGGGGACCAAATACAATTTCAAATGACGCACGTGAGGTTACTCACATCAATTCAACAGAGGAGATATAATTTCATTGACACGTAGGTAGTAACAGAGGGCCTACTTTCCATCAAAAGGTTCTTGCAGTCAACACAACAACAGACTTAATTCACATCTGGCCTCACAAGTAAACTAAACCACCACTACAACATCCTATTCAAACCTATACGTGTCAATTTCAAATCTTTGGAACCCCACAACAATTAATTACTAATTCAGAGGAAGAAAGTCATATAAATGACATTCAAGCTTGCGTCTACAACTAAAAACTCCCCTGTTCAATCTTAAATCAACTAATTTCTTCACTTCCCCCAAAGCCCATTCAGAATGACTAAGAAATTTTACATTATTCTAATTAAAAGAGAGCCAAGGAAAGAAAACATACCAAAAGTTGAAGATACAAACAAGAACTTGAACTCTGACTTAGGGCAAGGAAGGAGGGCTACAACCAATGGAGGATGAAGGTTGAAGGAAGAATAGTGAAAAGGAAGAAGAAAAAGGGAATGGGTCTCGTTGAGAAGGGAAGAAAAAAGAAGAGGAGGAGAGGTTGAAGACGGACGGGCGCTTGGAGAAGAAAGGAAAGGAAATGAATGGATAATGTTCCAAAAGGGACTGAGAGGTTAAAAGGCAATGAATGGGCTCGTTAAAAAACATGTAACCGCTGAAAGATGAATGAATCTGGTCAAAAATAGGTCTAGGTGCAATTGGGTGTAAGAAAAATGAAGGAGCGTGGCTGTTCAAGTACTTGGAGGCCGAAAACATGGCTTTTCGCCGTGGGTTTTGCCGCGGCGAACCCACGGCGAAAACAGTCTAAAGATGCAGAGGAACATGACGCTCGTGACTTTCGCCGTGGCGAAAGTCACAGCGAACTCACCAAAACTTGCAGAGAGTGAAGTAATTCACCGTGGCGAAACCCACGGCGAGGTGACTTCAACTCTGCCACTTGAGTAACTCAAGTGAGCAGAGTTTGTGGTGATTGACATTAAAATTCTGTAAGAATGCTGGGACTCGATTCATACCAGACTTTATTCATGGCACCCAACTCATCAAAATGACCTAGCACATCACAGATCTATACAAACATCCCTCACACCCTAAATCCACATACTTGATAACACAATGCCCAAACATGCATTAATTCAACATATTAAGCAATACACATCTTCCAAAAACAAATTTACCCCCAATAATTACTCAATAGACATGAAATTTCACACCATAGTTTCAGACTTCAAATTTGTATTCAACACTATAACACATCCCTTCTAAGTCACTTAAGATACAGTTCAAGATGTAAATGGCAGTGTACTTCCCTTTGTAGCCTACTTCATGTCTTCCGAGTTCATTAATGTGCTCTTTCTGTCTTCCATGGGCAATCCAAGCATTGGAGGATACCTTTCGTCCTTCAAAAAGGAAGATCCATGGTAAATCTATCAAAAATAACTCAAATAACTTAAAATTAAAACAAAGAGAATTAGTTAAAGAACTTGGGTTGCCTCCCAAGAAACCCTTAATTTATAGTCTTTAGCTAGACTCCTCTGAGCTTCATGTGAACTCTTCTAGTGAAATTGAGGCGGTGAAGAGCACCACTTTCGAGTGTGTGTGCGTGTAGCGCGCCCTTGGGTCCGCCCTTCAAGAAAATAAGAACCAAGGGGGTAGTGGAAGCTAACCCCCGGGTGTCGTTCGCTTGAGGAGCCTAACGCAAAAGATGACCTAGTAGCTAAGATGCAAACTAACAAAAGCGGGTAAAAATATTGTATTTGGGTTTTGGATGGAATAGATGCAAAATGTGTGATATGTTCAAAAGTAAAATAAAAATAAGATGAAAATGAGATTTGGAGGGGGATGAAAATGGAATCATTCTTGATAAATGGAAACCTTAGGATTCATCGCTTCAAAAGATATTTAGGGAGTTGTTTGTTGATTTTCAAAAGAACCCTAGAGGAATCCCTCTAGGCTAGGCTTAGATTAACTTAATTAATGCCCGAATCCCGCACATTACTTAATTTAACCTAAGTTGATTAAGCTCAAAATCAAGGTGAATTTGCTAATTGTAAGGGGCTCCTAATCCAACAACCGGAATCCCGAATTGCCACTTAATTAATCCTAGGGTTTCAATTCATTATTGGAATCCCACATAATGAACCAAGACTCTAGGATTGAAGTCTAATGCCACTCATGCAATTTGACAAATCCAAAACCAATTAAACCTATTAATCGCAAGGAACTCTTGATCCTACAACCGGGATCCCGCATTGCAACAAGATTAATCTATCAATCCCAATTCCTTGGTGGAATCCCAACCAATAAATTGGAGCCAATAGATGGAAGTCCAATGTTACTCAAGCAATTAGTAGATTTACTTGCTACTTTCTAAACACAAACACTTGACATATGATCCACCAAGCAAGAATCCTCACTTGGCACAAGATTTTAACAAGAAAACACAGATTAAACAATGAATCCATACAAATAACATATGCTCAAGTCAATAGGTGCAATGTCAAGCATCCATACAAAGAAAATAAACAAGACAAGTTGTTTCCACCACTCTCATACAAAGATATGGAATAAAATTACAACCAAATGAAGAAACAAGCCCTAGAATCCTAGAAACATGCTTAAACATAAGGAAGAGAGAGTGGGAGAACAAGAACTCCCCTTTGAAGCTTCAAGCTCATCCCTTGGCTTCCACCATCAAGAATGGTGGAGCCTAAATGCTACTCTCCACGGGAAGAACAACACCAAGGTGGAAGAAAATAGTAGACATGGAGTGGAGGAAGGAGAAATGGAAGAGAGATGGAGGTGGAATGAGAGAGTTGAGAGAGAGAGGAGGATGAAGAAGAGGTGTGTTGCTTGGTGGTGGTGAAGATGGTATTTATAGTGAGTGATGAAAGACAAATGATGGTGGGGTTGTTGAGTGGAGAATGAGTGTTGTGGTGTGTAGAATAAAATAAGTGATAGTGGGGTTGTTGAGTGGATAGTGGGTGTTGAGTGGAGAATAAATGATAGTGGGATTGTTGAGTGGATGGTGGGTGTTGTTGAGTGGAGAATGAAGAAGAAGATAATGTGATGGTGAAGAATGTTGTTGGGCAGGACTATTCTGTAATTTGGAAATTTCGAGTTCCCTTTCTGTAATTTGGAATTTCGAGGTCCTTTTCTGTAATTTGGGAATTTTGAGGTCCTTTTCTGTAGTTTCTATAATTCATCTAGAAACTTGTATTTTCCCTTTTTTTCTTAAAATTTCAGCTTTTAGCCCCAATTTCTTCCCTTTTCAAGTGTCATTCTTCTTCGTCCGGAATCCTTCATATTTGGTCCTCGGATGACCCTACAAGTAGAAACAAGAGAGAAAAAGGATCAAATGGCCCTATAAACCAATTCATACAAATTAATCTACAATTATGGCCAATTAATACTAATTTTACACTTATTTCACTTGAGAGTTTAAGACATTCAATTAAGCATTATTGGACCAAACTTGCATCTCAATCATGTTAATTTCCTCAAATTAGGCATATAAAAACCATACAAATCTGATATTTGTCAGGCGGTTTGACGATCAACCTCACCACCCCAATAATGCTTGATTCTTTGTCCATTTACTTTGAATTTCTCCCCATCTTTAGCTTCCAGCTCAACTTGGCGTTTGTCAAATGATTGTATCACTGTAAATGGTCCTAACCACTTGGATTTGAGTTTGCCCGGAAAGAGCTTCAACTTGGAGTTGTACAACAGAACTTGTTGGCCTGGTTCAAAAGTCTTGGCCTTGATGTGCTTGTCATGCCATTTCTTGGTTCTTTCTTTGTATATCATGGCATTTTCATAAGCATGGAACCGGAACTCTTCAAGCTCATTTAATTGCAATAAACGTTTCTCCCGAGCTGCATTCTCATCAAAATTGAGCTTTTTAATAGCCCACATTGCACCATGCTCAATTTCCACCTGAAGATGGCAAGCTTTACCAAAGACTATCCGATAGGGTGACATACCAATTGGAGTCTTGTAAGCAGTGCGGTAAGCCCATAAGGCATCATCTAACTTTAATGCCCAATCTTTCCGGGTAGTACAAACCGTCTTCTCTAAAATCTTTTTGATTTCCCGATTAGAAACTTCGGCTTGTCCATTGGTTTGGGGATTAGGCTAGAGCCACCCTATGACTCACCTCATACTTTTTCAAGAGGGAGCGAAATTGCTGGTTGCAAAAATGAGTTCCACCATCACATATAATGGCCCTTGGTGCCCCAAAACGGTTGAATATATTCTTCTTGATGAACTTCACTACCACCTTGGCATCATTCGATGGAGTACCAATTGCTTCAACCCACTTTGACACATAATCAACAGCTACAAGGATGTACTGGTTGTTGAAGGAGTTGGGGAATGGCCCCATTAAATCAATACCCCAAACATTGAAGATCTCCACCTCTAACATGTTGTTGAGTGGCATTTCTTCTCGCATGGAGATGTTCCCAAGGTGTTGGCATCGATCACATGTCATAGCAAAGGTTTGCGCATCCTTAAACAAAGATGGCCAGAAAAACCCAGATTGCAAGACTTTAGCAGCAGTCTTGTTTCCACCAAAATGGCCTTCATAATCCGAAGCATGGCAACAGGTAAGAATCTCCAACTGTTCACATTCCGGTATACAACGGCGTATCATTTGATCAGCACAATAATGAAACAAGAAAGGTTCCTCCCAATGATAAAACTTAACATCATGTAGGAACTTCTTCTTTTGATGATGGTTCATTTCTTCAGGTACAATCCCACAAACCAGGAAGTTAACAATATCCGCATACCAAGGAGCTTCAGAAGCTATCACCATGAATAACTGCTCATCTAGGAATACCTCGTGGATCACAGAATTCTCATCCACTTGAGCATCCGTGCTCAACCTCGACAGGTGGTCTGCAACTTGGTTTTCACATCCCTTTCTATCAACAATTTCCAAATTGAATTCTTGGAGAAGCAAGACCCATCTGATTAACCTTGCTTTAGAATCTTTCTTACTGAACAAATAGCGCAAGGCAGAATGATCTGTGTGGATAATGACTTTAGAACCGATCAAGTATGGCCTAAACTTGCCAAATGCATACACCACTGCTAGCAATTCCTTCTCGGTGGTGGTGTAGTTCTCTTGAGCACTGTCAAGCGTCTTGCTTGCATAATAAATGGGGTGGAAGAGTTTCTCCTTTTTCTGACCCAATACTACACCTACTGCATAGTCGCTTGTATCACACATGAGGATAAAAGGCAGACCCCAATCCGGTGCTACAATGATGGGAGCTTCAACTAATTTCTTCTTCAGCTCTTCAAATGCTTTTAGACAAGCCTCGTTGAATTCAAAGGTGGCATCTTTCTCAAGGAGGGCACATAGAGGCTTTATGATTTTTGAGAAGTCCTTGATGAATCGGTGGTAGAATCCCGCATGCCCTAGGAAGCTTCTCACACCCTTAACATTGATAGGTGGAGGAAGTTGTTCAATCACCGAAATCTTTACTCTGTCCACCTCTAAACCATCCTTAGAAACTCTAGGGCCCAACACAATGCCTTCCTTCACCATGAAATGGCATTTTTTCCAATTAAGAACAAGGTTGGTTTCTTCACATCTCTTCAAGACTTGGGCCAAGTTATCCAAACATTCAACATAGGAGTCACCAAACACTGTGAAATCATCCATGAAAACCTCCATGGTGTGCTCAATCATATCAGCAAAAATGGCCATCATACACCTCTGAAAGGTTGCTGGAGCATTGCAGAGTCCAAATGGCATGCGCTTGAAAGCGAAGGTTCCATAGGGGCAAGTGAAGGTGGTCTTTTCCTGATCTTCTAGAGCAATGGTGATTTGATTATATCCAGAATAACCATCCAAAAAGCAGAAGAATTCTCTTCCAGCCAACTTATCAAGCATCTGGTCAATGAATGGCAAAGGGAAATGATCCTTTCTAGTTGCAGAATTTAGCTTGCGGTAATCCATGCATACTCTCAACCCGGTGACAGTTCAAGTGGGAATAAGCTCATTTTGGGTGTTAGCCACTACAGTCATGCCACCCTTTTTAGGAACACATTGAACTGGGCTCACCCATGAGCTATCAGAGATAGGATAAATGATACCCGCATCTAGCCATTTAAGAATCTCTTTCTTCACTACCTCCTTCATATTGAGATTTAGCCGTCTCTGGTACTCAATGGAAGTCTTGTGATTGTCTTCAAGAAAGATCTTGTGCATACACATAGAAGGGCTAATACCCTTAATATCAGCAATAGTCCACCCAATGGCCTTTTTGTGAACCTTGAGCACTTTTACAAGTTGCTCCTCCTGTTGAGATGTTAAATCAGAGGCAATGATGACAGGAAGAGTTTCTTTGGGCCCTAAATAGACATATTGCAGGTGAGATGGTAAAGGTTTCAACTCAAGCAACGGGGGTGCTTCCAAAGAAGGTTGCAACTTAGGTCTTTCAGTGGATGTAAGATCTAGAGTCTCAAATAATGGTTGAGACTTGGGAAACAAAAATGATGTAGTCATTATAGCCATACACTCCTCAACATCCTCTTGTTCGAAATTCACCCCAACTAAAGCAGCTGCAATTAGATCTTTTACACAAGAAACATCAAATTCTTCTTGAACCACATGGTTCATCACATCTATGTAGCAACAATCATCATGTACTATTGAAGTACGCATCAATTGATTCATGTTGAAAGTAACTTCTTCATCAGCAACTCTCAAAGTTAATTCACCCTTTTCTACATCAATTACGGTTCGTGCAGTTGCTAAGAAAGGTCGACCCAAGAGCATAGGCATATCCTTGTCTGCCTCAAAATCCAAGACAATGAAGTCTGCAGGAAAAATAAACTTGTCCACTTTAACTAGTACATCCTCAATAATCCCCCTGGGATATGAAATACTCCTGTCTGCCAGCTGCAAAGTGACTGTAGTAGGCCGAGCCTCGCCCAATCCCATGGTGTTGAATATAGAGAGAGGCATAAGGTTCACATTGGCACCCAAATCACACAATCCTTTACCCAATAACTTATCCCCAATGTGGCAAGGGATAGAGAAGCTCCCGAGGTCTTTCAACTTAGGGGGAATTTGCTTAATTACATCTGTGAAACTTTTAGTGACTGTAACGGTTTCGAATTCATTGAATCGCCTCTTCTTGGTCAACACATCTTTCATAAACTTAGCATATTTGAGCATATATTCAAGAGCTTATGCAAAAGGGATGTTTACATGTAATTGTTTAAACATGTCAATGAATTGCCGGAATTGCTTATCTTCAACATTCTTTTTAAGCCTCTGGGGGAACGGTGGTGGAGGTGCATACTTGGGTGGTGACACATGAGTTTTCCTCTTTTTGTCGTCAAGACCGTCCCGAGCTGTATCTGTCCCTCTCAGTACATCATCCACAGTTTCTTCTACCTGCTTCATTTTCTTACTTTCATCTTCTTCTTCATTCACCGCTTCTTTACCAACCTCTGCAATGTCTCCCATTTCAACAGGTATCTTATGGGCTTTTGGAGGTATTTTTCTAGAGCTAGGAGTATCTTCAATCTGTTTACCACTCCTCAAAGTGATCGCCTTAAGCTCTTCTTTCCCATCTCTCTTGGGGTTTGGGATGGTGTCACTGGGTAAGCCTTACCGAAAAAGAATGTTCATTTGGGCTGTAAGTTGACCCATTTGAACTTCAAGATTTTTTATGACAGTATCCTGAAGGGAGGACTTGGCATTTACGGCTTCTTAGTTAGCCATTAGTTGGCTGAACATCTTTTCAATCTTTGATTCATCAAGTGGCTTTGGTTGTGGTTGCTGTTGTGGTTGTTGCCCAAAAACGGGTGGAGCATTGGGTCTACTAAAAGATGCCCCTTGAGTGGAATTCAAGCTCGGGCCATTCCGCCATGAAAAATTAGGATGATTTCTCCACCCTTGGTTATATGTGTTACCGTAGGGGTTTCCTTGAGGAATACGGTTTTGGTTTCCCATGTAATTAATAGTCTCAAGAGTATATGGTCAATCTTCTGCTCGATGATCCTCCCCATAACTACCACAGATGGGCATGGGCATTTGTAATGCATGAACACCTCTAGGTAAATGATTGTCAAACTTTATCTCCAATTTGTCAAACCTCTTGTTTATTGCCTCAAGCTGAGAACCAAAATCACCATGACCACTGGATGATCCTCTGAATTGCATAGTGTTAGTAGCAATATCCTCAAACAGTTGATGTAGCTCAGAACACTTCATCTTGCCTACTCCCCCTTTAGAAGCTGTATTCAACATCACTTGGTTGGCCTACTCAATCCTTTCTGAAAAGCATCTAACAGAATCAGTTTTTGTTGCCCATGACTTGGACAATTTCTCCACATATCTTTGAATCTTTCCCAGGCCTCATAAAATGTCTCCCCTGGATCTTGCCTAAAATTAAGCAATTCTCCTCTTTGAATCGCTCTCAAGCCCGTGGGAAGAAACCTTGTCTTGAACTTTATAGCTAGTACATCCCAAGTAATGATGGAGTTAGCTGGCTGAGCATTTAGCCACGCTAACGCTTTCCCTTCCAAAGACATAGGGAATAGGCGGAGTCTCAAAGCATCATTAGACACGCCAGCATTTTTGAAGTTGTTTTACAGCTGCATAAATTTTGTGAGATGCTGACCCGGGTCTTCTCCTTTTAAGCCCTTGAATGTTCCCATCATCTGAAGCATTTGAAGCATCACCGGTTTCACTTCAAAATTTCTAGCAGTGATAGCTGGGTATTGAATACTCGAAGAGTAAGTAAACTCCTCCCTTTCAAGAAATTCCTCCATTGATATATCTTCTTCGTCATTGTGGTCAGCCATGTCGTTATGTGGACCGGGTTGCAATTGCTGGATTGGCTGTCCGGGTTCCCAATCAAGAAATTCTTGCGGATCTCCTTGCATGCAGTAGGCACCAAGACCTACAAATTCAAAACAATCCAACAAGTATCAATCTACACTCAAAGTAATTAGAAACAAGCCTAAAATCACCAAAAGAAGTTTGTACTCAAATGCAATTAACACACAATTAGACTAATCAACTAGAAAAGTGACTCAATTCACAATCCCCGGCGGCGGCGCCATTGACTTATCGGCCATTTGCAGTCTTTACCGTAAGCGTATGGGTCGTCAAATAAAAATAATAGTATAGGAAAAAGTGTCGTTCCATAAGGATTGAGAATGGAGTAGGTTAATTAGTACTAATTGGGCAATTAATTAGAAATGAGTAGGAAATGATGTAAGTTGAAATTGGATAGAAATAGTTTGCAATAAGTTATAAATATAGGAGAATAATAAACACACTTGTTCAAGAAAATAAAAGCCTAAGGTTACTTATCCCCATTTTTTATTTCATGACCTAAAGAAATCCCTTCCTCTTAATACCTTAATGAATTAATGTATGAGCCCAAGGGTTAAATACATTTGAAATAGCTTTCTCAAGTCAAAATCAAATTTATGCATGCATTAATGTCACAATCTCTTGCTACCATTAATGCAAGCCCTCATTCTCAACCACCCTCATAATGACAATGTTAGGTCAGTAACTATATCTCTATGTTACCAACTAACAATCCACTTAAAACCATAAATTTCAAGCCCAACATGATCCCATCCAAGTTCTAAAACAAAATACACTTTCTCAAGCCATATCTCATTTAACTAAAGCAAGCGGTGATCAAGCACTTGTACAATAAAGAGCAAGATGGAAATCCATACATGTAAATTCATTAAATGCATTAAAGGAAAGGAAATACAAAGTCAATCCATAAAAATGGTTCAAAGTAACCCTAGAAAAGGGTTTTAGCTACACATAGATGTATCTAAACCTAAAACAAAAACTGAAATGGAGTTCATAGTACAAGAGAAGAGAAGAAGGAAGAAGAAGGGAAACCAAGATGTAAGAATCTTCGATCTCTCCGGGCTTCTCCAAGTTTCCAAGCACTTCCCAAGCTCTTTCTTGCATCTCTTAGCTCCCAAAAATCGTGCCCAAGTCTGTCTACCCGAAATCCATTGAATTCATTTCTTTTATCCCCTTTCAAACAGTTCATTTACACAAAACGCGCAGCATTGGGCCAGTTCGCCGTGGGTTTCGCCGCGGGAAAGTCCACGGTGAACTCTGTTGTTCAAAGGCAGAAAAGAATGGCACTCGCCGTGACTTTCGCCGTGGCGAAAGTCACGGCGAACTCATGTTGCTTCTGGTTCTTAAGCTTCTTCTCAGCCGGCCTTCAATCCGATTGATGTGCATGTTTTTCCTTTGAGCTTTGTCACTTGAGCACCTCTTCCTATACAAGAAAGAAAGAGGGTTGATGAGTTTTACAATTACTACATTATAAAAATTCATTAAGCTCCAAATTTCATACAATTTATAACTCTTTCATTGCCCCGTTTTCTCATTAAGCTTTTGGTTCCTTTTTGCCATGTTAATCACCAAATTATTCACAGGTACAGGGTCAAACATGATGATTTTATAATGAAATTTAGGAGCTTATCAGGGACCTTGTCGTAACCCAAACCGTACCAAGTCCAAAGGGTTCATTACATTCATAGATGACCATACCCGTGTTTGTTGGGTCTACCTCTTAAAAGACAAGTATGAGGCACCGTTTGCTTTCATAAAGTTCTTCACCATGATTAAGAACCAATTCAGTACAAGCATCAAAGTCTTACACTCTGACAATGGCACTGAGTATTTTAACCAAACCTTGGGTGACTTTCTCCAAACATATGGTATTATCCATAAAAGCTCATGTGTCCACACCCCTCAACAAAATGGGATTGCCGAGAGGAAGAATAGGCACATTCTAGAAGTCACTAGAGCTCTTATGCTTACTTGTAATGTACCAAATTTCTATTGGGGAGATGCCATTTTAACTGCAGTCCACCTCATCAACCGAATGCCAAATAGGGTCATCTCCTTTGAAACTCCTATTAAAATGTTACAAAGTGTCTTCCCTATCACTCACCTTGAAAATAGCCTTCCCTTTCGTGTGTTTGGATGTTCTGTTTTTGTTCATACCTATCCAAATAACAAGCTTGATCCCCGTGCAGTGAAGTGTATATTCCTAGGGTACTTTAATACTCAAAAGGGGTACAAATGTTTTGATCCTGTCTCTAAACACCTCTTTGTTAGCTTTGATGTTACCTTTCATGAAGATACTCCTTTCTATCCCAAGTCTTCAATTCAGGGGGAGAAAATAAGTGAATCTCAGACTTTGGTGCCTGAATCTAGCCAAGAATGTATTTTACTTGAACCATGGACCACACCAGCACCACCACCTCAACCACCTCAAATAGAACCTCTTCCACCACAACCAGAGCCACCCCAAACAGATCCACCTCCTCCACCATAGCCAGAGCCACCACAAATAGAACCATCTTCACCCCTAAACCAACCGTCTCTTGTGCCAATCACAAAAGAAAGTTTAAATGTAGGGGGAGATATAGAAAAACAACCAGATAAATATATGTTGATGTACTTACGAAGGCATAAGGTTAAGGAAGGAGGGAACCTTACATCTGAAGCATCCAAGCAACCAGAACCAGTGATAGCTCTTGGAGAACCAGAGGAGGCGGAACCGGTGGTGACTCCTGAAGGGATTGATCCAGAGGTATCTCATATTCCTGAACAGGTTAATGAACATAATGACCTTAATTTGCCTATTGCTCAATGGAAACAACCTTGATCGTGTACTGTGCATCCAATCCAAAAGTATATGTCTTATAAGGCGCTTTCCTCCAACTATCAGGCCTTTGTTACCAGTCTAGATAAAGTGTGCATTCCCAAGAACATCCAGGAGGCACTAGAGATACCAGAATGGAGATCCGCATTTATGGAGGAGATGAGAGCTTTAGAGAAGAATGGAACGTGGGATGTTGTTGAAAAACCAAGAGGCAAGAAGCTTGTCAGCTGCAAGTGGGTGTTCACCCCTAAATACATGGCTGATAGTACTCTTGACAAGTTAAAAGCACGACTGGTAGCAAGAGGTTTCACTCAGACATATGGTCTAGACTATCAGGAGACATTTGCACTAGTGGCGAAACTAAACACTATCCAAGTTCTATTATCTGTAGCAGCCAACCTAAAGTGGCCACTTTATCAGCTGGATATCAAGAATGCTTTTCTGAATGGAGAACTTAAAGAAGAGGTCTACATGACTCTACCTCCTGGTTTTGAAAGGGGAAGAGGTGATAGAGTATGCAAATTGAAGAAATCTCTTTATGGCCTGAAACAGTCTCCTAGGGCATGGTTTGACAGGTTCTCAAAAGTCTTAAAATCTGAAGGCTACAAACAAGGATTATCATATCATACGATGTTTGTCAAAATAGAAGGAGGAAGACAATGAAATAAATTCTAATCAAGCCTAATCATTACTAATTAAGCCTAATAATAATAATACAATCAAAATGGAATATTTACAATAATTACATAATATTCCCACCTCCCCCTCGAGTTGGATCATAGATGTTGATCATGTCCAACTTGGTCATACAACTCTCAAAGGCAGGCTATAAGTATGGCCTTGAATCCTATTCAGCATGAAAGATCTAGACACATGGAGATAGATCGACATTTCATCAAGGAAAAAGTTGAAGAAGGGATCATATGTCTGACCTATCTACCATCAAATCTCCAAGCCGCGGATGTGTTGACAAAAGCGCTACTCAAGCCTGCCTTTGAGAGTTGTATGAGCAAGTTGGACACGATCAACATCTATGATCCAACTTGAGGGGGAGTGTGAGAATATTATGTAATTATTGTAAATATTCCATTTTGATTGTATTGTTATTATTAGGCTTAATTAGTAATTATTAGGCTTGATTAGAATTTATTTCATTGTCTTCCTCCTTGCCTATAAATAGGCACATATGTAACTCAATATGATATGAGAAATACATTATTTTTCTCTCAAATCATCCACAAAACTCAATAGATAAACTTGGTTTGCATATCACTAGTAATCTTTTCTGCCTATTTCTTGATGGTTAGTCTTTAAGTGATATATTATTTATAGAAAACCTAATAGGACTTGAGTCTCTTACATTAAGGAGGTGTTGTTTTGATGTATAGCCAAAGTACAACAGAGAACAAAGAAGCTTGAGAATTTTAGATGCACGTGTCTACGGACAAAAAAAAACATGAATGAATGAATCTTACCGATGAAGCTGCTGCTATCTATAACACCCCGATCATTAATGATCACATGATCCACTCCAAAAAAGACAGGGAAAATGGAGAAACCGGGTGGAAGGACATCAAGAATTCTGAGTTCCAAGCCTTTTTTCTGATTGGACCAAGCTATTTTAAATTCTGAACACACACATGCCCCCTATTTAACTATAAAAAACAAAACTCTGAATGTATATTCATCAACTTATTTAGAACCACAAGCTTACTCCTAGGCTAGTCAATCACTTCTCTGCCTGAAGCATTTCCACATAAGCTCATTTGTCTTATTTTTGTCAGCCTAAAAGCGGTATCTATAATAATTTTTTGATGTCCCTCTTAATTTTTATTTGCACTTAACGACAAGAAATAAACTGAAAGGTTCATCTTATTCATGTACACACTATGTATATTTATACAAGGAGATAGGAGTATCTACACTAATTACATAAAAACAATATCCCTTATTGATAGGGATTCTAATATGATTCAAATATGATTATTTCCTATTATATTCTAACATTATCATTCCACATGCATGCTCATTTCAAAGAGCCAGAAGATCAGAGTACTGAAGTGGCAAATATATCATAAGAAATTATAAGATCTCTATCAACTGATTTGAATACTAAACGATTTTACGGGATGATATGAAGGTTCTTCATCTGCAAATTCTAAATTCCCACTTTCCACCTCATCAAATCATCCAAAATTATCAATATCTCTCCCTGGCTGGCATATTGTTTACTTCTCTGCCCAATGAGCATCAACATTTTTTTAATGAAAATTCCCTTCTATGACCCATGTCATTTTATATATATATATATATATATTTCTTAATTTTAAAGGAATGCTTAATGAAATATCAGCCAATGAATTTGAGGGACCTGAGAGACAATCATTAGGAGAAATTGTTAAGAAGTAATAATGAAATTCTTCAAGGAATCAAACAAATGTGTAATGCTCTCACTTTTCTCTACTATACAGATTGTTACAAAGACAGAGGTTCACTCATTGGCATTTCAATAACTTCTCTGCCTGAAGTGTTTCCATATGTAAGCTTTAACTTTGTCAATATCCTCTTATGATAAATATGATTTTGGGTAATAATACAAACAAGAATTATAGCTGGCGGCCTGTTCTCAAATATTCAATTTGGATTCCTACATAGTGGGTTGAATATGACTGTCTAGGAGAGATCATTCCCATCGATTTTGAAGCTGCTTCATCACTGATCGATAAAAAAAATCTTGCTTCTAAAGATTCCATATTAAACAAGATGGGGTTTTTCACGTGCTTTATTCCTCCCCCCCCCCCCAATTTGGAGGTAGAGAATGTGACAATTGGACTGAAGGGGAGGAAGAAGATGGTAATGAAGAAGGGGAATGGTTATCAGAGATAAATCATTGAGAGAACTCACACCCCGAAAGCTCAACAATGAACCTAACACTATGATACTTTACTCAACCTCTTACCAATATAACCTTTCTCTAATAGATTGGCTCTCAATCAAAGCACCACTTTAACCAATACAAATCCTCGGAGAACCACATCTTTAAAGCCAATTTTTGGGGTTGTGATACTCAAAATCTTATAAGGCTCCTCTTTCAACAAAACCCTAGCATGGGACTCATGACATACAATGAGGATGATCCTTAGGACAGAACAAACCAGCATATAAATGCAGAATGGTTATAAACTTATAATTGATCCCTGCTTTTTTTCATTTGAACTTCAACTTGTCGCATGTTTGATTTCTTTTGGTATTAAAATGAAAATGTCGAAGTGCAAAGTACAAGACAGAAATCATATTCATTAAAATGCAAGTAATACATGAGGAATAAGAAGGATCACAAAAAAAAACTACAGAAACTTCAAAATATAAACTAATAATGTAAATGTGTTAAGAAATAAATTACCCCCTTCAAATTAAGGGTTAGAATAATGTCAATTTCATTCATAGTATAGAATTAGAACTCATCCCAATGACAATCCAGCCATATCACCTTATGAAAATCAACACAATAAGATTTTAAACGCAGCAGTAAACTCCTTCCTGGGTTCCAAAGAGTTCTCTAATAATAATGCATCATTTTTAGAGTGCTACCTAAGTGGCTTTCTCAAGAGCAATACAATACCAATAAATCAATAAACAAATTTGTATAATTCCCCTTTGTAGATTTTATCAGGAAAAAATAGTCATAGGTTCTACAATGACTCATACAAGAGTAGTATCAGTTTCCAAGTGATTCCAAACTCATACCAAAGTTCACTGATAGGAATTGCTCAACCTTCATTTCCCAGCCTATATATATTATATATCCAAATGGATAACTAACTTTCAACTTATGAAGGGATCAGATTTCATGTACTGTAACATGAAAGATGAACATGTGTTTGTAATTTATCAGACACGAAAGGTAGTAAGTAGCTATCCATCATTCATCAAAAGTTTTACAACTTTTAGAAGTACTCCAAAACTCCACCTTCTATCCTACTATAGAAAACAATTTCTCCAGGCAATCAAATTCAACCAATGTTTTCAGACACAGGATGAAGATGAAGGCTCTTCATTATGGATCATTCCAACTGATACAACACTTTCACTATAATTGAAAATAGCTGAAAATGTGGGAACAGTAAATTTTATTATTTCATAAGTATCAGGATTTTACAGTGATATAACAGAACCAATTTGCCGTCCGCCACAGGTCCAGTAGGAATTTCACGAACTTTACAGACAATATGATTCCTTCAAATACTAAGTGGAAGCATACACATTGACAATGTGGCTACAGTATGTTTCTTAGTCCAACTCCACCTCTCTCCGGATGCATTTGTAACCTCCTCCATCACCACAGATCAATCAAAGAAGATGGACAAACATCTCCAATTTTAGCATGAGAAAGCAATGCAAGGTTATTATCATACACAATAAGCTTATTATCATACGAAGCAGGTTTAGGCTTTGATTGGTTTAAAGCAGGCCATGGAATTCATGTAAACACCTCTGTTGCTATGTCAAATGAAAGTATGACATCGTACTCCCCCTCCTCCTTCGAACCTGCCTTCGTTCCATGCCAAAATATCACTCCATTAGTGGAGACAGATTCAGAAGAATAATGTGTTACACCTTCTAAGTCAAATTCTATTTCCTTCCATGAACCAGTTCTTAATGAATAGACTTCCGCTTGTTGATAAACTTTAAAAGCGAAAAACCTCACAATCTTGCAATCATTAACAACTGTACTATACGCAAATCCTGAAATCCATTTACCCTCAAATTCCTTAACACTAATTCTAATCGGAACAGGTCTAACCTCCTTAGTAGCTGGATTCCACAATAAAAAAAGGGAGGAGTACCCTAAATCCATGAAAAGAGCAGGCCATCGCTAGAACCAACGATCCGTACACAAGAAAGGCGATCAATTATGAAAGGGGCATCAAATTCGTGGATTTGTTTTACGCAAAATTATGTTCTGTGAACGTAAGTGGCTTTATCTTGGTACCCTAAGGATAGCGGATATGCGGAAGATTTGTAAGAGTAAGGTGGTGAATTTTGTGGAACTTTGCATTTCTTGTGCATATTTGTATGTCTATAGAACTTGCGCGCGGGCGAGAGAGAGGGAGAGAGAGTACAATCAATACAGTATACTCAGCTCAAGAAAGATTCATGTAAACATGGAGAAATTTTCGCTACAAAGATTTTATTTAACTGGCCCCTCCCACTTAGTAGTCAATAGATTTATTGTTAAAAAAAAGGAAATGAAAAATCAATAATTGGTTTTGGAAGGAATCTTAGGAGACCTTGAGAAAATCACATAGAAACAAACATCTAATATTTTTAGTTATCAAAACAAAATAATAGAGATAGTGTGAGTGTGGGTGTGAAAAAAGAAAAAAAAAAGAGCTTTTGAATTCGAATTAAATGTACATTGTGTATAATGTCTTAGATTGTGAAAGGAATCGGGACAATCAATACAGTATAGGGGATTACTGACCAAATGAGTACACTCATAGGAAAAAAAATCTCTCTTTATCTTGATTTAGTCTTATATAGGAGAGAAAACTTTTTTTTAATATTTAAATAAAGGCCAAATTTCACAAAACCCGCCTGAAATTTGGGGCAGTTTCATATAACCCCCTCGACGTTTCAAAGTTTAAATTTAACATCCCTAAACTTTTGTCTTTTTATTATGGACCCCTTACCATTAATTTGTCATTATCTCTTAACAGAAATTGCCACGTCATGCTTACATAAGACATATCAACATATCTATGTGGCATAATTTTAAAGTTATATTTGCATAAAACTCCCCTAAACTTTAGTCTAATAGCTTATAACCTCCATGACATTTTAAATTACCTCATTGAAGTTTTATTTTTTTTTAATACTAGGTCCTTCCATTAGTTTTTTTTTTATTATTAATATAATGTCTATCAAAGTAAACGCTTTGCTTTCAACATTTTCTTCTTATGTTAAGATAATATTTTTGAAATCGTTTTGTCATTTTTTGCTATATATATATATATTATTTACCGATTAAAATAGTGTTTTTTCACGGAGAAACATAGAATAATAATATTTGAAAGTTTACACTAACCAAAAACATAAAAATAAAAACTCCACCTTTTGTCAATTTTTGCTATATATATTTATTATTTACCGATTAAAATACCATTTTTTTCATGGAGCAACATAGAATAATAATATCTGAAAGTTTACACTGACCAAAAATATAAAAATAAAAGCTCCACCTCTAAATCAACAAAAATATAAATTGCCACTATAAGAAAAATATGGTTAGTTAAATGTAAACATAATATTAAAATGACTGCAATGATAACAAAACACTAGCAAAAATATTAAAAAGAATGTAAAAATTTACCTTAATATTAGAAGAAAATACTAAAAGTAAAGTGCCTACTTTGAAGGATATTGCTAAAAAAAACTAATGGAAGGGCCTAATATTAAAAAATATAAAAATTAAAGGAGGTAGAATTTAAATTTTAAAATGTCAGGGAGGTTATATGCAATTGGACTAAAGTTCAAAGGATGTTTATGCAATTATAAACTTAAAAAGATGCCACATAGGATATGATGAGGTGTCTTATGTGAGTGTAAGGTGGAAATTGCCGTCAAGAGATAACGGAAAGTTAACTGCAGGAGTTCATAACAAAAAATAAATAAAAGTTCAGGGAGATAAAAATTTAAACTTTGAAACTTCAAGGGGGTTATATATAACTACCCCAAAGGTCAGAGGTTTTCTGAAATTTAGCCTTAAATAAATTAGAAAACTGGGTTATACAATTTTAATGAAAAATGTAAGATTGTTATGAAAATTAGGTAAAGAAGAATGATTGGAAAGGGAATATAGAATAGCAAGGCAAGAAATTGGAGAGGAAGCAAGGAACTATTCTCACTCATTTATATGTTCCAATGCTTTGTATATAGCCTCTATTTATAGGCTTTCAAGCATTAATGGAACACCTAAATTTTTACTACTATACTATAACATTTTAATTGATTTATAACCACTTTTGCAAATATTAGAAATCCGTAAGTACGAAAAATTTAAAACTTTTTCTTTTCAAACATTATTCCAACTTCGCTTTTGTTGGAATGGCTTTTCAGACAAATTGGAACAACTTAAGACTTTTTATAAATAGAGTTGTTATTAAAGCAATTTAAATAACTCAAATCTACTAAATGTACCTACCCTTTTCGAATAGCACTTGGGACGTTAAAACCCCTTACACTATATTTTTCTTACTATTATGATATAATAGCGGGTTATCTTGAATGACAACTCTCTTACCTGTGTATGCAGCTGTACTATTCATTAAGGATATCTACATATATATATACAGTTATATATCAACTACTAAACAAGCTTTACTTATTTAAGCTTATAACAAACACAGGTAACTAAGTCCCAAAATAGCTATCTATAGGGGTACAAAAGGTAGCATGCATTTCTGCTTCTTCATATTACCATCAAAAGCTTACTCTTTTCCCAGCTTCTCTAAAACAGCAATTTAACGCGATTTATTTCATATGAGTTCATGCATAATAAATCATAAACCTTAATAATACTGATAATTTTTATCCTTATACTGTGAATCATTAGTCTCTACCAACCACTATTAACAATATATTCGTTAAATAGTGGAGGCCTGCCAACTACTAATAACATCTTTGTTAAATAGTGGAGGCCCTCTATCCTCTACCTGCAGGATTTTCAGTATCTGGTAAAGGGGGAGCGACCCACGTAAGCCTCGGAGTACTCCCCTTATAATCATAATATTCATCATCATTATAGATATTATGAATTTTATGCATGTAATGCAATTTAATGAAATCTTTTATAAAATAAACTGCTACCTGACTTCAAAATTTACTCGTAGCTTGGTTCTTCCTCTTCGTAGTGTCCTGGAGATTCAACTCCACTACCTTT
Source organism: Mimosa bimucronata (assembly GCA_037074515.1). Classification (NCBI taxonomy): domain Eukaryota; kingdom Viridiplantae; phylum Streptophyta; class Magnoliopsida; order Fabales; family Fabaceae; genus Mimosa; species Mimosa bimucronata. The sequence continues at coordinate 8,863,402 of CM073443.1, read as the reverse complement.
TCCTATAATTACATATAGATAATAAATTAATATATATATATATACTAACTTATAATAATTCCGCGTCTCTCACGTTCCTTTAGTACTCCTTATATCTCTACCATTCCCATTTCTAATATAATTTTCAATCACAATCCTAACTCCATCACCAATTACACTATTATAAAACAAGTATCACACGCATACACACAAACCCACATACACAAAAGCAATTCAAAACATACTTAAGCACCACATGGACAAAACAGATCAAAATAGCAATCAACCTAAGTGAAACAAGCACCAACCACATTCATTACACTTCCTTTCTAATCACCCAACATCAAAACAAGACAGAGCATAAAGTTGCACAAGGCAGAAGCAACACTAAAACTAAACTCAATCCAATAAATGCAATCCAAATCAAATATGGATCCAAAACAGAGCAAAAAAAATCAAGCATATAGAGAATACTTCAATTGTTTAACAAGTCAGATAATCACTCAAACACACAAGCACCTGCATTTCATAAACTCCTAACCCAAAGACAAAACATCAATCACACCAGGGAAAACAACACGAGCAGAACACACTTCTTATTAATCAAACAAAATCATATTCACCAACATAGAGCAGTAATACGGCTTAAGCAAAGCAAAATTACCACAACTTCACATTCTCTATAAACATCTCATTAAAATCTTCAATCATATCTCTAAATACAAGTATGAAGCCACACAACATAAAATTAGAACTCCTATATTCAACATGAAACTCAGGGTACTATCGTTGACCACACCTTATTTACTTACATTTATTTCAGTACATTATACCCTTAGTCCCAGAAAACAAACCTTAACACAACAATAAAGCAACACTGAATAGAGCATTAAACTCTAGTTCTAAACTTACTAGAAACTCAAGCATAGATCGAACATACTATCAGAAATCACACTCATAGAAACAACAATTAAACATACATTTCCTCTTTTCTTGTCATGCTCAGAAACACTATTCATAGAAAGAAAAGAACAACATTTTCACTCCTCCTCTATCATTCTTTCCGTCGGCTGAACAAGCAAGAAAGGAAAAGAAATGAACAATTTAATGCTCTAATAATATTCATCCATCAAAATTAACATTACAACAACTTTAAGTTAAGTTAAACATAAAAATTGTCCTCCTTCTTATGTCATAAAACCATCGGCCAGTGCAGCATAACAGAGAATAAAATTACAACAACTTCCTACAACTTTACTCAATTAAACATCACAAAATTCCCCCCCCCCCCCCTCTGTCATAAAATCCGCCGGCCAAATCAAGTAAGAGGGAAGAAAAAATTGAACACTTGACATCCTAACCTCAATTAACCATAAACAAGAACCTTCAATCCACATCCTACCTTCCTCATCATCAGCAAACAAAATAACAGAGGAACATATCGTCAATGAACAAGAAAGTCGACATAACAGAGAGAGGAAGAAGCAAAATACCACAATCATGAAATTTCAACTTACAATCACCCTAAGAACTTTAATTCACTCCCAATCACATTTAATCAAGCTTTCAACAGATTTCCACCCGAATTCATCAAGGAGGGCTCGGTGAACAATGCCAAGATTCAGATTCTTGGAGCAATTAGACCAAACTCAATTGCTATACCAAAAATAATACTCAAATCATCAAGAACAAGGCCTAAGCATCATTTTTATGTATTTAGAAGCTTCAAACCCCCCAAATTCGAATCACACTCTCCCCCATCTCGCTCGAAATCGGCCCGGAAGAGGAAAAAACAAAGGAAAGGAGTTTACCTACGGCTATTGTAACACTAACTCCCTAATCCCACTATTAAACACTCACAATTAAAAATTAAATCGTTTATAGTGCTAACTATGTTAGGAAAAAGAATTAACTTACTAAAATAACTAACATAGTTAGAAAAAGATCTTTCCATAATATTTATATATATTTCAAACCTCAATTCCAATCTCTGTCATCACAATATAACTTCCTTCCCAGTACAATAACAGAGAATTTCATTATGCATGATTAAACTTCACACATCATTCTTAAAATACCATACCATAGTAGGTATTATACAATAATTTTCCCCCAGAATAGGAACAAGGTTCAGCGGAAGCATCATACAAAATATGATCCTAAATGTGGCAATACCTCCTGTCCTTCTGGTCCAGAGTATCTCACGATATCAGTGAGAAGTTCCCGGATCCTTCCCTTGACCTCCTACTTCGCTCCTAGGACCTGCAAAAGTGAGATCAACGGGGGTAGCCCCAAACGCAACCACTGACTACTCATCTAAGTGCGGTGTGTGCTAGCAAGGTGTCCAGTGGAATACATATATGTATATATACCAGTTCAAACAGCATGCTCAGGTATTCACATATAATGCATATATTGGTCCCAAATATCTTTCACAGTTTATAAGTACAAAATAATCCATCCCAAATCATCTCCAAAAATAATATATATCATTGATAATCACAACAACCCAAACGAATCATAATAGAAGCGTTGGGAAAACATGTGGAACCAGTCGGGACCTTCCACCCGCCCCTGATCACCACGGTACAATTCACGAGGGACTGTCTACCCTCCCTGAACCGTACCACGGATTAGAAGGATCTCCGTCCTTTCTGAATCCGTGAGGGGCGATCTCCCCTCTTTCGTCTTTCTCTCCTTTATTTCCCCGAATATATCAATTAGTCCCTGTGGCGCAACAGGGTACCTTATCACGTGATGGCACAATTTCCAATTCACCGGTGTCACATACACAAATAATTTCTCACAAACAACACATGGATATGCAACACCAAAATCAGGCACCAGGCCTTCCAGTATTTTCATGATATACATATATTAAATAATTTCCAAAACCACATATATTTCAGTTTCAAATATTTCACATCACAAATTTATGCCATTTCAAAATAATACTCCACAGGACATTTATTATAAAAATATTAATATTCCAAGATCTCATTTTCATATCCCATCAATCATCAATTGATAATCATATCTCAACTGTGATTCAAAATCTCATCTCCATATAACATCATAATAGTCAAATAATAATATTTCAAATTACTTACTAACACTACACACACACATAAACAAGCAGAAAGCGGTTACCTGATAGCTGGCACCAATCTCACAATAGTGCAGCTCCCCCGTGCTAACTTAGTGCAATTGAAGCACTACACAACCATACATACAACCAAAATTAATTATTTATCCAACAATTTCACATGTTGGAAAATAAATTACTTACTACCCTTTCTTTGCCCTTACTTATTTTAAATTTCTATTTAACATTTATTCTCCCTTTCTATCTCTAAAATTTATCTCTACTCCATTTATACATATATCCAAAATTATTAATCTTTCCAATAACTATTTATAAAATTCCTTAACATCCAATAATCCCTCAATAATTCTTTAAGTGCAAACTCCAATCAAATCAATTAATTAAATCCCCTCATATGACCTTAATAAACATCTAAAAATCATCAATTTACCCATAAGCACCTTGAATAATTTAAAAGCCTCAATTTCTAAAACTTCCATAAATCCAAAAATTCCTAATAATTAGGAAAACTTCCAACAATGAAAAATCTACTCAGAAAAACTCATAATCGAGGCCTAAGCTTCAATTTATTAATTTTAGGACTCCCAAAAATACCAACTTAGACAAGGTCTAATTTTTCAAGTATAACAAATCGAAAAACTAATGACATAGAAATGTAGAGGAGACTTACGGGAATCCAAAAATGTGCTTAGTTGGCCAAAAAGCTTACTATTCCTATATCAACGAGCTCTGATAAGTCTAATAATAGGAATATTGGTGGTGGAAAGAGAGAGCAAAAGAGAGAGAAAGAGAGACGAGAGAAAAGAGAGAGAGAGAGAGAGTGTGAGAGTGAGAGAGTGAGGTAGGGAGTGAGACGGAGAGGGAGTATATATATATATTTGATGAATAGTAAAATAATAATATAATATAATAATAATATAATAATATATTATATTAATAATATAATATAATATATATAAATAGTAGTTGAATGTGATTGGTTGAGGAATAATAATTGATGCACAGTGACAAGTTATTGACGAGGAACTGAGTGTCGGCAGAGTGGAAAGAGAAAACTACACTACTAGACCCTAAAATTCTCAAATAAGATATTTCTTTTGAACAAAAAATTTTCTTTTCACTCTCAAAATTTTCCCATAATATCCTTTATTTATTTCCTCCCATATTAACCTCTTTTGAGCCTAAAAATAATCTCTCCCAAAAATTTTATTGTCCAAATAAGGGAGAAACTAGGCCTTTAAAATCCTCAAAAATACCTCAAAATCCTTCAAATATTCTCATAATCCATCATTTATCATTAATAAATTCCTATTTACCCTCACAAATCCTCAATTAATTTTTAGGATGTTACAGCTATCCCGAGCTCCACTCGTGTTCTCACCGCTGTTCATCGCTATTCTCACTGTCGATTGACGCTGCCAAGCTCAGAGGAAAACTGAGAGGGTGAAGGAGAGAGATACCGGGAATGAAAGAGGGAGTGGTGATGCAAAATGAAGGAACACGTGGGGTATAAGAAGATAAGGATGGAAGAAGATATTTTAAATAGGTAGTTTACCATTTTACCCCTCCTTCTATAACTGAAAAAATTTTCAACTAGGGGTAAATATTATCATTTTCATTTCCTCTTTCCCATTTTGCCCTACCTTGGTAATTTTATTTACCATTTCCTTAACAAATTAAACTGAGTTTACTCCAAAAATAATTTCTCTATATATGTTTTAATTTCCAAATTTATTTATAAGGCCTTTTAAGTATTAAATAATACCCCAAAATTCCAAATATTTCCTTAGTTCCTCTTTTAAAAATTTTGGGGTGTTACAATTAACAACTACCCTGAAAAGTTACAAATACATAAAGAAGAGAATAAAGCGACATTATGGTGTAATCGGAGGTTATATAGAGTATGTACTAAATACTCTTCAATGTGAGAGTTATAGGGTATAATGTCATGAACCAAGAAATGGAATCCTAAGAGATAATAGATTATGAACATCCACATTCATATTATTTATAACACTCCCCCTTGGATGTTCATAATATTGTGTCTTATTAAAATCTTACTTGGAAAAATCAAATGGGAAGAAAACCAGTGAAGAAAAAAGAGTACACAATACTTATCAAAGCTGCCTCGTTAAAAACCTTACATGGAAAACCTAGTGGGATAAAACCTTGGTGAATGGGAAAAGAGTACAACATGATATTATCTCCCCTTGAAAATAGGATCACTTTTACTTTTCCACATAACATCAACGCCAGTTTTTTCCCCTGGTGACAACATCAATTTTGTCTTGATTGAGTATGCTAATTTTCCAAGTATATTCCTTCCAATGCTATTTGAGTGCATCTTCATTTTGGTCGAATTATACTTGAAGCATTATCGTCAAATGTTCTAAAAAGAATGTATTCCTCTAACATATCTCCATGATATATCACACATCCACATATTTATTCAAATCCATTATCTATTGTGTACCTGCAAAAACTTGATTCTTTCACAAAATTTTAACATGTAATATCAACAAAACTAGAAAATATTTATATGGGACATATATTCATGATTTTAAAATCATTGAGTAATTTAAGAACTTGATCAACTGGTCAAGTAATATGCAACCATATATATTTTATAAGTGACAATACATTTTGAATGATTTTCTTATATACGCTTATGGCATTTAAAATCCTTCAAGGATTTTCATTTAAATTTCACAATATTTAATTATTGATGTATACATTCTTTTCATATACTGCTAGACTTATGTGCAAAATAATTTTATCCATCGCAAAAATAATACGCCTTACCATAATCTTCATTGCCTTTGTGAAAATATATATTTCACATATTTATAATTTTATATTTTAGGTGTTGGACTATAGGTTCATAATGTTCATGTATTGAAAATATAATAAAATTTTCATTGTATCTTTCCCTTTTGTTTTCCTTTTAGCTTATCTTTATGTCTACTTTTTACGACATATCTCCACATAGGATCCTCATTTGAACACGTGATATTATTTTCATAATTGTTGTCGACAACTTTAATTTTTTCGATTCCATTTTTCTTTTTCTGTCATAACTTATAGAGATCTCTATTTTTTTCAGGTACTTGAACCTCCTTTAAGGTTTTTCAATTAGTTATGTCTTGGCACTATTCTGGAGTACCTGCCTACTCAATATGATCATCATAATTATAAGCTCCTATTTATCCGAAGTATTTACATTTGGAACCGGTTGATTTCTCATGCTTCAGTCATGTCGTATTTATTGGAGTATTTTCAGTTAGAATATGAGATTTGATAATTCTCATTAGGTCAGTAATTATATATGGCAGATATTTTGTAATATTTCATGAATGCAAAGTATGATGAACTTCTGATTCATACTATATTTGAGGATCTACATTTGATAAATATAGTGCATTCAATATGTTTTCTTTTCTAGCTACTCGATTTCTCCCCCCTAATGTTTGGATAACTTTGTTGAATGACTGTCAGATAATCATGCAATATAAATCTCATAATTCCATTTAGAAACTAGAAGAAACAGTTTCTTACCTAACATTTATCTCAACTTTGTATAAATATCCATCTGTACACCTTGTGGTGGATTAATAGGCATATGCATTGCACATTCAAAATTTTTGAGATAAAAATTATCTGGCTCCTAAACAAAAGCCAATTTTACTCGGAGAATTTTGTTGGCTTGATTTTAATAAGTGTTGCAACATGTTAACAATGAACTAGAAGCTAAGCTTTGTTCTCATAAGTATTGATGTAGCTATTTATGGAGGCTTTGATGTATGACTATTGGATCATATAATCTAGAAATTATGTACTCAACATAATGATTTATGTAAACAGTCTTACAAATTTCAGGTTGCAACCAAATAATAATCGCATATGTAACCATTTTATAGATGCTTCTATAAAATTTATTGAACACTTATATGGTTTATATGCTATATGATTGGGCCCATAAGTTTGATATATTTCCAGAAATATAAATCAATTCCAAATCAAAACTAATGATTCTTTCATTGTAAATTTTCTTTGAGAACAAACAGCACAACATAAATCTTGAATTATGTTAACTATTTAGGAAGAATCTTCTGGTTCTTCAATGGATGTCAATAAATAACTTGATGTTTCATATATATGACTTGGATGATCAAACAAGTCATGCCAATAATAAATTTATTTGGATCAGTAAACCTCTGGTTTACTATATTATATTTTTAACCAATATTAAACTTTTCAATTTCTATATTTAAAGTCGTAACATGACATCCATCTTTGAGAGATCAAGTAGACTTTATGAGGAAGAGTATGAGTATAATTTTATTCAATATTCTTTAACTTGTAATCCAACAATCTCCCCCTCAAGTGTGAGTCATACCAATAAACGTCCTCTATTTATGTGTTTTAAAGACAATCATAGTAGCCCAATAACCTACATTAAATTCAAGCTTAAATACCTCCTTATTCACATACAATTATGAATTTCAATCCAATTGAGCTACTTTTTTATACCCTTTCATGAATTAAAGCTCTAACATCAATCTATGGGGCATAGTTTTCATGATAAATTCATCGTTTCCCCATAAAATAAAATAAAATATTTATTAGTTCTCTAACAACTATATCAATTTTATTCCATATAAGTTCTCCAAGAATTAACATATAATATATATTTTTATATAACTTCATTACTCATTTATCATAATTCTTTTCTTTGAAGCATATTCAAAGCATACATTATTTGGAGTTTTCAACCACAGAAAAATAAAGAGATTCCATTGTCAAGATACGCAAAAGATTGCATTGCATCAATTTGTAATGTTTAGGGGCAAAAATGAAATGACATTTTCCCTACAAATGTCACATAGAATTAATTTAATTCTAACATATATCTTATCATATCATATCATGATGTTTGTATAAAACTCATGAGTATATTCACAATCATATATATTCAAATTTGTAAATAAATTGGCACAATGGCTAGCAAATTCACACACCATATTATTTTTCTGCTATAAACTTGTAATATAATAGGAGAATACACTATTAATAGGGTTGATTTTTTTTTTTTACTAGAAAAAGAATTTAGGAGAATAACTTATTATCAATCTTTGCACATAATTAAGTATATCGAGACCGAAACAAACAAGCATTTAACATAGATGTATCTTAAGAAATCACATCTTGTTTTTGTTAATAATTAAATGGTATTTGTATTATTTTACTTCATTTTCTTTCCATCCAAATATAAGGTAGACTCACAAGGGGTATAGATCTACCATTGTAAAACCAATTTGTTATGGGACAAACTTCTATTAACATTTTTCTTAAAAAAAGGGTAATGCCTTGACATGATACTAATCTTGAAAACATCTACAATTTTTTTCATGATTTTCTTATGAAATTCTATCATTTCCCTTTTGAGAGGGGACCACACAACTCTCAATAGCATCACAGATTTTTTCAACAAATTGACCATGGAGTGCTACGAAGATGGGATGCAATTTAATTGTAACAATCAAGACGACAAAAACAATAACCCATATTCATCATCTAATTTTCTTAAAGCAATTTCCACACCCCTAAATAATAAAGTAGAAAGAAATTGTGGGAACTGAATTAATAAATATCAATAAGAAACAATATAAATATAAATCTAGGAAAATACAATATAAAAAAATAAGCACATCAACCATGCATCAATTAAGAAATAAATTTATTTAATTGAACAAATACATTTAAAAAAAACTCCAAACCTATTAAGTAAACTTTAGTAGAAGGGCTCCAATAGTATCGTTAAGCTCCAATGCAAAACTAATAATTACCTTTTGTATTTGATTTCATGTATTCCTTTTTCAACAATTATTAGTATGATAATATCAAATAATACTTATAATAATTCCTCTCTCACAAATTAATATTTATAAATTTAAACAACAATAAATTAAATAATAATTAAAAATGTACATCTAAGAGCCTTCGGGGCTTGTTATTATTTTGTTTGCCTTACAATAAATCTTGATATCTATTTCTACAATTCATTGCCTCATCTAATTTTTTTCTGAGACTGTAATCATAACCTTTTGGCTTTTATTTTCTATAAATTGATACATATTTATATGGCTTCTAGCCATATTATAACAAGTGTTTATGATTATATATGCAAACATAATTCTCATTGAGAAGTCACCAATTATTTTGATTGTCAATTTTTTTTTCAAATGTGATCATTGTTATATCGCTTTCCCCACTTTTAGTAGCACATTACCAATAATTTCAAATATCAGTCTTCACGACAATTACCATTTTGGCCTTCACTTTCAATACATATTTATTTATGGCTTCTGGCCATATCATTATAATACTTGCTCATGATCTAAATATCATTACTTTATTATCACCAAATATTGTTGCCTTTATTTATCAATCTGGCATTGATCATATGTGATCGTAGTAAAATATGTCGATTAGTTTTCAGGAGCATTGATTTTGAGTATCATAATTCTCTATATATTGTTTGTCTTCGGGGACAATATATTCTCAAAATATTTTTTTAAAGTTTTAAAGTCCTTTTTGTTATTTGATAAAAAGCCTTCAGGGCTTTGATATTTTGTAACAGTCTGATCATCGAATTTTCACAATTTTTTTGTGGTGCTATATTTCATTTTATACATGACAATAATTAATCATCATATATAGTATCACAATTTCTTCTTTTGGTACAATTTAGTAGAACTCATAACGTTCTTCATGTTTTTTTTTACAAAAGAACTATTAAAAGGATGATGTGACTTCTGGTCATCCAATCACGAATATATAAGAATTATTATATAAAACGATATGACTTCTGGTCATTTAATCTACAGGCCATTTTATAAAACAAAAACAAAATACTGCAATAAACTAAATTAAGTAAATTAAAATTTATAATCAAAGGTAAATAATAGATAAACTTATAGATCATACTATATAATCATATATATATTTATATATATTTGAATGTATATTTATATATATAATTGTATTATATATAGATAACGTCTAAGAAGGAAAAAAAACTGTAATGAATCAAAATAAGAATAATGAATGATGTAAATCATACACGAAGGTAAAAACATAATATAAAATTGAATAAATAAAATATTATAAATAAATAAAAAATAAATGAATATTAAAAAGTGCAATAAAATAAATAATAGCATAATGTAAGATAACATAACAAAACAATGTAAAATAAAGAAAAATAATAAAATTACAGAAATTGAGAATAACATAAATATAACATAAAATCAAATGAGAACATAAAACATGATGAAATGGCAATAACACAAAAATAAGAACAATATTAAAACAAATATAAAACAATATATTTAACCTATTATAATATGACGACATAATATATATGTATATACAAGAATAAACCTTATGTAAGAATAAGAATTAAACTTCATACTAGAAAACAAAAATAGACGTATAAAATAAAGTAAGGACAAAAGGAGATGGAAAAAAAAAACTCAAATGCATAGTATATCGTAATATATATATATATATATAATAGGTAAGATGAATGTGGCAGTAGCACAAACTTAAATCCCCAAAGCTGATAACGTATTATGAAAATTAAGGGAAAGAGGAATGATGGGGAAGGGAATATTGTTATAAAAATTAGGGGAAAGAAGAATGATGGGAAGGGAATATAGAATAGCAGGACAAGAAATTGGAGATGAAGTAAGGAACTATTCTTATTTACTTATGTGTTCCAATGCTTTGTATATAACCTCTATTTATAGGCCTTCAAGCATTAACAACTACCCTAAAGAGTTACAAATACATAAAGAAGAGAATAAAGCAACATTATGGTGTAATTTGAGGTTATATAGAATATGTGCTAAATACTCTTCAATTTGAGAGTTATATGGTATAATGTCATGAACCAAGAGATAGAATCCTAAGAGATAATAGGTTATGAACATTCACATTCATATTATTTATAACAAAGATAAAAAAAATAATAAGAAAGATTTTGATTAAAACCTTTTTAACTCTAATTCTCTAATTTTTTTAAAAGGGTAAATGTGCAATTTTAGGCATGAACTATTACGCCAGGTGCACTCAGCATAAAAATAAATTTAACGAACACATTTTGGTAATGAACAATAAAACTATGCACAAATTTAGTGACGCCGTTAACTTGACAAACGTTGACCGTTAAGTTTGACTACAGAAACTGATGTGGCAGAACTGCAAATTTTAATTAAGGACTAGTCGTAATTTAAGAAGTGATTTTGTGATCAATTAAGGAGTTTTGAGAGTTTTATAAATAAATTCAGGAAAAATTATCCCTTCAATTCTTAAAAATTTTCTACTTTACTGGCTAAGAATTTCCTCCCACTATAATCCCTTTTAGGTCCAAAAATAATTCCTCTAACTCTAATTTTCCCAAATTAAGGGAGAAACTATGCCTTTAAAAGTCCAAAAAAAACTTTCATTTTCCTAAATTTATTTATAAAACTCTCAAAACTCCTTAATTGATCACAAAATCACTTCTTAAATTACCACTGATCCTTAATTAAAATTTTCAGTTCTGCCACATCAACTTCTATAGTCAAATTTAATGGTCAACGTTTGTCAAGTTAATAGCGTTACTAAATTTGCGCCTAATTTTATTGTTCATTATCAAAATGTGTTCACTAAATTCATTTTTCTACTGAGTATTTACCTTTTTTTTTTAAACCTAACTCATATGTCCCCTGTTGGGCGGCGCGGTACCAAGGAGCCCTTAAATATGTAAGGCGGGTATCCAATAAAGTTTTCTCTCCTTAATTGTACTTCTGTTGTTCAAGTCCTAATACTTATTTTAAGATATAATTATAAATACTCATTGTTTTCAAGATATTTTCCTATAAAATTAATATTTGTCTGCAGATATTTAAAATATTGGAAATAGAGGATAAAATTGAGGGAAAAACTACTTTTCATCTAATATAAAGATTAGTACCTCCACAGCAAGTGATTTTGGGTCCTCTAATATTCTCCCTCACGTTATTTATAATGACCTAACTTCCTAAACGCCCTAAAAAATTTAAAAATAATACTATCTCATCGCTATAGGATATCATAATATCACTAATTTTATATAGAATTTAACTATCAAATGAAATACATAGTTAGAGAGGTGGAATTTAGAATTTTACAAACCATTAGAGATCATTAGAGGACCCAACCGGTCTATATCTCTTTTCTTAATATTAATATTTATCAATTACACTTTATTAACTTTTGTATGGCAATTGACTAGACCGTGTTGACTAAATATTTATCAACATAAAAGTATCGTCTGTTGATAAACACTTTTTTTGGGAATTTCAAATTTGTTAAAATAAATAAACAAGGCCAATATGATGATTTATAACTATGTATATCTGTCATCTAGTACCAAGATTAATACATAGCTCCTCAGTCTATTTGATTTTTTCGGGTATCTATCAAAGTTAGAAATCTCATATTCCTCTCTTAGGTTTGGTTTGAGATTTCCATGATTCAAGGGTCTGATTTGTCCTTTTTTTAATTTTATACTGTCATTTTCCTAAATTATATTGATTAATTATTCAATCCCTAGAATTTTTTGCAAATAAAATTCCTATAAGTTCATTTTGGTTACACTTACTACATGGAGGTTTACTCATCTTACTTATCAACTTTTTTATTGGTTGCTCCCTACACTTTCAAAACATCATCCACTCTTTCACAAATTAAGTTGTGACTACTATAGAGAGTCGCAACAAGGAGAATAAATTATAGCTAAAACTGGAAATTTATTTTCATCTAGATAATAATTTTAGAATCAAATACATTGATCTTTCTTCTATTTTACTTTAGTTACAAATACTTCCTTTTTATTTTTAATCAATAGTTTCAGAATATAGACGTCTTTTCTATTTTTAAGTTGCACTTTCATTCATTTAACATTTGTTGACCACTTAGTCATATATATATATATATATATATTACCAAAACGCCACTCTTTAAACCTAGATTTTTTTTCGGAAAATAAACAAAGATGCTTGAAAATCATTTACGTTACCTATAAAAATGTCATGCATATCTTTTAAATTTTATTAGTTATGTAGGCTTAAAATATAAGTTTGCTGGTATATTATGTCAAACATGTAAGTAAAATAACTTATTGAGATATGGATTTAATATCATAATGGGTGCTCAATAAAATTTACATTTATTATTCCTTCAATTTTATTAACTTTAATGCTACTATATTCTTGTAATTATTTATTTAAGTATTACCAAACTTAATTATTCATAATTGAGTTAAGGGTAAAAAATACACATATGATTTTATTAAAAGTTCATCTAGCATCAAATATCTTTTTTTTTTGTTTACTGAAAATACATATATAAGCTTTCAAATTGGGTCAAAAACCACATTTACAGTTATATTCCAAAAGGAAGCGCTTGGTGCTGGACAAACCTTTTTACAAAATCATATGTGTATTTTTAGTCCAATTTAAAAATTCATGTGTATTTTTGGTCCAATTTAAAAGTTCATGTGTATTTTTTATCAAAAAAAAAATATTTGATACTGGATGAACTTTTAACAAAATCATATATGCATTTTTTACCCTTAACCCTTCCTTCATGGTTCTTTAAATTGGTGGGGGTGGGGGGATTTTGTTTTTGCCGCCCCCCGGGGGCCGGGGGGGTTTACAAATAATGTACAAAAGTGTACGTTTTGAAACGATTGGGAAGGGTTTCGTAATTTTAGGAAAATGAAAGGAAGTCCATTAGATTTTATCCTGTCAACTTAATTTTTTTTCCTGTCGGTATTTATTGCATAATATGAGTTACAAAAAAAAAATTACATAAGAATGCTTGAGAAGTGGACACTAACCATTACTATATGTGTATATATATATAAATATATGACTAATTTATATAATTTGATTAAATTAAAGATGTTAGTTAAATTAATTACAATCACATAATATTAACAAAACAATCTAACCAACCAAAACACCATAACCAACTACTTTTATTCTCACACTCTCTCTCTCTTTTTCTTGTTTATTAGTAAGCAGTACCAATACGGATAATTTATAAAAAAAATGGTAAGAAAAAATAGAAATAGATCTTATATTTAGGAAAATCCACAACTCCCCAAATAGGTCTTATATTTAAGAACGAACGGAGTAGTAATTAATTAAAGTTGCTTTACAAAACTCTATGTATAATTAAGTCAAATACCAACCCATCGTCCGTTGGTTCAGCTGGCGAAGGGAGTTGAACTTCGACCATCTTGACGAGGGTTCAATCCCTAGGAAATGCTATTTTGTTATGGCTCCAGTCGCGGCGTTTGGTGAGACATCTCCACAGTTTAGTGAAATTGGGCGTAACCTACCTGTATGGATTAGGCGGCTTGCCAACTAGGAGTCTACAGGGACAGGTCCCAGTGGATCATGAGTTAGGGGCCCTGCCTTTGGATCGTGGGTGAGCCAAACACCTTTCCTAAAATTTAGTTATAAAAAAAAGTCAAATACCAATTGTTTATTTATAGGGAACTAGAGTTATATAAGAACACTAGTACAATTAAACTTCTTCCTTTTGAACATTATAGCAAACACTTAGAGGGCACACATTCAAAGAATCAATTTAGTCACAATGAATACTTTAAATCTTAATCCAATTTTTCCAATACACACCACTCTATAAAACGCTTTACATGTACACGCTTTATATTCTTGAATCAAAGCAACTTCAATAGCTCAAAGCAAATCATACCAAGCACATAAATTAAATTTTAAATACATTTGAATCATAAATAAATAACTCGCATGCTCTTTCTCTTACTAAAAAATCAGTAAAATGCATATTCAAATAAATTTCCCTTACTCATGTCAAAGCTAGACAATCTCCAAAGTCTCATTATTCTTTCCCTCATTTCATCAAACATCTTGTAGGCATTCAGTTTCACTCAATCAAAAAACATCTTACTTCACAAGCTAGAAATCATGAACCTCTAAACATCCAAATTCAAATAAAACTCAACAAACTTGTCAAACTAAAACTTTAAACTTATTTAAACTTCCATCATCCCTCTTGCTCACACATTCACAATAGACCAAAAAAGTTATTAAAATATAGCAAAAACACCCCCCACCACAGTAACACAATAGAAACAAAACTTGAATAAATACCACCAAACCCCCCCCCCCCCACATATATATTGAGAAGAGAATCAGAGGCAGGGGAATGTAACCCCACACAACCATCACCAACAGTACACTTGCAGCAATAAAAGAACGAAGGAATGAATTATTAGAACATACCCATAATAAAGGAATAGGAGAAAGGATTAGAATGCCAAAAAGAGGAGGAAGGGAAACAACTTGGGATCTTGAATAGATAAGGAAAATGATGGTTGAATCTTGCTCTTTCTCGTTCTCCTTTCTCTCTCCTTCCCTTGCTCTTCTCACCCCTCACCATCGGGTCCAGATTCTCTCATTTTCCCTTCCTCTCCTTTTCCTTTTAACACCATTGGATCAAGATCCAATGGTCCAGATTTAATGATTTTATAAAAATGAATATAATTATAATAATACTTAAAAATCTCATAAATAAATTTTATCTGTCAAAATTTTGAACAGTTCACAACTGTAATAAAAAAAATGAAAAAATAAAATCTAAATTTATAATAGTAGTCTACAGTTCTGAACAGTTTACACCAAATTTTAACAAATCAAATTTATTTATGAGATTTTCAAGTATTATTAAAATTATATTTATTTTTATAAAAATATTAAATTAGAACCATTGGATCAAAGATCCAATGGTTGTTAAAGGGAAAAGGAGAGAAAAGGAGAGGGAGAGAAAATGAGAAAATCCTCTCCCCTCACGATCTCGGACTCTCTGCTTTTCTTTGCTGGCCGAGACCCAGGAGGAAAAATGGAAGTGTTCAATTACTTAAAGAGATATTAATTAATCTAATAATAAGCTAAATTGGAAGATTAATTGAAGTCCACCTCCTTAAAATTGTATTTAAATGGCCTCTTATGATCATGTGGCCAAGAATTCTTTAATTACTTACCTTGTGAGATCACGCTAGCTTTCTACTTTTTGGGAGGTAGTAGGGTCTTCTCACCATGCTCAAATAATCTTAATTAACTCTTATTGACTCATTAATCAAAGATTAATCTTCCACAATTTTTTTTTTTGAAAATTTCTTAATCATATGAGCAATGTGAAAACAAAAATTTACATATTTATTAGGGAACAATCTCATAAATTTTCTTAAGCTCAAATTTGGCCCTTAAATATTTTTCCCATAATTTCCAACAATTTGCCACATTCATAGATTGGATGCCCATAATAGTCTTTAAGATAAAATTTCAATTTATATGGCATGAAACCATTTTCATAAATTCATGATAACCTTAAAATCAGCTTTTCCCTCTTGTGGGCCTTAATACATGATTTCCCACTTTTATTAATTTATTGAATTAGATTTTGATTTAATAATTAAAAAAACTCTTCTTTATTTCTCTCTACACTTTTTGGATCATAACATCAAACTACAATAATAATTAATATATTAAACATTTTTTACCAAAAATATTTCTATGTGTATCTATTACTTTGAGACTATTACACATACCTATGATAAATAAATAGAGTATTCACTAAGAATGAAATAGTTCTCTCTTTAAATTTTTGGGTCATTAATGTAACATTTCCTCCAAATGCCACTTTTAACCACTAACAATAATATATTAAAACGTTTATAGTACTAACTATGTTAGGAAAAAGAATTAACTTACTAAAATAACTAACATAGTTAGAAAAAGATCTTTCCATAATATTTATATATATTTCAACCTCAATTCCAATCTCTGTCATCACAATATAACTTCCTTCCCAGTACAATAACAGAGAATTTCATTATGCATGATTAAACTCCACACATCATTCTTAAAATACTATACCATAATAGGTATTATACAATAATTTTCCCCCAGAATAGGAACAAGGTTCAGCGGAAGCATCATACAAAATATGATCCTAAATGTGGCAATACCTCCTGTCCTTCTGGTCCAGAGTATCTCACGATATCAGTGAGAAGTTCCCGGATCCTTCCCTTGACCTCCTACTTCACTCCTAGGACCTGCAAAAGTGAGATCAACGGGGGTAGCCCCAAAACGCAACCACTAACTACTCATCTAAGTGCGGTGTGTGTTAGCAAGGTGTCCAGTGGAATACATATATGTATATACATTATTTCAAACAGCATGCTAAGGTATTCACATATAATGCATATCTTGGTCCCAAATATCTTTTCTCATCGTTTATAATTATGGAATAACCCATCACAATTCATCCTCAATAATAGTATATATATCATTGATAATTACAGACAATCCAAACAAATCTTACTAGAAATGTTGGGAAAACATGTGGGACCAGTCGGGACCTTCCACCCGCCCCTGATTACCACGGTACAGTTCACGAGGGACTTTCTACCCTCCCTGAATAGTACCACAGATTAGAAGGATCTTTGTCCTTTCTGAATCCGTAAGGGGCGATATCCCCTCTTTCGTCTTTCTCTCCTTCATTTCTCATAATATACCAATTAGTCCCTGTGGCGCAACAGGGTACCTCATCACGTGATGGCACAATTTCCAATTCACCGGTGTCACATACCCAAATAATTTCTCACATACAACACATAGATATGCAACACCACAATCAGGCACCAGGCCTTCCAGTATTTTCATGATATACATATATTAAATAACTTCCAAAACCACATGTATTTTCGTTTCAAATATTTCACATCACAAATTTATGCCATTTCAAAATAATACTCCACAGGACATTTATTATAAAAATATTAATATTCCAAGATCTCATTTCCATATCTCATCAATCATCAATTGATAATCAAATCTCAATTTGTGATTCAAAATCTCATCTCCATATAACATCATATTTATCAAATAATAATATTTCAAATTACTTACTAACACCACACACACATATAAACAAGCAGGAAGCGGTTACCTGATAGCTGGCACCAATCTCACAATAGTGGAGCTCCCCCGTGCTAACTCAGTGCAATTCAAGCACTACACAATCATACATACTACCACAATTAATTATTTATCCAACAATTTCATATGTTGGAAATTAAATTATTTACTACCCTTTTTTTTGCCCTTATTTATTTTAAATTTCCAATTTAACATTTATTTTCCCTTTCTATCTCTAAAATTTATCTCTACTCCATTTATACATATATCCAAAATTATTTATCCTTCCAATAACTATTTATAAAAATTCAAGCCTAAATAAAATTAAACCTTACATCCCTAAATTATTTCTCAACCTCAAAAATCCATTATTTAATCCACAATTTATTTTCCAAACCTTAATAAACATATAAAAATCATCAATTTACCCATAAACACCTCGAATAATTTAAAAGTCCCAATTTCTAAAACTTCCATAAATCCAAAAATTCCTAATAATTAGGAAAACTTCCAACAATGAAAAATCTACTCAGAAAAACTCATAATCGAGGCCTAAGCTTCAATTTATTAATTTTAGGACTCCCAAAAATTACCAATTTAGACAGGTCTAATTTTTCAAGTATAACAAATCGAAAAACTAATGACATAGAAAGGTAGAGGAGACTTACGGGATTCCAAAAATGTGCTTAGTTGGACGAAAAGCTTACTATTCCTATACTAACAGACTCTAATAAGTCTAGTGATAGGAATATATATGGTGGAAAGAGAGAGCAAGAGAGAGAAACGAAGAGAGAGAGAGAGTGACGAGAGAGAGGACGGGGAGGGAGTATATATATAATTGATGCACAGTAACTCAATAGTAATGAATAGTAACTCAATAGTAATAAATAGTGACTCAATAGTAATAATAATAATATAATAATATAATAATAATATATGTGAATAGTGACCGGAGGGAGACACGGCAGAAATTGAGGAGGGAAACGCGGAGTGTTTTACGGAAAAGTGAATAGGAAAAAGATTAGGAAATAATGCACTACTCGGTCCTAAAATCCTCAAATAAGATATTTCTTTTGAACCAAAATTTTCTTTTTACTCTCAAAATTTTCCCTATAATATCTTTTATTTATTTACTCCCACAATAACCTCTTTTGAGCCTAAAAATAATTTTCCCAAAAATTATTATCTTCCAAATAAGGGAAAAATTAGGCCTTTAAAATCCTCAAAAATACCTCAAAATCCTTCAAATATTCTCATAATCCATTATTTCTCATTAATCAATTCCTATTTACCCCCACTAATCCTAAATTAATTTTTTAGGATGTTACAATTACAGTGTTAATGCATCATGTTGAATTTGAATAGTTAGAGTCTTAATTAGGTTTCAGTTAGAGGAACTAATACTCGACTAGTTAGAGGTGTTAATCAACTTAATTCAAACTAGCTTGGGGTCCCTTAAGCAACTAAGCTAATATAACACACTCCCATTATCCTAAATGCACAATAATTACACCTATTCCATTTTCAGGAGGATTATTTCACCAATTTTCCATTCACTATCCCTTTTTATAAAAGAACATGAAAAATTAGTAGTTTAAGATTTTAATTCCATTTTCATATTCAAATTATTATCACTTTGTTCTTTTTTATACGTCTATATTACCTAACTCTCACATACCAATGAAGGATAGTTATTTCAATAAATATGACCTAAATTAATAAGTTTTTCCAATTTTAACCTCATTTATGAATGTATGTTTAAACAATATTTTATACATTGTGTTTCACCTCTTCCTTCTCTCTTTATATTTATAAACAAGAGCAAAATTATAACACTCACATCGATTACGCCAAAGTGGAATTATAATAAGGACCAAATTTTTTCAACAAAATGAAGTTATCGAAAAGTAGTAATATTAATTTAGTAGAAATATTAATTAAAAGTAGTGGTTTCGGTATCAAAGCATTAACGAAAAGAGGCATTAGGAAAAAAATTGAACAAATCAACGATAATGGTTGAAAGGGGAATCAGTGGGTGGGTCATGAAGAAGTGACAATGAAGGAAAAATGTTAGGCGGCGAACTCCAATCAAGTATAAAAATATATAAAAAATAAAAACACAGTAATAGTGAATTTTAAAGGAAATTACAGAATGACAATAAAACAATTTCATTTGGTAATGACTTTGCATTAAATGGTAGGGCTCTAATGATAATACAGATTCTTCAAGCACTTTCTCAGCAATGTAACCAAACAGTTGTTCTTGACTTAATAAACTTTTACAAGTACCTAAGAAATCCTAAATTAGCCCATATAATCATCAAGAACATATAAGAGGTGGTTGATAAATTCTCATGAAATTCAACTGTGACAAAAGCTCCTAAATTCTTTTTTTGTCTTGAAGTAAAGTTTCAATTTAGCCTTCAATAAATCATTTTAATTTTCTTAAACAAAACCATTCAACACAGCTTAGCTTCTTTCTATTCATGCTTCAGACTTTATCCTTTATGATTTGCTTCATCACATCAAACTGTTTGCTTAGCTACAGGACCACCAAGCCCATTGAAAATGCCCATAATACCATCCCTCTCACTATCGCAATTGAACAAAACATTAAAAAAAATGTAATTTGGTAATGACTTTGCATTGTTAGGGGCCTACCGATACTAAAGATTCTTCCATGCGGCGATATATTAATGCTGGGTTTTGTAGTTTTGTGTTATATATATACGCATCCTCTGTTACATGCCAACATTTATTATGAAAAGACTTTAATTAACCTCTCTCTTAATGAAATGTGTGTGTTTGTGTTCTATAATGTGTGATTTATTTAACTTGTTCTTCTGACAAAGCATCGCGATTCGAACAATTTGTTTTGAAATATTGTATTAAATTAATCAAAGCATGACTTTGAAGAGCATTGAATAAATAAGAGAGACTTGGTATGAGTAAGGTCTCTCCTGTTCAGGTCTCTGTTTTGCTGGGTGAATACACTGAGATTTAATTAATTTGGTTGCTTCATTGAAGGATAGAAGAAATTAAAGCTCAATGCGGGTGAGCATATATGGTGTTTAATTGTGTTTGTGGGTTTCAAGGAGATTGAAATTTCTTGAGAAAAAGGAGATAGAGTGCCTGTTTGCCAAACCCAAAAAAAAAAAGCATTTTTTTGAGTAAAACCTAGGTTTCAGAATCAGAATAGACAAACACTCTCAGCTTTTTTAGAATAACTTTTAACTGTCAAAACCTAGGTTTTTGTTTAGTTACAAACACTCACAAATTTTTCAGAATAGCGTTTGAGTTTACAAACCTAGGTTTGGGGCAGAAAACATAGGTTTTGTCAGAAACTATTTTTTTCTATAATCTCATAAGCTATTTTCTAGAATCTATTCTTCAAAAGCATTTTTTCATCTTTTTTCTCAGAAGCTATTCTTCAAAAGGTAATCCAAACAGGCCCAGAGTTACGTTTGAATTTTGCTAATTCAACCATGTCTTGTTTTTTATTTTGCTAACTCAATCCTAAATGAGGACTCACAAAAGTCTCTTAATTATCTCAAAGTGAAAGAGATTACTGATGATATTGTTCTTTCTGTTTCAAAGGTGCAGGAAGATTGGAGAAAAATCATAATCAGTCCCACCTTTATGCTGAATTTCCTACAGAATTTACAGGTAAATTAAAGCTTTTTCAATGTAATTTTCTGATCTTGTGTATAATCTTTTATTACAGTCAGTTTTTTATTTGGCCATTCAGTAGTCCTGATTGTAATAGACACCTAACATGTTCCTGAGAATAACTATCTAAAGTTTATTATTACATAAAATTAATATGGTTTTTAAATATATTTTGGTCACCCTAAAATAAGATAAAAAAAACCAAACAGAAAATTTTGTTTGTTTACAAAATTGATCTTGACTTCAGATGAGAATTTTATTTTCATCATTCTAGATCCTACATATCCTTCAGGGAGGAACAAAGTCCATGTAATTTAATAAAGATGTGTGTCATTTGGTTGCTGTTTTCTTTTTAAGAAAAATCTATTTAATTCATTTAAGACAATCGTTTTTATTCACTTTCAGTTTTTAATTTATCAAAAAAATTCTTTTCTTTTAAGAAAGATTTTGGTGGAAACCGGCCTATTAATTAATTTTGATGGAGAAGTTCTAAAAGCCTCAAACGACATAAAAATTATTTTGAAATATGCATGCACGGGGCATCTCTTCTTTTGATACTTAACATCGAGATTTTGATGCCTCCTTAGTATTAAGACTTGTATTTAAGAAAAGAGTATGGTTATCTGGTACGTCACTGAGGTGGCAATATGTTATTCAGTTATTGTTGATATATATAAAAAAAAAAAAATGGGATCCCTACTTGGAAAAAAAACATGATTATTAAAAGCTCAAAATTGCAACTACTTGTTGCTACATCATCCCTTGCCGAATTGTGTGGTTCAAACAAAAATAAAAATAAAATAGTTGGTAAATATCCCTTTATTTGTAAGTGGGTAAATTATAAAGAATAATCTTGAGAAAAATATGAGAGAAGAATATGTACAAAATTCAAGGTTCAAAAAACCGAACCGGATATCAAACCGGGTGAGATACTGGTTTAAGGGTCAATGGTCAGATCGAGGTTGGATCGGGGTCAAACCAGTTATATTAAAATAATAAAATTTTATTGATATTAACATTAATAATCATTAATATCAAAATGTAAATGTAGATAGGTATGCATGATTCATCAAATATGAGTATTTTAATGTTAGTATAGAGGCAAAAAGAGAAAATATTAGTTGATTACACGTGAAAATAAATATTATTCTACAATTAACAGACTAAAATACAAATATTAAGAGCAACAATAATTAAATATTAAGTATATGCAAGTAAAATAGTATTTAAAGTATTATAGTTTCCTAATTTCTAAAATTGAGTTAAGTGATAGTTAGTAATTAGGTGAATTGTAATAAAATAATTTTTTTTTTTAAAAAAAAAAGGCCAACTCAGTTCAACCCCTATGTTAGCCGGTTTTGACCGGGTCGAGTGCACACCCAGTTTTACAACTCAACCGGACCGGACCATTGGCCAGTTCACGGTTAAACCGGCCGGTCCGGTCCGATTTTTTTTACCTTGACAAAATTATTAGAGGTGAAACTGATAAAAGTCCATTAAAACTTGTACAACCTTGAAGTGAATCTTATAAAAAAGGTGCAGATGGATTAAAATTTTGGATCAGAGGCATGTGTGATTGAAGAAACAAAACCCGTGGCCCTAGGAAAGAAAAGTAAAGTAAAAAAAAAAAAAAGAAGCAATCAGCCTTTCTGTGCAGTAGTTTCTTATTCTTGATTTTTAATGATTTAAATAAGCAATATCAGAGCATAAAGCCCAACATAAGAAAAAGCACAGTAGATCGAGCCGACACTATTCATCGGCTAAAGTGCATAGAACCTTGTGAGAGGAGCCACGGCTAATCGGCTCTGTAAACAGTAAAGAGCATGACTTTTTAAAGATATATAGATATTTTGAATAGAGCCAGGAATTCAGACCGAGCCCGTAGGGCCAGCCCATTTAAGCCCTAACCCGAGGAGGGCTGAGATTTGATTTTGGAGGCAAAAAAGGGACCCGTTTAAGCCCGCCTATTTCCCCCCTTTTTTATTTAACTATACTGTTAATTAATACTCCCTCCGTCCCTATATATAAGAGCAAAAAATTTGAATAGTTTTGTCCCTTTTTATAAGAGTCTATCCAAATTTGTCAAAGCATTTAATGAGTTTGTTCCCACTTTACCCATCATTATTCTCTCTATTTACATTCTTTTTCATGCACATTTGTTACACTATTATCACATTTCTCTCTCTTATATACTCAATAATAAATAAGGGCAAACTTGAGAAAACAAAATTATTTCAGACACATTTATCTCTCTCAACTATTTCCTTAATATGTGTGATTTCACCTATTTGGCTCTTATAATAAGGGATAGAGGGAGTAATAGGTAAAAATTTGATATTTTTGCTATATAATAAGAGAGCTTACTCATAGTAAAACAAAATCAAATGTCTTTGATGTTGATGATTAGTAATAATGGCGAAGGAAATAAAAATGACGCTGTGTCTTAATGTTTAATGTAGTTTATGGCTTTCACTTTTTTTACTTACGACTTTATGTAGTAGTTTATTTAATTATCGTATGTGAACTTTATGTGCTAATTTATTTAATTGTAGCGTGTAGACTTTATGTTGATCTTATGGAACATTCTATTTAATGGTGATGTGACTTCTGGTTGTAGACTTAATATTCAATTTATGAGTTGTTGAGTTGGTAATGCACTAATGCTTGGTATTTATACATAATTTAGATCATATTTATGTTTTTTATTATATATCCATTGTTTTAGTTAGCAATACAGGCTCAAAAGTGAGAAAAACATTTGGAAAAATCGAAGCCCGCGGGTCGGCCCGAGGCCCGTCACCTCAAGGGCTGGGCTTTGAAAAATGGGGTGTTTTACTCGCGCGGGCTTGGCCTGTGACGGGTCGGCCTGTTTAAGCCCGGCACGCCCGAATTCCCAACTCTAATTTTGAATTTGAATGTATATTTTTCCAAAGGGTTAAAGCTCATATTTGCCCCGGAAGTATGCATAGTGGATCACATCTGCCCCGAAAGTTTTTTTTTTTGATCCAATTTTGCCTCGGAAGTGTGTAAAGTGGGTTATATTCGCTCTTTACCGTTAAAAAAATTTTACCGGTAAAGAGTGAATATGATCCACTTTGCACACTTTCGGGGCAAAATTGGACCCAAAAAAATGGTAAAGGATGAATATGATCCACTTTGCACATTTCCAGGGTAAAATTGGACAAAAAAGACTTCCAGAGTAGATATGATCTGTTGTACATATTTTCAAGAAAAATCTGATTTTTAACCCTTTTCCAAAATTAAAATTAAAGTCAGAGTAGAGTAAAAAGATAAAGAGAAAGAATATGATCTTTAACCCTTTTTCCCAAATTAAAATTAAAATCAGAGTAGAGTAAAAAGATACAGAGGGAGGGAGGGAGGGAGGGAGTAAAACAACAGGTGGCGTGATGTCTTTGTCGTTTACTGATCTCGCATTGTGATGAATGATGAGACATATTACTCATTGCCACCAAACAAGGAAGGATAAGATCAAGAAGAAGTAGAAGAACTCAAAGTAGTTTCCGTTTATGGGGTTGCAAGCAGATTGAAATTTCCAAGAAAAAAGAGGTAGATAATTGTTTTTGGATATTCCCAATTACATGTAAAGGTTTTTCAATATAATGTTCTGATCTTTGTGTATGATTATCGATTACAGTAACAACTTCTCATTTCGTCTTTTGAGAGGTAGAGAGTAGTTTTTGGATTTTCCCAATTACATGTAAGTGTTGCTTCATATACAGATTTGGACGAAAAGAATTGAATCCCAGCTAGAATTGATGGAGAAATGGGAAACAAGGTGAAAATGTCTGATTGACTGCCAATTCTGTTGCTCACCGATTTGAAACAGAGGTAAGCTTCAGTTATATGCTCTCCTGTTACTTAATTCCTGCGTTTTTCTCTTATTTGTTACTTTAATATATAATCTTTTCACAAGGAAAAACAAAGAAGAAGCTTGACTTATTTCATTGATCAGGTCAACAGAGACTCCATATATATCTCTCACCTTGAAGGTTATTTATTCTTTGTGAAAAATTACTGTTACTACTTGGTGCTTTTGGAGAAGAGCCCTAACCAACCCCAACATTTGCCGAATTCCCGTGGACACATTGGTAAAGTTGTGTGTGTGTGTGTGTATGCGTTTTTTTCTTTCCTGCCAATTCGAACCTCCGACTATTTGGATAGATGCACAGTGCACAAACCAAACAGGCAGAAGTCACCTTGTCGTGTATGCTTTTTTTCCTGTATGGATTCAGTCATGTCTTTTGTTTATAAAAAACTTAAAATATGATCACAATCTTGAAAATATCTTATGGTTTATGGTAATAAGTTTTATACCAGGGGAAGTGAAGTAGTAAAGAACTTGCTCACTTTGGCAGTATACCTCCACAAGATAAGGGAAAGTTGGAAAACAATCATTACTAACCTCTAAGTGGACTTATATTTATGATTTATGAATAAAATTTTGTTAGTAGTTGGACTTATAATAAATAATAGAGTGGTGTTTTCTCTCTTACTCATTCATAATTAAGGGTATTTTCGGAAAAAAAGTATATTTTCTACACAGGTTTTTAACTATATTTAACTTACTTTTTAGGAAACCACAATTCGAAAAAAATAGAGATGGAGGGAGTAAGAGATTAGCATGGAATTAAACTTTAACGATTAAGTTGTTCTTATGCTGTCATTATTTGCTGCATAAAAAGCGTTAATTATCTATTCTGCAAAAAATTACAAAGATAAATTGAACAGTGGACGCAAACACTAAGGATTTGAATAATTAAAGTTGCTCTACATAATCCTACGTTTATTTAAGTCAAATACCAATTACTTCTGTTTATTTTCATGGCACTTTAAAGTTATATCATAACCATATATACCTGTGCTACGTTGTGATTTCAGTGGCAATGGAAGTTGTTGTTTCTGTTGTGGCTAGTATGTTAAACAAAATAGTAGATGAAGCAGCACTTCAAGCTTGTTATCCTCTCCGCTTCAACCATTACCACAGAGAGCTTGAAAAGGAAAAAGAGAACCTGCACTCAAAAATACAAGAAGTTCTAGATTGTGCTAAAGATTCTAAGAAGAAAACTCACAAGGTTGATGGTAAAGTCGAGAAGTGGCTGTATGAAGCAAACTTTTTGATGGCAAAAGTGGTGGAGCTGCAAGAGAAAACAAAGAAAAGAAACAGGATATCTTGTCTTAAGCACTGCCCAAACTTGATTAGTCGTTATAATTTGGGAAAGCAACTTGAACAGAAGATTAATGAAATTAGAAAGCACAATCAAGTTGAATTCTTAGCGTTTTCTTGACTTGCTACACTTGTTGGTATGAACTACTTTCCTTCACAAAATTTTATGCACTTTGACAGTAGAAAGGTAGTATATGATAATCTTTTGATGGCATTGAAGGATGATGAGAATCATATCATAGGATTGCATGGCATGGGGGGGTCGGGGAAAACAACTTTGGTAAAAGAAGTGGGCAGAGAATTGGAGAATTTTGTTGACAAAGTAGTGTTTGTGGTTGTCTAAAACTTTTAATGTAAGAGAAATACAGAACTAGATTGCCGACCAACTGAGTTTGAAATTGGAAGAGAAAGAGAATTTAGAGAGAGCTAAACGCTTGTTCATGAGACTGAGTGGTGGAGAAAGGTTTTTGATTATTCTCGATGATGTGTGGGAGAAGCTTGATTTTGTGGACATAGGAATTCCTATTGCTAAAAATAAGGTGGGTTGCACTACTCTTATAACCACACGTAAATTTGATGTATGTGAATTGATGAAATGTCAAAAATCAATTCACTTGAAGGGTTTAAATGAGGATGAGTCATGGGCCCTCTTTCAGAAGCATGCTGGGTTATTTGATGACCACTTTGATAATTTGAAGGATATGGCACAAAATATTACAAAGGTGTGTGATGGTTTACCTATTGCAATTGCAGCAGTAGCCAATGCTTTGAAGGATAAACCTCCTGACGAATGGGTTGAAGCATTAAAAATATTGAGAGATCTAAATTTGATAGATATTGAGGAAGGTCTAAAAAGAACTTATGGATGTCTTCGATTAAGCTATGATAGTTTAGAGAATGAAGTGATCAAAACTTTCTTCTTATTGTGTTCTATGTATCCAGAAGATTATGAAATTCCAATTGATGAATTAACAATAATTGGACTAGGGCTTGATCTAGTTGGAGAAATTCCCTCATATCTGCAAAGACCCGATGGATCGATAAGGCCATAAAGAAGCTTGTAGGATCTTGCTTACTACTAAAAGATACAGAAGAAGGCAGTCATGTCAAAATGCATGACTTGATTCGTGATGTTGCCCTATGGATAGCTAAGGAGGAGAATAAGTTGATAATGGGGAGATTAAAGGATGATATGATAATGAAGGACCATGCAATAAAATATTTATGGCTAGAAGAAGTTGAAAGATTTCCCAATAAGTTGAATTGTGCTCAGCTTGAGTTTCTTCACATCTCCATATATTCAGAGCCTTGTGTTACTATACCAAATGATTTTTTTAATGGTATGGAGAAGCTAAGAGTTTTGTTTCTTGAAAATCCTACTGATCAAGAAGATCTTGCTCTTCAATGGCCTATTTCACACCACTTGATGAATAATTTGCGCTGCCTAATGCTATATTGCTGGGTATTAGGTGATATATCTTTTATTGGGAGCTTAGAAAAGCTTGAGTCTCTGAAAATATGGGATTGTTCTTTCAATGAATTGCCAAAATGCATCATACAACAAAAGAAATTGAGATTACTAGATTTTCGTAGCTGTGAAATCCAAGAGAATCCTTTTGAAGTAATGGGAAGCTGTTCACAATTGCAAGTATTGCATTTTTGTGGTAATAGTGGAGGAGATTGGAAGGACCAAAATAACAATAGTGCTGAATTTTTTAATAAAATTAGCATTATTGCACCTACACTGCATAGTTATTGTATACATTTTGGCACTAGAGATGAAGATTTTGAAAATCATAAACGTCTTTGGCATTGTAATTCTTTTGTTGTGAGAAATTTATATATTGAAGATTTTGAGAATTGTATTTCAATTGCAACAAGTAAGGATATGATGAGAAGGGCAAAGACTCTTTCTTTGAGGAGAATCCCTAGAAGTTGGAAAAATGTCATCCCTGACCTATGGCAATCAATAGGAGGAGGCATGACTGAGTTAACTCATCTTGCACTTCACGGTTCAGATGGGATAGAATGTGTGGTAGACCATGCCAATAATCTAGGTCCTATAGGAATCATCTCCAAGTTGACTAATCTAACTCTTACACATGTGAAGAATCTAAAAACTCTGTATAGTGGTCAACCTCCTCAAGGTCTTTTTGCAAACTTGGAGAACCTTCATGTAGCAAATTGTGATTCACTCGAGCACATACTATTAGAAGATGGGGAGGAAATAGTTGATGGAAGCGAATGTCAAAGTTATGGAAATGCATTCCCCAAATTGAAAACACTTGAAATAAGCTATTGCAAGCAATTAAAATACTTAATGCCTATCTCTCTCGCAAATAGCCTTGCACATTTGGAAACTTTATCTGTATGCAGAAATGATGAACTGACAAGTGTGTTTGGCCAATCTCATTATGTAGACTTGAATGTAAATAAGCCTCATATAATTGAGTTTTCTGCTCTGGAAAATCTTCTTCTGGTAGACATGCCAAATATCATTAGTATATGTCCTGAAAATTGTCATCCAATATGGCCTTCTTTAAAACTATTGCAATTGCAAAGTTGTCCTCAATTGAATATTAAGTCTATCAACCATTGGATTGCATATGGTGGATTGAGACGAGGGAACATGCAGATGAGTTCTGAGGTATTATTCCTTCGTTTCCAATATTGTCAAATTATTAGCATAATCGATCATCATCATTATAAAAACATAACATCATAATATCACCATATTATGAACAATTTGTGAAGGAAACTTCCTCTTGTCATATTGCTTTATATTATTAGAACACGTGTATTTGTCCAGATTTTCTGCAATATTAATTTGTTAATTGTTACTGGGTGACTTAATAATTTTCAAATTTTGATTTCTTCAATCGATATCTTTTCCACTTTGACAGGAACTAGTAAAGCTGGTTGTGTCCCCATTAAAAACTTTACAGGGTCTTTATCTATTTGATGAAGAAGTTGAAGTTGTTTTTGATGTAGAACATCTTCCTATAGATGGACAACAAGTAAACTTGAGCTTACGTGACCTTCTTTTCGGTGAACAACCCAAATTGAGGCATATATGGAGGGGTCCTAAAAGTTCTTTACAACTCCAACATCTTGAGCGGTTACAACTAGTGAGCTGTGGAAGTTTGAAACAAGTATTCTCTTCATCCATCTTGAAAAGCCTCCCTCAGTTGAGGAATCTTTACGTTGTAGATTGTAATGAGTTGGAAGAAATCATTGAAGATGATGATCAAAATGTATCAAATTCCCGTCAACTTGTATTCCCAAGACTTGCTTCAATCTACATCAAACGTTGTCATAACTTGAAATGTGTACTCCCTGGCGTCTCTGCATGCCATGTGATTCCAAACCTAAGAGTTCTGGCTATAGAAGATTCATCTAAGGTAGAGCAATTATTTGGAAATGAACAACATGAGATGACACGAATATACGAGGTTGTCACTCCAGCTTTGGAATATGTTCTACTTTGGAACCTTCCCTCACTTGGTTCAGTAACTCAATCGATTACTTTTCAAACTGTGAGATACATTATTGTGCAACAATGTCCCAAACTGTCTCTCACTTCCTCTGTTACTCCTCAGGAATTGCTTAAACAACTGTCCAAAGGTACTTTATGACTTAAATGTTAGGGTAGCATGATTTTTGCACGCACAATAGCATTGTGTACATAATACTACTATAATTACACAACACACATATATATGATTTAAATAAAGTTTTGCAATACAACAACAACAAAGCCTTATCCCACTAAGTGGGGTCGGCTACATGGATCGCACGACGCCATTGTGCTCTATCAGTAACCAAATCTTTAGATATATTATTTATTAAAAGATCTCGCTCTACAATTTCATTGAGTGTAAGCCTCGGTCTCCCTCTTCCTCTCTTAATCGAACTCCAGACTGTTTGATCTATGGCCACCTGTGGTGAATTCTTACTAATTAACATCTTTCTAAACTATGTATATACATGTAGTTCAGTTATACTTTTTACATCCTACATTATTCAACTTCTTAAAAGTTAATCCATTGTATATTAGATGTCTAAATATAAAATTCATTATTCATATCATATATACTTCAAATTATATACTTATTTTCAAATATGATGTAATTTATTTGCATACGATATCTAATTTAAATAATTTCTTTGGAATGGATGATATAATAGGTTATTTGGATGAGCGTTATGAGTTGAGGTCTGGGTTGGGAGATATTATCAAATCAATGGATGATTCTAGCAGAGAAACCACCCAACAAATAGATTGCCAAGGAACTGGAGGTAAGAGCAATGACCAAAATATGACACTCATTGCTTCACCAAACTGGACAGAGGTATGCATATATCTTCAATTTCTTACTTGAATGCCAAGAAAATCCTTTATACTTTTTGGATTTGGTGTTGCTCATGCTTTATAGGCATCAATATGTATAATATGATAAAGAATGGAATTCATTTACTTTCTTCTGGTGCACAGAATAAGAAAGATTTAGAAGATCAAAGTGCACATGAGCGAGAAGTGTCAGAGGAAAAGGTAAGAACAGTGCTTGCAGTTGGTTCAATTAATATTGACCTGAGGTTACATATCTTTTGTTATGCTGTAGGGTGTTGGAGAAAGAGATGAAGAATGGAGCACATCAGAGAATGTCCAGATAGTTTCTTCATTACCCCATTCAGAACCAGAAAGCTCAACCAAGGTTAGCCTCACTATCTTAATTTTTGCACTGATATTGTCTTTCTTCTTTTTGTGTATTAGTTAACTATGTCTTTTTGGTGTCTCAGATTATTTGTAAAGTGATTCCTGTTGTAGAGATATCTGCAGTAATGCCAATTTATCGTTACCACCTAAATCATTAAGCAAGCAGTCAACTTGTAATTCTTTGGATTCATATATACATAAAACATCTGATGATGAAACTGAAAGTATCATCTATGAGCCTCTTAGACTATAGAAATATTTGCAAATAAGTACCTCCTTAAGACTAACTTTTTATTTTGACCATATATATGCTCACTGATGTGTGTGTGTGTGTGTGTGTGTAAAAAGAGTTGATGAATATGATATCAACTCGTCAATCTAGTTTGAAGGACCAGCAACAATCACAAAAATTGAAATTATAAAGAATGTAATTCCTCATGAGATCAAAGGAATGCATGTGTATGTAATGCATACTTATGGAGAAACTTATTCTCATTTTTTTGGGCCATGTAGGGTGTTAGAGACCTTGAAGGTCAACGTGTTGAAAAGGAAAACATATCAAGGGAAAATGTAGGGGTAAAATTCAACTCTCTACCACCTAATTCATATGTTAAATAAGCAATACTCACATGTTTTAATTTGTTTCTCTACAGGATGTTAAAGGAAACTTTGAAAGTCCTTCATCATCTGAGAATGCTAAGACAATTAATCTATCAACTGGCATTTTAATTACTTCTACGACAAACACAGTTTCACATGTAAGCTTTCCAATATTTTTTTGGCTCTAATAAAACTGTCCGAGTCCTATGTATAGTCACTGTTCATGATCATGTGGGTACACAACTTATATTTTCTTTTTTTGGTCTGAAGGTAACAGCTTCTATCAAATATATATATATATATATTGTGTTGATTAAGTGCTCTTAAAATGAAACTAATTTGAAAAGAAGTTAAAAAGGACTTGTATATTTTGCTTTAGTCCTAACAGAATGGGAAACGTCATTGTTTTAATTAAGGACTCGTGTTGATTTTTAAATCAACTTTTTATTATTAGATTCATAGTCAAACCAAGTTCAACCGAAGGAAGTCAGATGAAGAAGACTTGAAAGATGATGATCTCATTAGTTTACTTCAATATATGGAGGATGATTATGGTGGTAAATCATCACTATTATCTGTTCCTACTGTTGATACTGCCAAAGATGAGCTTTTAGCGAAGGCCCTTGCTGACATGGAAGACTCATTGAAGATGTCTCTTAAGGACATAGCAACCTCAGAGGCCAATACTCTTCACCTACAAACAGCTCTCAACTTCTTGTCTCACCTTTCCTTGGAAGACAGAGCTCTGTCCCATGGAATTATGGCTTTAATAAAGTCAATGCACAAAGATTTGCCTAACATTCTGTTTTCTTTTCAGCAAGCATTTGCTACTGTCAATAAATTTGTAGTGCTTGAAGAAAGAGATAAGAGAATGATGGACGAGCTAAGTGAACGAAAGAAGGTTGCTATCGATCTTGTTTCCAAAATGTCCAAGACCCAAAAGTTTATGGATGAAACTCAAGAGAAGGAAGATAGGCTGAAGGAGCAGATCTTTTTGTTGGAGAAAGAGAGAAAAGATTGTGAGGCTGAATTGTTGTCTCTGCAAGAGCAAAAGAGGAAATATGTGTTAGAGGCTGTAGAATTGAAGAAGGAGATTGAGGCTGTAAGAAAGGAGATGTCAGTGATAATGAAAGATCAAAGAAATGCTCGGAAACAAGTGTTTCAGATTGATCATAAATGGTCAGTTTTATGTAGCCAGTTTGAGCCAGCCATTGCTAAACCAAATCTCCCTTAATGCTTTTTATTCGTTACTGTGATACTGTCTTAAGTTTGTTTGATAGGATTTAAACAATCATTGGTTTATTTAATCGTGATATAATTACTTGTGGAATAGATTTTGTATTCAACTGTATTGATTCAGAGTATGTGTTACTGCTTTGAAATTATTTTCTCTTTATCAGCCTTTTTTTCCTCTTGTTTTAAGCACGGGTGTGACTATTTTCTTTCTCACAAAAGGGGATCATGGAATTCAATCATGTTGAAATATGTCACCAAGAGAAGTGAACACTGGAATGAAATAGCTGTTTGCAACATATAGAGGTATAATCTATATTTTGAAAACCAAATACATTTGAATAGATCTTATTGATTTTTTTATTTGGTGCTACTAATGCCCTATTGTGTTTATGAAGTCTGACAACCACATTTTGTCTTTTTTACCTGTCCATTTTCCTCATGGGTCATAGTAGTCGTAGAAGGAAATCATTAATTTTACTATCACATTTACACACAAAAAATTAATAATTCAAAAAATAATAATGAAATAATTTGGAGGAAAATGGTAGATGGCTTGGAGATAAATGTTTGGATTTACAGCTGGATTTCTATCAGTAAAGATTGCAGACTTGAATGTCTTGATGATATGAAGCTGAATGAATATTCAATAGAGAAACTTGGTTTACATATCATCATTAATCTTTGCTGCCTATTTCTTAATGGGTGATCTTTAGGTGATATATTATTTATAGAAAACCTAATAGGACTTGAGTCGCTTACATTATGGAGTTGTTGTTTTGATGAATAGCCAAAATACATCAG
Organism: Mimosa bimucronata; assembly: GCA_037074515.1. Lineage (NCBI taxonomy): Eukaryota > Viridiplantae > Streptophyta > Magnoliopsida > Fabales > Fabaceae > Mimosa > Mimosa bimucronata. The sequence continues at coordinate 8,829,050 of CM073443.1, read as the reverse complement.
AGAACAAAGAAGCTTGAGAATTTTAGATGCAGAGAGATGTGAAATTCAAAAGAATCCCTATTAGGTGATAGGAATATTATTGGAGAGTTACTGCATAGAAATTGGCGAAAATGTTTGTGATCTTGTTGCAACAAGTAAAATTTCTTCCTTCTTTTTTTGTTTTGGTTTTTTGGGGGGGGGGGGGGGCCTGGGATTCATGGTATTTATTCACTCCTTTGCTCAAACCAAATGAAATACATAAAGTGTATCAGAATGTCATTCACTTGGATACATACCAGCAGATGAAGTAAAAGATATAGCTATGGATGATGATGTTTATTTAAGGAGTTAAAGAAAACTTGGCATCCATAAGATGCAATAAATTAGAATACTTAATGCCTGTCACTTTTGCTCAAAGCCTTGCATAAATATCTCTAGCTAAGAAATTGAAGAGAGTGTTTCAAATACTCAAGTTTTCTGCTTTAAGATGACCTATTCTTTTGAGCTTGCCAAATATCAAAAGTATTAGTCTAGAAAATTATCAACCTACATGCCCCTCATTGAATTTATGCCAGCAGAGAATTGATTTATTGCATCAGATATGAAGGTAATAGCATCTCTGTAAGTCGATTGCTTTACCATTCATACATCTGACATGAAGTTATACATTCATTATGAAGTTGTTTGAGCTTCTATCAATTCATCATTATTTAACCCATAATTTGAAGTTATTGTGGGAATATCATATATTAATTGTAAATAATTCTATTTGATTGTATAATCATTATTAGGAATTATTAGCCTTGATTAGCATTTATTAGACATTGTATTGTCTCATTCTCTAGCCTATAAGTAGGCATTTGTACCTCCACATTTCAATATGAGAAATACATTATTTTTCTCTCAAACTTGTCCACATGGTATCAGAGCTTTTAGGTTTTGTGCTTATTTTTCCCGGTTGAGGGTTTCTTGCTGGGCGACACTGTTCATCCGTACGGGAGGCACTGTTCCGTCCGTACGAAAACACTGATCACATCCTTCCGTACAGTCGTACAATGCCACTGTTCACGCCGTCCGTATGCCGTCGGTGTTTACTCCATCCATACGGATTCTCAAATCCAAAATTTTCACAATGATCTCTAGTGTACTCAGTCTGGGTGCACATTTATTGAGGTCTAATGTTACTGATCAGATGTTGTGTTGCTTGATCTCTATGTATGTTGGAGGTTTTTTCCTAGTTGGTGTTTCAGAAATGATAAAGATGATATTTTCAAGTCTTTTACTCAATGTTATCACATATGTCCTAAGATTGGTAGCAAGGAAGCTAACTCACTCATTAACTGAAACTCACGTTGCTGTGGAGACTGTATCCTCAATATTCCTAGCAAAACAGGGTAACTTTCTTCAAGCCCTAAAGACCTCACGGGATGTGTGGATTGTGGATTCTGGAGCTTCTGACCACATGACTGATAGTCACCGATTGTTCACCACTTACACTCCGTGTGCGGGCAACATGAAAGTTAAAATTGTAGATGGTTCACTTGCTTCTAACCTTTTATTGTTAATAGATAGATATAGAAGTAAAAATAAAAATAATCAATATAAGAAGATACTTCTCGGTCCTAATTATAATGGCTAATTAGGAAGTTGATCCTGGTCCTAAAAATAACATATCTTCTTTTATATAAGTGTTTATCATTTTAACTCAAATTAAGTTACTTAATTTATAAACTAAAATATAAACTAATATTAGAAAAGGATATAATATAGAGATCATATATCATATTTTTTATAATTAAATAATTGATGTAACCTACTTAATCTACCAAAATTACTTAAATAGCTCTTGTATTGAGGAATGAATTACTTGATAAAATTAAGGGATTAGACTGAAATTGTATGCTTCACATATTCCTAAATATAAGATATAGTTGACTTTTTTTGAAAGATTAAGAAGGTTAAATGAGCCACTTAATCATAACATATTTTGTGTATTATTATATTATATGTAAGTTTATAAGTTAAATACGCTAGTTATAAACTAGTTTATAGAAAAAGGTCAGGGAAATTAATTTATAAGTAACATATTCAACTTTCTTAGAATTTTTTTAAAAAATCAACTAGGTCCTATAAATAGGAACAGAGGGAGTATAAAGTTATTAGACCCAAGAAAACCCTTTTGCCAATATTTAAATTTTAACTAGGAATGGATTTTCTACCAAAAGCATTTGATGATAGAATTATGTTTTAATGATTTATATTATTAAACAAACACACCTATACATCATTTTATCCTTTTTTATTAGTATATAAGATGAAGATTCCACCAGCAATTCTACATCAACCAGCGCAAAACTAAAATCTCAATATGTCAATGTTGTATAACAAAGACCATTTTTAACAGCTTATTTTTCTTCTAGCTTTGTGATTTGCTTCATCAAGTCAATTGTTTGCTTAGCTGCAGATCCATCGGCCAAAATTGAAAATAGCTCCATAATTAACGCGATCTCTCCCCCTGTCATAACTGAAAAAACGTTAAAATATGAAGTTTGACAATGACTTTGCATTGGTTGAGGCCCACTGATAATAAAGATTTTTTTCAAGCATAAATATATTAATCATTGGTTTCACTCATCTTATTCTTGTTCTGTTTATAAGTGACTTCTCAAATATTAAAGTGCATAATCAATTTTTGTTTTCTATTTTGCCCCTAACGGAGAGAGAAAAATGTGATAAATATTAAATGCTTATTTGAAAATCAAAGTCTTCACTAAGGGTAAAATAAATAGATTTATGAATATAAGTAACAAGAAATATGAAAGACTTTAGGCTCTCTCTTAATATTAGTCTCATAATATCTGTGTGTGTTCTGTCGGTGTCATTTGATTTATTTAATTTGTTCTTCTGACACAAAGCAACGCGATTGCAACTAGTATTTTAAAATAATCAAAGCATGACTTTGTTGAGCGTTGAATAAAAAAGAGAGGCTTTGTATGAGTGAGATCTGAACTGTTCAAGTCTCAGTTCTCGGAGGGAGGAATGGAGGGAGATTAGTACTACTTTCTGATTGGTGGGTGCACTCAGATTTGTTTGCTTCTCTTGAAGAAGAAATTAAAAGCTGAAGAAAAGGTTAGCATGCGTCTGGCTTTGTTGTTGCGTTTTTTAGTTTCTGATCCTTAAATGTTATGCTCATTAAGATATGATCTTGAATCTTAATCTTCAATAAGAGTTTTTTATAACGTTCAGTTAATCCACTTTTAATTACTATAGTAGATATTGATAATTAGAAAAACCCACTCTTAATCTTGAAATGTAGTTTTTGTGTTTATGGGCTACAAAGAGATTGGAATTTCTGAGAAAGATGTGTTAATCGAGTTGTGTTTGGATTTTTCCAATTCAACTTGATTTCTTATGTTCTTACGTATTTTCACCCATAGCTAATTGAGGACCACAAAATTTTTCGTAACTCTTAACTATCTCAAAGTTTTAAGAGATTAATAATTTATTTTTTCATGTTTCGTAGCTGAAGGAAGATTTGGAGAAGAACCATAATCAGATCACCTTTTGTAGAATTTCCTCACAAAAGTACAGGTACAGCTTTTACAATAACGAGCTGATGCTACGGGGAGCATTGGCTCTAGGGGCACTTGGACTTTAAACATGTTTTATCTATTCAAAATAAAGTAATACTCTTCTAGTTCTAAATATAATATTATTTTAACTTTTTTATAGAAGTTAAGGAAATAAATTAGATCACTAAATTATAACATATATCACATATAATTAGATTATAAGTTAGTTCATAAGTAGAATAAATTAGTTTTAAGAAAAAAAGATAACTTAAGACAATAGAAAGTTAGTTCATAAATAGAATAAATTAGTTTTAAGAAAAAAAGATAACTAAAGACAATATAAAGTTATTAATTTTATACTCTTAATTTCTCTAATAATTTATTTTTTCATGTTTCGTAGCTGAAGGAAGATTTGGAGAAGAACCATAATCAGATCACCTTTTGTAGAATTTCCTCACAAAATTACAGGTACAGCTTTTACAATAATATAATGTTATGATTTTGTACATTAGCATTTATTTCAGTCACAACTTTTCATTTTGCCTTCAATCACTCCAACTTCTTTTCGGAACTGATCAGTCAGTGCCTGTTTGGGTATAAGAAAAAAATCAATTTTTTCACCTAAACCTAGGTTTTAAAAAATGGTAGTCAAATACTTTTTTTTAATAAACTTAGGTTTGGACTCAAAACCTAGGTTTTAAAAAAGGTAAGCCAAACACTTGAAAAAATGTGAAAAGCTATTTTGGATTGGAAACCTAGGTTTTGTCCACCAAAACCTAGGTTTTGAATAAGCTACAATTTTCCCCTTCTGCACAAAGTACGAAGTAAAAAAAAAGCCATCATTACACATGTCATAATGATCTACCAAAAATACTCTTATCCTCTCTCTTTCCCAACACATTAAACTTATGTCCTTTTTAGTAATTTACACAGAAAAAGCTATTCTCACAACAACCATCCAAACACTCTCATTTTTACAAAAGCTATTTTTTCTAAACATCAGCTTTTTTCCCAGAAGCTATTCTCTAAAAGCTAATCCAAACAGGCAACTACTTTTTTCAGCTTTTACGCGAATTAAGAGACAGAAAATACCATCATTACACATGTCATATTGAAATACCTAAAATGCCCTTATTCTCTCTCTTTCCCAACACATTAAACTTATGTCCTTTTTAGTAATTTACACATAAAAAAAGCTATTCTCACAACAACCATCCAAACACTCTCATTCATCAAAAGCTATTTTTTCAGCTTTTTTAAAATAAGCTTTTTTTTTAGAAGCTATTCTCCAGAAGCTATTTTTAAACTACCCAAACAGGCTCGCTGCCTACCCTTTCATTATTCTTATCCTCTTATTTTTTTTAAGGATAAAGTACACATTGGTTTTTTTTTTTTTGCCGGAACATATTGGTCTTTTAACTTTACATAAAATTTCTTTTTGATCTCTTGAATTTAAATAGCATGTTTTTTTTTATCAGATAAATAGCATGTTTTCAATCCTTTGTTATACTCTAAGTCTCAAATGATGTTTTACTTTTGTAGCAATCGTTATTATTTCAAAAATTAAACTAACTACGTCAACAATTTAAATTTTTTTTTTATATTTGAAATCTCAATATCAGCATTTTTTGTTAATGTCCTTAGGGTAAAAGAATTAAAAACACACTTTTAAAGTTAAGGGACCAAAATGAAATATTGTGTGACTAAATGTATAATTTAACATTTTTTTTATAAAAATAATATACCACTTTCTTGGGGGGTAACACTCTTCTTCTAAATGGATTTTTAAGTTACAAAATACGTATGCAAAAATTCATGGTTTGTAACCATATACCAGATTGGGTTGGTCTGAAAACTAAGGATCTGATCATTTGACTGGTCTCTCTAAGTCTTTTTTGGAATGAGAACTGGATTACATTAATACAAATGAATTAATACAAGAGGAAAACTAGTAATCAAGAGAAAAGTTAACCTTCATCAATCATCGCCTTTTGGATGAAAGGAGGTGGCTGATGAAGGAAACAATCTGTTTAAGTCTTTAATCCAAAGCAAAATTAACTTAGGATAATCCGGTCTAACTTGGGCAGCCTGCTAGTTTGGGCATGGAACCAGATCTCTTTTTTAATTTCTTTTGGGAAAAATGCCATTTTTGGCCCGGAAGTTTTGCTTTTGGAGTAATTTTGGTCTGGAAGTTTTTTTAGAACCTATTTTGACCCAGAAGTTTATAAAACGTAGCAATTTTGACCTGGGCTAACGGAAATATAACGCTCACCGTTAATTACTTATGACACATGGCAAATTTAGACTACTAGGCCCTGAAATTTTTAAATAAGATATTTATTTTTGAATTACAAAATTCCTTTCACTTCAAAAGTTTTACCTACCAAACCCCTTAATTATTTTATCCCATAATAACCTCTTTTAAACCTAAGAATAAGTTTTCCAAATTTATTGTCCTTAAAATAAGGGATAAACTAAGCATTTAAAATTCTTAAAAATGCCTCAAAAATTCCTCAAATATTCTCATAACCCATAATCTATCATGAATCAATTCCTAATTAGCCCACTAATCCTCAACTAAATTTTTAGGATGTTTACATAAGACACAATTTCTATGTTCATATAGCTTTTGACCTCAAAACTGAGCTCAATTCAATAACAAGATAAACCGTACCAGCACACTTTAATTCCCAAAAACCAGTGAGGAACCCAACATCAAACCAAAAATAAACTCTATCTACATCTGCAATTCCTAATTAGCCCATTCCTGAACTTGCAATTTTTCGACTTAATCTGGAGCAAGATGAGGTATAAGCTTAGAGTAGGATTACATTATAGTTTATTATGGTGATTGTATGATTTATTGTTACTCTGCAATTGGAATTTTTAATCTGAAACCTCCTTCTCTCATATTTGTGTTGTTTTCAGTTGAGTTGAAATTGTTTTGTGGTTTTGTTCATCAATGATTCTTTCCAGATTGTGGCTAAATTAAAGTAAATTGACATTAAAGAATTTTAAATGCTTAGGTTCTCCCTTATTTTAAGGACAATAAATTTGAAAAAATTATTCTTAGGTTTAAAAGAGGTTATTATGGGAGAAAATAATTAAGGGGTTTGGTAGGTAAAACTTTTGAAATGAAAGGAATTTTATAGCTCAAAAATAAATATCTTATTTGAAAATTTCAGGGCCTAGTAGTTTAAATTTGCCATGTGTCATAAGTAATTAACGGTGAGCATTATATTTCCGTTAGCCCAGGTTAAAATTACTACGTTTTATAAACTTCCGGGTCAAAATAGGCCCTAAAAAAATTCCATGCCCAAAATTGCTCCAAAGGCAAAACTTCCGGGCCAAAAATGGCCATTTTCCCATTTCTTTTTATCAAAATACAATTAGCTTGCTTAGCTTTATCCAAGATTAAACCTTCAAAACAAATCAACCAATCCAACATTTTTAGAGCTTAGAGAAAGCATATGAAGAAGAAGGAAGCAGAAAAAGCTTAGCATCAAAACCATGTTTATCTCTTAAAACCAAAACAATTCTACAAAATAGAGCAAAGTAAAGGTCTTCACTAGCATCAAATCATCGAGAAAGAAGAAACACCTAGTATGGAAACTCTCTCCAAACAACAAATGCATAGCAATAATTGTTCATTTATGGAGGAATTGTGTTTGGGTTCTTATTAATGACATATGAACAACTTGATAACAACTTAATAATGATATGAGATGACCATAGGTTGGCGACACGAGAGAGTGCATGTAGTCAAATAAATTCATTTAATAGTCAAAATAAATATCTAGGGCAACATTCCTATGATTTGAAAAATTTTGGGTCGAAATTGAATAAAACAACTTTTCAATACCAAAATCTTCTGAGTGAAAACATTTACGGCAAAAAATGAATTGTCAAAACCTTTGCACCTAAAACAAAAATTGAAGTGAATTAAACATGAACCTGTTACCCCAAAAAAATTTAAATACCAACCGCTCCTAAGCGAAAAATTTTGAGACAAATTTACACTTTGACCTATTGTATAATTTTACTATGACTAATTTTGTAATAAAATTTGTCTCTCATCTGCCCTCAGAAAAATCTCAATTTGGATGGAAGCATGGAAAGGGGAAGGGGGGGCTCCACTCTGTAAATTTCACAGCCAAACAAGGGATGGGGAGCAATTCCCTTCCCCTCCAAAACGTGTATCTAACATAACCTTAGGGAAATAAGTACTAAGCTGCAATGTTGTATGTTACTATGAGGTTTCAGGTTTCTACAGGGCAAGGGTATAATTGGAAAAAACAATAGGACCTTCATGGACTTGGGCCAAGGCGGGCGACTGTGGCCAAACAACCGTTTTATGAAGTTTAGCTATTGACCTTGTAGGCTATGGTCGGCTCGGAAGCTTTTAGTCCTAGTTAATAAAAATATTACTTTTGCACATATTTTCATAGAAATAAAGTTATAAACAGTAAATTTTTATTCCTAATTAAATTTAAGATATAAATATTATTAAAATTAATTTATAAATACTAAGCATCATAGTATAGTGACGCACAGATACTGAGTTCTAAGTATTGGCAAAGTATTGTTTACAATTAAATATATCACACGGAGCTAAAACAAAAGATTTTTTTTCCCTCTTGTGAATCTTATGATTAAAACTCATAAATAATACAACGTTAAATCTTATAACAAGTGATATAAAGTACTGAACGAAACATTTTTGTTGCTTTAGGGGTTAATATTACAAAGACAATATTAGAAACTAATAATTAAAAATGTTTATACTTCATGCTCATATGAGTTTTAAAAATTGCAATCTTACTTTTGATAAGATGCCAATTGTTATTTTATTTATTATTTTTTTTTTTTTTGGGAATTTGCATGGCACTTTAAATTGTATCGTCTTCATATATACAAGAGCTACATTGTGTTTTTCAGTGGCAATGGATTTTGTTGTCTCTGTTGTGACTTGTACACTGGACAAGTTAATGGGAGAAACAATATCTCAAGCTCGTTATCCTTTCCGCTTCAGCAAGTATGTCAAAGAGCTTGAAATAGAAAAAGAGAACCTCCAATCAAAAATACAAGAGCATCTAGATTGTGCTAAAGATGCTAAGAAGAAAACTCATAAGGTTGTTAGTGAAGTTGAGATGTGGTTTAACAAAGCAGACTTTCTGATGGCGGAAGTGGTGAAGCTGCTTGAGAAAACAAAGAAAAGAAACAAGACATATTGTCTTAAGCACTGCCCTAACTTGGTCAGTCGTTTTAATATGGCAAAGCAGCTTGAAGGGAAGACCAATAAAATTAGAACGCACATAAAAATTGAATTCCTAGTGATTTCACGATCTGCTTCACTTGTAGGTATGGACTACTTTTCTTCGGATTTTGTGAGCTTTGATAGTAGAAAGGTAGATTATGATCGTCTTCTGATGGCACTTAAAGACGGTAAGATTTATATGATTGGTTTGTATGGCATGGGGGGATCAGGGAAAACTACTTTGGCAACAGAAGTGGGCAAAGAAGCAGAGAAATTTTTTGACAAAGTACTCTTTGTTGCTGTGTCTAAAACCTTTAATGTAAGAGAAATACAGAACAAGATTGCCGACCAACTGAGTTTGAAATTGGAAGAGAAAGAGAATGCAGAAAGAGCTAAACGCTTGTTCATGAGATTGAGTGGTGGAGAAAGGTTTTTGATTATTCTGGATGATGTTTGGGAGGAGCTTAATTTTAAGGACATAGGGATTCCTACTACTAATGATCAAATGGGTTGCACCATTACTCTTATAACCACACGCAACTTTCACGTATGTAAGTCAATGAAATGCCAAAAAGTAATTCACTTGGAGGGTTTGAATGAGGATGAATCATGGGTCCTCTTTCATAAGTATGCTGGTTTGCTTGATGACCATTACAATAACTTGATGGATGTGGCACAAAAAATTACAGAACAATGTGGTGGTTTGCCTATTGCAATTGCAGCAGTAGCCAGTGCTTTGAAGGGTAACCATAATCGCGAAGAATGGCTTGAAGCATTGAAAACATTGAGAGATCCATGTTGGATAGATATTGAAGAAGAAGGTCTAAAAAGTACTTATAGGTGTCTTCGATTAAGTTATGATAATCTAGAGGATAAAGTTGCTAAATCAGTCTTCTTATTGTGCTCTGTGTATCCAGAGGATTATGAGATTCCTATCGATCAATTGACTTCAATTGGACTAGGGCTTGGTCTGGCTAGAGAATTTCCATCATATCGGACAAGAACTCAGGTGATCAATAAAGCAATAAAGAAGCTTATAGACTCTTGTTTACTGTTAAAATGTCGTGAAGATGGTAATCATGTCAAAATGCATGATTTGGTTCGTGATGTAGCCATATGGATAGGAAAGAAGGAGAATAAGCTGATTGTGGGACAACTAAAAGAGGAAGTGATTATGAATGAACATGCTGTAAGATATTTATGGTTTGAAGTAGTTGGAAAAACTCCTAATAAGTTAAATTGTCCTGAACTTGAGTTTTTTTATGTCTCAATATATTCAAAGCATTGTGTGACTATACCAAATGATTTTTTCAATGGTATGGAGAACCTTAGAGTTTTGATTCTTAAAAATCCTAATTATTATGAAGATATAGCTCTTCCATTGCCTATTCCAGTCCACTCGATAAATAATTTGTGTTCCTTGATGCTTTATTCCTGGGAATTAGGTGATATCTCTTCTATAAGGAGCTCAGAAAGACTTGAGTCATTAACAATATGCAATTGTTCTTTTGAAGAATTACCAGAATGCATCATACAACAAAAAAGTTTGAGATTACTTGAACTGCTTGATTGCAATATTCAAAGGAGTCCTTTTGAAACAATGGGAAGATGTTCACAATTAGAAGAGTTGTCTTTTTGTCGGAATCAAGGAAGAGATTGGGGGTGCCAAAATAAAAATAGTGCTGAATTTTTTAATAAAATTAGCACTACTACACCAGCATTGGAGAATTATTGTATACATTTTGGCGAGAATGATATCGATGATTTTGATCAAGCGGTTTACAAACATTTTCTTGCAAGAAGTTTATATATTGAAGATTTTGAGAGTTGTATTTCAATTGAAAAGAGTAAAGATATGATGAGAAGGGCAAAGACTCTTTCTTTGAGGGGAATCCGTAAAAGTTGCAAAAATATCATCCCTGACATTTGGCAAACATTAGGAGGAGGTATGAATGAGTTGACTCAGCTTAAACTTTCTGATTCAAATGGAATAGAATGTGTTATAGGCCATGCAAATAATCCAAGTCAAGTCAAAATCATCTGCAATTTGACTCATCTAGCCCTTGTACGGGTGAATCATTTGAAAACTCTGTATAATGGTGAGCCTCCTCAAGGCTTTTTTGCAAACTTGGAGTACCTTTATATACAGAGTTGTGGTTCCCTTGAGCATATACTAACAGAAGATGGGAAGGAAATAGTTGATGCAAGTGAATATCAGATTTACAAAAATGCATTTCCCAAACTGAAAAGACTTCAAACAATGTTTTGCGAGAAACTAGAATACTTGATGCCTATTTCTTCCGCAAAGAGCCTTGCACATTTGGAATATTTACGTGTTGATAGCAATGATAAAATGAGAATCATGTTTGGCCAATCTCTTCATGAAGAATTCAATCTAAACAAGCCTCACATAATTGAGTTTTCTGCTCTAAAAACTCTTAATTTAAAAAAATTGCCAAATATCATTAGCATCTGTCCTGAAAATTATCATCCAACATGGCCTATTTTGAAAAATCTGAAATTGCATGATTGTCCACAGTTAAATATTACTTCTATGAAAGGGGTTGCATGTGTTTGGCAAGAGGAAGGTCAGATAATATCTGAGGTACTATTCCTTCATTTATAATATTGTCAAATTATTCATATATATATATATAATAACATAGTACCTATATACTGCTAGACTATTCACAATTAGTCAAGGAAAACTTCCTCTTATCATATCATATTGCTTTATGTTATTACAACATGTGCATACAATCCAAATTTTCTTTAATATTAATCTGTTGATTGTATCTACTGTGACACAATAATTTCTAAATTTTAATTGCTTCATGAATTTTCCTTTGAACTTTTATAGGACCTATTGGAGGCATTACAGGAAGTAGAAGTTGCTTTTGATGTAGAACAGCTTCGTACCAATGAACAACAAGTAAACTATAGCATACGTGACCTTTATGTTAGAATGCTACCCGAATTGAGGCATATATGGAGGGGACCCAAAAATTCTTTAAATCTTCAAAATCTTCAATTTTTACGACTTGAAAGTTGTGGAAATTTGAAAGAAGTATTCTCTTTATCTGTCTTGAAATGCCTCCCGCAGTTGAGGACACTTCACATTAAAGACTGTAATGAGTTGGAGGAAATCATTGATGATCAAAATGTGTCAAATTCTCATCAAATTGTCTTCCCAAGACTTGCAATAATCTTCATCAGACAATGCCATAAGTTGAAATATGTATTCCCTAACATCGCCACATACCAAGTGGTTCCAAACCTAACAGTTCTGGCAATAGAAGATGCATCTGTACTAGAGCAAGTATTTGGGCATGAAGAACATGACGTTACAACTTTGGAATATGTACTACTTTGGAACCTTCCTTCACTTACTTCAGTTATTCCATCCATTGCTTTGAAAAATGTGAGATACATTGTTGTGCAGCAATGCCCAAAACTATCTCTCGCTTCCTCTGTTACTCCTCATAAAATGCTCGAACAATTGTCCAAAGGTACTCTCTGTGACTTGAATGTCATAGTAGCATCATGTATGCATGTAGCTCAATTAGATTTTCTATTTCCTACATTCTTCATGTGCTTGTAGTAAAATTAAATGCATCGTTTATTAGATTTCTAAATATAATAGTGAACATTCATATTTTATGTCCTCAAATAACATTATTTTCAAACAGGATAGAATTTATTTGAATACGATTGATAATTTAAGTAATTGTTTTGTCGTGGATGATTCAATAGGTTATTTCACTTGGGATCTTATGTTAATGGAAAGATTGAACGTTCTTATAGAAACCACCCAACAAATTGATTGCCAAGAAACTTGGAGTCAGAGCAATAGCCAGAAGTTGACAATCATTACTTCATCAAACTTTGCAGAGGTGTGTCTTAATCTTCAGTCTTGTGCTTGAATGCCAAGCAAATATCTTTTATATGACAAATGTATATATATAATGCGATTTATTCACTCGGTTGTCTTATAGAATAAGAAAGAATCAGAAGGTCAAAGTGAGCACAAGCGAGAAATGTTAGAGGAAAAGGTAATTATAGTAGCTTAGTCAATTGGTTCAACTAATATTGACTTAAGTTACTTAGCTTTTCTTGTTCCGTATTGTAGAGTAGTGTTGAAGGAAGAGCTGAAGAGTGTACTATACTAGAGAATGTTCAGATGGTTACTTCATTAGCTCACCCAGGATCAACCAATGTTAGCCTCATTATCTTACTATTTTACATCTTGCCCCAATATTATATCTTTCTTCTATGACATTAATTAACTACTCCTTCCTTCCGTTGCTAAAAGTAGAATATGTTTATCTAATTTGATTATATTTACGATCCTAGTTAAGTTAGTTAAAATCGAATAATATTACCAAAATATCTTAATCCTCTACCTTTATTCCTACCCTCCCTCCCTCTTTTATTTATTATTGAGGAGCAATATTAATAGAGATAATTTAGGAAAATTATGAGAAAAATAAAAAAGATGTCTTATATTTAAGAACAAATTCACATCCTCAAATATGTTCTATATTTAGAAATGGAGGGAGTATATCTCAAAGTGTCAATCAATAATTACTCCTTTCGGACCTTAATACATGTGGCTTTTAGAAAAATCATTTCAATATAGGTCACTTGCATGATAATTAATTATTGTTTTCAAGTTTTGTCCTGAATACTCATTTTTGGTTTGCTCATTTGTTATATTCTCTCTCTCTAATGAATTCACATTCTGTAGCAAGGGTAAAAGTAGAAAAACATTTCAATTAAGAAAACATTTAATGAGTGAATACGGATGATTAGATTAGATTAGTTAAAGTGACATATATTATGTACTTGAAGGAGTAATTTAGAGATATATGTAGCAATGCCAACTTCATAGTTATTACTTAAGTCAATTTGCAAACATTCCATATCTTAAGTGAGCTTCTTTGGGTTTTGATTAAATGGGCGGGAGGGAGAATAATGAGCAATTTTGCAATTATTTTATTTAAATCGTTTTTAAAACTTAATAAATTATTTAATAAAACATAACTTTAAGTAACTATGGGCATATTGACCTGAACAAGGTAAATCGCTTCCCTTCCTCTCCTAAAAATTTGAGGATGCCAAATGAGGGTAAGGGGCAAAATCCCTCTTCTCCCATCTAAATCCCTCTCCCATATAGACTCAAAGGCTAAATGTTCCTTGGTTTATATTTCATTTATGTTCACTATTAAATAAAGTAAGTGGTACATTTATGTTCCCTATGTTTGGTACGATGGTTTGTGACATTATGTGTTTGGATTCCATTAATATCAACAAGTCAATCAAGTTTGATGGATCAGCGAAAATAAAAGTTGAAATTACAAAGAAAGTAATTAATCATGAAATTTCAGTCCAAAATAATTAATAATGAAATGAAAATAATGCATGCATACATATATACATACCTACCTACGTAAGTATACCTACGTACATTCCTCCCCTTTTTGGGCTACGCAGAGTGTTAGATACTTGGAAGGCTAAGGTGATCAAGAGGAAAATATATTAAGAGAAAATGTAGGGGGAACGAAAGCTCAACTCTCTACCAACTAATTGAAATATTAAATAGGTAAAACTTACTAATTATAATTGATTTTTCCGCAGGATGGTAAAGGAAGCTTTGAAGGTTCTCTATCATCATCTGAGAATACTGAAATAATTACCTCATCAGTTGATTTAAAATTAGTGAGCTCGCCACCTGGCATCCTAGTTGCTTCTTCCACAAACACAGTTCCATCTGTAAGCTTTATAATACTTTTTTTTTGCCCAAACGTGACATCTCTTTTTTGTTCTTATGAAACTGTCTGAATCATTTATATAGTCATATATGTTTCATGATCTTGTTGCTACAGCCTACACAATGAAAAGCTGTTTGAAAAGGAGTTGATAAGACTATTGTACATATAGCTTTTATCTTAGCATGTTGGAATATTGTTGTAGCTTAGGATTCAAATTATCAAATCCATGGATGATTATAGCAAAGAAATCACCCAACAATTTGCTTCGCGCCAAACTCGACAGAGATATGCATATATCTTCCATCTCCTACTTCAATTCCAAGAAAATTCTTTACGTATTTTTGCTTTGGTGTTGCTTATGCTTAATAGAAATCATTACTTATAAGATGATATAAAATACAAAATTAGAAAGGGTCATATGATTGAAGTGCACACAAGCGAGACACGTCAGAGGAACATGTAATAGCAGCCCAGGCTATTGGTTCAATTTAATATTGGCTTATGGTTACATATCTTTTGTTGTTGTGTAGAGTGTTGAAGGAAGAGTTGAAGAGTGTACAACATCAGAGACTGTACAGATATTTACTTCATTATCTCATCCAGAACCAGAATGCTCAACCAAGGTTAGCCTCACTATCTTACTTTGGATATTGCATCAGAGTGTCAATCAACTAATGCCTGCTTTAGAGATATCTGCAGTAATTCCAACTTCATTTTTACAATCGAAGTTGATTAAAAAGCAGTCAAAGTAATTCTTTAGATCAGATATGATATCAACTTGGCAATCTAGTTTGAAGGACGACCAGCAACAATCACTTACAAAAATTGAAATTATGGAGAAAGTAATTCCTGATGAGATCAAGTAAGGTATGTGTCATGCATACATATGGAGAAACTTATTCTCATTTTCATGGGCCATGTAGGGTGTTAGAGACCTTGAAGGACAAAGCGCTCAAAAGGAAAACATATCGACGGAAAGTGTGGAGGTGAAATTCAACTCTACAAACTAATTCAAATATTATATAAGTAATACACACTTGTTTAAATTTATTGCTCTACAGAATGTTGAAGGAAATTTTGAAAGTCCTCTGTCATCTGAGAATGCTGAGACAGTTACTCTATCAACTGATTCAAAATAAGCAAACTTGCTGCCTGGCATCTTGGTCACTTCTACAACAAACACAGTTCCGCATGTAAGCTTTCTAATGTTTTTTGGCACTTACTAAATTGTTTGAGTGTTATGTATAGTCATAGTTCATGATCTTATGGGCACACAACTGCTAGCAATTATATATATAAATATTGTGTTGACCAAGTGCTCTTAAAATGAAACTGTTTGAAAAGGAGTTTAAAATTCTTGGATATATTGCTTTTTTCATGGCAGAATGGAAAATATTGTTGTTATAGTTGATTTTTAAATCCACTTTTTGATATTAGATTCATAGTCAAATAAAGTTCAACACAAGGAAATCAGATGTTGAAGACCTGATAGATGATTATCTCATTATTTCCTACTATATATTGCTACTTCCAAAGATAGATGAACTTTTGCAAAGGCCCTTGCTGACTTGGAATACTCATTGAAGATGCCTCCTAAGGGCATAGCTACCTCAGATGCTAACAATAGTATTTGTCTACAAACAATTTGCAAGCAAGGGATATATTTAAAAAAAATATATATCCCTAATACATTGTGTTTACTTGAGAAAACGCAACATTAGGTCCATCTTTTGATAATTAAAAATAAATAAATGTATACCTAATGTTGTGTTTTCTATGGAAAATGCAACATTTGTTTTATTTTTTACTCTTTTTGAAAATAAATTATAACCTATTGTTGTGCTTCCTAGAGGAAACGCAACGTTTAACTTCAGCATAATGTTGTGTTTCTTTTGAAAAACAAGAAAAAACTGTTCTTTTTTAAAAACCAAAAGCTGTCACATTCATTTTTCAAGGAAAATGCGATTATATGACATTACTTTTCCCTCATCCTGTAGTAGTGCCTACATATGAAACACCAGATGATAGGCCTGTAAATATCCTAAATGAGCTTCTTTGGGTTTTGATTTAATGGAAGGGTTGGAGAAAAATTATTGTATGGACAACTTTACAATTATTTTGTTTAGATTGTTTTTTTAGAAACTTTGTAAAATATTTAATAAAGCATAATTTTAATATGATATAGAATGCAATGTATTCACTATTATGGTTTACAGCATATGAAAGAGTCTGAAGATCAAAGTGCACACGAGGAAGACATGTTACAGGAAAAGGTAATAGCATCACAGGCGATTTGTTCAAATAATTACTTCATTAGCTCATTCAGAACTAGCAAGCTCAACCATGGTTTGCCTCACTGTCTCACTATCCACTCATATTGTATTTATTCGAGTACTATATTGGTGAAATTTGCATATTATAATTTATTTCTCTACAGGATGTTACAAGTTCTCCATCAACTGATTCAAAATCAGAAAGCTTGCTGCCTGGCATCTTAATTACTTCTTCAACAAACACAATATCACATGTAAGCTTTCTAATGCACATATTGGCACTTATAAAACTGTCTGAATCTTATATAAAGTCATGATTCATGATATTGACTGAGTTCTCTGAAATGGAAATTAGTTTGAAAATGAGTTAAAAGGACTTGTCCTAGAAGAATGAAAATGGTTAATGTCCGTTAGGACTCGTGTTGGTTTTAAAATCCAAATTTTATGTTTAGGTTCAAAATCAAATCAAGTTAAACCCAAGGAAGTCAGATGTTGAAGATTTGAAAGATGATGATCTCATTAGTGTGCTTGAAATTATGGAGGATGTTTATGGTGGTAAATCGCCAAAATCATCTGTTCCTACTTCCAAAGACAGGCTAGTTTCAAAGGCCCTTGCTGACTTGGAAGACTCATTGAAGATGCCCCTTAAGGACATTGCAACCTCAGAGGCCAATAGGCTTCGCCTGCAAACAGCTCTCAACTTCTTGTCTCACATTTCCTTGGAAGATGGAGCTCTACCCCATGGAGTTATGGCTATAATAAAATCTCTGTACAACGATTTGCCTCACATTTTGTCTTCTTTCAATCAAGCACATGCTGCTGTCAATAAATTTGCAGTGCTTGAAGAAAGAGATAAAAGCATTAAGTACGAGCTAAGTCAGCGAAAGGAGTTTGCTATTTCTCTTGTTTCCAAAATGTCAGAAGCTCAAGAGAAGGAAGCTAGGCTAAAGGAGCAGATCTCTAGGTTGGAGAAAGAAAGAAAAGATTGTGAGGATGAATTGTTGTCTCTTCAAGATCAAAAGAGGAAATATATTGCAGAAACAGTAGAGTTCAAGAAGGAGATTGAGACTGTGAAGAAAGAAAAGTCAGAGATGGTGGAAGATCAAAGAAATACTCAACAGCAACTGTTTCAGGTTGATCATAAATGGTCAGTCCTAGCTAGACAGTTTGAGAACAACAATGCTTATAGAAAGACTGAATAAAGTTTTGAGAGGCTTTAACACAATTGCTTAACTATTTATTTGTGGCACAACAACTTGTTAAAAAAGTTTTGTGTAATCCAATTGATAGCTTACTAATTATACTATCTCTTTGAACTTAATTTCCATTCTTAATTACTGGGATGTGTGGTATTCGGTGTTTGGAAGACAGTTAAGGTTTCTGTTTCTGCAAGAAATGTTCGTATGTTTTGAAAGCTTTGCTTGTATGAGAATCAATCCTATGATTTGATCCTTATATGGGAAAATTGATGGAGGTTGATGGTGTAAGCTGGGAGAAAGGCATAATGATAAATTTTGCACCTTTAATTTCTCCAAGAAACTGAAAGTGATCTTATAATTAGAACCAGAAGGAGTAATAATCTAGTTGGTTTTAAATAATTTGAATGGCTCTTTTATAACTATGTTAGTGAGGGAAATCATTTCCTAAAAGAGTTACCTATTTGGTTTCAAAATGATTTAGATAAAGTTTTTGTAACTATGTTAATAAGGAGAACTCTTTTCTAATATAGTTTTTCGTTTTAAACTGATTTTTATATCAATGTTAGTTAGATCCTTTTTCTAACATGATTTATTCGTGACATTTTTACGTGAACCATTTCTATATGATAGATCTTATTACTCTATAGTTATTGTTTTTCTTTCATGGATATTCTTTTTTCTTTTAAATGTAAATTTGATCTTTAATACTATGATATATTTCTTGCTATCATAGTTATGTTTTTGAAAGTAACAATTTCTTTTTATAACTACAATAGCAGTGTGGGATTTAACAACTCTCTCTTTCTATCATAGTTAACTCTTATTAATGTAGTAAAGCTTTTTAATAACTATGATACTCTCATTGCTATCATAATTATGATTTTAAATTTAACAAACTCCTTTTCTAATAACGATAGACCTTTCATTTTTGCGATTTTCTTTTCTATCGTAGTTAGTGATCCATTGGTTTTAAGGGTTAATTGATTGTAACTTGTGGTTTCAAATTAATTATTTGAAAGAATTTTACAAATTTTATATAGAATCCAATTATCAAATAAAAAGTAGTTAGAAGACTGCATTATAATGCCACTAATTTTATATATAATCTAATTATCAAATAAAAAATTGTTAGAAGGCTCGAACTTGGAATTTTACAAGGTGCAAGGAAGCTTAGAGGTCCCAAGCCTTGCTCAGTATCTCTTTTTTAATATTATTCCTTCCGATTTGAAATATAATATATAATTGATTTATTTTTGGAAATATTTTTGATGAAAAAGTCATTTATAAATTGATTTGTCTGTAGTTATAATTAACTAACTTATTTAATTTTCTTATAATCTCCCAAAAAAAAAGTTAACTGTGTAGAGTAATATTTATTAACTACACTTTTATTAATTTTGTATGTCAATTGACTACAATTTATTAACTAATTCTTTATGAGCACAAAGGTATCGCATGTTGTTAAACCCTTTTTGTGAAATTTCAAATTTGTTAATTAAATGAATAAGGCCAGTATGATGATTTGCAGCTAATGTATATCTGTCATCTAATACAAAGATGAATACATCGCTCCTCAATCTATTTGATTTTTTGTGTGTCTCTTAACTAAACGCTGCGTTCAACTAGATTAAGCCATGGGAAAATTCTAAAAAAAGACTCTCGAATTACCAAAAGAACACTTTGTTACAACGGATTTCGGAAAGGACCAATCAGTATATTTGACTGAACTGTCCATACCCAAATTAAATAGAAAAGACTGAAATGCCCTTGGTTCAAATATTTTTCTTTTTTTTTAAATAAAGGGCCCCCACCACCGCCGGAGCTCCGGCTGCCACGTGGCAGCCCCACGCCCCGCCACGTGGCAGTGTGCCACACTGCCACATGGCATGTTGGGGGCAAAATAAATGGGCACACTGCCACGTGGCATATTGGGGGGCAAAATAAATGGAAAGTGGAGGAGGTGGGAATCCCTTGAACGTTTCTAGTATTAAGGAGGAAGATTTGGTAAAGTAGTTTAGAACTTGGTAAATGGTAATGTACAAGTTGGTAATCCCTTAACAAAAGTTGGAAATCCCTTATGAAAAGTTGGGAATCCCTTGAACGTTTCTGGTAATAAGGAGGAAGATTTGGTAAAGTATTTTAGAAGGTTGTAAATGGTAATGGATATGTTGGTAATCCCTTGAACGTTTCTGGTAACAAGGAGGAAGATTTGGTAAAATATTTTAGAAGTTGGTAAATGGTAATGTACATGTTGGTAATCCCTTAACAAAAGTTGGTAATCCCTTACTAGAAGTTGGGAATCCCTTGGACGATTCTGAGAACGAATAAAACATGGAATATATATAATGTTTGCAATATATATATAACATACACACATGTTGGCTTGGTGGGGGTGAGTTCGATTTTCACCCCTTCCACTTTCCATTTATTTTGCCCCCCAACATGCCACGTGGCAGTGTAGCACACTGTCACGTTGCGGGGCGTGGGGCTGCCACGTGGTCGAGGGGTGCCGGCAGTGGTGGGCCCCATCGGACGGTGGTGGGGACCCTTTATTTAAAAAAAAGAAAAATATTTGAACAAAGGGCATTTCAGTCTTTTCCATTAAATTTGGGTATGAACAGTTCAGTCAAATGTACTGACTGGTCATTTCCGAAATTCATTGTACCAAAGTGTCCTTTTGATAATTCAAGAGTCTTTTCTGAAATTTTTTCTTAAGCCATGGGAGCCATTATGGTCTAGTTTTTAAAATTTAAATATTAAAAAAATGGAAGTAGCCAGAACCAGTGTTTTAATAGCCGGACCGGACGGTTAGGCCGGTCGGACCGTCGGCTGATGTGCGAAATCTGTTCTGAGACCGGATTGACTCACCTTTTGGCCGCTATTAAGCCGTCACCCGCTAAAAAGCCGGGAACCGGAGCGGCTAAGAGAAAATCGTTCGGCCAAATCACATTCCAGACAACCGCTTAAAAGTTCCACTGCAAACCTCGCCCGAGCAAATCCTTCATGGCTATGGCGAAGACTAGCAGTAGCAGAAAAAAGTGATGGAAGAAGAACAAGAAGAAGCAGCAGCAGCATAAGACTCGCATGAGAGGTAAGAAATGGATACCCGACGTTGGAAGTTGGAACACTCAAAGGAGTTGAAGGGAAAAGTAAATGTTGTGCTTAATATGAAGGCTGTGCAACTATCAACGGTCTACCAGACAGTTTGAGCAATTTGTGGGGAAAAGTAAAAGTGCATCAGACTCAAATTTAAAAGAAAATGGAATCACCACCGTCAATTCATTACATTAGAGAGTAGAGACTAGAAGTCTAGGAGTAACATAAGCACACTTTCCTTACATGATGTGTTACATCACCTACAGTGGAGGTCTGGAGAAGTCAGTAAAGTATTCATTGTTTTGAAATTTGAATCACACAAAAATTAATTCTAATTTTATTATACCAATGTTAAATATAACATGTAATTACACTATTTAAAATTAAATTAAATTATATATTAAGTGAGATGAAGAGCAAAAAGACTAGTTCTCTAAATTCACAATTTTTTTTATTTCTTATACTTTATTTTATTTTATTTCTTATACAAATTCACAATAATTTACACTAATTCTAAATTCACAAAAAGACTAATTCTAAATTTTTTTATACTTTTATTTTATTGGGACACATGATATTGTTAACTTTTCATGAAATTACATTGAATTATATTTATGATATTATATATAATATTTTTAAATTTAATATTTAAATTGCCGGCCCGACCGAACGATCCAACCGATCCGACCGTTTGAATCATGACCCGCTAGCTTTTCGGCTCGATATTCAGTCCGGCTTTCAAAACATTACTTTTATCCATGAAACGAGCCGCTAGAACCTCCGGCCGACGGTCCGGCCGGTCCGACCGTCCAATCCGGGTCTTAAATCATCGGGAGCCAGAACATGCTTTGGATAAGAAAGTCATAAGATCCATTCAGCATGAATTGACAAAGCAGCTTTTTTCTTTTTTGTATACTGACAAAGCAGCTTTAGACTAAGTGAAAGGTGTCCATTGATGATGGGTCATTCTTTAGTAAAGTATGGATATGGATGCTAGAAACTCCCACGCAAAGTTTCTACAATTATTGTTTTCCAATTCTGTGGCGTTGCTTGGTCGCAGATTAGTAATAATCCCTATGAAACAGAGGTAACTCCGGTAAGCTTCTGTTCCGTGTTCTCTTGTTTTTTAATTCTTGCATTGTTCACTTATTCTGCTTCAATAAAATACAGTCTTTTGATGAGATGGGAAAAAACACAGGAGAAGCTTGACTTGATTCATTGATCACGTCTACAAAGTCTCCTTCACACATATCTCTCATCTTGAAGGGTGCTTCTGTTTGTTGCTGCATCATATTTGGAGAAGAACTATAACCAACCACAAAATTTAGCAGAATTTCCTTACATACATTGGTAAAGTTACGATTTTTCTCTCTTTGGCATTATCAGCCATATTCTTTTGTTACATACATCTTGAAGGGTGCTTCTGTTGGTTGCTGCATCATATTATAATGTTTGGTCTTTATAATTTATCTTCATTATGATTTGGATCATATACTTTCAAACTATAGGTATTGGTCTCTCAAAAGGAAAAATGATCCATGTTATAATAAAATTGATGGAGTAATGTTTTTGACGTAAAGAAAATCGACTTATGGATAAAAACTATTAGGATCAAAACAAAAATGAAGTGGCCAATAAAGATTGGTTCAGTTGGTAAAGGATTTGGCTCATAATTATAAGGTTGGAGGTTCGAATCCCATCGATCTGAGGACATTATTTGTGGGAGCGATCTGTAATTATCTCTGTAAACGCTCTTTGAACCTGGAGGCCTGCTTTGATCCTAGTGGTCCCCTAGAACCCAACTCACTTAAACTTTTATATGAAAAAAAAATGAAATTAAATTATAATGATAAAATATTATATTACTCCTAAAAACTTAAAATATGATTACAACAATCTTAATAATATCCTATGATTTAAATAGTTAAAGAACTTGCGTTGTAACTTAAAGGCAGGATGCCGGCAAGAAAAAAACTTAGGTCAGCTCAGTAAGAACCTTTGTGTGTGTGTGTGTGTATACATATAAAGTGTTTAATTAGTATGAACATAACATGCACGTATGTAAAGCACACATGTGCAAACGCGTGTGTGAATTAAATATATTCACCTTTATATATAATTATTGACAAAATTTATTGGGAAGATACAATAAAATCCCTCTAAAACTAAAAAAAAAACAAAAAAAAAGAAGACAAATCAGACATTTAAATTATAGAGATCCCAAATCAGAAATTTTGGATCTCCAAATTTCACCAAATACACGTAACCTCTAGTTGAGTTAGTTTTCTTAAGATGAGTTGTGAATTGTTAAACCCAAGGAATTAAAAACTGAACCGTGTAGTGAACCGCCCGAGATGGTGGTTCAAGGGTCAAGGGTTAGACCGTGGGTCAGTTCGGTACCAGACCGGTGATAATTAAAATAATATAATTTAATTAAAAATATATAAAATTATCCATCTTTTAATTTGGAAAACATATTTTAATAAAAATTTTAACTTACATTTAATTTCTTAAATTCAGTATGTTAAATTATCCAATCACGTACTACCATGTGATATATATTATATGTTAATTGGAAATGAAAATAATTAAAATATAAGATGTAATTATATGTGATTAGAAAATTTAATATAATGTGCCAAAGAAATTTTAACTAAGCAAAAGTATCCCCTTTAACACTAAAAATAATAATATAATAATTAGTAAATGTTAAAGTCATTGATATGCGTTGGCAAAAAAAAAGGTCATTGAAATGCTCCAGATTAAGAGTATACGGTGAGGATTGACTTTGATGCCATAGGAGAATGTGCAATATTTTAATAATTTGCTTGCGTGAAACGAGACTATGGTTTCTGAGATCTGAGCAAAAGTTTTTAAAAAAATGATTCATTATAGCCACAGTACCACACAAGATGCAACCCAGTCATATCAAACAATCACCATTTTCTCTTTGTCTCGACTTCTCTACTTTCGAATATCTCTGGCTCGGTGCTGCTTCATTTTTTGATCTTCACTTGCTGTCACACACAACTCCTTAGCTTCCAGACTCACACGAGTCCTTCTTCTTCCATATATTTTTTGTTCAGGTCACACTCTTACAGATCTACATAACTTCGTTCTCTACTATTTATTTCTCTCCTTTCTTCTTTCTCTTAAAATTTTTGTTTTCGCCGGAGTTCTTGCGTGTTACCGGCGAGTAAAGAAATGGCCCGGCTGACTCGTTTAATCCACCGGTTTTCCCGAGTTGTTACCGGGTTTTGCCGGTCTGCACCGGTCTACCAGATTCACGGTCTCATCCTGTTTTGGTCACCAACCGGACCGGACATTGGTTAAACCAGACTAATAAATTATTTTAATAAAGTTGGAAATCCTTATTTAAAATTTTGAATACTAGTATCATTAGATTTTCAATTAGCCTTGTCAATTGTTAATGGAAAAAAAGGAAGAAAGATATGGGTTGTAAATTGATAAATTAAAGTAGGTAATCTCTATGATATAGTTGAAAATCGTAATTCTGTTAATGGAAAAAAGAAGGAAGTTATAAATTGTTCAATTTAATTAGGCAAATTTTATGATGAATTTGGCAATGGGTATTTTTCACTTGTGAATAATAGCATAAAAAGATTTTCAACATTTGCTTTGTCGATTGTTAATGGAAATAAAATGAACGCAAGTTGCGAATTGGTAGTTAAAGTAGACAATTTTTATGATACGTTCGGAAATCCTTATTTGAAACTTGCAAAATAGTAGTATTAAGGGTTTTTTAATATTAATTTTGCCAATTGTTAATGGAAAAAAGGGATGTAAGTTGTGGATTATTAAAGTAAACTTAAAAAATTATTATAATAAAGTTGTAAAGCACTATTTTGAATTTGTGCATACTAGTATCATGGAATTTTAATATTAGCCCTGCCAATTGTTAAATGAGGTATTTGCCTAGTTCAGTTTAACAATTCACTAACTAGAATCCATCAACAATTCACTAGGTTAAGGTTGAAAATCTATTAACACTATTATTCACAAATTTAAAATTGGGATTTCTAAAATTACTACTGTAACATCCTAAAAATTTAATTAAGGATTAGTGGGGATAAACAGTAATTTATTAATGAAAAATGATGGATTATGAGAATATTTGAAGAATTTTGAGGTGTTTTTGAGGATTTTAAAGGCCTAGTTTTTCCCTTATTTGGAAGATAATAATTTTTGGGGAAATTATTTTTAGACTCAAAAGAGGTTATTGTGGGAGTAAATAAATAAAAAATATTATAGGGAAAATTTTGAAAGTAAAAAGAAAATTTTTGGTTCAAAAGAAATATCTTATTTGAGGATTTTAGGACCGAGTAGTGCATTATTTCTTTTTCCTATTCACTTACTGAAAACATTCCTCAATTTCTGTCGTGTTTCCCTCCGGTCACTATTCACGTCACTATTCACATATATATTATTATATTATTATTACTATTGACTTACTATTCATTACTATTGAGTTACTGTGCATCAATTATATATATACACCCACCGTCTCACCCTCTCGTCACACTCTCTCTCTCTCTCTTCGTTTCTCTCTCTTGCTCTCTCTTTCCACCATATATATTCCTATCACTAGAATTATTAGAGTCTGTTAGTATAGGAATAGTAAGCTTTTCGGCCAACTAAGCACATTTTTGGAATCCCGTAAGTCTCCTCTACCTTTCTATGTCATTAGTTTTTCAATTTGTTATACTTGAAAAATTAGACTTTGTCTAAATTGGTAATTTTTGGGAGTCCTAAAATTAATAAATTGAAGCTTAGACCTCGATTATGAGTTTCTCTAAGTAGATTTTTCATTGTGAGAGGATTTTCTTAATTATTGGGAATTTTTGGATTTTTAGATATATTGAAATTAGGACTTTTAATGATCTGAGGTGTCTATAGTTAAATTAATAATTTTTAAATGTTTATTAAGATTTGGAAAATAAATTGTGGATTAAATAATGGATTTTTGAGGTTGAGAAACAATTTAGGGATGTAAGGTTTAATTTTATTTAGGCTTGAATTTTTATAAATAGTTATTGGAAAGATAAATAATTTTGGATATATGTAGAGATAAATTTTAGAAATAGAAAGGGAGAATAAATGTTAAATTGGAAATTTAAAATAAGTAAGGGCAAAGAAATGGTAGTAAATAATTTATTTTCCAACATGTGAAATTGTTGGATAAATAATTAATTGTGGTTGTATATATATGGTTGTGTAGTGCTTGAATTGCACTAAGTTAGCACGGGGGAGCTGCACTATTGTGAGATTGGTGCCAGCTATCAGGTAACCGCTTTCTGCTTGTTTATGTGTGTGTGTAGTGTTAGTAAGAAATTTGAAATATTATTATTTGACAATTATGATGTTATATGGAGATAAGATTTTGAATCACAGTTAGAATATAATTATCAATTGATGATTGATGAGATCTTGGAATATTAATATTTTTATAATAAATGTCCTGTGGAGTATTATTTTGAAATGGCATAAATTTGTGATGTGAAATATTTGAAACTGAAATATATGTGGTTTTAGAAATTATTTAATATATGTATATTCTGAAAATACTGGAAGGCCTGGTGCCTGATTGTGGTGTTGCATATCTATGTGTTGTTTGTGAGAAATTATTTGGGTATGTGACACCGGTGAATTGGAAATTGTGCCATCACGTGATGAGGTACCCTGTTGCGCCACAGGGACTAATTGATATATTATGAGAAATAAAGGAGAGAAAGACGAAAGAGGGGATATCGCCCCTTACAGATTCAGAAAGGACAGAGATCCTTCTAATCTGTGGTACTATTCAGGGAGGGTAGAGAGTCCCTCGTGAACTGTACCGTGGTGATCAGGGGTGGGTGGAAGGTCCCGACTGGTCCCACATGTTTTCCCAACATTTCTAGTAAGATTTGTTTGGGTTGTCTGTAATTATCAATGATATATATATTATTATTGAGGATGAATTGTGATGGATTATTTTATAATTATAAACGATGAGAAGAGATATTTGGGACCAAGATATGCATTATATGTGAATACCTGAGCATGCTGTTTGAAATAATGTATATATGTATATGTATTCCACTGGACATCTTGCTAGCACACACCACACGTAGATGAGTAGTCAGTGGTTGCGTTTTGGGGCTACCCCCGTTGATCTCACTTTTGCAGGTCCTAGGAGTGAAGTAGGAGGTCAAGGGAAGGATCTGGGAACTTCTAACTGATATCGTGAGATACTCTGGACCAGAAGGACAGGAGGTATTGCCACATTTAGGATCATATTTTGTATGATGCTTCCGCTGAACCTTGTTCCTATTCTGGGAGAAAATTATTGTATAATACCTATTATGGTATGATATTTTAAGAATGATGTGTGGAGTTTAATCATGCATAATGAAATTCTCTGTTATTGTACTGGGAAGGAAGTTATATTGTGATGACAGAGATTGGAATTGATGTTGAAATATATATAAATATTATAGAAAGATCTTTTTCTGACTATGTTAGTTATTTTAGTAAGTTAATTCGTTTTCCTAACATAGTTAGCACTATAAACGATTTCATATTTAATTGTAAGTGTACTTAAAAAGTGTATTTGGGAGTAAATGTTACAACTACTATTATGATTTCCAAGTTTATTTAACAATTCAAAACCCACCTTGTGAAATCCAACTCAACTAAGGTTATATGTGTCTTTTGATCATATTTGGAAAACTCATATCCCTCTCTTAATTAGGTCTAATGTGACATTTTTATAATTAAGGGTTTGATTTATTCTTTTTTTTTTTAATATAAGAGGAATTTTCCTATCATTTTTCCAAATTAATTATGCAATCCCTATAACTTTTTGGGTAAAAGTGTAGATTTAGAAACAAATTATTACTCTAAGTGAATGAAACATAATAATCTTTTGCGATTTACAAATTTATTCACAATGACATAAAAATGATGCAAATACGACAAGTCTCTTAATTTTTCTAATCGTCTAACATAATTTTGGGTTTTCATTTTGTAAAAGTTAGGTGAACGTTAAGACAAGCTAACGGACTTATCATATTTGAAAATTTTTTATTTAATTGTGATTATATTTGCAAATCATAAAATATTATTATTTTTTGTGCACCTTGCACAATAATCGTCCCTAAATATGCAACTTTACCTTTTGAAATAAAAATCCTATAATTTCATTTTAGTTTAACTTAATACATGAAGGTTTACTCATCTTAGTTTTCAACTTTTTAGTTGGTTGCTGGCTTGCTGCCTACACTTTCAAAAAGATCATCCGCTCTTTAGATTAAATTGTGACTGAGTCATAGACATTGGGAACAGATAGAATAAATTATAGCTAAAACTTGAAAATAATTTTCATT
This sequence comes from Mimosa bimucronata, assembly GCA_037074515.1. Lineage (NCBI taxonomy): Eukaryota > Viridiplantae > Streptophyta > Magnoliopsida > Fabales > Fabaceae > Mimosa > Mimosa bimucronata. The sequence goes on along the minus strand of CM073443.1, from coordinate 8,800,518 downwards.
TAGATAAATTCTAGAATTAAGTGCATTGATTTTCTCTCTATTTTTACCTTAATTAGAAATACTTCCTTTTTATTTTGATCAATAGTTTCATAGCACAAACGTCTCTTATACTTTTAAGATTGCATTTTCATTCATTTAACATTTGTTGGCGATTAAGTCATATATTTTTGGACAAAAACACCACCCCTTAAACCTATATTTTTTAAATAAACAAATATGTTTGAAAATGTTTAAGATTACCTATAAAAATGTCATGCATATCATATTTAAACTTTATAAGTTATGTTCGCTTAAAATATAAGTTGGCTGAAAGAAATGTGACAGGGATTTCATATCATAATGGATGCTCAATACAAGATAAGTTTATTATTCTTTAAACGTTATTAATTTTAGTGGGTAGGGTGAAATTTTATTAAAGTAAAACAACTAACCCCATTTATTTTCCCAAAACATCCCTTAAAGTAAACACACAATGGATTGGTTAAAAATTAACAGACATTAGGGGAAAATAAATGGTGTTGCTTGTTTTGCTCCGTTTTAAATTTTTATTGAGTTAAAGTGCAACAATACTTATTTAAATTTGTTAGATATGCATCTGGCACCATATAAAAATTGTGTTTGTATAGATACCCATATACATTTATAAATGGAGTAAAAATATTTACAGTGTTAAATGTTCCAACGTTGACTGTTAAGTTGACCAAAGATACTAACGTGGAAGCTAACATGACATAAAAATGTTAAACACCTATAGACCAAGGTGCAAAAATATCAATGTAAAATTTCCATATATGAATTTGACACCATACACATTATCTGTGGTGCAAAAGTAAAATACCCATGAACATTTCTAAATTAGTGGTGCCCACAATATTATTTATACACATTATCTGTGGTACAAAAATAAAATACCTATGAACATTTCTAAATTAGTGGTGCCCACAATATTATTTAATACATAATCTTCACATTTTCCCTTTTCTTTTCTAGTTTGAAGTCTCATTCATCAAATGCATGCTAGTACATTTTTAGGTATATTATCTATCATAGTGAGATTAAGTTTTCTAGTCTATCTTTGTAAAGGTTAAGCTCACTATGAGAGTTCAATGATATGTATGGTGCCAAATGTACATATGAAAATTTTACATAACTATTTTTGCACCTTAGCTTGTTGGTGTCTGACATTTTTATGCCACGTCAGCATCTCTAGTCAACTTAACGATCAACGTTAGTACATTTAAAGACTTAGGCATTTTTGCTCCATTTGCAAATGTATATGGGTATTTTCACATATGTAACATCCTAAAAATTTAATTGAGGTATTAATGAGAAATGAATGATTTTGAGGATTTTAAAGGCCTAATTTCTCCTTTATTTTGAGGATAATAATTTTGGGAAAAAATTATTTTTAGGCTCAAAAGGTTATTATAAGAGGAAATAAATAAAGGATATTATGGGAAAATTTTGAGAGTGAAAAGAAAATTTTTGGTTCAAAATATCTTATTTAAGAATTTTAGGGCCTAGTAGTGCAGTTTTCCTCTCTTTCTAATCGCAATTTTCTCCTGCCGACAATGTCTTCTCTTTTTCTACGCACGACTTCATTTTCCTTCTTCTTTTTCTTTTTCTTATTATTTTAATACATTATTTTAATATATATTCCTTTTCCATTATATTTTAATATTTTTTTTTCTCTCCTGCGCCTTCCATGAACTTTCCTTCCTTCCTTCCGTGGTTCTTTCTTTTTCCTTTCTTTCTTTTCTCTTCTTTTTCCTACATGCCTCCCGTGATTTCTTTCTTGTCTTCTCATCATCATCATCTCCTTGTTTCTATATATATATGATACTTCCTCACCATCTATGCTTCTTCATTTCTTCACCATCACCACTACCATTTCTCTCTTCCTCTTACCTCTTCCAAAAATTTTCCTTCATTCCTCCACTCAATTTCGGTCCGATTTGTGCTTAGAAAGTAGACTAAAATAATTATTCTTAGAGCTCTCAGATTCCGCCGGCGTCAAACCGGTGATTTGTTCGACCATCTAAGACCATATTCGGACTCCCGTAAGTGTCTTCTACGCACCTATGTCATTAATTTTCTGATCTAAAATATTTTAAAAATAGGCCTTATCTGAGTTGGAGTTTTTAGGATAACTAAATCCATTATATTAAAGTCTAAATATTGAGTTATAATTTTCTTTAGGAACTTTGGAGTGACTTTGTGTGATTACCTGTGAACTTAGGAGCAACAGGTAACTCTGGAAATTTCTTTCGTATGCTTGTGAATTATGTGTAGTTTTATTTTAATTAATTATCACACAATAATAAGTTTGTCATTTTTCAAGCATGCTTGCTTATTACCTATTTGCTATGGAAAATAAATTACGCTTGTTTTATTTTAAGCATGCTTGAGTATGTTGAGTATATTTGGGCTGATAATTATTTATGAATTATTTATGGTGTAATGATGATTGCATTTGCATCCATGAGGGGTTAAGATTTGAAGAGGAGATATATGATATCCGTATTACCACGTGGTAAGCCATCACTCGGTGCACAGTGGATGGCATTTGTCAGGGCCCCTCCTTCCATGTTTTCCTTTGGCCGGGATTGCATTGGAGTTGTGGGACATGTGACACCTCCTTAGTATGATTCTTTAAGGAGGGGAGCCATAGTCCATACTTGAGCTCTGTATCTTTGGCCGGATACATCTTAGGTACTGGTGAGCTTGAGATAATTCAGTTGTATGAATTAGTTCTCTATTGGACAATATGTGTTAGCCTATGGCTCCAGTCAGCGGAATAAGGATGGACGGTGAAATAAGGAGTTGCATATTGCACATATAAATATTTATTTATGAGTACAATTCATTGAGAATTTAAATGAAAGTTTTCCCTATGTTGGGTATATATGTTTGGAAGCCATGAATTGTATGAAGAACTACATGTGTATAATTGGTTAAATTAGAATTATACGTGATTTGCTTGTGTATGTTAGGATTTTTCGGTAGTTACTGAGATGTCGATCTCATCCTATCATTAACATTTTCCAGGTGATTGACCTAATAAGAAGCAAGGGAAGACACTTGAGAAGTGAGCTTTGAAGGCTCTTTGTACTACTTAAGTTTATGTTATGTTGTATTTATTTTGCCATGGACTTAAGACTTTATGTTTTATTATGTTGTATAAATTATCGTGAAGTTTTAAGATTTTCACTATGACATGGGACGTATTTGAACTAAATAATTATCTATGCTGGATATTGGATAATTTTAATGCTATAATAGCATTTTGGTCGAGTGCTTGAACTAGAATTTTGGGGGGTGTTACAATTTTGGTATCAGAGCCACAACGTTTCTTGGCTATTTGTTTGACTGTTTTGTTGAAAATATTTAAAAAAAAAAAAAAAAAAAAATTCCTCGATCATATTAAAGGTCATGGCAAATTAAATATCATAGCATGTGTCTTCCCTTTATTTTAGATATAGAATTTGTTTTGGTTATGTTGTTTAGCTTACCTAAACTCCTCTTGGTATTATCTATAGGAGGGGAAAATGGTAAACACTCGTAGGACTAATTCAACCCCTGTTAGGCGTCCTCCCCAAAATAATGATGAAATCTTACGGGATTTACGTGATTTGGTCCTAAGTATTGACCAAAAGGTAAAGAGGCATGACGATATTTTGGCTGCAAAGAACGGTCAAGATGAGCACGTGATAGTGGAGGATGGACCTGTTAATGAAAAAGAACCTAGTGATCAACAATCTGAGGGTGATCACTATAGAGGTTTTGAGTCAAGAGGCAGCAGTGGCTCACAATCTCAACGTTCCTCCGTATCCATTACCCAAGTTTGGGTTAATTTTAGGAAGTTTAATCCTCCTAAATTTGAAGGAAAGCCCGATCCAGTTGAAGCAGTGGAATGGTTGAAGCAACTAGAAAAGATCTTCAAGATTGTGGTATGCACCTCTCAACAAAAGGTGCTAATTGCGGAGCAGTTGATGCAGAAGGCAGCCCAGGAATGGTGGGATAGCACCAAACTTGATGATGTGTACTGTGATTGGGAGGAGTTTAAAGAAAAGTTCTTGCAATATTATTTTCCTGTTTCTCTTAGAGTTGAGAAGGAAACAGAGTTTCTTACTTTCCAACAAGGGAATCTCCATGAAGATGAATTCATTGCTCGTTTCAGAGAATTGTCAAAGTACTGCTCGTACACTCAGAAATATAAAGACCCTAAATGGATGTGTGACCGCCTGGTGGAAAAAGCTAAGCCTGAATTGAAGACAGCTTTAGCGCCATTTCTGGATGAAATAACAAGTTTTGACAGGATGTGTAACAAGCTGCGTACCACAGCTAGAAGGATGAGGGAGGAAGAAGTTGAGAAAAGGAAGGAATTCCAGGCTCGATCTGCATCTTTCATGAGACCAGTAGGAGGGATAAGTAAGACTAATAGCCATAGCTTTAGTGGTGTGAAGAAGCGGTTTAACCAGCCTTTAAGGAATCATTCTGGTGGGCCTTCCAGGAGTCATTTCAGTGGACTACCAAGGAGTCAGTTTAGTAGAGGACAAAACTCTTTCAAGAACTCTACAGCACCTACCATAAGTACTGCTAACAACCAGAAGTGTGATAAATGTGGGAGGGTACACCAGGGGAACTGTCTGATCTGTTTCAAGTGTGGAAAGCCGGGCCACATCTCCAGGTACTGTGAGGATGGCTCTCGAGGAGCCAGTGATGCTAGAACTGCAATCCCAGGCAGAGTGTTTGCATTATCACAACAGGAGGCTAGTGCTGCGCCAAATGTAATTAAAGGTATTCTCAAACTCCAAGGCCTTGAAATTGAAGCTTTATTTGATTCTGGTGCAACACACTCGTTTATATCTGTTGCTTCTGTACCCCGTTTGAAATTGTGTGCATATGAGTTGCCTTTTGATATGATTATTTCCACACCGGCTGGAGCCTCGGTGAAAACTTCTAAAGCTTGTTTGAATTGTTTAATTGAGTTTGATGGTAGGACCTCCACAATAGATCTTGTATGTATACCCATGAAGGGTATTGATGTGATAGTAGGGATGGATTGGTTGTCAGCAAATGGCGCCATCCTTGATTGTAAAGAGAAGACCGTAGCTCTAGCGGTCTCTTTTATGCGTACAAATAGGCCACAACTAATGTCATCAGTACGTGCTGAGAAGAATATTCGTAAAGGTTGTCACGCCTACATAGTATTCTTCTCTATTCAGGCAGAAGTGGAGGAAGGGGTGGATGAGATCACGGTGGTGAATGAATTTCCCGAGGTATTCCCGAAGGAAATGATTGGTTTGCCTCCAAAAAGAGAAGTGGAGTTTTCTATTGACCTTGCACCCGGGACAGAGCCTATATCTAAAGCCCCTTACCGGATGTCCCCATCAGAATTAGCAGAATTAAAGAAGCAGATTGAGGATTTAATGGAACAAGGTTTCATTAGACCTAGTGTGTCCCCTTGGGGTTCGCCCGTACTTTTTGTAAAGAAGAAGGACGGGAGTTTAAGGTTATGCATTGACTATCGTCAATTGAATAAAGCAACGATAAAGAACAAATACCCTTTACCTAGAATCGATGACCTTCTAGACCAGTTGACCGGAGCATCCATATTCTCCAAGATTGACTTAAGATCCGGCTACCACCAATTGAGGGTTAAAGTTGAAGACATCCCAAAAACTGCCTTTAGAACTAGATATGGCCACTATGAATTTCTGGTTATGCCCTTTGGGCTAACTAATGCCCCAGCTGTTTTTATGGACTACATGAACCGAATCTTTAGGCCTTACTTGGATAAATTCGTAGTTGTCTTTATCGATGATATCCTTATCTACTCTAAGGATGAGGAAGAGCATAAGGAGCATCTTCGAATTATTCTGCAAGTGTTGAAAGAACATAAGCTTTATGCCAAATTGTCTAAATGTGAGTTTTGGCTCAAAGAAGTAAAATTCTTGGGCCATGTTGTATCAGCTGAAGGAGTGGCAGTGGACCCTAGTAAGATTGATGCAGTGTTGAAATGGGAGAGGCCACAAAGTGTCACAGAAATTAGAAGTTTTCTGGGATTGGCAGGCTACTACAGGAGGTTTATTAAAGGGTTTTCACAGATAGCCATGCCTTTAACCAAATTGACTAAAAAGAACCAACCGTATGTTTGGGACGATAAATGTGAAGCAGCCTTTCAAGATTTGAAGACTAAGTTGACTACTGCACCGGTTCTAGTGATTCCAGATCCTACTCAGACTTTTACCCTTTACACAGATGCTTCCAAGAAAGGTCTTGGTTGTGTGTTGATGCAAAATGGTAAGGTTGTCGCTTATGCTTCACGGCAGTTGAAGCCACATGAAGAAAATTACCCCACCCATGACCTAGAGTTGGCAGCCGTAGTGTTTGCATTGAAGATTTGGAGACACCATCTCTATGGTTCGCAATTCGAGGTCTTTAGTGATCATAAAAGTTTGAAGTATTTGTTTGACCAAAAGGAGCTTAACATGCGGCAACGAAGATGGATGGAGTTTTTGAAAGATTATGATTATGAGTTAAAGTATCATCCAGGGAAGGCAAACGTTGTAGCAGATGCATTGAGTAGAAAGTCGATCCACGCAGCCCAGTTGATGGTCAAAGAACATAAACTGTTAGAGGATATGCAGAATGTGCCTATGGATGTAATGACAGGTTTGATTGCCACTATGGAAGCACTAACCATTGAAAGTACAACTTGGAAGGAAATTAAATTTGCTCAATTTGAAGATGAATATCTATTGAGCGTTAGAGAGGAGGTTGAAGAAGGAAGGCAGTCAAAATTTGAAATTGGTGGAGATGGAATACTGAGGTATAAAGGAAGAGTTTGTCTCCCTAATGATGGAGAATTAAGGAAGCTCATACTTGATGAAGCTCATAGGAGCAAATATACTATTCACCCTGGAGCAACCAAGATGTATCATGATCTAAAGCGGAATTGGTGGTGGCAAGGTATGAAGAAAGATGTGACACAATTTGTTACTCGTTGCTTGACTTGTCAGAAAGTCAAAATTGAGCACCAGAAGCCCTCAGGGTTGATGCAAAACTTACAGATTCCAGAATGGAAATGGGATAGCATCTCAATGGATTTCCTTATGGGTCTAACTACAACTGCATCTGGAAACAATGCAATTTGGGTAATTGTCGATAGATTGACCAAGTCAGCACACTTTCTAGCTATCAGGGCAGACTACTCTCTTGAGAAGTTAGCGCGTATCTATATGAAAGAGATCGTAAGATTGCATGGCATTCCAGCGAGTATTATATCAGATCGAGATCCACGTTTCACTTCAAGGTTTTGGAGATCATTGCAGGGTGCCATGGGTACTCGGTTAAAATTCAGTACTGCCTATCATCCCCAGACAGATGGACAAACAGAGCGGACTATTCAGACTCTAGAAGACATGTTGAGAGCCTGTGCAATTGAATTGAAGGGAAGTTGGGATAGTCACCTTCCTCTAGCAGAGTTTGCCTACAACAACAGTTATCACTCAAGTATTGAGATGGCTCCTTATGAGGCATTGTACGGAAGGAAGTGTAGATCTCCTCTTTGTTGGACAGAATTAAGTGAGAGAAGTTTGTTAGGTCCGGATTTAGTGGATCAGACTACTCAAAAGATTAAGATGATACAACAGAAATTGCTTACCGCCCAAAGTAGACAGAAGAGTTATGCTGATAGGAGAAGGCGACCATTGGAATTCATGGTAGGAGAGCATGTATTCCTGAGAGTCACCCCGATGACTGGAATTGGAAGATCGATTCAAGCAAAGAAGCTCACCCCTCGTTTCATGGGTCCTTATGAAATTTTAGAGAGAGTAGGACCAGTGGCTTACAGAATTGCATTGCCTCCGCAGTTATCGAATCTCCATGATGTTTTTCATGTTTCTCAGTTGAAGAAATATCATGCAGACCCTTCTCATGTGATTGAGCCTGACGAGGTCGAGTTGAGAGAAAACTTGACGTATAAAGCTGAGCCGGAGAAGATTTTAGACGTTAAGGATAAGCAATTGAGGAACAAGACGATTAGACTAGTTAAGGTATTTTGGAGAGGTATGACTCCAGGGGATGCGACCTGGGAAACCGAAGAGCGCATGCGACGAGAGTACCCTTACTTATTCCCTGGGTAAGCTCGGTTTATTGAGCGATTTTAAATGTTGTATATGTTGGGTTTGTTTGTTTTAGGGTTATGTTAGCAGAATTTTGGGGACAAAATTCTTAAAAAGGTGGGGAGAATTGTAACATCCTAAAAATTTAATTGAGGTTTAGTAGGTGGAAGTAAGAATGTATTAATGAGAAATGAATGATTTTGAGGATTTTAAAGGCCTAATTTCTCCTTTATTTTGAGGATAATAATTTTGGGAAAAAATTATTTTTAGGCTCAAAAGGTTATTATAAGAGGAAATAAATAAAGGATATTATGGGAAAATTTTGAGAGTGAAAAGAAAATTTTTGGTTCAAAATATCTTATTTAAGAATTTTAGGGCCTAGTAGTGCAGTTTTCCTCTCTTTCTAATCGCAATTTTCTCCTGCCGACAATGTCTTCTCTTTTTCTACGCACGACTTCATTTTCCTTCTTCTTTTTCTTTTTCTTATTATTTTAATACATTATTTTAATATATATTCCTTTTCCATTATATTTTAATATTTTTTTTTCTCTCCTGCGCCTTCCATGAACTTTCCTTCCTTCCTTCCGTGGTTCTTTCTTTTTCCTTTCTTTCTTTTCTCTTCTTTTTCCTACATGCCTCCCGTGATTTCTTTCTTGTCTTCTCATCATCATCATCTCCTTGTTTCTATATATATATGATACTTCCTCACCATCTATGCTTCTTCATTTCTTCACCATCACCACTACCATTTCTCTCTTCCTCTTACCTCTTCCAAAAATTTTCCTTCATTCCTCCACTCAATTTCGGTCCGATTTGTGCTTAGAAAGTAGACTAAAATAATTATTCTTAGAGCTCTCAGATTCCGCCGGCGTCAAACCGGTGATTTGTTCGACCATCTAAGACCATATTCGGACTCCCGTAAGTGTCTTCTACGCACCTATGTCATTAATTTTCTGATCTAAAATATTTTAAAAATAGGCCTTATCTGAGTTGGAGTTTTTAGGATAACTAAATCCATTATATTAAAGTCTAAATATTGAGTTATAATTTTCTTTAGGAACTTTGGAGTGACTTTGTGTGATTACCTGTGAACTTAGGAGCAACAGGTAACTCTGGAAATTTCTTTCGTATGCTTGTGAATTATGTGTAGTTTTATTTTAATTAATTATCACACAATAATAAGTTTGTCATTTTTCAAGCATGCTTGCTTATTACCTATTTGCTATGGAAAATAAATTACGCTTGTTTTATTTTAAGCATGCTTGAGTATGTTGAGTATATTTGGGCTGATAATTATTTATGAATTATTTATGGTGTAATGATGATTGCATTTGCATCCATGAGGGGTTAAGATTTGAAGAGGAGATATATGATATCCGTATTACCACGTGGTAAGCCATCACTCGGTGCACAGTGGATGGCATTTGTCAGGGCCCCTCCTTCCATGTTTTCCTTTGGCCGGGATTGCATTGGAGTTGTGGGACATGTGACACCTCCTTAGTATGATTCTTTAAGGAGGGGAGCCATAGTCCATACTTGAGCTCTGTATCTTTGGCCGGATACATCTTAGGTACTGGTGAGCTTGAGATAATTCAGTTGTATGAATTAGTTCTCTATTGGACAATATGTGTTAGCCTATGGCTCCAGTCAGCGGAATAAGGATGGACGGTGAAATAAGGAGTTGCATATTGCACATATAAATATTTATTTATGAGTACAATTCATTGAGAATTTAAATGAAAGTTTTCCCTATGTTGGGTATATATGTTTGGAAGCCATGAATTGTATGAAGAACTACATGTGTATAATTGGTTAAATTAGAATTATACGTGATTTGCTTGTGTATGTTAGGATTTTTCGGTAGTTACTGAGATGTCGATCTCATCCTATCATTAACATTTTCCAGGTGATTGACCTAATAAGAAGCAAGGGAAGACACTTGAGAAGTGAGCTTTGAAGGCTCTTTGTACTACTTAAGTTTATGTTATGTTGTATTTATTTTGCCATGGACTTAAGACTTTATGTTTTATTATGTTGTATAAATTATCGTGAAGTTTTAAGATTTTCACTATGACATGGGACGTATTTGAACTAAATAATTATCTATGCTGGATATTGGATAATTTTAATGCTATAATAGCATTTTGGTCGAGTGCTTGAACTAGAATTTTGGGGGGTGTTACAACATACACCTACATTTTTTATATGGTGCAGATATACACCTAACAAATTTAAATGGGTATTTTTGCAACTTAACCCATGTTTATTAGTATATTATCACCTTTTAATACATATTTATGTCATATACTCATATCGTAACACTTTATTGGTAAAATTACAGAGTACTCTAATTTTAATGCTATATTCTTGTAAATTATTTGTTTGAGTATTACCAAACTTAATTAATCAAAGTTATTTAAGAGGGGGAGAACAATCAGGCTATAAGGACAAGATAATAATTCTAAATTCCTACAACTGTCGCAAATACTTCTCTTGTCCTATTTATAAGTCATTTTCAACATATTTCAAATAGACCAAGGAAAACCTCAAAATTCATTAACTTTCCATTAAAATCACACAAATTTTCAACTTTACCCATATTTAGTATCCACTATACCATATGAAAATAAAGTCAACACATAATAAATGAAGGGTAAATTTGTATATTCACAAAAAATATTTAATGAGGTGACTTATATATAGGATCAAATAAAACATTCTCTTTCTGCCCTATAAATAGGACTAAAGGAGTAATAAAATAAGGAATTTTATAATCTTTAACGGAATATTTGTACCCATGTTAAAATTCTACTTAAAGTGTATTTTTTGAAACGATGGGGAATGTTTTCTAATCTTGGTAAAATTTTATAAAATGCCCCTAATTTTTGGGACAATTACATATAGCCCCCTCGACATTTTAAAGTTTAAATTTAACCCCCTTAACTTTTATTTTTTAGGCTAAATTATAAAACCCCCTAACTTTGGGTCAGATGTAGATAACTTCTCTAACATTTGAAAGTTTAAACTGAGCACCCTTAACATTTCATGTTTTGACTCCCAACCCCCTATCGTTAAAATTACCCTTAAAGTTATGACTTTGTCATTTACAATTTTTAACTTTTTTTCATTATATACTATATCATTTAAAAAAAAAAAAGCCATTGACCATTGACATATCATTTTAAGTATTTTTGAATACTTAAAAATATAAAATATTTAAAAAAAGGATTTAAAATAATTTTTTGACCATGCATTTTATAAATAAAATGTCTTAAAAATAAAAATACTTTAATTGCGTGTAAGATACTTGTTTGATCATGTCTTTTTTAAATGAAAAATTATAATATATTTACAATTATACATTAAATGTAGAGGTTTATTTTGTAAATGACATATTATACAATAAAAAATATAAAAAAAATTGCATAAGATAAAAGCCATTAAATAACTTTAACGGAAATTTTAATGATAGAGGGATGAGAGTTAAAATATGAAATGTTAGGAGTGTTCGATTTAAACTTTCAAAATGTTAGGGAGGTTATCTTTAACTGACCCAAAGTTAAAGAGGTTTTATATAATTTAGCATTTTATTATTATGGACCCTTTGCCGTCAATTTACTTGTCTTTTGATGGAAATTATTATGTCAAACTAACATAAAACCCCTTATTATATTCTATGTGGATTGCGTGGGGGTGTTATGCGGGGGTGTTATTCTGAGAATTGGAAGAAGTTTGAGTGGCAGAAAGATAGAAGTAATAAGGTTTACAATTATCTTATGATAAAATTGCAGTTTAACTGTTATAGAAAAATTATATAGTTACTATAAAATTAGAGTTAATATAATGTTTGGTCTCTATAGTTTACCTCAATTTTGGTTCTAGTCTCTATAGTTTCAACACAAGACGTTTTGGTCCCTCAAGTTTCACTCTATCAAAACAGTTAGTCCCTAGAATTTAATAAAGACTTAACAATGTTAAAAATACTGACATGTCACTAACACGTCACTAACACAGTTAATTGTACTAACGTGGCTTGATAACTTGTTGGTTGATGTGGCAAAATAAATTGTACACTTAGAATTTAAGACAAAAAGCTAAATAATTTAAAAGGAAAAAAAACACCTCTATCTAATCATACCAGATTGCATCATCCTTAAAGATAGCTTCCCCAGCATCTATCCATGGCGGCTACTCCTCATATGTTTAAATCCATAAAGACCTAGCACCATAACCCCCCTCTCCCTATGCTTATCTCCGATGTCAACCCTCCCATAAACCCCTCTTTTTTTTTCTCTACCTCTCCCTTGCATGCAATTTATCAAATAGCATCAAAGTTTTGATTTCTTCGATCAGTGAAGCGTAATAAAAGAACAAAATTCTAGCAATGAAGCCCTTATTGAACAATTTATTGATTAACATGGTAGTTCGATACGTTGTGAAAACTGGAACATCAATTGCAGACAAAAGAGGGAAGGGGGAGGATAAAACATTTACTTGTTGATAGGTGGGACCTTGAGAAGCTGTTCTATATCTAAATCCAGAGGATTGTCCATATCGATCATTGGAGTAGAAGAAAGACTTAATTTTTAGGTTTTATTAAAAACTGGAGCCATTTTGGGTCTATTTGGTTTGAGGGTAGGGATTTCTCACACCGTGTTTCCTCCGTCACCGGCACCACACCAACGTCAACCAAAGAAGACGAAATCTGGGAGAAGGTTCATGGGAGGGTTGGTGTTTCCGAAATTTGTGATCTGATAGGGGTAGAGAGAGTGTTTTTTTTTTTAATTATTTAACTTTTTTTTAATTTTAAGTGTACAATTTATTTTGCCACATCAGCCGGCTAGTCATGTCAGCATAATTTACTATGCTAGTGACATGTGAGCATTTTAACACCGTTAAGTCTTTAATAAATTATAGGGACTACCTGTTAGTAAGATTCAAAAACCTGGATCAGGCATCGATCCGGCCGAGGTAATGGGTCAATGATCAGGGGTTTAACTGAGGGTCGACTCGGGGTTGAACCGGTATCATTAAAATAATATAATTTAATAATTAATAACAAAACACATCAACACTAATCATTATTAATGTCAAAATATGAGAGAATACAAACAAAGTCTAACTATTTTAAAAAAAACACACAATACATCAAAAATTGAGATTGTCCATAATTAGTTCCTTGCAATTCTTCAAAAAAATGAATCAAAATCATCATTTATTTCATTAAAATCCATTGTAGCTAGGATATTAGGAGTTTATATGTTATCTTATAAGTTAGATAAAGTAGTTTGGAGTAAAATCCAAGTAAATTAATTTATAAGTAATTTATTTAACTTTCTTAACATTTTTTTAAAAAGTCAAATAGGTATATTTTTTTTATCTTGAATAAAACAAGTAAAATCTGGCAATAAAAAAAAGTAAAAATTTATATTCATGCGGTAACATTAGTAAAAAGAAAATGAATAAATTGATAAAAAAAAAAAAAAGAAAATGAATATGGCAAGTGGAAGCCAGCTAGCCTCCCATGACCCCACGCTACTTCACAAAAGGCAGAGTTGTTGACAGCCTGACATAAGCTCCCCTCCCAGTCCTTCTCAGTCACTCCTTCCCATTTCCCATCACTAGTTCTCTTCTTTCACGCATATCACATTACATTTTCCCTCTCACTCCTTCCCTAGTAATCCTTTCCGATCTCTCTCTCTCTCTCTCACACCTTCACTACCACTATCCCATGGCCACCGCCATCACCGCCCCTCGGCTGCCAACTACTTGAAGAGCTCGGCTTTCGAGTGTGTGTGTGTAGCGCGCCCTTGGGTCCGCCCTTCAAGAAAATAAGAACCAAGGGGATAGTGGAAGCTAACCCCCGGGTGTCGTTCGCTTGAGGAGCCTAAACGCAAAAGATGACCTAGTAGCTAAGATGCAAACTAACAAAAGCGGGTAAAAATATTGTATTTGGTTTTTGGATAGAATAGATGCAAAATGTGTGATATATTCAAAAGTAAAACAAAAATAAGATAAAAGTGAGATTTGGAGGGGAAAGGAAATGGAATCATTCTTGATAAATGGAAACCTCGGGATTCATTGCTTCTAAAGGTTTTTAGGGAGTTTTTGTTGATTTTCAAAAGACCCCTAGAGGAACCCCTCTAGGCTAGGCTTAGGTTAACTTAATTAATGCCGGAACCCCGCACATTACTTAATTTATCCTAAGTTGATTAAGTTCAAAATCAATATGAATTTGCTAATCGTAAGGGGCTCTTAATCCAACAACCGGGACCCCGAATTGCCACTTAATTAATCCTAGAGTTTAATCGATTACTGGAACCCCAAATAATAAATCAAGACTCTAGGATTGAAGTCCAATGCCAATCATGTAATTTGACAAATTCAAGAACTAAGTAATCATGCAAGACTTTAAATCCACAATTTGGGCCACCCCACAATTGCACTTAATTTCTCAATTAACCCTAACTCATTGATGGCCACCCAAACAAAGATCAAGGTTGAAAAGAGTAATTACCCAATGTCTAAACACAATTAATTAATTCCTATGCCATTCCATTCATGCAAAACCACTTAACACTTTTGATCCACTAACCAAGCCACCTTGCATTAGCACATAATTTTCACTAAGAGAATAACAAAATCATGAACCCATAAATTTCATCAAACTCAAAGTTAAAGTAGCACAATGTTAAGCATTCAACAAGAAAGAAACAACATTAAATAGTTTCCAACCCTTATACAACATATAGAAATGAAGAACACAACCAAATGTCATAAATATACTCCTAGAACCCTAGAAAAGCATAAATACAACAAGAGGAAGAAGGATTAGAACTAGAAAAACTCCCCTATTAAAGCTTCAAGCTCATCCCTTGGCTCCCATAATCAAGAATGGTGGAGCCTAGCTGCTACTCTCCACGAGAAGAACAACACCAAGGTGGAAGAAAATAGTAGACATGGAGTGGAGGAAGGAGAAATGGAAGAGAGATGGAGGTGGAATGAGAGAGTTGAGAGAGAGAGGAGGAGGATGAAGAAGAGGTGTGTTGCTTGATGGTGGTGAAGATGGTATTTATAGTGAGTGATAGAAGACAAATGATAGTGGGGTTGTTGAGTGGATGGTAGGTGGAGAATAAAATAAATGATAGTGGGGTTGTTGAGTGGGTGGTAGGTGGAGAATAAGACAAATGATAATGGGGTGGAGAATAAGACAAATGATAGTTGGGTGGACTTTTCTGTAATTTGGAAATTTTGAGGCCCTTTTCTGAAATTTAGAATTTCGTGGTCCTTTTCTGTAATTTGGGAATTTCGAGGTCCTTTTCGTAATTTCTACAATTTATCCAGAAACTTGTATTTTCCCTTTTTCTCTTGAAATTTCAGCTTCTAGCCTCAATTTCTCCCTTTTTCAAATGTCCTTCTTCATCTGGAATCCATTCTTTTAGTCCTTGAGCGACCTTACAAGTGAATACGACATGAAAAATGATCAAATAGCCCTATAAATTAATTAATATAAATTAATCTACAATTATGGCCAATTAATCCTAATCTCATACTAATTTTATCCAAGAGTCTAAGATATTAAATAAGCACAATTGGACCAAATTTGCATCTTATTCATGTTAGAAACCTCAATTTAAACATATAAAAACATACAAATATAAGGATTTGTCACTACTACTTCTTCGTCGCCTCCTACCATTTGCCGTCTTCGATTGGCATTAAAGAGGTGAAGCCTTGAGGTTGTGATTCTCAACTCTGCACTTCAATCAAGTGTTTTTTTTCATGTTCCAAACGGCACAGGATATTAGGAGTTTATATGTTATCTTATAAGTTAGATAAAGTAGTTTGGAGTAAAATCCAAGTAAATTAATTTATAAGTAATTTATTTAGCTTTCTTAACATTTTTTTAAAAAGTCAAATAGGTATATTTTTTTATCTTGAATAAACCAAGTA
The DNA here is from genome assembly GCA_037074515.1 of Mimosa bimucronata. Taxonomy (NCBI): domain Eukaryota; kingdom Viridiplantae; phylum Streptophyta; class Magnoliopsida; order Fabales; family Fabaceae; genus Mimosa; species Mimosa bimucronata. Next base: position 8,784,436 of record CM073443.1, on the reverse strand, counting down.
AAATCTGGCAATAAAAAAAAGAAAAAATTTATATTCATGCGTTACCATCAGTAAAAAGAAAATGAATAAATTGATAAAAAAAAAAGAAAATGAATATGGCAAGTGGAAGCCAGCTAGCCTCCCATGACCCCACGCTACTTCACAAAAGGCAGAGTTGCTGACAGCCTGACATAAGCTCCCCTCCCAGTCCTTCTCAGTCACTCCTTCCCATTTCCCATCACTAGTTCTCTTCTTTCACACATATCACGTTTTATTTTCCCTCTCACTCCTTCCCTAGTAATCCTTTCCAATCTCTCTCTCTCTCACACCTTCACTACCACTCTCCCATGGCCACCGCCATCACCGCCCCCTCGGCTGCCAACTACTACTTCTTCATCACCTCCTACCGTTTGTCGTCTTCGATTGGCATTAAAGAGGTGAAGCCTTGAGGTTGTGATTATCGACTCTGCACTTCAATCAAGTGTTTTTTTTCATGTTCCAAACGGCACAGGAAGGCCTTCTTTTAAACAAACTAGCCGGGCCGCTCCACCAGCCGAGTTGCATCAAACCGCTCGAATCAACCCATATATTCTTGGGTTGATTCCTTTAGCAGGTGAAGCCTGAATCGGCCCGCTCTCTCCCCAAGCCAAGCAGGGTATTTGAACCATGTCTGACAGAGTAAAACTTGAGGGACAAAAACCTCTTGTTTAAACTACAGGGACTAAAACCAAAATTGAGGTGTCCTGTGTTAGTCCACATAGGATGTCACATTCACGTATGATGTCATGTGATATTTGAGGTGTCCTGTGTTAGTCCACATGACAATTTTCATCAAAAGAAAATGTTAAGCTATTAGTCCACATGACAATTTTCATCAAAAGAAAATGTTAAGCTAACAGCAGATGGTTCATTAAAAAAAAAAAAAGTTAAGGATGGTTAAACCTAAATTTTAAAATGTTAAGGGCTATGTAACTGTTTCAAAGTGGGTTTTATAATTCAGCGAGTCTTAAAGAATTTAACCATTTAGGAAAATAATGAAAGAAAGATTTGAATTTAAACTTTGCAACTTTGAGGTTGAGGGGCTTCATGAATTTTTTTTCTATTATTTGTATTTTCCAAAAATATTTTTCCCACCTATTATTACCTTAGGCATCTCTTCATGTCAACTTGGCTTTTATAATGTCGGTATTCATTGCATAATATGCACTAATTACCTTTTCTTCACAAAATTCCATAATAATGCTTTTGGGGACTCAATTGAGAAGTGGACGCTAACGCCAAATTTTCTTATAATTAATTAAAGTTGCTCTATATAATCTATGTTTAATTAAGTCAAATTCCAATTACTTATTTTCAGGGAACTAAAGTTATCAACACCATACGTTCATACACACCTCCATTTGTGCAGCGTTGTGATTTTAGTGGCAATGGAATTTGTTGTTTCTGTTGCGAGTGATACAGTGAGCAAGTTAATAGAAAAAGCAACACTTCAAGCTCGTTACTCTTTCTGCTTCAACAAATATGTCAAAGAACTTGAAACAGAAAAAGAGAACTTGGAATCAAAAATACAAGTGGTTCTAGATCGTGCTAAAGATGCTAAGAAGAAAACTCACAAAGTTGTTAGTGAAGTTGAGAAGTGGTTGGAGGAAGCAGACTTTCTAATGGCAAAAGTGGTGGAGCTGCAAGAGAAAACAAAGAAAAGAAACAAGACATCTTGTATTAAGCATTGCCCAAATTTGATCAGTCATTATAATCTTGCAAAGCAGATTGAAGAGAAGACTAATGAAATTAAAAAGCACAATAAAGTTGAATTCTCAGAGTTTTCTAGACTTTCTACACTTGTAGGTATGGACTACTTTTCTTCACAAGATTTTGTGCACTTTGAGAGTAGAAAGGTAGCTTTTGATGGTCTTTTGAGGGCACTTCAGGATGATAAGATTTATAAGATAGGATTATATGGCATGGGGGGATCAGGGAAAACAACTTTGGTAACAAAAGTGGGCAAAGAAGCAGAGAAATTCTTTGACAAAGTACTCTTTGTGGTTGTGTCTAATACCTTTGATGTAAGAAAACTTCAGAGCAAGATTGCCAGCCAACTAGGTTTGGAGTTGAAAGAGGAAGAGACACTAGAGAGAGCTAAACGCTTGTTCATGAGATTGAGCTGTGGAGAAAAGTTATTGATTATTCTAGATGATGTATGGGAGAAGCTTAATTTTGTGGACATAGGAATTCCTACAACTAATAATCAAATGGTTTGCACTACTCTTATAACCACACGCAGTGTTCATGTATGTGAATTGATGAACTGTCAAAAGATAATTCTCTTGGAGGGTTTAAATGAGGAAGAGTCATGGACCTTGTTTCAAAAGCATGCTGGGTTGTTTAATGACCACGTTGATCCATTGAAGGATATAGCACAAGATATCACAAAAGAATGTGAAGGTTTACCTATTGCAATTGCTGCAGTAGCCTGTACTTTGAAGGGTAAACCTCGTGATGAGTGGCTTGAAGCATTGAAAACATTGAGAGATCCGAGTTGGATAGATATTGAAGAAGGTCTAAAAAGTATTTATCAATGTCTTTGATTGAGCTATGATAACTTGAAGGATGATGTGGCTCAATCAGTCTTGTTATTGTGTTCTGTGTATCCAGAAGATTATGCAATTGAAATTGGTGAATTGACCATAATTGGACTAGGGCTTGGTCTAGGTGGAGAGATTCCCTTATATCATCAGTGGGCAAGGACCCAAGTGGTCAATAAAGCCATAAAGAAGCTTATAGATTCTTGTTTATTGCTAAAACAAGATTTAGAAGGTGGTTACCACATCAAAATGCATGATATGATTCGTGATGTAGCCCTTTGGATTGCGAAAAAGGAGAATAAGTTGATTGTGGGACAGTTAAAAGATGATATGAAGATGAAGGACCATGCAATAAGATATTTATGGCAGGAAGAAGTTGATAAATGTTCAAGTAAGTTAAATTGTTCTGAACTTGAGTTTCTTTATATCTCCACATATTCTGAGTCTTGTGTGATTATACCAAAGGACTTTCTCAATGGTATGGAGAATCTTAGAGTTTTGATCGTTGAAAATCCTATTTGGCAACAAGAATATACAGCTCTTCGATTTCCCATTTCACTACACTTGATAAACAATTTGTGTTGCTTGAAGCTAAGTCGCTGGGAATTAGGCGATATTTCTTTTATAGGGAGATTTGAAAAACTTGAGTCTCTTACGATATGGCATTGTTCTTTTGATGAATTGCCGAAATGCATCATACAACAACAAAAATTGAGAATACTTGATTTGCGTGGCTGCAAAATTCAAAGGAATCCTTTTGATGTAATAGGAGGATGCTTACGATTGGGAGTGTTGTACTTTTATGGAAATAGTGGAACAGATTGGGAGGACCAAAATAAAAATAGTGCTGAATTTTTTGATAAAATTAGTACTACTACACCGGCATTAGAGAGCTATTTGATCCAATTTGGAAAACCAGGTGAAGAATTTTTTTACCGGAAGAATAATATGTATTGCAACTCTTTTGTTGCGAGAAGTTTATATATTGATGATTTTGAGAAATGCATTTCAATTGGAACAGCAAAGGATATGATGAGAAAGGCAAAAATTCTTTCTTTGAGGGGAATACCAAAAGATTGGAAAACTATAATCCCTGACTTGTGGCATTCATTAGGAGGAGGTATGAATGAGTTGACTTGTCTTGAACTTCATGATTCAGATGGGATAGAATGTGTGATAGCCCATACAAATAATCCAAGTCAAGTTGGATTCATCTCCAATTTGACTCATTTAACTCTTACAAAGGTGAAGCATTTGAAAACTTTGTATACTGGTCATCCTCCTCAAGGCCTTTTCGCAAACTTGGAGTCCCTTCATATACAAAGTTGTGATTCACTTGAGCATATACTTACAGAAGATGTGAAGGAAATAGTTGAGGGAAGTGAATATCAAAGTTATGGAAATGCATTCCCCAAATTGGAATGGCTTGTCACAAAGCACTGCAAGCAACTACAATACTTAATGCCTGTCTCTTTCGTTAAAACTCTTGTATGCCTTAAACTTTTACGGTTGCGTGGAAACAATGAATTGAGAAGTGTGTTTGGCCAATGTCTTAATGAAGGCCTGAGTACAAACAATCATCAAATAATTGCGCTTTCTGCCTTGCATAATCTTGCCCTCAAAGACTTGCCAAATATCACTAGTATCTGCCCTGAAAATTATTATCCAACATGGCCTTCTTTGAAATTATTGGAGTTGGAAAATTGTCCACTGTTAAATATCAAGTCTATCAATAATTGGATTGCATGTGATGGATTGAGACATGAGGACAATCAGATGGCTTCTGAGGTACTATTCCTTCATTTCTAATATTGTCAAATTATTCACATATTTCATCATTAGTCATATAAAAATCATGAAATCTACATATCAGCATGCATACTATCTACAACTTGTGATGGAAACTTCCTCTAGCAATATTGCTTTATATAATTACAACTTGTGCATCTATTCATATTCTATAAAATATAAATTTGTAAATTGTCTTTAACGGGTGGCATAGTAATTCTTAAACTTTAATTGTTTCATGTGATTTCTTTTTCAATTTTACAGGATCTACTGAAGGTGGTTGTGGCCCCATTAGAAACCATATGGAAGCTTTATCTCAAAAATGATACAGTAGAAGTTGTTTTTAATGTGGAAAAACTTCCTTTCAATAGACAACAAGTAATAAAATCGGGTTTATCTAGACTATCGTTACAGTGTTGACAAATCTCAGATTTGTATGGTTTTTATATGCCTAATTTGAGGAAATTAACATGATTGAGATGCAAGTTTGGTCTAATAATGCTTAATTGAATGTCTTAAACTCTCAATTGAAATAAGTGTAAAATTTGTATTAATTGGCCATAATTGTAGATTAATTTGTATGAATTGGTTTATAGGGCCATTTGATCCTTTTTCTCTCTTGTTTCTACTTGTAGGGTCATCCGATGACCAAATATGAAGGATTCCGGACGAAGAAGAAGGACACTTGAAAAGAGGAGAAATTGGGGCTAGAAGCTGAAATTTCAAGAAAAAAAGGGAAAATACAAGTTTCTGGATGAATTATAGAAACTACAGAAAAGGACCTCAAAATTCCCAAATTACAGAAAAGGACCTCGAAATTCCAAATTACAAAAAAGGAACCCGAAATTTCCAAATTACAGAAAAGTCCTGCCCAACAACATTCTTCACCATCACATTATCTTCTTCTTCATTCTCCACTCAACAACACCCACCATCCACTCAACAACCCCACTATCATTTATTCTCCACTCAACACCCACCATCCACTCAACAACCCCACTATCACTTATTTTATTCTACACACCACAACACTCATTCTCCACTCAACAACCCCACCATCATTTGTCTTTCATCACTCTCTATAAATACCATCTTCACCACCACCAAGCAACACACCTCTTCTTCATCCTCCTCTCTCTCTCTCTCAACTCTCTCATTCCACCTCCATCTCTCTTCCATTTATCCTTCCTCCACTCCATGTCTAATATTTTCTTCCACCTTGGTGTTGTTCTTCCCGTGGAGAGTAGCATTTAGGCTCCACCATTCTTGATGGTGGAAGCCAAGGGATGAGCTTGAAGCTTCAAAGGGGAGTTCTTGTTCTCCCACTCTCTCTTCCTTATGTTTAAGCATGTTTCTAGGATTCTAGTGCTTGTTTCTTCATTTGGTTGTAATTTTATTCCATATCTTTGTATGAGAGTGGTGGAAACAACTTGTCTTGTTTATTTTCTTTGTATGGATGCTTGACATTGCACCTATTGACTTGAGCATATGTTATTTGTATGGATTCATTGTTTAATCTATGTTTTCTTGTTAAAATCTTGTGCCAAGTGAGGATTCTTGCTTGGTGGATCATATGTCAAGTGTTTGTGTTTAGAAAGTAGCAAGTAAATTTACTAATTGCTTGAGTAACATTGGACTTCCATCTATTGGTTCCAATTTATTGGTTGGAATTCCATTAAGGAATTGGGATTGATAGATTAATCTTGTTGCAATACGGGATCCCGGTTGTAGGATCAAGAGTTCCTTGCGATTAATAGGTTTAATTAGTTTTGGATTTGTCAAATTGTATGAGTGGCATTAGACTTCAATTCTAAAGTCTTGGTTCATTATGTGGGATTCCAATAATGAATTGAAACCCTAGGATTAATTAAGTGGCAATTCGGGATTCCGGTTGTTGGATTAGGAGCCCCTTACAATTAGCAAATTCACCTTGATTTTGAGCTTAATCAACTTAGGTTAAATTAAGTAATGTGCGGGATTCCAGCATTAATTAAGCTAATCTAAGCCTAGCCTAGAGGGATTCCTCTAGGGTTCTTTTGAAAATCAACAAACAACTCCCTAAATATCTTTTGAAGCGATGAATCCTAAGGTTTCCATTTATCAAGAATGATTCCATTTTCATCCCCCTCCAAATCTCATTTTCATCTTGTTTTTATTTTACTTTTGAACATATCACACCTTTTGCATCTATTCCATCCAAAAACCAAATACAATATTTTTACTCGATTTTGTTAGTTTGCATCTTAGCTACTAGGTCATCTTTTGCGTTAGGCTCCTCAAGCGAACGACACCCGGGGGTTAGCTTCCACTACCCCCTTGGTTCTTATTTTCTTGAAGGGCGGACCCAAGGGCGCGCTACACGCACACACACTCGAAAGTGGTGCTCTTCAAGTGTCTACCCCAATTGAGGCATATATGGAGGGTTCCTGAAAATTCTTTACTCCTTCAACATCTTGAAACGTTACAACTAGTGAGTTGTGGAAATTTGAAACAAGTGTTCCCTTCATCCATGTTGAAAAGCCTCCCACAATTGACGGCTCTTTACATTGTTGACTGTAATGAGTTAGAGGAAATATTTGAAGATGTTGATCAAAATATTTCAAATTCTCATCAACTAATCTTACCAAGATTTTTTTGCATCTATATCAATCATTGCCATAAGTTGAAATGTGTATTCCCTAATAAGATTGTGATTCCAAACCTGAAGACACTGTTGATAGTAGATGCATCTGCACTAGAGCAAATATTTGGAGATGAACAAAATGACACAACTTTGGAGTATGTTCTACTTTGTAATCTTCACTCACTCACCTCAGTAGCTCCATCCATTGCTTTGCAAACTGTGAGATACATCATTGTGCAACAATGTCCTAAACTACCTCTCATCACTTCCACTGCAACTCCTGATGATTTAAGCAAACTGTTTAAAGGTACTTTTTAACTTGAATGTTATAATAGCATCATGAATATATATACATACACTAGTATTATATATACAATAATATGTATATATACATGCTCAATTAGATTTTGCATTTCCGACATTCTCGAAGTGCTTCAAGTTAAATATGTTGTTTTTTATATCTAGATATAATATTCAACATTCATGGTTTATATACTTCAAATAACATTACTTTTTGAATATGATATAATTTATTGGCATATGATTGCTAATTTAAATAATTTATTTGGGTTGGATCATAATTAATAGGTGATTTCATTGAGGGTTGCATGCCTTATTGGTTTTTGGAAGATATCATCGAATCCATGGATAATTTTGGCAAAGAAGCCACCCAAGAAATTGATTGCCAAGAAATTGAAGGTGAGGACAATTACCAGAAGTTGACAGCTTCACCAAACTTGATAGAGGTATGCAAATATCTTCAATCTCTTACTTTAATGCCAATAAAATCCTTTTTATCTTTTGGATTTGGTGCTGATCATGCTTAATTAATAAACATAATTAAGTACAGTATGATATATAGTGCAATTTGTTCAATCTCCTGACATACAGAGGAAAAGGTCAGAAGATCAAAGTGTAAACAAGCAAGACATGTTAGAGGAAAAGGTAATAGAAGCTAAGGCAATTTTTGTTCAATTAATAATGACTTAAAAGTTACATAATTTTTGTTCTTGTGTAGAGTGCTGAAGGGTGCACTACATCAGAGAATGTTCAGATAGTTACTTCATTAACTTCTTCAGAACCAGCAACCTCAACCACGGTTAGCCTCATTATTTTACACCTTGCACTTATATTGTTTTTTTTTTAAGCAAGCAGTCAACAATTATTCCTATAGATTCATCTCCTAAATGAGCCTCTTAAGTATTTGCAAATAAGTTCCTCCTTAAAACTAACCTGTTTGATTTTGACTATATGTTCATTGATTTATGCGCGCTCGCACACACATAAGGAGTTAGGTGAGTATAATTTCAAGCAAATAAGGACCAGAAAAAGTCACTGCAAAAACTGAAATTACAAAGAAAGTAAAAATGTGTAGAGAAAATGTCGGGGCAAACTTCAATTCACAACCAACTAATTAAAATACTAAATAAGTAAAACTCACTAGTTATATCTTATTTCTCCACAGGATGTTAAAGGAAGCTCTAAAGGTTCCCAGTCATCTAAGAATGCTGAGATAATTACCCCTTCCACTCATTCAACAAACACTGTTCCACGTGTAAGTTCTCTAACACTTTTCTTGGCCCAAATGTCACGATATCTTTTATGGGCACTTATACCGCATATGTGGGAGCCTAGTGAAATATATATACATATATATTTATATATAAATATTTGCTTCCTCCGTTCCTAAATATAAGATTCGGTTGACTTTTTTTTTGAGAAATTAAGGAAGCTAAATGAACCACTTAATCATAACGTATTTTGTGTATTGTTATATTATATGTTAGCTTTTAAGTTATATAAACTAGTTTAGAGAAAAATTTTGGCAAATCAATTTTTAAGTAATCTATTTACCTTTATTATAATTCTCCAAAAAAGTCAATTATGTTCTATATTTAAGAATGGAGGGAGTATATGGTTTTTAAAAAGAAATGTTAGTTGAGAAGGAGTTAAAAAATTCATATATAGCTTCGATCTATCCTAGTAGAATGGAATTATTGTTGTTGAAGCTTAGAATTCATGTTTTATTTTTCAAATCTACTTTTAATTATTAGGTTCAATGTCAAGTCATCCAAAGGGAGACAGATATGAATAAAGAGATGAAGGAAACTTCTATTTCAAATCTTCAAGAGTTGAAAGATGATGATCTAATTAGTTTACTTCAAAATATGGAGGATGAATATGGTGGTAAATCACCAATATTATCTGTCCTTACTATTGATACTGCCAAAAATGAGCTAGTTGCAAAGGCCCTTGCTGACTTGGAAGACTCATTGAAGAAGCCTCTTAAGGACATAGCAACCTCAGATGCCAATACTCTTTGGCTACAAACAGCTCTCAACTTCTTGTCTCGCCTTTCCTTGGAAGATGGAGCTCTGTCCCATAAAGTTATCGCTATAACAAAATCAATGCAAAAAGACTTGCCTAACATTCTGTCTTCTTTCAAGCAAGCATTTGCTAGTGTCAATAAATTTGCAGAGCTTGAAGAAAGAGATAAAAGCATGAACGACGAGCTAAGCCATCGAAAGGAGGTTGCCATTTCTCTTGTTTCCAAAATGTCTGAGGGGCAGAAGTTTATGGATGAAGCTCAAGAGAAGAAAGCAAGGCTGCAGGAACAGATCACTGGGTTGGAGAAAGAGATGACAGATTGTGAGGCTGAACTGTTGTCTCTTCAAAATCAAAAGAGGAAATATATTGCAGAAACTATAGAATTCAAGAAGGAGATTGAGATTGTGAGAAAAGAGAAGCCAGAGATGGTGGAAGATCAAAGAAATGCTCGGGAACAACTGTTTGAGGTTGATCATAAATGGTCAGTCCTAGGTAGCCAGTTTGAGCAGATCATTGCAAATAGAAATCTCTCTTAATGATTTTTTCCTTACTCTGAAAGACCAAATAAAGTTTGAGAGGCTTTGATACAATTGTTTGACTATTTACCTGTGGGACAAATACTTAAGGAATCCAATCGATAGCTTATGTAATGAGCTATCTACCTGAACTAAATTTCCCCACTTGATTTCTTGGATGTATAATATTCTGCGTTTGGAAGCTCATTTGACAGTGAATGATTCTGCAAGAAATGTTTGAATGTTTCCAAAAAATTGCTTCTATGAGAATCAAGTCCTATGATATGATCACTTGTGGGAAAATTGATGGAGGTGGGTGGTGTGAGCTAAGAATAGGAATAAGTCTCACCTCCAATATAAATTAATTAAATAAGTTAAATTTGCGTCAAATGAACTGATAAACTTGAATGGAAAATATAATACAAAAGTAATTTATAAACTTTTATCAAAACCCACCAAGGTAAAAGGAAAAAAAGGGATAATAATGTTTAAGTTGAAAGGCCATAGACAGTACCAACCCACCACCATCTGCATTATTAGGATGGCCCCTCTGTCTATGCATTGTCCTAACCAATTTAAGAGAAAAGAAATGAGATTAGAAGGCATAAACTATTTTGCATCACAAGGTTTCCTACACTTTGAGAATGTTGACAGTAAAGTTCGCCCTCCCAATTCTGTCTCGCAAGTCTTTTCTAGCTCTCAAACTTTGCACACTATTGATTTAGTAGAAGTATTAATTAAAAGTATAGTGGCTTCGGTATCAAAGCATTAAAAAAAGAAAGAGGCATTAGGAAAAAAATGGAACAAATCAAAGATAATGGTGGCAAGGGAATCGGTGGGTGGATCATGAAGAATTGATTAATGAAGGAAAAGGTTAGGCGTCGAACTCCAATCACGTATAAAAATATTACAAAGAACTAAAAGCATAATAACAGTGAATTTTAAAGGAAATTACATAATGACAATTGAAAAAAATGTTACTTGGTAATGACCTTGCATTGAATCTAGGGCCTTAATGATAATAAAGATTCTTCAAGTACTTTCTTAGTAATGTAACTAAACAGTTGTTCTTAATAAACTTTTACAAGTACATAAGAAATCCTAAATTAGCCCATATAATCATAAAAAACATATGATTGGAGGTTGATAAATTGTTATGAAATTCAAGTGTGACAAACGCTCCAATATTCCTCTCTTGCCTTGGTAAAGTTTCAATTTAGTCTTCAATAAATGATTTTAATTTGCTTAAACAAAACCATTCTGCACTGCTTCTTTCTATTCATGCTTCAAACTCTATCCTTTATCATTTTCTTCATTAACTCAAACTGTTTGCTTAGCTACAGGATCACCAAGTCAATTGAAAATACCCATAACACCATCACAATTGAACAAAACATTAAAAAAACAAAAGAAAAAGAAAAAAAGAAATTTGGTAATGACTTTGCATTGTTAGGGGCCTACCGATACTAAAGATTCTTCCATGCCGCGATGTATTAATGCTGGGTTTAGTATTATGTATATACACATCCTCTAATATATGCCAAAATTGATTATTAAAAGACTTTAATTAACCTCTCTCTTAACGTTTGTCTCATAAAATATGTTTGTGTTTTTGTGTTGTATGGTTTCTTTAACTTGTTCTTCTGACAAAACATCGTGATTCCAACAACTTCTTTTAAAATATTGGATTAAATTAACCAAAGCATAACTTTGAAGAGCATTGAATAAAAAACAGAGACTTGGTCTCACTTGTTCAAGTCTCTGTTCTGAGAAGAGAGAGAGAGAGAGAGAGATGGGGAGAGAGAAATACTATACTGAGATTTGGTTGCTTCATTTCAAGATCGAAGAAATTGAATTAAAGCTCAATACAGGTGATCTTGTGTATAATCTTTTATTACAGGCAGCTGTTTATTTTGGCCATTCAGTAGTAGTCCTGATTGTAACAGACACCTATCATGTTCCTTAGAATAAATATCTAGAGTTAATTACATAAAATTAATATGGTCTTTAAAGTTTAAATATATTTTGGTCACCCTTAAATATGATAAAAAAATAAACCGAAAAATTTATTTGTTTACAAAATTGATCTTGACTTAATATGAGAATTTTATTTTGATCATTCTAGAGCCTACTGTTCGCCCGCAAGAGTACGGATCGCACGTAGTATAAAAATATCGATCCCACGAGGACTATGGTTTAATCTAATGAAGTTAACTAATTTAATTATGTGTTTACTTAAGTTGAATAAAAATATTGCTTTGAACAAAAACAATAAGAAACAAACAAACAAACTTTGAAAACTTCTTTTAAGACGATGAGATCGAAACCTAGGATTTCTTATCCCCTCTATATGTCATGATTTCTACCAAATTACCATTTCTAATGGCTATCTAATACATTCAGTCTTCGTCTGAAATTCGAATGTGATCAGAAACGCTCTCTCGAGTCAAAAATCTTATCTTTATCTTTCAAAACCCTCACACTCTCATACTATTGGATTTATGAAAAATCGTGTTCAAAAGACTCTCACACTCTCATGCTATTGAATAAAAAAAAACACGTTTAAGCATCAATTTCACTCTAACGATATTAGGTTGACAGATGAATCTCTTCTCTGTCAACAAAGAGTTTTCTCTCTAATATGCTTTTACCTAAATTCTACAATAAAACACCCTCTCTCAAGCGATGAATCATTAAACAAGTAAAGTGTTAATCAGGCACTTTTTAAAATATAAGCAAGGTAAAAACAAAACTGAATTGTATTAAACAACCAACAGAAAAGAAATTAACAAAATCAATCCATATAGAGGTTCAAAGAAACCCTAGTCTAACGTTTAGCTACACATAATTGAAAGGAATTCAAATATATGAAGTCTATTCATAATTACAACTACTAAACAAGATGAATGAATAAGAAGAACAAAGAAGAACCCTATAGAAGCCTCCCGGATTTGCGCCGTAAGACTTCTTTAAAGCCCTAATCTGATATTTCTCTCTGCACCGTTCGTTTCTCTCTCTCAATTTCGTCCCAAATGCAGTCCTCCCTCAATTATACGTCTTCTTGGTCTTAAAAAGCCCTAATTTTCGAATATGATATCCAAAATCTATAATATGATTTTTCTCTGGTCGCCTCGGCACCCTGTTCAAGTGGCCGAGGCGTCCTGGGTCGCTTGGGTCGCCTCAGCACCCTGTTATGGTGGCCGAGGCGTCCTGGGTCATCTTAGGTCGCATCAACACCCTGTTCTGGTGGCCGAGGCGTCTTATCCAACATGCTTCCTTTTACTCTGATTTCCGCTCCGTTTGTCCCTCCTTCTTTATGCTACAAAAGAGGGAGAAAATTTGTAAATTTATCTATTCATTACACCAAACGGAGTATCACAATTTATCATAACAATTATACAAATAAATATATTAATTTCAAACAAAACATGGATAATTGTTTGATAAATATGCTTAGAAAACAATAAATTCCTATCGGTTAACACCTACATATCCTTCTGTGAGGAACCAAGTACTCCATGTAGTTTAAAAAAGATGTGTGTCATTTGGTGGCTGTTTTTTTTTTAAGAAAAATCAATTTAATTCATCTAAGAAAATTGTTTTTATTTATTTACAGTTTTTAATTTATCAAAAACAATTCTTTTCTTTTAAGAAAGACTTTGGTGGAAACCGGCTTATGTGTGTGATTAAGAGCGTTACTCCTCTTTATTTTCTATTGGCCATGGTGTAAGGAGTACGGAATTAAAAATTCTGTTCTTTTACTGCAGTTGGGTTTCATTTTTCTTTCCTTTCTTTTTCTGGTGCAAAATTTGGTTAGTTAAAGTGAGACCTTTATTAGTTGTTTTGGTTATTATATTTTGAAGAAGACAGATTGAAATTTGATTCTCCTTGGATTAAATTGATTATTAGTAAAAGTTGGAGTTTGAAAAGCTTATTATAGTATTTATTGGCGTTTAGATATTGTTGGGCTGGAGGTTAGAAGAATGAAAAGTTTGATCATATTGTATGATTGTGATTGCACTCAAGGTGTTTGTTAAAATACTCAAGAGAAGAATTTTATTGGAATGTCGTTACAAGTTGTAGATAGATAAGATTTATGTTATAGTAAAGAAAAAGGGAAATTGAATGTCGTTATTTTGATCATAAGCTGGATTTAGGTAAGAAATTTATCTTAGAAAGCCATAGGATACTTGAGCATGGATAGTTGTTGGTAGTTATGAAGAAGTTGGTTAACGAGAAGAGAATTTTGAATTGAAATAAAGCTGCCCAGCCACCAAGCTTCATGTAGAAACTGAAAAAAAGGGGTAGATGCTACTTGAATATCTATATATAAATATAGTTGATGTGTGGAGACAGAAGTGTGAATCAGATCAAGTATGGTGCGAAGCTTAAATTATGAGTGATTGTAGAGTTCAAGATAAAGATTAATAAAAAGAATAAGGTCAAATTTGATTGAATGAAACATTTTGGATATTCTTATATAAAACTTTAATTGGAATGTTAATGTTTTCTTTTGAGGTAGAGTTGGAGATTAAGAAGAAATAATTTGGAAGCAACCAATAAGGAGTAAGTAGTGTGATATTTGGAAGCATAACGAGTGAGTGAATAACATGCCATTTAAATTTTCAGATTTGATTATTACTTGTTATATTTTATTTAAATTTGTCCAATCTGTTAAGTAAAATGTCATCAAGGTTAGTTTGACCAGATCATGTCTTTTAATTGTTGACTCCAAATATTTAGATAGAAAAAGTATTTTATATGATGTTATCGATTCTTCTTCCTTTTGATTATATTGAACACTCATGCATGGAATTGTTTGAAATTTCAGAGTTATCATTTAGGAATTCTCATACTAAAGTGATTTTATATTTTGTAATATTTTGTGAAATACTATGAATCGAGAACGAGTTTTGTTCGGTTGAAAGTAATTTAATTCCATGCATGCTTGAAAATGGTTTTGACATTCATGGGCACAGTACTAACACTTGATATTTGTGGGCTTCGTTCTCACATTTGTTAATCATGGGTTTTATACCTATGCTTGTTTCGTGGACTCGTAATGTGCTTGGTTAGTTACCCTCGTGGACTATGTGTCCATGTTTGGTTTTGTGACTTTAAGCTGCGTTTGATTACTTACCCTCATGGATTGTGTATTTACGCTTGTCCATTCTGTTTAAGTCCTACGAGAGATATATGAGATTCAAAGTTTTTAAAATTGTTTTAATTTAAGAGACTATTTACTAAGTATTTGGTCTTACTCCTATAATGACCTTTCATGTTGCCTTATTGACGATTATATAATTATATGATCTAGAAGACTATAAGTATAATTTATTGTTATTGTTGTTAGTATTGTTATTCAAAATGAAAACTGTTTAAATTAGGTCCTTTCAATATTTCATTAATTTCTATGAATGGGATAATATTCACCAGAAAGATTGTTTTTGTCACAGATCACTATGTTACTCTTGCAGGCCACTGAAGGTATATACTGACATATGAAGTTTAAGCCTCATGCTGAGAACTCCTTGTAAATGTAAAATTTAAGACTGTGTATTTATTTATTTAGTAATTTTTGTAACTTACATGCTCAATGTATGCTATAAGTAGGATCCTTGCCTTATACTTGTTTTATATATCGAGGGCTTTGGAGTTGAGCTCTTTTATGACAATACTATGTCAATTTTGATATAGTAGAGCTTAGGAGAGATTTATTAATTACGCTTTGCCAAAATTGATTTAGAAAGATTACAATTCACTTATATTCATTTGCTTTACCGTACATAAGTGTAAATATGTATAGATGTAAATGTGAAAAAATATGTATATTTAAGGCTCAAGGGACACGGGTATTCTCATGTTCCGGGCTAGTCACATCTTGATTTTCTGGGTGTGACATTTAGAGCATCTTATCATTCTTTACCTGCTCTAATTTTAGTTGTTTCATGAGTTAAGGTAATGAAACTCTGCCCGACGTCTGAGCCAAAGAAGGTGGTGAGTCAAGGGCTAATGAGTCAGTTCGAAGTTAACTCGAGGCCAGACCGGTAGGCAATAAAAAAAATCATTTAGATTCTCATCATGCCATCAAATGTTAAATAATAATTCACTACCTTTAATCACTAACAAAATGATTATGTACTTATTCGACATTCTTTATAAATTATTTGACGTATTGACATTATAGCATCAATCCATATATAATGACATCGAAATCAGTAATCAATAAATATCTTTCATAGAAAGATATCAAAATAGATAAATGATTACAAAATATTATAGTCCTCTAATCACTAAACTAACAGTTATTAGTACTAAAATTATCATTAATTTCAACCAACATGGCCTTGTAAAATCCACACATACACACACACGTGCACAAATTAAAAAAAAAATGGAGCAACCAAGCAATCTACCCAGTTACCCGGGTTGCACCAAGTAAGCCGAGTTAAGCCTGGGTTGCTAGGATCCTGGGTTAGTGCCATGACCAAACCAGTTGCATGTTAAGTTACTGGGTTCTAAGATGACTCAGCCGAGTCGGTCCTTATAGATTACCATGGTTTCAGGTATCAAGACCATAAAGAACTTTCTACCTTACTTCTTTCCTAATTTTTCTATTTCTTTGTTATGTACAACATTTATTCCTAAATATAAGACATGTTTATCTAATTTGATTAAATTAAAGATGTTAGTCACGTTAAGTAAAATTATATAATATTACTTAAATCACCCAACCACATTCCCTTATTCCTTCCCTCCTTCTCTTGCTTGTTTGTAATTGTGGAGCATTAATAGGGATAACTTAGGAAAAATGTAAGAAAAATAGAAATATGTCTCATATTTAAGAACAAACTTACTTCTTCAAATAAATCCTATATTTAAGAACAAAGGGAGTATATTTAAACTTTACCTTGCCTTTTATTACAATTAAATGATTTCAGATGTATTTAAAATCTACTGAGTACTCCCATTAAATTGGAATACCGACTAAGACTTTGACTCAGTTATACGGTAGATGCACCAAGAAGGGAGAAGATCAGACACAGACATTTTGGTAGTTATTCTCGTCGTTATAATTAAAACTAATTTCCACATAAACCACATCTCATATATCATTCACGGGAAGTTATAATTATTTGAATCTATATCATAAAGGAAAAACTACCATAGTATCTCACAATTCTCCTTATTTGTACAACAATCCCACTTTAATTGGGTTTGACCCTGAATCCACCAAAAGTGGACTGGATATTTTCCTACAACAACGATGATTGATCTTTTTCCATGAGAAATCCTAAAATATGGAAACAATAAGAGGCTGAGCTAAGGTCTACTTTTATCAATCTTAGGATAAGTGAATATATTACTCTTATGATCTAAATATAAGATATATTTATTTAATTTGAGTGTATAAAATAAGCAAATTAAACTACTTAATTATTACATCACATAAGCCCTAAAAGACACATTTAGGACCAAATGTGAAAAAGACTCGCATATTTTATTGAAAAATTCTCATCCACTTGTTTGCTAAAAAAAAATGATTGTGCCATGAAAACGTGATATAATTGCAATCCACACGTTCATAAATATAGGATCTAGTTTTTTTTTTTAAAAAAAAAAAAAATCCTAAGAAAGCAAAATAAGGTACTTATAAATTGATGTGCCTAAATTTTTTCTCTAAACTAGTTTATTTGACTTATAAGCTACCCCCTTCAGTCCTTATTATAAGAGCCCGAAATTTAAATTGATTTGATCCAAAATATAAGAGCTCACCCTGCATTCTCTTATCATTTAATACATTTTTTTTCCTAATTTGCCCTTAAATCTCTTTTCTATTTATTAATGTTCATATTTCTCTCTCTTAATAGACTTATTATAAATAAAAGTAATATTAGAAAAAGATGTATATTCCAGAAACATTTAATTACTTTCATATATTTTCTTAAGAAGCCCGATTTGACGGCTGAGTTCTTATAAATAGGACCGGAGGGAGTAACATATAATTTAATAATATAAAAATTTGTTATGATTAAATGGCTCATTTTGCTTCTTGAATCTCTCCAAAAAAAAAGTCAGCTGAGTCTTATATCTATGAACGGATAAAGCACATAATATTGTGAATGAACTTATAAACATAAACACCCAGAAGAAACCTTTGCCAGTTTTCATTTTCATGACAGCGTTCAAACTTCAAAGAGGCTGCATCTAGACGTAGGCACATGTACATGAAGACGGAGAAGAGGCCAAGAACTCTAGAATAAAAAAAGACATCTGTTTCTGTTTTTCAACTCCAGAATCCATCAATCAACAGCTTATCAATACTCCAGAAAGATATATGTTTATGCTTTCAATCAGATTTTATGTGATTTACTTGTATGCATTCTATAAGGTTTGATTCCGGCCCAATTCTGTGACTTTCTAGGAGAGATTATTCCCATCGATTTTGAAGCTGCTTCATCATTGATCGATAAAAAACCAAATCTTGCTTCTAAAACTTCCAGGAATACAAACAAGGTGGGGTTTTTAGGTGCTCTTCTTCTTTCCACATTGGGAGGTAGAGAATGTGGCAACTGGAGTGTAGCGGAGGAAGAAGATGGTAATGAAGGAGGGAAACGGTGTAACAGATAAATCATTAAGAGAACTCACCCCCCAAAAGCTCAACAATGAACCTAACACTATGATGCTTTACTTAACCTCCTACCGGTCCAACCTTTCTCTGATAGAATGGCTTTTAATCAAAGAACCATTGTAACCAATAAAAGTCCTAGAGAGAACCACATCTTTAAAGCCTATTTTTGGGTTTGGGATACCTAAAGCCTTATAAGGCTCCCCTTTCAAGGAAACCTTCAGAGCCTGGAACTCACGACATATGATGAAGATGGTCTTTAAGGCAAAACAAACCAACATATAAATGGAGAATGGTTGTAAACTTATAATTGATCCCTGCTTTTTTTATTTGAACTTTAACTTGTCTCATGTTTGATTTCTTTTGGTAATAAAAGGACAATGTCAAAATGCAAAGTATAGACAGAAATCATATTCATTATAATGTAACTAATACATGGGGAATAACAAGGATCACCATAAAAAAATCATTACAGAAACTTCAAAATATAAACTAATCAAGTAAATGTGGTAGGAAAAAAATTACCCCCTCAAATTAAGGGTTACAATAATGTCAATATCATTCATAGCATGGAATCAGAATTCATACCAATGATAGTCCAGCCATATCACCTTAAGAATATCAGCACAACAGGACTTTAAACGCAGCAGTAGACTCCTTTCCTGTGCTCCAAAGAGCTCTCTAATAATAATACATCATCTTTAGAGTGCTACCCAAGTGGCTTTCTCAAGAGCAATACAATACCAATAAATCAATAAACAAATTTGTATAATTCCCCTTTGTAGATTTTATCAGGAAAAAAATTGCCATACGTTCTACAATGACTCATACTAGAGTAGTAACTGTTTCCAAGTGAAAAGAAACTCATACCAGAGTTCACTGATAAGAATTGCTCAACCTTCATTTCCCAGTCTCCACACACACACACACACATTATATCTATATTAATAACTACCTTTCAAATTATGAAAGGATCAAATTTCATGTATTGTAAGATGAAAGATGAACATGTGTTTGTAATTTATCACACCCGGAAGGTAGTAAGTAGCAATCCATCATTCATCAAAAGTTTTACAACTTAGGTTATTAGAAGTAGTCCAAAACACCACCCTCTATCCTACTATAGAAAATAATATCACCAGGCAACCAAATTCCACCAATGTTTTCAAACACTGGATGAGATGAAGGCTCTTCATTGTAGATATTTCCAACTGATACAACACTTTCACTATAATTGAAAATAGCTGAAAATGTGGGAACAGTAAATTTTATTATTTCATAAGTATCAGGATTTAACAACGATATAAGAGATACCAATTTGGAGTCCACCACAGGTCCAGTAGGCATTTCACGAACTTTACAGACAATATGATTCCTCCAAATACTAAGTGGAAGCATACACATTGAAAATGTTGCTACAGTATATATCTTAGTCCAACTCCACAACTCTCCGGATGCATTTGTACGCTCCTCCATCACCCACAGATCAATCAAAGAAGATGGACAAACATCTCTAATTTTAGCATGAGAAAGCAATGCAACCTTGTTATCATACGAAGCAGGTTTAGGCCTTAATTGGTTCAAATCAGGCCATGGAATCCATGTAAATACCTCTGTTGCTATGTCAAATGAAAGTATGAGATCATACCCCTTAATTGGTTCAAATCAGGCCATGGAATCCATGTAAATACCTCTATTGCTATGTCAAATGAAAGTATGAGATCATACCCCTCCTTCTCCTTCAAACCTGCCTTTGTTGCATGCCAAAATAACACTCCATTAGTGGAGAGAGATTCAGAAGAATAATGTATTACATCTTCTAAGTCAAATTCTATTTTGTTCCATGACCCTTCTAAGTCAAATTCTATTTTGTTCCATGACCCTTTTCTTAATGAATACACTTCCACTTGTTCATAAACTTTATAAGCAAAAAACCGCACTATCTTGCAATCATTAACAAATGTACTAAACCCAAATCCTGAAATCCATTTACCCTCGAATTCCTTAATACCAGTTCTAATCGGAACAGGTCTAACCTCTCTAGTAGCTGGATTCCACAATAAAAAATAGGGAGGAGTACTCTTAATCCATGAACAGAGTAAGCCATTGCTAGAACTAACGATCCGTACACAAGAAAGGCGATCAATTATGAAAGGGGTGTCAAATTCACGGATTTGCATATCACACCCGAAAGAAAATAAGTTGCATGGAATGTCACGTTCGATTAGAAGGGTAGGGTTTTGAAGACTTGTGTGGTGGAAGTGATCTGAGATGAAAGATGTTGCTTTGATGTAATTTTTCCAATCTTTGGATACACATTGAAATCGGATTAGGGATTTTACCGGAAGCCGCTTGAGAATGTTGGCCATGATTTCTTGAGGAAGAAATGGTAGCTCGCCATCTTTTAGCATCTGCTTCATCGTGCTCGGCTGAGAAGAAGAAGAAAACGCTCAGAGGATAAGCATAACGTAGTTCCATCCAGGGGGGTAAGCATAACGTAAGCTTGCCTTTTTCTCTTTATTTTTCTGCGAAAGAAAAAAAACTAGCCTTTTTCAATTGCTTTTTTTGTTATTTATTTAAGAGTTAATATCATCTTTTATGTTTATTCAAAGTTATTTTGGTTTTGCTACTTAAAATTTGAAACAAGTGTTTTTCTTTTCTTTAATTAAAGGAGCAAAAGCAAACGGTTTGAAACAAGTGGTTTTGATTGGGTAAGTTTACTCTGTCTAAAACCTTTGGTCTTTTTAAATTAAAAAGATTTAAAGTTGGGTTAATGTTTGTGATCACTAGGGCTGTTCAAAAAGTTCCTGTTCTAGTTATCCCAGTCCTGTCCCAGACTTGTCGGGACCGGAATTTTCCGGGACCAACGGGATCCGGTACCGAGATCAACGGTACTAGGGTCAAATTGAAACCGGGACGGTACCGGGATATGGTCACATATCTGGGATTCCCTGTCACGTCCCGGTACCATAAGTATAATTACTTATTTAATATTTTTCCTATTTCAACATGCATTTATTCCTTTATTTTTTTCAATTAATTAATTAAGTCCCTACCCAAATATTATTTTTTCCTCTTTCTTCACAAGATCATCTAATTATATTGATGATTAATTGATTCAATCATTTAAAGTTTAATATTTAACCTTCTAAGAGGCACACCTCTTTTTTCTTTTCCATTGTTCCACAATCCTTAACGAAGAAGAAGGATCAAATAAGTAGGGAATGGCTGAAATGTTGGCTATTGCTTTGAATTTCTTTTTTTTTTCTGAACAATGATGTTGCTTTGAATTTGAATGTTTAAATTTTCATTATAGATTTATGGTTGTTGTCTTGTTTCACTATAATATTTTGGAGACTTTATAAGTAGTTAAAAATGATTTGTTGGACTGAATGATTATTGAATGATTAATCTTTTTTTACACATAAATATATATATGTGATATTAAAAAATTAATTATATTATATTATTAGTAACTAAAGTAAAAACATACATAGGTGCTTCATTTTTTTTTTCTTGATAAAGCAGATTGTGTCAAAGAGAATCGGAACGTCCCGTTCTTGGTCCATGCCCCGGTCTCGTCCCGATGGGTCCAGGACCCGTTCAGTACTGGTACCAAGACCGGGACACAAATGACGTCCCGGCCTTCTAATTATCCCTCAAATCAAATCAAGAAATGAAATTCATGTTATAAATTGTGAATGATATAAATTGAAGAAATATAATAAAAAAAATAAAAAAAATCACAATTTGATTGATAATCTCTTCTCATTTATGATGATTGGTTCTATCGTTTTATTCATCATTGTGATGAGAGAAAGAAAAGGGGAAAAAAGTTGGAAATGACCAGTTAATGTTGATTGCATTGGATAGGAAACATCATTATAAAGGGAAAATTTAAAAAAAATAAAAAAGTTAAAATAAATATAATAATTTGATGTTAATTGATGACAGAATGAAGATGATATATTGAGTTATCAAAGGGAAATATAATAAAAACACAAATAGGAAAAAAATCTAGATTGATTGGGTCTTAGAATATGAAAGAAAATTTTTATGAGTTGGATTTAAACAAATTAAAAAACTTGGTTGTATTTAATAAAAAGAAAATGTAGGATAAAATATTAAAAAAATTGATTAAAATCTTTTTGACTCTAATCCTCTAAATTGTTTTAAATCCAATTCAAAACTTTTTCATCTCCAGAACTCGTACCAAATAGCCGTCAATTATGTAAAGTTAAAGTACGTAAGTCTTCTCCTTATAAATAAATACTCCCTTGCTCAACTTTTCCAAACGTAAGTTTTAATTTCCACCTTCCTTTAATTTTATCATTTAGTATAACTCCTAATGCATATCTTAAGATATCAATAATCCTTGTTTTCAAAAATGTATCCTACAAAATTTAGTTCAAGATGCACCCATATTTTTGAACCAACAAATGAAGACACCATGAGCAATGGCAAGGACAATTTCTTTAGAGCGTGTGCAGACAAGGATTTGTTGGAGAGCTTCTCTTTCTATTCGGGTGGACAAGATAAACAAAGGGCCGGAGTTGATAGAGGAGAAGATTGGTACAAACTAGAAGTGGATGGCTCAGTTCTACAGGATGGTCGAAGTGGATGTGGTGGCGTCCTAAAAAACATGAACAAAGAATGGGTATGTGGCTTCAAAGAATGGGTATGTGGCTTCAGTTGTAAATTGATAGGAGTTCCTCCTACTATTGCAAAGTTGTTAGCAATCATCCTAGGCCTAAACCTTTGTCAAAGGAGAGGGATTGCAAAGACTGAAATTTACACAGACTCAATAGAAGCTATAAACTTCATTCAACGTGTGCACACACCAAATCACCACTAGTGCAAAATACCTCATTTGGTGACTGGTAAAAATGACCTTTCGCTAATGCATGTGAGCAGTAGTAGAATAGACAGTAGCGGTAAGTTGACGCCTACGGTGACTGTTCATCTACTGTGACGTAAGCGCCCACTTACCGCTACTCTTAATTCTAACACAGCAATAGTGAAAAACCATTTTTAATAGTCACCGTAAGGTCTTTTTTTTAAAAAAAATCCAAAATTAACTACTCTATTACATTTTATTGATATAAAATTATTACACTCACTAATAGCCAAAAGCGAAAAAATGAAACATAAAAAGCCTATACAATCATAAGCCACAAAAAGACAAACACATAGAGATACAAGAAGCAAAAAAACAACGAAGACAAGACTTACAACTATATGTAAAGGAAAACAAAAAATGATGAACCATAAGGTATGGTAAATAATTATGGTGACTGTTCTTTGTTTGAACAGACACCATAACATTATGCACAATACACTACTACAAAATAGGGTTTTCACGTCACAAATTTCGGGCTTTTCACGTCACTTTTTCAGGGGACGTTAATTCAAGTGACGTGGAAAACTGAACTTTTAATGTCACACATAAAACTAACGTGGAAAGTCAGGCTTTTCACATCACAAATTACAAAAAATGTGACGTTGTTTCTCCAAAATTAGATGTTTGTGATGATGCGGATATACGAGAGGATCAGAGAAACCACGTCACAAATTACCAATTTGTGACGTGGTTTCGTGAAACCATATCACTAATTATATAATTGGTAACATGAAAAGTCTAATTTTTTAAAAAAAAAAATATAGGGCAATTTTTTGTATTGGAATCACCCATAATACAAGAAAATGCTTCCAGAATTAAAAAAAAAATAGGGCAATTTTTTGGATTGGAATCATCCACAATTCCAAAAAAAACAATGCCCCTGCATGAACATTTGAATTAAAATAGGATAGTTATTATTCACAACTATGAAACTATAACATAAGAAATATACATTTATTACAAGAGTGAGAGAGCAATACAAAAGCAACATCTCATATATGTCCATTACAAGTGTCATTACACCATATAATAACATTAACAAAGCAAAAATACTATGAAATTTATACAAATTAAGTTTAAATAAAGTAAAAAATCTGTCCAACTGATACTCCCTATCAAATAAATCATTAGCCTTAATATTTTACCGGTATGCTCCCTAACAGATGAATTGCAGCAAAAGTACCTACAACGACAAAGAGACAAATTTGAGTGTTGGACAAGAAGATAACATCTCAACATCTCTCTTTCAATTAACACAACACCAAAAATATATCAGTCATGAAATCAAATGCTAAATATTTTTAAAACCTAAAAGCAACTCAATCATTTATTTTTTTTAAGAATCCAGTTAAGCTAGTACAAAAAGGACCTAGAGTTATCTAACAAAGAAACATGCAGACCTTGTAGCATCACCACAAAATTGAACAATGTAAAAGTATAAGGCCCTCATTTAATATGAGAATCCCCAGATAGTGATAGAAGGTATAAATGAAAAAACATATAAAGAATTGGTAAATATTACTTAAATTTGAACCACCTATTCATATGTTCCATTGAGAATTGAATTGGAAATACTGGACACTAAACTCGCATCTTTTTTTTTTGGACTGGAACTAAACTCACAATCAAAATAAAACATATCATAATCAATATAATTTTATGAGGCTGTAGTGAAATCATACGTGTCTCCAATCTATGATTGAAAATATTATGACAAGATCAGTATTAATATGTGCCTTATAAGCCAAAGGTTCATAAAAGCAAATAATTTTAATCAATCTCTAAAGTAGAAAAAAAGGCTGTTAGAAATTTACTGTTTACCATTCTGTTAAGCAAAACAATTACAACATCTATACTCAATTTGGCATCTGCCCAGGTAACGAATGGAACAATAGAAATTGCTCATCCCATACAAAAAACAGAGAGGAAGAATTTTGTATGGGAAATCGAAGCTAAAATTAGAAAAAGGGAAGAATCTGATAGCCAAATTGAAAAAGTCATATCATACTCAAATTTCAGGCATCATAAAGAAGCAGACCCAAAAGGGATTAATTGAATTTCAAAAACCCATCATCACTACAAGCTTTGAAACGCTAAACCAACAAAACAAATAACACAAAAGCAAACTCCATTAATCACAAAACCACAAACTCCCTAACTCAAAATTATTACCAACCAAACTCCCTCTTCCTTTTCCTTGTAACCACCGGCCAGAACAACCAAAAAGGGAAGAAAAATTGAACATTTAACAATCTAATATTAAACAACCATAAGCAGGCAACTTCAATTCACATCCCAAAGTAAGACAAAACATCCTTATCAATTTATACTCCCTGGCTGAGCAGAGAAAACAGAGAAACAAGAAGGAAACGAAAATTTCATACTCAAGCAAGTTTACCAATTCTTATGCTTAAAACATTAACACAACAGAGGGAAAAATAGAAATCGATCAGCACTGAGTTCTCGCTTCAGAACATGAGAAAACACAATCACCATATTTAAAATTTCTAGAATTTCATATGTCCCATTGAGACCATTTATATGTAGAACAAGGGAACACAACTCCCACGCAAAACTGAAATAGCAATTTAAAGTCCATCAATCAGCTACTACCAACTTTTTAGTCATTTAACAGACCCAACCAGACAAACAGAGAAATTCCTACAGATTCAAAAATCATCATTTACAACCACAAGCAACCATTATGTAACACCTAAATTTTTACTACTATATTATAGCATTTTAATTTATTTATAACCACTTTTTAATTCCAGAAGCCCAAAAATACGAAAAATTTAAAACTTTTTCTTTCCAAAGTATTAAATCAAATTTCCTTTTCTTTCAAATAGGATTTTCTGACAAAATTGGAATATCTTTAAACTTGCAATAAAATAGTGTGGTTATTAAAACAATTAAAATAACTCGAATTATAATGCTTGGGGAATTAAACCCCTTACACTATAGTTAAATATTCCCTAGATTATGTTTTATTTATCTATTTACACTTCTCTTATCATAATAATATATTGGCGGGTTATCTCGGTTGATAACCCTCTTACATGTGTATGTAGCTCTATAATTCATTAAGGACATATATACATATACATTAACTACTAGACAAGCTTCAAGCTTGTCTTAATTATTTAAACATACCATATACACAGGTAAGTAGGTTCTTAAAGTAATTACCTACAGGGTACAAGACAAAGCAGGCATTCTTGCCCCTTCATACTACCTTACTTATTTCCCAGCTAGCTACTCCCATTCTGCTATACTGAAAACGTTTTGGAAAACAATGAGATTAGAAATCTCAATAGCAGTTTATTCCATATCATGTGTGCACTTATATATATATACATATACATCAATTTCATAAATCTGTGCATATAATGAAAGCATATATCCCTTTTAAACCAATACCTGCAGGATTTTCCAATTATAGCCTTCACGGCTACTCAATAACCCTCACGGTTATAGGAATTATAGCCCTCACGGCTACTCGATAACCCTCACGGTTATAGGAATTGGAGTATTCCATAAATATCATCAATATCATAACAAGAATAATGCTCATTTATTGCAACAGATTTTACAAAATTATATATAGAAATTTATATTATGAATTAAACTACAACCTGGATACCAGAGCTATTTCCTGAACCAGATCCTTTACTTTCCACTGTCTTGGTGAACTCATACCAATATCAAAGCCTATCTACACATCATATTATAATAAGAGTAAGTTAATATATGTATTTCTATATTTATACTATGCGTCTCTCTCAAGTCCTAAAATGCTTGTGACTACCCCATTATTTATATCTATGAATCATTATAATTTGCTATAACTATTTTGACTATGTAAGATTAAAAAGATCACTTGTAATTACTTTACTCCAATTAGTATTTCTTATTCTCAATGTTTGACTAATAATTTTGATGGGTACTGACAGTGGCAGCTATCAGCCCAGCATGTTGGACACCCCAGGGGCCCATATGAGCTCACCCCGGTATTGGCAAGCCCAACTCAGGTACTGTAGGGAGGCCCAAGGCCCTCTCGGTACCACGCGTCCCCACGCTGCAGCGTGCCTAGGCAGAGGCATCGAAACTAGTCAAATGCTTGCCCAGAGGGATCGAGGTCGAGACCTCCCACTTTATAGGCACCTTAAGTGCCTCGCTTATCACCAATTGACTGTCAATTGGTGATAAGCGAGGCACTTAAGGTGCCTATAAAGTGGGAGGTCTCGACCTCGATCCCTCTGGGCAAGCATTTGACTAGTTTCGATGCCTCTGCCCAGGCACGCTGCAGCGTGGGGACGCGTGGTACCGAGAGGGCCTTGGGCCTCCCTACAGTACCTGAGTTGGGCTTGCCAATACCGGGGTGAGCTCATATGGGCCCCTGGGGTGTCCAACATGCTGGGCTGATAGCTGCCACTGTCAGTACCCATCAAAAAGGCGCTTTTTGGGGGAAGCACAACAGTATACTATGCTCCCCGAATGGGCCCCCGCTGCCACGGTACTGGGCCCCACATTACAGGAGATCCAATGCCCCTCTCGGTGGCCACGTCCCCACGCTGCAGCCCTGGTGGGATTCGAAGTCGAGACCTCTGGGATATCACCCCCCTAAGGGGATGGCCTTTACCACTTGACCTGCACGAGGTCTCGACTTCGATCCCTCTGGGCAAGCATTTGACTAGTTTCGATGCCTCTGCCCAGGCACGCTGCAGCGTGGGGACGTGGCCACCGAGAGGGGCATTGGACCTCGTGTAATGTGGGGCCCAGTACCGTGGCAGCGGGGGCCCATTCGGGGAGTATAGTATATCGCTGTGCTTCCCCCAAAAAGCGCCTTTTTGATGGGTACTGACATTGGCAGCTATCAGCCCAGCATGTTGGACACCCCAGGGGCCCATATGAGCTCACCCCGGTGTTGGCAAGCCCAACTCAGGTATTGTAGGGAGGCCCAAGGCCCTCTCGGTACCACGCGTCCCCACGCTGCAGCGTGCCTGGGCAGAGTGTTCGCACCGCAAGTGCACGGGTCGCGCCAAGTAATAAAGTGATAAGAAAGTATCGTTCCCACAGGGATTTGTTTACAAACTTGATCAAACAGAAGGCTTAGTGAGTTGAATTAAGTTGAGCAAAAGCAATTTTTGATTTGAAGATTTGAACATGTAAAGATTAATGCTGAAATTATATTTCTAATAAAAAGTAGGTCACAAAAGGTTATGAATTTAAAGAGATGATTTAGAAAATACTTGTCAAATACAATAAAGAAGGCCTAGGGTTACTTATCCCCATTTAACTTCATGAATTAGAAAATTCCTTTCCTTTTAGCATTTTAATGAACCAATGTGTGAGTTCAAGGTTCAATTTCATTTGAAAAAGCTTTCTCAAGTCAAAATCAAATTTGTACTCACATTAATTGCACAATTTCTTGTTGCAATTAATGTTAGTCATAAATGCTTCACCAACCTCAAATGAACAATGTTAGGTTGGTAATTATATCTCTATATTACCAACTAACCATCCATTTAACACTATAAACTTCAAGTCTAACATGATTTTCTCCAAGTTCTAAAACAAAACACACTCTCTCAAGTCACATTTCGTTTAACAAGTCAAGTGGTGATCAAGCACTTGTATAAATAAGAGTAAGATGAAAATCCACACATAAAAATTCATTCAATGCAACCAAGAAAGGAAATACAGAGTTCAATCCATCAAATGGTTCAATGTAACCCTAGAGAAAGGGTTTAGTTACACATGAGAAGATGGAAAACGAAAATGGAAATTAAAAGAAGATACATTACAGAAAAATAGAGAGGAAGGAGGAAGGAAGGAACCCCAAAATTTGTGAACTTGAATCTCTTCAATGTTCTCCAACTTTCCTTGCACTTCTCCACTCTCTCCCGCAGCTCCAGAGTGTCCAGAAATGAGCCCTAGGTCCGTTCTTTTCATTATGGCTCGAAACTTCCTATTTATACACCCAAATTTTCGCTGACAGAATGCAAAAACGCATAGCTGCATTTTTAATGCCCTCGCCGTGGCCCTTGCTGTGGAGCTGCCACGGCGAGGGACAGAGGCAACACCAGAATTTTTTTTGTCTCACTGTGGC
Source organism: Mimosa bimucronata (assembly GCA_037074515.1). Lineage (NCBI taxonomy): Eukaryota > Viridiplantae > Streptophyta > Magnoliopsida > Fabales > Fabaceae > Mimosa > Mimosa bimucronata. Next base: position 8,754,980 of record CM073443.1, on the reverse strand, counting down.
CCTCGCCGTGGGAGAGCCACGGCGAGGGTCAGAATGATGCCCATTGTGATAAGCCTCACCGTGGCCCTTGCTGTGAAGGGGCCACGGCGAGGACCAGAAATGAACCTTAATATTGCCCTTTTGATTCTGATTCCTTTTCTCCGCCTTTGTTACTTCAGGGTCTTTCTTCTGCTTAAAATGAACCACCTTTTCCTATACAAGAAAAAGGGTTGATAAGTTTTACACAATTCACTCATAAAATATTCTTTAAGCTCCAAAATTTGATAGCAATGAAATGTTTCTTTTATTTTCTTTTTCTATGAGTGTTAGTATAATTTTCAAAGTTAAACTTTCAAGAATCTGTGCAAATGTGGGAAGAAATATGATGAAATGCTATGAATTTTGGGAGCTTATCACTCCCTCAAACTTAAGTTCTTGCTTGTCCTCAAGCAATTTTTCTAGCATTCCATGAAATTGACCACATACTTGCTCTACTCCGGTTGAAACGTTTGTTCTCATATGTTACTATATTCCCTTTGATTGATAGAAAATATAAACTATATGCAATGATGAATGCTTCATGACATTAAAATCAAGCCTTTCAAAGATCCTTCGAGCTAATTTGTGTATGTTGGAATTAAAAGAGTATTTGTCCGGATTTTATTCTAGTAAATTGCAATACTCTAATTCATGTGCAGGTGCTCACTTTTCAAATTTTGTCCATCTTTTTCTTCACTCCTCTCCATTCATAACTTACATCACATGGTCTCAAAATCAAGGGGTCTTTTAAGCTTGTAACTTGGCCATGGTTAAGGGTATTTGAAATGAAAGGGAATATGGATATATATATACAAAATCCTCGAGATAATGGAAATTTTTTTTAGCTTCTTAGATTCTCCACTTTCTTCTTTCTTAATTTGAGCCAATTTGGTTACGTCCACCAAGCCTTTTTGAACATTTTTCTTTTCTTCTTCTTCTCTTTTTTTTTCTATATACATATATATATATATATATTTTTTAAGGCTTGGTCTACACAAAATTTTTTTTTTTATCCACTTCCATTTTGCATCGCTCATACTCAACCATTTCCATTATCTCAAAGCAGGGTAATTTCATGGTTTTTCGGGCTTAAAGGTTAGGATGTTAAGTGGATTTTGCAAGAATAAAGCATTGGTTTTTCTTTTAAGCTCAAAAATTGGGATCAAATGAGATAGATATTATCAAGGTCAGCTTGAAAGGTTCAATCGCATTTAAAGAATTGCCCCTATCATTTTTCAAAATTCATATGAAATTTGCTATAAATGTTGAAGTTTTTCCAAAAAAAGATTTCTGAAATTATTAAGTGAAAACAATCACATAATTCAGTTTACCACAAATTTCCTTCATAAAGTCCCTCAAATAAACTTTAACTCCACTTGTGCTCATTTTTACTCAAAGAAACTAATAAAAGACATGCTTTAATATCACGATTCATTACATACGAGGCATACATGTCTAATTCTTCTACCTATCATCAAGTCAAGCAACTAGTTCCAATCATTGAACTTTCATACCATTTTCAAGTAAGTTTATAGTCAATTCATCACCTATTATTTACAACTTAAAACATCACAAGGCAATAACTTCAGTTTGGCAATGAAATTTCACACATTTATCATTTTCCTCCCCCAAACTTAAACTCATCAGTGTCCTCACTGTGAAACAAGTCAAAAGAAAGGTAAAATAAACACAAAATCACAGGTATCCAAAATAAGGGGCTCTCAGTAGCCTCTAAAACAGCTAGATTAATCTAGCAACAACTCCCAAGTCAATCAAGTGCCAACAACACAACCAAAAGACCTAAAGGAAAAACTAAACAAAATAAACAAAGCAAATACAGATCAGTCGTCAGTCCAAGAGCTGTCTTCATCTTCTTCTTGTTCAGATTCATTCTCCTCCTCAACAACCTGAGTAACAGGTGCCTTGCCTGTTATGGACAATGTCCGCTGCCTTGTCTCTTCAGACCCTTTTTTTCGAATTTCGTCATTGTCATCAGCCAACCCAAAATGACGTACCAAAAAAAAGTGTAAAAATGCACCCTATCTGACATGTAATGAATGCATTTGACATTTCCTAATTTATCACAAACATTCCACATCAATCACACCTCAATTTATCATTAAAAAGTCATGCACTCCACAATAAGCACAATCATCAAAGATCAAATTCAGCACAATTGCAAACAGCTTAAGAACTGATCAAAATTAGTTCTCAGTTTTTGTTCTGAATGTACTCCCCTTTGTAGACCCTACTCTTGTCTTTCACATTCCCAAAATGCAATTCCTCCATTTCCATGTGTAATCCAAGCTCTTAGGAGAGACCTTTCTTCCTACAGAAAGGAAAAATCAAGGATAAATCTACTAATATAAAAGATATGGTGTAAAAAAAAATCAAAATAAAGCAATTTAATTTCAAGAACTTGGGTTGCCTCCCAAGAAGCGCTTAGTTTAACGTCATCCAGCCCGACTCTTCATTCTTTCATTCTGTCCCCAAATGCAAGGTGGCCACTTGGCGCTCCACATGTCCGCCCCAGTAATGTTTCAACCTGTGACCATTCACTTTGAATCTTTCTCCCTCAACATTTTCAAGCTCCACAGCTCCAGAATTGAAGGCTTGAACCACATTGAATGGTCCTGACCAACGGGATTTCAGCTTTCCCGGGAAGAGTTTGAGTTTGGAGTTGTACAACAGCACTCTTTGACCAGGTTCAAAAGTTTTAGGGAGAATCTTCTTGTCGTGGTACCTCTTAGTATTTTCTTTGTAAAGCTTGGCATTCTCATATGCACTAAGACGGAATTCTTCCATTTCATTAAGTTGAAGAAGTCTCTTTTCACCAACAGCTTCAAAATCAAAGTTGAGCTTTTTAATAGCCCAATATGCGCCATGTTCAAGCTCCAATGGCAAATGACATGCCTTCCCATAGACTAATCTGTACAGAGACATTCCAATGGGAGTTTTGTAAGCAGTTCTATAAGCCCAGAGTGCATCATCAAGCTTTGTAGACCAATCCTTTCTTGTAGCACCTACCACCTTCTCAAGGATATTCTTGATCTCCCGATTGGAAATTTCAGCTTGCCCATTAGTTTGTGGGTGGTATGCTAATGCTATTTTGTGCTTCACTCCATATTTCCTCATCAAAGCTTGGAATTGATGGTTGCAAAAATGAGATCCACCATCACTAATGATCGCTCTTGGAGTCCCAAAGCGAGTGAAAATGTGCTTCTTCAAGAATTTTAGCACAGTCTTCGCATCACTATTTTCACAAGCAATGGCTTCAACCCACTTAGACACAAAGTCAACTGCTACCAAAATGTACTCATTGTTGAAGGACTTGGGAAATGGTCCCATGAAATCTATCCCCCAAACATCAAAGAGTTCAACCTCCAACATATTCGTTAAGGGCATTTCATTCCTTCTTGAGATGTTTCCAACTTTTTGGCACCGATCACATTGGAGCACAAAAGCATATGCATCTTTGAACAAAGTTGGCCAATAAAAACCACTTTGAAGGACTTTTGCAGCTGTCTTCTCCCCTCCAAAATGTCCCCCATAATCAGATGAATGACAACCCTTCAGAATCTCTTGTTATTCATTTTCTGGAACACACCTTCGAATCATCTGATCCGCACATCTGTGAAACAAGTAGGGTTCTTCCCAAAAATAGAATTTAGCCTCGTGCAGAAACTTCTTTTGCTGGTGGTATTTCAGTTCCGGTGGCATCACACCACAAACCAAGTAGTTCACTAAGTCTGCGTACCATGGAGTCAAGGAAACCTCAATAGAAAATAGTTGCTCATCCAGAAAGGAAGTGTTGATTTCTTGAATAGATCCTTGTTGAGCTTCAGCACTCAACCTTGATAAGTGATCCGCTACTTGATTTTCGGTTCCTTTCCTATCAAAAATTTCCAAATGGAATTCTTGCAGCAAAAGCACCCATCGAATCAATCGTGCTTTGGAGTCTTTCTTACTGAAAAGATATTTAAGAGCTGAGTGATCTGTGTGAATGGTCACTTTAGTCCCCACAATATATGCCCGGAACTTCTCACATGCAAACACCACTGCTAGCAACTCTTTCTCAGTTGTGGTGTAATTGAGTTGGGCATCATCAAGGGTTTTACTAGCATAGTAAATGGGATGGAAACGCTTAGCCTTTTTTTGACCAAGAGCGGCGCCCACAGCATAATCACTCGCGTCCGCCATAATGATGAATGGCAAACTCCAATCCGGTGTTACTAGGATCGGTGCAGACACTAGCCTCTTTTTCAACTCTTCAAAAGCTTTCAAACACATCTCATCAAATTTGAACTCTACATCCTTCTCAAGCAAATTGCATAAAGGCTTAGCAATCTTAGAAAAGTCTTTGATAAACCGGCGGTAGAACCCCGCATGACCTAAGAAACTTCTAATGCCTTTAACATTTGTTGGTGGTGGCAACTGCTCAATGATGGATATTTTTGCTTTGTCAACTTCTAACCCTTGCTTTGAAACACGATGGCCCAAAACAATGCCTTCTTGCACCATGAAGTGACATTTCTCCCAATTGAGGATGAGATTGGTTTCCTCTCATCTTCGCAAAACAGCAGCGAGATGATCCAGGCAGCTATCAAATGAATGCCCAAACACCGAGAAGTCATCCATGAATACCTCAATAGTCTTCTCGATCATGTCAGAGAAGATGGACATCATGCATCTTTGGAATGTGGCAGGAGCATTGCACAACCCAAAAGGCATCCTCTTGAATGCAAAGGTGCCATAGGGACAAGTGAATGTTGTCTTCTCTTGATCTTCTGGAGTGATTGCAATCTGATTATATCCTGAATACCCGTCAAGGAAGCAAAAGAATTCTTGACCGGCCAATTTGTCTAACATCTGATCAATAAAGGGTAATGGAAAGTGATCCTTTCTTGTGGCTTCATTCAACTTCCTATAATCCATGCACACTCTCCATCCCGTCACAGTTCGAGTCGGAATCAATTCATTATGGGTGTTAGCCACTACAGTCATACTGCCCTTTTTGGGGACGCATTGGACTGGGCTCACCCAAGAACTGTCAGAGATAGGATATATAATACCAGCAGAGAGCCATTTTAAAATCTCCTTCTTTACCACTTCTTTCATGATAAGATTCAACCTCCTTTGATGCTCAATAGAGGTTTTATTATCATCCTCTAAAAGGATCTTATGCATGCAAATAGAAGGGCTTATCCCCTTGATGTCAGCTATAGACCATCCAATCGCACTCTTATGTTCCCTTAAAACTCTTAAAAGCTTCTCCTCTTGTACCTGGGATAAATCGGCAGAGATTATCACTGGCAAGGTAGTAGAATTCCCAAGATAAGCATACTTGAGGTGAGGAGGTAGTGGTTTCAATTCCAATGTTGGCGGCTCTTCAATTGATGGCTTCAAAGGAGAGCTTAATGCTTCAGACACATCTAAGGGTTCAGCAGGCCTGAATCTTGTATGGTTATAAGTCTCCACAGCACATAGTTCCCTTAGTTCTTCATCCTGAATTTCTTCAACATTTTTCTCTCCAACTAGCAGAGCTTCCAATAGATCTTTGATCAAAGATGCATAAAACTCTTCTTGATAAACAGAATCAAGAGTATCCACGAAAGAGCATTGGGGAGAATCATCTAAGAACTTCAACGCTTTAGTCATGTTGAAACTTACTTTTTCATCATTGACTCTCAATGTAATTTCACCCTTTTCCACATCAATAAGGGTTCTAGCAGTAGCCAGGAATAGTCTTCCAAGAATGATCGGGATATTCCAATCCACCTCACAATCAAGAACTATAAAATCCGCTGGAAAGATGAATTTATCTACCTTTACTAACACATCTTCAATAACACCTCGAGGACGAGACACGCTCCTATCAGCAAGTAACAATGTTACAGTTGTGGGTCTTGCATCTCCTAAACCCAATTGGTTAAATACAGCGGAAGGCATCAGATTTACACTTGCCCCCAGATCACAAAGAGCTTTTCCTTCAAAATTCTTCCCAATGTTGCAAGGAATGTAGAAACTTCCTGGATCTTTCAACTTTGGTGGGAGTTTCTTCTGTAGGATGGCACTGCAATCTTCAGTCAGAGCAACTGTTTCAAATTCATTAAACCGCCTTTTCTTAGCCAACACATCCTTTAAAAACTTTGCATATTTGGGCATTTGTTCAAGTGCCTCTGCAAAAGGGATATTGACATGTAACTGCTTGAACATTTCAAGAAACTTCTTAAATTGACCATCTTCTTCTTTCTTTTTGAAACGTTGAGGGAACGGAAGTGGAGGCATATAGGCTGGAGGGTCATTTGACTTGGATTTTGCATCATTCACCTTCTCTTTAGCCACACCATCAATAGGTTTTTCAACTGGCCTAGACTTCTTGTTATTGTTCTCTTCGACAATAATTTCCTCTTCAACTTTGTCTTCCTCATCAAGATCAACATCCTCAGGGACTTCGTTCCTCTTGTCAGTAGATTGAGGCACATTAAGCAATTGCCTCCCACTTCGCAAATTTACAGCCTTACACTCCTCCTTACTATCCCTTTTTGGATTAGGAATAGTGTCACTTGGAAGATTACTTCTTACCATTGCATTTACTTGTGAGGCCAACTGCCCCATTTGCACTTCAAGACTTTTTATCGCTGTCTCATGTAGAGCAAATGTGGATTTGGTTTCGGCCCTTTGAGCATCTTGGCCGGCTATAATCTGAGCAAACATCTTTTCCATTTTGCTTTCTTCCTCCTTGACAGGAGCTTGTCTAAGTTGAGCTTGAAAACCAGGAGGATGAGAAGGTTTGGTACCCGATGAGGAGGGGTGATTCGGCGATTGTCCTTGATTCCATGAGAAATTAGGATGATTTCTCCACCCTGGATTATAAGTCTGTGAATACGGGTTGTTATGGGGGTTTTGAAACTTGCCCATATAATTGACAGACTCTGGAGCCATGTAGAGAGGACATTGGTCCGGCATATGAACATCATTACATTGGTCACACACAATTGGGGTGGTATGAACAGCATGAATACCTTGAGATTTACCTCTGAGCATCTGGGATTCTATTACATCAAATCTCTTGTTCAAAGCAGAGATAATAGTTGCAAGTTGTGAAGAGGAAGGAGCATCTTCCTTAGGAGTTGTTAATGGTTGTGAAGTTCTCCGATCAGTGCCTTGAGAGTTATTAGCAGATATTTGATCTAACAGTCGACACACTTCATTAATTGGGACATTTCTATACCCTCCATTTGTCATAGAATCAACCATTGCCTTAGATTGAGCATTAAGGCGAGTGCAGAATGTTTGGACTATCACCCATTTTTCTACCCCAAGATTAGGGCAATTCTTCATCAATGATTTATACCTCTCCCATGCTGCATAGAGATGCTCATCAGGATGTTGTGTAAAGCTTAGAAATGCATCTCTGGCTTCTACAAACTTGTCGTCAGAGAAAAATCTAGCTCTAAATTTGGCTTCAAGATCAGCCCAAGAAGTGATAGATCCCTCTGGTAAATTGTCGAACCATTCTCTTGCTTTGTCTTGCAGAGAACACGGAAACAACCTAAGTCGAAGAACATCATCAGGCACACCATTTTGCTTGAATGAATTACACACTTCCAAGAAGTACTTCAAGTGCTTGTTGCAATCTTCATTATAATTTCCATGGATCAATCCATGCAACTGAAGCATTGTAATCATCACCGGTTTAATCTCAAAATTATGAGCTTGCATTTCAGGCATTCGGATGCAGGATTGAGTGCCTCTCATATTCCCGCTAGCAAAGTCATTGACAGTGGCCCGGTCATTCTCATCATCAGCCATGATTTCAGGTTCAGTTTCTACTTCGTCGTCAAATAACTCAAATCCTTCAAGGATTACTTCCAAACGACCAGACTCCAAGCTTTGCATAGGCCGAAATGGAACCTACAAGAAGCACTACCAAGCAAGTATCAAACTAAACAAAAGAGATAATAAACAGGAAAAGAAATGGAAAGAACAATAATTACACGCTCAGGCGAAATTAACAACCAAGCCTAAGATTGACCAAAGGATTTGTTACCAAATCCCCGGCAACGGCGCCAAAAACTTGTTCGCACCGCAAGTGCACGGGTCACGCCAAGTAATAAAGTGATAAGAAAGTATCGTTCCCACAGGGATTTGTTTACAAACTTGATCAAACAGAAGGCTTAGTGAGTTGAATTAAGTTGAGCAAAAGCAAGTTTTGATTTGAAGATTTGAACATGTAAAGATTAATGCTGAAATTATATTTCTAATAAAAAGTAGGTCACAAAAGGTTATGAATTTAAAGAGATGATTTAGAAAATACTTGTCAAATACAATAAAGAAAGCCTAGGGTTACTTATCCCCATTTAGCTTCATGAATTAGAAAATTCCTTTCCTTTTAGCATTTTAATGAACCAATGTGTGAGTTCAAGGTTCAATTTCATTTGAAAAAGCTTTCTCAAGTCAAAATCAAATTTGTACTCACATTAATTGCACAATTTCTTGTTGCAATTAATGTTAGTCATAAATGCTTCACCAACCTCAAATGAACAATGTTAGGTTGGTAATTATATCTCTATATTACCAACTAACCATCCATTTAACACTATAAACTTCAAGTCTAACATGATTTTCTCCAAGTTCTAAAACAAAACACACTCTCTCAAGTCACATTTCGTTTAACAAGTCAAGTGGTGATCAAGCACTTGTATAAATAAGAGTAAGATGAAAATCCACACATAAAAATTCATTCAATGCAACCAAGAAAGGAAATACAGAGTTCAATCCATCAAATGGTTCAATGTAACCCTAGAGAAAGGGTTTAGTTACACATGAGAAGATGGAAAACTAAAATGGAAATTAAAAGAAGATACATTACAGAAAATAGAGAGGAAGGAGGAAGGAAGGAACCCCAAAATTTGTGAACTTGAATCTCTTCAATGTTCTCCAACTTTCCTTGCACTTCTCCACTATCTCCCGCAGCTCCAGAGTGTCCAGAAATGAGCCCTAGGTCCGTTCTTTTCATTATGGCTCGAAACTTCCTATTTATACACCCAAATTTTCGCTGACAGAATGCAAAAACGCATAGCTGCATTTTTAATGCCCTCGCCGTGGCCCTTGCTGTGGAGCTGCCACGGCGAGGGACAGAGGCAACACCAGAATTTTTTTTGTCTCGCCGTGGGAGAGCCACGGCGAGGGTCAGAATGATGCCCATTGTGATAAGCCTCGCCGTGGCCCTTGCTGTGAAGGGGCCACGGCGAGGACCAGAAATGAACCTTAATATTGCCCTTTTGATTCTGATTCCTTTTCTCCGCCTTTGTTACTTCAGGGTCTTTCTTCTGCTTAAAATGAACCACCTTTTCCTATACAAGAAAAAGGGTTGATAAGGTTTACACAATTCACTCATAAAATATTCTTTAAGCTCCAAAATTTGATAGCAATGAAATGTTTCTTTTATTTTCTTTTTCTATGAGTGTTAGTATAATTTTCAAAGTTAAACTTTCAAGAATCTGTGCAAATGTGGGAAGAAATATGATGAAATGCTATGAATTTTGGGAGCTTATCACAGAGGCATCGAAACTAGTCAAATGCTTGCCCAGAGGGATCGAAGTCGAGACCTCCCACTTTATAGGCACCTTAAGTGCCTCGCTTATCACCAATTGACCTGTGCAGGTCAAGTGGTGATAAGCGAGGCACTTAAGGTGCCTATAAAGTGGGAGGTCTCGACTTCGATCCCTCTGGGCAAGCATTTGACTAGTTTCGATGCCTCTGCCCAGGCACGCTGCAGCGTGGGGACGCGTGGTACCGAGAGGGCCTTGGGCCTCCCTACAATACCTGAGTTGGGCTTGCCAATACCGGGGTGAGCTCATATGGGCCCCTGGGGTGTCCAACATGCTGGGCTGATAGCTGCCACTGTCAGTACCCATCATTCGCGTATATGATCATTCTGAATCTTATCCTTTCTTTTGTGACCACACATCCATCTCAACATCCTCATTTCAGCTACCCCTATTTTATGTTCATGCTGACCCTTCAAAGCCCAACATTCACTACCATATAATATTGCTGGTCTTATAGCAGTGCGATAAAACTTCCCTTTTACCTTATGGGGTACTTTTCTATCGCAGAGAACTCCAGTAGCTTTCCTCCAATTACACCACCCAGCTTGAATTCTATGATTGACATCGTCATCAATTTCACCATCTTGTCTTATAATTGATCCCAAATACGTAAATTTTGTCATTTGAGGGATTGTTTGCTCTCCCAGTTTAACCTCCAAATCACCTCTAAGTTGTCTATTTGCAAAATTGCAATGCATATATTCTGTCTTACTCCTACTTAAACAGAAACCCTTCAACTCCAGTGTGTTTCTCCATATCTCTAATTTATCATTAATCTCCTCTCTTGATTCGGCCAGAAGGACTATATCATTAGCAAAAAGCATGCACTTAGGGACCTCTTCTTCTATAGAAAAGATATAGATTCAAATTTAATAGATCTACTTTAGGTGATTACTACGAACAACCTCCTTCAATATGAACTAGTACAGGTTCAAACGTTGATGGATCAGGTCCTTATTGAATAACTTTTGGAGCCAAAAGTTATAACTTTATCCCCAAGCAATTCTGAGTGATGATCCTAGGCTCAAGGGAGAGGTCCGGTACGCAGCAACAACGAAGCACAAATAGTGAAAAACGGTGGCTTGAGAGAGTGTAGGCAACGGGGCGGTGGAGTCTGGCTCTGATACTAATTGATGTAGAACAAGGAGATTAAAGAGTAAAGAAGAAGAATAGAAGAAGAGAAGAAAGAAAAGATAGAGATAGAATATAAGGAGAGAACAAAAAAGAGAGAACGGGAAACCCAATATTTTATTCAATAGACAGAAACGTATAAAGTAGATAGTTGAGCTCTAATTTATAGAGCTCAACCAAACCTTAAAAGAAAAATCGAGAAGCTAATAATAATTAAAATATTGAAATAATAAAATAATCAAACAAGGGAAATTGCAGATCTAAAAATCCTAACAACTTTTTAGAAACTAAAAGAAAACAATAAAATTCAAATTTCATATCTAAATCCTAAAAACTTTTTAAATTAAACAATTACATTAATAATATTAAAATCAAATCTTGTAATCTTTAAATCTGGAGGGAATCTTCCTTATCCGTTGATGATTCCCATCATTTAGGGTTAAGACTATCGCGCTTGTTGAACATCGATTCTATTTGCCCTCCCTGCGGCGTGACGTTGCTCGTATCCTATCACAATGTCATATTTGTCAAACATCCAAATCTAAGAAACAAAATACTGGTTTGTACGCTCCTTTACCAGTCCTTACTGCACTGTGGAAGAACCTTAGTATGGATTTTGTCTTAGGTCTGCCTAGGACTGTTCGACAACAAACTCACTATTGTACCAAGATTTGCTCAAGGAGCGGGATCAAGCAGGCCAGTTTGTGGCTAAGTACAATAGTGTAGATGACATTTCACAGGTTTTGTACTTGCGTGATTCCTGTTTCCTGTTTTGTCTGCCTTGAATCATTATTTCACAGGTCTTGATAAGTCATGTAATAATGACAGGTTTTCTTGTTCGTTTTATTAGAATGTGTCTCACATTCTAAATTTTCTCCTAGTTGTACAATAGTTAGAAGATAGTAGTTTTAGCATATGAATATTATTCTTATGTTTTAGGAATTGTATGGGATGTTGCTTTTGTATGGCTTTCTCATTGCTGTAATGGACATATATTTCTTATGTTGCAGTTTCTTATTTTAATTCTAATGTTCATATAAAGGTTTTTTTTAATTACAGGTGATTCCAATCCAAAAAATTGCCTTTATATTTTAATTCAAATGTTCATATAGGGGCATTTTTTGAATTGTGAGTTATTCCAATACAAAAAATGCCCTTTTTTAATAAAAAAAATAGACTTCCAATGTCCCTTATTAGCTAATAAGGGACTTGAAAAATCCAACTTAGACTTTTCACGTCCCTTATTAGCTATAATAAGGGATGTGGAAAATCGAGGCTGGACTTTCAATGTCTCTTGTTAGCTTTTAAGGGACGTGGAGAGTCTAGACCACATGGAAAATCTGAACTTTCCACGTCCCCTTTATTATAAAGTAAGTGATGTGGAAAGTCCGGCTATAGACTTTGAGAGGGGGCCTTTGTGGGACTATTGAAGTCTCTTTTTTGTATAATTTGTGACGTGAAAACTCTGACGTTCCACATCCATTATTTATAGGGATGTTAAAAGTCTATTTTTCCATATCACTTGTTTTAACGTCCCATATAAAAGTAATGTGAAAACCCCAAAATAACGGACATAAAACCCTTTTCCTGTAGTAGTTTTGCCATTGATAGAGTTCGAAGCACTAACATGATCTTTGAACATCTTCCCCTTACTTATCGGCATTGAAGGAAGAAAACGGAGAACGGAGAATTTTCCACTTGGCCTGTCCTTACTCATCAGCGGTGAGCTCATACATAAAAGAGTTTGAAGAAAATGGAAATAGTGTAAATTAGAGAGGGACAAAGGATAGCTTTGTTACTTGAAAAAGCGGTCTTAAAACTCTTGAGTTCGAATTATTATGAGCCCACAGAATTTCCCTAATACTTCTTTGGTCATAAAAATCATAAAAACTAAGAAGTGGTAGTTAAGTTATGTATATAAAAATTGGTGTAGTCTTCCTATTTTACCATCATCCCATTTATATAAACATAAATCTCTCTTTTCTCCTCCCTATGCATTTATCGCTCATTATTTAGTATCAAAGGGTAAAAATAGAAATTAATATTAATAATCCTGAAAATATCTTAAAAATATGGATAAAGAAATCCATCTATGCTACCAACAAAGGTTGGTCAAGTTGGTAAAGGAGTTGTATGTTCGAATCCTGCCGATGTGAGGACCTTATTGGTCAAGTTATATTGGGGGGCGATTTGTAAGAATCATTCATAGCTACTACTACTGTTAGAATTATTCATAGCTAAATCCATTTATATAACCATAAAGTTGTAGGTTCGAATCCTGCCGATGTGAGGACCTTATTGGTGGGCGATTTGTAAGTATCTTTCTAGTTATGGGTTATTCTAACTTAACTAGTGGTCTCAAGCCCCCCCCAAAAAAATGGTGTGCCTACATTCCCATATAATAGATTAATTGGTCACTAGTAGTGCCATATACCGGTAGAAAAATAAAAAAAATCATGATGCATCAAAGAAGGAAAAAAAGAAAATTCATAGTCATCTTCATAATATCTCAAGGTAAAGTAAATTTTACTTTCACCAAAACCAAAAACAATTTTATAAAGGAAAAAGGAAGTACTTCTTACACACAAATTCGTCAAGAAAGATATGTAGAAAATAAAGGTAATCGCTAAGCATTTAAATCAACTGGCTGTGGGTTGTTCTATCTTAACCAGTAGTATTGAGTTCAAGCCTTAAGTATACAGCCGTGATAATTACTTTAAGGTAGCGATGTTTCCCTACTGTAGGCCTACATTCCCACGAATCGGATTAGTTGGTTGTTAATAGCGCCAGATACCCTTGGATAAATCCAAAATGAAAATAAGGGTATGCACTTACTGAATTAGATTACATCTATAATCTTTTAAATTCAAAACTTACTTTGGCCGGGCCTTCATTCACCCTCTCCCACGTTTTCTCTTCTTTATGTCTTCTCCCATTTGAAGAAAAACCAACATTACGTGAAGAATGAAAAATAATGCCCCGTTTGTTATAATAGAAGAACTTTTTATGGAAGTGGAAATGGAAAGGGAAGTAGAATCAGAAGATGAGATGGAAGCTGAAGTGAGTTTAAAAGACTGTTTGGTATGCCTATAGAAGGGGGCTATTACTTTTAATTAATATATGCATATACATTTTAAAATTACCGAAATACCCTTCAATGAGAAAAAAGGTTTCATCATCTTCCTCAAAAAATCATATCTTCATCATCACTATCCATCTCATGAATTGAACTTGGTGAATAAATTCATCCAAAATTCCAAATTACAACCTATAACAATTCATCAAAAACAAATTAATTCCATAATAAAGAAATAAAAAATTGTCACATTGAAGCAGCCTTTTCTTTGAAGCATTTTCAATGAATCCAAGTAGAACCTCAACATGGGGAAATTTCGGTCAATAATAGACTATTATTTGAACTTATTCTACATATTGAAGGTTTGGAACCCAGATCTCATTGTAGAAAATTGAAAATCAAAGAAGTAATCCCAGCACATTTTAGAACCCATAATCCAAATCGAAAATGGAGGAATCTCGCGAGCTTGCTGCGGATCTGGAAGGGAGCTCATATGAATCTGGAATGCAGGTCACATGAATTTAGCAGAGAACTTGATATTTTTAAAACACAGATGATGGTGATGATTTTTAAAACATGGATGACGGTGATATTGTATACAAATGACCGTGATTTAGTAGCGAATGACGGTGATGATTCTGAAGGTCAGCAGAACGGTAGCAATATCACTGTTGTACCCTCATCACTGGTCCCCCCACCTTCACAGCCATACTTGCTACCTTCACTTACCACCACCTCTATATCTCAGGGTAAGATGGTCTATATATTTTTAGTTCCATGGAACTGAACTAGTTCAATCGGTGGGGGGTTGGAACTGAGTTCCATCGATTTTGATGGAACTGAGATCCAACATACCAAACAATCAAAATACCAATTTCACTTCCATTTCCACTTTTACTACTCACCCTCCAATTCCTTGCAAGCAAACGGGCCATAAAAGATGTGATCGGGAAATAAAAATGGTGGGGTGGTGGCACAAAATTTACAAGCTTCAAATAGGGTTATTTATATGCATACTCCCTCCGGTCCTAATTATAAGAGCCAGTTGACTTTTTTGGAAAAATTAAGGATGCAAAATACATCATTTTAAATTGTTTATATTTGTCTTTTTTTCCCCTCAAAACTAAGTTATTTTACTTATAAAATATCATATAATCTAATTACATGTCACATATATTACGATTTAAGGGTCTAATTTGTTTCCTGAATCTCTTCAAAAAAAGTCAACTGGCCCTTATAATTAGGACTGGAGGTAGTATTTTTTATTTTCTTTTTCAAATTTATGTATGCTTTTGTTTTTAATCCTTTGCTTTTGAAAGATGTTTAGTGTTTTACTAGCCAGATCACTTTGTATTTTTTAGAAATACTAGTAAAATCTCTTACTGGCTTAACTTATTAACTCGGTTTTTGAAAGATAAGTGAGTTTGGCAGAGTCATAGCTAAATTAATTGTGTTTTGTATAGATCGATTTTATAAGGAGATAATTTGATTTTGTTAGTTTGAAGCTTAAACTTGTTAGTTGATTGGTAAGTCTCATAGTAGTTGAATACTCTTCTAGTAGCTTTTAGAATGTCTCTTTATTTGGATAAAGTCTATTTTCATCTAGAAAGTAATTAGTCAGGAGTATTAGTATTACACATCCGAAAGTTATTCAAAGAGTAATCTTCCCTGACGGTAACCAAAATAGACTAATTTTCCTTTATGTGCTTTGGCAGTTAACTTACACATGACACTCAATGAGTCGCATCATTGCTATATCGCACCTAATATTGATCCTGGGTTTTAGGAGATGGACGATATTTGCTCTTTTAGTGGAAAAAAAAATCCAGGTGTATTATTAGGTGTGGCGATGGAGTGACTTATTAAATATCATGTAAAGTACCAGTAAGTTAACGTACGATCAAACATAACATTGACTAGTGGGTAAGATAAGATTGCTCCTATCTACTCCCTCCATCCCTAATTATAAGCTTTATATTTGTGAATGAGCTTGTCCCTAAATATAAGCTTCATTTTATGATTGTCTAAACATTTATTGCATGTTTTCCAATTCTACCCATTGTTTATCTTTTCTCCAGACACTCTCTTTCATCTTTATTATCTCTTATTTGTCATTCTCTTTCATCTTTAATAGTAAGGGTAAAGTTGGAAAATAAATTAGATTCTTCACATAATTAATGCTTTTAACTAATTTAAGTAGTTGTTTCGAATAAAACAAAGTGGTTATTTAAAGCTTATATTTAAGGACGGAGGGAGTATAACATAAAATTATAATTTTCTATTTTTATCCAATTAATGCCGGACCTAACTAAGGGCCTGTTTGGGTATTCAACAAAACCTAGGTTTTGTTACCAAACCTAAGTTTTAAAACCTAGGTTTGAAATGGTAGCCAAACACTTTTTTCTGATAAACCTAGGTTTGGACTCAAAACCTAGGTTTTAAAAAAGGTAAGCCAAACACTTGAAAAAATGTGAAAAGCTATTTTGGATTGGAAACCTAGGTTTTTTCTACCAAAACCTAGGTTTTGAATAAGCTACAATTTTCTCCTTCTGCACAAAGTACGAGGTAAAAAAAAAGCCATCATTACACATGTCATATTGAAATACCTAAAATGCCCTTATTCTCTCTCTTTCCCAACACATTAAACTTATGTCCTTTTTAGTAATTTACACAGAAAAAGCTATTCTCACAACAACCATCCAAACACTCTCATTTTTACAAAAGCTACTTTTTCTAAACATCAGCTTTTTTCCCAGAAGCTATTCTCTAAAAGCTAATCCAAACAGGCAACTACTTTTTTCAGCTTTTACGCGAATTACGAGACAGAAAACATCATCATTACATATGTCATATTGAAATACCTAAAATGCCATTATTCTCTCTCTTTCCCAACACATTAAACTTATATCCTTTTTAGTAATTTACACATAAAAAAAGCTATTCTCACAACAACCATCCAAACACTCTCATTCATCAAAAGCTATTTTTGCAGCTTTTTTTTAGCTTTTTCAAAATCAGCTTTTTTTTCAGAAGCTATTCTCCAGAACCTAGGTTTTGGTTACCCAAATAGGCCCTAATACTGTCACCCGTGATTGTATCCATTGACCATTGTGTATACATGTGTTAGTATTCTACCACCTATATGCGGTAGTGGTAGACTTGTAGCTTGTACGCCGACAACTTCTTTAAAGCGCCAACTGCTTCTTGTACCTTCATTAACTCATGGTGGATCCGAGACTTTTTTATTCTGTCAATTCTCTTAAAAATTAAAATATTTATAAATATTTGAAAATTTAAAAATTATATCTCACAACACTTTGTTTTAATAATAAAATATGCACTATTAATCATTTCTTGGTTCAATTATTCATGAAAAAGGTTTTTAATTATAAAATATGCACTATTCTTGGTTCAATTATTCATGAAAAAGATAAATGAAGGTGAGTCGTGGGAGCTAAGAATAAATAGATTGTCAACAAATATTAATCTAATTTGTAAGGAGTTGAACTAATAAAGTTGTGAGTTCAAATTCCTTTACCAAACATAATAATTAGTAGGTGATTTTTATATACTTTTGTAAGCATTATTTAAGCATGTACTGGTGAGTCCCATATCCTTTTCACCTATATAATTCTTTTACACGGAAATAAGAGAAAACATGCAAAAAGTAGTGATGCTCACCTATTTCACTCCAACATTTCAGTTATTCGATTTGAAATTTTTTTTTTATAAGAACATTGATAAACATCATTTGAAAAAAAAAACTAAGAAAATTGAGTTTCGTTTGGTTCAGTCATCTGTTTTGGTTCTGTCACGCCCCTAGGCATCTACGCTATTAAGTTCTTTTTTTTTTTTTTAATGAAAGCATTATTAAGTTGTTGAGAATTGTAGCTCGGGATGATAATTAAAGAGGAAAACAGTGTCAATTTCAGAGACTACGCTTATTACTATCACACAGTCATCTTCATTAATATCTCAAGGTAAAATTTAGTTGAGAAAATTTATCTTTTAGTCCTTATAGTTTTAACCAAATTATAAATCAGTCCCTATAGTCTGATTCAGTATAATTCAATCTTTATAATCCTGATTCGAATGTAACTCAGTCTATAAACTATTAATTTATTGTAACTTAGTCCCTATAGTTTTGCTTTTTATAATTTACTCTGTTTAGAATAAAGATTGAAGATTAAATTATAAAACAGTTAAAACTATAGGGTCTGAACTGCAGTGAGTCTAAATTTGGGGATAAAGTTACAAGTTAAAATTATAGGAATTGTGTTGTAGCAATTGTTATCAAACCAGGCCGATCCGGATAGGAACCCGCCGACTCCGGTGCTCGACCGGGCCGGGTTGGCAACCAACCCGAGGGCGAGGTGGGCCGGTCAAAACCCTGGAAACCCGTTCCGATCCGGTCAAAACCCGGGTGACCCGGCTGGTCAGTGGGTTAACCTGATCCGATTCCCCCTTCCCAAAAAAAGCCTGAATGCAGTTGTTTACCTTTTTTTAAAACATTAATTTCATTATTATATTCCCTTTTCTCATTCTTGTCGATTCTTCTCCCTCACTCCATTCAGAATCTCTCTAGAAAAATAAAAAAACCTCTGTGTTCTTCTTGTCTGTCACTGATGTTTGTGGTTGCCGTATTCGTCGCCGGCGTGCTCGTCGGTTCCCTTGCCTTCGCCATGTTCTTCATTAGTGTAGTGATGATAGTGTTAAAGGTGAAAAATTTTGTTATCATATACTTATTTTGATATAATAAATAGCTAGTACTTGGTATTAATCTGTTGTTAACCATTTTGTGTCATTGGATGGTAGTATGATATGATATGATGATATCATTTTGTCAAAGAATTTGTAAACAATGTTGATGCTTCGATGATTTTTTTGTTAATGATTCAAGATGGTAAGTGAAGTTATTGTTTGGATTTTTGGAAATTATTGTTACTTAGATTATTTTTCAGTTAATTTTTTATGCTTCAACGGACTGACTCACGGGTTAGTTATAAACTGACCCTCTGACCCTCTACTTTAACCGGGTTAGTTGTAGGTCCGGATTTAATTACTATGGTTGTAGCTATTCAAAACAAAGGGACCGGTTACCATCACGTCAAAATTAAAATTAATTTTCCAAAATGTTTCACCTAATATCTCAAGCGACGTTCCTACTCCAACGTGACCTCATCCTCATGTATATAATAGCTACGGAAAACAATGAAAAGATGAGACAAGGACAAAAACATCTTTACTCCAAAATGTCAGAGTCTTTAACTATTTTGCCCTTCTGGTAAAGAAAAAAAAATATATATATATATATATATATATATTTTGCTCCCACAATAATGTCAGCATGCTTGGATGTCACGTTTGTGTGCCGGATCGCAAAAGCAGAAATCAATTTTAAAAAAAAAATGATGTTTGGATGAGAGTGATTTGAAAATGACTTTTGATTTAAAATGATTTTTATATAACTAAAAGTTTGAAGAAAAAAAAAATTGGCTTTTGATTTTTGACTTTTAACTTTTAGTAGGTCCTACACCTTTTATTATGTATTATTTAATAAAGTGGGTAGGAAAATTAGACTATTAGACATCTAAAATTCTCAAATAAAATATTTTCTTTTAATCTAAAATTTTCTTTTTATCTCCAAAAATTACCATAATAATTTCTAACTACTTTCTCTCACAATATGCTCCTTTGAGCTAAAAATATTATTTTTTAAAATTATTTTCCTGAAAATAAGGGAGAAACTAAGCCTTTAATAAGAATATATGCATATTATTTATGTACTATTTAATAATAATGTCCTTTTTAGTAATTTTTCATCTAAACTTACTTTTCAAAATAATCATCCAAACATGTTTCTTAAAGTCAGATTAAAAAAAGTCACTTCTATCATCACAAATACAAATATAAATCACTTCACACAATCTGACTTTTATCCAATCTTACTTCTGAAAAATTCATTCTAAAAAAAAGTCACTTCTCGTAAGCTCGATCCAAACACACCCACTACTGTTGTAGAAAACTTTACTTTAACCTCGCTGGTCACATGTTCACCAAAACCAACAACAAATTTTATAAAGAAAAAAGGAAGTACCACTCCGTTTCTTATTATAAGTCCACCCTAACTACTTCTCACATACCAAAGAGTAGAAGTTATAGCATTAAATATATCTTATTTTTCCAACTTTACCCTTATTTAAAAACATGTGTTAAAATAATATTTTATATATTATAACCCTTCTCTCTTGTCTTCCCTATTTCCAACACAAGGGTAAATTAGTCATAATAGCATTAATTGATCCCAAAATAGACTTATATTTTAGAACAAAAAATTTGTGATAATTGGACTTATAATAAGGAACGGAATGGTACGTCTTACACACAAATTCGTCAAGAAGCATATGTAGAAAATAAGGATGCGCACTTTCAAAACCTACTTTGGCCTAACCTTCATTCACCCTCTCCCACCATTTTCTTTTCTTTAGGTCTTCTTCTCCGGTTTGAAGAAAAACCGACGTTGCGTGAAGAAAGAAAAATAAAAGATGTGAGCTCGGGAAAGAAAGATGATGCGGTGACGACACAAAATCTACAAGCTTCAGCCTTCAAATAGGGTTAGTTATACAAGTATTTTTTTTTTTTTTAACTTTATGTTTGCTTTTGTCACTACTACAGAAATACCCTATTGCAGCGCAACAATAGCAGCGCTTATAAAATGTAAGTGATGGGATAGGTATAATATGACCTATACCAGCGCTTATAAATAAAAGTGCTGGAATAGGTATAAGCATATAGCAGCGCTTAAGCGCTGGTATAGACCCCTGGGGTTTATTTCTTATATTAAAGAATAAGTAAAACAATTTAAAAAAAATTGGCAAATTGTTTTACATATTTTTTTCAACATAAAATAAACCCCAAGGGCCTATACCATATTTTATAACAATTTAAAACAAATTGTGTAATTGTTTTAAATATGTTTTGATATAAAAAATAAATCCCAGGGGCCTATACCAGCGCTTAAGCGCTGGTATAGGCCCCTGGGTTTTATTTTTTATATGAAATAATATTTAAAACAATTTAAAAAAAATTGCCTAATTGTTTTAAATATTTTTTGAAATAAAAAATAAACCCCAGGGGCCTATACCAGCGATTAAGCGTTGGTATAGGCCCCTGGGGTTTATTTTTTATGTGAAATAATATTTAAAACAATTTAAAAAAAATTGCCTAATTGTTTTAAATATCTTATGAAATAAAAAATAAACCCCAGGGGCCTATACCAGCGCTTAAGCGCTGGTATAGGCCCCTGGGGTTTATTTTTTATGTGAAATAATATTTAAAACAATTTAAAAAAAATTGCCTAATTGTTTTAAATATCTTATGAAATAAAAAATAAACTCCAGGGGCCTATACCAGCGCTTAAGCGCTGGTATAGGCCCCTGGGGTTTATTTTTTATGTGAAATAATATTTAAAACAATTTAAAAAAAATTGCCTAATTGTTTTAAATATCTTATGAAATAAAAAATAAACCCCAGGGGCCTATACCAGCGCTTAAGCGCTGGTATAGGCCCCTGGGGTTTATTTTTTATATGAAATAATATTTAAAACAATTTAAAAAAAATTGCCTAATTGTTTTAAATATGTTTTGATATAAAAAATAAACGCCAGGGGCCTATACCAGCGCTTAAGCGCTGGTATAGGCCCCTGGGGTTTATTTTTTATGTGAAATAATATTTAAAACAATTTAAAAAAAATTGCCTAATTGTTTTAAATATCTTATGAAATAAAAAATAAACCCCAGGGGCCTATACCAGCGCTTAAGCGCTGGTATAGGCCCCTGGGGTTTATTTTTTATGTGAAATAATATTTAAAACAATTTAAAAAAAATTGCCTAATTGTTTTAAATATTTTATGAAATAAAAAATAAACCCCAGGGGCCTATACCAGCGCTTAAGCGCTGGTATAGGCCCCTGGGGTTTATTTTTTATGTGAAATATTATTTAAAACAATTTAAAAAAAATTGCCTAATTGTTTTAAATATCTTATGAAATAAAAAATAAACCCCAGGGGCCTATACCAGCGCTTAAGCGCTGGTATAGGCCCCTGGGGTTTATTTTTTATGTGAAATAATATTTAAAACAATTTAAAAAAAATTGCCTAATTGTTTTAAATATTTTATGAAATAAAAAATAAACCCCAGGGGCCTATACCAGCGCTTAAGCGCTGGTATAGGCCCCTGGGGTTTATTTTTTATGTGAAATATTATTTAAAACAATTTAAAAAAAATTGCCTAATTGTTTTAAATATCTTATGAAATAAAAAATAAACCCCAGGGGCCTATACCAGCGCTTAAGCGCTGGTATAGGCCCCTGGGTTTTATTTTTTATATGAAATAATATTTAAAACAATTTAAAAAAAATTGCCTAATTGTTTTAAATATGTTTTGATATAAAAAATAAACGCCAGGGGCCTATACCAGCGCTTAAGCGCTGGTATAGGCCCCTGGGGTTTATTTTTTATGTGAAATAATATTTAAAACAATTTAAAAAAAATTGCCTAATTGTTTTAAATATCTTATGAAATAAAAAATAAACCCCAGGGGCCTATACCAGCGCTTAAGCGCTGGTATAGGCCCCTGGGGTTTATTTTTTATGTGAAATATTATTTAAAACAATTTAAAAAAAATTGCCTAATTGTTTTAAATATCTTATGAAATAAAAAATAAACCCCAGGGGCCTATACCAGCGCTTAAGCGCTGGTATAGGCCCCTGGGGTTTATTTTTTATGTGAAATAATATTTAAAACAATTTAAAAAAAATTTCCTAATTGTTTTAAATATTTTTTGAAATAAAAAATAAACCCCAGGGGCCTATACCAGCGCTTAAGCGCTGGTATAGGCCCCTGGGGTTTATTTTTTATGTGAAATAATATTTAAAACAATTTAAAAAAAATTGCCTAATTGTTTTAAATATCTTATGAAATAAAAAATAAACCCCAGGGGCCTATACCAGCGCTTAAGCGCTGGTATAGGCCCCTGGGGTTTATTTTTTATATGAAATAATATTTAAAACAATTTAAAAAAAATTGCCTAATTGTTTTAAATATGTTTTGATATAAAAAATAAACCCCAGGGGCCTATACCAGCGCTTAAGCGCTGGTATAGGCCCCTGGGGTTTATTTTTTATATTACAAAATATTTAAATAAATTTAAAAATAAATTGGAAAATTGTTTAACATAATTTTTTCAACAAAAAATAAACCACATGGGCCTATACCAACGCTTAAGCGATGCTATAGGACCCCTGAAATTTAATTATTATATTGGAAAATATGTAAAACAATTTAAATTTTTTAACATATATTTGAAAATAATAGAAAATTTATACCAGCGCTTAAGCGCTGGTATAGGGTAGCCTATACCAGCGCTTAAGCGCTGCAATAGGTCTATTTTTTGGCTTTTTGGCGCGTTTTCCTCCCAAATTTCCCCAGACATTTAATTTTCCCTCTTTTTCCCAAAGCTCCTGCCTGCCCTAAGTCCAAATTGAAGCTCTACGACACACACACACACACTCTTCTCCATCGATCTGTTCCCGAGTTCCTCTCTCTATTCCTCGATCTCCCTTCCGCATCTGTTCCTTCGTGCTTCAGTGGTTGCCGAGTAGAAGCTTGGGATTCTCTTGGGTAAGCTCATCTCCTTCGTCTTCTTCTTTTTCTTGGTTCGATTTGAACGATTCTGAGCTATTTCGAATGGGGGGCAACGATTCTGAGCGATTTAGACTTCGATTTTGACTTTTTGGTGAGTGATTTAGACTTCGATTTTGGCAACGATTCTGAGCGATTTAGACTTCGATTCTGAGCGATTTGAACGATTCTGAGCGATTTCGAATGGGGGGCACCTGTAATTTACTTCGTTGTTGTGATTCTGAGCGATTCTGAGCATTTATTTCTTCGTTTCTTCCATATTGAATTTGAATGTGTTCTTTTTCCCGAGTTCTCTGGTTGGAGTTTCTGTTACTGTGGTGAAGACTTGAAGCTCCTTCGGTTGCATGATATAACCACTAACCAGACTTGAAGCTTAGTTTTACAGTTATCCAGCTCACTTTTATAGGTGTTATTTTTCTAACTACTTTTGAATTTAGTTCTTTCTGTTCACTGATAGAGTTAGATCATATGTGCCTGTTCTGAAATTTCTTGTTATAATGTTCTGGATAAATCATTTATTATTCAATAGATATTTGAAGGGAAATATTCCCTTACATGACTGATATTTTCCATTGAATTGTAAAAGGAGTATAAAATCTTCATCTTAGAAATTTGTGATTGTTACACGTAAAAATAGATACCTTAGATTAATTTTTTTCCCATGATTATACCATACCTTAGATGCATTGCCAAATGTATTGGCAATAGTGTTCAAAGTAGATGTGTATGAATTTTATATGGGTTGATTATGAGTTTTGCTTAAAAGTTATCTTTTGTTAGCTTTAATGGTGAATTCTAATGTTAAAAATAAGCTTGTGGCCTTTTGATAACATCTTTGTTCCTTTAATTCATGCAGGTGGAATTTTTTGACAGATACAAGGTATGTATTTTCAATTACTCAATCTGGGTTTACATTTTATGGCTGTGAGCTAGATAAATTGTGGATTCTGGTCTTTTTAATTTCTTGTTCAAGCTTATAACTAATGAAAAGGTATCATAGGCTCATCATATGGCTTATAGAGAGTGAAGGAGACCATATAATTGGAAGATGTTAGATTCACTCTTTTTATAATTACAAGGTTTTTACTCTGCGATGGTTAGACCATTTTTGTCTAATAATTTAAGGTTATCTTGACTTTGGTACTTTATCATTATAAACACTTGCAAGCACCTATTATATATTAATAATGACAGATTTGTAGGAGTTATAATTTTAAATTTCTGGTTGTCTTTGAATTTTAACTAATGTTCTAAGTTCCAAGCATTTGAAAGTTTTTATGGAATTTATTTTTTTTAGAATCTTGATTCTTTGGGTTTTGAGCTTTAATTGGTTGTATGAGTATTTTTATGGGCAAAGAGCCTTAAAAGGAGTTAGGGGATTAATTACTTGATTTTTTTATAGGAGCCTACAGTTGCCTCATAGTTTGTTGGCAAAAAGGGGGACTAAAAGTGAGATACTTTTGAACAGTTTGAGAGCTTATATTAATCAACTTTGCCACATATAAGGTATGTTCTTAATTTTCCTTTCTCCATTGTGGTAGTAATTGTATATTTGTGCCCATTAATGCTATATATGTATATAAGCTCTGTGAGATCTGTTGTTAAAGACTGGAAAATTATTGAGTTGATTATTGGTATTTTGTGGGCTATCCATTTCTATGCTAAAAATAGAGGGCCTTGAGCCTGGGAATGTTCATTTTGTAGCTGTTATGCTGCCGATTTTTTGTTAAGAAATTAAGGTAACATCTTGGGGTGGCTACCTAATGTGTAATTCATTATGTACATCTTACCGCCACTTTCCTTTAGTAGGTTACCATGTTGGATCGGAAATGGATGTCTTGTGATCGGCGTTCAAGGGAATATATAGATGGAGCAAAAGAGTTCATTGAATTTGCTGCAGAGCATGCAGAGAATGCTAACAGAATTGTATGCCCCTGTTTGTCGTGTTTGTATGGGAAGCGTGTTCGTCCTCTTGACTTGTTAAGTCATTTAATTTGTCATGGAATCGATCAGTCTTATACACGATGGACAAAGCACGGTGAGACCTATGAAGATGAATGCGGAGACCGGGTACCTGATCTTAGTAGCGCTTCGAATGTGCTTGATAGAGACATGTGTGATGAGCGATGATCTTGAAGAAATGTTGAACGTGGTGGGTGAGGAGAATCCTGAAATGTTTGAGACACTGAAGAGCGATGCAGAGACGCCTTTGTATGTGGGATGCAGCAAATACACAAGATTGAGTGCGGTGCTTAAATTGTATAACCTGAAGGCACGATACGGTTGGAGTGATGCAAGTTTCACCGCGCTGCTGTCCGCTCTGCGAGATATACTCCCAGAAGCGAATGTACTCCCCTCGAAAACATACGAGGCGAAGCAAATTCTCCGGTCGACCGGTATGAAATATGAGAAAATACATGCATGCCCCAACGACTGTATTTTATTCCAGAACCAGTATTCGTCGTTGGAGAAGTGTCCTAAATGCAGCACGTCTCGGTATGGAAAGAAAGGTAGGAGTCCTTCTAAAGTGTTGTGGTACTTTCCGATCATTCCAAGATTTAGGCGCATGTACAGTAATGCGGATGTTGCAAGACTTTTGACATGGCACGCTGATGAGAGGATTAAAGACATCAAGCTTAGGCACCCCGCAGATGCCCCCCAATGGAAAAAAATTGATTACGAGTACCCTGATTTCGGTGAAGAACCGAGAAACCTACGGCTTGCTTTGGCAACCGATGGAATCAATCCGCATGGAGTTCAGAGTAGTACTCACAGTACATGGCCGGTGATTCTGATGATATACAACCTCCCCCCAAATTTGATCATGAAACGCAAGTTTATGATGCTTTCCATGCTTATTTCCGGGCCTAGACAGCCCGGCAACGATATAGACGTGTACTTGGATCCTTTGATTGAAGACCTGAAGCATATGTGGGATTCGGGTGAGACGGTTTTTGATGGATGTAAGGAAGAAAGTTTCAATTTGAGGGCCATGTTGTTTGGCACGATAAATGATTTCCCAGCGTATGGCAATTTGTCCGGATACAGCATCAAAGGATATGGTGCGTGCCCTATATGTGAAGATGATACCCATTCGATGCGGCTGGAGCATTGTAGGAAAAATGTTTACATGGGACATCGGAGGTTCCTACCGTTAAGGCATCATTGGCGGAGGTGGAAGAAGGCATTTAACGGGAGCTTAGAAGAAGGTAGGCCACCGAGGATATTGACCGGGGATGACGTTTTTGAAAAGGTGAACGCGTTGGAGAATGATTTTGGCAAGCCTTTTGCTAAAAATGTGTTGACAAGTGGCTGGAAGAAGAGGTCCATATTCTTCGAACTCCCGTATTGGAAGTCCTTATACGTTAGGCACTTTCTGGATGTGATGCACATTGAAAAGAACATCTGTGATAACCTAATTGGCACGTTGCTAAATATGCAAGGAAAAACAAAGGATGGTGTCAATTCAAGGTTAGATCTGCTCAAGTTGGGAATAAGACAAGAGTTGGCACCTGTCGAGAGAGGATACCGCACTTATTTACCTCCAGCAGCATACACCCTTTCGAAGAAAGAGAAAAGATCATTCTGTGAGTTCCTGAATGGGATCAAAGTTCCAGAAGGCTACTCCTCAAATGTAAAGAACCTTGTATCCGTGAAAGAGTTGAAGTTGAAGAACCTGAAATCTCATGATTGTCACGTCCTGATGCAAAATTTCTTACCGGTCGGCATACGCAACATTTTACCCAAGAAACTGCGTAGGACGATCACTAGACTGTGTATTTTCTTCAGGCTCATTTGTAGTAAAGTGGTTGATATAGGACGGTTGCAGGATTTGCAGAGGCAGATCATTCGTATCCTGTGCGAACTTGAAATGTATTTCCCCCCATCCTTCTTTGACATCATGGTTCACCTTACTGTACACTTGGTCAAAGAGGTTCAACTGTGCGGCCCAATCTATTTGAGATGGATGTACCCGATTGAGCGGTTCATGAAAGTTTTAAAGGGGTATGTCAAAAACAGATATCGACCAGAGGGGTGTATTGCTGAACGATACATCGTTGAAGAAGCGAGTGATTTGTGTGCCGATTACTTATCAAGTGTCGCACATGTTGGTTTGCCGAAGTCTCGTCACGATGGGCGATTATTGGGGAAAGGAATAAGTGGGTTCAACTTAATACGCATTTCGAATGCTGAAAAGGAGCTTGCTCACTTGTATATTCTTCACAACACTCCTGAGGTTGAACCATTCGTTGAAGAACACAAAAAACTCCTGCGGGAAATACACGGTGATAGAAATGAGAGTTTGATTACAAGGGAGCACAACAAAACATTCATTAGATGGTTCAATGCTCGCATTTGTCAGCAGTTTGATCTTAATGCTGGATCAGTTTCTGAAAGATTGTTTTGGCTGTCGAAAGGACCGGGTTTGCACGCATTTTCCTACACCGCCTATGCAATCAACGGTTACACATTCTATACAAAAGACCAGGATGAAAAAAGCACAATGCAGAATAGTGGAGTCACACTTGTTGCCGAGGCATTACATATATCTAGTGCGAGAGATACAAATCCTATATATGCGAAGATGGCATACTTTGGTGTGATTGATTGCATTTGGGAGTTAGATTACACCATGTTCAGGGTTCCTGTGTTCCGATGTCAGTGGGTTAACAACCATAGTGGACTGCGGTTAGATGAATTTGGGTTTACATCGGTCGACCTTTCTAAAGTTGCATATAAGGATGATCCTTACATTCTACCGTCCCAAGCATCACAAGTGTTTTACATTGCCGATCCTTCTAAGAAGAATTGGTCAGTTGTCATGCAGTCGAACAAAAATTATGCCGAACAAGTTGATGATGATAGTAGTGATGATGATATGAATATGATAGAAGAGGATCCTTCATTTGATACGTTACTGGCAGAAGAGATTGATGCAGACGGATATGACGATGAAGATGAGCCTGTTTATGTAAGGAGTGATCATGAAGAAGGCATTTGGCTCAACACAACCCTAAATCCAACAAAAAAGAGGAAGCAAACAATTTTAGATAATATAACACAGAGGAAAAAGAGACGAAAGCCCTCATATTGATTTAAGTTTGTATGTATTTCTGTTTTACATTGTGAACTACTTCATTTAATTATTCTGCACTAAAATCATGTCTTGTTTCATTATTTTAATTTGCAGGAAAATGGATCCCCCCTGAGCGACGAGGAAGAAGAACAACCGATTGTGGGGCCAGATATCGATGCGGGTAGACAGGCTGTGGAGGCGGATGCTACCCGTGGCATCACCCTTATGCGTAAACTACTCAAGCGCAGATCTCTGGGTAAAAAGACCAGACTTAAATGGAACGAAAATCACCAACCAATCGGGGAGACTGCGAAAGACCTCTCTGGTTTTATTGGATGCGCTGTTCGGCAGAAAGTGCCTATTACTATCACAGATTGGAGAACCGCGGGGAGCTGCAAGAACGAGGTTTGGTCAGAGATTCAGGTTAGGTGCCTTTTTACAATTTAGTTTTATTATGACAACATTGTAACTAGCAAATCTAATATGATTTCTATTGTTACAGACCATGTTTCATATTGATGATTCTCATAGGGAGTATGTCATGATGAAAGCTTCCAGAATGCATCGCGGTTTCCGTACAAATTTGACCAAGTACTTCCTGAGAGATGCAGACGGGGAGATCGTTCCAACACCCCCAGAGGCATTCGCAGGGTCAATTACCCAGGAACATTGGAATGAATTTGTGCAATCACGTTTGACACCGGAGTTTGAGGAAGTAAGTCAAAGAAATAGACAGGCGGCTAAAACCTGCGAATATCCGTATATGGGCGGACGAAAGACCTTTCCTGAATTAGAGCAAGATATGGTATGTTAGTAACGTAACGCTTCTAAATACAAAATTATGAATACATGTTTACGTGATTAATTATGTGTTCACCTGGCTTGCTTGACAGATTAAGGAACAGGGCCTAGAAGGGAAGCCACCACGGCATGGCCTCTGGTTTCGGGGACACTCTCAAAAGGACGGTACCATCATTCACGACGAGGTCAGAAGAGTCCGTGAACGATGTGTAAGTCATTCTCTTGGACTTTGTAATATCTTTTTAACTTGTGACTTTGCTAAGTTAATATCTAACAACCATTTCTTCTTGTTATAGGATATGTTGTCACAAGAATACCCTGACGAGGTCAACAAATTTGGCCCCGATGATTTCCTGAGCAGAGCGCTCGATCGCCCTGAGTATTCGGGCCGTGTTCGGGGCACAGGTCTAGGGGTCACGCTGATAACTCCTAGAAATTCATGATATTTGAGTATATTTTACTTGATTTTTTGTCAATTATTTATACATTTTGGATACTCAAGAGGGAAAATGCTCATTTGATTTTCGGTTTCACATTATTGTTAATTATGTAGATTTTGGTTATTTTTGTAGTTAATTTCTTATGTTGTTTTATGTAATTTTTGTAGGAATAATTTGATGCAATAACCAAGGGATCCGGATTAAGAAGAACACTTAGAAAGAGGAGAAATTGGGGCTAGAAGCTGAAATTTCAAGAAAAAAGGGAAAATACAAGTTTCTGGACGAATTGTAAAAATTACAGAAAAGGACCTCGAATTTCCCAAATTACAGATAGGTCCCCGAATTTCCAAAATTACCGACAGGTCCCAGTTCGCCGTGAGCTCGCCGCGGCGAACTCACGGCGAGCCAAAACCCCCAAAAAGAGGCAGAAATGATCATAGCTCGCCGTGGACTTCGCCGCGGCGAACCCACGGCGAACTGCGTGCTCTGCTGCGCGTTTTTTGACAGATTTAAGTGATATAAAAGCTAGGGTTTCGATCTAGCTCGACATTCTTCGACTTTTGGGCATTCTTGGGGGTGTTTTGCTCTGCTAGGGCTTGGAGTTTGGAGGGGATTTGGCTTGGGCTTGGAGCTTCGAAGAGATTTGGGCTTCCTCTCTTGGTTTATCTCTTCCTTCTCCATTCTCTTCTCTTGTTCTTTGTTTCTGAATGTATATATTTATGCTCCCTTGGAGTTGTTGAACATGTGTAGCTAAATACTTGTATTCTAAGATTATTTTGAACCCTTGTATGTATTGATTCTTGATTCCTCCTCTTAATTTGTGATTAATGATATCTATGTGCTTATTTTACCCCGTTCTTAATGCTTCTAAGTGCTTGATCACCATTTAGATGTTGTGTTCGCTTGATTTATGACTCGAGAGAGCTAGGTTGAGTGTAGAACTTGGGTAAAGTAGTGCAAGAACCGGAAGTTTGCATGACGAACGGATGGTTTTGTTGGTAAGATAGAGATATACTTGCTAGCCTTGCATAGTCACATTAGGGTTGGAGTGTGATAATTGGGTTCTATCAAATTGTGGCAAGAGATTGTGCAAAGAATAGGACTAAACACTTGTTCTTGACTCGAGAGAGCATTACAAGTACTCTTTGAACCCTAGATTAGCACGTGGTGTCGTTGAGAGCTTCTTGAGAGGAGGTTAATTGAGTTTTGAGAAGTATAAGGGGGAGAGATAATCTTAGGACCCATTTTAGCCTTGAGGTTGGAGAATCACCTGTTTATAATTTATTTTCATTTTATTTTCTTAGTTAATTTTTAATCTCTACATTTGTATCACTCAAATTGGGCGAGAGTGTGATAATCATTGTTTGACCGGGTTTTGGACAAATCCTCGTGGGAACGATACTCTACTCATCATTTTATTACTTGGCGCGACCCGTGCACTTGCGGCGCGTGGCGAACAAGTTTTTGGCGCCGTTGCCGGGGATTTGTTTACCAAAATCGTCTTTGGTCAACCTTGGTTAGAGCACTAGTAGCTTAAGCTTGAGTTTGTATATATTTGTTCGTGTGTTTGTTTTTCTATTGTAGTTTCTTTTCTTGTGTTCACATGTGTATATTTGTTTTCTTTGTTTGTCTTTTTGTTTGTTAGTTATTTTCTTTTAATTTTTGTTATGGATTATCCTTGGTGGACTACTGGGGCAAGTGATGAATTTGAACAGGATAATGATTATCTACCTTCTTGCTATGAGCCTAATGCTTTTGAAACTCAATATGAGTACATTTGTTGCAAATTTTGTGGAGATAATCATTATATTGATCAATGCCCCAATGTCTCATCATTGGATTATGTAGGGGATGATTTTGCTAGGGTACAAACTGATTGGCATGATAATTCTTTTAACCCTAGTTGGAATCATGAACATGAATTGCCTTGGGATCCGAATGTTTCTTTTCCTTCATATGCATCATGTTATCAATCCTCACCCAATCATTTAGATGAAATCACTCCCATTCATGAGAAAAAGCCCACTGTAGAGGAGATGCTTCAACGTATTTTGGATAATCAAAATGAAATAAGAGCTTGGACAAAAGAGAAATTGAATGAACATGAATTAGCTCTTGAAAGCTTAGCATCTAGGGCAAATGAATTGGTTTCTACCTTTGAGTCTTTAAAGCAAAAAGGCATTTGCATTAATACTTCCAATGACTCTCATGAGGAAGAAACCATTTCAAGTGAGAAATTAATTGTGGGAAGTAATTATGGGCTGTCAATGGATTGTAATACTTTTGTGGGTGATTGTGAGCTAGGAATGGAAGAGGGAGAGAGAAATACTGAGTTTCCTGCAATGTATGTTCAAAATCCTCCTACTGATAGCTTGGCTCTTACTGATGAGAGTCAAGTTGATTTTATTGGGTTTTCAAAGTATTTAGGGGTTAATGAGGATAAAGTTGAAACAATTGAATTGATACCTCCCATGTGCCATAATGCATCATGCTCCTTAAAATCATTCGTGATTGAGGGAGCATGTAATTCTTGTATAGTTGAACTCCCAATATTTTCGGAGCCTTGTCTTTTGAAGAGAAATGAAGACAAGGTGATTTTTGTTTTTGATACGTATGATTAGTATTAGGAAAGTCTGGCTGAAGACTATAAACTTAGCGCTTCTTGGGAGGCAACCCAAGTTTTAAAAGTTTAATAGTTTTCTTTGTTGTTTTTCTTTAGTAGGTGTGACCTCTTTTGAGCATTTTCGAGGTTTGTCATCAAAGTTTACATGAGGCAAAGGAAAGCAAGCTTGGAGCACAAAGAGAATTTATAGGGAAGTTTCTTGCATTTCCAATTTTGCTTTGATCTGACTGAATTGATGATAAACTGCTGATTACATTGACATGAATTTCAATTTTGGAAACTTGGACGATTACTTGTCATTTTGCAATAAGCATGATTTAGATTGATTCAGTATCCACTGAACTAAATGTGGGATCCAATGATAAATGGTTGCTTAGATCATATGTTTGAGAGGAAATTTTGGTTAATATTTTTGAATGCTTGATTTGCATTATTGAGACTGGCTTTTTGACAATTCTGAACCAAATCTTGCACAGAGTTGGAAATGGTTTGGATGCTTTTGTTTGGAGATGTTGTAGTATTTGAGTGTATATTTTCTTTCTCAACTAATAGACTCTAGAACCTATCTTGGAATCTCTTGAGGCTTTGTAATGATTCTTGCATGAGTTTGGAAAATGATATGGGCATTCTTTTCAATGAGTTTGAGCCTTTCAAGCCAACCTTTAACATAATTCCATTTGCACCCTCTTTGAGCCTTATAATGAAAAACCATATGAATTTTCTTTTTGGTACCCACAATAGACCTTAACCTTAGCAACTTGAAAAACCATGAACTACCTAAATTTTGAGATAATTGATAAATCATTGGTAGAAGGCAGTGGATGGTTGCTACAAAAATTGGTGTGGGAATGTAAATGGTGCATGATGTTCAAAGCTTGTACTCCAAAGTCATTGCAAGTTTATGGAAGAATAAAAGAAGAAAAGAAAAAGAAAAAGAAAAAGAAAAAGAGTTTAGTTTCAATAAGACTTGGAGTGTACATACATCATTTTGAGATAAGTTTGGGGGAGTGGTTTGAATTTTGGAAGGGAATTTTGTATAGAAAAGAAAGATGAGCTCCTTATTGTCATTTATCTCAAGATATTTGAATTCTCTTTATACCTTTCTTTATATAACCTTAACCCTTGGCCTCATTACAAGCTTATAAAGTCCCATTGATTTTGAATTTGTGTAAGAAACATTCTTTTGGTGGAGAGAGAGGAAGAGAGTAGGCATATGAAGTTTTGAATGTTGAGAGAGCTAGATATATATTGAAATGTTGCAATTTTCTTTTTGACATTTGCTGAAGAATTGTTCTCTGGCTTTGCACACACACACTTAATGATTGTTGGGAAGTTTGTTCTTAAAGTGTGAGTTTTGCATTCTTCTATATTCCATTGCTTTCCCATTGAATATATCTTTTTGAGCAACCCATGAGGAAAGCTCTCTGCATGCATAGTAAGAGAATACTTCATCAATCTAAAATATCATATTGTGTTTTACTCGAGGACGAGTAAAAGTCTAAGTTTGGGGGTGTGATAACTCCTAGAAATTCATGATATTTGAGTATATTTTACTTGATTTTTTGTCAATTATTTATACATTTTGGATACTCAAGAGGGAAAATGCTCATTTGATTTTCGGTTTCACATTATTGTTAATTATGTAGATTTTGGTTATTTTTGTAGTTAATTTCTTATGTTGTTTTATGTAATTTTTGTAGGAATAATTTGATGCAATAACCAAGGGATCCGGATTAAGAAGAACACTTAGAAAGAGGAGAAATTGGGGCTAGAAGCTGAAATTTCAAGAAAAAAGGGAAAATACAAGTTTCTGGACGAATTGTAAAAATTACAGAAAAGGACCTCGAATTTCCCAAATTACAGATAGGTCCCCGAATTTCCAAAATTACCGACAGGTCCCAGTTCGCCGTGAGCTCGCCGCGGCGAACTCACGGCGAGCCAAAACCCCCAAAAAGAGGCAGAAATGATCATAGCTCGCCGTGGACTTCGCCGCGGCGAACCCACGGCGAACTGCGTGCTCTGCTGCGCGTTTTTTGACAGATTTAAGTGATATAAAAGCTAGGGTTTCGATCTAGCTCGACATTCTTCGACTTTTGGGCATTCTTGGGGGTGTTTTGCTCTGCTAGGGCTTGGAGTTTGGAGGGGATTTGGCTTGGGCTTGGAGCTTCGAAGAGATTTGGGCTTCCTCTCTTGGTTTATCTCTTCCTTCTCCATTCTCTTCTCTTGTTCTTTGTTTCTGAATGTATATATTTATGCTCCCTTGGAGTTGTTGAACATGTGTAGCTAAATACTTGTATTCTAAGATTATTTTGAACCCTTGTATGTATTGATTCTTGATTCCTCCTCTTAATTTGTGATTAATGATATCTATGTGCTTATTTTACCCCGTTCTTAATGCTTCTAAGTGCTTGATCACCATTTAGATGTTGTGTTCGCTTGATTTATGACTCGAGAGAGCTAGGTTGAGTGTAGAACTTGGGTAAAGTAGTGCAAGAACCGGAAGTTTGCATGACGAACGGATGGTTTTGTTGGTAAGATAGAGATATACTTGCTAGCCTTGCATAGTCACATTAGGGTTGGAGTGTGATAATTGGGTTCTATCAAATTGTGGCAAGAGATTGTGCAAAGAATAGGACTAAACACTTGTTCTTGACTCGAGAGAGCATTACAAGTACTCTTTGAACCCTAGATTAGCACGTGGTGTCGTTGAGAGCTTCTTGAGAGGAGGTTAATTGAGTTTTGAGAAGTATAAGGGGGAGAGATAATCTTAGGACCCATTTTAGCCTTGAGGTTGGAGAATCACCTGTTTATAATTTATTTTCATTTTATTTTCTTAGTTAATTTTTAATCTCTACATTTGTATCACTCAAATTGGGCGAGAGTGTGATAATCATTGTTTGACCGGGTTTTGGACAAATCCTCGTGGGAACGATACTCTACTCATCATTTTATTACTTGGCGCGACCCGTGCACTTGCGGCGCGTGGCGAACACACGCCCTCTTCTTACTTTGGCCGCCAACATAGGGCATCAAAAGGCGAAGTAAGAGCGTTACAAGAAGAAGTTCAATCTCTGAGGGAGGAGATGCAACGACGGGACGAGGAGATGCAACGGCAGAACGAGGAACTGCATCGGAAGTACGAGCAGATGTTCGAATTTTACCAGCGATATAATGTTGCATCACAAACGTCGAACTTCGTGCAACAAGGTAACGTTCCTCCCGTCGACAGTCCAAGCATAAGGGAGAGCTGTACGATGCCGCGGGCCCAAATTCCTCAGGTAGTTCATACATTCTCTGCTTACAAACTTGCAGCGACATTGTTATATTATGCGTTGTGAGCTAATGTTGTCAACTCTTTCGTAGGGCGAGTCAGACTGCAGGCTGTATATCGATTACTCTTTCAGTGAAGTAGTTGCCAAAGGGAAGGTCTACAACACTTCCAACACGACCCTGCACAACTCGCCGTTGCCTAAAAATACACTGAGAGTAATGATTGAATCCTCCTACAACAACGCAGCACCAATACCGTTCCCTACTGATGAGATGACTAGCGTCCAAGATGCTATCGGTGCTTTCGTTGCTTGGCCCGTTGGTTTGATTGAGCCAACACCACAGGTGGTTATTTACTAATGGCATTTACACTAGCATTCATTGTGTTGGAAGAATGCTCTTTTATTTACATGTTTTTTCAGGGTACACGCTCTACCGGAAAGAAAGCACAAAGGCCTAATGTCCAAGGTACCGGTGGTCAAGTGATGAAGAAAAAGAGTTCACATACTGATCCATCGTCACAGGTGATTATTTACTAATCAATTAAACTAGCATTCTTTTTTATTGGAATAAAATTTCAGACTTTCTATTTACATGGTTTGTAGGCAACAAAAGCCAAGGGCAAGAAGAAAGTACAAGCGCCTCCTGTTATTGAACGTACAAGCGCCGAGACGCCAAATCGTGCTCGATTGCGAGCATTTGCAGCCACCCTATCTTCCGAATTTACTGCCAATATTCCATTCGACAAGCGTATATTTGGGGTGTCAAATATGGTTGAGCATGTTTTTAAGGAGCAGATCATGGACGTGCTTGATCAAGGATGGCTCGGTGGTACCGCTATCAATTTATGGATCAGGTATAAATGTGTTTTCATTGGGGTTTCGTTTAATGTCATTAGTTTACACTAATTGGGAGTTTGTATGGTTTCTTTTAAGGCACCTGCACGAACATGTCATGATTGCCGGGGATTATGTCTCGTTCGAATTCATAAGCCCCTATGACATAGCACATATTGCGGGCGTGAGCTATGACGAGCAGTCCGCGAAGCTTAAAAGGCGCTTTTCTTTAAAGGCAACAGGCATGACTTTATTCTTAGCTCCAATTAATACAGGGTAAGTCGATATGCATTATAGGTTTCATCGTATTCTTAGCTTCAAGCATCATTTATATATACTGACATAACGTTCTAAAAAATTTTAGGCAGCACTGGCTTTTGCTTGTCATCTATCCTCAAGCACAAGCGAATCCCATTATTTACTATTTGGATCCTGTGTATGGTGCTGAACCAGAAAGTCGCACAGCTTTGATGCGCCTCGTCAATAGGTACATGAATGTCAGCATTCTTTGAATCCGTTGCATCATGTCATTTTATGACCCTAGCTAATAAAATTAATTTACTTTGTTTTGTTTCCAGCGCATTGACCAGTTTTCGGTCCTCCGTTAACTTGAGTTATTCCAAAGCCCTTGACCAGAAAGATGCTTATAAGTGGCTCACAGTCCAGGTTCTATAAGTTATTCAATTTTTTAAACAATCTACTCAAACATAAAGTAAATGTTTCTAATATGATATCTGGTATTTTTTGTTACAGTGCCCCTTCCAACCCAATAACAACGACTGTGGATACTATGTGATGCAATTTATGAGGGATGTAGTTACACATGATCGATGTAGCATTCCATTGACAGTAAGTTTTTTATTTTGCCAACTCTAATTGTATTTGAACTTGTTATTAGATTTCAAGTAGATTTGATTGCCATTCAAATTTATCTCTCTGTGCAGTATTACCCAGACGCACGTTGCCCCTCATTGTCGAGGGAAAAAATGAATGCGCTAATTGAGGAATGGTGCACTTATGTTCTACCTCTTTTACACCAAGTACAAATGTAGATATATAATAGTATAGGCTGTTTCCCAATTAGAATGGTTGGTTCATTTGTACATTGCTCTCTGGATGAGTTATTGGTGTATTTTCGTTGCCTGGAACTGTATATAATTGCTCGTATTTTAGCACTGGTGCAGGTGGGGTATATAAACTAAAATGAAATATTTTAAAAAAAAAAAATAAATACCAGCGCTTACTTCATTAAGCGCTGCTATAGGTAAATTTTAGGGCACCTATAGCAGCGCTTGTTAAGCGCTGCTATAGGGAACCTATAGCAGCGCTTAAGCGCTGCAATAGGTGCCCTATAGCAGCGCTTAAGCGATGCAATAGGTGCCCTATAGGTAACTTTAGGTACCCTATAGCAGCGCTTAAGCGCTGCTATAGGGCACCTATTGCAGCGCTTAACAAGCGCTGCTATAGGCATAATACCCTATAGCAGCACTGGCTATTGCAGCGCTTATAAGCGCTGCTATAGGCCCAAAATAAGTGATGCTATAGGCATTTTCTGTAGTAGTGTGTTTTTAATGGTTTGCTTGATGTTTAGTGTTTCACTAGTCAGATGTCTCTGTGACTTTTAGAAATACTAGTAAAATCTCTTTCTGACTTGACTCGCTTCTCGAAAAATGAGTGAGTTGAGCTGAGTCAACGCCGAATTAACAGAGTTTTGTATAGATCGATTTTATAATAAGGAGTTAATTTTATTTTGTTAGGTTAAAGCTTAAACTTGTCGGTTGGTTAGTCTAACAGTAGTTAAACTTGTTGGTTGGTAAGTCTAACAGTAGTTGAATACTCTTTGAATAGCCTTTAGAACATCTATTATTATCTGGTTAAGATCTATTTTCATCTCCAAAGTAATTAGTCAAGAGCACCAGACACCCAAAAGTTGTTCAAAGAATAATTTTCCCTAATAGTAACCTAAATAAACAAATTTTCCTTGACCGGCAGTCAAAATTATGTTTGACAGTTAATTTACAGATGACTCTAAATAAGTCAGCTCATATCGCTCTATCACACCTAATATGAAACCTGGATTTTAGGAGATGGACGAATTTGGGGTTGTTTGCTACTTCAGTAAAAAAAATCCATGTGTAATAGTAGGTGTCCTGTGGTGATGGGGTGACTTATATTAAACGTCATGTAAAGTGTCAAATGTTATTTAACATGGTCAAACATTAGACTGACTAATGGTCAAGACAAAATTGCTTCTATCTTATAGAATTATAATCTTTTTTTTTTCCTCCAATCAATGCCAGACCTAATTAATATCACCTGCAATAATTGTATCTATTGTGTACCATACATGTGCGAGTATTCCACCTCCTAGATATGTGTGTGTGTGTGTGTTAGACTGGTAGCTTGTTCGTTGGCAAAAAAGATTGGTAGCTTGTACGCCAACTACGTGCATGTTTGATGTCTTTTTTAGGGTCAGGTAGACTTTTTCGCTGAAAAAGCTAACTGAAAAAAAAATCATGTTTGATTCATAAGCAGATGAAAAGATCTTTTCCTTTAAAAGTCTGGTGAGGAAGCAAAAAATCAAAAGTTAAAAATTTTGACTTCTGACTTCTGGCTTTTGTCTTCTGATGGGCCCCACACCTTTTATTGTTTGTTATTTAATAAAGTGAGTAGGAAAATTAGACTATTAAACCCCTAAAATTTTTAAATAAGATATTTTCTTGTAATATAAAATTTCCTTTTTATGTCCAAAAATTTACCATAATAATCTTTAATTATTTTCTCCCACAACATCCTCCTTTGAGCTAAAAATATAATTTTTTAAAAATTATTTTCCTTAAAATAAGGGAAAAACTAAGCCTTTAAAATCCTTCAAAAACCTAAATTTCACTTTTTCTTTCTAAACTATAAGAATATATGCATATTATATATGTATTATTTAATAACAATAATGCCCTTTTTAGTAATTTTTCATCTAAACTTACTTTTCAAAATAATCATCCAAACATGTTCTAAAAGTCAGATTGAAAAAAAGCCACTTCTAACATTACTAATCCAAATATAAATCACTTCTATAATCTAACTTTTTTCCAAAAGACCTTTTGAAAAAGTCCTTATAAAAAAAGCCAATCCAAACATACTGTACATCTTCAAAGCCCCAACTGCTTATTTTACTTTTATTAACTTATATAGTCGATCCGAGCCTCTCTTTTTTTTCTGTCAATTCTCTTAAAATGTAAAATATGTATAAATATTTGTAAATTTCAAAATTATACTCCTTCTAGTTCTAGTTATAAGATCAAGTTGACTTTTTTTAATAAATTAATGATGTAAAATGAATCACTTTAAATTGTTCACAATTAACTTTTTTTCTCAAAACTAATTTATTTTATTTATAAACTAATATATAATTAAATTAAATGTAACATATGTTAAAATTTAGTAGTTTATTTTCTTTTATTTATATCCACAAAAAAGTCAATTTGATCTTATAATTAAAATCGGAGGAGGGAGTATCCCGCTACACCTATTTTTAATTATAAACTATGCACTATTAAAAATTTCATGGTTCAATTATTCATGAAAAAAAAAAATGGACGCAAGTGATGGGAGCTAAGAATAAATATACTTGCAACAAAGTTAATTTAATGTGTATGGTGTTGAATCAATAAGGTCGTGAGTCCAAATGCCTCTTCCAATATGACCATAGTTAGTAGGTGATTTCTTTGTGCTTTTGTAAACATTGTTTAAGCATGGAGGTACTGGTAAGTCCCATATCCCATTCACCTAATTCTTTTACACAGAAATAAGAGGAAACATGCAAAAAGTAGTGATGCTCACGTATTTCACTCCAATATTTCGGTTATTTGGTTTAAACAGAATTTTTTTTAATAAGAACATTGAAAATTAAACATTATTTGAAAAAGACTAAAAAATTGAAAGAAAAAAAAATGAGTTTCGTTTGTTTCAGTTATCTGTTTCAGTTCTGTCACCCCTAGCCATCTATGTTATTAAGTTGTTGTTTTTCTTATGAAAACGTTATTAAGTTGTTGAAAATGTAGCTCGGGATGATAATTAGAGAGGAAAACGGTGTCGATTTAAAAGAATAAGCTTATTACTAGATCCTTTTTTGTCTTCTTTATGGAAGATTCAAACAAAATCATGATTTGTTTGTCACATGAAATGAAACAAGATAAAAACAACATTTTAAAAATCTTATTGAAAAAAAAACATTATAATTAATGTCTACCGCATCTTCCAAGTATCTAAAACTTTTTATTGAATATCTATTTCACCTTGAATAAGAAATTGTATCGTCACCGAAAGTAAACGTTGACGGAGACTATTGCTGACAGGGAGGGGGACTTTTCAAAAGTCAGTGTCAGAAGTTAAAATTTATCTGTGAAATTGTGATGAGGCATTACTCATTACCAAACAAGAAAGGAAAAGAACAAGAAGAAGGAACAAGAGCATGTTCCTGAAATTAGTGTTTGTGTTTGTGTGTCACAAAGAGATTGAAATTTCTGAGAAAAAGAGGTAAGATTTGTGTTTCGATTTTGTCAATTCAACAATGCCGGCTTTTTTCTTATATTGTTGCGTTGTTTTCCACTAGTTAATTGAGGACCAAAAGTTTTGGTGGTGTATATATTATTTAAAGTGTGTAAGAGATTACTGATATTGTTCTTTCTGTTTCATAGCTGCATTGGAAGATAACCATAAAACCAGAGTCCCACCTTTTGGTGAATTTCCTCACAAAATTACAGGTAAAGCTTGTTCAATATATTTTTCTTATCTTTGAGTACTACTACCTCTTCTCTTAAATATAAGAATTAATTTAGAAATAAATTTTGAGTCTAAATATATACCACAACAAAATATAGCAATTTTAGCACCAATCACTCACCGTCACTCTCACTCTTACCCTCTCACTAATTCACGCCATCTTCTTCTAAATTTGAGGGAAATTTTTTGATTTCTTGTTGTATGAAGAAAATTGAGGACGATAATGTCGAAATTTGTGTTTTCAATTCTCATGTTGCATGATAGGGTAAGCTTTTTGTATTATATAATACATTTTTCCATTTCAACTCATATATTTATTAATTTCTTCAAACTAATAACATATAGTCTTATACAAATATATGTATTTCAAAAATTATGAAATAATATCATTTGTTACAGTCACAACTTTTCAACTGGCCTTCAATCACTTTTTCTGATGTATACCCTTTCATACTTATTATAGATTTGCATCTTTTGATTATATTTTTTTAATTAAAGAACGAGGGTAATTCTTTTTTAGTTCCCCATATTCTTTAAAATGGATTTTAAGCTTACTAAATACATGTGTAAAAGTTACTACGACGACAAAAAATTCACATGTCCAACAGAGCTGAAAATAGCGGGTACATGCATTGAATTCTATCTTTATAAAAAAGGGCAAAAAAGAAATTATAATGGATCATTCATGGATTGGACTATAGGGTTGATAATACGTTGGCAGAATTTCCTTAGATAGGCAGTAAATTTATATTTTTTATTTATTTGGCATTGGCAATCATTTGCAGATAAAAAGCGTTAAAATATAATTAAAACAATCATAAAATTATCTTATGATTTAGAGTGATATGTTTTATACCAGGAGAAGCAAAAT
The DNA here is from genome assembly GCA_037074515.1 of Mimosa bimucronata. Taxonomy (NCBI): domain Eukaryota; kingdom Viridiplantae; phylum Streptophyta; class Magnoliopsida; order Fabales; family Fabaceae; genus Mimosa; species Mimosa bimucronata. The sequence goes on along the minus strand of CM073443.1, from coordinate 8,712,738 downwards.
GATATACACTACAAAAAAAAGGTGCATCAGTAGCGGTTATTAATGCCGATTAGTAGCGGTTCTAACCGCCACTAACATGTTACTAGCGGTTCCTAATTCCGCCACTAAATCGTCCGTGACAAACATTTACTAGCGGTTATTGAAACCGCGTGTAACAAAGTCAAAGACGCTACTAATTAGTCGCGGTTATTATGACCGCTACTAAATAAAAAAAACCGCCCCTAATGTAAAAATTAGCATAATCGCGGGAAAATTCAATTCTCAATTTAGTAGCGGTTTGAAAAGCGGTTTGAACCGCCACTAATTAAAAAAAAAAAAATTGGTCCATTTTTTAGTGGCGGTTTGAGCAGCGATTCTCAAACCGCTACTAATTAAGAAGGAAAAAAAATAAAAAAAGAATTGGTCCAATTTATTAGTAGCGGTTCGAAACCGCTACTAAATTTTAAGGATTTTAGAAAAACGATCAGATTAGATATTAAATAATTAATGTCATATGATTAAAATGTAATCAAAAAATAATGATAATAAATTAGTCTATTACAAAATGTTTTTATTGTTAAAATAAAAAAAATTTCTCAAATATATTAACAACCATATGTATAAAAAAACAATATATTACACACTTAAAAAAGAAATAATTATAAATAAACAACTAATTTTATTTGTTGTACGATTAATATGAATAATTAATTAAAACATTTTTATAACTAAAAATGAATAAATAATTCGGATATTGTTACCTAAAAAAAAATATATTAGTAAAAAAATTAATTCAGAATAGAAAATAAAACACACTAAATAATAAGAAATATAAGGTAAATTGTTTTCAGAACAAAAAATAAAAGCATTAACGGTCAGACTGAGGATAAATTGAATGGAAAGGGAGAAGGAATTGAATGAATGTGTGAAGAATAATGGGGGGAGGGGGTGGATATTTATAGTGATTTGTGTGGGATTTAGTAGCGGTTTGGGCAGCGGTTATAGAACCGCCACTAATTGTTTTCCGCAGAATTAGTAGCGGTTCTAAAACCGCTACTAGATGTCTTTAATTAAAAAAAAAAGCTCAGCCTACATTAAAAAAATATGATATATGAACGTTTGATACAAATTTTTATGAAAATTTTGTAAACTGAAAAATAATTATGGTTGGCTGCTTCAATCATCTTCTTCTTGCTCCTGCCTAAAAAGAACATAAACAAATATATAAATTTCTATTGCTAAAGGTGTTGAAATTTGTTTAAATTATTTGTAGTGAAAATCCTCACCTAACTACTTGTAAATAACCGTCTTCTTCAGAAATGAGATTGTCGAAGTTTTCAGGTTCAAAATGTTGGCTGCCTAGTTCCAGATCATCTTCGTCACCCATGTCGTAGAAGTCACGCGGCTTCATATGAATCACCATGTGCCAATCTTTATGTGTCCGATCTTCCACATAGTATACTTGCTGCGCCTGTGAGGCAAGAATATACGGCTCATCATCTGCCATTTCCCTTGTGTGAATGAGCCTCGAGAAATTTACGGACGTGATGCCCAAGCTGTCCAATGTAATGCCTCGAGAAGTTCTGGTGTCTGCCCACATGCAGTTGAAGAGAGGCACGGTGAAATGACCTTGATAGTTAATCTCGATGATGTCCACGAGCTTTCCATAGTATGATACGCCTCCAAATCGCATGTCTGTATCCCGTGAGCTGGCATAACTCCTTGTCCCGAATGTGCCAAAGACTCCGGAATTCTGGGTGAGAGAACCTTCATCCCTTGCAATGGTGCAGAACTTGAAGCCGTTGACGTTGTATGCCGTATATCTCCTGACATGGTCGAGTAGACCGATTGCTAGATTTATCATATCAGGCGCATGGGGATTGTTGTCATTGAGTATCCTCTGTGCAAACCAATCCGGAAACTCTCGATGGACCTTTTTGTCCACCCCTGCAGATGACCTTGTCCGGCTTCGTAGTTGGCGTTTAACATAGCGGCGGAAATCCCTAAATTCCAATGGAACATATCAGAGGGTTATGTGGTTTTGAATTAAAAAAAATAACATGATACGTGTATATAGTGTTAGAATTCTTACTGAATGTAGGGCTCCACTTGAGGGCAATTTGTCAAGACATGTCTGTGTGCTTGCAACCTCTCAGTGGGAGTGAGCCTGTAATACTGACTTCCTCCAACTGGCTTTCCGACTGGCGGGAATAATGTGTTGGAAGGTGACTGGACATTGGTGAGGCTGTCATCGACACGAGGAGGGCGGTTGAATGAAGTCTCGATGTCATCATCAAAATAGCGCGAACAATATGTTAACACCTCGTCACCAGAATAACCCTCTGCTATAGAACCCTCTGGAGATGCTTTGTTCCTCACATACGACTTCAATTTCCCCAAGTATCTGTAATTACAAGTACAATCAGGTAACTGAAACAAAATCATGAAACCACTGGAAAAATGAATCAACGGACCTCTCTATGGGATACATCCAGCGGTATTGAACAGGGCCGCCCATCTTTGCGTCTTGAACGAGGTGTACAGTGAGATGGACCATGACCGTGAAGAAAGACGGGGGAAATATCATCTCCATATGACAGAGCGTTAAAACAATTTTTTCCTGCAATTGATCCAGCTCTGCTTTGTCCAAAACTTTTGCACACAACCGTCGGTAGAAAGAACTGAGTTGAACCAAAACATTAGACACCTCCGGGGGCAATGTGCTTTTAATTGCCAGAGGTAGGAATTGCTGGAGCAAAACATGGCAGTCATGGCTTTTCAACCCGGCAATCTTCTTAGAGTGCATGTCCACACATCTTGAGATGTTGCTTGAATAACCATCACGGACCTTGATGTCCTTAAGTGTAGAGAGTAAGACTTCCTTGTTGGCTCTTGTCAGTGTGAATGAGGCTGGGGCAAACTTGTCATTCTCATCCGGCCATGCGTCTTCACGTATTCCCATCACCATCAGATCTTTCCTTGCTTGAAGATGGTCCTTGGACTTTCCAGACTCGTTGAGTAAAGTGTACAAAATATTGTCACACACATTTTTTTCGATGTGCATGACATCAAGACAGTGGCGAAGTAGATTAGATTTCCAGTAGGGGAGCTCGAAGAAAATGCTCTTCTTTCGCCATTGCTGCACGTTTTCCCCCTGGGACTGGCCGCGTCCCCTTCTTCCCCCAGGCTGAACGCCGTCTGTCTTCCCGAACTCTACGTGAACATCTTCAAGCTGTTGAAGAATATCTGCGCCAGACAAAAACGTAGGAGGATCCCTCATTTCCTGCGATCCGTTAAATCTAATCTTCTGCAGTCGGAACCTATGACCTCCAGGAAGGAACCGCCGATGACCCATGAAGCACCACTTGCGACTGTGAGGAAGGCGGACCGAGTCTTGGTCAAAGTTGCAGTTGGGGCAAGCTCTGCCTGTATGCACGTTCCAACCAGACAATGTGCCAAGTCCGGGAAAATCGCTCACTGTCCACATCAACGACGCACGGAGTGTGAAGAGCGTCTTACTGTAAGCGTCATACGTCTCAACTCCGTTGGTCCAAAGTTCCTTCAACTCCTGTATCAACGGTTGAAGGTAGACATCTATATCGTTTCCAGGAGCTTTCTTCCCCGGAATAATCATCGAAAGAATGAATGAGCTCTTTTTCATACACATCCAAGGGGGTAAGTTGTACGGTATCAATACCACAGGCCATATAATGTACGTAGTGCTAAGATTCCCGAACGGATTGAACCCATCTGAGGCGAGAGCGAGGCGGACATTTCTCGGGTCACTGGCAAATTCCGGGAATAGAGCATCAAACGCTTTCCAAGCCTCAGCATCCCTAGGATGTCTCAACTTCCCATCGACATTGGGCTCTGATGAATGCCACCGCATGTGCTCCGCCGTTTTGGATGACACATACAACCTCTGAAGTCGTGGAGTCAGGGGGAAATATCTTAGAATCTTTGCAGGCTTCTTGGTTGCTATTCGACCCCTCTTCGCCTGTTTGTACCGAGACGCATTACACCGCTTACATCTGTCCAACTCGGCGTCATCTCCCCAGTACAACATACAATCATTCGGGCAGGCATGTATTTTAGTGTAGTTCAATCCCAACTTGTTAATAGTCTTCTTTGCTTCGTAGAATGATGGTGCGATTTCTGCCTGAGAGAATGCATCTCCCAATAATTCTAACACCATCGACATCCCCTTATCGCTGAAGCCACACAAGCACTTGATATGATAGAGCTTGACAAGAAATGATAGTTTTGAATATTTACTGCACCCTGAATAAACATTATTCTTATTCTAAAATGAACGTTTATGTGACAAAACTAGAAACGAAATGAGAGGCATTTTTTAGTAGAACCTGGAAACAATGGCTTATCTGAATCCGTCATAAGGTCGAAAAAATTCTTTGTAGCTTCATTTCGAAAAAACTCCGGGAGTGGTCCTTCAACCCCTTCCTGACTCCCTATGCCGTCACCTTGCACCCCGAAAGCATCACGTACAACATCGTTAAATGGATCCACATGATTGTCGTCATCATCGTCATCGTCGATCTGCATTCCAACCTGAGATGTTCGAGCAACTACCTCACCACCATCATCATCGTTCTCGCCATGAATACCCCAGAATGTGTAATTGGATGGGAATTGTTTCAGTATAAGATGCTCACGCACAACATTTCTGGGATGCCACTTCTTAAATTTAAATTTCGGACAAGGACACAATATCTGATTGTTAACACCGGTGCGGTTGAAAGCAAAATCTAAAAAGTGGTCAACACCAACCAAATAGCGGGGCGACGTCCTTGGCAAATTTATCCAAGATTTATCCATCATATGACTGAAGATATTATCAAAGAAGGAAAGAGCTTAATAGTTTGAATGAAATGTGAAAATGAATTGGAAAGAATCAAGGGCTTATAAAATGAAATTTAGACATTAGTAGCGGTTGTTTAACCGCTACTAAAACCGCAACTAACTCAATCAGACCGTTGAAAAATTAACAGGTGGCAGCTGTCTGAGTGTACATTAGTAGCGGTTTTATAACCGCTACTAATATAAATTATTTTTATAATTAGTAATTTAGTAGCGGTTTAAAACCGCTACTAAGTTTATTTTTATAAATTATTTTTAATATTTCTTCATTTAGTAGCGGTTATGAAACAGCTACTAAATGTGCTATTTTGTGTTTTTAACGTTATTTATATCTTTTTTTTTCAAATACTATATAAGAAAATAAACAAATAACAACGGTTTATTTAGTTAGTCAGGGATAAACTTTTTTGTTTAACTGTTAAAAAAAATTATCGCCATTTGTAAAGTAAAAAATAAAATCAGATAATAACAACTAACAAAATTATGCAACATTAAAGATATGAAATGTTTAAACAACTAATATTGAAATTAGCAAACATTTAAATATAAAAATGTTCAACTGAAATCCTGAAATAAAAAACATTCTAATAAAAAAAGACCCTAGAGCTACGCCGCAGGAGGCTGATCGTCGTCTTGATGCTCCGGAGAACGGTTGCGAGGCTGCTTCGGTGGACGTGGAGGTAGTGGTACTCGCAAAGGAGATCGATCCGGGTCGAACATCCGCTGTATCCGTTCCAACGTGCTATTGGCGTCGTGCACCCAGGAGTCCAGTCGGTCGTACACCTGATCAGTCACCCGTTCCGTAATCTCATGAGTGAGTCTCTCCCTCATTTGAGCCTTAAACTCTGCGTCTCCCCTAATAGGGCCACTTGTTGATGGTTGGCTCGAAGCTGTAGACTGGGCGCTGCCTGGGTCGCCTGACCTGCCGTACACCACCGTAGGTCGGGCTCCGAATCCCATCCCACGAACCCGACCAGGGTGCTCTTGAGTCCCTAGGGCAGCCCTTAGCGAGGCAGTGGGGTCTACATTGTCCCCCTGCGACTCGGCGATCTCTCTCTCGCAACCTCAATCCTAGCCTGCACACACAAACATATTAACAATTTTATTTTGATGTCGTTGTTATTAAAAATATAATAATATAAAAATAAATAAATAAATAAAAATTTTACAATTTGCTCCTCAGCCTCCCTGGATGTTGGGCTCCCGTCGGCGTGTCTGTGCTTTATTTGATAGAAACGACCGTAGGTAGCCTTCTGCCCTTTCTTCGCAGCCTCTTCCTCCTGAAAATTAAGATACAAACAGTTATTAATATATAAAGATAAATTATTTTTAAATCAAACAATGAAACTTCATTCCTTCATACCATCTCTTTGTACCCAACCGAAAACGGCTTCGTCCCAGCTGTATGATGAACCTTCTGATGGGCCTTCGCGGCAAGACCTTGTTGCGACCTCTTCTGTTAACATAAAATAATATTAAATAATCATCAGTAATTCAAAAATATTTTTTCAATATGATATTTCAATATCAATTCAATAATATTATTCATTATACCTTCCCAATGTCTCCCCTTCTCCAACCCACATATCTCTCCCACGCCAGGGACGCCACCAGGGACATCATGGACTAACTCCTGAAGCGGCCTACTCCCACCCCGATCTCTTTCTTTGAACATATCCAACCGCTTGTTCTTCCAACCGTCCCCCATCTTTGATTCTGTCCAATTCTTGCGGCTGTCCCTCACATCAAACTTCCTCTGTAAAATATTAAATTTAAGTAAGTTTAATTAGAAATTAATAAATAATAAAAAATTCCAATAATAACATAAAACAAATAAGAAATAATAAATATATTTCCTATAATATTTATTAAAATCAAATTCAAATAATAACAGAAAAGAAATAATAAATAATAAATAATAAACAATACATAATAACAAGAATATTTCTTATAGTATTAATTAAAATCACATTCTAATAATAATAAATAATAAACAATAAATAAGGTCAAAGTTAATTCAACAAACCTTAACAATTTCGTCAAACGCGAACTTTTTAGAGTTCGCGTCAATCTTCCTCCAGTCCAAAGCGTCAATCGGAAATCGCTGATAATTCTGGCCTACACCTCCGACGAACCTCGAGTACAGTTGCCCCCCTTGTCCAACCGGTAATTTGGTCAAGTCGTCCCACTCAACTATAACTCTGTGCCCGCTCGGAAGGTTCATCGCATCTTGCATCGTCAACCTCTTCTCACTTATGCTACCAGAAGGGTCTGTAAAATTTAGGGAACAATTTCAATTTAATGAGCGATAAAAAATTATAATTATCTCATAAAAACAATAAAAATTGAATTTCCTTACCCTGAACTTGTACTTCGTAACCGGTGGACCTTCCGGAGGATCGTTTAGGCTGCCCCGCCTGTCAAATTCCTCACCGTCCAACCAACGTTCCATATCCTCAAAATCCGCTCCTCCTCCAGTCTCGTCGAACTCCTCTCCCCCGCTCCAGAATGCGTTGATTACATCTTCTGGAATCGGATTGTTCTGTACACGGATGCACTCTTGTTCTATACGATCCCTCTCGGCCTGCTCAGCCAGTTCCTTACGTAGCCGCTCCTCAGCTTCCCTTTGTTCATCGGTCATAGGCCTCTTATTGCGATTGCCCTTTTTCACCATGATTTTGATCTCTTTTTTCTAGTCGAAGTCACGTCAGGTCACTTTCTTTCTCAAAAAGCTCGTGCCTTTTCAAAGAAAAGGCACGAGCCTTTTTAAACTGTTCATTTTAGTAGCGGTTCTGCAAGAACCGCTACTATTAGTCGCGGTTTCAGCAAAAACCGCTGCTGAAACCGCACCTAAATCAACCAGTAATAAATGCAGTTGCATTTATTTCGCTGAATTAGTGGCGGTTTTGGGGGAAACCGCTACTAATGTACTAAAACCGCCACTAATTCAGCGGCCATTCATTTTCTAGCGGTTTTTCCCTCCAGAACCGTGACTAAATTTACGTCACTACTTTTCCTGCCAAAACGCGCCAAATTTGTTGCGGTTATAACCCCAAAACCGCTAGTAATATCCGCTACTAACTACTTCTATGGTCAAACCGTTGGATTTACTTGCGGTTTGTGCTTATAACCGCTACTAATGTATAATTACTAGCGGTTTTAGTGTTCCGCGACTAAGTTAACCGCTACTAAAAACCCTTTTTTTGTAGTGATAGAACGACCAATTAAGTAATAAGCTAAGGCAGATTACACGTGTGTGCGAGAAAAATATCTATATCTATAAATTATTTTGTCGCAAAATGTTTAAATTGAGATATAACTTAGTCCCTAAAATTTAACTAATCCAACTTAGTCACTTAATTTTTAATCATTTTATTTTGGTCCGTCGCCATACTTATAGAACATCCACTCCTTCAAGGGACATGTTGTGACTTGTAAGCCATGAAACCAATAACACATTAAATAGCTAAACTTGAGAGATTGTGTTGCAAAGGGTTGAGCTTTAAAAGATTAAATTGAAATTTTGTAAAAATTACAGAGACCGAATAAATTATTGTCTCATCATCATTATTTGCTGAAAATATCTTTCCCTATTAATAATTACTATACTCTATTCCTAAATATAAAAATTATTTATCTAATTTGATTAGATTAAGGATATTAAATTAGTTAAAATCACATTATACTACTAAAACATCCTAACCATATTCTTTTATTCCTACCTTCCATCTCTTGTTTATTTACTATTGAAGAGTATTAGTAGAGATAATTTAGAGAAAATATGAGAAAAATATAAAAAAATTTTATATTAAGGAACAAACTCACCTCCTTAAATAGGTTCTATATTTAGGAATAGAGGGATAACATATGCACCTCTTCATTTCAACTTATTCTTATGCTGTCATTATTTGTAGCATGGTATCTTTTCAGCAAAATTTGCAAACAATTCTTTTTCGGGATTGAATTGAAAAGTGGACACAAATGCCACGTTTTCGTATAGTTATAGTGGCGTTAAAAATATCTATCTGATTCTATGTTTGATAAAATACCAATTTTTATTTTTTCATTTTTGGAATTTGTATGGCACTTTAAAGGTTGTATCGTCTCCATATATACTTGAGCTACACTGTGTTTTTTCAGTATGGCAATGGACTTTGTTGTTTCTGTTGCGAGTAATACAGCGAGCAAGTTAATAGAAAGTGCCACATCTCAAGCTAGTTACTCTCTCTGCTTCAACAAATATGTCAAAGAGCTTGAAACAGAAAAAGAGAACTTGCAATATAAAATAAAAGTGGTTCTAGATCGTGCTAAAGATGCTAAGAAGAAAACTCACAAGGTTGTTAGTGAAGTTGAGAAATGGTTGAACAAAGCAGACTTTCTGATGGCAGAAGTGGTGGAGCTGCAAGAGAAAACAAAGAAAAGAAACAAGACATATTGTCTTAAGCACTGCCCTAACTTGATCAGCCGTTATAATCTGGCAAAGCAGCTTGAAGAGAAGACTAAAGAAATCAAAATGCACCTTCAGATTGAATTCTCAGAGTTTTCTCGGCTTGCTACACTTGTAGGTATGGACTACTTCTCTTCAAGTGATTTTTTGAGTTTTGATAGTAGAAAGGTAGCTTATAATGGTCTGCTGATGGCACTTAAAGATGATAAGATTCATATGATTGGTTTGTATGGCATGGGGGGATCAGGGAAAACAACTTTGGCAACAAAAGTGGGCAAAGAAGCAGAGAAATGTTTTGACAAAGTAGTCTTTGTTGTTGTGTCTAAAACCTATGATGTAAGCGAAATACAGAACAAGATTGCTGGCCAACTATGTTTGGAATTGAAAGAGAAAGAGAGATCAGAGAGAGCTAAACGCTTGTTCATGAAATTGAGTGGTGGAGAAAGGTTTTTGATTATTCTGGATGATGTTTGGGAGAAGCTCAATTTTAAGGACATAGGGATCCCTTTCATTAATGATCAAATGGGTTGCACCACTACTCTTCTAACCACACGCAACTTTCACGTATGTAAGTCAATGAATTGCCAAGAAGTAATTCAATTGGAGGGTTTAAATGAGGATGAATCATGGGTCCTCTTTCAGAAGTATGCTGGGTTGCTTGTAGACCACTATGATAACTTGAAGGATGTGGCTCAAAAAATTACAAAAGAATGTGGTGGTTTGCCTATTGCAATTGCAGCAGTAGCTAGTGCTTTGAAGGATAATCATAGTCGTGAAGAGTGGGTTGAAGCATTGGAAACATTGAGAGATCCATGTTGGATAGATATTGAAGAAGAAGTTCTAAAAAGTATTTATGGGTGTCTTCGATTAAGTTATGATAATCTAGAAGATGAAGTGGCCAAATCAGTCTTCTTATTTTGCTCGGTGTATCCAGAGGATTATGCGATTCCTGTTGAAAAATTGACCTCAATTGGACTAGGGCTTGGTCTAGCTGGACAATTTCCCTCATATCGGACAAGGACCCATGTGATCAATAAATCAATAAAGAAGCTTATAGATTCCTGTTTACTGTTAAAATGTCGTGAATATGGCAGTCGTGTCAATATGCATGATTTGGTTCGTGATGTAGCCATATGGATAGCAAAGAAGGATAATAAGTTGATTGTGGGACAATTAAAAGAGAACATGGTAATGAGAGAACATGCAATAAGATATTTATGGTTTGAAAAAGTTGGAAAAAATCCTACTATGTTAAATTGTCCTGAACTTGAGTTTCTTTATATCTCAATAGATTCAAAGCTTTGTGTGACTATACCAAATGATTTTTTCAATGGTATGGAGAACCTTAGAGTTTTGATACTAAAAAATCCTTGTATTTCAGAATGTAAAGCTCTTCGATTGCCCATTCTAGTCCCCTTGATAAGTAATTTGTGTTGCTTAGTGCTATTTAATTGGATATTAGGTGATATATCTTTTATAGAGAGCTTAGAAAGACTTGAGTTATTAACAATAGACGAATGTTCTTTTGAAGAATTGCCAGAATGCATCGTGCAACAAAAAAGTTTGAGATATCTTGAACTGAGTCGCTGCAATATTCAAAGCAGTCCTTTTGAAGTAATGGCAAGATGTTCACAATTAGAAGAATTGTATTTTTGTTGGAATCGAGGAATAGATTGGGGAGGTCAAACTAAAAATAGTGCTGAATTTTTTAACAAAATTAGCACTGCTACACCAGTATTGGAGAGTTATTGTATACATTTTGGGGAGATGGAAGATGATTTCAAATTTTTTTATGGGATTCGCACACATTTTCTTTCAAGGGGTTTATATATTGAAGATTTTGACAGTTGTATTTCAATTGAAAAGAGTAAGGATATGATGAGAAGGTCAAAGACTCTTTATTTGAGAGGAATCCGTAGAAGTTGCAAAAATATCATCCCTGACATTTGGCAAACATTAGGAGGAGGTATGAATGAGTTGACTCAGCTTAAACTTTCTGATTCAGATGGGATAGAATGTGTTATAGGCCATGCAAATAATCCAAGTCAAGTCGGAATCATCTCCAATTTGACTCAGCTATTTCTTGTACGGGTGAATCATTTGAAAACTCTGTATAGTGGTGAGCCTCCTCAAGGCCTTTTTGTAAACTTGGAAGAGCTTTATATACATAATTGTGGTTCCCTTGAGCATATACTAACGGAAGATGGGAAGGAAATAGTTTCTGCAAGTGAATATCAGAGTCATAATAATGCATTCCCCAAACTGAAAAGCCTTAGAACATTATCTTGCAAGAAACTAGAATATTTAATGCCCATCTCTTCCGTAGAGAGCCTTGCACATTTGGAAAATTTATTTGTCTCTCGCAGTGATAAAATGAGAAGCATGTTTGGACAATCTCTTCATGAAGAATTCAATCTAAAAAAGCCTCAGATAATTGAGTTTTCTGCGTTAGAAATTCTTGAACTCCAACACTTGCCAAATATCATTAGCATCTGTCCTAAAAATTATCATCCAACATGGCCTAATTTGAAAAATTTTGAAATTGTATGAATGTCCGCAGTTAAATATTACTTCTATGGATGTGGTTGCATGTGGTGAATTGAGGCAAGAGGAAGGCCAGATAACAACATCTGAGGTACTAATTCTTTCATCGATAATATTGTCAAATTATTCGTATATATAATATTACATAATACCTATATATTGTTAGAATATTCACAATTAGTGAAGGAAAACTTCCTCTAATCATATCATATTGCTTTATGTTATTACAACATGTGCATTTAATCCAAATTTTCTTCAACATTAATCTATTAATTGTATCTACTGTGTGACACAATAATTTCCAAATTTTAATTGCTTCATGTGTTTTCCTTTGAACTTTTACAGGACATATTGGACGCGTTACAGGAAGTAGTTGCTTTTCATGTAGAACAGCTTTCTACCAGTGAACAGCAAGTAAACTCAAGCTTACGTTTGTTAGAAAGCTACCCGAATTGAGGCATATATGGAGGGGACCCAAAAATTCAATACATCTTAAAAATCTTCAATATTTACAACTTGAGAGTTGTGGAAATTTGAAACAAGTATTCTCTTTATCCGTCTTGAAAAGCCTCCCGCAGTTGAGGGAACTTTACATTGAAGACTGTGATGAGTTGGAGGAAATCATTGAAGAAAATGATAAAAATGTGTCAAATTCTCATCAACTTGTCTTCCCAAGACTTGCAATAATCAACATCAGACGATGCCATAAGTTGAATGGTGTACTCTCGGGCCCCAAAAATTCTTTAAATCTTCAAAATCTTCAAGATTTACAACTAAAGAGTTGTGGAAATTTGAAACAAGTATTCTCTTTATCTGTCTTGAAATGCCTCCCGCAGTTGAGGGAACTTCACATTGAAGACTGTAATGAGTTGAAGGGAATCATTGAAGAAGATGATCAAAATGTGTCAAATTCTCATCAACTTGTCTTCCCAAGACTTGCAATAATCTTCATTAGACAATGCCATAAGCTGAAATGTGTATTCCCTAACATCGCCACATGCCAAGTGATTCCAAATCTCATGGTTCTGGCCATAAAAGATGCAACTGTACTAGAGCAAGTATTTGGGCATGAACAACATGACGTTACGGCTTTGGAATATGTACTACTTTGGGAACTTCCTTCACTTACTTCAGTTGCTCCATCCATTGCTTTGCAAAATGTTAGATGCATTCTTGTGCAACAATGCCCCAAACTATCTCTCGCTTCCTCTGTTACTCCTCATGAAATGCTCGAACAACTGCCCGAAGGTACTCAGTGACTTGAATGTTATAGTAGCATCATTTATGCATGTATAGCTCAATTAGATTCTCTATTTCGTACATTATTCATGTGCTTGTATTAAAATTAAATACATCGTTTATTAGATTTCTGAATGTAATAGTCAGCATTATATTTTATGCACTTCAAATCATATTATTTTCCAAATATGATAGAATGTATTTGCATATGATTGATTATTTAAATAAATTTTTTGGCGTATGTTATATAATAGGTTCTTTCACTTGGAGTTTCGAGTTAGAGAGGATTTTGGTAACTTTAATTGGATCAATGGAGGATTCTAGCAAAGAATCAATTACTTCATCAGACTTGGCAGAGGTGTGCACATACATGTCTTCAATGTCGTGTTTGAATGCCAAGCAAATCTTTCATATAAAACATATGATATATAATGCGATTTATTCAATCTCTTGTCTTGTAGAATGAGGAAAATTTAGAAGATCGAAGTGCGCACGAGCGAGAAATGTTTGAGGAAAAGGTAATTATAGTATGTAGCTTAGGCAATTGGTTCAACTAAATATTGACTTGCGTTATATATCTTTTATTGTTTTGCATCGTAGAGTGTTGAAGGAAGAGCTGAAGAGTGTACTGCATCAGAAAATGTTCAGATGGTTACTCCAACTCATTCAGAATCAGCAAGTGTTAGCCTCACTATATTACTATTTTACATCTCGCACCAATATTATATCTTTCTTCTTCTATGACATTAGTTGACTATGTCTTAGAGTGTCAATAAATAATTCCTACTCATTTTGGTCTACAATATATGGGGATTTCAGAAGAATGGTTTGATCTAAAATGTCGTGATTTGCTCATTTATTATATTCTCTCTCTCTCTCTCTCTCTCTCTCTAATTAATTCACTTTCTTTAATGAGGTTAAAAGTAGAAAAACATTTCAAGTAAGAAAACATTAAATCAGTTAACACTGGATGATTAGATTAGTTAAAGTGACAAATAATATGGACTTGATGGAGTAATTTAGAGATATATGTAGCAATTCCAACTTCGTAGTTATTGCTTAAATCAATTTGCCAGCATTCCGTAAGAAATCCTATAGATATATGTATCACGAAATATAAAACACTGGATGATGACACTATAAGTTATGGATATCCGAAATGAGCTTCTTTGTGTTTTGATTTAATGGTGGGGAGGAAGAATACTTACTATATGGACACCCCAGGCTACTGGTTCAATTTAATATTGGCTTATGGTTACATATCTTTTGTTGTTGTGTAGAGTGTTGAAGGAAGAGTTGAAGAGTGTACAACGTCAGAGACTGTTCAGATATTTACTTCATTATCTCATCCAGAACCAGAATGCTCAACGAAGGTTAGCCTCATTATCTTATATTTTGGATATTGCATCAGAGTGTCAATCAACTAATGCCTGTTTTAGAGATATCTGCAGCAATTCCGACTTCATTGTTACAATCTAAGTTGATTAAAAAGCAGTCAAAGTAATTCTTTAGATCAGATATGACATCAACTTGGCAATCTAGTTTGAACGACGACCAGCAACAATCACTTGCAAAAATTGAAATTATGGAGAAAGTAATTCCTCATGAGATCAACGTAATGTATGTGTCATGCATACATATGGAGAAACTTATTCTCATTTTTATGGGCCATGTAGGGTGTTAGAGACCTTGAAGGACAAAGCGCTCAAAAGGAATTCATATCAACGGAAAGTGTAGAGGTGAAATTCAACTCTACAAACTCATTCAAATATCATATGAGTAGTACTCACTTGTTTTAATTTTACTGCCCTACAGAATGTTAATGGAAATTTTGAAAGTCCACTGTCATCTGAGAATGCAAAGAAAGTTAATCTATTAACTGATTCAAAATTAGCAAGCTTACTGCCTGACATCTTGGTTACTTCTACAACAAAACACAGTTCCGGATAAGCTTTCTAATGTTTTTTGGCACTTATTAAACTGTCTGAGTGTTATGTATAGTCATAGTTCATGATCTTGTGAGCACACGACTGCTAGCAATTATATATACATAAATATTGTGTTGACCAAGTGCTTTTAAAATGAAACTGTTTCAAAAGGAGTTTAAAATTCTTGGATATATTGCTTTTTTCATGGCATAATGGAAAATATTGTTGTAGTTGATTTTTAAATCCTTTTTTTAATATTTGATTCATAGTCAAATAAAGTTCAACAGAAGAAAGTCAGATGTTGAAGACTTGAAAGATAATTGTCTCATTAGTTATCTCATTAGTTCCTACTATAGATTGCTACTTCCAAAGATAGATGAACTTGTTGCAAAGGCCCTTGCTGACTTGGAATACTCATTGAAGATGCCTCTTAATGGCATAGCTACCTCAGATGCTGACAATAGTATTTGCCTACAAACAATTTGCAAGCAATGGATAAGATATCCTATAGATATATATCCGTAGGGATATATTTAAAAATATATATATATATATATATCCCTGATATTTATTGCATTTACTCGAGAAAACGCAACATTAGGTCCACCTTTTGATAATTAAAAATAAATAAATGTATACCTAATGCTGTGTTTCCTATGGAAAATGCAACATTTGTTTTATTTTTTACTTTCTTTTTAAAATAAATTATAACCTAATGTTGTGCTTCCTAGAGGAAACGCAACGTTTGACTTCAGCATAATGTTGTGTTTCTTTTGAAAAACAAGAAAAAACTGTTCTTTTTTAAAACCAAAAGCTGTCACATTTTTCAAGGAAAACGCAATTATATGACATTACTTTTCCCTCGTGCTGTAATATGCCTACATATGAAACACCAGATGATAGGACTGTAAGTATCGTAAATGAGCTTCTTTGGGTTATGATTTAATGGAAGGGTTGGAGAAAAATTATTGTATGGACAACTTCACAATTATTTTGTTTAGATTGTTTCTGAGAAACTTTGTAAAATATTTAATAAAACATAACTTTAATATGATATAGAATGCAATGTATTTACTATTATGGTTTACAGCATATGAAAGAGTCTGAAGATCAAAGTGCACACGAGGAAGACATGTTAGATTAAAACGTGATAGCATCACAGGCAATTTGTTCAATTAATATTGACTTAAGGTTACGTATCTTTTGTTCTTGCGTAGAGTGTTGAAGGAAGAGTTGAAAATTATAGTACATCAGAGAATTTTCAGATAGTTACTTCATCAGCTCATTCAGAACTAGCAAGCTCAACCATGGTTTGCCTCACTGTCTCACTATCCACTCATATTGTCTTTATTCAAATACTATATTGGTGAAACTTGCATATTATAATTTATTTCTCTACAGGATGTTAAAGGTTCTCCATCAACTGATTCAAAATTAGAAAGCTTGCTGCCTGGCATCATAATTACTTCTTCAACAAACACAATACCTCATGTAAGGTTTCTAATGCACATATTGGCACTTACAAAACTCTCTGATTCTTACATAAAGTCACGATTCATGATCTTTACTGAGTTCTCTGAAATGGAAATTAGTTTGAAGATGAGTTAAAGGATTTGTCCTAGAAGAATGAAAAAGGTTATGTAAGTTAGGACTCATGTGTTGCTTTTCAAATCCAATTTTTATGTTTAGGTTCAAAATCAAATCTTGTTCAACCCAAGAAAGTCAGATATTGAAGACTTGAAAGATGATGATCTCATTAGTGTGCTTGAAATTATGGAGGATGTTTATGGTGGTAAATCGCCAACATCATCTGTTCCTGCTTCCAAAGACGACCTAGTTACAAAGACCCTTGTTGACTTGGAAGACTCATTGAAGATGCCCCTTAAGGACATTGCAACCTCAGAGGCCAATAGGCTTCGCCTGCAAACAGCTCTCAACTTCTTGTCTCACATTTCCTTGGAAGAAGGAGCTGTATCCCATGGAGTTATGGCTATAATAAAGTCTATGTACAAAGATTTGCCTCACATTCTTTCTTCTTTCAAGCAAGCACATGCTGCTGTCAATAAATTTGCAGTGCTTGAAGAAAGAGATAAAAGCATTAAGTACGAGCTAAGTCAGCGAAAGGAGGTTGCTATTTCCCTTGTTTCCAAAATGTCTGAAGCTAAAGAGAAGGAAGCTAGGCTAAAGGAGCAGATCTCTAGGTTGGAGAAAGAAAGAAAAGATTGTGAGGATGAATTGTTGTCTCTTCAAGATCAAAAGAGGAAATATATTGCAGATACAGCAGAGTTCAAGAAGGAGATTGAGACTGTAAAGAAAGAAAAGTCAGAGATGGTGGAATATCAAAGAAATGCTCAACAGCAACTGTTTCAAGTTGATCATAAATGGTCGGTTCTGGCTAGCCAGTTGGAGAACAACATTGCTAATAGAAAGACTATATAAAGTTTGAGAGGCTTGAACACAAATGCTGAACTATTTATTTGTGGCACAACAACTTGTCAAAAAAGTTGTGTAATCCAATTGATAACTTATTATATGCTATCTCCTTGAACTTAATTTCCATTTCTAATTACTTGGATGTGTGTTATGAGTGTTTGGGAAACAGTTAATGTTTATGTTTCTGCAAGAAATGTTTGTATGTTTTGAAAGCTTTATGAGAATCAATCCTATGATTTTATCTTTATATGGGAGGATTGATGGAGGTGGGTGGTGAAAGTTGGTAAAAGACATAAATGATAAATCTCACCTCGAATATGAGTTAATGAAATAAGTTATATGTATGTGAAATAAATTTATAAACTTACTAATTGAATGAAAATACAATATCAAGGTTATTTATATATTTTGTTACCGAAATTCCGATAAGGTAAAAGGAATAGAAGGGATAATAAGCTTTAAGACGAATGGCTATAGAGAGTCCCAACTCCACTATCTGCATTATTAGGATTTTCCTCTGTTTTATGCATTGTCTTAACTTTACCAGATTTGCCAAGCAGCTTGAAAAGAAAAGCAATGACACAGATGGCATATAATGAAAGATGTTAGAAAATGAAAGATTTGTACTTTTGTCCCAACTAGCGTGTGCTTCCAGCTTGAACGATGTGATATTCCTGTAAAAAAAGGATAGAGAACCACCGACACGCTTATCGTGCAAATAGCTCACAGGCTGCATTGCTTCATTTTGAAACAATCAACCTGGTGATACAATTAGATAAATATTTTCACGGGGGATAACGTCTATTTTTCCCCAGAAGTAACGCAAAGGAACATTGAGTACTCAGAGAGCATATTTATCTTAAAAGTGTCTAAGTCGTAGCAAATTTACTCCACTATTTAAAATGTTAACTTTAACTATTAAATTCTACTTTTTGACCCACAGATGTTGACATGACTTTGTCACCATGTACATGTCATCATTTTAAGTTTCATTTTTGCTCCGAAAGTAACCACCAAGGAGCGTTTTTCCCCCACAAGTATCCAAATTGTATAAAATTTTTCCGGGCCATTATCTAAAGTGATGATTACTTTCAGGGCAAAAAAGCTCCTAAGTGGTTACTTTTGAGGCAAAAATGACCTTAAAATGATGACATTACATAATGACAGAGCCTTGTCAGCACTGATGGGTCAAAGATAACGGTCAAAGTTAACGTTTTAAACAGTGGGGTGAATTTGCTACAATTTAAATACTTTCAGGGTAAATATGCTTCTCAACTTACTTCTGTACATTCAATGCTCTTTTGCGGTTACTTTCAGTGTAAAAATTGACCTTTACCCATATTTTCACATTGGACCAAAATGAGATGATACTTCCCCGCCATGCACTGGTAGATTTAACTTTTTATGCAACTAATTTCATAAAAGATTACAAGCATCAATTTTAAATGAATGTGAGAAACTGATTAACTTGAAATAACTCACTTTTCACATAATTTTTTTAAGAAATAATTATGGTTCCGAAATGTATACTACGTTTACTCTTCCTAATTAATTTTTACAAGTAATGACTCTAATTTCTTTTGAAATAACTCATTTTGTATATAAAAATCATTTTTGAAACAATGATAATTAAGAAATTATTTTGATATATCCCTATTTTATCATGGTATTTCATATTTTATTTAGGGATTTTATCATTAATATTGAGCTAAAATGCATTTATTATGATTTAATTGAATTAAAGAGGATTGTGTGTAAAAAGAGCCAAATAAGGAAATAATTATCACATTTGATTGATTATTTTGAGTGATTAATTCTTGGAATGCAAGGTATTACATTGTGGTTAATTTTTCCTTGTAGAAAATGAAGAAAAGGGGCTGAAATTGCTGTTTCTGATATTTAGCAAAAATTACAGAAAACGACCCAGAATTCTGAAAAGCTGCAAAACAGTTAGGAGAAAATTGCAGAAACTGGACCAGAACTTCCAGAAATTGCACAGAAGGCCCAAATTCCGAAAATCAGCGCCCTGGATGGTTTTTAATTAGGTTTTTCGGCAGAAAGAGAGAAGAAGCGCCGCACAGCAACTCCAACCCTCCCATATCATCACTTTTCATCAATAATCACCTTTTCTCATCATCTACCACCAATCTTCACCAATTTCACCTCTTTTCTACCATCTTCTTCCTCTTTCTTCACTCTTTCTTTATCTCATCTTCCATAACAAACCTTCCAACCATCCATCCATGGCCTCTTGGTGTAGCAAACAATTTGTAGCGGTGATTTGCATCATGAGTGGCTAATTTTCTTGTGCTTCTTGGAGAGGATGAACTAGCTTGAGCTATGGAGCTTCTTATAGGGGAGTTATTTATTTTTCATCTACTTGCCTAATTATATTTCAATTTCCTATGTTTGGTTTTGTTATATGATTGTGGAACTGAGATTTGTCGTTCAATTTCTCTGTGTGGATTGATTAAACTTGTAATAGTTATTGGGATTTGTAACTTGGTGCTTGAATTTCTATTTCCTATTTTTGAGTTCAATAAAATTATATTATCTATCATCGTTTGATCGATTGTATGATTTAGTTGGGCTTGTCATTTGTCTCCGTGAGCATTTGAATTTAGAGGAACAAGTTGCATTGAACAATTTCGATTACACACTAAGTAGTTTATAAAAAATGGTTTAATTGGTAATTATAGCCTAGCGTTTAGGAATAATTGTTGATTAAATACATTTGACCCAAACCGTGTTTGAGGTTTGCAGTTTGACTTAGTGATAAATTTACTCCCATACATTTTCTCAAGTAAGGATAGCTAGTATTCCATCTCCAAGGAGCATATCTTTATTAATTTTTCTCAAATCCAATTTCATCAAGTCATTCTCCGTTTATTGAAAAAAAACCAAAAAAATAGTAGCTTAGGATTTATTTTAATTGCATTCACAAGTAGTTTGATAGATATAATTAATCTCAAAACCCATTTTAATGATGCTTTTGATACTTAGTTTAGCCTAGGATTTCAAATAAAGAGGCTCCGCGAGAGAATCGACCCGTGTTGTGCTATATTGCATAATTTGGAATTTTTGAATTTAACCCAATGCGACTAAAGGTGTTAAATCAATGGCGCCGTTGCCGGGGAGTCAATTTATTTGACTCCTTGGTTGACTAAGTGTCAATTGATCATTGACTGGGTTAATCTTGTGTGTGCCTAGTAGTTGTTAGTTTTAGTTGTCTTTTTATTTTTATTATTAGCATAGGTTTAGTGTTAGTGTCTAGTTAAGTCAAATTCTAAAAAAAAAACACTTGTTTGTTAGAATTTTGTCTAGTTAGGTGTCAGATTTTTGTTTGTTCTAGTTTAAGTTTTATTCTCTATTTCTTGTTAAAAGAAAAAAGAAAAAAAATATGTGCTTGAAAGTTTGCTGAAAGTTGTTACACATTGCTTTGAAGTTGTCCTTGATTCACTTGGTTTTGATCTCATACTTGCTCATATTGGATATTTTTGCACATTGCTTCTTTGAATTTCTTTGTGCATGCCTAAAGCTAAAAAGGTTGTGTCTAGTGATCCTAAACTTGATATAACTTTAAGTCAATTGAAACAGAAGAAAAAAGGGTAAAGGGAAAGGACCAAAGAGTGCAAGTAAAATTCCTTTAAAGCCTCCCACACCTAGTAAGCCTAACTTAGATTCTAATCTGAATTCAAACATGGAAAATAATGGTGGTAATGGTGGCCATGGGAATGGGGGTAATGGTGAGGACCAAAGGAGTCTTAGAGAAATAAATAACTCTACTGTGAATTTTGACCCTCATGGTTTTTACACTGTTGATGCTAATTTTGAAATCAAAGGTAACTTGATTAACGCTTTGCCTAAATTTGATGGCCTTTCAGGAGATTGCCCATTTGAGCACATAGAGACCATGATGATAAGGTGCTCCGCTATGAAGCCACAGGGTGCTGATATTGAGGAAGTTTTAAGGAGAACCTTTCACTTCACTTTGGAGGGTAAAGCTAAAGAGTGGTTGAGAACATTGCCTTAACATTTCACTTCACTTACTTGGGAGCAACTCAAATCAGCATTCCTTGAGAAATACTTTCCTGCATCTAGAACATCAAAATTGAAGAAGGCTATATTTGGAGCACAACAAGATGAGGGGGAATCTTTCTATGAGTTTTGGACAAGGTTTCTTACCATGATGGCTCGTTGTCCCAATCATCAGATATCTAAATCTAATCTTGTTCAGTATTTCTATGAGGGCCTCTTGCCATATCATCAGAAAGTCATTGATGCTGCTGCCAATGGTTCTTACCAAGACCTTACCCCACAAGGTGCTTGGAATCTTTTTGAGAAGACTGCTACTAATGATCAGCAATATGGTACCAGAGATAGACAATATGTAAGGGAAGTTGCTTCATCTAGCTCAAATGATGAAATGAAGCGATTTATGGAGAAAATCGACAAAAGATTGGAGAGGTTGGAAATTGATAGGAGCCCGAGACAGTGTAATGCTATGGGTACTTCTCAAGCCCTTGTAGCTCCTAGTTGTAATTTCTGTGGTTCTTCTATGCATATCAGTAGTGTTTGCCCTTCTAGATATGAAGAGGTTTCTGCCATGTATCAAAGTCGTCCTAGCAATCAAAAGTGGGATCCTTACTCAAATACATATAATGAGGGATGGAGGCATAATCCTAAATTTAGCTGGAGAGACAATGAAAATAGAGGATCAGACAGATTTAAACAAGGTAATAGTGGAGTTGGCGCTTCTTCTAGCCAGTTTCATGAATCATCCAAGATGATCATTCCGCTTCAAGAGAACCAAGTTTCCCAATCTAGGAGTGATGAGACCCAACAGTTGTTGAAGAGTATGGCTGCTCAACTTAGTAATGTAGATTCTAGATTTGTGGAATAAAAAGCAGCCAATGATAATTAATTCTCTTCCATTGCTACTATTTTGCAAAATATGCAAGGAGACAATGCATCCATTCGTAAGAAGCTGGAAGAATTAGAATTAAAGAGCAACACTATATCATCTCATTTAACTCAAGTCTCCAACACAGTTAGTGACTTACAAGCTAAGAGTGGGGGTGGTATTCCTTCTAACACCGTGATCAACCCCAAGTCCATTAATGCCATCAATCTAAGAAGTGGGAAGACGGTCCTGTTTTCTGATTAGGATGATGAGGAAGTAAATGATGAGATTGAGTGTGAGAGCCCTCCCTTAACTCCATTGAACCTAAAGCACTCTGAAAGTGCTAAGGAGAGGAGGCTGATTGACAAGAATGCTGAGATCATGCAAGATGGAGTAGAACCTATTGATGGGCAACAATCTCAAGTGGTAGATCAACCACTTCTGAAAGGGATTGATGATCTAGCTCCAAACACTGAGAAGGGTGAGTCAAGCATACAGGGAGCCTTAATGCCAAAAGGTAAGGAGGTAAAACTTTCTGACATTCCCTTTCCTAATGCTTATCTAAGAGGAAAGAAATTGCATGCTGATAATACTGAAAAAGAAATGTTTGATTTCTTTAGTAAGTTAGAAGTGAATATGCCTTTTCTTAACATGATTAAGGGTATGCCTGCTTATTGTAAATTCTTGAAAGACTTGTGCACTCATTGTAACATTTACTCCCAACAACTGTAACATTTACCTCCAATTCTCACTTTTAACCACTTACAATTAAACATTAACTCGTTTATAGTGCTAACTATGTTAGGAAAAAGAATTAACTTACTAAAATAACTAACATAGTTAGAAAAAAGATCTTTCCATAATATTTATATATATATTTCAACCTCAATTCCAATCTCTGTCATCACAATATAACTTCCTTCCCAGTACAATAACAGAGAATTTCATTATGCATGATTAAACTCCACACATCATTCTTAAAATACCATACCATAATAGGTATTATACAATAATTTTTTCCCAGAATAGGAACAAGGTTCAGCGGAAGCATCATACAAAATATGATCCTAAATGTGGCAATACCTCCTGTCCTTCTGGTCCAGAATATCTCACGATATTAGTGAGAAGTTCCCGAATCCTTCCCTTGACCTCCTACTTCGCTCCTAGGACCTGCAAAAGTGAGATCAACGGGGGGTAGCCCCAAAACGCAACCACTGACTACTCATCTACTTGTGGTGTGTGCTAGCAAGGTGTCCAGTGGAATACATATAAATATATATCAATTCAGAAGCATGCTCAGGTATTCACATATAATGCATAACTTGGTCCCAAATATCTTTTCTCATCGTTTATAATTATAAAATAATCCATCACAATTCATCCTCAATAATAGTATATATATCATTGATAATTACAGACAACCCAAACAAATCTTACTAGAAATGTTGGGAAAACATGTGGGACCAGTCGGGACCTTCCACCCACCCCTGATCACCACGGTACAGTTCACGAGGGACTCTCTACCCTCCCTGAATAGTACCACAGATTAGAAGGATCTCTGTCCTTTCTGAATCCGTAAGGGGCGATATCCCCTCTTTCGTCTTTCTCTCCTTTATTTCTCATAATATATCAATTAGTCCCTGTGGCGCAACAGGGTACCTCATCACGTGATGGCACAATTTTCAATTCACCGGTGTCACATACCCAAATAATTTCTCACATACAACACATAGATATGCAACACCACAATCAGGCACCAGGCCTTCCAGTATTTTCATGATATACATATATTAAATAATTTCCAAAACCACATATATTTCCGTTTCAAATATTTAACATCACAAATTTATGCCATTTCAAAATAATACTCCACAGGACATTTATTATAAAAATATTAATATTCCAAGATCTCATTTTCATATCCCATCAATCATCAATTGATAATCATATCTCAACAGTGATTCAAAATCTCATCTCCATATAACATCATAATTTTCAAATAATAATATTTCAAATTTCTTACTAACACTACACACACACATAAACAAGCAGAAAGCAGTTACCTGATAGCTGGCACCAATCTCACAATAGTGCAGCTCCCCCGTGCTAATTTAGTGCAATTCAAGCACTACACAACCATATATACAACCACAATTAATTATTTATCCAACAATTTCACATGTTGGAAAATAAATTATTTACTACCCTTTCTTTGCCCTTATTTATTTTAAATTTCCAATTTAACATTTATTCTCCCTTTCTATCTCTAAAATTTATCTCTACTCCATTTATACATATATCCAAAATTATTTATCCTTCCAATAACGATTTATAAAAATTCAAGCCTAAATAAAATTAAACCTTACATCCCTAAATTATTTCTCAACCTCAAAAATCCATTCTTTAATCCACAATTTTTTTTTCCAAACCTTAATAAACACCTAGAAATTATTAATTTAATTATAGACACCTCAGATCATCAAAAGTCCTAATTTTCAATATATCTAACAACCCAATAAATTCCAATAATTAAGAAAAACCTCCCACAATGAAAAATATACTTAGAAAAACTCATAATCGAAGTCTAAGCTTCAATTTATTAATTTTAGGACTCCCAAAAATTACCAATTTAGACAAGGTCTAATTTTTCAAGTATAACAAATCGAAAAACTAATGACATAGAAAGGTAGAGGAGACTTACAGGATTCCAAAAATGTGCTTAGTTGGCCGAAAATCTTACTATTCCTATACTAACAGACTCTAATAAGTCTAGTGATAGGAATATATATATGGTGGAAAGAGAGAGCAAGAGAGAGAAACGAAGAGAGAGAGAGTGAGATGTGAGGGACGAGGAAATGAAGACGGTGAGTGTGTGTATATATATATATTTGATGCACAGTAACTCAATAGTAATGAATAGTAACTCAATAGTAGTAATAATAATAATATAATAATATATATGTGAATAGTGATGTGAATAGTGACCGGAGGGAGACACGGCGGAATTCGCGGAGTGTTTTACGGAAAAGTGAATAGGAAAAAGAAATAATGCACTACTCGGTCCTAAAATCCTCAAATAAGATATTTCTTTTGAACCAAAAATTTTCTTTTTACTTTCAAAATTTTCCCTATAATATCTTTTATTTATTTACTCCCACAATAACCTCTTTTGAGTCTAAAAATAATTTCCCCAAAAATTATTATCTTCCAAATAAGGGAAAAACTAGGCCTTTAAAATCCTCAAAAATACCTCAAAATCCTTCAAATATTCTCATAAACCATCTTTTCTCATTAATCAATTCCTATTTACCCCTATAAATCCTTAATTAATTTTTAGGATGTTACACTCATAAGAGAAAGTTTAAGCCTAATGAGAGAGTGCAATTGAGCTCTAATGTGTCGGCTATCTTCAAGCCTAAGCTTCCCATAAAATTCCAAGACCCCGGTGCTTATACCATTCCTTGTACAATAGGTCAAGTGCATATAGCTGCTTCTCTGCTAGATTTAGGGGCCGCAATTAATGTCATGCCTAAGTCTTTGTACACCTCACTTGGAGTCAAAACTCTTAAAAAGACCAGTGTAGTGTTACAACTTGCTGATAGATCAATTAGGCATCCTGAAGGCATTCTAGAAGACATCCTGGTTAAGGTGAAAGATCTTGTGTTCCCAGCTGATTTCTATGTCCTAGATGTGTCTAATGAGTTAGCTAGTGACTCCACTCTCATTCTAAGTCGGCCATTCCTTAGAACAGCTAATACCATTATTAATATGAAGGAAGGTGCCATAACCATGGAAGTCGGGAACCATAAAATTTGTTTCAATATGTATGAGGCTATGAAGCATCCATATGAGGATTATTCCTTGTTAGGTGTGAATTCTATTGATTTGGCCATTGAAGATGCCCGAGATGATTTTGAATTGAGCTTGCATGATGAGTATTGTTTGCATGGGCATGTTGAATGTGATTCTTTTGAGCTTGATGATGATATATCTGCTTATGATGAGTATTTTTCTTCTCTTCCTTCTATACATTTTTTCTCTGATGCTTGTGGTAGTGACGTGATGTGCCATGCTTCCTTTGAGATTGGTTGCACTCTTTTTGCTTCACAAGTTTATACCTTTTCTTCTCTTGATGATACTAACTCTAGTTTTGCAAGTGATTTTAGTTTGGAAAAAGGTTTGTTTGTTGAATGTGTAGATACTTGCACCGAGGTGGAAGCTGAAAATATAGTTGGAAGTGACTATAATAACTCTCTTGGTCATGAAGATAATGAGAGTTTCCTTCTAGCTATTCCTCCTTCTCACACATTTGATCAACAACTGAAGCAACCTTTACCTAAGGATAAAGGGCTAAATGAGAATTCTTCAGTTGCACTAACTACTCGTCCTGTTATTTCTCCTCACACCTTAAAATACTTGCAGGATCTTGTTTCTAGCTGTGATGCAGGTACACAGGATGAATGCCCCAAGTCGGTTACTGCTATAGGTCAACTTCAAGTTGACTCAACCCTTGGGAAGGCCAAGGAGCAAGAGGTGATTTCAAAGGAGCTTGGCATGAGCCACCCTATTGAGACTAAAAAGGGGAGTTCTCTTTATCCTCTTAAACTCCCTGAATTGATCCCTTCTATTGTCCAACCCCCAATCCTTGAATTGAAACCATTTCCTTCTAATCTTAAGTATGCATTTCTTGAGCATGATGAAAAACTGCCTGTTATTATTTCAAATGCTTTGTCTGTTGATCAAGAAACTAGATTGCTCAGTGTGCTTAAGAAAAATAGGGAGGCTATTAGGTGGACTTTAGCTGATATTCCTGGGATTAGTCCAACTGTTTGTACCCATAGGATACTACTAACTGAGGACTCTAAACCTGTTAGACAGCCCCAAAGGCGTTTAAATCCCCTGATTTTAGATGTTGAGAGAAAAGAAGTCACTAAGCTTCTTAGTGCTGGGATCATATACCCTATCTCTGATAGTGAATGGGTTAGTCCGGTTCAGGTGGTACCAAAGAAGAGTGGGTTGACTGTTGTTAAGAATGAGAATGATGAGTTAATTCCTACTAGGGTCCAAAATTCTTGGAGGGTGTGTATTGATTATAGGAGGCTTAACGAGGCCACTAGGAAAGACCACTTCCCATTACCCTTTATTGATCAGATGTTAGAGAGATTAGCTGGGAAGAGTCATTACTGCTTCTTAGATGGGTTCTCTGGGTACTTCCAAATCCCTATAGCTCCTGAGGATCAGGAGAATACCACCTTCACTTGCCCTTTCAGCATATTTGCTTATAGGAGGATGCCCTTTGGTCTTTGTAATGCTCCTGGTACTTTTCAGCGTTGTATGATGTCTATATTCTATGATTTCCTTGAGCATTGCATGGATGTTTTTATGGATGACTTTACAGTTTATGGTGACTCATTTGATGCTTGCTTATCTAGCCTTGATCAAGTCTTAGCACGATGCATTGAGAAAAAGCTTGTTTTAAACTATGAAAAATGCCATTTTATGGTAACTCAGGGCATAGTGCTTGGACATTTGATTTCACAGAAAGGCATTGAAGTTGACAAGGCAAAAATTGAAGTGATTTCATCATTGCCCTATCCTTCTTCACTTAAGGAACTTAGATCATTTTTAGGGCATGTTGGTTTTTACCGACGTTTTATAAAAGATTTTAGCAAGATTGCTTTGCCTTTGTCAAAACTAATTCAAAAAGATGCGGATTTTGTTTTTGATGATAAATGTAAGCTTGCATTTGATGAATTGCAATATAGACTAGTCACTCCTCCTATTTTGACTGGCCCCAATTGGGAACTTGCTTTTGAACTGTCTTGTGATGCTTCCAATAATGCTGTTGGGGCTATGCTTGGCCAAAGAGATGGTAAATCCTCTAAGGTCATAGCGTATGCTTCCAAAACATTGGATAGTGCTCAGGTTAACTATACAACCACTGAGAAAGAGTTGTTTGCAATTGTGTTTGCCTTGGACAAATTTAGACCATATCTAATCAACTCTAAGGTTGTTGTCTTTACAGATCATGCAGCTATCAGGTACTTGTTTAAAAAGCCGCAGTCTAAGCCTAGATTGCTCCGATGGGCTCTCCTTATGCAAGAATTCCACATTGAAATCAAGGATCGAGCAGGAGCAGAGAATCATGTTGCTGATCATCTTAGTCGGCTTCCTAGTGATACAAGGGGAGTAGATGATTCTAACTTAGTCTGTGATGATTTCCCTGATTTAGCTTTATGTGTTGTGGATTTGAAAGTACCTTGGTTTGCTGACTTGGTTAATTATCTGGTTTTAGAACTGATTCCCGATCATTTGTCTCCATTTCAGGTGAAGAAACTAAAGAGAGAAGCCCAATATTATGTATGGGATGAACCTCACCTTTGGAGAATGTGTAGTGACCAGATTATCAGAAGATGTGTACCAGAGGAAGAAGTCCAATCTATCCTCTCTGCTTGCCACTCAATGATATGTGGTGGACACTTTAGCGCTAAAAAGACCTCTAGAAAAATTTTAGATGCTGGATTTTACTGGCCTACCCTGTTTAAGGATTGTTATCTCTATTGTAAGGCATGTGATAAATGCCAAAGGTTTGGGGGGTTAGGTAAGAGGCATGAGATGCCACAACACCATATGTTGTTTTGTGAGGTATTTGATGTATGGGGCATAGACTTTATGGGCCCTTTTCCACCGTCATTTGGATTTAATTATATCTTATTAGCAGTATACTATCTCTCGAGGTGGGTAGAGGCTATCCCAACTAGGAAGGATGACGGCCAAACGGTCTCCAAGTTTCTCAAGTCTAACATCTTTTGTAGATTTGGAGTACCAAGGGCTATAGTAAGCGATAGAGGTACTCACTTTTGCAATAAGATTGTCAATAACTTACTTGCAAAGCATGGGGTTACCCACAAAGTGTCCACTGCCTATCACCCACAGACCAATGGTCAAGCAGAGGTTTCCAATCGTGAGATCAAGCATATTTTAGAAAAGATAGTAAAGCCTTCGAAGAAGGATTGGAGCTTGAGATTGGAGGAGGCATTATGGGCTTACCGGACTGCCTTCAAGACACCCATTGATATGTCTCCATACCGCATCATTTATGGCAAAGCATGTCACCTTCCATTGGAGTTGGAGCACAAATCTTATTGGGCTGTAAAAACTTGTAATATGGACATGAAGGCTTCTGGTATGGAAAGGATGCTGCAGTTACAAGAATTGGAGGAATTGCGATTGGAAGCTTATGAGAGCTCTCGCATCTACAAGGAGAAAACCAAGTTGCTGCATGATAAAAACATTCTAAGGAAGCAATTTGAGGTTGGTGATCAAGTCCTTCGATTCAAGGCCCGGTTTGAATTCAATCATGGAAAGTTCAACACTACATGGGAAGGACCATTCAAAGTCACCAAGGTGTATGAGTTTGGTACGGTGGAGCTTCTTGATGAGGCTACTGGAGCGACATTCAAGGTTAACAGACATCTCCTCAAACTCTACCATGATAATGCAAAGCCTCCTTAAGGCCAGGTTGTCCCTTTCCTATTTCTATCTCTCATATCATGTATGTAATTGCCCGTGAAATGTGTTGAACATGAATGCTTGAGATAAGTGTGGGGGAAGGGCATTTCTAGTAGGAAAAGTAGGATAGATTAATAGTATTTAGTAAATAAATGCTCCATAGTTACTCTTTGCTAGTTCTTTAACACTTAGTCCTTACTACTTTATTACTTTTTACACATTGAGGACAATGTATTGACTAAGTGTGGGGGAGGGGTTCCTGAATTGATATGTCTATTGTCATGGGGTGCTGAATTATGTTGTTATGCCAATTTTTGAAAATTTTTCTGCCTATACTTGAATTTTTGCAACTCCACATTTTGGAATGTATGAAAATAGATCTCACTGAGTCAATTTGGAGTTATGCTTTTTCATGATTGAATATAATGTTTTAATTGATGGTTGTTCATAGAGTTGGCAATGTGAATTGTTCTATTGATGCATAATGATTAGATCTGTGTGCACTTGGCTATTGTTAATGAGCATGAGAGAGTAAACCCTTGTTGGAAGGACTTTTGAGCCTAATTTCCTATTCTGTGCGATTATCCACTTGATCTTCCATTCTTCAGAACTTGTCTCAACTCTTAGTCTAAATTGCATTGCAATTGTGTGGTGAAAGTGATTAAGGCATTCTATTATATTAAATGTTATTATTTATATACTTAAAAAAGGAAAATCTTGTTATCTATATGAAGAAGACAAATTAGTTTAGATGTTTATCATGTTACTTTATAACAGATTTTAAAGGATCTCAAAAAATAAATATATACTTCCCATATCTTATAAAGATTTTACATTTTTTGTTTACAAAATAAATTTTGAAAATAATTATTAGCTTAAGAATTACTTATATATAATTATATTTATATGGTATATAAAATTTTACATAATATATTTTTTATGAACTTTTAAATAATATATTTTAAAAATAAAAATATACCACAAAAATAAATATATGTTTACAAATAAAGTAAATTTTAAATAGAGGTATAATAAAAACAATTTCAGTGGGATTTCATGTATAATAAAATAACTAATATATTTAAAGGTTTCATAAGGTTCTAAGCTAAATAATTTATTTTTAAAAAACAAATCTTAAGAAAATAGGGACAAACTTTAAAATAAGAATTTTAATATTATTTAAAATTATTTGATCCCCCCTTGTTTCATTTTATCTTTTACCCAATCATCCCAAATCTAGTTTTTTTATTCATTTGAAAGGGTCATATTAAAGCAAGCAAAAGTGGCACACATCCATGTAGAAACCACTTAGCACGCAACCCAAAAAATAATTTTCAAGCCACAAAATTCTTGTGAACAGTAACATGAGTCTACAACCACAAAATGAGCCAATGAAGCCATGGCTTGGTGGAAGATTTTTTAAAATATAGGTTGATGATTATAGAAAAAATTTGGGAGGGACCAAGATAAAATAATATATGCTGAATTATTTGATGAAATTATTATTGCACCAGCATTAGAGGTGAGAGGATTCTCTCCTCATCCCTCATCATCTCATCACCATCGTTAAATTGATTAATGAGTGGTTAAAATTAAATAATGTTGAATACTATCATTGTTATTATTTTTTATATTATTCTATAGTAAGAATTTCCAGATTAAATCTTTGTAGTTTAAATTTATTTATTTTTTATATAGTATTTATCTTAGTTTTATTCATTATTAAATCTAAACCGTTAATTATGTTAATCAAACAGTGATGATGAGATGATGTGGGGTGAGGAGATAAAAAGATGATGTGAGAAACCCGACGCATTAGAGAGCTACTGTATAGATTAGGGGAAAATTTATGTGGTAATCTTTACCTGCAAAAAAATCCTATTAGAAGAAGTTTTATCGGCAAAAAATTTGTGGTGTTTTAAAATTCCTATTTTAAAACACGTGAAAAATAATAAAATCGGTAACTGTGATTAAACGTTTGTTTAATCAAAATTCATATATATAATTCAAAAAGTGATGGTCGTTCACCCCAATTAACCGCTTTATTATGTTTGCATTGTTTTAAAAAGTTAATTTCTTCTTTTACACCTATCAAATCATTATTATGATTGGTACATATAGGACAATATTATGTTACTAAATTTGCACCTTTATCATTTCAACTTTGGCTAACTTTCACTTAGTTTTTTTTTTCAGAGAAAATAGTAAATATCAGATGGCCTTTCCAAGATTCTACAAATAGCCCTCAGGCCCATAAATTACCGGATCACCACATCCGGTTTGGGACAAAAGTATTATGAGCGTCATCAGAGGTCCTACCCTTTCTCTCTACTCGTCGAAAACTTTAATTTTGTTAGTAATATTTACATAATCTAGTTTTCAAACATACATATTTATTATGATTTGAATTTTGTATGGGGGCATTCATTGATTTAAGGTAAGTAATTATTAAATAATTAGAAGAACGTAACAAAGAACGACTTATATGTGAAACTTCATGCAGCCAAACTTGCAAATGCAATATTCTTAATTGGTATTTGAACATTATGAAGATAGATATGACAAAAATGGTTATGGCATATATTGAAGTTTGGGAATATCAACACTTTGTTGTCTTTCTCCATTCATACTGCTATATAACATCACAAAATCTATACCGTCCATATCAAGGACAAAAATTTGTCTAACATTTTGTCTTCATTCAAGCAGGCATTTGCTCCTGTCAATAAATTTGCATTGCTTGAAGAAAGAGACAAGAGAACGAAGGACGAGTTAAGACAACAAAAGAATGTTGCTATTGCTCTGGTTTCCAAAATGTCCAACACCCAAAAGTTTATGGATGAAGCTCAAGAGAAGGAAGCTAGGCTGAAAAAGACTGTGAGGCTGAATTATTGTCTCTTCAAGAGAAAAAAAAGGGAATACACACACACTTATTGTCTCTTCAAGAGAAAAAAAGGGAATACACACACACACACACACATATATGTGTGTCAGAGGCTATAGAATTCAAGGAGATTGAGGTTGTGAGAAAAGAGAAGTCAGAGATAATGGAAGATCAAGGAAATGCTCGGAAAAAAGTCTTTCAGATTGATCATAAATGGTCAGTCTTATGTAGCCAGTTTGAGCTAGCCATTGCTAAACCAAATCTCTCTTTATGCTTTATATTCTTTACTGTTATACCATCTTAAGTTTGCTTGATAGGATTTAAACAATCATTGGTTTATTTATTGTGGTATAACTATTTGTGGACTATATTTTGCGTTCAACTGCATTCATTCAGATTATGTGCTACTGCTTTGAAATTATTTTCTGTTTGTCAGCTTTTTTGCATCTTGTTTTAAGCACTGGTGTGACTATTTTCTCTATCACAAACGGGGATTATGGAATTCAAATATGTTGAAATGCGTCACCAGGGGAAGTGAACACTGGAATTAAATAGCTGTTTGCAACACTTTTTTCTGTCACTTGAGGATTCATCCAACAAAGATCATATCTTAGTAACACGTGGAACTGCTAGCCTCTTCTCTTCCCCCAAATCATATAACGGGATAATCAATATTTTGAAAACCAAATATAGTTGAATAGATCTTATTGATTTTTTAATTTGGTGCTACTAATGTCCTGTTGGGTTAATGAAGTCTGACAACCACACCCTGTCCATTTTTCTCTTGGGTCATGGTAGTCTTAGAGGAGAATAAATAATTTTACTGTCATGCTTACACTCAAAAAGTAAATAATTCCAAAATAATGATGTAATAACTTGGTGGAAATGATAGATGGATTGGAGATAAATGTTTGGATGTACAACTAGATTTCTAACAGGAAAGATTGCAGAGTTGAATGTCTTGATGATACGACGCGGAATGAAAATTCAATAGATAAACTTGGTTTGCATATCACTAGTAATCTTTTCTGCCTATTTCTTGATGGTTAGTCTTTAAGTGATATATTATTCATAGAAAACCTAATAGGACTTGAGTCTCTTACATTATGGAGGTGTTGTTTTGATGAATAGCCAAAGTACAACAGAGAACAAAGAAGCTTGAGAATTTTAGATGCACGTGTCTATGGACAAAAATAAAAACACGAATGAATGAATCTTACCGATGAAGCCGCTGCTATCTATAACACCCTGATCATTAATGATCACACGATCCACTCTAAAAAAGACAGGGAAAATGGAGAAACCGGGTGTAAGGACATCAAGAAGAACAGGGGACTCAAAAGACATGTTTCATGTGAGGACGAATTTGCTATGATGATGCATCAGTGAGGATTGGGGACAAGCTTATCAATAAGAAGGGAAAGATGTTCAAATTAATGACGGGAGAGATGGTTTGAAATTAGAAAAGAAAGAGGGGGGATAAAAAAGACAAAATGGTGAGGTAAGGGACAATAGGTAGTCATTAGTGAACCAATTCATGGGTCAACAACATATGGTTGGTGTAACTTTGCTGCAAAACAGAGGAAAATTTTCCCACTTGTGAACAGTAACCTAGCACACAGAAAAATTTGAATTGGTGGAAGAGGTTTTACATTTTAGGTTGATTCCTAATATGCTATTGTCCCAAATTATTCTTTAGTTTTTCCTCATGAAACTGTAGCAGTGCCAAGCCTTTTTTTCTGAGCGGACCAAGCTATTTTAATTTCTGGATAACCCCCCCAGCCCCCAACAAAAAAATAAAAAAAAATTTAACTACAAAAAACAAAACTCTGAATATAAATTCATCAACTCATTTAGAACCACAAACTTACTCCTAGGCTAGTCAATTACTTCTCTGCTTGAAGCATTTCCACATAAGCTCATTTCTCTTATTTTTGTCAGCCTAAAAGAGGTATCTATAATAATTTTTTGATGTCCCTCTGAATTTTTATTTGCAACTAACGAAGAGAAATAGACTGAAAGGTTCATCTTATTCATGTACACACTAGGTATATTTATACAAGGGGAGAGGAGTCTCTACATTAATTATATAAATATAATAACCCTTATTGATAGGGATTCTAATATGATTCAAATATGATTATTTCCTATTATATTCTAACATTACCATTCCACATGCAAGCTCATTTCAAAGAGCCAGAAGATCAGAGTACTGAAGTGGGAAATATATCATAAGAAATTGTAAGAGCTCTATCAATTGATTTGAATACTAAATAATTTTACGGGATGATCATGAAGGTTCTTCATCTGCAAATTCTAAGTTCCCACTTTCCACCTCACCAAATCATCCAAAATTATCAATCTCTCTCCCTGGCTGGCATATTGTTTACTTCTATGCCCAAAGAGCATCAACATTTTTTTTAATGAAAATACCCTTCTAGGACCCATGACATTTCCTGATATATATTTCTTAATTTTAAAGGAATGATTAATGAAATATCAGCCAATGAATGAGGGACCTGCGAAACAATCACTAGGAGAAATCATTAATAAGTCATAATGAAATTCTTCAAGGAATCAAACAAATGTGTAATGCTCTCACTTTTCTCTACTATACAGATTGTAACAAAGACCGAGGTTCACTAATTGGCATTTCAATAACTTCTCTGCCTGAAGTGTTTCCATATGTAAGCTTTAATTTTGTCAATATCCACTTATGATAAATATAATTTTGGGTAATAACACAAATAACAATCATCAGCTGGCAGTCTGTTCTCAAATATTCAATTTGGATTCCTACATAGTTGGTTTAATATGACTTTCTAGGAGAGATTATTCCCATCGATTTTGATGCTGCTTCATCATTGATCGATAATAAAAACAAATCTTGCTTCTAAAGATTCCAGGAATACTAAAAAAGGCGGGGTTTTTCACGTGCTCTTCTTTTTTCCACATTTGGAGGTAGAGAATGTGACAATTGGACTGAAGGGGAGGAAGAAGATGGTAATGAAGAAGGGTAATGGTGTATCAGACCTAAATCATTCAGATAACTCACACCCCCAAAGCTCGACAATGAACCTAACACTATGATGCTTTATTTAACCTCCTACTAACATAACCTTTCTCTAATAGATTGGCTCTCAATCAAAGCACCACTTTAACCAATACAAATCCTCGGGAGAACCATATCTTTAAAGCCAATTTGTGGGGTTGGGATACCCAAAATCTTATAAGGCTCCTGTTTCAACGAAACACTGGCATGGGACTCATGACATACGATGAGGATGATCCTTAGGATAGAACAAACCAGCATTTAAATGCAGAATGGTTATAAACTTATAATTGATCCTTGCTTTTTTTTCATTTGAACTTCAACTTGTCGCATGTTTGATTTCTTTAGGTATTAAAATGAAAATGTCGAAGTGCAAAATACAAGACAGAAATCATATTCATTATAATGCAACTAATACATGAGGAATAACAAGGATCACCAAAAAAAAAAAAAAACTCTACAGAAACTTCAAAATATAAACTAATAATGTAAATGTCTTAAGAAAAAAATTGCCCCCTTCAAATTAAGGGTTACAAACTTACAATAATGTCAATATCATTCATAGTATAGAATTAGAACTCATCCCAATGACAGTCCAGCCATATCACCTTAAGAATATCAACACAATAAGATTTTAAACGCAGCAGTAAACTCCTTTCCTGGGTTCCAAAGAGTTCTCTAATAATAATGCATCATTTTCAGAGTGCTACCTAAGTGGCTTTCTCAAGAGCAATACAATACCAATAAATCAATAAACAAATTTGTATAATTCCCCTTTGTAGATTTTATCAGGAAAAAATAGTCATACGTTCTACAATGACTCATACAAGAGTAGTATCAGTTTCCAAGTGATTCCAAACTCATACCAGAGTTCACTGATAGGAATTGCTCAACCTTCATTTCCCAGCCTATATATATTATATATCCAAATGGATGACTAACTTTCAAATTATGAAAGGATCAGATTTCGTTAGTGTAACATGAAAGATGAACATGTGTTTGTAATTTATCAAACACGAAAGGTAGTAAGTGGAAATCCATCATTCGTCAAAAGTTTTACAACTAAGGTAATTAAAAGTAGTCCGAAACTCCACCCTCTATCCAACTATAGAAAGTAATTTCACCAGGCAACTAAATTCCGCCAATGCTTTTAGACACAGGATGAAGATGAAGGCTCTTCATTGTGGATCTTTCCCCAACTGATACAACACTTTCACTATAATTGAAAATAGCTGAAAAAGTGGGAACAGTAAACTTTTTTATTTCATAAGTATTAGGATTTAACAGTGATAGAACAGATACCAGTTTGCCGTCCGCCACAGGTCCCGTAGGCATTTCATGAACTTTGCAGACAATATGATTTCTCCAAATACAAAGTGGAAGCATACACATTGAAAATGTGGCTACAGTATGTTTCTTAGTCCAACTCCACAACTCTCTGGAGGCATTTGTACCCTCCTCCATCACCCACAGATCAATCAAAGAAGATGGACAAACGTCTCCAATTTTAGCATGAGAAAGCAATGCAAGCTTGTTATCATACACAATAAGCTTGTTATCATACGAAGCAGGTTTAGGCCTTGATTGGTTCAAAGCAGGCCATGGAATCCATGTAAACACCTCTGTTGCTATGTCAAATGAAAGTATGAGATCATATTCCTCCTTCCCCACCGAACCTGCCTTCATTCCATGCCAAAATATCACTCCATTAGTGGAGAGAGATTCAGAAGAATAATGTATTACACCCTCTAAGTCAAATTCTATTTCCTTCCATGAACCTGTACTTAAAGAATACACTTCTACTTGTTCATAAACTTTAGAAGCAAAAAACCTCACTATCCTGCAATCATCAACAATTGTACAGTACCCAAATCCTGAAATCCATTTACCCTCGAATTCCTTAATACCAGTTCTAATCGGAACAGGTCTAACCTCTCTAGTAGCTGGATTCCACAATAAAAAATAGGGAGGAGTACCCTCAATCCATGAACAGAGCAAGCCATTGCTAGAACCAACGATCCGTACACAAGAAAGGCGATCAATTATGAAAGGGGAGTCAAATTCACAGATTTGCATATCGCAGCCAAAAGAAAATAAGTTGCATGGAATGTCCCGTTCAATAAGAAGTGTAGGGTTTTGAAAACTTGTGTGGCGGAAGTGATCTGAGATGAAAGATGCTGTTTTGATGAAAATTTTCCAATCTTTGGATACACATTGAAATCGAATTAGGGATTTTACCGGAAGCCGCTTGAGAATGTTGGCCATGATTTCTTGAGGAAGAAATGGTAGCTCGCTATCTTTTAGCATTTGCTTCATCGTGATCGGCAGAGAAGAGAACGCTCAGAGGAAAAGCCAGCTTTTCCAAATTGCTTCTTTTCAGATGAAGTACTAATTGATATCATATTTAATCCTTATTTAAAGCTATTTTGGTTTTGTTCTTTAAAATTGATGATGTTTAGCCCCATTCAAAGTGTTGGCCTAGATTGGAACTGAAACACTATCCGGACATGGTCACGTTTTCAGATTCCTGGTTTCGATCCCAGTTACATAAATGTAATCTCATCTTTAATCCGTATTTAAGGTTATTTTGATTTTAATCCTTACAATTTAGCCACGTTCAAAGTGTCCCTTTATTGGACTTATTGGGAGTAGGATTTTTCGGACCAACGGAATTAGATACTGGTATCAACGAGACCTAGCAAAATTGAAATCGATATACTATTAGGATACGGTCAATTCTTCGGATTCTCAATTCCAGAAACATAAATATAATTATTTTATTAAAATTTTCTAAACCTCAATACTTATTTATCATATTAGCTTTTTCAATTTATTTTTTCGATCTGAATGTTCATTTCTTTCTTCACCTTTTTTTAATTAATTTCTATTATAGTTCTTTGGGAAAAGAAAAACTTCCATTATAGTTTTTTTTTAAAAAAAACAAGAAATTCCATTATAGTTGTTGTCATGTTCAATCAATAATATTTTGAGGACTTTGGAAGTAGATAGAAAGGATTAGATAGACTAAATGGTTGTTAAATGATTAATCTTCTATTTACATACATTTGTATATGTGATATTAGAAAATTTAATTAAATAATATTATTGGTAACCAAAACATAAATATACACAAATGCTTCATTCTATTATTTCTTACTTGCTAAGATTGTGTCTAAGAAAATTGGAAACTTCTCAAGTCTCTATCAATCTTGGCGGAATTAGAATACGCATATGTTTCAAACTGGGATCAAGAAACAAATGGGGTCTCACCTTTCTTCCAATATTGGGACTTGGGACTTAAGAGTTGAGACATGAATATCCTAATCTCATCCGACACTTGAATATCTCTAAAGCTAAAATCTAAAAGAAGTGGGTAATCTTATCAATGGTGATTCAGTTGCAATATCTAATTGAGAAAAGTCTACTACAATTATTAGCCCCCAAAGTCAAGAAATGAAATTCATACTATAAATTGTTGTTGATACAAATTGAAGAAATGCAATAAAAAAAATAAAAGTAAAAGAATCACAATTTGATTGATAACTTCTCATTTATGATTATTTTTGAATCCATCATTCGAACCAAGTTCCTCTCATCAACATTTTTCTCATCATCTCTTATAAACACCATCATGTCCATCAAACAAATCTAATGGTCCAAAAAAACATATCTAACAAAACTTTTAAATTGCATTACTATAGTTAGTTAGTTAAAAATAAAAATATTTTTAAAAAATATTTAATAATATCTGATTTTAACTAAAGTAATTTAACATATTTAAAATATTTATAGTTTACCATAAATAGATACATTTGATTTTATATATTATATAATACCTTATTGGATTATATCAAATAGACATTTGAAAATAGAAATCTTTTTGAATTTTTATTTGAATATATATTTTAAACTTTAAATATTTTTTGCCTAAACTTTATATATTATCTGTTGTTATAAATTTTTAAAAATATCTTCTCATTTATTTATCTAAAATTGTCGTTGCCTTAATAGGGTCTAAAATTATAGGGAAATAACAGGCCCTTGTATCAGCTAAATCTATTTTGGGAGAATTGTAAATAGGTCCCAAGTAAGAGAATTAATTTCAGACAGGTCCATTGACAACTCATTCACTTGTTAACCAAGGCTATTGCAGTTGTTAATAGTTGTCATTAACAACTCCTTGAGGCCTATATGAAATTAATTCTCTTATTTGGGACTTATGTGCAATTGTCCCATCTATTTTTCATGTACTTTGTCTTCCAATATTATGTTCCCTCCGCCTCCCAATCATCCCATCTGTGTAGCTTAGATCAAAATGATGATTCTCTTCATATCTCATTTAGATCTCAAGAGGAATACTCACGAGTTTTTGCCGCCAAGCAAAGCCACAAACTTGCATAAAGGTTTACTCTTTTAAGGGTTTTGATTTTGCTTTATATTAGCAATATAGGTAGCAAGGATTTTTTGTAATCGAAGGTGGAGATCTATTTCTAAAGGATGATGAGGAAAAATACTTATGAGGGAATCTACTTCCGTACTGTCTAGTTATCATGGTGAGAAAGAAAATGGAAAAAAAAGTTGAAAATGACCAATTAATGTTGATTACACTGTATTAAGAAACATCACTATTATGGGGAATTAAAAAAATGGCGAAAAATTAAATAAAAATAACAATTTGATGTTAATTGATGACAGAATGGACATGATATTTTAGGTTATTAAAGAGAAATATAGGTACAAAGGAATAAAGAGCAATATAATAAAATCACAGATAAAAAAAAATATCTTATTTATGTTTATTGGCTCTTGAATAGGAGAGAAAACTTTCATGTGTTTTATTTAAATATATTAAGGAATTCCGTCATACAATTTTAATAAAAATTGTAAGATGAAACAGTAAAAAATTGATTAAAATCTTTTTAATCCCTACTTTTTTTATATATATTTTTAGAAACCAACCCAAATTTTTTTCCTCTCCCTTGTACCAAATAGCCCTTAAATAAGTAAGGCTAAAGTATCTAATTAAGATTTCTTAAATTTATCCTGTAGTTTAAGTCCTAATACATTTCTCAAGATATGAATAATCCTTGTATTCATAATATTTTCCTATAAAGTTAATATTTGTTTGTAGATATTTGAAATATTGTGACAAAATAGAGTGTAAAAATGAGGGGTAAAATAATTTTCATCTAATATAAAGATATAAAGATGAATACCTCCTCAACAAGTGATTTTGGTTCTTCTAATATTCTCTCTCATGTTATTTATAATGACCTGACTTCCCAAATGTTCTAACAAGTTGTAAACTGTATTATTGTGTCACTAATTTTTAGGTAAAATTAATTTTGGAGTCCTTCAATTTTTTACTCAGTTATAACTCAATCCCTCAATTATATAGCGGCGTGACTCGGTTCTTAAACTTTTGACTCGTCTATGACTCAGTCCCTAATCTTTTCAATTTTCATATTATGGAAAACCACCCATGACACTGCTTCCACCTTAGCCCCACCTAGGATACGGTTTGTTCCTCGAAGGCGAAAGGAGGGCTAGGGATTCGGCATTCTACCTTGCAAAACCAAGCTTTCATGATGAAAGTTGGTTGGGGTCTTATTACTAGACGTGATGTGTAACACCGCAAATTTTAGAAAATAAGAAATAAGGAATTATTTAAGGTTTTGGAACATTATTAAAAATATTAAAGAGCATTAAAAATGAATTTATGGTATTTAGGTATTTTTAATAATTTTAAGACTTATTTTCTTTAAGAAACAAAGAGAAATAATTAGAAGATAAATTTTAATTTGGGGAAAAAGAGATAATACGTGCTTATTTGGGATATTGAGGCGTCATTTAGAAATTAAAAAGCCTTATAAACAAATTTATGAGGCTAGGTGTACTCTTAATAATTTTTAAAGCTTATTTTCTTTATTATTTGAGTAAAAATAGTTAGAAGATAAATTTAAATAAGGGAATATTTAGAACATTGAGGTATTGTTTGACATTTAAAAAGTCTTATAAATAAACTTAGAAATTAAAGCATATCTAGAGAAATTATGTTAGGGATAAATTCAGATTAATTTATAAATGTGAATGGTAAATAAAATTACCATTTAAAGGAAAAATAGAAAAAATGAAATGAAAAAGATAATATCTATCTCTAATTAAAAATATCTTCAGTTAAAATCTGAATGACAAAATGGTAAACTAACCTATTAAAATATCTTCTCTTCATCCTTATCTCAATAAATATATACTCC
Organism: Mimosa bimucronata; assembly: GCA_037074515.1. NCBI lineage: Eukaryota > Viridiplantae > Streptophyta > Magnoliopsida > Fabales > Fabaceae > Mimosa > Mimosa bimucronata. Next base: position 8,670,682 of record CM073443.1, on the reverse strand, counting down.
CACGTTTCATTTTCTTCTTCCTCATTCCTCTCTCATTTCCCGTCCTCACTCTCTCTCATGCTCTCCCTCTGGTTCCTTCGTTTTCCCTTCTTCGGCCGGTCACCTCCAGCGACAGGGGAGGCCATTTCCGGCGACGAGGAGCTTCAACAACGCATGGAAGCTCGAGTGTAACCTTAGGTGACTTTTCTCTCCTCTTTCCTACCCTTTGTTCATCCGATTTTAGCGATTTTGAGGGGGGATTATTCGGAGTTTGGGGGATTTTTAAAGCTCCTAAACTTACAAAAATGAAGCTTAGGCTTCGATTTTAATGATTTTGAAACAATTCTTGAATAAGGAATTAAGTTTGGTTGATTTGTTCAAAAAACCCCAAATCAGGTTACTGTTCACTCCGAAATTCTTCAATCTTCAACCCAAACGAAAGCTAGTTATTGATTAAATACTGATAAGAATCAAATAGAGTAGAGTTTCAGGGTTGCATGTTCGAGTTCTTACTATTCCTTGTGATTCCAAACATGAATCTTGTCTGCTCTGTTCCGCCGAGTTTTGTTCTTCTTCTCTGTGATTTCTGTTTCTGATTTTGGGATTAGGAAGGATAAACTTAATGTTAATGGTGAAGAATTAAGGTTCGGTGGAACATAGGAATTTGGGGAATTTTTCTATTATTTTCCTGCTTTCTGGCCGGCGGATTCAGGGGGAAAAGGAGGAGAAGGTTTGACTGATATTAAGTCTAAATTAGAGATTTAATATGTGTAATTGAGTACTATGTTGAGGGTTAGAAGATTTCCATTTCTTCTCTGGGTTGTGTTCTCGGGTTGCAGGGAAAAGAGAGAGGAATTTACAATACGGGAAATGGATTGGAATTACACAATATAATTGAAGTTCTAAGATGATTTGAAGCTTTTCTCCCCTGTTTCGGATTGCTCTGATAGGGAATTTGGGTTCCAATTTCTGTGATTAAGCATGGACAAACATGGAAAACTAAAGACATGAAGTTTGGGAGGAAATTTTAGAGAATATTGATGTTTAAGTGTGTATAGTTGATGTATGAAGATGTGATTAAAATAATTGAATCAACCTTCTTGTGCTGTGTTGTGCTGTAGCTTTCTGGAGCTGCTGTGATAATGCTGAATGTTAAATAATGATTACAAGAAAGAATGTTTTGAGAGATTAGATATATACAGGATATTATGTGCCACGAGTGACTAGGTTTGATGTTTAGGAACTGATTTAAAATTTGTTTATGTCTCAACTTATCAAATAAATGTGCTAAATAATAATGGTATGATTGGAGAAGGAGTTGTTGACCATTAAGTTGAGTTTGTGAGATTTTTACTTTAGGACAGATTGTGTAAATGTTATTTAAGTATATGATGTTTGTTTGGGTCAATTTTCTGATCTGTTTGTTCTTGGTTTATAATTAAATGATTGGGGATAGGATAAAACTAATGTATGGTTTTGTTTGATCAATTTATGTTTTGAACCTGAAATTTTGGGTTGATTCTTTCTTGCTTTGTCTAGTTAAAAGGCTTTATAAGCTTTAGATTAATGAAGCTAAAATTAAGGGACTATGTTTTGTTAGGTGATGGAGTCTTAATATGAAGTAAACTGGTAGGCTTTAGTTTGATATTTGACTAATTGTTTAAATGAATGTTGCTAAATTTAAAGTGGGATTTAAGGACTATTTTATTTAGGTGTATCCGGATATCTAGCAAGTGTTCAAGGTTTTTATGAATGATGAAGTTGAAGTTTAGGAAGTGAAAACTGTGTTACAAGGTTGATTTCTTGATTGGGAGATATATGGAATGATTAATGTGTTAGTAGGTATTTAATTGAACTGTACTGTTGGTGCTTGAAGTTTCTAATTGCTAGTAAGTGTTATAAAGAGGTGAATGTATAGTGTATTTGAGGGTAATAATTCTGTTAATTTTGGAAAGAAAGAAAAAGAGAAATTGATGATAAGGAAGCAAGAATGAATGGGTGGTTTAGTAGGATTAATGTTGTAAGGAAATTTATAGGGATCAAAGCTCACTGTTTTGAGGAACCATATAATGAAGTATTAAGTTTGATTTTAAGGTTAGGATGATTGAGATTTAAGCGATGAAGGGTATTTCTTTCTATGAAATTCCAATCGAGGTTGCATTGTGGGTGAGATATAGTTGCTTAGTTAAAGGCACTGATTACTTTAAGATTATGAGTTGAAGGACATATGTTTAAAGAAATCAAATTTCAATATAAGAAATATGATTTATTTGGTGGGATTGTTTATCTTAGTGAAGTTGTAAATCTCTATTGTAGAAATTGTCCAGGTTATGTAAAGGCAGAGAAATAAGCAACAAGGTTATTTGGAATTAAGGTTTCACTTTTGAATGGATAATGGCCTTAGGCTTTATTATGAGTTTAAGGTTATATAAAGTTGTGGTGTATGGGTTATGGTTGGAAGAAATTTTAATAGTGAGCTAATTTTTATGGACATGTTTGATTGTCGTTTGATGGTGAAAAGAGGGTTTATATACTTTGATTTTCACATGGTTAATTTCAGTTTAGATTCTAATTGAAGTTTAGTATATCTAAAGGATATTATAGTGTGGGTGGAAACTATAAATTTCTAAAAGTTTGAATTCATTTCTGTGCCTGGTTCTATGTCTGATTGCTCTGTATTTTTAATAGTAGGAAGTAAGGATAGAATTGGAAATTAAATTTAATTATGGTTTGGTGGTTGGACTGAATTTAATTAGTTGGAACCTCTATTCTATTTCTGTTCTCTTAAATAACATTTTCAGTGACAACAGTGAACCAATTGTAAGCTGTGATTTTGATAAGATTAAAGTTATACGGTACAAGAATAAAGAATTAACATATATAGTAGAAGGTGATAATGTTTAATAAATTAATTATGATTAAGTCATTAGGACTTTTCTTTATATTTAATTCTGGAAAAGATGATAATAAGAATCAAAATTATTAATTGAAATAAATTAATTATAATTGACCTTTTAATTTTAGAAGGGGTAAGATAATTATAGTAAATTGTAATTTTTCACTAAAGCAAAGCAATGGGGTAGTATTAATTAAATTAGGATCTGTGAGAGACGCCGGATAGTTATCCAGGAATATTGATATTAATTCATTATTTACATATTACATGTAAATAGGTATAGATAGTGACATAAGCTGAGGAGGTCAGTGCAAAGGAAAAGAGACAGTAAAGGATTAAGCTTGGAGTTCAGGTAGTAGTTTATTTCATTACATTAATAATTGCATGTATTATTTTGTAAAATCTGTTGCAAGTTTACATTATGCATGAAGGTGGAATACCTTGTTAATTCCTGCATAGAGTTTATGGAGTACTCCAGGCTTAGGTGGGTCGCTCCCCCTTTGCCAGATCAGTTATATTATAACTTTAAATGTTATAACGAGAAATCCTGCAGGTAAGACCCCCACTAGTTAGCAAACATATTGTTAATAGTGGCTGGTAGATTATACAGCGCAGGAAGTATGTGTAAGTGTACTATTTGTACAGATTTATAAAATGTATACATGACAATGCATGCATAAAAATTTACAGTTAATGACATAAACTGCGTTGAACTGTTGTTTTTCAGAGAAGCTGAGATATAGTGAGATGGTAGAGATAAGGCAGGAGAGCCGGAGGAGGACTAGAAGAAATTTAGTTTACGTTTTGAGAAAGTAAGGTTATCTGTATATGATGTAGATTTAAATTATTGAATTAATAGTAGAAAGCATAGAAAATAGAATTGTATAAGTTAAAAAGGGATTTAAATTTCCTAAATACTATAAATTAAGAAAAGATACCCTAAGAAGGTTAGAGTACTTTTAATTGTTTTATTGACCACTTTATTTAATAAAGAGTTTTAAATTATTCAATTTGTCCGAAAAGCCCATTCCAACTGCAATAGAGTTGGAACATTGTTTGGAAAGAAAAGTTTTAAATTTTTACGTATTTTTGGGCTTCTGACATTAAAAAGTGTTTATAATCCAATTAAAAATGTTATAGTATAGTAATAAAAATTCAGGTGTTACATGATGCTCTATGGAACAAAGTGATTAGAAGTAAGTACAATTGTGGAGGTGATTTAATGCCGAAAGTCTCAGATGATCGCCCATAAAAACGGTAGATTATAATGAAAGTTTGTTAGGGTCTTATTACTAGACGTGATGCTCTATGGAACAAAGTGATTAGAAGTAAGTACAATTGTAGAGTACGAATTTAAGTGACTCGTAATATGTTTTTGTTATGTAGAGCCATAAAAAGGGTAAAATTTAAGTGACTCGTAACATGTTTTTGACAATAATGGCTATGGCTAGAAGGTTGGAACTTGAATTTTTACAAGCCTACAAAAAGCATTAGAGGGCCCAACTCACTCAATATTAGGGGTGTCCATGTCTTCCCGTTCCCGGCCTTCCCGTCCCGGTCCCGAAAAATTTAATCCCGGAATTTCCCGTCCCAAAAAGTCCCGGGACCGGGACCGAATTCGGGAAAGGGGCCGGGATTCCCGGTCCCGAATATTTTTTTTTTAATCCATGTAATGTGTCCAACCAAGAGGCTAGTACATTTTATATATTAAAAAAAAAACCCACCCCAGCTAGTTAAGCCCAAGCCCATAGCATGTGTAGCCCAAACTCTTTTTTCTCTTGCTTATGCGCCACCCAACCCATGATTCATTTTTTTTAATTCAATTATCTTCTTCTCCACGTGGCTTTAATTGATTGACCTTGAACATGTGAACCTTATCTTCTTCTCCTAGCAGTAGCACCAACCCCACGTGACTCCTTATTCATCAACCCATAATTCATTTTTTAATTCAATTGTATTCTTCTCCCAGCACCAGCCCACGTGGCTTTAATTGATAGAGCTGAATCTGTGAACCTTATCCCCCCACGTGACTCCTTATTCTTGAATCTGAGCCTTTAGCCAAAAAGAAAATATGAACCTCCCTCCCCCCAAAATTTTCCCCTCAAAGCCGATAGTGGAGAAAGGAAGAGGCGGTGATGGAGGATGCAACCATAGGTGATGGTCGGGGGGCCGCGGCAGTGGTAGCTTCTATCCATCCTCAAATATCGGTAGTGTAAACTCTCTCTCATGCTGTTCGACTTTTTCTGCTTCCTTCAACTTACTCGATCTGTAAGTAGAGTGAAAGAAGAGAGGAAGATGTGGTAGAAATTGGTGAGACAAAGGGAGGTAGACGTTGGATTGTTGAAATGATAAATGAAGATTACTGTTCTCTTTTTTTCCGGGATTTCCCGGTCCCATTAATACCGGGAAATCCCGGTACCGGGACCGGGACTCAATGTCAGTCTCGGCCTCCATCCGGGACGGGATCCGGGAATGGCCATTCCCGGTCCCGGTCCCGGGTTTGGACAGCCCTACTCAATATCTCTCTCTTGTTTTAATAATACTCTTTCTTAAATATAATATGTAATTAGTATCACGCACAAATAATAAAGCGTGACAGACATGAAGTAAAGAGTAACGTCACTTTGTAAGCCTTTTTTTATTTGCTTTCTTCTATTTACAGTTAGTAAAAATCATTTCATTAATATAAATAGAATAAAGTGACATATTAATATTCATTCATAAACCTTTTTAAAATTATTAAACATAATTATTTTGAAATTTTAGACTTCCCAAAATTATTTAATACTATCAATAAACAAAATTTCATAAAAAAATATATCAAAATTTTTCTCTTAATACATAAACATATTTTATTGAAAACTTGTTTCATAAGAGGAACCGACACAAAACGAAAACTGGCACAACCTGGACGCCACGAAGAACCGGCACAACTCGAATGTTACGAATAACCGGCGTAACTCAAAGGTCACGAATAACTACTCAATAAGCAAGCATTTTAATTTTCAAAAGCTAGAAATCGTAAACCTCTTATTAACTTCAATAGAGTTAAACAAATAATTATAACATAGTATAGACACACCCGAAAACAGTCAAAACATAAAAAAAAAACTTGAATGATACCACCACCCCCACCCATATACATATGTAAAGAAGATATGTTGAAACTAGGGCTGAGCAAGTTGGCCCATACCCGCGTAACCCGCCCGGCCCGCCCGCAAATTCCCCGTTTACGGCCCGCCCATTTAAGGCCCGTCACGGGTAGGGGCATGCCCGTACCCGTTTAACATAAACGGGTACGGGTACGGGCAGACCCACGGGCGCGCCCGTACCCGTTTAAAGCCCGTTTAGTTTAATAATTTTTTTTTAAAAAATTTAACCTTCACTTACACCTATGTTAGGCACTTTCTGAATGTGATGAAGGCAATGATGATGACATTGAAACACATGGATGATTGAATGCTTTACAATGTTTTTGAATTTTAAATGTTAGAAGTTGAAACTTATAACTTTGGGATTATTATTATTCTATCATGTTACAAATAGTTTTACTTGGAACTTTAAAATTTGATTAATGTTGGATTTTGGATGTTTATGAATGTTAAATGTTTGATGTAGGAATTAAGTTGTAGATGGTAAATTATGTGTGTTGTTTATTGTTTATGATGTAGGTATTTTTTTTCAGGAAAAGATTAAACGGGCCGCCCAAATGCCCGTTTAGCCCGCCCATATACAGCGAGCCCGTTTAGGACCCGCCCATTTAAGGCCCGTCACGGGTATGGGCATGCCCGTACCCGTTTATGTTAAACAGGTACGGGTACGGGCAGACCCACGGGCCGCCCGTACCCGCCCGTTGCTCAGCCCTAGTTGAAACAGGGGAAGTAAAATTTAACCCACACACCCTTAAACAAAAACTGCACTTGTAGCACGAAAAAACATCTAAACATACATTATAAAATTAAAGAACTAACTTTTCCTTATGTTACCACGTAAATCTCAATTTTTTGACTACCAATTCCACTAATTTTAAAATTAATCTAACATGCTTATCTTCTGGATATAGATCCACTGTTTAAGCTAAATTGGATCAAATAAAATTTCCTTCCCTTCAATTACTTAAAGCATTTATCTTATTCTAAAATCTCAGATTCAAAAACAATTCTTAAAGCTTCACTTCCATTTAATAACTTCAACGGCATACTAAACATTCAAGTAACTTTTCATTTTGACATCTGAACATTCCTCGCATCAATAATTGGAATTACATGATTTATTACAGGTTTCAACTCCTATAATCGAACATTATTAGCAGCAATACTTCACCCTCATAACAATATTACACAAGCTTTAATTTGTAGCTTTTATGTGTTTATCATACTTAAATATAAATCCCTGCAAATCATCAATATTTCTAGCCAAGTATTGCTTCCAATTTCTGTTTATCAAGACAAACTGTAGGAAAATGGGCTGGGCCTAGGCCCAGTCCACCCTTAGTGGATTTGGCCCAAATAAGAGTTTGGGGTCTGAATATAATTATTCAGAAATATTGGGATGTTATATGTAATATTCCCATCAAATTTGAATTTGTTTAAATTTGAATTTAAAATATGAAGGGTTGTGTCTGTTAGTTCTGTGTTTATAAATACAGACATTTGACAGAACAAAACTATCGTGAACAACAAAAACTCCCTCTTCTCTTTTTCCTCTTAAGTGTTTCTGCAGTATACAAAAGTCAAGTTCCTTATTGTGATTTTGACTCCGTAAAGGCATAAAGATCAGTGTTCTACAACCGGGTATGTCTCCTGAAACCCTTCATTGGCATCAGAGCTGTTATGATTCTAAGGCTGTGTTTTATTTTTTATACAGTATGAAAATTAGTCTCTGTTTGTTTTCCGCTGCAATTTTTTAGATTTAGTTTTGATCTGAAATCTGAAATCTGGTTCTGAACATGATTTGCTACTGATAAATATTAAGCAAGTCATCATGAATATGTTTAATTGTGATTTAAGGATACTATGTGTTTTATCGATTTTCTTTTTCTTTGTTGTGCGTTTTCGGGTTTCTTTTCTGTTGTTGTTCTTTTTTTGTTCTATGCATACATTGGAATAGCATGACAAATATAAAAGACATTACAGAAAGGAAAAGCATTTATAAACAATGGAAAGGAATAAAAGAAAAACACAAAACACCCGTTTTTTTTTCTAAATCGGGTATTTAGAAATTGACACTTTTAGGGTATAAAAATTATACCATTGTGTAGAGCACGAAAAAAAAGATGAAAATGGACTATTAGAACGCGAAAAACGGACTCCGGATGAGGGAGAAAATGAAGAGAGAAGTTTGGGTTCAAAACGGGTCTGTCAGACCCGACCCAGAACCAGAAACCGGGTCAAGTTGACCCGGTTCAAGGATGAAGATGACTCCCCGCGGCGAAACGGCGTCGTTTTGGAGTTTAATTAAAAAAAAAAAAAAAATTACAGTGCTGGGCCTCGTGTATCAGGCCCAGCGAATTTAAAAAAAAAAAAAGGAACAGTTGGGCCGAATCCAGTTCGGCCCAACACCCAGTTTAATTTAAAAAAAAAAAAAAAAAGGAGGCCAGCAGACGCCACGTGGCGCGTGCAGCCACGTGGAAAGCCACGTCAGAAAGTTGAGGGACCCACTCTACTGCTGACGGCGCGTAGAAGCCAACAGTCCGGCGCGTGTCACAAGCCGGCCGCTCTAAGGCGGCGCGTGTGATACACGCGCCGTGTCAAAATTCAAAATAAAAAAAAAAAAAAACTGAGCACCTTCTAGGGGCGCGTGACGGCGCGTGGGACCTCCGATTTGGGTACGGTTTGTCTTGAAAAATCCCTAAATTTGAGACCTTTAATTTGGTATACTATTTGTATGGTTTCAAGACATAATTGAGATCCGTATATGAGTTTTTCAGTGCTTATGTTTAGTTTTAAAATGTGAAAAGCTATTAAACCTAATTTATTTTTGATTAGGTGATAAGAAATGAGGCAAGAGGCTTCAAGAGGCACTGAATCTCATGATTATGGATCATTGAGCATCGAGTACCTAGATGATCAATTTCTTGACGATCTGGAGGATCCCGAACTCGAAATGGTTGAGTTTGATGAACATGAACAAATAGAGTTTGTTCAACAAGAAATTGATCAAGATCTCGAAGATGAGTTACTTGAAGAGTATCTCGATGTGCTTGCTGATGAAGGTCTATTAGAAGATCTTGTACAGCGCCTTATGCAACCTCAAGAGGTTTTAACTATAAGTGGTCCTAAATCGGAACCCTCTTTACCCAAAGAAACTCTAGTTTTGGACACAGAAGTGGACCAACCTTATACACCTACTAGAGCTCAGAGAATAATTGATCAAGCTATAGCAAGAACAATTAAAGCTAAAAACGTTAAGATTGTTTATACAATTGTTAGAGAAAATATAGATAATATATATGATAAGAAGAGTGCAGAGTTCTATGTTAACCTCATGATGAAGTATCGTGAGGAAATAAGGGCAAGAGGTTTTCATAAGTTAACTGGCATTTGGGTTGATGCTATAAAGAAAACTACTAGGTCTATGTTAGAAAACCCAAGACTTAGAAAAATGAGGAAAGCCATTGTGAGATATTGTTGTGACATTTATTGATATACACAAGTTAGTGTGTTTTTCTCTTTCTTATTGATTACATGTATTGTATTGTGAACATGTACTTTATAATATTGTGAACATGTAATTTGTAGAACTTGATATTTTTTTTTCTTATGCAAATAGCATGTTTAAAGTATATGTTATTGTTAGTCATTTGAATTCCAAGTTCACTTATGATTAGTGGGAGCTTTTAGAAGATGAGGCTTCTAAAAGTGAGAATAACGAATACTTATATATAATGTCCTTGATAGAATAAGATGAAATTATCAGTTTTTATGTGATGGAAGATACAAACGTATACTTCCGATCATGAATCCGGTAATGACATCATTTTCTGATTAAGGACAATATAAGTATAAGACATTGTATATAAGTATGTGCTACATAATTGGTATGTTCTTTATGGCCCGTTCTCTTGAATGAGAACGAAATTTGATATGGGAAAATTTTTTCACAGAAATTGAAATGGCCACTAAGAACATTATCGCTGAACTCAACAAGGGGGACAAACTGAACGGTGATAACTGGGATATCTGGCACCGTAAGGTGCAGTATATTCTGGAGGAACAAGAAGTTTTGGAAACCCTAACCACTGTTGTAGTGGAACCTGCGGCTGGTAACACTGCCCAGCACAGGAGGGATTTGGAAGCTTACCAAAACTGGAAAAAGAAAAATAGTGTTGCAAGGATCACCTTACTGAGCTCAATGGAGAATGATTTGATGTGCAAATATGAAAAACACCAAACCGCACAAGAAATGTGGGCGGATCTTAAGGACAAGTATGGTGGCACATCAACCTCTAAGCTTAGGAGGTTGACTATCAAGTTTGACACTTATAAGCTTAGAGCAAACATCTCCATGAAACAGCATCTGAGAGATATGTCAAACATGATCAGAGAACTTGAGGAAGCTGGACATAAGTTGACAGATGAACAACAAGTTCAAGCTGTCATAAGGTCGCTCCCTTCTAGTTGGGAGCACATGAAAGTTAATCTGACCCATAATGATGGCATTGTCACTTTTGATGATGTGGCAAAGCATATTGAGCTTGAAGATGAACGTTTGGAGGCATACAGGGCCTCTGGACATGCTTATTACACTGAGGATGCCGGTCCTTCTCATGCTAAGCCCGATAACAAGAAGGGCAAGAGATCTCACAAGAAAGGCAAAAAGGACGGCTCAAAATCCAAGAAAAGCAAGAAAACTTTCAAGAAGAAAGGAAAGAAAGGCGGAAAGAAGAAGTTTGACCTGAAAAAGGTCAAATGTTATGCCTGCCAGAAAATGGGACATTTTGCACGGGATTGCACCGAGCAAAATGACCATGAAAAGGTACTAGTGAATTATGTGAATTCACATGTTTCCTATGTTTTAAGTACTGCTTTTCTGACAGAACCTGTTTGTTCTTCCTGGATTTTGGACTCAGGCTCAACAGACCATGTAGCGAGGGATCGAGGATCCTTCGTAGAATACCGTCGGTTGCCGAACCAGAGCAAGTGGCTTTATGTGGGCAACAATGCTAGAATAGAGGTTAAAGGAATCGGCACCTGCAAGTTAAATTTGCGAGGTGGGAGGACTTTGACTCTACATGATGTTCTTCATGCACCGGACATCCGACGGAATTTAGTTTCTGTTTTATGTCTTATGGATTGTGGGTTTGTTGTAAACTTTCATGATAAAGTTGCAGACATTTTTAGCAACTCGTCCTTTTATGGTTTAGCTTTCGTTTTCAAGAAGTTCTTTGTAATGGATATTGTTGGTGATTCCTATGTGCATGACTGTTTTCCTGTTTCCTCCAATGTAACTGTTGACATGAATATCTGGCATGCTAGACTAGGGCATATCAACCAAAACAGAATGATTAAACTAGCTAAACAAGGTTTGCTAGGTGAAATATCAAACATGGAAATGTCCTTGTGTGAAAGTTGTCTGGCTGGTAAGGCAACAAGAAAGCCTTTCGGTAAGGGAACTAGAGCTGAAGTTCCATTACAATTAATTCACTCTGACATATGCGGACCTATGAGTGTGAGGGCAAGACACGGAGCTTGGTATTTCATCACTTTCATTGATGATTATTCAAGATTTGGTCAAGTCTATTTGATTTCACACAAATCTGAAGCACTTGAGTGTTTTAGACGTTACATCAACGAAGTTGAAAATCAAATGGACAGTAAGATCAAAGTATTGCGAACTGATCGAGGTCGAGAATACCTGTCAGATCAATTCAAACAGCTCTGTAAAGAAAAGGGAATAATTAGGCAACTAACTATCCCTAGCACTCCACAACAAAATGGGGTTGCAGAAAGAAGAAATAGAACTCTTCTTGACATGGTTAGGTCAATGATGGCTCAAGCAAATCTACCTATTTCATATTGGGGAGATGCTTTATTAACAGCCTCTTTTATACTTAATCGTGTACCCTCAAAGTCAATTACTTCCACGCCCTATGAATTATGGACAAAACGCAAACCGGATTTAAGTATCCTTAGACCATGGGGGTCAGCTGCATATGTCCATGATGATTCTCATAAGTATGGGAAGTTGGGTCCAAGAGGAAGGAAGTGTATCTTTATAAGATACTCTGAACAATCAAAAGGATACGTTCTTATTGGAGAGAACAAAGATGGAACTGTAACTGAAATTGAATCTAGAAATACTAGATTTCTAGAGAATGACTATCCTAACAGAGGAGAAGTTGATCGAACTGTATCTTTTTATGAGACACAGGAACAAGGTAATACAGAACTAATGAATGAGTCTCAATCGTCTCAAATCATAACCTTGAGTGGGAGCTTAGAAGGGTCTTTACAAAGACCTGAACAAAGCAGACGAGAAAGACAAGACACTCCTATAAGAAGGAGTAATAGGGGTAATGTACCCAGGAGACGCTTCTTAATAGAGGGAGAAGCACTCTTAGTCACTCCTGATGGAGATGACGAACCACGTTCTGTACAAGAAGCCTTGTCAGGTCCTGCTAAATGTGAGTGGATGAAAGCAATGGAAGAAGAAATGGATTCAATGAGAAAGAATCAAGTCTGGGAATTGGTTGATCTACCAAAAGGGCGAAAAGCCATTGGGAACAAATGGGTTCTCAAAATTAAAAGAAAAGTGGATGGATCAATCGATAAGTATAAGGCTCGATTGGTTGCAAAAGGGTATACACAACAGGAAGGTATAGATTACGAAGATACTTTTTCACCTGTTGTGCGTTTCAATTCAATAAGATTAATTCTGGCAATAGTAAACAGTTTAGATCTGGAATTACATCAAATGGATGTAAAGACAGCTTTTCTAAACGGTGATCTGGATGAAGAAATCTATATGCAACAGCCATTAGGTTTCATTAAGAAAGGAATGGAGAGTAAAGTTTGCAAACTCAATAGGTCCATATATGGACTAAAACAATCATCCAGACAGTGGTATTTGAGGTTTCATAAAGCAGTAACCTCATACAATTTTCAAATGATTGAAGAAGACCACTGTGTCTACATAAAGCGTTTTGAGGGTAATTTTGTGATATTATCCCTGTATGTAGACGATATACTATTGGCTGGAAATAATCTGAATTCGGTATTAACTATTAAAGAATGGTTATCATCGAATTTTGAAATGAAAGACATGGGTGAGGCAGAGTATATACTTGGAGTTAAGATCCAAAGGGATCGCTCAAAGAGAATACTAGCTCTTTCACAAGAGAATTACATCAAGAAAGTTCTTGAACGATTCAATATGAAAGATTGCCATCCCATGGATACTCCTGTAGCCTTCGGAGTAACCTTGAGCAACGAAATGTGTCCCAAAACTGAATCAGACAAACAGAAAATGGAAAGAGTTCCATATGCCAGTGCAGTTGGCAGTCTAATGTATGCAATGATGTGTACAAGACCAGATATATGTTATGCAGTCGGATTGGTAAGTAGATTCCAATCAAATCCCGGTGAAAAACACTGGAAAGCAGTAAAGAGAATCTTGAGATACTTGAAGGGCACATCAGATTATGCATTGTGCTATAAAGGAAGTGATTTGCGTCTAGTTGGATACTCAGATGCAGACCTTGGAGGGGATGAAGAAGAGAGAAGGTCAACTTCTGGTTATGCTTTCTTGCTGAACAATGGCGCTATAAGTTGGAGCAGCAAAAAGCAAACATGCATTGCACTTCATCCTATGGAAGCTGAGTTTGTGGCATGCACTTCAGCAGTTCAAGAGGCTATATGGCTGAAAAGGTTTATTAAACACCTGGGTTTTGGTAATGAGAGTACCAATCCGGTGTTAGTGTACTGTGACAATACCGCAGCCATAGCCTATATGAAAGACCCTAAGTATCATAGCAAGACAAAGCACATTGACATAAAGTATAACTTTGTCAGAGATTATGTAGCACAGAAAGTTGTTACTATACAACATATTTCGACCAAGGAAATGGTCGCAGATCCCCTGACTAAACCAATAGCTAGAGAAATGTATGAAAAACATGCAAAAGCTATTGGTATGAGTAAAATGTAGAATATGCAGACACTATGTAATTCATTTGTGATAAATGAAGTGTTTTATTATTCCCATATTCTTTTGTGTCTACATAAATATATACAATGTCTAGTATGTCGTACAGGCAAGAGAGGTTGGCTCTCTCACACGAGCAAACCGCCTTTGACATTCAGGAAGAGTGTGCAAAGATGAGACATTTGTGTTCACCAGCAAAGTAGCAGGAATGCTAATATGGTAGAGAAGTAACACAAAATCATGTCGCCTCGACAATAGTGTAGCATGTCGAGATGAGATCTATAAACATAAATTACAAAATATAGATCGTATCGTGGATGCCCACTACCATGATGCCTGTTGCCAGATAACAAATTCTTCAACTTTGACGTCACGAGATGAGTAAAGTATGAAGAGTTTGGGTTTGGATACTAGGAGTATCGGAACTTAAGTCTGTACAGTGTTATTGATAAGAACTCAAAACGACGTACGCTCTTATGATATAAGAGTAACACTGTAGCATGTGATTCATACCACATGTGCTAGAGAACCGCAAACAGGAAGCAAATGAATGGATCCCTGCTTCATTGCTGTGTGAGTCCTAAGAAGTTTCTATACTTCTATGATATCCTTAGACTTTGACATTATCATGGAAATATACTTTAATGACGGCTACCTTAATGCATGTCCTACGGTCATGATTTATGCGATCTATGGTATTGTGTTAGGAAAGCGGTTGATGTGTATGGAGATGATACATGGGCGAAAGGAAGATTACCTGGAATGTACACACTTATGCTAGTATCTGAGACATGTCCCTTATGATATTATTTGTGATTTCATAAGTGTGGATACTATGCATATGAGAAAGGCAATCTGAGTTTTTACTATGACTCGAGAGGGATTAGTTTTTGCCATGTGAAGTGTATAAGTATATTGGTAAATCTAGGATGTCTAAGGCAACGATATAATTCAAGCTACACAAGTATGGTAGTCTTGTGCTGATCCTGTAAAGGGGGTTACTAGTACAGACACCAATGAGACGTCATGCCTATGCGGTTACTGCAGAGCACTTAGTATGATCAAAGAAAGAGAAATAAGAGAGGTTGGCGAGAAGATTAAATCCACCAAGTGTGAGTGGGAGATGTAGGAAAATGGGCTGGGCCTAGGCCCAGTCCACCCTTAGTGGATTTGGCCCAAATAAGAGTTTGGGGTCTGAATATAATTATTCAGAAATATTGGGATGTTATATGTAATATTCCCATCAAATTTGAATTTGTTTAAATTTGAATTTAAAATATGAAGGGTTGTGTCTGTTAGTTCTGTGTTTATAAATACAGACATTTGACAGAACAAAACTATCGTGAACAACAAAAACTCCCTCTTCTCTTTTTCCTCTTAAGTGTTTCTGCAGTATACAAAAGTCAAGTTCCTTATTGTGATTTTGACTCCGTAAAGGCATAAAGATCAGTGTTCTACAACCGGGTATGTCTCCTGAAACCCTTCACAAACCATCATGCATACATACATATGTTAATCCTTTACATACTTTAAAGGGTTAAAGATCACTTTGGCCAATGAACTATGAGCTAAGTATCACCCAGCACATATATTTATAAAAAGCATCTTATATGCCAATGAACTTCTAAAACTGGACAAATTGGCCAACGCCGTCAGATTTACCCTAACTATCGTTAAGTCCCCGCCACGTGTCGACACATTATTGGTCCACGTCATTTTTTTGAATCCACGTGGACGAATGACATGTCGACACGTTGCACCGTTTGGTTAAATCTGACGGCGTTGGCCAATTTGTCCAGTTTTAAAAGTTCATTGGCATATAAGATGCTT
The DNA here is from genome assembly GCA_037074515.1 of Mimosa bimucronata. Lineage (NCBI taxonomy): Eukaryota > Viridiplantae > Streptophyta > Magnoliopsida > Fabales > Fabaceae > Mimosa > Mimosa bimucronata. Next base: position 8,654,832 of record CM073443.1, on the reverse strand, counting down.
TTTATAAATAGATGTGCTGGGTGATACTTGGCTCATAGTTCATTGGCCAAAATGATCTTTAACCCTACTTTAAACAATTCACTCCCATCTCACTACGCATGGTATTCTGCCCCAGTCAACAGACAGTAACATATATATATATATGCATATAACAGAGAATTTTCACTTCTACAAACTTTGATACTCCCTCCGGTCCTAAATATAAGATCACTTTGACTTTTTTTTGTAAAAGTTAAGGAAGCAAATTAGACCACTAAATTATAACATATGTCACATGAAATTAGATTATTGGTTAGTTTATAAGTAGAACAAATTAGTTTTGAGGAAACAAGATTATTTTTGGGACTGAGACTACTTTTTTTTTAGACTGAAAAAAAGTCAAAAAAATCAAAGTGATCTTATAATTAAGACCGGAGGGAGTATGTATTTGCTAAACATTTTGTTTTCTAACTATTGTCCCTTTTTTCTTTTAAGTTTCTGTTTGGTCACCATTTTTTCCCCTAATTATCGGCCAAACATTGACCAATGGGTTAGAAGAAGTATTGAAAAGCCTGCCTCAATCTTAATTGCCACTAGCTTATAAAATTTGTGGTTGACCTTTGCTCCACCACCGACAATCCATTTCTCCGAACCCTTATCGGCCGAGACTCCCCTTTTTTCCCCTTCTTGGTTTGAACGAGAGTGATCAATAGATGAAGGACATAAAAAATTCAATTATATGCGGTAATATATAAGTTTCCACCAATAAAAATGGTCCATTTGCCCCTATTTATTTTCATTTAATCTCCCACCATTAATTCTTGATGAATTTTTTTTTACCATATAATTCATGATGAATTTGAACCAAGTAAATTCATCAAAATATCTTCTCCATTTTCTCTCAATCAACACGTCACTTTTGGACTTACTGAATCATTTTGTTGCATTTTAGCTTAAACCAATCGTACGTATTTGACCAAATTGCTATGATAATAATTAATCCTAAGGTAATTAAATCAGGACCGGACACTAAACCGGTCGGGGTGGTGGGTTAAGGGTCAATGGGTCAGACCGTAGTTGACTCGGGAGTCAGACCGTTAAGGAATAAAAAATTAAAAAATATTTAAATTCTCATTACACCTTCCTTATAATTATATAACATACTCCTCTGGTACTAACTATAAGATTAAGTTGATTTTTTTTTTTGTGGAGATTAACAAATTGGATCACTAAATTGTAACATATGTTAAATGTAATTAGATTATAAGTTAGTTTATAAGTAAAATAAATTAATTTTGATCGAAAAGAGGAATATAAATAATTTAATATGATTTATTTTACATCCTTAATTTCTCCAAAAAATCATCTTGATCTTATTAAAATTTAGTGGTCTATTTTTTCCTTCCTTAATTTCTAAAAAAAAAAAGTTTAACTTGATCATTATTTAAGAAAGAAATAATACATCCCCATTCTTTTATCTTCAATTTAAATTTTCTCCATTTTCCCTCTTCCCATCCTTTCTTCTCTCTCCCACCACGTCACACAGTCACTGATTGAGTGATTTCTTTCAACACTTATGACCAAAGAAACACTCATCATAATGAGATATCACAATGAGACACGAATCACTAGTTAACCATCATCACACATCAAGTTCATCCTCCTCTCTCTTCTTGCTTCTTTCATTTTTCATCAGGCTCCTTCTTTCATCTTCCCTTTCCCTTCGTTCTTTTTCCTTCTTCAGCTGACAAAGAAGCAACCATGACTGCCCAGTCACCACTTTGCTCTCTCTTCATCATCTTCTTCCTCCCTTTCTTTCTCCCTCAACCTCCAACGATCTCCGGCGTTTTCTTTCTGGCCATCGACCACCATAGTTCTGTGGTGGAAAAACAACTCGAACGACTCGCCCAACTCAGCGGGTCGCCCGAGTTACGCCCCGGTTTGGACGAGTCTGCTGAACTGAAGCCAAGTCGTCCCCTATTCGAGTTACACGCGAACCCGGACCGGACTGGACCGGTCCGGGTTCTATTACTATGATTAATCCTAGTTTTTAAGATTAAATCATAGCGATTCAATTTAATCTTCAATTCTTGCCCTTGACATAACTTTTGATCTTTGACATTGACCTTGTCTATGCTGTTAATTACTAATCCAGCCACTCATTCATCATGATAAATTTTCTAATTATCATAACTAATTCCTTCAGCAATTCTTAACCAACAAAATAAATTTAATTCATCCAAGAATTTATTCCTATAATAATAATGATCATCCCTTATTTGATATTGTTTAGGGCCATTATAGTTGGGTTTTTGAAAAATTTTAAGATAACTGAATAAGTCAATTATAAATTTATTTGTCTAAATTTTTTTTCTTCAAAACTAGTTTATTTAACCTATAAACTAAAATATAAATAATAATATACATCATACATATGTTGTGATTAACTAACTTAATTAACTTTTTTAACCTCCCAAAAAATTAACTAAATCTTATATTAAGGAGAGGATGGAGTAAAATTTATTAAGTATACTTTTATTAATTCTGTATCTCATTGACTATATTTTATTAAATAAATATTTAGGAACATAAAAGTATCGCATGTTGATAAACACTTTTTTTGGAATTACAAATTTGTTAAATAAATGAACAAGGCCAGTATGATTATTTGCAACTATGCATATCTGTCATCTAATACAAAGATTAATACATCGCTCCTCAGTTTGTTAAATAAATGAACAACGCCAGTATGATGACTTGCAACTATGCATACCTGTCATCTAATACAAAGATTAATACATCACTACTCAGTATATTTTATTTTATTTTATTTTATTTTGTGTATCCCCTCACCAAACACTGCGTTCAACTGGGATTATGTCCTTTGGCCAAAAAAAAAAAAAAACTGGGATTATGTCATTATCGTCTATTTTTTAAAATATCAAAAAGATGGAAGTAGTCAGAACATGTTTGGATAAGAAAAGCACAAGATTCCATCCACAAAGCAGCTTTAAACAACGTGAAAGGTGTCCATTAATGATGGGTCATTCTTCAGTAAAGTATGGACGCTAGATACTCTCACGCAAATATCTATAACTTTAATTTATTATTTTTCCCATTCTATTATTGCTTGCTCACAGATTAGTAATAATCCCCTGAAATTGAGAATTAAACCCCGCACCAACCACCAGCCACTGAAGTCAAAGTTCATTGGGTGAGACTATATGGATGCTAGAAACTCTCACACAAATATATCAATTCTTATTATCTCAAATTTTCCTTTTTTAGCAAATTAATTAATGTAAATAAAGTGGGAGTCTTTGGATAGTTTTGTCATTTCAATATTGAAAATTAGGGTTTGTTGAAGTAGAAAAGAGTCAAGAGAGAGAATAAAAGTGACAGATGCAAATGCGGCCGCTGAAAATCCTTTCACTGTCACGGCTTCAAAACAAATAAAATACGTCCTTCACCTCCCAAGCCATAGTCTTTCTTTCTTCTCTGAGCAATCTTAAAGCTTCGTTCTCTGAATCTCTCCTCTATTTTACTCCCCTTCATGATCACGGCCTGAAATTTTTGTTGAAAGGTTGAACAAATATCTTTCAGGTAAGTCTTGTTGTAGCTTTTTGAATCCTCTCTCTTTGTACGCTTGGTTTCCCCTTCTTCCCTCTTCCTTCATCTTCAGAGCTTCTTTCTCAATTCTGATCAATTATTATTATGTTTTTTAAGAAATACTAACTCACTGAACCGCCCAACCCAGCAGGTGCCCGTTGTCACGCTTCACTCCTGATTGAGTTAAAATGCAGAAATTGGTTAACCGGAATTCTCCGAAACAATCTAGAACAGTCCAGAACACTTTGGAACATTCTGGAAAAGTCTGAAACTTTTTGGAAGTGTGTATAACCTTCTAGAAGCGTGTGAAATCTATGTGGAACTCTGTAGAAGCATGTAAAATTCTCTAGAAACGTGTGGAGTTCTCTGAAAACATGTGGAACTTTATGGAGAAGCCTGGAATATTCTAGAGAATGGAAGTGATATTCTTAGATATTTTTGTAGAATATTCTATAGATTCAATTGTAACCGTTAGATCAAATAGATTCTAACAGTTCATTGATAAGGTGAAGTAGTATAAATACCCTTCACCACCCTCATTTGTGACAACCAACCAAGTGAGAGTATTTGTAAGGTTCTTTGAGAGAGAGTTCAATAAAAGTTGCTTTCTTTACAAATTTAAGTGCTTACCAACATTAATAGTAAGGCTGACTGGCATTCTAGATTTAGAAAGTTTGCTAGTGCCACACGGTTCGTTGATATTGCAATCAAGTCCGTAATAGTTGGTATTAGAGCCAAGTTTGAAATAGAAATAGGAAGCAACACCTCTTAAGTGGAGAAAGTGGTTGAGAAGAAACAAAAGAGTCAGAGATCTAGTTCGAGGGAACCCATGGAAGAGTTTGAGACACGGCTAGCCAAGGTGGAGTTGGCCATAGCCGATGGGGAGGAAAAGTTCGAGGAAGTGGGGCAGTGCATGAACGAGTTGTGCGAGGAGATGCAAGTCGCAATCAACAAAGTACTCACTCAGTGTCTTAACAGTGTGAATGCCATGGAGGAATCTCACCAGGCTGAAGTTTCTTCACTTCGAGAAGAGTTCAAGGGGGTTTTGCTCAAGTTGGAAAAGACTGAGGAAGAGCTCGTAGTGTGCAAGAAGGCACTTGCACAAGAGGTTCCATCCTCTAAAATTGATTTTCTACGACCTAAACCCTTTAAAGGTTCAAGAAATGCGAAGGAACTTAATAATTTCCTATGGAGTATGGAACAACATTTCAGGGCGCTCGTCATCACTGATGACGCCATGAAGATTGACGTAGCAAGTCTCTACCTCGACAACACCGCGATGGTGTGGTGGAGAGAGAGACGAGGGGATATTAAAAGGGGTATGTGCACCATAGACACCTGGGCTGAATTCAAAAGCGAGATCAAGAAACAATTCTATCCGACTAATGTTGAAGAAAAGGCCAGAGCGAAGCTTAGGCGTCTCCAACACAAAGGAAGCATTCAAGAATATGTGAAGGAATTTACTGAGGTACTCCTAGAAATCCCTGACTATCCCTATAAAGAAGCATTCTTTGCCTTTATGGATGGTTTACAACAATGGGCCAAACTTGAGATACAAAGATATGATGCTCAAGACTTAACCACTGCCATTTCCATTGCTGAGTCCCTTATCGAGTTCAAGAAACCTGAGAAGTTGAAGCCGATAGATAAGTGTGGCAAGGGAAAGAGTGGGGGAAAGTACCATTGTGGCAAAGAATCTACTCATAAGCAAAAGGGTACTAAGGAATATAAAACTGGAGAGAAACCACCGCTTAAGTGCTTCTTTTGTGAAGGGCAACATAGAGTAAGAGAATGTCCTAAGAAGGCCAAGCTCTCTGCTCTAATTGAGGAAAGGGAGGAACGTGAAGACGAGAAGGTTGGAGCATTAGAACTCCTTAAGTCTGAAAAGAATGGACGCTTATTCGTGGAAGCCAAGATTGGTGGGCGTACTGTGGAAACACTTGTAGACACATAAGCTACCAAAAACTTTCTACGAGAAGAAGATGCAAAGAAGATGGGCATCTATTACGAAGATAAACAAGGATGGCTTAAGGCGGTAAACTCCAAGCCAAAGGCCACCTTCAGAGTTGCTAAGGATGTGAAGGTAAGCCTAGATGATTTGAGCGGTCTCGTAGATTTTTCCGTAGTCACTATGGACGACTATCCAATTGTTTTGGGTATGGAGTTCATAGACAAGGTCAAGACCGTTCCTATCCCTTTTACAAACACAATGTGCATCTTTGAGGACATAAATATGTAGCAATTCCAACTTGATAGTTGTTACTTAAATGAATTTGCAAGCATTCCATAAGCAATCCTATATAGACATATGTATCCCTACATATAAAACACGGGATGATGAAACAGTAAGTGATGGATATCTTAAATATATGCTTCTTTGGGTTTTGATTTAATGGTGGGCAGGGAGAATACTTACTATATGGGCAACTTTACAATTATTTTATTAAAATCCTTTTTAAAACTTCAAAAAATCTTTAGTAAACCATAATTTTGAATAACTGTATATGGGCATATTGGTCTAAACAAGGTAAATCACTTCCCTTCCTCTCCTAAACATCTGAGATGATGCCAAATGAAGGTAAAGGTCAAAATCCGTCTTGTCCCCTCTAAATCCCTGTCCCATATAGACTCAAAAGGCTAAATATTCCTTGACTTATATTTCATTTATGTTCATTGTTGAATAAAGTAAGTGGTAAATTTATGAATTCAATGACCTTATGTTGCTATTCAGTTAAATGTTCATTATGTTTTGTACGACGATTCATGAAATTATGTGCTTGGATTCCATTACTATCACCCAGTCAACCAAGTTTGATGGGTCAGCAACAATAAAAGTTGAAATTAAAATCAAAGTAATTAATCATTAAATGAAAGCAATGCATGCATCATACATACATACATACAGCTGAGCAACTTATTCTCGCGTGTTTTTCCCTTTTTGGGCTATGCAGAGTGTTAGAGACTTGGAAGGCCAAGGTGATCACGAGGAAAATATAGTAAGGGAAAATGTAGGGAGAAAGCTCAACTCTTTACCAACTAATTCAAATATTAAAATGTAGAAATTACTGGTTATAATTTATTGTTCTGCAGGATGTGAAAGGAAGTTTTGAAGGTTCTCTATCATATGAGAATACTGAAATAATTACCCCATCAGTTGATTTAAAATTGGTGAGCACCACCTGTCATCCTAGTTGCTTCTTCCACAAACACAGTTCCATCTATAAGCTTAGTATTTTATGATACTTCTTTCCCCCAAAAGTGACATCTTTTGCTGGTTCTTAAGAAACTCTGAATCGTTTATATAGTTATGGTTCATGGTCTTGTTGCTACATCCTACACAATGAAAAACTCTTCGAAAAGGAGTTAAAATGACTATTGTACATATAGCTTTTATCTTAGCATGTTGTAAAGTATTGTTGTTCTAGCTTAGGACCCAAATTATCAAATCCATGGATGATTCTAGCTAAGAAATCACCCAATAATTTGTTTCTAAAACTCTCTTAAGTCTTGTGTATAGGCATGATTCATGATTTTTTTTTTTGCCAACATGATTCATGATCTTATGGCTACGCAACTGCTAGCAGTTATATATACGTATGTATATTATGTTGACTAAGTGCTCTCTAAAACGAAACTATTTGAAAATGAGTTCAAAGGACTTGGATATATATACTGCTTTGTTCATAGCAGAATGGGAAATATTGTTGCTGTATTTAAGAACACGCGTTGTTTTTCATATCCATTTTATGTTATTAGATTGAAAGTCAAGTCAAGTTCGACCCAAGGGAGGAAAATGTTGAGGACTCGAAAGACGATGGTCTTATTACAGTGCTTGAATCCATGGAGGATGAATATGTTGGTAAATCACCAATATTATCTGTTCCTACTGCCAAAAATGAGCTTGTAGCAAAGGCACTTGCAGACTTAGAAGAATCACTGAAGTCTGAAGATGCCGTTTAAGGACATTGCAACCTTAGAAGCCAATAGTCTTCGCCTACAAATAACTCTCAACTTCTTGTCTCGCCTTTCCTTGGAGGAAGGAGCTGTATCCCATGGTGTTATGGCTATCATAAAGTCAATGCACAAAGATTTTCCTAACATTCTGTCTTCTTTCAACCAAGCATTTGCCACTGTCAATAAATTTGCAGTGCTTGAAGAAAGAGATAAAAACATGAAGGATGAGCTAAGTCAACGAAAATTGGCTGCTGATTTGCTTGTTTCTGCATTGTCTGAGAAGCAGAAGTTTTTCGATGAAGCTCAAGTGAAGGAAGCTAGGCTAAAGGAGCAGATCTCTTTGTTGGAGAAAGAGAGAAAAGATTGTGAGGCTGAATTGTTGTCTCTTCAAGAGCAAAAGAGGAAATATATTGCAGAAACTGTGGAATTCAAGAAAAAGTTTCAGACAATGAGAAAAGAGAAGTCACAGATGGAGAAATATAAAAGAAACGCTCGGCAACAAGTGTTTCAGATTGATTATGAATGGTCGGTCATAAGTAGCCAGTTTGAGCTAGCCATTGCAAAACAAAATCTCTCTTAATGCCTTTTATTGTTTACTGTAATACTCCCTCCTATCCTAAATATAAATATAAGATTATTTTGACTTTTTTTTATGGAAGTTAAGGAAACAAATTAGACCACTAAATTATAACATATGTCACATGAAATTAGATTATATAGGTTAGTTGATAAGTAAAATAAATTAGTTTTGAGGAAAAAAGATTTTTTTTTTGGACTGAAATTACTAATTTTTGGACTGAAAAAAAAATCAAAAAAATTAAAGTGGTCTTATAATTAGGACCGGAGGGAGTATCATTTTAAGTTTGAGCGAATTTAGACAATCATTGGTTTATTTTATTGTGATATAACTTCTTGTGGGATGTGTTTTTGGCTCAACTGCAATGATTCGAAGTATGTGTTACTGTTTTGAAATCATTTTCTCCTTATAAGCGTTTTTGCCTCTTCTATTACTAAAATTTGGAAACATTATATAGTTTAATAAACCTTAACGAATGGTTTTATTAATTTTGTGCTACTAATGCTCTATTGGGTTTATGAAGACTGGATGTCATTTTTAGTCTTTGCCCTGCCACTGTTCCTCATGCGTCATGGTAGACACCCAGGGATACAGAATAAAATATGTGGCCGACTTCAGACTTTCTTTGTTTTGGCAAAACCTTTATATACCACGAGTACTTCTTTTGGGTATTTTCTTCAAAATTTTGGGAGTCTTTGTTTTTCGTTATAAAATTATTGGTAACAAGAAGGGAAGAACCCGTGGCAGAGTTTTACACCCCCAAGTCAAAGGATGCTGGAGATAATATTGATGAATAGCAAATTAACAATTCCCTTAAAGGATTTAAACAAGAATGAAGAGTACAGAGATATTTGATAAAGCTAGTACTATGAGGGGAAAATCTCAACTTTTATGGGATGATGTATTAAAAACATGCATTGAGAGATTATATTAATGTGGAAGGTCTACAAAAATATTGGGGTCAATGCTGTTATATATGTTGAAAGAATTCCTGATATGCCATTGTCAAATTATTCCTAATTAAGATGTTCCTCATGAAACTGTGACAGTAACTAGCGAGCTATTTTTAATGTATATTGCTATCAACACTAGCCCTTTCAATAATAAATCCTCAATGCACACTTCTCTTTCTGAAGCATTTCATTGTCTATGCTAATTCCTATTGTTCTTTCCTTACATTGCTACTTATTCCTACTTTTTTCAATTAGACAATATGTGAAAGAACCAGAAGATGTAAGTGCTAGAGAGATGAATATATCAAACTAATATATATATATATAAGAAGCTCTAACAACGATTTAAAATACTAAGTAATTCATACCTAATGATGTTTTATTGAATTAATACAGGATAGTTAAATGAAGTTATGAAGGCTCTACTTCTGAAAATCCATACATATTTACCTCTTTCAACTCATTCAAGCTCATTAACTACTGGAAATTCAATCACTTCTCTGCCTAAAATGCTTCCGTATGTAGCTTTAATTTTGTTGACATCGACTTTTGGGAGGCCATTGTACAATTTCTCGTGTAATTTTGGGTGATTAATACTAACAACAAATAGCTAAAGTAATAATCTTTGGAAAGCATATACATGGGAGGTGTCCACAATTAGACCTCAGGTCCATAAATTACTGGATTGCTATATCTCTTTGGGACAAAAGGATTATGAAACATCATTAGAGGCCCCACCCTTTCTCTCTACTTGTCGAGAAGTTTAATTTTGTTAGTACTATTTAGGGGAAAATTTCAGTAAAGGACCACTGTAGACAATTAATGTAAAAGAAGGATTAAAACTTTCTGAAATTTTACTGCAGGACCTAGGTTCTTAAATGAAAAAAAAATTGTTGTGTAAAAAGACCTAAAAGCCCTTGTGAAAAAGAGGAATTAATTTCACTGCGCACCCCTGTGGAAAAGTACACTGAGCTGACACAACGTACTTTGAGCTGACACAACTGCTTGTTCATATGACGATTTCCTTGTGTATATTGACATTTCCTTGTGCATATGACCATTTCCTTGTGCGATGCCTGGACATAGCACGTTATAAGGCCAATTTATTACTCTTTGTTCTTATGACGATTTCCTTGTGCATATGGCCATTTCCTTGTGCGTGGCCTGAACATAGCAAGTCATAAGGGAATTTATTACTGCTGTTCATATGACGATTTTCTTGTGTATATTGACATTTCCTTGTGCATATTCATATTTCCTTGTGCGAGGCCTGAACATAATGTTATAAGGTGACTATATTACTGCTTGTTCATATGCCCATTTCCTTGTGCATATTGAGATTTACTAGTGCATACGCATATTTCCTTGTGCACAAGTAAATCTGAATATGCACAAGACCATATTAACATTTGAGAAAAAGTTCGAGTTCTCTCACTCTCTACACACGCTCTCTCTCTCTCTCTCTCTCTCTCTCTCTCTCTCTCTCTTTCTGCTCTCTCGTTTTCTCTGGTTCCTTCGAGCTCCAGCGGCGAATCCGGCCACCAACGATGGCGATAGGCGACGACAAGGAGAGGAAAACGTTCAAGAAGCATCAAAGAACATTGGGTAAGCTTTTATTCTTCAATCCTCTTCTCCTTTTGTTCGATTTCAAGCTTGAATGGGAGAGAGAGATTTGAAAATTTGTGGGGGGGGGTTTGGAGCTTCTCAACCCATGAAAATGAAGCTTAGGACTTGAATAACAATAATCTCAAAGTGGATTTGAGTTGGGAAGCTCGAGTTGTGAGATTTCTGTGCAAATATTGCTTGAATGACTAATTAATCTTTCATAGGAGTAAGATTAAGGCTATGAATGTGTTGTGCCTGGGGATTTTTGAAGTTAGAATTTTGTTGAAATTTCTTTTTTCCTCCCCTGCTCCATTCGGTTTCGATTGATCAAAAGACCAAAATTTTGGGAAATAATGCAACCAAGAGTAGAAAGAGTTAATGAATGCCTTGCATGCTTAATTTTACAAGTTAGGAACTTTGGATAATTTTCCTTGCTGCCCTTCCTCTGCCGTTGAATTTCTGGTTCTTGTTCTCTATTGTTCCTTTGAATTTCTTCCTCTGTTTTCTTGCTGGTTGCCGAGTTATGGTATATGAAATTAACAAGATGTTGGTTTGTTGCTAAGGAAATATGAATATGCGCAAGGAAATGTCAATATACACAAGGAAATCGTCATATGAACATGCAGTAATAAAGTCACCTTATAACATTATGTCCAAGCCACACACAAGGAAATATGAATATGCACAAGGAAATGTCAATATGCATAAGGAAATCGTCATATGAACAAGCAGTAATAAAGTTACTTTATAACATTATGTCTAGGCCACGCACAAGAAAATATGAATATGCACAAGGAAATGGGCATATGAACAAGCAGTAATAAAGTCACCTTATAACATTATGTTCAGGCCTCGCACAAGAAAATATGAATATGCACAAGGAAATCGTCATATGAACAAGCAGTAATAAAGTCCTTTATAACCTGCTATGTCTAGGCCACGCATGAGGAAATGGCCATATGCACAAGGAAATGACCATATGAACAAGGAGTAATAAATTGGCCTTATAACGTGCTATGTCCAGGCCTCGCACAAGGAAATGGCCATATGCACAAGGAAATGTCAATATACATAAGGAAATTGTCATATGAACAAGCAGTATGTTGTGTCAGCTCAAAGTACGTTGTGTCAGTTCAGTGTACTTTTCCATAAGGGTGCGCAGTGAAATTAATTCCTCTTTTCCATAAGGGCTTTTAGGTCTTTTTACACAGCAATTTTTTTTCATTTAAGGACCTAGGTCCTGCAGTGAAATTTCAGAAAGTTTTAGTCCTTCTTTTACATTAATTGTCTACAGTGTGTTGGATATGCTTAGTTTTGATGATGTCAAATATAGAGATAAATGTAGGAAGCAAAAAGTGTGGATAAAGTGCTTATCTCCTACTACATGTTTGCTATGTGTTTACTGTGATTGAAGCATTGCATATATGATCACATAACATGTCCATAGGCTCAGATTGCATTCATAAGAGCATGTAACTTAGTCTGGAATAAGTTGAGATAAGAATCATAATAAATGACTAAGTAAAAGAGTGTAGGTTACCTTTGAATGAAACAAGTAAAATCTTATAGGTAACAGATTCTCTATCGCTAAGCTTGAACCTATCGCTAATCTGGAAAGCTTAGGATATCAATGGCTAATGAGGACTTAGCAGTAATTCAATGAAAGAACAATACCTCTATCGCTAAGGCCTTCACTATAGATAATGGAATGAGTAGAGCCAGCCTAAGCAAGCCAAGAATAGATCACTATCTCTAGGCTCTATCACTATTGCTAAAGCCCCTCAGATAACATGAATAAATACTCGGGGAAGAATGTTAGATCAGTTAACATAGTTAACTAGCGATAATGAGATTAGCTATCGATAGAAGAAAGCTCATTGTGATAACTTAGACAAACTAATAAGCTGATGCATTGAGCTAATGGACTAAGCAAGCGATAACATCTGCTGTACATTATATGACTATCTGTTTTAGCTAAGTACTGGAATTACACTATGAAGCTAGCGATAGCCTTGTTAGCTATCGATAACGCAATACGTGCTGAGCTAATACATTGTTTCTAAAGTGCAGATTTTACACTGTCAAGCTAGCGATAGCAAAGTCAGCTAGCGCTAGTGAAAAAACTGACAGCAAGTACAGAAGTAGGTAGCAGCAGGTTACCGTTACTCAGAGTCTCCATCTCTCTTATCCGAAGCAAAAGAAGAAAGAAATCCTCAACGGCTAGTTCTCCAAGTCTCCAACGGACAGAAACTTATCAAAACCATATATAAAGACTTGAAGACATCTGGTGAAAGTGTAGCGTCATGAGAACAACGAAAAAGACGAATATACGCTAATAGCAATGAAAACAGAGGCTCTGCACAGAGTGTTAGTTATATATCAGTGAGCCCAGAAACGATGAGTTGAGCACATTAGAATAGAAGAGTTAGAGCAACCATAGTTCAAATCTTTAAGCTCTAGAATTTGTATTTCCTCATCATATACGAATCTATACTTAAGTGATTACCAAAATTCCTTCTTTGAGAGAAGTTAGATTTCCTTGTAATCATTCTCTATACTTAGTGAGTGATACTCAAGATTGGGAGATCTTGAGTGGGGAAACAGATTGTAACCTTACAGGTTGTAAGGGGGAGTGTTTAGAGAGAGTCTAAAGCTCTGTTGTAAAGGTTGGCTGGTGATCCCATGTTGTAAAACCAGTGGAAAAGGTTGGCTGGTGATCCCGTGTTCGTAAAACCAGTGGAAAAGGTTGACAGGTGAACCTGTGTTCGTAAAACCTGTGGTAGGCTTCTCTTGTGCCTGGTTTAAACAAGAGGATAGTGGAAATCTCAGGTGGAGCCTGAGGACTGGATGTAGGTCAGGGTTGACCGAACCAGGATAAATTCTGTGTGCATTATCTTTTCCCTAAACTCTCTTAGATTCCAGCATATCTACTTTATATATCTCTTGTGCATTTAACAATTTTGAAATACTCTGTGATAAACAGAAAGAGATTTTAAAGATTACCTTCACAGTGCTTTATAAAAGAAAATTTTAAAGTTTTTTATCCTATCACCCAATTCACCCCCCCTCTTGGGTGACAGCCAGCACTTACACAGTGGTCATTTACTGAAATTTTCCCTTTTATATGATCTAGTTTTCAAACATACATATGATTTTAATTTTGTAAGGGGGGCATCATTGATTTAAGGTAAGCGATCATTTAATAATTTAAAGATGTATGAGAATTGCAAATCCTACATTTTAAGAAATATTTGTAAATATGAATTAAGGAAATATTTTTAAATATGTTTTTTTAGAAAACTTATTAGGAGATTTTAGAATTTTATTGTTAATTGTTTTTCTGATTGTTGTTAGCATAGAATTATGCCTAATTTATTTGGTTTTCTCTCCTCTCTCGTGTATATAATCCCGTATAGATTCAATAAATATTGTCATAAGCATTTTTGACAAATCAATGTTCTTGTGTTCTTAACTTCTTCATGGTATCAAGCAAAACAATAGAGAAGAAGAATACCCAATGTCTTCCGACCTCAAACATGAGCCGACTGATGGGTACTGACAGTGGCAGCTATCAGCCCAGCATGTTGGACACCCCAGGGGCCCATATGAGCTCACCCCGGTATTGGCAAGCCCAACTCAGGTATTGTAGGGAGGCCCAAGGCCCTCTCGGTACCACGCGTCCCCACGCTGCAGCGTGCCTGGGCAGAGGCATCGAAACTAGTCAAATGCTTGTCCAGAGGGATCGAGGTCGAGACCTCCTACTTTATAGGCACCTTAAGTGCCTCGCAACATGCTGGGCTGATAGCTGCCACTGTCAGTACCCATCACCGACATTCACATCCAGATCACATGTTGCAATGTGCACCATTGGCGATGCTTCCAACAATGGCGACCATCCAACTCCTTCACCTAGGTTTGACAACTCTAGCATTATCATTGTCTCCAAGAAGCTCGATGGCGACAACTATCTGAAGTGAGCTATCAAAGGTCGCAGCAAACTCGGCCACCTCACCTGCAAAATTCCTGCGATACTGTTGATTAATTTGAAGGCTTATTAAATCTGGGATGCCGAAGATACTATGGTATGCTCATGACTTATCAACACCATGATTCCTATCCTCAAACGGTGTCTCATGTATCTTTCTCTGGCCAACAAGATGTGGGCCACCGTCCGATAGGCTTATAGTGAGAGAGAGAGAAAATGTTTCTCTCATCTTTGACCTAAAAGCTAGGTTGTGGGATCTGAAATAGGAGGCTTTTTCCTTATTAGACTATTATAATGCCAAAACTATCCTTGAGCAGAAGGCTAAGAGGATAGAAAATCAACCTACCTTTGACTACCATACATATGTATAGGGAAATTTGGTTACTTGGAGAAGCAAGAAAAAAATGTGGTGTCTAAAACCAATGCCGAAGCAGAATTCAAAGCCATAGCCTTGTGAATTTGGGTTAATTGAGTTTTAGAAGAACTAGGTATAGCTTTAAATTTACCCTTAAAGCTTTACTTAGATAACATGGCAAATACAAGTATCTTGCACAATCCGATTCAATATAATCGAATGAAACATGTGGAGATTGACCGACATTTCATAAGTGAAAATATTGATGATGATAATTGATCTCCACTATATTCCATCAAGAGAGTAGACAGTAAATATTCTGACTAAAGGTCTATCTTAAGAGAAATTTCAATTCTTGATTGGTAAGTTAGACATGATTATGTGCCAACTTGAGAAGAGTGTAGAAAGAATCTCTGATTGAAAATCCTATATTTTAGAAAATATTTGTAAATATGGTTTAGGGATTTCTAAATATATTTTTTAGGAGAGTGGTTTTAGGAAATTTATTAGGAGAGATTTTAGAATTTTATTGTTGATTGTTTTTCTGATTGTTATAAGCATAGAATCATAATTGATTTGGCCTTCTCTGCACTCTCTCTCGTGTATATAATCCCATATAGATTCAATAAATATTGTCAGAAGTACTTTTCGTCAAATTAGTCAAATTAGGGTTCTTACCTTCTTAACAAAGAATAACTTATATGTGAAACTTTATGCAGCCAAACTTGCAAATGCAATATCCTTAATTAGTTGGTATTTGAACTTTATGAAGTGGGTGACTAGAACATAGAGATGCCATAAAGGGTTACGGCAACATATACTGTAGTCCGGGACACTTTATTGTCTTTCTTTGTTCATACTGCTATATACCGTCACAAAATCTAGACCGTCCATATGCAGGACAAAGATTTGCGTAACATTCTGTCTTCTTTCAAGCAAGCATTTGTTAATGTCGATAAATTTGTAGTGCTTGAAGGAAGAGACAAGAGAATGAAGGACGAGCTAAGTCAACGAAAGAAGGTTGCTGTTGCTCTTGTTTCCAAAATGTTTGAGACCCAAAAGTTTATGGATGAAGCTCAAGAGAAGGAAGCTAGGGTGAAGGAGCAGATCTCTTTGTTGGAGAAAGAGAGAAAAGATTGTGAGACTAAATTAAAGAGAGAAAAGATTGTGAGACTAAATTGTCGTCTCTTTAAGAGAAATAGAGGAAATATATGTCAGAGGCTACAGAAATCGAGAAGTAGATTGAGGTGTGAGAAAGATAAGTCAGAGATAATGGAAAATCAAGGAAATGCTCGGAGACAAGTGTTTCAGATTGATCATAAATAGTTAGTTCTATATAGCCAGTTTGAGCTGGCCATTGCTAACCAAATCTTCCTTTATGCTTTCTAATCTTTACTGTTATACCATCTTAAGTTTGTTTGAGAGGATTTAAACAATCATTGGTTTATTTAATTGTGATATAACTACTTGTGGATTATATTTTGTGTTCAACTGCATTGATTCAGAGTATGCGTTACTGCTTTGAAATTATTTTCTGTTTATCAGCTTTTTTGCCTCTTGTTTTAAGCAATGGTGTGACTATTTTCTCTATCACAAAAGGGGATTATGGAATTCAATTATGTTGAAATACGTCACCAGGGGAAGTGAACACTGGAATTAAATAGCTGTTTACAACAGCTTTTTGTCACTAGAGGATTCATAAAACAAAGAACATATCTTAATAACACTTGGAACTGCTAGCCTCTTCTCTTCCCAAAGCATATAAAGGGATAATCAATATTTTGAAAATAAACCAAATATAGTTGAATAGATCTTATTGATTTTTTAATTTGGCGCTGCTAATGCCCCATTGGGTTTATGAAGTCTGACAACCTTTTTTAGTCTTTTCCTTGTCCATTTTCCTCACGGGTCATGGTAGTCTTAGAGGGGAATAAATAATTTTACTGTCACGCTTACAAACAAAAAAGTTAATAATTTCAAAAATAATGATGTCCTAATTTGGTGGGAAATGATAGATAGACTGGAGAAAAATGTTTGGATGGACAATTGGATTTCTAGCAATAAAGATTGCAGAGTTGAATGTCATGATGATATGAGCTGAATGAAAATTCAATAGATAAACTTGGATTGCATATCACCAGTAATCTTTTCTGCCTATTTCTTGATTGTTGGTCTTTCAGTGATATATTATTTATAGAAAACCTAATAGGACTTGAGTCTCTTACTTTATGGAGGTGATGTTTTGATGAATAGCCAAAGTACATCAGAGAACAAAGAAACTTGAGAATTTTAGATGCAGACAGATGTGAAGTTCAAACGAACCCCTATGAGGTGATAGGAAGATTATTGGAGAGTTTTTGCATAATTGGAGAAAACATTGGTGATTTTAGGGGACAAGAATATCCTATTGCAAGAATTATAACTATCGAAGAATAGACTTAGGCATATAATAGAAGATGAAGTAAAAGATATAGTTATGGATGATGGGTAAACATCAAAGGAGTTGTAGAAAACTTGGCACCCATAAGATGCAATAAATTAAAATAGTTAATGCCTGTCACTTTTGCTCAAAGCCTTGCATAAATATCTCAAGCTAAGAAATTGAAGAGGTTGTTTCAAATAATCTAGTTTTCTGCTTTAAGATTAAGATGACCTACTCTTTTGACAATGCCAAATATCATAAGCGCTGGTCTAAGAAATTATCAACCAACATGCCCCTCATTGGATTAATGCCAGCAGAGAATTGATTCATTGCATCAGAGAAAATGGTACTAGCATATTTGTAAGTCGATTCCCTTACCATTCATACATATGACATGAAGTTATACATTTATTACGAAGTTTTTGGAACTTCAATCAGTTCATCATTATTTAACCCATAATTTAATTTATATGTTCCTACTCTCTCCATGATGAAGAAACTATCAGTCACTATAGCTTATAAAAGAACAAAAGGTTGTTTTCCAAATTCATCTCTGCAAACTTTGCTGAGAAGAAAATCAAGGTCAGCCGGACAGATGAAGAAATTGACACAAACATTTGAGTCAATGCAACATATATATTCAAATAATTCCTACTATGCTAATGTCAAATTGTCCCTTAGTTTTTCCTCATGAAACTGTGGCAGTGCCAAGCCTTTTTTTTTCCTAAGTGGATCAAGCTATTTTAAATTTTGGACACACCACGCACGCGCGCACACAGAGCGTACACCCCGTTTAACTATAAAAAAACAAAACTCTGAACGTATATCCATCAACTCATTTAGAACCTCAAGCTCACTCCTAGGCTAGTCAATCACTTCTCTGCCTGAAGCATTCCCAGATAAGCTCATTTCTCTTATTTTTGTCAGCCTAAAAGTGGTATCTATAATAATTTTTTGATGTCCCTCTTAATTTTTATTTGTAGTGAAAGACAAGAAAAAAAAATGAAAGGTTCATCTAATTCGTGTACACGACAGGTATATTTATACGAGGGGAGAGGAGTATCTACATTAATTACATAAAAATAATATCCCTCGTTGATAGGAATTCTAATGTGATTTAAATATGATTATTTCCTATTATATTCTTATATTATTATTCCACATGCAAGCTCATTTCAAAGAGCCAGAAGATCAGAGTACTGAAGTGGGAAATATATTATAAGAAATTGTAAGAGCTCTATCAACTGATTTGAATACTAAATGATTTTACGGGAAGATATGAAGGTTCTTCATCTGCAAATTCTGAACTCCCACTTCCCACCTCATCAAATCATCCAAAATTAGCAATCTCTCTCCCTGCCTGGCATATTGTTTACTTCTCTGCCCAAAGAGCATCAACATTGTTTTAATGAAAATACCCGTCTAGAACACATGTCTTTTCTGATATATATTTCTTAATTTTTAAGGAATGCTTAATGAAATATCAGCCAACGAATGAATTTGAGGGACCTGAAAAACAATCATTAGGAGAAATTTTTAATAAATAATAATGAAACTCTTCAAGGAATCAAACAAATGTGTAATGCTCTCACTTTTCTCTATATACAGATTGATATTAAGACAGAAGTTCACTCGTTGGCATTTCAATTAATTGTCTGCCTGAAGTGTTTCCATAATATCCACTTATTATGATAAATATAATTCGGGGTAATATTCCCTCTGATCCTAAATATATGACTTATGTGGGGAGGGGAGTTTATTCCTAAATATAAGGCATCTTTCTATTTTTTCTCAAATTTTTCCTAAATTATCCCTATTGATAATTTTCAATAACAAATAAGCAAGATTGGGAGAGTGGGAATAAAAGTGAGTGGGTGTTTTGGTAATATCATGTGATTTTAATTAACTTAACTAACATCCTTAATCTAATCAAATTAGGTAAATAGGTCTTATATTTAGGAACGGAGGGAGTAATACAAATAAAAATCATCAGCTAGCTGTCCATTCTCAAATATTCAATTTGGATTCCCACATAATTGGTTTAATATGACTAGGAGAGATTATTCCCATCGGTTTTGAAGCTGCTTCATCATTGAATGATAAAAAAAATCAAGTATTGCTTCTAAAGATTCCAGGAATATTAAATAAGGTGGGATTTTTAGGTGCTCTTCTTTTTTCCAAATTTGGAGGTAGAGAATGTGACAATTGGATTGAAGGGGAGGAAAAAGATGGTAATGAAGAAGGGGAATGGAGTATCAAACATACATCATTAATGCCCCCATTTGGTTAGTTGGAAATGAAGCCAGAAGTGGAATTGGAAATGAAAATGGAATAAAAAAATTGGTTTGTTTGGTCATAAGAACCTACTTCCACATGGAACCCTCTTCTATAAAAAATGACGGAAGTGGGTTCCTTGTAAGTTCCATGGAAGTGAAATTATAAGATCTTGCCCTCATATTTTTTTCAATTCACAATTTCACCCCCTTACCATCAACGATTGTGTCTCCTCATTCCCACCCAATGACCTCCCTCTCACTTCCTCATGGTGATGACGAGGCATTAGTGGCGGCGAGGTACAGGAAATCTCCAGCTCCCACCCTCTAGGATATCAGGCGTTCTCACCCTCATCTTCAACCTCCCAGATCTGTTTGTCACTGAAGAGGTAGACAGGCAACAAAGAATGGCGTCGCGTAAGATTGCAAATGGGGTGAAGAAAAACAAGGAAGTTGGAGTCGAGGCCACTCTCAGCAATTTTTTTCCTAACCACCATTCTGCAATTTTTTTTACTGGGTGATTGAGAAATAGAGTGAGAGATGGATGGTGGCTGGTGTTTTTAGTTTCTCCCCACCATTCTCTCTGCAATTTTTTTTGCGATTCGTTTGTGATGTTTGTTTTTTTTTTTGTAAACTCTTGTTTCTTCATCTTCTTTAGTCGGTGGCCCATGTTGCCCATGTTTGTGGTCTGGTTTCTTGCCACCATTCGACAATTTTTGCAGAAATATTTATGGTGTGAATGGTGTTATTTGCAGAGATATGTATGGTGTATATGGTGTGGATAATGTTTTTGCAGAGATGTATGGCCATCGGAGATAGCAGGGACGGCAGGTGCAGTTTGACTACCAATCGGTTTGTATTTTTAACTTAATGGGTATTTTTGTCCTTTCCTAATATAAATATATAAATTGAATAAAATTAATACTTCACTTCCATCAGCATACTAAACACACTTTAAAACATACTTCCTTCTTCAATTCCAATTCCACATCCACTTCCATATCCACTTTCACTTCCCTTAAAAGCTTTTCCATCGTACCAAACGGGGCATAAGAGAACTCTCACACCAAAAGCTCCACAATGAAGCTAACACTATGATGCTTTACCCAACCTCCCACCGATATAACCTTTCTATGATAGATTGTCTCTAAACCAAAATACCATTGTAACCAACACAAATCCTTGGGAGAACCACATCTTCAAAGCCAATTTTTGGGGTTGGGATACCCACCTTATAAGGCTCCTCTTTTGACGAAACCCTGGCATGGGACATTGGGACTTATGATGTAACATCCTAGAAATTTAATTGAGGATTAATGAGCTAATTAGGAATTGATTTATGAGAGATTATGTATTACGAGAATATTTGAGGAATTTTTGACGATTTTAAAGGCTTAGTTTCTCCCTTATTTTAAGGACAATAAATTTGGGAGAATTATTCTTAGGTTCAAAAGAGATTATTGTGGGAGAAAATAATTAAGGGGTTTGGTAGGTAAAATTTTGGAAATGAAAGGAATTTTGTAACTCAAAATAAATATCTTAGTTGAAAAATTTTAGGGCCTAGTAGTCTAAAAATTTCACTTTCCATTTAATATTTTATCTCTCCCACTCTCTTAATCACTCCCTCCTCTCTGTACCCCCCATGACATCTATCTCTCTCTCTCTCTCTCTCTCTCTCTCTCTCTCTCTCTCTCTCTCTCACATCACGCTCTCCCTCTCGCTCACCTTGCCACAGCGCCGCCGCCGGAGCACCGACGCCCTTTCCTCCTCCCTCACTTCTCTTTCCTCTTCCCCTTCTTTCTCGCCCAAGAAGCGTTCCTTGGGGAGGAGAGTTTTCCAGCGAAACTCGTCGGAAACTACCACCTACCACCACCATTCTTCCTCTCTCACCTCCTACTTGCTTTCTCCACTTGTTTTTGTTCCAATCCGTGCCTAAATAAGGAGATAAAAATAACCCTTGACTGGACTTACTCGTTGACACCATAATAGTGGGTTTTCTGGCCAACTAAGCATATTTTCGGAACCCCGTAAGTCTCCTCTACATCCCCATGTCTTTAGTTTTTTGTTTGGCTATATTTAAAAAATTAGGCCTTGTCTAAGTTGGTATTTTTGGGAGTCCTAAGTTTAATAAAATGAAGCTTGGACCTTGATTATGAGTTTCTCTGAATAAATTTTTCATTGTTGGAGGTTTTCCTAATTATTGGGAATTTTAGGATATTTTAGAAATTGGAGCTTTTGATGATCTAAAGTGCTTATGGTTAAATTGATAACTTTAAAATGTTTATTAAGGTCATATGAGGAGATTTAATCGATTGTTTTGACTAGAATTGGACCCAAGAAAATATTGGTGGATAAAGTTTGGAATGAGTGGGATTTTGTGTAGGTAATGCTGTAATTTTGGATGTTGGATATGGGTTTATGGATTTATGGGATTATTCTATACTCAACAAAAATATTAATGAGGTTAATTGGGTTAGTGATTCGACCGTCGTTGTATCACCCTTGGGTCAAATGCAAAGATATTTATAAATCGAAATGCAGGGGTATAGCAATAATGGTGCAATCCGAATCGTTCTCAAGGAACCAATGTTTAACTAAACTACCTAATGAACTAAATATCTAAATGCAAGTTGAAATGGGTAGAAACATGTTGTAGTTAGTTTTCAAATGGTGAAAATGATTGATGCAATGAAAATAGATATTTTTGGTATTTTAATTAAAAGAGTGAAAAGAAAGTGGTTTTTGATGAAATAATGAAGATGCTCTTGGAAATTAATTTTCAATGGCTATCCTAGCTCAATTAAGATATTTGGGAAGTTAAAGGCACCAAGTCACTAAAATACTAAACCCTATTAACCAATGAGTCCAATGCCTAATTAATGGAACCCTATCCAATTAGACATTGTTAAGCCCTTTAGCACCTTGAGTTTTCTAAAATACCAAACCTCACCAATAGGCAAGTCTAACACCTAATCTCATGGACCCATTCAATTAGGCATTATTAAATACCTTAGAGTGTGATTTGTGGCTAGCAATGCATTAGGTTCATTTACAATCCATTTCATCCAAACTATCTACCATAACCACGCATAAATAGAGAGAAATCAATATAAAGAACATATATATAACCATATATATTGATGAGCACAAATCCTCATTACAAACTAAAATCGCAACAAACTCAAATCAAACATATAATCCAAGTCTCAAATGCATAAATGGTAACATAGAGCTAGGAATTCATAAATACAAAGAGAAGTGAAAAGAAACAAGACTCCCCTATGAAGACCATGAGCTCAAACCATCTTCAATCCTTCCCAAGATCTATGAGGTGCTTAACTACTCATGGAAGGGAGCCCACCATTTCCAAGCTCCAACAAAAGAGTAGCCATGGTGGGTGGATGAAGGGAAGTGAAGGAAAATGGAAGGGAATGGAAGAGATATATGAGAGAAGAGAAGAAAGGAGGGATCTAGGGTTTTAGAATGTGAGAAGGTGTTAAAAATGGTTAGGGTTCGACCCTTTTAAGTCTGGAACAAGTGGGAGTCAGGTTAGAGTTGATTTGGGTCGGATCTAGGATAAAAAATCAGCAAAAAAATCTTGTTTTTGCTTTTCTGTCAGTGTCGCTCACCGTTGGCTTGCCACAGTTAATCCACGGTGAGTGAACATGTTCTCTGCCTCATGCTCATTGTGTGCTTGCTACGGTGAGCACACGGCTAACTTTGAGACTATTTGTAATTTGGAAATTTCGGGGTCCTTTTCTGTAATTTGGAAATTTGTCCAAAAATTTGTATTTTAACTTTTTTCTTGAATTTTCAACTTTTTGCCCCAAATTTTCCATTTTTCAAGGTTCCTAAAATATAAGATAATATCAAGAAATATGAATAGCTCCCAATAAACATTCAAATCAAGAGTAATCACAAAAACATTCCAAAAATACCCTTTTTACAAATAAGTGCATGTAATTACTCTAGAACTTAATTTCTTCACAAGATATGCAATAATACCCAAATAAATAATTAAAGACCTCCAAAATGATATGAAATGTGTGCAAATCTTGGGATATGTCAACTCCCCCACGCTTAAACCTTTGTATTCCCGGACAAAGACTAAAACTGTTGCAATTCAAGGGAGGAGGCTTTACCTACAAGATTTTCCAGTTATAACCATCGGATTATAAAAGCTGAACTGGCTAATGGGTCGCTAACCACCTATGCCCTGGAGTACACCATCATTCATAGAGCTCATCAATAGAACTCATAAATAGAGCTCTTTCATAGAACTCATAAATAGAACTCTAAGGATTAAACATTTACCATGTTTATGTTACAAATATTATGAAATTTATGCATGTAATGGTACTCTTTATGAAAATATTTATGAAATAAACTACTACCTATACTTTAAAACTCAATTATGAGCTAACTCTTTTCCCTCCCGATGCTTCAAGGAACTTATGCCACTATCAATTCCTATATTTACCCATTATACATAAATAATAAATTAATACATATACTCTTATATAATTATCTAGCGTCTCTCACATTCCAATAGTAATATATATATATATGTGTGTGTGTGTGTGTATATTTCTACCCTTCTGCTTTCTAGTATATGTCTTAAATCAATATTTCTACTTTAATCATCACATTCACAATCATTTACACACACACATTTTATTTTCTATTTATTACAAAATTGACTTGTCAGAGGTTTGGCATATCTGCAAGGGCACAGGTCGTCAAAAATAGTATAGAAAATGTTGTCGTTCCAACAGAGACCAAGGCAAAAGTAGATTAATTATCGCAATTATATTATCAATTAGGTTGAGTGAGAATTTTTGTATTTTGAATTTCAAAAGTACCTAAATTGAAAATACCTTGACAAATCTAAATTAAAACTTTAATTCAAAACAAGAGCAGTTTAGGCTTATTTATCCACTTTGTATTTCATGATACTTGATTGACCCTCCTTTAATGACAATTAATAAATACTAAGTTGATGTTTGAAGTCATATCCATTTAAATAACTCACTCAAGCTTACCCAAACCTTAATTAACTACTAATATGCATAATCTCTTACTACATATTATGTTAATTAGTCTCTATAAACATCCCACTTCAATTTTACAAAACTTGGTTAATGAATATATCTATCTCATTAACAAAATCTCAATCCCAACCTGGAATTTTAAGACAAGCTTGAATTCAACCTAGTTCTATACTTAATTAATGCTCTCTCAAGACACTAATTAGGCTAACAAGTTAAATGTTGGCCACCACTTAAGATAAATAAAGCACAAGTTAAATTCACAACCTAGTAATCATTAATTATCAATAGAGAATAAGTTCAAACATCAGTCTATACAAAGCTTCAAAATAAGCCTAGAACAAATTAACTAGCTACTCATACTAAAACTAAATCATCCAGCGGCTGCAACAAATTTAGAGTTCAAAACACAATGAAAAGAGCAAAGAGAATAGAGTAAATCATTGCTAATTTATCCCTTTTTCTTCCCTCTTTTAGTCGCGTCTCAGCTCCGGTTGAAGATGAAAATAGCTGCCTTGGGCCCTCGATCCGGTTGCCTCCACAGTCCTCCCGTCCTCCCGTGAAGATATGGACTGAAGCTCAACGCCTTTCCCTCCTTCTTCCTCGCTCACGTTCTGGATGGATCTGTCGAAGCTCGGTGAAGGAGACAATGAACAGTGTATTTGCGGCTTCCCTATCTTCACGCATTTCTTGCCTTTCTTTTAGGTCTCAAATTTTCTTCCTAAGCCAAACGGTGTCGTTGGCTTCAATTCTTTCAATTCAAATTGATTCCCATCAAAGAATTCACGTGATGCATACTGGTAGGTAAGGATGGGAATAGGCCAGGCCTTTAAAAGGGGCCTACGGCCTAGCCTACATAAGGCCCAGCCTGACCTATTTACTAAATAGGTCATGTTTATATTCAGGCCTAGTGATAGGCCTATTTAGGTAAACATGCCAGGCCTTTTTTCTTAAAACGTAGCCTACAAGCCTACAGGCCTGGCCTATTTAGTTTTATTTTAATTTATATTATTTTGTATAATATTAAATAAATTAATTATATAAATTATAACATTACCAAATGAATTTTAATTCTAAGATTCACATCTCATCATTGATTCATAGATCTCAATTCTTTGATTTATTAGTAGTCTTTCACCTCATTTTGATTTCTTCCTTTTAGTCAATTAAAATATAGTACTATCTCATTTATTCTTTTCTAATATGTATGAGTTTTTAAACATTATGATGTTAACCAGTTGGAAGTTTATTTCACTTGTGCTTAAATAATAATTATTATCTCAATAGAAATAATTTATCATAGTTTCCTCAGTAAAACTAAGAGAAAAATATATAGTTTTATGGCAACAAGTCTTTATTGAACATATATAGGCTTTTTAAATAGGTTTTAAGGGTAATATATAAAATAAGATATATAAGTTTTTTAGTATATTTAAAGGTCTACATTTTAAGTATGCTTTTAAACAGGCTTCAGGCCTTATCAGGCTTTTTGAAGGCTCAGGCTCAGGCCAGAAAAAAATTATTTATGCAGGCCTAGGCCCAGGCTTAACCTTCACACTTCTGTTGTAGGCCCAGGCCTCTTTAACTAAAGCCTGTCTAGGCCTAGCCTATTTCCACCCCTACTGGTAGGTGAAAAGAAAAGGGATTATATTACTAAGAGACCCTCTAAATAATGTACCAATTTATATCCTATCAAAATCTTAAACAAATCCCTCTATTTTTGTATCAATGACTCCCCAAATGATGTATCAAAAATATATGTCAAATCTAATTAAAAATGGGGAGTCATCAAAAATCTCAATAGTAAATCAATTAACAATACAAATCATTTTCAAACTTAAGCAATTCAATTCAATAGAGGGCATTACAACACAAAACAAATCAATCACCCTTTTCTTATCTTCTAACAATTGTTTTTCAAGCATGAATTGTTGACTCTGCTAAGATAACATACATGGTTGTTGTGGTATTTGAATATGTGATGATAATTATTTATATATACATGTTGAATCCAAGCATGTATTGTTAATTCCAAAGAGAACATGTTGTATTTAATCACCGACCTTTGAAAGCATGATAATTCTACATATGGTTGTTTATTGTTGTCTTGTTAGTTTTAGCTCCTATTATAAGTTGGTTTTACCCCCTTAACGTGATGAGGTACCTGACAGCCATCAGGTGACCCTTTGGGTTAAAGATCTCGTGGGGACTTAATGACAGTGAAGTCTAGTTTCGTTCGCTTCTATCAAGCCATGGAGTCTGGTTTCGGTGGCTTACGGTTAGAGGAGTTTCGTTCATTTTATGTGACAATAGTAAAGTTTGGTTTCAGTGGCTTTTGTTGGGCATAGAGTGTGGGTTGCCTTCTTCGAAGGATTATATGCTTGTTTTGTAATGATTTTGGAAATTCATGCAAATCTTGGTTATATCAAATGTTCATATATGGTTTTATTCTACTTTATATTATGGAAAATGGCTATACATACATGTGATAAATGTTTACTATTGAATTTCTAATTTAACTTGCACTGGCACACACTTACGCATGTAGGAAATATAGGAAGAATAAATGTTACTAGGACTTTTTCTCATTTGGTAACTCTTCAATTTTAGATGCTAGTTACACGAAAGGAAGGAGCCGGCAGATGCTCGCTGCTTTGTGAGGTTGTTGTTGATTTATGTTACGTTGGGTAACGTGTATATTGCTATACACTTAGGTTAGGCATGCATTATTTTCTGCTTCCGTATGATTTCATTTGAGATTCTGGATTAATGTATTTATTTTGGGTTTTTTACTGAGACCTGTCCCTTTCAGGCAACTATGGCCAAAGGCCTTTTGATTTATGTTTTATGTCGCATGCTGGTAGCCCCGCCGATTGGGAGATTTATTGTTGGAGGGATCTGGTCTAGCATGCTTTGGCTTGATGCCACTGGATATTGATGTATGGATGTTTTGAACATGCTTGTGTTTGGTTGCACCCTGTTGAAAAAAGTCGATTTTCATTGTGTGTAGGGGGAATTTCATACAATTAATGATTTTTTGAAATGTGAGAATGGTTTTATGAATGACATGATGAGTTTGTTTTGGGAACGCTATAAGTGTGATTGTCAGATTTATATGATTAATAGTTTTTGGTTGTTGAAAGTATTGAGAGTTTCAAGGAAAAGTAGTTTAGTTTTATAACTTGGGTTTTAATTACTACGTTAGAGGGGCCTTTTCTAACACAGTAAACTGGCATTTTGTTTTAGTAAAATCTTTTATAACTATATTAGTAGGCTATTCCTTTCTAACATAGTTACCTTATTTGGTTTTGAAAAGACTTACTTGGATCATTTATAACTATGTTGTAGGAAAATCCTTTCTAACATAGTTATCTAGTTGGTTTTAAATAATTTGAATGGCTCTTTTGTAACTTTGTTAGTGAGGGAAATCCTTTCCTAACATAGTTATTCCTTTTAAACTGATTATTATAACCTAACATAGCTATTCATTTGGTTTCAAAACGATTTAGATAAATCTTTTGTAACTGTTAGTAAGGAAAACCCTTTTCTAACATAGTTATTCCTTTTAAACTTATTTTTATTAGTGCCATTTTTAGGTGAACCATTTCTATCTATGATAGCTCTTATTAATCTATGGTTAATGTTTTTCTTTCATGGATATTGTAAACACCAAATTTTGGTCCAGGCTCACAAAAGAATAGAAAAAATAAAAATAAATATAAGAAAAATCACCTTGAAGAATCCCTATTAATTATAATTGATGATGCCAATACTCGATGGTCACTTTGTCCTGGCTTTCGAGAATTTGAAATTTCCTTGAGTCACCTACTATCACTTCCACCATAGTCTATATTCTTTTGTGCCAATGAACATATCATTAAGATGGAGACATTCTTTACAAAACTCTAGACACACCTTCACTTCTTTTATTGAGAGGAATGTTTTTAGCCATATTATTTTCATACGATTCTATTGTTTATTATGTCAATGATTGATAATGTGGGTCCGTCGTTCCATTTCTTACCTGAGCCAATTGTTTTGCTTTACTTCTTAGATCATGTGCTTCTTTCTCTAATGACGGTAGCATATTGGTATGAACATGATATGAATATGATTATAAATTCTCATTTTTTTTTTCTCCTTTATCACTTGTATGTATGGCTGGACGTATTTCTTTTCTTCTTGGATACTAAAAAATAGATGTATGGTGGCGTATGAAAACACTTCTAGGCAGTTCAACATAGAGCGTCAGGTATGAAGTCCCCTCTATTGTGCTTTATTTAATACAATTTCATAACAAATTGATTTTGTGTGATTTATCTTGTCATCTAATATAGCATCCCATTTTTAATTGGTGTCATGTGAGGTTTGATGAGCCTCCTCAGGCATACAGATTCATTGGTACGCTGTGCGAGATTTCGGGAATCTCCTCAAGTTACCAATGGGGTTGCATAGGCTTTCTTTTAAGCACGAATGAAGAGAAATGATTTTGACTCATTTATTCAAACAAATTGAAAATAAGATGGAAATTTTTTTATCAAAATAAAAATAAAATTCTTTTCAAAATAATTTTTATGCCATGTGAGGCTTTTAGAACATCCTCAAGAAAAATTGATTATTCTTCCGTGTGAGATTATAAGAATCTCCTCAGGAAGTCTAATAAAAAATCCTTTCAAGAAACCCTCTTTTTCAAATAAAAATAAAATTGTTTTTAAAATGATTTTCATGTTGTGCGAGGTTTTTTGAACCTCATCAGGAAAAATCGATTATTCTTCCATGTGAGATTATAGGAATCTCCTCAGGAAGTCTAATATAAAATTCTTTTAAAAGTCGTTTTCTAAATGAAAAATGAAGACATATTTTCCTAAATAAAAAAAATGCAAACTAACAATAAGATAAAAAATACACATGTGATTTTGTCAAAAGTTCATCTAGCATCAAATTTTTTTTTTGACCGAAAGTAACTCTGAACTTCCAAATTATGGTCAAAAGTCACATTTACAATTATACTTAAAAGAAAGCACTTTGTGCTGGACGAACCTTTTGACAAAATCACATGTGTACTTTTTACCCTAAATTAATTGTAAATGTGATTTTTTTATCTTAATTTGGAAGTTCAGAGTTACTTTTGGTCCAAAAAAAAACTTGGTGCTGGACGAACTATTGACAAAATAACATGTGTATTTTTAACCCTTAACCCTAAAAAATAAACATTTTTACTAAAAAAACAAAAACTCAGTGACACATATTTCTACCACAAACTACGTGGGTTTTGATCCCTTAAGGGTACGTAGGCCATAGGTTAAATCCTAGGTTAAGTCCAACTTATTTTTTGTGTGAATATATTCTTTTTGGTAATTAAAATAAAATTAAAATCCATATTTATTTTTAAATAATTAACGTAGGGTACCATTCTCATGAACGGGTGCTGCAAAGTGCCTAACACCTTCCTCATGCATAATAGACTCCCAAGCACAATTTGGTTTTAAAACACCATTTATATTTTCCAAAGGTTTTTCCAAAATTATCTCTATTTAAAAATTTTGGTGGCGACTTCATTTGACCCAATTTTCTATGCTACAGTTTGGCGACTCCACTGGGGAATTCAGTTTGAGAGTCAAGCCTCGTTTAAGTTTATTATTTAAAAATAATTTGGCCTTACTTTTATTTTAATTAATTACTCTTTGTTTTCTTTATTTTATTATTATTATTATTATTTTATTTGGTTTTATTCATTTATTCATTTAATTCTTTATTCTTTTATTTATTTTTATATATTCTCTCTCTTATAATCTGCTTAACAGATGAGGGTTGGGTAAAATCTAGGCCCAGATATTTGTATGCCCTATCCGCACATTGAACATTTACACTATTTACCTCACCAACTATTGGGCCTACACCCTAGTTTGAGAATGTCTTAGAAGAAAGGAAGTTTCTAGCGGTTTCTGTTCACCATAAATTGCTACCGCAAATGCATGGGTCAAGTTTTGAAGTATAGTGGTAAAAAATGTCATTAAGCTAAGACTATGTGAAAAGCAAGATCACTAAATACATAGTGATCTAAATTAGCTTTGGGCAAAAAGCAATTGATTGGTTCAAATTTTGTTAACATAAATTGCAATAGAAATAAAAAGGGTGGTTTTAAAATCAAAGTCACACAATGGGAAAAGACTAGGTTTATTTATCCACTTTGTACTTCATGATGCTCAATTACCCCTCCTCTAATGACAGTTAATGAATATTAAGTTGATGTTTGAAGTCATATCCATTTGAATAACTCTCTCAAGCTTATCCAAACCTTAATTAATACTAATATGCACAATCCCTTACTACCTATTATGTCAATTAGTCTCTATAAACATCCCACTTCAATTTTACAAAATTTGTTTAATGAATATCTCTATCTCATTAACAAACTCTCAATCCCAACTTGGTTTTTAAGACAAGCTTGAATCCAACCTAGTTCTATGCTTAATTAATGCTTTATCAAGCTACTAATTAGGCTAACAAGCTAAATGTTGGTCACCACTTAGGAAAAGTGAAGTACAAGTTAAATTTACAACATAATAATCATTAATCAACAAAAAAGAAAGAGTTCCAAGCATCAATCCATATAAAGTTTTAAAATAAACCTAGAAAATGAGTTTAGCTACACATGACACATGAAATCTCAAGATCATCTTCAAATACATCACAAATTGCAGAAATAAAACAAGAGAAAGGAAGAAGAAAAAAGAAGACAAGAGGAAAAACTACAAATAATTTCTTTTTGAAGCTCCAAGAATCAACTTCTCCCAAGCTCCCAAATCTTCTTACAAGCTCTCTCTAACTTTTCCTTGGTGTTTTGCAGCCTCCAAACTAGACCCAAAGTGTTCTCTCTTGAAATTTAGCCAACCCTAATATTTATCCCCTTCAATTTCCGTGTTTTAGAACCCAAAACGCATAGCAAAACTGATAAGTTCTTGCTGCAGCTAGCAAAAGTGTTCGCTGCAATGTGCTACACAGAGAGGGGGGCTCACTGGAATGAAGATCTCGCTACAGCAAGCAAAGGTGCTTGCTGCAGCGTGCCGTACAAAGAGGATGGTTTTTTTTGTATAATGAGCTCGCTGCAGTGAGCAAACTCTCTTGCCGCAGTGAGATGCACAAAAAGTCAGGCTCCAGAATTTGCTTGCTCCCATGATTTTAGCTCTGAAGTATAGCTCACTTTGCTTCCTTTTGATCGTCTCCTAGGTCCTCTTCATGATGGCTCCTTATTCCTAAAAAATAGAGAGGGAAATCATCAATTCTTTAAAGTTTCATGGTTGGAAAAGTTTACATATTTTCACATGATGTTCTGCATTATAACCACATTAGCAATCACATATGTGCTCAAAGTGTGTGAAATGTGTGAAATTTCTAAAGGTTAACACCCCTAAACTTGAACTTTTTCTTGTCCTCAAGCAAAGCTGTACAATATGATTCATGCGATTGCATTTTTATCCTCATAATGTTCTTCTCATTGCAAACAATAGAAATAAAAAATTCACATGTGACATATCATGCTTCACAATATTGAAGTGCACTTGACTGTATTCCTTGAAATTGTATAATTTAGAATCCAAAATTGAGAATGATTTGAAAACTCTTATTTTCAAAAACTAGTGAGAATTTGAATCACAAACACATTCAATTAAACCCACTCATCCACATCTTCTCATTTTCTCCCCTTAGTTTTCTCATCACAAAGACTCAGAAGTTACTTTTCTTTATTTCTCATTTGATTTCTTTTCAGTCTCACCCAAACTTAGAGTTTGTATTACTTATAACTTTTAATTATGAGGTATGTAAATTTTTTGTTCATTTTCTTATCTTGAGCTATTGCAATTAACCTTTTTACATGACCTTGCACATGGGTGGTGCAACACCGGTTATTCAGTTATTCCAACAATCACATCAAGAGGCTTTTGCCCAACTCATAACCTTTTTAACTTAATCGTTTGATGTGAGTGCCAACATTGGTAAATGAAGTGCCCCTCATTATTAGTTAGGTCTTTAGGCCAGCGGAGTTGTTTCAATTTCTTCATTAGTACTTTGAAATCCCATGATAATCGCTAAGGCTTGAAACTTTACAAATATGCTTTTGAATGTAATTACAAATATGTATGCAAAACAAATTATCACTTATTCCTTACTAAAAAGAATTTTTCGTTTTTTCTTGATTTTTCCCATGCTTCCTCTTTGTTCAAAAAGTTCAAGAAATTCATAAAGTGCCAAACCAACATCAAGATTCATTCTATATTACTTGTGAATTAAATTTTCTGCTATATTACAAGTTCAACAATTTAATTCCAACCATTGGACTCTATGCAATCATTAAGGTCATGCATTGCATACTACAAATTAAATTTTAAGCTTGTGAAATCTACACGTTTCAAAGAAAGGGTTTTTTTTAAAAAAAGAATTTTCAAAAAGATTACTCCTCTCCCCGAAACTTAAATGGGACGATGTCCCCATTGTCACTGGGCCATCAGTAGTCCATACAAATCCCTATACAAGACATATATTCTAAAAGAGGAGCAGAAGCAATAGAGCCATCAGTAGCTCTAAAGAATGCAACAAGCATAATGCAAGTATTGAGGAATATGGAAAATGAACTAGAAAGCTATCAGTAGCACACAGATGATCAAGTCAAAAAAGTTAGGCATTAAGGGAAATTATCCATAGTATCCAAACGCAAGCAAAAGAGCATAGTCCAACTAAGTTGCCAAAATATCATCTACCAAAAGCTACAAAGTACTACTATATATCCAAAAGCAATACAAGTCACAATCACTAAATACATACTAAACAAGGTCAGATCTAAAGAAGACAACACAAAAAGTCAAGCATCATCATCAAAATCATCATCAACAGCCACTCCCGAAGTATCCACACAAGGATCCTTAACAATGTAATCAACATCCTCATCCTCAAAATAATCATCCTCCTTGGTCTCATCCTTATCCTCCTCAGTCTCTTTACTCTCAGTGCTCTCAGGCACTTGTATTAGAATATTCATATGCTCAGCCATTTGTAAAAGTATAGAATGGTCAATGGCTTGCCTCCTAGATAATCGGGGCCTGAGCTCTATGCATTTTCTCCTGAGATATTTTAAGCTATCAACAGATTACTAGAGATCTTGGAGCCGAGTATGCAATGTTGGTTTACGGACACCTTGGCATCAAAATAGGGATCTGATTCCTCATCAGGCACTCCTTCCTTGGGGAATCAGAAATAAATTATCGAAAAAGAAGGCTTCTTGAAGTTTCTTGGGTGGCTTTTGTTAAATCTCGATACATGATGGATGCCACATCCACAGGCTCCTCCTTTTTCAATAAATAGAGAAGCAAACACAAGTTGGAGGATATCTTGTATAACTGCCCTGTTGGTCAGATATTTGCTGTGACCAAGTGCAGTCACAAGTTGGCTTGAGGTATGAGGTTTCTTTGGAACAGGTAGAGCTGGTTGTTGTGTGGTTTAAACCATTTTCTTCTTCTTGGGTGACATAGCTCTTCAGCTATTTGCTTGAATGCATATTGATTCACATCATTGACCATCGCCTTATATTTATAATCCTTTTGATGTGGGAGTTTATAGAAGTTTTGTAGCCTGGTCTTATTGAGGTAGACGGATTGGGATCGAAAGTCACAGGCCATAACAGTCCTTCCATAGGTTTGAGCATAAAACGCATGAACAAAAGCTAGGTTACTTGTCCGTCTCTTCTAGACCAGTGGTAACAGACCTTGATTTTTTAGTGAGAAGTAAAACTTAGGGTATTTATGATGCTTTTTGAACTCCTGCTCTTGCTTGAGGGACTGATTGCACTTGATTATTACATGTTTTTATCCACTAATTATAGGAAATTAGCATTTATTCTAAGCTATTAAATGGGGATTTAGGCACTTTTATACTTAGGGTCCAAGATTAGAGAGTTAATTGCATTTTCATTATAATTTGAGCATATTAGGCATTTAACTCATGCATTTATTTTTTATGGACTTGAAATACTTCACATGTGCTTAAAATTTCCATTGTAGGTGCAAAGAATTAAGGTCAAAGCAAGAAGAAAACAAAATAGGAAACTTCTACAAGAAAAAGGAAATTCTACACAACAAGAAATTACTAATTAGGAAATTGGATTGATTGATTGAGCCTAATGGATTGGCCTATAATCTTTCCTAATTGGTAAAATCAACAAGAATAGGAAACTTCCTATTTCAACTAGGATTGGTTGATTGATTGATTGGGTTTGCTTAAAATATTTCCTATTTGTTATTTCTACAAGAATAGGCAACCCTATGCTTGATTGAGGTTAGGAAGTTTCCTAATTAATTATCCTACTCACTATTTCATATCTTGACTAGGTTTCTTGAAGTTTGAGTGATTGGGTCTTCCCCAATCCTTTCCTAATTGATAATCCTAGTCAAAATAGGAGATCTTAGGCTAATTTGGATTATATATATGTTGCCTAGTGTGCCTAGGAGGTGGGAGCACGAAAATACACATAACAAGACACAAATTCTCTCATCTCTTCTACCAATTCCTTCCTCCATTCCACAATCCTTCACCGGTTCACCATGGAGTTCGAGTTGTAGATCCTTTCGGCAATTTCTCCTCCTCTATGAAGAACTAATTCGGCTCGATGCTCTCTTGGATGACGGGATGACTTGAAGCAAGCATTGAATCCACTTTAAGGGAGTTTTATTAGTTTCCATTATGTAGTCTTGAATTTCCGTTTGTTTCCTTGAGTATTTGTTCTTCTTATATTCGGACTTCATTTGTTTTGAGATTCTAGACAATGTAATCGTTGAATTCTATTTGCATGTATTGATTTGGCTTTCTTCTAGTTCCACCTATCTTCCCAAATTACCATGTTATGTTAGTCTTTGTTGATTTTATTGTCTAGCGTGTTTGTTGGGTAATTTAGTCCATTGTGCTTCATATAATTGTGTTGTTTGGGAGTTGATTTGTGGGTTTGAGTTATTGATGTCGAGTTTCCATAGCGCTAGGTAATTCCATTAATCAACTTGCCTAAAGGAACTAGATCACTAATCAAATCTATGTGCATGAGTATGATTAGGTAGAGTTCCATACGTTGGATTGTTTGATTATAGTCTAGCATTAATTGGTTGTTGGATCCGAAGGATATTCAGTGACTTGGATGGGACCCAAGTTATTCTATCTATTGGAACCTACTTCTAGTTGATGTAGGAATATAGTTAATCTAATTGGTCTATTGAGGTTGAGTGGGTCTTAATTGACCTATTCCTTCGATTAAGGCTAATTGTATCCGCTTATGTTGAACTTAGCCCGATTAGCTCCTCCCTAAGAGTGTGAGTCAATAGTTTGTCATGTGTCATCCCTAACCAAGAAAGCATCCCATCATCCAATTCCATCATCTATCCATATTTATCCTAAAAATACCAAAAACAAGTCTTTATATTCCTTTTTATGAAAAACACCAAAATACCTACTCTTAATCCCCCATTTTATAGCTTTAATTGCATTTAGTTTTCCTAGGTTAGTTCATTAGGCTCCTTGAGAGACGATCCAGGATCGCACCACTATAGTGCAATCCTTGGTTAGAAATATTTTGCATTTGAACCCCAAGGCGTATTGGGAAAGGCTCAAATCAGGGACTTAGCCTGAACCAAAGCTAGTTTGTCTTCATCAGTTAAGGGTTGATTGCCCTGCGGAGCTGGCAGTGGTAGCTGAACAAATGCGAGCTTTGGCCACGCTTTCATTTTGTGCTGTCATTTAGGGGCCATGATATGAGACAAGACAAGGCAAAACACACAAGAAAAACACAAACACTCAACACAAGCATAAAACAGACACCAAAAGCAAGAAAAGAAAACTAACTATCCTATATGAACTAAAAATATTTTAACTTTATTCTAAGAAAATCCTACAATTGCCCACTAACAATTCCAAGCTTAAAAGTTAATCTCCCTACCATTTATCATCTAAACCACAATTCACAATTTGGTTCAAGCCTAATGTGCTTCTAATCCTTAAATTCAGTTTGCCATAGATCAAATATGCATAGGAACAATTTGCCAAAGTGCACAGGAGCGAAATTGGTTTGAAGTAATCATCAGTAATTACTTAATCAAGTTCTTTCAGTAGAAAATTTTGCATGAAACTAATAGTCCAGTGCATATTTGATCATATAACTTTCATAGATGAATATGGAATATCACCAATGTTCAAGACTAAACAGAATTTTCACAAATGAAACCCAAGTATCACCTATGTTCAAGCCTAATTAGATTCAGAGATAGACTAAGCATTAATCACGGTATAATGGCATGCTTTATTAAGAGAAGCAAAAATCATCCCAACACTTCCCCCTAAATTGCTAACTAAAGAAGACCGAAAATCCTAGCCTAACCTAATCCTAAAGCCTGAAGAAGATTAGAAAAATTAACTAAGAGATAGAAAATTTACCCACTTGAAGCAAGACGAAAAAGGGATTTAGAGAGAAAGGGGGTGATATACTGGGCAGCATGCCTGGGTGCTCTTCGGTGAGAAAATAAATGAGAAATGTGACTAATGGAGGTGAGAACGATAATGGTGATTGGTGTGGGATAATGGCAGCGAGAAGGAGATGCTTTGAAGGAGAGAAGAGATTGAATGTAGAGAGATTAGGGCTCAAATGAAGAAAAAGAGATCGTAAAACCAGAGAGGGAGGGGGCAAAGGAGTGAAATAGATTTAGATGGCCGGTGATAGTTGGACAACGGTGATAATGTTGGGTACCCTGAGGGAAACAGAAGTGAATGCATGAATGAAAGAGGGAGAGGTGCTCAAAATCGAGAAGGACAGAAAGGGTATGATGGTGAGAGTATGGTTTAAGGGAGAAGGATGAGTGGTTGACGACAATGGAGGGACAGTGGCTATGGCGTGGTGGTTATGGCAGTGAGATCGAAGGTTGAAGGGTTTAAAGGAAAAAGAGTCGAGTGTAAAGGGAGACGGTGGAGAGAAAGAGTGAAAGTGAGAAGAAGGGTGAGGGAATTTCTTTTTATTAGGTTTTTAATTTTTGAAAAATTGAAAATGAATATGGTCTTAAATGAGGCTAGGTACAAGAGGCAAGATGGGAAGTGAAAAAGAAAATAAAGGGCAGAAGGGGAAATTGGAAAGTATGAGCGTTCTTTTTGTTTTTGAATTTTAAAATTTTTGTTTTGGTTTTTTATATATATACATACCTATCTTTCTGTAGCGAGCAAAGTTACTTACTGCATTGAGGCAGGCAGAGCCTTCCCTCTCCTGAGAGGGATGTCTCGCTTCAACGAGGAAAGTTGCTCATTGTAGTGAGGCAGACAGAGGCATCACATCCTGAGATGGGCCTCTCATTTGCTCGATGCAGTGAGGAAGGTATAGAGGCTTCCTCCCTCAAACTTGCATATTATTGCCCTAAATTTACAAACAATCAAACTAAGGCAACACATTACAGGCAAAACATCTTAGCTCACTGTAGTGAGGAAGACAGAGGCTTCCTCCCCCAAACTTGAATATTATTGCCCTAAATTTACAAACAATCAAACTAAGGCAACATATCATAGCCCAAACATCTTAAACACCTAAAAACATATCAACTTTCGTCCAAAACCATCCAAAAACATTCCAATCCATTCAAGCAACAAATCTCATGCTTTGCACACAAATTTTAGCTCAAAAAACAAGCATGCCTAAAAATCAGTCCATCAATCCATATTAGAGAGCATATAGTCAGTAGCCTCAGTACTATTGCGTTTGCAACAAATTAGTCCATATATAAAAGAGAAGTTAAAGTGTACTCTTCTTTGGAGCTTCCTTTTTGCAAGCAATTTTCTTTGGCTTGGAACCATGGTATCCCTCAATCCTTGGCAATCTTCCATCATTAGAGCAAGTGTGGACTTTCTTTCCTACCAAAAACAAAGGTCAAACATAACTCCAAAGACTGAAACAAATCAAAATAAAATGAAAAAAATGAGTTCAAGAGCTTGGGTTGCCTTCCAAGTAGCACTTGATTTTAAGTCCTCAACTCGACTTTGCTGCTTTAAGGTTGATCATCGAGGCAGATGGTAGAGACCACACGGTTTGCCTTTCCTCCCTAATAGTGCTTCACACTTTGTCCATTAGCCAAAAATCTATCTCCCAATTCATTCTCCAGCTCCGCATTGCCGGATTTAGAGATGTTCAGCATGGTGAAAGGGCCAGACCACCTTGATTTTAGCTTACCGGTAAATAGTTGCAACTTTGAATTAAACAGGAGAACTCATTGTCCCAGCTCAAAACTTTTAGGCACGATAAGCTTATCATGCTGTCTCTTGGTCTTCTCCTTATATATTCATGAACTTTCATAAGCCTCTAACCGGAATTCATCAAGCTCATTGAGTTGGAGTAGATGCCTTTCTCCATAAGCTTATGGATCAAAATTCAATTTCTTGATAGCCCAATATACACCATGTTCCAGCTCAATGGGCAAGTGTCATGCCTTACCAAATACAAGGTGAAATGGGGACATCGTAATGGGAGTTTTGTAAGCCATCCAGTAGGCCCATAAAGCATTATCCAGTTTGGTGGATCAATCGTTTCTTGTAACATTCACCACCTTCTCAAGAAAGTTCTTGATTTCCCAGTTAGAAATTTCTACTTGGCTATTGGCTTGAGGGTGGTATGGTAATACAATCTTGTGCTTAACACCATATTTCTTCATCAAAATTTCAAATTGGTGATTTTGCAAAAATGGGTTCTTAAATATCATTCATCTTCTCCTTGTGCCTAATACCCATGTCACACCCAGATAAAAAGTCCTTGTGCCTTATACATATGACTCTTAGATTAATGGAGAAATTATATTATTGCCAAGCTTATGGAAAAGGAATTGGATAACTTGGATATTGAGAGCAAACACTAATCCTCGAGTACTGAGTGATGAGAGTAAACACTATACCTTGTGTGAGGAAAATTATTGGGGCATTGCATTCTTGTTAAGCTCTTTACCTTGATACTATCTAACTCAAGGTTTGTAACATGATTTTGATAGCTATGCAGTGATTTATTTGTTGATCCACTATTCATGTGACTTGCGTGTTTTAATCTCAGAGATTTCATGATTAGAGTTTTTGAGGTATGCTCATACACCATTCCTCAAACATTTGGATATAGAGAAAATACTCCATCTTAATCCTCTCTTCATTTAAAGTAGCATGTGATCATTTCTCATTCATGCCACTTCACATTCGAGACAATACTTTACATCTATTCAATAAAGACAACCAAGTTAGAATTTGGGATTTCTCCTCAATTCTAGTGCCCTGCATCCCCTTCTTGGGATAGCATTGACATTATTAAATGAAGTCTAAAAGCATTTTTTCCTATGCAAGTACTAAATATGAAGATAGACAAAAGAAGAGGGAGATTGTCACACTTAACAAATTAAGGCAAAGAAAATTAAGTTTGAATGTTCAAAATTTGACACTAAATTCTCTTGGGCAGAACTTTACAGCCATTACTTCGGCTAATGACTATGGGTCTTTCATAAATATGCCACCATCACCCACCTTAAAATGTATTACAAGCCGTTTCACAAACTTGGGGGCAAGTTTGAGGCCTATATTATGATCGTGTCATACATTTCCTCAATATGAACTTTTGTTAGGTTGAGGCAAATATAAAAGCTTCTAAGACTATTCATGAGGATCACCCTTGGAATCTCATTTCTTTAGCGTTAGCAAACTAACAAAAGTTAAAATAACCTAAATTTAATGATATCCTAATTGAGCTAATGAGTTCTTGGTTAAGAGTAAGACCAAACAAAGGGCAACACCACTAGTAAGCCTACTCATCATCCCCATGCATTTCGTCATGCTTATTGTAACATCCCAAAAATCCAAGAAGCTTTAAAGTAGCTAATAAATTAAGTAAATTATATGTTCCAAAAGTTTATATGTAGCAAGTTTCAGTTGGAAGTTTATTATTGGGATCATAAAAGAGCTTAATTTACATGTCTAGGACATGTCAAATAATCCCAAAATAATTAGCCATCTTGTCTTAAATAAAGACAATTTTATTTAGCAAGTGTCCAACTAATTTTCATTTATAAGGGTATTTTAGATACATGGCTTTTTCTTGCTACAAGAGATAATATTGAGCTTCAAGAAGAAGCCATTTGATCATCTAAGCCTTCATTGGACATGGCTTCTAGCATGATTTAGGATGCCATACATTAGCTAGTATGGACACTTGGCACTTGAATGCAAGGAAGTCTTGGCCTTAAAGTTGATGCATGCATGGCCTTATACATGGTTTATGCATATTATATATTGTCCACCAACTTGTGTCTTTAAGTTGATGCATGATTCAAGATGTTAAATACGTGGCCTTTCATGATTTATGCATATTATTTAATGCTACACATGGAAAATGAATGCAAGAAGGCTTTGTCTTCAAGTTGCCAAGGAAGTCAAGATGAAAGAAAGCATTATTGTCTTCAAGTTGCCAAGGAAGTCAAGATGAAAGAAAGCATTATTGTCTTCAAGTTGGACATGCAGGGCCTACTAAATGCATTATGCAATATCATTGAAATATTCCCTCTCACACAGCCACAACGTGGCCTAGGAATGGAAAAGAAATCAGCCACCTAATCCACATAAGACATATATCAAATAAGAGAGCTTTGTCTTGAAGTGTCATAAAGTCTTCAAATTTAGTGTGTATCCGTAGAAATTTTGCATGACTTATGATGCCATCTTTCTTTCCTTAATGACACATGTCCTATCCAATAATTATGTTATATTATTTTCCATTGCAAGCAGCCACAACGTGGCCTTCTAGTGAATGAAAAGGAAAAAGAAAAGTAGCCACCAATGACACAATTTCAAGCAAGGACAAATGGCTTTTATAAAAACATTTCCTCTCCAAGTTGATTTATGCTTAGTCACCAAGAACTTTTGGTCTTTTAATAGACTTGGTTGCAATGAAATGGAGTGTAGAAGGCTGAGTGTGTGGCGTGAGAAAGAGAAGAAAGAAAGAAAGGAAGAGGAAAATAAAGAGAAAAAGAGGAAGAAAAATAGAGAGACAAGGAGGCCTAATTAGAAGGAGTTCTAGAAGGAAGTTATTTTAAGCTCTTGGTAAGTAAATTTTTATCTCCCTATTTTCAAGTTTAT
Source organism: Mimosa bimucronata (assembly GCA_037074515.1). Lineage (NCBI taxonomy): Eukaryota > Viridiplantae > Streptophyta > Magnoliopsida > Fabales > Fabaceae > Mimosa > Mimosa bimucronata. The sequence goes on along the minus strand of CM073443.1, from coordinate 8,612,903 downwards.
ACAATTCTATAGTTGGATTAAGAATTGAATTGTATAGAAGTAATTCTAAATGGGAGAAGAAAATGTTCATATGCTTACCAAAAATAAAGGCCTCAAGTTATAGCATGAAATAAATAGAAGAAGTTTTGATTTGTGATTGAAAATTTAGAAATGGAATATTTTGGGGTATAAACGAAAATTCAAGAGGAAGAGTAGTAAAAGGTTTATCCCATGCACCAAAATATTAATCTCTTGTTGTACCTATTAATATTAGGGATTGATCTGCAATCGGTTTTACCAGAAGGAAATCAGAGAGGAAGTGCTATAGAAAGAGACTCTACAAGAGGTGGCTTTAATTTGCAATTTTGTATATTTTGTTTTGGTTGCATGTATGCTTTTGCCATTTATGGTGTAGTTAGGCATGAGAATATTTAATATCCTTACTCAGTTCGTTTTGCCATGATCATGTGTGAAATAGCTTCAGTTACAGTTTACAGTTACAGTTTTGTAAGGTATTATTCTCATTGGCTTATTTTACATGCACAGTTTTTACCATGCACTATATACTAATTGTGATTATTGCTACTGAGATTTCCCCAAATCTCACCCCCTCTCTCTATGTCCCACCCATAGGACCAAGCACTTCTAGAGGAAAGGAAAAGCAAGCAGATCTCTAGCTAAGGCAAGGAGGGCCTAGAATATTGTGGAGTTTATAGTTAATTATCATATTTTGGTCTGTATGTATAAACTCCATAAGGAGCCTAGTTAGCCTAAAGACCTGCAATAAAACCAAGAACATGAATTCTACTTCAAGTAGAAATTAATATCTACACTTAGAATAATATGAGTGCATGTGAATATGCTTTGTTATGGTGGATATTTCGTCAAGTTATACTCTGATTAAGGACGTGAAACTTTCCAGATAGAAAGTACATATCCTAAGCTTTAAATCAAGTACTCATGCATAATTTGTGGACGTGTAGATTAGGAGATATGAATTTTACAAGTTAGTCCTAAAAACAGAAATTCCTGCGAAATTCTAATATGTCTGGGAAAATATAAGAAGGTTTTTCTGTGATAATGGGACCAAATTGAGCCAAGATTATGTTATGATTATAAAGAATGTTTAAAGAGATAAAGTTTGAGCTTTGAACCACAATTTTTGAGTTCGTATGCAATTAATTAGGAATTTTCAAAGTTAGAAGCCCAAGTAAGATATTTAAGAAAAGTTTTAAGTTTTTGGTATTCTTGGGTCTTCTAAATAGTTCTGGTGGTTCAAACTTAATAAAAGGGCTCTAAAGATTGTCCCTAGAGTAAGGTGTTACACTTATCCTTAATATAATCATCATGTTATTATTCTTTTCCTCATTAGGATCTCATCATCATTACCATCTTTGGTCTCATATTACACTGTCTAGAGCACCGCAAGTTTAATGTAACATCACCATCACCATCATTTGTACTCTGTCTCATTCATTGACGTCACCCTCACAAAAACTTCGTCATCATTGGTATGCATGCTTGGGTCAGCGTGTGCTTAGTGTCACCAATATTCATCATCTTCATTTTGACATCTTCATTTGCACTTCATATCATATACATTTTCAACATCCTTATCATAATGCATGCATCACATCATCTGAGAATATGTGTGTTTAATGTTACATCACTATCACTACCATCGTCGTCATTTACGAAATCCTATTTAGGATTTCTTCTTCATCATCATCATAATCATTCGTGAAATACTCATAGTCTTCTACATCATTATGATCATGATCATTATCACCTTCATCTCAAGTGCCATCATAAGCATTGGCATTCCATAAATATCATAAGCATTACCACAAGGGGCAAAACGAATTCCTTGTTATGGCCCCTTAAAGCCCTGTTCCGTAGGCTCCTCAAAGCCCAGTAACGGTTGGTACCCTTTAAAGCCCTGTATCACCAGACACCCTGAAAGCCTAGTAACTGTTGCTACCTTTTAAAGCCATGTTCAGCAAACAACCTCAAAGCCTAGTAACTGCTGGCACCATTTTAAAGCCTTGTATTGGCAAGCACCTTGAAAGCCTTGTATGAGTAGGTACCCTCTAAGCCTAATAACGGCTAGCACTTCTTTTAAAGCCCTGTATCGGTAAGCACTATCAAAGCCCAGTAACAGTTGGCACCTTTTCAAGCCCTGTATCGATAGGTACCTTCAAAGCCTAGTAATGGCTGGTACCCCTTTAAAGCCCTTTATTTGGTAGTTACCTTGAAAGCCCTGTATCGGCAGGCACCCCCAAAGCCCAGTAACATTTGACCCCTTAAAGCCATGTATTGGTAGACACCCTCGAAACCCAGTAACGGCTGGTACAATCCTTTTAAAGTCCTGTATCGGCCTGCACACTCCTTTTCAAAAGCCCAATATTGGCTAGCACAATTCTTTTAAAGCCTTGTACAGGCAAGCACAATTCTTTTTAAATCCCAGTAATGGCTAGCACAATTCTTTTGAAGCCTTATATCGACAGGCACCCCTTTAAAAGAAAGCATCCTCTTCTGAGCCCTGTAGCGACATGCAAAATTCTTAAAGCCCTGTACCGACATGCACAATTCTTTTCAAAGCCCAGTATTGGCTGACACAATTCTTTTAAAGACTCGTACAAGGAGGCACCATTCTTTTAAAGTCCAGTCCTCACTGACACCATTCTTTAGAGACATGTGTCCAACTGTTTGACATCATTCTCATATTCTCAGGGGCATGGGTATGTGCACTATATTTTGCCCTTACCTTCTTTTTGGTTCCTAAGGCATCCTGTTATGTTTTCCTACATTCATGTTGGGCCAGACAAAATGTGTGTTCTTATTTTTACTTATGTCATAGAAGAGAAAGTAACCTCTCTCAACTACGAACAAGTAAATAGGGGCAACTCTAAACACCATATTTCGTCTGGGCCCACAAAAGAATAAAAAAATAGGAAAAATAAAAATAAGAAAAATAATCCTTGTAGAATCCTCATTAATTATTATTGATGCCAAATTGAAAAATGACATTTTGTTCATTATTACAGAAAGTTTCAAAAAATCATTGATTAAGGTTAGTGTTGATTGATAGGGGTCATCATTACAAAAGAAAATTTTTAGAAATAAAATTGATGGTGATTATGGGTCATTAATGATGATTGGTGGGTGATTAATGATTAAAAAAATAAGATAAAAATAAAAAATAAAAATTATTATAAAATTATTCATTTATGTTGATTGGGTCTCAAAATAGGAAATGTCTATAAAATAAAAATAGCAACAAAAATTAAAAACAATTTTTTTTTAAAAGGTCATTAAGTATTGCCTATAAAATGATAGTAAGAGAACAGAAGGAAGAGGAAGAATTTGAAGAGTCTAGGGTTTTTAGTAGGATGCAAAAAAATAATTGAGAGCAAGGTTCAAAAACCCAGACCGGGGATCGACTCGGCCGAGGCAGAGGGTCAAGGGTCAGGGGTTCAACCGAGGGTTGACTCGGGGTCGAACCGGCCATATTAAAATAATGTAATTTAATAATTAATAACAAAACACACCAACATTAATATCAGAATATAAGGAAATCCAACAACAGTCTAACTGTTTCAAAAACAAAATACAACAACATTGAGAATGTTTATCACAAATTCCTTGCAATCCTTCAATTAATACTATCAAGATCATTCAGCTCATTAAAATTCATTGGAGATGAGACATTAGGAGCCAAAATATTAGGCGCTGGGACATCAAGAGCTAAAATATTAGGAGCTGGGACATCAAGAACTGGACAAGGGAAAGAACTAGGAGTAGTAACATCATCATTCAAAGCTGGAGGTCCAACAATATCCATATCTCCATCACCTATGTGTGACAAAAATTAACATTAATCAATATGTGTAATAAAACTCACAATTCTATAATCCTATCAAGAAATGATGAATTTGCAATACCTTCCACATTAGCATGCAGAACATCTTCAAGATGTTCCATCTCTACACTACAAAATACTGGACTAGGATCTTCTTCAGCCACCCAAAAATCCACTTTCTCAATGGATTCAATATCAATTGGATCATAACGTATATCCTTCTTTGTCAATGTATTCCTTTAATAACAAATAAAAATTTAATCAAATATTAATCCACATTAGATAAAAATATTGATAATCTATAAGGTTACCTATGCTTTAATCTCAAATTGTAGTTTACATAAACCAAATCATTTAGCTTTTGATGCTCCAATCTATTTCTTCTTTTTGTATAAATGCGATCAAATAAGCTCCAATTCCTCTCACAGACAGAAGAAGCAGAATTTTGGCTAAGAATACGTTTTGCAGGACGTTGCAATTCTGGAACTGAATAGCCATAGTATGACCACCATTGATCTGCAAAATTAAAACAATTTAACATGTGATATTAACTGAGTTTAATAAATGACCATGACTATGCTATTAAATAATGAAAATGGGTCTAGTTTTGAGATCCTTCCCTACATGTTTGTCTTGAAAAAAAATTCAGTGCCTTCAACATACATGGAAATTTGCCCCATCACTTTGAAGCTGTTAAATTCATCTGGGTATGACTCCACTACATCAAGCATAGTGATTGTGCATGATTATTATACTATTTTGACCACTAATAATGGGAAATTAGCATTCAATTTAGGAGAATTCAATGGGAATTAAGTACAATTGCATGTATGGTCCATACTTAAGGAATTAGTATCATTTCTATGGTAATTTGAGCATATTAGGCTTTTAACTCATGTATTTCATGATTATGGATTTAAAATACCTCACATATACTTTAATTTCCCATTATAGGTGCAAAGAATGAGGCCCTAAATGAAGAAAATGTGAGAAAAGCAAAGAAGAACTTTATGTGCCTCGCCTTAGCTAGCTACGGCGAAGGACAGAGAAGAGCACAGCAAGAAAGTTGCCTCGCCGTGGCTCGCCACAACGAGAGCCAAGGCGAGGGCACGAACTGAACATATTTTTGGAAAGTTTTGTTTTGATCCGAATTGGGAATTTGGGTGATTGGGTCCAGTTTAAATGTTTCCTAATGAATATTTTTGACCTTCCCAAGCAAGTTTAGGCTTGATTAAGATTAGGAAGTTTCCTAATTAATTATCCCACTCATTATTTCCTATTTTGACTATCTTTCTTGAAGATTGAGTGATTGGGTCTTTCCCAATTGTTTCCTAATTGTTTTGGGAGATCAAAATAGGTAATCATAGGCCAATTTGGAGAGTTATAAGTGGCTTCTTGTGCCATATGTGGAAGAGCACAAAAATATACATCACAATACACAAATTCTCTCATCTCTTCCACCAATTCCCTCCTCTATTCCATAATCCTTCACGGGTTCACCATGAAGTTCGAGTTGTAGATCCTTTCGGGCAATTTCACCTTCTCTATGAAGAACTAATTCGGCTCGATGCTTTCTTGGATGACGGGATGAGTTGAAGCAAGCATTAAATCCACTTTAGGGGAGTTTTATTAGTTTCCATTATGTAGACTTGAATTTCCATTTGTTTCCTTGAGTATTTGTTTTTCTTATATTCGGACTACATTTTTTTGAGATTCTAGACAATGTAATCGTTGAATTCTATTTACATGTTATGATTTGGTTTTCTTCTAGTTCCATCTATCTTCCCAAATTACCATGTTATGTTAGTCTTTGTTAATTTTATTGTCTAGCATGTTTGTTGGGTAATTTAGTCCATTATACTTCATATAATTGTGTTGTTTGGGAGTTGATTTGTGGGTTCGAGTTATTGATGTTGAGTTTCCATAAGCGTTAGGTAATTCCATTAATCAACTTGCCTAAAGGAATTAGATCATAAATCAAATCTATGTGCATGAGTATGATTAGGTAGAGTTTCATAAGTTGGATTGTTTAATTATAGTTTAGCATTAATTGGTTGTTGGATCCAAAGGATATTGAGTGACTTGGACTGGACTCAAGTTATTCTATCTATTGGAACCTACTCCTAGTTGATGTAGGATTATAGTTAATCTAATTTGTCTATTGAGGTTGAGTGGTTCTTAATTGACCTATTTCTTCAACTAAGGCTAATTGTATCCACTTGTGTTGAACTTAGGCTAATTATCTCCTCCATAAGAGTGTGAGTCAATAGCTTGTCACATGTCATCCCTAGCCAAGAGAGCATCCCATCATTCCATTCCATTAACTATCCATATTTATCCTAAAAATACCAAAAACAAGTCTTTAAATTCCTTTTATGAAAAATACCAAAAATTCCTACTCTTATTCCCCAAGTTTTTATAGCTTTAATTGCATTAGTTTCCCTAGGATAGTTCATTAGGCTCCTTGAGAGACGATCCAGGATTGCACCACTATAGTGCAATCCTTGGTTAATTTTTTTTTTGCATTTGAACCCCAAGGCTTATTATGAACGGTTTAGATCACATAGCCTTCGATATCCTTGGCTTGTCAACAAACAATCCACCATACATAATTGCAGGGTTCAACATATATGCAACCGCATGAAGATCAATCTTCAAATGCTTATCCCATCGTTTTTTGATAAACCATGTATATTGCTTGTATTGCTGTTTATCCCCGTTAAAGATCTCCTTGATTGCATTTTTCGCCTTACGCATGCCTTCATAAACATAAGGCAATGAAGGCTTCTCATCAGAGTCAACAATCCTCAACAACTTTACAAGAGGGGTCACAACTAAAGAGCTCACCGATCTCTCTTTCGAGTGTGTGTAGGTGTGCGTGTAGCGCGCCCTTGGGTCTGCCCTTCAAGAAAATAAGAACCAAGGGGATAGTGGAAGCTAACCCCCGGGTGTCGTTCGCTTGAGGAGCCTAATGCAAAAGGTGTCCTAGTAGCTAAGATGCAAACTAACAAAAGCGGGTAAAAATATTGTATTTGGTTTTTGATTTAGAAAAGATGCAAAAGGGTATGATATGTTCAAAAGTAAAATAAAAATAAGATAAAAGTGAGATTTGGAGGGGAAGTGAAATGGAATCATTCTTGATGAATGGAAACCTCGGGATTCATTGCTTCTAAAGGTTTTTAGGGAGTTTTTGTTGATTTTCAAAAACCCCCTAGAGGAACCTCTCTAGGCTAGGCTTAGGTTAACTTAATTAATGCCGGAACCCCGCACATTACTTAATTTAGCCTAAGTTGATTAAGTTCAAAATCAATATGAATTTGCTAATCGTAAGGGGCTCCTAATCCAACAACCGGGACCCCGAATTGCCACTTAATTAATCCTAGAGTTTAATTGATTACTGGAACCCCACATAATAAATCAAGACTCTAGAATTGAAGTCCAATGCCACTCATGCAATTTGACAAATTCAAGAACTAACCAATCATGTAAGACTTTAAATCCACAATTTGGGCTACCCCACAATTGCACTTGATTTCTCAATTAACCCTAACTCATTGATGGCCACCCAAACAAAGATTAAGGTTGAAAAGAGTGATTACCCAATGTCTAAACACAATTAATCAATTCCTATGCCATCTCCCTCAAGCAAACAACTTAACATTCTTAATCCACTAACCAAGCCACCTTGCATTAGCACATGATTTTCACAAAGAGAATAACAAAACTATGAACCCATAAATTTCATTAAACTCAAAGTTAATAAATAGCAATGTCAAGCATTTGAACAAGAAGGACACAACATAAACATAGTTTCTAACCCCATTACAATATACGAGGTTCAAGCACACAACCAAATGTCATAAATATACTCCTAGAACCCTAGAAAAGCATAAATACAACAAGAGGAAGAAGGATTAGAACTAAAACTCCCCTATTCAAGCTTCAAGCTCATCGCTTGGCTCCCATAACCAAGAATGGTGGAGTCTAGCTGTTGTCCTCCAAGAAGAAAACACCAGCAAGGAGTGGAAGTTGAGAAACCATGGAGGATTTGAAGGAAGAAGGTGGAAGATGGAAGATGGAGATGAGAGGAAAATGAGAGGCTAGGGTTTGGGACTCCAAAATCTGCCCTAATGGGGTGTATGATTCGTGTTTTAAGTCCCCCAAGTCGGGTCAAGTGAGTGGGTATGAGTTAGATCCGGTTTGGGCCCAAAATTCGCGACTGAAAATTCTGCAGAAACGCCTGCTCGCCGTCGTCTCGCCGCGGCGAGGTGACAATGCTTCTGGACTTCTGGGCCTTCTCGCCGTGGGCTCGCCGAGGCGAGGTGCATTCATTTCTGCCTTTTGGGGAGCCTTCTCGCCGTCTGTTCGCCGCGGCGAACTCTCTTCTTCTCTGCCTCTTTTCTTCTTCGCCCGGTATCCGATCTTTGGTCCTTCCACGACCCTGTAAATAAAAATAAGACAAAACCAAGATCAAATAGCCCTATAAATTAATCTATGCAATTAATCTACAATTATGGCTAATTAATCCTAATTTTACACTCATTTCACTTGAGAGTTTAAGATATTCAATTAAGCATTATTAGACCAAACTTGCATCTTAATCATGTTAATTGCCTCAAATTAGGCATGTAAAAACCATACAAATCAGAGATTTGTCAGCAACCTTCACAATTAAAAAACAGCCATTCCAAAATCGGTTGTCTAATACAATTGCACTAAAAATCTCTCCTGCATTAGTCCTTGATAACTTATGCTCAGCAAAGTGCTTATCAACAGCAAGAGCTCGTAAGTCATGTCTATGTTGGTATATGCTATGCAATGTAAGGAAAGCGGTGGCAAACCTCGTTGCACCAGGCCGCACAGACTTGAACCAATCTCTTTATGAAGATTTGAACCTGGACAAGCCTCAGACAATTGAGTTTTCTTGTGTACAACACCTTTCACTTACAGACTTGCCAAATACCATTAGTATTTGTCCTGAAAATTATCATCCCACATGGCCCTCTTTGAAATGGTTGCAATTAGACAATTGTCCACGGTTAAATATAAAATCTATCAATCATTGGGTAGCAAGTGGTCGATTGAGACATGAATATGATCAAATGACTTCTGAGGTACTTTTCCTTCCTCTCTACTATTGTCAAATTATTCCTTTTTTCTGTCATCATGAATATAAAAAACATAAAACCTATATATCACCATACTACCCGCAATTTCTTAAGGAATCTATTGTAGTCATATTGCTTTATATTGTTAAAACATGAGAATTTATCCATATTTTCTTGAATATTACTTTGTTAATTGTCATCACTAGGCGATCCAATAATTTTCAAATTCTGATTTCCTCATGCGATTTCTTTTCCCCATTTGTAGGAACTATTGAAAGTGGTTGTGGCCCCACTAAAAACTTTACAGAACCTTGATCTATTTAATGAAGAAGTAGAAGTTGTTTTTGATGTGGAAAATCTTCCGACCAATGAGAATGAAGTAAACTCTAGCATAGGTGAACTACATTTTAGTAACCTACCCCAGTTGAGGCATATATGCATGGAGGGGTCCCAAAAATATCTTACTCCTTCACCATCTTGAGAAGTTACAACTAGTGAGCTGTGGTAATTTGAAAGAAGTATTCCCTTCATTCATCTTGAAAAGCTTCCCACACTTGAGGGAAGTTTACATTACTGACTGTAATGAGTTGGAGAAAATCATTGAAGAAGATGATCAAAATGTATCAAGTTCTTGTCAAGTTATCTTCCCAAGACTTATTGCAATCTACGTCAACCGATGCCATAAGTTGAAATATGTATTCCCTAATATGTCTGTGTGTCAACTGATTCCAAACCTACGTGTACTATCCATACAAGATTCATCTAAACTAGAGCAAGCATTTTCACCTGAACAACATGGCACAACTCATACATGTGAAGTTGTCATTCCAGCTTTGGAATATGTTCTACTTTGGAACCTTCCTTCAGTTGCTTCAGTTGCTCCATCGATTGCTTTGCAAAATGTGAGATACATTGTTGTGAAACAATGTCCCAAACTATCTCTCACTTCATCTATTACTCCTCAAGAATTGAATAAACAACTGTCCAAAGGTACTCCATAATTTGAATGTTATAGTAGCATCATGCATTTAGATTTTGGTTGTATATATAAAACAACTATATATTTAAAAAAAAAAACACACACACACACACACACACACACACACACACATTTACATGATACAATCAATACTTGCTCATTTTTGTCAACATGATATCTAGCCATATGGATTCGTGATTAATTTTTTCTAAACTAGGTGTATGTATGCAATTCAATTTAAATTTTATAGTCCTTAAATTCTTCAAGTGCTTAAATTAATGGGAAAATTTCAGCTAACCCCCAAAGGAGGAAGCTTATTTCATTTTTAGTGAACCCCAAAAAATATCCGAATTTTCAATGCACCCCCATGAACCAAAATAAAATTAAGTTTTGTTTGTGAAAAGACAATATTGCCCCTGTTTTATTTTTTTCCAAGAATATGTTCAATTGTCACCAAAGCTACAACTCTCATGGTCATGAAGAGTTATCTTTAACTCTTCATGAACAACAATATAATTTATAGTGATCAAAGCTCTGTGAGCAAGTGTTTCACTCTTCACGAATGTTTATCTCATTTGTAAATATCTAACTCTTCATGAAAAATGTATAACTCTTCGTGAATAATTATCTAATTTTTGATGACCAAAGCTCTAAGAACAAGTCTCTTGCTCTTCATAAGCAAATATGTAACTCTTCATGAATAAATGTCTCATTTGCAAATATATAACTCTTCATGAACAAGTGTCTAATTTTTCATGGTGGGAGTTCAGACTTGCCGGTCATCGGAGGCCGATCTAGATGGGCAGCATTCGATGACCGATCACCAAAGCTTTAGAGATGATTAAACCTTTTTTTAAGAAAACAAAGCAAGGACATAAATGTGTTTTCAGAACTTTTTGGGGTTGACTGAAACTAATTTGCTAGTGTGAGGTTAACTTAAATTCTCCCTAAATTAATTATATCGTATATTAGATATCTTAATATCATACTTTACATACATCAAGTAATATTACTGTTTTTTTTTCAAAAATGATAAAATTTATTTGCATACAATTACTAATTTCAAATATTTCTTTGGGGTGGATGTCACAATAGGTTATTTGTTAAAGTGGAGTCAGGAAGATATTATCAAATCCATGGATGATTCTAGCATAGAAACCACCGAACAAATTGATTGCCAAGAAATGGAAGATCACAGCAATGAACAGGAGTTGACAATCCTTACTTTACCAAATTTGATAGAAGTATGCATATATATTCAATGTCTTAGTAATGCCAATCAAATTCTTTATATCTTTGGGAGTTAATGTTGCTTTTGCTTCATGTACAATATGATATAGAATGCAATATATTCTCATTTCTAACATCCAGAACAAGAAAGACTCAGATGATCGAAGTGCAAACAAGCGAGTCATGCTGGAGGAAAAGGTAATGGGCTAATAGCAGCTCAGGCAATGGATTCAATATATATTGACTTAAGATTACATGTCTTTTGGTTATCATGTAGAGTGATGAAGTGAGAGATGAAGAGTATACTGCACCAAAGAATGTTCAGATAGCTACTACATTAAATCATTTAGAACAAGCAAACTCAACCAAGGTCAGTTTCACTATCTAGATACCTTCCATCATGCACTAATATTGTCTTTCCTTTTCTTGTGACATTAGTTAGTCATGCCTCGTTAGATATGGTGTATCAAAGTGTCAATCAATTAATACCTGCTTTATCGATATCTGCAGCAATACGAACTTCATTATTACAATCTAAATTGATTAACAAGAAGTCAAAGTAATTCTCTAGATATGTTATCAACTTGTCAACCAAGTTTGAAGGACCAACAACGATCACTTACAAAAATTGAAATTATGGAGAAAGAAATTCCTCGTACATGGGATCAATGTAATGCATGTGTGATGCATACATATGGAGAAACTTATTCTCATTGTTTGGCCCATGTAGGGTGTTAGATAACTTGAAGGACAAAGTGCTCAAAAGGAAAACATATCAAGGGAAAATGTGGAGGTAAAATTCAACTCTATACAAACTAACATATTAAGGGAAAATGTGGAGGTAAAATTCTACAAACTAACATATTAAGGGAAAATGTGGAGGTAAAGTTCAACTCTCTACAAACTAATTCAAATATTATATAAGTAATACTCACTTGATTTAATTTATTGCCTTACAGGATGTTAAAGGAAATATTGAAAGTCCTCTGTCATCTGATAATGCTAAGATAATTAGTCTATCAACTAATTCAAAATTAGCAAGCTTGCCGCCTGGCATCTTGGTTACTTCTACAAAAAACACAGTTCCGCATGTAAGCTTTTTTAGTTTTTTTTTTTTTGCACAAATTAAACTTTCTGAGTGTTATGTATAGTCAAAATTCATGATCTTGTGGGCACACGTGCAACTGCTAGCAATTATATATATGTATATATTGTGTTGACCAAGTTCTCTTAAAATGAAACTGTTTGAAAAGGAGTTTAAAATTCTTGGAAATATTGCTTTTTTCATGACAGAATGGAAAATATTGTTGCTGTAGTTGTTTTTTAAATCTACTCTTTAATATTAGATTTGTAGTCAAATTAAGTTCAACAGAAGTAAGTCAAATGTTGAAGACTTGAAAGATGATTATCTCATTAGTTAACTTCAACATATGGAGGAAGATTGTGGTGGTAAATCACCACTATTATCTGTTCCTACTATATATTGCTACTTTCAAAGATAGCTGAACTTATTGCAAAGGCCCTTGCTGACTTGGAATACTCATTGAAGATGCCTCTTAAGGGTATAGCTTCCTCAGATGCTAATAGTATTTTAACAATTTGCAAGCAATGGATAATCAATCCTATAGATATATGTATCCCTAGGGATATATTAAAAAAAAAAATACTAGTATTGCTTTTACTTGAGAAAACGCAACATTAGGTCCACCTTTTGATAATTAAAAAGAAATAAATGTATACCTAATGTTGTGTTGCATTCTATAATGTTGTGTTTCTTTTGAAAAATGAGATAAAAATTTCTTTTTTAAAAAAAAAAGAAAAAACCCAAAAGTGGTCACATTTTTCAGAGAAAGCGTGATTAAACGACATTACTTTTCCCTAATTCTGTAGTAGTGCCTACATATGAAACACCAGATGATATGACTGTAATATCCTAAATTAGCTTCTTTGGGTTTTGATTTGATGGATGGGTTGGAAAAAATTATTGAATGGACAACTTTACAATTATTTTGTTTAGATTGTTTTTAGAAACTTTATAAAATATTTAATAAAACATAATTTTAATATGATATAGAATGCAATGTATTCATTATTATGATTTACCGAAGATCCAAGTGCACATGAGGAAGACATGTTAGAGGAAAAGGTAATAGCGCACAGGCAATTGGTTCAATTAATATTGACTTAAGGTTCCATATATCTTTTGTTGTTGTGTAGAGTGTTGAAGGAAGAGCTAAAAAGTATAGTACATCAGAGCATGTTCAAATAGTTACTTCATTAGCTCATTCAGAACCAGCAAGCTCAACCAAGGTTAGCCTTACGGTCTCACTATCCACTCATATTGTCTTTATTCATATACTATATTGGTGAAACTTGCATATTATAATTTATTTCTTAACAGGATGTTAAAGGTTCTCCATCAACTGATTCAAAATTAGCAACTTGATGCCTGGCATCAGAATTACTTCTCCAACAATACCACATGTAAGCTTTCTGATGCATATCTTGACACTTATAAAACTGTATGAGTCTTATATAAAGTATGATTCATGATTTTGACTGAGATCTCTGAAATGGAAATTAGTTTGAAGATGAGTTAAAAGGACTTGTCCTAGAAGAACGAAAAAGGTTATTGGAGGTTAGGACTTATGTGTTGGTTTTCAAATCCAATTTTTATGTTTAGGTTCAAAGTCAAATCAAGTTCAACCCAAGGAAGTCAGATGTTGAAGACTTGAAAGATGATGATCTCATTAGTGTGCTTAAATTTATGGAGGATGTTTATGGCGGTAAATTGCCAATATTATCTGTTCCTACTGCCAAAGATGAGCTAGTTGCAAAAGCCCTTGCTGACTTGGAAGACTCATTGAAGATGCCCCTTAAGGACATTGCAACCTCAGAGGCCAATAGGCTTCGCCTGCAAACAGCTCTCAACTTCTTGTCTCACATTTCCTTGGAAGAAGGAGCGGTATCTCATGGGGTTATGGCTATAATAAAGTCTATGTACAAAGATTTGCCTCACATTCTTTCTTCTTTTAAGCAAGCACATGCTGCTATCAATAAATTTGCAGTGCCTGAAGAAAGAGATAAAAGCATTAAGTACGAGCTAAGTCAGCGAAAGGAGGTTGCTATTTCTCTTGTTTCCAAAATGTCAGAAGCTCAAGAGAAGGAAGCTAGGCTAAAGGAGCAGATCTCTAGGTTGGAGAAAGAAAGAAAAGATTGTGGGGATGAATTGTTGTCTCTTCAAGATCAAAAGAGGAAATATATTGCAGAAACAGTAGAGTTCAAGCAGGAGATTGAGACTGTAAAGAAAGAAAAGTCAGAGATGGTGGAAGATCAAAGACATGCTCAACAGCAGCTGTTTCAGGTTGATCAAAAATAGTCAGTCCTAGCTAGCCAGTTTGAGAACAACATTGCTAATAGAAAGACTGAATAAAGTTTTGAGAGGCTTTAACACAGTTACTGAACTATTTATTTGTGGCACAACAACTTGTTAAAAAAGTTTTGTGTAATCCAATTGATAGCTTATTAATTATGCTATCTCCTTGAACTTAATTTCAGTTCTTAATTACTTGGATGTGTGGTATTTAGTGTTTGGAAGACAGTTAATGTTTCTGTTTCTGCAAGAATTGTTCGTATGTTTTGAAAGCTTTGTTTATATGAGAATCAGTCTTATGATTTAATCCTTATATGGAAAAATTGATGGAGGTCGATGGTGTAAGCTTGGGAAAGGCATAAATCTTACCTCGAATACGAATTAATGACATAAGTTATATGTATGTGAAATAAATTTATAAACTTACTACTTGAATGAAAATACAATATCAAGGTTATTCATATATAATGTTATCGAAATTCCAATGAGGTAAAAGGAATAGAAGGGATAATAAGCCTTGAGTTCTATGGCTATAGAGTCCTAACTCCACCATCTGCAATATTAGGATTTTCCTCTGTTTTATGCATTGTCTTAACTTTACCAGAGTTGCCAAGCAGCTTGAAGAGAAAAGCAATGACACAGATGGCATATAATGAAAGATGTGAGAAAATTAAAGAATTGTATGTTTGTCCCAGTTACGGAAAAAAATTTGGGAGGGACCAAGGTAAAATAATGTGTACTGAATTCTTTGATGAAATTATTATTGCACCAGCATTAGAGAGCTACTGTATAGATTAGGAGAAAATTTATGGTGACCTTTACCGGCAAAAACTTCCTATTATGAGAAGTTTAAGTTGGAGGGATCCATAAATACAACAATAAGGATCTGATGCAAAGATCACAGGTTCTTTCTTTGTGGGGTTCATGAAGGCTGTAAGGTTATAATCCCTGATGCTTTTCAGACCGGATGAAGGTGCAAATTTAGGAACAAATTGTTTCACGTGCATGGATCATGTTTTTGGGACAAAAGTACTATGAAGCATCATCAGAGGTCCCACCCTTTCTCTCTACTTGTCGAGAACTTTGATTTTGTTTGCAATATTTACATGATATAGTTTTAAAACATATATATTTATTGTAATTTAAATTTTGTAAGGGGGCAGTCATTAATTTAAGGTAAGTAATCATTAAATAATTAGAAGAACGTAACAAAGAACGACTTATATGTGAAACTTTATGCAGCCAAACTTGCAAATGAAATATCCTTAATTGGTATTTGAACATTATGAAGTGGGTGACACGAACATAGATATGACAAAAAGGGTTATGGCATCTATTGAAGTTTGGGAATATCAACACCGTGTTGTCTCTCTATTCATACTGCTATATAACATAAAATCTAGACCATCCATATAAAGGACATAGATTTGCCTAACATTCTGTCTTCATTCAAGCAAGCATCAACTTAAACTCTAAAAGCATATCCACCAAGCCGAGCCGCATATGCTATGTATCTTTCGGCTACTGACTCAGTTCACTGTTCATAACAGTGACTCGCCTCGAAGGAATACAAGTGTCATTGGCCTCGTGAGAGCCGCACATGGCTGATTGTTCAGGGACTCGTCTAAACAAGATGATCACAATTAGCCTGCTCATTGTAATCATCCGTTCAATCTCAACGTTCCAACCATTTCTTAAAAAAAAAAGCAGAACGTTGAGCCATTCATTGTTTGGGTCATTAATGCTTTGCATCAGAACTGAAGGTGTGGTCGCTTACTGAATCTCCTTATCCAGCTAATAGCATTGATAAGAAAGCATTGTTTCAGAGGGAAATTCAAAATTCAAACAACAAAAAGCCTCCGACATCAAATATAAATAATCTCTCTTTCTCCAACTCCCACATCAGATGACAGATATAAATAGGCATTGTTTTGGAGGGATATTGAAAATTCAAACAATAGAAAGCATCCCACATCAGGTATAAAGATTTCCAGAACACTCGTCCTTATCTCCAAACCCAACCCAAAGTCACCCCCAAAACTTATCCATGGCATCATCACTAACCTCGCATCTAAGGAGACCTCCTTCACCTGAGATCCAAGTGTGTCATCTCCACGGAAAGCACTTGGATTTCCTGGCCACTCATCCTCTCCATGTATCCACAGCCTCGTCTTCTTCCACGCTCAATCGTTGCCTACTTCATTTTGTCTTCGCTGGCAGGAGAAACAGAAGGCTACATTTCTGAAGCCGTTCCAAAGGTTTCAAGGCAAATGAAGGTAAGACTAACTACCCAATTCTTGGTTCTTCGTGCACTTATAAAGGGGGAACTTCCTGAGGAATAAGTTTGGAATTTGTATCTGGTGAGAGATGGCAGAGAAAGAAGCATTTTTTCCCAAAAGAGGGTTGAGATTCTGATCAGTTTGTATTATTTTTTTCCAGATTCTCTTTGTTGTTGTATGGGTTTGCTTGAAGGTGAGAGAGCCGCTGAAATAAGTTAGGAATTATTGCAAAGGAAGAGGTTGTGATTCATTTACCCTCGGATTCCTTAATACTAGTTCTGATTGGAACAGGTCTAATCTCTCTAGTAGCTGGATTCCACAATAAAAAATAAGGAGGAGTACCCTCAATCCATGAACAGAGCAGGCCATTGCTAGAACCAACGATCCGTACACAAGAAAGGCGATCAATTATGAAAAGGGTGTCAAATTCTTGGATTTTCATATCGCAGCCAAACTAAAATAAGTTGCATGGAATATCTCGTTGGATTAGAAGGGTAGGGTTTTGAAGACTTGTGTGTTGGAAGTGATCTGAGATGAAAGATATTGTTTCGATGTAATTTTTCCAATCTTTCGATACACATTGGAATCGGATTAGGGATTTTACCGGAAGCTGCTTGAGAATGCTGGCCATGATTTCTTGAGGAAGGAATGGTAGCTCCCCATGTTTTAGCATTTGCTTCATCGTACTCGACGGAGAAGAAGAAAACGCTCAGAGATAAGCATAACATAGAGTCCACATGCCATGCTCAAAGTATCGATGAGCATTATATGCTTTTCTTCTAAAACGCATAGCTTAAATTAGTGAGACAATCTCAGCTCTTAATCAAAGATCAGTCTCGACATTGATTTAGGTTTTATTTTCTCCGTGAAGCTGGCGTGTTGTTCCACATGCAGGGGCATGCCTCTCATCTACTGAAATTTCCCGCCATGGCAGCAGTAAAAGGCATCTGGGAGGGAGAATACAAAAGATGCTAGAGGAGATGCAAATAAAAAAATAAATAAATAAAGCAGCCAATTAAACACGCGAAAATTCCAGAAAAGACTCTCGAATTATCAAAAGGACACTTTGATACAACGAATTTCGGAAATGACCAGTCAGTACAATTTTCGTATAGTGACCGAATTGTTCTTTAACAAATTTAAAGGAAAAGTCGAAAATGCACTTGGTTCAATTATTTTTTATTACATAATGGCCCACCATCATGAGCACCACTGGCGGTGGGGTGCGCCACTGCCTGCTGGGGCCACCCCGCCACGTGGCTGTGTGCCACACTGCCACGTGGCATTGGGGGGTGCAAAATAAATGGAGAAAGTGGAGGGGTGGGAATCGAACCCATCCCTATGTTATATATTGCAAACAATATATATTACATGTTTCATCTGTTTTCAGAACCATTCAAGGGATTCTCAACTTCTCATAAGGGATTCCCTACTTTTGTTAAGGGATTACCAACATGTACATTACCATTTACCAATTTCCAAAATACTTTACCAAATCTTCTTTCTTGTTACCATAATCATTCAAGGGATTCCCAACTTTTGTTAAGTGATTAGCAACATGTACATTACCATTTACCGACTTCCAAAATACAAATACCAAATATATGTTCCTGCTACTAGAATCGCTCAATGGAATCCCAAATTCTCATAAGGTATTACCAACGTTTTTCAAGGGATTGCCAACATGAATATAACCAATTCCCAACTTCCAAAATACAAATACCAAATATATGTGCCTGCTACCAGAATCGCTCAAGGGAGTCCCAAATTCTCATAAGGTATTACCAACTTACCAACACGAATATAACCAATTACCAACTTCCAAAATACAAATACAAATACCAATTACCAACTTGCAAGGGGATTCCCATAATACCTTATGAGAACTTGGTATTTGTATTTGTATTTTGGAACTTGGTAATTGGTTATATTCGTGTTTGTAATCCCTTGACAAAAGTTGGTAATACCTTATGAAAATTTGGGATTACCTTAAGCGATTCTGGTAGTAGGCACATATATTTGGTATTTGTATTTTGGAAGTTGGTAAATGGTAATGTACATGTTGGAAATCCCTTAACAAAAGTTGGGAATCCCTTGAACGTTTCTGGTAACAAGTAGGAAGATTTGGTGAAGTATTTTGGAAGTTGGTAAATGGTAATGTACATCTTGGTAATCCCTTAATGAAAGTTGGGCCCCACCGCCGATGGTGCTGGTGGTGTGGGCCATTATGTAAAAAAAATAATTGAACCAGGGGTATTTTCGACTTTTCTTTTAAATTTGTTAAAGGACAATTTAGTCACTGTACGAAATTGTACTGACTGGTCATTTCCGAAATTCGCTGTATCAAAGTGTCCTTTTAGTAATTTGAGAGTCTTTTTCTGGAATTTTCCCATTAAACACACACTGACACACACATGCAATGCATCACGTTTTACATTTTTTTTTCATTTTATGTTGCGTTATATTTCTTCACATTTTTCTTCGTATGTTTTCATCTTCCCCTTCCTAATCTACTCTCTGCATTGTTGTTTTGAACTTGGAACCTGCGCATCATTATTAGTATCACCCTCTCACAAAAAAGAACAAAATGCCTTATCTTTACGAATCTAAATTAAAGCCAAAAATAGCTATTTGCTGGAACTCATTTGCATCTCCTCTAACATTTTTTTTCATTCTCCTTGCCTTTTGGTGCTGCATCCCGCCAAAATTTTAGTGGATAAAAATCATGCCCCTTTATGCGGAACAACACGCCAAGTTTCATGGAAAAAATAAAAGCTAAACCAACGGCCAAGATTGACCCTTGATTAGGGCTGAGATTGTCCACTAATCTAAGCTGTGCATTTTAGAAGAAAAGCATATAATGCTCATTGATACTATGAGCATGTCATGTGGACTCACAAAACATAAGTTTGCCTTTTCTCTTTTATTTTTCTGTGAAAGAAACAAAGCTAGCCTTTTTGAATTGCTTCTTTTGTTATATATTTAAGGGTGAAGAGTAAAAAAAGATCATATACTTATGTTTAAGGTGTATCTAACACTTTGTATTTTTTAGGGCTCAAAATTATCCATAAACTTTTAAATTCGGGTCAATAATGACTCTTTCGTCAAACTGGCTGACAAATCTCTGATTTGTAATGCTTTTATATGCCTAATTTGAGGCAATTAACATGATTAAGATGCAATTTTGGTCTCATAATGTCTAATTGAATATCCCGAACTCTCAAGGGAAATGAGTGTAAAATTAGGAGTAATTAGCCATAATTGTAGATTAATTATACTAATTAATTTATAGGGCTATTTGATCTTGGTTTTATCTTATTTTCACTTGTAGGGTCGCTCAGGACTAAAAGATCGGACCCGGGATGAAGAAAAAGGCCAAACAAAGAGGCAGAACTGAAGGAGAAAATACCCCAGGAGGTAGAGAACAAAGCAGCTCGCCGTGGCCTCGCCACGGCGAGAAGGCCCCCAAAGTTCCAGAACCTACAGCACCTCGCCGCGGCGAGCGGACATTCTGCAGAAAATTCAGTTCATGAATTTCAGGCCCAATCCAGATCTAACTCATTACCCACTTACTTGACCCGACTTGGAGGACATAAAACACGAAACTTAGACCCCATTAGGGCAGATTTGGTTCACATTTCACATCCCCAAGCCCTAGCTCTCTCTTCTCCATCTCCATCTTCATCTTCTTCACCTTCTCCTTCCTTCCATCCATGGCTTCCACACCTTCCTCTCTTGTTGTTGGTTCCTCCATGGAGAGTAGCAGCTAGGCTCCACTATTCTTGGTGGTGGGAGCCAAGGGATGAGCTTAAAGCTTGAATAGGGGAGTTTTTCTAGTTCTAATCCTTATTCCATTTGTTGTATTTATGCTTTTCTCGAATTTGTCAAGTTGCATTTATGGCATTTGGTGGAATGTATTAATTGTATTTGGTTGAAGTGCATTTATGGCACCTGGTTGAGTACATTTATGTCATTAGGGTTAGAAACTATGTCTATGTTATTTCCTTCTTGTATCATGCTTGACATTGCTACTTATTAACTTTGAGTTTAATGAAATTTATGGGTTCATAGTTTTGTTATTCTCTTTGTGAAAATTACGTGCTAATGCAAGGTGGCTTGGTTAGTGGATTAAGAGTGTTAAGCTATTTGCTTGAGGGAGATGGCATAAGAACTAATTGGTTGTGTTGAGACATTGGGCAAATACTCTTTAGGTCCTAATTTATTGTATGGGTGGCCATCAATGGATTGGGGTTTAGAGAGAAACTTAGAGCAATTATAGGGTGGCTCAAATTGTGGATTTAAAGTCTTGCATAATCAATTATTTCTTGATTTGGAACTTAATCAACTTGGGTTAAATTAAGTAATGTGCGGGGTTCCGGCATTAATTAAGTTAACCTAAGTCTAGCCTAGAGGGGTTCCTCTAGGGCTCTTTAGAAATCAATTAAACTCCCTAAAAAATCTTTAGAAGCAATGATTCCCAAATCTCTCATTCATCAAGAATGATCTTTATCCTATTTTCATCCAAATCTCACTTTTAATTTCCACCTTTTACTTTACCTTTTGCACATACCAAACTTCACACTAAAACCAAACAAAAATGCTTTTTACTCGCCTTTTCAAGTTTACATATTAGCTATTAGGAATCATATTACACTAGGCTCCTTGAGATCGACACCCAGGGTTAGCTTCCACTATCCCCTCGGGTTTAATTTCTTGGAGAGCGGACTTGAGGCGGCACTGCTCTGATATAACCCCAACGGTTAGGTGCTCTTCAAGTGGCGCCGTTGCCGAGGAGCCAAGTAATTGGTTCCCTAGTAGCCGGTTGTCAAACTTGCTTTGGCCGGGTCTAGCTTCTAGTTGCATCTTAGTTTATCTTTCATCTTTGCATATCATATTTTGAAATACCTCTGACAACTAGTATAGCTGCTTACTCTTTGCATTTTTCTTGGCTCATTGACTTACTCTTGTGCTTGGTTGCTTTAGTGGTAGTTTTATTGCACTAATTGTGAATGCTTTCCTTTGCTGGATATTGAGTGCATGAATCTATCCCCCAAGTCACACCTTTTGTTGCTTGACACTTACTTGTGCATAACACGCGTGCTCTGACTGATTTGCACTTGCTTGAAGTAGTCTATCACATTTTCATTCAACTTGTGCGAGTTTCTGAAAAATTCTGCAGGTTGCCTTTTGTTCAGTGGCAGAATCAGCCACTCCTCGCCTTGCACTCGCCCCACGGTGAGCTACTTTCTGATTCCTTGCCGTCACCTCGCCGCGGCAAAGGGACGGCGAGCCACCTGAGTTAGCCCCTGTTTTTGCTGACTTTTGCTATTCTCTGATCATTCTTGCTGCATATACACACCATACTCACACCATATTCATACATATTCACTACATACACACTTCATACACTACCATACATCACATACCATCCACTCTCACTTGACTTTTGTACATTCTAAGTCTTGGTTGCTGCTGATAGTTCACTTGTTGTCTGTGCCTTGTGTGACTCAACTTTGACTTGTTTTTTATTTCTTCTACTTGTTATATCTCATTGTGCATGCCTAGAGGGAGAGGTAGAAGGAGAAGAGGATCAAACCTTCCATCCTTAAACCTTGGGATTGAGCCACACCTTAACCAACTTAGGAGAGCCAATCAAGGTGGTCCCTCTAGCCCTATATTGGAGGAGTGTTCTTCTAGGGAGTCTAGCAGTTTCTCTCATTCAGACACTGAAAACTCTATACATATAGAAATACCTCTAGACATCCCACCCATGGCCCACATACCACCACCCAATGCCCACAATGGTCCAAATGGAAACAATGGTGAGGCCGAGGGAGTAGGAAATAATGAAAACCCTAGGAGGCGCAGTATTAGGGAAGTTACCTCGAGTGGTGTCACATACGACCCATTCCAAACTGCATATCATGCTCTAAATGCTGATTTTGAAATTAAAGGACCACTAATTGCAGCGTTGCCTCATTTTGCAGGATTAGAAGGGGAGGATCCATATGGCCATCTATATGGGGTCTACCTTGCTTGCACAAGCATGAAACTAACTGGAGCAAATATTGATGATGTGCAGGTGAAAGTCTTTCACTTGTCACTGGATGGAAAAGCTAAGGAATGGTTTAGACTCCTACCAAGACATGATGAGAATGCCCTTAATTCTTAGGCAAATTTGAGGAGGGCATTTCTGGAGCATTACTTCCCAGATGTTAAGATTGGGGATTTGAAGAAGGACATTTATTCCATCAGACAAGATCCTTCTGAAAGCTTTTATGAGTATTGGTGCCATTTCCAAGAGTTATTAGCCAAGTGTCCCCACCACCAGATCATTGATGAACAGTTGATTCAATACTTCCACAAGGGGCTCTTACCTAATGAGAGAGGCATTATGGATGCTAGTGCCGGTGGTTCTTTGGAAGACTTACCCGCCGCGGAGGCTTGGGCTATGATTAAGCTTAGAGCCAAAAACACCCAACAATACAACAGAAGAGGTTCCAAAGGGGTGTTTGAGTTGATCTCCAACCCACAACAAATAAGGAGAATGGATTCCTTAGAGGCCAAGGTGGATACTTTGAGTTCCCAACTTACTTCTCAGATTGCCTTCATTACTTCAGAGTTGAGGAACCTTAGCATGCAACAGTGTGCTCCCACTTCCTCTACCTCCAAGGCCTTAGTTGCGCCAAGTTGTGAGCATTGTGGTTCAGTGATGCATATCAGTAGCCTTTGTCCTAATGAGCCAGCGGATGTCAATGCTATGTACCAGGGGAGGTCCAACTCTAATCCCAACCAAAAATGGGATCCCCACAGCAACACTTATAATGAAGGGTGGAGGTCACACCCTAACTTTCGGTAGAGAGACAACAACAATAATTCCATGACCAATTACAAGGGCCAATCTTCTTCTTCCCTAAGGTCCTTAGTTCCCCAAGATTCACCCAGAGGGGATGATTCATGTGATAGAATTCTCAAGAGTATACAAAGGATGCATGAGGATATGAATGCTTGTAATGATGCGAGGTTTGCATCTCTTGAGTCTAAAATGGAGCAATGGGAGACTAGAACCACAAATCTTCAATCCTTTGTGACCCAATTGTCGGATGGTTTGAGCGACAAGCAAGCAAGAACAAGTGGAGCTTCCAACACTGTGATAAACCCAAAGTCCCTTAATGCCATCACCTTGAGAAGTGGCAAGAAAGTCAAGTTCCAAGGCTTTGAGGGTGATGAGTCCGATGTTGATGAAGAAATTGTTTGTGATAGACCACCTTTGGGTATGGGAGAGTGTTCCAACTCCAAGACCATTGAGGAGAGCTCCTTGTCTATGCCGACCCCTTTGATCCAAAGTGAAAGCAATGAAGAGAGAAAGCTCCTAGTTAACCCACCTTCCACAAGAAGAAAGAGAGGAGTTCGCTTTGAAACACAAGATTCAACCAATCAAGAGCCACAAGAAAAAGGTAAAGAGGTAAAAGTTTCTGACCTTCCTTTTCCTCATTCATATTTGGCTAAGAAAAGGGTTTCTGATGATAAATGTGATAAAGAAATGTTTGATATGTTTAGCAAAGTCGAAGTGAACTTACCTCTCCTTGATTTGATAAAGAAAATGCCCAAGTCGGCAAAATTTTTAAACGATTTGTGCACCAACAAGAGGAAATACAAGCATAGTGAAAGAATCCAACTGGGGTCTAATGTTAGTGCTTTGTTTAAACCACAATTACCTTTAAAATGCAAAGACCTGAGTTCTTACACTATCCCTTGTATTATAGGCAAGACCACCATTTCAAATGCTTTACTAGATCTTGGTGCCGCGATAAATGTCATGCCTTCCTCTATTTTTGAGTCTTTAGGTACCCAATCCATTCGGGACACAAGTGTGGTTCTCCAACTTGCGGACCGAACAATTAGGTATCCAAAGGGCATTTTGGAAGATATTTTGGTGCAAGTAAAATGCCTTGTTTTTCCGGTCGATTTCTATGTCCTAGACATGACTAGCAACAACCCTAGTGATAGTATTTTGATTCTTGGCAGACCTTTTCTTAGATCGGCCAAAACCATCATTGATATGAAACAAGGTACAATCACTATGGGAACTGGTGACCAAGAGGTCAAATTTCTGTTTTCTGAGACCATGCGCAATGCTAGTGATGATTGTACTTATTTAGGCATTAGTGCAATTTCTTGTGTGGATGATGAGATTGATGAGCTTTGTGATTCTATATGGTTTGATTCGATTGAGCATGTTGAGCCAACCCCCATCATTTCTCCCTCCCATACATCTTTATGTTGTGCATGTGTTGGTGATGTGAAATGTGTTGATTGCATTGAGATTGATGATTATCTTTCCACCTCACATGATTTGGATGAGTTTACATGCTTAGTTGATACTTTGTCTACTCACCCCACACCCAATGGTCTTGGGAAAGTTTCTTCTGATTGTGATGCAGGTTCTGCTGACCCCATAGACACTATTATGCAAGCTACACCAGTAGCTTTGTCTATGGAGGATCCTTGCTCACCCTTGGGAAGTGGAGAAGTTACTGCATGTGCAGATGCACCCATATCTCCTTCCCCACTTTGTGATGACACAATTTTGCCACTTGCTGCACTTGAGCTTCATGACTTGGTACCGTCTGTGGTAAAACCCCCAATTGTGGATCTTAAACCCTTACCTCCTAACTTGAAATATGCATTTCTTGCTGATTCTGATAAATTGCCTGTCATTATTTCAAGTGCTTTGTCTGATATGGAGGAGGGTAGACTTGTTTCTCTTCTTAGGTCTTACAGGGGTGCTATTGGGTGGTCTCTTGCTGACATTCCAGGGATCAATCCCTCGGTCTGTACACATAGAATCCTCTTGGAGGCGGGTTCTAAGCCTATTCGGCAACCACAGAGGAGACTGAATCCTCTCATTCTTGATGTTGTGAGGAAAGAAATAGCTAAGCTCCTGAGTGCTAGGATCATTTATCCCATTTCTGATAGCGAGTGGGTGTCACCGGTACAAGTAGTACCGAAGAAGAGTGGAATTACCGTTGTCCGGAGTGACAACGATGAGCTTATTCCCACCAGAGTCCAGAATTCTTGGAGAGTATGTATAGATTATAGAAAGCTTAATTCCTCGACTAGAAAGGACCACTTTCCTCTGCCTTTTATTGATCAAATGCTTGAGAGAATTTCTGGCAAGTCTCACTACTGCTTTCTTGATGGTTTCTCAGGGTACTTCCAAGTACCAATTGCACTGGAGGACTAAGAAAAAACCACCTTCACATGTCCTTTTGGTACCTTTGCTTATCGTAGGATGCCTTTTGGACTTTGTAATGCTCCCGGTACTTTTCAAAGATGCATGATGTCTATTTTTAGTGATTTGTTGGAGCATAACATGGAGGTGTTTATGGATGATTTCACTGTTTATGGTTCTAGCTTTGATGAATACCTTTCTAGTTTAGAACTTGTTTTGAAAAGATGTTTGGAAAAGAACTTGGTTTTGAACTATGAGAAGTGTCATTTCATGGTGGATAGTGGCATTGTCTTAGGTCACTTGATCTCCCAAAAGGGGATTGAGGTTGACAAAGCTAAAATTGAAGCTATTGCATCTTTGCCTTATCCTACCAATTTGAAAGAAGTTAGATCATTTCTTGGGCATGCGGGGTTTTATAGGTGTTTCATTGCTAATTTTTCCAAAATTGCCTTACCCCTTTCGTCTTTGCTTAAAAAGGACTCTGATTTTGTGTTTGATGATAAATGCAAGCATGCCTTTGACACATTGAAAATTTCCCTGATTTCTCCTCCCATTATTAGTGCACCTAATTGGCAATTGCCCTTTGAACTTTCATGTGATGCATCTAATTCTGCTGTAGGAGCCATGCTTGGTCAGAGAGTTGACAAGGTCCCTAGGGTCATTGCATATGCATTTAGTACGCTTGATTCCGCACAAGTTAATTACACCACTACTGAGAAAGAGTTGTTTGCTGTGATTTTTGCACTTGACAAGTTTAGACAATATTTGATAAACTCTTCTGTGGTAGTATACACTGACCATGCAGCTGTGCGGTACTTGTTTCAAAAGCCCCAGTCTAAGGCTAGAGTGCTGAGATGGGCTCTTCTAATGCAAGAATTCGATGTAAGAATCAAGGATCGGGCCGGAGCTGAGAATCATGTGGCTGATCATTTGAGCCGCTTGCCTCCCGACACAAGGGGAGTTGATTCCTCTGATCTTTGCATTGATTCTTTTCCTGGCTCTGCTTTATTTACCTTGGCCACTGTTGAGCCTTGGTATTCTCATATTGTGAACTACCTAACTGCTGATGTGGTTCCCTCTTCCTTGTCTCATTTCCAGGTCAACAAATTAAAGAGGGAGGCCAAATATTACATCTGGGATCCACCCACCCTGTGGCGCATTTGTAGTGACCAGATCATCCGCCGTTGTGTGCCAAACGATGAGATTCACTCTATCCTTACTCATGCTCATTTCTTATCTTGTGGTGGCCATTTCAGTGCTAAAAAGACTGTTAGGAGAGTGTTAGAGTGTGGATTTTACTGGCCTACTTTGTTTAGAGACGCATTTAATTATTGTAAGTCTTGTGAGAAATGTCAACAGTTTGGGAGTTGGGGTAAGATGCATGAAATGCCTATGAGGCCCATGCACTTTTGTGAGGTTTTTGATGTGTGGGGCATCGATTTTATGGGACCCTTCCCCCTTCCTGTGGATTTACTTACATTTTGCTTGCAGTAGATTATGTGTCTAGATGGGTTGAGGCAATCCCAACTAGGAAAGATGATGCCGCTACTGTTTCTAGATTTTTACGTTCTCATATCTTCTGCAGGTACGGCATTCCTAGAGCTATCATCAGCGATCAGGGTATACATTTCTGCAACCGGATCATCCAGTCCCTTTTTGCCAAGTATGGAGTCACTCACAAAGTTGCTACACCCTACCATCCCCAAACCAATGGGCTAGCTGAAGATTTAAACAGGGAGGGGAAGCGTATTCTTGAAAAGATAGTGAAGCCATCTCGCAAAGACTGGAGTGATCGCCTGGAAGAAGCTCTTTGGGCATATAGGACGGCCTACAAGACACCTATTGGGATATCACCCTTTAGAGTTGTCTATGGGAAGTCTTGCCACCTACCTATGGAGTTGGAGCATAAATCATATTGGGCTATCAAAGCCTGCAATGCCGATTTGGAGTCTTCCTTGACCAATTGGATGATGCAACTCCAAGAGCTTGAAGAATTATGGTTGCACGCCTATGAGAATGGGCTAATCTACAAGGATCGGTTGAAGATGATGCATGATAAGCACATCATGAAGAAAAACTTCAAAGAAGGGGACAAGGTGATGATGTTTAAAGCGAGACTCAAGATCCTACCGGGAAAATTCAAGTCCAGGTGGGAGGGTCCATATCAAGTTGTTCAAGCCTACCCCCTATGGTGCATTTGAGCTCCTAGATGGCGCTACCGTCTCAAAATTCAAATCAATGGTCATTTTCTCAAGCACTATCACGAGCCATCTCAACCACCTTAATAATGAGGTTGTTCCTTTCCTCTTTACTTGCTCCTTTGCTTTATAATTGACATATGTTTTTTTGAGCTAAGTGTGAGGGAGGGAACTTACCAGTAGGAAAAAGTAGTTGTAGTCACTTTTCAATTCTTAGAATTAGTAATAAAAACTTCTTGCTCACCACACTTGATTTCCACATGCTTTGAAAATTTCATTGGTTTAACATTTTGACTCACTCTTGCCTCTCCCTATTTTTCTTTTGGTGATTGATGATGTGTTGTGCTTCAATCTTGAATTAGACTTCACAACTTTCCACTTCACCCAAGAGTTGAGTTGAATTGATATTTCCATATTTTTGCTACATTGAGGACAATGTAGGAATTAAGTGTGGGGGAGGGATGTGTTTTGTGATGAGTGAAGTGGATTAAAAACTATTACATCTTGGTTATGTTTCTAGCTTCAAATGGTTGAAAAAAATTGAAAATTTTAACTTTTCCTCATTTCCACTTTTGTTCCTCTTCGAACTTGACATGATAATTTTGGAATTGCTTTGGCAATTATGGGAATTACTGCATGCTTTTGAATACGTTGTTGATGCTATTGATGAATCTTCTTGATCAGCACAATGCTTATTGGAATTGATGCTTTATGGTTGAATCTTGGATGTAGTTGATCTTTGTTTATGAGTTTAGAAGAATTAGCCATGTGGTGAGGTTTATTTGAGCCCAATTGTTTATTCTTGTGTGACAATCCACTTGTTGCCATTCTCTAGAACTTGTTTGCATTCTTGGTCAAAACTTGTTGCACTTAGTGTAATGAAGCATGACAAAGGCATTCATTTTATTCCCTCACATCCCAAACACAAACCACAAACTCTCTTTCCATTTGCCACCCCATTTGAGCCATTCGCTTGATGTTTTACATAAATTGCCAATATGTGTAAAGTTGCATCATTGCTTGAATTATATGAAAAATGCCACTGCTTGATTGTATATAAGCATGCCATGTATAGAGAAAAACAAAAATACAAAAAGAAGAAAGAGTGAAAAGAAAAAGAAAATGTGAAAAATCAAAAAGTTGCAAAAAGCGAAAAAAATAAGGCATGTGTGGTTTTAGCAAGTTGCAATTTGGTGCTTTGAGTTGAATTAGGCATTTAAGCATGAACAACATCATGTTTCTTTCATTTCACCGTACCATGAAACCCATTCCATCATCACAACCCCAAAAGACCTTTTGATGCACTACACTTCTTGCTTTTAAGTGAAGATCTTAGAATTCTTACAAGCCTATGGTAGAGTATGCTTCTAAGTGGATCTTGAGAGTAGAAAATGAACCCAAAATGGTGAGAAGAGCGAAACACTTATCCTTGAGTGACCTTCTCCTTTGCTCATCCACATTACATCAATTGCATTCATGGTTAGCCCTTTAGCATCATTCCATCCCTCATTTCTTGTTGGTTAGGGGGTTCTCGATTTGCATTAGCTTATATTCAATTAGCATGCTGAAGTTCTCATCTGTGCCTCAATTACCATTGAGCTTAAGCTTTAAAATTTGTCTTTGTCCTGGAGTACAAAGGTTCAAGTGTGGGGGAGTTGACAAATCTCTGATTTGTAATGCTTTTATATGCCTAATTTGAGGTAATTAACATGATTAAGATACAATTTTGGTCTCGTAATGTCTAATTGAATATCCCGAACTCTTAAGGGAAATAAGTGTAAAATTAGGAGTAATTATCCATAATTGTAGATTAATTATATTAATTAATTTATAGGGCTATTTGATCTTGGTTTTATCTTATTTTCAATTGTAAGGTCGCTCAAGACTAAAATATCGGACCCGGGATGAAGAAAAAGGCCAAACAAAGAGGCAGAACTGAAGGCACCTCGCCGCCGCTTCACCGCGGCGAGACGGACGGCGAGAAAGTACCCCAGGAGGCAGAGAACAAAGCAGCTCGCCGTGGCCTCGCCGCGGCGAGCCCACGGCGAGAAGACCCCCAAAGTTCCAGAAGCTACAGCACCTCACCGCGGCGAGCGGACGTTCTGCAGAAAATTCAGTTCACGAATTTCAGGCCCAATCCGGATCTAACTCATTACCCACTCACTTGACCCGACTTGGGGGACATAAAACACGATACTTAGACCCCATTAGGGAAGATTTGGTTCACATTTCACATCCCCAAGCCCTAGCTCTCTCTTCTCCATCTCCATCTTCATCTTCTTCACCTTCTCCTTCCTTCCATCCATGGCTTCCACACCTTCCTCTCTTGTTGCTTGGTTAGTGGATTAAGAGTGTTAAGCTATTTGCTTGAGGGAGATGGCATAAGAACTAATTGGTTGTGTTGAGACATTGGGCAAATACTCTTTAGGTCCTAATTTATTGTTTGGGTGGCCATCAATGGATTGGGGTTTAGAGAGAAACTTAGATCAATTATAGGGTGGCTCAAATTGTGGATTTAAAGTCTTGCATAATCAATTATTTCTTGATTTGGAACTTAATCAACTTGGGTTAAATTAAGTAATGTGCGGGGTTCCGGCATTAATTAAGTTAACCTAAGTCTAGCATAGAGGGGTTCCTCTAGGGCTCTTTAGAAATCAATTAAACTCCCTAAAAAATCTTTAGAAGCAATGATTCCCAAATCTCTCATTCATCAAGAATGATCTTTATCCCATTTTCATCCAAATCTCACTTTTAATTTCCACCTTTTACTTTACCTTTTGCACATACCAAACTTCACACTAAAACCAAACAAAAATGCTTTTTACCCGCCTTTTCAAGTTTTCATATTAGCTATTAGGAATCATATTACACTAGGCTCCTTGAGATCGACACCCAGATTAGCTTCCACTATTCCCTCGGGTTTAATTTCTTGGAGAGCGAACTCGAGGTGGCACTGTTCTAACATAACCACAACGGTTAGGTGCTCTTCACTGGCCCAACAAACATTTCCAATTTGGGCAAATAATGACTCCTCCATCAAATTTGACGGATGAGTCATTATTGGCTTGAATTTGAAACTTCTGTTGAACCAGTTTGATGGAAAAGTATTAACCCGAATTTGAAAGTTGATGGACAATTTTGAGCCAAAAAAATTACTAGGTGCCAGATGCACTTTGCACATAAGTACAGGGTCATTTCTGAACAAGCCTTGAAAAAAGTATGATCCACATTAAAAGACTGAGTGTGGTCATTGGCACTAAACAAACTGTTATAGTGAGCAACCTAGATATCCCAGCACAAATATCCAAAAAAAATAGACCACGAGATTTTTTGGGTTCAGGGCATCCCAGCATCATTAGTGAGGTTCCATCCAATCCATTCCACCCTTTCCAAGGTGAAAAAAGCCTCCTACTTGCCCGGATAGAGCACAGATTTCCAGTACTCCTTCACCTTGGGACAGTCACGAAGTAGGTGAAGGACATCTTCCTCATGATCGCAACCAAAGGGGCAATTCGCCATCAATTCTAAGCCTCTATCTCGTCTTAGTTAGGCCGTGTGAGTTCTTCCATGGGTTGCCAACCACAAAAAGAACTTAATCTTTTCTGGAACTCTCCATCGCCACAGGATCTTCCATATGTTGTCATCATTCGGCCTAGTACCTTTAAATAGAAAAGAATAGGTAGAGCTCATAGAAAAACAACCATTAGACATTGGTTTCTAATTAAACATATCCTCTCCTCTCTCCTCATAGGGTGGGTATGCCGTAACAATTCGGTCAATGATATGAGTTGAGAGCCTTATACTCATTTTCCCCCTATCCCATTCACCGTTCCCCCTCTTATAATTAGCAACACATTCATTACAATCGACCAATCTCTCCCTACCAGGGATAAAATTAATAAGGGGAACATTCATCTCTGACCAATTATCCATCCAAAAAGAAGAGGATCTCCCATTGCCCACTTTTCGACCAACCCCTACCTTAAAAGTCTTCCAAACTTCACAAATGCCATTCCAAGTTAAGGAAGCAACTTTTTGCTTGTTAACTGATGGCATTTCTTGATCACCACATTGGTATTTCGAACGAAGAATTTGAACCCATAAGGCATCCTTCCTATTGATAAGCCCCCAACAAAGTTTCATGATGAAGGCCTTGTTTTGTTTCCTGAGATCCTTGATTCCCAAACCTCCATTTTTCTTTTCCTGGATCACCTGCTCCCATGAAAGAAGGTGAAGCTTGCACTCACTTTCATTCTCACCCCATAAGAAGCTTCTACTATTCTTCTCCAATTCTCTTACCAGACACTTTGGGAGAAGCATAGTTTGCATGTAGTACGTAGGCAAAGCAGCTAAGACTGCTTTAATCAAAGTTGTTCTGCCCGCCAAGTTCAAGCATCCTCATTTCCATCCTGACATTCTCTGCTTGGTCTTCTCCAGGATGGGACCAAACGTCACATATGAGGCTTTTTTGTGGAGAAGACGAATCCCTAAATATTTACCTAAATCACTAGTTAAACCTACTCCCATCATAGTACTCAATTCAAGAGTTCTAGATACATGAACGTTTCTAGAGAAACAAACCTTC
Source organism: Mimosa bimucronata (assembly GCA_037074515.1). Lineage (NCBI taxonomy): Eukaryota > Viridiplantae > Streptophyta > Magnoliopsida > Fabales > Fabaceae > Mimosa > Mimosa bimucronata. Next base: position 8,580,075 of record CM073443.1, on the reverse strand, counting down.
GTCTTCTCCCTATTTACCTTTTGCCCTGATACAGAGCAGAATAGATCCATACACTCTAACATAGTTTCAACTTGAAAACTTGAAGCTTCTCCAAACAAGATAAGATCATCGGCAAAGAACAAGTGGGATAAAGGAGGCCCATCAATAGAGAGCTGGATAGGTGACCATGATCCTTCATCTATAGCATCACTAATAATGTGGTGAAGCCACTCCATGCATAGAGTAAAGATATATGACGATATAGAGTCTTCCTGTCTAAATCCCCTTGAAGGGTGAAATCCCTTTGTTGGCTCCCCATTCTAGAGCACTCGAAGCGTCGAAGTGGTAACACAAGCCATGATCAGCTCACACATCCTCCCTTTAAGATCCACTTGATGAAGAGTATCTCTAATAAATTGCCAATCCAATCTATCATAAGCTTTCTCCAAATCCAGTTTCACTGCTAACCACCCGAACTTACCCCTCTTGTTTTTCATAGAATGAATCACTTCCTGGGCTACGATAATGTTGTCACTACTTTTCCTACCCGCAATGAAGTTGCACTGATGGTTTCCAACCAACTTCCCCATAACTGCTCTGAGTCTCTTACTGATCACCTTAGTAATTACCTTATAACTCACATTGCAAAGAGAAATTGGTCTAAAATCCTTCATCTGTTCTGGATTATCCACCTTAAGAATGAGAGCAATATTAGTCTGGTTAATTGTTTCAACCAAACTCGGATTAGCCATAATATTCCTTACCAAGCTGCATGGCGATTCACCGACAACATCCCAAAACTCATGGTAGAAGAAAGCCTAAATTCCATCTGGGCCCGGGGCTTTATAGGCACCTAGATCAAGGACTGCCTGTTTGATCTCCTACTACTAAAATTAGCCGATATAGAGGAGATTTCCTCCCCCGTAAGCCATGGAAATATATTATTAGTTCTCAGCTTATCTCTGAAAGTAACATCACAGCGAAATAAATAATGATAAAAGTGGACTGCCATATTACAAAGCTCCCTTGGATTAAAAACCCAGTCACCATCATAGTTTCGCAGACCATCAATACTATTTCTCTTCTTTCTAATCACAGCAGAGGCATGGAAATACTTACTATTTTTTGTTATAATAATAAGTTTTGATTATAACTAAATATATCTTAGGCATAAAGATTGCTTAGATAAAGGTTTAAAATGACTTTGAGATAATCTAATAGAAAATCCTAAGTGTTGCCTAATCGATCAGGGATAGATTTCAAGATAAGAAAAGAAGCCTAATCGATTAGAGTCATTTCTAGGATCAAATTAAGTTATAGTCGCCTAATCGATTAGAGGCCCCTGTAATCGATCACAAAAATCAGCATAATAGATTAGAGAGCAATAATCGATTAAGAGAAATTAGAATAATCTATTAGAGAGCAGTAATAGATCAGAAAACAACTCATGTATAATCGATTAGAGAACATTAATCGATTAGAGGATATTAAGTAAGCATCAGAGAAACTATCTAATCTGAATGTAATCTGTTTGGAATCGACTGGACATGCCTAATCGATCAGGCTTCCCTGTAATTGATCAGGAAAGTATTTTTCTAATTTAATATTCAGTGATGCATGCTGTAATCTATGAGTAATCGATGTTCAATCGATTAGCAGCCTACCCCTGTGATCGATCAGAAGCTGTAATGTAAGTGGCGATAGGATTTATTCAAAATCAATGGTTAAGCCTATTTTAAGCCTTCCAAGTACAGAATTGCACAGATCTACTTATGGAAGTTAACGTTAGCACGCAATCTAATCAATAGGGCCGTTGGAACTCACCTACCACTTCCAGCGATAAATGAGGAGAGATGAGCAGAAGCAAGATAAGTACAATGGAGTTAATGCATCTCAGAATACAACCTCAACACTCCATACCAGATTAACCAACTCTCTAGACAAACAACGGCTACAATTTCACAAAGGGCAAATCTCCAAAAGAGACTATAAAAGCCACTGTGAAGAAGTTGGTTAGAGACATTGATTGCCATATTGATTATCTGTAACCATAGCATTCAGTGCTCATCAATCTTTAGAAAGCTTACTGTTCTGATACTCTTAAGTGTGTAACACAATCTGTTCAATAGTGTGAACAAGTCTTCTGTATTTATTATTAAGTGAGGATTACTCTTAAGATAGTGGGATCTTAAGAGTAGGGTGTAATCTTACAAGTTGTAAGGGGGAGTGATCAGTAAAGAGAGAAGCTTCTTGCTGTCACTTGTAAAGGCTGTCAAGAGCCTGATTTAATCTTGAAGTATTAGTGGAACCTACCTGAAGGTTGGAGAACTGGACGTAGGCCAAGTTTGGGCTGAACTAGTATAAATTGTGTTGTCATTCAAGTTAAATTTTAGAAGCACAATTCACCCCCTCTTGTGCATTCCTGCCAATTACATTTGGTATCAGAGCCTGGTCTTCTCATAACTCACTGATCCCACGATCAGGAGAAGTAAAGATCTAAGATGGCAGGATATGATAATGTGCTCCCAGAAGGCAGCTCAATCAACAAACCCCCCGGATTCAATGGTGAACATTATACCTTCTAGAAGATGACAATGAAGGTTTTTATCAAATTATCTGGACATGATCTCTGGAGGATAGTTGAAGAAGGAAATCTCATTCCTATGAAAATCGAAAATGGAGTTCAAGTGCTAAAGCTTCTTCAAGAGTTTACTGATGATGACAAAGGAGATCTGGAACTAAACAGCAGGGCAGTCTTGATTCTTCAACCATCACCATCAATGGCCAAAACCCGTGGAAATGCATCCAAGTCTTAAGGGAAAATTCCCTCTACAGTACGAGTTAGAGAGCTCATCTCAGGGGATACTGAAGTCCCCATTGATTCATCCTTTGCTTAGGGTCCTATTGAAGATGCATCAGAAGATATCCAAAGGAGATCTTTGCAACAAAGATGTGGATTCATGTATATTGCTTATCTGGAGAAGAATGGCTACCCTGTATTTGAATGGTTGGAGTCGTATAAGCAGTGGATAGGTATCAAAAATCACTATAATGAGAAAGTCATCAAGGCATTCTACTCAAATTTAAAGATCTCCACTGTTGAATCTGAAGGAAAGCTTTCAGGGATCACTGTTTCCTCTCAAGTCAGAGGGAAGAGATTCTCATTTGAATGGACAGACTTGAACATATGGTTTCACATGGACAAGCCTGGCATGGAAGAATAAAACACCTGGCAAGAGAAAGAACAATACTCTGATGAAGATTTCAAAAGGAATTATAATCCTAACAGTCCAATAGAGGGAAATCTCAAGCCTGTTCAACTGCCTCCTGCCTACAGAGTCATCCATTATGCATACTCTAGATGCATGGTCAACAAGGCAGGAAATTTCTCACTCATTCTTGAGATTGACAACCCCATCTTGCCCATGCTGATCAACAAGACCCCAGTCAATCTTGGCCAATTAATTTGTGAAGAGTTGTTGAGGTTTCAAAAGACCAAGACAGTCAAGACTTCTCTTCCTTTTGCTCAACTCATCTACTTCATTCTATGTAGCAACAAAATTTTTTGGCTTGAAGAAGATCATAATAAGGAGCCCCCTAAATGAGATCTGACTACTTTGAAGAAAATAGGGTTACATCCTTTTGCTAAGAGTCACATCCCTTCCATACCTCAACCAGCAATTCATAGTGATAAGGTCTGTTAGAAATCTTAAGTTTTGATGAAGACTGACCCATAGAAAACATAAGTGAAAGTTACCTCTTAATTAAACGAGTAAAATCTGATAAGTAACAGATCTCCATTGCAAGGATAAAGAATACCATCAAATGTTAACTTAGCAGAACAATAAAGAATGAATATCTCTATCGCTAAGTAACTCTCAATAGCTAATAGACAGAAAGGAATAGCATGTGAAGACTTAGAAATAACAAGGTTAATATCTATTGCTAAGTCATTCTCTATCGCTAAAAGAGTATCTCATCGCTAGAAGTTCATAAAAGAAAAATCAGGAAATAGCTAAACAGATAGATGAACCAAGTCTGTGGATAAAAGAAATCAGTTAGCGATAACAGGTTAAGCTATCGATAACAAAAGGGCTTCAAATAATATTCATTCAGATAGCTAATGCCCAAGAGCAAATGAGCTAACATGATTGCTAGCGCTAACATGTTTGTCCATCGACAATAGGATACCTTGAGATACCTCCGAATACTTAGATGATTGTATCCTTAAAGCTAATAAGCAATCAAGTATCTAGCGATAATGGATTAAGCAATCGATAGAAGAATATATGCTGATATGATGCTTTCTGATATGCTATCAATAATACACCTTCTTATCGATACAAAAAGCTCTGAAATGCCTTATATTGTTTTTTATCTCATTTGAGCAAAAAGACTAAGTTTACGATAGCATTTCTATATCTTAGAAAGATTATTTGTTCAGCTAACAGCTTAAGTGTAGAACTCACACTATGAGATTAGCGATAGCAGATCAAGCTAGCGCTAATGAAAAAGCTGCCAGAAAGTACATTTTGTACGGATGCTCAGAATGCCGAGTCTGTCTCTCTCCTAACTCACCCTATGCAAGAAGTAGTTGAAGCTAGAGCAGAGAGTTAAGCCCGATGAAGAAGCTGCATTAAATGCCAACGGCTATAAGCACCCAACGACTAAATTCAAACGGCTTCTTGAAGATTGAATGTTAGGGCAAAATATGAGAAGAGATATAAATACAGAACTTAAGCATTTATTGAGTAGAGACGAAAAAGGAGAATATTCATAAGCTCATTCATTGCTCTGTATTTATTGTTTTAGAGATTTTATCTGTACTTAAGTGTGTATCAAAATCAGTTCATTAAGTGAACGTATTTATTGAAATCCTCTACTGTTTGAGGTTGTTCTGAAAGCTTGGTGCTTTAGAACAGGGATATTGCCTTACAGGTGGTAAGGGGGAGTGTTTAGAGAGATTCTAAAACTCTGTAAAGGTTGACAGGTGAACCTGTGCTCGTAAAACCTGTGGTTAGTGGAACCCAACAGAGTGTTGGAGAACTGGAAGTAGGCAGTGTTGGCCGAACCAGTATAAAGTTTGTGTTGTATTTAAATTATTCTTAGATTTTTAAATAGCACAATTCACCCCCCTCTTGTGCGATTGCCACTTTCAAGGTCCACCCTCATGAGGCTCTTGAACAAGAAGAAGTTCATCCTAAAGTCTCACAATCCTCTCAGCATGATGCATCAGAACCCATGGAACAGGAACCAGTAGCCCCTGCTCCACCGGTTCCTCCTGAACCAGTAGCCCCAGTGCCAGAAGGAGGAGCCCCTCTCCCTGCCAACATCATTGACAAACTGGTAGAGAGAGTATCAGCCAGGGTTGTGGAAGAAATGTCTCTGGAGCACCAGGCCATGGAAGACAGACTATTGAAGTGATTGGTGGCTGCTCTCAATGATTCTGTGGTCAAGTCAGTCAAGGAGAGCACTATGACCATCTTCAATGGTTATGATGCTATTGTGAACATGCACAAGTTCCTTCACAACAGACTTGCTAGACTTGAGGACATCCTTAGGCAACCTCATCAGATTCATCTCCCTCGAACTCCGTTGTCACCATTTGCTGGGTGTGTGGCTCATTATCTCCCATCCGTCATTCTTCACTCCAATCTCCCACACAAACTTATCCCGCCTCTCCAATTCCCAAAACACAACCCTCTCCCAAAACTACTCCTCCACTATCTAAACCTTCCTCTCCCTCCAAGAAAGCCTCTTCCAGCTCCTCAGATAACCAAGACCCTCATCCCTCCCCTATGAACATCTCTACACCCATCTCTCATCCTCAACCCTCTCAGCCAACTACCATCCCACAGATTTCCCTACAGCCTACTCCTTTATCCTATCCCTCCCCTTCACCAACAAAGCCTTCATCAATTCATCCCTTTGCTATAGCCTATACCCCTAAGCCTGACCCTGCTCAGACCTATTCCAGAAAGGGCAAAACTGTGGTAGTTGATACTACTCCAATTCCTCCCTCTGTCCCTTTTGATGATGCCAAAAAGGGGGGATAAGAGACTCAGTGTGACAGCTACTGGGGAAAGCAGCCACATTTAAGAAAAGGCTGTGGAGGCTACTACTATTTTATCATCCATTGCCTCTGAAGTTTCTCTAAAGCCTCAAGTCCCTGAAGACATTCCCATAGATCATACTCTTAGGGAAATTCATGAGTTGGCAGAAGCAATTAAGCTAAGCAAGGCTGAAGAAGAAGTTGTGGTGGAAGAAGTTGTGTATGAAGGAGAACCTAAACCTGTTGTTATAGATCTGCTGCCTCACTACGTTCAACAGGAAGAAGAGCCGCATCAGCAGGTGAAAGAACTTGGCCAAAAGATGGCTCAGAGACAAAAAGAAAGGGAGGGCAGAGATGCAGTAAAAACTGGAATGGCAGAGTCAGAGTAGAAAGAACAAGTTCCTCAGCCTCTGATTCCCAGTTGGGGAGTTTAGAGGATCTACATTTATAACAAGCCAGTTAAGGAGGAACCCATTCAGAGTACATCACAGTATTTGGAGTCCAATGAAGAAGAAAATGGTCCAGAGGTTCAATCAGAGGCAAAGAAGAAGAGGATTAAGATGACAGCACCCAAGCCTCAACCAAAGGCAGTTGCAACACGAAAGAGCACCAAGGAACCTAAAGGCATTGTGATTGAAGAACCCAAGGCTGCCCCTAAGACTACTGCTAAGAGGAAGGCAACACCAAAAGGAAAGGGAAAATCAACCAAGCCTCCTCCCAAGAAGAAGCAAAAGCAACTATCCTATTTTGAGAGAATGCTGGAGCATATCAAGCCTCCCTCTCCACCCAAAAAGAAGAAGGGCCCAGCTAAGAAGAAGAAGGAGGTGGTAATTGAATCTGAACCTTTCTATGACTCTGGTCGTATTAGCAGTGAATCAGGGGATTATGATTTGGATACTTCAAATTGGAAGGATGACACAGACTCTGAGTAAACCAGAAAACCTCCACCAGCCCTCAACCCTCTCATATGCATCTGAAGAGCACCGTTTTCGAGTGTGCGATGTAGCGCGCCCTTGGGTCCATCCTTCAAGAAAATAAGAACCAAGGGGATAGTGGAAGCTAACCCCCGGGTCTCGTTCTCTCAAGGATCCCTAATGCAATATGATTCCTAATAGCTAAATGCAAAACTTGTTAAGATGGGAAAAGGCATTGTATTTGATTTTTGTATAAAAAGTGTGTGATATGCTCAAAAATAAATTGAGATTGGATAAAGAGGGATTTGGATTAAAATGGGATAAATATTCTTGGTGATAGGAGACTTAAAAAAGCATTGCTTCAATTAATTTTTGGGGAATTATTTGGCTAATTAAAAGATCCCTAGAGGAATCCCTCTAGGCTAGGCTTGGGTTGAGTGGATTAGTACCAAAATCCCGCTTACTAATCCCTCCAACTCCAAGTTGATTAAGCCCAATAACCAAGTTGAATTTGCTAATCGCAAGGGGCTCCTAATCCAACAATAGGAATCCCTAATTGCCACTTAATTAATCCTAGGGTTTAAATTCATTATTGGAATCCCACATAATGAACCAAAACTTTAGGATTGAAGCCCAATGCCACTCATGCAATTAACAAGTTCAAGAGCCATTTTCCAAATGCAATTACATGATACCATGATCCACTAAGTGAGCATCCTCAAATAGCACAAAATCTTAACTTAAACATTCATTCAAAATGATGAATCCATACATTTAAACAATATCCAAGTCAATGAAGAGCAATACCAAGCATACACAAATGAAAATATAGCTAAGAATGTTTCTACCACTCTCTAACAAAGGATAATCATGAACAACACATCCAATTGCATAAACAAAATCCTAGAATCCTAGAAATATGCAAATACAAGAGGAAGAGAGAGTAGGAGAACAAGAACTCCCCTAGTGAAGCTCCAAGCTCATGTTGCCATCTCCACCACCAAGAATAGAGCTCCTTAGTTGCTTCTTCTCATGGAGAAATCACCAACAAAAGGAATAAAAGTGGAAGCCATGGGTGATTTTGGTGGAAAATGGAAGAGATGGTGGTAGGGTTGAGAGAAAATTGGGTGGAAGTTGAAATGGGGGTGGAAGAGATGATGGGATTGAGGTATTAGGTCGAAATATATGTGAGGAAGTCGGGTCTAGGTCATGAAGGTCGGATCTACCCATTTGGAACCCTAAAAACCCAAAATATCAGCAAAATTTTGCATAAGAAAAATCGCGTTCTCGCTGCAGCGAGAAGGTTTGCTCGCTACAGCCAGGAGCACACAGTCTCGGCCCTTGCTCTCTGTCTGTCTCGCTGCAGCCAGGACTTTTTCTCGCTGCAGCCAGCTTAACAAAATTTTGGAGCTGAATTTTGTGCTTTCGCTGGCTTCCTTCTCCACAACTCGATCCTCGATTTGGCCCATTTCTTCATGCAAACTTCTTCCTTTTTGGTCCTTGGGTGACCCTACAAATAAAATTGCAATAAACACGAATAAAAAAGCCCTAGAAATCAACTAATACAAATTAATCTCCAATTATAGCTAATTAACCTCATTTTCTTGCTAATTCCAATTAAAGAGTCTAAGATATACATTGAGCATTATTGGACCAACATTACATCTTAATCAATTTGCCTCAATTTAAACACATAAATACATACAAATATAAGTATTTGTCAGCATCAAACACATCTCACATGTTTATTTGCTTACTAGCTTACTTATATTATTTCTAACATCATATTTTATCCATATTATTTAATGCATGAACAATGACTTTGCAATATCTATGATATCAGTACGCAGTTTTTGTTTAATCTTCATTTTGTCTTATTACTCTATTTTATCTAATGTTTTGTCATCATCAAAAAGGGGGAGAATGTTAGAATAATAAGTTTTGATGATAACTAAACATATCTTAGGCATAAAGATTACTTGGGTAAAGGTTTAAAATGACTTTGAGATAATCTGATAGAAAATCCTAAGTGTTGCCTAATCGATCAGGGATAGATTTCAAGATAAGAAAAGAAGCCTAATCGATTAGAGTCATTTCTAGGATTAGATTAAGTTATAGTCACCTAATCGATTAAAGACCCTTGTAATCGATCACAGAAATCAGTATAATCGATTAGAGAGCAATAATCGATTAAGAGAAATTAGAATAATCTATTAGAGAGCAGTAATCGATCAGAAAACAACTCATGTATAATCGATTAGACAGAATTAATCGATTAGAGGATATTAAGTGATCAGATAAAGTATCTAATCTGAATGTAATCTGTTTGGAATCTATTGGACATGCCTAATCGATCAGGCTTCCCTGTAATCGATCAGGCAAGTATTTTTCTAATTTAATATTCAGTGATGCAGGCTGTAATCTATGAGTAATCGATGTGCAATCGATTAGCAGCCTACCCCTGTGATCGATCAGAAGCTGTAATGTAAGTGGCGATAGGATTTATTCAAAATCAATGGTTAAGCCTATTTTAAGCCTTCCAAGTACAGAATTGCACAGACCTACTTATGGAAGTTAACGTTAGCACGCAATCTAATCAATAGAGCCGTTGGAACTCACCTACCACTTCCAGCGATAAATGAGGAGAGATGAGCAGAAGCAAGATAAGTACAATGGAGTTAATGCATCTCAGAATACAACCTCAACACTCCATACCAGATTAACCAACTCTCTAGACATACAACAGCTACAATTTCATAACGGGCAAATCTCTAAAAGAGACTATAAAAGCCACTGTGAAGAAGTTGGTTAGAGACATTGACTGCCATATTGATTATCTGTAACCAATGCATTTAATACTCATCAATCTTTAGAAAGCTTACTGTTCTGATACTCTTAAGTGTGTAACACAATCTGTTCAATAGTGTGAACAAGTCTTCTGTATTTATTATCAAGTGAGGATTACTCTTAAGATAGTGGGATCTTAAGAGTAGGGTGTAATCTTACAAGTTGTAAGGGGGAGTGATCAGTAAAGAGAGAAGCTTCTCGCTGTCACTTGTAAAGGCTGTCAAGAGCCTGATTTAATCTTGAAGTATTAGTGGAACCCAACTGAAGGTGAAGAACTGGACGTAGGCCAAGTTTGGGCTGAACCAGTATAAATTGTGTTGTCATTCAAGTTAAATTTCAGAAGCACAATTCACCCCCTCTTGTGCATTCCTGCCAATTACATTTCTGTCCCCCCGCTTGAGCCAATTCTTTTTCAGTTTGCACAAGGTATTGGCTATCTCGTCTCCTTCTTGATCTTTCTACCCCTTCAATTCTCCTCAATAAGGATCTCTTCTTGTTTGGAATGTTTCCCACCTTGGTTCTATTCCATTCCGTCACCTTTTCTGTAAATTTCCCAACATTTTCATTCCAATTTGAGCCAGTCCATCCTTGCCTCACTATATTAGAAAAATCTTCCTCCAGGAGCCACGCCACCTGGCACTTGAAAGTAGGCATTACTTTTGAGGGATTTTTATTTGGAATACATTAAACCAATAGTGGTCTATAGTCAGAGCCAAACTTGCTCAGATGAAAAGCTTTAGCTGAATGAAAACAGTCAAACCAGAGCCTATTCGCAAACACTGCCCAATCAATCTTCTCTTTAATTAAATTCCTTTCCCAAGTATACCAATCCCTGGACCATTCAACTTCTATCCACTCCGCAGCTTGAACACACTCCCCAAACTGTCTCATGGATCTGATATTTGGCCTACCTCCTCCAACTTTGTCATCAAAATTTAAATAGGCATTGAAATCGCCTAGGATTAGCCAAGGTACAGTTATACTAGCTTTGAGAGTAATTAGATCCTCCCACAAAGATTGGCGCCTGTTCACCTCATGCTCAGCATACACACAGGACACAAGACATTGATACTTAGAACTCACACATTTTAAGTGAAAATGAATAAACTGGGTAGAGGATGAAATATAATTAATTGTGACAACATCATCATTCCACAAGAGCCATATACCCCCAGCATACCCCATAGCTTCTAGGCGAGTCCAACGATGAAAGCCCAAACGACCAATAATTCGGTTTGCCTTATAACCACTAACTCTGGTTTCTAATAAAATAAGTACATTAACATCTAATCCTGTAAGTAAATCACGGATCCTCCCCGAAAAAGTTCTAGACGCAGCACCACGACAATTCCAAGAGATAATATTCATAATTAACAATTAAAGAAAATGGAATTAGGATCCCACAATCAAACCTGTCGAAGTGATGATTCAACAAATTCCGTTAGGAAGCATTAGAGGACCACATCTCTTTTTTAATATTAATATTCATTAACTTACACTTTATTAACTTCTGTACGGCAATTGACTACACTTTATTAATTAAATATTTATCAACTTAAAAGTATCGCAAGTTGATAGACACTTTCATTGGAATTTCAAATTTAATTTGTTAAAATAAATGAACAAGGACTGCATGATGATTTACAACATCTATGTATATATGTCATCTAATACAAAGATTAATACATCACTCCTCAGTCTATTTGATTTTTTTATTTTTTGGGTTATCCCCTAATTAAACGTTGCGTTCAACTGGGATTATGGTCTAATTTTTAAAATATCAAAAATTGGAAGTACCTAGAACATGTTTTAGATAGGGAAAGCATTAGATTCCATTTTGCATGAAATGACAAAGCAGCTTTGAACAAAGTGAAAGATGTTGGTTTGATGATGGGCCATTCTTTAGTAAAGTATTGATGCCAGATACTCTCACGCAAAGTATCTATAACTCTAATTTATTGTTTTCCATAGATTTCAAAGCTCAATCTGATTGCCATTTCTGTTGTGTTTTGCTCGCAGATTAGTAATAATCCCCCGGAAACAGAGGTAAGCTTCTGTTCTGTGTTCTTTTCTTTTATAATTCTTGCATCTTTCACTTATGTCTACTCCAATGAATTAAATTATATAGTCTTCTGAGGAGGTGGAAAAAACACGGGAGAAGCTTGACCTGATTCATTGATCACGTCTACAAAGTCTCCTTCACACATATCTCTCATCTTGAAGGGTGCTTCTGTTTGTTGCTGCATCATATTTGGAGAAGAACCATAACCAACCACAAAATTTAGCACAATTTCCTTACATACATTGGTAAAGTTACGATTTTTTTCTCTTTGGCATTATCAGTCATATATCTTTTGTTGCTATAAAAGCTAGATTATTATAATGTTTGGTCTTTATAATTTATCTCCATTATGATTTGGATCATATAATTTCAAACTATAGGTATTGGTCTTTCAAAAGGAAAAATGATCCATGTTATGATAAAATTGATGGAGTAATGTTTTAGACATAAAGAAAATCGACTTATGGATAAAAACTATTAGGATCAAAACAAAAATGAAGTGGCCAATAAAGATTGGTCCAATTGGTAAAGGGTTTTGCTCATAACTATAAGGTTGGGGTTCAAATCCCGTCGATCTGAGGACCTTATTTGTGAGAGCGATCTGTAATGACATCTGTAAGCGCTATTTGAACATAACATGCACGTATGTAATGCACACATGTGCAAACGAGTGTGTGAATCAAATATATTCACCTTTATATATAATTATTCACAAAATTAATTGGGAAGATACAATAAAATCCCTCTAAAACTAAAAAAAAGACAAATCAGACATTTAAATTATAGAGATCCCAAATCAGGAATTTTGGATCTCCAAATTTCACAAAATACACGTAACCTCTACTTGAGTTAGTTTTCCTAAGATGAGTTGTGAATTGTTAAACCAGACTAATAAATTATTTTAATAAAATTGGAAATCTTTATTTTAAAATTGTGAATATTAGTATCATTAGATTTTCAATTAGCCTTGTCAATTGTTAATGGAAAAAAAAAAGAAAGATATGGCTTGTAAATTGATAAATTAAAGTAGTTAATCTCTATGATATAGTTGAAAATTGTAATTCTGTTAATGGAAAAAAGAAGGAAGTAAGTTATAAATTGTTCAATTTAATTAGGCAAATTTTATGATGAATTTGGCAATGGGTATTTTTCATCACCTGTGAATAATAGCATAAAAAGATTTTCAACATTAGCTTTGTCGATTGTTAATGGAAATAAAATGAATGCAAGTTGCGAATTGGTAGTTAAAGTAGACAATTTTTATGATATGTTCGGAAATCTTTATTTGAAACTTGCAAATAGTAGTATTAAGGGTTTTTTAATATTAATTTTGCCGATTGTTAATGGAAATGAAAAAAGGGATGTAAGTTGTGGATTATTAAACTAAACTTGAAAAATCATTATAATAAAGTTGTAAAGCATTATTTTGAACTTGTGCATACTAGTATCAGGGAATTTTAATATTAGCCCTGCCAATTGTTAAATGAGGTATTTGCTTAGTTCAGTTTAACAATTCACTATCTAGAATCCATCAACAATTCACTAGGTCAAGGTTGAAAATCTATTAATACTATTATTCACAAATTCAAAATTGGGATTTCTAAAATTACTACTATTATGATTTCCTAGTTTATTTAACAATTCAAAACTCACCTGAAATCCAACTCAACTAAGGTTATATGTGTCTTTTGATTATATTTGGAAAACTCATATCCATCTCTTAATTAGATCTGATGTGACATTTTTATAATTCAAGGGTTTGATTTATTCTTTTTTTTTAATATAAGAGGAATTTTCCTATCATTTTTCCAAATTAATTTATCGATCCCTATAATTTTTTGGGTAAAAGTGTAGATTTAGAAACAAATTATTATTCTAAGCGAATGAAACATAGTAATCTTTTGTTATGTGCAAATTTATTCACAATGACATAAAAACGATGCAAATACGACAAGTCTCTTAATTTTTCTAATCGTCTAACATAATTTTGGGTCTCACTTTGTAAAAATTAGACAAACTTTAAGACAAGCTAACGGACTTATCATATTTAAAAAACTTTTATTTCATTGTGACTATTTTTGCAAATCATAAAATATTATTATTTTTTGTGTACTTTGCACAATAGTTTGTCCCTAAATATGCAACTTTACCTTTTGAAATAAAAATCCTATAATTTCATTTTAGTTTAACTTAATACATGAAGGTTTACTCATCTTAGTTTTCAACTTTTTAGTTGGTTGCTGGCTTGCTGCCTACACTTTCAAAAACATCATCCGCTCTTTAGATTAAATTGTGACTGAGTCATAGAGATTGGGAACAGATAGATTAAATTATAGCTGAAACTTGAAGATAATTTTCATCTAGATAAATTCTTGAATTAAGTGCATTGATTTTCTCTCTATTTTTGCTTTAATTAGAAATACTTCCTTTTTATTTTGATCAATAGTTTCATAGCACAAACGTCCCTTCTACTTTTAAGATTGCATTTTCATTCATTTAACATTTGTTGGCGATTAAGTCATATATTTTTGGACAAAAACACCATCCCTTAAACCTATATTTTTTAAATAAACAAATATGTTTGAAATATTTACGATTACCTATAAAAATGTCATGCATATCTTTTAAACTTTATTAGTTATGTTCGCTTAAAATATAAGTTGGCTGAAATAAATGAGACAGGGATTTCATATAATAATGGATGCTCAATACAATATAGGTTTATTATTCTTTAAACGTTATTAATTTTAGTGGGTAAGGTGAAATTTTATTAAAGTAAAACAACTAACACCATTTATTTTCCCAAAACATTCCTCAAAGTAAACACACAATGAATGGGTTAAAAAATTAACAGACATTAGGGGAAAATAAATGGTGTTGCTTGTTTTGCTCCGTTTTAATTTTTTATTGAGTTAAAGTGCAACAATACCCATTTAAATTTGTCAAATATGCATTTGGCACCATATAAAAATTGTGGGTGCATAGATACCCATATACATTTGTAAATGGAGTAAAAATACCTATAGTGTTAAATGTTCAAACGTTGACTGTTAAGTTGACCAAAGATACTAACATGGAAGCTAACATGACATAAAAATGTTAAACACCAATAGACCAAGTTGCAAAAATATCAATGTAAAATTTTTATATATGCACTTGGCACTATACACATTATCTATACTGTGGCACAAAAATAAAATACCCATGAACATTTCTAAATTAGTGGTTTCCACAATATTATTTAATACATAATCTTCACATTTTCCCTTTTCTTTTCTTTTCTAGTTTGAAGTCTCATTCATCAACTGCATGCTAGTGCATTTCTAGGTATATTATTTATCATAGTGAGATTAAGTTTTCTAGTCTATCTTTGTAAAGGTTAAGCTCACTATGAGAGTAATATACCACTAATTTAGAAGAGTTCAATGATATTTTTACACCCCTACACCCCAAATAATATGTATGGTGCCAAATGTACATATGGAAATTTTACATAACTATTTTTGCACCTTAATCTGTTGGTGTCCGACATTTTTATGCCATGTCAGCATCTCTAGTCAATTTAACGGTCAACGTTAGCACATTTAAAGGCTTAGGCATTTTTGCTCCATTTATAAATGTATATGGGTATTTTCACACCTACATTTTTTATATGGCATCAGATGTACACCTGACAAATTTAAATGGGTATTTTTGCAACTTAACCCATGTTTATTAGTATATTAGCACCTTTTAATACATATTTATGCATTTGCTCATATCTTAACACTTTATTAGTAAAATTACATAGTACTCTAATTTTAATGCTATATTCTTGTAAATTATTTGTTTGAGTATTACCGAACTTAAATAATCAAAGTTATTTAAGAGGGGGAGAACAATCGGGCTATAAGGACAAGATAATAATTCTAAATTCCTACAACTATCGCAAATACTTCTCTTATCCTATTTATAATTCATTTCCAGTATATTTCATACAGATCAAGGAAAACCTCAAAACTCATTAACTTTCCATTAAAATCACACAAATTTTTAACTTTACCCATATTTAATATCCACTATACTACATGAAAATAAAGTCAACCCATAATAAATGAAGGGTAAATTTGAATATTCACACAAAATATTTAAAGAGGTGACTTATATATAGGACCAAATAAAACATTCTCTTTTTGCTCTATAAATAGGACTAGAGGAGTAATAAAATAAGGAATTTTAGAATCTTTAACGGAATATTTGTAGCCATGTTAAAATTGTACTTAAAGTGTATGTTTTAAAAACGATGGGGATGTTTTCAAATCTTGGTTAAATTTTATAAAACGCCCCTAATTTTTGGGACAATTACATATAATCCCCTTGACATTTTAAAGTTTAAATTGAACCCCTTAACTTTTATTTTTTAGGCTAAATTATAGAAAATCCCCTAAACTTTAGGTCAGATGTAGATAACCTCTCTATCATTTGAAAGTTTAAATTGAGCACCCCTAATATTTCATGTTTTGACTCCCAACCCCCTATCGTTAAAATTACCCTTAAAGTTATGACTTTGTCATTTACAATTTTTAACATCTTTTCATTATATACCATATCATTTAAAAAAAAGTAGCCTATAATTTAATAAGGACTTAACAATGTTAAAAATGCTAACATGGCACTAACACAGTTAATTATACTGACGTGGCTTGATAATTGGTTGGTTGATGTGGCAAAATAAATTTACACTTAGAATTTAAGAAAAAAAGCTGAATAATTAAAAAAAAACACCTCTCTCTAATCGTACCAGATTGCATCATCCTTAATGATAGCTTCCCCAGTATCTATCCATGGCGGCTACTCATGTTGTTTAAATCCATAAAGGCCTAGCACCACAACCCCCCTCTCCCTATGCTTATCTCCAATGTCAACCCTCCCATAAACCCCTCTTCTTTTTTCTCCACCTCTCTCTTATGGGAATCACAAAAAGATAAGGAAGATTCCCTCCAGATTTAAAGACTACGATATTTGATTTTAATATTATTAATGTAATTGTTTTAGTTTGAAAAAATTGTTAGGATTTAGATCTGAAATTTGAATTTTATTATTTCCTTTTAGTCTAAAAAGTTGTTAGGATTGTTAGATCTGCAATTTCTCTTGTTTTATTATTTTATTATTTCAATATTTTAATTATTATTAGCTTCTATATTTTTCTCTTAGGGTTTGGTATCTATTTTGTACGTTCTGCATATTGAATAAAAGTATTGAGTTTCCCGTTCTCTCTTTCTCTTCTCTCTCTTCTTATATTCTGCCTCTTTTCTTTCTTCTCTTCTTCTAATCTTCTCCACTCTTTAATCTTTTCTCGTCCTACATCAATTGATACCAGAGCCAGACTTCACCTCCCTTCTGTTGCCTATACTCTCTCAAGTCACCGCCTGTTCACTGTTCGTGCTTGTGTTGTTGCTGCTTACCGGACCTCCCTTGAGCCCAGGATCATCACTCAGAAATATTCGGGGTTAAAGTTATAACTTTTGACTCCAAAAGTTATTCGGTAAGGACCTGATCCAACAACGTTGATCCTATACTAGTTGATATTGAATGAGGTAATTAGTAGTAATCACTGAATCTAGATCTATTAAATTTGAATCTATCCCTTTTCCTTCTTTCATTTGGCATATTTCTGTGTTCTCCTAGCCCTACTTCGCTTTCCTTTCCTTTAATTATTTATTTATTTATGTATTTCTTTTTCTCCTTATCTCCTCATCTAGGGCTAAAAAAAGGCCAAAAAAACGGAATTTTTTTTTAAAAAAAAAGTAAAAAAAAATAATTTTAAAAAAAAGGGAAAAAAGTTTTCTTTTTCAAAATTTTTAGTTTTCTTGTGAGTTATTCTATTTATTTATATTGATTATTATAAAAAAATTTCCATCTACGCTTAATTCAGCATTTAATTCTCCACCTTAGGAATACACATATCCTCACACGCTTTCGGCCCTACATCGGGTCCCATTCTACACTAGGTTAGTAGAGATTTCTAACGGTTTCCCTTACGGGGTTTCATAACCCTCTGAGGTTACTGTGAAGATCTCACTTAGGTTGTTACTTATTTAGCAAGACTAATATCTGACGGGGCTATTGAGCTCCCTCAAGGTTAGGCTTGTTAAGTAGGGTCTTCACCTTTTGGTGGGGGCAACTTGGGAGCCTTTATTAGGTTTCGCTAAGACCACCTAAACCCTGCACGTTAGACACCTACCCCTCTCATTCTCGCATGACCCTTCGACGTGTCCTTGACGGAACCCAATTTGATCAAGACATTGCTAATATAAAAGCCGTCATGTCCGAGTTTGAAAGCCGTGAACAAGCTATTTATGAGTATGTTGACCGTAGGGTAAGTGACTCAACTCACGCTAGGTTTGATGAGACCAATGATAGGATTAATGCCCTTGAGTCCAAACTTGACACTAAGCTCGAAGAAGTTATGTCAACCATCCGTTGTTTAGGGCAACAAACTTTAGGAAAACATATCGAGACCGTACTCTCAAATGTAGGTAAGTCAATAGAAGCCACACTACCTCACGACGGATTACTCCAGAACCCCCACAATGATCAAAGGTTAAACCTAGGACACCCTACACCGGATCAGGGTAGGAAGACCTCTATAGGTTGTCACTCTCTTCCGTTAGGTACTGGTAACCCTTATGCTAGGTCACCTCCACATAGGCCCCATGCCCCGTTATTTGAGGACGACATAGACCCTTGGAATGGCTATAATGAACGCCACTACATGAATGCGATTTCACCCCTTAGGTATGAGAGATCACCCCATCGGTATGACAAGGGAAACCCTAGGCGTGACTATAGGGAAGATATCATTAAGAAGGTTAAAGTTGATGCCCCAGAAATTTGATGGTCGCTTAGATCCCACCAACTTCTTATATTGGCTCGCCAACATGGAAGACTACTTTGACTGGTATGATATGGATGACACCCAACGAGTATGCTTTACCAAGATGAGACTTGTGGGAGCTGCACGTACGTACTGGCACACGGTCTAAGTAACCCTCGAAGAGCAAGGTCATCCACCAGTGACTTCGTGGGCCAGAATAAAAATGATATTGAAGGAGAAGTATGTGTCCTCTCGATACAAGTGCCAATTGTTCAGTCAATTAAACAATATCAGACAAGGCTCTACTGTTGCTGACTACATAGCCCGTTTTGATGAACTTAGATTTTGGTGTGGGTTGAAGGAAGACCCGTGGTCATTACTTAGTAGGTTTATTGATAGCCTTCGGCTAGACATACAGAGGACTCTTAAGCTAAACTTTCCTAAAACCCTCGAGGATGCCTATCATAAAGCCCAAGAAATAGAATCCTTGTCCAAGTACCCTATATTTAGGCGTCCTCCTTCCTAAGGCATGGACTTCCGACAGTCTCATGATTCATTTTCTACCGATAGGACTGTAGGGTCATCATCTAGGGCCATTTCCCAGTTCTATGCTGGCCAAACATCTGGCACCAAGCCGATTAATGAATGTATAGGCTCTAATTCCTGTCCTAATGAGTTCTACATTGAATGTTTTAAGTGTCACGCTAAGGGGCACATTGCGTCAAAGTGCCCCCAACCAGCTCTCCTTCTCGAGTACCAAGACAATGATAAGCGCACTCCTAATGTTGTCGTCGACCTTGTGGATAGCCCATCAGACGTGGATGAAGAAATCTTCGCAGATGACATACCACTAGAGCACTTGGGGTAATGCAATGTCTCTTAACTGTTCCCTCTCCAGATGACTCGTGGAAACGTCATAGCATCTTCAACACATATGTGAAGTACAGTGAGAAGTCCTACAAACTCATTATTGACAATGGAAGTGAGAGGAATGTTATTTCAAGTCGAGGCGTTGTTTGACTCGGGCTTAAGACTGAGCCCCTTGCCAAACCTTTCAGTGTTTCCTGGATAGACAACACCTCCCTTCCAATTACTCAACAATGTCACGTACCTCTTCACCTCAGTGACTATAAGGAGGACGTTCTTTGTGTTGTCATTCCGATGGACCTATCCCATATCCTCTTAGGACGCCCATGGTTGTATGATCATGACGTTATCATACATGGAAGATTCAATAACCATATGTTTGAGCATGAAGGTAAAACAATCATTTTGCGCCCTGCTAAGGCTGACCATAAAGGAAAGGGATCTACAAACACAAATTGTTTTGCCTCTAAATCTCCCAAAATTCACCTCCTTACAGAAAAGCAATTCATGCATGAGTATAGGGAGAATGATTTTATTCTTGCTGTAATCTACCTAAAGAGATTTCTCACTTGTTGGATGAGTTTAAGAATGTTGCACCTGATGAGTTACCCTATGACTTGCCACCAATAAGGGAGATCCAACGTGCAATTAATTTAGTTCCAGGATCCCAACTCCCTAATTTACCACATTATAGGATGAACCCTAAGGATAGGGAATAACTTAACCGGCAAGTCAATGGTTTACTGGAAAAGGGTTATATCCAACATAGCCTTAGCCCATATGCAGTACCTGCTTTATTTACACCAAAAAAAGATGGTACTTGGAGAATGTGTATTAATAGTAGAGCCATCAACAAAATCACCGTTAAGTATAGGTTTCCTATCCCTAGACTTGAAGATATGCTTGATCTAGTCTCAGAATCGTGCTGGTTCTCCAAAATTGACCTCCGTAGCGGGTATTACCAGATTAAGATTAGACCCGGAGATAAATGAAAAACCGTGTTCAAGACACAGGATGGCTTATATGAATGGTCAGTCATGCCTTTTGGCCTTACCAATGCCCCAAGTACTTTCATGCGTGTCATGACTCACCTCCTCCGACCTTATTTAGGCAAGTTTCTGCTCATTTACTTTGATGATATCCTAATATTTAGCAAGTCAGAAGCTGAGCATTTGACACATCTTCGCCAAGTGTTTCTCATACTTCGGGAAGAGAAGTTCTATGTCAATCTTTCTA
Source organism: Mimosa bimucronata (assembly GCA_037074515.1). Taxonomy (NCBI): domain Eukaryota; kingdom Viridiplantae; phylum Streptophyta; class Magnoliopsida; order Fabales; family Fabaceae; genus Mimosa; species Mimosa bimucronata. The sequence goes on along the minus strand of CM073443.1, from coordinate 8,559,262 downwards.
AGTGCTCCTTTCTCCACGAACAAGTTATTTTCCTTGGATTCATTGTTTCTGCACAAGGATTAGCCACTGACCTGAAAAGGTGCGAGCCATTCGCAATTGGCCTGAGCCCACATCATTTCATGAAGTTCGAAGCTTTCATGGTCTCGCATCCTTCTATAGGTGTTTTATTAGAGACTTCAGCACCATCATGAACCCTATCACAGAATGTCTCAAAATGGATAAGTTTCGTTGGACCATAGCTGTATCTCGTGCTTTCCAAATTATTAAGCAAAAGCTTTCTGAAGCCCTAGTCTTAGCCTTGCCTAACTTTTCTAAATGCTTTGAAGTGGCTTGTGATGCCTTCGGAATAGGGATTGAGGGCGTCTTAAGTCAAGAAGGTTACCCCATTGCTTTCTTTAGTGAGAAATTGAATGAGGCTAAGCAAAGGTATTCCAATTATGATAAAGAATTTTATGCAATAGTTCACTCTTCTGAGCATTAGAAGCATTATCTCTTGTCTCAATAAGAGATAATGCAGATGTACTCGGATCATCAAGCCCTTAAATTTTTCAACTCTCAACGACATTTGAACCCAAAGCATGCCAAGTGGGCAGAGTTTCTCCAAGAATTCGCCTTCATTGTTAAGCATCACGCAGGGATAGAAAATAAGGTAGCAGATGCCTTAAGCCGCCAAATTAATCTTCTACACACTATGCGTGTCCATGTTGTTGGCTTTGAGCATTTAATAGATGATTATCCTGTATGCCCTGATTTTGGCCTCATTTACCAAGAAGTTACTGATGGATCACGCCATAACTATCCTGACTTCCTTATTAAGGATGGGTACCTTTTTCGTGGTAATAAATTATGTGTTCCTCGTACATCCTTAAGAGCTTTTCTAGTTTGGGAACTCCATGGAGGGGGTTTAGCTGGTCATTTTGGGAGGGATAAGACTATCACACTTGTTGAACATCAATTCTATTGGCCCTCCCTACTGCGTGACGTTGCTCGTATCCTATCACAATGTCATACTTGTTAAACATCCAAATCTAAGAAACAAAATACCGGCTTGTATACTCCTTTACCAATCCCTACAGCACCATGGAAGGACCTTAGTATGGATTTTATCTTAGGTCTGCCTAGGACTGTTCGGCAACATGACTTTATCTTTGTTGTTGTCGACCGATTCTCTAAGATGGCGCACTTCATCCCTTGTAGTAAGACTACTGATGCCTCTCACTTAGCTAAACTCTTCTTTAAGGAAGTTGTGCGCCTGCACGGGGTTACCCTTTGGAAACTTTTTGGTACCCAACTTAAGTTCTCTTCTGCTTTCCACCATCAAACTGATGGTCAAACTAAGGTAACCAATCGTAGTCTTAGAAATTTGCTTAGAAGCCTCGTAGGGGACAAATTAGGAAACTGAGATCTCATCTTACCTATTGCTGAATTTGCTTACAATAGTTTTGTCAACAGATCCATAGGTAAAAGCCCACTTGAAATTGTTCATGGGTTCAATCCCAACCAGCTTATTGACTTGGTACCCCTTCCTTTGACAGCTCGTACTTCAGAATCTGCCAAATCCTTAGCCCATCGCCTACATGAATTACATGCTGAGATTAAGCGTAATATCGAATTTAGCAATAATCAATATAAATTAATAGCAGATGCTCATCAGCGAGCTCAAAATTTTGGAGAAGGAGACTATGTAATGGCCCATATTTTCCCTGAGCGCTATCCAAAAAAATTCCTTTAAGAAATCGCATGCCTGTGCCTCAGGCCCATTCCGTATCCTAAAGAAACTTAGTCCCCATGCTTATTTACTAGAATTGCCTTCTGAAATGTCTATTAGTCCAGTCTTTAATGTCTATTTTAATAATTAATAACAAAACACATCAACACTAATCATCATTAATGTCAAAATATGAGAGAATACAAACAAAGTCTAAATATTTAAAAAAAAACACACACAATACATCAAAAATTGAGATTGTCCATAATTAGTTCCTTGCAATTCTTCAAAAAAATGAATTAAAATCATCATTTATTTCATTAAAATCCATTGTAGATGGGATATTAGAAGTTTATATGTTATCTTATAAGTTAGATAAAATAGTTTATAGTAAAATTCAGGTAAATTAATTTATAAGTAATTTATTTAGCTTTCTTAACATTTTTTAAAAAAGTCAAATAGGTATATATTTTTTATCTTGCTTCTCTCTTGAATAAACTAAGTAAAATCTAGCAAAAAAAAAAGTAAAAATTTATATTCATGCGTTAACATCAGTAAAAATAAAATGAATAAATTGATTAAAAAAAAGAAAATGAATATGGCAAGTGGAAACCAACTAGCCTCCCATGACCCCACGCTACTTCTCAAAAGGCAGAGTTGCTGACAGCCTAACATAAGCTCCCCTCCCAATCCTTCTTAGTCACTCCTTCCCATTTCCCATCACTAGTTCTCTTCTTTCACGCATATCACATTGCATTTTCCCTCTCACTCCTTCCCTAGTAATCCTTTCCAATCTCCGGCTTTCTCTCTCACACACACACAGTCACACCTTCACTACCACTCTCCCATGGCCACCGCCATCACTGCCCCTCAGCTGCCAACTACTTCTTCATCGCCTTCTACCGTTTGTCGTCTTCGATTGGCATTAAAGAGGTGAAGCCTTGAAGTTGTGATTCTCGGCTCTACACCTCAATCAAGTGTTTATTTTTCATGTATCAAACGGGCCTTCTTTTAAACAAACACGGGCCGCTCCACCAGCCAGGTTGCATCAAACCACTCGAATCAACCCAGATATTCTTGGGTTGATTCCTTTAGCGGGTGAAGCCTGAATCGGCCCGTTCTCTCCCCCGAGCCGAGCAGGGTATTTGAACCATGTTTGACAGAGTGAAACTTGAGGGATAAAAACCTCTTGTTTAAACTACAGGACTAAAACCAAAATTGAGGTGAACTATATCGACCAAATATTTTATTAACCCTTAAAATTATGAATCTTTGTAGATGTCACATTCACATATGATGTCATGTGATATTTGAGGTGTCTTGTGTTAGTGCACATGACAATTTTCTCCAAAAGAAAACGTTAAGCTAACAGTAGATGGTTCATTAAAAAAAAAAAAAAAAGTTAAGGACGGTTAAACCTAAATTTTAAAATGTTGAGGGCTATGTAACTGTTTCAAAGTGGGTTTTATAATTCAGCGGGTCTTAAAGAATTTAACCATTTAGGATAATAATGAAAGGAAGATTTGAATTTAAACTTTGCAACTTTGAGGTTGAGGGGCTTTATGAATTTTTTTTCTATTATTTGTATTTTCCAAAAATATTTTTCCTACCTATTATTACCTTAGGCATCTCTTCATGTCAACTTGGCTTTTATACTGTCGGTATTCATTGCATAATATGCATTAATTACCTTCACAAAATTCCATAATAATGCTTTTGGGGACTCAATTGAGAAGTGGACGCTAACGCCAAATTTTCTTATAATTAATTAAAGTTGCTCTATATAATCTATGTTTAATTAAGTCAAATTCCAATTACTTATTTTCAGGGAACTAAAGTTATCATCACCATACGTTCATACACACCTCCATTTGTGCAGTGTTGTGATTTTAGTGGCAATGGAATTTGTTGTTTCTGTTGCGAGTGATACAGTGAGCAAGTTAATAGAAAAAGCAACACTTCAAGCTCGTTACTCTTTCAGCTTCAACAAATATGTCAGAGAACTTGAAACAGGAAAAGAGAACTTGAAATCAAAAATACAAGTGGTTCTAGATCGTGCTAAAGATGCTAAGAAGAAAACTCACAAAGTTGTTAGTGAAGTTGAGAAGTGGTTGGAGGAAGCAGACTTTCTAATGGCAAAAGTGGTGGAGCTGCAAGAAAAAACAAAGAAAAGAAACAAGACATCTTGTATTAAGCATTGCCCAAATTTTATCAATCGTTATAATCTTTCAAAGCAGATTGAAGAGAACACTAATGAAATTAAAAAGCTCAATCAGATTCAATTCTCTGAGTTTTCTCGTATTGCTACACTTGTAGGTATGAACTACTTTTCTTCATCACAAGATTTTGAGCACTTTGAGAGCAGAAAGGATGCTTATGGTGGTCTTTTGAGGGCACTTCAGGATGATCAGATTCATAAGATAGGATTGTATGGCATGGGGGGATCAGGGAAAACAACTTTGGTGACAGAAGTGGGCAAAGAAGCAGAGAAATTCTTTGACAAAGTACTCTTTGTGGTTGTGTCTAATACATTTGATGTAAGAAAACTTCAGAGCAAGATTGCCAACCAACTAGGTTTGGAGTTGAAAGAGGAAGAGACACTAGAGAGAGCTAAACGCTTGTTCATGAGACTAAGCGGTGGAGAAAGGTTTTTGATTATTCTTGATGATGTGTGGGAGAAGCTTAATTTTGTGGACATAGGGATTCCTATGGATAATAACCAAAAGGGTTGCACTACTCTTATAACCACACGCAACTTTTATATATGTAAGTCCATGAATTGCCAAGAAGTAATTCGCTGGGAGGGTTTAAATGAAGATGAATCGTGGGCGCTCTTTCAGAAGCATGCCGGGTTGTTTGATGACCGATTTGTTACCTTGAAGGATATAGCACAAAAAATTACTAAAGAATGTGGTGGTTTGCCTATTGCAATTGCAGCAGTGGCCAGTGCTTTAAAGGATAGACCTCATGACGAATGGATTGAAGCGTTGAAAACATTGAAAGATCCAAGATGGATGGACATTGAAGAAGGTCTAAAAAGTACCTATAGATGTCTCCGGTTAAGCTATGATAATTTAGAGAATGAAGTGGCTAAATCACTCTTCTTATTTTGTTCTGTGTACCCAGAAGATTATGAGATCCAGATTGATCAACTAACCATAATTGGACTTGGACTTGGTCTAGCTGAGGAGATTCCCTCATATCAGAGGTTTAAGACCAAAGTGATCAAGCAAGCCATACAAAAGCTTAAAGATTCTTGTTTGCTACTAAAAGTTCATGAATTTAGAAGCCATGTCAAAATGCATGATTTGGTTCGTGATGTAGCCCAATGGATTGCAAAGAAGGAGAATAAGTTGATTATGGAACAACTAAACGGAGGTATGATAATGAATGACCATGACATAAGATATTTATGGCTTCAAGAAAATGATAAATGCCCTAAAAAATTAAATTGTCCTGAACTTGAATTTCTTTATGTCTCTGCATACTCAGAGCCCTATGTGACTATACCTAATGATTTTCTAGACGGTATCGAGAAGCTTAGAGTTTTGATTCTTGAAAATCTTACTGACGAAAGTGATCTGGCTCTTCAGTTGCCCATTTCACTCCACTTGATAAAAAATTTGCGTTGCCTAATGTTGTATGATTGGGTATTAGGTGATATCTCTTTTATAGAGAGCTTAGAAAGACTTGAGTCTCTTACAATTTTTGGTTGTTCTTTTGATGAATTGCCAAAATGCATTATAAAACAAAAGGAATTGAGACTACTAGATTTGCGTGGCTGCAATATTCAGAGGAATCCTTTTGAAGTAATGGGAAGTTGTTCACAATTGGAAGTATTGTATTTTTGTGGCAATAAGGGACCAGATTGGGAGGAGAGAAAGAAGAATAGTGCTGGATTTTTTGATAAAATTAGCACTACTGCCCCATCATTGGAGAGTTTTTGTCTACATTTCGGCAATGAAGATGAAGACTCTATGCTTCATAAAAGTCGTCAAATGTATTGTAACTCTTTTGATGCAAGAAATTTATATATTGAAGATTTTGAGAATTGTATTTCAATTGCAACAAGTAAGGATATGATGAGAAGGACAAAGACCCTTTCTTTGAGGAGAATCCCTAGAAGTTGGAAAAATATTATCCCTGACCTTTGGGAAACAATAGGAGGAGGTTTGAATGAGTTGACTTGTCTTGCACTTCGTGAATCAGATGGGATAGAATCTGTGATAGGCCATGTAAGTAATCCAAGTCAAATTGGAATCATCTCCAATTTGACTCATCTAACTCTTGCACAAGTAAAGCATTTGAAATCTTTGTACATTGGTCAACCTCCTCACGGCCTTTTTGCAAACTTGGAGTACCTTGGTATATATAGTTGTGATTCATTTGAGCACATAATAACAGAAGATGTGAAGGAAATAATTGATGGAAGTGACTATCACAGTTACGAAAATGCATTCCCCAAACTAAAATCACTTATAACAAGCGACTGTAAGAAGGTAGAAAACCTGATTCCTATCTCTTTTGCAAAGAGGCTTATACATTTGGAATTTTTAGTTGTACGTAGAAATGATGAAATGAGAAGCTTGTTTGGCCAATCTCTTTATGAAGATTTGAACCTCAACAAGCCTCAGACAATTGAGTTTTCTAGTGTACAACATCTCTCACTTTGTAATTTGCCAAATACCATTAGTATTTGTCCTGAAAATTATCATCCCACATGGCCTTCTTTGAAATGGTTGCAATTAGAAAATTGTCCACGGTTAAATATAAAATCTATCAACCATTGGGTTGCATGTGGTGGATTGAGTCATGAGGATGATCAAATGACTTCTGAGGTACTTTTCCTTCCTTTCTGCTATTGTCAAATTATACCTTCATTTTCTCATCATGAATATAAAAAACATAAAACATATATATCACACATAATTTCTTAAGGACCTATTGTAGTCATATTGCTTTATATTGTTAAAACATGAGCATTCATCCATATTTTCTTGAATATTAATTTGTTAATCGTCATCACTGGGCGATACAATAATTTCAGATTTTCAATTTCCTCATGCAATTTCTTTTCTCCATTTGTAGGAACTATTGAAGTTGGTTGTGGCTCCATTAGAAATTTTAGAGAATCTTGATCTATTTAGGGAGGAAGTAGAAGTTGTTTTTGATGTGGAACATCTTCCTACCAATGAACAAGTAAACTCTGGCGCTTATGACCTTTTTTTTTGTTACTTATCCCAATTGAGGCATATATGGAGGGGTCCCAAAAATTCATTACTCCTTCAACATCTTTGGCGGTTACAACTACAGAGCTGTGGTAATTTAAAAGTAGTATTCCCTTCATTCATCTTGAAACGCTTCCCAAACTTGAGGGAACTTTACATTGCTGACTGTAATGAGTTGGAGAAAATCATTGAAGAAGATGATCAAAATGTGTCAAGTAGTTCTCGTCAACTCATCTTCCCAAGACTTGTTGCAATCTATGTCAAGCGATGCCATAAGTTAAAATATGTATTCCCTAAAATGTCTGTATGCCATGTGATTCCAAACTTAAGGGTACTATCCATACAAGATGCATCTATACTAGAGCAAGCATTTTCACCTGAACAACATGGCGCAACTCAAACATATGAAGTTGTCATTCCAGCTTTGGAATATGTTCTACTTTGGAATCTTCCTTCGCTTACTTTAGTTGCTCCATCCATTGCTTTGCAAAATGTGAGATACATTGTTGTGCAACAATGTCCCAAACTATCTCTCACTTCATCTGTTACTCCTCAAATATTGCATAAACAACTGTCCAAAGGTACTCCATAACTTAAATGTTATAGTAGCGTCATGCATTTAGAATTGTGCTGAACATAGAACATGACTATATATTTAAAATAAACATGCACATACATATTTTAATATAATATATTCAACATTCATACTTTACATCAAGTAATATTACTGTTTTTTTTTAAATTATAAAATTTATTTGCATACAATTGCTAATTTCAATAGTTCCTTTGGGATGGATGTCACAATAGGTTATTTGGATGAGCGTTATTCGTTAAAGTCGAGTTTGGAAGATATTATCAAATCCATGGATGATTCGAGCATAAAAACCACTGAACAAATTGATTGCCAAGAGACGGGAGATTATAGCAGCGAACAGAAGTTGAAATTCCTTGATTTAACAAATTTGGCAGAGGTATGCAAATATATATATATATATATTCAATGTCTTAGTAATGCCAATCAAATTCTTCATATCTTTAGGATTTGGTATTGCTCATGCTTCATGCACAATATGATATAAAATGCAATTTATTCTCATTTCTGACATACAGAACAAGGAAAAGTCAGAAGATCGAAGTGCAAACAAGCGAGACATGTTGGAGGAAAAGGTAATAGGCTAATATAAGCTCAGGCAATGGATTCAATATATATTGACTTAAGGTTACATGTCTTTTGGTTATTATTATGTAGAGTAATGCAGTGAGAGGTGAAGAGTATACTGCACCAAAGAATGCCCAAACTACGTTAACTCATTTAAAACAAGCAAACTCCACCAAGGTTAGCCTCACTATCTCGTACCTTCCATAATACACTAATAATCTCTTTCCTCTTCTTGTGACGTTAGTTAGTTATGTCTCTTTAGATATGGTGTCTCAGAGTGTCAATCAAATAATGCCTGGTTTAGAGATATTGCAGCAATGCCAACTTCATCACATAAAACGCCTAGCTGCAAATAAGTTCCTCTTTAAGACTAGCCTAGGTGCAATGATTTTTATATATATAAGGAGTTGATGAATATAATGTCAACTAGCAATCATGTTAGAAGGACCAGCAACGATCACTTGCAAAAATTGAAATAACAATGAGAGTAATTCCGCATGAAATCAAATAATGCATATGTCATGTACATAAATATTTCATATGGAGCAACTTATTTTTATTTTAATTGGGCTATGTAGAGTGTTAGAGATCTGAAAGATCAAAATGCTCCAAAAGAAAAAATATGAAGGAGAAATGGTTTTTTTTTTTTTTTGGGGGGGGGGGGGGTCGTCCACAAATTCAAATACCAAATATGTCAAACTTATAGGTTTTAATGTGTTGATCTACAGGATGTTAAAAGAAACTTTGAAGGTTCTCCATCATCTGAAACTGCTGAGTTAATTGCACCTTCAACTCATTCAAAATTAGCAAGCTTAGGTACATCTTCAACAAACACAGTTCCACATGTAAGCTTACTAATACTTTTCTTGATGGTCCAAGTTGATTATATCTTCTGTTGGCACTAATATAATCTTGAGTCTCATATAGAGTCATGATTCTTGATCTTGTGGCTACACAATTGCTAGCAATAATATGAGAATCGAGCTATGTACATATATACATTTTTCAAAATGAAGAACTGTTTGAAAAGGAGTTTAAAAGACTAGCATATATAACTCTTGAACTAGCAGAATCGAAAAGATTGTTGTTTTAGCTTAGGTCTCTGTTGTTTTTCAAATTCTCTTTGCATTATTAGATTCAAGGTCAAATCAACCAAAGGGAGACAGATGTTGATAAATACATGAAGGAAACTCCTATTACAACACTTCAAGACTTGAAAGATGATGATCTCATTAGTTTACTGCAATCTTTGGAGGATGATTATGGTGGTAAATCACCAATATTATCTATTCCTACTGTTGATACTGCCAAAGATGAGCTTGTTTCAAAGGCCCTTGCTGACTTGGAAGACTCCTTAAAGATGCCTCTTAAGGACATAGCAACTTCAGAGGCCAATTGTCTTCGCCTGCAAATAGCTCTCAACTTCTTGTCTCGCCTTTCCTTGGAAGATGGAGCTCTACCCCATGAAGTTATGGCTATAATAAAGTCTATGCACAAAGATTTGCCCACAATTCTGTCTTCGTTCAATCAAGCATTTGCTGCTGCCAATAAATTTGCAGTGCTTGAAGAAAGAGATAAAAGTATCAAGGGTGAGCTAGCTCAACAAAAGGCTGTTGCCATTGCTCTTGTTTCTAAAATGTCTGAAACTCAGAAGTTTATGGATGAAGCTCAAGATAAGGAAGCTAGGCTGAAGAAGCAGATCTCTAAGTTGGAGAAAGAGAGAAAAGATTGTGAGACTGAATTGTTTTCTCTTCAAGAGCAAAAGATGAAATATATTGCAGAATCAACAGAATTCAAGAATGAGATTGAGATTGTGAGAAAAGAGAAGTCAGAAATGGTGGAAGCTCAAAGAAATGCTCGGCAACAACTGTTTCAGGCTGATTATAAATGGTCAGTTCTAGGTAGCCAGTTCGAGCAACACATTGCTAACATAAATCTCTCTTAATACTTCTTTTGCTTACTTTGAGAAATAGAATAAAGTTTGAGAGGCTTCAATGTAATTGTTGGACTATCGATTTGTTGTAGAATATTTAATCTGTAATCCAGTTATTAGCATATTTACTAAGTTATCAACTTGAACTGAATTTTCAAAGTTAATTTCTTGGATGTACAATATTCAATTTTAGGAAGCTTATTTGGTAGTTAATTGTTCTGCGAGAATCATATATAATGATTTGAACCTGATAATCCGTCAGTTCAATGCCTTATGGGAAAACAGATGGAAGCACGTGGTGAAAGCTAAGAATAGGAATAAATCTCACCATAAATATACATTTATTCGATAATTTATGTATAATGACATAAATTTAAAAGCTCAGTTGTTGAATTAAAATAAATCTAAAAAGGATGTCCATGATGTTGAGTTATCGCTATATAAGTCCGACTGTTTAATAGCAAGACTGTTAAATCAATTTCTTTGTATTTTTTCTCAACCATTCTTCAGCTTATTCTTTAGCTTCTCTTTGACCCTCACACTGAGTTTACTCTCTTGATTATGGCGTTCGCTGGCCTCTGTATTCTATGAGCAGGTCTAACAAAAGTCTTCTTTTAATTTTATAGTACATTAAACGTTGATAGGTGCAACTTATAGTTTTTATACTGATTATATTATTCCTATTTTCGTCATTTTATGTTCTTTGAATTAGAATTCATTCTTTATTCTGCTTTCTAATTTATTTGGATATAAATTTAAAAAAGATCTATTATTCGGGGTCTCTGTGCTAAGTATGGGCTACCCACTCTACGATGGTGTGTTTGGATGGACTTCTGGAATAGTGACTTATATATAAGTCAAACTGAAAATAAGTCAGATTGTGTAATGAGATTTATGTTTGGATGGGCTGTTAAAAATATGTCCTATAAGTGACTTATAAGTCATAAGTCATATTGTGTAATGAGATGTATGCTTGGATGGACTTTTGGAAAAGTGATTGATGTTTGGGTTAGTTGTGGTTGGATGTGTAAAATAAGTCAGAATTGTGGGATCCACCTCCGTAAGTGACTTATAAGTCATAAGTTGAAAAAAAGAACTTATACTTATTTTGATTTATAAGCTATAAGTTAATTATTTTTATAAGTCCAGCCAAACATGCTCAATTTAACTTTTCTGAAAATAAGTCTTTTTTTGTAAAAATAAGGACTTATTTGGCTTATATAAGTCATATAAGTCCAGCCAAACACCCCAGATTACTTGCTATCATGAATATTGTTTCTTTGGATAGCATGGTGAAGAGAATCTAGCATCTTATACTTGGTGAAAAAAAGGTGTGGTTTTGTTTTTTGACGACATTAGTCCATTTTAAAGTTTAATTATCTTTGTTGGTTGCGAAAAAAAGGTTTAACTTTAGATTATGTCTTTTTCTAGAGTACTGAGTAGTGTTTGATGATTCTGTAGGTAGTATTGAGTAGTGTTTTTCTTTCCTTTGCTATAATTCAGATGAAGCAAATCTTGGCACTTGTAGTTCTTTGTTTTTTTTCCCTGGATTGTCTTAATCCTTGTTCATTCCTTTTATCACTTTCCTGAAATGTACTTGTGCCCTCATGGGTTAAATTTTAATTTTATTCAAGATTATAAAATTTGTTATACGTTTATGATTTTGGAGTTGCACTTCTTCAGGAAAGAAGAATTGGCAGCAGTTTGGATGACGAGTTTATCATCGATAAAAGATTCACTTCCTTCTATCATACAATATGAACACTTATATATTCCCATATTTATGGTAGCCTACCATAAATATATATAACTACAATATCCATATGGTATATGCCCATACAAGGCAAATTTATAGTAATCAATATCGCTCCAAAATACTATTACTGGAGAAAAGAGACAGGCGGACAGAATATTCAAGATTCATATAATGTCATAAGATTTGCAGCAGTTTGGAGTTAGGCACCTTAGCAATCGAGAAGAACTTTAAGGCATCGAGGCTTGATTCCGAGGTTTCATCCCCACTGTAGCGTTCAGATGGCTTTAATTAGCTGGAATTATTTGTATGATCTTTAACATACAAAAAGATTATATCATATTATGTTATAAGATATTTAAATGCTTATGTTTGGAATCCAAATTGAAAATTATCATAGTTCCAGTTAATAACAAATTATTAAATGAATTTTTCTATATAGTTAACCCTCCACTATTCAAGTGCAAGTTAAATTTTTTTTATTTTTATATTTTCAATTACGCCTCTAACAGCCACCCTTTCAATGATCAAGTTTAAGATAATCAAATAGTAAATTTACATTCAAGACCAGATATCCGAAAATTCCAGTGGAAACTCAAACATAAATTTGATGAGTATAGGCAAAGGTCAACTACTAAAGTCCAACTTTTAGCATGTTTGTCTAGCTCTTACAAGAATTGATGGGCAGCAAAGTTTAATGATAATCTTCAAATAATGTACTCCCTCCGGTCCTAATTATAAGATCACTTTGACTTTTTTGACTTTTTTTTTCAGTCCAAAAAAAGAGTAGTTTCAGTCCCAAAAATAATATTTTTTCTTCAAAACTAATTTATTCTATATATAAACTAACATATAATCTAATTTCACGTGACATATGTTATAATTTAGTGGTCTAATTTGCTTCCTTAACTTCCACAAAAAAAAGTCAAAGTGGTCTTATATTTAGGACCGGAGGGAGTATTATCATAGAATGACATCCAATCTGAATTATCTCTTGAAGCAACCACACCAGTTCCACCCGTGCTTATAGACTCAGTCCCTGAACATGATAGTAGACCTTGAAATATTTCTTTGCCCAACCCCTCAATTCTCAGCGCTTTATCATCTGTTTCAGTGATTTTAACAGCACCATCCAACGCTTTATCAAAACCTACTTTGTCATGGACTTTAGGACTATGATGGATTAATAAATTGTTTTTATTACAGACTTACAGTCATTAAACAGATCTTCTTCGTCTAACAAGCATTTGCAACAATCAAAGTCATCTATCTCATTAAGTTGGATCATTAACCCTTCCCTCCATGAGATCCTCATTTGGGACTGAGAAGCTGTCTCAATTGTAGAACTTGATAACCACAATACTTGATCATCCAAAAACTTCGGAAGTTTACTGAGATCAAATGAATCAGAAGGCAAAGTTGCACAGTCAAATTGGAAATTTGGATAAACAGAATCCTCTAATGGCAAAGAAATAAAGCTTGTTGATGGCATAACTTTACCTATAGAATCAAGGTCAAGCTTAGGATTGCCGTTCTTCAGATAGTCTTCATGCACCCATGGCATGCCAACATGAATATCTGAACCAGAGTCTGACTTTGGAGTTTGAATAAAATTTCCACTACTCAGTGAATTGACTGAGAACGGAGAGCTCTCTTCAATAGGATTGTGTTGAATGACTTTTGCCTTTCCTGAGCCACCTTCCTTGCAGCTTGACGTTGAAGGTGATAAAAGGGAATATGAAAATCCTTGAAATTCAGGGAGCCCGCCAGGAGAAATTGAACTAGTTGCTTTTCTTCTGACACAGTAACCAGCACTAGGCAAATCACTGCTATCAATTATGCCTAAAGAAACTCTATGGCTGGTTGGTGGTGAAAAAATGGAGCCAATATTGGTGGACTCAACTAGTCCCTCAACTTGACTTGCTTCATTTTCAGATGTCTCCGTAACATATTTATACCCTTCGTTGTGAGGTGAACTGACCCAATACATTGAAGCTTCACTTGGATGGGGCAACAAAGTGATGCTATCATTGTTGACAGTGGCCATCATTTCTTTCCCATTATCATCATCAAAACTATCAGCAACCACGTAATTAATGTTGGGGTTGCCCTCTCCCACAATAAGAGTACCTCTAGGCCTGCATTTTCTCTTGTCACTGACACCAGAAACTATATAGCCAGCACTATAACAGGCTGGTGTAGTAGCTGAAACCGAAGAAAAATCACATTGAATCTCTGGGGAAACAGATATTTGAATTGGAGGGGTTTTACTAAGGCTTGAGTCTGAGTTATCTTTAACGTCCCCATCACCACCAACAATATCCAAATTTAACTCAGACACTCTCTTACTTAAAGGAGTCGAAGATACTTCACTATGACAGGATTTGAGCTTGGAACACTCATCACCTCTGTCACTTATCCTCTTGAGTCTATCTTCCTCTAGGTTCGACTCTTCAAATGCAGATGACAATCTAGGAAGAAAATTGTGATGGTCATTCAGAACAGAAGAGGACATGGATTTTTGGACAATTTTAGAACCGGATTTCTTCCCAGATTGCCACTGGTAGAGGCATGAGGGATTCTTCTTAATTTTCTGAGCCTTATCTGATGCAAGCTTTTTGGTGTGCTCCCTGCTGCTACCATTTTTAAGGTTCTCTTTTGCTTTATGCTGTCTCAAAGGAGACACACTGGGCATAGGATTGGGAGTTCTAGAGAGGTATTTTGATCTACAGGCAGGAGATATTGGAGAAGAGGAAGAGTTGGAGAGGAAAAAACTGAGGCAACCTCTTGGAGCTTCAGCAGAGACGCTGGAAGAAGCACTACTATTGCTACTACCAGAAATGCGGTTCAGATCCTGCAATGGGTTTCGATGGGGACTTTTCTTCCTCTTTTGCACTGACTTCGCAAAGGATCTTGGAGATGGAACTGTGGAAGGAGGCAAAAAAGGTGTTTTCACCGAAGATCCTTGGCTCATAGTGAAGTTAGCAGGTTTTATATCACATTAAGTCAACCTGCATGTGAACAAAGACTGCTTGCATAAGCATAACAATTTCAGAACTTCCTCCAAATTATTCATTCCCCATGTAAGTATACTCAGTAGCACAAAGCATTCAGAAGCTAATTCAAACTTTCCCTTGATCAGGCAAAGTAACAAATTAGGATGAGGAAAGACCTTTGAATAATTGAGATGTCTTCAAGAAACTTATTGCAGAAATATAATGTGTTTCAATTAATCCTTAACAAAACCATCATGGAACTGCAGGGGAAAAAAAAAAAAAGAAGCAGAGTTACAGTGTAACGTAAGAAGAAAAATCACATATAAAAACAAATAATCTTCCTTCATACCTATCCTTCATTTTGTTAATCAAACAATACCTTGCCTGATTATCAAAAAAAAAAAAAAAGCTACGAGATGACAGAATCTTCACAAATAAGCAATAATCCGTGCCAATTCATTTCTTTAAAAAAAAAAATGCACCACAAGAAAAAGGGAACACCAGGAAGTCTAAAAATTCACGACATTGCAATTCAAATACTAAAATTGGGGGGAAAAAAACATAAAAATACTAACCAAAAAGCCTTGATAGACATAGTGGACCACCGAAATGTGATTGATTATGGAATTCCGTTGAAAGAACAAACAGAAGATACAAGCATTCTTGTCTGCATTTATTTCCCTACCGAATAACCAAACAAAGTATTTCATATCGTAGTAGTACAAACTTTGAAATGATTCGCCATTTCGAACTTAGAGAGTGAGAACGAAGAGAAGAGTGAAAAGCAGAGATTCGAAGATGGTTTACTCTGAACTCTTAAGACGGAAGCGAAAAGCAAATGTGACGATGAAGGTTGAAGACGAAGCCACTGAACATTCAAATGAGAGAGAGAGGGAGACTGGGGACAACTGAAAACGGTGTCGTTTGCAGCGTTCCGTTCTACTTTGAATAACGGTGTCGTTTAACCAAACAAAAAAAGGTTAGAACATTTTTTTATTAGAAAAATTAATTTCAGGTGCCTTGTAAAAGACTTAATTAATATGAGGTCCCACGAAATCAGTTAATTAATCTGAGGTCCCATGAAATTGTTATTGCAGGTCAAAAAGTTGTTATTATAATGTCACAATTTGTTACAGACCAAGAGTGATTTACAGGCCAAAAGTTGTTATGACAGGCCAAAAAGTTGTTATTACAGGCCGAAAAGTTGTTAGTGAAGGCTTAGTCACTAACAACTTTTGACCGTACGATAAGAACTTTTTGGCTTGCAATAACAACTTTTTGGGTTGCCATAACAACTTTCTGGTAAGGACCTCACATTAATTAAGTGATTTCATGGGATCTCATTTTAATTAAGTCTCTTACAAGGGACCTGAAATTAATTTTTTTCAATTTAATTTGGAGTCCATTGGAAGACATATAATTAAGAAGAGGTCTCACAAAATGACCAAATTAAAGTTAGGTCCACAGGGACGTGATTTATATCAAGTTCCAAACCCAATTTATCTTTTTGCCCATTTTACATTTATCACATATTTACAATTTACAATAATTATGAGTAGTGTTCATTAACTTGTTACACAGTCAAAACCTTAGTACAGGTCATACCCAATACCCAATTATTAGTATAAAAATTACCAACTAGCATCTATTTGGTGGAACCCGACACACAGATAACATGTATCGATCTTTCATTCCAAAATATTTTAGTGCTCGAATGTATTGAACCTCTAGCTCTTTTATTATATGTTATTGAGAGACCAAGAATGGGTTGCATTAAAAATATTTAGGAGGGCTGTTAAGGAACGCAGTTAAATGTTAGTTGAACTAGATCGCACTTCCCCGCGCATTGCGCGTAAGGAATATATTTGAATTCAAACATTGTGGTAGACAGTGTCCTATTAATTCTTAGTGTAGTGACAATAACGTATTGTTTTCAGCATATCAAGTTTGTTTCCCAAATTCTAAAATCTTTGAACTAATGCTATTACCAACTTTTGGGATATTTCAAGTAATAAATACTGTGAGAAAAGGGGTTCGTAGAGGCAACCATGCCCAGACTCATGATGATCACTTGAAGAGAATCAGCATTCTCCATGGATCTCGTATTCAATTCTGCAAAATAAAAACATTTAATTGTGAGACATGAAAAAAAAATTTTAAGCAAGACTTCATGTAACTGAAAATACGTCTTGCATTTAAAGTTTTGCAAAAGGCTGAGAGGAAGGAATCAAGCTACGGAAGAAACGAAATAAAAGAATTACCAATCAAGATCAGCTTGCTTAATGTGTGCCATCCCGTTGATATGCTGAAAACAAAATTCAACATGAACTCCTAAAAACTTCATTGTAAACAACGTTTATGGTTGTCTTCTTGGTATCATCTGAATCATTGGTATCATCCTTAGATCCAGTGACTGCCTGATCATATTTTTCTTCACATAAACTAAAATTAGTTACTATTTGATACAGGACCCTGTTGAAATATGTTCGAAAGCCATGAAAAAAGTTAAAATCAAGTCTGTTTATCTGTGTTTTTGTTTATGTAAGCTTTCTTGAATACTTGATGTTGATTGTTACAGATTAATGACCATTCTTCTTCCAGTATATTGAGCCACACCCAATCCTTAGCAAATTAAATGTTTATCTTACTCCCTCACTGAGAAATCGGGCACAACATATTCATTATTTTTGGCTGGTGAGTAGAATGATTCCCGTTGGTTTTTACAGGGTTTGTCAATGTTCTGTTTTCAGATTACTTGGTGCCTAATTACGCCATACTGCTGCATTTAATGAATATGTTGTGCAAAGCTTGGTTAAGTTAGCTCCTTATGCACTTTACTTGTCATATTTAAAAAGCTTGCAGAAATTATCATATCATGGAATGAGACTTATTAGAGGCAAAATATTCAAATCCTTGACCAGATTAGAGATGAAACAAAGCTCAACAGATGGTTGAGGAAAATCTAGATGAGGTATGGACAGAATATACCTTTTGAAACAACCCAATAATTTGGAAAATCTAGATAAAGTGGGGACAAAATATTTGATGAAAATACAGAGGGAAAACAGATGAAATCAGAATCTTAAAAATTTGGTGTAGGAGCAACCCATTAATTTATAATTTATTGTCTCCATTACGTAATGATTTTCCTGGAAGACCCAAAAATTCCACAAGCAAAACCTAGTAATACTTGTTACTGTTGGAGTTACAAAATAGCTAGATATCCAAAGAGGAAAACCTGAGCATTTTCTTAAGACAAGCAGGATTTAATTCAATGTGAACTTCATGATTCATGAGAATGATTTAATCTACTTACATTTGGGTCGGGCTTTCACTTCAACAGCTTACAATTGGCATACCTCATCCTCTTATATTATGTACAGTTATCAAACTTGTATATCCATAAGTGCATTGGTGTCATAGTGTGTGTTTTGGTGAAGAATGTTATGTGGACTTTTGTTTTCATCCTGCGCCTCTGATTCTTTCCTGTTTTTATTCTTTTTCCCTCGCCAAGGCCTATTCCTTTCTGATAAGTCATAATCCCCATTTCTCCATCCTCCTCACTTCATATTCAAAATTCATATTCCCCCGCCCAAGTATCAGATGGTGAAATTGATACCTCACTACTACAAAATATATATTTCACGTCCCCAAACAACGTCTGTTATATAGAAATCTGACATTAAAAAAAACGCGATGGCAATTTTGTAAATAAACTCAAAACAGAAAAGAAACAACGTCCCTTATTTCTGAAATAAGTGACATTGTTTGTTTCTTTGAGAAACAACGTCACATATTTCAAATAAGTGACATTGTTTCTCAGAGAAACAACGTCACATGTATGAAACATGTGACGTGGTTTCTTTGAGAAAGAAACAACGTCACATGTTTCAAACATGTGACATTGTTTCTCTGAGAAACAAGGTCACATATTTCAAATATGTGACGTTATTTCTCTGAGAAACATTTTTTTTTTAATTTTTTGAAAAAAAAGGCGCCTTTTTTCCCTCTCTTAGCTAAGAAACAATGTCACATGTTTTTGATATGTGACGTGGAAAGAAGAAACAATGTCACATGTTTTTTGATATGTGACATGGTTTCTTTCCATGTCACATATTAAGCATACAAGTGACATTGTTTCTTAATTTTTTTTTTAAAAAAAAGGCGCATTTTTTCCCTCAGCTCCACATTTCCCTCTCTTAGCTAATAACTCCTTTGACCTTATCAAACCTTCAGCTCCCTCACATCCTCTTCTTCCTCCCAAACCCTCAGCTCCCTCACTCCGTCTTCTTCCTCCCAAACCCCCAGCTCTCAAAACCTCTGCCTCTCTTCCTCTTCTTTCATTCTGTTACTTCTTCAGGTTTAGCTCCCCTCTCTCTCCTTTTGTGTTTTTGCTTTCTATGTATTGCATTTTAGTATCTTTGCATTTTTCTCTATCTTCTTATTTTGGAGTTCTAAGCTCTTTTGTCGAGCATTCTTAGTTATTGAAATGTGTACACCTTTAATTAGCTACTCGTTCCTACTAATTTCTTACTTCTTGCTTTGTTTTTTTTCCTTGCTCTGTTTCTTCAATGTCATTTTCCTGAACCTATTTCTTGGAAATAATCATGCAAAATCCGCTTCTAAATATTCCAGGATGAGAGGTGTTGTGTTACATTTGTTACATTAAGTGGATTTACTTTTTCAATTAGAAGAACATGATTTCCAAGTCGTTTTTGCTTGTTTCCCAATTTGATTCTTGATTTCTCTGCATTCCCAAGTTAATTTTTTTTTAGATTTGGTTTGTAGAAATCAGTGAGCATTGTACAAAATACTAAGTTGTGTAAAAATGGAATTTTTTGTTTGTGTAGTAGTAGCAAAAGTCACATGTATATATATTTAATTAGTTTGCTTAAATTAGTTATATCTCTGGTTGATGGTTTACATCTGTTAAATAATAATCTGTTTCCATCAGCAATGCAATGCATGAAAGTATGAGGAAAAAATAAAAAATTAAAGAAACTAATTTTTTTTTTAAAAAAAATGGAATTCACGTCACATACTAGAGTAATATGTGACGTGGTTTCTCCTGGCAGGAGAAACCACGTCACATATTAGCCCAAATATGTGACGTGGTTTCTTCAGCCAGGAGAAACCATGTCACTTGTTTAAAACATGTGACATTAATTCTTTATTTTAAAAAAACAAAAAATAATCAAACCAAGGACTTTTCAAGTCACATTTTCAATAAGTTGTGACATGGAAAATATGACTTTCCACGTCTGATGCTTTAGTGACGTTAAAATGTCATATTTTCTAAGTCACTAGTTTTAATGTCACATGAAAAATTGACGTGAAAACCCCCAAATAACAGACATTGAAAGTCCTTTCTGCAGTAGTGCCTGTTAATGCCTATCGGCTGCACATATGAAAAGGGAACTTAAAATCTAAGGAAAACAACTTATTTTGAAATACTGTGTAAATCTTAAGTTTCATTCCAACTCTAATTTTTTACTTGCTCTACTTCAATTGCTTTTTTCTTCATATCTTGCTTCGGAGGTAAAAAGATTCCAATGACATTGAATGGTCTTGCTTTGTTGGAAATAAAAAATTTGGTTATCATGGAAATAGAGAGCAAGATGGCATTGTTCAATTGAGTTGGCAATAGGTCAACTTTTCTAATGTCAGGTTGCATTTTTAAGTACTATAAGCAAGTGAAACGACTAGCCACAGGTCAGCTTTATTTATGAAGTGATTTTTATAGAAGAATATCATTTGTCACTAAGGCTAAATTATGTGACAACACTAAGCATACGCTAGTGATTAGCTCCTATTAGAAACTGCACATCAATCACAGTAAAAAGAGTGCAACATATATACCAAAACCAATAAGAATATTATTCCAAACAATCGAACCACAATACAGGTGTTAAAGACCAAAAATTAGTTGACCCAAATTAAGGATAAGCACCATTCATATAGGAGCAAAGAGCAGTCAGCAGGTCAAGTGATCATACCTGGATAGCAAGTTGCTCCACACTTATGTCTCAACAGCAGCTCTCCAAGCAGCACATGTGTTTCTCTTTGAAAAATCAGAATTCTCAAGATGTAGAATGCCCGATATCTTAGTACACCCAGCTGAAAAATTAAAAGCTTCAGACACATTCAAAATAATTGCTAAGATTAATTAATTAGCACTACAATCAATATACATGTGAAAATAATTTGCAAACCTTGTCTAGCTGCCTTTGTAACTAAAGAGTGGGACAGAACCTTCAAATTAAATAAATGACGGGAAAGCCGACCACCTCTCCACCAATATGATCCCAAACCACTTTCATTAGAAGTTGCACTGGACTCAATATCAGAGCACCTTATCCTTTTCCTTCCAATACTATGCCTCCAAGATGTGCGTGAACTGGCAACAATATGACAAGCTGAACCCATGGTAACAACAGAATCCACATGTTTCCACCAATCTGCTGAAAGAGAAAGAGGCCGCAAATTGGACTCTAGCTACAAAACAATATTTAGGATGCTTAAGTATGAACAAGAGGACAATGAAAATCCAAAACCTAGATAATATGAAACAAGACCAGGTTTGAAATAAAAACTCTATTGTGGTGATGGCTTGAGATCCAATTAATCTGAAAATCATTATTTCATCCATAATAACAACATAATCACTATATGACCCATATAATAAGCCAACATGCAGCCAGTGAAGCAAAAATAGAGGCGCACACATTTACACAAAAGACAAAATGCCATAGGGAAAGTTATCATGACCTCAATGGATTTCAACCGATCCCCTTCCCCTAAATACTAAAAAATGAACCAAGGATTTTAAAATCACGATTCAGAACATTAAATTCGTGAATCTTTTGTCCTTTACCTAAAAAAATGGCTAAATCATAAACACAAAGACATAGAAACAATTTCAAGCTCAAATGTCAGTGACAGCATAAAAGCATGAGTAATTATGGAGATAAAAACAGAATTTCCAATCAACAAGTTGTGTGATACACGTTTTATATGGGATATAACTTCAACACTTAATTATATTCAATCAATGTGCTACAAGTGATTTGTACATTAATGAAGGCTAGGAAGCGGATTTGCTAATTAATGATTCAGAAAGAAATCATCTAAGTTTTGAAAAACTTACTTTCATGGGGTGGTCTTATTTAACAAATAATTAAATAAATCCTATTATTTGATCCTCCCCATCCCCAGGAAAAACCCTAAGTATAATCTCAATTTTGATTATTTATTCATCAACAAATAGTGCTACAATAAAATTAAAATCTTACAGTTAACCACGCAGGGTTAAAACTTGAAACTGTATCTACAAAAAACTACATCAGTTTTTTCCACTGAATTAGCACTAATAAGTATTTGTGAGAACATTTTACATGGATCTCCCTAATACTACTGAATATGAAATGACTTGACCAATTATATCAAAAAGATCATCATAAATCGTAATGAAAACATAAACAAGTCACAGCTACTTATTGAAAGATATATTTTGCAACAAGTAACTGGGAGACACAGAAAACATATCCTTATAGTCAGTAATGAGGATTTAATAGATGCAACATCAGATGCCTTAAGAAGATTGTTACGCCAATTCCTACAATGATGGAGGCTCAACCGAGCAATCTCTATCATCATTAACTTTGCATGTAGAGCACCACCTGCATTTTTCCTTTTGGGCAGCTGCATTAACATTTTGAGAGCTTGGCCAGTAGAAGTTCATAGATTTCTTCATAATGATCTTCTCTTGATCTGAAATTAAGTCTTCTTCAGACATTTCAATACTCTTGTTGACCTTATCAGGTAATTTACGTATCAACTCCTCTGCCAACAGGTGGTACAGTAGATGTTTCTTCATACTTTCTTTGGTCAGCAGACTGATTCTTGTCCAAGAATGCTTCTAAGGATGGAAAAGGTGCTGAGGGTGGATATGGAGCAGAGTATTCTGTCTTCATATGCATGCTCCTGCTAGCACTTTGATTTGAGAGTTCCACCTTACCAGCTGCTACATTTAAGTTAAAAGGAATACCCCAGTGCTTGCAGATTGCCATTAATATTCTACTGTAGAAAGCATCAGCCGCTTTTAACACTTCAATTACAACATGCAGATCATTTATGTGGTAGTAATTGAACAAGGATCTCATGTCAGATGACTCTGACCTGAAATGTTTTAAAAAAGCAGATAAAGTGAGCAAATATACAATGAGGCTAGCATTTTGTCATATGAAGGTGCAGGACAACCACAGTGAGTTAGAATTTTTTTTTTTTTGGGAGGGTGGGGGGAGGGGTGTTTACATATCAAACAAAAGTCACTGGTTCACTGCAGATGACCCCAAAATGCCGAAAAGACTAAGTTCGGAAGTTTATGAGGGAATGGAAAGTAATGTGTCACTCAAGTGTAAGGGAATTTGATGTGGCAAGATAGGGGGTCATTAACTGGGATGGAATGGCTTATAAACTATTTTAAATATTATCCTTAATATTAAAATGTGACACTAGCAAGTTCTTAATCAAGGAGAATATAATTGTAATTGATTGAAACACTAATTGGAGTATGGCAAAGATGTGGTCTCAGAGGCTTTCCATTAAAATAAAACTCCTATACAATTGCCCACTTTGATTATTACATTCCATTATATTCCATCTTGTGCCATCCATCTAAACACACCCAAGGTTTTATTGACTTGCCTCCAATTTATTATTATCCATATCATGCATTCCTCTTGCATACGCACCCAAACTTGAGAATTATTATTTATATGGTAACCAGTGCAAGCACTTATGGTAAAAGAAGATTTGACATTTATAAATGAAAGGAAGTAAAGTAGTAATTATATCCAGAAAAAAAGTATAAATACACTTACACTAACAGGTAACCACAGCTATCAAAATAAAGACGACCATGAGGATCAATCCCTAAAAGGTCTGCTCCTCGAAGTGATTTTTGTGGTTTCATCCAAGGGTTACGTCTGCCGATTGCACACTCAGGGCAATACCAGTCGCCTTCAGGTAAATGGTCACTTGCAACCCCCACACACCTGGAGTGGAATGCAGCAGGGAAACCATCACAACGTATAAAATTTCCATCCATCTTGCAAAGGCAGCATTCATCACTGTTCCAGTCATTTGTTACATCAACAATCTCCTCAGACATGGCAAAGCTGCCAGACATGTCCATTAGAGCTCTTCTTTTCTTGCATATATCAAAATACATACTTTGATCAAAACTCATATCAGCCTCAATCACCAAAGATCTTCTGTTGAGCTCCAGCATTATAGCTTCCACTTCCATCATATCATCACAAAGGCACTGAAGAATTTCAATCTTTACATGTACAGGCTGCTTGTAGTAGTCACCTCCAAACATTAAGTACTTCAGATCAAAACCAGTTTTAAGTCCCGAACCATGAATCAGAAGATACTCAGCCATAAAAATGGGCCATGTAACCAGGTCAAACAAATCCCAGTTCAAATTTCTGCAAGAAAAAATATGATGAACATGTATGTATTCCACAAGAGACCAAATATATCGATTTGTAAGACCAATGGATGCAAAAATAAAATATACAAAATATACCTTAGGCAATCAGATACAGATTGGCAACCCTCATATGAAAGGTATTCTAAGTGCTTTCTAAGAGTTTGTAAAACAGAAACATGAATGTTGCCAAGTAATATGTTAGGATTAACACTCTTCAGTGCAGTTACAAAATCCTCCAACTCGAAAGGACTTAAAAATAGCATAGTACTGAAGGACCTCAAACAAGCATAAAGTGTTGCTGCTTTTGAGAAGGACCTCAAAGTTCAAATTTTGAGAAAAGGGGGTAGTTGCAGCTTTTGAGGAAGTTCACTGCACTGTTCATACTGCTCAGAACCAGAAACAATTGTCTTTTCTTCTGTTATGGCACTTGGCCCGGGAGACATCAAAGGATCATTGCCACATTCAGATTAAATTAGTGCTAATAACGTGTTATAAAAACTAGCATAAACTCCTTCGTGCGTTGCGTGGGGAGCAATTTCATTATTCATTTACTCTAGACGAAATTAATTATTTCCTCCATTAAAGTAAATTATAGATAAAGTTTTCTATAAAAATTTTGTAAATGATGAAGTCGGAAAGATGATCTTTATTTCACATTTTGTATTCATCTGCTTATTTTGTTACAAAAAATACTACTTTTTTTTATAAAAAATGAAATATAGAATTTCTTATTCAATATTATTATTAAAAGCTTAATTTATATTGAAAGATTTTATTGATTTTTTAAAACAAAAGATATACTTTTTGGAATAGTTTTCTTTCTATATAATTTTTTAAAACAACGAAATTTAAGAGATTATTTCATTCCAAATTATGTATGCAAAATTTATAGTATTTTAAGTCCCAAAATTTTGTGCGCCAAGCATCATTCCATAGTACATTGTTGTGAAAAATGAAAATTATTGCATTGAAACTCCATACAGCCCTAAAGGAATTAATGAGGTATTTACTCATAAATGAAAGTGCAATATTTTTACTTTGTGCTCAAAGGAATTAATGAGGTATTTACTCATAAATGAAATAGCAATATTTTGAACTAATAGCATCCTCTCCCCAAACGTTGTGCAGGAAGGATAATAATAAGACATATATTTCCAATCCAAGCAACTTTTTCAACTCGTATTTTATTATGTAAACACTATTTTTTTTTGTAACTAAAACAAACACAAAATACTATGAATATCTTCATGTACATGACCTTTTTCATGAACCTCAATAATAAAACATTCGATCGTAAATCAATTTAAAACATATTTTTAGAAAGACAATGTGAAATGAATGCGTTACAACTTTTCAATCCACGCAAATTCAGAAGTTGACATTAAGCATTGACATATAAACTTATACATGTTTACTTGTTTCTAAAGAAATTTCCCTAACTTCAGGCCATATAAAAATTCCTGAGACGATAAATCAGTTCATCTCCAAGCTTTATTCCAAAAAGACCCTCAATTATACACTAAAGATTTCCTATTGGTAGAGAAACCACAAAAAGAGAGAGAGAGAGAGAGAGAGAGAGAGAGAGAGAGAGAGCTAAAATTCAAAGGCAAGAGGCAGAGTTGTAAGTGGAGTTGGAGTGAGATGAGAACCAGTGCACCTTTTAAGACAATATGCAGCAGCGGCTCTTCCTCTGGCCCCATTTTATTTCTTCTTCAGACCATTTTCTCAGTCATGTAGACATACTTCATAGCATTGCTTCCCAAAAAGGAAATAGTCACCGTCGAATTTGGAAACATCGGGTGAAAATGGGACTTTAATTCAATAATAAATTAAAACTTAATACAAACATAAAAATATAGCTCTGCTTATTGAAAGCTCGAAATGGGTGAGGTGATGGTTCAAATACCACAAATAAATCGAACCCTAAATAAATCTATATAAGCGCACATAAAAAGTTTGTATACTCTCCTTTATGTTATAAGCAGACTAAGCATCCCATCTTTACAACAACAGTACTATGATTTTGCACAGAGAATTAACATACATAAACATAAAATTAAAAATTGTCATTCAAAATTGGATGAGACGTCCTCCATAAATACAGCACAACCTTCAAGCAAATTAAACATCGATTGATTTAATGTGTAGGGAAAGGAAAGCTGCAATCAAAAATAAACATCGATTGATTTAATGTGTAGGGAAAGGAAAGCTGCAATCAAAAATGAATTGCCCAAATTACTTCCTAAGCGATGTTACATACAAAAGAGGCGAGGTGTTCTGTACAGACTCATAGAATAAGCATTCATAACAACACCAAGGGTAAAAGGAAGTTATCTCTGGCATGTTGTAAAACATTGAGGCACGGTTATAATGTAATTAAGTAGCAACACAGAGTACTCATCTTCATACCTAACATAGATATTGATAGATACTGAACAGAGGTTTTTGAAACTAATATATTTAGCAAACGTGGAAGAGTAAACCATGAGAAAGCACAAGAGAAAGAGGAGGGTAACGTGAAGATTTTTTTTTTTTTACAAAAAAGAGAAATGACCATCTAACCTCTATCCTATTCCTATACTGTTTTCTTGAGATATGTGAAAAGTATCATCACAAGGTACGGACTGATAAGGGAGGGAAGCCTGTAATAGTAAACAATAAAAATAAAATGACATTGAAGGAAGGAAGGAATAATGATCAGAGATATTGGAATTTTTGTAGTTCAAATTTGGAAAGCCTTCTGTGTGATTTCTTTGTTTCTTCAAATCCTTTTAAATTCGATTATAAGTCAAAATTAATTTTAGTATTCACAAATTTAAGTTTTATATCGTAATATATTTATTTGTATTTATTTTTTCTAAAGAGTTTTTTCTTCTTTATTTTAAATGTGTGTGTGTATATATATCTTATATTTATATTAATATAGACATACCTCTTCTTGTGTATAATAAAGTCAAAAAATGTTTCATTTCTATTATTTCCTTTGCATATCAAATTTAAAGAGAAGAGAGTTTGTCTGTATAATAAATAATATATAGGTAAAATTGAAAGATCACATTTTACCCATAACAAATATCTCCTTAATATGTCTTTGATTTGATTAAAAGTAGAATAATTCACTGAATTTTTTTTAATGTGGATTGAATGGAGTATGATATTTTTTTATTGAATTATTTATTTGGGAACCTAGCCACGCAGTACTGCTAGTGACTATCTCTCATTGCCACCATTCTCCTCAATCTATGCCAACGTTCGCAGCTTAGTGGAAGTTGAGGAACAGGTCATGTCATATATTGCATGTTGTGGGGTGAGAAAAGAGTGAAGAGGTCATTACATGTGGCAGAGTGAAAAGAGAGAGGATTATTAAAGGAAGGCTGGGTACCATCATCATCCACATCACAACCAAGAGGAAGGCTGGGTCCTGACAAGTCTCATGTGGGAGAGGGAATGAGTGAGGAAAGAAAGAGTAAAAAAAAGAGGGAAGAATTTAGTAGGTGTGCTTGAATAAAAGTATTCAATATTATTTATATTTAATGATAAAAAAATAGATGGCAAAAGAATATAAAATTAATTATTATATTACTCAAATAAAATGATGAAATATTTTTATAATTAAATTACCTAGAAGTTAACAATGATAATATCAGTGACAAAGTATCCTTAAAGCATTAAAATATTAAATATAAAAATAAAATTTGGAAATATAAAATACAATTTAAAATGGGCTGTGAGGTTGAGATCGGAAGAAAAAGCGGGAATTAGTGAAAATGGGTGTGTATTTGTGATGACTACCCATTTATCATTAATTTAGGGCATATTTAGAATATATTTGGGGAGTCATCGTTGCTAATTAAGGGCATTTTAAGAATTTTTAAGAGAAAATTGTGTAAATCTGTCATATGAACTTAATTTGATTAATTTTAAGAAAAATATGATAATTTATTAGGAAATTTAAGTGGCATGATTCCCTCACATTTATGCATTTTTGGATAGGTAAATATGGACATTCTAAGCAAGGAAGGAGAGAAAGATCAAAGGAAAAACGTGGAGAGAGCTGGAGGTCATTTAAGGAAAATTGCTGAAAAATTGGTTTTGATGTCGCGACATTACACCAGGATGTCGCGACATGGCGCGAAAATCCTGAAAAATCTGCAAAACGCACAGCTTCGATTTTTACCCTTTTAAATCACCTAGGGCACGAAAATTCAAGCAGAATCAGCCCCCTTTAAACCCTAGAACCCATAGGAACCATTAGACTCATCGGTGCACGCATATTTGGAGCTAGGGTTTGCAAAATTGGAGGTTGAGAAGCAAAATTGGAAGGGTTTCTTGCCCACGGTGATAGATTCTTCTTGTTTTCTTCAATTCTTTGTTACTTTTGTGAATTAAACATGGGATTTCTTTGTATTTGCTGATTTAATTCATTCATGAGTAGCTAAATCGTTTATTTTAGGATTGATTCAAACCTTATATGGATTGAAACCTAATTGTTTCCTTTTCTTTTAGAATTTAATGACTATTTATGTTGATTTATCTTGATCTTAATGCCTCTAATTGACTGATCACCCTTTAAAGCGATTTGTTCATTTAAATTATACTCAAGAGAGATAGTTTAGATGTAGAACTAGGGTAAATCAAACTAGACTTGAAGTTTAAATCAACTAACCGATGGTTTGTCGGGTAGAATAGAGACATATCTATCGGCCTAGTTTTGTCAGATTAAGGTTGGCTCTTAACGCATATTTTCATTAATTTGTAACAAGAGATTGAGCAAGTTTAATGAAAAGTATAGAATTGATTTTGACTCGAGAGAGCGTTTCAAGTACTTTAGAATCTTAGGCAAACATAGATTGTTATTTAAAGACTAAAGGAAGGGAAATTAATTAGGGTTCATGAAATACAACGGTGAGAATTAATCCTAGGCCTAGTTAATTGATAAATTAAATCTTTCTTGTTTGTTTCTTTATTTTTATTTTAAAATTAGTTTTCAAAACCAGTTTCTAAAAGAATTTGATTTGTTCAACTTAATTGAGTTCATTAGCCTGTTGTTTGATTAGGGCAAGCAATGCAAGCATGATTTTCTACCCCTCCCCCACACGTAAGTTTCACATTGTCCCTAATGTGAGTAAAACAATAATACACATATGAGAGAGGAGAAACAGTAAGGAAAGGTAAACTAATACTCCCCTGGATAAATCTGGAAGGAGATGAGATGTGCTCCTAAGCTGAAGGAATGCTCATTCTTGCACCAACCGGCCATTTGAGAAGTTGTTTACATAATTACAGTGTGTAGCCAGTAGACAAAAAGTGTTGCTCAGGGGGTCCTTAGGGTCAAAGGCATGGGGTAAGGATCCTTCTGAATGAGAGGCTCTTGTTGGAGCAGTTTTCTTCGTACGCTTAGATGAGGAAGCTTGACAAATGGCACTCCTTTTTGGTCGCTTGGAGGCTTTAGGAAGTGCCATTGGAGATCTGCAAAAACTAAGATAAAAGATGTGAGATCAGAGCAGAATAAATACTATTGTGCACAACCAGAATTAGGAAAAATTATATCAATGCACATGGTGACAATTTCAAAAGCTTCTTAAGTCCCTACAAAGTCATATCCACGCATATTTTTCATGAGAGCACTAATCTAAGAGACTAGAGGATAAAGTATTAATGGCTAACTCATTCGACACAGGAACTTTCTCAAAAATATAAGTCAAATTGAAGCTTGAAAGTTTAAGCAATTTCACAATGCAATGGTAATAACAAGCCCAATGTTTTTGCACATTCATGAAGGGAAAATGACACTACCAAATTTTTGCACAACTGCCATCTTAATTAAGTGAATCAGATTCTACATGAATATGCAAGTGTATCTCTGTCAATTTTAAGCACACAATAGGGCATTTAAACATTGCAAAAATTTAGACACAAAATTTTGCTCAATATTCTCAGAAATCAGAGAAACAAAAATGGTCCCTTCAAATGATCCAAATAGTCTCAATAACAGAACAGTGAAACCAGATTCATCACAAAATGAATAAAACCATAGTTCAGTTGAGACATAGGCTGAAATCATGATTACAAAATTGGATAGAAAGCAATTGCAAAAAGAGGCAGAATAACCCAATGTCAGCCCAACATCACAGTACACTGAAAACTCTCATCACTCATCTGAATTAGTCACAAAAATAGGGCATTTAAATTGTCGAG
Organism: Mimosa bimucronata; assembly: GCA_037074515.1. Lineage (NCBI taxonomy): Eukaryota > Viridiplantae > Streptophyta > Magnoliopsida > Fabales > Fabaceae > Mimosa > Mimosa bimucronata. The sequence continues at coordinate 8,528,788 of CM073443.1, read as the reverse complement.
ACAAACTCAAGTGCTCCATGTAAGTAATCACAGTAAGCACACAAGAAGTACAGTATAAGCAAATGGATTGAAAGCAATTGTAATTGATGTAGAATAAACACAGATGCGTCATATAGAGAATTACTGGACGTACAGCGCAGTGCAAGGAAAATTAGGCATATCAATGGTACATACACGCTATTGGAAAACATGGAAGCACCAAACAAATTTTTCATACAATCAATTTTAAAATCAAGACGGTCCATAAGCCATCAGATACAATCAAAGAGCTCAGAAAATTGAAGAACAAATGCGGAGCAAATTTCAAAGCAGAATGAATTCACTGACACATGAAATCAGGATGCCAAATTTGGAGAATGCTAAGCCCAAATCAGATTACCCAACCAACATAAGTCTGACCAAAAATTGATCTTCATAACAAGGTGATGAAGCAAAGCTATATAAGAACCCAATCATATAGATAAGCAAACTGGTCACAAAATTGTTGCATAATCAGAATGCTCTCACAATCGCTAGGCACAAGAAACTGATAAAGGCACAAGAATCGGATTGTACATGAAGATGCAAGTGGACACACGTGTCTCTTGTTCAAGTTTAAGCACACAAGAAATAATGGAACCGGATAAAATTTTAGATTCAATATCACGGCCAAGATTCTCATAAACCAGAGACATACACAAGAGTTCGTTGATTTCCCTAAATATCAGAGTGAATCTAAGAGTCTCAGATAGCTTAATCATAGTCCTAGCTCAATGGATTAAAAGAAAGCAAAAGATTACCTCTAGGTGGCTTGAAAAATAGGTGACAACAACGAAATTTTGGGGATACAGGGGTGAGGATAATCAGCAATGGGAGTGAAGTGTGGTGACACTATGGGGCAGACTGATGGCAGATCGGCTGGGGGAATCTTCAATGACAGAGAAGATGACTCAGGAAGACTACGAGTGAGACCACGAGGGAGGTGGTGAGCTGGGTTTCGACTCAAGAAGGGAGGAAGTTTCGACGGCGAAGAGAGGGTTTGGTTTTTCCAAGACTGGGCAGGGGAGAAATTGATGGACGATCTGGATTTTTGAAAAGAGTGAGAAGGTGTCAATAACAGTGAGGGGGTTCGGATTAAGAACAATGGAATGATGGTGACTCTGGCTTGGGCAGAGGAAGGGATAGAGAAGGCTAGAGAGGAAGCGATGGTGATGTTGGTGTGGCGGAGGAGAGGTGCCGACGGCGTGATTGGAGAAGATGGAAGAGAGGGGCGGCGCTGGTGATGGTGATGTTGATGAAGAACAAGAATAAGAGAGAGATGAGGATTTAGGGTTCAATAGGAAGAGAGGCTTTCATATTTTTTATTTTTTTTTGTTTTTATTTTTATTTAAAAAAAACAAATTGATATAAACAAGAAACAAATTTAAAAGTGGATTTTTTTTCAGATTTTTTTTCGATTTTTTTATTAAAGAAAAGTAATTAAAATAATCTAAAAATTTGAAATTTGATTTTGAAATTTTTTTTTATTTATATATATATATATTTTTGAAGAAAAAGTAATTAAACTAATGAATTTAAAATTTGAATTTTTTTAATTTTTTTTAAAATATTAATAAAAATAAAAATAATTGATGTCATGACATTTTGGAGAAATATCGTGTTTCCAGAGAAGACAACTTAGAAACCCTTTTATGCATCTTTACTGGTGTCGTGACATTTTGGAGAAATGTCGTGGCACCAGAAAGCATGTCTTAGTTCCTGATAAAAATGTCACGACAATTTGACAGAATGTCGCGGCACCAGAGAGCAAGCTTTTCTTTTCTAGTGAAAATGTCACGAAATTTGGCAAAATGTCACGGCATCAGAAAGCCTGTTCTCTTGAAAAAATTTTGGGTTCTAATTTTGTAAAAAATTTTATCACGACATTATCCCCAAGATGCCTTGGCACCAGAAAACAAAATACTACCTAAAAATATCAATGCAAAACAACCCCAATTTCCAATTTACCCCACTAAAACCTTGAATTTGACTCCAAGTGTCACCTAGATAAAGCATTCAATCTCTCAAATCTTCCATCACCCTGAACTAACACTTAGATCACACAAGATCACACTAGCAAAAGCAATTCACATACCAATTAAGCATTCATGTTTGAGCCCACAACATCTAACCATATTACTTGTATGAAAAGCAATAAAACTAATGATAACTTGCTTAATATAAGGGTAACGGTACTTCCCTGAAACTACAAGTTGCCTCAATCTTTAGCAATTGCTCTCGCTTTCCTCAAATTGATTCCGCAGCATTCGATTTATTCCTACAAAATAGAAAAAGACCAAACATAAACCTACCTATAAAAAGAAGAAAAATTGCAAATGAAAATAACAAGAAAAGTTCAGAACTTGGGTTGCCTCCCAAGAAGCGCTTGGTTTATAGTCCTCCAGCCTGACTATTCACTCTTCAAGTGGCATCGCTCAAGGGCAAGGTGGCAATATGACGATCCACCTGGCCACCCCAGTAGTGCTTCAACCTCTGGCCATTGACTTTGAATCTTTGTCCATCATCACATTCAAGCTCCACCACGCCACGATCAAATACCTCTGCAACTTTGAAAGGTCCTGACCACCTAGATTTGAGCTTCCCAAGAAAGAGCTTCAGTTTAGAATTATATAATAGAACTTGTTGCCCTGGCTCAAAAGTCTTCACAAGGATGTTCTTGTCATGAAGTCTTTTTGTCTTTTCCTTGTAGAGTTTAGAGCTCTCATAAGCATTATGACGAAACTCTTCCAATTCATTGAGTTGAAGGAGTCTCCTTTCACTAGCTGCTTGAGGATCAAAATTTAGCTTTTTAATAGCCCAATAAGCTCCATGTTCGAGTTCGACCGGTAGATGACAAGCTTTCCCAAAAACAAGACGGTAAGGAGATGTACCAATGGGAGTCTTGTAGGCAGTTCTGTAGGCCCATAGAGCGTCATCTAGCTTAGTGGACCAATCTTTCCTTGTAGTTCCCACCACTTTTTCAAGGATGCTTTTGATTTCTCTGTTTGAAATTTCAGCTTGACCATTGGATTGTGGGTGGTAAGGCAAAGCCACCTTGTGCTTCACACCATACTTCTTAAGCAAGGCTTCAAATTGATGATTGCAAAAGTGAGTGCCACCATCGCTTATGATAGCTCTTGGTGTTCCAAATTGAGTGAAAATGTTCTTCTTAAGAAACTTAAGAACTGTTTTGGCATCACTGGATACACAAGCTACCGCTTCCACCCATTTTGAGACATAGTCAACACAAACGAGAATATACTCATTGTTGAAGGACTTTGTGAAAGGCCTCATGAAGTCTATACCCCACACATCAAAGAGCTCCACTTCTAACATGTTGGTCAAAGGCATTTCATTCCTTCTTGAGATGTTCCCAACTCTTTGGCACCTATCACATTCGCATAGGCATCCTTAAACAAAGAGGGCCAATAAAACCCACTTTGGAGAACTTTAGCAGCAGTTTTCTCTCCTCCAAAATGACCACCATATTCAGAGGAATGACAGCAATGTAGAATGCTATGTTGTTCATTCTCCGGAACACATCTTCTAATGAGTTGATCGGCACACCTCTTAAACAAATAAGGCTCATCCCAAAAGTACTTTTTGGTATCATGTAGAAACTTGCGCCTTTGATGGAAATTAAGTTCAGGTGGTAAAATGCCACACACAAGATAGTTCACAAAGTCTGCATACCAAGGTACTAATGAGTGGTCAATAGCAAACAACTGCTCATCAGGAAAAGATGCATCGATTGCCTCCAAGGAATTCGGTTGAGCTTCAATACTCAATCTTGAAAGATGGTCAGCCACTTGATTCTCAGTCCCCTTACGGTCTATGATATTCAAATTGAATTCTTGCAGTAGTAACACCCATCGAATTAATCTTGCCTTGGAATCCTTTTTCATAAGTAGATATTTGAGAGCAGAGTGATCAGAGTAAACAGTTACCTCAATACCAACAATATATGAGCGAAACTTCTCACATGCAAAAACAATAGCCATCATCTCTTTCTCGGTAGTTGTATAGTTAAGTTGAGCATCATCTAATGTCTTGCTCGCATAATAAATTGGGTGAAACAACTTATCATTCTTTTGCCCAAGAGCAGCACCAACAGCAAAGTCACTAGCATCTGCCATGATGATAAAAGGTAAGCTCCAATTGGGTGCTACTAAAATAGGTGCAGAGATGAGTCGCGTTTTTAATTCTTCAAATGCCTTCAAGCAATCTTTATCAAACTTGAACTCCACATCCTTCTCCAACAAATTGCACAATGGCTTAGCAATTTTGGAGAAATCCTTTATGAATCTTCTATAGAATCTGGCATGCCCAAGGAAACTTCTCACACCTTTCACAGAAGTAGGTGGTGGTAATTGCTCAATGACAGCAATTTTGGCTTTATCCACCTCCAAACCACTCTTGGAGACACGGTGACCAAGGACAACCCCTCTTGTACCATAAAATGACATTTTTCCCAATTAAGGATCAAATTGGTCTCTTCACACCTTTGCAAGACAGCTTCTAAGTTCTCCAAGCTAGAATCAAAGGTAGGACCAAAAACAGAGAAATCATCCATGAAAACTTCAATGGTCTTCTCAATCATATCAGCAAAAATAGACATCATACATCTCTGGAAAGTTGCAGGAGCATTACATAACCCAAATGGCATCCTTTTGAAAGCGAAGGTACCATAGGGACAAGTGAATGTTATTTTCTCTTGATCCTTTGGAGCTATGGCAATCTGATTATAACCTGAATATCCATCCAGGAAGCAAAAGAATTCTTGACCTGCCAACTTTTCTAACATTTGATCAATGAACGGCAACGGGAAGTGATCCTTCCTTGTGGCATTATTCAGCTTTCTATAGTCCATACAAACCCGCCAACCAGTCACTGTCCGAGTAGGAATAAGTTCATTTTGAGTGTTAGCCACTACAGTTATACTGCCCTTTTTGGGGACGCATTGAACTGGGCTCACCCATGAACTATCAGAGATAGGGTAAATGATACCTGCAGATAACCATTTGAGAATCTCCTTTTTGACTACTTCCTTCATCACTGGATTCAAACACCTTTGATGCTCAATGGAAGTTTTGTGATTATCCTCCATGAAAATTTTATACATGCAAATAGAAGGGCTTATTCCCTTGATATCAACTATGGTCCAACCAATAGCACGCTTATGATGTCTTAAGACTCGTAACAGCTTCTCTTCTTGCAACTTAGATAAGATAGAAGAGATAATCACCGGTAGAGTGTTAGAATCCCCAAGGTAGGCATACTTGAGATGTGAAGTCAAAGGCTTCATCTCAAGATTAGGTGGAACTTCAACGGAAGGTTTCAATGAGGTACTCAATGCATCAAACACATCAAGTGATTCAAACTGTCTTAACCTTGAAGAAGGAAAAGGTTCCATGCGAAAGAGTTCTTCAACTTCTTCATCATCAAACTCTTCAATTCTTTTCTCACCAATCAAGAAAGCTTCTAATGGATCTTTCAACATAGACACATAGCTTTCTTCATGAACCACTGAATCAAGAACGTCTACATAAGAGCAATGAGCATAATCATCTTGAAACTTAAGAGCTTTAGCCATGTTGAAAACGACCTTCTCATCATTAACACGCAAAGTGATCTCTCCTTTTTCAACATCAATAAGAGTCCATGCTGTAGCTAAAAATGGATGACCCAAGATAATGGGGATATTCCAATCAACCTCACAATCTAGCACAATAAAATCAGCAGGAAAGATGAACTTATCTACTTTTACCAAAACATCCTCAATGATTCCTCTAGGTTGAGAAGTGCTTCGATCCGCAAAGAGTAAAGTCACCGTAGTTGGTCTTGGTTCTCCCAAGCCCAACTGATTGAAAACAGCAAGAGGCATCAAGTTAATACTTGCTCCTAAATCATAAAGAGCTCTACCATAAAAATTCTTCTCAATGTTACAAGGAATATAAAAGCTCCTAGGATCTTTGAGCTTTTGTGGTAGCTTCTTTTGAATAACAGCACTACATTCTTCAGTCAAAGCAACGGTCTCAAACTCATTGAATTTTGGTTTCTTGGACAAAACGTCCTTTAGAAACTTAGCATATTTGGGCATAGACTCCAATGCTTCAGCAAAGGGGATGTTTATATGAAGTTGCTTGAACATATCAACGAACTTCTTGAATTGAATATCTTCCTCCTTCTTCTTGAACCGTTGAGGAAACGGAAGTGGAGGCACATAAAAAGTAAAAGATGGTGCCTTTTGTTTCTTGTTGTCTACTTTTTCTTGCTCCACCTCCTCTCCCTTATCAACTTCTTCTTCAACAACACGCTCTTCTTCAACCACTTTATCACTATCCATCCCACTTATTCCATGAGCCTGCACAGGTTGGTGTGAGTTACCTGCAACTGGAATAACATTCAACTGCTTGCCACTTCTCAAATTGATAGCGTTGCATTCTTTGTTACCATCATTCCTGGGGTTTGGAATGGTATCACTAGGTAATCCTTGCCTTGGCCTAGCATTTAGCTGAGTAGCTATTTGACCCATTTGCACTTCAAGATTCTTTATAGCAGTTTCATGTAAAGAGAGGGTGTTTTTAGTTTCAACCCTTGCAGCTTCCTGGTTAGCTAAAAGTTGAGCTAACATCTTTTCCATTCTAGACTCTCCTTCCTTAGCAGGAAATTGCTTGGATTGCACCTGAAAGCTCGGTGGTTGATTAGGCTTAACATTAGAAGATGAAGGTTGATTCACGGTCTGCCTATTACTCCATGAGAAATTAGGATGATTTCTCCATCCTGGATTATAAGTCTGAGAGTAAGGGTTATTCTGAGAGTTTTGAAATTTACCCATATAGTTGACAGATTATGAAGCCATGTAGAGAGGGCAATGATCTGGCAGATGAACATCATTGCATTGATCACAAACAATAGGGGTAGCATAGATAGATTGCACACTTTAAGAGTTTCCCTACTTCAATTGGGATTCCAAAGACTCAAACCACTTATTTAATGAAGAGAGAATAGCGGTCATTTGAGATGAAGAGTCGTCTTTAATGGTGGAAATAGGTTGTGTAGTCCTCCTATCAGTGCCTTGAGTATTATTTGCAGATAGTTGATCCAAGAGTCTGATCACCTCATTAACCGGTACATTACGATATCCTCCATTAGTCATTGAATCAACCATCGCCTTAGATTGAGGATTAAGGCGATTACAAAATATCTGAACTACTACCCATTTGTCCACCCCATGATTAGGGCATCGCTTCATCAACATCTTATACCTCTCCCAAGCTGCACAAAGATGCTCATCCGGATGTTGTCTAAAACTCAAAAATTCATCTCGAGCTTCCACAGATTTATCATCAGAAAAGAAACGAGCTCTAAACTTGGTTTCAAGCTGATCCCTAGAATTAATAGATCCTTCTGGAAGGTTATTGAACCAGTCTCTAACTGTGCCTTGTAGAGACAAAGGGAATAACCGAAGCCTTAGAACATCTTGAGGGACTTCGTTTTGCTTGAAAGAGTCATAGACTTCCAAGAAATACATAAGATGCTTGTTTGCATCTTCATTGTAGAGCCCATGGAACATTCCGTGCAACTGTAGCATCGTGATCATAACAGGTTTGATCTCAAAAGAGTGCGCTGTCATCTCTGGCATCCGAATGCAAGATTGCATGCCCCTCATATTACGGCTAGCAAAGTCATTGACCGTAGCTCTATCATACTCATCGTCAGCCATGGTTTCAGCTTTAGATTCAGATTCAGATTCAGTCTCAGTTTCGGCTTGTGTGTTGTCTATGAATTCTACTCCTTCAAGTATCACTTCCAATCCGTCTGGATATATACGCTGCATATGCCGAAAGGGTACCTAGAAGAAGAAAACCAAAACGCGAGTATCAAACTAGAAAAAGAATAAAAACAAAACAAAAACAACTATGAATGAAAATTATAAACTAACCTAACAGTTCAATCGAAATTTACTAACACTAGCCTGGGGTTGACCAAGATATTTTTACAAATCCCCGGCAACGGCGCCAAAAACTTGTTCACCCGCAAGAGTACGAATCGTAACGTAGTAATAAATTATCGTCCCACAGAGATTTGTTTTAAAACCCCAATCAAACAACAGACTAATGAACTCAATTAAGTTGAACAAATCAATTTGCAAGGGTGATGGTGAGATGAAATGATAGGACGTATCACTGTTCTACTAACTTTTATTAATAAAATATAAAAAGATCATAACCCTTTATTTCAATTGAGATACAACTACTTCTCTAGCTGGAAAAGTGTTAAACACTTTCTGGTTTTTTTCTAAAGAGTAAAAGGTAAGTTAACCAAACTCTAGTCAATTATGGAGTAAGACTAGTGAAGAAATTAAAAATTTAAGAAAAAATTTAAACTTTCATTTCACCTTCCAAAATTCTAAACAATAAATTTTATTTTATCATTTTAAATTAATACTAAAATCAGTTAATAATTATTCCCTGATCCTAATTACATAAATCAGTTGACTTTTTTTCATAAAAATAAATGAAACAAAATATACTACTAAATTCTAATATATGCCATGTAATTAGATTATATATTAATTATTAGTAAAATGAATTAAAGTAACATAATTTAATTAAAACAGATAAAGAATTTTATATTTAAATTAAAAAGGTATTTTTAATGCCTACCCATATTTTACATATATAAAATATTCAATTACTCACATATTATACAATTATTTCTCTCAAGAGAGTCCAGACTAAAGTCTCATACTACTTACCTCTGATCCTAATTATAAGAGCCATTTGATTTTTTTTGGAGAGATTAAGAAAGCAAATTAAACCCCTAAATCTTAATATATGCGAAATGTAATTAGATTATATGATAGTTATATGTAAAATAGCTTAGCTTAAAGGAAAAAAGATATATATAAACAATTTATAGTGGTGTATTTTACATCTTTACTTTTTTTTTCCAAAAAAGTTAACTGATTCTTAGTATTAAATTTCCTTTCTCCATATTTTCTCCCCACTCATTTTACACTTCTCTCCTCACGTGAGTCCACTCCACATTAGCTAGCTTCCCTAGCATGAGGCTACTAAGTCTTGAAAATAAGAGAAGAGACAAGACAAGACATCCATCTTTAATATTTACTCTTCTTCTATGCTTCATCCAACACGGCATCAGTCCATCAGAAGGAAAAAGCTTATGCCTCGTTTGGTACAATGGAAGAGTATTTAATGGAAGTGAAAGTGGAATTGGAGGTGGAAATGTAAGTGGAAGTGGAAGTGAAAATGAGTTTTAAAACTTGTTTGGTAGGACGGTGGAAGTGAGATATAAATTTTAATTAAAAAAGTGGTTTAATATATGAAAATACCAAAAAGTCCCCCACACAAAAGTCTCAACCTCCCCAAACTATGTTCACTGCCATCCCTTTCCTCTGCCCACCACTGACGCCAGAAACGCAACCCACCATCAACAAAGAAGCAAAACAAATAAAAGCTCATAGCTTTTTGCAAGATTACAAATCTGAGTTCGCAGCAAAGTGAACATCGTACAATACTAGGATTTATAAACGCAAATGGAAAGAACCAAGAACAACAAATCTACAGCACCACGAGGCTCACTGTAGGAATACACATCTAAGTTGTAAATTCTGAAATCTCACCTTTCAAAACTCATATCTATAATCCTGGAAAAAGCTATTAGCTTTTATACTCTGCCCACCCATAGATCGATGCTTGTCAGTGTGCTTTGCAAAATCGTTACCGAAGAAGGAGGGATCGTTGGAGATGGGGACTCGTGTTAGGAATCATTTGGAGAGACAAGGTCTCCAACGCTGTCGTCCTCCGGAGCCGTCGTCCTCCGCTGCTGTCACTTTAAATGAGGTTGCCGTCAACTGTTGGAGGCTGGGAGAGTTGTGGGTCACTGGGTTGACATGAAGGGAAGGAGAAGCAGTGGCAAAATTGTTTGAATCCCACTTCTCAGGGAAGTGGAACTCAGTTCCTAAGGTGGGGTGATGGAACTGAGTTCAACCAATTTTGGTGGAACCCGGTTCCATGTAGAAGTCGGTTCATTTGTACCAAACAAATAAAATGAGGGAAGCCACTTCCACTTCCACTTCTTTGGCACCAGTTCACCCCAACCAAACGTGACATTAGTCTTTGTTCTTTCTTCTTTCTTCTTCTTCCATAGTTTCTCTTCCTCGAGCAGCACTGGTGAGCATTTCTTTGTCTCATCTCCCTCTCTTGTTAATCTCTGCTTCTTATCCTCTTAATCCTTCATCCTTCTCTTCCTCATCGTTTTTTTCAAAAGCTTTCTATTTGCTTTCTCACTATGGTGTTGCAGATATGATTTTGAGCATCCAAGATGTTCATGGTAAAAAATAAAACCGGTTTTTCTCCTATTTTCTTCTTAGTTTCTTTCCATCTTTATCATCTCGCTACTTGCTTCAGCTCTTATTCTACTCTTCACTTTCATTTTATTTTGATGTTCATTTTGGAAAAAACATAAAGAGAATTATGACAAGTTGAAAGCCACACACACTTTATTATTGGCTACAATGGATAACTATTGGAGATTTCAGATTGCAGATTGCAATTTGTACAATATCTAATGCATATTTTTCCTTATTCTTTTTTTAAAAAGTGTTTAATTTGGAGTTCAGATTTCTCTTCCTCACTGTGCATAGTTTGCAACTTCTTATTCTACTTTGCCCATGAAATTTAGCACTGACACTTTGCCCCACTTGCAATGTCAATATATGCAAACGAAGTTTGTGTGCGTGCATAGAAGGTCCGATTTGTGTTTCAGGCGTCACATGCTTGAAATCTCTTTCAGGGAAGCATATATGTGAAGGGAAATATGCGACTTTTTTGTCCTCTATTCCTTGTTTTTTTTCCAACCCAGATGATCTTATATGTTTATTCCTACCAGCGCAAAAATACTCTTATGCTTTGCAAATTTTCTCTTTAACCACCTTCTCAACACTCAAAACCAACATAGGAAAAAGGTAAAACTGGAATCAGAAGGATTTATATTTTTATTTGATTTTGTTTTACATTTCTTTTCTCCATTTTTGTCAAATCTGTCTCGGATCTGTTAGCAGTAGCACCACTTGAGGGAGGGAGAGAAGTCGCCGGAGGTTGTCGTTATCGGAGGAAGAGGCCGTCAAATCCGTCTAAGACCTGGGAACACACTTGAATAAGGTTTCATATGATTAAGGACTTTTTGAGTGAGTTCCCCCTTTAAATGTTTGGTTTTATTGGGTGAAATTACCCATTAAAAATGCTTGCACTGAAGTTAGAGCTTCTAGCAAAGCAATCAGGCTGCATGTGTGTGGATTGCTCTTGGCTCTATTTCATAACTTTTTCTCTGTTTCACTATTAATGATGGAGAGAGTTTTGATTTTGTGGAGTTTTTGAAATAAGTGATTCCACCTAATCATTGGGGTTTTGTTTAAAAGATTTCCAAATGTTACCTGCTTGCCATGTCTCCTTGCTGATTGACCTGAAGGAAAAATGAAGAAAAACTATTTTCAGACCTGCCTCCTGTGCTTAGTGCTTGGTGGTGAAGACGCAAAAGAAAATGAAGAACGAAAAACGTCAAAAATGGTGGATAAGAAAAGGAAAGGGATGGAAGTTTTGAGATACTTACTAATATTCTTCACTGCGGCGTCGTTTGTATCAATGGTGGCTCGTTTCTATACTCTTGTCTATCTGAAGGTACAAAGATGCCTCCTTAGTACACATGAACTTCACATAATAGGTGATTTTGAGAGTTGAAAAACATTATCTAGCACACTTTCTATATTCATTTGTGTTATAAACAATATAAAAGCATGAAAGGTTATGAAAAAATAAATATAGAATCAGGACAAAAGCAATGCTGGTTGATTTCATAAAAGAGATAAACAGATCGTCGCCTCACCTGAAAAAACCTCATTGATGGCTGATACAAATACAGATTAAGAAAAGGAGAAGGTGAAAGGAGAACATGGAAATCGAAATGTATTAAGAAAGAAGGCAAATGAAAATTGTACTGCTACTACAATCACCTAATGACTGCTTTCAAAATGAGGTTCTCTCAAAATGAGGCCTCAAATTTATAGGTGGAGGTTCAAGAGTTTGATATTTGAAATTTGAAATTTGAATTTCTCACTCAAAATGGGAAGCAGAGATGCAAGGTGGGAAAGGGCAAAGTGACAAGGGCATCCTTAGAATTTATGCATTGATCCTTAGGAATGGTGTCTTAGGAACAGTGTTATGTGAGATGAGCACGAATTACGAGAATGGGAGTGGTGAAAGAGTATTATTGTTTATATTGATTAGATGAGAGAAAAAAGTGGAGAGAGGAAAATAGAATAGCAAGATAAGAAATTGGAGAGCAAGCAAGAAAGTATTTTCATTCACCTGTGTGTTCCAATGCCTTCTATATGACCTCTATTTATAAGCCTCTACACATTGAATTTTCTACATATGGTTACAAATAAGTAATGGTAAACATTATGGCATTTACCACAAGAAGACTCCCTACAAATCATTCATTGGGAGGTTATAAGATTTAGACATTTAGAGAGAAAAGAATTCTAAGACAATCCTAAGAGATGGGGGTTATGGACACCCACTAAAAAACAATATTTTATAACAGTTAGAAACTATTAACCCGCTTTTGTAATTTTTTTCTGCTTTAAATTCAACTCAAATATTTTGGAAAAATTTTAGTTAGTTCCCTCTAAAACAATTTAATGTCAAATAGCTCCCATAAAATTCTTAAACATCACTGAACCCCCTAAAGGAAACTGAAATAAAATCTTGAGAATCAAAGGACTTCATTGTCCTTGTACCGTCCTTGTACCATTTGCAAGGTAAGTATGAGAATTTCGAACACAAATGAAAGTATTACTAATACAACAAGTGAATCCAAAACAATAGTAGTAAAAACAAACTACATTATAAAATATAATTTTTAGTTTCACTTTACTGATAGTAAAAACACTCTTATGTCCTATTAATTCTTTTTAATGGTGACAAAACAGACTCTAAAACCCGATCAGCTATAAATTTTAAAATTTAGATACTGTTAATTCCTTTTATAAGGAGAGAAAACCATACATGTATCAGATTAAAAATTGAAGTACAATATAGGTACCACCAACAATAACAAGAAAAGTTATATCCTATTAATTGGGGTCGGTTACATGAATTATATGACGCTATTATACTAATTAAATCTTCAAATATATTGTCTAACCAAAAAAAGCTTGATCGACAACCTCACTAAGTGTTCGCTTCACTCTTCTTTTACCTCTTTGATAGAAGTTCATATGGTTTGGTTTGATCAACTATCCTTACTATGTATTCAATGCCCTCTTGTTTAACTCATTAAGAATGGCTTTCTCAATATAAATTGAAGAAGCTATGGTAGATTAGGATAATGGCCGGCAAGGGAGGTAATGGGTGGGCCAAAAGATTCTTTCAGGCCGAGATATATTATTGCAGGGTTTTATTATATATACAACCCTCCGAAACGCGCCAAAAAGTTTTTAAGCATTTCTCTTAATACGAGTATTATATAATATGCGTTTGTCATGCGTCAATTTTTTTATTTGTTCTTCCGACAAAATATCATCATTCCAATCCTCCTTTTAAAATTATATGAAGTATAAAATTAATAAAAGCATGACTTTGAAAACACTTGAATAAAAAAACAGAGAGGCTCTATAAATAAAAAAAGAGAATAAAAAAGAGAGACTTGGTATGACTAAGGTCTCACTTATGCCAGTCTGTGTTCTGAAAGTTTGAGAGATAAATATCTACTACTTTCTAGTTGCTGGGTGTACTACGATTTGCTTGCTTCATTTGGTGAAGAAATTAAAGACCAATACAGGTTAGTATGTGTCTGATTTTGTTGTTTCGTTTTTTAATTACTATGAGACTGATGTGGACTTATCTGAAATTGTGATGATTCTTTACTCATTAACAAACAACAAAAAGAAAAGAAGAAAACCTGAAAGGGGTATTTTGTGTTTGTGGGTTACAAGGAGATTGAAATTTCTTACAAGAAGAGGCAGAGTTGTTTTTGGATTTTGCAAATCCAACCATGTCTTGTTTCTTATGTTCTTGAGGTGTTTTTTCACTCATTGCTAACTGAGAACCACAAAATTTGCAATATCTATCTATTAATTATCTAAAAGTGTAGAAGAGCACTGAAATTGGTCTTTAATTTCTATTTCCAAGCTGCAGGCAGATTGGAAAGAACCTTAATCTAATTAACCCACCATCCACTGAATCTCCCCACAAAACTACATGTAAATCTTCCTCAACATAATGTTCTGATTTTGTTTGTCACTAGTTATTGCAGTCACGCCATTTCATTTCGCCTTCAATGGCTCTAGCTTCATTGGTCCCTACCATTTCATACTCTTATTTATTCATATCTATTTGTATTTTTTTTAAGTATAATCCTTTCTTGGCATAACCCTTCCTTTCTTTTAAAATGTGATTTCAGTGGTAATGGATGTGGTTGTTTCTGTTGTGACTAATATACTAAATAAGTTAGCTAATGAAGCAATACTTCAAGCTTCTTATCCTTTCCGCTTCAACAATTATGTCAAGGAGCTTGAAAAAGAAAAAGAGGATCTACAATCAAAAATACAGAAGGTTCTAGATCGAGCTAAAGATGCTGAGAAGAAAACTCATAAGGTTGTTGGTGAAGTTGAGAAGTGGCTGAATGAAGCAAACTCTTTGATGGCAGAAGTGGTGAAGCTACAAGAGAAATCAAAGAAAAGAAACAAGATGTCTTGTCTCAACCACTGCCCAGACTTGATCAGTCGTTATAATTTGGCAAAGAAGCTTGCAAAGAAGATGGACAAAATTAACAAGCACAATCAAGTTGAATTCTTAGAGTTTTCTAGACTTTCTACACTTGTAGGTATGGACTACTTTTCTTCACAAGATTTTGTGCAATTTGAGAGTAGAAAGGTAGCTTATGATGTTCTTTTGAGGGCACTTCAGCATGATAGGATTCATAAGATAGGATTGTATGGCATGGGGGGATCTGGGAAAACAACTTTGGTAACAGAAGTGGGCAAAGAAGCAGAGAAATTCTTTGACAAAGTACTCTTTGTGGTTGTGTCTAATACCTTTGATGTAAGAAAACTTCAGAGCAAGATTGCTAGCCAACTAAGTTTGGAATTGAAAGAGGAAGAGACACTAGAGAGAGCTAAACGCTTGTTCATGAGACTAAGTGGTGGAGAAAAGCTTTTGATTATTCTTGATGATGTGTGGGAGAAGCTTAATTTTGTGGACATAGGGATTCCAATGGATAATAACCACCAAAAGGGTTGCACTACTCTTATAACCACACGCAATTTTTATGTATGTAAGTTGATGAATTGCCAAGAAGTAATTCACTTGGAAGGTTTAAATGAAGATGAATCATGGGCTCTCTTTCAAAAGCATGCTGGGTTGTTCGATGACCAATTTGTTACCTTGAAGGATATAACACAAAAAATTACCAAAGAATGTGATGGTTTGCCTATTGCAATTGCAGCAGTGGCCAGTGCTTTAAAGGATAAACCTCGTGGTGAATGAATTGAAGCATTGAAAACATTGAGAGATCCAAGTTGGATGGATATTGAAGAAGGTCTAAAAGGTACCTATAGATGTCTTCGATTAAGCTATGATAATTTAGAGAATGAAGTGTCTAAATCACTCTTCTTATTTTGTTCTGTGTATCCAGAAGATTATGAGATCCGGATTGATCAATTAACCATAATTGGACTTGGGCTTGGTTTATCTGGGGAGATTCCCTCACATCAGAGGTTCAAGACCAAAGTGATCAAGCAAGCCATACAGAAGCTTATAGATTCTTGTTTACTACTAAAAGTTCATGAAGATGATGAAGATGAAGGGCACGTCAAAATGCATGATCTGGTTCGTGATCTAGCACAATGGATTGCAAAGAAAGAGAATAAGTTGATTATGGAACAATCAAATGAGGGTATGATGATGAACGACCATGAGATAAGATATTTATGGTTTCAGGGGGTTGATAAATGTCCTTCAAAATTAAGTTGTCCTGAACTTGAATTTCTTTGTGTCTCCGCATACTCAGAGCCCTATGTGACTATACCTAATGATTTTCTGAGCGGTATGGAGAAGCTTAGAATTTTGATTCTTGAAAATCCTACGATGAAAAGAGATTTAGCTCTTCAATTGCCTATTTCGCTCCACTTGGTAAACAATTTGCGTTGCCTAATGTTGTATTCTTGGGTATTAGGTGATATCTCTTTTATAGAGAGCTTAGAAAGACTCGAGTCTCTTACAATGAGGCGTTGTTCCTTTGATGAATTGCCAAAAGGCATCATAAAACAAAAGAAATTGAGATTACTAGATTTACGTGGATGCAACATTCAGAGGAATCCTTTTGAAGTAATGGGATGTTGTTCACAATTGGAAGTTTTGTATTTTTGTGGCAATAGGGGAACAAATTGGGAGAAGAGAAAAAATAATAGTGCTGAATTTTTCGATAAAATTAACACTACTGCCCCAGCATTGGAGAGTTTTTGTATACATTTTTATGTAACCCATGAGTTTCATATTGAAAGTGATCTTATGTATCGTTACACTTTTGATGCAAGAAATTTATATATTGAAGATTTTGAGAATTGTATTTCAGTTGCAACAAGTAAGGATATGATGAGAAGGGCAAAGACTCTTTCTTTGAGAGGGATCCCTGGAAGTTTGAGAAATATTATCCCTGATCTATGGCAAACAGTAGGAGGAGGTTTGAATGAGTTGACTGAGCTTGCACTTCTTGATTCAGATGGGATAGAATCTGTGATAGGCCATGTAAGTAATCCAAGTCAAGTTAGAATCATATCAAATTTGACTCATCTAACTCTTGGACAAGTAAAGCATTTGAAATCTTTGTATCTTGGTCAACCCCCTCACGGCCTTTTTGCAAACTTGGAGTACCTTTGTATATATGATTGTGATTCATTTGAGCACATAATAGCAGAAGATGTGAAGGAAATAGTTGATGGAAGTGACTGTCAGAGTTACGGAAATGCATTCCCCAAATTGAAAACACTTGAAACAATCAATTGCAAGAAGGTAGAATACTTGATTCCCATCTCTTTCGCGAAGGGGTTTGTACATTTGGAATGGTTAATTGTAGATGGAAATGATGAAATCAGAAGCTTGTTTGGCCAATCTCTTTATGAAGACTTGAACCTAAACAAGCCTCAAATAATTGAGTTTTCCGGTATGAAACATCTTCACCTTCATGAATTGCCAAATATTGTTAGTATTTGTCCTGAAAATTATCATCCCACATGGCCCTGTTTGAATGGGTTGCAATTGAAAAATTGTCCACGGTTAAATATTAAATCTATCAATCATTGGGTTGCATGTGGTGGAATGGGACATGAGGATGATCAAATGACTTCTGAGGTACTTTTCCTTCCTCTCTACTATTGTCAAATTATTTCTTTATTCTATCATCATGAATATAGAAAACATAAAAATCTATATATCACCATACTACACACAATTTCTTAACGACTCTTTTGTACTCATATTGCTTTATATTGTTAAAACATAAGCATTTATTCATATTTTCTCGAATATTTCTTTGTTAATTGTCATCACTAGGTGATACAATAATTTTCAAATTTCTGATTTCCTCATGCCTAGGAACTATTGAAAGTGGTTGTGGCCCCACTAGAAACTTTACAGACCCTTAGTCTATTCAATGATGAAGTAGAAGTTGTTTTTGATGTGGAAAACCTTCCGACCAATGAACAACAAGTAAACTCTAGCGCACGTGGACTTTTTTTTGTTAACCTACTCCAATTGAGGCATATATGGAGGGGTCCGAAAAATTCTTTACTCCTTCAACATCTTGAGCGGTTACGACTATTGAGTTGTGGGAATTTGAAAGTAGTATTCCCTTCATTCATCTTGAAAAGTCTCCCACGCTTGAGGGAACTTTACATTATTGACTGTAATGAGTTGGAGAAAATCATTGAAGAAGATGATCAAAATGTGTCCAATTATCGTGAACTCATCTTCCCAAGACTTGTTGCAATCTATGTCAAGCAATGCCATAAGTTGAAATATGTATTCCCTAAGATGTCTGTGTGCCAAGCGATTCCAAACTTAAGGGTACTAACCATACAAGATGCATCTAAACTAGAGCAAGCATTTTCACCTGAACAACATGGCACAACTTATACATATGAAGTTGTCATTCCAGCCTTGGAATATGTTCTACTTTGGAACCTTCCTTCACTTGCTTCTGTTGCTCCATCCATTGCTTTGCAAAATGTGAGATACATTGTTGTGCAACAATGTCCCAAACTATCTCTCACTTCATCTGTTACTCCTCAAGAATTGCATAAACAATTGTCCAAAGGTACTCCATAACTTGAATGTTATAGTAGCATCATGCATGTAGAATTGTGCTGAATATATAAAACGACTATATGTTTAAAATAAACACGCACATACATATTTTAATATAATATATTCAACATTCATACTTACTTTCATAAAGTAATATTACTTTTTTTTTTCAATCATAAAATTCATTTGCATACAATTGCTAATTTCAATAATTTCTTTGGGATGGATGTCACAATAGGTTATTTGGATGAGCGTTATTTGTTAAAGTCGAGTTTGGAAGATATTATCAAATCCATGAATGATTCAAGCATAAAAGCCACTGAACAAATTGATTGCCAAGAGACGGGAGATCATAGCAATGAAGAGAAGTTGACATTCCTTGCTTTACCTAATTTGACAGAGGTATGCATTTATATATATATATATATATATATATCCATCCAATGTCTTAGTAATGCCAATCAAATTCTTTATATCTTTAGGATTTGACATTGCTCATGCTTCATGTGCAATATGATGTAAAATGTAATTTATTCTCATTTCTGACATACAGAACAAGGAAAAGTCAGAAGATCGAAGTGCAAACAAGCGAGACATGTTGGAGGAAAAGGTAATAGGCTAATATAAGCTCAAACAATTGATTCAATATATATTGACTTAAGGTTACATGTCTTTTGGTTGTTATTATGTAGAGTAATGAAGTGAGAGATGAAGAGTATACTACACCAAATAATGCTCATATTACGTTAACTCATTTAAAACAAGCAGACTCCACCAAGGTTAGCCTCACTTTCTAGCTAGTACCTTCCATAATGCACTAATATATTATTTCCTCTTGTGATATTAGTTCGTTATGTCACTTTAGATATGGTGTCTCAGAGTGTCAATCAAATAATGCCTGGTTTAGAGATATTTGTATCAATGCCAACTTCGTCACATAAAACACCTATCTGCAAATAAGTTCCTCCTTAAGACCAGCCTATGTGCATTGATTTTTATATATACGGAGTTGGTGAATATAATGTCAACTAGCAATCAGGTTAGAAGGACCAGCAACAATCACTTGCAAAAATTGAAATAACAATGAGACTAATTCCGCATGAAATCAAATAATGCATATGTCATGCACATAAATATAAATATTTCATATGGAGCAACTTATTCTTATTTTAATTTGGCTATGTAGAGTTTTAGAGATCTGAAAGGTCAAAGTGCTCCAAAAGAAAACATATGAAGGAGAAATGTTTTTGGTGTTTTTTTTTGGGGGGGGGGGGGGGATCAACTCTCCACAAATTCAAATACCAAATATGTCAAACTTATAGGTTTTAATGTGTTGATCTACAGGATGTTAAAGGAAATATTGAAGGCTCTCCATCATATGAGATTGTTGAGATAATCACCCCTTCAAATCATTCAAAATTGGCAAGCTTATGTACATCTTCAACAAACACAATTCCACATGTAAGCTTTCTTATACTTTTATTGGTCCAAATGTGATTATATCTTCTTTGAGCACTTATATAATTTTGAGTTTTAGATAGAGTCATGATTCTTGATCATGTGGCTACACAATGGCTAGAAATAACATGAGAATCCAGCGATGCATATATATAGCTTTCAAAATGAAGCATTGTTTGAAAAGGAGTTAAAAACACTAGCATATATAACTCTTATACTAGCAGAATTGAAAATATTGTTGTTTCAGCTTAGGTCTCATGTTGTTTTTCAAATTCTATTTGTGTTATTAGATTCAAGGTCAAATCAACCATAGGGAGATAGATGTTGACAAATACATGAAGGACACTTCTATTACAAATCTTCAAGACTTGAAAGATGATGATCTCATTAGTTTACTTCAATCTTTGGAGGATGATTATGATGATAAATCACCAATGTTATCTGTTCCTACTGTCAATACTGCCAAAGACGAGCTTGTTTCAAAGGCCCTTGCTGACTTGGAAGACTCCTTGAAGATGCCTCTTAAGGAGATAGCAACCTCAGAGACCAATTGTCTTCGCCTACAAACAGCTCTCAATTTCTTGTCTCGCCTTTCCTTAGAAGATGGAGCTCTACCCCATGAAGTTATGGCTATAATAAAGTCTATGAACAAAGATTTGCCCACAATTCTGTCTTGTTTCAATCAAGCATTTGCTGCTGTCAATAAATTTGAAGTGCTTCAAGAAAGAGATAAAAGTATCAAGGGTGAGCTAGCTCAACGAAAGGCTGTTGCCGTTGCTCTTGTTTCCAAAATGTCTGAGACTAAGTTTATGGATGAAGCTCAAGAGAAGGAAGCTAGACTGAAGAAGCAGATCTATAAGTTGGAAAAAGAGAGAAAAGATTGTGAGGCTGAATTGTCGTCCCTTCAAGAGCAAAAGAGGAAGTATATTGCAGAAGCAATAGAATTCAAGAATGAGATTGGGACTGTGAAAAAAGACAAGTCAGAAATGGTGGAAGATCAAAGAAATGCTCGACAACAGCTGTTTCAGGTTGATTATAAATGGTCAGTTCTAGGTAGCCAGTTTGAGCAACACATTGCTAATAAAAATCTCTCTTAATTCTTCTTTTGCTTACTTTGGAAGACAGAATAAAGTTTGAGATGCTTCAATACAATTGTTGGACTGCCTATTTGTTGTGGAATACTTATTCCGTAATTTAGTTAATAGCTTATTTCTAAGCTATCTACTTGAACTGAATTTTCAAAGTTAATTACTTGGATGTACAATATTCAATGTTAGGAAGCACATTTGGTAGTTAATGGTTCTTCAAGAATTATATCCAATGATTTGATCCTGTAATCCGTCAGTTCAATGACATATGGGAAAATTGATGGAAGCTGGTGGTCAAAGCTAAGAATAGGAATAAATCTCATCATGAATATGTATTAATTCCATAATTTATGTATATTTAAATAAATTTATAAGCTCAATTGTTAAATTAAAATGAAACAGAAAAGGATGTCAATGATGTTGATTTATGGCTGTATAAGGCAGACTGTTTAAAAGCAAGACTGTTGAATCAATGTCTTTGTATTTTTTCTCAACCTCTCTTCAGCTTATTCTTTAGCTTCTCTTTGACCCTCACACTGAGTTTACTCTCTTGATTATGGTGTTCTCTGGTCTCTGTATTATATGAGCAGGATTAAGAAAAGTCTTCTTTTAATTTTATAGTACATTTAACGTTGCTAATTACAATTTATAGTTTTATACTGATTATATGATTCTTATTTTCGTCACTGTTATATTCTTTGAATTAGTATTCGTTCTTTATTCTACTTTCTAATTTATTTGGATATACATTTTTCAAAAAAAAAAATCTATTAGTTTGGGGTCTATGTGATAAGTATGGGCTACCCAGTCTGCGAGATTGCTTGCTATCATCAATCCTCTTTCTTTGTATAGCTTGGTGAAGAGAATCTAGCATCTTATACTCTGAAAAAAACAAAGGTGTGGTCATGTTTTCTGTGGACATTGATCGTTTTTGAAGTTTAATGATATCTTTGTTGATTGCGAAAAAAAAGGTTGAACTTTAGATCACATCTTATAGAAAGAGTACTAAGTAGTGTTTAGATCACATCTGTTGGAAGTATTGAATAGTGTTTTTCTTTACTTTGCTATGATTTATATATTGTTGAACAAAACTTGGCACTTGTAGTTCTTTGTTTTTTTCCCTGGAGTTACTTAGTACTTGTTCATTCTTTATCGCTTTCCTGAAATGTACTTATGGGTTAAATTTTAATTTTATTCAAGATTATAAGATTAGCCATTTATGATATTGGAGTTCCATTTCTTCAGGGAAGAAGAATTGGCAGCAGTTTGGATGATGAATTCATCATGGTAATAGAAAATTCACTTCCTTCTGTCAAAAATATGAACACTTATGCCCACATTGACTTTAGTATTTCTATGATTCTAGCTACCAAATTATATACAACAATACCAATATGGTATATGCCCATACAAGGCAAAGTTATAGTAATCAATATCCCTCCAAAACACTATAACTGGAGTAAAGAGACAGGTGCACAAAATATTCAAGATTCATAAGATTTGGTAGCAGTTTGGAGTTATGTACATTAGCCATCGATAAGAACTTTAAGGCATCGAGTCTTGATTATGAGTTTTCAACCCCACTATGCGAGACTATGTCTAGTGATGAGGACAATCTTTGGCGGCATAAATCAAATGTGGAATCGGATGATGACAATGAGTTCGATTATGCAAAGTCTAGGGCAGGTTCAGATGGCTTTGATTAGCTGGAATTATTCATATGCTTTTTAACATACCATAATATTATATCATATTATGTTGTAAGATATTTTAAAATGTTTATGTTTGGAATCCCAATTGAAAATTATCATACTTCATGTTAATAACAAATTCTTATATGAATTTTTCTCTTTAGTTAATCCTCCAATATTCAAGTGCAAGTTCAGATAAAAAATATTCAAGTGCAAATTAAATTTTTTATTTTTGTATTTTCAACTACGCCTCTAACATCCACCCTTTCAATGATCATGTGGAATATATGTAGTACAAGTTGTACTACTTATTACTATTTGTACTACACAATGTACTACACACTATTTAGGCTTAGTTAGCATTATAAATAGACATATGTAAGTTCAATATCAATAAGAGAAATATATTCCAAAGCATATTTTCTCTCAATTGTCCACATGGTATCAGAGCTGGGCTCAAAATTTTGTCTAGTCTTTGTTTAGGTCAGAAAAGGAACGAAGAACAGAAGAACAAAATGCAGCCTCAGTCACAGCCACGTTTAGGGTTCCTGTTCGCGACGTTCAAGGCGTTTCTGGTTCTCACCGCCGCTGTCGTTGAAGAGGACAGGTTCCGATCGGCAATCCCCAAAAAAATCGCCGCCAAAAGCAGGGCGTGTGAGTCCCACGCGCCGGCGATAGCTCCGGCGACAGAATCGCCTCGGCGGCGCGTGGGGGCGCGTGCGCTAATCCTCTCAGACAGCGCCTTCGTCCACCAGCGACGCTGGACCATTTCCGGCACACCCCAGCCAACCGTCGTCGAGTTTAAGGCTGGGAAAGCTATTTTTCCGCTGCTACAGTAACATCACGGTACTGTTTATGCGATTTCTGGTCCGCTGCTATTGCGCACACCTCAGCCAACTGTTCATGATGGTACTGTTCACGGGGTCACTGTTCACGTTACAGTAACGTCAAGGTACTATTCATTTGTGTCGGGATACTGTTCATGATGGTACTGTTCACAAGGGTTCTGACGAAAATATATGCATTGTGGCTACAAATTATATTTTTTGGATGTCTTCCATCTAAAATTGCAGGAATTGTGATTTCTGTGGTCATAAGTTTTGTCCCAAATGTTATTTGTTTTTTCAAACAAATTGCAGCAAGAAAGGAGGATAAAATAATGGGATTCATGTCTGAATCAGTAGCTTCGGTGTTAATAGCCAAAAAGGGTAATTTTCTTCAGGCCCTACAAACATCACGAGATAAACAGTTGTGGATTGTTGATTCTGGTGCCTCAGATCACATGACTGACTCTCATCAATTCTTCACCAAGTACATCCCATGTGCTGGAAATTTGAAGGTCAGAATTGCAGATGGCTCACTTGCTGCTATTGCTGGGAAAGGAAGTATCCGGATTTCAGAGCGTATGACTCTGGAATCTGTCCTACACGTACCTAAATTAGCATGCAATTTAATATCTGTCAGTCAACTGACGAAACAGTCGAATTGTTCTGCAAATTTTCTGTCCAATTACTGTGTGTTTCAGGATCTATCATCGGGGATGGTGATTGGTCGTGCTCGAGAATGTGAGGGACTCTACTTCCTTGATGAAGCCGGAGTGAGTCACCAACCTATTAAAGGTGTATGCAATTCTATATCTATCTCTAAAAATAAAGATATTATGTTATGGCACAAGAGAATGGGTCATCCTAATTTTCATTATATGTCTCGTATGTTCCCATCTCTTTGTCCAACATCTAACATTGATTTGAAATGTGAAGTCTGTGAATTGGCCAAACACCACCGATCATCATACCCTAGAGCACCATATACTCCTACCAAACCTTTCACTACCATCCATAGTGATTTATGGGGACCTTGTCGTATCCCAAACCGTACCAAGTCCAAAGGGTTCATTACGTTCATAGATGACCATACTCGTGTTTGTTGGGTCTACCTCTTGAAAGATAAGTCTGAGGCACCGTCTGCTTTCATAAGATTCTTCACCATGATTAAAAACCAATACAATACAAGCATCAAAGTCTTACACTCTGATAATGGCACTGAGTATTTTAATCAGACCTTGAGTGAGTTTCTCCAAACACATGGTATTGTCCATAAAAGCTCATGTGTTCACACCCCTCAACAAAATGGGATTGCTGACAGGAAAAATAGGCACATTCTAGAAGTCACTAGGGCTCTTATGCTTACTTGCAATGTTCCAAAGTTCTATTGGGGAGATGCCGTGTTAACTGCAACCTGTCTTATCAATCGAATGCCAAATAAGGTCATATCCTATGAAACTCCTGTTAAAAGGTTACAAAGTGTCTTCCCTACTACTCACCTAGAAAATAACCTTCCCTTCCGTGTGTTTGGATGTTCCATCTTCGTTCATACCTATCCAAATAACAAACTTGATCCACGTGCAGTGAAGTGCATATTCCTCGGGTACTCTCCTACTCAAAAGGGGTACAAATGTTTTGATCCCGTCTCTAAACACCTCTTTGTTAGCTTTGATGTTACCTTTCATGAAGATACTCCTTTCTATCCCAAGTCATCAATTCAGGGGGTGGGAATGAATGAATCTCAGACTTTGGTGCCTGAATCTAATCAAGAATGTGTTCTCCTTGATCAATGGACCACACCCACTCCTATAGAGCCATTTCCTTCACCTTCACCACCGCCAGAGCCATCACAAATATCCTTAAACCAACCATCTCTTGTGCCAATGACAAACGAAAGTTCAAATGCAGGGGGAGATATAGAAAGGCATAAAGATGAAGATATATTGGTGTACTCTCGAAGGCATAAGTCTAAGGATGAAGGGAATCTTGCACTTGAAGTACCCCAGGAGCCGGAACCAGTGATAGCTCCTGGAGGATCAGAGGAGGCAGAACTAGTGGTGGCTCCTGAAGAGATTGATCCAGAGGTATCTCAGGAAATTCATGAACAGTTCAATGAACAGAATGACCTTGATTTGCCTATTGCTCGTAGGAAACAGCCTCGATCGTGCACATTACATCCAATCCAGAAGTATGTGTCTTATAAGTGTCTTTCCTCAAGCTATCGGGCCTTTGTCACCAGTCTGGATAAAATGTGTATTCCCAAAAACATCCAGGAGGCATTAGAGATACCAGAATGGAGATCTGCAGTTATGGAGGAGATGAAAGCTTTAGAGAAGAATGGAACGTGGGATGTTGTTGAAAAACCAAGAGGCAAGAAGCTTGTCAGCTGTAAGTGGGTATTCACTCCTAAATATATGGCTGATGGTTCTCTTGACAAGTTAAAAGCTCGACTTGTAGCAAGAGGATTCACTCAGACATATGGTCTAGATTATGAAGAGACATTTGCACCAGTGGCGAAACTAAACACCATCCGGGTCTTATTGTCTGTGACAGCCAACCTAGATTGGCCACTTTATCAGCTTGATATTAAGAATGCTTTTCTAAATGGAGAGCTTAAAGAAGAAGTCTACATGACTCTACCTCCAGGATTTGAAAAGGGAAGAAGTGACAGAGTATGCAAGCTGAAGAAATCTCTTTATGGCTTGAAACAGTCTCCTAGGGCATGGTTTGATAGGTTCTCAAAGGTTCTAAAGTCTGAAGGCTACAAACAAGGACTATCTGATCATACAATGTTTGTCAAAATAGAACGAGGAAGAAGATGTATCCTCATTGTGTATGTTGATGATATCATCCTTACAGGAGACCATACTGATGAGATGTCAAGGATAAAGATCGCACTGGGGAGAGAATTTGAAGTCAAGGATCTAGGGGGTTTGAAATACTTTCTTGGAATGGAGGTTGCAAGATCAAAAAGAGGCATCTATGTATCCCAAAGGAAGTATATACTTGATCTCCTTGAAGAGACAGGCATGTTGGGGTGTAGCCCCGAACCAACTCCCATCATACCTCCTAAGAAAAGGAAAAAGAAGCCTACAAAGGAGGGGAAGGGAGAAGAGAACAGTCCTGAGGATGAGATTAAGGATGAAGAAGTGGAAGTAGTTAATGAGGAAGAAGAATCGGCTGACAAAGAAAGATATCAAAGACTTGTTGGGAAGTTGATTTACCTTTCCCATACAAGACCTGATATAGCTTTTGCAGTAAGTATGGCTAGCCAATACATGAGTGAGCCAAAGAAGAAGCATATGGATGCAGCCTACAGAATTTTGAGGTATCTGAAAGGCAGTCCTGGCAAAGGGTTATTCTTCCGGAAACAAGAGCGTAGAACGATTGAAGTATACACAGATGCAAATTGGGGAGGAACACACCCTGACCGAAGATCGACCTCTGGTTATTGCTCCGTTGTCTGGGGAAATTTGGTCACTTGGAAAAGTCAGAAACAAAGGGTTGTGTCTAAGAGCAGTGCTGAAGCTGAATTGAGGGCATTGGCTCAAGGGATAATGGAAGAGATATGGCTTAAACGGGTCCTTTGTGAGATACACGTCAGAGTGGAATTGCCATTGAAGCTCTATTGCGACAACAAGGCCGCTATAAGCATGGCCTTGAATCCTACTCAGCATGAAAGGTCTAAACACGTGGAGATAGATCGACACTTCATCAGGGAAAAAGTTGAAGAAGGGATCATATGCTTGACCTATCTACCGACACACCTCCAAGCTGCAGATGTGCTAACAAAGGCACTACTCAAGCCTGCATTTGAGAATTGTATAAACAAGTTGGACATGATTAATATCTATGATCCAACTTGAGGGGGAGTATGGAATATATGTAGTACAAGTTGTACTACTTATTACTATTTGTACTACACACTATTTAGGCTTAGTTAGCATTATAAATAGACATATGTAAGTTCAATATCAATAAGAGAAATATATTCCAAAGCATATTTTCTCTCAATTGTCCACAGATCAGATTCAGGATAATCAAATAGTAATTGCATTACATTCAAGACCAGATATCCGAAAATTCCAGTGGAAAGTCAAACACAAATTTGATGAGTATAGGCATAGGTCAACTCCTAAAGACCAACTTTTAGCATGTTAGTCTAGATGTTATAGGAACTAATGGGCAGCACGGTTTAATGTTAATCTTCAAATAATGTATTCTTGTAGCATGACATCCAATCTGGATCATCTCTTGAAGCAACCACACCAGTTCCATCAGTGCTTATATACTCGACCCTTGAACAAGATAGCAGACCTTGAAATATTTCTTTCCCCAACTCCTCGATTCTCAGCACTATATGTTCAGTTTCAGTGATTTTGACATCACCATCCAACGCTTTATCGAAATATACTTTGTCATGGAATTTAGGACTATGATGGATTAATAAATTGTTTTTATTACAGTCATTAGCAAAATCTTCTTCATCTGACAAGCATTTGTAACAATCAAAGTCATCTATCTCATGAAGTTCGTTCATTAACCCTTCCCTCCATGAGATCCTCATTTGGGATTGTGAAGCTGTCTCAATTGTAGAACTTGATAACCACGGAACTTGATCATCCAAAAATTTCGGAAGTTTAGTGAGATCAAATGAATCACAAGGCAAAGTTGAACAGTCAAATTGGAAATTTGAATTGACAGAATCCTCTAATGGCACAGACATGAAGCTTGCTGATGGCATAACTTCACCTATAGAATCAAGGTCAAGCTTAGGATTGCCTTTCTTCAGATGGTCTTCATGCACCCATGGCATGCCAACATGGATGTCTGAACTGAAGTCTGACTTTGGAGTTTGAATAACATTTCCACTACTCAGTGAATTGACTGAGAATGGAGAGCTCTCTTCAATAGGATTGTGTTGAATGACTTTTGCCTTTCCTGAGCCACCTTCCTTGCAGCTTGATGTTGAAGGTGATAAAAGGGAATCTGAAAAACCTTGAAATTCAGGGAGCCCACCAGGAGAAATTGAAGTTGCTTTTCTTCTGACACAGTAACCAGCACTAGACAAATCACTGCTACCAATTATGCCTAAAGAAACTCTATGGCTGGTTGATGGTGAAAAAATGAAGCCAAGATTGGTGGACTCAACTAGTCTCTCAACTTGACTTGCTTCATTTTCAGATGTCTCCGTGACATGTTTGTCCCCTTCGTTGTGAGGTGAACTGACCCAATACATTGAAGCTTCACTCGGATGGGGCAACAAAGTGATGCTATCATTGTTGACAGTAGCCATCATTTCTTTCCCATTATCATCATCAAAACTATCAGCAACCACGTAATTAATGTTGGGGTTGCCCTCTCCCACAATAAGAGTACCTCTAGGCCTGCATTTTCTCTTGTCACTGACACCAGAAACTATATAGCCAGCACTATAACAGGCTGGTGTAGTAGCTGAAACCGAAGAAAAATCACACTGAATCTCTGGGGAAACAGATATTTGAATTGGAGGTGTTTTACAAAAGCTTGAGTCTGAGTTATGTTTAACTTCCCCATCAGCACCAACAATATCCAAATGTGACTCAGACACTATTTTACTTAAAGGAGTCGAAGTTACTTCACCATAACAGGATTTGAGCTTGGAACACTCATCATCCCTGCCATTCATTCTCTTAAGCCTATCTTCCTTTATCTTCGACTCTTCAAATGCAGATGACAATCTAGGAAGAAAATTGTGATGGTCATTCAGAACAGAAGAACCAGATTTCTTCCCAGATTGCCACTGGTTGAGGCATGAGGGATTCTTCTTAACTTTCTGAGCCTTCCCTGATGCAAGACTTTTAGTGTGCTCCCCACTAATACCACTTCTAAGGTTCTCTTTTGCTTTAGGCTGTCTCAAAGGAGACACACTGGGGATAGAATTGGGAGTTCTAGAGAGGTGTTTTGATCTACAGGCAGGAGATTTTGGAGAAGAGGAAGAGTGGGAGAGGAAAAAACTGAGGCAACCTCTTGGGGCTTCAGCAGAGCCTCTGGAAGAAGAACTGCAATTACTACTACCAGAAATGCGGTTCAGAGCCTGCAATGGGTTTCGAGGAGGACTTTGCTTGCTCTTTTGCACTGAATTTGCATAGGATCTTGGAGATGGAACTGTGGTAGGAGGCAAAAAAGGTTTTTTCACTGAAGATCTTTGGCTCATAGTGAAGTCAGCAGGTAATATCTCACATTAAATCAACCTGCATGAGAACAAAGACTACTTGCATAAGCATAAAAATTTCAGAATTTCCTCTAATTCAAACTTGTCCTTGATCAGGTAAAGTAACACATAATAGTAAGGAACGAAATAATTGAAATATCTTCAGGAAACTTATTGCAGAAATATAATGTCTTTCGATTAATCATTAACAAAACCATCATGGATCAGTATAAAAATCATCTGGGTTTCATCAGTGTAATGTAAAGAAAGAAATATCACATATAAAACCAAATAATCTTCACTCATACATATCCTTTTTGTTGATCAAACAATACCTAGCCTAATTACTCCAAAAAAAAAAAAAGCCAGTTAATTAAAAAAACACGTGCGCCACAAGGACAAAAAGGAACACCAGGAAGTCAAAAATTCACGACAGTGCAATTCAAATACTGAAATCGGAAAAAAAAAAAATTAACTAACAAAAAGGCCTTGATAGACATAGTGGACCACCGGTATGTGATTGATTATGGAATTCCGTTGAAAGAACAAACAGAAGATACAAGCATTCTTGTCTACATATATATATATATATTTTGCCAGAGAACCAAACAAAGTATTTCATATCGTTGTAGTACAAACTTTGAAATGATTCACCATTTCGAACTTACAGAGTGAAAACGAGAGAAGAGTGAAAAGCAGAGATTCGAAGATGGCTTACTCTGAACTCTTAATACAGAAGCGAAAAAGCAAATGAGACGATGAAGGTTGAAGACGAAGCCACTGAAAACGGTGTCGTTTGTAGCGTTTTGTTCTATTGTGAATAACGGTGTCGTTTAACCAAACAGAAAACTGTTGGAACATATTTTTTTCTTGTTTGGGAAAACAAAACATAATTTTGAAAATTAGTATCTTCATCCTATAAGACACAATAAAATGTAACTATAACCACTCAATTCTTCAAAAAAATGTATTAATGTTATTTTAGTTTATCCATAATCACTTCTTGAATATTTCTGAATTAAACACATTTTCCTTGGATTGAAAGAAATGTCATGTCTCTACTTATAACTTATAACTAATTAGACTTCATAATGTATTTTATTTCCTCTTGTCCTTTATATAAAAGTTAACTAACTAATTTATTAGTATTAAAAAATAAACAAATTAGTTATTTATAAGAAATGTATGTTTGTTTTACTAAATTACTCTTTTTATTCATGGGCATTATAACTAGTTTTTATATGAAAATCCTCTTATCATGTGCAATCAATCAAAATGATTTAGCAAAATTTATAAATTTAAGAAACAAAATAAATTGAAGTTTTATGTCCAGGACGAAAGTGTCATCATTCAACACTTATATTTAATATAGTTGGCAAAAACGAAAAAAAAACACTTATATTTAATATCGTAAATATATGAGACACCATGAATTTTAACTTGTTTTAAGATCAAACTAAGTAAACTTACATGTTCACCTTCTTCATCAATTACTCAGGGCCTTAGGCGTCTTATTACGTCTCTTTTATTTGATCTATTTAACGACAGAACTCAAATACAGGATGTTATTCATAGCCAGTGCATAATACATCATCCTACAAGTTTCACGAGCACATAGATTTTTTTTTTTTTATCAACGAGGACATGGACATTGACTAGAGCCAAATTTGATAAAACAGCAGCTACTATATAAACACTAGGGACCCCGAGAACATACAACAACAACCAAACCTTATCCCACTAAGTGGGGACAGCTATATAGATCGCACGACGCCATTGAAAGTGAGCTTCTAATTTCTTTTCCTTTTCTGTTTTCTGATCAAAAGTATAAACAGGAATGACTGCAGAAACATTCTTGCAGAGAGCTATACTTCCTGTTTGCTAAGTTAAGCTATGCTATGATCATATATTTGATTTCTTCAAAAGGTTTAAATAGAAAAGGCAACTACTAGCTAGAGAATCATTCCAATATGACTTACATGGGAAAGAATGTAACTACAATGAATACACATGGATTAGATTGATAATCATTAATAATGCAATTAATTAATGCATGAACTCTCTAAGCTATCCTCCTCAAATGCAATTTTCTTCAGCCTCTCTGAAATGTTTGTCATTGCCATTATTCTTCTTTCTCCCTCTAAAAGGGAGCATGCTGCACCACAAGATTCTGATCCATCAATCATTTCATCTCTTGAGATGATGACCCATCAAACTGGTTAGTTTTCTGTTGTTTTTTTTTTCTTCTTTTTATAAATTTGAACGAAAATGATGACGGAGCATCATTCTCCTGCAGGAAGAAAAAGAACCTACAAGAAATTGGTGTCCGGTGTCCAACTATATATCTTTTTCCATGCCAATCATCAAACCTGCAGCGAAAGCCAGATATGATATAAAAATCTTGTACAAACTTGCTATACATGACCATTGAGTCTATAGCTTTTTGGACTTCTGATTGAACAAATACACATATAAATGTATTCACATGATAAACATTGAATGCTTATGTGATGATATTATGAAAGTCTAGTTTTAGGCCTTCATTATAACTAACTGTTCTGGCTACAGATTTTTTTTTTTTTCCATTTTGGAAATTACATGTTGACTTTAAAAGAGACAAGGGTGAGTGATCCTGATAGGTAGATTGTAGAAGACGAGAATATTAAGAGATCAGAGAGGAGAGATCTGAGAAGAGAGAGAAGGAAACCATTCAGGTCAGATTCATATTATCATCAGCAAAAGTGAGTGTACAGTGAGAGCAACCTACTTTACATGGTGTACAGTAGTACCTATTATTAAGTCTTAAGTCTTGGAACGAATTTGCCCTAACTAACCCCTGCTCACTATTTACAATTATATAATAGATCCAATGTCACCTAATATATTTACTTGCGTAGGTTAAGTCACATTATCAAAGATTATATTTAATCTATTCAGTTATGTGTTACAGGTGACTAAGCAGCAGAAGCAGCTGATTTCCTAACTCCTTTATAGTTCAAAAGTAGCTAATATTTAGCTTTTTATAATTGTTCTATACCACTGGTCTAACCAGATAAACCAATTAACTCAAACAAGCTAGTCTTTCTAATACATCAATAGAACCAGAATGAGAAAATCGTTCACAAGAAAATAATTCCAAGAAAGACTACAAATAGTCGACCACTAATAAATATTCTTTATTGACAAAATCCTAGTATAGAATAAGGCATTAAATACCAGTAAATGCTTATCATTGTAAAATTCAGGAGTGATTACAACAATAAGACCTTCTTCATCAATGTTCTATCATTTCACTCCAAGTCAACCAACCTGTTGGATTAATAAATCGCAAGAGTGTACCTGACTCAATGGCTGGAGTGAAGCAGAATTAGGTTGTTCCTCTTCACACTCGGTTGCAGATTCTACTTCAGCGTGAGTCAAGGAATTACTATTCTGGTGGGGACAAGTTGGTGCAATTCTATCGCGACAAACATGACACCTAAATCCAATAAGTTGTCCGACATTCTCTAGAGTGAGTCCAAAAGCATCCCCATGAAACCACTCTGCATATGAACACATTAACTTAGATCATGTTACAATACATATTTAATACAGAAAAAGCACCATAAAACAGCAGTTAATACCTTATACGGCAAGGTTCAAATAGTATCCCAACCACTAAAAAATATTATATCATTAAATTAAAGTTATAATATCTCTTTTCCATCCTATCCCCTTACAGTAAAGAACAGAAGGAAAGAAAGAAATTACCTCCACAGATTTCACAAGCAATATAATTCAAAGTGCACCCATCTGCACAGCAAAGATGACATTTAGGCTGATCAAAGGTGCTAGAAAATTCTTCTGAGGGGGCAAGATGCTTTCTCTCCTTAAACAGCATTACTCGTTCATCATTTGGCTTTGTGGACAACCTAAGACCATTGAGCCAGTAACTACTACATACATGAGTTCTTTTCTTGCGCTCAAAAGTTATCGCTGCCATAGAATGAGCAGTAGTTCTGGTAGTAGTTTCCTTAGGACGAGAAGAACTTCTAGTAGATCTAGTAGTCTCCTTAGAATGAGAAGAAATTTCCTTGGGCTTGCTAGGTGTCATCTTCTTGGATTTACTTTTCTTTCCTTTTTTGCGTCCAACATTCCTTTTCTTCTGCACATACAAGCATTTGGCCTTCCTTGCTGAACGGCGAAGAGGTACACTTGATAGGATCTTTTTATTAATTTGAGATTTATCTTGCCGCCTCTTACTCAATGGCTTTTTACTGCCTTTTTGCTTAGATGGTCTACCCACCCCTACCTTTCTACCCTTTTGTGACTGCACCTTCCCTTGTTTTGGGTCAAGTTTTCTTCTTTTTGAATTAGAATTCACATGCATCCCATCCAGGCATCTGTGACATGAATATGTGCACTCAGCAATGCCACCAGATTTTCTGACATGCCTCTTATGGAAGAACCCTGTCCGTCATTCCATAATATTCAGATATTGGAGTACAAGTTCACGGTAAACATAACACCATAAAATAGGGAAAGCAGTAGCATAAGAAGCATAAAATGTTCCAGAAATTGAATCATATGAAAATTCATACAGATTTCCCTGAGAAGGAGGAATAGGTAACATAATCAGTTCTTGTGAGTGTGTGTGTGTGTACAGTGTACACATGCATCAGGAAAATGTGAGGTGGATCCTAAGTGAAGCAAGAATAGCATACAATAAAACAACTTTCAATGCTTCAATTATGTTAATGCAAATTACACGAGATTCACAATTATATCTCAACTAATATCCCTGGATTGATAGGGATTCTAATCATAACTAGATATTTCCTAATTATACAGGGCTTTCTCAATAAGTCTAACTACCAATTACACCATATACCAACTAATACAATTATATTCTTGATGTGAAATCTTCCCATAGCATCCAATTGAAGATTATTTCAAAGTACTTTCTATTTAAGTTTGAAACTTTAAGCACACAAGTAATGACCACGCCAACTCTCATAACAAGAAGCATGCTTAGATTTCAACATCAACCATAACTGAACCCATACATGCCATAAACAAATTTCATCTAGAAAAAAAGGTAAATATAATAACAATCATAAACAATAATAATTTGTAAGTTGCCCCGCACAAAAGGTGAAAATAAGCATGTTAACATATTGACAGCCACATCGTGGGTCAACATTGAAAGGCTAACAATTTGTTTTTCTATAAGCAAAGGCTAAAAAATTTTTATCCAACAAACAAGTCCAAGTAATTGAAATGGTATCATGAAAAAAGACAAAAATTCCATCTACAAGCTGAGAGTAAACATCATCGAAAGAAACAAAAGCACCAAATTTAAATGCAAATGCTCACCATTACAATACTGGCAGCTCACAGCTTCCCTGAAAATTGAAAAGGGGGAAGTTACTACAAGATAATAATTAAATACATAAGAAAGTAAGAACGCCTAAGATACAACCAAACAATAATATCCAGGTGCTGCATATGACATAACTAGAAAGTAGAAGGGGGGAAAACACAAGGTGTGTTTAAATTGGCGGTGGATTGGCGGTGGAAAACACAAGGTGTTTGAAAAACAAGTTTAGATGAAAAATTACTAAAGAGGGCATTATTGTTATTAAATAATACATATATAATATACATATATTCTTATAGTTTAGAAAGAAAAAGTGAAATTTGTGGTTTTTGAGGATTTTGAAGGCTTAATTTCTCCCTTATTTTAAGAAAAATAATTGAAAAAAATTATATTTTTATCTTAAAGAAGGATATTATGGGAGAAAATAGTTAGAGATTATTATGTTAAATTTTTGAAGATAAAAAGAAAATATCTTATTTGAGAATTTTAGGGGTCTAGTAGTCTAATTTTCTCATCGAATAAATCAATGCATTATTTTCTCATTCTCTTACAGCACTTCTCCATCGCCAAAAGCATAAAATTTTGCTTTCTAACAAATCGCTCGTTTTGGACCAGAAGCAATTCATGGATGAAGCCCATCCAAACATGCTTTTTTAAAAAAAAATTCACTTCTGCTTCTCCATCGGGCTTCTGGGCCCAAAACGCTCAATCCAAACATGCTAACAGGATATGGAACTGAATCAAAAAATTTCAAAGCAAAAGTGACCACAAGAGATACCTGATTGGAACGTCTTTGTTGCAGTGGCAACACTGATGATAGGTAGGCCTTTCCATCCTAGAAAACAAATATGAAAAACCCCGTTTTTGGGTAGATCTCTTGTTAAATCCACTATTCCCCAGAACTTTTCCTGGTTTCATTTCATTGGATTTGCGAGCAATTTTTTTGTCCTCAAAATTCTTTATAAGATGCAAGGGAACATAATGTTCTTCCAGCCAAAATCTTTTCCTGTCACTTGAGGAATCTTCCAACAAAGAACCATGCTTCTTAACAATATCTGGAACAGACCTTCTCTTCCCAAAATCAAGCAGATATTTTACACATTCCCTATCAGTGCTCTTCCTGCGTACAATTACTTTTTTGAACAGCCTGATTGACTTTCTGAATTCCTTGTCCAACACGCATAGTGGATGAGTATTCTCAATGTCATGCCACCTAATGTTTGAATCTAGCTCTCTAACCTGAAGCCACACCATCATCCATTGAAACTTCAAATATAAGAGACAGCTTATTTATGAAAATAAGTGCAATTTTATCAGCTACTTTTACTGATAGTTTAGCATGAATATAAAGCCAAAATGTATCAAAAACTATCAAACAATGCCTGAGTATAGGTGTTATATTTTCATCACCAGCCATCTTATTCCAAAAACAACCATCAATTTTAGTACAGTTTCATTGCTATTTGTTGGAAGCACTATCTTTATCCTTCAAATTTAGGAAAACAATTGCTTGCACATGAAGATCTCAGGAGAAACTGTTTCATTCAAAATCATTGCTTTTCCTTTCAACTAGGAGCATTGATAGAATTTTTACAGAGAGACCATGGCGAAATCGTTAGTATAAAAATTACCAACTAGCATCTATTTGGTGAAACCCAACACACAGAAAACATGTATCAATCTTTTATTCCAAAAGATTTAAGTACTTGACTGTATTGACCTTCTAGCTCTTTCATTAAATGTTCTGTTGCATTAAAAATATTTAGGGGGGCTGTTAAGGAACGCAGTTACATGTTAACTGAATAGCTTGAATTAAAGAATATCAATTGTCACAAGGGCTAAATTATGTGACAACACTAAGCACATGCTAGTGATTAGCGCCAATTTGAAACTGCACATCAATCACAGAAAAAAGAGTGCAACATAGGTACCAAAACCAATAAGAATATTATTCCAAACAATTGAACCACAATACAGGTGTTAGACCAAAAATGAATAGATCTAAATTAAGGATAAGCACCATTCATATAGGTGCCAAGAGCCGTCAGCACAAGCAATCATACCTGGATAGCAAGTTGCTCCACACTAATTGATGTCTCAACAGCAGCTCTCCAAGCAGCACATTTGCTTCTCTTGGAAAAATCAGAATTCTCAAAATATAGAATGCCAGATATCTTAGTACACCCAGCTGAAAAATTAAAAACTTCAGACACATTCAAAATAATCGCTAAAATTAATTCATTAGCAATACAATCAATATACATGTGAAAATAATTTGCAAACCTTGTCTAGCAGCCTTTGTAACTAAAGAGTGGGGCAGAACCTTCCAATTAAACAAATGACGGGAAAGCCGACCACCTCTCCACCAATATGATCCCAAACCACTTGCATTAGAAGATGCACTGGACTCAATATCAGAGCACCTTATCCTTTTCCTTCCAATACTATGCCTCCAAGATGTGCGTGAACTGGCAACAATATGACAAGCTGAACCCATGGTTACAGCAGAATCCACATGTTTCCACCAGTCCGCCGAAAGAGCACGAGGCCGCAAATTGGACTCTAACTACAAAACAATATTTAGGATGCTTAAGTATGAACAAGAGGACAATGAAAATCCAAAACCTAGATAATATGAGACAAGCCCAGGTTTGAAAAAACTCTATTGTGGTGATGGCTTGAGATCCAATTAATCTGAAAATCATTATTTCATCCATAATAACAACATAATCATTATATGACCCATATAATAAGCCAACAAGCAGCCAGTGAAGCAAAAATACAGGCGCACACATTTACACAAAAGATCAAATGCCATAGGCAAAGTTATCATGACCTCAATGGATTTTCAACCGATCCCCTTCCCCTAAATACTAAAAGTGAACCAAGGATTTTAAAATCACGACTCATAACATTAAATTCGTGAATCTTTTGTCCTTTACCTAAAAAAAATGGCTAAATCATAAACACAAAAACAATGAAACAATTTCAAGCTCACACGTGAATGACAGCATAAAAGCATGAGTAATTATGGAGATTAAAAACAGAATATCCAATCAATAAGTTGTGTGATACACGTTTTATATGGGATATAACTTCAACACTTAATTATATTCAATCAATGTGCTACAAGTGATTTGTACATTAATGAAGGCTAGGAAGCGGATTTGCTAATTAATGATTCAGAAAGAAATCATCTAAGTTTTGAAAAACTTACTTTCATGGGGTGGTCTTATTTAACAAATAATTAAATAAATCCTATTATTTGATCCTCCCCATCCCCAGGCAAAACCCTAAGTATGATCTCAATTTTGATTATTTAGTCATCAACAAATACTGCTACAAGAAAATTAAAATCTTACCCACGCAGGGTTAAAACTTGAAACTGTATCTACATAAAACAACATTAGTTTTTTCCACTGAATTAGCACTAATAAGGGTTTGTGGGAACAATTTACATGGATCTCCTTAATACTACTGAATATGAAATGACTTGACTAAATATATCAAAAAGAGCATCATAAATCGTAATGAAAACATAAACAAGTCACAGCTGATCATTGAAAGATACATTTTGCAACAAGTAACTGGGAGACACAGAAAACATATCCTTACAGTCAGTAATGAGGATTTAATAGATGCAACATCAGATGCCTTAAGAAGATTGTTACGCCAATTCCTAGAATGATGGAGGCTCAACCAAGGCCCCAATAGAAGCCCACGTAATCTATCCTCAAGGGAGAGAACATAAAATATGACATCTCTAAGATGGGCATTCTGGTTTTTCAGCTGAAACCCAACTACATCACTTTTAGACGCTTCCCGAACAGGCATCACCACAGTGTTAACCAAGCAATCTCTATCATCATTTTCAACTTTGCATGTAAAGCACCACCCACATTTTTCCTTTTGGGCAGCTGCATTAACATTTTGAGAGCTTGGCCAGTAAAAGTTCAGAGATTTCTTAATAATGATCTTCGCTTGTTCTGAAATTAAGTCTTCTTCAGACATTTCAATACTCTTGTTGACCTTATCAGGTAATTTATGTGTCAACTCCACTGCCACTAATGAAGCCGTTCGAGCAAAACTGTAATAATTTATGTAGTCAATTCCCCATGGCATTCCTGAAGTAGCTCGGTTTCCATTGGACATAGCCAATGCAGTATTACCAATACCTGCAGATGTTAAGTTCATCTTATGGCTTGTATCTGAGCGGGAAGACCTCAAAGAAGAGTGACTGACTGGGTGCAATTTCTCAACTATTCCTGGCTGATTCAGGGCCCCATCAGATCTACTGGAATCATAGAGTCCATGTGTTAGAGGATCATCATCAGTGGTTAACCTCATTTTTGTGGTATCAGCTGATACCTCTGAAACAACACAGGGACTTTCTGTCATTATCTCTGAATCTAACCGTCTCTCACCTTTGAGAAATTCTTCGCCAATAGGTGGTACAGTAGACGTTTCTTCATACTTTCTTTGATCAGCAGACTGATTCTTGTCCAAGAATGCTTCTGAGGATGGAAAAGGTGCTGAGGGTGGATATGGAGCAGAGTATTCTGTCTTCATATGCATGCTCCTGCTAGCACTTTGATTTGAGAGCTCCACCTTACCAGCTGCTACATTTAAGTTAAAAGGAATACCCCAGTGCTTGCAGATTGCCATTAATATGCTACTATAGAAAGCATCGGCCGCTTTTAACACTTCAATTACAACATGCAGATCATTTATGTGGTAGTAATTGATCAAGGATCTCATGTCAGATGAATCTGCCCTGAAATGTTTTAAAAAAGCAGATAAAGTGAGCAAAAAGTAAGATGATCAAAGCAACACAATTACAAATGAATTTAGGTTTGTAAATGTGTATCCCTCAAAAATACAATGAGCCTAGCATTTTGTCATATGAAGGTGCAGGGCAACCACAGTGAGTTAGATTTTTTCCTTTTTCTTCTTTTGTTTCGTTTTTTTTTTTTTTTTTGGGGGGGGGGGGGTGTTTAAATATCAACCAAAAGTCACTGGTTCACCGCAGATGACCCCAAAATGACAAAAAGACTAAGCTTGGAAGTTTATGAGGGAATGGAATGGTAAGTAATGAGTCACTCAAGTGTAAGGAAATTTGATGTGGCAAGATAGGGGGTCGTTAACTAGGATAGAATAGCTTATAAACTATTTTAAATATTATCCTTATAATTAAAATGTGACATTAGCCACTTCTTAATCAAGGAGAATATAATTGTAATTGATTGAAGCACTAATTGGAAAATGGCAAGAAGTGGTCTCAGGGGCTGTCCATTACCATTCCACTCTATCATCAAAATAAAACTCCTATACAATTGCCCACTTTGATTATTACATTCCATTATATTCCACCTTGTGCTATCCATCTAAACACACCCAAGGTTTTATTGACTTGCCTCCAATTTATTATTATCCATAGCATGCATTCCTCTTGCATACACACCCAAACTTGAGAATTATTACTTATATGGTAACCAGTGCAAGCACTTATGGTAAAAGAAGATTTGACATTTATAAGTGAAAGGGAGTAAAGTAGTAATTATATCCAGAATAAAAGGTATAAATACACTTACACTAACAGGTAACCACAGCTATCAAAATAAAGACGACCATGAGGATCAATCCCTAAAAGGTCTGCTCCTCGAAGTGATTTTTGTGGTTTCATCCAAGGGTTACGTCTGCCGATTGCACACTCAGGGCAATACCAATCGCCTTCAGGTAAATGGTCACTTGCAATGCCCACACACCTGGAGTGGAATGCAGCAGGGCAACCATCACAACATATTAAATTTCCATCCATCTTGCAAAGGCAGCATTCATCACTGTTCCAGTCATTTGTTACATCAACAATCTCCTCAGACATGGAAAAGCTGCCAGACATGTCCATTAGAGCTCTTCTTTTCTTGCATATATCAAAATACATACTTTGATCAAAACTCATATCAGCCTCAACCACTAAAGATCTTCTGTTAAGCTCCAACCTTATAGCTTCCACTTCCATCATATCATCACAAAGGCACTGAAGAATTTCAATCTTTAAATGTACAGGCTGCTTGTAGTAATCACCTCCAAACATTAAGTACTTAAGATCAAAGCCAGTTTTGAGTCCAGAACTGTGAATCAGAACATACTCAGCCATAAAAATGGGCCATGTAACAAGGTCCAACAAATCCCAGTTCAAATTTCTGCAAGAAAAAAAATGATGAACATGTATGTAATCCACAAGAATTAAGACCAAATCATCGATTTGTAAGACCAATAGATGCAAAAATAAAATATACAAAATATACCTTAGGCAATCAGATGCAGATTGGCAACCCTCATTTGAAAGGTATTCCAAGTGCTTTCTAAGAGTTTGTAAAACAGAAACATGAATGTTGTCAAATAACATGTTAGGATTCACACTCTTCAGTGCAGTTACAAAATCCTCCAACTCGAAAGGACTTAAAAATAGCATAGTACTAAAGGACCTCAAACAAGCATAAATGGAAAAAAGATCAAGAACAGGAATGTCATCTAAGTTCAAATTTTGAGAAGAAGGGGGTAGTTGCAGCTTTGGAGGAAGTTCACTGCACTGTTCACACTGCTCAGAACCAGAAACAATTGTCTTTTCTTCTGTTATGGCACTGGGCCCAGGAGACATCAAAGGATCATCCGTCACATTCGATGTTATAGGGCTTGAATCACGTTTTAGAGCTGATGCACGGCGAGAACTCCTCCTTAAAACTGTCTCTGGAGGAGATTTCAGATTATCTGAGAGCTTTCTTCTCTTCCTTCGCCCACTTCCTTGTTTACATTGGCTTCCAGGCTCATTTTGACATTCAGGGGTTATAGCAATCCCAGCTTCAGAAGGCTTATGCTCCTGACAAACCTCCACAGAATCACAATCCCTAGTAGAAATAGCATTTGAAACCCCAAGAGAGTCAGGAGCCACAGCACCTCCATTGTAAACCCCATCTTCCTTTTCCTCAATCAAACTCACAGAAGGGTCTTTACATGCAGACCCATGGAAATCGTCAATTCCCTCAAATTCGGTTGAATTAGTGATACCATCCAAATTCCTTTTAACACAATCGTCTTGTACAGAATTTTGATTAATATCCGTCCCTAACTTAGGGCTTTGCCCCATTTCACCGAACGAAGCACCTCCATCTGACAATTTGTCTCCAGCACTATCACCCTGAGCTTCCTTAGCTTCATCACATACCCCCACATTCAAATCGAAATTACATTCCCGCTTAGAAATTTCAGCTGCAGGACAACCTAAATTACTCACGTCCACGCTGGCATCAGTTTCATGACTCACATCCACATTCAAATCAATGCAACCGTTTTTCCCAAAACCATCCTCAGTATTAACATGTAAACTACACCCATCGTTCAGATCCAATGCCTCGTTAAGTCTAGCATTCAAATCAAGCCCATCTTTAACACAATCAATTATGCTGGAATTCCCATTAATATATATACTTTCTTTGGATATCTCTTCACACCCACTCTCCATCCTTTGAACTTCTTTCATCCCGTTAGAGCTGGCACTCCAATTCAAATTCCCAATGTTTCCAGTTCCCAAAGTCAAATTTTCTCCCGCCCCATTTTCCCTACCAGGGCTTCTATTCAACCCACTATCTAATTCACCATTTACTTTCAAATTCTCACTAGAAGAAACACCCTCATCCAAAACCCCCCTAAATTCAGAATCACTAAGCATGGAAACACCCAAATTCTCACCAATATTATCATTATCATTATTATTACCTTGGCTTCCACCTGTGTCATGCTTGTTTTCCACACGACGCCTCTTCTTGGGTTTTCTTCCTCGACGCTTCGCCTGAACAAGAGAAGCCACATGAGAGGATTCAAGCTCCTCAGAATTACCATCTTCGTAAACGATCTCAACGAACCCAGAAGATGAATCGAACGATTTCACTGTTCCGGAGATAATCCCAACCCCCTTGACCTCCTTCTTCACTGTTTTGCCCACGAACTCCATTCGAAGAAGAAGAATTAATTCCCAGCAAAAGAATTGTGATCCCTATAAAAATAATTCGAAAGATTGGGTTTTGGGCGCCGAAAAAAGGAGGAGAGAGGGTTTGGTTGAAGAAGAAGAAGAAGCCTATGTGAATGAAGAGAGAAACCCAAAAAAAAAAGAAAGAAAGAATTTTTTTTTAGATGATTTGATTGAGAAATGTTTGTACTTTGTAACGGGCGCACAGTGAAAGGCTGAAATGAGGAGGAGGAAGAGGGAGTGGGGGAAGTTAGAGAGAAACGTCACACTCTTTTTCCGAGAAACCAAAATGGGGTCAAAATGAAGCAAAGTCCCCGAAGGAAGGAAAAATCGAAAGTGGGTGAAAATCTAAAACCAAAAAAGAAAAAGAAAAAGAAAATATCTTTGAATTGAATGAAGTTCCTTTTCAATTTCTTTCTTTCTTTCTTTCTTTTATCGTTTTGTTCGGACAAGGAGTTCAAAGGAAGAAAACACTTGTTTTGCTCTTCCTTGTCCGTTGAAGGTAGAATTTTGACAATTCCTGGCTACTTCTTGGCTGTTGTACATAATACGAGTACAAAAAATTCAATTGCATACTCCTCTTCCTCCGTTGTTATTATATTGACCTAATTTTTTATTTTTTATGGAGATAAAATTCATATTAAATACGGAATAGGGATAATGTTATAGAATTCTAAAACAGAGTTAATAAAGTATTAAGTTTTTTTTAGCTCAGTTGACTCCTACCTCTCCCTATGGGGGAGAGGTTACAGGTTTGAACCTGTGAAGTGTGCAATAAAATATTAAGTTTTTTCTTAACTCAGTTGACACCCACCTCTCTCTCTATGAGGGAAATGTCACAAGTTTAAACATGAAGTGTATGATAATAACATTAGAGAAGCACCACTCTTGTCCTTTTTATAGTTTCATAGGCATAATTCTCAAAAACCAAAGGTAATGTGGCTAACTCATTAAATATGACCGAAATTAATAAGTTTTTGCAATTATACTCTCATTTATCAATGAATGTTTAAACAATAGTTTATACATTGTGTTTCATCTTCTCTCTCTCTCTCTCTCTACATTTCTTAACAAGGACAAGATTGTAACACTCACGTTAATTACACACAAAATGGACTAATAGTAAGGACCAAAATTTGTAACAAATGGACTTTTAAAAAGCACTTTTTCCTATCTAAAATGTAAGAGGTAACATAGTAAATTTTTTTTTTCCAAACATAAGAGGTAACATGCAAAAGTTAAATTAATAAATGTATGTTTTCCATTTCTACCCTTATATATTAAATAATGAAAGTAAGGGAGAGAAAGTGTATATAATAAATGAGTGAAGGTAAAAATGGAAAAAAATTATTAAATTTACCAATAATAAATTATTCTAACTTGTTTTAATATATATAAAAAGGTTGGCTACCTCTTATAATAAGGAGCGGAAGGGATACCATATTGATATATGACGGGGTAATAAATATCACAATTATCAAAGCTGATTAGCAGTTTCCTGTATTTGATGAGCTTTAATGATTAATTGTGCAATGAATGTGAACAGGCTAAATTTAATGAGCTTTGAACGAAAAAGAAATAGAATCTTTTAGTCAAAATTATGAGATTTGTTTTCTTATTTTGTCTAAAACTACTGTTTTTAATACATGTAATTTAATTTTTTTTATTAATTAATAGTAATATTGTAAACTTGCGAATTGTGTCATTAACTACAGCCTCTCCATATACTATTTCCACTTCATCTCCACTTAACACCAATCTT
This sequence comes from Mimosa bimucronata, assembly GCA_037074515.1. Lineage (NCBI taxonomy): Eukaryota > Viridiplantae > Streptophyta > Magnoliopsida > Fabales > Fabaceae > Mimosa > Mimosa bimucronata. The sequence continues at coordinate 8,483,977 of CM073443.1, read as the reverse complement.
TATAATATTATATTTGCTTTCAATAGTCGAGATTTATTATAATTAAAAAATCATTACATAGACTTGATGGAGTATGAGGTAAATAAGGCTCAAGTTTGTGCTCATGTCCTTTGAGTGTTTGATTGTGAACCCTTAAGTAGAGATGTTGAGGATAGAGGCAAATAAATGGTGTACATTATAAGTAATTTGTTAATTAATTTATGCCGATTTATTTCCAATATAATATCCGTTGATTTTCATGGAGTTAAATACGAGAATTCAATTGAATGTAGACTTAATTAAAATATTATGAAAAGAGAATTTAACTCTCTAATAACTCATTATATTGGTGATCTTTATTTCAAATAAAAAGTTATTGAATGTATTGTATGGAATTTATTCTTACATACTCAACACCCGAGATTAATTTAAAACAATAACATTCGTCCATCTTATATTCTTTTTGGGAAAATTAATCTTTTGATCTTTCAACTATCAATTTACTTATAACTCAGTCCCTCAAATATAATTCGTTGCAACTCAGCTCCCATGCTTTTGACTCGGATATGATTTTTTTTTTGAATTGACTCGGATATGATTCAATCTCTCATTTTTTAACTTTTTATAACTTAGTAAGTCATCTTATATGTCAAACATTGCTTCCAACTCAACTCCAAATAGCAACAATTTATATTATTCCAACACACACTCCACGTCAGCAACCCCACATCCATCATCTCCCTCGACTTACCTCGGCATTTTCCCGCCATTTCAGATCCCACCTCTCTCTCATCCATCTCCAAGCTTATATAACCTAAGTCTCTTCATAATATTTTCATACAAAGTTTCTAAATTTGCAACTAATCATCTTCCATAATATAAAAATTGCACAATTTATACTTATTTGCAATTAATCTTGAATTAAAAAATTATGATTATATATATATATGTGTATGTATTATGAATAATAAGACGCAAAAGGAATTATTAATTTGTTTGATTGTTCGCCAAAACTGTACAAATTGTTGGAACCAGTGCAGTACAAAATCATAATATAAAATCCATATCCTTGACTGTTGTTTCATCTAAGGCCTTGGGTTGTGGACGTGGAACTTTTGAACCTGAAATAGCATGTATAATACACAAATGTATGTCACTGCCAATATTAACAAATATTAAATTTAGTAATTATAATTTGTTTCTCATAAGGAAAGTAATTATAATTAGTTATAATATGATTTATGTTATAATTATATCTCTCTTTTAGAACCTCCTTAAATATGATTATTTGGGTCAGGGTACAACCAACACCGCATAGCTTTTGTAGGCATAAAAGTTCTCACGTGGTTATTAAAATGGGACGAAAATGCCCACAACCTCAAGATTCCTTAACTGCCGTGAGTTTTCAACTTTAGGCCCCCCATTTTGCACACGTGGATGCTTCACTTTTACACGTCAGCGTTCACTTGGTAACACATAAGCATTTTGAAAAGTCAAGATTTACTTCAATAATTTTTTAAAAAAAAGGTACATCAGAGGAATTATCTGAAATGAAGAAATCAACAAAATCAAATAAACAAAATGAAATGAAGAAGTAAACAGAAAAAAGACAAGTTATAACAGGGGTATTAAATTGAAACAAGAGACACATAAGAGGATTAACCCCATGCAAAACTGGAGAAGAAAAGCTAGTTGAAGCATGAACCCTAAGTGAGATTCGAAAAGAAAAGCGATAGGCGAAACTCAAGACGAAGCTAAGGGGACCAGGAATCCAATGGAATTTGAGGCGAGAATCGTGCGCGAAGAAGAGACAACGAATAAGAGACAAAAAGGAATCAAAGGTATAACACTGATTTTTTTGGACCCGTGAATCTTGTTTCTTTGTTCGAATAGTGGAATGTCATTGTAGCCTATGTTGATTTTTCCCTTTTTGTCCTTGGTACAATGAACATGGCATCTGATGGAATAGGCAATGGGCTCATGGAAGAGCAAAATCCTGAAGAGCCCCTTCAAGAGAAGCACGCGAGGTTAGTAAAAAGATACAACGCTTTGTATGAGCCCCATTGAGTTTGGGGAATTTGTTCATTCACTTGGTGTTTTCCATGTGTTTTTTTACATGTGTTTGAATTATATACTTTTATATGTATTAATTGATTTCATGAGTGGTTTTTGGTTACCTGCAATATATGTATAATATTGGCTCAATCAATAAAGCAAGTCAAAAGAAACTATAAATACTTGGAACACTGAGTGACGTAATTCAATGCACTCTGTCTTTACAGAAATTTTCATAATCATGCAGTCTCTATATATTTCATGAGCTAATGAGATAACAATATTTTGTAACATGCCATTCTCAAGCTAGTGATCAAGCAATCAATAATACAGCTTTAAACTAAAAAACGAGTGATTATTGTCTCCACAAAACAGGACATCCTTGTTTTTTGGGGGGGGGGTGAACAGATTTAAAGTAAATTGGTAGGTAACCAAAAACCACTCATGAAATCAATTAATACTATAAAAAGCATAACATTCAGACACATGTAAAAACCACTCAGTTGAACTGTGTTATTTGCTGCTTCATATCAAATATATGTATTTGCTGCTGAGATTTAACTGTGCTATTTGTTGATTCTCTTGTTTAGGCTCCACCCTCCTCACAACCCTTACAACCGCAACCCTCACAGGCACAGAGGAGACAACAACAACAACTAAGGAAACAACAGCCACCCCCGTCACAAGCCTCATAGCCACCACTCCCCTCAAAACCCTCACATCAACAAAGGAGACAACAGTTACCCTCACAGTCACCACTCCCTTCAAAATCCTCACATCAACGAAGGAGACAACAACCACCATCATAGCACCCCTCACAACACTCACAACAACCTTCAAAATCTCCCTCAAAAGCCTCATAGAAAAAGTGTGCATACCAACCGAGAACTACATGGGGGATGAGAATACTGTACGCTGAAGATGCAAGCAGAATGACCTATAATGTAATCAATTATTTAATTTGAAATGTATGCAATATGTAATTAAACCTGTTTGTGGTAACTCAGTTATTTTGCTTTTATTATGCAGCCTAGTCTTCCCTCAAAGGTTGTCATAAGCGAGGGGATTGCACAAGAATATATGCATCAACACGCTGACCATTCAATGAAATTTGCAATACCTAATGAGGGAGAAATGCAAATGGAGAAGGCTTCAAGCTCAACGACACCAAAGAGTTCAAGTAGGAGGATTCAATTTTATGACCCTTCCACTGGTGTGCCTGAACCTACCTAATTTCCATATGCACCACTGGGCCTTCAATGGAGAGGGCAACCATGTGTTACAACCTCGCAGCTCTTGATACAAAGGCAATCTATGGTTGCTGCTCAGGCCAGAAGCCATGCCAAACAATCTGACACCTCCCACCCTCCTAGCTCTCTTTGATTGCTTGCATTGAATGCCATGTGAACTATTAACTTTTTTGTTGTTTTTTGGTTGTATTAAATGGCATATGGACCATTACTTTTTGGCTGTATTAAATGGCATGTGGACCATTATTTTTTGGTAGTGTCATGAATGTGGTAGGTTGATGGCATGTGGACCATCTTTATGTATTTGAATGGCAAGTGTACCAGCTTTATCTATGCATAATGTGTTCCAATGTAAAGTGAAATTTGTTCCTTCTTTTTTGTACCTCAGCTGTTCATTTTATTTATAACTACACTCTACATAATATTCAAGAAAGGAGGAGCCAACTAATCAGCCATCAATTTTTCATATTAAGAAGTTCAATTCATACATATCATATTACAAAAGATTAGCATTACATATAGCCTAAAACATTCTCTTTACCCACCACATATTATATCCGCATATACAAAATGCACATCCACCCTCATGTTACAAACAACATTGCCATAGCAAATCTGAACTTAATATGCCCTTTCCTTATTTCACTTTCATTAATCCCATTTCTCTCTTTCATCTTTGTCACCTCACATAAGATTGCATCAACATCCTCAGATAATCTATCAGTAAGCTTCTCCTCTAAGCTTCATGTTTTCATCATAGGGTTTATCTATATCATCAAGTAGCTCCTTTATCACCACATTTTCTCTCTCTCCAAAGATCTCATCATGCCAAGCAAAATACTCGCAGCTCCCACCCTACAAAATTTCTTAAGTTAAATTTTCACAAATTATTCATAAAATGTAAAAATTTCCAGTAGCACATCCACTCCTATGTTTCAATTATCTAAATATCCAGAAACACATTTCCCTTTCTTTTGCACAAATCATTCAACATCACCAACTGGTAAAAGAAAATAAAATAAATTCAAGCTACAACCAATCTAGGCGAAGAATACCAACATTAAATTACACTCTATAGTCTGATAAAAGCTCTATGCATACACAACATCATGCAAAACTCTGAAGCATATGATTTTCCCATATCATTGATTTTAGTTTACGATCTATAAGCAGGTGCTCTCATAGACAATCCAGAGGTAAGAGGAGGCAGAAACATAAGTCAACCTAAGTCAGGAAAAAATCATCTTAGTCCAAATCAATGACCACTCCCAAGCTAAAAACAAAAATTTAGAAAACAAGGATCAGTGAGGAAGCACCACTAACAAGACCAACAAAGATGAAAAAGCAATAACACACATTGTCCTGTTATTTTATTCATGTTCAGCCACAAATTTTGGTATCACATAATCATAAATTCTTATTTTTTTTACCAACAACCCATTTTTTTCCGATTTCTTCAAGTACCACAGGGCACATAAATTATGATTTTTTCTCAACTCATCTGGAGGTACTTGTGACAACTATAAAACCTTCAGCCTGGGTTTCCATCACTCCACGACATCCATCTTGGAGCCAAAAACCTGTGACTACAGTATCTCACTGGCCCTTCGTAATGCTCCTCATGACTGGGTTGTTGAATCAACAAAACCCTTCTTCTACATCTTCCCGTGCTCGAGCTTAAGGATGTCGCCATCTTTCTTTCACTGGACCTTCCCCTGTGTTTCCCATGCTTGAGTTCTGTGTTCGTTCCTTCGTGGATTTGAAGCAGATGGACCAGGTGTGTCTAATGTCCTCTCTTTTTCCTAAATTTTGTAAAGTAAAAGAGAGAAATCTTGAACTTTCAAAATGCTTATGTATCACCAAGTGAACGCTGACGTGTAAAAAATGAAGCATCCACATGTGCAAAATGGAGGGCCTAACGTTTAAAACTCATGGCAGTTAAGGAATCTTAAGGTGTGGGCACTTTTGTCTCATTTTAATAACCACGTAGGCACTTTTGTACTTAAAAAAACTATGCGATGTTGGTTATACCCTGGCCCAAACTATATGGTCATTTTTGTACCTTTACCCTATGAAATTTAGTAATTATAATTTGTTTCTCACAAAGAAAGTAATTATAATTAGTTATAATATGATTTATGCTATAATTACATCTCTCTTTCAGAACCTCCTTAAATATGATTATTTGTATTTTTATCTCTCTATCAAAAACTCATCAAATGGATTGAGTCAATAAATTTTATTAATTATAGACAAATAATAAGGATAAAATGGAGTGACATATAAAATTTGCAGACAAATGTTGATGGAAACACACTCCAAGAAGGATGCACTTGAACATAAATTGTTTTCATAATGTATATCAATAAATTTTTATTTAACATTCACTAACTTTAGGAATAAGCATGAACATATTTTTTTCACAATGCATATTGATTATAGACATGAACATGTTTTCACACGAAGAAAATTCCATAAGGTTCTTTACAAAAATTACAAAAGTAAAACAACAAGTTGCACACTAAGTATGTATGCCCATAAGCTTTGTTATCAAACTCGTGAGTTGACGTTTCACGAGTACTTAAATTCATATTAGTTGTAAACTCGGTTAAACCCACGAGTTTACATATTGAGTTTACCAATTTTACATTTCTACCCTACAAAATAGTCTTGTTAATTTTCTCAAAATCTCATGTTATTTATTTTTATTTGATCATATTTAATGATTTTATAAATAAATTTTATAGAAATTTCTCTATAAAGTTTGATAAAGTATGAATATTGATAATTAAATATCAATTATTCATATTTAAAATATATTTAAGTCAAAATATTTTTTTATTTTTTATTTAATTATATACTTTTAAAAAGTATTTATTAATAAAAGTATACTCTTATGAGTTTAAGATTCGAGTTTACGATTTGATTTTACATTCTTATTATGAGTTTCCTTAAGCTCATGAGTTTGACAACCTTGTTTATGAGACCGTAACGGGTCAAATCATAAGAGTTTAGTTTAAATAAAATAAATTATATTTACCTAACTCAAAAATAAGATAAATTATATTGATGTACTACTTGCATGTTAAAATTTAGGGATAAGGGCCTAAAATGCCCCGAAAGTTTCCACTATGGATCACCAAGTGTCTGGAAGTTTTTTAAGGAGAAAATACATCGTGGAAGTTAGGAAAATAGGGCAATTATGCCCAACCCTGATGGAAGCCTATACACTGTTCACCATAGTGGAATTTTTTCACCATGTAGGCAATCCATGTTGGATTAGTCATGCACGTGTCAAATTTCATCCACAATAAATGTATTTTTTTAACCATATAACCCCATAAGGCCATAATTCCATTTAAATAACAAATCTCCAAAACACCCAAACCTCTAAGCTCAAAAAATTCAAAAAGAAGAAGACGGAGGAAGGATTCAGGCTTATTGGAGTAGAGAGATGAGGGACTTCACTTCTTCAACAGCTTATGGAGGTAGGCAGAGGCTAACATTCGTTATAAGTCGTAGCGCGGAGATCGAGATAGGGGGTGTATCTGCTAGGGTTTGCCATTGCAGCTTGTTAACTCCAGTTTGAACTTCATGGACAGAGCAAAACCCTAGTGGAAGGTTTTATGGTAGCAGAAATTTTCGGTAGGTATGGTGTGTGAATAGTGGATTCATTGAAGTAAGTTGTGGATTTGATGTCATTGATTTAATGTGTTTTAAATTTATAGGGAGGTGGTAGCGCGTTTTTTCAATGGAATGACGAGGAAATTGGAGAGAGATCAACATAGATTATAAACAAGCTAGTGGGGCATGAGGCTGCATAAGGAGAATCTAAGACTGTTGAGAGCTCCTCTCATTGTACCTGCTAACATCAAAACAGAGTTTGGTTCCATAGCTGTTCAAATGAAGAAGAATGATAGGGTGTTGAAGTTGGCAATGGTTGCATTGTTGATAAGTTGTGTGTTCATATTTGTGAACCATTTTTGTAGTTAAATGTTAAGCAATTATCATGTTTGTAATGGGAAGGGATAGGTTTTGAAGAAAATATGGGAAGGGATGTGTTTTGAACAAAATATTGGAAGGGATGAGTTCTCAACTCTTTGTAACTTTGTTGTTGAAATTGAAATTTAAAAGAATGTGCCATTGCAAAATTGTTGATGCCTAATTTTTAGCTAAATTCCACTTGTACACCATTCATTGCATGATTAAATTGAAGGTTTTAACACCTTTTGAAAGTATAATTTTTCTTTGACGCAAATAATGAAACACCTTATAGGCATTCAAAATAAAACAGTGTTTAGCATTACCTGATTGGCCTCACTCAACCCTTTTTGAAAAGCGGCTAGAAGAATCAATTTTTGCTGACCATGGCTGGAGCAGTTTCTCCACATATCTTTAAATCATTCCCATGCCTCATAGAAAGTTTCCCCAGGCTCTTGCTTGAAATTGAGAAGTTCTCCCCTTTGGGTGGCTCTCAGTTCTGTGGGAAGAAACCTTGTCTTGAATTTAGAAGCCAATGTATCCCACGTGGTAATAGAGTTAACCGGCTGAGACTTGAGCCAAGCTAGGGCCTTGCCCCCAAAGACATAGGGAATAGGCGAAGTCTCAACACATCATTAGATACCCCAGTATTCTTGAAATTCCCACATAACTACAAAAATTTGGTCAAATGCTCAACCGGATCTTCTCCTTTAAGACCCTTAAATGTACCCATCATTTGAAGCATCTAAAGCATCACCGGCTTCACTTCAAAGTTTCTCACGGTGATAGCCGGGTACTAGATGCTAGAAGTGTAAGTGAACTCTTCTCGCTCAAGAAACTCCTCCATTGAAAGATCCTCTTCATCATTGTGGTCAGCCATATCGTTATGTGGACCGAGTTGCACTTGAGGGATCGGTTGTTCAGGCATCTAGTCAAGAAACTCTTGCAGATCTTCTTGCATGCAGCAGGAACCAAGACCTGCAAGTTCACAACAATCCAACATGTATCAACCTTATCAAAAGAAACAAACAAGGTAACTTAGGTAATGCTATTTCTATTACACAAAGCAAATAGAAACAACATACAAAATCACCAGAAGAAAATAAAAATTGGTACTCAAGTGCAACTAAGCACACAATTAGACTAATCAACTAGAAAAATGACTCAAGCCACAATCCCCAGCGGCAGCGCCATTGACTTAACGACCATTTACGGTCTTTACCGTAAGCGTACGGGTCGTCAAACTGTAGTGTAGTGAAAAGAGTACCGTTCCGCAAGGATTGTGCTTTGAGTAAGCTAATCAATACTAATTGTTTACTTAATTGGAAAGGAGTATGAAATTTTTTTGGAAATTAAGTTTGAGATAAAATTCAAATTGCGAATGGAATTAGAAGAACAAAACAGTGATTGCGAAAATTCTTAACCAATGGAATAAAAGCCTAGGGTCACTTGTCCCCATTTTTACTTCATGAACTAGTTTTCTCCCCTTCTTTTTAACAACCTAATGAATATATGTGTGAGTCCAAGATTCTATTTTATTTGAAAAAGCTTTCTCAAAACAAATTCAAATTTATACTAGCATTAATCATACAATTTCTTATCACAATCAATGCAAGTTATAATTCTCAGCCAATCTCAATTAGACAATGTTAGGTTAGTAACTATATCTCTACGTTACCAACTAACCATCCATTTAAAACCATAAACTTCAAGCCTAACATAATTTCATCTAAGTTCTAAAATAAAACACTCTTTCTCAGGCCATATTTCGTTTAACAAATCAAGTGGTGATCAAGCACTTGTATAAATAGAGAGCAAGATGAAAGTCCACACATATATTTCATTCATTGCATAAAAGAAAGGGAAATACAATGTTCAATCCATAAGAATGGTTCAAAGCAACCCTAAGAAAGGGTTGTAGCTACACATAATTGAATCTAAAACAATAATAAACTGTAAGGAATAGTTCATTGTAGCAGAAACAGAAAGAAGAAAAAAGAAGAAGGAATGTAACCAAGACACTTGAAGCTCAAAACTCTTCAAAAATCCTTCAAATCAATGATCCAATGTCTCCCAAGCCTCTCAAGAAGCTCTAGAACCCAGATAAATGCCTCCAAGGGGGTCTGAATATGTTTTAGCACGAAAACTTAGGTTATATCTCTCAAACTTAGCTCAAATTACGCAAAACATAGTTTTTGGATCCTCACCGTGGGATGCCACGGTGAGACACAGAATTGCACATAGAATTGAGTTCCTCGCTGTGGATACCACGGCGAGGAACAGAAGCAGGTCTTCTACGACATGGCTCGTCGTGGCCCTTGTTGTGGGAGGCCACGGCGAGGAATAGTGAGTGTGAATACTTCATTGTTTGTGTCCCATTCATTTTGCTCTTCTTTTGTTGCTTCGAGTCTTTCTTTGCTCTTGCTACTTGTCCACCTCTTCCTACACAAGAAGGAGAAGGTTGATGAGTTCTAAAAATTCACTCATAAAAAAATATCATTAAGCTCAAAATTTCACATTAATGTACATGTTTTCTTATTTATCTTTTCTATGAGTTTTGTATCCTTTTTCCAATGCTATGATCACAAAAACATGTACAAGTGTAGGAAAAATGTGATTTAATATGTGAAATTATGGAGCTTATCAATCTCCATGAGGGTTTTGGTATTCCCTTATTTTGTGTAGATGGTTGAGCCTAACTTGGTTGAGATTGACTTAGATGAGGCTGAGATGGTTGAGATTGACTTGGTTCAGGCTTACTTGGTTTCTAAGAAAATAACACTACAAGAAAAAGTAAAATAACAATATTGCAAATTAATATGAATGTGGCTAGATACATATATCAAAATGCTTTGATCTGTATGCCCTTCCTTCCTACAAATTGTGCATTTGCCTTAGGATCCTCATTTACTTAATTTATCAGGTAGTGATGAAGAAATGTCAGAATTTGGTACATTACTTTCGTTAGCATTGGCAATCTTCCTTCTCTTTCATGCTTATTACTTTGAATCCTCTTCACCTTAGGTCACTAGGCATGTTACACACTAAGGGTGGTTCCTATGGATGAAAACTTTAAATTCCCAAGAACTTTTGCCCTCTAACAGATTGATACTTTTGTTGTTAGCCAAATGTCTTTGTGGTACATCCTTGAAATCAAAGTGGCTGGATTCATTATTGCATTGTTAAGTGTAAATATTTCATGGAAACAAGGTACATTGGTTAAGTCCCATACTCTACATGAACACTATTTCTTGTCAATGAAAACAATATGCATATATTTACCTTTTGTTACCTCATAACCATTGTCTCCATTAAAAAAACACTGCATCCCCTTGAAAGGTTTCTATTTTCTTCAAACAACAACACACACCTTGGACTAAAGTTAGACCTCCATTTCTATACATTTCTCTTAGCCCTAGCCCACTTTGCCATTAACTTCACCCTTATCTTATCTATCATTCTAATAATAGGAAGATACCTAAGATCATATAACCAAATAAGGAAGTATGCAAGCAAGACTTAACTGAGTAATTTCAAATGAGGAGGGGTCACATCGTTTTAACTTGGCATCGGTAACTCATCTCCCATTATTTAAATTCGATCATCTACCATTATTAGTACGCACATCACTGATGATGGGAAATAAGAAGCTAAATCGGCCATTATGCTTCATTAGCACTGGGGTTCTCCTGAAGAGTTCAAAGAGTTTGTGTGGAAGGAATGGCAAAAAGAAGGTAATTGGTCCAATAATCTGCTTGATTTTGCTAGGGCTTTCTCAATCTGGAACATGAGCATATTTAACCATAAGGAGGCAAGGAAGAAGAAGATTTTAAGGAGTATAGATGGGACTGCCAAAGCTATTGCTCGAAGGGGTTCTAATAGTAAACTGGAGGAAATTTATTTTCAGCTTTAGAAAGAACTTGAATATGTGCAAATGCAAGAGTCCTTGATATGGGCTCAAAAAGTGAGAATGGAGTGGTCAGTGTATGGGGACCAAAATTCTACATTATTTCATGCAAGAGCAACTAACCGAAGGAGTGTGAAACAGATAGAAGTAATTAAAGATGAACGTAGAGAGTTGCAATATGATTCTAGTACCATTAAAGAGTTGCAATATGATTCTAGTATCATTAAAGTATTAGCTACTAAATATTTCTTATCTCTTCTTTCAAAGGAAGAACACAACTGACCTACACTTCACTGCAATGTTTTATAGCTAAATCGGTGGTGTGGCAGGGAGATTAAAGTAGAAGAGATCAAGGATGTGATTTTTTTTTGGAATGGGGGCTCCAAAAGCTCTAGCCCATATGGCTTTAATGCTCTTTTCTACACGAATCAATGAGGTATGGTACGTAATACTTTTATTCACTAAGTGAAGCATCTCTTTGCTAACCCTCAAGACATCAAAAATTAGAGTAACACTCATTGTTCTTGTAACATCCCAACTTTTAAATAATTATTTATATATTATGATGCAAATTGATTTTTGAGGATTTAATCTTATGGTTCTTAAAGTTTAAAATGGGAAATTGAAGCATAAAAATTGGCCTAAGTTGTGGATCATTTATAAATTAGGTATTGGGTAGAATGGGTTGATGTGGGGGACCAAAATGAGGTGAAATTTGAGGTTTAAGAGAATTGGATACAACAAAGCTTATGATTGGAAGTTATGTTTGGGATTTCCAAGAGCAACGCTAAGAAATAAGGGGTTTTAAGGTAGCAAATGATACTATTTTTGAATGATTCTATTTGCATTGGAAAGCTAACATTCTAAACTTTCCACAGAGTCCAAGCTTATAAATTTCGCAACCTTGTAGAGTGAGTCATGTGATTTTGAAGTTGAACCTCTCATTTCAATTGAAGTTTTAGGCGGTCTTAGAACTTTGTCAATTTTGAGGGGGAAACGATATTATGTTTGGCCCATTCATTAACTATAAAGTAGACATCATAACATTTCCATAAAGTCCTAAATCACGATTTTTTGAGGTCTATAGCATTAGTTATGAATGTTTGAAGTTGACTCAGTGTTGCTGTTAGTGGTCATTGTAACACCCAAAAAATTTGAAAAGAGATAATAAGGGAATATTTAGGATATTGGGGTATTATTTTAATATTAAAATGTCTTTATGAATAAATTGGGACATTAAAATATATCTGGATAATTCATTTTAGTGATTAAACTTGGACTGATATTTCAGGTGGTGGTAATTTAGTTTAGAAGGGAGGGGTAAATAGGAAGAAAGAGATTTGTAGAAATGTAATTATGAATTTAATTCAAGGGCAAAATGGTAAAAAATCCAAATAAAACACCATATACCCCCTTTCTCTGTCCTTATCCCGATCACCATCACATTCCTCACACTCTCTCCCTCCTCCATTTTCAATTTCTCTCACTCTCTCTTCGTGCTCTCTCTCGGTTTGCAGCAACGCCGGTGAAAATGACGGCGGAGCAAGGCTCCAATGGCACATGCAAGTGTGAATTTGAGGTCAAGTGACCTTCATCTTCTCATTCCTACCTTTTTCTTTCTGATTTGAGTGAGATTTTAGAGGGAGCAAATTCGGGTTTAGGGTCTTAAGGACTGTTAAGCTGATGAAAATTAAGCTTAGGCTTCGATTAACCACTCTTGTGAAGGATTTTGAGCAATGGAGTGGTATTAGTCAAGTTTTCCCCGAATTTCTTCTTCGGATTACTGTTCACCCGACTCCACTTCTTAGGATTTTTGGGTGTGCATTAATTTAAAAGTTTAATTAACCGTGATTAGGAGTAAGCCTAAGTGCATAGAGTGTATTGCATGTGTGATTTCTAAGGTTTGTGGAAATTTTTGAAGTTTCTCTTCTCCCCTGTTTAACTATGTCTATGGCAAACAAGAAAGAAATTGATGAATTTAAGAATATAAGAAATTGCGTGTTGAATTTTCTGGTTTTAGGAGCTTTTTGATTTTTCTGTTCTTCTCCTTTTCTCTCTCGGGTCCGCTGGGCTTTTGGAATTTTGAAGTGTTTTTGGTTCGACCAATTTCTTCCCTTTTTGAGCTGAAATTCTTGTTCTCTTTCCTCTGTTCTTCATTGATGCTTTGCTCTGATTGATCTGAAATGGAGAAAATGTAGTTTCTATTGATTGTTTTGGTCCAAATATGATTATGTTTGGTTAGTAAATTCGTGTGTTTTGCTCTTGCTTTGCTTTCCCTTTTGTGATTGATGTTCTTGAACATTAAATAGGAAAATGGAATTGATGTTAATGGTGTAGGATTGGGGTTCAGTTACATAAGTGAATTTGTAGTGAATTTTTTTATTTTTGCTGGTGCTGGCCGACGGATTCAGTGGAAGGGAAAAGAGAATTTTAAATTTTAAATTTAGTAGGAAAAAGGATTCTGCATGTTTAAAATTATACTGTAAAGGGGAAGATAATTGTAGTGATCTGTCCTGCTGTGATGTGTTTTGGGTTAGTGTGGTTAGTGTGTGTGCGTGTGGGTATTCGTGTTTGTAGAAGATAATGAGGAAAAAGAGGATGATGAGTTTAATGGTGGTGAATTAGTGGTTTAAAGTATAGCTATTGTGTTGAAAAGGTTTTAGAGTTATTAGTGGTTTAAAGTATAGCTACTATGTTAAGAAGGTTTTAGAGTTAAGGTTAGAGGGTTTAATTTGTTCTTGGTGTTATAATAAGGAAATTGTGAATTGGATATAGGTTGGTGGGCATTTTGGGTTTTAGTTGAAAAATAAATACAAATAGTGAGTTGATATTAAAGAATTGATGAATTTGGGTAATTAGAGTAGAAATTCTTAAATGGGGTAATATAAAGTGTGATTGAGTAGGTTGATGAATAATTAAGCAATGAAATGGATTTGTATTATTGATGTTAGGTTCAATTTGAAATTTTGACTTAGGGTATTAAGTGTTAGCTTTGAAACTTGAATAAGTTAAGTTGTATGTAGTTATTATAAATGTGGAAGATAGGTATGATCATTGGAAATTTATTTGAAATAAAGTGAATTTAATTAGGTAAAGTAAGTTGTTATATGTGTTATTATATGATGAAAGTTTGATGTAAAGTAATAAGGACATATTTATGCTTGTGTTTGTATATGTGTGCATTATTTGATGATTGTAAAATGTCTGTTTGATTATAGTGTAATTAACAACTGAATTAGAGACTAGGATTGAAACATATATATTAGAAACGAAAAGGGCAGAGGTATAGGTAGCACTATATAGGAAGGTGAGAGATGCGGAATTATCACAAGTAAGTATATGTATTAATTTAATATCTATATGTAATTATAGGAAATGATAGTGGAATTGGAGATTCGGGACACTGCGAAGGAGAAGAACCATTTTACAGGTAACTCCTGAAGTTAAGTAGTAGTTTATTTCATAAAATTAAATTTACATATATAATTTTGAAATATCTATTGCAATTAAATGGTAAGTCTTTATTCCTTTTATGGATAAATGGTTGAGCTTTTATAACCTAAATGGTTATAACTGGATGAGCTTTTATAACTTGATTGTTATAAATGGATGAGCTTTTATAACCTAATGGTTATAATTGGATGAGCTTTTATAACTTAATTGTTATAAATTGTTGAGCTTTTATAACTTAATTGTTATAAATGAATTAGCTTTTATAACCTAATGGTTATAATTGGAAAACCCTGCAAGTATAGCTTCCACTAGTTAGCAAATATATTGTTAATTTAGTGGTTGGTAGGTGCTTATGGCACATAGCTTAAAATGTTAAATGCTTTCATTATTTGAACAAATTTATAATATATATATATAAGTATATGAGTGTACATGATAATAATATTGTATGAAATAAACTGCGTTAAACTTTTGATTTTTAGTGAAACAAAGAGGAGACATGCTTTTGGGATAAGGTAGTATGAGAAGAAGCAGGAATGCCTATTATATTTTGTACTATAGTAGATTACTATTTTGGTGTAACTTACCTCTATACCACTCTGTTCCTTATTATAAGTCCACCCTAACTACTTCTCACATACCAAGGAGTAGAAGTTATAGCATTAAATATGTTGTAATTTTAAAGAATTTTCCAATTTGCCCTCATATAAGAATAGGTGTTAAAATAATATTTTATACATTATGAACATTCTCTCTCATCTTCCCTATTTCCAATACAGGGGTAAAATAGTCACAATAGCATTAATTGATCCCAAAGTGGACTTGTATTTAGCAACAAAAAAATTGTGGTAGTTGGACTTATAATAAGGAACACCGTATGTTATAAGATTAAGAAGTAAACAAGCTAGAAGCTTGTATAGTTTAAATATAACTGTGTATGTATCTATAAGGATTAGTACATTGGCATATACAGGTAAGGGATTATCGACCGAGATAACCCCACCATTTTGCTATTAAGACATGATGGGTGTAAATAGGTATTGGTTAAATATTAAGATAACAGAAGTATATGTGCATCACACAGAACATGGTTTCCTAATTGTTATCCAATAGGATTAGAAATTATAAGATGCTTCTAGCTATTTTAGTTGTTTTATAACCACTTGATTTATAAAAGGTTTTAAGTTGTCTGAATTTGTCCAACAGAAACGATGTTGGATTGATGTTTCGAAGGATGTTTTTTATTTTTGGAACTATTGAGCTTCTAATATTTGAAAAAGTGGTTATAAATCAATTACAGTTCTATAGTATAGTAGTATAAAATTAGGTATTACAGTCATTCGCCATGGGCTAGCCGTGGCAAACCCACTGCAAACTCCTGAAAATTGTAACGCCCACAAATAGGCATTTTCTGAAATTTAGGGTTTCATATGTTATATTTTTTAGGGAGAGGCCAAGAGAGGTGCCAGGAGCTCTGCTAGGGCACAAATTTGGCTAGAGAAATCAAGTCTATTTGGGCTCCAAACCTTGGGTGATCTCTTCTTCTTCTCTTTCCTCTCTTTTCTTCAAGTGTTTTTGATGAAATATTTTGGATACTCCTATATTTCGAAAATATGGGATTGTGGAGTGTTTTTGTTAATTTCTAAGCTTTTTTTAAACTCTTCCTAAGCAATGTTTATTATTCATCTTGGTTGGGAAATGTTTAAACCTTAATTTGGACTTGTTTAAGCCTAGGATTATATGGGAATTCAAAAATTTCACATTTGTAATTTGTCTTTCTTGTTTCAATGATCTTACCTAAGAGTGATTTAAAATTGTGTGAGTACTTGAGTTTTGATCTAGAATAATTTTTTGACAACAAAGTTTGGAAATATTTGGGGTTTAATTTGCTCTTGAATTTCCAAAATATCATGTTGTTAAAGGTATTTGATGTTTCCAAGAAGTTTATCTGATGGCATGTTTGGTTGGGCTTATTCTCCCAAAATAAGAGCTTATTTTCACAAAAAAGTACTTAAAATGAGAAAAGTTAAAAAACATATGTTTGGTTGGGCTTATATTTTTAAGCCCTTAAATGACTTATAAGTTGTTTTTCTATAAGTTACTTTTTTCAGCTTATGACTTATAACTTATAAGTCACTTATGGAGGTTGACCCCACAATTCTGACTTATTTTACACATCCAATCACAAACAACCCAAATAGAAATCTCATTACACAATCTGACTTATTTTCAATCTAACTTATTTCCATTCTAACTTATAAATAAGCCACTTTTCCAGAAGTCAATCTAAACACACCCGATGTTTAAAGGTTTCTAAACTTTGAAATTTGTTGGGTCCTGACTAAATTGGTTTTTGGCATAACAAAGTTTCAAAAACTTTAAGGTTTTGGGGTGTAATTTGAAGATAAGTATTGCTAAATGAGTTTGGTGGTTTGAAAGAGTTTATTGGAGTTAAATAAATGTCTCTAATGCTTTAAATTCTTGAGTGGTGACTTAACTCGAATTTTGGTATTGCAAAGTTTTGAAAGGTTGCTCTTATGAAAGGTGCTTTGGGATTTTAATTGTGTTTGGGTAGTTCATTTGTTGTAGTGGATTGATTTGGTGTTGATGAATGATATTGGGTGGGTGGTGTTGGATTCTACATAGGAATTGTACAATTGGCCTAGAGGTAGATTTTAGTTAAAATAGGTGTTTGAGGATTGGTTAAGAAGGATAATGGTTGTTGAATATTGATTAGTGGTTGTGGATCATATTGGTTGTAATTTGAGGATTTGATGGTTCATTTAGAGTGTAGGTGTGAATATGGAACATTGGCATCAATTGCAGTTTTGGGACTTGGTAATTAGCTATTGGTCTTAGAAAGCTTGGGAAGTGAGTCTTGGGCTTGGTTTATTTCTAATAACCTTGTTGTGTATGATTAAATCATTGATGTGTCATTGTTGCTTTGTTGGTTGATTGTAGAGTCTTGATATTGGGTTTGTTGAGCACCATGCTAGCTTCCTTATGGTGACATCTTGTGGTAACACTAATTTGAGTAAAAAAGGTAACCACTTCTTTGTCTTACGGGTGTGTGATTGGGGGGGTTGGTAAGCTTTAATACTGATTATGATTTTGGAAACTGGGCTAACATACCATATCATGTCGGTAATTATGAATATTTATTTAAGCTACCTTGCTATGTGGGAAATAAATATATGTTGGAATCTGATTAATGTGATAATTAGGCATGTGATGAAGAGTACGTACATGTTATTGAATTTGAGAAAGCATTGTTAAATTTTGAGGAAAGCATGTTATGGTTATTTACCAACATTTCGAAAGCATGATTTATGTGCATTTGGTTGTTTACGCCTGAACTGGTTGTTTTAGCACCCTGTTGTGATTTGGTTCCACCCTGTTCACGTGATGAGGTCCCTGACGGCCATTGGGTGAGCTTTTGGATTTATGTGTCCTGTGGGGACTTACTGATAGTGAATTATACTTCCATTGGCTTCTGTCGGGCTGTGGAGTCTCATTTTGTCAACTCACAGTTAGATGAATTTGGTTTCATTGAATGTGACAGTAGTGAAATCTGGTTCTAGTGGCTTCCGTCAGGCATAATGTATGGGCTACCCTCTTTGGAGGTTTGTGTGCATGCTTTGAAAGACACTACTACAAAAAACACTTTTCACGTCTCTTTTTTGTGAGACATGGATAGAGGAGACGTAGAAAGTCGGAACTTTCAACGTCTCATTTTAAAAGTGAGACGTGGAAAGTGGACAGTGCCAACTTTCCACGTCTCTTTTTCAATGTGAGACGTGGAAAGTAACTAGTGCCAACTTTCCGCATCTCTTTTTCAAAAATTAGACGTGGAAAGTGAGACTTTCAATAACAGACGTGGAAAGTCTTTTTTTTAAAAAAAAAGGACATTTTTTTAATTAGGATGGTGAACCTCAATCCAAAAAAAACTCAATATTTATCGGAATAATAGAAATACAACACTTAAAATGAAAAAAATGAACTAATTTTATTATTTGTAACCAAACTAATATTATAAAAATGTTAGAATACAACTTTGATCATAAAATAAAGAGTATGTGTTTGTGTGAGTAATTTCACAGTGGAAGAGAGGAAACAAGGATTAACAAAGAGAATAAGAAGCAGTGAACCAAAACATAGCATTTCTTTTAGTCAAATACAACTTCCAGAATTGATTAAATTACATCAACTGCCATTAGTACATTTCTATGGTCATAATGAATGTTACCATCCCATTCCATGCCGGTACTCATCTGGTTCCTTAATATCATCATCCAGAAAACGTCCAACAACAACAATAGCATTCACTTGTACTTAAAATGTAATCATTTTAGAGAAGATCAAAATAAGATTGGAAAATAAGACAGTCAGTGACCACAGTTGGACATCATCAATACACTATTGGCATACCTTTATGCAAAATCCTTTGAAGGGAGTACTGATCGAATAGTTCATCAATCTTCTTGGTGTATCCAGCTTCCATTGCCAAATAAACCTTAAAACAAATAAGCATCAACAAAATCAACATGTTAAATTTAAAAAAAAAATACAGCTTTACAAGATTGTTAGTCAATAACATGAATAAAAACATTACTATGAATAAAATAGTTTAACAAGTACAGCTCCATGCAGCTCGTTGAAAGCACAGAAAGATAGGCTACAATTAGATGGATATAAAATAGTGAAAGCAAAAATTAGATGGATATAAAATGGTTATAAAGCTAAAAAATATACTTATAATCTTATAGAGGGAAAATAGGTTTTGACAGCTCTAATATATACTTTTAGAAAATAAGAGATTCATAGAGACTGTTAAAGTATCATAAACCATTAGAGATTATGATCTAAGCTTTCTGATGACAGTTGTAAGAGTCATCAAGCTAAGTTTAATATGGCAACCTTCTATGAGTAACAACATATGTTTTTATAAAGTAAAACTGACCAGCCTTATTATTTGGTGGGATCGAGAGCTAGTATCATTTAAAGCAGTTTCACAGACCTGCCCCTAAGCTGGACATGGAAAAGATAGTTGAACACAGTCAAAACATTGTTTTTGTGAGAAACCCGTTCTAACCAAATTCCAAGTGCAGAATTTCCTACCTTCACAAATGGAGATCAGTTGTCTCAAATGCTTATCATCATTCGCCGTTTCTTCCATCAACTTTTCAACCACAGTACCTTTCTACATGAAAGTAATTAGAACATAATATTTCAATTCCATGGAAAAAATGTTCCTCAACTTTAACAAAAACAGAAATAGCTTCAGAAAAATTACCTCAAGATCATCTAGCAGCTTCAGGTTGCGACCATATTCTGAATTTAACAAGTCCCTAACATAATAAAAAAGATTAGAACTTAACAAAGCTTAGTTTTGCAAATGACTACTTAAAACTTATGTTCAATATATGATTGTAAATATCATTGACTGTATTCTCTGTTATTCCCCTCATTGTGTAAGTCTTCCCACTGCTAGTTTGTCCATAAGCAAAAATAGTTGCTGCCATAAAATGAAACTACGAATTAAGTAACTATATATTATATAATATATAATTATATAATGAACATGCACGTAATAAATAAACAATCAACAATACATAATTAAAAATATAAATTCTACCATTAATGCCCATCAAGGCAGAATATGCAACATTCTTTACTCCTTCCTTATACACAGCATCAGCCAAAGAAGCAGGACCAAAAAATTACTTGACAGAGTCACAAAACTATACAAGATAGAAATGAGAATCCTAGATAATCAATTATAGAAATAGATTCCACATATATCTTTTGAACACTATTCTTGTTGTTATTTGTACAATGTTTTATGTTTTATGCCAGTCTCCAGTAAAGTCCCCTAGGCGTATGCTCGACCAGAATTCTTAGTATTGCTAAACACTTCAATTCTTTCTAGATCAACACAAAATGACAGTTTCGAATGCATTAGAATACCAACCCTCCACCTCATCCCAGTTTTTTCTCCTTTTTGGGTCCTGATCTGCGAACCATCTAAAATTAAATTAGAGTATTCCTAAGGCGTTATCATTTATATCGATCATCAATAATCAACGATAAATTGGTGGAATGATTAAGAGCGCGACTGATTAAAGAATCTAAATGTGAATCCCGTAAATCTTGAACACATAATTAAAAGAAGAATATTTCACTGCACAAATGGAAAGATTTTCATTGTCATCAAACAGAACCAGGAAACTCATGTACATAAAAAGGAAATCCAACAATACTGCATAAAGAAGAAGAAAGTTTTACCATACTTAGCTCCAAGTCACATTTACAAAAGCAAAATGAAATCCAGAAAAATTACGAAAAAAGAAGCTACTACTCACCTTTACTAAAATTAATCTGCAAGAAAACCAGAGTAAAATCAAGCGCTGGATCTGAGAGAAAAGAAGGAAGAAGAGGGAGCGACAACAATATTTGTTAATATATGTGGAATCTATTTCTATTTACAGAAATTTCTCATAAAACATCATGCTCACATCACACAGAAAAAGGAACATGAGACGAAGCAGAGTGAACTTACGGATCTGATGATGGAGGCAAAGCAGAGTGAGAGTAGAAAAAGGAGAGTAGAGAAAGCGATTCTAAGAGCCATTTTTGGTGTTTTGTGTTGTGAGAGACGGGATACATTCACATGAGGGAGATAGTAGAAGAAAGCCTTGAACCCTTGACCAGCTAGCTTTGTCGACGGTGAATGGCCAGATCGACGCCGATTCAACGTTTGTGATGGGGATGATGACGATGTCGAGGGGTTGGCTGAGGCTGAGAGAATGAAGGACGAACTCGAGGGCGAAGCTGTGAGGGAGTGGGAGTAACGAGACTGAGGGGTGAGGGTGACTGACTGGGTGATGGAAGGCATAAGGTGAGGGAGCTAATCTACGTCTCACACGTGAAAATGAGATGTGGAAACAACTTTTTCACGTCTCATTTTTTATATGTCAGACGTGATAAATAAACTTTTCACGTCTCACTTCTAAAAGTGAGACGTGGAAAGTACTTTCTACGTCTCATATTTATATATGAGACGTGGAAAGTTTCCCGCCTTTATTTTAGCTTTTTTAAAATTATCTACCGCTTTTATTTTAGTAGAATCCACGTCTCATTTATAGATATGAGACGTGGAAAGTATTTTTCACATCTAATATTGATTTATTAGACGTGGTTTGTCTGCATACTTCTCTAAATATTTACACTTTTGCCACCGCCTTTTTTTTCTAAGTCTCTTATTTAAAAAAGAGACGTGAAATAGGGATGTAGAAAGTATTTTTTGTAGTAGTGAGAGTTTTTAAAACTATGCAACTTCGGTTCCATCAAAGATATATATATATTTATTATGGTTTCACCCCTCATTGCCTTATTGTGATAATTGTCGCATATTTGATAAATGTTTATTTGCCAAATCCCACATAATTGTACACTTACACACGCACACACATGTAGGACAGTATGGGAAGCATACAAGTTGCTGAGACATTGTCTTATTTGGTTATTCTTCAGTTTCATATGTAAGTCCCTGTGGTAGATGAGAGGGAAAGGAATCGGAGAACATTTGTTGATGGTAAGGCTCTTTTTGGGGGTACTCAGTTTCATGTTGTCGCTTCCGTATTTTCGTTTATATTTTGGATTACTGAATGGTGATAATTGGTGAGACAGGTCCTTTCTAGCAACTGTGGTCGGGGGCCTTGTGTTTGGTTTTTGCTGTTGAAACTGTGTCTTGTTGCATGCTTGTTATCCTTAATAGTTGTGGGATATTATTTGGCATGTTAGACTTGTTCTCAAATTGCTTTTTGTGGTAAATATCTATTTGGGTCTAGTCCTTTTCTAGCAATTGGTTAATTGTGGATATTAAGACTGTTATTGGTTATTTAAAATTACCTCACATGCATGTGACCCCAAGTGGGAGGCAACCCTCTATATGTTGTATGGACCTTGGGATTTCTTTTAGTGCCTTAATTGTTGAGGTACATTGTGATGTATGTTTGTGGATGTTTTGTTAAGTATGTGGTGAAAAATGTTGTTGTTGATATTTTGCATTGACAAATTGATTTGGAAGAATGAAAGGCAAGTGTTAGATTGGTTGATGAATTTCTATTACCATGTTAGGTTATATATTTTTCTAACATGGCACATTTTCTAACCTGTGTAAAGTCATTTCTTTTCTAATAACTATGTTAATCAGTGTATTTGGATTGACTTAAATTTGGAAAATAAGTGCTTATTTTCTTAAAAAGCACTTAAAATGGGAAATACAATTTTTGTGTGTGTTTGTTTTAACTTATTATTAATTATACATATAGCTTATAAGTCAAAATAAGCAAAAGGAGAAAAAAAGAGCTTATAGCTTATTGTTAAGTGCTTATAGCTTATATGTATTATTTAGTTAAAAAACTTTATATTTGTATGATTTCTAATTGGGTAAAGGTCCAATTTTGCCCTCGAAAATAACCTAATAGGAGCATTCAATATTCGGAAGTAACAAAGGAAGCATATTTACCTCGGAAGTAGCAAAAGCAGTTTGGCCCAACAAGGGAGCGTATTTACCCCAGAAGTATGTCTGTTGTGAGCCAAAACACGCTCTTTTGCTACTTTTGGGGTAAATATGCTCCATTTGTTACTTCCGGATACTGAATGCTCCTATTAGGTTACTTTCGGGGCGAAATTGGACATTTGCCCATTTCTAATTCATATGACTTTTTATCCATTAAATTTATTTATTTAAATTTCCATTTTTTTGCAGATATAGTTGGGAAAATTAATTAGAGGTCTCATAAAAGAAACATAATTAAGATGAGGTTACGGAGTTGTAAATAACAACTCTGGCCTGACAATAACAACTTTTGCCCTTGTGATAACAACTCGTGGGACCTTATATTAATTATATTTCTTCTATGGGACCTTTATTTAATTTTCCTCAAATAATTTTAATTTTTGACTCAAAATCATCATAATTCAAAGATTCAATTTAGTTCTATTATTCAATAAAATTCATGCCTTTTTGGTCATTTTCATCTTCAACTTTTCAAGATAATCCTCCAAACATATTTCAAAAGTTAAATTCATCAAAAAGTCACTTTTTTACAACTAATCCAAACATAAATCTTATTATACAATCTGACTTATACATAAGTCAGATTAAAAATAAGTCATTTTTCCAATTGTTAATCCAAACACATCCATTCGTTTTTCTTAACATAGTTAGGGTAAACTATCTTATGTCATGAACTTTTAATAACCATATTAGCATATCTCTTTTCTAACATGGTTAACCTTTTTAAAGATAACACATTCTTTTAATTATCCATGATAAGATACTTCAATTGATTTAGAAACGCTCTTTTCTACCATGAATAAGTCATTTTCAAATGATATCCTATTTCCTAATAACTATGATAGATCATTTGCTATCATAGTATAAAAAAAAAAGATCATTTGCTATCATAGTCGGTTTTTCAAGTAACTAGTCTCTTTCTTTAACTATGATAGACTTTTGTGATTTAGTATATTCTTTTTCTATAGTAGTAAAGACTTGATTAATTAATTTAAACCATTTAATAACTGCGATAGTCCCTTGCTATATCATAGTTAGATTTCCTAATATAGTTGAACTATTTTCTAACTATGATAGACATATGGTTTTTGAGTGGTTTTCTTTTTTATCTTGGATTTGGATGTAATTGTATTTAAAATAAACTGGAAATTAGGAGAGGATTTTACAGTTCTTATCCTAAAGCAAGAACCCTAAAAAATCCTTAAGGGATTTGAGGCCGATCAGATTGTATAATGTAATATATAAAACTGTCAAAAAGGTTATCGTGATCAGATTGAAATGTATTTGCCCAATATTATTTCTCCAAATCAATGCACCTTCATGCCAACAAGAAGGAATAGCAGTGATGACATTATTATGTACACTATGTAAAAAAAAGAAAGGATTCCTGACTATTAAAATTGACCTAAAGAAAGCGTATGATTGAGTGAATTGGAATTTTCTCATCGGATGCCTTAGAGACCTTGATTTTCCTCATCATATTATTGATATCATTTACCATTGTGTATCATCGTCCACTCTTCAATTATTGTGGAATGGTGAGAAGGTAGAGTGCTTTCAATCTTCAAGAGGAGTGCAGCAAGGTGATCCTATATCCCCCTATCTCTTTATGATTTGTATGGAGAAAATGGCGCATTTAATTCAGATGAAAATGGAGACTATTGCAAGTCATCCCATCAGAAAGGGCCTCCAGTATCACATTTATTTTTTGCAAATGATATCATTCTATTTGCAGAGGCCTCAATTGAACAAGCTGTGAGGGTTAAACAATGCTTAGAAGAGTTATGTAGAAGCTCACATCTAAAGGTGAATACTAATAAAACAAGAGCTTTCTTCTACAAAAATGTTAATATAATCGTTGCAATGAGATAAGCATGTTAACGGGCTTCACCAAAGCAGGGAATCTTCGCAACTACTCGGGAGTTTCGCTACATCATGAGATGACATCAAATGAGAGTTTTTCTGAAGTGGTTGGTTAAGTTGAAACAAGACTTTCCCAATGGAAAGTTAAATCACTGTCTCCAGCTGGTAGAGCTGCAATACCTAGACAAGTCGAACCAATCAAAAATTTCTATGGGGAGACTCTGATGAAAGAAAGAAGATTCTGCAAGTAGCCTGGGAAGAGGTCTGCGAACCGAAGAGGAATGGTGAACTGAGGCTTCGACATGCTAAGCATAAGAGTCTCACTTCATTCATGAAAGTTGAGTAGAACGTGATTAAACGAAAAGATGATTTATAGGCTAAAGTGGTTCGGGATTAATATAAACGCGGAATTGATCTGATGCCAAGAATTGATTCAAAGAACTCCAATATTTGGGTTGGAATAAAGGCAACTTGGGATAGGTTTAAAGAAGAATCGGAAATGATGGCATATGGAGGTGTTTGTTGGAAAGGACATAATTCTGGATTGTTTTCTGGTTAAATCTGCTTATGGGTCAATTCACAATGGTGAGGAGCACAGAAATTTGTTCTGCGAGAAGATTGGAAACTAAAGATACCCTAAACATGACGTATGAGGATCTTCTCATAATTCCCTTTCTTATTTTCTTCTCATAATCACTCATTCATCTCCGGATTTAAAAATGAATAGACCAGATATAATATCTTATACATCATTATTATAATATATTTTAACATATAAAATAATATTAATATGTTGAGTTTTGATCTATACTGTGTACACTTATATTATAAAAATTAATATATAAAATATTTTAATAATAATTTAATAAAATATTACACATCAACTATTCATATATTTTATATAATGATGGATGTGAGATTATGAGAAAATAATGAAAGAAATGATAATGTGAAAAGACCCAACCCATGTTTATGGATTGCAGCAAGGAGGCGCTCATTTCAGAAACGAATAAGAGTATTTATGACACCGTACCTTTTTTTTTTCGGGATCAAGAAACACCGTACCTATTATGATAATGAGAAAATATAATAAAAATTCTCATCAATTCTTTTTGACGATTTGGGAGATCTTATTGGTGATGATTCACTTGTAATTAAAATATTAGAAAGTCTGTCTTGCAATGAACTCAAACCTCACAAGAAAATCTCAATTATAATGATTGGCTCAATTCAAGAAATGCTTATTCATATAATTGATGATGGTTAGTGCAAATTGTAGAAATGTAATCAAGAAGAAAAATATATTAAAATCTCTCACTGGTGATTGTTAAGTCTAGATTAGGAAATATGGTTCTTGGTCATAAAAAAAATTTTAAAAAAAATAATCCACAACAAAAAAATGAAATGGTTGTTCCTAGATTGATGTCAATTTGGTGCCAAAATAGAAAGTGTTATCTTGATTATTAAAAATAAAAAATTAAAAAGAACATGATGAATGATTCTCATTATTAATTTGACATTTGAATTAGGAATTTTCATTAAAAATGGAAAAGAAATATAAAAGAAAACTAAACATTTATCATATTAATTGAGTCTCAAGATAGGAAGTTTTAAGAATAATAATAAGACAAAAAATTAATAAAGAAAGAGATACCATTGATGGGTAACAAATAACAAGAAATTTGGGAGAGAGATAAAAACAAACAAAAAATCATTAGAGGACAAAGGGCCAAGTTAGAAAATTCCTCTAGCAGTTTTTCTATAGCAACTGAGGTTTAGAAATGGGCAGAGGTTACCCAATGAGAGATAAACTCATTGTTTCAGCTTCATTATGATTGATTAATCCATTAATGCCCATGGATTGTCTATGTTCTCATGGATGCATGTGGCCATTTATAGGGTATAATCAAATAAATTTCGGATACTTGATTTGATTTGTTATTCCTTCTTTTATTTGTCTTATCTTTCTCTTTGTTTCGTTATTTACTTTGTTATCACCATCTCATTAGTTTTTATCATCTTTTGTTTCTATTACTTTTTCTTTATTGTTTTCCATTTCCCCTCTTCTTTTTTCTGACTTCACTTACTACATTGGCCCTGATCTCATTATATCAATTTGCTGCTATGTTTTTAATCTTTCAATTTCCTCTTTCTTGTGTAATGTGATCTACCAAATCCCATAACATTTATCATGATCTCATATCTTTGGTATGAAGATATGCCCAATGTATCTGCGTGTTGCAAAGACTAGAAGATCAAGAGCATTGTTGTCAAACTCGCGAGTTGACTATCTGATTTTACCATTTTTACGGTTCTATCTAACCAAAACGTGTTACGAGTCACTTCAATTCGTACTAGCTGTAGAATCGGTAAAAACTCACGAGTTTACATGCCAAATTTACCTTTTTTACGTTTTTACCTTATAGAAAATCGTGTTAACTTGCTATAAATTTTATGTTATTTATTTTTATTTGACTTTATTCAATGAAATTATACATGAATTTCATAGAAATTTTTTTATTGAGGTAGATAAAGTATAAATGTTGATATATTTAATACCAACTATTTATATTTAAAATATATTCAAGTAAAATTATTATTATTTTTTATATTTCTTATCTAATTATATACTGGAAATATGTATTTATTAATAAAGGTAAACTCTTATGTGTTTACGATCCGATTTTACATTCTTCTCACGACTGTACTTAAACTCACGAGTTTGACAACCTTGATCAAGAGTATGCATCCCTCATTTTCTTGACTTTTTAATATATTATCTTTGATGTTTAAATCTTTTGGTTAGTCTATATATCACTTCTATCTCTTTCCCCCTTTTTCAGTAATCTTTTTAACATATGTTGTGTGGGGTTTTCAGAATCTCCTCAGCCACTTAGTTTATTGCTAAGCCGTTTGAGATTATGGGAGTATCCACAAGTATACCAATGTGATTGCTTATTTTAAGTACAATTTAAACCCAATTCATTTGAAAGGAAAAGGTTTCTTTTTTGGCAAAAAAGAAAAGATTTTTAAATTTTTTCCCCACCATGTGAGGGTTTTTAGAACCTCCTCAAAGAAGCATTAACTATGGTTCAGTGTGATATTATAGGAATCTTCTTAGAAAATTTGATCCAAATTATTTTGGAAATCTCTTTTTCAAATAAAAAACAGAATTGAATGCATAAATTTTATAAAGAACAAACCAACAAAAAACATATTCCTTAAAGAAAGAAAATATTTTTCCTATAAGACAGCAAGGGTCACACCTGGTTAAGCTATAATTTAAAGTCTAAGAAAGATGATGACTTGGGTTGAATTGAAAAATAATTAAACCAAAGAACTCTAATAAAGGGACATAACAAAAATAAATAATCCAATGTTTCCTCACATTTACATTCAAAAAGGCAACATGAGTGTGTGTGTGTGTGATTTGCTGATATTTTGAAAATATTTGAAATTTCAATATTTACATTTTTTGGTCATTTCATTTTTGTTGACATAATGTTAGGTTCAAATAACTCAATAAAGCATAAATTTTCTAAAATTAGGAGATCGAAATAAAATCTTACGTGAAGTTGGAGAATTAAAGGTGCATTTTTTCCAAATTTCTCATACATGACCCCCTTTTTATATTCAATTGGGTTAACAAGTAATAGTAATTATTTAATTTAATGGTAATTGAATTACAATTAATATACTAGAACGTCTTCCTCGATATCAGTTCAAATTTTGAATAATAAAAATTTTCAATTATGATTATCCAAGTTAAGAAATGTCATTCATAACATTGATGTTCAAGAAATGTCATTCATATCATTGATGATAATTGGTACAAATTGAAGAAATGTAATACGAAGAAAACAATAGGAAAATCTCTTAATAAAAATGTTTGGGTTTAGATTAGGAAATATGGTTTTTGGTCTTTAAGGAAAATTTTTTTAAAACAAATTGAAGATTGAAATGATCATTCCTACGTTGATGTCAATTTGGTGACAAAATATTCGGCCAAAAAAAATTCGTGACAATTAAAAAACAAAAATAGAATATAAAATAATGAATGATCCCCATCGATTAATTTGAAGTTTGAATTAGAAATTATCATTAAAATTTTTTAAAAAAACAAAGAAAATTAAAAAGCCCTCATTTATATAAGCTAATTTAGTTTCAAGTTAAAAGTTTTATTTATTAAAAAAACGAAAAATGAAAAAAATAGAGTGAACATTAGTGTGGTAAGCCTTATCTCATGCCTAAGAGCTTATATAATAGAGAGTAAGAGTAGGTTGAAGAAAATAATTAAATAAAATAAGTAATTTAGAAGAGACTCATAAAATCGAATATATTGATAGAGATGTTACTTTTATACTTCTGAACCCCCTATTTTGTTTAGGACCCACTAAAATGAAATAATAAGAAAATAATAAAAATCCTACTGTACCCTTTCTCAAATACAATTTCAACCCAATTTTTATAAAAATAAAGAGCCCAATTTTTGTAAAAAGAAAAATCAGATTTTTAAATGATTTTTCCTATCTTTGTGAGTTGTGGGATTTTAAGAACCTCCTTAGGTCTCAGTAAAAATAATAAAAGTACCTTCTTAGGCAAAGATCTACTATTATTTCATCTGATATCATGGAAATCTTTTTAGAAAGTTTAATCGAAATTAAATTATTTTTGAAATCTCTGTTTCAACTGTTTTTGAGTGAGTTTAATATCTATGGTCCTAAATATCATAAGTAATTCAATATTAAAAATAAAATATTTTTGCATTTTATCAGTTATTTTTATCATTTTTGAACTGATTTGCATGACATATAAGTTGAAATATAATCAAATGATATATGTGTATATATATATTCTAGATTGATAACATAACATATGTTTTTAAGTAATTTATTAAATTTATTAATTATGTCCAAATTAGTGAACTAATTTAGTAGTTTTTATATTAAGAACGAAAGTAGTAGTTATTAAACACCCTTAGAAATACAAAGAATACACACACAAGTTCAAATTTTTATGATGATTAATAATTTTTATTGTCAGCTGACAATAAGTTGGATCTTTTCCTTTTAAAGCAAACTCAATTGGGGTATTTGTTTGAAATTTTTCCAAAATATTTTAATTTTTTCAGAATTATGTGATGAGACTTGGAATTAGAGACGCAACAAACATGAACCGACCATTATTTTAAAATGTTATCAATTGTGGATGGTTTACTTAATTTGATATTTGAATCAAGTTTTAAGGATATAAAAGACAATGAAGGATGAAATGGAAGGTATTATGAAATTATCATTGATATTAGGCATTATATATAGGCCTTAATTATTAAACAAGAAGCGCAGAAGCATACAAGGCACATATATTTCATATCATCAAGATTGATACTCGAACTTTGTCTCATTTTAGGCCATGAGTGGTGGAACTTTATAACCTAAAATGGTAATTTAACACGTTAGAAGCTTACATATGACAAAATAAGAAATATCGACATTAATATAAAAAAATACGAAATTTAAATATTATAGAGCATTCGTCTATAACAATAATGCTTCTACTGCAAGTCTGCAACCATTTTTATTCTTTTGTTAATTTATTCTCCAATTGTTATGAATAGTTAAAATTTTAATTTTAGGAATAAATTGTGAAAACAATATATGGAGAAGGAGTAGGAGAAGTCTATGTTTAAAAATTTCGTCGGTAGAAAAAGACTTGAATTCAAGTACCAATATTTTTGTGTATGAAATATTGCATTGTATCAGTATAGAAACATACTCCCTCATATCGAAATTTTAAAGTCATTTTGATTTTTTATTTAGAAATATTAAGAGCAATAAGCTACTAAATTATAACAAATATTACATGTTATTAAATCTTATATCCATTTACAAGTAATGTAAGTTAGTTCAGAGAAAAAATTATAAATATAAATATCTTCAAATAATTTATTTATTCCTTGATCTTCTCCAATAAATTAACTTCATCTTATATCATGCAACGAAGACACCTTAAAATTTAAAATTTCATCAAGATATATATAAATAAGGTTAAATTATATTTTTTATCCTTTATATTCACATTAGGTGTCATTTGACACTTAACTCTGAAAAATACACTTTTAATCTTTTTTTGTTAGCACCGTATCGTTAGTTTTACTTAATTAAAAATGGTGACTAAACAAATCTAAAATGTACTTTTATGATTAAATGTGGATAAAAATCACTAATTTTTAAAAATATAAAAATTATTTTATTAAAAAATAAAATTTAAGCATATTTTGTCAATATTTAAACAATAAATTGTTATTTGAATTAGCTGAATTCGCAATTTTTGTTAGATAAAATTAAATGTGTTATAAAAAAAGATTAAAAATATACTTTTCTAAGTTAAAAGAACAAAATGATATATGATACAAAAATAAAGGACAAAAAGTATAATTTAACCAATAAAAACAAAGAGAAGCTTTTGAGAGAGAGCGAACGTATACTTCCACATTGTAATCCAGCTGGAACAGAGACACCACAAGTCTTGGCAACATTGACCACTTTCTTTGGACTCATAACTTTCTCAACCTCTTTGGTAAAAAGCTTACAAAGGCAAGGGAGGTCGGCGAGTTTCATGGCCGAGCAACACTCCTGCGATGGAGGAACGTCCGGACCAGGTGGCGCGACAGACTTGGCGCATATAGCCAATATCTCAGACAGAGCAGTTCCTTGGCAAAATTGTGCAGTGACGACATGAAGGTTGCACAACATGTTCATTCCAATCACCATAAACAAAGCCAAAGGCAAGAAGCAAGTGATACCTCTAATCGACATAGCCACTTTATGTGTATTACAACTTGTATCTCTTAAAAATACACAAAAGTTTTGTTTGTTTGATTGCTATGCGGTGAAGAAGAGGCTTTTTTGGTGGTCGTGGCTGTTTGAGTTTGTGATCCCTTAAATAAAGAGAACTGAGGATAGTGAGGAATAAGGGAAATAAATGGTGTATCTTTTAAGCAATTTATTAATAATCGACGAATTAGTATTTGCAATTTAATGCCCTTTTATATTAATGGAATTAAATTAGTGCGAATTGAATGTTGATCTTGATTAGAATATGATCAAAGTAGAAGGTAGATCTCTAAAAAAGTCAATATGATCATAGTCTTTATTTTATTTAAAAATGAGAATATATAAATACAGAAGTTAGTATTCTTACAGTAAATATGGTTTATTTATATACCTTTTTCCATTTAAAGAAATTATGTTTTGAAGTGAATTATTGAATAATATAAATTCAATTTGCAGTCCATAATTTCAAAAGCAAAGACGAAGGTGCATCACTGCATTGGCTTTCAAAAACTAGGAGCCTCTTTACTACTTAACCTTTCAACTTGCTATTCACTCAATATCTCTATCATTGGATTTTCTTTTAATGATTGAGATCTATTACAATTTTAAAATATTGCTATCCATTTATTGTTGAATATATAATATATTAATAATTGTATTAAATCTCAACCATTAAAAGCAAATCCAATGGTAGAGTTACTAAATTGAGAGGAAGTGGAGAGGATAGGCAATGGAGTTGGCTTCCTATTTTTTCCTTTTCCCGTAAATTTTTATATTTTTTTACCTTGATGTTTAACTAATATCAATTGGGTCTAGCAGAAGAGACTAATCCATCATCACATGGCATATTTTTAAGTTAATTAATATGACATTCTTTTTTAAGACACTCCAATATTAATTTTTTAATATAATTATCTCACTTTCTTTCTTACTTATTGTTGAGAGGATGTCAGTAGAGATAAATTAAGCAAAAAATACCGAAAATTATAAATTAGATAATTTATTTATAATAAAATTAACTTCTCAATTAAGTACTCCCTCCGTCCCATAATATAAGGTCCATTTTTTTAATGATCTTGTCCCATAATATAAGGTCATATTTGACTTTATTTGAGTAATAAATGTTTTTTCCCATTTTACTCATGCATTAATTTTCCCACACATTCTCTTTCATCTTCTTTTCATAATTACCCTCTCTCTTACTTATTTATAAATAAGGGCAAAATGGTATATTTCCTACACATTTATTATTTTTAACTAACTCTAACTCATTTTTTAGGAACCCGCAATTCGGTTAAAAGGACTTTATATCATGGGACGGAGGGAGTAATATATTAAGGACAGCAGGAAGTACAGATTATGCAAATGACATGGATGCTACAAATTAAGTCGGCCAAAAAGTTATAGATATAACAGATTAAGAGTCCAATTAACTTTCTAGCTAGGGGACATATTGCTCATATTTAGACACTTTTTGGAGAAAAATTGAGCCCAAGAAAAGTTTTGGACATCAAACCAACACTCCTAAATAAAATCTTTCTGGGAAAAGTTCTACCTTAACCATGAAATAAATATTATTTCCCACCCTTGTTAAAGCTTTTGCTTATGAGAAAGAGATGTGAAGTTCTCTGCCAACCCAACAAGATTATATCTCTTGTTCATCATAAAAGGGTCGCCTCATCAATTTGGTCACTTTTTAATTAAATTGTTTTGAATGATTTAAGTTTTGAATCACTTTTAAAAGAAACAAAAAGAAAAGGAAAGAAAGAGTAAATGAAACGAGTTACGAAATATAATTATCATTGAGAGTAGACGTGCATATTATATATATTTATATACACGGCTCTTGACTAAAGGCTGCTTAAGAAAGAGAGTACAAAATCATATAATGCAATATATATATATATATACACACACCACATCAAGATTGATCCTTCATATGTTGTCTCAGATTAAAAGGCCATCGGTGGTGGAACTTTATAACCTGAAATAGTAATTGAACAATCAAGACCATTAGAATACACAACACATAAAGTTAAAAATTTTATAATTTATGATTCACTAATTAAAAATAATGATAATTTGTATAAAAATAATAAAAGTTTAAATTTAATAAATATCTACATGGAGAGAGGAGGGACATACTTCCACATTGTGTTCCATCAGGAAGATCCTTTCCACAAAACCTAGAGACATAGACAACTTTCTCCATGCTCACCAATTTTTCAATCTCCTTTGTAATGTATTTGCAGAGGCAGGGGACATCGGCACCTTTTATCGCCGAGCAGCACTCCGGCGACGGCTTAACCTTTGGGCCACATGGCATAACAAAATCTCGGCATTGAGCTATGAGATCGGGGACTTGGGTTGCAAGACAACATGAAGGTCGCATAACATGATAATACCAATCACCACACAAAATGTCAAAGTCAAGAAGCGTGAGCTAATTTTGGCCATTATAACGTCTCTCTTGAAATTGATGCCCTAAAGTTTGGTTTGATTGCTACGAGGGAGACAGTAAAGGACTTGTTTGTACACTACTTTGAGCTATTGTGAACCTTTAAATGGACCAATATGAGGGAAATTAATTAATTAGCTAGGTTCAATTAACATATAATTAATGTTCTTTAAAATTAATAGTATAATTAATTATATATGATTTGAGTTGAATGTCTTTTTTTCCTTTTTGAGCAAGATTGAATTTAATGTTCTTCAATATTATTACTCCCCTCCTTCCTATTTTATAAAAACAAATATTCTCTCTATTTCGTAGTATATGTTTCATTGTCAAATTCGTAAGTTGTCTCTCCAATTGTATCGTTTTTATGTTTCTACTTAATATAATCATGTTACTTGACTAAACTCACAAGATACACACCAAATTTACAAATTTAAACACTAAATTTACCATTTTTATGTTTCTATTATACAAACTAATCTTATCAATTTGTTCTAAGTCTCATATCATTTTTTAATTTGACCATATTCAACTATTTTGTATAGAAATTTTATAGTAATTTCTTTATTTAGTTTGATAATATATGAATGTTGATATATTTAATGCCAACTATTCATATTAAAAACATATTTACGTCGAATTATTGTTTTTTTTTATTATGCTTTAAACACATTTTTATTAATAAAAGTAAATTCTAACAAGTTCATGATCCGAGTTTACATTCTAATTACGAAGTTACTCAAACTCATGAGTTTGACAACCATAATTAGAAGGCGCTCATTTTTTTTCAACATTATAAAGCACCAACTATAAATTCTCACAAACCAATAAAATTAATTAAAGTCATTAAACATGTCTAAAAAATCAAGTGATTGCCAACATTACCCTTATCAATTATACCAAGCTCAACACCATATAAATTATCACCTCTCCCACAAACCTTATTAAATATGGACATGTATAGAAAATAATAATTAATGTTCCTTGAAAATTAGAAAGTGTCTTTAAAAAAAAACCAAAGATACTTGTTAGTGAATGCTTTATAATAAGGACCATAAGAAGTACAATCAATAGCTTGTTTGATAATGTCTCAATAACTTTATGTTAAGTTCCCACTTTGTCATAATTTAATTACTTATATTAATATAATTGCCTTCACTCACACTCTCCCCAATCAAATTTTTCTCTCACTTGCCCGTCTCTTTCTTTTATACTTTTCTCATTCTCTCTCATATTCCGTCTCCTTTTATAAATTTTAGAACAATATAATGACTTTTATTTATTTATTGTTTTTAACCAAACTTTTTATTTACTTTATAAAATAAACTCCCTCCAGTCCTATTTATAAGAGCCCAAAATTTGAATTGTTTTGATCCAAAATATAAGAGCTCGCATTGGAATCTGTTATCATATAATGATATTTTCCCTATTTCCCCCCTATTTATTAGCATTCTCTTTCATATTATTCATTAATACTCTTACTTACATTTCTCACTCTAGTCTTATCATAAATAAGGATAATAATGAAAAAAAAATTAATTTTCAGACATATTTATAGTTTCAAACTAACTTTTATATGTTTTCTTAAAAAATATTATTTAACTGCTGAGCTATTATAAATAGGATCAGAGGGAGTGTCTCATTAAAAGGGACCAAGGGGTAATTAGTGAATTGAATTGGATGCTTGACTTTAAGAGAACATGATCAACAAACATTAAATATAGGAACTAAGGAGAGATGGTTAAGTTATTAGTTACTATTCTAAGTCTCTATCACCATAAGTCATTTATAACTCATTTTTACGTAGCAATGTATATATGATAGTTAAGTCATTTAATTATCTTAAATTGATAGTAAAATTCAAATTTTCCATTTTTTAAATTTTGTCTATACATTTACAAATTAATCATATATGTTGTCTTATCTTTTTCGTTTCAATGAAAATTTAAGAGAAGTAAAATTAAAAAATGTCATTAATAATCTCTAAGTTATTTATATTTTACATCAAACTTTTCTTCTAAAAGTGATTTATAATAAATATAAAATGATAACTTTATCTGGAATAGAATAAGGTTTTAATCTTTCTCATTCTTAAAATTTGTGTTTATCTGGAATAGAATAAAGTTTTAATCTTTCTCATTCTTAAAATTTGTGTTACATTACCTCTTCAAGACAACTGGTTAAGTTAAAACAATCAACAACCAGCTGATCTAAGCGTTTTGTAGTCCTTATAGTTAATGATTTTAAATATGAGTGATATTGGGAAAAAAATAATTAAATATCTATAAAAACACTATTCATTTCTTCTGGACTTCATTGTGCAGGAGATAGTACGTGCTTCAATAATCAATACCATTATTATTGAATGGCTAAATTACATATAACTCTATGAACTTTAGGTAAGTTGCACATAACCGTTAAAGTTAACAGTTTTTGTCATTTACAATTGGGTTAATACAACTTTTGGTCTTAGTCATGGTACATGAACTTTAAAATCGGTGGTTTTAATCCTTGAACTTTATGTCAATTTTGGTATTAGTCCTTGAACTTTAAATTCGATAATTTTGGTTCTTAAGCTTTCAGTCAATTTTGGTCTTAGTCCCTGAACTTTCAATCAATTTTGTTCTTGGTCCTTGAACTTTAAAAAATAATTGAAAAATCAGAGATCAATAGTTATAAATGGCATAAAGTTGAGGAACTAAAACCACCAATATAAAGTTCAGAGACTAATAAGACCAAAAATTGATCAAAAGTTCAAGGATCAAAACCATCGATTTTAAAGTTCAGAGAAGTTTAAGGACCAAAAGTTGTATTAACCCGGTACAATTTAAACCTTTTTTTAATCATATAACATGTCATTCTAAAAATAACCCTTCACAATTTACATATAATTTTAAATATTT
This sequence comes from Mimosa bimucronata, assembly GCA_037074515.1. Lineage (NCBI taxonomy): Eukaryota > Viridiplantae > Streptophyta > Magnoliopsida > Fabales > Fabaceae > Mimosa > Mimosa bimucronata. Next base: position 8,446,708 of record CM073443.1, on the reverse strand, counting down.
AAAAAATACACAATATTTTAAAAGAAGGAAAATATTTTCCTGACCATGCACATTATAAATAGAATGTCTTAAAATAAAAATATTTAAAATCCATGTAAAATATTTATTTGATCATGTCCTTTTTTAAATAAATAATTATAATACACTAAATATTATTTATATAAAATGAAAAGAGTTATTTTTTAATGACATATTGAACAAAAAAATATAAAAAAAATTGGATAAGATAAAAACCATTAACATTATCGGAAATTTTAATGGTATGGGAGTTGAAAGTTAAAATATGAAATGTCAATGATCCTTAATTTAAATTTTCAAAGGTTGGGAGGTTATGTACAACTGACTAAAAGTTTAGGGAGATTTTTTATAATTTAGCCAAAGAAAAATTACTTCGAAGTGTGGAACTAATCCCACCAATCCACATTATATATAGGTAACATAAAAAAAAATTGTGGTCCATGATAAGAGAGTAACTTAAAAAAATAAAGATAATGAATGTTTAATTTTCATTTTTATTCTTGTAGCGTTTTTTAAATGTAAAGAGGGTAGAAAGATGAAGCATATAATTAATGATATAAGGGTAAAATCAAAAAATTATATCATTTTACCAATAATAAACTACTCCCTCCATCCCAAAATATAAGCTTCACTTTGGTGAAAGTGTGTGTCCCAAAATATATAAGCTTTATTTTATGTTTGTCCAAGCCTTAATTGCATTGTTTTTTTTTTTTTTCAATTTTACCATTATTTATCTTTTCCCGATGCATTCTCTTTCATGACGGAGGTGAAACAAGGCAAGTTCGCAGGTGAAATATGTAAATATATAAATGGGGTTTTGATGATAAGAGTGAGATAAATTCAAGGGAGCCAATACATGATGTTAAAGTACCGTCACGAGACTAAGACACCCCTATCCCAATTCATTGTATCAGAAGAGTGGCAGGACCTCATTTGTGTTTCGCTCCTGATCCCATATCAAGGGTGTACCAATCCTGCTAGAATTGAAGATAGGGAAGTCTCAAATTTCTTGGACACATCACACGTACAAACCCGTTGGCCATGAAAAAGAATGAAGCATCTTTGTATTTATTATGCCTTGGCTACTAATAATATAATATAATTTTTCTAATATCACAAACACATATGCTTATTTGTAAACAAAAGGTAAATCGTTTAACAACCATTTGATCCAACAAATCCTATCTAATTACTTCCAAAATCTTCAAAGTATTGATAATTGAACAAGACAATAACCATAATCAAAATTAATTAAAAAAGGTAAAATAAATAATGAATATTTAAATTGTGAAAAAAGTAATTACAAAAGTTAACATGACTAATAAATGTTCATGTTGGAAAAAAATTTAACAAAGCAATTATATTTATGGTACCAAGACCTAGACTACGAATCCAATAGACATGACTGTATCTCAGCATCATGTTAGACTCCAATCTGACCTTAGTCCCACTAATTTTGATACCAAGTCCTGTTGATCCTAGGACATTTTGGTCCCAAGAAGTCCACAACCGGAGTGAGACGGCAGAAACAATGATATTTTGAGCAATCCTTAGCCATACTGCCGGAATATGGCACTTACGTGGAGGGACGGGGGAGAGTCCTTTGACTCATTTCATCAAACTCATTTTCATGGGAAATGATTTTTGCGAGGAGAGAGAAAAGTCACCTTTTATCCCATTGGCCATGTATGTCCATTGCCTTTATTTGAAAATGATTGAATTTATTGACATAGAAATTACTTAATATATACCACTCTATTTCTTATTATAAGTCCACTCTAATTACTTCTTACATATCAAAGAGTGGAAGTTATAGTATTAAATACGGCATATTTCCAAAAAACTTTCCAACTATACCAATATTTAAGAACAAGTGTTAAAATAATATTTTATACATTATGAGCTATCTTTTCTCATCTTTCCTATTTCCAACATAGGGGTAAAATAGTTACAATAGCATTAATTGATCCCAAAGTGGACTTATATTTTGGAACAAAAAAATTGTGGTTGTTGAACTTATAATAAGGAACAGAGTGGTACTACTTTGTTTCTTATTATAAGTCCACCCTAACTACTTCTCACATATTAAGGGGTGGAAGTTATAGCATTAAATATGGCCTATTTTCAAAAGAACTTCCAACTATGCCCTTATTTAAGAATAGGTATTAAAATAATATTTTATAAATTATAAGCCTTCTTTCTCATATTTCCTATTTCCAACAAATGAGTAAAATAGTCACAATCAGTGTTTGAAAACCCGGATCGGACCGGGAGGTCCGACCGGTGAACCGGCGAATCGGTCATCATGCCGGTTTGGGTCGCAATTTGACTCGGAGGGAGGATCAGACCGGGAGAGATCCGAGTTGACTCGCCCAAACCGGCTGAAACTCGGAAAACCCGGCGAGTTAGAGGGTCACCCGATCTATTCTGGTATGATGAGGAAGGAGAACGAGAAATAGGAAAAAAAACAGCAAAAATATAAAGTGCTAAACAAATGAACCAGATCATGACTTCTTCTAGTTTTGATCTTCATGAATCGCGCAGATCTGTACTACTTAACGCCAGATCTGAGTTCTTTTCTCTAGTCTTCAACTTCTTGGTCTTTGCTTAAACAGTTGGCGACCCTGCACGGCTGCGCCATCTTCACTTTGCAGATGCTGGTGCTCCATAAACCTTGATTTCTAGAATGCAGTAGTTTTGATTTTTCTTCCATTGAGTGAGGATGAAAAGTTGAAACGTAAATGGAACCGAAGAAGGCAAGAAGAAACGGGAATGGATGCGGAGGGAGTTATTTGCTAAAATATTAAATGGGGAATAAATGATATAATATTGATTCCCGTTTTCCCAAGTATTCCTTTTTGCAATTTGACTCTGGAGATAGGGCCACTGCCACACGCTTTTAGAGTGATTTTTTTAATACCTATCTCACATTGTTTTTAACATTGTACTTTATTGTTTTTTTGTCAATATTATTGTTTTGTTCTTATTAGAACCAAACTATTACTATTACATTTTCTTATCAGTTATTTATTATAATAATTATATATGTAAAAAAAACTAAATGTTATTTTACTTGTCTATAATTAATGTTTAATTATTGTTACTTTTTGTATTTATATTTTTGTCTATAAGGTGTAGAAGAATATTTATTTTCATGTGTAATCATTTTCTTTTATATTCCTTCTATTAAAACATTAAATTAAAATATTCAAGTTTAATAAATTATGTATTTTTTTATATTATTGATATTTAATGTTATTGTATTTTGTTATTATCAATAAAATTATACTATTTTAATATGACCGGTTTGACCCGAATTGACCCCCGATTCAACCATTAACCCTTGAACCAGTAACTCATCCGGTTCTATATCCGGTTCAGTTTTTTGAACCTTGGTCACAATAGTATTAATTGATCTCAAAGTTGACTTATATTTTGGAACAAAAAAATTGTGATAGTTGAACTTATAATAAGGAACAGAGTGGTATATATATACTTGTTATACCTTACGCGTATGGTCCGTATTATAAGAGTTAGTCAACTATTTTAAACAGACCAAAGAAATATAGTAGAGTCATTTATTATGTGGTGATATTAATATTGTTTTTCAATTTTACCTTTATATAATTTATTATACACCCACTCTCCCTCCTATTTACATTTAATATGCAATGTCAAAAATGGAAATAAAAAATGGAAACCAACCACTCATAATCTTGACTTTTATATGTTACCTCTTATAATGTCGATAAAAAAAATCTCATTTTACCTCTTATATTATGGATTATTCATATTTATATTTTCCTTTTAATTAACGTAGTTATGGATGATTATTGTAAGCTTTTAATTTTCCACTGGAGGGCATCCTAATAGATTATTATTATACCCTTTTTTAATCAAATCATACAGTAACATTCAAATGATGATAATTCATATTGAAGTTATATTTTGGATAAGCTCCCCGGATCATTTGTTTGGGATTCCAAGATAAGTATTTTTAGGACATTAATATAGATTTGAGTTTCACTCTGGTGAAACTCGCAGTCCACTTTTCATGAGCCAGAAGTCTTGGACCTGATCTCCATTGTTTCAGGACTTCCTATTTCTTTTTCGCTCAAGTTTTAGTTTTTCCTCCGTTCTTAAATATAATATTCAGTTGATTTTTTTGTGTGGAGAGATTAAGAAAACGAAACAATTTACTTAGTCACAATGTATTTCGTGTATTATTGGATTATATGTTAGCTTTTAAGTTAAATAAACTATTTTAGAGAAAAAAATTCAGACAAATCAATTCATGAGTAACTTATTTGGCTTTTTTAGAATTTTCCAAAAAAGTCAAGTGGGTTCTATATCTAAGAATAGAGTAAATTTCCCTATTATCAATTGGGTCTAGCAGAAGAGAAGGTCCCTCATTATGTGATATGTTTTTAATTTCGTTAATAGGGCATTCTTATATATATATATATATATAAAAGACAGTCTAATCTTATTTTTACATTCTCTTCGATCCCTTCCTCTCTTGCTTGAATATTGTTGAAGAAATATTAATAGAGATAAATTGAGCAAAAATTAAGGAAAATTAGAAATAGATCTTGCATTTAATTAGAATCAAGATTAACTTCTCAATTAAGCACTATATTAAAGATCCCAAGGAGTATAAATTATGTAAATGACAAGTAAGCTATAGGTGGGGATGAAGGAGCCATGTCAACGCATTAAGTCTGTCAAAATGTTATAACTGAATATTTGATAGTCAAAATTAACTTGTGCAAAAAAAAATGTTAAAATTAACTTTTTTAATGAAAGAGGGTAATATTGCTCTTCTGAATAGATGGACTTTCTATAGGCCTTATTTCACTGATGGGATTTATCACCACTTTAGCGACTCAACCGGTTATTCGAGAATCCCGATCGATTATTCCATTTCTTGATTTTAGCAATGTATAGCAGTCAAATATGATCATTTTCATTTAAAGACATTTTGCTTTCTTCATCATGTGAGAATTAGAATTAATTCTTGTTTATCTATGTACTTTTATTCATGTGTGGTGAAATTAAACGTTTTTATTCAGCTACAAATTGTTTATTTTGTGTACTGCAGGAAGTCCTAGACACTTTTCAGACGAAAATTTAGCTCAGGAAAAGTTTCACGCAGTCATCCAACTCTCCTAAATAAAACCTTTCTAAGAAAGCTGTACCTTAACCATAAAATAAATATTAGTATTTGCTATCCTTGTTAAAGCTTTTGCGTATAGGAAAGAGATGTGAAATTCTCTGCCCACCCAATTAGACTGTATCTCTTGTTCAGCATAGAAGGTCACCTCATCAATTTGGTCATATTTTAATTAAATTGATTTAAATAATTTTAGTTTTGAACCACTTTTAAAAGGAACAAGAAAAAAAGAAATGAAGGAGTAAATGAAACGAGTTATGAAATATGATTACCATTAAGAGTAAACACATACACACACACACACACATTGCTCTTGATTAAAGACAGCTTGAGAAAGAGAGTACGAAAGCATATAATGCACTATTTATATATCACATCACGATTGATCCTCGAATGTTGTTTCAGATTTAGGCCATGGGTGGTGGCACTTTGTAACCTGAAATGAAATGGTAGTTTGACAATCAACACCGTTAGAAATACACAAAACATAAGTTAAAATCTTTGTAATTTTTAATTGACTGCTTAAAAATAATGACACTTTGTATAAAAAAAATAATAAAAGTTAAATTTTTATAAATATCAACATAGAGAGAGATATAGAGGAGACGTACTTCCACATTGCATTCCAACAGTAACATCCTTTCCACAAGACCTACACACATAGACAACTTTCTCCATGCTCACCAATTTTTCAATTCCCTTTGTAGCGTGTTTGCAGAGGCAGGGGATGTCAACACCTTTTATCGCCGAGCAGCACTCCGGCGACGGCTTTTTCTTTGGGCCGGATGGCATCACAGAATCTCGGCAGTGAACTATGAGATCCGGGACTTGGGTTCCTGAGCATTGTGCTGAGACAACATGAAGGTTGCATAACATGATAATACCAATAACTATAAAAAATGTCAAAGTTAAGAAGCGAGAGCTAACTTTGGCCATATATAATGTCTCTCTTGAAATTGATGCCCTAAAGTTTGGTTTGATTGCTAAGAGGGAGAAAGTAGAGGAGTTGTTCGTACACTACTCTTGAGCTATTGTGAACCTTTAAATAGAGGAAGAGGATTGCGAGGCTAATTAATTAATTAGCTTAGGTTCAATGAACTTATTTAATGTCCTTTAATACAAATTAGTGGGTCATAAATATAAGAGGTAATATGGCCAATGTTTTGGTCCAAAATATTAGAGGTAACATAAAAAAGTCAGAGTAATAAATGCATGTTTTCCATTTCCACTTTGGTATATTACTCTCTCCGGTCCTAAATATAAGACCACTTTGACTTTTTTTTGTGGAAGTTAAGGAAGCAAATTAGACCACTAAATTATAACATATGTCACATGAAATTAGATTATAGGTTAGTTTATAAATAGAATAAATTAGTTTTGAGGAAAAAAAGATTTTTTTTGGGACTAAAACTACTATTTTTTGGGATGAAAAAAAGTCAAAAAAGTCAAAGTGGTCTTATAATTAGGACCGGAGGGAGTAGTAAATACAAGTAGGGGTGTTCACGGGACGAGACGGGACCGGGACAAGCCCGTCCCGTCCCGTCCCGAAAAATTGTGTTCGGGACGAGAATTCCGTCCCGTGTCCCGTCCCGTCCCGAACTTGTCCCGGTCCCGATCGGGACGGGACGGGACTGTCCTGAATTATTTATTTTTTATTTTTTTAATGTTTTTTATTTTATTTTATTTTTTACAAATTGAGAATTGTAGAGTTGCTACTGTAGAGGAACGAGTAAGAAGGAGAAGGAGAAGAAGGAAGAGACAAAGGGAAAAATAAAATAGAGAATAGCACAATTTTCCAACTTATCTCTACAGCTTCACTTACAGATTCTTCTTAATTTCTACAAAACCAGTGAACCACAATCAAAATCACAGCCTCTTTTCTCACTTTATTCATTCTCTATTCCCTACCCTATTCGCTTTCCTATTATTCCCATCAAGACCATGTCTCAACAATTAGATTTTTCTATATATTTTGTGAAAAAAAATATATATTATAAAAATATATATTCGGGACGGGATGGGATCGGGACGACCCCGTCCCGAGTCCCGTCCCGTCCTGAACCCCTATTTTGTCCCCGTCCCGATTTGTCCCGTCCCGAAAAATTTCGGGACGGGACTGTCCCGTCCCGAAATAACCGGGACGGGACGGACCGGGACGGGACAAGCCTGAACAGCCCTAAATACAAGGAAGGGAGAGAAAGTGTGCATATTAAATGAGTAAGGGTAAAAATAAAAAATTTTATTAAACCTACTGATTATAAATGATTTCCAACATGTTTTATTGGTATGTGTAAAAATATTGACTACCTCTTATAATAAGGATTGAAGGGATATATTATTTGATTTGAATGCGGTTTTTCCATTTTTAACCAAGAATGAAGTTAATGTTCTTCAATATTAATTATTATTACTCTCTCCCTTCCTTTTTATAATTACCACTTTACCAAATTTACACATACCAAAAAAAACTATAGTTATGCCATTAAAAATGTCCACACTTGATTTGTTTTTCTAATCTTACCCTTATTTAAGAATAGATATTACATTCTATTTCTCAATTTATCAATCTTTTCTCTCACATTAATAGTCACTACAAAAAAAAAGTGTATTAGTAGCGGTTACACTACTACAAAACAGGTTTTTCATGTCACCAATTAACGTCACATATTTATAAAAGTAGGGGGAGCGAGGAGGAAATTAACAGTACTACAACCATGACGAGAAGAAATTTTTCTTCTCCTACTTGGTATCAGAGCCGGAAGGTGAAGTAGAGATGTGTTGAATAGATTAATTTTTCTTCTATGCTATTAGATCTCTGCTAAAAAAAAGAGTTTTTCTGCTCAAATAGCCTTATATTATAGTTCTTTGTTATTATACATGAGCCCATCCGTGAGATGTTTTAGGCCATAAGTCCAAGAGTTAGGCAGGCGGTTACCTCACGCAGTAGTGTATAATAGCTGAGACACTATCTTTTGGCTAGAGTATAATTACCTTATTTACAGTCTTTAAGTATCATATTTAATCTCTTAGGCAGGTATCTAATTCATAGAAGCAAAATCATTTTAATCATCACACCACTACTGATCCGGAAGGTGAAAATACTAAGGAATGGGAGTATGTATCTCTGACTTTTTACTCCGTGCTTTCCTTCTCTTGCTTACTTTCTACTGATCATTCTTATATCCTGCTTTCTTTACGCCTTCCTCTTTTCACCATGTCCTTTTTATTTCGCTCGTTTTCTTCTCGTCATGGTTGTAGTAGTTCTTCTTCTATTCCCATAGACACCTCAAATAACGAAGAAACCTACTCAAAAACTTCTAAACATATTTTTAAAGAAGAAATTTCTTTTGAAAGCATAAACCAACATATTGATGATTGGGTGTTACCCCCAATAGCTTTAAATACACTCTATAAACAACAAGATAAAAGCTGGTTTTCTGCTTCTGACCATATAGTCAGAACTGTTGAAGAATCTGTCTCTGTCCACCTTGATAAACATGATTTTTATCTCCAATCTCAAAAATCCATTGAAAGACATAAGAAAAAATGGAACTTTTTACACGTGGGAAGTGTATAAGTGGCCATTAAACCCCTAATTCGAAAAGGTTTAAATGTCTCAGCCCTAGTGTGTCTATTAGATAATAGGCATAATGACTTTTCAGATTCACTGTTGGCCGCAGCTGAATTTGGTCTCCACAATGGTCCAGTCTATTTTAACTGCTATCCAGATAGGATGGTAGAATTAAAAGACGAACAAGTCCATGAAGTGTTAAAACTAAAACTCAAATTACATGGTTTAAACATGAAACAAGGATCTATACCTGCTACCTTAACATATCGGGTGCATTACAAGGTCTCAAACTCATCTAACTCTTTAGCCCAAGTGCCACCGGATAATGGCCAAACTATTATCTTCTTGACAGACCAAACCCATGCTAATTTAACAATCCCCAAAACTATTATGTGGAATGACGTTGAGTTACTTGATGATTGGACTTTAGAAAAAGCTTCAAAACCTGCTCCTTGTCCAATAAATCAAGTAAGCAAAGTCACCCAAACAACTGACGGGACTGTTAAATTATCATTTGAAAGACCTAGAAGGTCTTGCTCTTTCAGTGTTAGATTTGCTTCCTTATACGAAGACTGTAGATCCAATATAGAACCAGCAAGGCATTCTTGTTCGTTTTCTAAACCTCCGTCTGTCATTTATATGCTAGCACCCCCTTCAATAACTCCCAGAAACATTCCTCCTCAAACAAATGTCCTAATCCAGGGAGTCGATAACTCGTCAAACATTCCTCAAACTAGCTATGAAAGAGCTGAAGACTCACTACCACCACAATCTCCAACTTATTCATCAATGAATGCAGGAGAACCTTATGAAAATGTGCCTCTAAACGAAGGAGAAAACTTCCAACCCATCAATGTTTTAGAAAAACAGTTCTCTATCGATAAACAAACCCTTAGAGAAGAATTTTATTCTGAAGATAACCAACTTCAGAGAAAATGGTTTTTCCAAAACTTTAAAGGATCCAATAGACAAAATATCCAAAATAAATTTTACAGATTTCTTGAAAACATCCAAGAAAATATTCCATTCTTCGACTGGTTTAGTGCTTACGCCCAAACCAGCAACATTAAATATCCTTTTACAAACAAAATAAACATGACTAAAAGGGAATGGAAATCCCCAGATGGCTCAACAATTTCATCTAAATTTCCTCCTCCCAAAACAGTACAAATAATAGATGACCAAAATAACCCTATACTTGCTGCACCCTTCAAATATAAAAATTTAAAAAACCCAATTGACCCTGTAGATATTAAAAATATCTTAGAACAAAATAATTATACTAATCAATACCTCCAAACTTTAGGGGATTATGTGATCCAAAAAACAGCTCCTCTGCTTGACACTAGTAAATCACCAGTCCCTAAATTAGAGGCCCCACTCTTTAAACCATTCCAACTTAGCTCCAAGATTAAGTCAGAATTCTTAAATAACAAAGCTGATTTATTAAAACAAGTTGAGTATAAGATTAGCCAACTCCAGTCCACTATTGTCCCCGATACACCTCAAACTCAAACATCCTCATCCTCAAAAAATGTAATGAATATTGAAAAAGACTCTGACACAGAATCTAAACTTTCAGAATCAACCCCATTTCAAATCAATAATCAAAATTGGAAAAAACCTTCTAAACTTTATTATTCCCGAGCTTCGCCTCCTGATATTTTATTAGAAGAACGATTAAATCAGAATTTTAAATCATTCAGTGCTGATCATATTTATGAATGGAACATAGATGGTCAAAGTGAAACAAATATATTACAAATTCTTCAGCAAATGACAATGGTAAGTACGGCATACCAAACCCAAAACAATGCCTCAGATGAATCCATTACCAACCTATTAGTGGCCGGATTTTCCGGACAACTAAAAGGCTGGTGGGATCATTATCTCTCCTTTGAGGACAAACTTGCCATATTTACCTCTGTAAAAACTGAAGCGGATGGAACACCCATAACATCTGATGGATGTTCTATTCCCGATTCTGTAAACACTTTGATTTTTACAATTATTAAACATTTTATTGGAGATCCATCTATTTGGAAAGATAGATCAACAGAACTCCTCTCAAATCTTAAATACAGAACTCTATTCGATTTTCGTTGGTATAGAGATAACTTTTTACAAAGAGTACTTACAAGAGATGATGCCAACCAACCATTTTGGAAAGAAAAATTCTTAGCTGGGGGTGATAAAGTTAGAGAAAAACTTCGAAATCAACATGATGGCAACATCCCTTATTTTTTTTTGGCCAAAGCAACATCCCTTATGAATGCTTAAGTTATGGACAATTGATTTCTTATGTCCAAAAGACTGCTCTTAAAATTTGTCAGGATGACAAAATTCAAAAACAACTTGCCAAAGAAAAAGCTACAAGGAGTAAAGAGCTGGCCACATTCTGTGAACAGTTTGGCTTTCCTGCTTGTAAAAAATCTAAGCCATCTAAACCGAGACAGTTCAGAGATGACAAAACAACCTACCACAAGTATAAACAAAAAACAACCCTTAGGTGGCAACACAAAGAGTCTAGATCTAAACCCAAAAATAATCCTTCTCAAACTACCATAAAATGTTTTAAATGTGGCAAACAAGGGCACATTTCAAAATACTGTCGTTTAACTCGAAAACTTAAAAAGATTAGGAATATTGACCAACCAATCCTTGATCAAATTAATAATCTTTTACTAGAATCTGAAACAGATGATACCAAAAGCTCTTCAGAAGACCTAAACAATATCCAAGACGATGACATTGAAGAATCATCCTCTTCTTCTATTAATGTCATTACTAAAGAACAAGATTTACTCCTTGACATTATCACTAAACTTCCTGATAATGAAAAGGGCGAATACTTGTTTAAATTTAAAGAACTTCTCAATGAAAACCCAAGTTCTTTGAAGAATAAACCATCTTTAATCTCGAATAAATATGATTTAACAGAAACCATAAACCGGTTCAAACAATCTGTTAAACCTGCAACCATACAAGATCTCCAGCATGAGATACATAATCTCAAGGCTGAGGTCTCTTATATTAAACTTCAACAGGAAACACATGCAGCTGCAATATCCCAAATTCAAGATATCCAGCTTGAATCCCATAAAACAAATGAACAACAAGCTCTTTCAGGTCATGAAACTGATGACCATGATGAAACATTCATTAACTTAATTTCTAAAGTGTTAATCCCAAAATTTCATATCCTTGCTAAAATCATTATCAATGATGAACTCATCCTAGAACAACCTGTTTTGTTTGATACAGGAGCAGCTTCTAATTGTTTTAATGAAGGCATTGTCCCTACCAAATATTATGAAAAAACAACTGAGAGATTTAGTGGCGTAGCCCAAACACCCCTAGATGTTAAATATAAAATTACAAATGTTGTTATTGAAAATAACGGATTTCGTGTTCAACAACAATTCATATTAGTTAAAAATATGGGAAATCAAATCATCTTGGGACAACCCTTTGCTGGTTCCATATTCCCATATCTAACTAGTCAGGATGGAATATCTTTTGAGCACTTAAGGAAAACAATTACATTCCCTTTTACACAAAAACCTAGAATAAAGGAATTAAACCTTCTTTCTTCAAAACAACAGCAAATAAACTTTTTAAGAGAAAACATCTCTTTTAAACAAATTGAAACACAGCTAGCTCAGCCACAAGTTAAACAACGAATTCAAGACTGCTTAGATAAAATCCACCAAAAAATTTGCTCGGATCTACCTAATGCTTTCTGGAATCGTAAAAAACATGTTGTTGATTTGCCCTATGAAACAAATTTCTTGGAAACTCAAATCCCAACAAAATCAAGACCTATCCAGATGACTTCTGAGCTTCTTGAAACCTGTAAAAAAGAAATTCAAGAACTTTTAAATAAAAAATTAATTAGTAAATCTAGAAGTCCATGGTCTTGTGCTGCTTTCTATGTTAATAAAAATGCTGAACTAGAACGAGGAGCCCCAAGACTTGTCATAAATTATAAACCTTTGAATGATGCTTTAAGATGGATTAGATACACAATTCCTAATAAATCTGATCTCTTAAAACAATTATATTCTGCAAAAATCTTTTCAAAATTTGATATGAAATCTGGATTTTGGTAGATTCAAATCTCTCAAAAAGATAGGTATAAAACTGCTTTCACTGTTCTGTTTGGACAGTATGAGTGGAATGTTATGCCTTTTGGATTGAAAAATGCACCTTCTGAATTCCAGAGAATTATGAATGAGATTTTTAATGATTATAGCCAGTTCATCATTGTTTATATTGATGATGTATTGATCTATTCTCATTCAATTGATCAACATTTTAAACATATAAATTGTTTTATGAAGGTTGTAGAAACAAACGGATTGGTAGGTTCTAAACCAAAAATTTCTATTTTCCAAACTAAGATCAGGTTTCTTGGGCATTGGATCTACCAAGGGTCTATCACCCCTATAGACAGAGCCATTCAATTTACTGACAAGTTTCCTAACCAAATCCTTGAGAAAACACAACTTCAAAGATTTTTAGGATGTTTAAATTATGTTGCTGACTTTATCCCCCATTTAAGCAACTTTCTTAAACCACTCCATCAGCGTCTTAAACAAAACCCTCCTCCATGGACAGACGTCCATTCCAATATTGTCAAGCAAATCAAACTCCAGGTTAAGCAACTTCCTTGTCTTAGCCTTCCTGACCCTTCTTCTTTCAAAATTGTTGAAATTGATGCCTCTGATATAGGATATGGTGGCATCCTTAAACAGCGAGTTGACAATCAAGAAAAAATTGTCTCTTTCAATTCTAAACATTGGAATAGTACCCAACAAAACTATTCCACCATAAAAAAGGAGATACTGGCAATTGTTTTATGCATTTCCAAATTTCAATCAGATCTTCTAAACCAAAAATTTCTTGTGCGTATTGATTGTAAATCAGCAAAAGATGTTTTGCAAAAAGATGTTAAAAATGTTGCATCAAAACAAGTTTTTGCTCGCTGGCAAGCAATATTAAGTATCTTTGATTTTGATATTGAATTTATTAAAGGTACTTCTAATTCTCTTCCAGATTTTCTTACCCGTGAGTTTTTACAGGGTAGATAAGCCTAATCAACCAGACATGCCCAAAAATAAAAAAGCCTCAGATGACAAGGCCAAAGAGCCATCAGAAGATAAACAATTAAGCATCTTCCAAGATGCCCAAAGCCAAGATTGCTCCAGCCAAGAGCTGGAAGAATTTATTAAACAAATCCTGCAACAAGATAGATCCCAAACTCAAGGATCTCCACAGTTGCAGCAATCTAAACAGGAGTCATCCACTCCATCTGGGTCATCAACCTAAAAACTTAAACAGGAGTCATCTACTCCTTCAGGGTCATCAACCCAAAAAACCCAAAACCAAACCTCTCCTAAACAAACAGTCGACTCATATGCTCTGGCCTACACCCAAAAACAGATTCCATAAACCACGTGGGGCCACATAGTCACTAAAAATGTACGACCTCTCACTAAAGATAAACAACCTCTCATACCCCAAGAGATCATAACTAAACAACAATATGATCTATCCAACCCTCAGCCTAACCAGGTAACAATTGCATCCTCTTCAAAGGCAATTGTTCCACATACACCTGTGCTATCCAACACAAAAGATAGCACCCCCTTTCTCAAAAAATCAAAAAACAAACAAAATATCATTCAGATAGAACCCGAATGGTTCCATTCCAACCCAAATCAAGTAGCTGCAAATATCTTTCCTTTTGGAATGCATTTTAAACCTTCAGCTATCCCAAAAACAAGAGAGTACTATGAACTAATTCTGGTTCATTCTGGATCTGTCGAGATAAAACATACCTCAGACAGGAAGAATGACAATGAACTAGCTTTCACAAGAATCCAAATTTTAAACATTCTTACTCCATCTCAATGGGGGCAAGATTTATACCGACAAAAAAACTTTGGAATCAATTATTTTCCTGATGGATATAATTATTGGGATTATGTTGATGCTTGGTCTAATGTTTTTTTGGTACCAAAACTCCGGATTTTCTCATACTTGGTTCATCTATTTTAAAAAGGATAACAAGTATCAATTTCCTCATTGGTTTTTTCACTGGTGGGAATTCTTTGGTCCTTTAACTGAAATATTTCCACCTCCAGTTGTTAAAGCTTTTTAATTATTTAAACAAAAATTTAACTGTGATGATCCCTTTCCTTTGGATCTTCATTATTGTTCTAAACTATCTATTTCATGGATTTTCTCCTGGAAATATGAATGCATGAAGATCAATGAAACATCAAACCTCATGCTTGTCCTACAGTGAGTCCCTTACTCCAGATGGTGGACAAAATTCGAAATTCCACTAGTCGACTCTGATGCAGTAGAAAAATGGTTTCAAGAAAATCCCCAATTCCTTTGCATGACAGAACAAAGCAAATTCCTTCACCAAAAATCAAGGATTGCTTCTCTTCTATCATCAACAGCGGAAAAACAAGTCTTGTAAACCAATTAACAGTACTGCTCCAAACACTCCAGGAACAAGATGCTCAACCCTCCCCTAGTCAAATCATTTCCCAGTCTACTTCAGAAGCCCAGGAAGAAGACGATTATGAGGTGGACTTAGGAGAGGACTGAAACATTCTGACACATTGTAAACAAGCACATGTAAAACACTGAACACTGTAGTATCACTGTAGTGTCGGTAGAACACTGTGCACTTAAACTGACCGGAACTGTTCAAACAAGTATCCAGTTTCCAGGTCATAAACACTGTTCAAGGGTCTATATAAGAAATGCTCAGCACCTAAAGAAGGGCAGAACTTGTTTTTAGATCCGAATAGCCATTGTAGAGAGAGAGACTTAGAGAGAGAAGCTCTGAGTGTTCTGAGAATCTCTTCCCTTCCCTTTCTTTCTACTTCCTTTGTTTCATTTCTTTGTAAGTTTAATGTTCTATTAAATAAAGCTTTATATTTCCCAGTTATCTTATTACTTTCTGCATCATATCCTTACCTCTTCTGGGAATCAAGGAGGCTGTTACAATGAACTAGATTGGCAGGTTCTACCGCCTCAGTTCATACACCCTTTGATTCTTACAGAATACCTCCTTTTGCATCTGCATAGTTATTTATGTTTTAAAGAAGTGTTACTTCTGCTCTACTTCCTTTTCCTTTTCCTTTTCCGACTCGTGATCCTTCGCGCTCTTTCGGGACTCGCTCCCCCTACTTCATCAGGTAACTCAACGTCATTCCACATAATAGTTTTGGGGATTGTTAAATTAACATGGGTTTGGTCTGTCAAGAAGATAATAGTTTGGCCATTATCCGGTGGCACTTGGGCTAAAGAGTTAGATGAGTTTGAGACCTTGTAATGCACCCGATATGTTAAGGTAGCAGGTATAGATCCTTGTTTCATGTTTAAACCATGTAATTTGAGTTTTAGTTTTAACACTTCATGGACTTGTTCGTCTTTTAATTCTACCATCCTATTAGTGACTTTCCACGTCACACTTAAATTAAGTGTGACATGGAAAGTCACCATTTTTTTTATTTTTTTTAAAAAAAAATTGGTGACTTTCAACGTCACACTTAATTTAGTGTGACATGGAAAGTCACCAATTTTTTTTATTTTTTATTTTTAAAAAATTGGTGACTTTCAACATCACACTTAAATTAAGTGTGACGTTGAAAGTCACCAATTTTTTTTTTTAAAATTGGTGACTTTCAACGTCACACTTAATTTAAGTGTGACGTTGAAAGTCAAGAATTTTTTTTTAAAAAAAAATAAAAAAATTTGGTGACTTTCCACGTCACACTTAATTTAAGTGTGACGTGGAAAGTCACCAAATTTTTTTATTTTTTTTTTAAAATTGGTGACTTTCAACGTCACACTTAATTTAAGTGTGACGTTGAAAGTGACGAATTTTTTTTTTAATTTTTTTTTAAAAAAATTTCTGTGACTTTTAACGTCACACTTTAATAATGTGTGACGTTGAAACACTTTCCACCCCCACACCCCCAATATTTCAGATTCCGCGCCCTCAGCTTTCTCCAAATAATCCCCCTCAGCTCCCTCCAAATCCCTCAAGCTCCCTCAAGCCCCCCAGCTTCCCCCCACCTCCCCCGGTACCCCAGCTTCTCCCAGCTCCCCCGGTCGAGCTTCCCCCCCTCAACGACAGTGATTCACGGTGACATGGAGCTCCGACGGCACATGCAAGTACTGGGTTGAGTTCAGGTGCCTTCCCTCTCTCCTATTTCTACCCTTAACTCCTTCGGTTTGAGCGATTTTGTGCAAGGATCGATCTGGGTGCTAGGGAATTTTGAAGCTTCTAAATCGGTCAAAAACAAGTTTAAGCTTTGGTTAAGAAGTTTTGTGAAAGATTTTGAGGAGTTGGTCTGAGTTTCACTGGATTTCTGGGTGACCCTGATCGATGTCACTATTCACCGTCGAATTTCTTCGATTTTTCTTCCCTTAAGCCGACGATTATTAGTGTTAAACGGTATTAGGAGTAAATTAGGATAGTTATTTGTTACTGCATGTCTGATTATGGTTGTTGGAGTAAATTTTGGTGAGGACTGAGCTTTGTGTCTTCATTTTTCTTCTGGTGTAGCTTTCAAGAGTTTAGGTATGTCTGTAACTTTTCCTTACTGATGCTTGCACAGTGGAATGAAGGTGTATTTTAATTCCTCTTTAATTGTCCGTTCCTGACATGGGTTTAGGTGTTCCATTCTTTTCCTTCGTTCATTCATTTCTTTATGATTTGTTATGTGTGTGGTCAGCCCAAGTTTTTCCTTTGCTCTTAGATTATCGCTGATTTAGGGAAATAAAAGGAGTTATAATGTTAGTTTATTGGAATTTAGGCTAATAAATTTATTATAGACGCAAAAAGGAATTAATATTAACTATGGTAAGGAAATTGATTTTTAGGTACTCTAGGACATTTAATTGATACCTAAAGGCATATTCATTTTTGTTGTTTGTAGTTTATATATTGGGGTTGTTGTGTTACAAGTTAATCCTAATTGCCTACAAGGTGTTTGATGTAATGGATGAGAGACAAATAATAAGCATTATTGAGATTGAATAAACTAGTATTGCTTACTTGAATTTTATGTGTGCTAAATATATTTAATATCCTGGATGGTTATGAGTGTACCTTGGGTTAAATTGAATGTGGAACAAGTATATGGCCTTGAAGGAATGAATAGTTAAAAGCTCATTTTATGTAATTAAATTCCTAGCTATTAAATTATATTTTAGACTGATTTAATTGTGGCAAGAAAATTATCAAGAAAACTTATCTTGAGAAATTTTAAATTAAAGGAAACTTTGTTTCATAGTGTTAAAGTGTCAAGCTTGATTATGATTGATTATGACTGTAGAAGAGAATGATTCTTGAAGTTATTAATCATTAAGAATAAGGAAAAATCAATTAGAATAGATTATTTATAAGCAACCTTTTATTTTAAAAAGTTCAAGAAAGTGTGAGGCAAATCATAACTTTCTTGGATAAAATGAGTTGTTTTGCAAGACTGATTGTGTGTTCCTTTCAAGGTATTATGCATTGAAAAGCTCTTTGAGTTATTATAACGAGAATGGAGATTATTTATGGGTTAGTAAAGTATAATTTTGTTAGATGTATTATGAAACAAGTCATTTTTGGAATGTTCATACTAATTTGGAAATTGTTTATTTTTATCTTATAAAATTTACAATGTCTTTGTTGTGTAAACATGGAATTTTGTGTGTGTATATATATATGTTTAGTTTGATTTAGTTATAATATAGCTATGTATACATGTTGTGTGAATAATGTATACTGTTGATCTGCATTATATCTATTTCTGTGACATTTGCAATGAATACAGATTGGGAAACCAAAAGAAGTTAATTAAACCATCATTTTTTCAAAAAAAAAAAAACTAACCACGTCACATTTAACAAATTTGTGACGTGGTTTCAAGAAACCATGTCACACATTACACAATATGTGACGTGGTTTCTTGAAACCACGTCACATATTGTGTAATGTGTGACATGGTTTCTTGAAACCACGTCACAAATTTGTTAAATGTGACGTGGTTTCTCTGTCATATCTTTATCAATATAATCTAATTTTGGACAAACAACGTCACAATTTTTGTAATTTGTGACGTTAAAAAGATGAATTTTCACGTCACTTTTTGGTGTGACGTTAAAAGTCTAGTTTTCCACGTCACTTGAATTTATGTCACACCAAAAAGTGACGTGAAAAGTCCAAAATTTGTGACGTGAAAACCCTGTTTTGTAGTAGTGTTATGAAGGTTGAAAACCGCTACTAACACGTTACTCGCGGTTTTGCGTTCCGCCACTAAATCACCCGTGACAAACATTTTACTGGCGGTTCTACAAACCGCGGATAAGAAAGTCAAAGACGCTACTAATTAGTAGCGGTTATAGAACCGCTACTAAGTAATGACAAAACCGCCGCTAATATAAAAATTAGAATAATATGGAAAAAGTTTCCCTCGTAAACTTAGTGGCGGTTTGACCAGCGGTTCAAAACCGCCACTAATGAAAAAGGAAAAAAATAAAAAAGAAATTTGACCCAATTTTATTAGTAGCGGTTTAATAACCGCTACTAGAAGCTTAGAATGGAAAAAAATCGTTTAGATATCCAGAAATTAATTTTACATAATCTAATGTATTGAAAAAATAATGATAATAAATTCAACTATTACAAAAGTTTTTTATTGTTAAAATAAAAAAATTTCTCAACTATATTAACAATCACAATATGTATAAGAAAACCATATATCAAACAATAAAACAAGTATTAGTTAAAAATAAACAACAAATTAAGTTTGTTGTAACAATATTATGAATATTAAATTAAAATTTTTTATCACTAAAAATGACAAAAAATTCAATATTATAACCTGAAAAAATATATTAGCAAACAAATAAATTCAGAATAAAAAAACCAAACACTAAAAAAAAAAAAATATATGATAAAATGTTTACAAAATAAAAAATAACACAATGCTGGTCAGTTTGGGGACAAATTGGAAAGAGAAGGAGAAGGAATTGAATGAATGTGTGAAGAAAAATGAGAGGGGTGGGTGGGTATTTATAGTGCTCTGTGCGGGATTTAGTGGCAGTTTGGGCAGCGGTTATAAACTGCTAAAAAGAGCCTTCAGTAGGGGTTTATGTATCGCCACTAAAATTTGCCCACAGATTTAGTGGCGGTTTTGGAACCGCTACTAATTTTTATTAATGTAAAAAAAATACTCAAGCTACATTTAAAAAAACATGATATATGAATGTTTGATACACATTGTTATGAAAATTTTACAAAATAAAAAATAATTGTGGCTGCCTGCTTCAATCATCTTTTTCTTACTCCCGCCTAAAAGGAAAATAAATAAATATATAATTTTTTATTGCTAATGGTGTTGAAATTTGTTTAAATTATTTGTAATCCTCACCTAACTACTGGTAAATGACCGTCTTCTTCAGAAATGAGGTTGTCGAGGTTTTCAGGCTCAAAATGCTGACTGCCTAGTTCCAGATCATCTTCGTCACCCAAGTCGTAGAGGTCATGTGGCTTCATATGAATCACCATGTGCCAATCTTTGTGTGTCCGATCTTCCACATAGTATACCTGCTGCGCCTGTGAGGTAAGAATATACGGCTCATCATCTACCACTTCCCCTGTGTGAATGAGACTCGAGAAATTGACGGACGTGATGCCTAAGCTGTCCACGGTAATGCCTCAAGAAGTTCTGGTGTCTGCCCACATGCAGTTGAAGAGAGGCACGGTGAAATGACCTTGATAGTTAGGCTCGATGATGTCCACGAGCTTCCAATAGTATGATACGCCTCCAAATTGCATGTCTGTATCCCGTAAGCTGGCATAACTCCTTGTCCCAAATGTGCCAAAGACTCCGAAATTCTGGGTGAGAGAACCTTCATCCCTTGCAACAGTGCAGAACTTGAAACCGTTGACGTTGTATGCCGTATATCTCCTGACATGGTCGAGTGGACTGGTTGCTAGATTTATCATATCAGGCATATGGGGATTGTTGTCATTGAGTATCCTTTGTGCAAACCAATCCGGAAACTCTCGATGGACCTTTTTATCCACCTCGGCAGAGGACAATGTGTGGCTTCTGTTGGATATGCTTAGTTTTGATGATGTCAAATATAGAGTTAAATGTAGGAAGCAAAAAGTGTGTATAAAGTGTTTATCTCCTACTATCTATTAGACTATGTTTGCTATATGTTTACTGTGATTGAAAGCATTGTATACATGATTACATAACATGTCCATAGGCTCATATTGCATACATAACAGCATGTAACTTAGTCTGGAATAAACTGAGATGAAAAATCATGATGACTAAGTAGAAGTTCTATCGCTAATATGT
The DNA here is from genome assembly GCA_037074515.1 of Mimosa bimucronata. NCBI lineage: Eukaryota > Viridiplantae > Streptophyta > Magnoliopsida > Fabales > Fabaceae > Mimosa > Mimosa bimucronata. Next base: position 8,425,551 of record CM073443.1, on the reverse strand, counting down.
TTATCATCACTAATAGGAAGAAATTGAGCTAGCTAGGCAAAGAACATATTCTCTATCGCTAAGCTAAGAGCCTATCGCTAGTATGAAAAGCTTAGGTTAACAATGGCTAATGAGGACTTAGCAGTAATCCATTGAAAGAGCAATATCTCCATTGCTAAAGGTCTTCACTATAGCTAATGGAATGTGTAGAGCTAGCCTAAGCAAATAAGAATAGATCCTATCGCTGGACTCTGTCTCTATCGCTAAGGCCCCTCGGATAACATGAATAAATACTCGGGGAAGAATGTTAGATCAGTTAACATAGTAGCTAGCGATAACAGGTTTAGCTATCGATAACAGAATACCTGAAATAACTAAGAATATTCATATAAGTCAGTATCCTTAAGCTAATGAGCAATCAAGTAACTAGCGATAATGGAATTAGCTATCAATAGAAGAATGCTAATTGAGATGACACATCTAGTACGCTGAACATTGAACTAAAAGAATATGCTAGCGATAATGTTCATGTCTATCGATAGAGAATGCTTTAAAATTCCTTAGCTGATATACTGTCTCTATCTCCTTGAGCTAATGAAATGCACTATCGATAACATCCACTGCATGAATACTTGTTTTAGCTAACAGCTTAAGTGCAGGACTCACACTGTCAAGATAGCGATAGCCAAGGGAGCTAGCGCTAATGAAAAAGCTTACATGCAAGTACAGTGGTAGGTAGCAGCATATTATCGTTACTCACAGTCTCCATCTCTCTTAGCTTATCCTCTGAAGATTAGTTGAAGCAAGAGAAGGAAAGAAAACTGTCAACAGCTAGTTCTCCAAGTCTCCAACAGATAGAAATTCATCAAACCATATATAAAGACTTGAAGACATCAGAAACTAAGATGCATATATGACGCACTACACACGATGGAACAGGGCTTTATGCAGAATTGTAGATTACACTGATCGAGAGCAAAACCTAGTGAGCCCAGAAATGAGGAAAGAATGTTGAGTCAAGTAAATTAGAAAAAGAGAACTAGAGCACTCATTGTTCAATCTGTTAAGCTCTAGAATTGTAATTTCATCATATATTCCTCTGTACTTCAGTGATTATCAAAATCCCTTCTTTGAGAGAAGTTAACTTTCTTTGTAAACATTCTGTTTTAGTGAGTGAAGCTCAAGATTGGGTAATCTTGAGTAGGAAACAGATTGTATCCTTACAGGTTGTAAAGGGGAGCATTTAGAGGGAGTCTAAAGCTCGTTAAAAGGTTGGCAGGTGATCCCGTGTTGTAAAACCTGTTGGTAAAGGCTTCACAAGTTCCCGGCTAAACTTGTGGGTTGTAAAGGCTTCTCTTGTGCCCGGTTTAAACAAGAGGGTAGTGGAAATCTCAGGTGGAGCCTGAGGACTGGATGTAGGTCAGGGTAGACCGAACCAGGATAAACACTGTTTGTATTATCTTTTCCCGTAACTCTCTTAGTTTCCAGCATATCTACATTATATATCTCTTAGTGCACTTAACAGTTTTGAAATACTCTCAGTGATAAACTGAAAAGGATTTTGATGATTGCCTTCATTGTATTTTTAGAAAAGAGAAGACTTGTAAAAAGTTTAAGTTTTTATCCTATCACCCAATTCACCCCCCTCTTGGGTGACAGCCAACACTAACAACTTCGTAGTTGGCGTTTAACATAACGGCGGAAATCCCTAAAATTCAATGGAACATATCAGAGGGGTCTGTGGTTTGTAAATAAAAAAAATAACATGATACATGTATATAGCTAGTGTTAGAATTCTTACTGAATGTAGGGCTCCACTTGAGGGCAATTTGTCAAGACATGTTTGTGTGCTTGCAACCTCTCAATGGGAGTAAGCTTGTAATACTGACTTCCTCCAACTGGCTTTCAGACTAGCGGGAATAATGTGTTGGAAGGTGACTGGACATTGGTGGGGCTGTCATCGACACGAGGAGGGCGGTTGAATGAAGCCTCGATGTCATCATCAAAATAGCGCGAACAATATGTTAACACCTCGTCACCAGAGTAACCCTCTGCTATAGAACCTTCTAGAGATGCTTTGTTCCTCACGTACGAATTCAATTTCCCCAAGTATCTATAAGTACAAGTTCAATCAGGTAACTGAAACAAAATCAAGAAACCACTGGAAAAATGAATCAGCTGACCTCTATGGGATACATCCAGCGATATTGAACTGGGCCGCCCATCTTTGCTTCTTGAACGAGATGTACAGTGAGATGGACCATGACCGTGAAGAAAAACGGGGGAAATATCATCTCCATATGATAGAGCGTTAGAACGATTTTTTCCTATAACTGATCCAGCTCTGCTTTGTCTAAAACCTTTGCACACAACCGTCGGTAGAAAGAACTGAGTTGAACTAAAAGATTAGACACCTCCAGGGGCAGTGTGCTTTTAATTGTTAGAGGTAGGAATTGTTGGAGCAAAACGTGGTAGTCATGGCTTTTTAACCCGGCAATCTTCTTAAAGTGCATGTCCACACATCTTAAGATGTTGCTTGAATAACCATTAGGGACCTTAATATCCTTAAGTGTGGAGAGGAAGACTTCCTTGTTGGCTCTTGTCAGTGTGAATGAGGTTGGGGCAAACTTGTCATTCTCATCTAGCCATACGTCTTCACGTATTCCCATCACCATCAGATCTTTCCTTGCTTGGAGATGGTCCTTGGACTTTCCAGACTCGTTCAGTAAAGGTACAAAACTTTGTCACACACATTTTTTTCGATATGCATGACATCAAGACAGTGGCGAAGTATATTAGATTTCCAGTAGGGAAGCTCGAAGAAAATGCTTTTCTTTCGCCATTGCTGCACGTTTTTGCCCTGGGACTGGCCGCGTCCCCTTTTTCCCCCAGGTTGAATGCCCTCTGTCTTCCTGAACTCTACGTGAACATCTTCAAGCTGTTAAAGAACATTTGTGCCAGACAAAAACACAGGAGGATCCCTCATTTCCTGCGATCCGATAAATCTAATCTTCTGCAGCCAGAACCTATGACCTCCAGGAAGGAACCGCCGATGACCCATGAAGCACCACTTGCGACTGTGAGAAAGGCGGACTGAGTCTTGGTCAAAGTTGCAGTTGGGGCAAGCTCTGCCGGTATGCACGTTCCAACTAGACAATGTGCCAAGTCCCGGAAAATCGCTCACTGTCCACATCAACGACGCATGGAGTGTGAAGAACGTCTTACTGTGAGGGTCATACGTCTCAACTTCGTTGCTCCAAAGTTCCTTCAACTCCTGTATCAACAGTTGAAGGTAGACATCTATATCGTTTCCAGGAGCTTTCTTCCCTGGAATAATTATCGAAAGAGTGAATGAGCTCTGTTTCATACACATCCAAGGGGGTAAGTTATACGGTATCAATACCACAGGCCATATACTGTACGTAATGCTAAGATTCCCGAACGGATTAAACCCATCTGATGCGAGAGTGAGGCGGACATTTCTCTGGTCACTAGCAAATTCCGGGAATTGAGCATCAAACGCTTTCCAAGCCTCAGCATCCCTAGGATGTCTCAACTTCCCATCGACGTTGGGCTCTGATGAATGCCACCGCATGTGCTCAGCCGTTTTGGATGACATATACAACCTCTGAAGTCGTGGAGTCAGGGGAAATATCTGAGAATCTTTGCAGGCTTCTTGGTTGCTATTCGACTTCTCTTTGCCTGTTTGTACTGAGACGCATTATACCGCTTACATCTGTCCAACTCGGTGTCGTCTCCCCAATACAACATACAATCATTAGGGCAGGCATGGATTTTAGTGTACTTCAATCCCAACTTTTTAATAGTCTTCTTTGCTTCGTAGAATGATGGTGCGATTTCTGCCTGAGATAATGCATCTCCCAATAATTCTAACACCATCGACATCTCCTTATCGCTAAAGCCACACAAGCACTTGATATGATAGAGCTTGACAAGAAATGATAGTTTTGAATATTTACTGCACCTTGAATAAACATTATTCTTATTCTAAAACGAATGTTTATGTGACAAAACTAGAAACGAAATGAGGCAGTTTTTAGTAGAACCTAGAAACAATGGCTTATCTGAATCCGTCATAAGGTCGAAAAAATTCTTTGCAGCTTCATTTCGAAAAAACTCCGGGAGTGGTCCTTCAACCCCTTCCTGACTATCGATGCCGTCACCTTGCACCCCGAAAGCATCACGCACAACATCGTTAAATGGATCCACATGATCGTCGTCATCATCGATCTGCATTCCAACCTGAGATGTTCCAACAACTGCTTCACCTCCATCATCATCGTTCTCGCCATGAATACCCCATAATGTGTAATTGGATGGGAATTCTTTCACTATAAGATGCTCACGCACAACATTTCTGGGATGCCACTTCTTAAATTTACATTTCGGACAAGGACACAGTATCTGATTGTTAACACCGATGCGGGTGGAAGCAAAATCTAAGAAGTGATCCACACTAACCATATAGCGGGGGGACGTCCGTGGAAAATTTATCCAAGATTTATCCATCATATGACTGAAGATATTAACAAACATTTAAATATAAAAGTGTTCAATTGAAATCTTGAAATTAAAAAAATTCTAATAAAAAAAGACCCTAGAGCTACACAGGAGGCTGATCTTCGTCTTGATGCTCCGAAGAACGGTTTCGAGGCTGCTTCGATGGACGTGGAGGTAGTGGTACTCACAAAGGAGATCTATCTGGGTCGAACCTCCGCTGTATCCGTTCGAGCGTGCTATTGGTGGTTTCCACCCAGGAGTCCAGTCATTCGTACACCTGATTCGTCACCCGTTCCATAATCTCATGAGTGAGCCTCTCCCTCATTTGAGCCTCAAACTCTGCGTCGCTCCTAATCGGGCCACTTATTGATGGTTAGCTCGAAGCTGCAGACTGGGCGTTGCCTAGGTCGCTTGACCTGCCGTACACCACCGTAGGTAAGGCTCCGAACCCCATCCCGCGAACCCGGCCAGGGTGCTCATGAGGCCCTAAGGCAACCCTAAGCGAGGCAGTGGGGTCTACATTGTCCCCCTACGACTCGACGATTTCTTTCTCCGCTTCTTCAATCCTAGCCTGCACACACAACATATTTACAATTTTAATTTAATGTCGTTGTTATTAAAAATATAATAATAAAAAATTAAATAAATAAAAATTTTACAATTTGCTCCTCAGCCTCCCTAGATGTTGGGCTCCCGTCGACGTGTATGTGCTTTATTTGGTAGAAACGACCGTAGGTAGCCTTCTGCCCTTTCTTCGCAGCTTCTTCCACCTGAAAATTAAGATACAACTAATTATTAATATATAAAGATAAATTATTTTTAAATTAGACAATCAAGCTTAATTACTTCATACCATCTCTTTGTAGCCAACCGAAAACGGCTTCGTCCCCGCCGTATGATGAACCTTCTGATGCGACTTGGCGGCAAGACCTTGTTGCGACCTCTTCTGTTAACGTAAAATAAAATTAAATAATCATCAGTAATTCAAAAATATTTCTTTAATATGATATTTCAATATCAATTCAATAATATTATTCATTATACCTTCCCTATGTCTCCCCTCCTCCAACCCACATATCTCTCCCACGCATCCGCAGGGATGCCACTAGGGACATCATCGACCAACTCCTGAAACGACATACTCCCTATCCGATCTCTCGCTTTGAACAAATCCAACCGCTTATTCTTCCAACCGTCCCTCATCTTTGATTCTGTCCAATTCTTGTGGCTGTCCCTCACATCAAACTTCCTCTGTAAAATATTAATTAAATTTAACTATGTTTAATTAGTATTATGATGATAATACTTAAAATCATATTCCAAATATCACAATCACAAATAACAAATAACAAATACATTTCCTACAATATGTATTAAAATCATATTCCAAACATAACAAATAACAACTAACAAATCATAAATACATTTCCTACAATATGTATCAAAATCAAATTCCAATAATAACAAAAAAGAAATAATAAATAATAAATACATTTCCTATAATATTTATTAAAACCAAATATTTATCAAAACCAAATTCCAATAATAACAAAAAAGAAATAAGCAATAATAAATAAATTTCCTATAATATTTATTAAAATCAAATTCCAATAACAATAAATATGAAATAACACATAATAAGAATATTTCTTATAGTATTGAAAAAAAATCACATTCTAACAATAATAAATAATAAACAATAAATAAGCTTAAAGTTAGTTCAACCAACCTTAATAATTTCGTTCCACACGAACTTTTTAAAATCCTTATCAATCTTCCTCCAGTCCAAAGCGTCAATCGGGAATCGCTGGTAATTCTGACCTACACTCCCGACGAACCTCCCGTACAGTTGCCCCTCTTGTCCTACCGGTAATTTGGTCAAGTTGTCCCACTCAACTTTAACTCTGTGCCCACTATAAAGGTTCATCACATCTTGCACCGTCAACCTCCTGTCATTTATGCTACCAGAAGGGTCTGTAAAATTTAGGGAACAATTTAATGAGCGATAAAAACAGTAAAAATTAAATTTCCTTACCCTGAACTTGTACTTCGTAATCGGTGGACCTTCCGGCGGATCATTGAGGGCACCCCGCCTCTTCATCTTCCTCAGAGTCCAACCAACGTGCCATATCCTCAAAATCCGCTCCTCCTCAAGTCTCATCGAAGTTTTCTCCCCCACTTCAGAATACGTTGATTACATCTTCTGGAATCGGTTGGTTCTGTATACGGATGCGCTCTTGTTCTATACGATCCCTCTCGGCCTGCTCAGCCAGTTCCTTACAAAGCCGCTCCTCAGCCTCCTCTTGTTCAGCGGTCATAGGCCTCTTATTGCAATGCTCTTTTTCATCATGATTTTGACGGAATATAGGACAAAACAAGTCTCTTATTTCTCGTCGAAGTCACATCACGTCGCTTTCTCTTAAACAGGCTCGTGCCTTTTCAGAGAAAAGGATGAGCCATTATAAACTATTCAATTTAGTAGCGGTTATGTAATAACCGCTACTAATAGTAGCTGTTTGAGGGAAAACCGTGGCTCAAACCGCTACTAATTCCACATGTATTAAATGCAGTTGCATTTATTTCGTTGAATTAGTGGCGGTTTTCGCCATAACCGCTACTAATGTCTACAAACCGCCACTAATTCAGCGGTCATTCATTTTCTCGCGGTTTTCCTTCCAGAATCGCGACTAAAGTTACACCGCTACTAATGTCCGCTACTAACTACTTCTTGGGTCAAACCATCGTATTTACTTGCGGTTTGTGCTTATAACCGCTACTAAAGCATAATTACTGGCGGTTTTGGTCTTCCGCGACTAATGTAACCGCTACTAAAACCCCATTTTTTGTAGTGAGGGGTAAAATTGTACCACTTGCATTAATTACTTCTAAAATGAACTTATAATAAGGAACAAAATTTTTCCACTAACTGGACTTATAAATAGGAGCAGAGTGTATAAATTCTCACAAACCAATAAAATGAATTAAGGCCCTTAAAAATGTCTTAAAAATCAAGTGATTTTGAGCATTACCTTTATCAGTAGTATGCTAAACTTTAACATCATATTAATTATTACCTTTGGCATAACCATTATTAAATATGGGCATATATGAAAAATAATAATTAATGCTCCTTGAAAAATATCAAATACCTTATAAAATGGATCAAAGATACTTAGCTTGTTTATTGGTGCCTAATATTAAAGGCTATGTAGAGTACCATCTATAGCTTGTTTGAGAATGTCTCAATTCTTTTGCTGGTGCCTCAAAATAAGGGTATTGTTTAGAACAATGTAACAATTTTTATATATTTACTTTCTTTAACCAACTTTTTTTTATTTACGATATGCGGTAAAATATTTTCTTATAAAATTAAACGAAAAGGTAATTAGTGAATTGACTTGGACGTTTGACTTAATGAGAACAGGATCAAAATACTAAATATAGAAATTAAGGACAGATAATTTAGTTATTACTCCCTCTGGTCCCTATTATAAGAGATAGTCAACCTTTTTACACATACCAATAAAAACATGTCGGAATCATTTATTATAGGTGGATTTTACATCTTTACCCTTACTCATTTATTATATATACTTTCACTCCCCTCCTTACATTTATTAATATACAATGGCAGAAATGGAAAACATGTATTTATTACTTTGACTTTTGCATATTACCTCTTATATTTTGAACCAAAAAATTTGCAATGTTACCTCTTATATTTAGGACCAGAGGGAGTACTACTTGTTACACTACTCTAAGTCCCTATCACTTAAGTTACCTATAGCTCCTTCTCATGTACCGACCATTGATAGTTAAGATATTAAATATATTTTAAACTGATAGTAAAATTTACAAATTTTCCATTGTTAAAATTTTTGTCTCTGTACAATTACAAATCAATCTTATGTGCTCTCTTATCTTTTTCTCTTTCCACTGTAAATTAAGAAGAAGTAAAATTCAAAAAAAGGTGGTTAATGACCCTGCGAGGTAGATTTTTTTTTTTTTTGGGACCAAATTTTCAAGTACAAGTGATTCATAATAAATGTTTCAACTTTGGTCGATATTTTAAGTTGTAACATGAAAAAGTAAAGATAAAAAAATGTTTAATTTCTTATTTTTACACTTGAAGAGTTTTAAATGCAAAAAGAGGAGAGAGATAAGTACATAATAAATTGTATAAAGGTAAAATCATTAAATTAATTACATCAATTTTACCCATAAAATACGATTTAACTAATATTTCATTGGTTTGTATAATTTGATTGACTACCTTTAATAAGGTGGACAGAAGGGAATATAAGTGACGGTTAAGTTATTAAACACATAAATTAAAAAATGTTGCATTTGAAGAATTTGTTTGAAAAATTGTAAAAAAAAAGAAAGAAAATTAATTCATATTCTCTCACTTCTACTCCCTCTGGTCCTAAATATAAGAGGTAACAATGCAAATTTTTTGGTTCAAAATATAAGAGGTAATATACAAAAGTCAACGTAATAAATGCATGTTTTCCATTTCTGCCCTTATATATTAATAAATGCAAGGAGGGGAGAGAATGTGTGCATAATAAATGAGTAAGGGTAAAAATGTAAAATCTACCCATAATAAATGATTCCAACATGTTTTTATTAGTATGTGTAAAAAGGTTGACTACCTCTTATAATAGAGACCAGAGAGAGTATATGTTTTCTCAATATCCAAGGCAAACCATCAATGAAATAAGAAATTCCCTCTCTCCCCCCATTTTACATGACGGAGGTGAAATAAGGCAATTTGGCAGGTGAAATATGTGAATATGACTTTTAGCCTTTTACAGGGAGAGAGTGGTAGTCATTTCATCAAACTCATTTTCATGGGAAATGATTTTTATAAGGAGAGAGAAAGTCACCATTTATTGCAATAGTTACACCCCAAATGATATTTTGGAGGGAGCGAAAATGTCAGTTCAAAAAAAAAAAAAAGGGAGCGAAAATGTGAAGAATCGAAAAAACTGGAAATGTTTAATAACAATAAGCGGTACGGTATAACTATCTTACAACTAATATATACTATTTGAATATGGTAATTCTTCTATAAGGACCCTATATTGTGGACTAGAAGGAGTACTACTCTAATTCTTATAAGATTAATAGAGCTTTTCTTTTCCAAACTCAGGTCACCTAATTAATAGTAGTTTTTATATGCAACTCAGGTCACCTAATTAATAGTTATTATATGCTTGTATAATTTGATTAATTTCACCCATATGTAAACGGTTACTCCCTCCGGTCTACAACAAGTTAGTTCTAGAAATTTTGTAGTTCATCTAATTTAAGGGATTTGAAAAGTAATTAGTAATACTTATTTGTCAATTTATTATTGCAATTAATTTTCCAATGTGTCTTTTCAGATTTTTTCCGAAACCCCATTTAATAATTTTAAAGTTGAAAGATTTTTTTTAACTTCAAAGCATATTTAATGAGTTAATTATCATTTCTTAGACTTCTCATTAACTTGAAGTACGGTTTTAAATTTGTTAAATTTTCATATAGAATTAATGAAGTCTAAACACTACAAAAAAAGGACTTTCAACAAAACCTTTCAGGGACGACATAAAAAGTTGCTGCAAAAAGTGTGCTTTTTGGTGGCAACTTTTTCTATCGTTGCTGAAAATCCTACATTTTGCGGCGACACAAAAGCCATGATATATTTTTGGCGTTACTAAAAAGTCACCGCCGAAAGTCTGTTTTCAGTGGTGACTTTTTATGTCATCGTCGAAAGTCATACAAAAAAGTCATGATTTTTTAAATAGCACTAATAATTTTTTATATAAAATATTTAACATTTTAAAATTCTAAATAAGTTATTTTATTGTAAAAAATGAAAAAGTAATATATTTTCAATTTTATTGGTTTTTAAACTTATAGTGAATACTTTAATTTAAAATTAATGATATATTTAATAATCTAGACACAAATAAAAAATAATAATTTTTAAATTAATAAAATTATATCAACTATACCAACATTCTAATTTATTAAAAAAGAATATTATGAAAATTATATTAATAAACAAACATTAATATAATATTTTATATTTATAAATTAATTGAATATATATAAATAAGCATGTGTGTAAACGTAATCAATATGATAATATATTTATATTATAATATTATATCTATTTAAATTGATATATTATTAAATATATGCATATAATATGTGTGTGTATAAGTATATATATCTATATATATAATTTTGTAGTAATACGATGGGAGTTTACCACAACTCAAACGGTAAGGGCTTCACACAATAGCAAAGTGGTTTCATGGGTTTGACCTTTAGGAGACACATTTGGAGGTGAAATAAAAAGGTGATGAAATGGCGCAATGTGGCATACAGTGACGATGTGGCGCAATATGATACATGACAAATTGTAGGAGGGCGGATGATGTGGCACGAGGTGGCACGTGGATAGGGGTTGCCACGTCATTAGCCATATGGCTATATGGTGTTAATGTGGCTTTAATCATTTTTTTTTGCAACTTTCAATGGCTATAGTTGTTGCCGCTAAAGGTAACCTTGTCGCTGTTGAAAGTAACCCTTTAGTAGTGACAATTGTCACCACTAAAAGTCGACTTTCAACATTGACCTAAAAAGTTGCCACCAATATCAATGACAGTTGTTGTGACTAGCCGCTGAAAACCTTTAGTAGTGACTTTTATGCTTTCACCGATGACAAAAGTCAACGCCAAAAGTGGACTTTTTTGTAGTGAAAGTTTTCCTTGGTTTGAATAACAGTTTAGTTAAATTTTCCTTATAAGGAATATATAAATTAATAGAATAATTTTTTACTTGATATGATGCAATGGGTTATTTGTATGTCTCTCCTCCATTTTGAAATAGATATTTCTTGAAGCAAGGTACAATATCTTAAATTTCCTTGATTTCACAAAATGAATATTATTATGAAATAGATAAAAAATTTTAAATGGAAAATATTCCAATGTAGAAAGTACTTATTTTTTAGTAAATAAAGTATTACTTAAAACAAAAAAAATAAATATAAATTAAAAAAGGTGAAAGTACAAAAATACATATGGTAAATTGGCAAATGTACATATGGTATTATAATAAAACATCGAGTGCATAAATAGCTATCGTAAATTTAAAAGAGTGCAAATTTGTTTTTCCGTTAGAATGAGTACACGGCTGTTAAGTTGAGTTGTGAGTCCCACAAAATTCTTCCACAAAATGAGTTGACTGCCATCAACTCATTTTAACGGAAAAACAATTTTGTACCTTTTAAATTATGATGAATATTTATGCACCCTAGGGTTTTATTATAATGCAAGATGCACATTTGCCAATTTAGCATAAGTATTTTTGCATATTCACCCATTAAAAATTAGAAACAACATATAACATGTAGGGGAGTTGGCATTAAAAATATCAATCATGAATATCTGTTAATTTGATCAGGTTGAATTTGTTAATAAGGTAGGTGTTTACTCTCAATTACGAGCTCATTTATATAACAACAGAATCAGTTAAAAAGATTTTTTATATAATATAAAACAAAGTTTATGTCATGTATTTACTTCGTACAACATAAAATCAGTTAAAAATAACTCAAAAAATCAGTTAAAATAATTTAATCAAAATATATATTAATACAGTGAATTGCTTGTATTAAATTTAAATTGTAATTATATTCTGGATTTACTTACATAAATTATTGAATATTAATCTATGAAATTTTAATCAATATTTTAAAACTTTTAACAATTTTATTAGGGTAAAGGTACTGATTTAGTACTATACTATTATGTAAATTGCTGCCAGCATAAATAACAATTTTGAATAGCAAATATGGTATTCATCAATTAAATTCATAGCTTGATTAATAAAGCTGTTAATTGGTCTAAACTTCTGTTAGAAATGGCTGATGTGGCTTTTTTTTTTACCTTGTGATGTGGCATGGACATGTGGCATTTTTTATTATTTTTTCTTTTTTCTTTTTCCTTTTTTAATAACAATAGGCAGATAGGGCCTTTGACCCCCAAACCCGGATTCCCTCCTATATCGGGGCCCATTTTTCTGAGTCCCTGGCCTTAACTTTTTTTATTTTTTTATTTTTTTGTAACAACAAGCAGATAGAGCCATTGGCCCCGAAACTCGGAATTCCCCCAGTATCCGACGCCTTTTTCTGAGTCTCTGGCCTTCTCAACTGCACCAGGTAACCCAGCTTTTTTAATTTTGTAACAACAAGCAGATAAGGCCTTTGGTCCTGAAACCCGGATTTCCCCCAGTATCCGGTGCCTTTTTTTGAGTCCCTGACCTTCTCAACTGGACCATATAGCATATATAACTCTGATTCGGATTAGTCGATTGCCCTGGTTATCTGGTCCAACAATAAAAAAAATAAACCGGATTACCTTATCCAGTTGAGAATGCTAGGGACTCAGAAAAAGCACTGGATACCGAGAGGAATCAGAGTTTGGGGGCCAAAGGCCCTATCTACCTGTTATTACAAAAAAAATAATAAAAAAACCAGGGTTACTAGGTGCAGTTGAGAAGGCCAAGGACTCAGAAAAAGGAGCCGGATACTGGGGGAATCCGGGTTTAGAGCCAAAGACCCTATCTGCTTGTTGTTTTAAAAAAAATTAAAAAATGAAAAAATTAAAAAATTAAAAAATAATAAAAAATGCCACATATCCATGCCACATCACAAGGTAAAAAAAGCCACGTCAGCCATTTCTAATTGAAGTTTGGACCAGTTAACGACGTTACTAATCAAGCTACGAATTTAATTGATGAATACCATATTTGCTACTCGAAATTGTTATTTATATTGATAGCAATTTATATAATAGTAGAGTACTAAATCAGCACCTTTACCCATTTTATTATACATCAAATCCAAAAAATCATTATCAACCTAATTATAAACATTTTGGCAATATTTTAATTAAGTACAATAAAATAATCAGAGTTTTGAACCTCTATTGGATCCACTTCGGTTACTCTTCATGTTTTGGATATTCTTTATTTGTGTTATATTGTTAATCAAGGTTTTTTAATTGAAATAAGAAATAGAACGAAGGAGTAAATGAAACGAGGTACAAAATATAATTGCCACTAAGATTAAACATATAATACACACATTTATAGGCCTTGATTAAATAAGGATTAAACAAGGGAGTGCTAAAGCACATTAAAGTAAATGCACTATATATCATAAAGATCGATCCTTGTCTCAGTTTAGGCCATACATGGGTGGAACTTTATAACCTGAAATATATAGTAATCTTAACACCGTTAGATACTCACACAAATATATATAAATGTGTGTGTATATATTTGTCCAAATAAAAAAACATCGATACCAAAATCAACGAGTATAAAAATTAAAAAAAAATTACCATAATAATGCTTCTAAAATATAAAAAATGAAACTAAAAAATTTAAAACAAATAAGAGGCTAAAAACTTAAAACTTAATTTCAGACATATACATTGTGTTTTTATTTTCATAATATATTCTTGCAACATTTTGAAAATCAGAGTATAGAAAAAAAAATTCAAACGTTAGCTTAAAAATAATGATATTTTTTTTAATAAATTAAAATAATTAAAATTAGATAAATATTTACGGAGAGAGAGAGAGAGTGGAGGGAACGTACTTCCACATTGCGTTCCAGCAGGAAGATCCTTGCCACAATACCTACAAACATAGACAACTTTTTCCATGCTCACAATTTTTTCAATCTCTCCAGTAACATATTTGCAGAGGCAGGGTACGTCGGCACCTTTCACCGCCGAGCAGCAATCCTCCGATGGCTGAACCTTGGGGCCAGACGGCTCGACGAACTTTCTGCATTTCCCCAACAGTTCAGCAACAGGGGTTCCTTTGCACTCTGTTTGTGCCGAGACACCATGAAAGGTGCACAACATGGTAATACCAATTACCATAAAATATGTCATGGCCAATAAGCGAGAGCTAACGATGGCCATCACTCACACTGTATGTATTTTAACAATGTCTTTCTTGAAATTAGGAAGGCACTTGTTTGTGCATTGCCCTTAAATAGACGAAGAAGATGGTGGGCGAAAAATTTTGTTTTATAAATTCTCCAACACCATTATAATGGTCTAATTAATTGAATTAATTGAACTGAATGTTTACTTTGACCCATTTGATTTGTATTCAATTGAATTCATTCTAATGTTCTTCAATGCGATTGGTGAATTAAATGTTTTGCCCGAAAATTAGTGAATTCAATTTAATGTTTTACTTAATGGTACGTTGCTCTATATTCATTTAATGACTTCTGTTTTTTGAGAAAGTCTACATGCTCAAGTTGTTATTTATTAGTCAAACTTTTCCAAAAAATTTGTTTCTTATTACAAGTCTAGTTTGGGATCAATCAATGCAAAGTGAATATTTTACATCTATTGATTGTAAAAAAGAAAGAATGAAACAATTAATATTGGTATTGTGTGTGACTCTTCCAACTCATTCTTAAATGAGGGCAATATTGGAAAAATATATCAAAAAATGACATATTTAATTCTATAAATTCTTATCATTGGTATGTGAGAATTAGTCAATATTAGATTAGATTTATAAATAAGAACATAGTGGTATTTACTTAAAAGAGAAATTCTTGCATAAATTTGGAGCATCCTGCCTTTTATAACCTGCCCAATAATAATTCACCAAATTACATCATTTAATGCTGAGGAGAAAATTAATTGGAGAGATGAGAGGGTAATTTCAAAAAACAGAAAATTATGGGATTAATTTATTGAACGTCATGTAAAATTTCATGCTCGATTAAATGATGTGATTTTGAATATACGAATTAAACAACCTCTAAATGACATGGTCTTCTATGGTCATGCAAGAACTTTTTATTTACTAAAACACAGTGTCTTCTAATCTTCCAGGAAATAATTGATCATACCTTCACCGGGTTAAGGCTTTTAAATACTCAGGAAGTTTTACCCAAGGAGCTTCTAACATTGGGAAGTTTCTTTTGAATCTTAAATGCCCCGGGAAGTATTATTTCATAACTTTAATGCTCAAAGTTAACGAAGAGGAAAACGGACATTTGCCACGTCAGACTGAACACCACGTCAGGCTGAATGGGTGGTGGAGTGGCTTGGGTTAAGTAACACATTTGAGAAAACTTCTTAGGCATTTAAGAACCAAAGCAAAAACTTCCAGGTGTTGGATGCTCCTTTGAAAAAAAACTTTCGGGACATTTAAGAACCTTAACCCAAACCACATCGTCACCTATTCAATAAAGATTGACTCTTATGTGGCGTTCAATCTAACGTGACCAACGTCTATTTTCTTCTCCGTTAAATTTGAGCATTAATGCTTTGAAAATAATATTTCTCAGGCATTTAAAATAAAATAAAAAAATTTTCCGGTGCTAGAAGAAGAGCCGGTAATATGGGCTGGAGCCCTGGGCCAACCCGAAACCCGTAAAATGTATTCAGTTATGGGTTTGAAAAAATGGGATCCATATTAAAATAGGTTTTTTGGGCTCGAACCTGTCAAGCCCGAGCCAGTGACAGGTTAACACGTCAAACCCGTGTACCAACCCGAACCCGTTTTCCTTTTTTTAAAAAAAACAATATAATAAATATGAAAGAGATGGTTAAAAAAGTAAAAATATAATAATATTTAAATGATAAAAATATAATACTTTCTTTTCTTTTTATTAGTATTATTTTATTTGTTTTGATCTCATTTCTTTTATTAGTGTTCTTTTATTTGGTTTAGATTCCTCACTTAAGTGAATGTCGAAGACAACCCTCACTTTGCTAATTACTCCATCTTATCCTAAATATAAGATCACTTTGACTTTTTTTGTGAAAGTTAAGGAAACAAATTAGACCACTAAATTATAACATATGTCACATGTAATTTAGATTATAGGTTAGTTTATAAGTAGAATAAATTAGTTTTGAGGAAGATAAATAAAGAAAATTTAAAGTGATTAATTTTGCATCCTTAGTGTCTCCAAAAAAGTTAAAGTGATATTATAATTAGGATCGAATGGAGTATATTGTAAAAGCGGGGCTCATTCAAAATGAGCTTAAAACGGGTTTATTTGGTCCATCCCGAAACCCAAACAATATGGTGTGGGCTGAAAAATTAAACCCGTATTCAAAACGGGTTTTTTTGGACTCGGCCCGCTTGTATTACCAACTTTAACTAGAAGCTCCTTAGGTATGATTTCTTGGGTATTTAAGACCCTTAACTCTACCTTCACCTAGAATGTTGTTTGCTACTCTTGATCCTTTTTATAAGATAAGAATTCTTTTTTTTTTATAAAAAAAATAAGAATTCTTTGATTGGTTTGATTAATTTTATAAGACTTAGTTTCAGATTTTTCTGAAATTTGAATATTAAATTTATTTTTATCAATTTCACCCCTAATTAATATATTTATTTTCTCTCACTATCATTGTCTCATACGTTCTTTTTTTTTTTTTTTATCTTTTCTCTCAATGTGTCTATCTCACATTGTCACTTACCCAATATTACTATAGATTAAGGCAAGCTTAAAAAATAGGTCTATTTCTTATATATTTATTAATTTTCAATTTAACATATTTCTTAAATCACAAAATTCATTTATTTGGATTTTATAAAACGACCTGGGAAAATACCATTTTCCAGATTCACCCTAATTTATCGGTGACTTATATATAAATTTTAGGATACTAATTTAAAGGTCCTTATATATTTTCATGGATTTTGAACCAGCACTACTAAAAAAAGTGATCCTGATACTTTGGCCATGTTGGGCATGTGGGACTAGGAGCTTGGATTAGGTCAAGTATTGGGCATTCCTAGGTAATGGGATTAGACCAAACCCATTCATCTTTCGTTTAGTATTGTATTTTCAATGCAAGG
The DNA here is from genome assembly GCA_037074515.1 of Mimosa bimucronata. NCBI lineage: Eukaryota > Viridiplantae > Streptophyta > Magnoliopsida > Fabales > Fabaceae > Mimosa > Mimosa bimucronata. The sequence goes on along the minus strand of CM073443.1, from coordinate 8,408,136 downwards.
ATTGAAAATGTTCGGGATAAAAATATCCTTATTTATAATAATTTTAAGACAAAAATAACATAATCAATTTTAACGTGAATTAATACTCGTTGTTCATATGATAACCATATCATCATACCTATTCTCTTCCTTTTCAGATCGGAACTTGGTAAATATTCCTTGATTATCATCAACCAAATGTTTCGCCTCATTTTTTGTTGATATACTTATTGTGTTCCTGAAAGGTCTTAAAGGCGAGATGCTTGAGCAGCAAGCAAATACACTTGTTTTGAGGGACGGTGACACTTTGGGTGATGATATGAGAATTCTGATACAGCCCATGCCACTATATACTGAATCTTTATGTTACCTTCTTGAGGACTTTCGCAAACATTGGGCAAGCTCCTTCATTAACGATTTGTTGCACGCTTTCTTTGTCTTTCCCAAGTAATCCGATCGCTTTTGCCACATTTTCCTAACCCTTGCTCTACATCCCCTTCCTATAACATTTTCAACAGTGCCGGAACACTCGATGATCAAAACCTAAGAAAGCATTATTTTAGTACTATGTAATTCAAAAGTATAGATTTTGAAATGATTGGTGATTTTAAATAACAGAAAAATACTTATGTCAAGTTGTTTATTTACATTTCATCGGCTTCTCAAATAGAATATGATCATGTGTTTTCTTTTTGAAATAGGACAGAACCTATATCCATTGCATTATATCCAGTTTATATCGTTCACGTTCAAGAAATTGACATCTACATCATTTAACACATTATTGTCAACCAAAGAGCAAATACAGTGGCATGAACTTTACAAACCCAATTTTAAATCACAAACAAATACCTTAGGTCTAATATGGATGTGTTAATCTAATTGGTGCCCTAAAATATTTATTGCATCAAGTTGAAAAAAAAAATTTGTATTTGCTAGCTAAATTTTTAGGGTGCCAAATTATATTAAAATTTTCACATCAAACCTAAGGTGTTTGCTTGTAATTGGTTAAAAAAAAGTAACATAACAAATCAGGTTCACAAAAAAAAATATTAAATTAAAAAATATCCGCCTCAACTTTGCTCTTAAAAGAACTGTAACAATGAAGATAATAAAAGATATTTTGTCTAAAATCAAATCTAAACCATTTAAGTATTGTTATAATGACTATAAAGTACTCCATCTGGTCCATATCGTAAAGCAGTAGTCAACTATTTTACACAAACCATGAAAATATAGTGGAGTTATCGATTATTGGTAACATTGATGTGGTTTTCCAATTTAACTCTTATATAATTTATTATACACAGACTCTCTTCTCTATTTACATTTAATGTCTAAGAACAAAAATGAAAATCAAACATTTAATATATTGATTTTACATGTTACCTTTTATAATATGGACCAAAAATCCTCATGTTACCTCTTAATATATTATCGACTAGAGAGAGAATGAAAGAGAATAGGAAGGAAAGGGAGGGGGGTTCCACCCTGTCCCCTCTCCCCCGCCCCTAACATAGATTCCGTTGAGAAATTCCTCCTCTTCCTTTCCCCTTCTTTTCTCTCCACTTCCATTTCTGTAAATATTAGATTAATAGTTGAATGGTCCAGATTTAGTTTTAGGGTTAAGGTTCATTCAGCACCATGGAGTATTTTTTTTAGCTGTATTGCGTACTTTAATGTAATTTGTGGTGCATCTAGCACTCTAAAGTATTCTTTACAATCTGGTGCCGGATGCATCAAAAAATGAGTAAAATAGTCTAACTTCCCTTGATGACTCCCCATTTATCATTGATTTAAGGCTTATTTAGAAGATATTTGGGGAGTCATCAATGCTAATTAAAGGAATTTTGAGAGCTTTTTAGAGCAAATTATGCAAATTTGTCATATAACCTTAATTTAATTATTTTTGAAATAAATATGACAATTTATTAGAAAAATTGATTGGCATGATTCCCTCACATTTATGCATGATTTTGATAGGTACAAATGGATATTATAAGATAGGAAGGAGAAGAAAAGCAAAGGAAAAGATTGGAGAAAGCTGGAGTTTAATTGCTGAAAATTGCTGGAAATTGTCTCTGGTGCCATGGCACGGCGCAAAAATCCCTAAAAATTATGACTTCACACAGATTCATTTTTTATCCTTTTAAACCATTTAGGGCACGAAAATTAGAGGAGAATCAGCCCCCTTTGAACCCTAGAAACCATAGGAACCATTAGACTCATCGGTGCACACATCTTTGGAGCTAGGGTATGCAAAATTGGAGGTTGAGAAGCAAAATTGGAAGGATTTCTTGCCCACGGTGATAGATTCTTCTTGTTTTCTTCAATTCTTTGTTACTCTTGTGAATTAAACATGGGATTTCTTTATATTTGCTGGTTTAATTCATTCATGAGTAGCTAAATCGTTTGTTCTAGGATTGATTCAAACCTTGTATGGATTGAAACCTAATTGTTTCCTTTTCTTTTAGAATTTAATGACTATTTATGTTGATTTATCTTGTTCTTAATGCCTCTAATTGACTGATCACCCTTTAGAGCGATTTGTTCATTTAAATTATACTCGAGAGAGATAGTTTAGATGTAGAACTAGGGTAAATCATACTAGATTTGAAGTTTAAATCAACTAACGGATGGTTTGTCAGGTAGAATAGAGATATATCTATCGACCTAGTTTTGTCAGATTAAGGTTGGCTCTTAAAGCATACTTTCATTAATTTGTAACAAGAGATTGAGCAAGTTTAATGAGAAGTATAAAATTGATTTTGACTCGAGAGAGCGTTTCAAGTACTTTAGAATCTTAGGCAAACATAGATTGTTATTTAAAGACTAAAGGAAGGGAAATTAATTAGGGTTCATGAAATACAACGGTGAGAATTAATCCTAGGCCTAGTTAATTGATAAATTAAATCTTTCTTGTTTGTTTCTTTATTTTTATTTTAAAATTAGTTTTCAAAACCAGTTTTCTAAAAGAATTTGAATTGTTCAACTTAATTGAGTTCATTAGCCTGTTGTTTGATTGGGGTTTTAAAACAAATATCTGTGGGACGATAATTTATTATTACGTTACGATCTGTACTCTTGCGGGCAAACAAATTTTTGGCGCTGTTGCCGGGGATTTGTAAAAATCTCTTGGTCAACCCTAGGCTAGTGTTAGTAAATTTCGATTGAATTGTTAGGTTTGTTTATAATTTTCATTCATAGTTGTTTTGTTTTGTTTTTATTCTTTTTCTAGTTTGATACTCGCGTTTTGGTTTTCTTCTTCTAGGTACCCTTTCGGCATATGCAACGTATATATCCAGACGGATTGGAAGTGATACTTGAAGGAGTGGAATTCATTGACAACACACAAGCCGAAACTGAGACTGAATCTGAATCAGAATCTAAAGCTGAAACCATGGCTGACGATGAGTATGATAGAGCTACAGTCAATGACTTTGCTAGCCGTAATATGAGGGGCATGCAATCTTGTATTCAGATGCCAGAGATGACAACACACTCTTTTGAGATCAAACCTGTTATGATCACAATGCTGCAGTTACACGGAATGTTCCATGGGCTCTACAATGAAGATGCAAATAAGCATCTTATGTATTTCTTGGAAGTTTGTGACTCTTTCAAGCAAAACGGAGTCCCTCAAGATGTTCTAAGGCTTTGTTTATTTCCTTTGTCTTTGCAAGGCATAGCTAGAGATTGGTTCAACAATCTTCCGGAAGGATCCATTAATTCTTGGGATCAGCTTGAAACCAAGTTTAGAGCTCGTTTCTTTTCTGATGATAAATCTGTGGAAGCTCAAGATGAGTTTTTAAGCTTTAGACAACACCCGAATGAGCATCTTTATGTAGCTTGGGAGAGATATAAGATGTTGATGAAGCGATGCCCTAATCATGGGGTGGACAAATGGGTAGTAGTTCAGATATTTTGTAATCGCCTTAATCCTCAATCTAAGGCGATGGTTGATTCAATGACTAATGGAGGATATCGTAATGTACCTGTTAATGAGGTGGTCAGACTCTTGGATTAACTATATGCAAATAATACTCAAGGCATTGATAGGAGGACTACACAACCTGTTTCCACCATTAAAGACGACTCTTCATCTCAAATGGCCGCTATTCTCTCTTCATTAAATAAGCGGTTTGAGTCTTTGGAATCCCAATTGAAGCAGGGAAACTCTCAAAGTGTGCAATCTATCTATGCTACCCCTGTAGTTTGTGATCAATGCATTGATGTTCATCTGCCGGATCATTGCCCTCTCTACATGGCTTCTGAATCTGTCAACTATATGGGTAAATTTCAAAACTCTCAGAATAACCCTTACTCTCAGACTTATAATCCAGGATGGAGAAATCATCCTAATTTCTCATGGAGTAATGGGCAGTCCATGAATCAACCTTCATCTTTTAGTATTAAGCCTAATCAACCACCGGGCTTTCAGGTGCAATCTAAACAATTTCCTGCTAAGGAAGGAGAGTCTAGAATGGAAAAGATGTTAGCTTAACTTTTAGCTAACCAGGAAGCTGCAAGGGTTGAAACTAAAAACACCCTCTCTTTACATGAAACTACTATAAAAAACCTTGAAGTGCAAATGGGACAAATAGCTACTCAACTGAATGCTAGGCCAAGGCAATGATTACCTAGTGATACCATTCCAAACCCCAGGAATGATGGTAACAAAGAATGCAACGCTATCAATTTGAGAAGTGGCAAGCAGTTGAATGTTATTCCAGTTGCAGGTAACTCACACCAACCTGTGCAGGCTCATGGAATAAGTGGGATGGATAGTGATAAAGTGGTTGAAGAAGAGCGTGTTGTTAAAGAAGAAGTTGATAAGGGAGAGAAGGTGGAGCAAGAAAAAGTAGACAACAAGAAACAAAAGGCACCATCTTTTACTTCTTATGTGCCTCCACTTCCGTTTCCTCAACGGTTCAAGAAGAAGGAGGAAGATATTCAATTCAAGAAGTGCATTGATATGTTCAAGCAGCTTCATATAAACATCCCCTTTGCTGAAGCATTGGAGTCTATGCCCAAATATGCTAAGTTTCTAAAGGATGTTTTGTCCAAGAAACGAAAATTCAATGAGTTTAAGACCGTTGCTTTGACTGAAGAATGTAGTGCTGTTATTCAAAGGAAGCTACCACAAAAGCTCAAGGATCCTGGGAGCTTTTATATTCCTTGTAACATTGGGAAGAATTTTTATGGTAGAGCTTTTTGTGATTTGGGAGCAAGTATTAACTTGATGCCTCTTGCTGTTTTCAATCAGTTGGGCCTGGGAGAACCAAAACCAACTACGGTGACTTTACTCTTTGCAGATCGAAGCACTTCTCAACCTAGAGGAATCATTGAGGATGTTCTGGTAAAAGTAGATAAGTTCATCTTTCCTGCTGATTTTATTGTGCTAGATTGTGAGGTTGATTGGAATATCCCCATTATCTTGGGTCGTCCATTTTTAGCTATAGCACAGACTCTTATTGATGTTGAAAAAGGAGAGATCACTTTGCGTGTTAATGATGTGATTTGAACCTTTCCTAATATGCCTTGGGGTTCAAATGCAAAATTTAATTAACCAAGGATTGCACTAGTGGTGCTTTCTCGGATCGTCTCTCAAGGAGCCTAATGAACTAACCTAGGAAACTAAATGCATGAAAAGCTATAAGGTCGGGGTTTTTGAGATATTAATTAAGGAAACTAAACTAGATTCTTTTTGGAATTTTTGTTATTAAAGAAAGCAATTAAAATAGATTTGTGAAAACTATTGAGATGAACATGGGTCTCTTGATGAATTGGGCAACCTTCCTAGCTTCTAAAATGACATGGGAGTTTTTAAACCAAGTTCTAATGCAAAACCTAAGGCAATCGCTCTTAGTCCAATTAACCTACTTAATCAACTAACGTGGCGCATCGCTCATTCAATTAATTAAATAGACAATCGTTAAGTTTCAACTTGGTAGTGAAGATTCATGATAAACATACAAGGAGACTCTCGTTAGAAGTAAATCGAACCATCTAACGTTGGACCTAGTGTCTAAACACACATACAATCGCACATGCATTCAACATATTCTAGAAATCCAAAGGAAATATAAATGAAGAATATCCATTGCATAATATCAAGAAAACAACACTTAGGTTCATACATATAAAAGACATCTCTTAATTACATGCATGACCATTTAAACAAAATATCAAACAATAAAGCACACTTGTTCCAAGACCCATTACATATAACAAAAGGGATTGAAATACATAATAAGACTTAGACAAGAGAAACAAAATAACCCCCCATTAGAAACGTTGAAGCTCCGGTTGCCTTCCTCCATCAAGATCCCCACGAAGGTGCCTAGCCACTCATGCTCTCTATCAACATTGACTGGATTTCGGAATTGGAAGCCATGAGAGTGTAGTGGAGATGATTTTCGTGCAAGGTGGAGAGGAGAGGAGAGGAGGATGAAAATTTGAGAGAAGAGTGAGAGAGAGGGCTGAAAATTTTCGTTGGTTGCCTATATATAGCACAAGAGGCAATCCAAAAACCTTCCAAATTGGCCTAGGTGTCCTATTCTTTCTAGGATTAACAAATAGGAAAGGTTTGGGGAAAGAATTAAGAGAGAATGGGTGATAAATATGCAAATTCGGATTCCCCCCTCTATGGCACAAGAAATCACTCAAAAACTATCCAAAATGGCCTCTGGTTGCCTAATTTAGCCTCCCATAACATATAGGAAAGACTTGGGGAAGACCCAAGTACTATCTCTCAAGAAATCTAGCCAAAATAGGAAGTTGTGATTAGAATAATCAATTAGGAAACTTTTTATCCTCAATCAAGCCTAGGGTTGCCTATTCTTGTAGAAATAACAAAAAGGAAATATTTAGGCAAACCCAATCAACCAATCTAATAGGAAATTTCCTATTTTTCAAAAGTTCCCTTTTTTATAGAAGTTTCCTTTGTTGTAGAAGTTTCCTATTTTTTTTCTTCTTGCTTTGACCTTAATTCTTTGCACCTACAATGGAAATTTTAAGCACATGTGAAGTATTTCAAGTCCATAAAAAATAAATGCATGAGTTAAATGCCTAATATGCTCAAATTATAATGAAAATGCAATTAACTCTCTAATCTTGGACCTAAGTATAAAAGTGCCTAAATCCCCATTTAATAGCCTAGAACAAATGCTAATTTCCTATAATTAGTGGATAAAAATATGTAATAATCAAGTGCAATCATTCCCCCACACTTAGACATTTGTACTCCTGGACAAAGCATAGACTCACAATGATAAAGGCCTAAGATAATCAATAATCAGATTGGACCAAATTATACTCAAGATATGGAAAGGAAAAACTAGCGATGCAATTGATAACCGAATAGCAACAAGTGAGAACTCTCACGAATATCAAATTGTCTCACACAACCTCACCATATGAGTCATTTACTCTCTTCTTGCTCAATATGCAACTTACCATATGCTTGCAACAATTCTCAATCTCCACTAGTTTAGCACACACACAAAGAACCAAGAGGACTTAGGATTATGGTAATGGAAAGATGTAATCCATGAGTAAGAACTAAACCACTTACAAGCATCCTTATTATTGTTTTTTTTTCTTTTTCCTTTTTTTTTCTTCTTTTTTTGTTTTACATCTTGAGCTGTTGTAGATCCCCTTTTGACGCGACATTGCACATGGGTAATGCAACGCCGGTTACTCGGTTACTCCAACAAAACACCAAGAGACCTTTGGTCCAACTCATAACCCTCTTAGACTTGACTGTTTGACGCGAGTGCCAACATTGGTGATGAAGTGCCCCCGGTTACTAAGTCAAGTTTAGAAGGCCAGCGGAATTGTGCAATTATAGCAATTAAAACCTGGATGCAATTTTATAGATATGTTCTACTCATGAAAGACATCAGTTGGAAGTGAGAATGATGGATATATGGATGTATGGATTGAATGCCTCCATCATATTCATCATGTATGACTAGATAGTTTCGACTAGGAATTGAGACAAGTTCTAGTTGTCAACATATTAGAAACAAGTATTCACTCAAAATCATTATTTGGCCAAAAATAACCTCATGGTAAGGATAAGCCCACAATTTACCATTCAATAATCAATTGACACAGCAATTTTCACCATACATATCCTAGGCATTTTTCGTACCCAACTTATGAAAATTGAAAAACAAAGGCCAACAACATTGCAAAATCTATCCAAGGTCCAAGATAACAAATAACCTAAGATGGGTCTCTTCTTGCACAAGTTTTCAAAAAGTAGGGTGAACTAGGTTTTCATAAAAACACTTTGAAAAGCACTTGAATTCATTCTTAACAAGACCACTATGACCAATGCGACCCTTTGTACACAATAGACAAGTCAAGAACAACTTCAAGCCAGGAATTTTTTTTAAAATCAGTTAAAAAATGGGCAAAGTTCACCCAAAACCACAAATCATGGGAAATCATGCAAGGAAACCTCAAAATACATATCTACCCCCACACTTAAACCAAACATTGTCCTCAATGTTTAAAATACAAAACTATCAGAGACCAAAGAGGAACAACACCTGTAAATGTGGGCAACCATCAACAAAAATATGGGGAACCAAAAACAAAAAAAATAAAATCAAAACAAAACAAACTACTATTCTACTGGTGAATCCCATTCCCCCACACTTAAACTACACACCACATCAGTCAAAACAACATCCAATCAATTTATGCAGTGTAAAGTAAACGAGTAAAGGAAAGGGACAACTTGGCATTTAAAACGCTTCAAACTCTTGTAGGAGAAGTTCTCATCCCGAATGAGAAACATATATGTCTTCATGTAAGCTCCTTCTCCTACATGCTCTTTCCTTAGTGTGAGGTGTTTCAATTCCTGCAAGAAAAATACCAAAAATGGAGCAGTACCAAATTCTAGGAAAGGAAACATTTTATCTAAATAAGCATTACAACCAAGGAAGTCAATCATGCTCCCATCAATAGGAGCAAAACAAAAATTTTCATTTTTAGAACATGCAGGTGTATGTGTAATGGAAATCGCGAAGTCCAACTCAAGGTTAGGGCATGTAACATCACTTACACATGTGAAAGAGGGGGTGGATAAAGAAGGGGGGAAAGAAAAGGTGGTGGGTGAGGCACAACAAACACTTTCTTTATTAAATATATCTGGTGGAAGATCACAAGATAGTATTTGTTTGAAAGATCTTCTATCATCAACAATATCAATATCTATGCATGGATAATCTTTCACAGGTGCACTCTCCATATCATGTAATCCAATGGGACCAAATACATTTGCAATATCAACCACAATAGAATTCTCATTCTCGATTATTTTATGCTTAGAAATTTCAGCACTCCTAGCACTATTAGATGCATCATATTCAATAGTAGAATTGGTCAATGTGTCCAAGGCATGCTTTTTAAATTCAACAAGCAAGTGTTTTTTCACATAATAGCAATGCACACAAATTTCATATTCTACACAAGAACAAGATTTAATCACATTTAATTCAACAACATCATCATGACTAGCACTAAGGAGAGAAGCATGTTCATCACAAGAAAAATCAATGATAGTGCAAGCAACATTCTCAATTGAACTACTATTAATTGAAGCACTAGAGTGAGCATGTTCATCAATAGACCTATGAGGAAATTCAAAAATAATTTCCCCATCCACCTCATCTTCACTCTCAAGAATAGTAACATATTCAATCAAGGAATCAACCAAAGAATGATTAATCTCCTCAAGGATAGGAGCATTACCTAGTGGGGAGTGCATGTCCTCTTGAGGTTGTGGGGTAGCTTGCTTCATCTCTTCAACTTGTATGGGTTCATTGAATGTCACCGCTAGAGGTTGGGGTTCTTCCACGAGAGATGTGAGATGTTTCCCTTCATTTGATGTCTTCCCTTCAACTTTAGGATCATAAGGCCATGGGGTTCCTTCTTCTCCTTTTGTTCTTTTCCAAAGCATATGCAAGTAGAATGCATTGAGGTACACTCTTAGCTCTTTTAATTCATCTTTCTCTTCATTTGACATTCCAAGTTGGTACTTATGCAACTCCCTAAACCGGTCTGTATTTACCTCATACATCCTTTTGAGCTCTTTTGTATAATCATCCATGTCGGAACAATCAAAGAAAGCATCAAGTTCTGTTTGCTCAGGGGTGATGGGTTTGGGTGGAGATGAAGGTTCACAAGGTGGTGGTTGGTATGTAGTTTGATATGAATGGTAAAGTGGTGGTTCATGGTATGATCTATATGATGGAGGTGAAAGTTCACGTCGTGGGGCTTGATATGGAGAATGATATGATGAAGGACATGGTGGATAGTAAGGTTTATGGTATGGAGAATAATTTGGTGGATAAGGGTCTTCAAAGTATGGATGATGGTTAGGTGGAGAGTAAGGTTGGTCTCGACATGGTGATTCATAGGATCTGCGGAGGGATTCGAAAACGACCTTTAGTTCATTAAGCTCATCACGAATTGAAGGATGCTCCTCTTCCATCTTAGTGTTATTTCCTAGAAAAGAATGAGAACACTCAAATGGATCATGATTGTAACCAAAGTTTCTATAATTCCAAGACATGAGAATACAAATGATTTATTCCCAAAGAATCAAGCAAGCAAGCATAATGCACCACAAGATCAAATGGGCAATAGAGGAATGAATGATGGGTGAATTTAACTCAAACAAACTAAGAAAGAAGGAAAATAAAAAAAAAACTCAAAAACAAAACTATCCTAAAATCTGGAAAAATACAAGAAAATAAAGAAAAATTGGAAAAGTGCTCAAAACGATGGAATTTGGCCAAAATCTACCACACCCAATAGCAAAGCTATTGAACTTTCTTAGAATGACCCAAAACTTTAGGAAACAGAAGCTCATAAATTTCTGGGCGAAAATTTTCGAAAATGACAGAAAGCTCTACTACGGGTGTCAATGAATTTTAAACAATTTCCAATCGATGTGCAAGCAAGATAGCATTCAATCCCAACAAAGACAATTCAAATATGATTTAGAATAACACAGCACACAACAAGAAAAATATTTTTTTTTTAGATTTTTTTTTAATTTATGATATGCAAATGCAACCTACAACTAATCTAAGACCTAAATGCAACTATATGAACTAAAACTAACCTAAAATGCTACTAACCCCTTGTCAATAAGCAATTGACACTTAGCTAACCTAGGAGTAAAAAATGACTCCCCGGCAACGGCGCCATTGATTTGAACCTTTCCTAATACGCCTTGGGGTTCAAATGCAAAATTTAATTAACCAAGGATTGCACTAGTGGTGCTTTCTCGGATCGTCTCTCAAGAAGCCTAATGAACTAACCTAGGAAACTAAATGCATGAAAAGCTATAAGGTCGGGGTTTTTGAGATATTAATTAAGGAAACTAAACTAGATTCTTTTTGGAATTTTTGTTATTAAAGAAAGCAATTAAAATAGATTTGTGAAAACTATTGAGATGAACATGGGTCTCTTGATGAATTGGGCAACCTTCCTAGCTTCTAAAATGACATGGGAGTTTTTAAACCAAGTTCTAATGCAAAACCCAAGGCAATCGCTCTTAGTCCAATTAACCTACTTAATCAACTAACGTGGCGCATCGCTCATTCAATTAATTAAATAGACAATCGTTAAGTTTCAACTTGGTAGTGAAGATTCATGATAAACATACAAGGAGACTCTCGTTAGAAGTAAATCGAACCATCTAACGTTGGACCTAGTGTCTAAACACACATACAATCGCACATGCATTCAACATATTCTAGAAATCCAAAGGAAATATAAATGAAGAATATCCATTGCATAATATCAAGAAAACAACACTTAGGTTCATACATATAAAAGACATCTCTTAATTACATGCATGACCATTTAAACAAAATATCAAACAATAAAGCACACTTGTTCCAAGACCCATTACATATAACAAAAGGGATTGAAATACATAATAAGACTTAGACAAGAGAAACAAAATAACTCCCCATTAGAAACGTTGAAGCTCCAGTTGCCTTCCTCCATCAAGATCCCCACGAAGGTGCCTAGCCACTCATGCTCTCTATCAACATTGACTGGATTTCGGAATTGGAAGCCATGAGAGTGTAGTGGAGATGATTTTCGTGCAAGGTGGAGAGGAGAGGAGAGGAGGATGAAAATTTGAGAGAAGAGTGAGAGAGAGGGCTGAAAATTTTCGTTGGTTGCCTATATATAGCACAAGAGGCAATCCAAAAACCTTCCAAATTGGCCTAGGTGTCCTATTCTTTCTAGGATTAACAAATAGGAAAGGTTTGGGGAAAGAATTAAGAGAGAATGGGTGATAAATATGCAAATTCGGATTCCCCCCTCTATGGCACAAGAAACCACTCAAAAACTATCCAAAATGGCCTCCGGTTGCCTAATTTGGCCTCCCATAACATATAGGAAAGACTTGGGGAAGACCCAAGTACTATCTCTCAAGAAATCTAGCCAAAATAGGAAGTTGTGATTAGAATAATCAATTAGGAAACTTTTTATCCTCAATCAAGCCTAGGGTTGCCTATTCTTGTAGAAATAACAAAAAGGAAATATTTAGGCAAACCCAATCAACCAATCTAATAGGAAATTTCCTATTTTTCAAAAGTTCCCTTTTTTATAGAAGTTTCCTTTGTTGTAGAAGTTTCCTATTTTTTTTCTTCTTGCTTTGACCTTAATTCTTTGCACCTACAATGGAAATTTTAAGCACATGTGAAGTATTTCAAGTCCAGAAAAAATAAATGCATGAGTTAAATGCCTAATATGCTCAAATTATAATGAAAATGCAATTAACTCTCTAATCTTGGACCTAAGTATAAAAGTGCCTAAATCCCCATTTAATAGCCTAGAACAAATGCTAATTTCCTATAATTAGTGGATAAAAATATGTAATAATCAAGTGCAATCATGATGAGAAAGTCATTTTCAACATGGCTAAAGTTCTTAAGTTTCAAGATGATTATGTTCATTGCTCTTATGTAGACGTTCTTGATTCAGTGGTTCATGAAGAAAGCTATTTGTGTATGTTGAAAGATCCATTAGAAGCTTTCTTGATTGGTGAGAAGAGAATTGAAGAGTTTGATGATGAAGAAGTTGAAGAACTCTTTCGCATGGAATCTTTTCCTTCTTCAAGGTTAAGACAGTTTGAATCACTTGATGTGTCCGATGCATTGAGTACCTCATTGAAACCTTCAGTTGAAGTTCCACCTAATCTTGAGATGAAGCCTTTACCTTCACATCTCAAGTATGCCTACCTTGGGGATTCTAACACTCTACCGGTGATTATCTCTTCTATCTTATCTGAGTTGCAAGAAGAGAAGCTGTTACGAGTCCTAAGACATCATAAGCGTGCTATTGGTTGGACCATAGCTTATATCAAGGGAATAAGCCCTTCTATTTGCATGCATAAAATTTTCATGGAGGATAATCACAAAACTACCATTGAGCATCAAAGGCGTTTGAATCCAGTGATGAAGGAAGTAGTCAAAAAGGAGATTCTCAAATGGTTATCTGCAGGTATCATTTATGCCATCTCTGATAATTCATGGGTGAGCCCAGTTCAATGCGTCCCCAAAAAGGGCGGTATAACTGTAGTGGCTAACACTCAAAATGAACTTATTCCTACTCGGACAGTGACTGGTTGGCGGGTTTGTATGGACTATAGAAAGCTGAATAATGCCACAAGGAAGGATCACTTCCCGTTGCCGTTCATTGATCAAATGTTAGACAAGTTGGCAGGACAACAATTCTTTTGCTTTCTGGATGGATATTCAGGTTACAATCAGATTGCCATAGCTCCAAAAGATCAAGAGAAAACAACATTCACTTGCCTCTATGGTACCTTCGCTTTCAAAAGGATGCCATTTGGGTTATGTAATGCTCCTACAACTTTCCAGAGATGTATGATGTCTATTTTCGCTGATATGATTGAGAAGACCATTGAAGTTTTCATGGATGATTTTTCTGTTTTTGGTCCTACCTTTGATTCTTGCTTAGAGAACTTAGAAGCTGTCCTACAAAGGTGTGAAGAGACCAATTTAATCCTAAATTGGGAAAAATGTCACTTCATGGTACAAGAGGGGATTGTCCTTGGTCACCGTGTCTCTAAGAGTGGTTTGGAGGTGGATAAAGCCAAAATTGCTGTCATTGAGCAATTACCACCACCTACTTTGGTGAAAGGTGTGAGAAGTTTCCTTGGGCATGCCGGATTCTATAGAAGATTCATAAAGGATTTCTCCAAAATTGCTAAGCCATTATGAAATTTGTTGGAGAAGGATGTGGAGTTCAAGTTTGATAAAGAATGCTTGAAGGCATTTGAAGAATTGAAAAAGAAACTCATCTCCGTACCTATATTAGTAGCACCCGATTGGAGCTTACCTTTTATCATCATGGCGGATGCTAGTGACTTTGCTATTGGTGTTGCTCTTGGACAAAAGACTAATAAGTTGTTTCACCCAATTTATTATGCGAGCAAGACATTAGATGGTGCTCAACTTAACTATACAACTACCGAGAAAGAGATGCTGGCTATTGTTTTTGCATGTGAGAAGTTTCGCCCATATATTGTTGGTACAGAGGTAACTGTTTACTCTGATCACTCTGCTCTCAAATATCTACTTATGAAAAAGGATTCCAAGGAAAGATTAATTAGATGGGTGTTGCTACTGCAAGAATTCAATTTGAATATCATAGACCGTAAGGGGACTGAGAATCAAGTGGCTGACCATCTTTCAAGATTGAGTATTGAAGCTCAACCGAATTCCTTGGAGGCAATCGATGCATCTTTTCCTGATAAGCAGCTGTTTGTTATTGACCACTCATTTGTACCTTGGTATGCAGACTTTGTAAACTATCTTGTGTGTGGCATTCTACCACCTGAACTTAATTTCCATCAAAGGCGTAAGTTTCTACATGATACCCAAAAGTACTTTTGGGATGAGCCTTATTTGTTTAAGAGGTGTGCTGATCAACTCATTAGAAGATGTGTTCCGGAGAATGAACAACATAGCATTCTACATTGCTGTCATTCCTCTGAATATGGTGGTCATTTTGGAGGAGAGAAAACTGCTGCTAAAGTCCTTCAAAGTGGGTTTTATTGGCCTTCTTTGTTTAAGGATGCCTATGCCTTCGTTCTCCAATGTGATAGGTGCCAAAGAGTTGGGAACATCTCAAGAAGGAATGAAATGCCTTTGACCAACATGTTGGAAGTAGAACTCTTTGATGTTTGGGGGATCGACTTCATGGGGCCTTTCCCAAAGTCCTTCAACAATGAGTATATTCTTGTTGGTGTTGACTATGTCTCAAAATGGGTGGAAGCGGTAGCTTGTGTATCCAATGATGCCAAAACAGTTCTTAAGTTTCTTAAGAAGAACATTTTCACTCAATTTGGAACACCAAGAGCTATCATAAGCGATGGTGGCACTCACTTTTGCAATCATCAATTTGAAGCCTTGCTTAAAAGGTATGGTGTGAAGCACAAGGTGGCCTTGCCTTACCACCCACAATCCAATGGTTAAGTCGAGATTTCAAACAGAGAGATCAAAAGCATCCTTGAAAAGGTGGTGGGAACTACAAGGAAAGATTGGTCCACTAAGCTAGATGACGCTTTATGGGCCTACAGAACCGCCTACAAGACCCCTATTGGTACATCTCCCTTGTTTTTGGGAAAGCTTGTCATCTACCGGTCGAACTTGAACATGGAGCTTATTGGGCTATTAAAAAACTCAATTTTGATCCTCAAGCAGCTAGTGAAAGGAGACTCCTTCAACTCAATGAATTAGAAGAGTTTCGTCATAATGCTTATGAGAGCTCTAAACTCTACAAGGAAAAGACAAAAAGACTTCATGACAAGAACATCCTTGTAAAGACTTTTGAGCAAGGGCAGCAAGTTCTATTGCATAATTCTATACTGAGGCTCTTTCCTGGGAAGCTCAAATCTAGGTGGTTAGGACCTTTCAAAGTTGCAGAGGTATTTAATCATGGCGTGGTGGAGCTTGAATGTGATGATGGACAAAAATTCAAAGTCAATGGCCAGAGGTTGAAGCACTACTGGGGTGGCCAGGTGGATCGTCATATTGCCACCTTGCCCTTGAGCGATGCCACTTGAAGAGTGAAGAGTCAGGCTGGAGGACTATAAACCAAGCGCTTCTTGGGAGACAACCCAAGTTCTGAACTTTTCTTTTTCATTTGCAATTTTTCTTATTTTTGTAGGTAGGTTTATGTTTGGTCTTTTCTATTTTATAGGTAGAAATCGAATGCTGTGGAATCAATTTGAGGCAAGCAAGAGCAATTACTAAAGATGGAGGCAACTTATAGTTCAGGGAAGTAACGTTGCTCTTATATTATGCAAGATATCATGAGTCTTTTTGCTTTTCATACATGTGATGTGATTTAGATATTCTTTGATCAAATTTGAATGATTAAATGATATGTGAATTGCCTTGGCTTATGTGATATTGAGTAATATAAGAGTAGTTCAATGTGATGAAGGATTTTATAGATGGAATACCAAATCTAGGTGGCATTTAGGTGGTCAAATTCACTGTTTTAGGAAGGCAATGTGGAAATTGGGGTTCTTTTGTTTTGATAGGTAGGTTAGCATTTTGTTTTAGGTGCCACAGCATTTTGGGATAATGTTGTGACATTATTTTTACAAAATTTAGCAACCAAAGGTTTACTCAAGAGAACATGCTCTCTAGTGCCGCGGCATTTTCCTAAAGTGCCATAGCACCAGAGAGGACACATATAAAGGTTGCTAAGCATGCTCTCTGGTGCCATGGCATTTTCCTAAAGTGCCATGGCACTAATTTTGCTATTATAAAAAAAAATAAAAAAAATTTCAAATTCAAATTTACATTCAAAATTTTAAATTTTTAGATTATTTAGTCATTTTTTTTCAATATAAAAAAATCCAAAAAAAATGGCTGAGATGACCTTAAATCATGTCCTAGCCTAAGATCTCATTGTCGATATCTTCAATTCATGTACATGTGACCACTAGCTTCCTCAGAGAATCCATTATTCTGCAGGGAGATCTAGAGTTGACCATGAGACAGGAATGACTTTGAATCATGTCCTAGCCTAAGATCTCATTGTTGATATCTTCAATTCATGTACATGTGACCACTAGCCTCCTCAAAGAATCCATTATTTTGCAGGGAGATCTAGAGTTGACCATTAGATAGGAATGACCTTGAATCATGTCTTAGCCTAAGATCTCATTGTTGATATCTTCAATTCATGTACATGTGACCACTAGCCTCCTCAAAGAATCCATTATTCTGCAGGGAGATCTAGAGTTGACCATTAAACAGGAATGACCTTGAATCATGTCCTAGCCTAAGATCTCATTGTCAGTTTTTGTAGTAGGCGCAAGAGCTTTCCACAGAGAGGTTTAGAGTTTACCACCATATATGAAGGACCTTAGGTAAGGATAATTCTATGTCTATTGTGAAAAAGCAATTTAATTGATCCCTTAATGAATCGGCTCATTTATATCGAATTCAATGACTCAACTTTTGCAGTTAATTTAGTGCCCCTAATTTTCCATACCTTTCCCATGGGAACTTGATCAAAAATAATTTTTGAGCTCAAACCTTATGCCAAATTCGCTAGATAACTTGTTTGCTCCTTTTTAAATAAAAAAGTTACAATGTATTTACATACTACACGTAATGACATGTACTTTAAAAACATATGAGTAGTAGACATCAAGCAAAAACCTTCACTTCCTTAAGAGGTCTATTATCTCATAAGGATAGTGAAGTGGACCTTAACCTCCGTATGGCCCAAACCACTACGCGGCTAAGGGTTTTATAAATATTTATTATTATGTCTAATGCTCATATTAATGATGCATCATAGATGAAATTCTTTTTTTTTTATGGGTGATGGACAATAAAGAAAATAACTTCATTTCCTCAAGGGGTTTATTACTCCGTAGGGAGAATGAAGCATCCATAAGTCTGAGAATGGCCCAAGTCAATTCACGAAAAATGGTTTTATAAAAACTGTGTCCAAGGCCCATATCAAATAAGGTTTGATGAATGAGAATGATTAGAGGAAAAAAAATATGCCCTCCAGTGTCCTATTTTAGGAATAATCTTAAGCTAGGCTATCTAACCTATAATGGGGAATTACTAATTAATTGGGTAGGTCACTAAATTTCCTCTGATATGTGTGACGGTTTTAGGGTTGTTCTAATTCTCAAAAGGTCTCCCAGTTGCCTTCATCGTGATGATGAAGACCCCACTAAGAAAACTTGACCTTCAGGGAGTAAAAGCTCCGCAGGGATCAATTTTGCCACATGGGTAACAACTAAGATGAAGTCTTCACAGTAACCTCAGGGAGTTTTGAAAACGCCGCAAGGAAACCACTAGAAACTTCCTCTCACCTAAGATACTCTCGAACCCGGGTGTAGGGCCCAATAAGTGTGTGAGGTAAATAGTGTAAGTGCTCATTGTGTGGAGAGGGCATACAAACCTATGGGCCTAGATTCTACCCAACCCTCATCTGTTAAGCAAAATAAAAGAGATGATATATATAAAAAAATAAATAAAATAACGAATTAAATGATTAAATAAAAAAAACAAAAAAAAATAATAACAATAAAGAGTAATTAAAAGCAAGGCTATGTTTATTTTTAAATAATTAACTTAAATGGGCTTGACTCTCAATCAAATCCCAAGTGGAGTCGCCAAACTGTGGCGCCCTAAAATCAAGTTAAATGGAGTCGCCACCAAAATTTTTAAAATAGGGATAATTTTGGAAAACCTTTTGAAAATTATAAATTGTCTTTTAAAACCAAGTAGGGTTCAGGAGTCATTTGTACGTGGGGAAGGTGTTAGGCACCCCACAGCACCCGTTCATGAGAACGGTAACCCTAAGTTAATTATTTAAAAATAAACATGGCCCACAAAAATATATTCACACAAAAAAAATATTTACACAGTTGGACTTGACCTAGGATTTAGCCTAGGGCCTACGTACCCTTTAGAGGGATCAAAGCCCACGTAGTTCGGGGTAGAAATGCGTGTCACTGAGTTTGTGTTTTTTAGTAAAAATGTTTATTTTATTTTTTAAAGAAAAATATTTTTATTTAGGAAAAGACTTTCAAAAGAATTTTGGATCAGACTTCTTGAGGAGATTCCCATAATCTCGCACAGAAGAATAATCGATTTTGCCTGAGGAGATTCTAAAAAACCTCGCACGACATAATCATTTTGAAATCTTGTTATTAGTTTTTATACAAAAAGAGAGTCATTTTATTTCAATCTTATTTAAAAAATATGTATCAAATTCATGTTCTCATACAAAAGAATTAGATCATGACACATATTGAAGCAAAAGAGATTACCATTTAAACTTGGTGATCCATTGGATGATTGTGATGACAAGAAGTATCTCTAAACCTGCACATGTCCATCCTCTAATCCACACATAGCCATGTTTGCAGAAAATGGATTAAGAATCAAATATAAAAGGAAGTGACGTGAATGTGATTTGATGCTCAGGTAGAAATGATGCACGGATCATCAATAAATTCTAGAGACTTAAGGAAGCATGCGATCATTCCAATAGTTAAACAATCACGAGAGGAAACAATTGTCAACCAAAAAGAAAGAAAGAAAAGAAAATGGAGTTAATGAAAACATTTAGTGGATGAACATGACTGAACTTGATAATTCAAATAAGATCATGAAAGAAATATATGTGTCTAGAGCTTTTACAGATGTGCCTCAATCTTATAGATAAAAGTGGCGATCGCACAAGAGGGGGGTGAATTGTGCTATTTACAAAATTTAGAAGAGATTAACTCAACACAAAATTTATACTGGTTCGGCCAACACTGCCTACGTCCAGTTCTCCAACACTCTGTTGGGTTCCACTAACCACAGGTTTTACGAGTCCAGGTTCACCTGTCAACCTTTACAGAGTTTTAGAATCTCCAAACACTCCCCCTTACTACCTGTAAGGAAATATCCCTGTTCTAAAGCACCAAGCTTTCAGAACAACCTCAAACAGTAGAGGATTTCAATAAATACGTTCACTTAATGAACTGATTTTGATAAACACTTAAGTACAGATGAAATCTCTAAGACAATAAATACAGAGTAATGAATGAGCTTTGTGAATATTCTCGTTGTTCGTCTCTACTCAATAAATGCTTGAGTTCTGTATTTATATCTTCTTCAGATTTTCCCTTTTTGATTCAGCATTCAAGAAGCCGTTTGAATTTAGTCGTTGGGAGCTCATAGCCGTTGGCATTAAATGCAGCTTCTTTATCGGGCTTAACTCTCTGCTTTAGCTTCAACTACTTCTTGCATAGGGTGAGCTAAGAGAGAGACAGACTCAGCGCTCTGATCATCCGTACAAACAGTACTTTCTGGCAGCTTTCTATTAGCGCTAGCTTGATCTGTTATCGCTAATCTTATAGTGATCTGCACTTAAACTGTTAGCTAACCAAATAGTTATATAATGCACAGAGGTTTCTATCGCAAGCTTAATCCTTTAGCTCAAAGAGATAAAGACAGTATAAGGAATATCAGAGCTTTTTACCGATAGCATTTTCTCTTGGATTAAAAAGCATCATATCAGCATATATCCTTCTATCGATTGCTCAAACTACTATCGCTAGATACTTGATTTGCTTACTAGCTTTAAGGATACAATTATCAAAGAATTCAGAACTTCAAGGTATCCCATTATCGATAGATAAACATTCTAGCGCAAGCAAACATATCAGCTCATGATTCATTAGCTCTTAGGCACTAGCTATCTGAAAGATCATTATCTGAAGCACTTATGGTTATCGATAGCTTATTCTATTATCGCTAGCTGATTTAGGGACTTAGTTCATTTATCTGCTGGTTTCATCTTCTTATAAACTCAATGAACTTCTAGCGATGGAACCTTTGCTTAGCGATAGAGGGAGACTTAGCGATAGATAATGACTTGGATATTTCTAAGTCTTCACTCGCTATTTCTTTCTTTCAATTAGCTATACAGATATATTTTAGCGATAGAGATACTCATTCAATATTTGATCTGCTAAGATGCCATTTCTTATTAACGATATATTTCAAGGATCAGTCTTCATCAAAACTTAAGATTCTAACATTCTCCCCCTTTTTGATGATGACAAAACATAAGTAAAAATAAGAGCAAGTTCAGACCATAATCATTTATATAAGCATATATCAGAACTTGGATAACAATAAAGCTTGTACAGATCAGTTATATTCAGAACATCTCAGATCATAGTACAATTTTGCAGAACAAAACTTTTAAAAACATAAACTATCTATGAATGCAGAATGCAACTGGGGTTTCGGAAATTTGGCTTTTGACTCGATACTCGACCTTTCTGATCTCCTTTTGCTTAAACAACTGAGGTCAATGAGAAACATTAAAAGGAGCATTGGTGGACAAGATATTTTGCTTAAACAACTGGGGTTTCAGAAATTTGGCTTTTGACTCGATACTCGATCTTTCTGATCTCCCTCGCTTGAACCATTTCTCCCCCTTTTTGTCATCATTTGTTGGAGCGAAATGGAAGAACCCATCAAACCCTGGACGAATGGTACCCCTGGTCCGATACTAAGATCAGCAGAATAATCTTGGACAGGAGTCGCTTCGTCTACCTCAAGAGGTTGGTGTTTGCGTGTGGGAAAAAGGGCGATTTGAACTTTGAAGGATTTTTCTGAAAATATTATCTCAGAAGAGATACGATTCTGACACAGGATACCGGATTTAATGATTTCTTTGGAGAATGACACGGCTTTCTGGGCTTTGCGACACTTGCTAGCGGATTGAGAAGAGGGTTTATCGCTAAAGGTTTCATCAAGATCACCTATTTTTGGATTCGAGACTCTACCCATTTCTAGGTTTAGGGTTTTGAGAGAAAGAAAGCCTCGAGATTTCAGAGAGATTTTAGGGAAATGAAGAGACTCTTCGGGTGAATAATGAGTGCACAATACATATGTCCTGCTTTTATAGAGTTCAGAAGTTACCAGAAATAATATAATATTCGCTGACGTTTCGCATTCTGAGACTTCTTGATGATTTGCTATCGCTAAAATGAGCATCTATCGCTAGCAGGCATGATCCCATGCTGAGTAAGTGACTTTTGAGCTTCACTTACTCCTTCCAATGTTTATCTATCGATAGCTGTCTTTGCTATCGATAATTTGTTAAGCTTAGCGAAGTTAGCGATAGTATGACTTAGCTAACTTAGCTTAGTTCTGCATATGGTAGCGATAGTATGACTTACTATCGATAGGTCAGTCCTGAAAAAAACTTAAGATCTGGCACTCCGATGCCTAAGTTAGCAATAATTCAGATGATCAAACAATAAAACAAAAAAAAATAATATTTTACAATTCATTTGGATTTACCATTCCTAGCTCTCTTCTAATATAGAGAAATTGATCAGGCTCAAGAGGCTTGGTAAATATATCAGCAAGTTGTAGATGGGTCGAAATAAATTCTATCTTGACATCCTTCTTCTGAATGTGATCTCTCAGGAAGTAATGTCTCACATCTATATGCTTGGTTCTGGAATATTGAACTGGATTCTTAGCCAAGCTTATTATGCTGGTGTTGTCACAGAGAATAGGCACTTCTGAGAAGTTCAAGCCCAGATCTTTTAGATGCTGCCTAAGCCATAAGACTTGAGTACAGCAACTTCCTGCTGCAATGTATTCTGCCTCTGTGGATGAAAGAGAAACACAAGTTTGCTTCTTGCTTGCCCAAGTGATTAGACAGTTACCGAGAAATTGGCATTGACCACTTGTGCTTTTTCTATCTGATTTATAGCCTGCATGGTCAGAGTCAGAATAGGCAAGAAGGTACTCTTGAGTTCCCTTGGGATACCACAACCCAAGCTCTTGAGTCCCTTGTAAATAACGCAAAATACTCTTTACATTTGATAAATGAGATTCTTTGGGATTTGCCTGATATTTAGCACATACACCTATACTAAATTGAATGTCAAGTCTACTAGCAGTTAAATAAAGTAAAGAACCAATGATTCCTCTATAATGTGACTGATTTACTTCTTTGCCAGGAAGATCTGCATCTAATTTGGCAGAGGTACTCATTGGAGTGTCCCCTTCTCTGGATAGATCCATCCCAAATTTGTTGAGAATTTCTTTACAATATTTGGTTTGGGATATGAAGATGCCATCCTTCTTTTGCTTTATTTGTAGTCCCAGGAAGAATGTTAACTCTCCCATCATGGACATTTCAAATTCTCCCTGCATTGTCTTAGCAAAATCCTCACATAGAGTTTCATTAGTTGCACCGAAAATAATGTCATCAACATAAATTTGAACTACAAGCATATGATTATTTTTGTGCATGATGAACAATGTAGTATTTGATTTTCCTCTAGAAAATCCTTTTTCAAGCAGAAAAGTACTAAGTCTCTCATACCAAGCTCTAGGTGCTTGTTTGAGACCATAAAGAGCCTTTTTGAGTTTGAAAACATGGTCAGGCTTAGTCTTTTCTTCAAAACCAGGAGGTTGTTCTACATACACCTCTTCTTTAATATAGCCATTAAGAAAAGCACTTTTAACATCCATTTGATAAAGTTTAAAATTTTTTATGGATGCAAAAGCTAGAAGAATCCTTATTGCTTCAAGTCTTGCAACTGGAGTAAAAGTTTCCTCATAATCAATGCCTTCTTCTTGGTTATATCCTTTTGCAACTAATCTGGCTTTATTTTTCACAATTTGACCAGCTTCATCAAGTTTGTTTTTGAAAACCCATTTAGTACCGATAATATGATGATTTCTGGGTCTTGGCACTAAATCCCAAACTTGATTTCTTTTGAATTGATTAAGTTCTTCCTGCATAGCTATTATCCAATCATATTCAGCAAGAGCTTCATCAATACAAGTTGGTTTAATTTGAGAAAGAAAGCATAAAAATTCTACTTCATTATGCAGTTGCCTTCTTGTTTTAACTCTTTTTGAGATTTCTCCAATAATCTGTTCAGGAGGATGATTTTTAAGATGTCTAATGGAAGATTGAGGCTCAACAGATCTTCCTAGATCATCTTCAGATTTATCCTGATTATTTTCAAAATTGTTTTCAGGATTTGCTATCGATGGCTGAGGTGCTATCGATAGGGGCTGTTTTAAAAACTTTGAAAAATCTTCATCCTCATCAACAGATTGTTGTTTTTCTTGAGGGGTTTCATCAAATACTACATGAACAGATTCTTCAACAGTTTGAGTCCTTTTATTATAAACTCTATATGCTCTACTTCTATTTGAATATCCAATGAAAATGCCAATATCAGATTTAGGATCGAATTTACCTAAATTTACCTTTCCATTGTTGTGGATGTAGCATTTTGATCCAAAAATCCTCAGGTGACTGATATTAGGCTTTCTTCCCTTGTAGAGCTCATATGGAGTCTTTTCCATCCCCTTTCTGATGTAGGCTCTGTTAGAAATGTAGCAAGCTGTACTCATAGCATCTGCCCGAAATATTTGAGGCACTTGTTTCTCGTTCAACATGCTTCTAGCCATTTCTGTGAGCACTCTGTTCTTTCTCTCTACAACACCATTTTGTTGAGGAGTCCGAGGGGCAGAGAAGTTGTGGTCAATTCCATTTTCATCACACAGCTCCATGAACTCTTTATTTTCAAATTCACCTCCATAATTAGTAGTGTAAATATCTACTTGGATTCCTATTATAAACATGTTTGCACCATAATTTATGTTTCATTTTTTTTTCATTCACATCATTTAGCGTAAACGGAAGGAGGGATTTCCTAAAGACCTTCAGGATCAGGTTGGAAAGAAATTGTTGATCAAACTTAAGCTGAATTCGTGGAAAAAGGACCACCGAGGCTCCAGCATAAGTACCTACGAATTTACTGTTTGTGAAGATTTATTGGAAGAGTTCAATTCTATTGCATCTGAGGTAGCGTATTTAATATATGTGTTCCTGTTGAATCTGATGTAGCTTCAGTTAACATGGACTAGACTTCGTGTTTTAACTTGTATACAGGAAGCTGACACTACCGTAACACAACATAAAAACATGAAAGCAAGTAACGAGTCAAGTTTCTTAGATAGCACAAATCATGCCATTGACCTTTCGGAGGAAGAGACACCTACTACCAATCTTGACCAGAATTTAACCCAGAAACAATCAAAGGGAAAAAGAAGGATTACTACTGCTAACCGTGGCTCGAAAGAGGCAACACCAAGCAACGTTCAGCCATCTACTGCTTGCTGTCCAGAAGAAAGGATGCTGAAGATTGTCAAACAAGAAAAGTATATTTCCAAGTATTCCATAGATTAACATTGACATCGGAATTGTTTTTTGGATCCTATGATTGGCATCGTCTTTGTTTTGCGTGGTGCCACCTGCTTTCTTATTACAATTTTCACCACCCTCTGAAACTTTTGACCGATGTATTATGTTGATCTACTTTCTTTTTCGAATTTAATTTCAATCATGTCTCGACAACTTTACATGTCTCTTTTAGATAACCATGACACATATATGTTGATTTCGACACATCATTACTACATGTGTCAGTCAGCAACCCTTTTTCTAAATCATAATGCCGAACAATGTTACGGATCCAATTTTATACGAACGGCAAACAATTAATTTTTTGTTATCTGTATGCACAGGTAACTTTAATGAAATATGCACCTCAAATGATTACACAAATTTGGGATTAACATTGCTGAAACTTGATGGATTTCATCAATACTTTGGCACTTTTAAATTTAAATCATTTATGTCAAAGAAAACATTTTTTCAAATTATAAATTATCATGCAACACTCAAACGTCATATATATTGCATCATAATTTCAACATCAAACCATTCAAAGATATATATATAGCCATATTTGACAGGAAAAAATATCAATTGTCGATTTACCATACACCAATCCTCACCATCAAAATAAACATTAAGCAGAGATTAATTATATATATATATATTCGCCATAAACATTTCTAATTCCTAGCATCACAATTTTCATGCTAAAATATGAATTTGCAATCATAAGCATGGGAGTTTATATCTTCCATTGCTTTAAAAGTCACACACTTCAAACTTAGTTGGTGGTCAGATAGATAACTAAAATGTTGTGACTAGCACTTGCATTTGAACGTTTATTTTAAGTAATAATGCTTTAAGGTTTGTGTCCTTCAGGTGCATGCTTTGTCCATATCAGACGAGTTCATGAAATGTTAGCACTCTGCACTATATGTTGGCCTATTTTACGGTAAAGAAACATTGGAAATAAACTAAGCTATGGCTGACATAAAACATTAAACTGTCTTCTCATGGCACAAGCAAAGTGAGCAGATCTTTTCTTCATAGCTGTAACAGATTTCTTCTTTCTATCACAGTACCTACCTAACAATCACAACTTATTCGTCTTCCTCGCTTTGGAGCTACAGAGGGGTTTTTACCCTTTGTTGCAGATATATCGCTCATGAAGGAAAAAAATAATGAAAACATTAACCCATTCAGTATTGAGACCACTGATTTCACATAACCATATATTATCCAAGATGATGGTGCATCTGCAACGAAGATGAAGAAACAGAGGAGGACTATCACTCTGCAAGAAATCACTTCAGTTCATGCAAACTTTAATGATCATTTGAAAGATAAATAATGATTGCTCTTCGCATCTATTATTACCATCTTAATAGATAGTTTGAAACTGCTAATGGCAACTTCTGCATTATCCAATCTTGCTATATGAACAAAGTAGATGCTGGACTTGAAAAAGTTGTTGAACCTGTGTGCAAAAGGAGGAATGCCAGATGGATTGGATTGGAAAACTTCCAAACGAACATACAACCAAAAAGAAAAAGCCACCCAACCAAACAGGGACAAAAGGATTCAATCATGCCCTCAGGCGCATTACCTGCAACACGACCATTAACAAAAAAAAGGTTTAACCACACCTAGCAGTTAAACCTGTTTTTCATAGTAATGGTAATTTATTATCAAGACTTATACATTGTTGCAGATACCTTTGTCATGAAGGAAAAAATTAATGAAAACCTTAACCAATTCACTAGTCAGAGCACTCATTTCACACAACCATCTGCATATCTCACCCAAGATATTGGTGCATCTACATCAAAGGTCAACAAACAGGGAGGACCATCGCTCTGCAAGATGTCACTGCAGTTCATACAAACTTAAGTGATCATTTCAAAGGTAAATAATGATTGTTCATCGAATTTATTATCACCATATTAATATATAGCTCCAAACTGCTAATGGTGACTTCTTCTGCATTATCTAATGTTGCTATATGAAAAAGTAGAAGATGGACTTGAAAAGGTTGCTGAACCTGTGTACAAATGGAGAAGTGCGAGATGGTTTGGATTGGAAAACATCCAAATGAACATACAACCAAAAAGAATCAGAAATTCAAGCAAACAGGGACAAAAGGATCCAATCATGCCCTCAGACGCACTACCTGCAACACGATCAATGAGAAAAAAAGGTTTGACCATACCTAATAGTTAAATCTTGTGTCCATAGTAATGGTAAAATATTATCATGACTTACACAAATTAGTTAGAAACATTGTATTAAATTTATATACATTCGTGGCTACAGGACATGTCAACAAAGTGGTTCCACAAGAAGATTATTACAGGGACGTTATATTAAACGTTGAGTGTGACCAATTTTCTGACATTGGTTCTGCCAATGAAGATACTGATAATGATGCGGTTGATAATGGGCAAGGTTAACTAACACATTTCCCGTAATAATAATTATGAGTTATATGTGTACTTATAGCCACATTAATTGATCTTCAAATTTCTTTATTGTTGCAATGCACATGTTATCCCAAATGTAGACATTGGAAGAAGAAGTTATAGAATTCGAAAAAGAAATCCTACTCAACTGGAGTATATAGGTAATACGACATACCTTATCTGTTTAACTTTTTCCATAAGTACTCAATCCACAATAAAAGAGTGACCATTGAATAACTAATCCTAAAATTGTTTTTTAGATGAAGGTGACCATATTCATAAATGCAGATTGTCATGCAAAAATGTGGTTCAATGAAAGTGTTAAGAAGGATAGGAAGAAATACAATGTTGATCTTTTCTCTATATGTTGCTTAAAAGGGAAAGTTGTTTTGCCACCCTGTAAAGATCCACCTCCTCTGTTTAACCATATGTTTTATGCTAAACAATCTGACGAGTCCAGCAACTTTTACCAGAACATTAGGCAATATAACAACATGTTCTCTTTTACTTCGTTCTATCTAGTGTGAATTATCATACCATTGGTAATCTCCTACCAACCGAAGGCACCAAACTAGTTTTCTCTCAGCTTTACATTCATGATACTGCAAACGAGGTTAACAACAGGATTAATGCAGTAAGGTATGATTGCATCTTTCAATCTTACAATAATTCAAGTTTGTTTTTCCCTTTGTTTGTCATATCATTAAGCTTTACTTTTCCATTTTTTTGCAGCAATTAACAAAAGGATAGTAGTATTAATCCAACAATTGTTGAAAAGATAAAAAATCTATTGGATGAGGTCAATCCCTTCGTGAAACAATTTAGAAATGCTGCTGACATTCTATCTGGAACAAACAAGCCAACTTTAAAGATGATTTTGCTTGGGAACAGGCAACATGATGGTCGTACATATAATCTACCTACTGCATCTAAGGTCGCTGGTTTGATTGTAGGTGATATTGACAGTGACTTCCATGTGAGAGATATTATCATTGAAACATGTTCTGGCACTTTACAATGAGTCAATGAGTTACATGCCTCTTACTTGCCCTTACAATATTTTATCCTTTTCCCATTTGGTGAGGATGGTTACAGAGACGACATTAAGCATTGTGATGAAATGTTAGACATTCCAAACACAAGGAAAAGGGTTAGTATATGTGAATTCCTTTGTTATAAGCTAATGTTTAGATCGAATGAAGCATCTACATTGCTACATGCTTCAAGGTTGTTGCAAAAATTTATTGTAGATGTTTACACAATACTTGAATCTCAAAGGTTACCATGGGTAAGAACACACCAAAATGATTTGCTTGCTGACCTCTATAAAGGCCTATCAGATGCTATGATAAATGGAGAAACTAATGCGTTATCTACAAGGAAACGTATTATACTACCATCTTCATTTACAGGCGGAGCTAGGTATATGATAGGTAGCTATCAAGAAGCAATGGCTATATGTCAAACAATTGGATATCCTGATCTTTTCATTACCTTCACCTGCAACCCTGCTTGGCCTGAGGTCACCCGCCTATGCAATGAGTTAAACATTAATCCATCTTATTTCCCACAAGTGTTATCTCGGGTGTTCTACATGAAATTACACAGGTTGATGAAGGTCTTGAAGGATGATAAACTCTTCGGAAAAGTTAGAGCACGTACGTATCATTTCATTATCATGGTAGATTTCTGGTGCATAAATTATTTTTAATGTTAGCTATGTCGTAAACTATATTGCCTCATTGTTTTTTATCATGCCAAATAACTTATTCATTGATTTAAGATAATACCACGTTATATTATCTTTTCTTATTCATTCGTTTCGGTTACTACCATATTATCTCGTATTTGGTATACAATCTTTCTCTTACTTTAAACAGATATTTACACGATTGAGTTTCTAAAAAGAGGGCTACCGCATGCTCACATACTTCTTTTCTTAGACGAAACTGATAAGATATCCGATCTTGTATCCATTGACAAAATCATTTCAGCCAAAATTCCAGACAAGGCATTGGACCCTCAGCTCCATGAGTTAGTTCGCAAGTTCATGATTCATGGCCCTTGTGGATGTGACAAACCTAATGCGTGGTGCATGAAAGATAAAAGGTGTTCTAAGTACTTCCCTAAGGGTTTCAATAACATTACAACCATGGATGACGATGGATACCCTACATATAGACGTAGGGACGATGGTAAAACAATTGAGTTGAAAGGTGTGCCACTAGACAACAGGTTCGTTGTACCATATAATGCAACCCTCTTAAAGATGTTCCATGCTCACATTAGTATAGAGAAGTGCAACCAATCCATTGCAATCAAGTACTTATTCAAGTATATTAGCAAAGGTAACGACAGAGTAGTTGTTGGCCTATTTGACAATAGTAAAGATGGAAGTGGACATGGTGTATTTGATGAGGTTCAGCAATATCTAAATTGTAGATATGTCTCTGCTTGTGAGGCCTCTTGGCGGGGTTTTTGGGTTCCCTATTCATCATAGATATCCTTCAGTTGAAAGGTTGAGTTTTCACCTACCGAACCAGTAATTTATTGTTTATTCAAGTAAAGAAGACGTGTCAGCCTTATTGGACAAGCCTCAAGTGTATGAATCACAATTTCTTTCTTGGATGAAAATGAATGATCCAGATGATCTTGCAAAAACATTAACTTATCCTGAGTTCCCAAAACATTTTGTGTACCTAAAGAAATAACGTATGTGGAAGGAGAGGGAACAAGGTTTATCAGTGGGTCACAAGACTCATGTTTCACCATCGGTAGGGGAGGTCTATTACCTTCGCATTCTATTAACATATGTTCGAGGGCCAACATCATTTGATGACATAAAGACAGTTGATGGAGTTATACATGAAACCTTCAGGGATGCATGCTTTGCACGTGGTCTATTAGATGATGATGGTGAGTTCGTTTCTACAATAAGAGAGGCTTCTTTGTGAGCAAGTGGTCAAAGGTTAAGAAAGCTCTTTGTAACAATGTTGTTATGTGGGTGCTTACATAGGCCAAATGTCGTCTGGGCAACAACTTCATTTTTACTCTCTGAAGATATGCTATACATCCCAAGGAACGACCCAACACATTCAGGTATATGAAAGACAACTTTTTTCATCATAATCAATGATATATCTTCTTTTGCCAACTTATAACTATTTCCCACATTAATGTTTTTGTTCTTTTACAGAAGCAAATATAACTTCTTACCAAAAGGGACAAGCAGCATTAAGAGAGATTAATCAGCTTCTGCATTACAATGGAAAGACATTGCATGATTATAGCCCTATGCCTATTCCAGAGGACCTTTATACATTTGATGTTGCTAATCATCTCGTCATGCAAGAGCTCAACTATGATAAAGTGTCCCTCAAAGTACAATATCAGTCAATACTACAATCATTGAATTCTGAACAAAAGCAGGCTTTCTCTGGCATAATCCACTCTGTCGAGTCTAATAAGGGCGGATTCTTCTTTGTATATGGTTTTGGAGGAACTAGGAAAACTTTTCTGTGGAATGCGCTTGCATCTTTCCTCCGTGCAAAAGGAGATATTGTCCTTATTGTTGCCTCAAGTGGCATAGCAGCAACATTGTTTCCTGGGGGGAGGGCTGCACACTCACGTTTTGCTATTCCTATACAAATTACAGAGTTCTCAATTTGTTCTATTTCGCAAAATTCACTGTTATCAAACCTCCTTCAGGCAACATCACTAATCATCTGGGATGAAGCTCCCATGGTTCAACGTTTATGTGTTGAAGCGGTTCATAGAACATTGCAGGATGTTATGCACTGTAACAAACCGTTTGGTGGGAAGTGCATTGTCATGGGTAGGGATTTCAGACAGATCTTGCCGGTGATACCTGTAACATCAAAAATTTGTAGATAATTATTAATTGAGATTTTAAATGGATATTCGATTATTTAAGGTGATTTTTAAGGGATTAATTAAATTCAAGAGAAAGAATATGAATAATTAACCATTAGAGAAAGAATAGGAGATTTAAATTTTTAAATTTGAGATTTCCTATAATCTAGGAATTTTAAATATTTGAATAGTATAAAATAAAAATATTTGCATAAAGTTCAAATTCAATTGATTGTGTGAATTTCAGGAAAGTTATATGTTAATATTTAAATTTAAATTTTAGTGATTGAATAAATATATATATATGAAAATGTAAAAAAAATAAAAAATAAAATAATATATATGTATACATATTATTAGACGGGGACCACAATGGGTCCCCCTTTAATTAAAGATAAAAAAAAGATATTGAAGAGGGAGCACGTGGCTCCCTCTTTCATTTAAAAAAAAAAGATATGATACATCATATCTTATGTAAGAGCCGTGGGGCCCACGGAAAGGGGTTTTTATTTAATACCCCCAAAGCCTTACTCATTCTATTCAGCGAGAAGGAGAGAGAGAGTCGACGGTGGGAGTAATTAATCTGCTTTTCATTGCTATTTTAGTCCAAATTACATCTTTAGAGAGCATTTTGGTAAGTAAAACTACTTCTGTTTACAAAACTCTTTTCATGAAAGCTTTTCTACTCATTTAGATCTTCCTAATGAACAAATTCTTGGAGTGATTAGAGCAAAATTTTGGGTGTAGATTTAAAGTGGGTGTTGATTACTGACAATAAGTGACCATAAAATTGTTAAGATAAATTAATAGGATAATTTCATGGGTTTAGATTTATTTATTGGGTGACCTGAGATTTTAAATAATTTTTGTAAGTTAAAAGTTTTAGGGATGGTCTTGATTTCAAAGATCCAAATTTGTAACAAGAGTTTTATATTTTCAAGAAGAGTATTGAGTGATGACTAGTGATTTTTAAATCATGGAAATTTTATATATATTGGTTAATCAAGTTTTGGCATAACAAAGTCTTAAAAAACGTGGGAATTTTGGGTGTATTTTGAAAATGAGTTTTGATAACTGATTTTGGTGATTTAAGAGAGTTCATTAAAATCAAATGAATATTTCTAATACCTTAAATTGGCAATTCAAATTTTGGTTGCATAATTGGTTGTTGTAGATTTTAATCCGGGTTCGTGGAGCACCGGGATAGCTTTTGCGATAATACTTAACTACTCCATAAGGTAACCACTTCCTTGTCTCTAATTATTGTATGATGAGTCGGTAAACTCCACTACTGGTTGGTTGTAGAGCTTGGGGCTAGCATGACATACTAAATGGGTAACGGTGAACGTTTATTCTACCACTCTGTTATGTGGAAATTGTATGTTGATAAAAGTCATTATTATACATATGCGTTATTGCACTTGAGTATGTATGATTAATTGTGGTAGATGACATATTGTATTTAATAACCAGCCTGTACATGATCATTCTATTTGAAGTAACATGTATATTGTTGTTTGTTGGTATTGGCGCCTGGTATAAGTGTGGTTTCACCCCTTTCACGTGATGAGGTGCCCGAAGGCCATCGGGTTACCTTTTGGGTTTATGTCCTGGATGGACTTATCGACAGTAAAGTCTGGTTTTGTTGGCTTCTACCAGACCGTGGAGTCTGGTTTCGGTGGCTCATGGTTAGAGGATTTTGGTTCCATCATATCTTGTGATGACGGTGAAGTCTAGTTTCGATGGCTTCCGTCGGGCACAAAGTGTGTGTTACCCTCTTCTGAGGATTATTTGCATAACGTGTAAATATTTGGTGATGCATGCAAATTCTGGTTGTATCAATGTCCATATATGGTTTCAATCTTTGAGTATTGAGGAACGTGATGATACATGTAATAAAATTTTATTGTTGGATGTTCTTCTTTTGTATTTGTGATGTGTAATTATTGTTAAATACTCCACTTAATTGTATTAACATACACTTATACATGTAGACAGTATAGGAAGAATAAGTGTTATTGGTTTCTCTTCAGTTTCAGGTTCTAACTCGGAGGGTAGACGGGAAGGAAAGGAGCCAACCCAACCTCATTGATTTGAGGTTGTTGTTTTATTATTTGGGATTTCATGTATATTGCCACGTGCTATAGACTAGGCATGTATGCATGTAGCTTCCGCATTTTAATTATTATTTTGGATTACTTTATCTGTTACTAATTTTCTTGAAGACGGTCCCCTTCTGGCATTTATGCCTGAAGGCTTTATTTTTGTGTTATTTTGCTGATAGTTCTTTACTTTTATTTGGCTTCTCGTTTCCATTTTATCATGGATAAAATTCACTTTCAATTAGTAGTTTATTCCTTATAACTATGATAGACCCTTTTTCTATCATAGTTAGGTTTTATAAATAACTAAACTCTTTTGTTTAACTACGATAGCCTTTTATATTTGACATTCTTCTTTTTCTATCGTAGTTAACCTCTACTAATACCGCCAAGCTTTTAATAACTATGATAGTCTCTTTTCTATCATAGTTATGGTTTTTAAATTAACGAAAATTCTTTTCTAACTACGATAGACCTTTCGGTTTTCACAATTCTCTTTTCTATCGTAGTTAGAACCATATTAGTGTTATCTGGACGCAAATGATGGTTGTACATATTTAAAAATTTGGAGGATTTTACAATACCAAAAACGTCTAGAGCAATAATTGTTAATTCTTGCATGAATGCTTCACACTTATGGACTTTCCGCAAGATCTACCACTTGACAACCAACATGCGGCTTAACTCATCAAATGATCCAATGGTTAATGAAAAGATCAAAAAGTTCTCCAAGTGGTTGTTAGATGTTAGAGACGGAAAGATTGAAACAACTGTTGACGGTCAAAGTGAATTGGTTATACCTAATGAATTAGTGATTAACGGTGAAAGCGATCCTATCACAGCTATTACTAGATGGACGTACGATAACTTACTGTCATCATTGTCGTACAATTCATACTTCAATGATAGGGCTATCCTTACACCTACAATACAAATGGTTAATCAAATTAATGATCATATGTTTTCCATACTACCAGGTGAAGCACATGAATTTCTAAGTTGTGATACAGTCTGTAATACAAATGGTTAATCAAATTAATGATCATATGTTTTCCATACTACCAGGTGAAGCACATGAATTTCTAAGTTGTGATACAGTCTGTAAATCATCAGAATAAAGTGATAGCATAGACAATTTGTACACAACTAGTTTCTCAACACAATTTCATCTTCAGGGATGCCACCTCATAAACTTGTCCTCAAATGTGGTGCACCAATAATGTTGCTACGAAACATTGACCAAGATGCAGGACTTTGTACCGGAGCTAAGTTGAGTGTTTCAAAGGTTGGGAAGATGGTTATTGAGGCAGTCACATTAAATAGGTCAAAGCCAAATCAAAAAGTTCTAATACATACAATGGACATGAATCCCTCTGAGTCTAGATGGCCTTTCAAAATGCAAAGGAGACAATTCCCCATTACACTATCATTTGCAATGACAATAAATAAAAGTCAAAGTCAATCATTGCAAAAAGTTGGGCTATATCTTTCAAAACCTGTTTTTACTCATGGCTAACTAAAAGTTGCACTTTCTAGGGTACAGAAGATGGAAGGCCTTAAGATTGTTTTGGCAACAGATCAGCAAAAAAGAAGGGAACAAGACAGCGAACATCGTATACAAAGAGGTTTTCACGAATGTTGATATGTTTTAGTTCACCTGCTGCCATTTTTTGGGGCTACTTGGCTAACATGAAGGGAAAACCAAAAAAATTTTGCATGTTCTCTCTTAGTCATGTTCTAAACAAAGGCTTCATGTCATTTTTTTGGCTAACTGCTGCACTGTTTTCTTTTCTTTCCATTAACAAATGTTTTCCCACAAGCATATTGCTTTGCACATCATGTCAT
Organism: Mimosa bimucronata; assembly: GCA_037074515.1. Taxonomy (NCBI): domain Eukaryota; kingdom Viridiplantae; phylum Streptophyta; class Magnoliopsida; order Fabales; family Fabaceae; genus Mimosa; species Mimosa bimucronata. The sequence continues at coordinate 8,372,540 of CM073443.1, read as the reverse complement.
GAACATCAGATGAAATATTGGGCATTGTATGATTTTGGAAGTACTGAAATTTCCTGCATCTACATTCAATCCGAGAGAATGTTGCTGCTGTTTGGGCATCTTTATCGATTTGTTTATTCAATGCTGCATAATTGCTCCGTTTTTTGCATCAAAAAATGACATGAGTTATTAGTTTCTGATTTTGGACATATCAGGTCATTGCGGACCAATAGCCATCCAACTATTCCATTCTGCAATCATTCAGTGTGTTCTACGAGCCACAGAATACCATTAGCAGCACCATAATATCCAAACCATTAAGATTATCTGTTGCCTATTGCTAATTTATTACTCCAATTTTTTTTACTGACAGTTGCACTAAATAGAATTATCACCTTTCAAACATAGCTTCTTTGTCATCACCAACCTTCCCACTTATGGATCATTCATTTCATTTATAAAATTACATGTGTCATTCATCCACATTGTCTTTTCTACTTCAACTGGCCACTAGCTGATGATGTACCCTTTCTAACAAATTTCTTTATACATGGACAACTTAATATATAAGCCCCCGTGCAACGCACAGGAGGTTCAGTTCGTTGAAAAAAATATCATCATCCTCCCATTTCTTTTCTTTTTTTTATCATAAAAAGAATAAGAAAAAACTACTCTAAATTACCAGCAGAGTCAACGTAAAAAGGCGAAAAATTCAAATCTACTCCTAGTGCTTCTCGAATGAAAGTTGGAGGTACGTCATGTCTTAGAAAATCAGCAAACATAGTCTGAGCTGCTCTTGCTAAAGCATCAGCAACGCCATTTGCATCCCTGGGACAAAAGCGCACGCTAACATCCCACGTTCTTCTCTGCATGTGCCTTATCTCCTGAAGCAAATCAAAGTCTGGATGACATTCCAAATCTTCTGACTGTAGGAGATGAATTACTTCACTGCAGTCACTTTCAATAATCAAGTGCTGAATCTGTTTATCCCATGCTAATTTAAGAGCCCATAAAATCTCCCACGCAGCCACGCCTCAGCAGTCACTGTAGATCCCCTCCCTATTTGGTACTGAAGTGCCTGCAAGAAATCCCCCCTATGGTTCCTCATCATCCTCCCATTTCCCCCAACCTTAACTCATTCACTATTTTTAAAAATGAATTAAACATTTTAAGTTGTGTAATTTTTTATTTTTTTTGATTTATGCACCTAGCTCTTAGCTAATTGGACCAAGCAAACTGAAAAGAAGAAAAAGATTTCCATTTTTATTTTATAATTTTTCAACAACAAATATTATCTTGTTTTTATCTTAACCAACTTAAATAAAATATAAAACTTATCATTTATAAGTCATAAATAAACTAGATTATGCTTTTATTTCCTATTATAAACATGGTAACATGATTTAGAGTAAACAATTATCAAAGAACACGTCTAAGCAATTTCGTCTCGGAGAAGAAGCCCATAAATTTATTAAATTCCCTTAGTATCACTCATTAAATAAGAAAATAAATAACATGATTAATAATAAAAAAGGGTAAATATCAAAAAAGGGAAAATATATATATAAAAAACTCAATAACAAAAAAACCTTCAAATGGCCACATACAAATCTAAAATCTCACTTTAACCCTTGGAGGGTGGAGTGAAATTAAATTGGTTAGTTAAAAGACCAAAATGATATAGTGCAGGTCTCCAACAAGAATGAGAGTATTTTGAAGTCCAGAAAATAACAGAAATGTGTGTATTTTCAAGTCTCAAATATTAGATGAGACCCTCATACTTGCAAGCATCATAAAGGTCATTTTGATCTTTTAACTGAAAAATTTGATTTCAATTTGCCCTACAAGGGTTAAAGTGAGATTTCATATTTATATGGAGGAGATTTGAAATATTTTTCCCCCTACTAATGAGGGGGTTTATCAATATTGTCCCAATAATCTAGCTCTGCATCTAACTTTTATACCAAATGAAAATTGAGTGGTAGCGTGCAATTAAATGGTAATGTTGCATAATGTCTGAAAGAGTCTCCTTAGAGGATATGACTTTCTGGAAAGTGGAACCTGAAATTTCATCCCTTAAACATGAGTTGGAATTTCTGTATGATTGTGAGATGAGTTTCTGGTGTCAAAGGGCAAAAGTTAATTGGCATATATCGGGAGAAAGGAACACTAAATTTTTCCACTCTTTTGTTAATCGTAGAAGGGCAAGAAATAATATTACAAAGTTGAAAAATGGACAAGTAGATTGGACTTCAGACCCGAGTGAAATCTCTGGATTAGCATATGCTTATTTCTCATATATATTTAATGGTCAGGACTTGCTTTCATTCTCAGAACTTCTGGTTCAAATGTCCTCAATTGAAATTCCTGCATTAAATCAAGAGTACATTGAATTTCTAATGGTACCTATTACAATTCAAGAAGTCCAACAAGCAGTATTTGATCTACCTAAGACTAGTGCTCCTGGACCTGATGGTTACCATGCGGAATTCTTTCAAAGACATTGGGAATTGGTGAAAACAGATATTTTGGAAATGGTTCTTTGTTTTTGGAATTCTGAATTCTTATTGAAGTCACTTAATAGGACAAACATTACTTTAATCCCCAAATCAGAACATCCTCAAAGTTTTAGGGATTTCAGACCAATCAGTCTGAGTAATGTTGCATACAAAATTATTTCAAAAGTCCTATGCAACAGGTTGAAGCCTGTCTTGTCCAAGTTGATTGCTCCCCATCAGAGGGCTTTTCTTAAAGGTCGCTTAATAACTGACAACATTACGCTTGCTTCTGATTGTATGCATCAGATCCGTTCTTCAGGTAAAAGAAGGAAAAAACTAGCGGCCTTGAAAATAGACTTTTCAAAGGCATTTGATCAACTGTCATGGCAATTCATTGTAGCTTGTCTTCATAGAATGAATTTTCCAGTCAAATGGTTAAGTATGATCTATCAATGCATATCTACAGTGGAATACTATGTGCAATTAAATGGTCAAGTAATTTTCTCTTTGAATCCAAGCTGTGGTATTAGACAGGGTGACCCGTTATCTCCATACTTATACATTATCACCTCTAATAGTTTGTCATGCTTGATTCATAAAGAAGAACTTCTTGGGCGATGGCAGGGCATAAAGATATGTAAGGAAGCGGCTCCAATCTCCCACCTGCTATATGCCGATGATTCTTTAATCTTTTTAGAAGGTAAGCAGGAGAATTTTGAGATTGCAAAACAGACCATTGATCTCTTCTGTCAATGGTCCGGTCAAAAGATTAATAGAGGAAAATCAACTTTGGTTTTCAGTCCTAGTACTACACATGAGGAAAGAACAAGATTAGCTGGACTTTTCCAAATTGGCTTCTCTACAAAATTGGGTAAGTATCTAGGGACATGGATAGATCCGGGGAAAAGGAAGAAAGAAATTTACGATCAAGTAGTCAATGCCATTAACAGAAGAACTGCTTCTTGGAAGTCTAGACTACTTTCTCAGGCATTAAGAATAACTTTGATTAAATCTGTATTGTCTACTGCAAATATTTATCTTCTATCATGTGTCAAGCTCCCAGACTATATATGTAACAGAATTGATAGTAGATGTGTGGATTTCTTTTGGGGAAGCACAGATGATACAAAAAAGAATCACCTTTTAAGAAAGGATCATCTATTTAAACCCTCTTCTTCTGAGGGTTTAGGACTGAGACCTACGGAATCAATCAATAAATCTTTGCTCGCCAAGCAGTTGTGGCGAATTATTTCTGCCCCTTCAGAGTCTCTAGTCGGAGCTACCTTAAAAGTCAAATATATTAACATGTCAAAGGAGGATTTTATCAAGATCCCTTACAATTCTTCTTGGACTTGGAAAGGTATTTTAAGTAGCCGGGATCTTATTTCACAGAATTTGCAATGGAGGGTAGGTAATGGCCTTTCTATTCTAATCAACCACCCCCTATGGTGGCCAATGCAATCATGATCAATTTCCCATGACTCATGTCAAAGGGTTAGTGATCTAATCATGCATTCTAACATCTCATGGAATCCAGCTCAATAGAACTCATCACTAATCAGGTCATTATACTCTTCAAAAATTGCAAATCATATTCTGGCTTTACCGATTTCTCTCACAGGTAGTCATGATGCCATTGTGTGGAAGGGATCATCGAATGGCTGTTATACAGTCAAGCAGGGTTTTAATCTTCTAGCAAGGAATGATAATGTTTCAAATCCTTTCTGGAAAATCATCTGGTCTATAAATTTGCCTCCCAAGAATCTGTTATTCATATGGAAACTGATCCATCAAGCAATCCCATATGGGGATGTTTTACAACACCATCATTTACAGGTCACAAATCTTTGTCCATTTGGATGTGACACTGTGGAATCTCTTGAGCATCTTTTCTTTTTATGCATGCTTGCTAGGGCTGCATGGTTTAGTATTCTCTCTATCAAACCTGAATGGAATAATTTTCATTCCTTTAGAGATTGGCTCATGACCTCCTTTATCACTCTTTATAATGATGGTCTAGTAGACACTATGGAAAGAATCATCATTCTGATAAACCATTTGTGGATGCTTAGAAATACTAATGTGCATAGGGGGTCTCATACCTGTCTGGCTACTATAATGAAACAAGTTCATCATGCCATCTCTTTTAACCATGTCTTTTTGAACAATAAAAGTTCCGACTTGGTTTCTTCTTCAGCTTCAATTGCATCTATTTCCCTCAGCCTTTCTACAGGGTTAAATGATTGGAGCATCATCTAATGCAAATTTAAGGACCAATCAGGAATAGGCTGCAAAATGGCACTTCTTTCAGGTGCCCATATGATCCAAGTATTCTTATGGAAAAAGGATCAGAGCAAAGCATCATGTTTTCAGTTGAGATGTTTAAGAGCAAGTCTTCAGTGGCTACATTCTAGTAACTTAGACATCTCTCAGATATCTTTATCTATTTGCTCTTCATGCTCGATGTTCAACCTTCTACAAGGGGCTACAAATGACATCATAGTTATGGACATTCAAATGATGTTGCAGTCATTTAAAGACATTCGAGTATCTGTAATTGGAAGGAGCAAATTGTCATTGTTCCTTCATAATAGTTTCCTTTCAGCTTTTCCTTTTTGTACTTTAATTTAGTTACCTGTGAACATTTTAACTTTTTAATGATAATTGTCTTTTATAAAACAAATGGTAATAATTGAAAAGTAAAATGCAAAACAACATCTAATTAGACGTTTTTTTTTTGACCTTTCTAATTAGACGTTTGACCAGAGTATATTCCTATAATATATATCATTATATCTAAAATTAAAGCGAACAATAATTTATACAAGCATCACCGATTGCCTTTCAGGCTTTTAGCCTATAAGCCCGTCTTTTACTAACATACCCTTAGGGTGCGTTTGGTTTGAGGGGAGGGGAGGGGTGGGAAAATTTTTTTGAATTGAATTTAAGAAAATTAATGATGTGGGGTTAAAATTTTATAATCATTTTCTCGTATTCTTTTATCTTATATCTAATATTTGTTTAATAATTACAACCCCACTTCTTCAATTTTTTTTAATTCAGCTCACAAAAATTTTCTCTTCCCTCCCCTCCCCTCTAAATCCCTCATTCCAAACAGGCCTTTAATCTTCTGGATATCTTGCGGGCCCAGAGGAAAGAAGCTCTCACATTTCGATTTTAACGCCCGTCAAAAATTTTCACCGCCGACAGCCATTCTTCGACGCCGCCAGGTATTTCCTCTTCTCTCTGAGTTCATTCATTCACATTCTGCCATTTTTTCCTCTCTCATGCTTCTTTCTACTACATTCGCCAGTGACATTTTCTTCATCTACTACACATGTTACGTTCTTGGACTAATGGATTTCGAAACCCTAACCTAAATTCCACACAATTTGCCATTATTAATATTCTGCATTTTTTCTCTCATTTGTCTTAAAAAATTATAAGTTCTTGAATGGCCTGAGCTCAGCCTAGTTGAACTTATGTACAAGCTTCCATCAAATCTTGAATCTTGATTGAAATCTTGACTGGAATACAACTCTCTTTAGTTCATTCATTCATTCATTCACATGTTACTAATATTTTGCATTTTTTCTCTCATTTGTCTTTAAACTACATTCGCCAGTAAGATTTACCTACCTTTTTCACGTACTACACATGTTAAGTTCTTGAATTAATGGATTGCGAAACCCTAGCCCAAATTCCGTACAATTTTCCGTTTCCAATGTCCTGAACTCAGCTGAGTTGGACTTGCCCAACTGTTTCAATGAAATATTGATCGAACTCTTGACTGGAATTCGACAATGTTTGAGACCTCTTCTACTGCACATTTGTGTCGAAAGAACAAAGGGAAAATGTCAATAAATAAAGTAACAATCTTATCTATATTGTTGGACAAGAAAGAGAAATTTACTCCCTTATCCTTGTTATAAAATACCAATTACTAATTCTCATAAAACAAGGAATCAATGGTAGTTAGGTCATTAAATTTAGGTCAAATTAGCCACTTTTTCCAACTCCACCCTCATTAAATAATATGAATTCACATTTTCAACTCTGAACATTCATTAATGAGAATAAAGTGCAAAAAAGCAATTAATGTGATGATTGATGCCTTATATTTGGGATTAAAAAATTTTTAGTTGAGTCCTTTATAACAAGGACAAGACCAGAAGGAGATACATGTTGGTTTAACAGTTAATATCTCAACAGTTTTCGTGCAGGCCCAGACCAGCACACAGAAGCTCACAAATGTCAGAGAAATCAGAGAAGGAAGCTGAGTTTGCTAAGAAATCAGAGAAGGATGTTAAGCGGGTAAGTGATTGTGCAGAACAAAACAATAAGGGAAAAGAACAAAAACAAACAAGAAAAGAAATAAACAGAATAAAAAAACAAGGGAATTGAAGGAAGGATCAATGGCGAATTCTGAAATTTGTCCACAAACTGTGTCACTGCCATGAAAATTTTCTATTGTCTCTGTTTTGCAGGCTACAGATGTGGATGAGCAGCATGTTCTTGGCACCACTCCAGATGAGTTAGTACATTTTTCCATATCTCTGTACCAGTAATATTTCCTATCTTTGAGAGACATGGCAATTTTTAAAGGCGACTTCGATGTGCTTTTGTTGCAGTTACTCTTCCGCTGCACCTGATAAAAAGAGTCCTCTTGAAGAAATAACAGAGGAAATAAAGGCTCGAAAGAGATTTGTTGAAGCAAAACTAAAAGCAATTGAGGCTAAAAAGAGGAGTCATAAAAAAGAACTAGAAGAAACTGAGGCTAAGAAGAAGAGTTTTGCAGAAGAAGGGAAGCTACTGGACAAAAGAGTCAAGATATTAGAAGGAGCAAAAACAGATTTTGAAGAAAAACTGAAGATTACGGAAGAATGGATATGTGAATGCTTCCAAAAAAAGAGCTGCATTGCTGACAAAGAAAAAGAACTGGAAGAAGAAATAGGAAGGATTAAAATTGAGCTGGAGAAGCTCAATTGTCATAGCTGAATAGGTTTTATTGTGTAATCCATGATGATACAGTCTGCTTTCACGCACTGATTTCTCACAATACTACTCTCAAAATTGGAACTTGAAAGTTCAGAATCACCCCCACCCCCAAAAATGATTACTTTTCACAATTGAATTAGGGCTCTTGGGTTTCGTGATGGGGCAAAGGAGGAGAAATTGCAAAGTAGGTTTTTCAAGTGAAAACAAAATTAAAATGATGATCATATATACTGTATTGCAAAAGGATAGGATGTGATGAGAAAACATGAAGGAAGATGGGTAGATCAGATTGTTCAGATGCAGAAGATGATTTTTGTAGATACGGGGTAGAAACAGGGGAAACAGAGTAAGTAGAATGGGATGATGTGCCAGTGCTACAAATTGAGGTTGTGAAATTGAAGGATGAGGTGCAGATCTGGAGAGTTGAGCCGTCTGAAGAGGCTTGAAGAAGAGACAGAGCACCAGAAGGAAGGAGGGATTGGAAGATGAATCAGATGATGCCATTGTTGGAACTTGGATGAGGATTCGGTGGCTAGGAAGGAGAAGGAAGGAAATTCCAAGGAATGCCCCCATGAATTCCATAATCTTACAATGGTTCCTCGAATAGCCAAAAGGAAGCATGGGGAAATGATATAGGAATAAAGAATTTCAAATTGTTGGTGCTTTTACAAAGGTGGACATCAAAATCCATGTGCAGCCTAGAATTAACTTTGCTGAATTGGCAAACTTTGGTTTGGAAAATAAATTTGAGCTCTCTAACACATATTGAACAGTATACTCATCTGGTCCTATTTATAAGACATTTCTAGTATGTTTCACACAAACCAAGGAAAACCTTAAATATCATTAACTCTATTAAAATCTAACAATTTTTTAATTTTACCTCTATTTAATATCCACTACATCATATGAAAACACAGTCAATTTACAATAAATAAAGGGAAAAACTGTACATTCATTGGAAACATTTAATGAATTGACTTATAAATAGGACAAAATAAAATATTCTCTCTCTTCCCTATAAATAGGACCAGAGGAGTAATAAATATTTCATTAGGTACACAAAATGTCAAGGTTAGGAAGCGAGAACTAACTTTGGCCATTTATAATGTCTCTCTTAAAATTGATGTCCTAAAGTTTGGTTTGATTGCTACGAGGGAGAAAGTAGAGAACTTGTTTGTAAACTTGTTGGTGAATCTATAAATAGAGGAAGAGGATGGTGAGGGTAATTAATTAATTAGCTTAGGTTCAATGAAATTATTTAATGTTCTTCAGTACTATTAATCTAATTAATTGTATATGAACTGAGTTGAATGCATTTTTTCCTTCTTGACCAAGGTTGAATTTAATGTTCTTCAATTTATTACTCTCTTCCTTTCTTGTTTTTTTAAGGCTAAATTCCAGAAAACCCTCTTAAACTTTGAGGTAGTTATATATAACTACCTCGAAATTTCAAAGTTTAAATTTAGCCTCCCTAAATTTTTATTTTTTATTTTTGCTATGGACCCCTGCCGCTAACTTTCCTTTATCTTTTGACGGAAATTGCCATGTTACACTCACATAAGACACCCCATCATATCCTATGTGACATCTATTTAAGTTTATATTTGCATAAACTCCCCTAAACTTTAGTCTAATATATTGCCTATAACCTCCCTGATATTTTAAAATTTAAATTTTACCTCCTTTAATTTTTTTTAATATTAGGCCCTTCCATTAATTTTTTTAGTAATGTCCATCAAAGCAGGCACTTTACTTTTAGCATTTTCTTCTAATATCAAGGTAAATTTTTACAATCTTTCTAACATTTTTGCTAGTGTTTTGTTATCATTGCAGCCATTTCAATATTATGTTTACATTTAACTAACCATATTTTTCTTATATTGGAAATTTATATTTTTGTTGAATTAGAGGTGGAGCTTTTATTTTTCTTATATTGTTAGTTTAAACTTTCAAATATTATTATTCTATGTTTCTCCATGAAAAAAAAATGCTATTTTAATCGATAAATAATAAATATATATATAGCAAAAATGACAAGACAATTTCAAAAATATTATCTTAACTGCATCAGAAAATGTTGGAAGCAGTAGCAGCAGTAGTGGTGGTGGTAGTTGTGGTGGTGGTGGTCGTCGCAGTAGCAGTAGCAGCAGCAGTAGTGGTGGGGGTAGTGGTGGTGGTGGTGGTAGTGCTAGTGGTAGTAGTGGTGGTGGTGGTGTGGTGGTGGTGGTTAATGGAGGGGCCTAGTATTAAAAAAATAAAACTTCAAGGAGATAATTTAAAATGTCAAGGAGGTTATATGCAATTAGACTAAGGTTTAGAGGAGTTCTATACAAATATAACCTTAAAAGTATGCCACATATATATGTTGATGTGTCTTATGTAAGTATGACGTGGCAATTTCCTGTTAAGCGATAACGACAAGTTAACGGCAATGGGATAAATAATAAAAAGATAAAAGTTCAGGGAGGTTAGAAAGATTACATAATATTGAAATGTCTGCAATGATAACAGAACACTAGCAAAAATGTTAGAAAGATTGTAAAAATTTACCTTAATATTAGAAGAAAATGCTAAAAGTAAAGTGATTGCTTTGATGGACATTACTAAAAACATTAATGGAAGGGCCTAATATTAAAACAATAAAAATTAAAGGAGGTAAAATTTAAATTTTAAAATGTCATAGAGGTTATATGCAATTAGAATAAAGTTCAGGGGAGTTTATGCAAATGTAAACTTAAATAGATGCCACATAGGATATGATCAGATGTCTTATGTGAGTGTGATATGGCAATTTCTGTTATGAGATAAAGACAAGTTAACGGCAGGTGTCCATAACAAAAAATAAATAAATAAAAGTTCAGGAGGTTTTCTGGAATTTAGCCTTTTGAAAACAAAAATTTTTGGAATTAATTTATTAAATGTCATGTAAAATTTTATGTTGGATTAAATGATGTGATCTTTTTGAATATACGAATTAAAGAACCTATAAATGAAATGGTCTTCTAGGTTCATACAAGAGTGTCTCGGTTTGTAAACACAGTGTCTTCTACTCTTCTTCTCTTCTAGGGAAAAAATTTGATCATAACTTCAACCAGAAAGTTGTTAACTACTTTGATCCTTTTTATAAGGTAAGAATTCATGGATTGGTGTGGTTAATTTTATAAGACTTAGTTTCAAATTTTTCAGAAATTTGAATATTAACTTTATTTTTATCAAATTTACCCATAATTCATTTTTTTTTCTCGCTATCATTTTCTCGTACATTCGTTTTTATCTTTTCTCTTACTGAGTCTCTTTCACACTGTCACTTACTCAATGTTACTATAAATATAAATTAAGGGATGCTTAAAAATTAGGTATATTTCTTATACATTTATTAGTTTAAATTAATTTTAAAATATTTCATAAGTCACAACATTCAATTATTTTGATTTTATAAAAATGACCGCAAAAATACCATTTTCTAGTTGCACCCTAATTTATCTGTGGCACACATACGATGTGAAACATATTTGAAAAGGAGAAAGTTGAAAAAAAAATATTTCAATTTAATTTTATATTTAACGAATCATATATTCTTCAAAAGATTTTGATGAAATGATTCAATTAAAGTGACTTATATGATTTAATTAAAGTGCCTTATATATAAATTGTAGGGAAACTAATTTGAAGGTCCTCATAAAGCTAGTTTTCATGAATTTTGAATCAGCTCTACTAGAGGCAAAAAAAAAAAAAAAAAGAAGTGATATTGACACTTTGGCCATATTCGGTATGTGGGGACTAGGAGCTGGGATTAGATCAAGGATCGCGTACTCTATAATTTGCACCTTGCACCTTGCACCTTGCACCTTGCACCCTGCACCCAAAGTATTAAGTGCAACCAAAGTCCTAAAATATTTTTTATAACTTGGTGTTAGATACATAAAAAAAAAAGAGAGTAAAATATTCTAACAACCTTTCTACTTTGTCTTAAGTACACAAATCTCCCCTCTATTATGAAAACATACAATTTAGTCTAAAAATTAATACCTTTAAAGAATATGTTAAAAAGATTCTAGAAGTATACTTCTTTGATTCAAAATTATATTGGTCCGAATGCTCTCTACTGATTTATCCCTATAATACTAAATCTCTCATTTATCTTTCAATAATTTCTTTAGTAATTACTAATTATCTATTTAATACTTAAAGCTAAAATATACATTTGGTCTTTATATTTGTATTAATTATTATTTTGATCCTTTAAGTTTGAAAAGTGCACTTTTAATCTTCTTTTTTTTTTTTCTGTTAGCATTATTAATTTCATTTAATGGAAAATGCTGATTTTTAGCAAATTTAAACAATGATGTTGTAGTTAAATTCTAACAAAAATATGTTAAATCTTTATTATATTCTTTAGAATAATCATTCTTATACATTAAAATTTAGACATTTTTTATCAATATTTAATAATAGGATTATTCTTTAAATTGCTAAGTCAACATTTTTAATTAAATGAAACTATCGACGACAAAAAAAGAAGAAGACTAAATGTAAACTTTCCAAACTTAAATGATCAAAATGGTACTTGATATAAACATAATGAACTAAATATATATTTTATCCTAAATTCTACTTAATTTAAACACGGTTTCAGTATATTTTGAATGAAAAATATTAACAATATGATCAAAACAATATGCTTTGATGAACATTGGTTTTATAAAATTTACTTACAACTTATGAATTATAAAACAGAAATTTTAATCTCCTATTTTCTAATTTTCCTTGACTTCTAGTCAAGCAAATAACTAGAACATAGAGTATAATTTATTAACTTCTGTGTCCGATTTCGAATCCAATATTATTTGTGTAAATATTTTGACTATATTGCAGAGCTTATAAACTGAAAATAGACGCTCCACAACTTTTGTTTTGGGTAGCTGCATATGAAGTATGTTCCTGATATATTTCATAAGATGAAGTGTTGATTCCCCAGTCCCTACCTAGATGATCCATTGCTTCTTTTCATTAATGCTTGCACCACCTTTCTTTTTAATATCGACAATTAATAAATGTAAATTTGAGAGAAAAAGTGAATAAGTTTGTTATATTTTGGTTTAAACATACTTTTGGCCCTTATAATTTACTTTAATTTGGGTTTTGGTCCCTATAATTTGAAACAGGTAGTTTTGGTCTCTCAAGTTTGTTCTTTTTAAAATAATTAGTCCTTCTAATTTAAAAATGACCTAAATTCGATTTTACCAGAGTTAATTGTACTGATGTGCCATTAACTCTATTAGTTTTACTTACATGGCTTGGTGACGGGATAATATGAGATGGAATAAATAATAATATGTGCTATTGGTGATGTGGATATATGATTTAAAAATTAAAAAAAAAATCAGCCCCTCTTAAATCACAATTCACGATTGTGTAGAGGCCAAGAACACTGAAAACGAAACGGCAAGGGCTACGTCAAAGCGGACCCACCTTACCTTGTTGGAAGTCATCAGTTCGATCACCGGAAAAGGCAGGCGAAGGTTCCAACAGGATCCGGCGGCTGCTATATCAACTAACTGGGTTAGTGTATTTTGCATTTGTTTAACTCTATTCAAGGTGATGCTCTCTCTTATTCTTCTCCATCGCTCTGATATGGAGTATAAAAGAAGAGTTGTTCTTCTTCTTCATCATCTTGAAATCCCTCTATTTCTCTTGTTTATTCTCATTAAGGAGTTGGGGTTGAATGTTTCTTAAACTTAGGAGGGTGATACCCATTATGGTTATTATGATTGTATTGCTTTGTTTACTTTTTAATGGAAGTTTTTATTCGATGCTTTATTTTTCTTATGATGCTCTGTTTTTTCTTATGATTGTTGCTTTATTTTTCTTATGATTGTTGCTTATAAACTCAGGATGGTTATTATGATTTTTGCTTTATTTTTCTTATGATGCTTCTACTGCAATAACAGACCCGATATGCAAATCAATCATCAATATATCTAATAATACTCTTCCACCACTCACCACTTTGAAATCTGTGCCTCTCGTACATATTACTGTTCCTAAGAAAAATAGACAGATTTCCATTTAATCTGTGCCTTCTCCCTCCGACCTCCCCACCGCCGTGTCTCTTTTGGTGGTTGTTACGACGGGTCTCAATGCGAAGCCAACCGTACTTGTGGAGGAGATGCTCGGTAAAGCTAGGTTTAATCTGAACCCTAAGGAGCTCCGAACCAACTTGTCAGGTGTTCGAAACTTTGGGAGAAAGGCTTAAGGTGGTTGGGAGGTCTGTTCTTGGGATCGATAATGTGAATCTGGCTGCGGCTACAGAGCATGTGTGTTTGGTGGCTAACACAACGACTGCTAACATGGTTGCATCACTTTCATTTACCTCTCTTGATTACCCTCAAGTTATGCTTAATAGTACTTTACGTTCATCTTTTAAAATTTTATGTGTTATTTGTTGGCTTTCCTTTAGTTGTGAGAGAAGGAAATGGAGTGTGACACTAGAAACATATATCAGGACGTTTTTCCAAGACTCGTACTGCCATACAGTAAGTTAAATCAAATAGTATCATGATGTTATTCTCAGCCAAAACTTCAGTATCTTGGTCCACCTGCCAAACTTATTTTGCTGTATTATTGGATGTAGAACTTTGGATAAAACAATTTCAACCTTAGAGATGGTATTAGATGCCGCAAGATCAGCTCAAGAGTCTATGAGAATTGGTGCTCCTGTATCAGAAGATGTTAAGAGAGCTGAATCTGAATCATGTGGTAAGAGAAGGGGTACCTAATTGTCATAGGAATAAATACTGCCTTTACCAGTCGAAAAAGAACAGACTCAGTTCATACGATAACTACATGATTAGACCTACTTGGTAAACGTTCCTGGAAGATCATCAACCTAATGTTCTGCCTTATTTTCATGGATGTACTTACTCTGTTCTTGAAAGGTCTTAAAGGCAAAATGCCTGAGCAGCGAGCAAATGCAGTTGTCGTTTGAGAAGGGATGGTGACACTTTGGGTGATGATATGAGAATCCAGATATAGCCCATGCCACTATAGACTGAACCTTAATGTCACCTTCTTTGAGGATTTTCGCAAACACTGTGCAAGCCCCTGCATTCACAATGTGTTGCACACTTTCTTCGTCTTTCCCAAGTAACCCAATCGCTTCCGCCGCTTCTTCTTGACCCTTTAAGTCCCCTTCCTCCAACAACTTCAACAGCGCCTCAACACCACCCTCCTCAATGACCAACTTGTGGTGCCTAAACTTAAAAAAGGCATTATTTTAGTACAACTTCAAATGTAAGATTTTGACATGATTGGTGATAATAAATTAAAAAAAATACTCAGGTCAAGTTCTTCATTCCCATTTAAGCAAGTTCTCCAATAACATGTGGTCATGTGTTTTATTTTTAAAATAGGACAAAATTTATATCCGATGCATTATATCTTGCTAATTCAGTTCATTCGTAAGAATATGACATCCACATCATTTAACACTACCTTTAGTTAAGGTCGTTATTCTCTCTATCTCCGTTAACTATTTCTCCAACCAAAGAGAAAATACAGTGGCCTGAACTTTACGAACCCCCCCTTTTTTTTTTAAAACCCATATGAACATTCTATATGGAAATATGACCCATATGAACATTATGGCAATATGTTGTTGTAGTCCAAAAATTATGTATCAGGGTGATGAGCATGAACGAACAATCACTTATCATTTTTCTAATAACCATGAAAATTAGAATAACTGCGTGATGATGTAAGTATAATCATAAATATTGATAATGATGAAATTGAAAGGTCTAAAGCGTTACTCATTAGAGAGAGGTAAGAATATGTATACCATCTAAGATATAATCTGGGTTGTCTAGTTTGACCTTTTAGCCCTCTACCAACATGTCTCTTTTTAATGAATACGGAAACCAGTTTCGGTTGATCGGATGCATGGGAGGGTACCTGTAATTGTCTAGACTCAGCGAGACCAAGAAAATCACGGCATCTAAGCGTAGTTCCATGGAAAATCCCTTGAGCAACATAGCTATGTTTTCCCATATTAAACACAAGATGGGCTCCTCCATGAGAATTGGAGGAGCACACACAACGAATTTGTCAGCGAAGAGCGATATGCTGAGGAGCCATTGTAAATTGACGAAGGAATCCTCGAGCTGCTTCGACATTTCGAAAAAATCTGTGGCTTTGATGGTCGTGGTGAAAAAGAGTCGATTCATGAGTTTGTTCCTATGACATTTGTCTATCAGTCGTAATGCCTTCTTAAGGACTTGTTCGGTTTTGTTGATGATGCACGGTATTGGCCGCTCGTAGAGCTCATCATAGGTCCTTGCCACTTGCCGGAGTAAGTTGGCAAGTTCCTTTGTTTTGGCCTTTAGCTTTAAACATTCAATCTTGAACATCTTGACTTCTTCGACCAGCTCAATCAACCCATCGGCCAGCTCTATCGACCGATATATGGCTATGCACGATTCCTTCACAGCCATTTTCTCAAATTCACCTCCTTTCAATGTGGAACAAGAATGAATCAAAATGACACACGGTTTTGGTCGATATGAAACTAGAAAAATGAAATTGAGATCAATTATAATTTCTTTGGAGTTTGGTGATACCTGTACATGTTATCATCGATTGAGATCAAAATGACACACGGTTTTGGTGGATATGAAACAAGAAAAATGAAATTAAGATCATTTGGAATTTCTTTGTAGTTTGGTGATACGTCTACATGTTATCATCAATCGACCTTCTTTTCTTTCAAAAAAAAAAAAAAATCAACCTTCTTTTATAAATACGGTAAAGACATTGTTAGTAATATCCTAATTTTGTAATCAGCGTCTTGATTCTCTAAGTATAGAGACCACGCAATCAACTATGATCACTCCATTAATCTCGCTAATTTCCTTCCAAAACTCGTTCAAAGTTGTGTCTTATATTTAGGAAATTAAAATATTGAAAAGTACTAGTATATTCAACTTTTCCTCTTTCTAGATAAAGAGATTAGTTAGATTTATAATTTACACTTTTTATGATATGCTCCCCATTAGTTCCAATAGTTGTAGGTGGTGTGTTTTAAGGTTTAATTAATATATATTTAGGTTTAGATTTGGATTTGATCCATATAATCATATATATTCTCAATATTCAAGCCGTAATGTATTTTATCATATTTTATTTTTTTCTATTTTCTTTCCTTGATCAAATAGATTCCTAAGTTTTAGTTATTTGATCAAGAATCAATTGAATGTCCCCAAAAAATAGGAGATGAACGTCTCCTCTTCCCTTCTTTTCGCTCCTTTTTCTTCTTAATAACCATTAGATCTTCTTTCAATGGTTCTGATTTGGTTTTATACAAAACATCTTTTAATTGATTTTGTCAAATGAAGTGTTAAATTATTTATTTGATTTTGTCAAATGAAGTGTTAAATTATTTATGTCACCAAATATGGACCATTAAAAGTACATCTAATAGTTATTAAAAGAGAAGAAGATGAAAGAGGATCTAAAGGAAGAAGAAGCATCCCAAAAAAAAAAAAAAATTAAATGTGGGAGAAGTAAAAATAAATTTAACAGAAATAATATTCAAACATTAACATTGCTCTATGTCGCGTAATTTAGTTAAGCCATGTGTATAGGCCAGCTAATTTTTAAAACTCGTGTGTAAAAAATAGGCAAATTAGACTGATGCGTTGTGTTGCATGGAATATGGATAAGATGAAATCAAATTTGAAATTAGACTTGCACGGATAAAATTGTATCCGAAACCTTCGTAACAATTTTTTATGTCAAATTAACCTTCATGTCCATTTTTAAATTTCAAACTGTATCATTTTTAATCTTCAGGTTTTTTTCGGATTTGAAATAGTCTTTACTCTTCTTTTTTCACTCCAATGAAACTCCAAAAACCTAATTTTATCTTGAAGATAAATTAGAGGAGGCTATTCTGAGTTTTCAAGTTCAAATTGCGTGTAAGAAAAAAAAAAGATACAAATACAGATACACTTTATTAATACGAGTTTTTGTATTAGATTGTACGTTTTGAAATTATATGAGCGACTTATGTAATTAAAGCAAAACTGAAGAGAGGTAGGGTACTTTTCTCTTGATTTTATTGTTCAAGAAATGAGCTCTTAATTGAGAGTAAACACAAGCCTTATTATTTTTCAACCCTATCAAATTAAAAGTTATAGAGGACTAATTTTCACTTAGATCGATTGAGTAGATTGGTATTGAAATAGTCATAAGAGGGACGTTGCCTTAAAATGGATGAGCTTATGACTTTTCCAACGAAAATTATTTTGTTGGAGTAATTTGTTTAATCATAACAATATAAGAAAGTCTTAGGTGAATCAAGTCGGTCTTGTCATTTGTAGTCTGTGTTAGATATTTTATACATTATTATTTATCACACACACACACATATATATATTATAGGGTTAAAGATCATGGATGCCCTGGAAGTATCAGGGGTGGATCATGGACGCCCTGAAAGTTTTTTTAGGCCCAATGTTGCCCCGGAACTGTGAAAAAAGGATCAATGTGCACCTATATTCACGGAGCCCCTAACCACTGTTGTACACGTAGGCATAGTATCCACATAGACGTCAATTCACTGGACATTTTGTGTTGTCCAAAAAAATTGTTGGCTTCTGTAACAGGCAGGAATGCACAAAAGGGGGGGTGAATTGTGCTACTTTTTGAAATCTAATCCTGAAGATAAACAATACAGTTTATACTGGTTCAGCCTAAACTTGGCCTACGTCCAGTTCTCCAACCTGCAGTTGGGTTCCACTAAATCCTCAAGATTAAATCAGGCTCTTGATAGCCTTTACAAGTGACAACAAGAACTCCTCTCTTTACTGATCACTCCCCCTTACACTTTGTAAGATTACACCCTACTCTTAAGATCCCACTATCTTAAGAGTAATCCTCACTATAAAAATGAATACAGAATAATTGTTCACTTAATTGAACAGATTGTGTTACACACTTAAGAATATGAGAGCAGAAAGTGTTGAGCGTATTAATGCAGTAGATACAGATAATCAATGTGGCAATCAATCTCTCCAACTAACTTCTTCCCAATAGCATTTATAGTTTCTCTTAGAAATATATCCGTTATAAATATGGCCGTTGAACACATCAAGAGAGTTGAGTGATCTGGTGAAGTATGGAAGATGAAATCTGCTATGCATTTACTCCATTGTACTTGCTTTTGCTTTAGCTCATCTCTCTTCTTCTATCGCTGACAGAGTAGGTAAGTTCCAACGGCTCTTTTGATCAACTTGTGTCTTAACGTAAACTTCCTTAAGTAGGTCTGAACAACTCTGTACTTGGAAGGCTAAAAATAGGCTTGACATTGATTTTGAATATTTCTCATCGCCACTCAATTACATGCCTCTGATCAATCACAGGGTCTGGTGTCTAATCGATTACCTATAGATTATAGCCTGCATCACTGAATATCAGATTAGTAATTCATGCACCTAATCGATTACAGGGAAAGCCTGATCGATTAGGCAGGTTTGATCGATTACATATAGATTACACATATTTCTCTAATCGATTGCAAACAGATTATATTCAGATTACTTAATCTTCTCTTAATCGATTACATGGCTCCAATCGATTAGGCATTTGTCTCTTAATCAATTGGACGACTCTAATCGATTGGGCTAAAATCTACTCATCGATTACAGGGGCCTCTAATCGATTAGGCGCTATGTGATCTGAACTTGATTCATCTCTAATCGATTAGGCTAGTTTCTCTCATCGATTACAGGGGCCTCTAATCGATTGGGCGCTATCTCTGATTCTTCTCTAATTGATTGGACTTAAGATATTTGACTTGTAATCTATCCCTGATCGATTGGTCAAGACTTAGGATTCTCTATCAGATTATGCCTAAGATATTTCTGATCTTTATCATAGCCCTTCCCTATGCCTAAGATATGTTTAGTTATCATCAACACTTATCATTCTAACATTCTCCCCCTTTTTGATGATGACAAAACAATGAATTTAGTAAACAAGTAAAGAGACAGAAATAAATAGGGAACTGATAATAAACATATTATAAACCATAAGTCGAATAATACAAGAGAAATATAATTGATCATATAATAAGACAACAAAAACTAGGAAGCAAATAAATATGCAGAGTGTGAGTGATGCATATGAGGATAGCTAAGGGTGATGAAAGTTTTCTGGATCAGTCAGAATCAGTGTCATCCTTCCATTTTGATGTGTCCAGATCATAGTCCCCAGATTCATTGCTAATTCCTCCAGAGTCAGTTGATGGATCTTCAAGTATCTCAGACTCAAGTTCTTTCTCCTTTATCTTAGCAGGAGCTTTCTTCTTCTTCGTGACAGCTTTCTTCTTAGGAGGAGATGGAGGAGGAAGCCAGGACAAAAGCTTATCCAATTTAGATGGACGCTTTTGTTTCTTCTTAGGAGGAGGTTTGACAGATTTTCCTTTCCCCTTAGGTGCAACTTTTCTCTTTGAAGCTGGCTGTTGGGCAGGCTTAGGCTCTTCAATTACAATGCCTTTTGTTGCCCTGGTACTCCTCCTTGGCATTGCTTTGACAGCTGGCTTAGGGGAAACTTTCTTGATTCTTTTCCCTTTATCAACAGATTGAACTTCTTGCCCCTCCTCTTCCTCATCAGATTTCAGAAAGTCTGATGTAGTTTGAATGGGATCCACCACTTTCTTCTTATCAGACTTTTTAAATTTAACTTGCTTCTGAACACCCCATCTAGGTAATACAGGCTGAGGCTCATGATGTTTCTTTCCTGAATCAACCAACTCAACCTTTGCTGCATCTCTGTCTTCCATTTCTTTTTGGCTCTGAGCCAAAGTCTGGCACAATTCTTCTACTTGCTGATGCAGCTCTTCTGCCTGATGAAGATAATGGGGCAACAAGTCAATAGCAACAGGTTTGGGCTCCCCTTCATACAGGACCATAGCCATCTCCAAGTTTTCTTCCAGAACATTTTCAGCATTTTCTGGGGGAACATTGGTGTTGGCTTCAACTTCAGAATCTGAGGCTTCTTCTACTACCACCTCTTCTTCAGTCATGCTTAACTTGATGGCCTCTGCAAGCTCATGAATTTCCTCAAGAGTCTGGCTCATGGTGACTTCCTCAGGAATTTGAGGCATCTGAGGGATTTCAGAGGCAATGGATGAGAGAATAGTGGCAGCTTCCACAGCCTTTTCTTGAATCTGACTGCTTTCTCCAGGAGTTGGAACACTGAATATCTTATCCCCCTTTTTGGCATCATCAAAAGAGGTAGGGGAGACTTCTAGGACAGATTTCCCTTTTCTGATATAAGTCTTGGCAATTTCAGGTTTAGGAGAAGGTGTAGGCTGAGAAGGTGGTGGTGGAGGTGGTTGGGGAGGTGCAGGATGAGAGGCAGGGGTAAGGATGTGGTCAGGAGAGGGTGGAGGGTTTGGATGATCTGAGGAACTGGAAGAAGGTTGTTTGGAGGGAGATGAAGGTTTGAATGGTGAAGGAGTGTGTTTGGAAGAGGGTTGTGTTTGGGGAATAGGAGGAGAGGGATGAGAGTGAGAGGGTGAATAGTGGATGGGAGAAACCTGATGTGCCTCATGTCCAGCAAATGGGGATAAAGGAGAGCCTGGGAGGTTGACCTGATGAGATTGCCTGAGAATGTCCTCCAGCCCAGCAAGTCTATTGTGCAAGAACTTGTGCATATTCACCACAGCATCATACCCATTGAAAATGGTCATGGTGCTTTCCTTGACAGATTTCACCACAGAGTCATTCAAAGCAGCCACTAATCTTTTGAGCAATCGATCCTCCATGGCTTGATGTTCCAGAGCCACTTCTTCCACAACTCTGGCTGAAACTCTCTTAACCAGATCATCAATAATGTTTGCAGGAAGGGAAACCCCTTGATCTGGAAGAGATGTTGAAGGATGAGGATGTGACTGTGGTACAGGGCTCATAGGAGAGGCATGTGGTGTTTCTTCTTGATCCATAGGGTATGGAACATGGCCCTAGTCAGGAATGTCTTCTGGTCCAACTTCCTCTTGAGGCTGTTCCTCTTCAATGTGAATTGTAGGATCAGGCAGAGAAGGAATCTGTCCAAAGGGACTTATCCCCATCTTCTTCAGAGTGGTCAGATCAAACTTGGGTGGTTCTTTATTCTGTTCCCCTTCGAGCCAGAAAATTTTGTTGTTGCAGAGAATGAAAGAAACAAGTTGAGCAAAGGGAATAGTGGTCTTCACTGTCTTAGTCTTGTGAAACCTCAGAAATTCCTCACAGATAACTTGTCCAGGATTGATGGGAATCTTGTTGATCAGCATAGGCAGAATAGGATTATCAATATCAAGAATCAGGGAAAAGTTTCCTGCCTTGTTGACCATACATCTGGAATAAGCATAATGAAGGATCCTATAGGCAGGAGGCAGTTGAGCAGGTGTCAAATTACCCTTGATAGGACTCGTTGGCTGATAGATCTGCTTGAGTTCCTCATCTGAAAATTTTTCCCTTATCTGTCAAGAGTTGTACTCTTCCATATTAGGCCCATCCATATGAAGCCATTGGTTCAAATTCTTCCAATCAAAAGAGAAAGCCTTGCCTCTGACTTTGGAAGATATGGTAATTCCTGTGACTTTCCCTTCTGTTTCAAGGACATGAATCTTCATGTTGGAATAGAAGGCCTTGATAACCCTCTCATTATAGTGGTTCTTGATCCCTATCCAATGCTTGTAGGGCTCCAACCATTCAGACACAGGAAAATCATTCTTCTCTAAATAGACTATATCAACAAACCCACACCTAGGTTGCAGAGATCTCCTCTGAATATCTTCTGAGGCATCCTCAATAGGACCCTGAGCAAATGATGAATCAATAGGCACTTCTGTATCCCCAGAAATGAGTTCTCTGACTCTGACTGAAGTAGGACTTTTGGTTTGGGATTTTGATGCAGAGCCACGGGTTTTGGCCATTTGTGGTGATGGATGAGAGGTTGATGGTGGTGGATTTGAGGGAGGTGATGAGGGTCTGTAGGTTAAAGCAGGATCACCTTCTGGCAAAGGAACTGTGTCTGGGATAATCTGGGCTCTGTAGTTCTTTGGTATGCGCATTTTGGGTGCCATGGATAGGGTTTATATAGAGAGGTTAAGGATATGTCTGATGATTCGAAGGGTTGTAACTGGTTTTGAGGAGTTATGTTTGATGATGATTCGAATAATGGCAACAGTTATGATGGTTACGAAGGGATTTGATGATTCAAACGTTA
Source organism: Mimosa bimucronata (assembly GCA_037074515.1). Taxonomy (NCBI): domain Eukaryota; kingdom Viridiplantae; phylum Streptophyta; class Magnoliopsida; order Fabales; family Fabaceae; genus Mimosa; species Mimosa bimucronata. The sequence goes on along the minus strand of CM073443.1, from coordinate 8,349,792 downwards.
GGGTTTAAGAGTAGATGAAGAGAGAATGCTTTAGAACGAATGAAATATGGTGCGAAATGATGCTTCAGATACATATGTCAAGTTTATATGAGAGAGAAATCACAGAAAAGCATGTAACTGTCAGAGAAAGTGTACGTTACAAAAGTTACTGTTGACGCCTAATTGATTACACGTGCTGAGTAATCGATTACAGGGTGTAGTCTCTGATCGATGAGATGCGTCTGATCGATTAGGGATTGCTGTGATCGATAGGTCCATGCTGAGTAATCGATGCCCAATCGATTACTCCTTCCTTGTGATCGATCAGACAGTTCTGATCGATTGTGTCTTTGTCCCTAATCGATCCTTCTTTCTTCTCTAATCGATGCCTAATCGATTACAGGGCATGCTCTGTAATCGATTAAGGTTGCCTGATCGATTGGACGTAGAACCTGCAAAAATTTTATTTTGACACTCCGATGCCTAAGTTAGTACTAGATCATCAAAACATGAAGTAATTCAGATGAATCTTAGAAAATTAGAGAATTCTACACAAACTTACAACTCATTGGGATTTACCATTCCCAATTCTCTTCTGATGAACATGAATTGTTCAGTTGCTAAGGGCTTAGTGAAGATATCAGCTAGTTGCAGATGTGTTGAAATAAATTCCACTCTGACATCCTTCTTCTGTACATGATCTATGATGAAATGATGCCTTACATCTATGTGCTTTGTTCTTGTGTGATGCACAGGATTTTTGGCCAAACTAATGGTGCTTGTGTTGTCACAGAGGATTGGAACTTCTGGAAATTCCATCCCCAAATCCCTTAATTGATGTTTGAGCCATAGAACTTGAGCACAACAGCTTGCAACAGCTATGTATTCAGCTTCAGTTGATGATAGACAGACACATGTCTGCTTCTTGCTTGCCCATGAGACTAAAGATCCTCCAAGATATTGACATTGACCACTGGTACTCTTTCTGTCAGTTTTATACCCAGCATGGTCTGAGTCTGAGTAAGCAATGAGATACTCCTGAGTTTCCTTTGGATACCACAACCCCAGCTCCTGAGTTCCTACCAGATATCTCAAGATTCTTTTAACACATGTGTGATGTGTTTCTTTTGGATTAGCTCGATATCTGGCACATACTCCCACACTAAATTGAATATCTGGTCTGTTGGCCGTTAGATATAGGAGAGAACCAATTAGACCTCTATATATTGATTTATTGAAGTCTTTTCCCTCTAGATCAGCATCCATTACCACTGTAGAGCTCATTGGGGTATCTTCTTCCTTGGACAAGTCCATTCCAAATTTCTTCAAGATCTCCTTTACATACTTGGATTGGGAAATAAAGATTCCATCCTTTCTTTGTTTAATCTGAAGACCTAGAAAGAAATTGAGTTCTCCCATCATGGACATCTCGAATTCTCCCTGCATAGTCTTAGAAAATTCCTCACAGAGAGATTCATCAGTATCACCAAAAATAATATCATCTACATAAATTTGTACAACAAGCATATTTTTCTTCTTATGTAAAATAAATAGAGTGGTGTCTACTTTTCCTCTTGAAAAACCCTTTTCTAATAGGAAATTACTTAGTCTTTCATACCAGGCTCTTGGTGCCTATTTAAGTCCATATAAGGCCTTTTTAAGCTTAAAGACATGATCTAGTTTAGTAGAGATTTCAAAACCAGGAGGTTGTTCAACATATACCTCCTCCATGATATAACCATTAAGAAAGGCACTCTTTACATCCATTTGATAAAGTTTAAAATTTTTGAGAGATGCAAAGGCTAATAAAAGTCTTATTGCTTCCAATCTTGCAACTGGGCCAAAAGTCTCCTCATAATCAATACCTTCTTCTTGGTTATATCCTTTAGCCACAAGTCTTGCCTTATTTCTGACAATAGACCCATATTCATCAAGTTTGTTTTTGAAAACCCATTTAGTTCCAATAATAGGATAATTTGAAGGCCTTGGAACTAAATCCCAAACTTGACTTCTTTCAAACTGATTGAGTTCATCTTGCATTGCAACTATCCAATCACAATCCTTTAAAGCTTCTTCAATGCAAGTGGGTTCAATTTCAGAAATAAATGCAGAGAAATGCATTTTATTTTGAATTTGATTTCTGGTTTCACTACTACAGAAATACCCTATAGCAGCACTTATTTGGCCCTATAGCAGCGCTTATAAGCGCTGCAATAGCCAGTGCTGCTATAGGATATTAGGCCTATAGCAGCGCTTGTTAAGCGCTGCAATAGGTCCCCTATTGCATCGTTTAAGCGCTGCAGCGCTTAAACGCTGCAATAGGTACCTAAAATTTACCTATTGCAGCGCTTAATCTATAGCAGCGCTTAATGAAGTAAGCGTTGGTATTGAATTTTTTTTTAAATATTTCATTTTAGTTTATATACCCCACCTGCATCAATGCTAAAATACCAGCAATTCTATACAGTTCCAGGCAACGAAAATACACCAATAACTCATCCAGAGAGCAATGTACAAATGAACCAACCATTCTAATTGGGAAACAGCACGCTACTAGCTATATATATACTATTATATATCTACATTTGTACTTGGTGTAAAAGAGGTAGAACATAAGTGCACCATTCCTCAATTAGCGCATTCATTTTTTCCCTCGACAATGAGGCGCAACGTGCGTCTGGGTAATACTGCACAGAGAGATAAATTTGAATGGCAATCAAATCTACTTGAAATCTAATAACAAGTTCAAATACAATTAGAGTTGGCAAAATATAAAACTTACTGTCAATGGAATGTTACATCGATCATGTGTAATGACATCCCTCATAAATTGCATCACATAGTATCCACAGTCGTTGTTATTGGGTTGGAAGAGGCACTGTAACAAAAAATACCAGATATCAAATGAGAAACATTTACTTTATGTTTGAGTAGATTGTTTAAAGAATTGAATAACTTGTAGAACCTGGACTGTGAGCCACTTATAAGCATCTTTCTGGTCAAGGGCTTTGGAATAACTCAAGTTAACGGAGGACCGAAAACTGGTCAATGCGCTGGAAACGAAACAAAGTAAATTAATTTTATTAGCTAGGGTCATAAAATGACAAATGATGCAACGGATTCAAAGAATGCTGACATTCACGTACCTAATGACGAGGCGCATCAAAGCTGTGCGACTTTCTGGTTCAGCACCATACACAGGATCCAAATAGTAAATAATGGGATTCGCTTGTGCTTGCGGATAGATGACAAGCAAAAGCCAGTGCTGCCTAAAATTTTTTAGAACGTTATGTCAGTAGATATAAATGATGCTTGGAGCTAAGAATACGATGAAACCTATAATGCATATCGACTTACCCTGTATTAACTGGAGCTAAGAATAAAGTCATGCTTGTTGCCTTTAAAGAAAAGCGCTTTTTAAGCTTCGCGGACTGCTCGTCATAGCTCACGCCTGCAATGTGTGCTATGTCATAGGGGCTTATGAATTCGAATGAGACATAATCCCTGGCAATCATGACATGTTCGTACAGGTGCCTTCAAAGAAATCATACAAACTCCCAATTAGTGTAAAACTTATGACATTAAACGAAACCCCAATGGAAACACATATATACCTGATCCATAAATTGATAGCCGCACCACCGAGCCATATTCCTTGATCAAGCACATCCATGATCTGATCCTTAAAAACAAGCTCAACCATATTTGACACCCCAAATATACGCTTGCTGAATGGAATATTGGCAGTAAATTCGGGAGATAGGGTGGCTGCAAATGCTCGCAATCGAGAACGATTTGGCATCTCGGTGCTTGTACGTTCAATAACAAGAGGCGCTTGTACTTTCTTCTTGCCCTTGGCTTTTGTTGCCTACAAACCATGTAAATAGAAAGTCTGAAATTTTATTCTAATAAAAAAAATGCTAGTTTAATTGATTAGTAAATAATCACCTGTGACGATGGATCAGTATGTGAACTCTTTTTCTTCATCACTTGACCACCGGTACCTTGGACATTAGGCCTTTGTGCTTTCTTTCCGGTAGAGCGTGTACCCTGAAAAAACAATTAAATAAAAGAGCATTCTTCCAACACAATGAATGCTAGTGTAAATGCTATTAGTCAATAAGCACCTGTGGTGTTGGCTCAATCAAACCAACGGGCCAAGCAACGAAAGCATCGATAGCATCTTGGACCCTAGTCATCTCATCAGTAGGGAACGGTATTGGTGCCGCGTTGTTGTAGGAGGATTCAATCATTACTCTCAGTGCATTTTTAGGCAACGGCGAGTTGTGCAGGGTCGTGTTGGAAGTGTTGTAGACCTTCCCTATGGAAACTACTTCACTGAAAGAGTAATCGATATACAGCCTGCAGTCTGACTCGCCCTACGAAAGAGTTGACAACATTAGCTCACAACGCATAATATAACAATGTCGCTGCAAGTTTGTAAGCAGAGAATGTATGAACTACCTGAGGAATTTGGGCCCGCGGCATCGTACAGCTCTCCCTTATGCTTGGACTGTCGACGGGAGTAGCGTTACCTTGTTGCACGAAGTTCGACGTTTGTGATGCAACATTATATCGCTGGTAAAATTCGAACATCTGCTCGTACTTCCGATGCAGTTCCTCATTCTGTCGTTGCATCTCCTCGTCCCGTCGTTGCATCTCCTCCCTCAGAGTTTGAACTTCTTCTTGTAACGCTCTTACTTCGCCTTTTGTTGCCCTATGTTGGCGGCCAAAGTAAGAAGAGGGCGTGACCCCTAGACCTGTGCCCCGAACACGGCCGAATACTCAGGGCGATCGAGCGCTCTGCTCAGGAAATCATCGGGGCCAAATTTGTTGACCTCGTCAGGGTATTCTTGTGACAACATATCCTATAACAAGAAGAAATGGTTGTTAGATATTAACTAAGCAAAGTCACCAGTTAAAAAAATATTACAAAGTCCAAGAGAATGACTTACACATCATTCACGGACTCTTCTGACCTCGTCGTGAATGATGGTACCGTCTTTTTGAGAGTGTCCCCGAAACCAGAGGCCATGCCGTGGTGGCTTTCCTACTAGGCCCTGTTCCTTAATCTGTCAAGCAAGCCAGGTGAACACATAATTAATCACGTAAACATGTATTCATAATTTTGTATTTAGAAGCGTTACGTTACTAACATACCATATCTTGCTCCAATTTAGGAAAGCTCTTTTGTCCGCCCATATACGGATATTCGCAGCTTTTAGCTGCCTGTCTATTTCTTTGACTTACTCCTCAAACTCCGGTGTCAAACGTGATTGCACAAATTCATTCCAATGTTCCTGGGTAATTGACCCTGCGAATGCCTCTGGGGGTGTTGGAACGATCTCCCCGTCTGCATCTCTCAGGAAGTACTTGGTCAAATTTGTGCGGAAACCGCGATGCATTCTGGAAGCTTTCGGCATGACATACTCCCTATGAGAATCATCAATAGGAAACATGGACTGTAACAATAGAAATTATATTAGATTTGCTAGTTACAATGTTGTCATAATAAAACTAAATTGTAAAAAGGCACCTAACCTGAATCTCTGACCAAAACTCGTTCTTGCAGCTCCCCGCGGTTCTCCAATCTGTGATAGTAATAGGCACTTTCTGCCGAACAGCGCAGCAATAAAACCAGAGAGGTCTTTCGCAGTCTCCTCGATTGGTTGGTTATTTTCATTCCATTTAAGTCTGGTCTTTTTTCCCAGAGATCTGTGCTTGAGTAGTTTACGCATAAAGGTGATGCCACAGGTAGCATCCGCCTCGACAGCCTGTCTACCCGCATCGACATCTGGCTCCACAATCGGTTGTTCTTCTTCCTCGTCGCTCAGGGGGGATCCATTTTCCTGCAAATTAAAATAATGAAACAAGACATGATTTTAGTGCAGAATAATTAAATGAAGTAGTTCACAATGTAAAACATAAATACATACAAACTTAAATCAATATGAGGGCTTTCGTCTCTTTTTCCTCTGTGTTATATTATCTAAAATTGTTTGCTTCCTCTTTTTTGTTGGATTTAGGGTTGTGTTGAGCCAAATGCCTTCTTCATGATCACTCCTTACATAAACAGGCTCATCTTCATCGTCATATCCGTCTGCATCAATCTCTTCTGCCAGTAACGTATCAAATGAAGGATCATCTTCTATCATATTCATATCATCATCACTACTGTCATCATCAACTTGTTCGGCATAATTTTTGTTCGACTGCATGACAACTGATCAATTCTTCTTAGAAGGATCGGCAATGTAAAACATTTGTGATGCTTGAGACGGTAGAATGTAAGGATCATCCTTATATGCAACTTTAGAAAGGTCGACTGATATAAACCCAAATTCATCTAACCGCCGTCCACTATGGTTGTTAACCCACTGACATCGGAACACAGGAACTCTGAACATGGTGTAATCTAACTCCCAAATGCAATCAATCACACCAAAGTATGCCATCTTCGCATATATAGGATTTGTATCTCTCGCACTGGATATATGTAATGCCTCGGCAACAAGTGTGACTCCACTATTCTGCATTGTGCTTTTTTCATCCTGGTCTTTTGTATAGAATGTGTAACCATTGATTGCATAGGCGGTGTAGGAAAATGCATGCAAACCCGGTCCTTTCGACAGCCAAAACAATCTTTCAGAAACTGATCCAGCATTAAGATCAAACTGCTGACAAATGCGAGCATTGAACGATCTAATGAATGTTTTGTTGTGCTCCCTTGTAATCAAACTCTCATTTCTATCACCGTGTATTTCCCGCAGGAGTTTTTTGTGTTCTTCAACGAATGGTTCAACCTCAGGAGTGTTGTGAAGAATATACAAGTGAGCAAGCTCCCTTTCAGCATTCGAAATGCGTATTAAGTTGAACCCACTTATTCCTTTCCCCAATAATCGCCCATCGTGACGAGATTTCGGCAAACCAACATGTGGAACACTTGATAAGTAATCGGCACACAAATCACTCGTTTCTTCAACGATGTATCGTTCAGCAATACACCCCTCTGGTCGATATCTGTTTTTGACATACCCCTTTAAAACTTTCATGAACCGCTCAATCGGGTACATCCATCTCAAATAGACTGGGCCGCACAGTTGAACCTCTTTGACCAAGTGTACAGTAAGGTGAACCATGATGTCAAAGAAGGATGGGGGGAAATACATTTCAAGTTCGCACAGGATACGAATGATCTGCCTCTGCAAATCCTGCAACCGTCCTATATCAACCACTTTACTACAAATGAGCCTGAAGAAAATACACAGTCTAGTGATCGTCCTACGCAGTTTCTTGGGTAAAATGTTACGTATGCCGACCGGTAAGAAATTTTGCATCAGGACGTGACAATCATGAGATTTCAGGTTCTTCAACTTCAACTCTTTCACAGCTACAAGGTTCTTTACATTTGAGGAGTAGCCTTCTGGAACTTTGATCCCATTCAAGAACTCACAGAATGATCTTTTCTCTTTCTTCGAAAGGGTGTATGCTACTGGAGGTAAATAAGTGCAGTATCCTCTCTCGACAGGTGCCAACTCTTGTCTTATTCCCAACTTGAGCAGATCTAACCTTGAATTGACACCATCCTTAGTCTTTCCTTGCATATTTAGCAACGTGCCAATTAGGTTATCACATATGTTCTTTTCAATGTGCATCACATCCAGAAAGTGCCTAACATATAAGGACTTCCAATACGGGAGTTCGAAGAATATGGACCTCTTCTTCCAGCCACTTGTCAACACATTTTTAGTAAAAGGCTTGCCAAAATCATTCTCCAACGTGTTCACCTTTTCAAAAACTTCATCCCCGGTCAATATCCTCGGTGGCCTACCTTCTTCTAAGCTCCCGTTAAATGCCTTCTTCCACCTCCGTCAATGATGCCTTAATGGCAGGAACCTCCGATGTCCTATGTAAACATTTTTCCTACAATGCTCCAGCCGCATCGAATGGGTATCATCTTCACATATAGGGCACGCACCATATCCTTTGATGCTGTATCCGGACAAATTGCCATACGCTGGGAAATCATTTATCGTGCCAAACAACATGGCCCTCAAATTGAAACTTTCTTCCTTACATCCATCAAAAACCGTCTCACCCGAATCCCACATATGCTTCAGGTCTTCAATCAAAGGATCCAAGTACAAGTCTATATCGTTGCCGGGCTGTCTAGGCCCGGAAATTAGCATGGAAAGCATCATAAACTTGCGTTTCATGATCAAATTTGGGGGGAGGTTGTATATCATCAGAATCACCGGCCATGTACTGTGAGTACTACTCTGAACTCCATGCGGATTGATTCAATCGGTTGCCAAAGCAAGCCATAGGTTTCTCGGTTCTTCACCGAAATCACGGTACTCGTAATCAATTTTTTTTCCATTGGGGGGCATCTGCGGGGTGCCTAAGCTTGATGTCTTTAATCCTTTCATCAGCGTGCCATGTCAAAAGTCTTGCAACATCCGTATTACTGTACATGCGCCTGAATCTTGGAATGATCGGAAAGTACCACAACACTTTAGAAGGACTCTTATCTTTCTTTCCATACCGAGACGTGCTGCATTTAGGACACTTCTCCAACGACGAATACTGGTTCCGGAATAAAATACAGTCGTTGGGGCATGCATGTATTTTCTCATATTTCATACCCGTCGACCGGAGAATTTGCTTCGCCTCGTATGTTTTCGAGGGGAGTACATTCGCTTCTGGGAGTATATCTCACAGAGCGGACAGCAATGCGATGAAACTTGCATCACTCCAACCGTATCGCGCCTTCAGGTTATACAATTTAAGCACCGCACTCAATCTTGTGTATTTGCTGCATCCCACATACAAAGGCGTCTCTGCATCGCTCTTTAGTGTCTCAAACATTTCAGGATTCTCCTCACCCACCACGTTCAACATTTCTTCAAGATCATCGCTCTCATCACACATGTCTCTATCAAGCACATTCGAATCACTACTAACATCAGGTACCCGGTCTCCGCATTCATCTTCATAGGTCTCACCGTGCTTTGTCCATCGCGTATAAGACTGATCGATTCCATGACAAATTAAATGACTTAACAAGTCAAGAGGACGAACACACTTCCCATACAAACACGACAAACAGGGGCATACAATTCTGTTAGCATTCTCTGCATGCTCTGCAGCAAATTCAATGAACTCTTTTGCTCCATCTATATATTCCCTTGAACGCCGATCACAAGACATCCATTTCCGATCCAACATGGTAACCTACTAAAGGAAAGTGGCGGTAAGATGTACATAATGATTACTCATTAGGTATCCACCCCAAGATGTTACCTTATTTTCTTAACAAAAAATCGGCAGCATAACAGCTAAAAATGAACATTCCCAGGCTCAAGGCCCCTATTTTTAACATAGAAATGGATAGCCCACAAAATACCAATCATCAACTCAATAATTTTCCAGTCTTTAACAACAGGTCTCACAGAGCATATATACATATATAGCATAAATGGGCACAAATACACAATTACTACCACATCAAAATTAGACATGAGACTCTAATGAAACCACAATTAGATTACTCATAATTCAATGGAGAAAGATAAATTAAGAACATACCTTATATGTGGCAAAGTTGATTAATATAAGCTCTCAAACTATTCAAATGTATCTCACTTTTAGTCTCCCTTTTTGTCAACAAACTATGAGGCAACTGTAGGCTGCTACAAAAAAATCAAGTAATTAATCCCCTAACTGTAAACTAGTGAAATGCCCAACTTTAATTGCATATCCATTTAGAGTCTTCAATATTTATGAACCAAACTTCAAAACTGTAAGCAATCTGTTTCACACACATTACCCATATTCAAATAAACCTTATTATATTCAAAACAATAATGTGGCCAAGACTCCATACTTATTAAAAACAAAAACCTTAACTAATAGTTAAATTTACATCTGTACGATAGTTAATTTTTAATCACATTTAAGCAACCCTTTGGTATTTTGTATAAAAGTTCAAAGACATTTGGATTCTTCCTTAATCTTGAAATTTCCATAGTTTCAGCTCCAAAATTCTCAACTCGCCAAAATCAAACATCCAAAATACTAAACATGCTTAAAATTACTCCTAATCACATGAACAGAAAACAGATTTGGGATGTTTGGAGAAACTAGCTAAACCCAAATCATCTCTCAAAATCACTCACCAAACAGTGAGATGCAGACCCGTGAATGAAGAGGACAGAAGTATAAAAGCCAATTATACAAGCACGACCAGAATCAAAGCCAAAATTTAAACTTAATCTGTAAATATTCCCAGATTCAAAAGCGTCAATATTCAAGCACGACCAGAATCAAAGCCAAAAATTTTTTTAAAAAAAGCAAGAACAGCCACGCAGGGAACAAATTGAAGTATAGATTCAAAGAAAGATTGAAGAAATCAATCTAACAGGAATATGGGAGTAAAAAAAGGCACACCGAAAAAGCACATACAGTACCAAGAGTGACTTCGCTGATGGTAAGGTCAGAGTCGAGCGTTGAAATTGGCCGAGCTTCAACGATGCAATGCGTTCTTCTGGCCGAGCGTTGCACTAACAATAAAACTAAGAATGAAGAGGTTTTAAGATCATAATATGCAACGAACTGAGCAGGGGTGTCCAAATCCAGTTAATTTTTATTTTTCTCAAAACTCCCAACTCACACAAACGTCAAATGATAGAGCCTGATGAAGCCATTAAGTCCAAGGCAGATTGATTGAAACAATAATACAAAGATCACTGTCTAAGAAAAAGACATGTTGATGCACCACAGATCACATAATTGAAGAAAGAAGAACAACTATAAGAACCCAAAGAATCGAAATTCAGAATATTTCTACAGACCAAAGAAGAAGGAAACTGATATGGCCTCTCTTTTTTTGAAAGTTGAATGATGTTCAAAAGGTGTAGCTGCGGGTGAAACAGTAAGACAAATAACGAGAAAAACCAACAAAGTGGAAGTATGAATGTTACGCTGAAAAGGGAAGCTTCGAAACTCCAAAGGTTGAAGACGGCGAAGGGCGGTGGCCGATGATTGTAGTTGAAGGGCGACGGCGTGGCGGCCGCGGATAGGAAAACGGGTGGGGGGTCACTTCGGAACCTTGAACGATGGTGAGAGCTTCAACTTGGGGACGAAGGAGAGTTAGGGCCGGCTGTGCGTTGAGTGTGTTCTGAGCTTTGGGAAGAAGAGGGAAAATTAAATGTGTGGGGAGAAATTTGGGAAAAACGCGCGAAAGATTAAAAAATAAACCCCAGGGGCCTATACCAGCGCTTATAGGCCCCAGGGGATTAATTTTTATTTTAAAAAAATTCTAAAACAATTTTCCAATTTATTTTAAATTGTTTTAAGTATTTTTTAATACAAAAAATAAACCCTAGGGGCCTATAGCAGCGCTTAAGCGCTGGTATAGGCCCCTGGGGTTTATTTTTTGTTTTAAAAAAATTCTAAAAAAATTTGCCAATTTATTTTAAATTGTTTTAGAATTTTTTAATACAAAAATTAATCCCCAGGGGCCTATACCAGCGCTTAAGCGCTGGTATAGGCCCCTGGGGATTAATTTTTGTATTAAAAAAATTCTAAAACAATTTGCCAATTTATTTTAAATTCTTTTAAGTATTTTTTAATACAAAAAATAAACCCAAGGGCCTATACCAGCCCTTAAGGGCTGGTATAGGCCCCTGGGGTTTATTTTTTATTTTAAAAAAATTCTGAAACAATTTGCCAATTTATTTTAAATTGTTTTAAGTATTTTTAATACAAAAAATAAACCCCAGGGGTCTATACCAGCCCTTAAGCGCTGGTATAGGCCCCTGGGGATTAATTTTTATTTTAAAAAAATTCTGAAACAATTTGCCAATTTATTTTAAATTGTTTTAAGTATTTTTTAATACAAAAAATAAACCACAGGGGCCTATACCAGCGCTTAAGCGCTGGTATAGGCCCCTGGGGTTTATTTTTTCTTTTAAAAAAATTTTGAAACAATTTGCCAATTTATTTTAAATTGTTTTAAGTATTTTTTAATACAAAAAATAAACCCCAGGGGCCTATAGCAGCGCTTCAGCGCTGGTATACGCCCCTGGGGTTTAATTTTTATTTTAAAAAAATTCTGAAACAATTTGCCAATTTATTTTAAATTGTTTTAAGTATTTTTTTAATACAAAAATTAAATCCCAGGGGCCTATACCAGCGCTTAAGCGCTGGTATAGGCCCCTGGGGTTTATTTTTTATTTTAAAAAAATTCTGAAACAATTTGCCAATTTATTTTAAATTGTTTTAAGTAGTTTTTTAATACAAAAAATAAACCCAGGGGCCTATAGCAGCGCTTAAGGGCTGGTATAGGCCCTTGGGGTTTAATTTTTATTTTAAAAAAATTCTGAAACAATTTGCCAATTTATTTTAAATTGTTTTAAGTATGTTTTTAATAAAAAAATTAAATCCCAGGGGCCTATACCAGCGCTTAAGCGCTGGTATAGGCCCCTGGGGTTTATTTTTTATTTCAAAAAAATTCTGAAACAATTTGCCAATTTATTTTAAATTGTTTTAAGTAGTTTTTTAATACAAAAAATAAACCCAGGGGCCTATAGCAGCGCTTAAGCGCTGGTATAGACCCTTGGGGTTTAATTTTTATTTTAAAAAAATTCTGAAACAATTTGCCAATTTATTTTAAATTGTTTTAAGTATTTTTTAATAGAAAAAATAAACCCCAGGGGCCTATACCAGCGCTTAAGCGCTGCTATAGGGTCCTTGGGTTTATTTTTTCTTTTAAAAATATTCTAAAAAAATTTGCCAATTTATTTTAAATTGTTTTAAGTATTTTTTAATACAAAAAATAAACCCCAGGGGCCTATACAAGCGCTTAAGCGCTGCTATGGGCCCCTGGGGTTTAATTTTTATTTTAAAAAAATTCTAAAACAATTTGCCAATTTATTTTAAATTGTTTTACATAATTTTTAAATTCCAGGGGGTATATAGCAGCGCTTAAGCGATGCTATATGCTTATACCTATACCAGCACTTTTATTTATAAGCGCTGGTATAGGTCATATTATACCTATCCCATCACTTACATTTTATAAGCGCTGCTATTGTTGCGCTGCAATAGGGTATTTCTGTAGTAGTGTTTTAACACCTTCATTAACCCCCCCGATGATTTGCTCAGGTGGATGATCCCTGTGATGTTTCCATGCTGAGGGTCTAGCTGGTATATCATGAGGATCATCCTCTTGTCCCTCCTCATGGGATTCATCTAGTAGAGATAATAATTGTGAAGAGTTTTTAACTTTCTTTTGAAAAACTGATTCATCTTCTGTTGAAATATTCTGCTCAGAGTCAGTTTCATCAAAGACTACATGAACTGACTCTTCAACAGTAGAAGTCCTTTTATTGAATACTCTATAAGCCTTACTTCTACTAGAATAGCCAATGAAAATTCCAGAATCAGACTTAGGGTCGAATTTACCTAGGTTTACCTTCCCATTGTTGTGAATGAAGCATTTGGAACCAAAAACCTTGAGATGGCTTACATTTGGTTTTCTTCCTTTGTAAAGCTCATATGGAGTCTTGTCCATTCCCTTTCGAATGTAGGCTCTGTTTGAAATGTAACATACTGTATTCATTGCATCTGCCCAGAACACTTGAGATACTTCCTTTTCATTTAGCATTGTTCTGGCCATCTCAGTGAGTACTCTGTTCTTTCTTTCAACCACTCCATTCTGTTGAGGAGTTCTTGGGGCTGAGAAATTGTGATTGATGCCATTCTCTTTGCATAGATCTAGAAAGTCTTGATTCTCAAATTCTCCTCCATGATCTGTCCTGATTGAGCTGATTCTCTTGTCATTTTCATTCTGCACTTTCTTAGCAAACACATAAAAAGCATCAAAAGTTTCATGTTTGGAGGAAAGAAACATAGTCCAAGTGAACCTAGAATAGTCATCCACAATCACAAGAGTATACAGACTTCCTCCAAGACTCTTCACTCTTGCTGGACCAATCAAATCCATATGAATTAGTTCCAGAGGTCTTGTAGTGGTGACTTCCTTCTTAGGTCTAAAAGAGAACTTTGTTTGTTTACCCTTTTGACATGCTTCACACACCAAATCAGATTTTACTTTCATATTTGGTATCCCAATAACCAAATCCTTTTTGATTAATTTCTCTAATTGAGACATATTAACATGAGCTAATCTTTTATGCCATAGCCAACAGTTATCAGAATTGCTAATAAAACATTTTTCAGAGAGATGCTGATTTAAATCTACTACATACAAATTTCCATTCCTGTTGGCTTTCAATCTGTAATTTATATTTGTTTTGTCTATAGCTAATTCATTCTTATCTATTATGAGGCATTCATTTGAGTCAAAGATTACCCAGTTACCTCTGTCAGTACTTTGACTGACACTCAGCAAATTATGACAGAGACCTTCCACAAGATAGATATCTTTAATTGGACCAATGTCTCCTTTTCCAGTGATTTTACCAGATTGATTTCCTCCAAAACTCACTTTGGCCCCATCCTTCAAGATCAGGTTGTCCAATCTTTCTTTATCTCCTGTCATGTGTCTTGAGCACCCACTGTCAATATACCATTTTGCATTGTTGGATGCTTTGAGACATACCTGCACATACTAAACAGTTTTCGGTACCCAGATTTTCTTGGGTCCTTCGGGATTAGTTTGCTGCCTTTGATCCAAGTGGACTTTAGGCTGATGTGTCCCTTTAGGGACCCACTTGTATGATTTTGATAATCCATATTTCTTAGGATAACAAGTTGATTCATAATGACCTTTTCTATTACAGTAATTGCAAAAAGAGAAAGGTGATGAATACTCTGAAGCTTTTCTGAAAAATTTCATGTATGATTTCTCTTTTGGCACAGATCTGTTTTCTTTCAAATTTTTGGGAGTTGAATCAAACCCTATTCCAGTTTTATCTCTATATGCCTTTTGATTCATTAGCATGATATCAAGTGTTTCTGTGCTCTTGGTGAACTTCTTTAGAATTTCAGAAATTTTTCCATTTTCTTTTCGAAGAGTTTCACAGTTTTTGCAATCAGAATTTTCTTGAAAAACCTTCTCTGAACTCTGTTTACATTTCTCACAATCAAATTTTTCAGCTTTCTTTTCAAGTTCTTTATTTTTCTTTCTCAGAATAGATACTTCTTTTGCGAGCTTTTCAAATTCAATATGTATGTCATCATAAGCATCTTAGAGCTCTTGAAAAGATGGGTTAGTAGAATATACCTCATTGTCAGATGATTCCTCTTGAGCCACTAGGCATAGGTTGGCTGCTTCCTCAAAATCACTAGTCTCCTCATCCGAGCTGTCTCCCCATATAGATGAAACGTAAGCTTTCTTTCTACCTTGGAACTTCTCCTTCTTTTTCTCTTTCTCTTTAAATCTTTGAAGACTTGGACATTCAGCCTTGAAGTGTCCAGGCTTCTTACATTCATAGCACACAGGAGTATTCTTCTGGGGGTCCTTTCTGATGTTGCTTGAGCCACCTCTCTGGTATCTTCCTCTATTTCTGAAGAACTTTCTAAATTTTCTGACCATAAAGGCCATCTCATCATCATCCAGTTCCTCCTCATCTTCCTCATCCTCATCATCTTTTGCAGAGTCTGTTAGTGCAATATTCTTTTTCTTTTTATCTCCATAGAGTTCTCTTTGTACTTTAATAGTTGTTTCATACTCAGCTAGGCTTCCAAACAGAGACGTGATGGAGCTCATGGATTCTCCTCTCATTTCCTGAATTGCAGTAGCCTTCATTTGCCATTCAGGAGTTAGAATCTTTAAGATTTTGGAAACTTGTTCTGCCTCTGAGATTCTTCTTCCGAGAGCTGTAAGATTATTGATCAAGTGAGTGAATCTGATTTCTAGCTCCCTAGTTGGTTCTCCTTCTTCCATTTTGAATAAGTGAAGTCAGTAATTAGTTGCTCAACTCTTCTAGTCTTTACACCACTGGTTTCTTCATGAGCAACTGCTAGGGCATCCCACATCTCTTTGGCAGTCTCCAAATGACATACTCTAAAGTATTCTTTCTGACTTAAGGCATTTTGGAGAATCAAGACTGCTCTGCTGTTGAGTTCCAGGTCTCCCTTGTCATCATCCGTCAGTTCATGAGGGAGCTTTGGCACTTGAACTCCATTTTCAGTTTTCATGGGAACAAGATTCCATTCTTCAACTATCCTCCAAAGATCATACCCAGATGATTTGATGAACACTTTCATTTTTATCTTCCAGAAGGTATAATGTTCACCATTGAATCCAGGAGGTTTATTAATTGAACTGCCTTCTGGGAGCACATTGTCATATCCTGCCATTATAGATCTTTACTTCTCCTGATCGTGGGATCAATGGAAACTGAGAAGACCAGGCTCTGATACCAAATGTAACAGGCAGGAATGCACAAGAGGGGGGTGAATTGTGCTACTTTTTGAAATCTAATCCTGAAGATAAACAATACAGTTTATACTGGTTCAGCCTAAACTTGGCCTACGTCCAGTTCTCCAACCTGCAGTTGGGTTCCACTAAATCCTCAAGATTAAATCAGGCTCTTGATAGCCTTTACAAGTGACAGCAAAAACTCCTCTCTTTACTGATCACTCCCCCTTACACTTTGTAAGATTACACCCTACTCTTAAGATCCCACTATCTTAAGAGTAATCCTCACTATAAAAATGAATACAGAATAATTGTTCACTTAATTGAACAGAATGTGTTACACACTTAAGAATATGAGAGCAGAAAGTGTTGAGCGTATTAATGCAGTAGATACAGATAATCAATGTGGCAATCAATCTCTCCAACTAACTTCTTCCCAATAGCATTTATAGTTTCTCTTAGAAATATATCCGTTATAAATATGGCCGTTGAACACATCAAGAGAGTTGAGTGATCTGGTGAAGTATGGAAGATGAAATCTGCTATGCATTTACTCCATTGTACTTGCTTTTGCTTTAGCTCATCTCTCTTCTTCTATCACTGACAGAGTAGGTAAGTTCCAACGGCTCTTTTGATCAACTTGTGTCTTAACGTAAACTTCCTTAAGTAGGTCTGAACAACTCTGTACTTGGAAGGCTAAAATAGGCTTGACATTGATTTTGAATATTTCTCATCGCCACTCAGATTACATGCCTCTGATTGATCACAAGGTCTGGTGTCTAATCGATTACCTATAGATTATAGCCTGCATCACTGAATATCAGATTAGTAATTCATGCGCCTAATCGATTACAGGGAAAGCCTGATCGATTAGGCAGGTTTGATCAATTACATATAGATTACACATATTTCTCTAATCGATTGCAAACAGATTATATTCAGATTACTTAATCTTCTCTTAATCGATTACATGGCTCCAATCGATTAGGCATTTGTCTCTTAATCGATTGGACGACTCTAATCGATTGGGCTAAAATCTACTCATCGATTACAGGGGCCTCTAATCGATTAGGCGCTATGTGATCTGAACTTGATTCATCTCTAATCGATTAGGCTAGTTTCTCTCATCGATTACAAGGGCCTCTAATCGATTGGGCGCTATCTCTGATTCTTCTCTAATCGATTGGACTTAAGATATTTGACTTGTAATCTATCCCTGATCGATTGGTCAAGACTTAGGATTCTCTATCAGATTATACCTAAGATATTTCTGATCTTTATCATAGCCCTTCCCTATGCCTAAGATATGTTTAGTTATCATCAAAACTTATCATTCTAACAGCTTCTTCAATGGTCCTATTTATTTTCTTCATCTTCTTCTTGGTATAGTTAGGTAAAAAACATTGAATGGCTCTGATAAAATCGTCCTAACATTTTTCAGAAAGAAGGACAAGGGTGAGGTGAACAGAGTGAGGGTCGTTGTTCCACCAAATTTCTCCATCCACTACTTCCCTTCCTCTTCAAATCGACCCACTATTTTCAAAAAATCCATGGGTGACTCGAGCTCAGTGTCGTCGACCGCAAGAAGCAGGAGGAGGGTCGCTGTTCTTATCCATCGTGGTAGAGAGGTTGAAGACGGGGGCTCGGCAGGGTTTGTCAATGTGGGGTGTTAGCTCCGCTTTGTACCTCTTGGACAGAGCTTAATCCAGGCAGAAGATTTTATGGTTGTAGGAACTATCAACAGGTATGTATGATTACCTCTTTCTCCCCCATGGTCGATGAATAAAATCGCTCTAGGATGTTTTTTGTTGGCCTGCTGTATCTTTTTTCGAATCCGTATCATATGATCTTGATTTCTTAAATTTCGCTTAGAGCATCTTCCTTTTTATGTAGTATGGAATAATATCCCAAGAAGATGGAAACGTGGGGTTGAAAGAAGATGGCGATTTTAACCCTTGAGAGTTTGTCCTAGTTAAAAGAAGATGGCGATTTCCATCACTTGCCGCAGAAATAACTTCAACTTATATAACTAAGAACCAAAAGCTAACTGGTTGGCTCTAGTTTTTCAAAATGAAGATTTATTGTTAATAAATTTTGTTCTGATATTGCTACTCTTGCTGTCAGTGCGATTGGAATGTTCTTAACACATCTCATCTTCAAAGGCTTTTTTATATTGTGCTTTTATTTTCCCTGATTAATGCTGCATATGTGATCAGAGAGCAGGACTTTGTTAAATAAGGCAGAGAGCAGGACTTTATTAAATAAGACACATAGCAGGACTTTGTAATAGCATTTATTTTTTGCATCCCATATTTTGTCTACATTCGAGCATAATTGTTCCATTCAGTTGACAATATGGTGTCGTGATTTATGAAATTATTTGTGTAAACTTGTATGGTTGTTTGAAAGATTATATTGTTTCTGATATTGATGGTATAAAACATACAGGGTGGATGTGGCTTTTTCCAATGGCATGACGAAGAAATGAGTGAAAGGTCTGCACAAGTGATTAATGAATTGATAGGGCACATAGATAGGCTGTATGTTGATAGTAGGAGGCAGAAAGCTGATGGGAACGGAAATGTTGCCGCCATATATAAGCAAATGAAGCTGACAGAGAGGAGACTTGTAATTGCAATTGCAATTGTTGTTTTAGTGTTAACTTGGGTCTTTGTGTTTTGTTATTTAGTCTTTTTCAATTGAATGTAAGGGGTAATTTAACTATGGGGTTTTGGTTCTTGTATGACTAATATGCTTCCTTGGTTGAAAACTTTTTGTAATGTTGTACAAGTAACAAATCAGATTGTAAGATCAGTGAAAGCTAAGGAACCATACAGTTTATTGCCTCACAATCTTTCATTTACTAATTCATATGACAGGTCTCCAAGATTACCTAGTTTCTTGCTCCACTTTCAACTTATTTCACACCATTTTAGTTTACTTCAAAAGGGTGGGCAAAATAAGATGGCATCCAAATCCAAGATATTTAATATGTTACAATGCCCATTAAACATCACAGAACATATAAAACGTGTAATACTAAACATATAAAACGTGTAATACTAGTTCTAGGAGAGGTAAAGTTGTCATTGAATTTTCCACAAATAATCATACACCGTCCATCATGCTCATTTTAAGGGACTATCAAGGCAAGTAAAGAAGCTACATAAAAAAGTGGTTGTCATATAACATAAACCATAATTACAAAAGGGGCCCTAATAAGCAAATCACCATTACAAAATGGGGCCACTAGTACCTAACATTTGCATTACAAAACAGGGCCACCAGTACATAACATTTGCATTACAAAACAGGGCCATAGTTACCTAATATTTGCATTACAAAACAGGGCCGCAATATGCATAACCAAAATGTAAATGCTGTCCCAGTGTGGCTGACAACACAAAATGTAGCTAATTGAAAATGACACAAAATGCAGGTTGGATGTTGTCCCTAACATCCTCTATTAGATGTAACTTTTCTACTCGATCCACTGCTTGAAGCAAGCAAAGCTTGGTCTCTGTGTGACAGTAGCTGAGAAGTTGTCAGTGCTGGTTCTCCATTCCACATGAGACCAGGTGGTTTGAAGGGCAGCGTAGGAGTTGCAGCAGATGCAGGGTCTTTCAGAACTTTTATTTTCCGAGTCCCAATGTTGTTTGAGTCAGCAGGCATGCTTCTAGACAGCCGTATTTCTCTCTCATTTGGTATGACAAATCTGGTTTCAACGTCCTCATCATGTTGTGAACATTGTTCCCCATTACCTTCACTAATAACCACCTGTGAAGGCATGCCAGGCTGAAAAAAATGTATTCTGTTAGATTTGGGGAGAGGGAGAGTTCAGAAAAGATAGCCACACAACAAAGATAAACATCTGAATTAATTATCAATCACCAAATCACACAATAAAGATAAACATCTGAATTAAAATAGGGGCAAACAAATAAGAAGAAGTATACATGATCCAAATCCATAATTATTCGCTTGCTTAATAGGGGTGAACATTGTTCCCCATTACCTTCACTAATAACTATTCGCTTGCTTAATAGCATCTGATTTCACAGTAGTTGCATTGGAAGGGACAGAATGAATACTCATATTATGATAAGAATACTCATAATGAATTTCATCCAATATTTACCACTGATTGTATAAGAGAAAGTATACATGATCTGAAAAGTAATGACTATAAAGGGTCCTAGTATGTCAATACAATGACAAGGAAAATCCTTGAAAAAGGCTTTAACGAAGACAAGCAAACTAAACTGGCATGTGTTGCAGCGAAGACAAGCAAACTAAAATAGCATATGTTGCAGTCATAAAATAGTTTCATTTTTCACAGCTGCAAAATTGACTATCAGATAATAGTAAACTAATGATAATCCGCTAATCTTGACCATAGTTAGAAAGAACATGAATGAAGGATAGGAAAAGAATTTGACAGTTGCAGGAAGCTACTATAAGAACCCTCATCATCCCTAATTTAAAACATGTTACAGTGAGAATTCAGTAAAAATCATTGATAAAACAACCATCTGAATTAAAATTAAAGCAAACATTGCATCAAACATATATCATACATTACACACTATGTGGACAGTCTCTAAATCATGATGAATTCCAAACCCAACATCTTGTCACCCTCTATAAAATGCTCTACCATCACGAGCTTTCGATGCAGTTTCTGGGGTGGTAGTACTTGAAGCCTAAGTGGGAATTTGGGACACATTGTGAAAGGTTTGAGTGCTTGTTCTAGGGCGCTGCAATAAGATGAGTTAATATTTTCATCTTTGACATAAAAAATGTAAATGAAGAGTTGTGAAATTGGGCATACTTACACTTGGACATGTTGATCTATTGTGACCCTCCTTGCGACACACTTTGCATCTAGACTTACAACCTATTTTCCTCAACTTTTGAGGTGGTTCTGGTGGCAAGTCAGAAGTGGATGCTTGGGACTGTTGTGTTGTGTGTGACAGTTGCTTAGCAATCCCAACTTTTCTTCGCCTAGTAGCTTCATTAGTTCGACTCCTTTTTAACTTTGGTCTTCCAGGTAATGTACATATGGGTGGTGGTTCCATGGGTTTGAACCTACTAATTCCCCAGAATCTTTTTCCCCTAACCGGTTCAAATTTTGTCCTGTAACTTGCCAAGTATGTGTTTTTGTGATAATACCTTGAAATTTGTGTGACTGGATCCACTTTAGCATGATACAAGGCACAAATGGCGTGTTGACAAGGAATCCCAGTTAGATCCCACCCCCTACATGTGCATTGCTTTTTGTTTATGAACACCGTGTGCCTATCCTCCCCATCACAGACCTCATATCCGTCATCACCATTAAAATGCAAAGTACACCTCGAAGATAAGATGTTATTGGTTTCAAATAACAAAACAGATTTTGGGCTAAAATTTCCCCTCCACTTAGTCATATTCCGTTCACTAGTTGCCCATTTATCCATTAACTTTCCCTAATGCCATCAACCATCCTAATAATAGGGAGAAACCTACACTCATCCACCCATGCATTAAAGCTTTCACTCAGATTGTTATCAACCATCTAAGACAAAGACCGAGTACTAAAGAATGCTCTTACCCATGCATTTACAGGATACTTGACAGCTGCATCCGCCGCTTCTTTCTTAAGCTCTCTCATTTTACGGATGTTGTCATGGAATAGTTCCTCATAAGAGCTCTATGCGCATACAAAAAATTGTTTATTTAGCTCACGCCCCTGCCATCTCTTGCTCTAATTAGCATAGATGTGCCTAGCACACAATCTGTGCTCGGCTTCTGGTAATTTGTCTCTCACGGCAGTAAGTAAGCCCTGATGACATGAAACACAAAAAAAAACATTTACATCCATACGTACATAGGAAACCTTATAGCACACACCACAGATAGATACCTTCTGCATATCTAACATAATAGTTACTCTTCCCCCTTGTTCCAATTCCAACGAATTCTTCAAGCACTCTATAAACCATTCGTATTCTCCTTCTGTGTTACTCCGAAGGCAATGGGATAAAGAGAGTCGTCGGCATCTAGTCCTATAGCTGTTAGCATAATGCCACGAGCCTTGCCTTTAAGGAATGTTCCATCAAGGCCGATAATAGGTCTGCAGCCAGTGCGCCAGCCAGTCTATTAAACCAAAAACAGCAATAAAACATGACTACAGTAGTTGCAAAATTAAAGTATTGGATTGTTTTGATACATGAATAGAAACTAAAATTGAAGAAGTATTACAAAAAATAAAGTCAAAATGATATGTACTAGTATGTGAATACAAATCTAATCTCAAGTATGCATTTTAGCATATGATAAAGTGCATAACATAACAGAGCCTTTTTGCATATTAGCATATGATAAAGGGTAAAAACTAGTTGATATCTCCGTGGTTCAGAATATTTGTGGGAGCCTTTTAGCAGATTTTTACTAAATTTGAGGTCTGAACAACAATTGAGGGTGAGATTAATCATGATTAACATTGAATTTTTAGTTGAAAATGGTTGTGGCCATGACAATGATGAAGACATCCAACCTTTATTTAAATAAATAAATTCATTTAAGGAACATGAACATGAACCAATACCTATGTAAAAGAACGTCACTTTTATCAATAACATTAATTAATAAATTAAGAAAATCCAAATCTAAACCAAAACAGAGCACTTAATGAAAGTGAGTTATTGTTTTACATTCTCATAGTCAATCCCATATAAACAGAACATGTAACATGCAGCAATCTATTCAGACATGCCATCTAAAACCTTCCTCAAATACAACTTAGATAAATACCTTTGAAGCATAGAAACACAAGTACATACGGCTGAAGACTCTCTTCCCTTCTGTAAGTGCATCCTTACTTATTTCCTCTCAAACGTCTGATCCTGGGTTAGAAATCCTCAATTTATTGCAGTAGGCTTCCAGATTGTTGAACTCATCAATATAACTACCTTCCATCTCCTTCATAATCAACTGATTCGCTCTCTTGCACTTCTGTTTACTCACATGGAGCTTGAACTCATCCTCCACATCCTTCTTCATATCAGCAACCTTGTAGTTTGGTCTTTCTTGGACTTTCTTTTTGAAGTGTGAGGCAAGCCAGTACATTGAAGCCCTACTATTCTTAAATACCCTACTGCATCTGTGTTCCATATGCAATGTCTTCACTACTAGCCCCGGGTTGGAACCATCTTTTGATGCATATAGTTCAAATGGGCATCCTTCTTGACAGATTGCCTTAACTCTGTAAGGCTCACTTTTCTTTAGCTTCAACTGCACTCCCTCCTTAATTGCATAGTTATTTATTGCACCCACCAAATCTGCCTTCTTTGCATATGATTCACCCAGAATAAAAAATGCCTTCTTTTTTGGCCCATTACCTCCTTCTTGGGCATTTACATCATTTACAAGCCCATTACTATCTCCCAAGCCCAATTGATCGGTCTCTAAATCCTTCTCCTCATCATAATCACTACCATCATCACCATCATCCACTACATCCTCACTGTCACAATCCGCATCTTCACTCTCTTCCTTATCAACATCCTCCACATCGCTTTCACCGTTGCCTGCTTCAGTATCCCCATTAACACCATAATCCACCTTGTATATCTCCCTATTAACACCATTGCCTGCCTCAGTATCCACTTCCCTGATTCCCTCATCACTGCCGCATCCTTCTTCTTCCAACACCACAATATCATCAGACAACTCAATATCTCCATTACCATCATTCCCTTGATCATTAGCTCCACCCTCAAACCCAAAGGCAA
Source organism: Mimosa bimucronata (assembly GCA_037074515.1). NCBI lineage: Eukaryota > Viridiplantae > Streptophyta > Magnoliopsida > Fabales > Fabaceae > Mimosa > Mimosa bimucronata. The sequence goes on along the minus strand of CM073443.1, from coordinate 8,325,648 downwards.
CTCCTTCTTCTCTGATTTTGTTAATTAAGTCTAAACTTATGCCTTTCCAGAGATGTAGTTCAGAATATTGCTTCTCCCAAAATGAAGCATCGAGTTCAGGAACCACCTTTTCAGAGTCACTGTTGCCACAACTTTTGTCAACACGCTTTGATTCAACATTGGGACCACCATTTCCCTTTCCATCCGAATCCATGTTACTGGTACAATAAATAAATGGGAAACATTACTATCTACCATACAAAGGGACAAAAAACGGTAAAATTTGCAATTCACTGTACACACTTACAAAGCCACAAAAATCGAACACATGCGGACAAGCTTAGATAAGAAATCATACTATTTCAAACCTGTTTCTAGAGGACGAATCTCTGCTTTGATTCCCTACTTGTACAATCTCTCTTATCTCGAGGACGAATCATATGCTTAGTCTGGTTTGCTTTTCTCTCCCTTCGAATCTCTTCCTTTCATTTTCTCGATCTCGACAACGCTTTCTGTTTTGCTTTTCACATGCTTAGACTGCTTCAAATTTCACATGCTCTGCTTCGATCACCTTCGATCACCTACAATCACCTCCAAATCTCTTAGGGTTTCCTTTTCTCTCAAACTCTCTCTCTCCGTCAGCGATGAAATGAAAAAAAGTTGGAGCCACTCGAATAGGAATTGGGATCGGGTTAGGGTTTTTTCTCCAGAAATTTCATTCCCTCTGGTTAATTATTTACAGCCGACATGTGTCTCATATTGACATGTGTTTCTCTCAGATGTGGATGCTTGGGATCACACTTGTTTCTATCATGCCACGTCATCCTGCTTCAGGCTACATCTTCTTGCCATGTGTCTTTTTAAACGCCACCTTGCTACACTAACAGATGGTAACGTTGACCATTACTATTAGGTGCACAGTGATCTTTTTTTCATAATTCCGGGGCAACATTGGGCTTAAAAAAACTTCTAGGGCGTCCATGATCCACCCCTGATACTTCCAGGGCATCCATGATCTTTAACCCTATATAAAATGTTGAAGCACAATCATTCTCTCCCTCCCTCTCCCTCCCTGCGGAAGGCACTCAACCCACTCCTTCCCGGTTCCATGATTTCTGAAATCACTTGAGTTCACTCCCACCAACTCCCTCCTAGATTCCATGATTTCTAGAAATCACTTGAATTATGAATGCTTCTATTTAAATGTGTGTTTTGAAGATTTTTAGATGGTAAGAGGTCAGTGTTGGGGTAAGCAAGCTGTTGGAATCACTTTTTGGTAGAGGTAAATGCTTATCCCCAAGTAAAAAATTCTCATATCTTTCATCTAAAACGTTGAAGACTTGTACTATGTCTTAGAAATTCGTCAAATGTGTCTAGAAAACTTTTCATACATGTCTTGAAATTCGCTGAAAGTATGAAGTAGGTACCAAGTATAGCCTTTGAAGACCTGTACTATGTCTTAGAAATTCGTCAAATGTGTCAAGGAAATTTGTTATATATGTCTTGGAAATTTGTCATATATGTCTTGGAATTCGCTAAAAACACAAAGTAGGTACAAAGTATAGGCTTTGAAGACTTGTACTATGTCTTAGAAATTCATCAAATATGCCTGAGAAATTTGTCATATATGTCTTGAAAATTTGTCATATATGTGTTGGAATTCTCTGAAAATATGAAAAAGTAAAGCTTTTGAAGACTTGTACTATGTCTTATAAATTGGTCAAATGTGTGTAGAAAATTTGCCATATGTGTCTTAGAAATTTGTCATATGTGTGTAGGAATTCCCATGGCTACTATAAATAACATGTATTGTTGAAATAATTGTTGTTCAAATGGCACTAATGTACATGTAATTTCAATTATTGTACTAGAAGTTCGTAGAATATGTGCGAGATCATGTATTCATAATCTATGATGTTGTTAACAAAGTTATTTGTCTAGTAAATTGTTATATGTGTGTTGCAAATGGAGAATATGTTCTTGTGAATGCCATTATTTGTCCTAAACTCAAAGTAGAATGTGTTAGTTGGTTGACTATACATTATGAACACATGTGATTGGTAGTCCAAGTAAAACTTTGAGTATAATCATTGGCGAGTATAATTGATGTTAAGGTAACTTGTCCACAAAATATGAATTTTGAGTTGATATAATGCAATTGTTATGTTGTTAAATTGTCTATTTCAATTTTAAATTTCTAATTGATTTAATTTTTCCATGTGATTGAAATGTGGGAATTAATTATGTGCAGCAACACACTGTGAGAATGAATAGCAGTTATGCAAAGCAATTATTTTGCATCTTTCATGTGAGAGGGAAGTATGTTAAGAGCTTAGATGGAAAGATGATATATGAGGGTGGGATTGTAAGTCGAAGAATGACAAGTAAAGGGATTTCATATGAAGACCTTAAGAGTTTGATAGCAATAGATGTGTGGCTGGAAGTGGTGGATTCAACATGAAGTACACAATTAGTTTTGCCGGCGACACATTATTGGACCTTGTAAATGATGTTAGAGTTGTACAATTGATTGACTACAACAAGTCCATAATTCCTGTTGAGACATATGACATCCCTAAGCTAGACTCCCTCAAATATGATGATTACTCATCAAGTGTCTTACTAAAACCACCATTGACTTCTTGCCCCAACTTGTACCATTGAGACATATGATGATCCCTAAGCTATTGTGTGCACACACACAATCTATTTTGGCGTTCTGTAATCAAATGTAAATGCCTTTTTGAATTTCAGGATAGTACTTTGTGGCTTTTCTACCTAAGTACCAAGATGAAATTTGCTCAGAACTGTGTGAATGTACATGACTTATATGAATACGATAAGTTACATTACATGAAATAACATCTTTTGTATTGTTGAAAGCTTTAGTGTTAAGTTTTGAAAATGTACATCATTCAAGGAGCCTAAATTCGTCCAATTTTTTGACTTAGAAAATTGTGACAATCATGTTGTAAATACGCACAAAAGTCTTAGAAATTTGTCATGTGTCTTAGAAATGCAAACTTGAAATGAAGCATGCATTGTGTTAGATTGGACAATTCCGGAGACTTGTAAAATTAAGACAATTATGTTGGAAATTATTCATATATGTCTTGGAAACTCATCATATGTGTCTTGGAAATGCAATCTTCAAATAGAGCATGCATTGTTAGATAGGACAATTTCGAAGACTTGCAAAATTAAAACAATCATGTTGGAAATTATTCATATATATCTTGGAAATACTTCATCATATTTGTCTTAGAAATATGTGAAATGGAAGCATGTATTGTTAGATTGGAAGATTTAGGAGACTTGGAAAATTAGGAAAGCAATGCTATGTCTTGGAAATCCTTCATATGTGTCTTGGAAATGCATATGAGAAATGGAACCATGAATTAGGTTTGACATTTTGGAGACTTGAAAAATTACGATAATGATGTAAGAAATGCTTCATATATGTCTTGGAAATACGTCATATTTATCTTAGAAATGCATATGTGAAATGGAAGCATGTATTGTTAGATTGGACGATTTGAGAGACTTGGAAAATTACGAAAGTCATGTTGGAAATCCTTCATATGTCTTGGAAATCCGTCATATGTGTCTTGAAAATGCATATGTGAAATGGAAGCATGAATAAGTTAGATTTGACATTTTAGAGACTTAAAAAATCACAATAGTGATGTTGGAAATTCTTCATTTACGTCTTGGAAATGCGTCATATTTGTCTTGGAAATCCATATGTGAAATGGAACCATATATTGTTAGATTGGACGATTTGGGAAACTTGAAAAATTATGAAAGTCATGTTGGAAATCCTTCATTATGTCTTGGAAATCTACATATGAGTCTTGGAAATGCATATGTGAAATGGAAGCATGAATCAGTTATATTGGACGATTTTGGAGACTTGGAAATCTGCACACTTATGTTGGAAATACACACATAATTGTTGGAAATTCCTCACTACAATCATAACTGTATTTTTTAACAAATAACATATTGCCATGCAAGAGAAAACAATTTCCTAAATGTCACTACAATGTCATCATTACAGCAGGGCTGCATATAACGTGATTCAAACCCTCAAAAAGTGACTCTCACGGGCCTATTTAGACTACATACATCTAAATTGCCAAATGACTAGTACACTAACATCAACACAAAACCCAAGTGCCACAACACTTCGATTCCAAAATGGATTACACTTTCAACAGAGTATTAACAATAATAAGTTATATCTTCATTTTCCCATTAGTTTTTCCTACTTTGAGTAACTTTGTTGCAGCATCATTGATTGAATTTGTTGTATGCTTGATAAACCACCACAAGTAGTCTTTCCTCAATTTACCTTCCTACACAAAAAATATATGCCAAGCTTTGTTTAGGACATTGTAAAGATTGACTTCAGAATTTTAATGAAGTTCTCCCTCTATGCAATTAAGCAATCTGATATGGGAAGAAAATCGCCACTATCATCCCACCCCTGCACCAGAGAATCATTCATGATATAGCCAAAGTCCATGTTCACTAGAAGCATGACATAGGGATAATTACCTAACTAGACTCTGAGGAGCACAGTAATGAGATAAACAGTCAAGTACAACAAGGGATGCATATAACCATATGCATATTTGAAATGATCCAACATAAAAGGGAAAAGATTACAATAATTCAGACCATAACAATAAAATTAATAGGCAAAGGTGTAACAATATCTTATAAGAAATACTGACCTATGAGCAAACTATTAATGTAAGATTTCCACCTTGATTATTTGAATGTACTTAAAACATATTGAGATAAATGTAGTGACATGCCCAAAAATGGATCTTTAAGAATAGTGGAAATTGCCACTCACACAAGACATAATAGAATCACCATTGCAACTTGTTAAAATATCATCTACACATGCTTGATGACCATTAAGCCAATATATCGATAAGTAGAATGAGATGTGATGCCTGATGCTTTAATGTTGTTTCTAATAAGCAAAATGGCTCCCAAATCCCATGCCTTTACCATTAATCGAATGAGAATCATATCCAAGTTCAAACGAACACAATCAATCTCAAACAAGTCCATATAATTTGATAATAACAAGCTAAAGGGAAGTGCCACGAGTGCAATTATCTCAATAACTTAAAAAAGCTGGATGCATGCAAAATTGCAAATGATGGAAAATATTTTCCCTGTTAAAAAATACTCGTTCTTATTTAGGCATAGTAACTGAGCAGAGATTGCTAGTTCAAGGAGTTTGATTATCCCACATTCAGACAACTTTGATGTCGTGTGACTCTCACACAATATACCCAGCCCCTCATGCTATAGAAGCACATCACAAAATCAATCACAAAAAATTGATTCAAAAGAAGGGGAATATCTAACAGTATTCCAAGGGCAGTTAAGTTTTGAAAACATATGTGTGTACTCCTATTTAGGCATAGTAAACCAAGCAAAGATTGCTAGTTCAAAGAGTTAGAAAATCCCAAAACCGCTTAAGAAAAGAGAAGGGTTTAAGTAATATGAGGAAGTACTAGAGAAGCAGAGGAAAAAAACTGAGACACAAAACGAAGCAAATGAAGCTGGAATTTGCAGGAGCTTGGAGAAGTAGTAGATCGGAATAGTGAGAGAGAAAGGGATTGAGAATGAGTGTATGTGAAAGAAGTGAGAAAAAAGCTCAGGAGACCCGTGACAGTGTGGCGACCCCGACGCCAACAGTGTGGCAATGCGGCGATGGCGCGGTGATGGTCGGGCCAAGCGATGGTGTGAAGAATTTTAGGTTTCTTTCAGAGTTGGTGTGAAGGATTCTGGTGGGACAAAACCCTTTTGTTCAACTTATTGCCTTCAAAATTCATTAAGGGTATAATGGTCTTTTACCCTTTCATATTTAACTTCACTTTGCCCCCTTGGGGGCTTAATGGGATTTCAGAAAATTAGGGGGCGAAATCTAAAATTAATTCACTACTGTGGAGGTAAACTGAAATTTTCCCAAATGCAAAACCACTTCTGATTAGAGGTTTGATCAGAGTAAATTCCTATGGTACTCCCTCCGGTACTAATTATAAGATCACTTTGACTTTTTCGGAGAAATTAATGATGCAAAATTAATCACTTTAAAATGTCTATAATTATCTTTTTTCCTCAAAACTAATTTGTCTTACTTATAAACTATCATATAATACAATTATATGTAAGATACGTTAAAATTAGGTAGTATATTTATCTTCTTTAATCTCTATAAAAAAGGTTAAAGTGATCTTATATTTAAGATGAGATATTACATCTAAAATTCAAGCGACTATTTTTCAATTAACATTTACATGCTCATAATCTTTTTCCCCACGCCCTACACCAGTCAATGTTTGCTAGTAAAAAGAACTCTTTTCGTGTGGGACCCAGAAGCTCACAAATTTCGAGATTTTCGCTCCCCTCAAAGATTCTCGCCGCCGACAGCCATTCTCCGGCACCCAAAGGTATTTCCTCTTCTCTCTGAGTTCATTCATTCACATTCTGCCATTTTTTTCCTCTCTCATGCTTCTTTCAAATACATTCGCCGGTGACATTTTCTTCACCTACTACACGTTACGTTCTTGGACTAATGGATTTCGAAACCCTAACCTAAATTCCACACGATTTGCCACTATTAATGTTCTGCATTGTTTTCCTCTCATTTGTCTTAAAAAATCAAGTTCTTGGATGGCTTGAGCTCAACAGAGTTGAACTTGCGCACGAGCTCCAATCAAATCTTGACTGGAATTCAACTCTCTTAGTTCGTTCATTCATTCATTCCCATGTTCACATTCTGCATTTTTTTCTCTCATTTGTCTTTTAACTACTACATTCGCCGGTAATAATGTATCTCCTTTCTTCACCTACTACACATATTAAATTCTTGGATTAATGGATCGCAAAACCCTGGCACAAATTCCACACAATTTTCCGTTTCCAATGGCCTGAACTGGACTTGCCCACCTGTTTCAATCAAAGCTATACTGAAATCTTGGCTGGAATTCATTTCTGTCTGAGACCTCTTTCACCACACGCTTGCAGGTTTGATGGCTAAAGAAGGGGGAAGTTCCAAACAATGTAAGTCGAAGTTGGGGGAGACCGAAGGGACAAATAGGATCAATCTTAGCCCACCAATTGGATTCCACAATGCTGTTACAGAATTCACTCTAGCAGCAGACTCGTCCATATGCAATGTTATTAGATACTGGGAATCTCTAGATTTTGACTCCAGGAAGGAGTTTCTGAGGATCCGTGTAGATGATTTTAAAAATCATTTTCACACTCCAGATGGTGATGAGCTGTTAAGATATATAGACAGTCTGCTGTCAATTGTTAAGGACCACTCATCATGGAAAATCTGGCATTGCTCCTGTTATAAGATGGATGAAATGCACTTGTTTTTGGATTTGGATTCTTACCGGTTTCATCTTACTACAGCACATGGGACGAGTCGTCTCCAACCAAATTTGAAGCAACTTTTACCCCCAAAAGTTGGTGAAAACTGGGTTGAGATGATTCATCACGGTTCTTGGCAGCCCTTGAATCCCTCTGGTGCAGCCAAAATGCTTGAGAATGGAGCAAAATTAGAGGATCCTTGGCCAGCATCAAAGGACCCTGTCTACCGTACACAATTTCTCCAGGATATTCAAGGTTATTTAAAAATTCTATATGAAAACCACTTTTTGGCACCCATCCATCTCAAGCATATTACAGAGATTGCCAAGCCTGATCTATTAAGAATATTTGCTGCTGTCCCCAACATTTCAAATATAGTCCAATCACCCAAATGTCTATGCATTGTGTCACCATTCGAACTTGAGAAAATCAACGATTTCTTGAAGAAACTGATTGGTACTTATAGCTTACTTAGTTATCCTTATCTGATAAGTGCATACAAAAGGAGTAGAAGTAGTTATCATTCTTTGGTTAAATCTTCTTTTCCGGTTCCTGAGATTAAGGAGCAGATTCTTCTAAGTGAAGATGCATCTTCTGTTTTTCTCGATGAATGTTTAGTGCCTGCTCCTGCTACAACACCTGAGAGTACTACATCGGCAGATCCTTTCCTTGCTTGGATATTTTCAGTTTCATCTTTAGATCAATGGTTATTATGGGAAACCACGCTACGTAATTCGAAGTATAAATCAATTCGATATGTCGGTTATGTTCATGAGCAGTTTCAAGAGCTAAACAAGCAGTCTATTGAGAAACATAGGCTAATGATGCATGACAAAGCACTGGAGGTAGTAGAAAACCTTTGCAAAGACAATAAAAAGGATTCCAGCAAAAGTATTCTTAAAAAGCGAAGAGACAAGCTCAAAAAGAAGAACAAGAAAAAGAATGAGAGGGATACAACTGAGATGAGTGTTATAAAATATGTTCTGGAAGAAGCACAAGCAATAGCAGAGAATCAATCAGGAAAGAAAAAATGTTCTGACATAAATGGATACATAAAAACAGTCATTGAGGGACTGAAGGAAACCCAATATAACAAGGTCAGTTAGCTGACTCCAGCCCATTTTTTCTGAAACAAAAATGACATTCTTAATGTTCAGACTTATTTTGTCATGCAGCTTGTCAAAATTGATGGAGAGATCATGAAAACTCTTGCAAAGATCGATGGGTTGAAAACTGAGCTTGAGCGTAATTCATGCTTGGATTGTCGTTTAGGTTTCTACCCCTAGTGAAGACATACCTAAAAGTTAGTATTTCTAGTTATGAAACATAATCTCACATTTCAGGTTACTATCTTCATTGCTGCCATTGTCTTTTCAGGCTCGTTTGGTTGACTCCGCCGAGAAATATGCAAAGGAGAACCCTGAAGATGCATTGCTAGCTGAGATTGCTGAGGAATCAGAGAAGGTGAGTGATAGTGCAAAACAATAAGGGAAAAGAACAAAAACAAATAAGAAAAGAAATAAACATAATAAAAAACAAGGGAAACAAAGGAAGGATCAATGGCGAATTCTGAAATTTGTCCACAAACTGTTTCACTGCCATGACAATTTTCTGCTGTCTCTGTCTTGCAGGCTACAGACTTGGATGAGCAGTATGTTCTTGGCACCACTCCAGCTGAGTTAGTATATTTTTCCATATTTCTGTACCAGTAATATTTCCTATCTTTGAGAGACATGGCAATTTTTAAAGGGACTTTGATGTGCTTTTGTTGTAGTTACTCTTCCGCTGCACCTGATAAAAAGAGTCCTCTTGAAGAAACAACAGAGGAAATAGAGGCTCAAAAGAGAATTCTTGAAGCTAAACTGAAAGAAATTGAGGCTAAAAAGAGGAGTTATGAAAAAGAACTAGAAGAAACTGAGGCTAAGAAGAAGAGTTTTGCAGAAGAAGGGAAGCTACTGGACAAAAGAGTCAAGATATTAGAAGGAGTAAAAACAGATTTTGAAGAAAACCTGAAGATTACGGAAGAATGGATAAGCGAATGCTTAGAAGAAAAGAGGCGCACTGCTGACAGAGGAATAGAACTGGAAGAAGAAATAGGAAGGATTAAACTTGAGCTGGAGAAGCTCAATTGTAATAGTTGAATAGGTTTTATTGTGTAATCCATGATGATACAGTCTGCTTTCACGCACTGATTTCTCACAATACTACTTTCAAAATTGGAACTTGAAAGTTCAGAATCACCCCCACCCCCAAAAATGATTACTTTTCACAATGGAACTAGGGCTTTTGGGTTTCGCGATGGGGCAAAGGAGGAGAAATCGCAAGGTAGGTTTTTCAAGTGAAAACAAAATTAAAATGATGATCATATATACTGTATTGCAAAAGGATAGGATGTGATGAAAAAACATAAAGGAAGATGGGAAGATCAGATTGATTCAGATGCAGAAGATGATTTTTGTGGATACGGGGTAGAAACAGGGAAACAGAGTAAGTAGAATGGGATGTGCTACAAATTGAGGTTGTGAAATTGAAGGATGAGGTGCAGATCTGGAGAATTGAGCCGTCTGAAGAGGCTTGAAGAAGAGACAGAGCACGAGGAGGAAGGAGGGATTGGAAGATGAATCGAATGATGCCATTGTTGGAACTTGGATGAGGATTGGCTAAGATTGTTTGTTGGTTAATTGGGTTTTGGTCTTTCGCTAATCACCAAAAACACTGTAATTAACCTTATAAAAAAACCTGAAATTAAGGGGGAAAAATTAGGGGAAATTTCCAAAAAAATAAAAAAACAAAAACAAGAAGGAGAAGGAAGGAAATTCCAAGAAAGCCCCCATGAATTCCAAAATCTTAAAATGGTTCCTCGAATAGCCAAAGGGAAAATTTCAAATAAATACCCTTTGAATATCAAAAGGACAAAAAGGTATCTCCAATATACAAAATGACATAAAAGGGATCGTTCCCAATTTGGGATAAACAATTTTAAGGCAAAAAGACCAAAATGTCCCTGTCTCCATTAACCACTCAAATATGGCCATTAACCACTCCCGTATAGCGATTTACCACTCTAGTATAGCCATTAACCACTTCGTTGATTCATTAGTTAGACTTGTTTTTGTTAAAGTTGTTAACTACTCTAGTATAGCAATTAACTACTTCAGTATAGCGATTAACCACTCCAGTATAACCATTAACTATTTCACTGATTCATTAGTTGAGCTCAAATACTCTTATATTTGTGAAAGTCATTAACCACTCTAGTATAGCAATTAACCACTTTAGTATAGTGATTAACTGCTCTAGTATAGCTATTAACCACTTCACTTTGAAAGTGAACGGAGACAGGGGCATTTTGGTCTTTTTGCTTTAAAATTGTTTATCCCAAATTGGGAACGATCCCTTTTATGTCATTTTATATATTGGAGGTACCTTTTTGTCCTTTTGATATTCGAGGGGTATTTATTTGGAATTTTCCCATAGCCGAAAAGGAAGCATGGGGAAATGATATAGGAATAAAGAATTTCAAATTGTTGGTGCTTTTACAAAGGTGGACATCAAAATCCTGTGCAACCTAGAATTAACTTTGCTGAATTGGCAAACTTTGGTTTTGGAAAATAAATTTGAGCTCTCTAAAACATATTGAACAGTATACTCATCCGGTTCTATTTATAAGGTACTTCTAGTATGTTTCACACAAACCAAGGAAAACCTTAAATCTTATTAAAATCTAACAATTTTTTAATTTTACCCCTATTTAATATCCAATACACCATGTGAAAACAAAGTCAATTTACAATAAATGAAGAGAAAAACTGTACATTCATTGGAAAAATTTAATGAATTGACTTATAAATAGGACAAAATAAAACATTTTCTCTCTGCCCTATAAATAGGATCAGAGGAGTAATAAATATTTCATTAGGTACACAAAATGTCAAAGTTAGGAAGCGAGAACTAACTTTGGCCATATATAATGTCTCTTAAAATTGATGTCCTAAAGTTTGGTTTGATTGCTACGAGGGAGAAAGTAGAGAACTTGTTTGTATACTACTTTTAGATATTGTGAATCTTTAAATAGAGGAAAAGGATAGTGAGGGTAATTAATTAATTAGCTTAGGTTCAATGAACTTATTTAATGTTCTTCAATAATATTAATCTAATTAATTGTATATGAACTGAGTTGAATGCATTTTTTTTCCTTCTTGACCAAGATTGAATTTGATGTTCTTCAATTTATTACTCCCTTCCTTTCTTTTTTTTTTTTTACAAGGTTAAATTCCAGAAAACTCCTGAACTTTGAGGCAGTTACATATAACCCTCTCGAAGTTTCAAAGTTTAAATTTAACCTCCCTAATTTTTTTTTGTTATGGACCCCTGCTATTAACTTTCCGTTATCTTTTGACGGAAATTGCCATGTTACACTCACATAAGACACCACATCATATCCTATGTGGCATCTATTTAAGTTTATATTTGCATAAACTCTCCTGAACTTTAGTATAATATATTGCCTATAACCTCCTTGATATTTTAAAATTTAAATTTTACCTTCTTTAATTTTTTTTAATATTAGGCCCTTCCATTAATTTTTTTAGTAATGTCCATCAAAGCAAGCACCTTACTTTTAGCATTTTCTTCTAATATTAAGGTAAATTTTTACAATCTTTCTAACATTTTTGCTAGTGTTCTATTATCATTGCAGCAATTTCAATATTATGTTTACATTTAACTAACCATATTTTTCTTATATTGGCAATTTATATTTTTGTTGAATTAGAGGTGGAGCTTTTATTTTTCTTATATTGTTAGTTTAAACTTTCAAATATTATTATTCTATGTTTCTCCATGAAAAAATGATATTTTAATCGATAAAGAATAAATATATATAGCACTAATGACAAGACGATTTCAAAAATATTATCTTAACATCATAAGAAAATGTTGAAAGTAAAGTGCCTACTTTGATAGACATTAGAGGAGCAGCAATAGTAGTAGTTAATGGAGGGGCCTAATATTAAAAAAATAAAACTTCAAGGAGGTAATTTAAAATGTCAGGGAGGTTATATGCAATTAGACTAAGGTTTAGGGAGTTCTATGCAAATATAACCTTAAAAGTATGCCACATATATATGTTGATGTGTCTTATGTAAGCATGACGTGGCAATTTCCCGTTAAGAGATAACGACAAGTTAACGGCAAGGGGGGTTAATAATAAAAAGATAAAAGTTTAGGGAGGTTAGAAATAGGGGTGTTCAAAAATTTCCCGTCCCACCCATCCCGTCCTGATCCCACTTGTTTTGGGACGGGAAATCCCGCGGGACAAAATGGGACGGGACAAATTTTTGGTTGCGGGACGAGAAAGGGATGGGATGGAGTCGTCCTATTCCCGTCCCGTCCCATTAGTATTATATTTTTTTTTGTAAATTTTACATAGCCCAGTATGTCCATACTTACGAGTATAGCACAACAATTTTTTTTTGTTTATATCAATACCCTCACCAAAAGCTAATTTCGGAATGCCATAACCAAAAAAACTTATGTGTCCATATTACATAGCCCGGCTTCATTTGCATCAAAATACTTGTTCTACATTCAAATTATCACGCCTTACATGTGAACAATAACATGCATTTTTTTTTGTTTTGCGTCAGATTTGTGGCAAAGAAATGGGAGTAAAACAAAGCTTCATGTGGAATGTGGATCTTGTTAAAATCTTAAAGACATGTTTTTAATTTAAAATTTATGAATTAATATGAAAGTTTCTTTTAGGCTTAATTTAGATATGTTTTTGTTATTATATGTTGAATTTGATTATAGTTTATTATGTTGTCAAGACAAAAAAATGGTTAGAACAATAGTATTTTGTAAAATGGCCTTTTATTTTTATTTGCAAAAAGAAAAAAACAAACGGAAAATTCCCGTCCCGTCCCGTGTCCCGTCTTATCCCAAACGGGACGGGATAACTACGAGACAGGACAGGACATGAGATGGGAAATCCGTCCCGTATGCCTTTTGACAGGATGGGACGGGATGGGATCGTCCCATCCCATGAACACCCCTAGTTAGAAAGATTACATAATATTGAAATGTCTGGAATGATAACAGAACACGAGCAAAAATGTTAGAAAGATTGTAAAAGTTTACCTTAATATTAGAAGAAAATGCTAAAAGTAAAGTGCCTGCTTTGATGGACATTACTAAAAAAAATAATGGAAGGGCCTAATATTAAAACAATAAAAATTAAAGGAGTTAAATTTTAAATTTTAAAATGTCATTGAGGTTATATGCAATTAGACAAAAGTTCAGGGGAGTTTTTGCAAATATAAACTTAAATAGATGCTACATAGGATATGATCAGGTGTCTTATGTGTGTGACATGGCAATTTCCGTCAAGAGATAACGAAAAGTAAACGGCAGGGGTCCATAACAAAAAATAAATAAATAAAAGTTCATGGGGTTTTCTGGAATTTAGCCTTTTAAAAACAAAAATTTGTGAAATTAATTTTTTAAATGTCATGTAAAATTTTATGTTGGATTAAATAATGTGATTTTTTGAATATACGAATTAAAGAACCTATAAATGAAATGGTCTTCTAGGTTCATACAAGAACATCTCGGTGCGTAAACACAGTGTCTTCTACTCTTCTTCTCTTCTAGGGAAAAAAATTTGATCATAACTTCAACCAGAAAGTTGTTAACTACTTTGATCCTTTTTATAACGTAAGAATTCATGGATTGGTGTGGTTAATTTTATAAGACTTAGTTTCAATTTTTTCAGAAATTCGAATATTAAATTTATTTTTATCAAATTTACCGATAATTCATTTATTTATTTTTCTCGCTATCATTTTCTCGTACATTCGTTTTTATCTTTTCTCTTACTGAGTCTCTTTCACACGGTCACTTAATATTACTATAAATTAAGGGATGCTTAAAAATTAGGTATATTTCTTATACATTTATTAATTTAAATTAATTTTAAAATATTTCTTAAGTCACAACATTCAATTATTTGGATTTTATAAAAACGACCGCAAAAATACCATTTTCTAGTTGCACCCTAATTTATCGGTGGCACACATACGATGTGAAATATATTTGAAAAGGAGAAAGTTGAAAAAAGTATTTCAATTTAATTTTATATTTAACGAATCATCTATTCTTCAAAAGATTTTGATGAAATGATTCAATTAAAGTGACTTATATGATTTAATTAAAGTGCCTTATATATAAATTGTAGGGAAACTAATTTGAAGGTCCTTATAAAGCTAGTTTTCATGAATTTTGAATCAGCTCTACTAGAGACAAAAAAAAAAAAAAAAAAAAAGTGATACTGACACTTCGGCCATATTCGGAATGTGGGACTAGGAGCTGGGATTAGATCAAGGATTGTGTACTTTAATTTAATTTGCTTTGCACCTTGCACCCAAAGTATTTTTTAAGTGCAACCAAAGTCCTAAAATATTTTTTATAACTTGGTGATGGATGCATAAAAAAAAGAGTAAAATATTCTAACATCCTTTCTACTTTGTCTTAAGTACACAAATCTCCTCTCTATTATAAAAACATACAATTTAGTTTAAAAATTAATTCCTTTAAACAATATGCTAAAAAGATTCTAGAAGTATACTTCTTTGATTCAAAATTATATTGGTCTGAATACTCTCTACTGATTTATCCCTATAATACTAAATCTCTCGTTTATCTTTCAATAATTTCTTTAATAATTACTAATTATCTATTTAATACTTAAGGCTAAAATATACATTTGGTTCTTTATATTTGTATTAATTATCATTTTGGTCCCTTAAGTTTGAAAAGTGCACTTTTAGTCTTTTTTTTGTTAGCATCATTAATTTCATATAATGGAAAATGCTGACTTTTAGCAAATTTAAACAATGATGTTGTAGTTAAATTCTAACAAAAATATGTTAAATATTTATTATATTCTTTAGAATAATCATTTTTATACATTAAAATTTAGACATTTTTTATCAACATTTAATAATAGGATTATTCTTTAAATTGCTAAGTCAACATTTTTAATTAAATGAAACTATTGACGACAAAAAAAAGAAAAAGACTAAATGTGCACTTTTCAAAATTAAATGATCAAAATGGTACTTGATATAAATATAATGAAATAAATATATATTGTATCCTAAATTCTACTTAATTTAAACACGTTTTCAGTATATTTTGAGTGAAAAATATTAACAATATGATCAAAACAATATGCTTTGATGAACATTGGTTTTATAAAATTTACTTACAACTTATGAATTATAAAACAGAAATTTTAATCTCCTATTTTCTAATTTTTCTTAACTTCTAGTCAAGCAAATAACTAGAACATAGAGTATAATTTATTAACTTCTGTGTCGGATTTCGAATCCAATATTATTTGTGTAAATATTTTGACTGTATTGTAGAGCTTATAAACTGAAAATAGACGCTCCACAACTTTTGTTTTGGGTAGCTGCATATGAAGTATGTTCCTGATATATTTCATAAGATGAAGTGTTGATTCCCCAGTCCCTACCTAGATGATCCATTGCTTCTTTTCATTAATGCTTGCACCACCTTTCTTTTTAATATCGACAATTAATAAAAATCTTCTTAAAAATTTAAATTTGAGAGAAAAAGTAAATAAGTTTGTTATATTTTGGTTTAAACATACTTTTGGTCCTTATAGTTTATTATAATTTAGGTTTTGGTCCCTATAATTTGAAACAGGTGGTTTTGATCTCTCAAGTTTGCTCTTTTTAAAACAATTAGTCCCTATAATTTAAAAAAGACCTAAATTCGATTTTAACAGAGTTAATTGTGCTAACGTGCCATTAACTCTAATAGAGTTACTTACGTGGCTTGATGATGAGACAAGATGAGATGGAACAAATAATAAAATGTGCTATTGCTGATGTGGATATATGATTTAGAAATTAAAAAAAAAAAGAATCAACCCCTCTTAAATCACAATTCACGATTGTGTAGAGGCCAAGAACATTGAAAACGAAATGGCAAGGGCTAGGTCAAAGCGGACCCACCTTACCTTGTCAGAAGTCATCGGTCCGATCACCGGAAAAGGTAGACGAAGGTTCCGACAGGTTCCGGCAGCTGCTATATCAACTAACTGGGTTAGTGTTTTTGCATTTGTTTAACTCTATTCAAGGTGATGCTCTCTCTTATTCTTCTCCATCGCTCTGATATGGAGTATAAAAGAAGAGTTGTTCTTCTTCTCCATCATCTTGAAATCCCTCTATTTCTCTTGTTTATTCTCATTAAGGAGTTGGGGTTGAATGTTTCTTAAACTTAGGAGGGTGATACCCATTCATTATTATTCTTCTTATAAATATATGGTTATTATGATTGTTGCTTTGTTTATTTTTTAATGGAAGTTTTTATTCGATGCTTTATTTTTCTTATGATGCTCTGTTTTTTCTTATGATTGTTGCTTATAAACTCAGAATGGTTATTATGATTGTTGCTTTATTTTTCTTGTGATGCTCCTACAGTAATAACAGATCCGATATGCAAATTCTAAGCAAGAGCAAAATGAAAAGGGTAGTAAATTTTGAACAGATCTCACCTTCCCATCCAACTCTGCAACCAACGAAGTCTTGCGCTGCCACCTAAGCTTCCCTAAAAGTCCGCCGATGGTGTCGCCTCCCTTGAAGTCCTCTGCCACCGCCGAAGCTTCCCCAGAAGTCCGCCGATGGCGACGCCTCCCTCGAAGCCCTCGCGCCACTGAAGCTTTCCCGAATCCTCAGAGGGCGCCTCATCGCCTCTCTTGTGCAATGCTCTAATTGCTCTGCTCCATGTGCATCTGTGGATATTGTTCTTTTTTTCTATTGTTATTATTTTATAAATAAAATGATCCACATCAGCAACATAATCATGTTATTATTTCCACCTCATCGTATCCTGTCATCAAGCCACATAAGCAAAACTAATAGAGTAAACCATAAGGACTAACTGGACCAAAACCATCTTGTTTCGAACTACAGGGATCAAAACCCAAATTGGAGTAAACTATAAGGACCAAAAGTATAGGGTTAAAGAGCAATTTTACCAACAGATTATTGTCCAAGTTGCAGATGGCACAATTGACGATCGAAAGGGTCGGAAATACCAATGGACCTTTTAATCGGGGGCAGATTGGCCAACGCTGTTAAAAATACCAAACGGCCGTTATGTTTAATATAAAAATTTGTGGCCCACAATTTGTTATGGGGTTAAAGAGAAATTTTACCAATAGACTATTATCCAGGTTGCAGATGGCACAATTGACAATAAAAAGGGTCATTATCACCAACGAACTTTTTAACCAGGGGCGGATTGGCCGATACAGTTTTACTTATACATGTTGACTGTTAATTTTAATTTGGAGACGTGAGGGACAACAAGTTGCCATGTGGAACATTTTAGACTGTGACATAGATTAATAATAGGAAGATACCAAAATACCCCCAGGCAATTAAAAAATCTCTCCCACTGTGACAAGTTGTCATGTGGCACATTTTAGACTGTTAAGGGTGGGTGAGGATAAGGGTGTCCGCCTTCCGTTGCTGTCTGCCATCCTCTAGTGTTCTTTCGTTCATGGTTATGGCGAGGGCTCTGTCGTCGAGGGTGAAGGTAGGTGAGGGTGAGTGTGAGAGTGAGGGTGGGTGAGGTGAAATCAGGTCTTCCATATGGAATTCACCAAGCTACCAGGTGGATATCATTGCGCCAATTATCCCACAACTATGATGGGTTGCATAAATAAAATAGTATTGGCCTGTCTGCCCCTGGTTAAAAGGTCAATTGGTGATACCGACCCTTTTTATTGTTAATTGTGCCATCTGCAACCTAGATAATAGTTTGTTGGTAAAATTGCTCTTTAACCCCACACTACTACAAAAATCCCTTTCCATGTCACTAATTAATGTCAGTTAAATAGACATAGAAAAAAATGCGGTGGCATTTTTGTAAATAAGTTGGAGACGGAGGGAGAAACGATGTCACATATATTGTTTATATGTGACGTTGAAAGAAACCACGTCACACATACTTTATGTGTGACGTTGTTTCTGCGCTGACAGTAACAACGTCCCTAATTTTTTTTTAAACTAGGGACATTGATTCTCTTTTATTCTCCCCCCAACCCATGTTGCCCGTGATACTCTTGTTCTCTCAACATTTTCCTCTTCCTTCTCCCAAACCATTCACTTCTTCATCTTCCCTCCCTTAAACTTAGATTCAGAAACCCTCTTATTCTTCTCCTCCCAGTAACCATGACCGATGCAGTCATCGGCCTCAGGCTCGACGAAGTCATTTCAAAGAACAACAACAAATTCACGAAATCCTCTGCTACAGAGGAGGAAATGCTCGATCTCTCTTAGGCCTTCAGTGATTTCTTCGCTTGTAGTAGCGATGTCTCTGGTGATCTTCAAAGGCTGGCTTGTTTTGCCTCGCCGGAGATAGAAGGAGAGAAAAAACCAGAGCCGGAGCCTTGCTTAGGGTTTCTGCAGAGGGAGATCTTCAACCAACGATTAAGATCTGTATCGACGTGCTACAATCACAGTCAATCGCTGTGAAACGATCAGTCACAATGTTGTTGAATCTCTCTTTGCACGAAGATAACAAGATGCTTATTACAAACACAGGAGTAATTAAATCTTTAATCCCTGCTATTGTTGTTGTCGGCGGCCAGGTTGGCTTGATCCCACTCTTTTTTTTGTTCCCTTCTTGTTATCTTTCTCTTGATCTAACCTCATGTCCTTGATGCAGAACAGAAGAAGCAGAAGATGCATGTGTTTTCTGAGAGATTGCCAGGTTTTTGTTCATTTTAAATTAACTTCCATGTGGCTTTCCTCTGATTCTTGAGGTATCTGTAAATAAGAGGGTGTTGTTGAGTGTGTGTGGTTTGGTTAGTCTTTAATTAAAATCAATTGAATGGTGCTGTGAAGGCTGTTTAGGAATTTATTTTGAGAAATTGATTCTGAAATCTTACTTTGGGTTCTTAAAATGGTTAAGGATAAATTGATTGTGATGGCACTACATTTGGTTTGTGCAATTCTAAATACTATCGTGTATTGGAGCTCCCTTGCAATCTATGCATTTCTTCTTGTTTTTTTTTCTTTTGGCTTGTCATTCTTTGTATTTGAAGATGTATTGTAAGCATATTTTGAAGTATGAAGGATCATGATTTTCTTCTGGTTTATCTAGAACAGAATGGTTTCATTACATTTTTATTAAGCTCTAGAAGTATAGAAGCCAAGACGAGTCACATTTTTAATGGCTTGTGAATAGTGTAGCTTTCTATACTTTTTATATTTTCTATTGGCGGATCTTTCTCATTTTCCTAGTTGAAATTTTTAAAGCTATTAATATGTGGTATAAGGAAAAGGTAATATGAATGTAAAGCAACCCCCATAGTCTTCTTATTTCTTTTTAGTTTGTTGTGACTGTGCGAGTTGGTTACAACAATTGTAATTGCAAGCAATTTTAAGGCATTTGAACTACCTTAAAACTGAAATTTAGTGCAATTTCTCTACATTTGTGCTATTGTGTTTCCTTGGTGTGCTTTTACAGATTATCCTGTCTGTAGATTATAGAGTCAAACATTGGAACTACCTTAAAACTAAAATTTAGTGCAGGTAAGATTCTCTTAGATAGATGAATTGCTATACTCATTATTGTGGATGTGATTGCGTGAGATACATGGAGAATATGATGAAATGCTGTCATTGATTCTACAAACAGGTGCCAAATGTGACTAATTGAAAGGATGTGAGGATCATGTCTTTTCTACTAAATGGGAGGTTGCTGTTGCAGTGCCAGAAAACCTCATCTGCATGGAACACCAGTATATATCTTTGTCAATAATTAGTATATATCTTTGTTAGTAATTTATCCTTCTTACATAATTTATAGAACACCAATTTCTAATCTCCATCAGGAAAAGGACTATATAAATCTAGACTGAGCATAACTATGTTTGTAATTGGCATTTGGAATGCCATGAAATGCTTTATTGACCACAGCTATAAATGTAACAAACTGAAGTACTATTGCAATCTACCTTTCTTGAGGTTTTGATTATTGTGACTGAAATTGTCTTTAATGCAAGTGAACATCAAAGGTGCTGCCAGATTTTCTTAGAAGTCAGAGTTCAATTGGTTAACGAAATTGGTTTTAGTTTATTATTTTATATATCTGTTCTATCCAAGAGATGGCTATCATGTTGAGAAACTAATGCAAATTCAATATTTATTATGCTTTATGTGAAATGTGGTTCATTTATTTTCTTTCTCTGATTTTGTGATACTTTTATTATATTATAGGTATAATATGTGGTCCAGTTTTGCTTATTTGGACATTAATTCGGGGTGACATGAAGATGGCAATCAATTTCCCATATCTCTTTTCACCTGGATTCATTGTATACTCTGCATCCTATAAGATTTTTTCCTCATTTAATTTCATGGTGTCAGTCATCATTGGGATCATTAGGATTGTTAGGTTTATTGTTTTAATTTAG
The DNA here is from genome assembly GCA_037074515.1 of Mimosa bimucronata. NCBI lineage: Eukaryota > Viridiplantae > Streptophyta > Magnoliopsida > Fabales > Fabaceae > Mimosa > Mimosa bimucronata. Next base: position 8,304,740 of record CM073443.1, on the reverse strand, counting down.
TATTATATCTTTTAGATTTGCTAATATTATCTTTAATATTTAAATTATAATTTTTTAGGATATCTTGATTCAAATATTCAAATGTTTAAATAAGATATGTTAGTTATTTTGTTTATTTTATCTTAATTTCAATATTTTATAAGGGCATTTTTTTGGATTGGGGTGATTCCCCTCCAAAAAATGCCCCTGTTTTTTTTTTAAAAAAAATTGGACTTTCCACGTCACATATCATATAATATGTGACGTGAAAAGTCTCAGGTTGGACTTTCCATGTCACATATCATATAATAAGTGACGTGGAAAGTCCAGGCCGGACTTTTCACGTCACATAGTAGATAATATGTGACGTGAAAAGTGTGGCTTTCACGTCACATATCCGGCCTGGACTTTCCACGTCACCTATTATATGATGTGACGTGGAAAGTCCAACTTGAGACTTTTCACGTCACATATTATATGATATGTGACGTAAAAAGTTAAACGACAGACTTTAAAAGAAGGCTCTTGTGAGACTATTGAGACATTCCACGTCACATATTTTGGTGACGTTAAAAGTCCTCTTTTCCACGTCACATGTATTAACGTCACTTGAAAAAGTGACGTGAAAATCCCAAAATAAGTGACGTGAAAATCCCTTTCTGTAGTAGTGCCACAAAAAATTGTGGCCACACATTTTTATATGGGTAAAGGTGCATATTTGCCAATGAACAATTACCAAAGGAGCATCTGGCACAATAAAAGTTTTTGTGGTGCTTAATTACCAATGAAGTTTTGAAACAGGAGCAAATTTGTGGTGCTTAATTTGCAAATTTGCCAATGTGTGGTTAGTTGTACAGCCGTTGGCAATATTACTCCTAGTTTAATTGTCCATTGGTAATTAAGCACGACAAAAACCTTTATTGTGTCAGATGCTCCTTTAGTAATTGTTTATTGTCAAATATGCACCTTTGCCCTTTTTATATTAAAAAATTGTGGGCCCCGCTAAAGTTTGTAACAGACGTTTGGTATTTTTAATGGCGTTAGCCAATCTGCCCCTGGTTAAAAGGTCCATTGGTATTTCCAACCCTTTCAATTGTCAATTATGCCATCTGCAACTTAGACAACAGTCTATTGGTAAAATTGATCTTTAACCCAAAAGTATATTTAACCCTTTATTTTTCTGGTATTGTAGTATATTATACATTATAAGATTTTACTTACACCAAATACTTTATTTCCATTAATTTAACTATTCAATCATACACGACGTTACATCCTATTTTGTTTTAATGACAATTTGTAATTAAATAGTAATAATTGAATGGCCACATCTGATTAGAGGATTTAACCTAACAATATTCCTATATTATGTCTAAAATTAAAGCAATCTCCACAACTAAATTTTATATCAAGAATAAAAAGAATAGTTTATGGGCAGTACCAATGGCCTTTTAGCCTATAAGACTAGGTTGGGGTTTGCACGATTGGATTTTTTATTAACATACCCTTAATTTTTTTTCGACAAACAACATACTCCAATTTAATTTGGAATAAAATCTCATTTTCTTTAATGCAGCAATGTGATCAAAGCCTACACATTCACTACAAAAAAGTAGACTTTTAGGCGGCGACCTTTTGGCGGCGACTTTTGTGTTGCCGCAGAAGGTGGGACCTTTCGTGGCGACTTTATATAGTCACCGCTGAAAGGTCAAGTCGCCACTAAAAGTCATACTGTTTATTTTTTGAATAAAACTAATAAATATTACCTTTTTATTTTTATGTAAAATATTTAAAATTTTAAATAAGTTATTTTATATTGAAAAATAAAATAAGGTAATATATTTGCATTTTTATTGCTTTTTAAATTTATAGTGAATACTTTAATTTGAAATCAATGATATATTAAATAAGCTTATACATGAATAATAATTTTTAAATTAATAAAATTATATCAACTATACCAACATTCTAATTTATCAAAAAGGAATATTATGAATATTATATTAATAAAGAAACATTTATATTGTATTTTATCTTTATATATTAAATGAATAAATAAATATATATCTATTATAAATAAATATATATAGTATATATAAATAAATATTAAACGTAGGTAATATGATAATATATTTATATTATAATGTTATATGTATTTAAATTGATATATTAAATATATGCAAATAATATTAGTGTGTGTATTTAATTTTGTATTAATATGATGGGAGTTTATCATAGCTCAACTGGCAGAAGCTACACACAAGAGCAAAGTAGTCATGGGTTCAAACCTTGGGAGGCACATTTGAAGGTAAAATTAAAGGTAATGAAGTAGTGCGATATGGCATAGAGTGATGATGTGGCGCAACGTGACACATGACAAGTGGCAGGAGGGTAGATGATGTGGCAAGTGGGTGGGGTCTCCACGTCATCAGCCATGTGGGCCATAGGGTGCTGATGTGGCTGTATTTTTTTTTTACCGTCGCCGCCAAAAGGGTTATTGGCGGCGACACCCAAGTCACCGCTAAAGGTAACCCTTTTAGCGGCGACTTGAATGTCACCGCTAATACTTTTAGCGACGGCACATAGACGACGACTTGGCAGCGGCAACTTTTATGCTAGTCGCTGCCAAAAGCGAAATTTTTTGTAGTGATTGTAAAATACATTGATGAAGAAGTAGAGACGGGAATAGGCTAGGATTTTATCATGGGCATACAGTCTAGCTTACAATAAGCCTAGCCTATAAGCCTACAGGCCTATAAACTACGATTGAAGTTGCTCCTTACTTAGGGTTATTGATACTTTTAGTCATAGCTAGCTACTCATTGTAGTTTTAATGGGAAAAAGACAAATAAAGACTCTCCAATTATCAAAAGGACAATTTGATACACTGAATTTGAGAAAGGACATATCAGTATAATTGACTGAAGTGTCCAATGCAAAATTAAAAAGAAAAGTCCAAAAGCTCTCATAGATCTTCCTCTTCATTACCAGAATGGTATAAGGGAATACCAATATAGTTAGAGCATGTTAATAATCCTTTAGCCGAAGTTGGCATTCCCTTATAAAAATTTGATATTCCCTTATACTATTCTGGTAATGAAGAAGATCTTTGAGGGCTTTTTAGACTTTTCCTTTTAATTTTGCATTGGATATTTCAGTCAATTGTATTGATCCGTCCTTTCTGAAATTCGGTATATCATATTATCCTTTTGATAATTGAAGAGTCTCTTTATTTTCCTTTTTCCCAGTTTTAATTCCCCTCCCAATCATTTTATCAATCACCCACCGTGCATAGAAATTTACGTCAATAAAACAAGCTTCTTCTTCCTCAACTTCTTAAACACCTTCAATAATTCCGCAAGTAAAACCTGACAGTGAAGTCTCTTTATTAGATATCCATATGGAAATGAAATACTCAATATCTGCCAATTATTAACTAGAGACAATTATTAGATAGCTAGCTAATACAAGACATACCCAATATTTGCCAATTATTAGATACTACAAAAAAAGCGTGTATAAGTAGCGGTTATAATGGTTAATTAGTAGCGATTCCAACCGCAACTAACACGTTACAAGCGGTTTTCATTTCCGCCACTAAATCACCCGTGACAAACAAATTACTAGCGGTTATCAGAACCGCATGTAACTAAGTCAAAGACGCCACTAATTAGTAGCGGTTATACTAAACCACGACTAATTAATACAAAACCGCCAGTAAATAAAAATTAGAAATATGCCAGAAAAAATTTGATTTGTCAGCTTAGTGGCGGTTTGACCAGCGGTATCAAACCGCCACTAAATAAAAAGGAAAAAGTAAAAAAAAATTGCCCAAATTATTAGTGGCGTTTTGGGCAGCGGTTCCAAACCGCCACTAATAAAAAAGGAAAATAAAAAAAATTGTCCAATTAACTAGTAGCGGTTTTAAACCGCTACTAGTTGTCTAGGATGAACAAAAAAAAACGTCCAGTTCAGATATTCAAGAATTAATTTTATATGTTCAAATACTGATAATAAATTAGACTATTTCAAAAGATTTTTATTGTTAAAATAAAGAAATTTTCTCAACTATATTAACAATCACCATATGCATAACAAACCATATATCAAACAATAAAATAAGAATTAGTTAAAAATAAAGAATTAATTAAGTTTGTTGTAACAATATTATGAATAATAAATTAAAATTTTTACCACTAAAAATGAGAAATAATTCAATATTGTAACCTGAAAAAAAACATACATTAGCAAACAAATAAATTCATAATAGAAAATAAAACACTCAAAATATAAGATAAATTGTTTACAAAACAAAAACTCAGACATTAGAGATCAGTCTGGGGAGAAATTGGAAGGAGAGGGAGAAAGAATTGAATGAATATGTGAAAGAAAATGAGTAGAGAGGTGGATATTTATAGTGTTTTGTGCGGGATTTAGTAGCGGTTTGGGCAGCGGTTATAAACTGCAAACTGAAGCATTCAGTAGCGGTTCTGGAACTGCCACTAAAATTGTCCGCAGAATAAGTGGCAGTTCTGGAACCGCTACTAGTTATTATTCATTAAAAAAAAATACCCAAGCTACATTAAAAAAACATGATATATGAACGTTTGATACACATTTTTATGAAAATTTTACAAAATGAAAAATAATTGTGGTTGGCTGCTTCAATCATCTTCTTCTTGCCCCCGCCTAAAAAGAAAATAAACAAATATATAAATTTTTATTGCTAATGGTGTTGAAATTTGTTTAAATTATTTGTAGTGAAAATCCTCACCTAACTACTGGTAAATGACCGTCTTCTTCAGAAATGAGGTTATCGAAGTTTTCAGGTTCAAAATGCTGGCTGCCTAGTTCCAGATCATCTTCGTCACCCATGTCGTAGAGGTCACGCGGCTTCATATGAATCACCATGTGCCAATCTTTGTGTGTCCCATCTTCCACATAGTATACTTGCTGCGCCTGTGAGGCAAGAATATACGGCTCATCATCTGCCACTTCCCCTGTGTGAATGAGCCTCGAGAAATTGACGGATGTGATGCCCAAGCTGTCCACGGTAATGCCTCAAGAAGTTCTGGTGTCTGCCCACATGCAGTTGAAGAGAGGCACGGTGAAATGACCTTGATAGTTAAGCTCGATGATGTCCACGAGCTTGCCATAGTATGATACGCCTCCAAATTGCATGTCTGTATCCCGTGAGTTGGCATAAATCCTTGTCCCGAATGTGCCAAAGACTCCCGAATTCTGGGTGAGAGAACCTTCATCCCTTGCAACGGTGCAGAACTTGAAACCGTTGATGTTGTATGCCGTATATCTCCTAACATGGTCGAGTGGATCGGTTGCTAGATTTATCATATCAGACGCATGGGGATTGTTGTCATTGAGTATCCTCTGTGCAAACCAATCCGGAAACTCTCGATGGGCCTTTTTATCCACCTCGGCAGAGGACTTATGCGGCTTCGTAGTTGGCGTTTAACATAACGGCGAAAATCCCTAAATTCCAATGGAACATATCAGAGGGTTATGTGGTTTGGAAATAAAAAAAATAACATGATACGTATGTATATAGTGTTAGAATTCTTACTGAATGTAGGGCTTCACTTGAGGGTAATTTTTCAAGACATGTTTGTGTGCTTGCAACCTCTCAGTGGGACTGAGCCTGTAATACTGACTTCCTCCAATTGACTTTCCGACTGGCGGGAATAATGTGTTGGAAGGTGACTGGACATTGGTGGGGCTGTCATCGACACCAGGAGGACGGTTGAATGAAGTCTCGATGTCATCATCAAAATAGCGCGAACAATATGTTAACACCTCGTCACTAGAGTAACCCTCTGGAGATGCTTTGTTCCTCACGTACGACTTCAATTTCCCAAGACATCTATAATTACAAGTACAATCAGGTAACTGAAACAAAATCATGAAACCACTGGAAAAATGAATCAACGAACCTCTCTATGGGATACATCCAGCGGTATTGAACCAGGCCGCCCATCTTTGCGTCTTGAATGAGGTGTACAGTGAGATGGACCATGACCGTGAAGAACGACGGGGGAAATATCATCTCCATATGACAGAGCGTTAGAACGATTTTTTCCTGCAATTGATCCAAGTCTGCTTTGTCCAAAACCTTTGCACACAATCGTCGGTAGAAAGAACTGAGTTGAACCAAAACATTAGACACCTCCGGGGGCAGTGTGCTTTTAATTGCCAGAGGTAGGAATTGCTGGAGCAAAACGTGGCAGTCATGGCTTTTTAACCCGGCAATCTTCTTAGAGTGCATGTCCACACATCTTGAGATGTTGCTTGAATAACCATCAGGGACCTTAATGTCCTTAAGTGTCGAGAGGAAGACTTCCTTGTTGGCTCTTGTCAGTGTCAATGAGGCTGGGGCAAACTTGTCATTCTCATCCGGCCATGCGTCTTCACGTATTCCTATCGCCATCAGATCTTTCCTTGCTTGGAGATGGTCCTTGGACTTTCCAGACTCGTTCAGTAAAGTGTACAAAATATTGTCACACACATTTCTTCAGTGTGCATGACATCATGACAGTGGCAAAGTAGATTAGATTTCCAGTAGGGGAGCTCGAAGAAAATGCTCTTCTTTCGCCATTGCTGCATGTTTTCCCCCTGGGACTAGCCGCGTCCCCTTCTTCCCCCAGGCTGAACGCCGTCTGTCTTCCCGAACTCTACGTGAACATCTTCAAGCTGTCGAATAACATCTGTGCCAGACAAAAACGTAAGAGAATCCCTCATTTCCTGGGATCCATTAAATCTAATCTTCTGCAGCCGGAACCTATGACCTCTAGGAAGGAACCGCCGATGACCCATGAAGCACCACTTGCAACTGTGAGGAAGGCGGACCGAGTCTTGGTCAAAGTTGCAGTTGGGGCAAGCTCTGCCTGTATGCACATTCCAACCGGACAATGTGCTAAGTCTGGGAAAATCGCTCACTGTCCACATCAACGACGCACGGAGTGTGAAGAGCGTCTTACTGTAAGCGTCATACGTCTCAACTCCGTTGCTCCAAAGTTCCTTCAACTCCTGTATCAACGGTTGAAGGTAGACATCTATATCGTTTCCAGGAGCTTTCTTCCTCAGAATAATCATTGAAAGAATGAATGAGCTCTGTTTCATACACATCCAAGGGGGTAAGTTATACGGTATCAATACCACAGGCCATATACTGTACGTAGTGCTAAGATTCCCGAACGGATTGAACCCATCTGATGCGAGAGCAAGGCGGACATTTCTCGGGTCACTGGCGAATTCCGGGAATTGAGCATCAAACGCTTTCCAAGCCTCAGCATCCCTAGGATGTCTCAACTTCCCATCGAAGTTGGGCTCTGATGAATGCCACCGCATGTGCTCAGCCGTTTTGGAAGACACATACAACCTCTGAAGTCGTGGAGTCAAGGGGAAATATCTGAGAATCTTTGCAGGCTTCTTGGTTGCTATTCGACCCCTCTTTGCCTGTTTGTACCGAGACGCATTACACCGCTTACATCTATCCAACTCGGGGTCGTCTCTCCAATACAACATACAATCATTCGGGCAGGCATGGATTTTAGTGTAGTTCAATCTCAACTTGTTAATAGTCTTCTTTGCTTCGTAGAATGAAGGTACGATTTCTGCCTAAGAGAATGCATCTCCCAATAATTCTAACACCATCGACATCCCCTTATCGCTGAAGCCACACAAGCACTTGATATGATAAAGCTTGACAAGAAAGGATAGTTTCGAATATTTACTGCACCCTGAATAAACATTATTCTTAGTCTAAAACGAACGTTTATGTGACAAAACTAGAAACGAAATGAGGCAGTTTTTAGTAGAACCTAGAAACAATGGCTTATCTGAATCCATCATAAGGTGGAAAAAATTCTTTGCAGCTTCATTTAGGACAAACTCCAGGAGTGGTCCTTCAACCCCTTCCTGACTCCCGATGCCATCACCTTGTACCCCAAAAGCATCACGCACAACATCGTTAAATGGATCCACATGATCGTCGTCATCGTCGATCTGCATTCCAACCTGGGATGTTCCAGCAACTACTTCACCACCATCATCATCGTTCTCACCATGAATACCCCAGAATGTGTAATTGGATGGGAATTGTTTCAGTATAAGATGCTCACACACAACATTTCTGGGATGCCACTTCTTAAATTTACATTTCGGACAAGGACACAATATCTGATTGTTAACACTGGTGCTGTTGAAAGCAAAATCTAAGAAGTGGTCAACACCAACCATATAGCGGGGGGACGTCCGTGACAAATTTATCCAAGATTTATCCATCATGTGACTGAAGATATTATCAAAGAAGGAAAGAGCTTAATAGGTTGAATGAAATGTGAAAACGAATTGGAACTTGCAAAGTGCTTATAAAATGAAATCTAGCGTTTAGTAGCGGTTAAAAACCGCTACTAAAACCGCGACTAACTCAATCGAGCCGTTGGAATAGGAACAGGTGTCATTTGTCTGAGTGTAACATTTAGTGGAGTTTAGTGGCGGTTTATAACCGCCACTAAATTTATTTTTTTAAATATTATTAATTTAGTGGCGGTTTTGAAACCGCCACTAAATTTCCTCTTTTTAAAAAAAAAAGTTATTTCGAAAAACAGAGGACCCCATTATAGAATAACCCCCAAAAATCATCATATCTTCCAATGTGATTGTAACTTCAACCCAAGAGAACATAAATGTGTTTCTCTCAGAATGCCACTTTTATGCAAGCCCAACAATCAAACTATCGCTTCTTAGGTTTTCCATTGTTCTGTTGAGTTGTGCCATCTGGTGATTCTTATATGTGAAGGTAACATTTTGGGGTTTTGGGAAAATTGTTATGAGATTTTGGCCTTTGGATGCAGGGTTTGAGAAAATGGGAAAATCTTTAATTTCTCATATATAGTTCTGCTTCATATGTTTCCATTGTTTCCATCTACATTTGAAGAAACAAGAATGCTTGGGCACAAAGAATCAGTGATTAGTGGAAGAGATGGTGTTGTGCATTTTGTGCCAAAGAAGTGCAATATCGAAAATATGAAATGTTTGAACAACAAATATTCAAATTAACAAACATTTAAATATAAAAATGTTCAACTGAAATCCTGAAATTTAAAAAGAATCTAATGAAAAAAAGACCCTAGAGCTAGGCAGGAGGCTGATCGTCATCTTGATGCTCCGGAGAACGGTTGCGAGGCTGCTTCGGTGGATGTGGAGGTAGTGGTACTCGCAAAGGAGATCCAACTGGGTCGAACCTCCGCTGTATCCGTTCGAGCGTGTTATTGGCAGTTTGCACCCAGGAGTCCAATCGGTCGTACACCTGATCAGCCACCCGTTCCGTAATCTCATGGGTGAGCCTTGTAACATCCTGAATTTTAAATTACCAATAAATGTGTATAATTCCCAAATTTAGGAAAGAGGCAATAAGGAGCCATTTACAGTTCTTAGGTAGCTCTAGAAAAATACAATAGCTTTATAAACAAATTCACAAGTTTAAGGTATTTTTGGAGGATTTTAAAACTGATTTCCAATATAAATTAAGAAGGAATGATTGGGCATTTATTTCTAATTTATGAACTTGGGAAATTACTTATAAAGCTTAAAGGAACTTTAGGAGGGATAAAATTTCCCAATCTAACATAAGGGTGAATTTTAGGAAAATAATATAACCTGTTAGGCCTTAATTGTAAACTATTTCAAATTTGAGGGCACTTTAGGAATTTTTCCCTACCCAACAACCATAATATTCCCCTTCTATATATTTCATGTTCTTCTTCCTGTTCAAAGCGCCGCACACGCACACGAGACTCTGCACTTCGTTCTTCTTCCTCGCTACAACTCACACACACACACTCGTCGGATTTCTGCAAGGTCGCCGGCGTCGGATTTCCCCATGCTCCGTTCATCATCATCACCATTCTTCTTCGTTCTTTGATCTTCTTCTTCAGAGTTCAGCAGCAATTCGGTGGTGAAAGAGAGAGAGATATAGAGAGAGAGAGAGAGGGAGTGAAGCCGTTGGACATTGGGACGTCGTCTGCCGCAGCTCGCCGCCGCTCACCGCCATCGTAGGAGAAGAAGCAGGGGGTGCCTACGAGTGAGGTGTGCCTTTCCTTCCCTTTCAATTCCCAGTGGTGTGATGGGCTGAAACAAAGTAGCAAGGTATAACAAGGATTATTGCGGTGGTATAGGTGCTTGAATTTTTGATTGGTTGAAGTCGCGGTCATTTGCTTTAGTTCTGTTTGATTATGGCTATGGAAGAGTTTCTATTGTCTTGCAAAGGCAGTAGCATGATTTATTTTATGAAACTAAATTCAGGCGTAAAAAGCAGGTATTTTCAAAGGGGTTTTAATTATCCAAATGAAGAGGGAAGGTGGAAATAGTTCAGAATCCAATTAGTCTTAAATACTTTGTGTTTCAGGAGAGAAATTTAACAATTTTGGGAGTGATGGTGTAAGTAAAGTTGATGATCATATTTTGAAGATGGAGTGTGATATTTTAATGTAGTTAATTTAATTGTTTAAGGAAGGAAGGGCAAAGGCTTAAAGGGTGGATGTATTAGGAATCTCAGATTATGACTATTCTGTGGGTATTGTTTTTTTTTGGGTTCAATTAAAAATGCAAAGGAAAGTTATTAAGAATTAAGTATGGACATTTGGAGTTTAAGATCGAATAGGCAGGTTTGAGGATACTTGTGATTTAATAGGCTTGATGTGGGTTAAAAAAATTAATTCAATTTAGCCGTGTAATTACAATTTGTTACGTAAGTGGCATTAGGAGCATTTTAGGATTAATTCCCTAAGTTATGATTGGTAGTACTTGATTAGTTACTAATTAGGTGCGTGTATATAATATTAATTGTAGACTCTGATTTTGCTTGACGTTGAGCACGGGGGCGCGCCTACGGTAACTAGTGGTCTAACTTCACGGAGGTAACTACTTCTGTTTGTTTGCGTGTGTGTGTGGGTTAGTAAGTTTTTGGAACTTGAGTTTTGTGAATTTTCTACGGAATGGATGAATAGGAATTTGAAGATTTATTTTATAATATAAACGTTTGGTGGAGTATGTATTTTTAAATGGCATGAAGGTGTGAACTTGTATGTGTTGGAAATTTATAGTATTTATTAAAGATATCTGCATGATTGAATCTGAGAATTTCTGGACTGGACTTTGTGCCATATCTTGGATGTGTACATTTATGATGTGTTGTACTGATTGTGTGAACACCGAATAAATAAATAAATAAAAATACCATCGCGCGATGAGGTTCCTTGTAGGCCCACAAGGACTAAATAACACAAAATGGAAAGACGAATTGGGGAGAACGCCCCCGGTCTCAGGCGAGGGTTGTGAGTCCCTACTGGACCGAATAATAACGGTGTTATTGATTGTTTGGTTTTATTTACCTATGTATTGGATTGTAATATATTAATGTGAGTATGTAATTTTATGTGTGATTTTGGGATTATAATATATTAATGTGAGTATGAAATTTTATGGGTGATTTTGAGGAATCGTTACATGACGATAATTTATGTGGAAATATATGTTATGATATTGTTATGCATCTAAATGGCAATTGCTTCATGTTTTTGCCAATGCAATTATACTTAGTAATGCTCCACTGAACACCTTGCTAGCACACACTGCACGTAGGCGAGCAGTTAGTGGTTACCTGGGTCTACCCCCCTTTATCTATTTTTACAGGTCCTAGCAACACAGTAGGAAACCAAGGGAAGGATCCGGGACCGTCTCACTAAGCTAGTGAGTTTTGGACTGGTTTGACGGAAGATATTGCCACAAATAGGGATTCATATCACATATTTTGCTGCCGCTTATATTTCCACATTGTGTTTCTTATTTCCAAATTGAGGATTTCTTTTAGAATAATTATTTTGGCAACTTGTTATTTTATTTCTGAGAGACCGGTCTAAACCTTATTGGTATTTTGACTATGTTAGTATTATTGTGGACTATTGGGATTTTGCATGTTTTGAAAAGGTTGGATGACTGAGAGATTTGAATTTATAATGGTTTTAGTTATTTTTCGTGAAAATGTTTAATGGTCAAATATGTTATTGGATGTTGGTGAATGGGTTGATTAGTCAGGTGGTAGGTTGGCTTTATTTATCCATGTTAGCCATTGTTGTATTAGAGAAATTCTTTTCTAACATGGATAATCTTCTGTTATATTATGTTAAATTCTTTTGTAACCATGATAGCCCTTTTAATATTAGAAATCAATTTTTTATCATGGTTAGGGTATTTAAATGATATTTTTATTCAAATGACGAAAAGCCTTTTTCTAACTATGTTAGTGTTTGTTTTGGTAAACTTCTTTTTCTAACATAGTTAGTCAATAAATAATTTTGTAATTGTTAAATGGTAATTTAAAGTGTATTTAAAAGTATAATTAGGTAGCTAATGTTACAAGCCTCTCCCTCATTTGAGCCTCAAACTCTGCGTCGCTCCTAATCGGGTCACTGGTCGATGGTTGGCTCGAAGCTGCAAAATGGGAGCTGCCTGGGTCGCCTGACCTGCCGTACACCACAGTAGGTAGGGCTCCGAACCCCATCCCGCAAACCTGGCCAGGGTGCTCATGAGGCCCTAGGGCAGCCCTGAGCGAGGCAGTGGGGTCTACATTGTCCCCCTGCGACTCGGCGATCTCTCTCTCCGCTTCTTCAATCCTAGCCTGCACACACAAACATATTTACAATGTTAGTTTAATGTTGTTGTTATTAAAAATATAATAATAAAAAATTAAATACATAAAAATTTTACAATTTGCTCCTCAGCCTCCCTAGATGTTGGGCTCCCGTCGCTGTGTCTGTGCTTTATTTGGTAGAAACGACCGTAGGAAGCCTTCTGCCCTTTCTTATAAGCTTTTTCAGCCTGAAAATTAAGATACAACTAAATATTAATATATAAAGATAAATTATTTTTAAATTAAACAACAAAGATTCAATCTTTCATACCATCTCTTTGTAGCCAACCGCAAATGGCTTCGTCCCCGCCGTATGATGAACCTTCTGATGCGACTTGGCGGAAAGACCTTGTTGCGATCTCTTCTGTTAACGTAAAATAAAATTCAATAATCATTAGTAATTCAAAAAAATTTCTTCAATATGATATTTCAATAATATCAATTCAATAATATCATTCATTATACCTTCCCTATGTTTCCCTTCCTCCACTCCACATATCTCTGCCATGCATCCGCAGGGACGCCACCAGGGACATCATGACCAACTCCTAAAACGGCCTACTCCCCATCCGATTTCTTGCGTTGAACAGGTCCAACCGCTTGTTCTTCCAACCGTCCCCCATCTTTGATTCTGTCCAATTCTTGTGGCTGTCCCTCACATCAAACTTCCTCTGTAAAATAATAAATTTATTAATGTTTAATTAGTATTATCATGATGATAATTAAAATCATATTCCAAACATCACAAATAACAAATAACAAATACATTTCCTACAATATGTATTAAAATCATATTCCAAACATAACAAATAACAAATCATAAATACATTTCCTACAATATGTATCAAAATCAAATTCCAATTATAACAAAAAAGAAATAATAAAAATAAATACATATCGTATAATATTTATTAAAACCAAATGTTTATTAAAATCAAATTAAAATAATAATAAAAAATAAATAAGAAACAATAAATACGCTTCCTATAATATTTATTAAAATCAAATTCCAATAATAACAAAAAAAATTAAGCAATAATAAATACATTTCCTATAATATTCATTAAAATCAAATTCAAATAATAACAAAAAAGAAATAAGCAATAATAAATACATTTCCTATAATATTTATTAAAATCAAATATTTATTAAAACCAAATTCCAATAACATTTCCTATAGTATTAATTAAAATCACATTCTAATAATAACAAATAATAAACAATAAATAAGCTTTAAGTTAGTTCAACCAACCTTAACAATTTCGTCCCAAGCGAACTTTTTAGAATTCTTATCAATCTTCCTCCAATCCAAAGCGTCAATCGGGAATCGCTGATAATTCTGGCCAACACTCCCAATGAACCTCCCGTACAGTTGCCCGCCTTGTCCTAACGGTAGTTTGGATACCTCGTCGTCCCACTCAACTTTAATTCTGTGCCCGCTCGGAAGGTTCATCACATCTTGCACCATCAAACTCTTGTCGCTTATGCTACCAGAAGGGTCTGTAAAATTTAGGCAACAATTTCATGAGCGATAAAAAATTATATTACCTGATAAAAACATTAAAAATTGAATTTCCTTACCCTGAACTTGTACTTCGAAACCGGTAGACCTTCCAGCGGATCGTTGAGGGCGCCCCGCCTCTTCATCTTCCTCAGAGTCCAACCAACGTGCTATATCCTCAAAATCCACTCCTCCAGTATCGTCCAAGTTTTCTCCCCCACTCCAGAATGCTTTGATTACATCTTCTGGGATCGCTTCGTTCTGTATACGGATGCGCTCTTGCTCTATACGATCCCTCTTGGCCAGGTCAGCCTGTTCCTTACGAAGCCGCTCCTCAGCCTCCTCCTGTTCAGCGGTAATATGCCCCTTCCCTCTACTACGATCGCTCTTTCTCACCATGATTTTGACTAAATATAGGAAAAAACAAACCTCTTGTTTCTCGTCAAAGTCACGTCACGTCGCTTTCTCTTAAAAGGCTCGTGCCTTTTCTTTGAAAAGGCACGAGCTTTTTTAAACTATTCACTTTAGTGGCGGTTATGGAATAACCGCCAATAATAGTCGCGGTTTGAGAAAAAACCGCGGCTCAAACCGCGACTAATTCACCCCGTATTAAATGCAGTTGCGTTTAATTCGCTAAATATCAGTGGCGGTTTTGGTCATAACCGTTACTAACACTAAAAAACTGCCACTAATTCAGAGCCCATTCATTTACTCCCGATTTTTCGTTCCATAACTGCGACTAATTTTAAACCACTACTAATCCTGCCAAAAGGCGCCAATTTTGTTGCGGTTCTTGCCCCCAAACCACTACTAATTTCCGCTACTAACTACTTCTATGGTCAAACCGTCGTATTTACTTGCGGTTTCTGCTCGTAACCGCTACTAAATCATAATTGCTGGCGGTTTTGGTGTTCCGCTACTAATGTAACCGCTACTAAAACCAGCTTTTTTTGTAGTGAGATAGCTAGCTAATACAAGACATATCCAATATCTGCCACCCTTTGAATTGCATCCTAATCCTTCCTTCCTTTCAGATCTCAATGTGTTGAATACCCAACCATAGCCCTATAACGAGAGCTCTATTGGATAAATAAAGAATAGGAGTATCAATTTATTTAGAGTAACGTAATAAGAGGAAGGAAGGAAAACCACAATTTCATTTAGCTATAAGAATCTCTTACCGAAAAACTCACTTGCAAGGTGAAGGAATAGGAAAATTTCTAATCATAATAGCACCCATTGCAACTGCGGATGGAGGCTTGTACAACCTTACTAGCGACAGCCATGGAAGGAGAAGAATGAGGATGGAAAATGGAAAGGGATTAGGGGTGGAAACAGGCCAAGCCCTTAACAGGGGCCTTAGGGTTGGTCTATTTCAGGCCTGTCCAGGCCAAGCCTAACACTTCACAGACCTAGGTCTAGGCTTTATTTAAAGCCTATTTTACTAAACAGGTCAGGCCTAGGCCTATTGAAAGCCTATTAGGACTAACATGCTGGCCTGAGCCTGTTATATTTTAAAAAATATATATTACTAAAATTACATTTGTACCCTTAGCTTGAAATAAAGTTAGACATGTATGTATCTAGGATTTTTCCCACTCACTCTTAGCAGCGTGTCCATTCTTATCTATGTGTTCTCACTTTTCACTGACTCTTAGTGTTTCCCTTTCTCTTGGAGCTCCTTTCGGCCAAGGACGTGAATCTATCACCTTGGAGCCCAACCCATCCGTCTTCTTGTTGGCTCTACTTTGATATGATTTTGTTATTCAATTATACTGTTGGATGATTATGATGAAAGGATATCTTTATTCTTGTTGGTTGTATCAGTCTATAAGCTTTATTGCTGTGTACTTGCTTTGTCTTTTAGACTCTTGTTGCTTTGTATCGGATTTATGTACTTGCGTTGTTGTTGTTGTGTATTATACTATTGTTTATTATAGCAAGCCTTTTAATAGGCTTTATGCCAGGCCTGGTCTATGAGCTAGCAGGCCAGGCTTAGGCCAACCAAAGGCCTATTATAGGTTAATGGCTAGGCTCAGGCCAACCAATTACACGACATGCCATACCTATATATTTATGACCAGGCCTGGGCCACCCCTAACAGGGAAGAAGGAAAGGCATGGGATGTGAGTGTTCTTGAAACTTCTCTTGGCTATTCACTCTTAAATATACACGGAAGCCTAAAAAATCTAATGAGAAAATTCTGACCTCTCTCTCTCTCTCTCTCTCTCTCTCTCTCTCTCTCTCTCTCTCTTTATGAGCTAAGGGTATTTTCTGTAATTTGGTCATTATGGTAAAAAAAAAAAAATCCCATATCTCATCAACACCAAGATTCATCTCAAGATTACATGTTTGATACAGATTCCCACTTGTCCTCAATTTCACTTGCTACATAAACAATGGACATTTCATATGTAAACGTAATAGATTAGAACTTAACTCATCACAACAATCTCATAATTTCAATATTTCATATAATAACATAATGATTTTATTTAAATTTCTAGGTCATTACATGTGTTTTTTTTCTATTTAATAACTAAGACAAAATGTACAAGAGAATTTTTTGCCTCAATAACAATCAACATTACTTCCCCTTTTTTCTTAATTCTTCTTTGTTCCGTCCTGAGAAAAACTAATATTTTACTACAATAAATATCCGTATTACTTTCCCACTTAACTGATATTTTTTATTAACTATATCATTGTTATTTAATTTTGAGTCATTACAAAAGCATCGGTCTTCTATGGAAAAATTTGACCCTACGTTCATCTGAAAAGTTATTAACTACTCCAATCCATTTTATAAGATACACGTTCTCATACACTTTCTTTAATCTTTTCTCTCAAATACCCAATCTTACTATAAACTAGGGAATGATAACAAAACATAGGTATATTTCTTATATATTTATCATTTTTTATTTATTAAAACCCATTTCTGAAATCACACCATTCGATTATTTGGATTTTATGAAAGGATGGGGAGAAGTATCTTTTTCAAATTTCACTTTGGTTTATTGGTGCTAAACATGGGATGTGAAACAACTTTGAATAAATGGAAAGTTGAAAATTTCTTTTAATTTAATTTTAGATTTATTGAATTTTCCACTCTAATTGAGAATAGCTTGGGATTGACATTCCTGGGTGGGTTGGATAAGACCAAACCCATCTATCTCCCTTTTAATATTGTGCGTTTTTTTTTAAAACTATTTTCAATCATGCGATTGAAAATTTTAGAGACAAAGATATTCTTGTTTATAATAATTTTAATACAAAAATAACCCACTCTATTTTAATCTAAATTAATACTCATTCATACGATAACTACATGATTAGACCTACTTGGTAAACATTCCTGGAAGATCATCAACCTAATGTTCTGCCTTATTTTCATGGAAAATGCCTGAGCAGCGAGCAAATGCAATTGTCGTTTGAGACCACCCTCCTCAATGACCAACTTGTGGTACCTAAACTTAAAAAAGCATTATTTTAGTACAACTTCAAATGTAAGATTTTGAAATGATTGGTCATGTGTTTTATTTTTAAAATAGGACAAATCTTATATCCGATGCATTATATCCCGCCAATTCAGTTCATTGGTAAGAATATGACATCCAAATCATTCATCACCTTATTGTTAACGTCGTTATTCTTTCTATCTCCGTTAACAATTTCTCCAACCAAAGAGAAAATATAGTGGCCTTTTTCGAGAACCCCATTTTTTTTCAAACCCATATGAACATTATGGAAATATGTTATTGTAGTCCAAAAATTATGTATCAGGGCGAAGAGCATGAACGAACAATCACTTATTATTTTTCTAATAACCATAAAAATTAGAATAACTGCGTGATGATGTAAGTATAATCATAAATATTAATTACTGGGATGGTGTTTGGTATGCTTTTTAAAAGGGGTGTAGTGACTAATTTTATAATACCAAATTAAAATTAAATATATATCAAGAAGACCATTTTACCCTCAAAACCCTTCCCTATTCCTTTTATGAAAACCTATCTCTGGCTCTGGTTCTCCTCATCTCTAAAACCCTTCCCTACTTCAAAACTATAATTTTTTTTACTTAAAACTGTTCTTTCCTACTAAGTTTCTCTCTTAATTGTTGAAAAATATTGCTTTTTCAGTGGGCAAGTGTAACGAGCACAAGTCCTTGGGAGAACTACACCCCAAAAGCTAGCCATTGGGGTTGGGGAGCCAAGGACTTATAAGGCCCCTCTTACAAGGAAACCTCCCCGATGTGGGACTTGTGACAATGCACCCCCCTCGAGAGCCGACGTCCCGGCGGCTACACTCTACGACACTTCACTCGGCGCTTCACTCGGCCTTTCTGCTGGTCAGCCCCTCCGGTCAGAACCCTTCGTAGGTAGCCCTTTCCAGTCTATCAGACGACACTTCACTCAGCGCTTCACTCGGCCTTTCTGCCGGTCAGCCCCTCCGGTCAGAACCCTTCGTAGGTAGCCCTTTCCAGTCTATCAGACGAGACGGCGTCCCGGCGGCTCCACTCTACGGCACTTCACTCGGCGCTTCACTCAACCTTTTGTTGGTCAGCCCCTCCGGTCAGAACCCTCCGTAGGTAGCCCTTTCCGTTTGGCCGTCTCTCAACGAAAGCACCATTGTAACGAGCACAAGTCCTTGGGAGAACCACACCCCAAAAGCTAGCCATTGGGGTTGGGGAGCCAAGGACTTATAAGGCCCCTCTTACAAGGAAACCTCCCCGATGTGGGACTTGTGACAGCAAGCTACAGAATACTACAGTCTTGTGGAGGGGAGATTTAGGACTACGAGATGGGAGCGAAGCAAATTTGGATTTATCTAAGGGGTTGTATGATGCTGGAGATCTAATGAAATTTGGGTTTCCCATGGCTTTTACTGCTACAGTGTTGTTGTATGTGGGCAATTCATGTCTTTTCTTTGAGCTTGAGAAGATGATTGAACGAGTTCAGTAATGATGAAGTTTGTCGATACGTGAGAATGGTTTGGCTAGGGTTTTTTTTATTAATTTTTTTTGGGGTAAATATTGTCTTTTCCCATATATTATTAGGGGTAAAATTGACAATTTCAAATATATTGCAAGCCTGCAATAAGGATTCATAGGGCCCCTTTGAAAGGAGATTACCAAAAAATGTGTAATCACTATTGCACTTGTAATCTATTTTACCATGTCTAAGTCCAACCAAACAGGCATTTTATGGTAATGCAATCTATATTACCATTGCAGGGGTGCAATGGGATTGAATCAAATGGGCCCTTAGTGTTTCCCTTTCTCTGGGAGCTCCTTTCGGCCAAGGAGGCGAATCCAACACCTTGGAGCCCAACCCATCTGTCTTCTTGTTGGCTCTACGTACTTTGATATGATTTTGTTATTCAATTATAATGTTGGATGATTATGAAAGGATATCTTTATTCTTGTTGGTTGTATCAGATTATTAGCTTTATTGTTATGTACTTACTTTATCTTTTAGACTCTTGTTGCTTTGTATTGGATTTATGTACTTGCGTTGTTGTTGTTGTTGTTGTTGTGTATCATACTATTGTTTATTATAACAGACCTTTTAATAGGCTTTATGTCAGGCCTGGTCTGTGAGCAGGCCAGGCTCAGACCTAAAAAAAGGCCTATTACAGCTTAATGGCCTGGCTCAGGCTAACCAACTACATAACATGTTAGGCCTATTTATAACCAGGCCTGGCCCACCCCTAACAGGGAGGAAAGAAAGGCATGGGATGGAAGAGTTCTTGAAACTTCTCTTGGCTATTCACTCTTAAATATACACGGCGGAAGCCTAAAAAATCTAATGGGGAATTTCTGACCCCCTCTCTCTCTCTCTCTTTTTATGAGCTAAGGGTAGTTTCTATAATTTAGTCATTATGGTAAAAAAAAAATCCCATATCTCATCAACACCAAGATTCAACTCAAGATTACATGTTTGACAATTCATAGATTCCCACTTGTCCTCAATTTCACTTGCTACATAACCAATGGACATTTCATATTTAAACGTAATAGATTAGAACTTAACTCATCACAACAATCTCGTAATTTTAATATTTCATATAATAACATAATGATTTTATTTAAATTTCTAGGTCATTACATGTGTTTTTTTTCTATTTAATAACTAAGTCAAAATGTACAAGAGAATCTTTTGCCTCAATAACAATCAACATTACGTCCCCTTTTTCTTAATTCTTCTTTGTTCCTTCCTGAGAAAAACTAATATTTTACTACAATAAATATCCGTATTACTTTCCCACTTAACTGATATTTTTTATTAACTATAATATTGTTATTTAATTTTGAGTCATTACAAAAGCATCGGTTTCATCTGAAAAGTTATTAACTGTTCCAATCCTTTTTATAAGATACACGTTCTCATACATTTTCTTTAGTCTTTTCTCTCAAATACCCAATCTTACTATAAACTAGGGAATGAGAACAAAAACATAGGTATATTTCTTATATATTTATCATTTTTTGATTCATTAAAACCCATTTCTTAAATCACACCATTCGATTATTTGGATTTTATGAAAGGATGGGGGGAAGTATCTTTTTCAAATTTCACTTTGGTTTATTGGTGCTAAACATGGGATGTGAAACAACTTTGAATAAAAGAAAAGTTGAAAATTTCTTTTAATTTAATTTTAGATTTAATAATTTTTCCACTCTAATTGAGAATAGCTTCGGATTGACATTCCTGGGTGGGTAGGATAAGACCAAACCCATCTATCTCCCTTTTGATATTGTTTTTTTTTTTTTACTATTTTAAATCATGGGACTGAAAATTTTAGAGAGAAAGATATTCTTGTTTATAATAATTTTAATACAAAAATAACCCACTCTATTTTAATCTAAATTAATAATCATTCATACGATAACTACATGATTAGACCTACTTGGTAAACATTCCTGGAAGATCATCAACCTAATGTTCTGCCTTATTTTCATCGATGTACTTACTCTGTTCTTGAAAGGTCTTAAAGGCAAAATGCCTGAGCAGCGAGCAAATGCAGTTGTCGTTAGAGAAGGCATGGTGACACTTTGGATGATGGTATGATAATTCAGATATAGCCCATGCCACTATAGACTGAACCTTAATGTCACCTTCTTTGAGGATTTTCGCAAACACTGTGCAAGCCCCTGCATTCACAATCTGTTGCACACTTTCTTCGTCTTTCCCAAGTAACCCAATCGCTTCCGCCGCTTCTTCTTGACCCTTTAAGTCCCCTTCCTCCAACAACTTCAACAGCGCCTCAACACCACCCTCCTCAATGACCAACTTGTGGTACCTAAACTTAAAAAAGGCATTATTTTAGTACAACTTCAAATGTAAGATTTTGACATGATTCGTGATAATAAATTAAAAAAAAAATACTCGGTCAAGTTCCTCATTCCCATTTCAGCAAGTTCTCCAATAACATGTGGTCATGCGTTTTATTTTTAAAATAAGACAAAACTTATATCCGATGCATTACATATTGCCAATTCAGTTCATTTGTAAGAATATGACATCCAAATCATTTAACACTACCTTTAGTTAAGGTCATTATTCTCTCTATCTCCGTTAACTATTTCTCCAACTAAAGAGAAAATACAGTGGCCTGAACTTTATGAACCCCATTTTTTTTAAAACCTATATGAACATTATATATGGAAATATGACCCATATGAACATTATGGAAATATGTTATTGTAGTCCAAAAATTATGTATGAGGGTGAAGAGCATGAACGAACAATCACTTATCATTTTTCTAATAACCATGAAAATTAGAATAACTGCGTGATGATGTAAGTATAATCATAAAAATTGATAATGATGAAATGAAAAGGTCTAGAGCGTAACTAATTAGAGAGAGGTAAGAATATGTATACCATCTAAATATAATCTGGGTTGTCTAGTTTGACCTTTTAGCCCTCTACCAACATGTCTCTTTTTAATGAATACGGAAACCAGTTTCGGTTGATCGGATGGGAGGGTACCTGTAATCGTATAGACTCAGCGAGACCAAGAAATTCACGGCATCTAAGCGTAGTTCCATGGGAAATCCCTTGAGCAACATAGCTATGTTTTCCCATAGTACACACAAGATGGGCTCCTCCATGAGAAGTGGAGGAACACACACAACGCATTTGTCAGCGTAGAGCGATATGTTGAGGAGCCATTGTAAATTGACGAAGGAATTCTTGAGCTGCTCCGACATTTCGAGAAAATCTGTGGCTTTGATGGTCGTGGTGAAAAAGAGTCGATTCATGAGTTTGCTCCTATGACATTTGTCTATCAGTCGTAATGCCTTCTTAAGGACTTGTTCGGTTTTGTTGATGATGCGAGGTATTGGCCGCTCGTAGAGCTCATCATAGGCCCTTGCCACTTGCCGGAGTAAGTTGGCAATTTCCTTTGTTTTGGCCTTTAGCTTTAAACATTCAATCTTGAACATCTTGACTTCTTCGACCAGCTCGATCAACCCATCGGCCATCTCTATCGACCGATATATGGCTATGCACGATTCCCTCACAGCCATTTTCTCAAATTCACATGCTTTCAATGTGGAACAAGAATGAATCAAAATGACACACGGTTTTGGTGGATATGAAACAAGAAAAATGAAATTGAGATCAATTGGAATTTTTATGGAGTTTGGTGATACGTCTACATGTTATCATCAATCAACCTTCTTTTATAAATCCTGTAAAGACAGAGTTAGTAATATCCTAATTTTGTAATCAGCGTCTTTATTCTCTAAGTATAGAGACCAGATGCAATCAACTATGATCACTCCATAAATCTCGCTAATTTCCTCCCCATACGCGTTCAAAGTTGTGTAAGGGTTTCTTGTATTCAGAAAAATATTGAAAATTATATTCAATTTTTCCTCTTTCTAGAATAGATATTAGTTAGATTTACAATTTACAGTTTTTATGATATGCTCCCCAATTGTTGTGGGTGGTGTATATTAAGGGTTAATTAATATATATTTTGGTTTAGATTTGGATTTGATCCATATAATCAATCTATTCTCAATACTCAAGGCCTTATGCGCAAAAGAAATGCCGTTGGAGGCACGGTAGATCAAATAGTTTGAAATCCTATTAAAAGAAAAAGATAGAAGCCGAAACAAATACTCAGTGAAGTTGTATAGCGAGATCTTTTGGTTAATAATATATTTGAAAATTTGGTTATTGATAGAGTACAGTGGTATTATACGATCCACGTAGCCGACTCCACCTATTGAGATAGGGCTTTATTATTGTATTAAAGCCATTGTGCATTAGATTTTTTTCCTTCTCTCTTTTCATTTCCTTGATCATGTAGATGCCTAAGTTTTAATTAGTTGATCAGGAATCAATTGAATGTCCACAGAAAGTTAAATGTGGGGAAAAAATAAAAATGCAATTTAAGAGAAATAATATTTAAACATTAACATTGATCTGTGTCGTATAATTTAGTTAAGCCATGCATGTTTATAGCCCTGCTCATTTTTAAACTCGTGTGTAAACAATCCGTAAATTAGACTGATGCGTTGTGTTGCATGGAATATGGATAAGATGAAATAAAAATTTTAAATTAGACTACTTGCAAGGATAAAATTGTAGCCGAAACCTTCGCATCAATTTTTCATATGTCAAATTAGCCTTCAAGTCCATTTTTAAATTTCAAATTGTATCATTTTTAGTCGTTAGTTTTTTCGGATTTGAATAGCATTTACTCTTTATTACTCCACATGAAACTCTAAAACTTAATTTTATCGTGAAGAGAAATTAGAGGAGACTATTCTGAGTTTTCAAGTTCAAACTGCGAGTAAGCAAAACAAATAAAGATATTGAGATACACTTTTATGGTATTAGTTTTTAGATTACATTATATGATTCAAAAATATAAGAGAGACTTGTGTAATTATAGTAAAACTGAAGAGAAGTCACAGTACTTTTCTTTTGATTTTATTGTTCAACAAATGAGCTCTTAATCGAGAGTAAACACAAACCTTATCATCAAATTCAACCCGATCAAATTGACAGATATAGAGGGTTATGGGTTGATTTTTAGTTAGATCGAATAGCTTGATATTGAAATAGTCGCAAGATGGACGTTCCGTTAAAATGGATGAGTTTATGACTTTTTCAATGAAAATTAATTTATTATACAATTTTTTTCAAAAGTATAATTTTGATCCTTTATATGTTTGTATAAGGTAGAGAGATTCCTTTATGAATATGTTATACCACCTCATTAGATCTGACTAATCACAATTAAATATATTAGGTCTGACGTAAAATTTTCAATTTGACATGGCATTCTAAAAAAGTTAGCGAACTGATAAAAATATTTTTTTTCTACTTGTAAAATAAAAAAAATATTAAAAAAATGAAATTTCAATTTATTTATGTGTTAGTTAATTTTTTTGAAGATTCCACGTCAGACCTTATGTGTTTACTTGTGATTGGTCAGACCATAAATGACGTGGTGCACCAAGTTCACGCAAAAATTCCTTGTATAAGGTATCATTTTAGTCCTTTTAGTTTAAAAAGTGCACTTTTAGTCTTTTTTTTTTTTTTAACAAACTATTAGTTCCACTCAATGGAAAGATGGTGACTTAACAAATTTAAAAGGTAATTCTATAATTAAATGCTGATACAAAACAGATAAGTTTTAAACAATAAAAATGCTTATATTAAAAAAATTAAATTAAAATATATTTTTTCTACATTTTACAATAGAATCACTATTTAAATTTGTTGAATAATAATTTTCGTTAAATGAAGCTAACACCATTAGTTAAAAAATAAATTAAAGACTAGAATGATACATGAAGTAAACATAAAGGATTAAAAGCATACTTTCGCCTAATTTTTTAGTTATAACCCTCTCTCTGTTTTAATCTAAGTTAATACTCATTCATACGGTAACTACATGATTAGACCTACTTGGTAAACATTCCTGGAAGATCATCAACCTAATGTTCTGCCTTATTTTCATGGATGTACTTACTCTGTTCTTGAAAGGTCTTAAAGGCAAAATGCCTGAGCAGCGAGCAGATGCAATTGTCGTTTGAGAAGGGATGGTCACACTTTAGGTGATGATATGATAATTCAGATATAGCCCATGCCACTATAGACTGAACCTTAATGTCACCTTCTTTGAGGATTTTCGCAAACACTGTGCAAGCCCCTGCATCCACAATCTGTTGCACACTTTCTTCGTCTTTCCCAAGTAACCCAATTGCTTCCGCCGCATTTTCTTGACCCTTTAAGTCCCCTTCCTCCAACAATTTCAACAGCGCCGGAACACCACCCTCCTCGATGACCAGCTTGCTAAACCTACACTTAAAAAAGCATTATTTTACTACAACTTCAAATGTAGGATTTTGAAATTATTGGTGATAATATATTTTTAAAAAAAATACTCAGGTCAACATCCTCATCCCCATTTTATCAAGTTCTCCAATAATACATGATCATATGTTATATTTCTGAAATAGGACAAAACTTATATCTAATGTCTCTCCAATTAGGTTCATTTGTAAGAATATAACATCCGAATCTTTTAACACATTAATGCTAACGTCGTTATGTTCTCTATCTCCGTTAATGATTTGTCCAACCAAAGAGAAAAAAAGGTGGCCTGAACTTACGAACCCCCCTTTTTTTAAAACCCATATGAACATTATGGGAATATATTATTGTAGTCCAAGAATTATGTACCAGGGTGAAGAGCATGAATGAATAATCACTTATCATTTTTTCTAATAACCATGAAAATTAGAATAACTTAGGTAAAAAATTGTCGATTTGCCTAATCGAAACAGTTATAATTCGCAACACACTAACAACAACATAACAAGGAAAAAGAATTGACTGCTTTCATTCTCTTACCCCAAAATATAAAGGAAAGAAAATGGAGAACAAACACCATGAAAAAAAGGTAAAGAAGAGGACATGAAAGTTCCCCCAAGCACAAAGATAATGTGGATGAAATATGTATTTCTTGTGAACGATTGAAGGACCAGATTCATCAAAGTCTACCTTCGCTAATGATGTTATGCTAAAAGATGGAGAGTGACGATCTTAATGATAATATGCTAAAAGATCCAAATTGAATGTCATTTTCTTATAGGTGAAAATGATTCAATGCGCTGGACATAAGTTTCCTCCTTTGAAATACTATCATCTAACTATAGGTTCATATAAAATAAATATGATTTGAGAACTTGATGCAATGGATATAAGGAGATTGATCTAAGTTTAATCATAAGTATTGATAATGATGGAATGAAAGGTTCTAGAGCGAAACCGAGTTACCTACTCAATAAAGAGATAAGAATTTGTATAATCAAGATATAATCTCGATTGTCTAGTTTGACTTTTTAGCTCTCCAGCAACCTGTCTCTTTTTAATGAATAGGGAAATCAGTTTTGGTTGATCAAATGGGAGGGTACCTGTAATTGTCTTGAGTCAGTATGACCAAGCTAGTCGCGGCATCTGAGCGTTGTTCCATGGAAAATCCCTTGAGCAACGTAGCTATGTATTCCCATATTAAACACAAGGCGGGCTCCTCCTTGATAATTGGGGGGATACCCACAAAGTATTCGTCAGAGGAGAGTGATGTTTTGAGGAGCCATTGTAAATTGGAGAAGCAATCCTCGAGCTGCTTCCACATTTCGAGAAAATCTGTGGCTTGGATAGTGGTGGTGAACAAAAGTCGATTCATGAGGTTGTTCCTACAACATTTGTCTACCAGCCTTTGGGCCTTCTTAAGGACTTGTTCAGTGTTGTCGATGATGCGCGGTATTGGTCGCTCGTAGAGCTCATCATAGGCCTTTGCTACTTGCCGGAGTAAGTTTACAAGTTCCTTTGTTTTGGCCTTTAGCTTTAAACATTCAATCTTGAGCATCTTGACTTCTTCGACCAGCTCTATCAACCCATCGGCCAGGTCTATTAACCGATATAAGGCTAGACAAGTTTCCTTCACAGCCATTTTCTCAAGTTTACCTCCTTTCAATGAGGAACAAGAATGGATTAAAATGACACGTCTGGGTGGATATGAAACAAGAAAAACGAAATTGAGATCAATGGGAGTTTTTATGGCGTTTGGTGATAAGTCTACAGGCTATCATCAATCAATCTTCTTTTATAAATATTATGAAGACACAGTTAATAATATCCTAATTTTTTGTGATCAGCATCTTGATTCTCTAAGTATAATGACCACGTCGCAATCAACTATGATCACTCCATAAATCTCGCTAATTTCCTCCCTAAACGCGTTCAAAGTTGTGTAAGGGTTTCTTACATTTAGGAAAATATTGAAAATTATATTCAATTTTTCCTTTTTCTAGAATAGATATTAGTTAGATTTATAATTTACAATTTTTATGATATGCTCCCCAATAGTTGTGGGTGGTTATATTAAGGGTTAATTAGTATATATTTAGGATTAGATTAGGATTTGATCCATATAATCACATATATTCTCAATATTCAAGCCGTTATGCATTTTATCAGATTTTAATTTTTTTTTTTGGGAAAATCATAATGAGGTCCCACATAAGGCATTTAATCACAACCAGGTCCCAAACAATCATCAAATTACATTAAAGTCCCAAGGGACCTCAGTGTAATTAAATGGGAGTTGTCAATACCAGCCATGTGAGTTGTCAGTGCACACAAAATAGCTGGTATTGACAACTATTGAATTGACAACTCATTGAGCTCTTTTTGACAACTCTTTTTGTGTGCATTAACAACTCACACGGTTGATATTGACAACATTGAATTGACAACCCATTGACAACTATTTTGGGCATAGTAACAACTCAATTGGCTGGTATTCACAACTCAATTTAATTACACCTAGGTCCCTTAGAACTTCAATATAATTTGATGATTTTTTGGGACCTGGTTGTGATTAAATACCTTATGTGGGACCTCATTATCATTTTCCCTTTTTTTTTTCTCTTTTCGTTTCCTTGATCATATCAATTCCTTCGGTTCAAAAAAAAAAAAAAAGAATCACATCGATTCCTAAGTTTAATTAGTTGATCAAGAATCAATTGAATGACCCCAAAAAGTTAATTGTGGTTGTGGAAAAAAAAAACTAAAAGTACAACTTAAGAGAAATAATATTTAAACATTAACATTGCTTTATGTCGTATAATTTAGTTAAGCCATGTGCATAGGCCAGCGCCAGCTAATTTTAAAAACTCGTGTGTAAAAAATAGGCAAATTAGATTGATGCGTTGTGTTGCATGGAATATGGATAAGATGAAATCAAATTGTAAATTAGACTTGCACCAATAAAATTGTATCCGAAAGCTTCGTATCAATTTTTTATATGTCAAATTAGCCTTCATGTCCATTTTTAAATTTCAAATTTTATCATTTTTAGTCTTTAGTTTTTTCGGATTTGAAGTAGTCTTTACTCTTTTATCGCTCCACATGAAACTCCAAAAACCTACTTTCATCGTGAAGAGAAATTAGAGGAGGCTATTCTAAGTTTTTAAATTTAAACTGCGTGTAAGCGAAAAGCAAAGGGAAAATCACAATGAAGTCCCATATAAGGCATTTAATCACAACCAGGTCCCAAACAATCATCAAATTACATTAAAGTCCCAAGGGACCTCAGTGTAATTAAATGGGAGTTGTCAATACCGGTCGTGTGATTTGTCAGTGCACACAAAACAGCTGGTATTGACAACTATTAAATTGACAACTCATTGAGCTGCGATTGACAACTTCTTTTGTATGCATTAACAACTCACACGGCTGATATTGACAACATTAAATTGACAACCCATTAACAACTATTTTGGGCATAGTAACAACTCAATGGGCTGGTATTGACAACTCAATTTAATGACACCTAGATCCCTTGGGACTTTAATGTAATTTGATGATTGTTTGGGACCTGGTTGTGATTAAATGCCTTATGTGGGACCTCATTGTGATTTTCCCAAAAACAAAAAGGATAGAGATACATTTTAATAGTATTAATTTAGTTTTTGGACTAGATTATATGTTTCAAAAATAGACGAGTGACTTTTGCAATTAATACAAAACAGAAGAGATGTCAAAGCACTTTTCTCTTTATTTTATTGTTCAAGAAATGAGCTCTTAAATGAGAGTAGAGTTGGCAATAACGGGGTGGCCGCTAAACTGGCTGGGTTAAAAAAAACTCATTTTGAATATGGGTTTGAAATCAGTTCAAAAAAATATGGGTTTAAATTTCCAACTCAGACCATTTTATTTGGGTTACAGGCCAACCCGCCTACCCCATTTTTAATTGATTTTTTTCCACTTCTTTTACAATATAATTTTAATACAAGTATGTAATATAAGATTACAAATTCAAGTTCAAGTGTTTAATACATTACAAATAACAAAAGTGATAATAAAGTATAGAATACTTGGTTTCATGATCAACTTCAAATATTCCAAATTCAACACAACAAAATTCCCCAACTAAATCTAAAATCTAAGGGACCAAAGAAGAAATGAACTTGCCAACGATATTTGAATCGGTGCAATCAACCAATTTTCACACATACATGGTAACAAAAAAAAAAACAATTATTATCAGTTTACCAAGAAAAAAAGGAAAAAGAAGAAGCCAATCACCATCAAGTCTGTGGAACAAGTAATCATCATCATCTTTTTTTTTAAAGGGTCTGACAAAGTATGTGTGTGGTATGGTGTGAAACTGAAATGTGAATGTGTGTGTGCCTGAAGCGAGAAGACTGAAGATTAGGATTTTTTTTTAAAATAAAAAAAGAAAAAAAAGAAAAAAAAGGGAAAAAAAAGGCAAAACGGGCTGGCTTACGAGTTTGACATGTTAGTCCATCAAGGGTTCCGATTTTGACAGATTTAAACTCAAAAGACCCATTTTAATATGATCTCTATTTTTCTCAATCCAAACCCTTTTTTTGCGGGTTACAGGTTGGTCCATAAGTTCTTACCCATATTACTGACTCTAATTGAGAGTAAACACAAACTTTATTATTAAATTAGATTTTTCTCTCCGTACGATGTACAAAAGATAAAAATAAAAATGAAACAAACTAAAGAACACAATTTTTTGAGTAATTATTTTATGATTTCAAAAGTTACTTAAAAACAACAAAAGTTGGTTGGTTACATATTTATATAAATGGTCTAAATCATTAATAATATTTTTTTGATACATATTTATATGTTCATTAGCTTTTTTTTTTTTGAACTGAACATTAGCTATTTGAAAACAATAAAAGTTGATTTCATATGGATATAAATAATCTAAATCATTGATTGCACTCATTTAATTTGGATCAAAGAGAAAATATGAATTAATTTTATATGATTTGATTGCAAAATTGTGAGTTACTAAAATGTAGATTTAGATGTTCATTTAATTTTAATCATAAATTAATGAGATGGGCACTGTTTGAGCAAGTTTATTTAACTATTAAAACTTAACCAATAATATTGATAATGAAACAATGATTTAAATCAGAATTAAATATGATACAACAACTGATTGAGTATAATTTAGATTGCAAAAGGAAAAAAATAATTTTTTATGCTTGAAAAAGAAAACATGATAGCTGACATATTTGTTATACATTTTAGAATTTTATTTTATGATTTTCTTAAAATATTAATAAAAAATGTAATTTAGAAATGTCCCCTAAGAAATTTCACCTATAATGTAAATGTGATATATTTATATATAAATATATATATACACACACACATACACATATTTGGTCGTGTGTGTATATTTATATGTTTTGATCTTTGTAGATTTGGTTAAATATGAAGCTATACATTATTTTTAAAAGTTATGTTTTCATATTTGTTTGAGTTACCAAAATGAAAATATTGAGCTTCCTTTAATTTTTTTCACAAATATTTGTAATTTTTTAGCTTGATAGGTAAGTATGAATTTTGAAAATAAATCATTCATATAGACAAGAAAATAACGATTTAAATTGGAAATAAATGTTAGATGACAACTATAGGGCATGTTGGAATTTTAAAAATAAAACAATCATGTTTCCGGTTAATTAATAACAACATGAATTAGGTCAACTAAATGTTAGATCACTGAAATAGAAGAAAAGATGAATTAGGTCAACTAAAAACCATTGCAAGGCAAAACTAAACAAAATGACATGAATAATGGCAGTCTCTTCTTAGCTCTACACAATGAAATTGTGTGATCAAATGAAATTTCCAAAATTGTGGAGACAAATTCATTTATATATGAACAACGTTTTTATTCATTCTAAAATTTTTTTAATTAAATAATCATGGTTACGTGCTTTATTATTATAAAGAACATATTCATAAAAAAAAGGTACATATCATTAAATTGAAAATATCATTTATCTTGAAAATAAAAGAATTAAAAATGCAAGAATAAGTATATAGACATCCCGGTACAACCTTAAGCGTGCGAAAGATTTAGGCTGTGCAAAAGAAGAATAAGTGCTTCTGTATTCCATGACATTGGACTGTGGTACTTGCTCGAGAGTCCCTTTTCTTTTTTGCCAGAGTGCTTCATAGAGAGTCTAGAAACTAGAGTTTGAGAAAAACAATACGAAAGGGAAGTGAGAGAACCGTTAATATAAGGTAGTTTATGAATGATAAAATTCAAATTTCAAAGATGTTGAGACTTGATAATGGTAAATTGAAAATTTGAATTTAAAATTGGATGTAATAAAAGAGGGATTTGAGTGGGTTTAATTTGAAATTTTCAATATAATATATTTTCCCTTAAATTGGATCCTTTCTTTAGGTAATATTTCATATTGTAAATCCAATATATATGCATTGATTGTTGCCTAAAATATAGCGATATATTTGAATTTCAAATGCAAATTAAGTAATTATGATTATAATTTATAATGATTATAATAGATGGATTGACAATGACATGTATGATGACGTGGCTTAATTGAACATGTGGCTCCAATAATAGAAGTAATAAAAGTTGATGTCATAGCACATGTGGACCAATAGAATTGGTGCTTGAAGATTTAGAGGAGTATATAGATATAACTCATGATTGATATAAAACACTATTAAATTAATGACTTTATTATAGAAGAGATATATGGTGTGGTTTGAAAAAATTGTCATTAATAACTAAATATTTGTTTGAATTTATGAATTGAAAGAATTAATTTAGATAATTTTGTGTTAATGGACATCTGATTCCTAAAATGAACGAATGGACATTTTCTACCAAATATTCAATTTTTTTAGTTGATTCTGTGATGGGTTAAGTTATTACTTTTTTATACAAAAATATGCAATCAGTTATTATTTAAATGTTATACAGTAAGATATTTAATTTAGATAGGATATAGGAACATGATATTATAAACAAAAATAAAATTTCTTCATAAAAATATGGTTTATGCATTTGATTCATGTCATTGATTTAGTGAATGAAAAAATTATTTATTTTATAGGTTTTAAATAACTACCATATAATTATGTATTTAATCATTGCTCAATTTTAAATCATTTTTAAAACTCAAAAGAATACATTCCCAAAAATAGAGATATATGACGAGTAATGATTAATAATTGGCAATGGAATTTGAAATTAAGAATAAAGCCTTACATTATAACTAAAATTATGTGAACAGGTGATGGAAAGGATTTAATGATGTTTACCTATGAGATGGAAGCCTTAAAATCACCCAAAGATCAAGCCCTAGTAGAGCCTAATTCGTTCTCCCTCGCCTCCTCTCAGTTTCTAATTTTCTGAAACTCTAAAATCTGACTTAAGCCTATTTGTTGTCTATTTTTTGTGGGTCTCACCTTTTGAAGGGTAAAATATGTGGATGTTTAGAGTTAATTTAATAGCATTGAAAAAATTGCTCAATTCAGTTCAAAAAAAAAAAAATTGCTCAATTTTTAAAAGTTTATTGTATATTTGCACCATTCAATATTGTTATTTGTACTAGACACTCATCTAATTGGTAATAATGTACCTTAACCCATTATTTTATACTCACTTGTATTCCTATTGACTTTATTTTTGGAGAGATTAAGGAAGCTAAATAATCTATTTAATCATAACATATGTAATATGCTTTACTACTATCTTATATGTTAGCTCATAAATCAAATAAATTAATTCTCAGAAAAAGTTCAGGCAAATCAATTTATAAGTAACATATTTATTTTCTTAAGATTTCCTAAAAATGTTAAATAAGTCTTATAGTAAGAAACAAATGGAGTACTATTTAAATGTGTAAAGTGGAATTTAATTGATACATGTAATGATAAAATAAAATATTCACAAACTCAAACTCTTATTTATTCAAATGGGATAACTAGTCTACTAGTCCTTGTAGTTTCAACCAATTTTTAATTGGGTCCCTGTAGTTTTTTATCAATTCTTCATATCTTCACTTGTTTTTGATGAGGTCCTTGTACTTTTTTTTTTAATTAGGTCCTTACAATTTCATTTGATTTCTAATTGTGTCCTTATAGTTTTTAAATTTATTAAGTTAATTTAAAAATTAAATAAACCATAAACAATAAAAATATAAATAATGATGATAAATTTAGATTAATAATTATTTAACTATAAAACTAATTAGTATAATTAGTTTTTACATAAATAATTAATATAATCAAAATAGTTAATTATAACTATAGTTTATTTTTATTTTTATGATTCAAATTTTATAATTATAAAAATTAGGAAAATAAATATTATTATTCATAAAATAACATTGAAAATATTATTTTGTAATAATATATATTATAAGGGCATGATAAAAAGAAAAAAAAAATCAAGGGATCTAATTATAAAAGTTAGAAGAAACTATAAGAGCATGGTAAAAAGAAAAGAAATTCGAGGACCTGATTCGAAACAAGTGAAAGTATAAGGACCTGACAAAAAAATAAAGTATAGGGATCCATTAAAAATTAGTTGAAATTATAAGGACTTATAGATTAATTATCACTGTTATGATAAACAACAAAGAAAATGGGAATGAATACATGTAGTTATTGTTAAGTGTCAATGCGATCCCCGAATAATCATTGCCTCTCCTTCTAATTATAGTCAGTCTCAATTGTATCATCTTTTCACGTATTTATTAAAATGCCCCTTATTAAATGGATGAGTTACATTAAATACTTTGTAACACCTTACTCTAGGGATATTCTTTAGAGCCCTTTGATTAAATTTGAACCAATAAAGCTATTTAGAAAATCCAAGAATGACAGAAACTAAAAACTTTTTCTCAAATTTCTTATTTGGGCTTCTAACTATGAAAATTCATAGTTAATTCCTTTTTAAACTCAAAAATAGTGGTTCAAAGCTCAAACTTTAGCTCTTAAAATATTCTTTATAACCATGATAAAACTTTGGCTCAATGTGGTCCCATTATCTCTAAACAACTTTCTTATATTTTCCAGACATATTAGAATTTCTCAGAAATTTCTCTTTTTATGCTTAACTTGCAAAATTTATATATTCTAATCTACACGTCCAAAAATTATGCATGAGTACTTGATTTAAATCTTAGGATGTGTACTAACTATCTGGAAAATATCGAGGCCAAACTCAAATTATAACTGAACGCAATATCTACCATAATAAAACTTGTTCACATGATCTCATAATTTTTCTATGTGTAGATATAGCTTTCTCCTTGAAGTAGAGTTCAGGTTCTTGGTTTCTTTGCAGGTCTTTAAGCTACTTAAGCCCCTTATGGAGTCTATACATACAGACCAATATATGATAACTATAAACTCCAAAATATTCCAGGTCTCCTTGCCTTAACTAGAGATCTACTTACTTTTCCTTTCCTCTAAAAATGCCTGGTCCTTATAAAACTGTAAACTGTAACTGGAACTCTTGAAGAGCCTCTTTCTAAAACACTTCCTCTAACTGGGCCTCCTTGTTTCTCTATTTTTCTTCTTCTTTTTCTTTTTCTTTCTCTTTTTCTTTTTATTTTTCTCTTTTCTTTCTATTAATTTCTCTGCCCACACGACCACCTCAGCTCCCTTCCTCCTTTCCTTGCCAACAAGTCTATTTATTTATAGAGTCTTGGGTGCTTAGTGGCTTTATATTTTAATCTTTCCTTCCAAGCTTGTTCTACAAGTCTTGTACACTAATCTTTTCTTGCAAGCTTGTTTTTACAAGCTCTAACTATTTTGGGCCCTTAATCTTATAATAATTCCCCTCCTAAAATATCAAATAACTCTATTTTCTTATAGCCCAAATTAACTTCTACTAACTTCCTTAATGATACACTCAAATAGCTAATTTGGAGCTATTGAGATTTTTGGGATGTTACATACTTCCTCCAGGCAAACTTTTCCATCTTAGCATTCCGCCAAAAGTAGAAGGCAATCAGTGAGTTTGTAGACTTCCACATTTCTTTGAGTTTTGCAACCAATAAAAATAACTCAGCATAAGAGATATGTTTTTTTCTCTCGTGATGTGTAGTGATCATGGAAATACACTAAGTTAATCCGCCTTTAGCTAAATATGTATGTGCTGAAACTGAGATAAAGTTTAAGTCTGAACCTGAACCTGAACTTATATGTAGGTTTTTTAAGAGTTTGAGCATTCAAAATATGTAACAAGGTATAAAGGTTTTATAAAAGTATATTCTTCCAATTACATATACCATCTTTCAAGCCTATTTAAAAGTTTATGTCATGTCTAAAATAATCTTTTCGGTTATAAACTAGATTTTATCCCTTAATTTTACCATAGAACTTGAGATAAACTATTCTAATTAATGTTATAATATTTCATTTAAACATAACTGAAGTAAATTTTGCAAAAAATTATATGCTTCAGCAAATTATACAAATTAAGAAATAACAAGCGGAATAGCATTGTATTTCATGTTCTTGAGAGAAGTTGTATATCATGAAAAGGTGAACTACTGATAAATGAAAGGGATGAGTTTTGTATATGAATGATAAGATGTGCAACCTAGGTTACAACTAAGATAGTATTGTTGTTAAAAATGTAAATAATTGATTTATATTATATAATTGTATAAATTAAAAAAACTAAATAGATCAAACCTATGGGTTTGTAGACTAGTTCTTAAAAAAAACGGTCTAACATATTTATCTACATAGACTCAACAATATGCATGTACATGAGTTTGACCAATCAATTAATGCGTAGACATGTTTATGGGTATGCCTTCATTCGCCACCAACAAGCCCATCTTGTATCTAATACGGGAACATATATATAGCTGTATTGTTCACGGCACCTTCCATAGAACATCACTCAGATGTCGTCGCTTCCTTGGTCTCTCTGGTTCAAGACAAAGACAGGTACGCACCCAAGCACGCTCCCAACCTTTTCATTTCATTATTCCTCCATGCCGCATAAAACATAGATCTTGGTCATTTTCAAAATTTCCCAACTTTTCACCATGAGAGAGAGAGAGAGAGACTAAAGCTAGATAATTAGGTTGTTTTGGTAATATCATATTATTTCAACTAACTTAATTAACATCCTTAATTAATCAAATTAAAATAAATCTTATATTTAAGAGTGGAAAAAGTAATATATATCACCAATCAATTCAAAATCTGTATGGAAAGAATTTTAGCTCTACCTACTTATCTTTTTTAATTACACCTACTCAATTTTTTTATGAGTACATTGTATGTAGGATTTGATTTTAGATCATACATTTATTAAAGGTCATTTATTTTACTTTTAACAAATTAAATCTAGATGGTTTAGTTGAGATTTAGATGAAATAGATATACTTATTCTCCCTCTCATCCTTTTTCAAGTAATGGAAACCAGTTACACTTTAGAACCTTTTCATTCCGTTATTATTATTAATCAATTCAAAATCTATATTGTTGAACTACGTAATATTGAAATAATGCTTTTCTCAAATTGATCATCAAGGAAGGTGGTTTCCGATGCTATTGAAATTATTGGAGGGAATATTAATTTAAAGGGTTAGGAGAAAAGTGGCAAGAGAGATTGGGTTACTTGGGAAAGACAAATAATACTGGCATTGTAACAACTACTACCTAATCATACTTTTGAACATACCTTAAATTACTGTTAAAAAAATACAAAAAAATTATTTATTGACTAACTACGTTAGAAAAAAGAAGTTTACTCAAACAAAACACTAACATAGTTAGAAAAGGCTTTTCATCACTTCTGTAAAGTACCACTTAAATACCCTAACCATGATAGAAAAAAAAATTATATTATTAAAAGGGCTATCATGGTTAGAAAAGAATTAAACATAATATGACAAAAGATATCCATGTTAGAAAAGAATTCTTCTAAACAAGGTAAAAGGCTAACATGGATAAATAAATATCAACCCATCATCTAAATAAATCAACTCATAACCTTTTAATATTAAAAGCTCTATAATAATAACTAAAATAAACCCCCATGAGTATTAATCCATAAAAGATCACCATAACTCATAAAATGTTTTTATGAAATTCCAAAATCCAATTGGTAAATGATGAACATAAAACGATAAAGTCCACCGGACTAGGACCAATCTAAAAAGAAATACCGTCAGTTGCTTAAACCAACATTTGCAAATTTAAAATCCTTAAATCAAAATAACAACAAAACTTAAAAGTGAGAGGAAGCAAAGTCAAATGTAACATATCCCTAAATGTGGCAATAATCTCTGACCCACCGGTCCAGAGACTCACAAGTTTAGTGAGGTGTTTCCGGATCCTTCCCTTGGTTTCCCTTTACGTTGCTATGACCTGTAAAAATATATAAAAGGGGGTAGACTCAGGTAACCACTAACTATTCGCCTACATATGGTGTGTGCTAGTAAGGTGTTCAATGGAGCATTACTAAGTATACATATCTGATTAAAGCATGTGGCAATTACCAATTAGATGCAACATATTATCATAAACAAGTCCTTCTACATAATACCTTTGTAACACAACAAATTCGTTAAAAGTCATTCATGAATCACATGTCTCGAAAATCATACGTCACAATGCAATATACAGGCATACAACACCAAACAATCATTAACACCGATTTCATACGGTCTAGTAGGGACTCACAACCCTCGCCTGAGACCGGGGGCGTTCTCCCCAATTCGTCTTTCCGTTTGATATTAATTAGTCCTTATGGGCCAACAAGAAACCTCATCGCGCGATGGCATTTTAATTAGTCATTCTGTGTTCATATACAATCAAATACATCAATCCATCCACCATAACACCAACAAAATATAAGGCACAAGGCCTTTCCAAAAATTCTTTAGAATTAGGTCATACAATAATTTCTAATGTCTCATATAGTTTCCAAATCATGACAATACACATAATCATGCCAGTTCAGGGTACATACTCCACCAAACAAGTTATATAAAAAATAGTCTTTCTAAAATTTATAATCATCCAAAACCGCAGTCAATCACCCAAACGGGTAGAAGTAGTTACTTGGCAGCTCGCACCGATCTCCTAACAGAACAGCTTCCCCCAATGCCAACTCAGCACAATCAGACTCTACATGCATATTTATATAACACAATCACTATCTAATAAAAGCGATCACAAGCCATAGATTAAATTCCTAGCTACTCAACCTTACTTCTATTAATTTCTAATCTCAGCCTTTCTTTATTTCACCACAACCAGCATTCACCACTAATTCTAATTACCCAATTCAAGCCTAGGTATACATTTCCAATCATTAACCGATCATTACTTAACCTAAAAAATCCCTTCATCATTCAACAATTAATTTCCTAATCTTCCATATGCAAATTCTTCCATATTCAAGCCTAAGAGATAACCCAATTTCCTCAAATCAATTCATACACCAAACCTAACCCATTCAACATTACCAGTAATATAGTAGAGTCCAAATGATCTTTTAAATTCCATAATTTCACCTCAAATACCCAAAGTCATAAATTTCTCTGATTAGAACCAAGTTTAAAGCTACTCAGATCAAGAAAAATCACCCATAAGGATCATCTCTATCACAACTAAACCTTTTAATGTCTTTAATCAACTTAGATAACCCAAACGATAAACTATAATACATTACTCAAGCAGTAATTTTCAAAATCTTTTATGAATTCTAAGTTTTTAAATTAAGAAAATTATTTTAAATTTTCAAATAACCTAATAGACAAATATAAACCCATAAAATCAACCTACTAATTTATCTCAGCAAATCTATGGTCAGTTATTATCAACACTCAACTCCTACTTCAAACCTAAGTCCTAACTTTTGTTCTAATCACCCTAATATTACAGTCATTGGAAAGCTAAAATTATATGAAAAACTTTTATGAAGGAAGTTAAGTTAAAAGAAGTTATTTTGATTATCTAAATCATCTGCAAAACTTACCTAAATCTTTTCACTACACAACGATGGCGAACAAAGAAGGAAAAACGAATTCCGCAGCGAATGATCATATTCAAATTCAATGGGTATGGGGTGTGTATATATATAATATAATCCCCTCCCCTACGTCTATGTGAAGGGGATCATGGCTAGGGTGGGAACAGGCCAGGCCAGCCCAGGCCTTCACCTTAACAGTCCAGGCCTGTGTTGTTAAAAGGAGGCCTAGGCAACAGGCCATTTTTCAAGCCTGAGCCTGGCCTGTATATAGGCCTGGCCTGTTAAGAAGCCTCTTAAGAAGCCTGTTTATTTATATAGGCTAACAAGCCAAACAGGCCTAACAAGCCAAACAGGCTTATGACTTCAAATAACCCTGCAACATGCCCAAATTATATGTAATAAAAAATGTTATATAATATAAAAGTAAATCAAATATATATGTATTTGCTTAACAGGCCAGCCTCACAGGCCTAATAGGCTCATTTTTTAGCCTGAGCCCGGCCTCTTAAGCATAATAGGCTCAAAAATAAGCATGAGTCTTAGCCTGGCTTGGTAATAAACAGGCCAGCCCAGGCCTTAGTAGGCCAGGCCGCAGGCCCCTGACAGGCCGGCTGGATTATTTCCACCCCTAACATGGCCCCACGCAATTTATTTATTTATTTATTATTATATAATATTATATATTATTTTCTTTTTCTTTTTTTCTTTGTTTATTATATATATTTTTATGTTCCAGATAAATATTTGGAACAAAATATATCTTTTCTATTATATATATATATATTATTTGCTGTATATGTATATATATTTTAAAAATAAATCTTTACATTAATTTAGTATCTCTCCCTACAATTTAAATAATCACTAAGTTTTGGATCATATCCAAATATATATATATATAAGAGTAAGGATATCATTTTCTATTTTTGGATTTACTATTTAAATTATCAATATAATCTCCTAATTATTTTCAACTTACCTATTAATTATCATCAATAAATCTTAAGTCATCTAGAAATTTCTCCTTTCACCATAAATTTTCAAACTAATCTCCACAAACCCTCCATTCAAATTAAGAACTCGAATTCAATTTAAATCCCTAAATTGAAATTAAATCTTCAAATCCAAATTAAATCTCAAACTCAAATTACATTAAATAACTAATTATCTTTCTTATAATAGGAAACTACTAAGCCCTAGAAATCATCAACAACACTCAAATTCCCCCATATCTTAATATAATTTATTTCTCAATTCTTATTCATTTATTCTAATCCTCAAAAAACACCTCAAGATACCATAAAATTAGCCAAAATTTCTCGAATTCCCTTATTAATCTCCTGAATAAATTCACCAAACCTTAATTAATTTTTCAGGATGTTACAGGCACCATATTGTGAAAATGAACGTTGCATAGTGCTTGCAAAAATCCCTCAAGACGGTGACAAGAAGGTTCAGTCTATGGTAGAATAGGCAATATATATTTATATTAAAATTCTCATATCATCATCCAAAGTGTTAGCATCCTTTTACTCAAAACAATTGCATATACTTGCTACTCAAGCATCTCACTTTTAAGACCATTTAGGAACTCAATGAGTACATTAATGAAAAATAAGGTGAAACATTTAATTGATGATTTTCCGTCCAAGGAATCTTTACTAAAGTTTGATTTTTAATGGAAAAAAATGGACCTAAATGAGTATTAATTTAGGTTAAAATAGAGATGGTTAATTATTGTCGTCTTAAAATTTATGTATAAGTCACTCTAATTGAATCCTCTAAAAGTGAATAAATCATTAATCTAAAATTAAATTGAAAGAATTTGTCAACTTTCCTCCTATCCAAAGTTGTCTCACTCATAGCATATATGGCACCAATAAAGTAAAGTGAAGTCAGAAACTAGTACTTTCCTATCCTTTTATAAAGTCCAAATAATTGAATTAAGTGATTTAAAAAATGTGTTAAAATCAATTAAAAATAATAAGGATATAAGAAATGTATCTTAGCAGGTTCACATCGAGCTAAAAGCTTAACCCTTGAGGAAGGTGGGATTCGAACCCGTGCTGACTTTGATACCAAACCTTAGGAAGGAAACACTAACCATTGAGCTAAAAGGTCAAACTGGTAGCAGAGCACAATAAATTCCTTTAACTAATATCAGACATTGGTCCACCACTTAATGAGAATTTTTTTGGATTAGGCATGTGATCTCAAACTTCACTTTGAAACTTCAAATACTCCAAATGCTAAAATCCTAAGAGAGAAACTGGACGAATAAATGAAGATGTTAGAAGAATTTTAAATCATCTCGGCAGTATGTACTCCCATCCGCATCATCTATCACCAAACTACATTCATTAATTAGTTCCCCCATGAAAGTTTTAACTGTCTCAAGTTTAGGGGTTCTTAGAAGGCATATGGAGTATGGTGATTGGGATAAAGGAGATATTAACTGCTGTATTCAGTAATACTCTATATTTTACATTACCACTCGATTTCTATTCATTGTTGGCTTCTGTTACGAAAATAAGATCACGTTCCAAATTAAATGGGATTATTTATGTTGTGTGCCGAAATATAAAATAATAAAATAAGATTAATTATATGTTGATAAAAAATAGTCTTATAGGCTAAAAGGCCATTGGTGATGTGTCTTTAAACTATTCTTTGCTTTAATTTTGAATATACTATAGGAATATACTCTTGTCAAACCTCAAGTTAGATGTGTTTGCATTTTATTTTTTAATTCGTACCATATAATTACATGCTCTCACTAAATTCTCATTTAATATAAAAGTTAGATGTGGAGTTAGATTGTTGGGAAAATATAGAGTAACCCCCTCACTAGCAAAAAAAAAAAAAAAATCAAATAGCCTCCATAGAAATTTGAAATCTCACTTTAACCATTTTAGGGAAAAATGAAATCAAATTGGTCAGTTAAAAGACTAAAATAATCTTTATGAAATTTGCAAGCATGAGGTCTCTTTGAGACTTGGAAATACCCACATTTTAGTTGGAGACTAGCATATATATCTTAGAAATTCCCAGTATGGGTCTTGAAAAACCACTTGTTATATAGTTAATGTTATTCTAATGTTGGTTCTCAATGTTTTCAGGACTCAGAAATGCTTACATGTTTTTTGGAGACCAATACATATATCTTAGAAATTCCTCATATATATTTTGAAAATTAACTTGTTATATTTGAATGTTAGTAATGTTAGTTCTTGTTATTTTCCGGACTTGGAAATACTCTCATTTTTGTTAGAGACCAACACATATGTTTTGAAAATTCCTCTTATATTTCCTCTTATATTCATCTTGCAATATTTATTAAGGTCGTTTTGGATTTTTAACTAAGCAATTTAATTTCACTTTATCCTCCAAGGATTAAATGAGACTTCAGATTCATATGTGGCAATTTTAAGGTTTTGTTTTAGTGAGGGGTTTTTTGATATTTTCCCTTTTTTTTATTATTTCTCATGTTATTTATTTTCTTATTAAATGAGTGATATTGAGGGAATTTAATAAATTTATGGGCTGAAGCCACGCCTTCTTCTCTGAGATAAAATTGCTTAGACGCGTTCTTTGATAATTGTATTCTCCAAAGCATGTTACCATCTCAGTTAAAAAAAAAAGCATGTTACCATGTTTATAATAGGAAATAAAAGCATAATCTAATTTATTTATGACTTATAAATAGGGGTGGAAATAGGCTAGGCTTATGTAGGCTTCAACTAAATAGGCCTGGACCTGATTAAAAATGTAAAACTTAGGCCTAGGCCTGGGCCTGTATGTAAACTTAATTTTAGGCCTGAGTCTGAGCCTTCAAAAGGCCTGAAAAGGCCTAAAAGCCTATTTAAGAGCCTACTTAAAATGT
Organism: Mimosa bimucronata; assembly: GCA_037074515.1. Classification (NCBI taxonomy): domain Eukaryota; kingdom Viridiplantae; phylum Streptophyta; class Magnoliopsida; order Fabales; family Fabaceae; genus Mimosa; species Mimosa bimucronata. The sequence goes on along the minus strand of CM073443.1, from coordinate 8,261,306 downwards.
AAACTCTTAAATAGGCTTAAAAGTTTATACTTATAATTTCATATATTACCCTTTAAATGTATTAAAATGAATGTGTATGTTTAAGAAAGATTTTATGGTTACAAAACTAGATAAGTTGGTAATGTTATAATTAATTTATATAATTTATTTTATATTATATATCATAATAAAACTTACAACACAATTAAATAGGCCAGGCCTGTAGGCTTGTAAACTTGACCTTACGAAAAAAGGCCTAATAGGCCTAACACTAAGCCTGATTATGAGCATGGCCTATTTACTAAATAGGCTAAGCTAGGCTTATTGTACGGCCCCTTATAAGAGCCTGGCCTATTTCCATCCCTACTTATAAATCATAAGTTTTATGTTTTATTTAAGTTGGTTAAGATAAAAACAAGAGAATATTTGTTTTCGAAAAAATTATAAAATAAAAATGGAAATATCTTTTTCTTCTTTTCAGTTTGTTAAGTCCAATTAGCTAAGAGCTAGTACATAAATAAAAACGTGCACACCTTAAAATGTTTAATAATTTTTTGACAAAAAAAAAACGTTTATAATTCATCTTTAAAAATTGATGCTAGTAATTGTTTGTTGGCAAGAAAACTAGCTAATTAAGTAACCGTAATTAAAAATTGCGCATAACTGTAACAATGACACGTCACACATTGATAGTCAAGGGGTCAGAATGATTATGCTGAATGAATGGAAATATGGAATGGAATAAGCAGGAGAGTGGAGACTATAGTTGGTGCTCTTTCGATATGGATACTTCCCTATGATTTACAATGGTTGGCTCAGTACTTCAATTTTTTTAATTTCTTTTATTCCACCTTCCCCTGTAACAATATCCATATCTTGACATTATGTCCCAATAAATATTCAATAGGTAACAAATACTCATATAATTAAGAAAATAAGTAGGAAGAAAGTGTAATGTATTTGAAATACAAAAGGAAGGCATTTATCCATCGAGTGATCCATATTGCTACATTTCCACTTCAACGCTTCCCATGGATAGTGATTGCTGAAACATCCGACAACAATAACTCAGCCCAACAAAAAGGAAAAAAAAAAGGCAACAAGACGACCACAAGACATTGATATCTTTTTTCTTCTTCTTCTGTTTGCTCATTTAAACGAGGAAAAGGACACTTCTTTTTATTCACTTTAACCCAAAAAAAAATATTGTAAACGCCTTTTTTTGTCCGGGCCCCGTAAAATAATAAAAATAAAACAATAATATAAGAAAAAGCATCCTTGTAGAATCTCCACTAATTTTGGTTGAAAAATGGCACTTTAATTATTACTACAAAAAATTAAAAAAATATTCATTGGTTTATTATGATTAGGTGTCATTAATGCTGATTGTTTGGTCATAATTGAATAAGTAAATTTGAAATTTAAAATTGATAGTGATTATGAGCCATTAATTATGATTGGTGGTTGATTGATGTTTAAAAATTAATAAAAAATAAAAAAACAAAAATTATAAAAAAATCTTGTCATTTAGGTGTAAGAATAGGGAATGTTGTTAAAATAAAAATAAAAAAAATAAAAACAAAAGTTAAAAAAATATTAGTACATTGGTGATAAAAACCCTAGTAGTGCCTATATAAATGACAATTTGGAAGACAATGAGAGGAGGAGAGATTTTTTTACGAGGATTCGGAAAGGCTAGGGTTTTTAGGAAGATGCAGAAATAATTTAGAGAGAGGAAAATGAGGCAAGTGAGAAGCATGAAGAGAAATTTATTCTTATCATTCAAATTCTTTCTAAGGAGAGATCCATAATTTCCCGTGTCAATGAAACATTTCTAATGGGATGGAGGCTCAAGCATATTCTTACTAAATGCACATTTTTTTTCTCTTCTTTATCATTCTTATGACCCATGGGTGGAGCATTCTAACCATTTGGTTATGATCCCATATATGCTCATCATCCATATTTGTGGAATGAAAAACGCATGTTTATACAAAATTTTTATCTCATCATACTCCGTGTTTTTATATGTGTTTATTGTTTCAAGTTCTTATTCTCATTGCTTACACCTCATCCTTCTTTTCTTTGAATTCAAATTTCTCACCTTCTTCGTGCATGTGGCTTGCGTATGCTACAAAAATTCTACATGGATTAAAAGATATGTATCCTCATCATATTTTATATCTTCTGCCATGTATAAGATGTTGACATTGCTACTAAAGCTTGTCTTTCTTAGCTTATCATTACAAATGATTGTGAATCACTTTTTCTTATAAAGTAAACTAAAAAAGAGCATATTTTGATCAAAATAAATTAATCCTTTTTTTTAAAGTAGTTTTTTATACCGTGCGAGGTTTTTAGAACCTCCTTAGGTAGAAATTGATTATTCTTCCGTGCAAGATTATGGGAATCTCCTCAGGAAGTCTAATCCAAAATTTATTTGAAAGTCTTTTTCCTAAATAAAAAATAAAGACATATTTTCCTAAACAAAAAATACAAACCAATAATAAATATTTTTCTAAAAAATGAATAAACATTTTCCCTAAAAAGCACAAATACAGTGACACGCATTTCTACCCCGAACTACGTGGGCTTTGATCCCTCTAAAGGGTACGTAGGCTACGTAGGCCCTAGGCTAAATCGTAGGTCAAGTCCAACTATGTAAATATTTTTTTTGTGTGAATATATTTTTGTGGGTCATGTTTATTTTTAGATAATTAACTTAGGGTTACCGTTCTCATGAACGGGTGCTGTGGGGTGCTTAACACTTTCCCCATGCATAATCGACTCCCGAACCCTACATGGTTTTAAAAGACAATTTATAATTTTCAACAGGTTTTCCAAAATTATCCTATTTTAAAAATTTTGATAACGACTTCATTTGACCTCATTTTAGTGCGCTACAATATGTATCTTAAAGATATAGTTTGAAGATGTTGAAACTAAATATAAACCAACTTGGTCAACAAATGCTAATGCGAAAACTTAGGGCCTCTTTGTTTTTTTTTTTTTAAAAAAAAACAGTTTTATTGTTTTTTCTGTTTTCAAAAAGGAAAAAAAAACAATAAAACTTGTTTGCAAATCTGTTTTTTTTAAAAAAAAAATTTTAAAAAAATTATTTAAGAAAAGCAACTTTCAGGTGTTTTTGGGTTTTTATTTTTTTTCAAATACAAGCATATGGTGATCAAATTTTCTCAGCTCGATGCAAGCAAATGATGTCAATCATTTTATCTCCCAAATTTATGGTTCTTTTTTTCTTAATGTCAATTACACGCATTAAAATAATGTTGATCAGTGATAAGGTAAAATGTAAATGATGATATTAGCTATTTTAGAAAAATCAATACTTATTAATTACAAATAATTTTTATAATAATTTTTTACCGTACATCAATTGCGATGAATGCCTGAATCTTTAAAAAGGAATTGTGAGGTTTTTTTTATTACTGATAACATTCAAACTCAACCATAGTTAAAAGATATTGAGTACCTTTCCACTTGAAATTTTTCATGATGAATTTTTTATGTGTTCTTGTTTTAGTATACATATATGATATTCAATATAAAGGATTAATCCATATTTATTATTGATCTGTGTGTGTGTGTGTGTGTGTGTTTTTTTTTTTTTATATATATATAATATGTGTATATATTATAGGACACTCACTTTGTATAGAATAACATAGTATTCATATACATGTTATACTCAAGAATCATCTCTTTCTATTTGATCTATATATTGACAGTTTGTCTTGTAAAGTTTAATGGGGAACAAAAATAACGTTAAAAAAATATGACTTAGCTGAACTGATCGATTATTCCAAAGTATCTTCATCACTCAGGATTACTCTGCGACCAAAGCACAACGTTATAAAACATACACATGAGCAAGTTGTAAATTGTTTAGAACTTTACGTTATAATATACAATTACAAATACTCCTTTTTGTCCCATATCAAGTTGTCGTTTCAAACAAAAAATTTCCCATTTTAATTAATTGTCGTTCTATACTTTCAGAGCACAAATTGCAAGTTTTTTTTCCCCAACGTTGTGTTAATACGTACTTTGTTATTATCTTAAATATAAGCCAGTTTTACTGAACACGCCGATCAAGAGAAACCAACTAGGTGGTTGAGATTTATTATTTTTGAACTTAATCCTTCTTGCGGAAAATGGATCGTAAATAATTAATGAAGCTTGATTAATAATAGGAATAAATTAATTTTAATATATTCCAAGACATATTGTAGATTAAAAAGATAGTAATTGGCCTTAAAATGTCATAAAATGCCTTTTATATTGCAACATATATAGCGACGGAAGAGTGTTAAAATGAATTAGTCCTTCCCTGTTCGTTGCACGGGAAGAATTCACTTAGAAAAAGTGACATTAAAATCTACGTCTTCCTGCTGTGGTAAATGAAGAAATGATATGAATTAGCACATATGATATTCTGCAAAGTACATACATAGATGGAAGAAGTTCCCCAGCAACAATTCAAAAGAACCTAACATGTACATTCCTAAAAATTTCCCTATAAACAACTTTAGTGGCTTTGTTGTGAGCAACATTGTCGCCATTTGAAATAACTACTCTCAAATCATCCATAATTTTGACCCTAGATAATGCAACAAATAATTAGCTACACGTGAATACAGGCCTAGACAGAAAAATACCAACATGTCTTAGCATGATTGCCCATTGCGATTTGCATGGGAAAAGGCCAACAATTTTCTAATGGGTTCATATCCATCCTAGGAATAAGGACATTTTGTCTTTTTCAATAGGATGTAAGCCATTTAGTGTAACTACTCCAATGATTGTCTTCCCAAGATGTGTTATGCGAAGGCGTGTTCTATTGCAAAGACCAGAAGATTGACCAATGTTTCTCAGAAGCATGATAGGAGCTTCCACCTTCAGAAGCAACTTGTGAGGTGGTAATCCAGAACAATTGATTGTGTTTAGAAACTTAGTGTTGCAAAGGTCATCAAAGTTGTCCATTTGTGGACTTACATACAGAGTCACAACTAGAGAATTCTCGCCCCTCACCTAGCAAAAGTGAACACATGTGTTCATTTATCTGATCAACCATATCAAATGTTGGGGTAAGGATTGCCTTGTCATTGAATTACTCATTGTTATGTAAATTATCCAAAAGATTCAAATATTTGGACTAAAAAATGCCAATTGGATCACCACCATGGGCTATCAACAACTCATTAGGGATTTTGATTCCAGAAATTCTATCAATTTATTCTCCTATTATATATCCCATCACCTACGCCTAATAGCCAATGTGAAAACCAAGGCAACTTTCAATTATCCGATGAAGAGGAGAAAGTGGACATCCTCATGGTCCATGTTAAACAGAAGATTGTGCAGTGTTCCCATAAGTGAGATAAATTAATGCAAGCATCAACAATAGAACCGCTAGAACCCTTGGGAGTTACTAGCCCACCCATGATTATCCATTTTTCACAGAAAAAATTTATCATGATGCATAATCTCATAAAGTGTACAGCCAAAAGCCTCTACATAGAAGCATTGCACCATGGGAGCTTTATCCCATATAATCAATTTTATGTGGATGATAAGATTCGTCAACGGTGATTCTTCCTTATAGAGTAAATAGAGGATTCAGTAATTTGAATGGGGATTGTAAATCTAGATGTGTCATTCTACTGAAAGGCAATAATGTAGCTGCAATACTAATAGATGCAACAGTAAGAACAATGTCTCCTGCAACACGTAGTGAAGAGGTAAGGCATTCCACAAGAATGTCCTACCAGTACCACCATAACCGTATACAAAGAGAGTGAATCTGTAACACCCCAAATTTTAGAAAATAGAAGATAAGGATTTATTTAAAGTTTTGGGATGCTATATAGAAATTAAACAGCCTTATAATAAATTTATGAGGCCAGGTGTAGTTTTAATAATTTTTAAGGTTTGTTTTCTTTATTAGTTAAGAAAAATAGTTAGGAGATAAATTTTAAATAAGGGGATATTTAGAATCTCGGGGTATTATTTGGTATTTAAAAAGTCTTATAAATAAATTTGGAAATTTAAGCGTATCTAGAGAAATTATTTTGGGACAAATTCATGACTATTTCTAAATGAAAATGATAAATAAAATTATCATTTAAGAGAAAAATATAAATTGGGAAATTAAAAAGACAATATTTGCCCCTAGTTGAAAATATTTTCAGTTATAAAAGGAAGGGCAGGATAGTAAAATACCCATAAAAACAAAATATCATATCTCTCTTTTAATTTAGGCCACACACGTGTCTTTACTCACTTCTATTCCTTTTATTTTCACTGCTCTCTCCTTCCACGTATACACACTTGAAAAAAAATATATATATACTTCCTCAAAACCGACACACACATATAACCATTCCCTCTTTCATTATATTCCCTCTGTTCCGAAATTCCCCTTCCTCACTCCCTTCTCCGTTCCTTCAAAGTAGCAGCGGCGGATGGCCCAAATCAACGGCGGTCGACGGCGATTCACGGCGGAAAACGCTCAAGAACCTTGGAATAATCTTTGGTAAGCTATTTCTCTCCATTTCCTCTCTTCTCTACCGCGATTTCGAGTGAAATGGGGGGGAAGAATCCAAGTTCTTGGGTGGTTTTTGAAGTTTATGAAATTATAGAAATGCTGCTTGGACCTTGTTCTTGGTTGTTTGGGTGACGATTTTGAGAGGGAAGTTGAATTTGGTCCGATTGATCAAGGAATTTTTCCCCTGTTACTGTTCACGCAACGGCCAATTTGGGATTTCTGGGAGTTTATTGTTTTGGAGCGTAATTACTCGTGATTTCTAGCAATTCTAAGGTGGTGGAATGGATTGCATGAATGATTTTGAGGATTAAGGGATTTTTGAATGATTTCTTTGTCTTCTCTATTCCTGTGAGCCGTCGGATTCAAGAGGGAAAATTATTGGACGAGACATACCTGCAATTAGGAGCTACGATAAGTGTTTTGAATGTTTAAATTCATGAAATTTGGAATGGATGTATTCTTGCTGTTTTTGTTGCTTGTTCTGTTGTGGCCGAGAGGGAGAAAAGGGAAAGAAGAGAATTTTGGGAAGCCAAAATTCTTGAGATGTAATTGTTGATCCCTCTCTGTGCTATACGTAGGATTGGTTTGAGTTGTAATTGCTTAATTCTGTTCCTCAATTTTCTGTTATGTTCGTCCAAAGAGCATGAAATGGCCCTTAATGTTTTATCTTGCTCTAGGAGATGAATTTGAGTTTGGTTACTTGTTATGGTTATAAAGAAGAATTAGTAGAGTTGGAATTTAATCGGAATCATTACTTTGTATATTGAATTCTGTTATGCATCCTTGTGTTTTGTTCTGGTTGCTAGGAAGAGTGTTTTGGTGTAGAGGATATAATGTAGTCTAAATGCAATGGAAGAGGAAGATTAAATGTGGTTATAGACAAGGGATATGTGTGTGTTTTGCTGCTGTTAGGATAATTGGTGTGTGTGAATCCGAGTGGTTGAGGGAAAATATATATATATATATATATACGAGAGGTGAATTGTGATTCATTATGTCTGAGGTTTCTTAATAGTTAGTAAGTGTGTGAGACTTTTAAAGGATGATAATTAGTATAGTTTGAATGAGAATTGTTGGGAAAGATGGTTATTAAATAAAGTTGAAAATTAGTTCTCTAAGGCCTAAGAATTTGGAATATTGGAAATGGTTAAAGGTTAAGTAATTTTGATGAAGCTTAGTTCATTATGTTCCAAGGTTTCACTAGTGGGTGTGAGTGGTTGGAGTCTGGTAACAAAATAAAATCAGAGTTAGTATGAGTTTCTTTAATGGTATTAGCGGAGGATGATTGATTTAATGGAAGTTGGTAAGTTGAAATGGAAAGTGATCTTAAGGTGTATAGAAAATTAAGTTGGGAAACCTTTGAGATGTTTGGGTATGTCTTAAATTGGTTTGGTAGAAATGTTATATCGGTGATGGAATTAGATAGGTAGGTGCTGATTAAATTACATGCAATGTTTAAATTGTTGAAGCGGGTTTTTGTTTATTTCTGCTGTGTTTTTATTCGTGATTTAATTCATTTGGGGGACAACTAATTCGGTACTATTTTAATCTTAGTTGAATGTTAAAGGAAAATATTGGATTTGAAATTCCTACATTGGGTAGGCTTTGTTCTGGTGGCTGATTTGGAAATGGGGAAGAGATTAATGATTAAGTTATGAGGAAGAGGTAATGGTGATTTTGATTATGATTGATATGATGGTAAGTGGGATTGGAATGAGATTAAATTAGTATAAGGTAATTGTGAAAGAATTGGTTCCATATTATTGGTAGGGGTTAATTGATGTTTTGAATGTAATGACCAAGGTCTCAAATATGGGAGTTGATTGATGTCTCTTAGCTTTAAATCAAATGGATAAATCCTAATTAAGTTGTCAAGATCGATTTTGAGAAAATAGAAGCTTATCTATGAGGGAAATAGAATTAATGGAAGTAAGGATGGATGTAGTCGGTTTGAGGATTAGAGCTTCTGGAGTACGAATTTTAGGATTATGGCAAGAGAGTTGACTCATAGAGTTATGATTTAATTTAGGGTAATTGTCAAGGACTTTCGAAAAGTTGATTTGTGATTGATACTGATTGTTGGGTTTGACGAGAATACGGAACTTTTATTTAGAGTGACTGTTCAGAAAATAAGGTTAGTAGAATATGTTGATGATGAGGGCATGGTTATGTGCAGATGTACTTGTGTGTATGCGTCTGATGTTTGATTTGTTACTGGGTGTTAACTTTTTATTAAATGAAGGTTAGTATGTGTTTAATGGTTAAGTCATGATTTCATGATCCCATATACATGTGCTTATGGTTGTCTTTCATTATTGATGTTGGTTGATGAACTGTGTAAAACATTAGCATCTGTTTAAATTAACCTGTAGACTTCAAAATGACTAAATTCATTATGTGATTTAAGAAATCCTAATAATCAAGGTTATAAATAAAAGAATATAAATAATAGATAGACAAGTACTCTAAGGATTAAAGAAAGGTAAAGCTCCTTAAAAAGAACTATTCTTGAGGTAATTATTAGTCAAACATTGAGAATAAGAAAGATTAATTGGGAATAGAATAATTAAAAGTAACCGTCTGATCTTAAATGGTCAGGTTAACTCTAATAAGTTAAGTTGTAATTAATTATCATTAACATGGAAGAATTATGATTATTGAGAATTTATGTATTGTAATGATTTTATGATTAACAATTAAGGTAGAGATTAAGATTAAATAATACATTAGAAATAGAAAGGGGTAGTAAATAGGATCGTGAGAGACGTTTAATTATTACGAATTAATTTAGATATTATTTTTATATTACAAATATTTATAGGACAAGAAAGTGGGGTCGAATCCCTAGAGTACAGTGAAAGGCAAGAGTATAGTGAAGAGTAAGCTTGGAGTTCAGGTAGCAGTTTATCTCATTATACTCAAATTGCATGTATAATTTTGTAATATCTGTTTCAAATTTACATTATGCATGAAGGTGATAAACCTTGTTAATTCCTGCATGGAAGTTTTATTTCCGAGTTTATTGAGTACTCTAGGCTTAGGTGGGTCGCTCCCCCTTTGCCAGATCAGTTATGTTATAGCTTTAAATGTTATAACGAGAAATCCTGCAGGTAAGGTCCCCACTAGTTAACAAACATATTGTTAATAGTGGCTGGTAGATTAGACAGCGCAGGAAGTATGTATAAGCGTACTATTTGTTCAGGTTTATAAAATATATACATGGCAATGCATGCATGAAATTTACAGTTAATTACATAAACTACGTTGAACTGCTGTTTTTCAGAGAAGCTGGGAGATAGTGAGATGGTTGAGATAAGGCAGGAGTACTGAAAGAAGAATAGATGAAGAAATTAAGATTATGTTATAAAAAGTAAGGTTGTATGTATATGATGTAAATTTAATTATAAAAAAATATATAGTAGATAGCATGGAAAAATAGAATTATACAAATTTATTATGGGAATTAAATTTCCTAAGTGTTATGAATTAAGAATAGATACCCTAAGAGGGTTAGTGTAATTTTAATTGTTTTATTAACCACTTTATTTTATAAAGAGTTGTAAATTATTTCTATTTGTCTGAAAAGCCCATTTCAACCCATAGAAGGTTGGTCTAATGTTTTAAAAGGAAAAGTTTTAAATTTTCCGTATTTTTAGGCTTCTGACATTGAAAAGTGGTTATAATTCAATCAAAAATTGTTATAATATAATAGAAAATTCTAGGTGTTACAGAATCAGTCTACATGCTTATTCTTGTAGGGAAACTCTATCATAATTTAACTCCTGGACAATGAGATGGTTGGACATATCAATAGGAGTAATGAACTCTAGTACAAGAATTGGCATAAAGTCTTGCAAGCATTTCCTCTTTGCTGCAACAGTGAATCAATCTCAATAAGAGCAGCATTGTCTCTTTGTGATTCAGACACACAAAAATTTGATCATGAAAAGTCAACAATTTTACATATAAGAAAGAACATTTAGAAGAGAAAATAAAAGATAAAGTGGAAAAGATGAAAATACGAACTTGATGCAAGTGGGTCGAATCGGTTGACATAGAACAAATCTTCTAAAAGCAAGTATTTGGTCTTCATCCAAACGTTTTGAGGTTGTTGAAGAGATGAACATAACAACATACTAATAAAAACTTCCTCAAAGTATTCCCAGAAGCCCAGATAAAAGCTTCCTTAGGGCACAAATATATTTAGCATCATCATCCAATAGACCACGTGCAAAGCATGCATCTTTGGATGTTTGGTGCACAACACAATCAACAGTCTTCATATCATTGTAAGAAGTAGGTCCTTTAACCTCAGTAAGAAAATACGAAGAAAATATAATTCACCTGATGAAGGAGAGGCATGTGTAATTCGTCCGGTGAAGTATCCTCATTGCCGACGTTTCCAAATCCTTTTAGATTGGTCGTAGACGTAGTGATTTGGAAACTCAATGTAAGTCAACATGCGTGCAAATGCATCATCTTTGTTAGTCATAAACCAAGCTTGGAACTATTCTTCACAAACGGGAGGCTTATCCATCAAATCCTCTACATCATTAGTATTTGCATATATTATAAATTGCTAATTCAGTAAATGGAAACCCAATGTTTCCACAAAAGAATGCCTTTGGAAAGTTTTGGAACTGAAAATAGGCCAAGCCTCTTCACATGAAGAAATATACTTACAATTATAATATTGTCTATTTTCATCAATGACGATACTAGCACTTTGTTCATTCTGAGAATCAAATATAGCATAAACAACCCTACCATTACCCTTGCTAATTAATTTGAATAAATATTTAGTAGCAGTTGATTGATTGCATTTCTCAACATTTATATATGCATTAAACATTAGGAGCAAGGTGGGGTTCTACAGGACTACATACCGATTGTCAAGTGGTATCCCTTTCACTTGAATAGTTCTCCTATCATCCTTAAGTTATTATATGGGAAACTCATAATCGTCATCAATAATAGTGTTGGTATTAAACTGCTTTGGGAATTTTTTGCTACACTTGCGGCCCTTTATGCAAGAAGTTAGGCTTGATCCAACCACAAGAGCCATGAATCATGAACTTCCTGACCATTCATACAAAATAGGGGATGACATAAAATCGTGTATTTCTGCATTATTGATCAAGCCAGAGAAGAATATGGGCATGTGGAAGTCCCCTCTTTTGGAATTCAATGGTGTAAATGCAAGAGATAAAGATTGCAAGATAGATATTATTTTGTTGAGGCAATAATACAACTTGATAAGATAAAACTCTTTTGTTCACAATGTCTTGATGTGAATGACGCTTTTTATTTCTTTTATCGATTAGACAATATACACTAACAATATGAGGTTATAAGTAGGATGAAATTGACAACCACTAATTTTGTAAGGGAGATTTTATAATACCAGGTTTAAAGATACATTCAGCCTCTTTAATTTATTTTAGATTTCAATTGTTGGAGCTTGATGGTGTAACATCTTAGACCATGAGAATTGTTTGAATGACGAAAATATATCGTTATTGTACAACATAATGATGCACTCCCTTTTTTATTTATATAAGATTCATTTTATAGTTTAGTTGTTTTATTAAAGTTATCTTAATAGGTAGTTTTTAATTATCATGCAATGAAAAAAATAAATTATTTTACGTCATCAATACTGTCAATTATTTTCAGATAATGCAGCTCAAGGCATTTATGGGCCAATCTCTTAAAGTCCATCACCAATCCCAATGGGCTGATTTCAAACATTATGTAGCCCAGCATCTTTTGCGCTTTTGAGGTTGTGTGAATATGTTTTTTATCACTTTTACTTCTTTCGGCCCAAAAGATATGTTTGATCACTTTTTCTTTTTTCTGTAATTCACGTTTAATTATTTTATTTTTTTGGGAAAACCATTTTGCAGGTATCTATACATTCCCCCAGTTTTTAATTTGATACCTATAGGTTTTTTCTATTTTGTTAAATCCTTAAATTTTCCCAAGTTAGCACCGTTATCCAAATTAAGTCCTTTATAATCCTTCCTCAATTACAGAATAACTGATCCAATTCTGGAAAATAGGCCTGAGGCCTCTGGTTATGTTGAATATATGTTTGGAGTTGGAGCTCTTTGGTTCCTGTCGGTCATAGCACATTATTCATGACAAGATTGTTTATATTTCAAAACGATTGTGATGGTGGATGGATAGTGAATGAATTAGTTAGATTTGTGTTACAAGATGTTTCAAATGCAGAAAACTATTTTGTGACATATGTTATTTCCAATTACCATGATAGGTATTTTATATTCATGTTAGGTAAACCGTATCTCATGGATAAATTGGTTTTTAACAAGGGCAAATTTTAATATCCATGTTAGTTGTAATTTGGAAAAGACTCTTTCCTAATATAGATTGATTAAAGTATATATGAACTGTTTTGTTATCCATGTTAGTCTTCTTAATTTATTGAAATTATTTTCTAACATGGATTCCCTTTTTAATAAGATAAACCATTCTAATTATGTTAGGTTTTATGATTATTTTGGAAGTTCTTTTTTCTGTCATAGTTAGATTGTTAGCTTTGGTTTTGGAATAAATCTTTATGTGAAAATTTTTTATAACTATATTAGTGTGTTCATTATAGAAAATCTCTTTCCTAACATAGTTAGTCTTATGTGTTATTATATGGGATTTGATTAGTGGTAAATTAAAAGGTATTTAGAAAACAAATGTTAAATTGAAGCATAGACCAAAACAGAGGTGCATCATGTATAAGAAAAGGCAAGCTTAAAAATGGCATCCCATAGTTTGTAGGTTATGTTCATTTTGGGGATTGAAAAAGTTTGGGACCATTCCTTGCCGAAGGTTAGGTTGAGCTCTAAATCGCTGATCGAGCTGTTCTCCCTATGGGAGGAGAAAAGGGCGATAAAAATTATGGTTGGCTTATACGACCCCCTCATCTTGGATCGATGAGAAGAGAGAGAGAAGAAAACGGAGGATTTTTTTCTTTTTTCAATTTTTCATTTAAGAAATATGATGTGTAAAGAAAACAAGTGAGGTGACATGAGCTCGATAACATATGGAAGAGCCAACTTAGCATTTTTTGGACAATAACATTTACTACTAGAGTTAGTTAACAGAGGGGTCAAATTGCCCCTCATTTTAAAAATTTCAGAGTACATTTAGCCCCTCAAAAACTTCCTATTGACTCACTGTTCAAGCCCGAAAACTTTCGGGGCAAAAATACCATTTAACCCTTAGTAATATTGCGCCTTAACCCTAAAATAATTGGAATTTTATTTTTTGAACCAAAATAAGCCCTAACTAATTAGATATTTACAATCAAACTATGTATGTATGGATGTATGACCTCCTGTATCATATACTCTCTTATTTTATTTTTAAATATAAGATGTAGTTAATTTTTTTTAGAAAATCCTAAGAAATTAAATAATTTATTTATAAATTAATTTTATTTAAATTTTTTCTCTAAATCAATTTATTTTATTTGACTTATAAACCAATTTATAATCTAATAATAATACATAAATAAATACGTTATGATTAAAGTACCTCTTACAAAAAGTCTAAGTTGTAAATCTTGTACTAGTGTGCTTAGTAGGAACAAGTGACTAATGAGAGTTGACAACGAAATATCTTGACCCACGCCAGCCGACACGTAATAAACAAAGTCAACCCAAATGAATATTTTGGCCAAAACAAAAACCCAAATGAATAAGAAATAAACGAAATAATATATAATCGTGAGTTGGTGGTTGGTACAGAATACTGAGCCATGTACACAGGGTTTCAGAGTTTCAATCACAAAAAAGGCAATTGAGTCGCAGATCCAAGTTCTATTTGGTAAGTATGTTTAAACTTAGTTCTTTTCAGCGAGATACTGTCAATTTCTTAATTTCTAGCTCCAATTCCAAACCCATAGTCACTACATAGAGTATCATTATCTCCAACGATATCTTTAGTTTGAGTTACATGAAGGAAGGCAGGACAATCCAATTTTTGACGAGATGGGTTAAGAACAACTAACACAGAACAACAAGAATGATTGGTTTAAATTGGTTAATAGAGCAATTAGCTGATAGAAAGTGGTTGACTTAGCTAGTGCTTGATTCAGTTTTTTGTTATTTAGTTTATGTCAAGCTATATCACATATGATCTATGAGTAAACATCTCTATTACAGTGATGACAGAGGAAGTAGGTCTTCATGCGGCTACTTTGTACAAAGCTATATCTGAGAACAATTGGCCTGCTGTCAAAGAATTCATTGATCACCATCCTAGGGCCATGGATGAACAATTTGTTGCTTCAACAGGCGAAACACCTCTCCATGTGGCTGTGAAGTTTGGGCATGTGAGCATGGTAGAGGAATTGGTGAAATTAGTCCCACCAGAACATCTTAACAAGCTTGATGCCCATGGCTATACTCCACTTGGAATTGCTGCATCACATAGGGGAATCATTCCAATAGCAAAATGCTTGGTGGATAAAAATAGCACTGCACTTAAGATTCGTAATGGAAACCATAAATTGATTCCGGCTACATTGGCTTTTCGTGTTGGCCTCAGTGAAATGGGACGCTATCTTTATTCTGTCACTCCTTTGGAAGTCTTCAAATCAGAAAACGGTAACCCAGGTGCTTCGTTTCTCAGAGGTTGTTTTGTCACCAGAGATCTTGGTAATACAACTTAGAACTAATTCTAGATGATTATATCAGAAAACCGTAACCATTCTATATGTGTGCTCATGTTGTTATTTTGATATTTCATTCCGTACTGTGTGATTCTGATATATGAATAGATATAGCCTTGGATTTGCTTCAACGATGTGAAGAGCTGATTTGGGCAGCTGATTTTGGGTTTTCAACTATTGAGAACATTTCATTCTATCTTTCTGATTCTCTCAACAAAAGTCAACTTGGGTTCTGGAAGGAATGGGTTTATCACTGTTAGTACATATCACTCCTTTTAATTGTATGATTGTCTTACCCTTCAATTTTTCTTGTTCACTTTCACTTTCTCTGAGAAAAATAAAATTTGACCTTTATGTTTTTGCTATTCCCATGCTGCACAGGATTTCTTGCAATAGCTATTGCTGATTTGCTATCACAAAATATAGCTTCAGCTTGCTCTAGACCCAATTCTGTCAACATTTTTCTCAACTGAATTGTTTCATATTAAACTTCTGCAGATGATTGAGCCACAACCTTTTACCTTTTAGAGTTCCAACAAAACATACCAGAACCAAGAGAAAAGCTATAACGTCATGTACTCTTTCTATTATCTAAGCTGCCAGCCCTATCGTACTATCAACAATTCCAATTAACTTGGAATCTGTAACAATAGTCCCAAATCTGATGTGCCGTTTAAATACCTCAGCACTCTTTTACCAGCAACATAATACACCTCACTCAGTTTTTGCATGAATCTTGATAATAAATCACATCAGACTTTGCTGCAGGCTAGAAAATGAAGCTTCCAACAAGACTCTCATATTTTGATATCTTTCTTCGACACATTTAGAAAACTTTTTGCTCACAACCGAAGGAGTATCCTTAGTCTTACAGCTTTTCATTTGAAACTTTCTCAAAAGCCCTTAAACATAAGCTCTTTGAGAAACAACAATTCCATAATATGTCATGAAATCCTGAAAAACAGAGCCGCCATACCTACAAACATATCTTATCAACTTATACGAAAGAAGGCATCCATGACAAAAGAAAAGTCTAGCAAAGCTAAAACAAAAATCAGTTGAATATCTTTGCCTAAAGTATCCAGACAAAGTCTCATTAGTTCAATATAGTCATCCTAAGCTGGATAAACCAAACGCTAACAGGCCTTGATACATATCTTATGAAATACTAATAATTTGTAAACTTATTAGCTTGTTCATGATAGTGCATGCTTTAGTTCAGTATTATGGAATAAGAAAAATGATCTCTAAATCGCTCCACACCATTTAATTGTCCGTCTAGTTATTTATTTTATCACTTTCACTATTGAAAAAGCTAACGGTTATCCGTTTCTTTGATCACTTTTTGGGTGGAAGATATGAAAATACCATTGACAATGGATACTAATCATTTCTGTGTAGACATGCAACAAGAAGGCGAGATGGGTAACAGAGCCAAAGGTACAAAAATATAAGACTCTGTCAGTTGACTGAAAGATGAATATAAATAATATTGCAACTATAATAGAAGTATAGAACATATATAGTAAAAAGATGTTAAGGAAACTTTATTTTAGTTATCATACATGAAAACCAGGTTGTCTTTGAAACTAAAAATTAATTTGGGCAGTGTTAACCTTAACTTACATATAAGATACTAAATTTTCCCATTTAAGTTGAGAACTGAACTGTCATGCGCTGCAAAAAAAAGATATACCTGATTAACCAGTTGTTGGTTGAAGTGATAAGTGACCTTGCTCCTGTAAGGAGTAAAATACAAGTTTGAATCCTAGTAGTGCATTTGTTTGGAGAGGCAAAAATCTTTCATTTTCTAAGCCTCAAAAGATATCAGTCTCAAGTCTAAAATGGCTTGAGGATATCCTTGGTTCTATCCAAAAAAAAAGAAAAAAAGAATAGAACTGTGCATATACATGTGTGTGTAATCCCTTTGAATGACTGGGCTGACAAAATTCCGTCTCAATAGGACAAAATCTACTTCAGTGGCTTATCTCCATCACTTATAATTTGTCTGGTATGTATGTTCAAAATTTCGTCAAAACTGAAGTTATTTACTTTTAAGATTTTTGTTCTCACGATTAAACTCAACTAACATTATGATATATCCGAGTTGCTTGCTGTCCAGGAGTGAAGGAAATATATAATCTGAAGTTGCAACATACACGAGCAACTCAAATCCTAAACCTGGCATGCAAGAGTCTGATATTTCTGAGTGAAGATAAAAAGCATATGATTGCAAAAGCCCTGTTGACGGCAGCCAAATTAGGGAATGCTGAGTTTTTTCATAAGGTATCAATGGCAAACCCAGAATTAATCTCAATGGTCACTTTTCCTCAACAAAAGGGCCACGCTTTCTTCAATGCTGTTGAGTATCGTCACGCTGAGATTTTCAACCTCCTCCTTGCATTTCACTTTAGGAATGTGGTAGCATCAATGTTCATTGAGAATAACGATAACTTGCTGCACACGGCAGCCAAGTTGGCTCCTCCTACCCAACTCAATCGCATTCCTGGTGCCGCTTTGCAAATGCAAAGAGAATGGCAGTGGTTCAAGGTTAGAAGTTAAAGTAAAGGCTTTGTGTGTAAGGGAGATTACTGTATAAATGAAAATCATAAAATCATACAGTTCCAACCTATTTGGACCTAATGGTTAGCAGATGAGAGATTAAACTCAACAGGACATGGGGGAATAATTGCATGAACCCAGATGCAACAAATATTTTAAGACAGTTTGTTAGCACTTCTATTTTAATTTACTTCTTCTTAATATAGGCGGTAGAGAGTATGGTGAATCCCGGAATTGAGCTTCGTCTGAACAAAGAAGGGTTGACTCCTCTGGACTACTTCAAAAAGAACCACAAAGTACTCAGGAATGAAGGAGAGAAATGGATGAAAGATACTGCATCTTCTTGCTCAGTTGTTGGTGCTCTAATTGTCACCATTATGTTTGCTGCAGCTTTTACTGTTCCAGGTGGAAATGATCAAACATCTGGATATCCAATATTTTTGAAGGAAAAGTTGTTCAAGGTTTTCTTAATTTCAGATGCATTGTCCTTGTTTGCTTCTACTACTTCTGTGTTGACATTTTTAGGAATCCTTACATCACGCTATGCAGAAGAAGACTTCCTTTATTCCTTACCTACAAAATTGATCATTGGCCTTTCTACACTTTTTCTTTCAATTGTGACTATGGTAATAGCCTTTTCTGCAACAATAATCGTCATGTTGGAACATAACTCATCACGTTTATGGGCTTATCTTCCTATTATTATGCTTGCAAGTGTGCCCTTAACTCTCTTTGTTTTATTACAGTTCCCTCTTCTTGTTGAAATTATTTCTTCTACTTATGGTCCTGGCATATTCAGCAAGAAGGTGGACAAGTGGCCATGAAATGTGTGTACTTCCCATCTTGTTAGTTCATGTATTTTCTATTAAATAAGTAATTCTTGATCCCCTAGAATCTTGTCATGTAAATACATAAAGTTAGAGTTTTTTGTTTGTATCAGGCTTTGCACGTTTCGAACATAATTATTTTGATGTATGATCATGACAAATCAATTAGTTTCAAATTAGAGCAGTGTGGATTTATTTATTTATTTATTATTATTATTATTTTTTTTTTTTTTTTTGCTTCATCTGAAACCCCCCATTTTCTCAGACAGACTCCAGGACAAATTGCTCTTTGGAATCATTACTAGAGAAACAAACATGCCTATAATGGAGCTTAATTATATGACTGTGACTGATCCAAACATTCCATGCATATATCAACAGTCAACTGTCATCTATAACAAAGTATTTCTCAAATGATTTACATACTATATATTCACAAACTGCAATTCTAATTTTCTTCATATTATGGATATGACATACATTTTTAAAATGTATTAAACAAATGAAATATATTTAAAATATACAATTGTTGTCATGTATGCTTTTATGTCGAGATTAAAAAAAATTATTAGTTTTCAACTCACCCAAGTTAATATCAAAGTTAACTACGGTTAAATTTAGCAAAACTTATATATGATTTAATTATGTTTGCTAATACAAACCCAAGATACTATTCAAATTTTGCATAGAAATACAACAAATGAAAAACAAGATAGAAAAAAATAGAATATATAACATAACTCTTGCAATGCACAGGGATTCATGTATAGTTTTAAAGAATAAAAGAAGTATAAAATAATTGAAATTTTATTTTTTGTACTGAAATAAGCCCTCACTAACTTCGATATTTACAATCATAGTAGTTATGTATGTACTACCTCTCGTGTTTACATTTTTTGAAAATCCTAAAAAAACCAAATAATTTACTCCCTCCGTCCCCATAATATAAGGTCCATTTTTTTTAATGATCTTGTCCCACAATATAAGGTCCTATTTGACTTTGTTTGAGTAATAAATGCTTTTTTTTCCCATTTTACCCATGCATTAATTTTCCCACACATTTCTCTTTCATCTTCTTTTCATAATTACCCCCTCTCTTACTCATTCATAAATAAGGGCAATATGGTATATTTCCTACACATTTATTATTTTTAACTAACTCTAATTAATTTTTTAAGAACCCACAATTCGGTTAAAAGGACCTTATATTATGGGACGGAGGGAGTATTTATAAATTAATCTGCCTCAATCTTTCTTTAAACTAATTTATTTGATTTATAAGCTATAACATATAACATAATGATATACAAAATGCGATACGATCAAGTAATTCATTTCCGTTCCTTAATCTCCATTTAAAAAACGTCGAGTAAATGGATTATATTTGGCAAGTGAGGAAGGGGTTAGATAGAGTTGACAACGAAATATCTTGACTGACGGCCGCCAACAGGTAATAAACGAAGTCAACCCAAATGAATATTTTGACGACATAAGTGTTTCTGGAGGAATAATGTCCGAGGTAACTTTCTGCTAGATGGCTTCTCATGGGAATTTTGATCAGCAAGCGCAGCACAGCCAAAGCGTGATAGATAAAGGGTCCCTGAAAATGATGGGCGATTGGATAAATAGATATCAACTATGATCTGCTTTCAAAAACAATCTGTCATGAGTTTCAGCTTTACCAAGAAATTTAGAAGTGAAGCCAATTTTCTCCTTAATTGCATAAGGGCATCGCTTTCCTGGATAGTCCAGAATATTTTTTTCACAGATGGGATGCAAGCCCTCCATCTCACCTCCGTGAAAGCAAAGTGCAAGATATCCAAGCAGCACCTAGCACAGTATGAGGATGTCATTAGCAGGGGCATGATTTTGCTTCTAGACAAGTTTAGTCATTTAGAGATAACTCCCTTTTTAGATTCATGTCCTAAACTTTATACCTACCTGTAAATATTCTTTAATATCATTTGGCTCATTTTTTTTAAAAAAAAGAATATTTTGGCGAAAACAAAAACCTAAATGTATAAGAAATAAACGAAAATATGAAATATGTATGGGATGGGAGAATGGCACATTCAAAAACTCAGCTTTTGGCTCCCCCCAGAAGTGGTGAATCGTATCACTTGTGCTAATCACCCATGACACTGACAGAGTACACACAATACTGTTTCTGAGGAATCACAGAATCGGAGTGGTGGCCATTGATGATGTGAAGTCCAGGAAAGCACCATGCATATATGATACGAGATTGTGCAAATGGGGTGGAAGGAGGTCATGTCACCATCATACAGAGAATGCTGCAGATACCTTTTTCAAAGCTTGTAGGGTTAAGGACTTACTTGGTAGCTCCACCTTGGATGGATGCAGGAGATGCCTTAGCTGCGGAGGATTATTTTATTCTGGAGGTTGATGGGAAATGAGTGGCTATGAGGCTTTTGTTCCAAAATGATTAATGTGCCCGTCGCAATTGCTGAAATTCTGGGGAATAAACCAAGGTATGAACCTATGTTTGGAACAAGAATATAAGATGTGGTGGATGGTGCAAGGGGATGGATCAATAGGAACTGGCATGTGAAATTGTCTCATGATCATATAGAATCAAATTCTGTTCTTTAGGAGTCAAATGTCTTTTCGTCTGTCTTCTCGTCTATGTACCAGTATAAAGAAAAAAGAATAAAAAATATCTATGAGCCATTTACATAGGGTTTCATCTATCAGAGTTTCAATCACAAAAAAGGCAATTAAGTCGCAGATCCAAGTTCTATTTGGTAAGTATGTTTAATCTTTGTTCTTTTCAGCGAGATACCGTCAATTTCTTATTTGCTAGCTCCAATTTCAAACCCATGGTCACTACATAGAGTATCATCATCTCCAACAATAGCTTTAGTTTGAGTTACATGAAGGAAGGCAGGACAATCCAATTTTTAATGAGACAGGTTAAGAACAACAAAATGGTTTGAATTGGTTAATAGAGCAATTAGCTGATAGAAATTGGTCGACTTAGCTAGTGCTTGATTCAATATTTGTTATTTAGTTTATGTCAAGCTATATTAATATGATGTATTAGTTATTATTTTTATATTACAGTGGTGACAGAAGAAGTAGGCCGTCATATGGCTATTTTGTACAACGCTATATCTGAGAACAATTGGCCTGCTGTGAAAAAATTCATTGATCACCATCCGAGGGCCTTGGATGAAGAACTTTTTGCTTCAACAGGCGAAACACCTCTCCATGTGGCTGTAAAGTTTGGGCATGTGGGCATGGTAGAGGAGTTGGTGAAACTAGTCCCACCAGAATATCTTAACAAGCTTGATGCTCATGGCTATACTCCACTTGGAATTGCTGCATCACACAGGGGAATCATTCCAATAGCAAAATGCTTGGTGGATAAAAATAGCACCACACTTGCTATTCGTAATGGAAACCATGAATCGATTCCGGTTGCATTGGCTTTTCGTGTTGGCCTCACTGAAATGGGACGCTATCTTTATTCTGTCACTCCTTTGGAAGTCTTCAAAGCAGAAAACGGTCATCTGGGTGCTTCGTTTATAAGAAGTTGTTTTATCGCAAGAGATCTTGGTAACATGACTTAGAACTAATTCTTGATGATTATATCAGCATGCAAACCATAAACTTTCTATATGTGTGCTCATGTTGTTATTTTGATATTTCATTCCGTACTGTGTGATTGTGATATTTGAATAGATATTGCCCTGGATTTGCTTCAACGATGTGAAGAGCTGTTTTGGGCTGATGATTATGGGTTTTCACCAATTGAGCACATCGCATTCTATCTTTCTGATTCTCTCAACAAAAGTCAACTTGGGTTCTGGAAGGAATGGATTTATCACTGTTAGTACATTTCACTACTTATAATTCCATGATTTTTCAACCCTTACAGTTTTCTATATAGCGCTTACTCTTTTAAATTATATACAAGGAAAAGTACTGAATTATAATGATGATATAAATGATAGTGAAGCTGAAGTTGTTTTAACTATCACTTGTATAGTTTGTGTTTTTGCTGTGGTGTATTCTGTAAAGAAAAGAGCTTAAAACTGAACCTAAAAAAATGAGAGAATGAATTTCACACTTCATTGATGGTAGCTGGCTTATAAATCAGCCTTTTCGTATACCATCCATGTCTAAAAACATATCTTAGACTGATATGACATGACAACAGGAAAAAAGCAATCCTTAAAAACTGAGTTTCCATGCCTACAAACATATATTTTCAACAAGGAAGCTGCCATGGCAGACCAAAAGTCTAGCAAAGCTAAAACAAAAAATCAGCACAAAATCTTGAGACTCTAAACTCCCTTCTATGCACCTGAAATCTATCTTTAAGCATAGCTTTAGTGAATATATCTGTAACTTGCTATTCGGAACTACAATGCACAAGACGTATTTCTTGTTCCCTTTCACCTTATCTGACAAAAGTAAAATTTAACCTTCATGTTTTTGGTACTCCCATGCTGCACATAATTTCCTGCAATAGCAATTACTGATTTGCTATCACAAAATATAGTTTCAGCTTGCTCGAGGCCCGATTCTGTCAACATTTTTCTCAACCAATATGTCTCATATTAAACTTCTGAAGATGATTGAGCCACAACCTCTTACTTTTTAGAGTTCCAGCAAAACATACCAGAACCAAGAGAAAAGCTATAACCTCATGTACTCTTTCTATTATCTAAGCTTCCAGCCCTATCATACTATCAACAATTCCAATTAACTTGGAATCTGTAACAATTGTCCCAAATCTGATGTGTCTTTTAAATACCTCAGCACCCCTTTTACCAGCAACATAATACATTTCACTCGGATTTTGCATGAATCTTGATGAAAAATCACATCAGACCTTGTTGCAGGCTAGAAAATAAAGCTTGCAATAAGATTCTCATATCTTGATATATTTCTTTGACACATTCAGAAAACTTTTTGCTGACTTTCTGAAGGAGTATCCTTAGTTTTACAGCTTTTCATTTGAAACTTTCTCAAAAAGCCCTTGAACATAAGCTCTTTGAGAAACAACGATTCCATAATCTGTCATGAAATCCTGAAAAACAGCACAGCCATACCTACAAACATATCTTATCAACTTCTATAAAAGAAAGAATCAAAGAATCCATGACATACCAAAAGTCTAGTAAAGCTAAAACAAAATATCAGCAGCATATCTTTGCCTAAAGTATCCAGACAAAGTCTCATTAATTCAATATAGTCATCCTCAGATGGACCTCATTCTATATAAACCAAACGTTAACAGGCCTCAATACATATCTTATGAAATACTAATAATTTGTAAACTTATTAGCTTGTTCATTATAGTGCATGCTTTAGTTCAGTAGTATGGAATACAAAAAAATTATCTCTTAATAGCTTCACACCATTTAATTGTCCATCTAGTTATTAGTTTTATCTCTTTGACTATTGAAAAAACTAACGATCCTCCGTTTCTTTTGTCACTTTTTGTGTGGAAGATATCAAAATCCCATTGACCAAGGCTACTAATCATTGCTGTGTAGACATGCAACAAGAAGGCGAGATGAGTAACAGAGCCAAAGGTACAATAATATAAGACTCTATCAGTTGATTGGAAGATGAGATCAAATAATATTGCAAATATAATAGAAGTACAGAACATATATATTAAAAAGATGTGAAGGAAACTTTTATTTTAGTTATCATACATGAAAATCAGGTTATCTTTGAAACTAAATATCATTTTGGGTATAGTGTTAACCCTAACTTACACATAAGATGCTAAATTTTCCCATCTAAGTTGAACTAAACTATCGTGCGTTGCAAGAAAAAGATATACCTGATTAACAAGCTGTTGGTTGAAGTGATAAGCAACATTACTCCTGTAAGGAGTAGGGCACAAGTTCGAATCCCAAGAAATGCATTTGTTGGGAGAGGCAAAAATCTTTCGCGTTCTAAGCCTCGAAAGGGATTAGCTCAAGTCTAAAATGGCTTGGGGATACCCTTGGTTCTACCAAAAAAAAAAAAAAAGTGACCTATGCATATACATGTGTGTGTAATCTTTTTTGAATGATTGGGCTGACAAAATTCCATCTCAATAGGACTAAATCTACTTCAGTGGCTCATCTCCATCGGTTATAATTTGTCTGGTATGTATGTTCAAAATTTCGCCAAAACTTTGGTTACTTTTTACATTTTTATTCTCATGATTAAACTCAACGGACATTAATATATAGTCGGGTTGCTTGCTGTCCAGGAATGAAGGAAATACATAATCTGAAGCTGCGACATACACGAGCAACTCAAATTCTAAACCTGGCATGTAAGAATCTGACATTGCTGAGTAAAGTTAAAAAGCATATGGTTGCAAAAACCCTGTTGACGGCAGCCAAATTAGGGAATGCTGAGTGTTTTTACAAGATATCAACGGCAAACCCAGAATTAATCTCATTGGTCACTTTTCCTCAACAAAAGGAGCAAATCTCAATGGACACTTCTCCTCAACCAATGGAGCATGCTTTCTTCAATGCTGTTGAGTATCGTCAAGCTGAGATTTTCAACCTTCTCCTCGGGTTTCACTTTAGGAATGTGGTAGCATCAATGCTCGTTGAGAATAACGATAACTTGCTGCATACGGCAGCCAAGCTGGCTCCTGCTACCCAACTCAACCGCATCCCTGGTGCCGCTTTGCAAATGCAAAGAGAATGGCAGTGGTTCAAGGTTAGAAGTTAAAGTAAATGCTGTGTGTGTAAGGGAGAGTACTATATAAATGAAAATCATAAAATCATGCAGTTCCCACCTATTTGGACATAATGGTTAGCAGATAAGAGATTAAATTCAACAGGACAATTGCTTTAACTCAGATGTAACAAATATTTTAAGACAATTTGTTAGCACTTCTATTATAATTTACTTCATTTTATTATAGGCGGTAGAGAGTGCTGTGAATCCCGGAATTGAGCTTCGTAAGAACAAAGAAATGTTGACTCCTCTGGACTATTTCAAAAAGAACCACAAAGAACTCAGGATTGAAGGAGAGAAATGGATGAAAGATACTGCATCTTCTTGCTCAGTTGTTGGTGCTCTGATTGTCACCGTTATGTTTGCTGCAGCTTTTACAGTTCCAGGTGGAAATGATCAAAACTCTGGGTACCCGATGTTTTTGAAGAAAAAGTTGTTCAAGGTTTTCTTAATTCCAGATGCATTGTCCTTGTTTGCATCTACTACTTCTGTGCTCACATTTTTAGGAATCCTCACCTCACGCTATGCAGAAGAGGACTTCCTTTATTCCTTACCTAAAAAATTAATCATAGGCCTTTCTTCACTGTTTCTCTCAATTGCAACTATGCTAATAGCCTTTTCTACAACAATAATCGTCATGTTGGAACATAACTCATCACGTTTATGGGTTTTTCTTCCTATTATTATGCTTGCTAGTGTGCCTGTAACTCTCTTTGTTTTATTACAGTTCCCTCTTCTTGTTGAAATTATTTCTTCTACTTATGGTCCCGGCATATTCAACAAGAAGGTAAAGAAGTGGCCATGAAATGTGTGTACTTCCTATCTTATTACTTCATGTATGTATCAGGCTTTGCACATTTAGAACATAAATATGTTGATGTATGATTATGCCAAATCAATTAGTTTTAAATTGAAGTAGTGTGTATTTTTTTGTTTGCTTCATCTCAAACCTCCATTTTCTCAAAGACTCCAAGACGCATGCTCTTTGGAAGCATTACTAGAGAAACAATCATGCCGGTAATGGATGTTACTACCTCCGGTCCTAATTATAAGAGCCAGTTGACTTTTTTTGGGGAGATTAAGGAATCAAATTAGACTCCTAAATCTTAATATGTGACATGTAATTAGATTATATAATAGTTTATAAGTAAAATAACTTAGTTTTGAGGAAAATAGACAAATATAAACAGTTTAAAGTAGTATATTTTGCATCCTTAATTTTTTCAAAAAAGTCAACTGGCTCTTATAATTAGGACCGGAAGGAGTATATGACTAAGTGACTGATCCAAACATTCCATGCATATATCAACATACAGTCTTTTTGTGTGTGTGTGTTTTTATAGTAGCTTAGCAGGGTAAACGGACATTAGCAATGTTCTGTTTGGTTTCATAAAACTAATCTCAAATTTCTTCTTCTTTTTCAATCTACCCAAATAGGGTTTGAAAGAAAAGGACTTAAATCCAACACTAAGTCAGAAGTCCCAGAAAGCCTATAATGACATTTGCAGAACTCAAAAATTCCATCAATGTAGATGCCCGTTATTCCTCTCTTGAGAGTGAAGTTAGTGGCATAATTTTCATCGACTTTATGTTGATGGCTTTCTCTATATACGGCATTGCAGTACAAAGATTTTCCATCTGGTGTGCTGCTTGGTCATGTTTTGTTATTGGAATTTTGGGTTCATGGTTGTGTTTGGGTGTGCTTATTAACAATTGTAGTATTTCTAGGTTAGATATTAAGTATCATGAGCTTGTTGTTAGTTCTTATGCTAGTATTTTTATGTAGACTTCTTTAATTAATATATTTGATCATTTTACAAAAAAAATTATTCAATAACTATAACATCGTGTAATAGTTAATTAATAACTAAATAACTCAATTACATCCAAGCCCAATCCAAATCCAAATAACAACGCCTTTTTTTTATATTATTTTTCTACTTTAAATATTAGTTAGTTTATCCTTTATTCTTAGTTAATGTGTTTGTAGCAATCCCTCTTTTACTATATTTTATTTCTTGATAGTTGACTATATAAAAAAAAAAAATAGGATGTTACAATTGAGGTGTTTTAGAAAAAACACAACATACTAACTAACATAAATAAAATTCTTAATTTAATCAAAGTAGTTAAATATGCACTACTGCAGAAAAAGGTTTTCACGTAACTTATTTTGGGGTTTTCACGTCAATTTTTCAGGGGACGTTAATACATGTGACATGGAAAAGAGGACTTTTAACGTCTCCAAAATATGTGACGTGGAATGTTAAAGTTTACACGTCACAAATTATACAAAAGAGAGATGTTAATAGTCTCACAAAGGCCCTCTCATAAAGTCTGTTGTTGGACTTTTCACGTCACTTATTAGATGATAAGTGACCTGAAAAGTCTCCAAGTCGAACCTTTCACATCACATATTAGATAATAAATGACATGAAAAGGACGACCTTCTTTTTATGTCACTTATTATCTAATATGTGATGTGAAAAGTCCGGCCTGGACTTTCCATGTCGCTTATTAATCTAATAAGGGACGTGGAAAGTCCAATTTTAAAAAAAATAGAGACATTTTTTATATTGGAATCAGTCAAGAGACGTGAAAAGTCCAATTTTTTTTTAAAAAATAGAGATACTTTTTATATTGGAATCATTCACAATCCAAAAAAATGCCCCTATATAAACATTTGAAATAAAAAATGATAGTTATTAGTCACAACTATGAAACTACAACATAATAAATATATGCCCATTACAACAGTGAGAGAGCAATACAAACTCAATATTTCATATATGTCCATTACAACTGTTACAAAATCAAAATTGTACACAGAACTTTATGGACGTTTCATGAGAAAAATTCAGTGCATGCCTGCAATATAATCATACCAATTGTAAACAGTGAAAGGTGATAAGGAAAATGTTGGTCCCTAACAGATGGGTACAAGAGATATGGGAAGAAAAGGAATATAATGTATATGCAAGTCTTCCCTAAAGAAGGAGAATGGAAAAGATCCAAACCATAAAGTGTCAACTTACCAAGTGATGTAAAATCATAGAAGTTGCTTCTGTCAAAATACAACTCTGCAAGTAAAAGAAATGAAGCATCATAATAAAGTACAAAACATCAGGGAATGATTGTATAATGCATTAAAAAAACTCTACTATAGAAAGATAATGCATTAAAAAAACTCTACTATAGAAAGATAATGCATTAAAAAAACTCTACTATAGAAAGATAATGCATTAAAAAAACTCTAGTATAGACGATGTTAAAGTCAAGTCTAAGTTGGATGCCAACATCAAGGAATGATTCTATAATGAATTAAAAAAACTCTAGTATAGAAAGATAATTTCAGAAATCAAAATTCAAGAATTAAATATTTTAAGAGTGATACTGTATGTAATTCAACCACTGGTTCGGATTTCAACCCTTTAAAATATTTAGGTCAATGCTAATAAACTTATTCATTTCATTAGATTTCAAAACAAAAAATTAGTTGAAATGAAGTCACTGTATTATTATCCATGAAAACATTTATTCAATGTATAGATTACTATCCTTCCTCAGAGAAATGAAAGGAAGCACATCTATTATTTGACCAAGTAACTTAATTTTAACACCATTATGTTCCACCTTCTTCCCATACAATGGTTCTAAAATAACTTGTAGCCAAAGTCAAATCAAACGAGTTTCAATTGCCACATTCACCCAAATGAATTTCACCAAGCACCAAATATGGGTGGAGGAAAAGCAAAATTGTTGAGAACTGCATGTAAGGTACCTTGAACTAGTGGGATATCATTACTAACACCTTGAACTAGTGGAATATAAAAAACCATCATCACACTCCTTTTCTTTAACACAAAACCAGGCCAAAGTAAACTAAAATTCTTCATCTCCAACCTATGATACAGACAGATTAGATCCACAAAGTCTATCAAAAACAAATGAAATAACATTGGCCATAGCAGAAGACCCATACCCCTATAAGCAAGCCAATCAATTTGCCGAAATTTAAACAATGATAATCTATTAAAGACTCATACCACATGTAGATACTACAGGTCATATCTGAGCGCCGAAGTCTCATCTACCTCTGTTTTATCATCTTTTCCTTAATGTGAATCAAATGAAAAATCATATAAAAATAACCATCCATTCAGGAAGATATAGAAGACATGATGCAAACAAGTAACTCTTACATCAAGGCAACATTGAAGAACAAAGATTTATAGAAGAAAAGATACTCACCGAATAGCCACCTGCAGAAATCCAATATCTTAAGGAATATCCCCAGTAATTTGGTTGTAGGAGATATCCCCGCATCTCAATTAAAGGCTTGTGTGAGAATTTTTTTTTGGGGGGGGTCATACTAATAAAAACCACCTTTGAATTCACTAGATAAATAACATATAGAATTTGAAAACTTGTAAAGTTCCTAATGGTTTCAGGTATTATGCCTGTCAAGTTGTTGCCTCTCACATCATTGAGAAATCATATAAAACAAAGCAATATAGCAAAGGTTTAAGAAAAAAGGGAAAACGGGGGAACTAACAGAAGGAAAAACCTTCAATTTATGGAAATCAAGAGACCTAAATGAAGGAGGAAATGTATTTAGGGACTAATAATTCCAACAGAAAAATATGAAAGCAAGGAACATTTTCCACTTTTCAAGAGGTTATACAGTAGATAATGTAGTTACCTTTTGCAACACAAGAACACATCAGACAATAGCCTAGTAAAGAACTACCAATAACCAGAACCGATGACCACTACACTTAAAGCCAGCAAGATTCAGGTGTCAAAGAAGACAAAGCTTTTATAAGGACAAACAATGATACACCCACACATTACAAATGTAATCAGGGACGGTCAGTGATTTTCCACCTTCCTAAACGCCTTGAGGTGCAAATGCAAAATATTTCTAACTAAGGATTGCACTAGTGGTGCTTTCCCGGATCGTCTCTTAAGGAGCCTAATGTGTTAGTGCTGGCTGTCACCCAAGAGGGGGGTGAATTGGGTGTTAGGATAAATTTTTTTTTAACTCTCTTTAAAGTAAATCAATGAACATAATAATCAGTACTTAAAAACCTTTTCTGATTATCACTTAGAGTGTTTCAAAACATGAAATGCACTAATGAGTATACAAGTTAAATATGCTGGAAACTAAGAGAGTTAAGGGAAGAGATAATGCAAACAGAATTTATCCTGGTTCGATCAATCCCTGACCTACATCCAGTCCTCAGGCTCCACCTGAGATTTTCCACTATCCTCTTGTTTGAACCGGGCACAAGAGAAGCTTTTACAACCCACAAGTTTAGCCGGGCACTTGTGAAGCCTTTACCACAGGTTTTACAACACGGGATCACCTGCCAACCTTAACAGAGGTTTAGACTCTCTCTAAACGCTCCCCCTTACAACCTGTAAGGACTCAATCTGTTTCCCCACTCAAGATCTCCCAATCTTGAGTATCACTCACTAAGTGTAGAGAATGATTACAAGGAAATCTAACTTCTCTCAAAGAAGGGATTTTGATAATCACTTAAGTACAGATTCGTATATGATGAAGAAATACAAATTCTAGAGCTTAAAGATTTTAAATTATGGTTGCTCTAGCTCTTCTATTTTATAGAACTATACTCATCGTTAGTTCTCCATTTTTTGGGCTCACTGATATATAACTAATACTATATGCAGAGCCTCTGTTTTCATCGTTGTTTGCGTATACTCGTCGTCGTCGTCTTTTTTTTTCGTCAGTTCTTCATAAATGCTCAAGTTCTGTATTTATATCTGTTCTCAGATTTGTCATTGCGTTCATCTTCATAAGGCCATTTGAATATAGTCATTGAGAGCTCATAGCCGTTGGCATTTAATGCAGTTTCTTCATCGAGGTTAACTTTCTGCTATAGCTTCAACTGCTCTTGCGTAGGGTGACCTAAGAGAGATGTAGACTGAGCGTTCTGAGCACCTGTACCAACTGTACTTGCATAGCAGCTTTTTCAGTAGCGCTAGTATGCTTTGCTATCGCTAACTGCATAGTATAATTCCTGCACTTGAGCTGTTAGCTAAACAAGTAATCATATAATGCACAGCAGATGCTATCGCAAGCTTATACTATTTGCTCAATGTATCAGCTTATCACTTGTTATTTCAATGAGCATTCTACTATCGATAGCTATATGTGTTATCGCAAGATTGCTTAGCTATCTGAGTTGTTATTTCCTCAAGTATTTAGATATCGATAGCTAATCCTGTTATCGATAGCAGCTTATGATATCGCTAGCTGATTCCATTAGCTCAAGGTCTTAGTTAATATTTCTGCTAGTTGTTCTTTCTTTCATTTATCCATGTTCTCAATGAACATCTAGCTATAGGAATATTTCCTAGCGATAGTGAATGACTTAGCGATAGATATTAACTTTGTTATTTCTAAGTCTTCATTTGCTATGGCTCCTTGTCTATTAGCGATACACTCTAGCTCTAGCGATAGTGATCTGTTACCTATCAGATTTTACTTGTTTAATTCAAAGGTAACTTACACGTCATTTACTTATGTTATTTATGGGGTCAGTCTTCATCAAAACTTAATATTCTAACATAATGAACTAACCTAAGCTAACTTAATGCATGAAAAGCTATAAAAAAGTTGGGGTTTTTGTGATTTTGATTAGAAAAACTAAGCTACTTCTTTTTGGGATTTTTGTTTATAAAGAAAGCAATTAAAATGGATTTGTGAAAACTATATGATGAACATGGGTCTCTTGATGAATTGGGCAACCTCCCTAGCTTCGAAGAGGATATAGGAGTTATAATCCAAGTTCTAATTTGAAAACCTAAGGCAATCGCTCTTAACCCAATTAACCTAATTAATTAACTAACGTAGCGCATCGCTTATTCAATTAATCAAATAGGCAATCATTAAGTTCCAACTTAGTAGTGAAGACTCATGATAAACACGCAAAGAGAATCTCGTTAGAAGTGAATCAAACCATCTAACGTTGGACCTAGTGTCTAAACACACATACGATCGTACATGTATCCAAAATATTATTGAAATCCAAAGAAGATATAAATAAAGCACATCTATTACATA
Organism: Mimosa bimucronata; assembly: GCA_037074515.1. Classification (NCBI taxonomy): domain Eukaryota; kingdom Viridiplantae; phylum Streptophyta; class Magnoliopsida; order Fabales; family Fabaceae; genus Mimosa; species Mimosa bimucronata. Next base: position 8,228,862 of record CM073443.1, on the reverse strand, counting down.
ATATCATGAAATCAACACTTAGGTTCATACATATAAAAGAACACCACTTAATTACATGCATTACCACTGAACAAAAGATTGAACATTAAAGCACACTTGTTCCAAGACCAAATACATAAGACAAAACATAGGGAATTGCAATACATACTTAGACTTAGACAAGAGAAACTAAATAACTCCCCATTAAGATCTTTGAAGCTCCGGTTGCCTTCCTCCATCAAGATCCCCACAAGAAGTTTAGCCGCTCATGCTCTCGAATACAATTGATTGGAGTTTGGATATGGAGGCCATGGAAATTGTATTGGAAGGAGTAGAATTCGTGTAGATGGATGAATGGGAGAGTGAATTTCGTGCAGAGAGGCTGAGGGCAAGAGAATGGAGGAATGATAGTGAGTATATGGTGAATGGTGGTGAGAATTGGTGTGTATTTTCGTACTCCTCCCCTCTAGTACAAGAAGCAACTTATATAACCTCCAAATTGGCCTAGGCTTGCCTATTTTGATCTCCCAAAACAATTAGGAAAGGATTGGGGATAACCCAATGAATCAATCTTCAAGAAAACTAGCCAAAATAGGAAATAATGAGTAGGATCATCAATTAGGAAACCTCATAGTCTTAGTCAGGCCTAAAGTTGCTTGGAGAGGTCGAAAACATCGATTAGGAAACAATGAAAGAAAGCCCAATAGTAAAAATTTGGAAATTATATCAAAACAACAACTTCCTAATTCTGTTCAGATTCGCGTCGCTTGCCGTTACCTCGCCGTGGTGAGCCCACGATGAGCAACCATCTTCTCTGTTCCTCTTCCCTGTCTCTCGCTGTCTCCTCGCCGTGGCGAGCAACCATTGATTCTGCTCCTTCTTTCTTCAATCTGAGTCTCATTCTTTGCACCTATAATGGAAAGTTAGGATATATGTGAGGTGTTTCATGTTGATAATCATAAGATACATGAGTTAATACCCTATAATGCTTGAATTACAAAGAAAATTCAATTAACTCCCTAACTTTGGACCATACATGTAAATGTACCTAATTCCCATATAATTCTCATATATCCAATGCTAATTTCCCATTATTAATAGTTAAAATCATATAATAATCATGCACAATCAGTCAGAAATGCAGAAATAAGACTAATGAAATTAAGGAAATAATATCAACACAAATAATCGAGTACAAGGAATGTCCAATCAAAACGGTATAACACGACATGAGGAAATTTATCTACCTCTACATTGATCGATCAAGTCATAAAACAAAGAGAAAAGACAATATAAGAATGACCTAATTCCATTCACTTAGTGGTAAATAAGCCATTCACAGGCATAGTTCTCAAACGAAGGATAAAAAAACACAAAATGAGGGAACTTTGAAGTAACAGATAAGAAACTGAGATTGCAAAGAAAAATGTAATATGAAATCGAATCAAAGAGAAAGGAGAAGCTGGAAAATAAGAAAAAAGGTACAATATTTGGGAAGAACTACGGACCATATTAGAATGTTGAGCTCAGAAATGAAAACCATAGAAAGCTGAAACCTCTGATTTCTGCTCACTCAATCCCTGACCTCAAAAAAAAATAATGACGCAAACAGAAATGCTTGAAGGTCGACGGATTAGGGAATCACGACAGTTACACCAACCTCTGGTTGCAGAGTCGATGTTTGGCAGCAATGAAGGAAAAAGAAGAAGGCGACACCCACCTCTGGTCAAACGAACTTCAAAGGAGAAATCTTTAAAGGTAATCGGAGAAATATTCCACAGAGAAACCTCTCATTGAAGGTTGGAGGAATAGAGGCAAATCCAAGTGTTTGAAGTTTTGGTGTGAAGAAGGAAGAGAAGGGAGCGTGATGTTTTGGCTTTGGTGTTAGCCCTAACAAGAGGGGGGAAGTGGCTAGGGAAGGAAGTAGGGAGGAAATGAGGTAAAGACAGCATGAATGGAAAGGAAAGGGGCAGACAAACGACATCACTAAAATTTTAAATTAGTGACATTGTTTCTTCAAAACGACTCGTTTTGAAGAAACAACGTCACTAATTTTAAATCAGAGACGTCGTTTCTTACGACGTCACTTATTTTTAAAATTAGTAATGTTGTTTCTTCCTCACTTGCCAGTTAATTACAAAATTGTCACCACATTTTTTTTCATCATCAGTTATATAAATAACAGACATTAATTGGTAACATTAAAAGGTTTTTTGTAGTAGTAATGTCCTATATTTAGGACCAGAGGAATAATAAATATACTTGGTATATATAATATCTTTCTTGGCTTAAGTATACTTTTAGTCCTTTATCTTTGCATCAAGTCTTTTTTTGGTCCCTTAACTTTGAAAAGTGCACTTTTGGTTCTTTTTCGCTAACACCGTTAGTTTCATTTACAGGAAATAATTATTATATTTTAAAATCTGACCATTTTTATTAATATTTAATTATACAATTACTTTTTAGATTTGCTGAGTTAGCCTTTTCCGTTAAATGAAACTAACGGCGTTAGCGAAAAAAGACCAAAAGTGCACTTTTCAAAGTTAAGGGACTAAAAAAAAGACTTGATGCAAAGATAAAGAACCAAAAGTATACTTTAGCCATATTTCTTTTATGGACTTCCATGATAACATGAAAAGTAAAGGGAAATTTAATCTAGAGGTCGTCCTTATAGTTTATCATATCTAATCTAATGGTAAAAATTAAAAGATCCAATGAAAAGAAAAAATATGTAGGGACTTAATTCAAAATCAAAATAAATCATAAGGATCTCTAGATTAATTTTTCCAAAAATAAAAGACCATATGCTACTCACATAAATCTAATTTCTTTTTATACCATATAATTAAAAAAGAAAATAATTACTTTAAGCCGTCAATTTAAAAGTTATGATAAAAATTTAAACCAGTTTTATTTAAATCATATAACGTAACATTTTCTTTTATGAATATAGAAAATTAAGTATAAAAATTGCCCTCACAGACCAAACCCAGAATCTACCTTTGATGGGTAACTATATGTTATGAATTTTATTAGATTGTCATTATTTAATTATGTAATTAAACAACATATAATTTTTTATGCTTGTATAAAATATATGACTTCTATAATTAATTAAATATTATTTTTATAGGTATAATAACTAACATTTATATGTAAAAAAATTTATAATTAAAAGATGAAATATACTTATTGATAACCTGAAATTTAAACAATGTCTTAGTAGACTTTATTCACAAAAATATGAAAAAGACTTTTTGACAATGACAACCCTATAACCCTAAGATTACCGCATAAGTCTACAACCCAAACAACACTTCAAGTATTCAATTAGTGACCGATAAGTTAGTCACTTACATGTGAAGGTGGCAAAACGCACAAGAGGGGGGTGAATTGTGCTTTTTAAAAATTAAACTTTAAAACTTGAAGACAATCCTTTATACTGGCTCGGCCAAACACTACCTACATCCAGTTCTCCAACTCCTAGTTGGGTTCTACTAAACCACAGGTTTTACAAACCAGGTTCACCTGCCAACCTTTACAAGACAGAGTTTTAGACTTCCTCTAAACACTCCCCCTTACAAGTTGTAATACTACAACACTGTTCTAAAGTCCCAGACTTTAAAACAACCTCAAACAGTAGAGGATTTCAATAAATGAGTTCACTTAATGAACATATTTTGTTAATCACTGAAGTACAGAATAATCTCACTAAGAATAATAAAGCTTTGACCAGTGAGTATATTAGAAATAATGAATGCTTGTTCGTCAATTTGTTCTCCTTCATAAATGCTCAAGACTTGGTTTTTATATCTCTTCACGGTTTTGCCTTTTTCTTTCAACTTCATGAGTCCGTTTGAATATGTCCGTTGGAAGCTCCTAGCCATTGGCATTTAATGCTGGTCTTCATTTTAGTCATCTTTCTTCTCTTACTTCATTTAATTCTTGCAGAAGATGAGCTATGAGAGATAGAGACTGTGACCAACAATTACCTGTAACATTGTACTTGTGTAGCAGCTTTTTCAGTAGCGTTAGCATCCCAAGCTATCGCTAGCTTCATAGTGTTAATCCTGCACTTAGACTGTTAGCTAAACAAGTATTCATGTGAAGCACAATTGGTGTTATCGCTAGTAGGATTCATTAGCTCAGTGTATACAGATAATATATTAGCTATCAGAATGTCAAGTTATCTCAGCAAGTGATTTCATTATCGATAGCTAAACTTGTTATCGCTAGAAGCTATGTTATTGATAGGTTGTCATTAGCTCTACATAGAAACTCATTTGTATGTCTAAGAGTTCTGCTATTGCTAGCTATTCATGCTATCGCTAGTGACTATGGTTTAATACAGTTGTTCTAATCAGTCTTTTGTCTGTTATGAGACCTTAGCGATAGAGGCATGTCTTAGAGATAGTAATACATTGTTCTTTGCTTAGACTAGCTCAAACCATTTCATTTGCGATAGTGAAGTTCTTAGCGATAGGAATACTTACTTTCAGTTTATTGCCAAGACTTCATTAGCCAATATTACCCTTATCTCTTCATTTATTAGCGACAGGCACTCAGTCTAGTGATAGTGTATCTGTTATCTATAGGACTTGATTTGTTCAACATTTAGATACCTTATACTTTTCCTTAGTCATATACCTTGATTCTTACTCAATTCTTTTCAGACTAAGTTTTATGCTATCTGTTCATTTTACTTATGTTATCTTTAGGGTCCAGTCCTCATCAAAACTTAAGATTCTAACAACATGAGTGTTCTTTGGGTTGGAAAAATTGTTCCTTATTTGAACGATTGGACGATTGTCCAAAAATTCCATGTTTTTGTTAACAATAATGGTATACGGGCAAGAATGGTCCGGTCATATTGGGAATTTAAAATAGAGGTAGTAGATTTTTCTTTTAAACGTTTAGATACTAAGGGCAAGAAATTACTGTTGGATATAATTAGTTTTGATGATGTCAAATATAGATTTAATTATAATATGCAGAAAGTTTGTATGAAGTGTGTAATTCCTCCTTTGAATGTTGTGTGGCTATCCTGATAGCAATAATGGAGTCTTTGGTTATGTAGAATGATTACTAATGAGATTGAAGAAGATTTGAATGATTAAATCAAGAATCAAGTTATTAGATTTGATATTAGAAGTTTATATGGTTAATTAGGAGCTAAAAGAAACTCAAATAAAGTCCAAATCATTAAACCATGAGTTCCCATGCATATATCATCACATAGCATGCTCATAGATTAATTTTATGTTTTGCAATCAATAGTGATCGATCAAAGCATGATAATAGATCATAAAAGAGTGTTTGTAATCAATCAAAGCATGATAATAGATCATAGGGTGTTGATCGATCAAAATATGCAAGCAATTGATCATAACATGTTCATTAGCTAATGTTCAATCTGACCCATGTCTAGTATTTTGATTATATCTCATAAAATATAACTTCGATTAAGATGAAACTTATTTTTTATGAAACTAGACTCCCAACACGGTTCATGGACACAAAGTTCACCCTCAAATGATTTATATCCAAGGAGCTATGAATTTTTCAATCTGCCCAATATTTCCATGTCATGCATCAAACAGGCAGTAATGTTTTGGATCATATCTTTCTAAATACAAATCCGATTGGGATAAAACTTGTTTCATATAAAACTAAACTTATTAATTTTTTTATGAACACAGGTTTCACTTTAAAATCTTTTAAAATATGGGAGATATGAATTTTCAAATTTTGCCCAGTAAACTGTCATTGTGCATGAGTTTGACAGTCACGATTTTAATTATAACTTTTGAATCTCAAAGATTTTGGCAATGATCATTTCTTCATTAAAAACTAGATTAAATTATATTTCCATGGATATATTATATGCTAAATTTGGAGTTAAATTGAAAAATTTATGATTTTTCAAAGTTTATCCTTAAACTAAACAATGCCCAATCGATCAGTCATAATTAATATAGTTGACTAATCGATCATAGTCGCCTAATCGATCAGGGATGTCCTATGATCGATCAAGCGTGGTGTTTTATAATCTGAGCCTAATCTCATGTTCAAGTGTTACATATAACCTAATATGAGTATAATCTGATCCTAATCTAAGCCTAATTTCATGTTCAAGTGTTAAATATAACCTAAGTTCAATCGATTAGCATTGCCTAATTGATCAGGGTGTCATGTGATTGATTGGGCATGGCATTTATCTAATCTCATTTTCAAGTGATGCAGGTCCTGATCTAAGCCCAATCTATATGTGATCGAATGGAGTCTTATGATCGATCTGACGATGGATTTGAATGTTTAAGCCTTTTATGTGCAGAGTCTATTAGGCCTATTTTGGGAAGTTATCGTTAGACACACATACTTAAGAAATGAGCCGTTTGAAGCTGGATTTGCTTTTTGCAATTAATACAACAACAACAAAGCCTTATCCCACTAAGTGGAGTCAGCTACATGGATCGCACAACGTCATTGTGCTCTATCAGTAACCAAATCTTTAGATATATTATTTATTAACAGATCTCGCTCTACAACTTCATTGAGTGTAAGCCTCGGTCTCCCTCTTCCTCTCTTAATCGGACTCCAAACTGTTTGATCTACCCTCCTCACTGGCGCATCTAATGGCCTTCTTTGTACATGTCTAAACCACCTCAAACGATTTTCTACCATTTTCTCACTGATAGGTGCCACTCCAACTCGTTCGCGTATATGATCATTCCTAATCTTATCCTTTCTTGTGTGACCACACATCCATCTCAACATCCTCATTTCAGCTACCCCCATTTTATGTTCATGTTGACCCTTCAAAGCCCAACATTCACTACCATATAATACTGCTGGTCTTATAGTAGTGCGATAAAACTTCCCTTTTACCTTATGGGGTACTTTTCTATCCCAGAGAACTCCAGTAGCTTTCCTCCACTTACACCACCCATCTTGAATTCTATGATTGACATCGTCATCAATCTCACCTTCTTGTCTTATAATTGATCCCAAATACCTAAACTTTGTCACTTGACGGATTGTTTGCTCTCCCAGTTTAACCTCTAAATCACCTCTAAGTTGTCTATTTGCAAAATTGCAATGCATATATTCTGTCTTACTCCTACTTAAATGGAAACCCTTCGACTCCAGCGTGTTTCTCCATATCTCTAATTTATCATTAATCTCCTCTCTTGATTCGGCCAGAAGGACTATATCATCAGCAATGTTCGAAAACCCGGATCGGCCCGGCCGGTTGAACCGGAAACCAGCCGACCCGGGGTAGAGAACGGGCTAATTTAAGCACTACCCAGGGGAGGAATCAGACCGGGAATATCCGGTTTGACCCTCCCGGGTTGCTCAAAACCCGGCCAAAGACAGGTTGGCCGGGTTAAAGAAATTAAAATAAAAAAAATTTAAACATGCTTCAACCAGACCAGAAAAAAGTAAAAAAAAACACAGCCCCTGAGTCGTGATTCACAGCTTCACCTCTTTAGTGCTCTGATCGAAGACGACAAACAGTGAGAGGAGACGGAGGAAGGTGAGAAGCGACGGCACGGGAGAGTGGTGAGATGATGATTGTGATCATGGGAGAGTGGTGGTGAAGACACGCTAGGAAAGGAGTGGAGGGGAAATGCAATGTGAATGAAGGAGCTTATGTGATGGGAAGAAGTGATTGAGAAGTTGTGTGAGAGAAGCTTATCTGATCATCTCTGCGCCTCTGCCTTTTCTGAAATGGGGTAGGGTCATGGATAGGTGATGCTAGCTGGCTACCACTGCCATATTCAAATTTTTTTTTTCGTTTTACATTTTGAAGTTAATGAGTGAATATAACTTTTTACTTGTTTTTTTTTTCTTTCCAAATTGCCATATTCAAATTATTTTACTTGGTTTATTTGAGAGAGAAGTAAGATAAAAAAATATAGACCTATTTAATTTTTTAAAAAAATATTAAGAAAACTAAATAAACTATCTATGAATTAATTTGTCTGAATATTTTCTCCAAACTACACTATCTGACTTATAAGATACTACATCCATTCCTAAATGTAAGACTCAATTGAATTTTTTTTTGGAGAAATTAAAGAAGTTAAATGAGCCATTTAATCATAATGTATTTTGTGTTTTATTAGATTATATATTAGCTAATAAGTCAAATAAACCAACTTAGAGAAAAATTCTGACAAATCAATTTACAAGTTACTTAATTATCCTTTTTAGCATTCTCCAAAAAAGTTAACTAGATCCTATATTTAGGAATGGAAGTAGTAACATATAAGCTCCTAATGTCCAAGTTCCAATAGATCTTAATTAAAATGATGATCTTAATTCTATCTATTGAAGAATTGTAAGGATCTAATTATTAACATTCTCAATGTTGATGTATTGTGTTTTAAAATAGTTAGACTTTGGTTGTATTATCTTATATTTTGACATTAATGATGATTAGTATTGGTGTGTTTTGTCATTAACTATTAAATTATATTATTTGAATGATACCAGTTCGACCCTGAGTCGACCCTCGGTTGAACCCCTAACCCTTGACCCAGTACCTCGGCCAGGTTAATGCCCGGTCCGGGTTTTTGAACCTTGATCATCAGCAAAAAGAATGCACTTAGGGACCTCTTCTTCTATGGGCTCAGTTAGAGCATCTACCACTAAGTTAAACAAATATGGGCTCAAAGCGGATCCCTGATGTAGGCCAATTCTTATAGGGAAGTCTTTTGTCTCACCTCCCGGCATTCTAACCTTAGTCAACACCCCATCATACATATCCTGTATAATTTTAATATAAGCAACACATACTCTTTTCTTTTCCAAGGCTTTCCAAAGTAAATCTCTCGGCACGCGATCATACGCCTTTTCTAAGTCAATAAAAACCATATGTAAGTCTCTTTTTCTACTTCGATACTTTTCCATTATCCCCCGTAGTAGATATATCCCCTCAGTTGTGGATCTCCCTGGCATGAATCCAAACTGTCTCTCAGAAATACTAGTTTCTAGTCATAACCTATGTAATACCCCCCAAAATTCTAGTTCAAGCACTTGACCAAAATGCTATTATAGCATTAAAATTATCCAATATCCAGCATAGATAATTATTTAGTTCAAATACGTCCCATGTCATAGTGAAAATCTTAAAACTTCACGATAATTTATACAACATAATAAAACATAAAGTCTTAAGTCCATGGCAAAATAAATACAACATAACATAAACTTAAGTAGTACAAAGAGCCTTCAAAGCTCACTTCTCAAGTGTCTTCCCTTGCTTCCTATTAGGTCATTCACCTGGAAAATGTTAATAATAGGATGAGATCGACATCTCAGTAACTACCGAAAAATCCTAACATACACAAGCAAATCACGTATAATTCTAATTTAACCAATTATACACATATAGTTCTTCATATAACTTATGGCTTTCAAATATATATACCCAACATAAGGAAAACTTTCATTTAAATTCTCAATGAATTGTACTCATAAATAAATATTTATATGTGCAATATGCAACTCCTTATTTCACCGTCCATCCTTATTCCGCTGACTGGAGCCATAGGCTAACACATATTGTCCGATAGAGAACTAATTCATACAACTGAATTATCTCAAGCTCACCAGTACCTAAGATGTATCCGGCCAAAGATACAGAGCTCAAGTATGGACTATGGCTCCCCTCCTTAAAGAATCATACTAAGGAGGTGTCACATGTCCCACAACTCCAATGCAATCTCGGCCAAAGGAAAACATGGAAGGAGGGGCCCTGACAAGTGCCATCCACTGTGCACCGAGTGATGGCTTACCACGTGGTAGTACGGATATCATATAACTCCTCTTCAAATCTTAACCCCTCATGGATGCAAATGCGATTATCATTACACCATAAATAATTCATAAATAATTATCAGCTCAGATATACTCAATATACTCAAGCATGCTTAAAATAAAACAAGCGTAATATATTTTCCATAGCAAATAGGCAATAAGCAAGCATGCTTGAAAAGTGACAAACTTATTATTGTGTGATAATTAATTAAAATAAAACTACACATAATTCGCAAGCATACGAAAGAAATTTCCAGAGTTACCTATTACTCCTTAGCTTCACAGGTAATCACACAAAGTCACTCCGAAATTCCTAAAGAAAATTATACCTCAAATATTAGACTTTAATATAATAAACTTAGATATCCTAAAATCCCCAATAATTCATAATTACATAATTACCTACACAATATCCCACTTTTAATCCGCCAATATTTCCTTGGGTCCAAATTCTAGTCAAATCATTCAATTAAATCTCCTCATATGACCTTAATAAATATTTAAAAATTATTAATTAAATTATTAGCATCGCAGATCATCAAAAGTCCTAATTTTCAATATATCTAAAAATCCAGAAATTTCAATAATTAAGAAAAACCTCCCACAATGAAAAATCTACTTAGAGAAACATAAAATCGAGGCCTAAGCTTTAATTTATTAATTTTAGGACTCCCAAAAATTATCAACTTAAACAAGGTCTAATTTTTCAAATATAATAAATCGAAAAACTAATGATATAGAAATGTAGAGGAGACTTACAGGGTTCCAAAAACGTGCTTAGTTGGCCGAAAAACTTACTATTCCTATGCCGACGGACTCTGATAAGTCCAGTGATAGGAATAAATATATGGTGGAGAGAGAGAGAGAGCAAGAGAGAGACGTGAGAGTGGGGGAGAGAGAGAGAAATGAGAGACGGAGAGTGTGAGGGATGGAGAGGTGTGTGTATATATATAATATAATAATATAATATTTAAATAGTATAATATTAATATAATATAATATATAAATAGTAGTTGAGTGTGATTGGTTGAAGAATTAATAATTGAAATAGTAAAAGTGCACAGGAAGAAAAGAGACTGTCGGCAGGAAATATTTTGTGAGTAGGAAGAGAGAAAATATACTACTAGGCCTTAAAATTCCCAAATAAGATATTTCTTTTGAACAAAAAATTTTCTTTTCACTCTCAAAATTTTCCCATAGTATTCTTTATTTATTTCCTCCTATAATATCCTCTTTTGAGTCTAAAAATAATCTCTCCCAAAATTATTATTGTCCAAATAAGGGAAAAACTAGGCCTTTAAAATCCTCAAAGATACCTCAAAATCCTTCAAATATTCTCATAATCCATTATTTATCATTAATCAATTCCTATTTACCCCCAATAAATCCTCAATTAATTTTTAGGATGTTACAACCTATGCTCAATCACATTTTCCCATAGTTTCATTGTATAACTCATAAGCTTAATTCCCCTATAATTTGCACAATTTTGTATATCACCTTTGTTTTTATAAATCGGAACTAAAGTACTTTTTCTCCAGTCATCAGGCATCTTCTTGGATCGTAAAATCTCGTTAAACAATTCAGATAACCATAACACACCCTCTTCCCCTAAACATTTCCAAACTTCAATCGGTATACCATCAGGCCCAACCGCTTTACCATTTTCCATTTTCTTAAGAGCTTCTCTAACCTCCCAAACTCTAATTCTACGATAAAACGACCTATTAAGTCCATCTTCACTAATTGTCAAATCCCCCAACTCACAAGATAGACCTTCACCTCCATCATTGAATAACTTAGAAAAGTAGGCCTCCAATCTATCCTTAATATCTTCGTCAGTAATCAAAACTTTACCTTCTTCATCCTTTATACATCTTACTTGATCCAAATCTCTCGAATTTCTCTCCCTACTCTTTGAGATCTTGTAAATCTTTTGTTCCCCAGCCTTTGTCCTTAACTCCTTATAAAACCCCTCGTATGCTTTAGCACGAGCTTCACTCACTGCCTTCTTAGTCTCCTTTTTAGCTAAGTGGTACTTTTCCCAATTTTCAGTATTATTACACAAGTGTATAGCCTTAAAAAAATTCTTTTTATTCCGCACCTTTTCTTGGACATCCTTGTCCCACCACCAAGTCTCCTTATCTCGTGGTCCAAAACCTTTTGATTCTCCTAAAGTAGCTTTAGCAACCATTTCAATCTTCGTAGCCATATTCTTCCACATGCTGTTAGCATTTCCTTGTGGCTCCCATACCCTTTCATCCAATAGATTTCTCTTAAAAATCTCTCGCTTCTCCCCCTTTAACTGCCACCACTTGATCTTTCGGTTCAAAACTGCCCGGCGCCTTTGTCTTATACATTTAATTCTCACATCAAGAACTAGAAGTTTATGTTGAGCGGTCTCCCCATACCCAGGAATCACTTTGCAATTAGTACATAACCTTTTATCAGGGTTTCTTACCAAAAAGAAGTCAATTTGTGACTTGTGAGTTCCACTTTTGTATATAATTAAATGTTCTTCCCGCTTCTTAAAGCATGTCTTAACAATCTTAAGATTGTATGCTAAGGCGAAATCGATAATTGTTTGCCCTTCATTATTCAACTCCCCATAACCAAAACCACCATGCGCCCTTGCATATGATCCCGCCTCTTTCCCAACATGTCCAATAAGATCCCCTCCAATAAAAATTTTCTCGGTTGCCGGTATACCTTGAATCAACCCTTCAATATCTGCCTAAAACTTCTCCTTAAGATGTGCTTCTGCCCCTACTTGGGGTGCATATGCACTAATAACATTTATTGTATCATTTCCCACAATTACTCTCACAGATATGATTCGGTCCTCAATCCGATTAACGTCCACTACATTCTTCCGCCATTCTTTATCTGCAATGATACTAACACCATTCCTCCCATTTACCTTTCTTGTGTACCAGAGTTTAGAATCATTAACTCCGATTTCTTTAGATCTCTCTCCAGCCAATCTGGTTTCTTGTAAGCATAATATATTAATCTTACGATCCTTCATAACTTGTGCAACCTCGAAAGCTTCCCATTCAGCGTCCCAATATTCCAAGAACCAAATCTGATCTTACTCTCATGAACTAGCTTCTTTAGCCGCCTCCGTCCATTAGAGTGCGGTAGCCCTTACTCATTTAACACTGCATTCGGGCGAGGATGCAGTGACTCTTGCTCTCTTATCACTGTACTCGAGCCATACAGCGCGTTACAACCAGGCAACGACCTATCCTTTAGCCCTTGCTTTCTTAACATTGCATTCAGGCTAGGATGCAGTGGCTCTCGCTCTCTTCTCACTGCACTTGAGCCATACAGCACGTTGCTTACGGGCAACGACCTAACATTTACACAATTTCTTCGTTGATCCATGTTCATAAGATTCGACGGGGTTTTTACGCTGGCTGTTGGGGCCTAACACAACCCTCCTCCTTTACCCGGGCTTGGGACCGGCTATAAACATAGGCGGAGTTCCTTTTTGCAATTAATGAAGAGAGAAAAACTAAAGCTATGGAGTAAATGCATCAACAGAACATCTACACATCAACACTCCATCAGATTAATCATCTCTAACCAAAGATCAAGTAATGGCTATAAATGGTCTCCAACAGGCATAAATCCAAGAGAAGACTATAAAAGTATTTGGTACCCAAGTTCAAAGGCAGAGACTAAGATAGCTACACTTGAACATATTCATTCTTAGCATTCTAAGCTTTATCTACTCTTAGATCAATCAGATCTTCTACACTTCAGTATGTAATATTATCAGTTCATTGAGTGGACGAGAAATACTTTGTATTCTATATAAAGTGAGATTTCTCTTAAGATAATGGGATCTTAAGAGAAGGTGTAATCTTACAAGCTGTAAGGGAGAGTGATTCTCAAGTGCCCAGATTAAATTTGAGAGAGAAAAGGTTTCACAAGTGCCCAACTAAACTTGTGGGATTGTAAAGGCTTCTCTTGTGCCCGATTTAAACAAGAAGGTGGTGGATTGAAAATCTTAGGTAAAGCCTGGGGACTGGATGTAGGTCAAAGGAATAGACCGAATTAGGATAAATCTCTGTTTGCATCTCTTCTTCCCTTAACTCTCATATTTCCAGCATAACTTATTTACACATTTGATTAAGTATTTCATCTTTCAAGATGTTTCGTTGAATAGTGAAAAAGATCTCAAGAGCTTTACTCATTACTTCAGCTGTGATTTGAAAAGAAAATATTTCTCAGTTTTTATTTTATCACCCAATTTATCCCCCTCTTGGGTGACAGCAATGGAATGCCTATTCAAATAGATGTATTTGCATTGTGCATAATTTGACTTCTTGTTTTCTTATTTATCTGCCGATAATCATACTACTAGTAACCAACTAATCATACCTACATAAATGTAGGCTCATAATTGAGGTAATCTTTCTACCTTTTAATAAATATCATTGTTGTATATCCAGAGTTCAAACATGAGACTATTGATTAAAATAGAACACTTCACAACCAATTGATCTAAATGCTTGGCAGTAATTTGATTTTTTTTCATGCATGATGTTCACTCCATTTCATTGTACTTGTTTAAAGTCTAAGAGGAAAGAGTATTAGCAGAAACTGTTGATCAGCTAGTTCGTAATAATATTTCTGTTCTTACACACATATAATTAAAATTTATTTAAATTATTTTATCCCTTTCATCCTTGACATAAACTCAAGTTGAGTTTATTTGAAGAGATTAAGGAAGATAAGTAAACTATTTAATTAAATCGTATGTTACATATTGTTTGATCATATATTAGTTTATAAGTTATATACATTCATTTAGAGAAAAATGTTATATATAGAGATATATACTGTTTACAGTTTTATTTATTTATTTTTTTCCTTAATCTTTCTAATTTAGTGAACTTGATGTATTTAATGATTGGAGAGACTACTAGCTATTAATTGCTCCTACCCATCACCAATCCCACTCCCCATTACTAATACATGAAAGTGACCTTGTTCAAAAGCAATTCAATTATTTTAGGAAAACTTTTCGAAAAAGACTATTGAAATATGCAACGGATAATTGGATTTAGTGAATTTCAAAAAAGGCAGAAACATACCACTAACCTAATTATCCTTTACAAGTTTAAAGGAAATGTCAAAATGCCCCTTAACAAATTCGTATAACGGATTACCAACTTTGGATAACGGATTACCAGCATATTTCTATACATTTATCAAAATCATAATTTTAACATATTTTTGTTTATTACCAGAATTGTATAATGGATTACCAAAATTGTACAACGGATTGCCAACTTTAAATAACGGATAAACAACATGTCTCCATCCATTTACCAACATTATAAGTTTACCAACTTCTTTTTGTTTGTTACCAAAATTGTATAATGGATTATCATATTCGTATAAAGGATTACCAACTTTAAAAAATAATAAATTTTTTTAAGGGGCACTTTTATCGTTTCCTTTAAATTTGCAAAGAACAGTTAGGTCTGTGGCATGTTTCTACCATTTCCAAAATTCGCTACATCCAACTGCCCTTTGCATATTTCGACAGTCTTTTTCTTGAACTTTCCCATTATTTTACTAGTCATGGAATTAAACATTAAGTGATACTATATGTTTCATTATAAAAATTATATTGTTATAAAGATTGAAGAATACTCCCTCCGATCCTCGATATAGGATGTATTTGGGGAGTTGGTCTTGGTCCTAAATATATAACATAATTCTAATTTTTGTCTGCTTCTACCCAAATTATCATTATTGGTGCTCCCCCAACAATAATCAAATAAGAGATGAAGAGGAAATAAGGGAAGATAATTGGGGTGTTTTAAAAAAAAATACAATATACTAACTAACATAACTAAAATTCTTAATTTAATCAAAGTAGTTAAATATATCCTATATTTAGGACCGGAGGAATATATTTTTTTTTTTTTGAACTGAAAGGAATAATAAATATACTTGGTATATATAATATCTTTCTTTAATGGACTTCCATGATAATATGAAAAGTAAAGGGAAAATTAATCTCGAGGTCGTCCTTGTAGTTTATCATAACTAATCTAACGGTAAAAATTAAAAAACCCAATGAAAAGAAAAAATATGTAGGGACTTGATTCAAAATCAAAATAAATCATAAGGATATTTAGATTAATTTTTCAAGAAAAAATATGTAGGGACTTGATTCAAAATCAAAATAAATCATAAGGATCTCTAGATTAATTTTTCCAAAATTAAAAGACCATATGCTACTCACTTAAATCTAAATGTCTTTTTGTATCGTATAATTAAAAAAGAAAATAATTACGTTAAGCCGTCAATTTAATCTAAGTTATGATAAAAATTTTAAACCTGTTTTATTTATTTCATATAACGTAACATTTTCTTTTATAAATATAGAAAATTTAATATAAAAATTGCCCTCACAGACCAAACCCAGAATCTACCATTGATGGGTGACTATGTTATGCATTTAATTAGATTGTCATTGATTTAATTATGTAATTAAACAACATATAATTTTTTATGCTTGTATAAAATATATGACTTATATAATTAATTAACATATTATTTTAACAGGTATAACAACTAACATTTATATGTTAAAAATTTATAATTGAAAAATGAAAAATATACTTGTTAATAGCCTGAAATTTAAACAATGTCTTGGTAGACTTTATTCACAAAAATATGAAAAAGACTTTATGATAATGACAACCCTGTAACCCTAAGATTACGGCGTAAGTCTACAACCGAAACAACGCTTCAATTAGTGACCGACAAATTAGTCACTTACATGAGTGTTCTTTGGGTTGCAAATTAAAATTGTTCCTTATTTGGAGGATTGTCTAAAAATTCCATGTTTTTGTTAACAAGAATAGTATACAGGCAAGAATGGTTCGGCGAAATTGGGAATGAAAAATAGAGGTGGTAGATTTTTCTTTTAAACGTTTAGACACTAAGGACAAGAAATTACAAACAAGATTGATATTGTAATCCTTTACTAGCCAAAAAACATTACTATTATGCTACAAGGCCAATGATAATGGAATGCGTATTCAAATAGATGTATTTGCATTGTGCATATGATTTCCTGTTTTCTTATTTATCCGCCGATAACCACGTTACTAGTATCCAACTAATCATACTTACTGAAATGTAGGTTCATAATTAAGGTAATATCTCTACCTTTTAACAAATATTGTTATTGTACGTCCAGAGTTCGAACATGGTTTATTGCACATAAAAAGAAAATTGGTTCTATCATAGGTATCTAGGTTTGAATAATAATAATAATAGCTATCGCAACATAGTAAACCAAATTTATATCCTCCTTAAGATAATTGCATTTATTTAGTGTCTAATAGTACTTTGAACAAGTCTCCAAAAGATAATGCATGTACTTACAAAAACATGGTAGTTATTGATTAATTCTCGAAAACATTTGTTTTAATTATGAAAATAAAAACTAGGAAATTAACTAACCTGTTTAGAATAGAAATAAAAGCGTTTCATAATATTAACAATAATAAACTTAAAAATTTAGGTTAAGGAAATAGGAGTATTTTGGTAAGAGCTAGGGCTGTTCAAAAAGTTTATGTCCCAGTTATCTCGGTCCTGTCCCAGACTTGTCGGGACCTGAATTACCCAGGACCAACGGGATCCGGTACCGGGATCAACGGTACCAAGACCAAATTGAAACCAGGACGGTACCGGGATATGGTCACATATCCGGGATTCCCGGTCCAGTCCCGATACCACAAGTATAGTTACTTATTTAATTTTTTTCCTAATTCAACATGCATTTATTCCTTTATGTTTTCAATTAATTAATCAATTCCCTACCCAAATATTATTTTTTTTCTCTTTCTTTACAATATCATTTAATTATATTGATGATTGATTGATTCAATCATTTAAGGTTTAGGGTTTAACCTTTTAAGAGGCACACCTCTTTTTTCTTTTCCATATATCATTCCACAATCCTTAATGAAGAAAAAGGATCGAAGAAGTAGGGAATTGCTGAATTGTTGGCTATTGCTTTGAATTTCTTTTTTTTTTTTGAACAATGATGCTGCTTTGAATTTGAATGTTTAAATTTTCATTATAGAATTATGGTTGTTGTCTTGTTTCGTTATAATATTTTGGAGACTTTATAAGTAGTTAAAATGGATTTGTTGGACTGAATGATTAATCTTTTTGGGAAAATTGCACAGTAGTCCCAAGCAAACAATTATACTACTCCAAGGTCCCAAAAAATATCCTTATTATCATCAAGTCCCAAGGGATTTTGATGCAATATTTTCTATTTGTTCAAAGCCCCTTATACCCCTTGAGTAAAAACACATACAGTGATGTTGAACATAGCAAGCACTAAACACAAGACTGAAATTCCAGAGAGAGAGAGAGAGAGAGAGAGAGCGGAGAAGGAGGAAGGCAAAGATTAGTAGTCGGCGAAGATCGGTGGTCGACAAAGAGCGGTGGCCGTCGAAGAGTGATAGCTGGCGAAGATCAGTGGTTGGCGAACGGAGGAAAGCGAAGTAGGGAAGGCGAGGCTAGGAATCTTCAATTTTGATCGATATGTATTCTTCATCCTTTCCTTTTCTTTTGATAGTAAGGCAAGCTAAAGCTTATGGTTGTCTCATATTTTATACAATCACTGCATCAGATAAGGAACTGGGCTACTACTAGCTAAATCTACTATGGTTTGGTTAATGCAAAATGCTGGTGGGTGATTTAAGGCTTCGTGTTGGGCTCTGAACGACACCGCATTGCATCGTTAGTAGATCGAATTTCTGCAACATCGCCATCCCTCTCTCTCTCTGTGATTTTGTGGGAGAGTTTGAAATACGGTGTGATGTGGTGATGGTGGTGATTATAAAGGGAGAATGTGGACTGATTAATTACTTCTAAGAGGGAAATGGGATTTGTTTTGGGAATTGTTGAATCTTTGAATTAAGCTTTTGTTGACAAGTGGGAGGCCTGTAATGACAACCCGTAAAACCTGCATTAACAAGTTCTTAGGTTGTTAATAGGAACTGGATATGCCTCATATCACAAGAGAGTTTTACATGAGTGACAAGTGGAAAGGCATGTATGACAACTCCCGAAGCCTGTATTAACAAGTTCTTGAGTTGTTAATACGAACTGGATATGCATCACATCTCAAGAAAGTTTTACACTAGTGACAAGGTAGAAGACTTGTAATGACAACTCCCAAAACCTGCATTAACAAGTTCTTGAGTTTCTAATACGAATTGGATATGCCTCATATCTCAAGAGAATTTTACTCGAGTGACAAGGTACAAGGCCTGTATTGACAACTACCAAAGCATGCATTAACAAGTTCTTTAGTTATTAATAGGAACTGGGTATGCCTCATCTCAAGAGAGTATTACACGAGTGACAAGTTCGAAGGCCTATAATAACAACTCCCAAAGCCTGCATTAACAAGTTCTGGAGTTGTTAATAGGAACTGGGTATGCCTCATATCTCAAGAGAGTCTTACACGAGTGATAAGTGGGAAGGCCTATAATGACAACTCCCAAAGTCTGCATTAACAAGTTTTGGAGTTGTTAATAGGAACGAGGTATGCCTCAACTATTAACTTTTCATTACTAAATTTTAATCCTCACCCACATACGAGAGACCATACTTTCTAAAATTAGTACCTTCAATATTTTATATGCATAACAAGGAAAACATTCTTTATCACTGTGATCCAAAATTTGAAGAGTTGAATTAAATTAACTTAATGACAATTAATTGAGCCTTCATTGACAACTTAAACTTTCAATTATGACAACAAACTTTACAAAAGTAATCAGTAATTCGAAATTTCATTTCCATCCTTGTATGCATCATATAGTCAACTATACCTACTCCAAAAACCATCCAAAACATCATACATCTTCCACTTTCAAACTTTTTGCAAAAATAAAAAATAATAAATTGAGAATTAACGTGCTCCGTCGAGCTCCACCACACCAACTCGAAAGCTTCGTTCGCCGGCTACCGTCAACTTAGAGAAGAAACGTCCGTTGCCATAGCTCGTCTACCCAAACTGTTAGGTGAGTTTTTCCATCTAATATGTCTTACTTCAGAAACTTTTTTTTCTTTTTTTTTGCAAAAAGTTTGAGAAAATAAAGGGTTTAATTAATATTATGAGGTGAAATAATGAAAATGACAGAGGGGAGAGAAGGAGGAACCTATGAGAAAGAGTGGTGGTGGCTCGGTGGTGGTGGGGGAAGGGAAGGGGAGGTGTAGGGAGGGCAGGGAGGAAAGAAAGGAGGAGGAGGGGTGAGATGTGGAAGGGGAGGGAATAGCTTTTAAATAAGAAGACATTGGGACCCATCATGTGTTTTTAATTAGGGGTATAAGAGTCTTTAGACAAATGGATTTAATTGCTCCCAAGTCCCTTGGGACATGACAATAATTAGAAGATTCTATGGGACCTTAGGATGGTAAAGTCCCTTCCTTGGGACTACAGTGCAATTTTCCCATCTTTTTTTACACATAAATATATATGTGATATTAAAAAAATAATTATATTATATTATTAGTAACTAAAGTATAAACATACATAGGTGCTTCATTTTTTTTGTTTCTCGATAAGGCATATTGTGTCAAAGAGAATCGAGACGTCCCGGTCTTGGTCCATGTCCCGGCCCCGTCCCGATGGGTCCAGGATCCCTTCAATATCGGTACCGGGACCGGGATACAAATGGCGTCCCGGCCTTCTTATGGTACAGGGACTCGGACAAAGGGTGTCCCGGTTTCGTCCCGGTACTTGAACAGCCCTAGTAAGAGCAATTACTGGAATATAATATATAAAACATGAAAGATTCCTTGAATAGTTAAAAAGATGAAAATCATAAACCTATTTATATATGTCTTTATTGAACAGTCAAAGTTCACGACTACCTCATGAAGGCTAGGAGCAGTTAGTAATAATTAAAATAAATTTTGGATTAAGTATGTGTGAACAAAATTATTATTAGTGACCAATTGATTAAATCTTTATTTTAACATTGTTTTCACGACTACCTCATAGAGGCTAAGAGTATTAATTGCCCCTACCTTCCCCAGTCCCCACTAATAATAATGCATGAATGTGACCTTGTTCAAAAGCATTTAAATTACTCTACAAGTAAAAGAATTAAACAGTAAATGATCATATATTTTTTATTGTATTCATATAAAAAATTATGTTGATATAAAATATATGAATATATACATGGTATATACAATATCATGTCTAGATAAACATCCATGATATTATTTTTTTATAAAGGATAGATTAATATCCATAATAATATGAAAACTATAAGACCATATACTCTTTTTTTTTGGGCCATCAAAAGACTCTCACATAAATTTAAATGTCATTTTATATTGTATAAAAAATTAATTATTTTAAGTTGTCAATTCAATCTAAATTATAATAAAAATTTGTGACAGTTTTTTTGGTCCAGTGTATATGTTTTATTTAAATCATATAACATAAATTTTTTTTATAAATCTATGAAATCTAGGATTGAAATTGCCCTCACTAACTTAACACAGAATCTACCATCACTTGATGGGTACATATATACATGCTATATATCATTTCACTACATTCTCATTGATATATTGATGCAATATATCAAACATAAAGTTTTTATTCTTGTAAAAAATATATGACTTATATGATTAATTTTATATAATTATATTATAGGTATAATAACTGACATTTAAGTGTTAAAATAGACTTGATTCACAAAAAAATATGGAAAAAAAAACTTCATGATAATGACAGTCCTATGACCTTGAGCACCGTGGCACAAGTCTACACCCCAATAACACTTCAAGTAACCGACAATGACCTAAGAGCTTAAGAACATGACTTTTTAAACAATCCTCCAAAGCTACAATTATTCCAACCCAAAGAATACTCATCAAGTGACTAACAAGTACATAGGCTTATGTGGTTCCGTGAATACGAATCTCTATTCCAATTTATTTTATAAATGAGAATCTCAACACGATATTACAAGGAAAAAATTAAGAAATTAATTTATATTTAATTACCCAAGTGGATCAAACAGAAATAACCTACAGATATGGCATAATTACAAATCGGAGAAAGAAAAAAATATCCACCTGACTACTAGGAGTCTAGGACTTTAACAAAATGTTTTTCGGTCGGGGAGCGTTTGATTTCAATGATGGCTGAAATATTTAATTCAAATAAATTTCTTAAAATTTTATCATTAAGAAAAGTTTTCAGTGCCCCCATCAGATACTGGATTTACGTACAGATTGTACAAAATAATGTGGTTGTAATAACGTGGTTAACATCATCTATGCTAACATTAATATTTTACTGTCTCTCCACCTTGCCACGCGATCATGTCATTTTAAATTTAGATGCGTTGGGTTCTGAATCTTGTTGGGATTGAAATGTAGACATAGAAGAAAATTTTTATAAATAAAAGGAGCAAATACTAAAGATCTGAAATTCCAGGCCAGATTGAACTCATGACTTTTCATTTACTGGACCTTATATTGTTAAGCTATAAGGTCATTGACAATGGAATACCTATTCAACTAAACATGATGTTTGCATTGTTGACAAATTTGACTTCTTTACATTCAATCATTCCATCATATTGGGCTAATTTAAAATAAACAGCTAACCAATTATTACCAATAATCTTTTCATATGAATAAATATAGTTAATCCAACACTCATTTTTAAGGGGAATTTCACTTAACCCTATTTGTAGTCATTTAATACCACACAGCTCCCGAAAAGCTCTAAAATATCACTACAACCCGTAATGGCAAAATGAAATAAATTTTGAGGTGAAAATACTTCATTACCTCTCTTTAAGTTTTGAAATTCAACTACCATCCACCCAAATCTTAGATGACAGTTAACACAATATATCACTCATTATTTTGACTGAAATACCCCTCATTACCATAAATGTTACTTTAATGATTATTTAATCACATAAATTTATCCAAAATTAAAATGATAATTTTACTACATGTTTAAAAAAAAAATTACACTGTTAAATTTATTACCGTATTACAAAACTCATTCATTTTATGTTTACAATTTTTTAGATTTCTATAAATTTAAATATTTAATCCTTTTATTTATTAAAACTTACTTACGTTGTAGTATTATAAACACATATCATGACTAAAATGTTTTTCTTCAATCATGGATATATAGTGTTAAGATCATTATTTTAATATATTATAATTCAAAATTTTTAATACATACTTAATATATATTTGTTAAGAAATTTCACAAAATTTTCATCAAGTTACTAGCATTTTTCAAATAAAAAATTACTTAATTAGTTTTTCTACACTTAATAAAAATATTAAATAGATCAATAATAAATATTAATGTTAAAAGATAAATTAGGGAATAGGTATAACGATGTTAATGATTTGGACTGATATGTATGTTTTTAAAATGTGGAAGAGACCTTGTAATTAAGACAGAACATAAGGATGGTTAAACTATTTTACTCTAATAATAATACATGAAAGAAATTTTTCAAAAGAATTAAAATCATTTTAAAAGTCAAATAATTAAAACTTAAATCTTAGTCAACCTGAAGTTAGGAATAAAATGGTTAATAATTTTCTTGCTCTGAAATTTAGTTAATAATAAACAGAAACGTTTATATCGTCGTCTGATCATGTAAATTCTGATTCTTAATAGTATTATGCATGTATACCTATTTATATATATATATATATATATATTGCATAAATGTGTCTGGTTGACTCTAAAGTCTTTCCTAAGTCCTTTACGTATGCTAACCATAACTATGAAAGTGATATTGATCGTAATCGCAATTAATTGTGGCTATGAATTCAAGTGGGAAAATGTAGTAGTTGAAATCTTTTTGTGTTATAAATGCTCAGAGACTACTTAGTTAGAGACGTAAAACCTATGCTTTAGTTTTATCTTCCAGAAGAATCACAAGCATGTTGATCAACATGTTTCGCCATACTTTCAAAAGCTGTTTCTTTGTTGCAACTTTAAGGGCCTTTATGTGTGAAGGATATTCTAACATGAAGAGTTGTGTTGAAACAGATAGGGCAAGCTCTTCTCAAATTGAAAGCCGGTTTCATTGATGATTCAGGAATTCTTTCCTCATGGAAACATGAAGCTGACTGTTGTGAGTGGAGTGGAATTTCTTGCAATCATTCGACAGGTCATATCACCAAGCTGCAGGTGCAATCTAATGGTTCAAGGTTTTTAGAAGGTAAAATCGATTCTTCACTATGTGATGATTTGCATCATCTAACTCACTTGAACCTTAGCTTTAACTTTTTTTGGAGGAAGAAAAATTCCGAAATGCATTGGCTTTCTCAATCAACTAAGAGAGTTGATACTTTCATATGCTTCTTTTGCTTGGTGGTATTATTCCACATGAATTGCGGAATTTATCTAATCTTCAAACTCTAGATGTTGGGTCTAATTGTGATTTGATTATAAATGATCTTAAGTGTATTTCTGACCTTTCTTCTTTGAGGCATCTTGATTTGTCTGAAGTTATTTCTAAGTAAAACTATTGATTGGTAGTCATCTTTATCAATAAAGACTCCTCAATTAAAAAAAGTTGATACTGTTAGATCCAGAACTTGTTGGCAATGCTCCTCTTGAACTAAAAAATCTATCTAATCTAGAAACTCTTGACCTTAGAGGAAACTTTAATTTGATTGTAAATGATCTTGAGTGGGTTTCAAACCTTCTTTCTTTGAGGCATCATGATTTGTCTAGGATAAATCTAAGTCAAGCACTTGATTGGCAATAATAATCATTATCAAAAATGTCCTCTTTGCTTGAGCTTGACTCCGATGGATGTTCTCTGCCTCAAATCAATCCTAAATCTTTCATCCACGATAACTATTCCACTTCTCTCACAAGCCTCAGTCTCGCAGCTAATGGCCTTAACACTTCAATCTTACATTGGGTGACTAATATTAGCAAAACCTTTGTAGAAATTCATCTCTGTGGTAATTATTTCCAACATGTTCCTGCAGACGCATTTTCAAATATGAATTCTCCTGAAAGTCTGAATCTCTCATCAACATCATTACAACATGTTGCTTCAAATGCCTTCACAAATGCCACTTCTCTCGAAAGTTTGCGTCTTTACGGAAATAATCTCAATAATGTTATAGGGAAAGCCATCTCTAATTATGCCGACTGTGTTGGATTTAATCTCCAACAATTTAACTAGTCCATCAAGTGATTGGATACCACAGTTGTATTGCCCAACATAGTATAGAGGGATCGAACACAATAGATAATCTTGATTTTCACATGTGAAGCATATCAAGTCCCATAAGTGTCAACTGCATGAGTTAATGCTCTAATATGATCAAACTAAGATGAAAATGCAATTACGGCAAACTTCGTTGTGGCATTTATTTGTTGTCGCTGCTACGACCAACAAGGGGCTTTTCTACAATCTTTAAAAAATTTTGGATCCTTTTCTGTAATTTTCACAATTTGTCCAGCAAATTGTATTTTCACTTTTTTATTGAATTTCCAAATTCTTGCCCCAACTTCTCCCCGTTTCAAGGTTTCTACAATATAAAATAACCTCAAACAAGATGAATGGCTCCAAATGATCAATTAAATCAAGAGTAATCACAAAAACATTCCAGAAATGCCATTTTTACCACTACTTGATCCATGCCAACCAACAGTTAGGATCTGTTTGGATTGAAGGAAAATGAAAGAGGAAAGAAAAATAGGGAGGAAAATGGGGGAACATAACATTCTTCCCTGCTTCGATTGAAGGAAAATGGGAGAGGAAGGAAAAGTTGGGAGGAAAATAGGGGTAGGATCTACCCCTATTTTCCTCCCAACTTTTCTCTCTGTGTGGAGAGATTTGGGTGGAGAAAATGTATTGCCCACTGTTACCCCTTCCCTCAACCTTTTACTTGTTTTCTTTTTCTTTTTCCACACTTTCAGTGGCCTATTGTTCCTTTTTAAACTGGAAGCACAATTTTTTTTTGGGGAAATTGCAAGCATGCATGTATGTTCTGTTTATTTAAAAAAACAATAACTAATATTTAAAAGGGTTATTATATTTAATTCGTTATCATACTGTAATTCTTCCAATTTTTATTAATTAGTTATAATGTTAGATAATTATATATATTTATTCATTTAAAACATTTAATTTTTTAAATAAAATCAATTTTTATTTTAATATTTAAAAATAATAGTTAATATATAATTTCAGTTTAAATTATTTTTTTATCTTATAAAACAACATTTATAACATTTTTGTCAGAATAATATCTAATTTAAATATATTTTTTTAAATATAGAAGTGAGAGTATTTTAGTCCTTAAAATATTTACTCATTTTATTTCCTCTCAATTTTCTCTCCCTCATCTAAGTGAGATAAGAGATAATATTTTCTTGTCACTTTTCTCTCCTCCGCATTTTCTCTCCCCCTATTTTCTTTCCTCTCCTATTTTCCGTTTTATAAGTGAAGTCAACCCAAATGAGTATTTTGGCTTAAACAAAAACCCAAATGAATAAGAAATAAACGAAAATATCTCTTACCAAGTAATATATAATAATCATGAGTTGGTAGTTTTTTTAAATTAAAAGGAAAAATGATATTAATAGCGAAAAAATTACAGAAGTTTCATTATAGGTAGATCAAGAAAAGTAAATACGAAAGCATTAAATTGTGCAATTGATAATGATCTTATAGAAATTAAATTGAAAGCCTTGAGTAGTGCATTGATGTCTCTAGCAATGATGTGATGCACTGTTAGACCCTAGCCCAAGAAGTCAATCAGTTGTTTATGGACATTCCAGACCATAAGGGGTCCCCTAGGATATCCTGAATAATGAATCCAGTTCAATGCCAACCTGAAACAAGTAAGGGTAAAGAGAGTGCTTTTAGTGGAGTGCCGTTGCCAGGTGAAAGTCCGAAGTATACTCCCCTCAAAACAGATGAATATGCGAAAGTATAATAACAAGCACGAGTGAAGAGAGGCACGATTAATCTTTCACTTCCTAACAAGCAAGTGCCATTGAGTGGACTGAGACGGAGAGATTAAATCTGAATTAGTCAATATCTTGGGATTTGGCTTAGGGGAGAAAGCCATGGAAGAAAAGGAAACAATGGACTGAGAATCCCTAATGATGTCCTCTGGTTGAGGTATCTTCCCATTATGCATCGTAAGGTTGCATTTCAACCAACTATCATTTAAAATGGTGATTATGCCTTTTACCAAGGCATCATTTTCCTTATTTGTGAAAAGAAATTGTTTGAGCCAAAGGAGAATCTCATTAGTGGAGAGGTGACATGGAGGTTGAACCACCAAACATCCAAACCATGCAGCTTTTGTTAGCTCACATGAAAAGAAAATATAGTGGAGAGATTCTTCCATTGCGCAACCAAATCGACATATACCATTCACTGCTAAATGATAATTCTATAGCACATCAATTGATGGAATTGCTTTATGAAGAAGTTTTTAGATGAAGAGCAACTGTTTCCTAGGCAGAGAAATTGACCACAAGAATTTCCAAAAACGGTCATTACCAGGCTGTGATTGGAATTTTTCATCAAAAAGCTATCAAAAGTATAGTTTTGTTGTATATGACCCAGAATGACCGCCCTTCTATAAGATGGAGTCATTTCCATTGCAAATTGAGATTGGGGTTGACAGTATACAGCCGGCTGCTGGGCAAGGATAAAGTCTTTTGATCAAGGAGATATTGCATTATACCGGGTTTGAAAGAAAAGATGTATGCGTAAGCAAGTTGGAAACCATTTGAATTTCTGCATGATTTCCACCAGAGCCTTGCATGGACCACCACAAAGGAAGGTTGATAGAGATGGACCTACCATTACCGATTTGCCATCTAAGGTTGTTTGTAATAAAGGAACTGCACTCATGAATATCATTCCATAACCATGAAGAATTATAAGGCCTTCTAAGCCACTGTTCTTTTGACCCATCAATGTACTTTTTCCCCATTGTGACAGCTAAAATAGAGGTTTGATTAGTAGAAATGATTCGCGAGATCTGTTTTGCCAGTAGAGACTTATTAACTAATTCCATTGGTCGAATTCCTAAGCCACCTTGTTTGGTTGGGAGGAAGAGAAGATTCCTATTTGAGAGATGCATTTGTTTAGATAAACCATTAAAGCCCCGGAAGAAATCTAGACAGAGGCTATCTATCTATTCACAAATCCTTGTAGGAATTTTTATGCATGAAAGGATTGAATGTTTACTACAGAGAACACTGCTTTTAACAAAGTAAGTCTACTAGCTTGAGATAAAAGTTTGGACTTGCAGGAAGAAGTTTGAGAATCAATTGCAGTGAGGAACTGCTAATGAATTAGACCTTTCTTCAAACCAGGATCAACCCACGTACCTAAGTATTTCCCTGACCTACCTGAGAAAGATATCTCCACAAATCTAGACAAGTAAAGTTTGTTAGGGTGAGGCACATTGGGGCTAAAAACGATGCTAGGCTTATGAGTATTGATCAGCTGACCTGACAGTGAACAATATTTTTGCGGAACATTTTTAACAACTTGAAACCTAGTTGAGAGACCTCAGTAAAGAATAGAGAGTCGTCAACATATAAGAGGTGGGATATAGGATGAGCCGCTCTACACAGTTTAATACCTCACCAATCATTCTGTAATTCTTGCTCTAATACCAAGCATGAGAAGACAGAGAATACAGAGGTATGGTGATAGTGGATCGCCCTGGCAGATCCCTCTGTTTGGCCTAAAAGCACTTGTAATTTTACCATTGAAAAGGTGATTATATTCAACTGTAGAGACACATTGAGATATGAGATTTATCCATTTCATTGGAAAACCCATATAAAACAACATAGATGAGATAAAATTCCAGGAAAGGCAATCAAAAGCCTTTGAAAAATCAATTTTAAGTGTTGCAAGTTTCCTACGGCCCGATTGTGAAGAATGAATATGATCCATTGGCTCTAAGGTCAGCATGATTTTATCAGAATTAAGATGTCCTTTTAAGAAGGCGCTTTGATGAGGAGCAATTAAAGAGGATAAAATTGGTTTCAAATGAGTGCTCATGTACTTTGAGATAATTTTGTAAGATACATTACATAGACTGATAGGCCGAAAATCTTTGGTACCTGCGGAGAGTCAATCTTGGGGATTAGTACAATATTTGTTTTGTTGAGCTCTCAAAGAAGGTGTTCAGAGTTCTAGAAAGATTGGACCATTTCAAACAAATCCTTATGAACCAAGTCCCTATGAACTTGATAAAACTTTACATCAAAACCATCAGGCTCAGGTGTGCTGCCTCCTGGTTGGCCAAACACTGCAATTTTGAGTTCTTCCAAAGAGATTGGAAGCATTAGGAACTCCAAGTCAGATTCAGATAAGATCGGCGGATTAACTGAAGACAGGGGAAGGATAAGGTCATCCATAGTAGATTGATTATCTCCTACATAAATCTCTCGAAAATGGCTAGCAACCTGATTAGATAAATCTTGAGAATCAAAAATCCATTCCCCATGACTATCTTAGAGATAGGTAATAAGGTTTTAGCTTTCCCCCTACTAGCCACTGCATGAAAATATTCTATATTTCTTTCTCCTTCTACATACTATTTAAGGCGAGATCTTTGAGCCCAAAAGCTGGCCTTACAATCATATAAAAATTCAAGCTGATGTTTGGTCTCAGAAATATCATGAAGAAAACTATCTGACAGCGAAGTTGTGGATGAAATTGTTGATGATATGGACAAGAGCTTGGATTCCAATTCCTTAATTCTAAAGGATAGATTACCAATGTTCAGCTTGCTCCAATCAGAAAGAGCATCAATTGTTCTGCGTAATTTGCGCATTAAATTGTAGCTTGGAGATCCTCTTACCTGTTGGTTCCATCTTTACTGAATGACTTCATCACAAGCCTTAGAGAGGAACTAAAAGTCCTCAAATTTCCTCCGTTTCAAAGGCTCCAGTTCATAAGTGGAGGAAAAAATTAGAGGGTTATGATCTGAGGCAACAATGCCTAAAGATTGAGTGTGAGAGTAAGGGCAAGCTTGGAACCAGGAGTTATTAGCAAGACCACGATCCAGTTTCTCCATAACAAGCCAGTCTTTTTTCCTATTATTTGACCAAGTAAAGAATGCACCCTTTTGAGTAATGGAGTGTAGTTATGGCGTTTCTATACACTGCATAAAAGAGGACATACAAGATAAGGATCCAACTGTACTTAACTTGTCTTCCAAACACAAAATCTCATTAAAATCACCAATCAGTATCCATGGATCAGAAACACTGTTAGACGTTTGTGTAATCCAATTCCAGAGAAAAGAAAGAAAGGAAGAGCAGGGGGCCATACACACAATTCAAATAGATAATAAGGGTTATTCCATTAGTGATTATCTTACAATGACAAAGATAAGGGCATATTTTGATTACATTGACCACAAAAGAATCCTTCCAAGCAAACAAAGTACCACTCCCTAATCTAATGGCATCAGTGCCGACATAAGACTCATACCCCAATTTTATTTAAAGACTTAGAAGCTACTGATACAAGAAAGTTTTGTTTTAGAAAGTAAGATCAGATCAAGTGAATGAGCTTGAACTAACTTCCTGTAACTTTGAACTATCAAGATTTTACGAATACCACGGTAGTTCCAGCTTAAAAGCTTCATGGCGACTCAGGAAGCTATAGTATGGCAGCTTTCTTTACCATTCCAGAGGGGGATGCATCATCCTTCTTAAGCTTCTTGTAAACCTCAAAGACAGAGAGGACTACTTCTAGTTGTCTTTTCTTTGCAGCATTGGACTTCAGATAAGAAGAGAAGAATCGGGTCTCAAGCAATTCATCCATTTTTAGTTGCCATGCATTATCAATTCCAGAAGTTGTGAGAGCCAGAGGATTAAAATCAGATTTTGGCACCTTACCAACAGGCATAACATCCCAAGGAGATGGTTTCACCGAAGAGAAGAAAATAACCATTCTAGGCCTGGAATTACACCATCCATGTAGTAGGCAAGGCTTGGTTGATCGAACATGGAGAAGTATAAAGCACTCCCAGCAGTCAAAAGCTTGTCAAAGTTCTCACATTCAAGGGCTATAAATTGCCAATCGAACTTCCTGTCAGTGTATGAGTTGAAAAAATGCCAAAACAGTCTTTAAACCATCCAAATAACTAAGAGTGATTTTTCCACCAAGGGATGGATAGATCAGGAGGAGTGGGAGTAGAACCAGCCAAAAACCAGGAGTTTGAGAAAAAAGAGTACCTAAAGTCTTTCTGTGTGAAGGTGCTCTCTTCCAAAGGTAGAGCAGAGCACTTACCAAGGATCTTGAAGCACTCCTTGATAAAGCAATTGATCTCATCATCAAGATCTGAGAGGATGGGGTTGAGACGGCATTTTTTGCCATCAGAGAAACCTTCGGTTGAGGGAGGAACAGATGAAGGACATTTGATGGTTGAGGGAGTAAAAAAAGGTGAAGAAGTGACGGCGCAACAGAAACAAGGGAGTCTGGGGAGAAGGCTCTTTTTCTAAGTCATAATGAAGTGGGTTCAGAGTGGTTTGATTGTAGGCTATAGGATAGAGAAATGGGCTCTACGGATGATGGCTGATTGCACCATACTTTTATACACTTTTCATTGGTAAAATCAGTAGATTATTGCATGTTCTTGGGGTAATTGCACCTAATTAGGGTAATTTCTGACTTTTGCACACTTTGTTGGAATTTATTCTAGTCAAGGGAAATTTGGGCATAATTAGCATAAATTATTGTTAACCTATTTTCAAGAACATTTGATGCTACCTCTGGCTTGATTTTCCTTGTAGATCATAGAAGAAGCATGCCCAAATTAAGGAGCCAAATTGCAGCGAAGAATTCGGGACGGAGCAGAAGAAGGAAGTGAAGAGAGAAACAGAATCAATGTTCCGCCGCGGCGAACTGGCGGCGAGAAAGACCAAGGAGGCAGAAGCAACGTGAGCTCGCCGTGGGTTTCGCCGCGGCGAACTCACGGCGAACTCCCCAGCAAAAGCTCCAGAATAGATGCCAGTTCGCCGTGGCTTTCGCCGCGGCGAGCTCACGGCGAGCGGACCCAAATTCAGACAGAAGCTCTTGTTGCTCCCCGTGGCTCTCGCCTCGGCGAGCCGACGGCGAAGTCCCAGAATCTGCAGAAGTCTGGCGCGATTTTAGGTTTCTTTGGAGGGTTATAAATAGTTCCAACACCCGAAAATACAGATCTAAGCTTCCTCAGGTCCGAAAACCAGCCCTCTCCTAGGGTTCCTCTTGTTCTTCTTCATTCCTCACTCAAATCCTCTCATCCCCACTCATTTCCACCTCCATTATTGCTGATTTTCTTGTTCTTTCTCCTTCCACCTTCCATTTCCACTCCACATTTCCTTCTATCTTCTTCATTCATGGAAGCTATCATCATGGGTCCTCTTGGGCACGAGTTTGAAGATATGAGAGGCTAAGTTCTTGGTGCTTTGGTGGTGTGAAGGTGGCTCTAGCTTCATGGACCAACATAGGGGAGTTTCTAGTTTACAATTTCTTATTTCCTTTGTATTTGGCTTATACTCTTTTGTATTGGTCTTGTATTTGGATTTAAGACTTGGGATATGTGGTTGCTATCTATGTTTGTGAACTATATTGTGTATGCTTTGAATTGAATGTGATTGAGATACAATTTCCTATCTACTTGTGGTTGTATTCTTGGTTTTAGCCATTTTAGTGGTTGCTAGTGGTTATAGTCAATTTCTTCCATGCATGATGATGTGATTGCACTTTATGAGAGTTAAATTGCATTTGTTTCAAGGCATTTCACAAACCAAGTGGATCTTAACACTAACCCTAAGTAATGGCTATGAAAGTGGTTGCTAGATTAGTCATTAATTAGGGCTAGTGGACCCCTAGTGGTTGCTTGGGGATCTTTCAATTAGACTTGGTAAATTAAACTCCCACTTATCATTTTGAAAGAAGCATTTGAGTCACCGAAGCACTACCAAAGCCCATTTTATAAAATCACCCCTAATCCAAACTCTTCTCACTTTTCACTTATTAATCTAAAACACCAAAAACAAGTAACTGCTTTTGTTAATAGCTTTAGTAAATGAATCTCCAAACCAAAACCCCCGTACCTTTTTATTGTTTTAATTGCATTTAGTTAGCTTAGGTTGTTTAGAAGGACTCCTCAAGTGAAACGATCCGGGATTGTGCCACTTTACACAATCCTTGGTAATTATTGTGATTTTAACCCCAAGGCGTAAGGAAAAGGTTAAATCAATGGCGCCGTTGCCGGGGAGTCATTTTTGACTCTCTAGGTTAGCTAAGTGTCAATTGAAGCTATTGACTAGGGGTAGGAGTCACTAGGATTAGATTTAGTTCATTTGCATTCTTAAGTTAGTTTACAATTACTTGCTCTGCATTGTATAAAGTCTGACAAGAAAATACCAAAAATATTGCTTGCCCTTTGCTCTTGCTCGAATTGTGATGCCTGCTTAGGTGTATTGCTGGATTTTCTTGCACCTACTTGTGAATACCTGATTTGCCATACTTCCACACTCATATACCTCTCATACACATTTCATACTCATACTTTTCAACACACTTCACACATACCATACACACTTTCACACCATACTCACTTGCATCATCATTCATCCATTTTTCCTTGAATTTGTGCAAGTGCATCTTTGTTGAGCCTTCAGTCTACACTTGTTGTCTGTGCCTTGTGTATGACTCGAGGGAACCCTAGGAACCAAGAACTTTACCTTGAATACCCAGAAATTGAGAGACACCTTACTAGGTTGAGAAAGACAAAGAGAGGGGGAACTTCGGTTACATCCTTGATAGTTGAACACCCACCCTCTTGTGAGCCAAGCATTGAGAGTTCCCCAGAAACTGAGAGTAATACTAGAGACATGGAGGGGGATCACCATATTCCTGAAGTTCAAGTAGAGCCAAATCTAGGTGGTAATGGGGGAGGACAAGTGGTTAATGATGGTGAGCGACCTAGAAGAAGAACCATCAGGGAAGCCACCACAACCAGCCTTAACCACAACCCATTCATGACTGCATTCCCCACTATGAACACTGATTATGAAATTAAAGGCTTATTGATACAATCCTTACCTAAGTTTTATGGTTTGCAGGAAGATGAGCCACATGATCACTTGGATGAGATCTTCATACATTGCAACACCATGAAACCAGTCAGAGCACAAGTGGAGGATGTCATGTGGAGAGTGTTCCACCTTACTCTAGAAGGCAAGGCTAAGCAATGGTACATGAGTTTGCCTACTTTCAATCCAGATGCCCTCGCCTCCTGGGGCAACTTGAAGCAAGCCTTTCTAGAAAAGTTCTACCCAGCCACTAGAACATTTGCAAGAAGGAAAGAGATCAATTCCATCACTCAAGAGCCCGATGAATCTCTTTTTGATTATTGGTCGAGATTCCAGGACCTTTTGAAGAAATGCCCTCATCACCAAATTCCCGATGAACAATTAGCCCATACCTTCTATGATGGGTTGAGGGAAAGAGACCAAGACAAGCTGGATGCAGCCGCTGGAGGCTCATTCATTGACTACACACCTGAAGAGGCATGGCCTCTAGTTCGTAAGCTCGCTTTGGCCAAAGAGAAACATGGCTCCAGAAGATCAACTCGTAGTCTTCAAAGGGTTGATTCTAATTCTCTTCACATTCCTCAATTGGATAGGTTTGAGGCCGAATTCAAAGCAATCCACTCTAGATTGGACAAAATCTCAGGTCCATCTTCCCCGCCAGGTCCAGTTGGTAATGAGTTGGTGGGTCCGTCTTGTGATTATTGTGCATCACCTATGCATCTCTCAAGCGATTGTCCTTCTAAGCCGGAAGAATGTAATGCAATGTTCCAACCAAGGCAAGGCAACAATCAGAGATGGGACCCCTATTCCAATACATACAATGAAGGGTGGAGACAAAATCCAAAATTTAGTTGGCGCCAAGATGGCAATCCCCCAAGGCAATTCCAAGGGGAGTCCTCCCAAGCACTAACTCCTGTAAGAAAGGACCGACCCACTAATGACTTTGAAGAGTTGAACAAGTCCATTACTATGGGATTCCGCCATGTGGAAGGTCTCATTGACTCTAGGGCGAATGAAACAAAGCAATGTATGGAGTCAAGGTTTGAGAAGGTAGACAACCGTATGAGCCAATGGGAGACCAAGAGTGCTAACTTAGAGGACTATGTCATGAAGCTTTCAAACTCTTTCAATGAGCTTCAAGCCAAGGCAAGTGGTCCAACTCCGTCCAATACGGTCATCAACCCAAAGTCTTTGAATGCTATTACTTTGAGAAGTGGAAAATCACTAAATCCCATGCCAACCAAGAAGAAGGTTCACTTTTCAAGTAGTGAAGGGGAGGATGATGATGAGCCAGTGGATGAAGAGATTGAAGTGGAAAGCCCTACTTGGAGCCCACCATTGAGCCCAATGAAGTTTGCGCAATCTGAGAGTGCTAAGGAAAAGGAACTTCAAGAAAGAAGGGCATTGACTAGAAAAGAGAAAGTGGTGGAGGATCCTACAGTACAACCTCAAGAGGAGAAGAAGCACGACAAGCAATCGAGTATCAATGAGACAGGAGAGTGTAGCACACAAGATACCTTGGCCAAACCTCCGGCCAAGGAGGTAACTATCTCTCAACTCCCTTTTCCTCAAGCTTATTTTAAAAGCAAAAAGAAACATGATGAGGTTGTTGAAAATGAAATGCTTGAACTTTTTAGCAAATTGCATGTGAATGTGCCTTTCTTTCAACTTGTGAAATCTATGCCTAGTTACTGTAAATTCTTGAAGGAATTGTGCACCAATAAAAGGAAGTTTAGGCCAAATGAAAGAATTCAATTGAATCCTAGTGTGTCGGCTTTGTTCAAGCCTCAGTTGCCGGTCAAGTGCAAAGATCCTGGATCATTCATGATCCCTTGCACCATAGGGAACTTGACGGTGACAAATGCATTGTTGGATTTAGGAGCGGCCATTAACGTGATGCCTAGTGCGATTTTCACTTCTTTAGGCATCACTGGTTTGAAAAAGACAAGTGTCATTTTGCAATTGGCCGATCGCACACTCCGATATCCACAAGGTATTCTTGAGGATATACTTGTTAAGGTTAAAGACTTAGTTTTTCCCGCCGATTTCTATGTCCTTGACACCGCCAGCGAGCCCTGTAAATCGACTATCATTCTTGGTAGGCCCTTCATGCGGACCGCCGGATCGGTAATTGATATGAAAAATGGTTTGATCACAATGGAGGTGGGAGAACATAAGATTAGCTTTAACATGTATGAAGCAATGCGACACCCCCATGAAGACTATTCTCTTCTAGATTTGAATGTCATTGATATTGCTGTGGAAGATGCTATTGAGGAGCATGAATTAAGCTTGCATTCATATGATTACACATCTGATCTTGAAGCTTATGACTCTTATTTTTCTACCCTGCCTTCTGTTCATTTTTTTTCTTCCTTAGGTGATGACGTGTATGACCTTGACTCACATGTAGTTGATTGTCTACTTTCTGTCCCTTTGGATTTTTCTTTGATTGATAATGATACTGCTATTTTGGATATGAGCTCCACTAACCTTTCCTTGATGAGTGATGATATTTCTTTGGAAGATGGTAGTTTTCTTAATGTTTCAGGTCATAAGTTGGTTGAAGAATGTGAATTTGAGGTTGGAAGCCAAGAGTTGGCCGATTTGAGCTCAAAGGGTATAGCCCTCACCCCAACAAAAGTTACTTCACACTTGACCTTCTTTGGACCGGATCACCATGTGGTAAAAGGGCCACCTTCTCAACCCTCTTCTATTGATTCTAACTTTAGACCTAGGATTTCTTCCCACACACTTAGGTATTTGAATGATCTTGTTACAAGTTGTGATGTAGGTGTTGTGGATGACATTTCCCCAAGGCAAGTCGCTGCGGTAGAACAACCATGTGTTGATTCGGCTCTTGGGAAGACCAATGAACAAGAGATGAGGTCTTTTGAGCCCATTCCACCTTTTCCAATTGGGTCTACAAAGGGGAGTTCTTCTTACACTTTAACTCTTCCTACTCTTATTCCCTCTGTTTTGGAACCACCCATTTTGGAATTAAAGCCTTTGCCAAGCAATTTAAAATATGCTTTTCTTGCCCCCAATGACAAATTGCCGGTTATTATTTCTAATACCTTGAGTGCAATTGAGGAGGTAAAATTGCTTGATGTTTTGAAAAAGTATAGCAAGGCTTTGGGTTGGACATTGGCTGATATTCCGGGCATGAACCCCACTATTTGCACCCATCGGCTTTTACTTAAAGAGGATTCTAGGCCTCTTAGGCAACCTCAAAGGCGGCTTAACCCCCTCATTTTGGATGTGGTCAAAAAGGAGGTCACAAAACTCCTAAGTGCCGGCATCATATATCCGATCTCGGATAGTGAGTGGGTTTCCCCGGTCCAAGTGGTGCCTAAGAAGTCCGGAATCACTGTTTTGAAAAATGAAAACAATGAACTTATTCCAACAAGGGTGCAAAATAGTTGGCGTGTGTGTATTGACTATAGGAAGTTGAATGATGCCACCCGAAAGGACCACTTCCCGCTTCCATTTATTGATCAAATGTTAGAAAGGCTTGCGAGAAAAAGCCATTACTGTTTTCTAGATGGTTATTCGGGGTATTTTCAAATTCCTATAGCACCTGAGGACCAGGAAAAGACCACTTTCACTTGCCCATTCGGTACTTTTGCCTACAAGCGCATGCCCTTTGGCTTATGCAATGCACCGGGAACTTTCCAACGTTGCATGATGAGCATCTTCTCTTATATGCTTGATGATTGCCTGGAAGTTTTCATGGATGACTTTACTGTTTTTGGTGATTCGTTTGATTTTTGCTTGCATAGTTTGGAGCGAGTACTAGCTAGGTGTGTCGAGAAGAATCTGGTACTGAATTATGAAAAATGTCATTTCATGGTCACACATGGCATAGTTCTTGGCCACCTAGTCTCTAGCCGAGGCATTGAGGTTGATAAAGCCAAAACCGAGGTGATTTCGTCCTTGCCTTATCCCACTTGTATCAAAGAGCTCCGCTCTTTCCTGGGACATGTAGGCTTTTACCGGCGTTTCATCAAGGGTTTTTCCCAAATTGCATTGCCTCTTTCTCATTTGCTGCAAAAAGATGTTGAATTTGTTTTTGATGATGAGTGTAAAACGGCTTTTGAAACATTGAAGAAAACTCTTTTGGAGCCTCCTATTCTTCTTGCTCCCGATTGGTCATTGCCCTTTGAATTGGCATGTGATGCTTCCAACTACGCAGTTGGCGCCATGCTAGGTCAAAGGAGCAACAAGGCACCACATGTCATAGCCTATGCATCTAAGACTTTGGACTGTGCTCAAAGGAATTATACCACTACTGAAAAGGAACTCTTTGCCATAGTCTTTGCATTAGACAAATTCAGACAATACCTGCTTCATTCTGTGGTTGTCATTTATACTGACCATGCAGCTATAAAGTTTTTATTCACAAAGCCACACTCAAAGCCAAGACTTCTTCGGTGGACACTCTTGCTACAAGAGTTTAATTTGCAGATCAAGGATCGCGCCGGCAATGACAATTTGGTAGCCGACCACTTGAGTAGACTCCCAGACAACACCAGGGGAGTAGATCTTTCTGACTTAACCTGTGATAATTTTCCGGATTCTTCTTTGTATGCAATTGATATTGAGGTGCCTTGGTATGCTTGTTTAGTCAATTATCTTGTTTGTGCCCTCACCCCGGATGACATGTCTCCTTTTTAGGTGCAGAAATTAAAAAGAGAAGCCCAATATTATGTTTGGGATGAACCACACCTATGGAGACTGTGCAATGATCAAGTAATCCGGAGATGCATACCAGAATCCGAGTCCCTAGACATCCTCTCTGCTTGCCACTCGATGGTTTGTGCTGGACACTATAGCTCTAGGAAAACTGCTAGGAGGGTTTTAGACGCTGGTATTTATTGGCCTACACTTTTCAAAGATGCCTATGCCTTTTGTAAATCGTGTGGTAAGTGCCAACAATTTGGGGGGAGTGTGACAAAAAGACATGAGATGCCCCAACGACCCATCCTAGTTTGTGAGATTTTTGATATTTGGGGGATAGACTTTATGGGACCTTTCCCACCTTCTTCTGGTTTCACCTATATCCTACTTGCTGTAGATTATGTCTCTAGGTGGGTAGAGGCTATCCCAACCCGAAAGGATGATGCACCTACGGTCTCTAAGTTTCTCAAGTCTAACATCTTTAGTAGATTTGGAGTACCAAGGGGTCTTATAAGTGATCGAGGAACCCACTTTTGCAACAAGCTTCTTGATAACTTGCTTGCTAAGTATGGGGTGTCCCACAGAGTGTCTAGCCCATACCATCCCCAAACAAATGGCCAAGCAGAGGTGTCTAACAGGGATATGAAGCACATTCTTGAGAAAATTGTTAAGCCATCAAGAAAAGATTGGAGTGATCGACTGGAGGATGCATTATGGGCATATCGGACCGCATTCAAGACACCCTTAGGCATGTCTCCATACCGGTTAGTTTTTGGTAAAGCCTGTCATTTGCCGGTTGAATTGGAGCACAAGTCCTATTGGGCCGTGAAACTATGCAATATGGAGTTGGATGCCGCCGGGAATGAAAGATGCCTTCAATTGCAAGAGCTTGATGAACTGCGCCTTCAGGCATATGAGAGCTCAAGGCTCTACAAAGAAAGGACCAAGTTGATCCATGATGGCAAGATCTTCAACCGCAGCTTCAAAGTTGGTGACCAAGTCCTTATGTACCAAGCCCGCTTCCGCCATGGTCATGGGAAGCTCACATCCAATTGGTTCGGGCCGTACAAAGTAACGAAGGTCCACAAGTATGGGATGGTAGAGCTCATTGAAGAGGGAACCGGGAAGGAATTCGTTTCGAATGGGCATCTCCTCAAGCTCTACCATGAGCCGGTTGCCAAGCCTCCTTGAGGCCAGGTTGCTTCTTCTCCTTATCTTGTTTACTTTCATGCATTCTGGGCTGGCTGCTTTATATTTTACTATCATTGCATTGAACAAGTGTGGGGGAGGGAGCATCCTAGTATAAAGTAGAAAATTAGGATTTTTTCATTCAATAAACTACCTTATGCCATTGAGGACAATGCCAATTTCAAGTGTGGGGGAGGGGACTAGGTAGTCTTGTTGCTTGATCTATTGGTTTTATCATGTTTATGCCACATTAGAGGTAATTTTTAAAATTCTGTGTCAAATTTTTCAAAATCCAGGTAGATTGTGCTCCTTAGTCTTTTGTTGCAATGGAGGGTCGCATTCAGTGCAATGGAGGACCAAATTGCATTTTCCTACCCAATTTAAAAAAAAAAAGAAAAAGAAAAAAAAACTGGTTTGTGAAAACCTAGTGTGGCAACAATTTTTGAAAAACCATGGAGCAAGACTAGACCCTACCCTTTGATTAATGAGCTTCATGAGCAATGGGAAGAATTCTAAGAATTATGCATTTTATCCTTTCAATCTTCAAAGAGCTGGTGATGAGTTATTTTCAAGCATATGCATTGTGTTAATTGGCCTGGCAATTGGATTTTAATTGGCAATTGAGGTTAACCTTGTTGTGAGATTTTTGGGCCTATTTTCCTTTCAAGAGTGTATACTTGCTTGATCATTCAATTTCTAGAACTTGTCTCTATTCTTTGTCAAAGCTATAATTGCAATTCATGCATGAAGGTGATTTAGGCATTCATTTCATCACCCCATTTTCCCAAACACAAACCCACAATATGCCATTTTCCATTGTTCACCCATTTTGAGCCATTTCTTGGTTGTAATGCATTAATGTGAATTTTGTGATGAAGCATTGAGTTTGAGCCACTTTTGTTTAGTGTTAATGCCATGTATATGTTAGAAAAAAAATAGATAGAAAAGTGTGCATAAAAAAAGAAAAAAAAGAGGAAGTGAAAAAGAAAAAAAAAAAGAAAGAAAGTTTGAAGAATAAGGCATTTCTTGGTGTGGCGTCATTATTGTTGAAATTATGCTCTTATGTGCTGTGTACTCCAATAGTGACATTGAATTGCATTTCAACCTTTTATTTCCATAACATGCATTCCATCTTGCCTTTTCCATCATTTCAACCTTGCAAGTCCTTTTGATTCATACGTGATTGTATGCATGTGTGGAGATGTTAGGGTAATTACAAGCTTATGGCAAATTGTTGTTCGAGCAAGTTAAGTGTGAAAAGATCCCACATGAGGTGAGTAAAGGGAAACACTATTATCTTGAGAGTCCTCTTCACCAATGCTTTATCAAATTGCTTTGCCAATTCTCCCTTTGCATATCCTTGATCATGACTCATGCTAGCTTGAGATTATTGATTGGTTAAAATCATTCTTCTTTGCATTGTACCCTTTGTCCAGGAGTACAAAGGTCTAAGTGTGGGGGAAATGATTGCACCATACTTTTATACACTTTTCATTGATAAAATCAGTAGATTATTGCATGTTCTTGGGGTAATTGCACCTAATTAGGGTAATTTCTGACTTTTGCACACTTTGTTGGAATTTATTCTAGTCAAGGGCAATTTGGGCATAATTAGCATAAATTATTGTTAACCTATTTTCAAGAACATTTGATGCTACCTCTGGCTTGATTTTCCTTGTAGATCATAGAAGAAGCATGCCCAAATTAAGGAGCCAAATTGCAGCGAAGAATTCGGGACGGAGCAGAAGAAGGAAGTGAAGAGAGAAACAGAATCAATGTTCCGCCGCGGCGAACTGGCGGCGAGAAAGACCAAGGAGGCAGAAGCAACGTGAGCTCGCCGTGGGTTTCGCCGCGGCGAACTCACGGCGAACTCCCCAGCAAAAGCTCCAGAATAGATGCCAGTTCGCCGTGGCTTTCGCCGCGGCGAGCTCACGGCGAGCGGACCCAAATTCAGACAGAAGCTC
Source organism: Mimosa bimucronata (assembly GCA_037074515.1). Lineage (NCBI taxonomy): Eukaryota > Viridiplantae > Streptophyta > Magnoliopsida > Fabales > Fabaceae > Mimosa > Mimosa bimucronata. The sequence goes on along the minus strand of CM073443.1, from coordinate 8,187,057 downwards.
TTGTTGCTCCCCGTGGCTCTCGCCTCGGCGAGCCGACGGCGAAGTCCCAGAATCTGCAGAAGTCTGGCGCGATTTTAGGTTTCTTTGGAGGGTTATAAATAGTTCCAACACCCGAAAATACAGATCTAAGCTTCCTCAGGTCCGAAAACCAGCCCTCTCCTAGGGTTCCTCTTGTTCTTCTTCATTCCTCACTCAAATCCTCTCATCCCCACTCATTTCCACCTCCATTATTGCTGATTTTCTTGTTCTTTCTCCTTCCACCTTCCATTTCCACTCCACATTTCCTTCTATCTTCTTCATTCATGGAAGCTATCATCATGGGTCCTCTTGGGCACGAGTTTGAAGATATGAGAGGCTAAGTTCTTGGTGCTTTGGTGGTGTGAAGGTGGCTCTAGCTTCATGGACCAACATAGGGGAGTTTCTAGTTTACAATTTCTTATTTCCTTTGTATTTGGCTTATACTCTTTTGTATTGGTCTTGTATTTGGATTTAAGACTTGGGATATGTGGTTGCTATCTATGTTTGTGAACTATATTGTGTATGCTTTGAATTGAATGTGATTGAGATACAATTTCCTATCTACTTGTGGTTGTATTCTTGGTTTTAGCCATTTTAGTGGTTGCTAGTGGTTATAGTCAATTTCTTCCATGCATGATGATGTGATTGCACTTTATGAGAGTTAAATTGCATTTGTTTCAAGGCATTTCACAAACCAAGTGGATCTTAACACTAACCCTAAGTAATGGCTATGAAAGTGGTTGCTAGATTAGTCATTAATTAGGGCTAGTGGACCCCTAGTGGTTGCTTGGGGATCTTTCAATTAGACTTGGTAAATTAAACTCCCACTTATCATTTTGAAAGAAGCATTTGAGTCACCGAAGCACTACCAAAGCCCATTTTATAAAATCACCCCTAATCCAAACTCTTCTCACTTTTCACTTATTAATCTAAAACACCAAAAACAAGTAACTGCTTTTGTTAATAGCTTTAGTAAATGAATCTCCAAACCAAAACCCCCGTACCTTTTTATTGTTTTAATTGCATTTAGTTAGCTTAGGTTGTTTAGAAGGACTCCTCAAGTGAAACGATCCGGGATTGTGCCACTTTACACAATCCTTGGTAATTATTGTGATTTTAACCCCAAGGCGTAAGGAAAAGGTTAAATCAATGGCCCAGAAGCAGGGGAAGGTGGATCTTTTTGGGCAGGTAAGGTAACATCAACATCAGGAATAGGAGATTGGATATCTAGAATATCATTTGTCATGAGTTCTTGGACCATCAGTTCGATTTTCAATATTAGTTAAGATAGGAACATTTACTTCTTGACCGGGACCCATGTGCTCTTCTGAAGCTTCCTGAGGCATTTGCGCCGAGGGAATATTCTCCTCTTAGGGGTTATTGTCAGGGACCACATGGGGCATTTCCTCATCCGATGAGTCTGAGGAATCCGAGGAATCTTCATCCAATAAGAAGTTAAAAAAGCCTCCATTTGGGAGGTTGTCAGGTACTAGAATGTCCTAGGGCTTGGTTTCAATGATACGGTAGCGGATACGTTCATGCATGAAGAAACGCACATAAGTGGAGCCTTGAGCCCGATGTTGTTGGATCCATTCTTTCTACTGGAACTCCGACTTACTAGGATCAAACTGAATGTTGGCGATTTCGAGTTGGTGTGTCATAAGGAACAAGTCCCACATTATTTCGGATTTTGTAGGGGTCCAAGTTATAAGTGAATGTGGATTACAAATATGCCAAGAGGAGGAAGGAACTTGCATAATAATGGGCCAACAAAGGTGACATCCGGCTATTAGTCCCCACCCCTTATGTGCAAGTAAAAAGGCAGACTGAGCATTTTACTATATTATTTTTGTGAATTTTAAATTTAGTTTTTGGAATTTATAAGCCTTTAAGGAAATGTTATCTTGCTTATTAATGACTTTAAGAAGTTAAAGTTTTCATTCTAATCCTAAAATGTATTTCAGTATCTTTCAAATCCATTTAATGCATAACGTACAGCATTTATATAGCCTTTTTATGCCCAACATCTAAAGCCATATGATTTAAGCAATTTAATGGCATTTTATGTTGATTTAAAATGGACCATTCATGGTGCTTTAAGGCTGCCAACATTCAGCATGAGGAGGCCTATTTTAAGTGCTTCAGTTGGAGGTTTAAATTGATTGGCTCTTGAGTTTTAAGGACCCTTCTTCCTCCTCTTGAATATTTCTACCTTGTTGAGTGAAATATCTTCCGTAGTTCTGCTCCCTATATTTTATATAGGAAGAGTTTATTTAATCCTTGGGAGTATCACAACTTCTTTTGCCGGTGGTTGCGGAATAACTCTTAAGGACAGTGCTTTTGAGGGCGTGACTCGAACTATATTTATTGGGATTTTTATAGGTGTTGCTGCTAACCGGATTTGCATAATAATGGAGAGAAGCAGGACGATGAACTAAATTACAACAATTTGGGTGGTGATGCCAACAAAAGATCATCCTGAATCTATGACAAATTCTGGAAGCCATAACATTATATCCTCTAATAATATCTTGGATATCGTTAGGACATAAGTGTTAAGTGTGACCTATTTTATGGCACATACAGCAGCAATGAAATACCCGTTCGTACCTGCATGCAAGCCATCTTGACGAATTCTCTAAAAGCATGTGGAGTTCTCTAGAAGCGTGTGGAACTTTCCAGAAGCGTGCGGGCCTTTATAGAAGGACCTAGAACATTCTAGAGAAGTATAGAGATATTTATTCTTTTGTAAATATCTTAGATATTTTTGTAGAATATTCTAGAGACTTAACTGTAACCGTTAGATCAAATAGATTCTAGCCGTTCATTGAGGAGATAGATTAGTATAAATACCCCTCAACACCTCATTTATAACAAGAATGAAGTTCAGAGCATTTGTAAGTTCTTTGAGAAAGATCAATAAAATTTCATTTCCTTACAAATCCAAGTTCCTTCATGAGTACTTAATACTTACAAGCATTAAGAGTAAGGCTGACTAGCATTCTAGAGTTGAAAGTTTGCTAGTGCCGCATGGTTTGTCGGTATTACGACTAAGTCTATGACAGTTGGTATCAGAGCCAGGTTGAAAGTCCGTTGGAACACAGAGGGAAGTGGAAACCTGAAGCAACACCTCTCAAGTGGAGAAGGTGGTCAAGAAGAAACAAAAGAGCCAAAGATCTCATTTGAGGGAACCCATGGAAGAGTTTGAGACACAGTTAACCAAGGTGGAGTTGGCCATAGCCGATAGGGAGGAAAAGTTCGAGGAAGTGGGGCAGAGTATGGACGAGTTCCGCGTGGAGATGCAAGCTGCCATCAACAAAGTACTCAACCAATGTCTTGACCACTTGAATGCCATGGAGGGGTCTAACCGGGCTAAAGTTTCTTCGCTTCAAGAAGAGCTCAAGGGGGTCTTGCTCAAGTTGGAGAAGACTGAGGAAGAGCTCACAGTGTGTAGGTAGGCAGTTGCACATGATGTTTTATCTGCGTCCGAGGTAAAGACTACTCCCTCTAAGATTGATGTTCCGCGACCCAAGTCCTTCAAGGGGTCAAGAAATGCGAAGGAACATGATAATTTTCAGTGGAGTATTGAACAACACTTCAAGGCGCTTTTCATCACTGATGACGCCTTGAAAATTGACTTAGCAAGTCTCTACCTCGACGGCACCGCGATGGTGTAGTGGAGAAAGAGACAATAGGATATTGAGATGGGTACATGCACCATAGGCAATAGGCTAAATTCAAGAGCGAGATCAAGAAACAATTCTATCCGAATAATGTTGAAGAAGAGGCCAGAGCGAAGCTAAGGCGTCTCCAACACAAGGGGAGCATTCAAGAATATGTGAAGGAATTTACCGAGGTACTCCTGGAAATCTCTGACTATCCTGATAAATAAGCATTCTATGTCTTTATGGGTGGTCTACAACAGTAGGCAAAACTTGAAATACAAAGATGTGGTGCTCAAGACTTAACCACCATTATTTCCATTGCCGAGTCCCTTATTGAGTTCAAGGAACCTGAGAAGCTGAAGCCAAAGGATAAGGGTAGCAAGGGAAAGAGTGGGGGAGAGTACCATTGTGGCAAAGAATCTACTCATAAGTCTGACAAGCGAAAGGGTGTTAAAAAGTATAAAACTGGAGAGAAACCACCTCTTAAGTGCTTCTTTTGTGAGGGGCCATATAAAGCAAGAGAATGCCCTAAGAAGGCCAAGTTCTCTGCTCTAATCGAGGAAAGGGAGAAACAGGAACGTGAAGACGAGAAAGTTGGATCATTACAACTTCTCAATGCCATCAAGGCCAAAATAGAGGTGCCCAAGTCCGAAAAGAATGGATGTTTGTTCATGGGAGCCAAGATTGGAGGGCATACTGTTAAAACACTTGTAGACACGGGAGCTTCCAACAACTTTTTTCGAGAGGAAGAGGCAAAGAAGATGGGCATCTATTACGAAGAGAAACGAGGATGGCTTAAAGCTGTAAACTCTAAGCCAAAGGCCACCTTCAGAGCTGCTAAGGATGTGAAGGTAAGCCTAAGAGATTAGAGCGGTCTCGTCGAATTTTCTGTAGTCACTATGGACGAATATCCGATTGTTTTGATTATGGAGTTCATAGACAAGGTCAAGGTCGTTCCCATCCCCTTTGCAAACACAATGTGCATCTTAAAGGAAGGCAACACGTGAGTAGTACCTCTAGAGTGAGAAGCCCGACTTCAAGAATAGCAAATTTCAAAAATGCAACTCTCGAAGGGCATCAAGAAGAAGCAGCCAACTTACCTCATTGTGTTGAAGGAAGTGATAGACGTTCCGGCCATGGAAGGTCTCCTTATGAGTATCAAACAAGTCCTCGAGGAGTTCAAGGATGAGATGCCGCCCATGTTGCCGAAGAAGTTGCCACTTAAGAGGGAGGTGGACCATAAGATAGAGTTGGTACCTGGTGTAACCCAGCAAGCAACAGTGCCGTACCGTATGACACCTCTGGAGCTTGAGGAATTACGAAGGCAACTGAATGAGTTGATGGACATGGGATAAATACGTCCATCAAAAGCACCATATGGAGCGCCGTTATTATTTCAGAAGAAGCATGATGGATCGCTTCGGTTATGCATTGACTATTGGGCACTTAACAAGATCACGATGAAGAACAAGTACCCAATTCCACTTATAGCCGGCCTCTTTGATCAACTTGGTCAAGCTTGATGGTTCACCAAGTTGGATCTAAGGTCTGGATACTATCAATTAAGGATAGCCGAGGGGGATGAATCAGAGATGACGTGTAACAAGGTATGGTTCTTATGAGTTTCTAGTGATGCCATTTGAACTCACGAATACACCTGCGACATTTTGCACTCTTATGAACCGAGTCCTACAGCCGTTCCTGGACAAGTTTATGGTTGTATACTTGGATGACATTGTCATCTATAGCAACACATTGGAAGATCATGTCAAACACTTAAGCCAAGTCTTCCAGTACTAAAGGAGAACAAGTTGTACGTGAAGAAGGAGAAATGTGCCTTTGCTTAACGAGAAGTCACTTTCCTAGGGCACATTGTTGGAGAGGGCAAACTACGAATGGATGAGTCCAAGATACGAGCTATACAAGAATGGGAACCATCGAGAAAGTTACCTGAACTTCGTTCATTCCTTGGTCTAGCTAATTACTACCGGAAATTCATAAAAGGCTATTCCGCCATAACCGCACCCTTCACCTATCTATTAAAGAAGAATAAGACCTAGAATTGGGGTGAAAATTATCAGTGTGCTTTCGAAGACCTCAAGGATACCGTGATCAAAGAGCTAGTGTTGGTCTTACCCCAACCACACCAAACTGTACGAGGTGTAAACCGATGCTTCTGACTTTGCCTTAGGAGGGGTCCTAATGCAAGAAGATCATCCAGTGGCTTACAAGAGTCGTAAGCTCAATGACGTTGAACATCATTACACGGTCCAAGAGAAAGAGATGACGATCGTGGTCCATTGTCTGAGAATGTGGAGACATTACTTGTTGGGAACCAAGTTCTTAATGAAAGCTGATAATGTCGCCACAAGTTACTTCCTTAAGCAGAAGAAGCTTACCCCGAAGCAGGAAAAGTGGCAAGCCTTCTTAGCTGAGTTCAACTTTATGATGGAGTATAAGCCAGGAAAAGGCAATGTAGTGGCCGATGCTTTGAGTAGAAAAGCCAAACTTGTTGCCATCACAAGTCTGAGTTTTCCTATGGTGGAACACATCAAGGAGGGACTTGAGCAAGATCCGCAAGCCAAGAACTTAATGGAGTTGGCAGGTCCAGGGAAGACACGTCGATTTTGGCTTGAGGGTAGGGTGCTCATCACCAGGGGTAACCGAGTGTATGTGCCAAAGTGGCAAGGCTTAAGGAAGGAAATCATCAAGGAGTGCCACGACTCAAGGTGGGCTGGTCTCCCAAGAGTACAACGCACGATGGCACTTATCGAATGAGCATATTATTGTCCCCAGATGAGGGAAGATGTGGAGCTTTATGTGAAGACTTGTCTTGTGTGTCAACAAGACAAAGTAGAACAACGCCCTACAACTGGATTACTTGAACCAATAATGATTGCAGATAGACCATAGGGAAGTATTTCCATGGACTTCATCACTTGCTTACAAAAGTTCGAAGGATGAAGCAACATTATGGTCATGGTGGACCGATTTATTAAGTATGGAATATTCATACCAGTACAAGCTAAGTTCACTACCGAGGATGCTGCACGATTGTTCTTTAAGTACGTGATGAAGTATTAGGGTATTCCAAAGACAATAGTGAGCAACAAGGACACTCGCTTCACAGGAAGATTCTGGATGGAGCTCTTCAAGATCATGGGGTCTTAGCTTAACTTTTCAAAAAGTTTTCACCCACAGACTGATGGTCAGACATAAAGGGTGAAAGCTTTACTGGAACTTTACTTAAGACACTATGTAAGTGCCAATCAACAAGATTGGGCCAAGTACTTAGACATTGCTCGATTTTCTTACAACTTACAAAAGAGCGAGTCAACGGGGTCAAGTCCGTTTGAGATAGCTACTGGGCAGCAGCCGATGACCTTACATACTTTAGCTATTGGTTACAAAGGACCAAGTCCTGTTGCATTTAAGTTTTCTAAGGATTGGCATGAAAAGACTGATTTAGCAAAGGCATACTTAGCCAAGGCCACAAAGAAGATGAAGACGTGGGCTGATGCTAAGAGGAGGCATCTTGAGTTTGAAGAAGGAGACTTAGCCATGGTGAAGCTCCTTCCCCATCAAAGTCTTCGATTTGCCAAGGTTCACAAGGGGCTAGTGAGATGATACGAGGGACCGTTTCCAATAGAGAAACACATTGGTAAGCTAGCCTATCGCTTGACTTTGCCTTCACACTTGGAGATGCATCCCATTTTTCATGTGAGCTTGTTGAAGCCGTTCAACAAAGATGAAGATGATCCAAGTCGAGGCGAGTCAAAAAGAGCGCCAACCGCTATCACCGTTATGCCAGAGCGTGAATTAGAAGAAATTCTGGTACACCGAGTAATCCTAAGACGCGGGAGTCATCCGAGTTATGTGGAGTACTTTGTCAAATGGAAAGGAGCTCCTGACAGTGAGGCAAGTTGGGAACATGAGCTTACATTATGATATTACAAGGACTTAATAGAGACATACTGGAGAGATGTGCCGAGGACGTCGCCACATTGAGTGGGGGAGGATGTCATGCATTGCTCCTGATTGACTTAAAATGCAGAAATTGACTAACCAGAATTGTCCAGAATAGTTTAGAACATTCTAGAACGGTCCAGAACAATCTAGAACATTATGGAAAGTCCGAAACTTTCTAGAAGTGTATGGAATCTTCTAGAAGCGTGTGGAACTTTTTAGAAGCGTGTAGGACTTTATGGAAGGACCGGGAACATTATAGTGAAGTATAGAGATATTTATTTTTTTGTAAATATTTTAGATATTTTTGTAGAATATTTTAGAGACTTAACTGTAACAGTTATATCAAATAGATCCTAGCCATTCATTGAGGAGGTAGATTAGTATAAATACCCCTCAACACCTCTTTTTTATAACAACAACGAAGTTGAGCATTTGTAAGTTCTTTAAGAAAGATCAATAAAGTTTCTTTCCTTAATACTTACAAATATTAAGAGTAAGGCTGAGTAATATTCTAGAATTGAAAATTTGTCGTTGATATTATGACCAATTCCGTTATGTTTTTGACCAGGGGTAAGCGAGGATCCACATAAACACGAACCCTTAAGAAGTGGAAGGTAGCTAAATACTGGAGAGATCCATCTTCAAAAGCTGCATCGCCCACAATATTACCCAAGAGGCCGCGACAAAACTATCATGGAACTGAACCGGCAGGCCCCACCCCAGAACTGGAAAAGCATAAGCTTGAAGGTTTTCCATAGCAAGGGAAGGCTTCCATGGACCCACAGAGAATGTAGAATATTCCTACTCTATCAACTATAGAGAATGTGTCTTTGAGATGCCATAAGGAACGGAGGCGATGTTCAAGCCTCCTTGATGCGAAAGGTAGGGAGTCGATTAAAACACCAATGGCTTTGATAGAGGTTGGGGATGAAGTGTGACTGTGGAAGGATGTGGTGTTCTGGCTAAAGGGGGGAGGGGAGTTGCATGCAGAGGGAAAGGAGGAGAAAGGTAACATTTTTTGAAGGAACTGTGTGAGAGTGAACAGGGGAACGAACACATGCAAGGTCTTAGAAGGGAAGGAAGATATACTGACTATAAATAAAACAATGAAAGGACTGGGAGAGAGAAGATTACACCAATCACAGGAGAGAATGAGCGGCACAGATGCAGAAGACTGAGCAACGGCGTGCAAGAAAACTTGAGACTGTAACTCAGAGGAATGAGCCAATTGGAGAGAGGAAAAAATTAATGAGGGGGTAGGAAAATGATTGAGATAAGCAAGGGTTCGCTATCAGAAAATGATTGGAAGATGAAGATAAAAGAATAAGGATGATATATGTAAGGCTGCGGATCTTCAGACCTAAACTGGAAAAGGATATGAAACTAAAAACAAAAGCTCTTCTCATTAGGAGAGAAGGGAGAGCATCTCTATCTAGTTTCTCACTCTCAATCGTCAGTTGGTAGTTGGTACAGAAGACTGAGCCATTTACACAGGGTTTCAGAGTTTTGATCACAAAAAAGGCAATTAAGTCGCAGATCCAAGTTCTATTTGGTAAGTATCTTTAGTCTTTGTTCTTTTCAACGAAATACTGTCAATTTCTTAATTTCTAGCTCCAATTTCAAACCCATAGTCATTACATAGAGTATCATTATCTCCAACAATATCTTTAGTTTGAGTTGCATGAAGGAAGGCAGAACAATCCAATTTTTAACGAGACAGATTAAGAACAACAAAAAATATTGGTTTGAATTGGTTAATAGAGCAATTAGCTGATAGAAAGTGGTCGACTTAGCTATTGCTTCATTCAATATTTGTTATTTAGTTAATGTCAAGCTATATTACATATGATGTATCAGTAAATATTTGTATATTACAGTGATGACAGAGGAAGTAATCCGTCATATGGCTATTTTGTATAAAGCTATATCGGAGGACAATTGGCCTGCTGTGAAAGAATTCATTGATCACCATCCTAGGGCCTTGGATGAAGAACTTGTTGCTTCAACAGGCGAAACACCTCTCCATGTGGCTGTGAAGTTTGGGCATGTAAGCATGGTAGAGGAGTTGGTGAAATTAGTCCCACCAGAACATCTAAACAAGCTTGATGCTCATGGCTATACTCCACTTGGAATTGCTTCATCACACAAGGGAATCATTCCAATAGCAAAATGCTTGGTGGCTAAAAATAGCACCACACTTGCTATTTGTAATGGAAACCATAAAATGATTCCGGCTACGTTGGCTATTCGTGTTGGCCTTTGTGAAATGGGATGCTATCTTTATTCTGTCACTCCTTTGGAAGTCTTCAAATCAGAAAATGGTCATATCGGTGCTTTGTTTCTCAGAGTTTGTTTTATCACGGGAGATCTTGGTAATATCACTTAACACTAATTCTTGATGATTATATCAACAAATCACAACCTTTCTCTATAAGTGTTCATGTTGTTATTTTGATATTTCATTCCATAATGGGGATTGTGATATATGAATAGATATTGCCTTAAATTTGCTTCAACGATGTGAAGAGCTGCTTTGGGCTGCTGATATTGGGTTCTCAACTATTGAGCACATTGCATTCAATCTTTCTGATTCTCTCAACAAAAGTCAACTTTGGTTCTGGAAGCAATGGGTTTGTCACTGTTAGTACATATCACAACTTTCAATTTTATGATTTTTTTACCCTTACAATTTTCTGCATATCGCTTGCTCTTTTAAACTAAATAGAAGGAAAAATACTGATTTATGATGACGATTGTTATGATAGTGAAGCTGAAGTTGTTTCAACACTCATTTGTATAATTTTGCTTTTTCTGTGATATATTATGTAAAGAAAAGAGCTTAAAACTAAACCTAAAAAATGAGAGAATGAATTTCACATTTCATTGATGATAGCTGGCTTATATATCAGCTTATACAATCCATGTCTAAAAACATATCTTAGACTGGTATGACATGACAATAGGAAAAAAGAAATATTTAAAAAGAGTTTCCAATTTTCCATGCCTACAAACATATATTTTCAACCACTACAAAAGGAAGCTGCCATGACAGACCAAAAGTCTAGCAAAGCTAAAACAAAACATCAACACAATATCTTGAGACTCTAAGCTCCCTTTTAAGCACCTCAAAGCTATCTTTAGGCATACCTTTAGTGAATATATCTGCAACTCGCTATTCGGAACTACAATGCACGAGACGTGTTTCTTGTTCCCTTTCACCTTCTCTGAGAAAAATAAAATTTGACCTTCATGTTTTTTTATATTCGCATGCTGCATAAGATTTCTTGCAATAGCAACTTCTGATTCGCTATCACAAAATATAGCTTCAGCTCACTCTAGTCCTGATTCCGTCAACATTTTTCTCAAACGAATTGTTTCATATTAAACTTCTGCAGATGTTTGGACCACAACCTCTTACTTTTTGGAGTTTCAGCAAAACATACCAGAATGAAGAGAAAAACCATAATCTCATGTACTCTTTCTACTATCTAAGTTTCCAGCCCTATCATACTATCCACAAATCCCATTGACTTGGAATCTGTAACAATAGTGCCAAATCTGATGTGCCTTTTAAATACATCAGCAATCTTTTGCCAGCAACATAATACACCTCACTCTGTTTTTGCATGAATCTTAATGAAAAATCACATCAGACCTTTTTGCAGGCTAGAAAATCAAGCTTCCAACAAGACTCTTATATCTTGATATCTTTCTTCAACACATTTAGAAAACTTTTTGCTGTCTACTGAAGGAGTATCCTTAGTCTTACAGCTTTTCATTTGAAACTTTCTCAAAAGCTCTTGAACATAAGCTCGTTGAGAAACACAGATTCCATAATCTGTCATGAAATCCTGAAAAATAGAGCAGCCATACCTATGAACATATCTTATCAACTTCTACAAAAGAAAGCATCCATGACCAACCAAAAGTCTGGCAAGGCTAAAGCAAATTATCAGCAGAATATCTTTACCTAAAGTATCCAGACAAAGACTCACTAATTCAATATAGTCATCCTCAGCTCAATCTCATTCTATATAAACCCATCGCTAACAGGCCTTGATACATATCTTATGAAATACAAATAATTTGTAAACTTATTGGCCTGTTCATAATAGTGTATGCTTTAGTTCATTAGTATGGAATAAGCAAAATGATTTTTTTTTTTTATAGTTTCACACCTTTTAATTGTCCGTCTAGTTATTAATTTTATCACTTTCACTATTGAAAAAGCTAACGATCCTCTGTTTCTTTGATCACTTTCTGGGTGGAAGATCTCAAAATACCATTGACCACGGCTACTAATTATTTCTGTGTAGACATGCAACAAGAAGACGAGATGAGTAACAGAGCCAAAGGTACAATAATATAAGACTCTATCAGTTGATTGGAAGATGAGATCAAATAATATTGCAAATATAATAGAAGTATAGAACATATATATTAAAAGATGTGAAGGAAACTTTATTTTAGTTATCATACATGAAAATCTGGTTGTCTTTGAAACTAAAAATCATTTTAGGCATAGTGTTACCCTTAAACATAATAAGATGCTAAATGTTCCCATTTAAGTTGAACTGAACTGTAATGCACTGCAAGAAAGAGATAGACCTAATTAACAAGCTGTAGGTTTAAGTGATAAGGGACCCTATTCTTGTAAGGAGGAGAATACTAAGTTCAAATATTGGAAAGTGCATTTGTTGAGAGAAGCAAAAACCTTTCGCGTTCTAAGCCTCAAAAGAGATTAGTCTCAAATCCAAAATGGATTGTGGGTCCCTTGGTTCTACCCAAAAAAAAAAAAGATATCTACCCAAAAAAAAAGATAGACCTATGCATATACGTATGTGTGTGTAATCCTTTTGAATGATTGGGCTGACAAAATTCCATCTAAATAGGACTAAATTTGCTTCAGTGGCTCATCTCCATTGCTTATAATTTGTCTGGTATGTATGTTCAAAATTTCACCAAAACTTAAGTTAGTTGCTTTTAAGATTTTTATTCTCATGATTATAATCAACTAACATTAAGATATATTTGGGTTGCTTGCTGTCCAGGAATGAAGGAAATATATAATCTGAAGTTGCGACATACACAAACAACTCAATTTCTAAACCTGGCATGTAAGAATCTGATATTTCTGAGTGAAGATAAAAAGCATATGATTGCAAAAGCCATGTTGACGGCAGCCAAAAAAGGGAATGCTGAGTTTTTTTATAAGGTGTCAATGGCAAATCCAGAATTAATCTCATTGGTCACTTTTCCTCAACAAAAGGAGCATGCTTTCTTCAATGCTGTTGAGTATCGTCAGGCTGAGATTTTCAACCTCCTCCTTGCATTTCACTTCAGGAATGTGGTGGCATCAATGTACACTGAGAATAATGATAACTTGCTGCACACAGCAGCCAAGTTGGCTCCTGCTTCCCAACTCAACCGCATCCCTGGTGCCGCTTTGCAAATGCAAAGAGAATGGCAGTGGTTCAAGGTTAGAAGTTAAAGTAAATGCTGTGTGTGTAAGGGAGATTACTATATAAATGAAAATCATAAAATCATGCAGTTCCCACCTATTTGGACCTAATGGTTAGCAGATGAGAGATTAAATTCAACAGGACAATTGCTTTCACTCAGATGTAACAAATATTTTAAGACAATTTGTTAGCACTTCTATTATAATTTACTTCATTTTATTATAGGCGGTAGAGAGTGCTGTGAATCCCGGAATTGAGCTTCGTAAGAACAAAGAAATGTTGACTCCTCTGGACTATTTCAAAAAGAACCACAAAGAACTCAGGATTGAAGGAGAGAAATGGATGAAAGATACTGCATCTTCTTGCTCAGTTGTTGGTGCTCTGATTGTCACCGTTATGTTTGCTGCAGCTTTTACAGTTCCAGGTGGAAATGATCAAAACTCTGGGTACCCAATATTTTTGAAGAAAAAGTTGTTCAAGGTTTTCTTAATTTCAGATGCATTGTCCTTGTTTGCATCTACTACTTCTGTGCTCACATTTTTAGGAATCCTCACCTCACGCTATGCAGAAGAGGACTTCCTTTATTCCTTACCTAAAAAATTAATCATAGGCCTTTCTTCACTGTTTCTCTCAATTGCAACTATGCTAATAGCCTTTTCTACAACAATAATCGTCATGTTGGAACATAACTCATCACGTTTATGGGTTTTTCTTCCTATTATTATGCTTGCTAGTGTGCCTGTAACTCTCTTTGTTTTATTACAGTTCCCTCTTCTTGTTGAAATAATTTCTTCTACTTATGGTCCCGGCATATTCAACAAGAAGGTAAAGAAGTGGCCATGAAATGTGTGTACTTCCTATCTTATTTCTTCATGTATTTACTAGTACATAAAGTTAGATTTGTTTGTTTGTATCAGGCTTTGCACATTTAGAACATAAATATGTTGATGTATGATTATGCCAAATCAATTCGTTTTAAATTAAAGTAGTGTGTATTTTTTTGTTTGCTTCATCTCAAACCTCCATTTTCTCAGACTTCAAGACGCATGCTCTTTGGAAGCATTACTAGAGAAACAAACACGGCCGTAATGGAGGTTATATGACTAAGTGACTGATCCAAACATTCCATCCATATATCAACAGTCTTTGTGTGTGTGTGTGTGTGTGTGTGTAGCTGCTTAGCAGGGGAAACGTACATTAGCAATGTTGTGACTGTTTTGCGACTGAAATTTCGTTGATTTTTTATGCAAAGCATTTGTTTGTATATATTTTTTCCCTACCTAACTGAAACGACATCTTTTTTTTTTTTTTTAATTTGCTTTAAGGAATCACTAGTTACAACGATGTCAAAATGGAATATTTCCCCAAAATGGTTGTGCATAATTTGCATTGTCGTGGATCTCCAAATGGAATTTACGTTTAATTATACATATTCAAACAGCCTCAAAAGCAAAAGATGCTGGGCTACAAAATGTTTGAAATCAGCAGCCCATTGTTATTGGTGATGGACTTTAAGAGATTATTGTCCCACAAACGCCTTTTTGTATATTCAAGGTTTTTAAACTAAAATCTGTTATCTGAAGATAATTGACAGTATTGATAATGTAAAATCATTTCTAATTAAGATGATTAAAAAAACCACCTCAACTCGTTAATTCAAGATCTACTTTAATAAAAAAAATTCATCATAAAGTGGATTTTATATAAAAATACCGAAGGGAGTGCATCATTGCGTTATTGTATAACGATCTACTTTTATCATTCAAACAATTCTCATGGTCTAAGATATTGCTCCATCAAGCTCTAACAATTGAAATCTAAAATCAAATAAAGAGGTTGTCAATTTCATCCTACTTATAACCTAACCTCATATTGTTTGTGTATATTGTCTAATTGATAATAGAAATAAAGAGCTTCATTATATTCGCACATTAGAGCTGGGATTACCGAAAAAACAATACAAAAAATCGGGTTTGGGCTGCAAAAAAGGCAGCCCGAAATGAATGGACTTATTAACCCGTAGGCCCGAAAAATCGGGTTCTAGTCGGGCTAACCCGTTGGTCTTACGGGTTGGCCCGATTGAATTAAAAAAAAATAAAACAACACACACATGTGACACATACACACCACACCACAGACAGAGACACAGAGTGACTCGTCTCCCTCAGTCAGTCTCTTTCTCTCTCGATGGTTCTGGTTCCCTTACCTCAGCCCTCCCTCAATCCCTAGCTTCCATTCTCTCCTCTGACCTCTCAGTCTCCGGCAATTTCCCAGACCTCCGCCTCTCCCTCCATCCTCCACTCCTCCATCCTCCATCCACCATCATCAGTCTCCAGCGGATTCTCAATGTGAGAGAGGCAGAGAGCTTAGTGAGACGGCGCAGGCGGTGTCTCTTGCATCAGGCTCTTTCGTCTTCTTTCATAAATGAGAGTAGAATGAGACTTACTCAAATTGTTCCTGGTGTTTTCTATTTCTATCTTTTGTTCCATTTTAAGGTTTTCACTTTTGATTTTTGTTTCCTTCTAGACTTCAATTTTTCTTGTGCATTTCCTTATAGGTGTCTATTTTTCTTTTGATTTTCGGTATTCTTCTATTTGATTCTGTGTCTGCGTCTTTCTTTCTTTCTTCTCATCTTCTGTGCCTGCGTTTTTGTGGTTGATTTCTCTCATTCTATTTTATTTCTGGGTACATTTTCTATGGTTCTGAACAAAAGAAGGCTGTTATTTCACTTCTACGATATTACTCAGATTTTCTTTTGTCCTGATTTCTGATTGTTGGTTTTTGAGTTTTATTGCTTAACTTGCCTTTACATTTCAGTTAAATTGTTTCTCTGGTCTTGTGTAATTGGGTATGTTGTGGTCTTTTGGTCATTCCTAATTATACTGGGTGATTGAGGCATTGGTCCTAATTTTAATTTTCTAAATTTGAATCTAAGTGATGTAAAGGCTATTGTTATTGTTGTTGCAATAGGAAATGGCTTCAGATTCAAATAAGGAGAAGAGAAGAAAGATTGGCAGTGATGATGATGATGAAGACGACATCACTCATGGCAGCATGCACGGAAGCAAAAAAAAGGCTTTGTTTGGGATTTTTTTTTATAAATAGCTCATGTCGGGCTGTCGGGCTAGCCCGTTAGCCTGACAGCCCGACACATTCGGTCTAGGGCCAGAAAATCCCTAGCCTGAAATGTGGCGGGATGAATGCGGGTTAGCCCGCTTAGCCCGCGGGCTGACCCGAAATCCAGGCTCTATGACGCACATCATTACATTGATCAAAGCTTTCAATAAGTTGTTTTTTAATGTATTCCCGTGATTTAATACTCTCCCATCTCTATATTTTGCAATATAAAACGCATATTATGAAATTTTTAAGTCAATTACTATCTTTTTTATCTAAAATATATCTTGGAATATGTTAAAATTAATTTATATTCATATTACCCCCTCCGGTCCTAAATATAAGACCTACTTGAGGAAGTCAATTTGGTTATAAATATATGACATCTTTCTAATTGTTTCAACTTTCCCGAAATCATCCATGTGAATGCCCCTCAATAATAAACAAGAGATGGAGGGTGAGAGATAAAAGATAGATAGTAAAGGTGCATTGGTAATATCATGTGATTTTAACTAACTTAACTAAGGGTGCATTTGTAATATTATGTGATTTTAACTAACTTAACTAATATCTTTAATCTAATCAAATTAGGTAATTATGTCTTATATTTAGGATCGGAGGAAGTATTAATTAAGCTTCATTAAGAAGGATAAAGTTTAAAATAATAATAAACCCCAACCACCCAATCGGTTTTTCTTGATGGGCGTGTGTTCAGTAAAAATGGCTTATATTTAAGATAATAACAAAGTACTTGTTAAGATAATGTTGGAAATAACTTGCAATGTGTGCATTGAAATTATAGAATGACAATTAATTAAAATGGGAACTTTTTTGGCTGAAACGACAACTTAACATGGGACAAAAAGGGGTATATGTAATTATATGTTATAACGTAAAGTCCTAAGAAATTTACAACTTGCTCATGTATGTTTTTTTAACGTTTTGTTTTGGATGCGGATCAATCTTGAGTGATGGAGATACTTTGGAATAATCGATCACTTTAGCTAAGTCATATTTTCTTAATGTTATTTTTGCTCCCCATTAAACTTTACAACACAATATGTCAATTATATAGAACAAATAGAAGGAGATGACTCTTGAGTAACATGGATATGAATACTATGTCATTATATACAAAGCGAGTGTCCTATCCTACATATAAATATTGAATTAAAACACACACTTATAAAGATCAAAAATAAATATGGATTAATCCTTAATATTAAATAATATCATATGTGTATAATAAAAAAAGAGCACGTCAAAATTTCATCATGAAAAGTTTCAAGTGGAAGGTACTCAGTACTTTTAACTATGGTTGAGTTTGAATGTTATCAATAATAAAAAAAAATCTGACCTTTTTCCCTATTAAAGATTCAGGCATTCAGCTTAATTGAATTTTCAATTTACAAATAATATATATATATATACCCACTATTTCATTTGGTTTTAAAGATATGAGTTAAGTAATTAATTTACATTTGTTAAAAAAGTAATTATCTAAATTATTTGTAAACAAATACAGTGTCAAATAAGTAGGTGTAACTGTTGAATTCTATGGTGACAAACTCAATGGAGTCAGTTATGATAATCCTACTACTGTGAAAAAATATGTCAAATATGCTCTATGAATCTGTGTTAGATTTCTTAAAATAGTACGGTCATTTAATTTGAAAAAAGAATTATACATTTGTAAGATAAAAGGATTATATTGACATCTTTTGTTTGTACAAACACATGGTGTTTTAGCCAACCTCTCATGCAATTACAAATCTAACTATTCCGGATAGGATCATTGTATAACCCATTTGGAAGGCGATCCCACCACCTCACATTGTTGCATCACCTTACTATTCCGGACAGGACCATCGTAGAACCCATTTGGAAGGCGAGCCCACCACCTCACATTGTTGCATTTTCTAAAGGATCAAGCTCAAGCTAGTGAGTTTTACTGGAACAACGAACTCCTATACAAATTGATGTAATTTGAACTAAAATAAATCTTTAAACTAGTTTAATATATATTGGACGAAATATACTGTATAATTATCACAACATAAAGACGTCAAAATCTAATTGTTCTAAATGTTATCAAATTATACCTTGATAAGAAAATTTTAGTTGAGATTCCATTATTCCATCCTCTTGTAATTTTCAACCCAAGGATTCTATGATTCGTCGTTCCATTCTAAGCAAATGATTCTATCGCTTTCTCTTGGAAACTTTGAAAATAACAATTTTATTCATAATCATCATCTTCTTCTTCCTTATATATATACACACACCCTTACACAAAACCCGAAAATTACAAACATCGTCATCATCGTTGTGACTAATTCAAAAGGGGGAAATAAAAAGGCATACAACATGGTAGCTTCTTCAATAAGAAACTTGGCTATTATAGTGGTGATTGCAGGAACCCTAATTTGCAACAATGAAGTGGTAATGGTGTCAGGTCAGTGTGGAGGGAATGTGCAACAACTCTTCATACAATGCGCGCCATACGTACAGAAGACCGGACCGGAAATTAAGCCGTCGGAGGCGTGCTGCATCGAGCTGAGAAAATTTGATCCACCATGTGCATGTAGGACGCTTGTGACTCCTGAGTTCGTCAGTCTCATAGACGTTAATAAGGCCATATTTGTTGCACGCTCATGTGGTCTCAATGCTCCTCCTGGTTACCATTGTGGAGGTAATTGATAGTAATAATAATTTCTCCAGTCAATAGTTACTATAATTAATAAGATCCTAATAATGATGTTGCATAAATTAATAAGTTAATTAAAAATAGTTATTAAACAGAAGAACCAAATGCACTTTACTTCCCAAATTTATAATTTTTCTCTAAGAATTCATATTATCAGAGGTTAATGAAATGAGTTTTCATTAAGAGTTGATTACAATATAGTCTATGATTTTTTTTTTTTTTTTTTTGGACAAAGATTACAATATATATGATTAGTAAGGATATTTTAAAGAAACCAACAAGCGTTTGTTACAATTAAATAACTTAACTAATTTATTTAATATATATATATAAATTATTTAGAACTTATATTAATTAAGAATGTAAAAGAGTATCAAAATTAATCTTAATAGAAGTTTAGTATGAGGAGTTTGATTTATTAGCTAGTTAGGAATATTAGATGGAAAATATTAATATTCTAGACAAATTTGTTGTGTTGTATGTGTATGTATTATTAAACATATAGGGAGTTAAAAAAAAGGAAGTCCTTATTATAATTAATGAATACAGGAGGGAGTCCTAATAATAGTAATCACACATTGATCCATTATACATTTATGCTCTCCAAATTTATAAATTTTCGTAAAATATTTTTATTAATTTGATATTAGCGAAACGGGTTTAATTTCCATCCGAGGCGACATTAAATAAAACTTTAGAGAAATGAAATAGAGTTCTATGCATCCATTATATTTAATTATAATCAACTAGCAAGAAGAGGAGAATAACAAAATTAAATATATGTTCACACAAAAATAGTATAAAATTTTGTATGACCATACAAGTTCTCCCCGACTGTTATTTCACGGAGTAAAAGTTGCTGTGTATTTTATATATATATATATATTAAAAACAGATTATAAATGAATTAGGTTTAGGGGACTTATCACTAAGACATGATTTCATGCTCATAGATGCCCATAAAAATATTTACAAATAGCTCACTTATTAATAAATTTTCACATTAGTAATGAGAAATGAATCCACAATTTTTTTAGATTATGGATTAAAATCTTATCAATTGAACTAACATTTGTTGACTAAGTTGGTGTATATTAAGTTTCAAGATCTTTATATTATATCTTTAAGATACATCTTTTTTTTTTTTTTTGGTTAAATTGAATAAAAAGAAGTGTCTTTTTCCTCGTTTAAAAGAGAAACAGGGGGGGGGGGGGGGGAAGACATCAATGTCTTCTTGTCGTCGTATTGTTTCCTTTTCCTTTTCCTTTTTCTTCTCTATTTTTCTTTATTGGGCTGAGTTATTTTTGTTGGGAATATGTTTCAGCAATCACTGTTCCTGGCAAGCGTTGAAGTGGAAATGTAGCATATGGATCACTGATGAATAAATGCCTCCCTTTTGTATCCCAAATAAATTATACTTTCTTCCTACTTATTTTCTTAATTATCCTGATATTGATTTTCATTTTGCCCCTAAATATATCTGATGTTCAAAATTTCAAGTGAACTTAAAATAGTGTGGAGGGAAAAACTGAAAAAAGTTGTAATTATTATGGGTGTGTTTTTATTAAGTCAGAGCGAGCAAGTATATCACTCTTTTTCAGTTTAACTTAAATAAATAATGTGTAATTAGTTTCTTACCATGGCCATTTCCTTTTCTTGCTTCTCAATTTCTTCTCATAATTTCATATTTACCTTTTTATGAAAAAAAACTAATCAATGGTTCATAATTAATGTTTTATAAAATTATCGTTATAAACACAATTAGAATGTTAATATTTGTTATGCATAGTTTATAGTTCTAATAAAAAAAAATAGAAACATTTAATTTATAAAATATTATAATAGTTTAGAGTTATCAAATATTGACCATCTATTTGTGGTTTAAAAGCTTAGGTGACATTTTAAGAAGATAAGGAAAGAAGAGAAAATAAGGGTATGTAGTTCCAGTTATTGTATGTAGTTACTTTATGGAGGAACATCATATATATGTATATTTATATATATATATATATATATATTTAAGGAGGAGGATAACATTTAAGAATTAAAGATATCCATAAAATATATTCTTCTCACTAAACAAAAAATTAAAATAGTATATTGGCGACAAAATTTTCTGACGGTATTCAGCCATTAATTAATCACTTGGTTTGATCATATAATGGCTTTGAGCGATGCTTAATCCAAGTCGCTGCATTAGCATCGATACAAAATAAATAGAAAAGGGTATAGGTAAGAAAAACAATAAAATAATAAAATGAATTGTAAAAAACGAAATTAACTGCTTTAATTCATCTAAAATTTACAATTGCTTAAAAGAGAGAAAGAACAAATATGTATACTCACATCATATAAAAATGGAAAGTTCTTAGTAAAAATAATCACTTTAAAATGCGTAAATACAATTGTTCAAGTGGATCTCAATTCTTAACAACTTCTATTAGCTCATCGTGCTCGTGTTAATTAAAGCCCTCCACATTTTTGTAAATGCATACACATTTTCTCTGCGACAGACAGAAACAGACATATGCTGAGGGTCACTGTGTTTAAATTGGCTTATCAGAAATAACTTTTTTTTAATTTGACTTATTCAGAAGTAAAATTAGATAAAAGTCAGATTGTGTGAAGTGATTTATGTTTGGATTTGTGATGATAAAAGTGACTCTTTTCGATCTGACTTTTAAAAACATGTTTGGATTATTATTTGGAAAAGCAAGTTTAGATGAAAATTACTAAAAAGGATATTATTGTTATTAAATAATACATATATAATATACATATATTCTTATAGTTTAGAAAGAAAAAATGGAATTTGGGGCCTTTTAAGAATTTTAAAGGCTTAGTTTCTTCCATATTTTAAGGAAAATAATTTTAAAAAATTATATTTTTAACTCAGAGGATATTGTGGGAGAAAATAGTTAGAGATTATTATGATAAATTTTTGGAGATAAAAAGAAAATTTTATATTAAAAGAAAATATCTTATTTAAAAAATTTAGAGGTTTAATAGTCTAATTTTTCTACCTATTTTATTAAATAATACACAACAAAACACCTGAGACCCATCATTCCAACCCCCAGAATCCAAAAACCATAAGCTAAAAACTCCAACTTTCAGCTTTTTTCTGGAAGCCCATTTGAAGTCATAAACTCTTCTCCAAATAAACTAAACCAAACATCATAAAAAAATCAAAAGATTGCTTCTGCAGCTCTGAGTTTGAAAAAGCCATTGCAAACATGCTCAGTCTTTCCTCAAGGTCACATCATACTTTTTAAATGCTCCAAAGTCCATAGATATATGTTTTGAGTAATTTTTGTAAAGATAATTAAAAAAAAGTACAACATGAATTCTTAAATTTTATATAAATGATATGAAATTGTCAAGGTAGTTTATTCATTTAGCTAAGGTTATAATTGGAATGGTCAAAATTTTTTATCCAAAATTTAAGAATCTAAATGATATTTCTGAAATTTTTCCAACATAATATTCAAAGATATTAGGATATGAAAGTATGGAAAATAACTCGTGAGCATGATAATTAATAAGTTAATCTAATATAAGGATTTTGGATAAAAATCAACGTGTACTCACAACTCACAAGTCACACCGACCTTTCTTCAAAACAAGGGTATGTTTGACTATTTTAATCATAAGATAGGGTAAAAGTAATCAAATCGTATAATGTTATTTATATTTGATTGATTTTTAAAATTATTTAAAAAGACATAAATTTACATAGTATTGATACTTTATGTGCATAAAAATTTATAATGTATTTCTCACAAATTAAATTTTTCAAGGTGACTTTTCCCTAATTTCACCTGGGTTTTATTATGTAAGATTAAATTAGTGGGTCTTTTGAGATGATTTTATCTTTTCTCTATAGTCATTGTTTTTACTCTCCTCAGGTGAAAGAAAAATGTCAAATTTTGGCCTCTGATAGAACATGGCTTTTGCATCAAAAGCCCATAAGCTCCATCTTGAATCCAAACATCATTAAATCAAAAGGCTACTTTTCCTCTATGGGCTATTGGAAATTAGAATGCATACGTTTGGGTGCCAAGACGTTATCTCAAACACAGCCTAAAACTCTTACGAGTTTCAAGTCACTGCAAACACTTTAAACTTAATCACTAGTGCCATCTAAAATTATAGGGCTATATAAAAACCCGGTGGCCTGTGGCCCGCCCGGTCTGGCATGGCCCAAAACCAATTTGGTCCTGTGATTAATTGGCTTGGAACCATAGCAATCAGGATATGACCAAATCCGACCATCGGGCTAGGACATAGGTTTTAGAACCAGTGGCTCGGCGCAGCTCAGAAATATTATTATTTTTTTAAAAAAATAATTTATTTTCTTAATTTAAAAACACACCATATTAAAATATTTGATTAATTCTTTTTCCTAATTTCTTTTATTTTTTAATTTATTTCATTATTTTTTTCTTAGGATCAATTAAAGGTTTAAGGACCAACAATTAAGACATGTCCTACCCGATATTCGTCTCGGCCACATACAACGAGCCAGGCTTTGGGCCAAAAAAAGTCAGCCCGAAGATTTTTTGGAACATGGCTTAGGGCATATATCTGGCCCAGTCCTGCCCGGTTTTTTTGCAGCCCTATAATATTTTGCATTAATGACCCAATACTGCTACATAATTCAAAGGGAGAATCTCATATAAAGCCATTTGAAATATGATATGAAAATTCTAAATTAGGATTGTAAATTGGACAAATCTCTAATTGAGCCATATATCCAATTTAAGATTTCAAAATATAAGTAAAATAACTTAATTACGCTCTCCTCCTTCCTTGTTTTCTTCTTTCATTTTCTTCTTTTCCCCTTTTTCAATTCTAAATTTTTTGTGTTGGTCTTGTGAACTCTCAAACTACCAATTACCAATTTATAATCAAAAGTAATTGGGGGAGTCATGGCTCTGTGCCTCCAGGTTTAGAAAACAAAAAGGGTAGGAATTGTAGTTAATTAATTAATTATATTAAAATGATTTATAAAATTTGATTGCATTTGAGAAGTAGATCGTTGATGTTTCTATTCTTGACTTTCCTTGGAATACGTCACAAACTCATAAGCCACAAAAAGTACCTTCCACATCACCATGCCTTGAGAAAGTAATGGATTTTATAAATGATTTAATCCAAAACAAAAGGTTTAAAAGACACATGGAATGAGAGATTTATTCAAGGGGATTGATGAGAGTAAGTTTCAGAGTTTATAAGACCAACACAACATTTTAATGATTGAAAAGGGGAAGAGGAAGAGAATAGAGGAGAAAATAAGGAAGGAGGAGAAAATTTTGATTCATAGGATTTTCACATTTCAAATGGTTGTTACTCCCTGATTCAAAAGCTAAAATGTTGTGATCAAATTTCACATCCATCACCCTTTTCCCAAAAGTTCTCTCTCTCCATAGACTATTGGAATTCAAGCGCCATTGCTAGAGATATGGGAGGCATTCTTGTATGAAGTATGAACCCTGTATACTATGTCCTTCGTGGTATGATTAATTATAAGTAAACACCTCGAATATATTTTAATTTGATGAGGCACTTAAGTGAGAGAAAAACTAAATTTAAAAATATTATGTGTCCTTAATTCCTTATGTTATGAAAAAAAACAGAGCTCCATTTATTTTTATTTTTTTTGTTTTTCAGGAAAAATCAAGACTTTTAAGTGCCACATCAAAATAAAATATGTTTGATTTGTTTGCTTATAATTAGTCAAACCACAAATGACATGATACTTCAGGTTTATCGGTGGTTGGTAGATTATAGAAGTGAAATTTTCATAAAAGAAAAATAAAAGAGTATTTATTAAAATGTGATCAAAATTTTGATCACGTTCTCCTTATGGCTTTACTGACATTTAATCATTTTGTGATAGCACTTCTTCCGATTCTAAATATAAAATTAAATAGTTATTTGTTTTGGAATGACTAAGGATGCCCAAATCAATTATTTTAAAGGTTTTACATTTACATTTTTTTAAAAAAATTAATCTATTAATTAATGTAGAATCTAATCATATAAAACATAAGTTATAATTAAGCAGTATATTTGATATTTAATATATAAAAAAATCAACATAATATAATTTTTAAGATCCAAGGTAGAGGAAATATTCGTTATATGCCTATTTTAATGGTACTTCTAAGTCAATCTCTCTACGTGTTATATATAAATTTGTAATATTCTTACTAACATAGTGCCAGTTATGTCTTAATATGTGTTTCTATGTTGTTGCTTTGTAATAAGACATAAGACAAAATAAACAAGACACATGGACATATACAATCAAAGAATTTGACACAATAGATATGATAAACTTAACTAAAATTTTCTCTTCAATTTAACCATTTTTTAATAAGCGTGCCGTGGGTAATTATTAGTTACCAACATTTGACGAGTAATTCAGATTTATATAACTCTTAAGTTCAACATGGAAGGACCCATATACTGTCATTCTTTGCAATATTATTGAGTGTTTTATAATTTAAAACAACTATTTAAAATACGTACATGAAATGTATAATAGATTCCTGGCCAAATTAACGCAGTCTGCACACACATACATACACATAAACATAGTAGTAGTAGTAGTAATATTATTATTATTATACTAAAATGTTATTGAGATTGATTCAATCATACATGGCACATTATATTTGATAATTTGATTCTTTTATTGTATGTTTGGCAGCCGGTTGATGCTAAAACGGCAGCATATTCTGTCGTCCCCTTATTAGCTAAGTTTTCATCGAAATACCATAAACGTAACGCAACAACTTTTTCTTCCCACATTGAGGTATATCTATCTATATATATATATATACATGTACACCAACGCCTTCTAAAATCATTACACATACATATAAAGTAATTAAGAGCTATAGTGATCATATAATGGCAGCTATGCTGAGAAGTTTGGCGATTCTTGTGGTGGTGGTTGCAGGAACCCTAGTTTGCAACAATGATGTCGTTATGGTGAAGGCGCAGTGTGGAGGAAGCATACCGGACTTGATATCGCAGTGTGAGCAGTACGTGCAGAAGACTGGGCCGCACGTTCGACCGTCCGCGGCTTGTTGCACGGTGTTGAAAAAGTTTAATGTGAATTGCATGTGTCAATATATCACACAAGACATTGTCAATCTCATAAGTGTCCCTAAGGCCATATTTGTGGCTAATACATGTGGCCTCAATCTTCCCCACGGAAAGAAATGTGGAGGTAATCACGTACTTCCTTCATTGTTTATAATAAACTTCAAGTAACCAATTTGGCATGATCATGAAAACAGATAAAATTAATTAAAAACGGTAAATGTAAAAAAAAAAAAAAAATCCAACTATACTCTAAAGAGGATAAGTGGGAAAGCCAATAAATGAGAAAAAATGGAAAAGAATGTATGAAAAATAATGAGAGTATGACAAAGAAGAGAGAATAATGATAAAAGAGATTATTTGGCGGGAAAAATATTCAAGGGGTAAAATTAAAAACAAATGCAATATATGTTTATGTTTAATGGAGCTTGTATTTTGGACTATATTCATTCACAAATTTGTAGTATATAATAAAAGATAAAGGGGTATAAATGTATAATTAATATCAATCTTCATAAAACCACATTAATTAATTAGTTAACCAATGTAAATTTGTTGGCTTTTATTCATTCGCTTGATTTTTAATCAAGTCTTATATATTTTTTACCTTTTCATTAGGTGTTATCAATTTCTCAAATTTAAACATGTGTTTCAGTGCTCATAATTTATTAATTGTGGTTTACTATCATAGAAAGTGACTAGGCCATATGTACATTATTACATTACAAAATGAGAAATACTTTTTTTTTCAATAATAATGATGGAATAAATTTTTATTCATTATCAACATCATAAAATGATGAAAAAGATTTTAATTTTTTTATAGGCGTTTGCAAAGGCACACGTTGTCTTAACTGGAAATGTAAGTAACAAAATTATATTGAAACTTAAATTTTAAAAATAATAATAAATC
This sequence comes from Mimosa bimucronata, assembly GCA_037074515.1. NCBI lineage: Eukaryota > Viridiplantae > Streptophyta > Magnoliopsida > Fabales > Fabaceae > Mimosa > Mimosa bimucronata. Next base: position 8,160,090 of record CM073443.1, on the reverse strand, counting down.
AAAAGTTGAACATATTCACAAGAGCTTTATGCATGCATCTTAACCTAATAATAATAATTTAATAGCAAGAAAATCATGTGAATGACATAGAACTTTATTTGATTTTGTACATTCTATAAGTTTTCACTTTTTTTAAAGTATATATATAAAACTGTGTGTGCGTGTGGGTGTGGGTGTTTTTATTTTTTTGGCTGAGTTTTTGTTGTTGGGAATGTTTCAGCAATCGTTATCCCGTGAAGGTGTTGAAACTTGAAGTGGAAAAATGTTGCCCTGTCTGGTGGATAAACTTATTCCTCTTGTATCCTGAAAATATATATTATCACTCTACTTTTCAGTTAAAGTTTTTAAAAAATAAATAAATTGTAATTACTCTTATATACTGGCAGCAAATTAAAAACAAAAAAGGTTGTATACGCTTGTATATGACTTTTTTTTTTCCCGATGTATATGACGTTACATTATGGGGCAAACACCTATGTATGTGTGTATTTCAGATGTATATCTGTATGTGTACCTAATTGTAATTTCTGGTTTATTAATACACACGTATATATTATTATTGGAATTTTATATCCCACTTTTTTCCCCATGTTGAGAACTTTAATAATGGACAAGATAAGCAAAAGGAACAAAGATGGAGTACTTCATAAATCAACAAATGACAATAAACCCCTCTTAAATAAAATAAACTTATAAAAGTTTTAAAATCTTGATTGTCAATGTAGAATTCTGGATAGTATAGATTTTATCACTATAATGAGCATACACATTCACCACTGTGATGAGGACCAAATGAGGAGCGGTTAAATATCATCCAAATATACACTATAATAATGAGATGTGATTATAATTAATTACTATTGCCGAGTAACAATAAGTTGAACAAACCATGCCTTACTAAGTGTTTATTTAGTTTGAATTAGCCTCAAATAAATTTTTTTAATCCTCAAATAAACTATTATTATTGTGTGAACATGTCTTTTCATTTTTATTTGTAGTTAATCAAATATAAAATATACTTTTTTTTCCATCAAAATCAGTAGAAAAACAGACAAACTAGATAGCAGCGTCATTTGTCCCAAAAAAAAAATATAGCCGCTACATTTATGAGTCTGGACTCTGGAGACCTAGACCATAGAACCCAACATCACTTTGATGGATTATAAGAACCAACATAGATTATCGATAGGCCCATATGCGCCAATTGGCCCATAAATTCTTTCAAACCCACGTGGGTGTGGCCTATAATTTAATAGAATAAAGACATAAAATACCTTGAAAAGTTGAAATGTGTAAATGAAACCATTGTCTCGAATGAGAAAAATCTCAATCAGTCCTTATATACCATATAGAATTTTGAAATCTAAGCCAAAAGTCTCGATCACCAATCACATTTTTATTTTCTATTTGTTTTTTGAAAATAAAAAAGGTTTTTCCCTCCTCATCGGCAGCTGGTCATCAGAGGTTTAATGATATTACTGGTGGTCAACGTCAAAGTTTTGCTGATCATTTTTTTAAATTTCACACTCCTATATGACTATGATTTACACTTCAGTTCAGCGTTTGATTACTTTAACTTAACATATGTCTGATTCAAATTCAAACTCGTCTAATATATCCCTCCATTTTCAAAAAAAAAAAAAATTGGCAAGTTTATGGAATAATCTCCAAATTCTAGTTAGTTACAAAGGAGGGATCAAATCTCATTGACCAAGTCTTTTAAAAATGAGACAACCCATAATCAGTCATTAATAATTGTAAAGCATCAATCGAGTCTATCGGATCATTAAAAGTTTTAGAATTCGATATAACATCAAGCTTGAATGAATGAGTAATAGTTCTGCCGAAATGGAGGGTTCTTCAAATGCAAGGTTTTGTTGAAACCCTCACAACCACCAGCCTTGATCGTCCCAATCAACTCCACTATAGATTTTGACCTAACATCAAACCATCCACATTCACTTGGACATAAAATGACAGAGTAGAACCCATCGCCCGTGGGTTCAGTTGGCGAGGGGATCGAGTGATGAGTGCCTGGGTGAACCCCTTGGCATGAGTTCGATTCCTGGGAGTGGCACTTTGTTGTGCCTCCAGTTGCGGCGTTTGGGGAGGCATCTCCACAGCTAAGTGAAGCTGGGGCGTGAAATAGGGTGAAAGTCCCTTACCTACCTGTGTGGATTGGGTCTGCTTGCAGCCCAGGAGCCCACAGGGACAGGCCCCCAGTGGATCATGAGTTAGGGGCCCTGCCCTTGGATTGGGTTAAGCCCGAACCCCTTCCTAAAATTTTTACATCAAAAAAAAAAATGACAGAGTAGAGACCATTTGTAAATTGTTTTATTATATTTATTACTAGCTCCAGGCCTTAATATACTTCAAAAAAGTAATATACACTTGTTTTCGATTAAAATATAGGCATGTGAATCATTTTTATAACCTTTATTTCATAATAAACTCTTGCTATTAATATCATTAATATTATAATATAATTTACGTGTGTTCTGATTTTATTGGACATCTCTCTAGTCCAAATAAATGGTATATTTCCGAAGAAAAATTTTAGTTTAAATGATATTTTACATATTGTGTTTGATCTCTTCCTTTTCTCTCTACACTTATTTTATTCTCAAAATGGACTTATAATAAGGAACAAAATTTTTCTACAAAATGGACTAACGAAAAAGTCCGGAGTGGTAATCTTCAAAGAAATCTTGAATTACAACAACAACAACAAAGCCTTATCCCACTAAGTGGGGTCGGCTACATGGATCGCACGACGCCATTGTGCTCTATCAGTAACCAAATCTTTAGATATATTATTTATTAAAAGATCTCGCTCTACAACTTCATTGAGTGTAAGCCTCGGTCTCCCTCTTCTTCTCTTAATCTGACTCCAAACTGTTTGATCTACCCTCCCCACTGGCGCATCTAATGGCCTCCTTTGTACATGTCCAAACCACCTCAAACGATTTTCTACCATTTTCTCACTGATAGGTGCCACTCCAACTCGTTCGAGTATATGATCATTCCGAATCTTATCCTTTCTTGTGTGACCACACATCCATCTCAACATCCTCATTTCAGCTACCCCCATTTTATGTTCATGTTGACCCTTCAAAGCCCAACATTCACTACCATTAATATTGCTGGTCTTATAGCAGTGCGATAAAACTTCCCTTTTACCTTATGGGGTACTTTTCTATCGCAAAGAACTCGAGTAGCTTTCCTCTACTTACACCACCCAGCTTGAATTCTATGATTAACATCGTCATCAATCTCACCATCTTGTCTTATAATTGATCCCAAATACCTAAACTTCGTCACTTGAGGGATTGTTTACTCTCCCAGTTTAACCTCCAAATCACCTCTAAGTTGTCTATTTGCAAAATTGCAATGCATATATTCTGTCTTACTCCTACTTAAACGGAAACCCTTCGACTCCAGCGTGTTTCTCCATATCTCTAATTTATCATTAATCTCCTCTCTTGATTCGGCCAGAAGGACTATATCATCAGCAAAAAGTATGCACTTAGGGACCTCTTCTTCTATAGGCTCAGTTAGAGCATCTACTACCAAGTTAAACAAATATGAGCTCAAAGCTGATCCCTGATGTAGGCCAATTCTTATAGGGAAGTCTTTTGTCTCACCTCCCGGCATTCTAACCTTAGTCAACACCCCATCATAATATCATGTATAACTTTAATATAAGCAACACATACTCCTTTCTTTTCCAATTCTTTCCAAAGTAAATCTCTCGGCACGCGATCATACGCCTTTTTTAAATCAATAAAAACCATATGTAAGTCTATTTTTTTACTTAGATACTTTTCCATTATCCCCCTTAGTAGATATATCGCCTCTGTTGTGGATCTCCCTGGCATGAACCCAAACTGTCTCTTAGAAATACTAGTTTCTAGTCTTAACCTATGCTCAATCACATTTTCCCATAGTTTCATTATATGACTCATAAGCTTAATTCCCCTATAATTTGCACAATTTTGTATATCGCCTTTGTTTTTATAAATCGGAACTAAAGTACTTTTTCTCCAATCATCAGGCATTTTCTTGGACCGTAAAATCTCGTTAAACAATTCAGATAACCATAACACACCCTCTTCCCCTAAACATTTCCAAATTTCAATCGGTATACCATCGGGTCCAACCGCTTTACCATTTTCCATTTTCTTAAGAGCTTCTCTAACCTCCCAAACTCTAATTCTACGATAAAATGACATATTAAGTCCATCTTCACTAATTGTCAAATCCCCCAACTCACAAGATAGACATTCACCTCCATCATTGAATAACTTAGAAAAGTAGACCTCCCATCTATTTTTAATATCTTCGTCAGTAATCAAAACTTTACCTTCTTCATCCTTTATACATCTTACTTGATCCAAATCTCTCGAATTTCATGTTAATTATTTGCCATAAATTCGTTTCATGTTAATTATATTTAATTGGGAAAATATCCACCTACAATTTTATAACAACACCTTCCTCTTCCCTCCTCTCCCATCTCTAAAAACTTAATAACACCACCATCTGAAATCATAGCGTCCTTCGGATTATTCAGAAGCATGCTTTAACTTAAAAGGAGAGAATCTTTTTAAATTATTTGAAGAAGATCCCTAATCATAAGCAAGTAGTGATACCGTAATTCATTGGCACTAAACATATTATGTGTCAACGGTCAAGGGTTGGGTTTGAGTTCAACGTAACCCTTCTTATATGTGACAGATGTGCTTGAGTTCTTGAATTTGTTATTGAAGTATATAAAAAAATATATTAGAAAAAAGAAGAAAACTAATGTACTTAAGAAGCTTGTGTCCAATTACATCAAGGCATGTGAATCTTTTTTATAACCTTTATTTCATAGTAAACCCTTGTTAATTAACATCTACTACTTTTAATTCACGTGAGTTTTGTTTTTATTGGACATCTATCCAATCCAAATAGACGGTGTCTTTTGGAAGAAAATGGTTATCCATAACGCAATAACATAGAGTTATTGATTACCATTACTAATTTTATCCATGTTCATTTATAGTCAAAATTGATATACAAGAGAAGTTTTAATCATATCATTTATTAATTCCAGCGTAAAAACTTAATTACATGTCATTGAATAAATTAGTCCACATTTTTCTTCATAAAATTACTCTCTTTCCTATATTAAATTATCTGATTTGATATATTTTCATTGGACTAGCCTTAAATGACGTAGTGTTCTAAATTCACGCAAGAATTCTCTTGATCGATGTAAAAAAGAGAAGAGAGGCAAGACAAACTTAATAGAAGCATAGTTTTTTCAAAATTTAAGATAGATCTCATGAGTTAAACAAACTATTCCATAATTTTGATGAGATTACGGACAAGAGTACATAAAGATAAATAGAGACTTACATATTTTAAGAATGTCACATCATCTTAACTCTGTTTAATTAAAATATAACTCGATTGATTTTAATCCTATTTAGATGATTACTCATTTGAAATAATTTACATTTTTTTTAATTTCCTTAAAAATAAAATGTTTAACTTGAAAACAAAAACATCTTTTGTATGTAATAAAATCAAAATAAATTGTAGATTATTTTGGATAAGTCATGAGCCAAGTAAGATTAAAATCGATGGAGCTGCTGTGTCTTGATTTGATAGAGTTTAGATAATGTGGTGCTCTTGAAATATGTAAATATTTCTGCTTTACTTGATACTATACCTATGTTCCTTTTCATAAAAAAAACAACTACTTCACATGCCTTGTTCATATTTACAACAAACATTTAGGAGATGTTTCAACTTTTTTTTTTTTGGCTAACTTCCTATCTTGCATGCCATCCTTTAATTACTAATATTAATGTTATTGCATTTATTGCTAAGACAAATTGTCAAGAAACTTCTTTTTACTATTGATTACCTTTTATCTTTAACCCACACTATCTCTTTATTCATAAATAATTCTCTTATTCTCTCTTCTGTAATCCTCTTCTTATAATAATTTCGATGTTCACTCTCTCTCTCTCCCCCACCATAAATGAGTATATATTTGACAAAAATGTTATAATCTTTTCATCTTTACTACTTTTAACCGACTTTTTTAATCTATATTATTCAGTTGAAATTTTCTTATAAATAAGAGTGAAGGGAGTTTTTTTTTTTTTTGAGCTAACGTTGGCAATTGCTTCTTGGTCAAGGGCTTAGAGTGTAAAATCTACTCCCTCCAGTCCTATTTATAAGAACTCAAAATTTGAATTGATTTGGTCCAAAATATAAGAGCTCACCTTGTATTCTCTCATCATTTAATGCGTTTTTTCTTATTTTGCCCATAATTCTCTTTCACATTTATTAATGCTCGTACATTTCTCTCTCTTAATAGACTCATAATAAATAAGGGTAAAATTGAAAAAAGATGTATATTTCAGACACATTTAGTTACTTTTACATGTTTTCTTAAGAAACGTGTTTTGGCAGCCGGGCTCTTATAAATAGGACCGAAGGGAGTATTACTCTGGTCACATATAAGTCATATTTCTAGAAGGATTCCTTGGACAACAATATAAGTCTGTTTAGAGAATAATTAATGCTTAGTTGTCAATTTTACCCCTGCAATTAATACTTAAATGTGACTCCATTTATTGTTCACATTTTACTTCATAGCCTCATTTAATATAGGTAAAATTAGAAAACATTTTCAAATTAAAAGGCATTTAATGAGGTAAGGATCCATTCTTGATTCAATGTATTAGTAGGAGGCAAATCAAGAGAGAGTGCATCATATCATCAAATCATTCACTCACTTCCATTGCATGGATAAACAATTCATTCCTAGTAAGCGTATTCCTATTTTATTCTTTTTTATAAGTCCATGTTGATTAATAAGGGTAAAATTGTAACATTCACATTAATTGTTCTTAAAGTGAACTTATAATAAGTACCAAAGTTTTCCCATAAAATGGACTTATAAAAAATATACCATAGTATGGTACTCTTCAAAAAAAAATCTATTAAATATTTGCCATAACGTCGCTTCATGTTAATTATATTTAATTATGATAACTATCCACCAAAGATTTCATCTCAACACCTTCCTATTCCCTCTTCTCCCATCTATAAAAACTAAAAACACCCCCATCAACACCATCTGAAATCACAGCGTCCTCCGGCATATTCAGAAGCATTACACACACACACACACACACACACACACTATCATAGTTGTGACAAATTAATTAAACCACTAACCTTTTTCTACACATTCCACTGGCAATTAAGATTGAACATGGCAACTTCTTCATTGACAACGTTGGTGATTCTATTGGTGGTTGCCGGAAACCTTATTTGCGGCGGCAATGTCGTGTCGGCTCAATGTGGAGGCAGCCTGAGTGGCCTAGCGACACAATGCCTTCAGTTTGTGCAGGGGACATGGCGGAGGCAGCCGCCATCTGCGGCGTGTTGTGCGGAGGTGAGGAAGTTTGATGTGAAGTGTGGGTGCAATCTCATCACCGGAGCCATCGCCGACATCGTTGACGTCTTTGAGGCCGCCGCTGTGGCGGACTTTTGCGGCGTTCATCTCCCAGCCGCCGGAACTACTTGTGGAGGTAATACTTTTTTTACTGTCCGGTCCTAAATATAGTAACAAAAGTTGTAACATTACCCTTAATGGTAAGAAAGAGAATAATCAAATTATCATAAAAAGATTACTCCCTTCTGTCCTAAATATAAAACTATTTTGACTTTTTGTTTTTTGTGGAAGTTAAGGAAGTAAATTAGACAACTAAATTATAACAAATGTGACATATAATTAGATTATAGGTTAATTTATAAGTAGAATAAATTGGTTTTGAGGAAAAAAGATAACTATAGACAATTTAAAGTGTATCCTTAATTTTTTTTTAAAAAATGTCAAAGTGATCTTATAATTAGGACCAGAGAGAGTATCTTAGAAGAGAGAATAAGAAATATATTTATGAGGAGAGAGTGTGCGCAAAACAAGAGAAGTTAACCAATAGGAAAAATTGTAAAAAGAACCAATAGGAAAAAGAAGTTTATTAGTAATTTAAATTTAGCAATAAATGCGACAACACTAATATGAATAATTAAATGCCGGTAAACTAGGGAATTATAAAAAAAGATTGAAACATCTCCTGAATGTTTTTTTTTTTCAAATAGAAATAAAGGTACGTGAGGCTTATAAAAGGAAAGGAGGGAGTATTGATTAATCACCAATACAATTTTTTACAGGTAAAAAAATGCTTTTTTTTAAGTTCGCCAAATGAAAAGCCCATCATCCCTTATATAAGCCTAAACCACAAATTTTATTGAAAATATGTATAAAATACATCTAGAAGAGTTGGGCTCAACTGTATAGATGTCTGAAAAAACGGGTTGACTATTGATGAGCTCAATCTTATAAGAGAATAACTAGCGGTTATTAGGCATGATAATTGGAGCCCTTAAGAATATTCGGGCATTAACAATATTTTTGTACATATTTTCAGACCTTTCTTATCTTCAAATGAGTACACAAAAATAAAACAATAAATTTCATAAAATTCTTAATTATTCAAGTGACAAATTGTAAATTTTAGCTTATTACAGTATCAAACCTTTGTCAAAATTTTCAAATCAAAATTGCTGTCCTCATAAACCATTGTACAAATTAAAGCTAAATTGACCAAACAATTATATATTAAATCTCAGTATATAAGAAAATGGGTAATTTCATCAACATCATTATTATCACTGTCATCTTCATTCTCTAATCTCTATCATCATCAAAATAAAAAAGGGTAAATGTCCAATTTTATCCCGGAAGTAACCCAGTAGGAGCTGATTTACCTCGAAAGTAACAAATGGGGTTTATTTACCCCGGAAGTAGTAAAAACGGCGCATATTAGCCCCCAGAGGACATTGAATGCTCCCTTTATTATTGGGCAAAAGTCCAATTTTGCACCGCTTTTGTTACTTCCGGGGTAAATAAGCTCTATTTGTTACTTCCGAGGCAAATCAGCTCCTACTTGGTTTCTTCCGGGATAAAATTGGACATTTACCCAAATAAAAAGTATCCTTCAGAAGGCTCTTAGTGAAAAAAAAATGTCATTGGCCAAAAAAAGAAAGAAAAAAAAATGTCACGATTTTCTTCGTCAATGCCTCCTTTATGTGCAATAAATAATAAATCAAAATCAGAAACTCAAGGTATAATTATTAAATTTGCTCGGCAAAATACATGGATAATACTACTCTTTTCTATTCGTTTTTTAATATAAGGCTTATAGTTGATTTTTTTTTAGAGATTAAGAAAATTAAATACGCCACTTGATCATAATATTTGTTGTGTATTATTATATTATATGTTAGCTTATGATTCAAATAAACTAATTCAAGAAAATCAATTAAATCAATTTATAATTAATTTATTTAATTTTTTAAAAAATCCGACTAAATATTACATTAATACACGGAAGCAGTATAACAAAATAAATACTATTAATTATTTTTACAGTAGAGCTATGAGTGCGAGTCAGCGACTTGCCAACTTGCAAGATTGAGATAATGAGAGTTAGGAGAGGAAGATCAAAAAGGGGAGATTAAGTTAGTGAGTAGTGACTTAGATAACTAATATTTTTTTCAAGTATTTTTCTTCCCTCCTCTTTTCTTTTATCCTTTTTGCCCGACTTTCTTCTCTCATATTTTATGAATTTTCAATAAAAATTAAAAAAGTAAATTAAATGATTTAAATGCGCCCGGTTTATTTATATTTGAGTTCATTTGATCAAGGATATTTGCAAGTTTATAAGCCTCTTTGAATTTGAAATTAATTCATTTTAAGGTTTCGAATGGAAAAATGTTTTGGAGAAATTACAACAATGTCTCATAGAAGAGAACTGATTACAATTAATTCCTTTAAAATTATTAAATTACATTAAAACTACTTGAGACATGAGTAAAATTAAATCTAATTGTATCAGTGGTTATTACTCTCATTTATTGAATTGTTATTAATAACTTTTCAATAACATAGTTATTATTGAGAACTAAATGAGTGTTTTAAAGGCTACGTTTATGATTAATTCAATTTAATGGGACCTAATTGTAATTCTACCCAGAATTTTTTATTATCCAAAGAAGTGTATTTCTCATTATTTGAACTTAATTACGTTGCCTTTTTTAAAAAGCCACTTATTATCTCAACCGACAAATTGTTAGTAACTTTGTGTCTTTTTTTTATCATGGTTAGTAACTTTGTGTTAAACTTTGAATAACCAAGAATTTTAGATTTCTTTATATATAATATTTTTTCTTTGGGTAATTAATTACAGGTCCCGTGTAAAGAACCTAATTAAGATGAGGTCCCATAAAATCGTGTAATTAATTTTAGGTCCTTGACACGAAGTTCTTATCGCATGCTCATTAAATTGTTATCGTAGGTTAAACTGTTGTTATCGTTTAATCAAAAGTTGTTACTGAATTCTCAGTAACTAACAATTGAATGAGCAGGCTATAACAACTTTTACACCTACGATAACAATTTAATAAGCATGTATAACAACTTGTGGTTAACCATAACAACTAAATGAGCATATGTAATAATTCTTGTTCAGTAACAACTTTTGAGCTGTCAATAACAATTGAATGAGCAGGCGATAATAACTTTATGGGACTTGAGATTAATTATGCGATTTCGCGTGGGACCTGAGATTAATTACATGATTTTGTGGAACCTCATTATAATTAAATCCATTACAATGGACTTGTAACTAATTTTCCCTTTTGTCTTTGGTGGTTGTTTCAGCTATCACTGTACCATGCTCCGGCGAGGGGTTGGATTGTTGAACATGGAAATGGTCAAATGGGGCATTAGAAGAGGCGCTCATGTATTTCAGAATATTCCCCAATAATTGTATAAATATTATTTGGGAACGTCTTATTGCATTAATTAACCATTACATGTAATTATCTTCACCTTGGTCCTTCCATTTAATTCAAACTTAAAGAATTAAACATGATAATTGAGAATAAAAAAATGAATTACTAAATTTAAACTTTTATATAATATATTAAAAAGAAAAGTACCAAGACATTGTAACTTATGCACTACTCTCTCCGTTCCTAATTATAAGATCACTTTGATTTTTTTTTAGAGAAATTAAGGATGTAAAATTAATTACTTTAAATTGTTAATAATTATCTTTTTTCCTCAAAACTAATTCATTCTACTTATAATCTAACCTATAATCTAATTACATGTGACTTATGTTATAATTTAGTAGTCTAATTTGCTTCCTTAATCTCCACAAAAAAAGTCGAAGCGATTTTATATTTAGGAGGAAAGGGATTATTTCATGCCCAATTAGATCAATTCAACTTTTTAACAATTGGACTCAATCTCAACCATCAAAGTTAACTTAAAAAACCGTTCAAATTGGACTCAATCTCAACAATCAAAGTTAGCTTAAAGAATCCAAAATATATGAAGACAAGAACCTAGTTCAAGTTATGGATGTTTAATTGGAAAAAGAAAGCTAGGGGTGTTTTATTCCACTTCAAACGCACGAGTGCATAAATGCATACGGAGACAATTTTTATCACATATTCATCTCGTGCATAACAAACTCAAACGATTCCACGCTCAATTTTACTTCAAACATAGGTGTAGGGGTGTGCATGCTGCCCGGCCGCCCGGGGCACCCGCTCCTGCCCGCACAAAAATTGCCTGGCCTGGCCAAAAAAAAAGAGGCCTAACAAAAAATGGGCATATTTGGGCCAGGCATGTTCGCAGGCAAGGCCAAGCATCGGGCAGGGGGTGCTGCCCTGCCCACAAAATATACAATATTATATATTTATTTTTTTGGAAAATATATTATATATTTATATTACTATCACATGTTAATAATTAATTTGTTATCAGTGAATTTTATTGAAGAGTGATGGCTCTCTACTAGTGCCTTTGTAATAAATAATAGGGAAAATCACAATGAGGTCCCACATAAGGCATTTAATCACAATCAGGTCCCAAAAAATCATCAAATTACATTGAAGTCCCAAGGGACCTCGGTGTAATTAAATGAGAGTTGTCAATACCAGCCGTATGAGTTGTTAGTGCATACAAAACAGCTGGTATTGACAACTATTGAATTGACAACTCATTAAGCTGCGATTGACAACTCTTTTTGTATGCATTGACAACTCACACGGCTGGTATTGACAACATTGAATTGACAACCCATTGACAACTATTTTGGGCATAGTAACAACTCAATGAGCTGGTATTGACAACTCAATTTAATTACACTTAGGTCCCTTGGGACTTCAATGTAATTTGATGATTGTTTGGGATCTGGTTGTGATTAAATGCCTTATGTGGGACCTCATTGTGATTTTCCCTAAATAATATGGTCTGTGATCAATGAACATTAGACATTTCTGTGTCTACTATCTACTTAATATTTAATTACTTCCAGCGTTATGGATGTTGTTTAATTTTTGAACTAGTATTGGATATTTTCTAAGACATGTGATAGTTTAAAATTTCAGTACTCAAGTGTTAGATTTATTTTGGAATATTTTAAGGTGTAGAATTATGTAATCCGAAATGTATTTGAATTTTATAAAGTGTTTATCATGTATAATTTTTGGGAGGGTGTGATCGTATGGGCATGATGCCTTCCCTGCCCGCCCTGACCTTGCCCAACCCAAAATAGTATGGGCTTCTAATGGGCAGGGCGGGCGGTGAGCTACATAATGCAGCCCACTCACGTTTTGGGCAGAGCATCGGACAGGGGTCTTGCCCTGCCCTACCCATGCACACCCGTACGTACATAGGTGCTTCCAGAAGATTTTTTTTTGTCAAAACAGGGTTAAGGGGTGTTTCATTTCACTTCAAACACGAGCACTTCCACCCACACGGAGACAACATTTTTATCATTTATTCATTTTGGGCATAACAAAATCGAACGCTTCATTTCACAAACACAATCGCTTCCACGAAATCTTTATAGGTAAAGAAAAAAAAAACATTTTTCATTTCACTTCAAACACAAGCACTTCCACGCACACGCACAGAGAGAGACAATTTTTGGCACAAACTTATCGTGCATAACAAAGTCACTTCAAAAAAGCTAATCCAAGGGGTATAGAAACTCATCCTTCCAAAAGCTTATCTTCCAACAGTGTTGCCTTTATTAATCATTAGCAATGTGTAATATCTAGAACTTGTTCTTTTATTGCATTTTGATTCTAAAATGACTGAAACAGTATATGAATAAATGCCCCTTATCATCTAAAGAAACATAATAAAAGCACATAGACACTACAGAAAAATTCTAACAGCACATGAAACATATTACAATAGGCATTACCCCTGTCTCTTTCCTCAGTCAGCAAGACCAATTCAGTTCCGCCATAAAGTGAGTGATAAGAAAACAATCATTTCTCCAGTAATATAAATGGGGGAAAATGTTTGCATTGAAACAGTGAATACAAAAAAAGCAGCAGAAATATGTAGTCATGAGTATAGGAATTCATATTCATATATAAGCAGCAACAATAGACAGAGAATCAGAAAGATTGCTTCTTCTTCTCTTCCACTCTTACAGTCACTTTTTTTCTTTTCTAGTTTTCCCCCACTTCTCCATGTGGTTTTCACCAAATAATAAGAGCAGTCCTAAACTGGTTATGAAAAATAGTCATTACCATATGGACAAAACTCTTTCATACAAACAATAAAAAAGAGCAAAACCAAAAGAAAAAACCTGATCAGAACTTCCTCCTCACTATTTTTTGTTTGCTTCTTCAAATCTTTCTATTTTACTTCCTAGGTCTCCATGCTGATACTGAAAAAAGTGACCTATCCTGCCAGCAAATCACAACACATCCATTCTCCTCCCTCATTTTGTATCCCTCACAACCATAGCTTTGAAGTAATCTCCTTGCTTGTAACATCCCATAATAGCTTAAAGACACATTCCCAAACCCGGCTAGATCGAGCCTTTGTAGCCACTTGTCAAGCTTTTCATGCCTTTCCTTCCTTTCAGCTCCCTCACATGCGACAATGTTCTTGATTTCCTCTCCGAAAAGCATCTTCTCCACCTTTAATCTCTCCACTGATGCTCTAGAGACTGTGGATTCCAAACAATCAAACAATGCTGCATAAGAGTACAAAGCTTCCAATAGCCTCTCCATTAGAGTTGAGCCATTGTGGTTAGAGTCTTGTTCTGTCACAACCATGACTTTGGGCGACAAACCCCACAAGGCATTGAGAAAGCCCTCCATACTTATTGAAGCGATTGACGATGCTGGGGATGATGAGGTCGAATCAGGACTAGGGCTGTATCTATTATTGATCATATCCTTCTCGAGCAAATCACCTAATGAGCTTTGGTTCATTGGCAAGGCTCTTTGTAGATGACTTCCATTTGAGCATTTTGTTCGTAGAGGAGTTCTTCTGCGTGAAGCTTCATCGTCTGAGGTCAAAAGTGAATGTAATTGGAGAATAGAACTGATTGCTAGTGCTTCTCCAGTCTTTACACGGAGTTTGTCGAAATCAAGATTCTCTAACTTGCTCACAACAGGATTGAACTGGAATGGAATGTCCAACTTTTCTGCTTCTTCAATTAGCCTGTGAGCCATCTGATCCAGAATCTCTTTCTGTTGATGAACCCCAGTAATTCTCAAGTGAGGAGGGCCTTCAGGCCGAGCGCTCAAAACTTGGAGGAGTGCAATCCACTGTGCAGGTTCAGCGGCATTGAGATCAATTATATGAACCATCTTCTCGCCTTCCATTGCTTCCATGATAGCCTGATTTGTGAGCACGAATGCTACCTTCAAGAAGGGGAACAGCTCAAAAAACAGCTTCCGGACCATAATTTCTTCGGAGACCATAACTAATCTAGTAGAATTGAGGGCCTTGTGGAGGCCAGGCCATGTTTTGAGTATCCGATCAGCAAGTGCTTCAGTGAAATATGCAGCAATTCGCTGCATAGTATCACCATCAGGGGAAGCAAGATGGGAAATTTGTTCAAGAGCCATATTTGCATTCTCAAGACTACCAGAAGCTACATGATTTGTACAAGTGAGCAACAAATGGATTAAGTACAAGCCCCTTTCCTCAGATTTAAGCTCCCTGAGCCAAGGGTATGGAGATCCTAAGCTAGGTGAGAGTGACATCATAGAAAAGAACTGAAAGGGTGATGAAGTTACAGAAGATGACCCTTCATCTTGAAACATAGATCTTATTGAAGAATAAGAACAACCTCAGGAATTGGGAAATTAACGCAAAATGAGATGATGACGACTATCCAGAGGTTGACAGAATTTTACACCAGAATCAATGACCAATTAGATTACTTCAAAACTCCAGGATCTATCCAAGGAACAAAAGGATAACCAGAGCCAAATTTGAAGAAATGCACAGAGTATACCTATTAAAAAGGAATGGCAAAGAAAGCACAAATTCAAGGCACAAGGTCCAGTTAGATAAGGAGGAACTGAGTAATAAAAACCAATGCTGCAGATCCCACACTCAAGGCAGAGTAAGACAATTCAAGATAAAAAAAGCAAAAACAAGAAACAATAGATTCAAAGAGTGAGAGACTAAGCACAGCCTAAACAAACAAACCCAAAAGAGAAAAAACACAAAAGTATAAAGCTTTGTCTCAAAAGCACATATGGGAATAAAAAAACATCCATCAATTCATCAGAAATTTACTAAAGAGACGAAAGCGAACCCTACCAGGATAGGAGGAGGAGGAGAATTTGAGGGGTCGAATCGGAAAACAGTAAGTGGGTATTGAAATTGAGGGAAAACCCAGAAGAATCCCTATGGAAAAACACAGGAAGGAAGTGAATCTAGGGAAATAGAGAAGATTGTCGTTGATGATGATGATGATGAAGATGAAGATGATGGTGGGAGGGAGTGAAATGGAATGTTGGGAGTGAAAAGTTTGGGTTTGAAGGAGGAGGGGAGGTTGTTGTTCATGAATGGCTACGTTGTCGACAATGCGTGACGGGTGCCTTTGTCGTTATTGGTTTGTTGTCCTTCCCTCCTCTCAGTGGACAATGGAATTTGTGAGAGGACGAGCCTATGCCTAAGCCTATTGCCTCCTCTTCTTCTCTCTCTTCTCTCTCTCTCACCCTGAAGTGAACTTACCCATATTTGATCATTTTCTTTTATTAAAAAAATTAAAATATGCTTTAGGTTGGATGCCATTTATAACATCATGTTACTAATATTACCCATTTAATTTAAAAGTTATATTATTATCAAAAGACTTATAGCCTAATAGTATGATATCATCCTGATGAATGAGATATTGTGGGTTCAATGTCGTTTGTAACCTCAATAATGTCTTCCCCTTTAATTAAAAAAATTATCAATATATTAATGTAATTTGTAAAATAGAATTGAAAGAATACCATATTATCTTTCAAGTTATAAGCTATGGCTCAATTTTAATCAAGAGCTCATTGGTTGATTTTATTTAACTTAAACTATTTTATTATTTATATGTATAATATAACAGGGATTAGCAAAATTAAGTCAAATTGATTTTGTCTGGAAAAAGAGTTTATGAGAATAATTCAATTTGATTCTAACCTAAAATTTAACTTTATTGATAATAACAGCTTGTAGTTGCTGAAAAACGTTCCAATGGGCCATATATTATTCTTTTTTTCCTCTCTTTTAATTATCACAAAAGAGAATCTTATTCTACATCAAACATGATCTAGTGAGAGTTTTCAATTTGTGAACAGATAGAACAATAGAACATAAAGTATATGCCTGGGCCAAATGGAAGGGAAAAAATCACCACCCTTTGTATAGAACCTCAATCA
The DNA here is from genome assembly GCA_037074515.1 of Mimosa bimucronata. Lineage (NCBI taxonomy): Eukaryota > Viridiplantae > Streptophyta > Magnoliopsida > Fabales > Fabaceae > Mimosa > Mimosa bimucronata. The sequence continues at coordinate 8,143,257 of CM073443.1, read as the reverse complement.
AAAAATAACATTTTAAACATGTTATTAATCATCATGCTCAAATTTAGGCCACAGGGCAATATGGAACTTTTAAATACGTTTCTTTATCATGACCCACGCACATATTATATTCTCTACAGATAATTGAAACTCATATCCCCACATTTTACCAAGTCTGAAGGGATCAATAGGATTTGAAACCAATATTTGAATTTCCATTGGAAGAGTCACAATACTGCAAACATTATTGTTTCCAATAAGAAGATACCTCTGTTTAACAAAAAAAAAAAAGTTTTAAAAAGGTGTTTGGTATCATTTGTGTTAAAAAGCCCCAACCCTTATACATATATTTGTTCTGTCCAAAAAGATTAATTAGAAATTAAATTGTCTATCCTTGCTAAAGGGATAATAAATATGTGTTATTTGAACATAATAACAATGTACTGAAATTGAAAAAATAAATAATTAATGGAATAAAAAGCAAATATAATAAAGTGATGATGAAGAGTGTGGGAATGGAAAAAGAGAAGAAAAGAATAGGGAGGCTGTTGTCAGGACGCAGGGTGGATAGGGAATCAAGGAGAAGGGAAAGGGAAGAAGCAAACAAGAAAAATATTCGGGGAGGGAAAGAAAAAGACAAACAAGAGGTAACAAAAACAAACAAACATTGGCCTTAGATTTGTTTGGTAGTGAGGGGAAAGGGAAAGAGAAGGGGGAAAGGAATTATAAGTCACAGGTGGATCCAAAATAAGGATTTGTTTGTATGTGGGAAACCAATGACCATACAAACTGGTATTATTATCTTCCTTCCCCACTCCTCCCTCCCCTATTAAGACAACCATACCACCTACTTTTGCTTCCTTCCAAAATTGGATTGCACCTTTATCTCGTCTTATGCTCTCTCACGTGTCACCTCCTCTTAATATTATTATTTTTAATTAGTTCCAACTAATATGATTAAGTATGTCATAGTCACACCAAGTACTATTTGTGGTGTTTTGGTAATTTACAAGGGTAAGAAATATTTCTTAGAATTTATTTGTAAATTTTTACACTTGGTGGATGTTACTTTTTTTATATAGGGTATTTATTTGTTTTGGGAAAATTTTCGTAGTTTTTTTTTTTTTGGATCAACCGAAGGTAGAAATGTTATATGCTTCACAGGGTTAACATTTTTAATATTCTAACTGTGATATTGAACTGCTTGATAGTTTATGATATCTGAGAGATTAATTTCAAGGATAAAAATGCTGTTTAATCCATTTTTTTTCTTCAACTCATTAATATGACCCAACATTACATAATCACTCACTCAGTAGCCTGCAAGAGATATTGGTCGAAATGATATTTTAATCATTTCATAAGAAATAACATTAGTTTCCAGAGCAAGTATTTGTAATAATTTTGAGAATTAATTTATAGTGATTTCTAGGGTGCTTATCAATAAATTTTTGGGGGTGTTGTTCTTAACATTTTGTGTCAATTTATGGTCAAAATAATGAATGCCTAATGGAAGGATAATATTGCAACATTCTTAGGCCGGTTTGATTCGATGAAAATTTAGTGATTGAGAGGGAAAATTCAAATTTTCCATCGGTGGTGGTCATTTGACCCTGCATTATTAATTTTCTAATTGAAGGTGATTTTCCTTTAACATGAGAAAATCAATTCCACCACTTTTTTTCTCTCGCAAGATCTGATTTTTCATCATGTTAAGAAAATCTAAAAAACCAATTTACACATGCCTCGATATCTTTTCTTCTTTTTGATTCAACCGACGAAGTTGTAGTTCATCTTCTTAGTTATCGTCATTACTTTTTCATAAGTGAGGCAAGCGCTTGGATAAGCTACCCACCAAATGCATCTGGTTAACCGGTAAAACTATTTATGAAACCGTTAGATTTTATTAGATGTGGTAGGGTGTGTTTGGCAAAACTTATTTTTGGGAAAATAGTACTTTTGAGCTGAAAAAGCATTTGAAATTCATTTTTCACTTAGGTAATACGTACTTCATGGTTTACAAAAACTTTAGTTAATTGCCACCTGACCATAATTATGCTCATAAGGGGCCGCATCTAGTTAAACTTGTAAAACTATTAAATTTGTACTTAAACTAGATGCAGTTTATGGCTACCTCATGGTCAAGACAACAATTATTTAAATATTGTGTTATCATATCTTCTCTTCTCTCTATTTTTGTTTTGGTGCTGTGTAAATTGCATATAATTGCTTATAATGGTATTGTGTGTGTGTATTGTAGATAATGGACGGAAAAATGAATGAATTTTTTTGAGCTATTGGCTCGATGTTTAATGTTGGTTGTAGCAGTAGGAAATTGATTTCAGGATAGTTAGGATAGTTATTTTGTACAAGCAATCCAAAGATGTGATCGTGGAAGTCAATAATATTTTATGATAATTATATATGTACGAATGACAGAATCTATAATTGAATTTCTTTTAGAATAGGGTTAAGGTGATTTCTATGTTATGTTAGCTAAATACAGGCGCGAACATATGGTTAAAGGAAATTAAAGTGGGTGTACTTTTTACACTTTATCTACTTGTAGATGTAGGAATAACTTACAATTGCACGTCATTTTTTCTTTCGAAGAAGCAGATGATGATTATTGTCAAGAAAAATAAAAGACAAAAGATATCTATCTTTTAAAAATTTAATAAAGGCACAAGAGTAATTGACATATTTTTCTTACCTATCTTCCCATCATTTTAATCCAACTAAATAAAAATCTTCCTATCAACACTTTTTTCATTCTTATGTATACCAAATATCATCGAGGGAAACTATTTATCCCTATTTTTACTCCAACTAATATGACCACTAATTTAGTACATGTTTGGTTTTTTATATATTATATTATTCATCTATTTTGAACTTGATTTTCTCCAATTTTCCAACCTTTTGTTTACCTTCACTCAAGTCTTGATCCTTCATTAAATTTAGATGGTTTAGATTTCTAATGTTTTATAATATCACTTTCTTTACCCTATATTTTTTTCATTGATTAGTTTTATTTACATATTATAAGTTAATATTTTAATAGCTTATTTATAAATTAAGATACATAAATTGTTAAAAATTGATTTAACAAAAAATAGAAAAGAAAAACAAAAAGATGTGACCTATACAATAATTAAATCAATATAATATATAAAAAACAAGAAGAAAAATGCATTATAATTAAACTATGGATATTGTGAAATAAAAATGTTTAAGAAAATACTGAATTTAATGTCTGTTAATAATATGCAAAAAATTGCGAAGTGACAAGTTGAATTGGATTCCTAGGATAAATTGTCTTGCTAATTATTAAACAATTTGGAAAATGACAAGATGATGGTAGCTTGCCAGAGAGGTTAGCATATGTTTCTGTGGCTTTTCTTCACAGAATTTACCAACTTTTTTGTTTCTTTTTCCTATCCCTATACTTTAACTTATTACCCAACTTTAATATAGATTCCAAGATATGATACCAATCTAAATTTTCTATAATGTTTTTTTTTTTTAATAAAAGGTTATTCGTTTTCATTTTTCACATGTCAGACATGATTAACGTTATTTGTAATGGCAATTGGCTCTTTGTGTATCAATTTGGACACTCCTTTTTCCATTGCTTATAGCAACCGGGAAAAAATTAAGCTTTCAAATTTATAGAATCCAAAAATTAAAAAAGAAAATTAAACATTGTTTAGACTTAGACCACAACTTTGGAGTGTTAGAGTTACAGGCTGAGAGCAACTTTATCATAGAATGATTCAAAAATATTTTTTTAATAAGAATGTTAATAAAGCATGTTTTGGATGTCATCCAATAAGAATATACTAATCTTCTTCTAAAAAAACCCCCCACTTGAAATCTTTTGCTGAAAAAACCATTTGAAATGAAAAAAAAAACAACAAATTAGATTCAATTTTTACAAATCCCAATTTGGGTTTATGGACTAAGTAAGGAATGTTGAGTAATTTGTCATAGTATTCCTCTTTTTTTTCCCCCCTAAAGACACCTATTTGTTTTTTTAAACTCACCTTCGTTGGCGACTTGCCGCTGTTATTGACAGTCATTGCTATGAGAAATACAAAATATTAAAATTAAGATTGTTGTTTCTAAGGGCTCTTTTTTTTTTCTTGCCATATTTCTAAGGGCTCATTTAGATCAAATAATTTAGTGAAATAGAAAGAAACAAATTGGAGGAAATCTTCCCGCAGAAATGTTTAATATGTACAGGAATAAAAAAGTTTCATAAGAAAATTTATGTTTGGTACGACTTAAATAATAGGATGATTAGTAGAAAAAATATGTAAATGACAATATTTTCCTTAATTAATAGATAAATCAATATAAAATTAATAAGAAAATAAAAAAATAGAAAGTATAATTCCAAAGAGCATCCGAACACTAGGAAGTTGTAGGAAGGGGCGCGGGACCCCTCCCTTTCTTCACTCTCCATTTCCCTCCACTTCCCCAATCTCACCCCTTCATTTGATCTAGTGGCTATAACAAATCACTCACCCACACTTCCCAGCCACACTGAAACCACTCCCTCATAAACCAATAAACCAATTCGCGCCACAATGCACTCCACTGCTTACAAATTACAATGAAGTCACCACCCAATCTCTTCCCCTCCTATTCACTCAAAAAACCAAACAAATTCATCAAAACTACGGATAATTTTATTCATGAATCTTCTGAATTGTTCTTCCCTTGCCAAGTTTTTGACACCTCCTCTTTCCTAATTGAACACCAAAAAATTCATCAAAAGGATATGAATTTTCCAATGAAGCCCAAAGCGGTGAATCTAGCAGAAAAAGGATGCCAGAGTCCAAGGGAGACTAGCTCGCGAGTGAATAATGGTAATGATAATAACAATAATACTCAAGAATTTGAGGATAATTGTGGTGAAAATTTCGATGGGAAGCAGGGTTGGAGATTCCCACAAAGAATTGGTTTATGAGGGAGTGGTTGGAGTGTGGTGGGGAAATGTGGGTGAGTGATTTGTTATAGCTACTAGATGAAATAAAGGACTGAGATTGGGGAAGTGGAGGGAAAATGGAGAATGAAAAAAGGGAGGGGTTCTGTGCCGCATATATGTAGTGCTTAGAAGTCTTTCAACTCTAAGAGCATCTATGCATAACCTGCAAATTAGGCAAAAAAACCTTGCCTAAGAGTTAGCCCCTAAGTATATTGAACATGCAACTAAGCAAAAAAAAAAAAAAAAACATTGCTTAGGAATTAATTCTGATGAGCATTGAAGGCATTTGGTGCAGCAAGTAATGTTGACGGAGAAGATTGAATAGGTAGAAGTCTTTCCAAGAGCATCGATGCATAACCTGGGAATTAAGCAATAAGCCTTGCCTAAGAGTTAGCTCCTAAGCATATCGATACGTGCAACTAAGCCAAAAAAAAACCTTACTTAGGAATTAATTCTTAAAAGCATTGAAGGCATTTGGTTCAAAAAGCAATGTCGATAGAGAAGATGAACAGAGGCATCGTCTGTGAAAAATAGTCTAGGAGTTAGAAATCTAGACACGGACAATTTTGTCTTTTGGATTTTCCTTACCTTGGAAAATTGAATTCTATAAAAAATGGTGGGAACCGATCTTACTGTGTTTAAGAGAAAAATCCTCTTTCGTTGGAAAATTGGTTCTCGTCAATGCAAATTTTTTGTTACCATCCAAATATTTCCATCTATTAAAACAGGCCCTAATATGTTATGTTTGAGTTTGTGTGAATGCATGATTATTTGTTTGATTGAGAGAACAATCCCCTTTTGTCTATCATAGATAACTCCTTCAATATGTGCAATTAACATGAAGAGCTTAAAAAAATATAAATTCAGATAGTAAAATCATGTGAACTGTGAAGTCTTGCATTTAGAATCAATAAAATCATTCTATAGCTGTTGAATTCATGGAAGAAGTATAATGGATAAAATAATATTTAGTAGTGGGGCAAGAATAGAAGTGAAAATGGTAAAGTGTAAAATGGGAAGTGGTGTGTTGGCAAAAAAAAAAAAAAAAATGGGAAGTGGTGGATACCACGTGAAGAGCACTTTTTGTCATATAGCACTCATACCTTACATGTGGACTTTTTTTTTTTTTGCCAGATTACATGTGGACTTATGTGTTTAGCAATTCTCACTTTGTACATTATTATCATGTCACTTCCTTTCTCTTGTAGTCCACCTTCTGCTTTCTTCACTTTATGTGTTTATTCACCCCACAACAACCAAATATAATATATTAAGCCGGCATTTATCTGCAACCCACTTTTCTTTTGTTTTTTTTTTTTTAAATTCTTATCATAATAAAATCTTAATTTTATGGACCCAATTTAGGTACTCATGGCTGTGCTAAGATTTACACAGGTTCAAATATAATTTTAATGATTCATTATAAAATTTTAACTGATAATTTTTTAACAACAAATCATTGCTTTTAAAAAAATCTAACTGTTTGAAAATTATCTTTATTTTATATTACATACATACTAAAATAATATTTTAAAAATAAAAATTAAAAAATAAATACGATGGATGTGAAGCCTACTTTTTTAGAGACTGTTTTTTTTTTTAAATTATCTTGCATGTATATTTGATAAATTATTTTTAAAAAAATCAGAAGTATTTTTTGTTACTATAAATATTCATTTTTTTCTAGGTCCAAAATATAATAAATAAAACTCTTTTAGGTAAAATTTTTCCTTTCATAAGAGTTAAACATTGAATTTCAAACATTATTTTGAGGGGGAAAATCTTAATCTTTATCAATGTTAAAAGTACATTTATTTTGTAAAATAAAATTAAAATTGCAATCCATTTGTTTCATAAAGATTTTTTGTATTAAATATTTTTTTTGCTGCGAATATGGTGAAAAATATTGTTTAAAAAAAAAGAAAATAGTTGTTTATTATAAATTGTTTTCTTAAATTCTTCTACTTAATAACCTTGTAATTATAAAGAATAAGATAAATAAAGAGAAAATGGATTTACCTTATGAATTTCAAAATCCCGCATAGGAGATTTTAACTAATTGAATAACAATATTAATTAGTTGAGTATATATATTAACAACTATAAATCATTTAACTGATATTTTAAAATTCAGAAGATATTTTTCCATCACTTCAAAATTATTTCAAAGTTAAATAGTGCTATTTATATTCAACGACAAGTGGCACAGAACCATCACCACCGTCCACTAACAATGTCCACTGTGAGCCTGCCATATATATAGCAACTACCCATTATTTTTCACATTATTACCATCCCTATCATTTACTTACCCCCACTATCACATTATTTTAACACATTCCTCTATTATTTTAGAAAAACTTATTTCAATCTTCATTTTCTCTTTTAAAGAAACTACGTACATATTCATGTATATGTTGCATAGATCTTAAATTATAGCAAGCTATTAATGACCCATGAATGGTACAATTTAGTACAAATTTGATCTTCCATTTTCAATCACCATTTCTATTCGATCCATGTGATTATGAATTTAAGGAGATCGTATATCCTTGTACATGTGTACTTTTTTCCTCTCCTTTCCATAAAAGCATGAGCACAAAACTGATCAAAGGTAATAATTTATAGATAATCATGATTGCAAATAAGAAAATTATTCCAAAAGATGCTATTAGTAAATAATAGCATTAAGGGAACAAGACACAGATATCCCACCAAATAAATGACCTACTCACACATTGAGCTCCAAATGACTGCTAATATGTTAAATTTGTAACGAAATTACCCAAAACCCTTAATTTAAGAAAATGTGACTATAATAATAATTAAGGCAGTTTCAACTAATTTTAGTGCAATTGAATATCAATGATAATAATTTAATAACAGTTAAACCATCAATATCTTTAACTTATCAAATTGCAACAGCTAAAAAAGTAAAAACTAATTTTACACAGGCTAATTAGGTCAATTCGCAAAAATTTGATTTCAAAATAGTTCCTAAAGATTCCAAGGGAATTAAGTCATTTTAAGAGACAATATTAAGATTAATATATTTTTGAAGTCCTTAGAAGTCATTCTCGTATAAATTTATGAGACGAAAACAGGAATTAACATGGTTAACCGAATCATCTAGATTTAGGACATGTTGGGTTGTGTTGTGTTACATGAGGTGGACTCCAATGAAAAGAATCTAAAGACAATAAGCAATCATTGTAGCCCACTAACTCATCCTGTGGGTTCGGTTGATTGATGTTGGTTCACTTATAAAATGGGCCATCTCAACTTGCTCTAACTTTGATGTAGGGGTGGAAATAGGCTAGGTTTATATAGGCTTCAACTAAATAGGCTTGTGCCTGATTACAAATGCAAAACTTAAGCTTGAGATAAGCCTGTATGTAAGTTTATTTTTAGGCCCGAGTCTGAACCTTCAAAAGGCCCGACTAGGCCTGAAAGCCTACTTAAAATGTAGACTCTTAAATAGGCTTAAAAGTTTATACTTATAATTCCATATATTACCCTTTAAACTTATTAAAACACATATGTATATCTCAAAAAGAATTTTTGATTATAAAACTGGATAAGTTTATCATGTTATAATTAATTTATATAATTTATCTTATATTATATATCATAATAGAAATTACAAAATAGTTAAATAGGCCAAGCCTGTAGGCTTGTAGGCTAGGCCTTAAGAAAAAATGCCTGGCCTATTTACCTAAATAGGCCTAACAATAGGCCTGATTATGAGCCTGACCTATTTACTAAATATGTTAAGATAGGCTTATTGTAGGCTAGGCCGTACGCCCTGATAATGGCCTGGCCTATTCCCACCCTACTTTTAGGGTAAGGTAATGACTTTTTCTTAAAAATATTATTCTAGAAAAGAAAGATTGTACATTTTTTTAAATAATATCCATTCAAAAGGAGTCCCTTATGATTATTCACTATAGACTCGCAATTCTTTGTGAAAGTGCCAATTTTAACAGCAATAACATAATGAAAAGACAAGAATTACCTTCAATAAAAAATGCCAGATGGAAAAAAAAAACCTAACTGCATAATCGAAAAATTTGGGCCAGACCCTACTCTCCAATCCTATCAAACTATCACAGTATTAATTGTTACCAACAGACCTGTCAACCATGCTCCTCTGCAAAGGATTATGGATCAAAATAATAAAAAAAATTAAAAAAGAAAGACCAAGCTGAGCTGTGGAAACCCAAACTAAAGATTTTAATCGGGCCACATGGGCTTTCATTTACTTCGCATATAATACCCACCGGCCACCATGTAAACCAAGATAAGCCCAACTCCCACTAAGTTTCGGCCCATGAAGCCCATTTCACGACCCGGATAATCTCCCAAAAAAAAAAAACAACTGATACCACATGATTATCAATTATTCACGACTACGATTGGGACTGTTGAATCTGAGAAGTTCGATAGCATCTCGATCCATCACCCCAAATATCATCTTCATATTTTGTGTTATATAGATCGGAATCGTTCTGGAAAATTCTGGACGAGTTGACTCGGCTTGCCAGGTACGTTTCATTCTTCTGTCTTTGTGTTTTTTAGAACCGATCTAACAACTTGGGATTTTTCGATTTCCTTAACTGATTCTCATATTTTGATCCATAAGCTTCTAAATTGTTGTTTCTGCTGTCTTATTCTTTCGATGCGATCCTTAATTTTGTGCTGGAAATTGGGGTTTTGGTTTGGTCAATAATTGGTTGAAAATGCTGAATTTTGAATGTCCTGTTTTGTGTTTGGTTTGCGGGCTATGCTACTTGTTTTTCAATATCTTCGATTTTTGGGATTTCTTTGTTGATGTGATTTTTCGTTGTATTTATGGTTTCAGGGCCAAGATAAACGCAGTAGCTGTACCAACGATGGTGGTGCCGCTGGTTACTTTGCTTATTGTTGCTTTCATTCCAAATGGGTTGTTGGCTCTGCCATCCACAGTGCCTGCATTCCTGTGGTCGCCCAATCAGGACCTGTATGCCTACTTACTTAGTTTCATCTGTTTTGTTTTTGGGTTTTTCTTAGTACTGTTGTTTGTTAAATGATATTCTTCAGAAAATAAGTAACGATATATGATTGTATGCGGGGAAGTTATATAGATGAATTCATTGGTTGAGGTGAGCTTTTTAAGTATTGTGCATACTGGAAGCTTCATGGAAAAACAAAATGGATGGCTAATTTCCTAACTACCTATGTTACTGGTGGGAAGTTAATGTCTTTTAAATCAGTAGTTGCAAAAATTTAAGTCTGATAGAGAAAGAGTAACTTGAAGATTGGAAGGGAAATCGTATGGAAGAAAGGGTTTTCATAGGTAAGGCAGGATGGGATAGCTAATGAAAGCTAAAGAAAAGTTATAACTGATGAAATTCAGGTAGCTCATATGTTGGGGACTGCATCTTCAAGTTTGACCTAAGATGTTATCAGTGACCAGGGATTAAACAAGAGAGGGGAGTAAGGGCTATATGGAAAATGTTTATGGATGTTTGGATAAGAAACCATGTGTTGAAAGGCTTTGATTAATAAGTGTGGAAGAGGATTTATGGTTCATGTTAGTAAGATTTAAAGTTTAGAATGGAATGTGAAGTAAAATTTACATTTAGATTTTAGTTAGTAATTTTCAGTCAGCACCAAAGGAGGATATTTTGAAGGGCGAGGTGGGTTTTGCGAGGACAATTGAGGAAAATACTATATGTAGATTATGCAAGTGTTAGGTTATGTGAAGTTGGACAAGTGATGTTAGGGGAATGTTTTTGGGGAATAGTAATGTAGAGAGCATGTACACAAACTATATTCTCTGAATTAGTAATATAAGGGCAACATGGAAAAAGAAAGCAATAAAGTAACTTTGCTGATGAGCTTTGAAACACTTTCTTAATATTTAGTGTTGCTGAATTGGCAGAGCTATTGACACTTATTTATCTATTGGTCACAGGGTTTCAAACAATGGGCCAGAGGGAACTGTTAATTATCAAATCATATCTCCAAAAGATCTAGCAAATTCTGTTATGTCACAAGCAGGATGGTCAAATTTACTGGTAATTTACTGCTTTCTCTTGACTGATTTCTTTTTATGTATGTCAAATGTCTCATCAGTTTTCTTCCTTAACAGAGTAGAGAAAACTAATATTGCTCTATTTTACAACTCCCTCCGATCCTAAATATAAGACCTATTTGGTGAGATGGTCTTGGTCCTAAATATAGGACCTAGTTTTAATTTTTGTCCATTTTTTCAAAATTACCTTCATTAATGCCCCTCAATAATAATCAAGTAAGAGAGGGGAGGGCGAGTTAAGGAATATGATTGAGGTATTTTGGAAAGAGCATGCCATATCAACTAATTTAACTAACATTCTTAATCTAATCAAATTGGGTAAATAGGTCCTATATTTAGGACCAGAGTGAGTATATTCTTTTTAATTTTGCTGTTGCTCTAGTGGTTCTAACTTTCTTTTGAACCACAGTGTAAAGGAAAGGAAATGCAGAAACCTCTGGATCTGGCTCTTGTTTTTGTTGGCAAAGAGGTAATATTCTTGAAGCATCTCTTTGACTAGTTCATGTTGACATTTTTCATATTTTCATTTCCAGTTTACTTGTTTTAGAGATTCCTGCCCATGATTTTGATAATTCAATAACTGATTTTCTTTACATAGAGATTTCTGTCCATGATTTTCAAAAACTAATTTTGAAAGCAGGGCTACAATCAATGAAGATAAATTTATTACAAGAGAAAACAATGTGAATCAGTTCTTGAATTAATTTTGGAATGATTCCTTGGGCTTAGTTATGGTATAAAACCGTAAAATGGTTGCCTGATCAATGTGATGATCATGTGGATGTAAAATTTCAAGAAACCTTTGGTGAAACTATCATTGGTTATGCATGAAATGCAATACTTATGTATTCTAATGTTGATTTATCACCTTTTGCAGCTGCAATCTTCAGATTTAAGCTTGAACAAACATACAGATCCATCTCTTTTGGAATTACTCGAGGTGAGAGAGTTGCAACATACGGTCCATCTAGTTTTTCTGTAGAGTAAATACAACTTCTGAGCCTTAGAAGAATTGATATTCCAAAACTTTATTTTGACTTGGTTCCCCTCTTGAGCAGATTTCTTTCGCAAGGTCCAACTTTTCCATGGCATTCCCTTATGTTTCAGCATCCGAGGAGGAGAAATTGGAAAATTTGTTGGTCTCCGGATTTTCGAAAGCATGTGGAGATGATTTAGAAATTGGTGATGTTGCTTTCCTAGGATCTTGTTCCATGGAGGATGCAAATCATAAAGAAAATGCTGCCTTTCATTCTATTCAAGTAATAACAAAACCATGTGGCACCAGTTGTTATGGAATTTTGGATCTTTCTGATGATCTAATTCTTTTATGCCTGTTATAACTGGTAGGATTTTCTGACCAAGAGGGTGGACGAGAGTCGCAAAGGGGCAACAGATTTGGTGGTCTTTTGTAATGGAGACTCTTCACCTTCAGAAAATGTTGACAAGACACAGTCTGAAGGTAACTTACTGCAAACTTATGTGGTTGCTTGATAGGGCTGTATTATCTGTGAAATAATCGTGTTTTTCCTGCGCATATATGCAGGCAAAATCTTATCTGAGCTTCTCAGTTCTGTGGAGGAGTCCGGAGCAAAATACTCGGTTCTCTATGTGTCAGATCCCTCCAGGTCAATCCAGTATCCTTCTTACAGGGAAATACAAAGATTTCTGGCAGAAAGTACCTCAAAGAATTTATCAGGCAATGTCACAATCTGTGATGAAGTCTGCCAGATCAAATCATCGCTTCTGGAGGGACTGTTAGTGGTAAGGAATTTTGGCTTAATTTTGCTGAGATTTGCCTACCATATCTATCTTGCTGTGTAGTCAAGGCCAAAATTATCTTTGTTTTCTATACAAATATTTAAGGTTCCTATTGACCATGTAGAGAGCATAGAATTCAATTTTGGAATTTGAGTAGAGGATCTGTCGTGTTCCATTACCTTTTTTATCAAAGATTGGGTACTATTACCTTGAGTAAGCCAATTTTATGAGGAAAGTTAAACTACTGAAAATACCTAAACCAAGTATAGAATAGTAGAGTCTGGCCCAGATTTGTTTTTGGAGCTTAGTTGTACCATGAAATATATGTTTCACATTTCCCTTTTACCTGGTTTATTGGTTTCAACTCAACAAGTCTTTTCGTACACCACTAGATTTTGTGGTTTGTTTGAACTTGTGATTTAGGACGTATATACACAAGTTAATAGTCTTCTTTACGACTGATGATTTCTTTGGCATTATTTGTTTATATTTAACAAACTCCTGGAAGGGGGGTTGATCACAATAGGGGGGTTCAATAGCACCACCTGCCGCGTGTTTTTTTTTGGTGGGGGGGGGGGGTCTGGCTTCCATTTTGTTGCTGCACTGTGTCTCATGCTGTTCTAATGTCAACACTTGTTGTCATGATCCAGGGGATAGTTTTGCTCATAATTTTGATATCTGGCCTTTGCTGTATGATGGGAATTGACACTCCAACAAGATTTGAGACTCCACAAGAGTCATGAGTCTATGATCTGCTTTTTTATTCAAGGTGATAATGGTGGCTGGAAGATGTCTCTGGTGTTGTCCTGTTTTATTATTATACTAGATCTTCCTTTTGGAGTGGCCTGGTTGTAGTTTTAATCTTGTGACATTATTGATTTATATCAGGGATATTCTGTTATGTGGTTAAATAATCAAATAATTTGTATCTGGTATATAGAATCCATCCATTCTTAGGTTTCAGTTATGAACATGTACTGCGGATTATGAACCTTGTAGTGAGAAGTAAATGCATTTTGAAAGTTTACTTTACCAAATTGAGCTTATATCTTCTATGCAACTGCCTTCTGATTTGTATTCTCTGGAGTTAACTACACCATACACATAAAAAATTTACATTTAGCAAAGTCAACCTCCTCGTCTGTCAAGAAATTAAAGAGAAAAGTTTCACCATACACATAAAAAATTTACATTTAGCAAAGTCAACCTCGTCTGTCATGAAATTAAAGAGAAAAGTTTTTCTCTGGTTCCACTAGTGGCATTTAATTTTTACCTGGTATACCTTTTTAACTAAAACTAAACACTTCTCTGTGCAATATACATGGTCTGAGTTAAGTAAATAGTATGCTTTATTATTGTATTTGGATTAATTTTTTTCCATAGTCATTTGTATTTAATGATTGAGTTGGCCTATTTATTTGACAGACTTAAACTAAGTGCTTTTGTCAATTGAGACAAAACTTCTCCCATATATTTATCTTGCAAAATTGATTCAAACATGCACAAATGAATAGTTTTGTGATGTGGAAATAATTTTTGGAAGAATCACTGTGAAGTTCTGAGAAGGAATGTAATCATCAAATAGTTCTTGTGACAAATGAGTAACATGAACTTGTTATTTTTAACATCAATCTTACCATTGTATGCTTTTCACTTATTGCAGGACCTTCTGATAATTGCATTCGTTTCTAGAACCTCATACTAGATTTCCCTTAATCTTTTAGTACTCTGCAATGGAGTTTATTGGAACTAAAATAAAATGTTCCCCAATGATGGTTTTGGTTTCATGCCTTTACATTATCTTGTGTTCTTTTCTTCTTTGAGTAGCTTACTCTCTTGGGGAGTTGGGGTGAACATCAAAGGGGAGCAAGAGTGTAAAACTATGTTTGAAAACTGATTCAAAACTGGCTTTTGCAGTTTTGAGACAAAGTTCATCAAATGCCAACAGGTTCCGAACACACTAAAAGTGTTTGGATTTGCGGTGGTAAAAATAACTTTTTTCAATCAGACTTTTAAAAACATATTTAAATGATTATTTTAAAAGGCAAGTTTAGATGGAGAATTACTAAAAAAGGACATGATTCTTATTACATACATATAATATGCATATATTGTTTTAGTTTAGAACGAAAAAGTGAAATTGAAATTATAAAAATTGAAAATACTAAAAATTGAATGGATAAAAATACATATAAATTATAAATCATTTAAATATAAATTTCCTTAAGTAAATTACATAGCCAAATATTACATGTCTTGGACAATTTGGTCTCGAATTTTCACTTTTCAAAAATATATATAAATTAGCACTAATATAAAAGTGATTTTATTTTATTTTATTCAATACAAATAAGTACTTTAAATTGGTGGGCCCTAGTGCTCCCAGTTTTTTTATAGTCACTTTTAACTATCATAAATCAGATTCCTTCTCTCTTTCTTAATACAAAGATTCCTTCTCTCTCTCCTCGCATCACGGGGAGTTTTTTCTAAAAGTGACTTCAAGTTGCTTCTCGGTTTAACATGTGATTGGTCCATAAGTGAGATGAAGGAAACGCTGATCCAAAACATTGAAAAAAAAAAACTTAAATATAGTTTCTGCAGTTGGGCCGCACGTTTGGACCCCAAACGTGATCCCATAAGCCTCTTTGCTCAACTCAAGTTTGAAGTTACGCTTTGTAATAGGTTTAATGTAAAATTACACTTAGTAATTAACGATAATGAGTTTAAAATATATGTGCAATAAATTTTGGAGGGGAGTGATGGGGATGGATGGGGCGAAGTGTTTTAGGATGGGAGAAATGGAAGGGAGGGGATTTTTGTAATTAATTAACAAATTTTAATTGGAATAATTCAGTCGCTCAATCCTTTCATGATAGTATTTTAGAATGTATTGAACTATGTATGCCAATAAGGTGCTTCAGGGTCCTTCAATGATATTCCCCCAATACATCATGGTTATGATAATGACTCTTATGATAAAATTTCAATAATTAAATTTGAAAAGTCAATAATTATAACAACTTCAGTCCTTGGAATTTACTTACACACATTTATTAATAATATTTTTTATCAAATTTAAATATTCTCTTTGATCCTTAGTATAAAGTCAAGCTGACTTTATTTAGGGGAGATTAAGGAAATAAAATAGACTATTTAATTATAACACATGTTATATTTTTGTTAGAGTTTATATCAAATTATGAGTGGTTAATGGTCTATTTTGCCTTGAAAGTTTTCGTTTAGAACTGACTTTGCCCTGAAAGTTTTTTTTTTTTGGTTTAAAATTGCATTGAAAGTTTCAAAATGTAGTAATATCACCCTATTCCATTAAAAAAAACTCACATTAACTTTTTGGAAGTTGACGTTGACTGTTAATATTTTAACATTAAAGAGGCAAAATTGCTCCATTTTAATACTTCTGAGGCAAAATTGCTCCTAAGTTAAAACTTCAGAGGCAAAATTAATCATTAACCCAATGATAAGTCAAGTAAATTAACTTGTAGAAAATGACAAACATAAATGTATTAAAATAGTTTATTTTACTTCTTTAATTCCCTAAAAAAGCGATCTTATGCAATGTACAATATAAAACTTTCCCTTTGATATATTTGGGCAATCATCCCGAGTCCAAATAGTAATGAAGAATTATATTTGAGATTAAGGGGTAATATTACCAATAAACAATTATCCGAATAACATCCCGTATAAATAAGTATTGAATGGAAAAATTTTACCAATGCCTTTAAATTAACTCCAAACATCCATCTATTTTACCTTTTAAAAAGTGGGATCTACAAAAAAAATAGACAAAAATATAAACGGATGTTTTGACTTATAAACGGTATTAATAAAATTGCCACATTTTAAAAACTTATTATTATATTTGTACCATCCTATAGTCATTTATACTGAGGTCCCTCAAACAATTATTCATTGGTAATATTGTATCATAACCTTATACCCTTATATTTGTGGAGACCGAAGAGTATATCAAAGGACAGCTCATTATCAAAGGGACATCTATTATCTTAAATAATAAAAGAGTGAATTGACATTTCGGGAGCATAAACTCTTCTTATTTATTTAGCTCTTTTGCGATAATTTGGTCCATTAAAATCATGAACTCGTCAGCATTTCATCAACGAAGTCCACATGTAGCCATTGTTATGTTTTTCCACACAAAAAAAAGGACGTCACCATTTTTGTTAATAAAATGTTAACATCAATAATTACTACGCTTAACCAATGGCTAACAATGGCATTAAATGTTCTGTCCCTGTTTGGCTGCTTTGCTGAATTTTGATCCTCTATAAGGCCAAAGCAAACCAAAACTGCAAGTTGTCTTTGGAAGAGAAAAACCACTTGATACTTATCCCAAAAAAAGGGAAACCACTTGATACCATTAAGCATTTGAAAGGGGAAAAAGTCTTCGCGGCTTACCACTCTGTTTCTTATTATAAGTCCACCTTAACTACTTCTCATATATCAATGAGTGGAAGTTATAGCATTTAATATGACATATTTTTCCAACTTTGCCCTTATTTAAGAATAGGTATTAAAGTAATATTTATTCATTATAAACTTCTTTCTCATCTTCCTTATTTCCAATACAAGGGTAAAATAGTCATTGTAGCATTAATTGACCCCAAAGTGGACTCATATTTAGGGACAAAAAATTCATGGTAGTTGGACTTATAATAAGGAACAGAGTGGTATTTCTTAATATAGAATTCTTTAAGTTAAGGGTCTTAAATACCCAGAAAGTTTTATCAAAGGAGCTTCCAGCATCTGGAAGTTTTTTTGGATCTTAAATGTCTTGGAAGTATTATTTCGTAGCTTTTATACCCAAGTCAATGGAAAGGCAAACGGGGAAACGCCACGTCAGATTAAATCCTTGTTGAATAGATGATGACATGACTCAGGTTAAAGTTCTTAAATGCCCTAAAAGTTTTTTTTCGAAGGAACACCCAACATTCGGAAGTTTTATTTTGGATCTTAAATGTCCTTGAAGTATTAATCTGACGTGGTGTTCAGTCTGAAGTGGTAAATGTCAGTTTGTCTATCCGTTAACTTTGAGTATAAAAGCTACGAATTAATATTTCTAAGACATTTAAGATAAAAAAAAAACTTCTGGATGGGTATTTAAGACCTTTAACCCAGAATTCTTCTTACAGAAATGACTAAAAATTATCTTGAAAATATTAAAAGGACAAATCAAGATTCTGAGTTCAAATTATATCAAATAAATTCACCAATTTGAAATTTTGAAATGTTGCTAAAAGAAATCATTGCCCTCATCGCTTTTTTCTTGAAGAAATTTCCTTAAGCACTCCTTGCTAGTGGCCGGAGCTCCAACACTAGCGAGATCACTACTAGAGCTATGCAACCTTGTGGCCTAATGCAATTTTTTTGCAATAAAAGTAATAAACAAGGTTGTCCAAACCCATGAGTTTAAGTAAATTCATGATAATAATGTAAAATTGAATCGTAAACTCGTAAAAGATTACTTTTATTGATGAATACGTGTTTAAAGTATATAATTAAATAAGAAAATTAAAAATAACAAGAATTTGTCTTAAATATATTTTAAATATGAATAGTTATATTAAATCGACATTTATACTTTATCAAACTCAATAAAAGAATTTCTATAAAATTTAATATATAAATTCATTAAATATTGTCAAATACAAAATAATTAACGTGAGATTTAGAGCCAGTTATCAGAATTATTTTGTAAAGTAGAAACGTAAAAACGGTCAATTTGATGTATAAATTCGTGAGTTTAACCGAATTTACAACTAGTACGAATTTAAGTAATTCGTGATACATTTTAAATAGGTATAACTATAAAAATGGCAATATCGGAGAGTCAAGTCGCTAGTTTGATAACAATGGTGGTAAATAATGAAACAAGAGTAATTCTAACAAAATCAAATTAGTAAATAGGGTCCTTGTTGTTGACTATTTCCTAATAACAGTTCTTGCTACACTATTTTATACTCTCTCCGGTCTTAATTATAAGATCACTTTGACTTTTTTGGAGAAATTAAGGATGCAAAATTAATCACTTTAAAATATCTATAGTTATCTTTTTTTTCTTCTCAAAACTAATTTATCTTTCTTATAAACTATTGTATAGTGCAATTACATGTAAGATGCGTTAAAATTAAGAGGTCTGTTTAGTTTCCTTAATCTCCATAAAAAAAGTCAAAGTGATCTTATATTTAGGACACGAAAGAATATATGGTTTCACAAATAACTACTCTTGTTTTGGAAATTCCAAAAAGGGTTAATATAACTTTTGGTCCCTGAACTTTCACTCAATTTTGGTTTTGGTCCCTGAACTTTCGGTCAATTTTGGTTTTGGTCCCTGAACTTTCAATAATTTTGGTTTTGGTCCCTCAGTTTAAAAAAAACCTTCAAAAAAAGAAATTAAAGTTGAGGGACCAAAACCAAAATTACTGAAAGTTCAGGGACCAAGACCAAAATTGACCCAAAGTTCAGGGACCAAAACCAAAAATTTCAAAGTTCAGGGACTAAAACCAAAATTGACCGAAAGTTCAGGGACTAAAACAAAAAATTTTAAAGTTCAGAGACCAAAATCAAAATTAAATGAAAGTTCAGGGACCAAAAGTTATATTAACCCTCCCATAAATGTACTGAAAACTTTGTCGCCTTGGTGGCCAGTCAAAATAATAGTAAATGGCGAAGCAAGAGTAGATATCCGCAAATAGTAACTTCAAATGATTAGAATTATGATGAAAAGAGAGATATCATCTCAAATGAAATTTTAATTTTGGAAAGGTATTGCTTTCTTGTTTCCTTTTTTATAATATACAAATAAACTAATTAGGCAAATAAAAGAAAAATTTAAAAAAATACTGCTTCAATTCATAATTTCAAAATAGGTGATGTAAAATTTTCAATGTGGTTACTTATTTAGTCAAAAGTATTATTCGAATAGTCAAAATCTCCTATCTTGAATTTAGGAATTTAAGTGGCATTTTCCTGAAAATTTTCCAATAAAATTGCTCATAAGATTAATTTGCAAATTTATCCATGAAACATTGGTAAATGTGACGGAAGAGGATTCTCTCCTCTTCCTGTTCTTTCCTCTACCCCTCTTTTACCCCAATTTTTTTTATTTTTTGGGTCAAATTTTTTTGTTTGTTTATTTTCATCATTAGATTCTACATAAAACTAGTAACATTTTGATATATTATGGATAAAAAATAGTTTAATTTTCAATTTTATATGATTTTTCAAAGATTTAACTTAAAAAAATACAGATTTTTAAGTATTAAATCTTTGAAAATTCATATAAAATTGAAAACTAAACCATTTTTTGTCCATAAGATATTAAAATGTCAGTAATTTTATGTAGAATCTAATGATAAAACAAACAAAAAAATTTGACCCCAAAAATAAAAAAATTTTAGGTAGAGAAAGGGTATAAGAGAGAATAAGAAGAGGAGAGGATGCTACTCCAAATGTGACACCATAATATTCACGACAGATGCAAAACGCATGAGCTTCTCTACAGTGATAAAAATGACGTGACTATTATTTCAATCTAACACTCTTTATTTTTTAGAGACCCAATCCATGACATTCTCCGTTTAGAAAATAATAGATGTTAAGTTAAATTAAAGATCGTGAAAATTTTCCCTCAGTTAGGAAATTTAATGTGATTTTTTTGCACCAAATCAGATTTTATGGTACTATATGCACTTCACAAATACTTCATTTGAAATTAGCAATATGTTATATATAAAGGTTAGAGGGAGTATTTCTTATATCCTCATAAACATATCTCTTTAATTTGCACATTAGACATTGTTAAGGTGGGACCAAGCGACATGACAACTGTTTCCATAATAATTCTCACACAATACTAGGCAATTTCCCCATATTTAATAATTTTTTTTAATAAGGTGTTTGGTTACATAAAATGGATCTCTTTCCTTCACATTTAAGTAAAGATTGAAGTGTGCTTTGATAATGAGATTCCCTTTAGCCAGGGTGGGAATATGCCAAGTCTTATTAGGAGTTTACGGTTTAACCTACTTTAAGGTTAGTTTATCTTATTTAATACATATGTTAGACTCATAATTAAGCCTATTTAGGTAAATATATCAGACCTTTTTTCATAAGGTTTAGCCTACAAGCCTACAGGCCTTGCCTATTTAGTTTTTATGATATAAATTATGATAGATATAATATAAAATAAATAAATTATATAAGCTATAAAAAAATAAATAAATTATATTCGTAACGTTATTGACTTAACTTTAGTTCTAAGTTTCAGATTTCATCATTCATAACATTATTAACATAACTTTAGTTCTAAGTTTCACATTTCATCATTCATACACAAAACTCAACCCTTTCATTCATCAGTTGTTCATCTCTCTCTGATGTCTTCAATAACTTAAGATGCAGTGCTAACCCATTACTATTCTTTAATTTGTATGATTTGTTCAAACATTATAATTGTTGTAACTTGTAAGATTATTTCAATTGTGCATGTATGAAATATTATAATTTCAATGGGAATAATTTATCATAGTTTCAAAGATAAAAGTAAGAGAAAAAAATCTAGTTTTATAGCCATAAAAACTTTTTGAGACACATATAAGCGTTTTAATATGTTTGAGTGAAATATATGGAATTAGAGGTATATGCTTCTAAACATTTTTAAATATCTACATTTTAAATAGGTTTTCAAAAAGACTTTTATACCTTTTGAAGACTTAGACTCTGACAAAAACACTTGCATACAGATTCAAACCCACACTCAAGCTTTACATTTCTATTGAATGCTCTTACCTATTTAATTGAAACCTAACTCTCAGCCGAGCTTTTTTCCACCCTTACCTTTAGTAAAAGCCAAGAGGGACCAGCTCTTTTAGAGTTACTTTTCTAGTAGTTAATTAAGGAGGATATATTTTTTCTTGAACAAAAGAATAATACTGAAAAAATAAATTAACATGGATGCAAAATTTAAAAAAATAAAATAAAAGAGGGGTTATATCCACTCAAAGCCTTTATAATTTAATTGAGTTTTGCTTTTAATTAGCTCTATACTTTTTCTTTTTTCCGTCTCTCTTCTTTATTCCGTTTCAATCGTTGGTCTCTCTATTTTCATACGAATCAACAGTTGGGTTTTTTTTTTGGACATACAACAGTTGGGTTAAAGGGTGTTAACTATGTTGATTTAATATTGACACCGTTTTTGTATAAAATAATAAAAAAGAATATATCGACACGTAAACTCTACTAACATGGATAGACAAACAGGTAAAAAATTAATATTCCTTCCGTTGCTAATTATAAAACTTACCAATCTAATTTGATTAAATTAAAGATAATAATTAAATTAGTTAAAATCACATAGTATTACCAAAACACCCTAAACACTGACCTTTATCTCCAGCCTCACTCTCTTACTTATTTATTATGGAATAACATCAATAGGGATGCTTTAGGGAAAACTTGAGAAGAAATGGAAAGATGTTTTATATTTAAGAACAAACCCCCTTCCTAAATAGGTCCTATATTTAGATATGGAGGGCGGAGAAGCCGACATGATAAAATACAAATTGCCTGTTGTGTAATTTAAAAAAGAACTTAAAAAGGACCATCATACCATAAACCAAAACACAACCGCTAAAGGATATGTCATATGCCACTTTGTTCATTATTATAAATCCACTCTAACTATTTCTCACATACTAAGGAGTGGAAGTTATAACATTAAATATATCATATTTAAAAAAAGATTTCAACTTTACCTTTATTTAAGAATATATGTTAAAATAATATTTTATACATTATAAACCTTCTCTCTTATCTTCCCTATTTTCAACATAAGGTTAAAATAGTCACATTAGTATTAATTGATCATAAACTAGACTTATATTTAGGAATAAAAAATTTGTGATAATTTGATTCCTCCGGTCCTAATTATAAGAGCCAGTTGACTTTTTTTAGGGAGATTAAGGAAGCAAATTAGACCCCTAAATCTTTATATATGCAAAATGTAATTAGATTATATGATAGTTTATATGTAAAATAACTTAATTTTGAGGAAAAAAAGATAAATATAAACAATTCATAGTGGTGTATTTTATATTCTTAATTTTTTTTAAAAAGTCAATTGGCTCTTATAATTAGGATTAGAGGGAGTAATATTTTATATAACATAATAAGAAAATTTTTTCCTTTTTCAGGAGAAAGAAAAACAAGTTTCCTTGTACTGGATTCATACTTTCTATCTCTGACTAGAGAACAGTCTAGTTGCCTGCCGCACCATAAATGATGCTAAGTGGGAAAAGTGTAGAGGGTAGACCAACAGAAATTGAGAGAGATGGGATTAAGGAGAGAAAATAAGCCACAAATAATAAAGTCAATAAAAATATTTATGTATATTGAAAAAAAGGGAAAATTCCAAATAAAACCCTTCGAGTATCAAAATGACAAAAATGTACCTCTAATATAAAAAGAGACATAAAAGGGATCGTTCCCAATTTGAAATAAACAATTTTAAGGAAAAAAAGATCAAAATGCCCCTGTCTCCATTAACCACTCAGGTATGGCCATTAACCACTCCCGTATAGCGATTAACCACTCTAGTATAGCCATTAACTACTTCGCTGATTCATTAGTTAGACTTGTTTTTGTGAAAGTTGTTAACTACTCTAGTATAGCAATTAACCACTTCAGTATAACGATTAACCACTCCAGTATAGCCATTAACTACTTCACTGATTCATTAGTTGGGCTCAAATACTCTTATATTTTTGAAAGTCGTTAACCACTCTAGTATAGCAATTAACCATTTCAGTATATCGATTAACCACTCTAGTATAGCCATTAACCACTTCGCTTTGAAAGTGAATGGAGACAGAGGCATTTTGGTGTTTTTACCTTAAAATTGTTTATCCCAAATTGGGAACGATCCCTTTTATGTCCTTTTGTATATGGAGGTACATTTTTGTTCCTTTGATATTCGATGGGTATTTATTTAAAATTTTCCCAAAAAAAACTATATACACCTGTTATTTATAGCTATCACACATTCACACCTCATTAAATGTAATGGCTTTTTTATTTACTTAAATTAAAACCCTGTTCCTTTCGAGACATGAAGATTATAAAAGTATGTTTTGCCTTTCTTAAACCTTTATGAAAATTTTTTATATTTATGTCAAAATCTTTATATTCATCTTGTTAAGTTCTCCAATCATATGTAATTGTGTGTTTTATTTTTAAAATATTATAATTTAACAATAAATCTATTTAAAATAAAAATGATATATGATTTTGTGTGATAGGAGAACTTGATATAATCAATATAAATATCTTGACATAAGCATGGTCCAATCTACTTAATATGAATTTTGAAATATTGAAATTATACTCAGCTAGAAAGATTCATTGAAGTGGAAAAAAACAATTTATTAACAATGTTAGTCTTATAAAAATTTACTCTTTTTTAAAATATACCATTACTCAATTTTATTTGAACGAAAAAGAATTAAAAAGGTGAAATGAAGGGAAGACTCTATTCCCTCACCTATTATTAAATGAATAAATATGGGCATATTTGATAACGACTAGTATATCATAAAGGATTAAAGGCCCTATATTTATTAATATATAATTGCAGAAATGGAAAACATACATTTATTACTTTGACTTTTGTATATTACCTCTTATATTTTAGACAAAAAAAATTGTCATCTTACCTCTTATAATAAGGACCGGAGGGAGTATATTATTACTCTTCTATGGTTTTGTCCAATTTGCTATAGTAAAAATTTTCGTTGAATTTTTTACATCCCTTATATCTTTTTTTGAACTAATTTACATCCCTTATATCAAGTTCTTTAATTAAATATGTTGATGTATCCTATTTATTTTATGTAGATATAAATAAAATGATAATATTTTTTAAAAATGGGACATATGGTCATTGTGATTGAAAATTGGATATAAATTTAAACAACTTGACGTATATATTATCCTTAAATATAAATATTGTTTTACTATGAAAAAAAAATGTAAATACTTTTTTGGTAGATTAAATATAAATATATTCTCTCAAAAACCTATCTTTTTAGTACCAAAAAATATATACAAAATAAGAGAATAATCTGGATTATCATCACATATTTAAATACTACTATATAATTTTTCTCCAAGCATGTATAACAAGAGAATTTAAATTCAAGGCTAAGAATCTTATATGCTTAAATGCTTTCGATCTTTTCACTTTACTACGGCATGAAAATACGACGTCTGGAGTGTGAGATATTAAATTCCAACCGCCTGACTTGTAATTGACAAAAGGGTTTTGTTTGGCCACAAAAATAAACTCACATACATGTGGTAAAAATTTTAATTTTAAAAAATAATATTTCTATAAAATTAATTATTTTAAATATTTCTTTATTTTGTAATTCATTTGAAGTCAATATTCTTACTTCCACATTAAAACTGATTGTTTGATACTCCTTCTGATCCTTATTATAAGGCACAACTAACAAAATTTTAAGTTCTAAATAAGGTACTAACCACCGTATTAATTGTTTTGTTCCTACTTTATCTTTGTCATTAATGAATGTTTAAAGTTGAAAAATATTAAGTCATATCATTTAATTAGGGGTGAAGTTAAAAAAATGATCAATTTATCCTAAATTTAATAACCCAATTACCATTATTTGATGCGTGCAATGAAAGTTACTTATAATAAGGACCACGGGACAATTGACTTTGATGACTTGAAAGATGAAAGTACCCATAAGTTAACCACAAAAGTCAACATGACATCCACAGAAATGCATTCATATTTTATATAAAAATAAAATAACTGCTGGAAAAGTAAAAAAGAAAAATATATATATATATATAAGGAAAGATTCTAAAAAAAGACTCTTAAAATAGTTAAAGGACAGTTTGTTACAAGGAATTTTAGAAAGGACAGTTCACTACAATGACTGAATTGTCCAATCCCAAATTAAAAGAAAATGTCTAAAATGCCCTTGGTTCAAATTATTTTTTTTTTACCGAAACATGTTGGTAAACCCCTATCCGAAGTTGGTAATCCCCCTATCTGATTTTGGTAATCCCTATACAATTCTGTGAACGAACAAAGGAGGTTGGTAATAATGTTGTTGGTAATCTCCTATCCCAAGTTGGTAATCCCCATATCCGGTTTTGGTAATCCCCTATACAATTCTGGGAACGAATAAAGGAAGTTGGTAATGATGTTGTAATTCGATAGAAACGTGTTGGTAATCCCCTATCCCTAGTTGGTAATCCTCATATCCGGTTTTGGTAATCCCCTATAAAATTTTGGGAACGAACAAAGGAAGTTGGTAATGATGTTGTAATTCGATAGAAAAGTGTTGGTAATCCCCTATTCCAAGTTGGTAATCCCCATATCCGGTTTTGGTAATCCCCTATACAATTTTGGGGACGAACAAAGGAAGTTTGTAATGATAATTTGAATCAAGGGCATTTTAGACATTTCACTTAAATTTGGTTTGGACAATTCAGTCAATTGTACTGAACTGTCCTTTCTGAAATTCGTTGTAGCAAACTGTCTTTTAGCTATTTCGAGAGTCTTTTTTTGGAATTTTCCCTATATATAATTAGTAAATTATTAATCTTCTATTATCTACTACTATTTACTAATCTTGCTGTTGTTTTTTTTAACTACTGAATAGCTTATATTTGAGTTTTTTTTTGAGAAAATTAATCTTTTAGTCCTTGAAATATTGGCTCATTTATAACTCAGTCGTTTTAATTTGACTCGGTACAACTCAGTCCTTCAACTTTTGACTAGCTAGTGACTCAATCCTTGAACTTTTTTTATCATTTATAACTTTTTCATTATAATGCACAAGTCATGATGAGTCAGCTTTGAGTCATCTTATGAGGCTATCAACTAAGCTTCAAGTGGATTTTTCATCTCTTCCTTCACATGATAACGACAAAATTATAAACGATAAAGAAGTCCAAGGATTTAATCACAAACGAGTCAAAAGTTCAAGGACTGAATTGTAGCGAGTCAAGTTATAAGGACTTTGTTATAAGTGAGTCAATATTTCAAGGACTAAAAGATTAATTTTCCGGTGTTTTTTTAACTTTTATTTCTAGTATATTTCACTGGTTTAAGTTAATTTCCTTAACTGATTGCATTAATAAAAAATTGACATTACAAAGTGATAAGTTAAAAATGACAATCGTTTTATCTTTGTATAATATTAATATATCGATTCAATTTAAGTCTGGCATTAATAATCGATAAAAATGTTATACACGAATTTGTCTCATTTAATTTTTTTTTACCTCACTCATTTAATGGATTAACTTATTGCAGAGGCATACACCTCGTCATATTTTTGTCATATTTCAATTAAAGAAGCCTATTAGCAAATGAACATTCAAATAGAGTCATTTCAGCCTTTCTAGCATAATGTGAAAAAGTTTACCAAACTTATTGGATCAAGGACTTTTGTTGAAATAGAATAAAATTTTAATATAAATATATGTATATATATATACACACACTATAAAAAATATCATCTCACTTGTCAAATAGACCCAAACTCAATTTAGAAAATTCTAAGTTCGTCACTCACCTTCTACCCTGATGATAAATTGATCACTCAAATTAGTGGTGATTGCCAATGTTGTCTTAATTATACTACTTCAAGTGATAAACATAAAGCTTTACTTTGTATAATAAATAAAAAGCATTGATTTGAGTTATTGAATGAAATTTTGAAGATGTGAATTCACAAATTTTGTAATGTAATACTATGAAAAATACTGCTTGTTTTTAAATTAAAGGCCAAAATACTCATAAGCTCCCTTAGCTTTACCTCTGTAGTATATAACCCCCTCACATCTAATCTAATAGTATAAAAAACAAACCCTCAATTTTTATATTTTAACATTGAAACCCTTACTGATGAAGTGATTTTAACTCTAACAGAATGCGTTCTATATCATATTATTGAAAATTACTCCTATATGACAAATGACATGTAATTTTTGTATATAACTAATTTATTCTGGCCCAAAAAACTCATAATTATACTTAAATAACATTTAAGTGGTTCAACCATAATAATCGTGGTACCCAAATAACACTATTTTTATAAACCACATATGTGAGGAATGTGATACTACTATTATGTTTATAACATTAGTTAGGAGGGGCAGTTATGGTTTAAGAAAAATCAACAAGGAAGTGGTTGTGGGTACAAACTACAAATGGCAACATCATGATTGCTTGCTTAATGCAATATGAAAAGGAAAAAACAGTTAACTGGCAAACTGAAAGCAACTCTCATTCATAAATAATCATAATGGTCACCTCATGAAGAAGAAAATGAGAGAGCCAACCCAAGTACTCTTACATCATAGTAATTCATATAACTATCACGTTGGGATTCACACACACCTCTCTCTCTTCATTAATTTCCTACTTGCCACCTACATCTTCCTCATCTGCCCTCAATCCCCTTCCACCATTAATTCCCCTCAACCTCTCTCTTCATTATTCTCTCACGCCCTTCCTACTTAACTCACTACCACCTCCCATGCCTCCCCTCCATTAATTGTCTTGTTTGGTTGCTCAGTATTTGTTATCACCTCTCCATCAACCTGGTTAGTACAACCCATGGCTCTTCCCTCTCCTCCCTCATCCTTTTTCCTCTCAAATATTTCTTCTTCTACCTTCTATATCTACCTCTGAAGGTAGCAAGGGGTTTCATTACTCTATTTCTTCTAGTCATTCTTATTCTTAGCTTGTTGCTGTACGTAGTAATAATGGAGATTGAGGATGCGAGTGGTGGAGGGAGTAATAGAGGGTGTAACCGACATAATGGGGCCGTATACTGTGGACTTGAGAGGGGAAGTTGTTTGGTGTGGGAGGATCTAACGGTGGTCATTCCTAACTTCGGCAAGGGGCCCACCAAGAGGTTGCTTAATGGACTCCATGGATATGCTGAGCCTGGTAGAATCATGGCTATTATGGGCCCTTCTGGTTCTGGCAAATCCACCTTGCTCGATTCTCTTGCAGGTTTTCTTTTTTCTTCCATCCATTCTCTGTATTATTGATTGTTAATGTTAATTGAGCTTTCTATTATTAAAGATAACCTAAAGTCCCACCTCCAATTGTTCAAAGAAAGATAGAAAGATGAATTAAATGTATATAATGTTGAAGCGAGTCCTCTCTCACGTTAGGTTAAACATAACATATGTATACAATTTATTCATATTTCAACACTCGTTTTTAGATTTGGGGATTATTTTTTTATTTATCCACTTTTATTCGGTTTTACTAACAATCGACTAAGTAGTCCGGTTCACTGGGATTGTATGCCGACACCGGAGAACCTTGCTAATAACTTCAAGTAATTATCGGTGCTGCATACTTTGTATTCAACCATGAGTCCACTGGTTAAACAAAAACGACCATGGTAGATTTGGGGATTTTTGAAAACAAGAAGCAACAGATTTAGGGCAAATTTCATTTTAGTTTCAATTTCAATTTCATGTTTGTCAACAATTTTGATCAGAGAGTTAGCCCTTCTCATGGGGTTCCTTTTGCTTTGGGTATCATGTGGTTAATGATGCTGTGCAATTTAATTCATTTATTTATTGTTAAAAAAAAAGTGAGAGTCAGGTCACACAATTTGCCTTTGCACCGGGGAATTTTAAAAACAGGGCATATATAGGAGGTAGCTAGTATGTATGATTTCAGTTATGGGAAATGGTTCAGGTCAAAAAAAAAAAAGTTATGGGAAATGGGTCTTTCCATATTGAATCTTATTTACCTGGTTGATGGGTACTTTTCGTTTATTGTTGAGTGATTTTTTTTTATGTTTAAAGATTATATGTTTGACCATGTGACCCAAAAAGTGAATACTTCATTGAATATTTTCATCCTTATTTGGGTAAGTCTTGGACATCCCTTTTCCTTCAGTTATTTTGGATGATACCAGGGCTGTGTATCATGATTGTCCTCCCACGGTGGATTAGGAATTCAATTAAAGTTGCACAGTTTTCTTACTTTTCTATATTATATCACCTTTTTTCACAAAAAAAAAAAAATCTTTGTTTCTATTTTGGTTCACACAAATGTAACTCATGTTGAATTTGCCCCCCTTATTTTTTGAAACTAGCTCTGGTAAATTTTTATTGGGTCTTTTGTTAACTCTCCAAAAGCATCCTTGTAGTTAGTTATAGGCTTTTTATTTATGGAGTGGGGAGCCTTTTTTTTTTTTTGGGTTACTTTGAAAATTATTTTTTCTTGCTAAATAAATTCCAACGTGGGTCTTTCATTATTCATCAAATACTATAATTCCTATAGAACGATCTCATGCTTGATAATATCACCTGATTCTTATAGGTTAAAGTAACATTAAATACTATATACTCATATGGTCAAGCATCTCAGTTCAAAAAAAAAAAAAATATGGTCAAGCATCTAAAATATACTAAAAAAGAGTAGGACTTCTTTATATGATCTAATTTTCTTTTGTATTTTGTATTTTCTAGTTTTTCCTTTTCTTTTTTTTTTTGGCTCACATTTTCTAGGCTTTCGTTGACTGTATTATGTGCAGTCGATTTTTTTTTTTTTTTACTTTGGATAATATAATAACATAACTTTTTGATACTTTTTAAAATTTTAATTTTAATCATAAAATTAAAGAGGTTGTACATGAGTCTATTTGATCATAATTATATTCATGCTTTTGTTAATGGCTAGATAATTTTATTTTTATATTTTGGCAGTATTATTATTTTAATTTAAAACCTTCATTTCTTGATGATGTTGCAGGGAGGCTCTCAAAAAATGTGGTCATGACTGGAAATATATTTCTCAATGGAAAGAAGAAAAGACTAGATTACGGTGCAGTTGTGAGTAACTTAATATAGTGGCCAAAAAAGTATTTTGATATCATTATTTTGTTGACTCCTAATCGACCCCTCTAATCCAGACTAAGAAACTATTAAATTGATATTCTCACTAACTTTGGGAATCCAGATTGTGATTCTCTCACTTCATCTAAAAAGTTTGTTGTTGAAATTTATGAACAGTGTCTAGTCTAATGTATCCTTCAAACTTAGTGACAGGTAAATTGCTTATCATAATTAACAATAGTATTTATATCAGGTTAAATACATAATATCAAAACTTAGGTCCAGTTGCTTATATCTTTTAGATCAAGTATTGATGAATCTACGAATACACATATGGATTTTACTAATTAACAATATTAAAAGAACAAATGCTCACTATTCTTAGGTGAATTTGCAAATGCACACACAATTTAACAACTAACAATAACAAAATAATAAGTGCCTATATGAATATTTACACTATAAAAATTCATACAATCTATCTAAGGATTTGGTTATTGATATAGCATGGATGATCTATGTAGTCGACCCAATCTAATTGGATAAGGCTTCGTTGTTGCCGATGTATTACCAGTATGGTTATCTTTCTGCTATACCTTCTCACTACTTCCCTGTTTCCCCCCTTGGTTGGCATTTAGGCTTATGTGACACAAGAGGATGTCTTGCTGGGAACTCTTACTGTCAGGGAAACAATATCTTATTCAGCACATTTACGCCTTCCTACAGAAATGACCAAAGAAGAAGTAAATGGGATTGTGGAGGGAACAATCATTGAAATGGGTCTGCAGGATTGTGCAGATAGGCTGATTGGTAACTGGCACTTGAGAGGCATAAGTGGAGGGGAGAAGAAAAGACTTAGTATTGCTCTTGAAATCCTCACAAGGCCTCGCTTGTTGTTTCTTGATGAACCCACCAGTGGCCTTGATAGTGCCTCTGCTTTCTTTGTTGTTCAAACTCTTAGAACTGTTGCTCGTGATGGACGTACTGTTATCTCCTCAATTCACCAGCCAAGTAGTGAAGTTTTTGCTCTCTTTGATGACCTTTTCTTGCTATCTGGTGGTGAAACAGTGTATTTTGGAGAAGCAAAGATGGCTGTAGAGGTATGAGTTCAACCATCTTCTTGATAATAATAAATTTTGTGATGCAATATATTTGGACTTTACAAAATTAAGTCATACTATTGATAGTTTATGAATTGTTTAATTAGTTATAGATTTTATGTTTTATATTGATGTTGATTGAGGTGCCTAAAGAAACTGTATAGTACTAGTAGGATTATTTTGACAGCTAATTATTTAGTCACAAATTCATGTTTATGTATGCCGGACACAATTCATTCAAAAAATTTGCTTCAACTATGGGATATTAGCAGAGAGAGCTCTAAATATTATTCTTTTTGAACAATTGGCCCCTTCAACAATGAAAAGTATTTCAAAAGCATTTTTTTGGAGGGGTTTTTTTTTTCCCCTATTCTTGTTTACCTATTCATTTTCACTGCTTTTGTCTGCTGACACTTCTATACCTAAAATTACATGAGTTGATTTTCTCATGGAAAGCTCTTTACTTGGAAATAAAGATATCTATAAATTAGCCATTTTTTTTTAAAAAAAAAAAAGAGAGAGAAGATTTTTTTTGCTATTGAAAGAGACTAATTATAAAATTCTTTTTGAATTTCAAACTGCAAGCAAAACACTTGAAGTAGCAATCAGGATCAAACCTATAAACCACCACCAGTGAGGATGGTTTTCATGCCACTCTGCCACAAGGGCACTGGCAATTTTAAATTAAAAATTGAGGCGTCTATATAGAAAATCATCACAGTTGAAGATGAGGTTATGTGCGTACTATGTCATATCATTTTCTTTCTTGTTTAATGTCAATTAGTGGACGATCATATTCATGAGATTAAGATTCTATTCAAGTGATTAAAATCTTGAAGTGAAAGTC
The DNA here is from genome assembly GCA_037074515.1 of Mimosa bimucronata. Lineage (NCBI taxonomy): Eukaryota > Viridiplantae > Streptophyta > Magnoliopsida > Fabales > Fabaceae > Mimosa > Mimosa bimucronata. The sequence goes on along the minus strand of CM073443.1, from coordinate 8,110,555 downwards.
TCTTCAGCAAAATGTAACATGATCCAATTGTTTCACCAGTTCTTTGCAGAAGCAGGATTTCCATGTCCACGCAAGAGAAACCCTTCTGATCACTTCTTACGTTGTATCAATTCTGACTTTGACATTGTGACAGCCACTTTGAAGGGATCTCAAAGAATTCGGGTATGCAGTAGTTGTTAATTCCAACCATACTCTTTCTGAAGTAGAATAATTGTATTTCCCCCTTACATCTTTCTGTTTGTTTGCTGAAAAGTATTTGAAAATTCTACTTAGTAAATACCAAAAACCATAAATATTGATGGCTCGTCAAACCTAGCTATATTTCTTGTGAAACTTTAAGCTGAATGGCCATCCTTATTGAATCTTGAAAGCAAATGTTGTAATGGTGTTTTGACTGCTCTACAAAAGTAGTCACCTGGCTTATGATCTCAGAAATAGCTGAGTCTGCCATATACTCATTGTTAAATCAGATGATGATCATTGTACTAGTTTGATGAAAAGACTTTATTGACATGGTTGCAAATTAATTTTGCCTTCATTTATCTTATATAAAGGTTATAAAAACAGGGTAGCATATATGTCTAGATGGGATCAATCAACTAATAAACTTAATATCTCATGAAATTCACATGTGACATTTGAAATTACATTCTAATGCGGTTTAGCATTCTAGTGCAAGGCACCCCTTATTATTGGCAACCCCCCATTAATTTTCTGTTCATTCAATGCATTAATTGTATTCTATTCTTTTTTCTTGTCAATGGCAACACTAACTCTTGGGTTTTAACTGCTTGTTTTAGGATATTCCAAATTCATCAGATCCTTTCATGAACATGGCTACAGCACAGATTAAAGCTATGCTAGTTGAAAAATATAAGCGTTCAGTTTATGCTAGAAGGACAAAAGAGAGGATTCAAGAACTCTCGAACATTGTATGAATTTCCACCCGACTCTTCACATATTTGATGAATATTTCTAATATTAAATGAAACCCATTGAACTATGTGTTGTTTTCTTTCTATCATTAACATGGTAGTCTTCAAGAATACCCTGCCATGATATGGGTTTTCATTGGAACCAAATCATAATCTTAAATGCAAGTCACATTGCAAAATGTGTAGGGCATTGCATTTTCCCCAACAAGTACCTTTTGTATTGGAAATCGTCTGTTAATTTTTCCCCCTAAATAAGTGGATGTTAGAATTCAATGAATTTAACTATGGGCAATCTTGGAAGATAGTGATGATTTTAAAAAAATTTACAAAGACATGGACTACTTTTTACTACTCTCCTTAGGTAGTGTGATACAATCATCAGATATTAATTATGTTGACGGCTAACATGTTGCAGGAAGGAATAGAAGCTGAAACAAATAGTGGCAGTCAAGCTAAATGGTGGAAACAACTTGTAACGTTGACAATGAGATCATTTGTGAACATGAGTAGAGATGTGGGTTACTACTGGTTAAGGATTATAATATATGTCATAGTATCAATATGTGTGGGAACTATATACTTTGATATTGGGTATAGCTACACTTCAATCTTGGCTCGTGGAGCATGTGGAGCCTTTATATCAGGTTTTATGACATTTATGTCAATTGGAGGTTTCCCATCATTCATTGAAGAAATGAAGGTAAATTATCTGATATCTTAAATGAAACTTAGTAAATATTACACTGTTCCCATTACCACTCTTTAATTAAATCTGGACACACGCTCCCGCGCGCGCGCGCGCACACACATTGGTGCATCTTTATTGATGATTTCCACGTTTTTGTTGTTTTTGTAACAGGTTTTCTATAAGGAAAGACATAATGGATACTATGGAGTTTTAGTATATATTCTATCCAATTTCCTTTCTGCTTTCCCATTCTTGGTTGCTGTTGCTCTTACTACTGGCACCATTACTTTCAACATGGTGAAATTCCGGCCTGGCTTCATTCACTTCCTGTTCTTCACTCTCAACATCTTTGGTTGCATAGCTGTGATAGAAAGCCTCATGATGGTTGTAGCTTCACTTGTTCCTAATTTCCTCATGGGAATAATTACTGGAGCTGGAATAATTGTAAGGACAATAGCCCTACAATTCATAAGTTTTCTTTCCTCCCTTCAGCTCTATTCCATTTCAATAGAAATATCCCAGCCAAGCTTATTATCTTTTTCTCATTATTGGTTGTTTATGCAGGGAATCATGATGATGACCTCTGGATTCTTCAGGTTACTGAATGATCTTCCAAAGCCGGTTTGGCGCTACCCAATATCATATATTAGTTATGGTGCCTGGGCTATACAGGTATAACAACAATCATTTATGCAAATATGAATTTCTCCTCCTGTTTGGCTAATCATGAAACACTAATTCAAGCCCTTCTTTTCAGAAATGGTTATCATGCACTCATATAAAACACTTAAACTCACATCAAATTACCAATAGACTGAATTTAACACTACTAGGAATAAGACCAGGTAACCTAGAGAAAGGCCAAGTAGGGGGAAAGAGAGAGAAACATGATTGGAGATGAGTGAGATTTTAATAAATGAGAGTTATGGAGGATTTAGGTCATATATTTGCCCAAACCAGCAAAAAATTTGCCCATGTTTAGTAAAAGATTAAACATGATTAATGATGAGGAGATTCTTTTTTAACTTTTAATTTCTGGTCCTTCATAATGATTGCTTTATGTCCTTCTCAAGAGTGCTTCAAATCTGCTGAGTGGAGGAGAAATTCTTAGGTACCATATAGTACATTTTTACATGTATGTGCTGCGGTCATGATTTAACTTTCACACCTGAGATCTACATATCAGATTGTGGAGAGATTAAATCCCGCCTTTGCATGAATGTGCACTATATAGCAACTTCGAATTTCTCTTGCCTGTAGATTTCTCTTCCACTTCCTTCTTAGTTCTTTGATAATTCCATATCAATTTTTGTCAGTCATTTTTGAAAGACTTATACCTTGCAAGGTTGGAATCTGAAGTGTTTCAAATCAATATCTGCCTTCAGCTCAATGTCTACAATATAAAAAAAAATATAGGGAGCTACATTTTTTACAGGATGTTAACACTAAGACTCATTTCAGTTTCTGGGCAAGTAATTTTTTAACCTTTTAGTGATTTGAAATGTAGGGTGCCTACAAGAATGACTTGCTTGGGCTTGAGTTTGAGCCTATGATACCTGGTGACAGCAAATTGAGGGGTGATTATATCATAACTCATATGTTGGGCATGAATTTGGATCACTCCAAGTGGTGGGACTTGGGAGCTCTGTATATCATTCTTGTAGGTTACAGAATTCTCTTCTTTATTGTTCTCAAGTTCAAGGAAAGAGCTTCCCCAGTATTTCAGAGACTCCATGCCAAGAGAACAATACAGGCACTTGAAAAGAGACCCTCTTTCAGGAAAATGCCAACTTTTCCTTCAAAGAGACATCAACCCCTCCATTCACTGTCTTCTCAAGAAGGTCTTAATTCCCCACTCAACTAGAAACCAAAGAAAACAAAAGTGTTTTTATTTCTGGGCCTGTTTGGTTTAGCTATTAATTTCCCATCAAACATTACATACACAAAGATTTGATGTTTCGTTATTAATTAATTATGAGTTTTTGTATAGAGAAAATGTTTGATACCCAATTTGGATTGACCGATTGAGGTAGGAATACTAATAATCAGACTGGTTTTATTTACCTGTCTATGACCCTGTTAATCATTTGGGTTTCAACCCCAGTATATATACATGGAAATCACCTGCAAAATTTCATTCTATAATTATGATTATGTCTACTCCTAGAATTTGCAATATTCTCTGCAGTATCATTGATTGGATGATTCAAATCACACCTATCTTTCTATTAGTTTGATATTGTAGAATTCTCTACAATATCAAACTAATAGAGAGCCCAACATATACCAAGACTACATATAATTCCGATTTCTATCCATCAATTATATTATGGCAGGAGGAATAACTCTGAGATTACTTAATGAAACAATAAATCCATGTATCTTCCTCGTCCCAAACGACGCCACTACATCCACTTTTACCTTTGATCAAAACAAAACCATCCACCTCAATCCGATGAAACCTTCTCTTATGAAGTAACAAGTCTCCTTGTTCATTATATTATAATGGCTATAGAGTCAAAAGAGAACTCATCTTTAACACTTCGTGATTTCAACATGCTCTAGACAAGCTGGATTGCACGATAGAGTGGTCAAATGGCCGATGAATATCTAAATATCCCTACACACAGTATAAAATATCGTTGGATTAGTTGGTACATATCATTTTCTTAAGATTAGCAAGTAACAAATATCTTAGTAATTGGTTGACATTTCCAAATTTGGGAGGTAAGACCCTTGACTAAAGTTTAAGGACCAAAACCATCGATTTTAAAGTTCAAGGATCAAGACCGAAATTTACCAAAAGTTCAAGGATTAAAGCCGTTGATTTTAAAATTCAGGGACCAAAACCAAAATTGAATGAAAGTTCAAATAAAATATAGACCAATTTTACAATATAAAGAGGCCTCAAAAGGTCTATATTGCTACGTTTGGTAAACATTCAAGTCAAAATCAGTCTAAAAAAACCTTTTGAGCTAAAATTGCTCCAAAACTAAAACTTTCGGGCCAAAAAGGGCCCCCCCACAAAATAAAAATGTTGATGGGATTTAATGTATTTTTGTACATCTGGTAAGTCTTAAGTTTGAATAAATATATGGTCTTTTTCTGTGACATTATATGTAGTTTTTTTTGGTATAATTATTTTTTTCCCATGAAAATATTGAAGGTGATTGAACATGTTGGAGGCTTAAATCATAAAAGAAAATGAGATGGAATGAAAAAGCCGAGGGAATAAACACATGAGAATTGGTCTCTTTAAATGTCCTTAAATAAAAATAATAAAAAATTATGATTGTTTCTGGAAAGTATTGAATAATGGCAAAGGGATATAATAGAAAACTAAAAATTACTCCATTAGGCCCTTTTTCCTTAATCTTTAATATAGAATCCATGGCAAATTGTCTCACTTGTTAATTTTTTTAATATCTTTATTTGATGTGGAGTATGTAAATATGAAGAGAGAAGTGAATAAATTCTTTTGCCAAAACTCACACTTCCATTGCACTAGGATTCAAATTCACAACGTACATCATCCTTATGAAAATCGTAAGAGAAGGGCTTGGTGGTTAAAAGAAAAGTAATTTAAGCTATGGAAAATTTCAATGATTTTAACTAAATTTAACTGTTTTTCATACATTATTACTAAGGTGATTAAATAGATTTTATGAAAAGAATAAGAAGAATCAACTTATGTTGGGAGACACAAGCGCTCATATCACTCAAGCAAGCAGCGAAAAGGATTAACCCTAACCCACACACACATATAACAACATATTTGAGAAATGTATACTGTTTGCTATAAGTATTTTGAAGAAGATTATTTGCCGATAGCTATAGGTTAATAATTTAGCGACCAAAAGTTCTCATATGAATATATAGGGAGTTACGGATCACAATTTTGATCTCACATGCTCACTTTGTTTTACATACAACTCACTTTTAGAAGAATGCATTTAGTTTACAATATAAGTTAATTAATTATTCTTTACCAAATTTGCCCATGTAGTTCTTACTTAAATGTGACTTTTTTTTAATTATCTATCTCCTTTTAAACCTCACTTAATATAAAGAATTTCATAAAAAAAAAATCAATCAAATGACATTCAATGAATTAACTAGTATTTTTGACTAAATGAATTAGATGAAGTGATTTATACTGTGGATTGGAATAGAGATGGATTCCTATGAGAGTTTTGCTTTCTCTCACCCCTGTGAGAGTATTTTTCTTGACGCTTATATGTCACATTAGAAAATCACAAATGTAATAACCTGACTCTCTGACACTATGAAGAGTATTTTTCTAAATACTTATGCTATATGGCACCTAACCATGGTTTTTCGAGCAGGACGGTCCAACAGCCGGACATGAGAGCGGACCGGACTTATGCATTGAGCCGTTTCACCATTTAATCCGTTTTGGGCCGTTAATTATCCGCTATTGGGTCGGGAACCGCTATTGAGCCGGGAACCGGACCGGTTATATAAGAACCGGACGGGTCTGAAAAATGACTAAAAATTCAAGAAAAAAATTATAAAAAATTACATAATTATTTTAAAAAGGCCCAAAATAAAATAAACACCCATTATACCCCACCCCATCCATTTAGTTCAGCGTTTTGCTCATGCCTTAGATGAAAAGTTGAGATCACTATGCCTTCTTTAGATACAGCACTCCTCCACTAGCGATTTCATCTGTTGTTTGCACGCCGGCGACGGTGGTTCCCGATACTTCACTTCTCCTTGTCTTGAATGTTGTTTTTATGGGAGTTTTCTACCTCTCATCCTCAACGTTCAATCCCTCCCAAAATCAATCACAGAGACAATTAAAAAAAAAAAAAGCAAAATCTCAAAGTTAAATGTGATCAAACATTGATTATCAAATATAATGAGAGGTAACTAATTCCCTAATTTTATTGTTAAGTTGTTATAGTTAGTGTTATGTACTTAAGTTGACTGTTGACTTATTATATACCTTTAATGGTATTTTGCATTTTGTGATCTTGTTAACTTTTTAACTAATTATATTAATTGTATTTGTATAAATAATTTTTTAATTTAATTATTACGTCACCGGCCGAACCGAACGGCCCGACTGTTTTAACCGTTTGAACCATGACCCGCTCGCCTTTCCGGCTCGACATCCGGTCCGGCTTTTAAAACATTGCACCTAACGCATATAACCTGACTTTCTAAATACTTTTGCACAAATGTAAAACACAAACACAGCATATGATCAGTACATTTCAAGCTGAGCCGATTTTGATAATCAGCCTTCATACAGAAATTACCCAATCCCACGTTCTATAACGCCCTATGATTTGCCTTAGTCATTATCCATGAGTTTTGGATATATAAATGCAACACTAAGTTTGACAACTAATATGCACAGTTCTATTATCCCAGTTCATTCTTGACAAAAAACAGAATTTCCTTCCCAATATAATCATCATAGCTTGCGTAGAAACAATTCAGTTTATACTTTTATTCGATTGGGTTAGGGGAAAAGAACCATACGCCAGAGAAGATAGCATAAGAAGATTCTAATATACATCCTACTCATCAAACCAGATTGGATGATGATGGACAAACATTTTACTGTCCGTTTCCTTCAATATTCATCAGTCAATACCAATTATAGCCCAGACCAAAAGAACAGCATGCATTGATAAATTCTAGTGAAAGTAACCAAGAACTTGACCACCTACGTTCCGCTCCATGGCCTCCTCATGATCTAAAACGCCCTCAGGGGTTGTAATCACAACATAACCCCACTGCACAGAAAGAAGGGCAGCATCATTATGATCCTTTTGCTTTTCTTTCAGTTAACAAGGAAAAATAAAGAGCATCTCAGACTCAAGAGTAAAACGTTACATAAAGTGGGATGCTTCTACTAACCTGATGTGTTGGAAGAGTTTTCAATCTGTATTTTTCAATGTCCACTGCCTTTAAATCTTGCCGGTATGTAAGGGCTCTGCAATCATTAATCCTGCCTTGAAGTTGAACTGTTATCCTCCCCACTCTATGAGGATCAAAGACTTCATAGTCCTTGATATAGCCTATCACGAATTACTTCAAATATTTTAGATTGAGAATCACGAGGTGAATAGAAGACGCTATAATTTTAACAATTCTAACTTAGAAACTCAATTGTCTATGATAATCTCAAAAGAAAAAAACAGTTCAACCTGCCGGGCAACAGATTTTGCTCCCAAGACTCCACTCCTCTAGCCATGAACCCCCCCCCCCCCCCCAAAAAAAGAAAAAGAACTTTGAAACCAAACAAAAGCAGGAATGGCACAGGTTGATGGAGAAAATTCTGAACACGCAGAAGTTTGAAAAGGTTTTACAAAGCGACTAAAGTCAGAATTACAGGACGAAAAACGAACTTCTTGATAGCTAATTACAAATGACCCAATATTTTATCATTAAATCAGATAAGAAATCATAGTCATAAGAGCAGCTCAAATTAATCGCCATTAAGCATTTACAGAGGGAATCAACATTGTGCTTCAGATGTACAAAGAAATGAACAGGAAACAAGATTTCTATTCCTCTACTAACTAATTTCAGGGTAACTTAAAATAGATTCACACTAAAGGATTTCAATTTTTTTTTTTTCCTTTTTGATAAAAAATGATTGAACTAATCAGGAAATCTAATTCCTTAAATCGATATATCATTGAAACCTTACCTCGGCCTTTCATGATCCTGAGAAAGGAGGATATGACAGTGGAGATGGGCTTCAATTCCACAGTAGCTTTCCCCCTTTTCTCTGCATTCACCATAGTTCTCAATGCGTCATTCAGAATTCTCCTCCCCATCCCTCTCGTATTCCGCCTAGCCAAGAATACACAGTCCTAAGTCCAGAAACTGAAAGGGTCTGTTTGGTTCAACTGAGGTAAGGGGATGGAAGGGGAGGGGAGGTTCATTAAAGTTAGGGGAGGGGAGGGGGGATGTGGATGGGTTATGACCTCTGTTTGGTCGGAGGGAAGGGGATGGGAGGTATGATTTCTTGTTTGGTTCATAAAGGAAGGGGAGGGGGCAAATTATAAGTTGACAATTAGTCCCTTGCTCTTATATTTATTATAAAATAAATATTTCTTTAACAAAATTAATGAATGCTTTACCTTTAACGATTATGCCCTTTTTGTCATAAATATAATCCACGGAAAGAAGCAGAAGAACAATCACGGTTTAAGTTAGGACAAAGATACAAGGAAAGGTTACTGAAGCTATATATTCATATTTATAATTTGACAGCTAAACAACAATGAAGCATTTCCCCTTACTGTTAGAATTACAGCTACTACTCTAAACTTAAAAGGTATTGTAACAAGGAAGAAAAATACATCAGAGGAACTAGAAATTTCCACGTAAGGAAAACTACTAGAATCAAAACAAGGCATTCGAATTACAATAAAAAGGAAGATATCAACAAAGCTGCCCAATTCTCTGTATACATAATAAAGTTGTTGGAAAATAAGAAAACACATCCATGTATCACAAAGTTCAGCCAGACATGAGAAGCGATTAGATGAAGATTATCAGGCCTTCCAACAAAACAGTCCAGCACGATGAAAACAGTCCAGAATATGCCCAACCATCAGAAAAACATAGCAAGGGATGATAGTTCATTCAAGAGCAGCAAAAAGAATCAGAATTTGCCAACAAAGCAAGATACATTCCAGTTTCAAAATATAAAGCGAAAAAAAAAAAGAAGAAGAAGAAGCTCACCTGAAAGCGACGACGCGGTGGACGAATGGTGGACGGCGGAAGAACGGTGGAGAGCGCGACAAGGATGGACCAGAGCGAAGAAAAGCGCAGGAACGAGGAGGGAGCAGGGCGAGGGTTTTGAGTTGGAATGAGGAAGCACGATGGTAAAAGAGGGTTTTGAGTAGGGCTGGTTAGAGCTGGTAATATGGGCGGGCCCGTCGGGTTCGGGTCAGGCCCAAAAAAACCGGTAAAAAAACGGGCAGGGCTCAACAAAACCCGTTTTGAATATGGGCTTGATTTTTAGGCCCGGACCATATTGTTCGGGTTTCGGGCGGGCCCAAAAAAACCCATTTTAAGCCCCTTTTTTATCATTTTTTTTCCTTTCTTCGAATGAGGCCCCCAAGGACCGAGGTTTTATAATATAATTATAATACAAATATACAACACATGATTATAAATTCAAATTCAAGGTTTTAACACATTACAAATAACAAAAGTGATAGTAAAACATAGAACATATTGTTCAACTTCAAATATTCCAAAATACAGCAAATCCCTGAACATCAATGATCAACAATCAATTAATGTTAATAAGATTTGAACTTGAAGAATTGTCTGAAGCGACAAGAGTATCTTGAGCATGAACATTCTCACATTGCTCTGGTACATCTGGCATTATTGGAACAAAATAGAGGCACGTTAATAGTCATAAGTACAATATATGATAAAATAGAATGTGATAAATGAATAAATATAAATAGTCTACCATCGATATCCTCCTCTGTAGGGAAACCAAGCATCCAATTACGAGTACAAATAAGGGATTGAACATTATCGGGAAGAAGAGAACTCCTATATTTTGTGAGAACTCGTGCACCAATACTAAATGCCGATTCACTGGCCAGTGAGTGAAAGATCAACGGCGTGCTCGTGAGAGTGAGATGAATGACAGTTAGTGAGGAAGTCAAGAAGGGAAATGTATTAGAATATTAGGGTTTAATTTGATTTTGTTATAAAATAAAAAAAAGAAAGAAAAAAGGAAAATGGGTTCGGGTTAGCCCACGGGTTTAACGGGTTAGCCCGTCACGGGCTCGGGCTTGACGGGTTCGGGCCCAAAATACCCATTTTAATATGGGCCCTATTTTTTCAAACCCATAACCATATTTTTTTACGGGTTTCGGGTTGGCCCACGGGTTTAAGCCCATATTACCGGCTCTAGAGCTGGTAGCCTTCCCTTTTACGCCTGTCTTTAAAGGGTCGGCTTTGATTTTAAAGGCTTTAAGAAGAAATCGAGTTTTATGGGCTGACCCTATAGAGTTGAGGGTTTCAAAGGGCCGGTCCTTTAAGTCTGTCATATATATTTTTTTAAAAAAAAAATTAACAACTACAAAATAAAACAATTGATTAAAGGTAAAAAACCATAATACCTAATTCCTAATATTTATCATTATTGTTTGATAATTTCTTAGTGAGTGATTTATTTATAAATATGGACAATATTTATTAAAATAATTAATTAAAAATAAACATATATTTTGTGACTTATATAAAAGTATGAAAAATATTTATCATTACTTGATAATTTCTTAGTGTTTATTAGTTATTGGTGTTTGTATTGTAAATTAAAATTGATATTTATGTTGACGATAAGGATTTTTTGTTTTTATTTTTTCTATAGAAAAAGATTAAAAAATAGTGTATAAGCGTTAATCGGGCTGGGCCGGGCTTTGAAAAATAGGGATATTTATACTACCTGAACTTTTCGGGCCGATCCTTTTAAGGCCCTGGCCCTTGAAGGGCCAGCCCTGTAGGGATGAGCCGGCCCTGATACACAGCTCTAGTTTTGAGTGAGTTACGAGGATAAGATTGGAATACTGAAAATATGATATGGGTAGTTTGATCAAGAGTGGATAGAAATTTTCTCAAAACTCCAAAAAACCCCAATTTTGGAGGGGAGAAGAGGAAGAGCAAGGGGACACTAAAAAATTCTCCCCTCGCCTCCCCTCCCCTCCCCTCCTCTCCTACAGTAAAATTCGTTCTTTTTCCCAACCGAATTCAGCCTTGCAGTGTGTCCATATATTAATTCCAGTGGGTAGGTGTTACTTTTCCACTAGAGATTTGGTAGTGAAAAATCTAATCTTAGCTTTTAAAACTGCCACGAAGATTTAAAGAGGTGTGTAAAGAGACAAGGCTGACTAGCGAGGTAGGTGAGTAGGTGACAAGGATGAGTTTTAGTTTTATATATCTATATATATATAAATTTCTTGGAGCTTTGTGGGCAGTCACATAGGATGACTCAAAGCTGACTCAACATGAGTTGTGCATGATAAGGATCACATTATAAATGATTAAAAAGTCTAGGGACTGAGTCGTGAGCGAATCAAAAGTTTAAGAACTGAGCTGTACTGAGTCAAATTACAATGACTAAGTTAGAAGTGAGTCAATATTTCAAGGACCTAGAGATTAATTTTCCCTTTATCTTATAACACTCCCCTCCCCTCCCCTCCAAAACCCCCCAACCAAAAGACCTAAAGAGTTGATGCTAATTTGAAGATCAAGTCCAATAAAACAAGGGTTTTGTTGTAGGGGTATTTTCGGTATTTGAACTTGCTTAAAATATTGGGCCATCGGGCTTTTCTTAGCTGAAGCTCAGGCCTATTACTTTTTTGGGCTATTAATTGCATATCTTTTGCGGGAAAAACATTAAAACCGAACAAGCATGACCCAATAACATCTCTAACACAATTTAAACACTAATTAGCTTTGGTTTAGGTGAAGAATCGAAGAGCAGCATCAGTGAACAGTAACATAAACAAAGAAATTAACTTCATGCACGCTCAAATTTCTTTAGGGAAACTTAAAATCAAACCTAAGCTTTGATGAAATTAGATAACAACTCATAAAAACCAAAACCCCATCAATCGGAGAAATTAAGAGTGGAGAAGTGCGTAGGAGGCTCACAGACGCTAGAATCAGGTCTTGAATGTAAGATCCTCCCTCTCCTTTAATGAGACCGGCGACCTTATGCTCCGGAGGTTCCTTCCTTCTTTCTCGCTTTGTCTCGTCTTTGCCAGGGAAGAACAAGAAAATGGGATGGTGATGGATGATAATGTAGGGGATCGGGGAAAGAGAAGGGATATAAGTGGGGTGAGACTCTATTTTGCCCCAATCCTTTCAATTTTTTTCCCGATTTTTCAGTTTAGTCCCTGTTTTGAAAATAATTCCTATTATCTAATTAAAGATTTCCTTTCACCATAATTTTCTTTAAGCCTGCAAAATAATTTCCCTTAAGTTCTTAGATTAAATTTACTACACTGAAAGTATGAAAAGTGTAGTATTATCGCTTTGAACTAACATAGATGTCACATCATTATCCACATTGGGACAAATATGAACTAATTATGCCCTAAAAGATTTATTTGATGAGTGAGAAGTTTTTTCTAAGCTTTCTGGTTCATCCAAAAAATTTTCGGTGGCAAAATCGCTCTTTAAAACAACTTCCGGACAAAAAATGGTATTACGACGCAACGTCCGTTAGCGCACACTTCTGTTGAACAACATAGCAACAATGTTTACAGGACAAGATCGTCATTTAACCAATATTTTTGGGACAAAATTGGTATTGATCTTTTTTTTGTAAAAAAAAAACTCCCGCTTGCTAGAGAATCAGAATTCCGACCACCAAGATATGCGTTAGTGAATATAGACATTGTGCTCCAAGTTTCAACTGAAAAAGAAAGTGGAGAAAATAAACTGGAAAAAAAGGGAAGGAAGACACAGAAGCAAAAAAGAAGCGTGGGGGTGTTAACGACTAAGAAGGCGTTTCTTTTGGACTAGACGAATGGATTTACTTCCTACAGCGACTAGGCCGATCTCGAAGAAGCAAGGATTTAGGTCGTTGAAGCTGGTGAATGTGGACTTGGATCAGGTTCTTGCTGAGCACCCTGTTGGCTTCGATTATGGCGTACTTCACAATTGACTACACTACTATGTTCGATGCAATTCCAAGCCTCGAATGAGAGCTGCTCTCCCCATTGTTAGATGATGATGACAAACATTTTACTGCCCGTTTCATTCAATATTCATTAGTCAATACCTTATATGCCCATACCAAAATAACACCTCGCAATGATTAATTATAGTGAAAGTAACCAAGAACTTGACCACCTTTATTCCACTCCATGGCCTCCTCATGATCCAAAACGCCGTCACAGGTAGTAATCACAACACAACCCCACTGCATAGAAAGAAGGGAAGCATCATTATAAGCCTTTTGCTTTTCTTTCAATTAACAAGGAAAAATAAAGAGCATCTCAATCTAAACTACATTCTTCATATTTGAAGGCTCCATCAAATTATAAACAACGACTCAGAACACAAAAATTACATAAAATGGGATGCATCTACTAACCTAATGTGTTGGAAGAGTTTTCAATCTGTATTTTTCAATGTCTATTGCCTTTAAATCTTGCCTATATGTAAGGGCTCTACAATCATTAATCCTGCCTTGAAATTGAACTGTTATCCTCCCTACTCTATGAGGATCAAATTCTTCAAAGTCCTTTATATAGCCTATCAAAGATTACCTCAAATATTTTGGATTGAGAATCACAAGGTGAATAGATGACACTATAACAATCTCCAAAAAAATAAAAAGTTCAAGATGCAGCAACAGATTATCAGTTCAACTATCTCCAAGACCAAACTTCTATACCCATGGAAACCCCCCACCACAACTGAAATTTAAAACCAAAGCTAGAAAGATGCCAGTCCGTAAAAATTTTAAACACACAGAAGTTGAAAGGTTTCACAAAACAACTATCATTACAAGTGATTAAACCCAATCTAAATAATTGTCATTAAGTCAAAATTACAGGACGAAAAAGGTTCTCAATAGCTAATTACAAACGACCCAATATTTTACCGTTAAATCATAGAATAAAAGCATAGACAGTAAGAGTAACTCAAGCTCATCGCCATTGAGCATTTACAGAGGGATTCAAAGTTGAGCTTCAAATGTACAAAGAAATGAAGAAGAAACAAGATTTTTGTTCCTCTACTAGCTAATTTTAGTGTAAATTACCATAAATTCACATCAAAAGATTTCTTTTCTTTTTGGATAAAAAATGATTGAACTAATCAGAAAATCCAATTCCTTGAATCAAACCCTTAGTATAAATAATTGAAACCCTACCTCAGCCTTTCATGATCCTGAGAAAGGAGGATATGACAGTGGAGAGATGGGCTTCAATTCCACAGTAGTTATCCCCCTCCTCTCTGCATTCACCATAGTTCTCAATACGTCATTTAGAATTCTCCTACCCATCCCTAAATCTTCTATCTCGTATTCCGCCTAGCCAAGAATGCACAGTCCCAAGTCCAGAAAGAGTTGACGGTGATTCGAAGATCGAGTCGCCAGTAAAACAAGGGTTTTGTTGTAGGGGTATTTTCGGTATTTGAACCTGCTTAAAATATTAGGCCATCGGGCTTTTCTTAATTAAAGTCCAGGCCCATTACTTTTTTGGGCTATTGATTGAATTTGCTTTACGGGAATACGAACTCTTTTTTTTGGGTTAAATAACAATTATGTCTCATAAGTATAAGGGCTCGTTTGGTTCAATGGAATTAATTTTGATGTAAATGGAAATGGACATAGATATTGACATGGAAATGGGGATTAAAAGTATGTTTGGTATGTCATGGAAATGACACCTAGTTTTTATGTCAAAGGACCAAAATGTCCTCCTAAATTAAAAAAAATAAAAAAAAATCTTGATTCAAACTACATCTTCCTCCCGTAAGGCTCCCTTTGCTCTTGTTCCTTACCCCCTTCCCCTGTAAACCTCTCCGGCAGCTACCACACAACCTTTAGCCACCCACCATACCTTCAATAACCCACTCATAAACCACCCATAAAACCCCCCAACGACACTTTCATGAACCCAATATCGACAAACATCATCACATGTTTCAGAAAAGATCTCAAATCAATAGCATCAAAATTGAAAAATCAAACAAAGCTACTAATGAAATTGGGTTCTTTTGAAAGGAAGCAATCAGAGGGAAAGCAAGGGAAGGTGGGGGGATGATGGTCGGGGAATTTGTTGGGGGAAAGTTTTGGACTATGAAGACGAGTGGTGGGGTGGTTAAGAGAGATTGGAGAGTGAGAGCGGTTTTGCATTTGTGGTTGAGAGTGAAGGATCTGTGAAGGAGGTGCGTGGATCTTATATGTGATTGTGCCAATCTACCAGGTGAAATCAGTGAACTCAAGTTGTTATCTGTTCCAACCATCACTTATTTGCGAAGATCTGTGAAGATCACTTGTCACAGGTGGCTTGAAATTGCCGTTATCGTCATTGTAGCTGTCGCCGCAGCTGCCAGTCATTGGAGGTGGTCTTCACAGGTGCTGTCTTTGAGGGTGGATGGAGGTTAGTCTAAAGGAGATGAAGAATAAAGGGTAAAACTAGAATTCCAAGGAATTTTTCTTAATTCCATGGGTTGTATCATGGAAGCCAAATCCATCACTTTTGATGGAATTGACCTCCACATGGATTCAATTTCCATGACCTATTCTTTGTACCAGACAAACTTACACATGAAAATCAATTCCATTTCCATATCCATCTAATCCGATTCCACTTTACCAAACATGCCCTAAGGGTAGTTTTGCTCCAAATCTTAATGGGAGGAAAACTATTGATGTGGGCCATCATATTGGGCTTGATATGACCCAACACCAGGTAGATCATTCGCATATAACATCCCCAACTATCTTAAGGCCAAGAATACAATCCACAACAAAAGCCTATACCACGTTCAATAGCTCAATTTCACAGGAATAGGCTGGAGACCTCTCTAAGGCCATTGTCCCTTATGGAGTCCTTTCTCCAATGTCAGAGGTAACTATGGGCTTACATGGCATTAATCTTAAGAGTCTAGGGGCCGATGATTTAAAGCTGAATAAGCCGAAGAGGAAAAAATGCCTAACCTTTGAGGAACTCGAGCCAATTAAAGAGAGGGGGAGTTTGAAGACATCTTGTGGTCATCCACGTAGGAGATCAATCCGTACATTGAAAAGACAAATTCGTAGCAATCCTCCCAGCACATGCATTGTAATTGAACCAACAATTCAGGATGATTGTGAGATTGATTTTCCTAGGAATGGTTTGTCTTCAATTGAGGTAACTCTAACTCTGTTTCTTGTTCTTCATTACAAAATGCCGATGGTTGGATAGGACCAACCACTGGTTCACAATGAATATTTTATCTTGGAATTGTCAAGGTCTTGGGGATCCCTTGACAATTCAAAATATCAAAGAAAAATGTTTTAATAATAAACCCCAAATTGTTTTTCTCGTGGAAACAAAGCAAAAGAAACGCTTTATATCTAAGGTGAGGAAAAAATGTAATTTTATTAACGAATGGCTGGTTGAGCCAATTGGCATAGGTGGAGGTCTAGCTTTGTGGTGGACAAATGAGGTGATAGTGAATATTTTGTTTTCATCTACTAACATTATCCATACTATTGTTTTCTCTTTAGTTTTAGATGCTCCAACCTATATCACATTTATATACTGCCCTCTAAATGAAAAAGAAAGGTTTGAATGTTAGGAAGAAGTAAAGCAAATTGCCAAAACAGTGGAGCAATCTTGGCTATGCCCGGGGGACTTTAATGATATCGCCTTTATTACAGAGAAATTAGGTGGTAACCCGAGAGCAATAAGAAATATTATCAACTTCCAAAATTTCATCTCTAGCTATGAACTCGTTGATATGGGCTTTAATGGATACCGTTACACATGGTGCAACAATAGAGAGGGGCAGGCAACTATAAGAGAGAGAATCGACAGAGCCTTGGGCAGCATATGCTTAAGGGAAAATTTCCCTAATCTTGAAGTTTTTCACATAGATCCCATGGGCTTTGATCATCATTTGCTTCTAATTAATTGTTGTCACAAAAACATCAGGTGTTCACGTAGTTTTAAGTTTGAAGCCAACTAGGCATCGCATAAAAATTTTCTCTAAGTTGTTAAGCACAGTTGGCAAGAACATGAGGTAAGTGATAATTCATTTCTTTTTAATTTTCTGACCCATCTGTTGAACTGTCAGAAGGAACTTTCTAGGTGGAGCCTCAAAGAATTTCCTAACAGTCTGAAGCTTATTGTAAAACTCAAAGGCGAATTGACTGAGTGTTTACAAAGTATAATCATTGAGGATACAAAACGGAGAATAGAAAAGATAAGAGTTGAACTCGAAACTGCCTTTGATCGTGAGGAGGAGTACTGGTGGCAGAGGTCCCATGTCCAATGGCTTCAAGTAGGGGATCGTAACTCTAAATTTTTCCATCTCTCTACCATCAAGTGCAGGAGGAAGGTCAATAATATTCTTTGAATTAAAGATAATGATAATTGGTGGCTAACGGAACAGGATGACATTGCAAATAATATATCAATGTTCTACCAAAATCTCTTTTGCACGGTTGGAGACAAAAAGTAGATGACACCTTAAAGCATATTGACATTCGGGTTGATGGCCAAATGAACCAGCAATTGATGGCACCACTCAAAAGGGAGGAGATTCGTTTGGCAGTAATTAGTATGGGAGGTAACAAAGCACCTGGCCCAGATGGCTTCTCAGGTAAATTCTACCAATCTACATGGTCTGAAATAGGTAATCAGGTTTGCGATATGGGTCTTGAATTTTTTTAGGGAAAATCCCATCTTTCTGTTATTAATGAGACTAATATTGTCCTGATTCCTAAAATTGAAAAACCTGAGCATGTTTCTCACTTTAGGCCCATAGGTCTTTGCAATTTCGCTTACAAGATTATTTCAAAAATCCTTGCTCTCTATATGAGACCTCTCTTAGATGCATGCATCTCCCATAATCAAAGTGCATTTGTTCCGGTTCGTCTCATTCATGATAATATCATCATTGCACATGAGGTGTACCATTATCTGCATAAAAAAAGACAAGATCTATATATGAATTTGCCCTTAAAATGGACATGAGTAAAGCTTATGATAGAGTGGAATGAGATTTTTTGAAACTGGTATTATTAAAACTAGGATTCTATGATGAATGGGTGAATCTTATTATGAGGTGTATGGATTCTGTGCATTTTAATTTATGTGTTTCAGGAGACAAAATTGGATCTATCACACCACCCACTCTCCCCTTACTTATTCATAATCGTGTATGAAGTTCTCTCTACTATGATTCACAAGAATATCTAAAGCAAGGACATCAAAGGAATCAAGTTGAGTCTTAGTTGCCCGGAGCTCTTCCATAGCTTTTTTGCCGATGATGCACTCTTTTTCATGAATGCAAGCAAAATAAATTGTAAACATTTGGCTAAAGTGCTCAAAGTATACTGTGAAGCCTCTAGTCAAGCTGCAAACCTAGACAAGTCAACTATTGTTTTCTCTGTCAACACGCTACCAAAGGTAAAAGATATGGTCGATTAGACTCTTGGGATTCAAGCTTTAGAAGATCAGGGGAAGTATCTTGGCTCCCTAGTATATGGGGTAAATCCAAACATCAAACTCTAGCCTACATCAGAGAACGAATGAAATCTAAAGTTCAAGGATGGCAACAATCCGCTCTCTCTTATGCTGGAAGGGAATTGATGATAAAATATGTGGCAAATGCCATTCCTATTTATCCCATGAATTGTTTTAAATTTCCCATCAAGACTTGTAAAGTGCTTAATAGTCTTGTCTCTAATTTCTGGTGGGATGGAAATATTGATTGAGGTGGTGTTCATTGGAAGGCTTGGGATTACCTCACAGACCCAAAGGATATAGGAGGTATGAGATTTCGTGATTTTGACATTATGAATGAAGCATTATTGGCCAAAACTTCCTAGCATATTATTAACAATCCCTATGACCTGTGGGTAAGAGTGCTAAAGAGCATTTATTTCCCAAGGGGTGACTTCCTTGATGCTAAAAAATGATACAAAGCCTCTTGGTGCTGGGCAAGTATTATTGATGGAAGAAATTTCTTAAAGAAAAACTTAATTTGGGATTTGGGTAATGGTTCTTCAATTTGGATTTGGGAAGATAACTGGGTGCCCAATGTCCCTTTTCCACCGAAACCAATTAATAGTGGTAACATACTTGTTGAATTTGGTCGTGTTTTGGACTTAATCATTGGAGTGTCCAGCTCCCATTGTGTGCAACTTCGTCATCTACTATTCTCTCCTCTCGTGACTAGTCTTCTACTTGGCATATTAAAACTATTCCCAGAGTACAGCACTTCATATGGAGAATCTTGTCAAAATCTGTAGCCACAAAGGAAGCGTTATTCCGTTGAAAACGTGCCCCCAATCAATCTTGCCTAATTTGTGAACATTCAGTTGAAACCATTGAACACTTATTTTTTACATGTCCATGGACAATATGTGTATGGTTTGGATCTCCCCTGGGGTTTAGATTTGATAATTTAACCATGACTAATTTCAATTATTGGTGGCTAAATCTGCTGAATGGCCCGGTCAAGGTACTTGACAAGGAAGTCTCACTGATTTGTTACTATTGTAGCATATCTAGAAAAATAGGAATGATTGCTCCTTTAACTCTATGCGATCAGACCCATTTCCTGTCATTAACTCAGCCATTCGAATGAATAATGAATTCTGGAACGTTCAAGCCACAATTGTGAATTGTCCAGTTAACACGAATAGCAAGGAGTATCATGACACATGGCGTTGCCCACCTTCTGGCTATATGAAAATCAATTCGGATGGGTGTTTTAAAAGTCCTCATGAAGTGGCAGGTATTAGACTTATATGCAGAAATGAGCAAGGCCAATTCTAGTGGGCTGTTGTCGACAAGGTGAAATCAATCTCAGCTTTATGACTGAAGCTCTTGCATTGAAGCGAGCTTTGCTTATTGCTAGTGATCTGGGATATGATAAAGCTATTTTCGAGACTGATTGTCTTTTATTGAAGCAATGCTTGGATAAGAAAGACCTCAATTTTCGGGGTTGGTTGAAGCCCTGCTGCCACTATAAGCTAATTTGTAGCTTTTTTATGTTTTGTTGCTTTGGTTTCTTTTATCTTGGTACTCCTGAACTTATTCCGATTTTATATCATTAGATGAAGTATTTTCAGTCTAAAAAAAGAAAAGAATAGAGATGGGAAAACAGGCTTGCCCTTCATAGTTTTGGGCTTAAACGAACCGGCCTCTTCCCTTTTAGGCCCGCCTTTAAAACACCAATATTTTCAAAACCTGGCCAAATTGGCCTAAAAAATTTAATAAAAAATCTTTAAAAGGAATTAAATTAGAAAAACAATTTTTTTGATTTAAAACAAAGATATTTTCAAAGACTTAATTTTTTATAATTCTTCTCTAAATTGAATAAATGGTTGTTCAAAATATATGTATTGGCTAATGTTTTTTTATGATAAATCTAATACATTCAAATATTCTCAGACACAATTGAAAATTTATTTATCTTTTTATCTTACATTAATAAAAAATAATTCTGTTAACATTTTCAAGAAGAAATTTCTTTCCAAATCTATTAAGAATCAAATGAAAGATTCTTAAAAATTAAGTAAACTTTTTTATTTTCTAAAAAAAATCATGAGAAGACTTAACCAAATAAACAACATATTTTGTAAACAGTTTGAAATGTACAAGAAGTTTTCAAATAAAGAATACTTATATTATTATGTACTTGAAAAGTGCAAATAACAACTTCTAATACTCTTTTAGGACCGACCACTTTTTAAGGCTGTGTTTCATAAAATAGGCCATCCACTTAAACGTGTTTAAACAGACTGTTTCAAGGTATTGACCCCCTTTTTCAGCTCTAAGTTGGAACAAGTATGTGGGATCAAGCATATGTAAGCTGATATTAAACTCCTCCCTCTCATACTTACTTCATCCACTATCAATTGCATTGAAGAAACATCTTCTATCGCTGATTCAAACAGACACCAACACTAAATTAATACTCCCTCCATTCCTATTTATAATATAAGATTACTATACATACCATATTTCCTTTTATATGATATGATTATGTGATATTTGAAATTTTTTTGTTAAACTCCCCATTTTACCCCAATTAATTTCAGAATTTACCTATAGCACTATAGCGTTTAATGCGCTTTCCACTACAGATATTTTTCTCTTCTTCATAAATAAAGCTATTTTTTAAAAAATAAAACTCATTTTTATATAATTATTGTACTTAACTAATTTTTCAAACAGTGTAATTCGGTTAATTCTATATTATTATGTAAGAAGAGAGCAGTACTATAACTTTAGGCCGCTTTTGAAAGAGGCATGCTATTGAGAGGAAGACGGGGCGGTAGTAACTAGTAAGGGGTGGTTGAATTGTGTATTAAAAGCTACAAACATAGGCCCCCCTTTGAGAACTAACTATGTACGAACACTCTCACATTCTTTATTTTACAGTTGAAGTTTGGTACTACTTATTAAATAGTATAATGTATGTGGTTCTCAAATATATATCATTCATTTTGACCAAAATATCTATTCTAATTTAAATTTGATTTTTTTTGAAAATTTTATTTATATTAATTAACTTATAGAGTTTAAGTTAAATAGAATGTATGAAATAAAAATGATCAAATAGCCAAACATATTAATTCATTACAAAATAGTTTGATGAAATATTTTAAATGTAAAATAATTTTATATTTCAAACAAAGAAATAATAAGAATGTAATGTAAATGAAAACTGTAGCTTTCAACATTCCTTTCACACAATCGAAATGTTTCATTGACAAGGGTCCATGCATTTATTTTAATATCATATGCACATATTCATTCTAAATATGTTTTCCATAATTTCAACAAATTGATACTCTCAAGGGTCGAAATATGCTAAGCCAGGCCTCACCCTTAACAAATTTGACATGTTTTGTGGTGGATTAGCCTAAGCTTGACCTATAGCCTCTAATGGACTTTTTTTTTGGACTTGGTCTATCTTAAAGCCTATTTAGAGGTGTGATTTATTAAAAGTTTAAAACAGGCTACCAAACAAGCCAAAACATACCTAAACATAAACAGGCCTTGGTGTCAAATCAATCCAAAAGTGCATTTTTCTTTCGCATCAGCATATATTTTGATATAAATATACATATGCAATAAGATATTATAAAAGTTTTAAAACTAATAATAAATAACCATGCCAGTCTATTAAGCCAAATAGACTATTAAATAAAATATGTTTTTAAAAGGCAAGAGCTTGGACATTTTTAATTAGACCTAGCTTTGATAGATTAAAATAGACCAAGCCTAAGACTCCTAATACACCGACAAGTTTGTTTCCACCCCTACTCTCATTTACGATGTTTTTCTTGTAATTTTTTTATTTTGAATGTAGTTATATATTGTTAATGGGTTAAAGGTCATATTTGCCCCTGAAGTGTGCAAGGTATATCATATCTGTCCCTGAAGTATTTTTAGGTCCACACTTTAACGGTCAACGTGGGTTTTTTAACGGTTAAAGAGCGAAATTGATCCATTTTCATACTTTGAGGGCACATTTGGATCCAAAAATACTTCAGAAGCAGATATGATACATCTTACACACTTCAGGGGCAAATATGACCTTTAACCCTATTGTTAATTACACTTTTGGATTTCTTAACTCATCGTATAAGTCCTCTGGGTTAGGTTTATTCTTTTTAATGAATTTTCTTTTTTATATTAAAAAAAAGAAAAATGTTGGTTTCAAATAGCATGATTTATATGTGTGAAAAAAGCATTAATCATCTTAACTTTTGTGCATTGCACTATGCTACTTTTAATTTACTCTCGCATTTTTAAAATGCTCTTAACTTGTGTATATATAAGAAAAGATCGTCAGTCGTAACTTCTAAATTTTGTATACAGATGACAAAATGTAATTAAATAATATAAATTATAGCAGAATCTATAAATATTTAAATGAAAAAATTAAAGTAGATGGTTATATGTTATTGTAAATTTAGGTCAAATTTTTAGGGTCAATTTTAACAAACCCATATAGGACGAAATCTATTTCAATTAACCTCTACAAATTTCTTAAATTTCATTGGGAAAAAGATAAATAAAGACTCTCCAATTATCAAAAGAACAATTTAATACACCGAATTTTAAAAAGGACGGATCAATACAATTGACTGAAATGTCAAATGCAAAATTAAAAGGGAAAGTTTAAAAAACCTTCAAAGATCTCCCTCTTCGTTAGTAGAATGGTATAAGGGAATACCAAATTCTTATAAAGGATGACCAATTTCGGCTAAAGAATTACCAACATACCCTAACCACATTTGTATTCTTTTATACCATTTTGGTAACGAAGAATTTGGTATTCCTTATACCATTCTGGTAACGAAGAGCAAGATTTTTGAGGGTTTTTTGGACTTTTCCCTTTAATTTTGCATTAGACACTTCAATCAATTGTACTGATCCATCTTTTCTGAAATTCGGCGTATCAAATTTTCCTTATGATAATTGAAGAATTTTTATTTTTTTTTGTCAATTTCATTTCACCCCATAAACAAAATGAAATTGAGTTTTGTAAATGAGAAGACAATAATACCCATACTTTTTTTTTTTTTTAAAAAAAGGAAAGATTCAACCATCATTGGAGGTCTGGCAATTGATTATTGCTGTCCATAGAAAAATAATCATTTGTTCGTGATGAGTTAGACACTTGTAAGTGAACAAGTGTATAATTTGCAAGTGTGGAAATTTTCATAAGCAAATATACTCCTTACCTAAGGAATTAAATGTATGTTTTATTGTTTTCTCCATAATAATATTAATATTATCATAATAAATATTATTAAATATACTCTATCTGATTATTTTCATTCAACAAAAGTATAATAGTAGAAAATGAATTAATATTTCATTAAACATTAAAAAATCATAAAAAAAAATCCTAAACGAAAAAGTTCATACTTTTTTTTTTTGGTTTCAGTCTTGCTTATTTCGTTTTAGTCAATTTATAAATTATTTTCAATATTATCATAAAAACCTGTAATCTAATCAATTCAGCCTTAAAAGATATTAGTTATCTAATTATACTCCTATTTAATTATACAAGAGGAATTACATCGAGATCCCAAATTAAAGAAAAAGATTAAATTACTCAAAAACTCAATAACAATGGAAAAGCATGCAATAAAGGTAAGTGCCTATATAAGAAATGACATCATATCTATCCTCCTCACTTCTCAATGGGATGGGATTTATTGGTAATTAAATCCACTCATTGAGAACTCATTATAGCTGCCCTTCAATATTCCACCATAAAAATTAACAAGTCTAGGTAAAAGTAAATATCATATAGAAAATTAAAAGATATGAGAGAAAAAATATCTTTTCTGAGTGCTGAGAATCATATATGGTTGGAGAAAGCATATAGGGTAGACACAGGTGCCATCGATGAAGGAAGGCAAAACAAAAGCAAGTATGACGTGGTTGATGCCTCCAACGCTGAACCCGTACAACCCTTCATGTCATCAAAATGGAAAGAAGAACAAGGCGAACACATCTTCCATCTTTCTTCTTTCTTCTGCAGAGTTACTCTACTATGAAATTTATTGCCAATCAGGTTTTTAGTTAGGAAGAATTACTATCCTCCCATTTACGCCTTCAACCTTGAAAAGCATAAATATTCAACAATCATACTATACTATTAGAGGATTTGTTTTTGGGGGAACCACACACAGCTACCAAGGAAAAGAAAAAATAACGATAAACTCCTTTAAAATATCAATAAATTGCATTTAAGTCTTTAAGAACTTGAGTGAAATTAAATCGAAATACATATGGTACTTGTTAAAGTTGTTGATTGAGTTCTTATTGACAAATCTTTAGAGATTTATTTGTCGTAGATAATTTAAATAGCTGGTTAACAAGTAACAACCACTAATGTAATTTGATATTTTGATTTCATCCTATCAAGTTGTCAAAGACTTCAATATAATTTGAACGGACATTATTGTTATTTTTCTCTCTCTAACATAGTGTCATGCTCTATATTTTATCCCCTATCACTGTCTTCACCTGCATTTCCCTTTTCATTTTACTATACTCTCTATTCTGTATATTGTCCTTTCTATTTTATCATATAAAAATTAGATATAGATTCGGTGATTTTATATACAGACATTTGCAGACATTTTCTTAATGAAATATTGGCATTGTAAATACGGTGTATATTCAAACTTATTTAGGGATTGGTCACTGGTTGACTTGTATTTACAGAATCCCCTTGCTTATTTAAACAGGGAGTTCACTGCACATGTTAGTGATGGGACTTGACCTGCTGGCCCCTTCGTGTTCCATATTAAGTTCTTTAACAATGACATAACATTAATATCAAAGCCAAGCCTTATAGCCTAGCCAAGCAGGCCTAAGCTATGAAAACTTTTATCACTCCGTTTCTTATTATAAGTCTAACTATCACAATTTTTTTGTTCCAAAATATAAGTCCATTTTGGGATCAATTAATGCTAATGTGACTATTTTACCCCTATATTAGAAATAGGAAGATGAGAGAGAATAATTATAATGCATAAAATATTATTTTAACACCTATTATTATAATAGGGTAAAGTTGGAAACATATGATATATTTAATGCTATAACTTTCACTCCTTAGTATGTGAGAATTAGTTAGGGTGAATTTATAATAAGGAACATAGTGGTATGAATGTGGGAGGTCACGGTTTGATCCACTTGTTACCTTAAAGGATCAGTGTTTGCTCCCTTTTATTGAAAAAATGAATAGCCAATGTTGATAGGTCCCGGTTTCCTTACTAAGCTTTGAAAGCTGATTAGATTTTAACTACCAATATTTGATCTGAACGATGCATGTTTGATTGTTTTTAAAATGACAATTTTTCGATAGACTTCCTAAAAAAATATCTTTATTTTATATTCATTAAAATATTTTTTAGATAGACTTCCTAAAAAATCAAATATGAGCTATCCAAAATCAAATGGAAAGAAACAGCTCTTCCTACTAATCATAATCACAAATGTTAAGTAGGAAACTGGTTCCAATTAAGGTTGATATTATAGTTTGCTTGGTGTCAGGCACGAGTAACATGACTAATTTATTGCATGCTATTTATTTGTTTTGGGGGGGGGGGAGGAACGTCTCTTTTCTTTTATATTCTTTTTTCTCATTTTCTCTCTTAATAACTTCTTTCATTCAATGGTTCTTTAACACCAATAAATAAATAAGTCACACAAAACACACAACTTTTTCCAATTTAACAGTACATTCTTCTCTTGTTTATTTCACATGTCACGTCTTTATTACATTAATTTTTTCCCTTTAAATAGGTTAACTTGAGGAACTTAATTGAAAGAGTAATTAAATTATGACCAACTCTTATTCCTAGCGATGGTATTTGGATGGATTTCTGGAAAGTTGACTTATTTATAAGTCAGTTTGAAAATAAGTTAAATTGAAAATAAGTCAAATTGTGTAATGACTTTTATGTTTGGATGAGCTATTAAAAAAAATGACTTATAAGTCAATTGAACTTTTAAACATGTTTGGATGGACTTCTTGAAAAGTAAGGTTAAGATGAAAAATAAGTTAGAATTTGTGGGCCCCACCAAAATAAGTTCTTATTTTAAAAATAAGTCACTTTTTTCAACTTGTGCTTATTTCCTCCATAAGTTCTTATTTTTTCTATAAGAACTTATTTTTATAAGTCCAACCAAATACATTAAATTGGGCTTTTTTCATAATAAATCCTTTTGATGGAAAATAAGGACTTATTTGGTGGGAAAAAGTCTAGCCAAACAAGCCCTGACTTTACAAGCAGTACTCCATTATTTTTTTCTACATTGTTGACCTATCCAAATTCCTTGGAGTCTGGAAAAAATTGGACATATATATATTTATATATATAAGAATTAATA
The DNA here is from genome assembly GCA_037074515.1 of Mimosa bimucronata. NCBI lineage: Eukaryota > Viridiplantae > Streptophyta > Magnoliopsida > Fabales > Fabaceae > Mimosa > Mimosa bimucronata. Next base: position 8,083,301 of record CM073443.1, on the reverse strand, counting down.
TTGTTGTTAGTGCTTACAGTTTGATTGAATTTTGGTTTTGGTCTCTATAATTTCATAAAAACTTGATTTGAGTTGAAGTGTATAGATCAAAACTGAAATATATCAGTATAGGAACCATTAATTAATTAAATTCAGACCAAATCTTTATGAAATTATATGGACAAAAACTAACAATTTTGAAACCACATTGACCAAAACCAAAAATTGATCAAACTTACAAATAATAATGGTATTAGCCCTATAATTTTAATTAATCAAAGAACACCTTGGATTTAAGTTGAAGTGATGACAGCAAAAGTATCTACTCTTGTATGGCAGTCTTTAATTGGAGACGACTAAAATTTAATGATGTTCTCTATTTATATGGGCCATCTCCTTCCTCAGCATTCACCACTCTCTTCCAAGCAATTTTTTCCGCTTAAGCTTGGACCATGGAAATAGAGCAACACACTTCTACTATGGACTCCTGTGATAATGGAGGTAGAAGTAATGAAAGAGGATTGCATCTGGTTTGGGAGGATTTAGCTGTGGTGGTTCCAAACTTTGGAAATGGTGGACATACCAGAAGGTTGCTTGATAGGTTAAGTGGCTATGCTGAACCTAACAGAATCATGGCAATTATGGGTCCTTCTGGTTCTGGCAAATCCACTCTTCTTGATGCTTTGGCAGGTATCTCTCTCTCTCTCTCTCTCTCTCTCTATATATATATATATACACACACTTTCTCTCATTCTCTGTCTCCCATTGTGTTTATTTGATTCAAGCTTTTGTGTATCATTAGTTGTTCATGCAAAACAACATAGCTTTCACTAGTTCTCCCCCAACCCCCAAACAAACTTTTCTCTCTTTTTCTGTCTCCCATCATGTGTTTGTTTCTTTGTGTCCAAGATGCTTCAAGCTTTTGAGTTTCGTCAGTTGTTCATGCAAAACAAAGTAGCTTTGTATCCAAACAAGTTTCTTTCTTTGTTTGGACTACAGAAAAAATGCGTCCTTTTTGTTTTCCTCCTTCTTGCTTCTGTGTACTGTATATGCACAATGCCACAAAATGTGCTTATCTGTATGAATCTGTAGCAATAAAATCTGTTTCTTTAGTTTTCTTCTTGATTTTTGTGCTTTTATGGAGGAAAGTTTTCTTATTGATATGATCTTCCTGTTATTTAAACTGATTGCTGACATTTAACCACAATATTACAGTTATAATCTAACCCCTTTAATGTGTGGGGTCTGTTTCCCGTGTTTTATCTTAAAAGACAATGGGTAGGTTATTACTTATTAGTACGTTGTTGAGGGGTCGTGTGTCGGAATCAAAAAATTCTAGGTCACATGTTTGAACAGTTCTTACCTATTACATATTTAATATCCCAGTGAGATATTTTTCTTTGGAATGCTGATTTTTTTTTTTTTCTTTCCAGGGGGACAAGTTTTAATGTCTCTACAAACAAAAATGCAAATCAATGCTTAGTGTACCATATTTTTATCTTCATGTTACAAAATTTGAAAAGGGTCTAGCAGATCTTGCCCATTAAGGAAAGACAAAAATTATTAGAGTAGTGAAGCTACTATCATCAACCTTTGAAGCTAAAACCTTTCTGAACATTGTTATTTCTTAATTATGAATAAACTTCTTTGAAGGATTTATCAGCGAATGAATAATCTGGAGTTCTTTGGACATATTGTTGCAGGTAGGCTTCCTGGAAATGTAGTCATGACTGGGAATGTGCTTTTAAATGGGAAAAAGAGAGTAGACCAAGGAGTTAAAGTAAGCTGAACTAAATTTTGTCTCATCAGTTTAGCTTATTTTTTTGGGTTAATACCATTATTAGTCCTTTTAGTTAACTTTGGTTTTAGCCTCGGTTTTAAATACTTAGATTTAGTCCCTATGGATTCAACAGAATTTGGTAAGAGTTCAATGATTAGTTCTTACATTATTAATTCTGGTCAGGTGTTTATGAAATTATAATGACCAAACCAATTATTTGAAACTAGAAGGACCAAAAATAAAATCTGACCAATTTGTAAGGATAGATAATGATATTAACCAAATTTTATCTGATAACTTCCCCAAAAAACTCTTCTTCTTCTTCTTTTTTTTTTTATATATTTTCTCTGAAATTTTCAGGCTTATGTGACCCAAGTAGACATATTGTTGGGAACACTAACAGTGAGAGAAACAATATCATACTCAGCAAAACTTAGGCTTCCAAGCAGCATGACAAAAGAAGAGGTCAATGACATAGTGGAAGGAACAATAATGGAAATGGGTCTTCAAAATTGTGCAGATAGGGCAATTGGGAATTGGCATTTAAGAGGAATAAGTGGTGGGGAAAAGAAAAGACTAAGCATAGCACTTGAAATCCTCACAAGACCTTCCCTAATGTTTCTTGATGAACCAACCAGTGGATTGGATAGTGCTTCTGCTTTTTTTGTTGTTCAAACTCTTAGAAATATTGCTCATCATGATGGAAGAACTGTTATTTCCTCCATTCATCAACCAAGCAGTGAGGTTTTTGCTCTCTTTGATGATCTCTTTCTCCTCTCTGGTGGTCAAACTGTGTTTTTTGGAGCAGCTAAAGTGGCAGTTGAGGTGCATTTATTATTCTTTTCTTCCTTTTGATATCTTTTTGCTCTTTGTTTTATCGGTTTTTGCCTTTTAGAGTAACTCACTTTTTCAGGCAAAAAATTTAGACTAACTATTTCTTCTTGCTTATCTGTATTTGCATTACTGCATATCTCTGTCAATATCAGTCTCATTACATTACATTAATTGTGTTACAAATAATTGAAAAGTTATGTTGATCAAAGAAAAGTTGACACGCAAATCCAAAACATGCATTTATGATTTGTTGGTAAGTTTAAATGTGTCTTTATGAATATTAAATGGGATTGAAACTTAGGAAAGATTTCAATAGGAGGATCAGAGAATGATACTGATCATTCAGGAATACCCAATAAGATTCTGGGAAATTGAATTATAGAAATTCATTTTTTTTTTCAAAGAAACGATATCCAGATTTGTCCTAAACATAGTTGAATTTATACAGGCTTTCCTTTAGTTTTAATTTTTAAATCCTAAATGATCTCTCCTAGAAAAAGTAAATTTACTAAATTTGTCCTAAATATTACAGAGTTTATAAAGGATTCCCTTAAGTTTATTAACTCTGTTTAAATCTCTATAAAATAATAGAGTCAATCATGCATATCTCTCTTGATTTTTTTTTTTTTTTTTACTGAAAATACACAATTTCTCATTGAGGAGATTTGCTTATATTTGGAAAATAGTGTGAAGGTATGTGCAATTTAAACAAAAATCAAAGTCAGCTTGTGTAATATACTTTATCACAGAGATTAGATCCATGTAAGCTTTGAAGTATTAGGGAAGCTTGTGCAATTTGTTTACAAAATATTCAAGCATAGGTTTTGAAAATAGGCAGAAAGCTTTAGTTCATTGGAACTTAAGAAAATTAGAGTCTATGTCTTTTTCTGGTAACAAAACATGCTAACTTTTTTTTTTTTTTTTTTTTTAATTTCATTGACTCTATTACACAGTTCTTTGCCAAAGCAGGATTTCCATGTCCAAGTAGAAGAAATCCATCAGATCACTTCCTTCGTTGTGTTAATGCAGATTTTGACACAGTCACCTTAACTATGATGGCTTCTCAGAAAATACCTGTATGTATCTCCAGATAAATTTGGGCTTCATAATTATTCCTGCAAAAACATACTGTTAACTTAAAATGGATTTTAAGTTTTACTGTTATGGAATGCCTATTTTTTTTCCCTTTCAACAAATTGTTAATACTCTCACTCTGCTACCCCCATGCATGCACTTTTGGTGAGATCAGGAACAAGATAGTTTGTCAACAGCAGAAATAAAAGCAATACTTGTTGAGAAATATCAATGGTCAGAATATGCTGCCACTGCAAGATCAAGAATTAAAGAAATCTCAAACACTGTAAGTAGTCTCTTCACACAGCTCTGAATCTATATCCTCTCAAAATTCCATTTCTACCTTTTGATAATAAAATGGATAGTTGGGATTTTTATAAGATTATTATTGAAATATTTTAAAAAGTAACTTTTTTCTATTTTTCATATACTATAGTTGTGAATTGTCTAGAATAAATTTTAATGGTTTAAATTTATATATTAAGTCTCCACCATCCATGTTTTGATCTAAGTCTGGGATTGAGATTCAGACAGGAAAATGAGTGAGGGATTATGAGAGGATATGGATTCAGATTGTTTTCACCTGATGGATGGTTCAGATCATGTACTAGAAGAAAACATGAGAGTTGAGACTAACATTAGAAGAAGCCATATTCATAATTTGCTTAATCTTAATATGTTGATTTGAGCTTGACTTTTCCCTTGAATCTCCCTAAGAATATACAATATAAAGGTCAATGAAATGTATTGCAGGGAAAAGAAGAGAGTGAAAGTAAAAGAAAGAACCAAACCAAATGGTGGAAGCAGCTATTAACATTGACTCAGAGATCTTTTGTCAACATGAGTAGAGATGTTGGATATTACTGGATAAGGATAATAATATATGTGGCCTTATCTTTCTGTGTTGGAACTGTGTTTTTCAATGTTGGGACAAGTTATAGAGCAATTTTTGCCAGAGGATCTTGTGGTGCTTTCATATCTGGTTTCATGACATTCATGTCCATTGGAGGCTTCCCTTCTTATATTGAAGAGATGAAGGTAATTAAGAACTGTTTGATACATTGTCAAAAGGCTCAAATATTGTAAATATTTAATTTGATCAATGTAATGATAGGGCTGTTTCTTAATATTACATCATAGGAGATACCAAAACATTGGTATTATTAGATGATACTTGGTAAAAGAAAGGGTTTGTTCAATTAATGAAACAGAATCTACTTCCACACGCGACAACTGCATTGCTAATTTATATTAAAAGAAGACATCCCTAATAAACTACGACCTCAGGTCCAATATATAAGTTATAAATTTTAAGTTTTATGTTCTTATTTATAAGATGAAATTTGAATCAACTTTTTCTTTTCATTCTTCCCCATTATTTACAATGCTATATCACTGCATTTTTTTAGCATGTACATATTTAATCCCTTTAACCAATTTTAATTAACTTTTAAATCTATGGAATTTAGTTATTTGTATCATATATATAGGAGTAGAGGAAATTATATTATTAACCATTCCCCCAACACATACCAATTCGAACATAATATAGATGATTGACTTTGTATGCAAGTCATTTCATTTCAATTTTTTTCGGAAGAAAAGGCTATGCTAATGCAAGCACATACACAAGAGGAGAAAGTAACAAGAAAATCTGGGCTGATTTTAAGATCATGAGCTAGGAAAGGCCTACAATGACTCAGAACTTCATTATGAACTATAATATGCTTCCATGCAAAAGCATAGAACATGAGAATTCAGTTATGATGTCTGTAAAGTTTTTTGTTTCTTCAATTTTTGGAAGTATTTTGTTTTGATGAAGCAGGTGTTTAAGAAAGAGAGGCTGAATGGATATTATGGGAATGGAGTCTATGTTCTCTCAAACTTCCTGTCATCCCTTCCTTTTGTGTTTGCCATGTCTTTTGCTACTGGCATTATAACATTCTATATGGTTAAGTTTCATCCTGGATTCTCTGTTCTTCTCTACGGTTGCCTTGATCTTTGTTGCTGCATTGCTGTTGTGGAGACTGCAATGATGATCATAGCTTCACTTGTTCCAAACTTCCTCATGGGAGTCGTAGTTGGAGCAGGATATGTTGTAAGATTTCTCATAACTTCGAATAATGCTTCATCCACATTTACCTTATATTCCAATTCTGTTTACAAATATACTCATCTCGTCCTATTTATAGCCAGAGTGAGAAGTTAATTTATGTCTTATTTATAAGTCACATCGTTAAATTACAATTTTATCATTCATTTATTATTATGTTGACTTTGCTTTCATGATGTATATTATATATTAGATAGGGTTATAGTTGGGAAATTATTAAATTTTAAGGCAGAGTCTATGAAATTTAAGGGCTTTCTTAGTTTATATGAAATGTAATGGAAATTACTTATAAATAGGATCAAAGGAGTATTTATAAACAGAAATAGACACTTACTCGTGTATGTGTTGTGCAGGGTGTTATGATGATGACTTCTGGATTTTTTCGTCTACGTCCTGATCTTCCCAAAGTCTTCTGGCGTTATCCAATCTTATACATCAATTTTGGAGCATGGGGATTACAGGTAATTCTGGAAGAGTTATTATACAAGTGGACAATATATATATATATATATATATCTCCTTGAAAGTAAAGAGTCTTGCATGGCCCTCATTAAATCACAGACAAAATGACTAAAAAACTGTTTATTTGGTTCTTGTAACATAATGAATTGGGTTTCTATGTGAAAATTTTCCAAAATCAAATGGCATCTACACATAAGTCGTCAAATGAGGGAGTAGAAATGTTTAGGTCAAAAAATTAAATGGAGAATTGGAACTGCAATGTCTAAGCTGATACAAATTTAGATTCTTAGAGTGAATAAGCTTAGATGAGGAGATGGATAGACATGTAATGATAATTAGTTTGAGTTCTCTGTTGCAGTAGCATGATGATATAAGGAGAGAGATTTACACATGAAATAGTTAAGCCTCTCATGACATACCCAATTTGCCTATCTTTCTTCTTACAATACTATTCCTTCATGTCGTAAATATAAGTCACTTTTAACTAATCCACACGCATTAATAAAAACAGATGAAGTAAATCTTTTATCGTTCTTTCATAGAAGTATTGCACTTTTTTACACTATCCTTCTTAAATATGTATGGAAATGATACTTAATCTTCATTGAAACTAACAGATGCGTTGAAAAAAAGAGAGACCAAAAACACTTTCTAAAAAAAGTGCGCTCTAATAAGGACCAGAAGGAGTGTAGCACTAAAGCTGAGAATTATGATCCAATGATAGCCTCACATTAGTATCCATTATTAGAATATAGAAGTCCCACATTGATTAAAGCTATAAAAGGTTAAAGGTATATAATATAGGAAGGGAGTCCCTTTAATTGACTTAAGCCATTTTGATGGAAAGACAACCTTAATCTACATATAATTGCCTAACCTTTAACATCCATCTCTCTTTTTCCTTATAAAGCTACTTTAGAATCCACGCATGTTAGTGATTAAACAAATACAAGAGTGAAGTAACAATTTTTGCCTACACCTAACTTATGTGATGTTTTGAAATGCAGGGTGCTTACAAGAACGACATGATAGGATTAGAGTTTGAAGCTATAAATCCAGGTGAACCAAAACTGAAAGGAGAAATGATCCTAAGAACCATGCTTGGCATTGAAGTTGGTCATTCAAAATGGTGGGATTTAGCTGCAGTAGCACTGATCCTCATATCCTTCAGACTCTTCCTCTTCCTTCTCCTCAAATTCAGAGAATTCTCTTCACCTCTCTTTCGTAAACTATACACAAAACAAACTCTGCATCGCATCAAGAAGCGTCCTTCTTTTAGAAAAGCTGCTTCTTCATTGCCTTTCCCTTCTAAGAGACACCATCAGCCTCTTCATCCTTTGTCTTCCCAAGAAGGCCTTACCTCCCCAATTCATTAGACTCCATTCTCATATTCACCATTATATATATATATATATATATATATATGCTTGATCAGAAATGAATTTTCATCTGATCAAAGACTTTAATGATGTCTATGTTTTTTATTTCTTTTTTAAAGTTGACAATAGAGGTTATACCATGTATTGTACCCCAATGCTATAAAGTGGGTGATTACATTGGAAAACAATGTCATGGCACTGCATAGGAAAAGCCTCAAGGAATGGTTACATGAAGTTTATTTGACATAATTTCCATTCTTGTATACTAGTTCTTTCTTTTTATCTATTACTTCTTCCTTTCTTAAATATAAGATCCGGTTGATTTTTTTTTTGAGAGATAAAGAAGCTAAATTAATCACTTAATCATAACGTATTTTGTGTATTATTAGATTATATGTTAACTTATGAGTTAAATAAACTAGTTTAAAGAAAAAAAAATCAAACAAATCAATATATATGTAACTTATTTATCATTTTTGGGATTATCCAAAAAAAATTAATTGAATCATATATTCAGGAACTATTAATTTTTGAGTCATTGTGCTCACCACTCATGTCTTTTTATGTTTATTTGATTTGAACTTGTGTTTTCTTCCTAGATAATAAGGCCGTTCAAAACATTTTTTTTTATCTTAAATATATAAACTAGATAACTAGTTTACATAATTTAGGAAGATTAACTACGTGAGTCATTTGTGACAAATATTTTCTTAACATGCTTTATTCAATCATTGTCCTAACATGTGAGAATCCCTTCAATAGGTATAACCACATATAACTTAAGAAAAAATTATAACTTTCTAAGGCAAAATAGATTCAAGTATTACATTTTTGATCATAACAAATTTCTCAACTAGTTCTTACAAAAATATCTTTGATTTAATACAATTAGTTATAACAAAATAGATTCAAGTATTAATTGTCCTTTTGGACATGAATGCCATTCTTTCAAAAATAAAAGTCTTTTTCTGGCCTGAAAATAAAAAAAATAAAATGGTTTAACTGAATCTTTAACGCGCCACCCCGAGTGTGTACCCGACACGTCATCCACCGAACAAGTCCCTGGTCACATCTGTATATATACATATTCAAAAGAAAAATCTGTATGAATGAACTTTTATATTCAGAAAAAGAAAAAACTAAGAAGCGATGAAAAATTGAAAATGGAGTTTCCAGCCAAATCTTTTGGAATGTCTTCAATTCATCAACTTGAGATTCTACATTCACTTCTTGTGTATGTCCAGTGAAGAAGACCTGATCAATGTCTTCTTCTCAAGGCTCTCCTATGCCCTCCAAGATTCCTCAATCCCTCGGTAACTATCTTTTTTTTTTCTCTTCTGTTTGATTCTTTCTTGCACATTGTTACTTTGTTTTGCCTTCATTATGGGTGTCCATAGTATGAGTTCAATGAATTTCTTGATTTTTGGTGCTTAGAGTTTTAGTTCGTTTTCTTCATGTTTCCGCCATTTCTTGTCGTAATCTTGGAATGTGCAAACTTCAGAGCTATGTTCAAATCGGGTTTTTCGTGGGGAACTTACAACAGTTCACAATTTCTTCTTTTTTTTTTTTTTTAATTTTATTTTTTATAGCTGAATATGTTTCCATGAGTTATAGGCTGAATTTCCTTTTGCTGTTTTACCGATTGCAATAGCTCATCTTGCTGATCTCTTGAACGTGGCCTTAATCCAATGACGCTTGCATTAATATTTTAGCCCTTTAGAGTTTCATTATTATTCTTTATCAAACCTTGATGAGTATTGTGTGGGTGACAATCACTTATTACCAGGGTCTTATATGTTAATTTGTTGAATTTGTCATTTTCTTTGTTTCTCCTTTCTGTTGTTAGTTAGTGTAGCAGGAGTCTTTTATATGTAATTGCTGTGTGAATGCCCAGCTTTCAATTTATTGGGCCTAATATTTTGAAACTATACTATTTTTAATTGGTCAAATTGCTAAAATCACAGTTTTATTTCAACTAATATTATTTTACTGATTACAAGTTTTCTGTTTATTTATCACTCTAAATTTTAAAGCACCCCACCTTATTCTACACAAAACTCATGTTTTTTTCCTTCAAATTTTGGAGGTTCTATGTGAGTTTTCATCTATCATGTGGAGGTTTTGAAAAGTGTTATTGTGGTTGTAAAAGAGTCCGACTAGTAAATTTATTTGTTTGTCCTTTACATTATTGGTTAGTTTAGCAAGAGTCCAATGCTTGATATGCTATTGCTGCATGAATGCGTATCTTAAAATCTAGGGTCCTAATCTTTTGAAACTACTCTATCTTTAAGTGGTCAAAATGCCAAATTACAGTTTTATTTCACCTAACATCATTTTTCTAATTGCTACATTTCTATTTATTTATGACATGAAAACTGTCCACCTTCTTCCAAATAAAACTCATGGTTTTTTTCCTTCAAAATTTAGAGGTTCTCTTTGAGTTTTCACCTATTAGGTGGAGGTTTTAAAATTGTCATTATGTTTTGAAAATAATTTTACATTTAATTATTTATAACCCTTTTCTAACTCCACCTACATGTAGCTGATCCCAAAGACTGGGTTAAGGAGGAGGGTTTTGTTAGGCCTCAATAGCTAACGTCAAACACCATCAAATCTTATGAGCATGGGTCAATGAAGAAATTTTGTTACTAAGGGTTTTCTTAATAGAGCGCAATGACGTTGAGCAATCCATGAAGCCCTACCTTGTGAGATATGGCTTTTTGTTGTTGTTGTTGTTGTTGTTGTTGATGATGATGATGATGATGATGATGATGATGATGATGTCAATCTTAAGGAGAAACTAAATATTGAACGATCTTGGAGGCTTATTGTTAACCTGAAAAATTAAATTGTGATATATCATGAAGTTGTTGGTAAGTTTGTTGAGATTTTCTTAGTGACATGGTTGTTAAAGTCCAAGGGACAGTTGACAGTTTCTTATTTGCTAATACCTGCATGGTTGTCTTATGTGGCTTGTTTTGGTCATTGTCTGTTAATCTGTTTGTTGTCTTTCTACCTCAAGAGCAACATTATTTAATGAATGTATTAAACATTGGCAGTTCATGATTTTTCTGCTCTGCTTGTTTCTATTATAGAGCAGTTAAGCCTAGAGAATCGAAGTGATCTTGATGATGTAAGGATGGATAACCCAGCCAACCAACTAGCATCATGTGATGAGCAGTCTAAAGGATGTTGTGAAAGACATAGGATTTGTTCCCATGAAGTACTTTGGGATGGGATGCCTGATCCAGATTCCCCAGTTGCTAGAAAAGTATTCCATCTAACTTCTTTGGTGTGAACTGTATTTTTTTATAATTGGCTTGCTGTTTGGCTACTATAAATGTTTATTCTTCCTGATATAGGCTTCATTTAAACTTTCATGGTGCTGCAAAGGTGAGCAAAGTGATCAGCAAAAACATGTTGTTTCTTTCGAAAGAGGAAATATCGTAACTGCTGAGCGCAGCAGTAAGCAGGTATTCCCTCTGTTGTTCTGGAGAATCTAGCTTTATCACTTGTTATAGTAATTCACAATTCTGCATCACCTTTAATTGTTCTTCATCAATTATAACCTTCATTGTTGTTATCTGTTGTCTGATTGAGAATCTATTGATTTCAGATCTCATTGAAGTGGGAATCATGCCCAAGGACTGTGCTTTTGTTGACCAAACCAAACTCAGTTTCAGTTCAAACCCTTTGTGCGGAAATGATTAGGTGCGAATCTTTACACACAAACACACACACACACACACACACACACACACACACACACACACTCACTCAAATGCCCACCCACACACAGATGCCTATATTCTTTTCTATGGAGTTTCAGTTATTTCAAAGCATACGCTTAGTTTCCCTAATTGTGCATTGTAATTTTGAAATAGAATTTGGATTAGAGTTCTCATGGGATATTTTTCTGGAAATGTTTCTGGTCTCTTTCTCTCTTTTTAATTGCTGTTAGGAAGACCAAGAATCCTCTGCTTATTAAGATTACTTAGAGCGTTCTCCTTTTTGATGGCTTTTTTTTTTGGAAGTGTAAACTCTTTTGTTTTTAATGTTTCAGCTTGGTACAATATCAATTGTTCATTGGAAATTTCAATATTGCCAACATTAAAAAGTGATATTATAACCATTGGCTTCCAAGCCACCCTATTTTCTGACTCATGATTAAGTCTTTTGCCACCTGACCTTTGACCTGAATCAGACGTAGCCACTCAGGGAAACAGTTCCTTGTAATTTAAATTTTATTCTTAATAATCTGCTGCTTTGTCTTCCAATCTTATTCTTAGTGGTATGAATGTCTAACTAGTCATACAACTTTGAACTTTACATCTTTATTTTACCTTTTATGTGTGTGCCAAACTTGTTGAATTGATGTTACTTGTGATCTTTGTTTTATTACCACCAGATGGTTGAGGGAGCAGCAAAAACTTGACATCTATGTGGAACCATGTGTCAGAGGAGAACTTCTGAAAGATTCATCGTATTTTGACTTTGTAGAAAGTTGGAAAGATGGTAAGCCATGCGATATTGAATATTTCATTTATTGTAGAAGGACCACTTTATACACTTGACAAAATTTCATGGCTTTCACTTTGATTTTCTCTTTGGGCATGCTGCACCATCCTGATGCAATTAGTGGAAGGATCTCAATGTTATAGATGCTTTGCATAATATTGCAACCTATTTTTAACATCTTGTATGTTAATATTTAATAACGAGCATTATTTTAATGCTTGCAGATGAGGAAATTACGTGGCTGCATACAAAAGTTGACATTGTGATAACAATCGGGGGAGATGGCACTGTTCTATGGGTATGTTTACTCAAGTTAACCTTATTTGTTACTCCCTCCGGTCCTAAATAGAAGACCTATTTACCGAATTTGATTAAATTAATTGTTAGTTAAGTTGGTAAAAACCATATGATATTACCAATGCACCCTAACCATACCATCTACCTTTATCCCCAATCCCTCTCTTACTTGTTTATTATTGAGGAGCATTCATAGAGATAATTTGGGAAAAGATTGAGAATAATTAAAAAGAAATGTTATATTTAGGACCAAGCCTATCTCCCCAAATAGGTCCTATATTTAGGACCGGAGGGAGTAGTAGAGATGAAGTTTTTAATATAAAACCATATTAATACTGAAAGTTTCCTCTGCTTTGTTTTAAGTAGATGGACAATTAGTATAGATGAAAGCATATGCTGAAGTGTTGATGAACAATTAACCTTCTGGCCCAAACATTTCATAGGCTTTTTGTTCCTTTTTGATACTTGCAAAATTGCACTATGGTTAGAGGCTGAAAATATAGAAGCAAAACTTTTTTTTGCAGCTTTTGTAAATAAAGTGGGAAACTATTAGTACTATAGTTTGAGTGCTAAAACCTCTTCTTATCACCCCATGCCTTTGCCACGTTCAGAGAGAGTTTCAAATACCAATGAGATCTATTGGCGTGCTTTTCATTGACTTTGAGAAAAGAATATATAAATAGGTTTGGTACTTCCTCTTGACCTAAAGTCTAACTACTTATATACTCCCTTTTTTGCAATTCTATTAGGTCTTGACCTTCTTCCCGCCTTTTTTTTTTTTACTTGACACTAATAATCTTTTCTTTAGGGTTGAGTCCCGTCACTTGCTCTAAAAATATACTATTCCTTTTCCTTTCTTTTAACAGAAACCCATTTATAAGAATCCCCCTTGACATGAATGTTCCTAAGCATTGAACCCCGTCTTAAACAGGCACAAATGTAGGCTCCCTTCTACTCATGCACACCTCTGCATGAATGTACCTGATCATTAAGCCGTATTCTTCAGATGGTCAAAACGATTTCGAGTCACCATCTTCTTACTTGTTCCCTACTATACTTTAGCTCTGTTTCTAGTGCCATAGCCTCTAATTATTGCCTCACCTTTTACGGTCATACTTTCCTCTGTTCTTGTTTGAGATGTGGAGTTCCTGGCTGGAATTTATTCAAACAACCATAATGATTCTCTCTTCCTCTACTTATGGCTTGGATAATTGAACCTACTTCCTGACTAACAAGCTATCAGTTACCATTCGTCATGTATCAATAACTGACATACCAATGGGAAGTCCTTCAGATTTTCAGTTTTTTTCCTCATACTTATGCCTGAAGAACTTGTTTTCTAATGTCAATTGGTTCAGATTAACATTCATATTTCTTGGAGTTACATCTAGTGTGAAGGATTCTTTGCAATAGCATCAATATATGGAGGAATGTCTTGCCAAACATTCTATGCAATGGTATCAACATATAGATTATGAAATAAAACTTTACTTTTAAACTGTTAATTCTAACTGACAAATGACCGTAATTTTATTTTCTTTCAAATTTATTATTGTGTATTTGCACTAGATTGCATGTATTTTCACGTGCTTAATCTTATTTGGCATGAGACATGATTTGTATTGAACCTGCAGGCAGCGTCTATGTTCAAAGGACCTGTTCCTCCCATTGTCTCATTTTCTTTAGGCTCTCTTGGCTTTTTGACTCCTTTTTGTATCCTCCATCTTTGTCTTCTGAATCATTATTACGTCTTAATTATGAATATGATTTTATTCCCGATTCAAATACGAACTTAACTTCTTTCAGATAGTGAACGTTACAGAGAACACCTTGAATCAATTTTGAAAGGCCCTATTGGCATCACCTTAAGAAACCGTTTGCTATGTCAAGTGGTAAGAAATGCAGCTAGAAATGAACATGGAACTGAAGGACCAATGCTTGTTCTGAATGAGGTTACTATTGACCGTGGAATATCATCTTTCCTTACAAACTTGGAATGTTACTGTGACGACTCTTTCGTCACATGTGTTCAAGGAGATGGATTAATCATATCTACAACATCTGGCAGTACTGCATATTCTCTGGCAGCTGGAGGATCAATGGTCCATCCTCAGGTATTGCGTCTGCCTTTTTCCCTTACTGAAGGTCCTTAAATTCATTGAAGTACTCAACTTGTTATATTATCTCACTTTCATTGATTTATTTCCTTGCATTTTTTAATTCAAGAGTTCTGCATTCACAAGAAAGGCATATGATGCATTAGGAAAGGTTAAAATAAAAAGAAAAGTTGATGAAAAGTTCATGCTTGGAAATTCTATTGGTGTACAGGACTTGGTACGTTTGCGCACATAGAAAGTACTGGTACTCTCTAGATTTCATTCACTGAAAATATGGTGTTAATACTTAAATTCAGGACCGTTTTGCTAATAAAATTTCCAAGCCAGAACTTTTTACCAATTTTCCCTGAAAAAAATAAGATTGTAAATGCAAAAATGTGACATATCTCACAGTTAAATTTCTATATATCACTCCTCTTTGAATGATTGAATACATAAATATGTTCCAAGTCAGAATCATTCAGCTGGGTAATAGCTAGCTGTACCTATTTTGAAACTTCATAAACATTGTTTCATATTACTTCCTCTTCAAATGTATAATTGCATGAATAATTTCTGTATCAACATCATTCAACTGACTAACAGCTATCTTCCTTAATTTGAAGTATTGGCAAACACTATTTAAAATAGGTGGATACAATGAAACTCTTAAATGGTGAAATTTGCAGGTTCCAGGAATATTGTTCACACCAATATGTCCACATTCACTATCATTTAGGCCATTGGTACTGCCAGAGCATGTGAGTGTGAAGGTGCAGATACCTCCAAATACGAGAAGCCCAGCATGGGCATCATTTGATGGGAAGGACAGGAAGAAGTTGGAACCAGGGGATGCACTTGTGTGCAGCATGGCACCATGGCCTGTTCCTACTGCTTGTTTGATTGATTCCACTAACGATTTCTTAAAAAGCATTCATGAGGACCTTCACTGGAACTTGAGGAAGATCCAGTCTTCTGATGGCCCTCAAGATACTTAACTTTTTTTCTTTTCAAAAGGGTTGAAATGCATGTTATTTCTTTCTTTTTTTCTTCTATAAATTGTCGTGCCTTCTTTTATTGTTTAATTGTGTAGTCAATATACAAGTGTACAGATTCAAGTCTTCAAAGAAAAAATTAGCATGGGGTTGAGTGGGAATGTGAAAAAAATTCAAACCTTTGTTTGTGCGCGTGCGTGTGTGTGGGGTTGGTTACTAGACTCAGCTATGATAGAGTGATCAATGCATATGTGCGGGTTTACAATATTGGACCCCATGTAATAAACGAGACTCTATATGTAAATTTGAATTTTTATAATTTCCCAAATCATAAATAAACACTCGATATTTTGGGGTAAAAGATTCATTTATTGTATAATTTAATTTCTGAGGGATTAAGTTTTAAATGATCTAGGATTGGATTGAGCTAACATGAGCTAATACGTGAGGAAAAAACTTGTATTTAAAAGATGCGAAAACCAACATTTAGTTAGGTCCTTATAGTTTTAATTTTATTGTAATTTAACGTTTAAACTCAGACTGTACAATTTAATAGCTTTGATTCGTTCACAATTCAATCTACAAACCCCAACTCAAATTTTAGCCTTTAAATTTTATGAAATAAGTAATTCTATTTTCAAAAAGAAAGTAATGACTAATATTTTAAATGATTAAAATTATAAGAATTAAGTTGAAATGAGATCAAGCTACAGTTTGAGTTAATTACCAAGTTAGATTGAGTTGCACCATCTTAAAATTTAAAGATTATTGTGAAGCTGATGGGATGATTGCGAGAATAAAACATAGTAAAGTTGTTAGGATGTTTCCAGGTATATAACTTAAACATTTAAAAGAAGACCGGGAAAGAAAGTTCGTCAATCACTGACCATCCCCTTCTGTCAATAGCAAACAGCAACTTCCAACGTTATGAACCAAAATACTCTTAACTCGTGAAGTAATGGATACTCTATTGGATATTCAAAAGTTTTTTTTTTTAATTTGAAGTTGTTTCAGAAATTTCTAAATTGTAACAATGTTGTTTTACAGTTAAGGGATGTTCGTTAAATAAGTTTGTATAGCTGTATTCACTCCTATGTAGCACCAAGTCTTTGCTAACTCAAATCATTAGTCAATTTGCCATTAAAAACACCTAACATATTGCAAGTCCGATTTATTATCAATAGCTTTTTAACAACTTTAATAACATGAGTTGGCAATGGCTTAGTGACACGTGGGAATATATCTAGTCAAACAAACTTTTGGATACCTATTACTCCTTAATAAAAGCTTTTTGTATAAATTTACACCTTAACCCATGTTTCATACGTGTAAAATTTGGCTTTTCTTGGTTAGAAATAAAACCAGAAGCTATCTATATACTCGCTTCGGTCTATTTATAAGAGCTCAAAATTTGAATTGATTTGGTCCAAAATATAAGAGCAAGCCTTGCATTATCTCATTATTTAATGCGTTTTTTTCTATTTTACCCCTAATTCTCTTTCATATTTATTAATGCTCATATATTTCTTTCTCTTAATAGACTCATCATAAATAAGGGTAATATTGGAAAATAACGTCTATTCCAGACACATTTAATTACTTTCACATGTTTTCTTAAGAAGCGTGTTTTGGTGGCTGGGATCTCATAAATAGGACTGAAGCGAGTATATAACTTCATCTAACCAATGCACCCAATTCCATATCACTGCTACTTGAGCAAAAAAAAAAAAAAAAAAACCCAATAAAGACCAAATTTTATCTTTGGATATTGTTTAATTATCCTATTTTGAAAGAAGTTTTGTAGTTTATTAATATTTACTCTATCTTTTTTACTAGGTTCACTTTATCATTTTTAATTATACGCTCATATAATAGCAACAAATTAAATCCTATAACTAATTTAGGTTTATGTGCGGATTGGGTGAATTTCCCTGGCCATGAATAGTGTGAGGTTAGACTTAACAAATAGAGCCTTAGTCAAATTAACAACTCAAACATTTGTGAGTGTGACTCTTCATTATATTCCTTCTCTATATGTGTGTGTGTGTGTGTTTATGTTCTATATATTATATTATATTAATCACTCCCCCTCGCCATGCAAATTGTGCAATAATCAATCTCCTACTCTAATGCAGTAATGCTTCATCTTTATCTTCTTCTTATGAATAGGATTACAACAAATGGATTAATGTGATGTACTCCACTTGGAGTAATCCATGAGAGAGGCCGTTTGTAACAACATCATAGCGTCTCCCTGCTGAGGTATTTATAACCTAATTATAAGGCATATCCACTCAAGAAGTCTTTCCATCCCTCAACCGATGTGTGGCTTCAACAATTTGGAATGAATATTTATTATATTTCCATGTGTATGAATCTTGTATCCTTTGTCAGTAAAAATTTCAAATTTTAGCTTGAGTTTTAAAGTTATGAATAGAGCAATCAAACAGTTCAAAGTATTTTTTATGTTGGTTAGCAGAATAAATAAATTGATGTATTTCAGGAGCTTGAGAATACTTGAAGTTGCATGACTTATCTTTTCAGAATAATTTGAGATAGATGAAGAGGCATTTATAGCTAGTCTTACAAAATACAAGAAACACTATCCATGTTGAATTGCTTTGTTTTTGTTCAACTACAGAGATTAGAGTGGTGCTAAGCTGCAAGTTCAATTTACCTGATATGAGAGAAGCTTCTTTAGTGATTTTGTGTTATATGTGTTTAAAACACATTCCAATTGGTTAATACAAAATGGTTTTAACTTTAAAAATAGACTTTTATGACACAATGCACATTATGTGAGTGACATAACTTTCCACGTTTGTTATTACAAAAAGGGACATGGAAAGTTACAAAAATGGCCATGTAAAGTTATCATTGTAACACCCCAAATTCTCAGAAAGAAATAATAATGATTTATTTAAGGTCTTAGAAAGTCATTTAGAAATTAAAAAGTCTTATAAATAAATTTATGAGGCCAGATGTATTTTTAATAATTTTTAAGGCTTATTTCCTTTATTAATTAAGGAAAAATAGTTAGAAGATGGATTTAAATAAGGGAATATTTAGAACCTTGGGTATCGTTTAGTATTTAAAAAGTATTATAAATAAATTTGGAAATAAAGCATATCTAGAGAAATTATTTTGGGACAAATTCATATTTATTTGTAAATGTGAATGGTAAATAAAATTACCATTTAAGGGAAAAATAGAAAAAGGGAAATGAAAAAGACAATATCTGCCTCTAGTTGAAAATATCTTCAATTATAAAAAGAAGGGCAAGATGGTAAAACACCTGTTAAAAATATCACACTCTCCTTTCATCATTTATACTCCACGTGTTCCTTCTTCTTGATTCACTTTCTCCCTGCTTCCTCCAAAACTCGAAACACCATCACTCTCTTTTCTCTCCATTTCCTTTGTCCCTTCAAGCTTGACAGCGGCGAACGATGGCGATTGTGGCAACGGACGGCGACGAAACAGGACGGAAAACGTACAAGGAGCTGGGTTTAGTCTCTGGTAAGCCTATTCCTTTCCGTTTTCTTCCTTTTCTTGGTCGATCCGAGCGAGCTTGGGGAAGGGGGGAATAATTCAGATTTTAGGGTTTTTGAAGCTTCTAAATTCATAAAATTGAAGTTTATGGTTCGATTAACAAACCCCAAGAATGATTTTGAGAAGTGAAGTAACTTGGATCAAGATTTCTGCAAATTTCTTCCTCCGTGCACTGTTCACCCGAGCTTGTTCTTGTTGAATTCTGGATAAAATTCGAATGAAAGCTTAAATTAATCATGATTAGGAGTAATATAAGTTCAAAAAGAGAGTATTACAAGTTTGATTTGTTGAGGTTTGAAATTTTGGGATTTTGTTCTTCTTTTCTTTGTTCCGTCGGATTTCTTATTCTTTTCTTCTGCTTTTCACTAATATTCTGCTCTGATTGATGTGAAAGAAATAAAATATAGTTGTTGATTGTTTTGGCTGATGATTGTTAAATTCTCTTCTTTCTTGCTACCCTGTTCAGCTGAGTCCTTGTTCTTCTTCCCAGTTCATTCGAATTTTACTTCCCTTTAGGCCACTGATTTCTGGTACAAGATTATGAGGTTGATTGTATCTGGTTGATGGTATGTGAATTTGGAATTGTTCAATTCTTCTCTTGTATGCTCTGGCCGATGGGTTTTATGGCAGGGAAAGAAAAAACATTGCGATATTTAATTTAGTTAAATTGTAGGAAGATGTTATATACTTTTGCTCTCTGATGTTTCTAGCCGCTGGCTTCAGTGGGAAGGAAGAAAGGGAAATATGTGATTTTAATGATAATTAGGATGTAGTATGAATGTTTAAGGTTAGAAGTTGGATTTTCTGAAATGGGGTTGAGAATTTGTGTTGGGAATCTATTGTTTTTATTATGGTTATGAACTTGAAAGTTTCCGTTCTTTATGGTGTTTTGTTAGTCTGTGATTTAGTGATATAAGGAATGGATAAACTTGAAATAATTAGTGAAAAGTTGTTGGAGGAAGCATATGGAATTTAGGAAAAACAAGGAGGATTGGGTATGATCTTTCAATTTTGGGGATGATGGCATCAAATTCTATTGGGGTATAAAGGAGTTGAATGCTTACTTGATGTTGGAATTTGTTGAGACTTTATATTATGAATTTTATTGTGGCCTAAGCATGGGTGTTACATGGATAAAAGGTTTTGGAATGGTTAGTGCTTCAAGGGTACTGAAGTGGGAAATAAATCTATTTCTTAAGAGAATTGGGTGTTGAATTATTAAGGTTAAATTTAGTTTTAGTTGCCATTAAGATTAGAAATCTGATTCTTATTCAGATTTTATGTTTTGAATCTTTATGGGAAGATTAAAGGGCACGAAATTTAGAGGGAATTATAGTAGTTTTTTTTTATGTTTTGGCACTTTGGTTGACTGAATATGAGACTTGTATTAAATCTCTAATGATGAAAATGGATTAAAGGAGATATTTGTTAAAGTAATAGGATTGATCTTTAGTTTTGTAATGATTTGGTGTTTTAATTGTGACTCATATAGGATTTAGGTTGGTCTTCACCTAGATGGTTGATGTATTGAATTATTTGGGAAAGTGTGAATTAGATATGTGCACCTCGACTTTGTTTAATAGGTAAGCATTGGTTAATGGAGGCTTAAGTTTAAGAGCCAAGACTCTTGATTTAAGAAGATAAATGGTTGTAGTTTGTTAATTTAGATACAAATATTCAATTTAGTTATAAGTAGGGTTCAAGCTAACAAAGAATGTAGTTAAGAACTTAGTCTGGCATCCCTTGGTGAGAAAATTCTATTTTATAGGCTGTTGTTTATGCTGGAACTACCAAGGAAGGTTATGAAATTATTAGAACTTATTCAAAGGTTTGAATTTAGTAATAGTACCATGCTTTGGTGTCCTGAATGTAAAGATTTAAAGGGTAGAGAAATAAGAATCAAAACTATTTGAGGGTTAAGGATTATTATTATTATTCTAAAATATGTAGAATGTAAGTATAGTAATGATTTTGAGACTAATGATGGATGTCAAAAGTTAAGGTGTAGAAGTTGATTATGATATAGTTATAGGGTGAGGGAGTTTAATTAAGAACATGGTTTAATAATGATTATTGTTGAAATTATGTGATATTTCTTTCAAGACTTTTAGAATTCATGAAACAAAGATTGAATTTGAGAGATATATGAAATGGAAATTATGGTTTGATGTTATAGGAAGGAGTAAATGATAAACGGAAGTTGGTTTGAATATGAAGAATAGTATGATGGTAATAATGATGATGTTGAGGAGTAGGTTTGAAGTGGTGAATCTGTATTAAGAATTTAGAGGTCTATAGATTTGAAATTCATGTTTTATTCTTGGTATGTTGAAGTTTTAGAATTTCTAAGAAATTCTGGATTTATTGTGGTGTTGATTCTTTGTTTGATTGTTTTGTTGATATCGAGGTTAAATAAGAAGATTTTTGGGAAAGTTAAATGACTAGGGGCCTAATCAAATTAAGTTAATTTACGATTTGGTTGATTAATAAGGTTTATTTCATTTAGATTAGATGTATGATGTCGTATATGCCTTATTGAAGATTTTTATATTACTAGTTAATATGAAATTTCTCTATGGAAGGCAAATTGAGGACGGAAAGGCAATTATTAGAAACAAAAGGGTGATTAGTTTATTATTGAAATTTTATAATAAATAGGAAGTAAATATACATACATATAGATATATAAGTGTGTGCTTATGTGTATAAACGACTAAGGTCTCTAGAGAATGATTTTTATAAAAACTATTGGTCAAACATTGAGAATAAGAAAGTTTAATGTAAGTAAATTATCAAAGTAATCTTGGATGGTCAAGATCCTAAACAAGTATGGATAAATTATAATTTGCTTAAATAAAAAGACTTGGGTAGTATTAATTAAAATAGGAATCGAGAGAGATGCATCGATTAATTTATAGTTCAACCCCTAACCCAAACCCATATATATATAGGCCCTGTCTCTTGATATAAGCTTGAGAAAGTAGAAGGAAAGAAGCTAATTCAGGAATATGTTATGGAATCCAGGTAGCAGTTTATCTCTATTCACTAAATTGCATGTATAATTTTGTAATACATGTTGCATTTAAATGGTATGTCTTTTATTCCTTTTATGTTTGAGTACTCCAGGCTTAGGTGGTTCGCTACCCCTTTGCCAAATCAGTTAGTTATAACGGGACAGTTATAACGAGAAGTCCTGCAGGTAGAACTTCCATTAGTTAACGAGGATATTGTTATCACTGGTTGGTAGGTGCTTATGTCACCTAGATTAATAGGATAAATGCTATCATTATTTGTGAAGGTTTATAAAATGTATACATGACAATGCATGCATGAGATTTACAGTGAATGACATAAACTGCGTTAAATTGTTGTTTCAGAGAAGCTGGTAGATGGTAAGATGGTTGAGATAAGGCAGGAGTGCTGGAGGAAGATAAGACGAAGAAATAAGATTATATGTGAGAAAGTAAGAATAATACTATGGTAGTCAATTATTTTAGTAGTGGATCTGTATATGATATAAAAAAAAATTAAATTAAGTTTATTAGCAGAAAGCATAGAAAATATAACTGTATAAATTTATAAGGGAATTTTAAATTCCTAAGTATTATAAATATAAAATAGATATTCTAAGAGAATTAATGTACTTTTAATTGTTTTATGAACCACTCCGCTTTAGACAAAGTTTTTAAATTATTCAATTTGTAAAACCTATTCCAATATAAAGAAGATTAGTTTAGTGATTGAAAAGAAAAAAGTTTAAAATTTTTTCGTATTTTTGGACTTTTGACACTGAAGAGTGGTTATAATTCGATTAAAAATGCTATATTATAGTAGTAAAATTAAGGTGTTACAATAATCAATTATATCATCATCAATATCATTTATAATTTCCATATTTTGGGAAATGGAAGCTGTACTTATTATTATAGTACTATGTGGAGTTGCATTTAAACCCTTCACATAGGGGAAAAATACATCCCTTCTTATTAGACGCGTTGATTTAACACTTTTTAGTCATGTGATATAGCACAATTCGGGTCGATTATCTTGCGGAGCCTTTTTATTTGAAAACCTAGGCTAAATTAAGTATCAAAAGCAACATTGAATGGGTTTTAAAATTGATTTTTCTTTACATCTATTTGTGATGCAATTAAGGAGTTCTAATGCTACTATTTTTGGTCTTGCTATTTAAAAGGATGTATGAAGAAATTAAAATGGATTTAAGGTATATATAATTGATTGCTCCAAGCGGAAAAGGCAAAACCTTAAGGGCCCGTTTCCTTCAGCGATTCTCAGCGAGGGAAATGGAAAAAAGGATTATTCCTACGTTCAAGCACAGTTTGGTTCACTGAATCTATGGATTTTTATTTTCCCGAGCCCACCTATTTTCCTTTAAAGACTGGAAAATAGGATCCCACCAAAAATGGTGGGATCCTATTTTCCTTCCTTTGATGGAAGATGGTGAACGAGAAGAAGTACACTATTACCCTTACCTCTACTCTTCATGTTCTCCTTCTTCAGCTGCATCTTCTTCGTCTGCTCATCCACCGCCCTTTGCTAGCCCGTGTGTGTTGCTAAGATGACGGAGATCGAAGATGAAAAAAATCTGTCGCAGCTTGTCGAAGAAGATGAACAGTAGCTATAGGTTTTCCTTTCCTTATTTTTTTCTTGACTTTTTGGTTTTCTTTCATCTAAAGATGTTGTTAATTATGAAAAGAAATATGCCCATGTGTGCTGCACACGCAGATACAGCTAAGAACGAGTGTGGCTTAATCCCATGATTTTCCTTTTTTTTTCCTTTCTCCATGTGTTGCTTATGTGTGCAAGTGCAACTATATTTATGTTGATTGTGACACTTGTGTTTAAAATATCTGGGTATGGATTTTTATTGTGATTTCTCAAAAATTTCGACACAGTCAATCAGTTTGCTACTCTGTGATTGTTCTTTCTGTTCTTTCATCATTCAATGAAAATGCACGTTCCAGTTTGGTACAATCGAATGTGAGGGATTAAAATCGAAAGTAATGAGGGGTTACAATCGAAAGTAAGGATTTAAAATCGAAAGTGTGGAGTTAAAATCGGAAGTAGGGAGTTAAAATCAAAAGTGAGGGGTTACAATCGAATGTAAGGGGTTAAAATCGAATGTGATGGTTAAAGTCGATTTTAATAGCTGCGAAATTTACTAATGAATTCTTAATAGGTTTTGTTTAAAAATGAAGTCACCATCTCATTATATTTTAGGCTTTTTTTACTGCTTAATTTATTATTAGTTTCATTTAATTATTAATTAATTTGTCAGATATAGTGGTAGGTATCTTGTATATCTAAACTAGAGTTATTTTGGTGGTATTTTTAAAAATAATGTAGTTATTGTTTAATCACATGATATCAATATTTTTTTAAATAAAAATCTAAGTGATTATTGTATTTAACAAAATTTAATTTTTATTGAAATTATAATTAGTAAAAATAATTTATTCACTTATTTTTATGGTAATATAATTTTGAAATATTTTAAATATATTATATAAATATATATATATATAAAATATATATTAAAATTAAAATCTATTTGATTTTTATATTTAACAGAAATATTTTTATTTATTTAAATTATAAATTTTTTATTAAAATTAAATATTTATATTATACTCCCTCCGTCCCACTATATAAGGTCATTTTAACCGAATTACGGGTTCCTAAAAAATTAGTTAAAGTTAGTTAAAAACAATAAATGTGTAGAAAATATACCCTTTTTTTTTTTTCCAAATGTGCCCTTATTTATAAATGAGTAAGAGAGAAGGTAATTATGAAAAGAAGATGAAAGAGAATGTGTGGAAAAATTAATGCATGGGTAAAATGGGAAAAATGCATTTATTACTCAAATAAAGTCAAATAGGACCTTATATTTTGGGACAAGGTCAATAAAAAAAATGGACCTTATATTATGGGACGCAGGGAGTATTTTTTTTAAAATTTTAATTTGTGTTACATATATATATATATATATATATATTATATTTTAAAATTATTATATTGTATTAATTATTGAATTTTTGAATTTAAATGTGAATTTTATTAATAAATACTCATTAAGGGCAATATAGTTATTTGCACATATTTTTTACTTTCCATACCACCATTTTCAACCAACCAAACATAAAATTTTTCATTTCATTCCTTTCCATTCCTGTGCGTACCAAACGTATCAACATTTCTTTCCATTCCTTTCTATTCCATCCTTTTCCATTCCGTCAAAATATTTTCTGTGAACCAAATGGGCCCTAAAACAACTCGTTAAATCTAGTGCCCTTAATCAATGTTGTCATAGTACTCTAGCTAATAACCACCCACTAAAAGCACTACTTCCTTTCCATAAAAAAAAAAAGCACTACTTCCTCCGGTCCTTATTATAAGAGCCCGAAATTTGAATTGTTTTGGTTCAAAATATAAGAGCTTGCTTTAAAATCTGTCATCATTTAATGCCATTTTTCCTATTTTATCCCTACTTATTAACACTCTCTTTCATAGTATTTATTAAACTTCTACTTACATTTCTCTCTCTAGTCTCATCATAAATAAGGGTGATATTGAAAAAACAATTATTTTTCAGATATATTTATAGCTCTCAACTAAGTTTTACATGTTTTCTTAAAAAAAAACGTTATTTGACGGCTGAGCTCTTATAAATAGGACCGGAGGGAGTATTAAATAATCCTCTGTCCCTAATTATAAGCTTCGATTTGGTGAAGGCGTGTGTCCCAAAATATAAGCTTCATTTTATATTCATCTAATTATTAATTGCATTTTTCCAATTTTATCCATTATTTATCGTTCCCTATGTATTCTCTTTTATATTAACTAAGAAGGGCATGATTGGAAAACAAATTGTATTTCTAACAAATTTATTCTTTTTAACCAATTTTAGTAGTTTTCTTAGATAAACACAAAATCAATTATTTGAAGCTTCTTGGGACGAAGGTAATACCACTCAGTGAGCACTTAGAATTGAATTAATATAGTCTGTGTTCCTCTAGGTAATGAACACTTAATTAAGATATTCTAACAGGCATAAAACAATCATGATTATCATCCAAACTATGAACAATCAACACAATCACAATGAACTTGGAAGGTAATACAGACACATATAACTCAAACTACGCAATCCAATCTGAATCAAAGTAGTCAATCCAAACTGAGATATACATCGCAACATCAGAAAACTAACAATATAATATCAATTCTAACTTTGAAAATTCATTACATAGCTAAACAAAGCATTGAAGCAAAGTAACCCCTTTGATATGTATATTTGGAACTCAAACTCAATTTCATCTCCAAGGAGCTAAGAGAATCAGCCATTCAAGAAGCTAACAGCAACTAGAATCCCCTTGAAACTCAATGAACCCATTGAAGATCTATTTCTCTCTCCAATTTCTCCAAAATAATCTACAAATAATCACCATATAATCAATTCTAACTTTGAAAGATCTTTTATTTTCAGCGTTTCTCTCTCCAATTTCTTCAAAATAATCTAAATATAAAATTAACCATAATGATAAATATTTTTCATCCTGAAAATTAATCATTCAAAAGAATTAATAAAATGTGATAATTATACCCCTTTAAGCTCTATTTA
Organism: Mimosa bimucronata; assembly: GCA_037074515.1. Lineage (NCBI taxonomy): Eukaryota > Viridiplantae > Streptophyta > Magnoliopsida > Fabales > Fabaceae > Mimosa > Mimosa bimucronata. The sequence goes on along the minus strand of CM073443.1, from coordinate 8,056,580 downwards.
CACATAATAATATTTAATTCAAATTAATCATAATAATTGCAATTTAACCCAAAAATAATTATAAAATCTCCAAATAAGACATAAAACATTGTGATAAAATAAGAATATATCACACATTTCTTTTATCAAATGTAATAAACTTTCTTCCATCTCACTCTTATATTTTTTTACTAGTTCTCAATGTATTCGTAACTACGATCCATTTTATTAAAACTAATGTTTTCCAACAAAATTCTTATAAAACAATTGATAGCAAATTTTGTCAAATTTAATACAGCAAATTCAATAAAGAACCTTTAGCTCTGCTTCAGTCCCTTGCCCACTTTAAAAATGTTTTTGACAAAGTTCTCTTTTATAAATATGACATTCAAAAATTATTTCAACAAAGTTCTATCCACCACATTAACAACAACAAAAAAATCAACAATTAATAACATTGCACTCAAACTCATGTGATCACTAATTTCTTTTGGCCGGTTATGGTTGAAATTCATACTTATCAACAATCAACATAATTAAGAGTTCCAAAAATCCCAAATTATAGTAAAACAAACACTTCTTATCCCATTTCCAAACTAAAAAGTTTTAATCCATACTTATTCTTGTTTTAATCAGTGGTTTTTCACCCCAAAAGTCTCAACCTTGCTCTTACATAGACCAAAACGACCCAAAACGGAAAAATAGAAAAATTGATAGCAGCGAAATCGAATGATGGAGAGGAGGCTTACCTGTTTAGATTCTGGGGCTTTCAAATGGGAATGTGCGAATTCCAGAGGTAGAAGAGAAGAAGAACAACACCATGCAATGATTTTGTGAAGCTTCACCACTGGTGAATAACGCTCCTCTACACAGCAACAACATCGAATAATCCACTTCAACGATGGGTTCTCTCTGAAAGTCAGTTCTCTGTGTCGCAAAGAATAGCTATAGATTTGATTCTAAAAAGAGAAATAACATTTGTTTTTTCAAAAATAGACGTTGTTTCTCTGAAAGCTAAGCCACGTCTGTTCTTTTTTTTTTTTTGATTTACAAGAGAAAAGCCAAAACTTAATTATCCTATTCCCCTGCACTGAGCACTATCCTCAGCTAGCAGCGTCTCTATTCCACATTAAGCCTCCTTATTCCCTTATCCCACGCTAGTCTCATACCATGAATAAGAGCCCAGATTTCTGCACAGAAGCTATCTCCATCATCAGTATGGAATAGAAACCCACCCATGGAATGACCATGCTCATCTCTGATTAAGCCACCGCAACCAATTCCTCTTCCCGTAGCACAAGCACCATCCGCATTTAGAGTAACTTCACCTGGCTGAGGAGCAATCCATTTAGCGGTACAAAATTGCCCTGAAAATTTTAAACCACGTCTGTTCTAAAAAACGGAGGAGACTTTTCATTATTTAATGTCCATTTTTTTAAGGGTTGATAATCTGTTCTATCACGAAAGTTTTCGTTCAAAAGATATGTCCTGTAAGATTTTTTGGGCTCAAAATTGCCCTGAAAATTTTAAAACGTAATAATATTGCCATATTCTGTTAAAAGATTCATGTTGATTGCTAAAAAGTTGATATTGATAATTAATATTTTAATGCTAAATAGCAAAATTGTTACCTTTCAAAACTCCCAGGACAAATTGGACCAAAAATAGGTAAAATAGACTATTAGCCTTTTTTTAAACTGACATTAGATAATGAGAACCCACTCCCCTTTTTTTTATTTTAAAATAGCTTCTTCATATGTAATGTCCGTTTAAGGAACAAATGTTAACTGAGAAACCACGTCCGTTTATGATATTACGGACATGGCTCTCATCAGCATTATTTACCACGTCCATTATTATTAACTAATAGATAGATGTGAGAATGGGGTGTGAAATCCCCTGTTTGTAATAATGATGACATTTAAGAAAAGAACAAACCATTTACCAACACATCGAGCATGGTATGCAAGTCAGGTCAGAGATTTGCCCTCTTTAATTAGAAAAGTGGTTGTGACGACCAACAATGTAAGGTTTTATGTGGATATGATAATACATAGATCAAGGGAAAGAGATATATAAGCGACATGATGTCTATGTGTTGGATTATGAATGATCCACACTTGGTGAATTAAGACCCTAATTCATTAACCATTGGGGTGTCAATGGAAGTAATATTAAATATATGGCTTGAGATTGTTATATTCTCACTTTGATGAACATGAGTTAACGATCATGTATATGTTTCTTATGGAGTAAATCAATGGAGAAACGATCGTATCAAGGATTAGTTCTTTTTTTTTGGTGAATGCACATGTAACTCCATGAGTTTCCATTCAATGTGATGAGTTTCCAATGGCAACATGAGTTTCACTCCATGTGTATATATAAATATAAGAGCCTCTCAACATATGCAAATAAACAAGTGCGTAAGTCGTCACCGTTCTCTTCCTTTATTAAGGAAGTGTGCTCTCCCTTCCTCTCTCTTCTCTTTGAGTGGTGTATTTGTTGTGTATAAATAACCATGTCCAATTGTGTTCCGATTTAGTGTGAAATTTTTTTATAGTAAATTACAGTACTCTAGGTACGCCTATTTCCTCACATTGGTATCAGAGCATATAGTTTTCCCTGAGGCCTGCATTATTTTTTTTGACACTTTGTTTTTGCTCTACTACCATAATATTTATCTTATATGCATACGTGATTAAATAATTTTTATTTATTTATTTATTATTCGTGATTGATCAACGACAACAATTTTCTTCTCATAAATATTAAGCAAATCCTATATTAATTTAGCTTTAATTTATTGTGAAATGATCATTCATTGTTGTGTTCTTTCTATATTGGGTCATGAGGATCTGAGATAGATAAAAAAATTGTTAATATTCTTTAACAGTATTTTGGACATTACGATTATATGTGGTATATTCCTTAAAAAGTCCCTAAATTTAAGATTTTCAAAATGAAATATTATTTGCCTATTTTCATAAGCAACATGGGATTTATTTATGAAAAGCGTCAATATCATTTTGATGCTTTTATGCATTTAAAATTTGTAGAATTAATATTGTTGAATATTAATAAAAGGGTGAAGGGTCAAAAATGACCCTGTAATTACGTTCAAGGTGCATCTGGCACCTTGTACTTTTTTTTGGCTCAAAATTGTGCATCAACTTTCAAATTCAGGTCAATAATGACTCTTCCGTCAAACTGGCCCAACGGACGATTTGAATCTGGGTCAATAACTGGCTCAACGGATATTTCAAATTTAGGTCAATAATGACTTCTCCATCAAACTGGCCCAACAAAAATTAGATTTTTGTGAAATTCCAGTGTGGGACCTACCCATAAAAAAGTAACGGAAATTGGGTCAGTTTGACGGAGGAGCTATTATTGACCCGAATTTGAAATATCCGTTGAACCAGTTTGACCAAGGAGTCATTATTGGCCCAGATTTGAATCGTCTATTGGCCCAGTTTGACGGAAGAGTCATTCTTGACCTGAATTTGAAAGTTGATGGGCAATTTTGAGCCAAAAAAAGTACAATGTGCCAAATACACCTTGGACATAAGTACATGGTCATTTTTGACCCTTTACCCTTAATAAAAACAATATTTATAAATTAAGGGAAGCTATCGGTGGTTATCGTTTTTATATGTTGATTAATGCATTTAAGTTATTGGCTTCCTTAAATAATGAGTTATCAACATGCTGTAATGCACTGTAAGAAACCCTAATGTCACGATGGTTGTTTTTGAAGCATATCTGTTTAAATATTTACATAATTATTATTTCATGTTAGTTAATATGCTTCTTATAAGTGGAACTTTTTCTTTTAGAAAATGAGTTTTCTAAAAGTCATAAATTTATTTAGGAGTACTTTTATAAAATTCTTGACAAAATATATTGATAATGCTCGTTTTTATGTGATGGGAGGTACAAATATATTCTCTTGATCATAAATATAGTGGTATTAGCATTTTTTGGTCAATAATGATATGAATATAAGACATTTGTATAATTGTTGTGCTATATAATCGAAAATAAGTTTTTTTGTTGTATTAAATGAGTAAAAACTTTATCACATCATTGAAAAATGGCAACAAAGAGCATTCTTGCTGAGTTAATTAAAGGGGATAAGCTGAATGATGATAACTAGGATATCTGGCATCGGAAGGTGCAATACATATGAGAGGAACAAGAGGCAATTGAGCCCTTAACAACTGTCTTAGTAGAACCTGAAGCTCAGATATCTCAGCACAGGAGGGACCTTAAGGCCTATCAGGCTTGGAAGAAGAAAAACAATATTGCAAGGGTAACATGGCTAAGCACTATGGCTAATGACCTGATATGTGAATTTGACCAACACCAAACTGCACAAGCCATGTGGGTAGAGCTTAATTACAAGTTTGATGGCACATCCACAACTAAGCTTACAAGGTTGACCATTATGTTTGATACCTATAAGCTTAGGCAAAATACTTCCATGAAACAACATTTGAGAGAGATGGCGAGTATGATTAGAGAACTAAAGGAAGCTAGGCATACCTCATAAGATGAATAACAAATTCAAGCTATGATAAGATCACTCCCTTCTAGCTGGGAGCATATGAAGGTTAATTTGACCCATAATGACAACATTATTACTCTTGACGATGTGGCTAAACACCTAGAGCTTTAGGATGAGTGCTTGGAGGCATACAAGTCCTCTAGACATGCCTGTTATGCTGAGGATAGTGGCCCTTCTAAGCCTGATTTCAAAAGGGAAAGAAGTTCCAAAAGAAAGGAAAGAAGGACGACCCCAAATCCAAAAAAGGCAAGAAGCAATTTAAAAAGAAAGGCAAAAAGGGTGGGAAGAAGAATGTTGACCTAAAGAAGGTTAAGTGTTATGCCTACCAGAATATGGGCCATTTTGCATGGGATTGTACCGAGCGAAATGAGCAAGAAAAGGTACTAGTGAATTATGCAAATTTACATGTTTCTTTTGTTTCAGAGTTCTGCTTTTCTAATAGAAACTATTTCTTTCTCATGGATTTTAGACTCAGGGTCAACAGACCATGTAACCAAGGATCGTGGATCTTTCTTGGAATACCGTCAGCTGCCATATCAAAGCAAGTGGCTTTATGTAGGGAATAGTGCAAAGATTGAGGTTAAAGGCACTGGCACCTACAAATTAGCTTGGCGTGGTGGAAAGACTTTGATCCTTCATAATGTGCTTCATGCTCCCAACATTTGACGGAATTTGGTTTCTGTTTTATGCCTCTTAAATTATGGTTTGATGTAAACTTTCATGATAAAGTTGCAAACATGTTAAATAATTCGACCTGTTATGGTTTATCTTTCCTTTCCAAAAAGTTCTTTGTAATGGATATTATTGGTGATTCTTATGCACATGACTGTTTTTCTATTTGTTCTAATATGACAGTTTTTATGAATACATGGCATGCTAGACTAGGCCATATTAATCAAAATAGGATGATTAAACTAGCTAAAGAAGGATTGTTAGGTTCACTTTCTAATATGGAAATGTCCTTATGTGAAAATTGTCTTGTTACCTTTTGATAAGGGAATTAGGGTAGAAAGTTTATAACAATCAATCCATTCTGATATATTCGGACCTATGAGTATGAGGGCAAGACACGAAGCTTGGTACTTTATCACTTTTATTGACAACTTTTCACGATATGGTCATGTCTATTTGATCTCATATAAGTTTGAGACTCTTGATTGCTTTAGACGATACATGAATGAGGTAGAGAATCAATTGAATAATACTAAAGCATTACACACTGATCGAGGTTGTGAATATTTGTCTGATCAATTCAAAGAGCTTTATGAAAAAAAGGGATAATTAGGCAACTAACTATCCCTGGAACTCCATAACAGAATGGAGTTGCTGAAAGAAGAAATATAACACTTCTACACATGGCTAGATATATGATGGCACATGCAAATCTTCCAATTTTGTATTGGGGTGATGCTTTGATTATAGCTGCCTTCATACTTACTCGTGTGCCCTCAAAATTAGTCGTTTCCACACCTTATGAGTTATGGACAAAACACAAACTAGATCTTAGCATCTTAAGCCCATGGGGTCAGCTGTATATATTCATAATGATTCCCATAAGCATGGGAAGCTGGGTCTTATAGGAAAGAAATGCATCTTCATAAGACACTCAGAATAATCAAAAGGATATGTTTTCATAGGTGAAGATGAAGATGGAACCCTGACTGAAATAGAATATAGAGATGATACATTTCTAGAAAGTGAATTTCTTAATAAGGGAGAGGTTGATTGCACTTTATCTCTTTACGAGACAAAAGAACAAGGTAATACCAAACAATCTAATGATCCTCAAATGTCTCAATACATTAACCTAAGTGGGAGCTCAAAAAGGTCAATACAAAGAAGACAAAAATACAAGAAGTTGCTATAAGAATGAGTGACAGGGGAAATGTGCCCAGAAGACGCTTCTCAATAGAAGGGGAGGCGCTTATAGTTACTCCAGAAAGGGATAATGAGCCACGTTCTGTACAAGAAGCCTTAACAGGTCCTACCAAGGATGAATGGAAGAAAGCAATGGAAGAGAAAATGGACTCAATGAAAAAGAATAAGGTTTGGGAGTTGATTGATTTACCACAAGGGAGGAAAGCCATTGGGAACAAATGGGTTCTCAAAATTAAGAGAAAAGTGGATGGATCAATTGACAAATAAAAAGCTCGATTGGTTACAAAGGGGTAAACACAGTAGGAAGGTTTGGATTATAAGGATACCTTCTCACCTATTATGCGTTTTAATTCTATAAGGCTTATTCTGGCAATAGTGTCCAGTTTAGATTTGGAATTATATCAGATGGATGTAAAAACTGCATTTTTAAATGGTCATCTGGATGAAGAAATCTGAATGCAACAACCATTAGGTTTCATTGAGAAAGGAAAAGAGAGGAAAGTTTGTAAGCTCAAAAGGTCCATTATGGATTAAAGCAGTCATCCAGACAGTGGTATTTGAGGTTTCATAGAGAGATAACCTCTTATGAATTTCAAATGATTGAAGAAGACCATTGTGTCTACATTAAGCGGTTTGAGGGTAACTTTGTAGTTCTATCCTTATATGTATGGCTAGATAATCTAAATTCAGTAGTAGCTATTATTAAAGAATGGCTTTCATCGAATTTTGAGATGAAAGATATGGGTGAAGCAGAATACATTCTAGGAGTTAAGATTCAAAGAGATAGTTTAAGAAGAATCCTTTCTCTTTCATAAGAGAATTATGTTAAGAAAATTCTTGAGCGATCCAATATGAATAACTGTAATCCCATGGATACCCCGGTGTCTTCCGAAGTAGCCTTAAGTTCTTATATATGTCCTACAACCGAGTTTGATAGAAAGATAATGGAAAAAGTTCCCTATGCTAGTGCCATTGGCAATCTAATGTATGCAATGATGTGTACAAGGCCAGATATTTGCTATGCAGTAGGACTAGTGAGTAGATTCCAGTCAAATCTTAGTGAAAAATATCGAAAAGTAGTAAAGAGGATCTTGAGATACTTGAAGGGTAAGTCTAATTATGCACTATATTACGAAGGAACTGATTTATGCCTTGTTGGATACTCCGATGCTGATTAGACGGAGATGAAGATGAGTGAAGATCTACTTCAAGTTATACTTTCTTACTTAACAATGGTGCCATATGTTGGAGTAGTAAAAAGCAAGTATGCATTGCCTTACATTCCATGGAAGCTAAGTTTGTGGCATGCACTGCAGCAATACAAGAGGCTATATGGCTGAAGAGGTTTATTGAACACCTTAGATTTGGAAATGAGAGAACAAATCCAATTTCAGTACACTGTGACATTACTGCAGCCATAGCCTACACGAAAGACTTGAAGTATCATAGTAAGACCAAAACACATAAACTTTAAGTATAATTTTTGTGTGGATTATATAGCACAAAAGGTTGTTACTGTACAATATATTTCAACCAAGAAAATGGTCGTTGATCCCCTAACCAAGCCAATTGCCAAACAAATTTTTGAAAAGCATGTAAAGGCACTGGCATGTGTAAAATTTAAAGCTGTAGACACTATATATTTTCTTTATTAATAATAGTATTTATTTATCATTATTGATATGTGTGTCTGCATGAGATTATACAATGTCTACTATGTTGTACAGGCTATTGAGATTGGCTCTTTCACTTAAGCAACCGCATTTGACACTTGGTGGAATGTGCAAAGATGAGACATTTGTGTTCACCAATAAAGCAACAAGAGAGCTGATATGGTAGAGAAGAAACACAAACCAAGTCGCCTAGACAAAAGTATAGTATGTCAAGATGAGTCCATAATCATAAGTGTGGATCAAATCATGGATACCCACTCCCACGATGCCTGTAGCCAGATCACAAGTTCTTCATGTGATTGACGTCATATGAGATAAGTATAGTAGAAGAATTTGGGTTTAGATAATGGGAGTATCTAAGCTTAAGTCTATACAGTGTTTATAATAAAATTCAAATCAACATACACTCTTATAATATAAGAGTAACACTGCAGCATGTGATTCATACCACATGTGCTTAATGAATTGCAAATAGGAAGCAAGTGAATGGATCCATTCTGCATTGTTGTGTGAGTCTCTGGAAGGCAAAATCCTTCTATTGGTGTCCTTTGACTTTGACATTATTACAGAGGTATACTTCAGTGTTCGCTACTTTAGCATATGTCCAATGATCATGATGAATTTATCGAAGGTATTATGTTAGGAATGCAGCTAAAGCATATCGAAGTCATACATGGGAGAAAAGAAGATTTCTTGAGATATACATACCTATGCTGGTGTCTGAGACATGCATGTACCTAGTATTCATTAGTGTTTAATTATGATGATTAACTAGGCATTGAAGTGATGTAAGTTGGATTAAGGATTAGAAGGTTTAAGCAATTAGGGGAGTGATTTTGGGCATTTCGCTATGGGACCTGAATCTATGTTTTTAAAAAGACGCAGTGCATCATTTGCAGAGAGGAGATAAGGGAGAGCTCTGCTAAGGCTTAGGATTTCAAAGGTTTGGGAGTAATTTCAAGCTTCTAAATTACTTGATAAGTGATTATGGCTTGAATTCTACCATTACCCTTCTCTATTTTTTAGATTTTCATCTTTGGGGATTTTAGGGTGTTGATGAATCCGAAAATTTGGAAGTTTATTTTGTGGTTTCTAGATTATCATTAGAATCGTTGGAGCTTGTTAAGAGGTTCTAATGGTTTAATTTCATTAGATTTGATCCTATTTAATATTTTTCTTGATCTAAAGTTTGAACAAGCTACGGCTTATGAGGATTTCGAAATTTATGATTTATCTTGAGGTTTTGATGGTCTCTAGAGGTTTATTTATGCTTATCTATGATTTCAAATGGATTGTTAATATATATGTTGGATTGCATTTTGGATATTCAAAGTGTTGGAATCCTTGATGTAGACTAGGGAGATTGAGTTTGATAATGATTTTAAATTTGGTGATGATTGTGTTATGCTATTTGAGGTTGGTAATTTATGATTAAAGATTGAGATGATGGAGATTGGATAATTTGTGATGGAAGACTACGTTGGCCTAAGTATGAATTGATTTTTGGGATGTGAGGAATGATACATGGTTAATGGCTTTGGAAGTTGAATAGATTGATATGGATTCAAGGAATTATGGTTAATGAATTGGAATGTGTTCATCCTAGGTTTGGATTGTAAATTTAGATTAGATAGGGTCATTGATTTGGAAGAGATTATTAAGAATGAATGTTGTGTTAAGCTTGATGTGAGTTAGTTTAACTTAGTCAAGCTAAATAAATGTAGTTAGAATTCTTTTTGTAATTGGAACTCTTTGGGTGAAATCCCAAAGTGTAAGGTCAATGTCACTTGATATGTGCCTTGATCATGTGTATGCATGGTTATGGTGATTGTAGACACCGGTGGAATAAGCTGAGCTTGTGGATTTCTGCTATCCCGGTATTTTCTTTTGTTTTGATATGTTCAAGTAACCACTCTCACCTTACTACATCAGTGCGTGTGATGTTAGTTGGGATTTTCTAAATCCCTTATGTATATATACTTGATTATAGTATGAGATGGGTTTTTCAACTAATATTTTTGAATCAAAATGTCTCTTGGGTGCCTTTCCTATGAATATAATTATATGTTACACTGATATTAATAAAGTAGGAAATTTTAAATTTGGATATTATGTAGGGTTAAAGATCATATTTACCCCGGAAGTATGTACGGTGGATCACATCTGCCACAGAAGTTTTTTTGGTCCAATTTTGCCTCGGAAGTGTGTAACGTGTATCATAGTCGCCCTTTATCGTTAAAAAGCTCACTTTGACCGTTAAATAGTTGATGTTGACATTTAATATTTTAACGATAAAGGGCGAATATGATCTACTTTGCACACTTCCGGGGCAAAATTGGACCCAAAAATACTTCCGGGACAGATGTGATCCACCGTGCATACTTCCAGGGCAAATATGATCTTTAACCCTATTATGCAATTGGTGGTGAAAAACTGTGAATATGATATATGGATGGAGTTATTGTTGAATATTGTATTTGGGGACATTGTATGACATCTCGCATATATAGATTGATATATGATTATATGTGCATGCACACATATTTGTATCATCACGTGATGTACCCTTCGATTGGCCTATCGAGTAGTTATTTATACGGTCTCTGATCATAGACGGAGACACTTCATTGATTATAGACAAGGACCTCTAATTATAGATAAAGGTTAGCCATTCTGATTATAGACAGGGGCTCATTGATATTGTTGCATAAACTGATTTTATAATACATATGATGTTGAGAAAATGGGTAGAGTTGGTAATTCAGGCCAAGCCGTAGGGCCAACCCCATTTATGCCCATTTAAGTAGAGGATTGGACTTTGATTTTAGAGGCTTCATAAGGGAGTCGGGCCTAACGGGCCAACCCTGTAGGGACAAGGACTTCAAAGGGCGCTCGTTAAGCTCATCACAATTTTTTTTATAAAATAATAAATAATAAAAAATAAATGTAAAAAATGTTTATTTGCTGGTTTTGGGGAATAAAAATGTTATGAATACTGGATCGCTGTTTTGAGTCATGTACGCCTTGCAAGATTTTGATATTATTTTCACCATTTTTTCTTCTTCTTCAACATTTTAGAGTGTATAAAATTTCAACATGTAAAGCCTTACAACAAAATTAATAGAAAATAGTTCCTGCTTATAGCATATTAATATGGCTAGTAAATGATTTCCAAGTGCTATATTCTTCCTCCAATTTTGTTTCTTGCTACCCTGAATTTCTTAGATTGTTTCTACAGTTCTGCTCACTCAAATTTTCAATTTTTTTATTAATAAATTGTTTTATTTAAAATGCTCTTCACAAAACTTTTGAAAGTGAAATCACTTTGGTTTATTGATTGTTGTAGATAAAGTAATGATGTGTTCATGATGTTGGAAAAGCAATTCCTGATATTTTTACCACTCAAAGAGAGCCTACTCTAAGTGAAACACAATCAAATGCAATTAATGTTGATGATAGTGCTGAAGATGATAGCATATAGAGAGATGTCCAATATAGAGTCCACAAGGCCCAACAATCTGTCCAAAGAGTTCAACAAAGTTATTACTTAGAAACGCTTACATTGAGGACGGCATGGATTATTGCTTAGGTGATGACATGGATGACTACATGTGTGGAATTAAATGTGATGCATGGTAGAGCACTCCCAAAACCACCTTGGCATGGAGGAGTCCAATGGAGCTTTAAAATGTCAAATTTGGGCCCAAATGCAATGTGCAATAGATTATGGGAATTCCAGAATGATATTACACCACATTCAAGCCCAAATGGGGGTCTTAATGGTCCATACATTTTCATGAACGAAAATATTACGAGGAAGACCCGGTTGGACAATTCATGAAGCATCTAGAAGCCTTCCTATTGCACAAATCTGATTGCATTTAAGTCTCTTATTTTATTTCATCAAAATAAGGCCATTTGGTCAATGAATGTTCTAGAATACATTGTCATGTTTTCCTATTTTGAATAGCTGACTTTTTCTTCAAGAAGAAGTCATTTCTTTGTATGGAATGGTGCCATTCAAAATGCCAATCATCATTAATGCACCATTGATGTCTTAGGGTTTTCTTCATTCTAGAGTATTCCATTGTTGCCTATATATAGGTTATGCTTTGTACTAAATTTTGAAGACTTGAATAAATTGTTACTTGTTTCTCTTGTGTGAGCTTTGCTTGCATCTTTGTATTCTCTTGAGAATACTTGATTGTATCAAGGACTGATCATCCTTGTGGTGTCTTTGTGGGTTAGGGTTGTAAGAGACGGCTACTCTTCCTCCCATCGATCATCCGTGTTGCTTTATCTTTCATTATACTTATCTTCTAACCATTCCTCTCCCCTTAATATATCGATGATGATGATAATGATGATGGGTGGTGGTCAAAATGTTGCTCCTTAGTTTATGGTTGCTTAGTTTATCTTGTGTGACTTATTTAAAAATATGGATAATATTTATCATTGCTTGATAATTTTTCAGTGTTTATTGGTGTTTGTATTTTAAGTTTTAAACTTAAAATTGATATTTGTATTGATGATAAGGATTTTATTGTTTCAAATTTTTTATGAAAAAAGATTAAAAAACAGTGTATATTCGGTAATCGGGCCTAAAGCTCACAGGCCAGCCCTAAGCTCAACCATTCATGGGTCAGGCTTTGAAAAACAAGCATATTTACACTTTCCGGGTCTAATGAGTCGACCCGTTTAGGCCCTAGCTAGTGAAGGTCCAGCCCCGAATTCCCATCTCTAATGTAGTGTATATAGATGAAATGATGATATTGTGGTTTATAATGCTATATATTATTTTGAACTGTGGTACTCAAGTTAGACACTCTCCTAATCCACATTAACTTACATAATGAGTTGAGTTGTGGTTGCTGAGACATATTGTCCCTTTGTTTATATCTTTTTAGGTGATCATGCACCGCCGAGAGCGTAAGGAAAAGGGCTGACCAAACCACACTGAGCCCATAAGTCGGCTGAATTTTATATTTTAGATTGTATATTGGTAAACAATATTAGCCTGCATTCCGCTTCCGCATTTCTATACATTTTTTCTTTCTATGTTTTGGATGAAGGTAGCTGATTAGTTGTTTTACTTAAGATAACTAATGCTGTTTGACTGTTTGGATATGGTGCAGAGGATATTCCGGATGTTTGACATTATCTGAATTCACATGCACGTGACTGATTATCTGATTATTTGATGTTTAGCAAAGTGATGTGAATAGTATGTGTATTTGTGAGATGGGCTATGTATGGTAAATCCAGAATTGTAGGCCCGAGGCTTGACGTATGACTATATCTGTGATATTGGAAGGTCTTGTTTAAATAACCTTATTAGACCAATTCTTTCTAACATAGTTATGCCAATTGTTTCTTAGTTTAATTAATGAATAATATGGCTATTTTAATAACCATGTTAGAATTTTTCTTTTCTAATATGGTTATCTGTTAAGCATATCAAATTGTTATAACAACCATGTTAGAGGGATCTTTTTGTAACATGGTTTGGTGTTTTGATATACATGATAACAATTATATTGTGTTATGAATTGTCTTTTCTATCATGGATATCATTCTCTAATGTGAGTAAAACTCTTTTCTAACTATGAATGTATGATTATAGTTGTATGAAAATTCTTTTTCTATTATAGTTAGCAACCGTGAACGTGTTTTGGATTAATTATTGAGAGTTAATTGAGTATTAGTAAGTAGGATTTTACAAGAATAGTGTATAAAATAATTATGCTAGAGAATCTTGATAAAAATGATTCTACCTCGTCTATTAATATAGGAACAAGTTGCATTTAAGGAGTTGATTTAGTTCCAAATATAAGATCTCAACTCATCCACAATCTAAGGGCATGGCTCCTAACTCATGATCCACTGGGGCGTGTCCCTGCATGCTTTGGAGCATGACAGACAAGCCTTTTTTTTGTCCATATAGGTAAGTTTCGCCCAGCTTCACTTAGCTGTGGAGATGTCTCCCTAAGTGCCGCGATTGAAACCAAACTAAGTAGTACTCCCTAGGAATTGAAAATTTGCCAAAATGGTCGAATGTCCAATTTTATCGCCAGTTGAACCCACAGACGAGCGATAGGTATGTTTCATTTCTTTCTTACAGTATATATAACTCATGATAATTCATTTATTATGAAGATTTTGAAAAAAGTTTAAATTTGTATGTATGTATGAAAAATTTGAAAAAAGTTTAAATTTTTATGTATGTTTGGGATTTTTTATTTTTTAAGTAAGAAGTTATTGTTATATAATACCATGCGTTGCATAAGGTTTTTGCTTCCATCATTGTATATCATGAACAATACAATTATTCATAAATTTAGAGACATTCTGAGTTGAATGTAAAGAAGTTAAAGGGATATTTATAATTATTTAAGTAACTTTTTAATTTATGTAATTCGGTTAATTTTGCTTTAAAATTTTTTAAAAAAAACAACTTTACCCCTATATAATATATTCTGCAAATCATAAGAATAAAGTCTATAAAATAATACATAAAACACAAATTTATTGTATAAAAAATTAATAATGTGACCTATTATTATGACAAAGTTTCTTGTTTATTTGCCTTATGAATATGACAATAATAAGAAGGACGAGTATGTATGCATGATGTATGGATAGATGGATGGATGCATGTATGCACGCATGGATATCAGTATACGCATGCTCCCTCGGGTCTCATTTATAAGCAACATTCTTACTAATGAGTATAATTCTTTTTATATAAGTAATAATTTTGTTTTGTCCAAAAATTTAATGCACTTGTTTTTATTCCTACTTTTACTTTCAATTAGTTACATATCTCTTTATAACAAAAAAATTACATGTCTCTTTAATATGTTTATATATATATATATTTATATATATTAACTGACAATCAACGTTTTTTCTAGATCATATTACCAGGTATCCGAGCAACTGACTACGTAAGTTTCGGGTTCGCGGTTTCCCCTCATGACCTAAGCATCTCCTCTAGTATTCAAACTCGAGACTTTAAGGGATCTAGCGATGTCTTACATCGCCAAACCAACTATGTGCTGGTTGTCTCTTAAATATGTTTTTGCCCACTAATTTTCTCATATTTTTTCCATTCATGGCCTGTCTCTCATTATCTTATAAATAACGGTATTTTTGAGGAAAAAAATTGCATCATACATATTCATTGCTTTCCACTAATTTTAATCACTAATTCGTTTCAGGTGATTTAGACACCGTTGTTGTTGGTAAAAATCATTAGGAGGGTTACTGGCAAAAAAAAAAAAAAAAGCATTAGGAGGGAGTATATAGTTAGCTATAGTCCCAGTGAACTCTTTTTTTTTAAAAAAAAAAAAAAGGAGGAGGAGGGATGTTTTGCGTTCTTCATCCATTGAAACGAATCTCTGCATCAAGCACGAGGTTATAGGCTTTATCCAATTTGAAATTGAAATGTAATGCCCTACTTTTTTCTAGAATCCGAGGTTGCCCAACTCTTCATTATTTGCTGATTATCTTTGACAAAGGAAACAACCAAACATATCACTCTAAATTTAATTAGCTTGTTTTTTTCTTTAATTAATGGCAAATTTTAAAAATTGAAAGTAATTTTTACCATTTAATAATTAATGTAAAATTATTAGATAAAACTAGAGAGAGAAATGAATAAATTGTTCAAAAAGACAAATTTCAATTAGCAAACTTGACAACATTATATTTGAAATGGAATTACAATTGTTGTCAAACATTTTCTCTATCTCTAAATATAGCATATCTACAATTTTAAAAAAAAAATTGTTTTTTTTATAATACTTTATTCAAATGTTTAGGATGCTTTAAAATATCTTTCACATGTACCCGTATAGTATTATTTACCCCTAACCCATAATAAATAACTTCTCCATCATAAAAAAAAGGAACAACATTTTTTGGAAGTGGATTTGGAAAGAAGAAAAAATGTTTAGACCTAAGTCACCTCCCTACTGTCCGATTTTAACAACTAATATTATATTAAGATATGTAGAGAGTATATCACATAGTTGTACTAAGAAAATTGTGCCATTTTGTCATTTGAGCAAAAGTATTATTTGGCATATTCCAAAAGGACGTTGCGTTGAAATGATTAGTCTAATCAATCAATTAATCATGCTCAAATGATCTTTTACAGCTTTGGGAGAATTGCACATAAGTCCCAAGTAAGAGAATTAATTTCAGAGAGGTCCATTGATAACTTCTTCACTTGTTAACCAAGGCTATTACAGTTGTTAATAGTTGTCATTAACAACTATTTGGGACCTTTTTAAAATTAATTCTCTTGCTTGGGACCTATATGCAATTGTCCCTTGTTTATATATCCTAATCAATTTTGGTTAAAATGTAAAAGTCTCATGAGACTTGGATGTAGAGTTGGGAATCAAGGCCGGCCCTTCAAAGAACAAGGTCTTAAAAGGGTCAGCTCGAAAAACCCGGATAGTACAAATATCTTTGTTTTTTAAAGCCTGACCCTCGAATAGTCGAGCTGAGGGCTGGCCATGCCCAAAAAGTGCTTATATACTATTTTTTACTATTTTTTCATAGAAAAAAATTAAAGCGATAAAATCTTTATCGTGAACACAAATATCAATTTTAAGCTACAATACAAACACCAACAAATAACAAACACTAAGAAATTATCAAGCAATGGTAAATAGTGCTAGTCCGATTAGCGCTTATCCACTGTTTTTAAATATTTTTTCATAGAAAAAAAAATTAAAGCAATAAAATCCTCATCATCAAGACAATTTTAAGTTACAATACAAACACCAACAAATAACAAATACTAAGAAATTATCAAGCAATGATAAATATTGTTTATATTTCTAAATAAGTCACACAAAATATTTTTTTACCTTTAATTAATTGTTTTAATAAGTATTGTTCATACTTTCAAATAAGTCACTTACTAAGAAATGATCAAGCAGTGATAAATATTGGGAACTATGTATTATGGTTTTTCTACCTTTAATTATTTTGTTATTTTGTAGTTTTTATTTTTTTTTAAAAAAAAAATATATGTGACAGGCTTAATAGGCCAACCCTCGGCTCTGTAGGGCTGGCCCCGTTAAACCCGATTCCCTTTTAAAACCTCTAAAATCAAAACACAACCCTCCGAAGATCAGGACCTTCAAAGGCCAGCCCCAAATTACCAACTCTATACTTGGATGTCTCATCTACGCTCTTGCATGAATACTTCTTACACTTCTTACCATTACTGTATGGCCTTGATCTAGCAAGACACAACGGTGCACTACTGTATGGCCTTGCTTTCCGCATTTGCCCCTAGCTATTTAGAGTTTTTTAAACCATATTTTTTCAAGTTTGTTATAATCTTGGGAAAAAGACAAATAAATACCCTCCAATTTGCAAAATCCCATTAACAACTTCATGATAGGTATTAACAACACAACAACCTATCATGAAGTTGTTAATACCTATCATGAAGTTGTTAATGGGATTTTGTAAATTGGAGGGTATTTATTTGTCTTTTTCCCTATAATCTTCCCTTGTTTATGGGTTCTTTCTATGAGACTCTCTTCTTGAACTTTTTTTTAAATATATTTTATTTTTTATGTTCTAATATAGCTGTTTTTCTATTCACTAAAAAATGATAAAAAAAATCCTCCCAATAAAAATCCCCACATACATACGTGTATATACACCTCACGAGTCACGAAAAATACCATACGTGCACATATATAAATACATAAATAATAAGGTTAAGATGCAATTTTATTCTGAAAGTAATCACTTAAATGCTTTTTGATGAGAAATTTTACCCTAAAAATAATGAAAAGTAGTAATGTTGCCCGCTGTCATTAAAAAATGTTAATAGCCAACATCAACTCTTTATCTATCAATAATGTTAGTTTTTTATTATTAGGGAATATATTCCTTTTTCAATACTACCGAGCAAAGTTGTTTTTTCAAAAAACTTTCAGACACTCAACACTCTTGAATGATTATATCTAGGCCAAAATTGCACTCTAACCCTAAATAGGGTTAATATCACTTTTAGTCTTTGAACTTTCAATCGATTTTGGTTCTAATTTGTGAACTTTAAATTCAGTAGTTTTGTTCCTTCAACATTTTGCTGTTTAAAACTGTTCCAAAAAATTTGAAAAAAACTTGATACTGGATTGGTAGGCAACTACATGTAGTTGACGCCGTTGAGTTCTTGATCACAACCTCCCTCTCTCTTGATGACAATAATTTGGGTTTTGTTCAAAAACTTTAAAATCTCAATGATTTTGGTCTTTTAACTTCGAGTGGTTTATAACATTTTGGTCCATAAACTTTAAAAAAGACTTGGTGTTGGATTTGATAGATGCTCATGCAGTTAAATTACTGACAACAGAAGGGGAGGGCTATCATAAGCAACTTAATGGTGTCAACACTATGTAGGCAAAATGTCAAATCCAACACAAAGTTCTTGTTAAAGTTCAAAGACCAACATTTATTAATGATACAAAATTGAAAGACCAAAACTCCTGAATTTAAAGTTCAATGATTAGTTATAAACAGCACAAAGTTAAAGGATTAAAAAACCATTTAATTTAAAGTTAATGGATCAAAACCAATCAAAATCGAGCGAAAGCTTTAGGACTAAAAGCAGTATTAGCCAATAAAAAATATGATAATATGTAGATTATCATTGTAAGAACCTGAAACCGATAAATGCTATACAAAATCTGACAAATTATATTATTTATCAGTCATAAATAGTACTTGCTCATTTCTTAAATATAAGGTATATTTATCTAATTTGATTACATTAAGAATGTCAGTTAAGTTAGTTAAAATAACATAATATCTTAAAACACCCTAACCACCCACATTTATTCTTATACTTCCTCTCTTGCGTGTTTATTGTTGAAAAATATCAATAGAGATAATTTGGGGAAAAGTTAAGAAAAATTAGAAAGAGATCATATATTTAGGAATAAGTCCACCTCCTCATATAGGGTTCAATATTTGAGAACGGAGCCAGTATAAGTCATTTTTATCTAGGAACAGAGCTAGTATAAGACAACTTTTAACTAGCTAGTTGGAGTTATTGGGTTCAATTAACACTTAAAATTTCTTTACATCTTGCTTAAGATCACGAGGTTTCTTGTTCAACCCTTGGTTGTGTTAGTTCCTTCTGTCAAGCGAAGGATGATACAAAAAATTACAATCTTTAATTAGATCTATTGATAAGCATATTAATAATTTGAACCCATAAAAAACAATGTACTACTAAATTAATTAGTTAATTAGTCGATCTCCCAAAAATAAAAGCATAATACTATTTTCCATTTTTCCTCTATCCTATACAAGCATATTGATTTGTTGCTTATATGGATATTTCAATTCCAGACAACCCATATATCGAAAGTGTGTTCTAATTTTCCTATCTCTTGTTCGAACAAAGAGCACTAACTAATCTATAATCAATAGTCACTATAGTCAAGTGAACAATATATATATATATATGGACGAAGAGAATAATCCTCATGACACATAATCTACACATGCATTTTGTCGTCTTAATACTTCATGAATTATTCAGGGAAATTTGATCTTTTGAATGTTAGGCTGACTTTATTCCTTATATATGTATAACTCCTATATAAAAAATTAGCATGTTGTGGTAAATTCTCAATCCGAAACCAAGCTGAATGATGCCATTTATCCATTAGGAAATAACGTGTTTTCCGAATTTCGTAAACCAAATTACACTACTCAGTGCCAGAAAAATATGTCCAAATGAAACAAATTTATGAAAACTAATATATATACACATGAGCATTAGATTTTGCCCTCAACTCAACAAACAATACTGTGCCTCATCAATAGATATATCCATATATATATATATATATATATATATATATTCTTAAGTCTAAACAGTAGCCCCATTCCAACATAGAATGAAAATTAATTATATAAAAAAATATTATATTCTCATAAGTTTTTTTTTCCTGTGCTTTTCATTCAAACGTGTTCAGAAATACAAAGCTTTCAAATCATTTTCATCATCAAGATCAGATCTTCAATATAATTTCTTGAACGTTTTGTGTGTTGTGATGAATGGAAAAAAGAAGGAATATATGGGTGTAAAGGAATAGAGCAAAAGTATTGAACTTGAATAGTGGTGAGCAGTGGGAACATTTGCCCTAATATTCAATTACTTTGTGTGGTGTTTTCTGCTTTAATATTCTTTAATCCCTTTTCTTTCTTTTGATTCCACTAATTAAAATCCATGGCTTTTGTTGTGTGCTTTTCTTTCTTAAAACTACAAGAACAACTTCAAGACCCACATAATGTTGTTTTTCTCTCTAAAGAAAACGATGATCAATCCCTTCACTGGAATTCTCTGTTCTCTCATTCAACAATAAAATTATCTTGAAAGTTGGTCAAGGTGGGGGGCTTATGCTTTGATCATATTCTCTCTTCAAAGTTGGACTTTGAATGTTCTCATTCACCAAATTGAGACCCTAAGATTCTCAGAAATGGATGGGATCAGAGAATCATCAAAAATTAAGGCAAGCGGAAAAAAACCTTTTCGATTAATTATTCTTGTTGTTAATTAAGGTCTTGCTGGTGATTTAAAAGGGTACTTATCAATCTAATCTAAATCTCTGTAAATATTAAAACCAACTAAATAAAAGCATTACATAGTTAAAAACTTAACACACAGCGATCAATAAACAATTTAAAATGGATCAAAACAATCAATGTCATTTATTCTCCTCAAATACCCATTTATTTTCTGCCTCATCCATTGTGTTCTTAATAATCTAACAGACGTTTAAAAAGAAAAGGCATTGGCTGTTTAGTTATACTCTGTTTTTAAATATTTATTGATAAATTTGTACCATTCAAAACATATTTGTGCCAAATACTCCTACTGCAATATTTCATTGGTAAAATTGCACATTTGTCCAATAATGTATCATTGGGTGATTAAAAAATCTAAATGATTAGTTAATTCCTTACTTATCCAATATGTATTTTAATTAATTACTAACTTTGATGAACTTTGAATTAAAATCCTTTTGATACTAAGTACATGCGTCTTTTAAAAATATATTGGATTACTAAAGTAATATTGATGATAAGTATTCTTCTTTTGACAAATGTAGTTTTTCTTTTCTTTTCTTCCTAATGTGAACTCAAAATTCTTATATTGTTAATCATCATGAAACTGAAGGGTATTTGGTATAGTGATTGACAATTGAGTTCAAACCCTACCTTATTAGAAAGGATCGCTGAGGAGAATGTAGCAAAATCTTGATCCAGATTAATTGACTAATTGGATACTTTGGTATAGGATCCATATTAGAAACACATCAAATATTGGGAAGCCCAAAATATTATAAAAAAGTAAAAAACCATCCTAATTAAGAGACATTAAATACACACTCACAATGTTACAATTAAATAATACAAGTTGCACGTGGATAGGGGAATGATGGTGATGAGTTACCTGTATATTCCTAGGGTTCTTTCACCTAAGAAGAATACCTGTAAAGCGAGAGGATTTGTGTAGCTGCTTTAGGATTTTAAAAAGAAAAGAAAACTAAAACACAAAACAGGAGGAATCAATCGTGCATTAAAGTATATAACTCAAAAGACTGTGCCAACTTTCCTCCAAAAACCTTTTCCTGTGATATAATACAATAGAAAAGCAAAGCTGATATAGATGGACGTCATATATCCATCAACCAAAAGTACTGATAAGCTTATAGCACTTTAGACTAGAGAGCAGCATTAAATTTAGAGCTCAACTTTTGCTTATTGACTAAATCATACCAGAATCCATCTATCTAATCTAATTTTGCCTCTCACACACAAACATAAACACAAATAAATACACACAAACACAAACCCTACCTACAACTACCTATTGCCTCCCCTTTTGCAAGATAATTGCCTTTAAATAAAAGGGATCTATCACTCCTCATCTATGCATGATGTTTTGGATTTTAGGCCTCAACTTCGACTATCAAAGTTAATATCATATAAATATGAAATATGTGTAATTAAATGGTAGGATATACATTGAATATAAATATGAGTTTTAACTTGTTGATGATTTGATAGTTGTAGTTCATTTCATAGTAACTGATAATAACTGCCCTACTTTAGATGGTTGGAAGTTGAAATTGGAAACATCACCCCAATGATGAGAAAATAAGGGTATAGGACATATCAAGTGATATCTTTTTCTGCTTTTATGATTGAGGGTAAAAGAATGCACGAACTCACATGAAAATCAAAAGATGTCAATTAACGTAGAAATAAGTGCCATAACTCTTTTTTCCATATGACTTAACTGTATGTATGTTTTAATTTATATATAGCTATAGCCAGATGTATCTGTATTGCTAAAGCAAAGCAAGGCATTGATGCAAGTGGGAATCTCTCCTTCCCTACTTGTTACCATTTATTTTACTTTCTACGAAATGTATAGTAGTCTTATCACCATATTTATTTATAAAAGAACACTTTAGTAATAGCAACCTGAAAAAGCACACGAGATACCTTTGTCTTTTTCTTGATGACCCTTCTCTTTAATATTTGCTATGTATATATATATACACATACAAGTATGAATTTTCTTTAAGTGTTCAACCTAAGGGTTTAAGATATGCTTTTGTTTCATGAAACTCTCCTGATCATGGATAAGATTCTGTAATATTCATTGGCTGTGCGCTTTGAATGTTTTCTTTAAAGGCTTTGGGTATGGTTTGTCTTCTCTTATGAGTATCATCAGAAGAATATTTAGAATCCTAAGTTTGATCTCTCCTTTTCCCAGAAATCTTGCTTTCTGAATTATATTCTCTCAAAAATTTTGGCTCCCATTGCCATTCAAGTGAAATCTTTTACCTCTCTAAAGACAAACTTCGGCGCCACTGAACACAAAAGAGAAATATTCCTGCGTTTTGAAAATTTCTTCTTTCAATTTCATTTAATGGAAAGCAAAGAATCATCATGCATTTGAAGAGAGAGTAATAAAGAGAATAAGTGCATATATTTCCCTCTATACTCACCTTCTTGTTTATATCTCTATCTTTCTGTGAAAGCATTATTCGCAATCACTTTGAGCTAACCCATTATTCAACACAACATTTTTAATTTATCCAAATTTCCAATTTAAAATCCAGAGAAGAACCCTTTTTTTCCGTACTGTCTTTTTTAAATTATGGCTCCTCCTTCTGGAAGCAGCTCAGCAACATCTTCAAGGGTGAAAACAAGAAGCTGGAAACTAAAGAGCAGAAGATTCCATTCGGTGAAGAAAAAGAAGCAGAATCAACAAAGAAGCAGTATCAGAAGTAGCCATCATGATGATGAACAAGAAATGATGACTATTTCATCTTCTTCTTCTGCTGCTGCAAGCAATGATGGTTGCATTCAGATATTAGAAGAGCTTGATGTTATTATTTCAGATGGTGATGATAATGAATGTTCTACCCCAAAGGGTGAGAGATTTAGAATACCTCAAGTTTCAACATGTCCTCCTCCTCCTCCTAAGAAGCCTAAATCTCTTCACAATAATTTCTGCAATCATCATCATCGATCACCAATTCCATTCTTTGCTTCTCCTGAGCTGGAACTGTTCCTTCTTGGTGCACTTCGAGATATTTCAGTTTGATTTTTGTGTTTTATAGCTATACATACATCTAAATTCTTGTTTGTATGAGTGTGCAGTTATCATTCAGTTCTTAAAGTGTGTTCTTTGCTTGTTTTGTTGTGAAAGTTACAGAAAGGGTAAGAAGTAGTTATAATGACTGCATAACCACAATTTTAAGAGCTTGAGATCATGATAGATTCAGGATATAAATTATAAGTGTAGATTTCGAGCTCTTTTTTTTTTTTTTTAGATTTTGGTGTGGATGATCACAGAAAACAAATTAGTTGTGGTTCCTTCTTCTGCTGATTATATACTTCATATCAGCTGCATTCAAGAACTTGTACAGGAATTGAGTGTTTTAAGCTTGCTGATTGGTCAACTTCATTTAGTTATTTGAATCTTTCGTTCGTTTCCACAATAGAGAGCTTAAAATTTGTGTACTGTTAGTTGGAGATTAACAGTGTTCCTCTATTTGCACAATATATTATTCTGAAGTTTAAAGTTTAACCTGAACATATATGCATGTATGATATAAAAAAATTACACTACAAGCTCTTGATCGTAAGAGCTGGTTGTGAAATTAGATTCAAATCGAAATAAAATACAGGATAAAGGTGTATATTTAGGAATAAACTATTACGCACTGTGAATGAAGCATAATAAACTTTTACCATGTGCAAATATGGTCACAATAAAATTAAAAATGTTGCAATATGATAAGTCTGGTAACTTGCCCTAACATCCGTCTAATTAAATAACATATATCAATATATTTTATCTCTCGTATTTATCATTTTTTTCTATATTTATGTATGATATGATACTACATGTATATATTTGGAAAGATCAAATCACATTTATTTATTTTTTTATAACACGAATCGCTTTTATTTTAATTAAGCTTATTCATTTTCTTTATATACCAAAATTAGTTAAATATAAATTTAGTAGTTGATTATTTTTTTTTTTTGGGGGGGGGGGGGCCGCTTTGCTTTTGTGGCTGTGCTGGGACCTTGAGAGTTTTTGTTTGCATATCTAATTTGCAATTTGCACAGATTATAATTAATTAAGTTCAATCTTGGCATTCAGTTGGCAATATATCTGTAAAACGCCTCCACTATTAGCTGTCAGCTGTCTGGTGACTTTAGGTCTTCCTCTTGCCTTCTAGATGGAGTAGAAAAAATTTTCAAGAGGATCATGTGTTTGTATAGAGAGAGATAACTGCTTACGAATATTTGGATTAGTATTATAATTATGTCTACATAATAAACCGAGATAAACTTATCTCACATGCCTCATACTCAATATATCACATTGGAAAAGTAGTTTTTAATGATGATCCGAACAGGTGTACGGATGTACGGAGATTGATGGCCCATATATGGAATCCAATTACTCCCTCCCTCCCTCCCAAGATATTAACTTCAATTCAGTGAAAGATGTATACCAAAATATATATTTCATTTTAGATTTGTTTAGCATTAATTGTATTTTTTTTAATTGTACCTATTGTTTATCTTTTTCTCATATATTTTTTTTTATCTTTATTATATCTTATTTGTCACATTTTCTTTCATATTTATTAAGAAGAGTATAATTGAAAAATAAATTATATTTCTAACATAATTATTGCTTTTAACTAATTTTAATAGTTTTCTTGATAAACGTAAGTTAATTGTTTGAAATTTATATCTTTCTGACAGAAGGAGTATTCTCTAATCATGCTTCCTTTGCAGGTCCTCATTTCATATAAATCTCATAAATCCATGCACACACACACACACATATATATATATATATATATATAATATGTGTGCATGTATATCAACCTAATGGGGTACAGCTTGGTTGTTGTATCTATATGTGTAATATAGAACTTAAAAGTTATCATTTTAAAAAACATACTACCCCTACAATCTTGCATTTTTATTATACTGCAAAAGTTTAGATAAGTTGGGTTTATATTAAATCAAGTCAGGGCAATCCTCCAACAATCCTCCAAGCCCGCATTTTTTACACCTACCACAGCCAACACAGGCCACCAAGCTCAGTTTTTGCAAATGTACTTATAAATAGCCCACCAATTAGGACCTTGAGATTCAAATCAATAACCTTATAGTTATAAATTCATCTTTCTTTCTTAATAGCTTCAATTTTAAAGCTACTGGGAATTTAAGCAAAATGCAAGAAAGGAAGCAACATACGGCAATGACAACAATAAAGCCTTATCCCACTAGGTTGGATTGGCTAAAGGAAGCAACATAAATATAATTATTTAAAATTAAAAACAAATTTCATTCAGAGGGTGGCAAAGCATTCATGTGGGAAAGAATAGTTTTCTTTTGCATCTTTAATTCCTTGAATTTGCATCACGTCCACCAATCTAATGACAACGTCTAATAATAAAAATAAGAGACCGCAGAATGCACAAGCAACCAGCATTTCCACAAACTAAGGCAGAATGGCACACACAACCTAAACCTAATCCATCCTCCAATCAAACCACATTTCTTTGTCTCTTTTTCTTTAAAAAATAAAAATCCTTTCTGGGCCCTGGCCTACGCTTTATGATGTATCCTATAACTAAAAAAGCGAATGAGCATCAAGAAAAAGAGCACCCCCAGAAGAATTTTTCATTGTTTAAGCAGCTAAGCCTACTGAACTCCAATCCATCGAGCATAATCCACCCACCTGCAACACAAATCAAGCCTTTTATTTTTCTGCCATCCAAATCAGTGCCAGATATTCTCTAGAGAAAGCTCTGCCAGAGAGGTCTAAGTTTATGAGCAATGAAAGATTTGCTTACGCAAATATGACGGTGAAAATCTTGACCAAGAGGTAAGGCTCTACATAAGAAAATCCAGTAACAGGAAAAGATTAGAGGGAAGATATTTCTTACAGTAATGAACCAAGGTATGTATTGCCCGTCCGCACAGCAAAGCAAAGTGCACTAAGTGCAAGCTTATGCTGGTGTAGCAAAGGCTCCAGAAGCCGCTGTTCAATAATTCCAGCAAGAACTTGATACCTAAAACGACGAAGCCGAGTTGTTATTTACATATGTTCCAGAAAACAGAGAAGAGTCACTGGTGATAGTAACAGGCTAGCATTTTTTTTTTTTCAGTATGACCAGCCCTCATAGCAAAAGCAAAAAGAGCATTTGCTACACCAAAAGAGCATTTTTTTCAGTATGCTCTGTTATTTACATAAAAGAGCATTTCCTCTTATACCCCGGGTTTTATTCCATAGGGGATGCATTATGAACTTCCTATGATTGGATATATATTATTCCTGCCAATGCCCAATTATGAATGGATGGTTCATAATCTCTTTTCTTTTCTCTTTTTGGAGAAAGACAGAATCAGGCTATAAAGAGACATATCCACCAGGTCTAATCAGCAACAGGGTAACATAGTTCTTGGAAATTTTAAAAATGTTCTTAGAAAATATGACCATAAAATTGAACTATCAAATTGGAAGCTTTGAACATAGAATGGCTTTTCTATCAAAGCAATTTATCCTGGTATATTGAGTTAACAAATCAACGATTCAAGTAAAATTAATTAACATGACTGCAACCGATAGAAGATTATTAAGTGATGATTATGTGGTCAGCAATCCAGCAAGATTCATTTTAACTTCTTACACATTTTTTTTCCATATTTAGTTTTTTTTTTTTGCATATCATTTTCCCCATGTTATACCCCGTGCATATCTTTGTATCCAGTAATTTACAATGAAACAGATTTTCTAAGTAATACATCAATATTAGAAAGTATCATGGGATCACATTTCATCAGTGGAAAGCCAAAAATGCAAAAGCATTTTAGAAGCATTAAAAGACTACCATAATTACTAATAAATTCACCAAATTTTTACCTGAGGTTGCTGGAAATTGCCATATAGACACCATAGCCTGCACTGGTCGATAAAATTGGAACATTCTCAATTTCCCCAGCAGAAGACTTATCAACAGCCTTCTTTGCATTAATCAAGGCATTTGTCACAGCTGTCCCAACCTGAATGAATACAAAAAGTAATGTGTCAGCGTCCATCCCCAATTATACCCACTTCAACTCGAAACAGTTTAGGTAAAAATCTGAGAAGAGAGTATTTAATAAAGAAAAGCTACAAAATATCATGAATCCTTGACATCCCCTTATGTCTTTCCCTATATTAACACTCTAAAGAACAAATTACTGAAAGGTTTAAGCATTGCAGTCGAAGAACACTTGCATATTTTCCGTAATAAATATATGTGATGCATGCCCAACCAGTCTTCTTACTCAAGGAGAATCAATACTTTTTTTGGTCTGGAAGGGATACGAACTCATTAGATAGAGACAGGGCCCACATGTAAATTAATCAAATAAAGGATTATGTTCATTTTATCCACATCTATGTTGACTTGCCTATACAAAATTTGCCCCCTATTCATCACATTAGTCAACTGATGAAAGATTCTATTGGCCATATTATTTCAAAGGAGATTAATAAATCACCTAGTGGTCCTCCTTTCAAAATCTACATTGTTGAGTGAATTATTTCAATTACGTTTATACTTTTGTTCCTTGAAACTACTTTTAACAGATAGGAAATCATTGGGGCCATCTGATGAAGGAAAACTCATCCAGAATAAATGATGGAGATGAAGGCAGAGGATTACCAGCATTCTAAATGCATATCAAAGTCATTGCCTGCTAGATGCATAAAGCATTACTAAAAGTACAAAAATAGTGGATAGCCATCGAGAATATTTACAAAAAAAAAAAAAAAAAAAAATACTGGCAATAACAATGAGAAACCAGCTTTTTTTGTGCTCTTTCTCATGCTTCAATTCATGTAATACTTAGTTCTGGCTAGAACCACACAATAATTTTACTACAAATGAGAAGGCCAGATCAATCATCTCATGTAAATTATAGGGCAGATATGATTAAGCAATGCCCAAACTCTAAATGGATTATCTTTTCAAACATGAAAGAGTTAAATCTCCCAATATAAGAACTAACCAGTGAGGAAGCAGTTCCCACTACAAAAAGCTTTGATCCATTACGCTGTGCATTGAAAATAAAATCATAACGAAAAGTAAGTACCAGAAATATAAAAGAGAATGAAATTACAAGCTGCAAGACACACACTACCAAATGCTACATACCAGAATTGCACCAAACCTATGTATTAGGGAATATGATGTTCCAGAGAGAGCAACCTGCAGGGTAAACATGTTATAGATAACCAACCACTGACAAAATTTGGAAGAAATAGAACTGCTTATTAAATTAAGATATCAATCCACATGAAATAAAGACCTGAAATGCATTGTCAGGACAGTTGTGGAAAAACTTTGCAATGGGTCCTGCATTGATTGCAATTGGTGCTCTAAGAGATACAGTAGGTGCAGGTAGATAAACCAGCATGAAATCAGCAAAAATGGCCATGACCTGATGTTAAGATGTAAAGGGTAAGTTAAGCTATTAAAAATAATAAATATTTCGCAGAATGTGATATTCTCAGTGAACTGAGGAAAGAACAAAATGTAGAAACACACAAACACATAAATTAGAGAATAGTAGATTAAAAACTAAATAAAAATAAAACACGCATACATACAGTATAAAATCATCTTCACGGAAACAACAGTCCTTTAGCCAAAAAAACAAAATCCATTTCAGCTAATGAGGACAAAGGCTCAAACTCACTCTTTTTCTATATGTTACCGAACAATCAAGAAATATAACGCACCGCTCTTTAGGATTTGTCAAAGAATATTATTGAGAGGAAATCTACTTAAACCACTTATGGTTAGCTTTTCTTCATTGGATTTACTTCCTCCACTAATTTAATTTATTGAAAACAATGTGTAGGGATCGAAATGAAGTATAAAATTCCACCAAGGGAAAAAAATCTGGACATTTGCTGAATTTAGGTGCATATCATGACGTATAGAAGAGCCACAAAAATTGCATTTGAATTTTCTATTTGAGTCAAAGAAGCCTCAGCTTCATAAGTCCCACAAAACACATCGATCTTTTAATTGCATTATGCTGTTTCATCTATCTGCACTGCTTAGTTGGATCTTTTAAAAAAAAAATTGTTAATTTTACTGCTTATCTGTAGTATTGTGAATTTACAATCAGATACAGTCGCCTGGCATTGATTCTCAACATGGAGCAAATGAGAAAATGTAAAAAATTAATAGTGAAGGCAATGAATAATTTATTTTCTATGCAGTTATATAAATAGTGATCAAGCATGCCACAACTTACTGCTGAAGTATAGGTGAAGTATCAACAGAATCCCCTTCCACTATACTCCATCCTATCCTAAATGCAAGATCATATTATCTACATTGTAGAATCTAAAAAAAAGTAGGTGAATTGGCTATTTGTAATTAATATGTAGAGAATTTGTGACACTCTTCCAAAATTAATCTCATCATTTAATACTAATACAACAACAACTAAAAACATTATCCCACTAGGTAGGATCCGCTATATGGAACATGCTTCATTGAACTCAATCGAGAACTAAATCTCTGGATAAATTGTTAATCTAGGTCTCCTTCAATAATCCTGTCATTTAATACTTAAAATTTAATTTAATGTGCAGAAAAAAAATGACTCAATAAATAGAGGTATAATGAAAGAAATATTTAACATGGGAAACAAAAGGGAATGAGACCTTATATTTAGGACCTAATCAAATCCCTCAAATTGACTTTATATTTAGAGCCGGAAGGCATGATACACACACATAAAAAAAGGCTTTAAGTGAGTAAACAAGGGGAGCAGGAAGCCAGGAAGTATATTAGTGTAATAAAACTTAAAAGCAGTTTATAACCAAGTAGTGGTATTGATCATGTTGCACCGAGTGAAATATTTAAAGATATGCTGTAACTAGACAATAGCACAGAATGCAGACTAATCAGCAATAATGTAATGAGAATGTTCATACCACATCGGCAATAACAAATTCCAGCTCATCGAAAAATTTTTCTCTGCGCTTCTCATACTCAGCAGCAGTCTGGGAAATAGAACAAAGGGGAAAAAATAAGTAGAAGGAAACTCTCAGTTTGCATATGTTTAAATAGAGTAGAAGTATACCTTGACAATTTGTAACAATTGTTTCATAAGATAATTTCTCTGGACTGAGATGTTGTTTGATAAATCATACAGCATTTAACTCTTAGAGTTTTAGTTTTAACCATCCAGTCTTTTTGAAGTCCAATGAGTTATTTAGAATAAATTAGTCATAATTAGTTTCTCCGAAAACATATGGACAAGTAAGGAATAGCATGTCAACGCCTACAGATGAATGTTCATGATCTCTGTTTTACCCTGCATCTAGTCAGTCAGCATTTGTAAATTTTAATCCATCCTTCCTCTATGAAAAGAGATGTTTAAAAAAGAAAGAAAGAAAGAAAGCTTAGACTCCAAGAGTAAGGATTGTTTTGAATCTACAAATGAATTTCCTCATCCAAACAACCAATAGATCATCCACACCCAAAATAAAACAGCTTAGATCATGACGAAAAAAGCTAGCGTACATAACAAGCCTGAAAGAATCTCAGCATATTATTTGACAGAATCAGCAACAATAAAAAAAAAATCCAAAAAGAAACGACGAAACCACATGTTATAGAAGCAGAACATCTAAAATCCTTAGACATATACTTCATCATTCCTAAATATACGACTTAATCACTTAATTGACTTTTTTGGAGAATTAAATGAGTTACTTATACATTGACTTGCCTGCAATTTTTCTTCTTCTCTATACTAGTTTATTTAAGTTATAAGCTAACATAAAATCGAAAAATACACAGGTCACGTCATTAGTCATTATTAAGTGACTCATTCATGTTCCTTAATTTTTCAAAAATAAGTAAGCTGGATCTAACATTTAGGAACAAAGGAGGAAGTATGTCATAGTCTTCTATGGAGATTCATATAAAGGATGATCGAATGAAAGGCAGAAAAGAAAAGAGAAACCTTAGCGAAGACACCAACACCGCACTCCATGAGGACTTTGAACAAGAAGAGATCATCGGCCAAGAGACGCTCTTTGAAACCACCAAACTGAAGCAACCACTTGAAGAAAGGAGACTTGTCGAGATCCAAGAAGCGAGAAACAACGGAGGCAGGAATCTTACCATCCTTGATCGCCATCGCCAAATCCTTAGGCAAACTCTCCAACGACCTCCCTGCCTCCACCAACACCATAACTGCCTCATTCTTCTCGCTATCACCTCCATCATTGTCGCCGCCATCACCTCCGCCGCCACCTCCAGAAAAATCACCTCCGCCGCCGCCGATCCCGCCGCCGCCGCCGGTGGTAACAGTGACAGAGGAAGAGGAAGTGTAGAGAAGAAAAGGAAGGTTCCTGCGGTGGCAAGAGAGAGAGGGAGAAGGAAGAGAGAGGCGGAGGTTAGGGAATGAAGAAGAAGAAGAAGGAAAGGTAGGGAGGTTAGAGGAGGAAGAGGAAGAGAATGAAGGAGAGAATGAGAATGCGATGGACATTGTTGATTCTGAGCCTTCTTCTTCTTCTTCTTCTTCTTCTTCTTGGCTTGTGTGTGTGAAGAGTTTGTGTTGTGTGTAATAAATGGGGAAGAAGAAGAAATGGTTGGAAAGAGAGGCGTTATTTCTTATGGACCAGCTCACCAAAAGAGAGAAAAGAAAGAGGTTTTAGGGGTTTCTGTCTCTGTCTGTGAGAGAGAGAGAGAGAGAGAGAGAGAGAGTATATGCATTTCCAACTTCCATTTTTATACGCGTGCCTTCACACGCCCATAGGATTTTCTTTATTTTTAGGTTTTTTACAATGGATGGATTCCTTTCCTTCTCTCTTCTCTGTCATTTGTCAATACTCAAAAGCAAAATTGACAGATAGTAGAAGGAATTTCTATTTGATGCAACGTATGCAATTATTTCTTTTAGAACAAAATTCTGACTAAATACCATTTGAAATTTTAAAACACAAAAAGGCGATTTTGCATCTTGATCAGTCACAGTGAGATTGGGTGGCCTGCCCATGCATCGTTGTTAAACATGAAAGTTTGATTTTATTGTTTTACTGTCTTTTATCTAACAAAATCGTGTTACGAATTGTTTAAACTCATACTAGATATAAAGTCATCTCAACACACGAGTTTATACTTCGAATTTACTATCTTTGTACTTATATCCTACTGAATAATCTTGTCAACTCGTTCTAAATCGCATGTTAACTTTTCTAATTGAATATATTCAATGATCTTATACATGGACTTCATATATAAGATGATAGAAAATAATAATACTTAGCGAAAAAATAATAATAAATATCATTATGAGAGTCAGTTTTCAAGGGCAACAATAAGAATTTCTTATCAGTTTGATGATTTCAGGTTGAGTCAGATTCGTGAATATTTAGACTTTTTATGCCTCTTCATGCTTACCTTGGAGCCATGTTCTCTTTACTATCCATTTGTCTGCGGTCTAGTGTGAATTTTTCGTTCTCCAAGTGATCTCATGATAAAGAAATTAAAATTCAATCTATGTTATGAAAAAAGTCAATATGGAAAAAATTAGAGGGGGCACTAAATTAAATTGTATGCAATCCTGTATGTTGAACTTTTATTCCTTTTATACAAATTTACTTGACTAAGGGTGACTTATAATTGTAGAACCAAAAATGAATAATCAATCGAAATTGAGTTTAACAAAAAGATGCGGTTTGTGAGAACATAACAAACCAAGATTTAAACCTATGTTAAAAGAGACGCTCACATTTAGTGTCGGACAATGATCCGAACAGGATTACCTTCAATAGAAAAATACATTATTGAACACTAAATATAAGATGATTGAACGTCAAACTAATAAGAGCGTCGATCCATTATAACTTAGGCCTCAAATTTCAGTTTAGGCATATAACAACATCAAATCTTGTATGGTGGAGTTGCCGCCTAAAAAGATCCACTTATTTTGAATTTATATTAGTATGAGCCTCTTGAGTTTTATGTGTATAGAGATTGATCCAGGACATAGGAGGGAGATTAAAAAATGAGAAGAAATGTATGGGCAAACAGAGGGGAAAGGTCTAAATTTTGTGGGAGGGAGAAAACAGGGACAATTTCATTTTACCCCCTATAATAGAGAATTAACCTCA
Source organism: Mimosa bimucronata (assembly GCA_037074515.1). Classification (NCBI taxonomy): domain Eukaryota; kingdom Viridiplantae; phylum Streptophyta; class Magnoliopsida; order Fabales; family Fabaceae; genus Mimosa; species Mimosa bimucronata. The sequence goes on along the minus strand of CM073443.1, from coordinate 8,022,685 downwards.
GATTCCCCCAAAACAATATGAAATTTCATTGCACCTCAAAGGCCTAAAGTGAAATTAAATATTTCAATTAAAAGATCAAAATGTCCTTATTGAAAGAAGTACAGACATCTTGAAAATGTCTCATATATATCTTGAAAATTATCCATATGTGTCTTAGAAATATAATTGTGAAATTTTGAACGCTTTAGTGTTGGATTCCATAATTTTTTAGACTTAAAAATACTCACATTGATGTGAAAATAAACACAAATGTCTTAGAAATTCCCCCATATGTGTCTTGAAAATTTCCCATAAATATCTTGAAAATTCTCCATATGTATCTTGAAAAATTTATTGTGAAAATTTTGGATGCTTTAGTGTTGGATTTCATAATTTTTTTTAAATTTAAAAAATCACATTGATATTAGAAATAAATATAAATATCTTAGAAATTCTCCATATATATCTTAAAAAATATGATACAAGAATTGATCTGATGTGCAAAATGGTAACAAAATAAAAGGGAATAGAAAGAAGGAAGAAATGGAGAGTGAGATACACGAGGGGGTAAGGTGCGTGAAAGGGCGACCCAGGTCAACAGGGTTGGTGAGGAACAAACAGAGGAATTGTAATTTAAACTTAACAGTAAAAGAGAGGGCTGGTGTGAGGGATTGTGGGCTCCGCTCAAACTTGGTACTATGCCCACTGAAACTGAATCTTCAATCTCAATGGCATAAAATAGATATCAGAATCTTTTATTCACCATTCCCACCTATAAGTTCTCCTAATTTCTCTATTCACCTCCTTTTAATTTGTTCCATGACAAACCCCTACCAAAGATTGTGATCATGTGTATTTCATTAACAATTGAAAAAATTACATACAAAAGTCCATGACCTAACTATTGTTTTCTTATTATTTTTTATAAAAATTATATACATGCAATATTATTTTATTACTTTTTAATTTCAATATATTTTCGCTCTATACCATTTTGAATAATATAACCTGCATAAGTTGAAATGCACAGTGTTGGATAGCGGGTGGCCCAAAGGTTATCAAAAAGTATTCATCTATTTTGATAAGTCCCTTTTAATTTAATTAATTAAAATTAATTATTATTTTTAAATTATTTAATTATTAAAAAATATGTTTAATCAAATGCAACTATGTTTAACTCAATTTTACTGGTGTCCCTCTTTTTTTCTACTCTCTACATGATTACTCAACAATATGCATACCAAATATTTTGCCAAAAGTATTAATTATTTCATAAATTTTGGTAAATGAGCCATAAATAAAAACATGACAAGATTATAAATTATAAAATGTTATAATAAGTAAAAGGGAAGTCAATGTAAAACTTATAGGAAATAATTTCATTTATAAGTCATGAATATAATGCTATTCTTTAAATTTTTTCCTCAAATTTAATTGGATTTCATACAATTTTTCAACTTAGAAAAATAAACAATTCAGAAAAATTCTATATTAGAAAGTACAATAATCTAAAACTTTTTAAGATAACCCATAACATGCATCATATCATGTGTGAATGATCTCTAGTTCATCATATATGTTTGGCAATGGGAGAACTAGGGAAGAAAAAAAGTGAGGGGGATCCAAATGATCATATAACTATACAATAGGGGCTGGATGAAAAAGATCTTTTTGCCATAAAAACTAGCAACATACAGACAATTATGTGTCGTAAACTGTCTGGATGTGACACACACACTCTCAGTGTCCCACACCAACACATATGATGTTTCTATATATATATATATATACATTCATATATATTCGGTTTATTCTCCAGATTCTTGGGAAGTCCTATCATCAAAATTAACCACTTCTACGGTTTCTGCTGATCCTCCAACATAAATTTCTTGTCCTATTATTGCTAAGCATTAGTATAATCGAGGAGGGATGAGAAGAAGTCTGAGATGCAGAGTTATAGATAAAAACAAGGAGGAAAAAAGAGTGAAAGGAAGAAGCAGGATCAATTGAGGATTAATATGAATCCTGAAAAATATGCTCGTTGAAAAAGGCAAAAACTCTTTATGATATAAACCTACAAAGGCATTATTCCCTTCCATTATCTATTTATTCTATTGTGTATTATGTACAACTAAACTTGGATCTCATGAATTGTATATAATTTACAATAAACCACATGGGTTATAATGTATAAACATTATAACTTGTTACAAATTGTTTGTGTGAGTGATCATGATTGACTAATTGAATGTTGCATGTTGTTGGCAAAAAAAGGTTGCCTCAATTTACAAATCGTAAGTAGCAAAAAAAGAGTTGCCTCAAGTTACAAATCGCAAATAGCATGGTGTGGATTAGGCAATTTTGGAACTTAAATAGCATATATAGGCCATAAACAAAAGATATATTTTAATATAATGTTTGGAATTATGTTTAATATATTCAAAATTAACTTTTAAAACCAAAAATTCACTTTGAGCTAAATAATATGTTTAAGATAACTTTAAGGAAAAAAGCTTTAAAAGTGTGTTTTTCTTCTTATTTAGATTTTATGAAACCACTATTCCAAAATATTATCCAATTAAGTTTATGTCACATTGACATTTTTTTAATAAAGCCTAATTCAAACATAGATCATGTTACATTAATTAACTTTTACCTCAGTTTCAATTTGTAAAAGTCATTTGAAATTAAAGTGACTTTTGCCAATACTACATTATTATTGTATACATTAAGCCAATAACTCATGGAAGAGGAAGAAATAGCAAGCAAATACGAAGATATCACATGGATTTATTGTTTTCACATGGACTTGTGTAAAAACAACGGGGCAAAGATTTTGATTGACATATTGTTAATCAAGTACATGTATTTTTTTTTTAAACAATCAATCAAGTACATGTATGAAGTATGAATCCAAGACATCTATTGTGAGGGAGAGGGAACTGCACAGTTGCGCAGCAGAGAAATTCCTCTCACGCGTACACATATAAATACATACATATACGGATACCCCCAATATTGTTTATATAAGAGTACAATCTACAAATCCCATCAAGATCTTGAAAAATCCTAGTGCTTCTTGCGCCTGTGAGTTGCTCTCCTCTTAGATTTTAGGCCTTTATTCACATACTTAAAAGTCCTAACCATCTTGAGGTCATGAGCTGTGCTGCTATGATGATTGCCATGACTAATGATAGCATTTCTGTTTCCATCATGCAGATTCTCACCAATGTGGTTCCTCTTCTCATGCTTATGGCCAACATCAGCATCAAGTCTGAGTTGGGTGCGATGATTTCTTGGCCTCAAAGAGTTTCTCAAGTGAGAGCTTTTGTAATTCCTCCTTCTACTACTATTTCTATGAGAAAACGATTGATTCGCTTCTCGCGATCCTTGAGCATGATAGGAAAGGCTTTCGTCGCTGGAATCAGGTTCACTTGTATTGTATAACCTTTCCCTTGACGTTCTTCTTTTGAGATTACATAACTTCACACACAAGAAAGTGCACATACTCTCCCAAAGGTGGAACCAACAAGATAAGCATGCACATATCGATCTGCAAATGGTCACCCCAATGCATGCACATTTGGCCAGTTTATATAATAGGTAAATGAATAACACAGCTGCAAAATGGGAACACCACAAACAAACAAAAAAAGACTAAATGGTAATGCTCATTCTCTGCATTTTTTAACAAATCTGATGGGAAATTGGAAAAGTATGAATGTGTGTCTTGTTGTCCCTATTGAAATCACAAGACGGTTCAGAAGAAAGCTCACCAATGTAAATTAGAATGAATACCAAGGCCAGCTTCAACAAGTTGCCAACACAAAAATGTTCGATGTAACACATGAGATCCCATGTGGGTCCGCAGTTTGTACTGAAATACATATCCCAACAGCAGTATATGAAAGAGAAACTTAAGAAGCGGTTAAAGAAAAACTCCTATTGAAGAGATGTTTTTCATTGAAAATAAGGAAACAAATCATAAAAGGTCATGTTCAACATGAGTGTCACCAAAAAAAAAAAAGTTTCATACTTACATATTGACACATTTGTTCATTACTGACTTAAATTGGCTACTCTATTTATTCAAATTGCAGTATCATGCGTGTGTCTAGGACTCTTAAGAGTATTTGATACTAAGTTGTTTGTGGATCCATAAAGCCATACAATGAATATTGCTTTTACCTGCAAGACTTTCCAGAAAGGAAATCAATTGGGGAGCCAAAAATTTTGCCAATAACATTTCCAATGCCTGAAGCAACTGAATCAATAACGTTGCCCATCGATTCAGAGAAGAATTTCAAGAATCAGAGGGTTGTGTCATACAAGAACTGATTTGCTTCCAATTCCTACAACGTTTGAACATGAAACCAAGGCTTTATAATTCAATGCATTGCTGGGGTAGAATGAAAAGAAGAAAAAAGAAGTAAATCGAACTGAATTAAATGTCTTTAATCCTTCCAAGCATAGTTAATTGCCATCACAAATGCATACTTCTCATCATTATACTCAAATTCTACTATAGAGACACCGTTGGCTAATTTCTTATCCTTTCTCTGTGAAGATTGAAAGAAAACCCAAAGAAAATGTGCTTGAAGCAAATGATTCAATTACGTTGCGGATCAATATCGGAAAAAAGATTCAACAATACAGAGTTATGATTTGCTTCCCCTTCCTGTAACTTAGATAAATCATAACAACGAGAATAAGGGCTTACAATTCAATGCACAAGATAAAAGTAAACGGCAAAACACAAACTGAAACAAGAAGAAGGTGGTCAATCAAAGAATTTTTCAGCAGCACATTTCTTTCAACCTTCGCTCCTCCAATCTCTAATCTCAATCCCCTAATAATTTACTGAACCCATCATCCCAATTAGATGAAAGGCGTGAATCTTTCCCAGAATAGATTCAATAGTTCAAAGTTTTAAACTTTTACTGCACATTCAAGTAATCGCTTCAACATTCCACTCCATTCCAGGAAGAACAGGACAGAGTTTACAAAAAAACAGACTCGAAACTAAAGTAGAATTCTTCTATTTCCCTCAACGCAAACACTCGAACAGTGTAACAATTTTCAACCTTAATCCTTCGGTTCACTAAAACAAAATTGAGAACGTCCAAGAATGAAAAGAAGTGGGCATCAACTTGTTACCTTCACATGAACAGTTTGAAATTGTTTAACTTCCCCCACAACAGAACCTTCAATTTTTTATTATTATTTTTTTCAGGCATGTGCATCAACAAGTTGAACGACGGAGGGAATGAGAGTGAAGCAGAGGACGTTCACGATATGGACAGTCTCCGACGTCTCAACTGCTCCATGTAATTCAATTCTTATTCCCGCAGCATTTTTTAAAAAAGAAAAAAGAAAAAAGAAAAGAAAAACAGGTGTGATAGAAATATGGAAAATGCCCGGGCAAAAAAAAAAAAAAAAAAAAAAAGGGAAATGATTGAAAAATAGAAATTATTAGGTGAACCTGGTTTACCATGTCATTCGTGATCTCTCCAATCATAAAGAGACATGTAGTGGATGACGTGGATTTTCTAATATGATTGGCCACCATAAAACAATTAGTTGGCCGATAAATTTTTTTTTTAACTTAAAAAATTAAGAAAATTAAGAAAACATGAAATAAATTTTTTTTTATCAGTCAACTAATTGTTTTATGGTGCCCAGTCAGATTAAAAAATCGACGCCATCCACTACATGTCTCCTTATGATTGGAGAGACCACAAATTACGTGGCGAATCGGGTTCATCTAAGAATTTCTCCCATGAGTTTTAAAATCTAGCTAGATGATTCGCAATTGTTAACTCAACTAGTTAATGCCATCATAATTACTCTACTATTAAAATCTTGAGTAAAATACGCTGACCTCCTTTTGTTTTGCTTTAATTACACAAACCTCCCCGTTATTTTGAAAACATACCATCTGGTCCAATAACTGACACCGTTAAAAAAGATATTCAAAAAAGTTCTAAAAAATACTTATTTAACTCAAAATTATATTTGAATAAATATTCTTTATTTTTTTATGACAAAATATTCTTTACTAATTTACCTTTATAGTGCTAAATCAGTAATAGGAGCAATGGAGTATACGTTTGTTTGGGGGGGAAAAATGGAGTATTGGAGTATACATTTGGTTTCACTTTGGAGCTCATTAGTTGAAACAAATAGGAGTAATAGGAAACCAAACCCACTATTAGTCACCCTCTTCCTCATCGTTCTGTCCCTCACTCTCGCATGGTCGCTATCAATTATCATCAACTGCAACTCACTCACTCACTCTCCCTTATGACCCACCTCTCATTCTCAACTGCCACCTTCTTTTAATAGTTGCACTAAGTAGATATGTATGCCCACTGTGGAAGGTTCCAAATCCCATTATTCTAACTTTAGTGCTCAACCACATTGTAAGTCATAATGGCTCGAAACCGGCATAATCCGGTCACGAAAAAGGACACGACCCCACTTTCTCAACTAGTGTCTGATCCTTATTCTTTTTCCGACCTTAAGCTGATGGTTCAGACTTCAGATTTTGCTTTGTAGGTTGTAAGGGTTGGAAACTAGTTACGGTTTCTGTGATATTGATAGGCACCATGCACTCATTATATCATAATTTTTTTCATATCTGATTTGGATCGGAGGATCCAAATTTAAACCTTTTTAATGTCTGATTTATAAATGAAAACATTTTTTGAAGACAAAAAAATGTTTAAGATATTATCTTAATTTTTAGATTTTATACCGTTAAATTAATTTTTAAAAACAAAAACTCAAGTCTGGACAATCAAAGTCTGACAAGCTCATTGTGCCAATTAAACTGATAGGCACCATACTAGCCCATGTAATTTTCAAATCGTGATTTTTGGTTTTTATAGTTTCATGACGACTTTGTGAATTACATGAATATGAGTAAGAAGTTATCAGATTAAAGCAATCATCCAATATTTTATGTTCACATGCTAGCTTCCTAAAACATATAGATTGACCAACTAAGGTCTCATTAGAAAGTTGCAGAAAGAAACAAATTGAAAATACATTACAAAGGACACCCACATTTTTCAAAATCAACAGTGATGCCGGCCGGCCTAAACAATATTTAGCCTCGGTGACTGGGTTGCTTTGGGCATCACTGAACCAAAGCATTCGGCCAAAAAAACACTGAACCAAAGCTATTTTCACTGGCCCTAAAAACTTAGATCCTAAACTACCCTCAATTAGAAGTGAACAAATGATACCATTAACTGCTTCCAAAAAATTGCACCTCAAGACTACCTTCTACAGAAACGTTTACTACTTCCAATGACAAGCATTCCTATAACGCCCAGAATAGCCAATTTCATCCTTAAAAGCCCAATCAAGGATTTTTTTTAAAAAAAAAATAGAGCAAGTCTGTATCCTTTTGTCCTGCAATTTTACAACTCTCGTTGCTCATTTCCAAAGTATGTCACTCAATAACAAAGTCAGAAAGCAATTAAGCACAACCCGGAAAATTATTGTTAGATGAACTTCCAATATTTTCACCTTCAATAAGTTATATAGTAATAAATTCAAATTTCATAGATGAAGTAACTAATATATACATGATAATTAGCATTTACTCACAACAACAACAAAGCCAAAGAAAATTATTAGTTTCCTGCTTATTTCAATTTCAGCAAGAAGGATCAAACGTTGCATCCAAATGTTCCAAAAGGTCGGAGAAACAATTTTCATCAACCTAGAATCAAGGAAAATGCTTAAATGAGATCTACATGTCCATTTTCAATAGTAAAACAAAACCTATCAATGCAACAACCTTAGGAAACAAAATTCAAAAGTTTAGATGAGTAGTTTGTGGGTCGCCATCATCAAATAGTCCAGGCAGTTTTCCATTGATAGCTGGCACTTAACAAGCACTTTCAACTTCGACTCATCTAAGAAGGCATTTAAAAAAATAAAACTGAATTGCGGTTTCAGGCAGGCGCTTAGAAAGAATTTGAGCATTTTGAGTGCATCTATCACAGTCTCTTTGTGGCACCTTAAATGAGAGATCTTTTAACAAATAAAGAATACAAATATACACATTTTATTTGGCCAGAAATACACATATTTATAGTTACAGGATTTATGAGCTCACAAAATAGATCAACCAATACTTTACCAATAATCGTTACATGAACATAGGCCACCAGAGAAACAATGAAATCCTGAAGAATCTCTCAGAAAAATATCCCTCTTAGTGACAATAGATACATATTTCAAGAATGCATGGCAATCCCCACACAAGAGAATGTTCTTGACAATCCGAACAGGCTTTCCATGCTTGCTTGTCAGGAGTCCATAAGTTGCTGCTAGTTTTGCACTATGATGGAATAAAAATTCTTTTTTCTGATGCTCCTCTACTTCATGAAGAACAAAGCTGGTGTCAGGTACATATCCTACTTTCATGCACTCCAAGATTACAATCTCCAATCCACGGTAGATGTCTTTAGTTTGGGGATGGGACCTATCCCTAGCATAGAATGAATGCATCCTCTTCTGAGAAATGATCCAACTTTGAGCTGGGTGCTTGCGAAATCCATCCTCTCTCATATTCTCCCTGATCACTTCAGAGCAGTGCCACCTCCCAGAAGCAGAATAAAGATTCGCAACAAGAACGTAGGTTGAGGGATCTTTTGGTTCTAGGGATATAATTTGCTTTGCAACCCGTTTTCCAATAATTGTATTCTTATGTAGTCTGCAACTGTCAAGCAAAGAGCGCCAAACAGAAGCAGTAGGCTCAAAAGGCATATTATTGATAGTTTCCTCTGCTTCTTCCAGAAGTCCCCAGTAACCCAAAACGCTAATGAAGGAAGCATAATGCTCAGAAGTGGGCTCAATGCCATAAACAGTTCTCATTGAATGAAATAAATCACGACAATCATCAACTGAATTCAAGTTACTTAGCCTGAATGCTGAAATGACTAAAACAAATGTAATTTCATCTGGCCTTATGCCTTCCTTCTGCATATTTGACCATATTTCTAATGCTCTATTACCTAATCTGTGCAGAATATGACCAGTAATTAAAGCATTCCATGAAACAATGTCAGTTTTGGGCATATTATGGAACATCTTAATTGCATCATCCACATTCCAACATTTGAAATACATGCTAATAACTGCATTTCCGACTCCCACATCAACTTCAAAACCTAATTTAATAGCATGACAATGGATTTGCTTCCCCAATTCATGACAACCAATAACTCCACAAAGACCCAGCATTGAAGATAAGGCATTTCCATCCACAACCATCGTCCCTTCTAAGTGACTACACTGGATAAAAGAGATTGCTTCATCTAGTTGTCCATTTCGAACATAGCCACATAACATGGATGTCCAAGCTACAGAGCTTCCTTCCTCTAACTGCCATCTACTGAACATCTTTTCAGCATCCTCCATCCTCTCACATCTTGTATACATATCAAGCAATGCTGCTTCAATATAAACATTGGCTACAAGACTAAACTTAAGAACAAACCCATGGATCTGCTTGCTGACTCTATAATCTGCCAGCAAGCTGCAGGCACTAATAATGCTAGTCAATGAGAAATCTGTTAACTCTACACTACTTTCTATCATTTTGAGGAATAAGTGCAAAGCCTTCAAACCTTCACCATTTTGACAAAATCCAGACAAAAGAGCATTATAAGAGACCGGATTTTTTTCTGGCATCTCACCAAATATTCTCAAAGCTGAATTCACTAACCCACACTTCATATAAGCTGTCACCATCTCTGTCCAAGTAATAACATCTCTCACAGTCATCCTCTCAAACACCGATACCACATCATCAAGAGTTCCACACTCAGTATAAAACCCAATAAGAGTGTTACCAACACACGGATTTGATTCCAATCCAGCCTTAATAGCATGAGCATGGACTTGTTTCCCTTCCAACACCGCAACACTCTCAGTACAAGCAGTCAAGAGGGTTGACAAGGTGAAGTAATCTATTTTAAAAGCATCAGTTGCCTGCATGTCACGGAATAAATGTAAAGCCGCGTCATGCATTGATTCCTTGACAGCACCAGATATAACAGTGTTCCAAGATGCAATATCCCTCTCACGCATTTCACCAAACAATTTAAGGACAATATCATAATATCCACACTTGCTATATAACCCCATAAGTGCATTTGCAACGAAAGCAGAATCCAGAAACCCCATTTTGATTGCTAGATTATGTATCTGTAGACCCAAATGTAAATTCATAATTCGAATGCAGGCAGTTAAAATTGCAACAAAACTGTACTCATTGGGCTCTATACCGGAATTTCTCATGTCAAGGAAAAGCTCCAACGCTGTGTCTTCTCGATTTGACTTGGAAAACCCTGAAATCAACGCGGTGTAAGACACCACATCTGGGGAAGAAAGGCCCAAAAACACGTTGTAAGCATCAGGAAAGAGGCCAAGCTTCAAATAAGCCACAATAAGGGCATTGCCCAGAAATCTGTCTTCCTCAAGCTTTACAAAAGATGCATGTACAGCCCTAGCGAGCTCAATATCGCCATATCGAGCCGATAAACGAAGAAAATTGAAAAGCCCATCAACAAAAGAGTCCAACACGGACAAAAAATCCCCATCATTGGAAGCCTCCGAGAGAAAAGCGGGATTTGAATCAGAAACATAAGTTTTTGGGGATGGCAGGAAGTAGATGGGTGAAGCTGAACAGTGAAGGGCATGGTGGAATTTCAAATCTTTGAATATAGGAGTAACAAATGTTGGAGTTATAGAGTGTAGAAGAGAAGTGAGTGGTCGTTGTGGTAGTCTCAAGGGACAGTGAAAGAAGTTATGAGGAAGCGAAGAGGAGAGAAAGAAGCTATACTGAGAAAATGTAGAACAAGGGGTGAAGGAATTGGAGTCTAGAACGATGGCCATGAATCAGATTTCTTAACGCCAACCATAATCTTCCTCGCAACTGTAGTTGATTGTATGTGTTTTGTGCTCAGATTTGGATACAACTTTGATCAATGAGCAAAATATGTAGGCTGTCTCCGTAAGTGTCATGACAATTTTAGCCATTATTTCCCACCCTCGTCCTCACAGTAGACAATTTCACTTTCTGCTCTCTGCAGGATCCAAAACACATTAGATAGTTATAATTGTTGTACCTAGTAAGCACTAAATTGGGTTCACAAATCACAAGCCTTACCTTCTTCTTTGCCTCTTCTTCTTCTCTGTGCTTTTGGAAGGGTGCTTTTTTCCCATGTAATGGAGAAGGAACTCATATTTGCATAGCCACTGAAAGGATGAAAGAAAATTCAATACATTGTGTAACCTCTAACAGAATTCTCACAGAAAATTAGATTGCACTCAGTTTAGAAAATGTTCTGGTTTAAAGTCATCATTTTTCTATATATAGAAACAACTCTTGTTTTACTTTTAATTACTTTCACTAAACCAATGACTATAGGGAAAATACATTTCCAATTCAGACAATCCTCCGGAGAAAAGTAATAGAGACATGAATGACAAATGCTAACTGTTCACTACTAAACCAACCTGAGGCCCTAACCCAACTAAGCTTTCCGCTAATATTCAACCGCTTATTAATCCAGCAACAGGAAATAGAGTTGAACCAAAGTACCCAATACTAGGACCAAAGATATAAAGCCTATTCTCAAAATTCAATTAACAATGAATTGCCCAACTCAATACGTATTAAAAAAATAAATAACGCGAAATGGCATCCCAACAACAAATCAATTCAGTTACCAGTAAAGTAACAATACAAGTGTGAAAGAGAGAGGGAGAAAAAACAGAGCAATCATAAAGAAATTAAAGAATAATCGAAAGCCATTATCGCAATTGTTCAAAACAAAAGGAAAAGAAAATCTGTATTCGCAAACCTATTAAAAGCATGACCGAGAAGTATGAATCTAGAATCGATGAACGAAGAGAGAGATTTTGACGGAGGAGGGAAGCCACAGAGAGAGAGGGAGAGATGTGGGTTTTGCTCCTTGCTGATGTTAAATATAGATTAGAAGTATTTATCCACTTTCAAATTATTCGTTACAATTTAATTATTTTTCCTTTTTTGGAACCTGAACACGCTATCATTGAGATTAAGGGGGAAGTATGGTGCTACTGCTAACTATTTTACTCGTTACGTCATGATTATAGGATTACTTTAATTTTTTGATTTTTTTTAATAAAAAAAAAAAGTAGTTTCAGTCCAAAAAAAATCTTTTTTTCTCAAAACTAATTTATTCTACTTATAAACTAACTTATAATCTAATTTCATGTGACATATGTTATAATTTAGTGGTCTAATTTGCTTCTTTAACTTCCACAAAAAAAAAAGTCAAAGTGGTTTTATATTTAGAACCAGAGGGAGTATAAGATTAAGTTGACCGTTTTTTTAGATTAAGAAAGTTAAATAGACCGTTTAATTTTAAACTATATTACATATAATTCGATTATTTGATAGTTTATAAGGAAGGTAAATTAGTTTTGAGAAAGAAAAGATAAATATAGATATTTTAAAGTGATTAATTTTGCATTCTTAATTTCTCCAAAAAAGTCAAATTGATCTTATTTAGGATCGAAGGGAGTTCTTATTTCTAAATATAAGACATATTTATCTAATTTAGTTATATTATGTATGTTAGTTAATTTAGTTAAAATCACGTAAAGTTACCTAATCACTCTAAACATCTCCTCTTTTATTTGTTTATTATTGAAAAGCACCAATAGAGATAGTTCAGGAAAAAGTTAAGAAAAATTGGAAATAGGTCTTGTACTCATTTCAGTCCTAAATATAAAACATATTTACCTAATTTGTTTAAATTAATGATGTTATTTAAGTTAGTTGATATGACATGTTTTGCCCAAACCACCCAAATCATACTCCCTCCGATCCTAAATATAAGATCACTTTGATTTTCTTTTGTGAAAGTTAAGGAAGTAAATTAGACCACTAAATTATAACATGTATGTAAACACCCTATTTTGTCCGGGCCCCGTAAAATAATAAAAAAATATTAAAAATAAAATAATAAAAAGCATCCTCGTATAATCTCCACTAATTTTGATTGAAAAATGGCGCTTTAATTATTATTACAAAAAATTCAAAAATTTATTAATTATTAATTTATTATGATTATGTGTCATTAATGCTGATTGTTGGGTCATCATTACAGAAGTAAATTTTGAAATTAAAAATTGATTGTGATTATGAGCCATTAATGATGATTGATGGTTCATTGATGTTTAAAAATTAATAAAAAATAAAAAAATATTGTCATTTGATGCAGGAATAGGAAATGTTATTAAAAGAAAAATTAAAAAAATTAAAAAACGAAAATTAAAAAATATTAGTGCATTCATGAGGAAAAACCCTAGTGGTGCATATATAAAGGAGAATAAGAGAGCACAAAAGGGGATTTGAGGAGGATTCGGAGAGGCTAGGGTTTTTAGGTATCAGAAATAATTTGGAGAGAGGAAAAGGAGGCAAGTGAGAAGCATGGAGAGACAAATTCATTCTTATCATTAAAATTCTTTTTAATGAGGGATCCATAATTTCTCGTGCCAGTGAAACATCTTTAACAGGATGGAGGCTCAAGCATATTCTTACTAAATGCACATTATTTTCTCTTCTTGATCATTCTTATGACTCATGGGTGAAGCGTTCTAACCGTTTGGTTATAATCCTATATATGCTCATTATCCATATTTGTGGAATGAAAAATGCATTCTTATTCAAAATTCTTATCTCATCATACCTCATGTTTTTATATGTGTTTATTGTTTCAAGTTCTTATTCTTATTTCTTACACCTCATCCTTCTTTTCTTTGGATTCAAATTTCTCACCTTCTTCGTGCATGTGGCTTGCGCATGCTACAAAAATTCTATATGGATTAAAAGGTATGTATCCTATAACACCTAAACTTTTCTACTACATTATAGCATTTTAATTGAATTATAACCACTATTTTCAATGCTAGAAGCCCAAAAATACGAAAAATTTAAAACTTTTTCTTTTCAAATATTAAACTAATATTCTTTCTATTGGAATGAGCTTTTCTGACAGATTGAACAATTTAAAACCTTTTCTAAACCGCGTGGTTCATAAACAATTAAAAGTACATTCTCATAGGGTATCTATTCTCTATTCATAACACTTAGAAATTGTTATGGTAAATTTTTGGAGATAAAAAGAAAATTTTAAATTAAAAGAAATTATCTTATTTGAGAATTTTAGGGGTCTAACAGTCTAATTTTCATACCCAATTTATTAAATAATACATAACAAAAGGCGTGGGACCCACTAAAAGTCATAAGTCAAAAGCCAAAAGTCACTTTTTTTTACTTCTAACTTTTCATGTTGCAGAAGTCATTTTGGACCAAAAGTCATTTTCAAAATAAGTGAGGTCAAACATAATTTTTTTTCTCAGAATGACTTCTGATTTTGGGATCCACTTCTGGCCCCACAGAAGTGAGATCCAAACATGCTAAACTTATTCCCAGATATGATTCATCAAACACTTATTCATTAATTGTCCAGAAAGCATCCCAAATTCCTGTCGACTTGAACAAACAGGGAAGGAGAAGATATTATTCAGAAATTCCCAAATCTTCAAATTCACCCATGCAATCTATTTCATGAGCTTAAACTTGCTTCTAAATACCATTAATTAAGCTTGAAAACAATAAACACTCAAAAATCTCCAAAATTTTCTTCGGGTGAACAATACCTGAAGGGATTTCTTAGAGCAATCCGAGCCTATTTCAACTTCTCTTCCAAAATTGACACTTAATCAACCAAGAATAAGGTCCAAGCATCATTTCTACAAATCCAAAAGCTTCAAAAACCTTCCTAAAATTCCGAATCATCCCCACCATTTCGCTCAAAAACGGCTCAGAAAGAGAAGGAAACAAGAAGGGATAGCTCACCTGAAGTTACCCAAGCCTTCTTGAACTTCTTCCGCCGCGTGTGGCCGTCGATCGCCACCGTTGGAGCCGTAGCCACTACTATGCTTCAAAGGAACAGAGAAGAGAGTGAGAAAGGGAGTATATCGGGTTTGGTTTGGAGGGAGCAGAGGAAGTGGAATGAATTAGAAGGAAGTAGAAGGACATGTGGGTTGTATATATTAAATAGTACGAGTGCGATATTTTTAATAGATATTTTACTATCTTGCCCTTCCTTTTACAATTGAAGATATTTTCAACTAAAGGCAGATATTGTCTTTTCCATTTCCCTTTTTCTATTTTTCTCTTAAATGGTAATTTTATTTACCATTCCCACTTACAAATAAACCTGAATTTGTCCCAAAAATAATTTCTCTAGATATGCTTTAATTTCTAAATTTATTTATAAGGCTTTTTAAAAACTAAACAATACCCCAAGGTTCTAAATATTCCTTTATTTAAATTCATCTTCTAACTATTTTTCCTCAATTAATAAAGAAAATTAACCTTAAAAATTATTAAAAATACATTTGACTTCAAGAATTTATTTATAAAGCTTTTTAATTTTTAAATGACGCCCTAAGACCTCAAATAAATCCTTATTATCTCTTTTCTCCAAATTATGTGTTATCTTCTAATTATTTCTCTTTGTTACTTAAAGAAAATAAGCCTTAAAGTTTATTAAAAATTCCTAAAACATCATAAATTCATTTTCAATGATTTTTAATATTTTAGTTACATTCCTAAAATCTTAAATAATTTCCTATTTTCTATTTTGTAAAATTTGGGGTGTTACATATCCTCATCATGTTTTATATCTTCTACCATGAATAAGATGTTGACATTGCTACTAACGCTTGTCTTTCTTAGCTTATCATTGCAGATGATTTTGAATCACTTATTCTTATAAAGTAAACTAAAAAAAAGAGCATATTTTGATCAAAATAAATTAATCCTTTTTTAAAGTAGTTTTTTTATACCCTGCGAGATTTTTAGAACCTCCTCAGGTAGAAATTGATTATTTTTCCGTGCGGGATTATGGGAATCTCCTCAGGAAATCTAATCTAAAATTCATTTGAAAGTTTTTTTTTCTAAATAAAAAATAAAGACATATTTTCCTAAATAAAAAATACAAACCACCAATAAATATTTTTCTAAAATAATGAATAAACATTTTTCCTAAAAAACACAAACCCAGTGACACGCATTTCTACCCGAACTACGTGAGCTTTGATCCCTTAAGAATACGTAGGCCCTAAGTTAAATCCTAGGTCAAGTCCAACTATGTAAATACTTTTTTTTGTGAATATATTTTTATATTACTTTTTGGGTGATTAAAATAAATTTCAAGGCCATATTTATTTTTAGATAGTTAACTTAGAGTTACCGTTCTCATGAATGGGTGTTGTGGGGTGCCTAACACCTTCCCCATACACAATTGACTCCCGAGCCCAATTTTGTTTTAAAAGACCATTTCTATATTTTAAAAAATGTTTTCCAAAATTATCCTATTTATAAATTTTGGTGGCGACTCCATTTGACCTAATTTTAGGGCGCTACAATGTATCACATGTAATTAGATTATAGGTTAATTTATAAGTAGAATAAATTAGTTTGAGGAAAAAAGATAATTATAGACAATTTAAAGTGATTAATTTTGCATCCCTTAATTTCTCTAAAAAAGTCAAAGTGATCTTATAATTGGGACCCGATGAAGTATTTCTTAACTCTCACTTCTCTCTCTAATTTGATTATTGTTAAGGGGCATTATTGAGGATAATTTTGGAACAAATGAACTAAAAATTAAAAATAAGTCATATACTTAGAATCAAGATCATCTCCCCAAATAAATATATATTTAGGACCAGAGGGAGTATTTAAGACCAAATTTACTTTTTAAATAGGTCTTATATTTAGGACCGGATGGCGGAGGGAGTACCTACCAGCCTATTGTTTGGGGAGATTAGATACCTCAATCAAGTGAGATACTATGAGACATCAAACTCATACATTAAATAGCACAAGAAAATAATGCCGCCTCCGATCCTTAGTACAAGGATCAATTAACATTTTTTTATACACAAGGGCAACTAACTTTATTATGGGAGATTAAGGAAAATTAACTTTATTCGGGGAGATTAAAAAAAATTAGTACTATATTTCCAGAGGCATGGAAATATAGTACTAGATCCAGTCCTTAAATAAGGGCCAATTATCTATATTAGAGAATATTAAAGAAACTAGATAAATTATTTAATTATACTTCATTCGGTTCTAAATATAAGATTTAGTTGACTTTTTTGGAAAATTCTAAACAAGCAAAATAAGTCATTTATAGATTGATTTACTTGAATTTTTCTCCAAACTAGTTTGTTTGACTGATGAACTAATGTATAATCTAATATAAATGAAGTATAATCTTAAATGGTTGCTAATTAAGGTGAAGTTCCTAAATATAAGACTTAGTTGATTTTTTTGAAAAATTTTAAACAAGCAAAATAAGTCATTTATAGATTGATTTACCTGAATTTTTCTCCAAACTAGTATGTTGGACTGATGAACTAATGCATAATCTAATATAAATGAAGTATAATCTTAAATGGTTGCTAATTAAGGTGAAGTTTGAGATTTAAGAGGATTAGATATATTAAAGCTTATGGTTGAATGTTATTAAAAAAAAAGCTTATGATTGAAATGTTGCTTCAGGCTTGTCTAGAGCAATGTTGAGAAATAAATAGCTTTGAGGTAGCAAATGATATTATTTTTGAATGATTAATTTTGCATTAGAAAGCTAACGTTCTAAGCTAGCTTTCCAAATAGTCAAAATTTATGAATTTTGGAGATCTATAGAGTGAGTTGTGCGATTTTAAAGTTGAACCTCTCATTTAAGAACAAAATTTTGGATAGTTTTAGGACTTTTCATTTTGAAGGGTCAAATGATAATATTTTTTGTTCATTCCTTTTTCATCGGAAAGTACACATCTCAAGCTTTCCATAGAGTCCTTATTATAATTTGGAACTATGTGGAATTAGTTATGAATTTTTGAAATCAGGTTATGTCAGCTACCTCGTAAGCCACAGCGAAGAAGTTAGAAGTTTTTAAAAACTCGATTTTAGGGTTCAAACTTCATATTTTGAGAATGGGCATGAGAGAGGCCAAGAGAGGAGGTTGGAGTGCTATGCTAGGGCACGAAAATTGAAGGTTTAAGGTTTATTTGAGGTTCCAAGTTTGTAGATAAACACTTCTCTACCTATTTCTCTCCATTCTCTTCAAGCTTTCTTGTAAGATTTTTGGGGCTTTTTCATATTTCGAAAATCTGACTTCTTGAGGGGTTTGTTCTTGGTTTCTAACTTGTTATTAAACTCTCATAAGCTTTCCTAATGGTTTCTCTTGTTGAAACAATACTTGGATTTTGATTTGGGTAAAAAAAGTTTGTGTTCATGAGGGTTTATGCAGGGGGTCAGAAAATTTCAAATTGTTTGGGGAATTTTGTTGCTTCATTAAGCCTATTCCTACTTAATTATGGTTTCTAACGCTAGGGGTCTTTGAATTTTGGCTTGAAACAATGATTTCACACTTTTAAAATTTGGAAAGCCTTAGGGTTTTGTCATGATTTTTGAAATTCTAAGTTGTAATGAGGGTTTGATGATTTCACACTTTTAAAGTCTGTTGCTTCATTAAGCCTATTCCTACTTAATTATGGTAATTTTTATGTTTGAAACTATGTTTTGTGTCATGTTATTGATCCTTGGATATTGTGAGACCTCGATAAGTGTGCCGGGCTTTGACCTTATGTTGATTGAGCCGATGTGATGTCTCTTTTATTGGTGATTACTTGTTTGGGTCCAATCCACTTCAATTGGTTAATTGTGAATATTAGAACTGTTGTCGTCTATTTAATTTGTTCCACGCGGTTAATTGTGGATATTAGGATTGTAGTTTTATGTTTAAGTTTGTTTCACATGCATGTGTCCTTAATGTTTGGGAGACATTCCTCAACAAGTTGTTGGTCTTGGAATGCTCTTGGTGCTTAATGGTAAGTCACATTGTAGATGATACTTATGGTTAAATTATGAAGTGTGTGTCGAAATTTTTTTGCTATTATGGTGTTTGAACTATGCTTTGTAAAGAAGGGCGTTTCTTGGTTTTAAGACTGTTTTAATTATCATGTTAGGTGCGCCCTTTTTAACAAGCTTAAATTAAAAATTAAAAAATCACTGGATTTTAATAGTATATACTGGACAAATTTTAGTGAAAACTTGCATTCCTTGTGCAGTTACACAAGCCATTAAAAATTAACAAGTTCAAATTTGATATTAAAAATATTTGAATAAATAATTAGAGTTAAGGTGCAAATTTGCTCTGAAAGTTTTTCTCATGAGCTATTTTGCCCTGAAAGTTTTTTTATTCAAAATTGCTCCAGAAGTTTCAAAAAGTAGCATTTTTGCTCTTTCCTGTTAAAATTTCTTCGTTGACCTTTAAAAAAATAACGTTGACCGTTAATATTTTAACGGTAAAGGGTAAAAATGCTACGTTTTGAAACTTTCGTGGTGATTTTGAACCAAAAAAAAACTTGTAGGGCAAAATAGCTCCTCAACAAAAATTTCTAGGGTACATTTGCACCTTAACCCTAAATAATTACAAGGGTCAGGAAAAATTTTACATTTAAAGAAGTAATTCTATAATAATATTATTTTGGAAAATTAATATACAAGTTTAAGTTGGATATTCACACGACTTGATACATTTAATATGATTATAATTATGTTCTTGAAAATAATAATTATGACTGTTTTTATAAGTTAAAATATACTTTTGGTCCTTTATATTTGTAACAAGTCTCCTTTTGGTCCCTTAAGTTTGAAAAGTGTATTTTTGGTCCTCTTTCGCTAACGTCGTTAGTTTCATTTAACTGAAAATCCTGACTCACCAAATATAAACGATGATTTTTTTTATAGAACAATGATTTTATAGTTATATACCAACAAAATATGTTTAAATTTTAACTATTTATATAATCATTCTTATATGTTAAAATTTTGGCATTTTTTCATTATTTAATTATAAAATCACCTATAGATTTATTAAGTCAGCATTTTCTGTAAAATAAAACTAACAGCGTTGGTGAAACAGGAATAAAAGTGCACTTTTCAAACTTAAATGACTAAAAAGAGACTTAATGCAAACATAAAGGAACACAATTATACTTTAACTTTTTTTATCAAAATATTATATATGTGTAATTACCACTTGTACATATTATTATAAGGGAAAATTAATTATTTGGTCATTGTAGTTTCAACGAGTTTGCGACTCAGTCCTTATAGTTTGACTCGTCGCAACTCGGTCCTTGAAGTTTCCTAATTTTTATAAACTCAATGTGTCAAACATAACTTGTCCAGGTGGCATGGTGATAAGGCTGAAATTGGCTTATTTGGCATTTTTGTGGGCCCCACATAAGCAAAAAGTGTGGTTTCTGACTTCTCTCTCCTCACCTTTTAATTAATTTCCATACATTTCTTCCTCCTCAACATTCTACCTTTTACTTCCCCAGAACAAGACTCTTCAGCCATCTCCATTGAGTAATCCTCGATTCGCTCACTCGAAGCATCAACGTCTTACTCAAATTCAGCAAGTGTGGCCACTTCCCAGATATTGTGCCAATTCCAAGTTTTGAGCTTGAAACCATTTATTGCCATTTCTCTTTTCTTCATCACCACGAACCCACTTCACTGGTGTTGGAGATGGCTGAAGAGTCTAGTTTAGAGGAAGTACAAGGTAGAAGGTTGAGGAAGAAACATTGTACGGAAATTAATTATAGGTGAGGAGTGAGAAGTATAGGTGAGGAGTGAGAAGTCAGAAACCACACTTTTTGTTTATGTGGGGTCGACAAAAATGCCAAATAAGCCAATTTCAGCCTTGTCAGCATGCCACCTCGACGAATTATATTTGGCTCAGTGAGTTTATAAAAATTAGGAAACTTCAGGGATCAAGTTGCGATGAGTCAAAGTTAAGGACTGAGTCACAAACTCGCTGAAACTACAAGGACCAAAAAATTAATTTTCCCTTATTATAAATATCAACTATTAATAATGTCATTTGTTTTATATAACTATAAAATTATAATTTTATATATTAAACAAGGTAATAACATTATATAATAATTTTTTATCAAAATAACCTAACTATATAATATGTTTTTGTTGATATCTAATTTGTGTTTCTGATTTAATATTGATACATGTTTCTTTGAGTTTGAATCAAATTAATTAAAACTTTTGAACCAATTAATATGTTAAAAATAAATATTTGCAAATAATTAAACAATGTTTCGTTCTTAAGGTAGTATTAGACGGTTCAAATCTCATTTGTATCAAAAGTAGGTCAAAGGATAAACATCTTACAAGAGAGAGAAATAATATACAAGCTTGGTTTTGGGTGTGGATCGGTTTAAATCGGGTGTATCACAAAGTCAAATGAAATTGGTGAGGGCTCTGACACTACAATCGGTATCAAACGGGATGGGTTTATCACAATGTGATTTATCTTCAAGGTTTAAGGTTAAAAAATATCCGAGTATTTTTGCACAAATTGCATCCAACACAAAATTCTTTTTTAAGGCGTAAAAGTACTCATAAATTTTTAAAATAAGAGCAAAAACACCATCTCCGTCAATAAATTTTCTTATATTTATGCTTTTTATGAAGTTTCCTATTTTGTTTTTACTGTTACTAGGTGAAAGGGCTAATAAAAATAAGGATAGAATAATTTATTTAAACGACCCCTTAACATGTGATAGATCACCACCCAAAATCAGACATACTATCTAAAGGAAATGGTAAGAATGATTTATAATGCATAATAATGATTTATCCAGTTATGACAAAGTAACAATTAACAATGAAACTGAGATGACGAGGCCATAGCAAAACAGCTGATGATAACGGCTTTTGTTGGTGTTTTATCCCATGGTTTATCAGGTTCAAAGATATAGGTGTTTTTTTTAGCAAAAGAATCAATTTTATTACAAATAAAAAAGTATTACATACACTAATCATCAAGGAAATAAAACTCACCAACCAATCTAGGAAACAATCATCTCTCCCTTATCAACACAGAAAAGAAACAAAACTCAAATCTAACTAACTATTCATCCTATCCTACAAAACAACAAAATAATATCACTACAATAAACTAAGAAAATTTATTTCTATTTAGCCTATACCGGATTTTTTCACCACAATCATACACACATCCGATCAGATCTCTACTCAAAATGGCATTCAAAGAGCATGGTGGTTCACGGTTCACCGAACCATCCTTGCGGTATCATTTTACCCATTGCCTAGCTCATATGCTAACAAATTGCAGCACCATTACCTCCTCGGGCCACCAATGACATACACCACCTAGGCTTAGATTTCAACAAAGACCAACACTTCTGTGAGAATTCTTCACAACCCTATTCACACTCCATCATTTCATTATTTACAATTCTGCAGAAAGCCTGTCTCAACTAACACTTCATATTCATCCCATCTCATTCCCTTCTCAAGAACTTTAAACAAACCCATACATTCTGCCATGAAAGCAGAGTTTGCTGGAACCTCCATTCCCCTACTACCCAAAAAACATCTATTTTAATCCCTAACTACCACCCCTACAGTAGCTTCTTGCCTCTTTTCAATAAAGGCAGCATCTACATTCACCTTAACAATCCCTGCTCCTCATTTAAATGTTTTAACTATTTTGGTTTTTCGGTTTCATTTATTTTTTAAATCATTTATAACCGAAATATCGTCAAATAATATCATATCATTATTTTAAGCTTTTTTATCTTTTATTATATTTTTTTATTCACTAAACAATTTATACTTTGTATTGATTTTTTTTTTTTTGGGCTCCACATATTCTACTTGATTGTTTTAGGTTTTAAATTTTTGCATTGGATAAAAACAGTAAAAAAGTTTCAGATTTAACCGAATAAACAGAAAATCAAATGGATTTTTTTTATTAATTTGGTTCAATTATTTTGGTGGTTCAGTTTTTACAAAATATCTCTATCCATTTCTCGGTTACGAAAACCAAAAATAAACCCCATGAGAACGATGTGATAATCCAGACTTGAAATAATTGAGTACCATAGGGATGAACCTGTTGTCATAGGCCCATAGCTCTGAAACACTCTACCAACTTCTTCTGATGAGTACAGATTCATTTAAAATTCAAACGAAATGGACAACACAGTTATTCTAAGACTTTGTAGCTAAAAGCTTTGAATTTAAAAAGAGACAATAGCATTTTGATTCTAAAAAAGAAAACTTATATTAGACAAGTCTCGATACATATTTTGAGACTTCAATGCAATTACCCGTTAAAAATTTCTCTTAAAACCTTTGATATAATTTTTTTACTTGAGACTTAAATACAATTATCCCTTAAAAGATTCTGCATGCATATATAGTTTTGTAGTTTCACCCTAAGCAATCAAAGCTGCTCCCCATCGTGGCCGTGCTTATCTTTTGTTATTCTCAATCTCTCATACTTTTTTTTACCATTAATCTCTCATACCAAACATTATAAAATGGTTTATATTAGTGTCAAATTCAGTACCAACCCCTCCATATACCAAACAGGGCCCAATTGTGGTTAGCTACATGTTTTTCTACCATGATTTTAATTAATTTTTTACTTCCATGATTTTTAACATAATTATATTTGTGAAACACTTATTGGCTATGGACTTTTCAACCCTTCTTTTCTTTTCTTTTCGTTTTTTTTTTTGACCTTGCAACTCTTCTTTATTGAGCTTTATGAAGTGGGAAGCGTTCATGCGCCATGTAAAACGTGCTTGCAAGTCCAAAGGTAACATTATTAAACTACATGTAGATAATATTTCTTTCAGTCCTTAATTTAATATTAAATTGATTTTATTTAAATATATTAAGTAAGCATAATAAATTATTTAATCATGACATATATCACCTGTCATTAGATTATATATTAGATTAAAATTAGACAAATTAGTTTTAGAGAAAAATGATAAATATATGTACTTTAAGTAATTTAATTTGTTTCCTTAACTTCTTTAAAAAAAATTAACTTGGTCTTGTATTAAGATTGGATGGATTAGTAAGGAGACATGATTCATCCTAAAAGATACGGAAAATTCCAAATAAATACCCCTCGAATATCAAAAGGACAAAAAGGTACCTCCAATATACAAAATGACATAAAAGAGATCATTCCCAATTTAGGATAAACAATTTTAAGGCAAAAAGACCAAAATGCCCCAGTCTCCATTCACTTTCAAAGTGAAGTGGTTAATGGCTATACTAGAGTGGTTAATCGCTATACTGAAGTGGTTAATTGCTATACTAGAGTGGTTAACAACTTTCACAAATTTTGAGCCCAACTAATGAACCAGTGAAGTAGTTAATGGCTATATTAGAGTGGTTAATCACTACACTGAAGTGGTTAATTGCTATACTAGAGTAGTTAACAACTTTCACAAAAACAAGCCTAACTAATGAATCAACGAAGTGGTTAATGGCTATATTAGAGTGGTTGATCGCTATATGGAAGTGGTTAATGGCCATACCTGAGTGGTTAATGGAGACAAGGACATTTTGATATTTTTGCCTTAAAATTGTTTATCCCAAATTAGGAACGATCCCTTTTATGTCCTTTTGTATATTGGAGGTACCTTTTTGTTCTTTTGATATTCGAGGGGTATTTATTTGGAATTTTCCCTAGAAGATATGATAGTCTAACAAAAAATTCATTCCATTCGTTTTTAGGGAGAATTTCGATATAGGACCACTGTAGGGAATTAATTTAAAAGGAAGACCACAAGAATATGAAATTTCAGTTAAATATTGTAGGGGCAAAGTGAAATTAAATTGGAAGGCCAAAAGACAATATTACCCATCCTCCAAAATTCACCCAATAACCAAATTTCAATCTGACCCATACCACCCAATATTTCAAATCGAAATCTACTCCCACTTCTCCCATGATCAAATCCCAAAATCACCCCTACCATCGTCGAGCGAAATCCGTGGCAACGTGGTGAAGTCCGAAATCCACGAGCACTCTTGACAAATATATGATTTGTATGGTTTTTATATGCCTAATCTGAGGCAATTAATATGATTAAAATGCAAGTTTGGTCCAAATAGTGCTTAATTGAATGTCTTAAGCTCTTAAGTGAAATTAGTATAAAATTAGGATTAATTAGCCATAATTTTAGATTAATTGTATTGATTAATTTATAGGGCTATTTGATCATTGTTTAGTCTTGTTTCCACTTGCAGGGTCGCTCAGGACCAAAAGATCAGACCCGGGACAAAGAAGAAGGCCAAACTAAGGAGTAGAAGAAATTGGAGCTCATTGTGGCCTCGACATGGCGAATGGGCCCCCAAGAGGCAGAAAAGAATGTAACTCGTCGTGGCCTCACCACGGCGAGCCAAGCCAAAAGGACCAGAAGCATTGCTAGCTCGTCGTGGCCTCGCCACGGCGAGCGGAACGTTCTACAAAAATTTCGGTTCGTGTTTTGGGCCTCTATTTCGGATCAAACTCAATACCCACTCTTAGACCCGACTTGGGGAACATATAAAAGGCGAAAACTAAACCCTAGAAGAGAGATTTGGTCCACCACACACACCCCAAAAACCCTAGCTCTCTCATTCTCTCATCTTCATCTTCATCTTTCTCACTTCCATCCATGGCTTCCACACCTTCCTTCCTTGTTGCTGATTTTTCCATGGAGAGTTGCAGTTAGGCTCCACCATTCTTGGTGGTGGGTGCCAAGGGATGAGCTTGAAGCTTGAATAGGGGAGTTTTATTAGTTCTAATCCTTCTTCCATTTGTTATATTTATGCTTTTCTAGGGTTTTAGGATTGTATTTATGGCATTTGGTTGTGTGCTTGATTTTTGTATATTGTAATAGGATTAGAAACTATGTTCATGTTATTTCCTTCCTGTTCAAATGCTTGACATTGCTATGTATTAACTTTGAGTTTAATAAAATTTATGAGTTCATAGTTTTATTATTCTCTTTGTGAAAATTATGTGCTAATGCAAGGTGGCTTGGTTAGTGGATTAAGGATGTTAAGTTATTTGCTTGAAGGAGATAGCATAAGAAGTAATTCATTGTGTTGCGACATTGGGCAAAACACTCTTCAAGCCATAATTTATTGTATGTGTGACCATCAATGAATTAGGGTTTGGAGAGAAATGTAGAGCAATTGTGGGGTGGCCCAAATTGTGGATTTAAAGTTTTGTATAATTAATTATTTTTTGATTTTGAACTTAATCAACTTAGGTTAAATTAAGTAATGTGCGGGGTTCCGGCATTAATTAAGTTAACCTAAGCCTAGCCTAGAGGGATTCCTTTAGGGTTCTTTAAAAAATCAACTAAGACTCTCTAAAACTCTTTTGAAGCAACGATTCCCAAATCTCTCATTCATCAAGAATGATTTTTATCCCTTTTAATCTAAATATCTCGTAATCCAATCTCAATTTATTCCTGAACATATTACACTTTTCACACAAACTTTTACACCTTAAAATCAAATACAAAATATTTTTCTGTCCAATTAGTTTCGCATCTAGCTCTTATGTAGTCATTAACACTAAGGTTCCTTAAGACCGACACCCGGGGATAGCTTCCACTACCCCTTGGGTTTAATTTTTTGGAGAGAGGATCCGAGGTGGCACTACACCGACTTTATCCCAATTTAGGTGCTCTTCATCTCTTAACTTCACCCAAACTCATCCAAAATTTGAAACTCCACGGCCACCCAACCGAAAACTGAGGGCCCGCTACTATTCCCGTGGAACTCCGATTGGAACTCGAAATCAAAGCTTTGTTCAAGTGATTACAGGCTATTTTGGATTGAACTCAAACTCAAAATCGAAGGATTTGTTTGAACTCAAAACTGACAAGCTTAAAATGGGCCCTTTTTTCAATGTTTGATGAATAATGTAGTTCCTCTAGATTGCCGTATCGCTTTGTTCTTCACCGTAGTGTCTGCCATCGTTGTTCTTCATTGCTGACGTGAAGGTGTTTGTGATGTTAAGTTGGTGATAGTCTTTGCCAAAGGGGGTGGGGGTGCTGATGTTTGAACAATTGTAATAAATTTCAAAGATACTGTATTTCCAGACCACGAACGAAAAAAAGGACATTTGAACAAGGAAAACCCCCATATGGACAAGGAAAAAGGCCATTTGAACAATCACTAATAAATTTTCAAAGACACTGCATTTCCAGACTACGAACAAGGAAAAAGGCCATAAGTAATAAATTTCAAAGATACTCCATTTTCAGACCATGAACAAGGAAAACATCCATATGAATAAGGAAAACCCCATATGAATAAGGAAAAAAACCATTTGAACAAGCAGTAATAAATTTTAAAGACACTCCATTTTTAGACCACGAATAAGGAAAACACCCATATGAATAAAGAAAACCCCGTATGAACAAGGAAAAAGGCCATTTGAACAATCAGTAATAAATTTCAAAGACACTATATTTCCAGACCACAAACAAGGAAAACACCTATATAAATAAGGAAAACCCATATGAACAAGGAAAAATGCCATTTGAACAATCAGTAATAAATTTCAAGGACATGTTTTTTCCTTGTTCATATGTGTGTTCTCCTTGTTCTTGGTCTGAAAATTAAGTGTCTTTGAAATTTATTACTGATTGTTCAAATGGTCATTTTCTTTGTTCATATGGGGTTTTCCTTGTTCATATGGATGGTTTTCTTGTTAGTGGTTTGAAAATGGAGTGTTTTTGAAATTTATTAGTGATTGTTCAAATGGCCTTTTTCTTTGTTCATATGGTTGTTTTCCATGTTCGTGGTTTGAAAATGAAGTGTCTTTGAAATTTATTACTGATTGTTCAAATGGCATTTTTCTTTGTTCATATGGGATTTTCCTTGGTCAAATGCCTTTTTCCTTGTTCGTGGTCTGGAAATGTAGTGTCTTTGAAATTTATTACTGATATTCACACTCCAGAACCCCCTTTGGCCAATCTCACTCTTTCATCCATCCTTTAGGCTATCATGTTCTTGTGCTTGCTACATGCATGTGTTGAGTAGGTCACTCGTGTCCTTTCACTCAGAAAATCTAACGACACCTTGTTGCTCAATGAGGTTGTTCTGTATTAATGACCACCACTATAAAACATGACTTAATGGTCTAAAGTCAAGCCCATGTGTAAAAAAATGGTCCTACGTGTCTGCCATGTTGGCACGGACGTGGCCCATTTTCTTACGTGGCTAATGTTAATGGGGTGTACCGTTAGAGAGGGGTCACATTGATACCTTTTGTATACTTTCGGGGCTAAATTAATCCACAAAAAATTCCGGGTTGCCAGTGATCCTAAGGCAAAACTTCCGGGATTAATTTGACCCTTATCCCTAAAAGCTTTGAGTTTAAAAGTGGGAGAATAGTATTGAGGTGTCAATTAAGAAAATCAATATTAGACAAGTCCCATTGCATATTTTAGGACTTCAATGCAATTGCTCCTTTAAATTGTTTTTAAAACCTCTGATATTAATTCTCTTATTTGAGATTTTAACAAAATTGTCCCTTAAAAATGGTAAAATTAAAACTAAGCCCCAAATAAGGGAATAGATCACTATTAGGTCCTAAAAATCATCAAATTACATTAAAATCTTTAAGGATTTGGGTAATATTAAATGACTTCTTATTGACTATTCAACGAGTTATCCATGCAGCTCAACGAGTTGTCAATAACAACTAAAGAGCTGTCAATTGTAGTTCAATATTTTTTTGGTCAAAACTGTAGCTCAATATTGCAACTTAAAGAGTTGTCATTGACTACTTAAGGAGTCATATTGACAGTTGTTAATATCAAGCCATTTAATATCACTCAAGTCCCTAAAAATTTTAATGTAATTTGATGATTTTTTGATAGCTGTATGATTAATTTCTGACCTAGTTTTAATTCTGCGTTGAAAAATTCCACCTGCATATATAGCTTTGTACTTTCATCCTACATGCAAGCTGTAGGGATTCAGGGAACATACCCGGTTGTAGAACACTGATCTTTATGCCTTTACGGAGTCAAAATCACAATATGGAACTTGACTTTTGTATACTGCAGAAACACTTAAGAGGAAAAAGAGAAGAAGGAGTTTTTGAGTTTTCACGATAGTTTTGTTCTGTCAAATGTCTGTATTTATAAACAGAGAACTTAACAGACACAACCCTTCATATTTTAAATTCAAATTTAAATAAATTCAAATTTAATGGGAATATTACATATAACATCCCAATATTTCTGAATAATTATATTCAGACCCCAAACTCTTATTTGGGCCAAATCCATTAAGGGTGGACTGGGCCTAGGCCCAACCCATTTTCCTACATCTCCCACTCACACTTGGTGGATTTAATCTTCTCGCTAACCTCTCTTATTTCTCTTTCTTTGATCATACTAAGTGCTCTGCAGTAACCGCATAGGCATGACGTCTCATTGGTGTCTGTACTAGTAACCCCTTTTACAGGATCAGCACAAGACTACCATTCTTGTGTAGCTTGAATTATATTGTTGCCTTAGACATCCTAGATTTACCAATATATTTATACACTTCACATGGCAAAAACTAATCCCTCTCGAGTCATAGTAAAAACTCAGATTGCCTTTCTCATATGCATAGTATCCACACTTATGAAATCACAAATAATATCATAAGGGACATGTCTCAGATACTAGCATAAGTGTGTACATTCCAGGTAATCTTCTTTTCGCCCATATATCATCTCCATATACATCAATCGCTTTCCTAACACAATACCATAGATCGCATAAATCATGACCGTAGGACATGCATTAAGGTAGCCGTCATTGAAGTATATTTCCATAATAATGTCAAAGTCTAAGGATATCATAGAAGTATAGAAACTTCTTAGGACTCACACAGCAATGAAGCAGGGATCCATTCATTTGCTTCCTGTTTGCGGTTCTCTAGCACATGTGGTATGAATCACATGCTACAGTGTTACTCTTATGTCATAAGAGCGTACGTCGTTTTGAGTTCTTATCAATAACACTGTACAGATTTAAGTTCAGATACTCCTAGTATCAAAACCCAAACTCTTCATTCTTTACTCATCTCATGACGTCAAAGTTGAAGAATTTGTTGTCTGGCAACAGGCATAATGGAAGTGGATATCCATGATACGATCTATATTTTGTAATTTATGTTTATAGATCTCATCTCGACACGCTACACCTTTGTCGAGGCGACATGATTTTGTGTTACTTCTCTACCATATTAGCATTCCTGCTACTTTGCTGGTGAACACAAATGTCTCGTCTTCGCACACTCCTCCTGAGTGTCAAAAGCGGTTTGCTCGTGTGTGAGAGCCAACCTCTCTTGCCTGTACGACATACTAGACATTGTATACTATCACATACACATGTAAAGCCTTAATGAAGTATCCATTACTTCATATCCTATGCTTGCCAAAAGATTTATCATGTCTCTCATGTATATCCTTGGCCATAGGCTCAATTAGGGGACTTTGCATAGGAACTTGTTGTTTAGCAACAACCTTATGTGCTACAACATATCTCATATTTATCTTTGCATTTTACTCATGCTATGATACTTAGGGACTTTTATTTAGGCAACGATCGTGGTGTTTTCTTAATGGATTAACACTGGGTTTGAATTCTAATTTCAAATCCAATATGTTCTTCTAGACATCCTCGACCATATGTCCATATGTACCACCACAGTAAGTACTTTTAAATGCGCATAATCATCATGCCCTTCAAGTATCTTTCAGCATTTTTATGGAGCCACTGAGTGTCTCTCACAATGGTTGGACTAGTACCGACTTACAAGTCCTACCACTAAAATGAATATCTGATATTTTATACACCACTATGTACATTAAACTACCAACAACGTTTACAAGGAAACCCTTTTCCATTTTACTCTTAAGTTAAAGTTAATTCAGTTTATGGGATATATATAATCAAGACTCAAACTCACTCTTGAAGTCACTAAGGTATCTATGGGATCACAATCGTTGACCTTGAACTACTCAAGAATTTCCATAATATAACTCTGTTGTGACAGAGAATGGAGTCTGCTTGAGCTATATCTTTGGATCTCAACTCCAAAAAATATACAACGATTTACCCATATTCTTAGTAAATTTCCTTAATAGGCACTATCAAAATCAAACTATTTTGGTCAATAGTATATCATCCACTTAAAGGATAATATCACAAACTGCTTAGTTATGGCTTCTTCAACCATAAAAAAATGTATTAGGTTACCACACATATGGAACCTTAAATACCATTGTTTGGATGATTGCTTCAGTCCATGAATTGACTTATGCAAAAATATGTAATACGAGGTCATCACTTTGTAAACCTCAAACATTAATTATAGTGAAATCTAATAGTCAAAGTATATAGATTTCTTCATCCAAATCACTACTCAACATACAAGTTTCACATCCATTTGATGTAATCCTTAAAACCAAACAGTTAACTATTTCCAAAAATGAGTATGATTTTAAGCACATAATATATGAGAAGATATTCTCACAATGTATACCCTTCTGTAACCGAAAGAGTCTTGTGTTGTTAATTGATCTAACCAATTTGTTCTTAATCTTGAGAATTCATTTGTTTACAAATGATCTCTCGTCCTTGTGGTTGATCAACCAACTCTCAGACTTGATTCTTTCTCAAAGAATCTACGTCCATTGATATTGCTTTCTTCTATTCCTTCTATAAAACAGGTAAGGCCTCTTATACAGAACACTTTTGGGTCTCTTTAAAAACCTTTCACAAGCTCCCACTTACATGGGCAATTGAGGACTTTAGAACTTATTCTGTATTGCCTTGTCATTGCGTCTCATAAAGAGATACAGAGAAATGCTATATGATGAGCTTCACCATTGTTTGAAAAGCTCATCAATAACAAATATGGTTCCTTTCAATTCTTATCAAACACAAACCCATCTTCATTTTCACATGTGAAAATGTGACCATAATAAGCTCCCACTTACAACGACTATGAGATCGAGTAATTGACCTTTATGGCCTATGGGAACTCAAAAACTTGATTTGCTCTTTGACCATAATCTATGTGGTTTGAAAAAGACCACTTAGGAGGGCACAATGTTAAGTATAAAGTTTGTATTTCCCTTAAAGAGAAAACCATACTTGATCAATCAAATATGTGTACTAATCCACCAAAGGTGGACTTGATAACCTCTCCCACTCACTTTTGGTGGGTTAGCTTCAACTATTATATACATAACTATGTTTAGTAGCATTACATTATGCCTCTTAACAACTCCATCTAATGACAGAGTGTAAGGGATCATTTAAGTAAATAAATATCCCTTTCTCTTCACGGAGCTCACTGAAATTGGTCAAAAACAACCTCTATTAGTGCGTAGAATTCTTAAATTCTTTATGCACTTTATTTTCAACTTTATTCACTTGTCGTCTAAAGTGCTTGAACTTCAAACATGTGTGAAATAAAGTAATGATAATTACGTGAGTAATCATCAACAAAGTGAATCTAAGCTCCGTGTCATGCCCTCACATTCATTGAACCATATATAGTAGGATGGAAGAATTGCAATATTTTCTCTATCTCAATTCCCTTACTGAAAAACTTTTCTTATTGCTTTACCGATCAGACACTTCCCTATTGGGTGATGAACATAGCATTCTTAAAAAATGCCAATTCAAATTATGTGTCATAGTCCACCATGACATGTATTCAAGTCAACACTTGAATAGGGTGGTAAAGCATCACGCACACAAAAGATTACCAACAATGTTGGAAAAACAAAGAAATATCAAGGAAGACTGTATCACAAACAGCTAATTTTTGTCATGAAAGTCAAGATAGTTCATTTAAAACCCATGAGCCTGGCCCATGAAACCATGAACTTGTAGGCTCTAATGCCTTTCACCTCAATCCTCACGTCATTACCAATTTAAAGCCTTATGCTTGAATTTGATAAATGACAATATTTAACAAAGGATCTTTGATCCCTATTTTTTTTTTATAGACTATGGAGCTCGAGTCTTTTCCTGCTCACTATTGACATAAAAGAAAATCCATCTCAAAATGGTTTATCCTTTAGTAGGAAAAAAAATTTTAACCTTACTTAGGTCATTCCTCTCCTTAAGGAGTTTGTTACTCCTGTGATGTCAGGGTAGTCATCACATTCCCTTTTGTAGAACCTATTACCCTTGTCTCATTTGGGTTTAGGGTGTAGAGAATGTGCTACCACTACGGTATGTAGCCCACAGGGTTTGCAAAAACTTCATGACATCCATGTTCAAGCTCCAAATACTTTACTACAACATTGAAAAATAACAAAGTTTTCACTTTGATTTAACATGACTTTCATGTGCCCCTAACAAGAAAGGAGCGCCCTTATGAACAACTTGCACTCATTGTTCATTAAAAAATATACAATCAAATTCCTTTAATTTCATTGTCTTGTTGGTTATCTAATGTAGATGTTGTCTCAAAAAAAGCGTTAAGCCTTAAGTTATATGTGTCAAACTTAATTGACAACCTTTTTCATCTTGTGTAATGGAAATTTTGCCTAAATTTTCCTTTTACACAATTTACATGGCTCTTTGTTGTTGGATTTCTATCAAATTGACACTCTATAGGGTAGTTTATGCTACATTTTCCCTTTTTGAACCATGTAGGTCTCATGTCCTCTCATAAGCTTAGTCGAGATTGCTTCTCAACTTTAACTTCATCATGACTCTTGGTCAATGACATGACAACATCTTCTTTTTAATCATATGAGACCTTTCAATATCAGATATCATATTTGTCCCCATTAAGTTTATAGTTGTGTTGTTGTTCTTGGCAGCCCTTTTTGGCTTAATTACTTCAAATCATCCCACTTACTTGGCTATTCACTATCTGATTTGATCCAAGAACTTATATTGTAGCACATTGACGTATACAATGTCATGCACTTGTATTATTCTTGACTAGAAAAATAATAACACTATTGGGTCTATGATCAGGAGAATACGTTTAAACCTCCCATCACACAAATTCCATTAATAATATTATCCTCTATCAAGAATTTTATACAAATACTTTATAGAATATGCTCAATTGTGTCTCTCAGAAAACTTAGTTTCTGAAAGCTCCCACTTAGATAGAGCAATGTCATTAGCTCCCACTCAGATAGAGTATTTGACATTGGCTCGCACTTAGGTAAGGCATATGAAACTCTAAGAAGACTTATTTTCTAAGAGCTCCTGCTTAGATAGAGCATATAACACTCTTAGAATACACATTTTCCAAGAGCTCCCACTCAGACGGAGCATTTGACATTCTGCTCCCACTCATAAAGTGTATTTGACATTTACTTCTTCATGTCTCTCTTTACATTATTTTCATAATGTCTTATTAACTTTTTAGTTGAGTGACTTAAGAGTTTTCTATATTTCCACTATGTTCTTATGATTTTGTGAAGTTAATTTTCAGCAGAATATAGCATCAAAGATGGAAGGGTGAAGTCTCCTTACCTCCCAAAACCAAAATTTGTAATAACCGTTATTCAGCAAGATTTTAGGAATCTCATATTCCTAAGTGACATGATAGAAGTTGTGCCATGTTGTTGTGGTAATTTCTAAGAGGTTCTCTATTTTCTCAAAAAGATATTTCAAAATGTCTTATGCAATTTATATATGTTTCTTCACAGAAACATTTAGTCTTGGCTCTTAAGTCTTTTAATAGTTCAATCTTTGGTAGATGGACTGGGTTTAGGATACTCTTTTCTCCTAAGTTGGCTTTTCATATCACACTTGGGGTGTATTTCATTCTTGAATCTCACTATGATCCGGAGTTAAGATATGGAAATTTCTCCATTTGAAATTTCCTCTTGCATTGATCTGATATTATTTCTTTAATATCTGATCGTCATTTTTAACCTCCCTAAGGTTTATCCAAATCCCAATCCTAAATTTTAGAATATGGGTTATTCATGTTCCTCCTCTAGTGCATCATCAAAAAAAAAAAAATTTTTATGTTACACCTCTTGTTTCATTTCAAGTTCAAATGAACCTTACTTTGAATTATCTCTCTCTTGATCCTCTTAATGATCTTTTTCTTTGAGGTTTTATTTTAGAGTCTCATACTCTAATACAAAAATCTCTACTTCATACATCACTTAGAGGCTCACATTTCTCCAAGTAATTTAGGTTTGGATAAACATTTAGAGGCAATAACCAATAACTTATTCCTTTTCTAATTTACCATTATGTAAATCATACTTAGGATTAAGTTTCTCTTCTTAAGTGTCATCCAAAAGAGTGAAATTCTTTTGGTTTGGTGCTCTTAGAACTCTCTAAGTTCATATTTGACTCAAATAAAAATTTTATGAATTATTATAAATATTTTAGGATTTTTAAACTCATAAAAATCACAAAAATGGCACCAAAAAACCTCTATACAGATCCAAAAAATGCCTCAAAAATAGACAAACAATATGTCTAAATGTAGCTCTTGAATTTAGGGATTTTTAGAAACAAACCGCACCTCAATCTGAGCTAAAATACCCCTCAGACAACCCTAGAAGGAGAAAAAATATCCTTTTTTTTTTTAAACTTTGGGCCCAGAGAGAATGGCCCAAATTTTTTTTTTTGCGTATTGGGCTCATCCAATTGAGCCCATTTCGTTTTTCTAATTTCTCTTTTTTTTTAGGCTCGCTGGGCCGGACTAAATGTGGCCCAGCAGACAATTTTTTTTTTTTTAAAATGATGAGATGACGTCATCTCGTCTTCTTCCTCCAGCCGGGTCAATGTAGACCCGGCTGGGCGGACGGGTCGGGTCCGACGGACCCGATTCTCCCAACCCCATAACTTTGTCGTCCGATGTCCGTTTTTCGCGTTCTAATAGTCCATTTTCATCTTTTTTTCGTGCTCTACACAATGGTATAATTTTTATACCCTAAAAACTTCAATTTCTACAGACCCAATAATAAAAATATTTCGGGTTTGTTTATATTTTCTCATGGTTTTCCATTTTTCAGATTGCTTTTCCTTTCTGTAGTCTTTTATCTATTTGTTATACTATTCTAAAGCATGTATAAAACAGATAAACAGCCACGAAATCTATAGGAAACGCAACGCACAACGCAGAACAGAAAAAAAAATGGAAAACCCAGTAACATAAATCAAAATTGTAAAAAAAAAACTAACTCATGAAGATTTGCTTAATATTTATCAGAGAAGCAAATCAGATTTCAGATCACTCCTAAATCTAAAATTGCAGCGGAAGGAAACAGAGAGGCATATATTTTTCATATACTTTTCATATACTGTATAAAAATATTCTCACAGAACAAACACAGCCTTAGAATCTATATAGCTCTGATGCCAATGTAGGGATTCAGGGAACATACCCGGTTGTAGAACACTGATCTTTATGCCTTTACGGAGTCAAAATCACAATATGGAACTTGACTTTTATATACTGCAGAAACACTTAAGAGGAAAAAGAGAAGAAGGAGTTTTTGAGTTTTCACGATAGTTTTGTTCTGTCAAATGTCTGTATTTATAAACACAGAAATTATCAGACACAACCCTTCATATTTTAAATTCAAATTTAAATAAATTCAAATTTAATGGGAATATTACATATAACATCCCAATATTTCTGAATAATTATATTCAGACCCCAAACTCTTATTTGGGCCAAATCCACTAAGGGTGGACTGGGCCTAGGCCCAACCCATTTTCCTACACAAGCAATCCATGCTTCCCATCGCGAAACTTCCTTCGTCGTGGCCGTGCTTATACTCTCAATCTCTCGTACTAAACATTTAAAAATGGTTTATATTAGTGTCAAATTCAATATCAAACCCTCCATGTACCAAACAGGGCCTAATGGTGGGTAGCTATGTGTTTTCTGCCACGATTTTAATTAATTTTTTCTGACATGATTTTTAATACAATTATTCTATGGAACACTTATTCGCTATGGACTTTTCAACCCTTCATTTTTTCTGTGACCTTGCAACTCTTCTTTGCTAAGCTTTATCTAATGAGGTGAAAATCCCAACGAAAAAGATTCAAAAAGCATTCATGCGCCATGTAAAACGTGGTGTCAAAAGGTAACATTATTAAACTACCTGTGGATAATACTTTTTTCCGCCTTTAATAATAGAAGATTAAATTGACTTTATTCAGAGGGATTAATAAAGAAAAATAAATTATTTAATCATAATATATATTATATTTCATTAGATTATACAATAGTTTAAAATTAAACAAATTAGTTCTGAATAATAATAATAAATATATGTACTTTTAAGTAATTTAATTTGCTTCTTTAACCTATTCAAAAAAAGTTAAAATATATTATATTAAAAATAGGAGGAAGTAGAAAGGAGATATGATTCACCCTAAAAAAATATGCTTGTCTAACATAAAATTCATTCCATTTGTTCTTAAATATAAAAGCTAAAGAATCTAATCTTGGAATTTGCTTTTCAAATTAATTAAATGCCTAAAGATAAGCATTTAAGAAATATCTTTTCGACCTTAACATAATCTTATATTAAATATAGGAGGAAGTAGTAAGGAGGTATGATTAATCCTAAAAAATATGCTTGTCTAACCAAAAATTCATTCCATCTAATCCTAGAATTTGCTTTTCGAATTAATTAAGTGCCTAAAGATAAGCATTTAAAAAATATCTTTCGACCTTGACACGTCTAATAAAGATTTTTATATATGTCAGACATCTTATAAAGATTGAAACATCTGAAAAGAGGACTTATGGTATCTTTTAGTAAAAAGTTTATTACATATAAAATGATGGTTAAGTATGGAGGCACTAATACCATAAAATAAAGTTAGGAAAAATTAATTTCGGGTCCCTTGTAAGGACTTAATTAAGATGAGGTCCCATGAAATCACCTAATTAATCTGAAGTCCCTACCAGAAAGTTGTTATAGCAGGCCAAAAAGTTGTTATTGCAGGCCAAAAAATTGTTATCATGCGGTCAAAAGTTGTTAGTGACTAAACCTCCACTAACAACTTTTTGGCCTGCAATAACAACTTTTTGGCCTGCCATAACAACTTGTGGCCTGAAAATCACTCTTGATCTATAACAACTTGTGACCTCGCAATAACAACTTTTTGGCCTGCAATAACAACTTCGTGGGACCTCAGATTAATTAGGTGATTTAGTGGGACCTCATCTTAATTAAGTCTCTTACAAGGGACTTGAAATTAATTTTCCCATAAAGTTAATAGTTCAAACATTTTAAATAAGAAAAAAATACATCATAAAAGCTACTTTTATTCTAGTCTTACACAACTCTTCATTTGATACTTTGGAATTGATTTTGATTAAAATAGATATAAATATAGAGTTTAAAAATATAGTTAATATATTGATGGAAAGAGGTTAAAAAATTTATTTTTATTCAAAATGACCAAAATGCCCTTCTAAATTTGCATCTTGCTGGTAATGTAATTACTTGTTTAGTTGATACACTCATACTATATTCAAAACATATCAAAGCTCAAATTTAGGATTCTTAATATTTGGATACTGACAAGTAGTCATACTTAAAAATTGTTTAATTACATATAGCACTTTAAAAAATAGAAAACATTATTATGTTCATTTATAAATAATAAAATACTCCTTCTTTTCCCTCATATTTGTTTTTTTTAATTCTTATTTATTTATTACAGTTGGATGTATTCAAACTTTCAAATCAGAAGAGGAGAGGCCAAACATAACAGAAACGAAAGTGGCTTAGCACCAAATAATTAGGAATTATGTAACTTGTAATCACTGAATTTACCATTGATTGATAATTATCCTCATAGACAGTTGCATAATCTTACCTCGCTCTTAATTTTTAATCTTCAAATCAAAGATAATGAATCTTATATTCAATTTTTTGTCTGCATCATATGTTTAATTGGGTTCTTGTGATCAGGTGACTAAGCAAAAGAAAAAAAAAAAAAAAAGGAAAAAGAAATGAAAAGGGTCTAAGTAATAAATAGACGAAACTATAAACTTGATAAAAAGGAAAAATTACAAGAATTTAATTAAAAATAAGTTAAACCATAACAACATGATGGAAACAAACACTACAAAAACCTAATTAAAAATCAAGTGAAAATATAGGAAGTTGTAGATTAATGATTCCTATAGTTGTTGCACTTAAGTTAATCCAGCAAATGGACCACCACAAAATCATGTATCAACTACCCAATCAAAAAATAAAAAGAATTACATACACATCAAAAGTTTCTACATTTTCCTCAATTCAAACTTACACTACATGCTTAATTAGTTAACCCAATAAATAGACCACCACAAAAGTCATATATCAAATATCCCAAGTTGGTAAAAAGAAAAGATTTGCGTTTTTAAGGAAACAGAAGTAGAGAAAACTACAGAGACGCACCAAACGTTTCTACATTTTCCTCAAATGAAACTATTTCAAACCAAACCAAGCTTTTTCATGTGTCTCTCAATTGAAAAATACCATTCCTCTTAAGGACTTGTTGTAGATGATGAGCCGTATCCGGTGGGTGGGCCTCCAATCTCGGCCGCTCCGGCACCACCCATCGGCCATCACTAGTCCTCACCATCCCCTTGTTCTCATCTTGTCGCCAAAAAGGAGGAACTTCATATTCACTTAAGAGAAAGTCGCAACTCTTGTTGACGAGCGCAATGTCTCGCTCATTGGCCAAGTGAAAATGCCTTCCTTGACCGTGGTAGCCGTCAACCAAGTGCAAATGGGCTTCCAAGTTATGAGCACATAACAAATCATTTGTTGGCTTCAAGAATGGGCTATGTTTGTGATCCAAAGCAAACTCTACTCCAACATGAGCATAGCTCCATGGAAAAGATAAGGTTTCTTCAAGATATTTCTGAAATTGAAACTTCTCATTGGTAATTATTCCAGGCACTGTTGGTACCTTATCATGCACATTGATCACTCTTAACACTTTAACTCCAAGCTCCTCGCATCGTTCCTAGCATTAATCAAAACATAAATCAATTACAAGAAAACATTTATGTTTAAAAAAAAAAAGCTAAATTCTGATGATACTAACAATATTTTTTTAAAAAATAAAACATTGATCACTTCATTATAGCTAGTCTACCATAATTACAAGAATTTTAAGCCCCCTAGACTTTAGATTTTGTATTT
Source organism: Mimosa bimucronata (assembly GCA_037074515.1). Classification (NCBI taxonomy): domain Eukaryota; kingdom Viridiplantae; phylum Streptophyta; class Magnoliopsida; order Fabales; family Fabaceae; genus Mimosa; species Mimosa bimucronata. Next base: position 7,982,504 of record CM073443.1, on the reverse strand, counting down.
TTTTTTTCATCTTCATCCTTTTAATACCAGTGAATTTTGGGTGAAAATGAAAAGGAAGAGAGAGAAATTTCAAGCGTATTAATAGTCAAAAGAGTTTCAACTTTTTTTAAAACATATAAATATAAATTAGTGAATAGAAATTAAACTATTTTCCAATTTTATGATGAACCTTTCCTGTTAAAAAAATCATGCAAACCACCCCTTCTATATGCCATATCAATATGGTCAATTAGTTTTATCCAATGCACCTATTGACAAATCAAACAAATAAGAGAAACTTTTAGGTGAAACTGGTTTCTCACTTTTTTACGATGTGATTAATCATAGATAAATATCTTTAAAGTTTTTAATCTAATTTTGAGAATTTAAATATGATGCAGCTAGAGAGAGCAATATCAACGCTCTATTAACATTTTTTTCTATTTGACGGAAAAGTTAAAGCTCTATAGTACAAGATCACATTAAAGTATTTATGATATGTTTGGTATCATATCGCGAATAAAGTAGCAATAGAGTGAAAGCAACTTTTGAAAAACAGAAAGAGGAAGAAAGAGAGCGCACCTTAAACCTTAAATTCCCAACTCTTGGTCCAGCAAAGGAATAAACAGTGATCGGAATCTTCCTACCACCACCACCACCACCATCGTTAACAACATTCACATTCATCTCTGCAATATCATAAGCACTCAAAATCGCCAAAGCAGCCCCAAGACTATGTCCAGTGATCGTAATACTAATTTCTTCATCATCCCCATAATACTCAATAAGTCTCTTCACTTCAGCCAAGACCTGCTCACGTGCAGAGAAAGAACAATAATTACAAGAATCCTCTTTCTTGGTGTACAAGTCATAGAATCCACTCTCAATCTTCACACTATTATCTCCCTCCCCACGAAAATTCGCCGGCCTGAGAATATCTTTAAGGTCATAAATCCACTCTAAGTATGTCACCGTGCCACGCCATGCTATGACTATGTCACGCCGGCCTAGCCGGTTGATATCATCAGCTGCATTGACAACTCCGACATATCCCATCCAATTAGCATGTGGGCTCCATATGCTGCGAAGGGAGGATGATTTTTGGAAGAAGTTGGGGAGGTTGATGTTGGAGGTTGCGTAGAGGTATCGAGTGATGTCGTAGCTGGCGCAGTTGGTGGTAAAGTCGAGTTTTTGGAAGAATTCGGAAGGGTGGTACTTGCAGGTGCCACAGTATTTAGAGTGAGGGTCAAAGTCGAATGAATCGTAACATGATTGAGCTATTTCACCATAGCGAATGATTTCTCTGCGGAGATGTGGGTTCATGGGATCTAATAATCCTTCCCAGTTATTGCATCCTTGGATTTCTCTCCATATTTCGTGTAAAGAAGGTACTCCTTCATCAAGATCATGATCATCATCTTGGTGTTCATGTTTGTTATTGTCTTGGTCTAGTTTTGGGATTAAGCTTGAGATTGAAGAAGAAGAAGAGCATTTGATTGGAGAAAAGGAAGATGAAAGTTTGTGTTTTGAGAGGAGAAGGTGGGGTTTGTTGGTTGGGATGTAATTGGTGATGGAGGTGAGGTTAATGGAGTTTGTTGAGGAGAGAGAAGGAAGGAGGGTATGGGGGAAAGCCAGAGATGAAGAAGGAGGAGGAGGAGGAGAAGAGGAAGCCATGGTGATGATGTGAAAGTGACGAGAGAGGTTGGGACACAGAGGAGTGGCTAAAGAAGAAAAGAGAGGAACTTGTCGAAGTGGAAGGGTCATTATGATGAATAGAAATAGAAATATATATGAGAGAAGTAATAAGTGCGAGTACTGAATGAAAATGATGTCTTTGATTTTTGGAGAATTTTTTATTAATGTGTGTGTTGAGAGATCATATGTGTTGGGACAAGATTGGGTAATAAGTAGATATTTTTGGCCTTCTTTGATTTTGGTGGATTGATTTATTTACAAGAATATATATACTTACCAAAACTTACGTACAATATAATAACAAAAATCCAATATTTTTCTTACAAAAATAAAGCAAAATACATTATTATTCAATTCATATTCCATTTTTTTTTTCAATTTTAGTAAATCGTGAACGATTTGGGAGCCAAACCGGCTTGGACGGTCGAATCACACTGTAACTAGACTTGACAATGTCTCAATTTTATGTGAAAGTCATTTTGGAGGTTGGGTGTATTTTGAATTGTTGTTTGACCATAACCGGATCATATCTAGTAGAGCGGTGTATTAGGGCCGGTCTGGCCCTACAGGGTTGATCCTTCAAAGGCTAGGGTCGGTTCAAAAAGTTTGGGTAGTATAAATATCCCTATTTTTCAAAGCCCGACCCTTGAATGGCAGGGCTCAGGACCGGCCCGATTAACACTTATACACTATTTTTTAATCTTTTTCTATAGAAAAAAATTAAAAAAAAATCATTATCGTCAACATAAATATCAATTTTAATTTACAATACAAACACCAATAAGCAACAAACACTAAGAAATTATCAAGCAATGACAAATATTGTCCATATTTTTATATAAGTCACAAAATATGTGTTTATTTTTAATTAATTATTTTAATAAATATTGTCCATATTTATAAATAAGTCACTCATTAAGAAATTATCAAACAATGATAAATATTGGGAAATATGTATTATGGTTTTCTTACCTTCGATTAATTGTTTTATTTTGTACTTGTTAATTTTTTTTGATACATATATATATGACATGATTAAAGGGCCGGCCCTTTGAAGCCCTCGGCCTCGGCCCTACAGGGCCGACCCCGTGAAGCCCGATTCCTTTTGGAAGCCTCCAAAATCAAAGCCCGGCCCTTAAAGTGCCGACCCGATGGGCTTGGCCCGAATTACCAGCTCTAACCATAACACACTTCTAGGTCAAGACTTGTTCTGAGTATTCAATAACGAGACGGTCTAGGAGTTGTTTTGGGAGAGAGACTTCATTTTTAGCATAAAAATGATACTCCCTCCGGTCCTAATATAAGATCACTTTGACTTTTTTTTGTGGAAGTTAAGGAAGCAAATTAGACCACTAAATTATAACATATATTACATGTAGGTTATAAGTAGAATAAAGTAGTTTTGAGGAAAAAAGATAACTATAGACAATTTAAAGTGGTTCATTTTGTATCCTTAATTTTTTTAAAAAAAATCAAAGTGATCTTATAATTAGGATAGGAGTGAGTACTCTATAAGGACCCCATTTCCTCAAAAGAAGAAGTATGGGTATTAGACAGAAAAATAGAGAGGAGATTGTGTTTTCATGTGTGTATAAACAAAAGCCATCCAACGTAACAAGGCTTTTAGAAACTTAAAAGAGAAGGTTATAACATCGGGAGAAAATGATTCGTTTTTCACTTTTTTGTCATAATCAAGTTAAAAGCTAAAGTTGTTTTTGGAGTGAATGGCTTTTAACTTTTTGTAATATATTTTGAAACAGACTTCTTAATATATCTATATATATCAATTGAATCGGTTATGGTCAAACTGAACTTTTTATGAAAATATATCAAGACAAAAATAACATTATATTAAGACTAGGTTTAGCGAAAGAACTTTGATTATTTAAGGATGAGGGTTCGAGTTGAAGTTTGTGTGAATGAAAAAAGTGTTTTTGGAATAGTTACTCTAATCAATATGCAATATAATTAGACTTGGACCGAACTGGCTGAACAAACTCATCGAACTGACATTCAGAGCTGTCTGAGTGAGCACCTAAACCGATATTGCAGCAACCCGGGTGTGACTCGATCAACTCATTCAGACCTGGTAGTACCCCTGCTGACTCACCAAGTTGTGTGAGCCATCAAGGTTTAAAAAATTTTCACTAAGCTCATGAGATGAAACTGTTTTTCTAGAAAAATGGTGAGGAAGAGGGGGATTAAAGATGGAAAGGATAAGAAGCATATATAAACAAGAGAGGGAGAGGAGATGACCAATATAAGAAGCAAAAAAAGAAGAACGAAGTTGCTAAAATCATGGACGCTGCTACTTCTTTCTCACTCCCAAACCTATTATGCAAGAGGAACTTTGTAAGAAGAAGAAAAAAAAGTAAGGGTGAAGGGTCAAAAATGACCTTGTACTCATGTCTAAAGTGCATCTTGCACCTTATACTTTTTTTGGTTCAAAATTATCCATCAACTTTCAAATTCGGGCCAACAATAACTCATCCGTCAAACCGGCCAAACGGATGTTTCAAATTCAGGTCAATAATGACTCCTCCGTCAAACTGGCTCAATAAAAATTAGATTCATGTGAAATTCTAGTGTATGACCTACTCATAAAAAAATAACAGAAACTAAGCCAGTTTGACGGATAAGTCATTATTACCCCGAATTTGAAACTTCTGTTGTGCCAGTTTGATGGATGATTCATTATTGATCCGAATTTGAAATGTCCGTTTGACCAATTTGACGGAAAAGTCATTATTGACTCAAATTCAAAAGTTAATAGATAATTTTAAGCTAAAAAAAGTATAAGATATTAGATAGAACTTAAACATAATTACAGAGTCACCTTATACCCAAAAAGTAAAAAGATGAAGCTTCTGTGTTGAAGCAAGCATGGCAGAGCAGTAAAGGTTAAAGATTAAAGATGTGTCTTGTCTCACTTTGTGACGCGGGCGAGTAGCTAGGAAAAAGGGAGGTTCACGTGAGGAGTGAAGTTAAAAAAGAGAGAGAAGAAAATATGGAAAAAAAGGAGGTTGGGTGTATTTTGAATTGTTGTTTGACCATAACCGGACCATATCTAGAGCTGTGTATTAAGGCCGGCTCGGCCCTACAGGGTTGGCCCTTCAAGGGCTAGGACCGGTCCAAAAAGCTTGGATAATATAAATATCCCTATTTTTCAAAGCCTGACCCTTGAATGGCAGGGCTCAGGACCGGCCCGATTAATGCTTATACACTATTTTTTAATCTTTTTCTATAGAAAAAAAAAAATCCTTATCGTCAACATAAATATCAATTTTAATTTACAATACAAACACCAATAAGCAACAAACACTAAGAAATTATCAAGCAATGATAAATATTGTCCATATTTTTATATAAGTCACAAAATATGTGTTTATTTTTAATTAATTATTTTAATAAATATTGTCCATATTTATAAATAAGTCACTCATTAAGAAATTATCAAACAATGATAAATATTGGGAAATATGTATTATGGTTTTCTTACCTTCGATTAATTGTTTTATTTTGTACTTGTTAATTTTTTTAATACATATATATATGATAGGATTAAAGGGCCGGCCCTTTGAAACCCTCGGCCCTACAGGGCCAGCCCGTGAAGCGCGATTCCTTTTTGAAACCTCCAAAATCAAAGCCCGGCCCTTAAAGGGCAAGGACCTAAAAGGGCCGACCCGATGGGCTTGGCCCGAATTACCAGCTCTAACCATAACACACTTCTAGGTCAAGACCTTGTTCTGAGTATTCAATAACGAGACGGTCTAGGAGTTGTTTTGGGAGAGAGACTTCATTTTTAGCATAAAAATGATACTTCCTCCGGTCCTAAATATAAGATCACTTTGACTTTTTTTTGTGGAAGTTAAGGAAGCAAATTAGACCACTAAATTATAACATATGTTACATGTAATTAGATTATAGGTTAGCTTATAAGTAGAATAGAGTAGTTTTGAGGAAAAAAGATAACTATAGACAATTTAAAATGGTTAATTTTGTATCCTTAATTTTTTTAAAAAAAATTAAAGTGATCTTATAATTAGGACAGGAGTGAGTACTCTATAAGGACCCCATTTCCTCACAAGAAGAAGTATGGGTATTAGACAGAAAAATAGAGAGGAGATTGTGTTTTCATGTGTGTATAAACAAAAGCCATCCAACGTAACAAGGCTTTTAGAAACTTAAAAGAGAAGGTTATAACATCGGGAGAAAATGATTCTTTTTTTGTCATAATCAAGTTAAAGCTAAAGTTGTTTTTGGAGTGAATGGCTTTTAACTTTTTGTAATATATTTAGAATTTTGAAACAGACTTGTTAATATATCTATATATATATATATATATATCAATTGAATAGGTTATGGTCAAACTAAACTTTTTATGAAAATATATCAAGACAAAAATAACATTATATTAAGACGAAAATGCCATAGGTTTAGCGAAAGAACTTTGATTATTTAAGGATGAGGGTTCGAGTTGAAGTTTGTGTGAATGAAAAAAGTGTTTTTGGAATAGTTACTCTAATCGATATGCAATATAATTAGACTTGGATCGAACTGGCTGAACAAACTCATCAAACTGGCATTCAGAGCTGTCTGAGTAAGCACCTAAACCGGTATTGCAACAATCCGGGTGTGACTCGATCAACTCATTCAGAGCTGGTAGTACCCCTGCTGACTCACCAAGTTGTGTGAGCCATCAGGCTTTAAAAAATTTTCACTAAGCTCATGAGATGAAACTATTTTTCTAGAAAAATGGTGAGGAAGAGGGGGATTAAAGATGGAAAGGATAAGAAGCATAGATAAACAAGAGAGGGAGAGGAGATGACCAATATAAGAAGCAAAAAAAGAAGAACGAAGTTGCTAAAATCATGGACGCTGCTACTTCTTTCTCGCTCCCAAACCTATTATGCAAGAGGAACTGTGTAAGAAGAAGAGAAAAAAGTAAGGGTGAAGGGTCAAAAATGACCTTGTACTCATGTCTAAGGTGCATCTGGTACGTTATACTTTTTTTAGTTCAAAATTATTCATCAACTTTCAAATTCGGGCCAACAATAACTCATCCGTCAAATCGGCCAAACGGATGTTTCAAATTCAGGTAAATAATGATTCCTCCGTCAAACTAGCTCAATAAAAATTAGATTCATGTGAAATTCCAGTGTATGACCTACTCATAAAAAAATAACAGAAACTAAGCCAGTTTGACGGATGAGTCATTATTACCCCGAATTTGAAACTTCTGTTGGGCCAGTTTGATGGATGATTCATTATTGATCCGAATTTGAAATGTCCGTTTGACCAATTTGACGGAAAAGTCATTATTGACTCAAATTCAAAAATTAATAGATAATTTTAAGCAAAAAAAAAAAGTATAAGATATTAGATAGAACTTAAACATAATTACAGAGTCACCTTATACCCAAAAAGTAAAAAGATGAGGCTTATGTGTTGAAGCAAGCATGGCAGAGCAGTAAAGGTTAAAGATTAAAGTTGTGTCTTGTCTCAGACTTTGTGACGCGCGCGAGTAGCTAGGAAAAAGGGAGGTTCACGTGAGGAGTGAAGTTAAAAAAGAGAGAGAAGAAAATATGGGAAAAAAGGAAATAAACTTAGCACTTGATCAAGACTTAAGTGTCAACTGTAAAAGGTCAAAAAAAAAAAGATAAGGAAATAAAATGAAAAAATATGAGAGAATTTCATTCATATAAATGGTTGAATACTCAGAAAATAGGGATGTGTATTCAACAATTAGTTTATATAACTAAGATATAAAATATTATGATTAATTATTTCGAATCGATTCATAACTTACCTATTAACTCTTGACTCACTGTCTTACCCGGATTGGACTCCGATGCGGATTTAATTTACTTGTGGGTATGACAGTACTGTAATATGAGTATATGATTCAATAAAAAAAAATCAATCATAATATATTTTACCCCAACATAGCACAACTATCATCTATCAAGGCTCTGCACAAGAGAACACGAAAATGGATAACAATAATATTATAATTGTACCCTCAACTGATATATCTCATTCACATTCATCAAAGGTAGCAAAGATGCATCACAATTAAAGCAAAGTACTGGAATATTAGAAATACGGAGGTAAAGGACGAAGGAGCAGAAAGAAAGTCGAGAGAGTAATCCTGAGAGAGAGAGAGAGAGATCACAACCATCACACACCCTCCCCTCACGTCATTTGTCCTCTTATGCAACGGGCTCTTCATCCAGCTCACACAACTTCCAGGTCTTTCTCTTCATTCTCGTGCTTCTCCTTGGCAATTGGGTTTGTTACATAAAATTGCATTGTCTAATGTCTATGGAATAGAACAAGTGAAACGTGTTGGCAAAATTAACAAAGGTGAAACGTGTCCTTTTCTTTATCGGCGTGACTTTTTCCTCCTTGTTCAATGTGAATTTGTTTTTTCCAACATTTTTTATGATAAATGAGTAAGATTTTTTTTAAAAAAATATTTTTTTTCAACATTTCCAAGCAAAAATAATATTTCATATTAGTTTTTAAAAATATATAAAATTCTTACATTTCCAATTTTTATAAATTAAAAATAAAAGCATTTCCCCTACTTTGAAGTTTGAAATATCAATATGATGTAACAAAACTTTTGTATAAATTAATTCTAACTTGGTCGGTTAAAAATTTAATTTTATAATTCATAAAATAGATTTTTTATAAAGTAAATACTATCAATTAATTGAAATTTTATTCAGTATTTTTTATTTCTAAAACTCAATCACCTTGATGTTACTTTCAATTGCTTTTATAAATTACTAATTTTAAATCAAATGTAATTATATAGTACTCGACAGTACTCCCAAAGCCTCCATGAAGTCAAGTCAGACGAGAAAAAGGAAAAGGCTGTGCATGCTTCACGTTTTGTTCCCTTTGAGAAAATTACCCCCTAAGAGCTTATAGTTTTACCTAATCATATTAGCCCCAATATTTTTTTTTCTTTTTCATAAGTTTTTTATAGTTTTTTATGATGTTTAATTAATTCTTGTAGTTTTTTTTATTAGGTCTTTATGGGCTCTCTTCGTTTTATTAGAACTATATAGTTTACAGGGACTACTTAAAATAAAAAAGTACATAAAATAAACCTGATTAAAAATGAAGTAGATTAATAATGAGAGTTTTATAAAAAAATATTAAACATTGGAAAAAACATAAAAAATGTTGAGAAAATATAAAGAGAGATGATTAAAAATCAGTGAAACTGCTTGGACTTGTAGATTGATTTTCTCTTTTCTAATAGTCCTTCAATTTTTCCTCAGTCTTCAACACATTTCTTTTTTTTTTTTTGATACAATAATTTTAGGAAAAGGGTTTGACTCACCCACGATCTAAGGGCAGGGCGGGGCTCATGATCTACTGGGTTCTGTTTCTATGGGCTCCTAATTGGCAAGCCACTTAATTCACATAAATAGGTTTCGTCCAACTTCACTTAACTGTAGAGATGCCTCCTCAAACTTCGCGATTAGAATCACAATAAAGTGATCGTACCTAGGAATCGAAAACTTCCAATTTAATTTTTACCACAACGTTTTTCTTAAAAATATTTAATATCTGACTTCTAAGTCCTACGATGTTCAAATTTCACGAGCCACCAAGAGGAATAAACAATTGTAACCCAACATACTACAATTTTTGACAGATATATAATTAAGGAGCAGGTGCCCAGAACAGTCATTACACGACTTATGTTTTCCTCAATCGCTTTTTCCTTTAAATTTTTTTTTTTTCATGATTTTCTAATTCTTGCTCTATGATAATACTGTCCGTTGTTGCGGGGCAGGGTGAGGACAATGCTATGAGTTTAGGAATGATAAGCACTGAAGGCCTATCAGAATAATCTCTACCTGCATTGAAATGCATATGAAATTCCACGAAAATGTACTGTTTCATTAACTTACTTGGGTATTATTAAATGCGGGATATAATTAACTATTTTATATAGAGAATCTTAATAAAGTTAAATATATTACTTATAAATTGATTTTTCTGAACATTTTTTTCTATACTAATTTATTTAATTTATAATCTAATATATAATCTAATAATATACAAAATATAATATAATTAAACGATTCATTTAACTTCCTTAATTTTTCCCAGAAAAAAGTGAAATACTTTTACATTTAGGGACGAGCAAGTATAAATGATGGCAAAAAGATCTTATAAACGGTTAAATAGAGACTACTCCCTCCTTTTTTTTTGTTAAAGCTTTGTACTTTAATTATGAAATCATTAATTTTTTTTTACCTGTATGAAATCATTAATTTTAAACAAAATAAATATATAGAATAGCTAACACCAGGGCGACTAAAAAACCTTCATTTAACGTGAGAATATAATACATACAAGTAGTTAAATGACGGTAGAGTTGGGGAAAAACATTATTTTTTTTTATCAACGGGAAAAACATTATTAAAAAGAATAGTTGGGTTAAATATTTATCATAAATGTGCATTTTTTTTTCTTTTGCCTTCTAATTACTCATTTTTATTTATTATTATCCCCACAAATGAAAACCCTATTTAAATATATACAGCTAATAGAAATAATTTGGACCAACCATCATTAATTACTTGATCCTAATAGAAGGGACTTTAGCTACTTAAACACAGAATCTATAGTTCCAATTTTTGCAACACTGCCGAAGAAAACAATAAATTAGCGGCCAAATTTTGTCATCAGCTAATCAATTAACAAGTAATAACAGTCTATTACGTAATAGAATAATCAAATTAGTTACTAATCTACTTTTTTTTATAATGTATGTTAATGTAAAAAAAAACACGTTCAGAAAAGTTATCTTTGGTTATACTTGATAATGTTGAAATATAACCCATATAACCATATTACAAACATGGATAGTTTAATTTGAAAACTAATTTACAAATTTGAGAAATAACATTGTTGACTAAGGTCTTATATTTATTAGAGTTTTGAGCTAAAACAAATTCTTTTACTAACTCATTAGATGAAAAGGAGTAATTTAGAAAGAAGGAGAAGAAACAAAACAAATAGTAGTAATAGAATTGAAATGGAATGAGTATGAGTAAGTGAACTTTTTATTATCTTTTAATGCTGTGTGTGCCTCTTGATCTGAACAAATCTGACTACTTGATCTCAATAAATATGAAGAGAGAGTGTTTATACTAAAGTTGCAGGCTGCTACTATTTTTTTTATTGGATAAGTGCATCTTCAGGTCACCTTAGAAATGAGATTAATTGATCATTTTAAGGATAAAAAAGAAAAAAAAAAAAAACTTCCCCTTTCTAATAAGTCTGTTTCTATAGGGATTCAAACTCGTCACCTTACCCAACTGTTAAATACAATTTTTGTTTTATGCATGTGTCTGTATAAATTCGTTACCTTTTTTTATATACTTAGGTTTGGTGGGGAGGTTAATGGTATTGGTGGTACGTACTGATATGGCACACTAACTCTGATCTCTCTTTCATTCATATTCAATTCATCGCTCACTTATTTGGACTTTTCACATAGAGAGGAAGAGAGCTGTGTGAAAGAAAAGTAGCTAGGGCTGTTGGAATTTGGAAAGGCACTAAGAATGCATGCGTGGACGGAAAAAACTTGAAATTGAAACCCAAAAACCAGAAAAGCATTTACATAGTGATATTGGTGGTCCATTCCACCACTAATAGAGCTTAGAGAAGTAGTGGGTTGCATGAATTTTTCCGATATGGATTCAGTATTAAAATATAATGGAATTCTATGGTGTTTTCTCTTTGTACTCCACAATGTAAATTGTACAACAAGAGATATATACTGTAGTTTTTTTCATGGCACTGAGAGGGAATATTTATTTTGGTTTTATTTATAAGATACATTGTTAATTTTGTGAAGATAATGTATAATTTTAACCTCTATTTGTTACTCATATCATATATTAACTATGTTTTCATATTATATAGATTTAAACACTACCACAAAAAATACCTATAACGGCGCTCATAAACGCCGCTATAGCCAGCACCGCGATAGACCAAATGACTTATAGCGGCGCTTAATAAGCGTCGCGATAGGTAGGCCTATAGCGGTGATTTATAGGTAAGCGCCGGGATAGGCCATTTAAGTTTAATGCCTATAGCGGCGCTTATAATAAAAAGCGCCGCTATAGGTTTTTTTTAAAAAAAATTACCAACCTAAGCCGAGATAGGTCTTTTTTATTATTTAAAAAAGTAGACCCTATCCCGGCGCTTAAAAATATAAGCGCCAGGATAGGTTTTAGATATTAAAAAAGAATAAAAAAATGACAACGAGAGGCCTATCCCGACGCTTATAAACATAAGCGCCGGGATAGGTTCATACTTATACCAGCGCTAATTGTTATAAGCGCCGCTATAGGTTAGCTACACAACAACAGCAGCGCTTAGAAATATAAGCGCCGCTATTGGAACACTGCAATAGGTTAATTCTGTAGTAGTGAAATGTCAAAGATACATATGTAATTTTGTCAAAAGTTCGTCCAACACCAAGTGCTCTTTTTTTTTTGGACCAAAAGTAACTATAAATTTCCAAATTATGATAAAAAGTCATATTTACTGATAAATTAGGGTAAAAAATATACATGTACTTTTGTCAAAAAGTTCGTCCAGCATCAGATGTTTTCTTTTAGACCATAGCTGAAAGTATGACTTTTGATCATAATTTGGAAGTTCAAAGTTACTTTTGATCCAAAAAAAGCAATTGGTGTTGGATGAACTTTTGACAAAATCACATGTGTATTTTTTACCTTTAACCCTATTATATATATATTGTGTGTGTTTGGATTGGCTTATATCAACAAAATAAGTGCTTATTTTGGGGGCAATCTGACTTAAATTGGTGGAAGCTGATTTTTGTATGTTTGGTTGGGCTTCTGATTAATTGAGCTTATAAGTTATAAGTAAAAAATAAGCCCAAGCTGTTTTGGAGAGCTTATTGGGAAAAAATAAGCACTTATTACTGTTGCAATAAGTGGGGCCCACGAGATGATTATTGCGCAGAAGGAAGGTCGTGCTGTTTGTATACGCACTCCCTTTCTTCCTTTTCCTTTTTTTTTTTGAAATAAAACCTGAATGTATTAAATTTCCATTTTCTTTTGTTTGCAAATAATTGTAATTAAATTTTCAGTTTAATTTTTTTTGCAGATACTTTTAATTTTTAACTCAAAATCATCATAATTTAAAGATTTAATGGATAATGTTAATTTAGTTCTATTATTCTCTAAAGTTCGTGTCCTTTTTAGTTATTCTTATCTTAACCTTACTTTTCAAGAAGTCAATCCAAAATGCATCAAAAGGTCAATTAACTTATAAGTCATTTTTTCACAGCTCATCCAAATATAAAAGTCATTACACAATCTGACTTATATATAAGTCACTTTTCCATAAGTCAATCCAAATATACCCATTATATATCCCCACTAGTATCAAGGACCAAATGAAATATTGTCTAAGGTACAAGTAGAAGAATTGTTAAATGTTAGAGTAGAATTAATGAGATGTAACTGTTTTTCTTGGTCTATACCAAACGTTGAAAATTACTTGAGATACAACCATACACACATGTATAACACCATTAATTTTGAGGTCGTCCAACGTCATGGTCCCTCAACAGCAGTTTTGACAATTCAAATACTGATATCAACATCTTGAATAACAAAAATGTGCGTTGAAAAGTTCAGCTATAAATAACATGGATGTCTCGTGTAAACTCCAGGCTTTTTGGATCAAAAATGAATTTCAAATAAATCTATACAAAATAAGGTAGAGAGTAGACAAGTTGGAGCCAAATTCCCCACACACACGGATCCATTAGAAAAATGCACACCCATATCCTTTATTAAATCAAACTTCACTATTTGGTGTTTGTTAAATCAACTTCGTTGGAATCTTCCATATCCATGTCAATATTATATGGAATAAAATCGGAGAGATTTAGAACACTTGAAGAAAAGATAGATATGCTTATTTTGGTAATATCTATGATTTTTGCCCCGGCTGCATCCCGTAATTGGAGTGCTTAAGCCAAGGCATATATGTAGCCTATATAGTTTCATTTAGAGGGACTAAAGAGAATATAAGGGGGAATTTGATACATTCTTTCATGCATGTACGATTATGTTAATTAAAGTTAGATGTCCACCTTACAACCTTAAATAATACCCCCTCCAATCCTAAATATAAGATCACTTTGACTTTTTTGTGGAAGTTAAGGAAGCAAATTAGACCACTAAATTATAATATATGTTACATGTAATTAGATTATATAGGTTAGTTTATAGGGAAAATTTCATTAAAGGACCACTGTAGACAATTAATGTAAAAGAAGAACAAAAAAAATCTGAAATTTCACTGCAGGACCAAGGTCCTTAAATGAAAAAAATTGTTGTGTGAAAAGACCTAAAAGCCCTTGTGAATTAATTTCAGATAGGGATCTGTGCAAAAGTCTTATGACGCTGACCGCTGACGCTGACGCTGACAACGTACTTCCTTGGCTGACAACGTACTTCCTCGTGCATATGGCGATTTCCTTGTGCATATGGCGATTTCCTTGTGTGTGGCATGGACATAACACATTATAAGGCCAATTAATTACTCCTTGTGCATATGGCCATTTCCTTGTGCATATGGCAATTTCCTTGTGCGTGGCCTGTACATAGCACGTTATAAGGCCAATTAATTACTCCTTGTGCATATGGCGATTTCCTTGTGCATATGGTCATTTCCTTGTGCGTGGCCTGGACATAGCACGTTATAAGGCCAATTAATTACTCCTTGTGCATATGGCGATTTCTTTGTGCATATGGTCATTTCCTTGTGCGTGACCTGGAAATGACCATATGCACAAGGAAATGACCATATGCACAAGGAAATCGCCATATGCACAAGGAGTAATTACTTGGCCTTATAACGTGCTATGTACAGGCCACGCACAAGGAAATGACCATATGCACAAGGAAATCGTCATATGCACAAGGAGTAATTAATTGGCCTTATAACGTGCTATGTCCAGGCCACACACAACGAAATGACCATATGCACAAAGAAATGGCCATATGCACAAGGAGTAATTAATTGGCCTTATAACGTGCTATGTCCAAGCCACGCACAAGGAAATGACCATATGCATAAGGAAATCGCCATATGCACAAGGAGTAATTAATTGGCCTTATAACGTGCTATGTTCAGGCCATGCACAAGAAAATGCTCATATGCACAAGGAAATGGCCATATGCACAAGGAGTAATTAATTGGCCTTATAATGTGCTATGTCCAGGCCACGCATAAGGAAATGACCATATGCACAAGGAAATCGCCATATACACGAGGAAGTACGTTGTCAGCCAAGGAAGTACGTTGTCAGCGTCAGAGTGTCAGCGTTAGCGGTCAGCGTCAGAAGACTTTTGTACAGGTCCCTATCTGAAATTAATTCACAAGGGCTTTTAGGTCTTTTCACACAACAATTTTTTTTTATTTAAGGACCTTGGTCCTGCAATGAAATTTCAGATTTTTTTGGTCCTCATTTGACATTAAATTGCTACAGTAGTCCTACAATGAAATTTTCCCTAGTTTATAAGTAGAATAGAGTAGTTTTGAGGAAAAAAGATTACTATATATAGTTTAAAGTGATTAATTATGTATCCTTAATTTTTTTCAAAAAAATCAAAGTGATTTTATAATTAGGACATGAGGGAATACATGTTTGTATACTTATAAATTAACTGTTGATTATTGGGACTTTATATATCTCATCCCCATAGTTTTGTGTCATCAATCGAGGGATATAGAGGTGGTTGATATTGGGTAAGCTCATTAGCCTTAGGCTTACAGTATTGCCGAGTAATTTCTCCTTTAGTCTAATCTTGCGTTGGTTTTATTTAATTGTCATTTAGGGTCTAAATATAGCGAAAATTTCACTTAACTTCCTCTATAGTCATTTAATTTCAAACAGTCCTAAAAAATTGTGAAATATCATATGGCTCTTGGGGGGAAATGGTAATAAATTTGTTAGGATGAGAAGACTTCATTACATATGTCTTTTTCTTTCCTCTCTCTTAAGTATTGCTGTGAATTCATTTATTATTTTGGAAATATGTTCATTTTTCTTCTTGAAAATTAGTACATTTATCTTGAAAATTCTCATATTTATCTTGTAAATGACACATGTTTATTTTGAATATACTTTCATGTATATTGGAAATAAACATACTGTGTCTTGAAAATTTCTATATTTGTCTTGTAAATGATGACATATATTTTCTGGTAAATGTTGTTGTGGATCAACTTATCATCTTAAAAATATCTTCATTTATGTTGTAAAATAATACATTCAAATGTATTAGAAATGGGCATATTTATTTTGAAAATTCTCATATTTGACTTGTAAATGACATGTTTATTTTGGAAATATATTTAAATGTATTAGAAATAAGCATATTTATCTTGAAAATTTTTATACTTGTCTTGCAAACTACACAAGTTTTCTTGCATATGTTCTTTTTTCTTTTAAGTGTTGTCGTAGATTCACTTCTTGTCTGTCATTTTCTTCTAAATGGTATGATTACCTTATTTTAATTCTTGATTTATTTATTTTTATTTTTAGAAATATTAGTTTATCCTTGATTTGGTTCTAGGTCAGAATCTTGGCTCCTTACAGAGAATTTCGCCATTCTCATTTGATGCAGGTGCACTAACATGTCCGAATTTCACTTTTGGAATGTGATGAAGGATATGCAAACGCCCATGTGCAGGCAGGCATTTGAGATTGGTTCAACTAAAGTAGATATTGTTTGAGTCTGTGGCACATTTGTCAGAAGTGATGGAGATTTTGCGTGAATTGTATCCAACTATTCAGCTTCCAGAAATGTAAGCTAAATTTAATTCTATAATTTCAAAATTGCGCATAACTTGTGAATAGGATGAAAAAATGATGAATAAAAATTTGTCCCTATTGCAGCACTGTCTGTCATGCTTGGATGGGGTGTCATCCTTTAACCAGACATTGACATATTTGTGTGCGTGCATATGCATGCATTTAATTGTATAAAAGAAAAAGAAAAAGAATAAAAAATGATTTTGTTGTTTAGAAATGTTCTTGGTGACTAACAATATAAAATTTAACAGTTTTAGATAGGAAAGAATAATAGCATTATAATGTGTGTACTGTGGGCAATATATATATTGATACTACATATTTAGTTCTTTGTGCAAGGGGGAAGGGGAAAAAAAGGAAAAAAATTCCTTCACTGTTATCAAACGTCCCCATGGTAACCTCTTTTAAGTTGACAAAATTCTGAATGGGACATTGCTAGATGATGAATGTAAGTATAATCTTTCCATATTTTGGCCCTAACAGATTTTATATATGGGCATTTATCTAATTGAATTTTTTTGGGTTAATTTTACACCAGGCTATTTCAATAAATTTGATAGGTGTGCGAACGACAAGCCCAACATGCCAAAGTTATAGATTTCTAGAGAAAAGGCATAGATCTTAGGAGTTGAATTCATTCCATTAAAAGTGGGCATTAAGGAGATTTGTGAAAGCTTCGAAGAAAAAAAGTGGATTAACCTTAACTCAATGAGATTGCTTAAACAGCTTTTGTGTTGATATCATTATAGGTGATAATAATTGTGATACAAAGTTTGTATCATGTGAAGATTAACTTCTTGAGTAGGTTTGCGTTGTGCCTGATATAAATTATGAAAAAGAAAAAAAAATATAAACCACATTGAGCCCAAAATGATAATAATTTAGCTGAGTCAGAGCATATGTGGACTCTAAAAATTTGTTGATTTTGACAATGAAATTTAGGTTGAGAATTGGGAGAGTAGTATTTTCACTTCAGCAAACCCCTTTTTTTATGGTTGCAATGAAGTTCAACTTGAAAGGATTGGTAACCAATTTCGTCCCATCACTTATGAGTTATGACTTTTCCCTATATGCTCTCATTGCTCTATAAGTTGCATATGACTAATTCACTTGAATGAAGAAAAGTTAGTTCCATTGTCTAAAAATTGCTATGATTTTCATTTTAATCCTAATAAGTATTATAACTTTCAAAATTATAGGCTCTCTATATCCTTTCATTGAAAATTAAGAAGGGGGGCATAATTGGAATAAAGTATCTATTTCTATACAAACTCTTGTGAAGTGACTCATATTTATGTTCATTTAAAAGGCACCATAGTTTATATTTTGAACTAGAGAGAGTACTAAATGACATATATTGTACATTTGACTCTGTGTGTAATACTGAATCTAAAAGAAATAAATGAAAAACCAATCATAACTTCACAAAATATGGGGTAGATAAATATTGTTGTCTTCTTTCCCTTTGCTTGGTGATATGAATTTGCCGTGTGTTTAGGGGTGGTAATATAGGTTGCGTCTGTCTAAGGGTGAGCGTGCTCATGTTGACATATTGCTGACGTGCGCTGCTTGGCCAACGAGTTGGTGGTGGGCTTGCCCATTTTGTACTATTTATGGGATAATTTTGTTGGCACTTTTATGAAGACAACCAAGAACAGTTCCTCCCAGAGAGAGCCATTTCTTAGCACTTTATTTATTCATTTTACATATTTTAGAAGAAGAAATGAGAAAGACAACATGGTACTCAGATTCTTCACCTGCCCAATTCGAAAAAATAGAAAAAGATGAATGTCTTCATGAGGAGCTTGGTTTGTTGCTTTTAAGGCAAAAAGCTTGGTCTTTCAGGTGCTTTTGAAGATTCTGCATCATCCTTAGTATAACATTTTTCTAACTATTTGAAAAAAAAAAAAAACAGAAGGTTAGCATTTTGCAAAGATAAGAAAAGCCTTCTCTAATTAAATTGAAAGGGAATATGAATTATATCAAACCATTGATAAAAAAAAAAAAAAAAAACTTCAATTAATATACCTTTATGGTATTCTATTGATCTGATTTCTTGAGAAAAGTAACCCCATTGAAAGCTGCTAGTATCATTACTTTCTTCACTTCGATTAGATTTCATAAGCAATTTCTTTATGAACCTCGGCCATTAAGAATAGTAAAATTTCGTATCGATCAATTTGAAGACTGTGTTTAAGCTTATATAATGTAAATGCATTTTATAGATGCATATGAGTCCTAATTTGAAGAAAAGAATGAACTGTCAAAACAACGTGCGCCGAAAATTTCATTTGGTGTCAGAATTCAGGATGAGAAAACTATGAGTTATCAAAATAGCATACTCTTGAAGTTTAATCACGACTTCAATTCCCTAGAATGTACAATTGAGATTCATTGAGCTCTTCCGTATTAATCAACAAAATGTATCATTTTGATATCTTGAAAAGTTTGAATTGAACCTCATGATGAGGTAACATACAACTGTCTTCTAACTTTTTTTTTCATGAACGGGTGAAATCAAACCCTAAGGTTATGTTTGGTACGGAGCAATGGATTTAAAGGAGTGGGACTGAAAATGGGAGTGGGAGTGGGTGTGAGAGTGACATTAGGAAAGAGGCTTTAAAATCACGTTTGGTACATGACAATAATAGGAGAAAATTGGTGCATTAAATTTATCTTATAACCATATACAAATCATAAAAGTACTATAATACCCCTATTAAAAAAATATCTAATGGAATTAAAATACCACCTCGTCCTTGTTTACATAAACACACAAATAAACCATAAAATACACACACATATAGAAGACACAAAGCCCCATATTAATAGTGTTTCTTTGCAACACACACATATATATTCATATCACAGGCCATGAATAGCATATATACAGTAAGGATAATAAAGTAAGAAACTTTCGTACCTGTTCGCCCGCAAGAGTACGGTTCGTAACGTAGTAATAAATTATCGTTCCACAGAGATTTGTTTTAAAACCCCAATCAAACAACAGGCTAATGAACTCAATTAAGTTGAACAAATCAAATTCTTTTAGAAACTGGTTTTGAAAACTAATTTTAAAATAAAAATAAAGAAACAAACAAGAAAGATTTAATTTATCAATGAACTAAGCCTAGGATTAATTCTCACCATTGTATTTCATGAACCCTAATTAATTTCCCTTCCTTTAGTCTTTAAATAACAATTTATGTTTGCCTAAGATTCTAAAGTACTTGAAACGCTCTCTCGAGTCAAAATCAATTCTATACGTCTCATTAACTTGCTCAATCTCTTGTTATAAATTAATAAAAGTATGCCTTAAGAGCCAACCTTAATCTGACAAAACTAGGTCGATAGATATATCTCTATTCTACCCGACAAACCATCCGTTAGTTGATTTAAACTTCAAGTCTAGTCTGATTTACCTTAGTTCTACATCTAAAATATCTCTCTCGAGTATAATTTAAATGAACAAATCGCTCTAAAGGGTGATCAGTCAATTAGAGGCATTAAGAACAAGATAAATCAACATAAATAGTCATTAAATTCTAAAAGAAAAGGAAACAAATTAGGTTTCAATCCATACAAGGTTTGAATCAATCCTAGAACAAATGATTTAGCTACTCATGAATGAATTAAACCAGAAAATACAAAGAGATCCCATGTTTAATTCACAAAAGTAACAAAGAATTGAATAAAACAAGAAGAATCTATCACAGTGGGCAAGAAATCCTTCCAATTTTGCTTCTCAACCTCCAATTTTGCAAACCCTAGCTCCAAAGATGTGTGTATCAATGAGTCTAATGATTCCAAAGGGTTCTAGGGTTCAAAGGGGGCTGGTTCTCCTCTAATTTTCGTGCCCTAGATGGTTTAAAAGGATAAAAAACGAATCTGTGCGAAGTCAGAATTTTTAGGGATTTTCGCGCCGTGCCATGGCACTCAGGTGCAGTGCCATGGCACCAGAGGCAATTTCCAGCAATTTTCAACAATTAAACTCCAGCTTTCTCCAATCTTTTCCTTTGCTTTTCTTCTCCTTCCTAGCTTATAATATCCATTTGTACCTATTAAAATCATGCATAAATGTGAGGGAATCATGCCAATCAATTTTTCTAATAAATTGTCATATTTATTTTAAAAATAATTAAATTAAGGTTATATGACAAATTTGCATAATTTGCTCTAAAAAGCTTTCAAAATTCCTTTAATTAGCATTGATGACTCCCCAAATATCTTCTAAATAAGCCCTAAATCAATATTAAATGGGGAGTCATCAGTACCCTTATTAAAACCCAAATCAGAGGGCTATTTCTGAGTCTAGATTTAAAATGATAGGTATAGATATGAATAAAAAAGTGAAAAAGATGAACGATGTATGGCAAGCAGTGGAGAAGAACGACACATGAGGGAGGAATAGTTTAGCAGTGGAGAAGAATGATGTGCGACAGCTCCTCATGGGAATTATGAACAAGAGTGATGAAAGGCAATGAGAAGATTATTCTAATCTAATTAGGTCAAAATTAAAAGGGATAATGTTGTCAGAAATTATTATAATCAATGATATTTTTGTTCTAAAAAAATTCAATCCCAGCATTGAAATTGCAATATTAAGGGGTAGGTGGGTTTGCTCATTCCCACATATATGGGAATGTTTAATCCCAAGGTATTTCCAATACCACCTACCAAATAATAAAAAATACCCATTCCCTAACCCATTCCCAATTCCTCACTCTCATTCTTGCTTACCAAACATAGCCTAAAGTATAGTGTAAATTTGAAAGCAATATCAGCGTGTATAGAGAAAATAAAATGAACATAAATATAAGGTTAAAGTATACTTTTGATCTTTTATGTTTGAATCAAGTATCATTTTAGTCATTTATGTTTGAAAATTACACTTTTAACCCTGTTTTGTTAATATTATTAGTTTTATTTAACAGAAAATGCCGACTCATCAAATCTAGAAGGTGATTCTATAATTAAATATGGATAAAAAATGCTTAAATGTAAATTTTTAATATAATCATTCCTATATTTTAAAAAATTAGTCATTTTTAAAAACATTTAATTATATAATTACCTATTAGATTTGATGAGTCAGCATTTTCTATTAAATGAAACTCACGATGTTAGCAAAAAAAGATTAAAAGTGTACTTTTCAAATATAAAGGACTAAAATGAAACTTAGTATAAACATAAAGGACTAAAAACATATTTTAGCTTAAATATAATTTATTAGTTGCATAGTTAGTTATATGTTTCCCTTCGTATGAAAAATGTTTCGTACTTTTTATGTTATGGAAACTAGTTATATATGACCTTTTTCTTGAAAACTTAGACTGCTTAATGTTGGTACTCACAACAATAATCCAATTCCTTGCAATATGATTTGGCAATAATCAAAGGTGGTTCTCCACTAAATCACAGTCTGTTCACATTGTAATAATAGAATAAGACATTCTTGTATGAACCCAGTCTACCATGTCACTTGTGGTCTAACCAACTAACTATAAACATATACCTTTTTGGAACATTTTTTTGTTCATATGAATAAAATATACATCATCATATGAGATTCCTACATGTTGCACAAATGACGCAAAATCGTACCCGAGTCTAGTGAGCCTTAAAATCTGCAATAGTCAACCACAAAAAATATTCACTACTACAGAAAATACTTTTCACGTCTCTTTTTTTGGACTTTTCACTTCTCTTTTTGTTGAGACGTGGATGAGGGAGACGCAGAAAGTCGAGACTTTCCACGTCTCATTTTTAAAATGAGACGTGAAAAGTAGCCACTTTTCATGTCTCATTTTCAAATGTTAGACGTGGAAAGTGGCCAGTGCCGACTTTCCACGTCTCATTTTCAAAAAAGAGACATGGAAAGTCTATTTTTTTAAAAAAAAAGGTATTTTTTTAATTAGGATGACTAATCCCAATAAAAAAAACAAATATTTTATCATAATAATAGAAATACAACACTTAAAATGAAAAAAAATGAACTAATTATTTAAAGCCATACAAATATTACAAAAATGTTATAATACAACTTTGATCCTAAAATATGGGAGTTAAAACTACCAACCAACTACACCAATTTTAAAGCACCACAAAAAACTTGGAGTTTCTATACAAACATACAGAAAAAAAATGATTGAACAAATACTGGACAAAGCAAGTGCAGACCAATATTTTGCATCTGAGGATAAGGTCCAGGATGAGGAAGAAGGCCCCCTGCAATTTGATCATATCAAAGGCTATCTACTTTCATATGAATAAATTTTTGTTCCCTGCAATTTAACAGTGAAAGGGGCTACCATTAGATCATTTAATAAAAAATGTGGAGAATCAGATTGCAAACATAATTAATTTAGGCTCTAGCGGTGCACTAACCGTCAGTATTTGGCACTTGTCGAAAGGCTTCATTCACCAATTCTTGTACCGATTTCCCTTCTGTAATTAATTTAGCAAATATCAGTATCAAATCAAGTGCCCATGATATAAAGTGGTAGGTGCTAGATGTGCAGTACCTCAATGTACCTACGTCCCATGTTTGTCATCATAAATCATAACTTAAACTAAATGGACAATACAGCACATGACCATTCCATTTTACAATTTGTAATGCTGGAAGTTAGTAAAAAACATAACCACAAAATGGCTGATGAATTATCAAATAGACAAATGACATACTAAGTTTTATGGAAACATAGAGCCCAAGGAGTTTATGCTCTACATACTTTTATCTAATTTGTTAATTCTCAGAGTAAAAAAGTAGTTCTCATGTCCATCAAACAAGATAAACAAGAGCAATGAACATAAATTTTCACTGAAAGAGAGGCTAACAAGTGTAACTTACTATCTCAGGTAGATTATAGATAAGCACAGAGTAAAGATTGTGTAAAAAATTGCATATTGGGCATACTAATCATTAAGAGCATAAATTATTTGAAAACACAATTTTGATATTGGAGGTGGAAGCAATACAGATAAAAAAGTTTCAAATTCAGTAGATTTTAAGGTGAAAATATTGGAGCTGAGGAAGATATTATGATGCTAGATATGTTTACAGTACAGTCCATTCTATAATGTACACAAAATCATAATGTATCTGCCAAATAAAAAGATAAAGCAGAAACGATAGATGAAGGATGAGCTTGGCATTTCCATACCTTGGCTTTATCACATCCATAATTAAGAACACTAACTCAAACAACAAGGACAGTCCACCAATGGCAAGACATGCCATCCCCACAAAATCATTTCTCTTACCAATCTGAGTATACCTACCAAAACATGGACCAAGGTCCATTCATATTAATCATAAGTCCAAGCACATATTAACCCAAAAAACAAGCTTCAAAACAAAATGCCTAAACTCACAGACTTTAGAAAAGATTAGCAATCTATCTTTTGGTTGTTTAAACAAAGGACAAAAGCACAATCATAAGTTGCCAATAAGTGAATTCAAACAAACTAACGAAAGTATCTTTCAATTCAACTCTTAGAAATCAACTGATACAAACACCCAAGGTCTCAATAGTTCAAATATGAAAGTATAAAAAGAAAATCCATTTATAGGCATAGCTTTTGTGGTTTTGTTGATTTATTAAAGAAACAAACTCACCCACCCACACATGCACGCACAAAGCCATAAAAAATGTTACAAAATGACACTAGCACTACAAAAAAAGGGGCTTTTAGTAGCGGTTAACTTAGTCGCGGAATACTTAAACCGCTAGTAATTATACATTAGTAGCGGTTATAAGCACAAACCGCAAGTAAATCCAACGGTTTGACCACAGAAGTAGTTAGTAGCGGATATTACTAGCGGTTTTGGGGTTATAACCGCAACAAATTTGGCACGTTTTGGCGGGAAAAGTAGTGGCGTAAATTTAGTCGCGGTTCTGGAGGGAAAAACCGCTAGAAAATGAATGGCCACTGAATTAGTGGCGGTTTTAGTACATTAGTAGCGGTTTCCCCCAAAACCGCCACTAATTCAGAGAAATAAATGCAACTTCATTTATTACTGATTGATTTAGTCGCGGTTTCAGCTGCGGTTTTGGCTGAAACCGCGACTAATAGTAGCGGTTCTTGCAGAACCGCTACTAAAAGTGAACAGTTTAAAAAGGCTCGTGCCTTTTCAGAGAAAAGGCACGAGCTTTTTGAGAAAGAAAGTGACCTGACGTGACTTCGACTAGAAAAAAGAGATCAAAATCATGATGAAAAAGGGCGATCGCAATAAGAGGCATTTGACCGATGAACAAATGGAAGCTGAGGAGCGGCTACGTAAGGAACTGGCTGAGCAGGCCGAGAGGGATCGTATAGAACAAGAGCGCATCCGTGTACAGAACGATCCGATTCCAGAAGATGTAATCAACGCATTCTGGAGCGGGGGAGAGGCGTTCGACGAGACTGGAGGAGGAGCGGATTTTGAGGATATGGAACGTTGGTTGGACGGTGAGGAATTTGATGAGGCGGGGCACCCTAATCGATCCTCCAGAAGGTCCACCGGTTACGAAGTACAAGTTCAGGGTAAGGAAATTCAATTTTTATTGTTTTTATGAGATAATTATAATTTTTTATCGCTCATTAAATTGAAATTGTTCTCTAAATTTTACAGACCCTTCTGGTAGCATAAGTGAGAAGAGGTTGACGGTACAAGATGCGATGAACCTTCCGAGCGGGCACAGAGTTATAGTTGAGTGGGACGACTTGACCAAATTACCGGTTGGACAAGGGGGGCAACTGTACTCGAGGTTCGTCGGGGGTGTAGGCCAGAATTATCAGCGATTTCCGATTGACGCTTTGGACTGGAGGAAGATTGACGCGAACTCTAAAAAGTTCGCGTTTGACGAAATTGTTAAGGTTTGTTGAATTAACTTTGACCTTATTTATTGTTTATTATTTATTATTATTAGAATGTGATTTTAATTAATACTATAAGAAATATTCTTGTTATTATGTATTGTTTATTATTTATTATTTCTTATTTCTTTTCTGTTATTATTTGAATTTGATTTTAATAAATATTATAGGAAATGTATTTATTATTTCTTATTTGTTTTATGTTATTATTGGAATTTTTTATTATTTATTAATTTCTAATTAAACATACTTAAATTTAATATTTTACAGAGGAAGTTTGATGTGAGGGACAGCCGCAAGAATTGGACAGAATCAAAGATGGGGGACGGTTGGAAGAACAAGCGGTTGGATATGTTCAAAGAAAGAGATCGGGGTGGGAGTAGGCCGCTTCAGGAGTTGGTCGATGATGTCCCTAGTGGCGTCCCTGCGGATGCGTGGGAGAGATATGTGGGTTGGAGGAGGGGAGACATTGGGAAGGTATAATGAATAATATTATTGAATTGATATTGAAATATCATATTGAAAAAATATTTTTGAATTACTGATGATTATTTAATATTATTTTATGTTAACAGAAGAGGTCGCAACAAGGTCTTGCCGCGAAGGCCCATCAGAAGGTTCATCATACGGCTGGGACGAAGCCGTTTTCGGTTGGGTACAAAGAGATGGTATGAAGGAATGAAGTTTCATTGTTTGATTTAAAAATAATTTATCTTTATATATTAATAACTGTTTGTATCTTAATTTTCAGGAGGAAGAGGCTGCGAAGAAAGGGCAGAAGGCTACCTACGGTCGTTTCTACCAAATAAAGCACAGACACGCCGACGGGAGCCCAACATCCAGGGAGGCTGAGGAGCAAATTGTAAAATTTTTATTTATTTATTTATTTTTATATTATTATATTTTTAATAACAACGACATCAAAATAAAATTGTTAATATGTTTGTGTGTGCAAGTTAGGATTGAGGCAGCGGAGAGAGAGATCGCCGAGTCGCAGGGGGACAATGTAGACCCCACTGCCTCGCTAAGGGCTGCCCTAGGGACTCAAGAGCACCCTGGCCGGGTTCGCGGGATGGGATTCGGAGCCCGACCTACGGTGGTGTACGGCAGGTCAGGCGACCCAGGCAGCGCCCAGTCTACAGCTTCGAGCCAACCATCAACAAGTGGCCCTATTAGGGGAGACGCAGAGTTTGAGGCTCAAATGAGGGAGAGACTCACTCATGAGATTACGGAACGGGTGACTGATCAGGTGTACGACCGACTGGACTCCTGGGTGCATGACGCCAATAGCACGTTGGAACAGATACAGCGGATGTTCGACCCGGATCGATCTCCTTTGCGAGTACCACTACCTCCACGTCCACCGAAGCAGCCTCGCAACCGTTCTCCGGAGCATCAAGACGACGATCAGCCTCCTGCGGCGTAGCTCTAGGGTCTTTTTTTATTAGAATGTTTTTTATTTCAGGATTTCAGTTGAACATTTTTATATTTAAATGTTTGATAATTTCAATATTAGTTGTTTAAACATTTCATATCTTTAATGTTGCATAATTTTGTTAGTTGTTATTATCTGATTTTATTTTTTACTTTACAAATGGCGATAATTTTTTTTAACAGTTAAACAAAAAAGTTTCTCCCTGACTAACTAAATAAATCGTTGTTATTTGTTTATTTTCTTATATAGTATTTGAAAAAAAAGATATAAATAACGTTAAAAACACAAAATAGCACATTTAGTAGCGGTTTCAGAACCGCTACTAAATGAAGAAATATTAAAAAAATTTCAAACTTAGTAGCGGTTCTAAACCGCTACTAAATTACTAATTATAAAAATAACTTATATTAGTAGCGGTTATAAAACCGCTACTAATGTACACTCAGACAGCTGCCACTTGTTAATTTTTCAACGGTCTGATTGAGTTAGTCGCGGTTTTAGTAGCGGTTAAAAAACCGCTACTAATGTCTAAATTTCATTTTATAAGCCCTTGATTCTTTCCAATTCATTTTCACATTTCATTCAAACTATTAAGCTCTTTCCTTCTTTGATAATATCTTCAGTCATATGATGGATAAATCTTGGATAAATTTGCCAAGGACGTCGCCCCGCTACTTGGTTGGTGTTGACCACTTTTTAGATTTTGCTTTCAACCGCACCGGTGTTAACAATCAGATATTGTGTCCTTGTCCGAAATGTAAATTTAAGAAGTGGCATCCCAGAAATGTTGTGCGTGAGCATCTTATACTGAAACAATTCCCATCCAATTACACATTCTGGGGTATTCATGGCGAGAACGATGATGATGGTGGTGAGGTAGTTGCTCGAACATCTCAGGTTGGAATGCAGATCGACGATGACGATGATGACGACAATCATGTGGATCCATTTAACGATGTTGTGCGTGATGCTTTCGGGGTGCAAGGTGACGGCATCGGGAGTCAGGAAGGGGTTGAAGGACCACTCCCTGTTCAATACCGCTGGATGTATCCCATAGAGAGGTCCGTTGATTCATTTTTCCAGTGGTTTCATGATTTTGTTTCAGTTACCTGATTGTACTTGTAATTACAGATACTTGGGGAAATTGAAGTCGTATGTGAGGAACAAAGCATCTCCAGAGGGTTCTATAGCAGAGGGTTATTCTGGTGACGAGGTGTTAACATATTGTTCGCGCTATTTTGATGATGACATCGAGACTTCATTCAACCGCCCTCCTCGTGTCGATGACAGCCCCACCAATGTCCAGTCACCTTCCAACACATTATTCCCGCCAGTCGGAAAGCCAGTTGGAGGAAGTCAGTATTACAGGCTCACTCCCACTGAGAGGTTGCAAGCACACAGACATGTCTTGACAAATTGCCCTCAAGTGGAGCCCTACATTCAGTAAGAATTCTAACACTATATACACGTATCATGTTATTTTTTTTATTTCAAAACCACATAACCCTCTGATATGTTCCATTGGAATTTAGGGATTTCCGCCGCTATGTTAAACGCCAACTACGAAGCCGGACAAGGTCATCTGCAGAGGTGGACAAAAAGGTCCATCGAGAGTTTCCGGATTGGTTTGCACAGAGGATACTCAATGACAACAATCCCCATGCGCCTGATATGATAAATCTAGCAACCGGTCCACTCGACCATGTCAGGAGATATACGGCATACAACGTCAACGGCTTCAAGTTCTGCACCATTGCAAGGGATGAAGGTTCTCTCACCCAGAATTCCGGAGTCTTTGGCACATTCGGGACAAGGAGTTATGCCAGCTCACAGGATACAGACATGCGATTTGGAGGCGTATCATACTATGGAAAGCTCGTGGACATCATCGAGCTTAACTATCAAGGTCATTTCACCGTGCCTCTCTTCAACTGCATGTGGGCAGACACCAGAACTTCTCGAGGCATTACATTGGACAGCTTGGGCATCACGTCCGTAAATTTCTCGAGGCTCATTCACACAGGGGAAATGGCAGATGATGAGCCGTATATTCTTGCCTCACAGGCGCAGCAAGTATACTATGTGGAAGATCGGACACATAAAGATTGGCACATGGTGATTCATATGAAGCCGCGTGACCTCTACGACATGGGTGACGAAGATGATCTGGAACTAGGCAGCCAACATTTTGAACCTGAAAACTTCGACAATTTCATTTCTGAAGAAGACGGTCATTTACAAGTAGTTAGGTGAGGATTTTCACTACAAATAATTTAAACAAATTTCAACACCTTTAGCAATAGAAATTTATATATTTGTTTATGTTCTTTTTAGGCAGGAGCAAGAAGAAGATGATTGAAGCAGCCAACCATAATTATTTTTCAGTTTACAAAATTTTCATAAAAATTTGTATCAAACGTTCATATATCATATTTTTTTTAATGTAGGTTGAGCTTTTTTTTTAATTAAAGACATCTAGTAGCGGTTTTAGAACCGCTACTAATTCTGCGGATAAGTATTAGTGGCGGTTCTAGAACCGCTGCCCAAACCGCTACTAAATCCTGCACAAACCACTATAAATATCCACCCCCCTCATTTTTCTTCACACATTCATTCAATTCTTTCTCCCTTTCCATTCAATTTATCCTCAGTCTGACCGCTAATGCTTTTATTTTTTGTTCTGAAAACAAATTTACCTTATATTTCTTATTATTTAGTGTGTTTTATTTTCTATTCTGAATTAATTTTTTTGCTAATATATTTTTTTTCAGGTAACAATATCCGAATTATTTATCCATTTTTAGTTATAAAAATGTTTTAATTAATTATTCATATTAATCATACAACAAATAAAATTAGTTGTTTATTTATAATTATTTCTTTTTTAAGTGTGTAATATATTGTTTTTTTATACATATGGTTGTTAATATAGTTGAGAAATTTTTTTTATTTTAACAATAAAAACATTTTGTAATAGACTAATTTATTATCATTATTTTTTGATTACATTTTAATCATATGACATTGATTATTTAATATCTAATCTGGTCGTTTTTTTAAAATCCTTAAAATTTAGTAGCGGTTTCGAACCGCTACTAATAAATTGGAGCAATTCTTTTTTTATTTTTTTTCTTCTTAATTAGTAGCGGTTTTAGAACCGCTTCTCAAACCGCCACTAAAAAAAGGCCAATTTTTTTTAATTAGTGGCGGTTCAAACCGCTACTAAATTAAGAATTGAATTTTCCCGCGATTATGCTACTTTTTACATTAGGGGCGGTTTTTTTTATTTAGTAGCGGTTATAATAACCGCTACTAATTAGTAGCGTCTTTGACTTTGTTACACGTGGTTTCAATAACCGCTAGTAAATGTTTGTCACGGACGATTTAGTGGCGGAATTAGAAACCGCTAGTAACATGTTAGTGGCGGTTAGAACCGCTACTAATCGGCATTAATAACCGCTACTGATGCAGCCTTTTTTTGTAGTGTAGCAGAGGACCAACTTAACAGCAAAGAAGCATTCAACGGCACAAGAGAAAATAAAGACAGAAAATAGGAAACTTTAGAGGGCAGATCACTCTATGAACATATACCCTAACCCAAAGTGCATACAGAAATGAATGTTCATGGAACTTACTCGCTTGATTAATCATGAGAGTGGGAGCTATTATTCGTGGCTCAAGACCCAATTCAGCCTCTACACATTTTACCAAGGAAGTGATGAAAAGAACTGTGATCTTCTCTTTTCAGTACTTACTAATTTCGTTAAATACCTCATAGGTTTCTGTTGATGGCAAACCAAAAATCACTATACTAGCAACGTCACCGGCAAGCTCTAGCACCTGAACATTCACACCATTATTAGCAACGAAACCCTAATCAATCCGATGAAACAAAAAGCATTGGATCAAAGTTGCTAAAACCAAAACTAAAACTGAAAAAATGATCTAAACAAACCTTAGCAGCAAGATACTCAAGAACTTCAAAGAGATAAACAGGAGCGCAAGCAAGGGCCATCGAAGAAGACAAACCTTTGGAAGAAGAAGAAGACACTCGGCCGTTAAGCACACAAGGGCCCTGCTCGTTACTACCACAATCAGCAATTAATGCATTTTTCAAACCTCTCCAGACCTTAAATGGAGAACAGAGGAAGAAGAAGAGGAGGAAGAAGAAAATGACGGTGGCTCTCCCACTCCTTCTCTTGCTCTTTTTCTCGGCCAGTCGAATGGAGGAAGAAGAGAATGATGGCTTTGAAGACAAACCTCCCCGGTGGCACGCTCTCTTGCGGTGTGAAGATGGTGAAGTATGAATCTTACGCCAAACAGGGAAGCTTCTAAACTCAAAAGGTTGAAGTGGCACTGCCGAGGTTTGAGGGCTGAGATCTTCGAAGGCGAATGGTGCAGTGGTGCAATTAGGGTTGAGAAGAAGAAGGTGGAGAGTTATGGAGAGTTGAGGGGGAGAAACTGAGGGAATGAGAGGGAGATACGAGAATGAGGCAGAGGAAATGAACAAGGACACCATATGGTTAGGGTTTTGAGAGGTTACCATGTCTCACTTATATAAGTGAGACGTAGAAAGTGTTTTTTTTTGGAGCTTTTCACGTCTCACTTTTATAAGTGAGACGTAAAAAGTGTTCTTTTCAGATCTTTTCACGTCTCACTTTTAAAAGTAAGACGTGGAAACTAATTTCGCGCCCACCCCCACAAATTTTCGTGTTTGTGAGCTCAATTTTCATAGAATCAACGTCTAATATTCATAAAAGGGATGTTGAAAGTTTTCAATATAATTACAATTTTGCCACCGCCTTTTTTCTACATCTCATATTTAAAAAAGAGACGTGAAATGGGGACGTAAATACTTTTTTGTAGTAGTAGTGATTAAAGATTAGAACCATATGATTCACATCAAATTATTAAAAAAAACTCAAATTTAATGCCTTTGGGTATTCTATTGATCTGATTTCTATGAAAAAGCAACCTCCAATAGAAGTCGCTGGCATATTTTCTTTCTTTTTAGCCATTAGGTTAGGTTTCATGAGAAATTTCTTCATGAAACACAAGACAGATAAAATTTGGTATGAAGGAATCTGTAAGTTTGTGTCTAAACACACCTAAGCTAATGGCGTTTCATAGATGGCCTAGTTTTAGATGAATAAATAATGGGTTCTAAACAACAATGAGTACCGAAAAGAAAACATCGGGACATCAAAACAATCGTGTGCGCACTTAATGTTTATTCAAATACTCTCTCCATTCTTAAATATAAAACATATTTACTTGGTTAGATTAAGGTGTTAGTTAACTTAGTTAAAATCATATGATATTATTAAAACACCCTAACCACCAATCTTTATTCTCACCCACCCTCCGTTACTTATTTATTATTAAGGAGTATCAACAAGGATAATTTGGGAAAATGTTGAGAAAAATAAGAAAGGGGTCTTATATTTAGGAACAAGCTTTTCTCTCAAAATAGATCCTATATTTAGGAAGGAAGGGAGTATTAGGTTTATAATATAAAAATAACAGGATGTCGAAGTAGTGTGTTTTCTATGTTTAATTAAATGATTTATATTCTTTACAAGGAACGGCTAGGATTAACATTATATGAGTAACATTTTAATATTAATCTTGAAAAGTGTGATTTGAAGTTCGAGATCGTGCAACATATATCTACGTTAGAGATCTCATGAATGGTTGAGATTAAACAATTAAAATAATAGTATTATTTTGAAAACAATACTAGCATACTCCATACTCTTGATGTGAACAAATTGATATGAATATAAATACAAATGATTGATCATATAATTATTTGTGTTTCTTTTCAAAGAAAAGCTATTCTTTTTATAGTCATAAATGTGACTGTCGTTCTTTCAGGAAAGAATTCTCTTCCGTACCCTCCTATACATTTGTCTACTCTTTATCACTATTGGAACAAAATGGTCCTCATTTAACATTTTATAAAAATAGAGATTATTCTTATTTTCAAATAAAAAACAGATGAATAAATTTAAGATAAAGACATTTGATTAGTTTACTCATGCAAACTGTAATTATTAATTAAAAATGTTTACTTTCTCCATTACAGTTGTAATCTATTCAGAGAAACGAGGACATCATTTCCTCTTTCTTTTCTTAACATATATAAACATACTATGTCCTTTAAAAATTAGTGGACTTGGGGTTTGTTTGGTTTTTTGTAATATGCAATGGCTTAACGCTTATCCTGGTTCATATGTGCAAACTCTGGTTATTGCTGCCCCTACCCCATAATTCTGTCAATAGAGGAAATTTTCAAGAAATCAAGATTAAAGAAATTTGAGAATATGTGGTATAAGTTCCCAGCAGTTAATGGCATCATTTCAAATAGCTGGAATAGCAATATGAGAGGATCAGCAAGCTTTACTCTACGATGCAAATTGTCATCCACTCTGTCATCCTTGATATCTTGGAGCAAAGATTGCATAGGCAACATTCCTCATAGAATTAGAGTTGAAGAAAACAAATTAGCAGAGCTTTTTGAAGGAATTAACCTTCAACAAACACCATCTCAACAATCCATCAGTCAATTTAACAATTTGCAGCATAAATTGGAATTTCTCTATATGATTGTGAAAACAGCTTCTGGGAGCAACGAGCTAAGGTAAAATGGAAGACACAAGATGAGAGGAAAACTAAATACTTTCATGCTGTAGTAAGCAAACGCTACAATCAAAACCTCATCTTATGTTTACAAAAAGAAGATGGTTCCTGCACAGAGGATCAAAGAGAACTTGGACAGATGGCATTAAGATTTCATATGAGCAGCTTTATTCCAATCCACTGGCATTAATTATTTGCCTTCATAAGTCCATATAATCTCTCTTTTACCATATTATTACAACCAAAAACAGAACAATGAGAAAAAACCAATTTGATATGTCCATTTTCTACACAATTTTCTTGGAACCATAATAATAAGATGAGATTAGTGCCTGTACATTCCAAGTTCAAGTTCCTTGCAACTCGGTGGTTCCCAACAGAACAAATCCCTTTATGCCCATAAAAATACAAATGATCAGCACCATAGGAATAATACCAAACAGCTAAAAAGGAAAAAGGGCTTATATTCAGTAATCTGTACCTTTTGGTATTCTATTGATCTGATTTCTTTTTAAAAGCAAACTCCTGTGCAAGCTGCTAGCATTTACTTCTTCTTCATCATGAGATTTTATGAGCAATTTCTTCATGAATAAGATCATTACAAATATGTGTAGGTTTTATAAGGTGAAGAAAACAATGGGTCGCCGTCAAAATAATGTGCGCCGAAAGTTTTATCAGATATTAGGTTTATGACATAAAACAATGTGCGCCTAAAGTTTCGTCAGATAGTAGGTTTATAACAAAAAAAAAAACAATGTAATATATGTTTAATCAAAGGACTCAATTATTTTTACCATAAATGATTGAGATTCACAAAATCATTAATTCCATTGGTGGTAATAAAATATACTTTAATAATCTTAAAAAGTGTGATTTAAATAAACCTCAATATGTGCAACTTATAATTGTTTTTGATAACTCATCAAAGGTCGAGATCAAACAATTAAAGTAATATAATTTTGAAAGAATTACTAGCGCACTTTTTACACTTGATGCGAAGAAACTTACATGACTAATATATATATATATATATATATATATTTACACACATATATATTTGATTTATTGTATGATTGTTTATGTTTCCTCTTATATAAATAATTGTTCTCTATTCCTTAATGTGAGACGTATTCAATGTGAGACACTTTATAAAATATATTATTACAAATGATATATTCAATGATATTTTATAAATAATAATATTTATCTATTTTT
Organism: Mimosa bimucronata; assembly: GCA_037074515.1. Taxonomy (NCBI): domain Eukaryota; kingdom Viridiplantae; phylum Streptophyta; class Magnoliopsida; order Fabales; family Fabaceae; genus Mimosa; species Mimosa bimucronata. The sequence goes on along the minus strand of CM073443.1, from coordinate 7,947,771 downwards.
TTATAATTATAAAGTTCAAATCATTACGATATAAGTATAATATAAATATAATTAATTATTATAGTTATATTTATTATTCATATAAAAATTAATTAAATGAATTATTTTTTCTAATTATAAAGTACTAATTTAAATTTATCATTATTATTTTATATTTTTAATGAAATTTATTAATTTCGAATTAATTTGATAAATAAAAATTATAAGGATCTAATTAGAAATAATGTGAAACTATAAGAATCTATTAAAAAGAAAAAAAACTACAAGGATTTAACTAAACACAAGTGAAAGTATGAGGAAATAAAAATAAAATAAAAATTATAAGAACCCATTTAAAAATTGACTGAAACTATAAGGATTTGTATTTCCTTTTTCCTTCTATGGTGTTATCTGATATTCTCTATATGATCATTAGCTACTTATCAACCATATAACTATATTTATACTGTAACCCATTTATTTTAATTAACACCATACACAACTAAAAAAGCTGTTCTAATACTTATTTTAGACCTTATACAACGCCATAAAAACCGTTGTAGTAATTTTAATTAGTGATTAATTAGTGATCATTATCATAAACAACCTTCAACTAAAGTTGATATTTAGTTGAGGTTGTTATGACCGCAGATTGTTTGTCCATAATCCAAAGAAAAAAAAAATTCATCATTTACAAATTAAAGCACTTCGATCAATTAATCAAGGATATTATTCACACTTAACCAATGATCTCATGTTCAAACCCTAAACATACGACCGCGATAACAATTTGAAAGTAGTAAAGTTTGGCCCATTGTGAATCTAAATTTCTGTGTCAGTCGGATATAAATGGATAAAAATCTATAAAAAAAAAAAAACTGAATAAACCTCGCAAGCCAGAACAAGAACTACATAGCACAATCAGAAGTCATTATAAGTGCCTTCATCGCTGGCTTACTTTTTGAAACATTATTTTGTAATTTTTGTTCATCCATAATATACATCAATAGATGGAACTCGTCCATATAGTACAAATGGAGAAAAATCATAATTAAATCCATTCTGCCTCAAGATATATACAATTTTTTTTTATAAACCAACCAATTCAAACACAATTACAGATGATAAATATCTATGATGTTATCGGTTTGAGGCTTGGTATCTATTGCACATTAAAAATTACAGATGATAAATAGTAAACAGAAGAAAATGCTGCAGAAGAAGAAGAAGCTAAGAAGCCAAGCTTAAAAGGTTCCGCCAGAACAATACACCTGACAGAAGAATAATTAAGATGAAGTTATAATTATAATATATCCTGATGAATCATGGTACCGGATTAAAAACATGAGCTTGCTGCGTTTGGAGTGGAGCCTCTAAATGACGTCCCTCTCTCCTATGCATTTTGTAATGCATCGACCTCCCAAATGTATTTATTTTCTTTTGACTATTAGATTCTACAAAAAATAATTAATGACTTTTTAATGTGTTGTTTTGAATTTTCTTTTACGAATTTTAATGAAAAATGTCACTTATTTTATCAAATGTATTTATTTTATCGAATTTTAGATAGCGTCAGACTCAAGCGCCAAACCAAAGCTTGCTCCTTCAAATTAATTAGTACCAGACCCTTGAACACTGCATCTGGTGGGTATACTACTTGTAAAAACTAGCGAAACCTACATAATCAAATAATATTTTATCCGAGAGCTTATTACAGCAAACCAAAATTACATTGAAGAAGACATAAACTTTTAATTATTTGCCTTCATAAATAATATCTTTTTTACGGTATTATTACAACAAAAATAGAACAACGGGGAAAAAGCCAATTCGATAGTATGTACATTTTCTACACAACTTAAGATGAGATTAATTAGTGCCTATACCATTTCAAGTCCAAGCTCCTTGCAACTCGATGATTCCCAAGCAGAATAAATCCCTTTATGACCATAAAAACAGTAATGATCAGCGCCATAAGAATAAAATTAAACAGCTAAAAATTAAAAGGCATATATTCAGTATCTTTTGGTATTCTATTCATCTGATTTCTTCTGAAAAGCAATCTCTTGTCTAAGATGCCAGCATTTCCCTCTTCTTAATCATGATATTTTATGAGCAATTTCTTCATGTATAAACCTGATGGGACGAATAAAATTTGGTAAGAATCAATTTGTAAGTTTGTGTCTTAACACATAAGATTATTACAGATGTATTCAGATTTAATAAGGCCAGGAAAACAATGGGCCGCAGTCAAAACAATGTGCGCCGAAAGTTTCATCAGATATTGGGTTTATAACAAAACAATGTGCTCCCAAAGTTTCATCAGATATTAGGTTTATAACAAAACAATGTGCGCCGAAAGTTTCATCAGATATTAGATATATTAGGTTTATTAGGTTTATAACAAAACAATGTGCGCCGAAAGTTTCATCAGATATTAGATATTAGGTTTATAACAAAACAATGTGTGCCGAAAGTTTCATTAGATATTAAGTTTAAATGTGCTATGTCTAATCAAATGACTCAAATTTTGTACCATAAATGATTGAGATGCACCAAACTAAATCATAAATTCCATTGGTGGAAGAAACATATATTATAATCATCTTGAAAACTTTGATTTAAATTCAGTCCAAAGAAAAGTGTGATTTAAATAAATATCAATATGTGCGACCTATAACTGTTTTTGATGACTCATCAACGGTCGAGATCAAATAATTAAAAGTAATACAGTATAATCTTGAAAGAAATACTAGCACACTCTATCATATTCATTTTCAAATCCCTTTAAAATCACTCATTAATCATGATTAATTTTAAAACAGGGTTTGATTAACTATGATAGAAAGAAAACTTTTAGAGGCAAAGAAAAGTGTGCCATAGTTAGAAAATTTTATAACTATATACAATAACGTTCAGATTTTAAACATAGTCTAACTATGATAGAATAGAATACCACTTATCAAAATTAATTAATTCTCTCATAGCAAGAAAATTTTCCATCAAATATCCAAGAATCTATCCATGATATAAAAAGGCATTCCTAATATAATAAATGCCTATCATGGATATTTAAAAGGTTTCATTCACATTTTAATACTATACCATGTTAGAAAAGGGAATACTAACATGATAATAAAAACTGGATTATATAAATCTTTTAACTATGTTATGAAAAGGGTTGACTGACATAGTCAATAAAAACTTTGTTTACCAAGACATTCCAAAACTAATTATGCTAAAAAAAGGATTTAGCTAACATAGTTATTTAAAACTTTAAGCTTATTATAATAAAGAGTTAACAATGTTTATTAGAAAAAGATCACCCTACTAACATAGTTAACAAAAATAATAAATGATATAATGATAAATTTAGAAAATCATACTAATTTCACACATAATAAATGATTCCACTATATTTTCTTGATTTGTGTAAAATAATTGACTACCTCTTATAATATGGACCGGATGTAGTAATTAAGTAAAACCAAAATAGTAAGTAATGAAATCAAAGTTCTCCCCCAGTCCTTATTGTAAAAGTCCAAATTTTGAATTAGTTTAATCCAAAATATTAGAGCTCGCTTTAGGTTGTCTCATCATTTAATGCATTTTTTCCTATTTTACCCCTAACTAATTTGAAATATTACATTAAATAAATTATGGGTGATGTTTATATTTATGTAGTGCTGGTCATTTTACAAGCAGGACCTTAAGAGGTAGGGCCTCGTGGGCCCCATGTTTCCTAAAATAAATTTCCACTTCTAAACCTATGTTGCTAACTAAAACAATAAAATACATAAATATGATGCAAATTATATTTAAATACCAATTATTAATAACTCAACAATTCAATATTTAGCACACATACAAATACAACTAGACAAAAGTCAAGTCATAAATAGTTAAATTATAAGCCTAGTAGTCCATTGTTTACACACTACAATTAAGTAAATTGTTTCATAAGGTCCACACACCACAATTAAATATACTATTATATAAATTCCACATACCACAATTAAATAAGATACTATATAAAGTTATAAACATGAATAATGAAAGCAACAAACTACACTAAATATTAAGACTTAGCGCCATTGTCATTTCCTTCTCTATCATCACTATCATCAACATAAATGATATTTGATTATGCATCACTATGAGTAGGCACCTTTTTTTACGTAGCAAAAATATCAAGTTTTTTTTTTCCTATTTTTGTTTTTTTATAAGTATTAAGTAATAACATAATTATATAAGGAAAATCAAAGCTCGGCCTTCCACGGGACCAGATCAAAACAAACCGACCTGACGGGCTCGGTCCAAAATTCTCAGCTCTATATTTACGAGGAGAGAGAGGGAAACAATTTTTTAGATGATTGAATAGCTGACAAATCGCTAGATTTGTGTGAATTTTAGGTGCTTAATTGGAAATATTCATATGCGCAGAATGCGTTTTTTGTCTAATATAAGCTTAATTAATTCCACAAGTCCTTAAATAAAAATAACATAAAATAAGAGTAACAGTGTCATAATCGGTGATTAATTGGGAACAATTAAATTACTAGGATATTTGATATTTGTTTTATTATATTTTTATTTGCAGAATATCTAGAAGGCCGAAAAAGGAATCCACAGTGAACCTCCAATATCTGACGTGCACATTTCAGATATTTTCAAGATATGGTGAAAATAATCAAACTTTAGCCACAAACTCTAATTTCTCATCAACTTCCTTCACCCTATCTCCTACTAGTGTTCCATTGAAAAGATGGAGGAAGCTTGAGTTATGGGCTAAGAGAGGAGCTTTTGTTATCTAATCTTTCAATTCTTATGTTGTTTATTCTAGATTCTAGGTCTAAGCTTATTAAACATTTAGATTTGTCTGTACTCCAATGGAGAGATTAGATCTTTTTAATTCTTTTTATTGAATTGAACTCTGTTCTTTGTACATGACTTTTAATTTGTATAACTGGATTGGTCGACAATTATTCTGATTTATTTTATGAAATATATTTAAATTAGTAATTGAGATCTCGATTACTCATTTGAATTAAAATATGTTGGTGCTTATCGAGTTAGGAATTAGAGGAACTAGTATTCCCCTAGCCAAGGATACTAATTCATCTAACCCTAACAAGGTTGAAGAGGTCTTTCGAGCAATATTGATGAACCAATTATAACTCCCATATGAATTAAAAGCAAAGATAGCAATTCCATTAATTTGAGGAAGCTCTTTAGAAATAGAACTCGCCCTTTAATAAATAAGCAACTTATTCATAACCAATCCACGTAACGCATTTTAACTAATTCATTTGCATATAGGCTATTAGGTGATTAATTCACAACTGGTTCCTTGAGGGAATGACATCTGAGATCGTTCTTACTACGTTCCTTGGATTTTGTTATTCTATGAAAAGCCAAAACCAAAGTCTAAACTATTTTCAAATAATAAATATTACTTGATAGATTAGATATAAAGCTCTTCAATAGCAAAATATAAATAAGGATAATGTTAAAAAAAATTATTTCAGACATATTTATATTTTTCAAATAACTTTTAACCATTTTTTTAAGAGTCGCAGTTGGCCAAACAAGCACCAGAGGCAGTAGGTTAATAAAAAAAATAATCAACACGGTCCTAATTACTATTCATCCTTTGGTTTCACCATTAATTACTCTGGATGGATTTGATTGATATTTACTAGTCCTGTTTCATAAATTCATAAAGTGTGCTAGGAATTTTGCCGGATTCACCATTCGCAGTTCAAACCGTTGGAACCGCTGTTCTTGTGATTGGTTTCCACTTTCCAGTGGCATGTAAGAGGTGCTGAATGGACTCTTTTTTTTTTTTTGAAAAAAGTGGGGCAGGCAGTGTTATGTTTATGCAAGATTTGAAAAATGCCAAATCAGTTCAGGTGAATTAATTTGGCATTTGATAAATTCGACAATCTGATTTGTCCTTTTAATAATTTTAGGGTATGTTTTAGTCATTTTCCATAATTTGTTATTTTATTAAGGGAAAATATCATATAAAATTGTTTAAAATAGGAAAATTCCAAATCACGTTGATAAATTCCATAAATCTGTACTTGAGTCAGCAACTCAATTTTGAGATTTGAAAATTTGAGTAAAATAGCTTTACAATGTTCTCTCATATCTAAACTCTCTTTCAAAAGTTTAATTGCCCTGTAATTTTGTAATTCATGTCTTCCTCACCTTAAAAACCATATGTTTCCCAATATAAATAAGGATAATATTAAAAATACACATATGATTTTGTCAAAAGTTCATCCAGTACCAAATATATTTTTTTTTTGGACCAAAATATACATGAGTTTTCAAATTGGATCAAAAATCACATTTACAGTTATATTCCGAAAAAAACGTTTGGTACTGAATGAACCTTTTTACAAAATCACATGTGTATTTTTTACCCTAATTTAACTGTAGATGTGTATTTTTAATACAATTTAAAAGGTCATGTGTATTTTTGATTCAAAAAATAACATTTGATGTTTGATAAGCTTTTGACAAAATCACATGTGTATTTTTGACTATTAACCCTAATATATATTTATAAGCAAATATCCTTTATAATAATAAAGTATTTTTTACAATGGTAGTATAACTTTCTCTTTTTTTAAGTGAACTCAGATATCCATCACCAATAAAAGTGACTAATCACCTCAATGCGGGTATTCTATTTAAGGGTAAATGACTGGTCACTAAATGTTTTTCATGCCTAAAAGTGGGATTCAAACCACCACCATTTGGTTAAGGGACCAAATAAGGAACCATTAAACGACACTAGTGTGATTTGGTAGTATAACTTTCTAACTATTATAAAGTAGGTACAATGAGCCCCTTCTATAAATTTTTGGTGGTTGAATCAACACTCCAAATTACTTACCCTTGGTCATAAATATGTAATCTAATTGACTCTTTTTTTTTCAAAATCCTAAAAAAGCTAAATAAGTTACTTATAGATTGATTTGTTTGAATTTTTTTAATAAACTAATTTATTTGACTTATAATTTAACATATTATCTAATACTCTCTCTTTCTATATATGAAGTTCTTTTAACCCAATTGCAATTCCTAAAAAATAATTTAAAGTAAGTTACAAATAATAAATATGTATGATTTTTTTTTCTCAAAAGTGCCTTTATTTATGAATGAACAAGAGAAAGTAATTATTAAAAAATATGAAAAAAGTGTGTAAAAAAATTGATGTATTGATAAAATGTGAAAAAAATGTATTTATTATTAAAAAAAGTTAAATAAAAACTTATAAAATGGGACAAAACCATTTTAAACATAAAATATGTTATATTGCCTTAACCTCTAAAACTAAAAGGAGTTAAAATATTAAAATGGAGGAATAAACACCCTCACACTCGCACTATCATCTTTTTTTTTTTGAATAAAGGAGATGTATATATTCACAAGCTATGCCAAAAAATCATTTACAAGCACTGAGTAGCTACATTAAAGAGCTCCTAAGGTCATTAACAGTAGCTATGTGATTTACAAAAGAGGAGACAAAAATAATAATGTTTTCAGGAGGCATTGGTTCATTAGCAAAGATGCTTTTGTTTATGTTGTCCCAGAGCTTGCAACATAAGGTTCCAAAGTATACATCTTGGGTTGAGATTCCAAAGGAACCATTCATGAAAAGGTTTTGAGTAGAATTCCCTTGATTTGTTTTGAGGTAATATCTTCATCCAGCAGCTCTTAGCAGATGGGCAGTGGCGAAGTATATGATCCACATCTTCTTGTTCAACATGACAGATAGGACAGCTGCTATTGTTTGCAATACCTCATCTTGTTCTTTCCTCATTTGTCAGTAATCGTTGCTTGAAGGCTAGCCATAGGAATACTCTTGCTCTTTGGATTCCAGGCCATTTCCAAAGCCAGCTCCAATGCTTTCCTTTGTTGCCATACTCATATTCCTGAATTGATTGGTGTGCCGAAGATACTGAGCATACTTCATTTGCAGTGAGGTTCCAGTAGCAAGTGTCACTTCTTTCTGATGTCGCAGGTGGGCTGGTTGCCTGCAGTTGTAAAAGCAGATTTGGGGGATGAAGTGCTGGATTTTAGTCCACCTCCACTGTCCAGCTTCATCAACATACTCCCTTACTGGCCTGTTTAGCTCTGAATTGGGTACATCGGCATAAGTAAGGTGCTTAAGCGGACCCATTTCTCCTATCCAATTATCCATCCAGAAGCGGGCTGTCCGCCCATCTCCAATATTCCATGAAATATTCATCAAGGCAGAGGGCCATATTGCTGCAATGCTTCGCCATGTATGCGAGGCTATTTTCGTTTTGAATTCGTAGTTGGTCTTCTCATCCCACTTGTACTTAGCTCCAACAACATGAACCCATAGCCTGTCCGGTTCACTAAGTAAGCTTACCGTTAGCTTTGTTAGAAATGCCTGGTTTTGGCCTTCAAGGTCTTTGAATCCGCACCCCCTTGGTCTGTTGGCAAGCACATATCTTTCCATTTTACTAAGCTTAAATTTCGGTTATGATGGTCCGAACCCCATACGAAGCCCCTGATTAATTTCTCAATTTTATTTTTGTAGCCTACAGGGAGCATGGAGGTTTGCATGGCATAGAAGGGGATAACACTAAGAGTTGACTTTGGAAGGGTTATTCGTCCTGCTAGGGATAGGGATTTCGCCTTCCAGCTTGCTAGTTTTGCTTGAACAGATTCAACAAGATATCTGTAGGTATCTATGGTGACCTTTGAGTGGAGCAGAGGAACTCCAAGATACTTCCCAAGTTGATCAGTTTTTTGGAATTGTAGTGCTTGACAAATGGAATTCGCAGCTCTACGGCTAGTATTCTTGGAGAAATGGATTCTGGTTTTGCTTTTACTTACAACTTGTCCCGAAGCCTTACAGAATTCACTGAGGGTTGACTGGATAAGCTGAATTTGCTCAGGAGATGTGTCACAAAAAAGGATGAGATCATCCGCAAAGAAAAGATGTGATAGCGGAGGTCCTTTATGGCCCAACTTAATGGGTGACCATTTTTTTGTGAGAACGGCATGAGATATTCTTTGTGAGAGCCTTTGCATACATAGAACAAATAAATAAGGAGACAAAGGGTCCCCTTGTCGGATACCTCTTGAAGGTTTGAAAGAAGGTGTAGGTTGACCATTCCATAAAACACTCAGTGTGCTAGAGGTGACACAGTGCATTATGAGTCTTACCATTCTGGTAGGAAATTTGGCATCAATAAGTGTATCCTCGATGAAAGACCAGCTAAGCTTGTCAAAAGCTTTCTCTAAGTCCACTTTAATAGCAATCCACCCCTTCTTCCCTTGTTTTCTTTTCATGGAATGGATGACTTCCTGTGCAATAATTATATTATCTACTATACTTCTCCCCTTGATGAAGCTTGTCTGAGCTGGAGAGATGAATAGGGGCATTAGAGCTTTGAGCCGATTCGATATGATCTTGGTCACCAATTTATAGGCTACTGTGCAAAGACTTATTGGCCTGAATTCTTTTACAGTGGAGGGAGATTCTACTTTCGGGATTAGAGTTATTGATGTACAATTTAAGCTCTCATGTAGGGGATAACCCTAAAAAACAGAGGATACCATTTTGAAGAGGGAATTCCCAACGGTGTCCCATTGACTTTGGAAAAAAAGTGCATACAACCCGTCAGGACCTGGAGCTTTAAGTGGCTTCATATCAAAAAGTGCCCTCTTTACCTTGTCTATAGTAACATTTGCTTTAAAAGATTCCCATTGTTGGCTTTCAAGGGATGGGAAAAGACCTCTGCAGTTATAGTGTTGGTAAGTGTCCTCAGGAGCTGTATATGTAGCGATGAAGAATTCATTGATCATTTTCTTCAGTTCGCTATCATCCAAGACCCATTCATCATCAGAGTTTTTGAGGGATGAGATTTTGTTTCTAGAGCGTCGAATTTTTGCTTTGGTATGATAATAGTGAGTATTCCTGTCCCCCAAGTTGATCCAGTCAGCCCGAGACTTTTGGAGCCAAAGAAGTTCTTCATTCAAACATGAGGCCTCATAGTCTCTGGTGAGAGATTGGAGAAGAGTGTTCAGAAAGTGGGATAGAGGTTGGTCCTCCAGTGCCTTTTGGGCACCAGTGATCCTGGCTCCAAGTATTTTTCTTTTTTTCCCTATTTCGCCAAAGATTTCCTTGTTCCATTTCCTGGCTGCTATAGAGAAATTTCTAATGTTGGCATGTAAGGCTAATTCTTCTTGCCAGGTGTCTTTCACCAGTTGGTGGAATAAGGGATGGGTTAACCAAGCGACGAGAAATCTGAACGGCTGGTTTTGATTTTGCGATTGTGATATGCCACCTGCACTTACCTTTATAGGGCTGTGGTCTGATTGTATTCTAGGTAAGTGTTGTATCATGGTATTTTGGAAACAATGGACCCAGTGGCTATTAACTAGAAAGCGATCCAGCCGGGCAAAGGATAATCCTCTCCTCCATGTGAAACGAGGTCTAGAGAATCCCAAATCAATCAAGGAGCAACTATCAAAGAAATGGTTGAAAGCCGGGCAACCACCTCGAATAGTCCCTGAGCTTGTTCTCCTTTCCCTTGCTGTTAAGACAGCGTTGAAGTCTCCTTTAATGGCCCAAGGTTCAGTGATACCTTGAGCTAAATTTGATAGTTCCAGCCAGAAATGGTTCCTTATAGAGGGGTCGGGGCTGGCATATACAGATGTGAGGAAGAATTCTTTATTTTCCTGTAACAATCGGACCTTGGAGTGAGTAAATTGCCAGTGGTCCTTAAGTATTTCTATCTCAACGTTGCGAGTCCATAGCAACCAAATGCCTCCTGAGAGCCCATTTGCTTCAATTCTGTGGGAGAATGGAAAGCCTGTTTTCTTGATGACTTTCTCCGCCCTATCTCCTGAGATTCGTGGTTCCACTAAAGTAAGAATTTCAGGTCTGTGATCTTGAATCAAAGATTTGAGGACCGAATGGAATTTGGCTTGTCCGGCCCCTTGAACATTCCACATTAGGATTATCATTAGAAAAGGAAGGGGGGTCATTGCTCCAAGCTGGAGTGGCCGGGGCCTTCTTCCTCATCAATTGTATCATTAGAGAGATCATCCTCTTGGTAGTCATATTGTGGGTCTAATGCTTTAGTGATAGCACGTAAGGCTACATCTGAGAGAGTGGGGCTAGGGTCTTTGGGCTTGGTTCGCTGGGTGCCAACTCGCAGGCCCGTATTTATTTTAATGCCTGGGCTTGTGGTTGATCGATCTGGTGGTTTGGGTAAGATGTTTTCTTTGTTTCTCCCATGGGATTGGATTGATTTTTGATTGGGCTTAGGATGGGCTTGTTTGGTTGGGCTATCTGGGGCTTTGTTGGATATTTTTGGGTGAGGGATGGTAACTGCAGAGTGGCTTGGGGAGGCAGGTGGGGGATTCGATGATGTCGATGCTTTGTATGCCTTGCTGGCAAAAAGGGATTCTTTGGAGGGTACAGGTGGGGTCATTTTGGGGGGTTTTGGTGTTAGTCTGTGGTTTCTTTTTTGGTTCTTTTGGCAGATTCACTGGTTGGGATAAGGTTTGGTTCATTGGCAATTCCGTGGTGAGCCTAGGGTGAGAACTATTGGTATTTTCAGAGATTAGGTGAGGAGGTTCAGGGGTCTCAGTTTCCATCCCATCTTGCTCCTATAGGATATCAAAGCGGGAGCCGCTTGACTTGACATTTTGGGGGCCTGAGTCAGTCATCTTTCTGACTTCTTTGGGTATTCTCTTTCTCGAGGATGATGCAATCATCCAGTCTTCATATGGGTTGGTGTCTTTGACATCATCAGCCACCGCCCGACGCACCACCGTCTCCTTTAGGTCAGCTGGAGAATGTGGGGCGTTTTCCGGCTTATCAGTCTTCAAAGGACATGAATCAGTAAGGTGACCATATCGACCACAGTGGTAACAGATTATGGGCAGTCCTTCATACTCCACCAAGAGTGCTTTTCCATCTACAACAATCTTCGAAGTTAGGGGACAAGAGAGATCAAGTATGATGGCCATTCTAGCAAACTTACCTCTCTCACCAGACATGGTGTTGTAGTCTATTTTAATAACTTGCCCAAGAACTTCTCCAATAGCTCTCACAATGTTTTTCTTGTGATATTTGGTTGGTAGACCCGGGATGCGTATCCATGCTACTACATGCGAAATAGAGTGCTGAAGGGGGGAGAAGTCTGGTGACCAGGGGTGAACTGCAAGGTAGTGCCCCAGTGATTACCCAGGGTCCTTCAGTAAGTACCTTACGGTAGTCATCTTCATTAGAGAAGGTGGCAATAAAGCAGCCCCTTCAAGGTCGGTGAGTCAGAAGTAAGGTGCAAACTTCCATATTCTGCCAAGATGATCTCTTAGCCTCTGGTATCCAATGGGGCATCCCAGCAATTTAAGAACCACCGAGTACTTCATGCATTCTTCAAGGGCTTTGTGCACCCTCTGAGAGAATTTTATGGCAGGAAAAATCCCCTCTTTGCCAATGTCTACATCGCTCTCATCAAGTACAAAATCGTCTTCATCTGATACTGCTTTCTTGCTGCCTAGTAATTTCTCCAGAAATGAGGCTCGGTTTTGTTGATTTCCCCTTCAAGGTGAGTTTCTGTATACATTTCTTCATCCGGTTTGCCTTGCGAGTTAGATCTGAGCTTAACTTTCTTTGTTGACCGAAGATCTTCAGGATGGGGTGGCGATTCCTCCTTTTCAGTAAGGGGAATAGGAATGATTTGCTCCATCTCAGCGTGGTTCAGCTAACGTTGGCAGGTGGAGTAGGTTTAGAGAGAAGGAAGAGCTTCTCACTCGCACTATCATCTTTTCCTTCTACCCTGCATCTTTTCCTTGTAAGTACAGTACCATCTTCCACATTTCGAATAACGCTGCATTTCGAATCTCTCATGCTATCTTTGAATGTGAAGAAAAGTTAAGAAGAAATCAAGTGCATTATGTGCGTGAAGGCGCCAGAAGCTTGGCAAGATTGATGTCCCCTTCAACGATGAAGAAGATCCCATAGCTATTTAGAATCGCTTTCCGAGAAGAGATGTATGTGTTCGCCTTCGAGGATGTGCCCTGAAATAAAAGGGCTCAAGGGTGTGTTATCAGAGAAATTAAAAATGAGAATACATCTAGAGAGGTATGAAATTGAATATAGGAAGCTGCAAAATATTGTTTCCTCTTCCTTTGTTTGAAGTCGAATATTTTAACAAATCTTAAAACTTTATATGGGGTAGGTTGAATTCAGTATTTGACTTCAACTTTCCTAAGTCTCTTACTTTATTGTATTCATTATTATTCTGACATATATATACATGAAGCAACTCCAATTCTGCCACAATCCCATAAATAAAAAGCAGAGCAGCAAAGGAGAAAGAGAGGGATAATGAGCATCAAAGCAGGGAAGCTTGTGTGTGTAACTGGTGCTTCTGGCTATATTGCTTCATGGCTTGTCAAACTCCTTCTTGATCGTGGTTACACTGTCAAGGCCTCTGTTCGTGATCCTAGTGAGTAATATATATTTTTTTTAATAATTTTCTTTCTAATATTGCTAATTGTTAGGATTTTTTAATGGCAATTTTATTTTGGTGTGTAACTCTTTGTAGATGATCCGAAAAAGGTTGACCACTTGCTCAAACTTGATGGTGCGAAGGAGAGATTGCACTTGTTTAAAGCAGATCTCTTGGATGAGGGTTCCTTTGACAGAGTTGTTGAGGGGTGTGAGGGTGTCTTTCATACTGCGTCTCCCTTTTATCATGATGTCCGAGATCCACAGGTTGACCCACTTCTGCATCTGTTGATAGAGATAATTGAATGTGGTCTGTCTATTGCAAAGCATTCTGTTTTAACTGCTTTAAGCAGGCAATTAATTCCTGAACACTGATATATTGTCATGTTGACATTTCTAAAAAGTTTTCACTCGGAAATCAATAGCAATATAGCATGATCTTGTTGATACAGTTAAATAAAATAAATTCATTGCATACCCTTGGTCTAGAACTTGGACATTTTTGAGTAAAAGGTGATTCTAGGAGCTGTAAGTATGCTCTATTCATGGTGTATAATTACATTGTTAAAATGGCACGAAATGAAGGGAAGCACAACTGCATTGATGCCCATACCCTTTTCCGATGGAACTATGTATTTTAGATTGAAGAAATGAGTAGGTCTCTATTCTGAATGCCCTTGTTTCTATTTGGATTAGTGGCTGCCTTCATTAATAAATTACTTTCTGGAATCTCTTTATCATAATTCTTGGCTAAAGAAAGTGGTAAAATCTTTTGAGTATTATATGATTACATGTGGCATCTGCTATAATTAATCAATCAATTACTGAAGCTACCAATCTCTTGTGGCTTTGTTTAGCTCGTGACTGTTGTCCCTACCGTTTCAGGCCGAACTGCTTGATCCTGCAGTGAAGGGAACTCTCAATGCTCTGAATTCATGCACTAAATTTCCATCCGTGAAAAGAGTTGTTTTAACTTCTTCCATTGCTGCAGTTGCATATAACAGAAAGCCTAGAACTCCTGAAGTTGTTGTTGATGAGACTTGGTTTTCAGATCCAGACTTTTGTAGGGCATCTAAGGTATCGAGTATATGTCTCTCAACATAATTACCTAATACAGAAGTTACCTGTGTAGTTCATGCTGGTTAAATTTGTGATGGTGAATGTTGTATAGATCTGGGGTTGTAATTTTGGGTGCATCTTTTTTGTGTTGTGAATATTTCAGGTCATGTAATAGTGTCATCAAATAAAAAATTATCTATCTTTTGGAAAAATCATAATGGCTTGAGATAATGTATGTTAAATAAATATTGTCAGTATTGTAGCATGTGTTAGATATAAAGGCTCCTCCTCTCTGAAATAATCTCAGACCTTGCCCAAACCCTCAGTTGGATCCATTTCATCTTTTCTCATTATTTTCATATCAACTACCCACAGATATCTGTGTCTCCTCTCAACCCATATTTCCCCCATTATTTTCAGCTTCTAAGGGAACTTCAGTGCATATTGCTTGTTTTCAAGTCCTATATCTCTAGTTTTGATTTTGACAGTTGCTCCAGTGGGTCCTCAAGTTTCCTTTTGTTTCAAATTTGGTGCATTCAGCTGTGGTACAGAGTTTCAAAGACTTTGGCTGAAGATGCTGCCTGGAAATTTGTAAAGGAAAACAACATTGACATGGTTACCATCAATCCTGCAATGGTGATTGGACCTCTCTTGCAACCAACGCTTAACACAAGTGCTGCTGCAATTTTAAATATAATAAATGGTACTTTCCTT